>CM069526.1:122730000-127730000 GCA_035773235.1 Eospalax fontanierii
TCATGTCCCACAGTCTCATCCTCATCAGGGACCGCCCTCTGTTCCATCCCAGGCACTTGACTCCAGGCTTGTATGTCCTCTTGCAAAACCATTTATTCTCCGTGTTTCAAACAGCAAGTTGAGGCTTCCTAATACCCAGGCAGGACGGCCTCCTCCTTCCCGGCCTCCTCCTTCCGAGGCTCACTTATTTACTCTCCCGGCCACTCCCCCGACCCATACGCTGGCAGCTCAGTGCCTTGACTGTGCCCCTCTTCCCAGCCCACCATCCCTGACCTGCCTTTATTTGCTCAGTTATGCCACGGGGTTTCCACAGTCCATTATTTCGTCAGTTCCTTGGTAATTCTCTGAACTTCCATGTCCCTCTGTATCCAGCCCTCCGGGAGAGTCCACTGCTTCATCGCCTGCAGCAGTCAGCTGAGTTCCCAGGTGCACACCCCGGAGTGACAGGCTCCTTGATGAATCGATATCACACATCTTTCAGATTCCTCCTCCTTCTCCTCTCCATCCTCAGCAGGTGATCTTGCTTATGTTCCAGAGGTAACAGAAGTCACGGCAGAGGATGCCTCTGAGATGGCCACCTTCGCCTGCCCCTCTCCCTTCCTTTCTCGTCTCACAGAGGAGACCGACCTTCCTCATCCGCATGCCTCTTGCAGATCATCGGATCCCGACCTTCCACCTCTGTAGAAACCCTCCACCTCAGTCTATTCCTTCTGCCCGCCCCTGCACCCCGTCAGAGGAGACCGACCTTCCTCATCCGCATGCCTCTTGCAGATCATCGGATCCCGACCTTCCACCTCTGTAGAAACCCTCCACCTCAGTCTATTCCTTCTGCCCGCCCCTGCACCCCGTCAGTTAATATGCTCACTCTTGGTGCCGTTTTCTCTTCTTTAGGCTCACTTCCTACCTCTGTTTCTTCACCTTGCTCCATGCTTCTGTCTTCGTAGCACTGCTCATAAAAGTCCAGATCACAGAGTCAAACCCGAACACTTCTGTCCTCCCCTCTCTGAAGTCTCATCAACAAGTGACTCGCTGACCACCTCTCCTGCAGATTTGTTCTTCTCTGACCTGGGCTCCTCATACTCCTGCGTCCGCTACTGAACATTAACATTTCTAAAGGGTTTTCCCAAGTCTCTCTTCTCCTTATGCCTGCAACCTCTCCCAAGGCAGCCTCATTCTGGATTAAGCTTTCATCTGCCTGCATGTCGATGACTCTTAAATCTCCCTCTCTGACCTGAGGCCCGTAAGTCTGCCTGCAAGACCATCTCCACTGGAATGTCTCACAGACATTTCAAACCTTAGTTTGTGAATCCCACCCCATATTCCCTGTTACAGCGAACTGTAACATTTCTCCTGGGGGAAGAAGACCTCCGGTATTCTTGATGCTCCCTGATCTCTCTAGTCCAATTAGGCACCAAGACCTGTCCTGCCTTCTCCTCATCTCTGGTCTCTGTATTTGTGTCACAGTTGTTCGCCTAGACAACTGCTCACTGTCTTGATCCCTACAATCCGTTCACTTCACAGGGCCAGAATGATCAGCAAAGCCAACAAATCTCATCTTGAACTTCACACAAACCCACCTACAGCTTCCCTTACACTCAGGGCGTATGGGGAGGAGTGGCAGGGCCTGAGGACGAGGCCATAAGCCAAAAAGGGGACAGAGAGTGAGGCTCTTCCCACACTACGAGAAGGAGCTTGGACTTCCGGGCTACTCAGCGATCACTAGCCACACCAGTTCCTATATCATTAGTTATGTTCAAATGCTCACCTGTGTGGGCCATTTTGGATGACACACCAATAGATGATGAACTTAATGGGGGAGTGCCATGGCCTGCTCTGGGGTGGAGACTGCTGTGGGGAGGTAAGATGAAGGCAGGCAAAGGCGGCCAGGAGGAGACTGCCTAGTCATGCTGGGGATGTGTTTGAACAAACAAGTGGAAAACGGATTTAAGGCCCCCAAAAGAGTGATTAAAGCAAGTCAAATGTGATATGCGTTCATTTTAAATATCACAAAAGGTCTAGGAGCTCACTAGAGTCCATGATTATAATTTCAGGTTTGGATGGGGCCTGAAAGCCACAGAGCCACTAGCACATGGGTGTGGCCAGACAGTTCACTGGAAAGAATGACACCAGGGCCACTGAGCAGGACTGAGACACACGACTGTAACACGAGGCGGTGCACAGCCAGGCCACAAGGTGGCCGGCTTGTGGAGCGCTCAGAGAACCAGAGCTTCCAGGAGTGCCCGCCTGTGTCTGGACAACCCTGTGCAAAGTGGATGAGGAAACAGTAGGCAAGGAAGTCTATACTAACATTGTCCAATCTATCCCTCCTTCCTGACTGCGGGTTTTCATCTGAGTCCTGAGGAGGTACAGGGGCCTTCTGCCTTTCCATTTCTTAGATCATGACCCACAACAGTTTCAGCCTCTGTAATATATATATATATATATATATATATATATATATATATATATATAGTTTCAGTCAGCCTCTGTAACAGAGTCAATATTTTTGTTTGATTTTCTCCGTTTGAAAAAATTATATGTTTTATATGACATTTCCTGAGAAGCAAAAACAAAGCAAAAGCCTTAAGCTGACAGTTGTGAAAAGCTGGCAGGTTATCAAGGTGCTAGAACTTCAGCCTAGAATACAATTTTATGGAATAAAATCAACACAGCTGTGAAGAGGGAAGGTGCTGTGGGCTAGGAGTTGCCGAATTCCGGTTAGACAGGAGGCGTATGTGCTAGAGTTCTGTAGCCCCGGAGCACGACTATTTATTGTATTACACATACTTTTAAATAGTAAGTCTTAAAACTTACTATAGGTGCGGAGGTCAGAGGGCAACTCTGTGGAATCAGTTTTCTCCTTCCATCATTACATGGGTTCTGGGGATCAAACTCACGCTTGCCAGACTTGCACAGCAAGTGCCTTTTCCTGCTGAGCCATCTTATCAGATCTATTTTATACATTTATAAAGAACTAGAAGAGTTCAAAGCTTCCCAATACAAATTAATGATAAATATTTAAGGAGACAGAAATGCTTGTTACCGTTGTTAGACCATTGTACACCATACACATGTATCAGGTTATTACACTGCATATAACAAATATGTACTGATCATTATGCATTAAATTAAAAAAAAGAACAAAGGGAAGAATTTTGTTAGGCACTAGTGAGGGAAAATGAAAAGGCTTATCAGAAGGGTGCGTATGATCAGCTTCCTGGAAATTCTTCTATGGCCATACTTCCTTAGATGGGATTTTGAAACAATCAGCTTATAAGCATTCTCCCTTATCTTTCCTGTATTGATAAAGTTATATTATTTTCTTACACAAGTTCTCATCTAGTTATTTCAGTTTCCAGTATCTTCCTGGTATTAATTATAGAAAAAGAATTCTTTTCACACTACTAAAGTTTTTGTACCAACTTCTAAACACAAGAGCTTACCTGCAGTCACAGGGATTGTGGTGGTAACAGGCATCACAGTAGTTGTGGGCAACTTTTTTGGCCTAAATTTATAGTGGGCAATAAATCCATCTGCAGTTAAACTTAAGTCTGATAAAAACTGAATAAGAAGTTCATTTCTCTCAGATACAATTGGCCTGAAAGAAGAAAAACATAATCAAAGTTTAAGTGGCACCTCCCTGAAAATATAAAACTAGGTTTTCCAGTAGTTCAACAAATAGATTTAAAAGTTAAAATACTTCAAAAGGTGGATTTTTTAATCGCTACACATTAACGCTAATAAGTAATTCCACTGTGATTGTCAGCTAAACACTGTGATTCTCCCATTTCACCTTTCCAAGAACCTTATTATCATCCTATTTTTATAAGGCAACTGAACCCAGAACTCAGTGATCTGTCCAAGGTTCTGTAGCCAGTATGTGGGAACCAGGGTCTGAAACCAGGACGATGACTCTAGAGACACAAAATACTGGGACCAGTATAAACATGGATGCTATCTGGCTTTCCACAAGCGCCTCACACTGGTCTGATGGGAACAGCACTGTGACTAAGACAGGGTTCACGAAGCCTGGGGAGGCAGCTGCTGACTACACAGAATCCAAGACACAAATCTGGGGAATAAATCTCCACATCCTGTGATAAAGAGGGCTGCGGAGGGCTTAAAGGGAACATAGCTCATTTTTAATGGGTTGTCTGAGGCCTCCTGCGATGGAGGCCTTTCTATTTATAGGTCCCATCAGGAAAATGTTTTTAAAGAAAAAGAGGAAGTGATTACTGTGTTTGGTGTTCACAAACACTCTTAAGAACTCTAATATTGGAAGGGTAAGTGGCCGTCCTATGGCTCCAACACACTCCTAAATCTTAAAGGATAATTACACAAGACAGTGGTTTCACTTATCCTTGCCATTACTTTGTAAACAACTGGGAAAATGACTTTTGGTTAATTGTATTTGAAAGTTAGTTCAGAAGCAGAAAAAGATTAAGTTATTTGATTGAATTAGTCATGGAGTTGACTAAACTCCTTTTCTGGGGCTTCCCTCTAGTCAAATCACTTGTTGGGCCTCACAGACAAGCTGTAATGAAAGCGTGGAGTTCTGTGCCACTTACTGTGAGCAGGCAGATTGATACTTGAACTGACCGGTTGGAAAAGCTGTGCTATCTTTCTCTTTTGAGTAACAACCCTTTAAACCAAGGATGGAAGGAACAGAAGCAAGAGCTTCATGAGCTCCATCTATATCTGTCATTGCTAATTTCATAATGCTTCTGAGATTCAAGCTTTTAGCAGAACTATTTTAACTTCCTATGAAAAGCTTGAAACAAGTAAAACGTTTCCTAAACTCATTTCTCACCTACAATTATAAATCAAACATACTAATCTTGTTTAAATGATAAAAATTACAAAAGGTACTTAAAAAAAATTTTTTTTTAATTTAAAAAATATGTGTCTATGTGACATGAGTGCAGGTATCTGTTGCCCTGTCCTCCAGGAGCCGGATTTACAGATGGTTATAAGATGCCCGCTGTGGCTGCTGGGAACTGAACTCAGGTCCCCTGGAAGAGCAATGCTTGCTCTTTACCATTTCTCCAGCCCACAGAAGGAATTTCGTATAGGCAGGGAAGGAAATCCCAATCGGGCTTCTACCTGGGATGTTATAAATTTGGTGACCATCTGTGAACTAATCTGGGAGACATTATTTTAGAAATTGATTTTTTTTTTTCCAAGAGAGTATTTTTAGTAGCAAAGATTTTTGTTGTGGTGCTTTGTAGAATGGTGACAGAATTACAGTGCCATAAGGCACTGAAGGCCAAGTGCTGTGTCAGCAAGCAAATGTTACAAATGGAATCTCACCCAGAAATGGACCAAGAAGCTGTCTTGGGCGCACAGGATCAGCCACAGCCGTCTCTGGCTTGAATGTTACAGTATTCCCTTAACTCGCCATGGCCAGACAACCACCTTGTCCTGCTGATTTTATCTCCTAAAAATTTTTTTTTTAAAACTTTACTCATTTATTTATCTTCATTTTATGTGTATGAGTATTTTACTTGCATGCATGTTAAGTGCACCACATGCATGTAATGCCTCTGGAGGTCAGAAGACAGCATCAGATGCCCTAGAACTGGAATTACAGACAGTTCTTAACTGTGGGTGCTGGGAACTGAACCAGGACATCTGCAGGAGCAGCCAGCGTTCTTAGCCACTGATCCATCTCTCCAGCCCCCTAAATATTTCCTGATCTACATCTTCTTCATCCCCACTAGCCTCTTTATAACACATGGTATAATTACAGGGATCCTGCCTTGCCATATGGACTACTCTTTTTTTCTTTTTTTCTTTTTAAACAGGATGTCATTATGGCCTGGCCTTGATCTCACAGAGATCTGCCTGCATCTTCTTTCTGCGTGCTGAGACTAAAGGCATGTACGACCTTGCCTGGTCAAATTGGGCTAATACTGGAAAATGATTTTTTTGTGTGTTAATATGTATATATTTGTTGTTGTTGTTTGTGTGTGTGTGTGTGTGCACATGTGTGCAGATGCACTGAGTGTGTTTGTGTGCCCATGTTCCCTTGGGTGTTATCCCTCAGGAACTTTCTACCTTTTGTTTGAGACAAGGTTTCTGATTGGCCTGGAACTTCACCAAGTAGGCTAGCTACACAAGCTTCCCAGGGTCAGTCTCTGCCTCTCACCTTGCTATGCTGGGATCACAAGCATGAGCTTGGCTTTTTACTTGGGGATCCAAACTCAGGTTCTCACACTTGCAACACAAGCACTTTATCTCCTAAGCCATCTCCCCGACCTGGAAAGCGAATTTCCTCAAGATTTTCTTCTGTGCCTTCTTGGATTTTTTTCTCTACCTCCTTGGCTTTTCCACGACCACTGCCAACAGCCTCCCAACTAGTCTTCCTACTCATCGCATCGAGATGGAGTTCCAGAACCACGGGGCACATCGCTGCATGCCTTGATCCACTTGGAGGATTCCTGTCTCTGCAGTACATGGAGCCCTGACTCACTCTTAAGACTTCCAGGCTCCAGCTCAAGCCTGAGGCTTCAGAAACATCTCCACAAAGAAGGTTGTTATCTCTGTGCATATCTTTACTGATAGAACCCTCTGCAGAAATGGACCAGCGTCTCCTCCTCAGCCTAACCTCAACCTTGCTTCCCTCTGGAGCCATTCTCTTCCCCAAAGCTTCACGAGTGTGGCCTGCACTAGACCAAAGGGCCCATTCAGGACTGTCCTTTGCTGGTTTCCCTGTCAGCCTTGTTTTCTTCCCTCTTCCTGCTTATCACTGTATTTTTAAAAAATCTTTGTTCTCTGGCTGGCCAACAGAGCGCCAGGGCACAGCTGAGCTGTCGTAAACGTCTCTGAACTGAATTCACCAGCAGCAATGCTACTGAGCCTGCTGCAAGTGCAGCGAGGCCATCCTGCTGCCCACACTGCTCTTCTGAGTGTACTGCTGCATGTATGTAGTGCACCTGCGTTGTGCAATGCATGCAAAGGTTAGAAGAGGGTGTCAGATCCCCTGGAACTGGAGTTATGGACGGTTGTTAGCCACCGTGTGGGTGCTGAGAATCGAACCCAGGTCCTCTGCAAGAGCAGCCAGTGCTCTTCGCTGCTGAGCCATCTCTCCAGCCCTGTTTAAGGTATATTTTGATGAACAGAAATTCTCTGTTCAAGCTTCTCTTTACCTCCCCATTCATCTGCTGTTGATCTTTGTGTGCTTTTGACATAGCTATAATTTTCTTTCCCATGTAAATGAATGAACCCTGCCCTGGGTTTCACCGGGGTCCTTTCCCCACTGGCCTGAGGCTGTCCGAGGTGTGCACTGTCTGCAGACACTTGTGGATGAGTGTCTGGCTGTCCTGGATCCACTGTTTCTTTCTCTGTTAAGACTGCAATCTTAGTTACAAATCTCTCTGATCTGGTTTCTCCTGGGGTAAGGCGAATCCTCTTGCCCAGTTCTTTTCCTTCTAGACTCAGTATCGTCTCCATCACCTACCTGCTTTCCAGTCCATGTATATTTTAGAATCTAGCTGACAGGCTTAAAGAGAAATCAATTTCAATACTCTGCCGTTCCAGTTATTTAAAAATATCTTCTAAGGTTTTATAGTTTTCTATATTAAGGCCTAGCACACACTTGTTTATAGATTTAATGATTATTTGGCAATTACGGTCTTTCCTTTTCCCTGAATCCATTTTTGAATGAGATACATTTTCTGTAATAGACCAATGGTGCTAATCGAGGTGACAACGTGAGGAGCAAGAGCACAGACAGCAGACAGCCCAGCACAGAGCTCAGATCAAATAAAACCATCTGGATTTGCCATAAACTTCTAAGTTTCCTAGCCTAGAATTTTTAGCCCCTGGTGTATTTTCTCGGGCCGTTCCCATTCTACCTGATGCTTGGGTTCCCCTTAGCTGGGCTATGGCATACACAGATTGTCTGCCCGGGACAGTGCCAGCTCTGCCTCAGCTGGTCCTTGTAGCTGTCTGGGCCTCAGTGTTTGGATGGTGAGGCTTTGCTACTGGTGTTGGACAGGGTTCCACTGTTACAGAATCTCAGGATTTGTCAACAAACAACATAAAATTTTCCACAAAATAATGGTAATTGGGAAATTTAATAGGGAGCAATTTAGAGTCATTAAGACATTAAAGATGCGAGTGGACGCTACTTACACAGGTGGACTGTCACCGCAGTACTTTCCGATTCTTCTAGCATCGTTGACCTCCCCACCATTAAACACGGCCACGTAGTCATACCTGCAGTAGTTATCGCGCTCCACATCAAACTTCTCAAACTTTAACTCTATAAGCTTCGGAGAAAGCACAGCATTAGAAGTGTCAAACAGCATTGTGAATAACCTCAAGTGGAATTTCCCATTTGCAGATTTACAGGGTGCTGACTTTTCTTGGTAAAAAATGTATCAATTCTGTCTACATATTTTTTCTTGTGCTTCCTATTTTTAGCTAACAAAACTGTAGTATCTTGTTATCATTTTCAATCATTACAAAAGATATTCTAAAACCCAGGTCAACCCTGATAAATGATCTTCAACTTTGGAGAACTGTTTCTCACAGCTACAAAAGAATGGAGTACTATATAACTGTGGCAATCTACATTAAGACTGGAATTGGGTTTACATCTATTAGACCACAAGGCAATAATTAATAATAATAACAATGTTATTTTTTTCCTATTGCTAAATGAGTAGATCTCACATATTGATATGAACAAACACAAAAGCATAAATATGCTATGTGATGGATACATTAATGAGCTTAGTTATAGCAACATTTCACAACTGTATACCTTATCAGAGCATCCTTCTGTGTACTGTAAATATATACAGTTCTTGTCAATTGTATCTCAATAAAGCTGGGGAGAAAAGAGGAAATATGAGGGAGTACAAGTAAAAAGGAAAAAAAAATATAACTGGGCAAGTGGGTGTGTGTCGGATGAGATAAGGACCAGTATACTAACTTCATTCAAAAGTATTACCTAAGATGGTCCTCAAATTACAGCATGTCTGGGTGTGGTATATGTGCGTAGTGTGGATGGGAGATGAGCAGAGTTGTTTTCCTTTTCAGAGGCAGAGACTAACATTCTTACCACATGTAAAGGAGCCAGTGTTTTCAGATGTGCAGGTCAGGGAGGTGGGGGCTGAGAAGAGCGTGTTTTGGAAGTATATATGCAACATGTGCACTGCACGCAGTTACATGGGGGTGTGACTGAGTTTTAGGTGGTTGCATAGGAGCTCTGACACCCAAAGTGTTAGGATTCTCAAGTGTTTATTTTTTTCTGCAGTACCAAGAAGAGAGTCCTAAATTCTTCAAACGAATAGGACATTTTGATTTCATAGACAATCGATCATCCTTTTACAAGCAGTTTTTAAAGAGTGCTTCCAGTGTATGACTCAGAAGAGATCTCCCTGGATCATTAATACAGAGCACTGAGCTGCTATCCAGTCTTGCTGGGCCGCAGGTCGCCAGGAGCCCTGTTGCTAATTCAGGTAGGATAAAGGAAAATTGATTCCTCTTAGGTAAAGTGTGTTAACTCCTAACAGCTCAAGATGACTCATAAAATAATCTGACCAAAGACATGAAGCAAGGATCACACTGAACACAAAGGTAGATGTTGACTTTGGTCATACTTGCCACACAAGTGCATATTTACCTACCTTTAAAAACAGTCACCATCTGTGATGGGAGAGTACTGTCATATACATGTTTAAAACTGCTTTAAACTGTAGTAAAATACTTACTTTGGGACCCACTAACTTTCTACCAGGAACTAAAAAATACTGTCTACTTAACACTTAGCTGAAATGCCTCACCCTAAAAATCAGTCACATAAAAACTTTTGGAGGGAAGATTAAGAAAAAGAAATAAATAAGAGATAAGCGAGAAAGCTGTGGTAAATGCAGAGGCAGTTCTTTCAAAGAACATTCAACAATATCGCAGAGAAATTATTTATATTTAATTTTCCTGTTATTTTTCTATGTTGGACAGAACTGCCAACAATTCCAAATGCTCAAAGGATGACAAAAAATTCAATTGACTAAAACCAAACGACCCACATAAACAGAGCTAAAACTTCAAATAACCAAGTGGAAGAACCCTGAAAGAAAGACACTGAGTTCTAACCTGCAAATTCATAAAACTGAAATTATTTGGTCAGCCATATTAACAAATGTCACAGACAAATGACCGGGAGTTTCAAGAATTATACGATGTTTAAATATTTCAAAAACTGTGGGGCTGGCAGTACGGCTCAGTGGTTAAGAGCACTGGCTGCTCTTACAGAGGACCAGCATTTGGTTCCCAGCATCTATAAGACAGTTACCACCCATCCATAACTCTAGTTCCTGGGTATCAGCCACTGTCTTCTGGCTTCTGTGGGCACTGCACACACATGGTGCACTTATGTGCAGAGAAAACACTTGTACACATAAAAATTTTAAGTCCAACATTTTTAATGTTTCAAAAAAGTAATTTTAAATATGATTTTAAGATATAATCTGTTCCATAGACATTAAGTCTTCCATTATTAAGTAAATGACTGTGTTTTTAGTCTTTAAAAGAAGACCAAGTGTGAATGTGTGTATTTGTGTGCTCACATCAGTGACTTCATGGTCTATTTGCTGGATAATAACATATTAAAATAAATATGTGGCAAGTAGTATTTGTGCAGGTTTATGAAAATCAAAAACCAGGATTATAATGCCTACCTCACAGTGTTTGGACTAATCTCAATAGTGTTTGAAACTAATAATTTTATAATTCTATTTTTAAAACTGCATACAGCAAGATTCATCTATTCCTGCACCAAATTTTGTCTACAATTAATAAGTGAAAGTGGTTACCAGAAAGGGCGAAACTTCATATAATTATAAGTTAATCAATGCTGGAAAACCAGATCGTCTCTGTTGACTGTTTTAGAGTAACACACACAAAAAAGCTTTTTGTGGGAACTTGCACAAATTTTCTTTCAAACAACCCCAAACAACCCGAAGTTGACCAGCTATCATTAGAGATAGTTGAAGGACTTTGCTGGGGAGTATACAGGTTCTTTTCACTCTTGACAAGGTGGATTTGCTAAGCAAGCAAATGGGATGCTGGAGTGTGCTTGCAGTGAGGGTGCTCACCTCTCATCCCCACACAGCCAGGTGCTCACGCTCATGGTCACCCCTCATCCCCACACAGCCCGGTGCTCACACTCACTCTTCATCCTCACACAGTCAGGTGCTCCCCTCACGCCTTATGCTTTTAGTGTCTGCCACAGGCCTGCAGTCTTACGTGGAATTTGCTTACCATTTGTATTTTCAAAACCATTTTGGAAGTTTTAAGTACATACTAGGAAATCAAAACCATGCCTTTGCAAGTCAAATGGTGCCAGGGCAGCTTTAATCTGGGTCTTCATGTGAGCAAGTGCCCATGTCCAGCAGGGTCTTCCTCTCCTGGGTTCTCAGACCCCAGAGCCAGGCATTCACACTCTGGCTAATTCATTCTCTTCACATTTTCTGGGGCCTTACCTGGTTCTTTGGGGCCACGATGTGCCACACACAAGTAACTCCCACAGGGTAATCTCGGTCTGGCCAGTTGGGGGTTTGAAAAGAGCCGGAAGGTCTTTCAAGGCGTCCTCCACAATACCTGTCTCCTGGAGTAAATAAATAAGAAAACACAGACACAGCTTACATCTTAACATGGGTTATAGTGATACCATCAGCTGAGGATTAGGAATATGGAATATTAAGTGGCACACAGTAAATGAAGGCAATGTTAGAGGTGCTTAGAGTTTCTCTTTTAAAAAAATCATGAAATCTACTCTATACATTGGATACTCTTTCTATTTTTGAGAAGGTCTCCTGTAGCCCAGGCTGGCCTTGAACTCACTAGGTGGCTTAGTCTGCCCTTGGTCCTCCTGCCTCTATTTCCTAAGTGCCGTGATTACAGGCATGTATCACTTCTTGGTTCACTGAATATGCCTTACATTATCTGACATATCACACAGAACAAAGAAGAAGTGGACTCCAAGATGCAGCTTTTCTTTTTAGCATGTTTTGCACAGAACCTTCACACACATTCAGAAAGTTTGTAACCAACTCAATGTGTCATAAACCTCTCAGGATTCTCAAGGCATTGATTATTATTTAAATGTGCATGGACAAATTTAAATTAGTGTTACAACAACTAATTTACTAGAAAACATTTTATGAGATATATAATCATTAATACATTTTAAGAAGAATTTTGTTTATGAAAATACTGTACATTTGTGAGTCCGAGGGAGATAGCTCAGTTGCTAAAGTGCATATGCGAACCTGAGTTAGATTCCCTGAACTCACATAAGAGAGCTAGGCATGGTAGTGCATGCTTGTATTCCCAGAACTGGTGAGGTAGAGTCAGGCAGATCCCTGGAGATCACTGGCCGCCTGCCTAGTCTAACTGGGGAACTCTAGGTGCCAGTGTGACAGACACTCAAAAAACAAGGTGCATGGCTCCTGAGGAACAACACCCGAGGTTGACCTCTACATTGCACATGTGCACATTCCTGAACACCCCCACAATCCCAATACACCCCTAAAAGTGCGTTTCAGCAGTACAGGAAAGCATAAATCCCATCATCTAAAACCAACCACAATTAACACTTACCAAACCTAGACATCAGATACATGTACTGATATGCAAGGTATATTTACTGATGGATGAACAGAAATAATTTCAGAAAAGTATTTCTGTACGAAATTACAAATTTAATTTCACTTAGATTTAACTCATAAATAAACTGAATTGAAACCAAAGGAATATACTTTAATGAAACATTTCTTTGACACAGACAAGTCTTGAATAGTTAAATTTAAGAAAACATATTATAAAAACTGAGTTTAGAATTTCTAAAACTATGGCTAGAAAACTTCAGCATATATGTAGTGAACAGAATATGGTCCTCTGGATACCCATCACCAGTGTCAATGGGCTGCCTGTTTACTCCAGATGTTACTCCAAGCTTCAATTTCGCTTCATTGTTTCAGCATTATTTTAACTTCATGGGTTTGGGGAGGCAAATTCACAAAGCTTAACTTTACATATTTGACAAATGGAGGGATCTGTGAGAGCCACACTACTGTGATCATGGAGAATCCATCTCTCACAAAACTTCTGTATCGTTTCCCAATCTGCCAATGAGTCACATCACTTTTCTGAAACTCTTCCACCTTCATTTTATTGTAGTGCTCTATGCAAGTCGAGTTCATCTGGGGCACCCTTCTGAGTCTGGCTTCTGTTGCTGACCGTAATGTCCAAGAGGTTCATTCACATTGCTGTGTGCAGTGGTAGTTTGTCCTTCATAATGCCAGGTAGTATTCCATTATATGGAAGCATTACAGTTTGTGTACCCACTCCACTGCTGATGCTCATTTGGGATTGTTTCTGGTTTAGGCTTCTGTGGGTAAAGCTGTTATGATTATTTTTGTACACATCTCTTTTGTCGACATGCATTTTCATTTCTCTTGCATTAATACTTAAGAAAGCAATTGCTGGGTCAGAGTAGATGTAGTTGTTTAACTTCATAACCCCACCCCCGCCAGTGTTTAGGACCACTTTCTATCTCTCAAGGTATGAGTATGCTGTTACTTGCAATTCTTGATACCACATGGTGCTGGCAGAATTTTGGCCAATCTGTGCGGAAGTGATGGTGTCTCCCTGTGATCTTAATTCCCATTCCCCATGACCAGTGATACTCCGGCCAACCATGCGCTCCTTTGTGAAATGTATGTACAAATGCTTCACCCAGTTTTGTGTTTATGGAGAACTTTATCTTTCTATTGTTGCGTATTATGTAAGTTTCTATGTATTCTGGATATAAATTGATTAACAGATACTTTGTGATCATTTCTTCTCATGTGTGTATCATCTCCTGATATTTGTAACTGTCTTTTAATGTATATTATTTTGGAGGCACTGCTTTGGGAGGTCTCAGAAGGTGTGGTCCTGCTGGAGGAAGCACGTCAGTGGGGCTGGCTTAGAGAGTTCTTAAGCCTTGCTGGATCTATAGTAGCTCTCTCCTGCCTGTGCCTGCTTGAGGATGTGAGCACTTAGCTTCTGTGTCTACTCCAGCCACCTCTGCTGCCATGCCTCCCCACCATGAGGGATTCTTACCCCTTTGGGACCATAAGCTAAAGAAACTCTTCCTTTTATAAGTTCCCTCGGTCATTGTTTCTATCACAGCAACAGAAAAGTAACTGAGTCTTAGTTTTACTCCAGCCTATTTCCAGCTTTTTTTAAATGGGAATTTTGGTGATCTATTTTAATCTTCTGGGTTTTAGTTATAAACCTTTTGTTTTAAATGAATGCTATAGAAATCAAAGATGTATATTCAACTCATCATAACCTACAGAGATCATAGTGGACTTTTTTATGGGGTATGTGTGTGTGTGTGTGTGTGTGTGTGTGTGTGTATGCACATAGTACTGTAGTTGTATTTAGCTAGCCATCTGTTGTTGTCAAGCATAAAACAATAAATATTTCATAAAACATTAGTTTTTTAGTTGTGGATGCACACAAAAGGAAATCGGAGCATAATATTTTAATACTTTATTATTTTTATCTTATGCATATGAGTGAATTACCTGCATGTGTGTAAGTGCACCTGTGTCATGCAATGAACGCCCTCTGAGGTAAGAAGAGGACATCAGATCCCCTGGAACTGGAGTTACAGACAGTTGTTTGCTGCCATGTGGGTGCTGGGAACTGAACCCAGGTCCTCTGAGGCATCTCTCCGGCCCCGGAAGAACATAGCGTGCACTTTCCTGTTCACCATGCCCAGTGTTCCCTCACTGCCTTCTGTCAGCACACGGCAGCCCTGCCCTCAGCTGCAGGAACTGCTGTCAACGTTTCTTGATACAAACAGAAAAATGACTCTTGTCATAGTGCTTGTTGTAAATGCTTTTCCTTCACATTTACTTTTGGAGCTGGCTGTAGAGCCTGGCTTGACAGTTTCATCTCAGCCCTTTAAGGGAGAACACCGTCTGCAGTCCCTGCTTCTCCCTGAAGAGGTTGTAGCTCTGTTCTTTGTTCTCCCCAGTGGAAGCCATGACTCAGTCCTCTGTTCTCCCTGGTGGAAGTCCTCTGTTCTACATGCAACTTTACTTCATCTGCTTGACTTCAAGATTTTTACCTTTGGAGCTTTGCAGTTCAAGCATAATGTGACCAAGCATAGCTTCTTTTTAAATTTTTAATGGTATGTGTGTAAGTATTTTGCTGGCATGTTTGTAAGTTCACCTGTGTTTTTAATGTCCATGGAGGCCAGGGGAGGGAGTTGGATCTCTTGGAACTGGAGATATGGACAGCTGTTAGCTGCCATGCGGATGCTAAGAATCCAATCTGGTTCCTCTGCAAGAGCAGATAGTGCTCTTAAATGATGAGCCATCTCTCTGGCCTCAAAGCATAGCTTCTTAGCATTTATTTCTAAATTTTCTTTGCTGTATCAAAACATGTTCTTTGCCAAATGTAGATACAGCTAAGTCACTGTTTCTTTACACTTTTTGTGTGTGCAATTATCACTGTTTTGAAGACCAGATTACAGATCCGCCAGCCTGCTCAACACTGTCCTACGGGTCTTTGGGTCCCCTTTTCTTCAGTCTTTTCTCTGGTGCTTCAGACTAGATAATTTCTGTTCTTGTGTACTGACTCTGTTTTCTGCAACCTCTAAGCTACTTGGCCCATCAGATAAATTATAAGCTATCAAATTATGTATTTTCTAGCTCTAAAATCATGCTTATTTATTATACATATATGCCTTTTAAACTCTGAAACTTTTTCCTATCTAATAATGGAGATTGAATTCAGGGATTTGCATGTGATACGAAAGTCCTCTGTCATTGGGCTATACAGTCTTTTTTTAAAACATTTATTTTGATAAAGGGTGCCACTAAATTGCCTAGGCTGGCCTTCAACTCATAATCCTTCTGCCTCAGCCTCTTTAACAACTAGGTTTCCATTGTGTGCCACCAGGCCCATTCCGAAACAGATTTATCACAGCTGCTTTAAAGTGCTTATCTGCTTGCACATGAGCCAGTTTCTCAACTCTGTCTCTCTATCTATCTCTCTATAATCTCTATCTATCATATGTGTGTGTGTGTGTGTGTGTGTGTGTGTGTGTATACTTGTCTCCTGTTGAAGGAATGGCTAATGCAGTAATAAGCAGCCCAATTTAAAAAGAAATATTGATCTTCTTAATACCTGTGTTATGGTTTTTACTGACTGTTTTTATTTCTTTGCTATGGATATACTTTTCCTATTTCACAACAGGACGAGATACTGGACATTATGAATCGTTATATTATGCTCCAGGTTCTGTTCTGTTCTCATGAACAATGATTTTTCTCCTAGCAGACATTTGGCCTGGCTACACTTCAACTCAGTGTCTCCCTGGCAATAAGCAGAAGCTGTAATCCCCTGGATTAGCTGCCTTTCTGTTGCTGTAATGAACACCATGATCAGGGCAACTTAGTGAAGGAAGAGTTTATTTGGCTTCTGGTTCCAGAGAGACGAGAGTTCATCGTGGTGGCCATGGCGACCTGGTGGCAGGTGGTGCCTGGAGCAGAAAACCAAATACCCAGACCTTCAACAGGCACAGGAAACAGAGTGAAACTGGGAAATCATCGAGGCTTAAGAGCTCTCAAAAACCTCCTCCAGTGATGTGCTTCCTGCAGTGTGGTCACACTTCCTAAAGAGTCTACTTCCCTGCCCGAACAGCCTTACAAACTGGGGACCAAGTGTCCAATTACTTGGAGCTTTTGGGGGACAATCTCATTCAAACCACCACATCCCGGTTCAGGCCTTTCATCTTCCAGGTCAACAGGCTATCCCCACGTTGTAGAGTTTTACTGTCAAAGACGTAGACAGATTTTCCATTTGAGCCCAAGCCTTGTGCAGCTTCCTGCTAGGACTTCCTTCCTGACACGCTGACTGACCTGTCAGCCCTCGATTCTTGTCTTTCAACTTCTCAGTCTATCAGTGCTGTATTGGAGCCCAAGCCCAGGGCAGATCTGCAGGAGCCCTCAGGTAAAAGCTGCCTGTAATAGTTATCTTTCAAGACCTAGGACCCTGCATTACTGACATGAAGAAGATCCCAAAACACAGTGTTAAGTTAAAAGAAACAGTTGTAAAATAATATATGATTTCACTTAGGTTTTTAAAATAGCTGCTATAAAGGTGCATAGAGACAAGTAGACACAGAGAGAAAGATGCAGAGACTGCTGGCTATGGCTTTCTGGAGGATGAGGTGACGTGGTAGTTTATATGTGGAGATTTATATCACATATGCATGTGTTTTGACATGTGTGCAAGATTCATGTTTTTTTACCCCATGAATTTCTCTATTTGGATTTTTACAAGAATATATAGAGACTTTCTAAAAAGGACTGACTTTTCAAAAAATGATATATTGATGATTAGTTGGCATTCCTTGACTCCCTGTTTCAGAACTGCTGTTGAGCTTTAAAGGAGGAAACACAGATAAAGTGCCAAGAACAGTGCCTGACACACAGTAGGCAACAAATCGCCATGTGCCACCATCACTATTGTTGCGGCCACTGTATGGAAACAGTACCTCTTTCATCTGGTGCAGCAGCAGAAAACGTGGCCATGAAGCCATTCCCAGCGGTGTTCGCATCAGAAATCATCTGCACCATCATCTTGTTGCCACTGGTCACGAGGGCTCCGGGTCGGAAGGTGCCACAGAAGCGCCCAATGCGCTGGCCATTGGCATGGCCATTGTACACATCCACGAAGTCATAACGACACAGATTGTCACTCTCAAGGTCTATGAATCGGAAATTAAGAACGACTACTTTGCCCTCAGGGACCTGCCAAGAAAAAAGCCAGATGGAAAACTGCGTCAAAGAAACACCTTTGGCCTCCCAGATAGCTGAGAACTAAAGACAGGACAAAATAGTATCACGCCAGGCAGGGGATGAACCTTGCTGTAGAGTCCTTGCTCAGCACACGTGAAGCCCTGGGATTGAGTCCCAGCACACACACTCACAAATAAAAAAGTAAATGACTCAGAGTGATTCCTTTCCTTCTCAAATCTGAACTAAGCCAGAAGTTGTCCAGAATACTGCTTTTTAACAAAAATATAAGTTTGTGAGATTACCTCCCTTTGGCAATTTCCACAATTCTGTAAGGCGTACGATCTTTATTTTTTCTTTTTTTGAGACAGGATCTCCCTGTGGCCCCAAATGGCCTGGAACTTCCCATGTAGACCAGGTTGCCCTCAATCTCACCAAGATCTGCCAGCCTTTGCCTCCCAAGTGCTAGGATTAAAACCATGTACCACCATGCCTGGCTACAATCTTATTTCTTAAGAATTTATCTCAACAAAGCTGCAAAATACCGAACCAATCTCATTAACTGATGTCCTTTGTTATAAAGAATACCAGTTCTGACTGGCACTATTAGTACACATTTACATATTCTAAAATATTGTGGTACCCAAACATGTTATTTGGTAAAGAGAAACTTTGAAATACCATTTTTTAAACAAAGAAAAAGCCCTGTGCAGAGTGTCACGGAGGAAGGAAGAGTCAGCCTGGAAGTGCTGCTGCTCAGAGGAGGAAGAGGACGCCGAGGACCACAGGATGGAGCAACATAGATTTAGCAACCAGAATGATGGCTAACTGACAAAGACCACTGAGCCCAAGAAGAGAAAGAGCAGGGAGAGCGGAGAACAGCAACCAGACAAGCTTTCTGTTTTCGGTTCTCTTTTTTTCTGTAATGATGAACAGCTGGAAGGTGAGGTGGGTTCAGAAAGGACTTTATATTGTGCTAAGAGCATGTAGCACACTAGTGCTGATGGGACTGAGTTTACGAAGACAAGACTGACCAATCAAAAGGAAAGACTGCAGGAGGGATGATGTCTTTGAGAAGGAAAATGGGGACTGGATGGAAGACATGGATGGAGATTGGCCTAGCAGTAGCAAGGACCGTCCTGACCTGGGGTGGCCCGGGGGGAGGGTGGGTTCTGGGTGAACTGGTGTGAGTGAGCAACTTGTCTCTAAGGGAAACGGAGCAAGGCCATCAGCAGTTAGTGCAGCCAGAAGAAGAGCACCCGGGTGTGTGGCGCCGAGGTATGGGGAGCTAAAGGCGGCTGTGGGTTGAACCTCCTCTCCACACAGTGATGCATGAGTTCTTGTGAGTTCCCCTTCTGCCCTCAGCCCCACTTAGCCGCGGAGTGGTGGTGCAGAGCAGGCGGAAAGTTGGGGAGATGGGGCCTGGAGGGATTGTTTGCTGCTAAGTGAGGAAACAGAAGAATGAATAGTCAAGAAAATTGAGTGTGTACCGAAGAGGGTGGTCAAAGAGAAGGGCTGTGGAGTCCGGGCTGGGAGAGAGGGGCCAGGAGGCAGGAGAGCACACCCAGACGAGGGAGGTCAGGATGGAACCCCAGGGGGGCAGGGCCTGAGGTTTTGATGTGGCTGCAACAAGAAGGGCCATGGGGCAGCACAATCTTCATTGGTAAGTTCTTAGTCCTTTGGAGTCGCTTAGAAAATTCCTGTAGTCAGGGGTTAAATGATCCAACTCCAAAAGTTCTTTACCTGCCCGCCTTTGCAATGAAAAGTTGAGAATGAGACATATATGCGGCCACATTATCGCAATTTTAAATGTACCAATCCAAACAAAACTGATGGATCTTCTTTTCAACGAGTACAGAGGTGATAAGTAAAAGTCGACGGTGATCGGAGACAAATGTTATCTTGCTCTGAAGGGCCAAGATAAATGTCACTGCAGATGAACTGCACTTTGCGGTCTGCATCTTCAGTACGGCATTTCTAAGCCGCATTCAGGTTGAACCTGAATAAACAGTCAACTTGATTCTCAGTGTTAGTTTTTTTTTTATTTATTTACTTTTTACATGTATGAGTTTTATGCATGCATGTGAGTACACCTGTGTCTTGCAGTGTCCTGGAGGACGGAGGAGAGTGTCAGATCCCCTGGTACCGGAGTTATGGATAGTTGTTAGTCACCATGTGGGTGCTGGGATTCGAACCCAGGTCTTCTGCAAGAATAGCCGGTGCTCTTAACTGCTGAGTCATCTCTCCAGCATCCTCTTTTTTCTTTTTAATTAAAAATGTTTATTTTCAATATATATTGTTATTGAATTTTTGTGCATTCCATACATTTTAATCATATTTGGACCCACCTCTACTATCTGCATTCCCATATGATTTATTGATTTTTATTTTACGTGTATGCATGTTCCGCCTCCATGTATGTAAGTGTACCACATGTGTGCAAGGCTCACTGAGACCAGAAGAGGGTATCCAGTCTCCTGAAACTAGAATTATGGAAGGATGCTGGTGGCCACGTGGGTGTTAGTGTCTGAACGCAGGTCCTCTGGACGAGCAGTCAGCTCTCTCAGCTGCTGAGCTGCCTCTCTAGTGCCTCTCTTTCTCATCCTGAGGGTGGCAGTCCCATGGTCACCGCTTCCTGGAGGCACTCCCAGGGGAACCTCCCTTCATGGTGGCTGCAGACCCCTCAGGTTTAAGAGCTTTCGGTGTCCAGCCCACTTACTCAAGTTTTTTTTCCAGAAGATGGCCCTCCTGGAAGCGAAGCCCTCCTGCCTGGCTTGCTGTTGTGCCCAGTGCCAACGTGCGACCCCAAGTAGAGGAACAACGATAAATAAAAGTTTCTCTCACAAGGCATGGATGAGGTCCTTATGAGGGCTCCGCCTCCTTTCTAACATTTCCCACCTGGCCTGACAACAGAGGTCCAAAAGGGCTACTTTCCTTTCTGAGTTATTCTTTAAAAAATCAAAACATAGCTCTTTAAAAACTGATTTCTGATCTCCCATAAATGATCACACTTGGTGCAGACACTCAATGAGGATTGTGCGTGCATGTGTGTGTGTAGCAATTAGATGCAGCCATTGTTTTGTGAGATTATATTGGCCAGGGGCTTCATTATCTGCCTGAAGGAAAACAATTCCATGTCCCTGTTTTTTCTAATCAACACTGAGTCCTGTGTGGGCCAAAGCCAAGGGCTGCGGCAATGACCTCAGCTCACCCCACAGCCCCTGGGATGTCCTTATTGCCACATGAGCAGGCGCACACTTGCCAAGTCATTTGATGCCAAGGCTGCTGCCAGCAAACAAGGGAAGTGCATTCTAAGTTGGTGGTTTGCATTTCAGAGCAGGGTAAGCAAAATGCAAATCCGCAGCCAGCTCCACCGTGGAGGACTTGTCTACACAAAGGGCCCGCCCGGTCTGCTGCTTTCTTCTCTTCCCAACGTATCACTTACTTGTTTGAGGGAGTAGATCTGTTTGGCAGCATGTCTGTCTTTTTAAAACGACATGTTTCAGTCCTCCAAGACACCCCTTTTCCACAAACCCCTATTCCCTTCATAATTTATGCTTACAGCTCAGACCACTTATGTACATAAAGCTCCGAATCACCTTGCACTCCCCACATGTACTCCAGAAAAATCTGCAAAATAATATGCACGTATATTTGTCTCTATACTATTCTTAAGGGATACCTTATCCATATTTAGAAAATAAAACACATTTTAGTGACTAAAAACAAGATGTAATATTATGAGCATTTCCTGGAAATTTCACTGAAAACTGTGTATTCTGTTCACATGCAGAAGGAGTGAGGAAAGCCACCCACTGGAGCCTAAAGTCACCTATGGAGACTCAGTTCCACTGAGCAAGTTTGCCCTGCTAAATAGCACCTTGAACTTTGCTATCGCATTTGGAGTAAAACTCTGAATTTTAAAGCTCACCTGGAGGTGGTGAACATCAGTGTCAGGCGGATTCTAAGCACCATGCATACATGCTTTCATAGAACCCTCCCAGCAAGTCCGTGAAGTTGGCATTAGTACCAGGCCAGGTCTGTGGAGACTGAGGTACAGCGAGATTAAGAACCTGCATGTGGCAGCTCTGGACTATCTCTCACCTGTCCCCTTCATAGAGTTTGACTCTCATGTGGGTCATCTTTTTGTTTAGGAACCTCCAAGCTGGCTCTCACCTCAAGGTCTGGTGTCTCTGCTTGGCTAATCCTTCCTCCTGATATTCTCACGTCTGATTCTACCTTATCACTTAGGTCTCAGGTCACGAGTTATGCCTTCATAAGGACTCTACTGAGCTTTTTAAAAAAATTTTTTTATGTGTATGAATGTATTGTTTGCATGTATATAAGTGCACCCAGGTCATGCAGGGCTCACAGAGGTCAGAGAGGGCATTGGATCCCCTGGAACTGAAGTTACAGGTGGTTGTTAGCCATCGTGTGGGTGTTGGGAACTGAATCTGGGTCCTCTGCAAGAATATCCAGTGCTCTTAACCACTGAGCCATCTCATCTCTCCAGTCCATCAGTAATCAGATCTGACCACATGCATCACGCAGCCATATTATTTCTTCACGGACTGCCACCCATCTTACCACTGGAATGCAAGCTACAGAGAGCAGAGTTCATCTATATCTAGTCAGCACTTGGCTGTTACAGGTGCTCAAAAAGTATCCTTGAGCAAATGACTACATCCTTATTGGCCTTAAAAACATGAAGTGGTTCAGGCTGTGATTCCTGTTGTTCACACATATGTTTATATAATTTAGACTCACTTAAAGCTACAGAGTAAACATCATTAAACTTAAGAAGCGGAAGAAACTAACACAGTGCTTATAATATAATGACTTGCCCAAGGCCACTAAGTAAGTCAGTGGTAGAGCCAAAGACTTGTATCTTGCTGCATTTACCATGACCTGGCTGTGGCAGAGACTGAGACTTCCAAAGCTCATTTCCTCGCCATAAGCACGTAAGAAGTCTACTTTTCCCAGTCTCCTTTGCAGTTAGGCTGAGGCCACAGGAAGGGAGTCTTGGCCAGTGGAATGTTACTGAAAGTTATGTGCCCACTTCCAGAACAGCCGTAAAATATTCTGCATAATACTTTCTGGGCTCTGGTTTGTTTTAAGAGGAGAATTCACTAGAAAAAACAAGAGGTCCTAGGAGACAGTAGGGAGTAGGGTGTTACTGCTTGAGGACAGCTACCCAAGATGGTCACCCAACTGCTGGACTGTGAACTGGATCAAGGAGAAACATGTGTTGGTTCAGGCCACTGAGATTTAGGAGCTGCTTACTAAGGATGTTTGTGCTTTATGTTAATGGCCCAGAAAGTGACATTCATCAGCTCTTACCCAACCTCTGTAACAAGCAACTGTTATTTTTGTTATCAATGAATCAATAGCATCAGGTGCCCCCAGATAAAATGATATAATCTCAGGATCTGTGAACAACCAAGTAGGTGATAGCTTTCCTTAAATGATGACTATATAGACTATATTTGGCAAGCTATAGTCAGTTAAAGGCACCTCATTTTCGAGGGGACATGGACAATTTGAAACAATCATAAAATGGAAAATTCAGAATTACAGAGGTACACAGTGCTTGTCAGCTTTTCATCACTGTGACAAAATTCCTGAGATAATCATGTTATAAAGGAAGACGAGTTCATGTTGGTTCATAGTTTCAGAAATTGGCTCTGTTGCTTCTTAGCTTGTGAAGAAGCAGAAAATTCTGATCAGGACACGGGGTAGAGCAAAGATGGATACCTCATAATTGCCAGAAAGCAAAACAAAGAAACAAGAAGGGGCCAAGACCTCGATTTCCCATTCAAAGGAAGGCCCCCATGACCTCATTTCCATCCACTGGAGTTCATCGTATAAAGGTTCCACCATCCTCCAATGGCACCCGGTGCTGGGGACCAAAGCGTCAACCCACGGACTTTCAGGGTATATTCAAGATCCAAACTACCGAGCACAAGCTAGCATTGCAGTGGTTCCTGCAGTACTAGTCCCTAAAATGCCCCACCATCATCCCAACTCTATCTGGCTGGCCATCTATCTAGCTGGATGACAGGCAAGCAGCATTCCTCAAGCAATGCTGTCCTCCTGCCATCCCAAGTGCATTTTCACTGTCTGGAATGGACGCTTTCTCCATCTGCAACCACTGACTCTCACCCTAATTTCAAAGTTGGGCCAAACACACCTTCTCAAGGAACCTGCATCCCATGCTTCCGACGCCAGATCCAGGATGAACAGCCACCCTCTTTCACCTCCAGAGTGCCTATTCCTTTTCCCTCTGGCCAACAATCAGCCACCACAGGGCTCACGGATCTTCTGTTTGCCCTCCGCTCACGGTGCCCCTCGGGACCATTCCCTCTGAGTCATCTATCTATCTGGGCAACTGATCCTTGTGCAGCTGGGGCCAGGCGACTCCAAAGCACAGTGAGGTGAAGGCACTGATGAGGTGAACTTTACTATCTACATCTCATTCATTTTAGTCCTGGGTGAGAACAGTTTGCAGTTTTCTGTGCCTGCTGATTATTTGTTTTGTAAACAACTAGCATTCATTAAATATGAATGCCTGAATGCCGTAGTCAGAGACACCATGGAGAGTAGAAATTTCAAACTCCAAGGATCCATATGACCCAGAATCTGACAAAGCCTCTTGGGGCAGGCGACGCCTCACTGAGAGGAGAGAGAGGTGGCACTAAGGCTTATTGATCTATCTGCCTGTCCCACACCAGCCTGCTTTATTACACTCTTTCGATCCATTCTGAGTTTTAAAAATTCGGATGCTAATTTCTTTTTCTGAATTAGGTCTCATGCTAGAAGACTGCAGAAGGTCAGAAAACTCAAGCCATTTCTCTGTATCTTAAAAAAAAAAAAAAATGGAACAAAGTACTTAAGTAATTTTAGGACATTCTTTCCGTTCTCCAGAAGTTGTCAGAATGAGTTAATCCAGAACAAGACAAACATGACTGATGGAGATTTGTGGGGGAAAAAAGTGTCCCTACGTGAAACTACTAGTCCATGTGGCAGCTTGTTTTAAGCACAGCAAGAAGTAAAAGCCAGAGACTCCTTTCAGTAGCTTGGGGCCTTTTTGACATACAGCACTCGGGTATTTTTGTTGTTTTTTTGGTGTGTGTATGTGGGAGTGTGTGTGCATGTCCATGTGGGTGCATATGCATATGCAGGTGTGCACGAATGTATGAACCAGCAGTCACCATCAGATGCTGTTCCAGAGAGAGACAGAGACTCTCACTGGGACCTGGGGCTCTCTGATTCTGATAGGCTGCCTGGCTAGCAAGTCCCCAAGATCACACCTGGCTTTTTACATGGACTTTGGGGATTAAAAGCAGGTCCTCCTGCTTGTGCAGCAAACACTTTACCAACTGGGCTATCGCCCCTGTGCCTTGTGCTCTCTTTTTAATGATGTGTAAGTATAATTGTTAGTCCAAAACCTTTTATAGAGTTGAATTCTATTCAATGGCTTAAGGGAAGAAAAAAAAAAATTAGAAAAGACATTTTCAAGAATACTTCTATAACCTGGAATTTAGTTGGATAAATCTGTGACAATCAGGAATATAAAATCAGAATGGCAGTTTTTCAGGACTAAAACAAAAGGCTTTCCCTTCTGGATTAGAGAAATCACAGCAAGAAAATTCACACATTTAAAACAGAACATATGCAAATGAACATCTAATGTCCTCATCCATGACTAAAAAGGGCTTTCATGGTGGCATCAAGTGGCCTCAAGAGAGGATAAATTATTTTAAACTCTAATTTCTTTTTACAATTTTTAAATACTTTTATGTGTGTGCATGTACTGCTGGCATGTGCATAAACACACTCATGTCATGCAATGCCACAGAGGTCAGAAGAGGGCAAGAAGTGGAGTTATGGATGGTTGTCAGCCATCATGTGGTTGTTAAGAATTGAACCCAGGTCCTCTGCAAGAGCAGCCAGATCTCTTAATTGCTGAGCCATCTCTCCAGCCCCTTTAAAAAATCTAATTTCTATATTGATATCTGATATTCTAATATCTAATTATATTTTTATAAAATCTAATTTCTATTTCTATATTCAATGTTGATAGTTTATAATCTTCAATAGAACTACAGGTTTGAATGAGAAATAGCAGCCTCTACCTTCTTTCTACCTCTGGTATCTGGTTCCCAGACAATCAAAGCTAAGTCTTCTGGGATTCACCTTTGTTTCTCAACAAGCTTGTGCTGCTTTTTCCTGATTTATCCCTTTGAATCATAGTTATCTTTGCTTCCTAAAGTTCCTTCTGCTCCTCCATCAATTCTTTGGTTAAATCAATATTCAAGATTCCCAGTACCACAATCACATAAACATTATTCACAGCTGAGTTAAATAACTGTTGCATTTCTCGTATAATTTCTTTTCCCTAGAGTTAATAATTGCGTTTCTTGAGGTTTACTTCTCTTTTTGAGTCTTTATCACTGAATCTCTCTCAATAACAGACAGGTACTAGTAGCCTATATGATGGCTGGCTTTAATGTCAACTTGCCCAGTTAAGGAGCCTCAGCTGAGGAAGTGTCCTGATTGCTTTAACTGATGTGAGAAGACCCACACAGATAAAAAGGGGCGTGGCAGAAGGAAGCTGATTTGCCTTTTGCTCAGTTGGCCCTTCCTCTCACAGTAGAGTTGATTTATCTTGTTGCTGCTGTTTCTTGCTAGTGTCAGAATCAGTGTTTCCAGGTTTCCATAGATTAAGGACCAGAGGCTCTCCAGAGACATCTAGGTTTTCTGTACCAGACGAGAACTGCTGGGGCCCCAGCCTCATGGACTGAGCAAATACCAAGTTATCAGCCTCTCCAGTGTGAGACAGCCACTGTGGGAGCTACTCAGGCTTGCATAGAAAGTGCCTTTACACACTGAGCCATCTCCCTAAGCCCAGCATTTTAGACTATAGGAGAATATCAACATAAGAAAAACTATACTGGGGCTGGAGAGATGACTCAGTGGTTAAAATGGCTCTGTCCTTCCAGAGGGCCTGGGTTCCATTCCCAACACCCACATGGAGGCCAACAACCATCTGTAATTCCAGTTCCAGAGGATCTGACACCCTCTTCTGGACTCTGGGCTTTGCATGACATGGCTGCACTTACACACATTCAGGTAAAACCATCATACACATAAAAACAGACAAATAAAACAAATAAATAAAGTTGTATTAATTCCTATTTTTCAGATTTTCTCCTACATTAGATGCTATTAATAACTGCCAATTTGGCATAAAAGAAAGAAAGGAAAAGAAAAGAAAGGCGGAAAGAAAAATAAAGACATCATTTCTATTTTGATTTCACTGTGGACATTGCATGGGAAAGCTGAGTTTACTTAAGGAGGCAAGAAACCACAGAAATTACGCCAGATTCCCTGGAGGTGTCAAACTCCACAGGCATCATCAAAAATAGAAAAGCAAAAGGAGAAGAGGAGCTTGTGTTATTTTATTCTAGAAGTCATGCAGGGAGATAGAGGGTACAATAGTTTATTTTCAAAAACGTTGAGCTTAAGATATTACAAACAGACATGTATAATATCAAAAGGCAGTGGGAGCGGCGGCTGCACAGCAGGGCCCCAGCCTTGTCCTGCCGCCATTTTCAACGCTACCCTGCTCTCTCAAGAGCTCTTTGGGAGTCATTTTCCCTTCCTCGGCTTGGAAACCAGGAATACTGAGTAATTCTTGCATGCAATTATGTCATGGCAGGAACCAAATCATCACTCTCCACGGAAATAAGGACTTTTCAGTCATCAGGACCCCGAAGAAGCAGACCTGAGATAATGTTCAACCAGAACATAGTGTGACCAACACTGATTGACTATGCGTATCTCTTGTAGCCTTCTTTAGTTCTGGTTCTTTCCCAATTAGTTCTGAAGCTGAGCATCAGTACCCAGGGGTGCTTAGCATTGTGGTCCTTCTTCCAGCTCTTCTTCCTGGAATGGCCATTCTTTAATAAAAATCTCTTTCCTATGTCACCACCATTCCTTAGGACTCTCTAGGCATCAGGGGGCACGATCTGTCTGTTAGGATTCTCAGAGTCAGGCCATGGGCCTGAGACTATAGGATCAGGTGATGGGATCAAAAACTTCAGAAAGTCTAGTTCCCTCCAGAAAGATGACATTTGATCAGATATCTGGGACATGGGAAACGTTTTACAAGAAAAATGTCTGCTAGGTTTGTTGGTACATACCTATAATCCCAGTATTGGGAAGGCAGAGTCAGAAAGACAGATACAAGTTTGATGCCAACCTAGTCAACATGATGAGTTTGATGCCAGTCAGGCAGACAAAGTGAGTCCCTGTCAAAAAGAAAGACAGGCGAAAGAAAGGAAGAAAGGAAGGGAGGGAGGGAGGGAGGGAGGGAGGGAGGGAGGGAGGGAGGGAGGGAAGGAGGAGAGGCCTCTTCTGTCATCCCAGAATTTAGAAAGTTGAGGCAGGCGGCCTGTGCATTCAAAATGCGCTTGGGCTGGGTAGGCGAGATCCTGTTTTAAAAGCAAGCATGAAGAGAGGAGGGGAAGGTACAGGAGGGACCGGAAACCGGGCTAACTTTGCTATAAATTCTTTTCAAAATAGCTAAATTATTTCCACTTAGATTCCCCCACCCCCCATAACATAAATGAGCCTAAAAACAGAAATGATGAAATGGCATGCTAAACTTAAAGAATACCTCGGGATTCCCAGAGGAGAGCTGGGTGTGGGGAAGAGGCAGCAAGTGAACTATCTGCTCAGATGATGGGGCATTTAATTCAACGTCCTGGGAGAACACCCTGCTCAGGAAAACCCATAGAGAGACTAGTGGTAAGAAAACAAAGACTGGGGCTAGAGCGATGGCTCAGCAGTTATGAACACGGGCTATTCTTCCAGAGGACTCTGGTTTGATTCCTAGCATCCACACGGCAGCTAACAACCATCCATAACTCCAGATCCAGGGGTTCTGATGCCCTCTTCTGGCCTCTGTAGGCAATGCATGACATGGGTGCACTTAAATGCATGCAGTCAATACACTCATACACATAAAATAATAATAATAATTAATAATAATAATGATAAATAAAGACTGGAGAACCCTTGCTGTGCACAGAGTGTATGCTCTAGTTTGTTTTGTCTCTAGGATAAAAAACTGATGGAAACCAACTTGAGGAGGAAGGGGCTTATTTCACCTTAAACTTTACAGTCCATCATCAAGGGAAGTCAAGGCATGAGCTCAAGCAGGAACCTCGAGGCAAGAACTGAAGCAGAGAACACAGAAGAATGCTGCTTACTGACTTGCTTCCCTGGCTGGCTCGGCTGCCTTTCTTACACAGGCCAGGCCCACCCGCCCAGGGATGGCAGAACCCGAAGCGGGCTGGGCCCTCATATACCAATTAGCAATCAAGAAAATGCCTCGTCTACAAGGCCAAGACCAATCATATGGAAGAAATTCCTCAAGTGAGGGTCCCTCTTCCCAGCTATCTCTGGTTTGTGTCAAGCTGACAAAAACTAACCAGCACAGCACATAACCACACAGATGGCTGAAGAAGGCACCACGGGGTGTGGGCAGTCATGTCCAGGGCACCTGGCATCTTTCCTGTCTTTGTTCTTAGCTCTTCAACTGCAGAGTTTTAGTGTGAATTCACTACAAGAGAAAAGCACCTCCCTTCAAAGCCTGCAGCTGCCTGAGCGCTGGCTGATGTTTCAGTGTTGTAAAAACATTATTATCAGTGGAGATGGTTCTCAGGGATGTCTGAGAAAACCAGGTACAGCAGGGCTGTTGTCCTCGCCCTACCCTTGGGCCACTGTAGGAATGACTTTTATTAACAGACATAATTTGGACTAATGACTTTTAATTAACTCCAGCAAAACCATGTGCTCTTGGGTCTGATGACCGGCATCTCCGTGGCATTTGGTACTCCACTCAAAAAGATAATGAATGAATGTGGGTATGCTTGATAATTAGCATATCAAAGCACGCAAGCAGCACACTCACCCACTGGACACAGTGGAGGCTGGGAAGAACACGAGACCTTAGATGGATAAGACACTAAGGATGACAAGGCCCAGACGGTCCGTGAGGGATAAGGGCGAAGCCGAACTTGAACCTGCACTTCCTCAATGGAGCTGGAGAAACGATTTTGAATAAGTTATGGGTGTGGCCTGATGGGGACATAGTGGGAAAAACAGAGTTCAAGAGTCAGCTCCATTAGCACAGGGAGAGGACACAGACAGTTCCATCCGCACAGAGTGAGGGGACAAGAGAGATCTTGTTCTAGGAGACAGACTGTTTTAACAGACAGCTAGGGGAACTAGTGTTCTCTAAGTTCTGGCCCACTCCTAAAAACTGAAGAGCCAGGCTTTTATTTGGTTCTGGGTAGTTGTAATGTTATATTAACAATGCTCACAGGCCCACAAGTCCTAGTGTCTTCTGATATTTCAAATGCCATCCAGGCTAGAATTTTTCCAATCTGAAAACACTTTTTGTCCTAAAAATAATAACTTCTTTGAGGTATGATGTACAAACTATACAACTTTTCCATTTTAAGTGCACATTTCAAAGATTTAAAAAATAAATTTGTAGTTTTGCAGCCACCACCCATTTTTAAAACACTTCTATCATCCCCAAAAGACCTCTCACACCCACCTGCGGACATTCCCTGTCCCACCCCCAGGCTCAGGCAGCAACTAAACTTTGTCTCTACAGATTTACCTTTTCTAAATGCATCATATAAATGGAATTATGTAATATGGAGTCTTTGCATCTGGCTTCTTTTGCTTAGCGCAGTGTCTTGGGATCTCCTTGTGCGGCAAATAGATTCTTTTAAAGGCCAAATAGTATTTTCGCGTATGGCCACATCACACACTGTTTATCCATTTGTTAGTTGATGGATAGCTGAAATACATCTAATTTTTGGTTGTTGTTGGCAATGAACAATTTTATACAAATTTTGTGGATACATGTTTTCTCTTTTCTTGAACTTAGGTCATATGGTAAATGTTTACCTCTAAAAGGAACTGTTTTCCAAAGTGGCTGTACCATTGTACATTACTACCTGCGGTGTATGAGAGTTTCAATTTCTCCACTTTCCTACCAACATTTATCTTCTGTGAGTGCATGCATATATATATATATATATATATATATATATATATATATGCATGTATATACGTATATACATGTTAGTGTGTGAGAGGTGTGTGTGTGCTTGGGGAGGCCGGAGTCAGTGTCAGCTGTCTTCTTCAATCATTCTCTATCCTACTTTTTTGGACAGAGTGTCTCACTGAACCTGTAGCTCACTGACTTGGCTAGGCTGACTGGCCAGTGAACTCCAGCGATCCTCCTGTCTCTGTCTTCCCAGCACTGGGATCACAGGTATGTACCAACACACTCAGATTTTTGTGGGTGCTGAAGATTTAAACTCAGGTTCTCATGCTTGTGTGGCAGGTGCTTACTGAATGAGTCATCTCCCCAGCCCCTATTTTCTGACTTTCTGATCACTGCTGTTCTCATGGGTGGGATGTGATATCTCACTGTGCTTTTTATTTATGTTTCTCGGGTAACTGATGATGCTAATCATCTCCTTCTACACTCATTGGCCATGAATTCATCTATCTTTTGGTGAAATGTTTATTCACATCTTTGTCCTGTTTTTTTTTTTTAAACTGTCAATCCTAGAGCACTTTTAAAATATAAACAGAAAGAAAAGTGTTAAAATTTAACTAGCAGCAAGATGTGCATCTGAGGCACAGAACAAATCTGGTTTCTATACCTACTCTATGCCATGAGAGAGAGAGGCAGGGCACCTCTAACAAGTCCATACAAAATAAAATTACAGCAGAATTCTCCAATCCAATCCCTGAGCATGTCTTGGCCAGAAACATTGTTTCTCACTTTAAGTGATCAGTCATATTTTTGTTTTGTTTTAAAGCCAACTCTAACTCTGTCAGTGTATTTCTAAGGAAATGTTAACTGTTCATACTTTCTCTTAACCACAGCAGTGAAAAACAAATATGCCCTCTAGGTAGGCGGAGGGTCCCACCCTCTCTATCCTTGGCCACACTGACTTAGTGAAAATGCCAACTTTGCATCTGCATGGATATTCTTGTGCCAAAAATATGGAATGCTTCACGAGGATCAGCCATAACTTTACAAAGGTAAAAAGAAGAGACTCTCTCTTGGTTCTTTTCAGAGGACAAAATGAAAGATCAAAAATTAAAACACGTGGTAGGGTTCAGTGGTAGAGCATGGGATTAACACACATGAATTAATCTCAGCACCAACTCCTTCCTCTGGCAAAAAGATAATAACAATAGCAACAAAAATCTAGGAAAGTTTTAGAATATCTAAAAATAGAGATATTATGTAGTTAGTATATTAACTCATTATATAAATGTATCCACAAAGTCAAAATACAAAGCTTAAAATAATTGATATGACTGAAAGGAGAAAAAGGAAATGTAGATATAGCAAGATCTTTTAATCTAAGATGTATATTTCTTCTTTTAGAGATTCTGCTTCATTGTTCTTTGGTACCACAATAATGATATCCAGTAGAATCACTATAAGCAACAAACAGATATTGAGGATAAGCAAACAGATCAGTGAAATAGAAGAGAGTCTAGAAATGACCCACACTCATAGGGACAATTAATTTTGGGGGGGCACATTAAAACACTTGAATGAGTACGATAGCTCATTTTGTGGGTCAGCTTGATGGAGTTAAAGGACTCCAAGATGGCTGGTAAATTTCTGAATTACTTTGGGGTATGACTGTGGATGTTTCTAGAAGAAATTAACATCTGAATCAGTAGGATGAGTTGAGGGGAGCCATTGTAACCAACATAAACTGGCATTATCTAACCCACTGAAGACTCAAAGGTAGAGGAAGAGGAATTCTCTCTTCCTTCTTGAGCTAAGACATTCACTCACTCTTGCCCTTGGACACTGGAGTGGGCTTATGCCAGAGGCCCCGGCTTTTCAGGCCTTCAGACTCAGACTGGGGCATACCACCAGATTTTCTCCAGCTTGTCGACAGTAAAGCTTCTCAGCCTCCATAACTGTGTGAGTCAGAGTCAATGATGAATAATCAGTCAGTCAGTCAGTCTTCCAATGGTTCTGTTTCTCTGGAAAATCACTGACTAATAATACAATGGGTGAAAGGACAATTTTTTAAACCAAAAATGTTGGAGAAACAGGAACTACCCACAAGAAAAATTAAATTGTTAACACCCCACCTCATACCTTACACTAGAGATGGATCACAGGCTATTATAAAACCTAAAGTTATACAGTTTTAGAAAAAAATTGAAGACTATCTTTGCAATTCCGAGTAGCAATAAAGCACTAATTTCCAGAGCAAAACCTGGCAAACTGGACTTCACGTTCGATTTTCTGTTCTTCATTTGTTTTGTGTTATGCTTTCTTGATACAAGGTCTCATGTATCCGCTAACTTGCTGTGTAGCCAAGGATGACCTTGCACTTCTAATCCTCCTGCTTTCACTTCTCAATTGCTGGGATTATAGGCATTCACCACAACATCAGGTTTATGGAGTTCTGGGGAGTTAACTCAAGGCTTTGTGTATGCTAGGCAAGCATTTTACCAACTGGACTATACCCCAGTCCCAATTTCTGCTCTTTAAAAGAAACTATAGATTGTTGTGGGGACCCCCCCCCAGTACTGTGAAGAACATCATTGGAATTTTGATGCACTGAAATTTCTAGGTTACTATTTGTAATACTAACAATTTTCACAATGTTAATTCTGCAGTCCGGGAGAACTTTCCATCATCTGGTATCTTCTTTAATTTCCTTTTTCAGTGTTTGCAAAGATTTCAGAGTAGAGGTCTTTCATATCTTTGATGAGGTACTTTATTTTGGGAGGAGGCTATTATGAATAAGATAGTAAACCCAAAATTTATACGGAAACACGAAAGACCATGCATAGCTAAAGCAGACAGAACAGAGTTGGATGCATCACAGTCTCAAATTATACTCCAGAGTGATGGTGACCAAAATGGAATGGCAGCACAGAAACAGATACACACACCAATGTAAGATACAGAGGACCCAAAACCCACAAATCCATGTCCATTTAATTTTTGATGACAGTATCAAAATCACACACTGAAAACAAGGCAGCTTCTTCAATAAATACAGCTAGCAAAACTGGACCCACATCTCTCACTTTGCACAAAAATTAATTCAAAATAGATTAAAGACCTTATTTTAAAACCTGGACTACTAAACGTGCTAGAAGAAAATACAGGTATACACTTCAAGTTATAGGTATAGGGAAGAACTTTCTGAACAGGACTCTAACAGCTCAGGAAATAGTCCTAAGAATCAACAAATGTGGCTACATGAAATCACAAAGCTTCTGTATAACAAAGAAAACTATTAGCAGAGTGAACAGACATCCTGTAGAATGGGAGATAATCTGTCAGCTCTACATCAGAAATAATGCTGATTTCTAGAATACACAGAGAACTGTAAAAATTAAACGCTGGAAAGTGTCAATCAATAAATGGTGCTATGAAATAAACTGATAGTTAAGAAGAAATGAAAAAGGCCAATAAGTATATATTTTGTAATGTTCAATGTCCTTAGCCTTTAAGGAAATGCAAATTAAAACCACTTGAGAGTCCATCTCACCCCACTCAGAATGACTCTGACCAAAACAAATGACAATAAACGTTGGCAAGATATGGAGAAAAGAGAACACGTATTCACTACTGATGGGGGGTTAACTAGGGCAGCCACTGTGGAAATCAATGCACAGGTCCCTCAGAAATAGAACTACCATGCGACTCACTTATACCACTCCTGGGCGTATACCCAAGGACTCTATATCCTACTGCAAAGATGCTTGGATGTTCTTGTTTATGACTGCACTATTCAAAAGATCAAGGAAAGAGAAGCAGCCGAGATGCCCATCTACAGAAGAGTGGATAATGAAAATCTGGGGAGTATACATAATAGATTTGTATTAGGTTGTTAGGAAAATTAAAATCATGAAATTTTCAGGAAAATGGATGGATCTGAAATTACGGATTATACTAAGTGAGGTGATCCAGACTCAGAAAGACCAGAATCCCATGTTTTCTCTCATACGTGATTCTAACTTTTAAAGTTTGTATGTATATAAATGAGGCAGTATGCGGCTGGGTACAGACTATGAAACTAGATTAACCAGGAGAGGAGAGCAAGAGAGCCCGAGAAGGGCTGGGCACAAATGTTACCTGTGATGTGGAACTGGAAAGGGGTCTTCTGGAGCTGGGAAGAACCAAGGGAAGGCGGGGACGAGGGAGAGGGGTAGGAAAAGAAACAGCAAACACCATTCTGCTCTGGAAAACACCTAATGAAATCCAGCTTTGTATGTTAAGTTAAAAAGAAGCAAATCTATGGATTAAATGAGTAGAAAATTACAGATGAGAAGATAGTATTTGCAATATATGTATCTATCAATGAACTTGTATTCAAATGAAATTTATAACAATGATAAAGACCAATAATTCAATAAAAAATGAGAGCTAAAGAAATGATACTTCATAAAGAGATCAGTATGAAGTTTTTAATTCTAAAATTAATTGACCTATTCTCTCTGAAAATGAACGTAGTTCTCTGTTCACATGAGCAAGAGAGATGATGCTAAAGTCTCTCAATTAACAGGAAAATGCATACTAAAATCACAACTCCACATCGATAAACCCAACTAGAATAGCTAACGTTGAAAAGACTGGTTATACAAAATGCTAGACTGAGGGACAGTTTCATGGCCTGCTGGCAGGAGTGTCCGGCGGTGTCTCAGAGGTAAACAGACGCCTGCCCCATGGCTTGGCAATTCTACTCCGAGAGAAAAGGAAACATTCATGTACAAAAACCATACCCAAAAATCCTATCAAAAGAATGTTGATAGAGGAGCTGGAGAGATGGCTCAGGGGGTAAGAGCACTGGCTGTTCTTGTAGAAGACCCAGGTTGAATCCCAGCACCCACATGGTGGCTAACAACCATCTGTAACTCCAACCCCAGAGGATCCGACATCCTCTCTGTCCTCCTTAGTCATGGCACAGCAGGGGTGCACTCACATACATGCATACACACTCACAGAGCAAAAATAAAGCAAAAAAATCGTTTTAGAAAAAAATGTTAATAGAGATTGTATCCATAAAAGCCAAAATCTGGGACAAAAACACAAATGATCACCAACAGAAGGAATGAGAAACAAGTGGAGGAGCTGAGCATGGCGACTCACATCTAGAGTCCTAGCACATACATGTGAGACTGAGGCAGGAGGATTACCATGAATTCTAGGCCAGCCTAAGCGATAGTGTAAGACATTTTCTCAAAAGAATAAAACGGAGGCAGGAAAGATGGGAAGGGGGTGGGGAGGAAGGGAGAGGAAGGGAGAGGAGAGGGAGGGAAGGAAGAAGCCAGAAACAGCGAAACAGCATGCTCAACTGTAATCCCAGCACTCTGGAGTCAAGGACAGGAGGATCAGAAAGACCAAAGCCAGTCTCCACTACATGGAAGTTCAAAACTTCTGGTGTACATGAGATCTTGTACCCTCAAACAAACAAACAAAAAAACGAGAGGCAGAGAGATGGGGAGAAAGTGTGGCACACGCAGCAGTAAGAGAAAAACGGGACTGGAGAGGAGGTAAGGGATGGTCAGCTAAAACAAGGATGGATGAAGAAGCCACACAGAAACCCACTAGTTCACAAGCTAATTTCAAAATAAAATTTAAAAAAAAATGAGTTTGGGGGTTGGGGAGAGGGCTCAGCATATGAGAGCACTGGAAGCTCTTGCGGAGGACTCAAGTTCACTTCCCAGCACCCACATGGCAGCTAACAGCTGCACTTAATTCCATTTCTAGGGTATCCAATGCCCTCTTCTGAACTCTGAGGGCATTGCATGCACAGGTGCTCTTACATGCATGCAGGTAAATCACTCATACACATAAAATTTTTAAAAATTTTTTAATGAGTTTGAACAGAAGTACCCTAATCAGGTGTGCTACACAGAAGGCATGTGTTATTAAGTGAACATCCCAATACTAGGCACAGAAAGCCCCAAACAACACTGGCTGTTTCCATTACTTGTAATTGTCCACCACAAGTAGATAGTGAAATCTTGTTAGTGAAGACATAAATCCCTTTGGACACAGACATAAATCAACCTCAACTGACCAGGAATCCATGCTGGCTAGCTTATACAATGCCAGAAGGTGCTATGCAGGCCGCTGGGGGAGAGAAGACATCAGTAGTCTCACCCAGTGCTTGACCCTGCACGTCAGAATACCGACATGCCTGGAAAAAATGTACCCACTGGTGCAATAGTGACCTGATAGCTATAAGAGTAACCAACTACTTTCTGATTGGCTAAGAGGCCTGCTCCACAGCAGGGATTTCATACCTGGTGCTGTAAACCTGATCAAAAGTCCATGACCGGCGAGGCCATAGGCTCTAGAGGGAATCTACTGTTGTTGCTTTGCTGAATGATTGTGCTATCAAACTACATTCTAAATATTTATGTCTTTACCTTTAGATTTCTGCTGCTTTCAAGGTTGGTCAAAGAAGCTTCTTTTTGAAGTGGGTAGCTGTTAATGCAGAGGTTCATAACAGGATAAAGTGCTGAGTAGAAGTGACTATATGAGCTCAGGTATGGAGAGGTCACCTACTCAAGCTCCCCCATCCAAGGCTCAGAGAACACTGTGGAAGAGTGGGTAGAAAGAGTGCTAGAGCTGGCAGATGGGGAGGGTGCTATGAAGTGCTGACTTCTGGACAGGACACGGCTGTTGCATGCACCAATTTACAGCAGCCTTGGTTTCCTGAACAAGATCACGCAGGAATAAGTCAGTCAAAATTCAAGCATGGTTGGGGGCGGGGATCAAGGTCCTACCCTTGGCAGAAGAGCTACTAGCAGTTGCTAGCTGCTGAGGGATGCTCACCCTCCTTTAGGGACATGGCTGATAGGATGCCCATACTCCACTGGATGGCTCTACGCCAGTGCTCATAGCAGCAGCACTAACTGAACTCAGGGGTTATTAATAGCACCCAAAAAAAAGGAGGACAGGCAATTGGGAGGGAGATGAGAGACAGGGAGGGAGGGGAGCACTAGTAGGAGTTAGAGGCAGTGGGTAGACGCTGCGATCAAAATACACTATGCCTATGAAATTTTCAAAGACTAAATAAAAATGATTTAAAACAAGGCAAAGTGTGTTGTTTTAATAATGTGAACTTGGGCTCCTGGAGGAAGCAGCCTCAATATTACAGACCCTGCAGACTCCCCTGAAGGGGTATCAGTGCTTACCTTGATAGTTCCTCAAAGGTCTCGGGCAAAATTTTCCTGGAAAGCTTCTGTGTCTGCATGGTGCTGGGACTGAACCCAGAGCCTCACTCAAGCTAAACACACACGGAGCCAAGCCCCAAGCTAAACAAGGTTCTTGGTTCAGTTAAGAAGAGTACCCTGTAAGTCTGAGAAAACTGAAACAATATAAACCAGAAATGAAATGGCTGCTGATGCCTCCAAATGAGCTCAGTTCCTGGAGGTGGGGCAGCAGGGAGTCGTGGTGTTTCACTGGCTTCTCCTGTGAAAGCGAGCCAATTGTTTTCAATCAGTCGGTGAAATATCTGAGCACCGTACCTGTGTGTGCCAGGATATATACTGGGCTTTCAGGCAAGGGCTAAGGCTAAGAAGTGTGGCTTCTCCGCTCTTCAGGACAGCATCCTCTGAGATGGTGTCTCTGAAAGTCTGACCTCCAACAACACTTAGCAGACATTGGTAACATACACAGTCCATCAATGGTTGACTTGTTTTGAAGTCCTAAAATGAATTGACCCACACTGTCTTAAAACGAATACAGTACTATGTTCACATGCTCAAAAAGGTGCTTTTAGTGTATGCCAGTCTTTCTATTAATATCTTCTAGTTCGTTTGGTGTTTATTCTTTATCTCTACAAGTCAGAACAACTCAGTTCAAATCAATGAGCTGTGGAGAACAGCCACATGTACCTCCTGTCCTCAAATAGTTCCGGTTAAGCAAATCAAACAAGAGCCCAGGAGCACTGGAGTCCTCCCTCATTATACAAGCCAGCACTCTGCAACGTTCAGCTGATGACACACCACATGTGCAATCTAGGAAGCCGACCACTTCAATCCTGGCAACGTCAGCGAACAGATTTCTGACAAAACTTAGTGCTAGAAAGTATTTTTCATGTTTTCTTCCAGCATTTGGGTGTGGTTTGAAAATACGCCCAATATTATAACTGACTCGTTTCTCTGGAGGGTGAAGTACACATCAAGGGTTGGAGGTGCTGCAGATTCTCCTAACCAAGCCCTTCATAGCATAGTTTATCCTCAAAGAATTCAACAGCTTTGCTTTTGCTTTTTGTTTCAGATAGGGACTCTACTATGTAGCCCTGGCTGGCCTGGAACTCACTATGTATCCCAGGCTAGCCTCAAATTTGCAGCAATCCTCTTGCCTCAGTGTCTTGAATGCTGGGATTATAGGCATGTACTACCATGTTAGCCAGTATCTTAGTTTCAATGTAAAACGGTGACCCTTGGCTCTGAGTAGCAGACTAGGCTAACAAGGGACATACCAGAGCAGACCACTTAAAACAGGAGACACAGCCTCGGTGAGTGCCGCAGTGTTGTCACAATATACCATTCTCATTTCCAGAACTTGCACGAGCACCAGCAGTCAGCATGCCTAAACACAATGGTGGAAGCCAGCCAGATCCTGAATGGCCTGCTTTGGAGATGGGGACTCAGAGTTGTCACTGATTAAGTTGCTAATTTTTTTGTGAATTCCTAAAGCATTGGTTCAAGAATGAGATGCATTTTGTTGCCTGCTGCCTTCTCAACATCATGGATCCAAGGTCTGGCAGTGAACAGTCTGGCCTTTGCTCCACCTGACTCCTCTGTCACAGATGACTGCGCTGCCATCTTTTAGTCTGCTCAGCCCCAACTCTGAAGTCTCTCTGACTCTTCTTTTTCTCAGTCTTTTTGAAACAGGGTCTCCCTGTAGCCCCAGCTGGCCAGGAACTCAGTATGTAGGGTGGCCTGGATCCACCTGTCTCTGCCTCCCGAGTGCTGGGATTGAAGGCATGCACCACCATGTCTGGCCCCACCAACAATTTTTACTGACTGTTTTACAATATGTCTAGAAACTAGTCATTACCACATTCCTGGCTGCCATTCTGGCCCAAGTTACCGTAGTCTCACCTGAATTATGGCAACATTCCCTAACCCGCCTCCCTCTTACAGGTATGAGTCTATTCTTGGGGCTGGAGAGATGGCTCAGTGGTTTACAGCACTGACTGTTTTTGCAGAGGATTGGAGTTTGATTCCCAGCACCCACATGGTGGTTAACAACTCTCTGTGACTCCAGTTCCAGGGGATCTGATGCCCTCTTCTGACCTGCAAGGGTCACTGCAGGACATGGGTGCACTTAGACACATGAAGGCAATATGCTCATACACGAGAATAATAAGTAAAATATTTTTTTAAAAAAGTCTACTCTTGACACAGCATCCAGGTGACCCTTTAGAACACGAGTCACAGGTTAGCTGTGCAGCTCGGCAGGCAGAGTACTTGTCTGGCATAAACAAAACCCTTGGGTTCTCAGTGCGGCAGTAGTGTTAGCACTGTCTGTAATCCCAGCACTGCAGAGGTCGAGGCAGGAGCGTCAGCAGGGGTCATCCTTGGATACAAAACAAGTTCAAGACCAGTTCAGGCTACATGAGACTCTCTCTCTCAAAAGAACCCAAAGGGCTTAAGAGATGGTTCAGTGGTTGCTCTTGTAAAGGACATGGGTTCAGTTCCCAGCACCCCCATGGCAGCTAACAATCCACCACTCCAGTTCCAGGGGATCTGATGCCCTCTTCTGGCCTCTGTGGGCATTGCGTACATGAGGTGCACTTAATTATCAGTCAGAACATTTATAGACATAAAATAAAAATAAAATCCTTTTTAAAAGGTCACATTATGTCACACTGGTCTGCTTACAACCTTAGAGTGGCTCTGTTTTGGCAAGTTTGATATGTCAATTTGGTTAGACTATGACAGTTCTTAGTTATTTGAACACTCATCTATACATTTCAGAGGAGCCAACCTACACCCCCACAATCATTTAAACTGGTGCCTTGAAATTCAGCACTCTACATATGCATATATGTTCATATGCATACATACGTAAAGATACAACTGTGTGATCTATACATATACTTATGCCATGTATAAGGATCTCCTGTTGGTTCTGCCTTTATGGAGAACCCGAATCCAGTCTCTATGTGTCACCATCCTCTGTTTGCCCCTGGATCCACTCCGATTTCCATCCTGCTTTATTCCTGGATGGTTGTTCTAAGGGAACAAATATACATAACAAATGTCTGCCTGCTGCTTTTGGCCATGGAGACCCCAGAGGCACGAAAGACAGGGCAGAGGGTCAGCTCAGGTATGTCGTTTTCTGGTTCTTTCCCTGTGAGGTCACCTTGTGCTGACTCCTGGATTCTACTAACTGCTTCCCTCATTCCCCTTTAACCAGGCAGCTTGGCTGCTGCTTGCTCTATGTTCCTGTACTGTTGTGGCCTCCGTAGCCTACCTGAACCATTCCTTACAAATAAAACCCTTCGATTCACTGGGTTCTGAGTGTGTCACTGGCTTTCTGTTGGGGCCCTTGCTGACAACTCTCTATTTCACTCATGATGCCCCACAAGGCCGTAAGGACCTGCCCTCCCCCACCCCTTAGCTTCTGCTGCCTCCCTCCTGTTCCTCCACATATGTGGCAAATGCTCAGCAGACACATAATTTCATTACTCCCCATGTCAATATTTCTTCCCCCCCCATTCAAAAATTGTTTGAGAATTTCATGTATATATATATATATATATATATATATATATATATGTATATGTGGTATCTTCAGCAAGTGGGTCTTGCCATCAAGTTGGGGCAGGTAACCAAGAGCAATGGCAATAGCCTATAAGGTTTTGGGGGGTGTCTATGGGACCCCACTAACCAAAAACTTGAGAAGTAAGCTATACCTGGTGCTTGGATTATTTGATAATCTATGGTGTCTGGGAGAAGCACTGTTCCCCACTATAGGGCAGCTCCATTTTATAGAAAATTCCTTTTATATATGTATTTGCACATATTTAAGGAAGTGTCTACAGTGGTAGGCTTCCAGGTGACATTTTCAAGATCTTCAGTGCCGGATGTCCATCCACATGCTCCTTCTTCTACCTTGCTCTCCATCTTCTAACCCATTTAACACTTCCTGTTCCACTGCTCTCCTTTGCCCCTCCATACCATCTGTGCTCTAGCCCCCTTCCCTTGGACATCTCTAGTCCGTGACCTTTTACTAGTTTCCTGACTTCTAATGACTTGACAGAGCATGCAGTGCTTGCTTTCTGGGTCTGGGTCACCTCACTCAGGATGATTATTTCAGCTCCATTCATTTACTTACACATTTCATTTTTCTCTTTACAGTTGAATAGGTACCACATTTTCGTTATTAATTTCCCAGTTGATGGGCATCTGAGCTGTTCTCATTTCCTGGTTATTGTGAAGAGAGCAGCAGAACATGGATGAGCATACAGAGTCCCTTGTGAACACGCCCAGGAGTGGTACAGCTGGGTTATACGGAAGATCTAGTTCGAGCCTTTTGAAAAGTCTCCACACTGATTTCCTTAGCGGTAGCACTAGTCTGCACTCCCACCGTCAGTTTGTAAGTGTTCCTCTTTCCCCATATCCAAGGCAGCAGTCACTGTAATCTGTTTTTCTTTTCATCTTGGCCATTTTGATGAAGCAGTTTTAATTTGCACTTCTCTGGTGGCTAAGGATGTTGAAGATTAAAAAAATATTTAGCAGCCATTTGCATTTATTCTTTTGATAACTCTGTTTAGTTCCTTTCCTGATATTTTTAATTGGGATATGTATTTTCTTGATGTTTAATTTTCTAAGTTCTTTGTATATTCTAGATACTAAATCTCTTACAAATGTATAGTTGGTAAATGTTTTTTTTCCCCATTCTGTAGACTGTTTTTCACTTAAATAACGGTGTCATTGTTGTATACAAGCTTTTTAGTTTCATAAGATCCAATCTGTCAATTGTTGGTTTTAAGACCTGCACTACCATATCATGGTCCTGCTCTGAAAGCCCTTTCCTGGGTCTCTAAGTTGAAGTGAATTCCCTACTGTCTCCTCTAACAGAGTATCAGGTCTTATGTTGAGGTCCATGATCCATCCAAATGGATGTTTGTGCAAGGTGACTAATGAGGATTTAGTCTCATTCTTTTACATGTAACTGTCTAGTCTGACTAGCATCATTTGTTGAAGATGCTGTATTTCTAAAAAATGCATTTTTTTGCCTTTTTGTCAAAAACAGGGTGGCTGTAGGAGTGGGGGCCTATATTCTCTTATATTGATCAATGTGTCTGGTTTATGCCAGTACCAGGCTGTTTTAACTACTATGGCTCTGTAGTAGAACCTGAAATCAGGGGTGGTGATACCTCCAGATTTTCTTTTATTGTTCAGAATTGTCTTGGAATTTTGACGCGGACTGCACTGGATCTGTAGACATCTTTTGGTAGGATGGCCATTTTCACAGCGTTAATCCTACCAATTCATGTGCATAGGAAGTCTTTTCATCTTCTGATGTCTTCTTCAAGTTCTTTCTTCAGTGTCTTATTAAATTTTTGTGATACAGGTCTTCCACTTCCTTGGTTAGATTTATTAGAAGACTTTTTTGGAGACTCTTATGAGTGGCACAGTTTCCTTTGTTTTTTCCTGGTATGCTTGTCCTTTGTATATACAAGGCCACGGATTTCTGTGTTAACTTTGCACCCTGCTACTTTGCAGAATGTGTTTATCGGCTGTAGGCATTTTGTAGGTTCTCTTATGCACGGAATCCTGCTGTCTGCCATTGAGGACACTTTGATTTCCTCCTTTTCTGTTTGCGTCCCCTTACCTCCTTCCCATGCCTTATTTCTCTAGCTGGGACTTCAAGCACTGCATTGAACTGGAATGGAGGGGTGGACATTCTTGCTTTGCTCCTGATTTTAGTGGAAATACTTTAGGTTTTTCTCCATTTGCCATGATGTTGGCTATGGGTTTGGTATTATTGCCTTTACTACGGTGAGATATGTCACATGTACCCTTAGATACATTTATCATAAGGGGAATTATTGAACTATGTGTAGTTCCTGTCCTTTTGCTGCTTTGCGGTGTTTTCTTAGTCCGCTTTTGATGAACTGTTCTGGAACGATTCATTCATCCCTGTGGTTTCTTGGATGTGCTTAGCCTTTGTCTTCATATTGATGGCCTTCCCAGTATTTTCCATAGAGCTGATTTAATGGTCATAAATTCTTTTCATTCTTGAATTTTAATAGATAGGTTTGTTGGCAAAATAGTACTGACTGCAGTCCAGGCGTGGTGGTGCACGCCTTTAATCCTCACACTTGGGAGGCAGAGGCAGGTGGATCTGTGTAAGTTCAAGACCAGTTGGTCTACACAGCAAATTCTAAGTCAATGATGGTACATAGTGAGACCCTGTCTCAGAAAAACAAGACAAAAAAGAGTACTGATTGATAATTGAGGTCTTTCAGAACTTGGAATGCCTCTTTCAAGGCCCTTCTAGCCTTAAAAGTTTCCGTTGATAAACCGAGTGTTGTTCTGATGGGCCTGTCTTTATAATGTCTCAGGAGTTTATTTTCTGGTCCTGTTTATTTGGTGTTCTGTAGGACTCTTGTACCCCCATGGGCATCTCATTCTCTAGTTTTGAAAAATTTTCTTCTATGATCTTATTGAACGAATTCTCTATGCTGTTGCTAGGGTGTTCTGCTACAGCAATAATCCAAAGGTTAGCGACTTTTGTTGTGTCCCAGAGATCTCCCAGGTTCTGTTCATATTTTTAAAAACTTATCACTGAACTTTGCTGAGTGATCCAATTCCTCTACCTGGTTTTCCAGCCCTGATTCTTCCTTCTACATGATCCATTCTATTGGTGAGGCTTTCTACTGAGGACTTTTTTGGCTTGTTGACGTTTTCATTTGCAGTATCATTTCACTCAGGGTTTTCTTCAGCAATTCCATGTCGTTTTAGACTCTAAGTTCACATCTTGGAATTACATCTTTATTTCTCTCATCTTCCTGTTTTGTCCTCTTGGAATATAATTCTCCCTTCCTTGAGTTGTTTGAACATACTTATAATCATTTGAGTTCTTTGTCTGGATGTTCTTCTACATCATGTTCATTAGATGCCATAATTATGGGATTAGTAATCCTCCCTCCCTCCTCCACCCTCTCTCTTGCTTTGCTTTTTTTTTTCAGGTTGCCTTTCTTCCTTCAGTGGAGGTACCTGCAATGTTCAGGAAAGGATTAAGTTGTAGTAGGTAGGGTTGAGATGCTAGGAAATCCAGAATCCCCTTCTTGCTGCCGGGGGTCAAGCAGACTGGGTTCCTGGTGCAGAAACCCATGCTAACATTGTCTTATTACCAGTGTCAGCAGGCCGCTGCAGAGGTTGCCTGGTCACTGCTATGTGTGATAAGAAATGTAACTGAGGCCCAGCTGGGTGCATGGTGGTAACTCACGTGACTTACACCAGGAAAATTACTTGTGACTAGTGTTCTCCACATTAGCTCTGACTTCGAGAGTAAATTTGATAAAAGAGAGAATGAAATGGCTGGCTTGCCATTTTTCATAGCCAGGGGATGGAAAGGAAAAGAAAATACAGGTTAGATCTATGCTAAAGAGCCCTTCCTGGGATCCCAAACTTGGAACTCATGAGAAGAATCAGAGAATGAGAAAGAAGAGTACATGGTAGAAATAACTGAAGATATTCCTCAGGTTAGACCTTTCATCGAGAAGAATGGAAGATTTGTAATTCAGCATGTATAAGGGGCCTTAACAATGGTCCAGTCCAAGTAACTATGGTAACCAGGAAATAGTGCCAGAACTGCTTGGATTGGAAAAGATTTAAACAAGTGATGAAAGAGTCTCTCACAGCCTGGCTTGTGATGTTGTAGGACATGGGCACAGACGAGACCAATCTAAGTGCTACAAAGGCAGAACAACCAAGTAACATAACTACTCACTCCTCCTTAAGACAAACACTGCACAACCAGAGGCAAGATGAGAGAAGTCAGTCCCTGACGGACTCGCTCCTACAGGCCACTGGGAACACATGGGCACTGCCAGTCGGGTTCCCACCGATACCAGGGACAATGGAGGAAGGACCGTGGACAGAAATGAATGGACATGGAGATAAGACAGGACAGCTAAAAGCAGCTCAGCTTCCCCCAGAGATGGGCAACTATTCCCCTCAGAACATGGGGTGTGCATTTCTCCCCTAGGGGAACGTTTTGGGGGTAGGTGGTGTTGGGGCCCACTCTGCACTCCACCATTGGAGAGTTTCGCCTGAAGTGCAAACTGTGAAGGCAGCCATGCATGGCTGGGCCAAATGGAAACCTGTGAATTGCCTGCTCCCACTGGAGTGGTGAGTACCAAACAGCTTAGACTGCCCGAGGGAAACTACAGAAACCAACAAGGAGCAAAAGAAGGTAGAGATTATTCGCCCAGCCCAGAGCCCTTTCAACAACCCAGCATAGCTCCCGGAGAATGACTACAGATTACAGAGCTAAATAAAGTACTTCTCTTCCTCCAGCTGCTGAGCCCAACAGCATTATTTTGACTGAACAACTGCTACAAGCACTGGGGTCCTTCTATGCTATAGTGGACCTTGCTAATGTAGTTTTAGTTTTCCCTTCCCTACTGAATCCCAAGACCATTTGCATCCGTTTGGAATGATCAACAGTGAACCTTCAGAACACAACGTTACCTTACTAGTCTTACTGTTTGCCATGGGATGGTGACCTGGGTTATTATCCTTCCTGCCCTCTGTAAAAAGGTCTCATTATGTGGATGACATGATGCTAACCTCTGAATGGTTTACAGAATTAGAAAAGAACCTAAAAGACATATAAGTGCACCACAGTAACAAGGATGGGAGATCAATCCAAACAAGGTACCCCACCATCCACAGCTGTAAACTTCTTGTAAATATTATGGTCCAGCAAGACAGTATTATTGAAACAAATCCTACAACAGCCTGTTCCTGTACATGTAAAAGAGCTGCAGTTATTTGGGTGGGGGCTTTTAAGACACTGGCGGATTTTCATACCTCAACGCTCTCAAGGTGCCTGTCTTCTGTATAACTTGATAGAGAGGGATGCTGTATCGGACTGGGACAGAAAGGCTCAAGAGGCTTTTGAGCAGGATACTTGTAGGACAGTTGTATGCCCTCACAGCCCCAGTGCCACTTCCTGTGAGAAGCCACCAGAAGTTCAAAAGGCTATAGCTGGGGGCTATACCAAAAACCACCTATGCAAGCGTTTCCAAGAGGGTTTTGATCTCAGTCCTGGAAAGGGCAGAGGCTTGGTATACAGCACTAGAAACAGTGATTGCTAGCTGTATATAAAGCATTGTAATGGATAGAATTCATACCTGGTGCCGCCTCAGTAACTGTAAAGACAGCTTATCCAATAAAGGGTTGGATTAAAAGCCACCTGGCCAAACATTTCTGGTGTGGCACAAGATCCGACTCTCCAAAGGTGGCACGCATATTTATAGCAACAAGGTATGGTGTCTGCAAGACCCATTACCAGGCTGTCCTAGAATCAGTATCTTTTAAAGCCACCGAGCATCCCCCAGTAATGACCAATAGCTCAGGCAGACAGGGTGCTGGAAGGGACGCCACCCACCCCTGTAGATACCTGGAACCCAGATGGCACAAGTAAGAGCACCAAATGGGAAAGGGCAGCTACACCAATACAAGTAAACACAGACACTGCGTGGCTGGACAGAGGAAAGAGAAAAGTAGCCAATGTCTATAATTTTAACTGCCAAGCCATCTCTCCAACCTCCAGCCTTATGTTTTCATAAGCATTTGGTGACTCTAAAAGAAAAATTATGGTTTTCCTAAAGTTAAGGAGCTAATAATACATAACTATTTAAAAAATATTTTATGTGTATGAATGTATTGCCTGCACGTATGAAAGTACACATGTGTTGTGCAATGCCTGCAGAGGTCAGAAAAGGGCATCAGATCCTCTGGAACTGGAGTTATGGATTGTTCCTAGCCGCGATGTGGGTGCTGGGATTCAAACCTAGGTCCTCTGCAACTCCTGAGCCATCTCTGCAGCACCACAACTCTTCCAATTCACATTAAGTATTAATTTATTTCCCTATTTACAAGTTCAACACAAAATGGTTTTATACATATAATTACTACATTTTAAAGTCAGTATTAGTATTTCACCCTTGCACTCCTGCATATATAAGAATAGCGTCTACATAGTGGGGTGTAAACATGAGAAGCACACAGAGCTTCACTTTGGGATGCATCTAGAGTGCTCAGCTATATGTCTTAGAAGAGAACATCCAGGAGCAGACGTCCAGTCCCAACAGCATGCTGTTTCGCTCACCCACTGACTAGCTTTCATCTCGGTACTATCCTATGGCAACCGATAACACTCACACAAAGGGTGGAACTCAACAGAGACGGTGCAGAGAGGACACAGGAAGGGAGCATCTTCTTCAACTGTAGAAGTCTGCAGCCTATTAAAGTTTATAGAACAAATCTTCCTTCTTCAGGCATCTTTGGAAATGAATGGATACTTTTCTGCCTAGAGTTAGGGTGCTACTGTGCCTAGAAGCAGATGGACCAATTTACTGTCCCGTTCATTCAGTTATAGATTCCTTCTTCCACTCAACTATTATTGTATGTCCAGGCACTGTGTTAGAGGAAAAGAAAAGCTAAAGCAAGGGTTATGTTCTTAAGGGCTTTACAGTTTAGCAAAGGACACAAATAGTAAACAGACACAGATTAGTAAGCAGACACAGAGTGTGATCCATCCTGTTGCAATAAAAATAACTCTGGATGCTCTGGGAACACAAAGTGATTGGTTTGCATTAGGGAGACAGACAGGTGATCAGGAAGCCTGTCCTGTAACTCCTTTCTCTAAACAATCATATAATCTATTTCTATTCTAAAACATACAGTTTGAGGACAGCGAGATGGTTTAGCAAGTAGAGGGGTTTGCTATGCAAGCCTGGAGACCTGAGTTCAACCCTGGAACCCTGGCAAAGGCAGAGGGAACTGACCACAAACTTGTCCTCTGACCTCCACACATGCACAGTGGCATGTGTATCTGCCCCAACACCATCACATGTACACCATAATAAATAAATAAACCAATGATTTAAAAAGAAATACAGTTTTGTTATTTTTACATGTACATAGTGAAGATTTATAGGGATTACATATACAAGACTAAGATTTAAAGGGATAAAAATATACACCTAAATGTTATGGGAAACAATACAACAAGTCTATTAAAATTACAATAATGACAACAAAAATGTTGTTGGGGTAGGTGGCTGGCTCCTGATGATTCCTCTACTTAAAAACAATTAGCTGTGTGGGATAGTCCATTCCTGTAATCTCAACAGGCCAGAGGATCACAAGTTCAAGGCTACATAATGAGTTCCAGGTCAGCCTAGACTATACAGTGAGATCCTGAATCTCTGTGTATATTTGTTAATATCTGTCTTTCTAAAGTCTGTATGTATCCAAACAATAACATGTTTACATGTAATCATTAAAGAACAACGGCCCGAATCCTATCCAGTTTGATGACTGTCAGCATCCTCCCTAAAAGATTAGTTGTCCCAGAGCATCTCCAGTAGATATCTACAAAGGTCCACAGAAGAGCTTGGCTTCTAGTTCACCATGCTTTTTTCTTGTACCTCTGGAAAACTGCTCAGCAATTCCTCAAACAATGAAACACTAAATTATCATCTGATTCAACCATCCCAATTCTGTGCCCAAAGAGACCAAAAGCAGCAGCAGTGTTCAACAAAACATTATTCAAAACATTCATGATATTCATAAGGTAGAACTAAATCAACTGTCATCAACAGATGAAAACAAAAACAAAATATCCCAATGATGCAACTGCCTTCCAAGTCCCCTGAGCAGGCCCACGAAGACGGGGGTTCTGTTCATTTCAGGGGTGTTCTTAAGAAAACTCCCCACAAGATTGTGAGTGGAGGTCATGAGAACATCCTCCTCCCACCCCTGCATGGTACGGTCTCACCTAGAACCCAAACCAAGGGTCACAAAAATTCATCTCCCCTCTCCATAGCCCCAGAGCATCTCTCTGAACTCAAAAGCCAAACAAACTACACACAAAGAAGCAAAGAAGCAAAACAAATTCCTCCCCTTCAGAGAAGGTAACCTTAAGCCCCGAGCAAGGCCTTTCCATTCAGACATCCAGGGGACATGCTGAACGCTACTCTGAATGGCCTCAGAGACAGGCTACCACGCAACCCAGATCATCTGCACTCAGAGCAGTGGTGACCTCACATGTTTTTTGAGGACCATTAATGGTCAAAGACACTCTGCAACCTCTAGACTTCAGTTCAAAAGCCACCTCACCAACAGCGCTGTTTCAATTAGGTTTGCAATTCTCATCAGACGCTCTTTATATGATCACCTTCATGGCCTGTTACCACTCTATCCCTGTCTGTTTTGCCATTTCTCTCGAGCTCTGAGTGCAGAGAACTCCCTTACTATATATCCCAGAACATAACAGTGATGCACTGTAAGCGTTCAATAAGTATTTCATGGGCAGATAATAGTTTTTTAGTACTTACTATGCACTAAGTACTGTTCTTTTTAAAAATATTCTTAAATCTATTTTATGAGTGTATTGCCTGCATGTAGGTGAGTGCACCCATGTCGTGCAATGTCTGCAGAGGTCAAAAGAGAGCGTCAGATCCCTGGAACACATGATTTAGTTACCTACCATGTGGGTGCTGGGAATTGAACCTCAGTCCTCTGTAAAAGCAGCCAACTGCTGAGTTGTCTCTCCAGTCCCTACTAGGTACTGTTCTTAATGCCACCCATGTAATAATATAATACCCAACATCATCCTGTGAGCTAGGGAATAATACTGTGGTGGTTTGAATGAGAATGTTCCCCATAGGCTCCAAGTATTTGAACATTTTTGTCCCCAACATGGTGGTGTTGTTTTGGGAGGTCTTAGGTGTGGCCTTGCTGGAGGAAGCACATCACTGTGAGTGGGCTTAGAGAGTTCGTAAGCCTTGCCAGATCTCCAGTCACACTCTGCTCCCTGTGCCTGCTTAAGGATGTGAGCTCATAGCTTCTGCTCCTATGCCAGTCACTTCTGCGGCCACGCCCCCTGCCATGATGCCATGATGAACTCTTGCTTCTTTGGAATGGTAAGCTAAAGAACCGTCCTTTTATAAGCTCTCTTAGTCACGGTGTTTTATTACAGCAACAGAAAAGTAACTAAGACAAATACTATCCACATTTTACAGAAAAGGAACCTAGGAACAAAGAGGTGAGTAATAAGCCCCAGGTCCTGCAGCTGGAAAGCAGTTGTTTGGGTAATCTACTGCAAAAAGAATGCCTCCAAGCCCTAAGGCTTAAAACAATGGTCCCATGGATTCGCTCATCTCAGCTGGATGGTTCTTGCTTGGATTCTCTCAAGCAATTACCTATTGCACTAGTAGCTGGGGCTCAGTCATCTGAAGGCCTGTCACTCCAAGATGACTTCTTCACTAAGAAGTTTGGCAAGTCAGCTTTGAAGACAAACTGCTGGGGGCTGCCCAAGCATCTCCCCATGAACCTAGCTTGAAATGCCCCACAAAATGGTCATCCTTACAATGCATCTGGCATCACTTAGAGTGTGCTTGCCTGTTTGTATATGTATTTATATGTTTCGTGTGTGTGCGCACGTGTGCAAGCTCATAAATGCATGTGTGTGGAGGACAGAAGACAATGCAAGTGTCTTTCTCAATCACTCTCCATGTTATTTCTGAGGCAGGGTCTCACTGAACCTGGAGCACACTGATTTGGCTCATCTGGCTGGCCAGGAAGCTTTAAGCATCACCGGTCTGTACTCACCCTATTCATCCTGGAACTCTGACCGACGCCACTATGGCTAGGATTTTTAAAAACATGGGTACTGCAAATCTTCGTGCTTGTAAGGTAAGTGAGGCCATCTCCTCAACTCCACTTAAAAAAAATTTTTTTTGAGACTGGATCTTATTAAATAGCCTAAACTGACCTCAGATTTACTATGCAGCCTAGGTTATCCTCAAACTCATTATCCTCCTGCCTCAGTTTCCTAAGTGCTATAGGCATGTGCCAGTACCAGCTGAGCTCCAGAGTACACACTTTAAGAAACTAAGGCAGTGACTGGGGATGTAGTGTGTGGCCCTGGATTTTATACCCAGCATAGAAAAGAAAGTAAAGGAGAAGAGGAAGGACGAGGGAAGGAAAGGAAGGGAATTAGATGGAAGGGAAGAGAACAGAATGGAAGTGTATGCAGGGAAGAGGAGGGGGAAGGAAGAAGGAAGGAGGGGACAGAGAAAGGGAGGAGGAGGGGACGGGGAAGCGGGAAGTGGGGAAAAAGAGAAAAGACAAGGAACTCAAGGCAAGTGCTCGGATCGCTTAAGCCCTAGCTGCCTGCCCATCCTCCCGCAAGTCACCATCTCTTCCACTTCATTCTGGTGCTTCACAGGACCACTGAGGACTCCACATGGGGGAATACCAAGAACCCAGAAGGTAGCTGGAGGCTCACTGGAGATGGGAATGGATACAGAACCACCTCCATCTGGCTCTGAAAACGACACCTCTCATCACCAGGATGTGGCATGTCTCTGTTATGAATCACTGAATAATTTCTTTAGCTAGTTTGTGTAACTAGAGGGGCCTTTTTGGTGATCTGGAGCTCCAAAGACAGATTCAATTCTTCATCTTCATCTTTAAAGACAGAAATGTATTTGTAGTTTGAATGTGGTGCAAGGGGAACCCAGGATCTTGCACAAACTAGGCAACTGCCCTTCTGTGGAGTACGGTGCTGTTTGCACTCACTGAAACCCTTTCTACTTCTAAACACCCTAGTGCTACGTCAGGAAGAACTCTCAGTTGGTGCTGGCCAGGAGTGGGGGAGGGGGGAGGGATTCTGGAGGCTGTGAAGGAAGTTTTGGAAGCACTTCTGTGGACAAAATCTTATGAAAGGTCGTATTTTACATGAAGAAAGGACACAGTGAGTAGGAATGGATATTTCCAATGGGAATTCGCCATGCCCCAAGGGATTACCATCCAGCTTGAAACAAGCTGGCTGGCAGACAGGCTCTATACAAACATCACACTTTTATTCCTTATTACAGTCCTGGAGAAGACGTAGAAAAAATAATAATCAACATCACCTCCATTTATTGAGTGCCTGCCTTCACCCAGCACTATGCCAAGGAGCCTTCTATCTACTGCCTAGTTCAATCCTCAAATCATCCAGGATACCAACCTCAGAAAACTCCAGAAACTTCACCACACACCGAGTGAATGTGTAAAGAGGGATTAAAAGCCATGTCCACAGGACTTCGCAGTGCCTCTTCTAGGCTCTGGGTCAGGACGTGCTAACATTCACCATGCGCCGGATGATCCGGATTTCTCAACCCCTGCAGTTTCTGGGTTCAATTCAGCGCCTGACCTTGGGTGGGCAGAACATAAACACTATGATTTCTTCAAAGGTGGTCAGTTGTAGCCCAGGCATTTTAGAAGGTCTGTGTCTAGCCACCAAACCCTACCATTCATTTCTACTCGCAGGACAGTTGCCACTGGTGTCCAAGGGCCTTTCTCCTTTTCGGTTTGGTCTGGTAATGGTCTATCCTTGATGAACTGGTCTCTTCCTCCCTTCACTCTTTGGAAAATGCTATTTGGTTATGTGCAGTGCTCAAGAGTAAGTGCTTGCAGAGGGAGCCTGGGGTGGGGTGGTGAAGGAAAGATGCTATTTAGTGGCAGGGCTTAAGCTTTGGCCAACTTTCATTCCAACTCTCCACTTCCCTGAGTCTTCTGTTGATTTGGGGATGTTTACATTGCTTGTTCAAGACTTGTTTCTTGTGATATATCTGAAGAAAACACTTATTTCTTCCCCAAGTTCCTAGAGTAAGAAATTCAAGGATAATCCAAAGCACCATTGGCACTGTGGAAATTTGAGGTGCAACTCTGTAAGTTGAGGGCAATGAACTTCCATAGGACTTTTCACAGGCTCGAAGAACAGCATTTCTCTCTGCAAAGAACACCAGACAGCAACCATCTGGATGAGTATGCTTCTCACTCTAACAACCGTGAAGAATAAAATCTCATACTGTGAAGTCTCTTGCTTCACTGGTCTTCAGCAACCAGCAGGGACCTTTCTTCTTCACTGACAGTTATTTTTGTTTGGTTTGGGTTTTGTTGAGACAGGGTCTCTCTGTAGCCCCAGTTGGCCCAGAACTCATTTTATAGACCAGGCTGACCTCGACCACATAGAGATCTGCCTGCCTCTATCCACAGAGTGCTGGGATGAAAGGTATGTACCACCACATCCAGCTTTCACTGATAGTTTTTAAAGAATTTTCAAATTTATGGAACAATTCAAGTTTGTCAATAAAGTTCACATAATAAATTGAATTGTGGAGGTAAGCAAGGGATGTGAAAGTAATTTTATCTTCCCTTTTAATAAAATCAAAATTTTTCTAGGTAAAAGAGCTTTACTGGTCATAAATAATTATCAAAGAGAATTTCTTTTAGGAAAAAAAGACTTCGTTCTCATGTTTTCTTCTCTATTCATCAAGGCACTTCTAAGGCACCTGACTGAAAACAGCACTGAAAATACAGACAGTATAAATAGGCATATTTAGAAAACGCTGGGCTTCCAATTAATAAAAACATACTTAACTTCCTGTGAAAGAGCAAAGGTAAACAAAGTACAGAAACAGGCAACAGAAGCCCTTAAAAACAAGCAGAAAACTAAACAAATTTAGAAAAAGTGGCCTGGACCCCAGTGGGAAATGTCACCCCCTGATTATTTATATAGGATTTATATTTGCCCTTCTTCCCGAAAGGCAACAGGAAAACTTTTTAACTCTTCTAAAGCCTTAATAACCAACACCTAGCTGGGATAGTTCATCTATTGTAAGAGTCACAAAGTTTCTGAATTACAAATTATTAGCTAAAAAACGAGACAGCTGTAGAATTCTTGCCCCATTCATGTGGTTTTCAAACTTGAAGAGGCAAATGTGCTCATTAATTATGCTCCTTTTTATTGTCCTTAGGTGTAAGTTATATTAACTCAAGCACTGGGTAAAATTATTATCCAGGCAGCTGAAATAACTGAGCGTACAGTAAGACAAATGTATATGTTCATTTTTTAAAATGTAGTTAAGGTTGGAATTTACATCTCTCTATATAATTTAAATCCTATGTGCGGTCTAAAGCCAGGAAATATGTGGTTAAGGCCAAAATTCCATCCTATATCTACCCTGCTGTGGTTATGCCAGACAAATAATAGTTAAAAGTAATTTTAGAAGCCTTTGCTATACCCTTAGGTATAATTAACTGACTTAAATGCCGAGTTCCTGCCTAAATTCATTATTTGTTTTCTCAAATTATATACCTGCCACCAATCGTACTAGAACATCATTATATCTTCCAATCTTGACATAACCCCATGCCTACCACTGTCAATTTTCTTCTCATTAACCATATAAAAGTTGTTAAGATATAAACCCAATCCCATTTTAAATTTATGAATTCTTTAAGATAATGTGAATGCCATTTAAATTTAATCAGACTTTTGGAAGACAGATTCAGGATGATGACTTTAACATATGTAAGTTACAAAATTACCTACAGGGCAATGGTACAGAAACACCTCCACAGAACTGATTACTATCCACTTTTGTAAATATTAAGGCACGTGTAAAATAGATCTATGAAGTAAAAACCTTACAAAGCCTTCTTCCAAGTTATCAATTCATAAAGCTACTTGGACTACAGCAAGATAACTTCTATAATTACTGTTATTAGTTCTCTTATCTCTTCCCTTCCAGATAATAAATTCTCTGAGGACAGAAAGCAGGCTTGTCTTTTTGTTTCCAAGGCCCAGAACAATGGTGCACCTAAACTGTAGCACTCAATAAATTTTGGTGAATGTTTGTTTACTAGTTAAATAAGTGCATAACTCATTGTATTTTTGAGTTCAGAAACTGTGTGAAGTCTTTTCATGGCATTTATAAACATTACGATATTAGGCAAGCTACAAGTTTTGTTTAGTTTGTATTTTGTTTTCATTTCATACAGGATTTTGCTATATGAAGTCCTGGTTATCCTAGAACTTGCTATGTAAACCAGGCTGACCTTGAACTAATCCTCCAACCTCTGCCTCTCCAGTGTGCTGGGATTACAGGCATGAACAACCATACCCAGCTAAAATAACACAAGTTCCTTAGAGAGTAGTTTCTCTACTTGTTAAACGGGCATACTAATGCTTGCCTCTCCCATCTCAAAGAATTAAATGCAAATGACATAAAATGATTCAATATATTTGAAGGCATGAAAAAAGGCAGACATGGTCATTTTAGTACCAGGAGTTTTATAATAACAAGTATATTAAATGCTAGCTGGATAGAAAAAAAAAAAACAGTTTATGAAATGACAGTGCATGTACTGCCTGGGGACCCGAAGAACTTTCTGCATACGATTATTTGTGATTTTCCTCTGCAAGCAGTAGCTACCTAAGGAAAAGTGCTCCCGACTTCTGACTGAAATAGAATGAATGGTATTCACTGCCAAAGTTTCCTCTTTACTCTCTAGCAGACACCACTCTTTGACCTGCACACATCATTTACTTTAGGGTTTAATGATAAAAAATTTTCTGGGTAGACCCCTAAACACTAAATTTTACACTGCTCAAAGACTTGCTGATTTTTCTTCTAAGTCAGATTCATGCTGAAATTAGCAATTTAAATCTTAAATAGGTAGCTGGTTTCAGTATTCTTCAAATCTTTTTGAAAATAATGAGGCAGAAAAAACGATTATGATTTTAATAATAATCTATAACAACAGAGCCACACACACGGACTATCTTATTTTAAGAACTGATGTGCAAATTATGTTCAGCTCAAAATCTAAGAACAAAATCATTTTCACCCATCTCTGCACATCCATTGCTATAGCAACAGCAACTTCCAAACACATTCAGACTCTCTGTTGAGCCTTAAGTTCAGAAACCAATTTTAAATAACAGTTCTCATATTTGTTCAAGTATCTTTCCCAGAAGGCTCTGAGCTTCAAGTTTCCCATAAGAAGTAGCTGCTGTAAGCAAAGGGTCACTTGGTTCCTCTTGGTTATTCATATTAAATACTCTTTGAGCCAGACTAAGTAGAGTTGCTTTTACAAAGTCTACTTTTCTTTTTTGTAATATTTTATTTGTTATTTTTACTTCATGTCTACGAGTGTATTTCCTGCGTGTGTATAAGTACACTTGTGTTGTGCAATGCCCGTGGAGTCAGAAGAAGGCATCAGATTACCCTGGAACTGGAGTAATGGATGGTTGTTAGTGGCTATGTGGGTGCTGGTTCTCTGCAAGAGCAGCCAGTGCTCTTAACCGCCAAGCCATCTCTCCAGCCCCAACAAGCTACTTTTCTTTAAAAGGGCATATTTGTTTCAAATCACCAACTTGTATCTCTAATTTTACCATGGAAATCATAAAATAAATAAATAACAGGCAAAATTATCAAGGAACACTGCATTGCCAAGTTTGCAATGAATCTGTAATTAGTGGATTGGAGACCTTGATACCAGGGACACTGAGGAACTGAGAATACAGGGAACTGGGTGCTTTATCTCGCTCAGAGCTGGCATCCACAGCTCAGAGCCAGACCTTCAGGCCGACATCACCTCTTAGGCTGGCCTAGAGGGCTGTTGGGAAGGTTGCTGGGCAATGCTGTGGTGAACCAAATCACACCGGTTGAGTTCTTGCTGACAATGGCTCAACACTACCCTGCCTCCTTTGAGGATCTGAGATTTCCTGGCAGCCCTTGCACCTTTGTTGTCTTTCAGGAATACTGCCACCTGTGTCCAGGCGGAGCTTCATCTCCTGCTGCAGGGTTTGGTCTAGATGGTACTCATGGTTCAGCCACTCAGGGTGACTCTGCCCCACCGCAGTCTCCTTGTTCTTTCAAACCTGCACAGAACACTGGTCCTCACTCTTCAACAGACCTTGGCCGTTGAATCACACTCAATTCTCGACCCCATCACATGTATAGGAACTTCGGTATTTAATTCAGATGACCCTGGGGTTACAGGATCAAAAGTTACTCCCTACAGGAAGTTAAGAAACCACTACTGTCATTACAGATTGCATAATATTGAACTAGTTCTTAACTCTCAAATTCTCTGACTTCATGTCTAACCATGCAATTTTAAGAAGATATTAACCAAAGTAATTGCTAAAACCTAGTCAGCTAAGGCTACCACAAGGTGATGGCCAGAACAATGATGTTGACTCAATAGTTTTAAGTTCCTGTCACGACTCCAACAACTATAGAGGACAAATATCAGAGTCCCCATTTACCGAGGAGATGCACAAGCATGTAGACTACCTCCACCCTCAACTTATTTTTCTGTAAGTAAAATCAACCCCAGCTCCCTAGGCCTGTCCAAAGTAACTTTAAAAATATTTTATTATTTTATTTTATGAGTGTATTGCCTGCACGTATGTAAGTGCATCTGTGCCATGCAGCGGCCACAGAGGACAGAAGACGGCATCGAATCCCCTAGAACTGGAGTTACGGGTAGTTGTTAGCCATGTGGGTGCTGGGAACCAAACCCAGGCCCTCTGCAAGAGCAGTCAGTGCTCTTAACTGTTGAGTCTTCTCTCCAGTCCCCAAAGTAACCTTTTATGATAATGGAAGTATGGGTACGCTCACGTGTGCATGATACACACGCACACACACGCGCACATGCACACACACACAAGCACACATGGCTACTGAGTATTTGAAGGGTGGTTAGTATGACAGGAAATGAACATTTAATTTAATTAATTTAAGTAGTTAAAGCAGACAATGTTAAACCTTGCAGTTGTCCAAGAAATTCCTATAAACTTGAAAGTACTATAATAGAGAATGGAATGTAGCTCAGTTGTACACAAGGGCTTTGCGTGTTGGAGGCCCTGGGCTTGATCCCCACATCTGCTGGGAGTGGATCTAAATTTCTAATCTGTAAGCCACACTTTCCATTAATTAGAAAGACCAAGACAACAGGCTAAAAAGTCTGGTCGTGACAACGGGTACCATCTTTCCTAAAACATGCAGCAGGCTTCCCTCATTCTCTCATTAACAAGACAGTTCTGAGAAGTGATGGTGAGACCCACCTTGCTGCACACGTCTCCAGTTGGGAAGAACAGAATGGGAGGCAAGGGAGCGTAAGCAGTTCACTTCTCTCCAGCTTCAGGAAAGGAGGTTTTCAGGGCTACCCAGATTTTTCGGTCTCTGGATGCAAAAGTCATCTCGGAGATGTGTTAGAGAGAAAGAGGTCTCTGGGATGTTTCTATAAAAGTGATACTAAGTACTGAGGAGTTGATTCTGTCAGTAAAATGCTTGCTATGCAAGCATCAGGTCCTGAGTTCAGATCCCAAGACTCACATAAAAAAGTCAGTTTAGTGAAAAGAGCCTGTAATTCAGAACTGGGGAGAATGATCTCTGGGGTTTGTCAGTCAGTCCAGGCAATGAGTGGACTACAGGTTCAGTGAGAGATTCTTTAAAAAATAAGGTGGAGAAGAGACTGAAGAAAATACTGGATGTCCATTTCTGGTCTCCACTTGTTCACCTGTGCATGTGCATACACACATACACACTCACACACATAGATAGATGATAGATAGATAAATGTAATAACCGGTTCCAGTGGAAACTATATTCTTGGTTTTCTGACTGCAGGGGGAAAACTCTGGACTAGATTAATTGATGAGATGTCAGTCTGGAGTACCAAGAATTGGTATTTAAGAATCACCTAGAAAACTTACCTCTGGGTGTGTCTTTGAGATTCTTTTCTTTTTTCTCAGAGAGTATTAACTAAGATGCTATCTTCCAATAGGTGGCCCAGATATAAGGAGGCATGAAGAAAAAGTGGCCTGCACGTTCTTGCCTTCCCTTATCTGGAACCAGGGTACCTATCTTCACTGCTGTGGTCCTCCACTAACGTCAGACTCCACCTTCTTCAGCCTCGGTGCCGACTCAGTATCAGGCACCCTCCAGGAGTCTGCCAGCTTTCAGAGCCAGATTAAGACTGAGGAGGTGTCTGGCTTTGTGGCTGGGCAGATACTGGGTTCTTAGTTTCCACTGTGCAGACAGGCATTCTTGGCCTTCCCAGCCTTCACTGTGTAAACCAATTTAACAATTCCCTTTTATCACACACACACCCTACTGGTTGTGGTACTCAAGAGAACCCTGCCTAACACAACTGGCTTTGGGAAAGTCTTTTTAGACCGCCTTGGGTAAGGCACCAGTAGAGACCAACCCTCTCTATGACAGGAGCCACGAAGGGCTCAAGCTGGTACGTGGGCCTCTGAGCTGGCGCCTCTACACCCTGACTGCACACAGATCTTCCTCTCTGGGGCTGCTGCCCTGCCCACTTCTCCTGCGATCCTGAGCAGCGTCCTCCCTGCTGTGTTGCTTTAGTCAGTCTCTCCACTCAGGCTTTTCAGTTGACTTCAAACTCACTGGGATCATCCAGCTTCTCCTTCCTGAGTGCTGAAATTACACGCATTTCTTCCTCTGCTTAAAAGTGTCCAGTAGCTTCTCACCCAAAATTCAATCTCCTCTCCCTGGCCTGCAGGGGGCAGGAACCCCTCTTCTCTCTAGACTGTATTCCTTGTTACTGTTCCAGCCCCACTGGCCTCCTTGAGTTGTTCTTTAGGCAAACCAAACCTCCTCTCTCTCCAGTACTGAATTAATTTTAGACCATATATTGTCTTTACAACAATCCTGAGGTTCAACAAAGACATCCTGGCCAAACAGTTTGTGAGTGATGGGTGCAGAGTTTGAAACTGGTAAGCCGAATGTCCAACTCACAGGGTTCACCTTCACACACATTTGAATGGAGCACACCTTACATTTCCTCTGTCAGCGCACAGAAGGGTGCTGCGACTGCCTCTCTTCTGAGGAAAAGTCCTCCTCAGTCAAGGAAAACCTACCCCGGGCACACTCCTCCCCAGTTAACACCTGATGCTTCAGCAACATCGCCCACATCCCCAAATACACAGCCAGCCACAAATTTCGGCCTGTTAGGCACCTGATGTCTCTTGGATCACTCCAAACCTACAACCACGAGTTACAATTAGGACGCAACTATGAGGGCTAGAGGCTAACTTAGTGGGTAAGAGCACTGGCTGCTCCTGCAGAGGGCCAGGGTTTGGTTCCCAGCACCCACATGGCAGCTAACCACCTGTAACTCCAGTTCCGGGTCCTTCTGGCCTCTGTGGGCACTGTACACATGTGGTACACTTACATGCATATAGGCAAAACATTCATACACATTAAATAAAAATAAGTTAAAAACCTCACAACCATAAGATAAAAGCTAAGTTACTTTCCCAATCTTATTTCATATTTATGCTAACAACAGTATTTGAAAGCTATCTTCTGGAACTTATTCTCCCCTAGCTCCTTGTGCTATAATAACATAAACATGAAAATCTAAACCAGTTCATGATATTTTATAGGAGGGTATCAATGCACAAAACATCAGATTTCATATTACGGAGGGAATCTCCCAAATCTGCCTGCCAAATGAATGCCAGGCTTGCTGGGCATGCGTCACTGCACAATGGGTAAGGTTGGACTTAGCAAGTTCTCTAACTGTGTCAGGCCTCAGCTTCTCCATCTGAAGAATGGGTTGGATGCCTGCCATAGTAGCACATGCCTTTAATCCCAGCACACAGAAGGCAGAAGCTGGCAGATCTCTGAGACACACCAGGTCTACCTAACAAGTTCCAGGCCAGCTGGGGCTACAGGGAGACACTATCTAAAAGAAAAAGAAGAAGAAGTGGTGGAGGGAATGGAGGGGTAGAGGAAGGGATAGTTTCCTAGAGTAATTCTGAGGATTCAGGGAGATGCTTGCTAACTACTTGTCATAGTTAGCATAGCCTGGCATTCACTTCCTGTTAATTCATAGTCAGAGGGAGCTGCTTCACTGCTTCTTAAAACTTGATGTGGGGATGGGTACTTGCCCAGCAGGTACGAGGCCTTGGGTTCGAACCCCAGAAACATAAAATGCACACATAGTTGCATACAAACAGAAAACCATAATGTGTGATGACACAATCTGACTCAATGAACTTCTTTTTCGGATTGCCAAACAACTTCCCAAGAATAAAAAAATGAAGATAAGAGTCACTGGTTTAGTAACTGGAAAGATGACGCAATCCGGCTGACTCTAAATCCAGACTTTTTACAAGTTAGCTGTGTCTAAATCTGGTTTCCTGCCTTGACTCAGCATAATGCAGCCTCTACTGACCACCACGGGACATTTGTTAGCCCTCACTTTTATCACCATTATGAACATCCTCCATTCTTTGGTAGTCTTTAGTGGCAGTTCCTTAGAAGGGACAATAAACAAAAGGTGGTTGTTGTTTTCTTTTTCTCCTGAGCATAAAGCAGTCAAGCGCTACCTTTGATCTTCTCTTTCCCACTGAGGATTTGTGTAGGCAGGAGCAGCAGCTAACTTAATCACAAATCCACAAAAACGCCACGGACTCAGGCCTGGTTTCCAGAGACACATCTGCTTTGAGGATTTCTCCCTTCAACCATTATCTTGAGCCCTTTCTAATGGCTAGTGCAGACACCACTAGATCTCTTAATATACACCTCTCAAATAGTTGAAGTAAATCCAACTTTTTACTTTTTCAGGCATCTGCTTCTAACCCAAATCCTGACCAGAGGGAAAAGGCAGCTGTGCGCAGTTTCCAATACCCACTTCCAGAAGAACACCTTTTAAAAATGCTTACTGTGATTTTCCAAGTACACTTGCTATTTGGAGGGTACACTCCAGGAAAACCTTCACTGCCAATAAATCCAGACTCTCCAGTAAGCACGCCACCGCATGTGAAAACAGGTCTGGGAAAATAAAGGAGAGGGTACTTGATTTGAAACGTGGTCTAGCAATCTAACCTCAGCTTCAAAAAGGCACGTATGTACTATGCATGAGTTAATATTGAGCAAATCCTTGCATCAGCTGAAAGCCCGATGGCTGTTAGTATATCGTAAGTCCGGTAGAGGATAAAGCACTCATCAAATTCCCTGTCTTCATCATTAAGATCATTAGATAGGTCATATATATGCATACATAATAAAATTCTCCACTCAGTTGTATAGTCTTGTAGGAAAAAGGGAATGCAATTTGACTGGAGAGAGTGGGAGAGGCGGTGAGAGCTAGCTTGGGTGAGCTGCATAGTCTTAAAGACAGCAATTGGTTAATATAAAGTTTGTAAGTTCCCAGGTTTAGAGGCAGGCCTAGTTTTTTGCCCCCTTTCAGTAAAATCCTTGACCGTTCACAGTCCTCCCCCATTCCCCCGCGAGCCCACTGAAAAGCGGGGCTGCCGTGGCTGGAGATGAAGGGTGATGCTAAGGTTAGACACTAAGTAGGTCTCTCTGCCCAAGTCCTGAGGCGGCCGGACAGGGGTGAAGAGTTACTCAGACAAGGGCTCTCTGAGTGCCTCCAGGCTCAGGTTCCTCCTAGATTTCCAACCCTTGGCTAACACTCCGGGAAGAAAAGGTCTGGAACCAGGCGGCACACGCGGGAGGGCTGGCGCTCCCCTGCAGCAGCACACGCCGGGCAGAGGCGAGGCCAGGGAGCGCGCCGCGCCACGTGGGGGCCGGCGGGCGCCGCGCGGGGGTCCGGGGCAGGGCGGGGCGCGGCGGGGCGTTACCTTTCCGGGGTCTGCGGCCGCGCCGGCTGCGCGGCGGCCAGCAGCAGGCAGAGCAGGGCGCAGGGGTTCGCGCCCCCCATGGCCGGCGCACCGTGGGCCCGCGGCGCCGCGCAGCTCACAGCGGCATCCCGGCGCCCGCGGCCAGGTACGGAGTGCGCGGCGGCCGGCGGGAGGGGCGCTTTTGAAGGCGCTCGCCGCCGCTGACTCGCCGCCTAATTTCCCCCAGGACGCGCTCTGGCAGCCGCCGGCCGCGGCTGAATATCGCGTTTGTTCTCCCGGCGGGAGGGGCGGCCGCGGTGCAGGGCCGCGAGGGAGCCGGGCCCCGCCGGCGGGACCCGGGGCCAGCCTGCGCTCAGGAGGGTGTGTGCCCCCAGCTGCGTTTAAATGAGACGCAGCAGCGCTAGCTGGAGAGCTGGGGCTCCTCCTTTGTCTCCTCGGAACACCCAGACCCAAGGGGAAAGTAAGGAGCGATCCTATCATCCCGTAACCCCAGCTCGTATTCTCTTACTTTAAATACACACGTGCACGCACGCGTGCGCACACTCCCCTCTCAGTAGACCCTGTGTTTACTAGTGTGTAACTGTGACCGGGGAGATAGTTTTGTGGGCGGATTTCAACATGAGTTTTCAAGCAAGCGATTTGCGAATAAATTGTGACTAAATGTCAAATGGAACCCTTTCATCTCACCACCCGTGTTGTGGTCTGAAAACGGTGCTTAGACTCTCTGTTACTACAAGAGTTCTCGCAACAACTAGAAAAGGAAACTTTATGGATGAGTTACGATTTACAGAGAGGGGGCTGGAGATGGTTCAGCAGCTAAGAGCACTTGATGCTCTTCTAGAGGACCTGGGTTCAATTCCCGGTACCCACATGGTGACTATCAACCTTCTGTTGTAACTCCTCTTCCAGAGGATCCGACCACCCCTTCTGACTTATGCGCACACATTGCCCAGCCTGGATGCCCTTACATACATACAATACACTTCTACACATAAAATAAAAATTAAAAAAAAATTTTTTTAAAGATTTACAGAGAATTTGTTTTACTAAGAACAGTTCTAGCTTTGTGGAATAGAGGCTCTACTTTACTTACAGAAAAAAAAAAAAAAAAGTACCTTATTGTGGCAAGTGGTTCCGAAACACTGGAGATTCATAAAAGAATGGAATGAATTCATTGAAATTTTCAATAACCACAATACTCATGGGAGATATAATTTAACTTTGATACCTCATTTGTGTTGTTTCTTTTAAATTATTTTCACCTTTCTCTTGGGGGGGGGAGGGATTGGGTGGGAACACAAAAACCATCAACACAATATCAAGACTTCAGTGTTGGGGCTGGAGTGGTTGAGTCCTTGTTGATCTTCTAGAGGACACAAGTTCTGTTCCCAGCACCCAAGTTAGGCATCTCACAACTGCCTGTAACTCCAGATCCAGGGTACCCTACACCCTTCCTCTGGCTTCTCTGGGCATCTGCACATATGTGGCATACAAACACACATATATATAAATAAAAATACTTTTTTGTAAGAACTGTAGAGACAGTTCAACAGCTAAGAGCATTGGCTGCTCTTGCAGAGGACCCAGGTTGGGTTGTCAGCATCCACATGGTGGCGAACAACCAACCATAACTCCAGTTCCGGGAACCTGTGGCCTTCTTCACACTTCAGTGGGAACTGTACAACTCGGGTGCACTTACATATATGTAGGGAAAACACTCATGCACTTAAAAAAAATAAACACACGAAAATAACTTTTAAAAGATTTCAGTTCTAATAATGAGCTCATTGTAATGTTAAGAACATAAACGCTTCTCTCAAGCAAAGGAGTAAATTGACTACAGACAATAATTTAAAGGTGTGAAAAACCCAAGAATTTGTACTAGAAACCAGAATTCCTTTCAGGGTTTAGATTGCATTAGCAGTTTTAAAAAAGAGAAGGGGGAAAGGCAACCAGGAACTACAACTTAAACAGGAATTCCCTAAGCACACCACACCCTGAATGACATTTTTGAAAAAGGGATTACAGTGTTTGGCAAAGGGCATTATATTCTGAAACACTCTCAACTGAGTAAAAATTTCTCCAACAAGCCAAAAGGAAAATAAATTGTTTATTTTGCACACATTTCCAGAATAAGCCATCCAAAAACTTAAGTGTATTTAGATGATAGTTTGTTTAAAAAGTCATAGTTTGAAGTTACGAAGTGAAAATATTGCTCAGTTCATTTTCTGGTAATGGTTTGGAGTCTTCATAGCTCGAAAATACTTTATCCATAAGACTTTTTAAATTAAAATAAGAAAACAAAGAAGCAATCGTGCATGAATAGAAAGAAAACTATTTGAGCATAAATATGTAACAGTATTTTCTTAATTTATAGACTGATGACTGTGTTCATAACCTTACTGAAAAACTGAGGTTCTAACACTGTTCATTCTGTTGTTGTTGACACTCATAAAAAAGACATTGATTTTGCTGTGTGATTTTAAAAGTTCACTAAGACCCATGTTATTTGCTTTTAAAAACACATATTTGACTTGGAACTACAGCTCTGACCAAAATTATAAACCTTAAATGTCCTGAGACATTTAACGTGTTAAATTTAAGACAGATCCAAGGGGACTCTGAAGGTGTGTGTAAGGTTTATCTCTCTGAAATTAATTTCTGGTGCTTTGTGATGGAGAATTAAGCCAAGGAGCTCTGAACTCCATGCTGAAGCAAAGGGAGAGACAGAGGTGGCAAGGGCCAAGCCCCTGTGGGGAGACTGCCTGAAGGACGTGGGGTTGGGGATGAGTGATCCGCTCTACCCAAAGGGTGTGTTACCCAGTCTGTGCCGGTGCTTGGTTGTACAGAATCTAACCCATGGGAACATGAACAAAATGACCAGTGAACTGACCACTTGTAAAATTAGGCCCCGCTCAAGCATGCCTTGCTGTGGAATGTCTGCCTCTGTGCCTAGTATGGTAGCATGTCTGCTGTTCAGTCTCTAGTCATCAACCTTCTAAACATCTGAAGGCCCAGTGCAAATCGAACAGTCACCGTACAGGTCAGCATTAATCCCCTAAAAGATCCAGAAGTTAATAAAATGGATGTAGATGATGGGGTGGGGGAGAAAGAGAGAGAGAGAGAATGAGAGAATGATGAGCTTTTATGATGAATGAAGACTCAGCTGGGTTACTTCAGAGATCAACTGAAAGAACTCAAAGGTTTGCTGACCAAGTCTCTCCAAAAGAGAATGACTTTGGGCTCTCCTCTCGTCCCCTCCTTTTCCCTCCCTCCTCTCTCCTCTCCTCCTCTCCCTCTCCTTTCTTTTCTCCTTTTGGACTGAATCCAGGCCCTCAACACATGCAGAGCATGTGCTCTACCTCTAAGCTCAAAGAATGATTCTGAATACCAAGTAAAGAAAAGCCTGTGAAAAAGTTTCATCCTCCGCATGATTCTGTTAGCTTTATATGACAGGACAAAACAACGCAGTTCCTGCAAAAATTGAGTTATAAAGAGAAAACTGGCTACAGCCTTCCAGTTTTACAGATTCCTTCTGTGACTAGTTGGCTGTGTTGCTTCCAGCCTGGGGCAGCACCTGAGGACAAGCCTGGGGGCTGGAGGAGGGCGATGAATGTTCACCTTCCACAGGGAGGAGAAAGGAAAACCAAGAACTGGGGCCTATATATCTCTTTGGAGGAAAGCATGCTCTCAGTCATCTTCTACTAGGTTCCACCTCTCATGGGCTAGGGACCTTGATACAGGGACCTTTGGGGTCACTCCATATGCAAATAACAGCAATGGAAGTCAGAAATGAAAAGAAAGTTTTGTATTTTGCTATATAGTTTTATGAGGAAAATTATGATTTAAAAGTTTATATCGAGGCTAGGAAGATGCCTCAGTGGGTAAAGTGCTTGCTGTGTGAGCATGAGACCTTGGTTTCAGATCCTCAACAGAGCCCACCTGTAAGCCCAGTGCTGGGGGTGGGGAGTCAGAGATAGATGAATCCTGGGAGCTTGCCACCCACCCTTCTGGCTTAAAGGAGAGTTCCAGATTCACTGAGATTTCCTGTCCCCCAAAATAAAGTAGAGAGTGATTGAGGAAAACATCCTGACATCAACCTCTAGGCTCCATGCATGGGAACTCATATGTGCATACATGTGTACACCACACACACACACACACACACACACACGCACCCAAAAAAAATTTACATTGATTTAGTTCATTATAAGAAATAATACTAGTTTCAAATGTAATGGAAATTTTATGAATACAAAATAAATTTACTTTCTAATTTTCTGTTTCTTTTTCAAGATAAAGCCTTAAATAATTTTCCAATATCTGTCAAAAATATTTATCACAAATTTAAAGAAAAGAAGTGGGTTTTCCAATACAATTAATCTCAGATACAGCATGAATAAACTCTGATAATCTTTTACTTTTCTTTTATTAAAATTATTTTCAAATTTTATGTGTAGGAGAGTAATGCCTGAATGTATGTAAATGTACTATGTGTTGTACAATACCCATGAAGTTCAGAAGATGGCATCAGATTCCCCTGGAACTGGAGTTACAGACCGTTGTTAGTTGCCATGTGGGTGCTGGGTCCTCTGCAAGAGCAGTCAGTGCTCTTAATTGCTGAGCCGTCTCTCCAGCCCCTTATTTTCTTAAGACAGGATCTTACTCTTAGTCTAAGCTGCCCTAGAAGTCAGTGTACTCAGGTTGACCTTGAGTTCGTAGCAATCTTCCTATCTCTGCCTCTAGGTGCTAGGATCATGTACCACTCCTGATTGTCTTGAAAGATGCCTGAGAGCCATTGCAGCCAGGGCCAAGCATAAGGTTGAAGAGGAGTGTAGTGAGGAGGTAATGGTTTCTCTGGACTCTCCAAACCATACCAGGCACTCAGGTGGGCCCTGAACACCACCCACACTGCATCAGTCTCTAGTTACAATATGGGGAAGAAAAATGGCCTGGAAAGCAGTTGGCATGGATATTCTTTTATACAGCCCAAGTTAATGATGAGATGAGGTTTGCTGCCATGCTTCCATGATGTTTCTAATTCTTTATAGAACTCGGAATTCTTTATGTCTTTTTATCCAGGGAAGATGATAGTATAGAGTTATGATATTAATACTAGGGTGATAGAAACTCCTGAATTCAGCTTTCTATCTGTCTACATTTTGGTATTATTTTTGTTGTTATTATTTTGATGCTAAGCATTGAAATCAATCAGCCCCTGAATTTATCTTTTTAAAGAATATCAATATTTAGGAACTGTTATCTTTCAATTGTGTGCAATACTCAATCAATAAATGTTCTGTGTTCTTTTAATTTTAGAATTAAAAGTTAATTATTAAAAATATTTGTGAATATGCATTAGGAAGCAAAGTAAATTTTCCTTCTGTTCTCCCATTATTGTGACCAAAAAACAGTCTTAGAGAGGAAGTAAGTTGGTCAGGCTCCTTAGTCATAAACAAGTCCATTTAAAAATAACGAGTAGTTCACAATACCATTAAGAGAACTAGAGAAATAGACTCGTGCTTCTTACCCTATAATAATCAGCATCACTGCCACCCAAACTAAGCACTAAACACAGTTATGTGAATTGCTGGAGTCACCCATGTAACAAAGCTTGTTAGGCTCATTTCTGTTTTGAGTGATTCCATCTTGAAACACGTCTGCTGCCCACTACAGAATGAAAGCTCATCATAGGACCTCTTTGTTTATGTTGATCTCGTTTGATCAGAGACTCATCTAGCCCAGACCTGCCATGATTAATATATCTCTCAGTTCTCACCAGAGAAGCTCCATTAATCAGTAGACGGTGATTAACATAGAAACCCAAAACTGACCAGTGTACAGAAATGAAGAGACTACGGAGTGTTTATCCCTGAGTTAGACACCTGTATCAAAATTCTGCCTCCCAAAGCTCAAAGACCATTGGAGAAGAAGAGGTGGAAAGATTGTAAGAGCCAGAGGTGGTAGATGACCACAGCAACAGTTTTCCAGACAGATGGAAAGTTACTTGCATGAACTCAGAGCAATAGTGACAGTCTGTACAAGTACCATGTAAGCTCAAGCCAGACAAAATACCCACATAAAGGGGGGGTTACTAGGAAAGAAACCCTAACCCTACCTGTGGAACTAATGGCAACCAATGGCTGCTGGGAGGGGGAGAGTCAGTCTCTGTGAAGGATGTGACTCTTGGTGGGTTAACCAGGTTCCAGCAGTGGACTCACACCAAAGGACAATTGCGAACACAAATTTGACTCTTTAGGCCATAATGTAATATAATATAATTAATATTTATATATAAAATACATGAAATTGGGCAGAGGTAGGTTGTAAGTCAGGGTGCAGACAGGGAGGGGATCTAAATATGATCAGCATATTGTATAAGATAGCAAAAGTTCAACTAAAAAATAAAATACATAAGAAGCAATAAAAAAATAAAAACTTTAAAGACTCATCTACACGTAATTGGTACTGCCTAAGTCACATGTCTGTATCTTATTTCTCAGGAGAGCCATCCCTTCACTGAGGAAAACAGCTCAAGACGGGATCTTCATGTACGAAATTGCCATGTGTCTTAAGAATTTTCCTCTAGCAGTGACAGTGTTTGGACCGCCTTTCTACTTCCAAATCGGCTGAGCAGAGTATACTCTCTGAGCAGACAAATAGGGGTTTACTGGGGTTACTTACAAAGGATTGAACACTGGGGAGGGGGACAGCAATCTCGTATGAGGGATGCAGCATTCTGGATCAGAAGTGCCATGGACCTCCGAGTCCCCATCAAGATGGCGACCCACTGCCACCCCTCCGCCACCACCACCCCTCTGTGCTACATGCCTCTCCTCTCAGCATTCACATGCCCTCCCCCGCAAGTCACTGGTTGGTTAGAAAGTGACTGAGTCTATTGGCTCCCTTTCCATCAAACAAATCCTAGGAGGCGCTGCCTGTATCCAGCTTGGGCTCCCCATGGGCGTGGCCATGGAGCCAGAGTGAAACCCCAGCTTAATTAACTCTACACCATGGTAATATGTTTTAATAAAAGCAGTTCCATTCACTTGTACAGATTATGCTTCTTGCTAGGTTCCAATGGAGCCTCTCCATGATGAATCATCACCATCACTGTAGTTACCAATGATAACTTCCACTGAGCACTTACTAGGTAACAGGAGCTATGCTAAGTCCTGGATAATACCTCACTTAACTTTATTTTCAACTCTGTGAGGTAAGTGTGTTTACCATCATTTTGCAGGTGGAGATTCTGAGATATGAATGAGTTAACCATTTAGTCAAGACTTCTAAAGTGTAGATGAAAAGCTGCGCTTTTAATCCAGGCTGACTGGAAAATTCAAGCAGTTAATCAATATTGTATGCTAACCCATCAAGACCTTTACTGGGACACAAAATGCTCACAGCACATGGACTGTGCTGTGTAATGGACTGGCAGATGCTGTTTGCCTTCCCAGGATCCCTCCCCTGGGGAACCACCCCTCCTGTGCCTTGTGGTTCTGTGAACACTGATGCCAGTCACTGCTGTCCTCAGGCCTCTAGGTAAGGAGTGTGACAAAGGACCGAAAGAGCTCACCCAAGGTTTTTATTTGTTTATTTTTGTCTCCTTCTTCTTCCTCTAGAAGTAGTATGTAAGCAAACATCTCCCGGACCAACCCTGAAGTAAATGCTTCAGAACAACAGAGCATGTATCTTCCCATGCGGCAAGAATTACAACTCTGTTGAAAACTGAGTTCTGTCATAAAATACTAAGAAGACCGGGACAGAAGGTTATAAAGATAGCATTAATCAAAAAAACAGGCCAACTGGCCATGGCTACCCATGCCTGTAACCCAGCATTTGGGAAGCAGAGGTAGGAAGATCATGGGCTCAAGACCAGCCTGGGCTGCACAGCAAGACCCTGTTTCAAAAACTAAGGGCTAGAAATGTAGCTCAGTGATGTAGTGCCTGCATGTAGAGGCCCTGGGTTTGCACCAAATAATAGCAACAACAACAACAAAAGAAACCAACTGTCTTGGGCTAGTGATGGTAATAAGGAGGATGACATTTGGAATACAATTAACAACACCAAATCAAACCAAAAATATCTCAGAATTGTCTTGTGTTGACTTGTAGAGACAGACCGACTACTCGAGGGAGTAGTACCAACTTCATGTGGCAAATACCTTTTTATTTGACAGATAGTCTCACCATATATAAATAACCTCATCCAACAAATGGACACACTGAGCAAGTGGAGTATGTTTTGTAGCTAACTAGTCTGGCTGTTTCTCTAGGGGTCATTATTACTCATGACCATGACTCATGGCAAGCTGACATTTGTCTGCAAGGAAAGCAGGACAACAGAGCCACATGAGGGAAGGGCAAGGTTGCCAAGATGAGCCACCGAGCTGACCGGGAGGAAGGAGCCAGGAGTCTAGAGTAAGCCAGGCCAGAGCAGCCCGGATCCTTCTTCTTCAGATGTCTCCAGGCCTCCGGGGCCTCCGCATTCAGGCATTGATTCTAGCAGCTCGGGGAATGAGTTTAGTGTAAGTACCTGAACCCTGATACACCAAGACATGAAAACCAACTGGCTTTGTGGGCATCTAGCTCTTGGGGATCTGGGGTGTCTTATTAAGTAAAAATATCCCAATATAAAGGAAACACATGCTTATTATAAAAATCTGGAAAAAAAATATAGAGTCATCCACAAAACATGCAAATTGTTCATAAAACATGCAAAGATAACACTGGGACTGCAATGACTCCCATCCTTCCCATGTCTATTTTAGGGATCTGATGATTTTTAAAAAATTTCCAGCCTGGTTGTTTCCTTTTGGAAAAGTTTCCAATAATAATAATAAAAAAAATCAATGAGAATGATTTTAGTGTCAACATTGCTGACATGAAAGACTGACAGCCAGTGCCTTTTCCAGATGGGTGATAGGGGACCTTTTTCTGTGTTCTTATTCGCAAACAACTTCCTGTTTACTCATCCTTCTTTTACACTGCCTTTTGGAGAACCCCATTCTAATTACATCCTAATCACGAGCACAGTGGTCCATGTACCCCAGTCCTCCTAGCTCTTCATTTGTCACTTGAGGAAAAACTTCACATTCATTTCTCATTAACACCTAGCGTAAAAGACTTTGGATTTCCCTTTTGAGCCTGGTTTATTATGTACATTGCTCTTTGCTGTCAGAATTCTGAAAATGTCAGTCTTATAAATGCTCTTAAAATAATCCCAACAAAAACTCTGTTTCTCCCAAGAAAAAGAACTCTGAACACACATTTCTGCTAAGATAATTACAAAAGAAGAGATATGTGAGAAAACATTAGTCTCAGTACATTAATATATCAAGCAATGTCAATATACTTAGCATTTGCATATATTTGTCCTGGGTACTGAATGGTTATTAATTTTAAAAATCAGTGCCAGCTTTACCCCTGTTTGATTGAACTTAATAGGATTATATTTCTTGCTCGACTCCAGAGCCTTCTTTCAAGGATGCTGCAATTGATCCTTCTTAACAGGTAGATGTTGGCCAGATGCTAAGGACAGCAGACTCCTGGCCTGTGCCTAGCTAATTGTACAAATGGGAGCTGGAGCAGCAGACGCGCCACCCCTGTGCCCAGACCTGGCAACTGGCTCCGTTTCCTTGCATGGTAATGTTTCCACTGGCAGTGTCTAAAGGATTTTATGTTTTGGTTGGTTCATTTTCCTGTTATATTTGTGTTATATTTAGGTTTTATTTGTAAGTATTGAGTATTTTGAGAAAAATATTAGACTTGTAAACATAAGTATTGCGTATTTTCCCCTGCATGTTATCATTTATACATATGTAGATCTTAGATGACTGCATGAATGTGTCTGTGCATATGTGTCTCTCTCAGGCAATGTGGGAACACACCCAGTGTGTACTCTTCAAAATGCCTCTTTCTGGATTCCAAACTGATTCTACCTGCCTGTTTTCACTTCTAATACACAGCTTTGCTGTTTTTGATATTTACCAAGATTTTATTAAATCTTCAGCCCAATGAATCCAAACCTTCCTCCCTCCCTACCTCCCTTATCTCCTCAGTACCTCCCTCCCTCCTTCCTTGTTTCCCTCCCTCCCTCCCTTCCTTCCTTCCTTCCTTCCTTCCTTCCTTCCTTCCTTCCTTCCTTCCTTCCTTCCTTCCTTCCTTCTTTCCATTATGAAGAGCCTATTGTATGCCAAGAACAATATTAGGCACTAGAGTTACACTGCAGCAAGCAGACCTGCTTCCTACCCTCATTGTTGAAAATACCCTTAAAGGTTTTTTGGTTTGTTTTTGTTTTTTTCTTTGTTGCCTTCAGGAGCTGGGGAGATGCGCTCAGTCAAGTGCTGGTGTCTCAAGCATGAGACCTGACTTTGCCCCTCACCATCCACATAAAAAGCACCCATGTAAAATGCTGGACTTGCTAGGCATAGTGGTTCACGCCTTTTATCCCAGCACTTGGGAGGCAGAGACAGGTGGATCTCTATGAGTTCAAGGGCAGCTTGGTGTACAGAGCAAGTTCCAGGCCAGCTGGGGCTTCAGGGAGACCCTGTCTCAAAACACACACACACACACACACACAAAAAAAAAAAAAGAAAAGAAAAGAAAAGAAAAAAAGATGCTGAACTTAACAGTACATGTAATCTCAGCACCGTAGAGGCAGAAACAGGAGAATCCCTGAGGCTCAGTGGCCAGCTAGCCTAGTCTAATTGAAAAACTCCAGGCCAATGAGAAACCCTGTCCTAAAGGAGGTGGCTGGCATTCTTCAGGATAAAAACTGGGGTTGTCCTTTGGCGTTGAGCACACACACACACACACTTTTTAAGGAGGGGGTTATTTTTCAAATATTCTCATTCATTTTGTACTCTGTGAATTTGGTCCAGAATTAGACTGTCAGGGTCCTAAGACTACAAGCAACCTGACCTCTGACAGGAGTCTGAGGAACAAAGGGAGGCAGAGCTGCGGACCTTCCCTCAGCCTGAAGAAAAGCTCAGCCACAGCAGTGAGCTCCCCCAAGGTGGTCCAGCGGAAGGGCCTGTGACGGGTGTGGCCGGCCTGGCTCTGGTAGTCCTGCTTTGGTCCTGAATGGAGAGGAGCCAGCAGGAGTGTAGGCAGCCCTGGCGAGTCTGAAGTAGTCAATCCCAGTGTGTGGAGAGCTAGCCAATGACAGTCCTTTCCGCAAACTTTCTCTTGGAGGGGGAGCTGTGTGGCTGGATTCTGGGGCCTCATCCTCACATGTAACTTTGCTTTCCAGACCTCAGACTTCATGGGAGTAGAGTAGGAGCAGGAGAAACAGCTTACTGCTGCCTTGTGAAGACTGCGGAGAGCAGAATTCAGCGCCACAGATCTCCCTCCCGCCCGCTGGCCTGTGCACCCTGTCGCCCTAGGAGATTCCACAGTGTGGAATCATAACGGGGCTTGTGGGGGGCTGCTGGTGACAGGTCTCGCGCTGCTAGGGCTTCAGTTCTCTGTCCACTTTTCTCACCCAGCAGACACCCACCAGCAATGAGGTCTAGAACTACACCCACTACTGGTATCTTAATCGGCTTCCTCCAGCTGCTCGGGTCATGCATGTCCTTCTTGAATCCCAAATCTAGGGACACCCTTGGGTTACATTTCTTATTTAAAATAACAAACAAACAAAAAATCCTCCCCTACACTACCACTAACAACAAAAGAGTTATTGTAGAGAAAAAGAAAGACCAAGCACCTTAATATGTGTAGGCTAAATTTAATGAGCGTGCCACAGACCAGGTGGCTTATAAATAACAGCATTTTTTCCTCATAGTTCTAGACACTGGGAGGTTCAGATCAAGGCAGTGGTAGAGTCGCAGGTCAAGGCCTGAGTCTCACAGGAGGCACTTTGCTCATGGAAAGAGCAAAGCAATGGTGTTGGTTTGAATGGGCAATGTTCCCCATAGGCTCGGGCATTTGAATGCTTGGTCCCAGCTGGTTGCACTGTTTGTGGACATTATGGAAGCTGTAGGAGGTAGAGGAAGAATTCCCCAGCCCCTCCGTTTCCTGTGTGGGGATGAAAATGTGATCAACCAGCTTCATGTTCCTGCTGTCCTCCCTCACCTTGCTGCCGAGATGGACTCTGTCCCTCTGAAACCTAAGCCAAAATAAACCTTTTCTTCCTGAAGTTGCTTTTGATCATTGATACTATATCACAGTAACAGAAAAAGTAATAAATACAGCACTTGTCCCAATCTTTTAAAAATCATGCACTCGTCGGGCATGATGGTGCGTGCCTTTAATCCCAGCACTCAAGAGACAGCGGTAGATGTGAGATTGAGTCCAGCCTGGTCTACACAGTGAGTTCCAGGCCAGCTGGGACTACAGTGAGACCCACCTCAAAAAAACTGAAGAACTAAAACACATATGTACATACACACACACACATAAATAAATAAATAAATAAATAAATAAATAAATAAATAGAACAATATACTAATCCCACTGTGTTAGATTCCTTTCCTGTGATCTAATCACCTCTTAAAGGTCCTATCTCTTAATACCAGCACCTGAAGAGGTGGGGATTTCCCCATGTATTTTTTTGAGGGGAATACAAACATTCAGACCATAGCACCAAGCAAGAGAAATGAACTTAACGAGAAAAACTTCAAAGTTCTGTGATTATCTCTAGAATGTTTATAACCTACCCACATTTCCTTGAACCTTCTCCAGGTTACCCTCTTATCAAAGAGCTGTAGCAGTTCTGAAAACTATTTAAATATCAAAATCAGCAACAAATACCTCCATCTTCAATGTTGTTATCACCAGGAAAATTAGAAATGCAAAAAAAAAAAAAAACAATGAAGTCTTTAGGGCAAAAACAAACAAACAAAACAAATCAGATATCCAAGCAGACATCAGTTCAGATGAAGAGCTGGTGGTTGGTAGGCAATGAAGCCCACAGGTACACCTCGCTATGAGGTTCCAGTAGGGAACAGTAAGACACAGAGAACTGAGGTGGTCTAGCATTGGCAAACACAGGGCCCTAGAGGGCAGAAATCACTTGCAGAACAGGAGAAGAGAGACTCAAACGACCTTGTCTGGGTCTATGGGAGTCTTTCAAGAAGACAGCTGTTTGATCGTTCCCTCCACCGACTAAGGAGCTCTGATGAGAATTAAGTGGAAACTCTGGGGTGTGAACTCCAGAGACAGTGGCTGCTCATAGGTGAGATGAGTAGAAAGGGGTCCCTCTGGGGCATCTGACTCCCGCTAGCTACTTGGAGCTGTGTGATGTTGAGCGCCTCCGGATTCCTAGTCACAGCAGGTGCAGTGCTGAGCCAGAGGCGGACTGTCAACTCTTTCTTCAAAGAACAGAGCCCAGACTGTCCTTCCAGAATCTGGGTTGTCCTGTGGAGGACATGCCATCCTGTCTCTGAGTGGGAGCAGTGACTCAGGCCAGAGTCAATCAGAGCTTCACCCTCTTGCCCAGATTTCTTGCTCTGGCTGCCACTTCCTCCAAGTTACTGGATGCCGTGAGGCCTTTCTGAGAAGAGCTGCACATGGTTCTACTCTTTTCTCTGAAACTGAAACCTTAAATGTTGCATCTGCTCTCATCATGATGGTTCAAGGATTTTATTTTTATTTTTATTTATTTATTTTTTTTGAGACGGAGTGAACCTGACTGTATTAAAAGCTGCCTAGGAGACATTATGGTGTCTGGGGGTGCTTGGGAAGGCATCTCTAGAGACAAATCATGAGGGCTCTGACATAATGAAGGGGTTAATGTCTTGATGGAGTTATATAATGGCACGATCAAGAGGTCCTGGAAAGTAGGAAGTGGCTAGCTGAAGGAAGTGGTCACTGGGGATGTGTCTACCCTGCTCTGGCCTCTTTCAGCCTGCTGTTTTCTGCTTCCCAGCTGCAGTGAGGTTCAGTTCCTCGACCACCTCTTGCCGCCATAATGGGGCCAAGTGAATGTGGTCTGAGCCTCTGAGACCCTGACCCCAAGCAAAGAATTCCTCCCTTAAGTTGTTCTCCTGGGCTTTTTGGACACAATGACAAATAGCAAACGGATGCACATCTCATCTCCAGTGAGAGATGGAAGTGAGGCCCGAAGATAGGGCCTGGATCTTAAAGCCAGCGCGGCCTGACAAGTCTATCCTTGGAGGGGTTTTGGTTGGTTTTGTTTACTCAACCCTCTAGTAAATTGAGTTTTCACTTAAGCCAGCTGGAGTCAAATTTTCTTTCACATGCAGCCAAAGTTGCAGACTCATGCTGCTGCTCCTCCCTGGAGTTCTACACAGATACACATCTATCTGCTAGTAAATAGCATCTGGCTTGTGTTAATCCATCTCATGCTGCTACAACAAATACGCTAGGCAATAAAGTTATAGAGAAAGGGTTTTCTTAGCTTATGGTTCTGGAGGTTCCAGTTCAAGACTGGATGGTCTTATGGCTCTGATCCTCCAGTGAGATGGCACATCCCGGCAGGGGCATGTGCTGCAACAGACTGCTCACATCATGCTCCAGGAAGTAGAGAGACTGACAGACTAGAATGCCACAATCCCCTTCAAAAGCAAATCCCAGGAATGAAAGGACATCTGAGCAGGTCTTACATCTCCAAGTCTCCACTACCTGGGGAACCAAACATTTAATATTTGGACCTTTGGGAGATATTCATCCAAACCATAATATTAAAAACAGATTTATTTTGAGACAGAGTCTAATGTAACCCAGGCTGGCCTCGAACTCACTGCTTAGTAGAGAGTGATTTTGAATGTGTGATTCTGCTTCCACTGCCCAATTGCCAGGACTACAGGTGTACAAAGCTTAACATTTAAATTTCTTTTAATTTCTTTTTTAATGCCATATGTGGTGTATGTAGTATACGTATGTATGAATGTGCATAAGTGTGCTCCTGTGTGTGCCTGTTCATGTGCGAGAGGGCAGACATATGCATGCCATGGCACACTTGCTTTCCATTTACTTAGAACAGGGACTCTTGTTCACTGTTTCGAACACCAGGTTAGCTGGCCTGCAATGTCAGGAGATTCTCTTCTCTCCACCTCCCCAGCCATAGGCATGTTGGGGTTACAGATGTAGACTGTAACATCTGGCTTTATGTGTGTTCTGAGGAACCACTTCCCAGGCTTAATATTTAAAAGAATTTTTTAAATTAGTCATCTGTGGGGCTGCTGAGATGGCTCAGTGGGTAAAGGTACTTGCCACCAAGCCTGCTGATACAAGTTTGATCCCTAGAACCCACATGATGGAAGGAGAGGACCAACTCCTACAAGTTGTCCTCTGACCTCCATATGCATGTTGTTGTATGCACGAACCTCCTAATGAAAGGCAAATGTAAAAAACTGAAACTTTATTGATTTGTAATTATCATGCTCACTTTTCTGTGGCTGTGGTAAGATGCCCAGACACAAACAACTTAAGGAAGTGTTTATTTGGCTCACAGTTCCAGGTACAGTCCAGAATATTGTGAGGCATCTCAGGGTCAGGAGTCAGGTCACATTGTAGCTGAGGTCAAGAAAGAAAGGGCAAAGGCTGCTTGTGCTAGGCTCACTTTCTTCTCTTATAAGTCCAAGCTGGAGCCTAAGGAGCGGAGCCACCCACAGTTAGTGAGTCTCCCTATATCAATTAGCCTAGTCAAGATAACCAATAGACACGCATGACCAAAAGCCTGTCTACTAGTGATTCTAGTTCTCATTAGGTTAAAAATTGAGATGAACTATCATAGTAGTGTTTGTACCTATTTATAAGGAGCAATGCAATTCTTTATGCATATGTGTATGTATGTATGTATGTATGTGTTTGTGTGTGTGTAGATGCATGTGTATGTGTGCACATGCCAGTAAGGCTGGGTAACCTTGGGTGTCATCTTGTTATGCATGTGTGTAGGTATGCATATAGCTGTGTGTGTGTGTGTGTGTGTGTGTGCAGATGCATCTATATATGTGTGCACATGCAAGGGGAGGCCAGATAACAACCTTGAGTGTCATCCTCAGGAAAACTGTCTACCACTTTTGAAACCACTTCCTTATTGGCCTGAAGGTCACTGATTAGACTAGATTGCCCTGCCAGTAAAACCCAGGGATCCTCATGTCTCTGTCTTCCTTAGTTCTGGGATTACAACCTTATGCTTGTAAGACAAACTCTTTACTAACTAAACCATTTCCTCAGGCGCAAATGTAATGATTTGGTTTAAGTACACATCAAGCAGTTAATCGACTCAGGTTAACAGCATATTCACCGCATTAAACTTTTATCACTTTTGTGGTGAACATATTTAAGTTCCTTTCTTCCAACTATTTTGAGATATATAATGCATTGTTGCTAATTATACTTAATGTACTGTGCCATAGAACATCAGGACCTCGCCCCTCTTTCACACAATACTACTGTACCTATTGACACACTCTGTCCCCTGCCCTTCCTTCCTCACTAGTCTCTCACTCTCTGGTGACCACGATTCTTCTCTCAACTTCTAACATTCTGCTTGTGCGTGAGACCGAGGTGCTGACTTTCTTCACTTATGTCAAGTCTCCCAGGTCCCTCCCATGTCATCATAAATGGCAGGTTTCACGCTACCTTGTGGCCAAGTAGTATTCCAGTGAATATTTGAATGCATATGTATATGTATTCAATGAATATATACATATATAAATATCCATGTTTACATATATATTACAGTACTTTATCCTTTCATCTGTTGATGGGCATTAAGACTGATCATTAAGACTGATTCTATATCCTGGCTGTGCTGACCACACCACAACCAACATGGGAGTGCAGCAAACCGCAGCACCCTTTTAGACTCACTTTGAGGGGGCTGGAGAGATGCCTCAGTGGTTAAGATCACTGATCGCTCTTGCAGAGGACCTGGGTTCGGTTATCAGCACCCGAATGATGGCTAACAACCATTCGCAACTCCAGTTCCAGGGGATCTGACACCCTCTTCTCACCTCCACAGGCATTACATGACAGGAGTGCACTAACATACATGCAGGCAAAACACTCATATATATGAAAAAGAAAGAAAGTTTTAAAGGGTTTGTTTTATCCAGGCATGGTGGCACATGTCTTTAATCCCAGCACTTAGGAGGCAGAGACAGGCAGATCTCCATGAGATCGAGGCCAGCCTTGTCTACATAGTAAGTTCTAGGTCAGCCGGGGCTACAGGGAGACCCTGTCTCAAAAGAAAAAAGTTCACCTTAAGCCACCAATCCTCTAGAAGTTTCTCTTCTGCCTGGTGAAACTGACCCTTAGTTCTTCCTCCCATTTTGTTCTGTGCATACTTCCATTGCAGCATCTAAACTGCCTGAGATCTCATCTTTTCACTGGTGTGTGTGTGTATGTGTGTGTGTGTGTGTGTGTGTGTGTGTGTGTGTGTGTGTGTCTGCTGAAAGCAGGAGTTGTCAAGCAAGCATGGATCAGGTCTACTCCAGTGTCTAACACAGCAGGATTATGATTATATTTGCTGCACAAATGAAGAACATTTGAATGAAGGAAGAGTCTCTCGTTACATTTTTTAAACAGGAGATATTTGTATCTCAGCAAATAGAGAGAGATGGTATAGAATTCAGAATGGACAACAGAATATCCTTTGGTGTCACTCAACCCTGGGGCCCCCAGTTTTGGAAACAGGAAATCCAGGTCTGTTCAGATGCTATTTTATCCAGCACTGCTCTTTGTAGCAGCTATTGCTATGAAATGCTGTCTTCTGAACATGAAATGACTATCACACTCAAAAACTCACAGCAGTTATGGTTACCTGCATAAGATCTACACAAGCTCAAGCCAACCAAAATTCCAGTACAGATGTGGTAGATGATCTCCAGGCCTACCCCATGCTGAGGAATTATTAGCAGCTGATAATTGCTGGGGGAGGACGAATCATTCTTTTTGGTAGGTTGCCCACGCTCTAGTGGATGGCTCCATACCCATGCACATATGGGCAACACTAACGAAGTTGGGAGGGGAATGTGTTGGGGATTATGGGAAAGTTGAAGGGGGGAAGTGGGACGAAGAAATGATTAGACTTCATTGTATACATATATGAAATTTCCGGGGATAGGAAAATTTTTAAATAATAATGATAAGAATGAAAGGCTTCAGTCATATGGCCATACCACGAGCTGAATGTCGTGTTGACCTCTCCATAATTTTATAACACTAAGATGGTAGAGCCAGTGGCAGCCCAGGGGAAATCATGCCATGGTTGTCGGAAGGAAGAATAGAGGCTGAGTGACAAACAACACATGCCAATTACCTAAATGGGTCTCTTAACACCTGAGGCCACAAAGGGTGGTGGCAATGACAGAGGCAGATGGGAGGGACAAAGGGGAATGCAGGAACACACAGCTGGAGTCCCTCCAGCTTTATCCTCACTCACAGTGAGGACTGTGGCCCCTCAGCTCCTTCACAACTATTTCAAGTCCATAGAGAGTCTTAGTGAAGAATCACATATGGACTGGCTGAACAGTTTTTCTGGGCAGCACTTCCTACCTGTGACCTCCTCCACGCCATGGTGACCTGTACTGTTTCTGGTGCTTTTAGGGCTATCCCTGCTGCTGAGCCTCCAATGCCGGCCAGAGGCAGAAGAGATATTGCACACATTAGTGAAAGGTCCAGCTGCAACAAGTGTCTCCTCTCACTTCTCCCAAAGGCTTGCCCTTGAGGCCCATGCCCCGTGCTTTCATTTCTGGAACCCACTGAAAGATCTGAGGTGTTGTGTGCACCTAGGGAACAGGTAAGCAGAGAGGTGAGGCCGTCAGGTACTGCTGTTTGTGGTTGTAAAATCAAGGCTAAGGATCCAAGCACAACTCCTGGATGTGGTGCATTGATCAAAGCCTAGTATAGAAAGCAAGGGCAGTGGGTAGCTTAGAAACAGGAAGATGGTGAGATGGGTATGAGCTGAGCTGACTGCATGGTGCATCAGCAACGCTCCCAAAATGGTTGGCCTAGTCAGGCAGGGTGTTCTGAGAGTGAGGCATGCTTATTGGCCCCCAGAGATTTCAGTTGGACAACCCTGTGAGTTGAAGTCCTCTTGTCCAAAACCCCGGGACGGGGGGCGGCAAACCATCAGGAACAGGGAGATCATTGAGAACCGTAACTTTCCTATGCTGGTGGGATTAGTCTGTCTTGGGCCTGGTCCAGGGTCCCAATTCTTTTTCCCTTAAGTGATGTGTATCAGTCACTTTTCTGTTGCTGTGATAGAAACCCTGACCAAGGGAACTTATAAAAAGAAGAAATGGTTTAACTTATGGTTCCAAAGTGGCGAGAGTCCATCATGGCGGGGAGGCAGGTGGCAGAGGTGGCAGCTAAGCGCTCACATCCTTAAGCAGGCACAGGAGGAGAGAGCAACTGGAGATCTGGCAAGACTTAAAACTCTCTAAGCCCACCCCAGTGACGTGCTTCCTCTAGCATGGCCACACCTTCTAAGACCTCCCAGAACAGTACCACTAACTGGGGACAAATACCCCAGTACTTAGAACCTATGAGACATTCTCATTCAAACCACCACATTCAACACCCTGGCCCCCATAGGCTCATGACCATTTAGTCCAAAACACATTTAGTTCACCCCTAAATGCCTCCATAGCCTTTCCCTGTTTCAATACTATTCAAAAATCCACAATCCAAGTCTCTTCTGAGACTCAGGGAAATCTCCTAAATGTAAACCCCTGTAAAATTAAAACAAAAACAAAAACAAATTACGTACATACAGTGGAACAGAATACACATTCCCACTCCAAAATGGAGGACTAGCAGCATAGTAAGGAAATGCCAGGCCAAAACAAGACCAAAAGCCAGCAGGGCAAACACCAAATCCAGTAGCTCCATGTCTGACTTCCGGGACTTTATCTCCAAAGGGCTTAGATGGCTCGACTCCTCAGCTTTGCTGCGTGCGACATACCTTTCTCTCTTGGACTGGTACCACTCTCCCTGTATGCAGCTCTCCTTGACAGATGTCTCACAGCTCTACATCAAGAATGTCTTCTAGGGGTCTCCACTGCCAACCAGGCTTCTTCACAGCTTCAGGAAATGGCCTATCAGGGCTTCTTGGCCTAACAGGGCTTCCTTTCTGCAGGGAGACCTCTGCTGCTCACTGCCTGGCTTGGGCAGCTCTCTGAAACCACAGAGGAAGAACCAATGACCCCTTCACTCTTGCATCTTTCATGCCTCTAAAGCCAGCACCAAGTGAACAACACTGCCAAGTTTGGCTACAAGTTTGGGATGGACCCAGACTGCTTTATCCACTTTCAAAGCTTTTCTCTTCCATGGTTTTCTACTAATAAACACTTGCAGCATTTTCCTTCCACAAACTGGAGACTCAGCTGGGTGTGGTCTTGCCCTGGAGGCACTCTCTCCACTGTTTAAGGGTAAATCTCTAGGACTCTTCTTAATCACTTTATCTCCTTATCAAAGGGATCCTCTCCTTCAGCACATAACTTGGCTCCAACATTAATCTTCCTGGAGTTCTTTTTCAATCCAAGCTGTACATTCTGCATTTCTTTCTGCCCCATTTGTTCTTTTTCACTGTAGATCTGCATAATATTCACCATTAATAGCCACACTACCTTTTCTATGTTAGGCTGCCTTGAGATGTCTTCTGTGAAAGAAATTAGTCCATTGCTTTTCAACTTAGCCTCAGGCAAGCTTTTTGGCTGTGGGCAGACTCCACCCAGACTCTGCTAAAATATACCAGTTGCAGCTTAAGTCCTTATTTCCTTACATTGTTCTAAGTACTGCTTTCTTCCAGGCTCCTACTATAATGGCCCAATAAGCACTGCTTACAGCAATCAACTACTTTTCTAGCCCAAACTTCCAGTCTTCCACATTCCTCCAAAAACCCACATGGTCAGGTTCTTCACAGCCAAGAGCCCACTCTCTGATACCAATTTTTGTATTACTCACTTTTTTGTTGCTATGATAGAAACACTGACCAAGGGAACTTATAAAAGGAAGAATTTATTTAGCTTAAGGTTCTAAGGGGCAAGAATCTATCATGGTGGGGAGGCATGGCAACACAGGTTGCTAGAACAGGAGCAGAAGCTAAGTGCTCACATCTTCAAGCAGGCACCGGAAGCAGAGAGCGACTAGTGATCAGACAAGACTCAAGGACTCTCTGAGCCTGCTCCCAGTGACATGTTTCCTCCAGCATGGCCACACCTTCTAGGACCTTCCAAAACAGCGCCACCAACTGGGGACAAAATGTCCAAATGCTTAGAACCAATGGGGGACATTCTCATTCAAACCACCACAGTCCACTCCCTGACCCCCATAGGCTCATGACCATAAAAACTGCAAACTGCATTACTCCGATCTTAAAAGTCCGCATAGACCAGAATTGCTGGGTATTTCTGTGACAGACCTGACCTTGGTGTTTTGGAGAGGATAATGGAAATGTTTGGAATTTGGGCTTAAAAAGCCATTGAGTGCTTAGAGTATGTTGCTGTGGAACTTGGAACAGTTATTCTAAAAGAGTTGTGGATTATGGAGGCCTGGCTCATAAAGCTTCGGCGGGAAATGGAGAATATCAAGGCTGCTTGTATGACACAATGAGTTGAGAATCTGAGGGTTCTGGTCAATTGGGGCTGAAGAATCATCTCTTATGAAGAAGAGACCAGAACCTGAAGCGAAACCTCTGATTTACTAGAACAATTGATGCTGGTTAGCTGGGGCTGGAAAATCAGCTGTAAGTAACAACAGACCAGCAGCAGCAAGGTGAAATCTGGGAAGTATTTCCTCAGGGTCGGCACACAGACGCTGTGATCAGAGGGGCCTGAGTCTCCATCTCAAGCTGGAAGCAGGACTTAGTATGTGTAAGAATGTCCTGCGTGGTTCTGGTGTTGAAGGTGTGAAGGGGTCACAGAGAGCAGCTGAGGTTTGGCACTGTGAGAGGCCAGGAAAGGCCAATGGTGAAAGCGCAGCCTCAGTTGCAGTGAAGACCCCAGGACTGCAGGGGTCATGGAGAGAATCTTAGGTTTTGCACCAGGAGAGGCCAGAAGAGCCCTTTGATGAAGGTGAAACCTCAGTTTCATTGGAGACCAAGCTTTTTGGAGATGCCAGGACCATGGAATGACCACTGAGGACAGCAGCAGGTGTGGAATGGAACCAGCCTGGGCCTGTGAGACGAGCTGTGTGTGCTGTGGACGGCAGAGCCAGAGAAGTTGAGCTGCCGAAACCCTTTGGAGCCCAGAAGATGGTGAGTGAATCCCAGACGTCTAGCCTTGAGCTATTTGCTGGACTTAGGTTTTGCTTAGGTGTGCTCGGCTCTTCCTTTTGAAATAAGACAGTACTTGCTTTAGATTTTACAGGAGCCCACAGTAAACTTTTAAAAGAGACTGTGAACTTTAATCCAACTGTTTGGATTTTTTAAGGACCATGGGACTTTTAAGGTTGCACTGTCTTATGCTGTGATATTAATGCCAACATATCTTGGGGACAAGAAATGGAAAAGTCGTGATATGTTCTGTGTGTCAAGTTGACAAGGGGTCAATTGTGCTGGACAGCTTTATTGTCAGCTTCTCACAACTGGGTTGAGGGAGCCTCAGTTAGGGAATTTCTCTCATTGAACAGGTCCGTGGCCATATGTGTGTGTGTGGAATTTTCATGAGTGCTGCAGGAGTGCCCAACCCACTGTGGGAGGTGCCATCTGGGCAGGTTGTTGTTTTTTGTATAATAAAGCAGGCTAAGTGAGCACGGGCCAGGAGAGCAAGCCATTAAGCAGTTTTCCTTCATGGCCTGTGCTTCAGCTTCTGCTTCCAGGTTTCTGTCTTGAGTTCCTACTGTGAACTCCCTGATGAACTCTGTGACCCAGGAGATGTAAGCAAAATAAACCCTTTCCTCCCCAAGTTGGTATTGGTCAGAGGGTTTTGTTACAGCAATTGAAGCAAACTAGAACATGATGATTCTTTTTTCTTTGTGGAAATATGGTTGTCCCCGTCATACCTGCAGGTTCTACAGTTGTGGGTTCAAACAAGCACTAAAGAGAAAATTGGGGGAAAAATTTGCATTCTACTAAGTACTGTCTCCTCACATTATTACTCCCTCAATAATACAATATGAACATTATCTACAGAGCATTTACACCATGTGAGGTGTTAATCTAGAGATATTTTAAAATATACGGAGGATATGCCTAGGTTGTATGCACCATTTTATACAAGGGATTTGAGCATCTGCAGATTTTGGCACACGTAGGGTCCAAACCAGTCTTCCTGGATTCCCAAGGGTTGTGCGTGCTTGGGAAGACTGATGGCAGTGGAGCTGACTGGCCTCCAGGTGGTCCTCCAACACCAGAGAGCTGCCTCTCATACTGATGAGCACTTGCTATGTGCCAGGCAAAGCATTAAAGACTCAGTATGCACTAGCTCCTTCACTCTTAAAACAACCCTGTGGGTCTGGAACTGCTGTTACTCATAATTCACAGATGAGGTCAGCGTAGTGAAGAAAGTCTTAGTAAAAGTAGCCAGAACACCGGCTAGTCCCTGGGGACTCTGATGGGAAGACCAGAAAGAGACTGCCAGGCTGGAGGAAGGAAAAGAGCCCTTCTCTCTCCCTGCGGGCTTGGTTGAACTTCCTGTTCCCTGTGCCTAGTCCTCCCCGGCTGGAGCAGCTTCGGAATCCAGCTCGGAGTTTCCTTCTCCTATAGGACCAGCTTCATTGCACCTCCAGGCACCAGGCCACTGCTGCCCCATCCTAAGCCCTAGGTCGTCTGTTCAATCCCCCACCCCCTCGCTCCACCTCTGGGGGTGGAAGCTGCTTCCTGTAGCTGCTCCTGCTACTCGTCCTTGGTATCCCCCTTAACATGTTTAGTTTCTGTGTTGGCTTTATACCTAGTTAGCAATTTTTAAAATATTTAATTCTCACTCTCAGATAATTGGTCTGATTGGACCCCGAGGAGTTCACTGCATGAGTGTGAAAACAAAGATTCACGTTGGCTCTGGGATTCCTCAAGGCCACAGAGCTTGTAGGCAGCTCACTGTGATCTGAATGTAGGTCTGCCGGCTGCCAGAACAGGTGACAGCTGAGAGAGACCAGGACGCTCCCACTTTCCCATCCTCCTGATTTCATCCATCTGATCCATCACATGTTCCACCCACCACCCTAAGGCCTGGGACTGTGGGTAAAGCCACGGCTGCTATGCCACAACAGTATCTCCAATGACTAGATGCTTCTAGAAGATCTATTTGAGAAAAGATCTGAACGAACTTCTGAATTTTTCATTAAGCAAAATGGAATAAATAATAAATTAGTTATAAAGGATATAAAATTATCTTCACAGAAATGAATTCTCCACGCTTGACCCAGAATTCGAGGGGGTGGGGGCGGGAATCTCAAAACACAGCTTTTAAAATTTTACTTTATTTTAAAAAAAGTTTCATGGAGTACTTTTTGATGGAAGACAGGTAGTCAGAGAGAAGAACAGGACCAAAGTCAGAGGAGAAATCTTTCTCGTTAAATAGAGAGCGCTCATCTTTATGATGAGAGGCTGGCATTGTTATTGATCTTTTGGAGAAAAGACACAGTGACCCTGCTGGGAAGTTGGCTTAAACAGGGACTAGGACTGGATTTTTAAATTTTGTCCAGAATATTCCTGGAACTCAAATGGCTTTATAATGCCATAGAGATAAAACTTTTCCCCTATATGAAGACTGCCACAGAATCTTATCAGAAAAAGTTTAACTTTATTGTATTGAATATCTAATTAGAAATAGTATCCCAAAGAAAAACAATCGAGTCATTAAACAATGACTGTTAAGAAACAGTGAGTAATATCATTAGACAAATGGAAAAAGGCCTACAAACATGTTTGTAAAAACAGGGAACACTGTCCAACTCATGGGTCATTACGGAGGAATGAGGGCCGAGTTCGCCTTCCAGGCAGTGATATGCTGCTGTTTTTCAGGAGTCTCCACTAGGAAAAACAAAATCATGTACCCACCAAAAAGTCGTTTACACAAGTTTGAAGAACTAGAGCCATCTAACTTTTGTGTCACCAAGAAAGAATGTTCCTAGCAAAAATCACTGACAAATATGATTTTTGCCAAAATTGATGCTCAGAATCATATCTATAAGTTCAACAGTGAGAATTTATTAAATATTAAATAGTATCAAAAGGCATGAAAAAAGCGACTATTCTTCCTATGTAGCCACCTCTCTTCTGATATTCTAACATCTTGTGTTCTCATTGACTATGTTCTATTTCTTGCAGGTTCTTATTGTTTATATGGTTTACTTATTACTGGATTTTACAAGTGGAAAAATGACAGAATTTGCTGATCTACCTTCCAAACTTACATCTTCTTCGAGGGAACATTTTACAATCTCTATGTGTGACTATTACCGAGAACAGTTAGAGTAGTTTCAATTTTGCGGTGCTGAATATCGAACCCAGGGCCTCATGCATGCTAAGCAAAGCTATACTACTGAGCCGCTCCCAGCTACAATTGGAATATTCCCAAGATCATTTCACTACAGTCTTTAAATGAGAAATAAAAGGAGAAAGGATTCAGTAATGGCAGTGTAGTGTCCTGGATAACATCTCGGTCTGCCACTGACAGTGGATCTGTTTGGAATCTTGGTTAGGTGACCCTGAGAACCTTGTGCAACTGTTACTAGTTACTTTTCTGGTACTGTGGTAAAACACCATGACCAAGAGTGGGATGGGGGGGACACAACTTTTGTCCCAGGACTGGAGAGGCAGGGACACCAGCCTGGTCTACAAAGCGAGTTCCAGGCCAGCTATAGCTACAAAGAAACCCTATCTCAAAAAGACCAAAAACAAACAAACAACAACAACAAAATAAAACAGCATGGCCAAGGCAACTTACAGAAGGAAGAGTTTATTTGAACTTACGGTTCCAGGGGTAAGGGTCCATAATGGCAGGGGAGCAAGGCAGAAGGAGGTATGGTGGCAGAAAGCCCAGTGCTCCCATCTTCAAGCAGGCCCAGGAAACAGAGGCCCACGGGGAAATCTTGGAAGGCTTAAAAACTCTCAAAGCCTGCCCCCAGTGACACGCTTCCTTCAGCAAGACCACAAGCCTAAACCTTCCCAAACAGCGCCTCTGACTGGGGACAAAATGTCCAAACAGTTAGAGCCTCTGGGGGACATCATTCAAATCACCACAGTAACTTTTCTGAGCCTTAATTTCCTCGTCTATAAATTAAAGTGTTGCAGAGGCCGCCTCAGAGAACTGAAGTGTAAACCAGATTTTATGCTTGGAGCTTGTGTATGTGTGTGTGTGTGCGTCTGTGTGTGCGTCTGTGTGCGTGTATGTAATTTCTGAGGATTTACTGTTTAATGAGAAGGCACAGGCCTGGAACAGGATTGAAGTGAGAGCTGCTTCTTGCCAACTGTATATGACACTTCCATATTCACTAATATTTTAAATTATTGACTATATTTAAGATATATGCATATCTTAATATACATAGAGCATAGTGAGATATAGTCGAGCAGATTATCATTTCACATATTCATATTTATGCATGTAGCAATATCACCTAAAATCTACTCAGCAAAAATTCCCAGTACGGCCTTCCTATCTGTGCCCTCGTACTATCAAATAACGTCTGTACTTGTTAATCTGGTTTATCTACAGTTCAGCCTGTTTGGCATACATTTCCCCATCCCCTGGTCCTTCACTCCCATTCCCTAGTATCTCTGGCTAGTTGACTTTTTTAAAAATGTGTTTCAGGGCTGGAGAAATGGCTTAGCAGTTAAGAGCACTAGCTGTTCTTGCAGAAGACCCAGGTTCGAATACCAGCATCCACACGGCAGTTAACAACCATTCATAACTCCAGTTCCAGGGGATTCGATGTCCTCGTCTGTTCTCCATGGACATTACACAACATAGGTGCACTTACATACATACATACACATAGAATAGAAATAAATAAATTTTAAAATTAAAAAATTTTTTTCTCTCTTTTTGGTCTTTTTGAGATAGGGTCTTTCTGTAGCCACAGTTAGCCTGGAACTTGTCTTGTAGACTAGGCTAGTCTCTATCTCTCAGGTCTGCGTTCAGACCCCAACACCCTCCCCCAACAAAAACCCAGGCACAACAACACGTGCCTGTAATCCCAACACTGAGGAGAAGGAGACAGAGAGAGGATCTTTGGAGCTTGCTGGCCAGTTGGTTTGCCAAATTGGTGAACTTCAGGTTCAGTGAGAGACTTTTTCTCAAAAGAATAAAATGAAATAAGGTGGACAGTGGTAGAGGAAAATATCAGACATTAACTTCTGGTTGTATACTCACACACGCACACACACACACACACACGCAAAAACACGAGCACATGTATACATGCATGCACCTACATGCACATATACCTCCCCATTAATAAAAAATATTTATGAACAGGTTCTGTGTGAAGATGCTTTCAACTCCTTTGGGAAAATACTAATGCATGTAAGTTCAGGGTTGAAGAACCTGTAAGAAACAGTCTTCCAAAGGGGCTGTACCATCTTGCACGCCTCTTTTTTTCTGTTTTGCTTCTGTGAGGTTTTTTGTTGTTGTTGGTGGTGGTGGTATTGCTGTTGAGACATGGTATTGCTATACGTACCCCTGGCTGGCCAGGAACTCCTTATGTAGACCAGTGTGGCCTTGAACTCACAGAGACCCTCCAGTCTCTGCCTCCCTAGTGCTGGGATTGAGGTATTTGGCCACGGCCAGCCTTCTTAATTCAGAGAGCAGTCCTGCTTCAGTCTGCCTTTGCAAACATTTTCTCTCCAGCTGTCTTGTCTCTCAGGCTCTTGACAGTTTTTTTTGCAGTCAGAAAACCCATCTTTGGACTGCGCTCACTTTGTGGGTTTTTCCACGGATCAGGCTCCTGTGTTACAGCTAAGAAATCACTGCTGAGCCCAGAGACATGCAGATTTTTCTTCTACAACTTTTGGGAGTTCATAGTTTTGTGTTTTATAGTTTGGTCTGTGACCCATTTGGAGTTTGTTTTTGATTCCTTCTGCACGTGGCTTTGCAGTTGTTTCAGTGGTATTTAAAACCACCGTTTGTTTCCTCACTGCCTTTGCTCTTTCATCGAAGATTGGCAGGTGTGTTGTCCTGCAAGCGTAACAGGCATGGCCGTTGTCAGAGACCCCGAAGGTCCAGGACACAGGGATCCCAGTCACTCCCTCCTGCATCTCTCTCTCTCAGCTATATGCAATTCTGCCCCAGATGCTCCTGGTCTTGGGAGGTGCTAGTCAATAGCCGGTTACACAGCAATGGGGGAAGGCATCATCTGAGCCCCCTTTCGAGACTTTTTCGGTATGTATGTGGCTCTCTGGGCTCACCCATGCTCCTGTAAGTAACTCCTCCCCCATGCTTTTGATTGGGATTTCATTGGCCAAATTGGTAAGAACTAATATCTTGAGAATATTTAGAATCATATATAGCTATTGTTAAGACACTTGAAATCTACTGTCAAGAAACCCACATTCACTCTAGAATGCATACACATGTCCTTGTCTTAAAAATAGCTCTCTATTCCTCCCAAATATGTAACATTTAGGTATAAGTCTGACAAGATATATATTTTAAAAGCTATAAAATTCTCATGAAATAAATCAAACCAGAACTAAACAGATATTTGGTGTTTATAAATAGCTCACAATGGGCTAGGTCTTCTTATAGCAATTGACCATCAAGACAATCCCCCTCCCTCTCCCCACATGTCCAAGGCTGCAGAACTACTATGCCAACGTTATAATTATCTGCAGAAAAAGCCTAACTCTTAAACTTAGTTTTTAAGAGTAGGCCTGAACTTAGCGGACACTCACTCATCTAAAGATCTCTCTCTCCTGGAACTGGGCTGATGGAACTGTCTCCTGGAACTCTGTCCCCGAGTCAGGCCCCACCCATAATTTTATTCAAAATGGTTTCTCCAGCTTCAATTGGCAAAGTACAAGCTTGACCTCATCCTTTCCTTAACAGACCATCTGGCCCTTTCTTCCCTAGTTCTAGAATATTCCATCCATTCAAGGTCACAGAGATCCGCCTACCTCTGCCTCCTACAGTGCTGAGATTAAAGGTGTATGTACCATGCCCGGCACACCTTTTTAAAGTCTAGTTTCTGGTTTTGGGGTTTTTTTAGTTTTTTTTACCCAATCATTTTAATCTTTGGTTGGACTTGCTGAGTGTTTGTAAAAAGCACAGTGTGGTAGCTAGTGCCTTTAATCCCAGCCCTTGGGATGTAGAGGCAGGTGGATCTCTGTGAGACTGAGGCCAACCTGCTCTACATAGTAGGTTCCAGGCCAGGAGGAGCTACAGGGACACCCTTTCTCAAAAAGACCACCCCCCCCCCAAAAGTCTATGCAGGTGGCCAAAACTTAATCTTTTAAAAAGGCTAGTAGAGGATGGGATCATCAGGGGTCACTTGGCCCTGGAAGCCCCCGATCCTTTATTTTTCTTTTGCTAGTTGTGCCATCTGTTGGGATGAGTCAGGATCCTGTCGACCTTGGTACTTCCTTTGCAGGCATAGGGAACATGTGTCTGTGTTGACTCACCTCTTGTACACTGGTTCAAGTCTACCATTAGGGTCTCCATGGCCTCTATGACCAAGAGGACAGGTGAATCATCAGAGCCCTTTGAGAAATGCCTCATAGTGCCTGGGAGCTAGATGAGCTGGGCTTAGGAACCCAAACATGGTCCTCTTGACCCTTATATCTTCAGTCAGCACTGGCCTCCAAGTACGGTCACTGAATATCCAGAAGACCAGTCACCACCAGTATTGAGGAACAAAACCATGCTTTAAACGTTAGCTGTTGTAGTAACACCTTAGATAAATCTTGACACACAGAGATTTTTAAATAAAACTTATTTAAGGCTCAGTTTCTTAATTAGAAGCCTAATTAGAAGTTTAATTATTCTTTCAAAATAATTGCTTATAGTTTCTACACTTAGAAGAAACCATAAGCAAATTTTTAATAGCTGAAAGCGGAAGGCTAAGTCACTTGTTTAAATCTTTAGAAATAGTAGAGCCTAGAGGGTCACCTTTCTGATGAGGGCAGTAGTCCATGGGGCTGCAGTTGTTCCCTGGAGCAGAAAGCCATCGTGTCCTGAGAGCCAGTCTATTTTCCCAAGCAACAGGGCCTTTTTTTTTAGACCACTTACAGAATTAGAGCAGAGACACTTAACCAAATAATATCTTCACTAAGCTTGCTCATTTGACTTTTCTCTAAACTTTGATTACGCTTTGAGCTGAAAGGAATTTGGGCTATTTTGGCAGTTTTGATTAATGACTATTTGTTTATAAGTCAATTTGATATCGTGTCAGCATAAACACATAAGCACATATAAACAAATACATGCACATGGTCATATGTAAAGATAGATTTCTATTCCATTTTATTGATTGACTGATTGTGTGTGTGTGTGTGTGTGTGCGAGCCACAGCATGCATGTGGAGATCAGAGTTTGTGAGAACTGGTCCTCTCCTTTCACCACCTGAGTCCCTGAGATTAAACTCACATCATCAGGCTTGGTGGCAAGTGCCTTTGCTGGCCAAGATTTTGAAAAAATACCAATCACTTGTCAGTTTTAGGTTAGACTGTTGATTAAATCATGTTTTAATAGTATTAGCAATTTTAAATCTAAAATTTGTTTTTAAAAAAGATATGATTCTTATTTATAAAGTAGAAGACCTTTGATCTTAAAGACAGAGCCCAACCTGATTATTGATAAGGCCTTAAACAGGTACCAACGGCTTGGTTTTTAAATAATTTTTTTCTTTAGTTTATATTGGACAAAGAAAGAACCTTGAGAAATCTGTTTTTGAAAGAGCAGAGCACAGGTCTGTAGCAATGGTTCTTATCTCTTCTTATAAGTTAAAGCTTCTTCAGGACATTTAAGATATTAGTTATATTAACATTTGATAGCATTAAGCAGATTTTGAATGCTACTGTTTGTTGGTATTGTATCTCTTGTAATTCCCACCATAAAAAGGATATTTAACAGCTATTTGATATATATGTTTGTATATAGTTTTACATGTAGTATAGCCTTAAGAAAAACCTCATATTTAACATTTGTATGTTAATAATATTTAAAAAAGGAATCCATATTAACTAGTCCAACAAGGATTTAAGTGGACCTTGCCCAGAGCCACCCCACTCACATAAAGCATTTTATGTCCTATTACCTGTTGCTACCCATGACTATTATATAAATGAAATAAAATTAATAATTTCTTTAAGAACCTGTTTTGAAAAGAAATCATTAAGATCTCTGTATTGCAGAGCATGCCTTTAGTCCCAGCACTCACAAGGCAGAGGCAGGAAGATCCATATGAGATTGAGGCCAGCCTGGTTTATATAGTGAGTTCCAGGCCAACTGGTGCTACAGAGAGATGGTGCCTACCCCCTCCCCCACCAAAAAAAAAAAAAGGAAAGAAGAAGAAACTCTGTATCCAATGGTAATTTTTATACCATAATGAAACTTTTATCCTATCATTTCAATGGATGTTCTTTTATATAAAGAATAGCATTTTAAAGGGGCTTTTTTGTCTCCCTGTAGTCCCAGTGGGCCTGGAACTCACTTTGTAGACCAGGCTGGCCTTGAACTCACAGAGATCTGCCCACCTCTGCCTCCTGAGTGCTGGGATTAAAGACATGTGCCACCACACCTGGCTTGCATTTTAAGATTTTTATAGCTGGGTGTGGGTGGTGTATACCTTTAATCCTAGCACTCAGGAGGCAGAAACCAGGTGAATCTGTGTGTTTTGAGATCAGCCTGATGTACATACAAAGTTTCAGATCAATTGGGGTGCATACATAGTAAGACTGTCTCCAAAATAAATTTTTTATGAAACATTTAATACATTCCAAAATATCATCTTAAATGGTTTTATGAAGTAAACAGATACCATAGTTTATAAGTACACACTTATAAAACTTTTCTAAAAATGTATACTTTTAGATGAATTTTTGTGCATTTCATACAACATATCTAATCATATTTAGACCTCTTCCCCATTTCCAGTCCCCATAACCTGCACACCAGATTTCATGCATTCTGTCATTTATAAAGCTTTTTAAATATATACCCAAACACTTACATTCACACATATGCACAATCATTTTTAAGGTATGTCAAGACATAAAAATATTTAAAAATAATTTCAGTATGCAGAAAAAAATAATGAAAGAAAAAAATCTAAGTGGCCAGAGGCTTATTACTCAGTTATTTTGGAGAATATCTAGGGGCAGACGAGTTTCATGCCCGGCTGTTCTAACATGGAATTACATACAAACAATTACATGGGAACAAATGTGAACACAATGACATCAATGATAGAAAGTTTCTATCTCTCTATTTGGAGGGAACAGGTTAGCTCTTGGGGGATCTGTAAGGCTGCCTTTTGTCTGTCAGTCTGTCTTGCCTACCTTAGTCCTGTAACATGGTCATGTCTTGGGGGGTTCCTTAGGTCTCTGTTGTTTAACGTCAAGAAGGCAGTGTTCAGCAGTTGAGTCTGTGGAGCCTGAGGCTCCTGTAGCATCAAAAGTTCCTGGGATAACATAGCTATTTAGCTTAGTAAATTTTGGGAATAGTCTTTGGCAATTGGAAAAATAGAACAGTAGGCCTGGGGTGAGGAAAAAGTCTTATCCGTTTAGAAGGAAGCAGGAAGAAGTCAGAAACCTGTTATGAAATAGGGCAGAGAATTGGGGGTTTTGGAAGTTCCTATACAAGGGCAAATCAAGACTGGATTTAGACACATTCAGATGTGTCCAGTGGGTACTAGCTACCCAGTGATGTTTTGGGGGTCTCCAGAGAAGCTCTCAAGCTTTTGGTATTGCTGAGTGTCTACAACTGAAAAGGAACACAAACGAATTGTTCCTGAGGCTCCAGGCGTCTTCCTTAAGGGCACTGCTGTAGATGTAGTCTTACTGCTAGTGTGCCCGGAGAACTTAGTTTCCTCCTTTTGTAATAGGTTTATAGTCATCACTCCTGGCTGATAGCTGTAAAATCCTGAACATAAGGCTCTTTTGATAATTTCTCTTGAGTTTTACAAAAAGGGTCCAGCAGTAGGATGGAATTAGAATTAAAAATTTTATTTTTTGACCAAAATTTTCCCTCACTCAGATTGAATTGAGGCCAAACAGTAGTATAGTAAAGTATCAGCTTCTTTTTCTATAAGTTTTCAGGATCAAACTTCTCCCAACTCTAGAGACTACATCACAGCAGTTAAGACCAAGGAAACTGAAAGCAAATTTCCCATAATGATTCTAAAGAGAGAGAAATATCAGCACCTCAGGAATGGGAAGGGGCATCCTTCAATGCCTACTCTGTGCCCAAGACCAGATGGTTACAGTGCCCTCCCCTCTGCATTTAGATTCTACCTTCCCAGGCACCCTTGGGAATGTGCCCAAACATAGCCATAAAAGTATTGGAAACAATGGTTTGTCCTTTGGCTGGAGTTTAAATTAATATTTGTTCTCTCTCTCTCTCCCCCTCTCTCCTACTGAAACATTGGGTGCAAACCCCTGCTATAAACTTCTCTGAGGTATTTCCTTAACCTCTGAATAAGAAGACCTAAATAAATAAATAAAAAGAAAAAAACCTAGAAGACCAAAATGCAGCGCTTGAACTATGGGGGCCATCACTTCTGGACAAGAGATGACTTGGTTGTATGAATGGCTTTGGCTGTTCTGCTTTAAATGGATACTCTGATTAAAAGTGCAAGTTGGTGGGTTTTTTTCTTCTGTTAGACATAATGCTCAAGGGAACGGTCTTGAAGAAATCACCTCCACACCCATGGGGACAGGTCTGTCTACAGGAGATGAATAGCAGTTAGAATATAACACAGTAGAAGTAAACAAAGCACAGAGTACAATTAATTAGAGAAGGAAAAGAATGCCTGTGCTCTCCCTTCTTGAGTCTTACTTCTCCGGGAAGGGAGGTCAGCCTTCTCCAAGACAGCTCTCAGTGTGTTCATCCTCTCATGCTGTGCCGCTGTGCTGCCTTGCTCTTCAAACTTTGATTCCATTGGGGTGGGACCCCAGATGTCAACCCTTGTCCCCAGAAGTATTGTTTCTATAGAGAAAAAAAGGTAACCTGGAAGACAGAGGAAGGTATCAGCATTCAAAGCTGTGGGAAATAAGATTCTGCGCGGAATGGCGTCGATACTCAATTTAGGAGCTCCCTTCTTCGCTCAGCAGTGGAAGGCCTCTGGCGTGGGCAGGTCTCTGGAAAGGTGCAAAGAAGAACCTGGGAAATGGGAGAGGAGGATGGGGATGTACAGCTAAAAATCAGTGGCACGGGAAACTCTATGGGTGTGGTGACCCCTGGAGACTCAGTGGCATCAGAGAACTTAGGCAGTTCTATGGGCACTGCCATTTTGGCTAGTCATGTCACCACCATCTTGGCTAGTGTCACTATTGTCACCATTTTGACTTGCCGAGTGCTCATTGCCATTTGGACTGATCATGTTTTTCTGCCTGTGACGAGGGCAGCTCCACGACCGCATGAGCTCATTCACTCCTGGGGTTCGAGTCCCCACTGGATCCATGCGTCTCACAGGTTATCTGTGAGTGGCCACCCCCACCCACCCTTTTACTTTTTTCAAAAAAGCACCGGGGTTAGGTTAACTTGTACATAGCAGGAGAGATTATATCTTGTGGAACAAGAAAAAGAGTAGCCTGAGGTACATAGAACGAAAATAGCCAAGGAGGGGGACAGAAAGAATAAAGGAGTGGGAAATCCATATGCCGCATCAGGAACACCAAAAGGTGTGACTTGGACCCAGCTCTTAGGCCTGCGGAGACAAGAGCCCATGAAAGAAGCGGGAGCAGTGGGAAGCGTGTACCACGCGTACTGCGGCTGCAGCCTGGGTCACATGGAGAACCGCGGAGCAGGAAACTTTCTGCGGCGCAACCTTGCTTCCTGCCCGCCGTGAAGGTGGCACGGGTCAAGGAAGATCAGAGGATCTACGCCCCTCTCTGCGTTGGCTCAGCAATCAACCCAGTCTCTTAGAGATAGTTACTAAAAAGCAGTTAATTCTGATTTAAAATCTCAGCTGCCCTGGGTAGCATTTCCAGCCTGTTAAAAAAACAGTGGCCTAGGGACCACGTGGTCAGAGGCAGGGCCAGTGGCCTCCATTTTGGCCTGGCCATTTTGTTGCTCTCCTCCCTTCTCCCAAACCTGATCCCAGATTTCCCTAACTCTGAGCGGAATGGTGGTGAGAAGGAAAAGAGAGACTCCCTTGCCCCAAGAAGAGAGGATAAGGGGTTAGTCAGCATTGTTGACCTCCCAGCAAGTGGCCATTGGCCTCAGACATACAGAAAAAAAACAAGAAAGACAGGAACTGCATGTGAACACCATATCCAGCCCCATCCTCAAAAGAATGATCTTGGGAGAGGAAGAAAGAGACTTTTCTTTCTTTCAGGAAGGCAGAGCACGAAAGTGAGGAGCTTCATAGACCTGGCGCAAGACAGAAAGATAAAGCCTGGAGACTGAATTCCCCTAAAGGAGTCTTAGCCCAAAGGAGACTGGAGCCACCAGAAGCTTACCTGAAAAACAGAACATGGTCACCTGCCGTATCCTCTGAGGAGCTTCCTCAGGGTTCCTTTATAAGTCAGCATGTGTCACTGTGGAAATCAGGCGTCCCCTTGGGGATTCTTTCTTTTTTCTCTGTTTAGAACATCTATTTGTCAGCTGGGCATGGTAGCACACTCCTTTGATCCCAGCACTCAGGAGGCAGAGGCAGGTGGATCTCTGTGAGACTGAGGCCAGCCTCATCTACCTATGGAATTCCAGGCCAGCTGTGGCTACAGGGAGACCCTATCTCAAACAGAGAGAGAGACAGTGAGAGAGAGAGAGGGGATCTCTGTTTCTTATATAACAAGATACAAAAGTTAAAACTTCTTAAACTCTTCAAAAGAAGCAGTGTATAATTCTGTAAGGAACTGAAGCAGCTTTCAGGGTACAGACATGATGGGAGATGATGGGAGGTTATCCCAGGAGCAACCGTAAATTGGGGGCGCAGACTTCAGTCCCAGGTCTGTCACTGGGAAGGAACCTCGGAAGGAGGGGTGGGGTTTGGGAGACATAGCAGCAGCACTTCTGTCTGTTACCAAGCACAATCTTACGATCAGGGCAGGAGTGGGGTCTTCCTTGATCCAGGACTTAGAGGATCAGGGCTGGGAGGATGGAACTTCCCAAATGTGGGCACAGGACCCCAGAATAGGATGGATCAGACTCCACACTGGCCCTCAAGGCTACCCTTCTCCCATGGACAATCTAAGTCCAGATTCCTGGCACATCATCAGAGGCCAGCCTGAAGGACTAAATCCTAGGAAGGGTCAGCAGAGGGCTGAGGTGCTCACGGCACCCGGGCACATGGCACATGGCACATGGCCACATGGGGCAAGGAGCAGTGCTCCCATGGCCATCCCCAAGCAACCCGACCAGCCGATGGCCAGTCCAGGTACAGCCTGTGCACCCCAGACATACACAGACCTCATGCAGTCTGGGTCCCTCAGGGGTGGGGGGGTCCCAAATACCTAGCAGTAGGTCCCAAGAGTATGTGCTGGGTACGTGGGATTCAGAACGCAGTGTGCTATCAGCCCCAGTCTGGAAATCCTAGCTCAGCATGGGGACAGGACACCCGTGTTCTCCTCTACGGCTGGCTGGGGAAGCGAAGCCGGGCCCCGAGGTGAGAGAGCAGCAGGAGGGACTGGACTGATGGACGGAGCTCAGTCAAAGCCACAGGGACACAGCTGAGTCAATAAATCATTTTGTGGGTGTCCCCTTTGTAGAGCAGGAGAACCTTGGAGACAGGAGGCAGTGGGCCGCAGGACAGGGTCTGCCTGCCCAGCCCAGGTGTCGGGACGCCAGTTCAGAGAGAGCTCTGTTGCCGAGGGTGTGCAGGACTGGGTTGGAGGGTTGGTTTGAAGAATTACTGATTTCTGTATTTTCTACCTGAATAAGACTTTGATGGCAATCATTATCCTTTCAAGACCCTGTGGGGGCCTTTGTGTGACGACCCGTGTGGACCACGCACCCTTTCCCTGCCTCCTTGTTTGATTAGGAGGAGTAAGGAGACCTTCCCTCATTAGGCTGGGGCTGGAGCCACCTTGGTTTCCCTCCCAGCCATGCAGTGTGGCCTCCAGTTGCAAGTAGAGGCCAGTGATGCCATTGCTCTGAAGGAGGTCAGGGGTCAGCTGGGTGGCCATGGGCCAAGGAGCAGTTGGAACCTCCACTGAGGGCTAGGCACTTCCCTGGTCTGAGATCCAGAATCTTCTTCTGGGCAGCAATGAGGCCTGCATCTTGCAACTGAATCTTCAACATCTCCATGGTAATGATCACGATCACCTGCAGGGTACCAACCTTCAGCCACCAACATCTCCTAATGCAAGGTCAGCTTCTGCCCATCCTTAGACAGCTGATGTTGGAAGAAGCTGTTGGCTAACAGCTTGATGGCCTTCTCAGGGATGACCAGGGTCATGTTCACGTCTTTGGGACTGAATGGTCTTGGTGAGGCAGCTGGACATGCTGTTATATGTGAGCTGGTCAATTTGCTGGTTCTGCAACCACGGCTTAATCAGGTTGATGGTGTCCACACAGGTGACCTCAGTCAGCCCAGCAATGCCACCATGGAAGAGCTTGAGCCAGGCTGATGTGTTTTATCAGTCATTTAACTGGGTAGTTTGGCAGGCAGAGTACGAGGCTGGTCCAACCCAGAGGGTGAAAGTGGAAGGATTGATGGGGAGGGTGTATAGTGGAGATGACTGATGGTAGGAGGAAGGGACATCCTCACCTTCAGAGGAATTTCAAAGCTTCAGCCACTGTACTATTGTCTGCCCGCTGCACAGTGGCTGTTTGTAGTTTCTTAGTCTCAGTAATAAAACAATTTAGAAGGAGACTAAGAAAGAAGCTTCAGGACAATTTATTACAGTTTAAGAGAAAAACAGCAGATCAGACAGCTGTAAATCTTGGCAGCTGCCTAAAATAGGAAGATGGAGAAGCAAGAAAGCCAGGCCTTTTGACACGGAGGCTGGCGAGCAGGGTTTTGGTGGAAGGTGAGCTGTTGGGGGGTGACATAAAGCCTCAGAGAATTCTCATGTTTTTCTAGTCTCCCCTGGCTAGTGAGGGCTGGTCTTGGGTGTGTCCCATCCCCGTCACCATTAGACTCTCATCAAACTCCAGGAGCTTAGGCTCTGGCTTTCTCTTGTGGGCAGACTTCATCAAATGCTGAATTCTAGCATATTCAAACTGGTTTCTTTTCCTTCTCCCTGCTGGAATCACAGGGGTGGGGGTGGGTAGTTTTCTCCAGTGTTCACTGTGGGACCTGGTAGAGGCCTTGGAGGTAAAACTTACAAGAATGGAGCCTCGTCGGACTCAATTCTGTCACACTTGTGACAGTCGTACTTTCCTGCCTGGTGCTGTGGTGCCGTGAGCTTCTCGGCCTGTTGATTGGCGTCTCTGCATCTGCCCATCTGTCTCCCCAGTCCTGGGGATGCCATCTGCCCTGTGCCATCATTCTGTCTCCGGCTCAGAAGCGTGTTGGTTTTTGCATGTTTTCTGCTTTTTAGCTGTTATTTTTTTTCTTGTCTGAGCTTCTCATATGCCAGACCAAAACTGTCATGTTCTTTTTCTTTTTCTTGAGACAGGGTCTCACTGTGTAAGCATGACTTGCCTGGAACTCACTATATAGATCAGGATGGCTTTGGAATTGCCATCATCTTCTGCTTCTGCCTCCTGAGTGCTGGGGTTCCAAGGTGTCACATTCATCTTTTAGACTTTGCCTCGAGTCTCTTCCTCCAGGGAGCCTTCCCTGACGTTTCAGTTTGTTCAGGACCTTACTCATAGTCCCTTTTGATCCCCAGAGCTTTTATCCTTCTGTGTCGTGGTTACTGATCATTTGCCTGATTCCTCATTAAACCACTGGCCCTGTCTGGAAAGGACTGGGTCCCCTCGTTCGTGTTGCTTTCCCACTGCTGGGCATTGAATCCCAGTCCGATTCAATAAATTAGTGAATAAGTTAGTGAATTGAGGAAAGGAGGAATGAAACAGGCTATCTATCCATATAATCTATAGTCACAAATAAATTAGAAATGACTGTAACATGTAACTATTTACTGTTTACCAAGGGTCTTTGCCAGGGTCAAGCAGTGGATTATGAAACTAATTATGAAAAGGCTGCAGAAGTATGGACAGAGGCTTATAATGTAATCTAACGAATAAAAAAACAGAACACAGAATGTACAACATGATTATAATCCTAAGAATACGTAGGAGGCAGCCTGGGAGTGTGCAGTGGTTTGAAGACTTTCTATTTTTAGTTAAAGCGTTTTTCTTCAGATGAAACCTTAGAAGTCCAAAATGCAAGACAGAAAACGCAGAGGGTTTTGCTCAGCATTGGGGTGTGGATCAGAGCCTGCCCACCCCTCTCTTCTTTGGGTCCCTTCCCAATCTACACACTCCCGAGAGAGGAATGGCATCTTCACAGAGCATTATTTGAACCCCACCTCCAAATAGACTTCTGGTTAAACATTGCATTTAAAAGTCATTTTTCCTTGATCTCTCAAAATTCCGCTAAAATAACAGTAAGCCCAAAAGGCCCAAGTCCACGGACTAATGGAAGTTAGTGGATTCCGTGTCAGTTCACTTCGGAACATGAGTGGAGACCGGGTGAGATAGGCCTTACCCCAAAGCTGAGGAAGTTGAAACCCATGTCTACAGAGGCAGAGGGACAGAAGGGAGCCTGGGTCATAGCTCAGAACCCCAGAAAGACCCTGGCATCAAAGACGATGGGCTTTGGGAGCGGATGAGACGTAGGGCTGGAAAGGGGGCTTTGCAGAGAGTGTTGTGAAAAGCCAGACATCTGTTTGTTCCTTATCTTCCAGCAACCTTGGTTTTACTCAGAAGCCAGGTTTATTCCCAGGGAAAGTGACCAACAAGAGGTTCCAGACTCAAGGACTCAGGCCAGCCCGGGGTGGTAGGTGGTGAAGATGGTTCACTGAAATTAGAAAATTAACTGATTGGCCTAGAATGGAAACTTTGATCCAAATGGAGTTAATTGAGATCATTCTTGGATTTTTGTATTTGCTGAAGTTGGGAGAGAAAAATGAAGGTTGAAAGTATAAAAAATTGCAGGAACTTGGTGTTGTGACAGTACTGGTGTGTCATCGATGGTTCATATTGATTGTCAACTTGAAAGGATCTAGAATTAGGAAAGAGATGAGCCAGTGGGCATGTCTCTGAGGGGTTATTCAAATCAGATTAATTGAAGTAGGAAGAACCTTTTAAAATGTGGGCTACACCATTCCATGGGGTGAGGTCCAAGACTTTGTAAAAAGCAGAAAACGAGCTGAGTGCCAGCATTCCTCCCTCCCTGCTTCCTGACTGTGGATGCCATGTGACCGGTTGCTTTCTGCTCCAGCCATCACGCCCAAAATGCCCTAGTTCTAGAATATTTTGTTCACCCCAGATCATGCATCCTTCCATTGTGTGTAATGGAGACAGTGCATTTGCTATCAGTGCTTTGGTGTTAATTCTCAGGCTTACTCACATTCCTTCATTCATTCATGATCTTTTTGGGTGGAGTACCAAGTTGAGGTTGTCTAAGAAACGTAGACCGGGTGCCCAGGTAACAAGATGCAGAGTGTATAGTTTTGCTGGGGTTATTTAAAAGTCATTAGTCCAGAGCATGTCCACTTATAAAAGCCATTCCCACATTTTCTCACATAGTCTTCCCTCTGTGCATGCCTGGCCCAGTCAGATTGAATGAGTACCCCCTCAATTGCCTCATTTTATCCTAATTACTGCTCTAAAGGTCCTGTCTTCAAACACAGTCACATTCTGAGGTACCGAGGACATAATTCAACCCTCAACATCCCCTAATACAGATAGCAAATAACTTTTACAATAACGTAAGCTAGTTCAAACTTAGTGTCTGCTACTTGTGCCCTAAGAAAGCCTACTCACCATCCACTTGCAGTTGTGTTCTGTAGGACATTCCAGCCCCCAGTGGCAAGTAAAGCACGGTGGACGGAAGTGGCTGGAGCAGATGGCTGAGCCATCACATCTTCAAGGAAGCACAGGGAGCAGAAATCGACTGGAAATTCCACAATGCTAAGAACTCTCAAAGCCCAACCCCAGTAACATGCCTCCTCCAGCGAGGCTGTACCTCCTAGAATCTCCTAAAACAGCGCCACCAACTGGGGACAAAATGTCCAAATCCATGGAGCCTGTGGGGGACATTCTCATTCAAACCATCCCACTCGTTCTTTAAGATGGGAAGTAGATGGGTGCGTGTACAGTACAGGGATAAGATGACCAGATTAGTACAATTCTACTTACTGGCTACCTTACCTTGGTCAAGTTCTCTGCGCTTCAATTTGCTTATCTGTGAAATACAGGTGCTGATAGAGGCTGATATCCGTTGGGTGGTTTGAAGACTGAATGTGTTCATGCATGCAAAGCGCTCAGAGCAGAGACAGGCAACGGAGGGTGAGCATTATGCTATGTGTTTGTTGCTATTTATCCATTCAGTCATACCTAAAGGGAATAACGGAATAACTGTGGCATGTACATGTGAGGCTCCTAGTGAACTTGCTTCATTCTTCTCATAAGTGTACATGCTGTGATAAGTTTTCTTTCAAGTACTGGATTAGGTGTGTGGACCACCAGGCCTGAACCATAATACATGATTCTTAAAGTTATCTTCAGTCCTCATTTAGGATCAGTATGTTGTTATCTGACAATATAATGTTCTAACATCCTGTTTTATTGCTTAGTCAATAACCACTAATAAACTGCTATAGCTCTGGGGCATCTATCTTAAATAACTTAGGTGATTTGGTAAGATAAAAATGGAGTGATTTTCTTGTACATTGTGATAATAAAAAAATCTGAGATGTCTTAAGTTTAAATATAAATATCAGAATGTAGATGGGAGGAAAAAATGGATCCGTTAAGAGATTTGGGTCTAACAAACCAAAGATGGTTTCATGTTCCTGAATACATGTTGAAACCCTGACCTAAGTCTCATCAAGGGGGACTACCAGGTGCTACCTGTTCACAGGTGAGATTTCAGGACCATTACCTCCAGCCAACCCAGAAGCAACAAATTCACCTTATGGGTTGTTCTCCTGTCCTCAAATCTCTGATTTGCACAATTCCACTTCTCATATCTACAGCCAGTGTGGCCCCAAGGTAAACTGCCTATGCTCAATTTTTGCTGTACGAACAGTTTTTGGCTTTAGGCTTGCCAGGCATATTTCCGACTTTGACCCACCTTGCTGTGAGTACCTACAGGGCTGTGTCCTGTAACCCGGCTCTTTTCCTGGCATCCCTAAGGCTCAATAAACCCTCACTGCAGGGATCCCTCAGCTTGGGAGCTTCGGTTTGACAGTCAGAAGGCCTGTTTTTTAGCATATGAGACAGGATGGAGATTGAGACTGCAACTTTGGGTCCCCATGGTACCTCATAGTGTGAGCCATCCACTGGGAACGCGCCCAACGTTGCTAATGTTTTCTGGGCTCCAGCACCCTCATTTACAAACAGGTGGAACTGCGTGATTTTTAATATATTGGTGTGACTTTGTGTGTGTGTATGCATTCATGTATGTGAGTGCTTGCAAAGTGGAGGTCAGAGGACAAGCTTAGGTCCATCTTTGCCTTCCACCTTGTTTTCAGATCAGAGTTTCTCTTTGGTTGTTCACTGCCGCATACACCAGCTAACTGACCAACAAGCTTCCAGGGAGTCTCCTGTCTCCATCTCCCATCTCTCCATAGGACCACTGGATTACAGATGTGCACCACCATGCCAGCTTTTACATGAATCCTGCAGATTCACACTCAGACCTCACACTGTGTGGTAATCACTCCACTCACGGAGCCAGCTCAACTTGTAGAATCTTTGACACTATCATTTGATATTATTCTTGACAGAATATCTTACCTGATCAAATCCTTTAAAAGTTACATTTCCCTTCCTTTCTTACTTCAAATATAATATCAATCATAGTGTTTGATAACTTTGAAACATATTAGATATATTTCTATTTTTAGTTACACGAATGAGAAATAATTTAAAAATTCAGCAGCGATTAGTATTAATTATATTATCTTTTTAGTAAGTTGAACATTGTTTCTTAATGAGTAACCTCCCCCCCAATGGATGTAGTTAATAAAAAAAAAATAAAAATGCTACTGTATTAAATTTTAACTTCTTGGCCCTTCTTAAGTCCTCGGAATAGTACTTAGGAACTGAATGCTGATCTTGTAAATCAACTGGCTTCTGGGTCTGTGATTACAGTCTCTGACACTGAAGAAAGGGAGGGTACTTGAGAAGAGAGATGCAAAAAAAGTAAAATACATGATGTGTGCTCCTGATGTCATTTACTTTGTGCTGTGAGCAGTCACCCAAAACACACAGAAACAGGCTGGGAGTGCAGCTCAGCGGTGGAGCACTTGCTTACTATGTATGAGGCCTTGTGTTCAAGACCCAGCACCACAAAACCAAACAAAACCAGACAGAAATCATAACATGTCCTCTCCAGGATATGTGGAACTATAGCATACTCCTTCATTTATTCCATAAAAATATGTCAAGAACCCAGGCTGTTTCTGGAACTTTCTGTCAATACAGCAAATTCTAATCCTCATAGAGTTGACATTGTAGCTGACATATGTGTCACTGAACACAAGAGCAGGATTTAGGTGAAGTGTGAGTCATTCCTCCACAGCCTCGTGAGTGGATTCATACCAAGCAGCAGGGGGCAGCGGAGTGCCAGATCCCTACCTGTGTGCCTGCAGGTGGTCCGGTGCTCAGGGAAGCAGGGTGCACCTTGGGTATCTGTACACAGAGAAGATCCTTTTTAAACATCTGTTTCCTTAGTCCAATTTTTTTAGCAATAACCACAGAATGAACTGATGAATAATAATTGACTGACCTTTGTATGCCAGTTTAAAAAATAAGCAATAAAGTTATTACATTATTGAAAAAGGGGAAAGTGATTATTCTTCTTAATCGTTACTATTTGCTCAAAAGAAAGAGAAAATGTACATAGTCTGCTACAGAAAAGGCTAGTTACATTACTCTTTGATAGTAATTACTATTAAAAAGAATCAACGTCGGCTGGTGTGGGGGTGTACATCTTTAATCACAGAACTCAGGAAGCAGAGAGGCAGATTTCTGTGAGTTTGAGGCCAGCCTGGTCTACACAGGAAGTTCCAGGTTAGCCAGTCTTGGGGGGAAAATAAAAAAGAAAAGAAAGAAAAAGAGAAATCAATGGCATTTTCTAAAGATGCTATTGCATATGAATGAACACTTGCACTTAACGAGCTCCAAATCTAGTGTTTGAATGCAGCATAGTTCCATACGGGCCTGCAATGATGGAAGTGCACTAAAAGCAAGCTTCAGCATCAGAGATTCTGAACCATTGGGATTGGCTCTCAAGCAAGTGCATGTAGGTAGGTCTGTTTGTGTTTGGGCCTCTCTGAGCCAATTGGCATGGAGATGCAGTGTTGATTAAATGGGCAAACAGTGTGATGTGAGAACTGTGTTTACTGAAAAATTGTTTAGGGCTCGGCGTATTTGTTAATATGTTACTATGTAGAATCTCTGGTGTGTGACTATATTAAGAGCAGACCAACATTTAGTCTTCTTTATTCTTGTTTAAAAATCACTATAGACATGCTGACTCGTTCCCTGGGACCACACCTATCACTGCTCTAGGAATACCAATGCCCCAGAGAGTGAGGAAAATTGTTTTTGAACTATAAATTGAAGCCATGTGAATACACTCCCTGTAGTCACAGCCTTACAGGAACCTCACAAAACCCCAGTGGGCACCCCAGATCTTGAAATAGGGTGAAGAGTTTGCCTAAGGTTGCTTTCCCTAGGTTCTGAAATGAGAATATATGCTGCATATGTGTTAGGTGGATGGACAGTGGGAAGAATGCTGTGGGTGTCTGTGTGTGGGGCTGTGTGCACGCAGGACAAGGAGAGAATGTGGAGAAGGCTTTAAGAATGATCATAAAACACATCTGTGCATGCTCCTGGGAACAGCTGGAAATTTTGGTTTATAGATGAATGTGGATTTTCCATTTCAAATGCCTTAATTTTACTTTGGGGTTGCCTGTAAATTTGGCAACAGTTGCTTATTACCGTTTTAATAAAGAAGAAATCGTGATGGGAATATTTGGTGATTTTGCCATCCTCAGGAAGAATTTATACATCAACAAATGAATTTTAGATGTATCTTAAAAAAAAAAAACATTTTGCCAGATGTGCTGGAGCATGCTCTTAGTCCCAGCACTCAAGAGGCAAAGACAGGCAGATCCTTATGAGATTGAGGCCTGTCTGGTCTACATAGTAAGTTCCAAGCCAACTAAAGCTTCAGGGAAACCCTGGCTCAAAAAATAAAGAAATAAATTTAGGGGTTGGCAAGACTGCTCAGTGGTTAGAAACACTGGTTGTTCTTTCAGAGGACCTGGTTTTGTCTTCCAGAACCTACATGGTAGCTAACAACTGTCCAATAACTCCAGTTCCAGGGGATCCAACACCCTCTTCTGGCCTCCTCAGGTTTGCACACACATGGTGCACTTACATACATGTAGGCAAAGCACTCATACACATTAAATAAAAATAAATATCAAAATTCTACTAATGAATTAATTAGTGTATGGCCATCGCATGTGCATGTGGAGGTTGAAGGATAACTTACTGGAGTCCGTTCTTCCCTTCTACCATGTAGAACTCTGGGAGTTGAACTTGGATCATTGGTTTTGGTGGCAAGCACCCTGACTTGCCAAGCCATCCCATTAGCTGTAGCCATACCTCTTAAGAATGGAAAAGATTCCATTGGAATGAATTAGTAGCCAGTAACTCTCTGAAGCTATTACTTAGGCTCCCACTCTGACCAAGCTGGCAAAGCTAAGATGGACATTCCCAACGGTCAGCCACCGGGCTTCTAAACACCCAGCTGTGTGTCCTTCAGATGCAAGTGGGAACGTCTGAGCTCACTGGTCCTGCTCAGTGCTGTGATGATCCTCGAGGAAGATCACCTGCTGACCTTTGAGAGGAGGCTTTAGTCACTGCTGTAGAAGGAGTCATGCTGTGGCTATTTTCTCCTGACTTGGGTAGCTGCTCCTGGTGCCACCTATGCTCAAGGTCACATTTCCTCTTGCCTTATGCTTCAGACCACACCCTGATACCTTGTAATAGAGGTGATGGGACTGCTGGGTGGGATACAATAGCTCAGTAAAGCTCTAGAGGCTACAAACAGTAAAGACATGGACGGCCCTCTTCTGTGCCTACCCACTTCTCTGTGAGCTGAGACTCATTGTGTGCCCATAGCAGGTCCCCTCAGAAGTTCGTTCCTCCTGAGATGAATTTTAACCTCTGTGAGGCAGAGAGGACTTAAGGATAAATTCTTCCCCCAAAGGACTCTTCTGAGAAATGTTACAAGTTGCTTGTCTCAAAACTGCCACGTGACCAAGCAATGATTCCCACTTTTTAGCGACACAGCCAGCTCAGTCATAAACCACTCTCCTGCCCACCTCCACCTCATTGTTTTGTCTTTCTTCTCTCTTGCTGCCTGGAGTTTGCATCCTTCTAGTAAAGCTTTAGAATATAAATTCTGCATCAGACTATAATTTCTGGGAAATCCAGACACAGACCAAAAAAAGTTTTAAAAAAGTTTGCTGCAACAAAATTGTCACAATGCTCAGGCATTGTTTTATAACTACAACAGGTAATTAAACAATTAACACACACACACACACAAAAAGGAATTATGAAGCTGGAAATGAGAATTAAAACGAACATGTACTCTTACAAAGAATAGTCTCTGACCCTAATATTTCTCTTCATTCTTTTTCTGCTATTCATTTGCAAAGTGTTCTGTAAATACTATGATTTAATTGATTACAATATTGTGAAAAGCTTTGGACTCCCTAAAAAACTGTTTCAAGTCCACTTGTGTGTTCCTTGATGATGGAGGTATCACTGAGAACGATATTGCTAGCCAGTTCATTGTTGCATGAACATTATAGCGTGCTTACACACACGGAGACAGTATAGAGCAATCATTTAAAGAGTCATGGTTAACATGAAATGTCTGAGGCTCTTCTGGCTTAACCAAGAATGTTTTGCAGTAAGCTGTTTTTCATTGTATATTTTTATTGAATTTTTATGCATTTCATGCAATGCATCTTAATCATATTTAGCCCCTCTGTCCTTTCTGCACTCCTCCATAGCCTACTCTCAGGATTTCATGCAGTTTTTCATATATGTTAAGGCCTATTGAGTCAAGTTTGTGTGCCCAGATGTCCCTCGGTGTGAGTTCATCCACTGGAGCCTGCTCAGTCTACTTAGTGTCACTCCTTTAAAGATCGACTCTCCCTCACCCAGCAATCACCCAGTGATCAGCAGCCAATAGTTCCTTCACTAAGGTTGGGGCCTCTGGCCCATCCCCAGTTCTATGCTGATTTTTGTCTGATTGAGTTGTGCATGCTGTCACCATTATCTAACTGGAAAACAATGGTAAGTGGCTGGAAGTACAGCTAAGCTGCAGGGCGTATGTTTAGCATGCGTAAGGCTGTGGGTTTTTTCCTCAGCAGCGTAAATAAACAATTAATTAATTAAAGATAGCCAGTGCACACATAAACCAGAAAGTCATTTTATTACGAAGTATTGCGTGTTGATCGTAGTTTGCATTTGCTGTGCTTTTGCACAACTGGCAGTGCAGTGGGTTCTTTACACAAACACCGCCACAAATACACGAACAACGTGTTTGTCTATGATGACGGCTGTGATGTGACTAGGCAATAGACTTCCAACTCCATCGTAATCTACTTGGCACCTGTGGTCCATTCTTGGCCAAGTCATCAATGCATTAATTGTAGATGGGTTCCAATGGTTATATCTTAAACAAAACAGTGTTCAGAAGAAATTAGTTTAGGGAAAACTTTAACACATTTTTATTTTGTAAAATTGGTTAGAATTTCGGAAAACCATCCAAGAGTTTGGAGTCAGATAGCCTGGGATTAAAAATGTGGCTCTAGTCACCACTTAAGAAATTATTGAATCTTGGGCTGATGGTGAGTGAAGGCACTTGCCACACAAACCTGGCAACCTGAGTTCAATCTCTGGAACCCAGATAAAGGTGGAAGGAGAGAACTGACTCCACTAGTTGTCCTCTAACCTCCACACCCATGCTATGGCATGTGCTCCAATACAACAATAAAATACAATTTAAATTACTTAATATTTTAGGAAAATGATTTACCAATTTTTTTTTTATGTGTATGAGTGTTTTGCCTGCATGTATATAAGTGTACCTGTGTCATGCAAACCTGTGGGGGCCAGAAGAGGGCATCAGATCCCCTGTAACTGGAGTTAAGGATGGTTGTTAGCCTCCATGTGGGTGCTCAGAACCAAACCCAAGTCATCTGCAAGAGCAGTCAGTGCTCTTAACTGCTGAGCCCTCTCTCCAGCCCCAAATTTCTGAATCTTTTAAGTTTTGTTTTCTGTTTTTTTAGGTGAAGATAGTCTTACAGTTGTGGATTTTAAATGACATAAGTCAGGCTGTCACACATAATACTCAAGGAATTTATTATCATGAGGCTGGGGAGATGGCTCTGTCAAGAAAGTGCTTGCTGTGCAAGTATGAGGACCCGAGCTCCATCCTCGTACCCATGTAAAAGTCAAGCATGGTGGCATGCATTGTAATTCCAGCACTGGACAAGCAGAGTCAGAGAGAGCCCTGAGCTCACTGGTCAACTAGCCTAGCCTAACTGGTAAGCCTTGGGTCCCGGTGAGAGACCCTCGCAAAGGTGGATGATTCCTGAATGACATTTGTGGTTGTCCTCTGTCGTCCACATGCATTCACATACATGTGACCCTACACACACACACACATACATATACAAAATAAATAATATTATTATGACCCACGATAGTCCCAGGATGAAAAAGTAATTGTGAGCAAAGATCGGTAATGATCAAGGCTACGGTTATATTTGTTGTCTTGAGAAAGATGCATTCTACTTGAAGATTTTACCACAAAAAAACCCAACGGACATTTTTTCCACTATTTTAAGGTTGTATACACATGTGCCTGTATGTGTGAACTAATTCCACTCATTTTATGAGGCACCTTAATTTTGACCTTTGTCCAAGCATGAAACTAGATGGAAATGAAGATAGACTTGATCCACAGAGACCTTGAAGTTGGAAACCAGTGTGTCTCTGTTCTCTGTTCCTGTTTCATGGGTAGGTCTGTGCTTGGCATAACCAAACACTCACACCCAATGGCAGGATGAGGCAGGGGATTTGCAGTTTTGATCCACCAAGTATGCTTTTGAAGAAAGCCAAGAAATGGTGAGTTCCCGTGTGAAAGGAAGGCCAAGGCAGAGTGACAAGCAGGGACACAGCGTGGACAGCAGGTGTCAGGAGCCCTGTCACAGGCCATTCTGCTGTCCAGTCCGCTGTACTCCGTGGGCAAGCCTGCATCCACTGCTGTCCCCAGCTCTGCGGGTGGGAATTGGGAGTCTGGTACCTCATTTCAGGCTGACTGGCATGCATCCCTTTGCTTCTCTGTCACAAGCCCTGTCACCCTGAACTCAAAGAGAATGCCCCCCCTCCTTGAGAACTGCAGATTCCCTGAAATTAAGTGTCCTGAACCAACCACGTAGACTTGCTGCATGCGGAAGGCTTTGCCAGGTCCTTTTGTAATGAGAATGCATCTCCATGTGTTCGCTGTGCTCCCACCACATGTGTCTGTTTTCTTGTTCCTCAGATATGCCATGATTCTGTTTTAGGGTCTCAGCACATGCTGTTCCTTCTGCCTGGAAGGCTCATGCCCAGATACCATACGACTGAATTAACACTGTTCCCACTTCAGCCTCTGTATCATCTCCTCACAGAGGCCTGCCCTGACCACCCTGATAACTTTGACCACACACCTGCAGCCCAGACACTATCTGTTCCTTCCCTTTTCTCTTCCTTTATTTTCTCGTGTCTCATGTGAGACACACTTGAGTCTACAACATGCTCTTTTAAAAATGTTATTTATTATTTTTATTTTATGAATGTGTCTACATGGATGTGAGTGCCCCCATGTGGTGCAATCAATGCCGACGGAGGTCAGAAGAGGGCATCAGACCCCTTGGAACTGGAGTTACAGATGATTGTCAGCCACCACGCGGGTGCTGGGACCTGAACCCAGATCCTCTGCAAGCGCAGCCGGCGCTCTTAACCACTGAGCCAGCTCTCCAGCCCCCGCACAGCATTTCTTTTCTTTCATGGATCTTTTCCCCACTCACCTTGATTTCTGTTTCCATTCTCTGTCCTTCCACACCCAGTACGAAGTAAAGCTGTGTGAGCTTGGGTATCATCAAATGTAAAGGGTTTGGCTTTCTGACTGTCTCAGACTTTCCTAAACGATGCCGCACAGTAGGCCCCGTTCTAGCTGCGACGTGTGCATTGCATTGGAGTTTAAAGATCCAGGTGCATTTGCTGCCCTGACCCCTAGGACTCCCTCTCTTCTCATGTGCAGCTCATGGTGAGCATCCCGTTCCTGTCCCTTTCTAGACCTGTGTGAGAATGGACTGGTTATCCACCCAGGGGGAAGGTAACTGGGCGATATTTACATGTATGCATGTTCTAAGTGCTTTACACTTTATTGTATTAATAGTAATATATTAAGTCATCACAATCCTATAAGAAGGTATCATTCTTATTTCATAGATGAAGAAACTCAAGCACAGAGTGGTTGTCCTGAAAGGGGCCGTGGCTTCTGTCCTGCCCTTTCACTAGATGGTTTCACCCTAGTCAGCGATCCCCTGGCCTTCTGGGAAGGCAGGTGGTGTAACTGCTCAGGATCCAGATGTCCCAACCAGTCAGACACTGGCACTGCCTTGATTATTATCCCACCCTTCTGTCTAACAGGTCTATTTTACCTACAGGTGGCACCAGGGATTGATCTGCCAGGACCATGGTCAGAGAGGGAAGGCCAGCAGCTGTGCCTCCAGGGCGACCAACAGCGGCTTCCTCTACTTTGCCTGTCCTAGCCCACAGCAAGCCACAGCGGCCCCTTCTTTCTGCCGAGGGCTTCCATGACTTCTATCTGGATTTGCATGTATCTGCAGATCTCGGTATTTCTGTCATGCTTCTGAGTGATGTCAAGCTTGGATTTGGGGCCCCTTATAGCCTTCAGAATGCTGACCACTCCCCGACATTGTTACCTTTGTTTACTCATTACCCATTCGATGTCGCCCTCCCTGTAAGATGGACCAAAGCTGTCTTTTATCTCATCATCCCAAACTTCAGCTCAGCGGCAGCATGTGTCAGTTAAAAGGAACCGGCCATGTTTTCCACAGGAATACAATTGAAAACACATTGTGTTCTTTGGTTTCCTTTATTTCATTTCGAGTAGAGCTAAATCAGCGCAGTTTTGTTTCTGTAATAAAGGATATGGTGGATAACATGCTTTATCTTTCTGCATCTCATAAAAAGACACATACCTAGTAAAGTTGTGGCCCAAGAGGCAGGTATAGGTGCTGCCGACTGATGCTTTACGCCGGCAGTTCCCAAAATGTGGTTGGGAGACCTGTTGGAGTTCACAGAAACCTTTCAGGAGGCTCATGGAGTTAAAAGCACACACACACACACACACATACACACACCACACAGAAATAGGTACAGACACACACACACACACGCGCGCACACATACATGCGCACATGGTGTGTTCAGAGTGCTGGCTCAGTCAGCAGATTTTAATGTGGCAGAGCACACAGTATTGAGAAGTGTGACTTCAGCTCCTCGTTACATATAACCATCAAGAAACGAGCACGGGTGGAGCTCGGTGTGGTGCCCCGGGGGCATCTTCACTCTCTTGGAAGGCTATTGAAATAGCCTCTATTTTCCTACTTGCTATCCACATGAGTCCAAATTTTCGAATAAAATAACACATTGCAACAAATTTAAGTTAGAAGCAAATGTGTGAATCATGCTGTCTTCTATTGAGCCAGAAACTAAAGAGCTTTTTTCAAGACATGTAAAAGAACTGCCTTCCATTACATATCTTGGTTATCGAAAGTAGTTATTTTTATTAAAAATACCATTTATACTTGTCTATAATGGTTTTGTGACTACTTCAAGTGAATCAATAAATATTTTATATGTAACACACCGCAAAGGCTCTTTGGGGTTCTCAGCGATATGAAAGAGTGTAAAGCGATTTTAAGACGAAAAAGTTTAGTAGCTTTTACTTTATTACATTGCAGAGAGAGGAGCCACAGTCTAAGACCTGGCTGTGGAAATCTAGATTCTCAGGATCTAGAGCCTTTAATTTTTAACGGTGATATTTATTCATTTCTTTGTCTGCATGTCTTTATTTTGTCTTCATTTTCCACCCAGCTTTATCAAAATATAATTAGATGTATTTAAGGTATACGGTCTGCTGTTTTGATAGAAGCACACATTGAGAAATGGTTGGAGAGTCACCTAGTTACCACGTTCATTATCGTTCATTACCTCACTTGTGATGACAGCACTTGTATTCCTTAAGCAAATTTCAAGTATACAGTGTGTTAGCCATAGTCACCACACTGAACATTTGGCCTCTAGAATTTCCTCATCTCATAGTTGGAAATTTATACCCTTTAAAAACTCCCAATTTTCCACGCCTCTGGCCCCTAGTAACCACTCTCTGTTTCTCTGAAGTCTACTGTTTTAGACTCCACATATAGTATGGTGAGATCATACTGTGTTTGTCTTGTCAAATTATTCATAACAGGTTCATCCATATTGTCAAAAATAGCAAGGGTGCCTTTTCTCTTTTTTGGGTCTTGAGACAGGGTCTCCCTATAGCCCCAGCTGGCCTGGAGCTTGCTATGAAGATCAGGTTGGCTGTGAACATAGAGATCCACTTGCCTCTGCCTCCGGAGTGTTGGGATTAAAGGTATGCATCATCACACCCAAAGATCGCCTTCTTTTGATAGGTGGAATGTTTCCTGTGTATACTTATCACAGTCTCTTTATTTACTCATCTGTTAGTGGAAACTTAGATCGTTCATAGATTCGGGCTACTGTGAATAATTGCATATGAACGTGAGAGTACCGCCATCTCTTTGAGGTACTGATTTCATTTCCTTTTGATGTGTACACAGAGGTAGGATTGCTGGATTATGTGGTAGGTCTCTGTTTAACTTCCCATAGTGACTATATGAGTTTACACTCCCTCAAGCCATGCACAGGGTTCCTTTTTCTCCACAACTCTGTCAGAGATTGTTATTGTTTGACTCTTTGGTAATAGCCTTCTGTGTTGGTCTACTTTTCATTACTGCAAAAAATTCCTGAGATAAACAGGTTATAAAGAGAGACGTTTGCTTTGGCTCACAGGGTTGGAGGTTTCAGGACACGGTTATTGACTGCATTGTTTTGGGACCTGTGGCAAGACAGCACATCCTGGCAACATGTGGCAGAGCATTGGCGGGGGAAGGGTGTGTGGGAAAGAAGGTGTAGGTCCCACTCTGCTTTAGAGGCACACCCCCACTAACCAGAAGCCCTCCCGTCTCAGACAGCACCTGTTACATGTGGCCTTTGAAGGGCTTTCTCGATCCAAACTACAGCCCTATCCTAATAGGTATGACAAGATGATTGCTTTGTGGCCTCCTTGCCCACGCATAGCTGTCAAAACTGATCACTGATGATTCTTCTGGAGAATGAGGATAGAAAACCCCCCTGTACCATCTTGCCGATGACTCAGTTCTTTTCTTTCCTTTACTTTCTTCTTTCTTTCAGCACTGAGGCTCGAGCCACTGAACTGTGTTCCCATCTCCAGTCTTCTATTTTGCTTTTTATTTTGAGGAAGGGTTTCACTAAGTTGCTGATTTTCACTAAGACTGACTTTGAACTCACTTTGCAGCTGGGACAAACCTTGAACTTGTGGTCCTCCTGCCTCTGCCTTCTGAGTAGCTGGGATTACAAACCTGCACCAGCAGACCCAGTGCAGCTTTTATTTCCTAACTTAAATTCATCATCAGAGGAAGTAAGAAAAGTGCGGTAGAGGAGAGGGCAGAGGCTCTGTAGGTAATCGTGCTCACTGCTTAAGCGTCTCTGTTGAGAACTGAGAGATGCATTATATCCACCTGATTATAGGGTAACTCCTTTAAACCTCTTTTTTGTTTGTTTGTTTTGTTTTTGAGACAGGATTTCTCTCTAGCCTCAGCTGGCCTGGAACTCACCATGTAGACCAAGCTGGCCTTGAACTCACAGAGATGCACCCGCCTCTGCCTCCCGAGTGCTAGGATTAAAGGCATGTGCTACCATGCGCAGCGTTTAAATCTCTCTTATATTGCAAGTGTGTATACTTTGGGAAGCTTCGACAATGGCAGGTTTTCCTGACCTTGTCTAAGGGCCTTTAGTGTTAGCTAACCGTCCCGTTCTCCCTGCTGCTGACTCCATTATTCCTCTCTCCTCCTTTATATCACGACATTCTGTCTCCACACTCAGGAAGCCCCTCCCCCATGGCCATTTACTAATTCCTGTTCTTTATGGGTTTTCCAAAGAAAAAAAATGCATGTCTAAGGATTCAAAGCTAGTATCTACTTATGAGAGAGAGCATACAACCAAACTTTTGTCTTTATGGGTCTTGGTTACCTCGCTGGGGATGATTGTTTCTAGTTTCATCTATTTCCTTATAAATTTAATTTTTCTTGACAGCGGAGTAATATTTCATTATGTAAATGAACCATACTTTCATTTTCCATTCATCAATTGATGAGCATCTCTGCTGGTTCTGTTTCCTAACTATTGTGCATAGAGCAGCAGTGAACATGGATGAGCAGGTATCTCTGGTAGGATATAGAATCCTATGGCTATATGCCCAGGTATGGCTGGATCATATGGTAGATCTATTTCTAGAGTTTTCAGGAACCTCCACGCTGACTTCCATAGTGGGTGCACCGTTTTCCATTGCCATCAACAGTGAATAAGGGTTTGTGTTTTCCCACATCCTCATCAACATTTGTCATCGTTTGTTTTTGGATTTTAGCCATCTGACTTGGGTCAGATGAAACCTCAAAGTAGTTTTAATTTGCATTTCCCCGATAGCTAAAGATGTTGAACTTTTAAAAATATATTTCTGAACTATTTGCTTTTCACTTTTTGAGAACTCTCTGTTCAATTCCGTCTCCAATTTTTTTTGGTGTGGTCTTTTTGAAATAGGATCTCCCTGTAGCCCCAGTTGGCCTAGAACTCACAGGCCTGCCTCTGTCTTTCCAGTGCTGGGATTAAAAAGGCCTGCACCACCACGCTCGGTCCGTGCCCCAATTTTTATTTGTTTTCTGGATGTTCAGTGTTTTGGATTCTTGGTGTATGTATTCTAGATGTTACCTTCTGTCAGCAGTAGAGCTGGGTAGAGATTGCTTCCCATTCCATAGGTTGCTTCTTCAATCCAATGATGGTGTTCTTTGCTGTATAGAAGCTTTTTCATTTCATGAAGTCTCATTTGTCAATTGTTGGACTTAATGTCTGAGCTCTGGGAGTCCTATTAAGAAAGTCCTTTCCTGGGCCTGTAAGTTTCAGGGCATTCTCTACTTTCTCCTTTTTCAGATTCAGAGTATCAGGCCTGATGTTAATGTCATTGATCCATTTGGAATTGAGTTTTGTGCATGGTGAGAGATGGAGATTTAATTACATTTTTTACATGTAGCTTTCCAATTTGATCAGCACCATTTGTTGAACCAGCTGTCTTTACTCCTGTGTATATTTTTGGTCTCTGTGCTAGATAGCTTTAGTTGTCAACTTGACACATCTGAGTTAAGGGAGCCTCAACTGGGGAATTGCCTCCATCAGACTGGCCTGTGGTGTCTGTGGGGTATTTTCTTGATTGTTGAGTGATGTGGGTGGTGCTATCCTTGAGCAAGCTGTTCTATACTGTATAAGAAAGTAGGTTAAGCACAGACCAGGGAGCAAGCCAGCAGCATTCCTCCACAGCCTCCTGTCTCCAGGCTCCTGCCCTGAGTTCCTGCCTTGGGCTCCTCCAGTGATGAACTGACCCAGAAGATGTAAGCCAAATAAACGCTTTCCTCCTGAGTTGGTTTTGGTCAGAGTGTTTTGTCACATCAACTGAAAACAAACTAAGACCGCCTCTTTGTTGAAAATCGGGTGCTATAAATACATGGACTTAAATCTAAATCCTCAATTCTATTCCATTGATCCATGTGTCTGTTTTTATACTAGTAATATGCTGTTTTTATTACTGTAGCTCTGTAGTCCAATTTGAGAGTTTAGGATAAACTGATTACAGCAACTAAAAATTTCTATGAGCAAACAGCCTCAAAATCTCAGAGGTACAAGATGAAATACACAGCTCAAGGACAGAGAAATCAAGCACCAGGACTTTTCCCATCTGAGCTTTAAACCGGCATGTATTTACTTCTGTCTTGAACTATTGGTTAAAGAAAAGTCACATGGCTAAACTCAGTCAAAGGACTCACGGTCGGTCGGGGAGAGGAGGTGCTGTGAGGGAGATGAGGTACAAAGCCGCTCTGTAAAGAAGGTGCATGCAGGAGGCATGGAGGATCACAGCTGTGATCTCTGCCACCGTGATAGAGTAAGCCCAGAGTCCTGTTACTGTGTCTTACCACCAGAAGCTCGGAACATCTCTCCTTGCTTAGATTCTTGGAATCAAGCACAAAGAATCTTTCGCTGTTCACTGAACTGACCATACTTGTGAAATGGACTCTCAACCCATAAAATTCTGCTTTGACCAAAACTTCAAATTAACTATTTAAGGCAGTGACTATTTAACTCCCAATGAGCAATAACTTTGAAAATAAGATCTTTACAGTGGTCATCTCGAAAGGATGAGTAAGTTAGTTATGTAAGCTTAGTCTCAAGAACTTTCTTGTAATTCAATTTACTGACTAGTTAATAGAATAAGAATAACAATTATAAAGAATCTAACCATTCACCCAGTGGGTATTAATTTGAGCACTAAAGATAATAAAGCACATTTTGGAAGAAATGGGTCTATTCAAACAACAAATTGTATTCTTTTTTCTGTAGATTGGAATAGGGAGGGAAAGGAGGATAAGGAGATTAATTAAAAACATAGACCTTTAGACCACAGACAACACATAGAAAGCAGGCATTTCTTAAGCCCTTTCTTGACAGTACTCAGGCACTAAGAGAAACAAAAACAAAGCTTTTATTGAATTAATAGGCTTTCCCCAATAGTTAAAAACTCTTTATGAGGAATCTCGGTCACCTTTGTTATGCAAAAGACAATATATTTACTTTTATTTTGTGTATATATTTCATGGGCTCCTGTGAAAAATGGAAATAACCGGTAAAAAGTCTAGCCATTTAACTCTTAGACCTACTTTTATTTTACTTTATGGTGCTGATTAATTGGCTCCGGACAATGAAACGATGGAGAACCAATCTTTATTTATTGAGTGCCTAAATGCGATCAACTAAAATTCTCTATGCACAAACACTCTCAGTCGTAGGGGCACAGGATAATAATATAGTTTGTTCCAAGATCTAGGAATTGAGCATCAGGGCTTCTAGGCACTAATGAGATTCTAAAGATAGACTAGTTACCATGGAACACAGAATCTATTTGGGAAAGTAATAACTAGGTATATATTTTTTAAGCCCAGTTAGAGAACAAGAGGGATAAAACACTTCAAATGTAAGTTCTGAGAGACCCATGAGAGTAGCTGGCGGTGGGGTAATGGCTTTCTCTACAGCATCCATCAGCTTGAATTTATTCGAAACAGCCATGTTACTCATGTGGAATGACGTGGCTTTGCCCAAACCCCGGTGCCAGGATGATCCCTAACTGACCTAAGTCAATCAGAGACTTAAGGGGTGGCTTCCAGTAATTCGTGGAATTCCTATGGTAGAGGGACTGAATGCGGGAACCCAGTCAACAGAGGCTCAGGACTTTTATGGAACTTTTGGAATACAGATGCTCTGTGGGATGCCGGTGTGAGGTCTGGACCTCCTTCTGACCACCTAACAAATTTAATGACGCCCTTACCGTATCCTTGTTCTGGGGGCACAGATGTCTTCTAGCACAGAAAGTGTCAGAGCCCGAGAATGATAGTCATAGTCCCGGGATGCTTCCCCACCAAGGCATAGGCACTCCTGTTGCTGTTTGGCCATCAGACCCCCTAGGGGCTCTGTGCCAAGCTAGAGAAGAGGAGCAGGCAAGGCAGTGGGGACTCATCCTGGTGGGGCAGCTGCAGTGGCAGAAGGAGTGTTCTGGGGAGACATCAGGAATGGCCCTTGCTCTGCATCAAGGGACACAGTTCCTTCTATCCATCAGCACAGACTGGTTCTACAGACAGGTTTTGGCTGTCAACCTTTCTTCCTAGTCTTTGGACTACCCGGTATCCTTTCATCACATTTGCTGGGCCCTGAGTTGATCAGAATCAATGACCTGGGAAGTCCCAGTGGACAGATTATTATTGTCTGAGTCCATATGAATTGGGCTTTGAGTTTTCTGCACACAGAAGTCCCTAGCTGATGCAGGAGGACAGCAGTGTTTTGGGGTAGACTGAGCAGTAAGAGATTGACAGAGCAAGGCATGTGCACCATTGAACATGGTTCAGTGCATCCACTGCTGGTTCCTGCTTTGGGCAGGAACTCAGGGGGCACTGAGTTCCAAGAAGGGCCTCTCAGGGCTGCCTGGCCGGTTTAGTTGTCTGTGGTCTACACCATGAGGAAACAGATCTAATTCTAGGATACTTAGGAATATTTTCTCCAAAATGGCCTTTATTGGAATTGCTCCACCACTGAGTATCCCTAAGGTATAGAGGACAGCCATTCAAGATGGAGGTCTTTTTCATAGTCCACAAGCTATGAAGATAGGACATAGAATTCCCACACCATCTAAGAGTACATTCAGAATTTTCCTTAAATAACACTGCGTTCATCTCTACTGGAATCTGAACAGGAAGTGCCCCTGTGCGCTGATGTATTGAGGGCTTGGTCGCCCGCTAGTGCTGCTATTTGGGGAGATAATAGAAACTTTAGGAGGTAAGGAGGAAGCAGGAAGTAGGGGTCATGTTCTTCTGGGTTGCCCCTTGCCTTGGCCCCATTTCTCTCTTCTCGTGCATCCTGGTTGCTATGAGGAATGACGCTCTGCCTGGAAACAGGCCCGCATTGATAAGGCCGAGTGACTAAAGGCAGAAACCTCAGAAACCGGGAGCCACATTAATTTATGACTTAATCGTTTCTCTCAGGAAGTGTGTCCCAGTGGTGGAAAAATGACAGCCAACCGCAGACGTATTTTTCTGCTCCCACTTGCACTTAGACTTCGGCTTGGTAGTTGATTAACTATATTGTTAGTTCCTGGGTGCCTCTAATTTTTAAAATCTGATTTGGATGGAATTTTTTGTTATTCTCAGTGAGAGAGTGGTATAAAATGTCTTATCATATTATCAGAAATGAAAGTCCTGCATCGATTTTAAACTTCACCATTATATTCTTCATTCTAAAAAGTTTTAACTATTTCTTTAAATCTCTGACAGGAAGCTGGGGATTTAGCTGAGTTGATAGAGGGCTTGCCTTGCACGTAAAAAGCCCTGGGATCAATCGCTAGTATAAACTAGGTGTGATGCTATGTGCCTCTAATTCCAGCACTCAGGAGGAAGAGGCAGGAGAACAAGAGAGAGAGAGAGAGAGAGAGAGAGAGAGAGAGAGAGAGAGAGAGAATGTGTGTGTCCAGAAGTGATGAAACATGCCTTCAGACTGAAGTAAAAACCACCCAAGGCATGTAACTGTGTATAGAAGTGTGAAGAAAGCCCAGTGACATGGTGATGAAGGAAGGGCAGAAGGAACTGTGACAAAAAAGAGAACAAAAAGGCAAAAGGTGATTCGTTTTAGGAATCCCTGTAACCGCATACATGCAGAGAGGAAGCTTAAACATAAAATGTCTAAAGAAAAAGCTCTCTCTACACTTGAGTTGTTATATAAAGTCATCAGAATCTACATCAGAGCAAATTCAGAGGGAGATCCTTGCGGCCACATGAAAGAGCCATTCAACCTTTGGAAAATATGTCAGTATAATTTGATTAACTGTATTAACTAATTATAAATAAGTAATCTTGTGTGAAAATAAATATATACCTCTAAGAAGATAAAATTCAGGAACTATTCATAAATTTAAATTTTTAATTGGTTAAAAAAATCAGGGACTAACATAAAAGGAAAAACAAGTATAAAATAAAAATATGAAAACTAAACTGTCATTAACTTGAAAAAAGTAAATGTGCATTAAGGACCTTATATGTTTGTCATTTCTGCAGCAAACATCCTTTGCCATTGTCAATCTAGCTTTCTAATTGTTGAGAGACTTAAAAAATTTGTTTTTGTTTTTTTATGTGTATGAATGTTTGGCCTACATGTATGTTGTGTCCCTCAGAGGCCAGAAGAAGGTGTTGGATCCCCTGGACAGTTGTTAGCTGCCATGTGGGTGTTCTGGAAGAGCAGCCAGTGTGCTCAACCTCTGAGCTATCTCACTAACCACAAGAGGTTACTCATTCATTTATTTATGTATTCATGTATTTATTCAACAGAGATTTTAAATGTTTTTATGAATGCGCATTTCTTATTCTTTTGTTTTATGAACATGATGCTAATACTCTGGAGATTTGCAAACACAAAAGAGCATATACTATCACAGCATGCTGAGATGGGAGGAAGCCAGTATTCTCATTTCATACCTGATGGGAGTACAACATAGTGAAACATTACCAAGGCAAAGACATTGAGTGTAAGTGTCTTTACTTTGATCTTGCATTCTTACTTTTGGACTCTATATCTACCAGGTGTGTCCAAACCTCCTTGGCCTGTGGACCACCTGGGCCCCAGGAGAACTATGAATGTGGCCCAAAACAAAATCATACACTTAACTTAAAACATTATGAGATTTGTGTATATATGTGTGTGTATGTGTGTGTGTGTGTGTGTGTGTGTGTTTGTGTAAGAGAGAGAGAGAGAGAGAGAGAAAGAGAGAGAGAAAGAGAGAGACTCCATTGTGTGGCTCTTCACTGTGAGCTTTGTGGATAGCAATGCTGTGTCACAATATCACCTCTGACCCTAGACCATACCAGAGTTGTTTCTTGTTCAACGTATAAAACTTTGCAGGCAGTGGGGGAGAGTCAACTGAATATCCATCAATAATGAAATGGTATATTTGTGGTTATTTATAAGACTAGGGTTTTTTATGCCATCACAGACACAGCACTTACACTGACTGCTTTATATGGATATATGTCCATGACACACACTGTTAAGGAAAAAGGCAGGACCCAGAGTGAGCAATGACGTGCAGTTTTTTGCCGGACCAGGTTGTTAACCTTTTTGGTCAGTCTGGGTTTATTGTGGAAACTTCTCTCCACCTCTGTGGAGAGATATGAGTTATATAGAGAGCTGTCCAGGTCACGTGAGTCTGAGCATTCCTCTGGCTGCAGGTTCAAGATGGGCATTTGATTCAGTCAGAGGCACTTACTACAAAATCCTGGAACTTATGTTGATCCTGCTACAAAAGAGGCATTCTCTCTCTTCCTGTCCGGCACCCCCTTCTGACCTCCACAGACATTGTATAACATGAGTGCACTTACATGCATGTCTGTGGAGGCCAGAAGACAGCGTCATATTCTTTGAAACTGGAGTTATAAACAGTTGTTAGCCTCCATGTGGGTGCTGGGAACTAAACCCAGGTTCTCTGCTAGAGCAGCCAGTGTTCTTAACAACTGAGCCATCTCTCCAGCCCCCAAATTAATTTTTAAAGTCAGCATAGAAAGTAATGGGTTTCGATGCTTGCCCCTCGCCCCGGTCCCCTTTACCTCTCCTTTGCCGGTCTCCTGCCCCAGTAGTCCCCCCTGTGTTCACGTCACAGGCATTCCAGAACCATTCCTCTTGGATCTCTTCTTATTTTCTCATGGTACCCTTTTCAGTTTCATGACAAGCACACACACACACATACACATACACACACACACACACATGCACATACATACAAGTTTAAATCTAGGTTCTGTATTTTGAAAGAAAACATGATATTCAGCTTTCTGAGACTGTCTGATTTTGTTTAGCATGATGATCTCCGGTTCCATCCATTTTTGTACATATACGGTAATTTCAGTTTTTCATGGCTGAATAAAATTCCATTGTACATATATACCACATTTTTTTTAGCCATTAATCTGTATTCATCTTGAATTGATGATTATTTCTTTTAGAATGTCCTTCCTACCAGCTGCTGTCCTGACATTATCCAGTCTGGACATAGTGGTTGGTGTATGCCTCTAATTCCAGATATTTGGGAGTTTGAAGCAGGAGAGTGAGAAGTTCGAACCCAGCAACTGGTCTATGTAGCAAATTTAGGGCTGGCCTAAGCATCTTAGGTGATGTGGGCGTTGGGGACTGGGAGACGTACCTCAGTGGCAGAGTGCTTGCCCAGCTACCTGTTAATCCCCAACAATGAAACAACTATCCAGTACGCTTAGAAATTTAGGAATAAGATATGAAAATTTCTCCTAATGATTAAAATATGCCTAAACTAGGAAAATGGGGTATTAAATTATTTCACATTGATCTTATAGTTTGTCTTTCTCAAATTCTAATTGTGAACTTGATGAACTAATTGTAAGGTCTGGGTTCGAGAGATGCAGCAGACAAATGGACCAGAGCACTGGGAGTTAACTGGGCTGGTTTCTTACGGGCACAGGACTGGCTTCCCCAGTTGGGAAAGAGAGAAGACTAGCTTTCTCCTGGGAGTGGAGAAAATACTACCCTCCCTAGGGCTAGCCTCACCAGGGAGATGGGGAAGGCTAGCCCCCTCATTTTGGAGACTCTGGCTGCAGGACCTGGCTGGCGTGCCTGGCTCCAGATCGGGATGGAGACGCTCCCTCAGGGAAAGTGTGAGAGGCTAACTCTCCGGGGGACAGAGATAAGCCATTAGCTCTGCCTAGCTGGTCAGTAGGCCTTTTTATGGGGAGGGGGTTCCCATGACATCTGATTGATGTTTAAGGTAAACTTTTGGCCAGGAAGGAATCCATTTTTACAGCTGTTTGTGAACTGAGTTAGGAATCTTATCTCCTCAGAAAGTTGTAAAAGTCAGTTCCTGTCTCAGATCTCGGTGGGCTCTGGGAGTCTGGCTGGAGTCGCCAAGGTGTCTGTCCTGGAACTGCTGGGGGAGGTTTCCTTCAGTCACATCTTACAGTTATAAATTCTTATTTATTTGTTTGTTTATTTTGGAGACAGGGTCTCCCTGCATTCCCACCTGGCCTGGAACTCACTATGTAGACCAGACTGGTTTTTATCTCACAAAGATCCACCTGCTTCTTCTTCTGCCTCTGCCTCCCAAGTCCTGGAATGAAAGGCATACAGCCCAGGCCTGGCTGTTAGTGATTTTACAGTGTTTTAAGTGATTATTTGTGATTGTTTGAGACTTTCTGCAGTGCTGTGTTCACTTCTTCACAGCGAATGCACCGCATGTCTGAATACGGTTTGCATGAGCAATAAGCCCCCACTAGGCTCAGGTGTGTGAGCACTTGGTTCCAGCTGGTGGCACTATTTGGGGAGGTTATGGAAGTCTTAGGAGGTGCAGCCTTGCTGGAGGAAGTCTATCCATGGGGCAGACTGTGATGGTTTATAGCCTGCCCGGCTTCCCGTTTACTCTTCAGCTTCATGGATACCGAAATGTGATTATCCAGCTTCCGCCTGATGACCACTTCCTCACCATTATGGAATCCCCCTCTGCAGCAGTCAGCCGAATGATCTTTTTATTCTACAGTTGCTTTCGGTCATGGTGTTTTGTCACAGCAACAACAAGTAACTAATACAAGCCTGGATGACGAAAACTCTTGATCTGAATATTTATGAATATTTGGCGACATAGCTGTATGGTATTTACGTGTGTGCTCTTTAGGAATATCATTTCCCCATTCCAGAGGTTGGGGAATGAAATGAGTGAGAGCACTGATGACAGAATTAGGGCAGAAATAAATACTGCCCACCGTGGCCTGCGGGTGGCGTTTCACAAGGCTCAGTCTCCCAGTCCACCTGAAACGTAGAAAATGTCATTTACCTCCTACATAGTCTTTAACTCACCTGAGAGATGGGCTTTACCAAAGAGCTCCTGGGAATTGTAACCTGCCTTTGGGGAAAGGCTTGCCCAGTAACTAAAGTGTTGGATCAACAGACACTAAGCATTTGTTGAAAACAAAAGCTCATAGCTAAGATTACCGTATCAACGGCTTCTTCACAGCACACGGTACACAGCTGCCTTGAAGCTCCCTTTTCTAGGAAGAGGATACATTTCAGCATAATTAAAAGTTGGGAACTGTTTCCTGGACTCTGAGTATATCAGGTTATTACATGGCTGTGTTTCAGCAAATCCAGTGTGCACAATAAATTGTGTTTATCAGCAACTCATAGGAAGAGGACATTATTAGTATTGTAGGATTTCAATGTACAATGTGTGAAATATTACTGTTAAATCTCTCACACAGAACATTTTGACAAATGCTAATGAATGAAATAGGTAACAACGGTGTTATTAAAATTTCTGCAACAAATGGCCTCTGAAGAAAGCGCAGCTACCACACTTGGAACTTTTATCTTTAAAATGACAGGAGAGCACAATCTGCTGATTTATAACACAGCCAAGAGTCTTGTAATGTAAAATTTAATAGGTAGCTCAGACATTAAATTTTAAACTCAGAATCATCATCAATCTTTTATTTAGATCTGATAAGCTTCTGGGGTTACTCCATTGGTGGAATCCTAATATGGCTCACCCACGAGGAGAAGTTCACCTTTGAGATATAATGTCCTCTTCACAAATCTAGACACAATTATATTACTTACAATAACTGAAATAATGTAAGACTATTTTCCTACAGCATTGGGATAAAGATTATGTTGCTTTTTTTTTTCCCCTCTCGGCTTCATCAACTGCAGTTAAGATGTTAATTTTCATGAACAAAATTGAAAATGCTTTTCTTTCACCCTTCTGCATGGAATGCTGGGCCATGCAAAGATTAAATGGAAGTGACTCCAAACCGAAATTCCCATAGTTATGAAATGGCTGTTTAGCTGGAGCTACGTTTTCCTTTTCTCTCTCCTAGTTTGGAAGACAGCTTTCTGAATTGCAAATTAGAAAAGCACTGCCTGTTCATCTGTGGCAAAGCAAACATGCGAAGATGTGCTCCATTTAGCTGCTATCGTTTTTGTTTAGTCTGAGATCAAAGCTAGGTTTACTAAGGAAACCTGCTCAACGTAGAGCTGACAAGACTCTTTAAGGTAGCATTACTTGACTGTGGTTTCTTCCTGCAGCTTTTCTGAGTGGTCTTGACTTGGGATGAGGGGAGAGCAACTACTTTAAACTCTGAAGGAAAATGGATAATAAAGCCGTGGGGAAATAGAAATAGAAATATTTACAAACTGATGCAACAATTTACTGGATTTCTAAATGGCAGTGTGTATTCCCTCACCAGGTTTTCAGGTTGTGATAATTCCTCTGAAAAGCTACCAGCTGTTTTTACCACTGACCATCGCCTAAGGGAAGACCACGTGACTCATTACTTTAATGGCCATGGTAAGGAAACCCCCAGGGAGGGCGGGCTAAAAACTGCATTACAGCTGCCTTCCTAATTGGACTGGGGTGAGAAGACACTGGAACTGTTGGGACTGAGAGCTGGCTGGAGGAGGCCAGGCTGCAAAACTGCGTCCACACAGGAGACAGTTTTGGCAGCTAGTCTGGGGGTTTAATTCTGCAAAGTCTCAAAGCAACCTAATACTGCACATTTCCTATATTCAAAAGCAGAGACTGCCATGGGTAAAGTGAGCTTTCTCTGCCTTACAGAATATTGCTAATTAATGAAGGGTATGAGTTCAGTTTTATTTTGTAACTTGATAAGCTGAAATGCTTGTGTGGTCCTTAAAAGTGGGAAAAGGCGGTTGTGATGCTGAGCTTTTCTTCTGGGAGCTTTTTTCCTGCTTGGAGAGCACTCCTAGAGCTGGATGGTGAGTTGGGACAAGGACTGGTGACCAGGCAGACAGACAACCTGCATTCAGGTTTTAGCCTCTGCATTTGGGAATTCTGTTGCTCATCAATTCCCAGTTGCTGACTGACTGGGAATATAGATCAGTCTGTTTCCACAATTAAGTGGAATCGATATTTATTGAAGGGAAAAGGGAATGACTAATCAATATTTGCAAAGTGCCTGACATAGTAGATGATCCAAAAATGTTGCCTTCATCCTCTTTCCCATCTGCCTAATACATCACTCATTTTCAGGTGGAGTTTACAAAGTTCTTACCCTCCAGATCGTAAGTTCTTTCTGTTATGAAAGTAGGAAAGTTTGGATTGGGAATGTAGTTCAGTGGTAGAACACTTGTGTAGCATGCATATCTAGCACCACATTGTAGGGACAGGGTTGGAGAAAGATAGAAAAAGAAGGAAGGAAGGAAGGAAGGGAGGGAGGGAGGGAGGGAGGAAGGAAGGAAAGAAGGAAGGGAAGTGGAAAGTTGGACTCTTGGCATATTATTCACAGGTGGTCTTTGGAACACAGGAGCTGTGCTGTTCCAAAAGAGAGAGCAAATCCCTGTCAGACAGACAGCATTGTAGCAGAAAGTGTCACAACAGAACACATGGGCTATGAAGCACCAGGCCCTTGAGTTCCTGAAGGAAGAATTTTGCTTACTTTTGTACAGTCTAGTCATGAGCTCTACAAAGTCAACTGACTAACAAACTTTATCCTTGACCCCTTAACCCAATAACAGCCTCACTGGCTAATCTTCCTAGTTGACTTGCCCTTTGGTTTAACTTTCCACATGCTGTTTGCCTGATTGAGAAACTGCCCAGTCAGCAGACACACTAACCCACTTGCCACGTTGACTGCCTTGATAGACTTCCCTCCTCTGGGGTTCTTAGAGGCCCCAGACCTTTACAGTGGCCCTCACAGCTCTGCAGGGATTTCCGTCTCACTTCTACGAAGAGGGACAGCTAAATCAATATTCTTAGTCTGCTTTTTTGCCAGAATTTGATGATCTGTCACAGTTCTTGCCCAGTACAGCCAATCACCATTGTTAAATGTTTTTAATGCCATGTATAGAATTACTCTAGCTGGTTTACTAATCCACCCCTGAGAGCTAAACTTTGTTATGCAACTTTAGCAACATTTCACTATATTTTCGCCTAGTCCAGAACCATGCTATTTTATGGTTAATGGTTAATCTAATGGCATACATTTTTTGCAACCATTCTCCAAGGTTTTCCTTATAGATCTACTTTGGAGAGTTTTACTATTGATAATCCTGAATCATCTCATAAACCTGCCTTAACCTCCTAATCATTGATCTCAACCTACAAAGAAGACAGGACTACATGATGCTCAAGAAGATGCTCAGGTCTATGAAGTCTTTGATATTTGTGCCTAAATATAATCACTGATATGTTTTCATAAACTAAATCTCTCACTTCTACAGTTTGGAGTGTTTATAAATTGCTGGGTTTAAATAATTCCTCTATCAGACTTTTGAATTAAGTAAAGCAATTCTTTCCAATCATTCTTCTGTGTTGTCTGTGCTGGTATCAATTGATTGTACAGGTCAGAAGTTCACAAACTTTTTCTGTAAGGGGCCAGACAGTAAATATTTCAAGCTTTACATGTCATAGCATCTCTGTTGCAGCTACTGGCCACTGTGACTCTACAGTAGCCACAGAAAACACGTAGACAATTGAGTGTGGCTGTGAGCCAACACACTTTCTTTACAGACACTGAAACTTGAATTTTATGTGTCATAAAGAATTACTCTTCTTCTGTTTTTTTAACCACTTACATATGTCCAAACTATTCTTAGCTCATGGGTCATACAAAAGCAGGCAGAAGGGAAGATTTGCCCTGTGGCTATGGTTTTCTAACTATAGTATAGCTTCTGACTAGAAGCAGATGTAGGTTTTGTGGGGACTGAATCCTTTACAATTAAGAGAACTTTTTTTAGGAAAAAAAATATAGGGCTGGGAATGTCGCTCAGTGGCAGAGAACTTGCCAGTCATATGTGAGGCACTAGTACCTTAAAAGAAAAAGGAGAAGGAGAAAAAGGACAATTAAAAATTAGTTACAGCAGTTTGGAAGCAATCCATGCAAAGGAGAATCCCTGAACACTGAGCCTCTTTGGAATTCTGGTTAATCTGCCTCTGGTAACCGGGTAGACTCTGGAAGATTCTACCATCCTTTTATAACAGTGAGTGAATCCATTGAAACTGGTACCATCTCCTTAATCCTGTTGTTTACCCAGGCGCTAATGATTGTCATTGACACACAGCCCAAATATTTAGCTTTATCAGGAATGCTGTATTATTAAATGATCTCAACAGAATGTACACATGCCTCCCCCCTCCACTTCACTCATCTATTCCCAATCTCTCTCTTTTCTCCTCTTTGAGGCATGGTTTCACTCTAGCCCAGGCTAACCTGAACCTGTAGCCTAGGCTGTCCCCTAACTCGCAGCAATCTTCTCACCTCAGCTATCCAAGTGCTGGGATTACAGACATCAGCTGCCATATCCAATACCCTCTTATCACAGGTTAACTAACATGTAGTAAATTAACTCTTCAGCATTTGGACTCAGCTTAATATTTTTATATGTTAAACTTTATTCTCCACACTGTTATTGTTAAAATATTTTTTTGTCTTTTTTGCTTGTTTACTTTTTTAAGATAGGGTCTCCCTGTAGCCCCAGCTGGCCTAGAACTCAGTATGTAGACCAGGCTGACCTCCAGCTCACAGAGATCTACTTGCCTCTGCTCCTGAGTGCTGGGATTAAAGGCATGTGCCACCATGCCTATCCTTTTGTCTGTTTTTCTGAGACTGGGTCTCTTGTATCCTAGGTGCTCCACAATGACAATAACCTTGAACTCCTGCTCCATCTATTAACTCCCAAATGCTAGGATTACAGACTTGTAACACCACAACTCGCTCTTAAAAATCTTAAATCTTTGAATTAGCACACGTTTCAAATAATCTACATAGTAAGACAATGATTCTTGAGGGACATCTGATAGCACTGTCAACACAGCTGAGAGACTCGAGCAAGGACAGTAGCTGAGTCACTTGTTATTGCCTGGGATTAATCATCAAATTTATGGAAGACTGTTTTCACGTCCCTGTGAATATTGGTAGCCAAAGGGTTATTTGTTATATTATTCCATGATGCTGATATGTCTTCTTCTTTTTATTTATTTTTAGTTTTTAGTTTTTTTAGACAGGGTCTCCCTGTAGCTACAGCCGGCCTGGAACTTACTACATAGACCAGGCTGGCCTTGAAATCACAGAGATCCGCCTGCCTCTGCCTCTCCAGTGCTGAGATTAAAGGCGTGTGTCACGATGCTTGGTGTGGCTTTGAGATGTCTTCTTGATCAAAATCAGGTAGTTCCCTGTCAGAGCAGGTGCCGCTGAGCTGGCCTATTTTTGGCAAGCTGGGAGCTTGTGCTCCTTTCAGTAAACAGATGCTGCATCAGAGCCAGTGGAGCAACTCTTTGTCAGCTGGAAGTGCCACTTTGGGCTCTAAGAAAATCTGGCCCCATATTACCATTATTAATAGGGACTTCAGAATTTAACGTCCCAGAAAACACACAAACACAAATGCCACTAATATTATTCACTGTCAGAAAGCAAAACTACTTACTTGGCTTGCTTGGAAGCATGCAGAGAAAGCAAAGCAGGCTTGCTGATGCACTGACTTTCGCTGTTTCTGGGGTGATGTATTAATGGAGACTAATGCTGCCTTTTCCCTGGTTTTAGAAGCTGAGATTCTATTACATCAGTTTTTCAAACAAGGACTACCAATCTAGCATTTCATGCATCTGTTCATCTGAGGTACATATACATATATATGTGAAAGTTCATGAGCTCCTTAAATGAGATCCACAAAGTGTCAGGTGCTGTGACGGGTGCTGAAAATCTCGCTCACAGTCTTAAAGCTTAGGTTCCAATGGAAAGAGAGACACGGTAAATAGAATTTTCACCGACTGATAAGTGATGTGTAGAAAAGAAAATGGTAACCCAGATGAATGTGTGTGGGTGGAGGAGGCAGGAATGACTGCATCATCAGGGGAGCATGACATGTGAACTGAGACCTGCCACATACAGGTCTTAAGGGATAGATGCCATGGGTGAGAGAGAAGGAGGGAGAGAGTCCTATTCCCACTTTAGAGTCCATTTTTTTCTTTCTTGTTGTAAGGAACTTCAGGCTGCTTTGCACAATGTTGTTTATGACAACACAATATCCCATACAGTGTACCAGAAACAGGGATGGTTCAAGACCTGAACATGGCCCAAATACTCGGGCACCTATTATAGGTGGATAACCCATTTTTTAGGAGGTGGCACTTGTGATTTCTCAGGAGACATTCTGAATAACCACCAGCATTTGTGGAGAAAGTCAAGGGACTATGTCTTGACAGATAGCTTTGTTGAAATCATCTATGTAACTCTCTACAACAGGACCAGGGAGGAAGGGGCTGGAGAGAGGCTCAGTGATTAAGAGTACATATTGCTCTTACAGAGGACCTGAGCTAAGTTCCTAGCACCCATGTCAGGCAACTTTCAACCACTCCAGCTCCAGGGGATTTGACATTTTCCTGGCCTCCTGGGGTACCTGCACTTTTGTGCACATATCTCTACGCAGGTACACACAAGTATACATAATTAAAAAAATTTTAAATATATTTTTAAAAAGCAGAGGAAAAGGTTTATATTTTGAAGACACCCTTGTGTATATATGATAAGCCCTGTTTTATTACACCCAAGAATAAAGCAAAGGAAAGAGCCCTGTCTTACCATGCATGCTTGAGCCTGACTCGGGACAGCTGTGACTCATTCTACCAGGATAGAATCCCCAGCCACAGTAGAGCAAACGATGACTTTGAGGGTAAAATGACACCACAAAATAGGATGTGGAAACGGTAGCAGCTGATGCTTCAAACCCCCCTCACCTTGTTACCTGATGATACCAGGAGATTTGGGATCCCCACTTGGGATTTGTAGTCTCATTAATAAAGGAATTTAAGCATCAACCCAACCAGAAACTCGAGATCAATTTCATTAGAGTTTCAAAGAAAATCACTCCAAGGTGGGCAAGCTGTAACTCTCAACAGCTGGCAGAGGAGAAAGATGGAGAAGAGAAAGGGAAAAAAGGCATGCGGTTTCAGTGAAGCAGCACAGAGCTCACCCACAGGTGGCAGGCAGACACGAGGTGGGGGAGGGGCCTTAGAGAAAAAGTGAAGCCCAAAGCGTCACAGAACGCTTAAAAAAGAGACAACGAAGAAAAGGAAAAGCTCTGTCTTTATGAGTAATCCAAAAAAAAATAGGCAGACTTATGGAGCCATGGGCTGAGCTTTGTGAGAGTCTGTGCTGGCGGGCGGGGGTGGGGGGGTGTTCTCTCATTGAAGGGATAATTATTCTGCCTATCTCTTTAGTATGGCTTAGGGTGAACTTACCTTCCTACAGGTGGCCCCTTGTGACTGATGTGACACAACTGGAATGTTAGCTCTCCACACAGGCCAGAAATTCTACTCTCGTTTTCCGTTAGTGAGTTTTTCTTTGGGGCCTTGTTACCCTAAACTGCCTAGCTGAGTTCCACCCCCTATTCTCATTTAAGCTTTGTTTTTTAACTTATCTTTAAATTAATTTCTCCTAGATTTCAGAGAAGTACTCTGGCTTATGTAATTTCACCCAGATCACCTATGTTTACCCATTAAATTGGCACCTATATATTAGCTTTACATTTGGCAAGACACAGGGAACACCAGAAATCAAAATGAGGAACTTGTGGCAGGATTTCTCGTCTGCCATTTTCGTATTTGACTCTTTCTCTGGGAGCTAAAATTTGACAAAAATAAACCACCAAAATAAAAATTTTTTTAAATCAAATCAAAACCAAAAAATAGAATCAAAATAGTCACAACAACAGAAGAAAACTGGGATATGGTCATAGTCTTCTTATAGCTGATTTATTATATCTGTAGTTTTGTATTTTTAATATTTGGAGAAACATCTATATTTTTAAATCAGTTTCATTTTGTAGTTTATATTTCTGTGGACTAAAAGAAGAAAACAAAGGAACTTTAAACTGATATTTATAGTTCACCACCAAAACAGATCTTCAAAGAGATAAGAATGTACTAATCCCATCAATCACCAAATTCAGAAGAGCAGGAGCAGAAGCCCACTCGGGTTCCCCTTAAGCTGGCTTAGACTCATAGCAACCCTCCTGCCCTGGCCCAAGTGCTGCAGTTAAAGGCATGAGCCACGTGCCAGGCCATTGTGTTGCGGTAACAGGTACATCTTGAAGAGAAATATATTTTATGCTAATAAACTTCCACACAATGTTCCTCCCTCTAGCAGTTTTCTATGTTTTTATATGTTATAAAGGACCCGAGTAGGAAAGGAGAAAATTACATGAGCAGATAGGATGTAAGATCTTTTTTATAAAGCCTATGGCTTTAATAATTTTAAATTTCAAAGGTATATTCCTTAAATACCTATACTTTTTAAAGGACTCGTTACATCTTTTAAGAAAAAGAAAATTGGAGCTGGAGAGATGGCTCAGCTGTTAAGAGCACTGTTTGCTCTTGCAGAGGACCAACGTTCAACTCCAAGCACCCACACAGCAGCTAACAACTATCCATAAATCCAGTTCCAGGGGATCGGCACCCTTTTCTGGCCTCTGCAGGCATTGACAGCACACATGCACTTACACACATGTAGGCAAAATGCTTGCACACATAAAATAAGAATAAATATTTTTTTAAAAAGAAGAAAATCGAAGAGCAGAAGCAGTGGGTTCTGGAGACAGAATGGAAAGAAAAATATTTGCAAGAGATTAAAAAAATGACAAATCCATGGGTATAATTTCCTCCCGTCGCAGGCTGAAAATGTGGATGTGAATTCTCCCTGCTCTCCCTCCTGTAGTCCCACTGTGCGTGTTACACAACGGAAATGCTCAGTAATTCTTAGCTGTTCCTTCTGCTGCTTTCTCTACGTGTTTGTGTGTGACTCTGGAGTCTTTGCTGTCGTTACTTGTTTCTTTTTAGAGCTAGGGATCAAGCCTAGGGCCTGGCGCCACCCAGGCAAGTGCTCCACCACTGAGCCACGTTCCTTCCCAGCCTTAGCTTTTTTGAGCCAGGGACTAGTTGTGTAGCCCTGGATTTCGTAAACTCTCAACCTTCCTGATTCTGTCTGTTGTTGCTGGGATTACAGGCCTGCACCACCGCACCTGGTTTTGGGCCTTTCTTACGTTTCTACCTCTCTGTACGTTACTTGTCTCTGGCATGCCGGCTGTTTCTTTCATTGGAATTCTTAGCATAGTTGTTTCAAGTTCCCTGTGTGATCATTTCATCTTGCCACCCGAATCTGAATTGAGTTCTGATTTTGTTTCTTCAAACTGTATTTTTTGCCGTTTAGTAGGCTTTATGATTTTTTGGTTGAAAAGAAGATGTGTGCTCTTGGCGGGTGGAGGGAGGGTACGAAGACAAAGTCTCTGTCCTGGTTCCGGCCTAGAGTCCTGTTCTTTGATGTTCTATATCCACTATGGATAGGTGAACATCTCCAATTTGGGGCAGCAGTTGCTCTGTGACTCATTTACCTGACAGATCTAAGAAGAGCTATGGTCTTTCACTCCAGCTTCTTCTTAGACTTTTTACTTGTTACTTAGAGTGACAACATTCCGGTTCCTTACACACCATTCTGGAAGTCAGAAGCCCTCGGCTTGTATTCTTTACTCAAGAAATGAGAGCCACTAAATGAAGTGGGGAAAAGAGCAGAAAAGGACTCCATAGAAGGTTGTGGGCTAGCTCAAGAATACGAAGACCTGAGTGGGTGAGGGACGGGGAAAGCGCGGATTTCGAGGAGCTTGGCTTGCAGGCCAACCTTGTTGATAAGCTTTCCTGCAGCCCAGCAAAATGGTCCCACTGAGGCTCAAGGGAAGGGAACTTCCTCAGAGGAAATTCAGGGCCTGCCAGGAGAAACAGACGGTTGTGTCACAGGCAATCGCCCTTTGTCCGGAGAGAGAAGCAAGCAAGAGCCTCTGAAATCCTGACGTACTTCTGGCTCCTCCCACTGGGATGGAGGACCATGGCTAACGTTTTCCATCAAAGACTTAGAATTCCCATCCAATGTCTTTTTGTATATTACTTATATTTCTGGGTTTTTGGTTGATATTAACAGTACATAAACTATCTTGCTTATGGGAACACCACTTATCATTTATAGGATTTACTTTAGATTTCTTTCATTTGACATTCTTTTTCAACAGTTTTTATTACATGTGTGTGTGTGTGTGTGTGTATGTGTGTGTGTGTATGCCACTGTACACATGCTTAGCAGCAGGTACCCTAACACACGGAGCCATCTCACTGCACCTCACTGTATGCTAACTCTCCATGTTGTCTCCCTCTCTACTCATCTTAAGTTCCCATTAAGGGGAGGAAATTATCTTCCTAATGTTTATTCGACTTTATTTTGAGTCAAACACTCCAAAGAAGCTGCCTGATACAAAACTTGCTTTTGTCTTGACAAGGAGATGAAAGGTAAAATGTCAGCAGCCGGACAAGTTTACCTGCCAATGATTTGTAGAATAAAGACCTACAGCTTCCCAGTTCCAGAATGTCTTTTCTTTTCTCCTGCCCCTTCCTCTTCCTCCCCACCCTATTCTCCCCTCCCCTCCCCTCTGCTTCTTGAGTGCTGGGATTAAAGGCATGCACCACCATGCCAAGCAGAAAAGCAGAAATGAAATTATTCTAAAGAGACACTTCTGTCTCTCAGTCTATCACACTCAGAAGAGTAGACCCCAAAATGAGAGTTTCCCCAGTAATCTCATGCTGGGAGAAGAAAAGCCACCAGCTTAAGAGAAATCTTGTCTCCAGGAAAAAGATTTCACATGGTTATAACAACTAGTCACACCCTTACAGGAGGAGACTGAAACCCAGACAATGATGTGCCACTGGGGGAGGGGGGACCACGCCTTGACCTGGACTGAGTAGATGTGCACATCCCTGGCTCTCTATTTAAACTTTTAATTTCTCTTCGGAGTCCTGAAGATGGAGTCAGGAGGGTGGGGGTCACTGGATCTCTTTGTCCCTTTTTCCAATATGGTCACATAGAACAAATCTTGCTTTTCACTATTAATGTGACAGTTTTGATTGATTTCTTGAGGACAGGCAGCTGAACTTGATTGCTTGGGATACAGACTCTGACCTCAAGTTACATAACAGTCCCAATATGCATGACTAAAGTGAACAAATTTCATAGGCAAGATATTTCCAGTTTCAATAGCAACTACAACCTAAACTGAAATCTGAAGTAAAGGGAATTTATTGACTCTTATAAGAAAGTTCAAAGGTATGTAGGCTTTGGGAACAGACTCAGCAGCTTCTTTATAATTTACTCTGTTGGGCCCCTGCATATGGTAGCTTTATTCTTATCAGGCCTTCTCTCAGGGTTAGACAAGATCTGCTGACACCAAGCAGAGCTCAGGACCCAGGCTGGGAAAGGAGAGGACAACCCCTTTCTGTCCCTGCCTTCCATTCCAGTCTTCCACCCTTTCTTCCAGTGGCAGGACCCAACAGAAAGCAAAAACCTAGAACCAGTTTCAGAGCAGAACAAAACAGGTGATGGGCAGTAGGTCTGAAAGCACCAGGCAGGTATCTGACATAAGCCAGGAGACACTGGGCAGTTAGATGGAAAGGCACTCCTCAGCATGATCTTAGACCAAGGTGGATGGAGAGTGTCCCTGCACACAGAAGCTAAGCAATGCTTTCCTGTATCAGCTAGGGAGGTCCGTCTTTCATAGATGGGTAGCTGATGGATGCTCATATGCGATAGAGGTGCTTTCCGGAGAGGGGATTTGCACCAGTGATCTGGTTTTTCTCTACCGTTGGCCAGGCAGAATTGGGAAGTGGCTCACTGTCTTGTGAATGAATCCTAACTTGAATGAGGGGAAATCACATCACAGCGAGGTCCTGCATGCCGAAGGCTAGCATGTACCAAGTCAGGATTTGGTGTTGAATTTGGGAAGAGGGACCATAACACTCAGGGAATCCAAGTAGTAGTTGTATCAAGGGAAGGAGGGCATGTGGTAGCTAGCTGGAGGCTGGCCTGAGGCACACTCTTCCTTCTTCCTCTAACAAAATGCTCTAGAACTTCCAAAGGGACCCCACAGTGGTGTGACCAGCACCAGCACAGACTCAAGCTTGCCTTCTCCCTTGAGCCTTAATTCTCACACTCCACAATGGTAATGAGCTGTATGACTCTACCACATGAAGTGGGCAGATGAAATGGCTAGCTGTTGATTTTGTCTGTCTCACCTTTCCTAAGGGAAACTGTCCTCCATGTTCCCGGGGGTTCTAGAAGGGGCTCAAATACTTTGTTTTCTAGGACAAATCAGGCGATTAAGGTAGGCCAATCAGATAGTCTGCCCCAGAGATTTGGGTTGGGGACAGACACCACAGAGCCAAAGAAGAGCTGATCTTATCTGGCAGTGCTCTGCAGAGCATCTCTGGAGGGACGCAGGTGCTCTGGGCTAGACTCTCCAGCACTGTCCATCCTGAAGCTCTGTGTATTCTGTGAACTGCCTGCTGTTCCGTCTATAAGCCTTGCTTCATTGAAAGTTTTCTGTCCCTAATAACCAAAACCTCCAACTGAAACAAGGGTCAGTATGCCTTAGGGAGAATTACAATGCTTCAGAGCTTAAAGTTTCCTTCCTCGTACTATCTGGGATAAAGAGACTGTAAATGCACACTCATCAGAGTTCCATTTCAGTCTGCACTGCTCAGTACCCATGGAGCACGTCTGTCTTCAGAACTAGTGAGGTGTGTAGGAGTCTCAGGACCTGGGTTACAGTACTGTTTTCACAGGAGATAGGCTTCAAATAGCTCAGGACTTTTCTTTTTCATTTAACTAACACTCTAAAAATAAAGATTCTTGAGAACAAAGATATTCTTCTGCCTGATTTTTAGAAAAAGAGTGTTTCTTTATGTTTATTAGTGTTGCACATTTTTTTTTTTTTTTTGCTGTTTTTTGGCAATGTCTTGCTGTATAGACCCCGGGTTGGCCTAGAACTTACTTATGTAGCTCAAGCTGCCCTCAGTGTCCTGAGTGCTGGGAGTGTTACATATATTTTACATATATTTGTTTAATAATATTTGACTGATAAAGTCTGCACATGCACAAAAGCATACAAACGCAGTCTCAAACACTGTGCTTACAAATAATTTATTCTTATTTCATTTGTTTTCCAGCAAAAATGCATAGTTATATCATTTTATATACAACTTCATATTCGAGACTAGAGGGAACAAATGTCTCAAAAACCTGAAATCATAGCAAATTATACAACAGAAACAAATCACAATGTGTTTAGTCACATGCACAGAACTGACCAGAATGGTGTCTGTTTCTATAGATGATTCTGCTTTGTTTCTCTGGAAATCTGGAATCATCATTAAGTAATGCTCTTCCGTCAGAGTACGCCATGAACCTGAAGCCACCTGACATTTGAGGCTGGAAGTTCGCACATCCTGAGAATGCCTCGCTAGCCACATTAGGTTGTTGGGTATGGACTGGAATCAAGGCGGCCGAAGAATTAATGTAGCAAGCACTGGAAAAAATGATTTCTTTCGTTATGCCTACATCATTCTTTAATCCCCTCTTTCTCCATTATCACCAGTAAATGAGCTTTAAAAACATACAACACAGGAAAGATCACTGTTCAATCCGCCCTGTGCCTCTACCCTGAAGTCAAGCGATGCCCTTCACCTCAAAGGGCCCTGCTGTTTGCACATTCCTGCAAATCTGAACACAGAGTGGAAACGGATGCACCTCACAAGGCAGATGGTTGAATGCCTAAATACACCTGGAGTCCTTTTAGGAACGTGTTGTCTTCAAGGCTCTGTTTCTAGGCAGTAAAGGCTTCAAGGGTAGTGGGAATGGGTTGGGGAGGCTGAAATGAAGACTCGAGTTCTGAACCAGCACACAGGTATGCAAAAGAAAAGCAGACACAGCATCCTCCCCAAGCCCCAGTGGAATGCTTTCTAGTCCAGGCAGCAATGCATGGGGCTTATTCTTCCTTCCATACCAAAGAAAAGGGAGCAAAGTGCCCAGGGATGACATCTCACTGGCTCTGTGATTCTCTGTGCTTACACTCCATCCGCCTGGCATGTGCCTCTTATCTTTATTACCTGGGTACTCAGTTACAAATTTCCTCATGGTCTCCAGAAAGGAAAATCAACCTGGCAGAAAAATAAGCCTTTTTCTACTAAGCTTTTCCCAGGAAGTTTCTAATCCGAAAGATGTTTAAGCGTAGCCTTGTTACACACCTAGACTCTATCTGATATGTTTCTTCTTAAAAAAAAAAATGGTTATCCTTCTTTAAACTACAAAATATTTACAGTTTGAAAGACCGAAGAGGTCTTCCTCATCTGAGTAAGAGTTCAGAGTGATTAAATGCCAAGACAAAGATGAGGCTTTTCACAAAGCCCTGGTTCTCATCCATGTGCTAAGGCCTGTTTTTTAAATAAACAAACTGCTATTACAAACTTTTAGAATATAAAATTAAAATATTTCTTAAAAAATTTTCCTATGAATTGTCTTTTTTGCATCCAGCATATTAAAAACAGATTATGCTTCTCTAAATAGAGATGGCCCTAAAAGAAGAAATAGAATAAATGTGCCCCTATATTTTAGTTGGAAACAGGCTTTATTTACATGGTGTCCTGTCTGGATATTGTGGAAAACCATGAGAAGCAAGGTCATCTTTATGGCACGGCTAATAAGCAAATGAAGACCCCTCCCAACTCTGCCTTGAGTGCAAGTACTTATTGCACGTTTGGGGTGGATCTATTAGGCATGGGGAAGGTGACCTATCAGTTTTACACATTCGAAAATAAATTTGCACACTCAAGACATCCTCTTGAGAAATGTCACAAGCATCAAAGCTTCTATATTACATTCAGAAGAACACATGGGGAAGATTTTCAAAAACTTAAAAAAGAGGCTGCTGTCCTACTGAGTTAGTGTGTGAGCATACTGTATACAGGTATGTATTCAGAGCTTTCAAAAACACATCATGCTTGGCCCTGACCTATAAATAAACACTCTAATTCTGAAACTAGCTCACAGACTCTGTTAAGAAGCTGTTCTAAAACAAAGGAAAAACAAACAACAAAAAAGGACCTACCAATTAGTGAGAAATTCACACACCAGAAATTCAATGCATTTGTTCTTTTTAAAATGACAACAGAAAACTGTGTTGGGTTTTTGGAATAGTGACTAAGAACTGACATCCATTTTTGTAATTAAGAAAAAAATATTCACAATATTGAAGAATTTCAAACTTCAATAGGAAGTCACGTGGCTTCTCACAAAGGAATGCAGTGATGCTTAGCTCCAGCTATCCAACAATTCCTTTATCTCTGTGTCTGGGCTTGGTCACTTTTGTCTGGCAATACATGTCAAAGAATATTGGCAATCCTTCAAGAAAATGACTCAAAAGGTGATTTACAATTGGCTGGTGCTAGCCCCTAATGTCTATGTGACCTCTGCCCTAATTTTATGAGGACAAATTAAGGACATTAAGCCAGGGGATAAATGTACTACTCAAAATATCCCGGGTAGTGCTAGAATCAGAAACTTCAGGATGTCACCAAGATGCCAAATAGAATTCCTTTCCACCTGTTTGAGCACTGACACTTTCAGAGTCCACACGCTTCTCCAGGCACAAAATTTAAAGCTGAGGAGGCGAAACTGCTCACAGTTGAGCCAGCTGCCTCATTCCGGCTGCTCGAAGCCAAGGCTCCCCACCTCTCCCACACCCGCTATCTTTTGAAACATCTGATTCTTTCTTTGAAAAAATGACTTCTTCCAAATTTATTTCTTTTTCTAAAATATGCTTTAAAAGAGGGAAATGGCTAGAAAAATCACTCAGTTTTAATTTTGGAGATTTAGGCATTTAAACTGACATGTGTGTAGGCTTTTGTGTGTACTGCATTGCACTGCCTATGATATTTGCTCAATGACTTTAGAATTTAGACACTTTGAACGAATCACTCTTTGTAATGATATGGGCGCTAAAAATCTTCCATTCAGTGTTATTTGTATCTTTATTGTGATGATAAATTTTAAAATTCTGTGTACTTGCACTCTATTCCTTTACCTGAATTGTACATTAAATTTTCGAGTTATTTTTAACTTTAGACCTAGGAACAGACAGAAAATGAAATAAAACATGCAGAGAAATTAACATGCTAATTAAAATAAGATTCTAGCACACTGCTCTCTTACTAAAAAGACCCAAACTTCTCTGTTCTGCCTTAAGACAAAAAGTAGTAATATCTGTGACAACATGGATGAATGTGTGGATCCTTGCTTGGTATCTTACATACAGTAGGTGCTTAATGATCACTAAGGGGATGACAAGAAGACTAGAAGAACATCAAGTCAAAGGACTCAAACATAGTGAAATTAGTACCTGGAAACTTAACAGATGAAAAGCAGGATGATAAAAACCATTTCAGTGGTTGGCAACATTTTGCTTAAGATTTTATAATCCAATTTTAAAGGCAGCCATCTCTCATCGGTTAAGGGCACTGACTACTCTCGCAGATCTGGGTTTAATTCCCCCACACAGTAGCTAACAACCATTCCTAACTCCAGTTCCAGAAAGTCCAATGCCCTCTCCTGACTTCCTTAAGCACTGCACAACTTGGGTGCATTTATACACATGCAGACAATACACTCATATACATAAAAAGAAAATTAAACGTAGCCATCTCTTACTTTGTTCTGCTTCAAAATTATATACAATCAATTAAAGAGCTATATCTATTCAAATATTTTATATATACATGTATATGTATGTATCCAGTCAGCATCTGTGTGCTTGATCATATAACATAGTCCTGCAGACTAGTAGACACAGTTAAGCACACAACTGTCCCTACATTCAAAGACCAGTTTGAAAACTTAATTCTACCACCTTCAGCCAATGGTAACTCCTTGAAAAGAAAGTAACTCCTACCATACCTGCCTATGATAAGTCAGTGCAGATTAACTTAAGTTAGGAGAGCTGAAGATGAAAAATCCAGACTTATTGCTGTTAGACCTCAGATTCAGCACCACACCAGAAAAAATTTACAAAAATTACCTCCAATCCCCAATTTTACATTCTTAGCAACGGCTTCCGTGAAGCAGCACGGTGGATTAGGCTAAGCGGTTTTCTGACTGCAAGCACTTCCAGGCAGGATTTATGAATGGAAACACATGAAGGCCACTCTGGCGAGTTCTGTAGCCCCATACTTTCTCCCTGGGCTATTTATGGAAAGTGTAGGGCCAGCGGAGAAAGAGCACATTTATTTTTACGAGCCAGTCACGACATGAAGAGCTTACTTTCTCTCTTGAGGAAGGTCACCTTCACCTGAGTGACAGAAAAGGTAGGAAGAAAGGAACCCCCTTAACTGGCCACACCTGACAGACAACCCTAGAACGAACCCATGGCACGTTGGGCACAAGTCGGTCAGTCACGTGCTAGGCCTGACTCCAGAAACTGCTCCTTGAAGTGTCACCTAGATCTTGACTAACAAATGAAAATAAACAGGATTAGGTAGCATGCTATAAAATTCTACGGCCACAACAGACTGAAGATAATGAATTCTTATAATTTATCGTATATTTCAGACAGTTAAATGTGAAAGGGTAAAACTGAGTTGTAGGAGAATTGGCAAAATGGAGAATGTGGGAAGGCATTTTTGAAGATTTTCATTTCAATTGCTAAACTACCCCACAAATGTGCGATAAGTGTGGTTAGCTCCGTGCAAATATGGAGACTCAGTAAATATCTGCTTCTAAAACAGCATCACCTACTTTAACAGACATGATATGATTTAGCTAACTTGTGCAGTCAAGCCATCTTGGATCTTGATTAGTGTGTGACACCTATTTACAAACAGGGAGAGAAGTTGATACCCCGTTTTCAGCTACGAGGTCTCCGTGCCAGGGTCCTGTGGTACATAAGGGAGGCAGAGGGAAGGTAGAGAAAAGAAAAGGAAGGATGAAATGGAAGGTGAAGCCCCCCAGTGCCTGGAGCATACGGGGTGGAGAAACTTTGCCCGGGAACGTGTGTCATGTCACTGGCTCACGCATCATAATCACTTGAAAATGATATGGGTATAATTTTATCCTGAAGTGGCCTCTGCTTAAGGACAAAGACACAGAGCAAGTGGCAAGTTTTGTTTGTGAGCCCAGATCTCCAACAAAAACTTCAAATGACAAGTTCTGAGGTTTAGTTCCTGTTCTCAAGTTCATAGATGCTTTTCAGATGTCTGTCGCTTGAAAATTCCTTCCAAAACAAAAACAAAACAAAAACTCCAACAAGACACTCTTCAACCTGTTTCTCTAGATCTCTGAACCAACATTCTTTGAGGCTTTAGGAGAGACAACCATAGGAAAGTAAGTCTGTATGTGGAAATCTCCTGATTTTCACAGCTGTCCTTTAAACAGTTGTCCTGAATTAAGTTACAGCTGAGGAATAACCTTAGCACACATTATTAGTCTCTGTAATCTAACAGGAATCTCCTTGCATTTTGCAAAGCAGGAGACACTGACATTTATCAGGGTTTGTGCAAAGTGTATTTACAATTCCATTAAGAGGTCTTAAATTCAATACAAACACACATAAGTTCAACTTCTGTATGCAGAGTAACATGCTCTGCATGCTGGTTCCTCCAGGGACGTGTGCCAAGTTCTCTATTTACAAATACAGTAGCAACTGAAAGCATAAACAAAAACATCAATCTTCAGGAGCACCATCCTGCCAGTACTGAGGTAAATTTTCATGTACCCTATGTGCTTGCTCTAAAACAAGAAGCCAAGACTCCCCATTCACAACTTAGGTAGCTCTTACTCAAAGGACTTAACTAAGAAGTGTGGCTTGTGTTAAACAATCACCATCTGAACGACAGACTTAGCATTTATAAGAAACGTCTAAAATAACACTGGTCAACACGGTCCTTAGAAGGCATCTTGGGGGTGGGTGTTTACTAATTTGCAAGGACTTGCAAATGATTTGCCAATCATTTCTATAGTTTGGACCCAAATGAGACTTTGGTGTTTAGCTGAACAATTACAGCCTTACTTAACTCAGATTTCAGTTATAAGTAATATCCTCCTGGCTTTCATAACACAACTGTCTCACTGAATCCTGAATATTACCTTTGCAATTTAAGCAAGGATGCATGGCACCATTGTCATCTCCCTCAGTCCCTTGCTACATGTAGTACAAGAACATCAGTGACATTAGAGGGCTGGCTCTTCCTCCACATACAGAGGCCAAATGCTCTACATGCCTCTAAGCTACTTCTGGTCCTACCAAAAACTTAAAACTGACCCCATCCTCCTTCCCTTATGGATGGAATGTTCGACCCTGATTTTAGGAAAGAAAAGAATGCATTGTTCTCCCATGCAAGATACGGTGTTTGAGGACCAGTCATTTGGGCATTTCTTCAAAAGGCACATTTATTCGGTGGCAATTTAAATAGGTAAGGAGGAAAGAATAAGATTCAAACAAAACAAAGATGCATTTTGTGGAATACATTAAATAGGAACTGGAGACCTATCCAAACCATACCGGCTCTTCACCGGTAGTCTAGCCAGAGTCCCTAAGCAGTCATTCAGTTTCATCATGGCATTCACAGGCCTTCAGGAAACACTGGTTTAAAAAAGTAGTAGCGAACGCTCAACTGCCCTAATGTCCAGTTCACGTGTGTGCAATGCTATGTCAAAACTATGTGACAAAGAAAATTCAGTGCATATCACAGACTTCGACAAATTATGAAAATCATTGTATATATTATCATTTAAATAACATCTGAGAAACATTTTGAAGTAATTAACTTGTGTTCACATTCCATGCATCTACCAGCAGGTTAAGCCCTGGGTTTGTGTCTTTGTGCCCATTTTCGCACAAAGAAAGCTCCATTCTTTTGACAAATCCGAGCATTTCTAGACGCTTGGCAGTACCCAGGGGTTTTGCCTGTTTATCCTCTTTACTGCGCACCTGCCTTGCTAGGGTTATCTGCGATGACCTCGGACACAGAAGACTATTAGAAAAGCAAAGGTTTGGGGTTCGAGCTGGGATTGCCTTCACCATCTTTGCAAAATCCCTGGGTATCATAAACGCTACCTGATTTCTTCCCAGAGACCCTCTTCCGCCTGCTTCATCCCCATCTCCCTCTTCCAAAGGCCAGTGGACTGGGATCTCCTACTTACTAGCCAAGGTTCCCTGGCGGTTTGCAGCACCCTCCTCTAGCAAAGACGGAAACAACAAAACCCGAAAACAAACCAACAGTAACAACAGAAGCTTCAGGCCAGTAGGTGGGCAAACCACAGCCTCGTCCAGGACCCAGGCTCACTTTTTACTGCTGAATTCGGCGCTGTTCAGGAACTTTCTGATGACCAATCCCAGGCAAATCACCAGCAGCAGCATGTAGCCCACGGTGCCGGAGAAGGTGGGCGCCGCGGGCGGTGCCTGGAGGAACTGGCGCAGGCCCTCTTCCACGTAGTAGACCTGGTCATAGATGCTGAGGAAGGTGAAGATGTGGAAGAGCTGGTGGCTGTGGCCTATGATGTCGAAGAGCCCGGGCTGGATGCGCTCCGGGATCTTGCTGACATTGAAGAAGGCCGCCACCACCAGCCAGAAGTAGCGGCGGTAGAAGTGCACGAAGAGCGTGGGGTTCTCGCCTCGCAGGTCGAAGAGCCAGCTCTCCAGCATGATGGGGCAGGCCATGCTGAGCGGCATGACGAACACGAAGGTGCGCAGGGCGAACGGGTAGGAGCACCAGTCAGTGCGGCTCTTGCAGCAGGCCACGGTGCAGGCCACCGCCAGCACGAAGGCCACGGGCAGCACCAGCGCGCGGTAGGCCGCGATGAGGCGCGTGCAGTCCACGTGCCAGCCCAGGCGCTGCTGCACGTAGGGCGTCATGACCCGGGCGTCCAGCAGGCTCAGGCCGGGTAGCAGGTAGTAGTAGTAGGCCACCGTGCTGCCGAAGCCGTAGTAGCTGATGGACGCGTAGTCCAGGTAGAAGAAGGCGGCGCGCAGGCGCAGCGACAGGCAGCTGAACACGTGCGCCGTGCAGCTCATGGCGAAGGTCAGCAGCACGCCCGACGCGTAGCACCACAGCGGCAGCAGCCAGGGGTGGTGGAAGGGCACGTCGCGGCCGCTCAGGAAGAACAGGCGGCAGAACTTGCTGAGGAACAGCAGCAGCGGGATGAAGTGCGTCCAGAAGTTGAGCGTCTCGTTGGTGGGCTTCAGCACCGAGGCCAGGCACTCCTGCGCGGTGCACGGCAGGCGCCGGTAGCCGGACAGGATGAAGCACTCCACGAAGTCGTCGGGCACCTCGTCCCAGCGCAGCAGCGGCTTGGCGGCCGCGGGGGGCTCCGCCGGGGGCTGCGAGCGCCGGCCGCCGGCCGGGCCTCTGCCGCCCGCGCTCCGCTGCTGCAGGCGCCGCGGCATGGCGCCCGGGGCTCGGCGAGGGCGCGCGCGGACTGGCGGGCGGCCGGCCGGCCGCGGGTTCGAGACGCGGCCCGGCTCCCGAGCTCCGAGCTCGGGCGGGCGGCGCGGCGGGCGGAGCTCGGCGGCGCCCAGGCCACGCTCGGCTGTCAGCGCGCGGCCCGCCGCGCTGCGGCGGTGGCGGAGGCGGAGGCGGAGGCGCGGCGGACTGCGGCGGCGGCGCGGCGGTGACTGGGCATCGCGGTGCGGGCGGGAGGCGGGATGTGCGCGAGGCGCTGCAGGGGGAGGCGCGCGGCGCAGGGCGGGGGCCTCCGGGCTAGGGTTTCTCGGCGGCGGGGGATGGTGGTGTCCCCTGTCTCCAGCGGGTTACCATTCCCCGCCCGGCCGACCCGTAAATGATTGATGCGGGGCGGGAGGCTGGCCAGGGACCCGGCGGCTGTCGCCCAGGGTGAGGGTCGGCTTGGGGATTCGAAGCCCGACCGCCACGCCGGCGTTCTAGAGGACACGGGGGACCGGAGTTCGCAGGGGGCGGGGCGTCTGGCGGGGAGAAGGATGCGCTAACTGTAACCTGCCGCGGCGGCCAGGGAGGGCACTGCGGTACCCGAGGCTGGGAGATCCGGGCCACGCCATTGTCAGACACCTGGTGCTGCCTCTCCCCCTCCTCCTCGCGCCCCCCCGGCGCGCGCGCGTGCGCGCGTCTGTTGCCCCACTGGAGCCACTACAAGTCTTAGTTCATCCGCTTTGCTCTAGCAGATCTATTCAGGTGTGTCACTACCCTTCAGTTTCTGTCTTTGTCGTGTCCAAACCTGTGGGCCTCGCTCATGGCTCACCAGCACGGGAGCCCCAGTTTCCCCTTTTGTGTCTAATTAGGAATGTGACGAGGAGCCCAAAGTCCAACCGCCCGGGAGCGGCTGCTGAGCAACAGAGTTTAATGAAAAATTTCAAGCGATGATATGGCGATTCAGAAAGCCTCTAATGATCTCAGGAATTTATTAAGACAGAATTCCCAGTCAAAGATGTGCCCGAATCACCGGAGGGCCTGAATGAGGGAAGACAGCAGGTGTCTTCTAGCTCAGACCTTTTGAAAAGAGAGTGAAGACCTTTCCCAGAGATGGGGAGGCAATGGTTTGGTTAAAAACCGGTGTATAATTAACCAGAAGTGCCCGGCAGACTAGTTTGGGTGGCTAGAGGCCAGAAGACCTGAAGAGTCCAAAGGTTTGTGATGGGCAGCTGTGTGAAATCAAACCCTGGGTATTCAAATGGGATTTAGCTGTGTGGTCTCAAAGGTTTGTTCACCATCTCCCGTCTCTGTGATGCTCTGGGATAGAACTGAGTCTGACCTTGACCTTGTTAGCTACAGCAAGATCTAACTTTTTGAGGCAGTAGGCGCTAAGTGCTTTTACAGTTTTAAAATCTTTTAGATATTCTTCATCCCATTTGGCAAATAAGGGTCCGGAGGGAGCAGGGCTGTAATGAGCATGCCCAGATGGCAGATCTGAGCCCAGGCAGGCTGTTTGTAGAGTTCAGGCCTGAAACTAGAACATTTTGATCACCTTCTTCACCCAAAAAGCTAGCTAGTAGGAAGGTCAGTGCGGTTTAGGAAAAAGTGTTCAATTTGCTTTTAAAATTTTATCTCATGTTCATTTTAGAATTGAAAAACCACCTTCATCACTACAGCAAATCCTTTAAGTAGGGTAAGGAAGATTTACGGAGAGGCTCAAGATAATGTAAATTACAGATAAGTTATTTATAAGTAGGATGCCATTCAGTACTGTAAATGTCGAGAATTACAGCCTTTTTAGAAGTTTCAGTCTTTTTTCTGAAATATTTTCTGCTAATTCATTTACCAAACTTTTACACAATTAGGCCAAAGGTATGCTTTTCTTGTAGCTTTCTGACCTATCACACATTCCTCATTAGTAGGTTTGCAAGATTTAATTAGTATTTTCTTTTTCTTTTGTAGTGTTTTCTGGTTTTCCATTTGTTTTCATTATAAAGTGAACTCCTAATTTCCTTTAACATACTGACTAAGGACCCATGCTAATTTCAAAAAGGATTAGGAGTCAGGCATATAATTCAAGTGGAGGAATACTAAATCTGAATCCAGGGCAAATCAGAAAAACCAATTGTTCAAATTCCCTTTGTTTCCCCACAGACAACCCCAGCCATAGCCTGGAAAATCGTGGATCTTAAAATAATTCCCACATTTGCCTAATCAACTCACTTACATAACTGAGGAAAATATAATAGAAAGTTCACTTTGGTATTACAGATTTTCCTTCACATGCAGAACTAGATATATGCATACATACATATGTTTGACATGAGAGCAGGAGGTGGGCTACCCAGGGAGAAGGGGACCAGGGAGGGAGGGAGGAGGAACCAAGAAAGAGGCAGGGTGAACATGAGCCAAGTCTGATAATATGTATTTATGAAAATGTCATAAGAAGACACGTTATTTTGGACATTAACTAAAAAACAAAATAATGGACTTGATTCTAAATGTTTATGTACAGTCTTTAGCTAGGTGAAACAGCATATGCCTTTCTGATGAAGACTATTGAGACTGACATCAATAAAATATAGTGTTCTTTTACAAAAGTCAAAAAATGTTTCACAACATCTTTCAGAAAGTCTTGTGAGCCCTGCCCTCCCCTTCTCTCATGAATTTCTAACTTCCCATGAGGCACTAAACCAATTGATAGAATGGGAAAGGTGAATATGAGTCAGGCACATGATACTCATGTATGAAAATGCATAAGACACTAAGAAGTAATTTAAAAACGATCGGACCAAGAAGCAGCTGATGCCAGGGAGGGGACGTCCCTGTCCCTGATGTACCCTGATAGAGCTGTGTCAAGAGGGCCTAGGGAAATGGCAAAACCAAAAATAAACGTTTCAACTAAAAAATGAATCATCAGTGTGACTTTTCCTTAACTACGACCAATCTACAGAATTTCTCTAACTCTTAAAATTGAGATATGAAAATGTTTCCCCAATTCTACGCGGGCTGGTTTGTGGTTGGCCTCTGGTAATCTAACTGCCTCTTGTCAGCAAGAGCCACGCTCGCTTTGCTGGGCTTGGCGAAACAGATAGAAGCAACAGGTCAGCTGCCATTCCTAGGGGGTTCTATAGCTGGGGGAACCCGATCGAACCAGCCCCTTTGCAAAGCTCTTGACAGTCATAAACTACCGGGAACGAAAGCCAAAGCAGGAATCAGAGTTGGAAATCTAAGACCACAAAAGTGGTTTTAATTGGGGTAGATGTGGGAAGTGTACATTGGGGTACTCTGGGGTCCTGGCTGGGGAGTGCAGCCATAGCAAACCAGGCAGGTGCTCTTTCCCATCTGGCTTTCTTTGGCCAGCAAATTTAATGACAATTACTTATCTTTAAAACCTGCAAAAAAAAAAAGATGTCATTTTATTACATATATAATATGTGTGTGTGTGTATATATATATTCAAGAAAGATTTTTCTTTTGTACTGGGGGTTAAACCCTTGCACATGTGAGATATCTACCACTGAAATACATTGCCAGTCCTCTTTTTAATTTTTATTTCAAGACCGTCTAAATTGCTCCAGCTGCCTTTAAGGCTCACTTGGCCTTCTGAATATCTGGAATTGCAGACTACATCACCAGGACTGGCAGAAATCATTTTTTTAACTTTCATCTTAGCTCCAAACCAACTAAACAGAAAAACCACAGTGGAGTCTACTGCTTAACTGCCTTCAAGGACTGTATTAAGAATGCTCTCAAAGGGCTGGAGAGATGGCTCAACGGTTAAGAGCCCTAGCTGTTCTTGAAAAAGATCCGGGTTTGATTCCCAGCACCCATTGGCGACTAACAACCATCCACAATTCCAGTTCTAGGGGATCTGACACCCTCCTCTGTGGGCATTGCATGACACAGGTGCACTTACATACATGCAGGCAATACACTCATAAAAAATAAAAATCATAAAATATTTTTTAAAATAAAAAAGAATCCTCAGAATATTCAGGCTAAGATGGTGGCTTTCCTTTTCTCCATAGTGAAAACTGCTGCGATGTGTTATCAGTCACACTCTTCTAGGTCAGATAGAATCACACAACTGACTTATAGGACCTAAGCTCCCCGATGGTGTCTGTGGAGACATGTGAAGGGAAAAGCAGGATGGACTGGATGAAGAGAGAACACCACAGGACTGAGTTCCATTCTGAAGTTGTTGCATCCACGTGAGCTGCAGGATTCTCTTTTGAAGAAAAGCTAAGGGAGGCTTGTTGAGGATGTTTTGCTTTGGGGGTGGGGGTGGGGTCAGTTCCACATTCTGCAGCCTCGGTAAGTTTCTCTACCAGTGGTCTCTGAGGCAGGTGCTCATGAAGACGAAAGATGAATAACATCACAACTTCTGTAGCCATTGGTCTCTTCCTGTTGAGTGTCAGTACTCTGTGAGGTTCTTATGACACCCTTAGCATGCAGTCCAAGGAGGTAAATGTACAAACATGTTTGGGTGTGGGGGAGGGGCAGCACTGTACCATTATGGTGGGAGATCAAAGCTGTTAATTGACTTCTGCTCCACAGTCCACTGCCCTGTTTACCCTGTTTCCATCTCTTTCCCACTTTCCTGCCTCTCCAGTCACTAGAAAGGGTATGGTAGGGCAGGAGGTGTAACTGTCAGCACATTGTCCCCAGCTCAGACCAGAACTGCCTAAGTGCCTGAAGCTTCAGAGCCCTCCACAGCTTCCCTCAGCTAGGATGAGGGGCTGCCCGTTTTGTTTCTGACTGGGTCTTATATTATCTTCTTACAAAAGCCTCATGTTTATTTGTTGCTTTGAACCTAATTCCAAGCTATCCTCTGGGGAGGAGACCGCTAGAGACTGCTTCTCACTTGTGGTAGGGTTTTTGGGCAGTTGCCATTAACTTGAGAAACAGTTATGCAAGTGTGGAAGATAGATTACCGAGTTCTCCATTATTTATCAATAGTTTTTCTTGAGCCACACTGTCGTTCTCAAAGTAAGCATCCAACACGCTGGGAAATGTTTTCAGCACTATGTAAGCATAGATTAAAGGTTAGAACTTAAGAATCCTCACATTTCAGAGTAGGAATACTACTCAATGCCTACTGGTATCTAGTCTGACTTCCCACTCATGGTAATTGTTTTGTTTATTGATTATATACTATATTCAGATACTGTGATGCTTTCCGTAGATGTCCTTTGCTTCTCAAAATGCCCTCCGCAAGGTGAAGACATTATCCCTTCTTCGAGAAGAAGGAGCAAGCGAAACAAACAGCGTCCGGGAGGTTGAGCAGGCAGGTGGCAGAGCTGGTACGAATCCTTGTTCAGCTCCTTAAGCAGGCCTCCAGAAGGCAAGGCCTCCTGAGGAACGGCCACATGGCTAGCCCCGAATGTTCCCAGTAAGGCGACTTACCCTCTTCCATTTAAATTGGTTTTCATTGTTACTGGAAAGCCCCATTAATAATTAACAAGCACAGCTGATGAGAAAAAAGCATTGGCGCATCTTGGCCCAAAGGTCAGCCATAAGTGAAGATGGTTCTCTGTTGGATCTGGCTAGAAGGTCCCCACAACAACAATGTCAAATAAGGCAGACACTGGTAAGCATCAGCGCATTCAAAGCTGGTACTAGGAACGCAGGGTGTAGAAGGACAGAGAGTTAGAGCCCAGGGCAGTGAAAGTGACCCCCCGTTTGCTCGGCTGCAGGGTGGTCATCTACCAGGCTTTCGTGCAAAACGTTTTGTGATAACTTCTCGAGGCAGCTGTTTTGAAAGTAGGAGCATTTCAGTACCAACTTAAGCACCATCAAGTTTTGGATGTTTTACTTCTAAGGGATGTGCTAGAGGGTCTCACAAGATGTTTCAAATGGGTAAAGGACCTTGCGAACAAGCCTAAGTGCCTGAGTTCAATACCTGAAATCCACATGGTGGAATGGGAGGACCAACTTCTGCAAGTTGTCCTCTGACCTCCTTCCATCCCTGCCAAGATAAAGAAATAAATGTAGAAAATTAAATTAAAAAATAATGTGCTAGATAGATACCTGTACCTATCCCTGACCACAGTCCTGCAGGGATCTGAGCTAGGGTTAGGGCATGTACGCCTCAGAGTCCTGAATCATCCACTCTTGCTCATCTCTGACAGAACTGCCACCACACTCACTTGTGATCAACAGATGGGTCTGGGTGCGGCAGAGTGGACCTTTGTTCCTCTCCTACTTTGTTGCAGGAAAGGCAGCCTGAGCACTTTGTGGGCTTCCTCATTATGCCAACGTGGTTTAGGGAGTGTGTTCAGCTGGGCAGAGGCAGTCCAGTGCGGCAGCCCTGTGGACTCCCATCCTGTCCCGTGGTCCCAGCTCCAGAGTGCACTGGAAACTTTCAGTGAGCATTTCAGACAAGACTCAGCAGTGAGCATGGATGTATGTCCTTTATGACAATAATCTGATGTGGGGCTGTCAAAGCTATAGATTTGTAAGGTATTCTGAGCAAATCAGAAATAAAGCAGAAAACAAGTCTATAAAGAAAGGAATTCTTGAGGCAGAAGGAGCAAAGAAAATCGGATTTACTTGGTTTTTAAAAATACTAAGTTCTTGGTAATTACAAATATTAAACATGCTGATGTTTTACACTTATGCTGGGCTATGTTGACTTGGCTGTGTAGCATGAGAGAGAAAGAGATGCTGCGGAGATGTGAACACTACAGGTCTGTGGCAGGGAGTGAGGACAGGCCTGCCTCTCTTTGAAACAGGAACCGCATGGGATGGACAGACAGATGCAGGCTTCCACACTAAAATGCTATCGTCATTAGGACTGATGTCATTTTAAGATTCTACAACCACATCATGGCGAATGGCATCCCGATAGAGGGAAGTGGAGGAGAACCCAGTGGAGGGGCTGCCTTAGAATTCGGTCTTACGTAGTTGGAAGTGTTTGGTTGAGAGAGAAGGGGGTTTTTTTTTTTTTTTGTCTTTTGAGTTAGTTCTGGCAGGCCTGGAACTTTCTGTGTAGACCAGACTGATCTCAGTCTCACAGAGATCCACTTGCCTCTGTCTCCTGAGTGCTGAGATCAAAGGTGTGTGCCACCATGTTGGGTGAGAAAAAGGTTTTTGAAAGACTGTGATAGTTAATTTCCACCCTCTCATCCTGTCCGGCTGTTATCAGCCTTCTTGTGGTTTTTCTAAGTCACCAATGTGTGTCACTAGGACAGGATTCCTATGTCTGTGCCCAGGTTGTCCCCTGTCCAGTGACCCAGCTGAGGAGCAGAGGTCTGATAGGCAGAGGCATCCAAGCTTTGCCACACACACCCTGAGCCAGAGAGGTGTACCCTTTTCCTGGCTCACTGGTGGACACTTGCTTTTCCTCTCTCCCTTCTTTTTCCTCAAATGCTTTCATTCCATTCTTCCTCCATTGGGTTCCCTGCCTAACATCACTACTTCTCAGGAGACTTCACTGCTCCCTTTATCTAAAATGACAGCCTCTGTCACTGCCTTCTTATCATGCACTATTTTTTTTTCATGTTTTCATTAACTGGTGTAACATGTATTTATTAATTTCCTTTCTCCCCTGGGAGGGCAGAAGCTCTGCTCATTGGTCTATCCCCAAGGCCTGATACATAGTAGGCAACTGATGAACACTGTGATTGAACGTCTCCCTGTCAGGCAGGTGAGATGGCTCAGTAGGTAACTTGATTGCCACCAAGACTGAGGACCTGAGTTTGATCCCTGGGACCCACATAGTGGAAGGAAAGAATCAATCCCACACCCCTCTACACACACTAAATAAATGTAATTAAAAATGTTAAAGACTTCCCCAAATGCTTTGTTAGTCCAGTGCTAGGCTCAGCTCAGAATATTTTTGTTGATGGTGACCTGGCATAGTCTTCTCCACAATGCAGACCAGCTGAACCAAAAATAGAAAACACAAAAGTTGTTGGCTGTGAACCTCAGTGACTAAGGACAGCGGTTTCTGCACTTCACAATCAATCACTTGAGGACCTTAACAAAAAACAAGAAAGTGAGTCATGGCACATCCTCTACCCTTCTCTTCAAGAATGAGGCATGCTGACTTGCTAAAGTGGTGACTTATTTGGAAAGACACAACATCTAACATGGTGCATTACGGTAGAAGGAGTCGCAGGGCTTTGATTTTAATTTTAAAGGTCAATTCGAACAAAGTAGTTTGTATCAAAGCGAATTCTTGAAATCTCTTCTATTAATAGCATCATTTAGCACCTCAGCTGCTCTGCAGGCTGTGCAGGCTTCAGTCTCACCGAGAGTTCACCTTTCCTGAAATACAGTAAATGTCAATGCAGATACAGTGCCACAGAGGTGTGAAACATCGACACTCTCCGCCTTTGGCCTGAACTTTCAGGACTTAGCAGATCCTTCACAAATGTTATGAGAACTTTTAAGACCACTGTGCACTGACTTTGGCCCAGTGGTGAGAATGCAGCTGAGCATAGAGATATAGGTAAAAACTTGGGGCGACCTAGAAGCCACGTCCACTCCTGGCACTGGCAGATGGGGTGACTTGCTGCGATGGTACACACAAGACCCCATGACCTGTTTGGGAAAAATTTGGTAGAGGGAGCAGCCAGGGCTCAGCTGAAAACAGCTTTATTGAACACCTTCTCTGCTGCCTTTGGACCTAGTGATTCCTTCAGGTGCCCGGTGACCTGACAGCTCCAAGGAGCACCAGATGTCAAAGGTGGAATCCAGCCGGAGCCTAGAGCTCAGGGTGGAAAAGAGCCCTGGGAAGGGTGGGTCTGTGAGAGGCAGATCTGAGCTCCGCACCTGTGATGGACAGGTGGAATTAGGATGGTAAAATGACGTTCGGTTCCATCAAGCTTGGAACCTTTTGCCCACTGTGCTCAGTCAGAAACTTTGAAAGTACAGTTTTGTATTTTCAGAGCAGTGGTTATGATTCTGTGTGATGACCCAGAGGCTGCAGCTGGGAGAACAGTTTACGCCTTCTTGCCTGAGCCTGTCAGGGACGTAGTTTCAAAGGTAATGGTCCCAGTCCTTTGCATGTTGTGTGTTTCATGTGTGACACAGCAACGATGATGTTATTTAGTCTTGAATGTAAGAACTACCTGCAACTGTACTTCCTCCTTCCATCCCTATCTGAAAATTCAACCTCCCAGCCCAGGAGAATCTTCCTGTGGACCAATCCTGCAGGACCATTTCATCGATTTGCCCCAGCCCAGAGCTGCCCCAGAAAGGAAGGAGGGAAGACCTGTACGTGTTTCTTCTTGCGATAGCTGGGGACCACACTCAATCCTTTCTTTTCTGTGAATGCTAACTGCCTAATTTGTGGTCCACGGGGATCCAAGACACCCTGGAACTCTCCCCCAGATGCAATGGGGACCCTGTGGCCTGTCTCCCCAACCACTTCCACTCCTTCCTGCTGAGCTGTCTTACAAGGCCTGCTCCCTCACAAAGCCCAGAGATGTGAAGCGGTATTCAAGGTCACACAGCTGAATGTCAGACTTCCATGGCTTTCTTTAAGACTATATGAGTGCAAGTGAAGGGGGCTTCAAAGAACCTGAAGTTTTCAAGTTGGCTTGAAATCTGACTTTGTCGTGAACCAGACTGCGACCCTGGACAAGTTGTATAGGTTTTCTGATCTGCAAAGGAAAGCCACATGGCTTTCTTACAGGGTTGCCATAAAGACTGATGTATGAAATGTGCCAATCACAGAAAGGTATTAGTGAAAGGCAGACATTTCTGTTACTCCAATATCTCCCTTGCTCAAGCAACAAGAAACTCAGGCATCATGTGATAAAATATGAGCTTAAGATGATATATGCTTTCCAGGATGTTAATCTTTTAATAGGGATTCTTGGAAGTGAAAAGCCATTGAGATTTGATGAGATGAACCTTAGGAAGTAGGTGAACACCAGGAATCCAGGTGAAGTGTTTGGGGCAGTTGGACTGGAAGGTACCAGAAGGCAGCCCCTCGAGAGAACTGAGAAGCGAGACATCCTCTGGGGTCCCAGCAGTCAGTCTCAGAAGGGAAGACAGTCATCCTCAGGAAACCCTGGCTACGTCAATCCAAGAAATCTGATCTCCCAGAGTCCAGGAGAGGAGAAAGCAGGCTCAGTTTGAACAGTTCTTAGTGTGATCGATGGGAGATGCTGCAGAACCAGGGCCAACCAGGGCCCCAGAGCCTGGGGCAGCGTGGCCACTCCAACAGGAAGGTGACTGCTTCTGCTCTTCCCTTTTAAGTCTGGCAAGAACAGTTTGAGTACGTAGAAATGTCATTGGTCCACTTTTCCTAAAAGGGTGTTGGTTTTTTTAAGAATTTCTAGGGAGAGAAAGCTAATTATATTCTAAACCATTGGCAATATTGGAAATTCTTTTTCAATCATTTTAAATAAACCTACAATCCATGTGTGAATTCCATCTTATGTTCCATCTTTAATAATGATACTCACATGAAGGAACAGTATGCATCTTTTTCACCTTAAGAATCTTTGTGATATTCTTCCATATGCTACAATGGCTCTCTACTGGGAACGCTTGGGATATTAAGAAGTGTGGTTACCAGGCTGGAGAGATGACTCAGTAGTTAAAAGCACTGGCTGCTTTCCAGAGGACCAGGGATGGAATCCCAGCCCCTACACGGTAAACTAACAACTGTCCACAACTCCAGCTACAGGTGATCAATACCCTGGCCTCTGTAGATATTGCACACACAGGGTATACTTTACATACCTACAGCCAAAACACTCATACATCTAAAATATAAATAAATAAAAAGAATTATACTTACCTTTGTCATGAAAATACCTTTAAACATTTTAAATTTGTTTACTTGCTTTACATTTCACAAAATAGAATTATGCTGAGCTTTATCAATTTTATTTTTGAAAAGAAAATGAAAACCCCAAACCCCAGAGGTGTCTCCTCACTAGCCTGCCAGTCTAAAGACTAGGTCAGTCTCACACTTCTTATTTCACAATGATTCCCAAGTTTCTTGGCACACCGTCCCAGACCCTGGATACAAACACCCCAGTGTGTGCATGAAGGTTGCGGCAAGGCCCCTCCCGAGGCAGAGGAGAGATGATTTCTAGACCAGCTGATGTATGTTGGCCATGGCCCCAGAGAGAAAGCATAGAGGAAATACAGCTTCTCTTCGCTTAAAAGCAAAAAGCATCTTGTCCTGTAAATGTAGGTGGGTGTGAGGAGAGTACAGAGTTGGACTACATTAGCAGTTATGGAGTATACCATTATAAGGTGTTCACTATTAAAAATGTATTCATCTCCCCTTTTCGTGTATGAGTATTTGCCTTCCTGTATACGTGTGCATCACACATGTGCCTGGTGCCCAAGGACATCAGAAGAGGGGCTTGAATCCCCTGGGATTGGAGTGACATAGAGTTGTGAGCTGCCTGTGGGTGGTGGGAACTGAACCTGGGTCCTCTGCAAGAGCAGTCAGTGTTCTTAACCACGGAGCCATCAGTTTCCCATTCCCTAGCTGCACTTCGTCTTGCTGCAAAGGAAAGCACGAATTACTCTGAATTTCTGTGCAGTCCTAGTCCCTGAGGTCCCAAGGGCAGACAGTCCAGTGTCCTGTACCCTGACCCACTTGAACACATAACAGGCACCCAAAATAGGCTAAATTCATAAATGAAGCAGGAAATTTCCCATAAATGAAACAACTCTTGTTCCCAAGGGACTTTTTAAACTACACGTAGAGGGTTTAAAAAGATAATTTACGGGGCTGGAGAGATGGCTCAGCAGTTAAGAGAACTGGTTGCTCTCGCAGAAGACCTGGGTTTGATTCCCAGTACCTACATGGCCGTTAACAGCTGTGTATAACTTCACTTCCAGGGGAATTCGATGCCCTCTCCTGACCTCTGAGGGCATTTCATGACACAGGTGTGCTTACATACATTCAGGCAATACAGTCATACACATTAAAAAATAATAAATAAAATATTTAAAAAAATTTTAAAAATTTAAAATAGTTAACAATAATAATGCAAAAGGCTATTGGAGTGACATCTGTCATGCCCTTGACGCCAAGACCAGCAAACACCAAAGAAAATGAATTCTTAATTCTAGAAATTCTTTTATGAAACAAAACTTAATCTGTGATTTTCTGAAAGTTCCAGGCTCGTTTTGAATTCAGGCTGGTGCCCTTGACTGGTGGAGAGATGGAGACCTGAGTTAGAGAGTCTCTATCTCTAAATGGTCTCACAGGCCTTAATCATCAGGCGGCACCTGGGGCTCCACCCGTTCTTACTTTTCATTTTCAACGTCATGTTTGACAAGTTTCTGAAGAGTGATGAAAATATCTTTCTTACAAAAATTTTGTTTAAAAATATATTATAAATAGGATTTTTTCCCTCTGTTTCCAGTTCTTACTGGTTGTTGTTAGTATATGATACTGATTTTCTTGATATATATTATTCATGTTTCTAGCCTTCTAGATCTTTGTGTGTGTGTGTGTGTGTGTGTGTGTGTGTGTGTGTGTGTGTTTGAGATAGGGTCTCCCTGTATCCCCAGCTGGTCTGGAACTCACTATGTAGACCAGGCTGGCCTTGAACTCACAGAGATCCACCTGCCTCTGCCTCCCAAGTGCTGAGACTGAAAGCATGCTCCAACATGCCTGGCTGCCTTTTTAAATATTTTATTTTATGTGTATGAATATTTTACTGCATGTACCCATGTGTACCACATGTATGCCTGGTGTTTGTGAGGAGGTCAGAAGAAGAAGTCAGATCCCTGGAACTGCAGTTACAGAAGATTGTTAGCTGCCATGTGGGTGCTGGATCTGAACCTGGGTCCTCTGCAAGAGCCCCCGGTGCTCTTAACTGCAGAGCCATCTCTCCAGGCCTCTCTAGCCTTTTTTCCCATATTCTTTTAGGGTTTTTTTGTTGTTGTTGTTAATTTGTTTGGGTTTGGAATTAAGTTCTCATATCATTTGCTGTCTTTTAAAAGTGCTCAATTCCATTTCCTTATTTTATTTATAATTGTTTATATGTGCTTTCTTTTTAAAATGTTTTATTTATTATTTTTATTTTATGTGTGTAAGTGTAGCTGTGTCATACAATGCCTGAGGAAGTCAGAAGAGGATGTTGAATCCTCTTAACTACTGAGCCATCTCTCCAGCCCCTATATGTGTTTGCTTAATAGATACTGTTCTGTAATTTTGTGCTCTGTATTTTAGGTAGGTTTTGGCATTGAGGACTTGGTAAACTCATACAGGGAACTAAAGAAAGGTTCATCTTTTCTCAAGGTCTGAAATAGTTTGAGATGCATAGAAACGAGTGTGCAATGCTGATTCCATGATGGTGGCGATCAGCAGCATTAAGGAGCACAGCAGTGTCAAAAGTATTATCAAGTTAAGGTTATGATGATAGATCAAAAACTAATAACATGCCTGTAATCTCAGCGCTAGGGAGGCAGACACAGGATGATCACAAGTTCCAGGCTAGCCTGGTCTACATAGCAAGGTCCAGGCCACTCAAGACTACACAGTGGGACCTTGTCTCAGAAGAACCAAGGAGCCAAATAGCCAGCCAAACAAATAAAACGTCACCTAAGAAGTAGCACCTTCCCACCACTGGGGATCAAACCTAGGGTGTTGCATGTGCTAGTCAAGTGCTTTATCACTGAGCTACATGCCAAGCCCCTTAAGTAGATTTTGTAATAATAATAATAATAATAATAATAATAATAATAATAAAGAATTCTAAGTACTGTAGGAGCACAAGGAAGTCATCTAAACCAGGACTATAGTTTACAATCAGCTTACTATTGTTAATAACTTTAACAAAGTAGTACGATTCTCTGGCCGTAAATTTAACTGGAAAAAGGGGCTAATCTTTGCAGTGTACCTAAAAATAAAAAGGATTCCAGTAAAAAAAAAGAAAAAATCACTGCATTCTAGTTCCCACCCCAGGAATCCCCCTCCTCCACCCATGGCTGGTTAGTAGTTTCTTGACCTCTCTGAATTTTCAAATTGAAGCATGCGTGTCTAAGATTGCAAAGTTAGCATTCAGACATATTTGTCTTTCTGCATCTGGGTTACCTCACCAGAACTCACCTAGCATGTGTGATGCTCTGTGGTTGATCCTCAGTACCAAAACACACACACACACACACACACACGTATGATGAAATGTGTGTTTCAGTTGAATGAAAACAGATGTACATTAAGCGTTATTGTCATAATTAGTCATTTAACTGGGTATTTGCAGGGGATAAAGTCCAGAGTAAGTAATTAAAGCCATTGCTTGACTTAAATCTCAGGTTTTGGTCCTAGTAACTTGTGAGCTTGAATGGTTCTTTAAGTTCTGTAATCCTTAATTTTATTATTTGTGTGAACTGTATAAGGTATTTTTGGAGTGACTAGTAAATAGAAAATGTTCCATAAATACACATTACTTCACACTATATAAAAGCAAATTCCAGATGGATTAGAACTATAAATAACAAAGTAACAAAAGAAAATGTAGAAGAACATTTTTAAAGTCTCAGCTTGGAAGTCATTTGAAATACATAGCAAAGCAAAAAAACCATCAGCCATAAAAAAGCCCCAAAACCAAAAAAACCATGGTGCAACACTATAAGCACTGACTGGAGAATGGAGAAGCAGGCTCCTCCACATTGCTACTGTAGTCCTTGGGAAAGCTAAGCGAGTGAACAAATCATTTAAAAAGATACTTATAGGATGGCTTTTCACACAGCAGTTCTACTTTTGAAAATTAGCTTATGGAAACCAAAGTGCCACTGTAAAGGACATACGTGCACAAGGAAATCTGTGTATTTTATTTTTACTTTATGTATATGAGTGTTTTGCCTGCATGTATGTATGTGCTTCATGTATATGCAGTGCCTGAAAAAGCCTGAAGGGGGCTCTAATCCCTGGAATCAGATTTATAGGTGGCTTTACTGGCAGAGTTACCATGTAGGTGCTAGAAACTGAATCCAGATTCTCTGCAAGAGCATCAAGTGCTCTTACCTGATGATACACCTCTCTAGCCGTGTGTGTGTGTGTGTGTGTGTGTGTGTGTGTCTGTGTGCACGCACGCACGCGCCACATCCTTGGAAGGGAGGATTCAAAAGTTTCTTAAATAAGGAAATGGGTGAATAAGTTATAGAATAGTATATAGTTCGGCAAAAGAATAAATTACATATATACGTATTGATGTGGAATGTCAATGCGAGTGCCTGGTTAATGATGCAATGGCTAAAATGTGAACCAACGACTGTGCTATGGTTTGTATAGCATCCACTGCTATGGTTTGGCCTCCAGACCAAATAAAGCCCAAGAATTCATGTGTTGGAGGTTTAGTCTCCAGTGTGGTGGAACTGAGAAGTGGTGAACCTTTAAAACGTGGATCCTAATGGGAGTTGATTAGGCCATCCTGGCCACTACCCTCAGAAGGGATTAAGATAGTCCAGTTAGTTCCCACCAAAGTGAATTGTCATAACAGGGTGAAACTGAGCCATGAATTTCCTCTGGCCTCCTGTCTTACCATCATGCCCACTTCCGTCGGCACATATGACATGGGTGCACTCACACACATGCAGGCAATACACTCACACATATAAAATAAAAAATGATAAAAATATATTTAAAACTTGTGTTCATGATTTATTTTCTCAGTCTCCACTCAAGTTATCTCTATTTTAAAAAGGACTGCAATGAATACCCTTTTACATATGTCATTTTGCTTTGTGTGTATCTGTAGGGTAAATACTGGATTGAATCAAACGATAGAACAGACACCCACAACTGTAGGTTGTGGATGCGGGGAAAGTGAAGTTTAAGAGCCCTTACTGTTCTCGCAGAGAACCCAGATTTGGTTTCCAGCACCCACGTGGGGGCTCTCAATGATCTTCTCTCCTTCACAGGCATCAGACATGCACATGGTGTACATACATACATACATGCAGGAAAAACATTCATACACATAAAACAAATAAGTCTTAAAACGTGGAAATGATATGCACAATTAAAGTTCTCACAGATGCTGCCAATTTGTCTTCCACAAAGGTGCCAGTCAAATCACCCTGCCTCATTTCCCTCTGGCTTGCTCAGAGGGTTGGTACTTGGTTTGTTTATTCTTTCGATCTTGGCCAGTCTGCTACATGAACAATAGTATCTCCTGGCATTTCACTTTAGATTCCTCATTAAAGGCTGAACATCTAGAGATGTTAAAGAGATTTTAAAAATAGTTTATTATTTTTATAATTTTTATGTGTATGAGCGTTTTGCCTGTGTGTATGTAAGTGCACCATGTGCGTGCAGTGCCAGTGGAGGTCAGAAGAAGGTGTCAGATCCTCCTGAACGACAGTTACAGATGGTTGTTAGCTGTTCTGTGGGTGCTGGGACTCAAACTCAGGTCCCCTAGAAGAACAGCAAGTGTTCTTAACCTCTGAGCCATGTCCCTGGCCCTAGGATTTTATTTTTAATTATGTGTGTATGTGGGTGGGTTTGTGCACATGAGTGTAGTGCCCAAAGAGGCCACAAATGGGGTTTAAGATCTCTTGGAGCTGGAGTGACAGGCAGTGACAAGGCACTAAACATGCTGGGAACCAAACTCAAGTCCTCTGCAAGAGCAGTAGAAGCTCATAGCCACTGACCACGCCCTCCAGCCTGCACCCTTCTCTGCATTTAACAGAAGGGCTGGTGTTAATCAGGGGAAAGTAATTTGTAAATGGATAAAAATTTCAGGTATTATTAGCCAGTCAAGATTAGGAGAAGAACATTTGGATGATGGAGAAGAGACTCTGAAGAAGTACTGAAATATCCACATAACAAAGCCTTCAATGTCACCCGCCCCCACGACTTGGCCACCTGTCCAGGCCTACACTACTTACTGCCTTGTATGCTAGAATTCCAACCTTCCCCTGTAACCTGAGAAAAAAACCAACTACCACCTGGGACCCAAAGGTACCAAAGTAAAGCCACAGTTTCCTTAAGTCTCTCGAGCTCCCGATTCCCTGAACTGGAATTACAGACAGTTGTTAGCTGCCATGTGGGTGTTGGGAATACAGGCCCCCATCTTCTAGGCAGTGCTCTTAACTGCTGAGCCATCTTTCCAGTCCTTTCATACCCTTTAAACAAATTTGAGTATGAATTCAGATTCTTATTCCTCCCATCCTTTTTTTTTTTTTTTTTTTTTTTTGTCTTTTTGAGACAGGATCTCCCTGTAGCCCCAGCTGACCTGAACACTCTATGCGGGCCAGGCTGGCCTTGATCATGTAAAGACTCACCTGCCTCTGCCTCCTGAATGCTGAAATTAAAGGCATGTGCCACCATGCCTGGACTGTTTCTCCCATCTTAAAAATACATTATGTGTGTTTTAAGACCTGCTCTGCATCTTGAAGTTTCTTTCATTTCTGTCAGAACACGGCTCAGGGCACCTTTGTTCTACTGGCAGCATGATCTTCTTCTGTGTGGCTATTCCATAATTTAATCAGGTCCCTGCAATGAAGTATTGCGTGGTCTTCAGTGTTTATTTACTATTACAGCCAGCACTATAATACAGAGCCTTGCACTTACGCTGCTTTCTGTTAGTGCAAGCGTACCTGCAGGAGAGATCCTCCGAAGGGACACTGCGTGGAGTAGATATGAACAGCTAATTTTGATAGACGTTACTAAATTGGCCGACATTCACCCCGTTTTAGTCCTTTTTTACTGTTTTGAGATAGCCCTTGTGATGGCTAAACTTCATGGACTCTAGAATCACACATGAGAAGAACCTTTGGGCATGCCTGTGAGGAATTTTCTAGATTAGGTTAATTGGGGTGGGAGAACCTACCTACTGAGCATGGCATCATTCCATGTGCTGAGGTCCCAGATTCAGTAAAAAGGAGGAAACCAGCTGAGCACAAACATTCACACTCTTCTGCTTCCACCTGGGTGTAGTTCAGCCAGCTGTCTCAAGCTCTTGCCACCATGATTTCTCTGCAATGATGGATTGTCTTTTGTCAGGGTATTTTACCACAGCGATGAGACAAGCAACTAATGCATCCTTGCATGGTGTAGGACTCGAGTCTGCTCCCGATTTTGGTATAAAAGCAACAATATAATAAACACTAATTTATGCACTTTCTTGTACATGTATTCCTCCAGGATAATTAGAAAAGGAAAAAGAGAAAGAGAATATAAAATCTGAAAGGTAGGTAGAACTGAGATCAGAGGGTGGCTGAGAGAGACAAGGATTGGAACAGTGTGCGGGAAAGAGGCCTGAGACCCAGAGTGCATATGATCAGGGGTTGCCATAGGACTTGGAAGCCTGAGATTTTATTCTAAGTTCAAGATGATATGATTTACATTTTCAAACATGACCCAGCCTACTACATGGAGTGGTTTGGAAGGACTTGGGGAAAACAGGAGACTAAGCAATAATGTATGTGACACCTGGTAGCAGAGGGAGGCCTGTCTGGAGCGAAATGAACAAATCCTTAGCAGTCTCACCATTTAGGAAGTAAAGGTAACAGGCCCCGCAGAGGAAGGCCACCAGGAGGACTCTATAGAATGGAACCAGAGACACATGGCTCAACCAGCCGGATAAGAGAGGTACAGCCTCTGCCTTCAAGGATCTGGTAAGTGAGTCCAAGATTAAGCAAATGTTTGCAGGTGTGGACAGCTGCACCATGTACAGTGTGATGAAGAATAGAGGCTTTGCAATGTACTTGAAACACAAAGAATAGAGGCCTTGCACTTAAAATGCTGCTTGTACTGACTTTCTTACTTTGGTCAATTTTTTTCCCCCTTTCCTGCCTTTGGTCAGCCGGGCTTCCTTCCTCCTCTGACTCTTCCTCCTTTTACCAGATGCTTCTTTGGTGAGGGTTAGTCAAAGTATTAAATGAGGTCACTTTGAAAAACCCCTAGCACTGGTGTCTTAATTTCCTTTCCTCTGAGGATAAAACAGCCTGGCGAAAGCAATTTAAGGGAGAACGGGCTCATCTGGCTCACCGGTCCGGGTCACACTCCATCCTGGCAGGGAAGTCTCAGTGGCAGGAGCTTTAGGGACCTGGTCACATAGCATCCACAGTCCAGAAGCAGAAACCAATGAATGCCTGTTGCTGCTCAGCTCTCTTTGTCCACTCTCACAGTCCAGGATCCCACAGGGTCCTGCCCAGAGGTCCATCTCCAGGTGATTTTAGATTCTGTCAAGTTCACAATGAACAGTAATCATCACAACTAGTCAAAAGGGAATCCTGAATTACATGTGATGAATGGATGGGGGAAAAAAACCACCTCTTTCTTTCCCATTCGGCTTTTTGAGGCCTGGCTAGCCTTCCCTGGCAATCATTTGGGTTTTTCTTCAGCTTTGGAATGTGATTAACAATGGAGAAAACTGGGCTCATTAGCTCTGTGCATGTGGCTTGCCTGAATCATACGCTACGAAGAAATACAAATTAATTGTTTACATATCTTTAATTTATTGTTTTCCAAAGTTAGCCTTTTTAAAAATAAAATATTAATCTCCCTCCTTTATTTATCAGAGAATTGCGATATACTTGGAAGAGTAGATGGAGGCATGAATTTATTTGATTAATGGATATCAAATTATTATGGTTAAGTTTATTGTTTGAGACCACAGCTCTACGGGGACATTAATAAATGTGATTGCTTCTGCTAGAATATTCGTTAATCCCGCGGTTTAGTGTGCTGATAATGGAACATGCTGCTCCAGTGGCTTTTAATGAGCTTTCCCCGCTGACTCCAGAAAAGCAAAGAAAATGCTTTTACAAGCGCACACATGTCAAGAGGACTAAGATACTTTTTAAATCTCCGTGTGCTCTCAGAATATATCACAAAAGTACACTAAATGCAGGTTCCTTTTCTTACAAGCTCTTCTGCTTGAGACTTTAAAAAAGTTAACAAAGAAATCTGAGCAATCGTTGTTGTGGACTGAATGGCGCCCCTCCATCATATCCCCACAATGGAGCCCTCGTCCCCACCTGGTTGCGTTTGGATACCGGGCTCTTGAGGAGGCGATAGCACTTCCAAAAATCTGAAAGGTGAACAACGCAGATGAGCTGCAGAGCGCTCGCCCTGCGTCTGCTGGGAGCGAGGGCAGCTGTCTGCAAGCCAGGAAGAGCTCTTGCAGGGAATGGACCCTACCAGATCTGAAACTTCTGGGCCCAAAAGTGGAGGAAATAAAATTACAGTTGAAGCCACCTAAGTCTGCGAGATGGTGTGAGGGCACCCGAGCCGACAACACATGGACCATTGAACCCCAAGCCAGCGCTGCTTGTTCCTGGCTGCTCAGGGTTTAAAAGGCTGTATTTGGCTGGGAGGCCCTAATTAAAACCATTTGTTTCAGCAGTTTGGGAGTTTTACCTTCTTTGTGAATAAAACTCAAAGTGGAAAAGGCTGTGTGATGGTAAAAGACTGCTTTCTTGATTCAGGTCATTCCACAACTGTAAAGTGAAATAACTCAAAGAATCATCAGGGCTTCCCACTCAAGGACAAATCAATGTTTGAAAGTGGGTGTCAAGTCAAATGTTAACTCTTATGTCCACCTCTCGTTACCTCTTCTGCCCTCAGGGAGAGCTGTACAAATCAATGCATGCATATGGAGGGCTCGTCCATCCCCCACCCGCCCCCATTTCTTATCTAACAACATGAAATTAAAGGATTTTCATTCAAGGAAGCTAACTAAGCATGTCCATTTGCCTCCTCCTGTCCCAGAGACCGTCACTATGTTGATATTTTTAAAGGGAAAGGGATAAAATTAACTCATCAAAGAGAATGGAGAGGAAGCCATCAATGAATAATACATTACTGGAAGACAGATAAGCAGAGCAGAGAAAGCAAAACCCAGAACACATTAGGGCAGAGAACACAGATGCCTAGGAGAGATGGCTGGCAACAGTGATGCCCAGACCCTCGAGCCCAATCAGATTAGTACAGCACAGCTGTCTATTTTCTGTTACTACAATAAAATGGGTGGCTAGCCTACAGAGAAAAGGTCATTTAGCTCACAGTCTCAGAAGCTGAAAGTCTGGAATCGGGAGGCGTCACCAGGTCAGCCGTATCGAGGACCTCAGTGATTGCATAGCATTACAGCAGATGATACAAGATGTACAAGTGCACCCATGTCGTGCATGCCCACGGAAGTCAGAAGAGGGCACTGGATTCGCCTGGAACTGGAGTTACAGATGATTGTCACCACCGTGTGGGTGCTGGGAATCAAACCCAGGTTCTCTGCAAGAGCAGTCAGTGCTCTGAACCACTGAGTCGTCTCTCTGGCCCCCATGAACATAATTTTAATAGAACTACAAGAGAGTGACACTTCATTGATGACAGGCAATGACTGACACTGAAGCAGTTTCATGTTTAGCTACAGGAGAAGAGTGTTGGGGTGAAAAGAAGGAAGGAGTGGAAGCAGTGTCTGAAGCACTGAAGTTCCGCAGAGAAGAAAATGGCAGAGATTTGCTGTGCCAAATGTCTATAAATGTATAGGGTTTTTTTTTTTTTTTTGGAAGGATACATATGAAATCAGTAAGTTGTGACTTTCAAGGTGAAGCTGTTGTAGGCAGAAGGGAAAGTTTATCTTTCAGTGTATATTGCTTTTACTTAAAATTTTTATGATATGCATATATTGCCAATAAAAAAGTAATTAAAGTTTGGGTGTGGTGGCACATGCATTTCATCCCAGACTTGAAAGGCAGAGGCAGGCAGAATTCTGTGAGTTCAAAGCCAGCCTAGTCTACCTAGGGAGTTCCAGGCCAGTCAGGGCTCTTTAGTGAGGCTCTGTCTCAAAACAAAACAAAACAAAACAAAACAAAAATCCCTCCAAAAGTAATTAAAGCCTATGAGTGCTTCTGTTTCCTTGGGGAATTCTCTTTGCATAACTCCCTTGGGTTTCTTTGCCTTCAGTCCACAGCAGATCTTTGGCCTGGGACTGCAACTCTTTTCATTGTGAGCAAGCCAGGGTTCTTTCTTCTCATTTTTTAACAGAAAGGGTTTTATGCATGTATTTCATTGTGTAGGACAGTATCTGGATCTTAGATTTCAAAAATATCCTCCTTTAATTTGTTTCTTCAAACTTAAACATTTTCCAGGAAGCCAATCTTGGGATTCTAGTATTAAGGAGGTGGAGGTGGGATGATCATGAGTTCAAGGTCAGTCTTGGGTGTCTAGTGAGTCTGACGCTAGGAAGGAAGATGAGAAACCTTGCTTGATTCAAGCAAAAATAATCAAATGAACAAAAGCCTCCATTTACCGACCGACCAGTGAAAGTTTTTTTTTTTCCTAAAGCACTTATACAAATACCACTTATCTTAGTCTTTTTCTTATTTTCCAATATGTTCTTGAAACCTACATTTTGATTAGATAGAACTGAAAGGGGAAAAGAAAAAAATCTACCATATGCAATATGCCCCCACTGGTTAAAGAAAACACCAATTGTCCTTTCACTTATTTTCTCAGAAATCAAGGACTTTATATTTATTTATTTTTAATGTATATTTTACTGAAATTTTCACATTTCATACAATAAATCTTTTGTGTGTATGTTTTTAATTAATTAATTTTTATTTTGTATGTATTAGTGTATTGCCTGCATATATGGAAGGAGATCAGAAAAGAGTGTCATGTCCCTTGGAACTAGAGTTATGGGCAGTTGTCAGCTGCCATGTGGGTGCTGGGAATCAACTCTGGGTCCTCTGCAAGAGTAGTCAGTGCTCTTAACTGCTGAGCCATCTCTCCAGCCCCTCATACAAGAAATCTTACTCAGATGTAGGCTTCCTCCCATCCGTACTGTCTTTGTCCCCCGACTGGATTTCATGCTTTCTCTCATATATGTTAAAGTCTATTAAGTAAATCTTTTGTACCCAGATGTCTCTTGGTACAAGTCAGCCTATCTAGAGTCACTCCCTTAAAAAAAAAAATCAACTATCCCTATAGTAACCAGTTGCCAGTAATTCCTCAGCTAAAGTTGGGGCTACTGCCAATTTCTCCAGTTCTATGCTGTGTTTGTTTGTGTGTGTGTGTGTGTGTGTGTGTGTGTGTGTGTGTGTGTGTTTTTTCCTGATTGAGTCTGCATGAGTCTTGTGCATGCTGTTACCATTGCCGCAAATTCATACTCAAAAGTTCCTAGAGGCCTGGAAGACTCTGTTTCCTATGTTCATGCACCAACCCTGGCTCTTACAGTCTTCCTGCCTCCTCTTCCACAATGGTCCCTGAGTCACAGGTGGGTGAGGGTTAATATAGAAGTTCTTTCCAGGGACACATACTCTGCAGTCTAGTATTCTCTAGACCTGGGCTAGTTGGGGTCTCCTGTGTGCACTGCACTCTGTTGCCTGAGGAAGCTTCACTGATGAGAGCTGAAGGACGCATCAGATTCTCTCCACCCCGGTTCTGCTGCGTTCCAAGGGCCTTCAGTGGAGATCCCACTGCAGACTGTCACTTAGGGCTGGGCATCTCTCAGACATATATTTTCTGTGTGTGGTCAGTTGTGGATCTCTGTAAGAGCTTCCATATGTTGCTAAAAGAAGTTTCTTTGATGAGTGGTGAATAGTATACTTTTCTATAAATACGAGGATTTATATTTAGCATACAGTAAGAAATTACATTTGTCTACAGATGTGACAGAAATAAGGTTTTCTCTAGGATTTCTGACCTCTCCAGCCACATGTATTTGGCGGTGTTTACAGTACCACCCATGAGTTCCCTACCATTGGGAGGGCTTTAAATAGTTACATAGCTGTTGATTACCCCCAAGATAAAAGTGACAGTACTGCATGGCTTACAGTTTGTTGTGCTGGTCATTGTTGTGATTATTAGTCTTTAAAGCTGGGGTTGGACCATTGATTGATTTTCTCCCCCCCATCAACTTGCATAGTATCCTCTAGAACTATGAGAGCTAGTCTTCAGGGAAGAGGCTTCTAGGGCAGTTCCAGCTCCATTGCTCCGAGTCTTGTGTCGAAAATATGTCCAGTCTTCAGCAATAAGGTCTTACCTTCAAGTTCTGGAAGGTGTCTCTTAGACTACCCTGACCAACAAATCAAACAACATGAGTTTCTTGTTATATAGTCTTCAGGTATACACATGGTTCAGGTATTGTCTGTGCATATTTCAGTCAGTTTTTAAGCTAATACATTTCCCCCTGGTTATTTTTCACATGTTATCTCTTCCCTCTCTCTCCCTGAATAAACAAATGGCCCAATAAGATGGGCTAAGGACCTGAACAGGGAGTTCTCAGAAGAAGAAATGAAAATGGCTAAGAAACACCTTAAAAAGTGCTCAACATCCTTAATAATTAGGGAAATACAAATCAAAACCACTTTAAGATTTCAGTCAGAGGGTTAAGATCAAGAAAATAGAAGACACCAAATGCTGGCAAGAATGTGGGAAAAGCGGAACGTTCACTCACTGCTGTTGGGACTGTAAACTCACACACCACTATGGAAAGCAGTGTGGGGAACTCCTAAAAACTAAAAATGAACCTACCATAGACCACTCCTTGGCATATGCCCAAAGGACTCGTCCTGTGCAGAGATCCTTGTACATCCATATTTGGTGCTGCTCTTTTCACAACAGCTAAGAGATGGAAGCAACCTAAATGTCCCTTCACCGACAAATGGATAATGAAAATGTGGTCCATTTATGCGATGGGGCTGTACTCAGTGGTAAAGAAAGTCAAAATCATGAAATCTGAAGGTAAACAGACAAAAGTAGAAACTGTTATGCTAAGTGAAGTAATACATACTCGGAAAACAAGGGATGTGCGTTCGCCTCATTTGTGGATCTTAGCACCAAACAGGTATATGTGTGTATATATCCTGACGTAATCTTAGGAGCCAGGAAAATGGAAAGGAGCCATGGGAGTAAAGAGAAAGGAAGAACCCAAGAGAGGGAGGATAGTGCGGTACAGAGTTTGCTAAGAGGGAAGTAGGGGAAATGGGAACACTCAACAGGAAAGGGAGGAGGGAAGGATACACAGTGAACCATGGGGTCAAGGGGAAGAAGGAACTCAAGAGAGAAGACCACAGGAGACAGGGATTCTCAGGAGAAGATGAGGAAAATAGAGATACTTTAACAAGTACTCTATATTTTTAAAATGTAAGTGAAAATTCTAAATTCTAGGGCTGGCATGACGGCTCAGCCAGTAAAGGCATTTGCTGTATAAGCCTGATGCCCTGAGTCTCATCCCTAGAACCTGCATAGAAAATGGAGAGAGTCAATGCCACAGTGTGCAGCTCATGTGTGCCCACACACAACACATCATGCACACACTAAGCAAAAATGCCTTAAAACTCTCTAAATTCTAAAACAAACAAACAAAAGAGTCGGACATACAAATATGTCAAGAATGTGGCATAAATATGGAAGAAAATGATCAAATATATTTAGTTGGATTTTCCCATCCACCTTTCCAAAGCCAAATTCTCGTATCAAAATGGATTTATCAGTGTAGAACCACGTATGTGGATAACTTAACTCATTTGGGAATGGAAAACTAAACTAACTACGATTTAATCTGTCTGGGAAAGCAACAAAGAAGTGTCATAAAATAAATCACCACTGGAACTGGTAATGAAAGAATGGTGAGTGATCTAATAAGAGAATTGAGAGAAAAAAAATTAAAAATAGTGTCATTTGCAGTGTCCTTGTGCCTAATCATTGTAAAAGAGAATCTTTCTTTTTTAATTAATTAATTATTTACTAAATTTTAGTGTGTGACTGTTTTGCCTATATGTATGTAGGTGCACGATGTGCACATAATACCCTAAGTGGCCAGAAGAGGGCATTTCTTGAACTGGCGGTAAGGGTGGTTAGTTAAGGATTGTTAGCAGCCACGGAGGCCCTGCGAACCAAACCCAGGTCGTCTGCCAAAGCAACCAGTGTCTTTACCACGAGCTGTCTCTCCAGCCCTGTAAACCAGCGTCTCTTAAAGAAACCTGTGAAGAATCGATGTGTGGTTTTCTGAGAACACGTTTGTCAGGGAGGCCAGGGAGGTCAGCTCAGAGTGGATGGAGTACTGCTCATCTTTTGAAGGTGACTGTTAACTCAGGCCATGGTGGGAAGACGCCCTCAGGAACAGGCCTGTCTTAATGCCCAAGGAAGAACTCCACTTCCTGTGCTGCCGCCCTTGGACTCTGACAGAAGCTCACAGACTACCAACAGGCCACATTTTCTTGAATTTACTACCAGGGATCGTGGCTCTGACACAGGTGCAGCCCATAAATGTGATTGTGGCCCTTCTTCCTTCTTGCCCCACCCCGCAAGGTTAACAGTTCTTGAATGTTTTATGACGAAAAGGGATATGAGAACTGGAAAAGACAGAGGAAACGGAGGAGCTATCGTGTTTCTTTTTCTCCCTGGACGTCAAGTACAGATAATTACACTTCTCAGTTGGGAGTACATCATGGTTGGTCTGACAGAATTCCTCTTGTGATTAAATTATTTATCTCTTCTTCCATTATTTACTTCCCTTTAAACTTTTACCTAAAGGCAGCAATGGTAATGTGTTTAACATGTGTCTTTTCATTTGTGTGCTTCTTGCACAATGTGCTTTATTGTTTTATGTGCATTTTAATTTTTTTATTCATTTGCTCGTTCAATCTCTTTGTCTCTTTGTTTTTGATCTCAGGCTAATCCCTAACTCCTGCGATAGCTGAGGAAGACCATGAAGTCTTCCTGATCTGTCTCTGCCTCCTGAGTTCTGGGACTACAGGCCTTTTCCACCAATGCCTTGTGGTGCTGATGACTGAACCTAGGGTGTCATGCATGCTGGGTAAGCACTTTACCAGTGGAACTACATCTCAAGTCCTAGTTTTTTTTTTTTTTTTTTTTTTTTGATGCAGGAAAAAAAATCACAAGATCAAATCAGACACAAAAAAGAGTGGAGAAAGGGAAATGCAATCTCCTGAACCCTCCAGTCCCCAGGATTCAACCCAAGTGCCTTTAGGCTCTATTTTAAAATTTTATTTATTTTTTATGCGTACACATGTTTCTTCCTGCATGTATGTAAGTGCACCATGTATGTACAATGCCCGTGAAGGACAGAAGAGGGAGTTGGATCCCCTAGAACTGGAGTTATGGGTGGTTGTTAGCTACGATGGTGGGGCCTAGGAACCGACACTGGGTCTTCTGCAAGAGCTGCCAGTGTTCTTAACCATGGAGCCATCTCTCTGGCCCCTAAACTCTGTCTTTTGGTGAGAGTTGCTACAAAGAATTTATGGACTTTTCATTGACCTTTACTATGGGAGACATAGATCTGTCCATCAATTCTGAGAATATTCCAATACTATCTATAATCAAGTCAAACATGTAGTCCTGGCTGGTCTGGACCAGGATGGCTTCATACTTTCAGTGATTCTTCTGCCTCTGCCTCTGGAGTGCTGGCATTATAGGTGTGTGCCACTATACCCACCTCTAACTTGTTTTAACTGCTGCTTAATACTCGATAGGGTGAATTCATTTTACAGTAATCCTCCTGCCAAATACAGCTGTCCAACCGTCTCGTAACTCCCTACTACCTCAAATAACACGCTCTCCTTATGAACCCGAGGAGAAACACTGTTGGGATATATATTACAATGGAGAGAATTTCTGAGCCATAGATTCTGTATACATTTAATTCGACTGTGGTACCAGATTGTTCTCAGTATGTATGGATGAACCAATCTACAAGTCCCACAGTAAAGGTCAATGTAAGGTCCATAAATTCTTATAGCAATTTCCATCAAGTGGTACAACTTAAAGCTTTGAGTTCTATCCTCAGGGGGAAAAAAGTAGAACTTACTTCCTGTCGCTCCTTTGCCTTACACTTGATTCAATCCTGTGGCTTTCTTGGACAGTAGCAATGTTTTCTAAATTTATTGTGTGAGTTCTGCACCCAGACCTCAAGATTTTACAGTTCCTGCTTTTGAGCTAGAGCCCTTCCAGCATCATGCTGAGGCTAACCTTAACTTCATGGAGCTGAGAGACTCATGGAGAGGGGACCCAGGTGGGTCAGTTCAGCTGAGAGTGACCCAGGAGACACTGTCCAGCAGAGCCCATTCCAAATTGCAGTCCCACAGAATCATGAGCTAGTAAAATGGTTGTTTGGGGCCAGTAACCTTAGGGGTGTTTTTGTATACAGCTGTAGATACATGATAAGCACTTCCCAGAAGGGTTGAGAATTCCACATCCACATGCCATGTCACTCAGCATTACCTAGCTTTCTAATTTTTGCAGATCTTATAGATACGATCTGATAACTGGTTTAATGGCAATTTCCTCAGAGTAGCTAATCGCAGATTTCTTCAAATTCTTAGTAGGCTTTGGGCTTTCTCTTCTATTTATATTTTGCCCATCATTCTTATGGAGTCCTCTGGTTTCTTAATCTTTTGCAGGAGTTTCTTCTAGATAGTAATGCTGTTACTGGTGGACTCTGTCTGAACCAAGTGTTTCCAGGCTCTGGCATCTTCTTCAAAGAACTGAAGAAACACACACAAAACTGAGTAGCAAAGGATTTTATTGAAAGACCAAGCTCAAGCACAGAGTAGATGCACTGCCAGAGCAGTGGTTCTGAGCACCTGCTTACCCCTCCGGAGTGTGTGTTTATTGCTCAGGGGCAGGGTGTGGGTGGTACTTGTTTTGATTGACAGACTTGGATTATGTAAGGCCTTGTGTACTGTGAAGAGATTAGTTTGAGGAGAGTGGTGACTTAAAGAAGGTATCATGGTGGAGAGAAAGAAAGAATCTGGGTCTTTGACAAGCTGAGCTTCTGAACCAACAGATCCTGGCCCAGTCTCTCTCTCGTTCACGGGAGAAATAATAAAATTTCCCTAGGGTTTAAGTCACACAGCGGGGAAGCTTCCGTCATTTTCAACTAAAGGTAGCGTACATGTGCATCCCAAAGTGAGGCCTATGTTAGTCTCTGACGAGTGCATGTCAGGATGGAAGCAGCCTCCCTGGTGGCTGCATGTGTCCCCCTCCTTCCAATAGGATTATACTCTGAAAGCAAAAGGACACATTGTACCACCAGCTCCATCTCCTGTTCTCCAACCCTTCCCTACTCATCATCAGGGAAGTAAAGACAAACAGCGTGGGGCATGAAAACCTATCTGGAATATATAGTATAAGATACGGGACTAGCCCTAAAGAGAGAGAAACCCAGGTCCCGTGGTCCAAAGATGAAAGGGTTGGGGCAGAGAAGGAAGACAAGAAACCAAAGGTTTTTGTAATCCAGTCTCTGGAAGGATATCATATTATGATGTTTACGTTGTATATACGCTATATCAGGACATCATATCTATATCTATCTATAACTATATCTATATTGTTTGTTAGAGAGAAGGCATTGGGTTGAAGCCCCATTCAAGGGGAGGGAATCACATGAGGGGCTGACCAGTTGTTGGAAACCACAGGAATCAACACAGAAGAGACCTGCCACACGTATATTGTATTTCTATTTATAGATGGTTTTTTAAAAAAAAGACCATACGTGCACACACACACACACACACACACATACACACACACACACACACAGAGGACTGGAGAGGTGACTCAGTGGTTAAGTGTGTATTGCTCTTGCAGAGGACCTGAGTTCAATTCCCAGTACCCACAATGGGTGGCTCACAACTGCCTGTAACTCCAGCTCCAGGGGATCCAATACTGTCTTCTGACCTCTGCAGACACCCATACTTGTGTCATACATGACACATACACAATAAAATTCTAAGAAACTCAACGCACATGTGTACATATACATGTACATGTTCATGTGTGCACATACTTCCATATTTGCCTTTGTCATACATCAGCATGATTTTCAAGCTATTGGTAAAGATCTCCCTCATTCCAATAGTGTGAGCATCTCAAGCCCACCCGACACTTTTGGTCGTTGGTCACACAATTCCTTCACAGTGCAATTGCTGGTCAAGGGTGTGTGCACACCACATTTTGATCGTTTTAGCCAAATTGCCAGTGGAGGGCGGTTGAGCTGATCTGTTTTATAACTCCAAAATGTTCACGACTATCTGCATTCTTCACAGCTCTTCTGACCTCTCTCCACAAATTTCAATGAAAAAGGGAAAGAGAAAAACTAAAGGGAGCAAAACTAAAATTCAAAGTTCCTAAACTGGACAAATTGGAACAACTGATTTTTATTAGTTAGAAGTGGAGCAAGACCCTGTTATTTGTTTAATTTGATCTGGATTTAGCAAGGCATTTTCCTAGTTAGTATCATGAATAGGAGTTGGGAATGGTGGCTCACACCTGTAATCCAGGATTTGAAAGACTGGAGTATGAGGATTACCATGAGTTTAAGGCTAGCCTAGGCTATAGAGTGAGACTCTATCCTAAAATTGATCATCATCATAATAATTAAATAAATGACAAATACCTGCACACAAATATGAGTGAGGATTCCCCAGTGCAGACCCTGCTGTGCATGGTGATCTGTCCTGGCTCTAGTCAGACACTGAATAATCATTTATTTTGAAAACGTTACAGATTTAGTCATTTGGGACTTTTCTCCTGATCTCTGAGGCACTGGAAAGACAGAGGCGCCTGGCATAGAAGCTTCTTTGCCTAGATGCTCCAATGATCCTTCACAATTTGCACCTTTTTCTCCAATTCAAGCTTGCTTCTTTGTGAGTTTACACAGAGAAGTGCTGGACAGGTTGAACAGTCCCATTGCTAAGGACGTCTAGAGGTTTAAAAAACAAGTATTTTGTACAATGAGTTGAAATCAGCATTGACTCTTCTGAGCCTGCAACGACAAGAAGGGAAAGTCTTTGCTCCTTGCCAGCTGCTCCCATGGCCTCCTGTGGTATCATGATTCTCCAGCAGGACCATTTTAATTTACATCACTCCTTTTTTCCAGGAGACGGTTGTCAAGTGCAGGGTCACACTGATTCCTTTCCTTCAAACTTACTTCCAAGACTCAAAAGTGTGCCAAGCACGTGGACTCTCACAGTTCCAGGCTTCCTACCGATTCTCGTGTGACAGCAGGACCACTGGTAGAGAGTATGAGAAAGACAAAGGGCTACTGTGAACCCAGGAATGCCCTGACACCACCCACAGCCTTATTCACAGCAGCCCAAAGCTGGAAACTCAGTGTCCACTGACAGAGGAATGGTCAAACAGACTGCAGCATAGGCACGAAATAGTTATCCAGTGTTAGGAAGGGTAGACATTCTGGAGCTCAGTGGTAGAGCTCTTGCTCAACATTCAAACATTCACTGGCCTTGGGTTTGAAAACCAACACCACAAAAAAAGGAGGCGAAGAGGAGGAAAAAGAAGAGAAGGAGGAGGAGGAGGAGGAAGAAGAAGAAGAAGAAGAGAAGGAGAAGAAAGAGGAGGAGCAGGAAGAGGAGGAGGAGGGGGAAATTCTGACACATGCTCACGTACTACAACATCAATGGACCTTGAAGACATTCTGCTAAGTGAAATTAACGAGTCAACAAAAACAGATATTGCTGCATGTGGTGGCTCACACCTGTAATCTTAGCACTAGGAGGCTGAGGCGGGAGGATTGCCTAAAATTTAAGGCCAGGCTGGGCTAAAGAGTAAGATTCTGTCTCAAAAAAAGAAAACAAACAAACAAAAAAAAAACCAAACTCACACAAATACTGTGTGATTCCGTTACATGAGGCCTCCTATAGTAATAAGATTCAAAGATGCACACAGCCAGCGGCAGCCTCTGCCAGGGGGCTGATGGGAAGACGGCACCGGAACTTGGGTTTTTTAGGTTCTTTGGTTTTTAAATTTTCATTATTATTGTTGTATCTGTGCACATATGTGAATGCCATGGTATGCATGTAGAGGTCACACAACTACTTTTGGGAGTTAGATCTCTCCTTCTGCCATGGGTTATGGGGATTGAACTCAGGGCCGTGGTGCTTTTACCCTTGAGCCATCTGGCCACCCCTTCTTATCCCCTCTTCTCTTCGCTTTTTCTTTCTTCTCTCTCTCTTTCTTTCCAAGATGTTATCTTACTAAGCTGCCAAGCTGCTCTAAAACTCCCTGTCTCAAGCATTCCTCCTGCCTCAGTTTCCCAAGTAGCTGGGATTACAGGTATGCACCACAGCACCTTGATGCAGTTACTGTTCAGTGAGTGAAGAGGAAAGGAAGTTCTGCACATGGATAATAGTGATAGATGCACGACAATGTGAATGTTCTTAAGGCCACTTTGAAATTAAAGTGCTAAATTCTATTACATGCTTTTATGACAATAAAATTATGTTGGAGCTGGAGAGATGGCCCAGCAGTTAAAAGCACGTGACTGCTCATGCAGAGGACCTGGTTTCTATTCCCAGCATCCACATGGCAGCTAACAGCCCTCTCTAACTCCAGTTCCAGGGGAATCTGATGCCCTCTTCTGACCTCTGTGGGCGTTGCATGACATGGATACGACTACCTACATGCAAGCAGTACACTCGTACACATAAAATAAGAATAATAAAATACTTCTTAGAAACAATAAAATGACATCTTATCACTCTTAGCAGAATCTCTAAACACATGAAGAATATTTGTCCTGTAGCTGATAACAAGTGTTATCCATATAGTCTACAGTTAATTTTGGCTCACCACTTGACGCTTCCTTAAATCTTGTTAATTTCCATAGTGAGCCTCTTGGATATGTTTACACTACCTACACAGGACTGCTTATTTCCCTAGGCTTAAACAAATGGTATTAGTTACGTTTCTGTTCCTGTGACAAACACCATGACCAAGGCAAATTATGGAAGGAAGAGTTTATTTAGCTTGTGTTTCCAGAGGGATGAGTCCATTGTGGCAAGGAGATATAGCAGAAGGCAGCTGGAGCAGAAAGCCGGACCCTCACATTTTCAAGTAGGCATAGGAAACAGCAAGAGAATTTGGAAGTGGGCAAGGAAATCCTTGGAGCCCGTGGGGAATACTTCTTATTTAAACCATCACATAGACCAAGAATGAGTAACTAACCTGATTTCAGGAATCTTGTGTTCCTGAGATGAGCATGGTCAGGAGCTCTGAGTGGTCATTTTCCATATCCATGGGCTAGTCAATAAACCATGCACGTGCCCCAAGTGCCAGGCACGGGGCCAGCTGCTGGATTTATCCCTAGGGGTGGGAGGGCACCCCAGCAAGCTCCACTGGAGGAGGTTCTGTCTCAGAACAAAAGCTGGTGGATGGTATTGTTTCTCCCACTGCTGCAGCAGTGCCACCACGTGGCAAGAGAGCACCACTTAGATAGAGTCTCACTTAGAGGTCGCCTGCGGTGTGGGAAGTACACCATTCTCATAGTCCATGGAGCCGGCTGCGCAGGAATTACACCGTTCTCAGGGTGGAAAACATGATTGTAAATTAATGAGATATATGTTACTTGTACACGAATGGAGACCTCTAATTCTGTTTAAAATTAATATTATTTGAACTTTTAAAAAATTAGACAGTATTGTGTCAAAGTCTCCATCCTTATCTCTGAGAGTCTTGTAGCAAGTCCTGGGACTCAGTCCTAGATATGCAATCTTTTCTTTTTCTCTTTTTAGGACAGGGTCTCATGTAGCCCAGTCTAGCCTCAAACTTTCTGTGTACCTGAGATGACCTTGAGTTTCTGAGCCTCCTGCCTTCACTTCCCAAGGGCTGGGATTAGAAGTATGTGTCCACATGCCTGGATTCTGTGGGCTGGGGATGGAACTCGGGACTTTGTGCATGCCGGGCAAGCAGTCAACCAACTAAGCTTCATTTCCATGCAGGTGCCTCTCCAGGGATAGTTAAAACTTTCTTATTACATGTATGTATGCATGTATTTGTGTGAACACACCATGGTGCACATGCAGAGGTCAGACAACAACTTGGCAGGAGTTGGTTTTCTCCTTCCACAATATAGATCCCAGGGATCAAACCTAGGTCACCATGCTTGGCTATGGTAAGTGCCTTTACCTGCTTTACCTGCTGAGCCTCTCACAGGCCCTCATCTCACAGGCTGTCAGAGATGTCATCTTGAGAGCTAGGCAGACATTCCCTGAGATTTGGCAGCGTCTTTCATGGTGATCTTTCTTGTCTCCTCTTGTGCGCACCCAAACCCTTCCCCAATGTGAATCTGATTTGGTAACAATTTGAATTTGCTCTGTTCTAGGCCCTGAGGGCACAGCAGCAAATACTTCAGACTAAAATCCCAACCTTCATATCCTGCACTCTCACTCACACTGTGACACATGTGTCTCCTTTATCCCCCGTAGGCCCACGATTACATGGACATGTCTCATCTCATTGTCCCTGGAACACATCTACCCACTCAGTTTCCTAGTAATAAGTTCAGAATGCAACTGATTGAAGATGATTGTATTTGTTAGGACCGTTCATAGCTCAAAGCTATGCTGTGTCGAGATGTGAAGTTCATTAAAGCTCTGTGGAAGGCTGAAGAATGGCCCTTCAAATGCCCTAACTCCCAGAACATTCCAATCAGCTACCTTACACAAGGAAGGCTGTGTGGGTGTGACAAATCTCTTAGGATGGGAGACGGTCCTGGATTATCACAGCGAACCCTGGGTTCACATGGTAGAGTCAGAGAAGATGATGTCAGAAGGGAGACTGCGCTGCTGGCTCTGAAGCTGGAGAATTGGGAAGCAAGCCAAGGAATGCAGTGTGGGAACGACTTGTGTTAATGGACGTAATTTGGACTGATGACTTTCAATTAACCCTGGCAAACCTTGTGCTCTGTGTCAGAAAAGCGGACCTCTCCTTTTCTTCTCCATGCCCATTTTCTAAATGTGCTCTGGGCCACCCCAGCATCTTGTTATTTCTTCACTTTTTCTCTAAAGCTTCTTTCTCCCCACCATGTGGCTGCCAGTCCGCCACGTGTCTGACCTCCATGTAGGCTCCAAACCTGCATGGCTGTGTGGATTTCTTCCCTTCTCCCCTCCATTCTCCGCCTCAAGGCACTTGCTGAACTCTAGAACTCGCCTGCCCTGAGGAATTTTCTCTAAATTCTAATAAAATAGTCCTAAAGCTTCCATTTGAGTCCATTCTTAAAACTCTTTAAGGATGAGACTAAGAACCTCTCGGGGTCATGGTCTCTCCGATGTATCAGCATTAATGCCACAGTGTAGGTGAACTTCAGAAGTTGGAAAGGGAAAAGCTGTGGTGTCCTGAGCCCGGAAATGAACCAGTCTGCCAGTGCTTTTGATTTCTGACCCCAGAGCAGTAAGATGGACACGTCCGTATTGCTCTACACCATGAAGCTTGGGGTTCCTTGTCAGAGCAGTGACAGGAACCAGGCCTGCTTTTACCTGTCCCCTGCTCTGGCCTCCGCATTGCTCATGCTCGCTGGGGTAGGGTCTTCTGCTTCTGTGACACAAGCCTGTGACGCAGTTTAACATGGCTGTTTGGCCACTGGCATTCTTTTGCATATCCTCACAGTCCCTAATTTTTTGTGTAATTTAAAATTCTGCATTTTCAGTTGCATAGTTTTCGGAAAAAAAAATTAGTACAGCCAGGTGAGGTGGTGCATGCCTTTAATCCCAGCACCTGGGAGGCAGAGGCAGGTGGATCTCTGTGAGTTTTAGGCAAGCCTGGTCTACACAGCAAGTTCCAGGCCAAGTTGGGGCTACAGGGAGACTCTGTCTCAAAAAGAAAAAGAAAAAGTATAATTGCATTACTTTTTTCATTGCCGTGGCAAAATAGATTGAAAGAAAAGGCTGAATTTGGCTTAGAGTTTAAGGGGATACAATCCATCACGGCAGGAAGGCACAGTGGTGGGAAGGTGAAGCGCCTGGGCACCTACAGCCAGGAAGGAGAGACACGCATGCTGGAGCTCAGCTCTCTCTCTTTCTATTCAGTCATAACCCAGCTCATGGAACCCAACTCACATCCAGAGTGGGTCTCGCCCTCACAGACACGTCCAGAGGTGAGGTCCTAGGTGATTCTAGGTCCAGTGAAGTCATTAAGGAGGATGAACCATCACACTTCAGTGTACAACCGAGAAACTATCTTTATCCTCTCAAGAACTCTAAGAGCATTGTTGTTAAAGTCAGGAACAAGCCAGGTATGCTGTGCACACTTTTAATCCCAGCACAGCAGAAGGATCTCTTTGAGTTTCAGACCAGCCAGGGCAACATGTGAAACTGTCTCAAGCTGCCCATCGACACCATCTCATCTCATATTATTCCTGGCTAATATAACTACCCAAGAGAGGAAAAGATTAAAAAAAAAAAAGAGGAACAGGAGAAGGTGGGCTTGCAAGGGTTTGAAATTAAATCATTGCATAACTGGAAGCTTGTGAAAATAAACTGAACAGCTCTACAAACAATAAAAGACTCTGGGGGTCAGATGGGAGATGACTCAGTGGGTAAAGTGCTTGTTGTATAAACATTAGGATCTGAGTTTGGATACCTAGCACCCACATAAAACGTTAGAGGTGGTGACATGCATTTGACCCAGAGGTGTACAGACAGGCAGATCCATGAGGTGAGGTTGCTGGATACCCGTCTATCTGAAACAGAAAGCTCAAGGTTTAGTGAGAATGGACAACGTGGTTCAGTAGTAGAGTGCTTGCCTGACATGCACAAGGTCCTAGGCTCTATATTCCTATTATTTAGGAAAGTCTCTTAAATTAATTATCACCGGTTAAGACTGGTCAACACAGCAGGTTTTAGATGTTAGTACTTTTTGTGTGCATGCGTGCAGCCCTGGGAATGAACCATTGTCTTGTGCACAGTAGGCAAGGCCTCTGCTCCTAAGCTACACCCTTAGCCTTGAACAATCATTTTAACTGTCCTCTTCAATCTGTAAAGATTCTACAACCATTCATGCACATTCCATCCCCTTCCATTTTAAAAGAGATAAACTCTGTGAGGAGATTCTAGAAGCACTGTGGGGACAAGGCACCCAGCCTTCTGTTTTGCCTAGCTGATGGCAGCTCTGGCCATTGCTTTGAGACTGGCTGTTAGTGTTTTGATCATCACCCCAGAGCAGACTGAGACTGCACCGCACTGTCTATGGGCAGGCTATATGTGGGAAATTTGTCCGCCATATTTGTGGTGAGGGCCTGGCCAACTGGGGTGCATGGCTCCTTTCAACAGAAGTTGCTGTAGCTCATGTTACCTGGGTCGTCCCCCAGTATTGTCAGACTTTTCCTTTTGCAAGAAAAAATGAGTCTCATGTAAAACCTCCCAATCTTAAAATAGGGGCTCAAATTTCAGAGAAAAAACTTACCAATTGATTCAAACAAAACACTATTTGTCCTGTACTACTTTGTCATTTCTGCTAAGCACAGACACTGCAGTTGTGGGGACTAGAGCATGCACAGAAGAGGAAGAGAAAGACGGTGTTTAGTGTGATGGTAGATCAGCAGTGGGGAGTGCAGTTCTCATGTGTAGTCCCTTGGTAACAATTATTGTGAATCCTATTCAATTCTTCAGATCCTGTAAAATTCCACTTGGATTAGTTTATTCTGCATCCTCCTCCTTAATTTTTAATTTGAGTAACCAGGCTAAGATTACATGATTTAAATGCACTAAGATAGCTCTGTTTATAAATATGATTTTGAAGGTCTTTTTTTTTTAACGTGTTTGAGAGTTTGCCTGCATGTGTAAATGCACCCTTGTCCTGTAATGCCCGAGGAGGCCAGAAGAGGGCATTGGATCCCCTGAAACGTGGTATGAATGATTGTTAGCTGCCGTGTGAGTGCTAGGAACCAAACGTGGGTCCTCATCGTCTTAACCGCTGAGCCATCTCTACAGTCTAAATTTTGAAGTTGTAAAAGCATACTTAATTGCCTTTAATACAGACTTATGGGGACTGAAGTGATGGCTCAGCAGTTAAGAGCCCTGGTTGCTCTTGTAGAGAAGCCAAGTTCAGTTCCCAGTATTCACATGGCAGCTAACAATCATTCATAATTCAAGTTCCAGGGGATCCGATGTGCTCTTCTGACTTCCCCCGCATTGCAGGACATGGATGTACTTAAATACATGTAGGCAATACACTCATACACGTAAAATAAAATACTTTAAAAGACTTATGTATTACTTTATCAGGTCACATTTATCCAAGATGCCCTGGGCCTTACTCTAATTTATTTACAAGAAGATGGAAAAAGTCTGTATTCCTTTATTTTTAAATCTCTAGGGTGACTAGTTGGTAAAAAATTATTTTGAAAAGAAGAAGGACTTTGGGGTTTGAAGAGCTGCCACTTGGTGGTGACCAGGCAGCCTGTGGTGCCCAGAACAGCAGCGGGCACACCATTCCTAAGCTTTCCTTCTCCACTGATAATTTCACTTTCAACTCTGGACTGAACAGACATTGAGATGAACTGTGAGAAGCTCCAGGGTAGAAAAGCAGCGGTTCCTATGGAAACGGAAGCAGGCTTCATTGGAAGCCAAGCATGGGTGAGGCCTGTCTGAGGAGGAAAGGTGTATAAGCCTTCCTGAAGGAAATGATATCTTCAGTGAGAGCAGAAGTTACTTCAGTTAGAAGTGAGGGTTAGGATGAGGAAGGAGGCTGAGAACCGAGGTGGGACAGACAACGGCGACAAATGCAGTTGGGTTGGAGGGTCCAGAGCAGTTGACTGTAATCTGGAGAACAATCCTCACTTCCAGATCATTTGCTTGCTATCATTCTGTTCTACCTTGTTTGTTTGTTATTCTGCAGTGCCTGGCACATATCCTGTTGACAGTTTTTGAGGGCTAGTCACATCACCTTCTTTTCTAAGTGCTTCCTTGAGCCCCCTACACAATAGTCCCATCATCCAAAAGATAAAGTTCAGTTTCTGTACGGCGAGTGTCTCTGCTCCCGGGAATGCGCTCCCATCTCTTCACCTCACGCCTCCGCTCAGAATTAATTACTTTTTAGAGTTCCATCCCCTACTGATCCTTTCTTCAGCATCAATTTATGCATTTAGTTTGCTGTTTGTTTGCTGCCCTTATTTCTAAAGATAGTGTATGCTTCTGTCTCTGTAACTCACAACAGAATATAAACTTTTTTTCTTTATTTTTAATTTTGTGTGTATGAGTGTATTGCCTGCATGTATGTAAGTGCACCTGTGTCCTACAATGCCCACAGAGGTCAGAAGAGGGTGTCTGATACCTTAGAACTGGAGTTACGAATAGTTGTTAGTCTTCATGTGAGTGCTGAGAATCGAACCCAGATCTTCTGCAAGAGCTCTTAACCATTGAGCCAGTTCTCCAACCTCAACACGGTATAAGTTTTTAAATAAAAAGCAGGATTCAAAAGTATTTGTTTGTTTTTGTGTCAGGGTCTCTCTGTAGCCCCAGCTGGCCTTTAACTCACTAAGGAGACCAGTCTGGTCTCCACCTCACAGAGATCCTCCAGTTTGTCTTCAGAGTGCTGGGATTAAAGGTGTGAACAATCACACCCACCTTCAAAAGTATTTGAAAAGAATTTGAATTAGGGACAGCTCATGAATCCACCCTCCAACCCTCAGATCACAGCCCTACTTAAACCTACGGCATCCTCAGAATACAGACCTAACTCCTTAATACACCAGTCAGCTCAGTGACCTATGTGAACTTGTTCCCATCCACCTTTCCCTGGCCAGCCTTCCCTCCACCTGGTCTAATAAAACTTGACCACTTATGGTGACCTGCACAGCAGGCTGTACTGACTCATGCCACAAAGCTTCTATTTACAACTACTCCTTCCGCTTAGGAAGCCCTTTCCTTCCTTACCCATCTCGGTTCTAGCATGACTTTCTCAAGCAAGCTTTGAATTTAAAGCCTGGTTAAAAACTCTTTAAACATTCTTAAGTGTAAAACACAATTTTAATAATGGCGTGCCTTTAATTCCAGCATTCAGGAGGCAGAAAGAGGCGGATCTCTGAGTTCCACACCAGTTGGGGCTACACTGTGACACAGTCTAAAAAAATAAAAGACACGTGTGTAAAAACAACATTCAAAACAAACAAAAAGTAGGGGTATGGTGGCTCAAAACTATAGTCCCAGCACCCCAGTACTGGAGGCTGAGGCAGGAGAATCAGGAGTTTCAAGGCTATCCCCCTGGGGTACACTGCGAACCTGAGGTCCTCCTGGGCTACAGGAGACCATATTTAAAAGAAAAACAAAAACAAAAACACGCAGACACTGACAAGCGAGATCTAGAACATCGTCTATCTTTACGATTTTTCTCTCCTTCACCGTCTCTGTATGTACCACATACAGACGTCCTGAACAGTTTCCACGGACTCGCCCCCAGGGTGGGCCAAACGTTCTCTTTCTCATGTCTGCAGTCCCCTCAAGTCTATCTCAAAGCTCACCATCTTAACGTGAGCAGATTGCAAATTTGCCTCCCGACTGGGGTCTGAGCTCCCGCGGGGACATGACGCAAACAAGCCTTCCGTGGGTCAGACCCATTTTCCGAGCAGAAAAGCTCTCCCGGTGGGGCGAGCGCAGTTCTTTTGGCCTTGAAAGTCAGGCCAAGGAGACTGTCTAACCTCCCCGGCACAAAACGTGACCGGGAGCCGCGACTCTCCGGAAGACGAACGAGGTGGGCGGGGCCAGGGAAGAGACTGACCCGGAAGTCCCCAACGCGGCGCAGTCTGAGTTCTCTATGTCGGCATACGTCTAGTCAGCCTGGCAGGCTTCAGGCGCCCTGAACTGACATCGGCTCTCTCGGTGCTCGACTCACCCGCGCTGCTGCCGCTGCTGAAGGAGGAGCAAAGCTCAAGATGGCGGACAAAACGCCAGGCGGATCTCAGAAGGCCAGTTCAAAGGTAGCTTCTTGGAGACCTTCGTCAGTCTGTCACTGTGTCGGGCTCTGTCACTGTGGTTTGTGGCCTACAGACGTCTCTGGCCTTCGAGAGCTGGCTGGGGTCGGGGTCCGAGGCCCGCACGCCGCAGCAGGCCTGGCGCCGCCGCTCCGATGTGCGCAGGTTGCGAGGCCCGATAAGTCCTCCCGGTCCCGGCCCGGACTCGGGCGGACCCCGGCGTGCCTGGGGGTGGCGGCGAGCGTGGGTCGCTCCTCGCGTGGCCCTGGGGTCCAGCCGGTGGTTCAGGTCGAGGTCCCGCGCCCTTGGGTCGCAGCTCGCTGCTCTGGCAGGCCGCGGGCCAGCGTCCGGGAGAGGCGGGAAGATTCCCGGGGCTTGAGTGCCTGCGCCTTTCCCGGGTTCTTTAGTCTGGGCTCTCACTGGTCCGGGGCGTCCTCCATTTCCTTCACACCCTCCAGGACCTTAGCCTGGACCGTCGCAAGTTTGTGGGAGAGGTCTGGCAGTGGCAGGCCGCGGGGTGGGACGTGGTGGGGGGGGCAGCCGCTCTCTGCCACACTCCACACGTGGCTTTTTCCTCGCTCCACAGGAAGTGAACACCACTGTGGAGGGTCGCGGACTTGGGGTCCCCTTCATCATGTGGGTGTTCCACCGGAAAGTAAAACTTAGTAGCCCTGGAAACTGCCTAGAGTGTAGTACCCCGTTTTCGAGTTTACAGGCACCGCAGTGCACAGTTTGGAAAACCTTTGGATGGGCTGTGAAGTAGCGTAGCTTTAGTAAGGTTCTGGTAGCGTCGGGTCTTAGTTACCATCTTGTGCAGGACTTGAAGTCGTTTTATGTTTTTTTTTTGTTTTGCTTTGAGTTTCTCATCCCCAGCTCCATATTAAAGATAGTAAGAACTGACATAAACTAGTTGTGAAGCATTAGATGCTGATAAAGAAGGTAGCACTTTAACTTTATTCTAGGGACTTAACAGTGTATGATTAAAAGTTATTAGGAAATTAAGGAAGAGAACCTTGCATTTGCTGTTTAAGTTGAGAAAAACTCATTTTATACTTTTTGTTTCTAATAAAGTTGAGTTTATATGCCATTTTCTGAACGATGTTCACTGAATAATTTAGTTAGTAAATAGCAATGGCCTTACCACACATCCTTTACCCAGGTGAACTGCTAGAGAGCCAGTATGGAGTGCCTTTACATTAAACCTTGCTGCGAAACTGTTTTCTTTCTCACCGATAGGGTTCCCTTCCTCCTCTAGTCCTTGGGGAGCAGGTAAATGTGTACCTCATTCTGTCACTGTTTATATCACACTGGTGACAAAAACAGCTCCCCACTGTATTAGGGTTAGGGAGCTATTCATAAAACTGCGTAATTAGTCACTGTTTTTGTTTCTTGTCCAAGTATTAAGTATCCTGTACTTGAAGTCTGGATACACTGAAAACATTTCACAGTATATGTTCAGACTTCCTTTTAAGAGAGTACTGGTCATGACTGTGAAAGTGTGGTGGAAATTGTTGGATTTTTCCAGTAACAGATCTTAACAGGTTGTATTGCTTTAGGCTGTCATTTATTGATGCTATTAATGGGTTTCCTTTTGATGTGTTAAATCAGAATATTTAGACTCATGGTATTGATGATCTATCTGTTAGTATGAGAATGCCATAATGTAGTGGAAAGGTGGGTTTTGATAACAAGACATTCAGATTCAAATCCTGGCTTGATAATTAATTATACTTGTGATGATTTGAAGGCTGGTTGCTTTAACTCTTCAGCCTCATTTTCTCATTTTAGTACTGATAGAACCTCATTTTTATAGTTGATAGAGTCATTATCTACAAATGCATATTAAGTCTTAGTTTCTTTTCCCTCTCTTTTTTAATCTATTCTACCTCTGTTTTTTTGTTTTTGTTTTTGCTTTTTTTCTTGAGTAGCAGAGGCTTTCAAATCCTGATCCTCCTTGGCCTCTACCGCCCAAAGTCTGGGATTACAGGATTGTGTTAACCACTTCCAGCTTTGTTTTCTTTTTAGAGGAAATAAAAAGCACTTGGTTTTCAGAATGTGAGGATAATATCAATCCTGAGATTTGGAATTTAAGTCATCAGCTATCGTAATGACTGCTCTAGTTGCTGCCTTTTATTTCTAATACAAGTCCAGAATTTATTGGAGTTTATAAGACCATTTTGGCTAGTACTATAGTATTTGGAATTTCTAGCCTTTGATATGACTTGATTTCTCTGGAAATAAGAAATAAATGACTTATATTCTACAGTATATATGGAATTAAATAGATGTTCCTGTTTAATACTCTTTGATAATTAAATTTCCATTAATATGGATGGGGTGCTTATTAATTATTCCTTGACATCAAAGAAAATGTTAACTTTGACACTGAAGAAAATGTTAACTTTGTGCAAAATACAGTGTTTTTTGTCATTGAATATGGTAAAATTGTCTCTTTAAATTATTATTACTGTCTCTCCTTAAAAAAAAAAAAAAGGTGTGTGTGCTCAAGAACCACAGGGCATGTGTGAAAGTTAGAGGATAATATTTTGTAATTTGTTTTCTCCTACGTTTATGTAGGTTCTGGGGATCAAACTCAGGTTTCCAGGCTTGAGCAGCAAGTGCCTTTACCCTCTGAGCCATGTGTCTGGCCCCATTAATGCCTATTATTTGCAAAATAAATCTGTAGTCTTTAGTGTTCCTTTTAGTTTTACAATTTATTTTATATATGCATAGTCAAATGATATACCGGTGTGTGTATTTGTCCCTGATAGGGTGACCTGATGATCAGGCTTGCCCTCCCACATGCCTTTTGATTTTCTGTATAATTATGCTATACTTTTCATTTTAAAACCTGTCAGATGGTAGACATTGAGTTAATGTTTTAGAAATGTACTCAAAATCTCCTTTGCATTTATTATAATGCGACTAAAGTGTTGTGTGGTTCTAGGAGGGGTTTTGGTGCCATCTTATAGCATTGTTTTTGAGAGGAAAGACAGAGAACCGTATAATTGTTAACTTAAAACATCGTTAAACATTTAAAAAATAATTTATTAAAAATGCATTCTTTGGGGGACTGGAGAGATGGCTCAGTTGTTAAGAACACTGGCTGCTCTTGCAGAGGACCTAGGTTGAATTCCCAATACCCACGTGGCGGGTAACAACCATCCATAACTCCAGTTCCGGGGATCCAACACCTTCTGACCTTGGGTATTGCAGGGCACTTAACACACATGCAAGCAATACACTCATACACATAAAATTAAATATAAAAATGTATTATTTCACCAACATGTATTATTTCTCTGGGAATGATGGCGCATGCCTTTGATCCCAGCACTAAGGAAGTAGATGTTGGCAGATTGCTCTGTAAGATCCAGGCCAACCTAGTCTACACAGTGAGTTCAAGGTCACTTGGGGTGCAGGAGACCCTGTCTGAAAAAGATGGGAAAAAAGTATTATTTTGAACTTAATTATTTTGTTGCATGTTCATATAAGTGAGGATATAAAGAGAATGATATTTTCTTTTCCTCTGTCTTCTGCTTCTAAAATTGCAATGTAGTAGAATTCTGTGCCTTCTTATTTCACTCTGGCAATGTCTGTTTTTTTCTTTTTTACATATTTTATTTGTTATGTGTGGGTGCAGGTGGAGGTCAGAGGATAACTTGCTGGAGTTGGTGCTCTTTTTGCCCGCCACACAAGTCTGGGTGGAGATCAGGTCATCTGGTGTGGCACCAAGTGCTTTTACCTGCTGAACCATTTCACCTTCTCCCATACCTTTTTTTTAAACCATCAAATATTGTGGTATAAAGGTGAATGAATAAAATAGGAGATAGGGATCCTTATTTGTTACCTTCAGTGTACTGTTTTTGGTGATATTTGGAAAATTTAAGTCTGAAAAACTCCAGACAGTTCACAAACCTTGAAAGTTAGGTTCTTCACAGTTGCCAGCTTTAACCCAAATCTTTAATATGCCATGTATGTTAACTTTCTTTCCCCTGCCCCCCAAACTTTCTCTTAAAATAGAAGATGGTTCAGTTTTTGGTGGGAGGTGGTTGGTTCTGTTTATGAGTGAAAGTAGGAAGTTTTTTTTTTTTTTTTAGACAGGATCTTATTCTGTAGCCCAGACTGGCTTTGAATTCACTATTCAAATGTATCCATGGCATGAAACTTGCTATGAACTCACCGAGATTTGCCTGCCTCTGCCTCCTAAGTTCTGGGATTAAAGGTGTGGGGTACTATACCTGGTCTTTAACTCTTCATGTAGCTTTGAATTACCTTCAACTCCTGGTCTTCCTGGCTCTACACCTCCTGAAGGCTGGGATTATAGTCTTATGCCACCATATCAAGGTCTGGTGCATACTGGGCAAGAGTTAGATTCCCCAGCCCCTGAACACCCATTTTCTTGATAACATGTTATAGACTTGAACCTGCAGCATTGTTGCTAGAATATGACTGTTGGTGTTTTTAAAATTCCTGCCTTAATGTACTGAGTCAGTAATTTCCTAAAAGCCCATCTTTTTATTTTCTCTTGGATTTTATTTCTGAAACTCTTCTCCTTGAAAAGAAACCCTTAGAAAAGATAGCCAGCTGCGTTAGTGACAGGTGAATGAAGAGATCATTTGGTATGCAAGTAGGAAACTTCTAATTTCCTATCCCTCTTTTACAAAGAACCTAATTTTTGAAATAAAAGTAAAAATTTGCTACAGGAGTTTAAAATGCTAAAAAACATTAATTTTACAAGCTCTTTGCCTCTTATGTTTTGTTGTTGTTGCTGCTGGGAATTGATCTCAGGACCTAGCACATGCTTTGTGTATACTGTCACTTAGACTCTCGCTTGAAATAATATTTTGAAAGCCAGATGCAACACTTGAGGAAATTATTAAAAGTCTCTTCCTCAAGCTTTAAAAGAAACAGATTCTTTCTCAAATTGGAGACATTTAAAGTATATTTAAAGCTTTTTCTATGCTGATAGTATTTTGGATAAGATTAAGTAACTTTATTATATAAAGAGGATGTCTTAATGCCCTCAAGTTTTTTTTTTTTTTTTTTTTTTTTTTTTTTTTTGGGAAAACTTTTGTTTGGGGTTTGTCTTGAACAGCTGCTTACTCATGAGTGTATAGTATTCTAACAGTGTGGAGTGTAACTTTTGTTAGGTATTAATTTGGATTATAAATCAATGATTTTCTTGAGACCAAATCATTTGCTAGATCTTGAATTTGATATTGAGACAGAACATGTCAGGTAAGACTTGACTCAGTATGGGGGGAGCATGCTGTGTTAATAGAAGAGGCAATAGAAATAACAGTACCTGAAGGGAGGAAAGTCGCACCTCCTCTGGGTGCAGATTGGGAGCCTTCAAGAGCTTAGTGGCATTTTGATTGATAGCTTTGAGGAGTGAGTAGAGTTTGAAGGGTGTAGTTGAGACATTAGAAAGAGAGCGGGAACGTGAAGAAAGTGAATTACTGGGAAATGAATTGATAAATGATCTAGCCCAGGTAATGCATAGTGGACTTTTATGGGAGGTTATAAGGAATTAAGATCGGAAAGATATGTCTGGGCTAACTGGAGCCATTTGAATGCTAGGAAATAAAACTATAGAGGCAGAAGAAATTAAGGTGGGAAAGTCCTGTAGCAGAGTATTCCAGAGTATCGATTAGGAAGAATTTGAGGGTTTGGAGGCCCTGAGGTAAGAGCCATTGCATTGCTGCTGGCATGTGTAAAGGATTGCCTCAAATACCTTCTTCACATCTTTTCCTAGAAACGGTTCCCAACAACCTTCCTTTTCATGCCTGTTAAGATTGGCTTGGCCCTTTGTGCTCTTGTGGAATAGCCACATTGTTTCAATTGTCTTTCTAGGGGGCCAGGGAGGTGGCTTAGTCAGTAAAGAAGCCAGACCACCTGAGCAACCCCATCCCACCCCCCACTCCCCACCTACATAATGTAAAGAGAGACCCAGCCTCCCACAAGCTGTCTTCTAACCTCCACACACACCTACAAATAAATAAATGTGAAAAAAAATGCTTTAAAATTAGTTTGTAGAGGTAGGAGCTCTCTTATACCTTCAATATGAGTCATGTCATTTAGTGAGATATGCCTATTAAGGAAAAATCAGTGCTGTTTTTAAAGGGGGAGAGAAAAAGAAAGGGCTGAAGAGATGACTTATTGGTTAAGAGCACTGGCCGTTATTGCAGAAGATCTGGTTTCAAATCCCAGCACCCACATGGTGGCTAACAGCCTTATGTAACTCCATTTACAGGGATCTGACACCCCTTCTGTCCTCCACAGGCCCTGCATGACACAAGTGCACTTACATACATGTAGGCCTAACATTCACACTCATAAAATAAGAATAAAGTTTAAAGGAACAAAAAGGGAAGGTGAAAGAAGGTTCCATAGATGGTTATGCTAAAGGTGAGAGGGATGGGATTTGACTCAGCTAATCATGGATGAGAAAGAAAGAGTTCTGTAGATGACCAAAAATTGAGTGCCAATAATTGGAAACTGTTTCAGTATAATTGAGGTGTTGATGTGCTTCTTATGGAAGAGATTGTTAAATTATGAATGCTGTAGAGGGTAAGAGGAAAAGAGGACATTGAAGAGATAGAGGACAGAGAACTGACTAGGCAAGATCCTGCCTATAGGATTTTGAAGTTGAAAACTTGGCCGGGGGTGGTGGTGGTGGGACTTTCATTTGAAGTAAAGTAAGACTGGAAAGAAAAACATTAGTTTTTATTCTCAGCCAGCATGGTGGGCCACATTCTGTCTGCAGCACACAGCACATAACCTTCCTTTTCCATATTTTTTTTTCAGGAACGGAGTGGAGTTTTTTTCTCACATCCATACTATTTATTGTCTCTCCTCTAAGATATGGTATATGTCTCCTTTTCTTCTCATTATTCCTTTTGAGTCTGTTCATTTGGATGAGGAATTGTGCCATAGACTTTAGAAGACCTTTAATCATAAGTTTGTGTTTTTCACTTCTTTAAAAGGCAAGCCAAGACATACTGAAGTTCAGTTCTAGTATAAAGAGAAGAGGCTCAGCTTCTGTATCCTGTTTGCATTTATACTCTATTTTACCTTACTAGCCTTCAGAGTTGGCCATTTAAAAAGTCTTATGGACTGGGAAGATGGCTCAATGTGAGTGTGAATTCTATGCAGCATGAAGACTGGCCTGAGTTTGGATTCCTAGGAGCCATGTGAAAAGTTGAGCGTGACCCCATCACCTATAACCCTGGTGGGCTTGGGAATGAGGTGATGACATAGCAGGAGAAATACTGGGGTTTCCTGGCTTCTAGCCTACCCAGCAAAATGCAGAACTCCAGGGGCAGTGAGAGATCTTGTCTTGGGAATAAAACAGAGAACAGTAGAGGAGACCATACATCTTCTGGCCCGCACACACATATGCACAACCCTGCCCTGTGTGTGTATATATATTCATACACTGTATATGCATAAAATGAAATAAAAATGGTATAAACTATAACTTTCATAGTTTGATTATAAATTTTAAAAAATTCTGCTGTGAATGCTGGGTAGCTACAGCAGGAGACCAGTGGTGAGTTTGCAGTAAATATGTCTGTTGACATCTGTTATTTGAAATCAGCTGATTCTTTAGTCGTACCATTTTTGCTTAATTACAAATTCTTCATATTCTATTATGTAGAGGGCTGACGTCTGCACTGGTAACATTTGTTTTGATATTCACCAATTTAGTGAATGGTTAAATGATTCTCTTTTTCTAATTTTTTTTGCATTTTTATTTGTGTGTGTGTATGTGTGTGTGTGTGTGTGTGTGTGTGCATGCACCTGTGCATGTGCCGCTTCACTCCAGTGGAGGTCAGAGGACAGTTTGTGGGAGTTGGTTCTCTTCATTCACCATGTGGGTCCCAGGGAGTGAACTGAGGTCAACAGGCTTGATGGCAAACACTTTTACCTCTGGGCCATCTCAGTAGCCCTAAGTGATATTCTTGATTAGATTACAGAGGGAGCTTCATCTCTTGGAGTCAGGAAAGAGTTAACTATGTGGAAATAGGCAGAGTATCCAGTGACTTTATTTTTAAATCCTAGAAATGACCATTTGGATTTGGCACCAATAGATTAAAGAAACGTTACCCCCTTTTTAGCTGCTTTCTTGCAACTTTCTTGTGGGTGAACTTCAGAGTTATTTTGGCAATTTCCTTGCTCCTTAAGAGGGATTTCCCTGTGGGATTTTGAACTGTTAAATAAAATTGTATTATAGAAGTAGATTTGAATATTGCTGATATGGTCACTAAGTAAAAAGTTCAGAAAGATGCCATGTAGTATAATTTTAACAGTTGACATTGTTGGAAAGTGCCATGATTTGAATACTGAGTTCTTTGTGCAAGGGTTTAGCTGTGGCATGATGTATTACAAAGCTAGTTGAAAATGGAGGTAGTTTGGAGATTTCATATTTTCCTTTTCTTGAGCTAGATTTGCAGTAGATGTTGTGCTTTCTCCTAGGCAAGAAAGGATAATCTGGATTTTCTTGCTGTAGGAATCCATTATTTGTGTGACTTTGAGTGGTAGGAAAAGGGAAGATTGAATTCTTTACTGTATGCTAAGAAGTCGCTGCTTTGGTAATGTCGTGGCAGTGTTATAACTTGGGAAAAGCCTTTGTATAAATACTGTTCTAAGAATAGTGGTCAGGTTTCTAGCCTGTGCTATGAGAAGGTAACTTTGTTTCAGGTCTTTTTCATTGCATTTTATATCATGTGTCTGAAAGTATGCATTGTGAATCTTAGAGAATGACTTGCACATTTTCCTTGGATCATAACCTCTTGGTAAGTCAGAGATTGCAATCTTCACTTTCATTAGCTGAAAAAAAAATGGCTGAAAGTTAAGGAAGATGAAATCCCTACAACATGAGAAACAGTGTAAAAAGACATTTTCTGGTTCTTTAAATATTGACTTTTTTGTTTTTGGTATTTGTAGACCAGATCATCAGATGTTCATTCATCTGGATCTTCAGATGCACATGTAAGTATAAAATGTCTCTGTATGTAAACATTGATATCTTCCTTTTTGTGTTTTGTTTGTATGAGCTCCCTCAAACTATGTTAGAAACTTAACATGTATATTTTCTTTATTGTGTTGATAAAATCCTATATACACGAATGTGTATTTACATATTGACTATAAGATTACATTACATACATTCTTTTCTTGCTACACATTGTACCCATCTATTAAAATCACTTGGCATAGAGAGCGCTGATCTGTTCTTTCTAACGGTATCATGTTCCACAGCAAAAGTGTACAATTATTCTCTTGGTGGGTATATATACCTTTTTCGTTTAAAGTTTTTTGGCATTTTGAGTACTGCAATAAATATTTTTTTACTTATGTTATGGCAGTGTTCAAACTGTGGTCTGCAGACTCCTACTGGAGTCACTGAGAACTAAATTTTTAGAGACTTTATGAAGTCAGAACTTTTGTATTAGGGCCTTGGGGAGATGGCTCAGTTAGTAAAATGCTTGTCATACAAGCCTGAGGACCTGAGTTCAGATCCCCAGTACCCATGTGAAAAGGCAGGGGGCAGAGAGTCCGTGTCTAATCCTAGCTTTTGGGAGATAGAGACAGGTAGGTAGATCCTTGGAGATTTCTAGTTAGCTAGCCTGTGTGAGTCTGTGAATTCTAGATTTAGTGAGAGACCTTATCTCAAAAAAAGGTACAGAGTGACTGAGAAATGTACCCAACACTGACTTCTGAACTTTACACTTGTGCACACACAAATGCCCATGTCACACACACACCACGTACACCAAAAAGACAAAAAAACTTTTGTAAAAATGCCAAGGCATTCTTTGCCTTCCTTCTGTATTGACATTTTCACTGATAGTGCAGAAGCAATTGGTAGGTGGATCATTGGCACATTAATATCAGTTAAGGAAGTGACTCCAAAATACACAGCAGTTGATTGGTATTCTTCCCACTGTGCACAGTAAAATATGCTAATTTCAATGACTGGCCCTAGGTAGTGGCAGGGTTGGGATGGACATGCCTGTAATCCCAGCAGTTCGGATAAAGCAGGAAGATCAGGGGATCATGAATTTCAGGTAGCCTGCTGTTTATAGCAAGACCTTGTCTCCAGCAAAAATAGGTAATGCTTTCTTAGTGAAGGGGTCAAATTATTAAGACTTGATTCATGTTTTGGTGTTTAGTATCCTGTGTAATGAAACAAGTACTTGTGAGTTCTGCTTACTGAAGTGTGATACTTGCTTTGAGGAAATGTACCTGTGTGATTGAATTAAAGTTGAACCTGGCTGCCTTTTTCATGAACTGCTATTCTTACTTGAAGGAATATCAGACACACAAACTTGTTAATCTGACTTTGGCATTTGGCAATCATTTTCTTGAAAATTAAGGAAAGAATCTATTCAAGAATAAGGATGTTGCCAGTTTGAGCTTTCAACATCAAGTTTGAATCACTGAAAACTTCCCCTGTTCTTAAGGAATTTCCATATGAAATTCAGTGGTGATACTGAAAAAATGTGAATTTGATAAACTAGTGAAATTTGTTAATATGTAGACTCTTGGATTAATTCTAGTTTTCAGTACCATGTATATAATTTTTGAAATTATTTTTAAAACTTTATCCAAAGATGGATGCATCTGGACCCTCAGATAGTGATATGCCAAGTCGGACACGACCTAAAAGCCCAAGAAAACATAATTATAGGAATGAAAGTGCCCGTGAAAGCCTTTGTGATTCTCCTCATCAGAATCTCTCAAGAGTGAGTATTAGTAAAGATTAAGGAAGGATGGCTAATGATTTTACTCTGACCTTGATTGATTTGGTGGTCGAACATCATGGTTTTGTACCTGTTTCATTTAATGCTTTTCTACAGTACCATTCTTTATAATGATAAACTTCAGTTTATTTAAAGAAATGTGTTTTTTTTTAAGTTCATATGAGAAGTTTCATTGAAAGTGTTTAATATTACTTGAAAAACAAACATTTGGAATATAAAACAGATATTGTCAGATGTGTGGTCCTCCTCCCTGCCCTCCCCTTCTGGATTAACTGAGTCATCAGAAGTAACACAGGCAAATGAGACACAGTACTTAGAGCTGGTGAAATGGTTCAGTAGGTAAAAGTGCTTACCATGCAAGGCTAGAAGCTTAAGTTGGATCCCTGGAACCCACGTGAAGTTCAAAGGCCAGAAAGGACTTTACAGAGTTTCCTCTGATCTCCACACATGCCTTGGCATGCATACCTATAAACAATCATGTACACGTACACACAAAAAAAGACAAAATAAAACAGAGTAAACAAAAAAGACACAGTCTTTAAGAGTTTATATTCTCACTCTGGGAACAAACAGAGCTAGGTGTTGGTCTCTTTGGTAAGTGTATTTCTTGGGCAGTCAGGAACACAGGACTTTTATGTGTTGGTGTATCTGCATGTGTGTGCGGGTGTGTAGAGGCCAGAGTTGATATCTGGTATCTTTCTCAGTCTCTCTCTGCCTTCTCTTCTTTTTTTGAGACAGAGTCTCTCACTGAATCTGGAGCTTACCCATTCAGCTAGGCTGACTGGCCATTGAACTTCAGGTACCCACACTTCTGGGGTTGTAGACATCTAACTCTACCACCTCTGGCTTTTTGCATAGGTGCTAGGAATTCAGAGTCAGGATCTTGCAACAGGCACAACAGGCACTTAACTGACTGAGCTATCTCTCCAGCCCCCACTTACTATGTAGACTAGGCTGGCCTGATCTCACAGAGTTCCACCTGCCTCTACCTTTCAAGGGCTAGGATTAAAGGTGTGAGCCACCATGCCTGGCCCCAGGTCTTCTACTTTGTAAAAAAAAATTTATTTTTAATATTTTAAAATATTAATTTATAATATAATATAATTAAAATAATATTAATTTAAAAATATTTATCTTTTTTATGCATATGAGTGTATTGTCTGCATGTATGTAGGTGTGCCTGTGTTGTGTAGTGCCCTTGGAAGTCAGAAGAGGGTGTCAAATCCACTGGAACTGGAGTTATAGACGGTTGTTAGCTGCCATGTGGGTGTTGGAAATCAAATCAGGTCCTCTGCAAAAATAGTCAGTGCTCTTAACTGCTGAACCATCCCTCCAGCCCCATCTTTCACTTTAAAAAAATCTATATCAAATAATTTTTCTTGGTGGATATATAGGTTAGTGGTAGAGTATCTAGCATGTGCAAGGCCCTATGTTCAATCCCTAGCACTTTTTTTTTTTTTAAGAAAAGTGTACAACTTAATTTTTCTTGTGATTACATTTAGAAAATAACAGTCATCAGTCAATATTTACTTCTGATCACAGAGTTTTAAATTTTTTCTAAGCATAAATACATGTTCACTTTTTTATGATACATTTTAAAGGATGTCTTAAAATTACCTGTTTTCAGGTCTAGTATTTTTATTTAAACAAAAACATTTTCCATAGACATTATTCGTTTGAGTAAGCACTCAGTGATTTCCTTTGCCTCTTCTTTCTAGCTATTGGGATGTAAGTCAAAATGGAGCACAGATTTTGTTTTTTAAAATTGTGTTTTTCGTTAATATGTAATTTTCATTTGTTTAAACTCAGGACACTGAATGATCCCAGGACATTTTTTTTTCTATTTTGAGAAAAAAAAAAGATTTTGACTCTCTTTCTGAATACAAATTGAGCTTTAGGTCGTAAACTGCTTATCTTTTTCATAGAGTTTTAATACAGCTGTAATATGGGTGGCATCCACGATCTTTTCCATACTGCAGCTCCCAGAGACAAGGCTGCTTAATAAATGGGATTGAGAAAGTTCAATATAGGAGTTTTTAGTAGGGAAGAGAAGAGACTTAAGATTTCAGTGATCTAGCTTATATTTAATAAATAGTCCTCATTTTCAGTTTATGAGTCACACAAATAACAGATGAAACAGCTGAAGGTGTACAAGCTATTCAAACCTCATTCAGAGAGAGATTGCTTCTGTGTTACACAAGTGAAGTATTTGTTAACAGACTGTGAGGTTGCTTGGTGGGTAAGGCACTTGCTAGCAACCTTTCTAATCTGAGTTTGATCCTTGGGACCCACGTGGTAAGAACCAACTCCTGCAAGTTACCGTTTAGCTTCCATACACAGGCCATGGCCCATATGTTCCTATCCATACACATAAACACAAAATAAAATAAAAATTTTAAAGTACTGTTTTCTTTTTAAAATTTGGTGGGGAATTTCATATATATGTAATGTATTTGGGTCAAATATACAGCACTACTTCCTCCCCTCCAACTCTCCCCATATCTCAACCATTCATCTCTCCCAACTTCATGTACTTAAAAAAAAAACCTACTAATTTAAGTGCCGCCAAATATTGTTTTCTTATATAAATTATTGTCATTTATCTGAACTGCTTGACATGAGAAATGTTTTGGATTTGGAAGAGGGTTTTTTTGCTTTTTTTTTTCAGGCTTTGAATTTTGGGGTATTTTAAGGACCCATATCTAAACATGAAATTCGTTTCTTATAATCTAAAGGTTATTTGTTATACACTATTTTCTACCATAGTTTGACCATAACATGTTTCATGAGATAGGAATGAAATTTCCCACCTGTGGCTTTGGAGTTTTGATTTTCAGATTAGGGATGCTCATTGTGTGTTAAAAAATAATTGATTTGGGGATAGAGAGATTGGTCATTGGTTAAGAACATTTGCTGCTGAGTTCTCAGCACTTATATGGTGGCTAACAATCATCTATAACTTCAGTTCCAGGAGAATTTGACCCCGTCTTCCGGCCTTCTTGGGTATTGCATGACACAGGTGCACTTACACACATGCAGGCAGTACGCTCATACAAATAAAATAGAAACAGTAAATAACATATTAAAAAATGGATGTGATTTTACATATGCAGCATAGATGATACATTCTCAGCAAAGAAAATGAAACTGTGTTCTTAATATCAGAACTATTGATGAGGTACCTAAGCAAATTATTAAAGGATGTGAGGTGATTTGTAATCCTAAAATAGAAGTTGTAGGTGGTAGGTTTCAGAATGTGGATGTGTTTGTCTTCCTGTCCGTATTTGAGGATCTGTTTTCTGTAAGTGCTACTTTTGCCTAGAGATAAATGTATTTTTCCATCTCCTATGTTTTAATTTTTGTTTTAAGCCTTGGTATCTGTCTCTTTGTTCTTTTCCCCTTTTTTCTTTCTTTCTTTTTTTTTAAAATGGCCTTTGCCTATTACTGACTTTGAGCTAGCAAATTTAAAAAAAAAAAGCTTTCTTTTAGTTGAGTGAGTATTTAATTTACATCATAATTAAACCCAACACAAGTAGGTATCTGATGCTTGGAGTCATCCTAAGCAATGACACTTTTAAACAGTAAGTATTCCATAGACTTGGTTCTCACTTAAAGCATATTGAATTTATAGATAACATTAAGAATATATATAATATAAACAAAATGGTCTTTTTATTTTTTTTCATAGCCTCTTCTAGAAAACAAACTAAAAGCATTCAGTATTGGAAAAATGAGCACAGCAAAGCGAACTTTAAGTAAGAAGGAACAAGAAGAATTAAAGAAAAAGGTAATGTTTTGAATTGTTCTTGGAAATGAATATGTCTGTGTGAACAGTAAAACAATGCTTCTTGAAGAATTTTGACATGCAGGGTGTTCTCAGCTTCGTGCACAAGTCAAGTCTTTAACACAAGGGACATTAGAAGGGCTGGAGAGATGGTTCAGCGGTTAAGAGCGCTGGTTACTCTTACTGAAGACCTGGGTTTATTTCTCAGCACTCACATGGCGACCTACAACCATTCATACCTCCAGTTCTAGGGGAATCCAATGCCCTCTTCTGACCTCTGCAGGGACTGTACCACATGGGTGCACTTACTTATACACAAAAATAAAAACAAAAAATTTTAAAAAACAAAATAAAAGGGACATTGGAATGAGTGCAGCTTCTCCCCCTGTTCCCTCTGGTCTATTTCTCTTTATTTTCTGATTTAGCCCTGTTTTCACAAAGTATATGTATAAACTATATTGTATAGATGAATGATAGTGTGCTATATAATGAGAATACTTTTTTGTTTGCTTTTTAATGTAATGTCTTTGATATTTTAGAATAGAAATATTCTGCCTTTTTATAGCTTTGTGAGTTTGTAATTATATTCATCTAAAAACCTATTGAGTGTTTAATTTTTTTAAAATTTATTTTTATTTATGTGTATGAGTGCTTTGCCTGTGTGTATGTAAGTGTACCAGTGTCATGCAAAGCCCAAAGAGGACAAAAGAGGGCATTGGATCCCCTGGAGTTACAGGTGGTTGTTAGCCATCATGTGGGTGCTAAGAACTGAATCTGGATTTTCTGGAAGAACAGCCTGTGCTCTTAAGTGCTCAACCGTCTTTCCAGCCCCTGGTATTTGTGGTTTTGGTCTTGACATTATATTACACATAATGCCTTTGTGGATAATGCTGTACATAGGTGCTTTTTAAAAAAGGAAAAAAAAAGTTTGTCTTAGCTGGGTGTGGTGGCACATGCCTTTAGTTCCAGGGGTTCCATCCAGGGGTGGGTGGATCTCTGTGACTTCAAGAGATCCAGTCTGGTCTACATAGCAAGTTGCAGGCTCTCTGGGACTACAGAGAGATCCTGTCTCAAAAAAGACCAAAATAATAATAATAACAATAATAATAATATTAATAAAAAGTTTGTCTTCAGGATATATTCGTAGAAATGAGAAGTGAGATTACTGAATTGTACCATAATGACTAACTGTAATTTTGCTATGCTTGCCATTGTCAAGCTGCTCTCTGAAGGCCAGAGACATTTTGCTTCCTGTTGGTATGGATGAGTTATGGTTTCCTCATACACTGCCAGTAGATGAGTTCCTGTCAGTCTGCTGTGTGGAAAATAGGGACGCATTGTTGTTTTAAATTCACAGTTCTTTTTGTTTGGTTTGGGTTTTTGCTGTTTTGAGACAGGGTCTCCCTGAAGCCCCAGCTGGCCTGGAACTCCTTGCTCTGTAGATCAGACTGGTCTTGGTCTCTCAGAGATCAATCTGCCTCTGCCTCTGAGTGGTGGGATTAAAGGGATGTACCACCACTCAGCTCAATTTGCAATTCTTTTTTAGGAATAAAGTTGTACAGTGTCTCCCCTCTTCCTTGTTTTGTTGGTTCTTTTTTTTTTTTAGTTTCCTTCTGGTCTTATTCATTCTGTGTGAAGCTATTGTTAAAAAATCAGATTTGTCAGTCTTTCCCTATGATTCTGTGGTTATTGTCAAGTGTTATTTATTCCTTTTATCCTCCTACCCCCATCTCCAAAGTGCTGGGATTAAAGGTCTATGCTGTTATGCCTGTTTTCAGCTTCGTGTTCTTATTAATGCATATTTTGGAAACATTTAGATGCTCTCTAATTGAGCATATCAACATTGTTGTGATTTTTTTTTCTTTAATGCCTTGTCATGAGTAGATATTATAGCTTTACTTTTATTATATCTTCAGTGATTTGAGAACAGAAGCTTTATATTTGATGAGTTAAGTCATCGTGCCATAGAAAACTTATTAAATAATAATAGAATACATTTTATAGTCAGTTAGCTTATAGTTTGGTCTTTGAATTGTCTTTAAAATAAATGTATTTTTTAACCTATATGTGGTGAGTTTCTGTTTCTGCAAATTGCCAGTAAATGAGCAAAGTCTCTTTTAGCTTCAGTGTTAATTAATATCTGCTATGCAACAAGGATTAGATATTAAAATTATTTAACTTGGGAAGGAAGAAGTTTCATCTACAATATTTCCTTAATGAATTTAACTCAGTTAAAGTAAGTCTTAAACCAGGCATGGTGGCCAATGATTAGATATTAGAATTACAAAACTTGTGAAGAGAAGGGTTTCATCTACATTATTTTGTTTAGTTTTTGAGATGGGATCTCCCTATAGCCCTAGATGGCCTAGAACTCACTATATAGACCAGGCTGGCCTTGATCTTGTAGATACCCACCTGCTTCTGCCTCGCAGGCCCTGCAATTAAAAGTATATGCCACCATACTCATCTACTTTATTTCTTAATGAGCACAACTCTGCCAAGTAATTGTTAAGCTGGGGTGGTGGCATATACCCTTGATCCCAGCACTCTGGAGGCAGAGGGAGGTGAATCTCTTGAGTACCTGGCCAACTTGGACTACATATCAAGTTCCAGGCTGGCTAGGGCCTCATAGTGAGGCTCTCTCAGAAAACAAAACTCAAACAAAACAAAACGAAATCCAAATAAATGAAGTAATTCTTATGTTACTAATATTTCATTATGTATTTAGGAGGATGAAAAGGCTGCTGCTGAAATTTATGAGGAATTTCTTGCTGCTTTTGAAGGAAGTGATGGTAATAAAGTGAAAACATTTGTTCGAGGAGGGGTTGTTAATGCGGCTAAAGGTAAGTTCAGTATTACTGTTCTTGAGCAGATCCCGAGTCTTGGTTGGATGATTACAGGTTAATTATAGAAATAGTTCGACTTTGAATTTCACATTTCTTTTCTATCAGCACCCTCTGGTGGCTAAACTAATTATTATAGACTAAATGGCCAAATATGGATTAATGAGATATTAAACATAGTGTACAGATATGAAGGCGCTAATAAAAAGTGTCTTTAAGTTTTAAAACTGTGCTGGAGAAATTTTAGTATATTTCATAGTTTTGCTTTAAAGTGATTATGATTTCTCAGAGTAGATAGGGTGGTAATATTTGAAATTAATTTCATATGCTTAGTAGTGACATCTTAATGTTTTATTTGAGTTAAAAACAATAAAACCACATGATGTGAGGTTAATTTTAGTTTTACAACAGCATTTCTATTTCAGATGAACATGAAACAGATGAAAAAAGAGGTAAAATCTACAAGCCATCTTCAAGATTTGCGGATCAAAAAAATCCTCCAAATCAGTCATCCAATGAAAGACCGCCATCTCTTCTTGTGATAGAAACAAAAAAACCTGTAAGACATTTTAAATAATTGACCATTTACTGTCATAGATGACACTGCCAATGATACTTTGAGTACATCCCTTATAGTGATTTTTTTATGGTTTTTGTAAGTTTGGGGGTAAGTGTTCAGTTTTGCTGTTATCTAACTCAGTAGTTCATGTAGATGTGAGATAATAATCTTTGAATATAAGTAATAATCTTTGAACATTTGTTACTACATGTATATTGCAAGTTAAATTGCCTATACTTTGGTTGTAAATGTAAGATAATATTATTCTAAACAGTTTTGAACCAAGATATTAAAATTATTGGCAACATGTAAAATATTTACTTCTCAGCCTGGTTTTAGAGTTTTTAAGAAATTACTGTCAAAACTAATGTCACTTTTAAAAATATTTTTATTGATTAAAGAATTTTTTATTCTTTAGCAGTAGGATTTTCACAGGAGACAGATTGATTGATAAATGGAATCAGGTCACTTGGAGCCACATTTGCTGAATTAAAGTGTGATTACATTGAATAGTGAGACTAAATTTTCTTGTGTGGCTTTTCAGGGATCTCTAAAAGCAATTAAAAATAGCTTCATTGATAAGTAATTCACATATAAAATTCACCCAACATGTGTAAAATTTAGGTGGGTTCTTTTCGTATATTCAGTTGTTTAAAAATTGCCATTCTTTAATTTTAAAACATTTTTATCACCTCAACAATCATTAATTTTGTTTAATCTTTTTTGTTCCAACAATAACTTGTCATATTTTTCGTAGCCACTGAAGAAGGGGGAAAAAGAAAAGAAAAAAAGCAATTTAGAACTCTTCAAAGAAGAATTAAAACAGTAAGTTTTCTGTGGAGAATTAGCTTTCATAGGTAAATTGAGCTGATGCTTAGAGATAGTGGTATGTGTACTAGCTATTGTTAGCTTGCCATGAGCTTGTTGTAGATATGATTATAGATGATAGAGTATATTTGAGAGTGAACTCTCACTTAGTCATTGTTTTAAGTTGTTTGCAACATAGAAATTTAATTCAGTTGATTTAAATTATTTCTGGGATATAATTCTATTTGCTCACTAGGGTAGGGGTTGAGAGGTCATCAGATCTAATAAGAAGCAACAAATACAAGCAACAGTTAAATGTTGGATTTCCTCATCACCTTAAGAAGGGCATTGTTTTCTCTGTGAGATTAATAGAAATTTGTCTGTTCCTCTGGTGTAGGTGAGGAACTCACTAATCTTAGTTATCATTAGTGGTAATTATAAATATATCAAGTGACTTGAATATGATACTTAAGCTCTGTTATTAAATGTGAATGACTTACTCTTGATTGACTATAAATACTCTCAACAGAATTCAAGAAGAACGTGATGAGAGACATAAAACAAAAGGCAGGTTAAGTCGATTTGAGCCTCCTCAGTCAGATTCTGATGGGCAGCGTCGTTCTAGTAAGTGACATTTACTTTAATGTGCATATTTACAATGAATTATTCTAAGAATTAAGAATTGTTCTCTTTTCTTCCCTTTAAGTGGACGTGCCTTCAAGGAGGAATAGATCATCTGGTGGTAATACAGTTTTTTGCTTTTTTTAATTAGTAGAAATTGTCCACTTTGTATTTTGCAGATTATAATTTTCTTTTCTCCTGTTCTAGTTCTTGATGATTATGCACCTGGTTCACATGATGTCGGGGATCCAAGCACTACTAATTTATACCTTGGAAACATTAATCCACAGGTATTGTTAGTAAAATAAAATAAATACTGACCTTTATTGTTTTGGATGAAAGCTGCTTTGTTAGTCAATTTAAAAAATAAAAAGTCAAGATTCTGTTCTGAAGGTGGCAAGTCTGATGGAATTAGACAGCATTTAGTAATTGTCTCAGAAACTTGGGAGTTTACTGGTAGGACCCAATTTATTTTGCTACACATTATTTTTAAAAAATATTTTATATGTATGAATGAATTGCCTGCATATAGGTAGGTGCACCCATGTTGTACAATGCCCACAGAGGTCAGAAGATGGTGTTGAATGTCCAAAAACTGGAGTTCGGACAGTTAGCTGTCATGTCCATGCTGGGAATCAGCCCTGGTCTTCTGCAAGAGTAGGCAGTGCTCTTAACCACTGAGCCATCTCTCCAGCCCCTTTGTGCTACACATTCTTGAAGTTTTGTCCCCCTTTACAATAACTAAACTGTACTCTGAATTTTGCTAGGTGCCAGTTCTGTTATTTATATTTAGCAAATCAGTGAGGAGCAGTAGTTTTTTGAGACCAACTCTGTTGAGGATCTTCCTTATCTAATTCCTTTCTCTTTTTTCTCCTTGTAACAGTAAACTAGTGTTTGTGCTTTTGCCTTTTTAAAATTGTCTTATTTGTTTGAAACTGGCTCTTGCTAGGTAGCCCAAGATGGCCTAGAACTTGAGATCCTCCTGTCTCACCTCTCCAGTTATAATTCCAGCATACTGGAATTATAGCCTTTGCCACCATGCTGACTTTTTAAAATTCTTTTCTTGGCTTCAGTATTGTTAGTATGTTTTAGGGGACTTGGATGTTACAGGATATTCTGTCTTAACATATTTCTCTTTTGACCTATTGCATATTTACTGTTTTCTATTTCTTCTGCTCTTCTACACTGGTAGATGGGTGTTGGAAACAGAAAGGTGATAGAACTTGTTTTTCTTCCATCATCACCAATTCACTGTTTAATTTAAATGTTGCCTGAAATGCTGTTGAATTTACAGACAAACTACTGCTGTCAACATTCTAGATCCCAGGATCTTAAAACAGGAAGAAAAGAAGTAAAAATATGCCTTTGGTTTCTGTAGCTTGGCAGACTTGGAATCCTAGCAGCTTATATTAAATGTAATTTTTCTCATATGAAAATACTAAGAACAGCTTAGGAGGGCAGGGTTTTGTTCATGTGCAGAATTCCTCTACTTGAATATAATATTGTAGCATTAATATGTTTCTTTTCATTTTGCAATGACTTTCATTTCTATATACATAGATTTTTTTGTGTGCGTCACCCCACCCTTTGTGTTATCACTCTTTTTAATAGATGAATGAAGAAATGCTGTGCCAGGAATTTGGAAGATTTGGACCATTAGCTAGTGTGAAAATTATGTGGCCTAGAACTGATGAAGAAAGAGCAAGAGAAAGAAATTGTGGCTTTGTGGCCTTTATGAATAGAAGAGATGCTGAAAGAGCTTTAAAAAATTTAAATGGTAAAGTATTCATTATTCATTTACAGAGTTTAGGCAATTCTTTGGTTTGGAAAGTTCTATTTTTTTTTTTAGTTTTTGGAGAATTTCATACATGTCTTCTGTATTTACATCATTTCCACCCTCCCCTCCCACTCTTGCTCTGCTCCCTATCAGTTTTGTGACTTCTTCAGTTATTATTGTTATATACTTAATGTGTGCACACACCCCTGCTGAGTTTGTTTAGTGGTGCTCATATGTACTTGTGTGTAGGGCTAATCACTTATGGATTGGATAACCTATCAGGGAACTTATCCCTGGAGAAAACTGATTCTCCCTCTCTCAGCAGCCATTGATTGCCTATAGATCTTCATTTAAAAGTGCAGCTTTGTGAAATTTACCCCATCCACATTGTCATATCTACTGGTGTTGTCATTGTGCAGGTCTTGTTTAGAAAACCATATTGTTGAGATTTGAAAGGTACAGCTCTCCTGTCATGTCTAGAAGACACTATCTAGCAACAGGTATCCTAGTTCTCTGGCTCTTAAAATCTTTCTGCTCCCTTTCCTGAGCAGTTAATTGGTGTAGGAGTTGCATTGTGGAGGGCTGTGCATCCCATGGTCACTTACTCTCAGCATTTTGACCAGTGTAGATCTCTGTAATAGTCTCCAAGTATTGACGGGGGAAAAGTCATGTTTGAGTGATGAGAAGTACACTTATCTGTGGGTATAAGGATAAGTTTTTGGAAAATAGTTAGAAATTATATTGGTTTAAGAAAGTGGCAATAGTAGATTTTCCTCTAGGCTCCATGACATCTCTAGCTATTGTTAGTTTGTTAGGTTTATAGTAAGTGCACAAATTCTCTTCCATTAAGTGAACTTAAAGTCCAATTAGACAGCTGTATATTATCCCCTGAGATAAAATTGCCACTGTTGCACCATTAGGGATATTTTTCTGGGCTTGTTGTTGTGGTTCACAGACTTTACAGTTGGGTGGGACCATTGGTCGCTTCTCTTTCTTGGCAGTTTACTTAGGATCTTCCGATACTATGAGAGCTAGTATTCAGGGAGGAGGCTTCCAGGACAGTTCCAGCTCAATTCCTCTAAGTCCTATGTCTGAAGTATGTCGTTTCTTCAGCATTAGGTTCTTACCCTCAAGTTCTGGGAGAAATTAAGGCATAAAAAACCTATAATTTTGCAGGGGTCTCTTGGCCAACAACTTAAACGGGGGTTTCCCATGCATGCATGCATGCACGCACACTGTGTGTGTGTGTGTGTATGTTCATATGTTAAGTAAGCTTATAAAATGGAGCCTTTCCCTATGACTTCTAGACATCCTTATTGTTCTTAATCCCTCCTTCCTCCCTCTTCCTGTTTTACTCTCCCTTCCTGGTAAAGCGTGTGTCCTGAAATCCTCATTTTTCCCATTTCCCTCTTGGTAGCACTGTGTCCTTCTAACCTCCTCCCTAGAGCTCCTTCTCCCCCAATGCTTCCTTTCCTCCTTTCCCGATTTCTGCTGTTGCTTCTGGTTATGTATGCTTATATCTAAAGATTCAGAGCTAGGGTTCCCAAATTATAAAATCTCTAGCAAAAATTTAGATCAAGAAAGCTATATAGGAAAAAGGAAATTTAATTCAAGTCACCACAGGTACTCTTATTTTCTTTTGAGGTCTTTGAAGCTTGTCAAAGTAACTTTTCCATTTTTCTTTCCTTTTTTTTTCTTTGTAGGAAAAATGATAATGTCTTTTGAAATGAAGTTAGGTTGGGGTAAAGCTGTACCTATCCCTCCACATCCAATATACATTCCGCCTTCTATGATGGAACATACACTTCCCCCACCTCCATCAGGACTGCCTTTTAATGCGCAGCCTAGAGAGCGATTAAAAAACCCAAATGCTCCCATGTTACCACCACCCAAAAACAAGGAGGATTTTGAGAAGGTAATTTTAAAAATGTACATAGGGCTGCATCTAATTTGTAAATACTAAATCTGTGGTAGTGTTTCTTTTCAATAATTTTATAGAAATGTGTGTGTTACTTTGTTTGGCAACTCTTAAAGAAATAAGTAGATGTGTTCCCTGCCTTAGCCCATGGAAACCCTGTATTGAAATAGTAGGTCATATTTTATTTGTGGCTATCATTCTTTTTTGACCACTTGCTAAGCTTTTCCCCCCTTTATCCAGTGTTGTATCCAGGTTTGCTTAAGTTCAGTATCTGAATTTACTTTGTTCTGAGAAAGTGACAGTTTTTATTTGGTTAAATGACTTTTCAGTCAGACCACCTAATAATTAAATTGTTGGGATGGCAGCAAGCTTAGTTTTCAAGGTCTTGAGGTATTAGACTATTTGACAGCATATATGATATTTTAAAAATAGTTAACTAATCTAGTAAAAGCAGAGGGTGAGTATTTTTCTTTAGTAAACATAAAACCAACTTAATTTCAAGTTAGAAGAATTTGTTGGTTCTGTTATGAATTAATTACACTTAAAATGACAGGGCTGGTTTTAAAGGCTTGGGAACAAAGTAGCAAACTGTATGGTTGGAAGCAAACAGTTAATTACTTCACAAATTAAAATCTTTATCTGATAATTCGCAGTGTAGTACCGATTTCAGTGCATTGATGTGCATTCTGGCAGGAGTGTTCTGAGTCTTTGCTTTTGGTGAACATTAATTGTTCACTGAACACATCCATTTGCATTTATGTAATTGCTTAGTGTATAATTACTTCAAATGCAGTGATTGCCTGCAAAACTTGTGATTAGATGTGTAGTATTTTCAATGCATATGTATATTTTTGCTTGTTACTTGTTAACAATACTCACATATTCTATGTTTATTATCTGATGTGACTTCATATACAGACTCTGTCGCAAGCCATAGTCAAAGTGGTTATCCCAACAGAAAGGTACATGTTTTTCTTTATTATTACTGATCTAAATATAGACAATATCCCCTTCTGAATTGAAAAAAAATGGTGTTGAGGAAAAGGTACTATCTTGACTGAGCAATGGTTCCTTCCCAGTACTTTTTTTGGGGGGGGATATGTAAAATTTAAATTAGTGTATTTTGTGATTTTATGACTTTTTTTGTTTTTATTGTTTAGAGAGTTTTTTTGTAGCTTCAGAAATTAGAATGTGTTAAATAGATTAATGTGAAATCATTGGTCTAATCTTAAACTATTGTGAGAAAAGTAGATGTTTTAAATGTCTTAAATTTTAGATAATATTACAATCTATTCCTTCTCTAGGTTTCTGAATTATCTACATTTAATATACAACCTTTTTTAGATGTTACTGGATGTAGTTTTATTTTTTTCCTAATTGATTTTAAGAAGAATTTCCAATTATTTACAATGGACATATTAGGAATTTTTTGTTCATGGTAACAAAGGCATTTGGATCTCTTTGTTTTTCTTTCTTCCTTTTTTCCTTTTTAAATATACTGTTAATGAAGAACAGTTCCTGCTGTAGGTTTGCTCTTGCTCAGTCAAGCTAAGCCTTTTCCCAAACACAGGAACACAACACTGGTTGAATAATAAATGAACACAAAAGAATACCAAATTCTCTTTGACATTGGCCTTGGTGAGCAACACCAGCTGAACTGTCTGCGGCAGCGGGGGACCAGAAAAACATCATGGGATGGATTGGGAAAGTATACAGTTTTTGACCAGACATTGGTACGATCGACTCCAATAAATGTGGTTTATTATAACTGAGAGACATTTTTTTGTTGTGATTGCCCAGCATAAGATAATTACCGTCTTAAAATAAAATAATGCACTTTTAAATATAACATTTTTGTACTACACTGTTTTATTCTGAAAAGCCATTTTTTAAATAAGAAAATTATATAATCCTTAAGGGAAGAGTATGATTACAATTCTTTGATCTTGAATCCAAGTTAGCAGCAACTAATTGTCAGATTTTGATTTTAAGTAATACACTTGTGATTTTATAAAAATAGATTTTATCAGTTACAAGCCTGTTTAAAACTATAGTGGGTTATTTTTCCACTCTTAAAATATTCACAGAAAAAGTAATTTTTATATCATTAAAAAAAGTTCAATAGTAACTACATATGACTGAGCTTATTTCTAAACAAAATTTTGTGTTTACATTTTGCTGAAAAGGCTTTTTGACTCATGATTAGAATGAATCCTTTGATTTTAAACTTAATTATACCATTTTTCATTTATCTTAAATTGCTTAAGTCAAATTATTTTTGACTTGATTAGATTTCTAGGTATATAAACATTTATCTCCCTAGTAAATAGTCATATGTTTTATGATAAGCACATAAGATTTCCCTTTGTTTTAATTTAGCTCAAACCAGTGGGGAATTTTGGAACTGAATAATAATTACACCATTGCCCTTCAAAATAGTGTCATTAACTACCTGGATGCTGAAAGCTCATTCTCTGGGTATCAAGTACTGTGTATCTACAAAGCAGTTATACTTTGTGAAGGAAAAATAAATTTTTTCACTTAAAATTAAGTGATTTGTTCTAACAATTTGAGGTTGAATTGATAGTTTTAAATGTCTAGGTTCCCCTTTGTAAAGATTTAAATCTCCGTATAATTTTTTAGTCCTTAGGATTTTTTTTCTATATAGAAATTTAGTGTCCATTTAAGTAGGTTTGTTTGAAACTGTAAGAAAATATAGTCAACATAAGAGATTATTTTACTGTTCAGGTACTTTGAAGCAAAGTATTATAGAGCCAAAATCTTGTTTTCTATAACTATATTTATGTTCTAGCAGTTTTATGGACTTAATTCAAGCCAGGAGTATTAAAGATGTAATTTAGTGTGTCTTATATGAAGAGCCAATATCCTTTTGCTTTTTCCAAGTTTGGTTGCCAACTTTGTACTACTGGGGGGCTGGTGAAAGAAGTCAAGAATAGCTTATAAATAAGGAAGCTGAGTCATTTTTGTCTGACACCATAATTAATGTCTGAAATTATGTATGTTTGGAGTCTTTCGTTAGAGATTTTAATTTCAGATTTTAAAAAATGAAGACTTCCTATGAATCCAGCCAGTAAAATGACTGTAGTAAAAAGTTACTCGTATCTTTCTTTTGGGCTTAAATATTGGAAGATGACCATTATAAAAGGGGGCACCTCACCTTGTCCTCTGTTTTGGAAAGTGTAGGACTCTGTGCACATACGGCTTTGGCAATATAATTCTTCATTGATTGATAATATACAGGCAGAATTATACATGTCATGAATTCTGAACTAGTTTGAAGTGTGCTTCAAAGGGATGTTGCCTCATTAAAGGTCAGATTTAATAAAAACTCCATCTGGTGTGTGTATATTAGGAAAACACAGGAATTTAGATGGATCTTTTATTAAATCAGGTCTTAAATTTGTTAAATAGTTTTGCATTTTTGTAAATTATAGTCATGGTTTCAACATTTCAATATTATGAAAATGCTTGGATTAGGAATATTTTCTTTTAAAGCTGAGCTAGTGAATATATTTTTAGATGGCTGTAACATACAAGTTCTAAGTTGCTGATTTTATATATTTGCAGCTTTCCAATTAGCTGATTTATAATTTACTATTTTGCATTTTGAAAATATCATTAAGTGGCATTTAGGAAATTAAATTTATTATAATGAGACTGTCTTGTGGCTTCCTTCCCCCTTCTTTTCCTTCCTTCCCACTCCTTCACCCTCACTGCCCCACTCCCTCTTAATGCACAGGCTTTAATATATGCTCCAGGTTATCTTTTCTGTATTAAATTCCATGTTAGTCAGCAGAATGATATTTTTTTCTGCACCATTATAGTAACTTAGGTGAAGTGTAGTTTGATAGAGTGGTGGGTCTGAATCCATTTTCTTTAACTGTGTTGTTGTTGTAGGAATTTGCTCGCCCTGATACACCGAATGATAGAGTTTGTTGTACGTGAAGGGCCGATGTTTGAAGCTATGATTATGAACAGAGAAATCAACAATCCTATGTTCAGGTGTGCTTTTGTAAAAGATTATGGTAATCTATAACATAAAATTTAGCATTAGTCATTTTTAAGTGTCATTAAATGCCTTCACATTATTAAACAATCATTACCACCATTCATTTCCAGATAGGTTTTCATCTTCCATAGCTGAATCCTCTTTCTATTAAAGAGTAGCTCTCCATCTCCCTGGCCTTTAAGCCCTTGGCAACTACCTCTTTTTTATTTTTGTTAGTTTGATTATTATGGTTATCTCTTGAGAGCAGAAAGATAAATCTGTCCTCTAGGCTTGGCTTATTTCACTTTTTCCCCTGAGGGTCCATCCATGTTGTAGTTATACACTGAAATTGTTTTCATCGGGAGGTTGAGGAGGCTTAAGGGGAAGAGTAACATAGTTTCACCCGAGTGCTAGGATTTACAGGCATGAATCACCATATTCCTTTTTAAGACTGAATAGTATTCCATTGTATAAGTATTCTGTACTTTGTCTTTAAGTGTATATTTTAAAACTGCTTTTAGCTCAGTTTTTGAAATTAAAAATATCTGGAGGGGGGTGGAGGCTAGCAAGATGGCTTGGTGGGTTAAGGGTACTTGCTGCCAAGCTGATAATTTGAGTTCAGTCTCTGGAACCTACATGATGGAAGGAGAGAGTGGACTCCTACAAGTTGTCCTGTGGCATACATGTTGAATGGCATGTATAAACACACACAAATAAATGTTTAAACAGATGTATATTTCCAAGAATAAAATTCTAAAGCCATAAAAGGAATTTTGCCGAAAAGAAGTGAATCGTGGTCTATAATGTACTTGGGTCATTTTCCCACAAAAATTGGTTTAGCACTGTCTAGGAGGAAAATAATTTTTATTATCTTTAATCAAAGACATAAGTAAGATAGAATTGTGCAAATGAGTTTGAAAGCTGAGACATAGATGTAATACTCATAAGTACTGTCGTTCTCTGCTTTTAAAATCATGTTGAGAACATCTCTCCATGGCTTAGTAGATTCAGATAATCCTAAGCATTGGCAAGATGTACACTTGAATATTCATGTTAGTTACTAAGGGCTCTGGGGCTTCCAGTAAGAGGATTTTTTTTCTTCAGGTGCTTTTGGTCTTTAGAATTAAATAGGGAAATAATATTTCTTATTTGTTTATATGTAATTGAAGATAGTTCTTTTTTTAATCTTAAGGTTTCCAATTAGTTTATAAGCAGCCAGCCTTATGGTACAATGTCACAAAAGTAAATAGCTCTCTTGAGGAATGTGATGTTAAGTGGTTTTATTGTTTTTCTTAGGTTCTTATTTGAAAACCAGACACCAGCCCATGTTTACTACAGGTGGAAGCTTTATTCTATTCTACAGGCAAGTAGAATTAATTACTTTGTTAATTTAAACTCAGAGTTTTAGACGTTTCTAATAACTTTTTGTGCATTTATTAGGGAGATTCTCCAACTAAATGGCGGACAGAAGATTTTCGTATGTTCAAAAACGGATCTTTTTGGAGGCCACCACCATTAAATCCCTACTTACATGGAATGTCAGAAGAGCAAGAAACAGAAGCTTTTGTAGAAGAGCCTAGTAAAAAGGGAGCACTCAAGGAAGAGTAAGATTGTCTTCTCTCTGTTAAGTGTGCAGGAAGGTTGCTTTAATAGTAGCTTTCATTAACTGTCTTGCTGTGACTCTTGACAGTAAGATAAAATGTTTTTTCACTTGTGAATGTTTAAGAGAGTACTCTGTTATCTTATGCTTTATATAATTTTAGACATATTGGTAAATAAAACTAAATATCCTATTGATCTTGACCTCTTCTTGGAAGAAACATCAGTGATCATCTCTTAAACTTAGTTGAGTTCTTTCTTTAGCATTGGAATATTTAAGGTTCTTATAAAAAATATCTAGAGACTGTTAGAAATCTTACCTAAGGCAACATAAAAGAGGGAAGCTTACTGCATAGCTAGTTAGGTCAGACACTGACTATGCAGAGTCTTTCCGTGGAGTTAATGTATGTGGTGAGCTGTGGCAGCTATGAAAACATTAATACAGTGCTCACTCAGCATTGCTATAGTGCATTAGCCACATATAAGAAGGAGAAATGCATTTAGTGTTTAGAGGTGCTCTATACGTCATGAAAAAATTGATTAAAAATTTGGGTATATATTATAATTTATTACATCATATATAAGGCTTAATACTGCCTCAGCACATTGTTTGTGTTTGCTAATAGAATAGTATACTTGTTGAGTGTATTTGATTCTTTAGGTATGTGTTCATTAAATTAGCTGTAGACTCAGTCCACAGTCTAAAAATCTGGCTGCCTCTTGGTTTTGTAAACACAGGTGGTTCTTAAATTTTTTTATTACATTTCCTTATATATATATTTTTTTTTTTGGAGTAGGGGCATATATTTACCACTGCATGCATGTAGAAGTCAGAAGACAACTTGCAGGAGGCTGTTCTTTCCTTTTTCCATGTGGAACCCAGGGGTCAAACTGAGGTTGTCAGGCTAGGTTGGAAACACCATTAGCTGCTGTGCCATCTTGACAACCCTGAAAATAAAGTTTTATTGAAACACAACTATACTGCATGACACGTTACTTAGGATTGCCTTGGAAGACCATATGGTCTACAGGACCTAAAGTATTTCGATTTTGTCCTTTTCAGAATAAGCTTGTCCTACCTAATTCCTTGTGAAAGTTGCTAAAGTAATACTTTTTTAAAGGAGAGTAAAGAAATTGAAGTATTTTTTCACTGCAATAGGGTAATTAATAGGTGTGGGTTACATATGGCAGCTTAAAACATGTCCATAATTTCAAATTTATTTTTAAATTTGAAAGTCACTAGAATCTTTTGTCAGTTTCAGGAAAGTATTCTTTATATAAGCTCTTTTAAAACATAACAAATTGAGGACCTTAACAAAATTCAATCTTAAATTATTTTATCTGAGTAGGTCTTAAAGAAATCAGTTTTTGTGAGGTAAACTCAAAGTACTAACCAGAGAAATAGAAGAATCTAGTTTGTGAACAAAAGCTGTCATGGCATTTTTAATGTTATGTTTAAATATTTACAAGTGGAAATTTTATATTCAGACAGAGGGACAAATTGGAAGAAATCTTACGAGGATTAACTCCAAGAAAAAATGATATTGGAGATGCCATGGTTTTCTGTCTTAATAATGCTGAAGCTGCTGAAGAAATAGTGGATTGCATTACTGAGTCTTTGTCCATCCTAAAGACTCCTCTTCCCAAGAAGGTAAGTCATTTCTCTTTCTGAGTGTTTCACTCATGGGAAAGGGAGATGAAAGTTGACTTTTTAAAATTAGAATCAACTTTTTTTTTTTTTTTTGGCATGAAGAACTTGATTGATGAAATCTTTCCTCTACAGTCTTATTTTCCTTCTACCTGGAAGGAAATAACTACCTGTCATAATTATTGATATACAAATTATCAACACTTGAAATGTAAATGAATTAATAGATTTTATTCCTGTCAAAATCATGGTTGTGGTGCTACTGGATTTCATATAACTAATAATTAGTAGTGATTATTAAATCACAGCCTTCTATTACCGATGGGTAAACTATTGGCTAATGTTTTCATTTTTGACCCATTTTGTATTATAGATTGCCAGATTATATTTGGTTTCTGATGTTTTATACAACTCTTCAGCCAAAGTTGCCAATGCTTCATATTATAGAAAATTGTAAGTATAATGATACAAGTTGATATTCCTGAAATGAAATAGGATGAAAGGAAAGAATAGATTTGCAGTTATCCAACTAAACCACAATTAAGTTTTTCTGTTTTCTTTTTAAAGGCTGTGTTGCGTGTGCACGCATGTGTGCACATATGTGTGAATAGCATGATATTCAAGGGGAGGTCAGAAGACAGCTTGCAGGAGTTGGTTCTCTCTACCATGTGGGTCATGGGGATTGAGCTTGGTTGTTAAGGCCTGACAGCAAGTACTTTTACCCATTGAGCCATCTTGCTGGCCCTTCATTAATTTTTTTGAGACTGGATCCTTTTTTGTAGTCCAGGAAGCCTAGATTGTAGCTCAGGCTAGAGTCAGATTTACCTTGGATTTGTGGTAGTCCTCTTGTCCTCAACCTTCTAGGTGCTGAGAATACAGTATGAGCCATTATGCCTGATATTTTATTTCTTAAATATTAATATCAGAACCAGTAGTTGGAGTTTACAAAGTGTTTTTATTCCTGTTTAGCTACTCTATAATAAACTGAAGCAGTATAAATATGTCAAAAATGAAGGAAAAGAAGATGCAACAATATTGTTTTCATCTGATCACCATTGTATTGATTAATTCTTACTGTTACTGTTTTCTTAAGCAGTAGGGAGTAATACAGATATATTGTAATTCATATGGAAATCTTCAGTTTCATCGAGCTCCCCTTTGGTGTTCAAGTTATATCGGTCAAGTTCAGGAGAAGGTATTGATTCTGAAAGGAAATTTAGAATTGTCTGTCGTGGGCTGAAAATCTAGCTCAGCTGGTGTTGAGTGCTTGCATACCATTAGGAAGCCCTTGGTTTCATCCCAAGCACCACCTAAAACCAGGTGTGGTGGCGTACACCTGTAATTTTAGTGCTCTAGAGGTGGATTCAGTGAGATAAAGAGCTCAAGGTCGTCCTAATCTACATAGTGAGGAATTGAGCCTGGACTGTGTTACATTTTAGTCTGTTTTGCACCCAACTGTGATGTCTCTGACTCTACTTTTTCTCTTCAGCCTCACACCTTGCCCACCAACATTGTTTTTTAGTTCATTGTTATTTTATGTGTATGAGTGTTTTGCCTACATGTATCTAAGTTCACCACGTGTGTAGTGCCCTCAGAGACCAGAAGAGAGCATTGGGTTCCCTGGACCTGGAGTTAGGGACAGTTGTTAGCCACCATGTGGATGTTGGATTTGAGCCTGGGTCTTTAGCAAGAGCAGCTAATGCTTTTTTTTTTTCCTTTCTTTTTGAGACAGGGTCTCCCTGTAGTACCAGCTAGCTTGAAGTTTTTGCTGTATAGCCCAGGCGTTCACCTGTCTCTGCCTCCTGAGTGTTGGAAGTGCCTGGCTGGCCATTGCTCTTAACCACTGAACCATCTCTCCATCCCCAACATATTTTTAAAAAGTTTTTCTCATGTGTATGAGTGTTTGCTTGTGTGTACTTGCACATGTGCATGCAATGCCCATAGAGGCCAGAAGAGGGTGTCCAATCCCCTGGAACTGGAGTTAGTGCTGAGCTATCTCTCTAGCCCCCACCAATCATTTTTGTTGATTCTATTTTGCAATAAGTCACCACTATCCTGGCTTCCATTCTGGCCCAAGCCACTGTAGTCTTACCTGAATTAAGCAGGAGTCTCTAACCCACCTCCCCTCTTATACTCCACAGTCTGGTTTCCACGTGGCATTCAGGTAATCCTTTCAGAACAGAAGTTGGGTACCGAGGAGGGATGTAGCTAGTTGGTAGTGCTTGCTACACACAAAAGCCTTCAGTTTGATCCTTGGCACTGTACAAAAGCAGATGTGATAGTATGTGCCTGTAATGCTAACACTGTGGAGGTGGGGTACAGGAGGACCAAAAGTTCAAGATCATCCTTGGCTGCATAGCAAGTTCCAGGTTAGCTGAGTCCTACTTTTAATTTTGATAATTTTTTTCTGTCATTTGCCTTTTAAATTTCCTACTTTATGAAATAAAGTTGATCAGATGGCTAAAGGCATCCTAAATATAAAGTTGGTTGCTAACAAAGAAAACAGGTATTTAAAATTTCTTGATTTACTTAATCTATAAGTCCAGGAGGGTTTTACATTCCCTAGCATACTGAAGAGAATATAAGCTTTTAGACAAATTCTATTTTAAAGAATATATTGTTTTCATTTCAGTTTTGAAACAAAGCTATGTCAGATATTTTCAGACCTCAATGCAACCTATCGTACAATTCAAGGCCATTTACAATCTGAAAATTTTAAGGTATGTGTATTTTATTGTTTTTGCCCTCTTAAATGGAGGAGGGTATTGGAAAGGTAAATCAGAGAAATGTAAGATTTGAAAACGTAGGTATTTTAGAAATTACTATTTTAAAACTATTTGTATTTTACCTATATTATAAAAGTAGTATGAAACCTAAAAGTGTTAAACTTTGGTTATCATATTTTTTAGTTTTTGTTTTTAATTTTTAAAAATGTATTATTTTCATTTTTTTTATGTGTGTGAGTGTATTGCCTGCATGTATGTGAGTACACATATGTTGTGCAGTCCCTGAGGAGGTCAGAAGAGGCTGTCGGATCCCTGAAATTGGAGTTATGGACAGTTGTTTGCCATCACGTGGGTGCTGGGTATGGAAGTGTCCTTTGCAAGAGCAGTTAGTGCTCTTAACCACTGACCCATCTCTCCAGCCCCTATTTTTTAGTTTTGTAATAATTTTTAAAATGTTTTTCTTTTAAACTTTTAAATTATTATTTTTAATGATAAAGTGTGTATCTATGAGTGGGTATGTACATATGTCATAGAGGTCAGATACCCTGGAGTTGGAGTTTGCAGGAGATTGTGAAACACTAGATATAGGTTCTGGGAACTGAACTTGGGTCTTCCATAAGAGCAGAACCATCTCTGCAGCCCTATTTAAATATTATTAATACTTGGGTTGTTTTTGTAGAACCCATTCTGTGAAATAAAGACAATTGGTTTTATAATAGCCATATATAATTTGAATGAATTAGAAACATATTTTAGTTACTCATGATTGTTTAAAAAGTATCTTTAGGACATTGGTGGCTCTAGTGTAGCCTGTTGTTGTTGCCCACCCACTGGAAGCAAGGAGTTGCCATTACCCTGGTCATGCTTAAGTGGCAGGCAGGTAATATCTTTCAGTGTCCCCAGAGGAACTGTAGCTCTGGCCTACACTCTCTTCTCAGAAAATGGGGAGATTAAGTGGACTTAGTGCCCTCTGCCATTGGAGAGGTCCCACTGTTAGCCCCATATAAAGTTATCATTGTGGCAACATAGTACCATTTAAGACACAGCATTCACAGCAGGGTCCAGGTACAGAACTTGGCAGAAATTGAGTGGACACCATCAGTTTTGTAGTGTGGCAGATGAGTGCTTAAAACTGACCACTACTAGCTGAATACCATGTGGGCTCACAAAGGTGGCTTAAGAGTGTTGTTGATAGTGCTTGGGAAATTTGATCTTCAGCGGTTGCATGAGTGATTTAAATTTTTTGCTATTGTGTAGATCATGAATACACATTTAAAATGGGCAATGCATAAATATTTGAAGAAATAAGAGTATATTCAATTATTTTTTAAAAAAAACTTCTTAAGCTGTAGCTCAATGTTAAAAAATGAGTCAAAGGTAGTGCCCCCCAATCCATAATTGAATAAATGGAGGTACTTTTAATTGGAAGAAGACATTAACTTTTTTAGCTTGGCAGTTTTGGCCCCCATTATATAGATATTCAAACAGCTCCACTAGAACTTTTTGACTATAAATTTTTATCATAAGTTATAACATATAGAAAAGTATACAGAATGGAGAGAGAAAGTATTAGCCAGAGTCAGAAAGTACTTCACTGGCTTATAGTGGATCCAGGTTAAAACTTGGCTACTTTGATTTCCAGCCTTCATGAGTTACTATACTATGAAATAATTACTCAGGATGTGGCTCACATACACCACTAACAATACGAGAGTTCACCTTACTTAATAAGAAGCAATTGGTCTATTTATCCATTATTTCTAGGGCTTTATTATGGATAGTTGGGAAGGTAGATTGAATTGTTAATCTTTTTAAGATGACATATACAATCATCCCCCCCCCCCAAAAGATGCCTACCAGCTTAAAGGAAAATTTCGCAAATTATAATAGTTATCCTCACAAAGTTTGAGACGTGCTGCCTCAAAGAGTTATTCACTTTCTACTTTCTGTTTCTTTAGCAACGGGTAATGACCTGCTTCAGAGCATGGGAAGACTGGGCAATCTATCCAGAACCATTTTTGATCAAACTACAAAATATTTTCTTAGGACTTGTGAATATCATTGAAGAAAAGGAAACAGAGGTAGGCACCCTGTATTTAAAAATTATTTGGGGCAAGATGGGTGCAATTTTTTTTTTTAAGAAAAAATACTTTATGTTTACCATTCAATAGTGAATTTTTATTATGTCAGAGCTCAGGAATCACAATGATATATAACAGAAATTGTCAGTGTTGTGTCCTTATGTGATAGTGGCAGTTTCTATTTGATGACATGAAAAGATTTGTGATGTATTAGTAGAAAACAGTGTACAGAAACCCCTTGACTTAAAAGGGTTCCAATAAAGTAGCTGTAATATGGCTTCTCATTGGGACATGTATCTGAATGAGAGCTTAGTCTAGCCTACACATTAAACATGCTCACGACTTAAATTGGGCAAAAATTGTCTTAACAGGAAATCAATTTTAAACAGTGTTGAGTGTCTCACGTAACTTACTAAAGATCAGAATTCAAAATGATGGCAACTTCAGAATACTATAGAATATTGGTTGTTTGCCTACATGATCAAATAGTTGACTGGGAACAGTAGCTCAGTGCCATTGCTTAACATCAAAAGAATGTCATACTGTATCTCACTACCCTGAGAAAAGATAAGAATTCAAGGTTTAAAGTATAATCATTACTGAGTATGGATTGCTTCTACAACATTATAAGTTTTAAAACTTATAAGCCAAAGCATCAAAAGTTGAGGATTATCTCTTATTAGCCATGGCTCCTATTGGGCGTGGTGTTGCACAACTTTAATCTCAGCTCTCAGAAGGTTGAGGCATGTAGACCTCTTGAGTTTGAGGTCATCCTGGTCTGCATTGAGTTGTGGAGCAGCCAGAGCTATACAAAGAGACCCTGTTTAAGAAACAAAAGCCATGACTTAAAGCTAATAAAAAGTAATCATATATGTGAAAAAGAGGCAGCATGATGGTACCAGACTGTGTCATCACCATTCTCTTGCTTTTTTCCTCCTAAATCATCTTGAGTCCTTCATCTTCATTTTGGGAAGACATATATCTCTTTGTTGGTGAGCTGAGGCCATTCACATTTAAGATCACTATTGAGAGTTTCCTAGTTCTTATAATTTTGTTGGTGGGTTTTTTGGTTTGATTTGTTCATCACTTTCTCCCCTGTTAGTGTCATGGCTTTGCTGGTTTATCATTTTTGTATATGGTGAATTCATTCCTAGTTCTTTTTGTTCACCTGTTCCTCCCATGAAGTCCATTCTTTCCTGTGCCCTTGTGATTGAATCTTCCTGTCTTTTGATACTTTTAATCCATGGTGGATTCCTTTAAGTATCTTCTGCAGTGGTCTGCCTTAGGTTATGCTTATCTTAAAATCCTTTTTCCTTAATTTAAAAAGAATATTTATTTTAATTTTATCTGTGTGTTTTGCCTGAATGTATGTAAGAACACATGTGTTATGCAATGTCTACAGTGACCAGAAGAGGACATCGAATCCTCTGGAACTGGCATTATGAAAGTTTGTTAGCTGCCATGTGGGTGCTGGGAGTGGAACTTAGGTCTTCTGAAAAAGCAGCCAGTGCTCTTAACCACTGAACTGTCTCTCCAGCCACCTTTTTTTATTATTTACTTTTGTGTCTGGGTTGTGAGGTTTTGTATGTAAGTACATCCTTGTCATGCAGTGCCTGGAGGAGGTCAAAAGGAGGTGGATTCCCTGGAACTGGAATTATGGACAGTTTTTAGCTGTCATGTGGGACTTAAACCTGGGTCTCTGGAAGAGCAGCCAGTGCTGTTAACACTGAGCCATCTCTTCAGCCCCCTTTTGTGTTTGAATGTCTGGATTTCTGAAAATTTTGCTCTTAAATTTCACTGACTAAATTTCTTAAGCTTTTAATATTTGTCTCAGGTCTATTTACATCCCATGGATGATTAGGCTTGGGCTCTTGATCTGATCCCAGAATTCTTGGGTGTTTGTGGTTATGCATGTTTATGACTTTTTTTCTAATTGAGAGTTGAATGTTGTACTTCATCAACCTTGTCCTCCATTCTTGATATTTTTTCTGCTTAGTAGTCTATTGATGATGCTTTCTACTGTAGTTTTTTTGTTTTGTTGGTTGGTTTTTGTTTCTAGTTTTTCCCCTTTTTACAACTTCTGTGTGTGTCCTCTGTGTGCATGCATGTGTGTGCTTGCCACAGCAGTGTGTAGAGGCCAGAGAACAACTCTTGGAAGTCATTTCTTCTCTGCCACTTTATGGGATCCAGGGATTGAACTCAGATTGTTGTCAGGCCTGTGTCCATGTGCCTCTTCCTGCCTAGCCGTCTCTCTGGCTCTCTACTTTGTTTCTTATTTGATTTATTGAGTTTTTATATTGCTAATTTTCTCCTCTTTTCCTCTGTAAGACCTGATTTGTATCATTCATTATTTTTGCAAGAAAACTTTTGATGTCTTCATCTGGTATTTGCCTACTTCAGCATTTCTTAGTTTACTAGGTAGGGTGTCAGGCTTTTGGGGGAGTCATATGCCACCTGGCTTGTTCATGTGTCTGTGTTACAATTTGTGTATCTTTTGGTTTGGCTATTTCCTGGATTTGTGTGTTTGTGTGTGGCAGGGAGTGGGGATTTTAACAAGCAGTTCATTTGATGGCCCAACTTCCAGGAACATTCAGGGAGGATGAAATAAGTTGTTTTTGGTTTCTGTTTCTCTCTGAATGGAGTTGGTATTTTTTTCGTGTTCTGACTCTCCTTCACCAGCTCATTCAGAGACAGCAATAGCTTGTCTGCCATCTTCTCAGACTCTTGTTTCAGTTTCTTCAGTGTCCAGTGTTTCCTCCTACCATTGGCCTTTGTACATGTTCTACCCTCTTTCTAGAACTTTTGTGTTATCATCTCTCAGCCTGAGCGTAGTTTCAGGGTACCTTCTTTGGCTTGTAAGATGGTGATATGCCCTTTTAATTCTAACAGTTATCTGTGTATTATTGCTATTATCTTAATTTTCTGACAATGATTCCTCAAACAACAACAAAGATTTTTACTAAGCTTTAACAGAAGAACCAAGCCTGATTTTGCTCATCATTGACTCACATGTTACCTGACACCAATAGCAAGCACTTGGTAAATATTGGATGAATAAATGTGTAGATGAGTGTTGCCTTGGCGAACTGGATGATAAAGCATGTCCTTGCATAGTATCTGGGAATATGGACATTCAGCCAAGTTGGCTAGTACTGGATTTAAAGTTAATCTCCTAGTGATAAAACTTCTCTAGCAGGTCAAGGGAAGTATTAAAGTAGCACATGTTTCTGTAGGACGTACCAGATGATCTCGATGGTGCTCCCATTGAGGAAGAGCTTGACGGTGCACCTTTGGAAGATGTTGACGGAATTCCTATTGATGCTACTCCCATTGATGATCTCGATGGAGTCCCTATAAAGAGTCTTGATGATGATCTGGATGGAGTGCCTTGTAAGTTCACATTTTAAGCATTAAGTTTTCACAAGTTTAATTGCCAAAATGCTTTAATATCCATACATGCTGGTATGGGGAAGTGTTTTAATTTTTGACCGTGTCAGGCCACTAACTTTTTGCTGGCATTTAAAATTCAGCAACCTAGCAATGCATTGACTATGCCAAGGAATAGGCATTATTATAGTCATCCTTCAGTTATGAGACAGTTACTTTCATATAATATTAGCAAAATTTTCCTTTTCTTAGTTGTCAGATAACTATATGCAAAAATATTTTGTTCAGCTATAGTCAATGATGATGCCAAATGGCTTTAAGATTCATTTTTATTAGATTTTCTGTATGTAAGTGTGTCTCTGTATGTATCTGCACAGAGTATATATACTGTTAGAAATCAAAATATGGTATTAGATTACATGGAGCTGTAGTTACAAGTGGTAGTGAGCCACCTGATGTAGGTACTAGGAACTGAATTCAGGTCCTCTGGAAGAAGAATGTATGTTCTTTTGGTGTATTTATTTTATGTGAATGAGTGTTTTGCCTGCATGTATTAAGTGTAATACATGTATGCAATGCTCATGGAGGCCAGAAGAGGGCATCAAATCCTCTGGAACTGGAGTTACAGATAGGAGTTAGCTGCTAGGTGGGTGCTGGGATCTCAACTCATGTCCTCTGTAAGAGGTGAGTTACACTTAACCACTGAGCTCCAGAAATAAATTTTCCTAACTGAGAGATTAGAACCTGCGCTGTGGCAGTGAAAGCACTGAATACTATCCATAAGGGGATAGCAGCCAGATGTTTGGGTTTATCTGTTCTAGCATTGTCTTTTTTCTGCCTTATAGGTTCTGATGGCTTAAAATTACATTAAAATTGTTTAAGTATGAATTTTTTAATTTAGGCAGTGACTAAGTACAGGTGTGTGTTTGTTTTAGTTTTTTGCTGTCTTTCCTCCATATGCTTAAAATGCTTAACCTGAATTTTTTTATGCAGTAGTTCCTCTACCCCCAGTTACCACTTGGCTGTTTATACTTAAAGTTAGTTACCCGCTGTCCACTTTGGCCTGCAAATAGGAAATGGAAAATTCCACAAACAATTCATAAGTTGTAGGTAACAGGTATCATAGTAACAATTATTTTGATTATAATAACTTTTGTTACTCTTTTACTGTATCTAGTTTGTAAATATGTCTGGATAGGAAAGATTGGTAAATTTATGGTTCAGAGCTGTCCATATTTTCAGGCTTTTCACCGGGAATCTAGTAATGTGTGTTACATGTATGCATGAGGGAAGGGTTACTTTACTGTTTAAAAATTGGATCTTAGAAGCAAAGAAGTAGTTAATTATAATCCTTGTTTTTGATGCTGTCAATGTTTTTCCATGTATCGACTTACTTTAATTTTCCTGTTTAATAATTTAGTAAATATCTCTAAGCCCATTAATTTGAGCTATCTCCTAATAAACCTAATGGTTCCTCTTTTCTTTAATAGTGGATGCAACTGAGGACTCGAAGAAGAATGAACCTATATTTAAAGTTGCCCCATCGAAATGGGAAGCTGTAGATGAGTCTGAATTGGAAGCACAAGGTGACTGCTAAGTATAAGTGTGTGTGTGTGTGTGTGTGTGTGTAAGTTTATAAGTATAAATATTAAGCTTTTAAAAATTGATTCCAGGGCAGTGATACCACTCAGTGGTATCGTGCTTGACTGGAATGTGTAAGGCCCTGAGTTTAATCCCCAGCACTTGAAAGGAAGAAATTAAGTTCTGAGAAAAATCATTGGTGTTTTTGTATGTAGATGTGTATAATACATGCTTTCCTTGTGTGTTTTATAACATCTCAGTGTTAACACTAAGTGTTACTGTGGTGCTTTACATCTGTCATAAGCTTTCATTGTTGATACAATTGCAATAATTTTCTTAAATTACTGTAATTATAAGTAATTAGAGAAATCACCAAAAACCTTTCTGGTTAAGACATTTCAATAGAAAGTGTAGGTGGGAAACTGTTCCTGTTAGAAATCTACTGAGAGGTCAGTGTCAGAGAAACCAAGCTTTGATCCTCTCATAAGTGCTTATTGGATGCCATGTAGACTTGCTGGTCTCTTTTACATGTACCCATATCTTTGTGTTTGTTAATATTTGTGTGTCTGAAAACAAATCTTGCCATTCAACATAGAAACAAATATTGCAATTTTTATCATTTCTGAATTCAAGTAAAATTATAAGTATGAGAAAAAAATTAGTGCATTGAATTGACTATTCAAAGAATAGATAAACTAAGATTAAAAACTTTTTTAATATAAACTTTCAGTTCTGAACCTGGGCTGCTACTGTACCTACCAAAAATGCTAATTTACCTTATGGAATTACATCCTTTTTTCCCTTCATTCAGCTGTGACAACTTCTAAGTGGGAATTATTTGACCAGCATGAAGAATCTGAAGAAGAAGAAAATCAAAAGTAAGACTAAGTTTCAAATATACTGTTTCTTGTATATATCCACTCCGTTTTTCATTAACAGCTCTGATTGAAATAATAGTTAAGAGGAAAACTTCAGTTTTAAAAACTTGAGAGGATCAGTTTTAATTCTCCAGTGTTTTTCCAGTGAATTAGGGGCCTTTGGTTTCTGGTCTTCACTCCTCTAGTTTTACCTGCTTTTATTTTCTGCTTGACTACCTTGTACTAGTCTTACCTTGTTGCTGTATTTGATCAGTTATATTTGTCTCATATCTCTGTCATCAGATATTGTTTTAGATTCCACAAAAAAAGTGATTTCTGAAATGTTTAGTGGGAAGATTATATTCCTTTTTGGGATGTTGCATTCCTAAGTACAATTTTTTTATATTTGTTTTTATTTACTTTACATGTATGAGTGTATTGTTTGCATGTATGTCAGTGCACCTGTGTCATGCAGTGTCCATGGAGGTCAGAAGAGGGTGTCAGATTCCCCTGGAACTGGAGTTATCAGTGGTTGTTAGCCAGCATGTAGGTGCTGGAATTGAACCCATTCCTCTGCAAGAGCAGCCATGCTTTTAACTGCTGAGCCATCTCTCCAGTCCTAATTTTGTTATTTTAAATTAAATGTCAGAAGAAAGGATGAATTGAGTGGCCTTTTACGAATAGAGAAATTATATTTTTGATTTCTTTAAAATCACTCATTATTTTTGCATTTGACATTGTAATAAGAATCTTAAGTTAATAAAACAAGTGGACCTTTGGATTGCTAAGGAATGTGATCAGTCAGCAGTTTATAGAAACAGTGTTGTGTGATGAGAAAAACTGACAATGAAATCTTCAAAAATGTTGGTGTGATTGGAACAAGTCAGCACTGATGACAAAATAGTCACTAATGGAAAGAGCCCTGAAACTGTGGAGGAGTACCGGAATGGAGACCAGTTCATAGAAACGTAACTTGATGAAAGTACAGTTTGAGGAGCACTTCACATACAACTTTTTATTCCTTGAGAGTCTCTTATGCCTCACTGCTACTCTCTAGTGGCTGAATCAAAAACTGCCTTTTCCCTTAGGTCTGCTTTATATAACGTACATTATCATTTGTGGCAGAAGTGTGGTTTTTAAAAAGCAGCATTTATAACACTTTGGAGAAGAATTCTAAAGAGTAATGTCATTTGTGATGAATTTGGTATTGGTTTAGGATTTTGAATTTCCATTTTTTCATAAAAGTACAGAAATTGACAAGATCTGAATGTAGAGTGTAGAGCTAGTAGCTAAGAGCTAAGGCCAAAACCAAGTTTTTAAAAGCTGTTCAGACCTTGAGAAAATTGTAGTAAGTTTTAAATGTCATGTTTAAAATTATCAAAATATTATCTTATTTAAAAAGTATAGTTTAATAATATAATTAATGTTTAGTACCAACCATCTAGTCCTTTCTGTTTTCTCAAGTACTGTGATTATTAGTCCATGCTGTGATTATTAGTCCATGTCCAACCCATATTTTATCTGTTTTGTATTCATTTGTGCTTAAAAACAAACATTCAGATAAATGTATAATTAGTTTACTAAGGAATATTTGAAATTGGAAATAAGTAATAGACTGGAATTGGGTAATTTCCATTGAGTAGATGTCACTCTTTAGTTAACCAAGTCTCGTCCTTTTGTTTGACACTTCAAGAATAATTGTTTAGCATACATTCCTGTTTATTTATTCACATTAACCATTTAAAAACATCTGAGATACTTATAAAAATTTATGCAGCTTAAAACAAATGCTTATATTTTTGAAAATTAACAAAAACATCACTTCCTAAGTTTTGACAAATTAATGAGAAATATTGAATTACAAATTTGATTATGGGGCTAGGGAGACAGCTTAGTGGGTCATAGCTGTTCAAGCATAATGACCTGAGTTCAAGTTCCTAGCACTGGAGAGCGGAGACAGGTGAAACCCAGATGCTCCCTGTCCAGCCAGCCTGGCCAGAGCTGCAAGCTTTAAGCTCTGAGAGATCTGTCTCAAGGGAATAAGATGAAGAGAGCTAAAGGAAGATACTCAGCATCTTCCTCTGGCCTACACCTGTGTGTACACCTGTGCATGCACTTGCATACATCACACAAACACAGTATAAAGGAACAAAATTTGATTATTTCAACAAAAAGATATGTGATGACTTTTGGGGGTTCGGGGGGCACATTAGCAAGAATATTGCCATTGAGTTAATATCATTTTTTCGAGACAAGAGTTTACTAAGGTAACCACGTTGGCCTAAAAGTTGCAATGCTTGCCAGGTGTGGTGGCACACACCTTTAGTTCCAGCTTTCAAGAGGTAGAGGCAGGTGGATAAATGTGAGATTGAGGCCAGCCTGGGATGTTGCTGTAACGAGTTGCATGCCAACTGGGGCTACATAGTGATATTGTTTCAAGCAAACAAATGAACAAATAGTTGCAGTCCTCCTGCTTCAGCTTCTTAAGTAGTTGGACTATGGATTTGTATCATTATGATGTTTTGTACATGTTTATGTTTTGATCATATTTACTTCCCTCATCACTTTCTATTGTTCCTTTCCCATGCTTATTAATCTCCTTCCTCTTCCCAGCCAGTCTGCCTCCTACTTTTACTCTTTTTCATTGTGATCCGATGGGTTTAATTAGATTTGCTTACATGAGCATGTGTGAGGTGTTATTTACAGGAGCATGGGCAATTTACAAGTTCTTTCACCACTGAAGAAAATGTCTGCCCGTCCCCCAGCAGCACTTAATTGCCATTAGCTCCTCAGGGAGAATAAGACTTCATGGGTCCTTCTTTCATCCATGGTGGAATATTGACAGATCCAGTTTTGTATAGGCAATCAGAACTACTGTGAGTTTATGAGTCCAAGAGTCATGCCATGTCCAGACATTCCATAGCACTCCTTTCTTTACTCTTGTTCTTAAATTCTTTTTGCCCCATGTTCCATGATGTTCTCTGAGCCTTGGGAGGGATAAGATTGATACTCTGTTTAGGGCTGAGCATTCAGAGTCACTTATTTTTCAGCACTTTGACCAGCAGTCATTTCTTCCCACTGCAAAAAAGAAGCTTCTCTGACCAAAGCTGAGAGAAGCACCAATCTGTAGGTATAAACAGAAATATTTAGAAGGCAGTCTGATAGATAGAGCATGCCCATTTAGCAAAACAACAGTAGTAGCTTCGTCACTAGATCCCACCTAGCCACAGGCTTTGCCAGTTTCCAGTACCACTCAATTTTTTTTTCTTTGGAACTGCCCTAAATCCAATCAGAAAGTAGTTGGTTACTTCTATAACAGTCATGCCTCCCTCCCTCCAGGAATTAAACCTAGGGTCTTAATGTGTGTTATACAAGGGCACTGCCACTGAATCACATCACATATACATCATGCCCAGCCCTCTTTCCTGGTTTGTTTGTTTATTTATTTATTTATTTATTTTTTTTTTAATTTTGAGACAGGATCTCACTGAATTACTTAGGCTATCTTAAACTTGCTTTGTAGCTCAGACAGACCATGAATTTGTGGTTGTTCTTGTTGAGTAGTTGGGATTACATGCATGTGCCACTAGGCCTTTTGAGAAATTTTGTTTACATATGATTATCTTACTTGGCCCAGATTTATTTGCCAACAACAAATGTACTCTTAAATCGAGCCCCAGAATATAAAATATTTTCTTTTCTTTTCTTTTTTTTTTTTTTAAAAGGTAGTAATCATTTGAACTTCAGGGACATTTCATTAATTAATCCTATTCTGGCCCCATACCTAGTTTTCCTAGTTTCCTGCTCGTTTCCAGTGGATTGCTTCTGGAATGACAGTAGACTTTGGTTTCTTTGTATTCCGTCTGATTTAACCACTGTAGTCCTTCAGGTTTTTATTTTCTACGTATGTGACTTAGAGCCGATACAGCTTTCAGGATCGACAATAACATGAGTTTTCTAATACTTAAACTTTGTATATTGCTTTGTTACTGGGATAATGTGCTAATCAGGTGAGATCTTTATATATTGCATTAATTGTTTCATGGTGACTGTGACAAACTCATGTATTTTCTAGATTACGCTCTGCTGAAGGAACAATAAACATTATTGGCCTTTAAAACATAACCCTTCATGAAATCACTGAACTGAGGAGTATGCAAAACTCATTTATTACTCATTTAATTTCATTATCACAGGAAAGTTTGTTGCAGAATGAAAAGTACACAGATAACATTAACATAAGCACAGTTGATTAAAACATGATGGTGTTAAGGATCAACTTTCTGTGGAGAGAGCAAGAGTTTTCAAAATTGTTTATGAAACTTGTGAAAATACTTTGCAGAAAATATTTTAGAGAAATTTTTTGTAAGTTTTGCTAATATTTAAGTTCAAAGACAATGAAAAAAATATCCAAACTGCAAAATAAATAATTTTTTCCCCTATTGTGACTTTCATAGTCAAGAAGAAGAAAGTGAAGATGAAGAAGATACTCAAAGTTCCAAATCTGAAGAGCATCATCTGTATTCTAATCCAATCAAAGAGGAAACGACAGAGTCCAAGTTCTCTAAGTACTCTGAAATGAGTGAAGAAAAACGAGCTAAACTTCGTGAAATTGAGGTTAGTGTTGTGTTAAACTGATAACTATTCTTTAGTGACCTTTTGCTTTTTCTACCAAACTAAATTTCTGTTTGACCTCACTACTTTTCTAGTCCACTCTCTGCTTAGAAATCCCACCTTTGGTCAGGCCTCTTAGTTAGCTTGTTTTCGGACTTGCTTCCTTGTTTATTTAATGTCAAGTTTCCCCACTAGGCTGCTGTTCTATAAGGGGAAAAGGAGGTGCCTGTTCTGTTCATCCCTGTATCTCTCATGCATGACATATAGGAAATTCTCTGAAGAAATATATTCTAATGATAGATTGGTCATGTAGGAAATCCAGTACATTTTGAATGGAGATAGTATATACTTAGGAACAAGTAAAACTTTCTGGCACATTTGAGTTATATTTGTATTTTATTCCAATGGATTCATTTTAAAGGTTAAGAACACTGACTGCTCTTGCAGAGGACCCAGGTTCAATTCCCAGCCATCCCCTGGCGGTTATCAACTATCTGTAACTCCAGTTACAGGGGATCCAGTGTCTTCTCCCCCACAGGCATTACTCAACATGGGTGCATTTATATGCATGCAGGCAATACACTCATAAGCGGAAAATAATAAATAAAATATTTTTTTAAAAAAAGACTCTGGCTTCAGTCCCTAGAGCTGGGGAGGGAAGTGAAGTGTAGAAATAATTACAGAGTTCAATAAAAACATTTTCTTTGTTTTTTAATACTTGATTTATTTATGTGTGTGAGTATATTGCTTGCATGTATGAAGTGCACCCACATTGTACAATGCCCACGGAGATCAGAAGAGGGTGTCAGATGCCCTGGAACTGGAGTTATGGAGGGTTGATAGCCTCCAAGAACATATTTTCTTGATAATTGAAATTACTGCTTATAAATTAAATGCCATACTGGGCTGGTAAAATGGCTCAGTGGATACATGCACTTAACATTGAGCCTGATGTCCTGAGTTTGATCCCTGTGACCTACATGATGGAGGGGGAACCAGCTCCCACAGGCTGTCCTCCCATTTCTCCATAAGTGTCGTGGTGTGTGTACCCACACACACCTTGTGTGTGTATGCGGTATGTGATGTGTACTCTGCTTCCTATCCCTTTGTTAGGTATTCCGTGGTCAATCCCCCAGCTCTCATAGTACCTTGTCTCATAAATTTGGAATATAAACCAACTTCTAGTTTTAAAATGTAGCTTCATCTTATCTAATCCTTATCCATTGTTTACTGTGAGACATTTAAGTCTTATGAAAAAGTTTCACAATTGGTGGCATATTTGAACTAGAACTCAAAGCCTGAAGCTTTGTTTCTGTGCTTGTGTCAGCTTTTTTCTCTACCATGTGTTTGTATATCAGTTTCTATTTTAAAATCCAGTGATTTAATTAGAAAACTTTTAAGTAAAGAATAAAGTTCTAAATTAGTTGATTAGTTTCTCCAATTAGTTTTATTTTATATTATATTTTATATATTGTAGTTTTGCTCTTTAAAAGCTATTACTGAGGCAGGAGAGATGACTCAGCAGTTAAGAACACTAGCTGTTCTTCAAGAGCAGGTGACCTAGATTTGATTCCCAGCACCCACGTGGCAGCTAACAACTGTCTTAACTCCAGCTTCAGGGGATCTGACACTCTCTTCTGACCATTGCGGGCATTGCATGGCATAGGTGCACTTACATACAGGCATGCAATACACTCATACACGTAAAATAATAACGATAATAAGTATTTAAAAGCTGTTCCTTTCCCCAGCTGTATCCTATTAAGTCCAAATAAAGGTACCTAACAGCTAAAATTTTTTAACCGGAGACTATAATAAACAAAAACAGGATTTGTGTTATATAATAATATTCTCTGAAAATCACTTCTGAAATGTATAGGCATATGTTATGTTGACTAGGAGTGAGTTCTTAGTTTTTAGGTACCACTTAGAGTAGGACCTAGGGTGGACCTGTTTTTTCCTGTGCTGCTTTCCCCGGTTCTACCAACAGAGGATGGAGGAAGAAGGGTGGGAACCAAGTGGAGTTAATAGTCTTCTGTGATGGTGAAGAAAGAGCCCTCTCTGCCCTGGTCACTAACAGAGAAGGATAAGTTGAGTGAGCATGTGATGCCTTGTTGTCCAAAGACTACAGGGATGTAGATAACTAGTTAGCTTTGTATTGAAGCTACTTCTGTGTTGAGAAGTGTGGTCACTATTTTATGGATATCATGAAATTGTGTTTGGGCCTCAGGCACTCATATCATCAGAATTTATTAAGTTGGAATTTTGTAATGGTCTGAAGAACATTTTCAACCATTTGTGGTGGCAGATATCCATAGATCCTCTACACATGAGGCAGAGGCAAGGGGATCATAAGTTTGATGGTAGCTTAGGCCATTTAGTAAGACTTGTCATAAGAATTTAAAAAACAGACTGGAGAGCTGGTAAGTGCAGTCTATAAAATGCTTGCCATGCAAGCCTGAAGACCTGAGTTCATTTCCCCTAACTCATGTAAATATCTGGGTCTGGTAGTGTGCACTTGAAATCCCAGCACTATGGAGATGGAAGCAGGATTCTTGAAGTTTCCTGGCCAGATAGGCTAGCTAGCATAACTGGTTACCCATTGTCCCTGTGAGAGATTCTCACAAACCAAAGTGGACAGCCTTCCTGAGGAATATTAACTGAGGTTCACCTCTAGCCTACACATGCATTTATTCACTCGAATCAAAAAACAAAACAAACAAAAAATGGAGCTGTAGAGATGTCTCAGCAGTTAAGAGCACTGGTTGCCCAGGTTCAATTCCCAGCACCCACATGCCAGCTATCAATATCCATAACTTTAGTTCCAGGCAATCCGACGCCTTCTTTTGACATTGGGCACTGCACAGCATGGTTGCACTTACACGCATGCAGGCAAAACACTCATACACATAAAATTTAAAAATAATAAATAAAATATTTAAAAAAACAAAAATTATAAGAGGATTCTCTTTTCCCCTTGACATTCAGTTGATAGTTTGACTCATAGGTGCTTAAGTAAAACACAAGTAGAACAGGTTTGGACTGGCAGCACCATAGTGCCACCTGGATTCCATATGCTTCTTTTCTTGGTCTTCTGAGTTCCCTGTGTCCTCATGCTTTTTGCCTTCCTTGCCTTACTTGAAGAAGAGAGTATTATCATCACCTTTTAAAGTCATAGATTTTTCAAACTCCTATAAACTTCCAACTTTTATTTTAATCATTTTTTTGATGCCTTTGTATGTACAAGTGAGTATGAGATGCGTGAATCAGGTGCATGAGTGCCGTGATAGCCATGTGAAATTGGTTTTCTCCTTCTACATTGAGGCAGGTCTTTTTTGTTCTCTCCTGCTGCCTTCTGTAGACGGACTGATTGTGGGACTTACAGGTTATTCTCCTATCCTGCCTCACACTTGGCTGGAAGAATGCTAACATTACAGATGCAGGCTACCACATCCAGCTGTTTAAATGTGGTTTTGGGGGATTAAACTCAGATTGTCAGACTTTCTTGGCAAGCATTTGTATCTGCTAAGCCATCTCACTGGTACCAGTGTCTTATTTTTAAGTTTAAGTTAAATTATAAATTTATTCTCTTTAAATTTTTTTCAATTACATTCATAATTGTGTGTGTGCATACAAGTTTGTGTGTACCACAGCAGGCATGTGCAAGTCAAGACAACTTGTGGGAGTCCATTGTCTCCTACTGTGTGGGTCCCAGGGTTCTAACATGGTGTCAGGCACCTTTACCCACTGAGCCATCTTGTTGGCCTGAATTTATTCTTAATGGTTTTTACAGAGTAATAAAATTTTTGGTCAGGCATCATGGCACACACCTGTGATCACAGCACTCAGGAGGCCAAGCAAAGCAAGAGGATAAGTTTGAGGCTAGTTTGGGATACATAGGAACCCTATCTCCAGGAGTTTGTGTATATGGGAGTGGGGCGGGAGCATGTAAATACTTTAAATCTCCACAATAGAAAGTGAAATTACAGGTGTAATTTCTAGTATTATTTTATTATTCTAGTATTTTTTCTCTCTCTCTTTGTAACTGATAAGTGTTTTGGGGAGGAAGAGTGTGAGTACATGCTTTCAGATCTTTGCCCATCACAATTGTATGATTTTGTGTCCCTAATTAATCAGAAATCTTATGAACATATTGGTGGTATACTTTTACAAGAAGTGTTACATTGAGTATTCTTAAATAGCATCAGACATTCAAAAAGGTACATTTTAAGCAGTGGAACAAGCAATTCTGATCTTTTTAAAAATCAGTATTTCCTCTTACTGTCTTAAAGGTACATTCTGAATATGATTTAACCCCTTCTTTGTGTTTTGATATCTATCTACTGAATACAGTGTGCTGTAAAATGGGGGCGGGGTTCAATCTGTGCAGCTCTGTGTTTGGTTCTATATGAGCTGCGGCCAGAATGCTGCCTTTATTTTTATTTTTATTTTGTTCTTTTAAAAATGTTTATCTGTTCTTTTTTTGCTGACTCTTAAATCTTGTTCTAAGTATGCTTGCCTTTAGTCATCTTTCCCTTCTAATTTGGGGAGCAAGATACTATGTTCATTAAAGGATATATGAAGCACAGTTTATGGCTTTTGAGTATGACTGTGCTTACCCGACAGAAATTTATATTGGGATTATATTTTGACTGAGTCCCAATCAGGTACTGCCTTGATACAGGAGTAAGACAGTGCTTGAGAAATTGTGGTAGAAAATCCTTATTTAAAATATGTCTTATTTCACAGCTCAAAGTTATGAAGTTTCAGGATGAATTGGAATCTGGAAAAAGACCTAAAAAACCTGGCCAAAGTTTTCAAGAGCAAGTGGAACACTACAGAGATAAACTTCTACAACGGGTAAGGGGTGCATTTAACTCAGTGATAGGCATTACCAGAGGTACTTATTTAGCATTGTAGAGTATTATTGTAAACCTACACTCAAAGATAATTTGAAGAAAAGTATATTGCAACTTTAAAATATGTTGCAAATGATAGTAAACATTGAATGACAACTAGAAACATTTATTATTTTAATATTACCTGTGCTCCAAAAGATTAATCCTGCTAAGAACACATTTTTAGACTAGGAAACCTCATGGGGATGACATGACATTAGTGATAGTGAGGAAGCAGTACTCGTAGGAAGTGATTGAGACAAAGGTGGAGATGAGGACAGGGAGGCACTGCTATTAGGAAGATCATTTGGACTCCTTTCTTGTTTCCAAGAAGGTGTAGGGAGTGGTAGAACACCTACCGCATTACTGAATTCTAAGCTTTTGAGGACTTTGTTTCTTGTGTACAACACAGGAATATGCAGGGAGTTTTAGAACCTTTATCCCATGTAGTAAACTGGGACTTGTTGGCACTGCTGTTTTAACCTGTATCTTTACTATCATCACAATACCAAGAACAGTATAAAAAAGAGAAATGAGAAAAGAGCATATATAAGAGAGCCTACAATTATCAGGAAGCTGTTAGTTCTGTTAGTTTGCTTACTTGGTTTGGGGAGCTGCCTAGTCAGGTGACTGAGGATGCACAGACTTGTAGGCTCCTCTGCCAGTCTCTGCTTCCTCTGTGTCCAAGAATAGCTATTCTTGTTTTAGTATGTTTAAAATAGTTTAACTGGAGAGTGGTTTCTATAAAATGTACATTTCAATGGGTAAATAATTTTCATTATTCAGGAAATTACAGAAAATATTACAGAATATTAAAGGAAGTCATGTCCTTGGCACCTCTTTTGAAATTTATACTCTCTGTGTATAAGGAAAATAAGGTGTGTGTGTGTGTGTGTGTGTGTGTATGTTAAATGATGCTAGTTGTCTATACCCCTTTGAGTCCCTGTGAGGCTGGTGTCAGATTATTCTGCATGGAAGATTACATATTGAGATGCTCTCTGCTCTCAAGGGTAGCAAACTGAAAATGGGTAATATGTGAAATACTAGTTTAGTAGTCCTGTATTTTATGATTATTAATTGGAGACAAGATTGTGTTTCTAGAATGTTTTTGCCAGTGGTCGCTAACTGTGGTCCTTGTCTCTGTAAATAAAGTTTCATAGAACACAACTATGCCTATTGACCTAGGTGTTGTCTATGGTGGCTTTCTTGTTGCAGGGGCACTGGTGAACAGTTGTTATACAGATTATAAGGGACTCACAAAACAAAATATTTATCTGACTCAATAAGTTTGTCAGTGTCTAGAATATGACTTCTCAATTTCTAAAAATGAGAAGAGTCAGCTATTATGTAATTTTTGGTGCATATCAATTGTAGAGAAATTTATTTCCTGCAGCTACTGTAATTATTCTATCATCAACAGAAACTAGAATTTTAAGTGAGAGTGGCAGTTATAATATCTAGGGATAAGCAAACTTATTTTTCTGATTTAGGCAATTAAGCCATGTGGTCAGTTTATAGTTTTTAAAGTTAGGATTAAATTTCCCTTCATAATTAGCACTTATTTCCCACTAATCTTAATGGGAAATTATTAAAAGAACCTGCTATATAGGTAGAATTGCTTTTAACTAGCTTCTTGCAGTCTGTAGTGGGGAAGTTTTCTGTTTTCTTTTTTGGTGGGGTAGAGATAAAGGAGCAGGAGCTCTTGGACTGAAATCTTCCCTATTTCTAGACTGAGGGTAATAGTGGGAATTCTAGGAATGCTGTAAAGGATTACATGATGACATGGTATGTGGAGAATTGTTAATACACTGCTTGGGCTGTGATGAGCACTCACTAAATATTTAGCTGCTGTTCAAGGATAATGATGATAATTTAATGTCATATAAGAAATAGCTAGTTTCCTAGACATATAGACTTAATTAGCAATTTAAAAATTGTTTCTCAAAATAGAAAATATAGATACATGGTATTAGTCTAGATTGGCATTTTTTAAGCAACTAAATATATTCTTTCAAAAAACAACAGGAGAAGGAGAAAGAATTAGAACGAGAACGAGAAAGAGACAAGAAGGATAAAGAAAAAATGGAATCTCGATCCAAAGACAAGAAGGAAAAAGATGAGTGTACTCCAACCAGGAAAGAGAGGTATGACATGTTATATTTAATATACCCATTCGTTCTGTCTTGTTTTATAATATTTTCATCATTGATACCAACAAACTAAAAGTGATTTTTCATGATAAACATGTTTGGCTTCTCTCTGTAGGAGGCAGAATTAGCTGAGAGAGTGGGGCAGTTAGTTGCCACATGGCTTAACTAATTAGGACATCATCTCTTTACTTGGTTCATATGGTATCCTTAGCCTTAATTTAGTGCAGGAATTCAGTTACACTATTAGATATCAAACCTGAGGCTTAAATAACAGCTTGCTAGGTCTTTGTTTTGCCTTTACTGTCAGCACCTGTTTCCAGTTTTAAAGGAGATTGTGTGCAGGTGACAGTGACTTGCTCCTCTCATTAAGTCCTTCGTTCTAACGTTTATTTCTCTTTCAGTTTTTATTTTATTTTTTTTAAGAGTATTTTTATTTATTTAGTGTGTGAGTACACATTTGCCACTGTGCACATATGGAAGTCAGAGACAAATTATGGGAGTTTTTTCTGCCATGAGCATTCCAGTTATTGAACTCAGGTTATCAGACTTGGTGGCAAGTGTCCTTACCAACCGAGCCAGTTCATCAGCCCATGTTTCTTACTTTTATAGTTCTGATGTCTGATGTAATGAAGCAATAGCTTCAGTATCAGAATTGAAGTTTTCAAATATAAAAACCAAGTGATTACAAATAAAAAAAAACCTGGTTTAGTCACTCTAAAGATGCTTATAAATAGAAAAATTATACAAATTGGTTAAATAAGTGTCACTTTTGGGTCTTTTACTATTTTGACATATAATTTCAGATTTACAGAAAAGTTGCAAGAATAGTATAAATAATCTGCATATTTTTCACCCATGTTGCCACATGATAAAATATATTTTTTCAGTTTTTTTCTACTTCACCTCCATTCCGTTAATTGTATTTGTCTAGTACAGTGCCCCCATTCTCTTAACTGTATTTATTTAACCTCAATAAAAGTACCACGTCAGGAAATTAACATTGGTAAAACAAATCTTTGCTGTTATCCAGTATAGAAACTTTAAATTTTGTTAACCATCCTAGTGATCTCTTAAAGCAAAAGAAAATTCTGTTTGGTTGAATTTACTTGTTCTTGAGCCAAGCTATCTTAAGACTTGTTTTGATATAAAAGACCGAATGTGGATAGAAAATAACATAGTAAAGTTTGTGCAAACTGGTAGTGATTAATAGGTAATTTAGTTTAAAAAAAAAAACAAACTAGATGTGGTAGCACAGGACGCCTTCAGTCCCAGCACTCGGGAAGCTGCGGCAGATGGATTTCTGAAAGATTGAGGCCAGCCTGGTTTACATAGCAAGTTCCAGGCCAGCTGGGGCTATAGGGAGATCATCTCAAAAAAAGGAAAAAACTGAGTACCTAGTATTTTTCTCACTTGTGGAATGTTTTGGTGGCTTTGTTCATAGGAAAAGACGACACAGTACATCTCCTAGCCCCTCTCGAAGTAGCAGTGGTAGACGAGTGAAATCCCCATCACCCAAATCGGAGCGATCGGAGCGTTCAGAAAGGTCTCATAAAGAAAGTTCCCGGTCCAGGTCATCTCACAAAGATTCTCCTAGAGATGCTAGCAAAAAAGCCAAAAGGTAAATGCAAGTCATTTTTAAACAGTGTTTTAGATATCACTTCTACCAGCTTGGAAAGTTAGAGTATTGGCAGATGTTTTCTTTAAAGGATTTCAGAAAACTAGGGAGATACACTTTGATTTTAGGTTATTCCTCCCATCTCACTACCCCAGGCTTTGTCATGACTGAAGAAGCATAGAAGGCTTCAGCAAATTAAAGACCAGACAACCAAGAGTCTTACTATTCTGGTTGTTCCTGTGCGGTTGAGACCACTTTACTTTTCACTTTGTTTTTTGTTTCTGTACGGTAAGTTCAGAGTTTATCATAGCTGAGGAAAGAAAGAAACACCCCTCTGCAGGAGGGTTAGTGATAGGTTTTTAGTTAAGATTTGTAGACATCAATACCATTTCTTCAGTGTATAATTCAGTATTTTATTTTAAGCTTTGTAGTTCCGCAAAAGTAGTTCAGAAATATTTTATTTGATATTTCAAGGGGCAGATTTCTCAAGCTACACCTGTTTTATAAGCTAAAAGTTTATTGTAACCATTTTCAGCAAAATCTTTATAAAAACAGGCACCCTTTTTTTATCGGCACTTGTATGTGTGTGTGTGCGCTTTTTTTGTTTTGGAAATCTTCATGAACTTAAAAGAATTATGCTGTCTTAAATGGTACCTTTGAATGACAGTGAAGGAATTAATTTTTTCCTCTCAAGATAATACAACGCACCACTGCTATGCTTTTAAAGCTATGTGACTGTTTTAGCAGCCATCTTGAGCTTTATATTTTGTATCAAAGGTTCAAATTTGGGGGGATATCAGTGACCTGAGAAGCTTGTTAAAAATGCACATTCCCAGTAGAGCAACAGTAGAGGGCTCAAAGATCTGTCTTTTCAAACAAGTGCTCTGCTGATGACCCTAAGTGCAGTGCACAGTGAGCACAGTTACTCTGTGCGTGTGTGCATAGTAGAATACATCTGAGTTTGACATTTTACTTAGTTTAACGATTTATTTTGCCTACTTAGAGATCATTTTAGGCAGTTTTGATGACTGAGTAATTGAAAAATTGTTCTTGTTTGTGTGTTTCCTCAGGTCACCATCTGGTTCAAGGACACCTAAAAGGTCTAGGCGATCACGGTCTAGATCCCCTAAAAAGTCAGGGAAGAAATCCAGGTCTCAGTCCCGATCTCCACACAGGTCGCATAAAAAGTCAAAGAAAAACAAACACTGACATATGTTTTTAAGATGCTGTCACTTATTGGAAATGCAATTTTGTTTTGTGCCTGAATTGTCTGTTTGTTTTTTTTTTTTAATAAAAAAAAACCACACACACAAAAACGAAAAAAAAATCTAATGAAAGAGCATTCCTGGGGTTTTTTTTGTTTGTTTGTGAATGCATGTGTACACTCATGAGTAACTGCATCTGTAGGCCTGTCATTGTTTTATATTGTATAAATTACTTTTGTTGTGGCTGTTTCTCAAGGTGAAGTTTTTATCGTGCTAATGAATTTCATCAGAACGTGTACAATGGATCTGCTGGCAGTAGCACAGTGCTTTGTTTTAGGTGTTGTGACTTAGACAGATCATACAGATGTCTTCCCCCTTTTGTAGCTTTGACAATTTGAATTAGATTTCAAATAAAATCTGAACAGAAAACTATAATGTGGTTTTTTTGCCCAGTTGGTGATATCAAATCCCTTAAAATCCCACCAAGTGAATTTGGCACCACTGCTGTTCTTATGCCTGATGCACTTTACAAGTTCCAGTGTTGAAGTAGCTAATGCTTTATGTTTACTAAGATGACTATCAAAATTAAGGGACCTGTGACTCCTGTGTAGTAAGTTTTGCTTATCCATTTCTTAACAAAGGTTCTGTTGGATAATACACCTGGAGATCAGAAGACTTAAGTGGATATAGTGTGGTATTTTGTTGATGTAATGCCTGCTTAAAACACCTTTTTTCAAAAGAAGCAATGTTATTATTTCAAAACACTCAGCCCATGTTCTGAACAATTACATATTTTTAGGGGAAAATTAAATCTATCTTTTAATTTTTATCTTCGATCATGAAACATGTTTATTTATGAAAGAGGTTTTTATAACAAGATTTGCCATAGAATTATTTTGTATACTAGTCGCCCTTTTTATATTGTCTGTAGGCTGTCTTTGAAACACTGGTATCACAATATCTCCACAAGTTTGTTTGAAACACTTTAAATTTTTCCTTTTTCTTTTTCTTTTTTTTTATGATTTGATTTGAGGTGCAGCTTTAAATAAAAACTTAAAAATAAGATGGTTCTCATTTTAACACCCAGTGGTTTGTAAATTCAAATTTCACCCAGTGATGCAAAAGTTGTCTTAACTCTTTGAAGAGTGGAAGTCTATTAAAAGCAAAATTAGAATTGCTGCAGTCTGAGGAAGAAATGAGAAAACTTTATAATGATCAAAATACAGCAATGAACGAGAGTGTAGTAAAGGTCAGGTAGACTTGAGCTGACACTATTAGTTGCCAGTACTGCTTCCAGTTGTTGATTTAGGCATTTTATGTTGTTGTTTATATGGTTTCCCTCTAATGTAATAATGAATTAGGTTTTGCTGTTGTTTGTTGCTTTTTGAGACAAGGTCTCACTTTGTAGCCCTGGCTGACCTGAGACTCAAAGAGATCTACCTGCCTCTGCCTCCCCATTCCTGGGGTTAAAGGTGTGTGCCACCGTGCCCAGCTAATAATGGATTGCTTTAATTTAACTTACATTTAAAACTACTTTTTCAACTTGTTTACTTAATCTTGTCTACTCACAAAATGAGGCACTCTGTACTGTGTTTTGCCTTACCAGTAAGGCATGCTTTTTCCAAATTTAGGAAGTCTGAAGTAGCTTTAGAAACAGGCCCATCATCTTATAGTTCTTATCATGAAAAGAGTGCCTAGAAGTTATTCCCTTAAGTTTGCTCTTTTCTTTAACCTGGATTTTTTTGTTTGTTTGTTTTGGGGATTTTTTTATTTTGTTTTTTTTTTTTTTTTTCAAGAAAATGTTAGTTCCTAAAAGTTGCTCAGAATAATGTGAACATTTGGTGCTGATACATAAAGATCTATAAATACAGTCTCTTTAAAAGTGACGTTTTTCTCCCTTGTTCATTGCCTGAGAGAATGGAATTTCGTAGAATCTGTTTCTGTTTGTAAAAATACAGCAGTGCTCAGGTGCTGGCGGTTTTGGCATTCCTCAGTCACCGGTATCTTTGGTTAGAAGTAATTGGACAGGAAGTAATTTTTTTTTTTTTCAGGCAAGTTATAAGGAATGTTTTTCACTCTAAAGAAATATCCTGGAGAAGCAGGAATAGAAAATGTTAGGTTGACTTTGAATGTTTGTTGTATTTTTTTCCTACTGCAATGGAATTTCACAGTTTTTCCTTTATCTGGATCCATATATAAACGTTGTACTTTATCTTACAGTGGATAAAACTGGATTCCTTTTGGGGAGGTGGGGAATTATTTAGGTCTGCTAGAATATGTGTTCTCTGAAATTAATATGTATATTACATTGTATTGAATTTTGTTTTCTTGAATTGCAAATAGCATTAACTAGGTTATTTCCAATTTTACTTGATGAGGAAGCTTCTAGATAAACTTTTAAAGTTCACTATAGATTCAACCAGGCATGGTGGTGCATGCCTGTTATCCTAGCACATAGAGGCTGAGGTGAGGTCATACTGAGCTTAGTGGGCATCTGAGATCAGCTTGGGCTGCAGTTGGATTCTGTCTCAAAAACATTCCCTATAGATTCTGTGAAAGTTTAATGGGACCAGGAACTGTTGAGTTATAAAGAAGGAAGCAGTTCTACATATTTTTCTAATAGTTTATTATTAATCTATATCTTAGTTAAAAAACACTTGTACATTTAGCAGGATTTCTATAAATTGACAAGATGGAATAATTACAGGAAAGATGATTCAGGCTATGTGACACACAGCTGTTGTCCTCTGCTAAATTGCATATAAGAGGAAATCTGTTGTCTATACTTACAAAGAGCATAGTTTAGACCCTTACCTTCCAATCTAACTTACACAAGGGATTCTTTATCATGGTGATGCCACTTAACTCCCCTCCCTCTACAGGTAAGAGAAAGTAAATGTGTTGGTCTGTTTCTTACAAAGAGACCTGGGACTAAAAAGGATCATGTTGGTGGATTTTTTTTTCTTTGACATTGTATTTCCTTACTGCTGGGAATAAGCATAGAGAGGTTTTTCTCAGTGTAGCATGTTTGAGAAGTTAGAGATCAAAAATGCTAGCATAACAAAAAGCTCTGATCCAAGGGATGCTTTTATTTGGCTCAGAATAATTTTTGCTTTTTTGCTAAAGTTTGCAGAACTTGCTCTATGGGTGACCTAATTGTCTTTATTGCAGACCATTCCTGTGGGCATAACCTGAGACTTCAAGTAAAGAGGGAATATTTGCTTATGACCTCTGTATTTTCCCCTTCTTTAATATTTTTGAGTACTTAGAAATATACACTTTTGCCTTCGTGGTGGCATAAGTTCTGAAAACTTAGAGTAACTGTGATAATAGTTTGTCATTATTAAAAATAAGGGCAGATAAATCTTCATTGCCCAAGTGACTTAAAAAGTGATGACCACGACAGTGTGATTAAAAAGTGATGACCATGAATGACAGAGTGATTTCTTTAGCAGAGAAAGTTGTTTTTAAAAATAAGTAGTACCATTTTTCTAAAACCATATATTTTAAAAATAAACTTTTTGTTTTCTAATTTTTGATGGACAAACTACAGAAAACTGAGTGAGTGCTGATATTAGTGAAGACAGCTTGTAAAGGGTCTTGTGACTACAGACTCATATTTTACAGTGTTTGGTGTTTTCACACGCATGTTTTGGAATAGATTTTAGAATGTTTATTTTTGGCTTTTTCTTGTTTTGTTACCAACTTCCTAAGACTTCGATCATACGGCAATAGGAATCCCAGGGGAAGTGCGGTGCTAGAAAAGGTGGGAATGTGCTGCTCTTCCCAGTGAGCCTGTTCCACTGTGGAATTTAATGCCTCAGTGTTTTCAGTACCACCTCACGGAGCCTCAGTGTAAACGGATTATATGTATAATCGATCATTTGTATAGTTTGTAGATATGTAGATAACACGCCCTCATTCATCCTCATGTGTAATTGTGCTTAGAGTATTTGTTTTATTCTTTTACTTCAGCAATCTTCTGTATGTTGTGTGTCTGGTGATTTGAACTATCAGAAATGACAATTTTACAGAAATGAGAATACTGTAGTTGAAATCGGCTCAGCTGAAGTGTTCTACACTGGGATGGGACGGTTACTCCATGTAAGGGTTAGGATTGTGAGCTGCCCTCCAGATGAGACTGTCACTTTATAGTTTTTCTAGTTGCAAACAAAGCTTGTGGAATTCCCTTTTGTTGTTTTTGACTTTTAATTACTTAAATAAAGTGATGTTTTCATAGTAAATTTAGACTGTTGATTTCTCCGTATGGTTTTACTTTGGGTGAGGGGTTTTTTTGAGACAGGGTCGCCCTGTAGCCCCAGCTGGCTTGGAACTCACTGTGTAGACCAGGCTGGCCTCCATCTCACAAAGTCCCCTCCCTCCCCCACAACCACCTGTCTTCTGAGTGCTGGAATTTAAAGGTGTGTGCCACCTTGCCTGGCTTCCATCCAGGTTTTCCATCCTGAGTCCTGTGTCTAGCTTCCAGCAGCTGTCCTCCACGGGAATAGGGGAAGCACTGCGTTTATCAGCTATAGCCAAAATACTGCTGTATTTGACACATCTCAAACAAACTGGCCAGATCGTTTGTGATAGTTCTCTATTGATTAGGAAATTTTATACCCTTACTCTCTGTTAAAAGTTATTTTGTTAAGTTTATTTCACTGAGGAAAATTTCAAATGCATCCAGATATAGCGTACGACATCCATCTATCTACCAACCTGTAATAACAAGTTGTTAGTATATATCTGTTTTGTTTTAGGACATAATCATGATACCATTATCACGCTAAAAATAACTGTTTCCTTTTTAAGATTTTTTTTTTTTAATGTGTTAAAATGCTCTTGACAGAATTCAGCATCCTAGCTCTTTCTAACTGTTCAGCTCACTGGTGTTGGATGTGTTCACATGGTTGTGCAGCCATCTATGTAACTTTCATCTTGCAGAATTGAAGCTCTCTGTGCCCATCTCCCCTTCTACTTGCCCCTTAGCCACATTCTGCTTTGTTGCTGTTTGACTAATCTAGGGAGTAAAATACAGAACTTCATTTAATTAAAATTCTTTACCATTTGTACAATTCTGTGTGCTTTGTGTTCTTTTTAATGGTTATGTATGATATAATTTCACATCAACACTTCATAGCCTGGCATCCTAACATGTACTTGGGAAGCAAGCTGATTTTAAACTCTAGTAGATTAATATTAATGACCCTACTCTGCTTTCTGGTTTTATTTATTGCCTGATGAAAAGCAAGGGAAATTTTTAGTACTTGGTAAGCTTAGCATTTACATTAGATATTTATTTTGCTAGAAAGAAAAGGAAAAAACAAACTTCTGATTTAAAAAAACAAAACAAAACTAATTTTCCTGTCTTAGAAAATACGGTGTTATCAAATTCTTTTAAAATAAAGAACTGTATTTTGGATTTTAAAACTTAAAGTAGTGTGGCATAATGGTGGAGGAGGAGGAAGAGCCTGGGCTATGGAGTGATCTTTTGTGTCTTACCTAAAAGCCGGGGATGATAGTGTTGAGAACGTACTGAATGCATTCTGTCTCACGTGCATTGCTGGCTCTTGTCTTCAGTGGTAAGCATTAAGTATCCCTGAAATCTCATGATAAGGAGCATCCTGTAGTTAAAATGAGATGGAGTACATGAATTCTAGAGCAGTCATATCTTTGAAGAGATTTAAAAGTCACTTGAATTTGTCAACAGATTACATTTCATAAGCTCCATGATATGGTGGTGTCGGTTGTGTATTACCTGCCACTTTATAGTACGCTGACCCAGGCTTTTGATAATATTTAGTTCTCAGTTCCTTTTGAGGAAAATATTCTTGTACACTTTTAAAAATACTTTTTATCATTGTGGAACTCCACTGGTCAGAGTTTCTGAAAGGGAGAATCTCACCAAGGAAACTGTCAAGGTAGTAGCTTGACAGGTTTGTGGGGATGAGCTCAGAGGACACTAGGAAACTGACTAAACCCTGGATTTGTTCTCCAAGTTCAAAATAAGCCAAGTCTGTACAAATCCGAGCTAAGCAACAATACGTGATTTTCATAAAATCGGCAGAACAATATCCTTTAAAGAAACAAAGAGTTAAGTAATATGGGTGTAATCAAACTCGTGTATTTTGTGTGTATTTGCAAGTTAGTCTGTATCGTCAGATTATGTAGAAAGAAATGTGCCCTGAAACTACTTGTAGAAGAGAGCTCTAACTATATGGAATTTGAAAAGGAAATTGCACTTTAAATTCTATTCAGAAATAACAGCTTTGTGGTAATGTCCTCAGGACATTGGCAAAGCTCTTTGGAGTTCTCAAAACTGTAAAACATGAATTTGGAGGAGCATAACTTTGATTAAAAACATCATGTGGTGGCTGCATATAGCTGAGACATTGAATTTGAGAACAAACACCTCGCTGAAGATTGACTTTTTTCACAGCTGATTATTCCTTTTATATGAAGTACCATTAGTTGATTTTTCTTGTTTCAGAATATTGTACTGCAGTATGCAATGGATATTGACTGTGAACAGTTTATTAAGAGCATTTAGGAAATGCTTTTCCTTGAGTTTGCTGTGCTAACATTGTAATAAAGACTTCCTTCACTTGGGGAAAATAAGCAGTTGGTCCAATAGATGCCTCTCATTGTGGTGAGGTGTCAGATGCCAGGAAGTATCTTATTAATAAGTAGCTATCTTCTCTTATTGCAGCAATATTTAGCTAACATGAACTGAGCCTGTTAATTTCAAAGTCACATCATGTAATTTATATTTCATAGGATGCTCAGGATACATCTATTTTAAGAATGTGTTAAAAGAAAAATGTGCAGCATGCCCGACTCTGCCAAGTACTATGTATGTGTAAGTGCCACGAGGCAGAAATACCACTCTCAGATAATGCTCAAGAAGCACCTATGTCTAAAAAGAGTGGTTTAATTCTGAATTGATTGCCCTGAAAACATGCTTAATTTGGCTTAAATAGCAGCTATGTTAAAATCTTTAAGTAGGGAATGATCATTTTACCTGTTTGTTCCATGACTGACATAAGAACTTGTTAAAGCTTTTTAGAATCTTTGCATATATTTTGGAATTAAATCTAGTGCAACCTTTATTTTGTGAATATGAAATGGTAAAACCAGAACTAACTGTAAAGACTGAGTAGGGTTTGGTGTTGAGTTATTCTGTATTTCACATCTGTTCATAAGTTGCAGAATTCAGCTATCTACAGTAGCTTATCTTTAAAATATTCTCTTCCTGGTTTATAATCATGGCACATGTTCAATGAAGAGTTCAGTTGGCTTTTCAGAGCCAGAAATTATAGTGGAATCCAAAATCCTTAACTATGTAGACTACCAGTTTTCCATGAACCTCACATCTCCTCAAATAACTCAGACTATTTTTAGTGCCTGATCCTGAACTTGGGTCCTTCGTCAGTTTATCTTGGTGTGTCTTTGAATAATATCTATTGGGAGTTTTTGGGCCCTTGATAGCTTTGCAAAAGCTCCTTAAGACTGTGTAGAAGATCCTTGATTCTTCATCTCTGTTGAAACACACTTAATGAAAGCAGACACAGCTGTGGTGGATGGCCTTTCGGGGAGAAACGGCAGCGTCCTGACTTCTTTACCTCCCGGTTCCCTTGCCGTACCTTCCCTTTTTCTCTGCAACTTTTAGTTCTGTCCTTTGCAGAGTGTGTTGCAACATGCTAAATATATGAACTTCCTGTTCTTGGCTAGAATGATGTCTCTCTTAACTGCTTAATGTGTGCAGATCCTTTCCATTGCCCGATGGAAGAAAGTATGGCACTTTCCCAGCTGCCTGTAGGGGTGAGTTTGGATGTGAACCTTGGGGCCTCTGGCTAGCTCACATGCAAAGTGTTCTTGGTAGCTGCACTCTAGTCCTTTGTTATTTTTAATACTAGGCCTTGATGAGAAGAATCTGCAGCTATTGCTCTTTTACATAGAAACCCTGCCCTGCATTGCTTGGCAACCTACAACCTAACACCTGACTTAAAGGCTCCTCTCAGTCTTCAGCTGCTGGAGAGGATGTGTTTGGATTACCTCTCAGGTGGGTGGCCTTGGTCAAGATCTGAAGAAGGTGTGTCATTCGTGTCACACATCAGCAAGTTGAGCACCTGCTGGGCACCAGGCACTAGGGACAGATGAATGACTAGGAAAGACAAGTTCATACTGCCAAGGGACTCACTAATGTGAGGACCAGACCCAAAGCTGAACAGGATGGTTTCAGATGGTAAAACGTTCAGAAAAATTGGTCTGAGAGGGTGAAGACCCGTTATGGTGGTCATGGGAGCTCGGCGAGGGTGATGCCCGAGCTTAGAGATGAGCGCGAAGCTGGAGCTGGCTGGTGTGTGGAGAGTTTCAGGGTAAGGGAGCTAGGAGTTAGCATGTTTTGATGGGAGAATAATGTCTGTGCCCTGGCAAATGGGGCAGTGAAGCCTGGGTGCAGGGAAGAGCAGAGGGTGGGGCAGGACCAGACCAGGTAGGGCCTGACAGTTTTCAACAGGGGAAGTGAGATATAGTTTGAAAAGGTCACTCTGGCTGCTGCGCCCGTGGGATGGCCCAGGGACGGGAGCAGCGGGAAACCAGAGAGGAGGTCTCGGCTGCGCAGGTTAAATGTGACCGTGGTATAAGTGGGGTACCTCTCCAGCATGGTGTAGCTCGTATCTAAATAATTTAAGCACTTTGCTTTCTGGACCCTGTGGTTCCTCCCTCCACTCGGCAACGGTTAAGTATTTCCCCTGGTTAGCTTCTCTTGCCTTCTTACACAGAAATCCTGCCAGCAGATGATCAGAACTTAGTGCTCCTCACTCTCACTGCATGGTGAACCTAGACCACACAAGCATTCTCTCCTATCTTCAGTTCACCGCCATCTGCTGCCACATCTTCCTGTTTCACTGCAGAAGGTCAGTAGGAATACTTGGGATTAAAGATTGGGCTACACGGGCTCCTTTATGATAGTATTTCTCAAGACCTTGAACGTGTACTGTGTGCTCTAGGGTGCGGATGTCACTCCTGAAACGTCACTGATTTCAGGAGGCCAAAGACCACTGGGCACAGTTTGGAAAACATCTCAAAACTGTGGTTAGACAACTTTTCAGAGGATCCTTTGGTAAAAACAGACTGTCACTAGCTAAATTAAGAAAAATGAATTCGGTTGAAAGGCCTGTCAAGGCTGAGAACTGACAGGGCAGCTGGAAAATCAGATGTGGGAGCTGGCAGGCTAGGAGAGTGGCAGGCCAGGGAAGCCAGTGAGAGCAGCGACCCAGCCAGCACCCTACCAGGAAGGGTGTGAGCTCCAGTTTCAGCTCTGGTTCTCAGGTAGGGATTCAGAGTCCAGGGAGGGGCTACCAGGTGAACCTCCCTCGTGTTATCAATGCTGAGAAAAAAGAACTTTTAAATTATACTCATGTGTGCGCATGTGTGCATGTGAGTGCTGGTGTCTGCTGAGGCCACAGGCATTGGAGTCCTCTGGAGCTGCAGTTCCAGGCATTGTGAGCTGCCCGATGTGGCTGCTGGGAACTGAGTGCACATGCTCTTAGCCACTGAGCAGTCTCTCCAGCCTACAAAGAGAACTTTATGACCACCTATGATCATTAACTATAGTTTACTTTGCTAAGACCCTGTTTTGGAAATTTGGGTTGTTTCCACACCTCTCTAATCCATTCTAAATATATCTGTGATGACCATCACTATGCCTAATTTTTATTTGTTTGTTTTTTGAAACAGCATTTCCCTGTAGCCCCAGCTAGCCTGGAACTTGTTAAGTAGATCAGGCTGCACTTGGTCTCACAGAGATCCACCTACTTCTGCCTCCCACATGTTGGACATGGCTGTGCTAATGCCTAATATTTTTGTTAGCATACATAGAAATTTAGGATTATTTTTAGATACAGAACTATTAGGTCAAAGAATATAAACATTTTTAAGCTCAAATTACGAATATTGTCAACTTTCTTTCCCAAAAAGTACTATTGTTTTAGACTTCTAGTGTTGGGGAATGAGTATGTACCACACCTTTGCCAGCCCTGGGAATTTGTGACACGCTGTTTTAAAAAGTAATTCAAATTGGATGAAATTACTTGTTCCCAGCTGGGGAGATTTCTGGAATCTATAAAGCAGAGGGAGATTTTGGCAGGCTATCTAGACGAGTGAAGTAACTGGTTTAGTCATCTGGAGAAATTTGTGGGTCTAAAGCAATCCCACTTGCATAAACCATGCTGAGTGGCAGCCGTGTCCCCAGATGCACACTGATTTCCTCTGACAGCAGAGGCACAAAGCCAGACTCCCTGTATGAGTCTATCATAGCCTACTTATTTTTCTCTTTTTAACCATTATACTATTTCTAGAAGGGAGAAAATATACAATAACTTAGATGTAAGTCTTTGAAAGACTTTAGTTTTTTCATTTTTATGTGTAATTTTGCTAGGTTAGTTTTGCGTGTGTGTGTCTGTGTCTGTGTATAAATATATGAACATATGTGTGTGTGTGTGTTCCCAGGTGAGGATAAGAGAAGCCCTTCCTTCAAAAAATTTAAAACATCAAACTAAGCAACAGTATCTGTCCTCTTCCAAGCCAGGGACCATGCAAGCAGGTTCTCATTTTTCTATGATATACTGACGTGGTTGAACTAGATCCTCTTCCCAAATAAACACTGGGATGGAATACTGTGAGACCATCCTGCACTGGGGCTCATGAGAAACTACACTGTAAGTTCTGACCTCCAAGTCTTATCTAGTTCTGATGATCTATAGAGGAGCAAGACTGAGCGTCAGACATGGCCATGCGGGAGAGGAAAGCATCCCACCTTCCATCTTGAGTGAGGACGCCCCCGGTCTGTTGTCCAGAGCTTTTGGTCTGGAATACCCCTTCCCAGATAGTAGTCAGTTTAGTAGTGACCCCCCCCTTCACCAAAAGTCAAGAAGAGACCCCCACATTACCTGTGCTCATGAGGGAACCACTCAGCACTCCCTTTCCTATGACAGCTTTTCATGACCCACCTATCACTGAGTTGCTATAGCCTACATGTTAGATCACAGACGCTGAAACTGTCTCTCTCTCTCTCAGAAATAGGCCACAGCCCCGAGCGGTTGATGGGCCCCCTCCTGTGATGCTTAGAGCACACAGATCTTCAGGGATGTGTGTGGGAGAGCACAGCCTTGCCCCACTTGGAATTGCAAGATAAATTTATGGTCTGCTCAATACCTACATTCTTGGAACATCGGCTATGCCATTCTAACTCAGGTGGTAGGAGCTTCCCACCATCCTCTGAAAACCTGTAAAAGTCAGAAAGTCTTTGTTCAAGGAATTTCTCTGAAACCCCTCAACCCCGCAAACCGTACATGTGGCTCTTGCCCTGACTCCTCCGAAAGCATTCTTTTCTGATAGTCTCAAAATGCTCATAATGCTGGCCTACCTCAAGGCCTGACAATGACCCCATGGTTGCTGAAATTTGCTCTCTTATTAAAGTTCATTCTTGAGGGTGATTGGTTTCAGCTTCCTTCTCCGTGACCCAACTGCACCTGCAATTCTCTGTGTTATAACACCACCAGGACTGAATCGACTCAGTCTTCACCCCGGTTACATTAGTTATCATAGGAAGTTCAGACTACAGGCTACCCCTCACCTCTGGCATCCCAGTACCTGAAAGGCTGGATGCTCCCTGTACCATCTAGGATTCAAAATTCAGCATTAGCAAAGCCCCCTATGTCCTTGCCATCCAAAAGCTGAATTTTAATCTGAAGAGTAGCAAAAGAACCTCATAAGAGTTGAGGATACAGATGGCTTTGCCACAGCTGGACTCTGAACCCTGGAGGACAGGAGGGTTTGTGACATCCATAGATAATGTCATTTGGAAATAGCATCAGAAGTCCGTGAGTCTCCCTGTACACCTGAGGCTTAAAAGACCCCCCTTCCACAGCAGGACCCTGGGCCTTCACAGCCCAGTAACCCCTTGAGACTGATTTCAGGGGTGATGAAAGACCCCTAGACAACTCCTAGGGCCAAAGCACCTCTCACTAAGAAAGGAATGCACTCAGGAGTGAGCATATTTGCATTCAAAAGGCTGCAGTTAGCACAGAAAGGATGCTGGGTCAGAGTGAAGCAACTTACATTCCTCCATGACTTTGTGAGCTTGGCCAAGACACTTAATGTCCTTGTGCTCCAGTTTCCTTGAGTTAAATCACTTTCCCAGATAAGAATTACACAAAGCTTGGGGCTGGAGGGGAGGCTCAATGGTTAAGAGCACTGGTTGCTCTTGCAGAGAGAGGACCTGGGTTTGATTCCCAGCACCTTACATGGCAGCTAACAACCGTCCATTATTCCAGTTCCAGGGGAATGCGACACCCTCTTCTGACGTCCACGGGCACTGCATAACAAAGTTGCACTTAACATACATGCAGGCTATACACTCATAAACAAAAAATAAATAAAATATCTTTTTAAAAGAAGAATCACAAAAAGCTGTCAACTCAGATTCCAGGGCCCTGTCTTTGAGAACCTGGTTCAACAAATCTGGAAAGGGACCTAGGACTGTGTGTCTGTTTGCATTTAATTTTGGAAAAATGCAAACCTGTATAAATGTGGAAAGAATAGTATGCTGGATTGCATCCACTCAGAGCTGTTTTAATCTGCGTAATTCCCAGACATTAGTTTATACATATGTCAACATGCTTGTTTCTTTACAAAATAAAGAATTAAAAAAAATATCTATGATAGTGTTAGACACAGGGAAACAAACACTGGCCCCTTAGGAGTCCTGAGAGTGTTCACAAAAATACAATTACCTTATAAAAGATTTCTTTCCCAGTCTTAAGTCCAAATCATGTTCATGTAATAACATATCTCTTAAGCAATTTTTAATCCATTGCTGTCCCTCAATTTTTTTTTCTGTTATAATTTTTACTTATGAAACTGGATTGTTTTCTTCTAGAATTCCCCACATTCTGGATTTTGCTGGCTGCATCCTGCCTTCATGTCTGTTTTCTGAAAACCAGTCATTTGACCCGGAGATTTGATTGGACTACGCCCAAACATTTTGACAAGATTGCATCATAGGAGGTGGTGTGCCATTCCCCGGAGTACATGGAGTCTGTGTGTCCTTGCACAGTATCAGCAGCTACGGACAGCCACTGACACCTGAGCCTGCTAATTCCTTGGAGCTGCAATTGGGCATTCCGTTTCCTAGGGGTAACAGAATGTTCCCCTGGGCAATGATCCACGTGCCCACTGGTACAGTTCCTTTGGGACCGGCAGCCTCAACACTTGGTTCTTTCCTTTAGTTCCCAGTTTTCAAAGTCACTTGATGCGGCCCATCACTATCACCCTCCAGAGTGGTCATTGTTATTTTCAGCATCATGAAACCTCATGGAGTCTAACATGTTTGATGTGCTTTAATCCACCATAATTCTTATCCTTTAAATTCCTTTTTGGCCAGTGGGACCCTATTCGAGTTGACTCCCGAGTGCTTTTAATAGATAACACTGAGTTTGTATAGCTTTCTAGTTTTCAGAAATAACAAATTCTCCAGGCCTAGCTTGTATATTTTTCACTCCAGAACTGAAACAACCATTTCTCAGAGGAGCTTAGGTGGAACTCTTATTATTAAAAGACCCCTTAGAAGATACTGGACATCATTCTCTGGGTTCCAGATGCACAGCTCTACACATGCGTATACCACCCGGACACACGGACGCGCGCGCACACACACACACACACACACACATACACACGCACTCACAAACAGAGACCTTTCAGGTAATTCTGATGTGCCATCAAGTTTACGAACTGCTGGATTCTGAGGTTCCTTCCAACTCCCAAATTGCTCTCTTTCCTGCCAATTAGCTGCAGAAATATATCTTAAAACATTTCTATGAAATAAAACTTTTTTGAGTGACTAATATTCTTTGCTTATTGCACTGTAAATTGATACAGCCTTTAAAAATGCAGTTTGGATAAATATTTCATACCTTAAATATTCTATATTCTTTGATCTAGACATCTCACTTTAAAAAATTAGATTTAAGAAAATTATAGAGGGGCTGGAGAGATGGCTCAGCAGTTAAGAGCACTGGGTGTCCCTGCAGAAGACCCAGGTTCGATTTCCAGCACCCACGTAGCAGCCACCAACGGTTCGAAACTCCAGTTCCAGGGGATCCGATGAGCTTTTCCATCCTCCCGTGGGCATTGCACAACGTGGGCACACTTATATACATGCAAGCATAACACCTGAATACGTAAAATAAAAATAAATATTAAAAAATAAAAAAATAGAAAAAGATGACTGCATTAGAGTTTCATTTGGAATCTGTTAAAAAAAAACATATAGTTTAAATATCTAAAAGCAGTTTGGTAGATTGTTGAGAATTTACTGGAGAGAATATCATAAGGCCGTTACATGATGCCTGGGAGGATTATGTAGCCAGAAGCAAGGCTGCATTTGGGGCATTACACTAAAATATGCACCTGAAAAAGTTTAAATAGAATACATCAGAGTGACCCAGGCAGGGCAACACACCTACGTCATGACACACCTACGTCACGGTGACTCGGCAGGGCCAGGGCGCGACACACCTAGAGTCGCTTACTCCACACCTGCTCCTTTTTTTCTAAATGACTTAAACATGAATTTTAAAATTCTTTAATTCTGAGGTATTCTGAGGTATTACATAGTTTACTGAATGACTGAAATTTAGAAATAACAGGTGTCAGGGATGGGGACATAGACTACAAGGGCCGTTACCAGGGGAGTGACTGGATGGGAGGGAAGGTAAGGCACTGGTTAAAGAAGGGCCAGCTCTAATGGTGAAGACACCTGAGCCTGTCTTCAGTGTGGTTATAAACACCTCCGTCTTTTATTGTCCCTGTTGGGTATCACAGGCATTTCATCTGGGGAGTCCCTGATGTAGTGGTTTAAATGAAAATGTCCCCCATAGGCTCTAAGAATTTGAACACTTAGTCAGTTGGTTTCCTGTTTTAGGGTACTGAGGCTGTGGCCTTGCTGGAGGAAGCACATCACTGGTGGTGGGCTTTTTAAAGGTTTATTAGTTAACGAATTAATTTTTATTTTATGTGGATGAGAATTTTGCCCGAATGTATGTAAGTGCACCATGCGCATGAAATGCCTGCAGAGGCCGGGAGAGGGCATCAGATCCTCTGGAAGAGCAGCCAGTGCACCTAACTACTGAGACGTCTTTCCAGTCCCTGGGACCAGACTTTGAGAGTTGATAGCCTTGCCCAGGTGTGTTCTCTCTCTCTCTCTCTCTCTTTCTCTCTCTCTCTCTCTCTCTCTCTCTCTCTCTCTCTTTCTCTCTCTCTCTCTCTCTCTCTTTCTCTCTCTCTCGATGTGAGCACTCAGAGTTCTGCTCTGGCTGTCTCCTGCCATGCTTCCCCATCATGAACTCTTTATCTCTCTGGAACTGTAAGCAAATAAACTCTTCTGTAAGTTGCCTTGGCCTTGGTGTTTTCTCACAGCAACAGAAAAGTAACTAATACACCCAGTGATTGGCTTTTGCACCAAGGATGTCCGTCAGTGTGGACTGTTAGTGGGATGAATGTCCGACCCGGCATACAAAGGTGGCCAACGATGACTGTTGATGGAGCTTGCTTGTACTGTGTTTCTTAGTATTATCCTGCTCACGTCTGGAAACTTCCCTTCAACTCTAGTTTGCTTTTTGTTACCATATTAAACACTGATCAAAAACAACTTGGGGAGGAAAGGGTTTATTGTGGCTTACAGCTCACAGTCCATCATTGAGGGAAGCCAAGGCAGGAACTCAGGGCAGGAACCTGAGGGCGGGACTGTGGCAGAGATCACAGGAACACTGCCACACTGCTGACTGCCTGGCTCCTCAGCTTTCTTTCTTATACAACCTAGGTGTCCAGGGTGGCACCACCCACAGTGGGCTGGGCCCTCCCACGTCACTCAACAATCAAGAAAACGCCTCCCAGACATGGCTACAGGCCAGTCTAATGGAGGAAGCTGCCTAATTGGGGTGTGTCAAGTTAACAACTGAAGCCAACTATGACACTACCTGCCTCCACTTTCTCTCTCTGGATAGGAGGTGGCACTTGAGATAAAGCTGGGAGGAGGTGGGGGCAAAGAGAGAAGCCCACATCCAACTTCCCAGTTACCTGTCTCTGACCCAACCTCATGACATCTCCTCACCGACACTTATTTCTCTGTCTGGGAGACACGGTGTGTGAGGGGTAAGGATGGGAAGGCAGATAGGTGCTGCAGGAATGACTTACAATATGTTCAGAATCTGCACTAATGCCTTTCCCTAAACTTACAGCCCAAAAGGTTATTGTTTATAATATAAACAAGCTCATTGAGTGTGTGTTCCCTTTGTGACTTGGGCATCTGACCTTAATCTCTCTCAGGGCCACACTTTACCCTCCACCCAAGACAGTGAATTAATGTGGGTATGCTTGAACAGTACCGCAAAGCCCTGGAAACGGTGATTTTTCTCACTGAAAACAGAATTGAGAAGCCAGTCTGTAATTGTGTGTGTGATATATTAGGTCTCAGAATTCAAGGGCATGGCTTTCTGACGAAATGGGAGTGGATTCTAGCTTTGAGTTTCCCGATTCATGCTGGAGATACTGTTTGAATGACAATATGGGGACTGAGAGCACAGTTCTGAGAGACAGCTGAAGGAGCAGGTTCAGGTCCACTTTTGGCCTTAAGATGAACGCTAAGAGTCAAGCTGTTTCTTTCTTCAGATATAACTTTGATGTGGCTTAGAAACAGTACATTGTGGTGTCCCATCTGAGGAAAAGTCTTTACTCCGAGCTCACAGATCAGCAGCTTCACACATCAGGAGAAGCCCTGAGGAAAAGGAAGATACAGAACATCTCAGTCATACATCGTCAGTTATGTGACATTGAGCACAAGGCTTTCCTTGATAGCTTTTATCCCCGAAAGCAAGACAGAACTTAAAGGAACTGTGCTCAGAACTTTCAATTATTTTCACCTTTTTGCATTCATTATGGGGATCTCCTTGTCTCCTAAATCTTGTGTGCATACATGGCAATCAGTGAATTTACTTAAAGGGATTGGAAGCTATCAAAGCAAATTTGTGAACCTTTAAATGTTATTCAAAATTTTTTCCCTGGTATCTCAACCATAGGACACTTCATTCAGAATTGATGACCAATTCAGCGACTGCTTAGAAATGCTGAAATTGAAGCAGTTAACTCTTTGGAACCAAACTTAAGTAGATATACACTTTTATCAAGAGAGAAGGAAAAAATAACTGTTTCCAAAGAAATATCTTATATGAACCTCTTCACTTAATTCTCCTGTCTTCTATAAGACCCTCTTCTCTGGGGCAAAAGGCAGTGGAAGAAAATAACTTAGATAAATAATGTGCCTGCCTTGACAGATGCATAGGTTGAATGGCTTTTTCTGCCCTGTATCTCCAGCCTGTCTTTCTCTGAGTTAGAATATCCTAGTACATGCCTTTAATACCAGCACTTGGGATCTTTGTGAGGTCAGCCTGGTCTACATAGTGAGTTTCAGAGTAGTTGGGACTACAGGGAGATCCTGTCTCAAAAAAGAATATTCTTTCCCTCCTTGAAACTCCTTTGCTGTTTGTGTTTTGTTTCTTTGTAACTAAGCTGTTTTCAAATTCATCTTCCAGTCAAAATGACATGGGCAGGTTAGAGAGAGAGAGAATTTCGGATAATTGGCTTTTTCCCAAGTTCTTTTAGGTATTTGTTTTTCAATATTCTCTAAATTATGAATACTTAATTCAAGAGATTATATATAATAAACTACAATGATTGCCCTCTTTAAAAGAGGAATTCAGCCTGTGCACGATCAGGTTTGCCTACAAATTAGACATTTTTAAAAAAGAGGGCTAAAGGAAAAATTTAAAGGGATTTTAATAATTTAACCCACAAGAGACTCTCTTTAACTTATAATCATTAGAAGTTGGCTGGCATCGGTAATATATGTAAAGGCCAATATTTACTCCAGAAGTTTTATGGATGGTGGGTCCTGTGCAGACAAGATCAACTTAATCAGGCAAAAAAGTAAAATTAAACTAAAAGTTCATTAAGGTCGTAGTGTATTAAAGAGTCACTTTTATCAAGAGAGATCACTCTGAATAGACTCTGCTCTTTTTATGGTTGCTAATGAAGAAGGGTGAGATACAGGAAAGCTCAGGTCTTGTCAGTAAGAGAAGCAGCTAAGCTTGACAAGGGCCACTTTCCTCATGGTCACTCTTGAGGGGAGGAATATAAAACTCTAGAGAGAAAAACAAGGGAAATGTGGACTCAGGGTTAACAAGACACGCCTAGCCTGTGTCCTTTCGTCTTAGATCTCCGAGAAGTAAACAAAAACAAAAACCAGCTGATTTTCTGTGTTTGAGACTGGCCTCAAGTTAAACTGGAGAATAAGAAACATCATCATGGAGAGAAGGTACTTTAGTTTGCCTCTGGCACATGCTAACTAATTATAGGTATAAGCTATCAAGCCCTGGACACCCCAAACATCGCCAGGGAGAAATTGAAGTTAGGTGATATTAAAGGGAGATACCTTTGTTGGCTCCATTCTCCTTGATCCTGAGTGCTAACTGCCACATGTTCATGACCTTATAAAATTTTGAGATATCGGAGTAACCCTTCAAAATCAAATGTTCTGACTTTTGTCACTTCCTGTTCCCAATGTAAAACACAATATATTAAATTTTAAGCAAAACAAATGTCTTTTTTGAATATTAGTAACTTTTTGTGTGCTGTTTGGATTTGCTGTGAAGCTGGCTCTGGAGATGGGATTTGGCCTTCTCACTTTCAAGCCAGTTTATCTCCAGATGTCTTCTGAATGCTCATGAGACAGGCTGATTCCCTGACTCAGTGACAAAGAGGAGGAAATAAAAACATCCCTATCATAAAGACGTTATGCCCTTGAGAGCAGCTAAGGGATGAAACATTTCCAGAGGGTTAGTATTACTTATTTCATGATACAAAGACGGTTATAGCAAAAGCAGATTAAGGATGCCCTATTTGGACACTAACAATATACTTGGGTAGGAACTTCCCACTAAAGTTTCAGTCTCTCAGGCTACAGGAGAAATGTAGCCAACTTTAAGCTTGCCTCACCCAAAAATGACAAGAGAAAGGCCAATTTATTCTGAAATAATAGAGAATTTACTTTTCACTTTAGATGGTGTAGAAAAATTTTAAAATCCCCACAAACTTATGGGAAACATGCTTAAGCTTGCCATGCCCTAAGACAGTAAGAGGCAGGTCATCTCCCTGTTTAGCCCTAAGATAATAGGATTTTATTCATCATTCCAGATGTGAGAAGAAAAGTTAAAAATATCTACAAACTTATGGGAACCCATTAAAAAATATTTTGCTTTAATCTTAGGTAATTCAGATTTTGGACTATAGAAATGTTTTGTTTGCTCAGATGTTACTGATTTAGATCATACTGGTCAAAATCTTATTATGGTTTATTCTTAGCTACTCTCTGAGACACTTAATTGACATAACTGATTTGTTGTTCACTTTGGTGAGAGCCAACATTAATTTTTACTAGAACATTACCTAGTACCTCGTCAAGAAAGTTTTCACAGCAGATGATAAGGTTAATGTTTTGTAATATTTGTAGGGGCTGGAGAGATAGTTCAGTGGTTAAAAGCACTGGTTGTTCTTGCAGAGGACCTGGGTTTAGGTCTCAGCACCCACAGGCTAACAACCATCCATTCAGTTCCAGGGGATCCAACACTCTCTTGTGATCTCTGCGGATATTGCATGACATGGGTGCACTTACATATATGTAGGCAATACATTCATATACATACAATAAAAATAATAGAATATTTTAAAAATATAATTTATAAGAAAAAATGTTAGAAGGATGTAAGAATGGAAATATTTTTAGCAAAGAAGGATTTGTGTGTGTTATGTAAGTTTGACGGGTGTAAAAGATGAGACCTAAAGATGATCTACAGATGATCTTAAACATTTCTATTCAAAGTTCAATCCAACTTCTACTTAAATTAATGGAGTTGTTTATCTAATCTTGCTAACTGTTGCAAGGATTGACTAAAAATTATATATGTCTAATGAAGGTTTATTTAAGAGCATTTAGTTTTGACTAAATGCTACACAATTCTAAAAAGTACCAGACTGTGATTTTAGGTGTCGTGAAATCATACCCAGAGTTCATCCTCCTGCTCTAGGCCCTCTAAACTACCATATTATTGATATTGACTTAAAAAAAGATTTACCATTTTTGCAACTACTTTTAATAATTAGGCATCAACGTCTAATTTTTAAATGAAGTTCTCTCTCAAGACATCAGTAGCTCCCCTTCTGTCAATATTGAATGAATAAGACAATAGGCCTTATTAGAAAAAAATTTCCCAATACTTATATATTCATCATATGGATAAGATCTTATTAGCTTCCTCTACTAAATATATAAAACTAATTATTTTGAAAGACTTGCAAATTTCAGTAAAAACGTTTATTTAAAGCTAGCCCCAGACAAAAATTCAGCTAAATGTTGCATTTGGCTTTCTTAGAGAGACTGTCACTCATTTCATTTTTCATTAAGCCTCATAGATTACAACTGTCTGTTGCCAAAAGGATAACAGTGCATTCTTTCTGACAGCTTTTACAAAATGTCAGTTGACTTTAACTTCCCCCCTGGAATTCCCAGTTCAGCCTTTTCTCACATTTTTACCTCTATTAAAGAAGACTCTGATTTGAATCCACCCTGCCACCTTGTGATGCCTTTTAACTCCTCTTCTATTGCAGCAACTACAGCTAGAAGCTGAATTTAAGATTAGAAATAACCCTTGAACTCACAGAGATTTGTCTGCCTCTGCCTCCCAAGTGCTGGGACTAAAGGTGTGTGCCACCACGACCAGCCACCTGTTTGTTCTTAAAGCTCCCTTGCAGCAGTGATTGGGTAGTTAACTCTTTCTTTAAGAGATTTAGCATTGTTATTTCTATCCAATACACCTAAGTGAAAAATAGTTATAATTTATCACAGACCTCAGAAAAATGGCAGATAACTTTTGCTGGTTTTATTTTTACAGACAAGCTTCCTTTCGCTTCCTTTCATGTGGAATTCTATTACTTTTTATCCAAGTATTTTCTTCCAAAAATATACATCCCATTCCTAATGCACTAACAATTTTTTTTTTTTTTTTTTAGATAGAGCTAATAAGTCAAGCAAAGGAACCATTGTGTGATGAGATGATACTGAAGTAAGATATTCTTTTGTAACCCTCAGAACAAGCACTGGGCAGAACTTTTAGTTGCTTTTTCTGCTTTCAAACAATGCCCTAATTAACCCTTCAAGTTACTGACTCTCACTGTGTGCTTCAAGCCACCTTACTGTTTTGAGCCACTGTTTAAAGCCCCCTTCATAGACGAACTCACCCTGTAATATTTCAAAGCATTTGATCCCATGCAGGATTTCCTGGCCTTTTCACAGAGGGAAATTGGCATGATAACTGCCTAGTTATGTGTTTTCACTTGTTTCAGGAACAAGTGCGACAAATTATGCAGTCCTGGCCTGACTGCCAATCACTGGGCACCAACATCTTGAGAGAAACCAACCTCCCAGTTATTCATCCTGATGAACTCTGGCAAATGGAAGTTACTCATGTAAGGTTCTGGGTTCAAGAGACTCAGCAGACAAGACAGACCAGAGACTCCCCTGGGAGCTAACAGAACCCGGTTTATTAAGAGAAGGCCAATTGGGACCAACTTCTCCGAACTCCCCCCCTGGGGGGCTAGCCTCCCCAAAGAGATGGGGAAGACTAACTCCCTCATCTTGGGGCTGGGGCTGGGCTCCGGAGAACCCAGTTGGCGGGCCTGGCTCCAGATCAGGAAAGAAAGAGACCTGCTCAGGGAGGGCCTGAACCGCTAGCCAACTGGGCCAGTGAGTCGTTAGCCCTGTCTAGCTGGTCAGTAGGTGGGAATTCAAGAAGTTATAAAAGTCAGTCCCTTTTTTGCAGGTATTGTGAATTCTGGTTGATTGGCTGGAGTTGCCAAGGTATCTTCTGGGAGGAGGGAGGGTCCTTCAGTCACATCTTACAACTCACATAAATTCCTTTGGTTGTTTTAAATTTGCTCACGTATATGTTGATACTTTTCAAGACTTCATTTTTGCTACTGATCGAACATATGAATCTGCTCAAGGAGGCGTTTAAAGACATTTGTTAACTGCTTTCTCTGTAATGGGGGTCTGAAAATAAATCAAAACAAACAGTTATCTTGCGTATGTATCTAAAACTTCTATCTTTTTTTTTTTTTTTACTAATTTTGGGAAGTTCTTGTTTCTCATGACATTCCCTATATTAGTCCCAAGGACAAGCCATAATTAAACAAACTCATTTATTATTCAAAAACTAATACATAAACACAAAAGGGAAAATAAAGGATTTACTGCTCAGGAGCAAATTATACTTTAAATCTTTTAAAAACAACTTATACTTTAAATTCAAAACAAAATTGTTTCTCTCAGTTCCCAATTTCCTCCCTTCAAACCCACCACATCTGCCAAAAAAGCATCTTAAGTAACGAGATTTTTTTTTTTTACCCAAACCCATGGTTTTATATAAGCTCACTTAAGGGTCAAATAATGGCTGATCCTGCTCTACTCATAATGGGAAGCAAGGCTCTGCATCTGTGCTTTCTCCTCGGGCCTCTCTTGATTGCAGTGTGACTGATAAAGCCATACCAGAAGACAACAGCCCAGCACCAGAAGAGAGACCTGCTCCTGGATTTCAACTGTGTGAACAGCTGTCTGGTCATGCGCCTTTTTCTTGCACGGCTGCCCTGCCTACGCCGCCTTTCCCGATATCTAAAATGATATCATGCTGACTTGTGCCATTTCTCCAGCATGCTACATCCTAACCAGCCCATGGTCAGTGACTGCCCTGATGGACCTGATGGACGTGCTTCTTCACATAGGAAACAAAGGAACTGTGAGAATTACAATACGGATATCTCCTTTATTTACAAAAGAAGGAAGAGTGAACTGTAGGAATGACTCACAATCCCGACTAATGACTTTCACCCAACCTTGTAACCAAAGGGGGTTTTGTTTATAATGTAAACAAGGTCACTGAACCATGTGCTCTTGTGACTTGGTTACCAACCTTCATCCCTCAGGACCCCACTATGTTCTTCACACAAGATGGTAAATGAACGTAGGTGTGTTTGTTTAGCAGTACTTTCCTCACTGAAGATAATGAGAAGACTTGAGAGAAGTCTGTCTGTAAGTGTGTGTATGATATCCTAAGCCTAGGGATCAAAGGGCGTGATTCTCTGATGAAATGGGGGTAGATCCTGGCTTTGAGTTCCCCAATTCATACCAGACATATTGTTAGAATAAAAATGTGAGCAAAGCCTGGCTTGAGAGAGCACAGTTTTGTGAGACAATGGAAGGAGCAGGTGACTCTCAGAGTTCAGATCCACTCTGGGTCTTAGAACTAATGTGAAGGGTCAGGCTGCTTCTTTATTCAGGTCTAACTGTGATGTGGCTTAGAAATGTCACACCTCAATGCACTGGACTTGTGACGACAGGCTGTAGAAGTTCAGCTTTCTTCTATAGGCTGCACAGGGTTTTCTGAACAAGGGAGTGATGTGAACTGGCCTTCAATTTACGAGACCCACTTGTGGTGTATTTTGAGTGTTAGCCAGGTGTCCTGGCACATATCCAAAGTCCATTCATGAAAAGAAGATTACCTCCTCCATCACCTTAGAGAGAAAATTAAAAAGCACTAGCTGGAAGAGACATTACGTGAATGTATCTCCTTTACATATTTAATGAGGTTTCATTGGGAGCCTACTTCTGGGCAGATTTGACATGTGAAGAGGCAGAAAATTCAGCTGTAGTCAAGTGTAGATGGGTCCCTGGAGCCTTTGAAGACATGGGATAAGGACTATTGTGACATCATTCTGTGAAGGATGCGTAGCCCTGTCTGGTGGTCAAGGGCTCTGGTTGGAAATCGTTTATTTTTTTAATTAAAATGTTTTAATTTTTTTATTTCTCTTTTGTTACGGCTAGCCTACGTTTTTAAAAAATACATTTTATTTATTATTTTTATTTTACGTGTATGAGTGTATTCATGTACGGAAATGCACCTGTGTCGTGTGATGCCTGCGAAGGTCAGAAGAGAGCCTCAGATTCCTCTGGCACTGGAGTTACTGATGATTGTTAGCCATCGTGTGGATGCTGGGAATTAAACCTGGGTCCTCTGCAAGAGCAGCTTGTGTTCCTAACCGCTGAGTTATGTCTCCAGCCCCCCTATCTTGGCTTTTAAACACGGGTGCTGGGGATCTACACTCAGGACCCCACGCACGGACAGCGAGTGCTTTACCCACTGAGCCATCTCTCCAGCCCTCCTCCCCACACTTTTAACTTGCCTTTGATCCTTTCCACGTCTTGGATCTGCATTCTTGTCATTACTGTCATTACCTATAAATCTGCCTTGTTTTTACTGACAGACGTTTAAGTTGTTTCCATTTTGTTTTATTACAAATGCAGTACAATAAACAGACTTTGAGCATTGTAAGAACACTTCAAGGAATATATCCGCAGAAAGATAAATCCCTTGGAGTAGGATTGCGATATTCAAGAGTAGGAACAGTCTATAATTTTGACAGGCATTTAAATTTCCTCAAATGCAGCAAACTCTCTTTATGAGGGTAGGGTTACGGAGTCAGGGAGGGGTAAGGACAGGGAAGGGAACTGTTATGGGCCCTAGGGGAAAGGACACACCTTTGGTTAACATCCTATTGTACTCTACTGAAATTATTAATTTGTGCATTAATAATGACACCCGGGCACTGAGTTTTCATCTTTTCCCCTGATCCTCCGTATTATGTAGCTCTTTCTAGCAGAGACAAAAACAGACAAGCAGGTTTAAGGGTGAGGTAATGAGTGGACAGACATCCTTGGTCTGAGTCAGAGTGACGTAGCTGGGCCTATTAGGGAGGCTGTATTCCCAAGGAATTGGACTGTCCTCACAGTGCACCAGGATCTGAGGACCAAGGAGCAGCTGGACTAAGATGCTGGCAAGAGCCTCATTTATCAGCTCCTCTAAAGTGGCCCATTCTGGAACTTCACTATTTCTAGACCTTGACCCCCCAGTGCGCATTTCTAAGCCACATCACTGTTAGACCTGAGTAAAGAAACAGCTAGACTCAGCATTAGTTCCGAGGCCAAAAGTGGACTGAACTCTGAGAACCACTGGGTCCTCCGATGACTCAGGGGACTGTGGTCTCTGGGCAGGTTTCACGCATACTTTTATTGAATCGGTGTCTCTAGCATGAACTGGAGAACCAGAAGCTAGGATCTACCATCATCTCATCAGAGAATCTTGCCCTTTGAGTCCGAGATCTAAAAATCACATTTAGAGACAGATTTCTCAGTTCTCACTATTTGCAATGAGAATAACACACTGCTCGCAGGGCTCTGAGATGCTAATCAAGCACACCCACATTCACTCACTACCTTGGGTGGATGGCAAGGTAGGATCCTGAGGGTTAAGGTCAGGTGCCTGAATCACAAGAGAAGCTCAGTGAGCTTGTTTACATTTTAACTTTTTGCTTGCTAGGTTAGGTGAAAGTCATTAGTCCAGATTCTGTCCATATTGTAAATGTCATTACTGTGCCCCAACCAGCATCATCATCATCATCATCATCATCAGCAGCAGCAGCAGCAGCAACCTTGGGAAACCGTTATTCTTGGTGCAGCCCCAGGTCTCCAGAGTCAGGTACTCAGGAAGGCCCAGCCACCTGTGTTTGAACTATTAAGTTTTTTAGGTGATTCTGAGAAGTACCCAAGTTTGAGGACACCTGTCTGCACCGGAACTCAGAAGGACATAGCACAGTAGACAGAAAACCTCTGTGTTTTGGCCTCTCAGGGACAGAAGTGACTTAGAAGCTGGATTTGCCTCTTCTGGGCTGGATTCTTCCATTTCAGTGTGAAAGGGAGCTATGGATGTGCAGAAGGCTCTCAGGAGGCCAACTCACTTCTTCTCCTTCTCCATCATGAATATAATCTATTGGGCTAATAAAATGCCACACAGGCCTCATTCTGCAGGGCCCCTGGTGGAGCCAAGATACAGTCTATAATAAGCACTCCCCACATAGGGGGATAAAGGAGAGCCATGCAAAGAAGAATAGCCTAGCAGACTTACTAATGGTGTGAGCTCTGCTTTGGAGAAGATAAAAGCCACGGTGTTCACTAATAGCTTTATGATCGTATTTTAGACTCCAGGAAGTTACACATATCTAAGGTAAATATCTTTGTCAGGAAAGGGGCCTCTTGGGATGCACAGAATATGAGAATATTAGAATTGAAAAGGGCAGCTTGAGATGGTAATAAAGTCGTGTCTCATCTAGGAATAATATTGAAAAATGCTAACATAGATGATTGATGCTCTCCAAGGAATTAGCACGTGCCGTAGCCTGGTAGAATGGGCTTTAGAGTACTGAGCAGAGTGGGATTCCAAAGGCTTGCTGGGCACAGCGGTGAACCGGCTGTACCTACCCTCACTGGCTAGAGAGGGCAGGGGCCACTGGAGCTTGTGAAGCTCAGGGAGCCACATGTATTTTCTTTGTGTTCTGAGAAGGAGACATGGCAGGCTGAGGACAAATGTGGAGCATTCAACCTCCCCTACTGTGGGAGCTTTTGAGGCTAACTAAGGGGAGTCACTTCCACCCGGGTGCTTTGCAAAAGGGCAGGAGTAAGACCCTTCTCCCTGCCTGCCTATCTTCCTCTTCATCCTACAAGCACATATGAGCACCTCCAGGCGCTGGGGGCCTCACTCTCAGAGAGGGAAGGTTGGACAGACAGATTGGGGACAAGCATCTTTCTGTGCTCTGAGGTTCCATTGGAGGTGTCTGGATTCTGAAGACAGCCGATAGCCTGCAGATTGCCCTCATGTGCATCCGATTTTTATGTTTTCTTGGGCACACCCTCCCTTATAAGGAGTCTGAATTGTCCTGAGACCAGCTGGCCACAGCCACATTTGTGCCTGTTGGAGATACATCAAAGGTGAGGGCAAGTGGGTGACAGATTGATTCACAGAATTTTCTCTAAGCTGTGGGTGTGAAAAAAGATGGCTTCAAGGTGTTGTTGTAGATGACAAAGTCTCGGCAGAGTAGAACAGACACCCGACAGGCAGCAAAACGCTGCCTTGGTCTGGTTGGTGAGTTCTGGTCTCATGCTTGGGACTTCTGGGGGCTCCTTGCCAGTGATGCCACTCCAGGACTCTTTCCTGTTCACCTTCTTCAACCTATCTGCTGTTAGAGGGGACATAGCACTTGGAAAGATTAGCAAATACAGATGTGTGACCATCTAATATTTGTGGGCATCTTATCCTTGTAAGATTAAAAAAAAGAGAAAGTCTTAATGAAGGAATATTCTTTCGAATCACCTCTTCATCCAGGGCCATCCTCCCCAGTGACCTTTTCTTTTGAGGGCGGGCCTCTGTGTTTACAGCTTTTCCTCCATCTGTACTCATTCTTTGGGACACAGTTAACACGTCCTTAACCTCTCCCTCTGATGTTAGGATCGGAAGTTGCAGTCGGTGTGAAGAAAGCAGCTTGCAAGATGAATTCTTGAAAGCCTGGGCTCCTTCATTTATCTCACTAGCAGGGAAAACATTAAAAAGCAGAAACGCACTAGTGAGCTGATGCTGGCATCGCCAGGTCCGGGAGGTCCCAGGGGCTGCTGAGTGGCTGGATTCTACTTGCTGCTTTAGGGCAGTGAAGCAAGCATATGAACTTAGAGCAGTCTTTTCTCCTTTGGCTCTGAAACTTGTATTCACCTGTAGAATTAGCTGGTTCAAAAACGTAGACTTGTCCTGTCCACATCACTTAACAACACCAAAAGACTTTCTGCATTTTAAGGGATGTTTTTTCAAAAGAGAACTCAGTGAAATAAGCTGGGGTTAGCAGGTCCACATGTGAGGAGGTACACAGTGACCCCTGTGGATGAATCAGGGATTGATAATGTGCAAATCAGCATTCTTCCCACATACAGCGGGAACTGCACATCTTGTGCTGCCTGCTGGGAGAAAGAGTTATTTGGCACCTCCTGGAGTCATGAGGAAGGAACCTGGCTCAGAGAATCCCAGCACTAGTCTGTATCCCGTACATAGTCTCAACACTGCTGTTTGCTCTGTCCCATACCAACCTGTTCCTGTCTTTGCACCTGAGATCAGTCAAACTATGGTCAATCACAGGCTGGGGCCCTAGATGCAAAAGGCTGTGGGATTTGAGTCTTGGCCCTTTTTGGCTTCTCTAGTGGGTGGTGGACTTGGCTCTCAAGTTGAAGAAGTTTGACCATTAAACAGGGCTTTGGTTTCTACTGAGGTGTCTTTTCAGATATTTTCTTCATTGCTCTCGTTTAAAAAATTATTTTTATTTTATGTGCATGAATGTTTTGCCTATATATATGTAAGTGTACCACACGTGTACAGTGCCAACAGAAGCCAGAAGAGGGCATCAGACCCCCCGGAACTAGATGGTTGTTAGCTGCCATGTGGGTACCGGGAACTGAACTTGGGTCCTCTGCAAGAGCAATAAGTGCTCTAAACCACTGAGCCATTTCTCCAGCCCCCCACCCTCCATTACTTTCTTGAGTTGATATCTCAGTAAATTTTGTTTCTTCTTCCTGAATTATTTTTTAAAACATCTATATTGGGGCATTTCTGGAAAAACAATGAACATCTTAAGAGATGAGAGCCAGTTAATCAGAAAACCATATACTTACTAGTAAGCATATTTAATTTTCAGGCTAAAATGTTTATTGCCAGCAGAATGTTAAATAGGGTTATTTGGAAGTGTTGGGTGTGTGGACACCTCTGATTTGCCTTCATCTCTCTTTTATCCATCAGGCACAATCACAAAGGGGAATGAAAATAATTAAATAATTGGAGAAGGAAAGAAACTGTGTTTTGATTTTCTAAAAAGATAGTGTTCTAATGCTGTAACCTCAGAAAACCAAGAACACTTTCTTATTTTGAACTCATTATTTGAATCTGTAATTGTCATAGAAACATTTAACTCAGGACACATTGATCTGCTAGAATGTCAGCCCACTTGCCTTAAACTGCACAATCGGTATTTCCGACATCTGTTGAAACATATTGAACAATCACTACAACCTGTGTCATTAGGGAGATATAGAAAGACCCAGCCTCAAAGCATTCACTGAGTGTGTTGACCCTGCCAAGGCTCTGCATTTAGCTCCTGCACTTTAAGGAGGGGCAGGGCTGTTTAACCCCCAGCCAGAGGAGAAGAACCCAGGCAAGAACCTCACTGCTTGATTTCTGCTTCAAGGGCTTTGGTTGGACTTGGGTCTTAGAACCTCCTGGTGCCACTCACAGAACCTGTCTGTTGTGCTTCCTTCTTTCCCTACATAGGATGCACAGACCCTGCCTACAATTTCTGCCAAGTTTTACGGGAAAAGGGAAGTTGTTGCCCAGTTCTTAGGGCCTCAAAAGAGCAATGCTGGCCACAAGCAAAATGAAAGGAAAATTGGAAAGCTCCCAACTCAAGAAAACAAAATCCAAAGGCCCCTTGAGGGAGGCTAGCCTTCGGGGTGGAAGGGTACTTTGGTGGATTTAGCACAGTTGATAGTTCAGCCACAGGTAAGAGCCTCTGTTTGTTCAGGGACTGATAGGATGGTTTTCCACAGACACCTTGTACACTTGCATCCAGGGATCCTGGAAATCAGCACTGTGGAAACTGTCCCTGCGATGCAACCCTGCGTGCCAGTGGCATGTGGGAAGGCGAGGGGTCCGGGGCACTGCCAAGAAACCATGATCGTCTCACGCTGTTTGTCTCTGCTAGCCCTCAACTCCGCACAGGCTGTCTCACTTCCCACTCCTCCCTAGAAGGGTAGAGGGACCATTTCACACACAATAGCAGTGTTCTTTGAAACCTTTCAGCCTTTGCATGCTTGATTTTCAACATCCTTGAGGTGGTATCAGGCCAAGGATGAGTTTCTGACCTGGTCTTTTGCTGGTAGTGTATGAATGTCTGGATTAACTTGCGCCATGGGGGATTACATCCCCTGGTGTGCTCTCTGGCAAACTTGTCTGGGAGTGGCTATTTTGACACACTCTCTCACCTACCTCATCATCATTACCATCTTCAGCATAATCTACTTCTCTCCAACTTACCATACATCACATTCAAGGTAGTTTTTAAGCTTTCAAAAGCAAATGATACTACATAAATAAGTTCAGGAATGAATGAGGACATAGCTGTAAACGGAACGGGTGGAGCACTACAGCGAGCACAGGCAGGCCGAATCCCAGCTCAGAACAGTCCGCTCGAACTCTGATGCCTCCAGAGCATCTTAGAATATGAGCTAGAAGGAAGCAGTACTCCCCCCTCAATGCCTCAGTCATCTCCCCCGAAGAACCACATCCTTCCAAAAGACAAACTTATTTCTACCTTGATTCTCCCTTCTTGACCTGCAGGTATTGCACGATGAACCGCGGTGGGGCAGAGAACGGCACTACAGGAGTCTCTGACACCTCATCCTTCTCTCTGTTTCCTTCTTGATCACCTCCTTCCCTCCCCCTGTCACTTTGTGGCTCGTGCCCACTCCCACCGCTAGCTTAGGTCTTTCTGGCTTTGCCAGAAGTGGCTATAAGTGTGGGGTTTGGAGGTCACACAGCTCCCAACAAACAGGTGGCTAGGGACCATACCCTGATCGTGCAGCCTCTCATCTGAGGTGCTGGCCAACCTTTGGTGAAGTGTGATTTTTTCAGGGTAGAAGAGCCCTTCAGCACGGGCGGGTGGGTCTATTCTCTTTCTCTTGTCACCACCCACACCATGCATTAATCCTGAGGTCTCCTGGGTACTTTGCCAAGCAAGGAATGGGGAGGGGCAGACCTCTGTGGTGTGAGCCAGAAGTCTCCTCCTCCCCCTGGTCCTGGCTTCCCATCCTTCCAGAGCCCAGTCTACACCAATCCAGCAGCACCCAGCGGTTTGTTTGTAGCAAGACTTGGGCCAGAGGCAAGTGTCAGTGGCTCTGTTTTAATTTTGCCGTGAAGGACCCAGAAAGACACTTCACCTACGGTTGTTCTGCTGTGAAATGTGCAGGCTGTGCTGTCTGATCTCCGTGTCAGTTATCAGCACTACTAACAGCCACCCACACTTTACTCACGATGCACGATTTCTTGAGTTGCCGGCCTGGCTGGCTCTTGTTTGCTGGGTTTGTCCATGTGCCCTTAAGTGACAGGCCAGCGGGGTCTGGGCTCCTCCACGATGACCGGACACTGGCCATTGCCCTCTGTTGCTCTTTCATCGGGGCTTCTTCATGCTTTGGCAGACACGAGGCACTGTGAAGGGAGAGCCTAGATGCTGCAAAGCTGTCAAGGCTCAGCTGTGAGGCTGCGAAGCTTCCCCCCACTGCACTCCCAGCAGAGATGCACGGGGCTGGGAGATGGGTGCTACCTTTTGGCAATAGGAGTGCCTATCCCTCACTGCCAGGGTGTGCGAACCCAGGGGAGGTTGTGAAGAGGGCTGAGCCTGATTCTGACCATCCGTCCAACTTCCAAAAGTCCTCCTGTATTCACTGGGGTTCTTAAAGCCAAACCACACTATAAACACTAGAAAAACAAAAGCATCACTTTGGGAGGAAATCTAGCTTAAAGGAGAAGGTTCTGGGTTCAAACCTCAGGTTTGTTTCTTTTCACCTGTCTCACTTCAGGTAAGTTACTTTGCTCTCGGTGTCTCAAGTAACTCAGCTTAAAAATGGAACGTTAATAATGGCATCTATTCCAGAGTTCTAAGTACTGTGTACCATGAGGGCTTCGTGGCAGAATGATCGTCTACATGTGTGCAGTCCTAAATTCAATTTCCAGCAGTGGAAAAAAACAATAAACATGTGCACACAGAGAACATTTAGAACAGTGACTAGGGCAAAGCTAGTGTGCGTCAAGTGTGAGGTGTTGCTATGAAGATGTTGGGTGTCCACTTGGATTTTGGACAACAGAACCTAGAACTTTGTTTTTTTTTTTTAAATTTGTTTGTTTGTAATGGGAAGGCCTCCATATAGCCCCAGCTAGCCTAGAACTTGCTATATAGACCAGGTTAGCCTCTATCTCACAGATATCCATCTGCCTCTGCCTCCTGAGTGCTGGGATTAAAGGTGTGCGCCCCCAAGACTGACACTGGGATAACGCTTTGCTTGGCAGTGTCTACAAAGAGCACTTAGATGCTTTCTCTAATCTACAACTAAAAGATTAAGACTTGTTTTTCTGGATCTGGAGTCGGGTTCCAGAGCTGAGATTTCAAAGGCCTCAAACCCACTGATACAAGATTCTTGCTCATAGTATGCTATTTTTTTTTTCTAACTTGTCTTGCAGTCTCTCTGTGGGAATGACTGTGACCCCACCCCATGTCCTGACAGGGTCAGGGTCAGAGGAGTTAGCCAAGGGCAAACTTTCAAGCTGCCTTTCCTGGGACACTTGCTTCCGAGGGCCTCATTCTTAGTTACCTGCTATGGCTCGAATATGAAATACCCCTCATGGGCTTGTTTTCAGTGTTATTTTGAGAGGTTCTGGAAGTTTCAGAAGTTGGGGCCTAGCTGGAGGAAGTGGGCCATGGTAGGTCTGTCCGTGTATCTCTTATCCCTGATCCCATTCTATCTTCCTGTCAGTAATGAGGTGACATGCTTCCTTCTCTGTGGGGCTCTGCCTCACTTCAGATACAGAGATACAAGGCCACTGGTCATGGAAACTTCTGAAGCCATGAGGCAAAATAAATCTTTCTTCTAAGTTGTTTTTATCATAGCAAAGGGAAAAATAACAAAGTAACTAACTAACTAACTAACTAACTAACTAACTAACTAACTAACTAACTAATACACACATGCCAAGTGACCCTCTCACAGATCAAGTTTGTTTCTAACAACACACCTACTCTCTAGGAGAGCCCTGAGCAGGAAGAAAGTTCCAGTGGGTGGCTCAGGTGAGACCAGAGGAAGCAACTTAACAAAACAGGAAATGAGAGAAACATCATTTGGCTCATAGATTCCAGGGGAAGCAGCCACTCATACTTAAAAGGAAGAGAGAGCAAGTAGGCTCAACTGGCGGGTCGGCGAGAGAGAAGGGAAGAGCTGTGGGCCAAAGCCCTTTCCGGTGTCCAGGTGATCCCGAGATGGATTTCCCACCGGGAGTTCTAATTTGAAGCAGGCAGACACAAGGACCTTGGAGTCCTACTGGTTGGGCGTGGTCTCTGAGGCATGCCTGTGCCATGCCCGCGGGGGCAGGGTCAGAGAGGCCAGACAAGATGGCTGTACCTAGCTGTCCCATTGGGAGGTGGTTCAGCAGCAAATATCTTAGTTGAACACATTGAGGAACGAGGAGGGTAGAGAACTGGAAACTGTGACAAGGATGTCCAAACTTGCTTTTGACATGGGAAAGTTACAGCCGTGTTCAATACGGGTGTCAAGGCAACATGAATTCATAGGAATTTACTAGAAGCCCAAGGCAATGCCTGGGTTTGGTGCACTACAAAGATGCCAGGACTACACCGAAGATACAAAGAAACACTTTCCTAGGACTTCAACTAAAAGAAACCTGGAACGAGCACGGGGCCTTGGCACATTATTTGCGAAGATCCCAGAAGGTTGGGATTTCCTTAGGGTTGCTCACTGCTTTCCAGGCCTACTTCTTATCCAACCCTAATGTGTCTAATTATCACCATCAGTCAGTGTCATCGTCATCGTCATCATCCTAAAGAAGTCACCTATTCAGAAACAGAAAAAACAGGAAAGAGTGCACACCTTTCCCCTTAATGCTGGCATGATATTTGCGGTGACAGTAACAATTTTGGAACCAGGTCGTTATAAATGATTCCCAAAGTGTATGTTATTATATACACTTTTAGAATTCTCAACTATTTTTTTTTCTTTTGCAAGGGAAAAAAAGAAAAACTTCTGTGACGTCATTTTGTTCTTTAACATCATGCTAACTAAAATTTAAAAGTTAAGTGGAATCTGCAATCAAGGAAGGCCACAAAACTCTTGAGTTCAGTACGCTCCTATCCATCACCCTGAAAAATCTCTGCAGAGATTATAATGCCATGAATGTGAACATTCTTTTAGCTAAAATATTTTATAAGAATGATATACTGCGACTCAGTGGTTGAGAGTACTGACTGCTCTTGTAGAGGACCCAGGTTCGATTCCCAGCACCCACATGGCAGCTAACAATTCGTCTATAATTCCAGTTCCAGGGGATCTGACACCCTTTTCTGACCTCTGTGGGAATTGCATGACATGGGTGCACTTACACACATGAAGGCAAAATACTCATACACACGAAATAAAAATAACAAATAAAATATTAAAAAACAAACAAAAGAACGATATACCTATGGTAATATAATAATTTTCAAACACATAAAAGAAAACAGTGGAAGCAAAACAAGTCCTCCTTTCCCCAGAGACAGTGCTATAAAGAGCTTTTGCCCCAAATTCCTGTAGTCATTGCCATCATAGACTGCTGTCAGATGTTTGCACCTCTATGTCTTGATTTATGAACCATAAATGGAAACTTTTAATCTCCCTATGCCAAGAAAGAAGACTTAGAAGAGGATAATGGGGATGAATATGAACAAATTATAAGGATGGATATGTATGATATATGTATATCTTAATGAAGCACACTTTTATTTTCTAAAATAAAAAATAAAAGAATTCAGAGGGTTCAACTCTAAGTGAAGTATCTATGTCACACTCCTTCCTCCAAGGCTCAGGGATCATCATGGAAGAGGGCCCAGCGCCAGAGGCAGTGAATGACGATAATAAAACTGTCTTTCAGACATAATAGGGCAGGTGCACACATGGACTCACAGCAGTTGTAACAGCGAGCACAAGAGCTGTGCAAGCTCAAGTCACACAAAATCCCAGGATAGAAAAGGGGGGTGGGTGAGAAGTCCCAGCAATTGATAGTTGCTGGGAGACAGAAAGTCAGTTTTCTTTAGGGGTGTGACCCTTTGTAGATTGACCAGGCTCCAGGGCATGAACCTACCCCAAAGAGCATTTAGGGAACAAAAATTGGACTCCAAAGGGTTAAAAATGGAAGACATGGAGGTGGGGTGTGCTGGACAGCTTTAGGGTCAGCCCGACACCCCTGGGATGGGGAGCCTCAGTTGAGGAATTTCCTCCGTTGAACTGGTCTGTGACCACGTCTGTGGGGTGTTTTCTGGATTGTTGAGTGATGTGGGAGGGCACAGCCCACTGTGGGTGGTGCCACTTCCGGGCAGGTTGTTCTGCACCATGTAAGAGAGCAGGCTGAGCCTGGGCCAGGGAGCAAGCCAGTGAGCAGCGTTCCTCCATGGCCTGTGCTCCAGCTCCAGCCGCCAGGTTCCTGCCCCAAGTTCCTCCCTTGGGCTCCCTTAGCGATGAACTGTGACCCTGGAGCTGTGAGCTAAATATAAATCCTTTCCTCCCCAAGTTGGATTTGGTCAGTGTTTTGACACAGTGATTGAAGGCAAACTAGATTGGGGGACTAGAGGTGGTGTGGTTCTGAAAGGAGATGAGGAAGGGGATTGAATGGGATCAAAATTCATTGTATTAACTCCTAGAATAATTAATAAAATCATTAAAAATAAAATAAAAAGAAAGAAGACTAATAGTACTATTGACTTGTTAATTGTCATTTTGCCTAAATGCTCTGGTAATTGACTTTGTCAGCTGAGAAGATATTCCTTCTCTCTCTCTCTCTCTCTCCCCCGATTCTCAGTTAATGACTGTTATATTCACAGGTCCATATTTTACTGCAATTGTATCCAACTGTCTTTATTTTACTTCTGAAGGCTGAAGCCCTGTTAACAGAATGGATAATAATGCTATTTAAGTCATTACAGAGCCAGCTATGATTTGAAACATATAGTAGAAGATAACAGTCATTTGAAAAACAAGCCCAAACCTCCTTTGAGGGATAGTATGTCTCAGTGTTAGAACACTTGCCTAGCATGCAGGAGGTCTTGAGCTAAATCCACAGCACTGAAGAAATGGAAGAAAGAAAAAGAAGATTTTGATTTTGCCACCCAAAATCAAAATGAAACAAAACCTTTGCTCAATGAAGGATAATTTTCCAAACATCTCTGCCTAATGAGTTGCACTTAAATTCTCTGTTTCCTTCATTTCCACAGATTTGTATTCAATAGTCACTCCTTCATTATGTACTATATAAGTTGTTTTGTTCAATTTTGCTTAGTTCATTCTGTCAACTAAGGTATGGAAGAATTTTTTTTTTAACTGAGAATATCTTTAGTTATCGTCGTGTCAGTTACCGTTGTGTCTCACAAACTGGGGCCAGCCTGAGTGGACTTTGAGGGGCCAGCCTGAATGGACTTTGAGGGGCCAGCCTGAGGGGTTGGGAGTGAGTAGACACAGAGTCAAGCCGCAGACTCTGGGAGTTGGATGGGAAGCAGGTCAAGCGCGTGGAACTCACGCCAACTGGTTTATTGAATAGGTGCACAAGCTCTTATAGGCCTGGATAGCTAATGACCTTATGGGGTGGGGTCCCAAATACAGCCAATAGTAAGTTTGTCCCCAGATAGGCAGGTTCTTTCCAGGTGCTGGTCTCACAACTAGCCAGAGCAGAACGCCACACCCACAGGAGCCATTCTTCTATTCCTCCTGGCAGATGGCCTGGCTAGGCCCCCCTTGCATTATGCCCAACATTTAGTTTACCCCAATAGTTGACTCAGTATTTGCTAAGGCATAATTCTTCTTCGTCCTCCTCCTCTTCTTCCTCCTCCTCCTCCTCCTCCTCCTCCTCTTCCTTCTTATTCTTATTCTTACTCTTATTCTCTTCTTTTTGACAGAGTCTCCCTGTAGCCCCATTTGGCCTGGAACTTGTTAGGTAGTCCAAGCTGGCCTCGATCTCACGGAGATTCACCGTCCTCTGCTTCCTAAATCCTGGGATTAAGGGCATGTATCACCATGCCCAGTCCTAAAATTCTTGGCAGAAAATAAGATTTCATTAGATTATTAATTCTATGACATAGTTTTTATACAGTCTCGTGCTATTTAAGAAATGTCACAATTTTATCCCATTTTAGTAACCTGATGGAGTATTTTGGGAAGATTTTAGGATTTTATCTTCATCTTTGGACTCATGACATGTCACAGTTATGTCAAGATGAGGGTCTTCTCCTTTAATCTTGCTTGGCTTTGGTAAGCTGAATAACATGAAAATCTCTGTATTTCTGCACAGGGAAGTTCCAGGAATGGGGTCCTTTCATTTGGCAATTTCTTCTCTTCAGGTCTGACCAGGTGTATAGGAATCAGTAGTTGATAGGTGCCAGATATATTTTTCATGTCTCTATTTTCTAATATATATATATATATATATATATATATATATATATATATATATATTTGTCTTTTTGTTCTATATTTTGGAAGATTTTGGCCTTGTCTTTAAAAATCAACAAGTTGAGAATTGGAGAAATGGCTCAGTAGTTAAGAACAGAGTCCCTGCTCTTACAGAGGCCCTGCTCTTACAGAGGATCCGCTCTTACAGAGGATCTGCTCTTACAGAGGCCCCAGGTTCAGCTCCCACATGACAGCTAACACCCACTCCAAGTTGTTAGTCCAGTTTGAAGGGATCTGACGTCCTCTTCTGGTCTTCACAGGCAATTCATACATCTGCTATACTTACATACATTCAGGCAAAACACTCATATACATATAAAAATCAATAACATAGTGTTCAATCTTTTCAAACATTCATTTAAAGATTTCGGGGGTCTAGAACTTCGAGACTGCCTAAGAGTGCCCAACTAAGGCCTATGCCTGGTGAGTTTCCCAAATTGAGCCATGCCCAGCCTCCTACATTGGGATCACCTGAGGTCTCTCTCACTGCCCCAGGGCCAGGCTTCCCTGCTATTAGTTGGGATCATCACTTCCATCTGCCATCTCCTCTCCTTGGATCTTGGCACTATCCATCTGGGGCTTCCGAAGTGCTCCTAACTAACCAATGTCACTTTACCCCCCCTGGACAGCTCCTAAGTAGCCAGATTGGAGCCACTCAGACCCTCCAATATGAAATCAAGAGAGGATCTGAAATCCAAACCAGCTTTTCATATCTAATTAGAAAGCAACCAAGACACATCAATCATAAAAAACAGAACCAAACTTCAACTCAACAAAGGAAGGTATGAACTTCATACAAGAATCAAAAGCAACAAAAGAAATCCAAATGCCAAAACTACAATGAAAAAAATAATATGAAACTCCAAAATAGTACGTTTCCACCAAACATTGCTAGTCCCATAAAAGAGTTCTAAATGAGAACCACCTAAAGATAACCCAGGACAAAGAATTTAAAATAACAATCATAAATATGATAAAAGAATTCAACAAATTTAAAGAACACACAAACAAATCAAAGAACTAAAAGAAGATAGGGATAAACTTCTGACTGAATCCGCAAAAGAGAAATACTGAAGAAAACTCAGGCTGACATGAAGAAGGAAGTGAAACATTCAATAAACAAATTTGAAACAACAGAAGAAAGTCTCAACAATAGAATGAAGGAGATGGAAAACAGAATAACAAGACTGTATGATAAAACATAAGAATTGGAGCAGTCAGGCAAAGAATATGAAAAAAAAGAAAACAGGAATCGAATATGCAGGAAATGTGGGACACCATGAAAAGACCAAATTTATGCATCATAGGCAGAGAGAAAGGAAAAGAATCTCAGGTAAAAGGTATTGACCAGATCTTCAACAGGATTATAGAAGAAAATTTCCCTAAATTAAGGAAAGGCATACGCATACAGATACAAGAAGCACCTAGAACATCAGAGAGTCAGGACCAGAAAAGAAACTCCCCATGGCATACCATAGTAAAAACATTAAATGTATAGAACAAAGAGAGAATGCTAAAACTGCAAAAGAAACAAGTCACATTATAGGAAAACACATGAGAATTACAGCTGACTTTTCAATACAAACTATGAAAGTCAGAAGAGCCTGGACCAAAGTATTCCCAGTCCTAAATGACCAGAGATGCCAACCCAGAATACTTTACCCAGCAAAACTGTCTATTATAGTGGGAAGGAAGAAAAATCTTCTAAGACATGAGTAGGCTAAAAGAATTCATGTCCACCATGCTAGGGAATACTCCAAGCAATACAAAGGACTGAAGAAAGGAACAACTATACCCACGAGGCAACAGAAAGAAACTAAATGAAGGAATAATTGTGGAAACACAAAATAGGACCAAGAATACAATTGAAATGGTGATAACCAATACACATTTTTTCAATAATAACTTTAAATATCAGTGGCCTGAACTCCCCAGTCAAAAGACACAGGCTACTTGAATGGATTAAGAAACAAAATCCATCTTTTTGTTGTCTGTAAGAAACTCATCTCACCTTCAAGAATAGGCACTACCTTAAAGTGAAAAGATGAAAAAAATAATCCCAAGCAAATGGCACCAAGAAATAAAGAGGGGCTGCAATTCTAATACCTGACAAAATAGACTTCAAACTAAAAATAATCAGAAGAGATAAAGAGGGTCTTTTCACTCTGATCAAAGGAACAATTAACCAAGAAAATATAAAAATCCTGAACATAAATGCACCAAACTCTGGTGCATCCAGGTACTATAAGACTTAAAGACACAGATTAACCAGAGTAATAGTAGGGGACTTCAGTACCCCACTATCTCCAATAGAGAGGTCAGCTGACAAAGAATAAATAAAGAGATATCTGAATTAAATGATACCATACATCAAATGAACCTAACAGATATCTACCAAATCTTCCACCCAAGCACCAAAGAGTATACATTCTATTCAGCACCCCCTGGAACTTTCTCTGACCACATACTAGGGCACAAAACAAACCTCTACAAATACAAAAAGTTGAAATAATTCCACATATTATATCAGACCACCACACAATAAAGCTTAAAATCAACACCTAAAGAAGCTCTAGTAACAACATGAACTCATGGAGATTAAACAACATACTCCTGAATAATTAATGGGTCAAAGAGAAAATTAAGAAAGAAATTAAAGAGTTCCTGGACCTAAATGAAAAATAATATAGCACAACAAAACTTCTGGAGCACTTTAAAAAGAATTGCTAAAAGGGAATTTAATAGCTCTAAGTGTCATTAAAAATCAGAAAGAGTACAAATCAGTGACTTAGCATGGCAAGAACATGGAAAGGCAAGAACAAATGAAACCCAAACCCAGTAGATGAGAAGAAATAACAGAAATCAGAGTAGAAGTTAATGAAACAGAAACAAAGAAAACAATACAAATAATCAATGAGTCTAAGAGCTGGTTCTTTGAAAAGATAAACAAGGGAGACAGAACCTTAGTCAAGTTAACCAAAAGAGAAAGAGAAAATCCAAATCAATAAAATCAGAGACGAAAGGGGAAACATCACAAAAGACAACAAAAAGATCCAGTACATTATAAGGGAATATTTTTAAAACCTACATGCTATTAAATTTGAAAACCGCAAAGGAATGAATAAATACCTAAAACCATAGGAATCACCAAAACTAAACCAAGGAGAGATCAACAGATTGGACAGACCCATAACATATAAGGAAATTGAAAAAGTAATGCGAAACTAAAAGAAGCCCAGGCCCAGATGGGTTCACAGCAGAATTCTACCAGATGTTTAAAGAAGATCTATATCAAACACTACTTAGATGATTCAAAAAGATAAAAACAGTAGGAAAAATCCTAAACTACTTCTATGAAGCCAGCATCAGTCTGATATCAAAATCAGGTAAAGACACAAAAAAGAAAACTATAGACCCATATCCTTAATGAACATAGATACAAAAATTCTCAAAAAAAACTTGCAAACTGCATACAGACACACATTTAAAAGATCATCTACCATGTTCAAATCAGCTTTATTCTAGAGATGCAGAGATAGTTCAATATTGTAAGTCAATAAATATTACAAATCATATAAATAGACTCAAAGACAAAAATCACATGATAATCTCAATAGTCACAGAAAAGGCCTTTGACAAAATTCAACATGAATTTATGGTCAAAGTTCTAGAGGGAATTGGACTGGAGGGAATATACCTCAACATAATTAAAGCTATATGTAACAAACCCATGGTCAACATCTTTTTAAATGGAGAAAATCTGGAAACATTCACTTTAAAATCAGGAACCAGGCAAGGCTGTTCATTATCTCCACTCTCTTTTAAAATAGAGCTTAAAACTCTTGCTAGAGCAATAACGACAAGAGAAGGAAGTTAATGGAGTAAGAAGAAGAGAAAAGAAGAGGTCAAATTATCCCTATTTGCAGAAGATATGATATTATCCCCAAAATTGCACCAGAAAACTCCTAGAAATGATTAATACTTCCAGTAAAGTGGCAGGTTTCAAAATCAACTTACTAAAATCAATAACCTTTTTAAATACCAATACCAATCAATCAGAGAAAGAGTACATGGAAATCCTCCCATTCATAATAGCCTCAAATCATATCTAGGAATAAACCTGAGCATAGATACTAAAGATCTCTACAACAAAAAAAATTAAAAATCTCTCAAGAAAAAGATTGAGGAAGGCACTAGATGGAAGGACCTCTCATGCTCATGGACTGGAAGAATGACTATTATAAAAATGACCATCCTATCCAAAGCAATTTATAGATTCAATGCAATCTCCATCAAAATTCCCATGATATTCTTCACAGAATTAGAAAAAAAAATCCTAAAATTCATATGGAATCATGAAAGACTCCCATAGCCAAAGCAACCCTGAGCACAAGCAGCAACACTTGGGGGATTACCATATCAGATCTCAACTATATTACAGAGCTATAGTTATCAAACTGGCATGGTACTGGCACAAAAATAGACACATAGATCAATGGAACACAACTGAAGACCCCAACATGAGTATATGCAATTTCAGCCACCTGATATTTGAAAAGGGGCCAAGAACACACACTGGAGGAAAGATGGCGTCTTCAACAAATGGTGCTGGTAAAACTGGATCTCTGCCTGTAGAAGAATGAAACTAGACCCTTATCTCTACCTTGTGCAAAAACCAACAACAAATGGATTAAAGACCTTAATGTGGAACCTGAGACTCTGAAACTTAGAAGAAAACATAGGCAGTACTGTACAACATATGGGTATAAGAAAGAACTTTCTAAATCAGACATCAGTTGCTCAGGAATTAAGGTCAACAACAAGTGGGACCTTATTAAACTAAATGTTTCTATATAGCAAAAAACAAAACAAAACAAAAAAACAACAACCAAAGAAATGAAGAGAAAACCCACAGAATGGGAGAAAATCTTCACAAGCAACATACCTGACAGACTATTTATTAACATCCAGAATATATAAAGAACTCAAAAAACAAAGAATCAAGAAAACAAGTGACTCAATTAAAAGGTGGGCTTTGAATCTGAACAGAGACTTCTCAAAAGGAGAAATAAAGATGGCTAAGAGACACCTTAAAATATGTTCAACGTCTTTAGTGCTTAAGGAAATTCGAGCTGAAACCACACTAAGATTTCATCTTCCCCCACTTATACAGGCTAAGATCAAGAGAACAAATGATATCAAATGCTTCCGGGCCGGAGGGAAGGTGAGCATTCATTCTTCGCTGGTAGAACTGTAAGCGTGCGTAACCTCTATGGAAAGCACTGTGAAGAACACTTTTTTGTTGTTTTTTATTTTAATTTTAGTGTATACTCCTACACTAATATTGCTGCATGCATGTAGTGTGCCTGTATCGTGCAATGCCTGTGGAGGTCAGAAGAAAGTGTTGAATCCTTTGGAACGGGAGTTATGGATGATTGTTAGCCTCCATGTGGGTGCTGAGAATTGAACCTGGGTCCTGTGCAAGAACAGTCATTGCTCTTAACCACTGAGCCCTCACTCCAGACCCTGAGAACTCTTAAAAAATTAAAAATGAACCTACCACAGGATCTGGTTATATCACTCCTTGGCATACACTCAAAGGACTCTTCCTCTTGTAGAGATACTTGTACAGCCATGTTTGCTGTTGATTTTTTTCGTAATAGCTAAGAGATGGAAGCCATCTAAGTGTCCCTCACTGACAGTGGATAATGAAAATGTGGTACATTTAAACAATGTAGTTCTACTCAGCAATAAAGAAAGACAAAATCGTGAAATTTGCAGGTCAGTGGATGGAACTCGAAACAATTATACTAAGTAAAATAACAGAATCGGAAAAACAAACCATGTGTGTTCTCCGTCATTTGTGGATCCTAGCACCAAACTCTTATATGTGAGTATATATATCCCTGAGGTAACTGCAGGAGCCAGGAAAATGGAAAGGACCAGGGAGGTCAGGGGAAAGAAGGAGCCCGAGAAAGAATAGTAGGAGGCAGGTGTTACCAAGAGGAGAAAGTAAAACGTGGGTATTTAAATGGGAGAGGAACCGGAGGGGCTACGCAATGAACTGTGGGGTGAAGGGGAAGAAAGAGCTCGAGAGATGGGGGAGCCACAGGAGACAGAACCACCAAGGGAGAAGTGTGGAATGGGTACTTTAACTGGCGGGGAGGAGAGAGGTTTAGACAGAGGGAGAGTGAAAAGTCATACTTAGCTGGTGTGAAAAACCAGAGGGAAATGTATTGGTTCAAAAACCTACTGAAGAATCATACACACAGTATCTCTACTTGAGTTCCTATGCATAACTAAAGGCTCTATAACAAGAAACAGTGCTAGACAGGAGAAATCTTCCTTTGACTTGTTGGCCCAGGTAGTTAAAGAGACTCTGAAATTACACAGGCTACTGCCACAACCTTTGATTGCCTCCCAGAACTTGAAGGTCAGATCTTATTGCTGAAGACAGGATATGATTTGGAGACAGGATTTGGAGCAAGGGAGCTGGAACTGACCTGGAAGCCACGTCCCCTGAAGGCTAGCTCTCATGGTTTTGGAGAACACTGTGCAGGCTACTAAAGGGAGAACATAAATCGATGTTCTAACCCCAGCTGTAAGGCCTAATAACTACAATGTCTTTGAATTGCCCAACCCTAAGTGATACATCTACAATGGAACTTGCACACTTAAGGCTCATGGAACAGTGGAACAGAGAGTACAGAGAGCACTAACGCATCTCTCAGCTCTCATCAGTGAAGCCCCCTCGTGCAACAGAGGGCCATGAACACAAAAGGACACAAATGGCCAAAGCCTAGAGAATAAGAGTCTGCAGAGTGTGGGTCCTTGGGTAGGACTCCTGTATTAAATTCACCCACTCTGGGTTCAGGGACCATTGCGGAAGATGGGGTGGTAAGACTGTACGAGCCTGGGGAGGAGGTGCATGACTATGTGGAAATAGTCTTACCGCTTCCTAGGTCCTTGTTCATATGAACCTACAGCAACAGAGTCGTCATAAGACCCATGCAAACTCAAGCAGACAAAAACCAAGCATAGAACTGTGGAAATGGGCAGCAGGCCCCAATCTTAGACAAAGAACTATTAGCAGCTGATTACTGGTGGGTGAGAAAGCTGATCTTTCTAAAGGGCATGACTCTGAATAGGTATAGACCTCAGGGGATGAACTTGCATTTGCACTGAGGGATATCTCCGGACACTAACTTGACTCAGTAGACCTTAACACAAATGACAGAATGCATGAAATCCAGGAGGGGTACATGAGAGGGTTCTGGTGGGAAGGGAGTTTAAAGATAATTAGGATGTTCTGTATGAAATGCACAAAAACCCAATGAAAAATCTACCAAAAAAGACAATTTTTTTTGATCTTGAGCTTATTTATTATCTATTTTTAATGCTTTAATAATTTTTAATGTTTTAATTAGCATGCAACGTGTTCAATAACATTGCATTTATTTGTTTTTGAGACTGTGTCTTATTATGTGACCCAGGTTGATTTTGAACTTGTATAGCTAGGACTGTAGGTGCATACCACCATGTCTGATTTATAAAGATTTAGCAATACAGATTTTTTTCAATATCAAGATTAATCCCAGGGCCTTGTACATATCTATCTGGCTCATGCTCTACCACTGAATTTCATTCCAAGCCTTTTTTTTTTTTTTTTTTTTAAGTCCAGGATAACCTCGAGCTTGCAGTGTAGTCCAAGCTAACTTTGAACCTGCCATCTGCCTCCTTCTGAGCGCTATCACCACACCGGATTTGGTCATACATTTCAACTGCTAGCATCTCTTTTCTTTTTTTTCTGACTGATCATTTCCCATAGCACCAAATAGCTGGCATGAATTTCCTCTTCAAATATCTGAGTTCTTTCAGAATGGGTTCCTATGCCTTCATGTAAGTGTGCGTTAATCAAGGGAAGGCTGACCAAATAGATGACTGACAAAAAAGTTTGGCAGGCGTCCTGGGAGATCCTGCTTTCCAGCATCAGAAGGGCTTCACAGTGCACCTCTGCCCAGAATGAACCCTGGCTCGCTCATTCCAAGACAGCTCTTGTGGCGAAGCTCACTGACACACCCCCTGCCTTTACCATTTGGCACCGTCCTTTCCTCCCTCTTTTACCTTCTGCCAAGCTATTCGCAGGAATTCCCCCAGTTTCTGGCCTGCACTGAGGTGTTGACCTTTCTTGGTGGTTGAAGCAGGCATGACGCAGACAGGGGTACTGGGTCCATCTTCAGGAGCCGGGGCTGGGGAGGTTTTCTCTTGAGTTGTTTAGAATCATGCTGCCTAAAGCTCTGGTGGAACCTCTTCCTGAAGACTGCACCAGGTGGATCTGTAGGCTGATTTTAAAGGTAGCTAATATGCATTGGCATCTAGATGCCCAATTAGCAGGAGGAACATGCTATTCTTGCACGTTCCTTGCCTAATTAGATCTGCTATGAAATCATTCACTTGATGACCACCCTAATGAAGCCAAGAAGACCTCTTCTGAGGCAGTCTACTCTTCCCACATTAAGCTCTGCACTTCGCTCAGCTTCCCGCCCAACGCTAACAGACTCATTATCTTCCACATTCTGATGTCTATGTTCACGCTCTGTTGGTTTCATTAGATACAAAATAAAATCACTACCTATTAAAATTGCATTAAGGCACTAACTTAAACTGACAAAAGCCGAGGAACATGGAGTCGATCTGCTGTGGAGCCTTTGTGTGCGGGAAACTCCTGCAGTTCACAGACTCCATGGCTGGATCCCAGCCTGACTCTGACATCCTAAAGGTGCTGCTTTTCCCTCAGCCCAGTGGAATCAGCAGCGAGAAGACAGGGCTTCTGAGCAATCAGCAATTCAATTTTAATAACTCAATGGTTATTTTATGATTTCTAGAATGTAAGCATGGGAAGAGAGATCATTTTTATAAGGCCTCTGCAACATTTTCAAGAAAGACCACTGACAGAGACATTTGCGCTACTGGTCGTGTAAGGCTGCTTGTGAAAGGGCATCTGAGAGGGCGTGCGTCTGCTATCATGTGACAGTGTTTTGGGGCACGAACTGACAGGTACAGAGGGAGCAGGACACAGGCTGAGGAGAGGACACTGTCCCAAGCCCACAATCCGCTCAATCTGTGATCTTCAGTCAGTCACCGTTCTGTATGGTGCTACTCTCCCATGCTCACTTACATATATGCATATACAGCTCTCTCTATGTGTATATGTGTCTATAACTTCAAACTTGCCTTCCGGCTGGGTATGATGGTCCAATTTTTAAAAACTGCCCTCTAGTCAGGAATGGTGTGAACATTTGTAATCCCAGCACTTGGGAGGTGAGGACAGGAGGATCAAGAGTTCAAGGTTATCTTTAACTACATATGGAGTGCAAGGTCAGCTGGGAAACCTGAGACCTTGTTTCAAGAATGAACAAACCAAAATAGAAAAACAAAACAAATCAAAAACTGCCCTCCAAAAAGTTGCCCCTTCTCAAAATACGTACCATTCCTTAGCTCTAAAAGATTGTTTTATAGGAAAAAAGTTTCAGGGACTGAGGAGATAGCCCAGTCAATAAAGTGCTGGCCATGTAAGTGTGACCTGAATTCAAGTCCCAAGTACCCACATAGAAAGCCAGGCATGACTACACATGCTGTAATCCTCGCAGGGAGCACTGGGGAGGCAGGGTCAAGAGGATCCTGGGGGTTCGCTGGCCTAGCAATGTAACTGAATTGGTATGCTCCAGGTTCAGTGAGAGACCTTGTCTAGAAACAGTGGAGACAATAAAGACACCCAGTCTTCTGGACTGCACACACACACACACACACACACACGCACACACATGCATGTATGCCCCATGCACACTCATGAATATGTACACACACATATACCACACAAATGCACAATACACAAAAGGAATCAATATTAAATGCTATTAAGTCTTCAGATTTTCAGCACAAGCTAGAAATCTGCATTTTTATGCCAAACTTCCTGATTTGCAGTGCAGGCGATTGGCTAGGTGAGGAGAAGCTGCTGTAATCAATGGACCCCCAACATTTGGCGGTTCTAAGAAGATGGAAGTTTACTTGTCCAAGGTGTTCTTCCACAACTGCACACAGGCATTCTGGTACCACTGGTCCCATTTGCTGCTCTTCCATTCCATGGGGCATTATCTCATCTGCTGTCACAGGTCTGGCTATCTCCGGTGTTCTCTGGAGCAGAGGTCAAGCCTGAAGTAGCTGACAGCTGAAAGAAGCTGCTGGCCACACTGGGAAGTGTCTCTCTGTGGCTACCATGCGAAATAAGACCTCACTCTAGTAAACAATATTTTCTCACAGTTGTGTAGACTTTGGACATGTGCATAGACTTATTTGCTTTCTGATTTAAACTTTTAGATCATTCCACTTTCCTATCAGACAGTCCTGGAATGTCTTAACTAAAACTTCTAGACACATTCTTTCATTGTACTGATTTCTGAAGTCAAATGCTGGTTAGAGATAATTGATCTTTCTGCTTCCAGATTCTTTGAGTGCCTTCCTCCTTTCCTTCCTTCCTTCTTTATATCTTATAAAACATGCTACATATAATAGAACTACATAAACATCCTGTATTTTACACCAGTAAACAATCAGAACCACCTGAGTCATCAGAGGAGTCAGCATCCTATTCTTGTGGAGAGCACAGTCTGCTTTTTAAAATATAATTTGGCCACTTAGGTATACATTCTCAGAAGAACATAGCTAATTTCACCTATTCCTGAACTTTACATAAATGAGACTGTATTAGTTACTTTTCTGTTGCTGTGATGAAACACCATGACCAAGGCCGCTTAGAGAAGGAAGGTTTTATTTGGGCTTACAGTTCCAGAGGGACAAGTGCCCATGATGATGGAGAGGCGTGACATGTGGCACAGAGAGCAGAAACAGAGCTCACATCTTCAAGCAAGCACAGGAAGGAGAGAGGGAAACTCCAAAATGGAATCTGGCCATGAACTTCCGAAGCCCACCCCCACTGATGTGTGTCCTCTAACTAGGCCACACCCCCTAGGATTCCAGGACCCTTCCCAAATAGTGTTACCAGCTGACCAAGGGTTCAAATACCTGGAGCCTATCAGGGACACCTCATCCAAACCGCTACAGAGATGGTATTTCTCGTTCCTTTTATTGTTAGCAAACGTTCTCTCGTGGTTTTGTTTAACTCTGGTTCATTCCTTTCTGTTCCATGTTCCATTCCATTCATCAGATTTGGTGTTATCCTTTGAAGATTCTGATCCGTGTCTCCCAGTGCTTTTGCCCACAGACTCTCTAGTGAATAGGCCGCATGAGTAAATTGCTTTCAAGTTTGCTAGAAAATGCCCAACATTTTTTTCCAAGTTAGTAATATTTAAAATTTTTTCTTTTATTTGTTTATTTTTATTTTATTTGTATGAGTCTTTTGCCTGCATGTATGTTAGTACACCCATGTTGTACAAAGCCCATGGAGGCTGGAAGAGAGTGTCAGATCCCCTGGAACTGGAGTTACAGACAATTGTTATCTGCCATGTGGGTGCCAGGAATAGAACCCAGGTCCTATGGAGGAACAGCCGGTGCTCTTAACCACTGAGCCATCTCCCAAGACCCCAAATTAGTAATAACTTATGACTTCTACCTTGGTTGTGTGGGAGTTCCAGCCTCACCAAATGGCACCACCAGATTCTTCACATTTTCAGCATTGTGGTGGTATACAGTGTGTGTGTGTGTGTGTGTGTGTGTGTGTATGTGTGTGTGTGTGTGTTTTAAATTAGACCTCCCTGATTACTAATGAGACTGAGAACCTTTTCAAGCTTCTTGGCAACTTTGTGTCCTGCCCTGTGAAGAGTGTATTCAAATCCTGTGCACTTTTTCCTGGTAAATTTCTTCTCTTTTCCTTGTTGACCTGGCCACTTCTTTGTGCAAAATGGACAGAAGTCCTTTGTCACTTGCATGGGTTAAAATAACTTCTTCCATTTCATGCTTTGTTTTTTGCCCACTTCTTTTTTGATGAACAGATTTCATTTTAAACATACACAAGCATATATTTCTTCGTAATCAGTGATTTTTGCATATTGTTAAAAATTCGTTTTCCCTGATGAGACCATTAAGCTATTTGGCTGTAATATCGCCTAAAAGAATGGCTGATCTGTCTGTCATGTCAGGTTTATAATTTAGACCACGTTGAGCTCTATGCAGGGCAGACCAGCGTCCTTTCCTCCGGACTTCACTGTCTGAGCATCAGTTACCACAAGACTCTGTCTTATCCTTTTGAAGTGCCAAGTTTGTGGCAACTCAGGACCCATGTGAGCATGCCTCTGTGATGGAGCTGCCTCGCCCATGATCTGTTTTTCTGTCCCCGTACCAATGTCTGGTTGAGTTCTGAGCGCTTTATACCAAATTTTGATGTCTGGAAGAGCAGTCCTCTTATCTTTTCTCTTGAGGTTCACTTAGTTCTTCTTGGTCCTTTCTGTAGTATCTAGTAGTATGCTCGTCTGGATAAGCAAGTTTGCCGTTAACAGGAGCGAGACCCTCTGTTGAAGAGTACCCAAATCCTTAAAAACCAAACATTTCTAAGAATTTTGGCCAATGACCATCTAGAAAGATGACCACTGTGCACCTCCATGAACTGATGATAACATACATGTATTCTGCATAGTCTGTGATTAATTTAAGGACATACCTTAACAATTCTTCAAAAGTATGTTGGATGTATATAGTCACATTAGGTTTTGGAGATGGAGTGGGTAGAAATGACAAGCTCAATGGGAAATAGACTGCATTTTCTGTTATTACTGTAACTACGTGTGTGGTTACATGTGTGCTAAGGACTAACCTGTGTTAGACCACTAACCTGGTATTTGCAGATAGGCTTGAGAAAGCAGTTAGGGTTAGTGGAGATCAAAAGGAAGGGGCCTTCATGATGAGGTTAGTGGGGCTTTATTTGGAGAGGAGAGAAATGTCTCTGCATAAAACTTGAGAGAAAAGTCAGCCATCTACAAACCAGGAAACAGATGCATACCGGGAGCTGACTCGCCCAGCCTGCCCTTGGGCTCTTGGCCTTCAGGAGTGAGAAAATCTTTTGTTTAAGTCACCCAGTGTATGGATTTTGTTGTAGGAGCTCAAATAGACTAGTACTCAGGTGGCTCCAAATTTAAAAAATAAGTGACTATAAATTTTCCTGCAAAGAAGGTCTAGATACATTGACAAGTAAAGCAAAGTGCAAATTTAAAAAAGTTCTCTCTCAACTACAAACCTTAACAACCAGAGTCAACTATATGTAAGTGGTTGACATAAGCATTTCAAAACAGCTTTTGTATGCATGAAATTTGCTAGTATCTTTTGCAGTGTTCATGAGCCAGGAATAAAACTACTTACCATTAAACTGATATAATAAAAAACCAACATTGGGCATATTGACTCACAATTGTAATCCTAGCACACAAGAACTGAGGCAGGTGAATTGCTGTGACTTCCAGGCTAACCTATATAGCAATTTACAGGTACTTATAACAAATTTCAGGCCAGCTTGAATTACAAGAGTGAGACCCTGACTCAAAAACAAACAAACAAAAAAGAAAAGGAAAGAGCGTAAAAAAATTTGTTCAGTAAGCTGGAGCCGGACCAGATGGAGTGAAACTACTGTAAGCTTCCTTACTGTAAACATGAACCCACAGGTACAGAGAAGATAATGGCAGAGGATTAATATTACTCCTGTGACCCTAAACTGAAACCCAAACTTGAGAGCCAACTGAATTTACTAAGCCATGGAGTTCGTGACCTAGTGTAAACAAAAAGGGTTTGGCACTCAAAATAGAAAGTGCAAGGCACAAACAAAACTTCCATTTGGGCCTCCACTAATGACCAAGCTGACTGCAGCCAAATCACATGGAGATCAGCCGCTGTCTACTTGACTGTGATTGGAACATTCCACACAGGAAAACAAGCTCCTTTCAGGGAGACGCTGAATGGAACCACTGGAGGTTAATGGAGCAGTTAAACCAAGAAAAGGTACAAAATAATTTTAAAGCCAGGATGTGTGTACATTCCTTCCTTCATTCCTTCAACAAATATTTGGACAGCATGCTCTGTTCTCTATGCAAAGCACATATGCTAAGTCCTGACGCAGTTTTAGGGACACACGATTGCACTATCAAGTGTTGTGGCTGATTTTTCCTGTGCCAATATGTCTACCTTTCAATGCCTGCATGCCCACTAAAATACAGTCCTTGCCTTTGAGAAACTTTAAACTTGGAGCCATGTTTCTTAAAGAATAAGAAACTTGGGGCTGGAGAGATGGCTCAGTGGTTAAGAGCACCAGCTGCTCTTCCAGATGACCCGAGTTCAGTTCCCAGCACCCACATGGCCGCTCACATCAGTCCATAGCTCCAATTCCAGAAGATCCAGCACCTTCTTCTGGCCTCCTCAGGTACTGCACAGCACGGGTACACTTATATGTAGGCAAAACACTCATACACATAAAATAAAAATTAACAAAAAATTTTTTTTTAAAAAAAGAATAGGAACTTAATACTTGCTTAAACTGTGTGAGTGAGTTTTCAGAAGAGTGAGAAATAATTTTCAGTTTTAGTCAGGAATAGTTTGTTTTCAGCGCTGTCTAGTAGTTAATGTCCACTTCGTTTAAACACAAAGCAGGGCAGGGAACACGTGTAAGTCGTTGATAGGCTGTGCCAAACCAGAATTTAGTAACTTCCTTTTGTTTTCATTACATTGGTGTTTTACTTTTATTTCTGTCACATGATAATGGTTTCCCATTTATGGCAGTGATATGTCATTTCTATTTAAGATAAGCAGAGTGAGTCAGATCAAAGCAAGCATCAAACACAGGACAAGGGGAGAAGTTGCTGCATGTGGCGGAAAAGCACGGGCTCAGCAGAGGATGATGATAAAGACGATGATAAAGAAGTCCACAGGAGAAATAAACCAAGCATCTAGCTTACGTCACAAGCTCACTAGTCCAGATATGAGCTGTAGAAGTGACTCTGGGCACTGGCTGCCTCTCTTCCTGTAAAAATTCTGGAGGACTCCCAAGAGGAGGTTTTCTGTGGATAGAAGCTGGTATTGAGTCTTCCAAATGGGGAGGTTTCTGTGCCAGGCCAAGTGTGAGGCTGTGTGCTGCAGTTGACCGTGATCCTCCAACTTGGGTATGCCTGAGAGCCAGGAAGGCTTTTCTAATGTTTCATTCTCAAGCCCCAGGCTTAGAGTTGAGGATTCAGTGGATGGGTGGGGCAGCATTCCAGCCTCACTTAGAGAAGGTCCTGGGACACTTGAGAGAGCCTCTGTGGCTGACAGAAGGCACTGAGCATGGTGACCCCTGGAACGTGGTCTGGCACTTGCTGCACAGCTGGGCGGTTTCCTGTTCCTCCTTCTGCTCTTGGCTGCAGGAAGTGCTGACAGTCTCAGCAGGTTTCTGTGTCCTCATGCTTCCCACAAGGCTTACCTGCATGTTTGCTATGATTAGGTCGCATTTCTGCAGGAGCCATGGGGATGAGAATGTGTGGATGGAGGAGGCTTGCATTACTCTGTTCTCTACCGAAGCCTAGCACGTGACTAGGCATTCATTGGTCTTTGGAGGACACTGCGAAACCAGGATGCTAACATTCTGCCAGACCTGGCTTTTTATGGGCAGCATTAGGGTTACATTTCCTGGCTTCTTGAAATTTCCATCCTTCTCTAGTGGGAGATTAAAAGGACTGGCATCTGTAAATTGCTTTGAGAGTAAAGCATGGTTATGCAAGTGGGTGGCATTGTCTGCCTTCCACTGACAGCAAGACTCGGTGCTGCGATGGGAAGGGGTCTTGTGGGTGAATAAGGACTTTTCATATTATGAGGAACCATGGGATCAAATCAAATGCAAGTCCCAAATACACACAGTGCATCTTCAGCACTTTGCCTTAAACTGCCAGATGGATAATGTTCTGTTTGGGAATTATAGTGTGGGTTGTTTCCTAGGATGTAAGATTGCTGACCTGGGCTGGGACAGTGGACAGGCTGTGGGCACATCTGTAGCGACTAAGCACACATTTCTAAAGGTTTCCAGAAGAACATAAGAAAGTAATTGCCCTTCTGAGTGACGTGGGAGACTCACAAGGGCCATACACACCCAAGCTCTTGGTTAACGTAAGTGTCCAAGTCCAGCTGTTTGCAGAAACAGCGCCATTTAGCCAAAGCCTTCCAAATGGCACTGTTTACTGTTTCTCTTGAATTTTTCTGCAAGCTGGCATTCCAAGTGGAAAGGCCATATTTCAGAGATGGGTTCCCCAGATGGCGTCCCCAGTGACATGAGCAAAGATACGACTGTGACAAACACATAGTTGTAGTCAGAACCAAAGAGTCCAGGGAAGCAGAGCTTGCAGAACCCTACGTGCATGAGAACAAGGAGGATTCATTTCCACCAGCAAGAGAGGGTTCCCTTCTGCGTTAGTGCTGTCTCGGTGTCACAACTGGGTCACCACCCAGGCACAAAACCAGGCACTATGGTGTTACCTGTCAAGGTTGCATTCCCTGGACTCAAAGCTTGGCACAAGTACAGAAGGAACATTCATGTAGATCTTCGTAGTGAGGATAGAGCAATGGACGGCCGTGAACAAGTCTAAGGCCCACTGGTCAGGGAAAATGGGTTTGGGGTTAGGGAGCAAACTAGCCACTGTTAAAATAATAATAGAAAAGTCAATCTAGGTAAAGCCAGATTTTGTCAAAAAAAAAAAAAATCTGAACATACCCCATTGTCATAAATTCCCAGTTTCTCACACTGCATTGAAATTTCAAGTTAGCTTGATCTTGAAATAAACGACACGTTGGACATTGACTAGAGATGAGAAAAAAATCATCAACGACAACAACAGTGTATTTTCCCAGGAAGGCCCCTGGGCTTAGGTGTTTGTTAAACTAGAATTTGACCCATGGCATTAAAATGCAGATTGTCTCAAAATCTCTAAGTGGGGCACGGATTTGCAGAAGAGATATTTTTCAGTCCAAGAATCTGTGTCTTAACAATGAAATGTGGCATAAAAATAGACAGTTAACAAGGTAGAGAGAAATAAGCAGTTCCCCACATCAACAAAACACTCTGTGCTCTGGAAATGGAAGTGGCAGAAACTGCTTGAGCTGAAAGGTTGCTCTTTTGAAGCAAGCAGAACCTCATGTAACATCGTGACTGGAAAGAGCGGTCTGCTGGAGGCGGGAGCAGCAGCTGAAAACCAATGTTATGTTCTGAACCCAAAGTGCGTCTACTTTACAGCATGTAACCGAGGTAAGATCTGCGCAGAGTGTAAACAACTGACATAGAATTTTGGGAATGCAGAACTCAGACACTACAGTGGAAGTCGGACAGGGATGGGGAAGGGTATTAACCAGAGAGTGGAGAAGATGAAGGATGAAGCTGTGTTTTGAACACTCAAAGGTTGTTTTTGTTTGATTTACTTATTTTTATGTGTATGAGTATCCCGACTGCATGTACGTTACTGCACCCATGTTGTGCAATGCCTGCGGAGGTCAGAGGAGAGCATCGAACTCCCCTGGAAATGGAGTTATGGAAGATTCTTAGCCACCTGGGTGCTGGGAATCAAACCTTGGTCCTCTGCAAGAGCAGTCAGTGCTCTTAACCCCTGAGCCATCTTTCTAGCCCCTGAACACTTTCTTTTTCTTTTAAATTATGTGTATGTTTTTGTGTGTACATGTGCAAGTATGTGCATTTAAGTGCAGAGGTCAAAAGAGGGGGCTGGAGTTACAGTTGGCTGTGAGTTGGCTGATATGGGTGCTGGGAACTGAATTCGACACCTCTGCAAGAGCAATTATATGCTTTTAACTGCTGAGCCATCTCCCCAGCCTCTGAGCAGTTGCTTTCTTCAACTCTTTACCTTCTTAGATTTTCTGCCTTGTGACCAGAAAACCAAGTTTGTCTGAGATTGCACATTACACTTTACTCAGTGATGTCATAGGAATCGGACACATAAGTACAGAGGTCACCTATGGAAATTCTGTCTCTAAATAGTTTGTAAGTTTCAGGAATTGAGGTAACATAGGCATCATTGCCTTGAATGGAGTTTGCTTTTGCCTGCGGCTATGTGCACTGTGAGGCCCATGATATGCCCAGAACGCTCATCTTTCTTCACAGAGAACTGATGTGACAGTGTGTTGCTACTGTAATTAAATGCTGCTATAATTATTTCCCTTTCTTTCTGCTTAACACAGGCAAAGCAGTTATCTCTAATGCTTTTGATACATGTGGGAAGTTGAAAGTGATGGACTCATTCAGGGAATTTGCAAGCGTTGTTTTGCACAGGGTTTGTCCTGCACCACAACTCCAGGGCAAAAAGCCATTGGTTCTGAAACGCATCTGCTTCTGTTCTCTGTCTGTGCACACTATAAGGAAGCAGAGAGAGAGAGAAGGAGGGAGGGAGAGAGAGAGAGAGAGAGAGAGAGAGAGAGAGAGAGAGAGAGAGAGAGAATGCCACAGCTCCCTTTTAACTCCATGAGGCCAGTGCATGAACCAGCAACTACTCGGAAGTTTCTACTGGCCACCTATTAACCTCATGCAACAGAAAAAGACAGGGGAGAAGCCAGCCACTCACATCACAATCCTGAGCTATTCACAGTAGTGCTTACTCACTGTGAAGCCCGACTGTGGCCTCTGGTGCACATTAGATACTAATGTAGGCTCTGTCACATGTCCTGTGCTCCAGGGTGCAGACCATTGGAGGTTTACATTGTAGGTTCTAACCTGGTAAGTCTGGGCCTTGAGATCCAATGGCTACCATGCTCTCAGGGGACTCTGATTTGGTGTATCCACTGGCCACACTGCGATGGGCAAGGCCCAGTTGGTGTCAAGGCCAATGAAACTTACAGTACATTGTGGCTCTTCCTATGTGCTGATTATGGAACCCTCTTGTCAGCTTTCTGACCCTACAAACGTTGACCAGAACCTGCTCCCCAAAACATCACCAATGTTCCTGCTGGAAACTGTAAACTGCTAGAACACCCGCCTAAAGACCTGGAGCTGCCTTTCACCTGCGTTCTCTCCTCCCTGGACAGCAGAAGCGTTCACCACACATTTTCAAGCAGAAGATGTGTCATTATTGACTGACCGCCCCAAAATACTCCACGCTCTCCCCACCTACTCTTAGCTCTTCTGTGAGGTGGTTTCTATTATTCCTGAATAACAGGCAGAAAACTCAGGCCCAATGTGATATCATACTTTGACCAAGAACATAGATCTATAAAGTTGACTTGTAGGGAATGAAATCTAGGTTTGATTCCAAATTCTGTCAGTGAGCTTCTACATCCTGTTTCTAAATTTCAAGGAAGTGAACTCCTTCCGTCAATAGAGAGGAGTTTCCCACTGGTAATCTCTTATAATCTGTGGGACAGTGAAGGTCTGGGGCTCATTAGAGGTGTTCTTTCCTTGCTTTGAAACCACACTCTATTACTGTGGAGCCCAGGGTTGTTTCTCAGATCTTCTACTAATATGACACTCTCTCTCCTTCATTGTGACAGTGATTCTGGTGTCTATTTCCAAAGCATTGCTGATCGTGGACTAAAGATTCATTGCCAAAGTTCCTACAGGTTTTCAAATGCTGGGATCAAAATATAGTGCACGAGTCATTTCTGCTGAGTGCCTGGGACCAGGTGAGAGAGGGTCCAGGATACCCACAGGGTAGGGATATGAAAACCTCTGGAAGCAGGTCCCAGGAGACCAGGCTTCTGAACACCCACAGCCAGGGGCAGGCCCCAAGGAGACAGCAAGCTGGAGTTCCAGGTGGGGGCAGGAGGCAGTTGTCTGAGCAAGTCACACTACATATCCCAAAGACACCCCTACTAAGGCTCATGTCTCTTGCAACACCAAGGAGGAAAGCCCAAGAGAGATGAAATGGTTTTAGAAGTGCTTCAAGATCGCTTTGCAGCTGCAGATAGCAGAAGACACAGCCCGCAACACACACTGTGGTTGGAGGTGCTGGACGTGGAGCTGTGGGGAGAGGCGAAGGAAGTCCAGAACTCTTGTGCCCAAGCAGTGGTTTCTCCAGGAAGTCTTTCCCATCCACTCTGCATGAGGAACAGCACTGTAATGCATGCTGAGAAGACAGCAGGTGCTACAGAGCAGTGAGTGTCAGTGGCATTCGTCTGGCTTCTAAGAACCAGCACCTTCCTTTTTATCCTGCAGTTGTTACTGTAGAGACATATTTAAGGACATAGTCTACTTTTCTATTGCCTAACTTTTTAGAACTGCCCCCCCTCAGAAAACAGTCAACAAATAAGTACTGCATATTTATGTGCTAGACAGAGATTTCCCTTGTTGGAAATAGTGAACAAAGAAACCATGTGAATAAACCTTGGGAGGAATGGGGGCGCATTATATGTCAAAGCTGTTGCACTTCTAGGAAGCTTTCCTTTGCTGTGCTTGCTAGGAAGCTAAGAGCCAGGTTCTTTGCCTGACCTCTAGCAATTGCTTAGGATCTCATGGAATGAGCTCACACAGACTGCACCCTTGTTCTCATGATTCTAGTTTCCTTTTGTTCAGTTTTCTTAATTTTTGTCTTTGTGGATTACTTTTTTTCCTACTATCTTTTTTTTTTTTCAATAGTTTATAATTAAACAATAATACAAGACACCGGCAGGTCTTTCAGACAGAGAGCAGACATTGGTGGTGAGATGTGGTTTGGATGCAAGCATCACTGGGAAAATACACTGCTAGGTGAGGCAGTACTGTCTGCCCAGGGCCCAGGAGAGCAGCTGGCCAGGGCAGGCAAGAAACAAGGCCAGGGGAAGGCATCAGAGGTGAGGCTATTGATACTGATGTGGGGCTGGGGCAGAGTTTCTTCTTAGTGTGGCTGGCTAGGTACCAGAGCTTAAAGAGGTGCCCTCAGAGAGAAAGTGCTGCTGTAAGGATAGCTGGGAAAAGGTGCAGAAACAAAAGCGTGAAAAGGTGCAGAAACAAAAGCATGACCAAAGTGAAATCTGTCATTAGGCGGTAAGCTGCCAGGTTGGTTAGAGAATTCTGATTATAACAGAAATAGACTCTGAAGAATGTGATGGAAGGGAAGGCGAGAATGCATGGAAGCATTTGGTGAAAGCACACAGAATCTAAAGAAAAAAAAAAAAAAAAACCTAATAGGCTTGAAAGAGACAGCAACACTTCTGAGAGTATAGTGGGTTACCTCTTTAGGGTTCCCCTGTCTGAATCAGAAGACAGCACTGTATCCTGTATTTTGGTCTTTCTGCTGAAGATTCGGGTTGTTTGACATGTGTCAAGAAACCCCTAGATGTAGGAGAAACAGTGAATGAGGGAAGGGATGAAAGCTGAAGTGTCTTGAAGAGAATATCTAATTGACTGAGCACGGGTCATATACAGAACACCTTGTCCAAAGACCCCACCAAAGCCAGGCAGTGGAACAAGCTGTTCCACTCACTCACCAGGAGAGCAGAGGTTGTGCTGGCAGAACCCAATACAGCGTTTACCTTAGCCCAGAGCACGGCCGGTGGCCTAGAGGCGATGACGGTTTTGACGGTAGCAGTAGAACATTTCTTGTCCCAGTTAGCTTAGTGCCCAGCTTTTCAATGGGGTGGGGTCATAAAACATTTGGTGACAAGAACTAAGAAATAATTCAGAACTGAATGCATCACAGTCGGGATGTTTCTGGTGGTACTTGATGCACTGTGACTTCACCGCAACCTTGTTCTGAACATTTACCATGAGCACTTTGTACTGTGCATGTTGTTGCACCATGCAGCACCATCCAGCGCTGCCTGAATGCTTTGCTCAGATTCATAACTGTAACGTGCAGCATTTTTCCTGTGCAAGCAATATTTTCTGCTCTTACAGGAGCATAATATTTTAGTTGTGGAAAACAAAGACAAAAATTTCCTGCCCTCATTCCTCAGCATGTGTTAAATTAGTATATCTTCAGATTATGTTGGCATGTTTGATTTTTAAAATTTTCTTTTCTTTTTTTGGTCTTTTTGAGTCAGGGTCTCCCAGATCCCCAGCTTGTCTGGAACTTACTATGTAGACCAGGCTAACCTTGGTTTCATAGAGATCTGCTTGCCTCTACCTCCTGAGTACTGGGACTAAAGGTTTGTGTCACTACTGCTGGCTAAAAATTTCTTTCTGAGTTGTTGACCTTAGTTTCATAAAATGCTGCTAAATGAATTGTGACTTGGGAGTAAGACAGGATTTCCAACCGCTTCTGAAGTGGCCTAAACAGATTTTAGCCGTTTGTGTTACATATTTAGACAAAGAAGGGTTGTCAGCATTAATGATTATAAAATCAAAATATCAATTGGCTCTGAAAATGTTGGAGATGCTCTGGCTCTTGCAGTACCACATGTGGGCCAAGATTTAATTCTTTATATAAAGATAGGCACATTCAGCTCATTAATATGTGTGATGGTTAATCTTTATTGTCAACTTCATGGGAGTTAGAATTGCCATGAAAACAAACCTCTGGTCACGTCTGTGAGGAATTTTCCAGATTAGGCTAATCGAGGTGGGAAGACAGACCCAAAATGTGGACAGTACCAGTCTATGGGGCTGGGGTCTTGGACGAATAAGGAGGTGAGAGAGCTGGGACACCCCGTTCATTTTCTTCTTGACTGCAGATATGAGTAGCCAGCTGTCACACTGGGCACCATGCCTTCCCACCACGATGAACTGTGTCCGGGAACTGTGAGCCAGAAGAAACCCTTCTTGCCTTCCTAAGTTGCTTCTGTCAGGTGTTTTGTGCAGCAACAAGACAAGGGACTAATACTGAGAAAACACCGAGAAGTGGGGCTGTTGCTGTGGTCAACCTGTGTGTTTATAGGTCTCTGGAACCAATTTATAGGTGGGATATGGAAGAGCTGGGAACTTTGGGCTAGTAAAGCCCTAGAATACTGTAGGCAGAGCTTAACAGGGCATTCTGGTAGCAGTTTAGAAGACCAGACTGTCAAGAGAAATTTGACAGTGGAGGCCCAGCTCTGACATTTCAGAGGAGCACAAAGGCTCTATCAAGAACCTGGTTAGAAGCCATTAATATGACATTCTGGCAAAGAATCTGTCTGTATTCTTTCCAGGTCTTGAAAACTTAGGAGTAATGGACTCATTTGTTTGGCAGAGAAAACGTGAGGAAATACAACATGCAAACTGTAGCATGGTGCCGCTTTTTCCTCTCCTCCAGGCCATGAGAAAGAGCAGAAAGTGGAGCAGTGGGAATGAAAAGTGTGCCGTTTGTAGGAAAGGGCACGAGCAGAGTTTACCTTACAGACAGAGCAAGGTCAAATGCAGCTGTAACTGTTCGAAAGAGCAGTGCTGGGACTGGAGAGATGGCTCAGTGGTTCAGAGCACTGGATGAACTCAACCTGGGTTGAGTTCCCAGCACCCACATGGCAGCTAACCACCATCTGAAGCTCCAGTTCCAGGGGCTCTGATGCCCTCTTTTGGCATCTGCATGCATTGCTTGCATGCGATGCACCTACATACATGCAGGCAAAACACTCACACAAAGAATAAAGATAAATAAAATTAAAAATATTTAGAGATTAGAGTAATTAAAGAGACCATAGGGACCACAGGGAAGACCTCAGGGCTTGTCCCGTGAGCAAGACCCCATTCATCTAAGTCTCCCTTTTGTGGACATTCAGATTCATTGGAGAGGAGATAGCTTAAACTGCAGTGGTTCGGACGGGGCTCCTGGCTCCTCAGAAGCAACTGCCTAGGGAAGTGTTTCCCTAGGGTCAGCACATAGAAGGAGACACAACTGTAGTCCAAAGAGGCCAGGCTCCATCCGAAGCCTGGCCGCAGGACTTGGCAGTGTCCTCCATATGGAACTGTTTTGCAGACATGAAAGAAGCAGAATTGAGGGAGTCATGGAGTCGTGGGCCATGGTTCCAGAGAGCTGTTGAGACAATGCAGTATGGGTCAAGATGGTTGTCCCTGAAAGGAGGCCCCGAGACGCTACTCTGTGGAGCTGTGGAGGTGAAACCTAAATTGCGATGGAGAGCCCAGGACGCTGGAGATGTCTGAACCATAGAATGTATGCTAAAGAAAGCTGACTGAAAGGAGAAGAGCAAACCCAAGAAAGAGGCTCTGTGTGCTGCAAGCAGCAGAGGGAGAGGCAGGGCTACCAAGCCACTTGGAACCCAGATAATTCCTTCGTGAGTCCTAGATGCCAAACAAGAGCAGTAGGATTTTGGTCTTGTTTTGGTTCAATTATTCCTTGCTCCGCCACCATTCTTCTATTTGGGAATTAAAATGCTCATTCCTGTCATCATTTTTAAGTTTATAGGCGCTCACACTTAAGAGACTGCCTTGAGTATTGGAAGAGTCTCTTCTCTTACACTTTGAAGTGTTGAGACTGTTAAAGACTACAAGTACTCTTGAAGTTGGACTGAATGCATTTTGCATTATGAAATGGCCATGAGTCTATGAGGCCAGAGGGGAGGGTTGTGGCTTAAAAATGATGTGTTTGAATGTCAAGTTGATGAGGGACAGAGTTGTGATGGTTAATCTTGATTGTAAACTTGATGGAACTTAGAATCACCATAGAAACAAACATGTGAGTATGCCTGTGAGGGACTTTCCAGGTTAGGTTCATTGAGGTGGGAAGAAGCACCCTAAATGCGAGTGGCATTGTTCCATGGGCCGGGGTCCTGGACTGAGGACAAAGGAGAAAGAGAACTACGGACGAAGCAGCGTTTTTCTTTCTGCTTCCTAAATGTGGATGCAGCGTAACCAGATGCCTCAAGCTCCTGATACCTTGACTTCCCCATCATGATGGACTGTCCCTGTGAAAATGTGACCTTTCTTCCTTATATTGCTTTTGTCAGGAATGTTGTCCCACCAAGACTAGTAACTAATAAAGTACATGTTTACTTTTATCTCTGATAAATGATATGGGTGCTAAAGAATTGTTTTTAAATAAATTTATTATTTATTTCAGTATCTATTTGAATTGTACACTATTCTTTATATCTATGTATCTGGGGTTATATAAAAATTATTTAGGCAGAAAGGGGTCATAAGCAAAACATGTTTAAGAAGTCCTGAACTAGGGTCTAGAAGGAAAGGAACAGCTGCAGAAACAACAGAACAAAACAAAGCAGTAAGGCCTTGTTGACAATCTTCGAGCTGAGGTGAGACCAGAAGGCAGGCAGCTGGGCTAGGTCAGTGAGGGCTGGATGCTGTTCGTCTGGGCAGGTCCAGGTGGAGTTTGGGCAGGAGTGTGTGCAAATAAGGGCAACACTAGAGGGGACAACTTGGAAAATAGATACATGTTTTTAGAGAAGTACACTTCTGCACATTTCTCCATAGCATCCTTCTTGCACTTCTTTAAAAATCACATTTTAAAGTCTAAGGTGAAAGAAATGCTTTCCGGTCTTAAGCCTGGCGAACTCTGTTACGGAACTCTGTGACGTCTCTCATTGAACTCCAGCCTAACTGGAACGCTTGCTGCCTTCTAAAGATACCCATATTAAGCAGCACGGTGGTGCACATCTTTAATCCCGACACTTGGGAGGTAGAGGCAGGTGAATCTGTGAGACTGAAGCTAGAATGGTCTACATGGTGAGTTACAGGCCAGCTGGGGCTACAGGAGACCCTGTCTGTATGTGTATATATGTAACCCCAATCTTGAGGCAGAAGAGACCGCTCAGCAGTTAAGAGCACTGGGCTCTTGCAGAAGACCTGGGTTCAGTTCCCAGCACCCACATGATAGCTAACAATCACCTATAACTCCAGTTCCAGGGGATCCAATACCGTCTTCTGGCCTTTGCAAGCATTGCATGCATGTGGTGCACTTACATGCAGGCAAAGCACACATGGAAAAACAAAACAAAACACAGAAACCGACCTTAGTCCCACTCAGGGTTCTGCATGTGCTGGGTCACTGGCATTTGATTATCATCATCTCTCAGTTTTCCATGGCAACATCCTCGTTCTTTGGAAGGTCACATCCCCTTTGCAGAGGTCACCTCCCTAATATAAAATAGCTATTTCTAGTTACTGTCACAGTACTCATTTCTAATATAATCTTACTTATTTAAATGCATGTATCTCAGTGTCTCCCAGGCCCCGAGGGTGGGGACCAGGCTTGTCTGTTTCACACTTACATCCTGTGGAGCTTGGCCAGTACGCTTATCCTGTAGGTGCTTCGTACATACATGCTTCGTATTATCCCTGATTTGATTAGACTCACTTTACTGATAAGATTATATACTGTGCATGTTTGTTCCCTGCCTCCTCTTGTTTCTTTTCTCCCCTTCCAGTTAATGTCCTCTTAGGACGAGTTGAGGGAGTATCCCCTCTTTTTCTATTGTGTGGAAGAATTTGTATAAGACAAGCTATCTAGGCCTTGAAAGTGTAATGAAACATTCTTAAAACCTCTCGGAGCCTGCTGTTTTTCTCATGGGACGTTTTAAGTGACTGCTTCAGTTCCTTAGTAATCCCAAGGCTATTCAGGCTATTTCCTTTTGAGATTGTTAAGGAAAACATTAAAAAAAAAATTCTTCTTGGAACTTGACCATTTCATCTAAATTTCTACAGTAAATTTAAATTTAGTAGGAGTGTTTTCCTCTGGATGTTCTTGCTCTATGTAATAGGTTCATACACACATATATGTATACATATATATAAGAGTCACTTTTAGACTAATGAGGACAGCATGTCTTAAATCAAAGGCTTTTAATCCAATTGTATATATTCAAGTTCCACTAGAAATTCCTATTTGTTGAAAATATGAAAGACTGAATGCATCTTAGTGCCTAGGACTGACTGTGTTCTGAAGGTGGATCTTCTGGGCCCTAAGGTTCACACACAGGAACCAGCCAAGAAGTCCAGCCCATCTTACCACCTTAGAATCTGGAAGCAAATACTTGATGATTTCTGCCACTTCTCCTAGGCTGGGTCCTGGGCCTTCCACACCCAAGAATGTTAGGCTCCTCCTTTGTCTAGGAGCAGGAAAAAGTCACAGCAAGTTTCCAGGAACAGTTTCCTTTCCATAGGAAAGGCAGCAGACAAAAGCTCACAGGGCATTCTAGAAGAGATCAAATTACAGTGAACTGAACAGGGTGCTGAAAGTCAGGGCAGCCCTGTGGTATGACTGGATCTTAAGCAAATGAAACCGTTACATGACTTCTTATATGTCTGGGTCATTACTAGATCAAAAGGAGAGCCTCTCTAGAACACATGCAGGAAGGAAAGCATCATCAGGTTTTGGGATGTCATGAGCTGTCACAAAGTTTGGAATTAATCACAGCACCACGCAAAATGGTAAAATATTTGCAAGCAAGGAGAGGGTGGAGATGCCAGAACCTGCAAATTTATGCCAGCTGAGCATCACAGCTGAGCCTGTGGAGGCGGCTGACAAATGGAGTTACTATTTTGCCAACTCCAGGAAAGCGTTACACAATTGCAAAAAACCTGTTTCTATGCAAACAATTGTTTATAAAAGGGCCCTTACCCCAAATAACTGCAATTCAGTACCTTCTGGGTAAGCACAAATCAGATATCAATCTCAAACTCTTAGAAGCTATTTCTCTCAGAAGTGTGCTGGAGATCATATTGTCCTCTCTTCCTATTCTTCTTTCCTCCATCAACTTTTTCATGTGACAACATCACTTTAGTTTTTTTTTTTTTTTTTTTTTTTTTGGGAGGGGGGCAGAGGGAAGAAGAGGTATTTGAGGCAACACTGGAAGGAAGGTAGGGTGTGCCCAGAAAACATGAAGGGCAACTCATTTGACATCTACCAGCTTCATTTGTAAGCAAGGATTAACTCTGTTCCTTCTTGGCTAATTCCCGGGGCGGGGTTGTGGGTGTGTGTGGGGTGTGGGGGTGGTGTAATACCATGTGACTTGCTACTCTTGAAAGTTTCAGATGAAATGTGAGGGGCCTGGGGGATGGCTCAGTTGATCAAAGGTCCTTGTCACCAAGCTTGACAACTCAGGTTTGATTCCTGTGACCCACATGGTGGGTGGAGTCGATTCCTCAGGTTGTCCTTTGACATTCACAACATGGTGGGGCATGAGGCCCCACCCCCAATAAAGATGTAAAAACAAATTGAGCTCTGGTCCCTTTCTCATCCCATTTTGTGTAAAATCCCTTACAGAAACACCTCATTGGTATACTCTGTCAGAACCACAGGGGAAAACTTCAGCTGAATTTTGCTTGTGACACGGATTTTTCTGGAAAATGGGACTAAGTCAAACCATTAAAAAATTCAAATTATTATTTATGTGTGTGCGTGTGTGAGAGAGAGAGAAACAGGAATCAGTTTTCTCCATCTACCATATGGGGGTTCAGGGATTGAGTTAACCCACTGACCATCTCACCTGCTCTAAGTCAAGCTATTTTTAATTTTCCTTTAAAACTCTGGAACTAAATCAATAACAAAACACCCCCAAACTAGTTAAAAACACAGAGCAAGAGAATTAAGTCGATTTGTTCCCAGAAGATCTGTAATATTCCCGGATGAAAAATGGAATCAAGAACATTTTAAATTTGTAAGGGTGTCCTGGCGGAGGAGGGCTGCGCCAAGCAGTTATAGTTATAGCGTCAAGATAATTTTGCAGTAACTCTGTTAAACTTGTAAAAAAACTTCAAAGGGACAGGGGTAGCCCAGTGCCTCCCAGAGGTCTGCATGTTTACCTCCTGGCTGAATTTCCGGACTCGCAGCGACCCACTTTTCCGGGTCCAATCTCTGGTGCGTCCTCTAACTTCCACCGACCCGGCCATCTCCCGGGCCTATCGTCACTGTTCCCATTTTACAGATGAAGTTGGGGCTATAGTTTTTAGTCCCTCTTTCTTCCCACTTGTTTTTAGAAAGTACATAAACCAACAGTAATCAAACTAAAAAGTGCCTTTCAACCTCTAACAGCAGTTTCTTCTGGGATAAAATTCTTTGATCTCCTCTCTTCAGCTCTGAAGTCAAAGGGCCGGACAAGCATTTTACTGGAAATTAAAACAAAGCGTCAACCCCTCCCCCAAGCGGTCGAATTCCCAAGGACTTGGCTCCCACTGTCAACAGCGCTGGGCTGGCTAGCCGCGAGCATCTGCTGGGGGCTTCGCAGAAACCAAGCGGCCGTGTCCCGGTGCCGAGCGCGAGCAGAAGGCGCCCCAGGCACTCTCGGGGAAACTGTAGCGTCTTCAGTGACCTCGGGAGTCACAAAGATTTATTATTTCCTCCTTCTAGAGGGAAAAACCACAGACCACCGGGAAAGGGCCATCAGAGTGCGGGTGGCCGGAGACCCGCATTCCTGGGACACCCCGCGCCGCGGGGCGGCTCCCGCCCTGGGAGGCGACACGGGGGTCGACCTCCGTCGGGGGGTTTCTGGCCAAACTTTATCACCAACTCTTTCCGAGAGCAGACCCTGAGGCCGAGATCACAGCCACGTAAAACCCAAGTCTCCCGCTGCGTGGATGAGCTGCACACCCCACTCGGGCACTCCGCTCCCGGCGCCCCCAGCCCAGTTCTGCGACTCGCCGGGCCGCGGTAAACCGGGTCGCATCTCCAGTCCCCGAGGAGGTGGTGCGGGAGGCTGGAGCTGCGCAGAGGGCGGGTGTGGGACAGGCGGAGGAGGAGGGCAGCGCGGCGAAGGGGAGGAGCCCGGCCGACGGACGGCGGAGCGCACCAACCCGGAGCTGCTGGCAGGAGCCGCGCAGAGGCCGGCGCGTTGCAGGCGCTCGGCGTAGGGGGAGTCGGGTAGCAGCATCCTCCGGGCGCCGCTTTCGTGCGGCGGCGGCGGGGGCTTCCTCTGCCTCGGGACCTCGTTGGGCAGTAGCGGCGGGTGCCGGAGGCGGGGCGGGTGGGGATTCTGTGGCTCCCAGCTCCTTCGCCTCCAGCTGCGAGTGCCGGGTCCTTCCGAGCCAGTCCGGGACCACGGAGTGCCGGGGCTCGCCCGCGCTACCCGCCCGGGCATCGTCCGGGTGATGGAAGAAGCAGCGGCCGCTGCGAGGCTGTGCTGCGCCCTATCCGCCGCCGCCGGAGAGATGGGACGATGCGTTGTGTGGAGGCCCAGCGCGAGTGATGGAGAGCTGTTTTGCCCGGAGCTGGGTCCCATATGAACCACCCCCAACCGTGGCCTCCAGCCTGCTACGTCCCCCGGAGCCGCGAGGGAAGCTGCGCCCCGCTGAGACCGGAGAAGGCGTCGCCGGAGCCGGGGCGCACGGCGCTCGCTGGAGCGCGGAGCAGGGCTCCGGGCCCGGTGAAAGTTTCCATCTCCCGGGCTGCAGGGCGCCCGCTGCCGAAAGTCTGCCCCGGGTGAGGGCTGCGCAGTCCCGCGGCTCCCGGGGCGGCTCGGGAACCCTGAGCAGAAGAGACCTGGAGAGAAACCCAGGAGAGTGCTAGCCGGACAGTCCGCCGGCGGGGGCTCCGGGGACGCTCTGGGGCGCGGCCGCCGCTCCAGGTGAGTGGGGCGCCTCTAGACGGAGGGTGGGCGCGCTCGGCCGGAGGAGGCACGCCCGGGGAGGCCGACCGGGCAGCACGCACTCACTCCGCTTCCCGTTGCAGGTCCTTCTGCGAGCCGCTGCCATGGGAGAGCCAGCCCCGGGTGCCGGGGACCAGCCGCCTCTGCCGCCGCGCCCGCCTCGGATCGGCGGCCCCAGTCCGGGCGCCCGCCGCCGGCGCTCCGCGTCCCCCTCCCGGGCTGCAGGGCCGCGTCCGCGATGAGCCGCAGCTCGCCGCGAGCTCTGCCCCCGGGCGCGCTCCCCCGGCCGCTCCCGGCCGCGCCTGCCGCCGCGCCGCGCGCCCTGCTCCCGCCGTGGCCCCGGCGCGCAGGACGCCGCTGGCCCGCGTCCCCGCTCGGAATGAAGGTGTTCCGCAGAAAGGCGCTGGTGCTGTGCGCGGGCTACGCGCTGCTGCTGCTGCTCACGATGCTCAACCTCCTGGACTACAAGTGGCACAAGGAGCCGCTGCAGCAGTGCAGCCCCGACGCGCCGCCCGCGGCGCCCGCCCGCGCTGTCCCGCGTCCGGACCTCCGCACCCCGTACCGCCTTCCGGCCGCCGGCGCGGGGCCAGTTCCCGCCGCTGCGGCGGGGGCCGTGGGGGCCGCGGCCCCTCCGGGCAATGGCACGGGCGGCGCTCGGGGTGGAAGGGACAAGCGGCAGTTGGTGTACGTGTTCACCACGTGGCGCTCGGGCTCGTCCTTCTTCGGTGAGCTCTTCAACCAGAACCCCGAGGTCTTCTTCCTCTACGAGCCCGTGTGGCACGTGTGGCAAAAACTGTACCCCGGGGACGCCGTTTCTCTGCAGGGGGCGGCGCGGGACATGCTGAGCGCTCTCTACCGCTGCGATCTCTCGGTGTTCCAGCTCTACAGCCCCGCGGGCAGTGGGGGGCGCAACCTCACCACGCTGGGCATCTTCGGGGCAGCCACCAACAAGGTGGTGTGCTCGTCGCCCCTCTGCCCCGCCTACCGCAAGGAGGTCGTCGGGCTGGTGGATGACCGCGTGTGCAAGAAGTGCCCTCCTCAGCGCCTGGCACGCTTCGAGGAGGAGTGCCGCAAATACCGTACCCTGGTCATCAAGGGCGTGCGCGTCTTCGACGTCGCAGTGTTGGCGCCTCTGCTTCGAGATCCCGCCCTGGACCTCAAGGTCATCCACCTGGTGCGCGATCCCCGCGCGGTTGCCAGCTCGCGCATTCGCTCTCGCCACGGCCTCATCCGTGAAAGTCTGCAGGTGGTGAGAAGCCGGGACCCGCGAGCCCACCGCATGCCCTTCCTGGAGGCCGCTGGCCACAAGCTGGGTGCCAAGAAGGAGGGTGTGGGCGGGCCGGCAGATTATCACGCTCTCGGTGCGATGGAGGTCATCTGCAACAGCATGGCCAAGACTCTGCAGACAGCCCTGCAGCCTCCCGACTGGCTGCAGGGACACTACTTGGTGGTGCGGTACGAGGACCTGGTGGGAGACCCGATTAAGACACTACGGAGGGTGTATGACTTTGTGGGGCTGCTGGTGAGTCCTGAAATGGAGCGGTTTGCCCTGAACATGACCAGCGGTTCGGGCTCCTCCTCCAAGCCGTTCGTGGTGTCTGCCCGAAACGCAACTCAGGCCGCCAATGCCTGGCGGACCGCTCTCACCTTCCAGCAGATCAAACAGGTGGAAGAATTTTGCTATCAGCCCATGGCAGTGCTGGGCTACGAACGGGTCAACAGCCCCGAGGAGGTCAAAGACCTCAGCAAGACCCTACTGCGAAAGCCCAGGCTTTGAGAGGGGTTCCCAGGAGAGCTAACACCCTGTGGAGACACCCGCAAAGAGGATGGTGTTGTGTTTAAACAAACACAGCCCAGACCCAAGCTGAGGAAGCCCACATATTCTATTATAGATATATAATATAAATAACCACACAGACACTTGCTGTCGATGTTTTGAGTCAGTGAATTTCAAGGAACACACACGCACACACACACACACACCCTCAGAAAAGGCAAGACTTGAAAGTTCTGATGAATTGCCCTTCCTCTTCTGGCCTCCGCCTCTCCTCCTCCCTTTCCCTTCCTCCTATTTCTTGTCCCCTCTCCCACTTGCCTTCCATTTCAAAGTGGAATGTTGATGAAATCAAATTCCAGTAACCCACTTGTTTACAAAATTTTTGCGTGGTATCTGTGAATGTGTAAGAGTCATTTGGATGTGGGGTGGGGTGGGTGGAGAAAGGGGAAGTGGTTCAGGAGCAGAAAGCCCCGCTGGACTGGTGGACCAAGGAGGTATTCCTCAGAGGTAGGCTTTTGTGTAAACAGCAAAGGTTCCATGTGAGTATTAATAAAGAAGATAATAAATAATATTCTTTTTTTTATATTGGCCTCCATTACTCTGGATTTGCCCGTGTTACTTGTCCGTAGCTTCAGAGAGACCCCCTCCTCTTCCTGTATTTCTAGCCATCTCTGGGGAGCAGCTAAGCTGGGAGAAGCCTCTGCCTCCATAATAACTGGAGTTGTGTTCTCACATGTAAATCGCAGCCTGCCAGGTGCCCAGAAATGGAACAAATCTTCACATTCTACGACCCAGACCAAACAGGGCGGTGGGAGAGAAAGCACACACTACTCTCCTGTTCAGCTCTGAGTAGAGAAAGGAAGGCGGGAGCCCTTGAGGGTTCGAAGGCATTCGGTTTTGATTACTACTGCATTGAGTTGAGACAGGGAACCCCGAAGCACAGACCAGTGTCTTTGTACTGAAGTTGGTTCAGAAACAGGAATTTTTAGAAGTCTGTAATTGAAAAAAGCACTGATGACTGCAACAGAAGTCTCAAAATGGAGCGAATATGATTGTTGGTGAGGGTAGCAACCTCTGTGGTCAGCAGAGAGGTGGAAGTGTCCCGGTTGTTCCTGCCTGATTCTGTATCTGGGGGCATTTGAAAACAGGGAAGTTTCATCTGAGAACTGGAAGGGCAATCACAGCTATCCTTCTTTCTCCTCATGCCCCATCCAAACTAACGTAGGACAGGAATTTGTGATAGTCTGCTTGGGATACCCCAGGGATATGTTGCTCTCTTTATTTTCTCAAAGCAAATTTGTAAAACAAATAACATGCTGCAGACAGTGTAGGGCTTTAGCCAAGAGCTTCTTTTGGTTATGAAAATGAATTATGAGCAAGGGGAAATAAAAATGGATTAGTGTGTAGGATTTTGAGATGTGGTATTTTCCAGGGAGAAAAACCATTGAATTTCCCGACAGTGGTTATGATATTGAGGTGTCCTAAATTCACTGTGTTGAAGTGTTCTCTGTAGTGTCACATTAGAAGTTATGAAGCCCAAATAGGAAAAAAAGACAGTATGATTGTATATTGTAATATTAAATGCGGAACAAGTTCAGTCTCCTTGCAGCTTCATTTACGGTAATTTATGGCGAGATTTCCAAAAGCCCAACATGCGTGGGTTAAACGCTGAGGACTTTATTTTAGGAAAAGATGTTATGTACATGAGAAATATTTTAACACAAGGTGAAATCTAACTGCACTAGTAAGAGCTCCAAGATGAGGGAGCACATGGGTTTTAAAAGAAGTTGTACTGGAATGGTTATTTCTTAATTAACTGAAGTAGTTTCCATGTCATATTTACTAAGCTAGGGCTCAGCTATAGAACACTCATCAAGCTTTCCCTAGTCTTTTTTGTGGCAGTGACTTCAGCAGTAGAGGAATATTTGTAAGAGCTTTAATTTAAGAATACTTTAAAATTAAATGAACAAAATAAATATTAATGTTGGGTGACTATAGATAAAAAAGCCTTAGCAGCAAATTATGATAGCATCATTAACAAGCAACAACTCTGAATAAAATAACCATTTAAACACAAATTTTATATGGTGTCAGAATTGGCTCTTATCAACCACAGTGAAATTCATTTCTCGTTTTTGAGCAGAAGGTTTTTAAGCAATTGAATTCATTCTTCTCCAGTATGTCCAAGGACTTGATTGCACTAATGCAGAACCATGCTTTTGGAACTTGCATTTAAAAATGCATTAGATGCTGTACAGAGCCTTGCAGCCTGTAGACTATTCGTGGCCCTGTTCAGAAGGCATTTTCAGCTAACACCAGCAGCTCCCTCTTCTCTCTGCAGTTTCTGCCTGTGATTCCCTTGCTTTGAGCGGCTGTGCTGTCCCTGCTCTGCCATGCCTGGGCTCTGCAGTTTCAAAAGGTGAATTGTTGCTGTTGGAGATTCGTTCCTAGCTGCATTCTAGGAAAATGAGATGGGGGTTGTTCCCATTAGAGGCTGAGATAGCCATATCTGTGACATTTAGCTGCCTGAGGTATGAGAAGGAGACAAGTGTTTTTGGCGTTAACAAGCTCTTGTCAGCCCCTGGTGCAAACAGACCTGTGCCACAACAAATTGCCACGGAGCCAGTGACCAGTTCTGAAAGCCAGCCTTTCACATTCCCCAACTTGGCAAGATGTCCATCAGTGGGAGGAAATATTCCCGTGCAGGAGCAGCTTATCTGTCAGAGGGATTCTGTTTGTAAGTTCTGCTCAACTGGTTGCATTCCTGGCTTAGCCCTTTGACTTTGGAATGTATTTGTTAAGTAGAAAGCTCTGTTCAGAGAACGAAGTCTGGACTGTGCATTTAGTCATAAATAGGAGTTTGGAACTAGGCAGAGACATAGGCTGGGGGTGCTTGAGTTTCAGGAAGCTCAGAGCCAATCAAAGGCTGCATTCACAGTGACCTCTGGGTCCAGGGACTATAGCAAATCCGTGTCCTTCAGTATCTACCAAACAGTGAGTGCTTCACAAATATTTATTAAAGGAATGAAATGTGTAACTATCAAATGAAAGAGTAGGAGATTGTGGTAACTGCATGGAGAAAGTTGGGCGAGGCTATAGCAGGAAGGTCCGTCATAGGTTCTGTGTAGATGCAGAAAGTAACCAGCCATGCACCTGCAGGATTTCCAAGGTGACTGTGCACAGGTCTTTATTTATTTTACATGAAAGTAAAACAGAAAAAAATCTGTAGAATTTGTGAATGTGAAGAGGCAGAAGCTTCAAAATAAGAAATTAAATTTTAGTATTTGCTTTCCCAATTTCATGAACAATAGTCAGAGATCGGCCCATGCCTGCAAATCAGATGTGCCAGGTGCTATGGGGTGGGCTGCCATGGTCATCTTTGCAGAAGCCGTGTGGCGTTTACTGTTTTGAATGCTGTGAATGTACAGATTGAAGAACTGTGCGTGGACTCTCCAGGCAGGGCCGTGGCTGTGGTCAGGCAGTCTGTCCCACTGTGGATGCTGAGTGAGACAGGGGCCTCCATAACCTCAGCCTGGCTGCAGCTAGTTCCGTCCACGATTTTTGTCTCATACTGTACAGTTGTGGCTGGATTATGCTAATGGTTGGAAATGAATGTGAATTTGAGTGAGGTTATTAAATTAATATTCCCTAGGAACCGAGTAACTAAATAAAGATCATGTTTGAAACCCATTTTCTAGATGTGAATTTGAGAAGAGCAAGAGGGGAACGGGAAGTGAACCTCATCGATTAGTCCTTCTACACACACACACACACACACACACACACACAGGTGTGCAAGCTCTTATTAACACCCCATACTTGTATCCTCAGTTGTTTTGGGGGGTCTTCACAAGTGACTGTTCTCCTTTTTTGACACTGAGGGCCTAAGCAAGTACTCTTGCTTTGAACCACATCCCCAGTCTAAAAGAATTTATCTTTGTTTTTTGAGAAAGGGTATCATATGGCCCAGGTTGGCCATAAACTTAAGGGTGATCTTGACCTTCTGATTCTCCTGCCTCCTCCTCCTACTAGTGCTGGGATTGCAGGCCTATACCACCATGTCTGGTTTGTGCAATGCTAAGGAGGACTTTGTCCGTGCTAGACAAACACGCTTACCAACTGTGCTACATCCTGCCCCTACCCCCAGAATGTTTAACACCTGTTAACAGTGGCTGATGAGTTCACTTTTGATCTCAGGTCTCTGGGAAATCAGTGGCCAATTATATCAGAACCTGTGACAGCTCTATGTGAAGATCCCATATGGATAGGTACAAAATGACAATCATAACTTGGGATGTTCTGAGGTAAATTCATAGTTTATGAACCCTTTTGTCACTCACCTTGAAGAGAGCTCTTTCAAAGTTGCTATGGCTCAGATGACTTCCCTTCTTTCTGGATGTTCAATCACTAGTTTTTGCTGTTCAAATAGCAGCTACTGACCTGTACACTGACTCTTGTATAGGCTTTCATATGAGTGTTTAATAATTGAAATGATAAGGCTTGACATTTATCACAGTTCTGCATATCCTTAATCAAATTGTGCTAAAGGAAATGTTAAGTTTGACATATACATTAAGTCCATGACATGGGAAAAATTTGAGCCACTGTTTGGGGTGGTAGTGTTTATAAATTCAAAGGAGCTTTGAAGGATCAGGGAGAATCTATACATTTGGTAATAGGATGATGAAGTAGAATCAAGGTCAAAGCTTAACTTTTGGTCAAATCAGTTATCTGTAATGACATGTCAACAGTATTTTGGGGCTGCTTGAACTTTCAGGCTTGTGATAGTTACACTGCCAAGTGAATGATGGCAAAAATAATCGCTGTAGCACAGACTAATGCTCAGAACCATTTTGCAGTGGCCCCCATGGCAGGTGTACCGACAGGACCTGACAGAAATTCGTCTTGAAGTATTTTGTTTTCTGGACAGAATAAGATGCAGAAATTTCAATGCTCAGTGCAAAATTAAAATGCAATGCTCCTTGTTAACAAAATTAGTAGGCCTTTCAAGATGGCAACTGCAGTGAGTTAAACTGCGGGTGGAGCTTTTCTAAGCATGTGGCCCCATGCAGTTGCATGGATTGTGTGCCTTTGATGCTCCTGTCTCTAGACACAGATGATGAAATGTCCAGCTACGGGAGAGATGAACTATTGGTGCAAAAGGAAACTGCAGAAGTATGAGCTATTGCGTGTGACCGTAATGAAAGCAAAGATGTGTAAGCAACTTCGGTGGTGAAGTTCTTAGGAGCTGAGGTACATGACCAGGTACCCTTGGTGACTACAGCAAGTGATTGGCAATGTCCTTTCAGTGGTGGGACTTGAGAATACACAATATGATTCAGGTGAAGACTGGCCGAACATGTGCTGTTCTGTGATCCTGTTCGTAAGAACAGCTCAGAAGTCTTGTGTGACGATGAAGAGCATGCAGCTACTGGCAAGTTTTGCTCATACTATTCTCGTCCTTCTAGGACATGTGTAGGGATCTCCCTCTGCATGCTTAGTATGCATAAAAATAGGAAGTCCGGTCATGGAAAAGCCGAGGTCCATTTACAACACACCAAGGGATAAAGGTATGAGGCACACCGAGCCAGTTGGCAGACCTCTTCACTGTGTTATATATATAGCTGGCTGAGATTGTTTTCACTGTAGGTTTCATATATCACATTTTCTCCTGGGTACCCGTTTACTGGCATCTACTCATCTCCACATCTCCTTCTCCCTCTTCTCTTTCTTTTCCCTTACCCAGGGACTCAGCTGTGTAACCCAGGCTGTTCTGGAGTTTGCAGTCATCTTGCCTCAGTCTTCTGAGTTCTGGGATTACATGTGTGCACCACCAAGCTCGGCTCATTTCTTCTTTATTTTGTGATTTTTACTTATTACTGAAGGCCCTGGGTCTTTTTGAAGCCTTTATGTATCATCTCGGCCCCAAGATGCAGTATGTCTTTCTAGTCCTTGTCTCTTCTGCTGCTTCATGCCCAGATCTGCCAGTATGTTTCCCTGCAAGCTGGAATTACTTGTGGTAGACCTGTTTTCCTTTACTAGGCTGGATCCATCAGGAGGGAAGGGACTGGATCTTACTCGTGTGTGTCTGTGACTCCTCAGGACCAAGAGTTCTTGTGTACATAGGTTTTTCATGATGGAGTGCCAAACTTCAGATGCAACCTGAGAAACCAGAACAGGAGATTTTGTGGACAGATACTTTGTCAAATAGGCTTTAGACTTAATACAGCTGTTTTCTGCCCCAGCCTTCATACGTGTGACAGACGGAAGCTAAGAAGATCAGGGCAGATTAATATGGATGGAAAGGAATACCCAATAACTCCCAAGGCAAGCCTGGGAAGTAGCCTTTTCATAGAAGTTTGAGACAGAAATAAACAAATAGGAATCCCCCAAAGGGACGTAACAAGTAAATTATAGTCAAACAAAATGATGCAATTTTTTTAAAGTCCCAGCAGAAAAAGGTATCACTGTTATGCAGGCTGAGGCTGAGTGGTTTGTTTGTAACATGCAGAGAGGTCACAGCCAACACGATCATCTTTTAGGCATTTCAGTGACTGGAAAATTTTCAAGCAACGTTGAGGTCTAAATGTTACATTTCCATTTTCAGATGTCCCAGTTACTTTGGCAAATTCTCAGTCTCTCTAGGACTGAAACAACTCCTGGGAGGAATTAACATATTCCATGTTCTCATATTTGTGTTTAGCTTCTGCATGAAGGATGGTAAAGCACTGCTACTTTTTAAAAGAAAAATAGAGATGAAAACAAATCTTTTGGAGAGTATGACACTCATATATATAGTTTTTAGTCTTGCTATTTAAGCGGCCCCACTTGCTGGTGAGACAGTATCCTCCTAAGATCATGAACTCTGAGTTCCCATTACTTAGGCTAAGTCTTCGCAGCATGTAGTTTTTTTTTCATTTACGTTTTCACATTTCCCAAGGGACTCCTTCATGTGCAGTGCTCTTTATAACTTTCTGTCACTGTCCCCATTTCACTTTTGGATGCCCTGAATAGCAAGACTGATGGTGTGCCAGTCACCACACAAAGTGCTCTGTTAAGCAGGGGTCCATTTGATTCTATAAGTCAGGTGCCACGAAAGTTCTCATTTTACAGCGGGGAATGCAGGTGGGTTCAGGTAGGTCATTCTAAGGTCACTGGTGGGGGGAAAACTCTCTTTTTGTTTAGTACCTCAGAGGTCATACTGTTTCCAGCTAAACATTACCAACAAAGTAGCAAACCTTTTTTGTTCCAGCCAAATGCTTTCTGAGAGAGGTACTCTGGCTGCCTGCTGCATTTTGCCGGACTAGGTGCTAGTATCTTTAGATAAGCATTTACATACAACAGAACAAAACAGGAATTGCTATATTAACTGCTGCTCAAAATTCTTCTTAGAATGGCTTTTGTTTAGTAAACACCACAGCAGGCCATTCTGGGAGAGGATAGCAGCTCTACCTGAAGCCTGGATGGGAAATTTGAAGGTTGGGAAAAAGAAGGGAGAATAGGGACAAGATGGAGTGCTGGAGCCCAGCGGGGAGGCTGCTTTGAGCCTGAGGAGAAGGGAGAACAGCCAGGGACATGTGCAGCAGCTCTTCGGGTGGGAGTTGCTTGCCCTGCTGAGCCATGATGAAGCCACAACTGATGCCTAAACCTTAGCAGTGACTTCTGTATGCTGCCAGGTGCCACACGAAGCAGAACTTGAGGGGCTGGAGGTGTGCACTCAAAGCTGAAAGCTAGAACTCAGATTGTGGAGTGCTGGTTCTGGTTCACTCAGGGCATGTTGGGGAGCAGGACAGTCTCTCTTCCACTCTGAGATTCAAAGCAGCCTCATTTAAGGGTGAGGTGATCTTGGCCAGTTCCAGGAGCAGGGTCACGGCTGGAGGAACTCAGAGGGCTGCAGAGATAAGTCACGTAGGGGCATGTAATAAGAGCTGGAGGCGTTGCTGTCATTGGAAAGTGTGGAGACTGAGGTGCACAGAGACTGAGTCATGGACTCAGACTCACCTTCCTTGTTAGAGAGGGCACAAACTGATGATCACAGCTGTGAAGGCCTGGCTAGGAAGTCTCTGATGCCCCGGAAGCTTTTTATTTCTTAGGTTCCTACCAGCCTTTTGGCAGCTCAGATATTTCCTGATGACTATCTGGGGGTCAGAGAAGGAGTGCTCTTGGAGTGTGGCTTTATAGGATAATGTGGTGGGACGGGAAACCTACAGTTGAGGGGGCTCTGATCTGTCCAGGGTCTTTGGTCTTTGTACTGACTCCACTAGACTGAGGAGAACAGGGAGATGTGGATAAAGCCTGGGTGCCCACAGGGGTGGGGAGCTGGAGAGTCAGCCTGGAGGCTGTGGTTTCTTTTCTGTTCCTGCCTCCTGTCCTTTCTCTTTCTCTTTCCTTTTCTCTTTCCCTGTTTTCTCTTCTCTGCTTTGCCTCACACATTCAAAGGTCCTGGAGAGAGTTGGATTGGTTGGGGTTGGGTCAGGTGTTTGTCCCCTGGTCCTTGAGCAGGGCACCTTGGTTAATAGTCTCACTAGTCTGTACCATGTGAAGGAAGTAATTTCTCACAAGAACATGGGGCTTCAGTGATTAAAAGCAGGCAAAATGGATGCCAGGTGGTCTGAAACACATAAAGTCTTAATGTTCATTTATATACTTTCATTATTATTTTCTGGATGCCTTGAATAATTGAGGCTATTTTCTTTAGGGTCCACTACGCATGAGGCTGCTTGTTCTGCACTGTGGGCAGAAGTGAGCCTCATTAGTTAATTGGGTTGTCCAGCTGATTGGACATAAGTAAGACCATCCATGTATTTAGTCCCAAGTAACGCAGATAACGGGCATGTCAGATGGAGTTTGTGTGATGAGATGCCTATAGGTATTGTATTTCACCACAGGCTTTTCTCCAAGATCTTTCCATTATTTCCTCTTACATGTCTGTAGTACATTTTTGTTTACCAAAGATACTGCTGGCTTCTCATCCACATCCATTTGCTTTTTGTTTCTCACTCACAGAACCTTAATTTTGTTCGGGGGGACCATATGCTCAGCTAAAAATGCTTCCCAGTCTCCTTTGTAGCTAGGAATGATCATGTGACTACAAAGGAGGCATAAATGAAAGTCTGCTGGGGACAATTACATTTCGCACACAGAGCTTCCTCTGGCCTGTGTTGTCCGCTCCCTCCCTCCCTCTCTCCAGCCCTCGCTCAGTCTTCCCTTTTCTTTCTTCCCCTCATCTCTCTTTGTTTCTTTGTCTGTCTCTCTTTCCTTCCTTTTTCCTTCCTCTTCTGTTTTCTCAGTGGCCTACAGGTTTGAGTAGCGGGTCTCTATCTTATGAGTGACACACAGGTTCGTGATGGTGAAAGGGGACTTGATGACACCCTAAGCTACTGCACTGGCCATGAACCATTAGTCTCCAGAACCGTTAGTCACACCTGCTTGTTTAAGCTGGTGCTGCCAAGGTCCTAAGCGAGGCAAACACAATCCGAATGAACTTAGGAAATATTTTCGTCAATATTTTATTTGATCATTTGAGTCTTGAAACCATAAGGTGGAAATGTGGTTCTGAACCTTCTCTTATGAAAGAAACCAAGACTTGGGGAAACTGAGAGACGATTCAAGTTCAGAAAGCACAGTAGGTGTCAGTTTTGATGTCCAGAGGGGTGTTCTTACTTCTTAGCTAGTGATTCACAACTGGTTGTGGGACTGTGCCTCAAGTCAATCTGGTTGAGAGGGACTAGAGAAGACCCTTTGGAATTTTGAAAAATTTTGAACCTTTGAAAAAAAATTGTTGCTACATAGTCTTGTTTGCCTTCTCTATTGCTGTGATACAGTAGTGCACACTGGGGAGGAAGGAATTTATTTCACCTTATAGTTTCCAGATCACGGAGGGAACGAGGGCAGGAACTCAGGGCAGGAGCCTGGAGGCAGAAACTGAAGCAGAGATCATGGAAGAACACTGCTTACTGACATGCTCTTCTGTTCTGTGCTCTGCCTGCTTCCTTATACAACCTTGGACCACCTGCCCAGAGGTGACACCACACACAGTGGGCTGAGCCCTCCCTCATCTCTCAACAATCAAGAAAATGACCCACAGACATGCTCACTGGTCAGTCCATAGGGGAAACTCCCTAGCTCATGTCCCTTCTTCCCAGGCATGGGAAGTGGACAACTGAAGCTATCCATGATTAGAGAATACTACAGGCTTTTGATTGGCTAAAACAGTTGTGTTGAATGTTTTGCTATGTGTCCCCCAGTGTTTTGTAGTGAAGATTTGTCCTGTTCCAAATGCCATGAGAAATGTTGGCATAAATTAAGCCAGATAAAATTGCAAAGGTACTCAGAACCAGAAATATGGGTCCATCATAGTGGTACTCAATAAGTATCGACAAGTGATACCATCAACAGTGTCATCATCATCATCACCATTGTGGCTTGGGACATTCTCGATTCAAACTACTCTTAAGATTACTTGACTGTTAGTAGTTACATTCTGCTGTGTTAGGCTGGGCATGAAGACCAAATGATGCATAGTGGAGAAGCAGGGGGCAATTCTGAATCGAAGTTTGTATGATATGAAAGATTTGAGATGTATGTTTTTGGCTGAATCGAATGTAGAATGTGTGGAGTCAAGAACTCCTGGAACTCTCACTTGTGAGATGGTTGGAATAAAGATGGAGATGATAGGAAACTGAAAGGCCAGGATGTCAAATGGCCAGGTCCCCATAATGGCCACTGAAGTCATGAATCATGACAGAAGAAAGTACAGAAACCATTGCTCTGGGAACCCAAGCTTGCAGCTGTCTACATTTTTTGAAGACAGCAATGTACTCTTGTTCAGTCTCTTCATGTCCCAATGCACCGGCCAGCTCATTACTGCATCTGCTAGGCCATGTCCTTGGAAGCTTCTATTCTAGGCACCATCCCATGTCTCTTCTCTGAGCACAAATTAGCACCTGGCTGCACAGTTATTTGTTCTGACTTCAAGTCATTTGATGTGTGTCGATCTGGTCTATATTCCAACGTGACTGTAATCTCCCTGGGAGCAATTAAAGTACGGTTCTCACTTCATATCTTCTGCACGCAAGGTAGCGAGTGAAATATTCGTGGAATGGCTGACTTTCTTTGGGGAATCCATGCCTTCTGTTGTCTTGGTGCCTGTGGGTCTACTGAATGCTAGGGTCTGCTATGCAGGAAGTTTGACAACCCAAGACCACAGTGACTGGTTAAGGACTGAACACAAGGCCCATTTTATCAAGATTTCTGGAAGAGGTTAGCCTTCTGATCAAGAGGGAAAAGCATGAGGGATGGTATTCAGTGCAGAACTTGCCTTGTGTGTAGAAAGCTGCCAAGCTCTTCTAAAGCCAGGCATCTTATTATATATGGAGCTCCAGCAGAAGGCACGATACCCGGCACCTGGTCTGCCTCCAAATGATGTTTATTCAATTATGAGTGGAGTGGTGAAATGTTTCATCAAATCGAGGTCCTTAGACCCACTGCCTAGATGGTCACATCGGAATCTGGTTTTAATATGATCTTCAGGCGATTCATGTACTTTGGGGGGAGGTGTGCTCTATAGATCTGAAGTCAACTTTGTTTTACAAACATCTGTCCTGGAGGGCTGTGCTGACAGACAAAAGCATCTGTTCAGGAACTGGCTTCATTTTAAGGCTCTATCAATGGGTAGCTTACTCACAAGTTTCCATGAATTCATAGATAAAGATGCTCTGACTACAAGTGTGGCATCTTGAAGCTGGTCCAGCCCAATAAAGTGAGGGAGGCAGAAGATCCCCTGGATATCTGGGCCCCTCCTTGGCACTGGGCATTGGCAGAATGCCACAGGCAGAGCGCTTGCTTACTCATGAATATGCCAGCCACCTTCCAGGTTCCTCTTGGTTTTGGTAGCCTGGAAAAGGCTGACTAAAACCTGTGAATTCTGTCACAGTCCAGGGAATGTTACATGTTAAGTGAAATCTGGGCTTCCATCCTGCACCTTGTTAGCCATGTGGCTGACTCTAGGATTTGAGTTTTAGAATCATTTTGAGCATGTATTATTAGCAGGACTAAAGGCAAACAAACACTATACAAATAACTGAAAAATAATGAATCTCCTTTTTATTTATATGTATATACATGTATGTATGATGCATATATGTGGACATGTGTGGATCAGAGGACAACCTTGGGTGTTGGTCTTCACCTTTTACCTTGTTTTGAGACAAGGTCTTTTTGCTGTTTGCCACTGGCCTTGAGCTTCCAGGAACTTCCCGGCTTAATCTCCCATTTTACAGCAGCACTGAGATTACAGACTCATGCTGCTCAACTTGGCTTCATATGCGTTCTGGAGACTGGAACGAAGGTCCTTGCATGGCAAGAGGTTTACCCGCCGAACTATCTCTCCAGCCCATAATAGTCTTGCTTCTCAGACTGTTTTCAGGTGATGGGAAAGTTTCATTGGTCAGACTCCCTAAAGTTGTACATTGTCTAAGTGACAATGCAGACCCCACTCTTTAAAATTTGCCTTGATTTCTGGTTATGCCATTCATTGAGAATCTATTTCTACCACAGGGGCTTTAAACTCAAGGATGGCTCATGAGTTTTGGATGAATTTGTAAAGACAAGGTCTCATCTAAGGCTCACATGTGCAACTTTGTATGCATATACATGCAGCATAAGTGATTTGCACAGATTTGACTAATCCAGGACAAGAATGATGAGTCATTTGCTTTCTGTAGCTTAAACTGTAAGTAGACATCGAGCCAGAGGCAGTAAAGAGCACACTCCAGTGCTTGCAGCTTGGTCTGCCTGGAAATGGGGCCCCACTGACTCAGCACTCTCCCTGAGGGAATGGAGTCTGGGTGTCGCCATTGGCAGCTCTTTCCCACTTGCAGGCCACTGGAAATAACTTCAGACCTCTGGCCTAGAGGTCTTGCAGCCTCCAGCCTATGAAGTGTGAGTCAGTCCTCTGGCTGACAGAAATGCTGTGATGCGTCTCTCCCCGTGTGCAGATGACTTCTTGAGATCATGATTGCTTGAAGGCTGTTGCTTCACAGGTCTGCTGAGAACATTCCAGCTGTGCTAACTTACATATTAATATCTATCAAGGTTTTCTTTCTTCATTTTTTTATGGCAGATTAAATGCCTTCATTTATATAATTTTTCTTTTGACAATCCCAATAAATTGCAGCCAGTACATACTAAATAGGACATCATTGAAGATATTCAACTTTAGGGAGTCTGGAGGACACTCCCTGGGTTAAGAGTATTCAGTTCCTGGCCATACTGGCTATCACTACTGAAAGTTAAGAAGTCTTATAGTGTGGGGAACCATGGGAGTAGATGACTCTTTGCATTATGCCTGTTTACCTAGATTTACACATGTGTACACTGTATGTGTATATACTTCTAAGGATGCTTTTTCAGAAATAATGAACATCGTGCCATATCAGCACTGAGCAAGGTAGAACACACAGTGTTTGAATGTATCGAATGCCTAGGGATGCAGATAAATGCTTTCTTTTTCTGGGAGAGGTGCCAGTCCTTTCATATTTGCTAAGATGGTGGCTCACTCACGTTTGAAAAGCAGATTTATATTTTGCAGTGGACAAATAGAAAAGATCTTCCTTCTTCTGGCATCGAGAGGATGATAACTTGCAAGTTTGCTCACAGGCATGGGGGAGCCACTGGCTATGCATATATTTAATCCTCATTGTGAGGATAAGATACATATACAGCAGCCTTTGAGATTGCCACTAATCACAGTCTTGTCTATAGATGAGGCTCAGAGAGATGAAATAACCTGTCCAAGGTCACAAGACTAGTGACTGGTGGAGATAGGCTGTCTCATTTGAGCTGTTACTATTGAACTCATCTTCCAGATAAAGAGTGGATAGTTGTTTTCATTTAGAGCAACATAGCTACAGTAACTTCTGTCAAATAAAAAGCCTAGTCTAGGTGTGGTCATTTGACAAGAAGATGAAGCATTGCATGACTTCTTCCTTAGGTGTGGGTGGTTACCAAAGGATCCTTAGTTTTCTTTTGGGGATTTTAAAAAGAACACTTCACATTATCTAATCCAAATACCCAATTAGGATCTAATTTCTGATTTGAATCATCATTATGTATCATCTGTATTTTGAATCAAATTAGCAACTTTAATGGAAATATTCTTTCTGGGGAATAGGGAAGTGATTATTCCTGTTCTGATGTGCTTTGAATCCACTGACATGGACTGACTACAGGAGACTTAGTTACTTGTTTTCCTAATCAGAAGTACAGCTATTACCTGCAATCACCCATTGCCAATAAAGATGCAGATTTGCAGCTTAGTTACATGTAGGCATTGTGCTTTAGAGATCAAGTCCTCAAGGCACTGTGAAGATAACCTGTGCAGGTCATAGTAGGCTGCAAGATAAGCACGCCACGTGTCTCATCTTCCACAGTGTACACTCTTAAAAATGAGGATTAAGACATTGCTTGTTTGTGCATGTCTGTGCCTGCACACGTGGGTGTGTGCATGTGTGTGAGACAGCTCTCACGTCTTTGTGTGATAGAGCTGTGCTGTCAGGATGTTGGCTGTAGAGCATAGATCTGGTTCTGTATTGTCTGAAGGGTGCTCTGCAGCCTGTTAAACAAACAGTAAGAAGTCCAAGTATCATTGGTTGTATCAACTGGTGACATCACAGACTTGCCATGAGGCCTGGAACGATATGTGGCTCGACAAAGTTCTTCATGAAAGAGTTCTTGGGTGCCCCTTAATTGTCCCTGAGTTTTCAAGATAAGAAAGTCTTTGGCTTCTTTTCAGGTGAGAAGAACAGTGTTATCAGCTTGGGACCACTCTGAACTCTGTTTTGTAAATGACCTTTTGCATTTATAAGGTATTAAATGGTTCAAAACTCCCAAGATAGCTAAGCACAGAGTGCGATGGTGTTCTACCATCGCAAGATCTCCCTTTTGTAAAGAAGAGCAAACCCTTAGTCCACTAACCGCTGCTTAGAACTCTGCTCTGGAGGTGGGGAATGTGGCCTTAGGCAAGACAAGGTGGGGAGGGGCTCCAGGCAATGGCAGGCAGTTAGAATTGGGCTTCCTGTGACAGAACATCAGGAACAGACACCTCTTTATTCTGTCTGGGCCTGACGGTTTGCCTACTCTTCCCTTTTGCTGAAGCAGACAAAAAATAACCTTCATTCCCTTTCACCAAACAAATAAAACCTGAATCCAAGCCTGCAAACCTATATTTAAGATTTTGATTTGGGGCTAAGGAAATGGTAGCAAGTCAAGGAAATTGAGTGTTTTGGTTGGAAGGCCCTTTTTCTTTGTCTCATACAGTTTTGCCTCCTGCTCACAGGGTACCAAAGGAGAAATATATGTGGGAAAAAAAATCAAAGGCTTTTAACATTAAACAGGCTTTTCATGTTCATAAGCCATCTGTGCCGTGGCTTCAACCAGTGGAGCCTGGTGCTGCTGTGCTGTTCTTGCTCAGGGAGTGAGTGATGCCACCCCAGACTGGAGGCAGCTCCAGGTTTGGCTGATTTCCTTGAGGGGACACTGGGGACGGTTCTTTGTTCTGCAGCTCGGTCAGTGCAAACTTAAATCAGGAGCAGGACAAGCACCCCCAGGGTCTTGTGGGGGCTCAGCATCTGGATTCCTTTCTTTTTATAAGCCGTGGATTTGATTTCACTGGTCCGTTCTCTTGTTCTTGCCTAGGTCTGGGGTCGGGTGGTCATACTTATGCCACGAATATTCTCCCATTGGGCAAAGCAATAGTAACTTGGAAATTTGAACGTAGGCTTTGCAAGTGTACACTAAATAATTCAGCAGGAAGTCAAAGGGCCGCATGTTAGGAGCAGAAGTACTGTATTCTCTGTCCTCCTGTAGTTTACACTGTTGAAAGCAGGCTAATAAACAGCTGAGGTACAGGGTGACAAATGCTGCTGCAGGAAAAGTTCAGGGAGGGAGGGGGAGTTGACCTCTACCGGAAGGTAGCAGGTACTCAAGAAGGCTGGGCAGAGAAAGTAATATCTCTTTGGGGGCCAAAAGGTAAAGGAAGAATTCTCTAGAATGCAAGGGTTAAGGCTAGGTTAGGGTACCAGGCAGCAGGAGTGATGGTTGCAAAGGGCCTGGGAGGCATCCTGTGGGACTGGTGTATGGAGCCTGTGCAGGGACCTGCAAGGATGGGCAGGTCTGCGGGCTGTGGAACAGTGTTCCCTCACCTACTGTGAAAGGACCACCAAGTTTTAGCAAGACTCCTGGCCACCCAGAACAAAGACCTCTTCTCTTGGCCTTCCTGGCAACTGGGGGTGGCTCACAACCAGGTCCTGGTCAGTGAGAACAAAAAACTGTTGCGCACATCCTCATGACTATGCCCTTAAGGGCTGTGCCTTTCCTCCTGGTCCTTTCTGCTTCCCGCTGGCTAGAGTTTGGGTGAAGTCAGGAACATTCTGGGAATGATCCCACTGAAGACAGAAGATGGGTCTTGATTCAGGGTGCATCTTAGAGTCATGGACTGCTCATGCTCAGGTGACTATGTGAGAAAAATAACCTACCTTGCTGAACTTACTGGTAATTTCAGTCTCTGTTATAGAAACTAGGTCTATGATCTAAATGATTCAAGAGGCTGGCTGTGGTTGGATTCTTCTGCTGGAGCAGCATGGTTATTGACAGCCTTCTCTATGAACACTGGCAACCAAGCTGGACAGGGTTCCTGTTCTCCAGGAACTGGAGTCTCATGGGCAGTCTGTAGTATTTCATAAGTAAAAGAATAATCTGAAGATGATGATGGAAGCAGCTAGCGTTTATCACAAGCTTATCTTTCTCTGTGCCAACCAGCTCTTGATGCATTATTCTGCACACTCTATGCCCTAGCCCGGTGATCTGCTGCTATTATTGGCCCCGTCTTATAAATGAACAATGAATAGGTGAAATAACTTTCTAAAGCCTCGCTGAGAAGTTTGTTCTCTAGTTTTCATGACCATGACACTTTGAAGGGCATTGCTCAGTTATTTTAATAAAGTTGTTTAATGTCACATGATGATTAAGTTCAAGTATGCATTTTGACATGAATACCACAGAATGAGTACCATGTACGATATAGCAGGAAGCCAAGAGACCGTTTCCTGCTGATGTTAACTCTGATAACCTGGTGATACCTGAAAAGTTTCACCATTTAAAGTTACTATTTTCTCCTTTGTAAGCCCTAAGTATTTTACAGGGAGATGCGTCGAGACCCTGTAAATACCTTGTTTCTCATTCTTGAACCCATTAGTTTTAGCACCCATTGACAATTCTTACTGGAGCAATTATTGCTGTTGGATTTGTCAAATGATAATTTCTTTTTCCAACGTTCCTTCCACATTTATTAGTTGAAATCTCACTGCAAAGACGGAGCTTTTCGTTCTAGCATATTTATTTGTCAATTCAGTTTTTGTATAAGCATGGATTAGCGGATTTTATTGTATTTTATAGGCAATTATGCATTCCTGACACTGTTTATTTTACTGCTGAAACTGTCTCAGATTTGGCCATTTGGTTTCTGTGCCATTTTAACAGGGCTTCACCAAGTTCTGAAGATGTCTTATTTCTTAGCAACAGAAGTTCAGGTTTATCTTTCACTGTTCCTTCTGTGATCTAGAATCAGTCTTTTCTCCCAGGAGCCCTGATTCCTTTTTGTTGAAGAATTGAATTTAGAAATTTTGATGTGGGTGCTAGGGCTGGTCCAGCAGGACTATCTTTAAGCCTCGGCACACGTGGGCTATGCTGGGTACTGTCATTTTTCATTCTTTGCTTTTCAGTTACTTTTTTCTTATGAATTTATTTTTATGGTCTGTGAGGTATCAGTATATAAGCTACTATTCTAATATATTTATATTTATAATAGTCTATATATTTACATATTTATATTAGAATATATTATTATTTATACTAGTCTATATATTTATTTTATTTTTAGTTACTATGTGACAGCAAATTCTTATTGAATATTTACCCTTCTGACAATTTGTCTACTTGTGCATCAAAACTGATTGTGGGCATAGATGGAAAAACAATGGATTCTTCAAGAAGACGTCACAAAATGGAGAGAGAGTGTGTGGGGGTGTTTAACGAGTTGGAGGGAGAGGAGCGGACATGATGTAACTACAGATATGAATGAAATTCTCAAAAAAAGGTATAAAGACAACGGATTTTATATACCCTCACTCTGACTATATACTGTGTATCTGAACACACCATGCCTTAGCCCAGTTCTTCAGTGCTATTAATTTGGACCTAGCAGGCTGTAGTTTGAATCTGAACTGCCCCCACGAGCTTGTTTTGCGTGCTTGTTTCCCAGGTGGTGATGCTGTTTTTCAAGGCTGTGGAACCTTCCGGAGACGAAGTCTGGCTAGTGGAGGGAGTCACTGAGGGTGAGCCTTTGAAAGTGATAGCCTGGTCTCAGTTCCATCACACTCTCTGCTTCCTGGTCCCCCTTGTTGTGAAGTACCCCAAATCTTCATGCTATCATGAGCCCTGACATACTTTTCCAGCTGAGACAGCCTGGGGTACTCTCAAACTGGGCCAAAATAAACATTTCCTCTTGTAAGTTGTTTCTGGCAGATATTTTGTCATGGAGATGCAGAAGCAATAGACACAGTGCGCACACCCTTGAGGAGGCTGAGGGTCCCTGCTCTCCCTGTTTTCTCTCTGACTGTGAGGTGAGTGGTTTTGTTCTGCCATAGGCTCCCTTGCCCCAGTCCTGAGCAGTGAGGTCAAATGACCATAGGCTACAACCTTGACAACTCTGAATCCAAAGAAACACATTATCTCTATATAAGTTGGTTACCTCAGCTGAAGATACAGCTCAAAGGTGAACACTTGCCTAAGGTGCAGGCAGCCCAAGGGTCAACCCCCTAGAATTTATTATAGTGATGGAAAGCCCACTAACAGACCAGCTGGTTAGCTCAACCATTCACTCACATCACTGATCAATTTAGTGCAACAAAAATCAGACTGGTCAGTTGTTTGGCATAGTCAAAGCACTGGCTGCTCTTGCAGAGGATCTGGGTTCTGTTCCCAGCACCCACATGATGACTATCAACCATCCGTAACTTCAGTTCCAGAGGATCTGGCCCCTTTTCTGACCTCTGCAGGTTTTCATGACATGGGTGCACTTACACACATGCAGGCAATACACTCATACACATAAAAAAAAATCCGTTTCCCAGTTGATAATACATCCGTCAAGATGCTTTTTCTTAAGGGAGATCACAGTTATTTGCATAGTCAGCAGGTAATTTATGAATTCCAAGACCAGATCTCCCAGTGCAGAGCTAATCTATTCTGTTTTGGTAAAGGGTGTCTCTATTTTATTTTCAATGGATTCTTCATCAAAGTCACTCACATAGTTTGGTAAGGAACTCTTGAAACTCAATTCAATCTTGTTGATTTAGCCAACGATTTCTCATGTGGATAATACAGTTAGAGCAATCATATAAATCAAAATACCCAGTTCTCATCAAGAAGACTTTCCTACATTGTGGTTGATGCATTTCCTGGCAAGTGATGGATGAAAAAGGAAAAACTCCAGATTTCAAGAGTGAGAAGAGAGAACTCTATTCTCATAAAATGCCTCTTTTGGTTTTACAGTTGCCTAAAGCCAGTTCTGCAAAAGATGAGCAGTTCCTGAAATGCTGAAATTGGGTTGCTATTGTGAAAAACTGTTGCTGTTCAGGAGGGGCGTTTGGGTAGGATGCCCACCAGATCTTGCAGGGGCTTTGTCCTCCTGAAGAATGCTTGACACCCAGCACCCCGTCATGCTTCCTACGCACTTTAAGCCACAGTTTCAGCAGAAGGCGGTTCTACAGAAGTGAGATCTGGTCCAGTCTTCTGCGTTGAGCCCTGTATATAAGATGATACCCCTCGGAACAGCATTTCCTTATCCAGAGCGCCTTGTGTGGAGGAAGGCCATTTTTCTCATCTAGCATGTGGAGACTTGTCTTCCTGAAACCAACAGTCCTCAGATGCATGTACCTTTCCTGCAAGACCTGCTGAGGCTGTTTTGGTGGCCATCATGAAAAGTCCGGAGAACTCGTGCTAACCCAGATCAGCTGCCTCGGCAACCGGATGTGCAAACCCTAGTATCTGTTGAAAGTCTAGCAAGCAGCTTGGTGTTCGACAAACATTACAGACCTTCCCTCTTGCACTTTGACTCATGGGTGGCTGGTGGCTGTCATGAAAGTTCAGAAAGGCTCTGTAGACCTTCTGTACATCTGAGAAAACAACTTTTACATGTACCCGGTCTCCTGGGAGTCTGTGCCCTTTTGATCTCTACCACTGCATCCACGCCAATGAGGTGGCTGCTATGTGTGAGAAGCATGCCCAGAGGTTACCCCAGAAAGCTGGCCATCTCTTCATCTCTTCAAGAATAATGCAGGCCCGAGGCACTTGACTTACCTTGGGTACCCTTTGCCTGCAATGCTCTTCCTGCAGTCTTAGCTGTTTTCTCTATTTAGGGCTCAGCTGAGGTGCGTCTCCCTAATGCATGGTTTGATCCCACAGGTGCTTTTATTCCTCATCCTCAATTTCCCTCCTCTCCCCTCCCTTTGCCTTCCCTTCCTTCCCCCCTTTAAATAATTTATTTATTTTTATTTTATGTGTATGAGCGCTTTGTCTGCATGTATGTAAATGCAGTATGTGCCTGTAATGCCCGTGGAGGTCAGAGAGGGCGTTGGATCCCCTGGAACTGGAGTTACATAAGATTGTTAGCTGCCACAGGAGTTCTAGGAACTGAACCTGGGTCCTCTGGAAGAGACGCTGGTGCTCTTACGCAGTGAGTCATCTCACTAGCCCCTCCTTCCTCCCTTTTTGAGACAGGATTTTGTTTTACAGCCCAGCAAGACTTTGTACCAATTCTCCTGCTTTAGCCTTCTGAGTTCTTGAGTTGTAAATGCACAGCACCACACCCCACTTCTAGTTTTATTGTCCTCATCACACTTTACCAGAAATTTGCTCTCCCTTCCTCCGTCCCTCCATCCTTCCCTCCTTCCCTCTCTCCCTCCCTTTCTGGTTTTCTGTATGTGCACATTCATGTACATATGACATTCAGCTGTAGTGCATGTGTAGAAGTCAGCAGGCAGCTTGGGTGCCTGTCTTCACCTTCTACTTTTGAGGCAGGCTCTTTGTGACGTGTTTCCACTGCGTGGACCAGGAGAGCTGGGCTGTGAGCCTCTGAGGATTCTCCTTTCTCCACTTTCTATTTCCCACAGGAATTCTGGGGTTACAATCACTTGAGCTATATATCCAGCTTTTATTCCAGCTCTGGGGATTTGAACCCAGGTCCTCATGCTTGCACAACTAGAGCTTTTACCCACTGAACTTTGTCTCCAGCTCCCAACTTGTTTTTCTGAGAGTCTCATGATGTGGCCCAGGCTGCAATCCATAATGACTTCAAACTTGGGATTTTCTTGTCTCAGTCTCCCAAGTGTGGGGTTCCTCCCAAGTGTAAATGCTGGCTTGCTTACCAGACATACAGTAACTTATGTCCCCTCTCCTGACAACAGAGAAACCTTGTCTGTTTTGGTCATAAGTGTGTCCTCAGGGTTTGGAAAGTGATAGAAAATCTGCCTTCAAACAAATCTACAGCACTTTCAAGTGCTGTATTCGAGCATAGAGCCATCTACTCTACCTGGCAGAATTGTCTTCCAACCTCCTCAGCTGACATGCTGGAATCTCAGATACATCTCCTGATGGCCAGTCCCAGCCAATCGCTGTCTCTTTGAATCTCATTATTTTGATCACCATCTTTGTAGCTGCATGAAGAGACATGTGCCTCTTGATTTTAGATCTTCCCTGCTTAGCATCCTACCCAAGAAGCGGGCACAGCATCCTGGCCAGCAAGCCAGCAGCGTGTGCACGTCACACCGAGTTACTCCATCACATGTGGGGTGTTGACAGGGTTTGCTCTCCTCTGAAACTTGGGGGCTGGCTGCTGCTTCTGAGGGGCTGAGGGGATTCTGTGCCACTCAGCTGCCGCACCGTGGGAGCCGAGTGGAAGCCTGCCATCTGACATCTCTTCCTACCCCAATTAATATCACGAAAGGGCAATGTTTATGCAAAACCACATGCCGAGAGGCCTTTTGCTCCTAATTTAAACTATTAAAATGCCATTAAGAATTGCAGTGCACATTTCAGCAGTGTTTTCCTTCATTATTTCTTGTTGAAGAACAACGATGTGGAAGGGAATGCATTTTGTTTCCTTGCAAGTGGGGCTTGTTTTTTCAGGACAGTTTGTGATGGCTTTTGTTGGAATTTATCATCCAAAAGCCAACCCCTCTACCCAGAGATGGAGTCAGCAGATGCACTATTTATCAGCAAAAATAAGTGTGATCAATAAGAACACTCTGGGGCATTTATTTTAAATGTTTGGCTAGATAACCCGTCATGGACATCACACTGGAGACAGTGTGTGTTTCGGCTGCTCAGGGCCGGGGAGCCTGTGATGTTTCTGTTTCATTTGCTTGCCCATTTTCAGTGACATGCCAGCATTTAGTGCTCCACAGCAAAGGCCTCATCCACCTTGACGACCATGGCTCAGACGCGAGGTTGGTTATCGCACAAGCCGGCTCACATGCCACAGGAAACTTTGTGAACATAGTCTACCCACAGGGCTTGTGATTTTTGAAGTTTTGGCCAATTTTCATTTTTTTCTGGAGATTGAAATACACACACAGTTTGATCTGGTTTTGACCTTTTAAATTGTTACAAGTTTATCTTTGGCTAAAAGCATGGAGAGTCGGAATAATTATATTTTGTGAAGAAGTAGGTTCTGTGCGCAGAGGGTGACCACAGTTATGGTCATGTGTCTCTCAGACAACGTTTCCTTGCTGGATGGTATAAACAAAGAAAAACAGTATTTTTGAACGTTTTTATTGAAAAAGTGTACTTAGCCTCTGGGTGGCGGCTTTGCAAGGGGGCTGCTCCCAGCCTCTCTGTCCTGTCCCCTGTGGGTGATGGTATTTCCAAAACCCCTGCCTGGGGCTGCTGTGGCAGACCTGAGAGCCCGCGATCTAGAATGTGATCTGCAGTGTTTCATTCAGAGAGCCGGGGCCCTCCAGCAGAAGTTGGAGTCCCTTCAGGCCAGTGTCTTACTGACCTCTGAAGGAAGAATCATTCCTGTGTGCTCTGCCTTGTGAACTCTGCACAGCTGGGCAAAGTGGCGCCTCTGGGTCCTTCTCCTTCCGGCAGGAAGAAGGATGCTCACCGAGCTTGCTCAGAGCTGCCTTGTGCTACTCGGATGCCATGATACACACTCCCTCCTGTGTCCTTCGGTCCCTGTCTACAGCTCCGCACCAAGGGCTACCCTTACAGGTAAGGCAAAGGACACAGGTGCAGTGCCATAAGATAAGGCTCACAGCCAGGCACCAAGTCCCCATCCCTGCCCCATTTCTTCCTCCCCAGTTAACTGGAGATAATCATGACCTTGAACCATTGCCCAATTCTGAGTCAGCTTTCATCCTTCAGGGTGTGGTCCAGGTCCTGGGGTAGCCCTTAACAGGAAGGAGCTTAGTGAGGTGAAGGGTCTGTCTTCAGGGCACCGGGCAGGCAGTATGTGACCACAGAGCACACTTCTTTGAGAACCATCTCCGTGACCATTGCTTAGCTGTTGGAAGAAATGGAACCCCTTCTCTGTTGGGAAGGAAAAATTCTGTCATAGACTCTGCGATGGTTCGTACAAGCTGTCTAGAGTTTTATGTCCTTTGAGATCATGGCTGAATAATATTTTTTTGCCTTTGCAGTTTTATGAGAACCTTCGACTCAGATGGGTAATAATTATTATTTTTCATAGTACGGTGAAGCCCAGTAGATGGGAACACCAAGCTCTTACTCCCCAGAACACCGCCTCAAGACTGAAATCCTCCCTGACGCTTTCTTAGTCCAAAAGTGGAAAACATTACATTCTCTATGAGATTGTTGAAAGGACTAGAAAGAACGTATGAATCACACGTGGCACGCTACAGGCCTGAAGAAGCACTCAGTAAGCAAGATGACAAAGTTATATCCACCATCGCGGAAACTTCTTGAGCCATGCATTTTAGTGGCACCGGAAGATATGCGAACAAGGAAAGCACAGTTATGAGGCTGCAAGCAGCTGAGGAGGAAAACCAGGTCAGGCTCCACATTTTGCTATTGGCCTCTCACCCCACCAGATGATCCCAACTCTGCTGAGGCCCATTGCACAAATGTGGAAAACTGAGGTATTTATAAGACTAATTTATATGTGAAGTTATCAGAAGTTATCAGTGTAGTACATTCAATACAGTTATGTATACTAACAGGAAATGCTGGCCTCTTCTGACAGTTTCTGCAGCCCAGCACCTCACTCTCAATGGCAAATGTAGCTTGTGTGGATTGCTGTTTGTGGTTGTGCTGCTGTGGTCAGCTGGATGGTCCCGCTAGTGTCTGTTCACGACCCAGATCCCTCTACTGTTAACCTCATAACTTGGGGGTCCCCAATCTGTCCAGCTAAAGGCCTCTCAGACTCCCTTGCAGCTGAGAGTGGCCATGTGACAACATTCTGGTCCCTGAGTTGTAAGTATGCTTGAAGGGATTTGGGGAAAACCCTTTCCTTTCTGGGTACAATACCACTTCCTTTAGTTTCTTTCTCTTTTTCCTGCCTGGAATGTCAATGTGATGACTGATGGTCAACTGCAGCTGTTTTGGAACCTTGAGGTCATAAACATGAACATGGATGCCTCAAATGCAAGGATTGTAGAGACAAAGGCAAAGCTGGTCTCCTCATGCTGGTTTTGAGTCTCTGAGCTGTTTCAACTGTTGACCCCTAGACTGCTTCTGGCATAACACCCACAAATCCCTATCTCTGAGGTCCCTGTGTCAGCTATTCTCGACTGTGCTGCAGACTGTATTTCTAACTGGTACAAATGGCTTCATAACAATGTGCTAGCAGACATATATAAACTACCCCCTTTGAAATGGGCGCTTTGTTTTATGGGAAAACAGAGGACACATGGGTGGATAATGAAAAGAATATGTCTCTTTCTCAGTGAGAGAACTTTCCAGATATTGCTTTTTCCTACATTATGCATCTGGCTTCAGGTGTCCTTTGAGTCTTCAAAGTATTGCAACTGGAGCGATCCAGGGTGAAGAGACAGCTGATCCTGGGTATGGATCTGGCTAGGCGCTCTCCTGCCCTTCTTCAGTTTGACTTCTTGTCCTGGCTCTTTCCTTTTGGTCACATCTCCTGGCTTCCTCCTGGCACTGTCTATACAAATCTGCTCTGTCTGCAGCTGTGATCTCACAGGCGGCTGATCTCCACTTTGCCAGGTAGGAGTGAGTTGACTGAAAGCCAAGAGAAAGGCCAGAGAATCCAGGGATGGTCAGATTTGCTTCTGTTGGCTCTTCAGAAAAGACCTCAGGATCTGGAAGAAAGTTCCTGGGGGAGGAAAAGCCTCATGGTTTCCAGTGGGGGATGTGGTGGAGAAAGAAGGGATATGGTTTCAGAGAGAGGATGTGGCCTCTGGCAGAGGGGCGCGCTTTCCAGCAGCCGCAGGTGGGGTGTCTCTCTCTTCTGCTCTTCAGCACAGCTTAGACGGAGCGATGGAAACTGCGTCTTCATTCCCTTCCAGCACATGCGGATTTTGACTTCGGTACTGTGTCCAGACCTGCTGAGAGGTTTCCCACAGAATCATCCAGATCTTTCCTCTCTAGGTAATGGGGGTCAAGTGGAAGAGGGTGGGGGTAGCGAAGAGGGGTGTGGTGTTTGCAAACTGCTCTTGAATGCAAAAGCTGATCCCTTTCCTGAACCCTTCCTTCCCCCAATAAACGTATAATTAGATGCTAAATGAAGACGTGCCAATGCCACCTACCTGCAGAAGGCCAAAAAGGGCGAGGGAGGGAAGCTGCCCGCGCCCCCGGGCCCCGCCCTGCTGCAGCCTCGCTCCTTGCTGCGGGGGAGATTTTTCCGCAGGCTCGGGTTTCATTTTCCTCACCTCTCTGTCCTTGTGTTATTTATGGGAAAGCTCTGGAGGAAGTTGCCCCGGCACTTTTCAGCATATGCCTCATAAGTTTTATGAACCTCAATTGAATCTGCTTTTTTGTCTTTCCAGTCCAGGCCTTTAAACTCATTTCTGGATTATAACCCTCTGCAGCCATCTCAATGGAACTCCGCACACCTGTTTGATTTCCTTCTGCCCTGGGGCATCTGAGACAGGACTTCCCTGCCTCCCTTCGGTGGAGGGGTGGGGCACATGGCCTCTGCCTTCTTTTCCTCTTCTGAGTTCTCTTTTGAAGCGGAGGCTACTCCTTCCTGGGATCCTTCCCTTAAGGTGCTTCCTACAAGTGCTGGTGACTCGGAGAGCTCAAAAGTGAATTTGCTAGACCCGGGCAGATGGACAGGAGGTCTGGGACACATGTTTGATGTCCAAACAAGACACAAAGAATTGCCCAGTGTGGCTGTCACTGCCACGGTGGCACTGTGGACCTCAGCACCACAGTTCTTAATGAAGCAGAACTCTCAAGGTTCTGCTCAGAGTCTACTCAGGGTGCTCCCCATAAACTTTGGTTTATTGGGAAGCGGGGAGATGCATCACCTCCCTCACTCCTTTTCTTCCAGCAAGGTTTGAAATTCTCAGGAGGGGCGGAGTCTGAGGTGGGTTGTGGTGGGAAGTGTTGGGTGGCTCTGGCTCTGGCTCTGCTGAGGAGGACCCCACTGTGTGGGGTGGGCATTCGCAAGGCCTCGGATGCCCAGCCTCTCCTTTTCTTCCATGTTTTCTAGACTCGATCTTCTGCTTCTATCTATATATTGACTGCCCACGACCTTTCAGTATGTCGCTTTGCTACAGCCTCAACTATAACAGGCACACCAAAGACCATGGAATTCCTGCTTCCCACCTGCCCACCTCCTGGTCCCATCAGATTGAGAAACAGCCTGGCCTCCATGCCAGCCACCACCTTGTAGGAGGGCACCAGCTCAATTCAAATGTAAGTGATTGTTTTCCCTAGGTCCCCACCAGGCATGACGAAGTTCAGTCATGTTTTCTTGAGCGTGTTGTAAAGGGTTTAGAGGAGGTGACCAATGCCTGATCTCATGATACATGTCACAGACAAGTGTATGCTGCTCAGGAGTGAGTCAAATGCCGATGGATGCAGAAGTTCTCAGAGGGAAAGGCCTGGCTTCTGGACTGTAGCCTTCTCTAGTCCATTCCTTCCCCTAGTGACAGGCGGTGTGGACACAGATTCCTGTTCTTTCAATCTACTCTCTAGAACACATAAATATGTTTTTTGAGACTGAGTCTTTCTATAGAGTACAAACAGGCCTCAAACTCTCCCAGTCCTTCTGTCCTTGGCTCCAGAGTACTGGGATTACAGATATGCATCACCTCACCTGGCTCTGGATTTTGCTTTTTTGATGGCTTTTTTCAATTAGCAGAATTTTCCATAGAGGTTTCATATATTCTTTGAGTGTGTGTGTGTGTGTGTGTGTGTGTGTGTGTGTGTATTATACGTATATGTTCCTGTGTGTATGTATACATGTGGGTCAGTGCACACACACATGTGTGAGTGTGGAGGTCAGAGGTCAGTGCTGAATGTCTTCTTCAGTCTCTCTGTCTTATCTTTTTTTTGGCCAGGCTTTCTCAAAGAACCTGAAGCGCAATGATTCAGCGAGGCCTACTGGCCAGAGGGCTCCATAGCACATGTCTCTGGCTCCTCAGCTCTGGAATTACAGTCAGGAGTGCCTAACGTTTTTACTTGGGTTCTGGACATCTAAATTCAGGTCTTTATGTTTGTACAACAAGTGGTTGACTGACTAAGCCATCTTCCAGGCCCCTCTATAATATTTGATAGAATACCTTTTGAGTATATAATTTTTCATTAGTAGTTACTAATCTTTTGTAGTCTCCTGTTCCAACAGAACAGTCTACAGCTGGGTCCTTCAGTCCTTTATATGATTTTATGGGGCATCTAATGAGCTTTCTACTCAAAACTGCCAAGGTGGTTATGATTTTCTGCACCAGAATTGAGCCTGAAGTACTAAGCTATGATCCCATCACATGGTTTCTCTGTTTAAGACACTTCTGTGATTGTTAAGTACAGCTCACACTGAAACACCTTCACCTCTCTGAGCCTCAGTTTCTCTCAAAGGCCAGCCCCACTTTTCTTGCTGTGGGGGTCAGGAATGGCTGCTCTTGCCTTAATCACCCCATTTCCACCCAGTTACGGTGTTTTCTCTGTTTCCTGTCCATCCTGGGCTGGCAGCGAGTGCATCTCCCACTGGCCTCTTGTGTCTGTGACACAGCATCTACTCAGACACTCCTCTGTCTTCAGCATCTTCTCTTCTCCGCCCCACCCTTATCCTTGCACAGCTAGCTTGGCCAGCCTGCCCTGCTGTGCAGCGTGCGCCCACCTTGCTCCCAGCCTTTTGTTACACTGTGATTTGGGGCACACTACTACTCTGAAGTGAGCACAGAGCTTCATTAGAACAGGGCAGAGCAGAAAGACGTTCTTGGTGACCAGTTCACACACATGCAAATCGTCCTGATTAGTACGCGGCCCTCACGTAAATGCTGCCACATCTTGTTTTCCTTTAGTGTCCCAAAATGCTTCAAACTAGAGAAAAGAAAGGGTATTTATTGAGTATATCATACCGTGGGTGAAGTGCTTTCTTAACCATGAGCTCATTTACTATTCGCAACAATCCTGGAAAGATATTTTTATATTTCAGAGACACGAAACAAGCTTCCCTTGAGTTCCCCTGGTGCCTTCCAAATATCCTGAATGACCACTTGCCTGCAAGGGCTCTAAACTGCAGTAGCTCAGTACCGAGCACACACACACACACACACACACACACATTCACACACACATATGTGTGTGTGTGTGTGTATATATATATATATATATATATATATATATATGACTGATTCATGAAGAGTGAAAAGCTCCCCATTCTCCTGGAAAGATGTTTCAGGACTCCAAAAGCTCACAAAAGTGTTATCTTCTTTTATAAATTAAAACAACATTTTCAGCTTTAAAAATTTCCTTCTTTCTATTCTTTGGCTATCTTATACATGTACCTAATTAGCTTTAGTCATGTTCCTACCCACTACCCTCTCTCACATCGCCTCCTCTCCCTCTGACATGCTGCTCCTTCCCAGGAAATCCCTCTCCTACTTTCATGTCTTCTTTTTGTGTGCAAGATACTGAGGTGAATTAGAGATACTTGCATGAGCATGGCTGAGGCTATTTACTGGAGAATGGCTAGCTGACCAGTGGCTACACCACTGAAGAAAATGACAGTCCTCCTTTCAACCATTAACTGTCAATAGACCGTGGGGAGGGGTGGGATCTCATAAGCCCCCGTTCATGACCCCCATCTTGTGCAGGTCTGGTGCTGTGAGCTTAGGAGTGCTATGGCCACACTATGTGCAGAAGACATCATTTTGTTGCACATCTCCCCATCCTCTGGTCCTACATTCTCTCCACTCCCTCTTCGATGATGTTCCCTGAGCCTGGAAGAGGGTGATGTATGTGTCTTATTTAGGCTGAGCCCTCCACTGTCACTTATTCTAAGCTCTTGACCATTTGTGAGTCTCTGTATTAATCACTGCCCACTGCAAGAAGAAGCTTCTCTGATCAAGGTTGAGAGCATCACTGATCTGTGGGTATAAACAGGAGAAGGCAATTTGCAAACATATTCATTTTGCAAACAATAATAGTAGGTTCCCATCTAGAGTCCATGACCCCCTCAGCCATGGGCTATTGACCAGATTTACAGAATAAAGTATGAATTCTTTCCTGTGGAGTGGCTTTCAAATCCAATCAGAAAGCAGTTGGTTACCCCTGAAACACATGGCATGATTGTTCCAGTGGGCACATCTTGCCTGGCTGATGGTTACTATTGCTCACAAGGTCCACAGCTGGGTAATACAGTTAAATTTTCTCTTTCAGGAGCCTGCATAGCCCTTTCCAGCACTATGAAGGCTAGCCAGCAGGGAGGAAGACTCCAGATCAGTTCCAGATTGATTTCTCTGTATTTCTATGTCTTTGTGACCAAAGTGTGTGGTGTCTTCAGCAGTAGCATCTTATTATCAAATTCTGGTTGGCAGTCAAGAGGAATGGCAATGACACAAATTGTAAAACAACCTTTTACTTTGTGATCATTTTAGACTTACAGATGAGTTGCAAAAATAGTGCAGAGGGCTTTTACCTTTACCAAGCCTGCTCTAACATCAAATCTTGTATAACTATACTTATAGAAACTGAGAAAGCAATACTGGGAACTGGAGAGAAGGCTCAGTGGTTAGGAGCACTGGCTGCTCTTGCAGAGGACACAGGTTCAGTTCCTAGCATCAACATGGCGGCTAATAACCGTCTGTAACTCCAGTGCAAGAGGATCTAGCACTGTCTTCTGGTCTATGTGCACATTGCATGCATAGGTGAAGTGACACATACATCAGACAAGACACTCATACACATAAAATAAAAATAAAGACAAGGAGAACCAGTATAAATATCATTAACAAAATACATATTATTACTAGAAGTTTATCAGTTTTCTCTGCAAATAACTTTGTATTTCAGAATCTCATCCATTAATTTCCTTTAAGACAAGGAAGAGGCAAAGATGCCTACTCTTACATCATCTACTCAGATAGTATTGGAAGTCCTAGCCTGAGCAATTAGATGAGAAAAAGAAATGAAAGGTATTTGGAGAAAGAAGTAAAATTATCTCTGCTAATAGATAACATGACCTTAAGCATGGAAACTTGAAGATTACACAAAAAAACAATAACTAGTAATGAATTGTGGCATTACTAGATACAAAATCAGCGTATAGAAACCAGCCATCCTTCTCTACGCCGGCAATGAATAATTTGAAAAAAATATATTTACAAAGAGCACCAGAAAGAATAAATTGCTGAGGAATACATTTAGCCAAGGAAATGAAATTTATTTATTAGCATCTCTTCATGCATTTGGATATTTTAAAAATTAAATTAATTTTAAGTGCCATACAAAAACATAAATGTACACATATTGAGTTACCATAAAGTTTTGCTATGTGTATACATTGTATATTGTTTAAATCAGGTTAAACATATCTACCCAAATATTGATTATATTATTATGATTAAAAACTTCCAAAATCCTTTCTCTTAGCATTTTGAAAGAATTTTACACTAAAAACAGTATGGTACTGACATAAAGACAAACATATCAGACACAGAGGATATTGGAATAGAACAGTGAGTACAGAAATAAACCTTCACACATACAGTCAAATGAATCTGGACAAGGATGGCAAGATCGTTCAATGGGGGAGACAGAAGTCTTTTCAACAAATGTTGCTGGGAAAACTGGATAGTCACTCGCAAATGCATAAAATGACATATTCTCAAAACAGAACCAAGACTGGAATATAAGAGCCACAACTGCGAAACTTACAGAGGAAAGCATGGGGAAGCGAAGTTTATGGCAGTGAGCTTGGCAATTTCTTGGCTATTTCACAAAAAGTACAGGCACTGAAAGAAAAAACTAGACAAACTGCACTTGGTTGAAATTGAGTACTTTTCTGTATTTAAGGGCACCTTTAAGAGAATGAAGAGGCAACTGGAGACCAAAGAAAATGTTTGCAAATCTTGTAACCAGTGAAGAATTAATATGCATAAAATACAAATGGCTCCTAAACTCAACAACAAAGCAACCTGATACAAAAAGGGTTGAAATTCAAATTTCTTCAGAGAAAATAGCAGAGTTGGGAAGGCTGTGACAGAATGCTTAACATGGGTAATCACTAGAGAAATACATTGCAACCTCAGTGAGATTCCACATCACACCCATTAGGATGGCCAGTGTCCCCTAAACTGAAAATAAAGTAGCCCTAAGGAAGGGCAGACACTGGAATGCTGGAGTGATCTAGGGGCTGTCAAATGATGCTCCACTGTGGAGGAGAGTGTGGCAATTCCACCAAACACCTCACAGAAAATGACAATGCCACCCACATTTCCACTGTGCATGTCTTCAAACGAATTGAAGTAGACTCTGGTTGGATGTTCATACCTTTATGTCTCTGGCGACATCATTCACAGTAGCCACAAGTGGAAACAGTCAAATGACCAAAAGACTCATGGATAACGAAGGTGGTGTACATGTACAACAGGTATTCAGCCTCAAGGGCGCAGTGTCTTCACAGGCTACGTCATGAATGGCCCTTGAAAACTTTATGTGAGGGGAGCATAAGGCAGACATAAAGGACATGTGTTCTATGAGCTCCCTTACAGGAAGTACCTAGAGGAAGTAGAATTTCAGCCAGTGGAGGCTGGGTAGAGGGGACAGTGGGAAGCTATCATTCAGTGGGTACAAGAGTTTCAGGCAGAAACAACAGAAGAGTTCTAGAGGTGGGTAGTTCTGCTGGTTAGCTTTAGTTGTCACCTTGACACACCTGGGAAGAGGAACCTAACCTGGGAACTTCCTTTATCAGACTCATGGCCTGTGGCCATGTCTGTGAGGTATTTTCTTCATTGTTGAGTGATGTGGATGGTGCCACCCTTGGGCGGGCAGTCCTGGGTTATATAGCAAAGCAGGATGAGCACAGGCAGAGGAGCAAGCCAGTAAGCAGCATTCCTCCATGGTCTGTGCTTCAGCTCCTGCATCCAGGTTCCTGCTTTGAGTTCCTGCTTCGGCTTCCCTTGAAGATGAACTGTGATTATGATGTGTAAGCCAAATAAACCCTTTCTTCCCCAACTTGGTTCTGGGACGAGTGTTTATCTCAGTAATAGAAAGCAAACTAACACCACAGTAATGATGGTTATGCAACAGTGTGAGGTGTATGGTGTGAATGTATCTATTATGTCACACCCTTTAAAGGGGCTGTAATAATGCCTTTTATGTTTGTGTGATTTACTACAATAACAAGTTCACACACTATGTCTCCTGGCTTCAACCTAGAACCAGCCGTCTGCCTTTCATTATTTGTAATTTCTTTCTCTAATTTCTTTTCTCTGATTTCTGTCTCTAATTGTAAGAAGCTTTGTTCTCATTATAAATAATACATCTGTTTATCTTCAACACTGGTGTACATATGCAGTAGTTTCGGAAATCCTAAGCCAATCCCCCTGTAAGAAACAAACCTACCAATAAGAATGGCGTTTATATGCATGCTTTTTGTCTTTGGCATTTTGGGATGGGATGGAGAGACTGTTTCCAAAAGCACTCTGCTCAGTCCCTTTCTTCCTCACCATCTTCACCGTGGTTATGTCATTCATTTCAGGACAGTTAGGCCCATTTGTCACAATGCCTACTTGACAGCGGTGGGATAATGCATGTGAGATGCCTAGAGCACTGCCTGGGTGTAGTAGGGGCTTGAGAAATATGACCTGGACCTGAGTTGGTGACCTGGTCAACACTGTCCATCAGCTTCATTACCCCAGCCCCACGGAAGGTCAAGACAGCTGTGACCTGGTGTGGCATGCCTGAAGTCTGTGATTCTCAACTGTGGTAACCAGTCATGAGGGAAGAAGTGCTTGCTTCATTGGCATCCTGCTCCAGAGAGTTGAGTTATTTACCCCGAGATGATGCATTCATGCCTAGATGAGGAGGAACAGTGAAAAGTGTGAGCCGGGGACAGAAGCCTCAGCGGATAAATTGTGCAGATACCCAGGAAATGAGAGCGTGGAGTTACCTCTTCCTGTCGCTTGAACACATGTCTCTCACCAGCTCTTCCACATCAGTCATTTTGGTTTCTGCAGTGGATTCTGATGCCACAAAGTGTGGGTCACATGATAGCCACCTTGAAACTCAGCAAGGGCTTTTAGTTGCATGCAGTAGGAATCTCCGCTAGCTGAAAAGCAGCTTGAAGAGAGGGGCACGCTGAGGAGATGAGGCAGCTGCTCACAGAAGTGAAGGAGACCTGCTGGACCTTTTTTCGGAATGGTGGAGACAGAGCAGTTTGGGGAAGCTCAGGACCAGGAGTCAGCTGTCCGTCCCTGTGTCTCTGGATGAATGAAATCCATGCAGTTGGGTATTGGTTTGAGGCCCTGAGATCTCCCTGATTTCACATTTTATGACACTCTAAAATAAAATCCCAGTAAAAATTAAATTATTAGAGTTGATTTAATACAATACCAAGATTAAGAGTATGGGCTTTGGGATGGACAAGATTGGCTCTTGTGTGCCTTCTATGGGCCCGCGTTTCCCCAGGAGAGGTCTCAGAGTTAAAGCACAAGCAGTGGGACCAGATACTTGGGTTGATTTTCTGGTCCACACTAGCTGTGTGACCACAGACAAGTTATCTGGTATCCCTAGACTCTTCCCTTACCTGTGAAATGGGCTACTGGAGTATCCCTGTAAGACTTGATCTGAGAAATACAAGATGATTTCTATAACGTGCCAATATTATCATCGCAGTTTACAGGAGGATTAAATGCATTTGATTGTGAGGTGCTTGGGAGAGGGCCTTCAGTGCCATGGTGAGTCCTTAAATAACGGCCAGCAACCTCGGTGGCTGCGAGCGTGTCTGTGGCTGTGCTTGCCTGCATTTGTGTACATAACTGAGTTCTTGCAAATTGCTCCCTGTTGCTGTTATTTTCTTCACCGAATTCTAAAAATTTCAAGGCCCTTAGGAGACTTTTAGAGAAATGCTTATAAACTGATTTGATTCAAGCACATAGCTTCCTCGCAGATCCTGAAATGGCGAGACTTGTCCCTAATTACAAAGGTCTTTCTGCTTTTAAACAGTGGAGCTGAGAACTTTTTCTAGTAATTTAGGTGAAGAATACAATTGGCCAGTCCTTTTCAAGTGTGAATTCATTGGCTCCAGAGTCCTCAGCTGTGCCTGGCTTTGGGACTCTGCACTTTGCTTGTGGACTCAGGACCGCCTGGCTGTCCTCACCCAGGACAGAAATCCCATGAACCCCAATCTCCGCACTCACCTTCTTGGTTACTGGGTGGGGAGCACCTTCCGTCCTGTGACCTGGATTTCTCTCTGTACTTCATACCTTTCTGTTGGCCGCTGCCTGCACGACTGGTCCGCTGTGTTTGCAGGGTGCTCACGCCTCACCCCTGGCACCCTCAGTGTCTGTGGCAGCTGCCTCAAGAGTTTCTGCTGATAGGGCCTTTGGGATGGAAATGACTCCAGCTCTTTGAAGAACTTACTTGACTTCTCAGTCACTGCATTGTGTCACCGCACAATGGGCCACAGGCTTTTCGGAGCCCCCAGACATCATTGTCCTCCAAGGTCGCTCGAGTCTTGGTGTGTTTTGAGCCTCTAGGGTGAGCATCCCCACAGGCAGGTCTACTCAATAATCCCCCACCTTTTGGCAAGACTGGCCTTCTTAATTCTTCATAAAGGCTCCCTTGGATGCCTTAGTCACCTCCTCATGCGAACGCCTCCTGATGCAGTCTTTAGTTCTCTCATAAAGCCTCTGTGTCCAGGAGCTCCTATGCATTCCTCGTGACAGCTGTACTCTAAGAATGGCTTTTATTAACGCACGTAATCTGGACTAATGACTTTTAATTAACCTCAGCAAACCGTGCGCTCTTGGGACTGATGACCAGGGCATCTCCTTGGCAACCTCAATTTGGTATTCCACCCCAAAAGATAATGAATGAATATAGGTATGCTTGAGAATTAGCATATCAAAGTGCTGAAAGGTAGTGCCCTGTCTCCACTGGATGCAGTGGAGGTTGGGAAGGACCTTGGATGAAGGAAAACTAAGGATGAAAAGGCCAGATGTCCGAAGATTAAGGGTGGAGCTGAGCTTGAACTTGTACTGTCCTAAGAAAGCTGGAGAAAACATTTATGGGGGTGACCTGATGGAGGTAGGGGGAGACACAGTAGGGGAAGCAGGGCTCCGGAGTCAGTTCCATTGGTATTGGATGAGGACACAAGACAACTCCATGTGTATGGTTGAGGGGACAAGGGGAAGAGAACTCCATTAGCACAGTTCTGGGTGACAGATGGTTCCTAATGATATCTAGGGGAATGAATGTCCTCCATCTGAGTTCAGGTCTACTCTTAAAAACTTAAAGAGGCAGGGATGGAGAGATGGCTCAGTGTTTAAGAGCACTGGCTACTCTTGCTGAGGACCTGGGTTCAATTCCCAGCACCCACATAGCAGCTAACAACTGTCTGTAACTCCAGTTGCAGGGGATCCAAGGCCCTCTTCTGATCACCTTGGGCATTGCACAACATGGGTGCATCTACTTACATGTAGGCATTACACCCATACACATAAAATAAAAATAATAGATAAAATATTAAAAGGAACCAAAACCAAAAAACTTAAAGAGTCAGTCTACTTGGTCAGGTGATCACGGCACACCGTAGCTTCCCGGAAGCTTTCTGCTTAAGGAGCAGCCCCCTCACACTGCCTCCACTGACCCTGGTGAGACAGGTGTGATGAGGGGCATGCAAAGCTGACCAGGGTTCAGATTCTAGGCACAGCTTACTGGTGAAAGCAGCACATGGCCAGCCACACCTTGAAAACCCTTAGGTCACCTATGAAGAGTAGCATCTGTGGTTGTCGTGTCCACCTTTGTCTGGTGATGGATGTGCGATCATACATTGTAAATGGACCAGGCAGTAGAGGTTCGCATGCAGACTATGAGCTGGCAGCTGACCGTGTTGGTCCAAGTAATTAGAGTCATCTGAAGAGTCCAGGAAGGGCCTCCCCCAGAGCAGGGATCTTGATAAAGGAGGCTGTAGCCTGTGGACAGGTTAAGGGACCAACACAAGGCTCTGGAGTGTGAAGTTAGGCTTTGAATACATGTCATAGTGGATAAAGGAGATTTAGTGATTATATCCAAATTTTCCCTTTCCTTAATAGTTCTTGTCTATTTCCTTAATTTACAAGTTTGGCATAGGGGAATTCTCCCACTAAAATCCTGCAAATTTTGCACAATCAGCCCAGTGTTAGACTTCTGTCCTGAATCTCTCTAAATAGCAAACTGTCTATGGGCTTTTGGAAATGCTGTGTTGTCGGTGAAAAATTGCTGCATTTATCAGGATATAATTAACTTTAGTTTGTACATTTGGCCGTTTAGAATCCTCTGAAAGTAAGTTCTTTCTGATTTAAAACTGACCATTCTTCTTTATGGGAAAAGCCATCTGGGGATGAGAACTGAGACAGTGGAGGGTCTGCCCTGACTGGGCAGAAGTCCTCTGTGTGAGAGAGCAGTGGCTCCCTACCTCTCAGGGAGACTGAGGCAGGATCTGCTGGAACCTCAGAGAGTCAAAGTGCCTTGAACAAGGCAAGAAGGCAGAAGCTTCAAGTGAGCACTTGCTCCCCACTCACAGAAAGTGCAGCATGAAGCGGTGCTTCCATCACTGTCTGGTGACAGAGAGGACGGTGAAATTGAAGACATAGCTCCTGACACATCAACACGGCATTGGCAGAACTGGAACAAGGTTCGAGAGCTAGCATGAAGGTATCACCAGGGAATGGAAGTTGGCATAACAGTTTCTGTCACTGTGATTAAAGTAGGAGTTGGAGTGCAACTGGAATTTAGAAAAGTGGAATGGAGGAAGGCTAGATATGCTGAGAAAACCCTCGTGAGGAAGAAGGGTGTGCATGCGTCTCTGAAGGAAGAAAGCGGTGCAGCTGACCCTTTACAGACTTCAAGGCATGGACCTGAATCACATGCCTCATTAAGCATGCTGTGGCAGTACACTGAGCGTTAGTCTCCTGATACGTAAGAAAGGTAGGAAAATGTGTCATAGGACTGCTACACAGATAAAGATGCGAAGAATCAAACAATTTCAGTCTTTTAAACAAATAGTGCTGGAACAATTGGATATCCATATGGGTGAATGAGCCCCAGTTCCTGTATCAGCCCTTATACTAATGTGGATTCATCCAAAAATAGTGAAATGGGTTATAGACAAAACATATAAAATCAGAGTCGTAAAGCATCTGAAAGAAAACAAAGGAGAATGTCGGATTGATCTTGGGGTGGCAAAGACTTCTTGTTAGGACATAAAAAGCACTAAATGAGAAAGAAAAAATTGAGAACTTCAAAATTAATCATCTCTTCAAAAGATATTGTCACAACACATTCTCTAAGATGAAATCAAAAAAGAATCCTAGGCTGGGAGTGTAGCTCAGTGTCAGAATGCTAGTCTAGCCTGCAACAGGCCCTAGGTCCCAAAGCAGTACCAGGAAAGGAAAAAAGAGCATTTAAGAATGAACTTACTGGCTGGAGAGATGGCTTAGTGGTGAAGAGCACTGGCTGCTCTTGCAGAGGACCTGGGTTTGATGATTCCCAGCACCCACATGGCAGCTAACAACTGTTTTTAACTCCAGTTCCAGGGGATCCAACACCCTCTTTTGGCCTCCGTGGGTATTGTATGACATGGGTCCACTTACATATGTACAGGCAAAGAACACTCATACACATAAAAGAGATAATACAAAATAAATTTATTAAAAAATGAACTTAATGAAGGAGGTGAAAGGACTGTATACAGAGAACTATCAAACACTGATGAGAAAAATAAAAGAAAACACAGTTAAATGGAATGACATGCTTTGTTCATGAACTGGAAGACTTGGTGCTGTTGAAACATCAACTACGCACAAAGCATTTTGCAATTGCTATGAGAATCCCAATAATAGTTTTTCGTAGATATAAAAGCAACAGTCCTAAAGTTTGTATCAAACCATGAAAGATCCAATTTAGCCAAAACAATCTTAAGCAAAATGAACAAAACAAGAGGCATCACCTTATAGGTTTCAAAATATACTACAAAGCTACAGTATTCCAAACAGCATGCCACTGGGACAAGAGCAGACATACAGATCAATGGGACAGAAAAGAGCAGAGATGCATTCGTGCGTCTGTACTCAATCAATTTTCAGTGAAGGTGCCAGGAGCATATATTGCATAATGGGCAGTCTCTTTAATAAATAACTCGGGGGCAACTGTGTGGCCATATATACAGCAAAATAAAATTAGACCATATATGAAAAGTCAGCTATAAAAGAGTTTTGAAAAGATTTCAATGTAAGAATAAAGGTGTAGAATTACTAGAAAAAGAAAATCATAGGGAAAAAGCGCCATTGGCTGGACAATGATTCCCATGGGTGTGCACCCAGAGGCACAGCCATGGGACCAGAAAGAGACACATGGGATTATATCACACTAAAGAGCTCTGCATAGCCAGGGAAACAATGAACAACATGAAAAGATAATCTGTGGAGTGAGAGAAAATATTTACAAGTCATGTATCTGTTAAGGAGTTTGTCATAGCTGGTTTTAGTTGTCAACTTGGCACATCTGGAAGAGGAAACCTCAGCTGAGGAATGTACCCCATTGGATTAGCCTGTGGACTTGTCTGAGGGGCATTTTGTTAATTGATGGTTAATGTAGTATGAGGACCCGGCCCACTGTGGGCAGTGTCTTCCCTAGGCAGGTAGGCCTAGGCTGTCTAAGAAAGCTAGCTCAACAATCCGGAGTGGGGAGGGTTGAACCTGTAAGCAGTGTTTCTCTATGGCCTCTGCTTCAGTTCCTGTTTGAGCTTCCTGCTCTGATTCCCCTCAGTGGTCGACTGTAACCTGTAAGATGAAATAAACTTGTTCCCTTCCAAGTTGGTTTTGGTCAGTGTTTTATCACAGCAACAGAAAGCAAAATAGAACAGAATTCATATCCAAAACGTGATCCAAGTAACTGGGTAGTAAGAAAACAAGTAGTCCGTTTAAAAACGGGAGGGGACCTGGGCAGACATTCTCCAAAGAAGACCTGCAAATGAAAGCAATATTACTGCGACTGCTCACCAGAGAAGGGAAAATAAAAATCACAAGATGTCGTTTCACACCTGCTAGAGATGCTATTATCAGAAAGACAGAGATGAGTGGAGAAGAGGCAGCACTGGGTGTGAGGCAGCAGGTCTGCCTTCACTGTAGGGTGACAGGAAGGTGAGATGGGCACACTCAGCGAGTTAGATGCTTTAGATCTTATCAGCTTTTGTCATGTAATTATTCATAAATTAAAAAAAAACACTGAAGAATGCACAGTGCATACCAACTTCCTAGTAATGGTGGCCTTGGGCATTGGTGGTGTGGACCCCACCTGCCACCTTCTTTGGATGTTCCGCCTCATTAAGCTGGTGGCTCCTTCAGCCACGTCTTTGGTGTGGGGCTTGGGTGGGATTCTTGCCAGACATTGTGATATTTTTGTTCTGTTTCTCCCAATGGTATATTTTACCTGGACAGATTTTAGAAAGAGCTATTCAGGAATTGGTACTCATTCATATTCTCTCTCTCTGTCTCTTTCTCTTTCTCTCTCCCCTCTCTCTCATATTACATGCATCATGGACAGACCTCCCTCCTACTTTCCTTCTCTATCTTCTTCTCCTTCTTTTCTTTTCTCCTTTCTTCTACTTTATCAATCATTCTTTAAAATTTTTTTGACTTAGGGTCTTTCTGTGTAGACCAGGCTGGCCCAGGAGTCACAATCCTCATGCTTCAGCTTTCTGAGTGCTAAGATTTATAATCTACCATAACACCTGGCTTTTGTCTGTCATCCTTATTTCTCCATCCCAAATCCAATTTAACACGGCTTATAGAAACACATGTTAGCTACTGTTGTAGAAAACATGAAGCCCAACCCACAGAGAAACCAATGCTGTTTGGTCCTGAACCGTTTCCAGAGGCTGTGGCACTGGCTCTGGGTCTCCTAGCCACAGTAACAAAATGGGAGACATAATTAGTTACTGTGTAAACCGCAGAGCGGGTTTACTTTATTTAGGTTTTTTTTTTTTTTTTTTTCCTTTTGGCTGTTTTTGCTGCAGAAAGACACTTGATAGGTTCTGGAAGTGAAAGGCTCTGGTTCTTTTATGTTCTGAGTCTCCATTGTCCTCCGCTGTGAGCATCTGCTGTCCCCTCACTACTCAGTTCATCCCATGATGGTTTCTGCATCTCCCTTTTTTGAGTTGTACTCTGGCCAGACATTCTTGTCGCTGGATGGCCAATCCCAACAGAAGTCTCTCATTCTTCTTGGCTATTTTTCTTTGATTATGGTAGAATTACTTTTTTCCTTCCCCATTCTCAGGGCTATTTTCGACTTTAAACCCTCTCTTAGGATTGTAGCTGGAGCTGTCAAGCACATGGGGAAAGGCATTTTGCTCAGGGAAAGCCTTCTCCTGTTGATCCTTTGAAGAATGAACTTTGTAAGCGTAGGCAGTTGCTGGCCTTGCTGTGGATTACAGATCCCTCTTCTGTGTCTCTTAAAGAGTTACTTCCCCTAAGATCTGCCATTTAGTAGCTGGAAATGAGATTTTGAAAGAGCTCACTGAAATTAAATTTTGACTTCCAAGAGCAGCGGCTTGTATCAAGCACAGCAGACTGCAGGCTGGCGATGTGGATGTGAAGTTAACTTCTGGGAGGGAGGCAAGTACCTCAACCTTTCAAGACTTACTGGCCTCATAGTGCAGAGAAGGAAGTAACACCCACAGGTGGTTATGAATGTCAAACAAGAGCTAACACGTGAAAAAGCTGTGAAAATTCGGGTATTTCCCATTATAAGATCTTAAGGGAGAGGACTAGGGGAAATGTATTTTCAAATTTGATCACAGTGTTGACTTGCAGGGTGCATTCAACACTATAGTCAGGGACTGAAGATCCAGGAGATACATTTCCCATCATGAAGTGGTTCAGATATAGTTTGAACAATGCAAAACACTATTAAAACTCATCTTTTTGTTGTCTAAAGATTTTGGACCCCAAATGGTTATTATTTGTCTAAATATTTAACTTCTTCCTCCTGATACTGATAGGTAGGCCTTATAAAACCATCTCCTCTCTTATCTCCCTTGAGTGGGATGTCTGAGATAAGTAAAGTTTAACAACTCAACATATTTCCTTTCTCACTTTGATATCAGCAACCTCAGAGCCGCACCCATTGTCAAAATGATCACAATGTCCAAAGCACGCGAAGCATTTTCTTTTTTCTGTCTTCTTATTCCTACCAGATATTTGCTTTCTGGGGAGACATTGAAATAGTCTAATTCATTGCTTTCTTTTGGAGAAAATTGTTTCAGATCTTTTTGGGAAGTGTAAGCATCTAAATTAAAGCTATAAACGGTGCTGTCATATCATGAAGCATGTACAGCACTGGGCCATGGGGAGTTTGGGTCTCATTCAGGATTTCTTTGATTGTCTTGGTAGATGGTAAGAGGCTCTCTTGAATTCTAGAGCAGATGCTCATGAAGGAGAGGCAGAGGCGGCAGCCTCTCAGATTCCTCCGGGTCTGTAGGGAGAGACATTCTTTGAGGTATTTCCCTCTCTAAACCTCTGAATGGTCTGCCCAAGTGAATTTCTTGGTCTCCATTTCACATATGTGTGTGACTAATGCTTGACACCCAGACCAGTGCTTCTGAAACTTTCCCACAGGGCTGAATTGTTTTGGGGCATCTTACTGAGGTACAGATGCTGAGTTCTTGATCTTGGGAGGGGCCTGAAAGTTTGCATCTATAGCAAGCTCCCTGGTAACCCTGATGCTGCTTGTTTAGGGGCCGTGCTGTGGGTGGCAAGGACTTAGAGTACGCCTGACCCAGTCTGTCAAGCGGAGGACTCTGACTTGTTTGTGAGACACATATCCTCATTGCAGAGCTGTCTCACTAGATCTGTCTTTCCTTAAACATTTCTTTCTTTATAGTATTTAATTCCTATCTCCCAAGTATCTCCAGTGAGAAATTCATGATCTCTTCTTCCTCTTGATGCATTTCTTCTTTCCTTCCTCCTTCTTGATCCACACAGCTTGTTAAGGTCCACTCCCACAGCTAACATGCTGCCAGCTGCAGTGCCCCTGGATGAATCCAGTCCTCCTGGTCTTAGAGACTGGTTTTCATATGCTGTGGGTCCCACAGCATCTTGAGTCTAGTAGATGCTTCATAGCTGTTTATTGACTGATCAACAGTCTGTGATTCTGAACACATTATACAGTTGAGAAACGTGTACAAAATGGAGAGAAATCAGTGAGCTTCCATTACTGTCTTCCCTGCAGAGCCTTACTGTTGATAGCAGGTGCTATCTTGATGACTTGCAGAATAAAGCTCTGACCTGCACCAGAACAATGAGTGAGCGTGGGCACTGGTGCCCAATCATTGGTGAATTTCGGACAGACTTTCAGGCAATATCCAGAGCTCTGATGAGCACACATTTGACCACAGAAACCAAAGGTACTCACACACAAAGTACTGGGGTTGGAAACACTGCAGAATGCTCCGTGAGTCCACACAGGCAAAGCCACCGTTTCCAGCCCACACCACATGCTGCTTTCACAGCCTTTCCCATTAGCTCTGGCACTCTTCTTTTCGGCTCAGGGAGCCGAACGGGGTTGCCAAGTATAATTAGGTAGGATTTCTTACCTGCCCACATGATATGTGATTCAGTAATACAGAGTCATACTTAGCATGGTATCTTAGAACTTATGTAACCACATAAATGGGCCTTTCTCTATTGAGCTATTCAGTAGATTATAATTGCCCAAGGAAAGGGAAGACTCCATTTATGTAATAAAGCATCAGCTGTGATATGTCTCAAAAGAAACTTATTAACAGTTATGCTTATGGCATCCAAGTTCACCAATAATACATTCTGAAAAATAAATCGTAGCAGATTCAAGGGTTCCTGTATAATGACTTCATTCCCATTGCCTTGCATTTGATATGGTTTCACCAGTGAGTCAGAGAGAAAGGCTTTGTTGTAGTTGCTCAGTTGCAACTTGAGTGTGCATCAAATTCATACTAGTACTTCTGCCAAAGCCCAAAGCCAATAATGATTAGATTATATAATGATTAGATTATAAATTCCTAAGAAGCCCTGGCTGAACACGCTCCTGATACATTTGGGAGGTAACCAAACCTGTGGCCACCAGTTTAACAGCCACCCCAACCTATATAAAAAGAAGAGTAGAGATCAAGGGTGAGGGAGGTCAGGAAGCCTCTGCCCTGGGAGAGAAGGCCTGCACTCTTCTTCTCGTGCCTGGGCTTGGGTCTTCCCAGAGCCCCAGTATAGGGTCAAAAGAACTCCAACCAGGCATGTCCACTCCAACTCTGAAAGAGGCATGATGATGTGTGCAGGTACACAGGGGCAGGGCTTGGGTTGTTGGAGTCTTGTAGGCTGAGCTTTGAATTGAGACTATTGGATCTGATAGTGAGTTTGGATTACTAAAGGAAGCTTGTTCATGGGACTGACAAGGGCCTGGAAGTTTCCAGGTCTTTCAGGTTGTGGCCCAGGGTCAGAGAAGGAGGATCATTTGATGCAGAGCCAAATCTTTAGGTAGCGGTTGGCAGAAAACACAGTTGTTCCCTATGCAAGTGATGCTCGTTGCAGACTGTTTAGTAAGCTGGCTGACCATCTGCCTTCAGTGTCTCAGGGCAAAAAGGCGATCGAAACATAGGCCCAGACCTTCTTTATATCTCAGCAATGGGGCTTGGGAAATACTGCCTTAGTAGAGGCAGTGGTAGTATCGCTTGTGTAACACCTCAGGAAGCTGAGGCAGGAGAATTGCTGTTAAAGGCCAACCTGAAGTCAGCTGCGATGGCAAATTCCCTCTACTCTCAGTACTCAGAAGGCATAGGCCAGCCTTGTCTACATAGTAAGTTCCAGGCCAGCTGGGGCTTCAGGGAGACCCTGACTTAGGAAAAAACAAAAACAAAGGCCAGCTTGTGCTACATATGGAGCACCAGGCCAGAAACAGTTACATAGTAAGATCCTGTGCTTGTGAGTCGAGGAAGGGAAGAAGGAGAGAGGGAGAGGGAAGAGAGAAAGTGGGAAGAGGAGGAGGAGGAGGAGGAGGACGAGGAAGAGGAGGAGGAGGACGAGGAGGAGAGAAGAGGAAAAGGAAATACTGCCTTAGCATTCCTTGTGGTGGGGAGCGTCTGTCCCACCATCTGCCCACTGTAGATGTTACCTCATTTGGTACCACTTTCCTTGGATTAACAAACACATTTTTTTTGCCTCTAGGAAGTTGTTAATTGAAATATAAATATTCCCAGTGTGACAACACGTAAAACAGTATCAGTCCGACCTTGGGGGACCATCCTATGGGATGGCGTTGTCATTCCTGCTCAAAAACCCTAGAAACCTCCAGGTGCGACTGTGCAGACGTGATTAGTCTGGATGACGGAGGCAGTGTGCAGGCCCTGTCAAGACTGGCCATCTGCTACGACTCTGAACTGTGCTTCTTCTAAGTTCTCCCTCCCTGCCTCTTCTCTCCATGGATTGCCTACTGGGAGCTGGGTGTGGTGGCTCGCTCCCACATTCTAAGCTACTACGGGGACCGAGGCAGGAGGACAGTGAGCTTGAGGCCAGCCTGGGTGACATAGTGAGGCTCTATCTGAAAACAAAATGCCTTACCCACTGGGTTGGCTTCCGATGCCACCTCTTATGTAAAGTCTTCTTTAGATCTCTAACTGCTGTCTCCATCCCTCAGTGCTCCTTCATGCCAAAACAAGTTGCTCCAAGATAAGATGGTATCACACAGCCATTATCACACAGCTCAGAGAGAAGTCTTGCTGAACGCGCTGGGACCTCTGCTAGGTGTCTATCATCAGCAACCTCCTTTTTTGTTCTCAGATTAAAGGCTTATCTTTGTTTCTCATTTTTTAGTCTAATGAGTTCTCCTTGCCCCTCTGAGTGGGAGTGTCCTTCATCTGCTGATTTCAAAGCAATTCTCAGATAGACTCACTTGTCAGTTTTATGTGCTGAGAAACTGGCTCCGCCCCTCCTCTCCTACAGTGCTGAACTTAGTAAACCACAAAATCCCGGTGTTTGTGGATTTAAAGTATACACCATCTTGTAGCTTTTCCTGCACACAATTCTAGCATGCCATCTTGCCTTCCTGCCCTAAATTATCCTGTCTGCTTTCCACAATAGAGCACATATTTCTTGGTAGTCCCATCATTTGGTATATACAACTTGTGCCACAGAGTACTTTGTACGTAGTAGGTGCCTAGTAAATGTTTGGTGACTGACAACCCATGAGAGCTAAGAAAAATCTCTAGTGGGAAGCTAAACTAAGGAGAAAAGAGATTGTTGGAAGAGTTGTGGAACAGGGGTTTTGTGAGTCAGAGGTCAACAGGCTGCCATCTTACCTGAGAATGATCTGGAACAAGGCTCAGGTTTCCCGCTCAGGTAAGACATCTGACTTCTAGGTCTTGAGACAGAAGTTTTGGAACTTTCAGTGGATCCAGCCGTGTCTGAATAGCAGACCCAGGACAGGACACGTTTCCTTGCCTGGGTGGCAAAATGTAGCACAAATTTTACCTCCAGGCCAAGGAAAGATGAAAGAAACGTGCGAGTTTGTCTTGTATTAGCTTTTTGTCCTCCATGGAAACTTCTGGATTTGCACAATTCACAAGAATCACTCCTTTATAGAAAATCTTACAGCATTTAATACTCGATGCTGCCCTGTTTCGCTCTTGATTATGATGTCTTGGTATTTGGGGCTATTTCCTAAAAATATAATTCCTGTCTCTGGACTTCAGATTTCGTCCCCTTTAGGGTGTCTCTTCTTGTTCATGGAGCAGGAATTAAATGCAGAGGGAAGCAGTAATTGTAAGCTGCTCTGCCGTTCAGTTAGATTTCCTAGGGAGCGTTTTCAGTAGGGTGACAGCTTTTAGGTGTATGGAAAAGTATCTGGGGGATTCATCTTTAAAGACCAAATGAGAAATTTGGAACTAACTTTACTTCTTTGGAATAGCCTTAGGACTTGAAGCACACCAAGAGAGTTTTAAAGAAATAAACCACAAGTAGCCCAAACACAAAAGTTCAGATCACATCCGGTGCAACCCTGTGAGAGAATTTCTGCAGCAGGAGGAAGTCTGTTATTCCTGCCCTGAACTTTAGTGTTCTGCGATAATGTCGGAGCAGCAAAGTGCTTCTAATCTCACTGAGGAGTTATGCTCGTAGCCCCATGACGTATCTGAAATGAGGGGAACCGATCACCTGATAGAGAACAGATTTCTCCAGCTGACATGTAGAAACTGAGAGCATGTGGCTGTATATTTAAATCAAACTCATTAGTTAATATTATGGGAACTTCATCTCAAAGCATCTTAAATGATGTTTCTCTTTATTTGACGTGCATTATTTTGAAAACACAGCACAGATATATCCTTTCAACTCCCCCCTCCGATGCCTCTGGCACTGTTCATGTGGAGCTTTCAACGAGCACACTTGGAAAGCGCTTTTTAACTACAGCCCACATCATTAGTGTTCTTGCTGTCTAAGCAGAAAAAAATTGGGACGCAGCATAGCAAAAGACTTTGGGAAAACATGAACTCTGAAGGGCAACAGATCTGTTTCTTAGACGGTTTTCCTGTGTAATGAGCACCTTAATGACTTTTTTTCAATTAAAATATTTTCACAGATCTCAAAGTGAGTAACCCAAGACTGCTTTGTTGGAATAATCTGCATTTACTGGGATGGGTGGAAGCTGGGGTCACACGTCTTTATTCAGCTCTTGCCCAGCAGGCCTTCTCTGGGCTGCCTCATCCCCTCCACAGTCCTCATAGTTGTTGTCAACTTGATCCTAAGGCTGTGCCTTCAGCTCCCTGAAAAACATTTCTGAAAGGTCCTATTGATATTTTGAACTCGACAAACCTGGTGATGTTGTCTCTAAGCAACACTTGCACTGAGACCACCTTGTTAGCCTCCATGGGTCCTCACAGTCCAGTCAACTTTGACTTACTTTTTTGTACCCTGCAATCAACAGCCGCCAAGTCCCTTACTGCTAGCCTAGAAACATCTAGAGAACGCCCTCTCACGTTTCACTTTCTATTTCTGCTAACCATAGTTCAGGTCACACCCTCTGCTGCTCATCTGTACCAGCACAGCACTTAGTTGGCTATATGGGCAGAAATTGATTTGTTTTCCTGAGCACCCTTCAAATTGTCCCAGAGGGCTCTGCCCGCAGAATTCCTTGGGAGAGGCTTCCATCCTGCTGAAAAGTCCTTGTGGCAGGCCTCAATTGCCTATTGAATCTGTTCCCAGGTCTTCTGCCCCACTTCTGACATCCCTCTGAACTGAGCCCCAAGAGACGGCTCATAGTACTCCACCGGACACCCACAGACGCCCAGGGCCACCCCGCTGCGTCTTTCCTGGGTTTCTGCTCCGTGTGTGTCTAACGATACCACACACCACACACATATTCTGCGACTTTCCCAGGCCCCACTGCTCTGCCTGCTCCAACCATCACTCTTCCTTTGATGTTTTCAGAAAGCTCTCTTGGCAGGCTTTATGAAGATCGTATTTATGTTTATGTTGCTATTAAACATGCAGCTTGAACTGCTAGATGAGGGATGGTCTTTTTTTTTTTTTTAAAACCTTGTTTTTGTTAAGGCTCAATGATAAATTGAAAACTATTAAGTTTTTTTTTGTTTGAGTAAATGAACTGTCTTTATGAATCTTGATCTGAAGTTTTTCTTTGTACTTTGAGGTCCAGCAGTTTTGTTTTACCATCTTCTCCTGCTGGAAGTTGAACCTGGGGTTCGCTGAGCTGTATTCCCAGCCCTAATTAGCATTTTCTGCAATGTGGTTGGCATTTTCCTTTGTATTTATCCTTGGGGGTGCCAGGAGCTTCTTGAATATCTTCTGATATCTTTTTTCAGTTTGGGGATATTCTTGCCTGTCATTTCTTCACACACTTCTCTCCCCTTTCCTCCTTTCTCCTCCTTGTCTTTTGAGGTTTTGATCCCAGATGTTAGGTTTTTCTACTGGTTCTCTGCGTCTCTCGCATTCTGTTCTACCCATTTCCTCTGGACAGTTTCTCCTTTCCTATCATTACATTGCCAGTCCCTTTTTCTAGCTGTGCATAATCTTTTGTTAAATACACTGTGCTAATCCACTGAATCAATTCTAATATAAATTCATTCATTCATTTTTCGTACTGGTGACCAAACTCAGGGCTTTGTGCACGTTAGAGCCATCTAATATCAACTTGGAATTTCCATTTGATACTTCTTATGGATCTAATTCTCCAGTGCAATTTTCAGTCTTATAATCTATTTTCATTAGCTCATCAGCTTTAGTGTTCACAAGTATTTAAATAACTCACGGATCTCTAGAGAGTCTGTTTCTCATTTTATTTTTATTTATTCTTTTCTGCAGTGCTGAGGATGGAAATGAGTCTTTTGCATGCCAAACGAGCTCTTCTCCTCTGTGCTATGTTCCCACCCCTGAGTCTGTTCCTATTGCTTAAAAAAAAAAATCTCTTGGTCATGTCTCTTGGTATGTATTATAAATTTTTACTGGTTGTCCAATAGCATGCATAAAAATTCCAGAGGTTAAGGACAGTGCTTTCTCCAGGGGAATTTCGAACTCTTCCGCTATGTGACGGTGTCTGGGGCCTGTGCTTCTTTCTGAGAAGCCTGTCGTCTGCTGGAACTTCTGATACCTCACAACAGCACAGCTGTCCACATTGTTGGCTCAGTTCTCTTGACATTTTCTTCTCTCTGAGGTTCTTGGTCTCTTCAGTCCTGTAAATCTTGCTGGCCCTGAAGTAGACATTTTGTGTCCCTAGACTGGTAGGTTGCTATAATTAGCCCAGTCATTAGTTTATGTTTATTTGTTATGAATCGTGCCTCCTGTGGGCTGGATTTTGTGAAGTCTTAGCCGAGCTGTGTACAGATAAATGCTCTGGGGAGAGGTGACTGTCAGACCAACCTCAGTGGGTGTCTTCACTTGGGACTCCTGGCCCTGGAAATTCTGGCTTCCTTGTTTTCCATTGTCTTTAATCAGATTTTTAATTTTTATAAATCTTATCACATCTTTGTAGTTTGTTCAGTGGGATGACTGCTCTGCTCCATAAGATGTCCTGTCACAGCACTTTCTCCCTTGATAAATTTCCAGATGTTTTTCTCTTTCCCATGCATGAGTTTCTTGAGTGCAGGAACAGTAAAGGACTGGAATTTGTTTCAGTTAGGATGTGAAATGTTGATCCATTCTGTAATTCATTCAACAGTATTTCTTTGAGGGCCTGCTACAGGGCGACATGCTGAGGACACAGACAGGAGGAAGACAGTCTCGGACCCCGCGGAGCTGGTGGCTGGCCTGGGAGAAGGCAAAGAACAAGAGGTGTCATCTGCAGGATTAGATGGACTGTCGGGTGGAGGATGGAGCCACTTATCACCCTCTCTAAGAGGGAACCATTGAGATTTACGAGACAGGAACAGTTCAGTTGTGAAGAGATTTAGGTCGTTCCAGGAGAAGAAGGAGCAAGGGCGAGAGACCCATGAGGCTTGCTAAAGTGGATTAATGTTGTGAGATCTTAAATTAAAAATTTCAACATAAGCCTTTTTCCTTTTAAGAGAACATTACTGTATACACTTCAAAACATTTCTAATCTTTGCTAAGCAATTATCTCTGGGTTGTAAGTGGGTGCTACATATGAGCTACTTTAACTTATTTAGGAATTAGGGTATTACAGCGCCTGAAAAAGCTGATGTTTGCAGAAGGCCTGACTTCCTGCAGGAAGGCCCCCACTCATCAGTGTGGTAGACTTGAGACTGTATCTCTATGCATACACCCTGCTTTTGTTTAAATAGAACATTGATTTATAGAAAATTATTATGTTTTTACTAAAGTTCCTTTATCAAAGTCTTAACAAACCAATCCAGTTCACACAGTCAAAGTGACTGGCCAGAAGAGGCTGCTCATAGGAACATGGACAGGATCAAGGGAATGGGCATAGACGGAAGGATCCCAGACCTTTAGGGACAGGGAGCATTGCACAGTGCAGTGGGAGACGTCAGGGAGGGATACAGTGAGAGAACATAAGCCAGCCAGGGGGTGGGCAGGAAAGAAGGGTCCTGTCCTCTCTTCCCGCCTACATACCCAGATGGACAATCCTCCTGAGGCCAAACCCAGCCACCAGCTAGCTGCCAATGGAGCCAGGTCCGTGCTGCCATATGCGGTCAGTCTCAGCATTGCAAGATGGGCAAAAAATGGACCAGGGGATAGGGATAAATGAGAGATGGTGCACTCTGGCCAGGTCTGACTGACAAATGGTCGTGACATGAAGAAAGCTCCAGCTTTGCAAGGACTTACATGATATGCCTTTCCCACACCAAGAATTGACAGTCTGGAGTGGGTTTCAGTTATTCCTCATGTCTTTAAGGACAGAAAGTCATTTCTGAGGAAAGTTGAGGTGAGACAGAGAAATATAAGAACATTAGAAAACACAGTTTGGAGGCTGGAGAGATGACTCAGCAGTTAAGAACACTGACTGCTCTTGTAAAGAGGTTTGAACCCCAGCACCCGCATGGCAGCTAACAACCATCTGTAACTCTGATTCCAGAGATCTGATGCCCTCTTCTGAACTCCATGAGCATTGCACAACATGGGTGCACTTACATACATGCAGGCAACACTCTCATATTAACATAAAATTAAAAAAAAAAAGAAAACAGTTTTGTAATCTGTCAGTAGATATTTCATACTGCTGAGTGGCGCTGGCTGTTGGATTTCTTCTGATCTTCGGAGCTTGGAAAGCAGGCTTGGAAGTTCAGTAGAGAATCTCACTGGTTTTGGTACGGTGGGCCATGAAATTATTCATCATTATGCTAATGTTGGGTGGAGGAAGAGGAAGGCTCTGAGAGTGGGGGCAGAGATGTCAGTGAGTGAAAGGTCAGAGGAAGAGGCCTGAGGAGAGACATGGGATTTGTAATCATTGTTACTCAAGAGACTCCTTTAAAATTAGTCATCAAAAACTGTCTCCTCCAAAAGGTTCAGGATGCTGGTATGATTATACTGTTATGATGAAGAAATAACTATTTTTAAAAGCTCAGCTATTAAAACAGAAAAAAATCTGGTTAAGCTTGTTTAAATAAATTAAAAAAACTTTAGTGCCCGGTACATACAAACAGGCCCATATGCATTAACATACTCCACTGTATGAGGTTTCAGTGTCCCCAGGTCCTTGGACTTGGTGTAATTAAGCTAGTTGTGTTCAGTCCCTACCTGTATTTTTCTGTAAAACATCCCATTCTGAACAACTTCTCATTTCTACATCTGAATATCATATAAGGTTCCAATTATTTTTTTTGCTAAGGTTTAATTTAATTATTCATTGTTTCCTTTGCATGTTGAAAACAAGACAGTTCTTAGAAGGTGAAAGGGTCAGGAGATAAATCTTGTTTGTTAAAAGGTGGGTGCACCATTTTGCTCCTGAGAGCCTGAAATAATTTACATATATATCAGTTGTTTTTTTTTTTTTTAAAAAAAAACATTGTTAGTATTTACTTGTATGAGCACTTTAAATATTTTAAACTCATTAAATAGTATGGGAACTATGTGAGCAGGTGCCCATGTTGTCATTTGCGTTATACACACTAAGCTGAGAGCTGTGGCATGGAAAATCATGACTAGCACGAAGCCACCAGCTAAGAAATGGAAGAGCCGGGAAGCAGACCCCAGGAAGTCTCACTGCAGAGTGTCTGACTGAACCTCTGTGTCAGGTTGTTTGCAACCGGTGGGGACTTGTATCTAAGATAATCCTATTGTATTGTGGTTCAGCTTTCCATATTACAAATGGAAGTATTTAACATTTAACTAACATTTTCAGAAATGTCCTGGCTAAAAATCCTCAACTTGAAAATATTATTGAGGGGGCTGGAGAGACGGATCAGTGGTTAAGAGCACTGACTGCTCTTGTAGAGGACCTGGACTTGGTTCCCAGCACCTACATAGCAGCTAACAACTCTCTGTAACTCCAGTTCCAGGGGATCTGCTGCTCTCTTCTGTCCTCCACAGGTATTGTACGATGTGGGTACATATACATACATGTAGGAAAAACACTCACACATATAAAATAAAGATAAATAAATATAATGAAAATATTATTGATTAGAAGGGGCCATAAGAAAGTCTGTGATTTTTTTCTTTGGGTCACTACAAGAAAAGGATCTAGTAATTCTTAAAATATGTCTTCTGCAGGACTGACTTTGCAGGATCCTCCTTAGAAAAGATTTCCATTATCAAATAAGTATGGGAAGCATCATAGGCAAGCGGCATACCCACATGTTAAAAGTGGCATGCCCACATGTTAAAAGTGCAGAGAAGTCTTTTAGTAAAGACATTTGTTTCAACTTTTTTTCAACTTAGGATTTACCAAGTTAATTTGACCAAGTAATTTTTATTTCACAAAACATGTAATACCCTGTAGACCAGTGTTGCCTGATTTTGAGCTGGTTCCTTAAAATCAAAGCACAAGCTGAGAGGTTTCTAGCGGCTGGTGAGTGAGAAGTGTAGAGTGATTGACAGACACAACCAGGAAGACAGAGATCCAGACTCCGCCTGTCGGCTCTTGTTCACCTTTAACGTGTGTCTGTAATCTGTTCAGTGCACATTTCATACCACTGAATAGAGGTGTCCTTGTGGATTTCCTTCTGATCTCAGGAAGCTTGAAAACTAAGCTCAGAATTGGAGCGACGGATCGCACTCGTCCAGGCAGAGTGTGTTGTGATGTCTCCCTGTACAGTGCAGCTGCGTGTAACATTTTGAAGTGATTTCTGAATGCTCAAAAAGGGCAGATTCTAAATATAGACCTGGTGAGAAAAACTGAGAGATTTATCTGAAAAAGGGAGGGCACACACATGTGAAAGGGAGATCATTTAAAGACAAGAGAGAGAGAGAGAGAGAGAGAGAGAGAGAGAGAGCTTGAATTTGAAGATTCACGTGGGAAGTTATTACCCTCTGAAGGCCTGGTAGCCGTCACATGAATCACATGACTCTGTGTTATAATTTAGCTGTATCTGACTTTAATTCCCAGCCACATCCTGAGGATTAAGAACACTGGGTTCACTCTTCCTATGAGTGCATGCATGCACTCTCCCACAACATCAGTCAAACACAGGCTTACTGATCTCTTGCAGACCTGGTTCTGCCATGGGCCTGGCCCCTGGCTGTGTCCTCTCTTCTTACAGCTTCCTGATGCATCCCCCTTTCACTCTCCAGTCTTTTGGTCCCTTCTGGATGAGAGGACAGTCCCAAGAGCAACAGTGGAGAATCACCTGGGTCTGTCACAGCCAGTCACCCTTGGGTTTTTCTCCCTCAGCTGGGCTCCTAAAGATCAGGACTAACGGAAAGCACTGCTACATGGATCTTCAGTGCTAGGCTTCAATTTTTCCATTAGATTTGGGTCTGCTCTGGCAGTGAAGAAACTGCTCTCTGGAAGTAAACTTGTGACCTGTGCAAAATGAATTCACTCTTCCACAGCACCAGAGGACCATTTAGTAAATTACTTTCATTGCACAGAATACCACCCTCGTGTCCTGGATGATGGAATCAGTGCCACACGGGTGAACTATTTTCTTCCTGAGAAAAAGTGTACTTACTCAAAGGGCTCTGGACTGTTGATGGAGCTTCACTCTGGTAAGTGTAGTGGGGGATGCCTGGCCAACAGCCTACTAGGACAGGACATGCCTACTGTCTATCTATCTATCCATCAACCTATCATCTATCGATATTGTGCACACTGAATTTGATCCTAGAAAGTTCTAGAAGGGGATTTTTCTGGGGGCTCCAAAACTGAATTCCTGACCACAATTTGCTGTATTAGCATTGGTGAATGATAATTACTGCCACCAACAACTAGGTATTTAGCTCCTATCAAATTCTGGCACAATGAAAGTTACATTACACTTATGATGCTATTTAATTTAACAGCAAGAGTAGGAGACAGGGTTTGTGTTTTATGGAAGAAGAAATGAGATCATAGAGAAATTAAGCCTCATGCTTGAGGTCGTGCATAAACCATTGCTGTGGGTTGAATGTTGCAGTATGATGACATTAGGAGGTGAGGGCCTGGAGTGGTACTTAGTCATGAATGGCATGTGTGCCTTCAGAAGAAGACATACTAGAGCTTGTTTCTTGTCTCTGTTTCTACCACGAGGGGACATAACAAGTGGATAACCATTTGAAAAGCAGGACACATCCCCATCAGTCATTAGATGCTGAACTTAAGCTTCCAGGACTGTGAGAAATAAATGCTCAAGCTGCTCCACTATGGAAACCTTAACTGTATAAAACAAATATGATTGAATGAGGCCCCAATCCATTCATTACTGGAGAGATTTATGTTCCAGATCTGTGCACTAGAGAGGAGAAAACCCTCTATAAGCATGAGAGTGCTTCATGGTCAAGGACTTCAGGAGGTAAAAGCGATGAACAGATACGGCAAGAGCAGAGGAGACGAGGTCAGGCACCAAGTCACGTGAGGTTGTGCAGGGCAGCGAAAGGACACTGGGGCTTCCTCAGAGCTGTGCGGAAGCCACTGGGGAGTTCCAGCAGAAACCTGCTCCGGGTTTATCTGACATTCACAAAAGCTGGCGTGTTGAACAGAGGCTCTGAGAGGACAAAGGAGGAAGGCAAAAGGCTTTTTACGAAGTAAATTAACAATCCAAGAAGCAGATGATGGCGGATACCTGTGGTGACTCCGAATGTGACAAGTGTTTGAAGGTGGAAGCTACAGGATCTGCTGATGGATATGGGATGGGAAGAGAAGAGAGGACTGATGACAGGTGCCTAGTATGGGAAACTAAAAGGATGCTGCTGTCAGACATGGAGGACCGGAAGACTGGAGAGGGGTGGTTTGCAGGGCATAGAGGGAAGACAGATTAGGAGCTTGGGGTTTTGAAAAATTAAGTTGGAAATGCCTATTGGATGCCCAGCAGCAAGACTGAGCAGGAAGGTGTTTGTGTGGTCAGGAGCTCAGGGCAGAGCTCTCGGGTGGAGAAAATGAGTTTAGGATCTTCATTGTATTTTAAACCTAAACCAGATGAAACCACTAGAGAATGAGTAGAGATAGAAAAACAGAGAGATTAAGGTAAAAGATGTCAGTTAGGAGCATGAGGTGGACACGAACCAGGGACAGAGAAGAGCAGTCAAGAGAAGAGCTAAGATGTGGGTCGGGGAGGAATCTTAGGAGCCAAACATGAAGGAGGTGTGTAGGATCTTCTTTGAAAAACTCATTTACAGTGCAGTCAGAGGAAAGACTGGGAGCTGATCATGGGGGTTATTAATTTACAGACAACCAGTGAATTAACTTGATAGATAAGAGCTGGTCATAGTGCATACCTATAATTCCAAACTTTTGGGGAGGCTGAGGTTATTTCAAGGCTAACTTGTACTGTCTAAGAAGCTCCAGGTCAGTATGGGCTATATAAAGAGACTCTGCCTCAAAAAAAAGCAAACAATCAAAACCAAACATAACTCCTCACAAAACCCAAAACTGCGTGGTTTGGGTTGCATAGTGGGATTAGAATAGACTTAAGAGAGGTGGGACCAGAGGAACTGGAGAGGTATAAAAACTCCTACAGGAAGTTGGTCCTGGAGTAAAATGCTCTAGTAGGGATTGAGTTAAAGTATTGACTTGTTAAAAGAGTGGTTGCCTTCAGGACAAATTTATAGGCTGGTATGAATGTTCTAACAAAGAAATAAAAAATGATATGAAAAAGATGGGGGTAAAGGGTGGATTCTGGAGTGGTGGGGAGATGATAAGCTCAGCTTAGATGTGTGGATGACTTACCCACTTCAGGAGAAAGAAGGCAGAAAGCGCGGGATAGGTTGGGATCGTACTGGATGTTGTGGATGCCTGTGGAAATTCTGTTTCTACTTGCGCTGGAAGGTAAGAAGCCAGACAATTAACTAAGAGAAACTAAGAGGGATGCCAGAACAGTGACCTATTGATTCTAAACGGCACAGAGGTCAAGTACGAGCTGCACAGCAAAATGGTAGGATCTGTAGATTTTATCCTGGTGGAGCTGAGAGTTGTGGTTGTGCACAGCAGGGATTATGAAGAACTAGCATTTAAACAGTGGGAGACGTAAACTGAGATGCTATTGATCCTGACAAGGTTAGGACTGTGGTCATGGAGTGGGAACTTGAGGTCAGGAGTAGGGGAAGGAGGGAACATTCATCAGAAGGGAGCAGGTAGAGGAACTGACAAACCAGAATATTAGAACATTCGTTTATGTTGGCCTTGAGGTTAATATTAAGACAGACATGTGCTTATCTGTGAGCTAGAAGTTAAAAACAATAAAGAATGAGATGTGCTTCTGGATCTGCATATGACATCAACAAGGAGATAGACTAGTCTGATGACAAGCTGTTCAAAGCCTGGGATTTTAGGAAATGCTAAAATCCACACCTGATACTGCTATGACTGTGAGAGAAAAAGCCCACTAGTTCTGGGGGCTGAAAGAGAAGCAGTGCTTCCAGAGACAGCAGTTTCAGAAGGAGCAAGGTGACAGAAGTGTTCAGGAAAGATGCTGAGATCTAGAAGTTTGTTGATGCATGGTGAGCTTTGAGAACACAGCAAGAAAATTTCAAGAGTTGGAGCAGGGGTAGCAGACAGAGTTAGATTAGAGGAGGTGTGAGGTGAGAGCTGGAACATAGGAAAAGGCCTGGAACTGTGGGTCTCATGGATACTGACACACAGGGACCAGAGTCATGCTGGATTATTCCACATGGGCTCCAAGGTAGATAATGATGTTGCAACTGTGAGTGTTGGGATGGTAAGGGGGAAGAGAAGGTATGAAGGATGTTTTTAGGAACATACAGAGCCTGGGAGTCCATCTTGACTCCTAATAACGGCAGCGTGTAGAACAGAGATGGGTGGTCGTATGCAGAACACATGAAGCTGTGGCTGGTTTCCAGTTCCATTTCTGCAGTTGGAGGAGACAAGCTGGGTATGAATTTGTGTTTTGCTCTGGGACCACAAGCTGGAGTATGTAATGAGGTCACTCTACAGTGAGACTGGATTAGACCGGATAGATAATAACTCTCTCTCACTTCATGTTCGGACTGATTTCCTCTAAACTGTCTCGTTTTAGGCAAATGCTTTCCAGTGACTCCAGTCATATAATCACCCCTCAGGAAAGAAACATGTTCTCCCAACATACTCTAGAGAGACACGATGGGCTCAGAGCATCCTCTTGCCTGCTCTTTTATGGAGCTAGCTTCTAGGAATAAGAAGCTGTGAGTGGGCTCTAAAGGAAAATATTTAAATGTGTCCCACCACATTTACTTGGAGGAAATTTGAAATGAGAGATTAAGGGCGCTGGGGCTGGTCTTCCTCTGGCACCTGATCAACTCAGTATCGAGCCCAGCTTGCATATATATTTATTTAGCCAATCTAAATCCCAGAAGTTAATCATACCTACCCATCTTAGAAAGCAATTTAGGTTTAAACCATTGTTACTTAATTTTTCTCAGTATCACTCAGAATGGAATAAGTTTTGCCACAGAAAAAAAAATTTTTCCAAATCTTAGTGACTTAGGTTTATAATTGCTCATGCAAAGTTCATTGTGGGTCCAGGCAATGACTTGGGGATCCATGTTGCTTTGTAATTCTCTCGTCTCCGCTAAGGGACACTACACCAAGATAAGCAGAGCCTGGAGGATTTTGGTGCGATTTTCACTGCCTCTGCTCACAAGTCACGTTCTTCACTTTCACTGGAATCTCACTGGCCAGAACTTGTCACATGTGAGAGAAGAGAGCAACAAGGACTCCCCTAAGTGCCAACAGTTTCCTGTGTGTACTTTGTTGTAGCATCTGCTTTACATTATGGGACCTTTGTTTATATTTGTCTCCTCAAAGGTTGTTTCCAATGTCAGCACAGGGGCCAGACACATAATGGCGTTAGAAACACGTAGGAGCTGTGTTATCCCAAACTACTCATTTGGTATGTGGGCTGGAAGAGATCCCTGAAAACAGGTGAAATCAAAGAGGGGAATTGATTAATGCAAGATGACACTGTTGAACTAGTGTAAAAAGCAAGTAGACTGGTGTGTAATCTACTTGCAGCCAGTGCCACTATGGACTATGCATAGGTGTGAACTGTGAGGGGCCTCTCAGCGAGCCATTACCCAGATTGGTGATGGCTGTTATGATCAAGTTGAGGAGAACCACCCTCTCCTGTGGAACACTATGTGCTGGTCAAGCCATGTGCTGGGAAGTTTCATCTGTTAGAAGGCGTGTTTTCCCACTTTGCCTCAGGGCACTGTAGATGGTCCGTTGTCTTACTGTGGGAGATGACAAGCACGTGGCTCCCATTAACTATGCTGTTGGGGTCCCTCTGCTCGGGGCTGGCCCGAGCTGCCTGCAGGGTCTCCGTCGAGAGGGAGTGAGAGGTGCAGAGTCAAACCACAGACACCGGGAGCTGGGTGAAAGCATGTGGAAGGCAAGCCGCAGCACACTCAAGTTTATCCAAGGAAGTACAAAGGGTTTTATGAGTTTGGTTAACCAATTGTCCAAAGGGGTGGTTCCCTACCACGGCCACTAGTGTTCTGTCTCTTAGGCAGGTCATCCAGGCACCGGGCAGAAGCTGTGTCACACCTGGCCAGAGCGGAGCACCACGTCCACAGAAGCCATTCTCTTATTCCTCATGGCAGGTGGCCTGGCTAAGGCCCACACTGCATTATGCCACACACTATGCCTGGTCAGATGGCTCTGCCTCTTGGTCCCTGGGAAAGAATCATCACCTTTGAGCTTCCACGAGTGGATAATATGGTCGCTCTCACTGCACCTTAAGGACAGATGGGCAGAATGCTAATGATATTCCTCCTCCAAATAGAACAACAATCTAGACCCATTTGCTCCTCACCCCAGAGGTGCATTTGATTTATTTATTTTCTCTGTAAAAGACCGATTTGCATATATTTACTGTACAGAGTAATGGGTTTCAGAATGTCTCGTTTTTGCTTTTTGTTTTTGTTTGTAGTCTTGGTTGGCCTGGAGCCGGTTATGTAGAGCAGGCTGGCCTCAAATTCCGTTTACCTCTGCCTCCTCAGTGCTGAGACTCAGGCGTGTGCCACCACACCTGGCCGTGATGACATTGTCATTCAAGGATATCATGTCTCTTCCTCTTTCCATACAATGTCCCTTCTATTTTCCTGTTACATATATGATATAATATGTATGCTGTAACACAGGCTCCACATGTGAGCGAAAACATGACACTTGTCTTTCTGAGTTAGCTTACTTCACTTCATAGAATAATTTCCACTTTCATCAATTTTCGAGAAAATTGGTTTTGTCCCTCTATATGGCTGATCAGATTCCACCATGTACGCATGTCACAGCCCACTCATTCGCTGGTGGGGATTGGGGCTGATTCTGCAGCTCAGCTATGTGAACAGGGCTCCAGCAATTACGTGCACGTATCTCTGTACTATGTTGACTTAGATTTCTTCATGCATACTCCCAGGAATGACATAGCTGAATCATATGACAGATCTGTTTTGAGTTATTGAGGGCTATCCATACTGATTTTGGTAGTGGCTGGCTTGTTTGCATCCCATCTGTGGTGTATAAGGATTTCTCCCTTACATCTTCACTGACATTATTTTCTCTTTTCTTAATGATGACCAGTCTGAGTTGGGGTACAGTGAAATCACACTGTAGTTTGATTGATATTTCCCTGATGTCTAAGGCTATTAGAATATTTTTTCATACACTGACCCTTTGAGCTTCATTTTTTAAGAAGTATCTGTTTATTTCATTTGCCTCTTTATTGACTGGATTTTTGGGTGTTTAATTTTGAGCTCTTTATATATTCTAGAAATTAATGCTCTTCCAGTTGTACAGTTGGCAAAGACTTTCTCCCATTCTGTAGGCTGCTTCTTCACTCTGTTGCTTGGTTCTGTTGCTGTGTGGAAGCTTTTTGACTTCATGAAATTCCAGCTGTTGGAGCCCTTTCTTGAAACTTTGTTTCAAGTGTCTTTTTCTTTTTTCTCCTATAAGTTTCAAAATTTCAGGTCTTGCATTAAGGTCTTTGAGTCATTTAAATTGATTTTCTGTGCATTATGAAAGATATAGATCTAGTTTTATTCATACACATTAGACATCCAGCTTTTTCTGCACCATTTCTTGAAGAGGCTGTCTTTTCTGCAATGTATGGTTTTGGTACCTTCGTAAAACCTGGATGGCCGTAGCAGTGTGGGTTTATTTCTGGGTCCCATTCTATTTTATTTGTGGACTTGTCTGTTTCGTGCCAATTGCATGCTGTTTTTGTTTCTATGGCTCTATAGTATACTTTGACATCAGATTTTGTGGTACTTCCATCTTTGCTGATTTTATTCAGGATTGCTTTGGCTGTTTGGAGTCTGTTGAGCTTTTATATAACTTTTAAGAGTATTTTTCTACTTCTGTTAGGAACACCATTGGGTTTTATGGGAATTATATTGAATCTATACAATTCTTTTTATAACCATTCTAGAAATATCTAGTTCTGCTGACCCACAAACATTTGTGCATCTTCCCATCGTCCAGTGTCTTCAGTTCCTTTCTTCAGAATTGTAAAGTTTTTATTGTAAAGATGATATGTCCCCTTATTTCTAGAATTTTTGGAAGATATTATAAGTGGAATTATTTTTCTGATTTCTTTTTTAGATTGTGTTATTTATGTTTTAAAAAACTATTGTTTCTCATATCTTGATTTTTATATCCTGTTACTTTACTGAAAGTGTTTTCATTTTTATTTGAGTCTGCATATTTTGTAATTTCATCTCTGATTCCTTCAGTGATCCACTAGTCATCCAAGACAATCCTCATAGATTTGTAGAATTTCTGCAGTTTCTTGTGCTATTGACTTCTAGTTTTATTCAATTACAATCTGATAAGATATAAGAAATTATTTTCTTTGTATTTGTTAATGTTTGACTTATGACCCAGAATGTGTTTCATTTTAGAGAAAGTTCCATGAGATGCTAAGTAGAATGCTCTGTGTTTACTGGATGTTAAGTCCATTTGAGGTATGATGCAGTTTAAATCTAAGGTTTCTTAGTCACATTTCACTGAAAAATCTGTGTATTGATGAAAGTGGGTTATTCAAGTCATTCACTGTTATTGTACGTGACCATTTATGTTCAGTAATGATTATGAAATTAGGTGTACCAACATTTAGTGTACACAGATTAATAATCATGTGGCTTCTTGATGGCTTGTTCTCTTTGTTACTGTGCAGTGACTTTCTTTATCTTGGTCTACTAACTTCAGCTTGCAGTCTACTTTGAAGGATGTAAGAATGGCTATTCTAGTCTGCTTCCTCAGCCACTTGCTTTACATATAGTTTTACATTCTTTAATTTTTGGTTTGTTAATCTTTATGAGGAATGTCTTTTGCAAACAACAAACAGTTGGGACTTGTGTTTTAGTTCAGCCAGCTAGCCTGTATCTTTTCAAAAAAAGATTAATTTTTATTATTTTTAATTAGATACATGAGTATATGTCTTTGTGTGGGTCTGTGCACATGAGTACAGGTGTCCAGGTAACTTACAGACATTGGATCCCCCAGATCTGGAGTTACAGGTGGCTGTAAGTCACCCCTTTTGGGTTCTGGGAACTGAACTTGGGCCCTCTACAAGAAGTCTCTGAATCACTATGCCATCTCTCCAGCCCAAGCCTATATCATTTAATTGGAGAATTAAGGCCATTAACATTTAGCATTATTTAAAGGCATTTGTTGATTTTACTGACTGTTTTCCTGGTTGGTTCAAAGAGTGTTTGTTCTTTTCTTTCTCCTTCATTCATCTTAGGGTTTTGCTGGTTTACTGACTTAGACATGCCTAATACTTTCCTAGTTTTTTTCTTTGTCTATTTCTCTCATGGGATTTATTATTTCCTGTGCAATCATGTTGTGACTGTCATTCATTCTCTCTATGTGAAGCATTCCATTAAGTATGTTTTGTAATGCTGGCACAGTAGTCACAAATTGTTTTAGTTTGTACTTGTCTTAGAACATCTTAGTTTCTCCAATAATTAAAAAAAATCTTTCCTGGCTATAACAATCTTGTTTGGCAGTTACTCACTTTCAGCTCTCAAAGTATATCTTTCCATGCTCAGACTTTAAGATTTCTTCTGAGAGGTCTGATGTTATTTTGATAAGTTTGTCTTTAGAGAAAAGTTGGTGCTTTTCCCTCCCAGATTTTAGTTCATTCATTTATTTTGGAAGGTTAACATTTTCACAGTGAGTTGTCTTGGGAGGTGTTGGAGGGGTCATGTCTACTTAGAGTTCTAAATACCTCTGGTACTTATGAGTCCACATCCTTACCAAGGTTTGGGAAGTTTTCAACTACAATTTCACTGAACAGTTTTTCTATGAATTAGTTTTTGTTTCAGATCCTTCCTCTACCTAACAGATGCTGAGGTTGGTCTCTGGATCATCCGATTCTTGAAAGTTGTGGTCATACATGATTATAATTTTTCTTTTGTTTTCTTTTTCTCTGTGGAATTTAGGGTCAAATCCAAGAAGAGGAAATGTAAACAGAGAAAAGAAGAAATAAAATAGCAATGAGCAGGAAGGTGTGTGGATATGCTAGTTACTCTTGTTGCGCCTGACAGAAGGAACATAAGAGAGGAGAGGCCTGTGTTGGCTCCTGATTGTAGGAACAGTCCGCCTCGGTGGGGGAAGTGTGGTGCAGGACCACCTTGGTCCAAGATTGGGGAATGGCTGTTGCTCCTTGCAAAGCAGACTAGCGTCCTACCATTGAGCTGTATCTTAAGTTCGCTTTTTAATATTTATTTTGAGACAGGATCTCACTAAACTTCTCAGGCTGGCCTTACACTTATTTTGGAGTCTGGGCTAGCCTTGAACTGGGGATCCCGGGACTAATGTTTTTTCTTTATTGCTATCTGAATTGCTGTGACATTCCTTTTTCTGCTTGATCTAGTCTAGTAATGATACTTTCTGTCATGCCTTTTTATCTGATGGTCTGACTCTTTCCTTTCGTTTGGTTTCTGTTTGGTTTCTTTTCAGAATATCAATTTTCTTGCTGATTTTTTCCTTTATGTGGTTGAATTTTCATCTGTGTGACTGACTTGTTCATCCACATTATTGACTTTTTTTATCTAGGCTCTGAATTGGTTTTCTCATGTCATTCACCTACTTGTTTGAGCTTGCTTTGAAGGCATTGCACATTACAGAAGTAGGATTTTGAGTTTTTTGTCCAGCATTTCAACTATTTGTTACCTTTGGTTTCTGTTTCTGAGACTCAGGAGCTTTTGAACTCATTATATTGGTTTGATTTCCGATATATTTTGTATTTTATGTTGTGATTTGCACATCTGTTGGAAAGAATATGTTTCATCTTTTTCTTTTTCTTACCTTTTCTCTGTTTTCATGTGGGTCTTCTTAGTGGGTAGGCTGTGGGGCCTGGTCTGTTGCAAAAGGCATTGAACAAGCAAAGTGAATAGCTAATCTTAAAATTTCTAAAATAATAGTTCAGTCGAGTAGTTTGAGGAACAAATATATCTTTAGTCAAGTTTTATTCAAGAGTGTTTGGTGCTTGCCCAGGCTTTAGCTGCATAAGGGCTTTCCACGGATTCCATACGCTGCCTCCAAGGAGGGCGTGGGAGCTCCCTTTCCTTACTGGGTGGTTGTTGCTCTCAGCAGGGGCCCACTGTTTCCTCTGTCAACTTGACTCAGTATTTCTGGATCGCGCCTGGCCTCTCACCTGCTGTTTGCTGTGGCCTTTCCTGGCCCACCGAGCTTCTCACTGGTCTCTGTAGTCACGGATCCACTGTTTGCTTCAGGTTTGTGGGGGATGTGGGAAGCTCATTTGTCTCCTCTTTGCCATTGTAAGAATTCTCATGGGGTTCAGTGGGAAAGACCACTTACCCTGCAGGCATGAAGACCTGAGTTTAAATTCTTAGAAACCATATAAAAAGCCAACGTAGCTGTGCATGCTTCGAACCTCAGCACTGGGGGAAGAGACAGGAGAATCGTGAGAGTTCACTGGCCGCCCAATCTAGTCAAAAGGCAAAGCTCCCAGTTCAGTGAGAGACCAGGACTCAAGGCAGTAATGTGAAGAATGATAATGGGAGACACCGGCCTTCTGCTTTGGCCTTTACACTGCATGCTCACATGCAGCGTGTGTGCGCACGTGGGCACACGCATACATACACATACACACGTACACACTTCTATAGACCTTTTGTTTTGTTTTTTGTGTATGTGTGCATTTTGAGACATGGTTTCCCTGTAGCCCCAGATTCCCCGGAACTCATAGATAGACCAGGCTGACATTGAACTCAAAGAGATCTGCCTGCCCCTGGCTCCTGAATGCGGGGATTAAAGGTGTGTGCCACCACACCTGACTCCCCAGGTACCTTTTGAAACTTGCATAGGAGAGATGTGATGAGGTTCCTGTGCACCCTCATACACACACACTGCCACGAGTCATAAAACTGCTCAACTGGTTCCAGATCTTTCCACATTTCCCTCCGAGACTTCCTGGACCAACCCCATGTGGGTCATGAATATTTCAATATTTCAGACTTGACCCTTAACCTTCATCAGAGAACTCATCACTGCATGCTTCTTATCATCACATGGTCCTGTACATCCTGAATTGTGACCCTTCTGTTCCTCTTTATCGGTCTCAACCCTTTGTCACCAGCAGACGCAGGTCCTCGCCTCCGCAGACTGCTCCCTCTACCTTCTCTCCCCAAGGACACCATTCTCGCTGTAGCTCTCTAAATAGGCCTTTTTGATTTCGTACTGCATAGACCTTAAAGCCTGGAAGGAGAGTCTCTTTCTCAGTCTGCCTTCAGCTTTTAATTAATCATTCCACTTCCTTTCAACTTCAAAGACCACAGCCCTTTGAAGCACATCATCAGATGTTGCCACCTGCTACCCCACCTTGCTGCTGTCCTTCGCTGACCTTCATCCCTGGTGTCTCTAGCACCTGCTTTGCTGCCTGCCTGTTTCTCTAGTGCCAGGGACAGTAGGAGTTAGCATTTGCTGAGTACTTCTCTTTTCCTGGATTCTTCTAAGCACCTTAGCAGCATTATTTTATCTAATTCCTAGGTGTTAACATCACTTTCACTTTACCAAGTAAAGTGAGTTGCAGGGAGATATTACGCTTTGCCTGATATCACACACAGTGGTGCAGGCAGGATGAGAGAGATCATTTGGTCCCGGTTCCCCTTATGTCAGTATCCCTGAACCCCTCATCTCCTTTCACTGGCTGATGCCGAGGTCGAGGGGTATTTTCTAACTCAGTTGTTTGATGTTGCATAATAAGTCACTCTGCAGCTTGGTGATTTGAACAGTGATTGTATTTGTCCACAATTCTGTGATTCAGAAATTTGAGAGGAATTCGCTGGATGGCTTTTCACCTCCATGAGGTGTCTGCTGGAGTGTCTCATGGGGTGGAAGTCAGACGGTGAATGAGGTGAATCAGAGCAATGGCTTCATTTACTGGAACCCTTTAGTGACTCTGGGGTCTCTGTCTCTGTCTTTCTCTCTCTCCAATCCTTTCTTTCCCCTCCAGCCCCAGGGTACTCTCTGTGTGTCTCCCTTAGAGAGATAGCTTCTTTAGCTGCAGATGAACCTCAAGAGTAAGCATTCTCCTTAACAAAGGTCTAGGCTGAGGCTCTCTTAACACTTCTAGAAACTAACTCTATAATTTCTGTTACATTCTGTAACAGAATGTTATAAGAGACATATGGTGAGCCTAGATCTAAAGAGAGGGCAAGTAGACCCCACTGAGAGATCCTGTGGAAAAGAGACGCAGAATGAGGGTGATGTGTCCCGTTGACGGCAGCTTTGGAAACACAGTTTAATCAGGATACAACCATCTAAGTTTCTTCTTCAGCATCGTCTCCTGTGTCCTCTCTCCTTTTTCTCCTGCGTGGCAGTCTTCTTGTCCAACAGCCAACTATCAGTTGACTCCTGTCTGTAGTTGAATAGCTTAATGTTTCCTGAGAAAGGCCACATAGCTCCCCTAACTCTTCAATATTATTACCATAAACCAAACAGTCTCTGAAGGGTGACAGACAGCTTTAACAGCTTCCTGAATGTTCACTTTCCACTTTCCTGTAGGCTTCTTTCACATCCTCCTCCCTTCTTAAATTCTTGATAGTACCAAATCTTCTATACCACGGAAGTTAACTAGTTAACCAGCCCATCTCCTGGCTAACTCTACATCATGCTTTCTTCACCTCACAGTATGAAGAAAATGAAGCAGTCACATGAGAAGGACCTCGTTTCACCCTCAGATCCATTAATTTACATGAATTTCCATCCTTCTGCTGGGTAAAGAATCACTGATGCATGCTGCGCAAGTGCAAGATGCACTTGTGCACAAGCACGCATCTTTTTCTGTCTTCTCAAAGACTTCATTCCTGCAAGTATGTCTTCTCTTTCAAACAGCATGCATTTGTCTTTTAAATTAATTATTCTAAGTAGCATAGAAACAGGTTTTGATATCACTAGGTGTAACAAAATAAGTCAAAACAAAACCGCACTTTGACTCCACATCTTCTTCAGTTATCAAGACTCTTTTTTTAAATCTCTTTACACCCTGCCTCTAAAGAACTATGTAAACTCTTGTAGTTTTTGTCAACTTAAACAAACCTAGCCATACCTAGGAAGGAGGAGCCTCCACTGATGGAGGACTTTCCTCCATCAGATTGGTCTGTGGTCAAGTCTGTGAGGCATTTTCTGTATTTCTAATTGACGTAGGAGGGCCCATCCCACTGTGGGTGGTGCCATCTCTGAGCAGGTGGGGCTGAGCTGAAGATGAGAGGAAGCTCAGTGAGCTAGGAAAAGTAAGCTAGCAAATAGGGTTCTTCCATGTCTTTGTTTTAGTTCCTGCCTAACTCTTCCTTGACTTCTCTGGATGACAGACTACGAGCTGTAAACAAATAAATGCTTCCCGTGCCTTTGTTCATGGTGTTTTTCACAGCATCAGAAAGCAAACTAGCAGTGTTGATACCAGTGAGTGGAGTCTTGCTGTGATGGACCTGACCATGATGTTTGTTGGTAGGATTTGTGGAAACAGTTGGAATTTTGGGCTGGAAAATCTGCTGAGTGCATAGAGCTTACTGGGCTGTTCCTGGGAGCGTGGAAGATGCTGCTGAGAGCAGTGCAGACCATGGACGCCTGGCTTGTGGCATTTCAGAGGGAAGCTTGAGAGTCCCTCAAAGATTCCATCAGGGCTATTTGTGTGATACCTTTGAATAAATCAAAACTGAATTTGATATATTTGAAGAATCTGTAGAAGTACAACATTTGTTTTTCTGGGACAGTTTGTGCTGGCTCAGCTGGAGCTGAAAAATCAGCTGTGATGAATAGAAGATCAGCATCAAGAGGTGAAATCTTCTGGACAGTATTACCTCAGGGTCAACACACAGAGGGTCGAGGATGCAAGTCAAGCTGGAAGCCAGACTTGATAATGTGTTTGAGTCTCCCACATGACACTGCTTTTGGCAGCATGAAAGCTGCAGAGAACATCTGAGGCTTGTCACCATGAGAGACCAGGATAGGCCATCAGTGAAAAGGCAGTCTCAGATTTAGAGAAGGCCCCAAGATGAAAGGAATCATGGAAAGGTCCCTTAGGGCCTGGCTCGTGAGAGGCCAGGAGAGGCCATTAGTGAAAAGTACAGCTTCATTTGAAGTGGAGGCCCCAGGATATTGTAGATGCCAAGACTGTGGGATCACATCAAGGGCAGCAGCAGGTGTTGAATGGAGACAGCCAGAGCATTTAAGAAAAGTTGTGTGTGTTATGGATGGCAAGAAGGGGGTTACTCATGTCCTTCGGAGTCCAGAAGGTTGTCAGTGAGTCTAAGATGTTGGACACTGAGTAACAGAACATGGATCACATGGTTAGACTTTGGTTTTGCTTGAGTGTGATTGTTTTTATGCCCTGGTTCTTCTCTTTTGGAATAAGAAGTATTTAACTTGCTTTTGGTTTTACAGAAGCCCATAGTTAAGACACTTTGGATATTTTAAAGAGCCATTGAATTTTTAAGTGATAGAATTTTTAAAGAATAGGAGACTTTAAAAGTTGCATTGTATTTTATACTATATTATTGTGTGATCATGGGGACAAACAAGAAAGGAAAGGTTATGACTTAAAGTGATATGTTTGTATGTCAAACACAAGGATATTTCACAAGGAATGAAATACCATAGTTTTGTCAACTTGATATAAACCTAGACATACCTAGGAAGAGGAAACCTCAACTGAGGACTTTCCTCCATCAGACTGATTTGTGGCCATATCTCTGAGGCATTTTCTTAACTGAGAAGGGATATATGAGGCCCAGCCCACTGGGAAGGAGGACTTGGGCTGAATAAGAAAGGTACCTGAGCAAGCCAGGGACGCAAGTCAATAAGCAGCTTTCCTGTATAGTCCCTGCTTCAGTTCCAGACTTCCCTCTGTTGGACTGTGACCTTGGAGTTGTAAGCTGAACTAATCATTTTCCTCCTAATGTTGCTTTATAGTCAGAGTGGTTTATCATAGCAACAGGAAGCTAACTAGAATAACTCCCAAATTTGAATTCCTCATCTCCCGTTGCCTTTCTAGGCATCCTTATGGAGCTTGTCTCTGGTGGAAACTGTTCTGACCCAAACCAATGTCAGTTCTACCTGCTCCGGCTACTTTGAGCAGCAGCTGACACAGTTGTGCACTCTCCTGTTCTCACTCTTTTGTTTTCATAGGTGGGTTGATATCCTACTTCACTAGCCATTCCTTTATAGTCTATGGATTTCCATCTTCTTCTGGACCACCAATGTGTATGTGGGGTCTCAGTGGCTGCTCTCTGGGCATGTCTTCTTATTTCTGTTTTAACTCTTCTTTTGGCAGTCACTAGAATCCTATGGTCTTATAATGCAATCCATCTTCTGTTGACTCCTAAATTGTGTCTCTAGATAGAGCTCTTCTCCTGAATCACAGTTTTACATATATTGATGCCATTTGAATGCCTAATAGAGACTTCAAATTTAACAGGGTATAAATCACAGGATTTTAGTCCCTGTTCACACTCCCCTGAAGCAAAGGGCACCTTCATCTATCTCTTAGTTTCTTTTGACAAAAATCCAGCAGCCACAGTAGAGTCTTCAGTTTCCTTTACACTACCTATCCATCGTCCACCCACATAGCGATTGTCCCTCTGCCCACTCATTATCCATCCATCCATCACATGTTCACCCATCCCCCATACATGAATCTACCCATCAATCCATCCATCCATTATTCATTTACCCATCTACTCATCATCCATCTATGCATCCGTCTATAGTCTTTATTCTTCTTCCTAATGTCTTCTGAACTTGGCTGCTGTATCCTATTTAGAAACCCGTACAGCACCTAGCTTCCCATCTTCCATTTTCTATCTTGGATTACAACTTACTCTGTTGCTAGTTGGAAAGTGATTAAAATCATTGCTTCTGTAATCATATTGCCTGATTCAAATGACAAATTTATTAAGTGAGAACCAATTCAAATATCACTCTCTTAAAACCCTTTAATAACTTTGCATTTCAATTAGACAAAAATCAAATTACAAATCATGACCTAAAGAGCCAATAAAATCTAATCCCCGTGTAGTTTCTAAATTCAACCCTTATCGTTTCTCCCTTACCCACTCTATTCTGACCAACTGACTTGCTTTCTAGCCTGTGACTTGCCAATCTTTGGGTTTCGGGCCTCTGAGGTCGATACGTTCTCATACCCTGGCATGGCCCCTTTATCTGGTTCACATCTTAGGTCAAATGTCACCTCCTCCCAAATGTCTTTCTTGATTTCCCCAGATAAGCAGATTTTACATTCCTCTTATAGATACTCTTCAACACATTTCTATTATTTGAAATTTGTTTATTGATCAAATTCCAATGTGACCATTAGTCTTATTGATCAGAATGCTAGATTTTTGAGGGCAAGGATATTTTGTTAATTCCCCAAACCTATAGAAAGCTTGGACCAAAATAGGTACTCTATAATATTGATTGACTAACAGAATACATGATTTTTGGTTTATTGAAACATAAGAAATTCAAACATGCAAGAAAAATTTCAAATAGCATTCAAACATAAAATAAAAAGTGACAGCATCTTCTTGCCTCATTGAAAGGCACCTGCTTTGTGCTCTCAGGCCCTTTTCCTCAGAGGCAGTTTGACTTTGGAAGCCACAGACGTCAGTAGATGAATTAATATCACTTATGTCCTCCTCGTGCATCACTTTAAAACCTCCATTGCTTAAACTGTTCTCTTTGGGGTGCCTTGACAGCCATAGCAGCAGACTTGACCACCATTCCTTGAACCCTGTGTTGCCTCCACTCCTGGCCCCTCTCAGCTTCATCATTTCTTTTACATGATCAAGGGTTATTACATTTATACTCTCATTTGTGACTATAATTAAGCCTTCTGTGCTTTGAGGATAGGTTGGTTTCTTAAAATTGAATACCATTAAATGGCAATTGGAAATTATGATTATGTAAATATTATTCAGAAGAGAGGCAAAAATAATCTTAAATCACCAAACCTATGGCACTCAAAGGCAAAACTCCTGTCTTCAAGTTCAAACAAATTCTGATTTCAGCTTCATGTTTTTCAGTTACTCAAAATCACACTGCATTTTGATTTGATTTGACGTTTCTTGACAGCTTTGTTTTGTCTTTCCTCAAATCTCTGACTCTCTTTTATCTTGATATAAGAAGTATAATAAAAATAAGCTTTTTGAAGGAAATTACTGAATGCTAGGTTCTAAGTATTTGTATGCATTATTTCATTTGCTATTTAATATAACCCAAGAAATAGAAATTATTAATTAAAAATATCTATCTCTCACCCTCTATCTATCTATCATCATCTATCTGTGTGTGTGTGTGTGTGTGTGTCTGTGTGTCATGGAATGTGTGTGGAAGTCAGAAGACAGTCTGTTCTGTCTTTTTACTACATGGATTCTTAGGTCTGAACTCAGGTTATCAGGTGCTTTACTCACTGAGCCATCTCACCAACACAAGAATTATGATTTCTTAATAATTAAATTTTTATATATTTTTAAAGAAAATCAGATCTCAGAAAATGTCAATGATTGCCCAAGGTTCCGTTAGTTATGATTTGGCTCTGGCTTGTGTGAAGCCCAAGACGCTACTCACAGGGGAGTCCCTTCAACATTTCACCTGCTCACCAGGTTCCCCCACACTGTCACTGAGATACATCCGCTGTTGTAAGTGAGGTGTCCTAGGACAGATTTATGACTTCTTGCTTGACACTCTTCTTTCATTGTGGTGTTACTTGTATGGAAGCCATCTTGAGATTGATTTATTTATTATGTTTCTGATTTTGCCCATGCCTTTTTCTTTCTTCTATTTTATTTAACTTTTTCACTTACAATATCTTATTCAGACATGTTTATACTAGTACACTGCAACTAAACTTCAGAGACAATCATGTCACCAGTTGAGATGTCATCAGTTTGGAAATTATTCACATGACGAAACATTTCAGAATTCCAATAAAATGGGCAGCCTCACGTGATGCCATTTTGACAGTAATTTCTTTTTACATAATTCCCAAGAATGTCACTGTCTCTAAATAAGAAATAATCTTGGTCATCTAGAAATACTTTGGTGCCTCCGTATTCTGGAAGAAGATCTTGTCTCCAACTTTCACACTAGCTGATTGAATCTGCCCTGTCCTAAATTTCCCAGGAAGAGTAACTAGGAGGAGTCATTTCTGAGTCCTTGCATGTTAAAAAAATTATTGTAGTGACTGGAGAGATGACCCTGCAGTTAAGAACACTGGCAGCTCTTGCAGAAAGCTGTTCTATTCCCAGCATCTGCATGATGGATGCCCTCTTCTGGCCGTCGTGGGCACTGCATGCACATGGTTCACTTAAATGCATACACATCAGACACACACACACAAAATAAAAAGAAATTTTAAAACTTAAAGTTATTCTATTGACCTTACACTTAACCAATAGTTTGGCTGGGTTCAGAATTTAGGTAGAAAATCATCTATCAGAACTCTGCCAGCTTTGTCTGCTCTTTGAACATCCAGCATGATTGACAGGTTCCAGCTCTTTGGTAGATTTTTTTTCTCCTCTGGAAGTTTTACATTTTACTCTTTATCTTTGATGTTTAGAATTTCATGGGTCTATTTAGGTGTGGGTGTTGCTCACAGTCCCAGGCTTGTGCAGGCCTCTGCTCGAGGGCCTTTCTTCTGTGAATGCTTTCATTATTTCCTTCGGAGTCTTCTCTCTTTTGGGAATTCCTGTTGAATTAGTATTAGAATTCTTGGATTGAAGCTAGATTTGCCGTAACAGACTTTCCTCCTCTCCTCCCCCCTATGTTTCCTGGAGTATGGAGGATTGAACCTAGGGCTTCATTCAAGTTGGGTAAGTTCTCTCCCAGTGAACCACATCCCCAGCCCTTTAAGTCATTAAAAGAAAAACTTGAGGCAGGCTGTCACCAGTTGCTCTGACTAGCCATATCCCCTGTGCCCCAGCCTTTGAGTAGCTGTGATTGCAGACCTGTGCCACCAGCTGACTGCTTTCTTCCTCTCCCTTTTCAATCTCTTCTTCCTTTCTTTTTCTTCTTAGTTTCATTCTATTGTCTTTGACTTGGTCATTTACAAATATTTTAGTGTATTTTAATTTTTAAATTAATTATTATAATGAATTTGTCTTTTGAGGTTGGGTCTTGCTGTAGTCACAGCTGGCCAGTAACTTGCTATGTAAACCAAACTGGCCTTGATTAAAGGTGTGCACCAACGCACCTGACAAGATTTTATTGTTGATTATGTGTATATGTGTATTTCTGTGCTTGTGCATATGATTGTAGTGCTCATGTAAGCCAGAAGTGGGTGCTGAGAATTGAATTTGGATCTTCTGTAAGAGTAGTATGTGTCTTGACTGCTGAGCCTTCTCTCTAGCTCCTTTCCTAGGTCTTATACTGATTTTATCTTGACAACGATTTCATTTTGAAATTTTTAAAGTGTGTTTGTTCTCTGTACCATGTTTGAATATTCTGCTCTTTTTGGATGGATGCAGCCAAATCCACCAAATGTTTAGTTTCTTAAGTTCTTTGCATATTCTAGATACTAATCCTCTGTCAGATGTGCAGCTGACAAATTCTAGATGCTAATCCTCTGCCAGATGTGCAGCTGACAAAGATCTCCTGTTCTGTGGATTACCTCACTTGTTTGGTGGTTTCCTTTGCTATGAACTTAAAAAACTAAACATGAAGAAAACAATTCAATTTAAAAATGGGCTTTGGAACTGCACTGCACAAAAAGTTCTTAAAACAAGAAATACAAATGGCTACTAAACACTTTTTAAAAGTTCAACATCCTTATCAGGAAAATGCAGATTAAAATAACTGAAAGATTCGGTCTCACTCCAGTCAGAATGGTCATCATCATGAATACAAATGACAGCAAATGCTGGAGTGGACGAGGGGAAAGGAGTGGCCTTATACCCTGTTGATGGGAGTGTAAATTAGCACTGCCACCATGGAAATCAGTCTGGAAGATTCTCGAAGAACTAGAAACTGTACTATCATATTACCAAGCTCTATCAGTTCAGTGCATATACCAAAAGGACTTTATATCCTACTATAGAGATGCTTGGACATCTGTGCTCATTGTGACCCAATTCACAACAGCTAGGAAATGGAATCAGCCTAGAAGCCCATCAGCTGCTGACTGGATAAGGAAGATTATGTAATGGAATGTTATCCAGTCGTGAAGAGAAACAGAAGAATGAAAACTTCAAGTGAATGGATGGAACTGGAAAAAATTACACTCAGTGAGGTCACCCAGGCCCAGAGAGACCAATGGAACATGTTCTCTTTGGTAGGTGGATCCTATTTTGTTTTGTATGTTTAACCTGGGGCCCTTGTGGAAGCCAGGAAACTAGAAATGCCCCACTGAGGGCAGAAGCTTTAAGTGAAACAGGGTAGTAAAAAAACAAGTAAAATAAAAGTACAGAGGTAGAAACCTGGGAGAGGAAAGGTTCAAACCTGGGGGAGGCGGTGGGGAAGCGAGATGTTGGTGGAAGGCTTAACCAGCATACAGGAAACATGAGAAAGCTGTGTGGAAAATCTACACTCTTCCAACACAAGAAAAGGTTCAAGTAGGGGGCATAGTGGGACACAGGTGAAATGAAGATGGGGAAGATAAACTCAGAGTTGAAAGTTGAAGTGTGGACAGGGAGACGCGTGAGAAGGTGGGTGAGTCTAAACTGAGAAGACGCAAAGAAGCCTTATGGAATATGCATTTAAGGCAGTTTGGGTCCTAGAGAGACAGCTCAGTAGTTAAGAGCACTTGCTGCTCTTGTAGAAGACCCAGCTTTGATTCCCAATATCCACATCAGGCAGTTCATAACTGTAACTCCAGTTCCAGGGGATCTGGCACCAGGCACATATGTAGTGCACATACATACATGCAGACACACAGACACAAAATGTGAATAAATAAATCATTAAAAAATGCAAAAGGGAGTTTGAACAAAAGTACCTTGTAGGGGTGCTCCTAGAAGACACGGACTATTGAATAAAAATCTCAGTGCTAGGTGCAGGAAACCTCCTTATGAGTTATTGGTCATGGAGGCCTCAGAGTTCCCCAAACAATGCAAGCCAATGCCATTGTTCTTGGTTGTTCACCAATAACTAGATGATAACTTTGCTGAAGATAACACTCACTTTGGATGCTGAATATAAAGACATCAACTACAAACTGACCAGGAGACTCTCTCCTTGATGGCTAGTGCCCGAGATGCCTTGAAGGCCACTGGGAGTGAAAATCATCAATGGTCTTACCCAGTGCTGGACCCTGCATGCTATGACACTGACCTGCTGGCAAGGTGTGTCTACTGTCGCAATAACAGCATGATGGTTATTGGGCTAACCGAGCATTTTCTGACTGGTTATGAGGTCTACTCCTCAGGAGGGATTTCATTCTTGATACTGTAAACCTGGTCAAAAGTCCACGACTGGGGAGATCACAGGCCCTAGGGGGAAACGTACTGCTATTGTTTTGCTGAATTATCATGCTGTCGAACTGCACTCTGAATATTTATGCTTATAATCATAGGTTTTTGCTGCTCTCACATTCGGTCAGAGAAGCTTTTCTCTGCAGTGGGCAGAGAATCATAACTGGTCAAAGTGCTGGGTATAAATAACTCTGAGTGCTCATCCATGAACAGACCATTTTTATTAAGTTCCCACCATCCAGGGTTCAAGGTACTTAGCAGAAGAGAAGGCAGAAAGAAAGTGAGAACTTGGGCATAGGGAGGAGAACTGTGAAGTGCTGAGCTCTGGACTTGATATGGCTGTTGTGTGGTTCAATTCACAGCAGCTGTGGCTACTAGACAAGATCAAGTCAGCCATGGATGGGTGAGGAGATTCTGGTAGTTGATGGCTGCTGAGGCAGGGTAAGTCATTCTTCTTGATCCCTGGTAAGGTCGCTCAAGTCCCAGTAGATGGCCACACTCCCAAGTGCATATGAGCCGCACTAAACAACTCAGGAAGGAATTAATACCAAAAATAAATAAATAAAAAGAGGACATGAAGTTGGGAGCAAGATGGGAAGGGTGCTAGGGGAGTTGGGGGACGCGGTGGTGGATGGAGATGATCAGTGTGCACTGCATAAATGTCTAACACTTTGAAAGAATAAAAAAGTATTGTTAAATCTCCCATCTGAAACGGGGAGGGACGTTAGAAGGGAAGAAGAGAGGTTGGAGGGTCAGTGGGGAGACGAGGCAGGAGGAGAAGCTATTAAAACACACTTTGTTTGAAATTGCTGTAATGAAAGCTAATACTTTGTATGCTAATTCAAAAAGAAAAATGATCCATCCAGGCATTCTTAGTGATCTGTTGCGTTGTTCAGAGCAGTGCTTCTCTTGTCCATTTCTCTCAGATGTTTCTGGAGATTTGCTGCGTCTCTTCCTGTTTTTAGAGAAGGAGTAGACTGACTGCTATGACCCAGGAGGTCATAGTGGGTCACTATGGATCCGTAGTGGATCACTCACTTAAGAATGCCAAAATGGAATGGAATTTTGGGGGCCGCCGCATCCACATGAAAGCCTTCAGCATTCCCAAGGTGATTTTGGTTTGAAAGACAGCCCCCCACTTTCCAATGATTTTTTTCCCCACCTTCCAAAATTCATGTTGAAATTTAATTCTAAATGCAACAGTACTGGGCAGATGGACCTCTAAGATTTAATTATGGAATGGGGCTTCTTAGGGAGTGGAATTAAGAACCTTTGTAAGAGGCTTAATGAGGTGAATTTGTTTCTTGCCTTTTTGCCGTCTGCCATGTGGATGCAGACTTTGGCCCTGTGAAAAACCCTCCACCCTGCCTTACACATGTTAGTCTCCCGGGATGGAATGGCGAGTCTGCCCCAGTGACACTACAAACCTTTGGCCAAGGTGAAACTTGGTTTCACCCTCAGTCAGTCAGTAATTCACAAGGAGGGTTCCTCATTCCATACAGCCTACACTCATTTACCCTGGAGGTTTTTTTTTTTTTAAAGCTTGAGCCCATTGATCAAGGCACCTTGAGGTGAGGGTCCCAGTTTCTGCCAGTCAGAAAGCTTAGTTTTCACTGACTAATTTATCATGCCACCCTAATTCTCAGTAAGCTTTTGGGCCTTGGTTCTCACCAACCAAAGTAGCTTGAGGATTGAGTAGAGCATGCTACTGCTTGTCCCAGACAACATAATATTCCACATTCAGTGAGCAGGCCTCTAAGTGTCTCTGTAGCCTCCAACACCCCTCCAGCCACACCCATTTTATTCTCCTCCCTAATCCCAGAAGCTCCACACCAGAGACACAGTGGTCTGAGCCCACCTGCATAGAAGCCGTCAGTCCCAAGCCTAAAAACCTTTGCAGAGGGGAGTTGAAAACTGCTTGAACTTGCTCCCAGTCACACACTCTGTAGCAAAACTTTGCCCAAACACTTACTGTCTGCCCAGAAAGAAATCTTCACTGGGCCCTTTACCCCTCCAGTGGTTAAATGTAATCATGTGATTTCAATGTGTTGTCATTTTGTTTCTGTTGTGTCACAGACATTACATGTATGTAAATTGTCTTTATGCATCCTTTTGTATACTAAGGGGGAAAACTGAATAAGACCTTCATATTGTTAAGGTAAGATATACACATGTGTATGACCATGTATGTATGGATATGTAAAGGTACATAAACATTTTAAGATAAGGTTTTTGCACAAAGATATATGAGGGCATCTTAGTTTTTATAGATAATATTAATGAGCTTTATTACATCATAAATATAACCTCTCTCCTATGATGTATTTGTGATAAGAACTAATTTCTCTGGTACAATGCAATTTCTCAAGTTCTCATTTGTTTATTAAGAGATAAGATTTATAAAGTGTATTTTGGTAAAGAAGATTAAAGAAAAGGAAATATTTTTGGGATAAAAAGAGATTTTGCATGAAAGGTTATGATATTGTTATAGTTTAATTCTTAAGGTTAAAATTCTGTTAACTGAGAGATAAGTAAGTATTGATCTGGTCTTGGAAATGCTTATAAAAACTAACTTAGAAAACCTAAGATTTTGTTTCATCCTTTTACTAAATGAAATACTTAAAACCTGTAGTTAGAATTCTGGAAATGCTGATCATGTTTTCCGATTGGGTAAAGCTTTCTATTACTGGATAGACACTGGGTAAAGCCTTCTGTTACTAGATAGACAATGCCTTCACAGGAGAAAAATGCTGTCATGAAGAATTATTCCTACTTGAGACATTCCTGATAAATTCCGTAAGGATCACAGAAACTTACATTTTAAAACTTAAATTTATATAAATGTGGTCTACTATACAAGATTCCATTTTGCCTATAATCTTCAGTCCTCTAGACTGATAATTAAATGAACGACTGTCACTAATGAATTGTGAATTTATCGCAACAAGCCTCTGGGAAGTAAAGACAACTAGATTTCTTTAATTGGGAGAAGACTCCCTCCAGCCCAAAGGGCAAGAACTGCATGCTTGCATTTCTTAAGTCCTGTTCTATTTAAACAATGTTTTAAGAAACGCCGGGTTATTCCTCAGTGATGACAGTGATGCTAATCGTGATTCTGATAAGATCACAGGTAAGGATGATTTTGTGTCCTAGTCTTGTAACTGTTTGCTTACCCAGTTCCCCTGCCTTACTGGAACCAAACTTTAATGTTTAAAAATTTTCAAGTGTTTTCATAAAGGAATTTTGTTATTATTCAGTATTTGAATAATAATTTGAATTTAAAAAATAATTTAATATTGGCAAAAACTTATTTTAAATCTTCCAAAAGAAATCCATTGGGGGGGGTACCTGTATTTTAAATCCCAAATTTTTCCTATTCAAATACAGAAAAATATTAACTGGGTTCAACCAGTTAGGTTGCTATTCTCTAACTTTAACTCCATTTACTACAGTTGGGGATATTCAAAGATTTAAATTAGCCTTTCTTGTGTAAATTAGAGCATCTATCTCCTTCATCTGCTAGCTATACGCTTTGAGACACACTGTGTTGTTTAGTTTTTAAAGTCCTTTGGATAAATATTTACTTATTTACTATAACATTTTAATTTTTTTTTTGAGAGAGAATTTCGTAAATCTATTTTGATGGTGTTCACTCCCAAACTCCTCCCAGATCTATCCCCATCTCCCCACCCCTCAACTTTGAGTACTCTTTTTAAAATTAAACCATATATTTTTAAATTTTAAACTTCTTAGTTTTTGAGGATTTCACACATGAGTACTGTATTTATATAATTTCCACACCTTCTCTTTCCCTCTCCAACTCCTCCCATTCCCCCACCCCACCTCAAATTTATGGCCTCTTCTTCTTTAATTATTGTTACACACATGCACAGATCCCACACACAGATGAGACACACACACACACACACACACACACACACGCAACCTACTGAGTCCATTCAATGTTGCTTGTATAGACATGTGTTTAGGGCTGACCACTTGGAATTGGATAACCAATCAAGGGTCTCATCCCTGGAATCCCTGGAGGAAATCGATTCTTCTCTCTCTCTCTCTCTCTCTCTCTCTCTCTCACTCAGCAGCCATCGACTTCTTGTAATTCTAGGCATTGGGGATTTCCCCCATTCACACTGACATGTCCACTGGAGGTGTCATTATGCAGGTCTTGTTTAGGAAACCATATTGCTGAGGTTTCATGACTTTCCTGGTCGTGTCTGGAAGACACCGTCTCACAACAGGCATCCTGTTCCTCTGGCTCTTATAATCTTTCTGCCCTCTCTTCTACCATGTTCTCTGAGCCGTATGTGTAGCCATTGCACTATAGCTGTGCTAAATGAAATCGGGCACTCCATGGTCACTTACTCTCTGCATTTTGACCAGTCGTGGATCTCTGTAATGGTCTACATCTGTTACAGAAAGAAACTTCTTTGATGTGGGGTGAGAGCCACACTTATCTGTGGACATAAAGGTAAGTACTTAGAATATATTAGGAATGATGTTGGTTAGAAAATGGCAGCATTCGGCTCTTCTCTAGGTCTGTGACCTCTCCAGCCAGTGGCAGTTGTCTAGGGTTTTAGTACCAGGCCTGAGTTCCCTCTAATTGATCAGGCTTTTAAGTCCAATTACACAGCAGGTGGCCACCCCAAGATAAAAGTGCCACTACTGTCCCACTGAAGATGTTTGGCCAGGCTGGTCATTATTGCGGTTTGCAGTCTGGGTGGGACGATGGATGGCTTTGTTCCACTGGCAGCTTATGGAGTACCTTCTGATACTATGAGAGCTGGCCCTCAGAGAGGAGGCTTCTGTGTCAATTCCAGTTCAGTTCCTCCAAGTCTTGTGTCTGAAGTGTATGGTGTCTTCGCTTGAAGGTCTTACTTTCAAAGGTCTGGGAGCAACCAAGGGCAATGGCAATAGCCTGTACTGTTTTGGGAGTCTCTTGGAGAACCCTGGTCAACAACTGGAAGTGGGGTTTCCCATCCCTAGAACTGGGGTTTTGGTTGGAGAGTCTATGGCTCTTGATGGGGAGCATCATTACTCCAGGTGCTGTAATTCCATTTAAATTATGCACACACGTATAAAGTAAACGTATAAAACAGGTTTCCTTGTGACTCTTTCAAACATCCTTAGTGTTATCTTAGCTTCCTCCCTCCCTGCTCCCAGGTTAAGGTCTCCCCAACTCTTCTCATTTCCTCTTGGTCGTATCTGTGTCCTACTAACTCTCTCTCTAAAGCAGCCCTCCCCCAAGTCCTTTTTGACTTTCCTGGCTTCTGTGGTTACTTCATGTTATAAAATCAAGTCTAAAAGTTCAGAGCTAGGATCTGCAAATGAGAGACAATATGGAGCATTTGTCTTTCTGGGCCTTGTTACCTCACCTAGTGTAATATTTTCCAGCTCCATCCATTTACCAGCAAGTTTCATGACTTCATCATTTGCAGCTGAATGGAATCCCACTGGGTGTCCCTAGCACATTTTCATCATCTACTCATCAACTGAAGGGTATTTAGGTTGTTTCCATTTCCTAGCTATTGTGACTAGAACAGCAATGAACACGGCTGAGCAAGTATCTCTGGGGTAGGATGTGGAGTCCTTTGGTGTAGCCAATGACTGGTATAGCTGGGTCAAATGGGAAATCTACCTTTAGCTTTTTGAGAATTCTCCACACTCATCCCAGTTTCTCCCAGATCCACCCCTACCTCCCCACCCCCTAACTTCATTTCCTTTTTTTCCCCCATTTCCCAACAAGTCCAATTCGTGATGGCCACATGGGTGTGAGGCCTTCCACTGGAACATGGTCAACTTGCTAGGAGCTACTCCCTTAAAGAAAACTGACTCTACTTCCCTCAGAAGCAATTAACTGTCCATAGCACCTTAGTTAGGGGATATAATACTTCTGTTACATCAGTGTTATATCAGATACAGGGATAAGACAAAAATCAGGCCAGATCATGATGCTAATAGAGTAATACGATCTGGGAATTTCTACCTTTATGTTTTTAGTAATCTTTTCTCGCTCCTTAAAATCTGTTGTCCTGACTACTCAGCCTCATCCTTATCAGATCTGAAGAATGAGCTTTCTAGTTATGTGACAAACGGAACCTCTGCCATGCTTGATCAACGGGAAACTATAAAATTCCCCCCAAAAGCTACACCTGTGTCCTTACAACTTTACTGACCTGCACCTCATTGTCAGAACGTCCATGATAAATGTGGAGAGTTAAATGTTACAGGTCTAAAGGGAAAAAAGCATATATTTTGTTATCTTAGCCTAAAAGTAGCTAATCCGTTACCTTCCTCTGTATGTGACTTAACATTCTTATAACCAAAACAAAAACTGTTTAACGGAATTCACTTTAGGTGATCGATAATAACCCTATCAAAAGCTATCTTTAATGCCTTTCCTACAACCTTCTCTAAGATAAAATAAAAATAAATTTAAATCCCTTCTCTGATGGCACCTGTTCTGTCACTGACTCATCGATTTCCCCTCCACATCCTCTTCTCCATAAATCCAAATTCAAAAACTTTTCACGGACCTCCTGACACACCTGTGGTCACTCCTTTAATAACAGACTCTATTACTACATCCATAGACCCTTCTGTGATCAGTTTCCTAACTCACTTCAGCCAGACCACTGCCCACTACAGGTGGTCATGTGGACAACGCCCTCCTGACCCACACACTCCATGATGGTGAGACCTCCTACCTCCACGGTGCGCCAACAGTTAGCAGGAAGTAGTCATAGACTGAATATGATGCCTAGAAGCCCCAAAGACCATGCCATTTATCTCCTTTCCCAAAATCTTTCCCTTCCTTTTCATATAAACAATAGGGCTGGAAATATTAGATTCAAGACAAGAGAATGTTCAGTTTGAGCCCACCTGTAGCTGTGATGGCTGAGCTTGCATACAAGGCCCAAACTATTAGAGGTCACAAGTGACACACCCCATATGATGGATGCACATTAGCTAAATGGGCCCCTCCTCTACCCAAGGCCACACATTTCTCTTTTGAAATGCAAGATCCTGTCCTTTCCCTCTGCTTCCGGGGAATCAGAGGCAGCCTGATGACAAAGCACATATTCTGGACTGCTCATCTACCAGATGGCATGGAACTTCTACCCTTCCTCTGAAACCCATAAGAAGGGATCCCACTGCGCTGTGTGGGCCTGAACTCTCTTTAGAGCCTCTGTCATATTGTCTGTCTGCCTGCCCATGGCATTAATAATTCTCCTAATAAATCTCTTACCCAAAAGGACATTCTGCCTCAGTGTGCCCCTTAAGCCTCAAACCTTAGACTTTAGACCTCCTAACACAGCCTGACTTTCACTAGCTAATTTATTTCACATAAATGACAAAATTTCTGCCATAAAATATCTTGCAGAAACTCATAAAAGCCCACAAGCATCTGAGTTGAGCCAGGCAGTTCTGAACCAGGAAAGCTGGATCTGGCTGGCTACAGGGACCTAGGTGGTAAGTATCTTCGGGTGCCAGCATTTTGGTGGTAAAATGAGGAAGACTGGTTGGGTTTACTAGGATTTATTTGAATAGCAAAAATCTCAAATCTATTAATCAGGGTGCAAAATATGCATAACATGTGGTCTCCTAATGGAGTGGTGTTACTACCCCCAAGGGTCCATGGTCACAGGCATCCTCAGAGCCTTGGATATCCGCACGCACGGCTTCCGCAAGCATGGCTCCCCAGCTGACATTCACCAAGAAACCTCAGAACTGTGTATTCGCTGGAGTCAGTTCCATTTCTTGTACTTTCCAGCTTTCAACTCTGATATAACAACAAATAGAAGACCGCTGCACACTAGTGTTGCTGCAGTTCCAAAGCGGGGGTTAGAGGCCTGGGGTCAGGGGTGGGTAAAGTGGTACAGGCTGAGGCCCTGGGCCTGTTACCATTTTGCTGAAACACTGGCTTTGAAGGTCCCTGCCAAACCCACTCATCCTAAGTGCAAAGGATTAGGAGGAAGATGAAGCTTCCAGAGCATTTATTATCTTTGAAGCCTTCAAAAACAAAACACAATCATCTTCATCTCCTGATTTCAAGAGAAAACACGAAGCACAGTAGCTTTACCTGATCTCTTTAACTGGATTATAAAGCTTAGTTGGGAATTCTTTTGAAACCAAGTGTCCAGAGCTTCATGGCCATGATGGTAGAGCACCATGTTCACCCAAGGCCTCCTGTCCAGAAGAATGGGGTTTAATTTCTGCACCATAAACCGTTTAATCTGCACAACTTTTCCTACTGCTCGTTGAAACAGTTCAATTTCAAGAACAAGAGAAGCGTGAACTCACTTTGGTTGTGGCCGTTAACAGCTCTCATTTGGATGAATATTTTTGAAGGCTCCCTGCCCCCCTCACTGCTTTTTTTTTTTTTTTTCCTGTTGTCACACACACAAAATAACAAAAACAAACAAACAAAAAAACCCTCAACTGGTGATGCATTAGCAAGTACTGAAAGAAGAGCTGAATATATGGGTTTAAAACAGCACACACTGAAGGAGTACATAATGGACAGAAGCCATAAAAACGTTTTCAATTTCTTTTGCTGTTAAGACACATCGTAAGAAACTAGTCAATTTCTGGAGAGTCACTGGAGGTGATTTGCATATAGAATGTTTGGCTGTTGTGGGATGGCGGATGTGACGGAGTCGTGGAGCCAGCTCTTGTGGATGTTGCTGCCCTTCTTTGTAGGTTTCCAGCGTTGGAGAGTGTAGCCAAGCTGTACCACGAAAGTGATTCAGGGTGGAGCGAGAGTAGCAGGTCTTTTCCAGAGAGCTGATATAATTCCAGTTCACTTTCCAGTTAATTGATGTGGCACCACTAGAGGTTTATTCTGTGAGGCGAGTCCTCTTGAGGAGCTCTTTCAACATCAAGACAAATATTAGGTTTACTCCCAGCCCCGAGCCTTTAATTTTGGGAAGAAAAGTTGAAATAACATAACTTCACCCTGTGTGCACATGGAGATCCTTCCATTTTAAGGATGGAAGATATCTACTGGAAAGCCTTATTGACTGCAAGATTCTTGGGGACATTGAATGGTACAAGGAGGGTCTAGTGGGATTCATGTGTGTGACAGTGAGGAGCAAAGCCGTGAGGCTGGAAAGACGACGTGAGCCCAGCGAGAGCCAACCTGCTCATGGTCTTTGACTTAGTTCCGGATGGAAGAAAGGGGTCTCATGATCCTACAGGTGGGCAGAATGGCTGTTCCCTTGAGGGTCTCTGGAAGGAAGTGAGGGGGCCAAGGAAGCCCTGAAGGTTGCGGTTGCTCTGTTTCTCATTCACAAAGCAGTGGTGGCTCTAGGCAGGGTCCACTCTCTCTCCTGGCTGCCTTTACTAGGGTCAGGCCCCAGTGTTGAGCAATCCCACAGCGTTTTCTGGGGTCTCCTCTTAACCAGTCACCCTCTCTAGGCTCCCAGTGTTTCTCAGGAGCAGGTGTCACCTCCGCAGGGAGGCCTTCCATGACTTACCTTTCTCGATTACATCTCCTTATATATGCAGTGTCGTGGGATTTCCTTTGCAGGCCCCACAGTGGTCTTGTCAGTGTGCATTTATTTTGCACATGGTTGGCTGCTCTGTGCACGCCTCTCACCCCTCGGTTCAGTGCTGCTTGGGAAGGGTCTGGCACAGGGAAGGTGCTTTGTAAGTCTTTGGTGCCAAATATATGGACTTGGTAGGTTTTGAAGGAACAGTGATCTCTTCTCCCCTGGCTAGTACAGGAAGAATTCTCCACCAGCTTGCTGTCCATCTGCCATCTTTCAACTCTGCCTTTCTCTTTCTCTGCCCTTCGCTTCTTTCCTCTGCTCCTTTGTAACAACTCTGTTGGTTCCCCTGCATTCCTCCAATGCCGCCGTAGACGGAAACAGATGGATAGAGGATTTCGGCTGAATACTGAATATCACATCTCCATTGATGAGATCATTTTGGAATTTGCTAAAATTATTCTTCACGCTTACATGGCCAGGGAGAAAAATATCCCTGGGTTTTTGAGAGCTAGGATGTTACAGCCTGCCTTAAATCATTATTAAAGAGACAAAGGCTCACCAGGATGAAGCTGCACAAAGTATTTCTTAAGCAGAAGAGCATATTCAGTAAACAGTCTTACAGGGAGCAATGCAGGCAAGAGCTTGTGTGCGTGTATGTGTGTGTGTGCAAGTATGTACATGTGTTCATGTGTGCGTGCGTGTGCATGTGTGATTATTTGTCACTGTATCTAAATGTCATATCTGGAAAGCTTATCTTCCTTCAGACTGTGACAATAGCATCTACAGCACAAAGTCCAACAGGAGATGACATGCTTCTGGAAGGAATAGTTTTCATGGTTCAATCTTAATAGCATGACATTTCTTTTCCCTCCTTTAGAAACGCTGCAGACAGGCAGGTGAGGCGATGGCATGCCTTGCTCATAGGAAAGGAGTCTGAGGTGTTGCTGCCTGCTCGCCGTGTCTGATGATCTCATGCCTCACTCTGTGGACAACAGAGTGCTACGGCTTTGGCGTCTTCAGAGAAGCAATGTGGACTGTGTCAGGGTTAAGCCCTGCAGTAGGTTAGCGTTGACAGATGAAGTTCAGTAGTTGGATTCATAGAGCAAGCAAACACTCAGTACCTGGAGGCTAAATACTTCTCCCCACCGTGAGTCCACAGCAATGTGACCCTAGGCCAGCTCTCTCCCTCACCTTCATTTCACCTCCAGGAAGGCTGCCCTGGTGCAGAGCTGCGGCAAGTCTCAACATCTCAGAGCAGGCAGGGAGAGCTACCAGGAACCTAGCAACATGGCAACAGAAGCATCTTCGGGATGTTTAGGTTTTCCAGTAATGAAACGAGAGGCACAGTATTTCACATTTAAACAGCACCATCTCCAAGGCCGGTGAAATCTGCTGGAAATACAAAAAAGAGATCCCAAGAACTTCTTCTTCAGAGATGGCTGTGTCCATTTTACAGATGGATAAGCTGGAGGAAATGAGCTACAAGGGCTCCTGCCATTTTAAATGGTAGAACTTGTAGGGAAGTGCGTCGAGAAAACTTCTAACCAATAGAAAGCACCAGAGGAAAGGATCCATGAAGCAGACTAGTTTTTCTTATTAAACTTTACAACTCCAAGGGAGCAGAGACAATTCTTCATATATTTTGAAAAGCACTAACCTTACTGATTGTTAAATTATAGATGAAATCAATGGCTAGGTGGGTCTAGGTTACAGCCTTGCTGTCGAACAGGGAATTGGCTATTGAAAAAGTTTGTAAGACATTTTCCAGAAGTGTGATTATTCTGTGATTGTTTTTTGAAAACAGTGCATTTCTGATCCAAAAGTAGATACTGCTGTCTGCCTGCTCCTGCTTGTTTTGCTAACGGCAGTGGTTTTTAGAGACGACTGCAAATTTTGTGATGTTCTTTCCATTGGAGAGTAGTCTCTGTCCTCTCCCTTTGAGTCTGGGGACACTATGGAGGGATGCAACCAAGACCGCATTATAGGAAGTTCTACTATTTGACTTCCTAGCAGAGTCCCCAGATCCATTCCAGCTGTCTCATTGTCCCTAGGGACATTCAGGCTTGGAGCCCAGGGAAACTAACGAAGAAGTCTGGCTCCTTGCATCCTGAGTCTGTGTGGAAGTCAAAAGCCACACAGGGAGGCCACATGGAGGCAGATTCATCACCCCATCAAACTCAGCTCTTGGGTCATTTCTGCCCAAGCACCAGATATATGCAAAGAAGCCCCCAGATAACCATTCTGGTCTCCTAACAATTTTAAGTTTTTCAGCTGAAGCTTTAGATGTCATAAAACAGATACTAGCCCTTTCCAAACTGTGGGCCTTGTTAAACCATTGTTTTATGCTACCAAGTTCAAGGAGTTTTCCTAAGCAATAATAAGGGCAACAGTAACAAAACCCTGATTATTCATCTTCCTCTGAGTGTTTATGTCTGGAGGACAGGCTGGGGCCCTTTCTCGGGTCTTGAGGATGAATATTTGCTTAAGGCAATATGATCATTTGCTTTCCTTTATTTTAGGCTTAGGTTGTGTATATGGCAGGATGAGTGTGAAGTTTGCTGTGACTGGTTTTGGGGAAGTTTGTAATCAATAACATTGGCAGAGCAGGGAGGGACTCAGGGCTACTTTGGATGTTACTGTTTCCATATGATGCTTATGCCTGAGGTGCCCATTCTAGGGCTATCAGAGAAACCACAGCCTAAGGTGACATAGCTTATACTCGGGATGAAAGATGGAGAAGCCATTTTCTTGACAATACTTAGCACAAAGGATCTCTGATCCTGAGCCTACTGTTAGCAACCGAGACTTCTTCGCTGGCCACTGATGTCTTAGATCATAGAGACAAAGGTCATGTACATTGATTTCCTCCATGAGAACCACCATCAGATGCTAGCTGTGGCCACAGTGCTTGGACACTTCTTGTGACTAAGCAGGTTACCTTTTCTAGGCTACAAGAAGAACTTGTAAAAATACACGATCCTGAGTCCAAGGAATAGCTTGGTGAACAGGAGCAAGTGTACACAGACAGATGAACGCCGATGCACAGTGGATGTGTAGTTCTGGAAGTGAGAGTCGAACAGGTATTTGCGTAGTCATGGCCCGTCACTCAAGACACCATGGGCACATCTGCAGGTCTCAAGAGCCCAACAGAGTGGCTGGACAAACGTAACTTGTTTGCTTGTCAGGATCTTTCCAGGAGCAGCATGAAGACCTCAGCCTTGTCTAAAGAGCTGCCCATCAAGTTGGCCAGATGAAATTATAGCCCAAGCAGAGGACTGAAAGGGAAGAAGAAACTATTCTCCGGCATGACTAATGTAAGGCAATACAGACCACAAGAAATGTTTTCAAAATGCTCCTCACAGCTGCTCCTCTGGCAGCACAAGTGGGCATCAAAATTTCCCTTAAGTGGTACTTACCTTTGGCAAGCTGTGTTAGAAAAAGAGTGAGCTGGGAAAGAGTGGTCGGACCCTTCAGTAGAGAAAAAAGTGCAAACGGTGTGGCTCTGTCGATATGGCGATTAGCTGCGCACTACCTGGCAAGAGAATTTCCTCTGCTCTGTGGAGCTGAGTCAGGGCATTTCAGACACTGACTTTCCTGAACATTTGAGGATGCTTCATAGTACTGCGTGCGCTTGCGTGAAAAACTCACACTTGGTTATTTTTGTCATCACTCTCCACCTTCTAGGTATCTGGAATATTTAGAACTAGAGCTGTCAGTGTAAAGGTTCCACTTGCCCCAGAACAAGCCAAATCCTCCTGCTTGGGATGGTGGTGACTGGCTCCTCCCTAGGTTCTGTCTGTGCTATGAAAACCACACACCTCCCACCTGTGCGTTTAGTGTGGTGAATTTCAGCATTCTGCGCAATGAAGATTCAGGCCTGTGCGCTGCAGAGCCTCCACCCGTCATCCTAATGAGTAGAAAAAGGAGGACTGAGTATTCTGCACTGTTCTGCAACCCTCAGATCCAAATCAGAATTCACTGGAACCCTTTGGTCACTGGCCTCTCCTAAGGGTGATTTGAATACTCCTAACATTAATTTTTTTTAAATAACAGGTATAATTTTATCTTGAGCCCCCAGCCCTGGCTATCCTGATGCTCATGACTCCTTCCTCACAGCAGGGTAGAAAGGGTCAAGACAAGACCACGATCCAGTGGGTCCAGAGGGTGCATTATCCTTGAGCTTCAAGGTCTATTGTTACCCTGGGTTGGTTTTGAACTATCATGGGACAGATAACTCTTTCCTGCTGTTCAGTTTCTCCCTTTCGGAATGGAAATGTCTCTCTGATGCTTACATTTGGGAAGCACCCAACAGGCTCACAGCTGGAGAGGAATTTTGCCTTTGCATGAACCACATCTTGGGTCTTATCCATATTGAATTTAGATGCCATTTAGATGAAACTTTGGCCTTTAGAGTTTAGAGTTGATGATGGAATAAGTTAAGACATTTGGAAGTGTTGGGATGGGATTCAGCCTTTTGCATTAAAAAAGGACATGAATTTTGGGGTCGGGGTAGAATGCTTTGGTTTGAATGGCTGAGTCCCCAAAGTTCATAAACTGAAATTCTAATCTGTGATCGGTGTTGGGATCTCTGCCAGGTGATTAGGTTTTGAGGGTAAGGCCTTCATGAATGGAATTACCATTCTCAGAAAAAGAGGCCTTATAGAGAGCACTCTCTTGCTCTCTATTAGTGGAGGGTTATCACACAGATACCTACCAATGAACCAGGAAAAGGACCCTCACCAAATCTGTCAGTGCCTTAACCTTGAATTTCCAATCCTCCAAAACTGTGAGAAATGAATGTAGGTTGACCTGTCTAGTTAATGGTCTATGTCAGAGTAGTCCAAGCTAAGTCATGTACTGATTGCCTCTTGTCCCAGGCCCAGTGCTAACATTCTGCAAGCCCGGCCTCCTTTAAGCTTTAGAACACTGACCACTCGAGCATGCCTTATTAGTTTGCTTGTTTACTCTTGGACTCCCTCTCACAAATGGAAATTTGTCTGACTCACTCTTAGCTATTCCCCAGTATTGGAAATAGAGGCTAGCACAAGCCAAGCTCAGTAAGTAAATTTTAAAAGTAAATAATCATACCTTCAAGCAATGAAAAATTCTTTTCCTTATTTTACATTTGAACTAAAGTGTCAGAGAAACTCAAAATCTGAGTTCTGCGGAACCAAGATTTGAACGTGGCTCTTTGGACTTGTTATGACAAATGGGTAGATAGTTCTCTCTAAGACCTTAGTTGTAATCCATGTTTATTACATGTAAGGGAAGTTACACAAAACCCCCTTGAGTGGTCATACACCAACATTCATGCTGTTGGGCCATACCGGAGTGTTGTTATCTCTGGTTTTGACCCTGGGACATATCATCCCCATCCGTAAAGTGATTCCTGTTTTACAAACAAGTTCTTCAGAACAATGCAGGCCCTAAGCCCTTTACACACACTCCTACTGAATCCCCATTACTTTATCTCTGCATATGAACAGACTTAAACTCCCCTGCTGCTTGATGGGTGTGGCTGTTGTGACCCCCACCCCCACCCCCGCCCCTCCAGCCAGCCACCCCTTATTGGCCACAGTAAAGTTCAGTTTGGATGGTTTAGGGCTGGTTGCTTTCTTTGCTACCTGCAACTCCTATGCCTAACATTTTGGTGCTGAAACCCAAGAGAATTTTCTGAACAAGATCTTCTCTCTGATACCTCTTCTCTTTCTTTCCTTTTTCCCTATCCGACTGATCACACACACACACACACACACACACACACACAGCCTACTTTGGCTAAACAGCAAATGTGATTGAGATTTCACCTGATTTGGAGCTATGATTTCTTGGAGCCTCACTGCCACTAGCCGGGAAGACCTTGGTCCTGAAGGCCATATTGGATTGACTCAGGAAACCCATAGGGGAAATATCTAAAGCTTCTTGCATCCTCTCTCTCTGTTTACCACAAACCTTCAATCCAGAGGCCCTTTGTCATCTGCTGCAAGCTACATCCAACACTTTTTCCAACCCAAAGAACAATGAAGTAACGGATCTGGACACTTTCAGAAGCACCTTGAATCTCTCCTTGCTGGACTCCAGGAATCCTCATTTCCGTTTCAGTGTTCAGAATTCAGGATGCCCCGTCTTTGCACCAAAACTCTTCCGGGCCCTTTGCCTCTCTGGCCTTCCCTGGCACCAGGGGATGACTTGTTGCCATGGATTTGACCCTCGCCCTACTCTCCCTGCTTACAGCCTCTCACAACTCAACCTTACCGAATTGAAACCTAGATGTTTGATCCGCTTATGCACCCAAATTTGGCCTAAAATGCGAACTAGATAACAGAAATATTTGGTCTGGATTTGGAACTTCTGATTCTGCCGTTTTACAGAACTTAGTTGACATTCTCCAAAGAAATGGCAAACATCTGAGGTGCCTTACATCCGAGCCTTTCCCGCCTTCGCTCCTGCCCCCTCTGTTCTTCCTTGTCTGGATACCAAGGACTGCTACAGGAGCTTCCCCTGGTTGTGCTTGCCACCCCCGCTTGGCTGTGGTCCATCCTGTGGTAAGCGCCTCTGTCTCTTATCGGGACCCTGCAGATGAACCTCCTTTATACTTTCAACTGGAAGTCTTGAAATTCTTCCTTTACTGCCCTTCCTGTCCTCCCTGACTTTTGGAATGCTAATAGCTTAGACAGAGAAATTCTGCTGGTTTCATATGTAAAGGCCTCACCCCCCCACCAGTTATTTTGTTCCCACAAAAGAGATATTACCCCAAGTATTACATAAAGCCTTACCCTGAGGCAAGCTATTACCTCATCATTTATTCTTTCAGGCCACTAGGCCTTTCTCTTTTATCTTTTTAAAAATATTTCTCTTTCTTCTGGTGATTAGTATTTTCTTTTCTTTGTTCATTTAATTTTTGTATACTTCATACAAAACATTAAAAAAATCTTTATTTATTTTTATTTTATGTATATGGGTGTATTGCATGCATGAAGGTAGGTGTACCTGTGTCACGCAGTAACCGGAGAGGTAAGAAGAGGATGGCAGATCTCCTGGAACTGGAGTTATGGATGGTTGTTAGCCACCATGGGAATCAAGCCCAGATCCTCTGCAAGAGTAGCCCCATAGCTCCACCCCCCGTACAAAACATCTCAATCATCTTTATACCACCCTCGCCCATCTGCCTCCTCCCGCAGCCCCCACCACTACCAGATTTCATTCATTTCTGTCCTTTATATTAAGGCCTACTGAGTCAAGTAAGTGTACCCAGATATCCTTCAGTGCAAGTTCATCTGCTGGGGTCTAGTCAGCCTATCCAAACTCACTGCTTTAAAGACGATCAGCTCTCCCTCACCCAGTAGCAAGCAGGTGCCACTAGTTCTTTGGCTGAGATTGGGGCCTGCTGCTTGCTGTCCATTTCCCCAGTTTTATGCTGAGTTTCTGTCTGATTGAGTCTGCATTGGTCTCGTGAATGCTGCCACTATTACTGCTGTTGCAAGTTCATATGAGCAAAGTCCCAGGATCCTGTGAGACTCTGTTTCCATATGGTCACAGGCCTCCTTTCCTTGGTCTATCCCCTCTTCTGCAATGGTTCCATAGCTCTGGGTGGGTGGAATTTAACATAGGAGTCCTGTTCAAGGGTCCGCATTCTGCATTACTGTCTACACTTCGGCCGTTTGTGGCCTTCTGTGTTCATCACCCTCTGTTCCATGAGGAGCTTCATTGATGAGTGTTGAGAGATGCGTTAGTGTTCTCTTTACCCCTGTTTACTGCTTCCCATGATTCTTAGGTGTAGAGGTTCACAGACCTTGATTCTTTCTATGTGATCAGTTTTGGAACTCTGTAATAGTCTCAATCTGTTGCAAAAGAAACTTTTTTGATGAGTGGTGACTGGCATACATGTCTGTAAATATAAGGATCCCCACTTAATAAGAAATTACATTTGTCTAGGGATGTGACAGCCTTGGGGTTTTCTTAAGATCTGCGACCTTACCAGCCATGTATATTTGGCTGTGTTTATAATACCACTCATGAGTTCCCTTCCACTGAATGGGCTTTAAATCCAATTAGGACTTGATTGCCCTCAACGTAAAAGTGCCACTACTGCCCCAATGTAGTTTTCTGTGTTGGTCATCGTTGTGGTTACTAAAGCTGGATTCGGACCATTGATTGATATTCTCCTTTAGCAGCTTGCATAGTGTTATCCTTCAAGGAGGTGTCTTCCAAGTCAGTTCCAGCTCCATTGCTCCAAGTCCTGAACTATGTCCTATTTTCAGCAATAGGGTCTTACTTTCAAGTTCTAGGAGGCAATCAAGGGCTGTGGCAATAACCTGTGTAATTTTGGAAGACTCTTGGACTACCCTGGCCAGCAACTTAAAGAGCAGTTTCTCCTGTCTGGCTGTTTCTTGTTATATGTCATTCAGCTACACACATGGACACACGTAGAAATACTGTGCTTGTAATTTTTCAGTAGACTTTTGAACTGGTACATTTTCCTCTGGCTCTTCACACCAGCTGAGCATTATTTCTCCCTCTCTCTACCTATCTAGACCTCCCTCTTCCCGCTCCAGTTAAAGTGCTCCCATTTTCCACAGTTCATTCTTAGTAATCCTGTCTCCGGTGGCCCCTCCCCTCTCTCGAGCTCCTTCTTCTCTTTCACCCCATGGCTCCTTGTATGGCTCTTCCTTTTCCTCTCCCATTTAAATGCTCCCACTTCCCCATTTCCCCTTGGTAACCTCCATCTCCTACTGTTCCTGTCTCTCAGACTCTCTCTTTCTCTTGACCTCCCTGGTTCCTTTCCTGGCTCCCGCAGTTACATCAGGATTTGTATTCACAAATAAGGGTTTGGTGCTAATATCCACAAATGCTTAGTTTTACTTTGAAGTCTATTTTGTCAGATGTTAGAGTTGCATCCCCCACTTGTTTCTTGGTGCCATTTACTTGGATATTTTTTCCCATTCTTTCACCTTAAGGTAGTGCCTGATCTCGAAGGTGAGGTGAGATTCTTGAAGACAACCAAAAAAATGCATTTTTGTTTTTAATCAATTCAAGTAGCCTGTATCTTTTGACTGGAGAGTTCAGGCCATTAATATTTAAAGTTATTATTGATATATGTATATTGGTTACCATCATTTTAATTTCTGCTTGCATTCCTGATCTAGTTTTATGTTTCCACAACTATACCTTCCTTTAGTTTCTTTTTGTTGCCTCTTCGGTATAGTTGTTCCTTTCTTTCGTCCTTCGTATTGAGGTGAGTAGTCTCTGAAGGGCTGGTGTGGTGAACATGAATTCTTTCATTTTGTTCATGTCATGGAAGTTTTTTCTTTCTCCTTCAATTATAATAGATAGTTTTCTGGGTAAATATAATTGGTAAATACAGTTTCTGGTAAATATAGTCTGGCTATTGCCAGAGCATCTAGGGAGGGTGGGTTGGATGAAACTCCGCCCAAGGACTAAGAGAAGCCCAAGCATGCAAAATCTTTGCTGGCTTTTCAGCACACGTTGAGGGAGGGGCTGGTGTGCTTCTATCCTTAAAGACAAGCTGCAGGGAAACCACTTGCAGCTGTGAAGCTATCTGATGGGAGGGGACATCCTTCATTACCATACAGGCCAAAATGGCCACCATTAAAACCCAAAGACATGCAAACAGAATGTTGGGGGCCCAACTGCCCTGTGGATTTCCACTGGGAGACTTTTGTAGATTCCCACTCCAACCTCTGGAGTTCCCTGAGCTGAATACACACACAAAAAAACTGCCCAGAAGGTTTTCGCCACCTTTTAAAAGCCCTGTAGGTAAAGCCAGGCAGGGTCAATTAACATTTAAAAGGTCCTCGCTTGCACAGAGTGAACTGCCTTGGGGGTTTTAAACCGGCTGAGCCTGGAGGGCAAACTCGGCCCTGCTGCTGCTTGTGTTGCTTGGTAGCCCTGTCGCAGGAGCTAGCTGGGGCAGCTTTAAATCAGAGTCCAGAGAGTTAAGACACAAGATAACCTACACCTTGTGTCTTCCAGAAAGGCTTAGCTGGATAGCTTTGCCTGGGTTCAGAAATCAGGAGCTTTAAGTCCTCACGTGATTTCGCCGGGATGAAGGGCCGACATGGGTTTTGGGGACCGTAGGCTTCCTTTGGGGTGGGGAGAACGAAAAGGAGGGGAGCCTTGCCCATCCACAAGGATTGAATTGCACACAAAACCAGACGGAACCGGGGTCTACTCACGAGGGGGTCAGGGTCCCTGTTCCTGGCGCTAGTTATAGTCGCCTCCGTTACCGTTGTGTCTCACCACTCAGGGCTAGCCCGAGTGGACTTTGGGGGGCCAGCCCGATGGGTTGGGGGTGAGCAGACACAGAGTCAAGCCACAGACTCTGGGAGTTGGACGGGAAGCAGCCCAAGCGCGTGGCACTGCAAACTCGTTTATTGAATAGGAGAACAAGCTCTTATAGGTCTGGATAGCAATGACCTTATGGGGTGGGGTCCCAAATACAGCCAATAGTAAGTTTGTCCCCAGGTAGGCAGGTACTTTCCAGATGCTGGTCTCACAACTAGCCAGAGCAGAACGCCACACCCACAGGAGCCATTCCTCTATTCCTCTTAGTAGGTGGCCTGGCTAGGCCCACCTTGCATTATGCCCAACAGGTAAAGTATTCTGGGTTGGCATCTATGGTCGTTTAGAACTGGGAATACTTTCGTCCAGGGTCTTCTGGCTTCCAAAGTTTAAATTGAAAAGTCAGTTGTAATTCTGATGGGTTTTCTTTAATAAGTGACGTATTTTTTCTTCTGAAGCTTTCAGTATTCTCTACTTGTTCTGTATATTTAATGCCTTTACTATGATATGCCGTAAGGAGTTTGTTTTCTGGACCTGTCTGTTTGGTGTTCTATGTGCTCTTGTACGTATCTGTGTCTTTCCTTGGTTTGGGTAAATTTTCTCCTATAATCCTATTGAAGATCTGGTCAATACCATTTACCTGAGATTCTTCTCCTTTCTCTATGCCTACGATGCACAAACCTGGTCTTTTCATGGTGTCCCACATTTCCTGCATACTACATTCCTTTAAAAAAATGTTTTTCATGTTCTTTGCTTTCGTGTTCCAGTTCTTCAGCCTTGTTGTCCAGTCTGGATATTCTGCTTTCCATTTCATTCATTCTATTGGTGAGGCTTTCTCCTGTCATTTCAGATTGGCTTACTGAGTTTTTCACTTCTTCATTTCAGTCTGAGGTTTTTTTTTTTTTTTTTTTCAATATTTCTATCTCTTTTGTGAATTCAGTCAGAAGATTATCCCTATCTTCTTGCTGTTCTTTGAGTTTTTTGTTTGTGTGTTCTTTAAATTTGTTGAATTCTTTGATCATATTTATGATTCCTCTTTTTAATCCCGTGTTCTGTTTTATCTCTAGGGAGTTCTCCCTGTAGAACTCTTCCATAGGACTGTTGGTATTTGGTGGGAGAATATTATTTCCTTCTTTCATATTCTTTTTTGTTGTTGTGGTTTTGGCATATGGAGTTCTTTTGTTGTTTGTGATTCTGGTATGAAACTCAAGCCTTCTTTTATTGAGTTGAACTCTGATTCTGTTTGTGTTATTGAGGTACCTTGGTATTTTTGTGTTTGGGTATGAAAAGATGGTTAATCTAGGCTTCTGATTTTATATTGGAGGGACCAACTGGCTCCAGTCAGGCTACTCAGTGTCTCTCCAGGAGACTGAAGCATCCCTCACTAGTTAGGAGCACTCAGAAGCCTCAGATACATGTGTCAGGGTCCAAGGAGAGGAGATAGAATATGGATGTGCTGGTTCCTACTAGTTAGCAGGGAAGCCCAAGCCCTGGAACAGTGGGGATGGTGGTCCCAAAGCAGGGGCGTGTGCAGTGAGATTTAGGGAGCTCAATCTGCAGAGATGGGAGTCAGGCACTGTCATGTATCAGTAAAAGACCCCTTTCTCACATCTTAAAGAGTTACAAATAGAAACATCCTACCTTCCTCTATTCTGGATGCAGCTAGATTCCTCATAATTCTCTCATGTGTCTCTATGATAATTGTTTTTATGTATTTGTGTTGAAACAATTTTTAAAATAAACTATGGTCATTTCAGCCTTATCCTCATTCTTTTTTAAATTGTGTGCTAACATTATTTTTATTTTTGTCATACCCCATTAAAATGTACATGTACAGATTTATAAATATGAATATTTTAATGATTTATTAAAAGGCCTGATAAATGCAGATAGTCATAAATTTGGGTACTCTAAACATCTTAAAACCTATTAAACAATATCTTTGGATCTATTGTTTCACAGAACCTTTATGCTAATTGTTTATATAAAACAACATTCATTAAATCATTAGATAAATGTCTCATTAAGTTATAAAATTAATGTTACATACATAGATTTCAATAAGGATTTCCCTCCCAAATAGGTTCTAAATAAATAAATATATATCAATTAAAATTTTTATTTCAATTATGTAATAGTGTGAACAAAATCAATTGTTTTTCAAAATATTTTTAATAAAACTGTTACAGTTTTTAATAAGGCTAGACTACATGTAAAAGATGGATATGTATGTTTGCTGAAAAATCCTTGTGATGTTTCCTTCCCACATTGAAGATTACAAAATAAATAAACTCAGATGCTAAAATTCTACTTATGTATGATTAAAAGTGTATGCACAGTTTACATGTGCTTATGTTAAAAAAAATTTACTTAGTATCAAATTGGCTCATGTAAACTAGAATTGTTAAAATAACCCAGCTTCCTTTTGGCTCATAGTAAAACTAAAATTTTAAGGAAAAAGCCCCAACTCTAATAATACTGAATTAGCTTCACCACATGTCCAGTATGCCAATTAAAGGGACAGAATAAATGACAAAAGAGAAAGGAAGGATATTAATGTAACCACTTTAGTGAAACAAATAGAAATAACTAATGATTCTAGATATTTTGGAGAGAATTAACATGAATTTTTAAGTTTAAATAGTTAAAATATCCTTTTTTAAAAAAGGGCAGGATATACTTAATTATACAGTTCTTGTCAAGATGCTATCTTTTTCATCCTTGCCTCAATTCTGGTTCTACAACACGATTCTTAGTGTTTGAGAATGTGAGTTAAATATAAGAAATGTTCACTCTTGCTACAGGTTGCAGTTTCTCCTATGGATAATTCCTCTCCTGTGATGCTAAACTCTTATTCCAAGAAGTGAGGAAGATCATTTATTTTTGATCTTTTAGATGTATTTTGTATGCTATATACACACACAAACACACATTTCAAGGTTTTTTAAGGCCACTACTCCCTGTTTAAAATTAAGAAACAGGTTTTTCAAAGTCCATATCTTTGCCAAGCCAATGTAAAATGAACTCTAAACATTAAAAAAATCAGTCATTGTAGAAAGCTGCTTCAAGGCTTACAAAGGCATCTTAAAGTTTATAGATAGTCTTAAGGTATGACATTACAATCTACTAAAAGAAGGGACATCCCATTGAATATTCCATTCAATAGTGGAAAAAGGCTATACCTAGGCACTGCCAACTTCCAGCTATAATACAAAATTAAAGGAAATGAACTTTGAGATTCACATGTCCCCTCTTAATTTGGGAAATTATCCATATGGACTTCAGAGATGCTGGATGGGACTTATTTTTAACTAGTTGACAAGTAACTAAACATTTCTAATTAGATATTCTTCATTGCTTATGATATTTAATATTTCACTTGGTATATTTCTAAATGATAAAATAATACTAATTTTGATTAAGTTATAAATTATGATGTTATTTCCTTTCATTAATCATGTTTTTTGTTATGGTCATTTACCCAGAACCATACCTTATGCATCTAGCTTTCATATTTAAAAGATTAAAGTGTTTTCACTCTTTTAAAAAAAAATATATAAAATTATTCAGTAAAATTTGGATTAAAATGTCTAGTTTTCAAATTTGCACACATATATGTATGTATCTATATATGCTAAATCAACCTATTAGACTAAAAGGTCTATAACATGCTCCAATATTTAACAAAGTAACTGAAACTCTATCTTATCTGGATAGAGATATCCAAGAATTCAAGTTAACTCCTCTTATCCAAATTATACAAAAATCATCAATCTCTAATAACAATAGTATTCATGATATTTTATACTTTAAGTACTGATGTTCCCTTATTAAATGAATATCTAAGGTGTCCTACATATTACATTTAGTTGGGATTAAGTAATAATAATAATACTTTATATTTTACTAATAAAAGGAAATAAACAATATTACAACAACTTCATTTAGGGTCCCATTTCCATTTTTAATCGTTAAAATAAATTGGTTATGTCTACCAGCCCTATAAAAGTTGGATTTCTAACAGGTTTGATCTGTTTCTATCAGTGTTATTAATATTTGGTATGTAAATGAAGACATTCTTATTTTTAAAAAGTTTAAGGAATGCGATATTGGTATGTAATTTCTTCTGTTTTTCATTTACTTTTCCAAACTAAATCTGGTATAATATCAATATAATAAAACAAATCAAGTTACTATCCTCAGATAAAAGCTACTAGAATTAGAACTAGCCACTCCACAGGATGTCATAGCTATAAGATCCAAGTGGTGAAAAGAAAAACCAAATGTTAAAAGATGATAGGTTTATTTAAATACTCCAAATAGAAATAAAATAGTTCATAGAGTACAAATAACCACAAAAAAGGGAGAAACATAGTCCATAGCATTATTTGAATGTTGGTTTCCTTAATCTGTTACATTTATTCCTATTCCTAAGCAATAGTCTTGATTATTATCAAGTATTATTGTAATACTATTATGTGTCACGTAAAAGTTATGTTAGCTACAGAGGAAAAAAGAAAAGAAAAAGTCAGAGATGGATTATGATGACTAATAGTTTTGATAAGATCCAGGAGTTTCTACTTATTGCCTTTGCCAGGTATTTCTCTTGAAGACTGTTCTTCCTGTCCACTACTCATGCTCACCTTCATCAGATTCTAGGAAGCATTTCTTAGCAACATGGGAGTAAATATATGGGCCCTGCGTGCACACAATGTGAATAAAAGTTCCCAGAAAACTTCATCTTAAAACTGAATATTCTACATAAGCTGATCAACTGATTCAACGCTGGTGACTCTGCAGAGTTTGGAATGCTGCAGGTCCAGAGCCTACTTGCCATTTATCTTGGGCCACAGTTAGCTCCATAAATAGCTCTTCCACCACCTCTGCTTGTGACTTAACATCCTGTGACTAACAGATAAAAACCTTTCAAAATGCATTAACTCAGAAGACTACCTTTCTGTCTAGACAGACCAAGTTTTCACAGATAAACACCCTTATTTTGGGGAAAGAATGCTGTTACTATGTCAATCAATTTGGCATAATTAAGGACACTGAGAAAGATCAGGGCATGCCAAACCAGCAGCAGAAGGACTGGGAAGAAGAAAATGGGCTCTGAGACCACTGGGAAATCGACCATAGCTGGGACCACTGGGAAATTGACCATAGCTGGCCTCATTACTAGACCGTCTCACTCTCCTTACAGTACTCCTCATGTCTGGTCCTTGTCTAATCAATGTTTTTCAAAGATTCTTACTGAATCTCATGACCGACATAGCCCATGTGACTTCCCAAGCTGCAACCAAATTAAGACTATGTTCCTGTCTTCCAGGACTATGCCCCTCTTCCCAACAGACCTTGAAGCCCCAAGCTCCATGAGGATCTCTCTCAGTGGGAAACAATTGGACTAACTTATGGCACCCCAATCTACTCCTCTTCAGGGTCTGGAATAAAGGAAGATTGCACAAATACCACTTGACTGGTTGTAACATTGTTCCCACAGTTGGGCCTTCTTGGAGCTTTTTTATCCCCTGTTCTGAGATGTGACCCCAGAACCTACCACCCCTATCCATAAAGTGATTCCTATTCTGCAAACCAGCCCTTTACAAACATTCCTACCCAACACCCATAATTCTATGTCTGCATATGAACATATGAACTCCCCTGTTTCTTGACCAGTGCGGCTGCTGTGACTCCTGCCTGTCAGCTAGCCACCATCTTTGGTCATGATAAGGTCAATCTGGATCGTGGAGGTTGGTTGCTTTCTTTTTTAACTCTTTCCACTCCTATTCTTAACCTTCCCTCTGTTTTGATTATCAAAAAGACATGTTGGCTCAGAATTAGGCAGACTTAGGCTTGAAAGCTGACTTTACCATTTAGACAGTGTTTGACCTTGGATATACTGCTTACTCTTTCTGTCTGATTTGTTGCTGTTTGCATATGGAAATGAAATAATGATTAACTGAAAGGGCCATTGAGAGGTTAGGAGAATTCACTGTATTGCACATTGCTCAATAAATAGCTCACATTTGGTGTCCTTTTTGAAAATTGTGTATAAAAAAACTCTCCCTGTCTGAGTTCCTTATAGCTCCTACAGCCAAATGCTATGAACTCTGAGTATAAACCACAGAAATTTATTTCTCACAGGCCTAGAGGCAGGGTGTGGCAGATCTGGGTACCAGTGTGGATGGGTTCTACTGAGGACCGTTTCTGAGTTGCCATCTGCTGACTACTTGCTGCATCTTCATATGGTAGAAGAAGCAAGAGATGGCCTTGGCTCAACCTGACCTCCTCACCTCCCAGGGGACTGCTTCCCCAATGCCATCACCGGGAGCTCTGGTTTCAGCATGTGAATGGGAGACAGGATATCCAGTCCTTAGCAATGCCCCATCACCTGGAAGTGATTAAATGAAGGATTAAATGAAGGATTGGCAGCGAGGACGGGAGGAGAAAAATAGAATGGATACTTGCGCCAAAGACATTGAGTTCTGACCTCGTAGCTTTCTAGAGGACAGGCTTTTTAGGGAAAACTACTATGTATGTATTGCAAAGAATCCTAAGGAGAACTTTCACCATAATATAACTGAAATTGAAATTTATAACATTCCTGTTTTTAGAAAAATATTTTATTGATCTCTGAGCATCTCATCGGATGTTTTGACTATTTTCAGGCCTGCTCTCCCATCTCCACACCAGCCCTATACCCGCACCCGGCTTCATGTCCTCTGATTGTTTTTCTTTTCTGAAAGGCCGACTGAGTCTAATTTGCTCTTCAGATGCTCTTGGGTATGGGTCCATCTCTCGGAGTCTGGTCAACCCACCAAACAGCACACCCTTAAAGAAAATGTGCTTTAATTTTCCTAGTATCCTTTAGTTGCCAATAGTTCCTCAGCTAGTGCTGGGGCTTGTTGCCCACCTCCCCCATCTATGCTGGGTCTTTGTCTGGCTAGGGCTTGCACAGGTCTTGTGTATGCTGTTACAAGTGCTATGGGTTCATATGTACAACTGCCCTGTGGTGCCCAGACAACATAGTCTTGTATTGATCCACCACCTCTGGCTCTTACAATCTTTTTGCCACCTTTTCTGCCATAATCCCCGAGTTTTGGATGGTATAGTTATCCCATTTAGGGCTGAGCACTTGGCAGTCTCTTATTCTCTTCACCTTAACCTGTTGTGGGTCTTTGTGTTAATTGCCATCTGCTGTTAGATGAAGCTTCTCTGATGAGAGCTGAAAGATTCACTAACCTAGGTGTATAAAAGCAAGCCATTAAGAGTCAGTTTAATACTGTGTCCACTTAGCAGAATAACAGTAATAGGTTCTCCCCTATGGCCTGTAATCTCTCTAGCTATAGGTTCTTGACCTTGATAACAGTCCCAGATATGGGCTCCATCTTGTGAAGTAGGCCTTAAATCGAATCAGAGGGTGGTTGGTTACTCCAAGAAGACTTGTGCCACTTTTGTACCAGGGGGCATATCTTGCCAGGGCAGTCATTATGGTAGCTTGCAGTTTAACTTTTTAAATGACATGTGAAGCAAGATTTCATCCTAACAGTCAATGGCATCTCAGTTTTCATGAATATTGTGAAACTCTCATAAACAACAGAATATGGGAGGCCTTCCTTGGCATCTCATAGAGACCCCTGTCCGGTAGAACAGCCACCGGACTGAGTGCATTTTGAGCCGGGTCAGATTGTGATGTACTGCAGTGCAAATAAACATGGAGTACCAGATACTTAGTATGGAAAAATACAAAACCAAACACCCCAATTCAACAATATTTTGTAAGTAGATTGCATGACACAATAATGTCTTGAACATGGTAGGTTAAATAAGCTATATCGTTAGAATTTATGTTGCCTCTTGCTTTTTGCTTTTAAATTATGGCTTCTAGACACTGAATTTCCAGGTTCAACTCACAATATATTTCTATGCAGTTCAGCTTTAGGACAGTGATATCAGAGGCCATTTGCTTTGACATGTAGAGCATGCTAGTGGGCTGAGGAACCTGCCTTGCAGGAGTATGTCTGAGAGCACATGACCACGGAACCTACTAGCTCACTGTGTACTGCACCCTTCAGGAGCTTCCGACCCTGTAGAAAGAAAACAGTCTTTGGAAAGTACCGTTGAAGTGCCAGCCTAGAGCTGACACCTTGGAAAGATAGGGCCCCTTCCTCCAGAGTGCAGCGTGTACAGCAAGCCAACAGTTGTATTGCACAGGGTCCCTACCAGGAGCAGTGCAGGGTCTGGGAAGGACAGGAAACAAGCGGGGGAGGCTCAGCTCACTGCCACTGGCTCATTTGGGGAGTTTTTGCTTCCCTCTCTACAACGCTAGATCTACAAGGTCAAGATATTTCCAACGGGAAACACTGTGAATACCCTTAAACTCCAAGCTATACGCCTCTTTGGAGTCCTTGTACGAGGAGATCAGCAAGCAAGGAAAAGATACTAGTTTGGCAGAGTCTATTGACCATAGTAATCAGGAAATAGACTGGTATTGCACAGTGAGAGAGAAGAAGGGACTGCCTGCACATCGAGTCTGGTGACTGTGATCTGGTCATTCCGAGGGAAACAGTAAGGTGCCACATCATGCCGGAAACACAGATTAATAGAGAATTTAGCTCTGCCAGCGGTTGGAGAAATTTCCCTCAGCAGAGTTGCTGACCGAAGCACTAAGGAGCTGTAGAAGAAATGCTGCCTATCAGATGCAGCCAAGGAATCCAGCCGTTCTGTCTTGCCCTAAACTATCCGGGTTTCCCTGGTGAAAGCCTCACCTCCTGGCTGAACTGGTGTGCAGTGTGCCTGGGTCACGGCCCGAAAACTTGCTGCAGTGCTGGGACTGAAGTGTGCCCTATTAACCTTTCTCTTGCGAGTTTCTTCAGAAAAAGAAACCGCTAGGTTCCTGGAGGCGTTACTTTTAAATGAGGTGACTCACACGTAGGAAGCAAGTGCACTGAAAGGTATGGGGGCGTAGGGGACCGAGGTAAATGCCACAACACCTCCGATCCCTGCCTTGGGCCAAGTACTCGCTCACAGAAAGGTTTCTTGCTGATGGTTCCTAGGTGAATTGCTCCCTCAAGAATTCCCTGCAGTCAAAGGAAGCTCCTCTGCCCAAGGTTATGTTCCAGAATGTGGCTGCTCTGGTGACCCGTCAATGCAGAACAGGAAAATCTGACCTGATACTTCAAGGTGTGCCACGGGAAGGGCCATCCCACCTTCAGGACTCCACATGGAGTTGGCTAAAGCCTTTCTTGCATCTCATTTCAATGTCTTCCTATGTCTGAGTCTTTTCATTCTCTGTGGTAATTGTTCCCCAAATACTCCACAGCAAATCATCTGTCCCTTCAGAACACCCACCCCTGGCCATCGCCTCCTCTTTGTGCGCACGGTTGGACTCTTTGGAATGGGTCATTTCTTATGTCCACTGTGACTACTGGATTTAACACTTTCACTATCTCTGACCACTGGTGCTGCTTCCTGTTTCTGATGTACCTACTGTAGCCCCAGGTGACCTGGAACCACTTTGTAGACCAGGCAGACCTTGAACTCACAGAGATCCACCTGCCTCTGCCTCCCTAGTGCTGGGATTAAAGGCAGGTACCACCAAGCCCAGCTATCTTATCACTATTCTCTGGATATGCCTATCCAGTGCATACATGTAAACATATACATTGTTTTATAATCTCAGAAGCATATAATATAAAATCCCAAATGTAATGATTACAATCCATACAAATTAAGCATAACTTATCATGTTTACATTTCTTTTTCATTACAAGCACCAGTCTGAATACTTCATATTACTAGTTTTGATTTCGGTGTTATTGAAAAGTCATGGCTTTACTTACATGTACAAAGAGCGAGGGCCAACATCTTTATCAGCTGGGGACTCTGCACAAGTTCTCTTTCTTCTTGATGTTGGTCCTCGCTCTTTTTTGAAATCTTATTCCAGACTCATGTGAATTTTCCTTCCTACAAAGAATAGAAACTTCTGCACTTCAAGGTTCTTGGTTCTTTTTACAAATCAAAATTTGAATTCTAAGGGGGCGTCTAAGTTAGCACTTGGTGAGATGTATGTAGCCTTGCTGCTGGGTCACTTTCAGAAATGACATTTTTAGAAAAGACAGACCTGTGATTCTAGCCCAGTATTTCCAATTGGACATTTCATGTGGGACCTTCTTTATTTAGAGTTCCACTGACCCCTAAAACTCTGCCACATTGAAAACCTTACTTAATTTTTATTATGACTCTCTAAAATAAGGATCGTTATATCTGAAATATTCATCCTTATTTAAAGGTAATGAAAATGAAGATCTCTGTGTTTACAGCCTTGCCTGAGGCCAGAGAAGCAAATTCTTGCTGGGTAGAACAGGTCGTTAGCTTCTAGCATACCACAGTAGCAGGTGCTGGGATTCATCGCACTGAACTCTGAGACATAATTCCCTCCTTTGAAATGCATCTGATGGGTGTTAGAATATATTTGATCTCTCTGCTCTACCCTGTCTTTCTCCATGCTGGCTACCAGAAGTATCAAACCTGAATTCATCTTCCTTCTTATTTCTTGGATTGTTGCTCATCCTGGCTTTATACCTTCCTAGGAATAGGAGGGACAGCACATACATTGGGTTGAAGTGGCTGTTGTGACAGCTGGGCCTGAGTGTGGAAATTCACTCCCAAGCTTCCTTTCTCGTTGACTAGTCTAGTGCTCAGGTGATGGTAAAACAATATTTGATCTCCTTCACCCCAGCTTTATTAGTTTGAATGTGAAGATTTGCTGTATAAAATTGACAAGAGCTGCCATATGTTATACTTGACCTTCACCTGTGTGATCTGAATCATTAATACAGGCCACATGTCTAAGAATGATCCATACTATTTATAAATACATATAACTTGAAGGGTAATATCTTATTCTTTATTGAGCGATGCAAGGAGTCACAGCTTTGAGGGTCTTCACAGTTCACCGACTTCCTTTTTTGGAGGATTGTCCTTGTTCCTTCAGAGATTGAGTTTGGAAGCAGGTTTCTACTTCCAGACTCAGGCTTTCTAGCCAGTCAGTCTTGACTGAACCAGGGGTGATACCTGACCCCAGCTGGACTGGTCAGCACTTTTCTCAATGGAGTGTCAATTGAGGGTATAACCCATTCAGTCGAGGCTGGTCTTTTCAAAAGAGAAGAGCCTTGGGCCATTACTCACTTGTACCCAGAGAAGCAAGACTGGCCTGCATGCTGAAGAAGAGAAGCAGATTACCAGAGATCTTGCTTTCCTTCTTGCCTTCTGCCCGCCTCTGACCCAACTTTCTATTGCCTGCCAAGGTGCTATTTATTGTCACAACCTCCTTCCTGTGTCTTTAAACAAATTAGCTCTTATCTGCTACTTAAACTTGGGGAGATGTAACTACAACAGGTTCACCTGCCTGGACATTTCTCGTGCCTGCGTGTACTACACAACTTGGCCTTCCTGCCCCCCTTCTTTTCTCCTCTACTCTTCTATTATTTCCCTCAAGACTACATTAGGATTGGAATTTCAGGCTGTGGAGAATCCTTGTTCTAATCCAAAGGCATTTTCTTGCCAGGAATCCCATAGCTACAAACTCTCAGCTTTGAAGGGGAAATTAAGCTGAAGGATGTACCTCCCAGAATATAGCTCACAATCTATTGTCTGAAGAGAATGCATGAAGTCATGGCCGTTCCCCAAAGGGAGCCTCCTCTTAGCTAAGAACATATATCTAGTTCCATTTATGTTAGCCCTAACATCTTCTTTAACTGAAAAGGGAATAAGCACCCGTAAGACAAGAGGGAGCAAGAGGGTATTGTGGTCCTTAACATGAGCTCCTTCAGCCTTCTTCAAGATTCTTTAATATAGAAGAAGAAAGACTTAATATTTCTCTACCTGTCAGTCATAGAGAGTTGAAAATGCAATGAATTCGTTTAACTATATTTGAAAAATCTCCACTCAAATTCAGTGTTCTTGCTTGTTGTGGCAAAGGAAAAAAGCAACAAAAACCTGAAAGTAACTCCAAATTTCAGATATAAGAGAACTGGGTAAACTATGATGTAGCCACACTTCAGAAAATTGAGCAGTTATTAAAAAGAATGATTTACAGTAAGATATCTGCCTAAGGCTGAGCCTGCTAGTTGCATTTGCCTGCCTCATCCCGAATAGGGTCACACCTTCCCTTATTTTTTCATCACACATTTAATGGCCAGAGAGAAAGGACTACATTTCCCAGTCTCCCCTGACAGGATGTGGCAGGTCCTGGATACTGAGTTCTGAGGGGAAGTGGAGTGGGTATTGTGTGGTGTCGAGTTTCAGAAGATTTGAATATCTCTTAGGTCACAGCCAAATTTATAGCATAATTAATATCATATCTAAGAAGGAAAAGGAATTTCATTGTAATGTGTATAATATGGTATCATTTAAAATTGCCTGGGATCAAATCTACATATACATATATACTTGTGGATATTTCAATGATTTTTAAGAAAGATAAGGAAGTATGTGCCCAGCTTATGACTTCAGGGGTTAGGAGAAGGTATTTATGCTTTTCTTTAGCATCTTTTGTTGTTTGACTTATTGTAGCTATAAGAATTTCAGAAGAAATCATTCTAGTCTCCTTGAGGTAAGTGCTGCTGTTAATCTGAACTGTGCGGCTGAAGGCTTTGGGGTCAAGCTCAGGAGCAGAAACTCGTCAGGCTGCTCTGCTGTGACAGACCTGGGTGTGCCTGAGAGCTTCACGTGTGGGAGACCGTTCTCAGAACTCGCTTCCGGACAGAGGGCCTGCTGGGTCTTTCATGAGACTGAGTGAGTGCTTTGGGGGAAGGCTGCTTATTTTGTATTAAAAGGGGAGCGACTGCTATGTCTTTTATGAAACTGTCTCTAGATGTGCTTTCATCAGGCAACAATGGTGGGAAGCGGTGGATGGAATGAGGAGGATATCATTTAGCCTTGAACACTTGGTCTAAGTGACTCCTGACCATCCGACCACAGGGCCAAAGCTCAGGGAGAGGAATGGCAGCTCGCCTCGCATGTACAAGGACCACCAAATGTCATCAACAGGGCACAGAGGTCTCCTACACGTTAGTTGACATACTCCCATCTGGAAATGAAAATCTGTAAACAACAAGCTTCTCTAAAGTCGAATCATGGCAACAAAAGCTTTCAAATGCCCCTTCTGGGATGTTTGGGAATGTCTTTCTGTCTCTGCATATACTTACAGCCCGCAGTTCCATTCTACCTCTCCGTCTCTTTCAGGGAGAGATAACTGACAGTAGTTAAAACTACCATGTTTGTTATACATAGAAGCCAAATAATATTTCTCTACTTTACTGAGAAAGGAATGCCAATAATTCTTTTGGTTTTCTGTTCCTTCATAAGGTGTAAAGAAAAAAAATCATGAGAAAAGAGTGTGACTGAGACATTTGGAAGGGCGTCCTTCCCAGGGCCATACGGAAGTATTTAATGCATTTGACATCTGAAGTGGTCTGGCATCGAAGGAAGAATGCAGATTTGGGGATCTGATAGATCCCCCGGATCTTTCAGTTATGAGAGTAACAGGATCTGAATAAGCCTCCTTCCGTGTCAGTTTTGGCTAGGGCCTCGTGGTCATGGTATTAACTTCTTCTACTAGGAAGGGAAGACTAAGGTCATCATACAGGACACGGAGAGTATATGTTCACAGCCAGTTTGGGGCTCCTTCATACCCCACAGCTGTCGAGATTATAAAAGAGCAAATTGCTGGAACTTTTTCTTTCATCTCAAGCCTAGGAGACTGGCTACAGGAGTTCCCTAGGGAGCTTGACACAAATCCCAGGGGACAAATACCTGAGTCACATCAGGACCACAGGAAGAGAAAAGGCTGGTGCTGCTTTGCATATAATCAAGACCTTAAAAAGGAGCTAGTCCCCAATTCTGATAGCTGGGAATTGATTGCTGTAGGATCCCATCTTAAAAAGGCTGTTCCAGCTTGTTTACAGACTTCTTTTGCTCCCTTAATGCTGTTTTCTTCATACATGTCCATTATCCTCTGTCCCAGTCTTCTGCCCCAGTCAGCCGAGCCAGCCAGACATTCTCCCCACCTCATTTAAAAAAGATAGCCAAATAGTAGTGTTCCACCGAGATTTATACCTCATTTTCTTTACTTGTTGGTCATCACTTGATAACGTAGCGTTATCGTCTTGATGAAATGCTCTCTACAGGCTCATGTGTTTGAACACTTGGTTCCAAGCTGGTGGTTCTGCTTTGGGCGATTATGGTATCTTTAAAATGGAGGGTTAGGGGTGGAGCTCATTGCTGGGGGGGTGGGCCTTATGGTTTATAGCCTTGTTCCACTTCCTCCACCAAGTCCTCTCTGGTATTGGTCTGGTCAGGCACCTAGGTATGAGCTGTGAAACCAGAGCTAACATTCCAGCCTCTGTGCCTGCTGCCATGCCTAGCCTGCTGTGAAACAGTGAGCTAAAATAAATCCATCCTTCCTTAAATTGCCTTTATCACATATTCTGTCATAATGACAACAAAAGCAGTTAACTCACTTAGTTTATTTCTTGTTGTTTCTGTTTCTTAGCTATTGTGAAGAGAGCTCCAGTAAACGCTACATATGTGTGTGTGTATGTGTGTGTGTGTGTGTGTGTGTATATCTATGTGTCATTTAGTTTTGTGTGAAGGACAAGGGATTAAGATGTTAGCTTCAGCCATGAAGAAACATTATTAAGATATTAGAATAAAGAGCTATTCAATAGCTGGAGAGCTGGCTCGTTATTTAAGAACACTTGCTGCTTTTTCAGAGGATTGGAGTTTGGATTTCAGGACCTACATTGGATGACTCACAACCATCTGTAACTCCAGCTTCAGGGAATCTGACTCCCTCTTCTGGCCTCCATGAGCACCCAAAAACATGTACACATACATACAGAGAGACACACAATACACATAAGTAATAAAATAAAATCTTTTTTAAAAAGATGTTCAGAGGACAATTGTGCGTGTGTGTGTGTATGTTTATTTTTCTAATTTCTTATCTATGCGTTTGTATTTGTGAACCTGAAATAGGAATGTATTTCTATTATAATATGTATTGTAAATTTATTTCCTTTATTTGTAGGAACATTTTGAATTTTTAAAAAAGATGGCAGTGAGGACTGGAGAGAGCTCAGTGGTTAGAGCACTGGCTGCTCCTGCAGAGGACCTGGGTTTGAATCTTAGCACCCACATGGTGGCTAACAACTGTCCATAGCTGCAGTTCCAGGGGATCTGATGCCTTCTTCTGACCTCTGAGGGCACTGCAAAACATGGGTGCATTTACATACATGCATGCATGCATACATACATACATACATACAATAAAAAATAGCAGCTTCATGAGATTAAGAACTGGTTTGTGGGGTAAAGAGAGATTGAGCAGTTGAGAATAGGCGAAGTTGGATGTGACACAGACTCTTCTGTGTCAGGTGACCAGAAGCAAAGGACAACTATCTTTCCCCAGCACCCTTGACCTAGTGCTGGGTGGTGAGCCTGGGTTCTCGCTATCAGATGAAGGCACAACTGTAGGCCACAGACACAACTCTTAAAAGCCTCCTGGGCGACCCTCCAGCTTCCTCTGGCTGCCACTGTCATTCAAAGGTCACACTTTCTTGAGGGATTAGCATAAGGAGGAGGAAGTCCTGACCTGTGCATAACCTGTGCGGGGCTTTCTGTGAGCATGCTTTTACCCACATAACTGGTCCGTTAAACTGCCGGGTCAAGTAGCCTCGGTGGAGGACAGAAAAGGGAGAGGAACATACAAGTATAGAGGTGGAATCGGTATTTGTTTTAGATCAATGATTGTTGGAGAGAACAGCAATAGAGAAGGAGAGAAAATGGCATTGACTATCTGTACCTTGTGGTTGCATTAAAAAGCACTGTGTAAAAAAGAAGAAAAGCCATACTTACTGAGATGTACAAAAATCACAGAATAGTCACAGCTATACCCAGCATAGAAGAAAAGGGAACAGAGTGAGTTCCCTTCCTGGCCCTTTCAACCACCTCTGGGATCCCGTGGCAGCACAGGCTGGTCCTGTGCTTAGCAAAGGGCATCTCCCTTCAGCTCCTCCTCAGGCTCCCCTTCTCACAGATCTAGCCTTTTTGTAGTCCCAACTTTCCTGGGTTTTCACAGTTGCTAGAATCACCTAAGACAAAGAAGAAGGGAATGAAGTTGATTGGAATTTTTAGTGATCTGTCATTTTTCCTTGAATAAATGTTATACATTTTATTTGTCCACAAAAATGTATAGAATTAACTGCATTGGTTTTTGTTACCACAAAGGCATCTAATCACTTAAAAAAAGGTTTTGGTGCCAGGATCAAACTCAAACTTAGGGCCTTGCACTAACTAAACACAGATTCTATTAGTGATCTGTCATTTTTCCTTGAATAAATGTTATACATTTTATTTGTCCACAAAAATGTATAGAATTAACTGCATTGGTTTTTGTTACCACAAAGGCATCTAATCACTTAAAAAAAGGTTTTGGTGCCAGGATCAAACTCAAACTTAGGGCCTTGCACTAACTAAACACAGATTCTATCCCTGAGCTACACTCTCAGCCTGTCTTATCTTTTTAAGGTGGAGACTTTACCTGGGAAATCATACAGAATAATCCAACATAATAATAGACAGGTACTGTAAGAACCAGAAATAGCACTTCAGGCTGGGCATGGTGGTGCATACCTTTGATCCCAGCACTTGAGCGGCAGAGGCAGGAGGCAGCCTAGTCCACATTGTGAGCTTCAGGCTCCAGACTAGGGAGAGCTTATAGGGAAACCCCGTCTCAAAAAAATAAAATAAAATAAAATTTAAAAAAAGAAATAGGAGTTCAAGAAGAATAAGAATAAACGGATAAGGCTTGGTACAATGGAAATGAAAACTGAATTTGAAATCTATTGAAAAGCAGTGAAAAGAATAATACTTTATATGAAAAGCAATAATCACTGCAGAAGCTGTCCTCATACAAAAAAGTCTTCACAGTATGAGAGACTGAACGTAAACCTACTATCTTAAAAATACCGAAGAGTTAACTAATCCCAAAGAAGCAGCCAATGAGGATTACTGTATTCCATCAAATCAGAGGCACACTTTAATTTTTAGCTTTGACATCTCTGAAATTAGGATGTGTCTTCAATCTCTGCTGGCCATGTAACAGTGACCTCGTTCTATTGCCCTTGCATGTCAGAACTGTTCTTTCTAGGGACACAATTGAAATCCTTTGGTATGTCAGTCAAAAAGCCATTTAAGCACTGTCTGAGCAGGGATATGAATGCTGGCTGATGTCTGAAATATTCTGAGTGACACTTCCACTAAGAGATAACTAGCGTTGAAAGTCGTGGAACAAGCAGGAACAGCTTGGAAGAAAATCTTGGAACCATAGTGGAACAGTCAGTCTTTCACGAAATGCTGCCTTACATCCAAGATGACAAATAGGAACACAAACTGTTCTACATAGAAACGCTGACGGCCAGGTCCACTGTGACCTAAAAGAGCTGAACTCTCCATGAGAAGACATTTTAGAGACTGGTAAAGAATTTTACTCATTCCTTTTATGGCTTCGTGAGGGACATATGATTAAAATTTATGTCTACAAAAATTTAAAAGAATTCTTCCAAGAAATACAAAGTAAACATTCAAGTGATAAGAAGGCCTTATGTTCTAGATTATGTGAAAGTGTTTTGTTTTTCAAAATGGTCCAAAATAATGATGAAATGTGGTAACCCAGCCAAATGCTACAGTTAATGGGAAAGAAAGAAAAAGAGTAGAATGTATAAATAACTATGAAAGTAGTTTCTCACAGAAGCTAATAATGGATGCATAAACTCTTTATGAGCCTGCTGAAGATGAAAATTGAAGGCAAAATTTACAAGGTCAGGAGTAAGAATTGAAACAGAGGTATTCCAGGTAGGAATATTCCACATACGTCTTTGACAAGCTATTAAAAAATTAAGACTCTGGGTTGGCAAACTTGTGTTTAATAAATATTTTAGGCTTTGTGAACTAAAATATTATGCTGCCATTTAAATGGCCATTTCAAATTCAACCGTTTAAAAATTTATAAATCCGTTTTTGCTTGGTAACTGTAGAAAACCAGATGGTGGGCCATACTTGGCCTGGAGGCCACTACTTGTTGACTTGATCTAGAGGAAAACAATGATTTCATAGAAAAACACAAATTTCTAAATATGACCAAATAAAAGATAGAAAATTAGAATAGAAAAATTATGGTGGAAAAATTTTAAAGATTTACAAGTACAAAAGATCAAGGTCAGATCATTTCTGAACAAGTTAATATTTTGTCTTCAAAGAAAAATCACTTTTTAGCCTTTTGTCTAAAATCAAGTGTAGTATCTTTAAAGCAAAAATAACACCAGTGACCTTATACATCCCAGAAAACTATTAAAGATCATAGAAAAAGACTGAAATCTCTCAGATTCACTTAATAAAGTCAGTTTAACATTGACATCAATATTGGTTGTTACACAAATAACACAAAAATATAGAGACCAACATAGTTGCAGAAATCAAAGAGAAAATGTGGTGGTCAACTGTCCTAACCGACTTGACGAGGTTCAGGGTCACCCAGGAGATGGTGAGGCACACCTTAGGATGTGTTTCCAGAAGGAGAAAGACCCACCCTGAATGTGGGTGCACCATCTCAGGCCCTGGGCACTGTCCTTTACTTCCTGAAGTGTTCCATCCTGCCTTCCCTGCCATGATGGCCTGAGCTGTCTGAGACCGTGAACCCAAATAAAGTTCTCTTTGAAAAGTTGTTTCTGTCCAATATTTTATCACAATGATGAGAAAAGTAACTCATAAAAGTACCCAAAAGAATAAAGCAAAGTAACAAATGAATCATGTATTAGAAACGGGTAGCAGTGGGGAGATTAGATAACTGGAAACGTATCGATATTATTTATCAGATAACAGATTAAGAGAGAAGCCACATGATCAGAGCAGTAACTACAGAAATAAGAAGTATTCTGATACTGGCGATGGGGAGATGCACCAGTGATTAAAAGCTCTGGCTGCTCTTCCAGAGGACCCGTGTTCAGTTTTCAGGACCTGCATGGCAGCTAACTCCAGTTCCAGGGGATGTGACACCCCCTTCTGACCTCCTCAGGCATTGCATGACATGGCTACACTTGCATGCATGTGGGCAATACACTCATACATGCAAAATAAAAATAACATATTAAAAATAGAAGTATTGTGATATTAAAATATTAAAGATAAGTCAAAATTCGTTGATAAAACAGTGATACAACGATTGCCTTTATTGTTCCATACTGTTTTGGAGGTTTTTGTAAATGTACTAAAAGAAATAATAAAATAATATGTATAACCACTAGGAAAAAAGTACACCAATCGTGATTCTACGGCTAGAAGAACAGAAAAGGTCTATTTTTAAACATTTCTAGAACAATTAAGGTAATTTTGTAATGCTGGACACAAGGTTCTAGGTGTAAGGACATCAAAATGGGAAAGTTCATACAGGCAGTTTTAGAAATGGAACTAGGAAAGTACTCCTTTTATAATAGCAACAGAAAATTTGAGTACCTGAAAATATGGAACCTCTATGAAGCAAACGCAGTATCAAATGGAACAGTACATACACATTGATATCAGATCAGAGAGAAACAAGGCTTTGGATGGCAAGAGCCAGTATGATAACACATGATAACTATAGGCCATGGCACAATTAATGTGTCAATGAAATCTCGACTGGGGTTTCAACCGAGACTTTTGGGTGCAGTAGTTGGTTGAGGACCTTAACTTTCACATGGAGGGGAAACGCCTGGGAACAGGCAGGAGGCAACTGTGTGAAAAGCAACAGAGCTCAGCGGCAGCTGCTTGGCTGAGAGTTCAGGCACTAAACACACCGTCGTAAATCCATGCGTACAGGCGGAGCGGTGGGTACAGATCAGAGCACAGATGGACAATTCAGAAATAGATCCTACTCTATATGAGAATTTTGTATATGAAAATGTGGTGTTTGGATCCAGTAGCAGAAGAACAGTTTATTTAGTAATCTGTGAGCTCAACAGGCTCTCCATCTGGAAGAAAATTAGAGTTCTCACATCTAGTATAGAGCACAAAAATCAATTCCAAGAACATTAAAGGAATGAGAGGTGGGGAACATTCATGGTTTGGAGGTTGAATTTGCGTCCTAACCCTCCCTAACTTCATCCTGCCCTAACTCCTCCAGGAGGATGAGGGGGAAGCTGAAGATGAGGCCAAACTGCCTGGGGGAAGGAAACTTGGAAGCGCTGGTGTCTGATAAAGACAGCCAGTGGGAGGCGGGGAGAAGGCATGGAGGAAGAGGAGAGGAGGAAGGGAGGGACAGGAAAGACAAAGGGGAGAGAGAGTTAGAGATACTGTAATAACTTGTCAACAACAGTGAATATATACAATGTAAGATTACAATGCAGTGCTTAAGAGGACTCAGTGGAAGAGTGCTTACCCACAAGTCTGACAATCTGAGTTTGTTCCCAGGGCCCCACATGGTGGAAAGAGAGAACCTCCTCCTATAGGTACCACACATGCACCATGATGTGTGTGCACCCTCACACAAGCACATACCCACAGGCACATACACACAAAACAAACAAACAAACAAATAAGTGCTGTAAGAAAGCTTACAATGGACCTGAGACATTCACATTGCCGGGTGACAGTGCAGCCTGAGGTGCTTCTCCTTTGCTACGGTGATGTGCTGGTATAGACAAGTCTATTCGCTGTCGGATATATATAAAAGAGTGGCACAGGGCTGGAGAGATGGCTCAGCAGCTAAGAGCACTGGCTGCTCTTACCGAGGACCCAGGTTCAATTCCAGCAAACACAGCAGCTACAATTGTCTGTAACTCCAGTTTCAAGGAATCTGACACCCTCTTCTGTCCTTCATGGGCATTGCATGACACAGGTGCACTTACATAGATGCAGGCAATGCACTCATACACATAAATAAATAAGTGAATAAATAAATAAGTTTAAAAAAAGAATGGCACTGACAATCATGTACAGTCTACAATGTGTGATTACGGTAGTGAAAATCTGGGCTACTAGACATGTAGTTTCCACGTTACACCTCAATCGTTTTTTAGAGCATACTCCTTTTACTGAGAAGAGGGTGTGGGGTTCTGTTGTCAAACAGCTTCTGCATCTTGTTATTCAGGTTTCTGACTACATCAAGAGCCCATCCTTTGCAGCCAGCTACCTTAGGGATGCTGATGTAAGTGGAAGTCTATAAGGATGCATTTCTCAGAATATAACCCTGTTAAGTGACACATGATTCTGTGTTTGTCATCAGCTGGGCTCACTGGTTGTTACTAAAAGACAGGATGGCTTTCCTTCTGTCCAGTCCTTTATTAGTTCCTATAGCTGTCTCTACAATGAGAAAAAAACAGATTTTTCTATAAGGACAGCAAAACTGATTTCATCTTAATAATGGGGGAGACAAGTTCAAATATTGTGTTAGAAACTAAGTAAATATTCTGTGTTCTGTACTGTCTTGTGAGGGCCTTCAGCCAGGTCAATAAAGGTAGGTGTGGGGATTGTACTGATTCTCCCAGGGCCTATGCTCTTCAGGGAGTGCTTGGCTGCGAGTAGTTAAGGACCATCCTGTAGCTGACCTTGAGCTCCAGGCATTGGCTAAGAGAAATGGTGGGTGTGGGGGGCAGGGAAGAGCAGCGGCTGGCTGGGTACCCTGCCTGGGAGAAGTCAGGCTACTTTCTCCCAGGCTTTGACACTGGCTTGGCTGTGGGAGGAACAGCAGATCTGAACTGAGATCTTGAGAATAAGCAGGTATCTTCCAAACTCAAAAAGGGTAGGGATTGGTAAGCTCAGACCCCAAGGCAAGGCCTTGCTGCAGCCATGGTGATGCTGGCCATCTGAAGAGCTGATGGGTTTGGGTTCTCTCACAGAACCAGAGAACTACCATCTTGGGTAGTAACAAAGAGGTTCAGCATTGTCACCTGCCATGCTGGTTCAAGGACTTTCCAGGGACTGTGTGAGGGCTATCTCAGGAAGGCTATTTGAGTGAAGAAGTGCAGTGGGAGATCAGAGAGACCGGACTTGGATCCTCACTGGCCACTGACTGGCCAGCTGGCTGCCCTAAGAGCCAACAAATCCTCTAGACTTGTTTTTCTGGTCAATATGACAATCACAAGACCAAGAAAGCTGCTGGAGGATTCCACAGGATCATGAGCTGGAGTTCAGAGGATGGCAGAGTGGGCACCTAAAGTGAGATTTCCCTCATTCCGTGTGAGGGCGTGAGAGTGGCTTTCTCCGAGTCCTTGAAGGTCTGTCTGTGTTTAGATGGACTCCCCTGTCCCTGTCCCGGTGGGTGGGGTAGGATGTCTTAGCCAGTTCAAGTTCAAGGTGCATGGTAATTATTTTGCTCTCTGCTGCTCTGATTAGAGTGGTGCTTGGTGTAGGACCTGCTCTGTCAGTACTGCAGAATGAATGGATCAGTTAGTATTTTTATCATTAGATGACTTTGAGTAAACTCTAAAAATCCCACATTTTCACCTAAGAGTTCTGGAATCATTTCCTTTTTTTCAGTTTTTAGTTCTCTGCAAAGGCCTATCACACTGTGAAACGGCGTCAGTGTTCACGTCTCATAGCATGTAACACTGTTCATATATCAACATGCACCCAAAGCCTACATTAAAAATATATGTTCTTGTAAAATTCTGTAGGATTCTTTAGAAGTAACTGGCTACTGGAACTTACTTAATTGGCAATTTGCTGTGATTTCTTGGCAATCATCCTGTTTGCTTAGGAGATTTTGCAAAGTGAGCAGAAACCACACATAGTATTCAGATGTAATGAAATTCTTAGGAAAACAACGCTGAACAGTTAGTGAGGGTAAAATGATGCTCTATTTTGGCAATGGATATTTATTAATTTGCATTTTGTCAGTTTCTTTTCACATTTGGGAGTCAGTGATTTTACATCCTGGCCTCCAACAGTTTTTGCAGGACCCAAAGGATTCACGTGAATGGGCATTGAGCCTAGGCTGCTTGATGGGTAAAATAGTTTCCGAGGACTGCAGATTCAGCAAACATGTGACTTATTCTTATCCAGAGTGTGTCTAGGTGCCATCTTGAAGGAAAAAGGACACCTTAGGACACGTCCTTCCTCTGCCCTCGGCTCTGTTCGTTCCTCTTTCTTCTTCTGTGGCGTCCTTGTTGCCTGCTTCTGCTTCATTTTCACTCCCTCATTCAAACCTGCCTGTCTATTAAACCACCTGCTTCAAGCCCACAGTTCCTGGTTAGTCAGTCAAATGTACCGATCTCCTTTATTAAATTCTTGCAGTGGTAGGCACGGTCTTTTTGTATTCCTTACAAAGAAAGTTTAGTGCCTGTAAATTTAGGGCAGAAATGCTGGGTGAATCCTCAGGTATGTACTGAGCCTAAGGCCTTTGATGGAAGAACTCTTTTAAGGAAATCTCAGGGTTTTTTCCTGATTCTGGCATGGGCTCCTGACTCTTCAGTTCAGAGAGCAGATGACAGAATGAGGTGGAGGGAGAGTGAACAAAGGTCTGGCATTTGAAGACCAGTTTGTCTAAGTGCATTATTAGATTCTCCCTACTCAGACTCAGTCTGAGGATGAGGATCATCTGTGCCACCTGTGGCCAATCAGAAGTACAGAGACTCAGGCTCCATCCAGACCTGCCTCAGGAGTAGATGCACTTAATGGTGTGAATGTACGTGGGCATGAAGGCTCCAGGAGCCCTGGACTGGGCATCACAGCCCGTGTTCTGAAGCAGACCCTATCTGCCAGCACAGCTGTCCCCCTTCTTCAAGTGCTTTAAACAGAATTTCATCATAGGGCACACAATGGTTAACATTGATTGGCAACTTGACAGGATCTAGAATCATTTAGAATCCTCTGTACATATGGTAATAGATTAGCTAGATGAGGTAGTTTCTGGGGCCTGTGAAAGCTTATCTGGATCAGGTTTATGGAGTTAGGAAGACCTACCTTAACTGTGGGCAGCGCCATTTCTCCAGCCAGGGTCCTGAACTGAATAAAAAGGAGAAAGCCAGTTGAATGATTAGCATTTAAGAATTTCTGCTTCCTGACTGTAAACACAGTGTGGCCGGCTGCCTCGGGCTCCAGTCACCATGACTTCCCCAGCAAGGACTCAGACTGTGAGCCACATTAAACCTTTCCTTCTTTAACTTCCTTTGGTCAGCAAGAAGACATGTAACTAAAATAGGTTGTGTTTATGCACATTTTATTACTCCTATGTCTCAATTAGATTATAAGCTTCTTGAAGACATGTGTTATATTCAATCATTTTCTATCAGAAACAGTTTGTGCTGGCCTTGATTCTGCAGATCTTGGTTTTCTTATTCAAGTTTAGGGAATTGTACTTCATCTCAGAGATTCCTCTTGATTTTAGCATTTTTGACCTTGTAATGTACCTTAAAAGAGCTGAGCCATGAGGTTAAGGAACACTTTAAATGTCACCAACCTCAGAAATTTCTTCCACATCTCACCCCATGACCCAACCATGTAGATCAGTTATGTCATCAAATGGACTATCTAACTTAACCTTGGGCATCTTGAGTGACAGAGCATTTCATATCTCTTCAGCAGTATATCTACCATTTCAGAAGGTTCCTATGCATGTACAAGTTTGTTCTTATATTTGTGAAGCTACATGATCAAATTGAAAGAGAATAGGTATTGGATCAAAATAGAACTGCTCTCTTGTTAAACTAAGTGTGTGAGTTGGGCAGGTACCCAGTGTCTTTGCCTCCTGGTAAGCCTGCCTTGTGTAGCCTTCTTTGGAGTACTTGGGTTCTGTGACTTATTCCTAAGCAGCAGAATATAGTAAAAGTAATGGGTTGTCACTATTGTGATCATATCACGTGGTGACAGTGAGATCGCTTCTGCAATGTTAGGTAATGTTATACAAGACTCTGGTTGACTGTCTTGCTCTCCTCAGTGAATTCCTCAGCCATGGGGAATATATTTTGCCATCAGGAAGTTAGAAGTTGTAATTCCCCAGTCAAAACTTGCAGGTGAGAATCCATCTCTGACACTTTGATTATAGCTTTGCTGAGGACCCAGCTCAGTGGTTCCTGGCTTCTTAACCCACAGAAACTATGCAAGAATAAATGTGTATTATTTTAGGGTGTTAAATTGGTTACCCAGCCTAGAAAGCTAATGTGCTGAATAGTTTTCACTGACTTTCTGTAAAGTTAGTGATACAAAGAGTTTGTGTCTCGATCAAAACTATGATGGCTCCATGCTCCAAATTAACACCATGGGAGCAGAGGCATGGCTGCGTGGTGAAATGCAGGAGAAGGTGGGTCAGTCAGTGAGTGAACAGTTCTCAGTGGGTCAGAGACATGGAACAAGGCTTTTTGCTGAGCCAGTTGTTCAACATGGTTGGTCACCATCGGTCCTTGTAATTTTCTTATTGCTGATTGGATAAATGCTTGTGTTGTCTGTCACTTTCTGGGTTTGTTTTCTGCGTCACTACACTGTTCAATAAGACCATGAGGATCTGCTGGAAAGAAAGTTGAGAGAGAGAGAGAGAGAGATCTGAATCTGCCTGGTTGGTCAGTCTTGTGTTTAGTGAAGGAAAGACACTCACCTTTAAAAAAATCAGTTCCAGAGATGATGGGATTTGGCGAGCTGTGTGACACTGAGGAAGAAAACACAGTTCTTCCTGCATGCCGCAAAGGGTGCAGGGACACAGCTCCCCTCAAGGGCCTCTCTCCGAGATGGGGGTCGGGATCCTGCTGGGCCTACATCTGAATACTGAAAACTGTGGAAAACAAAACCAGCCTCCTACCCGACCTCCCTGCTGAGATGCTGAGACACAGATTTCTGCAGGGTGTACATGTGTGATAATAAGAGAGCTTTTCTGTCTGATGTCAGGGAATTGAAAAGGTGCTTTCATTTTAATGATTTGCTGAGGAAAATAAGCCCTTTTGGGCAAGGTTTCACCTTACCTTCAAGTTTATGCACTTCAGCCCCTGGACCACCCACCCGACTCAGTTCTTTTCCACGTGGTGTGAACTATAGTGTCAATGTCTGTCAAATCTAAAAAGGAAGGATCGGACTGCCTGCCATCACTTCTCCACTGCTTGCTGCCCCTGCGAAGGCAGGCTACAGTGAGGTCATTTCTGGTATGATTTTTAATGCTCCTCTTCTTGCGTCCTAAGCCCCAAATCATTAATTTTTATTTTTCATTTAATGTTGGCATTTGAAGGTCACCTCCTTTCTTGGCATAGAACAGAAGACAAGAAAACTTCTTTTTCTTTTGTAAACAGCACATATCAGATCACTACACATTAGTTAAGGGTTTGTACTCTGTAGTCAGATAAAACGATGTTCAAACCTTGGCTTCTTTCGTTACTAAGTTGTTGCCTTGGGCCAGTTTTTCAATCCCTATCAATGAGATGAGTCAAGGAAGACATAGCTCTCTCCAGTTGTTTTTGACGATGGAGTGAGATCACTCAGACTGGCCTGTGTCACCTGCAGGGTGTTCGGTGAATGGCAGCCACACTTTGTCTGGATGTTTGACAGGGTTTCACTTTTGTATTCAGCGTTCTGATTCCATCACTTTGTGCCCTCTTGACTTGCAGCAAGGATTCTGGCCTTGGCCATATCTCTATTTTACAAACATGCTTGCTCCAGCTGGATCTCTGGGCTTCCACTTGCTTTGCTCAAGCCTCTAGATCTGTAAGATCACCTGTCTGCAGGAGCCAGCTTGCAGCTAACACAGTAATTTAGGTCACTGTACTCTGCCCAATTATGCTTTTCCTCCAGGACGTCTCTCTCAACACCATTTACTGATGGATGGAAGACAGGGACTAGCCTCACCTCTGCCCCCCATGTTCAGTGATTTGCCAAGAGTCCGCTGCCCTCGCCACTCTGCCCTCTCTCTCCTGTCTTGAGTCCGAGTGGTTTCCACACAGCGTTCATGACTAGCTTCCTCATTCTTGGTTGTTCTGCTCCAGTCCACTTTTCATTTGATGGCTATTAATCTCTCACCACACCCTGCTTTAAAGCCTTCAGTGGCTCCCCATGTCCTTAGTGTAAAGTCTGAACTCTATAACAACCTGTGGCATCCCTCCTGATTTGCCCAGCCCTCTATCCCAGAGGGCTCCACCCCGTTTCTCTGTCTTTGAGATCATACTCCAGCCACAATGGGATGATCTTTGCCGTTGATAGGTTCCATGTTGCATGCTCTTCCCTCTGAAACGTACTTTGCCTACTTTTTCCTTAGGTCACCCCTTTCTTTAATATTCGGCTCAGTTGACATTTTCAGGAAGCCTTCCCTACTGTACTCCACAAATCTGGATTAAGCTGCTCTTTCTTTTTGCATTCAAGCCTTCCTTAATCTAAGATCTAGGCACTCCACGAGTGAAGGGGTTTTGTTGTTGTCAGAATGCTGTATCACACTTAGCACCAAGTCTGGCATGTGATAGAAATGTAATAAATGTAGAAGATGGTAGCCATTCTTCTCTGGGAATAAATCCAGGAGGCAGATTTTTCTTTTCTTTTTTTAAAAAATATTTTATTTATTATTTTATGTGTATGGGTGTATTACTTATCTGTATGTTAGTGCACCTGTGTCATGCAATGCTCCCAGAGGTCAGAAGACAGCATCAGATCCCCTAGAACTGAAGGTAGCTGCCATGTGGGTACTAGAATCAAACCCAGGTCCTCTGCAAGAGCAGCCAGTGCTCTTAACCACTAAGTCATCTCTCCAGCCCCAGGAAGCAGATTTTTCTATAAGACTTAATGTCTACACATTGTCATCTGTGTCAAGTAATTTTACAGTACAAAGTGAACTGCCAGGGCTCCATCTCTGTGATCCACCCATGGGGAGCATCCTGTGGTCCACTGTAGAATCAAAATATAATTCTGGGGGCTAGAGAGATGGCTCAGCCATTGACATTACTTGCTGTTGTTCCAGAGGACTCAGGTTTGATTCCCAGCACACATGGCATCTAACAACTGCCAGTAACTCTAGTTCTAGATGATGTGACCCTTTCTCTTCTGGCCTTTATGGGCATTGCACACACATGGTGCACTTACATACTTGCAGACAAAGCACTCATACACATAAAATAAAGATAACAAATAAAATATGCAAAATAAAATTGGTCTCCCCTTGAGACGAGCTCCCTAGGACTAGAAAGAGCTAAGTAGCTGGTCTCCTAGATTCTGCTTGTTATAAGAGGAGTTCAGCTAGAGGTTTAAGTCACCGTGTTCTAGGACTAATGGGAATACGGGAGAAGCATCAAGTCGCACTGAGTGGCAGCCGGACCTCTCTCCCTCATGGGTTTTATAGGTCAGTCGGTCAGTTTGCACCACCAAGGGCCTTTCCAACAGCTAATGCGCTCTCTTACGCTCACTTTTCTTATGTCTTCCTGGTTTGCGAACCAAAAGAGAAATTCTGATAAAAAGAGTATATCTGTAGATCTAGAATGATCTTGAAAGCTTGAGGGCTTTTGCCCCCTTGTTAGTAGTCTTTAAGACTTCTGAATCTCTAATTTACACTGAACACATTTCAGTTCTGAACAGCTCTCATCGACTTACTTTCTAAAGCACTTATCTTCAGCACACCGAGGGAGCTGTACCATGTCCTTTACCTAGTTGGGTGCATCGCCAGGATTTAGCCTTTTGTTTCCTTAAATGACAGAATTAAAGTGACAGAGAGGAAAGTAAAAGCAGCATTTATAGGAGGACCTCCTCTGCTGTCTGCTCTGGCATTTGGTTATTAGAGATCAACAGTTAACTTTCTATGATGGCTTAAAGCTTTTTGTTTCTGGAAAGGATTGCTTAAGTGCCAAGAGACATGCGTCATTCTTGAAGTGGATGAACTTGGACTTGGCAAGGGAGGGCAGCCGAATCAGCCAAAGGCATGCGTCGAAGGAGCAGAGGTCTGGCCAGTCAAATTTCTCACATGTTGCTGATTCAAGGTTTGGGTGACTGCTCCCCAATGATCTGACCTTTTATTTATTTATCTTTTTGACAGGGGCAGTTCTTTATCCGGCATTGTCCTCATTTGTGTCTAGACAGAGGTCTCTTCTGTAAAGTCCCCTCTGGAGCCTTTATAAACATCGCATCATCTGCAGGTAGAGAAGACACAGTGACTGGAACAGATAGCCGCACAGCCTTTTGCAGATATCTTTTTCCAGGTGACCGCAGCCTGAAGATGAATCAGAAATCAGGTCCAGGGCCCTGAGAGTCCAGCGTCTTCGGCGTGGCTGTTCTTATATTGGCTTCTAGGACTTAAGCCTCAACCCTGAAGATTTGTGTTTAATTGGTTTAGGGTAAAACTCAGGCATGGTGGTTCTAAAAATCACCTTGGCTGATTTTAACGCATGGCTAGGATTCAGAACCAATATTCTTGACTGGTTTGCCAGTTTGGTGTGTGACTACTTCATCCTGAAGAGATGGCTTTGTGGAGCAGGGCCAAACATGTCAGAACTGTCTTTTAATTTAGACCACATTTTCTATACTGTGCAGATGCCGAGGGAAAGATGGCTTATCCTTGGGAATTTTAGACAGAAGATAAAACTGTGTAAGAATGCCAAGATGGACAAGGCGGATGGAATCACTTGGGTCTTTTGAAGTGAGGGAGATTATGACTCTTGAACCTGTCAGAAGCCCTTAAAATAAAGCAATGCATAAAAGAGACTCGTAGTTATAATTTGTCTTTCCAGAGGCCTTTGATAAAGTTAGTTAATAAGGAAGAAATTCAGTAGCCATGTGGGACTGCAGAACCATGAGGAGTCAGACTGAGGAGGAGTTGTGACATGTTGAACCAGCAGCAACTGGTCATTTTCACAGTGGCTGGCTTTGCAGGTGTGGGTGTGTGTGTGGGGGTGTGGCTCTGTGGGAAGATCTGATAATAGACTTTGGGGTTTAAAATTCTTTGCTTGTATTTATCACCCAATTTCAGAGTCCTCTTTGAGAAAGAATCTTTTCAAACAAAAGGGTGGTCAGCCTTCTGACTTTCTCCTTCCCTCCTGTCTCAGCTCATAGCCATCTCTTCACCCCACTTGTCCATGACCAGGCAGCGAGGACAAGTGACTGTAACCTCAGGTCGTCTCCTCCAGATAATGTGACATCCTGTACAGTGTCATAAAGAAAATGAAGGACATGCCAGGACTGCTCTGCGGGGCCTGTTATCTTGGCTTGGAGACCTCCTGACATGTTTCTTCTCTGGTTTCTTTCAATCTTAGTACCGTTTTCCTTTGCACAAACTTCATGTCACCAACTTCCAGTCCTTGGATTCAGGTGGGAGCTGACATTTACTCCCCTTCCCAGGCCATCTTAGCCCAAAGGGAGACGCGTCCTCCAGGCCTGACCAGCTTGCATTGGACATCTCTTTAGTTCATTGACTGGCACAGGGATGGTCACTGGGCCCAAGGTGGTCCAGTAAATTCTAGTTCAGGAATTTTGTTGTACCTGTTGATAAACAGGCTCCTGTCTGCTGAGTTTGCCAAGCTGCTGACTAGAAGCCACCTTCAGGATACAGCTTCTTGAGAAAGGGAGCACAACAGAAGAAAGCAAGGCCAAGAGAAGCTTCCGGCAATATCTCCCAGATGTCTCTTCTGGGCTTTTCTGTGATATCAACCAACAAACCTTCATTCTAGTTTTCTTTCCTTAAGCTTGGCAAAACGGTGTTCTTGTTAGTTACCAGATCCTTTCATGAAAGATCCCTAGGAGATGCCTTCCGATGTGCTGCGATGTCCCAGCCCATTGCAAAGAGGCTGTCCTGTCTCCTTGGGGATAGGTTGTTGGGGCAGTGTCGTGTGGTGAGCTCATCTAAAAACTGATTCTGTGTAAAGAAGCTGATGGGTGAGAGACAGGTGAGGTGGAGAGTCAACTAAAGGAAAGGACTTGCTTTTGGATAGCAATTTTCTGGAATCTTCTACTGTTAACTCAGGAGACTGAGATATTAGCATTTTCTATGTGATAGGTATGGTAGCATGTGCTGCATGTATGGTATATGTCTTGATTCTTACAAAAATCTTGTATATATTATTACTCCTATTTTATAGGTCAAAAAACCATATAAGTAGCTATGTATCAAACACTGTGCTCTAATACTTCAGTAATTCTAATCTATCCAATATAATCATAACCTGAAAATAGATTGTAATACATATTTTATAGATGATAAAACCAAGGTTCAGAAAAGTTATGTAAATTGCTCATGACCACACAGCTGAAAAGACCTGGGGGTGGTGACTTCATTAGGGACTGGACTTCAGCCAGATGGGAAGGTAGCTTGTTTGGAATATTATCAAGCTATTATTGGGACCAGTTAGACTCACAAGAGTCTGATGATTATACTGGATTGTACACATCTATCATCAGGTATATGTAATTCTGGTGGCTGGTATTTATAATGCTAAGTATTCAGGCAGATCCAGTTTTGAAGCCAAATTTGATATCAAGCAGATCCTAATTTCTAGGCTTATGGCAGGGCTGGCTGGGGAGATGACTGGGCTAACGGGGACCTGTCTGGATGCCTGGCATAGGAAGGGGACTTCTGGTACTGTGTGTATTGCAGGATGTTCACTTAAGTTCCCTACCTTGGACCTTGGCATAGTAACCCCCAGCTTAATTTGAACCTCTGATCAGGTTACATTTTGACATTTGATATTTAAATCTAACACTTAACAGTTGAAATAATGAGGATAATGTTGTCTATGGATGGAGTAAAGTTATGAGATTTAAAATGCAGTAAGCTTTGAAAACAGAAAGGACCCGAGTAGAAGGTGTTAAACTTCATCAGTCATCTTCCAACTTCTCAGGTACCTAATAGGTTATGTGTCAGGATAACAAGTAACACAGGTAGTCAAAATAAGAGAACATGTCTTTACATCTTAAAGGCAATCAATTACATCATGCCTTTCTACCGTGTTTCTAACATAGTGATGTTTGTATGATATTGGAACCTGTACTGTTATGTAAATAATATGAAATTATGTATATTTTTCAAAAGTTATTTTTTAAACTTTGGGGAATCTCCTTTTGTTAACATGATAAAAGAATAAAAGAGCTGGAAAAAAATTCTCTGCTCAGTGTACTTGCTCACTAAGTTAAAGGAATTATCTGTTCAGGGTTTTATAAAGACAACAATAGGGGTAATTAAGAGCAGGAGGAAAAAATATAACTCTTTCTTGGTTTATGTATTATAAAATAAAGACACAAAGATTCTTCTTATATTTGAGCATCTAGTGTTAATTGCTAGTTGACAAATGGAAACCTAGCCAGGATCAGGATATTTATTGTGTCCTATTAGTATTCTCCTATACCAGGCATTGGCTTGGCCCATGCTATGTCCTTTTGTGGTCTATGTCCCACATTGATTCACGTGACCTGCTTTAGACATGCACCTTCTTCCTGCATCAGGGCTGCTGCTCATGTTAGAGCTCTGTCTTAGAATGCAGTCCTTCAGAGTCAGTCTCACCAGCTGCATTCAGTCGTGTCAGTATTCCTGTTCTTACCCATGACTGTGATACTTGTGGTAGGATGAATACTGGCTCTCAGAGATGTCCACTCCCTGTCCCTCCCTGCAGCCTGTGGATGTTAGCTTCCGTGATGAAGGTGCTTTGCATACATGAATCTGCAGCCTGTGGATGTTACCTTCCATGATGAAAGTGCTTTATATAATGAATAGGATCTTTATAAGAGTGAGAACCAGGCAGATGGGAGTTGGAAGCAGGAGATGTTATAGTCGCTTTAGTGACTGCGCTATCTCTCCAGCTATCCTACCCCCCACCATTTTTTTTTTAAAAGAAATGAAATGTTCAGCGGGATCAGTATGTGAGATTTATTGGTAAGGGGGCTGCTCTGGATGTTTCAGGGCATAGAGTTCAGAATACAGCTGCTAGGTTTCCCCACAGCCGTGGTGGTCCTGGGGAGATCAATGCGACAGTCCTGCATCACAGCAGGCTGGGGTGCTTTGCTGATTGATACCTGCCCTTGTGTCTCTCCAGTCAACATTGCCACTCCCAGCTATGTGGGTCCCCCTCTTTAAGCGCCATACCAACCCCTCTTCTTGGGTCCCAGAATCTGTTCTTAAACTGGGTACAATGCAATTGATTAGGATTTATTTATCTCAATTACAATCACAGTTGAGTTTTGTTTCTTAGAAATTACACCCTGATTCCTTTGATTGGAGTTTTGAATGTTTCCAATCTCTTCAGCCACACATCTGCAATCTTTTGGTTTATTTTCAGATGACTGAACTCACGCATATTGATGACTTCATTGGTGGTATTCTGAAGGGCAAATGCGCTTCTGAGTGGTTCTGGGTACCACAATCACTACCATATTTTCTTCATGTGTGGTAACAGTCTTACCTCTGAGCAGGGATTCCTGCTCTCCTCATGGGAAAGTCACACATTATCACAGCAAGGAGAGACAGGAAAATGTGTGTTTGTGTTTTCCCCATAGTCCCCAGTGGGAAATTAGACAAGAAGGGTCAGAAGCATACAAAATCAGTGTCCAATCCCGGGAAACGCAGGTCGTCGTCCATCCCTCATCCCTTTGTTCTGCAGAGTGCACATACTTACACCTACCCCCTTTGTCAATTCAGAAGAGAGAAACAAAGAAAGATTTTGAAGACTCAGGGGCAACTCAGCAGATGATGACCTGTTTCAGCCCCAGCATCTCTGGCTTGTCCCGCTAACTCAGTTTTGCAGGGCTTGGTTCCCATGTTTCTTATTGCACTCCAGCCAATCACTGTTTTAGATGTGGCTGGTTGTGACTTTCCTCTTGTGATTTTACTGAATGAACGATGTTGAAGCATTAGTCATCCTCTGTCCTTCAGGGGCTGGGGCTATGTCCTAACTAACTTCTCATCTCTTTCTTCCACTTCCTCTTCCTTCTCACCACTATCAGCTTTTCCTTTACCTGGTTCAGAGGTATCACTAATGTCCCAGGAGGAGAAAACCAATTACTCTGGCTCGTCTGTGAGTGCCCTAACCTTTTACCCACGTGCCTGTATGGCCCAGAATGAAGTCCTGCCTCCCACGGCATTGATGTTTGTCCAGAGAGCTTCAGGCCTAGCCTCTCCCTATCAAGAGTCTCTGCGATCTTCCCTGTGCTATCTGCTTTCAGTATTTGAACTTGGCTTACTACACTGCCTTTCAGAAGATCTGCTCAGAGTGTGTTTGGGGGGGTGTTGTATCAATGGGTTAATTGCATAAGAGGGAGGAACATGTACTTGCTCAGAATGAGCACTCTTGAAGCTAAGGCTCCTGTAAGCTTATGAGGTGCTGTCTGGAGAAAAAGAGCTAGTAACTGCCTTGTTTCCACATGTCCAGGGAAAGCCAAGTCCAAGTAGGAGCTGTGTGAGGACTAGAGGTTGCTTTCATTGAGCAGCAAAATGAATTGTGCATCTTTTTATTTTATTTTATTTTTAATGTAGGTGGGTCACTGTTTTTATGGTGGCACAAATGAGTGTTGAGGACTGAAAATTATTAGGAGTATTTTCCCTTCAGATGCAAAGACTCCCATTTGTCCTAGGCTGTCAAAGGTACTTATTATAGCCTGATTTGTGGTAGGCAAGTGAATGGGTTGGATTTGCTTGTAGCTTCTTGGTGTGTTTCTCAGGGTGTGAGCAATTTATGAGTGACCTAGCAGGCATCTAGGATACTTGCACACCATTATTTTCATGGAAAAAAGATTCAACATTGCTTTTCATAGTTCAGACAGAAAACCATAATTATTTAGTCTTATTTTTCTCGTGATAGTCTGTAGTCTGTGATCTTCCCCCATGTATGCGTATCCAGTCTAATGGCAGAGTGTGAACTATAGATGAGTTTCTCTGTATGGTTCATGGCTTTTTCTAGTTTTTATTTCTCCTGACTTTGAAGGGCTTATCCCATAATTATAAATCTTTGGTAATGAAGGGACTCGTCGGGGAGTTCTGGATATCTGAGTGGAAGGTGAACCCAACTTGCAGAGCGCTCGCTCTCAGTCTCCATGTCCATTAGTGGTACTGTGGGAATCTGGATGAACCAGCAGAGACGATGGTGGTGAATGGACTCCTTATTTACTATTTGGTTATATTTCTAAATTTTCTTCAATTGTGGCTTTTAAATATGCCTGTGGGGATCTGGTTACTGAGCAAGCCAAGCAACTGCAGATACCCTAAAGGGATGGCAGGTGTCTGACCTGCTCTGCCTGATGTGATATGAATCTTCCTTTCCCCCACCCCAGATCAGAACCAGGTTTTTGGGTTTCGTTTCCTCATTCCTGAACTTCCACAACCTTCCTGCCTTTACCCCAACACCCCACCTTTCCCGCCTTCTGTAACGGTCAGAGAGGCTTCCCTATATAAGCCCCTGCATTGGCTCTACTAACCGAACTACCCACCGACGTAGTCTCCTGGGAGGGGACTCCTCCCACCGCACTCTGAGCCACCTGAGGTCCCGTTCCATCGTCCTCCATTCTCTGGCATGGCTGGAGCACAACAGCCATGCTGGAGATGGAGACGCACCCACAAATGGCGCCCAACGTGAGTGGATAGAGACCAGCAATGGCGATTGAACAAGGGACACTCCAAGACGCGCTGAAGAAGGTGAGTGCTCCCCATGAGGGACATCGGCTTTGGCCCCCGCCATCCTACTCTGAGGACAGGCACGGTTTCTTTCTAACTTTGGTCTTTTCTATCAAGCTGCAGGTGAGGACTGAGCTCAGTCCTCAAACCTCGGTCACCTGTAAGCACCAAACATATGTAAAAATGGCTAGCCTAGAGTTTTCATGTCTATTTTTGGTTCCTGTGTCAGATCCTGTTTCTGTGACTTGGAAATAATCCGGCTTGTGTTACTGTCTGTGTCTGTTTTGGTTTTGTCTTAAGTGTTGTGTTTGCTTAGTCGTGGGCCAGAGTGAGACCGAAAATGTCAAAATGTCGCTACTTTTAAATATATAGTGACCAACTTTTCTAAATGCCTTTATCTAGCTTGTTATCTAAAAATGTAATTGCCTCTCTACACAGAAAAAAAAAGAAGGTTTTAAAAGTTATTTCTTTCCTTAGACTCTTTCTCCACCATGATTCTCTTCATGAATAGGGGAAAAGAGCCGTTAGAGGTCTGAACTTTGGACCTCAGTCACCATGGTCCCAAGACAACTGCCTTTCTAACTAGAGCTAAGCATTTTAAGTTTTCGTGAACAGGAGAGTCATATACCATGCTGTATAGAACATTTAACTGGGTGCCTTTAAAAGTAAAAAATAGATTTCTATTATATACCATGTGCTTGTTCATGATCATGGCTCGTGCCCTTACTAGGAGAGAGGAAACCATGTGATCTGCTCTCCATATCTTATGTGTGTAATTTCATCAATATGGTGACAGTCACATGGCCTGACTGCCACCTTGGACAAAAATTTTCAAAATGGCGTTGACCTGCTTGTCCTTGCCATCATCTTAATCCAGCCACATGGCATAATCCAAAATGGCCACACCCAGAAATTTACTGGTTCTCAAATTAAAAAAGAGACAATATCAGCATTTTAATATCATTTTGGTCTGTTTCTAATGAAAAGTATTTTAAATTTTAACTTTTAGTATGGTATTTACTGGTTTTTAAATGACTATTTTTACATTGTCTTATGCATTTACTGTTTTTTACAAGGAACTATTTTAAATTCTGGTATTTGTTTATATAACATCTTTATCTGTTTTTAAAGGAAATTATTTTGGATTGCAACATCTTTATATGGTATATTTGCTGATTTCTAAATGTAACTATTTAAAATCTTACATTATTTTGTATAATGAATTTGTCAGTTTCTAAATGGGAACTTAAAAAGGTTTTTCTAGCCATAGACCTCTAAGACTAGCTAGGTACAAAGTGAGCTGACGTTTTGTGATGGCTAAACCTAGGAAGCTCATGTAAATTTACAATATTCCAGTACCAAACTTTACAGGAGACAAGCTGCTACCAGGAAACAGCTACAGCAATTGGGAGGTAAAGAAGAATGGATGGTTTGGGTGAAAGGTGTAAGATGCAGCCTTCACTGGTTTTAATTCCTGCTTTTTGCATTATGATTCAAAGCCTGTTTTCTGAAATAGAGTGCTTCCCTTTCTGTTGTTAAGTTGCTTCAAGCTTGCTTTTCCATGTCCTGAGCATCACTGCTTTTCACTTTCTAGTTACAATGTCCTAGACAAACTAAAAGAAAAAAATATTTTTGTATCAACTCTTTCCAGGTTCCTTTAGGTATCATTATTTTCTGTGTTCTTTATTATGGCTTAATAGTAATTCTTCTGTTTTAATTAATGGAATCCTGTTCTAGATAAAGGACCTGGCAGAAGAAAAGACTCTCCTGCCTAAATAAATGTATACAAGTTATAAAAAGGACAGATGTTTTCATTTATACTAGTAATGATTAAACTTAACAGCTCTCCTGTGCAATGACTTTTGTCTAGTTTCAGGCTGGCCCCCTGACTGTGAAAAGGAGAACAATACAGCCTCTGAGTAAAGTCACTGTGCTACTGAGATTAACTAAGGGATAAACTAATTTCAACAAGGTTATGATTATTCATCTTATGATTTAAAATGTCTATAACAAAAGTAACTCATAAAATTCTCTATTTTCTCACAACAGTAAAGGTCACTAACACAGACTAATGCAAATGTATAGACAGACAGCACCCTCTGTCAAAAATTCCTCAGTTAGTGATTTATACTGGAAATTCTAAACTCAAGTTGATAATGTATTACTATGTACCAACTGCTTCTCTCTATCTAGTATCTACATTCTCCAGACCTAAAGCAAGGTTTTGGTAGACCAACTCACTAAAATAGATAAAGTAAAAAGGATTTTAATGGTTTTTATGTTTTCTATAAGGTTTTACTAGAAACTTATAAAGTAAAATGTACATTATCTTATGTGTGTAATTTACATCCCATGTTCTTTATTAAGATGATGCTGCACAGCACTCCTGAGTCGAGTAACTGCCATGCTCGTGACTTCAGCTGTGCCTACTTACAGAAGTTCATCACAGTTGGGTTTGCTAATGGTTGTATTCTTCAACTGAAGGAGGAGTAAGCTGGACCCCCACCTGAGTATCCAGCTACTCTTCCCAGCCAGCTGTATGTAATTTTGCCCTAATCACAATGGTCTCCTGCATTTGGGGAGGAAATTTGGGAAAGGCTAAAAGAAAGGACTTGATCTATAAGGTTATATATTAAAAAAAAAAAATCAACATCCATGCTACTACGGTACATCTTCTCTCAGGTTACCTATATACCTGTTAGTAACACCTCACCCATCTGTATGTGTAAAGTCATTCATTCCACAGGGTGAACTTTAATATGATCAAACATTGGTTTGATACTAGAACCCTAAAAAGGGAATAAACATTACTTAATGCACCCAGGAAGAAAATTTTCTTAATGTTATTATGTCTCATGATCTTAAAAAAAAATAAAATAAAAAGGTAAAAAATATGTATATTTTATTAAAAGGGGTTTTTGTATAAGATATCTATACAAGTGATTAAAGATCTAAATTTATATGTTATAATATAGAAAACATTAGATAAATAATGTATACATAGTCTTATAGTTTCTTAAGTAATAGTTCAGTCAAATACTTTAAGGAATAAAATATATGTCCAGTCAAGGTTTATTCAAGAATGTTTGGCTTTTGTCCAAGCTTTAGCTACATAACATATAGTAATTAACAGTTCAGTATTGGTGGAACTAACCTTCTTGGGTGTCTAACCACCATATTTAATGGCCTCTAATCTGGTCAAAGGGACTTAAAGGGACAATTTTTTGTCTCTTGCCCTCCAAGGTTAACTAAGTTCCAGGGGACAATGGGGCAACTCTCGAAATGTCCTATAACTGTGATGTGTCACCTGTCTTCCTGTTCAGGGAGGTCATGGAGACCCCACTAGAAGGACTTGAACCAGTGTCCAGTCTACAAAGAAGAGGGTCAGCACAGGAAAACATTTCCTTCATTTGCTTCAAAGTGAAGCTATGGTCTAGCAAGACTTTCTGACTTATCTTCACATAGATGGAACTGGTAAAACAAAGGCCTATGGAGCCAGGGGCTCCTCAAGCCCATGTGATCTTAAACACCCAAAAGGAAAGTATAACCAAAAAATTAAAATGATTAGTATGCTTCTTTAAGACTATAAGGAATTGCACTTCCCAGACATTAGGTTTAAGTTTATATAAAATGTTATTTACACAATTTCTCACTAATGATTTTGTTAATAAGAAAATGCCACTCAGATGTAAGACTTCAATTCTTGGCCTACCTTAACACTGCAGTGCATACCTGTGGCCAAGAAAGGCAAGCCCACCATTGTTCTAACCCCAAAATTAAATGATTTCTTTTCTCTCTTTATCTAGAAGCCATTTGGGAGGGAACTCACCCTGATTCTAGCCACTCCAGCTATCAAGGTGCCTGAAAACAAATCCTGACTTCAAGACTCTCAAGTTCAGCCTTGGCAGTCAAAAAGAAAAACAAAGAGGAACCCAAAAGATGGAAGCCTTTGAAAGTCCTTAAGGAAGAAATTTTAATGGACTTTGAATTGGACATTTGAACTCTTCCCTGTTGTGACTATTTTAATTTCATCTTCCAGGGACCAGTCAAGGACTTTCTTTTCCCCTACAGCTAACAGACCCTGCAATTCAGGGGTCTTTTAGTTAGACTCACTGAAGGGGTACCCCTATTGCCACAATCTACGACCCTATTCAGCCTTGAAGAAGCCAGAGCGGTCAGCACCCCGATTCCCTATTGGCAATTAGGGTGACCTCTTCAGAGGGTGGTGTGATGAGAATAGGAGGTAGAATTTGGCTAGGCAGTTTAGGGTAAAAAGACCCCAAAAGACCAAAAACTGTCCTTGTGTCTTCAGCAGCTTACTCTATATCAAAGGCCAAATATGTCTAAAGTATTTGGGGGCTCTTATCTAATTCCTAAAAGATTTTAGGGTTACCTCTTCAAAAGGGGAACGTTAGAGAACAAACAGCTAACTGAGAGACTACAAATTCTCTCACTTATACCTTTCATAAGCTCAAAAATGAACTTAAAACCCATTATCCCCCCTGGTTTGCCAATCCCCTCATGGCCTGGCTCCTCCCTTTACTGGGCCCTTATATACCTCCCCATTATATATATAAAAAAAGGGGGGAGATGTGGGGATCTGGTTACTGAGCAAGCCAAGCAACTGCAGATACCCTAAAGGGATGGCAGGTGTCTGACCTGCTCTGCCTGATGTGATATGAATCTTCCTTTCCCCCACCCCAGACCAGAACCAGGTTTTTGGGTTTCGTTTCCTCATTCCTGAACTTCCACAACCTTCCTGCCTTTACCCCAACACCCCACCTTTCCCGCCTTCTGTAACGGTCAGAGAGGCTTCCCTATATAAGCCCCTGCATTGGCTCTACTAACCGAACTACCCACCGACGTAGTCTCCTGGGAGGGGACTCCTCCCACCGCACTCTGAGCCACCTGAGGTCCCGTTCCATCGTCCTCCATTCTCTGGCATGGCTGGAGCACAACAGCCATGGTGGAGATGGAGACGCACCCACATATGCCCATGAATAAATGATGTATTTTTTTCTCATGGAAGAGAAGAAAATTGTGTTAGAAAATTGTCACTTCTAGAGATGGAATTGTCTTCAAATTTGTTCCTTAAAATTCCCATGGCTAGGTGTGGTGGCTCACACCTTTAATCCCAGCACTTGGGAGGCAGAGACAGGTGGATCTCTGTGAGTTCAAGGCCGGTATGGTATACATAATGAGTTCCAGGCCAGCTGGGGCTACAGGGAGACCCTGTCTCAAAAAGACAAAATAAATAAAATAAATCCTGTTGCTTAATCTCCAACTTTGAAAGTATGGCATTTCAGGTTTTGGAATGGTAGAGTCAGGCTGTTCAGGAACTAAATGCATGGCCATGACATGTGACGAGAGGAACACAGGTGAAATGAAGAGTTGCAAAGGTGGTCTCTACTGGCAGTATCACAAAGCAAAAAATATATCTTATTCACTAACAAAACCAAGCCCAACCCAGCGAGCCCTTTCTCCCTTACACTCAGAGCATTTTGCATGTCAAAGCATAAGACTCACTGTGTATTTGCTACATGAGCATGCTGAAAGGAAAAACTACCCGATACGATCACAATCCTACATCACATGTAACATTAATGTTAAATCAAGATCACACTTAAAGCGTTGCCTGTAATGCCAATGATTGCCATGAGAAGAAAATTCACAGTCTAGCCAGTCGAAGGAAGCAGAGGACCCCAGTGACACTGGCCTGGTAGAACTCACCCTAGCTCAGGAGACCTCCAAATACTACACAGATGCCTCAGCTAAATAAATCCTCGATGTTTGTGTGGCCCAGCTTTTAGAACTGTGATGCAGCAATATCGGATCAATATAAATTCTAGCTTTACTTTCTTGCAGTTTATTTTTACAGAGCGGCCGGCCAGAGAGATTCCTTTAGAAGTCAGGTTTTGTCGTTTCTTACAGGCTTTGAAATTGCCTGTGACTGGTTCTTATTTCACTAAGAATGAAACCACTGTCTTCACAGCAGCCTACTTGCCCCACGCTTCTATGACTCCTCCCAGTCAGACCTTGTCTTCTGCAGTCCTCTCTGCTTTCTCTAGTTCTCTCCTGTCCTCAAAGGCCTGAAAGCCGCTCCTTGCAGATTTATCTCACTTGTCACCTTTGAAAATCTTTGCTCAAATGCTGTCTTCTCCTTGAGGTCTATGCTGGTTATCCTCTTTAAGCATCCAGCCATTGTCCAGCCAACATTCTCAACCTTCCTTGTGCTATACATGGACCTGGTGGGGCTGTGACTTAGTAATACAGTACACAGTTACATCTGCTTCCTGCTAGAATGTGAGGCAGGAATAGAGCCTGAATACGAAAAGGCACTCATTGATTAAAGGTCAAGAGGTGCATCAGTGACTGCCTAACTTCTCTCTACCAAAGCAGTAGGCATGCTTATTTGCTAAGCAGAGACCTTCCTGCCACCCTAACAGGATTTTTTTTAGTTTGGCCCTAACATCCCTTTACTGCTCTGTTCATCAGGCACAGAACAAGCATTTTCAAAGTGGAAAGTCTTTTTGGCAGTAAGAGTTTCAGAAACAAGCAGATACTGTGCAGCCAAGAGCTGCTGTATATTCTATATTCATTGATAATATTGTCTGGATTAGTTACTTTCCTGTTGCTGTGGTCAAATAACCGGACAAGAGCAACTTAAGGGAGAATGGGCTTATTTTGACTTACTGTTTGAGGGTACAGTCCATCCTGCTGGGGAAAGTTCTGATCCGGAGCTTGAGGTAGCTTGTCACACTGCATCCGCTGTCAGGAGGCAGAGGGCAGGGAATGCTTGTGCTGTGTTCTCTGCTGTTTTATACTGTCCAGGATCAGTTTTATACAACCCAGGCAATGGGGCCAATCTCAATTAACCTACACAAGAGCATCTCCCACAGGCAAGCCCGATGTCCCCAGGTGATTCCAGATCTCCTCAAGTTGACGACTGAGCTTAATCATTGTACTGTCCAAGTGAAAAGTGTAATAGTAGCCAGTAAACACACGTGATCACAAAGGTTTTCCGCCTTGAAAATCATGTCCTAGAATTCAATATGGTTTTTTGAGACAGGGTCTTGCTATGTAGTCCAAGTTGATTTTGAACTCATGACCCACCTGCCTTTACTTCTTGCTGTGGGGCTTAGTAATGTGTGCTACAGTTATGGTGAGTTCTTTTTTCTCAGTTAAACTGGCTTGAAAAATACTTTGTTGGGGCTGTAGAGATGGCTCAGTGGATGAGAGCACCGGTTGCTCTTGCAGAGGACCTGAGTTCAATTCTCAGCACTCATATGGGGGCTAAAAACTAACTGTCTGTAACTCCAGTTCCGGGAGATCCAATGCTCTCTTATAACTTCCACACTTTGCACGAGGGTGCACTTGTACACATTCAGGTAATACATTCATACACATAAAATTTAAAAAAATAATAAAATGAAAAATGTTTTGGCAAAAGTATAGCTTGACCCATTTTTCTTCTAGGTGTATAGCTTTGAATGACATTCCTGTGGCTTAGGTCTCTGCTTCAATTTTTTGACTTTATTTGTGGATTTTTTGAACTGGAAAATACTATTTTTACTTTTTCTAGAAACCTTTAAGGGTCTTATCGGAGCAGGTATGAAAAGATCCTTTCTCGCTGCTCTGAAAGTCTTGACTTTTCTGCTTTTCTAGTTTTGTGAGCACCTCCAGCAAGCCTTCTAACAGGGAAGTCCTGCTGAGGAGAGGAGCGAATCGACAGGTCCAGCTCTGGATTCTTCTCACTTGTGGTTGCTCTGCACACGTCAGCCCTTAGGTTTACCTGCCAGGCCGGGAACCAGAGCCTGGGCTGCTGCTGGAGCCTCTGTGCAACCTCTGCTTATGCCAAGGTGGACCGAGATGCTTTCCTTTTTCCTTTGTGTCTGCTTTTATGTCCTACTGAATGACAACGATGTGAATGACCTAGGTGAACAAATTGTAATGCTATAATATTAACAACGAAGTATCGAGATCCATCAGAAGGAACCTTCCCCTACCGACTAGAAGATTAGCTGGGGCAAACTACTAATTCCATCTATATTATATGGGGAAACAGCAAAAATAGATTCTGAGAAAATCTCAGTTAATTCTATATTTTAAATGGGTAATGTGACTGTGACCAAGATGACTTTATTGCTTTATCTCTGAAGCTGCCAAACTGTCTGCAGATGGGGGTTGGGGAGGTCCCAAGCCTGATAAACATTGCTTTGGTCTATGGCCACTGGGAAGTGCTATCTGGGTGTTTTCTAGGAATACAGGCCCTCAGGTCCCACCCAGACTTTCTCAATCTGCATTTTAATAAGATCCTCAGGGCATTCCAGATGCACAGTAAAGTTGGAGAAGCCCTGTTTGAAACATCCCTTTGGACTAACTAGTGGGACAACGAGCCTCTTCACTTCAGAATGAGCAGCAGTGAGGATTTAAGGAAGGAAATAAACACTTCAATAGACGCATCCTATCAGATCAATAATCATCTCTCCACTCCCTTTTGGCGTGACTGTGGGGTGGGGGTGCGGGTAGCTCTGACTGAAGATTTCAGGGGGAAATGAATGTACCTAGAAAATACATTAGCCAAGGTGGGCCGAGGCAGAGTCGAGCCAAATCCGCATGTAGTTTTCAGCCTTGGAGCTGGATTAATGAAAGGAGACAATCAGAAGTGATGTGTTGGGTGACGCTGCACAGTCACGGGGGCTGGGAGGGAGCAGTTATTTTTTTCTTCTTTTGTTCAGGCAGCAGCTGTGGCTCCCTAAAATGATATCCCAAATATGTTGCATGCCAAGGATCTGGAACTTGATGATTCACAGGTTTTGTGAGTTGGCGCTTTCAGAGTGGGACCGTGGTTATGAAGTTGCAGCTGAGATTCAGAATTAGAGGCCGGCAGCATCCTCCCACTTTGCAGTGGCATTTTACCTGGGTGCTCCCCGTTGCCTGGGGAACACTCGGCAGCACCTCTGCTGTCATGACTTGCTCAGCTTCTCTTCTCCTGGGCTACACTTCCTAGTTTTGAAATCTTTCGTATCCTAACTCTCAGTTGCTCTGAGAAACCTCTGATGATTTTCAGTAAGCAGACATATCTCCCGGGAAGGCCTGTTGGCTCTTCTGGGAGGGCCCAGTCGGCTCACGGTTCTCCGTGTTGGCTCCACCCTGGTTTCACCCGAGGAGCTTTTAAAACCATTCCTGGGGCCTGGCCACAGTCTGGATTGATTGTGAGAATGCTCCAGCTGCTCAGACAGAATGGAGAGCCAGTACCATAATACCTGTCCTGTTATGGCTCCACGCTAGCCCAACCCTTCTACGGATTACAGGAGGAACTGCCATTTTACTTCAGCCCTGTGCCCAGACTAGAAGCTCTCAGAAGTCAGCAGTGATATTTCTCCTGTCTGTCTCCTCATAGCAACTAGCACTTAGCTTAGTGAGTCTATACAATTTCTCTTGCTAGTCATTCAACCCAGGTGGAGCCCTTGGGTGATCCTGATTAGAGGGGGTGTGACTACTGTTGATTTGCTGCTAAATTCAGGATTGGGGCAGAGGAAATCAGATACGTATATGCTCAGCCTGGGAGAGGCAAAGCTCTGGTCTTCTAGACTCTTCATCATTAAGCAAAGGGTTTCATTTTGCAGCTAGAAGCCCTTAATGGCAGGCGTGGTTCTAGGCATCTTTTTGTATGTCTGGGAAGTTTGTTCTAATACAATACTCTAATACTTCATAATGAGTTATTTCAAAACCCAGTGGCTTAAAACAACAGCAAATATTTACTATTCCATAGTTTCTGTGGATTAGGAATTGGGGAACTGCTTCACTGGGTGGCTCTGGCTCGGGGTCTTTCATGAGGTTGCAGTCCAAATGTCACTGGGAACTGTCATTATCTGAAGGCCTGATGGTAACAAATCCCTTCTGTGCTGGCTCACTCATATGATGACAAGTTGTGCTGGACATTGGGAAGTAGCCACACACACTTCCATGACACATGGACTCCACATGACTATCGTTACATGACAACTGATTTCCCTTAGAGTTAAGATCCAAGAGAGCGTGACCGAAGCTGAAATGTTTTCTAATTATGAAATATTATCTCCACAATATCCTGTTGGCTACACAGGTTAAGTTAGGAAGAAACAACACTAGGGATTTAATTTTTCTCCTTGACACGAACAGTCAATTAAAAGCTACTTTACAAGACTCCAAAAGATGGGCATGTAATACAGACAGGCTGGCCCAGCAACTCTGCTCTTGAGTGCATGCAGAAGTGGGCATAGGTGCAAGCTGGCCAACCCTTGTAGACTAAAATTTTACTAGAGTAATTAGGAGAAATCTATCTCCAGGTTTAAGAATTACAAGCCATAAAAATGACTGTCCTGGTGGACAGTGTTGCCATGAGCTGGGTCTACTAAGATTGAGGTCAAGATGGAAGGGCAGAGTCATGATGCCCAGTATGGGCCCTTATCTGCACCAAAGCTAACTGACACATTTCTCAGTCATACAAGAGAAGACTCCCTTGCTTCAGATAGATTGATGTAGGTTTCCGCCTCTTAGTATCCACTGAGCTTTGACTAACCCAGGCCCTGGGAGCCTGGGGTCTTTTAGCTTACTCTGAGGCACTGTCCTGTGCTTTGTGTATGGCATTCCCCTTGCCTCTGGTCTAAGTACCACAACCCTCACACAGCTGGGTTGCATCTGCCTAATTTCCTGTCCGTGCTAGTGCTTATGATTCTTAGTGAATACTGACAGACTTAGCATGACTTTTTCTAGTAGCCTGTCATATCAGGGAAAGACCTGTGGACTTGGAGCTATATGATTTTGGGTTCAAAATTCTCCTTTGCCATTAGTCACCTGTGAGCTCTTAGGCCGAGAGCTTAAGCCGGGTCTCCTTTCCATGTACGTAAAGTAGGGCTCTTGGGATGCTGTTTCCAGAGTTCTGAGGGTGAAATGAGAAACCATGCTTGGAAAAGTGAGGCTAGTATCAAAGGCTCATCAGTGTTGGTTTCCTTTTCTTCCTTGTCTCATGGTTCTTTTCTTTCCTCAAGAGAGAGTACCAGGAGGAAGGGAACCACAATTTAATACAGTTTAGTTCTTAGCATGTCCTCATGCTTGCCATCTGCTAGATGTCATTGGAAAATGGGTTTTCAGAAAGGGTGACTTGGTAATTCCTTGTGACTGAGGGCTCCTCTTTGATCAAGTGTGGGATGGGTGAGTGTTCAGCATGAGTCTATATTGCTTTGGACTGCATTATGAAGTACGGGTCCCTTGAGTCTGATCTTGACCATGGCTCCTTGCTCAGGTGCTCCCCACTCACTGCTCAGTGGGGAGAGGCATGGAGCAGGTGCAAGCACGTAGAGAAGCTGACTGCTGTCAAGTAGCACTTGGCAGCCCCATGCTTCTTTCCTCTCAGGCTGGCTCTGGGAACTCCTCTCTCTTACACACTCACAGATGAAATTAACCAGTCTGCGTGATGAGCTGATGAAGTAGAGCATTGCGTTTCCAGGTTGATGTACGGTCTGGATGCTCCTGTCCCACCTGTGTTGGCATTCCTAATCTTGATTATCAGCTGTCTATTATGATGGTTTAATAACCGTTTGTTGAACATAACGAATGACAGGTTGATGGAAAATATTGAAGAAGCATATAGAGTCTTCTATATTAAGTAGGTGAGCTCCCTATATCCCCTGAATGGCCCCCACCCCTAGCCTAACAGCCGCCCTGATATGAATAACGGATGTACTTGATTTGCTGGTCTCAAAGGTATTTCAAGATTTTGCTTCGGGGCCACCTTTGGGAACATCATTGAGAAGGAAGGGTGACCAGGCCAACTCTCGAGTAAATCGGAGCAGATCAGGAAATGCAGTTTTTGGAAGGAATTCCTTGAGTGCCCCTTTTGAAAACGTTTGAATTCATCAGATAATCTATGTGCATGATTCATGTATTTTCAAGAACATTCTTCTTCCTGCTGCAGTCCTTTGGATCTAGTCTGAAGGGTGGAAGGGAGAGATACCAATGTTTGTTGTGAGGATTGTGAGGCTCACTAGGCAGGCTTGATGCCTAGAGGGCCGGCCATCAGGAGGGTGCTGGAACCTTCTGGTCGGGGTAGACATGGCTATGAAACTTTCACCCCCAGAAATCTCTGTTCCCCTCCTGAGGCCTTTCAACTGATTAAATCAGGGTCACCTAGATGATCTAGCATAATCTTAATTAAAGCCAGCTATTTATGAACACTAGTCATTCTATGAAATATACCTTTTTAGTCACAACTAGATTAGTAATATAGTGAGGACTACAACCTAGCCAAATCAACACATAAAAATGGCCATGAATATCCATCCTCATCATTTATCCCTCCTTAAGTCATTTAGTCTTTAAATAAAGACAATAACAAAGTCATATTTCCTCCTAATGTTACAGTTGTCTTACATACAACAGAAAACATGTTAACTCTTTCCTCAGAAGAGGAAGCAAGGTCCTTGTATCATTTTCTTTCTTTGACTTCGATTTCCTGTAACTTAGTACTATGATAAGAAGTTAACTAATATTAATGTATCTTAGGTTGAATGATAGTATGAGAGAAAATAAAGAAAAACCATTGGCTTAACATATTCATAATATTCCATAGCAAAATAAAAAAGACATGACCATAGTCTAACCCTGCAGCTGGTCATGTCGTAGCTGCTATGGATATATGACGTCTTCTACCAACTCCACATTCCCTTTGCTCAGTAAGAACCTAGGCTAGTTGCAGTTCTGAAGTCCACAGAGGAACCGGAAGCTCCACTCCTGATTGGTCTGGGCCATCACCAGCTTTTTCTGAATTTTGTTATTGTAGCTGTCCATTGGCTTTAACCACAGGCATTACTCGGACGCACCCTATGTGCTATTCTAGACTTATCTCCACCTGGGGAGAGCAGCTCAATTCCTCCTTGGCAAGGAGGTTCAGGAGCCACAGTCTGCACAGTAATGGCCCTCTTTGTCTGTTTCAGGTATGAAAGGACTAGACCCATTTGCAGCAGACTCAGCTTCCGGTTAACCAGGGTCATTGTAGTGACTGAGAAGAAGTCAACCTTTCTTTGACCTCTGGATCAACAGAACAGAGGGTTCTGGGGACATTTTTTTTTTTTTTTGGAAGGAAAACTTCTGCTGTGATTACTGTGTTATTGTGAGTGTTACTATTCCCATGTCCATCTTGGACCCACTATTCTAGCTATGGTAAGAAAAAAAAAAAGAAAAAAAAAAAAAGAAGAAAAAAAAAAAAAGAAGAAGAAAAAAAAAAAGAGGCAGCATCTATGCTGACTCAGCATATCTAGCCTCCTGAAGGATATTGCTTCCTTCTGGAAAAGTTTTGTCTCCTAGCTGGCACTAAGCGTGTGAATAAGCATTCACTAAGCCAGAAGCTTAGGATGATGGGGAATGTTACAAACTAACGAATCTCATAGGCCTAGGCCAGTTGTTACATTTCATTAGCTGTGAGGTGGGTTCCTTTTCTTTGTTATTGTTGCTTTGAGACAGGGTCTCACTATGTAACACTGGCTAGCCTGGAACTCATTGTGTAGACCAGGCTGACCTCAAACTTGTAGAGATCCACCTGGCTCAGTCCCAAGTGCTGGGACTAAAGGTGTGTCCCACCATGCCTGGCAGAAAAGGCATTTTATAAGTTCATGTATGATATTTAGGAAGAAGCACTGGTGTATAGAAGTCAAATTAACATCCAAGCTTCTATTCTGGTAAGAACAAAGGGCTGTTCTTTCCATGACAGAAGTGGCTCAGTGTAATCAGTTTGCAACCAGGTAGCTGGCTGATTGCCTGGGTAAATGGAACTGTACTGGGGACTCTCTGTCGGTGTCTGCTGCTGGCAGATGCACACTCAGCAGTGGTTGTGGCCAGGTTGACTATGGTGAGTGAAAGTCCATATTGCAGAACTCACACATAATCCCCATCTCTGCCACCATGGCCACTTTGTTTATGAGGTCATTGGACAGACCAGTGACTGGAGAAAGAGACTTACTGATACCCACATAATGGATTATTCTCTTCCCTTTGTACTCATTAATAAAATCCACCTTTTCTGGGATCATTATTATTTGGTGAGTGTTGACACAGAACTCAAATACCATCACATTCCTTGTCCATCCAGAGAGGTCTGTGTAAGCCCCTCTTTCTCCGACCTCTGATCTATGATTTCCTAATCATGTTATTTCTAAGGTCAAACTGTCAGCCAAACCAATGAATAGCCCACGAGAATACAGATCCTCACCTTTGGCTACATCTCCTTCCTAGCAGAAGGGACAACCACGTGTTCTGCTCACCGTGAGGGCTGGCTTGCATTTCTGCCTTTCCGAGGTGCAGCACTGAGGTTTTAAGCTCTGCAGGTCATGCAGTGCCGTCCATGAACCAGGCCTGCCCGAGGCAGCTGTTGATACAGCATCCCTCATGAGGCTACGGGTGCAGGCTGGGAAAGAGAGAGCACAACAGTGACAGAGGGACTCTGCACATCCTCACATAGCTGAAATGTGCCGTCAGTCGATGCACCTCATAGCATTGCCCTCAGCTTCACGTCTCGGTGGGCCAGAAAGCTCTCGGTTCCTAATGGCTTTTGTTGGCCTATAGCTGCGTCACCCCGTTCTCTGCCTCTGTAGTCACATGGCATCTGCTCTGTGTGTTTCTCTCTCCATAGAAGGGCACTAGTCATTAGAGTCAGGGCTCATTCCACTACAATCCTATCCTACTTGATTATGTCTGCAAAGTCCCTTTTATTAAATAAAGCCACATTCATCAGTGCTGTTTCTTTTGAGAAGTTTATAATTCAACCTTGGTAAATGAGCTGGAGCAATGCATAGCCTTATACACATAATAGTGTGTATTATGCCTTTGTGATTATAGATGGGGCTGGATGCAACCTTCATCTTTGGGACGACAGCTCAATAGGCCTTACACCAACAGACCTGGCAATTTCTCTGAGGCTGAATGTCCTGACATATTTTTTTTTTGTCAGATTGATTTCCAAGCCTCTGACAAGCAAATGTCTTACCAGTATGTATAAAATAATAGCTAATTCTTGCTCACTAGGCCCAAGTGTCATCAGTATAAAGGACCAGTGTGATGTCTTGGGAAAAGGAAAGATGACCAGGATCCCTAAGGACTAAATTATGACCGAGTCAGGAGAGTTGATGTACCACTGATGTGGGACAGTGATGTGACATTGCAGGCTTTGCCAGCTGACAACAAACTGCTTCTGGTGGTTTCTAAGAGTTATTGAGAACAAAGCATTTGCTAGATCAATAGGGACTGGGGATGTGATAATTTGCCCAGGCTGACCATCACAGCTGGGGAGAGAGGCAGAGCAGGTGTGTGAAGCCACAGTCATAACAGTAGAAATCACCATCGCTCCATATCCAATTCTCTGCCCCATGCAAATGTCAGATCTCCTTGGATTCACAGCAAGGGATTCTCTAGGGGGGTTCGCAGGTGCATGCTCGGCTCAGCCGTGGAATCTAGCACACTCTTGCTCTCCATCTTATTTCCCTTTTCTTGTTGTCAGTAGTCTTCCCCAGGGTATGAGTCAGAATCACCTGTGGTGTCTTTTGAAGAAAATCATGCTTTTCCTTGCAGAGGTTATGGTAGAGTGTTATTGCATAGAGAGCACATCAGAATTCTTCACAGGAGTTAGAGAAAACAGTCATATGGTACCTGACAAGCTTTTCCATGAACCTGACGTGCACATTTCATCCCTCAAAATCCACATCTCCAGCCTAGAATTCTACTTAAATATTCTTATTCTTTATTATTATTACTGTAAAGCTGAGGATCAAAACGAGAGCCTTGTACGTGCTGGGCAGGTGCTGTTATCACTGAGCTGTATCCCTAGCCCCATGCTTACCCTTTAAGTCCACCTAAACCTTGATGCCACCACAGTTGCTTTATAGGAACCGCAGGTTCATCTTGTTCAGAACTCAATGCATCGGCTCTTCTGCGATGCTGGATTTTCCTCTCAGCCCTGTCCCAGTGGATGGAATCATCAATCATTACGCAAGCCTCCGACCTGGGGTCATTCCAGTCTCGGGCAGCTTTCCCCGCTTCCGCATTTCCTCAGTTAGAGCTTTGTGGAGTCAAGTGCAGCTCTGAAGTTCATCCCCGCCGTTTCCCTCCATCCTCTCTGACACTGCCCAGCTGCCTCATCTTCCTTCTAAACTAGCGCAGTCGCCCCTGGACAGGGCTGCTCACTACCTCCAGCCTCATTTGCACCCTACCACTCCCCTCTGCAATTATCCCTCTTCCTGCAGGATTCCAGTCCCTGCAGCATGGCAGTCTGCGCCCCCTAGTTCTGCATTCACAGCACTGTCTCCCGTTCTTCCATTTCTCATCCTTAAACACACAAGCAACCCATGTGGTCACCATGTGGAGTAGCTTACAGATTGCCCCCGCACCTCCCACTCTCTGCCCATGTTCTTCCCTTGGGCTGGATGCCTTCATGGCATTCCAGTAAGCCAGCCCTTCCTCCTCTCCTTGGGCTGGGGCTCATCAGATGTAGAAAAACTTCTCATCTTTCAAGGCCTCACTCAAATGAAAGTTTTGAAGTCTTTCTTGATCCGACCTCCCCATCTGGAAACCAAGGCCACTCTCAGGACAGGTCACATCCTTTTTTATGACTTTTCCTACTTAAACAGAATTCACCAAAGTATCTATATCCCTTTACTTGTTTATTTTTCAATGACTGCTTCCTCAGTGACCTACGTTCTCCAGCTAGGCCCTACATCCTAAGGTTTCTCCATCTCTAAAACGGCATCACTAGCTGGTGACCAAACCTTCAGCACAGCAGCCTGTCAGGGTGTTACGTGTTCAAACCATAACAAATATATTTTCGAATATTTCGTCTGAGTGCATGCATAAGGATTAGTTTTTGTAGAGTGTAATTGCTACAGAGTGTTCCCAGAACAGGAGTAGTTTGGTTAACCTTTCTGCTATTGATGGATAATTTTTGGATTTCCCCCAACACTCTGCAGTAACGAACAGTGCCACAATGAATACTGTTCTGTATATTTCCTTATGTATAAATGTCAACTATTTATTTTCTGTATTGATGCCTAAAAGCTGAAATTCTGGATAGAAGGGGCATGATATTTAATTTTATGAATCTTGGCATCGTTCTGTGTTTGGTAGTCTTTTTTTTTTTTCATTTTTCATGTATTGCTGCTAAGAATTCTTTGTATAGTCTGAAGGATAATCTTCAATATAATACACATATAATACAAAAGTATATATACATATTTTTCCCAGATTTTTCTTATTGTCTTAAAGCTTTTTGTTTAATTTTTTATGTAATGAGTGTTTTGCCTGCATGTATGTTAAGTATATCACGTGCAGGCAAACCTGTGGAGGTCAGAAAAGGTGTCAGTCCCACTGGAACTGGAGTAATGGATGGTTTTTAGCTGCCATGTGGATGGGGGTTGTCGCTGGATGGGAATGAACCTGGGTCCACTGTAAGAGCAGCCAGTTGCTCTTAACAACTGAACCATCTCTCTAGCCCATTTTTTATTTTTAAATTTGTTTCATTGTGTCTTTTACTCTAAAGAGTTTCATATTTTTAAGTCAAATATGCCACTATTTGTTTTTAGTTTCCATTCCAGGAAGACTAGATGCCAAAGTTATTTGTATGTTTTTAAAATTTATTCACTTTTTGGTATCTTATCGTTTGCTTTTTGTGTTTAGCTTTTTCAGTTGCTTGGAATTTAGTTTTAGCCATGCTGGAGGATATTTTCTTTCTTTTTCCAAGTTGAAAGTCAATTGGTCCATTTATCTCCAACCTAAATTGAAATGCCATATTTTATGAACTAAATTTCTAAATATATTCATGGATCTGTTTCTGGACCTTGTACTAGATTTTCCTGGTCTCATTGCTTGTTTCTGGGTCAGTAGCACATTGTTTTCGTTATTACTCCTTTTCATTTATTTTGCTAATATGAAACCACTTTCTAAAAAGCCATCCTCCATTAGATATTTGATGGGTGGAATGTTTCAGCAGTCACTGGATGTCAAGACTTCTGCAAAGTTGCACCCATGAGAACTGAATGTTGGAATCAGAGGCCCAGAAACTCCTGGAACTCCGGGTGCTGTGCTTCACATTCTCAAGGTATCAAAAAGATAAAAAATAACAGCCTTTCTGGTTTTCCATTCCACTTTTCTATTGTAGCTTAATTTTTTTTTGGAAGGAGTTGTTTCCTAAAAATCACAGGTGTTATTTGATTTGATTTTGAATCAACCATGCATAGCACAAAAAAGACAAGCATGAAAACTGACTCCTCCCTGTTCCCGAGCCCAAGACACATGTTCCAGCAGTTTCTTCACGGAGCTCAGCATGCATGCTTCTGCACTCTGTTCTTATTTCACAGGTCTCGGAATTCACTCTATATCAATACATGTGATTCTGTTTTATGAAGGGACTGTACCATGATTTATTAGGATGGCAATTCAGTTGTTTTAATAAATGCTTTCGGTATGCATAATTTCTCACATATCTACATGTTTTCAGTATATTCAAATGGAAAACCAATCTTGCTCTTTGAAACTCTGGTCTATCTATATCTATTTTCATTAAATGTTTTGTTTTTCTGCATATGAGGCATACTTGTACATAATCCATTTGTGATAACTGGCATGAATGTGTAAGATGCCTACAATTATGATTTCCAAACCTATAGACTTACCCTACGGAACCAAAGATTCTAATATTTTTTAAAAATAGAAACTAAATTAATACATAAAGGGCTTCTGTGTAGTTCAGTGTAATGTTAATCGTCGCTGGCGTTTTTATTTGTATATGTGCCTCTTGTGCTATATAAGGCTTCCAAGAATTAATAGGTATCGGACATTTGTATTTGTTTCAAATTAGCTTTCCTCTTGCTCCTTGTGTTTTTTGTAATGCTTTATAACTACTGCCTATTAACATTCTGCAAAAGTATTTGATTTTTTTCTCTTGAATATTTTAAAATAATATTTTATTAATGTTTTTGAGAATTTCATCCAATGCATTCTGATCATGTTCACCTCTCCCATCTCCTTTTTCCTTCCTCCCAATCTCCCAATTTTCTGTCCTCTTTTCTTTAAGTCCAGTTTGTGTTGCCCAAATACTTTTAGGTCTGGGTCCATCCCCTTGAGTGTGGCCGAGCTACCAGAGGAAACACCCTTCAAGAACTCTGATTCTCCCTCTCCCAGCTGCCATCAGTTGCCCATAGCTCCTGAAGTAGGGGTAGGACTTTGTGAACTCTACCATCCATGCTGGAATTCAGTCTGGAAAAGTCTTTGCTCCTGATAGCTGTGCTTTTGTGGAATTGAGTCTGGAAAAGTATTGCTCCTGATAGCTGTGCTTTTTAAGCCTATGACTTACTGTGGCCTGTTAGCATTCTGCTGAAGTACAGATTCTGACAAAGGAGCCTGGACAATACTTTTAATATGTTAGGACATTACCCACAGGACAAACAGAATGGACTGCAGGCATGCTCACCATAAGAGCCATTCCTTCTAGACTTCTTAGTTGATTAAAATCAGCCATTAAGGATTTATTGCACTAACTCCTTGACATCTGTCATGTAACCTCCCAACATGGAATCAGATCAGACCAATAAAACAGGAGAAATTTTATCCTGACAGTGAGACACAGGAGAGAACAAACCATCATGTGGATAATCAGCGATGTCTTCAGAGAATATTGTTAAGACACAGTGGGGATGGGAGGGATTGTCAGAGTCAAAATGAAGTCATGCTGGGAATGCTAGAGCTGGCCTGTAGTCCTCACACTTGGAAGGTTAAAAATATCCTATGTTTGAGGCCAGCTAAAGCACTTGGGAAGTTACAGATATCCTAGGGTTGAGGCCAGCTCGACTTTCACAGTCAGATACTGCCTCAAACTAACAAGATGGAGTGGCTTGTGCCAGCTCTTCCAAAAGTCACTAAGCCAAGAGGTTATGGAGAAATGGTTCTTATGTACCTGACTCTCAATAAAGGTTTTCTAATCTTGGCTCCCTCTTGAATTCTGTTTATGATCATTTGTTTCAGGAACAGGCGTATTTCTCTTCAAGATGGTAGTGTTAAAACAAAGACTGGGGAAAATTTACCAGCCTGTCTGGCAGGAATGGATGTACTGTAATTAGACACTTGTGTCCCTCTCTTTGGCTATTACACAGTTCAAACAATGTATCCCAAGAAAATAGAATTTCCCCAGGAATCTCCTGCTGAGAGAAGAAAAGCCTGAAGCTCTGGGTGCAATTAGAGGAAGGTCTTGTCTTCCAGGGGGATGTGTCTCTTGGAGAAAGATTTATAACTTGTCAGGCAGCCTTGGAGGACAGACCGGAGCACACCTGGACCAGACTGCTTAGCGACGCAGACCTCTGTAGCTGTCTATTCAAATTCTATCCTCGCTTTAGGATTCTGAGATGGACTAGTCGTCCCTCTTCCCAAAGAGACCACATTGACAAATTTCCTTTTTCTGCTTTTCACTGTAAAAAAAATTCTGTATATGAAATAAGTAGTTCAAAAAGTATTCAGAATTTCAGCTTTGATTTCTATTGATAAATTGTTCAGTGGATCTCCAAGAAGCTTCAAGAAGCTTCATGATAAATAAAGATTCTGAGTGTGCTTGTTGCCAGGCTTCAGACCTGCTCAGATAGGTCAGAGACATCCAAGTATGGGAAGCACCATGGAGGTTCTAGCTGGGCCCCGACAGGGAGTCAGTCTCCCCGCTCCCTGTACACCCATGGATGCGTGACTGTGACGTACATACAGAAAGAAGTTCAAGGAAGACCAGCAAGTCAGCTAATTAATTAGAATCTTGTTTAAAGCTCTAATAATGAGTGAAAATATTAGTAGTTTGAGGAAATCTCCTGTACCTTTATTATTCATTAGAAACTAGCAGTAAATAATAGGTTTGGATTTCACAGTCCTGAGGCTGCTAATCAAAACACAGAGCATTTCTTAAGATCATAATTTATTATCTTTCACAACAGAAACAACGACTTGGCTTTATAAATTACTGACTGGGACACAAGCCTTTGCTGGGGTCTTAGACTGACTCAGAGGGAGGAAGACTGGTCGTCACATCTCGCTAGTCTGTGGGCCGTAGTGTCCTAATCCAGGGGTCAGCCTGGGTGGAGTTTCTCACTCTCCTTGTCATTGATAATTCCTGATAGGTAGTTGGAGAGAGAGTTTATCTCTGGCAGGAAGCCATCTTGGAGGTAGAAGCCTGGTTCTGCTTTCCTTACTCTTCAGGACGTGGTGCTGGTTTTAGTCTGTTCTACCCCCACACCTTACATCACTTCATCTGGTATGTCAAGTTTCTCTCCCTTCTCCCTGTTTCTGTCCCCATTAATACTGTCACCTCTTCTTCCCTCTGTGTGTGATGTCTTTTTCACACGAAGCAAACACCAGATCCTCACCACTTCCCTCCCCAGGATGGGGCGGAGATAGGCTGAACCCTCATCTTTGCTGTTCTTCCCTCCCTCCTTTCGTGTCTTCCCTTTTTATAGTTCTTTGGAATCTCTGGTCAGCCCCAGTGGGGCTGGAGGAGGCTGTGTTGTCAGCCTGACTCCGTCTCCTTTGTCTGGGACATCTTCCCAGCTCTCTTTGTCTGGGACATCTTCCCAGCTCTTTTCATTCTTTCAGTGTCCTGTTGTGCCAGGTCCCCTGGCTGTTCATTGTCTCAGGGCCCTTGCATCTCCCTTATGTTAGCGCTTAGTACCTGCTTAACCCAGTACTCTAAGTACGAGAGCTGAGAGCTGTCAGTTAGCTGGACAGAGGAGATTTAAGAGAAGCCAATGTGATCATACTCCTTAACAAAATTTTATTAGGATAAAATCAAATTAGAAAACATTTGCCATATTTACCTGGGATGACAAGATTATACTTAGTTGAGTATAAAACAGTTTCTGCCCCAGATTCTACTATTTGGAAGCAAGAAAACTGACATGCATGGCAGTGTACCTGACACCACAGGCTAAGGTATAAGGCCTAACAAGTGGTCATCAAAGCATGCGTTAGCTTTAAGCTTTGGGTCCAGGAAGACGTCACCTCCACCCCTCATCCCTCAGAAAACAGGCCCATCATGTCTTGGGCACTTAAGTCTGGAGCCTGCTCTTTGGAGCCTAATAGCAGTATCTGCATTTCCAGAGAAGTTAGGCTTGAGGTATCTTTTGGCTTCAAAGGCACCGGTCATGCAGCAGAATGAAAAGCTATTGTGTTGGTCTCTCCAATGCAGCCACGAACCACAGTAGGAAAGAGGGTCCTGATTGATGCTGATCTGCGGCACCTCAGTATGATCTAAGTATCATCAGCCCTGTTCCTCCAGTAAGCCACCGACAGTGGAACTGGGGAAGGCCAGGGCTCCTACACAGTCTCCCTTATATGGAGAGGAACTGGTACTGCACAATTTGCCTACTCAGCATGCAAAGGGAGCCCATTGCAGAGGCAGTACAAACAAGGAAGGGAAGCTCACTCTTTAAGTAAAACAGAATATGGAAGAGAAATCAGCTTTCCGGAGAAACGGTTTCCCCACATTGGCCAGAGGCACTGTGCTTGACATAGACTCACACGAGGAGCAAGCAGTCCCTTGGACCAGTGGGATGAACAGAATAAATCATGTGAATTCTCTGAGGCCATCATCAATGGGGTTGGACACTCACCAGGTGCTGCACACAGCCCCGGAATCATTCAGAACAAGGGTCAGGGTCCTGAGATAAACCTCATCACTTATGCTTAGAAACTCTTTTTCCTGTTATTAACTCTTAATAACGAAGGGGATAGAACCCCAGATCCAAGTTCAGGGCCTGGAGATCTGCCTGTGAAACAGGAACCTCCTGCAGAACCAGCACATCTGACGACGGCTAGACCTAAGCCCTGGCCCCTAATCTAGCAGAAAAATGGCCATCTGACAAATTAGGTCGCATAATAGAGAGGAAAGGTAATGAATTCTCATTTCTGAAGGCACCGGAGGAGACATGTGACAGAGTTTTGATTTTCTCCAATTTACGCTTTTCCTACACCTTCCACAGTGCCTCTTTGGCTTTGCCGGCAGTCCTCGGCAGACCCGCATCCCTTGTGATTATGCTGGCCCTCATCACGTCATTCAGTCCGTGTGGGATTGGCCTCGAGTCTGCTCCAGTCTGAGATCACAGCCTCCCAGGCCGAGGTCTCCGTCGTAGATGTTTTCTTTGCATGGAGTCTGAGGTGATGCTTTCAGGTCCAGAGCTAGTCTTGAGGGAGGACTGCCGGGGGACGGGGTTTGCTCCTGGTAATTCATGGCAAGTTCATCCTGGTTTACAATGCATTCCACATCATCCTCTTTCAGCTGTTCCTGGTTTGGAAAGCGGGGGGAGGGAGGAAACAGGTCACCTCACAGTGAAGGTAGAAAACAAGCAGTTCTACAGTGTAAGAAAATATAATATTTCTTTTCTCTGTCTGTCTGTCTGTCTCTGTACACTTACATATTTGTGTGGAGGTCGGAGGCTGGACTGAGTATCTTCCTTAATAGCTTTCAACTTTATTTTTATTTTTTTAATTATTTATTTTTATTTTATGTGTATGAATGTTTTCCTTGCATGTATGTGTGCAGTGCCTACAGAGGTCAGAAGAGGGTGTCATATTTCCTGGAACTTCAATCAAGAACAGCTGTGAGCTGCCAAGCTGGGAACTGAACCTTGGTGCTCTGCAAGAGTGGCTCGTGCTGGTAACTAGTGAGCTAGGTCTCCCTGCCCCCTGCCGCCTTCCCCCCAACACTTTACCTTTTTCAGATAGGATCTCTTACTCACTTGGAGCTTACCAGTTTGGCTTGACTGCCTGGCTAGCAAGTCCCAAGGGTCTGTTTGTCCTTACCTCCACAGCAATGGGATTATAGGTACAGGCCAGGTGCTAGGGATCCAAAGTCAGGTCTTTATGACTGTGCAGTAAACGCTTTACCGACTGAGCCCTCTCCCCAGCGGCCCTCACTACCTTTTCTTTTAATTAACTATTCAGTCTTGCTAGGGCCAGTCTGCACTTGGGAGTGGCAGAGAATTCCTCTGAGTCAGCTCTTTTCACAGCTTCAGGAGGTTTTGAGGCTCAAGGACAGCAGAGGTCAGACCCATCTCCTTGGGCTGAAGAAGGGAAAATAGGATTTGGTGGATTCTCTCCATTGGAGCCCAGGAGGGTTGTCCAGAGCGAAGACAGCCACATCTTGTGATCTCAGAGAAATCTTATGCCTTTCAGAAAACCTTCTTTACATTATTAAATTTTACTTTAAAAGGGGATCTTTTCAGTATATTTCTTCAGATAAGTGTCATAAAGCTAGAAATGGCTGAAAGTCACCCTCATTGGCCATGGATAATGCCAGAAACTAATAGATCTGGCCAATAATTGTCTCCCTCATCCAGAGGTTCCCTGAAGTAGGAATCTCAGCTCTGTTTTCATTGGCTTGAAAAGATTACACTAAAATTATTGATAAAGTGGCTGGCTAGGTGGCATTTGGACAGGGGTTCCTTCCCATCTTTAGTCTGTTCTAGGAGCCCTTTAAAACAGGTAACTGGGCCCAGGCAAGCTTTCTGAGGTGGGGCCCGAGAATCTCCATTTCTATCTTGCCACAGTGAGGCTGCTGAGACTATCAGAGAAGATTCTTTATTTACACAAAGAGGTAGTTGGGGAGATAGTTACTGAAGGCCACTTTCATCTCCCAATGGATGCTCTCCAGTTCTCTGACACTCTGATTTGCTGGTAATGACTCTAATTGCTTCTCAGTGTTTCTTTATCCCATTCCCTTGAGGTATAAAACATAGGCCTAATATACAAAACCTCAACACACAGCAGTTTGTGAGGACACATTACTTCTTTTACATTTTCTAAGTTCATTTTATGGTTAAAAATATCGGTAACAATAAAAAAATGCCTTTTTAAAAGAAGAATTGGCCAACATCAGCAACAACTGAGCAGACAAGAGAAATGCTTCTTGGTGCTGTAAATTTAAAAACCACTGCCTCCTCAAGCCAGGAGCAGAAGCCTTGAGAGCCCCAGCTTGTCGCACCAACCCAGCTTGCCCCATGTGACTGTTTACTCACGCCATAGGCCTGTGGACTTGTGAGCAGCCTGGAGATTGGGCCACACCATGCTGGTAACGTGGCAGTCAGTGGAGGACCGGAGTGTGTTAAGATAGGTTTCAGATATCTGGAAAGCCCGTTAAGGAATACTTGTCAAAAGGAAGTTAGAATTTTGTTTCTCGCACAGTGGAAATCTGCTCATGTGGCTCCAAGGACAGTCATATTCACCTTACTCCCTCATTTAGAAAACAATTTGCTCTGCAAAAACTGCTGTTTGTAATCTTTGTTACACACACCGTGCCGGCCTGTAGGTGGCCCTTCAACATGTAGAAATGGTGAAGGGTCTATGTGGCGTCAAAGAGAGATGAACACATCCCTCTTCTCTCTGCTCACCTGCTTAGAAAATGCATTCCACAGAATTACCTAGAACAATAGTAAAAACGATGTTTCCTAAAAATTGCATGCACACCCAGACAGACACACAAACAACTTAAATCACCAGTCATTTCCACAGAGCAGCAAGAGATATTTCATAAAATGCTCAGTTATTTTAGAGCTGGGTAGTCAATATAGATTGCTTTCCAAAACTCTTTATTTTCACTATTCAGTATAGTCACTTTATACTTCACACATCGATTTGCTTCTATACAAAATTATGCAAATAATCTGGTCTAGGTTTGTTCTATTGTCAGGCACTTGTTCTCATCTCTCATCTTAAAGTGCTCTAACCAGCTGAAAGGAAAAACTTGCTCTTCTGAAACTATTATGTTTCTTCCAATCCATCAATAATGAAATCCCCAGAGGTGATCTCACATTACCTTATTATTATTATTATTATAGTATTATTGCTGAAAGAAAGTAGTAGAATTTTTTCACCATTCCATCAGAAATGACTTTTAAGTTTTATATTATTTCCTCTGCTGGAGAATATTTCACCTCATCAACTTTCTGAAAAGCAATAATAAAAAGAGAACGAGGTTGAGGGAAAGGAGAGCAGATAACACTGGTTGGCTCGTAAAGATTATAGTCACCTGTGGCACTCAGAGCGTGAGACAGTTCAGGAGATGGAGAGAAGAGCTGCCCATAGCTGGGGAACTTCACTCTCGTTCCCATGGTGCTCCAACAGGTGGGAGCAGAGGAAGGAGGCAGTCCAGAGGGGACGAGGAATCTGGTTACTCCTGGCTACGAATCACTTGACAGCTAAACAGCTGTGAAGCAGTGATACCCAAGGAACATGACGTAATTATGCGAGGGGGAGAATAGCTGAAAAGATTTCCAAGCCAGTCTTCAATTCCACCTGCAAATGGGAGGGCTGCCTCCTTTCAGATGGATGGCTGGTAAGCCCAGTTGAGGACTAGGGAAGAAATAAAGGTTCAGAGACCAGCATCTGCTGTCACATCTCATAAGCACATCCACAAATCTTGAAAGCCCTTGATGATCCTCATTAATTTTCATTAGAGTGTTATTTCCTTCATTTTATGGATGAGAGGATTGAGGTCTGGAATATTATGATTTTTATATAACCCAAAGACTCCCTTTGTGAATTTTGAATTCACCAATATCACCTCCTTAAGATGATGACTTACTAAAGCAGGATCAGGTATGGCCAGTGACCAGGACGTTTCTTTAGAAAGTAAAACTTGGACTCATTCTTGCTGGTGGACTGCAATCCCTCCCAGGCCAGGATGGGGCATCCTGCTAGGGTTTACCGTATATACACAGGCTCATGAAAATTCATAGAAAAACTCTGTAAGGAAGTGAGGAATGTGGATGATTGAATTATTGGGAAAATCCAGCTAACTGGATTTCACATGGTAAAGTGGTAGCAGGTCAGCAACACTGCAGAGATGACACCGGAAAGGTAAGAGGTTTACCATGGCGCTTAGTGTGTGAGAGAGGCCTGGGACATCTCCAACTCTTCTCAAGGTGCTGAGGGACAAAAATGACAAAACAAGGAGCGAAACAAATTTAGAGTTGTGAAGAGCATTCTTTTAATCCTGGTGAATCTCCTTAAATTCTGTATAATACTACTAGTGCAGCCCTTAAAGGCTAAATCTAGAGCATTTTGTAAATCCGGTTCCCTCTAGACAGGCCCTGGGAATCTGATACAGAGAACCTGGACATAAATGCTGGTTCTGGCATAAAATCCGTGACCTAGTTATTACTCCTTCTGACCTTCAAGTTTGTTATGAATATTAGCTAAAATAATATGTAGAAGGTTATTTAATTCTTTTTGTGTGGTGTTGAGGATTAAACTTAGGGTTTCATGTATGCCACACGGATGCTCTACAACTGAGCTATAGCCCTAGCCAGTCCTTTTTTATTTTTTATTTTGGGCCAAGGCCTTGCTAAGTTGCCTAGCCTGACCTTGAACTTACAATTCTCCTGCCTGAGTTTCTCAAATAGCTGAGATGGTAGGCTTATGTCACAGGGCTGAAACTATTTATTTGATTTTCAAAAGCTCTGTAGAAAGCCTGATGTCTCAGCCCTTGTTCAAGTAATGGTAGAACTTGACACTGAGGTAGACAACGGCTCCTACTCAGGGATTTGGTGTAGCATTGGAATTCACGGGGTAAGCAGGTCTTACACCCCAAACAGCTCTGAGTGAGGCGGAGGTAGGCAGTGTTTGCAGATGTATGACTTCTGGGAAACACATGATGTCTTTTTGTTCTGTATCCCAGTAGTGTGAGTCAAAGGAAGCATGCCCCTGCATAAAAGGGAGTTGTGAAGTCCTTTAGACAACCATGGAGACATGTAGCCAAGTCTGTGCTCTTCAATATCTTGATTTGCCCAGTGTTGGCCATATATGATGTACTTGGTGGATGTCTGTTGAATCTTCGATATAGAAAAATATTCGGGGTTGTGTGGGGGACGGAAGCAGGTTCTGAAGAATTTCCAGAGAAAAATGATGACAGATTAAAGCCAGTGAGTAAGGTTTTCCTGAGGATGGAAAGCTAAAAAAAGTCAAATTAAAAAAAAATGGATCAGGACTGGAAAGATGGTTAAGAGCAGTTAAGAGCCCTGGCTGCTCTTGCAGAGGACCCAGGTTCAGTTCCCACTGCCTATATGGTGGCTAACAAGCATCTGTAACTTTGTTCCAGGGGGTCCTATGCCCTTTTCTAGCCTCCTCAGGTAATGCACACATGTGGTGCATTCATGTACATGCAGGCAGGACATTCATATACGTAAAATAAAATAAATTTGGAAAAAACATGCATCAGTTGAGCTTGTGTTATAGACGATGGGGACCCCGAGAAGGCCAGTGGTAACGACATAAATAAGATGCTTCAAAATCACCTCTGTGAGTTCCTCACTCATTCTTGCACTTGTTTCTTCAGAGGTTTTTTTGTTTCAAGTACCAAAGCAGTTCAAGACAGAGACAAGGACCCCCACAAGGAGAGCAGCACTTGTTACTGGACTGAATGCTCCCCATCTCCAGCCTGTGGTGCCCTTGGGAGTAAAGCTGCTATTTTTACCTGGATATGTTACTTGGTGCATCTTACTCACTCAAGAAATGACTGCTGTATCATAAAGACAGTAGGCTTAGAGACGGAAATAAGGCTCCAGAGAACTCAGCAGACCTGGCCTGAGACTACGGACTCTTTTCTCATGTCTCTGGCTTCCTGTCACAGAGACACTGAGTAACTGGACTTGCCTAGTAAGGTAACTGAGTAGAAACAGGGAACTAGAGACTTTCTGAATTCTTCATTGCTAAGCAATACCTGGAAAAGCAGCTGGATCTCCAAGGTTATCTGAATTATTAAAAAGTAAGAAAAATCTTTTGATCTACAAAAAAACCTCAACTGCAGATTTTGCAAAATGTGTTATTCTTCTTATCAGGCTGTAGTATATGTTTGGGTTAGGAGATTCCCTGTGGGGTATTTTGGCCTGGCTAGCTTGGCTTTTCTAATAAGCTAGAAATGCACTGAGAAAAAATGTTAAGCTCTTGGGGAAAAACAGTGACTTTTCTCATCTTTAAAGGGCATAAATTTGGGAATAGCAGAGGGGTTCAGGAGTGAGGGGAATCTGGAGCTCTATGCAGAGTTTAGCATGCATGAAACAGGAGATACAAATAGCAGATGCACCTTCTCCTTTGGTCAGAGCACCAGAGCTAAATTTAGTGCTGAACTGCGCCAACAACTCAAATACCTGACAGTGGGGCCATCCCTCTATCTCGTAGTTTGTTCCGGTGGGTTTCTGGAAAGTATCTTGCTCTGTTCATTTTAAGTCGCCTAAACCAGTAGATGCCCACATTTATGCCTTATCTAAAGTGTCTCTGTATAGGTGGATGAGCAGCAAAACTCCAGAAAGCACAGCACTGGCTCTGCATCCGAAACTCTGTCCTTTCGAAGCTCCACTGCCCCCTGGTATGGACTCAGGGTTTTGTTCCTTTCTCAGATTCCTGTGTTGAATGAAGCCCTTGCCCCATTGTGATGTTACATGGAGACGGAACCTTTGGGGGTAACTAGAATGCGATGAGGTCACGAGAGGAGACCCTTGAGTCGAGGGTCCTCTGTTAGACATCAAAGATTCTGCTTGGCGATTCTGCTTCAGTTGGTCTGGAAAGTGGTTGGGAATGGCATTTTGCCTTTCTTTCTTCCTTCGTTCCTTTCTTTCTTTCGACAAAGTCTTACTGTTTAACCTTGGCTGGCCTGGAACTCACTCTGTAGCCCAGGTTAGACTCAAACTCATGGCAACCATCCCGCTTCAGTTTTTTGAGTGCTAGGATTGCAGGCATGACCTGGCATACTTAGGTTTATTATCTACTTTTTAAGAGGGAGCTGTAATTTTAAGAAGCATGCTAGCTGACCAATGATCAATCAAGTTTGGAACATAGTAGTAGGCTTTCTCTGGGATACATACTGCCATCTATGTGTGATGAAAATCTTAAATAGGAAGGCAACAAGAATGGCTTTTTATGGGGCTTAGAGAGACAGCTCTGTGGTTAAGAGCACTGGTTGCTCCTTCAGAGGACCCAGGTTTGATTCCTAGCACCCACACGGTGGTAAACAACTGTCTATAACTCCCATTTCAGGGGACTCCAGCACCCTCTTCTGACCATCTTGGGCATTGCATGAAATGGGTACATTTACATACATGCAAGCAGTACACTCATATGCAGAAAATAAAAATATTTTAAAGAATATCTTTTCATAGCCACAAAGCCATAACCTTTAGGATGAAGATCAGTAGAAGGCAGACCGACTTGGCTTGAACCAGACCTATACAATGGCCTCTGATACTGTTCTATCTTGTCTGAGGGATGGCACATTCAGTTTGAGAGGATGAATACTTGATGTTTTTCCTGGATTACTGAAGCACCAGGTCTCAGCTCGTGGAGGAAGGCTTTGTTCCTTTTGGGAACACTTGTTTGAGGCTGTAATGTACCGGCTTGGTGCATGCTTCTCATATGAGGAAACCATACTTGCCGGCACCCAGTCCTACGTCTAGATAAGGTTTTCGGGAACGCTCCGTACCCTGAGCTTGGCATTTCCACTTATTTTGCTTTCTCCTCACTGAGAAAGGTGGGTGCTGTAGTTCTATTTTATAAATCAATAAATGGGGAAGCAGATGGCTTTTGGAGTCTCAGTCTTTTCTAATCCATTCTTACTTGTGTTTCCAGAGTGTTTTTAGCTTCCGGTGCCAACTTGTCACCACAGATGGTGAAGGATCAATGCTATGTGGACAGGAAGGAGAAGTGCATGCTGGACTGGATGCCAACCTGACGCTTAGCCCTTAGGTTCCTGCAGACCCCTGAGTTCCAAGTGCTCTTGACTTTCTGAACCCTACCTCGGTTTTTACAAAGCGTCCAGGAATAGAGCCGGCAGAGGACTCCCAGATGCTGCTCGTTGATCCCAACACACAAATCACACCCTTTTGTTTGGTTCTCGGGAAATGCAGCCTGACAAACTGAGTTCTTCCTCTTCCGTTTGGATACACTGGATTCTGTCAGCAAACATTTACTGTCTTGCCTTGTTGCTTAAGCATATAACTAGCCATTTTGTGGAGCTGGTGTGTGTGGTTCAAGTGGGACGGAGGCTTCTTTCAAGTTCCCCATTCCTCTGTTCCCGGCTGAAGGAGGAATCCGAGCTGTGTTGTGTGCTTCTGGGAACGGGGCTGGGAGGGATCCTGCCTTGACAGCAGCTGCTGTGTTACAAGGGAAATTTATGAGGAGGACACCTTTCCCCAGATTGTCCACGGTCCTCTGCTTTTAATATAGGTTAAAGGCAAGAGATATTCTAGCTCCTTCCCACAGTCACATGAAAGTAAGTTCTTTTGGTCAACACTCTTAACCTCAGCTCTCTTAGGGGAAATTTCCCTATGTATTGCAGGGCCAGAAAGGAAGTAGTAAACACTAGAACAAACACTGGTGGGCCAGGACTGCCTAGAGGGAACCAGAGCTGATCGGTGGGACTGTGAAGAGACCCCTCTAGCCTAGACACTGAGCTCAGTTCTTAACGTGCCCCACACGTCCATCTGGAGAAAGGTGTCACTGCAAGCCCAAGCAGGTGTGTTTTCTCTTAGGACCCTCTTGGACCTGCCATGCTGGACTGTTTCAGCTTTGACAGCCATGAGTGCATCCCTGGCTGCAAGTATTTGTCATTTTGTCTCAGAGATTGTTTACACCATTATTTCCCACCCTAGACTCTTAAATCCTTAAGTGCAAGAATTTGATTATATTTAAGTTTTTTCTTTTTCTTTTTCTTTTTGGTAGGGAGGGGGATTAAACTCAGGGCCTTGTGTGTTTTAGGCAAGCACACTTGATTAAATTAAAAAATACTTCCATTATAAAAAGAAGCAAGGAATTGGCAAGCATCATCAATCCAATGTATAGTTTAATAAATCTTCATCAAATAAGAAAACCACACCTGCGTGGAAACATGACTTAGTCACCCATCCCCAAAGTCCTTTCCTGGTGTTTCATCCTCATCAGCTCCCTCCACTCCCCCTACCCCACATGGAACTGCTGTCCTGATTTTTATAGTAACCTGTCCTTGACCTTATCACCCCTGTGTGCATTCCTGCACGCTCAAGTTTGGTCTTGCCTGCTTTAAACAAACAAACAAACTCAAGAGATATATGTCTTATAATCTCCAGGCTCCCTCCCTGCCTTTCGTTTCTTTCCAGTTTGCTGATGATCCTGTTGACCTCTGGAGTTTCCCACAGTCTGGACTTTGCTGATTGGAACTCAAGGGGGACCCAGATGTTCTATCCTTGGCATTTCCTGCTTATTTCCAGCTGGATCACACCAAGCTTCTATTCATATCTATTATCTCGCTCAGTGTGGTCCTAGGAGCCACTGTGCTTATCGGTAATACTTATATCTGTTTGCTCATTGGGGATTGCAAAAAATTGAAATTCTATCATTAGAATAATTTTATTAGGTAGAATATTTTATAAAAAGGTGCATCTTGAACTCAGTTGGTATATTCTGTGCTACATTTGACAGGAAAGACAGTGCTTGGGTCAGTTCATGGATGTATCTATCAGCTTTTAAGAGAATGATTTATTCCCTCATGCCCTAAACATGGCTGAAATTATTTTGTTTAAATATTATTGTAAAGTGGTAAATTTAAATGATTCCAATTATGATGACTAATGCTCAAACTGATCCATCTTTGGTCAGTGAAGGGCTTTTCAAGTCAGCTCCAGAGTCCTAGTAACATGACTCCAGTATCTTTGATAAGTTCCTTATCATTTATATGACTAACTTTTCAGACTCGTCTTATACATATTGTGGCTCACACCTTGAACTGAAGATTTCTCCAAAATTTCCCATTTTCTTTTGGTAAAAATGATATTTCAAAACCAAATTCTCCTCACTAAGGATCACTGTGGACAGTGGAGTACAGGTAAATGCCAGACACTGACCCTCTAGGTATGTGAATGAGGCGGGTTTGAAGTACCTCCCACTTTCAGGATAGCACCGATTGGGCAAAGCCTGTTCTCATCAGCTGTCCTTGTATATTTCTAGTTAGGTGTCTCATGAGTTCCCATAGATACTTCCATCTGAAGTTTAAATTTCTGATTCCCTAGAACAGGAAGAAAAACAGTTGGAATATCCCATAATTACCCATTTGTCATAGTCTCTATCGCACGGCAGATTCCAAATAATGCTATTGTCACCAGAATTTCCAAAATGTCAATTTTTTTCATTAAAACTTGTTTTGTATTCTAGCTTCCTGTTTACAAAAACTTGTAGTACAACGGCCCTTTGTCTGGCCTGTCTGAATATGTCACCACCAACACGCTCCTCTCTCCTTCCTAACCCTCATTTAGTCTTAGCTGCGCAAGTTCCTGTGTATCAGACGCTCACCGTCAGATCTTCTGTCAATGTCTCACTTGCTAGTCATTTTGATTGAAGTTTGTTATTCAGTAGATTCCTTAGGAAGAGCTCATGGGATCAATATTTTCTGAGTCCTTGTATATTGATAACAGTCAGTGCCCATTATATTTTGAAAGTCAATTTTCTGGAAATAAAATCATTGACTTTCTTTGAGCATCTTAAATATATTACTCTATTTCTTTTGACATGAGGAGTTGCTCCTGAAACATATAATGAAAATGTAAATCAGAAGTTCTTTTCTCAGTGCCCAAAGGACTTTTTCTTTAGAATTTATTAATATTGCTAACATTTGTCTGAGGCTGTCTCTTCTAGGTACATGGTCATCGGCATGTGGTGCGCTCTAACAAGCAGTTCCAAATATGGTGTTTTGGGAACGGTCTCTTGATTACGAATTTGATGTCTCCTATGGCTTGAATATGAAGTGTTGCCCCAAACTCATGCTTGATCCTAATGCAGCAGTGGTCAGAGGTGGGGCCCTCAGAGGTAGTGGGGTCATGAGGGCGCTAACCTCACTAATAGATTAATAATCCACTGAAAGGGCTCCTAGGAGGTGGGGCCCAGCTGGAGGAAGTAGGCCACTGGGAGCACACCTTTGAGGGGTTTTAGGATCCCAGTCCCTTCCTCTCTCTGCTTTGCATGTAGTAGACAGCACCCATGTGGAAGACAGCCAACTCTGACAGATGCATTTGCCGCCATGATTTCTGCCTTACCTCAAGCACAGACTCAAACCTCTGAAACCGTGAGTCCAAATAAGCTTTCCTGTTAGGCTGCTTTCCTTGGGTATTTTGTCATGAGGGACTGTTACTACGCTTGCTCTGCTCTCCGTCTTCAAGGTCTCCTGCTGTCTTCTGCATGCTTAGCTTTCTTTGTTCGTCTTTAATAGTTGTCACTTTCTCTCAGTTTCTTTTTTATACTTTTCTTTGTTTCTTTCTTATTTTTATTCCCTTTATCTGATATTTTTTATGAAGGTATCGTTCACTGTGGTTTTTTTTTTCTTTCATATTCCATTCAATTTAGTCATGATTTCTAAACTTTTTTCTTTTCAATTAGTTCTGGAGTTCAAGTTTTACAATCCTGATTAGTGTCCTTTTCTGTCTCGTATCATTTTCTTAATGTCTTCTAACTTACTTGATGGGTGATGGTACAGTTTTGATTTATTTTAGGGATATATCCTTCCAGTTTACTTTCCTTGTCTGTTATTTTGCTGCCTGCCCGCCGTTTTTTTCTTATGATAATTACCTGGGCTCGGCCTTCCATCCCTTTCAATGTTCATTTTTATGTGAAATTAGTTTTCTTGAACTTAGGGAAAGATGCAGGATTCAGGAACGCTTTCCCAATTTCAGAGTTAATCCTCTGTTCAATAGAATATCGAATTAAATATGGTGGTTTGTATCTGAGCTTTCCTGTCTGTCTGCCTGCCCAACTGATCCAGATCTCATTTCTTTGATTCTGCTCTGGGCAGTTTCTCTTTGCTCTGGTGGATCTGTCTTGAGAGCTTTCAGGCTTCTGCCCAAGCCCCCTTTAGCCTCTCTTCTTAGGAAGCCTCAGTTTCTCCTGTAAGAGAAGGTGATGCTTCCAGCTCCCTGAACATTTTCCAAAAGCATCTTAACTTTGCAGGGGATGCAGAGGCTCCTGGGGGCCTGCTGTGCTCAGGCTCTCCCAGACACTACTCAACTGTTTTTGTTTTCTGCATAGAATGTGTCTCTACCTGTTTGTAACCTGGCGTTTGATAAATTTGTCTAATGGATCTTTGGTTTTGTTATCTAATTTTTCTGTCCATTTATGTAGGGATTTGGAGAGATTAAAAGACTGATGTTGACATCACTGCGGTCTTCCCAGAATCTTCCAGAACTGCTTAAGCTGCCTGGGACTTGCCCACGATCAAACAGTGCACCTCAGAATTATCAAAATGAATAGCCTAGGTCACAGCCAGGTGAGCCAGTGGTCAGATGAAGCCTGGAGCCACGGCTCTTCATCTTCCTTGGCTTGCCCCCCTCTGAAAAAGTGCCAGCCAGTGTGTTCATCATTTGTATGCACTTTCACAGGGCACTGCAGGGCTAATAGATACCTTGAAACCCATCCCTACTTTCCAAGAGGCTTGAGTTAGGAAACTCTCCAGTGATTAAGTGATAGGAACAAGGGCAGATTAAGGGCTGATAACAGCATTCGGACAATCCTGTTTCTATCTGGGATTGGTTTCAGCGGTGATAGCCATAGGATCTACTTATCACATGCAAAGGTAATTCTATTTGGCTCCAGGATGCAGATAATCCAGGGACAGAGAAAGGGCATCGATGTTTGTTGGAAAGGTAAAGGAAAGAAAACAGTTTTAAGATACAAAAGTGTTGTGTAAGTAGGGCACATGGACTCAGGATAAACAGAGATATGACGGAATCAGGAGGTTGAAGGAAACCTGAGAGTTCGTCTGATCTGCATCTGTGGTTCTTTAAAGAAAGTCTAAACCCAGGTCTTTCCAAGCTGGTCACCTGACTGCATCAGGATCTCCCGCTGTCCTCTCCAGTGGGCATAATGATCCGTACTTTACCAGCCCCTGGAGCCCTTTGTCTCAATGATGGCAAGCAGAAGGGTTTCTGGTTTCTGCCGGGTGGCTGGGTTTTGGATGTGTTGTGTGGAGCACCACCAACCCCTTCCTGTTGATTTTCTCCTGCCAGTTTGACTTTTAAACTTTTCCTTCAGGACATGTGAGGGGATCATTGGATTCCCAGGGATAAACCTAGATGCAGGTGAAATCCATTGGGCCATGTGACCTGTCCCATGTGGCTCAAGTTGTTCTGAAGGAAAATGCTGCTGTTACTCCGGTGGCATGACTATCTGACTTTCGAGGATCATCTGTGCGAGGGGAGTCCAAGCAGAAGTAGTCTCTGCCAGCTCACAGGGATCTTTTGTCTTATTTTTTTTGGTTTGTTGAGACAGAGTCTCTTTGTAGCTCCAGCTGGCCTAGAACTCACTATGTAGACTAGGTTGGCCTCGAACTCACAGAGTTCCACATACCTCTGCTTCGTGAATGCTGAGAATAAAAGCATGCACCACCGCTCCTCGATCACGGGAATCTTTAAAACAACTTTTGAAAAATTGATGTATTTAGCATTATCATTATTGTGTGTATGATGTGTGTAGGGGGCATGTGCATGTTGCAATGTGCCTGTGAGGGTCAAGAACAACTTGTGGAAGTTGGTTCTCTCCTTCCACAAGGATTCTGGGGATCAAACACTTGTCACCAGTCATCACATTTGCTCAGCAACTGCTTTATTCACTGAGCTGTCTCCTGCCCCGTACAGGGAGGGGTCTTGCCAGTAGACTCCTAGGGGTCCTTGCCTGACAGTGGATTGAAGAATTGGGCTCTGAGAATTCAACTGTTCCTGTGTTCTAGATCTGCATTCTGGTTTGGGAGAGATTTCTACTGATTTCTGTCCCTAACCCTGATTGGACACAGCCTTGTGAGCTTTGGAGTACTTAGCCAGACTTCGTACTTCAGAGAGAGGTCACTGTGGCCCAGCCTGCTCAGGCTCATCTAGCACCTCACGGGGCTGGCCCTTCACTGCAGTCCCAGCAGAGTGCAAACTTGGGAAGAGTTGGTCCTCCACGTGGGCATGGGCAGGATGCATCACGGTGTTGTCCTCCACCTTTGGGAAAGTAGGAAGTCAGCTCTGCACTGGTGAGTGCAGTGTGGGTGTCACAGGTCAGGGTTTCTCAGCACTGGGTTAAAGGGGAAATGCTGAGTCTCTCAGCAGGGAAACAGGAAACACGGAACACTAAACATGGATGGCAGAGGAGCTGGCTGCCATGATGCTTCTCAGAAAAAGCCTCCAAACCTCTGTGGTTGGATTTCCTCAGTGCTGAGGATCCACGTGATCTGGCTGGGTGAGTACTGAGAGCTACAGCTCCCATGTTCCTATTCCAGGATTGCTATAAGGGATGAGCACAGAGCTGCTGGGCTGAAACGGCAGAATTCGTCGTCCCTCAGTTCAAAGGGCTGTAAGTTCTAGATCAAGGTGTTGGCAGAGTGGGTTCATTGTGAGGGCTCCTTGGGCAAACATGCCCCTGCTTTTCTTCTGGCTATTGGTGACGGTCAGCAGTCTTTGGTGGGCCTTGGTTTGCAGTTGCATTCTTCCATACTCCATCTCATCTTGCCGGGTGGTCTCTCTCCTTTTCTGTCTCTATATGACCATCTTCTGTAAGCAAACCTGTGATACTGGGCCAGGGGCATATCCTGGGCCAGTATAACCTTATCTCTAGATCTTAACTAATTCTGTCTACAAACCAACTTAGTTTCAGATGAGGTTGTACTTTTGAGGTCCCAGAAATTAGGATTTCAACATGTTTTTCTTGCAGGAGATAGTTTAATCCACAGCATTTTATAACTTTGGAACAATTCGAGCCTATTTACTAATTTTCATACTTTGGTAGTAAAAAGACAGACTAGATTTGAATTGTAGCTTTGCTACTCATTATCAATGAATGGCTAAAGTTCTGACATCTTTAAATCTTGTAAAATGGAAATAGCTTACCATAGTGAGCTCATATAGGAGAGGATTCAATGAAATAAAAAGATGTAATTCCTAGCACCATTCTGGGCACACAACCAGCAGTTGATATGTGTTAGCTAGCATTATTACCTTTTCACCATGTCCCTTGAAGAAATCATAAGTATTAGAAATATCTTTTAAACTTTGTCAAGTCAGTTTGCTCCTGTAGTATCTATCATGTGGCCTGCAGAGAGTTCACAAAGTGTCTTTGCTGGCTATGGGGCCTTTAGAACGATATTGCAAAATTTCTCCCCTAAGTTTTCTTTCTTTCCCACCTGGAGGTCCCCAAGGAGACAGTGCTTATTGTATGACCCACTGGTGAAGGAGGCTTCCAGACTAACTCTTGGGTAAGACATCCAAATTGTCAGGCCCATACGGTCGAGTCATCCCGTGTCACCTTCATAAAACTGAGACTCTGAATCTTGTCACTCTCCTACCTGACAATGATCCTGAAGCCTTGCTCCATGAATGCCTAGAAACTGTGAGTATCCTCACTGGCCTAAGAGCGGGTTAAAAGACCAGCCTCTGCCCAACATGGATCCTAAGCTGAACACAGATGGCAGCAGCTATGTCAAAGAGGGTGTCAGGCACGCAAGGGTTGCCATGGCGATGCAGAAATATGCTTTTGTGAATGCTCATGTACATAGAGCCCTCTATTTAAAAAAAGAGAATTATTAGCCTCTAGAGAAAAAAAAAATTAAAAGAAAAAAAAAATTCACACTCCTAGAAGCCCTTTGGCTACCAAAAGCTGTAGCCATCATTCACTGTAGAGGCCATCAAAAGCATAACTCCCCACAAGCTAAAGAAAACCACCCAGTTGCTGGGTGGCATAAAGAGAATCATTTCCAGTTTTAACCAGATTTCAAGAGACATTGTTAAAAGATGAAAAAAACTGTGCCCAAACTAACACTGTCTCAATATTCCAATTCTTAGGTCAAAGACTCAGAGAACATGCTGTGGGAGCGATCTGGGAACTCGACTTCACAGAAATGACAAGTGGACAGCACGGTTACTGGTACTTCCTGGCAATGGTAGACACCTTCTCTGGATGCGCAGACACATTCTGACCAGAGCTGAGACAGCTCAGGTAGCGTTTAGAAAGCTTCGAAATGATTTAATACTAAAAATTGGCATCCCTCTTGGTCTGGGGTCTTATAATGGCCTGGCTGTCATAGCTTAAGTCTCAAAGCTTATTGCCAAGAATTTGCAAATTAATCAGAAGTTATATTGTGTTTATCATCCTCTAAGTTCAGAGCAGGTAGAAAGGATGAATAAGACCCTCAAAGAGGCATTACCAAATAATAATAACCAAATTAATCTCAGAGACTGGTGAAAACTGGGTAGGTCTTTTTCCCTTTGCACTATTAAGAGTAAGATACACTCTACATGTCAAAAGAATTATTCTCTATAAAATCATGTATGGGAGACCTCCTCCCTTGATCCCCAAGTTGAGTCTGGAATTAACCTCCGAGTCACTGATCATAGTCTCAAGTGCTTACAGGCACTACAACAAACTCTCCCTGCCTGCCGTTCATGACCTTGTCTGAGAGAGAGACACAAACCAGAGCCGATGCACCTCAGGAACCAGAGGAAAAGAGCCTAGGACCCGAAGACGGAGTCTGGGTACAGCGCCACTCTGTACCTGATTTCGAGGCCCACTGGACCGGACTTTTTCCCTGTCATCCTGACTACAGCATTGGCAGCAAAGGGAGCTGGGTGGAGTCACTAGACACATCTGAGTCACCCAAACTATGTCCCACAATCATGAAACATCAAAACCATGGACAATCAATTAAAGATCAGACTGGTAAAATCTGTCTAGTATGCCTCCTGGTGGGGCCAGGAACTGCCTCCCGAGTCCCCATGGCCTTTCCCGTGTAGACTGGGTGCTCAGCCACTCCACAGATGGGGATGTAGTTAAAAATGTCATTCTCATAGGGCTGGAACACTGAAACCCCCGCTTCCAGTTTGACCTCTGTGACCTGTTGGGCTCCTCCTGGGACCAGGGATTCGATGGAACCCAACCTACCCATGTAGATTGCTCTACTTATGGGTACTGGGTCCAATGTAATTGGAAGGTTCTGGCAACCTACCAATTCTGTATTTGCCCAGCCAGCTAGCAAGGATGTGGAGGACAGGAGGACTACTACTGTTCCAGGTGGGGCTGCGAGACCATAGCCCCCTAGGTACCAGAAAAGGGAAAGGATCTTATTACCTTTGAGAGAAGCCCCTCAAACAGCAAGGGAATTAACCCTATAAAACTTACTATTAAATCTACATCTGGCTTAGACAATTTTTGGAATCTAGAAAGAACTTAGGGGTTAAAAATAAATAAATATGGCTGGGATGATGGTACACTCTTCACCATCCAGAGATTTGAAAGATTTATCTACATTCCCCAAGCCACAGGCCCCAACCAAATTTTAAACCCCTTACAGAACCCTGGCAGTAGCCTCTCAAATGCCGGCCAACCTCAAGGTTCCCGTTCATCCCCTTACTTACTTATAATGTCCTCAATGCCACTGATGCCAACCTGACTGAAGATTGTTGGCTATGCCTGGACTCCCTACCATATGGGGATGAGGACTGTGGTGTTTTTCTGCCACAGCCTAACTGATATTAGAAACATCTCAACTTCTAGCCTTAAGGGAAACCACATCCATCTGTGTCCTTAGGGACCCAGCCTACCTTAACCCTCTCCTGACTAGGACAGGGTCTGTGTATAAACACTGGGTCCTATTCAGCCCAACTGTCTCAATACCGAGATCATTGTAACTCCATCTTTATGATACCTGGACTGACTAAAGGAGGGACTTTCTATTACCTAGTGCCCCCCGCTGGATCCTGGTTTGCCTGTGATTGAGGCCTGACCCCTTACATCGATCTCTTTATTTTAGTCAAGCAGTCTGACTTCTACATTCTGGTGAACTTACTGCCCCAAGTTTGTTACTACTTAGGAGAAGAGGGGGAGCGTGGGCGTCTAGGACGCCTTCCTGCCCCCCAGAATCAAGTGCATCTAAAGGCCAGGGCTGCAGCGACAGTCCTCATGGCTGTCCTGGCTACGACTGGGATTGCAGGTTCAGCTGCAGTGGGAACATCTGCCTTGGTCTTACAAAACCAAAACTTTAAATTACTTAGCCAACAGATGTTGATCTGGAGGAGCTAGAAAATCAGTAAGTCACCTTACCACTGCTCTAGAGTCCCTAGCCAAGGTAGTCCTACAAAATAGATGTAGCCTTGAACTCCTTTTTCTACAATAGGGAGGCCTTTGCATGACTTTAGAGGAACAGTGTTATTTTTATGCTAACCGTACTAGAGTTATTAGAAGAAGTCTCAGCTTGGTAAAACAAAGACTCTGAGACTGAGAAGCGGCTAAAATGGAGTCCCAGAACTGGTATGAGTCTCTATTCCTCTGGTCCCCATGGCTCACTATACTTCTCAGTGCAGCAGTTGGTCCGCTAATCTTGGTACTTCTCACGTTAACAGTCAGCCCTTGCTTACTTAAGGCTATAATGAAATTTGTTAACCAAAGGCTTAATTCTGTAGAAGTCATGGTTCTAAGGAGTACTTATGAAAAGATGTGCCCCAAAGACACTGAGAGCTGTTCAAAGGTCTGAATTCTCTCCAACAGGACTGGGGAGTGTTAAATGTTGCAAAAATTGCTGTTACCAGAGTGCTAGACAGATCTCCATGATGCTCTAAAGCATGGCTTCCCAGGTCCCATTCTGGGAAACCAAAACCTAAACTTATCAAACAATTCTGGAAAGAATATAAAAGTTCTGAGAACACCTGCACCTACTGACTGCCAAATTTGCTTCTGTACTTTCTGCTTGGCTTGCTCTTGTACAGTATGAATTGTTAGAAGAACCCACCACCCTGGTCAGCACGCACCTGGTTACCATGTTTAATGGCAGATCTGTGGCCCCAGTTCCCTCTTGCCTGCTCTGAGGTCAAGCTGCCCTGCTCACATGGTTAAACTGGCTTATGACTTGTTAATCCAAAGGACAATGGAAACTCCCTCCAGAGTGCAATACAAACCTTGCTGAACTAAGCCTGTTGCTCCTCCCTGGGCACCCGAACCCAGAGAGGGCCTGGCTGTAAAATAAAGCTTTTCACCTTGCCCTTCCACCAGTGTGGTGACCTTTATTGTACCATACCACAAATGTCACAGTTTCACAGCAGGATTTCAAATTAAGCACTTACAGGAATGATGGTGTCTCTACAGAAGTGAAAGCTTTCAAATTCAGCGCCAGGATTAAGGTTTAAAAAAGATTTGTTTATTTTAGTTTTATGTGTATGCGTGAATGCCCGCATATATGTGCATTACGTGTGTGCAGTGCTCATAGCGGCCAGGGGAGGGCATCAGAGTCTCTGAAACTAGAGTTACAAACTTCTTTGTCATCCAAGATGGGTGCTAGGAATCAAACCTGGGTCCTCGGCTAGAGCAGCAAGTGCTCTTAACCTTTCAGCCCTCTCTCCAGCCTTGAAATAAACCTGGTCCTTTGTATATGCTGTTCCTTCCTTTTGTACAGCTTTACTTTGTATATGCTGTTCCTTCCTTTTGTACAGCTTTACTTTGTATATGCTGTTCCTTCCTTTTGTACAGCTTTACTTTGTATATGCTGTTCCTTCCTTTTGTACAGCTTTACTTTGTATATGCTGTTCCTTCCTTTTGTACAGCTTTACTTTGTATATGCTGTTCCTTCCTTTTGTACAGCTTTACTTTGTATATGCTGTTCCTTCCTTTTGTACAGCTTTACTTTGTATATGCTGTTCCTTCCTTTTGTACAGCTTTACTTTGTATATGCTGTTCCTTCCTTTTGTACAGCTTTACTTTGTATATGCTGTTCCTTCCTTTTGTACAGCTTTACTTTGTATATGCTGTTCCTTCCTTTTGTACAGCTTTACTTTGTATATGCTGTTCCTTCCTTTTGTACAGCTTTACTTTGTATATGCTGTTCCTTCCTTTTGTACAGCTTTACTTTGTATATGCTGTTCCTTCCTTTTGTACAGCTTTACTTTGTATATGCTGTTCCTTCCTTTTGTACAGCTTTACTTTGTATATGCTGTTCCTTCCTTTTGTACAGCTTTACTTTGTATATGCTGTTCCTTCCTTTTGTACAGCTTTACTTTGTATATGCTGTTCCTTCCTTTTGTACAGCTTTACTTTGTATATGCTGTTCCTTCCTTTTGTACAGCTTTACTTTGTATATGCTGTTCCTTCCTTTTGTACAGCTTTACTTTGTATATGCTGTTCCTTCCTTTTGTACAGCTTTACTTTTCACTAGGCACTTGCATGCAGCTCTGAAGTCCGGTTGGTGTTGTAGTTATCACTTCCCCAGACTTGGCCCTCTCTGCCTGCCAGGCCCTTCCTCCCACCACACTTCCACCAAAAGCTGTTTCTCTTAGCTTTTTGTCCTGAGGTCCACACAAAACCCTAGCCAAATAAAAGCGTTTTGAGAGTGACAGAAATGCCAATGCATACGCCAAGGTTAGAAATGCTCACTTCAAAAGACAAGGTTGATTTACGAAGGTGGACATGGAAGGCCTTTCTGGCACGCTCACGTTTCCTCATGTCCATTAGATACTTTACTGACATTTACCTTTGCATATATGCACTGTCTCCGATGTCTTTTCTAAAGCCTGTAGGACAGCTTGATATTTGCTTACCCAATGCTTAGTCTCCTTTTCTTACAATAAAAGCCCTAATCTGTTCAAGTAGTTGACTTCATCCAGAGCTGGGGTGGCCAAGAAAATGGAAGAAATTTTTGGGCAGGATTCATAGCTACTTAAAGAAAGCATCGATTTCGCCTCTTCCTGCCTAGAACTTGAATCAACTTTCGGAACTCATCAATTTTGAGATCAAGAGGTAAACTTGAGGATAGGAGGTACATGTTAAGGATGGTCCAGAAGAAAGGGAAGATGGAATTCTAAGAGTGCTACTGACCTCATGAGCTCCATCAGCAGCCATACACAGCTTTATTGAGTGCTACATTTCTTTTACTGAGAATGACTGTCTCTACTTTGGTTGGTTTGCTGTTGTTTGGATTTTCTGTGTCATATACAGTGTGATGGTTCAGTCTGAAAAAGGGGGAACCTTTAAGAGGCTGGGCCGGCTGGGAGAAGCAGAGCACCAAGGGCAGGTCTTAGAGGGTGCTTCCCACCCCTGTTCCAGCCTCTTGTCACTCGCATTCCCACTGCTAGGGGCAGAGGCGGTCCACCATGCCCGGACGACAGACTGAAATCTCAGTTGCTTCTGTCAGGCATTTTACTGTGACAAGAAAAAAGAACTGCCGGAAGCCGATCCCACCTCAACAGGTCTATGGCCCAGTTCAGGCCGTCCTTTGTTCTACTGTCTCTGTGCCCCACTGGAGAATTTCTTCACCCAGGCTCTCCAGGCTTTCACTTAGACCTTTTAGATTAAATTTACTGTATCAAACTTGACGGTATATTTCCTGTCCCGTTGACTGGGAGTTTCTTATGGGAGGAACAGCCATTTCTCTTTGTGCCCAAGTGCCTAACACCAGTGGCTGAAAACAAATCCTTTTATGTTTGGGGACTCGAACTGACACTTGAAAGAGATTTAGGGCTAACCTGAAAGTTCTTTTTGGAAGGTATTACTTGAAGCCTGCATTTTACTTTGGATTTCACTGGTAAGTAATAAAGTCCTGGGAAATGGCGGTGATGGGGTCCTTCTGCCTGGTCACTGGAAGGAAAGGCAAAGGACAGCTACAGACTTCACTATGGATTCCCTGAGGGCTGTTCTTGTTTACTGTCACATTTTCCTGCCATAAAATCTGTGTCCCTGGAAAGCCCTAAAGTAGTCTGCCCACTTAGGAATGCCTTGCCTGGCTCCTCCTGCCTTCTGGAGAGGCAAAGCTTTTCTCAGGGGACTGGGGATCAGAGATAACTGGCTCCTCAGGCACGGCTGCATGCCTCCCCTGCAAGCCCCAGCCCTGTCTCCTGGCCCTCCCAAGCCACTTTGGGAGGGTTCTTCACTCTTGAGTTGCAAGATTAAATGAATGTATATTTGGATAAGATGCTTTTAGGCTCCAAATCAAAGTTTTCACTGCTTAGGGTCTAGACCCCTTTCAGCACAAGTACAAAACTAGCTTTTCCATCCTGGTGAATTATGGCTGCAAAGAAGGAGCCACCGTATCTGCACATCAATGCGTCTTCTCAGGGAGAGGGGCTCCAGGACTACAGGAAAGCCAAAGTGGTGAGAAAATGTGATGGGAAAATGAAAAGTGCACGTTCTCTTAAAACTACTTCAAAATGTTATTGGCACGAACAAATAAGATCCTTTGGCTAAATAAAACCACTAGAGAACAAATTAAACCATGACTCATAATATGATTATTCTCTCCTTGTGAAAATAATAAAGATTGTTTAGGTAGGTTTGCTGTGGGTATTCGTGTGATTGCTTTGACAAACAATTCCTGAGCCTTTTCTGGGAAGGTGTGGACCTGAGCTTAAGCCAGACCAGCAGCAGGGGCTGTCCTATTTGCCTTTTCACAGAGGAGGGGGAGAAAGCGCAGAGTACACAGCCTACTCTCCTAAGTCAAACTTTCCATTTACCACGATTATTTACCATTCTTTTGTAACTGTGAGCAGACAACTGAGTGGAACTGGAAGTCTATTCATTCTTTAAAGTGACATAAAATGGCACTTGGAGTTCCAAACGATAATTGTTGCTTTCTCCTTTGTTAATATCCAGGTGCTGCTAGGAGTTATGGGAAAGACGATTCACTCAATGTCATCTCCAAAATTTTCAATGGGAGTTTGCTCTTGTCCTGGCTTTGAAGCTCTGAAATCACTCTAGGAATTGGGAAGCTAACTGGATTGTGACCTGGAGATGCAATCCTCTCTAAATGTTTCAGAAGAATGAAGACGTTCTCTTCACGTACATCTGTCTTACTCAGCAGTTGTCATGAATGGGAAGTATTTTCCAGAAATATGATTATGTTTTGGGTATTTTCAGTTCAACATTGAGTCTTAGCCAATTGGAATTTGGTCAGGAAAACTGGATCTTAAAAATATTCCACCTCGCTCTAATAGAACCATGGTGTCTAGACGATCGTGTAGCATTTAAACATTTCTTCAGAAAACTTACGCGCACCACTCATCCATGATGGGGAGTCTCTGCTCTTCAGCTGTGCTCTCAGGGGTTCCCCTCTCCCGCACTGAGAAGATCCTTCATGAGTCATCTTCCAAGCTCCCTAAAACGTTCTGCTAGAATGCATGGCATAAACAGATGATTGCTTTGGACCTCATGAGACTTCAAATACCTTGAGGTCCCTGTTGACTGACAGACCATAGACAGGGCTAGGGAAGGTGTACTCAGTTACAAACTGCAAGCCCTGTTTGTGCTCTGGCTGTAGTCCTGCTGTGTCTCTTCCCCAAGTCTATGCAACACCATTCAGTTTCTGAACTCAAAAGCAGGCAGCTCATGGCTTTCAGCTCAGAGCAGAAACATGCTTGGTGTTTAGTGTTTAGTAGACATGAAGGATACATCAGAAATGAAACTCTGCACCAAGCATTTCATAGGAATAATCTCCTTTTAATCCTAGGATGTAGTCTCATCATCCCCATTTGAGCATGGGAAGGAGAAAAGGCCAGTCTATAGCCATGAGGCTGGGATAGGGGGTATCTGGTGGAACTCAGGGGGGATGTCCACTCCCCTTCACTTGTCTCTGGAGCTCAGTGCGGCATAGCACCTTCCTTAGAGAGAGTCTCTGCAGTGGGCTCATAAGAAAAACCCATCATGTTTAGACAGTCTTTGGGCTTTGGCACCCATTTGCACCCCAGGCTGTCAACCCAGTGGGTCAGAGCAACCTGGGAACTCCGCAGCATGCCTAGTGGGATCTTTGTTGGGAGCAGAACCAGCCACAGATTTTTATGCAAAGATTCCCATAGAAGAATTTACTGGAAACTGATGGAAGTTTTAGTAATTTTATCTCATTGTGTCCCTGGTTTCTCAAAGACGAAGTGGACGAGGAAGGGACTGTGGAAGAGGAACTGGACCATCTCATCCCCGCTTCACTCTATTAAAGTTCTGAGGCTCTGTTTAGGAGCTGTGTTTTGAGCATTTGGGGAATAAATTGAGGATGTATCAGGAATGTCTTATAAACCAGACCCCAGAGAGGTTGGAATGTTAGAGTTAGTACTGTTTACAGAACTAAAGGATTCTTTTTAATTTCAACCATCAAGAGAGAGGTCAAGGGCATCTAACGTTGATGATTTTAGAAGTTGAGAAATTTCGTATTCCACCTGTCATCTGCTGACTGAACGCTGGTGATTGTTTTCTCCCAATTAAGCTTCTGTTTTTCTTTCCATTGCTGATTTTAAGAGTGCTTGCCAAGGAAGGCGTGTGCATGCTCTGCAAGAAGGGGCGGTGGGAAGTGGCGGAACACTCTCCATAACCCTTCCAGGACCTGCCAGGGAGCTCTTGAAAGACCCTGCCATGCCTACTGTGCTGATGGAGACAAGGCCTCTGACCTTTCAGAGCATTTGGAAGAGGCCAGCAAGCAGTCCAGGCTTCTCTGTGCTGGCGTCCTCAGGACCACAGAAGCCTGGTGCCATTCGGAGTCCTTGGAGTAAATCTGACATTTTGAAAGGAGTCCAGTGTATTCTTGGAACAGGCAGTATCTAGGCCCTCAGCAAATCACAGGTGCTCGCTGCCTGGTGACATACCTCCTAGTTCCCAGTCTTCAGTTCAGCTGCGGCTTCACAGAGTGTTCTTGCTCGAGTAAAGCTGCTACTGTTCTGGGCCACAGAATGGATTCCTATTTCCTGCCACTGACTTTCCCTAGGTTAGGGATGCAACTCTAGTTTTAAATGTATCTGGAAGGCAAATCAGAGTAGACAGATCTCAGAGATTGGTGATATCTGAATGGTGTTTTCTGGTGTTCCTCAGGGGACAAATAACACAGATCAACTCTAAACTCCCTAGAAAAATATTTCTGAGTGCCAGAGACACTGTGAAACCACTACCAATGCGGTTCACTTTGGAGACTTTAAGAGCCCTTGGTCCTAGAAATCTTGAAGCAAAATAAGATTCCCATTTCCTGACTTCATGATGTGTACATTGGCAAAATTCTTGGGTACTTCCTTGTCCTGCACCTAGCTTCCTGTGGGATATGGATAATTGCTGACAGGCAAGGGAGGCCCAAGAATGCCCAGTAAAGCACTTTTAGATGGATAGTGAATGCCAACTGGGATGACTTGGCAAACGAATAATATGTCCTACTTTGTTTGGTGGCTTGGACAGTTCATGCTTTGGATGAAATTTTTGCTTTGGCAGTCAGAAGCATGCTAGTAAAGCAAACTTAGATTTATTTAGTGACTCAAATAATAGGCTGGGGGACAAGCCTCAAAGGTGCTATGATCTGAAGGAAAAATAATTCCTGTACCTCTTCCTTGAATTCTGAAAGCTTCTCTTCCAATGCTTGCCAGTGTTGGCTTCTCTTGGGATCTTCTGTCTCACTTTCTTATGACTCACAAGTTTCTAACATTGAAAGAAGAACCTGGAGCAGATCACCCATTGTTTTAAGTTATCTATACAAATTTTCTCGTGCTTGGTGCTCAAGCAGGGAAGGAGCTGACTGTACCGTTCTTGCCTCAGGGCCTGGAAGGATTCCCGAGCTGCTGTTCCTGCAGGCTGGTGCAATCATTTTCTCATTTTCGGCTCTGCACCTTGTTCTTCAGTGGTGATGGAATAATGGAGTTGGCTCATAGAGTCATTGGCCCTCACACCTTTGCCCTTCGGTGAGGAATGGCCTGGGTTCAGAGGACCACTTTGGAGATTTAAAAAATTTCCTAAACAACTTGAGTTTTCAAAGAGGATCTCAGATTATACCAGCTACTTGCTTTTAAGCATAACTAGGATGGAATTCTCTAGTAGACTCTGATCTTTACCAAAAAGTCTCTTCCTAGAAAAGAACTTGGTCTTTTGATTGATTTGTTTTTATTCAGAAAAACTGAAGTGGAGTTCATTTTATATGTGGAGAGCTGGTCATTGCTTTTGCTGCTGACAGGATTACAATGGGCAAAATGGAACATTTCCTTCTGAACGGAATTGTAGTGAATGGAGAACTAAAAGGCTTATGGAAAATAGCTTTCAAATGATTATTTTTGTTTGCCTAAATGCTTGATTATGATGATTGTAATTCCGGCTACACACAGAAAGAACATGGAAAAGAAGCTAAGCCTGGGCTTCTAGTGCAACAAAGTTCAAAGAGAGAACACATCAGTGTTTAAAGTTAGAATGCCTGTAGGTTTCTTGAGATTGCTAAGCTAAAACAATAACAACAACAACAACAACAACAAATATGTGGTTCAGGTTCTACTTGTTTGCCTTTTCATGACCAAGAGTTATTTCTAGGCTGTCTCTAAAAGACTTACGTTGGCCCTGGGTCACTATGACACGTCATGAAGGGAAATGTGAATTCCCTTGCTTTGTCTGCAAAGGTTGACCCTCTGGTCTAAACAGTAGGTGTTGGAGGGTGAATAATACATCTTCAGATGCCCGGGTTATAGACATTGGACACTGTCCATCACTGACCCCATTTTAGAGGCAGTGACTTCGTGATTGCTACAGAGAGGCTCCTCTCATGGCAGTGCCCTCTACTGAGCAGAGCCCCTTAGGGGAGATATTTTGCAAAATTGTTTTTCCTGTTCTTTATTTGGAAAAAGTACAATCACTACAGGTGTTTGGAACTTGAATTTATAGACCATAGCCAAGATGAAAAATGTTTGTAAACCTTGAAGCTCAGAAACTAAGCCAAAAATGACCAAAGAACTGACTAGAGGATTTCAAATGACCTTTGAAGATCTAAGGGAAGTCATGATAAATTAAAGCGCTGCTCTTCACTGATCAAAATGAAGCAAACGCCATTGCCCCGGCCCTCTTCCCACGTGCACAGTGACCCTATGGGTGTCTGGTACATGGGGAAGCAGTAATTCAGAAAAGGATGCAGGTGGTGAATGGCTTCCAGATTACTCAATAGCGACTTTAAACCTGAGACCACTTGGTTACTGGTGGTCCCCCAGCTGGACTGTCAGACTGGAAGCCAAGGCTCTGTGCTCGGATAGGAGTGGCGCTTTCAGGGTCCTTGTTCACACCCACTGTGTTGTGGGCTAAACAGAAGAGCTTGGTGTCCGAGGCTCAATTCACTGTCTCCCAAACAACAGCGCAGTGAGTTGTGGTGCCAGTAACAGGGCTGCCCTGCTACGCTTTGACTTGGCTTTTTGTTTCATTCAGTTTCAAGGATGTTTATGCATCATTTTTTTCCTAATGTCCTGTTGTCTTTACCCATTTGGCATGAACTTCAGAAAAGACCACAGATACTCAGAGACACAGCAAGGCACTTCACATTTATCCTGACCCAAAATGAGTGCATTGTCTCTTCCTCCCTAGACCTGTTCCACCCCTTGTACCCCGTGTCTTATTGAAACAGTCTCATCCCCTTTCATGCTCAAACACAGGCATAACTCATAACTCTGTTCTCTTTTCTCCACTATAATTAATCACGTAGTTCAGTCAAATTTACCCAAGGCACTCCGATGATCCTTGTACCCATATGTGCGTCCATCCGTCCATCCGTCCATCCATCCTCCCTACTTTCCTCTCTCCCTTCCTTTCCAATCCACAACTACTTTCCCTAATCAGGTTGTCTGCACCGCCCCCACCAGGGTAGCTGCCTCCATTCCCACCTTCCCAGTTTCTAGTCCCATAGCTTTTGCCCGTCAGTCTCTGACTACCAAAATGTGGCACTGATGAGACTTGGCCATAACCAGGGACACTTGCTTTAGACAGTTCCTGCTGACTAAAACCTTTCTGGCATCCACGAAGAACCTCTGTTTCAGCAGGGCTTGTTCTGAGCAGGACCCAGCTACTGTTTTGACATACTACTCACCCTGTCCACCTGTAAGTCTGGCCTTGTCTATGAGCCAAAGCCCAGTTCACTCCACACACCTGAAGGGGATGGCTGCGGGACCTCATGGGCCAGTGTTCAGGAAGGGAGAGACCTGGCTATTGGGATGGACATCAGGAAAGAGACAACCTCCCCAGCAGTGATGGAAAGGAGCACGGCAGTCAGAACTGAATCCAGCAGGGGTTCACTTCCTCCGAGCAGGGGCAAAAGGCCTGACTCGAAGACTGTTGAAATGCCAGTTTATTTTCTTCTTCCGAGGTAGTACTCTTTCTTTAGAATTAATGCAGCATTGCAGAATGATAAAATTCCACCAAGCTGTAAGTGGAGTCTCCTCCCTTGCTCTTTTTCCCTTCCTGTTCTTCTTTTGTTTTGTTTTGTTTATTCTGAGACAGGGTCACTACATAGCTCCATCTGTCCTGGAATTCACTATGAAGCCCAGGCTAGCCTGGAACTTGTGACATTCCTCTGCCTCAACCTCTAGAGTGTTAAAAAACTATATGTGTGCATGACTACGCCTGACAGCTGCTCCCTTTCTAATGTCTCTTTTCTGGTCTAAAAGGGGAAAGAAGAGAATCGGAAAATACCACAGTGCAAATCTTCATGAGCCGTTGCAACTCCAGAGGAGTCCAGCTCAGGCTCTGTCCCACCTCAGCTGTAGGTGGCAAGGCCGGTGCCAAGGGGAGTCTGCCCACTACCTTTGAAAAGAAAAGCCCTTCTTCAGACTTTTCTACTATACCAAAGGATACGACTAGGTGTAGAGTCAGATTCTCTACTGAGGACAAGGGCCAGACGCCTTATCTTGGGCTTAGAAACCCTTTCACTGACCCTGGACTTGGCCCTTGGCTGCCACAGGATCAATAACAGTAACATGTGCCCTTACGTTACTTTAAACAGGTTTTGATTGCAAAGGAGTTCAGTTCCAATCTGATTTGCCACCAAATGATTCATGAACACTTTCGGTTTGCAGATGACAGCTTGTGGACTTATTATTCCCACTGTGGAGATGAGTAAGCTGAGGATTAGAACCTAAGTTTTACATCTGAGATCTGAATCTAACTCAGCCTTGTTCCAGAACCTACATCCTGTCACCTCTTGACCACAATATGGTGCCCTGCTCTCCTGTGTCCACTGAGCAACTGTGGTTCAGGGATGTCCCAGGGCTGCAAAACCGATGTGTGGGCTAGGTGACCATGAAGGACACTTCACCTCGTCTCCCACGCCTCTGACACATCCCCTGTTTAAGGTGGACTTGCACCTGCTAGAAGCCTAGGAAGAGAAAACTGCTCCCCCCCAACCTCCCTCCCCGCTGAAAGGTAAGTCTCCTGTGGTTGTGGAGAAATGCATATGTGAGTCCCTGCATCCTTCTGTGTCATCTGACACTTCCTCTGAGAGGAAGCCTGGTGTGTTAAACATACCCTGGTGGTGCACAAAAGAGAAGGAACAAGGGTCCCATAGCTACACCAAGACTTCTCTTACTGGTGGTGGTCGGGGGTGAGTGCCAAATTACAAACTGTGCAGGTATCAGTCTATCTTTCACCTGTCTTTACTGCGGTGTGTATTTAAGGACACATATTGTAAGGCCTCCGCTCCCTGTGCATCTCAACACTTACATCTGTTCATTAATAAAATATACAGCTGCCCGGCTGAAATGTATCACCTGCCACCAAGATTCTTCCTGCAGGTTAATGCTTCCTGCCTGGGGAGATGCCCTGGTTTGGGTTGACTTTGGATGACCTACTTGTATGCAACAGTCTAGGCCCCACTTAGCAGTGAGCTACACATCTGCACAGATTCTGTGCCTTCACAGTATTTTAGTGTTTCCCTCCCATCCCCAGATCACTATGTACAGGGAGGTAGCCATGCAGTCCACCTTCGCATGAACAGCTGATAGGGAGGAGGCAGCAGAGGGAGAGCAGCTCAAACTGTTCAGCAGGGCTATCCGTGCTGGCCGTAACTGGCATTTTCCCTCTGATGGCCCTCACAGGATCCTCAGCTTCTGGATGAGGACCTTCAAAATGGAGCTCACCTGAGGACTGAAGCTCACTGTGCAGGGACCTGCGTGCTGCGGGATCTAATTGGCATCGAGGCTGGCAGCAGTGAATTTCAGTATATTACTGTCAATCACAGCCGAGTAGCTGAATCTTATTTGACCTGGAATTAGAAATTCTTGAATAATGAGATGCCCAAGCATGGACTAGTCTCAGAGTCAGAAGTTGGTTTAATCACCGTGATCAGATTGTAAAAGAAGATTCTGCCACTATTTACCCAGGCTGAAGAAGTCCATCTTGTTGCCAAACTCAATGCTTTGAATGTCGCTGTAGTTATAGGGAACGTGGATTGTTAAAATGGAGCATTTACTTAGGAACAGGTGTTAAAAATTAGAGAAGGAAAATGTATAAATCTGTTGTCTCTACATGTCTATAAAAACACTGGAACAAACATGACGGACGATGCAACACGGATTCCGGTGTCTGCTCGGGCATGCTCAGCATCCTCACAATCTTGGAGCACTGAGAATTATTCTGTTTCTTGTAAACTAAATTACAACAAGTTGGATAAAAAAAAAAATCAATGAACTATTATTTATGTTCCATTTAATCCAGGTGCCTTAATAATGTCTATCTGGCCAAATACAGGATTGATTTTTTTCATTGCAGTGGGATTCACTTAGCCTCAAATAAAGCTAAACAAAACTGAACCCAAATCACCTACTCTTTCTCCCAGTTGTTGGTGTTTGCAGTGGGAAAGAACACAGTAAATTCTGACACTTGAGGCAGGAGGAGGGATGCAGAAACCTTTGCTCTCTGTGCTTTTGAATGTAGGGGAGAGAGAGAGAGAGAGAGAGAGAGAGAGAGAGAGAGAGAGAGAGAGAGAGAGAATGAGAATATTATATAAACCAGGTTGGCACGGAACTTGCTGTCTAGCCAGGTATGTCTTTGAATTCCTGACCTCTGGCTTCTATCCCCCAGGTTTCAGGTCACTGGCATGTACTACCAGCCCAGGTTTGGATGCTCAAGACCTTGTTGCACTTTTTCAGCTTTTTCAGAGTTAGAAATCCCACTTCCTATTCCACATTGACTTTGTGAAGAAATAATCAGGATTCCAAATGGGCGACCCAAACCATGAAATCCATGCAATTTACAGACCAGAGAGGGCCGGGGAAGAGAGGGGGCGGGGCAGTTTCCAGGGCTTCCACCAAGCTCTGACAGGTCTGGTGCACAGTGACTCCTATAATTTCCTCATTTAAATCTTATTGCACCTGTTAGTGTCCCCATTTTGTAGAAGGAGAAACTGTGTGCTCAGAGAGGTTTAGTTACTTAATTAAGGCCGCAGAACTTTCACTTAGGGTACAAATTAGACGTAACAACATACATGTCCTTTCTACACATGTCCATGTAATAATAGAATTACTATATGTCAAAAGTAGCATTTATATAAAGATTAATATTTATGGTTTAGATGAACATTTTGGACATGAATTTTCCAACTACAAAAATGAAGGAGCTGATCAGAAGCTCATGGAGGTCCTGACTATGACACAATTAGCTCTAAGTGCACCGGTCTTTGGGGATGTATCTACAGTTCTCTGTCAGTTCCCACCAGGCCTTACTGTCACTCCAGCCAGGAAGCCAAATGCCCCATAGCTTTTATCGCTTCTTTTCCTCACTCCCCTTCTCAAATCCGGAGGCCTCTGCCGTGCACACTGCCTGCCACACCTTGGAAGCATGCTCAGGTGGCTTTCCCGACACCTGGGGCACCAAGAGCTACCATATTTCCGCTCAGTCGCTCCATTTGGTATTATGTTGTCATGTAATTACAGGAATATTCGAAATGATCTGGAAACACAACTAAAGGTCACTTGGCTGGACAGAGAGGAGGCACGTACGGCCTGACAGGGCGTGAGTGATTAAACAGGTTAGCCGTGAGAATGGGTAGGAAAACCCCATAACCACCACTGGCCTGTTCTCACTGTGCAGACCAGGCTGACCTTGATCTCGGTCTGCCTGCCTCTCCCTCTCACGTGCTAGCATTGCAGGTGTGCACCACCAGACTCAGCTCCACAAAAGACTTTTAAAAAGACTGTTTGATTTGCATTTTCCTGCTTCTTAGTGATTTCTTGAGGCTCTTTTCATATACTAGTTGGCCATTTACCTGCCTTCTTTGGAGAAATATCTACTCAGAGGAACATCAATTCAAGTCCTTTACCCATTTTGTTGTTGGTTTGCATTGAGTAGTTAGGAATTCCTTATTTGGATATTGAATCCTTCTGAGATACATGGCTTGCAAATCCTTTCTCTCATTCTGCAGGTGGCTTTGTCACTCCATCTATTGTTTCCTTGATTGTGAAGAAGCTTTTAGGGTGACATGGCCTGCTTTCTCTGTTTTTGGCCCTTTGCTTGTGCTCTTGGTATCATAGCTAAGAATTCATGGCTTAGACAAATGCCATGGGAATTTCTCCCTGTATTTTCTTTTAGGAGTTTTAGAACTTCAGGTCTTCTGTTTAACTCTTTAATCCACGTTAGGTTGACCTTTGTGTGTGATACATTATAAGGGTCCAACGTCATTGTCTGCACGTGGACATCCAGTTTTCCCAGCACTCTTTGTTCTGAGAGAGTCTCCCTTCCTGTTATGTTCTTGGCACTCTTGTTGAGTATGTGTTGACTGAATATGTGTGGCTTATTGCACGAATGTGAAGACTGATGACGAGGAGCTTTCTTCTCTGGTCTGTTGGTCTATGTGTCTGTTTTATCCAGTTGCATACTATTTGAATTATAATACTTTTATAATAGTATTTGAAAGTGGGAAATGATAAGTCTCTAATGTGATTCTTCTCTCTCAAGGTTGTTTGGGATGTTTGGGGTCTTTTGTGGCTTTATATGAATTTTAGTGTTATCTTTTCTATTTCTATAAAAAATTGCCACATGAATGTTGATAGTTGTTACAGATGGATTTGTGTCTCAATTTGGGTCATATTAACACACAATGTCTTTCCTTTAATTTATGTCTGCTTTAATTTCTTTCATTAATTTTTCTAGTTTCCAGTGCACAAATGTGTTATTTCATTGGTCAAGTTTATTCCCAAGTATTTCATTCTCTTTGATGTTATTACAATAAGTTATTTTTTTAAATTCTGTTTTGAAAAGTTTACTGTTACTATATAGTAACAACTGAGGTTTGTAATTTGGTCCCATATCCTGCAGCTGAGTGCATTCTTGACCTGAGGGTAAGAGTCGTGCATTGTGACAACGTACATGCCTAGAAGAGGCAGTGGGCTCTGAACTTCAAGTTCCAATGGTGACAAATAAAGGGTAACCTTTAAGCTTGACATAAATTTGTAGGAACCTCAGGCGAGGCCAACTTTTAACAAGAAGGAAAAAAATGACCCTCACAAAAAGAACTGAACTGTATTTTTTGGCAAAAGTCTGTAAGTCAAATAACATTATTCAGAGTGGGAAAGGAGTTTTCCTTGCATGAATGAGAAAGACTGAGCAGGAGTTTTATTTTGATTGGTGAGTTACACAGCATTGGGTTTAGCCATTTGGACTACGGTTGGAAGGGCTTCCCTTGTCTTGATGTTTAGTCTGATGAGTGTGTGCCCATCCTATGGAGGAACATGGTGATTGGGAACTGGACATTTAAGATGTCCCGAGAATCACAAGCCCCTCCAGCCCCTCTGCCATCTCTCTCTGTGACCGTCAGCCCCCTTTATTTTTCCTTACCACATTTAACAAATGAGCAAGAGCTCTAACCCGGCAGCAGGGGAGGTGTGGCTCCTGAGGACTCTGGGATGCACACAGCTCGGATAGTTTACTTTTCCCCCGCTGACCTATTATATACTGTAGAGTGCTTCCACAGCACAGTGTGAGCACTGAGACAAATGCACAGGACCCTGCCCAAGACTCAGGAACAGAGAGAGCATCAAGTGGGGCATCCCTGGGGCTTTGAACAGATAGCTCTGGACAGAAGCTTGTCTTGAGATTGCTGGTATCCAACTGTTCCTGATCCTGGAATTATTCCGTTTTTTTTTTTTTTTTTTTTTGCCAGAGAGAAACAACACAGAAGCACAGGTGATGGAACAAACCCTGAGAGCACCATTGACTCTTTGTGATCTTAAGCAAGTCCCTCTGTCTCAGGTTGCTTTCTCAGACAGTGGTAAGTGAGATAATGGGTGAACCTATCCCTTTCTCCCTACGCTCCTGATGCAAGTGACAGAAGGCGTTCTCCTTTTGCTGTTCTCTTGATGGCCTCCAAAGAAAGTGGGTTAAAATGTAGAAAGAGCATTTAATATTTTATCTGTAGCTATTCCTTACTTTCTCCATTGTAAAGCATTATAGCTCTTTCCTAAAAGGTAAAGAAGGCCTTAAGACGCTTAAACCGGCATGTAAATTTCAGCTTAGTTTAAAGCTAAGCCCCTTAAGAAACTTCTCTTTGCAGAGGATCTGCAGCTTGTGGCAGGGGCTCCTGCTCAGGCAGTCAGAGCTGGCTCCAGGCAGGGTCTTGGCATATTCCAGTTTTCAGACTGCAGACCAGAACCACCAAAAGCTCCTTGGAAAGATGGAGGGGTGGTGACAGTAGAGGACCTGAAAATTCTCATTTCTTAAAAGGTCCTTGATGAGAAGAGCGTTGGAGGAGCTCTGCACAGTGAGGGGGCATGCACACGGCTGAGACTCCCGGACTCTGGGCAGGTTTCAATGTTAAGGTGTTGGGTGACCTTAGGCACTGAGCTCTTAGGGGACACAGATCTAGCTAGAAATGGGCAGAAAGGATAGTCTGGCGAAGGTGTCACTTAAGGCAGCACTTGCTGATCTTTTCTCTGTCATGTGTGGTCATCTTGAGTCTGTTAGGGCTGAGAATCAGTAGCATCTGGCACATCTGTAACCCTCTCAGAATGTTAGGCACCCAGGTTTGGTGAGTCTGACTAAGTGACTAGAATCAATCAATGTCCTGCATCCTGGAAACTCTAGGGGTGTCCTTATCTGCTTCTGGATGGTCTTTTTGCTGTTCACCAGTGTGTGAGCCTCAAAGTGCTTAGCTATGAAATGGCACAGTGCTTGTGCACAAATCCAGGGTCATACTCAATGAGGTAGTATCCATTATTCAATAGCTGTTCTTATTTTCATTCTGAGACGCAGTGGTTCAGTCTGGGCCTATCCTGCACCTAACTGGAGGAGATAATCCTCTGTAAGCCTGTTCAATGTTTCAAAATGAGAAAACAGGTTTTCTAGAAGAGTACTTTGCTGTTTTCAAAATGCATTCAAATCACCCACAGATCTTGGTAAAATGTAGGTCTGGTTCAACAGGTCATGGGAGGCCTGGGATTTTGCATTTCTAAGCGACTCTTAGACACTGTCTGGGCTCCCAACCCATGGAGCTGTGTAGCTACACTCTGAGTTGCATGGTTCTAGGCAGTGGTTCTGGAATTTGAGTGCATGTTGAAATCTCTGGGCATCTTTGAACAAGCCCAGGCTATGCCCTGGATAGGTAAATGGCAGTCTCCTTGGACAGGCTCAAGCCTCACAGTTGCAGCTCCCCAGGACCTTCTAAGTATGCAGAGTCTGGGAACCCTTCTCAACAGGTAGGTGCTCTGAATTGGCTGCACACTGAGTTTAAAATGAATGATGCTGTGCCTCATTCCCAAAGACTGTAATCTGGTCCAGCCTGAGGCTCCCTGCAGCAAGTTTGGGAACCACATGCTAAAGCCTAAAGCAGTACTTAATAAATGCAGGAAGAAGTCAGACTGACCTGTGTTCAACGGGCTTACAGTGATTTCCTGTCAGCCAGTCTTCCTTGTATCTAGGAGATTTGCACTGAAATACAAATAAAAAACTTTTTTAAAAAACCCCCATTTTATAGACAAAAGCCTGTTTAACATCTGCACCGTTTTTTTTTTTTTTTTTTTTGTCTAGTAGCTGAGAAACAGGCCCTCCTTAGCACTGCCTTTAGCATGACCTTGGGGGAAATTTGTTCATGTTTATGTTTCCATATTTTCTCATTTCAAAACTTGGCTAATTCCACAGAGGCCCCGGGATGAACACGTAATCAGACACAGCTTCAAGCATACCTGATGCATGTCTCCTGCTCTGAGTTGTTGTTTGAATGCTGTCAGTTAAGTAAAATGCAAACTGTGTGAGTCTTGAAAACGTCACAAGTTAAATTGCAATCCTCTGTTTCCTTCTTTAATGGTGTCATATGCTCATGTTCTTTTCACACAGAGTTTAGGCTTAATGCACCACGGAGATACAGAGAATCACTTCGTGGGCAGAAATGATTTGCTTCTTGGTCCTCCAATGGAAAAGTCCATCTTACTATGGGGTGGGGGTCATGGGAACAAAGAGGTTCTGCGGTTTGGGGGGGGTCCACGTGGCATATCTGGGAATCATGGCTGCCCTTCTGTACTGGGGTGAGTTAAAAGCACAGGGTGCAATGGTTCTTATGCCTGGGCATAGGAGAGTCCACGAAGACTCAGCCCATCGGGGAAAGAGGGCCTGCCCCTTGTGTTTTTGTCCAGTTCCCGCGGTGATTCCCATTCTGACCCAAAGCTGAGACCTCTGTTTAGAGTGTTAGCTGTTCCTTGCTGTTTTCCAGGCCTGTCTTTTGGAATACATTTCTAAAACCAGCCAAGGTTGAAAGGCTTCTTTCTAGGGCAAAGCACAAGATGACTTAATTTTCAGGTGTTGCGACCCTCTCTCCTTTGGCCTATCTGGCCAGTATCCTCTTGGGATTCTGGGCAGTGATGGTGAGCTAGGGGATTTTAGAGACTGGGTTGAGGATGGGAATGCAGGGCTGCTGAAGGCCAGCTGGTTACACCTTAGCTTTGCAAAAGGGGTGCATGTATCTTTGTTTCACTAGGTTGTGGTATACTGCCAAGAATACATAAAGAAGACATTAAGGAAATGTTTGTCAGGGTGGATGAATGGCTCGACAGGAAAAGCTTCTTGCCACCAAGCTCGATGACCTGAATTCAATCAGGGACCCACAGGGTGGAAGGAGAGAACTGACTGAAGCAACTTGTCCTCTGCCCTCCACACCTGTGCCCACACATACCCTACCACACTAAATAAATAAAGAATCCATTTTAAAAAATGACAGAAACGGTTCTTTAAAAAGAAACACTTGTCAGGGCAATGACTGAATGAAGTGACGGGGAGCTGTGAGCTCAGGCATCACAGAGGAGTCAGAGGGTGCCAGAAAACAGCATGGAAGTGAGGTCGGAGGAGGGCAGTGGTGAACACGAGGTGTTGGTATTGGTCAACAGCAAGGAGAAAGGAGCCCAGGGCCCGAAGAGCCCAGGAGGCCAGGAGGGAGAGGCAGAAACGGTCCGGAGCCCTGTGAAGCTTGTGTGGAGAGGTGACGAGGAGGGACCCCAAAATAGGCAGAGAAAAAGTGAAAAGTGACAGGAGAGAAGGCAAAGGGAGCAGTGGAGAGAGAGAGAGAGAGAGAGAGAGAGAGAGAGAGAGAGAGAGAGAGAGAGGAGTAAAGAACCAGGAAGAAGCCGGGAGGAGGAACTCAGAGCTATCAGAACAGGACCTCCTTGAGGATGTACAGAAGGACCATGTTTCCCCAGTGACTTGGGCTTGAGGAAGGCAGAACTTAAGTTTCTGGAGCTGGAAGTTTTCAAATTGCATAATCCTTTTTATACTCAATTACCCTCTACAAGACAGCAGAGACCCTCCCACGTTACAAATCCACCTCAGCTAAGCCCCAGACATCCTCTTCTAATACCACAGACAACTCCTTGGCAGCTTTCCCTGCCCTCCCTTTCCCACCCACAGCATCCTGTCGTCCCCCCTCATCCCTTCTCCACAGAGACACAACTGGATTTCCAGGCATTTCCCTTCCTGATTTCCAGTGTGACGTGGGCCCATACAGCCTTCCTGTCCTGCATAGACCCTTACTCTAACAGGGCCACTAGCTACACGTAGCATTTGTGAAAAATAGGAAAACGAGCTTGTCCGGATCCTGGGCAGATGAGGCAGGGAAGGATGCAGGTGAGAAAATAAGGACAACCAAAGCAGCCAGGAAGAAGGGTTGGCGTGTGTTGGGGGAGGGAGGCTGCAGAACGGTCTCGGCAACTTTAGGGAGGACCCTCACACAAAGCGGGATCTGAGTCGAGTTTTCAAAAGGCCTCATGTTTTCCCTGTTCCAGACATGCTTTCTGAGGGAAGAGAAGTACTGAGGAGAGGTCCCCCGAGGGGCGCTGGAGCAGCGTGTGCACAGGCGCAGGGGTGCGAAGAGGCCATATAGAGTGTGATTGTCGAGAGGCTGAGTGTTGGCGATGAGGCTGTAAGGATGAGTGTCTGAGTTTAGGTAGAGGTAAGATGCAAAGAAATGTGCATGGGAGAATTATTGTTCGGGGGCAGGTATTATTGTTTTTCTTTTTCTTTTTTTAACTAGGAGCAAATTAAACCTCAAAGAGGCATTTATAATTAATTTTTATGCTAATATATTTTACTAATTATAATATATTGTTATTCAGTCAACAGTGGAACCAGAACTTTGTTCTAGTTTGTTCTAGGCACTGGGCTTTTTACTTCTGGGTGACTTTTGTGAGATTCTCCTTGAAGGACTTACTAGGCCCTTTCACCACCTTGTGAAGGCACAAAAGACTCAGGTTTGGGTCAGCACAGGTACTGCCCTTTAGAGAAAGAGAATGCCTAAGCACCTGTTTCTACCACTTCTTAATAGGAAGACTTCTATTACTTCTGTTACTATGTAGAAAGTTAAACCACAAATGCTCCATCAGACATTTATTGGCGTGGATTTCCAGAAAACATTTATACTGGAGGAAGTGGGAGGATGAGGAACCTGGGTCTTTGTGGGAAATGGTGACTCCACTGAATTCTTCTCACCCACTGGAATGGAGAGTGGGTAGGCCAAGCTGCTGTCCCGTCCGCATGACTTTACAGGAGTTCTGCTTATGAAACTGAAATGAAATTTCCTCAGTGTTTTCCCCTTTCTTGCCCAGATCATCTTACTAGAGAGATGGCCTTGGGGAAAAGAGAGATGGGGAAATCTACACTGTGGGGATAGTCTTCTGTGCCACCCACTGGGCTATCAGGAAGCACATGGGAAGGGCTTTGTTAGACTTCAACAGCCACAAACAGTGAGGACACGGTGAATGATTCCCACGATTCCCACGGCTGAGACAGAGCAGAGCGGAGCCAGAGCCCTAGCCCTCTGTAGCTTTCCCAGGAAGACACTGAAAGAAGACAGGGGCAGATCCCCGCCTTTAGACTCATTTTCGTCTTTGCATTTGAGCTATGGGGAACTTGGTTTGAAGTCCACAGACTTGACAGAAGTCCAGCCAAGTTTGACTCATCAATGAGACACCCAAGATCTATCCTGAAGGGAGCCGATAAACTATTATTACCACTGCTGATAAGGCCACATCTCCTTGAAGTTTCTATTAAGAAAGATAATGTGAATAAAGACTCCACCCAAATGGTTCCTCTTACTAGCAACATTTTTAAAGGTTAGTTTAACATCCCCCTTCCTTCTAGAGTCTTGCTAATAAAACTGATGTTCTACAGCATTAGGACATAGATACACAGATCCTTCCAAAGGTTAATACTTCACCTGCAAACCCAGAGGAGAGGTGCCCCCAGGCTCAGTCCTCACCCCCAGGTCTCACACACTCTGTGGTCTAGAACCACCGATTGGTGATTGGTGACTGCTCACGGAACTTTATAGCAACCAGCTGATTTGGGTCTATGTATGTTAATTCTAGAGAATACTTTTATAGTTTGATATCTTATTCTGAACTAAATATCAGAAGTACTACTAATAATTGGAATTAAGAAACAGATTCCCTTTTTAATTTATTCAGACAACAGCAAGACAAAAGATCTTTCTTATCACTGTCTACTTGAGAATCCAATTCCTACTAATGTGGGCTGTCTGGGTAGCCTGGGAAAGGGAGGGCTGAGGACAGCTTTTTGGAAAGGGCTCTTGGACGCTTCTGCTGCTTCTCCCAGGCTGTGGAGGAGGGCAACCCCTCTTCTTATTAGCACTGTCACAGAATCCAATCACTGTGTTAGGCCTCTGCTGTGCCGTTTCTTATCATAACAGCAACAGGTACTCTGAGGGACAAGCACTTTGTCTTTCCTTCATTTCTTCTACCATATAAAAGTAGGAAATACCACTTTTCACCCGAGAACAGATGCAAAGTAAGTAAAAATTTTAGAGTTACACAGCTTGTAAGTGATAGAAACTGAAACTTGAGGACCTGAACTGGGTCTGTCTGACCTTCAAGTCCAGAAAACAGTGTTTTTCCTTTCATAAAAATTCCTAACCATGTCTTTATGACATGAATGCTGAGGGGAAATGCATCATTAGGAAGAAAAAAAAACAGTGTTCTAGTTTGCTTTCTGTTGCTGTGATAAACACCATGACCAAACGGAACTTGGGGAGGAGTTTATGTCAGCTTACTGTACAGTCCATAACTGAGGGACGCCAAGGCAGAACTCGAGGTAGGAGGCTGGAGGCAAAAACTGAGACAGAGACCGTGGAAGAACAGGGCTTACTAGCTTGCTTCCTCCAGTTTACTGAGACCATTCTTATACAGCTCAGGCTGGTCTAGGGATGGCACTGACAACAGTGGGCCAGACCCTCCTTCATCAAGAAACATGCCCCACAGACACGCTCACAGACTAGTCTGTTGGAGGAAATGCCTCAGGGGAGGGTCCTTCTTCCCTTCCCAGGTGTTTCCAGTTTGTTTCAACTTGACGAAGCCTGACCAGCACACCTGAGAAAGCGGCTGTTTACAAAAATACAAATATTAGAGTGTGCAGTGGTGTCAAGGAAATCTTTTGGGAGCTTTGACAGATCTAGTGAATGGAGGTCATTCTGTTTAAAGCCAGATATCAAACTAACTGCTCATTACCTCATAAAAACAGAAATAACTGAAGATAACATGTCAGTGGCTGGTGTGTGGCTGAAAGCACAGCATGGTCACAGGGCTCTTTCCTCAGACTCTTAGTTTATGGTGGAGGAGAATGCTTGCTCCTTGTCAAATTTATTTCAGAATGGGCAAAACAGTGTGCCAAAGCCTCTTCTGTGATATATGCCAATTGGCAGTCTAATCTGATTATGATCATCTGTTTTGTCTTCCTTCTGTATATGATATGAAAAATCATAAAGATGGATTTGAAAAATATTCCAAAGGTGTGAAATCTTGGAAAATATGGACATTGTTCTCCTGCTTGTCCCAGTTCAGCCTGGCTACTTCCTGAACTGAGACTCTGGTGCTGGGGGTGCCATCAAGGAGGCTAAGGTAGAGCCACTGCACAGGAAAACAGACTGACAGAAGGCTAGGAGTTTCCCTGAGAACCTGGTCTCTTTCTACCTTCCCTACAACATCTGCAAACCTTCCAGCCCCCACAGGTTCATCTCAGAGAAACAGCTAACATCCTGACCAGGCTACAGGTACCTGCACTATGGTCCTACCAGTTCCCATCCAGTATCTCAAGGAAGGATGGCATCTGTATCCATCCCCTATAACCATGGGAGAGTTTGATGGACCAGGGTCTGCTAAGCATTGAGCACTATACTGGACGTGCAGCGAGCATCCAGAAGTTAGCCGTTTTTATAACTTTAAAGACAGTTTCTGTTTGCCGGTAAGTTTCATGAATGCTAGACTGGTGTTCTTTTTGGTGGGTTACTGGGGCTTAGCACAGATGCATGTCACACACTCAGTGAATGACAGTTCAACAAATATAGTTGGTCTTACATATCCAAGGGTTCTGTATCTGTGGATTCAACTAACTGTAAACTGAAAATCTAGAGAAAAATATGGTGTAGTGCATATGCACAGACACTATTTTTTCTTGCCATTACTCCCTAAACTACACAATATAAATACCTGTTTTCACAGTACTTATATGGTATGCATTGTATTAGCTCTCTAGGAATGATTTTTAAATATACAGGAGTGGGATGGAGGTATGTCTCAGTGGTAGAGTGTTTGCATGTGAAAGGCTATAGGTTCCATCTCCGGCACTGCAAAAATAAAAGATAAAAATGTACATACAATGTTTGGAAGGACGAATGCAGATTATAAGCAAATACTGTGTCATTTTATATAAGAAATTTGAGCAGCTGTGGATTTTATTATCCATAGGGGTCTGGGAACCTGAGGGGCAACTGACTATAAATGCAGTCCAGATCATCAACATCTGCCTGGGCTACCACAGCCGGTTGTCCGGGCTTACCTTTTGTCCCAGCCTGCATCCTCCACACTGTAGTCAGAGTGTGGATGCTAAACCATAGGATTATTGCCTCGAATTCCGTTGCACAGAACTCCACTCTGAAACCTGGTGGATGCTGCCACTGGCCTCTCTGTCTCTCCTCTTCCCTAGAGCCGTCTTTCCCTGCCCCAGACCTTTCTCAAGTATTATTTTCTCCTTCTTTCCCTTTCCTCCTGACCTTCCCAGCCGCTGCTTCCTCACTCCCTTTATAGCTGTGCGCTTGTCAAGTCTCATAGAACTCCGTCTTTCGTCTATAGAGCAGATGATGGACATCTCCTGCCACCTCTATATCCAGTGACAGATGGTGTCACATGGGCCGTGTTTATACCATGGAAAACGGCACATGCCATAAAGCAGTTTTTACTTTTTCTCCAGATACCTGGTTGGTAAACATTTATGAGCACCCCACCTGTTGATCCCACAGATGTTAGGAGCATCTCAGTCTGTTCCACAGAACCTGGCTCATATTACAGCTCTGGAAATGTTTAAAGAATTAGATAAATATAAGGTTATCTTTCAGTGTTTATATATGCTCTTTGACGTTGATATTACCTCATGAGGTTAATGTTACTTCCCCAATTTTCAAATGAAGAAATTCAGGCCTAATAAAGTGAAGTGACTTGGGCAGGTCAGAGTAAGCTAGCTAAAGATTCCCTGAGGGTGCACCCTGGTTCTGCTCCAGCCTGCTGCCTTGAGCTTTCTATTGTCTGCAGCCTGGCTCTAGTCTCTGAATGTGGCCTGCAGCTAGCTGTCCAGTTCTCAAGCTAACTGGTCCCTCTGGGCTCATTTGCCAGGCCCCCAGCCTTGCAATGACAGGCAGTTAGCTGTCTGTCTACCCTATGCCTGGATCAAGGTCTCTAGCCTGTCCTCTGGGTGAGTCCCATCTTTGGTGGTCTCATCTGTGGCTCACCAGGCATGAGACATGGCATGAAAGGTAAGTTCTGGGAAACTTCTGGAAAGCTATACCGGTGAGTCATCAGCAGCATAACCAACTCACCCCAGTTTTTTAGGGACTCTCCTGGTTTTAGCACAGAGTGGGGATTTGTCAGTTCCCCGCAGTTTAGGGTAAACTGAGATAGGTGGTTATACCATTGGCCACATGACCCCAGAGTGTAGAGACTTGAGGTCATCACCAGAAGGGGAACTCCAAGGGCTCTCTGGAATCATGCCATCCACTTAGCTTCTCCCTTTGACCTGGAGGCTGTCTCCTGCTTTCCCCTGGCCATAATCTCATCCTCGAGAGTGGCTGACACCACGAACAAGCAGTTTAATTTCCTCAAGCCTCTGTTGACAGATCTATAAATGGATATAATGAGGACTCTCTACAGAATTTGTGGGATCAATACAAATTGGAAATGTGGACCCCTTGTTTAAATCAACAAAATGATTTAAAGCTGGTAGTTGTTGAGCCTTAAACCCAGTTCAGGGTCCTTTTGAATGTGTGTGTGTTGGGGGGAGGGTTGTTCCTGTGATGGGACAGATCTTATATCCATGAAATTGGCCCTGGAGATAATGAGGTCCACCTTCAGGACTGTAGGGGTTAAATGGCTCCAAATATTACCAGTACTGAGCCTGTGTATAACTCAGACAAATGGCAAGTGGTGGTGATAACTTTACAGAGGTCCAGCTTGCTTATTTTCCCCAGCCTGCTTGGCCTAAATTTTTACCTTGACACTGACTGAATTGGGTGATCTTCTCCAAGTCTCTTCAGCTTCTCAGGGCTCAGATATTTTTCCCTGTGTAAAACACAGGGATTGCAGGAAATCTCCGAAAAGCTTACCAGCTCTAAATCTGTCTCGGTCAACGCCGTGACATTTATACATACGAGCAAGGTTTTAATGTTCTTTTGAAAGCACTTTCTTGCTCCTTGGCTTGCCGTGATGCTATTTGGACCTCAGGTTCCATTCATGCAAAGGAGTCTCTACCTCCTAGATATATAAATGAAAGCCTCCTGGTTTATTTCTAAAATTCCTCTAAAGGTCACCCATTTCACACATGAGCAGTTGGAGGCGTGGGAAGGTTGGAGAGCTCACAGGATCCTATGATGAGATGGGAAATGTGGGAATCAAGCTAGTTCTCCACAGCGTTGCGTTGTTTCCTTACAGGCTGAGGAATCACCAGCGGAGCAGCCATGATTGTGCTTTCTAATTGTTCTCTGGAATAATCTCTCACTATGATTGTGCTTTTTAATCGTTCTCTGGAATAATCTCTCACTATGATTGTGCTTTCTAATCATTCTCTGGAATAATCTCTCACTATGATTGTGCTTTCTAATCGTTCTCTGGAATAATCTCTCATAAAAATAAAAGAGGAAACAAAAAAGTAAAAATAAAAAAAAAATAGTTGCCATTTGGGTTCTCTACACGATTTTTTTTCTTTCCAAAAATGTTCCCATTGTCTCAAATCCTGGCCATGGGATCCAGACTGGGCTCCGCTGTTTCTCTGCAGCTAATTTGCATTTGGTTAGGTGAGTATAGGATTTCTAGGCCCCTGCTTGTGTTTCTGTACTTGGCTGAATAAGCAGATGCTCTATTTAAGGAGTCTTTCCTTAACCTTTTGTTTCCCTCTATCTAAACGGTCTCTGGGGAGTATCTAGCCATTTCTTTCAAAGGAAGGTTGGGGGGAGGGAAGGAGTGTCCTCAGTCCTGGGTCTGGGCCATGTGAATTCCTTCTAGGCCTCTCCATGGGGTATCTGGCATGCCCCTGCGGCTGGAAAGTTTTGAGCTTTTCCCATGGGTGAGAGTTAAAGGAGGAGATAGACTCTGACTCGGGAAATCTTTCTGTACCCTAAATCATGCCCACTCCTGTCTACTCTGGGCCTCCCACCATGAACCCGTGTTGCGCAATGAATCTGGCTCATTTTCAGAGTGTTTTATGATTTTTTTTTTAAACTTCACTTTTAACACGAACTGGCTCTGGGCCAAAACGTATATTGCTTTTCGGGAGATGGAAGACTTTCTCATTTTAGGCTTGCTCCTCTCTGAGCTGTACATCGCCATCTCTTGTTGCAGTGTCATTGATGGCAGAGGCCCAGTCAGCTGGAGGGGTCTCCGGATGCCACACTCAACACTCAAGATGTCCGGGGCCTCACATCACTTTCTCCATTTTCAAGCAGCTTTGTAAGGAAGCCCAAGGGCTCAAAACCTAAGGCACTGTGATTTGAAGACCAGTGTGGGCCCGTGAGTGAGGTTAGTAAACTAGGAACCGTTTCTGCTAGGCATTTTCTTCATTTTCCGTAGGACTCCTTATTGAGGAAAGTCACATACTGCTATGAATTTACAGTTGGTTTCAAGCCAACACGAGTGCTGAGATGCTTGGGGGGAAACAAGGCGGTGGTGTGGCCTTTACAAAACAAAACCAGATAGTCTTACACTTGTGTTTTTTTTAAACACTAATTTAGAATCTTAATTTTGCACTAATGTCAGAAATGGGTACTTCCGCTTCCTGTTCACTCTACTGATGTAATGAATGCTGTCTGCTCACAGAACCTTTGTGCAGTCTCTGAAAAGGGTGCGTAGGTAGACGTGAGAAAGTCACAACTTTCATTAACAAAAAATAAGTAACATTTGAGTTCTAGAAGAATCTTCTGAGCCTCTAATCATCAGGAGCTAAGAATGTCCTTGAGTCAAATTGGATTGTTTATCTGGGAGGATGTCGGATGTCCCTTAGCGTCTCCTTTTAGATGTCAGGAAATGGGCTCAGAGAAAGGTTAAGCAAGTTGCCCAAAGTTGTAAAGGGAAGAACTCTTTAAACAGCCTGAGTCCAGGAGCCTTTTGCCATCACACTCAGCCCACATTAAAAGTGGCTCTTTGCCTGAAACAGTGGAGATGGAAGTCTTTTCTTTAAGAGCAAGTTTGAGTTGGGCCTGGTGGCACAGACCTGTAATCCCTGCTCTTCTGGAGGCTGAGACAAGTTCAGGGCCTGACTGGATTACTGAGTGAGTTTGTGGCTAACCTGGGCAACAGGGAGACCCTGTCTCAGAATTAAAAAGTGAAAAATGGCTGGGAATACAGCCACATGGTAGAGTACTTGCCTAGCATATGGGATGCCCAGGTTCATTCTCTAACCCCCAAAGAGCAAGTATGCAGTGCCCTAATTGCAGTTGAGGCCCGATTTTAGCTGCCAGTATCTCCCTCCTGTGTGGGAGGGTTTGTACTTCAGCAATAAAGTGAAGGATGTCTCAAGAAGTAAATGACCCTGAGAGCCAGAAGGCAAACACAAGTATGACTTTATAAGTTTGATAGCAGTATTTTTTATTCTAAGCCAAACAGAAATCTTCCACGGCTTGTGAGGTGAAATGGCATATTGCCTTGGCATGGGGTCAGAAACTGTCTTCATTAATAAACCAACACACCTGCTTTCCCTGTTGGTTATGACCCGCTCCTCTGGCCAGGTGGGAAATCAATGGCATACAGACATTTAAATGTCAGGCTGTTATCATGCACTGGACCGGTCAGACTTAGCAATTTATTCGATCCTTCACATACATAATCTAATGTTTTCCCAACATTTTGCACCCTCCCACTGTTACAGATAAGGAAATTAAAAACATAGGAAAGGGTCGTTTGTGGACAAGCATACAGTGTGGGGCTTGAACCTGGGACTTCTTATTCCAATTCAAAATTCTCTTTGTGAATCATAAGAATTCAACCTTTAGGTTATGAGACAGTCCTCTGTAGTTGCCAGGTAAAAGCAAACTTTCTCCTGATCAGTAACACTCTTGCCCTTGAGAACAAAGGGGCAGTCACAGGATTAGGCCCAAGCACAGTTCCATTAGAAGCAGGTGGAATGTCAGGTCTTATGACATAAAATAAAAGTTATGGAAAAATAAAAATCAGATTTCTTAGACTGTTCATCTTGCTACGTTGACGGCAGAAGAGACAGGAAATGTGTTTGGAATGTCCTCTCTATCCTCCGCCCTGGCTGACTTTGTCCATGTGTGTCTTGAATACTAGACCTAAACACTATTATAACCACGAGCGAGGACTGCCATTCCATGTTTGTGACTCTAGGAACATTCTAGATTCAGTCTTAGAAAGTATTTTGAAAATACATCTCATCTCCCCACCCAGTAGAGGAAAAGTTGACATGAGTCAGTCCTTTTGAGCGATAGAAGCATACTATTTGTCTGCTGGAAGGAGAGGCAAAGCTTTGAGCGCCAGCATTCACGGGGGGACAAAGCCTGAATGATGACATTTTGTCTGTTAAGTGGTTTTTAAGGTATAGAGAATTGAAATAGCCCAGAAAAATAATCAATTGTCCCCTCATAGTGTCAAAGGACAGAGTAAGGCCTACTCCTGTCATTTAGTGGGCAAGAGCTTGTGTGTGGGTGGTAGATAGTTTACAAGGCACTGCCACAGGCTCAGTACAGTAGCAAGTCAAAGGGAGCAGGAACAAACTTTGGAAGAAAAATAGAAGTGGCTGTCAAATGGTTGTCCTAATCAGTGTCACAGCAGACCTGTGCAAAGGCTCTGTGTGCAGAAGAGTGAGCATTTGTACGGAGAGAGGCTATTCTCATCTGTTGCTCAGACTTCCATCCTGACCATCTCTGACTCTCTTCCACAGGAGAGGCGCAGGTGACCTGCTTGTTATTATCCATCAAGACATAAAATGGCCGTTCGACACTGACCAGAGAAGAGGGCCCCTGGGAAGTCAGCTGTTTATTGTCCTGCCTTTCTGTCTGGTAGATGAAAACTTGCCATGCTTTAGATGGCTGACCCAGCAGTAATTTTCTATACCTTCTCCAGGTCCATTCCTGCAGCTACCTGGAAGGTCTTCTCACCTTCCCACCTGAGTCCCTCAGGTTGCAGTATTTGACCCCCACCGTTATCTCTGATGGTGTCAGACACTGCAAGAATAAAGTTGTCCCTAGGTTTTTTGTCCCTCATGACTCTAACCACTACTCAGGCCAAGACAGTGGCTCCTGTTCCCTAACACTATCTTATGCTGATTACTTGGCAGAGTCTCCAGTTAATCTTCCTTCCTAGAGAACAAGCTGTTCTTCAGATACACACCTCCTCTCCTTTCACTCATCTTCCTTCAGGCTACTGTCTAGGCAATAGGGTACACTCATTCTTTGCAGACTTTGATGTAGCTCTAATATTACAGTACACAGGCTGAAAGAGTCAAGGAAATAACAACAAAAAGCTGGAATTAATTGATCTACTATAGATGGCTCAGCATGCCAGGAGCTTTCACATGGTCCGCCACAGTCACCCTCAGGTAGCGTAGGCTGCCACCACTTCCATGGTTGAGGAAATGGAGCCTATGTTCAAACCAGCTGGAGAACTGCGTCTGGCTGATTTGAAAGCTGCTCTCAGCCACACAGATACTCACAGAAGGAGGGCCAAAGACCAGAGTGAGTTCTATCCTGCAGATTAAATCCTCTTCCAACCTGATTTTTGGTCCCTCTGTAGCCACAGGTAAACAGTTCCACAGGTAACTCAGAAAACACCCAGGGCTCTGCTAGTTAGGAGACCGAAAGCCATCTACTCGGCGCAAACTGCTTCCTTCCTGCAGCCACCACATGAGATTTCTTTATGCTCCCTGGTCAAAGCATCAACAATTTCATTTCCCCTTGAATCCTTCCTAGAATGTTCCAAGTGTTATTCACATTTGACAGATAGAAATACCTGAGTCCCACAAACAACGGAGAAATGAACATGCACAACCTTTGGACTACTGGAGAACATTCCAGCAATGCCATGCCGGGGAAAGGTGTTTGCTCAGATGCTGGTTTTTGAATGTCTGACTATAGTATAGAACATGGTGTCAGACACGGGTACAATGTACCCCAAACCCACACTAAACAGAACCCATCTCCAGAGGGGCCATGCTAGGTCGAGGCATGGCGCTGGCCACACTGCCCACCCCTGCCTCTCTGGAATATCAGATGTGTGTGGGATGAAAGGAGTCTAGCAGCCTCCCTCTGAACTCCTGCTTACAATGGCCCACATCAGCTTTCTCATTTGGTTTTCTGTGTTATGATTCTTTAAGTTCTTTCTCCCCACAATGGATCCTGAGAGCTGTTTCTTCTCTTTCATATCCCTAGCACGAAGCTGTTTGCTCACACTGAGTAACTGTTCAATATATGTGGACCAATGGAGAAAGAAACGTGTTGACTTCATGTGGATCATGGTCCTTGCTGCTGAGTGACCAAGTGTTACGTTCCATCATACGGTGGAAATCCTAGGCTCTTCTCTGCTCACACTCCTCCAGGCTCAGACTTCTCCCTCTAGGGTGCTGACCCTTCTTCCTCTGACCTGCTCTGCAGAGGGCTGATTCAAGGAAAAAGCCCAGGAGCCCAGCCCACAGAGCCATAGAAATGAGCATTCCGAGTAGGTTTGAGGATAGGGAGAAGATGGTTTGAATTATAGTTTTCCAGGGCTTGCAGGGGACTGTGGGAGTGACACAGAGCAGCTGTTCCCACTTAAAATTGATTAGTAAGTATCGCTACAAATGAACTCAGAATTTAAAACAAAACTCCATGGAAACGAATCATTTGAAATCATTCCAAAACGCCCAAAGGAAAGAAGTTTCTTCTGCTGATGACCCAAACGGTCTTTAACCCCACCTCTCCCCGAGGACAAACCCTCTTTGAGGCTGCCTCACAGGTACACAGCAAAGCTCAGTTTCTCCCTGTCCGCTGCTTGGCACAAGAATTGTAATTGGCTCCAACACACGCCCTGGCACTGTCTGCAATGCAGGAGGTAAAGTATCACTCGTGACAGAGGTGGCCCAGCCAGCCTTTCTGTGCTTTGGGCAAGAGCCACACTTCAGGAGATTAACCTCAGAACCGCTCCAGGGACTCTCAGAACTGGTCCATCACAGAGCTTCACATTGAGCAGCTGTATGCTGGTGGGCGGTGCTCAGCCCTTCCACACCTAGGATGTTAAATAGAAAATACTGTTTGCTTTTTGAAATGTTCTCATTAGAGTTAAGAGTCTAATTTGCAGAAACAAATAACCCCCAGGTGTGATACTCCAGGAAATTTCAGAGCGTCCTGTGGTTATTAACGGTCATGCAATAGGGCTGTCTTAGTAGAAAAGCCTGATGAGGAGGCAAATGGAATAAAGAAAATCAATTTTCGAGAATAAATGAAATTTAAAATGTGTGGGCTGCAGGGCCCCAGCAAAGCCAGGCCATAGTACATCTTCTGGTCATCTAACTTATGGGAAGCACACTTTATCCTCGTTATATTGGGCACACATTACCAAGCTATGATCTCGGAAATTAGATCTTTGCAAAACTATAACTGGTTCACCTGCCAGTGCCGCTGTGGCGAGGGCCTTGACAATAGCAAGCTCCATCTGGGCAGACAGTTGTGCTTGGTTCTGTAGTGAATTCTTGGTGTTTCCAGAACTGATGTAGTCACCATGTGACACGAGATGAGACAAAGCTCAGTGGTCTGCTGCTTCCTCTCCACGGCTTTGCACAAAGATCCTGGACTGGTCCTAGTCTAATGTGTCTGTCACCCCAAGGGAAACTGAAAGATGCCACCTTGTAATTTTTCTAAGTTCAAAATCATGCTCGAGGCTCATGGCTCTGGAACCAAAAGGTCATGAAGATCCAGAGGGTGGTGTAACCCTTTGTAAAAGAAATGCAATGATACTTTTAGTCTGTACCAACTTTAGCTTTTTACACTGTCTCTTTAATTGTAAGAATTCCCAGTTGGACAGAGTTAAAATAGACCCTACATTTAATGCTGCCCTAGGGTAATGTTAAATGTATATTAATGTGCAGTGGTTCAGTGAACACCATCTCCTGGCCCTGTGCTGTGCCAAGGAGAGAAAATGGAGGCTGATCTTCACAGAAAGATGAGATGCAAATGATGGCCTAGAAAGATCTTTCGCTGGTGAGATGTCTCCTGGTCTGAACTCTGTTATTTCTCAGCAGATGAGTGGTTTCTACCTGGCTGAGGCACCTGGAGCTGAGGATTGTTGGGTGTCATAGTTTGCTTCTCTATGGCTATGATAAATTACTCTGACCAAACACAATTCAAGGAGGAAAGAGTGTATGACATCTTACAACTCAAGGTCATGTCTATCACAGAGGGAACTCAAGGCAAGAACTCAAGCAGGAACCATGGAGGGAGGCTACTTACTACTTACTCCTCTGACCTGTACTCAGCCTGCTTTCTTATACAAACCAGGACCACCTGCCCAGGGGTGGAACCACCCATAGTGGGTTTTGCCCTCCTACATCACTCAACAATCAGGAACACACTTCACAGACATGCCCATGGGCCATTCTGATGTAGGAAATTCCCCACTCGAGGTTCCCCCTTCCCAGGCGTCTCAAGTTAACAACTGAAGCCAACTACGCATTGGGGATGGAGAGTGCTGGAATGTCTGAAGCTGAGATACGAGGAAGAAGACTGCACTGCTAAAATCACCCAGGTGAAAACATCCACCCAATTTTCAGCCATTGCAAATCACCCCCAACCCAGAAGACCACAGTTGGCCATGTGGGCAAAGGCGAATGACAGTTTTATTTCATTTTATGGATAAATCCACTCAACATTTTTGATATGTCAGGTAGATCAAGAATTTTACTAGCCAATGGGAATACTAACTGCCTTTATGACATGGTCTCTATCTTCAAACTTACTCCTATCCCAACAGACAACAAGGGAAATAAGTGGACAACATCACTTTTCTTGCTCAGTGATCTGAGTGCCATGGCTCATGGAGTCTCTGGACGAATGAGGCTGGCAGTTATCGAAAACTTGGTGGTCAGAGGATGGGTGCTATGTTGTGGCATTCCTCAGAAGGGCTGGCTACATCGGCACCATGCAATGTTCCATGTTCTAAGCAGTGAATTGCCCGCAAGAGTTTGTTGACACTGATACACCTCAGAACTACTAAGAGAATGCATTGTTGGACCAATATCGTGTATCTAAAGAGGAGGTAATGCTTCTGCGTGTTTAATAAACCTGACTATCTGACATGGACCCAAAATAGGATAATGGGGAAAATTAGCCCTGCTGGGCTCTAATGGGCAGAGGTGGAGAAGGATGATAGAGAAGATGTGGAGCGTAAAGGCAGAGTGAGTGCTGGTGACATTTTATCAGTACCCCCATGCTTAATTCTCTCAACAAGCCACAGAGGAAGGAGACAGCATTATTCTTATCTCTTAGATGAGTAGTCAAAGGCCAGGAGGGATCAAGCACAGTGCTTGCCTTATACTAAATACTAAGTGACAGGCAGAGCAATGTGGTCTTGGTTTCAATTCCAGAGTTGGATTTTCACACCTGCTGTGTGCTAGGGATGGAACCTGGAACACAATTAGCACCCAGTATGCATTAACCAGCATCACAAACACAAATCCTCAATGAAGACCTCGTCCAAGGCAAAAATAAATTATTCCTGCTTAAATAACCAACCTAACACAGACCCTCCAGTGACTGAAGGGCACTAATTATCTGCCTGGATAGGTGAAAAGAAATGAGGAAAGAAACTGCCAGCTTCCCACCCAGCCCCTGTTAAGCTCCGGCCAGGTACCAGGCCCCCGGGCTCTCCAGGGCCAGCCAAGAAGGATCCTGCTGTTTGGCCCTCCCTGCACTGCCTTTCTCCTGGGGTTGGATGTCTCAAGATGTCTCAGGGTGCTTCTGGTTAAGATTTTTGTCACTCTCAACCCTGATCCTCCCATCAGCAGGAAACACTGCGGTCATAAGGGGGTGCAGTAGACGAGGTCTGGGGAAATCAAACGTTCCCTTACTGTTTTCATGACTGCATCGTCTACCCACTAGGCAGATACCTATTTTCTTTCACTTAAAGAAAAAACAGTGCCTACAAATTTCATCATTTATTTCTAAGGTTTAAAATGCTCAGGGTTCACTGCCTTTCGTCTCTCGCCATTTGATCTCTTTGATGCCTTCTCTACCCAGTGGAATTTCTAGAAGTTTGTTCAACCACCAGAAGTGGGGCTGGCTGTTGACATCGAGACTTGCTTTTTAGTTTTACCATTTCTCAGATAACTGACCTTAAAAACTATACCCAAGATTGTTTTACCATTAAATAACAGTCACCCCACTGCCATCACCTAGCATGTAAAGACAATGGAAACTGTACCACAATTGGCCTCAGGAAGTGGCATCATTCCTGACCGGAGTGGACAAGGTCCTCAACTACAGTTTGAAATGAACCCAGAGAGGCTGTGGCCACAGGAGGCAGCCTGGGGCCAATGTTTCCCAGATGCTCTCCTTGTGTCTTGTTGACCTTGGCCAAACATCCTCAATGCCTTGTTTCCCATCTGCAAACAGTAGGCAACGAATGATGCCTGGTACCAGAGTGGATGGACTCATTAGTTTGTCAAGTGCTTTGAAGATCAGAGCTCTACTTGCTTGAAAAGCATTCTACCTTGGCTCCTGGGAAGTCAGTTCCCTTAGAGGGAGAGGCTGCCTCTCAGGGCAGTGGCTGCTCTCCATTGTTCAGGATAAGATCTCCCCCACATTCTCAGCTGTCAGAAGAAAGGGGTTTGTTTAATTATCAGGCAGGTTTTTCTAGAGGCCGGTTCTGTGATTAAGAAAGAGGCTGCAACTCCCTGAGTATTATTATCGTTTGTCTTTTTCCTCCCTGACATTTGCTGTCTGTCGTAAGACACAAATTCCTACAGGACAGATGTGCTGAGCTGGGGGTTCTGGGAGAGCTAAATGGGGAAGGCGACAAGTCACCAAGGATTTCTGATTAAACTGAAATTTAAAGCCTCAGGAGAAACATATCAAGATGCTCAGGGCATCTTGGGAACAGAGAGGGAGCCTGAGGACTATGGGAAGTACCTTCCAAGAGTGTGCTTTCCTGACTCTGAAAATGGAGTGACAGCCCTTGCCTCTGCTTCCCTGGCATGCCATGACTACCGTGTCAAGCCTGTCACCTGCCCATAAACACAGGTCCCTTATCTGCCCGAGTGATATCTCTCAGTTCTCGGCTACCCGAGTGGTTTACTTGGCATGCAGCAGGAATGGGTTTTTACCTCTCTCCCATTATTTCTATTCTTTGTTCAGAGTCAGTCTATCTATGACAATGTGAGCTTTGTGAGAACAGGCAGCTCGTCTCTCTAATTCACAGAAGCACCTTGGTGCTTGTGACTGTTCTGCTAGCTGCTCAACAAATAGGGAGTGAGTAAATTACTCTGGGGCCTCTGGGAACTAATGTGTCAAGGACAGCACATTCCTTTATGGGGCAGAGGATGAAGCTCAGTGGTAGAGCACTGGTCCATTATGAGCAAAGCCTTGAGTCTGATTCCCAGCATCATAAGAAAATTCCTGTCTAGAAGAGGAGGAGGAGGAAGTTTCTGCATCTGAAGCATTGAGAGGTGAATTCTGTCCCCTTAAAGACACATTCAGATCTTGACCTTGAAGCCTGTGAACTAATTGAGAGTAGAGATTTTGCATATGAAACGAGGCTAAGCTGAAGTTATATTAGACCAGAGTGGGTCCCCAATCTAATATGACTGGTACCTTTATAAGAAGAAGGAAATGCGTATGTGGAGACATAGATGCACGGCTGAGAGGAAAGCAAAGGCAGGAATGGCAATATAAGCCAAGGAATACCAAGGAAATCAGCCACCATCACAAGAGGCAAGGAGAGAGTCCTCCCTGGGAGCAGTGGAGGCGTACGTCCTGCTGACACCTTCATTTGCAACAGCTAACCTTCAGGTCTGTGGTAATAAATTATTGCTAAAGTCATTCCTGGTTTGAGACACTTTGCTGTGGCCACCTACACATTAGATAGCCTAACCAGAGCCTTGTGGGGAGCAAGGTAGGAAGCCCTGCCTCCTCCGCCCGAAGCCCACTTTATTGTGGCCATCACTGCAGAGTAGAACAGCAGGTTGTCAGCAGCAGACTGACCAGTGGTGACAGATATGTAGAGGCAGGAAGGGAATGTACAAAGTTCACTGGGTCTTCCCTCTGAACCAGGGCCTTGCTAATCTGTCTGATCTTCAACTCTGCCCGCTTGAAGTCCTCCTGTGTCAGGAGGCATCGTTCCCACGGTCAGCATCAGGGAGGTACACTCACATCCCAGGTTGTGGAAGACACAGAGCTCTGCTCTGTGTCTGTGGTCTGTGCCAGTTAAGTTATGTGTTACTTTCCTTTACCCTTAATGATTATGTAATCAGTAAAACCCAAAGAAGCAGCTGCAATGGTATATCCAGGGTTCTGGTAAACAAGGAATATTTAAAACTCAGTTCAGATATAGAAGGAATGTCAGTGGCTCACATTTTGGGGTTTTAGTGCCTTATGGAAAACTGTCCTCACTCTCACCTTGTCTAAATTACGCTCTTAGAGTCTGGGGTTACCATGGAGTCTGCACTAGGCCCCAGGACCTCCAGTTAGGAATCCTTGCTCTACCTTGACCTGCTTATTTTCTCTCCCATCCCAGCTGGCCAATGAGAAGCCACTTCTCAGCAGGGTGAGGTCTGTGACTGAGCCCAAGTCCTTAGCTAGCAGAGAGACAGCAGAGGAATCCAGTACTTTGGTTGATCTCTGTGGACTCCTTCCTTTACAAAAAAAAGTTCTAGTATTGTGGTGGTTAATTATATGCATCAGCTTGCTTGGGCCACACAGATCTAGATATTTTGTTCAACATTATTCTGGGAGTGTCTGTGAAGGTGTTCGTTTCTGGGTGACATTAATATTTGAACTAGTGAACTCAGCAAGGTAGACAGTCTTCCCGCATGTAAGTGGGCCTCAGCAGTTGAAGACTTGAATAGAACAAAAAGACTGAGTAAGAATTTGCTTTCTCTATTTGACTTCATATTAGAATATTTTCTCATACATTTGGCCTTGGACTTAGATAAGAACTTACACTATCAATTCTCCCAAAGCTCTAGCTATCTGAGTGCTTATTCAATCTGCAAAACTACTGAATGAGTCAATGTCTCATAATTAATACACAAATTATCTATCGATCATCGTCATCATCTGTCTGTATCTATCCATCTACCTCTTCATCCATCTATAATCTCACCGATTCTGTTTTTCCTCATGTGCATCATACACACATAATAAGTGGAAAGGGTGCAGGGCTCCGAGTGCAGTCTCTTGTTCCTCCCCCATCTCATAGTCTACTGTCAGTTTAATCTTCTTATCCCTGATCAAAAATCCTCCTTGTAGTTCCTTTTCTGCTGCTGTGATAAAACACCATAACCAAGGAACTTAGAGAAGGGAAAGTTTATTTGGGCTTACAGTTCCAGAGGGATGCGAGTCCCTCGTGGCGGGAGACACAGCAGCGAGCAGCAGACAGGTCAGCAGGAGCAAGGAGCTGAGAGGTCACATCTCTCCCCACATACATGAAGCAGTGAGAACTGGAAGTGGGATGAGGCTATGAACTCTGAAAACCCATCTCCAATGATACCCCCAGTGACATACTTCCTCCAGCAAGGCCACACCTCCTAAACCTTCCCAAGCGGCACCAGCAACTGGGGACCAAGTATTCAAATACCTGAGGCTATGGGAGCACTGCTCATCCAAACCACTACAGGGGGACTGAAGGGTGCGGCTCATCAGTAGAGCCCTTCCTACAATGGGAAAGACCTTGGGTTTGGTCACTAGCACTTCCAAAAACAAAACTGAAAAACCCTTCGACACTTTGCCGTGGGTGGTGAGATATGGATGACTGATATTTTCTTGTTTGTTTATGATTCTTTTCATTTATCAGAGGACAAATAAAATCAGCCCTCCAGTGCTTCCCTTCCCATAGCAGTGGCAGCAGCTCTGAGCAGCTGCTCATTGGCTCTTACCTTACTGGCTATGTTACCATGCTGTTTAACTACACTCAACACCAGATTCTCCACACATGTAGAACATGGTTCCCACAAATGGAGAATGAGAGCAGGCATGTAAAACGCACAGTATAGTACTCAAGCAATAGAAACCTTGAAGGACCTGGAACACTGGCCTTGCAAGTATTTCTTAACTGATCTGTAGAACATAGTAAACTATCTGTCCTTCTATGACCCTAATCCTTACCCCTGGACTCAGTTCAGACAGAGCCTTCTTTCAGATGAGTATGCTCTTACGTGGCCATTTTGGCTGGCTTTTGGTGGTCTGTTCTGCCTGTGGCTGACCCATCCAAGCCCAATGCACTGCCTTCCACAGCCTCTGTGCAAGTCAGGGTATAAAGCTTTCCTTAACCTTAGTAGTGAGGGCCTTGTGAATAGGAGCAACTGAGCTTCAGAGACACACAGGTTCCATAGGACATATCGCTTTGGGCGTTGCGGGGTTTTCAAGTCTTTGGACCTTGTGTGGTCAGTACTGTTGTCAGTAGCTTCTAAATGAACTGTGTATTGGTGCCTTACCAGTAACTGTCTAAATTGTGTCCTGCAGACCTAGCCTTTGACTAGCGGATCAGCTCAGAGCAAGCACAAAAGGTTATTTTAGACTTCTGTATGTTCTAGAATGCCCTCAATAAAAACCCAAGCATCCTGATGTATCCTGGTTTAAATTAAGGTAATATTAAGTCCAATGACTTCCTCTAGGAAAAGCAAGAACGCATCATTCTTCTGGACATCATTGGACAGTGGAAGGAAATGACTCATCTGAGTTGTGGGTACAAACCTCAACAGGGTGCTCACCCTGCTAGAGACCCTAGTGTGGTGCTTAGATGACTTGCTTTCCCACTCTTTCCAATGGATGCCTTTCTTTCCTCTGGCTTCCTGCTCTACTCACACTGCTAACATTTGGCTATAACCTTGCTATGTACTCTGCTTCGTGGAAGGAAGGGCCGCTAGATCTAACAGATGGGGACCACCTCACCTTTCTGCCTCCTGCTCCTCCACTTGCCCTGCCTCCCGAGTGTCAAAGGCTGGATCCTCCCCTTGCCATCTGAATTCTATCCTCTGACACCTTTCCAAGGGATTCCTTTTTTCTTCCCGTCATCTCTGCTGTTTTCCTCTCCACTGAGTCATTCCCACCAGCTTCGTACACACACATATTCCATACTGGACTCTTCTCCCTGCTTCCCTATCTCTCTGCATTCTTTTGGAGCTCAGATGCTCAACTGAGTCTATTTACACGTGTCTTCTTCTCTTACTCAGTTTTCCTTATTTTTATTTATTTGAGAAATTCACTGGCTTTTGGTCTTGCTGTTGTTCCTTGATGAAGGTCATTGATGAGCCCCGCACTGCCAGCTCTGTGCCTCTCAGGTCTCCTGGTTTCTGTCCCACACTCTCAGGACACTGTGGTCCTAGCTTCCCCTCACTCGAGGGCCTCCCTTTCTCAGTCATCTTTACCAACCCATATCCTTCCTTCTAAGTCTAAGACCCAGTGTTCCTCAGGGTCTGACATAAGACTTCTCAGCTCATCCCCTAAACAGTCACCCAGATGGTTTCACATGCAGCTTTCAAGAGCATCCATGGATGAACATACTATATGCATTCTGAGTTCTAAACTCAGGCATTCAACTGGCTATTTACCATCTCCATTGGAAAATCTCAAGTTTAATATGTTTAAATTGTTATTTTTCAGTTCTCTCTGTTCCTAGTTAGTTTCTCATTATTTCAGCACAGTATTTGTGAAAACAATTTAAGAGGGGAAGGAGTTATTTTGACTCAGGGTTTCAGAGGTATTTGTCTATGGATGGTTGGCTCTGTTGTTTCTAGACCATGGTGAGGCTTAATATCAGAGAGGTGAAAGCATGTAGGGAAGGAGGCTGCTCACCCTCCTAGTGTTGTGGGAAAGCAGAGAGAGAGAGAGAGAGAGAGAGAGAGAGAGAGAGAGAGAGAGAGAGAGACAGACAGACAGACAGAGACAGAGACAGAGAGACAGAGACAGAGAGAGAAGAAAGGGCCAGGGACAAGGCATATTCTTCACAGTGGGTCTCCAGTGACTTGCTTTTTCTAATGAGACCCCATCTTCATTTCCACCACCTCTTAGTAGTCTATTCTAATCTTGAATCCACTAATTTAATGGATTAACTATTCACTAGACCAGAGCCCTCATGATCTAATCCCCTCTGGAAATTCCCTCACAGACTTGTCCACAGGTGTGCTTTACTGATCCAGGTGTCTTTCAGTCCAGTGAAGCTGACAGTCAGCTTTCATCACTACATACACTAGTTGCCCTATCTACACATGGTACCACTATCCACATGATTGCCTGTCAGGACCCTGGGGCTCATCCTTCACCTCTGCTTTCCTCAGACCCCTTCCCACACTTGATACATTCAAAGTCCTGTGATTCTACCCACGGACCAGATCTCAAGACATTCTAATTTCTCCCACCCACCCACTGCCTGCATTAGTGCATCAGCTTCCTAAAGGGCTTCAAAGCCATACATTCCAACAATGTCCACTCAGCAGAGAGAGATCTACAAAGCATATCTAAGTATATCATTCAGCTGCTTCAAACCCCTGATGAATGCCCACTTCATGTGGAATGGAAGCTCCCCTTGGGTGATCTCAGGCCCGGGACAGGCTGCTCTGTGGTTTCTCCTGAAACCTCCCTCCTCACTCACTGGCTCCTATTACATTTGGTCACATTGGTCTTCCTTCTTTTTCTTAAACATAATTAACTCTTTCCTCCCAGGCCTTTCATCATTCCTTTTGTCTGGAATGTTCTTTCAGTTCCCAAAGAGACTGCGGTCTCATTTTAGTTTCAGAAAACCCTTCCTTACAGCTCCTTTCATACAACTCCTTTTTTCTTGTTATGGCAAATAATGACCACACTGTGTAATTATGACTCTTGGTTGACTTGATCCCCTAATACATTATTATATTTTTAGCTGCATATCAGGAACCACATCTTTCATGCACCAAGTGCAGTGACTGGCACTGAGTAGGCACTAGCTAAACAGTTGTTTACTCAATGAGTTGTTATGTTTTAATATACTTAAAATTAGTGGCCATATGAGTCTCTTGTCTTCTGCTCATGGTTTTTACAGATAGGACTATCTGTCATTCATATGATGAAATGACATTATTTTTTTCCTTAATGGCAATAATCTCTTTAAATTTGTTTAGCAGAATATATACATTAAAATAATAAATGTTGCTAGTGCCATTCCAACAGGAAAAGTGCCCATGTGGCCCTTGCAAGCATTCTGAGAATTCAACTGAGAAGCAGACTCAGGTCAGAAAGAAGAAATTCTAAACTCTCCCAAAGTGGCAGATGATAAATCCATGTGAGGGCTCAGCTTCCTCCCCAAAAGTCGCACAGCAAAGCAAAGCAATGATGGAAGCAGACTATGGGGGGGTCTAGCAGAGATGAGTCAGTAATGAAAGGCACTTCCCTCTTGAATGTGTGTGCTTTCGGGGAGGGAATTTAGATGCTGAACCGGATGGTGCAAAAAGAACCTTATGGAGCAATATGAATTTTGAATTTAAAAGGAAGGCAGACACGGCTTTTGTCAGTTTTACTTCTGCCTCCTCTCATTGCCTGTTGTAGACTGATTCTATTTCTTCTGTCCAGAGGCTTCTCCTGTTTCCTCCCATTTGGACGCAGGAGCATTTTTCTGGATTCCTCTTCCTCTTCCTGTCCTTGGCTGTTGCTGGTTCTTCTGCTGACGTCTTCCACCGGTGATCACCTACTAGAGATGTAGTCCTATCTCCTAACATCTTGTTCAGGGGACTTGGGGTAATACTCTGTCAGGATTCTGACCCCAGATTTTGGTGAGCATGCTCCTGCATTGCTCAGAGAGGTGGCAGCGGCTGTGTCTTCTCCAGGGAAAGTTAAGCACGCTGTCTCTGTTACGAGGGCCAGTGCCAAGCCTTCCAGATCTATTCCAGATGCTCACTCATCAGTCTAATCTTCAACTCTTGTTTCTATCACAAGTCATAATTTTGGAATAAGATTTTCGTACTAAGAAAAGAAAGGATCTGGAAAGTTCCTCCTCTCTGCTTGCAATGAATTATCAACAGGGTGAATTTTGTGATATTTCCTTACAAGTGCTATGTTTTTTTCTGCTTATGTACGTTTTAATCAAAACTAGATTATAGGACGTCAGAATGCAATTTTCACTGACAAATGACTACATACTGCAATGGTGGATACATGCCCTTCTGTGTGCACCAAAAGTTAGATACCATATAAAGGGAACTCTGATGTAATCTATGGGCTTCAGTTAATAGCAATATATCAATATTGGCTCCTCAGTTGTACGAATGAACCACTCTGACACAAGCTGTTCATAGCAGGGGAGAGCCCTGTCCACAGGAGGGCTGAACCATATTTGCTGTTCAATTTTTCTATAAACCTAAAGCTGCTTACAGTAAAAGTCTCTTAATTTAAAAGGTACAAAGTGATTTATAATCTTTTGGGTTTTAAGATCCTTGATGGTAATGAAGACTGTCTCACTGAACTATTGTGAAGGGTCTGAGAATACAGCAACAGTGAACTAGGAAGGCAGGAAATTCTCCCACATGCTCACCATGATCTTATACAACACTGAAGTCTGAATGCCCAGGAGCCTGTTGGAACCCTCCCCTTTCCTCACACAGTAGTTATAGCCCAGCTCAGTGCAATCCCCAGGTGGAAGTTATTTCTGTCACTCTTGAGCTCCAGTGGTCATTTCCTTGAACATTCCCAGGTTCCACAGATTGTCCACAGACTTGCTTCTTTAGCTGCTAAGAAATATCTAGGTTGTTCTTCCTGACTAGCTTGGCTCAGCCCCCAACATTCTCATGCCTATATGTCATGGACACTATGCCCGCCTTTGCTTGCCTGCCTGTGAGTCTGAATGGTTAATAATACCAGCTTGAGCTGAACATGTTCCACTCACATAAGTATCAGGCCAAAGAGCCCTGGACATATTAACTTATTGCTTGTGGTAGGTCCTGAACTTTCTACTCATATTGACCTTTGAAACTGACACTTTTTCCAAAAGTCAAAAGCCAACTTTGAAGAATCCAACCACTTAACAGGAAGCTGTTTCCCAGCCCTAGCAAGCCACAATCCAAACAATGTTCTCCTGTCACAGCAGATACTGCTTCTGGCAGGGGGACAGATCTGCTCATTCAGCGTCCACTGGTGATAGGGAGAGAAAGATGGACGGGGAGCGTAGCAGGGAGACTGATTGTGTGACAGTGGAGGAGGCAGTAGAGAAGTTGATTGTGAGTTAAGAAAAAAGATGAAAACCCCAGAACAGCGGACAGACACCACTTAGGAAGACACCAATGTGAAATAAAGCTGTAGGGTCTGTCTAGGCCACTATCTTGGTACCATATGATTTCTACTGAAAGGATGTTTATAACCACTGATTAGTAAAGCAATGTAAAATTTTCACCTAGTTGTTGTTGGGGGTCGGGGGAGGAGGCAGTGTAACTGCCACTGCCCTGTTCATAGTGAGGCTCGAGCTCCCCAGCGGCAGCCTTGCCTGATCTCTTGACTCTAGCAGCCTCAGACTCCAGGTGCTGTTGGAGAGTCTGGTCTCTGTGGCCTAGAAACTTCCCTTCTGTTCTATGCATCTCCTTGGCCACATCATGATTCTACTTCAGGTTAAGGCATTCCTGCCTTGGCCTGGGACTCTGGGAGGACTGAGCCCACATGTCTTCTGCCCAGCTGGAGGGCTCCCCCACACTCTCATATGGTCTATCCTAGCTGTTCTGGTTCTGAGGTTTTTCTCAATGACAAGAGGGAGGGTAGTTAGGAGAAGATCCTCGAAAAAAACTTCAATATACAGAAGCAAATGCTCGAGGTGTACTCAGTGTGAAGAGCAATCTGGCCTGGCCATGATCCACACACCAGATTTTTAGTAGGGTGGGGGTGACAGTGAGCGGTGCAAACAGGATGACAAGTACCAACAGCACTGAGCGCAGAACACAGCATGATGGACTTAGGGCAGGAGGATGGAAGGAGAGAGCTTCACCCATTAGAGCTCAGAATGCAGCAGAGCAGGCGGAGCTTAGTACCACCATGTTCAGTTCAAGGTTTGGAGGGTCAGAGTGGCCTCCACCAGCCACAGATTCCACACTGAGACAGGACAGCTGGCATCAGAAATTGATCAGCAGACAATCTATCCTCTGAGCAATATGCCTGACCAGACTCTGAGGTGTGGGGTCTGAGTCCTAGAAACTAACCTTCATTTAATGCAGGCTTAAGTAACGAGGTTTGTATGCCATTTTGAGAGCATGTCTTTATCCAAAAGTTTATTATCAATAGCCAATGTTTTAGGGCGTGGTTAGCAGCATTTTCCTTGGTGTCAAACACCTGTTGTGTCCTGAATGTCAGAAAGCAACCTCCCTCTGATCCTCCCTGCAGAGACATATCCCATTGTCTCATTTAAACATGCTTAACTGTGTCATAGCAAATGTCAATAATGAACTTAACCACCCCTTCAAATGCAACTTCTAATTAAGCATATTAACCGGATGTAGCATCATGTGAACAGCAACTAAAATAAGAGTATATACATTTTAAACTTCTGGATACTCACAGAACAGGAGGAGCATTGCATTAATGCATATTTCATTATAATGCAATTCTATGTTAGATATTCCATTTATGCTCAGAGCCAAAATAGTTTCTGCTCTGTGGTGATGCTGATTTAAATGAGTAAATCACCAGGAATAATAATTTTTAAAAGCTTAACTTTCTGTGAATATCAGCATTGTGCTTGCAAATAGTTCACTGGGCCAGAATCCCATCTGTGCTCACGGAGTACAACACTGAGGGTTCGGGTGGGTGGAGTGAGAAAGTGTGGACACAGCCTTTCTTCTGCATAAATTAAATAATTCAGGACCAATGGAGTATTTTTCCTCTGTTCCACACATAGCAGATGACTGGTTTTGACATGGAGCAGGCCCAGAGGCTGAAGTGAACAGAAGAGGGTCTGGTGGGCTGCCCAAACAGCCCTAGGAGAGTACTGCACGTGTGATATAAAGAAACCCTGAATGCTAAGCGCATGGTGCTGGGCAGGGCTGCCTTAAAGCATCCTGTGCAATATCACTAATACACTTTTTATGATTTTTATAGCTTCCCGAGTTATTTTTGCGTCAGTGCTAGCATTCAATTATTTCCTGTTGAATAAGGAACAAAACAGGCCCAAAGACTGAAAGGAAAGGCTCCTGTGGGGAGAGGTCTCTCCAGATGGAAGTCTTCTGGCAGAATGTGATTTGTGACTCAGAATGAGCCTGGATTCTTGAAGCAGATGGATGACAGCAGGCCTGTAGACACTGCCCGTCACTCAGCAGCTCCTCCTGAACTCCTACTATGTGTCACTCACTGGGAAGCAGGATGAATAAGCCATAGCGTGTGCAGCTGAGGACTCCATCCATTCACTCGCTCGCTCACTGCTCACTCATGACTCACTCAATGATGTGCACTGTGTAGCAGGAGGACTGAGCATGCAAATGTAGAGTAAATTAACATATGGCCTGATAAAAATCAGTTATAAAGGTAGAAAATACTATGCAGCTTAGATGTGGGAAACAGACTGATTATATTCAAGACAGTTAAAATTCTTCAGGGACAAGGGGACATTCAACTTGAATCTTGGAGTGGTATTCAGAGGTTACTGGGAGGAAGAAACTGCAAGACCACTCTAGCAAGGAACTGGCAGGAGGAAAGGCACAGAGCCTTATGCTTCAGTGTCTGGCAGGAACAATAAGAAAATAAAAATGGTGGCCATACCTTTAGACTCCAACACAAATAACCTGTGCACGTTCGGTCACGTTTGGCTTCAGTCTGTACACTGGGAATGGGAAACTGCAGAGCTCTTTCCTTTCTGTCCTAGTGGTGGCCTGTCCTTCCCCATCCTGTCCAGTTCTAAGTACGTCATACATCAGGGTTTAAGAAGCCACAGTCAACTTACTGGTGGCGGTGGTTCATCTGAAGGTATACTGGTGACTTTGCTACAGGAAAAGGAAAGTTTTTCAATAGGCCAATGACAAGTCAGATTTGAGAGTTGGGAAAACTATTGGAACCAGTCCCATCGGGAAGGAACAGGAATGGGAAGAACCATGGATCAGGAAAACTAGGAAGAAACTGTTGACTTAAGCTACTGGCTCTCAGCTTGGGTGCACACAGGACTCTCTGGGCTAGTTGTTAAAAGCATAAAACCTGTGTTCTATGTGAGCCCAAAGCACTCAGAATTAAATCCAAACACAACCCAAACCAAGTGGTTCTGTGTGCTCATGCATTACAATCTATTTGTGTGGGTTTGTCTTCATGAACTATGATACAGGTGCTAAATAGAAATTTTATCTCTGTCAGTATAGACTTTAGGAAGATGAGGAAGGGATTTGCCATGGTTGGGGCAAATTTGTAATGAATGTTTTTTGGGGGGTTCTCTTGCTGTGTTTCTATTGATTTGTATATAGATATATAAATTCATTTACTTTCTCATATTAATCATTTAAATATGTATTTTTATTCACAAGAAACAATTAGGTAGCCAAGTCTCAGAGACCCAAAGTTAATTTGTTGTTCAAGATCATAGGGCAATTGACATCAATTATAGTTGCCAACTACCATTATCTTTTAGGGGAGTCTAATGAGTATGTGAAAATCTCTTTTAGGGTTAGACAAAGTCGCTATCAGTCATTAAGTGCACTCACACTGTGTTCTGATTGCCTCAGGTCCTCACAATGTAGACCTCATACCTGACACAAGGCATATGTCACACCAGGGCCCTGATAGGTGAATTTTCATCACTGTAATTCCTGCCCGTTACACAAAGATCCCTTAAATCAGAGATGCTGTCACTCAATTTATTCTTTCACAAGTGTCTATAAAATTTGAGTTGTTTCCTCAATTGTTAGTTATTAACCAAATAATGGTCTATGACTGCCCAATTACCAGAACTGGGAAGCAGGAAACTGGTGGCAGCCAGAGTATGCTCAGGACACACTAGTTTCTTATTCTTCCTGAAGCTTCTAGTCTCTGTACAAATAGCCAGTATCCATGATAATGTGCATCTAATTGACAGTCTGGTTCTCATCTACAAGCCCACAGGCTTCTTGCTGATCTAAGCCATAGACTGTGAAACCTGGTCTCCAGGAGGGGCATGTGACCATGGCCAGTAAGCTTCATGCCTGGGCTAGCAATAAAGGATGCTGGAGGCAGGACCCAGCAGGCACAGAGCACCTAATTCTGCACCTGCTGCCTTCAATTGTCAGATCCTATCAATTCCTAGCCGTGGAGTCAAGTGAGGGCTATTTCATTCATTTATTATTATTCCCTCTCTTGACAACATTCTATGCATTTCTTTAGAATTTCCTTTTAAAATTTTCACTGGGAAAAGAACCTAACCCCTCTATCTGTGTTCTTTCTAAGACACCACATGGATGAGTGGGCCCCAGGGTATGACGTAGGAAGACAAGGAGGGAGAGGAGAAGGGTGAGCTCTGGGCACCAGGCTGTTCCTCCTGTCTCCAAGCAGGGCAGGCTCCTACTAGTTTTTACACTGCTACCAGAACAGCGCCCCTCACATGGGAAATCCCTGGTAAAACCACTGCTTATGTCAGTCAAGTGAACCTATTCCCTTAGTTATCTAGAGATTCAAATTTAATCCTACCCACGTCTTTGAAAAGCAACATGAACATAACAGAAAAGAGCTGTCACCAAGCTCATGACCTTGACTCTCAGGAGAGGTCTAGGTCCACTTACAGACCCTTCACCAAGCCAGCAGACCATGGGGGTAAAGATGGGATTTCTGAATTTGCCAAGGGAGGTTTGACACTGACATGCTAAAAAGTAATAGATGCTTCAAGAGAGCCAAATGTGGCCATGCTCTGCAGGGCAGGGACTGCTCTGCATCACAGGGAGCGACAGTGTGGACACGGGTCTGAAAGATCTCCGTTCATGACCTGCTTTGCTCCTTAACTTGCTTTGTGACTTCAAGCCTCAATGTCTCTTCTATAATGTGGGTAGAGTTGCTACACCTGCCTCATAACATTATTGTGTGAATCAAATGCAGCAATGTGTACAAAGTTCAGAGAAATGACTGGGCAGCAGTGGCTCTGGTTAGGAAGCGACTCAAGCCATTTTCTGTAGAAGTCAAAATCTCTTAGGGGCACAAGAGCATTGTAACTGCATATATTAACTAATTCGTACCAGTAACCCTAAACTGTAAAGAGCTGTCAAGCTATGGCTGAGAGTATAAAAGATTATGTAATGCATTTCAGAAAACATTATAAGTAACTTCATGTGTAAGACAAAAACTAAATTTCAAGATTAAAGCAAGCTTGTGTTTTCTTGCTAATTGTATTCAGCATAGTAGCAATATAAGTCCTGGTGGACCAGCTAGGTAAGAAAGAAAACAAAATGATTGATTTGATATGTTGAAAAAAAAATCCACAAAAGACTATTAGGACTAACCATCAAAATTTGAAAGTTGTAGTATACAAAACCAACACATAAAAATTGGTTAAATTTCCATATATTAACAATGAATATGCCAGCAAGGAAATTAATAAATTATTCCCATTCACAACATTGTCAAAAAGAATAAAGGCATTTGTAATAACTTATTACAAAGCCACAAGAGACTAATTTAAAAAGTGAAAGGAGACACAAGTAACTGGGAAGACACCCTCCCACCAAGGACTGCAGAACAGCACTGTGAAAATATCCACACTACGAAGAGATCCTCAGGTGAAGTGGTATGCCATCAAAATCCAACGGAACTCTTTCAGAAACAGAAAAAAAAAAATCTCCTGAAATTTATACGGAATCTGAAGGGACTCCACATAGCCAAAACATTGCGTTGTCTAAAAGAAAAATGTTGGAGACTTTATACTTCCTCATTTCGGAACACACCACAAAGCCACAGCAATCAAACATTGTGGTGCTGGGATAGTGATAAGACAGCCTGATCAAAGAGGTAAAAGGACCAGAAATATAATCTTGAGTATATGGTCAGATGCGCTTCCCTGAAGGAGCCGGGACCAAACAATGGCATTTCTCCAACAAATGACTTTGGAAGACTGAGCACCCACACAAAACAATGAAGTTAGACCCTTACCTTGTACCATCAAGAAAAAGAAGCTGAAAATAGATGCAAGACCTAAAACAAAGGGAAAAGGCTTTGTGACACTGGACTTATTTCTTTGATATGACACTGAAAGTAATAAAAGCAAAAGTAGGCAAACAGCATGATATCGAACTATAAAACACCAATAAAAGGAAACTCAACAGAATGGAAAAAAGTCAACTTATAAGATGGGAGAAAATATGTGCAAGTAATTGATGAGTTAATATTCAGAATGTATTAAAAAAAAAAAACCTGTGCAAGTTGACAACAGAGCTAAACATGATTGTCCACACCTTTAATTCCAGCACTCAGGAGGCAGAGGCAGACAGATCTCTGTAAGATCAAGGCCAGCCGTGGCTACAAGAAGATCCTGTCTCAAAAAAATTGACAACAGCAATAAATAACTAGGTTAAAACAACAGGCAACGGACTTAACTAATCATTTATTCAAAGAAGCTAGTGAGTAACAAGCCTAGTCTGATTCTCAGAAAACAGTAAGTTTAAGCTACAATAAGCTATTAGTTCACACCCAGTAGGATGCTCACTTTAAGAAACCACTCCCTTTGCCTGGTAATTCACAAAGTCCCAGATGTGGCAGGCTCTGTCTGGATGTATTAAGACAGGTCCTTCCCAGGGATTAGATTGGGGTTGGGGATTCTGATTGATTTATTATAGCAAAATCCCCTGGAGTGCTGGTTAAACATTCAGCCCCTCTAGACCAGGGCCCCAGACAGCCTGAACCCAGTGTTTAGAAGATAAGTGAATTGAACTCCAAGCAAGTGCCAGGGGATCCCAAGCAGTCTGCTCCTGGAAAGCCTGAGCAACAGCTCTGTGGATCCGGAGGAAGGTTCTTGGGAGCTATGGAATGGGGATGGAACCAAAGCTCACAGTGGCCTTGGCACTGCACACTGCCTTCTTTCTAGACCCGTGCCATCTCTGTTGGCACAGGAGCGTCTTTGAAAGGCAGGCTGGAGTAGAAGCAGTCATGACAAGCTAACTGCCTCACGCTTTTAGTTGGTCTGTCCTTGAGGAAAAGGGTAAAAGAAGAAAGGAGTGAGTTTTCTACATGACTAATATGGATGTCTCTTTAAATCAAGTCTTTTGACAAATATACTCATGTGTATCTGGGGAAGTTTGCTGTGCATAGTTCTTGCATTCTGGCTAGAACACTGGCTTCCTCATTATAGCGGTCTGGAGAATTTCAAGAGAAGAGTGAGCACTAACGTTTTATTGCAATGCCAAAGTGCTTCGGTTATCAAGCCAGCTGGGCTTAAGTACATGTTAAGAGGCTTCACTGTAAGTAAAACTAAATTCTGCTTTCTCTAACAGTTGAGTCTACACAAAGAGAGAAGGGCACTGTAAACATTTTTGGCCCAATTTGGTCTTTATGTATTTCTGTCAGACTGAGGGGTAGACAGAGCAGTGTTACATTAACAAACACCTTTGTGAATTCCAGGGAGAGACATGGAGAGAAAGAAGCTTGAGCAAGACAGCAGCCTGTCAGCCAGTTTAGCCGTTCATTTCTCATTAACTCCTTCCCAGCCTATGAGTGGATGCACAAAACATCTAAAACTAATTCATTTAAAATAGCAAAGCATCACCCATGCCTCTGAAGCACTTGTTCAAACTTATAGCAGTCACTGGATAGAGGAAAAAATCAGAATGACCAGACCTTGACCATCTGAAGGTTAAAAACAACTTGCAAGCTGGGCATAGGTGGCACATGCTTTTAATCCTAGTACTTGGGAGGCAGAGGCAGGTGGATCTCTGAGTTTGAGGACAGCCTGGTCTATATAATGAGAGCCTACATAATAAGACACATACACATACACAGAGAGAGAGAGAGAGAGAGAGAGAGAGGGAGATCACTACCACCACCACCACCACCAAAACCCAAAACAAAACCCCAAACCCCAAAACAACCTAGAGCAGCCTGAGGACTGCTTATTGGAGTGGTGGAAATGGCGATGAGTGTGGTGTGGCTCTCAGCACACCAGCATTATAACAGTACACCGCTCCCATTTCCAATGACTGAAACTGGAGGTTTGAAAACACAACTTGCCCAAGTCGCTCAGGTGTTAAAGTGAAAGAGTCAAGGATTTAGATGCAGATTTTTACGTTCACTATTCACAGTGTCACACCACCATAATTTACAGCCTGGAAGCACACCTGCTGATTGAGGGTCTCTCTGCTTCCGTTCTTGACCAAGCTTTGCTGGCTTGCTAGTGAATTAGTCAGTGAATGGTTGAGAAAGCTAGGACCCTTCCGCCTTATTGATGTCTCCCATGCAAAGCACACTGTCAACTGACAGCCCATGACATGGTGTCTTGCTTTCCTTATGCCACGACCAGCCAGAGATGACTCCTCTTAATCACACCACCAGTAATTATTTGAGAGTCCCCTGGAATTCCACCTTGCTCTATCTCAGTCTCCTCATTAGAACTCCCTCCTGGTGTGGAAGTTCATCATGTGACTCCTTGGATAGGGGCCCTCAGGCATCCTTCCCGGCTAGTATGTATTGTCTATTATCCTTTCGCAATTAATTGCAATGAGGGGAGAGGTTAGAGCCAAGAAATGCAGCTTCCAGGTCTCTTGCTCACAGCAGCAGCTCGGGGCCAGGCTGAGGGGTTCTCTGTTTGAGTTTGCAGGCTGCTCCTTTCTCACTGGGTGGATAGCAATCCTTTTTCTTTCTGCCTCTCTTTACAGCATACCCCTCTTCCACACTGACATCTACTTTGCCTCCTAACACGAATAAATTACTCTAGATCGTTTTCTCTAATATTCTTGAGGCCTTCCATCACGTTATATTGCCACATCATTTAAAAATGTGAAGCGCCTGGCGAACAATAGTTGTTACTGAAAGCAGATTGCTGAGGTGTTCTCCAGCGTTTACAATGATCACAGATACACTGAGGGCTTCCTTTCCTGCTGCAAAGCTGAGCTTGACTGTATTCAGTTTGGATGCTCCTGTTCACGTTAACAACCATTGCTCAAGTCACTGTTTTCTTCTAATTATTAATACCACTGTCGGAGTGACAATGGGCTCTGGAAAAGGGTGGTGTTGTCTAAGTGGTGGGCTGTGTTATGCACAATTACAGCTTCCAAAAGGGTGTTAACAGACACGGAGAACAAGCAATCAAATCAAAGACTAACAGAATGAAATCTCCAATGCACTGAGGATGCAGACTTTTTGCATTGTGACACTGTAAACAAAATAATAAGTGACTTGGAAATCCATGTTGGAAGCCCTCTCAGCCTTTGGATCGTACTTAGTCCCCTGAGCATCCTCATGCACTGCCATCAGCCAACAAACTATAATTTCATGCTTGACTGGCCTAATACAGTCCTAGGCTCCAGATTCTATACACAACCAGGCCGAGTCACAGAAGTTAGGTGAAAAGTAAATGAATAAATGATGGACAGAGGTTGCCTATCACCAGCCTGAAATGCGACATGTCTCTCCTCGGAATTCCTCAGTGCTCTTCACTACAGGACTCTTTTGGTCCCCTGCTGATTAAACATTAGCTAGATATTTCTGGAGCAGCTGCCATGGCTAGGCACAGTGGTAGGCCTGCAGGCTATAATGTGGAGGAAACAGGCATTAATGAATGCTTGGAATTTCTCAATGGAAAACCAGATGGTTCTCCATGGCAATCTCACTGTAGGTAGAAAAGTCCTGAATAGACTCACAGAGGTGCCTGTTGGGTCTTGGCAGCTTTCCCAGGGCTCTGTTCATCTTCGGGAGTTCTACTGAAGAGGGGCGTTGACTTCCCACCCTTTCTCTGATGTAGTTCACATTCATCAAACTGCCCAACTATATTCATCAGTCCGTATTTCGCAAGAGATTCAGAAAAGGCCTTCTGCCCAGGTCTGTGTATACTCAGTCAAGTTCTCCTAGTCCTTGAAACTGTGGCCAGATGCCTTTCAGTTGCTCTTTGGAAGATGACAGTATGAATGGGTCGGCCTGAAGAATGTAAAGAAGAGAGACTGAGAACTTACTGAAATTTGTTAGTCATCGACAAGAATGACTTTCTTCATTTGGCCATATTTTGTGCAGTTAGACTCATCCAAACTTGAGCACTGTTGCTGGTAGCAGAATCATAATTAAAGCTAAAAAGGGCACTTACTTCTAAGAAATTTCTTTAAGAAAAAATATGAAGACTGTCTCTCTCATTATCCTTTAGGCTGAAAAGTCTGTCCAAATACCTTTTGGCACTTCCAGCAAATATAATAAATTCTGTTCTCTGAGGGTGTCTTGGAGTAGCATTAATTTGGTATGATTGGGAGGCAATTTTCTTTAATTAGAAGATTTTTTTCGCCGTTCTTTAGTACTTCTGTGGTGCAGACTCTTTGGAGCAGCGGGCTTAAGGATGCTTAGCTCTTGTGAACCTTCAATCTTGAGAATGTCCCCTTGAGAGGAGATCAGGTTGGGAGCTTCTCATGCCTGTAGTCATCAATTCAGTAGGATTTTTATAAAAATAATAATAAGTCAGTAGTTTGGGTTGCAAAGAAGGGCAGAAGATTCACTCTATGTCACAGCTGCATAAAGCACATTTTAGTAGTAGAAAGAAAGGTATTGGAAAACAAACGACAATTATTATTTCCTATCTATGAACAGAAATACACACTTCAGAAGGTGACAAGTTTTTGCTTTACTGTCATAAGTAGGGAACACTGTGCGGAAGGACGGGAAAGTGATGTGGAGCAGATTAACACTAGACACAAAACTGAAAATTAAAGAGTTTTTGAACCTTGCTCAAACAAACTGAAAATTTATTCACTTACAAAACTTCTCCAACAAGCGAATGCAGAAAATGATGCTGCAGCAGGCAGCAGGGACTGAGATCTTTCACAATAGTGATTTATTATAAGAATTAGTATTATTGTAAGACCAGACATTTACTTTATTTTTCCTAAAGCATTTATTTACATGGACAGGAATATAATAGGGTCTGAAGACTACCCCATTTATGAATGTCCTCTTAACAAAAATAATACAAACTCATGAATATAAAATAAGCACAGGCCACTTAAAAAGGCTCATATAACCGGAGGGGCCTTAAAAGCTGGTGTTGTGTTGGTTCTTGGGGACTTTACCTCTGGAGGTAAGGCTCTGCCATGGTAACACCATATCCTGTGCTCCTTAGGAGGAGGCAAGGCCCAGCTCTCCTTAGGAGGAGGCTGGGAAGGCAAAGGAGGAAACTGTAGTCCTAGGGTTCATCCTTAGTAGTCTGCTGAGCACTCTGATTGGATCCCTTCAGAGATGTTTCAGCGGAACAAATACCAGAACGTCTGCTTTGTTATGACCAGAATTTACCGAGCTGGAATATTCCTCTTGAGGAGACTCACAAAGTGAATTGCTGGCCTTTTCCAGGTTATTATTTGATGTCCTTAGCCTTAAAGCACCTCACTCAGTGCCTCCATCTTAGTAGCAACTACAGTGGCCTCCATAACTGACACAACTTCTAGGTCAAACAGCTGCCAAGAACCAGACTTATCAAGATGCACAGGAGCAAGTTGTTAAAATCAAGCAGTGTTTAAAGACGCACACCCTGTGGGGGCACCAGAAAACATCACCTTGTTCCAAAAGATGGAGAAACCTGAAAATGCAAAGATTCGTACTGAGAGAGCTATATTTAATTACTCAGGCTAGGGATGGCATGTCTAGAATGTGTTGAAGCTGAATCATACGTGGCTGATCATGTGCATGTGATTATGCATACATGTGTACACATATATATGTAAACATATGTCAATTATTGGAAAAATTATTCCTTCCTGCCTCATCTGTCTGTGAGCAGCCTGTCCAGGCAACCCTCAGTTATAGGTAATACAATCCTCAAATGCTAGTAATATAAAAATCACTGTAATAATACAAGTGATCATTGCTGTCTACAGCAGCAGCACTTTTACAGCATCTCAAATCTGCAACCATCCTATTTTCCAATCTTTATTTCTTTATTCAGCAAAATGACTGCTATGGGCAGTTTAGACAGCCAGAGGAAGGTAAGGGTTTCTGACCTTAATAGGAGTTTCGACTAGGCAGTGTGCCTCATAGACTTAATATCATGAGAGATTATAGATATATTTTTCCCCCTTTATTGTTCAGGCGACTAATTGTGTGTGGTCACGAGCACAGGAGCATGTGTGTGACGGGAAATGCCAAATTCCTTTTGATTTTTCTTTGGCGACTGGCAGGAGGAGGGCATTCTTTTGAAATTCTTTTCCTTCTCTGAGCAAAGTGTGGGAACAGAGGGTGAGACTAAGTCAGTTCTCAGAATAAGATGCTCTACCATGATGGAAAGAGGAGGAAAGTCATTCTCAACAGCTAGGAGAGAACTGCCAAACATAGTTCCCAATCAAATTGGGCGTGGCTTCATAATGTGGTCTTACATCCAGCAAGAAAATACTACAGAGAGAGAATGGAGTCTCTACTACATTCCCTGCAAGACGGATGAAATGCTCTGTTCGAGCCTGGAGGCTCTCTGGGTGACGTGTCTGCTAGTGATTCTTCTGATGGTGTCAAAGGTGATCCGTGGTTACCTAAAAAAGAAGCACTTTTGTGTGCTCTCTGAATATGTGTTTTTACTGTGGCATTTACCCACAGTGCTGCCTAGGAACCATGGTTCTAGGACCCAGTACAAAGAATTTTTGTCTAGGATCTGAGATCTGAGCACTCATCTGACTTCAGGAACATTTTTTTTTTTCTGAATTTAGAGTCAGATGGAGTGATCTATGGCAGAACCAGCTTGCCAGTTATGACTGAAAGAACAGCTTACCCCAGAAACCCACATAATTTCCAGAACAATTATGATTCTAGCTTTTGTGTTGGACGCTATTTAAATGAAAGATTACTTACAAACAGATCAGCAGGGAGAAGAATTGTGTAAATTGGCTCCACTAAATGGACAGATTCATTTACACTTTGTATTTGGATAACTTATGCCAATTTTCTCTGAAGTCATCTGTTGTTCAGGTTAATAATTAGCCATGCCTCTTATTAACTGAAGGAGTGTTTTGTATATTGGCAGAGGGAAGCATATTATTTGAGAATGTGCCTATGAATACTGAGCTTTCAATACAGGCACAAGAGTTTATTTTCAAAAATGCAACATTTATTTTCCCAACTGATTGGAAATCCGGAAGCTCCTATCTTTCATTCTCATGAGGCTTTGTAGAAGAATGTATTCCTCTTTACGAGTGTACAAACAGTCAAGACTAGAAGACAAAAGGGTAAAATGTTTATGCTGTGTAGTGCTCTGCTTAGAGTGAAAGATCATATTTTAAAATATATTAAGAGACATCTATTTTATAGACCACATTATAGATCTTTTGAGAAATCCAATGTGAACATGTTAATTTATAAGATTTAATGACCAGAACATCAACCTTAAAATTCTTTTACAATCCCTACTAAATACAAGGAATATATGTATCCATGAAGGTGGGACATTAGTCCATTTAGACTGCTTGAAATAATTGGTGCAGATTGGGGTCCTTTGTGTGTCTCATTTCTGTGCCATTTAGTGACTGTCCTTGAGGAGGCGGTACCAAGGCTGGTGCCCACTGCTAAAGATTTCTCTGGAAACAACAACAAAATCCAAAGTGCTTCCTGGCATGTGATTTTGGGTTTTTTTTTTTTTTTTTCAAGAAATGCCTGGTTCTGCACAGTATTATATACTTATGTCATTTCCCCACTCATAACTCTTCCTTGTTTTAGAGTATGTGTGGGGGTAGGGGGACATGCTGTGTAGGCTTTAAAAGGAAATTAATCAGACAGCAATAAAAATGATAACACTCTGGAGTATTTATCCTGAGTGTAAATTCTGAAGGCAATAATGGTGAAAGATGGTTTGCAGAACAGCTGGATGAGAGGAAGTGAGTCCAGAAAAGTCTCAAACTTCCTATTTAAATATCAGGATGAAGGACAGAGAGGAACCTGCACTGAGCTTGGAGAGCTCAGCTGCAGGAGGGACGGAGATGCTACGTCTGTGAGGCACACAAACAAAGTATCAAGTGAGCTGCCTCTGGGTGCTGGGGCTTGGTGGAAACAGAAATGTGTGCCTTAGTTACCTCTCTATTACTTCGATGAAATGCCATGACCAAAGGATTTAAGAAAGAAAAGAGTTTATTTCGGCTTATAGTTTCAGAGGACTAGAGTCTGTAGTGGGGTGAAGGCATGGTGTGCTGGCAGAAGCAAGAAGCCTGCTTGTTACAGTTTCATCACACACACACACACACACACGCGCGAACGTGCGCACACGCACGCACACAGCAGTTCTCCTTGGCAGATGGGTCATACCTCCGTCACTTACGGCGTCTAGGGGCCTCTACTGCATCCTAGGCCTTGCCCTCACAGCTTCACATAGTGGCCTCTCAGGGCTTCCTTGCAGGAACTTTGACCCTGTCACGCATTGCCTGGCCTCAATGCCTCTCTGAAACCATGGAGGAAAAATCTACAACGCTTTCGATCGTTCATCTTTCATGCCTCCGAGGCCAGTACCACACGAATGAAACTGCCAAATTTGGCTGCCAGCTTGGGCTGCACCCTCACCCCCTTGGACGGCACTGGCAGCAGATTTGTAGGCTGCCTTGGAGCAGAAAATCCCTTAGATCTTCTCCTTTCACAAGGAGAAACTTAGCAGGGTGGGGTCTTGCCCTCAGCAAATCATCCCTATTCCAATGCAGAGTAGGAGGCTTTACTTTAATGGTGCTAATCATCTTAAAAAACTATACCCTCTTTTTCAGTGCATACCTTGGAGGCAACCTTAAGCTTCCTAGTGTTCTTTTGCTCTCTAAGCTTCACAGTCACAGACTCAATGTTAAGCTGTCTTGACGTTTCCTCTGCCAAATAAAATGGTTCATTAATTTTTTTGTTCATTTGTTTGTTTTGAGACAGGGTCTCCCTGTAGCCCCAGATGGCCTGGAACTCACCATGTAGACCAGGCTGACCTTGATCTCACAGGGATCTGCCTGCTTTTGCCTCCCAAGAACTGAGACCACGCCCAGATCCAGCCCGTCACTTTTAAATCCAGCCTCATGTAAATTTTGGGGACATGGGCAAAATGCAGCCAGAATCTTGGAACGACCGGTAGCAGTTTTGCCCCTTTGAAACTCATCTTTTTCTACATGTTATTTTAATCTAAGAATAGAAAAAGAATCGCCTAGGGATAGAGAATTTAGTAACAAGAGACGAGGACCATAACAGAACCTTAACATCAGCATTTTGTTGTCTTGTTTTTATCTTTTTGCGACAAGATTTCCCTGTAGAACTAATTATGTAGACCAGATTCACCTCCTCTCATCTGAAGATCTGCCTGCCTGAGCCTCCCAAGTGCTGGGACCAAGGGCATGCATTACCACTCTTGGCAGCGACTGCATTTAGTGGGCAAAGAAAGATAAGCCAGTGAAGGCCACCAAGTGTGACGACCTGAGTCGGTCACCAGGACCCGGCAGTGGTAGGTGAGGACTGGCTCCTGCGAGTTGTCCTCTCTCCTCTCCTGCGAGTTGTCCTCTCTCCTCGTCCTCTGGCTAACGTGAGGACCGGCTCCTGCGAGTTGTCCTCTCTCCTCGTCCTCTGGCTAACGTAAAGGTCACTGCCAGAGAACTGCTCTCCAGATGAGAAGAAAATAGAGGAAGAGGATGAAAACCAAACATTTACTCTAACAGGAACCTCATCTAATTTTTCTGCCGTTCTGGTGAAATCAAAGCTGAGCTAAATGCTTTCGAAAACAGATTCCCGACCTGGCGAAAACAAACTTTACTCACTCCGAAGTGTCATTTCTTTTTCTGTACTCTGTGGCCTTTCAATATTATTTTTATTAAAACTTTTAGGAAAAATGAAACAGGAAAGAAATGAAACATTAACTATGTAGAAAACAAGAGAAAAGGAGCAATGAAATAATCTAGAGTCAGACTTTACAAATCTTTTCAATTTCTTCCACCAAACAATAAATAACACTACAACTAATGGGAAGTCTAACTTTGGGAGTTTTCTATGAAAGAAAGCAGCATCTGTTTCAGAGAAGCCAATGAAAGGAAGGGAACTTTTCTGCTCACCACCTAAAGGTCAAATAAACAAGAAGTAATGTAACTTCATAAACCTGAACCTGGACTTGAACCATGGCCTTAAGCAGAGGCTGGAATGCTCGTACATGCTGGGCGTGTGAGGTATGATGGATCCAGTTTCTCTTGGAAACGCCAGGCTGTTTTTCATCCTTGAATGTAGCATGCACTGGCTCAGTGGTTTGCATAGGCAAGGGTGCCCAGTCCTGAGGCCGTCCATGCAGAAACGGCTTTGTGCCTGGCTTAATCAGGTAGGAGGATGGGAAAGGAATAGCACAGTTCGTTGTTGTTGTTGTTGTTTTGAGTGATAAAAAAGCGAAAAAAGGGAGTTGAGCTGATTATTCAAAAGAGACAGATAATGGACGAAATGGAAATGAAATTAAAATTCCTCAAAGGGTATTTGTCATAAGAAAATCCAGCCGTTTTTGGTTAAATCAGAAATCAAATGGAAACTATGTGTATTTGAGGACCAGAGTTACAAAGCAACGGACAGGGAGCTGGTCCCTCAGTAAGGGAATCCTAGGCTCTGGATTTTAGTCTTAGCCTTGCTGAGTCTCGGTTTCCCACCTCTCAGGAGTAAGCAATAGTCCAGCCTTGCACTGTGACAGATAGCCCACCAGCTACTGCCACTTGCCCTCTCCCATCCACAGTCAACCTGCTTGTGTCTATGAGATAAGCTATGAGTGAACAGCTCTGCATGAACAAAGCAAGATTCTAAACGCAAGATGGAGAACAGGATGCAGCTCCGATGAAAACATTTGTAAGGTGACAATTTAAAGAGCCTCATAGAATAGAGGAGTTCACGATGTGTCAGGAACGAGGTAAGATTGCTTCCTTGTTTCTCTGAGAAAGAGGGTAAAAGTCATGTTGGGAGCTACATGTGAAATTAAACACCATTTATGGCAGCTTGTTAGACTTTACGCCGTTTATCCCTTTCAGATTTATGCATGCTTCCTGTGACTGCATCACTGCAAGTTAATACGTCAATTATTTACTTTCTGGTAGCCTAAGAAAGCGCCTTCGTTTACTACATGTCCTCAAATGGAGGTGATCTGTCTGTTGAATTTCTAAGGATGAAAATGTGATAAATGCACCCGTACAACAGAGACTGGAATTGTTCTCCTTTCTTCACATAAAACCTTGGGAAATATTCATTCCTTTTGATCAAAGTAGCTTTTGCTTGGCTAATACTGCCTTCCCATTGTGCAATATGGTCACTTTGAAACGTTTTGAAACCATGGCAAAGGCCATGAGGAAACGTGGGTTCTCAAGCTGTGGGGGTTCTTGAACTTGCATGCAGACTGATTTGGGTTGGAAAGTTGTTATTGTGGTAGAACAGGGAGAAAGTTTTGTTTTAGCTTCCAAATTCGAAACCGGGACTGGTCAGAGCTCACATGGCCAGCAGAGCCAGCCTGGGAATCCAGGTCCTCTGGCTCCTTATGTTGCTGCTGGCCACCTCTGGGGCCCAACTGTATGTTCTTTGTGTACGAGTTTCGGTTATTTGGAAAACACCCGACTCTTCTTACAATGGAAACTCTATTCATGTGAATCAAAACACTTGTGTGTATAATGCTTGCAGTCACAGTTTGTGACTGAAAAATAGGCAGTTTATTTTCAGGACCAGACAGAATGTATCTAACTGGGGTGGAGGCAGGAGGAAACCAGCTGCCACAGGAGACCACTCAGCACTGTCCTGAGATCAGGAAGACCAGAGCATGCAGTAGTCTCAGCTCTGTTTATTCTCAGTGAGGGACACTTGGCATTTCCAAACGATGCTGAGTTGGAACTAAGCTATTTTGTTGGAAGACGCGGTAGCTGGGGTTCTGGGGCCAGGAGAGCGGAGGGAGTGAGAGTTCTTTGCTTCTGCAGAGGGAGGTTTGGTCAGGTCAGCGTTGGTAGCACTGTCCTCGGGTAGAACCTAGCTAAGCCTCTTCAATGGAAATATGGAACGGCTGCCCATTGATTATGGGGAGGGGAGGCCAATTCTTGCCCTTGAGTAATAATAACAAGGTCAGCCTTTATATTGAAGTTCTGTTCCTTCCCCGCTCCCCAAGGCCTTTGTTACATATGCTGAGTATAATAATGGGAATCTCACCAAAATCTTGCAAGGTAATTGTGATTATTGCTGTCATTCTCATTCTATAAATCAAGATCCAGAGAGTTTAAGCAGTTTTCTCTGTATTATATAGCTAGTAGGTGACAACACCTCCAATCCAGCTGTTTGACTCATGCTCTGTGCTGCCCCAGGCTAAAGAGTCTGAACTTGACTTGGTAGGATGTGGTACAGCTGCAACTATCCGTAATACAAGTTAGCCTGAGGTGAATTTGAGTGGTGTCTGCAGACAGAAGACAAGCTGACGAGACCAAATTAGCACAAAATACTAAAATAAATATTCTGCCTCTTTTTGAGTAGGATACTAATTGTGGAGCATTCCTCTGTGATAGAGAAGCTCTAAGAGCAAAAAGCAGGTTCACTGAGAGGTCTAGAGAACTCCATCTGTGAGGCAAGACCAGGCAAGTGGCTGGTAGTCCCTGAAGAACTGGCTCAGCATGAGAATGGAGCAGGCTCAGGACTCAGGAGTCTGAGTGGGAGGGGCCAGCTTTCCAGCTCCGTCCCACAGCAGCTGTGGTTACCCTGGAACTGACTAGGGCTGGACGCTGGGGGTCACCCGGGCCCCCACTTCCTTACCGCCTGGGCTTTTCTCTCTGCAGCTGTGATGCCCCCACTGCGGCTGCGTCTGATTCTGTGTGTTCTAGCACTTGTCACTTTCCTCTCCATTCCCATTGTAACCACCATAATTTAGAGCACTGTGACTTCTCCCTAATCAATGCAGTTAGATCAATCTTTCTAAGAGGAGCTTCTGTCACTCCTGTGTCTACAAACCACCTGATTCTTCATTGTCTCCTGCAGCACACGCAGACACTGTCCCCTGACACTCCCAATCTTAACAAACTTCCCTCCACATGGCTTTTCAGTCTCTCTCCCTCTAATACCAGGCTGCGGCCCTCACTTTCCCCCAAGCACACACAACACTTTCCCATCTTGCTGCCTTCTCTTTGTCCGAAAGCAATGAGTGCACCTGATCGTCCAGACACTTGTTAGGTTTTGCTTACTCATTCTGTTTGGGTGTTACAGTGTATCTGTAGGGCAGATATGATTGTACTCATTTAAGGGACTTAAAAATAGTGGTTTAGAGTGGGACTGGAGCGTGAGGTCTTGCAGGTGAGGGACCATCTCAAACCCACTGCTGTACCACAGTTCCACTTTGTTCTTTGATTTGGCCTTTCTTCTACCCGCCCCACACTCCTTCCATTCTCACTTGTCAAAGTTTGCCTTTCCCTCAAAATCCAACTCAAATGCAGATTCTGCACTCTTCCAAAATAAAGAGTCAAGGGTGCTCCTCTGGGTTTTTACAGCACTTGTTTAACTTGCTAACCACTTAAAGCAGTTGAGGGGTGGGAAGCCCAAGAGTTCCTGGTAAGCATGACCAGACACGATACCCACAGAGATCACACTTTTAAATAATTCTGATCATGACCACTTCAGGAAACATGTTTCATATCATAGTCATGCACATACTTGCACACCCTGAAATGAGCATTACAAATAACATTTATTTTTAAGTCCATGATATACTTTCATGTATTACAAAGTTTTGGTTAGGAACCCACTCAACTGATTTTGATGACCACTAAAGAGCCCTGAGTAGCAGCATGAGAAACCTTCACTGAATTATCTGTATCTTCTAAATGGCCCTTCAACATTTTTAGAGGTCCGCAACAGACTGGCTTAGCAAAGACAGTATAATTCACCGGGGATTTAAGGGAGTTCCTATCAGGAACACAAACCAGTTCCGACAAGGCTGGGCCAGGAAGGAAGGGCCTTGACCAGAAGACATCAGCTCCTTCTTGCAGGAAGGTCAAAGGTAGGGATTCTCTGGGGCCATGTGACAGTGGGGCATCTTCAAAGAGTGAGATTTCTGGGAGCCAAAGACCCAGGGAGGAAGATTTCTCAGCAAGACATGTCTGAAGACAGTGAGGAGACTTGTGTGCTCATCATAATCCTGAATATAGTAGGAAATCAGCTAGAATTTAAAAATAATAAAAATGTAATGAAAGTCTTTGTTTATATCTGCATAGTGAGTCTGAGGGCCTGCAGGCCTATAAACCTGTCACTGAATTTAGTATCATTTCAACTTTATGAAGCACTTGATGTTTTCAAAGTGCTTGTACAATTACCAATTACCATAATGTTCATCTTCTGAGCATTTTAGCTCAGAGAGGGCCCGAGGACTTCTGACTAAGAGTGAAGGGTGTAGAAAAAGAGAAAAACGTTGGTCCAGCTAGTTAAGGACCAAGCTTTAGCTGGAGTTTGAGCTGCTCAAGATGTGGGGTGCCTGCTTCTAGAGACTTCTTTATCTCTCAGCACCCAGAGCCTGCAGTGCTCAAAGTCTCTCTCATGATGGTTTCCAGCACGCTGCTGCACTTGGGACCACTCAGCATGACTCAGGGTGCACTCCAAGAAAAGGAAGGAAAGGCAAGGGTGTGGCCCCCGGGATTCAGCCGAGGTGTTTGTAGTTGTTGGAGAAAAAGCAGTGGGAACAAGGACAAAACTCTCTGAGACCTTCTGGGTCCAGCCAGCAAAGACAAGCTAAAAGGTTAGGCAAGGGTTTGCATGGCATCCTGCGTTCTGGCCGTGTTTACAGGCAGTGGTCAGCAAAGCCCTGTACACTGGCGGATTTCAAGGAATTCCAAGGAAATGGCTTCAAGGGGTGTCAAAGGCAGTGGTTCAGGATGTGTCTGTTTCCTTTGCAAGGCTCTTTTGTGCTTCTTCCCCTATATTTGAACGTCCACAGCGCCAGCCACTACTGGCAAGAGGCAGCCTCAGGAAGTACAGCATGCCTTGAATGCTGGTGGTTCTGTTATCAGTTCAGGAACAAAAAGCAGCCTTTCCATCAAAAGTGAATCTAGATTCAAGCTTCTGCTAGGTTAGTTAAAGCCTCTGTCAGAAACTCTGCAGTTTCTGACTATGGGCAACTAACTACATACCATACCAGCCTCCAGACTTACGGGGCTTTTAGTTGGAAAGCATTCTGCCTAGTCTGACCCTAATGATTACACCCCTGAATCACCTTCGTTAGGGGAAATTTAAGACTCAGTCTCTTTATGAAGTGACATGTGTATATTTTAACACATTTATGTCTTGAAACACATGTGTGTGAGTGTTCCCAAATGTCTCTCCAAGTAGAATGAAACATCCCTGTTCTCATTTTATGCGTGTAGAGAACACTGGTGGGTGTTTGGGGAGCAACTGTCCAAGATCATTTCTGTTTACTGCTGTCCTTGTTTCACTGCTCTGCACCTGGCCACTAATTCCCTTCATTAGAACAAAGGCACTGGGCCACTCTGCTCAAAGCGCTCGCTGCATTGGTCTCCTGCTGTCAAGAAGGAAAATCTGTGTTCTTTCCCACGGCACACACGGTCTAATAACCTGTGTGTGGCTGCCACTCTGCTTTCACTTGTATGTTTGGGTTTCTTTTTTTTTTTTTTTTTTGGTCTTTTTTGGAGACAGGATCTCCCTGTAACCCCAGCTGGCCTCGAACTCACTATGTAGACCAGGCTGGCGTCGAACTCACAGAGATCGGACTGCCTATAGGATTAAAGGCCCGCGTTACCATACCTGCTGGTTTCACGCCTTAAGAGTTGTGCCATTTTCCAAACATCCTCTATCCTTCTGGTGATTTTGCTGACCTCCTTTCACTGTCAGAAAACCCTTGGCCCTGCTCCTGATAGGTTCTAACTCAGTTTTATGTTCTATCCTTGTGGCTTCCTGACTCTTCACAGATGCTGCAGGCCCTACTCTTCATCTGCTCCCACAATTCTATGTTGCAGATGTTTGTGTTCTCAGAATTCATATGCGAAAACCTAACCCCCAAGGAGTGGCCTTGAGTGGTGGGATCTTGGGGGCCTTTAGGAAGTGATTTCAGTTCATGAATGGGACTTCTGTCCTTATAAAAGGCACCTGAGGATTTGTTTACTTCTGCGGTTTCAGAGGATTTTTTCCTAAGGAAGAAATCTTAAGACTATATTTGTTTAGAACAACTGAAGAAAAAAAAATGCATCTATATATTTATGAAGGAAGAAACACTGAAACCAAATCCAATCCTGGAAACATTCAGTGTGTAGGTGCCTGATAAATGACTGTCACAGGGATGACTAAGGCTTATGACAGAAAGGACACTGTAGAGAACACTTTGATCCGTGTTTAGCTGCCCACACCACCAAACAGAAATACAAATTAATAGTAAGAGAATTCTTCTTTTTTTTGAGACAAATTCTTACTATGTAGTGCTGAAGGCTGGGAACTCGATATGTAGACTTGATTGGCCTCGAACTTGTAGAGATATGCCTTCTTCTGCCCCTGCCTCCAGAGTGCTGGGATTAAAGGTGTGCACCATTATTTCAGGCTGAGAATTCGTATTGTCATAATAGAATGTTTAGATGATCTGTGTGTTGGGAATAATCCAGGGCCTCTGGAGACTGCCTTTTGTCTTTTTTCTCATTCTTGCACGTTTTCTTCCATCCATGCATGCCACACATGTCACAGAATCTGCCCCCACGTTCATTCTCCTTGCTCAGAATGCCCCAGCTCCCTCTCATTATTTAAAGAGGAAAGCATATTAGGAAACTCCAGTTTCTTCATGGACCCTTCCCCACATGGCTGAAAGGACAGTAATTATTACCTCTTCTTCCATCAACCATTTTATCTCTTTGTCTACTCTTACTTATGGGGTGGTAGGACACACACTAAGAAGGAATCATTACCATCTACCCTGAAGTCAACCTTAATTTAGGGTTGGCCGTGCTTATTCAACACGTAATTTATGGCACCTATAGCAGCTTCTGCTGAGTAAGAGAGACCCAGGCTCTGCCAAATGACAGGTGATGATAATCTGTGTGGTCACCGTCCATGCTGGTAATATGTCTGTGGTAGCTCGTGAATTTGATGGCAGCCTGCAAATACCTTGGCTGCCATAATTAAGGAGCGACTAAATAAGAAATTTTAAGCAGAAGATTCTTCTCCCCATGAGTAAGAAATATAAAAAACTAAATTCAACATTGCAACATTATGGTAATGCATATATTTCTGTAAGTCTTCACATTTTTCTCACATTTTTCCTAACAAAATGATCTGATACCAACCTAGAAATCATCAATATAGCATCATATGGCTAATGACAAAACACCAGAGCTTCACCTGAAAGATGCAATTGAAAGATTTCCGTTATCACAGGAAGGTACAAGAGGAATAATTATCATCAAAACCTTGTATTGCTTCCATTGTAGAACAGAAAAATTGCTGCACTTCTCTATCAAGTCAAAATTGCTAGCTGTAGTGCAATTTCCAGAAAAATAACTAAGAGAGGGATGGGCCATCACTGAAAAAAAAAAAGAGAAGTGAGACAGCTGCATGTGCAGAGCTGAGGACACAGAAGAGCTTGGCATCCAGTGGGATGAGAGTCATGCCTGGCTCACAGACCAAGGGAAGCCTTTCACTTACAGAGACTAAGACTTTCTTATGGTACCAGAATACAGCTGTCGTGACTAAAAACTACTGCTGGGATATAAAATAATGGAAGTTGGAGCTGGGTATGGTGGTACATGCCTTTAATCCCAGCACTCGGAAGGCAGAGGCAGGTGGATCTCTGTGAGTTCAAGGCCATCCTGGTCTACATAGTGAGCTCAGGCCAGTTCCAGGTCTACACGGTGAGTTCACTGTCTCAAAAGGACCAAGAAACCAACCAACCAAACAAACAAAAATAATGGAAGTCAACTCCCAGATAATAAGTGACCATGAATATTAAGTGCAGATAATAAGTGACCATGTTTTCTTGTTTTCTTTTCTTCAAGAAAAGTGGCTATCGATATGTGGTAAAGTTAACGTAACTCTAATATTCATTAAGTATATTCAAATATTCTGAGTGAATTCTTTTAGTTATCAAAACAAACCTAAAAAAGTATGCAACTACTATTGCACAGACTGTAACAGCAAATGATAGCTGATCTTAGCTAAAAGGCAGGGAAGCAATTCACAGTAAAAAATCAGTAAGTCCTGACCACTAAGCCAGACCTTTTCTATTTGACAATAACTAAAACAATGTGGTGTCTGTGTGCCTTTCTTTGTTCTTTAAACTCATTCCTAAAAGAATGTCTATAATTCTGATGTTCCCAAACAGAAATATGTTAGGATATATGTTCTGTGGAAATTTGTCCACAGCTATATAACCAATGCCCACGATGGTCATTGGTCCATGGAAGGTTCTTAATAATTATGCGATAAACTAAAGAATGAATCAATGAATGAGTCTGCACATCTGATACAGTGCTGTACGTTGAGAAAATACTCAATAGATTGCTTTAGAATTGGATTTAAAAGAATTTATTTTGTGAATCCATTTTCTACAAAGAAAGGGACGATCATTTGATTTTGGGGTTGTATAATTCTCAAGTTTCATTTTGTTTGCTTAAAGTGAAAAAGAAATGAAAAGGCATTCGCATTTAATAGAGATGTTATTAAACTTTTTTTTTTTAAGTGGAAAAAGACAAAAACATTGCAGAGATTCCAAAGCTCACACAGAATACTAGGATCACTGTGGAAAACTCAGTCACCATCTCTGGACCCCAGTTTTCATAACTGTAGTGGGGGACCCATACTGCTTAGACAACAGTTCACAGGGTAAAACCTGCACTGGCTGCTTGCTCTCAAGAAGAGTTTTATTCCATGTATGAAATACCATGATGAATTCAGGCTTTGGGGTTTGAGGAAATAGTATTCTGAGTGCTTTTAGTGTTTGGATTGAGAGGCTTGTGAATAGGCTACCACCAGCAGGTAGCTGTCTTTGAGCTAGTCAACCTTCTGATGGAGTCAGACAAAACAAGCTGTAACACGTATTCATTCTATTACATGGAAGAAGAAGGCAGGGGAGAGTCAAGTTATGACTTGAACATGATGGCCCGTTTCCCCGTTAGAAGTCCTGTGGGTCGCCTTCACCACAAAGTCGTGAGAAAACAGGTACTCTGGAAGCTGGTGTTTTCTTGCAGGGAATTTGAATTTGTTTTCATTTTGGCACTAAGGTCAAGGACTAGCTACAAAGTTTTTCACAGTGGCACCCATGAAGGTAAGGATGACCAAACGCCAACTCGGATACCCAGCGACCTGACCAGGGTGAGGTGGTGGGTGAACTGCTACTCAGGGCAAGAGCAGCTCTGTCCAGTCAGCCTCACCCAGAAAGCAGCAACTAGGCTGTCGGTTGGCCAAGGCCGAGGCCGGGAGGGAGAGACTCAGAGGGAACCTTCAGGACGATGAGTGCTTTTGTTTATATGTAAAAAACGTTGGTGTTTCCTGGAACTGCCTGGAAGTTATCTTCCAGTAAGTAAGGGCTAACCGTTTTTGTAATTTGTAGCTCTTCTAAACACATTTTCCTGCCTCCCCCAGTTTAATGGCGTGTTTTTCTGGTTATTTCAAAAGGATTTGGCCTCCTGGCTCATTTTGATGAGACAAAAAGCAAAACTTCATGACGGTCAACCATGCCTACCTTGTTTGCTCCTGGAATATACTATATGATATATCACCTGGCACACAGAAGGCACTCATTAAATTGTTAAATCTTCTACTATCTTTCCTACTTGTTAATGAAAATAAAATATCCCTCATCCCCAGACTGGTGAAGCTGTGAACGGACTACTACAGAGGGGATGACATTGAAATCATTACAAAATCCTCTAGGCACACTCGCAGCAGGAACATCACACATGCATCGCTGGTGGCTGTACTCAGTGGCTGGATCTCAGGAATCAGGGGGCAAGGATTCCTCTTGTGAATGAAGTTCCCAGAAAAACTGCCTTAAAACTGAACATTCTACAAAGGCCAATCAACTGATTAGAACTTCAGTGACCATGGAGAGTTTGGAATGTTGCAGGTCCACAGCCTATTTACCATCTATCTTGGGCCATCTCTAGCCCCTTACATTGCCCACCTTTGTTTCTGACTTAACACCCTGTGACTAACATATAAAAACTTTTTGGAATGTTATCAGATAGCATCTGAGCCTACAGTTGAGATTTCTTGGCTCATACTTGGCTCCAGAATAAACTATCTCTTATCCCCTTTGAGGTGAGAGTTATGCTTTTGAGTTGACACCCTGATGGGTACAGCCTGGTGTTCTGTTGGTTTTGAATGCTGACTCCAGGTCTCTGGGCAACCTGGGGTATCTCAGATGAGCCTTTCCCTCAATTGGGCTCAGTGACTCATTTATAAAGCAGGGATTCCTGTTCCACTGGGAACATTGTATAAAGTGAACTCAAGTCATTCACAAAGACCATATCACTACTCCAACATGTGACTCATGGCTGCTTCAACCAGTCAGCACAGGGAAAAGCTGGTGTTGCAGGACTCATCATTTGAAATGGTAACTGCTGCTCACAGCATTCAAACTAGGATTTAACGTAAGTGTGACTGTGTGGATAGAGTGATTTGTTAAGTTTTAGGAGGGGAAGCCCTTCCTTCTTCCTTCCTTCCTTCCTTCCTTCCTTCCTTCCTTCCTTCCTTCCTTCCTTCCTTCCTTCCCCCCTCTCTCCCTTCCTTCCATCCTTCCTTCCCTCCACTTTTCCTTCTTCCTTCCTTCTACCTGTCTTTCTGTTAAGATTAAAATATTGTTCCATTTAAATCCATTAAATGCATGGTTCCAAAGCTGTGGGAGAATAACCCAGATATTCGTGCTTCTTCTCGAGCAGAGTCCCAATCTCTCTCTCTTAGGGTGGCAGGGAGTCTAGTACCTGATGCCATCCTGCCCAGCAGGATGTACAAGAGCCCTGGCACACAGACATCCTGAGATGGACCTTTCGTTTTGTGGGCATTATTTCTGGGAGCTCTCCATCCACATGGCTTTGTGGAATTCTGTCACTGGATCAACTTGCCATATTGTTATTGCCAAGCATTTTCTTGCTGTGTAAAATGCTGGCAGGCACACACTAAGTTCAGTTGATGTTGGCAGAGAGGAACTGTTCAAAATGATTTTATTTTGGAAAAGGTCATTTTTATCCTATGTCATTCTCATTTGTAGGACTAATATACATGAGTGTTTAAGGAAAGAGGTGATAAATGACTGGATGGAGAAAGACTACAAAGCAGACAGTCCAGCAGGGCCATTAGTCACCCATGAATAAGGCACACAAGATTCCGTACCAGTTGTAACACTGTGAATCTAAGCAAGTGGTTTTATATGATGTTTTAAAATATGAATAAAGACACATCGATTTTAGTTTCTAGCCTGCTCATTATATGAGATTGTTAGTGGGGATGAGCAGTAGGTCTAATATTCTGAGTTTGGTGCTAACAAAACCAGCACGTGACTGGTGAGATAAGAGGTATTCTAAGTCATCCACACGGAGCTTCTACGCCAGGGCCAGGCTGAGCGCACCAGGTCAATTGTACTAGTGGAACAGAAGTTACTATAATATCTGGGTCATTTAAGTTTTTCCACTAAGAGATCAGATTGCTTTTAGTCTTAAAAAAACCAAAACAAAGTAACAACTTCATTTTTATGATCCTTAGCCATGAAATTTGGGGCTCCTGTGTAATTGAGCCACTTCTAAATTAAAATTGCAGAATTCCGGTGGTTGTGTTAGAAAACTGATGAAATAAAAGCCAATTTCTTTCCTTCGAAGGACGGGTGAACCAACCATAAGCAGGAGGTTTGCTAAGGCAACTGGCACGTAGGACAGCTGCTGGGGCTGTGTCTACTTGGGGCTGTGAGTGTTTACTTTGGGCGGCCTATATAAAACACTCATACCATCCACTTGGCCACGCTCTGCTTTTAGATTTAATTAGTAACCTTTGGATAATTAATTGGCTTTCCTTGCTACATCAATATCTGAAATGAAGGTGCCCTGGACAGAAAATATTGCTTGCTTGTTTGCTTATCTGATTGATTCATTCATTCATTCAACAAATATTTATCGAGTGTCCCCTCCTGCCAGTCAGTGTTCTATGCCCTGAGGACATACCAGTGAAGAAGAACAGACCCAAATTTCTGAGTCCAGAAAGAATATTTCCTGGTTAGAGGCGGCCATGGAAACGAAGCACAGACTGTATCAGGTGACAGTGAGAATTAGAGGAAAATTATGAAACAGGGAAGGTCCGACAGAGTTCCCTGTGGGGAAAGCCAGGAGGGTCTCACCTGCAAGCTCAGTGAGAGAGGCCAGAGGCATTTCTGTCTGAGGAGAGAGCCAATGAGAAGCTGGTCCAGCCACATGCTGAGCACGAGGCCACAGACTGTGCCTTCAGTCTTCTCCTGTCAGGGGAAGGATATTCCACCTCATGGGGGCATAGAGAGTCCAAAGTTTGGTATCTGGTTTCATTTCTGCCTCCTTTGCATTTGGATAGACAGAATGTATTCTTTTTTAGGAGACTGAAGGGCTTCTTAGAGTCATTTATATATTTTACTTTCTAAGTCTGAAAACTTGAAGATATGATTTTTCTTTCTTTTTTTTTTTGGTGGTGGTACTGGGGATTGAACCCAGGACCTCACATATGCTGGATAAGTGCTCTACCACTGTGCTATATCCCTAGTACAAAAGTTGAAGATATGACTTACAAACCTGGGGGCCTCTTTATGGTGATGTGTGTTCTTTTTGTGACCAGCAAGGACCCTAACTCCAGTATCACCTGAATACTGTCAACAGATGTGTGAGAAATGAGTGTTTAACTATATATACATACACACACACACACACACACACACACACACACACACACACACACATAGTGTAAGGAATCGGGATTGGCAATTGTTTGAAGGGTAACTTCATGAACATGTTGAGATATGGGCTTTTGTGGGAGAGTAAGAGATTCCAAGCACAGGGAATTGCTCATTTAAAGGTCACGCTGAATGTTGGAGAGATCTGGCCTTGAATTGAGCCTTACCTAGATTACTTACAGTGATCTGCGAGTTCACTTCTCCATCACAAAGCAAATGATGATAAGAACTGAAACCGAAAGAGTGGTGACCGAGTTTCGGGCCCACGGTGCTGGTGACAGCGCACTGGAGCTGGGTAACATCTGCTTCCTGCCTCACTTCTCCGTTCCTTCCCTGCGCGGCATGATTCAGAACTGCTGCCCACACTGAATCATGCTGAAATGCTCAGGAGCCATCAATTTTGTCAAGGTAGACTTCCAACCACGTGGTTGAACAGGGAAGCCCAGGTTGCTGCACCAAAGCCGACACATCAACTGTCCCTTTGTCTCTGGTCTTTAGGCCTCTAACCTCCAGCAGAGCTGGGGAGAGCTGAGTTGAAAGCTCCCTTTACTGTGCTTGCCCTGTGATCTTTATTGAATATCCATTTTTGTGATTTATTTTTCCCTCTGTAGTTTTGGGAAAAGTTTTATGGGAATGTATGTATGAATTACTTAATGTCACATAAAAGAAAGTAAAGCAAAGCATAATTATGTGAACAACAGTGGTTTGTCTTACTGCTAATCATGATGAAATACTTGGATCTGAACCCTGGCCACCAACTGAATGCAGATGGGGCTGTGATGGCTAGTTTTATGAGACTCTCTTGATGGTCAGTCAAATCCTAATTTAGGTGTTGCTGTCAAAGGCATTTTGTAGATATGGTTGACATCTACAATCAGTGGATTCTAAGCAACACCAATTATCCTGTGGGTGGGCTTCTTCCAATCAGGTGCATGGCCTTAAACAAAGCTGAGGCTTCGTTGTGGAAGAAGGAATTCTGTCTCGGGATTGTAATATTACCTCCTGCCCAAGTTTCCAGGCCAAGAGCCTGCCCTTCAAAGTGTGTGATTGCTTATACAACCATATAAACCAGTTCCTTGAAATAGATCTATGTGTATTCACACATGCATAGATTATTTTGTCAGTGTTTTCTGTCTTTCTGGAGAACTCTGGCTGATTCAGGAGTGTTGAAGACCTAATTATTCTCTTGCTTTTCTCAAATATTCCCCTCTACCCCCTTTTGTGGTGCAAAGGATAAAACACAGGTCTTGCCTGTGTTTGACCAGAACTCTGTCACTGAGCTACATCCTCAATTCTGTCAATAATTCTTGGTAGGAGGCTGAGGCAGGAGGATGGCAAGTTCAAGGCCCGAATGGGCTACAGACTGAGTTCAAGGCCAGCCTGGGTAACTTAGCAAGATGCTATCTCAAAACAGAAAAAGAGGGGATGACTGGAGGTATAGCTTAGAGGTAAAGCATCTGTCTAGCATGTGCAGAACACCGGGTTTAATCTTCAGTACTGGAAAAATAAAGTTCCTTCTGCCACTTCGTCGGTGTGATACGATTTTATCGAAATGAAATATAAACAGCTTCAGACTTCACAGTGCATTTCTATCAGCCTCTCAAAATTTCTTTCGGTCCAGGCCAGAAAGCCTGACTCCCAGGGGGGATGGTCCTAATCTTGGCAAGGTCTGCCATGGCCTAACCTCTTAGGGTCACAGGGAACATCAACAGGGTTCTAGATGAACAACACAATGAATATAAATGCCAAATTGATCATGGCTATATGAAGATGTGATGGGGTTGGAACTGGTTGGCTTGCTCTTCTCTAGGTATAAATTCAGACCCTAACCGGGAAACAAAAACTCTTGTTTTCTAAGAGAAAATATATTTATGCGGTGATGACTGCACTACAGTTTCTAGAATGAATGCACAGGAGGACAAATTACAACGAGGAGAGATATTACAGAGAGGATAAATCTGCTTTCATTTCTGCTAGTCTGCCCTTAATCGTATGGAAATAATCCCCTAGTGGAAAGTGAAATTAAAAACTATGATATCATCTAGATTTAGTGCCGTGCTCCAAACTAGAAATCTGAGTGGGCTCCAACTTTTCATTTTGTTTGTCTCTGAGAAAGACAAGAGAATTTTAATTTTAATTTTCCCTTTTCTTCCCTGCAAAGCCTTCCTCATAGCACTTTCAGAATTTGGAAGAATCTCTGGTCAGGTTTCTGATTTACCATTCTCTTTCTGTATATTCCACTAGCCATCTCTTTGGCCACCCTGCCCCCTCTTTTTAAAAAATTTTTAATTTTGAGATAACATCTTGCTAAGTGGCCCAGGCTGGCCTTGAACACACCACCCTTCTGCCTCAGTCATTTTTTACACTTTCCTACAAATTTAGTTGGCTAACAAGCAGGGCTGGGCCAGTCCTGTTTCTAGAAGAGAAATCCAGTAGGAACAGAAATCAGCAATATGCTGAGAACTCACGGCCTTTGAGGGACCAGCAAGGCTTCCCGGGCCTAATGAGACCAGAGCAGCCTGCTGTGTGGACGACTAAGATGCAGTGCCCACGAGAGCTCAGGACTGTCCAGGAGGTTAGACGTCTATCTGACCTCAGACAGCAGAGCTGATCTCCAGAGCCCTGCTTCCTCGGCGCCACAGGGTCCACACCCTTTATTTCTTTCCGAATTTTCTTTCCTAGTTTCCACAGTCATTCCTTAACTTACTCCCCTTCGGTCCTGACACGAATTTCCTGCATTTCTGGCCTCCTTTCCATCTTAGCTTCTTCTTTACCTATTTGCTGAATTCTTATTAAACTTTCAAGGATGATCTTTCCCCTGAACTTAATTTTTCTTCTCCCACTGATGTGTTGTGGCTTTAATCATTACCTTAGGGCTTATAATCAGCCAGTGACTGAAAGGAGAGGGACCATAGAAAACCTGCTGTAAAAACCCAACCCATTTGGATCACAGTGCAGCCTTTCTTTATAAATGCAGGGCACTCTTGCCTTGATCAGCAAAGGCCTGCTCTGCAACTCCCAGGGCAAAGCACTCCGGCCTGACTGCTTAGCCCTCAACTCACATGCAGATCGTGTCTGAGCTGCTGGATTTGCACTGATTGCTACAATTGTAAAACTGCCCTTCTGAGGGAAGAGCTTACTCGGGTGTTACTTTAAAAAAACAAACCAAGAAAACCCAAAGACAGCAATGCTATTTTATACTCAGATGAACCACACTTCTGGTCCTCAGCCCATTCATTCTCCAACCTACCACATCATTTTACTGCAGGAAACAAAAACACAGCATGGGCTCCTGGGATGAGGGTGTAAGAGCTTGGCCCCAGCCAGGGCCATACAGGCTGGGCCCACTGCAACTAGATCTCTGGCCAATCAACAGGAAGTCAGATCTCCATACAGAACAGCAAAACAGATCAATTCTTCCCGATCATACAGTTTTGTTATCTGATATTAAATAATACCAGATCAAGAAAACATCAATTACATTTGATATAAGGATTTCACTGTATCTTTTTGCAACACTTAACAATGGACTGACTACACAGTTTTATTTTCTAAAATGATTCTTTTTTGTAAGTTTGCCTGTGGATTCATTTTACCTTTCTGTGTTCCTCTGGGAACAGAAGCATACTCCTTCATGACGAGGGCTCAGTGTAATCTCTGCCCTGCAGGAGGATCTTTGAGGTTATCATTAAAAAGGATACTTGTGGTCAAATCTGTACCACATCCTGAAGAGCTGAGCACTCTCTGTTTTTGTCCTGTTTTTATCCAAATCATTTGCTTCCTGGAGAGAGACCACAGAAAACACAATATCTCAATATAAAAACGCAAGTCAAACCAAATCAAATTTAACTACATGAACAAAGAAACATTTAAAAAATACATCCAATTAGCTCAGAGCTCTCATTGTGTGGATGAGATTTTTTTAGGCTGATTCAGCATTCACTCTCCTAATAATCTGAATTTTAGTAAATGGCTAAGAAATGTGACATTTGGACATCAGTGAAAATGGTGCTCCTGTCAGATTCCTTTTGTGAGAGTTTTGCTGTCCACTTCTGTTAAATTGGGATGGCATTTATTTATGGATTATCAAAAGGTCAACACTAAAGAAATAATAATTGTTACACTGTTTTTCTGTTCATTTTCTCTTTGAAAGATCACTGCTCAAGGCTATGATTGATTTTTTTTTTATATCTTTCTGTTTAGTTTATGAAGAATTTTCAAAGAGATATTCCTGACAGGATTGAATATGCTTGTTTCTCCCCAAGCCACAAGATCTATAAAGGGAGAAGGAGATAAAGACAAAGAAAGGAAGACAAAGTGTTTGATGAGGTTTGTGTGAGAGAGGAGGATAACCGGAAACGGGAAAGAAGCAAGTGGAAGTTCCTGTGGTAAAAAATGCTAGCAGCATAGAAAGAAAGATCTCCAGGAGCATTTTCATTCCTGAGCATTTCATTTGCAGGTGGGAAGAAAATTCCAGTCAATTCCAATTGTAATGACTGCTTACACTGGGCTTTGTGTGGACTTCCTGTTTTGTCTGGGCTCACAATGTCCACCCCGAACACTGCTCCACAATGGTGCATGAGAGGCAGTGTGATGTACCAGTCAGCCCCCCACAAGCCTGGGCTGCCTGGCTTCTTTTTATTTAACTTATGGATTGCTCTTCTCCAGCCAGTTTCACGCTTGGTAATGAAAAATAGTTGTATTCTGCCCTGTGAAATGCATACAGCCCGTGCGAGAGCTCCAGCCCCTACACAAGAAAAGGGAATACAAGAAAGTCAACTGTTACCAGCTATTTATCCTTTAAAACAGTCCTGCAGAGACTCACACCAGCACGAAAAGTTCAAGCTCATCATCTTTCTTTCTTAATTTTTACTTTAGATTTTTGAGACAGGGTCTCCCTGTGGCCCGAGTGGCCTGGAACTCGCTGTGTAAACCAGACTGGCCTCAATCCCACAGAGATCTGCTGCTTCTGCCTCCCAAGTGTTGGGATAAAGGTGTGAGCCACCACAGTTGGCTCCTTATTGTCTTTCTTATTCTGTTAAGATCTGAAGTTTTTGAAATGAAATTTTTTTTAAAAATTTATTTTATGTGTACGAATGTTTTGCCCACATGTATATAAGGGCACCACATGCGTGCAATGGCCACGGAGGCCAGAAGAGAGCACTGGATACCCTGGAATTATGGACAGTTGTTTTCTGCCATGTGGGCAATGGGAACAGAACCCAGGTCCTCTGCAAGAGCAGCCAGTGCTCTTGACATCTGAGCCATTTCTCTAGCCTCAGATTTTTTCTAATTTAAAGCTCCCCAGGGTGCCATTGTTCCTATGACAGAGACAGAAACCGAGGAAAAGGTGGGCCAGCCAGTGTCCCTGAAAGTCACAGCGTTCTAATCCCGTAAGTGAGCATGTAAATCTTACTGGGTCCTCGAACTCAGTTCCCATGACACTTCCACCATGAGATTCCATTCTCTCTCATGGACGTTAAGACTTCTACAGACCTCTGTGTGGTGAGAGTAACAAACTTGGCCTCAAGAGTTAGAATTCGTATTTTCCACTAAAGGAGATCTAACTGTCCTTCCAGGTGACTCCCTCCCTGCATCTTTTTCTAGTTGTTTCTACCCCAGCAAGGCTGTCAGAGCTGCAGTCACTGCTGCCCGTGGCCCTCTCTGCATCACTGGGCAACCTGTGCAAGTTGTTTATGAGTCACCGTTGCCCACAGTATGCCCAGGCTCGGCTGCCGGAGAAAACTGCTCACATGGAGCTGAACTGGTTCGAAGGCTCGGCACTAGATGTGTGGCCCTTCCCTTTCCTCCCTCCCACTTCCTGTAAGAACGAGGACTTTCAGTTTTACCCATCAATGGACAAGGTTGACTTTTGACGGCTGATAGTATCTACCAATGACAAACAGTCATTGAATAATGCTGACAAAAAGAAGCATTAGAAAATTCCCATTTTTTTGGTTTATTTGTTCATTCTAATACTTTTTAGAAAATTCCCATTTTTTTGTTAATTTCTAAGAAAGGCTGGATGCTGAGGTGATTAGCTTGATTGGCATTCACGGGTTCAAGCTTTCAGCAGCCAGCCTTCAACAGCTCTGCTGAGTGACTTTGCAATAGTGACAGTCCCTAGCCATTGAATGCTCGTTAACTTTCAGGCTGTATGCTAGTCACATTATCCAGTCATTAATTTTTCCAATCATTATTTTTCAATTTTTACCACAATCCATCAAGGTTGGTTGGATTACATCTGTTTTGTACCCAAGGACCTAAAGAGGCTGAGAGAAGGAAAGAAGTAAATATAAAAATATGTAGTTATCAAGTAACGGTTGGGATTTAAGTCTAGAACTGAACTGCTGGACACCAAAGATGGTATTTACCTCTAAGTATCTCAGAATTTAAACTCTGAAAGGTAAAAACAGCATAGCTTCATAGTTCCTTTCTTCACTTCCTGACTTCCTTCCTTCCTTCCGTCCTTCCTTCCTTCCTTCCAACAGTCTTTCCCAGACTGTTATCTGGAATGAGTGCTGGGATTATACTATACTCAGTTATTTCTAGTTTCTTACCTGTGAAATGATTTGAGGGAATCAGACTGTTCTCTAAGGTCTTTAAATCAAACGGAACTACCACATCTGTATTCATATCCGATATAATAGCAGCGAGCACTTCTTGAACACTAACCCCTGTACACTGACTCTGGATTCTGACAACAATTTCTTGAAGTATGTTTGTCATTATTTCTATTTTTTCAGAAAGGAAACCAAGGCAAGTGGAGAACATAGAGGCTTCCAAGCACACTTGTCTTTAAGCAGCTGGGATTCTCTCATCTAGCCAGAGCCACAGGGGGCAAGTGGAAGTAAGCTAGGACAAAGTGGCTCTGAGCAGGAAGACAGGTCAAGATAAATGGTGCTCTTGGAGACTGAGATAAGAGGAACTACATACAGCCTAAGACATAATGAAAACGCATAGCTCCCCTCGGCTTACTGAGGGTCTGACAGCACTCCCATAGGAACGGAGCTTCTGTGTTGAAGGTTTCTCCATATACCAGACTCTGGCTTCAAGGGGTTTCTATGGTGTTGGGAAAACTTCTTGCCTCTCTTTTCCCCTTCCCTCTCCTTTTAATTTTGCTTCCTAAGGGTAAGAATATACTGGAACTTGGAAGCACTCGTGAAAGGATTTACATTTCTGGCAAAACTTTTAGGGGTTTTTTGTCAGCTTTTGGGAACAACACATCTTAGGTAGCATTTTGGAAAAATTTTAACACATGTAATGAAAAATTTATTTTAGTTGGGTGACTACAAATGTTATTCATTTCACTACTTTGTAGTAAAATTCCAACTCCAACGACACATGAGTAGAATATGTTTTTCCAGGTGAGCGGACTCCCACTGACGACCCAGAGCTGACTTGTTCTGCTGATCTTAGCTAAAAACTTCAGTATACATCTTCAGTATCCAATGGCCCATTTCTGGATCTATTCGTTTATTTCTTTGGAGTTATTGATGACTTAATAACTTGGTTATGAAAGGCCATCAATAAATGAGTAGAAATAAATGAGTTGGTCTAGTATGTGTTCTGCTTGTGCACTGAGGGTTGAAGATAAATGTGCCAAGTGGGGCCAGCTTTTGCAGTCACACAGGCATGGGGAAGGCATCTGATAAGGGTCCCAGTGGGTAGAGGACAGCAGCGGGCACTAATCTGTCTGCACTACTCTGAAGTGGGAATCAGTGCACACTTCAAGGACAGTGGATGTGAGCAGTCAGCAGGCGGAGGATCACGGGGCTTCACGGTGCTTTTCCTTATCGCCACCAATCCGTAGTCTCTCTTAAATTTCTTCATTCCGGAGAAATGATATGCGTTTTAGAACAAGCATAGGATACAGCATATTCTCACCTTTCCTATCCCCAGAGGAATTCTTAAATGTTCCCAGGACCAAGACTTGGACTTTACCATTGAATAACAATGACACTCTTACCAACTTGGAGCCTCAGGTTTCCCAGCTCTGCATGGGAACTGGAAATTCAAGCACATTGAATCTCAGCTTTTATTTGCTTTTCTGCTTCTAAGAAGCAGAATGATGGATCTATATGGAATTTCTGGCTCCTGTATTATCTTCTATTTCTGGGAACATTTAAAAATGACTCGACAATCTGATCTTTCTTTTTTCCCCTTAAACAAGGGAATAGAGCTGGGATGGGGAAATGACTGGGCACAGTAGGAAGCGGATAGTTTTCTTTTTAGCATGCCCCTCCTGAGTAGCACCCCTTTGAGAGGGAAAATTATGACAGTGTTCTTTATTTTGGGCCTATTTGGGCCCTTGATAGAAAAGCCAAAGGCTCTGGCCAGAAGTCTATGAAGACCAGACATGGCAGCAAAAATGGATTGTTTGTTGCATGGACCTTAAAGAAAAGAACTAAGCAAAGACTTTCCCCTATCAATATGCAAATGAAGCTTTTGCTAAGTGGACCAGGGAACTGGGCTCTGGATAACTACCTGGGGCTGTTCCTCTGTTCTGTAGGGGTTGATGCATGTGGTGGTTTAAATAAAAATGTCCTCTGTAGGCTCCAAGCACTTGGACATTTTTGTCCCTAGTTGCTGTTCTGGGAGGTTTTAGGAAGTGTGGCTCTGCTGGAGAAAGCAGGCCACCGGGGGAGGGGGTGTTGAGAGTTCTGAAGCCTCGCCAGATTTCCACTGAAGCTTCGCCAGATTTCCAGTTGCTTTCTGCTTTTTGGGTCTGCTTGAAGATGTGGTAGTGCTGGGCCTTCTTCTGCAGCCACCTCCTTCCACCAGGCCCTCCCTGCTGTTATGGACCCCTGGATCCACCAGGCCTCCCCGCTGTTATGGACCCCTGGATCCACCAGGCCTCCCCGCTGTTATGGACCCCTGGATCCACTAGGCCTCCCCGCTGTTATGGACCCCTGGATCCACAAGCTCAAATGAACTCTCCCTTCTATAAGATGCTTTCATCAGTATTTTTATCACAGCAACAGAAGGGTGACCAGTACAATGGGTCATGTGAGAGAGTCCCTTTTCATTTCTTGATATTTCGTATTCAGTGCCAATATCAGTATTAACATAAAACTCTGTGAAGATTCTTATGGGCTTCCAAGTAGTTTTTTGGGTGGTACACATAAATGAAATTTGACATGCAAGTGGAATTTGTACCTGTAAATGGAATCTGCTTGCAGTATTTTGCTTTATCATCTCCCTCCAGAAATGGAGCATTTTATGTAATAATCTGAGGTTCATGCCTTGATTTACTAATTACCAGGGAGAGAACCAAATTTTGCGTCCCTAAAGAGACAGAGTCTGCAATTCTGAAGGCAAATCATAGTACAACTGGATGAATAGGAATACTTTAAAGTTACCTTTTTAAAGGTCATTATCAATTCTTAATCCCCATACAGAAAACACTCTATGCAAACACTCTCACCCTTTCCATGCCCTAATCAATCCTTAAATGTTCCCAGGGAGATACAGTCAGGAAATGTGTACATAAAAAGAAAACATGAACGAGATAACCAGCTCAAGACTGGCAAAACTCTGAATATCTCTAGGTATTCCACAGGTGGCCCACATCGAAGGCCCAACTCCCAGGTTAGTAGCAAAGAAAGGGGCCTGGTCCTTAGGGCTTGGGCTATGTAATAGATATAAGTTAATCCCAGGAAAATAAACCATTTGACCCAGGAAAATATAATACTGATTCTTAAATGCATATCTACAAATTACTTGGTTCTACTTTCTTTAAAAGATGGAACTTAATTTCCCTAGATGCTGTGTGTAGGATGTCCTTAAAGATTCATATCTAATGAATAAAATGCAGCATATGCGATGGTGTGTTGTGTTCAAGATTAGGTCATACAAAGGCCTGAGGAGTTCTGCGTTGATGTTTCTCTTGCACCACCTGCTCCGAGAAGCTGACTGCCATGTGATGACCCTCCACGATCTCCTACAACTATTGGGAAACTAAAGTCTTCAGTCAACACTGATAGAGAGTCTCTGGGCCTACACAAATCTTCCAAAGACAGCCATTCCAGGGAACATCTTGACTGGAACCTCATAAGAGACCCTGAATAGAAACACTCAATTTAGTTGCTTTCAAATTTTTGACTCATAAAAAATTGAGCTAATAAAGGTGTGTTGTTGTAAGCCATTATGTAGCAGTAGACAGATCAGAGAATTATATACTCTAATTGTGGATTCTAGATATAAATGGCATGCAAAGAAATTAGAGAAAAGTAATAAAACGATGATGTCTGCATTTGCATAGCTTTTTACAAAGTGTTTGACCAACAATTTCTTTGTGTGGTAGAAGCCTTCTCTCCACCCCCTGACAGTATATTGAAAACTAATCCTGGGTCCAAAATGACCATGTTACAAATTTGGAAGATGGAGGACAGAAATGAAAAATGATGGGCCAACTTAAAGATGGGAAGAAGTGCGTGCCACATTATTGTTTCTGCTTCAAAGAACACTTATCTAATGCCTGATTCAGAGGACTCACACACCCTAATGGATGCCACCCTTGAATAGCAGCCCCCAGAAAAACTGTCATCGCAAGAAAGCTAAACAGCTCACATCAAGATTCATGCCTCCGTCATATAGTATTTTGTATGCATCTGAAACAAAGCAAAAGAAACAATATTTTTCCTAAGAAAACTTCTTCAAAAATCACTTTCAGCACATGTCATGGTGTGCCATGGTAGAATAATTGGTAGCATACACATAACAAAGGATTATAGGATAAGCTACAGGCAAAACAGCAACAACAATTATAACTAAACACAATGGTAACCCATCGGAACAGACCCTGAAATAACGCAGGTGTTAGGAGGGTTTAAAGCAGCTCTAAAAATATGCTAGAGAATTTAAATAGAAAGATTAATATATACAGAATGAAGATGTAAGAAGAAAAACGTGAACTATAAACAATAAAAAGGAAATGACAGAACTTGAGAACAAAAATATTTAATATCTAGAAAGAAAAATCTACTCTATTGGCTTTAGCACCGATGGAATGCTCCAGCAGAAAGTGCTAGTGAACTTGGAAAGAGATCAATAAAAAGCATCCAGAGCACAGGGATAAGATTAAAAGAATGATATGAAGTGACCTACCAGGGGCTGCAGAGATACTCAGCATATAAGAGCATGGGCTACTCTTATGGAGGACCTGGGTTCTATTGCCAGCACCCTTATGGAGGCTAACAACCGCCTGTAGCTCCAATTCCAGGGGATCTGATACCCTCTTCTGACTCATGGGCATTGTACAATGTGGGTGCACTTACATACATGCAGGCAATATACTCATACACATAATTAAAATAAAAACAAATAAAGTATTTTAAGTATCCTATAATGTATATGACTGGAATGCATGATGGAAATGGGGGAAATACAGAAAACAAAGAAGGTCTGAAGAAACAACTGTTAAATTTTCATAAATTTGACTAAAAGCATCAATATATAAATTCAAGAAATCCAGTGAATCCAAGTGTGGATAAATTCAAAGGGAAAGAAAAAACCAAAACTACAGTCAAACTCTAGAATCAACTATAAGGAGAAAAATCTTAAGAAAATTGAGATTAAAACAAGTCAAATTCTGGTCAGCAAAATAAAAGAAATTCTACCAACTTTTCGTGGTGAAAAGGGAGGCTAGAAGACAACAGAATATAATTACATATTTCAAAGTGTTAGAAGAAACTGGCCATCAAATGGACATTCTATATCCTGGGAAAAGTTCTGAAGTATGAGGCAATATATGACTGAACTAAAAAGAAATAGGAAGACATCAAATTATGGCTGGAAGATGTGTCAGCAACCAACAAAATGAGTAGGTTAGAACAAAAGAACAAACCAGATATAACAGATTTTCGTGTCTGTGTCTGTACATGTTTGTGTGGGTGCATGAACATGTATGCAATGTATGCATGTGGGGATGCTAGAGATTGATGCCGGGTATATTCCTTAATCATTTTATTTTATTTATTGTTATTATTCTTTTGACAGGGTCTCCCTAGTGACATTCCACTTGGAACTTACTATGTAGACCAGGTTGGCCTCCATCTCACAGAGATCCACCTGCCTCTGCCTCCCGAGGTCTGGGATTAAAGGTGTTCGCTGTCACGCCTGGTTAATGTTACTTTTATTTTTTGAGACAAGGCCTCTCACTGAACCAGTTGCTCATTGATGTAGTGAGGCTGGCTCACTGATGAGCTCTAGATATCTGCCTATCTTGGCTTCCAGAACTCTGGGATTAGAGACATGTGTCCCTGTGGCTGGCTTTTTATGTGGGTGTTGGGTTCTAAAATCAAATCTTCTTATCTGTACAGCAAGCACTTTACTGAGACATCTCCTTAGCCCTGCCTTTTATTTTGAAAGAAACTCCCATGCTATGCATCTGAGGATGACCTTGAACTTCTCTGTGCTAGGATTACTGTGATATGTTTATTCGGTGCTGTTGTTTGAATGTAAGACTTTAGTCATGCTAGTACCAACTGACCTACATCCTCACCAACCCCCACAACTGACTTTTTTTTTTTTTTTTTTGCAATACTACACTAACTGTATTCTGAAGTTGTGGAATGTGCTATGTAAACAGCTGTCAGAAAACATGTGAAATGTTTCCCAAGATAGACCAATTGTAACTATAAAATAAACCTGAGCACACTGAAAAGACTGAAATTTTACAGACTATTATAAAGCTGAAACTCTTTACCTTGGCCCAGATGATTGTATGGCAGATCAATTACATTAGAGATCTCAGCTTCTCATGCCTCCCCATATCGCTGGCCTTTCCAATGTATATTGGCAGGACATTCCACCAAAGAGGAATTGTCTGTTTATCTACCTACTTTCTAGGATAGCCCTGGAATTTTCTCTGATGATCAGAATCAATGCCAAGATATCAGAGCTGAGCCTCAAGAGACCTGGCATGCTTTTGCTAACATTTTTGCCCTCCATCTCTGCCAGGAGAAATATATGCCCAAGGTAGCCTATTTGTCCTCGGATAAGAAGAGAATTGTGAGGAATACAGCTGAGTCATCTAAGGCTACTTGAGTTCAGCCAGCACCCATCCCAGGCACTTGAGCAAGCCAGCTAAAACCAGTAGCTCAAGAGATGGCTCAGCACTGGTTGCTCTTGAAGAGGACCTGGGTTAAATTTCCAGCACCCACATCGAAGCTAAAACCCATCTGAGTTCCAGTTCCAAGGGATCCAATGTCTTTTTCTAGCCTCTGAGGACATGGGCGCATTTATACACATGCAAGCAATACACTCATACACATAAAATAAAAATAATAAAATATTTTTAAGAACACTAGAGTTATCTAGCCAACCTGTTGCTGAATATGTAAATCCATAGGCTTGTAGGGTAAATAATAATCCATTGTTGCACACTTCTGAGATTTTGGGTGTGTCACTCAGCATGAACAGGCAATGGGTAACAGTCACAATCTGCCCTCTGCTTCCATCTCTTGCAGATTCACAGCCTATAAAGCTCTCTGTGGCTACTCTAGCTGTGAAGGCTTCCTTTCTACTTGTCAAACAGTGTGTGAATGTTCTTTCCTCAGGGCCTTTGTCCTGTCCGGAATGCTCTTTCTTTAGACCTCCACACAAGCAAGAGTTTTAGACTGGCAGCCCTACAGGGCAGCAGCAGAACCACTCCACTGTAACCGGAGGTCAATGCACTGTGGTAGAGAGGAGACATCCTAGACAGTGCCCCAGGCTTTCAGCTTAGTGGGCACAGGAGAAGGGATGAGTCCTTTGAGATAATGCAGAGTATGAAGAATGTGCCCTATGCCTTGAAATGAGGATCTGCTTATAGTCTTGATAGAACTAAGGAGTTAGGCTGCCAGGATAACAGGGAAAGTGATTATTTCAATGTCATCTGAAAGGTAACCTTACTGTTAAGAAGACTGTTCACAGTCTGGACAATTGCCCATGGAGGATGGCCAGGATGAACTGGCTTTGGCTTTCAGTCTTAGCTCAACATGTCACTGGCTTGTTGTTGTCTTGGGGAGAGTTTCCTGTTTAAAACTTGCATTTCATCATTTATAAAACTGGGCTATACTACGTATCATGACTGGTCAAAGTAAACATTAAAGATGACTTAAAGCTTATACTTAAAATGTGTAAAATGCTCACCAGATTGTGTCTGCCACCTTCCTCATTATGATTCTTGCTTTTTAGAGCATGAAATTCTAGAATCTGCTGATAAGAGCAATACACAGACTTGAGTCTTATACAGAAAAAAGTTAGTGGGAGGGGACATACTTTTGGATGTACAAGATATATGTATGCATAATAAACAAAATGTCAGTGTCAGCAAAGGGGAAACCCAAGGCATAAAAAGCACCCATCCGGAGCTCGAGAGATGGTTCAGCAATTATGAGAACTGGCTGTTCTTCAAGGGGACCTGGGTTCAGTTCCTAGCACCCACATGCTGCTACAACCTTTGTAACTCCAATTCCAGGAGATCCAACACCTTCCTCTGGGCACTGCATGTAACTGGTGCACTTACATACATGCAGACAAAACACTCATATATATTAAAAAAAACTAATAAAAAATTCTTTTCATCTGGGTCATATCGATTTTGGAACCTTGTATTCAACTTCTGAAACATCTGTGGGGGTGTTGTGTGGAATCTGTATCCTATGAGACCAACTCTAGCAGCACAGCCACAAGGCGTGAAACAAGTACAGAGCAATGCTCACTGTTAAGTTTGGTGTTTGCATGTGGGATTCTTTGTAAGTTTACTAGGATTATTGGAAAATATAATTTTATTTAGTGGCACTAATGACCCTCCATTTTGCTAACTAGACTTTTCCCCTAATGAACTTACCTATGCTTCTAATTGCTGCACCTCTGAAAAATGCAGAGTAAGAATGGTCAACTGTGCAGAAGAACAAATACTTCTATTCTGTATTGACGAACTCTTCCAGGTTTCAAAGGTATTCCAGGCCATGACTTTCTAGGACTTGGCAAACAAGTGCTCATTGTACTCTGACCCTTCATATTCTGACCTACATTTCTTTATGTCTCTCCTTCGCATGAGTCTTTCTTTTAAAAATATTTTACTTATCATTTTTATTCGATGTGTGAGTGAATTGCTTGAATGTATGTAAGTACATTCATGTCCTGCAATGCCTGTGGAGGTCAGAAGTGGACATTGGATCTTCTGGAACTGGAGTTACGGATGGTTTTTAGCCGCCATGTGGGTGCCAGGAACTGAACTTAGCTAGGACCTCTTCAAGAGCTGTCAGTGCTCTTAACTGCTGAGTTTCCTCTCCAGCCCCGTAGCATGAGTCTCTCTGAGGGATAAATCCTGCCCTTGCATGCCATGCTGCTCTGGCCGCAGCTCCCTGCACTCAGTAGATGCCTTTCTCCCCTTCTCTGGACTTTGACAACTCCACTTTCACTTTCTCAAGCTGCAGTAATTGGAACTGATGCACCCAGATTCCATCCACCCATAAAGGACAACCCAAACCAGAACTTCAACAAAGGGACTCCCGGAAGCAAGAGAAAAGTGGAGGCTAGCATTAAGAGAACTCCGAGAGAGCCCAGGATTGTGTTAAAGAACAGGACTGTGTTATAAATGTTACAATCAGCCTTATCATAAGAGTTGACAGAGTGAGGTGAAGAGAAAGGAAAACTTCCAAGCTTGAGAAACTGTTAAGAGTGTGCATCCCATGCAAAGTAAAATCAGACTCATCCACCACAGTCCAGGACTTGGCTTCATCCGTCTCTCCTACCTCATCTCGTCTCCTGCCTCGTTCAGCTCCAGTTACACTGGCCTACACATTGCTCTTGGGCCTGTCCTAACCCACTGATGCCTTGCTGTGCCTTCTGGATGGACCACTGACCTCATCTCAGATGTCGCTAGTCTTGCTCTGCTTCAGCTCTCTGATCAAATGCTGCTTCTCAGGCGAACTGACGCAGACCTTCTCTACCGTGGCCTGCTGTACTATCTTTCTCTGCACACAGGGCCTGCACTTGCTCCCCTTGACAGTATAGACAACCCTCCTTAGAGAAGCTCTGTGAGGGGACAGATGCTAAAATGGGAACTGTTGAACCCTTCTCACATCAGTTTAGTATCTGACAGGAGTAGGTGCCAATAATTACTTGCATGAATGTATACCTAGCAGGATGGGACATTCTTGGGAATGGGAACAAATTACCTGGATTCAAATTCCACCTCTGTCTTCCATGTGCTTCTGGTCAAGCTATCTAACTTTTCTGTATGTGATTTCCTTATTTGTGGGTTGGATAATAATTGTACCTACCCAGCGTTGTCTTAGAGACTGAGATAAGAGTCATTAAGCAACAGCTGCTTATGACAGAATCATGAAAATGGAAAAAGAAGCAATCCTGGATGCCCTTACATACTGGAACTTTCTATCAAAAGCAAGAGTGCTGCTCTAGAGAGTCTCATCTACTTTGCAATGCTGTGCTTCCAAGAAGAACAGGGAACCAACCAAAAGGAAAACTTTCTGAGACTGGCCAAAGGAAGTATCTGAGAATGGTTTATTTTTTGATCTTCTGAGTCATAAATAAAATACCGTCCATTTCTCAAAACAACACATTTGCATTTAGTGTGCATTTAAAGTATAATGCCTGCTCCATTTGGAGCAAGCTTTCCAAAGCTTCTGTGCCTGGTACCATAAGAAACAACACCAGCCATTCTAAAGGTACTGGAAGATGAAAAGGAACCATGCTATAAGTTCATATCCCAATGGTATTCCCTACAAGTTGAGAAAGTGGAAATTCTTTAGGAACAGTCCCATGGGGTTATATGTTTATTATTGATTTTGAGAGTGTACAGTCAGTAATGACTATATCTACTTTAAACATCTTTAGACTTTGATTAAGTAAGATCAGAATTTTTTCATGATTGACCAAAGCAAGGATTATTAATGCAAACCGAGGCATCTACTGAATCATCTGAGGCATCTACTTGAAGTTCCAGGCGAGCTTCTAAACAGTGACCTGTGAAGTTTTGCACCACTTGAGCAGAGGCTGTGCTCCTGCCTTCCAAGAATAAGAATTTAGTATACTTCTGATTATTTCCTTTTTCTACTCTTTGGATCCCAGAAAATGTATTTGTACTTTAAACGCAGCAAGCATAGCTTATTCTGATCCCGTTATCCTTGTGGGTTTACTTTCTGCTTTGATTATTATTACTCTACTGAAATTTAAAATGCACGACTATTTATATCTAGTAGTGTGAACTGTCTCAAATCATCTAAAAAATAAGTTTAATTTTGTGTGTATGTGTGTGTGGTATATGCGTGTGTGTGAGGGTGTGCTCACTGACGTATGTACATGTGGAGGCCAGAGGTCAAGTTTGAGTGTCTTCTTCTATTGCTCTCCAGTTTATTTTTTGAGACGCTCTCACTGAACCTGGAGCTGGCTGTTCCAGCTAGGCTGACTGGCCAGTGAGTCCACATCCAGACTGTGATGTGTCTCCATGCCCAGCTTTTACATGGGTACTAGACATTTGAACTTAGGTCTTCATGCTTGCACAGCAGGCACTCTACCACAGCCATTCCCTAGTCTTAAGTTGGGTGTTTTTCATGGTAGCCTACAGAGGCGAACATATTATCATTCCCATTGTACAGTTATGGGAACCAAAATGCAACCATGTGAAAACTTCCCCAAACCCCAAATGTCACATAATGTTCATTTTTTATGTAGCACTAGCCTATTTCTGTAACAGCCAAAAAAGAACCTTTCATTATGGTAATATCTTCAAGTAAGAATTATTGCTGAGAAAATGTTAAATTTTATTTTAAAGTGTCCTATGAATAAGCTAAAATATGCATAACCCATAAAAGGAAGGAGTTAGGCCAATAGGACATTCTACCAATAATTACATGCGATTATAAAATTTCAGACCATTAGAGGAAGACAAAGAATTCTTTGATGAATTTTCTTATTCTGTCTTTTAAAGAAAGAGCTACATGAAAAGGAGAAAATTTAGATAAAAGTTTTGCTTGAAGGTGGGAGAATATATTATTTGACCCATAGAAGATGAAAATGCTTTTGAAAACTCAGCCACAGCCAGACCTTCCTCACTACTCGTTACAGCCCACCAGGACCAGGTGATGGCTTTGATTCTGTCACTAAGGTCACCACGTTGGCCCTAAGCCCAGTGCAGCAGGCAGCCCTGCTGTGCTCAATCCTGCAGTAAGGTGTGTTCCTGGGCAAGAAAGTCTGTGGAAATAGCATAGCTTGGCTTTGGACTTCACATGAGAATATAAGTCAAAGTATGAAAGCATCAGGTTCTTCTTGAGCTTCATTTCCCAGCCTTCGCTGAGAAGTCTGTGCTCTTCCTTCTTCCTGTGTGTCTGAGATCTGAAGTAACCTCTTGCTAACGAATGCCAGCCCTGTCACCTCAGTAGTATGAGAGGGAAACCCACAAAATCAAAGAGGGGTTGTCCTCAAATCCAACAAGATCAAAACACAATTCATTAAGCAATACCATCTATTTACCACATTATCCTAATTACGTTACAGGCTTCTAATTGCAGCAAAGGTATAAAGTTTCCACAGATTTGGTCATCTGTTTTAAATTAAGTGACCAAGTCAGGAATGACTAATGCATAACTGTCAATGTCAGAGTCTATTTTGATGTCAGATTCAAATCTGGAGTTTGAGAACAGTTTTTCTCTGCTTGAGGGATTAGCACCTTGCTCTGAACAGTTTTCTCAAAGGCTTTTGGGTTTCATAGTCATTTCTCAGGCTGGATCACATAAACAGTTTCTCTTTCTCTCACTTCTTTTCAGCATTTCTGAACACCTAGATCTAATGACTGAAAAGCTAGGCAGGAGAACAAGTCCATCTGTTACGTGATGAACAGGCTTTGAGTGAGTTCACTGGGATCTGAGAGTGAGTTAGATGTGAACCTTGGGGCCTTCACCTAAGAGTCATGGTTTGGCTCCATGTTGTACTTTCAGGTTTCCTGATATCACAAGAGGCTGTCATATGTTTGTTCTGAGCATTTACTCACGTGTTAAAAATGATTAATAGCCTAAATTCTTGTACATTTTATTGCTTTATCAGCAGAGGCAACCCCTTTTAGAACTAGCCCTTGGCTGTGTGTTAGATAAGCATGGAACACTTGCAGCACTTCATATTTATACACTGGCTTATTCTACTTGCCTGCTGTGAGGAAGGCTCCTCTTTCAGATTTTCGTCCAGGTCCACACCAACTCTGTTAAAAAAAAAAAAAAGAAAATCTGTAAGTGTCATTGTGCAGAGGGGAACAGTCTGTGCATCAGTCAGATCAGCAAACACAACGCAAATCTGAGCAAAAGGTCTGACGAAAAAATAAACAAACCCTTCTGACCTCAGAATCAGAACCTCAAAGAACAGTTAGGAATAGAAACTTTCATGCTGTCCTGGGCACAGCAGGCAAGAGAGAACATCCATAGCAATTCACTGCTGTTGCATTCCCAGCAGAGGCAGGGCCCCAGAACTTGGGCTAAGATCACAAGATTTGCTGGCCAAACTCTCTCAGAATCCTTGGGTCCCTAGCCAGAAAAAGGGTTCTCTAAAGCAGAGAAAATCAAACCTTGTCCAGATTCATGTGAGCTGTCCACAGGGAGGGTCTGGGTTTTGGGGTCCGAGGCTTATACAGTTTGGGGGTGGTGGTGGGCTCTTTATGGAAATGAATAAAAAATACAAATATGGAATTGGGAGAATCTCTTTAGAAGGCGAAATAAATGATCGCAATCTTGTATGTATTTTTTGAAACTGTCAAATGTATAGACATCACAGGATAAAAAAACAACCCACAACATTTTAAGTAATGTTTCAATTAACTGACCGAATACCTCTCTAAAATCACCTTTTCCTTGATAATTCTTGCCTACATCCTTTAAATTCTATTTATAGGCTCATAATCTTATATTAGTGAGGATACAAAGATAAGGGAATCTTTCTTCTAGCAAGACTGATCACAAATCTTGATAGCCAGAAGGCATAAAAACATGCTTCCTCATCCAGATTTCCTTGCAGTACTGTCATGCTAATGCCACCAAATGTGAGACTCCTGATAAGTTTCATTTCATGCGATTTCCATAAACAATGTGCATGTGCTTTTACTGAACACATTTCCCAATTTCCATTTTATGGGGCATGCAGAACTGAACTTTCATTTTCCAGAGTTGCTTCTGGCTCTGTGTATATCAAATCTTGTTTTCCTGCTAGTACCCACAGACCTTTGTGGTTACGGGTCAAAGGATGCGTTCATCATTAAGGTCGCCGTCATGCCCAGTTTCTGTCCTATCCGACCCCAGCCTAGCCAGCGCTGACTTAGACACACAGAAGTCACTGTGGCTCATACAAATGTATAACACTCAGTGTTAATGAAATACATTCCCACCTCAGCTGCTCCTGGGTCGGATCCCCAAAATGCCCACAGACGTCTGATCAGAGAAAGAGGCAGGAGGGGAAGCCACAGAAAGAAACAGCAGTTGAACCTGCATTTAAAACAGCTCCTCTTGCAAATCTTACAAAAATACAGACCCTGTGAATACACTGTCAGGGCTCTTCCCAAGGTTCTCAAAGGGCCAGATCAAATGAGGGGCTCTGGAGCTTGCACTTCCTCTCCCCAATGGTGAGCCTTTCGGCTGGGGGACCACAGAGAAGGAAGGGGCTGGTGGGCCGTACAGCTTGGATCATGAGCCTGCAGAGTCCAGGTCATCTTTCCTTCAGCTCTGGCCCTGGCAAGCATCTGGCAGTCCGGCTAGACCTGGGCTTACAATACCTTTGAGTCCTCAAAGTTAGAACCCTCTGGGCATCAACAGCCCATCTGTCTGAGCAATAGGGCGAAAGGATCAGGTCTTTGGGGCTGGGGAGATGATTTAGCAGTTAAGTGCACCTGCTGCTCTTGCAGAGGTTTCCCGCACCCACAGGGCCGCTAACGACCGTCTATAACTCTAGTTCCAAGGGAATCCGAGGCCTTTTTCTCACTTTCATGGGCATTGCATGACATGGATGCACTTACATACATGCAGACAATACACTCATCCACATAAAAATAAAAAAATAGTAAGAAATAAAATATTTTAAGAAAGGTCGTCACTGTATGCTCAACCTGAAAAGGAAAAGGAGTGAAAGAAGGAAGGGAGAGGAGGAGGAGGGAGTGAAAGGAACTGGACAAATCCTCCCAGCCAAGTCCAGCCCAGGAAGAGAGTATGCAGTGTGGGGGGCCCAAGTCCACAGGCAGCCTGTTGGTGGCGGTCCTAGCTGCCCTCGTTCCTTCCCAGGACGACCACCCTCACACTGGCTCCATGGGGCTGAGACTTCCCGGCAGAAGCTGGGAGCTCCTGTGAGGCTCCATTTCTGTAATAGCACAGATCTGCCCACTCCTGAAGCTGCTAGACACTCGGATAGGCTGCTAACGGACCTGAGCTGCCTACGCTCCTGTAGCCGCACCTGTTTGGGGCCTTTTCTAGTTAGCTGTCCAAAGACGACGAGAGAACAGAAAGGAAATTCCATGAAACCAGTACCTAGAAGGCAGTAGCGAGGTTTCCCACTAGAATGGAAGCTTTCCTCCCCAGCATCAATCAAAGCGGACACTTCTAGATCCAATTATTCTGGCAACCAGATAGAAGTGAGGAATGACGCCAGCGGATTAAGTGCGTGGGCTTCCTGTGGCACAGCACCTCTGAGGCCTCGCTAGAAGAAGCCACACCCCACCTCAGGCCATTTCCGGCAGGATGGGATCTGTTTCCGGTGCAGCTCACGGCAGAATAGATAACTAAAGCGCTTGAGGAAATCGAGAAGGTTCTTCTGAGTGACTTGCCCTGTGGGACAGCCAGGGTAGGCAAACAGAAGTGGTCCTACTTGTGCTTGACTGGGAAGGTTGAGGGAGAATAAAGTTTAGAAAAAAAATATGGTAGCTAAGTGCCAAGGAGGAAAGGCATGCCAGAAGCATCTTTCGCTTGAGATACTTGGCTACCTTGATTTAAAAAGAACTGCCAAAATATATTGCTTGGCTTGGCTTCTTGCCTCCTTAAACACAGGGTGGTCGGGTGCTCTTGTTCTAAAGGGAGGGCTCAGCGTTGCTGCTGGCCCCGTAAAATCTAATGCTTGCTGCTGTATAATGATTTCTGAGAGATGTTTGAACCTCTTTATGACCACATTAAATGTTCCCTGACTACTATTATTTTTCTCCTTAAAATCTGCCAGTTAGAGTGCCTTGGTTTCCTGATTACATCAATAACACCTTAGCAGATAGTCTTTGTTGTCCTCCTACCCCAGCACCTCTTTTTATTTAGTTTGGGACTAATAGCCTGATAAATGCCTTGGGCGCATTTTTCTTTTCATGTTTCTAATACATACGCACACACACACACATATATATAATTTAGTATATATAATTAAATAATAAAATTTGAACATGGCAGAAGGATTTCATGGAGACACTGTTCTTAGCTTCATCTCTTACACCCTGGCTCAACTCCCTATTGCCTCTAAGGGCGGTTTTCTGTCTTTTTCCTGATTGTCTTATAAAAAACTGGAAATTGACATCCATGGCACACTCACACAGCATCCCCAGGGCTATGTATACATGTTGGCCACATCTGCATCTTACTCTACTATTCAAGGAAGCAAGCCAGAGTGTGAAAGAGACATATTTTAGGGATAACCTTGAGTCTACTCATGTCTATGCAAAAAAGATCACTTATACATCGTGGTTTTGGAGAGATTACAGAAACGAGACATGATATCACCTCAGCTTGCGACGCCACAAGTGTGCGCTACAGCTCCCCAGATGAGCTGGCAGCTCCCAGGTGAGCTGGCAGGTCTGTGGAAGGAAGTCCAGCCTGCCCCAGGGATAGTCCAGGCTCTTCAGCGTCTCCGCTCAGTGTCAGGCCTCCCCTCTGCTCATCTGATCTAGACCCTGTGCCTCACACCTGTCTGGTAACTGGACTTTATTTCCAAGTCAGTTCTTAATACCATGGAGTTCTGACTGTGAGTTGCTTTACCAAGGCCTTTCCCACAGCTGAATCCCATCCCTCCAATCTCCAGACTCCACAAAGATATCACATTGGACTAAGTTTGAGCTTGCTGACCATCATGGGCATCTGTGATGTCCTGCCTCCTTTTCTGAACTTTCAAACATTGCTCTGCTCCTTCCTGCCATCGCCCACCATGTCGCCTTCGTAGGTCTCAGATCCCCGTCTCTTAAACATCTCCCACTTGTGCGAAGAGGCTGTACTCCTCTAGTCCCTGTGTGCTCTGAGTTCACCTTGCTCTGTATGTGGCAACCTTGGCCTACCCTCTGTCGACACGTGTGGCTTCACTAAGCCCTGCAGGACAAGCTAGTTCCCTGGATCTTGCCAGTTCTCACTGGAGCCTGGGGACTCCAGGACCACTGTTTAGTTGTTGAAGTCTCAGTGAACCAAACTGTTAAGGAAGGTGGTCTGAAGTCATTATTCCTGGGCTGGGAAGCATGACTCTGCCTCTCCATTTGTTGCATGGTCTGGATCACCCACCATGCCTCCGTCTGGCCTTCTCAGCAGTACAAAGGGGACAATATTACAATAGGTCTTACCTCCTGGGGTGAGAGCAAGGATGGAGAGACTTGTCAACAGTTTGACTTAGAGCCCGGTACATAGAATAATATTAGCAGCTGTTGTTATTAGTTTTTAATATTATGAGCACTTTTTGCCAGGCTCACCATGGTCACTGCTCACCAGTTTTTAGATTAAACCTTTAGGAATATAGACGTGACCACACTTGAGCCACAGGAAGGGGCTGGTGCAGAGCTGGGGCTTGAAGACGCCATTTCTATCTCAAGGGGCCACACTTCCCAGTTATGGGTAGACTGGAAGGAAAGGAAGATATCTAAAGAGCAAAGGGAGGAGAGGAAGAGGGAAGAACTAATTGGGAAGAAGAGAAAGATGCAGAAGGTGAAAAGGAAACACTAAAAGGACAAGGGAAGGAGTTCATTCTAAGAAGGGGTGCAGGTGTGGATAAAGACTCGAGAAGCCACCTGTGACCTTAGGAAAGGGAGCCCAAGGGTGGATGGGCGCGCAGCCACAGAAGGCCAAGGCATTATCTAAAAATGGAGAAATGAAGAACCAGTAAAGAATTAAAAAGCAACTAAAAAGCCTGGTTAAATTTTTATATGATGGTTTGCATTCTTGATGTACCTTTTAATTTTGAGCAAGTGGAGTTTTGCCTCTGTGGTATTCAAATGGAAACGAGAGTGAGCCTTGCATGTATTCCCAGCTGTGCCCTCAAACATCTCACTCCGGGCTCCTCATTTACAGTGAACATCCAGCTCCATTTTCAGAGCAAAACACATCTCTTGTGGACCATAACGCACGTCCCTTCCTATTGCGTCTCCATTCTTCGGTGGATTTTATTAGACATATTAAAATCTCAGGATGTTCCCATATCTAACCACAGCCAAAAGAATGCTTCAAAGCTGAGATTTTCTTTGCAGGAAAGCAAGGTAAGTAACTAACAAAAGGCTCACTTTTCCCATTAAAGCCCACAAAATCCATTCTGATTCTTATCACTTAGCACCTCTGGAAAGGCAGTGAAATATTACTTAGGGCTTAGTTTCAGTGTGTGAATTCCAACAGTCTTAGGTACCGTTTTGATTCTCGATTGGGGTAGTGGAGGAAGAGAAACCATTTCCTCTAAGAACTGTATTTGATGGCACACTGTAAAAAATGACATTTTCAGGAAGGGAAGAGTGACTGGATATTGAGCACATAAATATAACTCGACAGTGGCACAGTCTGAAAGGCACCTGCTAAGGTTTGGGGAATGTTGAATGGCCACAAGGATATCACATGGAACTAAGATCTGGCATCTCACCTCACTGCTCCTCATGTCCTTTGATGAAATATTATTGGAGTTTATGCATGACTAGAATTAATCCAATACAATTAATAATTGAATTATTTTTTATTCTAGGAAATAAAGTAATCTAAAGTAAGGGGAAGTCACTGTTATTCTTTTTTTATTTCAGTGTGACAGAGTAGCTGGAAGCTTGGTTCTCAGAGTCAGGGACTATGTGGGTTCAAATCTGACTTCCATCACTTACTGCATTTGCAACTTTGAAGCAGTTTAAAAATTTTTATCTATTTTATTAGTATTGTGAGTATAAGTTTGTGTAGGTGTGCATGCTGATGTGTCTGTAGAGGTCAGTGGACAGTTTTGTGGAGTTGTTCTCTCTGTCCACCCTACATAGACTCTGGGGATCAAATTCACGCCTCCAGGCTTATGTGGCAAATGCCTTTACCCACAGAGTCGTTTTTCTGATCCCTCAAATATTTGTTTGGCTTCTTTAAATCCAGCTATAAATGGAGATAATCATGAATTCATTTTGGGGGGCGTCTTTTTTTTTTGAGACAGGGTCTCTTGGTAGCCTCAGTTGACCTGGAACTCACCATGTAGATCAGGCACTCACAGAGATCTGCTTGCTTCTGCTTCCCAAGTGCTGGGATTAAAGGAGTGTGCTACCATGCCCTGTCAGCATGAATTCATTTTACAGATTATTACATGGAAGAAATGAGTTAATAAAAATAAAGTGCATACAATACTGGCATGCATGTAGAAAACGGTTATGAAATATTAAATTCTCATTGTTATTGATGTTATTGCTAGGGAAAAGCTGATGTACTTTAAATCAAGTGATCAGTATAATTTAGGTTAAAACCAAGAGTGAATTTTCTACACATGATAAATGGTAAGATTCAAAGGTCAATGATAGGATTCTTCCCTTGAGTAATCCAAGATCTAATGGGGCGGGCAGGCAGTTGAGACAAAGAACTACCGAATGGGATGATGGGCATCATTCATGGGTTATGTGAACATAACAGCAAAGAACCCAACAAAGGTGGCCTGTGGAAGAGTCAGGTATATTTCATAAAGGAGCTGGTTATGGAAAAGGCAGTGAGGTTTATGGTAAGACAAGAGAAAGTTGAGGTGGAAGATTCCAGGCACAACACCTGCAAATCCCTAAAGAAAAAAAGGTTGAACAGGTGAATTAAGATTATGAAGGCCATTCACAATGAGGTAGGCAGAGCTGCTTGTATGACGCTAGATGCATCTTGAGGCCAGTTTTTGAAGTTGCTTGAGTTAATGAGCTTAGGAAAACCTGTTAGATCAGTGGGTGTGTGTATTGTGATGGTGAGGCACTGGAGGAATGAAGGCCATTTGGGGAACAGTTTGACTCCTCTAACCAAGAACCCACAAGGATTTAGATTAAGGCAGGAGTGATGAAGAGGAGATAGGTTTCAGTACTATGGCCATGCCTGTAGGATGGTGAAGGGACGCATGATAGAATAACATGGAGATATCTCTGAATTTCCACTTAGGACACCTGAATGGTTTGCTCTCCCCCTTAACTGTGCTAATGAGAGCCATACACAGGACTGTCCCCCAAGGAACCTCATGTTAGAAAGCTGAGACTGAAGCTCAGGGGTGAGCCTGAAGTTCCAGGTCATAAGTTCAGAGCATCTCTATGGTAAGTGGAACAATGTCAGCTTTCCACATTATCAACTCAGGAAAGATAAGTCCTTCCTTATCCCCCTCTTCCCCTTCCCCTTCCAGGATTCTGTTTTTTGCTTATCTGAAGTTCTGGAGGTTCAGGCTGACAGGTAAAGTATACCGAATAAAGGAAATTTAATGGGTTCTTCAAAGTCAAAGTCAATGGATTGAAAATATCATAGTGTGGCAGATTTGGCCGTATAATTTAGGATTATAGAAAGGCCATTAGGAAAGAGGCTCAGATTGACTATTATGTAATCTTGGAGATAGTGAGCATCTTCTGGTTGAAAACCAGGGCAGTGAAAGTGGGAAATTTTGGTGGATTAATATGCACTACACAGGTCAGTACCACGCCAATGCTCCCAAATGTCACTGTGGACTTGGGGTCGGGAAAAGGCACTGCTTCTCTCCCTTAGTGAAGCAAAGGGTGATGGATCATAACAGCAACATTGCTATAGTGAGTCCCTTGGTCAGGGACTGGGTAGATGATGCGACACTGCTATCAAAGACTAGTTTTAGAGTGCAAAAATGTACTCAGTGGCAGCTTTGATTCTGCATGTGGAGAGTGAGGCTTTCTGCAGATGAAATAAAGAAGGAAGTGGGCTCCATAATGTGATATAAGCATATGAAATGCTTCTGTCCCCGCCCCTAGGTGGTACAGTACAAACATGGGAAACTTCATAGAGCAGAACTGGCTCCATGGCATCATCAGACGTTATCTATTAAGCTCTTCTGTGCTCTGATGGGTTACATGTCCCCAACCCTGGGCTTTGTCTTGTTATTAAATTGAACATGGCCTATTCACATGAATTTATTTTTTCCCTAGAGATAATAGAGCTGGGACAGTTTCCATGAAACACTGTTAAGATGATTAGATGAACAGAGTCTAGTCTCTCTTAAACTCTGCTGAAAATATTTACCAAAAATCCTGCATGACAGTTACTAAGAGATAGCAGAACCCTCAGGTCTACTTGGTATCACAGTTATTTGTGTGATTTCTGATAAGAAGCTGTTCTTCGGTTTCTCTTTCTTTCTATTTATTAATTAATTAATTAATTAATTTATTTGAGACATTGTCTCCTTATAGTCCAAGCTGGCCCAAACCTCATTATGTAGATCAGGCTGGCCTTGTTCTCACAGAGATCTGCTTGTCTCTGTTGCCCAGGTGCTGGGATTAAAGGTGTGTGCCACCACGCCCAGCACTGTTCTTCGGTTTCTTTTTCAGAAAGATGGAGATGAGAATGGACTCTGTTCCATGTGGCTTTGTGGATACAGCCTATGTGGGACCCAGCAGGGGCCTGATGCCAGGGAAGTGTAGGGAACTGCTTGCTGTTGTTCTAGCTGACTGTTGATGGTGCGGTCTTTGCTATCCGGACCGTCTGCACTGACATCTAGCCAGGAAATCTCCAGTTTAACAACTGTGTTTCACTCTCCTCAGCTGGACCTAAAGCAGATTTTCCTTGTGAGGTCTGATTCCAGTGGAGGCTTATTGACAGTGGTGTTTGGGAGACTGATGATTAAGAAAAGCAGGTGTGCTCTGCCTGCACAGCTGAGTCATGTGGCAAGGGTTTAAAAATGTCTGACCCCTTGGGGATGCATTTGGGGGAGTGTATGAAGACGTTAAAAATATTATATTCTTTGAAAAGGTAAACATCAATAAACAAATAGATGTTGCAGATGAAAATACATCCTGTGTTTTATGTTGGCAAAATGTCCCTTAAGTTTGGAATGTTTAATTCTGCAGAGCCAATTTCAAGCTACAGAAAAGATCAGTTAGAAACTAGACAGAGGATGAATATGTAGACTGATTTCTTTTGGCCTAAGCCACAGCACACTGCCAACTTTTGGTGGGAAGACAGAGGTAACAGTGTTCTAGTTTTCTCTCTGTTGCTGTGATAAACATGTGGCCAAAGCGACCTTTGGGAGGAGAGGGTTTATTTCAGCTCACAGTACAGTTCTTCCTCGAGGAAGCTAGGGCAGGAGCTCAAGCAGGACCTGGTGGGAGAAGCTGAAGCACAGACCTTGCAAGAGCGCTGCTTACCGGCTTGCTCCCCTGGCTTGTGCTCAGCCTGCTTTTGTATGCAACCCAGGACCATGTGTCCAGGGATGGCACTACCCAAGGGGGTCTGGGTCCTCCCACATTACCAACCAAGAAGATGCCACACAGACATGGCCACAGGCCAATCCAATGGAGGAGATTCCTCACTGAGATTCCTTCTACCCGGGTGTGTCAGATTGACAACTGAAGTTCTCCAGCACAAACAGCAAAGCATTAGGCCTTTCTTCCTAAGGCTTCTCTCTGGGTATCTTGCTTGGGCAATTAGGAATTTATCAGAGTCAAATGCATAGCCTCAGAAAAAGTATCCATTCAGGTGGATTGACTTTTTAAAATTCTAATGCGCTACCAGGAGGGTGTCTTCTCCAAGTCAGGCTGAACAAGTTGTGTGGGGAAAAGACATTTTATTACTGAATATAAAGTAGTTGTAGGATCATGATTAATGTGTTGGTATGAAACTCAAAGTGATTGGAAATAAATTGTAGACTGTCAGGGGTCTGCGGGGAAAGTGGAACTCATATACCTGAAAGCCATGTGACTACCTCAAAGCCAAGCAAATAGAATTAGATGACAATTCAGAAGCACATCTCTCCCTCGCTCCAAACCGTTCCTAGCTATAAGGAATAGCAGGTGGAACTGCGGCCTAATTCCATCTCTCCATTATGGCTAGGTTTTGTGCAGTGTGGGTTTGGAGAGAGATCTCAGAGCATCTTCATGATGCTGATCTCGGATGATATCCTAGCTGGAGTGGACACCTGGGAGTGGAGCTGGGATGGCTATATGTTCTTTTGGTGCAAGGAATGTATCCTTGTGAAAATTTAGGGAACATTATGTCGAGACTACTAACTGTCTTCAATAGAAAAATCCAAGAGAAAAAGTTGATCTAATCAAAACTACTGACACACAGGAGACAGTTTTGTGGAGTGATGTCCTAGAAAGAATCCTTAGAAGTAAACAACAAAGTTGCCAACATTTATGTATGTTCATGGACAAAAGATTCACATGAAATAAAATCCCAAAGAGGCTTGGTTCTGAACCCTCCATCTCAAATCAGCTTACCCATTAGCAGGGCAGGTTTTGAGAGCATGGCATCTGCAAATCATGGCCTTCTATAAATGCCAATGCCTAACCCTTCTTAATAAAACACAAAGCTCTTCACGTATCACTGAAAATTAGTCCTAAAAGGCAAAGACTTGGGAGAGGTAATTTGGGGGTTTGTATTCATACAAGGTACGAGTGAATGAGTCAGAAGGAAATGAGGACAGGAGGTCAAGGCGGCACAGACACTGAGAGACGGAACCACAGAGTGCAGAAGTAAGAGAGGCCGAAAACTATGTTAGTACAAGGTAACATGTGGAGGCTTCACTGGGGAGTGTTCACGTGCTGTGGAAAACATATGAAGCTGGCAATGAAGACCTGAAGTTATTGTAACACTAGCTAACAGTAATTAAAAACAAAAAGAAAGGGTTATAACCGTTGTCTGTAAGTTAGCCATTAAAAAGCACTTGCAACTGGACTCTAGAATGAGTTCGCACCAGTAAATCTGCCACTTGTGGCTACCCATCACCAGCATCCTGCAGACGCTACAGCACTGTGAACCACGTGGACCTAAGATCAAAAGTAGCCAAAGAAAATTGTTTTACCAACACCAATAAATCACTTAAATTGAAATTTAAATGCTTTGGGGATAAATAATGGCTGCCCAAACCATGATTTAAGCCCATAATTAGAAGTAGATTGTGACCCCAAATCTCACAAAGTCACAATGGGAATCTTATTTTCCTTTGGGTTGGTTAGCACTTTATAAGACACCATGGTATTATTGATAATTAGTATTCAGACTATGACATATATGTACATTTATATGTATCACATTTATATTTACTTTTTAAATTAATAAAGCTCTTTTCCTAGTTCCAGAAGAGTTCAGTAGTTTTAATACATAAATTTACTTTTGCTAAAAATGAATAAATATCTTAATTTTAGAAGGGAAATTTATAGGAAGAGATAATGGGTAAGTTAGGAAGCTGTTACTGCCATGACTCATCAAAAGAGAAGAAAATAATTTTCATCTCTTGCTGAGAGGGATTAAAGTAAATTGCTAGAAAAAATAAATCATTAGAAAGATAATATTCATCTCTGATTCAAACCGACTGCTATTAAAGCATGGGGCCAGCACACACGCTTATGCGTGGCTGTGCTAAAGTGAACTGAATGCTTAAACTTAAAAAGTTAAAGAGTGCATACCTACTTCTAGGATTTCATTACAAATTACAAATAATGCACTTTGATTTTAGAATGAGTTTTAAATAGGGAGAGTGCACCGAGGCCTGGTGAAAATGCTATTACGAAGTTGTCTTAGAACAGATGAAGGGTATAGGTGAGACTGGGCAGAATTTGGCTGTGAAACTGGTTCTCAAATTATCACCAAGACCACAGAAAATGCACAGCATGGGAACAGAATTAGCATCAATTTGGCAGGAAATGAAATAATGGGAGTTAAGTGGATGCTCATGGCTAAAGCAGGTCGTCACTCCAGAAGATCAGATGACAGCTGGAGCACTGCATAGGAACTTTTGCTGACACCCTATTTACATTCTGAAGGTAAATACCAATGAGAAGAGGCCATCTCTTCTTGCCTTCCTTCCTCCACTTATTCATGAAAATATCAAGACCATTGCCACACGCTGGATATTTTGAAAGACATGAAAAATGTGTTAAATTCAATACATATTTAAAGTACTTGTACTGGTTTTCACTAAAATTAAGATAATGTCAGTAACAGAGCACACTATTACTTTATGTATTTCCGAGAAATATTACTGTTAATTATATTTGGGACACCATTGATTGTATGACACACCTTGACTTCACAAATGTTAAGATATGAGCCAGGCATGGTGGCATGTGACTTTAATCCCAGCACTTGGGAGGTCAAGACAGACAGATTTCTGTGAGATCAAGGCCAGCCTAGTCTACCTAGGGAGTTCCAGCCCAGCTGAGGAAATAGGGAGACACTGTCTCACAAACAAAATACAGTATAACAAACAACACCAGCAACAAAGGGATGTGAAAAGAGTGCATTTGGGAGCAGTGATGTTCTCCCCAAATCCAGGGTTCAGTAGCAATGTTTGCTTGTTAACGTATTAGCCCCTCTTTATTTCATGTATGATTAGTATATTTAGGGATCCTTGGGAGGAAATGTCAAAAGAGGTATTTTGAAATCTTTATCAAACTGTTTTGTTTATGTTTACGCATTAAAAAGCAATTCACCTTTCTTAATCAATTGAAACAACTGGCAAGTCACTTGATAAAATAAGCCAGGCCCAGGGTGAGGTGAATGAAACTTTCGTGGGTCATAAAGGTACTGAGCAAGCATCTGTTTAGTCTTGAGAGAGATGCCTTTGTCTTCGTCCCAGGGATCTCTGCATACCTCACCTTGGGTGAAGTAACCATCACACTACCATTTTCATGAATGTGCTTCTGGATCTTTGGGAATGACTTTTCCACTTCTCTACATTCCTTCTTCCTCCTTCTCCATCCTGTCCCAGGCTCTGGATCCTGGCCAGTGTCGACAGCATCAGTAGGTTCTCTGACCCTTTGACGTTAAATTGGTTTGACCAATAGGAAGCTTGGCAGGACATTGGAAATGGAGAAGAGAGCATCTGTCAGGCTCCCTTCTTGGCGGTCACCATGGTTGTCTGGACCTCTTTGCAGCTTCCTATAAGCAGTCCCCTCTATGCAGCAACTAACCTTGGGTTAATACTCTTCTCGTCCCTTTGGGATTTGGCTCTTTACTGATTATGATTGTAGCTCTGGGGGTATTCTACTGACACTCTGTTGGTTTTCTAAAACCAGGCTGCATATTTCTAAATAGTTTCTTTGTTAAGTCTTTTAAATCACTCAGTTTGAAGATACCACCTTTTTCTTGCCTGGACAGAGGCTAATTAGAGAGTTATTCATTTCTTTAAACTTACAACTGCAGAAAGGTTTCACTTGAACTGGAAACTAATTTTGTAGACACATGAAATTATTTTTTTTAAGGAAAATTCTGGTTTTATTTTTATTTTATGTGTATTGCCTGCATATAAGTGCACCAGTGTCATGCAATGCCTGAAGAGAAGAAGGCATCAGATCCCCTGGAGCTGGAATTACTGATAGCTGTTAGCTGGGATTCAAACCTGGGTCTTCTGCAAGAGCAGCCTGTGCTCTTAACTGCAGAGTCATCTCTCCAGTCCCCACATGAAATTTTTTAAGGGAATCTTGAATATAATAAATCCTATGTAAGCATATTGTTGTTTCCAGACTTAAGGCTGGAATTGTGCTTTTAGCTATGTCTCTAAAGTGCCTGAATATTCATGCCCAAATTGCAAGCTAGCTCCTGGTCAGCCTTTCCTAGGGAAATTCACATAAGTTGTGGCCAACTGCAGATGTTAGAAGTGAAGATCTGACCACACAGTAGAAGTTAAACAAGAAGAATGAAATATTCCAGCTGGCCAGAGGCAAAATATGCTTTATTAAATACTCCATCTTAAGCCATGGAAGTCCACACAATTGCTGAGAATTCTGAGCTCTTTCTAGAAGCAGAAGTCTGACCCCAGTGAAGCAGTGAGATGGATCTCAGTGTTCAGGCTAAGCAGTCTAGATCTGGCTTTCTTAATGATGAGCTTGGTGAAAGTTCCTTATTTCATGGGGATAACATCAGTTCTCAAACTGTGCAAGGAAGGGGCCTCGGATTTCCTGATCTTGCTGCATTAGTTGAAGGATGAGAACCCCAAGGTCTATAGAGATGAACTAATTTGGGAGGGGTTACATAGACATTAAGCACAAAGCCAGGACTTCAACCAGCTTTTTAAATTTAGGTAATACTATTTTAATTTGCCATGTTGCCGATTTGAATAAATAAAGATGAGAGAAATTAAACAACTTAAAAATGTCAGGCTGGAGAGGTGGCTCAGTGGTTAAGAACCTTTGCTGTGCTTCCAGAGGACCTGGCTTCGATTCCCCGCACTCACATGGTGGCTACCAACCATCCTTAACTCCAATTCCAGGGGATATGACATCTTCTTCTCGCCTCTTGGGCATTGCACATACATGGTGCACTTACATACATGCAGGCAAAGCACTGATACACATAAAGTAAATGTAATACAGAAAATATTTGGAAAGTGTTTCTGTAGGACAGGAATTCTATAAGAAAGAACGACTGAACTGTCAAAAATACTGGAAGGTAGTTATTGCTCAAGATGTCAACAGAGGACCGTGTAGTATAAACTTGAACTTTGAAAATAAGTATGGCTTTATTATGGCATACAATGTGGCGTTCCTCAAACTCAGGTAATTTATTTAGCAACACTGAATTTTTACATAGCTGAAAACTACTTGTCTTTCTCTTTGTTATTAATTTTATGAGAATTTCATACAAAAATTGATGTGCTGTGTTCACCCTCCCTCTCCCACTTCTAACTCCTTTTGTGTCCCCTAACTGCCTCTCAGATTCATGACCTCTTCTCTAATTGCTACTGTTACACACACACACACACACACACACACACACACACACACACACACTACTCTCTGCTGCATCAGTTTAATGGTTTAATGTTACTTATATATGTATGTGTTTGGGGCTGACTGCTTGGAATGCTGAGGGGAGAGTCGGTTTCTTTCAAGGACAAGCCCTGTGAAAACTACCTGTACCATTATTTCTTTAATATTCCTTATGTTTGATCAGTGTTTATTTCATGTAGGTATCTTAGGGCCTTGGTTTGAAATGCATATATAATTGTATCTTCCAAATTCATTGACCATATTAGTATTCTAAAACATCCCTATATTTCTTTAGTATAGTTTTTGTTACAGAGTCTATTTTACTACTCTAGATCACTAATAGTTAATGTATGGTCTCTTTTTCTGCCCTTGGTACGCTTGTATTTTTGGATCTATAGTTTGTGATGTATTAAATCCAGTCCATTAGTCTCTGCCTTTTGACTATTTAGTTCATTTACATTTAATATTATTTTATTTATATAGTTTGATTCTTTTCTACTTTGCTATTTTTATAAATTTAATTCTTTTATTGATTGTATATTTTATATATATGTATGCATTTTAGTAACTGATGCAGGAATTACCAACACATTTAAATCATCAGACTCTGCTTGCACTTACACTAACAATTTCAGTCCTATACAGAAAATTTAATCCACTCTATTGTCCTTCCCTCCTTTGTGCTATTATAATTATATATTTCTCTTCTGTGTGACACATATGTGTCACAAACACAGTTCAGTGTTGGTGCTGTTTTATGTTATGTGATGTCTTATTAAGAAATTAAGAGAAGAAAAACAATATTTTAAAATTTATGTTTAATGCGTATGAAAGTTGTGTTTGCAGGGATGTAAATGTACCTGTGTCATGCAGGGTCCAGGAAAGCCAAAAGAAGCCACTAGATTTCCTGGAACTAGAGCTCTTTACAATTGTTAGTCACTGTGTAGGTGCTGGGGACCAAACCCAGGTCTTCTGCAAGAGCAGACAATGCTCCTATCTCTCTAGTCCTGAAAAAATATATATTTATAAAATTTTATGTTCTCATCTTTTTCATTTCCTTTTCAGCACTTAATTTTATTATTACTATTATTATTATTATTTTACATTTATGGTCCTCTATTTCTTCCAGTGGATTCCAGTGCTTTCTCCTGTCGTTTGTTCAACTGTAACTCTCTCTTCTCCTCCTGGGCTGTCACCAAGCTGCAGCTCTATATCCAAAGGCCTCAAGATACAATTTCATAGCTATTACTTTTGTATTAAGACAAAAAGAAAGACATCTGTAATTATGCTGCCTTTCATGGTCAGTGCATAATTATTCCAGAACACCCTGTCTTTCGTGTGGATTTAAAAGACAGTCTGGCGTCAGTTTCTTTCATTTGAAGAAGTTCCTATAGTATTTCCTGCAAGGCGGGCACATGGACAACAAATCCAGTCTTGGCGTGAGAATATGTTTTTTCTTCTGTTCTGATAGTTCAGCTGGACATTGAGTTCTTGTCTTTGGCGTTTTCCATTAAGCACATTATGTCACCTCACTTACTGCCCTCCATCCTCTATTGATTCTGATAAGGAGAATTCTCGGATTCTCTTGTGTGTGAAGAATAGCTTTTCCCTTGTTGCTTTTGAGATTTTTCTTTGTCTCTCTGCATTTGGGATATTATGCTTAGCTGTGGTTTTTATTTTGTTTCCCCTACTTGGAATCCACTAAACTTTTGGACTGTGAGGCTTGATATTTTAAGGTCTATTTGAGAGTTTCATAGTCATCATTTCTTTGAATCTTTATCTATTTCTTTCTATATAATACAGTACCTTGTTTTCTGTCTCAGGAGACCTATGACACATTGTTGGTATGCTGCATGATGTTTCAGAGATCTCTGACACATTGTTACTTTTGTCCCAGTCTTTTAAGTTGTATTTGTTCTTCTGACTGTACATCAAGCTTGCTGATTGTTTCTTTATCCAGTTTACATCTACATTTAACCTCTGGTTAATTTTTTTCATTTTAGTTACTGTATTAGTTACTTTGCTGTTGCTGTGATAAATACTATGCAGGCAACTTATAGAAGAAAGAGTTTCTTTTGGCTTATGTTCTGGATGGGAAGTTCATAATGGTGTGGAGGGAGGGGGATGGCAGGGGTAACCCTGGCAGAAAGCTGAGAGTTCCCATCTTCAAGCACATACAGGAAGCAGAGAGAGTGAACCGGTGTGGGATGAGGCTGTAGACACACAAACCCCATTCCTGTGATACCCTTTCTCCAGGAAGGCTGTACCTCCTAAAGATTCCATGATCTCAAGCAGTGCTACCAACTGGAGACAAAGTGCTCAAACACTTGAGCTTATAGGGGACATTCCTCATTCAAACACCCACAGTTACTGTACTTTCAGCTCCAAAATTTCTAGCTTCTAATATATTTTACTAGATATTTTTCAGTTGGGAGTCGTTTTGTTACCGTTTCAATCTCACTGCTTGTGAGAAAAATACCCACACCCAGATGGGTTCACTGCTGAACCCCCTTCTTTAAATAAACACTGACGTCACTGCTCCTCAAACTGTTCCATAAAATACAAAGGGATAGATAATAATAAGGGCTTGTGAAAAGTCATATGGAAATCTATTATAGAAGCTTCTTTTTAATATATACATACACAATATATAAAAAGAGTTAAATGCAGTTATCCTATAAAAGAGGTTCAATGGTCCTAACAGACACCACAGGCTAGTGAATGAAAAGCCCAGTGCCAGGAATGGATTCTCTCTTTTGGGGTTGTTGGCCAGATAGAGCCCATAGATCATCAAACAATACTGGCTGTAGCCATTACACTTCGTTATTCACCAGAACTTGATGGTAAGACCCTATTGCTGAAGAAACTACATACCTGAGCCACAGAACAAACAGGGGGAAATCAAGCTGGCTCTGGCCTTGAAGCTACATCCATGCTCGCTAGCTTCAATAATACTAGAAGGAGCTATGCATGTTACCGGCAGAGAAAGGTAGGCATCAGCCTTACCCAGCTGGGAACCCTATGAATTACACTAACAACCGGCTTATCAAAATACGCCAGGTGGAATAGGAGCATGAATATTATTGGAGTAACCAACTACTTTCTGGTTGTATTTAAGGTCCACTTCATAAGATAAAGCCCACACTTGACACTGTTATCGGGGCCAAGAACCTATGGCTAGACAGGTCAAAGGCCATAGGGGAGAACCTATTACTATCATTCTGCTAAATGAGTGTTAAACTGACTCATAGTGATTTATTGCTCTACCCATAGATAAGAGCATTTCTCACCTCTCACCAGGGAAGGTTCTTCTTAAAGCCGATGGTGATTAACACAGAGACCCACAAACGGTCAACATGCACAGAATAAGAGGCTCAGCTCTAAATGGGACATCTATACCACACCACATTTCCTCCTAAGGCAGAAGAACTGGTAGAAAGAGTGTAAGAGCCAGAGGTGGTAGGTGAAAGACTTGAAACACTGAAGAAAGAAATTGCACAAGACATTGCAGAGCTGAAGCAATGGCTCCACTGGTAAAGGCACTTGCTCCCCAAGCCTGACAACCTGAGTTTGATCCCTGGAGCCAGGACTCACATAAAGGTTGAAGGAAAGAACTGACTCCACAAAATTGTGCTTTGACCTTGTATTGTAGATACATGTTTCTCTTTGAGTTTTTTTTTTTTTTTATTATTAGTTCATTCAGCGGCAAGTCCTGCCCTCTGACTAATAAGGGGGCAGGAAGGTGGGGAGAGAGGGGAGAAAACAAAATATGGTGGCTAGTTGGGGCCAGGGGCACTGAAACAGCACTAATACTCAAAGCCACAGGAGCCACGCATCACCATGGCATTGTGCCGGACTTTGCCAAAGAAATGGCAGCTGGCAGTTGGCCGTATGTTTGAACAATAACTTTGTGAGTCATCCTAAGTAAATCATTCTCTCTAAATGGAAGATCAGTTTCCTTTTTATTCTGCTGGATCGACCAGATCCCACCCGCTAAGGCATGGAAAATAAATTTCATGAGACAGTTGTTTCTGTGAGCAGGGTCCGGCTGACACAAATGGAAAAATAGCTCAGCGGTTAAGAGCTCTAGCTGCTTTGGCAGCAGACTCGCAAGGAGGAATGCAGACAAATGGAGTTCTGGCATGGCTGATACAGTGTATCCTCAAGTGGCTAAATGAGACAATATGACCAAAGCCAGCAGTGTCTGGGGGAGAAATCCCAGGATGGGATCCCACTTGTTGCTGGCACAGGGTGGCCCATTTACTGAGTCACTGGGCATCGCCACAGGATTATGATGATACTCTGAAAAAAACAGAGGGTCTGAGGCAGACTTTAAAAATTCTGCTGGATGGGAAAAAGCCAAAACTCCAGCAGGCCATGACTGAGGCAGCATAGCCTCTGCTATATGTGATAAAATACTTATTCCAAACAGAGATTATAACCCAGAGAGAGACTGAAGAGTTAAGAGAGAGATTAAAATGAGAGAGGGAAATAAGACTGGCTTTTACTGCATTAGTCACTGACCTCACTGATAAATTGAATAAAAAGGAAAAAAAAAAGCCCAGAGTATATCAGCTGAGAACCCACAAGAGAAAACAGACAATGAACAGGAAGGAAGCAACCCAGAAGGAGCTAAGCATGCCTCTCAGGTTTGACCTATAATACAAAAGAAAAAATCCAAATGTCAACGTGCTGATGGAGGCCTTAACCAACATAAGAATTTAGTAAATAAAGTCCCTGGAAATAGGGAGGACATTCAAAAAAGCGCAAAAGAGCCTGTCATCACCTGGCTCCTGAGAATGCTGGAAAGGCAGGACAGCAGAGCAATATAACCACTCATCCCTCCTTGAGATTTAAGCTGCATAACCTGGGACAATACAAGGGAAAAAAGTCTCTGATGAACCGACTTGTGCATGCCACTGGACACTTTGTTATCACCAGCTGAGATTCCCATGGATTTCAGGAGCTGGAGCACAACACAAGAAGGACAGGTGCTGTTAAGAGAGCTGGGTATGAGGAAAGCAATATACGGTACCCTGTTCACTGGACTAGATAGGATTGTGTTCACTAGAGATTTAACGAGGGACTTCTTTAAACAGGGACCTCAAAATTGGCATAGAGATTTAATGTCTGTACTGAGACCTCTAGTGGGACAAGAGCTTTATGAGGTAGGAGAGGCCTTGACAAATTTAAGCAACCTAGACTAGCATGTAAAGTATGTAGAAAAATAGAACAACCTAAAGGATGTATAAGAGAGGCAAAACAGAGAAGAAGGCAAATGTGGCGAGATGTGTTTAGCCCAAGTTCCTAAAGAAAGGATCGATAAAAAGCCAAATTCTGTGATAAAGCAGCTCTGGGAGGCCTTAAGCCCTGAGAAATGGTTCACAAAAGGTACACAGAGGATGACGCTTATCCCAGGGGTGGATACTAACCACCCCAGAGTAAACAGGGTACATTTCTCCCCTGTGGCTGGCTGTTCGAGGGGTGGAGACAGTTTGCCCAGCCAGGGCCTCTCCCAACAGCGAGATGTGGTCAATGGAGAGACCATAAGTATGGTTGGGGCCAGGAATCAGACTCAGAGTCTCCTGGCCCTGGGAAACCACAGGAGCAAAAGAAGCCTTATCCCTCCTTGGTCCTATGTAGGACCAAGCAGTTTGTGCCAGCCCCAATGAGGATAGTAAGGATAAAGGAATGCATGGAGGCTCCATGTGAGAACTCTGGGACACTAAATGGATTCCTGAGAATACAGACAGTAAAGAACTGGCTAATTTACCATGCTATGTTAGACATTTATGCATATACAATGTAGTGTTAACTTCTGAGTGATTTACAGATATGAAACCCAGTTGAGAGATGTCAAAGAAACAAGAATGGAATGTAACTCATACAGAATACAAGGGTAAAGTATAGCTGTGAAATTCGGGGGACTCTATGGGGCTATAGATGTCAAAGAGTAAAGGGATACTTTATATAATTGTTAACTAGTAATTCCAGTACCAGGCATGGATTGACTTTCCCTATGAGCTGTTGGCCAAGGGAGCCTTGGAAGCCTCCTTCTACCAAAACAAAAGGCAGTTGTCACATTATAATGCTGGTTGCACAGTGGAAGTGGATGGTAAGTCCCTATTACTGAAGATATGACCGGGTTTTTAGCATGGAAAGAGAGATCTAGCTGGGACTGAGCTGAAGACTCCCTACAAATGGATGGTTGGCCTTCATAGTGCTAGAGGGCACTATGCAGACTGCTATGGGAGAATGGTCCTGAAAAGATCTGCTTAATGACAGATCTTGTGTGCTTCACTGTCAGATGTCTCTACAGGTGTAATAGAGGCTCGTCTGGTATGTGCACCCTCAGCATGCTTATAATTGGATTTAGGGCCTGCTCTTCAGGGAGAAAACGCATGTCTTCTTTTTAGGAAAAAAAAAAAAGGTTGACTCCTGATGGTATTGGAGGAAGTTATAGGCCCCAGTAGAGACACTACTGTGATTGTTTGTGAGGTGAATATAATACATCCACTTAGGTACTGTCTAAACATTTGTGTTTGTGATGGTTTATGTGGATGTTACTGCTTTCCTTTGTGGCTGCTGTTGTGTTTTTATGTTTTGTTTGTTTTCCAGAGAGAAAGGGGTGGAGTGTATTGTAGATACATGCTTCTCTCTGAGGTTTTTATTTACTATTGGTTCATTCATCAGCATGTCCTGCCCTCTGACCAATAAAGGGGCAGGAAGGCGGGGCGAGAGGGGATGGGAAAAAAACATGGTGGCTAGTCCATGCCAGGGGCACTGAAACAGCACTGATAATACTCAAAGCCAAGTGGGAGGAAAGTGCCTTGGCACCAGGCTCATGGAAGACCAAGACTCAGACGGCAACATCCCAGGCCCCCTGCAGTCTTGAGAATTCCGTGAGTGGAAGGAAACAGAATTCCAGGGATGGGTCAGGAGCCATGGCACTGTGCTGGACTTTGCCAAAGAAATGGCAGCTGGCGGTGGGCCATATGTTTGAACAATAACTTTGTGAGTCGCCCTAAATAAATCAATCTCTCTAAATGGAAAACCAGTTTCCGTTTTATTCCAGGCCTCGCCCACTAAGGCGTGGAAAACAAATTTCATGAGACAGCTCTCCATACACGTGTGTGAGTGACATGTGTGTGCCCCTCATCACACACACACATTAAAAAGAGAAGTTTTATAAGATAGAAAGACATCACATGCTCATGAATTGACAGAATCAATAAGAGGAAAATGACTGTATTACTAAAAGCAATCTACAGTTTCAATTCAATTCCTATCAAAATTTCACTGGCATTATTCACAGAACTAAAAAATAATCGTAAAATTCATATAGAATCACAAAAGGCCCTGGATAGTCAAAGCAATCTTGAGTCAGAACAATGCTTAAGTTATCACAATGCCTGATTTCAGAGAGCCACAGTATGGTATTGGTACAAAAACAGACATATAGATCAATGGATTAGAACAGAGGACCCAGAATTAAACCCACACAGTATAGTCACTTGATTTTTAATAATGATTTCAAAAGCATACATTGGAGGAAAGACAAATGGTGCTAGGAAAACTGGACAGCCACATTCTAAAAAAGCTAGCTTCCTCTCAACCTATCAATGGAAAAACAATAATTTAAAGAGAATCAAAGGTCTTAATGTAAGACTGGATACTCTGAACTCTGAGAGGAAAACACTTCAAGATATAGGCATAAACAAGAACTTTCTGAAAAGGACTCCAATAGCTCAGGAAATAATCACAAGAAGTAACAAGCGTGAATAATGAAATTAAAAGAAATTATGAAGAGCAAAAGGAAATGACTGAATAAAGAGATACCTCACGGAATGGCAGAAAATCTTTCTGGCTGTATAACTGACAGAGGATTAACATTTATACTATGTAAAAAACACAAAGGAACTAAATACCACAAAAAGTGTGATGGTGCACACCTCTAATCCCAGCACTCAGGAGGCAGAGGCAGGCAGCTCTCTGTGAGATCAAGGCCAGAGGCCAGCTTGGTCTACATGTTTTATTTTTTTATTTTTTATTTTTTTTAAGCACAAAACAACACAGTCAATAAATGGGCTGACAAAATGAAAAGGAAATTCTCCAAAAACGAAGGAGCCACCGCGGAGGAAACACATGTGAAAGCGTGCGGCACCCTTAGGTATCAAGGAAACGCAAATTACCACTATATTGAGTCTATCTCAACCCAGTCACAATGGTGATTGTAAAGAAAACAACAACAGAACCAGCGAGGTGGCCTAATTGGTAAAAGCACTTGCCACACAAGTTTGATGACCTAAATTCAATCCCCAGCACCCATGGTGAAAGGAGAGAATTGACTCCTGAAAGTTGTCCTCTGACCTGCACTTGAGTGCCATGGCGTGAGCTTGTCTGCACTTACACATCCACACACACATAATAATAATAATAATAGTAATAATAATAATAATAATAATAAAAATAAATACATACAAATTTAAAAAGGGGAGGCTGGAGAGATGGCTCAGCAGTTAGGAGGGCTTGCTGCTCTTGCAGAGGACCAGGGTTTGGATCCCAGCACTCACATGGCATCTAACAATCATTTGTAAACTCCGCTTCTGGGGGATCCAAGGCCCTCCTCTGGTCCCTGTGAACATCAGATACACACATGGTACACATACATACCTACATGCAGGCAAGCACTCATACACATAAAATTAAAATAAATATTTTTTAAAAAACTGAAAGGAGACAACAAATGCTGGAAGGATGTGAGGGGAAAGGCAGGGATGTAAATTAGTCTAGTCATTTTAGAAACTTGTATAGAGATTTCTAAAAACACAGCTACCTGAGGACCTGACTATTCCCTTCCTGGGCACTAGGACTCTTGAGACAGCACACTACAGAGATACACATGCATGTTAATTGCAGCAGTGTTCACAATAGCTAGAATCAGCCTAGATGTCACCAAATGAAAGGATAAAGAAATGTCGTACACATAAACAATGAAGCTAGTTCAGTCGTAAAGAGGAATGAAACTTTGCTGTTTACTGGAACATGGATGGAACTGGAGATCATCATATGAAGTGAAATAAGATAAGACTCAGAAAGACAAACATTGTGTGTTTTCTCTCATTTATGGTTTCTAGATTTTGTGTAGATATGCAGACACAACCACATATATGAATTACATGAAAACAGAAGTGAAAATGCCTGGAGGAAGGAACTGGATTAGAGGGAGGAGGCAGAGAGTGTATGGACAAAGTGCACGATACATTTGAATGAAATGTGTTTATGAAAATCATCACCAGCGCAATGAAATATGCCACCAAAATTTTTTAAGTGCCTCTGAATTTTCTTCATACTTTAAGATCCACCTTGAGAGATAAAATGATTATATTTTATCATTTTCACCAGTTAAATATCTTTTTCAGTGAAGGAGGGTCTGTCAAGTTCCTCACAGAGGACTTGCTCAACTAATATTTTATAAGCTGTGTTTTATCTTAAGTAATGAGATCCATGAGTTGATAGACGAGCTATGTATTTTGATACCTCTTGATGCTCAGTGCCCATTTTAGCTAATTTTAGTTCTCTTGAGTAGTTCTCTTTGTAATTATTAATATTCCACAACTTTTAAAATTCTTCTTATAAAGCATAAATCTTCCAGAGCACAAAGGGAAATTTTACTTATTAAAAACCAACACTCATTTTGTTTTATAACTGCCACATAGGTCCACTGAATTCTTTCTGAATCCAAGATATACAACAAAATTGGAGTGATCTTATTTTTCTCAAGTCTTGAAGAACATTTAATCACCCTAGAAATTATTACATTGTAATTCATTATTCTCAATGATGTTAAGAAGACCAAATTAATAAGAAAATGCAGAGGGTGAGATAAAATAGTAAAACGAGTATTTCACCACTCTTTGGCTTTATTTTTCCATCGCTGGAAGGATTTTATCACCTGTCAAGAAGGCGTAAACGGAGACAGGAAGCACTCTTCTTGCAGTCTATGTTTAGTTTCCTTTGAACACAACTGAAAATTCAGAATTTTCTGTTTTTAATCCATTATGGCAAAGCAATAAAATTTACAGAGTAATAAAGTTCACAGTTATTGGAAGAATGGGAAGACAAAAACACAAGGAGACAGCAGAACGCTGCGCTATAGGGATACTGGTCAAACTGATCGCATGGCATTAGCAACATCTTAGTCCTTCCTCTTTAGATGATGGTGTCCTGGGTGCATTTTTAAACTCGGGGTCTGGGAGTGGACAATAGGATTCTAAGGCAGAAATGTGGCATTCTCCTCTAGCTAATCAGTCAGCAGGAACCTGAACCACCTCATACTTATAAAAGGCCATACACATGATCCTTTTATCTTTTACAATGTTTTGAGTCCAAATTACTTGACGTGATTTGTAGATGGATAAATGCTGTATTAGGTGTGCACATTAAGATCATAAAGATGAGTGGAAGAAAATTATATAATTCAATACACCCATAATGATTCTGATTGTAAATCTAAGATTGAAAGTCTTTTTAGTTTTGGAGCTAATAAGAAAGGCTATCTAATAGCTAATAAGGAAGGCTACCTTTTCTCTTCAGGAAAGTTATAAATTATCAAAAATTTAAAAAAGTTGAGTTTTGCATTTTGATGGTACCAGTATGGAAGAAGATAAGTCAAGATGCTTTGTAGTTGAAATCTGGAATAAGTATTTTACCAAGATGAATGTGTCCTGGATTCATGCGTGGCAGTTGATAAGCAGCTAATTGCTCTTGAAGATATTACCCATTCAGATCTATCTGTCATCTATCTATCATCCTAGAAAAACAGAATAAAATTGCATTTAATGTGTTTGCTTTCTGGAAATTTTGAAGAAAGGTAAATCTCACTATTCATTTATTCTTACTTCTGAAAATTATTTGTAAAATGTCTTGAAAACTTACAAAGAAGGAAGCATTGGAACTAGATGGTGACTTCTTTGTATACTGTGGGTTAAAAATTAATGCAGAAGGTTAATTTTTAGAGTTCATTATCACACTGCTGAAAATACTCCCAAATCTAGTGTTACTCTATAGAAGATGAACTGGAATGGCATGGATGGTTTTGGAACCAGGGTAACGTCCATTTGAATCTGGCCCAGTGCCTGTTAGCTGTGTGACAGAGGATAAAAGCCACTGCTTTCATGAATTCTACTTTTTGCATCTATAAGGAAAGTAATAGAACCTTCTCTTTAGAGAGACGTGTATGCAGTGATGAAGCAGGAAGCAGCTACTAGAAAGTAGGAGGTGCTTAGAGAGCTTCCTTCTTTCTTTCCTGATGCTGGTACTTTGGTGTGCACAACTAGACTGTGGCTAAGGGACAAACAGATCTCACTCCAGGACATTTGCTAACAGAGAAACAACAGTTGTATCCCATGACTAAGTGGGACAAATCTTAGTGGAAAAGAACTCAGTATTTATGCATGGATGAAAGAGAAGACCTCCAGGCCTGATACAAACTCTATGCTGAACTGGAATTCCCTATGTAGCCCAGGCTGGTCTTGACCTTCCAGCAGTCCTGGTGTGATGGTGGAGGGATGCCTGGAAGGAGCCACAATATACTTTCTTGAGTCTAGATTAAGAAAGTCTAGATAAGACAAGAGCACCTATTTGGGGGTGTTCAGGGCTCTAGATATGTTTTGGAAATTTAGGCTTCTTTTTTAAAGATACAAGATATCTGATTAATTCTTGGTTTTTGCTCTGTTGACAATTTTATTACCTAGAGAAAACTGACAGCCACAAAGGAATGCAATGAGCAAAAATGCAGAGCATTGATGACAAGGAAGGAATGGGCACCTTAGGGGACATGCGTTACCTTGGGCTTTATTAATGAGGAAAAGAGATGGTCACCTCACAGTCGGGTACACCGTCTGAGTTGCAGCATACTTTATAACATACTTTATAACAGTCAGGGAAAATATAGCAAAACTGTCCAGTAGGTATAAGGCCTCTCTATAGTTTTCTTGGAGAAGAATTAGACAATGTGTAAAAGTCAAACATTATTTGGCACACACAAAAAGAATATCTACGCCAGGGAATTCTAAGATGAACTGATTCAACTGGAGTTTAAAGTAAACCAAGCTACAAACATCAACATATTCTCTGTAGAGGACCACCCACTGTCCAACAACCATGTAATGACGGAGCTTGCTTGCCTTTCCTGTGCTTTCACACATTCTATTTCCCATAGGACACCGGGCAGCAGATATGTTTGTTCTGTAACCATCCTGTGCTAGAGGACTCTATCATGAAACCAAAAAGATTTTTAAAGATTTATTTTTAATTATGTGCATATGTCTGTGTGGATGTATGCCATGTGTGTACAGGTGCCTAGGGAGGCCAGAACAGGGCATTGAATTCCGGGGAGCTAGAGTTGAAGGTGGCTGTGAGCCACCTGACCTGGGTGCTTGGAAGTTAACTCTGGTCCTTTGGAAGAGCAGCAAATGCTCTTAAGCACTGACACATCTTTCCAGCCCCAAACAAAAAATGTAAATGGAGGAACAGAGCTGTATGCCAATAATGCTTTCTTACTCGAATTCTTAAAATTCCCCAAACTTTATCCTTAATTTATATGTCAGGAAATAGTATTCTTTTTTGTTGTTGTTTCTGTTTTTTTATGTATGTGTTTATGTGTTGTTGGGGGTCCCTGTGCTTGGAGCCAGCCAGAGCAGGATGAAGGGTCTCCACTGACCCGGAAGCTGGGTAGGAAGCATGCGGAAGGTAAGCCGATGCAAGCTCGTTTATTCAAGGAAATGCAAGGGGTCTTATAGGTCTGGTTAGCCAATTGCCTTATGGGGTGGGGTCCTGGCTGCAGCCAATAGTAATCTGTTCCCAGGTAGATCATCTTGGTTCAGGTTCTTTCCAGATGCTGGGCAGAAGCTGGTCTCACAACTAGCCAGAGCGGAGCACTACACCCACGGGAGCCATTCCTCTATTCCTCGTAGCAGGTGACCTGGCTAAGGCCCATCCTGCGTTGTGCCTTACAGTGTGTGTGGTATCAATACTGTGTAGGCACCTATGTGAGTGCATGTGCCTGTGCACGCACTTTCCAAGGTCAGAGGAGGTCACCAGTCCTGCTCTATCACTTTCTGTTTTTTTATGACATAGACTCTCTCACTAAACATGGAGCGATGCTGGCTGCTACCAAGCTCTAGAAATCCCCGTCACCACCCCATAGCATTGGGATTATAGGGCATAATGAAGCCATGCCTGGTTTTTTACATAGGAATGGAGGATTCAAACTCAGGTCCTCATGCTTGTGCAGCAAGTGCTCTTACCCATTAAGACATTTTCCCAGTTCTTTACAATTATTTCTATTATTTTTGGGTATGAAAACCACTGTTAGGTGACATTACCACACAAAAAGAGGTGGTGAGACTTGGCCTGATGCTGTAGCTTTCTGACCCCTGACCTATGATATTCCCACTACATGTGGTAGAGAATGTTCTTAGTGAGGGCAGAGCCCTACTCTTCCATTCTAGAACTGTCTGTACTTTTCTAGTACCAGCTCATAGTAGTTAAGTATTTCTTGTCTACTCGTTTCCTTTGCTGATGTCCACTGCTATTTCTAATAATCTTTGGAGTAGGATATGTTTGAGTATTAATTGTATTCTGCCACAAAGTGTCATTGATACTAAAGAAAAAGGAAGGAAGAGGTAAGCTTCGATCGAGCGCTGTCATAGTTTGGGCTTCTATAACCAAGTTCTACAATCTAGGTAATTTATTGACAGCAAGAATTTGTTTCTCACAGGTCTGGAGACTTGGAGCCCAAGACTAAGCTGGCAGCAGGCTGTCTGTTGAAGGTTGCTCTCCAATCCTAGACGGAACCTCTCTGCTGCATCCTCCAGAAGGATAGTACTGTGGCTTCACATGATGGAAAGACAGAGGGTGAACTGACTTCCTGAAGCCCTCTTTGAAGTGACTAATCCATTCATGAGGTTGAAGCATCACATATTAATCACTTTTTAAAAGCCCCACCACTTCGTACAGTTGCACTGGGTTGTGTTTCAGTATGAATTTGGGAGGGGACACAAACATGCAGCGCATGGTCTTATAAATGGAAGAACATCAGGGGTTTCTGAAAGGGTTTCATAAGTGTTGCTCCAAACAACATAGTCCTGTGAGTGGGACGGACTCCTGGGTAGGCAGAAGATCAGACACCAGAGATAAGACATGTGTCTGTAGGGAAGGCAGCATGCAGTGTAATTCAAAGAACCCTGTATTTAGTTCATGTTTGTACCATAGGATCACTGGCGATCCCGTAGGCCCTTCCTGCAAAGTCACCGAAACTTTCCAGTCTTTCAGATGCACAGCGTTTCTCAAGGGCTCTTCTTCACTCTTAACCAGAGTCCATGAATTTCTTTTAGCTCAGAGAATGGCAAATTGAGGTGGAAAATGATCTTTATAATCAGTCAAGGCCAAATACCCAAGACTCAGTCATTGTAAAGCCATATTTTAGATCATGGTTCAAATTCCTTCCATTGGAAAATGATGGAGGGAACAGGGAAGAAGCCACTAACTTTCAGCTCAAGGTCACCTGGAGCTAAGTACTTCTTGGACATTTATTTACATGCTCATCTTGTGAGGATCTTATTGGAATAAATATTTTGAACCAGTTGGTATGTTAGTCATTTGGGCCACCATACAAAATACCGTAGGTCATCAGTTATTTACATAACACAAAGTTGTTTCTCACAGTTCTAGGGGCTAGGAAGCCCAGGAACTCGAGGATGGCCACCTCAGTTCCTGGTGAGGCCTCATCCCTTGTCTACCTTATTTTTGTGTGCTTGCTTACTTTTTCTTTGTGCTTATTTGCAGAATAGAGTTCTTTGATGTCTCTTATAAGCACACAGATTCTATGAGGTTGGAGCCTTATCTGTATTCCTATTTAATCTTCAGCCTACAGGTTCTGTCTTCACAGGCACATTGGAGAACAGAGCTCCAACATATGAGTTATGTGTACAAAGGTGGGCAACACCAGGAGCACTGGTCAGTGGGGCTGGGGAGTCTGGACTTCAGATCATGCAGATGCTGCTGGTCTTCGGATCACATTTGGGATGTCAGGAAACTAAAGTCAGAGGTCCCATGTTCTGTATTAGGGGAGAGTGAGGCACTGCCAAGGGTGAACAGGATGATACATAGCTACTGATGTCATAAGGCCTGTTCTGCAATGCTACTGATGGCAATGCCAGCACTGACCTGTAAGGTGTCATCAAAATGCAAACGAATCTGTAGGGGTCAGGGAGCTAAAAGGGGCCGGTAGGGGTCCGGGAGAAGAGATCCTAAGGGAGGCAGATAATAAAGCACATGTTATATGAAAGTGGAGGAGGGGAGCACTGGGGATGTAAAGGTTTAAGTGGGGGACAGGAGTGACGGGATGAAAGAAAAGTGTGTGTGTGTGTGTGTGTGTGTGTGTGTGTGTGTGTGTGTGTGTAGGATTAAACAAAGCTAAAGAAGTTTGAAAAGCCATATGGACACTACTGTCTTGTAAGCTAATTAAAAATATAATTTAAAAAGAGTTTGAAGGGAAGTACCTTGCATATGTGGATGTTTCTCCCAGAAGTCTTAGCTTATTAAACAAAAACCCCAGTGCCACGTGTGGGATCCCTCCTTTTAAGTTCTTGGTTAGGGAGGCTCCGGGGACGTGGAGGGAGGAGGATGAGAGAAGAGAATGGATTTACAATCAAGGTACATTCTATATGTGTATGAAGTTGTGGACATTTTTTCTTAAAAGCAAAAAGACAGAGTTATGCACTGGCAGCCAATTCTTTAGCAAACAACCTCATTTGCTATTATTTTGAGCAGATCTTTGAGACAGCTGGACCTTTTCCAAGCCTTGCGAAATTCTCCAGATCAAATGCTCTGTGCCTTGAATCTGAAGATCTAGTCCCCAAGCCCTTTCTCTGGAACATTATTAAAAATTCATTTCAGCTAATGTCAAGAGACAAGACATTGGTACCACAAGAGGTAACTGATGTTAGCACACAGACATGACGGAAAACCTCACCTAAACTTTCAAAGTACTACTTTTATTAGCTCTACAGAGATAAGTACAGCTTAAAAAAAAGATGAAGACCTGAGCCATTTTGCTGTCATTTTATTTGGACTGCTAATGAGACTCAGCAGCCAGGAGAAATAGGGGCTGACTTTGTAAAAGATCTGCATAAAAAAGAAAAAGAACTCCTGCCTAGATGCATTTTGACAATTTCCTACAAAGAAGGCTTGTTAATTCTCCACTCAGGAACACCAGTTTTCTCTAATGATTTTGTCATTGGTTCTCAGAACTGCTTTGGATGCAAAGGTCTTTACTTTCCTCAAGTTCCTTTGGATGTGAGGTCAGGCCACAGAGCTCATATTCAGTTACCGCATTCAGTTACTTTGAGTATTAACTCAAAGTAAAGCTACAGACTTCAATTGTAAATGGCAGATGACCTTGCATTTCTTTTGACTGAATAGTGGCAGCCATGAAGATAGTTATCCGACCTTCTGTGACTGGAAGAATGCACAGTGTTCTTAGATATAGGACACAGGACAGGAAAGACCAAACAGGTCCCCATAGGGTGAACACCGTGGGAGTTGAGAACAACGTCTGTGTATCTCAGGCCTTTGTTTTACAGCCTTGAACAGTACACCATAAAGGCTTATTTCAAATATGGTATCAGCAGTCAAAGCTCTCATTTCGGTCATGATTTGATCCTACCACAGACTAAGTTAACATGGCACAAGTCAGTAGGAGAGGAATCAGTAACTCCATTCTGCCTAAAGCTATCCTCTGCACAAAAGAGAACACCAAGATGATCCAAATAGAAGCACAAGTTAGAAGGCGTTCGTTCCAGCATGTTCCCTGCCTGGCTCTCTTCTTTTTGCTTCAACTGAATATTATTATTGACCTGCTGCTTTTCCTAGAAGCTACACAAGAATATGACTGGGATAGAGGCCAGAACACGTGTTCCTGGATTTGTTTAAAAGAGTCGTCATAATATTAAGGATTTTGAGCAGCAGCTCTTTTGATTTTTAAGATCTGAGCTTCTCAGTGCTGGTGCTGGAATTCTGGGCTGCAGGGGACAGGAGGAGGGTGAGGACAAAGAAAACATAAATTGAACTACGTGCTTGAGTTGTAGTTAATAGCCATCGAGATTTAACTGAGGTTGTGCTTAAATACTTCAGGGACAAATCTCTTGAGAAGCTCACTAGTTTCCTAAGTAGGGCATTTGAGCTGAATAATGAAGAACAAATGCTGACCTTGCTTGTCTCTCCTTCCCCTCACCCAGTCTCAGTCTCTGAATATGACAGTCCTTCTGAGGTGCAGTGCAGGAGAGGGCTGGAGAGGAGTCTTCTCTCACTCCAGAGCTTGCATCAGGCTCTTCTGAGAGCAGCCTGTATTAAACCTGTGCATTTTTTATTGTCATACCAGCTACTGCCCTGGGCTGCATCAAGGACCCTGGGTAGGCAGGGTACATCCAGATTACAATGAGAGAGGTGCTCCAGACTAAGCCTCGTGGATAGCTGCATCAGTACTCACTATATGAAAGATCAAACTGGTCTTCTGTAGACTTTGGATCTGGAACTTCCCTCTCCCAAAGCCTACATGTTAAAAGTTTGGTATTCAGCCTGTGGCACCATTTGGAGGTGGTAGAAAGAGGTGGGACCTGTACTGGAGAGATGGCACAGTCAGCAAAGTGCCACCATGAAAACAGGAAGACCTGAGTTTGGACTCCTAACACATAAAAAGTCAGACCTGGGGTACATGTCTGCGATCGCACTGGGGATATGGCGGCAGGTGAATCCTCGGAGCTCATTGGACAGCAAGTGTAGCTGAATTAACAAGCTCCAGGTTCAGTGAGAGAGCCTGTCTCAAAAAACAAGAGAACAATTAAGGAAGACGCCCAGTGTTGACCTCTAGTCTTTACATGCACGTGCACACATATGGTCATACACTTACATATGCACACACTGCACACACCCGGATGAGCACCACATACACAAAATAAGTAAATAAATAATAAAGAGGTGGGTCCTAGTTGAAGAATTTGGGTCACTGGGTGTAGGTCCTCATAGAGAATATGGGGCCACCTGCCTTTTCCTCTTCCTCTTTGCATCTCAGTTTCCATGAAGTGATCAACCTCCTCCTCCTGCTCCTCCTCTCCCTCCTCCTCCTCCTCCTCCTCCTCCTCTTCCTCCTCCTCCTCCTCCTCCTCCTTCACGTCCTTCCCCCTCCTTCTCCTGCATGTGCTTCTATCTATGGTATCCCATCAAAGGCTGAAAGGCAACAGGGCTAAAGGACTACTGACTAAAATATCTGAAACTCTGAACTGAATAAACTCTACCTCCTTCTAAGCTGCTAATTTCCAGTATCTTTGTCACATGGGGACAGAGCTGCTCTCTCAGGCCTTCTTTCTTCTCTGTTTTCTATCTTACTAACAGTGTTACCTGTTCCCCAAGCTCAAACTCTTTCTCCTCTGTGGCTCCTCTCATCTCCTTCCAGAGCACTGACTGGACCCAGCTCTTCTCTCCAACCTGTAGCATGTGCACACAGGTGTCACTGCTCTGCAGGGGGTGGTGGCAGGAGGACTTCCATCCTGTGTCCTGGGAATTCCACCATGATTGTCTACTTTGTCCTTTGCTATCTTCAGTTTAATGCTCATCTTTTACTTATTTCTGCCTTTCCTTGACATTTCTAATATAAAAAGCATATAAGACTATACATTTCCCTTTGGATATAATTAAACTGTGCACTGTATACTTTATTTTTTCTGTCTAGATAATGTTAGATTGTAGGTAGGATTTGCTTGTTATGAAAAGATAATTTATAAGAATGCATTTTAGCAGATAAAATCTTTGGTAATTATTTGTTGCTGGTGATTTATAACATCCTTGGATTACAACTGCAGCAGGGACACATCATATGACTCCCCCCCCCCCGCCCAGATAAATGATATTTAGGCTGGATATAGGATTTTAGAATCATAATCCTTTTTTTCTATAGGTGTAATTTTAGTATTCTCTAGAGTTTAAAGTATTTCAAATGATAAGTAACCAAGATGCTTTTTTATTTACTATAAATAGGTGTTTCGTGTACCCCAAAGGCCCGTGTGTTGAAGTCTTGGTCCTCAGAGACATGGTATTGACATGAAAACGTTAAGAGGTCTGGTCCAATGGGTGCTCTACAGTTAAGGAAGGCTCCGGACTGGTCCACCAGTCTACAGTTGCTTTGCGTTACCAATTCAACACTGCAAAAAGTGAGCGCTAATTTCATATAACAACGTGAAAAGAGACAAAGTGATCCAGATGTGGCATATTTTGCGACATGCCACCACTGAAGAACAAACAGGCACTACGGAGGATGCGTAAGGGAACACAGATATTCCGGGTTAGACTTCCCCCTGTAAAAACTGTCTGAATTAGAGAACGACAAGGAGCCGTGTATATATATACGCAAAGGGAGTGTGTGCAGAGCCACAGAAGAGCGGGGCACAGCATAGCTTTGGAGAGAGGGAAGAGTCTGGGACAGTGGAAAGCACAGAGAACAGAGGGTGTTCTGGCGAATCCATCCTGAAGGGAGCTCGTCATTAAGGCTTAAGTTGTGAATGATGTGGCTCTGGGGTAGGAGCACCTGAGGTACTAGGGCTATCACACCAACAAGAAGGTAAACTGAACACCGTGGTAGCTGCCAAGTGAAAGCAGCGTGTCACCTGTCCTTTTCTGTTCCATCACTTCAGCCAACAAAAGTGAGAGATTAGAAGCAGGTCCCAAAGGACTGTCAGGGAACGCGTTGGGAACTTCTGATTCCAAGGAACCTCACAATATCTGCTGGCCCACAGCAGAGGAAGAGGGGTGCCTTTCCTCATAGTGAAAGTCACCACATTCATTGCTCTGAAAGAACATATCCATCTGTCTGCCTAGAACGGGACTCTGTGTCTCTGGACTACAGTGTAGGATTTGAAGGCCATGAGACATAGCAACTGTTGACTTTCTTGGACCCAAATGAGGCTTTTTGTAAGGAACCATGTCATGCCCAGTCTACTGCTGAGGAAGGGCTCCATCAGCCCCATCAGCAGAACACCACCAGACACAGTACATGTACATACTGCCTGCCTCTGCTCCGCCTGATAGAGACCCCGGCTGTTTGATCAGGGCAGTTATTAAAGGGGCACACGAACGGAAGTAGGAAGTGGAAAAGCAATCAAAACATGTAACCAGAGGGGGAAATACAAGGCTGAGCAACAAGAGCTGGCAGCTTCATTTATAGTTGAACTAACAGAAAGAGAAAGAAGACATTAATAAAAGTAATTAAAATAAAGCTATAATTAGAGCACAGAGAAGGCTTGCTGGAATTAAGAATGATATTCCTGAATTTTAAAAAATTCAATGGCAATATTAAAAAAAAAAAAAAAGGCTATTCACTGCTGAGAATAGAGTTCATTTTCTTAAAGACCAAGAGGAAGAAACATCAGAATACACAGAGAAATCACCCTCACCATGGAAACAATGCGGAAAAAGAGTAACAGCATGTGGAGAGTAAGAAGCCAATAATCAAACAAAACCCCGAAAATATTCCCTAAGCTGAAGAGGTACTTGGCCTGTCAGATTAGCCACAGAATCTTAGAAAGATTAAGAAAAAAAAATAAATTTTGAGATATGCTTTGATGACATTCTTATGTTTCAAAGATAGGAAGCATGTTAATGTTCTTTCACAGTAACAATACCTGATATAGTCAATCAACTTATAAAGAGAAAAGGTTTGTTTGGCCCATAGTTTTAGGAGTTAATAGTCTGTGATAGGCTGTGCTGCTCCAACTGTTTTTTCTTCAGAGGGACTAAGGGTCTCAGGGTCCAAGAATTCATAGATTTTCACCACAGGTGGAACTTCCTGGTATTTTTCTGCCCTCTGATGTTACTGTTAAGACAACAGTTGGGCATGGACCCCTGCAGGGATGGAGTTGGTCACAGCAGCTGAACTGCATGTTGGAGACTCCTCCTCCACTGACTGGAGCAAGAAGATACCTACGTTAGAAACACTCATCCCAGAGGTTTGTGTTTTTCAAAGATCTGTCCAAGTGGATGATTGAAAACATGAACTGTGAAGAAAGATGCTCTGGTACTTGCTGGTTTGATAAAGTGCACTGTGGTATATGGTTTAGTTCATGGAGTGTTTGATGGATTTGTTATTTTTTGGCCATTGTGACCAAATATCTGACAGAAACAACTTCAGAGAGGAGAGGTTATTTTTAGCTCATGATTCATGAGATACAGTCTACCATGATAGTGAAGATGTGTCAGCTGAGAGGCTTGGCCTGTGGGGTCAGTGTTGTACGCCTGTTCACATGTTGGTGGGTCAGGAAGCAGTGAGCATGGGACCAGATCTAGAGCCAGGCTGTGCTTACTTCAGGAGCCAGTTCTGGTGCTCCACCTCCTCAGATATGCCTCCTGCCCCAGAGATTCCAAATCTCCTCCGACTGGGGACCAAGTGCTCAAACATACACGCTTGAAAGGGATACTTCACATCCAAACCATAATGCTTGCTGAGGACTGGGAGTTCCTCTTAAAGGCAGCTCATTACAGTGGTACATGGTTTACACTACCCCATCCAGAACGTAGAGCCCTCGCTTTACAGACAGAAGCTGGGTGCAGGTGACACAGGGCTGGCTGGGAGTGAGCAGCAGGAGCTAGGCTTTGGGGAGAAGGAGGAACTGTTACCAGATCTCTGCACAGCTTGGGGATGAGTGAAGGAAAGGCTTCTGTCTGTACCTGCCCTTGACCTAGTCTTTATAATTTTTCTTTTTGAGGACTCCTGGAAGTTGCTGGCCTCATGGAGCTGTTTTCCTATTCTTGCTTTAAAAGTCTAAAGGATCTAAAATACAGAGACAGGTATTGTTGACGTGTGTGTGTGTGTGTGTGTGTGTGTGTGTGTGCTGTCAAGATGCATTAGCATGCTCCAAGACAGCCATTCTTGGGTGACAAGAATCCTCCTACTCTTCTTGGTACAAAACCCCCTTTAAAAATTCCATTAAGCACCCTGTCACTTTAAATGGACCATTTAAAAGCAAGGGCCAGTGCCTTGCCCAGGGCCAGACATGGAGCAGGCACTTGAAGAATGTGCTGAAAATGGAACAGTTGGTATTCAGTACAAAGGCAAGGTTCAGCCTGAGCTCCTTTTTCTTCAGCTTTCACATCAATTATTTTCTCCATTGCATTCCACTTTCTCCTTTTATTTCCAAAATCCCCTTCAAAACTGTGTGTAGGTAGTATGCCTTTAAGTCTGTGTATATTTGTTTTTAAAAATATTTTATTTGTAATTTTTATTTTATGTGTATCGTGCAATGCCCATGGAGGCCAGAAGAGGGTGTTAGAGTGCCCTGGAACTGGAGTTATAGATGGTTGTTAGCCACTATGTGGGTGCTGGGACTCAAAGCCAGGTCCTCTGCAAGAGCAGCCAGTGCTCTTAACCACTGAGCCATCTCTCCAGCCCCTATCTGTATATTTGTATATATGGGTGTCTATCTGCAGTACATATGTGTATGTGTACATACCTATGTACGTATCAGAACCCACTTCAGACTTCTGATCACTACTTCCTCATAGAAATTAAACAGAACAGAGGCACTTTGCTTAGGCCTATCCCTTGGGCCTTGCCGTCTGGCTGGAGGAGGGTGGGAACACGGTGAAGAAGAGACGGCTGTTTAATGGAGTGATATATATGTGTTGAGATGCTGACATTAGCCGCCCAGTCGAAAGGGGACTATCGGTGTTGCAGGAAGGAGGGAAGGAGAATTGAGGGAGAGAAACCGTGGAGCAGTGAGAGAGCTTCGGATCTGGAGCTCCGGGTACCTTCCACAGGAGATGGATGAGTCTTCCACCAGGGTAGGAAGCTCTTCCTGAGCTGGTTGACCCTCTGTCACTGTTTTCAGGACAGTGACTGGAGTGACATACCGAGCTATCCACCACTGTGGGCTGAATTGTGTCTCCCAAGTTGGAACCCTAGCTGCCAGTGTGACCACATCTGGAAATAGGATGCCGAGGAGGCAATATGGCTAAGTGAGGCCAAGCTGAAGGGTCCTAGTCTAGTAGAGCTGCTGCCAGGCTCTCAATTTTGAGTTTAATGAGCTTCATCCCATGCCCTCTGGGGCTTCAGATTTCCACTTAGCCCTCTTAAGAAGGAAGTAGACCCATCAAGAGGGTCTCTTTTGGGCACTGAAAGGCTTACTTAAGAATTGTGTTTTAGGATCTTTTCTTTCTGTATCTGATTTCCAGTCTTCATAGTGAGCTTTTGGAAGGCTAAGAACTCAGTCTATGGAATTATAACTCAGGGGTCTGGGTTCAACCCCTCCTAGCATTGTGGCCCACGACTGATGATTTACACTGTTTCCTTATCTGTACCATGGGGGCAATATTATAGAGAATCAAGAAAACATTTTTAAAAATTCAGTGCATGGTAAACAGATTTGGCTACTTATTTTTGGAGCTTCTCCTCTTCAAGTTTATCAGCAGGGGACTTTTGGCAGTTCCGGGAGCAGAGGGAAGGACAAGAGAGACTGGGACACTTATTTCTAAAGGAAATTGCTTCTTGACTATGCTGGCGAGAGGAGCCAGGAGAAGTGAGACTGAAGTGGCAGATTTAGTGAGGTTCATGCCTGAGGTCCTCTGTTTTCTCAGAGAAGAGTGAAATGGGACCTTGAGTGAGGGGGAGGGTGGGGAAGGGGCCTCCCAAGGTTTGTGAGGGGCAGAGAAGGACTGAAGTAGATGTCTGAGAGGGAAAACGGACCGTCCCAGCAAGCCTGCTGTGCAGAACTGAGCCAATTTGAGTCTTGAGACCAAGAATGTAAAGTGAGACCAGATTTGATAGTGTGAGCTTCTCCCAACCTCCAGTGGCCCCAGTGCACCAGGGGGAGGTCTGGAGTGGGTCCTCATGGATCATGCTTGTTTGCCAGATGTGTGCAGTGTGCTGAGCACGAAGGCTTTCACATCCAGTGATTGTGCTGATTTTCTCCTAACACGTTGTGCTAACGGTGGAGGGAAGTATATTTGAGTTCTCACCTTGAGGCAGCTTCATTTTCATTTCTCGTCCTTTGCCTTGGGACCACATGTGTAAACTGCCAGTTTATGGTAATTTCATTTGTGGAATGCTTTGGACAAAGAGCATATTTTATTCATTTATGTGTCTTTGGGTATTTTTTCTTTTCATTACCCTGTTGAGATCTTCCTCTTTGGCAATGACAATGGAGACTGGAAGTATACTTGCAAAGAACCTACTGTGCGCCAAGCACTATTCTAGGTACTTAGTGCTTATGAATACAACAGCGTCTCTCAACAGCATCATTTTACAGGTGAGGACACAGACACCTTAAATAACTCATTCAGTATCCTATACTGAGTAAGAACCAGAACCTGAGATTTTCCCCAAGCAGCCTTTCTCTAGAGTCCACGCTTGGTACTTGATACTTGGTGCTTGGTAGGCCTATATGATTCTCTAATGCACCTAAAATTTTCCTGTTACTCTAAACCGGTTTCTGAGAAAAGTGACAGTAGGTCTCACTTCCTATCACCGTGTCACTAAGGAAGGGTTACCAGCGTCATGCATCTGCCCATGCAGGTAACGTGGAAATATTTATGGATTTCCTACCATGTCCTTACACAGGAAAGACAAGATGACCTGACACTCTCCTTGCCTTCCAAGAACTTGCCATCTAGCTGGGGATCTCGACCACCCAACAGGCAAGGTGTACTCAAGAATGTGGATACACCCCTGTGCACAATGCTCTACAACGCTCCACAAAAACCAAGCTACATACATAAAAAAGTTGGTTGGATGATGCAACTGCATTTATTTCAGCCTCTGTGGAGATTTCTTAGTTCCTGAGAGGATGGCAGTTCATCCAGCTGGGGTGGAGAAATACTGTGGCCTGTGGTGACAAGACACCAGAGTCTCCAGTCATTGTGCTCTTAAAACAGGGTGTAAAGTCCAGGGAACTGGAAGGACTATCCAGAGCTCATTGTCAGCAATTTTAATTTGTGTCTTTGTCCAGAATTTCTCAGATGAACTGATTGGGTCACATCCTGAGTGTGTTTCTCAGGACAGGGGTGTGGACTGAACAGCTCGGAGGCAAGCACTGGAGCCCAACCCACCGGATCTAGTCTGCACCCAGTCACACAGACTGGCCTCATGGCCTTGAGAAAGCTATTTAGTTAAACATTCCAAGCTGTAAGTTTCTGATTTATGACATGGACAAAGTACTATGTCCCTAGGAGAAATCTAGGGGGGATTAGCAACAAGTTTTATAGTTTTTGATGTAATAGGCATCCAGTCAGTTAAAGCCTTCCTTATTTATAGTTACACAGTTAAACATGACAAGAGGAACTCCATGGTAGCATGTCCTTAAATAGACCCATTGTTACTAGAACAGTCTTACGCCTGTCCCTTCTACTTTACCCTGAGAACGTTCAGAAAGGCGAAGAGGCCATAAAAATGCAACTTAATACGTTCAACTGCTATCTTCAGAAGGTTCCCATTGGATTGCACTTAAGAACTTTTGTGATCATTTAGCCTTAGTTGGACTTTATTACTCTACCTCAGTGGGTTATAGTTGTATTATTGTTACTTTGCAGTATGTTAGGAAGATTGAGGGGTTGTGTATGCGACTGTATCTATCAGAAGCAGTTCTGTATGCATTTAAATATTATAACACTCTGGAAGCTTGCAGCTGGTGGGATATTAGCCACAGTTTTGAAGATCAAGAAGCAAGGCTTAGAGATGTTGAGTTACTTACTCAAAGTCACATTGAGCCAGTGAGAATCCAGTAGCTAGTCAAAGCTCTTTGTGCTCTGTCAGCTATCCTGTCTGGAACAGGTATCAGGGCCATAACCATTTTACAGATGAAGAATGCCAGACAAAGGGAAGTTTCAATTCTTTTTTGAAACAGGGTCCTCAGCTGGCCTGGGAACTTACTATGTAGACCAGGCTGGCATTGATCTCATAGAAAACTGCCTGTCTCTGCCTCCAAAGTGCTGGCATTAAAGAGGCACGCTTCCGTGCCCAGCCAGGGAAGGTTCAATTTTGTTTACCATCGTAGAGCTACAGAAAAGGAGAGCCACAGTGAACTCATCTTTTGAAATGTAACCCATCTTTTCTCCTTTTCCTGGAGCATCTTGGTTAGGAACGTGGGCTATGTGTTTCTCACTAGTGGAGAATAGACTTCCAAGTACGGAAATGGAGGCTAGAAAGAATCCTGTGATGCTACACACAGACACAGACACTGAGGCACATGTGAATTGTTTGCTTTGTGCACATGCACATATTTGTTCTCTTTCTCTCTGTCTCTCTCTCTCCTATTTCAACCTGAAAGACTGGTCTTGAAGCAGCGGTGACCACACCTAAGCCCATGTCTTGGTTTCTGAGTACAATTCTACGTGGAAAGTAACCAGAGATCCTGGGAGAAGCAGTTAGTTCCAAGGCCAGAGCAAGGAAAGTACAAAGCGAGTCTGAAAAATATATTCCCAATTAGCAAAAAGAGTGCTTTAAGATGAGGCAGATCAATGGCAGAGCAGACGGGTGGAGAGGTTTCCAATGGCTACAGTGTGAGCATCAAATAATCAGGTTAGCAGCACTGGATACTCTCCCGGATAAATCCACTAAGTTCATGCTGACATAGATAGATGACTGACTGGCCGGTTGATAAGAATGGACTCTTTACATGGTTTCAAAGGACCTTCCCACTAAACAAATTATGGGGGATTGAAGTGACTTTACAGTAGAGAAGTCGAAGTCTGGCTGGCACCATAGTAACTAAAGTGGTCAAGGGGAGGGCACCAATAATGGGACATAGCCAAATCATTGCCACCTGAGAGTACTCCTGGGAGCTCAGCATCACTTCTAGAAGGTTCCTGCTAATATGCAAAACCTGCATCTAATCATGGGGAAGTATCAAGTACACCCCAAATGAAGGAACCCTGACAAAATTCTGGCCTGTAATCTTCAAAAAGACAAAAGCTCTAAGAGTTAATGAAAGACTGGAGAACTGTTCCAGATTTCAGGTGACCAAGGGGTGGCAACAGCAGTGAGAACCGGAACTGCACTCTCAGGTCTGAAGGGTGTGGCCAAGTGAGCTGGGAGGAGATGGATGATTCGGTAGCTGCATCATAGTTGCAAAGAATGCTGATTTATTAAGTTTTCATTATGTGTGTTTTTGTGTGTCTGTGTGTGTATGTGCGCATGAGTGCAAGTACCCACAGGGGCCAAAAGGAGGCACCAAATCCCCTGGAACTAGAGTTACAGGCAGTTGTGGGCTACTTGATATGGATGCTGGGACCTGAACTTGGGTCCTCTGCAAGAGCAGTACCAGCTTTTAACCACTGAGCTCTCTCTCCAGCCCCCGAATTATGATTTGTTGGAATTATACATGAACATATTTCAAGGTGATGGAGCAGCAGCTGAATAACTCTCAGTGACCTTGAACAGGGGAAGACTTTTGATTGTACTTGCAGTTCTTTAAAAATTTGCTTAAAAATAAATGAATAAATGAAAGTTATCTGTCCCAACAATAAGAACTTCATTCCAAGAAAGTCACAGGTACTGCATGCAGTGGGCATAGTGAAGTTGGTAAAACCACAGGCTTGGATCTAAATTCCAAGCTTACCATTTACTACTCTGTGAATTTAGATCAGGTGATCTGTGCCTTACTTAGGAAAGTAAGTCCGTAAAACAGAGCTAACAGTGCCACCAACACAGGGTCTTTATGGATTTACATGAGATGGCAACACAGAGTCCTTAATATCATGGGGTCTACAATAAGTGCTGAGCCCGCCTGGTGTCCTTACTGCCTGGAGGCTTGACTGCACTCTGTGAACCTGTTTCCCTCATGGTGTATGGCCTGGGAAGACTGTCTGCATGCTCCTTTTCCCAGTTCAGAAGAATATATTCAGTTAAAACATTTTCTATATGGACCATCCTATTACTTAGACAGATGGCTGTAGATTTTATAGATAGAGAAGTTGTAAAATAACACAGATATGTTTATAATCTTCAGATAGAAATTTAGTTTGGGTATATATTTGGGACCCAATGAAGTTTAGTTTTATATTTAAATTTTATTTTTGAATATACAGAATCATTATAACAGGTCAAAATATTGTGGTAGGAATAATCCAAACATTGGGCTGAAGGAAAAAAGTGATTATCTCTTTGAAGGGGTGTCTCTTAAGCTGTTTTAAAATGTGCTTGCCTGTCCTATCATAGAGGATTAAAGGATATCTGCCACCAGAAGTGACTGATTCAATTAGAAATGGAAAAGTTTACACATAAAATAAAATAAGCTGATAAATAAAAATATTTTTAGGGACTGGAGAGATGACTCAGCAGTTAAGAGCACTGGCTGCTCATGCAGGAGACCTGGGTTTGATTCCCGGCACCAAGATGGTGGCTAACAACCATTCGTTACTCCACCTCCAGGGGTCCAATACCCTCTTCTGACCTGCACAACAATGGGTGCACCCACATGTAGGCAATACACTCATACACATAATATAAAAATAATATTTTTTAAATAGAAAAGTTTAAAGAGTATTTAGAGAGGTGGACTGGTTGGAAAGGAAATTCAGGTGTACTTTGATGGTGATTCTTGGAGTTTATTCCTTTTCTGTCCCTATATATTTTATGTATTATATATACTATAACAATACAACACTGTAACAGTATAATTCTAGGAGCTGGGTGTGTTTGGGGGGATGGGAGTAAGGCCAATATTTTGCAAGTCATCTTTCGTTGCATACTTTTTATAGTTCATTTTCACTAATCAGATTCAGTTTCAAGAACTCCGAGTACTTTTCCAGTTAGGTTCATTTGACATGAGAGCAGATGGCCTCTGACAACGTTTCTTTGCACCATCATTTGACAGTCTTTTAAAATATTACTTTAAAACATTTTCTATGGCTCTCAATGACCATTGCTAACATGACAAAATGGGCCACCCCCACCCTACAGGCTGAAGTCCTCCAGCTGGGGCTGGACTCTAACTTTGTCCCCAAGGTACATCCCACTGGAATATGCCCTGTTCCAAACAAAAGACCATAGTACCTTTTTTTCTTTCTCTCAAAAGATAGAATTTTTGATGCACCTTCAAGATTCCATTTATATCAGTGACATAATGGTGTCAGCTCTTTGAAGGAATAAAGAACAGGCAGCAACTGGTATTATATCATTAAGTGCCCAAGAATCAATTACATCCTTGCTGAGACAAGAGGCAATTTTCCCATTTAAACTTCACAGATGTACGGACTGGCAAATTATTGTTGGGTTGTTGCTTCTTTTATTATAATTAACAATTAAAAAAACCCATGTTCTAATGTAATTAGCTGTTTACTAGCTCTTACTGGCACAGGTTGTAGCCAAGACTTTATTTTCAAGGATATGAACTACTAAGGAAGTATTTTAATCAACCTTTCTATATTCACTCACTAGTGCGGAACCATTCTGGCCTCTCACAATTAAGTCAATGGAAATTTTTAGGCCGATCCAGTTGTTGAAGCATCTTCTGAAAACGTTATCAGTTTCCTTTTTAAAAATACCCAGCTCTGAGTTCACTGATTTTCCATTTTCTAGTCCCTATTCTTCTTGATTTGCTCCTCTTCATTCCTGAGTAAATTCTTTTACTTCACTGTGGGGTTTAGAGGGTGTTTACCATGTTCTAGGTAAACTGATTTAACTACTGTATGCTTTAGGAACATGTATGTAGACTCTATATTAATGTACAGAACCACAGCAAGGATTCTTCGACTAGTTTCCACTATATATTGCCAGTTTCTATTATAATTTCCTCAGTAATAGAAGCACCAAGAAGCTAAAAAGCTGAGTGATGGGGCATGGCCACAGAGCATGCACGTGCCAGGTCTGATTTAAGTGCAAGTGGCTGCTGGGGTAGTGTAGTCTGCCAGTTATCTACCTAGCGCCATGCTACCTCTCTACTAGAGCGAGGTCCAATCAGATTTTCTTTTCCAAAAGCAGTCCGCAGGGGCTGCAGAGATGGCTCGAAGTTAAGACAAAGTACTCATCTACCAAAGGACCAGGTTCAAGTCCCAGCAGCCACATTTGGCAGATCATAACTGCCTGTAATTCCAGTTCCTGGGAGATCTGATGCCTCTGACCTCTGCGGTCACCTGCACTTACATATACGTATTGACATACAGACCAGACACATATACACATAATTAAAAATAAAAAACTTAAATCTTAATTTTCTTTTTTAAAAAGCAATTCATGAAAATGAATGAAAAAAGCAGTTTGGAAAGCAACTTCCTTAGATCCTGATTGACAGTCAGATTGATGAATTGCTGTGTCAGGCTAAGGCAAAACATGAGTTAAATGCCCAGAGCACATTCATAGGAATGAGAGGAAAACTTATGTGTGTGTAACACTGAAGTCATCCTGGTCTCATATGCTTAAGAAATGTACCACTGTGTTTGCCATGTAGTTAACACTATTGAGATAATCAGAAAGATTGTGGACAGAAGATAGATAGATAGATGATAGATGATAGATAGATAAATAGATACACAGATAGGGAGGGAAGTAGATAAATAGATAGATATATAGATGATACATAGATAAATAGATGGATCGATGAGATAGGTAGCTCACTGAGCTATTCCTAGATTTATTAAAGTTATTCTAAAAATCTTCTTATGGCATTAGAGCATCTTTTGAGAGAAGTAAATGATCTCTAATAATTATAAAGCAACCTACTTGTTACTTGTATTGTGTGTTTAATAAAATTGGATGTGAAGCAATTTGAACAAGAGCAGCATTGTATTAGGCAAAAAGGAAGAACAGCGGAATGAGTGGTCAGTCTGTTATGGACGGTGGTGGTATTCAGTGGTCAGCCCTGTTATGGACAGTGGCGATACGCAGTGGTCAACACCTGACTTCACACCTGAAAGGACAGGAAGTAACTGTGTGAAAGGTGTCCTGGCTTCTCATTTTCATCTTCCACTCTTGTCCCTCACCCGGGTTGGGGTACTTCAGGGGCATATTTCTCTTGAGCATGTCTCCTGAGGCTCCTTCCCTAAGGGTTCTCAGAAGACTGCCAGCTCAGTTCTCAGAGGCCAGTACTTGTAACTGCTCAAGAAATTTGCCCTCTCAGCAGAGAGTAGAAGAAAGGCTTGAAAATTTGAAAACCCATTAGGGGTGCTTACTGTTATCAGTCACGGTACATCTGAAGCATTTGGATCTTTAAATTACAAATCAAATGATATAGGCCATGATGATTGGTGAGGGGCTGAAATGGTCTCCACAGTGTGTGTGACTGCAGGCTTAGCTTTACAGTAGAAAGGAAAAAAGGAGAAGGGAGGCCACAGGGAAGGCAAAGTCCCACTGGCCTAGCTGCGAGAGGAAGAGTGAAGACAGAGGTCCAGTCTGCAATCTTTCCAAACATACTTTGGGCAGCTCATCTCTACAAGCATCTACTGAGTGCCTGCTGCATGCCAACACTACATTGGATTCGACAGAAAGAAGCTGTGTCCCTGTATCACTCATGGGGCATCAGCTTGCTGTCAACAGAGACCTGTCTGGCTCACTACAGAGAACAAAAGAGTAGGAAGACCATGCGAGGTCATTGGTTATTTTACAAAAGAGGAAGCTGCATCTTCAAAACTGTACCGATTCCCTAGGCAATGACTGGCAGAGCTAGGCATAGAAAGGAGACACCCTGGTTCTCTCTCAGTGCCACACAGGTTTGGGCCCCAGGGGCGTGGCAGTTATAAAACAGGGCCACACTTGATAAGACCTTTTCAGTCATTTGCACATCAGGTCTAGAGACTTCATCTGAAGCTTTTGGAGAACAGATCCAGAGACAATCAAGACAGAGCAGCAGTGGGCACCTGGGATCTAAGAATGCAGGTTGTGTCTACTGAAATCTCGCTCAGCGGGCTCGTAGTGAGATTAATTGAGGCTTAGCCATGTGTTTCCCCCAACGCATGAGACTTGGGGATACATAACCGATAAGCAAAACTCCTGACAAAGAAGTGAGTACCACAGTCTAAAGAAAATTCTGAATTGAGTTGATTCATGTACATCTCTTTTCCATGGGGTCATGAAGGCCATGGCCAGTACAGGGCCTGGACTCCCCTACTGAATCAGAAATGCTCACAGGCAGGCAGAAAAGGCAGGGCTTAGGCGCCCTTTTCTTTGAGGCCATGTCGAGGAGGAGGCAGGGTGAAGACAGCAGAGAGTGGGGTCTCTCAGGAGTCAGACTGCACCAAGCCCTCTTCAAAGAGGCCAGCCAAGCCACACTGCTTGCTCCACAGACTTGCCCCTTCCACTGAATCACATTCTAGGTAGGAATGGTCGTGTGGCCAGCTGGGCCACAGAGCCATAAGCAGAAGTCTATTGGGTGGAGTTTCTAGGAGATTTTGTTTCTTGGTTAGAAAAATGTACAGATTCTCCTGGCACAATCTTCTCTTTCCCTCCATCCCTCCGTCCCTCCCTCCCTCCTTCCCTCCCTCCCCCTCCCCTTTTCCCTTCCATCTCCGCCTTCTTCGCTGTCTCCTCTCCGTTCGCATCCTCTGAGTAGACATTCACGGTCCTCTTAGCACTGGGAAAAGTCAGTCCAGGGATGACAGAAGGAGGCTGCGCTGATATTCCTGTCAGTATTTTCTACATTAGTTCTGAACTGTTTTCTTCAGATTTCTTAATGCAGAAGACAAAGAAGAGCCCATTTGTTGAGCTGAATATTTGCATATTCTTCTGGTTTCATCTAGAGGAGCAGTCCTGACACTCTGGCCTCTCTTCCATCTGATGCCTTCAGACCTTTCTTTTCTCTCCTCCCTTCTTCCAGATGCCTTTTCTCTAGTACATAGTACAAGGTCTTGGGAGGGCTCTCCTGGAAGATCTAGTCCCACACTTTGGGCTCTGGCATTGTGTGTGCTGAGGCAGCTTGGGGAGGGTGGGAATTTGTTGATTTGTCCACATCGGCACACTAGCCTCCTGATTGTCCTCCCAGCCTCCATCTTTGCTTCCCTTCGTGACACTGAAGAGGAGTTCTTCCACGACACTAAATGGCATCCTTCTTCATAAAGCTCTCCAGTGCCTCCTTCCTCAACTTTTCTCAGGTTAAAGGCCCCGTCCTTACAATGTCTTGTCAGCCCTGTGTGCCCACCCCCCTTTATTCTCCAAACACAGTCTCCCTGCTCTCCTCTTCACGGAGCTCCCGCAGTGCTAGCCGGACCTTCCACATACAGTCACCCATAAGCTTTGCTAAGCAGTTTCTTCTGTTAGAATGTTCTGCCTTTTCTCCTCTTCGAGTCTTTAATCAAGAAACATCACATTACTGAGGTGTGCCTTGGTCGTCCTAATTCAGACCACACCTCAATCCCACAGTCCCATCCTGTGCCCAGCCCTCTACACCCCTACTATGCTTCGTCTCTTCTATTCCACTTATCTAGTGTGCAGTTTACATTTTATTATGCTGTTTACTTATGGTTTATTTCCTCTTGTCACAATGGAACTCCCCAAGGATGAGCTCCCCCTTCTCCCTCCCTCTTCTTTTCTCTCTCTTCTCTTCCCTCCCCTCCCTTCCTTTCTCGTCTCTTCTTTTCTCGTTGTTAGCTGATTTATTTCAAGTGGTCAAACGGTCCTTGGCACACAGACAGTTGTTATATGGATGATGGATTGTTTCCTGTGAGGCAGTGATCCTGAGTGCCTGCTCGGCGTGAGCCCTCTCAGCTCTGGGGATGGATGTGGTGGAAACTTCTGGCTGGTTGTCTAGTGGCCAAACTTTCCAAATGGGACGGATGCCACAAAGGGTAGTTGTCATCAAAGACAGCAAGAAGGATTAAACTTGTGATTTCCTGAGGTTTCCTCACTACAATCACATCCTTAATTCATACTGAAAAGGGAAACTCTGTGCTTTCATATTTATAAGGAAAGATGTGTTAATATTCCACTGGAATTTGCATTTAAAGAGCTTTTCCCAGAATGATAGCCACCCAGCTGATCGTGCCTAAACTTTATCCCAGCTGATGCCACTGATTCAAGGCTGACTCTGATGAGACTATTAGCACCTACTAGCTTCTGGTATGAGGTGAGATCCCGGTGGTCATGGTGGTGGTAACATTCCTTTCTTTGAACTTAACAATGAAAAGCAGGTTAACTTGAACAATGAACACTTATTTAAACATAGCCTTTGAGGTGATGAACCTTCCTAAGCAAATGTATCACCGCTCAGTCATAGAAATGGACCTTGACAGTTGGCTCTTTATTTTGTAGAGGGGGACAGTTCATGAAACAGCTGCAAAGGTTTCTTTCTTTTTACTCAAAGTGCCAGGCAACAAGAGGTCTGGACTTTGTGGCTGTGCTCTAGACAGCCCCTTAGTGCTTTTGGGGGGTTGTCCCTCCAAACAGCAGGCACTTATTTATTTTTCTTCAAAAAAAAATCACTGTGAATAATTTTTATTGTGTGTTTGACTCTGCTTATCTTGTTGATGAAAAAGTACTTTATAACCGATAGGCATTTCAACAGATCAAGGAGATTCATTACTCTGGCAGTTTTTCATTTTCAGATAGAAATGAGTAGAAATTATCCAATTTCTCTTTTTATAATAATGTCCAATACATTTAGTGTCCAATTTCACAGTGGCCCTTGATTTATAGCATTTGCCAGATTAATCGAGATCTGCTGACAACATGAGACTTGGATGTCTTCTAACCCTTTAAGCACCAGGAGGCAAGTGTAGAGGATGACACAGGGGAGATGGCCTTTCCACTCTAAGACTTACTCCAGAAAACCATGAACTTACATTCTATTCATTTATGTGCTTCTCTCTTGTTCTACCCTGTTCCACAGCTTGAGGTCACCTGCAGATTCTTGGAGGCAGAATGAATCTCTCTGAAAAATCTACTAAAAGCACCTACTAAGCAGAGAGGCAGGCATTCAGTGGTGGAGGGTAGGATCACTTGCATCTCATACTCTGGCACAGCAGATTTTCGTAGGCTGTCTTCCCACTTGAGGCAATGAGCTGCAGGTTAGGCTGGGGTCAGGGTCTGTCTACCACTTAATGCTTGTCTGGCTTTGAATAAGTAACTCCATCTCTCAGCCTCTGTTTTCTTATCTTTAAGCAGGTCCAAGAAGATAACAGTAAAGCGCGGGGCGGATTGTCATATACAATGATACTTCTCTCGCACACTTAACTTCACTTAATTAAAATAATAAAGTCATATCAAAGCTTAAGACCTTTCTCAAGGTGGTTCTTCTCATGAATTAAAGTATATGATGCAATATTGACAGGTTGATGCAGTTCTGATTTTTCAAGTACATTCAGAGTCAGGCAAGTACAAAGACAGGAACTAGGTGCTGACCTGAATGGTTACCTGCATAGTGGAAACCTGCTGTTTCAGAGATACTCAGTGACCAATGACTTAGAGAGAAGGAAGGAAGGAAGGACAGAAGGAAGGAAGGGAGATAAAGGGGGAAAGAAAGGCAGAGAAGAAGAAGAAAAGCCTTGAACGCTCCTGCTTCTTGAAGACAGTCTGCTTAGCGGTCTTTGAATTGGCATCTCCTGTAATTGCCCAGAGCTGAAGAGCTCACAAGGAACACCCCGTCATTCTCCTTTTCAGTCCCTGGATTGGGCTATGATTTCCCTTTCTAGGGTTCCATCTCAAATCCTAGTCCCCCGGAGCCTTTTCTTTTTGGCCCATCCAATGTGAAGTCAGGGCTTGAAGTAAGCATCCTACGGACTCCTTGTTTCCACAGAATCTACTGATCCTGACTCTGAAACCCTTCCTCTTCTGGAAGGGAAAAATCTTTCCTTTGGGCCTAACACACTGCCGGATACATTAGCCTGTCAATAAATTATCTCTAAGGAAGGAATCTATGAAGCCAAACTTCAGGCTTTGGAGGAAAAGGAATATTCTTGGTGGTTTTAGGAGCACTAGGACCATGAGGCGATTGGTCAGGAAGCCCACTGGGTTCTCTCCCTTGCCCCACTAGATGTGCTAGATGAGACCACTGCCATGTGGGAGGGTAACCACAGTTACACACAAAGCAGCAACTTCAGCTTCTCCGAGGGACTGACTGAGGCCCAAGAAAGAACCAGGACAGACATCCATGAAGAGAATCACAGATACAGGAAGTCCAGTGAGACAATCCAGTGGCCTTTGTGTCTGTCTAACCAATTGATTTCTCAGGCTAAATAAGCCCTGTTGCTCCTGGCCCTGTTTCTTCTCCTCCTCAGAACAGTCCTTTCCTGTTGACCCGGTTCTCCCTTGGCTGGCCTGGTCCTTCCTGTGCTTGAAGTTCCTGTGTGTCAGCCCTTCTAGTACTTCCTCTAGACGCAAGGGAGGGGGCTCCCAACTGCATGGAGAAAAGTGAGCTCCAGTTTGCAAGAATCTGACAGTTGGAGCTTTGAGGTGAAAACACTGGGTGGGTGGTGAACAGCAGCTCTTGTCTTGCTGCTGGCAGGGTCGGACCGTGGCCCCTGCCCAAGCACACGTTCTCACCCACCCAGTTGCTAACGAGTCATCTCCTCGTCTATGAGAAATTATCATAAGAGCACTTAGAGTCAGCATGAGGGTCTGCTGCCCATCAGTGCTCACAAAGCAATTTTACACTGTTGGGAAGATAGCTCAGAGGTAGAGCACTTGACTGGCATGCCTGTGGTCTAAGGTTCAATCCCCAGTAGTGGCAAAACATACAAACAAATGGCAGCAACCATCAAGTTGAGAATGCGTTAGTAACAGCAATTTTAAGTGTTTGGTTGCAAAGTATTTTATACACACACACACACACACACACACACACACACACACACAGACCAGTTGCCCACTAGCCGCTGCTCAGGCATCGGGACCTGAGAGGTGAGCTGCTGTCCTCTTCCTGTGAGTCCTTCCAGTCTGGTCAGATGAATTGTGCAAAGCGGAGCAGAGGCAAGGCCCATTTCCTTGCCTTCTTCCCAGTGGAGATGGAAGAGGGCAGGGAAGCCACAGTTCTTGGTATAATGCCGCAGAGTAAAACACTTCCTCTCTGTGGACTGTCATTTGTGGCTAATTAGGTGCAAATGCATTCTGGCTGAACAGTTCCCATGCAGAGGTCAGCTGCAGTGTTTCCTAATGGAGCACGCGCTGGTCGCAGGAACATGAGTCCCCTCACCCCTCAGCTGGGAAGACTAGCTGTCTTTGCTACACCTCCCTCTGCTGCATGGGTCTGCCTGATGGATGCCTTCTTTTTCCAGCTTAGGCGATGCACTGGGTCGGCCTGATCCGCCCCACACTACTGTCACGTCAGATTTGTCTGGCTGAGAAGTCAGTTCCACCCTGTCCTGGATCACGTCAGTTGTCAACTTGACACATCTGGGAAGAGGAACCTCAGTTGATTTCCTCTCTAGGACTGGTCTGTGATGACATCTGTGAGGCATTTTCTTAACTCGTAATTAATGTGGGAGGGCCCAGCCAATTGTGGGCTGTCCCACTCTGGGCAGGTGGGCCTAGGTTGCATAAGAGAGCCGGCCGAGCAGGAGCCAGAGAGAACAAGCCAGTAAGCAGCATGCCTTGGTGGACTCCGCTTCCCTCAGTGACGACTGTGACCTAGGAGTTATAAACTGAAGTAAACCATTTCCTCCTCCAGTTACTTTGGTCATGGTGTTTATCAAAGCAAAAGTAACTAGGACACATCTGCTTCTCCCACTCCTGAACCCTGTGTCAGCAGGATTCTGAGCTTCCGTTACCTCAGCCACAATGGCTACCACATAGCAAGTGCTCAATAAACTTTGATTGACTGTCTCATGGATTGTTAGTACTGGGACCCTGGAGGTGGCAGAAGTGTTCCCATGGCAACTCATTCCAGCCCCCATTCCTCGTTCACACAAAAGTCCCCTTCCTTCATAATGAAGCAGATTCTTATAGAACCACCCTGATTCTTGACCAGTTAGGCTCAGATTCCAAGAGAGTCATCAATGAACACAGGGTGGCAAGAGACAGGGGACAGCAGCAAGAGTCTGTCATATCCAGCTCCTTCAGACCATTAATGCTTCCCATTCCCTTTGAGGCTCAGCGACATTGTATTGAGCTAGAGATCTAAGGCTTTAACCCAGAAAGCAGCTGATACGAGCCAGAAGAACAGTTGAGGCCTTAGGCAGCTCAGCAGGCAGGAAAGTAGGTCAAGTTAAATTCTATACCCAGTGGGAGAGCTGTGGTCAGATGACAAGAGCAGGTTGTGACCCCTCTGTTAGGGTCTTGGGGGAAAAAAATGACTCTTTACCCTAGTCACTAAACAGGCAGTGGAAACAATTAAAGGACTTTACTTACAGAAATATCTATTCTGTTCTGGAAAGAAAAATAGCTCTTAAGGGTGTTCATAAAATAATTTCAATCAAGAGCAAGGCTGTAAACTTAGCGGCGTGAATAATACAGGAAGATGTAAAGAGCCAGGTGTACTGGGAAGCACACTGCCTTTAAGTTAAATGACTGGGCTCACTCTATGGTCACTAAAAAATTATAGAGGGGAGTTGTTAGCTTGGCATTTCCTTTCTCAATAGTAAATCAATGGATCCTTCATTTCCACTAAATTGTTTTCCTGCCCTCCAGGGAAAATATGACACAAGCATAATGCAGATGCAGAAAGGAAAGGCCAGGCTGGGACAAAACATTTAATTAAATCCCCTTTATAAAACAACCTTCCCTCAGCTTGACAAATGGACGAAGCAAAATGTGCTTATGCAGGCAAAACAATTAACCAGGTCCATCATAGCTTATAACTAGCATGGCTGGAGGGAAGGTGCTCATTCATCCTGTGCTGGTCTCGTGTGTTCTGGGGAGGCAGGAGGAACTGGGAGCCTAGTCTCCTCAGCACAGTGGCCTGTGGCCTCAGCTCTTCATTCCCCTCATGGGATAGGGAGTTGTGTCGGGGTTGGCACGTCTTTATGGTTGCAGAATAGAGTGGAGAGTTCTTTAGAGTAAGCCTTGGGCTGTGTGTGGGGGGAATGGAGAGATGGTATAGTGTGCTGGTACCTGGTAACTGTGTGTGGGAGTCCTGGGCAGCTTTTAAAAACACAGATTTCTAGTCTTACTCCCAAGACTGGAATTAAGACACAGGGTTCTTGAGCAGGGACTGGTCCACCCTCTCTAGCCATTGGTCTGGGGAACCTCAGCCTCCTGTGTAGCCTCTAGGGCTACACCATGCCCAGTTCAGGAATGTCATTGCTTAAGAGGACGTGGGGTCTTACCTGCCTGATAAGATCATGCTATTGCTAAACTCGGTCTCCTAGGTCTGCGAGCCAGTGCTTTTGCTACCACAGCCTGCTGATTTCTGTGTGCGTTCATTTGTAAATTCATCAGTTCAGTTCTTCAGTTTGTTCGACATCCGACTCCTGAGTTTATGTAGTTTTCTCTATGCCCATCTGTAGGTGATGCAGCACCAGGATAAACGAGGGGTGCCTGTACACCGGAGAAACAGCAGCGAATGGCATGGGACAGCTTTCAGGTGTCTAACAGTCACAGGCATTGCCACATGCAACACCCCACTTAGCCTTTCCCTTGGACCAATTCAGGCAGCCCTCCACAGGAGTCTGTGTAGATAAGATCAACCTCATTACTAAGATGACATGCAGAGAGGTGGAGCAAATCACCTCAAGATACGAAGTACCCAGAAGGGGAAGATCCGGGATTTGCACCTCAGTAGCTTTCAAGGTCTCTGGTTCAACTTGTTATACTTTCAGAGATAGGCTTGGCACTGGGAGGGGTTAGTCCTCAGTAGGATTGGTAAACCTCAGCTAAGCATGAGACACGGGTGTGGTAAATGGAGGAAGTAGAACAAGAAAACATCCTGAGCTACAGGGACTTGGGGAACAAAGGCCTAGAGGCTCCCCACTGTCTGTTGCCTGTCATACCTGGCTTGGGGAGTGACAGGCCTGTCATGTGTGACCTGTCTTCCCACTCAGGCCAAACATTTGAGAACACACCATTCTCTAGAGCACCCAACATTGGCTGTGTGGAGACAAAGGGAGGGGCAGAAAAACACAGACAGACGTGGGAGGCTGGGGCCATCTGGGAAGGGCTCTAGTTGGAGGTAAGAGGTGCTGGAGTGAGATGTGCAGCCCTAGGGACAGAGTGGAAGCCTGCCGCCGTAGGGTGGACGTAGTGGTTCTACAGCTCTGACACTTGCTTTAGGTTATAAAATTAAACTCACAGAAGCCCGTGATTTAATTCAGAGGCCACCTGGAGCCACATTCAGTCTGCCCCTGACCTTGTAAGGGTTTCCAGAGCAGCGGAATTAGCTAGTCCAAGTTGCCCTATCCTCTTAGCTACATTGCAGCTGTGCTCAGGGCAGGAAAGGGACCATTCCGTTGGAATAAACAGCAAAAGAGCGGACACATTCTGACAGTAGCCAAGAATGCATGTAACTCGACTTGCAGCTTGCTTCTGCAGAGCAGACTCCATGTACGGATTTTGCAAGTGCTGAAAACATTTTAAAATGTTTCCTGGAGGAAATCAGGAAGTCTTTCAGAGGCAGATGAATATCTTGAATTGCCACTCAACTCACACCATGTGAATCTGGGGCAGTCTCCCTTTGGTTTGTCCTTCACAGAATTGGGATACACACTTCAAGCACAGCAAACTATGCATGTGACAAGCAATAGGAACCAGGAGGGGCTAACCAAAGCTTCAGCTGGCCCTTCTGTCCCACCACAGTGTTTTTCAGTGAGCACAGTGATGAGCTCTTTGATGGGAAGTTCCAGAAAGATCACAGCTTCACGTTTAGAAAGAACACTGCACCCCCAAAGGAGCTCTGCTGGCAAAACTGGAGTGTTTAAATACATTCATGCTGAAGAGGTTGAAAAGGAGCTTCGCATGACTTGGGGGCTATTCTTCCACAGCACTCGGTGTGGAAGAAAATAGAGGCACTCTTCTAGAGAATTCTCTTCTGACTTGAGGACTTGGGGCAACTCTATTTTGTGGTGTCAGGAAGCTTTTCCTTTCAGGCAGGCTATCCTTTACCAGAATATGGCTGTGTTGACATAGCCTTGTTAACCGTTTTATTTTCTTGATCTTTCTCATCTCTCCATTTTGTCCCCTTTCATATCAGCGAGCAACCTGTCCTAAGCCTTATTTTTTCCAGGCCTCCTTTCTGTGTCCCCAAGAGGCAAACACTCACTGGCATCTCATCAGTGGTGGTCAGTAACTGGAATGTACTAGGATCCCTCTTAGTTCTCACTCCAGCCTGGTCCTCTTTACTTTGTGGTGGAATATCTATTTAACAGTGGTGTTCTGAGCTTTAACGCGTATCTCAGGCCATGTGAAAATGCGTGTGCAGCTCTAGCAGGGATGTGCGGAATGGGAATTACCTGTGAATAATGTGTGACTCTCAAAGGAAACCTCAGATGAACCATTTTTTTAGCCTCAAACTACTATTCCCAATCTGTTAATTGCCTCTGTAGATGTCCACAATCCCTTCGGTCTCTCCTCCCTCATGAGGGATCCAAGGGTTAGGCACAGGTGTCTTGTTAGGCAGATGTGTGCATACCTTGAAGCATTTAGTTCAAGCCAAGATTGTCACTGCCTTTTGCATGAGAACCAATGACTGTACTTTTCTTTACTTAGAAGCCTTGGGTGGGTTGTGCTTTCTGTCTTTTCTATCAGAGTCTCTGTGGTTGCTGTTTGGTCATAAATATACTCTAAGCAGCAGGCCATTTGCCTGTCTGCTTACCCACCCGCCTGTCCAAAGCATCATGGTTTGGAATCCAACCATTTCCTCCAAATCTTCCACGTTATTGTGATGATCCAGGCTAAGCCGCTCAGGTGTCTTGAGCGCCAACAGCGCTCTCCTATGCCTGTGTCTGCCCCATTCTGCTGTACCACACCTTCTTTACTCCTTGAAGGGCTTTTTGCTCAGAATATTTTATGCTTAAGTCCTTCATGGAGATACTTAACACTCAGATTGCTGATGAAAGTCACTTTCCTAGAAAGGTTGCCCTTCCTAAAACAGAGACCTGTTCCATTGTCACCGTATCCTGCTTTGTCCCAATACTTATGAATGACCATCATCGCATAAAATCATAAATCATATTTTTTTGGTCTTTTTGAGACAGGGTCTCCCTGAAGCCAGGCTGGCCTGGAACTTGCTATATAGACCGGGCTGATCTTGAACTCACAGGGATCTGCTACCTCTGCCTCCTGAGTGCTGGCATTAAAGGCCTGGGTGACCATGGCTGGCTACAGTCATAAATCTTAATTGTTTGCTGTTGGTTATTCCTAGTACAATATAAGCTGTAGGAAATGAGGTCTTCACTTTTTCTCTTCTCTGTTATGTGCCCCTGGCATAGAGAAACACTGCTCTGAATGAGTGACCCCATGAGTGAGTGCCTGGAAGAAGGCTCACATCAGCTTCATTTAGATGAGGTAACCGAGGCTCAGGAAACACAGTAGAAAGAGGTGGAATTGGGGTATAGACTCAGTTCTAAATCCAGGAAAGATATTCTTCAACCCTGTTGATTGCTTGCCACTGCCAGGTGCTTTATTAGGGGTCCTCAAACAAATGGGTCTGCAAGTCCCCAGGCTAAGAGTCAAACAGTAAACAGGTAACTGCATTTATGAATCCTTAGTATCCAGACAAGTGCAGAGAAGGGAGTGTATATCTCCCTGTGGATCTAGAGGTAGGAAATGTTAGGTAGCTAGAAGGGAAAAATCACCAGGCACAAAGGTACTGAGGTATGATGTGACCTGAGTGCTGAGCACTTGGAATGGTTTGTGTGCTGAAGTGAGTGAGGGAACTCTGGCCAAAATGGATATACTGTGCCAATTTTATACAAACTAGATGGGGGACCAGTCCTGATGGTGCTCCTGCACCGTAGCCTGCAGTGTCCCTGTGAGTGCAGGATGCCCTGTTGACAGCTCATCAAGCTCTGCCCCACTAGAATACCCAACAGCTGCATCCACTGCATTTGCACAGTGCTTGCTCCCCGCACAGATTCTGTTTAGAGCTTCATGTTACACTAGGGTGTCCAGCGGGACTGATGAGGCTGAGAGCCAGAAGGCCTTGCTTAAGGCATGCAAGAGGACAAGAGAGCGCAGTGTTGTGTGAGGAAGCCATGCCAGTCTGTGGGGCCCAGTGGGGTGGGAATGGGGAATGCATGACAAGGATCTTCCTACTTAGTTGGGAGAATGTTCTTGAGGTTACGGTCCTTGATTGTTTCCAGTACTTAAGCATGACTGACCACCACTTAAGCCATGTAAAGTACAGAGAGGAACTCAAGTTACAGCCTCTGGGAAAGAAAGGGGCTTTTGAGCCTTCTCAAATCTTTTCTGGCTGAAATAGACACATTAAGACATGTTGTAAAACAAACCACCCTACAGGTAAGCAGAGTGGCTGAGAGGGTGGGAGACCGAATGGCGGAGGCAAGGTTTAAGAAATCCCTGTGACCACACGTTTTCCAGCTCCTCAAAGCCACATGAGGCTTCCTCTCTGCGTGGGTGCATGCCTGCTACACGGATGAGGTGAACAGGTTCTTTTTTAAGGTTTTCAGCATAGTAGCGTTTTAAGATGTAGACTCTTTGCTGCTCCTTTAGTAGCTATTTTTTAATGTTTTATGTATTTTAATTACCGTTCTCATCTGCTGCTTGCACCCTGAGATCCTTCTTTGAAGAGATATCGCTTTAAGAAAGGAAAAGCTAGAAAAACAAATATATTCACAGGTGAGGGATCACAACAGTATAGCCAGTATCTGAATGAGCTTTTTTGGTCTGGGAGGTGGTGCTTGGTATTGAGTGTTAATGAGCAATAGTCTGTTTCAAGGCTATCAACCAGAGGGTGATGTCCAAGGTCATCCACAAGGCTGGATCAGAAGTGTAACAGAAGGCAGTATTCCCAATGGTTCTTTTAGTTCCCAGTGGCTGGAGTTCCTGCTATCATGTTTAAGTTTAATCTTGTAGCCCCAATGAAGGGATAAAGTAACAGCTCTAATAAATGTGAAAGTATACGTTTTCTACCTCACTCTGGTAGCAAATGGATTGTAGTTCTCCTGGCCAGGAAGCAAGTTCACAGGGCCAGCTCCTAACCTAAATCCTGTTATTCCTAGTCACACACTCAGTGGCATTTCTTGGCTTAACAAAGTAGGAAATGAAGCAGTGGCTCAGAGTTTTCCCGACTTCCAGTGGGTGGTGTGATGACTTAATCCACCTCCACACCCCCACAGCCACACCAAGCAAATTTCCTTGCTTAAGAACAGGCAAGGTCAAAACAATAGATGAAATTTCATAAAACAGTTGTAGCTACGCCTCAGTGTTTTTACTGACTTCCTAAAAACACTTTGGAATCAGCTCCAACCGCGTTCATAAACGAAAAAGGAAACCAAACTCAACACCCTGGCTGCAAAAATCTTTGGTACTGAATTGGCCAAATGCCTAGATTTCCTTTGTATAAACAGGGTCAAATGTAAGGCCAGCCAATTGCAAACTAAGGCTCTGGCCTCCCAGTTCCTCATGATCAAAGATGTCAATGAAGTTGCTAGGTTTCCACAAAATTGTGATGCAAATCTGTCGTCTTATAAAGACTGTCATGGTTTGAATATGAAAGTCACCCAAAGGACTCAAGTTTTGAAAGCTAGGTCTTTAGCTGGTGGCTCTGTTTTGGAAGGTGGAGCTGAGGAAGTAGCCTATGAAGGTTTCACTGGGCACCTATTCTGCTCTTTTCTTTCTCTTCTTCCTGTCTGTAATGAGGTAGAGAGGCTTTTCTGCTAAATTCTTCCACTGCAGTAATGTTCTGTATAGTCACTTTGAAGCCAAGTAACTGTGGATGGCCTGACCCCTCTGAGCCTGTGAGCACAGTAAATCTTCCCTTCTTCTGTTTTGTTGATGTCAGCTATTTGTCATAGCAATGAAGAAAGTCACTGATGCAACCTGTCCAGGGCACAGCCTGGGAGTCCAGAGCATTTGGCATAGAAAACAAGAGAAAACAACTTCAGGGGCCAGAGAGAAGTCTCAGTTAATGAAATGCCTGCTGTGCAAATGGTTGTGGTGCTCCTCTTTGGTAACCCCAGCCCTGAGGGGCTGGGAGGGAGTCAGATGGAAAGCATCTTTGGGGCTTGCTGGCCAGCCAGTCTAAACAGTTAGGGAACTTTAGGCCAGTGAGTTACCCGGTCTCAAAACATAAGGTAGACAGAAACTGAGGAAGACACCTGATGTTGACCTCTAGCCTCAACTGCACATGAACACATACACACAAAGCACATACACACATGTACACTACACACACACACACACACACACACACACACACACACAGAAAGAAAACTACTTCATCATGGTTTTCCTCCCCACTGCCTCCTCACCCGTTTCTGCAGACTCCCTCTGAGGACCTGGTTCCCGTGACTTATTAATCTCAGAGCCCTCAGTTACTTCCAATCACAGAAATAGTCACAGTTCAGCAGTAGCTATTTTCAGTTGCATGTAATAATAATAGAAACGACATTTTATGCAAAGTGAGTCCCCTCCACCAGGCTGAGTCTGCTGCAAGGAGCAGTCTTTTTGAGTCCTTTTTCATTCTTCTCTGCCTAGTCCTACCTCTATCTTGGTTTGACAAGTTTAAGGAATAGAGGAATGAAAGGGTAAGAGTTCAGGTGAGAAGAACGTCTTTGATTGCTTTGACCCTGGCTCACTTCATTTGGCTGGAAACTGTTCTGGAACATTTGTGAGGTCTCTAGACTGTCTGACCCCGGGTTTCCTTGGCCCCTGAACACTCTGCTAGATAGCCCTGCCCTTCAAAATGACGTCCTAGGGCAGGTGTAAGATGACTTCATACAGGCTCCTCCATTACATCATATACACCAATCAACAGGATAATGGCATAGGTCAGTTTTTGGTATGAATGTAGCAACTCCCCAGGCTGTTCCACTCTAAAGCTATGCTTCAGAGTTCCTGAAATTGAATCCTTTTACCCCTGTTCTCTGCCATGAGAGAACAGCATGCTGCAGATGGGGTTGATCCTTTTCTCTGGGCCTTAGAATGAGGTAGAGTGCCCCAAACGGAGCTGGGAAGCAGAGAGAAAAGATTATGACTAACCCTTACCCCCACCGACAAGAGGCTCACAGTCTAGAGTGGGGAAATGACATTCAGTCACACAAGAAGACCATGAATTATTTTGGGGGCCTATCTTCTTTCGGGAACAGAAGAATGGCACCAAGCAAGAAAGAACCCATGAGAATGGGACAAGGTGAGACTAACAAGAGAAAGCATTTCAGAGAAGATGTCTAACTTTGAGGAATGAAGAAGAAATATACCATTCAGGTAGTGAAAATAGGGACCATGGTTGGTTGACTTGGTAAAGAGAAAAACCTGTGCTGAGGGAATTATGTGGAATGTTGGAGAAGAAACTAAACTCTATCAATATGGCTAAGATGTAGGGCATGTGTGTGCATGAGCACACACAGTCATACATGTACAGGCTCACATGCATGCACGTTTAAGAGATGGATTTTTGTATGACCAAGTGAGTCATGGGTGGAATGTCACGACCAGCACATCCTGCCTACCTATTTCCATGTGATGTTTGTCACATACTTGAAACCTCCTCCTTATCCCCCTGGAGCCCCAATTGCAAATATGCTTGCAGGAAGCCAGCATTGTGTCATTTGTTTTAATAACACGAATTGGAAACTCTGGGACACACTGCACAATTCAGTGAGAAATTTATATGGAGATGCAAACACAGGTCACAATTTCATTTCACCTTAGTGTCCAGTTGAGCTACATACTCTGAGGACTTGACTCGGCTATTTTAAAAAAAAACCTTGAGAAATGTGTGTATTGAGAATTAAAGGCAGAAATATTAAGTAAAACGAATGAACAGAGAAATCAAAACCCCACTACAGCTTTATAAAATACATTCACTCCCATCATTTTGTGTTTCATTTTGTTACCAACTGAAAAAATTCTTTCCGAAAGTCACTGCCTCCAAGGTTACCTTAGAAAAAGAAAACCCAGTCAATCAACCATCCAATCAATCATCCAACCAACCGTCCAAGCAAGCAAGCAACCTACGAACCAACAAACCAACCGACAAAGAAAGCTAGGGCAAATTGCGGTTGGCAGATACCTTGTGTGACTTCTGTGTAAAATAGTTTAAAGTCAGCTACTGGTGCTTTTAAAGTTAGATAATGGTGATTATTGATGAGTTCCTTCTAAAATGCTTTTCAAGGCCCAGAGAAGGCAGACAACTCCAGTCCCACTGACACCCCCCAATGGAACCAGCGAGGGATCCAGTGTCACAGGAGTTTTTAGCAATCACAAGGCTGATAGGACTTCTTGAGAAAAGCATCCAGTGGCCTCTCTTACCTCGTCTCACAGTTTTCTTGTCTGTACACAGGACAGCACGAACCAGAAAGCATTCACAGCCCTGCTGTCTGCCTCAACTTAGAGAACTTGTGCTTTTATCAACCAAAAAGTCTGAGGTAAAACGTCATAGGGTAGGGTTGGAAACGGAAGTTGGGGTGTGGTCTCAGCCACACAAAGGCAGGGACATTGTCTCTGAGTCTACACTTTACCTCTTTCCTGGCACAGAATAGCTCAATAAGTGTTTTCTGAGTAAATGTATGCATTAGTTACTTTCTTCATCACTGCTGCAAAACACCTGACCAAGGCAAGTGAAGGGAGAAAGGGTTTAATTTAGAGTTTGTGGAAGTGTGTCATGGTGGGGAAGGTGGCAGGAGTGAGAGGCAGCCGGTCATTCAACATTCACGGTAGGGCACAGGGGGATAAACACTGCCACTCAGCTCCCTTTCTCCTTTCTGTTCAGCCCAGGCCTGCAACCCATGAAATGGTGCAGTCCACATTTGGGGTGGGTCTTCCCACCTCAGCCTAAACAAGGTAATTCCTCACACACATGCTCAGAGGCTCATCTCTTGGGTGATTCTGGGTCCTGTCAAAATGATAATCAGTATTAACCATCTAATTGTGAATGAAGACGGTAAGGGTGGGGTCTGGCATCTGCAGCACTACATTCGAAGGGGCAAACATCCTGTGTGTGAAGGTGCTGGCCAGGGTGCAGGTGCTAGGGATGGAGGGCAGTGACTAGTCAGAGGGCCAGGAAACGAAGCGGAAAGGACAGGAACAGAGGCTCTGCAACTGGTTATAAATGAGGCAGATTCACTTGCTAGTTATAGTTCCAGGAAAAGAAAGTGATGAGTAACTAAGGGGCACGGAGGGGAGCCTGAGAAGTCCCCACACCTGTCTGCTGGCAGACACCAGCCAGACTCAAGTGCTAGCAAAGAGCCCATGAAGATGGTCTATTGCATGAAGAATACAAAAGTCTTCGTGCAGAGCCCCAAGAAGTGAGCTTCTGGGATCAGGACCTCAAAAACATGAACTTGGGGACTGGAGAGGTGACTCAGCAGTTAGGAGCTCTGACTGCTGTTGCAGAAGAGCCAGGTTTAGTTCCCAGTACCTACGTGGTAGCTAACAACCGTCCATATAAAAATTCCAGTTCCAGGGTCTCTGATTCCCTCTTCTGGCCTCCATGGGCATTGCATGCATATGCTATGTGTAAATACATGCAGACAAAACACTCTCACACATAAAATAAAATGTTTTTTAAAAACATGAACTAATATTAGACCAGTAAAAACCAAATTGGAAAATCACCAAGTAACAAATAGATTTCATTCTTGGTGTTTAACCCAACCTTATTGGAAAGCAATACTTTGAGTTTTACAAAATATTCTCTAATCTTACTTTTAGGAATGTAGCCTAAGAAAATAATCAGAGATTCAAACCCTTTGTACATGAATGAAATAATCACAGTATCATTTATAATAGTACAAAATTATTCTAGTTTTGTGTATTGAATACCAATTGAAGTAATGATTTCGATACCTCCATATGATTTTATTAGTTCTTGAAAGCTTAATATCAAGGGATAGTTGATAACATTAGAAAGTAATCATATTACATTTGTAAGACATTGAATATCTGAATTTTATAATAAACAGTTTCCCTTTAAAAAGCTTTAGAAAAATGTACCAAAATTTTTAAGAATAATTGTCTTCATGTGAAATGACATCGGGCCAATTTTATTTTTTAATAATATTTTAATTTTCTAATTTGAGGTAATAAAAATATATTATTTTAATGTGAGTCTAATTAATCACTTGATCAAATACATGGTGCTAGTTAATAAAGCAGAGAATTAAGTTTACTGCTTCAAACTATACTCTCTCCTTGAGGAATCTACCAAAAGGACAAAACTGTTACACGAAATGAAGAGGCCCAAGGCGACAGTATATTTTAGAAGGGAGGGTGTGGAGAAATGACTCAGTGGTTTAAGAGCACCTGCTGCCCTTCCAGAGGCCTGGAGTTTAGTTTCAGCACCATGTCTGATGGCCCACATCAGCCTGTAATGCTAAAGGATCCAATACCCTCTGTGGCCTCACAGGCACACCTCCCCCGCCCCCACAACAGCATATACTTACACACATATACAGAAATAAAAATAAATCTTAAAAAAAGAAAAAAGTGGGGTTATTTTGATAGCTTGGTTAGAATAAACTGCAACCCACGAAGACACAAGAGACATCAAGGCAGAGAGCCAGAGGCACGGGAGAAAACTGAGAGCAGTCCTCAGCGACCATCAGAGGGGGCCCACCAGGCCCATTTCTAGATGTCTACGCAGGGTGTGGCTTGTCTGATGAGGACTCCTGTCTATAGGCTACGTGGGAGAAGGAAGAGAGGAGGACTGAGGGCACAGTAGGTGACCCTGATGTCAAGACTGAATCCGACAGGAGAGAAGATAAAGGTGGGGTGACCAGTGCTACAGAGACATGCTGTCTGGGGTGCACTGGAATCACATCTGCAAACAGGGAGGTTCACTGCCGGCTCACTGACTCCTGTATTGCAACCTAGCACCAAGAAAAGTGTCAGAAGAGAAGGAAAAGAAATGTTCTAAACATTCTTCTGGCACTTTTCCAAACCAGATAGTTGTCCTGAGTACAATGAAATCGATATTAAACTGCGTGTTGCTGCTAATGGGCAGTTTTCTGTCTTAAGCGATTCCTTTAAAGTGATGCTAGGTGTAAACCCACATACACTATTTTTAATAACTCCAGTTAAAATCCCATATTTGGGCTATGCAACTGATCTTTTGGGTATTCTCAAAACAGGCATTTTAATATCATTCCCTGGATTTTACACAGGTAATTTTTCTTACATAGTTTCATTTAGATTTAAAATGTGCATTGCCAGGTAAAAGGTTATAATTGATTAAAAGTAAGACTTTATTTTCTGATGAGAAATGAGAGATTCCAGGGAATTAAGTGATGTTGCTGAAGACACAGAAATCTGTCTCAGGCTGAACTCTATTCATGGTTCATGAAACCGAAATGAATGGGGGGACGGAAGCCCCCACTTGCTCAGGCTTAGAAACACTCGTCTCCCCTGTACACATTACCAGGACTAGAGACGAAAGTTGGGCACAAAGATAAAAGAAAGACATCACCATTTTAAGTCTTATTTCTAGGGTAAATAAGATAGGTGAAGCAAAGTCAAAGGTAGATTTGAAGATGTTTGTCATAAAACCATATGCCCCGCAAACACCAGCTCCATGCATGCCCTACAATGTGATGCATATAAATATTAATAATATATATTTTTAGAAACAAGACTTAGACTACAAAAATTATATTGAGACATTTGATGCACATTTTTTCTAATCTGATATGTCTAGCAAAAATAGAGATAATTAATATAGGAAATTTGAGTGATGTCACTGAGAAACCTAATACATATGTATGAAACTTTCTTCTTAAAAAAATCAAATACACATTGTTTTCATGCCTAGAAAACATGGACTCAGTTGGTCTTATACATGCACTCTGTATCCTTACATGAGATGTTACTACCCTACCACATGAACAAACTCAGCTTCATGACAGTGGATGGCCCTGATGGCATGTGTCCACTGATGTGAAGTGTGCAAGTTGAGGCCCCTGGTCCAGACCAGCTTCAAAGTACATAATCAAAACACCCAATATACCTTATATTAAACAGGAGATGTCACCGATGGTTATTCTTCTAAAAACAAAAAAGTATTCAACCTGAATTTCAAGGCTTGACCTAATTTCTAGTTTACAAGAATAGAGGACAGAATTAATTGATGCTATCAGAAAATAAGTCCAGTATATGAGAAAACTGACCTGATTTCTTTTAAAAATCAATATTATGGAGGGACAAAGAAAATTCCATAGAGTTAAAAGTAAAATTGGGCTGGAGGTTTCACTCAGTGGTAGAACACTTGTCTAGTATGGTCATGGGTTCAGTCCCCAGCACTGAGAAAAAAAAAATTAATTTGTCAAGGATGATGCTGCATGATTGTAATCTCATATTGGAGAGGAATTCTCATGAAATAATGAAAAAGTTATTAAAAATGTATCTTTGGACAAGATACAAACACTCTAGAAATATATACCAAGGGCTTTGAGATAGCTCAGGAGGAGCAGTATTTGCTGTGCAACCCCTGAGTTCAACCCCCAGAACCCAAGTAAAAAAGCTAAGTATTACTGTGCCTGCTTGTAAGGAGGAGACAGGCAAATTTCTGAGGCTCAGTGGCCCAGTAGCCTGGCATATTTGGTGAATTCTAGGCCAGTGAGTTCTAGGCCTGCTTCAAAACAGGGTGGAAGGTGCCTGAGGAACAATTCCCGAGGTTGCCATCTGGCCTCCAACATATGCTCACACACAATAAAAGCAAAACTTTCATATCAAAAAGAAATCACACAGGCATTCCAAACATCATAGTTGCATAGAAGAAAGGTCACTGGTGGGTGGTAAACTGATTCTGTTTCTTTTAAAAAAATCAGTATTATGGAGGGACAAAAGAAAAAGCTCAATGCAATACATAACTTGATTAAACCCTGAATTTAAAAACATCTATAAAATAAGTTTCTGTAATAACTAGGGAAATTTGGACATGAATTGATAATGCCGTTTTGATTATTTATTATTCATATTTTAATGTGTATGGGTGTATTGTCTGCATGTATGATAGTGCACCTGTGTTGTACAATCTGCAGAGGTCAGAAGAGGGCAACAGATTCCCTGGAACTGGAGTAATGGGTGGTTATTAGCCATCATGTGGGTGCTGGGAATGAAACCTGGTTCCTCTGCAAGAGCAGTCTGTGCTCTTAGCCACTGAACTACCTCTTTAGTCCCTTGATATTTTTTAGGTATGGTAATAATACTTTGGATACTTAATAGAATGACCTCCTTAGAAGGAGAATGTTTCAGTATTTTGATAAGTAGAATACAATGTCTGTCCTGACATTAACATGGATCATTCAAAATTAGAAAAGTAAAGGCAAGGGCAAGGCTGTAGCTCAGTGGTAGAGTGCTTGCTTAAAATATGCAAAGCCCTAGGTTCAGTCCAGGCACTACAAAAAGATCGTTTACATAGAAACATATTTAATATGTATGTCTATAGAAGGAAGGTGAGAAAGTGAAATGGGGAAATTATTAATAATGGGGAAAACTGGGTGAAAGGTGGATGCACATTCATTTTAGTGTTAGAGTAAAGCATATGAAATTGCCAAGAGTTGGTCATTTTTAACTTCCAGAATGACAATTTCATGTCTAAATACATCACTTGCCATAGAGACACATTGGGAAGGTGACTTAAATCCTCTAACAAAAATGACTCAAGGACTGGAGGACTTGTCCTAGGTAAATTCGCTTTGTGGTTGCTTGTGTCTCTTACACTCATGCTAATTTTTTGTCTGATGTCACCTCAATTGCCAAGGAAGAGATATTAAAGTCCCCAATTAGAAGTGTGGATTTGTCCATCTCTCTTTTGGAATCTGTATGTTTTAGATTATATTTTATGGGAATGAGCTGCATACTCACCCGATATAACCATATTGTCTTAGTAAAATGACTCTTTCATCACCATGTAATATTCTTTTTACACCTGGGAAATCTTGCCCAGAAGATTATTATGGATGAGGGCAGGGCTCATCTCAGTGTTTGCATGACATAACTTTCCTAATTCTCTTATATTTAGTCTATCTGTATCATTACATACATGTATGTTTCTTACAGACAACCTGCACTCAATTCTTATTTTTAATTCGTGTTGATAATCTCTTTGATTTAACTGATGTAATTATGGACGCGTTTGGGTTAGGATCTAGGCACTTACCGCTTGTTTGTTGTTTGTGCTGTTTATTTCCATGTTTTCCTGTCTTTTCTGAGGGTATCTGGATTTGTTTCATATTTCATTTTAATGTAACTGTTAGATTTTAAAAATATATATTTTCGTAGCTGATATAGAAGTTAGAATGTAAACATGTAATTGTTTGCAGTCTATCTTGAATTGATTTTTTTTTTAACATTTCTTGCAGTACATAGAAAATTTACCACTTGGAGGCTTTTTATTTTTTGCCCACTCGGTCTTCTCAAGTTCTATGACAATGTTACAATTTTTCTTTCAGAAATTATATGGGTTTTAAAGTTTCCAAGAGAAAGCCCATTATACCAAACAAACATTTACTATTTCTGAGCCCTTCCTTAACTTCCGCTGTCCCACCGTCCTCTCTAGTATAATTTCTCTGCCAGCTGAAGAAATTTTTTTGACGTTTTTCAAGAATGAGTCCACTGGTGAAAACACAGTCTCGCTTTGGTGCAGATGGGAGAGTTTCTCACCAAGTTCACTGAATCCTTCGTCTGCTATCTTTTATTTTATTACTAAGCCCCAGTGGATGTTTTATGTTGGACACTGTATTTTAGTTTCTAAAATTCTCATTTATTTCCTTTTTGTGTATTTATTTTTCTATTGATTTTTTTCCACTTAGTTCTGTTGTTGCTTTGGTTGTATCACTAGTTTTTGTTGTTATTGTTTGTAACATTTGGTGTGCGCGTGTGTGTTGCGTGTTTGCTATTAGTTGTTAGGGTGTGGTAATAACAGCTGCATCAAAGTCTTGGTCTATAAATTTCAACATCTGTGTCATCTTAGTGTTGTATTTCATCTTTGTAATATATAATTTTTTTTCTACTCTTCATATACTAAGTGATATGAACTTAGTCCTTGAATATTATGTTAAATGACTTGGTCTGGATATATTAAATGGCACCAGATTCTCCTATAGAATATTCATTATTTTATCAGACTCTCAAGATTAGGCCCAGGATACATGTTCTCACAGCTTGTCGGCCTGTGGTTCCAATATCGGTTCAGTTTCAGTCTTTTCAGTACTATTCAGCTCTGGCATGCATGTGTGCCACCCAGAGTTGAGTCTGACTAAGGCTCTACCCTCTAGTTCAGTTCCTAGTGCCTTTGGTGTGTTCTTTGGGTTAGATGCTCACATGTAGCTTGAGTGAGCCCAGCAGTGAGTGACAGCTTCACAGAACCACCTTCTTGAGCAGCTCTCCACAACTGTTTCCACATCTTGCGGTTTCTCCACAGTCTTTTCCCTGGTCCTCTGACCAGGGACCTGAGTCCTTTATTTGCCTCCACTGCTGTTTATTTCCCATTATATTGCATCTGCTTCCAAAGATAACCGGTGAGAGGATCAAGAGAGACACTCTGCAATGAGATTCTCCCTTATGGTCTTAATAATACTGTTCTGGTGCTGGAACTTTTGGTGTCTGACCAGTTGCTGCTGTCAGGGTCACTTGCTACCTCACAACTGTCTAAGATTGGGGCGAGAGGAAAACGAAGAAAAGAGTCACAAATCCTCAAATTGCCCAAATTGTTTCTTTTTTCTAATGCACAGGTTTCTCCTTTCCTTTTCCTTAGTGTCTCGTAGCTTGTCCTCTCCTCACGGTGGCATAATTCTGTTCCATGCATTGCCTTTGGGTCCAGGCCAAGTTATTCCAGTAGGCAGAAGCGGGAGCGGGAAAACCTCACTGATGGTCTGAGAGTCGGTTTACTCTTCCAATGTCTACTGTCGTTTCACACAGATGTCACGCACGTACACTGTACTCTGTTCTTTTTCGTCCCTCTCCCACTTTGGGCCCCTTACCTCCCAAATAGTGCCCTTTTCTGCTTTCACATAACATGCATCTCACTAGCTCCTCTTTTCTCTTCCTGCCCCTTCCCTTAAGATCTTGTGCTCCTTTCTCATGGTCCCTCTTCTAGTTTTGTGTCACACACACACACACACACACACACACACAAATCTAGATTCTTCATGAGAGAAAATACATTTGTCTTTCTGAGAGTCTAACTTCACTTGACATAATGATCTGTCCACATCGATTTTCATGTGAGTGCCACGATGTCATTCTTTCTTATGGTTTCATAAAGCCCCACTATGTATTTGTAGCTGCTATCTGTATTCATTTATCTGTTGATGGACATCTAGGCAGATTCCTACCATTTGCTTTTAGAGGCTGTATATAATTACTAGTCGCATTTGGTCAAGTGTTTTTAGTTGTATTTATGGGGAATCATGAGATGTAAATTTATTTGCTCCAGCCCAATGAGAAGTGAAACCCCTTCCCTCATCCTTGAATAACAAGTTCCATAGTTAAAATCTCTTTTGCCAGACTTCATATTTTACTTAAATATGTCTGTTACTTAAAGTTAGGCAGCTGTATTGGATGGAGATTTATTATAACAGTGTAACAAATTCTCTTCAGTCGAGCAGGATGACATTGTTTGGTAAACTTAACAAATGGATGAAGCTCATTGATGCTGGTGTTTTGAAAAGCATGTTTAGAGAAAATAAATAAGAATACAGCTAGTGTAGGATGGCTGGAGGTTCTACAGATAAAGACTGTTATCTCTGTAACTGGGAAGATTCTGCACATAGAGTAACAAAGAACCCCGATGGCATTAGAAGCAAATTTAGGAGCTGTGAATTTTTAATAATAGTTTTAAACTTGCTATACTTTTAGGTGAACAGTAACTTATTATAGTTATTCAATATCTGTAATGTAATTAGATCGATGTTTGATATATATATATATATATATATATATATATATATGAATCCAGAAAAAATAAAAAATGATTTCTACGAGGTGTAGTGGGTGAGGGATAGAAAGTACAGTGAGGGAACTGGTTTCCATGTCTCATGATATAACATATTCCTCAGGACTGTTAATGTTGAGATAATTTGATGTAGAATATATAAAGGGTATAAAATCAATTAGATGTAAAAAAATAAAATATAAATCGATGAAAAGATACAAATTAAATATCTGAAAAATTCATAAGCCAAGATTATTATGTGAAGAAGGAAATAGAAGCGTATTTTAGAAAGAGTCCTTTTAGCTGATGGATAAATATAATAGTTTTTGTGAAGGTTGTAATGAAGTTTATCATTTTTGAATGCAGAAGTAGGAGTTGTCTCTGAAATTGATGGATCTAGTTACTTGCAAAATGAACTAAATTCTCTAGAGACGATTTTCTTTCTATTTTTCATGAAAAGCATGCTTTCACAAATACTTTAATTAATAACACTGTATATATGTGAGTCACAATGGGCGATGAGAGTGTGCCTAAGAAAAGGCACATGGGTTCCCTTGGGGTTTCTAGAATACTGGTTGGGCATTTTTTGTTTGCCTTAAATTCTTGGTGCACCTAATACCTAATACTTATAAATTCCTTTTTTCTTCTTCTTTTTGAGACAGGGCCTCCCGTTGCTATGTAGACCAGCCTGGCCTCAATCGCACAGAGATCTGCCTGCCTCTGCTTCCTGAGTGCTGGGATAGGTATGTGCCATCACACCCAGTTTAATGCATATAAATTCTAAAGATACCTTATTGCTGTTGTCATCTTCGTTTTATAGATATGAAAGCTAAGGAACTGAGAGACTAAATTTGGAGCTGATGGCCCATACTTCTGAGATGTGGAGGAAGGGTGGGACTCACACTTGAACTTTGAATGTGTGTGTGTGTTATTTACTATGTTAATATCCTGATGAAGGAAATTGTTAACTTATAATGCTTGGGATTCTGGTATTAGGAAGGAAACCAGGCAGAAAAGAAATAGTAAGAGAAGTTATAAGTATTCCTTCTCTATATTAAATTAATGTTTTCTTACCTCAGTTATAAAGGAAGTCTGTGTGTAAATAAGCACAGTTAACTCTGCTATCCTTTGAGATTAAAACTATTACTGCTAACAACAATGTCATTATCTCCTATGATAATTCTTTCCTTAAAACTTTGTAGCTGGTAAACACAAGTGATAAAAAGCATTCTAGGATGGCTTTTGGTCATGAGCCAAGAATCCATTTTAAATATTAAACTAAAACACCAACAACTGGAGGACTAGCATTATCTAAAAGTTATTTGCCCAGTAATGGACTCAAGCTAGCATGTGACATTTTGTTTGGTTGATTTGGGGACTAAGAGGAAAGCAGGATGGCTTCAGAGGGGGAGGCAGGAGATGGGCTAGGGTGACAAACCCCTCTAATAATTCTATATTGCTATAGTTGAGAGACACATTTCCCTTTTTGGGAACTTTGGATTAGGGCTGGCTTTGTTTAACTTTAACTGTTGCAGCTCAAAGAGAAAGTTTGCACCAGAGAATGTCTGCTGTAAAAGAAGCCTGCCTAGTCCCTCCTGGGGATGCAGAGTTCCTGTTTGTTTTTAACAGGCTTGTCTTGGTTATGAAAGTACACCTCTTTTTTCCCAGAGGACTTGTTAATCAAGGTAGATTGCAGGTATCCAGAATAAGCTCACTTATGCAGGCGGGAGCAGAATGCATTATTTGAGGGCATGGGCCTTCAGCTCAGGACGCAGGGCTGAGGGGTTCCAGAGCCCCACAGTGATGACAGGTTGCCAAGTCTCATTTATCATTGGAGGTAGCAACCATTATTACTCCCATTTTACAGACTAGGGACCGAGACACAGGAAGATGGTATATATGGATTTTATGACCGTTAATATCTAGCACAGAATGGTTATTCAGTAAAAGATGCCTAGGATTGCTTGAGTGCTTAGAGGTCACCATCTGGAGGCTGTGGAGGGCATTTTCCAAAGCTGGCTGGGAGATAAGTTTTGTGTTACATTTGTGTGCAAAACTCTTCTGCTGTGGTTTAGCAGAACACTGAAAAGGTATGACTCCAAGGGTCTGTATCTGAGGAGCTCAGGAAAGGCTTGCACCATGGTATAGGCTTCTTCTCATACACTTTGAAAGTCTGTTAGCTCCACATGGTACCCAACCCTAAACCAATGAGGCCATTACCATCCGAAAGTTAATTATATGGTGCCATTTCCAGGGAGCTGGGTTCTCTTGGGCTTTGATGTTTATTTGTAAGTGTTTGTGAGCACTGGGTTGATAATCCTGTTTACTGGCTTCTATAAGGCAAAGCAAGACACCTTTCAACTCTCTTGTTTCCTGCCTAATAGCAGAGGGGGGCCTTGGAGATTATGGGTTGGGTTTTCCTCACTGCCAGCATTAATGCCTTTCACAGAAGGGAAGAGCTTGGACTCTAATCAAGAAGTTATTCCATTTCTTTTTTCTTTTTATACCTAAACCTCCAAAAAAAAACGGGAGAAGTTTTTTTCCTATAGAATTTTAAGAGACCAGCATCCGATTTATTTCAAATTGCTGCATGAGATGTATTTTTACTATTATTTTAAAAAGAGATTAAGCTGCTTTAAGATAAGAAATTCGGGGGCTGGAGAGATGGATCAGTGCTTAAGAGCACTGGCTGCTCTTACAGAGGACCAAGGCTGAGTTCCCAGCACTCACATGGTGGGTAACAGCTGTCTTTAATTCCAGTTCTGGGGGATTCAGTGCCCATTTCTGGCCCCCACAGGCATTGCACACATGTGGTGCACTTACATATATGCGGGCAAAACGTTCATATACGTAAAATAAAAATAAATTTTTTAAAAAGACAAGAAATGTGAATGGTGGCTAGGACCAGACTTAATCAATGAAGAATTGCCTCAGAGACAAAATCACTGTGAGCTTTTCTAAGCATAGGATCGCTGTTGTTTTAAAGTCTTTTCTATCGAACTGGAACTCATGTCATCACTGCTAATTGCTGCCTTACATAAAACAGTTTATTTGCATCCTACTATGGTAGTTTGTGAATGAATGAAACATTTTATAGGAATTAAAAAAAAAACTCAATTAAAGGAATTGCCAAATAATTTAAAAGAGAAAATGTAGAAACAAGAAAGGAAGGCCCTGTGTAGAATATGTAAGCAGATCATGTTCTAGGCAGGGATTAGGGGATCGTGGGAGATCATGTTTGTATTTCCTCTTTGTAGGTCTTCCCATTACTGTCATTTTGCTAAAGTCATAACTTATATACATGATGGTGTTTTATAGGAAGAATCTGCCATGAATGTTGGCAAATGAGACACTCGCTGCTCTGTAAACAAGCCAGGTCCTGATAAATACAGTGTAGAGGATAGATAACTCAGAGTTTGAATGTGGTAGTGGATTTGATAACATTACAAACTAGGACAGGAAAGTGAAGCCTATGACAGGGACACTCTAGCATAGTTGAACCAAATTGACATCACGCATCTGTTTTGCATATGCTCTAACCTGTGGTCATGTTTTTTTAATGCTTATTCTAGTACGTTCTGTTTTCCTCCTATTGATCAGTACCCAGTGTCTCTTCCTCCTGGCTAGCCCCTGCTGCCTCTATTGTAGCTGCTAAGGATGATCTGGCCCTGGTCAACCCTCACCAGATCAGCAATATTTAACTAACACACCCCATTCGCACTAGACACTAAGAAGTCTGAACCAACAGCTCTCAAAGTGTGGTCCTGAGACCAGCAGGACCCTGGCATCTCCTGAAATGTAGTAGAAATGCAGATTCTCGGGCCTTGACCTAGGCTGACCAGGTTATAAACCTGAGTGGGGCCTGGTACTCTGGGGCTCAGTGGGTATTCGCTGTAACTTGGGAGCACTGGTCTTGTTGGTCTGCCCCAATCCTGTTTGCTGAGCTGACTTCCTCGGCGTCTTCACATCTACAAACTTCAGTTCTCTCCCTGCTTTCCTTAGCACGAGTCTCTGGGGTTTCTGCCTTGATGTTGGTTTTGCACTCTGGTTCTCAGCTGAAATCACCATCTTGTTCACCTGGCTGGACCCTTGTCATAGCCTTTCTCTAATATATCACTGTGCCTCTCTCCCTCTTGGATAGTGGCCAGGTCTGGCATTGAATCATTGAACCATTTGAAGTCGTCTCCCATTGGGGCAGCTTCATGACTTAACAGCCCTATGCTGTGCCTCTGAGTGCCTCACCCTGGACTCTGTCTTTAACATCACTCTCTTTCCTTATTATGCTCTGTCCTATTAATTGGTTAATTGCCCGAACCCATTCAAGGATCCACCATTTTGTTTCTTTCTTGCCACTGAATTGGATACCAGAGACTTCATGAATTAGGACACCTGTTGGAAGTCAACTGTTGCACTGAAAAGACTAGAAAAGAGTTGGGTAAATATTCTAGTATACGTGTTGCTCGTTTGAGGACAACTTCAGAGTAAAGAAACAAATCATAGAAAACAAATTACGTTTGATTGCTTTAAGGAATTCTTGACATCTCTTCTTATGTTCTACGTAGAGTATTTTGATAGCAGATTTGATACTTTTCTCTTCTGGGAACTGGCTTCCTCTAAGCTCTGTTTTCTAAGCCCATCATTTTTCCATGCAGGGATCCAACCTACTGAATTTTATTTTCCAGAAATCTGAACACATCACTATCTTACGAACAATTTGCGGGGAATCCAATGCTTAGAGTTTAATGCAGTATGTGTACTCATCCATAGAAGCCTGCAGGTAACTACCACTGTGAGAGAAATTGCAGGCCACATTTATATGGCTAGAAAATAATTCAACAAGCATTTCAAGGCACTCACTGTTCACCTTTAGTCAAAGCACTTTTGTGTGTTCAGTAATATTCACAGCACTCTGAGGGGTCTTTTATGCTGGGATTTGGTTTAACACACAGTCACTTGGCCTAGTTTACACATAAGCCTTCTTATACTAAATGTGTGGGGCTTGTTTCTGCTTTCTCCTAGCTGGATGAGTAGAAAATTCCTGTAAATGCTTGATAGAAACATTTGTATTATAATCATGAATTATTTATTCCATCTTATTATAAGTCAGGCATTAGGTACTGGGATAACAACCCTCATCAGCAAGAATTTTCTTGGAAGTCCCTTGAGTTAGAAGGATCTTTCCTTGAAAGTCATGGTTAGGTATGAGTTTGTCCTAGAAAATGGATGGGAACTAGGAAGGGACTAAGTGATCAGTGTGGTGTACAGATTTGAGAAATACAATGTTGCCTGCCTAATCCATTACCTTCTGGGAAATGATAATGAGGGTCCAGGTCACAGAAGCATTTAGATAGAGAAAATTTCACTTTTAAATAGGTTTACCTGTTCTCCCAATTGGCATCAGCTATCCACTTTTGTGTAATTGTAATCTGTAACCCACACTCTCTAGGCTTAGAGCATCCAGCGCCATAGATTGTTTACTAGAGGGTTTCTGACTGCAGCTTTGGCCTTCTTTCCTATGGGAAAGCATGTATTTTGGGTCTACAGCATCCCTTTTGAAGAAAAGATGTGCCTGTAACCAAATACTTTTAAACATTTCCTTCTCTCTTAAGTGACAGGTCGAGGACAAATAAAAACAAAGCAAATCACGTTGTGGTGGGTGTCACTGCTTTTCCTATAAATCCTACCAGACTATGGATACCCTGAGGCCAAGACTTGTATCTTATTCATTTTTGTAAGCACCGTATCACATTGTACTCTGATATTATTGAATGGAAAAGTCACAGGTGAGTAAACCCATTCATAGACAGACTGATAACAGACATCATTCCAAGATTTCCAGGTAGATCATATTACTTCACCAGTGAGTAAAGGTCACCTTGACCCCAGGGACACTTGAGTACAAACCTGGTGTTGGACTCGTGACCAAGTCAGCACTACCAGAAATGGCAGAGAACGGTGCAGTCAAGCCTCACCACGATTCCCTTGGTTAAACAGTGTCAGTTACCTGATCTGAAGCCAGGTGAGCATGGGGGTCGTCCCTCCTCCGAACACCCAAACAGTGAAGAACACGAGGAGCAGCGTGGTGGTAAACATCATCTGTTTGGGCTGAGATTCCGTGCTACGGATGGCCAAGGCAAACGCGATTGCACCTCGCAGTCCTTGGAGAAATCCAAAGGAGAAAATAAATATCACAACCAACTCATTCTCTTTTTAGTATTTTAATTTTTACCAGTTTCTAACATGATTACTTCATTAAACTTTTTTATTTATAGGTAATTGCAGATTCACATGGACTTGTAACAAATAATATACAGAGACACCTCTCCTTACTCCCCGCCATGTTACCATGTTGCATAGCACAGCGTAGTATCTTCCTTGAGGTCTGCACAGTTAAAACACAGATCATTTCCTCCACTCACCTTAAAAACCTTTCACTGATCTTTGATACACACACACACACACACACACACACACACACACGCACCTTCGCTCTTAGCTCTCTGTTTCCGTGACTTTGTCACTTTAAGGTTGTTATTATATATAAGTAGATTCATCAAGTATCAGAGCCTTTTGAAATTATCTTGTCCACTCAACATAATTCTCTGGGTATTCAGGCTGTTGACTAGATCAGGAGTTTGTTCTTTTCAATCACTGAATCATAATACATAGCATGAAGTGGTCTGTGGAACGGATGGTCCACAGGTTGCTGACTGTTGAAGGGTATTTGGATTATTTCCAGTGTCTGGCTATTATAAATAAGAGCTAAAACTTACACACAATTTTTTTGAAACCAAATGTGTCAGATAATAAAGAAATCCAAACTTGTGAACAACTGAAAATGAATAATGAATTAACTGACATTTAAAGCACTCTGAACTGATTACATACTTTCACAAACGTTATGATCTAAACTGATCTATTGAAACCTGCCTTTTCCTTGTTTTACCTTTTCTTCTCTGGTTAACATATGATAATTATATTTTTATTAATCCATATTAAATATAAGAGATATTACAAAATTATAAACTGGAAATTCAAAATGTGATGATAGCAATAAAGACAGAAATGCAGACTTTGAAGAAGTCTGTAAAAGTCACCACTCTTTGGGTGACCTGAGACTTGCCCAGTACTTATGGTTCTTATCATACTGTGTAATAGACAAATAAAAGTTTATAATAACAACAAATGTAAGTCAAAGAGATAGGACTTGATTATTTTTATAGGAAGGTTTAAACCAGAACTGTATAATTTCAGTGACCCAGTTTTCATCATATTTTCTGTAGGGCTAGGTGTCTGCTATGTTACCTTTCCCAGAGAAAGATGAACAAATGTCCTTTTACCCCAGAAAGGACGCCAACAGTGACCAAAGAAACAAGTCCATGCAGGAACAGCTTGAGAAATGCCCTCCCCCAGCAGATGCATTACTGAAGTCTCACCTCAGCAAGGGGCTAGATGGAGCTCCCCCTGCAGTCAACCTTTTAACCTGCCAGCTCCTGTGTTCTTTAGCAGCTAAGTGTGATTATTTGTAGCCCCTGTGTGTGTGCGTGAGTACATGTGTGTGTCTGTGTGTGTAGGAGTGAGTAGCTGGAATCTCAGGTGAGATCTAATGATGCTTCCCATCTTCCTCTATTTATGACATACTGTTAGTGGGTCCAGTCTTATGAGGGTCCCCTGGGAGGAATCTCAGTTGCTCTGATTTTAAGACCACAATGACTGAGGTCCTGCCTAGAGGACCACATTCCACGTGGTTTTGTAATTTCCAAAACTTCAACCATACATTGAAAACAATTTTAAAATAAATATAAGGTAGACATTACAGCCATATTGGTTTCTTTTACAACTTAGAATATAATGCTTCTTGGTTGTCTCTACGCTGAGACGAGTGGCATGTCGCAAAAGACAGAAGATCAGGCCAGAGAGACCGCATGCATTTTGCCTGAAACAAAAAAAGCCTCAGAAAGAGAGGAACATACACTCTGAGTATAAAATACCTCAAAGGAGAAAAGTAATGAAGAAAGGAGATTATTCTTAATCTCCATGTAGACAAGGAAATGACCTGAAAAGAAGGGAGATAATGTTTGAAGTAGACATTAATATAAAGGCTCCTAGACATCGGACTTTATGAACACAGGATGACTGTGCCTCATAGGTGTTCAGGGACTCAAACTCAGCTAGGGACAAGAGATGGAGACAGTCAGAACCATAAAATTAGGACTATTTGGATAAAGAGAACTACAGGACATGCAAACAGGAATGGGAATGCAAAGAAACAGTTTTGCAGTAGAGTCTGTATCGAGGGCAGGATTTCTAGGTCGAGGTGAAATCTCCTACAGTGTTTAATCACAGTGCAAGCCTGGAGATAGGAAGCAATCTTCTCATTTTTCTCTTTCCATCAAGCCCATATTGTAGAAATGTCAGCTAAGCAGCGTCACCACAGATTAGGGAATAGCAGAAGCATGAAATAATACGTGATGAGTCACTATTTGTTTTTCTTGCTATGAATATTTGTAGATTTTTTTACACTTTTGAGTTTTTATGAGACATAATAGAAAATACACTATGAATCAAAACATGCTATAACCTGCTCACTGGCTATTGAGAGCAAGGTAGTAAGTAACCATCTACCTTCCTAAATATGTTTAATAATACATTGTTGTTAAAGCTAGCACAATTATGCTTTTAAGTAGATTATATGTGGGCAGTCCTTAGTTTAAATGTGCACTTAAAATAGCCAGGTTTGGTGATATACGCCTGGAGCCCAGCACTCAGGAGGCTAAGGCTGGAGGATAGCAAGTTTGAGGCCAGTGTGGGATACATTAGCAAGACTCTATCTCACAAAACAAAACAAACCCCTCCAGTCAGCACCTCATATGTATGTGTACTAAAGCGTGTCTGCTACTCTGACTTCTAATGTATTCAGAAGGGGGGTAGTGTAGAGATTTCTGGAAAACAGGAAGGCATAGCAATGGCCTTGTGGCAGGTTGGGAAACATTCCTCTTTTCTTCCCAACTCTAAGATGTTGGCAAGAGATGACTTCTGAATAGAATGAGCACCTAGAGATGGCAGAGATGATGTATTTTTTTGGGACGCGATCATCTGTGTCTTGCCCTGGGCATACTGATGAGAACAGGAGGTAGAAATTGCTGAGGCAGTCTAGAGGAAAAAGACCCCAAAAGAAACATGATCGGTTTCTTTCTTGGCTAAGAACTGGAAATGTCCTTGAGTCTGCCATACACTTGTCCTTGCCTGAGGCCAGAGATGCCGGAATGATCTAAGCCAAAGGTGTCCCCTGTTCCACCACAGCCAGAGGCTGGGGCTGCAGAAGAGGTCCCTGTTTTATTTTTGGTTATCTCTTTTCCTGAAAGAACTACTCTGTTCCTGGAAAACTTAGTGAGGACATGACCAGAAATTCAAGGAACCTGGACCCCTGGAATGGGAACTGGACTGATCAGCTTATCTCTTCTCTCCATCCTCTATCCACTAAGTCTTGTTAACTCCAAGGCAGTGAGCCACAATAGTGTCCCACTCAAGAGAACCCTCCTACAGTACACGAGCTCTGCCTTCTTTCTCTCGCCTAAGCTCCCTACAATAAAATACTTTTTCTAAAACTCATTCTCCATGATCCATGAATTTTGTTCTTTGAATTCTCAAGGCAGATACCCAAAAGCCTCTGGCTTGAGGTAACTTTGGTGGCTGTTGAATTTCCAGGGCCCTAGCCTCTCAAACTAAGCACAATAGAGGGGAGAAAGACCCCATCACTCTCAATGGCACCCCAACATTCCTGTATCAACACTTGGCACACATGACACTGGCCACAAATGAGATGACTTGGTAACAATGGGAGGAAGTTCGTGGGAATGGGATGCCTACTGAGTGGACAAAGTGAGGCTGATTCAGATTCCAGAGAAGACGGAGTCCTGTCTCTGTCCTACTTGTCCTTTATGACTCTATAGACCTTCCTCCTTCCACGTCAACAGCCTAGACAAATATCTAACCTGTGGCTGTTCATACGTCATGTAATGCATGTGTATTGATTACTCCTACATGGACCTCTGTGCATGCTGATGTTATTTTCTTAGCACTATGAATCTGGGTCACCGAGGATTTTTGAATTGAAAAAGTCACATAGGCTTTTTCAGTAAAACACTAAAAAATAAATATTGATCTTGAGATTTTCTTTTAAGCAAAAGATTATTTCCAAAGAACACACACCATCTGCTTGGAACCTTATGAAATCCAGAATTCATGAAAACTTGCATTTTATTTTGTTTTCTGAGTACTTTGACCCTTTGGTTCACCTTTGTTTTTCTCTATTTTGGCCAGTTAGTCAAAGTAATTCTATACTTTTGGGAGTCACCAGACTATACCATTTTTCTTTAAAAAGATTGACTTTGCAAGGATTTTGATGCATTTCCTAGGCCCAGTTGGAAAGTTATCATGATCTTGGGGAATAAAGGAATTACCTACAATTAAATGTGGTTTCATCTAAAATTGGCCTCTAAGGGCTTCTTATGTTAATTATATTGATGTTCTGTTCATAACAATAGAATAGTATTGAACCAAGGAAAGATTTCTAGCAAGAACCCCTGCTGCAGAAAATGTGCAATTTCCTATTTATCCTTAAAGAGCAAAAGTGAACCTTTCAATCAATTACAAATTTGCAAAGGTGTTCCAAATGGGTACAGGTCAGATATATATATATATATAGCTACATTTAACCACAGGAATATAAATACCTCTTCAGGCAGTCTTATTTAAGGTGCAAAGTAGTAAAGAAAAACTGTAAACATTTCTTGAGTGCTCATTATGTACTTAGCTTTTGCCAAAACACTAAGTGGGAATGCAGTGAGGAAGACTGAACTCCATCCTTAGGCCCACAATCCTAGAAGCATAATTGTCTTAAAAGGTACAGGGTGAAGGTGAGGAATATGAAAAAGAACACTAAGAATGCTGGCAAAAGCCATAGGAAACCTATTATTTTATAAGTTACTTAAAAACACACATACAATACATATCTCTATAGATATGTATATATATACATATATAGATTTAATGGACTTACCCCACATAATGGGATAACGCTCTCCCCAGAAACCATGGATTATCTAACAAAACCCCTCAGTGCCAGGCAAGGGAAACCCTCCCTTTGAGCTGTTGGTAAGGAAGGTCCAAGAGACTCCAAAAAGTATAGACTACTGCCGTTGCTCATGGTTACCTCCCAGTGCATGAAAGTAATACCCTATTGCTAAAGACATGACATAGCTGTCTCAGGATTTATAGAAATCAAATACCCACCTTGAAGTCTCCTCCCTGAAGACTAGTTTTCATGGTGTCAGAAGCTACAACCACAGCATTAATGGGAATGACAAGATATTCCTAATGGTGTAATAGAGGCACTTGTACCTGGGTGGTAAACAATAGCAACACAACTGGACCTAAAGCCCCCTAGATTGGAGGGAACTCACACCTAATACTGTAAACCTAGCCAAGAATCCCTGGCTAGAGAGACCACAGGCCCTGCAGAAGAACCTACTGCTACCATATCACTGAAGTGATGTGGTTTCCAGCTGCTCTCTATATACTCATTCTTAAAGCCACGGAGAAGTGCAGGTCTCTCATCAAAGAAACTTCTTTTTGTAACAAACTGCAGAGAATAAGTGACTGTGGGGCTCCCCAAATGGGACATCTATAGCACAATGTCTACACATAAGGCTTAGGAGCATCATGGAAAAGGGGCTGAAAGACTGTAAGAGCCTGAGGACTGGACGACTCCTTCCTGCTCAACAGTGTCTTCTGGTCAGAGATGTTGCACCTGTGAATTGTCAGCAATATAATTGCCTCCCTAACACCAGCAAAGACCACACCAATTGACACAGCAGCATGGATGGAGGAGAACTTCATGAGACCCCACTCCTAGGGGCAGAGCTACAGTCAACCAGTGGCTACTGAGGGGACACAGTGTTTTCAGAGATAAGACCCTAGTCCGAAGTGGTCAGCTCTAAACACATACAAATACAGGCAAATCTAATTGAACTCAGAAAGGATGTGTGTGTGTGTGTGTGTGAATGGGTCATGAATTTTAGAGGGGGTGGTTGAGGTGACAAGAGAAGAGTGAGAGAGGGGTAGAAATGATGGAAATACTGTAAACCCATGTCCCGACCGGCGGGACAGCAGTGAGCTTGAGACTCTAGGACCTGAAATGAGTGGGGACATACAGACAGGACATGCAAGACAGTGAAGACAGACAGACACACACAAGACAGAGACGAACACGCAGGACAGACGGACCTGGGAAAATGTCAGGCCGCGCAGACACACAGGACAGACACACAAAACAGACACATAGGACAGACACACGGGACAGATGACCTGGGCTCTTCAGGCCGCGTGCTTTATTGTTCCAGGGGGTATTTATAGTTTTGGGGAGTCAGAAATACAGATGTACCCACACAGAAATGTGGTAATTAACAGACAGACACTATCTCTAACCTTCAAAGCCCACCAGGAAGTTGTATGCATACCAGGAAGGTGGCACTAAGAGGGGAGGCAGGGGCTTTGAACCAGGGAAAAGCTAAGATTTCTTTGCCTCACGACTGCCCAGCTTATGTATGAACATTGCCAACAGACACTGAGCATTTAAGTCTCTGAAATCAAGCGTATAATCCACAGTTGTCTATACCTGAATTATCTGTTGCCGTCCAAGTTCTCTAGAATTCTTTCTCTTATAACCCTTATCGAAACTTCATCTCATTCTGACTGTTCTTCAGACTCCAGCTAAGACATTGTTTTCTCCATGAAACCTCCCGCTGAGGTCAGAGCCTGGGATAAGCTGCCTTATATTCCTTGGAAATCCCTGTTTCCCTGAGCATACTTCCATACAACACGTTAGAGCTAGCAGGATTTGTGTATCTGCAACACCTAGAGCAATACCAGGCAAATAATAAATGCTCAATGAATATTTATTGGACAATGGAAAATGATGGCTACTTTCTCATTTAATGTAATGTTTGTGAACATCACATTATGTCTGCCTTTTCATTATTTAAGTTGTGAAAGGCATTTGTTACGTTGACGTTCAAGGGCTTTGGAATCTGCCCTCAAGACTGACTCTGATGTCTTGTGTGATCCTAAGCACACCGCCCCCTCTCATCCCTGTTACTTCATACCTCAGTACAAATTTGAAGGCTTGACTTGTGGGTTTCAACTAGAGTACGTAGGAGAGTGTGCAGAACTTGAAACCATGTGCCATCATTCACACCGGTAATGTGACTACAGGTTTGGATTCAGCAATGAGTTGTGTAATAGCTCAGGCCTGTCTCACTTCCCATTATGCCACGGTGCCCAAGGCCTAACGCCTCATGCCCTGACTGTGCACGAGCTGAAAATCCAGTCTGGGTCTTGTGCATCTGTGTTCTCCAACTCTTCCTCCATGTTTCTCAGAACAGCTCCCTCCAAACCTGTCATTATGAGATTGTGATTCAGCCTGGCAAGTAGCTTCCCTCAGGCCATGGAAACCTTTCAGTCAGAACCTCACACTCCCTTCCCTTTACCTGGTCTCCACCGAGACTCTAAGCAAGGCAGCATTCACACTTGTCCCTCTGCTGTGAGCCCACGCTCAGCCGCTTGTGTCACTTCTAGAATTCTGCTTTTCCTCTGACCTTTCTTAAAGTCTTCCCACTTGAACAGTGGTTCTGCCCATCCCTCACTCATGAAGGTGTCCTTGAATCCACTGCTTACATTGTTCTTTCTTAGAAATCCCATACAACAAACACATTGATCTTACCACTTGTATAATTAAATCCTAATCTGAGAAGAATCAATATTTAATGCAGTATGTTCTTTTATCCCAATTTTTAATGTTGCAAAAGGTTAGAATCAAATTTTCTTACATAGTTTTTACATTTCTCATAGTATCCAGAACACGAAACCCAGTAAATGCCCTTAAATTGAATAATTGCTGTGAAGTAAGGCTTTCTAGATAGGATATTGTAATATTCATGTGTTGATTAGTTAATTCATTCTTTAATCCATCCAGAACCCAGAGTTTAGCAGCAAATGAGAGATAATTCTTGACTTAAAGGTGCTTTCAGGTTAATTATGTAAAGGGCTGGGAGAAAACCAAAGCAGGTGAGAGGGCAGGTACGTGCACATGAAGGGAGTTGTTAGGGTTGTTAGGAGAGCACCTCGTGTCAGCTACATTTGAGCAAAGATCCCAACACAGAGAGAAGCCAGGTTGGCATCTGGAGGAAGGGAGCAGGAAGGCATTGTGGCTGAAGAGGGTGGGACTGGGGAGGCTGTGGAAGTGGAGTCTCTATAGAGGCCACAGAACCTAACAGTGCTGAGCTTTAGAAGGGTAAAATAATTTACTGTTATTTTGAGATGAGAACCTCTAGAAGGTCTTGTGTAGCTTTGATCTGTTCTACAATTCAAAGAATAACCCTGGCTGTGATCTGGAAGTCAAATTTCTCAGCTGGAGGCAGGCGGCCACTGGATCTGACGCCTCAGCTCTGGAGGAGTGAGCATGCTCACTGGGGTTGGGGAGATGTTGGTTCTGGGTGCCTGGCAATTTGTGCTAGTGCGTCAGATGAAGGCATAGGATCGGGTAGCCAGAGCTATACACTATGTCCTGAGCCACTTGAAGAATTTGGGGAAACCATGAGAAGAACGTGTCTGGGCATACAGGAGTGATCAAGGGTTGCATTACAGCCATGCTCCATCTAAGAGGCTTATTAGTCTCCCAAGTGGAGAGCTGGAATGGGTCCTTAGACGGAAGAGTCCGGAGTTCAGAGGGCGTTATTATGTACGGGATTCTTGTTAATTGCTTTTTAACAGGGTCTTCCTACTCCCAGCCCACCTGAAAGTCACGATGTGGACCAAGGTGGCCTCGATCTCACAGAGATGCACATGCCTCTGTTTCCTGAGGGCTCGGATTAAAGGCACACAATACCGTGCCAGGTGGGGAGTTCGAATCTTTCTACTAGAAAGTAGGAGGAGAGGATGCTTTGGAACTTGAAAATGTGGAAGAAGGTGAAGCTTTTTAAGTCATGCTTGGCTTGGCTTCCCTGTCTTCGTACTCAGCACTCACCCACCCACAACGGTCCTCCCACCTGCAGTGACCCTCCCACCAGTGACGTCCGTCCCACCTGCACTGCTCCTCTACCAAGCTGTTCCTTCTTCCTGTGCTGCTTCTCCTACTGAGTTGATCCCCACTGTCACCAAGGGCTTTTATGTGCTTTCATTGTCCTCATAGCCACCTGGAATGATCTGATGGCTGACTGATTGACTGATTGGTGACAGGAGGCCCTGGGTTTGTGGCATTCGCTGCAGCATCCGCCGTGCTGGGATGGTTCCTCTCACAGGGTGAGCCCTCCCCAAGCTGAACTGGTAATGGGTGCACGAACGATTGGAGAAAGGAAAGGTCGCCTTTGCATTTAAAAGTATGACTGGAGCCCAAGAGGAAATGAGCAGTGGATGGGCTGTGATGCAGCGTCCTTTAGGAACTGATCTGTCCTTTAAATGTCGGTTGAGGAATCTTTCTGCGCCCGTCTTTCCGTTCGGCGTACAAGCCATTGCAAGGCCTTTTCCGTTTCCCTTCGGCTACTGTGAGGGGTTGATTTCAAAGATTTAACACCTTCTTATTATTAGTCTGGTGAATCAAAGCCTGGTGTGGGTCTAAAATTGAATTATGTATTGCTTTTACACTTGCTAAAGTCATATGACCTTGCAAAGGGTAACCACTTTCAGCAAAAATGTCAGTCTGGTTTCAAAATACATTTTCCAAAGTAGTGCAACCTTGGTGCATGGTTCCGTTCTCAGTTCAACATCATTTCATCATGTGGCAGTGAAGCCAACAGATTGTTTTCAGAGGGAAAATTTTCTGCATTCAAAAATAGAGTTCTTCTAGAGACTAAGTTTGTGTTAAACAAGCAGAGCTTTCCTTCACTGTGCCTCCTGAACCTGCATCACTTGAACTCTCAGGCTGCTGAGAAAATGTAACACAATGCAATACATTTTTATATGAAATGAAGTTTGTTTTTAGAAGCGCTGGCCAGCGGGAAGGGGAATTGGGAGTGGGATTAGCTCTGTCACAGCTCTGAAGTCAACACTCAAAGATGCCTCTGGCACTGGAAGCTTATTGTATATATTTATATATAGGTAAGATGAATGCACTAATAAACCGTAGACTGATCCTCAAGCTAGCTGAGTCTTCAACAGAGGGTTTCAAAAGAAAGACTAACAGAGAGAAAGTCAACCTTCTGTGAGCTGTGCTCATGACTAGGCTGTGTTTCAGAGGAGAACTTGGAAGCTTTCTGTCTGGAGCAGCAGTTCTGACCTGAAGCAATCTGCAAGGCCTAAAAACATTTGTGGTTGTTCTGGGAGTGAGGAAATGGGAATGTAGGATGGAAGGGAGGTTTGGGGGTTGGTGATGGTTCTGCTGTCATCTAGAAGTCAGAGGCCTGGGATGCTGCTAAACATTCACAATGTATACCGAAGGCCCCACAATAATGAACTGGACTTCAGTATCAAGGATTTATAGAGTTGAAAACCCCTACTTTAGACCTAGGATGGTTGTTTTTCCTTACGAGCAATGTTGTAAATGATAGTCATATTCTTGGCAAAGATGGCTACCCATCCACCAAAACCTACTCAAATATGGCCCCTGGAATCTTGCCAGCCTTGAATTAATTATGCTTGTCAGCATCTCTTGCACCTATACATTGTCATATGGTTACTTCTAAATAAAATGAGAGCAGAATTGTGTGTCACTTTTGGGTCAAGCCCTTTAAAGAACAACTATCCTATCCTATAGACTCTTCCCCCTCTCACCAGCTGGATATAAATCACGAGCTAATTCCCAATGTTTAACCATCTCAGATTTGTTCACCTGCAGATTTCTGGGCCATACTTGTAATGTGCCGATTTGTTAGGCTTGTGATAGACCTGAGGCTATTGCTTTCTAATGAGTTTCTAGGCGATGTTCATACTGTTGATCCCTGGACCACATGTGTAAGATCCATGTGTCTGAGGTTAGGGAGTTGCAAAATCATGTGAAAGAAGGCTGGTTATAGCCGAATCACTGGGGTACTTCTGAGGTTTTTCAATAGCCAAGGAACTCAAGACTGGCTAAGATGGAGAGATGTGCAGGAAGTGAATAGTAAATGGTAGAGCTAGCTATTCAACCTGGATTTCATTTCCTCTACTGAATCAGTGACCTATGATAAAATGAAAACATCATGGTGATAGCATGAATCCAAGTCCCAGGGAAAGGTAACGAGAAGGAAACTCTTCCTATTTCATGAGAAGATAAATCAGAAGCAGCATCTTGAAGCAGTAATGTTTATCCTCTGCTCCTGACCCCCATCTCCGTGCCTCTGTGCGTTCTCTCTCTCTCTCTCTCTCTCTCTCTCTCTCTCCAGCTTCATGATCTTTTGGAACTTCATTTTCTCCCCGCCTCATGTTCTAGTTTGCTTCCTGTTCAGATGATAAAACACTCTGACCAAAAGCAACCTAGGGGAGGACATTTTTTTTTTTTTGGCTCACATTTTTAGGTCATAGTCTATAACTGAGGGAACTCAGGGCAGGACCTCAAGGGAGGAACCTGAAGCACAGATCGTGGAGAACACTGTTTACTGGCATCCTCTCGCTCCCTCACAGGTTCATGCTTAGTTGACTTTCTTCTCTTATTTTTTGTTTATTATTTTTATTTTATGTGTATGCTGTATTGCCTGCATGTATTTAGGCCCACCCATGTTGTGCAATGCCTTCAGAGGACAGAAGAGGGCATTGGATTTCCTGGAACTGGAATTATGGATGGCTGTTAGCTGCCATGTTGATGCTGGGATTCAAGCTCAGGTCTTCTGAAAGAACAGCCAGTGCTCTTAACCTCTGAACCATCTCTTGAATTCCTCAATTGACTTTCTTATCCAGCCCAGCCTCACCTGCCTAGGGATGGCACAGCCCACAGTGCCCTGGCCCTCCTACATCAATTAATAATCAAGACAATCCCCCACTGGCAAATCTGATCCAGACAATGCCTCAATTGAGGTTTTTCTGTCAGATGACCATAAGCTGTGTCAAGATGACAATTAAAAATAACTAGGACCCTGATCCCAGAAAGTCACACAATCCAAAAATGATGTGGCTTAGACTAGGCGATCAAAGTTCCCATTCCTCTGGCAATTAGAATAAACTTCCTATCATGAAGATTGCCATTGGAAGAAACCTGTTGATGAAGGGTAGCACTTGTCCTTCCTGAGAGAGTGCACTTAAAAATATTTGCCAAGGACAGTGTGGTTCATACCTGTAATCCAGGCATTCTAGAGGCTGAGGTGGGATTGCCATGAGTTTGAGGGCAATTTGGATCACTCAGCAAGTTCAACATCAGCCTGGGCTACACGGTGAGAACTGTCTTAAAAAAAAAAACAAACCCACACTAAAAACCTTTAACACTTGATTTCATGCCTGCTTGTGGAATTAAAAATAGCTTTAGTTAAATGTGGGGAGGTGTCTTGAATTTTTGTGAAGGTGGATACTGCGGTGACCTGGGCGGTCATTTTGCAAATGAAGGGAAAGATCATGATCCACAGGCAGGGCAGCTGCCCAGGGGTCCCTCTTCTCTCAGGATAGGGGTGGGGATCAGTAATCCTTCTAGGTTCTAGGCTTTGGGAAAAGACTTCCCAGCAGAGCCTTTGGAAAGCTTTGAGGTGGAACCAGAAATCTTCCCTGCTGGGAAAGCTTGGTAGGTATTTGAACCTCTTTATTATATCAGAGCCAGGGCTCTGCACATTGTTAAATTATTAAATGGCCCTATGGGTATTCAGCACAAGGCATTTGTAAATGTAACTGTTTCTTGTTCATTTGCATGTATAGCTTATTTGAATCAATCTTACTGTTTTATTTTTAATTTAACTCTGTCTATAGAACCTGAGGCAGATATTAGAGGGATTTGTGCTGGCACAGAGAGTCTAATTCTTTGAAATTGGTTTGCTTATGTTGATAGTTTTCTACAGGTTTGGCTATTCCATGCCAAAACCCAGCAAGCAATTAGTAAGTAAAATCAGGCAGAAAATAGAGAAGAATTATGTAGTCTGTTTGCCTCAGTGGACAGGTTAATGTGCTTAAAACTATCAATCAAATATTTGTTCACTCTGAACATCCTGAAAACTCCGAATGGACAAGAAAGTTCCTGAGCTAAGAGACTAAATTGGTTATTTCCCCACATACTTCTAAAATTTTATCCCTGATGTTTCAGGGACATTCTGGATTACCACCTTCCATTACTGAGTGTGTCTGTGTCTGTCACTCTTTTGCTGGCTGCCCTCCCCCAATAGACATCTCAAGATATTGCCATGTCCTCACATGCTAACAGCCAAAAAAGACTGACATTTTATATATGTCAACTTGTAGGGGAAGGGGCACAATGAAGTTTTTCATGTAAAACCTGGTACTTTGATTTGCAACATTTTGGTTGATGCAGTAATCCAAGATAAGTCACTGCAGGCTTGCAAGTAGAATACCAGATTGTCCTTATGTGAAGGGAGGAAAGGAACAGGAGTTACGTCTGTGGCTTGCCCTAAGCATCTGCCCCAGACTGTCCTTCTGGGGGATTAACAGTCAGCCCTTCTTTGGAATGAAGATCTCAGTCTGTGACAGGATGCCGGTCTGAGAGCAGCAGTCAGTTTTCCGGGGGCCTTTCTATGAAAGCACTAATGGTTGTATTGTCATCTAACCTAGGGACAATGTTCTTCACTTGACAGTCCAGGAAGCTGTGTGCTGGAAAGGGTTAAAACCACTAGGGCAGAGCCTGCTTTAAAGCCTGAATTTCTTGCACTTTGACAAGACAGTATTTCCTATTTATGAAATACTGTGGCGTTATCAAGTAGCAAAACCTAATTTGCTGCTTAAAAATGCAAGAGCAAGTAATTCTTATTATAAATGTATTTTGGAGCTAAGTGAAAAATGATAATGTTTTGACTTCTTAATAGAAGAAAATAACTGTATGGGGCTGGTCACCCTTCTAAGCTGTTTCTCAGCTGTTCTGAATTGATTGTCATCATCTACCCCTTCCTCAGTGCTTGAAATCATGAGGACCTAATGGGATCTGTGATCCGTGTGGGTCTGTGATGCCTCTGCCACAGCAACGCTGCGCATGATCATCCATTATCAAGATGACTTCCTGTGACCGCCTGACACACTGGTTAAAACGTTTTTGTGGTTCATTTCCTATATAAGCTGGTTAACCCTGTCCCACTTAAAGCCCTCAGAAGACCCATGGCAGCCACTGCTTGCTAGTGCCTGCCCCAGGCCACAGTGTTTACCACCCGAGGGTGATGGAGGCTTACAAGTTCATAATCTCTAACGGAGAAAAAGCTCCGTTCCCATGCGCCATTAGTTGGTTAGTGGCCTAGTTCTGACCTAATTAATTGCATGAGATATACCCAGGGAGAGGAAGAGTGAGGCCATAGGAGAAGGGAGAGCACTGGATTCTGGGTAAGAAGGCTGCAAAGGGGTAGACTTGGGCAGGAAATAATTCAGAGGATGATGACATTGTTGGGGTGTCTTTTCTCCACCGGAAGCATGAAGGAGAGAAAGAAAAGGGAAGAAAGGTGAATTATTAGAGGGGCTCAGACACACAGATTTTCAGATAACCCTGCATATGCACTTAAATAAATTATCGTCCTAAGCGGAAGTTGAGTTTTTCATTTTTGACTCAAAATGTGATTGACAGACAACTAACCAAATGACTTAAGGGGGCGGGGTTGAGCAGAAAAGCAGGGAAAGCTGGGAAGGAGATGGAGGAGTGGCGCTGTGGTCTCCATCTTGGGTGAGGGTGCCAGAAGTTCAGGGGACTTCTGATCAAAATGCTGGCTCCACCATGGGAAATTTCTGTTTCTCTCCCCGGAGATGAATCCTTTGTAAGTAACTCAGAATAAATTAATTTCTCTAAGAGGGCATTCTCTGTCTGCTCAATTGGTTCAAACCTAGGGGGCGGGATGGGACTGAACACAAGGCCTCACTGCAAGAGACTTCGAAAGACAGGGAGCTACAGAAACAAGGAAGAGACGCCAATTCAGACTTGAGGTGTTGCAAAGGCTTCTAATAAGAAAAAAGTCTAAGCTGAGGTCTGGAGAGTCAAAAGAATTACTAAGAATAAAGGTGGGTGGGTCAGCCTAGGTGAATAGGAGGAGAGATCTGCTGAACAGATCAGAAGAAATTTGGCAGCTGGATAAAGAGTGTGATGCCGATCAGAAGGCAAATGGAAACACAGAACACATTCAGAGGTCCAGCAGGGATGCCCAAACTTTTGGGATCCCGTCACTGAGAAGTGATTGAATGATAAGGGTTCTGACTTTATCAATGGATTTAAACACGGATGGATTCCCAATTTGATAGTGTTACTGGGAGGTGAGTGTCCCTGTCCACTGCCTGTCTCTCCTTTGCTGTCGGTCTATAAGGAAGTGAGCTGCTGCACTCTGTTTCATGTTATCACTGTGGCATTCTGTCCCACTATGGCCCAGAGGCCACGGTGCCAAGTGATTGTGGACAGAAACCCCTGCAACTGTGAGCATATAAGTATTTGTTCTCTGCCTAGGGAATGGTGCTACCCACAGTAGGATGGATGGCCCACATCAGTTAATATAAGACACTTCCCCACAGACATGCCCACAGGCCAACCTAATGTAAATTGCTCATTGAGGGTCTCTGGGGAATCTTGGTCGTGTACCATTGATGATTAGAGCTATCACATTCTCTTATTTTGCAGGCATCTTTTTGTCACAAAGATAGGAAATTATCACAGGTAACCAGAACTAAGAAAGCATAGAAATGGTCCTTTTACATGGTGGTGGGTTACTGGGAGAGTCTAGTTGGTTTAACGAAGTTCCATAGCCTGAGAAAATTATAGAAAGAGGCTCCTGTTCCTGCTCCTAGATGCTGACGATATGCTGACCATCTTTATGCTTCACTTCCAGGCTCATTCCTTCTCTGTTATAGTTTGAACATGAAATGTCTCTTACAGGCTCATGTTCTGAATGCTTGGTCCTCTCCTGGTGATGCTATTTGGGCAGTTGCGGACATTTAGGAGGTGGAATGCTAGAGGATGTAGGTCACTGAGGGAAGGTGCATTGGGATGGATCTCTGGTTTTTCCTGTGGGTATTCTCTGCTTCCTATCCAGCAAGGACAGAAGAACAGGTCCACTGCCTGCTCCTGCCCTGTGATGTCCTTCCCAAGTGCATGGACAGGTGAGTGTGGACTGAAAAAACTGTGAACCAAAACAAATCTTTTCTCAGTTGTTTCTCTGTCAAGTATTTTTAATCCATTGCCAATAATTTTGACTAATATATGCATGTTCTCATCTGTGTTTTCATCTTGGGTGACGTCTGCTACATACTGACACTTTGTGTTACAGTATCAAATTGAGTTCCAGTCATAGTTTGGATTGGTGGTTCACAAAAACAGTACCGGGAAAGGTGGCCTCCACATTTGCGGTGGTTCTTAAGCTGCCCGTGAGCACACTGTTCCACTGGGCAGTTACAGGAATGCCAGCCTGTACACAGTTGAGAGGGGAAACGATAAATGTTAACGGAAACTTTTATTTTTAAAGGTTTTCCTCCATGTCTTTTTTCTTGTCCTTTGGTGCTGACAGCTATTTGAATGTTAATGTGTCTTCTCAGACAATGAAATACTCAATGAACATTATCAGCAAAGCCTGGCAAACTCAGCATTGTTGTTTTTGTAGTTGTGTGATGAGCTTACGGATGAGGTTTCATATAATTCTGCATTGTGGTCACGTTCTCTTTGTTAAAACCCTTCTTGGTTTTTGTGATAGGACACAGTGTGGCCCCCGTATCTTCTTCCAAGTGCAGCAGAAACTGACACATTCGAGGAACAGTGCTTTTTCACACAACCCCTGCCTTCACTCCCTTCCGCCTGGCCCCTCTAGCCTTCCTCCCAGCCATATAAGCTGCTCCTCAGCCCAGGAATCCAGTTCCCAAATCACAGTGGTTTCAGGAAGGCTGCCAGGGCTCAATTAGGCTTGGCCTTTCCCCTCCCTCTAGCAACTCCTGGCTCTTATTTAGTTCTAAATTAAATAAAAATTGTAGCACATGGATTTGAATTAAAACAAGAAGACTGATTCTTTGTAATATGCACCACATCAATAGGGAAGCTAATTTGTGTGAAGCACATCTCCTCTTTCAATGTAAACCACGGAGCGCGGCCTCTTTGGTTTCAAGGGAACTGAGAGCTGGGGTGGAACTGTTCAGTCTAGGCCTTCACCAGGCTGTGCCTGAGCAGCAGGAACGGTTTCGGGGGAAGCTTAGCCCTCTGTGCTGGGTGTCACGGGATACACCAGAGCAGTTACAGCCTTGGGCCTTGAATTGAAAGAAGGTCTTAAAAATGTCTCAGAGTGAATGGCCCTGATCGACTCTTTAACTGTATCTAAGCCCCCAGCAGAATCTGCCTTATTAAAAACCCCTTAAGACAGAGAAGACAGACTGTGGGGACAGACTCCTTACCCAGAGGAGGCCCATCTGCCATTTGTGTTCCATGGCCTCATGCATGTAGATCACTAGTCTATGTAAAATAAATTGTGTGGAGGCTTGTTAGGTGAGAAATTCAGCTATACTCTTTCAGTTGCTTTATTAATCTAATTGTTCTGCAGGGAAAGGGTGGAGGCCGGGGTAAAGGGCAACAGTCTGTGGGTCATACGTGAACAAGGCCAGCTTCACTCAGAAACACTGCTGACCTGGGTCAGCTTCAATGCCCCAAACCCTTGTTCAACACTCACCAAAGGCTCTTCTCACTACCAGGAGATGAATAAGAAGTTTTGATTTCTGGGTTCATCCAGATTTGGAGTAAGTTTGTCTCATGTTTTGAGGAGCCTGAAGTCTAAACATTTCCTGGCCCTCTTTAATAAAAATGAATATAAAATATGTGAGTATATCTACACTCCTTAGAACCCACTGTTAGGAGCTCTCTCGGGATCTGGAGGGTGGTGTAAAGGAGGAAAGTGACCATAAGTTCACAGAGAATTCATGTCTACTCTAAGTGTTACCTTCCTGCCCAATACCAGACAGGCATGCAAATCGTGAGGGTGGATAATGGAACATTTATTAAACGGTAGGTACCAGTGATTACAGCAGAAAACTCAGGTTTCTGTTTGGTTGGCATTTGAACTGTGAAGTGCATGCTCTTGGTGGACTAAGCTGAGCCAAATCTATCCCTGAAAAGCAGAAACCTCATCCTTGTTTTTGTTGACCTGAACATCATGACTACATGAAGGACACATAACACGTGCTGGAGTTCTTTGGGTTAGGAAGGATATGATTTTAATTAACTTTTGTTTTCACAACCTGCAGGATAAATTTGGACTAGTATCATATAGGTGAGAAGGTCTGAGATTCAAAGTTGAGAGGCCTGGGATCTCTTCACAATTTCTTCTCACATTGGTTATGAGATTATAAGCAAAATGCCCAATTTCTCCCTGCTTCTCTACATGTTCCAAAAAGAAGCTTCTGAGAAGATGCCAGTAGAAAGAACTAGGACTCTGTCTGTCTACCTCAACAACATTATACGGGTAGGATATATCTGACACAATTTGGTTTGGATCTCTGGAGTCTGTAGAAGGTCTGCACCTTCACTTGAAGCCTTGGACAATGAACTGTGGTTAAATTTGGTCAGTTTCAACTCTTGGCATAGCAATAGTCACAGGGCAGGCGGTGACACGTGTGACCCTGGAGCTGCTCTCAAACAGCTGGAAGGAGCCAAGAAGGCAAATGTTAAGGACTCGTGCTCTGATCACTGATGGCTGGTCCTGATCCCGGGTGTAGACAAAGGGGTCAGAGGCCTTTTCTGCTGCACTTCCACTCAATGTTGCAAGCCCCTGGCCTTTGGTTGAAATGTTCTCTGGGCGACTTAAAATCTTTTTTATTCTCTACTTTCATTTTTCTCTTTGTTCACTTTTGGGAGCCAGACATTAAAGACTAGGACATTAAAAAGTAACAGCATATTGAAGCAAAATTGGAAGGTGACTATGCAAAATAGATATAAAATTCACTTAAAATTTAAACACAACTATAAACATTAACAAAAGAAAGCAAGGGTTGCTTCCCCCCATGTAGGGGACATGCCTGCCTTCTAAAGTTCCCACAATATCAGGTTAAAATGTTGAACTTCCAATAACAACAAAAAGGTGCCTACCCTCTCTTCTTCCATCCATCTGCAAAGAAACACATAAATCAACAGAAAAAGGCCTGCTAGCAGGCATGTTGGACAACTAACACAACCATCCTAGAGATGCTCCACAGCAAAGGAAGATGCGGAGAGAGTCTGGAAAAGGAGTACCAAGAAGGAGGGAGAAAACCTCAAAGGAAACTAAAATCCCCTCAGGAGCTTCAAGGCATGATGACCGGATAAATTCACTAGAGAGATTCAGAGGCAGATCTGAACCTGCAGAAGAAAACCAGTGTAGGAATGATGGAAATTAGAGTCTTGGGAAACAGGAGGACAAAGACAGAAGAAAGGTACACTGAGCCCCAGAGATCTGTGGGACGTCGGCAGGCAGATGCTTTAAGAAAAGAGGAAAAGGTCAAGAACCTATGTGAAAGCCAGGCATGGTGGCACAGGCCTTTAATCCCAGCCCTTGGGAGGTAGAAGCAGGTGGATCTTTATGAGACTGAAGCCAACCTGTTCTGCCTAGTGAGTTCCAGGCCAGCTGGGGCTACAGGGAGACCCTGTCTCAAAAAGACCTCCTCTCCCAGAAAAAAAAGCCATTGACATCATTGATCTAAACACCTAACAAGCTCAATGAGCTTCAGGTAAGATGAACTGAAACACAGGACACTAAAACCACATGATACATTTTTTAAAGACAAATACACTGAGGGTTGGGGGATCTTAAAAGCTGAAAGAAAGAAATAATATCATATACAAGGACTCTATGATAAGATGGTCAGCAGATTGCTCATCAGGAAGTTCAGAGACCAAAGGGCTAGAGAGATGCTCAGAAGTTGAGAACACTTGCTGTTGTTTAAGAGGACTCTAGTTTGGTTCCCAATACCTACATTGGGTGGTTCACAACTGCCTACAACTCCTGTTCCAGGGGATTTGACACCCTCTTCTGGATAAGTGAGTAGTTGCACACACATGGCACACATGCACACATTCACACATTTTTTAAATAAAAGAATAATTCAGGGGCTGGAGAGATGGCTCAGCAGCAAAGAGCACTGGATGCTCTGGCAGAGGACTTGGGTTCAGCTCTCAGCACCCACATGGTGACCAACAACTGTCTGTAACTCTAGTTCCAGGAAATTTGATGCCCTCTTCTGACCTCCATGGGCATAACACGGGCACACTTACATACATGCAGGCAAACACCCATACACATAAAATAAAAATAATAGATAAAATATTTTAAAAAAATGTTTAGAGACCAGAAGGCAATAGACTTCTACCATACACTGGTAGATATTATAATTATTAATTATGTTATAGTAACATTGCATGATTTGTAATTCATTTATTTCATTTTCCATGTTAAGAAATGAAGATATTTTTAAAACTACCAGTCTAAAAGTCAGTATTATTTTAATTTAGTTGGTATTTCTGTACTTTGTTTTCTGTACATTTGATAAGACTAATGTGAAACCATTATTAGTTCATGAGTTTTTTGAAAACACACTGTAAACAATAATTTTGTAAAAAAGGAGTTTAGCTAGACCCACTGTGAGAAGCAAGCATTTTGCTATTGATGATAAACTTAAAATTTCAAATTAAAGTATCGCAACTGTAGAATGTTAAATTTAGTCCCTATGATCGCCACAGAGAATACACTTATAGATTATGTACAAAAATCAACAAGAAAATAATTTAAATATCTTGGTACCAAAAAAGAGGTCAATGATGTAGGAGGAGCAAAGGGAGAAATCTACAAGCATAAATAACATATCATAAAGTGACAGAACCGAGTTCCTCCTTGGTCATTATGTCAACTGTTACTTCACTCAGCCTTCCAGTCAGAACACAAAAGATTGGTAGAATGATTAAAAAAAAAGGTCCAACTACAGTGTCTACATAAGACTCCCTTTAGATCTGATGACACAAACAGACTGAAAGTGACGATATGGCAAATGATATTCTATGCAAATAGTAACCAGAAGAGAAAAGGGCTGCCTGCAAAGACATCACACACAATGAATTTTAATTAAAAATTTTCCAGAGACAAAGAAGGCTGTCATATTAATGATGTTAATAAAAAGGTTCACTAGACAAAGATATAACAAGTATGAACACAAACCAGACACCAGAAAATACGAGAAGTGAAAGATGACAGAACTGGTCCATAATAATAATGCTTTACTACTTCAATAATGACTAGAACAGACAGAAAATAAACAAGGAGTAGAGGAAACACAACATCCGAGATCCAACAGACATGCACAGAGCACGCTTCCCAGTAATAGCAGCATACACCCCTTCTCAGATCCACACGTGACATCGTCCAGGACAGACTATATTATACTCAGGCATGAATTAAAGCTCAATAGATAAAATGATATGGGTCAGACAAAGTCTCTTCTCCAACCACAATAGGATGAAGTTAGAAAACAGTAGTAGTAGTGAAACTGGAAATTTCACAAACCTGTACAAGGGGCATATTCTTCAGTAGCCAATGGATCAAAGATCCAATCAGCAGAAAGCTCAGGAAATGCTGAGATGATGGAGACTGAGAGCACACAGCAAAACTTATATGCAACAGCGAGACAAAGCGGACAGTGTGTGGCTATAAACTCATTAAGGAACAAGAAAGATCTCCAACCAACAGCCCCACCACCGAACTTTGCAATTTCAGGGAACTAGGAAAAAAGCCTGAAGCGATGAGACAGAAGGAAGTGGTGAAAGCTGGAGCAGAGACAGGTGAAATAGAGAATGGAAAAGTTACGTGGGAAAAATAGATCACACGCTGGCTCCTTGAAAAGGTCAACAAAATCGACAAGTTTTTAGCTAGATGTGTTAATAAATGAAAGAAAACTCAAATCGCAAAACTCAGAAACAGAAATAGAGACATTACCACCAGTTCTGGAGAGATAAGAAGAATTATAAAAGATGTCTATGGATAACTAAATAAAATGCATAAATTATCAGAACAAACTTTCCAAGCTTAATGAGGGACAGAAAATCTGAACTGGCACATAACTGTACGAGGATGGAATCAGTAATAACCCTCACCTGAGAGTTCCAGGGCCTGGCTGCTCATGAGTGAATTTTGCCAAACATTTAAAGAAGAGCTAACACTAATCCTGCGAAAACTTTGAAAAACAACGCCCCCCCCCCCCGCAAAACAGACAGAATGTATGAAATCCAGTGGGAGGGCATAAGAGCTTGCAGATGGGAGGTCTAAATATGATTAAGATGTATGAAATGCACAAAAATTCAGTCAAAATATTCACCGAGAAAAAATGAAAGAGGAAACATTCCTTAGCTCATTCTTTAAGGTCAGCATTACACGTATACCTAAGTTTGGCAGAGACACTATAAGTACACTGTGGCCCAATATCCCTTATGACTGTTGAAGAACTCTCAACAAAATGATGGCAAATCAAGCTCAGCAGCATAATAAAAGGACTGTACATCATGGTCACCAAGATGAGATCATTCTTAGAGCACAAAGATGATTCAACAGTGAAAATGAACAGAGCAGACTATATCAACAGAACGATGTGTGTGTTGGGGGGGCGGGATATGATTATCTCAATTAATGCAGAAAAAAGAGCTTGACAAAGTTTACCTGGCTTTAAAAAAGTATTTTATTTCATTTAGTTACGTGTGTGTGTGTGTGTATGTGTGTATGTGTGTGTGTGTGTGTGTGTGTGTGTGTTCATACAGCTTGTGGGTGTCAGTTCTCTCCTTCCATGGTGTGGGCCCTGGAGATTGATCTCAGATCATCAGGCTTTCATGACAGGTGTCTTTAACTCACACCCCTTCCCTGCACTAACATTAATCTAAAAATAGAAGAAGACATCTCAGTATAATAAAAGTCGTGAAAGAAAATTTAGCAAGAAAATGAAATAAAGTCATCCTAACTGGAAAGAAAGAAGTAAAATAATTTTTGTTCACAGATTTGATATGTAGAAAATATAGATTCCGTATAGATTCATGTATCCATAAACATAAACAAAAGCTGTTACAGATAGACTCAGCAACATAAAAAGGCAGAAAATTAAGACATGAGCATCCCATGTTTTTAATACACTAACAATGAATAATATAAAAGGGAAATTCTGAAAGTGATTCCATTTAAAATAGCATAAAAAATACATTATTTGTTTTTCTGAATCTCTGTTACTTCATTTAATATAATAGTTTCTAGTTCCATCCATATACCTGCAAATGTAGAACTTCATTGTGTAAATGTACCACATTTTAATTATCCACCTGTCACTTGAGGGACATTTAGGTTTCTTCCATCTCTGAGGTATTATGAGAAGAACAGCCACAAACATGGATGTTCAAGTACCTCTGTAATAGGATGAGTTGTGTGGGTATATGCCAAGGAGTGGTATAACTGGGTCAAATGGTAGGTTCATTTTTAGTTTTTTAAGAATTCTCCCCATTACTTTCCATAGGGGTTGCAGGGGTTTACAATCCCATCAGCAGTGAATGAGCGTTCCCATTTCCTCACATCATCTCCAGCATTTGGTATCATTTGTTTTCTTGATCTTAGCCCATCTGACTACAGTTAGATGAAATCTTAAAGTGGTTTTGATTTTCATTTCCCTAACTATTAATGATGTTGAACACTTTTAAAGATGTTTCTTCATCATTTTTATTTCTCCTTTTGAGAACTCTCTGCTCAGATCCTTGGCCCATCTGTTAATTGAGTCACTTGTTTTCTTGATTATTTGTTTTTTGAGTTCTTTATATTTTCTGGATGTTATTTGTTTACTTTTTTTTGTGGACCCTAGCACCAAATCCTTGTATGTTAATATATATCCTAATGTAACTGCAGGAACCAGGAAAATATAAAGTAACCAGGGAGGTAGAGAGAAAGAAGGAACTGGACAGAGAATAATGGTAGGAGACAGCTGTTACTGAAAGAGAAATAGATAAAAGGAGGATATTTAAAGGGGAGGGAGGAAGGGAGGGTGACACAAGGAACTATGGGAATAAAGGGAAAGAAGGAGCTCAAGAGAGGTGGGGTCACAGGAGACTGTGTTACCAAGGGAGAAATGGGGAAAGTGGGGACGATTTAATGGACAAGGTATGGAGAGAGGGCGACACACACACATGTGCACCGACACACACAGAGGGAAAGAGAGAGAGAAAAGAGAGAGGGAATGTGTGTGTGTGTGTGTGTGAGAGAGAGAGAGAGAGAGAGAGAGAGAGAGAGAGAGAGAGCCTAGCTAGTATAAATCACTAGAGGGAATCATATTAGTCTAACAACCTAATGATAAATTACACATACATCTACATGAGTCCATGCATATAGCTGAAGGCTATATCAGAAGAAACAGTGCCAGACAGAAGAAACTTCTCTTCGAGTTATTGGTCAGAGTAGTCCAAGAGACTCTCAAAATAGCACGGGCTATTGCTACAGTCCGTGACTGCCTTCCAGAACTTGAAGGTAAGTTCCTATTGCTGAAGACAGGACATACTTTGGACATAGGATTTTGAGCAATGGAGCTGGAACTGACCTGGAAACTACATCCCCTGAAGGCTAGCTCTCATAGCTCTGGAGAGCACTATGCAAGTTGTTAAAGGAGAACATCAATTGATAGTCCAACATTAGTTTCATGACCAAATAGCCAGAGATGGCCAGCACAACGTATGACACTGGTGTAGAGGTGGCATTTTTATCTTGGGTGCAATCAACGGCTACATAATTGGACTTAAAGGCCACTCAATGGGAGGAAACTCATGGGTGGTCCTGTAATCATAGCCAAATACATGGTGTCCTCATATATACAGTCAAATATCCCAGTCACCGCTCATCGAACAAGCTTCTTTTGCTCCAAATGGAGACTACTACAGAGTACCACAACTGGTCACACAGACATCGTCTGTGAATTGTCCATGCCTGAGCAGCACATCTACGATGCAACCTCCACACCTAAGGCTCACACAACATAGAACAAGGGTAAAGAAGACACTAATGAATCTTTCAACTCTCATTAATGGAGCTCCCTCATGCAACAGAGGGCCAGTAACAAAAAAGGTTAGAAATGGCCAAAGCATGGAAATTAGAAGTCTGCAGAGTGTGGGTCCCTGGACAGGACTCCAATATTAAGCTTCACTCACGCAGGGCTCAGGGACCATTGTGGAAGAGGGAGCAGAAAGATTGACGGAACCCGGAAAGAAGCACATGACCATCGGGGACATAGAATCTCACAAGCTCCTGGGGCCCTCCTCATACGAGCCTGCAGCAATGCAGGAGGCATGCTCAAGACCCACACAAACTCAAGCAGACTGAAACCCGGCACGGAGCTGGGGAGACGGGCAGCAGACTCTAATCTTAGCTCAAGAAATATTGGTGGCTGATTATTGCTGGGTGAGGAATTCTACATTATTCCAAGGGACCAAGAGAAAACAGTAGATCAATTAGACTTCATGAAAATAAATGTTATATATCAAAAGACAACATAAGCACAATGAAGTAGAAACAAATGGGATGGGAGGCAACATTTGCGAATTATGTATCTTATGAAGGATCAATATCTCGGAAACAAAATTTAGAACTCATTGACAAAAAGATAAAAGACTTGATTTATGATGAGCCAAAACTTGAATAGACACCTTTCCAAAGATGATCGATGACCAGTGTGCTCCTGAAAAGATGCTCAATATATCACTAGTGATCAAGGAAATACAAACCAAAGGCACGTGACATTATCTTATTCTGGCATCATGGCTACTATTCAGAGAACAAAACAGTAAAGTGCTGGTAGTGTTGTAGAGAAACTCAGGCTTGTGAACACCATCAGTAAAGTAGTGTGGCCACTATGAGAATTACTCACAATAGCTAAAAGATAAAAGCAACCTGGGAGATAGATGAGTGGATAAGCAACATATGACATAGACATATAAGGGGGTATCATTTAGCTTTAGAAGGAAGGACATTCTATATTATTCTGCAGCATGGATAAACACTGAGGACATTATGCTAAGCCGGTCAGAAAAGGACTGGCTTAGATGAGGAAACCACAGCAGTCAAAATTATAGAGGCAAAAAGTAGCATGCTCCTTGCTAGGGGCTTGGAGGAGGACAATGGAGAGTTATTGTTTACTGTGTGCAGAGTTTCTGCAGAGTTACTGTGTAACAGACTTTGGTGATTAGTGGTGACAGTCACACAATTTACAAATGCATCTAATAACTGTATATTTAAAATGGTGAAGACAGTAAAGTTTATGCCATCTGTATTTTAATTGTAGTAAAAATTTAGGGGGAAAAATAAAACATAACCAACAACCAAGAGAGACAATGCTATTAATATCTGCCCACCCTTTCCTTGCTACATGTTTCAGAGCAGTGTCTGTGACAGGCCTTGGAAAGGCAAAAAGTGACTTTTGACTTGTAGTGTCTATGGTTCCATCACACAGTTAAGTAACATTGTTTTGTTCTCATTTAGAAAGTAGGGAACCTACTCTTTTCACAATAGCTAAGAAATAGAAACAATCTGCATGTCCCTCAAGTAATGAAGGAAAATGAAACCATGAAATCTGCAGGTAAATGGTTGGAACTAGAAACTCATACTAAGCTAAGTAACACAGACCCAGAAAAACAAGCAATATATGTTATCTCTTATTTGTGAATCTCAGCTCCAAGTCCTTAGATGTGAGTGTATATCCTGATGTAACTGCAGGAGCTGGAAGAATGGACAGGAACACTGTGGTAAAGGAGAAGAGGAAGCTCGAGAGAGGGTAGTAGAAGGACTTTATCCAGAGAGAAGGGGAAAAGGTGGGTCCTGTAGGGAGTAGAGAGGGTTATACAGGGACAGTGACAGGTGAGGTTAATAATGATTACATGGCGTGAAAAACCAGAGGGAAATGTATTAGTTCAAAGGTCGACTGAAAAATACATATACCATATATATGGTATAAGATATATGATGTATGGTATATGGTATATATGAGTGCATTTGTATAACTGAAGGCTGTCAAACAAAAAACACAGTTCCAGGCAGGAGAAACCTCCCTACAAGTTGTTGGTCAGAGTAGGCCAAGAGACTCTCAAAATAGCACAGGCTATTATGTATAGGTTGTGAAGGTACTATGAATACTAGTCACTTTTAAGAAAATACTTATTAAAAATATAAAGAAGGTGGTTGGAAAGATGGCTTATTGGTTGAGAGCATTGGATGCTCTTGCAGAGGACCTGGGTTCCGTTCCCAGCACCCACATGGTGGCTTATAACCATTCCTAACTCCAGTTCCAGGGAATCTGACACCTTCTTACGTCTGTGGGCATTGCACAACATGGGCGCACTTAAATACATGCAGGCAATACACTCAAACATACAAAATTAAAAAATAATAAAACATTTTTTAAATATAAAGAAGGACTCAATCTTGGTGTTCCTCAGTTTCATTTCGGCATAAGAACACAGGACAGAAATCAGGATAAATACCCAAGTAGAAGCACACTTTGGCCCAAGAAGGCAGCAAGCATTGTATTTAAACGACTGAACTGTTAACAATGACTCAGTGGTGGGCAAATGGCACCGATGTTCAATGTAGAAGACAATGCATGGTGTGCTCCGGATGTAAGAGTCACATGTGTGTGGATTAGACTTGCTAGTCTTTATAGCAACAGTGAGCTAACCAGTACTCTTAAGGATTAAACCAATAATCTCAAGCCCATCTACGTGAAAGAATATTTTTATTTCCTTTTAGACAGTGAGAGTATTTAAAGAAAGACAAAAAACAAGGCCATATAATAATTGCTTTTTAAAAAATATTTGCCACTGGGTGTGGTGGTTCATGCCCTTAATCCCAGCACTCAGAAAGCAGAAGCAGGTGGATCTCTGGGAGTTCAAGGCCAGCCTGGTCTACATAGCAAGTTCCAGGCCAGTCAGGGATATAGGGAGACCCTGTCTCAAAAAGATGAAAAAAAATTTTTTTATTATTTATTTTATGTGTATGAGAGTATTGCTTGCATGTGTGTAAGTGCACCCGTGTCCTGCAGTGCCCTCAGAGGTCAGAAGAGGGCATTGGCTCCCCTGGAACTGGAGTTACAAATGGTTGTTAGCCACTATGTAGGTGCTAGGAATCAAACCCAGGTCCGCTTCAAGAGTGCAAGTGCAAGTGCTCTTAACCACTGAGCCAACTCTCTGGTCCCATAATAAACATTTCTGAGTGCTGAGAATCAGACTCTCCTGGTGGCAGAAATTAGCTTAGTAAATAGACCACAGGCGTGGTCTCCGCCTGGCTCCTTCCCTTCCACAGTTACTCCTTACTTTTACACAGCCAACATCAATGTAGCTGCCCTGAGCACTCTGCACATGTCTTTCCCCTTCTTTGTACCCTTTCCTTTATTTGTTCATTCACTAATTACTAATTCATTAATTCATTATTAATTAATTAATTATGATGGGGCATGCATTCCACAATACATGCGTGAAGATCAGAAGACAGCTTTGTGATGTCAGATCTCTCTATTTACCTTTGCATGGGTTCTGGGAACAAAACTTTGGTCACTAGGCTTGTGCAGCAAGCACATTTACCTGCTGAGCTACCTCACTTGCCCCTTTCGCCTTTCTTTTACCTCTATCAAAGAACATCACCTGTCCTAGCTTACCCAGTGACTACCTCTCCTGAGACACAGACTATTCTGTCCTATCTTATGGGAGTGAATATATTTACTCATCTTTTCAGTCTACCTTTAACTGAGCCCCCACATCTCTTCCCAACCTTTCTTTTCTTTTTGCCTCTATTGTGCACGTTCATCCATTTCCTCTACTTCTTAGCATCCTAATACTACCCACTAATCCCACTGCAGTTTCTTCTTTTTCTTGACTTCCTTCACTAACACTCACAACAGCTAATAGATTAGCATATATCATATCTCTTTACTCCTACAACAATCAATAGTTAAGGAGTAACTGTTCTATATTCAACTGCCACTCTACCTTTATTTTGGGTTTATTACTCTTGTTTTGGACAGCACTCAGATTTCTGAGGTCTTAGGATAGAGCCTATGGCTCTGAGTACCAGTCTAAGAGGGGAAAATGTCACCTGATCCCTATTACAACCTAGCCTCTTCTGAACACTGCAAACACCATTCAGGTGATCTGAATTAAACAACCACAGTAACAAAAAGTCAAGCAATTATCTAATCTCAGATGGGCAGATCCCAGTTCAAGAACACAAGCAACATAAAAACCCAAGAGACTATGCTGTCTCCAAAAACTGTCAGTGTTCTAGTAAGCCCCTAATGAGAGCAACTTAAATGAACTAAAAAAAAAAAATCAAAAGAACAATTATAAATATGCTCAAAGATATCAAAGAAAGCACAAATAAATTCATAATGAATTTCAAGAGAAGGAAAACAGTTGAATGAAATAAGGTGGCATATGAAAATAGAAATCAATAAAGAGAAATACTGAAGAAAAATCAAACTGAAATGATCACAGAAATAAAAAATTCAATAAAACCAAAAGTTCAGTGGAAAGTCTCATCAGCAGAGTGCATCAAGTGAAGGATAGAATCTTTAGTCAAGATCAATGATAGAAATTTTAAATGTATGAATACAACATATAAGATCATTGGGACATCACGAAAAGACTAAATCTGTGGCTGTAGCCATAGGAGAAGAAGGATGTCATGTCAGAGGAATAGAAAATATTTTCAATAAAATCGTAGAAGAAAATCCCCTGAATCAAGAAAAAGAAGTGGCTATCCAGACAGAGAGGCACACAAAACATCAAACAGGCAGGACCAGAAAAGAACCTGCCACGTCACATTATAATTAAAATACAAAATATACAGAACAAAGGATGGGTATTGAAAGCTGCAAGAGAAAAAGGCAGACCCATCCGAGTTATAACTGATTTCTCAATGGAACCCTTAAAAGCTAGAAAGGATCATAAGATGTGTTTAAGTTCTGAAATACCAGAACTGCCAATCAAGACTAATGTACCCAGAAAAATTATCTCTCATAGTTGAATGAGGAAGAAAATCTTTCCATCATGAGGGCAGTCTAAAGGAATTTATGATCACAGAGGAAGCCCTACAGAGAATGCTGGAAGGAACAAGTTTGACTGAAGAGAAAGATAAACACATCCAAGAAGTTGTAGGGGGAAAAAAAATAAATGATGCTAAGGACAAAAGGACTATGAAACAAAAGACTACAAAAAGCAGAAACATACCTTTCAGTAAGAACTCACCATGTTAATGGCCTCATAACCTCATTACAAAAACACAGGATTGAATTAGAAAACAGGATTCTTCTTTTTTCTACTTCAAAGAAACTTGCCTTACTGTAAAAGATAGGCACTATTTCAGGTGAAAGAATGGAGAAAGCTGTTCCAAGCAAATGGAACATGGAACAGTGGGTGTTATCATTCTAATATCTGACAAAACAGACTTCAAATCAAATCAGAAGAGACAAAAAGGGTCACTTCATTCTGATCAAGGGGATAACCAATCAAGAGGACATTATAATTCTAAACATATATGCACCGAATACAGGACACCCAATTTCATAAAACAAATACTTCTAGACATATAGTCACAGATTCACTTCAGTGTAGGAACAGTGGATGACTTCATTGCCCCATTCTCACAATTAGATAAATCGCTGAGGCAAAACAACAACAACAGCAACAACAAAGTAAATGACATCTTGAATCAAATGGACCTAACAAGTATTTAAAGAACATTTTAAACACTACAGAACACATTCTTCTCAGCAGACCATGGAACTGTCTCTAAAACAGATCACATATTGGGACACAAAAGAAATCTTAACAAATCTAGGAAAATTGAAATAACTGCCCATATTTTATCTCATGACAATGGAATAAAACTAGAAATCAAAAGCAAGAGAAATTACAAAGTGAACTAACTTCATGGAGACTAAAGGACACACTATTGAATGATGAATGGTCACCAAGAAATCAAGAAAGAAATAAAAACATTCCTAGAATTGAAAGAAAATAAAAACACAACATATCAAAACTTATGGGATACATGAAGGAAGGTTTAAGAGAGAAGTTTATAGTTCTAAGTACCTATTTAAAAAATCAGAGAGATCTCAAATAAATAACAATGATGCCCCTTAAGGCATTTGAAAAACAAGAACAAATCAAACCCAAAGAGAAATGGTCAAGATCAGGATAGAAGTAATGAAACAGAGATAAAAACACACACACAAATCAATAAGTCAAAGAGTTGGTTGTTTGAAAAGACAAATAAGATTGAAAAATCTTTATTCATTAAGCAAAAGAGAGGGAAGAACTAAAATAATAAAATTAGAAGGAAAGAGAGCCATCACAACAGACACCATGAATTCAGGAAATCATGAGAACAGACCTGAAAAACTCATCTCTCACTTAGAAAAGAAAAAAAAAACATATAGACGTTTCTAGATGAGTAAGACCTACAGACTTAAACCAAAATGAGATAAATCATTTAAACAGATCTATGCCAAACATCAAAATTGAAGCATTAATAAAAGCCTCCCAATTAGGGGCTAAGGAGATGTCTCAGTGGGTGAGAGTGCTCACTTTGCAAGCCAAGTACCTGAGTTCAAATCTTCAGCACCCATGCAGAAAGTCAGAAATGGCTGTGTATCTATAACACTAACACTGTGGTATAGAGACAGACAGAGATTGCTGGTCAGCCAACCTGAAAAAACCTAGAACAGCAAACTTCTGGTTCATTAAGAGATGTTGTCTGTCTTAAGGCAATAAGGCAGAGAACACTAGAGCAAGACTCCCAAAATTCTGCTTTGACTTTGCTACAAGCACGTACCTGCACACTCATGGATGTGAACCACATCATACATATATAAACACACACACACACAGAGAGAGAGAGAGAGAGAGAGAGAGAGAGAGAGAGAGAGAGATTCCATGCCAAACAAAAACTCTCCCAACAACAACAAAAAACCCAAATCCAGAAATCCAGATGAATTCACTGTGGAATTATACCAGACTTTCAAAAAACTAATATTGACACTTCTCAAATTATTCTGTAAATTGGAGAAGAAAGGAATTCTTCCAAACATTTTTAATGAAGCTAATATCCTGATATTAAAACCAGATAAAAAGAGAACAACAAAGAGGAAAATTATAGATACACATTTAAAAACCTCTCAAAATAATACCTGCAAGCCAAACTTGAAAATACACCAAAAAGATCATCTGTCATGATCAAGTTGGTTTCATTCTAGAGATTCAGGGATGGTTCAGTATCCATAATAAATGTATCCAGCACATAAATGGACCCAAGGTCATAAATCTCATCATAGCCTAGACACAGAAAAGGCTGCTGAGAAAATCCAACATTCCTTTATGATAAAGACCCGGAGAGGCTAAAGGTAGAAGGACTATCCCAATACAATAAAGGCTATGTGAAGGCAACATATGGCAGATTATAGACAACATTGTGCTAAATGGAGGAAAGATTAGGTACACTGCCACTAAGGTCAGAAAGAAGACAATGGTGTCCACTCTCTCCAGTCCTATTCAATATAGTGTTTACATTTTAGCTGAAGCACTAAGACAAGACAAGGAAACAAAGGGATACAAACAGAAAAGAAAGAAATCAAAGGATCTCTTTACATCTTCAACAAATGGGGCCGGAAAACTGGATATTTATATAGAAGAACGAAATTAGATCCTTATCTCTCACCCTGCATAAAAATCAATTGGGGCTGGAGAGATGGCCCAGTAGTTAAGAGCACTGGCTGCTCTCACAGAGGACCTGGGTGGATTCACTTCCCAGCACCCATGTGGAAGCTAACAACTACCTGTAATTCTAGTTCCAGGGAATCTGACAGACACCTTCTTCTGACCTCCATGGGCATTGCTCGACATGGGTGTGCTTACATATATGCAGGCACTATACTCATACATATAAAATAAAAATAACAAAATATTTTTAAAAATCAACTTCAAATGAATCAAAGGCTTCAACATAAGACTTGAAGTCCTGAAACTACCTAGGAACAAAGAATACACTTGAAGAAGAAGGCATAGGTAAGGGATTTCTAAGCAGGACTCCTGTCACTCAGGGAATGAGGACAATAATCAACTAGAGACTTCATGAAATACAAAAGCTTCTGTTGCAAAGAAAACTGTTAACCAGATGAAGTGACAGTTCATAGAACTGGACAAAATCTTTTCCAGCTGTATATCTGACATTGGGTTAGTATCTAGAATATACAAAGAACTGAAGAAACTAAACATCAAGAAAATTAATTCATCAATAAAAAATGAGCTATGCAACTGAACAAGGAGTTCTCAGGAGAAGAAATTCAGATGTCCAACAAACACTTTAAGACATGCTCAACATCGTTAGCTATCAGGAAATACAAATTAAAAGTACTCATCCCAGTCATAGTGGCTACCCTCAAGAAAACTCTGACAGCAAATGCTGTTGAGGATGACCGGAAAAGACAGTACCTTTACACTGTAGGTTGGAGAGGAAACTGTTGTTGCCACTGTGGAAATCAGTGTGGACATTTCTTTAAAAGCTAAAAATGGAACTACCATAAACCCAGCTGTGCCACTTATGAGCATATGCCCAAAAGACTCTATATCCTACTCCAGAGAGACTTGCACATCCACATTGCTTTTACCCTATTCCAAGATGTAAGAAATGGAATCAGCTTAGATGTTCATCAGCTGATGATTAGATAGCGAAAATGTGGTACATTTGAACACTGGGATTTTATTCAGCGATAAAGAAAAGGGAAATTAGGAAAATTGTAGACAAGTAGTTGGAACTAGAAAATATTATATTAAGCGTGACAAGCCCAGCCCAGAAAGACGAACATTGCATGTTTTCTCCGACATGAAGGACTTAGCTTCAAATTTTTATATTTAAATTTTTTTTGGTTTATTTTTGTTTTATGTGGATGAGTATTTTGACTGCATGTATGTAAGTACATTTGTGCATGCAATGCCAGTGATGATGGGAAGAGGGCTTCAGTTGCCCTGGAACCGGAGTCATGCAGAGTTGTTGGCCACCATGTGAGTGCTGGGAACTGGACCTTAGTCCTCTACAAAAGCAGCCAGTGCTTTTAACCACTTAGGTATCTGTCCAGCCCCCTAAGTTTTAGATTTTCGTCTTGAATTTGGAGTGTCTGTAGAGGCCAGGAAGCTAAAAAGTGCCCGTGAGAGGATCAGAGAAGAAAGGGCCTTAAAGGAGTAGCAGACGTAAAACGCACGTGATGGAAAAGTGCGGGAGGGGGATGGATATTTATAGAGAAGAACGAAACTAGATCCTTATCTCTCACCCTGCAGGGGTGTACAGGGGGAGGAGAAAGTGAGGAGAAGGATCAACCCAAACCAGATGTATGAAAGCCCTATGGAAATACATCATTTTCTAAGCTTATTAAAAACATCACTAAAAAATGTTTGAACAGGGACATCCTGGATGAATAATCTCCTAGAAGAAAAGATTATCAAGTGACAAACCCATTACCACCCTCCTATGAGCTGTTGGTCACGGAGACCCCAGAGGCCCACAAAACGACAGGATATTGCCATTGCTCTTGGTTCCCACCAGCTAGATGGTAAGAGCCTGTTGCTGAAGACATCACACACGTGGGTTTCAGGACACAGAGAAATCCAGTGGGAGTGGAGCTGGGTTCTCTCCCTGATGACTAACTTCCACATTATGCAAGTCTCCCCTGTCATCAACAATCCTACCCAGCTGTGGACCCCATGAACTACAATACCAACCTGCAGAAAAGATGTGCCCACTGGTGCTTCAGTGTCATGACTGTATGGGAAGAACCAACCGCTTTCTGCAGAGATTTTTCAGCCCACACTGTGAGAGGGAACATGTACCTGGCACCATAAAGCTGGCAAAGTGCCATAGCCACTGCAGTTATCTGCCCTAGCAGGAAACTTACTACTGCTGTCTTGCTAAATGGACACAGTGTCAAACTGCCTTCTAAAGGCTTATATTTACACCCATGGATTTGTGCTGCTCTTGGCCTTTGGTAGAGAACCTTCTTTTTACAGTGAATTTGAGCAGCGATCATTGCAGAGACTCACAGCTTACCAGAGTGCTGAGAACACGTCATTGTGTAGTGCTCAGACATAGAGGGGACCGCTATGCCAAACCCTCCAAGACTGAGGGAACATTGTAAAAGTTGGCAGAATAATGTAAGAGCCAGAAGATGGTGAGGAGTACTGTGAAACAGTGTCTTCTGGTCATGACATGGCTGTCATACACATAAACTCACCTGCACAAGGCTGCACCATCACCATTTCACTATGCATGGGGTAGGGGTTCATGAGACCCTGGCCCCCTCCCCCTCATTGAGGGACTGTGGGCAATTGGGGAGAGTGTGAAGCCACTAGTAAGTTAACCATGTGCCAATAAATGACCTTCCACTCATGCACACAACCTCGGCTCATAAATTTTTTTTAAGACATAAAAGTAGAAAGGGGACTTGTGTAAAGAGCAAAGCTTACAGCAGGAAAGAGGAGGGATGAGAGAGGGCAGTAAGAGGGGAAAATGACTCCAAATTCTTGATATACACGTAGGAAATTGTCAAAAAGAGATTTTTAAAAAAATTTCAGAAAGACAACAGAACGTCAGGAGCCTCTTCTCATCCCTTGTCTGTACTTACCACACTGAGAGGCCTGCTAGGTTTGTTTTAGCTTTTTAGCTACAGCTCAAATCACATAGCTAAACAAACTTAAACACTGCCAAAGTCCAGAGAAGCCATTAAGCCACATGGTCATTTGTGTAGAGTTTTCACTCTCAAAACTATCTAAGATCTTGGGTTATTCTTCAGACATCTTTGTCAAATATGCTCAAGTTTTCAGAATAAGTTGTTATTCAGAGGACAACTACTGGTGTTTTGATGGAAAGATAGTGAACTTTTCAATTCCCAGAAATGTTTTACACCCTGATTCTGGCTTTCAAGTTTTATTTATTTATTTATTTATATTTTATGTGTAAGAGTGCTCTGCATGCATGTATATAAATGTACTAAGTGTGTGCAATGCCCGTGGAGGTCAGAAGAGGGCATCAGATCCTATAGAACTGGAGTTACAGATGTTTGTCAGCCACCATGCAGGTGCTGGGAACCAAATCTGGGTCCTTTGCACTGGCTAGTGCTCTTAACTACTGAGCCATCTCTCTAGCCCCGGCTTCCAAGCTTTAAGCCATCACAAATTACATTTTGCTTTCCTGTAATAGAAGTCAGTTCACTATCAAGATTCAATGTTATTCGAGTCATAGATCACTATCAATTTGACACCTCACCTTCTTTATGACTCTCTCAGCATAGTATATCTGAAAACGTTGGGAAGTCCTGTCAGGGGCCTTAAGATTTTTATCTTTGAATCTCTAGGTGTCTGTATTTGATTAGACAATTCATTCGGAGCCTGTGAGCTTCCCCCATGTGTTTTGTGGGTGGGGCAGCACAGAACTCAGGATGAAGTAAGATTTTACTCCTAGGGCTACTTTTAAGAATGAGAATTTTTGATACACTAGGTTGGGGATGAGGTGAAGCCTCACAGACCTGGATTCGTGAATGCTTTTGTCCTTGGCCAAATTACTTAATTCGGTAGAGATCCCATCCACAAGACAACCTAATACTTGCTTCACAGGATTGGTAAACTGGAAGCGTCAAACAGCAAGTATCAGTAAACATTCGTTTCTCTCAGGTTTTCTTCATTCCCCTGTGTGCTCAATCGTCTTTCCGCTGCTCTGATAGCAGTCTGCTTGTTAGTTTGGTTTTACTAACTGTCATGTGTCCTCCAGTGAACTGTTCTAAGTGCACTGTAAGTGTGCACACACATAGAACATACATAGAGTCTCTGAGTTCAGATTCCTCCATCAGGAAAAGGTAATTAAATTAGGAAGAACCCACAAGTCCCCAGAATTGTTCAGTGGACAGCAAATTCATTTGTTTTATTTTTCTTCTGGAAAGGAGCCTACAGATATGTCTTAGCAATGAGCGCACAAGTTTCTTGGGGAAGGAGCCTAGAACAACTCTTGGGAACCTGTGGTCCTCAATTAACATGTCTTCTCACATAATGGTGACTGGGCCTATGGAGATCTGATTAGGTTTTGTTGTAACCGTGAGAAGTTTCTGGAGCCCTCTACGGGGAAGGTGCAGGGACAAGGATGGCAGTGACACCCTACATACTTGGAATCTATAAAATAATAATTCAAATTCTCCAGTATGGACATTGATCTCACAGGACAGGAACAAGCCCAATGCTCAGCTGAGGCCCATTTCTGACCAGACACTCAAGGCCACACCAATAAATTCCCTTGAATTTCGCTTCTCATTTGGAAAGAGGACTCCCTGTTGATCAACATGGTGCTGGGTCCAAGGTCAAAGAAAACGCACATTTCTCACAAGGTTCTGAGTCCCCCATGGCTTTTTGTGTCCTGTAGGTATAAGAACAGCAGTACTAATAGACAGTGAGTCTACATACCTGAGAACATCATCATGTGCTGGAAATTCCAGGGAATCTTCTGTTTGCGGCCCAGATTCAGGAGGAAGGAGAGGGGATAAATGTTGCAGGCTCTAGCAACAAAAATTGCTAGCTGTTGGAACACATTGAGGAAAAAGTTGCAACAGAGGGACTGACCCAGAAAACAAAGATAAAGACGACAACTCATGTATGTCCAGCTTGTACCCCAAATTCATCTTTCAATGTCAATTCCTTTCCAGAATAGTAGAAAAGTCTGCCTTTCTGTGAACATATGCTTGGTTGAAAATTTTAGCCTAATACCATTTCAGTCACTACATTTTCTCATCACATTTATGTTTCTGATGACTGCCTCATCCCGAGCCCCAGTTGTGCTGGAAGCTGGGAGGCAGCGACTGCTCTGATGCCCTGGTGTTATCTTTTCCTGCAGCACTTTGGAAAGAATAAATGTGCTTCTGCTGGAATTTCCATCTCACCTCCCGTCAGTTCATATGCCTGTTTCCAGCAAGCTAGCTTACCTTTTTTTCATTTAGTGGATTTAATTTTGAGAGGAACTGACTGTCAAAATATATAATACAATTGCTGCTCTAAGAGATTTTTCCTAAAACCAAAGTCTTATAAGTGAAAGTCTATGAAAACCTCAGTAGTAACCCTCGGCCCTTTTCTGTTGTCTTCTACTCTACCTCTGGTCACCTGTCTGAGGTTGTCATCAGCGGAACGAAGGTATTTAGGAGGAGATGGCTTCCTTCTTTCTAAAATCCAGGTTTCAGATGAAACAGATTCCCATCATGAGAGACTGAGTGAAAATTCAGGGAGGTCAGAGGGAGCGGTGTGGTGATGATGGCAAACTCTGCTGGTGGTTAATGTTATCTGCCTGTAGTCCATGGGCCATCTTCCTATTTTCCAAGTAGGAAGGAAAATAGCTCCGACTCTTCTTGATGACATTGATGATAGTTCAGTGTCCCTTTGGACAGACATCTTTCTCCCACAGGGAATGCCTCCAACTCTAGGCATAGGGCAGGGGACCCTTATACAGTCAAAACTATGGGGTCTAGATTTTTGGCTGCTCTTCCAGGAAAAGAGTGTTATCTTTGTGTGTGTGTGTGTGTGTGTGTGTGTGTGTGTGTGTATCTGGGTGCATGTATAGACCAAAGGACACTCTTGGGTATCTTTCTTCAGGAGCTGTTTAATCAGTGTGTTTTAAAAATTAAGATTTATTATTTTTATCTTATGTGTATGAGTGTGTTGCCTGCATGTACATTTGTGCATCATGTGCACGCTTAATGCTCGGGAAGGCCAGAAGAGGGCATCAGATCCTCCGGAACCGGAGTTACCGATGGTTGTGAGCTGCTATGTGGTTGCTAGGAACCGAACCTGGGAACGGAACCTCAGTCCTTCCCAAGAACAGCCAGTGCTGTTAGCAGCTGAAAGATCTCTCCAGCTCATAGCCATTGCTTCAGCTCCCACTTTGCTTTTTAAAACAGGTTTTCTCACTGGCCTCACTTTACTGATTAGACTAGGCTGGCTGGCCAGTAAGCCTTAGGGATCTCCCTGTCTCTGGCCCCTCCCCACAGCATCAGGATTACAAGTGGGTACCATCACGCCCAGCTTTTATGTAGGTTTTGGGGTTTGAACTCAGGTTCTCATATATAAGGCGATTAACTTACCGACTGAGCTAACTCCCCAGTCCCAGAAAGTGTTATCTTGTGGAAATAAACTTGTATGGGCAAATGCTCTGCTCGAAAGCTGAAGTAACTTCTATGATACTTTTATACTTCTCATTGTGGAAAAAAGTTTGCTTATCCAGCAATTGGAATACTTCCAAAGCTTAATACTTCTGGCTTCCTTTTAATACACTTAAATTTAAATTAAATATGTTTTTTTGTAAGTCACGTCTTAACATAAATTTGTGAAAATGATTTATTTTACTTTACCTTTTGCCTTTTGTTTCTCTATTTTCTAACTTTTTATCCTGACTAACAAATATTTAATACAAGCCCCAGTTTCTTAGGAGGTTTTCTGCTTCTGCTTTAAATTACACATGTCATAGGTTTGAGACTTGCAGTGACCTTAAGGACATAACTTTAAAAGTCAGTAGATGGTTGGGCTGGCGAGATGGCTCATTGGGTGAAGGTGTCTGCTGCCAAGCTCGAGCACCTGAATTTGGTCCTCAGATGTCTTCTGACCTTTACACGTGCCGCTCCTCCACTGTGCTCCCCACAAGAAATGAATTTAAATATGTAAAACAATTTTAAAAAATCAGTAGTCCTTTCCCTTCTCAAGCCACCCATTAGTTTTTCTTCAAAGGATACAAAGGCACCAAGTATAAAAAGAGCGTTGAAAATGTGATTCTGGAAGGTGAACAGCGCCAGACCCATATAACAGAAGATGACATTCTCAGCCAGGAAATTCATAAATTCAAACAACTGAAAACAAAACAGAGACCGAAACCACTGGTTATGACTCAGGTTTGAGAACACTGCATTTCTTGCAACCATGTTGGATGACAGGGTGGCTCTTGTTTAGATGCCAAGCTACCACCTTGGCCGTGTGCCCCTGCTGTCAGGTCAGCTGGCTTAAATGGTTCTCTACCTGGTCTATGCCATGGTCATGCCCGTGTCTCGTTCTTTTCCAGTATAAGGTTTCCAGAGATACCCCAGGCAGTTGTGCCCAGTGTGATACCTTCATAGAACAATTCCTACTATGAGCAAAATATTCCCTCTTTAAGAAACCAAAGTTAACTGTCTTGCTTAGGCCGTACTGTAATAAACAATGCGAAGGCTGTTAGCATGTATATCAACCGGTAGTTGCACTGCAGTTCCAAGGCCCTGATTAAAACAAAGAAAAGAAAGAAAAAAGCTTAAATTAAATTAGCCTCCTCAGGCATGCAAGAGAGATAAACCTGGAAAACTTGGAAACTTGAAATAAGGATGAACATCAATTATAGTTTAACATTAGAGTGATCAGTTTATTTCAAACCCCAGACAATGGGACTCATTAAATTGACTGATGAAGGTATATCCATTAAATGTCTACAATTTCTAGCTGGTAAAAAGAGGATGATTAATCCCAGGGATGGGTTTCTGCAGCAAGAACACAATAGATACATCAAATTCAGTCAGAGAAGAGGGTAATACAGGCAATGCTGAGGGGCGCTCCCAGGAGTTATTCTTAGACCATTAACTAAACAATTTAAGTTGAACATAAAAAGCATTTTCTCCCTTCCATATCAAAAGTGAGAGGGAAGTGAATCGAAGGGCTGCAACAAAGGCGGATTTGGTGGAGACTTTATTTTATGTTCCAGGCTTTCCATTTGGAAGTTTCTGAAACTTCATTCTCAAACCTACATAAATCATGTTAGGTAAGCGTCTCTGGAGGCAATGCTCCTGACTTTGTAAGGACTCATTATTTTTTCATGTAATGTATTTACAGCCCCACAAATAATGCCCAATACCTGTTCACTGACAGTTGACAGAAAGAAACGCAGAATCTTGTCAGAAACATTATTTAAAACGAGTAATAGAAAGAAAGGATTAAAAAAGACATTGCTCCTCTGGAATGCGATGGTCTTTCTCCAGTGGCAGTCATCATCAATTTCCCTGAACACTGTTCACATTCTAGGTCAGCTAAAATAAACAAGTACAGCCAATCAAATAACCGCCGAAAACATGAAAGCATGGGGCAGGGGAAAAGAGAGGATGGACAGCCCTTCTGACCTCATCATGGTCTCTGCTTTCCCCCAAAGCAAGGTTTGGCCAACATCTTCATCTGTTTGCACTGCCTTAACAAATGCTCATAGTCCTGCTAGCTTAAACAACAGAAGCTTATTTCTCATAATTCTGGAAGGTGAGATATCCAAGGTCAAGGTGCCAACTGATCCCCTGCTGGCAGAGGGGATCCTCCTTGTTTATAAATGGTGTATTACTTGCAGTCACCTCACATAGAAGAGAGACCATCTCTTTAGTGTCTATTCTTCTAAGGGTACTGATTCAAACCATGATGGTTTTACCATTATGACCTGACTACTTCCCAAATCCTTTATCTCCAACTAACATTCCAGTAAGGATTAGTGAGCCAACACACAGATTTGAGGATAGAAAGAGAAACATACTCAGTCCTTAGCAGCTCTCGGGTTTTTAACACCGAGAAACAAATGTCAAGGTTAAGTTTATGAAGTCTCTCCTACTCTTACCCCAAGTGAATTCTGCCCTAGAGATGACATTTTGCTACCAAGAATCTGTTCAGGTTCTTCTGGGTAGCCATACTCCAGTTTCCCTCTAGACAGTGGACTGAATGCTTCATGGCCTCCATGGCCCTCAGAGCCTTTCTAGGTCAGATATAGAGCACGAAATTCTATACTAAATTACTCAAATTAGTGCATTCCTCTACACATCATGCTTGGTTCAGAAATGGTCATGGAACATTTGGAGGTAAAGAAATTCAACATAGCCTTTGAAAGACTGCTAGAATGAAAACCCCCACCTTCTCACTGGATGAGGAACTGGAAGGGTACTGAGAGGAACTGAACACAGCCACCTGTGATCTCAGGGGAAATGACTATCTAAGAGAGAAACGGAGACCTACTCATTCTATCCAAGGTCTTGTATTCAAATTCTCCCAAAGCAAAGACAAGAACCTTTCCACTTTAAAAGCTGTGGGGTCAACTTTTGACCCTTTTAAAGAAAATAAGAAAGCCTATTAATCCTTCCCACTACTACTCGTGCTAAAGAGAGAGAAAAGTACGTGGGACAAATCAGTTCTGTTAGTAGAGACGTCATAGGAGGTTTTACTGGACATTTTACTTGGGGGTAGGGTTTTAAATAATTTCTTGAGAGACTTGTACAGTGTTTCTAAGTCACATCACAGTTATACCGGAATAATGAAGCAGCCTGACTCTTAGCATTAGTTGTAAGGCCTAGGGTGGACCAAACTCTGAGAACTTCCTGTTCCTCCAGATGTCTCACAAAACTGTGTTCTCAAGACAAGCTTCATTCATATTTTTACTGAATCAGTCTCTTCAGCATTGACTGGGGAAGTAGAAGCTAGGATCCAGCCTTATCTCATCGAGAGTCTCGCCCTTTGATCCCTAGATCTAAAATCACACATGGAATATGAAGCAGACTTCTCAGTTTTCACTAAGAAAGACTGGCAGCAGCAGTGCTTTGACATGCTGATCAGGTACACTCACATCACTTACTATCTCGGATGGAGGACAAGATGAGTCCTGAGGGCTTAAGGTCAGATGCCCATGTCTCAAGAGGAGCACATGGCTCCGTGAGCTTGTTTCCATTATAACTTTTAGTTGCTAGGTTAAGTAAAAATCTTTAGGCCAGATTATGTCCATATTGCAAAAAGTCCTTCCTACAGATTTGCTTCCTTTTGATAACTCAGAATTTTAGTCTGATTTGTTCATTCAACTTACTGAAACCTAATACTACACACTGTAAGCACGAAACTTCGATTTGCATTTAAGTTCACTTTTGGACTTGCTTCCTATTCTTAGTGTTCCTTATTCTGTGTCAATCCCAGGGTCTTTTTAAGCAGTGTAGATTCTTAATGCATTGGTATATTCCACAGATCTGGCAGAGATTCCATGCTCTGTTATTCAGAATTTTCTTGACTTCACATTTAAGAAAATGTTTTTATTGGTGCTTAGTCACCCAGGAAAGTGCACTAATCATATGTTAACACTGTAAAATTTGGAAGCGGATTTCCAGCGCTCCAGAGGCACTGTTACTCCGCCTCCTCATCACCCTCATGACTGCTAGCAGCTGCACGGGCCTCTGCTGCATCCCACTGGCCATTTTCCAGTTTTATGTGAACAGAATTAGTATGCCCACACTACCTTCAACTACTCAACTATGAGATTCTTCATTTTGTGTACAAGTGGTCAGTTTTTCTATTATGTGAATATTTCACAATATACTTATTCATACTAATATTGGTAAATATTTGGGTTCTTTTACTCTGAAGCAATGATGAATTTTGCTCTGTGTATTTGCCTACATGAAAAATTATTAGGATGGGGTGTCGTGCAGTTTTCCAGAGTAGTGGTACCAACTTCTTCCCCATCAGTGATTCTGGTTGCTTCACATTCTTAATCAACATTTAATTTTATGACTTCAAGCTTTTGCCTCTTGATATTTGAATTTAAGAATTATCATGTCAATTTGAACAAAAATGATCTGGTGATATTTTAGTTGGAAATTGCATTACATTTGCAGATAGATTTTGATAAACTGTGTATCTTTCCAACTTTTTTTGAATCCTTGAAAATTGTATATCCTTATCATTATTTTGATTTTCTCTCCATAACTTCTACATGAAGATTTTGTGTGTCTTGATTTAGATTTACTACTATTTGTTGCTATTGCAAACAGCAATCATATTTTTCTAAGTTCAGTTTCTAATTGTTTATTGCTTGAGTTACACAGATACTTGATTTTTAAATAGCTCTTGTATTTAGGGCCTTATTAAATTTATGTAACAATTTTATTGTTTATTGGTTGAGTTTTTTAAAGTTTAATATCATGTTGCTTTCAAATAAGAGTAGTTTTTTTTTTTTCCATTTCAGCTAATATATATTTAGGTGTTTTTGTATTTGCTGACCTTGCTGCAGGCATTTGTCAAGACCTCTGGTACAGTACACAAAGTGACAATAATCCCACAAGGAAAGCTTTCAATATTTTCTGTCTAGTTTAGATAAAGTAACATACAAAGTTTATCTTCAGTTTTCTCTATATTGTAAATAGAGACTTTCAAAAAACAGAATGTATTGATTTTTCATAAATGAATTTTGAATTATTAAGATGATCATATGGTACAAAGGATTCTTGTATCCTTTCAGTAAACCTACATGTTATGACGTATTACTTTTTCAGACACTACTGAATTTAATTTGATAATACAGTACTTAGGGATTTGAGTGTGGACCTTGTGTGGTCTTTGTCAGAATCTCTTTTCAAAGTTGTTCAAGTATCATGAACTAGGTTCCTCTTCTCTTCAAGTGCTTAGATGAGTTCTGGGCCTGAGTTTTCTTTGTAGGAAGATTTAAAATTAGATATAATTATTTGATTATATAATTATTACAGATAAGATTAGTCAGAATCTACTTTGTATCGATGACCTGCATTTTCCCATTTATTGACATGCAGTTGTTCATAATGTCTTTAATATTAAAGTGCCTATTTCTATGCTTTCCCTCCAGTATAGTTAGTTTTCATCTCTATTCTTGAGAAGTCTTTTTTATTCATGACAAACTTTATGAGTGTTTTAAGTAAGCACCTTCAGCCTTGTTTTCTCCATATTGCACACATCTCCCAATTCATTAATTTCTCTCATCTTTACTATTTTTTTATTTTGTTTCATTCTTCACTTTAATTTGATTTAGTAGCTTGACTCTTCAGTCCTGGTTCTCCTAGAAGCTTTTCAAGTCTTCCAGACATGTGTTTTAGGCGTGTTATGCAGCTTTCCCAAGGAAGCTGTCCTGGTCAGTAAGGGCAGATCTTTCTAGGGACATATTTTTCAAGGTGAAAACCATTTTTTTTCAGCAGCCCCTGTCAATTTTATTGTATTTTATTTCCTATTACAACAAAATGTATGTCAGTTTTGGGAGAAATGACTTTTATAATATAATTGGAAGAAAAGATAGATTGTTAGGAAAGATTACAGTGCAAGTTGGCTAATCTGGAGAAAAAAAAATAACAAATTCTTTAAAAAATGAGATGTTTGCTTCCTCCAGCGTTGACAGAGGCTGTCCCATCTCATTTCTGGGTGTTCACCCACATATTTGCTTGTTATTCTTTTCTTTTTTTGTTTTTTAGAAGATTTACTTTAATATTTATTTATGTGTATGTGTATATATCTCTGCGTCTGTGTGGACACATATGCCTGGAGAGGCCATAAGAGGTCATTGGATCCCCTGGACCTGGAGTTGCAGAGGGTTGTGAGCTGTCCGATGTGGGTGCTGAACTCAGATTTTTCTAGAAGTACAACAAATGCTCTTAATTATTGTTATTTCTTTGAATGTTGTTTTTCAGTATAGAGAAAGATGATAATAACAGCAGAAAGCTTCCCAACTCACTTGTTACATTCAGCTAAACTCCAGATGAACCAACAATTTAAATGAGAAAACCCAACCCAATTGTGAGTTATTCAATTAGTCATCTACAATTTTTTATATTATTTTTCAATCAGGAAATGCTACAAGCATCATATATATTGCAATAGCTTGGAAACCAACATCAATAAGAAATGCAAAAAGAAAAAAAAGATATGAAATTAAAAAGGAGATTTCTTGGGAAGGGGAAGGGTTTAGCAGAGGAGGAGTGGGGATGAGAGAGAAATGGGGTGAAAATGACCAAAACTCGCTGTGTACATGCATGGAACTGCCAAATAAGGTGCATAAACATGACGTGATTAAATGATGACACATTCCTAGAATGGTGCATATTTCAGGGCATTTTATATGTTTGCTATAGGAGGACGTTCAAGATCCACTTTAAATAATAAAAGGCAAATGAAGAAATAAAGACTGTGTTTGCATATGCCTGACTGCGTGTGAATGCATCACATAGACACAGACACATAACTCATTTCATGGATACTTGTCTTGACCTTTTAAGTCATGAAACTGTTGCTTTCACAGCTGAAGAATTAAATTAAATCAGAACCATTTTAAAGGAGAATAGAAATCTTTCTATTTGTGTTTGCTTCCTCCAGCTTTCTATTACAGCACATCTGCATCTGTGTATCCCCTAGGAGTTTCCAGGCACTCCTATTTGCAGTGTAGTTCCCACCTTCTTTAAAACTTGTTTTCCGATGCAGAGAAAGATAATAGCAACACCAGAGCATTGGCCTCTTTGTGAGTGTCTTTCTCCTGTCTTTCCATTTGCCTGTCTAGTTAACATGCATAACATTAAACGGTTCTCACCACATAAAAACAAATCTTTTTTGGTTTTTGTGAGTCAGGCTCTGTCTGTAGGCACAGCTGACCTGGAACTTGTAATGTAGACCAGGCTGGCCTCAATGTCTCAGAGATCTGCCTGCCTTTACCTCTCAAGTACTGGAATCAAAGATGGGCGCCACCACGCCCAGTTTATATGGATAACTTTAACTCTGTGGTATTTCATAAGCCTCTTTCTTTGGACACAAATTTGAATATACTATACAGTTCTTAATGGCAGCACACGATTGCTTTGTGTCTTTCTTCCTCCCAACAGTGACTGCACTGCACTTGTTACCAGACACTGGTTGTTTAGATCTTTCCACTTAGGAGCACTGCTGTCCTGAGCATCCTTGCACAGGCCTCTCTCCCTAGTGAGTGATTGCTCCTCAGATAAAATTCCTGACATGGGCTTCTCTGTCAGAGGAGATACATTAATTTTGCTTTTTAAGCGTCCTACCAGCCTGCCCTTCAGAAAGAATGAGCCAATTTGCATCTCTGCTCCAACTGCACATGCCGCCCCCCCTTTCTCCATCTCTTGCCAACATTCATTTTTATCAATTTTTAAAAATCTTTGACAATCTGATAGATTCACTAATCTTAAATGTGATGGTTGTTAGCATTTTAGAAAAGTCCCTTTGATGGCAGTGCAGCCACACTGATTAGCAATCTTCTGCCTCCTCCTATCACATAACAACATCCTCTGGATGAGCAGGCATTGTAATTATTTCCTTCTTGGGGAAAGTCTTAATGAAAGTCTGTGGGTGAATTCAATTTTGTTTCACATGCAAAAACCTCCTAAAGATGTTTCTAAAGGAGACTTTACAGTGAGTCCCTCAAACGATAAATCCGATTTGGTTATTAAAACTTCATTGTCTGAGTAAGGCTGCAGGTAGTCAGTCACTGAGGGAATGGAATTACTGATCAATTTAGGCAAAAAATTAAAGAAAAAATATAAGTAAAAAGCCTTCATCCTAAAGCCAATAATATTAGAACAACAAGTGCCAGCTGGTCAACTCATGATTCACAGTAAATAACCTCTAATCTGTTTCCTTCCTACTCAAGGTCAGGGAAAAATAACTTGACTCCACTCTTTTATTTATAAGTATAATAAACAGTATTTATTTTGTTCTCATGAATTCACAGTGTGTGAACTTTTAGAGGCGACCAGATTAAAAAAGTAACCTTTGCTTAGCAAAGCTTTTCTTCAGGAGGGAAAAAACAAGTTAAGTACAAACAAGTGTGGGGCAATCTTAAAGAGGACAATCTGTTGAAATAGTCTAAACATCCACGGCAACTATTCACATGTCCTTTAAGCAACTCAATTTGGCCAGCAAACCATGCTGCAGGAAGACTCACTAGACACTGCAATTTAGTGTGACATGTTTACTTACTAAGAACTTAAGTCATATCTGTCATATGAAATATATCTATCACTAATTCTGCTAGACATTTTTCTATTTGTTGCAAAGAGTGGAATCTGATCCCACTATCAAGATTCACATGGAGAAATTTTACAGCCGTTCCAGTTAACTAATACTAACTACATTCACATGAGTTCCTCAACATAACTTGTGCTTAAGACAGTTTAACACAATCTAGTGATTTTCATGTACTTATCAAACAAAGGTACTGAAACTCATTTTAACCAGGATATTAAGGAATCTGTAGCATTGCAATAAAAATGAAAGGAAGAATAAAAATGCTATTTTATTTTCTCTAGAATTTTATCTCAGAATTACTTTTGTTCTATTTCTTAGAAAATTTGTCTTTTCTCCTTACTGTGAGCTTTCCATTTCTTTTTCATGTGTGTGTGTATGTGTGTTGGTACATGTGTGTGCAGGTACCTGTGTATGCACATGCATGTGTGTGTATGTGAAAGCCAGAGGCAACCTCATGCATTTTTCCTCAGGAGCCATCTGTCTTGTTTTGGATACAGGGTCTTTCCCTGGGAGATGAGCCTTGCCAGTTAGTCTAGGCTGACTGGCCAGCAAGCCCCCAAAGACACTCCTGTCTGTGCCCCCCAGTGCTGAGATTACAAACAGCTTTTTATGTGAGTTTGGGGTGGAATTTTGGTCCTGATGAGTGTAAGCATTTCATGGATGGGCTTTGGGCTCACTGGAGCTTTCTGTAGAGAACAGCTCAGATATCACTTTTAGATATGGTTGAATGTATGTACTTTATTTTGAACAAACAATGGTGTAAGTAAATTTTTTTTTTCTGTTTTTGCACTGTGGAATTTGTGGACATTACAATGAGTTATGTGGAAAATAAAAAGTTTTTTTCACTTTTTTCACTAAGTGCTATATATTAAATTTTTTTTCAATTGATTTATTTTTGTTTTATGTGTATATGTGTTTTACCTGCATGTATGTAAGTGTACTTGTGCATGCAATGCCTGGAGAGGCCAGAAGAGGGTGTTGGATCTCCTGGAACTGGAGTTAAGGACGGTTGTTAGCTGCCATGTGGGTGCTAGGAATTGAACCCAGGTCCTCTGTAAGATCAGCCAGCGTTCTTAACCTCAGAGTCATCCCTCCAGCCCCCATACTCAGAAATTTTGCCAGGGTGTCCAAGTCATCCTTGTCCAATCATTCTTGTAGTTGTCTGGATGGCACAGATGAGGCTTTACTCCTAAATGGAGATTCACAGCTACACACTGGAAAGTGCATTCCTTGGAGGTCCTTCTAGCAGCATCAATACTATCACCTCTAAATAGTAACAGTGATCAAGGCACTCCAGTGTTTATAGGACCAAAACTGTGCTTGAGACATTAAAGGCTTTTACTTGAAATTATTTTTAGACAATTTATGTTATAGCGACATCTCTCTGACTTTTCACTGTTATTCACATTTTACAGCTGAGGGGCTACATTCAAGGAATAAATGTACTTGTTTAAGTGAAACAAAGGACTAGGAAGCATGGAGTTGGCCTGGGTTTACTCCAAGGTCTACACTACTTCTGTGAGAGAGAACAGCTTCCCTAAGTAAGCTTAGTTCTGGTAACACGACTTTATTACAAAAGTATGGGGAAGTATCTTCAGAGTTTGAGAAGCATTTCTTCTTTGCTTGTTTATTTCTGTTTTCTGAGATAGTGTTACACTGTAAAGCCCTGGCTGGCCTGAAACTTACTGTGTAGATCAGACTGGCCTTGAACTCACAGAGATCCACCTGTCTCTGCCTCCTGAGTGCTGGGATTAAAAGTATGCACTACCACCCCAGACTGAAGTTGCAGGTATTTATTATCCTAATGTCTGTTACAGCTCCCTGTCCGTAAGGTCAAGAAAGTTTTATTTGACCCTGGGCATACAGGTCATAAAATAGGTACATAAAGCAAATGCTTACCTAATAATAAATCATAAGGAAATTTCTTTTAAAAGAATACTTTGACCATTTATTAAAGATTAAAGCTAATTCGCATATGAATGAAATGAATATGCCTGCTTATTTTTATTTTTTTTAATTAGTTTATTTTGTTCTTTGGATTTATTTTTTATGTGTATAATTGTTTTGGTTGCATGTATGTAAGTGTACCACATATGTGCAATGCCCACAGAAGCCAAAAGAGGGCATCAGATCCCCTGGAACTGGATCTGATGGTTGTGATGGTCGTTAACTTTCTGCAAGAGTAGCCAGTGCTCTTAACCACTGAGCCATTTCTCCAGTGGGCCCCCACCCCATCCCTTTTTGTGAGACAAAGTCTCATTACGTAGCACTGGAACTCCCTATGTAGACCAGGCTAGCCTTGAACTCAAGGAGATCTGGCTGCCTCTGCCTCTTGTTGCTGCTAACTAAAGGTTCACCCCTCCCATCTCTGTTTAGTTTCAAATAAATAACTAAATCTTAACTGAATAGTTAATATTGCAGGATGTAGAACATCTTCAATATTTTTCAGAGTTGGTCAATGATTTGATTTGGATATTCTCTCTGACTGTCCTGCTGGAGGTGAAGTCATCAGGACTATCAATTTTCTGGAATGTTCTTAAGCGTTAACGTTTCTGTGTTTGAGAAATTTTGGGCTCTATGCACACCTGCTTAGCATTCAGCCCTCCCTCATCTTTGCATTTCATTGTCTTTTCGAAACCTAATTTTACTTTTTAAAACCATGACAATTTCAAAAACACAGCCTATAAAGACACAAGAAAATACATTTTAGGAAGATGAATAGGCATCATTAAGTAAGTAAAGTTAATATAGGAAATAAATGTAGTTACAGCTGCAAGGAATTGAACTTCATTAAACTGAATAAATACTGAACAGATACTGGAGCCAGAGTTTCATGAAACCCTCAAGCTCATAACTTAAGGAAGCCTATTTTCTTTGAATTTGCTAAATTACTTCAGCTAGTAAACACTGATAGTGGTATGCTTATTTCTGGAGGTTTTCTACCTTTGACTAGTTCTTTGGCTTCTATTGAGGTACAGGGTCTGTAAGGTCACATTTACTACACGATACCATTCAAAGTAGCCTCCGAATCTCACAAAATGCCTATTCTGATGATACAGACCAGAAACATGGTCTCCAAATGATTGGCCTCAGATCTGTCTTGATGATGTAAGCACACACAAACACACAGATTAGGATCTCAAGATTTCAAGGGTAGAGTTAATCTGTGTACAGTCCAGACATCCACACAACAGTTCATTGCTACAGCACGCTTGTCAATGCATTCTCTGGCCAACGTGGAAACCTCTCAGTTTTCTGAGGTAGCAAAGGGCAGTTTTGGATGTCTCAGACTGTTAGAAACCCCATCCTTATGATCAGATGACATTTACCTCTTCAGCAACTGCCCCTCTTATTGATTTTCCTTAGGTTCACAGAGAATAAATCAGGGGAGGTCTCACTTTGTTTTACTTGACTCTGTCAGAAGAGATTTTGTAGCAGTAACAGGCAATTTTATGATTAGGCAACTACTGCTCTCTTTCATTCAACAAGACTCTCAAGCCTTGAAAGTAAACATTTTTGTTTGTTTGCTGACAGAGTCTCCCTGTAGCCCTAGCTGGCTGGAACTCATTATGTAGACCAGGCTGCCCCGAATCCCCCAGAGATCTGCCTGCCTCTGCTTCCCTAATGCTGGGATTAAAGGTGTGGGCCACCATGCCTGTCAAAAATAAACATTTCTCTGAGGGCTGTGGCTTGCATCGTGGAGTCTAGACTGTCTGTAAAGGCTAGGGGAGGAGCCGTGGTCACAGGAATTCATTCAAATAAGTGTTCTAGAGCAGAATCTTCCCAGAAAATCTAAAAGCTTTTAGAAAGAAGGAAAGCTGTGGAATAACATAATTAGTGTGTGTGTGTGGTTTTGCCAATAAATACTAGGCAAAGAAAATTACTGAGTTGAAACATTATTTTTGTAGAAATTAAATTGTGCTTTTAAAAATCCCTCAATTAATAAGCATAGAGAAACATTGATATTAATATTAGCTTCTGGTATGGAAATTTCACAATTGCCACATTTTTAAAAGGTTCTAATCCTGTTTTTAAAGCTTTTATTTCCCTTTTTGTTGCTCTAGTTTTATTTATCTTGCGTGTATATTTTTAAGGTTCTTTTGAGAGTCGTCTTAGGCTCACAGTAAAGTCAAGAGAAATATCTTTTACGTCCCTCCCCAGCAAGCTTCCTCCATCAGTATTCCCCACCCGCCCCTGCTCCCCCGACACCCATCACAGCAGCATTTTGCTCTAACATGTCACGAGTAGTCAAACCCCACAGTTTCCATAACGGTCGTCTCTAACTGTCTCCCATCGCTCCTATGTCTTCTCATCTTTTCTGATTAGCCTATGTGGGGTAGGGACACGATGAACAGTCGTGCCTCAGTTGGTTCAGTCTGCCGTAAGGAGTCCAGTACAGACCAGGTGGCTTCGACAGCAAATGCTCGTTTCCATCAGCTCTGGAGGGTGGGAAGTTGAAGGGCAAGGTGCTTACAGATCCAGAGTCTGATGAGCCTGCTACCTGCTCTGGCTGGCGGCAGCTGTCTCTGCAGCCTCACAGGACGGTGAATCTCTCATCTGCTCTCCTCACCATAAACATCTCCAAATACCAATCACAGCGTGGATTCCAAAGGCAGCATGTGATAATATGTGGGCAGGGTGCAAATATTCAGCATACAGTGGCATAGAAATAAAGAGGAAGATTTCTAATATGCTCTTTTTCAAAGTCTTCAAATTGAGTATCAATCTCCCTGCCCTTGTCAGCCATCTGAATGACAATCACCCCAGACAAGGGCTGAAACTTCACCCACTAGGAGAACTTCTTTGTGGTCACAGAAAGTGTTCACTTCCTACCTCATATGCTGTGTGAGCTCTTGATACAATCCCATTTCCCTGACTAAAATACTATAAACTAAGCTATCTACGATTGAAGACATTATTCAATGTTGTTTCCTCACTGGCTATTTTCACAATGAAATGCTTTAGAGTGTCAAGACCAACACAGAGCACTAGAATCCAAGCAGTCTTCATGTATGTAGGCTCTGCCTCCCCTGCTCTACAGTCAGAATTACAAGTTTGAAGACTTCAAGAGTTTATTTGCTGTACGTTATGTTATTCCCAATAAACACTGTTGTTTATGCTAATGAATTTACCATATTCAAATTCATTTTGTAAACTTCTTAAATCAGGTAATCTTATATACTCACAAATGGTGTATTAGGAATCAAAACTTCACAGAAAACTTTCTTTTGCCATCCTTCCTCTAGTCTTTATTTTTTTGGGGGAAAAGAACGTGGTTTCTAGTTAAATGGATTTACTATTTAACTTGACTATACTCTCTGTTAAACTTTTGCTTTGGGGTTATATTTTAGTGAAAATATAGAGGTAGGTATTTCACAGTCCAGAAGAGGCCCAGATCTTTTCCTTGGGTCTTAATTTTAAGTCTAATAAATTTATACAGCATTCAAATTTACAACAAATGTAAATAACCATACTCAGATTCTTAATATTTGTTCTCTAGGTGGTTAGAGCTTTAATGGATTTGACTGTAATACATTAAGTTAAGAGCAAAGGTTTAAAAATCATTGTCATTATTCAGAAGATTTTGAGTTCAATTTTTTAACTGGCAGAATAAACTACAGAAAACCATTCAATAGAAGGCATGAAGCTTAGAGCAGAACATTGATTCTTCTGGGCCTGATGATAATTTGGAGAGTGTGAAAGAGTCTTTATAAATCAAAGAAATCAATGAAAATGAAAGTTGAAATATATGACATTTGGCTAATGCCATTAAAATTGAGAACAACTATCAAATGATTTTTAAGAAGACATGAATACCAATAAATCAATAGCTGATGAAAATTAAGTTTGCTTAACTTGTTCCTTTGTAATACGTAGTTAAAATATATCAAATGTGGATTATCAGCACTTAAACTGAACTCCAGAAAATTCTCATTTTTGTACCGACTAACTTCATCGAACTTTCTTTTTCAGTGAGATTTATAAAGTTCCCCTCCATAAAGCCTCTTAGAACTGAAGTTACTGCAACTCTTGACAATATAGGAAACCTGTCAAAAATTATGAATTGTTATATTATAAGAAGGTATTTCCCTTTGTTTCCTAAGAAGGCAGTTACATTTTCATGTAAAAACCCTACATGCATAAATCAGCCCTGGATGAGAACTTTATCTTTGACTTATTTTGCTGGCTTGATGGCCAGTTTTATTTTTGTGCTTAGGTACATCAAAGCTTATGTACAAAGGTTTCTCAGAAAGTTCTTTTGACAGTATGTATATTTATAATACTTTTTAAAAACTACTTTATATGCAAAACGCACCACTTGCATTCATGCAGGGAACTACTCTACTACTAAAATTACCCTTCTTCTCTTTTGTAGACCTGGCTCCTGCATTTTATACACCTACAGTGATGGCTACCAGGTTCCTCTCCAGTATGCCCAGGTGACTTTTGTTCCCACTACATGAATGCTATGCTTAGCAAGAGTCAGTTTTGCTTGTCTGTGATCTGCTTGTGTCTGGTTTATATCTGTCTGTTTGTGTACTTGTATACGGGTGCATGTTTGTGCACATACACAGAGACCAGAGAACAGCCTTAAGTGACAGCCACCTCCTGTTTTGAGACAGGCCTCTCACTGGTAGGGAGTTCGCTGACTCTGTGAGTTGCCACGCCAGCAAGCCCCATGCATCTTTTCGACTCTGACTCCCCATCTTCGCTTTTCTGTCCCTGGATTGCAAGCTTGCTGCACCATGCCTGACTTTTAAAATGTGGGTTCTGGGAATCAAACTCATGTGTACAAGGCAAGCATTTAACAGATGGAGCCATTTCCTCAGCCCTATTTCTCTCTGCTTTAAATTTTGTATTTGTGATTGTGTTTTTAACTCTATCGATTTGTTAAATTTGAGTATGCGGGAGAGTTGATTTTTTTCAAGTAACTAAATTAAACATGAAGGAAGACTTGATAATGTTAAGCTGCTTGGAATATGCTGTTAAATTAGTAGCTATCAAGGCAACTGTAAAATGTTGCAAAGTACATATTTAAATACAGAAGGGGGGTTCTTAGTTTACATTACTTTGCCAATGCCTAAGAACTAAAGAGAGAGAAATCCTGGCTCATATATTTTGGGTGTGCTTGGTACAAGAAAATCAACTTAGAAATCCAATAGTCAAAAGACAGGCACTTAAAGCAAACATTGCCTTTTGTTGTTGCTGGTATCAGAAATCTCTCCAAAGGCCCATGTTTTAAAGTGTGGTCTCTAGCACTATGCAAGTAGCCAAGGGAAAGCATCAATGGATGGCTCAACACCAGCTTCATGACCACATAATCACACTGATGACTGGCACAGCACTCGACCCGGGTGCAGTAGTGGCATTTTACCTCGGGGCCAATCAATGGCTACTTAATTGGTCTTAGAGGCCACTCAATGGGAGAAAAAGTGTGGTACTGTAATCATAGCCAAATACACATAGCTGAAGAGGTCATAGATCTTAGAGAAATCCTGGAAGCTGTCCCATCCCTGGGCTAATGTAACTCCTTATTAAATGTAAAATATGTAGCCTTATATTTACTGTCAAGTATCCCAGTCACCACTCATTGAAAAAGCTTCTGTTGTACCAGCTAGAGACTACTACAGAGTACTGCAGCTGCTCAAATACAGACACTGTCTGTGAATTGCCCGTGCCTAAGCAGCACATCTACAATGTAGTCTCTGCACTCATGCAATATAGAACAAGGGGCAAAGAAGACACTAATGAAAGCTTCTTTAGAGCAAAAGAAACAACTGAGGATGTGAAAAGAAAACCCATAGAATGGGAGAAGATCTTCATTAGTGACACATCTGTCAGAGGTTTAATATCCAGAATACATAAAGAACTCAAAAAACAAAGAATTAAGAAAATAAGTGACTCAATTAAAAGATGGGCTAAGGATCAGAGCAGAGAGTTCCAAAAGAAAAGATAAAGATGGCTGAGAAACATCTTAAATAATGCTCAACATCATTAATAATTAGGGAAATGCAAATTAAAACCACTTTAAGATTTCATCTTACCCCAGTCATAATGGCTAAGATCAAGAGAATAAATGCTTCCAAGTGCTGGAGAGGATGTGGGGAAAGAGAAATGCTCATTCACTGCTGGTGGGATGTAAACTCATGCAATCCCCATGGAAAGCTGTGTGGAGAACTCTTAAAAAAAACTAAAAGTGAACCTACCATTTGACCCAGTCATACCACTCTTTGGCATATAACCAAAGGACTCATCCTATTGCAGAGATACTTGTACATCCATGTTTATGGATGTTCTTTTCACAATAGCTAAGGGATGGAAGCAACCTAAATGTCCCTCAACTGATGAATGACTAATGAAAATGTGGAAATTTTACATAATGGAGTTCTGCTCAGTGGTAAAGAAAGATGAAATCATGACATTTGCAGGTAAATGGATGGAAGTAGAAATTGTTATGCTAAGTGAAGTAACACAGAACAGAAAAACAAATGGTGCATGTTCTCTCATTTGTGGATCCTAGCACCAAACCCTTATATGTGACTGCCAGAACCAAGAAAATGGAAAGGAACCAGGGAATCTCTCAACTCTCATCAAAGAAGCTCCTCATCCAACAAAGGGCCAGTAACACAAAAGGTCATAAATGGCCAAAGCATGGAGATTAGGAGTCTGCAGAGTGTGTGTCCCTGGACAGGACTCAGAGAAAAGGGGGCAGAGAGAGTGTAAGAGCTTACTGAGGCGGCGCGTGGCTTGACCATATGGAAACGAATCCTACAAGCTCCTGGGACCCTGCTCATATGAACCTACAGTAATCATTTAAAAATGCATGTTCAAGATCCATGGAAGCTCAGGCAGACAAAAACCTAGCATGCCACTGGGGAAATGGGTAGCAGACCTGAACCTTTGCTTAAGAAATATTGGCAACTGATTATTGTTGGGTGAGGATGAGCTAGTCTTCCTAAAGCAAGGAACTTTGGGTAGGCTGACTAGACCTCAGTGGATGAACCTGCACCGAGGTCATTTGGGGACACTAACTTGACACAATAGACCTTAACACAGATGAAAGAACGTTTAGATTCTAGTTGGGGGGCTCTGGGGAGCTGCTGGTGGGGAAAGCGGATGTAAAGATGATTAAGTTTGATTGAGATCTGTGAAACACACAATGGTTCATAAAAAATTAAAAATAAAAAAGAGGCAAGAATGAATAAATAAATAAATAAAGTGTGGTCTCTGGCCGGTGGTGCCTTTGGGAGGTGGTAGAACTTTTGAGGTCCCCCTAGTGAAAGAAGCTAGTCATCGAGGACGTGACCTCAGAGATGGGACTGGCTACCCAGTCCTCTCCTTGCTGCCCACTGCCTTGAGGTGAGCTGGTCCCCTCTGCCATTCTCTCCTTCCATGGTGTTCTTTTGCCACCACAGTCTCTAACAACAGGGCCGTGTGGCCTTGGACTAGAAACGTGAGCCAAAACATGCTATTTAAATATATTTTGTAAGTTGATTAACTCAGTTATTTTGTCATAGCAACAGAAAGCTGACCAATATACCAAGTAATCAAAAGACTGGCAAATAAATATGTATTTATATAGTATAAATGAAAATTAGATGTGTAAGATTTGTGTCTTTTTCAAAAATGATTCTTTGATCCAGCTGACTTTTTTATTCGTTAATTGACTGATTCCAACTCTGTTGATTAAAATCGTCTAGACTGGATTGTCTGTATGTGTCCCATTTCAATTAACAAAAAGTTTGGATGCAGACATCTATCTGCTCTCTCAGAACCATTTCTGCAAATAGCCTTGGCCACCTTTGAAGAGCTCAGTATCCAAGCCAAGATGCCCATTGTGAGCCTGGGCACCTGGAAGCTTCCCCGAGGCCAAGTAAAGGAAGCTGTGAAGGTGGCCATTGATACTGGATATTGCCACCTTGACTGTGTGTATGCTTATTATAAGGAGAAGGAGGCAGGGGAAGCCATCAGAGAGAAAATACAAGAACAAGAAGGCTATGAAACAGGGGGTCCTCTTTATTGTAAGCAAGTTGCGGCCCACCTGCTTTGAGAGAAAACTGAGAAGGAAGCCTTCAGAAAACCCTCACTGATCTGAAACCGGACTCTGGACCTCTATCTTATTTACTGGCCACAGAGACTAGCTCTGGGTGTCTCCAACTTCAACCACTTCCAGATTGAAAGGCTGCTGAACAAACCTGGACTGAAACATAAACCAGTGACCGATCAGATGGAGCACCATCCAAACGTCCCTCATTCAGGAAAAACTGCTCCAATAGTGCCACTCCAAGGCCTTACCATCACGGCCTACAGCCCATTGGGCCAGATAGACCTTGGGCCAAGCCAGAGAACCCTTCACTAATGCAGGCTCCAAAACTTAAAGCGGTCACTGCAAAGCACAAGAAAATATCAGCCCAGGTTCTGATTAGGTTCTATCTCCAGAGGAACGTGGTGGTGATCCCCAAGTCTATGACACCCTGACGCAATACATGAGAACCTTCATGTCCTTTGACTTCAAGTTGTGTGATGAGGGGATGTCATCATTCTCAGTTTCAGCAGAAAGTGGAGGGCCTGTTTGCTGCCTGAGACCATCAAACAGGGAAGACTTTCCTTACAACGGAGAATTGAAGCTGCATCCCTTGATGAGATTGCTGAGTGGATGCCCCCTGCCCATCCCACCCTCCTCACCACTTGCTGACATACAACTCATTCCTCTTGAGTCCTATTTTGGCCATGGCTGTCTGAAATCATTTTGTGTCTGCTTTGATAAAGGCTCAGATCTAGGTGATGCTGTATTAAAGTCTGGTGGTCAACCATGGGTAGACTGCTCCAGGGAAATGAGACTCTGAGAGGCAAACACCAATTTATTTCATTGATCTGATCTGACCAAATGTTTGACAAACACCAGGAACTCTGAAAAATGAAGGATGTAAAGACAAAAGAATAAAAATAATGGTAGCAAAGAAAAGAGTTTAATGTTTCCAGTTTTTTCTTTTCTTTTTTTTTAATAACTCCTTCACATTACGAATGCTCTGCCTCAGTTCTTTAAAGTTGATGCCTAATTTCAATTTTTGATTTGTCTGCTTCATTTTTCTTCATGCTGTTTTACTGCAGTATAAAAATATTCAGTGTGGGGCCTGTTTTAGAGTGTTTGTGCTCGTGGGGAATCTTACTAATTTGGCCTGTGAAGCCTTGTTTTCTGAACGAAGCTTGTCCAGGCGATAGGCCTACACACGTGCAGGGGAGACCCTGAAGTGGTTCTTTGGCAAGGGAAAGGGAGGAACCTTTAGTACATTTTAACTCCCGACTGAGCAACTCGATCAGGAATCACCTTTAATTTCTTAGGAGGAAACAACACTGAAGTTGGAGACCGCTTTCCATCGTCCTGTAGACGTCCTTGCAGACAGTGGGCGGGGCATATCATCCTGTACACTCGCTTACCCCACTGACAATATCTGCAATGGCGTGGGCTGCATTGGGGGTTTGGTCATCCCAAAACAAGGCGGGGAGGCGAGGACAGAAGACAGACTCTCCACCTGAAACTCCGTCCCACTTCTCCTCCGGCTTCTGTCCAGCTGAGGCCTCTTTCCGTACTGCTTCAAGGCAGCTCGAGCTTTCTAAGAGAAAGCTCGCTATTGCTTGTCAGCTCCATGTGTTCCATCTGCTGGAAATTCTCTCCAGGGCTGAGGTGAAGGAACCAGCTTCCACAGGTAGCTCACTGTCTTGCAGAGCTAACATATACATACATACATATATGTATATATATATATATATGTATGTATGTATATATGCAAACTTAAAAGCACTATTACATTTATTACTTATTTATTCATTTAAGTTTAAAATCAATTAAATTTATTTATTTATTTATTTATTTATTTGTGTGTGTGTGTGTGTGTGTGAGTGTGTGAACAGGGTGGGAGTCAGCTTTTCCTTCCACCATGTGGTTCCTGGGGAACAACTGAGGTCCTCAGGCTTGGTGGCAAGTGCCTTTATTTCCTGAGCCATCTTGCTATGCCTGTGTTCTGCTTTGAAGTTTGAGTCACTGACTGGCAATGATAAACAGCAGTGAGGTGTTCTGTCCTGTAGGGAGATATGCTCACTTTCATTTCAGCAAAGTGCTGAGCTTATCTAGAAAGCAGACCACTTGTATAACTTAGGCGTCACAGTCTGCTCAGGCAGACCTGGGGGTGATAAGGTGATCTGCGCCCTATGCCTTTAGGCTCTCTGGGATGAGAGGCCAGCTCTCATTATGTAGCCCAGCTGGCTGAGCTCTTAATCCTCCCACCTCAGCCTTCCATGTGCTAGAATTGTGGATATGCATTGACATGCCTGACTTGTCCTATTTTTGCAGCTTGTTTGTAAAACATAGGGGCTCTGTGCAAAGAGATCTTATTTCTTGTACCGTTTATACTTCAAATGGTCAGTGCCCTAAAATCTCACCTATTGGTCAGTCACCCTAAATACTTGGAAAAATGAGTGGAGTCACACATAAGCATATGAACACAGATGACCTCAGAGCTCTACAAGGGCACCAGCCGCATTTGCTGTGTCCGTCTCTGAACACCAACTCTAAACAGAGAGCTTAGCATAACTAAAGTTAATAAACATCTGTTGAATGAATGAAAGGAATAAAAGAATTCCCAGGAACTCCTTGGTTTTCCTAATGGAAATGTAGGATATAATAATAGAAATGTATAGGATATAAGCAAGCCTTCCCTCAGACTTATCACAAGAAAATCATGTGATACATACATGGATTTATATCCAGTATGTTCACTGCTCAAAGTTGGGATGATGGAAAACAACAAACTCACATACAAAAAAGGGACATAGTTAAATAAACTATACAAAGAGATTGTACTTCTAAAATGTCTCCACTGCATGCCATTCCTGTGGTTTTAAATTAAATATTTTTTTATCAGATAAAGGAAAGTATTTCCTTTTCTACTTTGCTGAGAAAGCATATATGTTGAAACTTTTCCATCACTGGTTTTGCTCTATCACGAAGATTGTCTTTTCATTTGTTAAAGTGGTAAGTTATACTTACAATGTCTATGTCTATCCCTGGGATAAACCCAGATTGGTTAGTACTTTTGCAACATTGATGAATGTGGATCACTAACATGTTTCTCCAAACCCTTGTAGCTATGTTTGGGAGACTGGAATTTACATTTTCTTTATTCCTGACTGTGCTGGTTAATCCCAACTACTGATGAGATCTAGAATCACGGAGAGACAAATGTATAATATGCTTGAGAGGACTGTGGTGAGAAATACCACGGGCTGAAGTACTGAATGCTTTGTCCCCAGTTGGTGGTGCTGTTTGCAAGAGGTCAAGGAGTCTTTAGGAGTTGTAGCCTTGCCAGAGGAAGTATGTGATGATGGTGGGCTTTGAGAGCTCATAGCCTTGCCCCTCTTCCAGTTTGCTTTCTCTGCTCAGTGTTTGTGATGGATGTGAGCTCTCAGCTTCCCACTCCCGCCACCATGCCTGTCACCTGCTGCTGTGTCCTGCAGACTCTCCCTCTGATTGGGGCCATAAGCCACAATCAACTGTTTCTTACATAAATTGATTTTGGTCACAGTATTTTGTCCGGCAAGAGAAAAGTAACTGATGTAGGGATTATCTTGATCCCTGTAACTAAGATGGGAAGACTGGCCCCTGTGGGGTGGTACTGTTCCCTGGCTGGAGTGTGTACACCGAGAAAGGAGCCACAGCAACCTGCATGTGCATTTACCACTTCCTGCTTCCACTGTAGATACTCTGTGACCAACTGCTTCAGGCCTCTGCCCTCTTGACTTCTGGCTGTGATGGGCTATGGCCTCACTCCTGAGTGGCTTTTGCACCTCTTTGTCACAGCAACAGATAAAGAAACCAAGACACTGATTTTGATTCCAGGTGTATTAGAGAAGCTCTAGGATCGTGGTTCTGGATTAATCCTTTGTCTTTTTTCTTGAAAGGTTTTAATTATTTGAAAGCTAGGCAGAACTCACCTGCCAAACAATGTGGTCCTTGTGTTTTTGGTGAATGGGTGTTTCAGCTACTGATTCAGTCGTTTCCATTTTTTTTTTCTTCTTTTATTCAGACAGTTTGCTCAAGTGTATGTTTCTAGAAAAATATCCATTTCATCTAAGATTTATTTGCATAAATTGTTCATGACATACTTTTATCCTTTTAAGCTCCATAGTATCTCTGATCAGGTCCTCATTTTCTTTTTAAAGAAGGGTTTGTTTTTTGCTCTTTCTTTTGACTTACCAGAATTGTCTCTTTCATTGGTTTTGTCAAAGAAACAGCTTTGACCTCGCTGATCTTCTCTACTATAGTTTCATCTTCTATTTCTTTTACTTCCTTTTTGCTGAATTCTGCATTCTGTGGATTTGTTCAGGGTGCTGTTTTTCTAACCTCTCACATTGCTACCTTGACTCCTTTAAGTTAATTCTTTTGCGGTTCCTAATATAAACATTAAGGGATATAAATGCTTAATTTCAATTAAATGTTACTTAATTAGATGTATTTAACAAATTTTGGCATGCAGCTTTTATTTCTTTTATTAAATTATTTATAATTAAGCAAGTATTATAAAGCAATGCTCTTAAAATGCATTGTTATTGTTGAAGCATTGTCTTCGGTGTCCCTTTTGATGCATTTCTTACCACAGAAGATGTTTTCATCTTGAAGGATACATCAATAAAATAGCATTCTTTTGTATTTTCTCTGGTGATTATGGGTGTTGAACACTTTTTAAACAAGTTATTGGCCATTTCTGTTTCTTTTAAAAAAATCAATTCATTAGCCCATTTGTTGATTGGCAGTTTTATTTCCTTAGTATTTAATTTCTGCTGTTCTTCATAAATTCTGAATATTAGACCCTTGTTTGACAATCCCACCTTACCTCAATTCAGAGTGGCTCTCATCCAGAAATGGGACATCAAATGTTGGAGAGATTGTGGAGAGGAAGGAACTTCTAATTGCTGCCAGGGGGAGTGGGAAGTGATGCACAGCCATTTTGGAAATCAGTTTGGCAGTTCCTCAAAAAGTTAAAACTAGAACTACTGTATGACACAACTGTTTCATTCTTGGCCACATACTCAGAGAACTCCAGGCTCTACCACAGAAATATTTACATCCCCATGTTTATTGTTCCCTATTCATTATAGAAAGGAAATGGACTAGCCTAGATGTCCATCCACAGATGAATGGATGTGTGAAATCCTGTGGGTGGGTTATGAGGGGTGTGGATGGGGGATGGGTCTAAATTTGATTAAAATGTGTGAAATGCACAAAAATTCAATAAAAATATATATTAAAGACAATAAAGGGACTTTTACATTTAAAGAACAGTACTCTTTTTATGTTTTTTTTTGGAAATGTCATTTATCTTGAAAATATAAAATACTAAAGGGTAATTTTTCCTATGATTAGATTCAGTTGATACCACCCAATTGTCCTCCAAGAGAACATATTATTTCCTATCCACGGGCTCTGTCTACTCCCCTGAAGCTTTACTAACATGTAATGCAATCAATTTTACATTTTCTTAAACCTCAGAACACTATTGTTTTATTTGTAGTCCCTAATTAATCATAAATTTGAGCCGTTTTTAATGCTTAATAGCTAGTTGAAATTCCTTTCATATTTTTCTTTTATTATGTCTAGGTTTTTGTCCAAAGTAGTTCTTATATGTTGAATAGCCATTATGGAACAATTGTGACTGTGAAACATAAGAATAAATAATGCTGTAAATTTCTATATACTTCTGTTATGCTTTTGAAGAAAGATAACAAGCTGGCTGGAATGAAGAAGGGGTCTAAAGAAAAGGAAAAGGAGGCTGCTGCTGTGCCAGGAGCCCTCAGGAGTAAACAAGAGGATTTAGCAGGGTTGAGGGTTAAGAATTTGCCCCAAAGATACTCCAAAAGGCAAAGGGGAAGCTTATCAATGGAAGCTTATCAATGCAAAAGCTAAGCAGTTTCCCAGGAATCTAGGAAGATGCCAGGATGAGACCAGAACGGCTGAGGTGGCTGTACAGGTAGTAATGTCCAGATCCTCACAGAAGCCAAGCTGGACTTTGTCATGGAAGCCTCGGTAGTGTGAGTCCAAAGGTCACAAGCAGTTGCAGCTTGTCTTCTCCAAATCTTCAAACCTTGGTCCAGCCACAGCTAACGTGCTGAGGACTTTGTAATCATAACCCAAAGTAGGAAAGGAACTAATCTACAAGTGTAGTTACAGCGAAATCAGTAAGTGGATTGTCCTGATACATTGACGACTGGTCAATCTCATGGCAAAGGTGGTATCCTTTGCATGGAGGATCTGATTCTTGAGATCTATACTGTGAGGAAACACTTCAAGGAGGTGACTAACTTCCTGTGGCCCTTCAATCTTGCCTTCTCCATGAAGCAGCATGAAGGAAAAGGCACGCCATTTTGTGGAAGATGGGGATGCTGGCAGTAAGGAAGACCCAAGCAATAGGCTGATTAGAAGTATGAACTAAGGTGTCTACAATGGTAGTTTTGTAACCTTGTCAGTTAATAAACAGTTACTGTGGGCAATCAATCAATCAGTCAATCAATCGACAGAACAGAAAATAAATAAAAAACAAAAACAACGTGACATTTGCCTTCTAGTTGCTCTGGGATCCTGTCTTGTCTTGCTTCCCTCTTAGTCACTGTTCTAGACCAGTGTGCTTTATTGTCCTTTGTTTTCTGTTGTATTTATTAGCGTGTCTTAATATATTCTTCTGCTTTCATGCTTTAAAAATTACAGAAATGCAATCATGCTGCAAATCTCATTCAGTACTTTGTTACTGACATCCAGCAGCAGTGTTCTGTTGTAGTTATGAGTCACTTATTTTTCTTACTATATCGTGCAACGTATTTAGTTCTTGCATGGTTAACTAGCAGTTTTCCTGCTGCAGGCAGCAGAGTTTTAACTCCTTCGTGCGCCTGCCTCCTGATGCAGCTCTGAGGTGTTTAAGCAGAGGGCCTCTGCCAGCAGTCACATTGCTGAGTCAGAGAGAACATCTATATGTAGCTTTCGTACATAATGGCAAGTTGTCTTTCAACGTTGTCCAATTGTGTATTCCCACCAGCAGTGTGAAAGTTCCCCGTGGCTTCATGATAGGACATTAGTTCATCAACTGATTTGCTGATCCAATAAGAAGCTACTGAGGGTTTTCCGGGTGCCAGCCCCAACTCTCAGTGCTGGAGATGCAGCCGCCAACAAAACTGACAAGCGGTGGCAGTGGGGTTGGAAGATGAGAAACAAATCTCTCTATTTTTTAAAGTAGACATGAGAAGATTTACTGGACAGTTTTTGGCTTGGGCACGTGGGAGAATGGTTGCTCTTAATAAGAAGGTTAATGTCTGCACGGGTTGGGGCATGTTAAGGCTTAGATGTACATTAGATATGCATATGCAAAAGTTTAGAAGACATGAATATCAAAAACCATAGATTAGGAATCTGGACTGGAAACATGTATTAATCCATTATTTCTGAGTGTGATCATTAGGGAATTCTACAGTCATTATTGTTAATTATCATTCTTATTTAATGTGTGTGAGTGCACTGCCTGCATGTATGCAAGTGCACTGTGGCATGCAGTGCCCACGGAGGTCAGAAGAGGTCGTCCCAGTCCCTGGAACTGGAGTTAGGGACAGTTGTTAGCCACCATGTAGGTGTTGGGAATTGAACCCAGGTCCTGTGCAAGAGAAACCAGTGCTCTTAAGCACTGACTCATTTCTCTAGCCCCAACAGTCATAATTATTAATATAGATGTGGACTGAACTCTAATATCCCTCTCAAATATCACTAATATCCAATGTAAGAGGTTGTTTTTCTGGTGGGGGTAAGTATATAGATGTAGATGTAGATGAGATCATGGTTAGCTTAGTTCTCTTATAAAAACAGACATGAGTCTGGCATGGTGACACATGCCCTTATCTCAGCTCTTGGGAGGCAGAGGCAGGCAGATCTCTGAGCTTGAGGCTACCTTGGTTTATATAGTAAGGCAGGCTGGGGCTACAGGAGACTAGGTCTTAAGAAACAAAACAAAATGAAACAAAGCAAAGCAAAACGACAACCAGATGTAAGGGCCTTTTCTGGTTCTCTGTCTCCCATGTGAAACACATGATTCCTCTTCAAACTGAGAAGAAAGTCCTTGTAGACAACAAATCTGCTGGTAACTTGGGTTTGGATTTCTCAAACTGCAGGTCTATAAGAAATAATGTTAAGTAATTCAGTGTCTGGTAATCTAATAACCTGAACTAAAGCAGTCAATTAACAAATAAATTTTCCTGCATGCCAAGCCCTTTTCTAACACTTTACTCGTAAAGTTAATGTATTCCTCACAGTGATCCCATGAGGTAGTGCTACAATTGGAATATGGCTTGTCTTATTCAAATCTCATGTTAAAATTTAATCCCCATTATGAGATATGAAGATGTGAGACCCCCATGGGGCCGTTATGAGGTGCCTTTACCAGTGGATTAGTCCATTCAGGTGATTGGCAGATTAAGGGGTTAGCTTGACAGTGGCTCTGTGGAGGCTCTTCTGTGCGCCATTTTATGCCATGTGATTAAGTTGAGACTCTGCCTGCAAAAAAGGCTGATGTGGCCCTCAGCACTGGGGCATGAATCAGAATACATTTTTTTTCTTTCTGACTTATCCAGTCTGTGGTATTAGTATTAACAACAAGAGATGGACTTGGACATGTAGGTAGTTATTGACTTCATTTTATAGAGGAAGAAACCAGAAGAGGAAAGAGTAACTTTTTCAAGAGTGCACAACTAGTCTTCAGACTGACGTCAGAGTTTCAGCTCTCAACTATGCTACATGCCACTCTCTATTCTTTCCCAGTCCGGTAGCTGTGCCTTGATGTTTGGATTCCCCAAGCGTCCACCATGTCAAACATTCTACGATACGTCAATTGCCGGGAAGATGCACTCTCCAGTGAAGTATGTGTTTCCGTCTTTTTTTTTAAAAGGTAATTTGCAGTGTGTCTTTTTCATGGATTGGAGGGATTCTTGGTATATTCTAGAAACTGATACCTTGGGAATTGTGTGTCTGAGGGCAAATATTTTCTCTAATTTTGAACTAGATTTCTACTGATTTTGTGATATCTTTTGGAAAACAAAAATTCTTTATCTTAATGTGATCAAATTCATTAATCCTTTCCTTTATATAATTTTGTTCCTTTGAGTCTTTACAAATTCTGAAATGATAAAGCCTGTCTCCTGAAAATTTTGTGTTCTTTTTTCTTGTTTTTTTATATTTGCATTTTAAATCAAATCTGGATTAAAAACACAAACTAACCTAAGATGCTAGACTCAGACAGCCTTCCTTTTCAGGGTCATGAGGTGAGTTTCTTGGAGGGCTGGTATGAATTCTAGTTGCATAACTGAGTGAAAATTAAGCAAGCTATACATCTGTTTGCATTTTTATTTGCATATTTCTTAAATGAAAAAAATTAAAAGCTAAATCTGACATTATTTCCCTGATTATTCACAAGTTTAGTCTGCTTATAACTGTGTTTGCTACTGATATATTTGAATTTATTTATTTATATCCATTTTCAAATTACCCTGACTCTTCTCTGCTTTTGGATTTATTGTTCTTATTTTCTACCTTCTTTTGTATTGATTGATTGTTTTTTTATTTTCTGTTCATCTACTCAGTCGGAAATTATTCACTAAATAACCCATATAATACATAAAATAACCCATATATTTTATGTAAGCAAATTATCCTTATTACTGTCTTATAAGGACCTAAAATCTTTAATATACTTGCTCCTTATATCAATAGGTTCTGTGTCTGTCTCAGTTTCTTGCTTTAATCATTCATTCATTTGAATCATTTGAAACATATACATTTAATAAATTTTATCCAATTATTCTGCCACTGGGAAATCTGGAGCCTAACTCTGTTTGCTGTTTCTGGTGCCTGTCATGGTCGTTTGCTTCCTTGTGCATTTTCATTTTGGACTGTGAGTGCGTGTTGGTGGAGCTTTTGCAAAGGTGACATCTTTGTGGCCTCAGCTGAGAGTGTAGCCTTGCAGAGATACTTTATCTTTGTTTTGACTTTGTTCTAAAAGCATTTCCAATCTAAGACCAGGTTTTAAATTGATTTTTCAGTTTGAGTCTCTTGGATGTCATAGGCAATATAAATTTAAACCGCAAACCCTCATAAAGTCAAAGCAGAGGTTTAAGTTTCTCAGGGGACCCATCTTTCTCCATCTAGAATATGCCAATGCAAGCATACTATTCACAAAGTTGCTTTCATTTAAGAACTATTTACCATATAAATCTAGCCCATAAGTCAGAAACAAAAATAGTTTACAGCCATTATCTGCATCCTTTTAATTTAATTCCCACTATTTCTAAAATTGGTTGACTGCCTATTTTGTGTAAATACTGTGCTAGCCACTGGGATGCAAGAAGGATTAAAATGCAGTTTTTTACAAGAGTTCATAGTCACTTTTGGTTCTGCAGTTTTGTTACACAGAAGTAGTCAAACAAGCATGGCCACACAACTTTTCTCCTCTCACCACACACCTTCCACAGGGATGTGGCTGATCATAGCTATTGTTCTTCTTAAGTTCTGAAGCAATCAGAGTCCACCAGAATGCATCATCACCATCTAAGTCATCAGTCAGCTCACCTGCTCACAGTCCTGACCTAGGAAGAAAAGTCCCACAGAAGACAAGCAGCTTCTTAGATGAGAGAACACTGGGGTACATTCAAGATGGCACAGAAATGACCAGGACTACTGTGATGTCCTTGAGATACCCAGCACTGTCCCAAGTATCTGCCAAACTGACATGGCCTAATTACTGCATCAGAAATGTGTAAGAAAGAAAAAAGAAAAAACATACAAGGAAATGTGCTTAAACTTTTAGTGAAGAATGATCTAGAACAGCCCCCTGAAAACAGAAAGATGAACAGAAAGGGCCAGGCACATTTCTAGGAAGGGGAATGCCAGCCTCTCTTTCTGCCCACCTCCAGAATCAGGCTTGCCCTGATTGGCTTCATGTAGATCCCAGGTCAGTGCTTACTTTCAGTAAACCACAAAGGAAGGCCTCTTCCAGTGCTACAAATCCACAGGAAGAAAAAGAAAATGTCACAAAGTAATGAGCTGTCAGGGAAACAGCCTCAGCACCTTCGGCATCACAGAGAAATCGCGAGTCATAGGACTCGGGAGTGCCTAGCAAAAGGTCAGTACTGAGCGCTTCTGAGTTCACAATCATGCTGTTCACAAAGTAATGCTTATCTTTGTCCCAAAGACCACGGTTTGTTTTTGTTCTTTGACAGTTTTGTCCATGAACGATGAATTTAGGCTATTTCTCCTTCCTCTGTGCTGCCTCCTGTCCGGATGGCGCCCCTCCCTCACATGCAGTGCTCCTGTGACTTTCCCATCTTTTGTGTGTGTGTGACCCACTGAGTTTAATTAGATAGATACATGAGCATGCACAGGGGTTATTTACTGCCATCAGTTCCTCAGGGAGGGGAAGGGACTCAGGATCCCCTCCTCCACCCACGATGAAATATTGACAAGTGTCATCTTGTGCACGTAAGCACAACTGAGTGCAGTGGCCATGTATCATGTTCCGAAGACTGTTTCTCAGGGCTTTTGGACAGTCAGTCACTCATAAGTCTCTGCATTAATTGCCATCCACTGCAAAAGAAGTTTGTCTGACCAAGGTTGAAAGCAGTACTCATCTAGGAGTGTAAACATCAAGATTTTGAAGGCAATTTGAACACATATCCATTTAGCAAACAACAGCAGTTAGTCCCCCTCTAGGACCTATAGCCCTCAGTTCTTGATGGGTTCTTGATGGGTTTATGGTACAAGGCATGAGAAAAGCTCATGATTTTATAAAGAAGGGAAAAGTTGATTTGTAAACAGATAGGGCATTCTTTTTGACCTGTAGAAAACCTTGAATTTAATGTTGTCTTAAGAATTCTCCTCTTGCAGTGAGGCGCGACGTTCAGCCCCATCCCCCTAGGTTTGAACCAACTGAGTGAACGGAGAATGCTCTCCAATTAGAGAAACCAGTTTATTCAGGGTTACTTACAAAGGATTCATCCCTGGAGAGAGACAGAAATTTCGTATGGGGGAGCCAGCATTCTAATCAGAAGTGTGGTGGACCTCTGGCAAAACACCCAAGATGGAGACCAGCCTCCCACTCTCCCTTGTCTCCCACCCAGCTTTCTGCTTTCCCGCTAGACCCTCCCCCTCAAGTCACTGGTTGGTTGGAAAGTAGTTGACTCTATTGGCTTCCTCTCTGTCAATCACATTCTAGGAGGCATGTCCCTCAAAGCAGAGAGAAACTCTGTAAATTTACCCCAACAAATGCTTTGCTTAATTTTTAGAATGAAATAACAGTTCTATAAATAACAACCTTACAGTTAGTTTTATCAGAATCGAAAGCTGCTCCTTAGTAATCACATCTCCTAACTTGTGCATATTACAATCTGTTGTACTCAGTGTTAGACCGTGCACAGTGTTGAGTTACAGACACAGCTTGAATACTGGCTCTTTGGTTTCAAAGTGTGTGAACTTGAAGTTTCGGCAGAGTTCCACGTAAAACTGAGGAATTTAATACATACTAGATAAGGTTGTTATTTTGTAAACTTTCTGGCAAACACAAGGAGTTCAATAAAGGGTAACTTTATTTTTCTAAAATGTCTAAGACAGAGATTCTGTAGTTGCTAGAAGATAGACAGTACTGTGCAGGTTATCTACACCTAAGTTAAGGGGCTAGTAAGTGGGTAACAAAATATTGATGATACTCATATTATCTGTTTTGTCTTATTAAATATTAATTATTAATTTTGTGTCTTATAGCCAGCCATATGTTATATACAAATAAGGAAGAGTTGGTGCTAGAAAGATGGCTCTGCTGTTAAAAGCGCACAATCAAAAAGAGGAGAAGGAAGAGCTGAATACAGTTGTCCCCTTCATCTAAATCAAACAAGGAAATTTCATGGTAAATTCCATTTTTGACATATTAAGGGAACATGATCTTGGGGCTCTTTCTGAAAGTAGATTTTAATGCTTTACCAGAGCACACAAGAATGAGACATGAAGACCAGAAAGTAGGAAGAAAATCAGGAACAGGGCTGGCTGTCTCCAAGAAACCACGTGAAGGTTGGGAGGTTATATCTTGTCTGCACTGACAGGGCTGTGCTGAGGTGAGCTGAGTGGGTGAGGGGTGAGGACATGGGGCAGTGGGGGCCAGATGAACTAAGTGTCTCAGGAAATCCAAGTCCCCTGAGTCAGGGGAGGCAAAGGGCCGAGGCTGAACTGAGACCAGAAAGTCAGGTTCCTGACTTCCCATCGGGTGAGTGACTTCAGTTCAGCCTAAGTGAGGGACCCAAGGAGGCCTGGGAGTGGAAAATGTGAGGATGAGGAAGAAGTGGAACTGCCCTGAGGCAAAGGGAAGCAAGTGCTGGCACCACCACGTTGAGGTTTCAAATGCCTGTCTTTGCCCTGCAAATGACTGACAGGGTTAATGCGACCATGTGTTTATATTTTGAAAAAAAAAAAAAAATCCCCCAAACGTTATCTTTACAGATCATTTGGACTTTTCAAACCCCCTTATTCTGACAAAGCTGTGGAATCAGATTTGCTAAGAGTTGAGATCCACATTCTTCCAGGAGGAACACAGACTGTCAAGTGGTGGCATATGTCGAAGGCACTGAACCTCGTAGAAATACGAGCGGCCTTCTTAAAGCGTGTTAGCTCAGGGGAATGCAGTTAGGAGTACAGTTTAGGAAGTAGTTTTCATATTTTAAGCCCTCAGGTAAATGTTATTCTCTACTTCCATGAACTGTCTTTAAGTTAGCCCAGATTTCAAGCAGTGTCCCAGTGAAAAGTGAGGCCAAAACTCCAGCAAGCACTGGCTCTATGATAAGCCGCCTCCATAGAGAGGAACTATTCACCCACTTTGTAGATGAGGCCACTGAGGCTCAGAAAAGTCAAGGAACACATCCAAGATCACAAAACAAGAGAAGATAGACATATATCTGTCTGTCTTATCAGCCTTAGAATGGGGGGAGGGTGTGAGTCTCCCACAGGCTGCTGGGAATTGTCATGCTAATGTCACAGCAACCCTGTAACACTTTCTGAGCCTGTGAGTCCTGAGCAACATACCTACATAGAGGAGCACACCATTTAGACAACATCAGTGGGCTTTTGTAGAATCTGATTCAAATTAATATATAAGTAAGAAAAAAATGAAATTATTAAAATCCAATTTAAAATGATGTCTATATATATGAAAAAATGAAATTATTAAAAAGCATGGGTTATAAACAGAAGAGAAACAGATGCTATCTAAAATGTCTTTATCTGGCTGATAATGACAAAATGAAGATGAGGAATCAGAGATGGGGAAGTGCTTAGGCTGTAACTCAAGGAGACAGGACTGTGCCTAGCACTGTACTCAGGCAGTATGTTTGTGACTAAATCAAAATTACTACAGAAGACTGGGAGGAAATTGCCAAAATATTAGCAGTTACAGTGCTTGCCTTTAGGTAGCAGGCTTTTCCTTTGGTCTCATTATTCTGTTTTCTATTTACCAATATGATCTGAGAATTATATTCTTTTTATAAATGAGAAAAATAGCTAAATCAAAGCAGTCACTGAAACCGTTTGCCATGTGGATGTGAGGCTGGGCTTTTTAAGGAATGGGAGAACTTAAACCCTCAAGCGTAGAAACATGGCTTGTTCAAGGCAGCAAGTGGGCCAAGCTGATGTCTAAAGTGCCCAGGGGGAAAGTTTCTTGGGCTTTTACTTTCATTACTAAGAATAAAGCCATGTTCAGTGTTGCGCACAGATCCCGCAGGTCATGTATATCCAAGCAATGAGAACATGAGAGTGCCCAAAAAGCCAAGGAGCCACCAGTCTGGGGCCTCAATAGTCCAGCTACTCCAGTCAACCAGAATGTAACGCCAAGCTAATAGACTTATTTCCTGTGCTTGAGCATCTGCACTGGGTTTAAGGAAACAGACCTGGCCATTATTTAAGGACCCCACTCCACCCTCAGCCCCCACATGGTCCCCACATCTCTGCCACATCTTGATTCCTTACGATGCACTTATTTCCAGCCAGCAAACTCCATTTCTAAGGAGAATGAGAACAATTTATTGAGCTGTAATTTGTTGAGAGGGGGGGAAAAAACACTCTCCTATTCTCTAATATTAATTCTTGAGGCACATTCAAAAACAATTTTCATTCCTTGCCAAGGTTTGGGACTTTGAAAGATATTATTGTAGACAGTCTTTGAAATATTAGGAGTTGGCAGCCATTTTAAGGATCCTGAACTTAGCAAAGAATAAAAGGAAGTTTGAGTGCAGAGTGTGTTATCTTATGTGTTGAAATGTATACCGAGCTTCCTGTGGGCAAGAGGGTTTAGATACCTCTGGGGAACTGTGGACTTACGCATAGATAATGTTACATTCATTTAAAGCAGGTTTGCTTTGTAGTAAGAGTCAGGGTTATTTGGGGGAAACTGCTTTTTTATTTTAAAGTAGGTTTTTGTGTCTTCCATTCTGAAAGGCCCTTCTGGCAGGTTTACACATATGTTCTTGGGATTCCTAAGCCGAGAGCTGAGATGACTTGGTAGCATATTTCAGTAATATCTTGTGTAGATTTAATATATTGGGCTTTATTTTTGTGTTTTGCTATTTTTCATAGATAATGTGAGCTGAATACTTCTTTTTTTAAGCTTTACTATTAGATTAGCAAACTTTGGTGTTTTAACTAGATAGATGAACACAAAGACGGCACATAGTAGATTCTAACACCACTAAAATGTTCAATTGGCAGGTAACAGAGCTTAACACCCTTTATATATACAGTTAGAATTTTCTATTGGTTTAGGAAAGTGAAAATCAGGGGACAGTAGTAGAAATCTGAAGAAACTAGATTAAAAAAAAAAAACATAATTGACTAGTTGTCATGGTGTCTATTTGCTTAGCAGAATTGCATCTGGATGTGTCAGGTATTGTAAAATAAAGACAGTGAGCAGTCCTATGTTTGTTGCTGCTGTCCACCTTCCATCTTATCTTTCTAAAACACAGATGTGTTCATGACATTTCATGAAGATCTTAGATGGCCCTTACTGTCTACATGCTGAAAACTCCTCAGCTTAGCACCATATTTAAGACTCTTCCAAATCTAGCAATAGGCCCACCTCCCTCTCATACATGGCCTTCCTTTCTACAGTCCCTGAGAAGTGCGGGCAGGACTAAGAGGCTGCAGGGGCTTGCGATTATGATACATTGCAGTGATCAGTGGTTCAGGCAGAGGAGAGGCAGGCTTAGTAGGACAAAGTGTGGCATAGCATGCCAAAAGCTAGGACCAGGTGGAAAACATCAGCAAGCTGGTGCTGTCTGGGGTACTGCTAAGGCTAATTAGCTGATACTGAGAGTAAACTCAGTTGGAATGGGAGGGGAAGGAAGAAGATAAAGCCAGAGAGGGCTGGAGAGAGCATTCCTATCCTTTGTCTCAAGGAACCACTTCTGTGACAGGCTGTGTAGGAGCCACAGTCCTTCAGGGAAGGGGAAATATCGTCGCATCCATTACCGTCGTGTCTCACCACTCAGGACCAGCCCAAGTGGACTTTGGGGGGCCAGCCTGAGGGGTTTGGGGTGGGTAGACACAGAGTCAAGCCGCAACTCCGGGAGTTGGACGGGAAGCAGGCCAAGTGCATAGCACTGCAAATTCGTTTATTGAATAGGTGCACAAGCTCTTACTGATCTGGATAGCCAATGACCTATGGAGTGGGGTACCAAATACAGCCAATAGTAAGTTTGTCCCCAGGTAGGCAGGTGCTGGTCTCACAACTAGCCACAGCAGAACACCACACCCACAGGAGCCATTCCTCTATTCCTCCAAACAGGTGGTCTAGCTAGGCCCACCTTACATCATGCCCAACAGAGAAAGTGGATCTCCCTCTCTTGAGAAGACCCAGATTCCCGTGCTCAGCTCCCAGCTCTGCTGCTGCTGGTTCTGTGGCCTTAGTCAGGCTATTGTGTTGTTCTGTGTCTCCTTTGACCTTTTAGTAAAATGGTGATATGAATTACTGGAAGAACTGAGATTTTGAGAACCAGGCTTAAGGCCTCCAAATATATAACTTTGGGTACGGTCTCAAGCCTTTCTCCAGATAGTGCCACATCTGCCTGAGAATCTCAGACAAGGCTGTTAACTTGGTTTCTTTTCTTTCTTTCTTTTTTAAAAGGTCTATCTAGAGATTTAACCTCTGTTTCTCAAGTGGGTGGGGGTGTATCTCCTGGAGTCTGGTCAACCTATCAGGCATCACACCAGTAAAGGAAACTGACTCTCCCTCTCTCAGCATCTATTAATTGCCAATGGATCTTCAGCTAGAGCTGAGGCTTTCTACCCACCTCCTCCATCTATGTGGGGCCCTTGTCTGGCTTGTTTTTCACAGGTCCTGTGCGTGCTGTTATAAGCACCATGGGTTCATACGTGCAACTAGTCTATGGTGTCCAGGAAACAGTTTCTTTGTGTTCATCTACTGCCTCTGGCTCTTACTGTCTTTCTGCTCCCTATTCTGCCATGATCTTTGGGCCTTGGGAGAAGTTGGTGTGATATCGGTGTCCCATTTAGGACTGAACACTCTGCAGTCTATGGCCATCACATTTGGTTACCTAAAGTGTGCGATGATAAGACTCTATTGCTGAAGACATTCGTATGTAGTCTTTGACCTGACTCAAGAACAAACAAGGAGAAATCAATGCTGTGCATGTTACTGGCAGAGAAAGGTCACCATCAACCTTACCCAGCTTTGAACCCTGGAAGCTACAATAACAACTGGGTTGGCAAAATATGACCACTGGTGTAATAGTGACACGGTTGTTATGGGAGTAGCCAACCGCCTTCAAATTGTATTTAAGGCCTGCTTCACCAGATGGAGTCTATGCCTGACACTGTCATCAGGGCCAAGAACCTGTGGCTGGATAGGTCACAGGCCATAGGGGAGAGCCTATTACTATCATCTGCTAAATAGCCATAATGTTAATCTGATTCTTCATGACTTATTGTTTGCCTGTAGATTAGTGCATCTCTCAATTCTAACCAGAGAAGGTTCTTCTTGCAGCAGACAGTGATTAACACAGAGACCCATGACTGGTCAACATTTAGGGATTTTTAATTATAAGAAAACTCAAAGTAAACTTTCATAAAGAGGGAAGTCATAATTTTCAATTTCAAAGACTCTGTGATCATGATCAGTTACTTAAGTCTCAGAAAAGAGATGTCAGAGCACGTTATGAAGATTTTGTGTTTATCTACATTTATATGGTATTTGTAGTCATTGATTAGCTACATTAAACAGTTTTTAACCAGAAGTCTAGAATGACCAGATACTGCATCTGGTGCTGGATTTCTAATAAAGTTTGCAACAGAAAATCTAAAGTGTTCTACTTTATCTCTGAATCTCAGATGAGAGAAAGGGATGTAGGGTTTCTGACTCTAGGAGTGGGGAGACAGAAGGAGCCCCCCCCCCTTTGGTGCCTGTCTGGAGCCTCAGTCACATATCAGCGGTCCCTGTGATCCTGGGACTGGAACTGGATTTTCACAGCCTGAATTTATTGAGTTTGCAATGTGCTGAGAGGAGGGATGAATACCTGTCTGAGGAGTTCAGAGGGCTGTGGCTAATAAAAAGAAGGGTCTACAAGAGTGAGTGATCATCTTAGTGCAATATGTGAGGTAGAACTGCTAATCTGGAGAGGAAAAACTTTGGCCAGATGAAAACATGTGCATACATTTTCTCAAGTCTATCACAGATTTTGAAATCATTATTCAAGTAGTTGTTGCAAACACACAGGAAAGGAAGACAAGAGTCAGACAGCTGTGAAGAGCTGGATCTGGCCTCACACTGCCTGTCAAGATAAGCATTCCTTATGATGTGTTCGCTGATCTAACACAGCTTCAGGTCAGTAGCTACTGTATCTGAATTCATTGTGAAACTGCCAAACTGTGAATTTTTCCCAGATCAATCTATTTTAACATTTTGAATATTATTTCATTGAATAAAATAATCCTATTATAGATCAGAGGCTTGAACTGCAAATTTTAATTATGATCCTAGGTCTAGAACTCAGAAGAAGCAAAATGAGCCAGGCTTGGCATGAACAATTCCAATACTTGGGAGGCTGAGGCAGGAGGACCACTGAGAGTTCAAGGTCAGCCTGGGCTAAATAGTGAGTTCAAGGTCAGGCCGATAAAGAATGAGACCTGTCTCCAAACAAACAAACAAGATAGGCCAAAACAAAACCTCACATGCAAACTGTCTTTGTTATTTGCTGCAAACACCCTGTAAAAACTAATGTCTGGAAATTATTTGATCCTCATAACACTGTTCACTCATTTGTGAGTACAGTCAGCCTTCCGTATCTGCAAGTCACACATCCACAGATTCAGCCAGCTAAAGCTCAAAGATATCTCAAAAAATACTGCATGTGTCTTTAACATACACCTTTCCCCAGACAATTGTCTGCGGCAACCACTTACAGAGCATCCACATTGTGTTGGGAGTCATAAATAATATAGATATGACTTAAGGTATACTGGAGGACATGCTGAGGCTATGTGCCCATACTATGCCATTCTACATAAGGACTCTGGCATCTAAGGCTTTTGTGTCTATGGGAGTCTAGGGCCTATCACCAAAGGATAGTTAGGGGGTGACCCTACTATGGTTCCTGGAGCCATGAGGTAGAAGCTATCTATTTTCTTACTTATGAACTTGGCTTACCACCTCTGGCCTTTGCTTCAGCATTCTGCTGTGTCTCAGCTCTTGAGATTGTAAGACTTTCCTTGGCAACAAATGTCAATCACATCCTCTCATGTCTCGCTCCTGATCTCTGCTCTTAATTCTCTGGAGGTCATGATAAACAGCTGACTTTTGCTTATTTGGGTTCACCTGAGAAGAGAGTGAGGGCTCCGTTTTATGCTCTTGGTGAGGGAATGTAGAGACTGACATCATGGGCCCTACAGTATACCTGTTGGTTGGAAGCAGTACCAACCCAAGACGTGAAGCAAGGGAGGTTCGTCTAGATTCCTCAGAAAGGAGATAGTTTACCACAGCTTCCGATGAGTTCCACATCACTCCCTTGGTTCTCTAGATGATGCAAGGCGTGGGAAAGGAAGAAAAATAGAAAAAGCAAGAGCAAGAGATCCAGGGAATTGTTACTCAGCATGTATGATATGAGCCATTTTAATGAAGACTTATATCATCGTACATTTTGAAAAATGCTTTAAAAAAGATAAACCTTGGGGTCAGCAAGATGGCTCAGCAGGTAAAGACAGCAGCCACCAAGCCTGGTGACGTCCGTTTGGTCCTCAGGACCCACACAGTAGAGGAGAACTGACTTCCACAGGTTGTCCTCAGAGTCTGTAAGGTCAGCAGGTTTAAAAAGCTCTGTATTGTAAAGAAGACATGCTCTGCCTTCTGTCCACCTCCTCATGGTTAAAGCGTAGGTTTCCAGAGACTGCAAAAGTGTGACATTATCACACAGTGACAGCAGAAGCGGATATGAGAGTCCAGCTGCCTCCCATCAAGTCAGACGTGTGCAAAAATGTAAACAGCAAGTGCTGTTTATGTTAACACATAATGTTCATGATTGTCGTTTCAAAATAAATTATCTTCTTAAAAAATCCTTGCTTTAAATTTCTAATAGAGTAAACACTGATCGTTGTAATCACTGCTATGCAGATAAATCTTTAGCAGTCTGCTCTCTGGGGAGAGGGTGAGCTCTCTCTGTGGTGTCAGCTGCCTGTCACGGTGTGAGGATGGCCGCTGTTGTTCATTTCAGGCTGCTGCTGAGCCTGCAGTTAGAAGCTAGTTCCAGCTAGCTTCCCTAAACAGTTTTTGAATGCAAGTGCTCTTCAGGGTGTTAAGAATTTCTTTAAAAAAATTTTTTTTTAATTCTTTAAGAAGTCCACATGTGCATACAACGTATTTTGACATATTTGTCCCCCGCTGGTCTCCTTAGCTCCTTCGAGACCCATCCTCCATTTTCTTGCCCACTTTCATGTCCTTACTGGGTCCAGTCTGTGCTGCCCACATATGCATGGGTGTGTGTTATTTTTTTATGTATATGAGTGTATTTCCTACATGTATGTAAGTGCACCCCTGTTGAGCAATGTCTAAGGAGGTCAGAGAGGGTGTTGAATTCCCCTGGAACTGTAGTTATGGACGTTTGTTAGCTGTCATGTGGGTACTGGGAATTGAACCTCGGTCTTCAAGATCAGCCAGTGCTCTTAACTGCTGAGCCATCTCTCTAACCCCAAATTTCAATATAAATCATTGTCAATTGTACAAAGAAACATCCCTGTTGGGGTCTGAGAACTGCATTCATCTATGGGTATGGAGAAATGACTTGAGAGCACAATTTGATCCATTTAGCAAAATATAAGTAGTAGGTTCACTCTTGGGGCCTATGGGCCTTGGTAATTTCTTAAACTCTAAAGAGTTCCTGCTATCAAAAGCTTGAGAACTTCCATTGTACAGTATAATCACATTTTGTTTCATTTTGTTTAAATGTACAAATTCATAGAAAAATTCTGAGCTGATATAGCAGTTACCTCAAGAGTGGAAAAACTTACATTTGCTAACAGCAGTTATTTCTGGAAGTGAAGAATTAAAGTTCTAATTTATAAACTCTGTGCTTTTTTAATTTTATAAAGCATGAAACTCAGAAAATCAAGAAGGAAAGAAGTTCATTTTTAAGGTTCAGAATGGGTTTGGAGATCTCTGGGCCTCAGTCTCTCAATAGAGAGCTCATTTGGGTAAGAGGATCTCTTCTAGTCCCATTACTTTACAAGTCCAGTGATAGTCCCACTCAGGCTGATCATAGCCCATATCTGTGTTCACCTTGAGGATGTCAGTCCCTTCATCCTTCGTAACACCCGCAGCTGTGCTGGATGTGGCCCCAGTGTGCCCCTCTCCTGTCCTGCCCAGTACTTTTTGCTAATCCACACACTAGTTAGTCTTTAGTATCCTCTCAAGGACCCCACTTCTGACTCCCACTGAGTTGTCCTTCTTTGTTTTGTGTCCCAGAGTACCGTGTGACTCCAGCTAGGCACTTACTACCCTGTGTGGTCTCTGGTGACAGCATTACCATGTGGTCTTTACTCCCTGCGCCCCTGTGGTGTGGGCTTCAGACAGAGACTTATCCATGCACATTACAAATACATGAGTGTGAATACCTGCCTGCCCTGGACACGCTGCTGGGACGTACCAGTGAAGAAGCCAGAACCAGTCCCGATGTCATGGGGCCAGCATTCTACAGCTCACGGTGATCTGGGACCTGGCTCTGTGTCACACACCAGTGAACCCAGCAGATCCAGGCTGAGAAAACAGGTCTCCTGGGTGCTTGTCTCTCTCCCCCCCATCTCACTTGTCAGGTGCTCAGGTAGGTGAAAGTCAACCTCAAGACACAGGATAATTCAGTACCCGTATATCTGAGTTCTGGAAAAATATTCCTATGGATCCAGCCCAGTAGAAGATGCTTTGAAGAGCATGAATACATTGGAAGCTTAGAAAAATGGAATAATTGAGGCTAAAACGATTGAAGCAGTCAGCAAGATGAGCAGAGTCTATGCAAAACATAGCAACTGACCTTTGTTGTGTCAGGAACGCATAGCCATAAAAAAACCTGCTACAGCTTCAAATATCATATCTTTGAATCATTTGAAGGCAAAGAGATTTTTTTTTTAAAGAGTGTCTGAGAGAGGGAGCAAAGAATTCAAATAGGCCAATGCCATGAATGCGCCTCTGTCAGGAAAAGGTCTTTGTAGTTAAAGGGAATGGCATTTCTTTGTTAATGAGGAGAACATTTATGAAAAGCTATTATGTATACTTTTTCAAAAAATAATAATGTAGATCTCTTCCATAATGCAATAAATGTCTGGGTTTAGTTCACCTAACCTATTGTCTAAACTATAATACAAATTCTAGCATGGGCACCTATGAATAAATTGAGTCATATCTTACACGTTGGAATAATTCACAAAGCTATGGCAAAAGCTTTTATTAGAGATTTTATACTATTAAAAAGTGAGCCTAAAAATTGCCTTGCCAGGATTCCACTTGAAAACACTTCTGTTTATGAGAAGAAAGCCCACAATGTCACACTGAAAACTGTGACTACTGTGAAACTCAAGCCCAGCTGATAGCAATGAAAACATGATACTATCTCATGAGTCAGGTAAATCTGGAACTCAGAAGGTCACAAAATAGAAAGGGCGGGCTCCTTTCAAAATTTGGAAACAAATTCTAAAGTCACTTTAGAAGGCAGGTGTCTTCCTTTCAGTAGAACCATGAATCAATTCTCTGTCTGGGGCAAAGTCTGAAAGGTGTGGCTGGTGTTAGGAAGTTTGACTGTGACATGCCAACATTTTCTACTGTTTTTCTGTTTGTTTGTTTGTTTAATAGCTTGGAGTCTGCACTTGCTGTGGACCATTTCCCAGAGCACCCTGCACTGGATGCCCCCTCCCCCGACCTGCTATAGAGGCCCCTCTTCCAGGTCAGGTCCCGATGTTGTTGAATGCCAGTAATGGGAATATTTTAGCAGGTCTATCCTTGGCTCCATGTTAAGTTTTGGGGTATTTTGTGTTGTTTTTGTCTGCTTCCAGACAGGGCAGGATGGAGGGCCTGGAACCCGCTCACCTCCTGTGTGCTGACTAGCAGGGCACGTCTTTAAATTGACTTTAAATTTGTTTGGTTCCAAATTTAACAACTTTTGTCAATGAGTTCTGACGCTGGATAGCAGGACCAGAAAAATGAATTGAGGGTAATTATGTTCATTTGGCTTGAGGTTTCCTTTGAATCACAGTCCTTACCGAAGCCATTGGGAAGCTAATGGCACACTTAACATTCTGTTAAGAATTTTTTAAAAAGACACTTTTTTTTTGTGCTCTGTATGTAGCATGAGCTGAAAGTTTCAACATAATTTAAAACCAAGGATTTTCTTTTCAAATTCCTGGGTTAAGGCTTTAAAAAAATAGGATAATAAAAGTGACTTTGATCTCATAAATTATCAGAATGTTCACGTGAACAAATAGCAATGAAACCATCCTTCCTGTGAAAAGCAGATCTAATATCTAATTCCTGGAGGTTACCACTCAAATTACAACCCATGACTGGCAAAAAAAAGAGTCAGGAAGGCTCAGTCACTTAAAAGTGTTTTAAAAGTGCTTACAAGATATATATATATATATATATATATATATATATACCAGAAGAGGTCCACATTAATATGCATATCTTCTTCAATATATATTTAAGAAGATGTAAAACTAAGCTACTTAAGGACATAGAGATTAGAGCAAGTCTTAAAGACAGCTTAAAATACTAATGTTCTGTCATGATAGGATAATTTTTATATCACAAAATCTGCTGGCACAAATTGTTTCTCAGTATAATGATAAGTGTGAAAAACAGAGGTCAGTCAGATTATATTCGATTCCTCTCTGCCAGTGATACCTGGGAAGTATATTTTCATGTCCAGTTGGACATTAGAAACGAATTTGCATCCTTAAAAAGTTGTTTTTGCTCAGCATTGGAGAACACTGGGTAACTTTCTTGAAATCAAATATTAAATATGATTTTGGAAACAGGATTTTCTCTAATATCAAGTTCTTGAAGACGTTTCTACAGTGATAATGGGGCTCCAGAGGACTTATGACTCACCAGACAGAGGTGCTCTTTGTGGAAAGGGATTTGTTAAGTACAAAAAGGCATTTTAAGAAGAAAGCTCTTGAGAATATTAAAGATCCTCAAATTCCTAACAGAAACTTACAGAATATTTACACATAAATTATAACTTTAAATATAGCATTTGATTCTTCTTAGAACATTTACTCCATTATGTATACAATATTCTACTTTTGTGCAGTTCTGAAAAATTATCAAGTATGACTTAGCCATAGCTTCTAAGAAACAGTCAGGGGATGCCGTCTCCTAAATCATACATGGATAGAATGCTAATTGCAATTACTGTCACTTAGAAAAGGAAAAAAAACTCATCCTCAGCTGATGAAATTACAAGTTAGATTTCAGTCTTTGAAGCCTCAGGAATATTGAGACCTGGAAAATGCTGTTTGTTGGGATGCCAAATAATTTTTGGTCAAGCACAAATATTTTAGTCTTTGCTGGGTTGTGTATAGTGCAGTACGGGGATGAGAACAGGTCTCTATCGACTCTGTCCTTAACAGCTTTCTAGACACAGTTCATAAAACCCAGACTAGAAAGTGAGAAGCTGTGTGGTGCTTCTGACTCCTGACTGTCCATGGAAGAAAGGTAGTTTAGTGAGGTGGGCAAAGAACTCGACTAAGATCAGTTCCAGTTTCCTTTTCCCCTTGTCTCTACTTGCTGTGAAATCACGTGTAAACTATCAATTCTCTTGCATCTCAGACTCCTGTTTAGTAAAATAAAGCTAATAGCACGCATGTATGTTCATACGAACGTAGTTCACTGTTTGACATCATGAGGATTTACATATGCTAATTTTCATTAAACTGCCTTCAATTGTGACTGGCAAATATCCAATAAATATTAATCAATATTTGACCAGGTTAAAGATTAAGTGGAAATAGATTTCTGATTTTTTTCTTTCATGTAGTTGGACAGTGGGCTGGATAGCTTTAGTTGTCAGCTTGACCCACCTGTATAGACGGGCCTCAATTGGAGAATTTCTTCCATTGGGCAGGCCTGTGGCCACATCTGTGGGGTATTTTCTTGATTGTTGTGATGTGGGAGGGCCCAGCCCACTATAGGTGGTGTCACCCTTGAGTAGGTGGTCCTGGGTTCTATGAGAAAGCAGGCTGAGCACAGACCAGAGTAGCAAGTCAGTAAACAGCTGTCCTCCATGGCCTGTGCTTTGATTCCAGGTTCCAGCCATGAGTCCTGTGTTGGGCTCCTTCAGTAATGCACTGTGACAAGGAAATGTAAGCCAAATAAGCCCTTCAGTCCTCAAGTTGGTATTGCTCCGGGTATTTTGTCATAGCGATAGAGACGCTAACTAAGACAGACAGCTTTACATGCTGTGATTAACACAGTAGATCTGTGGCTTTTTAGTGAAACCTCTAAGTGGTTTCCCAGCAGGTGAGCAAGCCACCTTAGAAAGGAATCTATCATTTTGTTTTTCTCTTTGTGACCGCCTTTCCTGATACAGGAATTGTGGAACACTTACTTGGGTAATGTCTTAGAAACATCCCACCCACAAAAATAAATGCATCTATACAAACATTCAAATCTTAATGTCTCTAAGTCTCCACCTACTCGCAAAGAATATAAAATCCCAGACACTTTGCATTTTCTCTTCAATATTTATGGAAACCCCAAGGAGGAGCTTCCTAGTGATTTTAATGTTCCCTGATCTCTGCTTCTCAAGTGTTGCTGCCCACTGGGGGACTTTAACAAACCCGCTGCGGAGGCTGCACTTCATACCCAATAAATCTGAATCTTTGAGGCAGAACCAAACCAGGGCTTTTAAAAACTCGCTCAGTGGGTCCACTGTGCATCCTGATCTGAGAACACGACTCCAAGGCAGCCTTGAAGCTCCCCCTTGCTGACATCTAGACATTTTCACTCTGATTGGCTGGTTCAGAACCCTATCCAACTGCTGGCTGCTGAGACCTCAGTCCATCCATCAAGTCTGCACTGTCTTCTCGATTCTCCACTCTGGTCACTCAGTGGAATTATTTCAGTAGAGTTTAAGATACTGCAGTCATGCCTACTCTAGACTAAATAAATCAGAAGTCCTGGGCGGGGGACCCACTACCTGGGATTTGTGAACTGTGTTTCCATGTGTACTGCTCCATGAGTTTCTGGGAGAGCTAAGGAGGCCCTTCTCTCCAGTGTGGTGGTGATTGTCCCTCCACTCTGGTGGGGCCCTCCCTCCCGTGGCTAGCAGTTAGCCCCAGCCTGTCCTGGCTTCATCCAAATGGCCACCCACACTGATCATGATTTGTCAGTTGAAATTCCAGAGCTGTCTCACTCCCTGAGGAATTTGACATTTCTTTTCCCAGCATCTAAGCCACATTTCCCTGTCTGTGTCTCTGCCATGTATGATATGACTCTTTAGAATAAGTTTCTTTTTAAAGGCTTCATTTGTGTGTGCTTTGTGCCTATGTTGATTCTTTCAGACGTGATCCCTTTGAGTTCCTTGAACACTTGCTCAAATTCTTTCAAGTTTATTATCCCGCATTCTGGGAGGAGGGTCGGGTCCCAGTAGAGACACATGTACTCCAAGTGGCACCTTTCCGCCTCGACTCGGACTCTCATTTCCAGCCCCTGTCACAGTTTGTCAGTCTGAGCTGTACAGGCATGCCAGCAGGTGGGTAAGCTGAGATGGTTAAGTTCATTCCACAGTGTCTCCCGAGAGGATGCTGGTCCTCAGACTGTGCCATACGCCTTCCATTTCTAGGAGCTTGCCTCCTGAGGTTAGTTAGCCATCCCTACCTAACTCCTTCTTTAGTCCTCAGTCTCTACATATCTGAATTTCTATCGTGGGGACAATTCGGATCCCTTCCCTTGCGTTGCATCCAAGTCTGGATGCTTATTAGTGCCTAAGAACATTCTTGAACCTTTAATAGATGTTTACTGCCTGGGGTGGTTAGCTTCAGTTGTCACCTTGACACACCTGGGAAAAGAGAACCTCAACTGGGGAATTTCCTCCAATGGGCAGGCCTGTGGGCAGGTCTGTGAGGCTGTGAGGCATTCTGACTGTTTAGTGATGTGGGAGGGCTCAGGACACTGGGTGTGGTACCACCCTGGGCAGGTGTTCTTGTGTAAGAAAGCAGGCTGAGCATGGGCCAGGGAGCAAGGCAGTAAGCAGTGTTCCTCCACGGCCTGAGCTCTGCCCTGTCTTTCCTCAGCAATGAGCTGTGATGGAGCTGTGTGAGTCAAATACACCCTTTCCTCCCCAAGTTGGTTTAATCAGAGCACTAGAAAGCAAATTGGGACACTGACTTTAACATAGAGAAATCCCTTAAAGAATGTTTCTGTTAAGGCTGGAGAGATGGCTTATCAGTTAAGAGCACTGGCTGCTCTTGCACAGGACCAGGGTTTGGTTCCTAGCACCCACATGGTAGCTCACAATTGTCCCTAATTCTAGGTCCAGTGACTCTCACGCCCTCTTCTGGCTTCCTTAGGCATTGCATGAATCAGTTGTAATATATATTCAGGCAAAACACTCATACACATAAAATAAATAAAATTATTTAAAAAGCATGTTCTTGATTTACTAAACAGGCTAGTATATCAGACTCGTAAATCCAGCACAGTCACTTTAAGAAATACGCAGTAGGGATCCTAAGGGAAGGAAATGTTCCTTTAAAATCAGACTTCTTTTCTCTGAATGGTCTCATTCTCTTTCAGTTCTTAGAACATTTGGACAAATCAAAAGTCTCTTATAGACCTCAACTTGAGCAAGATATTATAAGAGCAAGATAAAAGCCAAACAATAAATCATCACAAAAGGGAAGGATGGTGGTGTTTTCCCTAAGAGGGAGCTATAAATTATTAATTTATGTCAGAAAGGAGTACAGGCCATGTCATAAAAGTGAATCACTGCAACACCAGTCTGCAGACCATCATCTGAGAACACCTGCATTAGGACATAAAAGTTAAGATATGGTTTCCACTGTGGCCCTAGGGATGACTTTAGCTACCCAGAAATCTGCTGTGTCAGATCTCAGAATATTGAAATGCTGCCAGTCCCCACTCAAATCTCTGGTGATGAAACAAAACACTCCTGCCTGTCTGCTTCTGGGGACCAGGAGCTCTTCCCTGCCCTGTGTGGGAGCCCCACAGAACCACAGGAGTCAGTTAAGAGCCGAGTAAATGTCAACTCTCTAGAAATCCAAAGTAACTCAATCCAGATGGAAGTCTCCAGGACCCTGTTTACACAGGTCACTGGGGAAGAGCAAAGACCTGTAAACTCAGGTTCCTACATTGATGACAGTCTAAAACACCCTTTTCAGTAGAGGAGTTTCTTTTCCCTTCCAGTTTGTCTTTGAAAATTTGATTTGACCAGAGCAAGGCATAGTGCAAAGGGGTGGAGGCGGAGAAACGTGTCTCGGTGCAGAGTTTTTAATAGCTTGGTACAAAAGGAAAACATATCAGCAACAGCTGGCTTTTTGGGTGTCCTCCTCTGAAGCAGGTAACCACAGGGGGTATTCTCTTCAAGAACTTTCAGGTCACACCTGGATTTTAGTCAAGTTCCCCCACCACAGTGGATCCCAGGACAGTTGGCCATCACAACTGCCTAAATTCTCTCTCAGATATTTTATTCAAGGTGCCATATCATATTCCCACTGAGAAGATTTTTCTAGATGTTTGAACTGTGTCTCTAGAAGCAATGAAGTTACTCTTCTGAAGGAATGACATAGAGAGTTTTTGTTAATTACGTTTGCTGTGTCTTCAAGACCATCAAGGAAATGGCATCCTGAAATTCGGCCACATTCTTTAATAAACACACACTTGGGCCTATGCATTCAGCCTTGATGTTTTCTGTGCTGCATCAATAAAATTTAATTAAAATGTGTAGAAAAATTACAGTAATTTCCATTTGTCATTCCAAAATGCTGTTATGAGACGGAAGCCCTTCACACCTGTGCCTATAAGCAGAGTGTTAAGAGTATGATGGGCTGTTAAAGGGGGTGATGCCATTGCCGTCCTTAGAAATTTTAAGGTGATAATAAGCAACCATCTGTCTGGAAAGTCATCACAGTAGGAACCAGAGCAGCTGACAGACCAGACTCTGTTCAGATATATTTTCCCATTTTGCATGGAATGAGACCTAATATAGAAGGATGTGGATCATATACATTTATAGGTTGTTATAAGCATTGATGATGGTACATTTGTTTTCTAAAAGTGAAAGGAGGGATAGAGAAAAGGAGGGAGGGAGGGAAGGAGAGAGGGAGAGGAGAACAAGAGGAAGGGCAGGGGACGGAGGGGGGAGGGAGGGAGGGAGAGTAAATATCTCTGAGGAGCTTAAAAGTTCATTTTTATAGCCCACCTAGCTCTCATCCTCTTTGGTTTTATGACTTAAAATTCCCAAGCTACAATGGTATGTTATGTATAAACAAACACAGATGTAGTTAAGAGACCAGGACAGATTTATTTGAGCAGTTATACTTCAACAATAGTTTTGCCAGAGAGAAAATTTACATAAAGAATTTTCAAGGGAGCTAGGCTCAAGGTTTTTATCTTACTTATCTTTATTCACCTTGTCCCTGGGCTCCAGGGCTCAGAATGCAAAGGGTACGCACTGTGCACTGTTTGAGATTCCAAATGGTCATCTGTGGTTCCTATTGTAATGCCAGTAGATTGTAGAGTAAAAGCTTCTCAGGGGTTTGCAGACTTTTCTGGGCACTGAAAGTTCAGTATGTTCTTGCCTTGATGTGGGAGCCTCACTCTCATTAGCATTTAAAAGGAAACAGTTATTAGCTGAACTACTAAATGTCCTTTATACAACATAATGAGTTTCATTGAAAAGAATCAACCAGCTCAGCTACAGAAAAATTTAAACACTGTGCCATCATTTATAAATTCAGCTCTTCTAGGATGATATTTTAAAGGTAACTTTGAATGAAGGGAAGAAGAAAAGTGGTAGAAATTTTGACAAAAGAATGTAATTAGAGTAAAAAACATAAAGGCAATTCCATGCTTTAAGAAGAGATCTTTGATCTTCTGAGAGGTCGGGAAAGCAGAGGCATTGTTGCCCAGGACATTCTCTTTCCATTTTGAACAGGTAACTGGCGTGAAACGTGACTGCTTTTGTTAACATGTTAGAGGAAAAAAAAAGTACAAAACCATAATCAAACCCACTGTAATGCAAATCAATAAGGCAGAGACACACTGCGGGAAACTCAACAGGCAATAGAATTGCACGTGAATTTCTTTCAGTGTCTTAGGATTACCCTAGACATTAGCCTTATGCATTCGGCTCATCAAATCGAATTTAATGCATAATGTCAAAATTAAACAAAATAATTAATTAGCACATATTTTTTCTTTGTAATTTTTATCTTAAACTGTTAATGGTCATAATTCAGTCATTCATCAACTTACTTATTAATTCAATATGATTTTATTATGCTCCTAAGTCCAAGACAAAGCCAAATGATAAATTTCCATAAATTTCTCTTATAGACCAAGTAGCTTTAGAGATTAAAGTCTAGAGTCATGAAAGGCCAAAGTAAATTTATACGTTATTTTGTATAAGTGATTTCTTAGAAGGGAATGTGCTATTAAGATCAATAACTACGTTCCTAATAACTAACCCTTAAATTCATAAGTAAAGTCAAGCAAGCTACTAATTCCAAAAGCTCTGTGTTCGGTCTATCCTCAGTGATGTTATGAACTGAATTATCATCATCCCTGGGCTAAAGACCTTAAGAAATCATCAACCTTAAAGGACAGAACTGTCCAGAACTACTCCCCTGAGAGGCTCCAGTCCTCCTGAATCCACCTTCCCCCTCACAGGCTTCTCCTTGCTCTTCTGTAGTCTAAACCAGGATCAGGTCACACCCCTACTCTGTTGAGGCTGAGGGCCTGGTCAAAGTGTTATCACTTTGTTTTAGAGATTTCTAATGCTTTAGCTTTCTGTGATATACTTTTAGACGCTTCCTTCTCCAGGCTTTTATGCCCCCCTAAATCTGCACAGAAATCTGATTATCCTTAACCCCAAACTCCTAAACCCCAAAGCCCCAAATCAGCCTGTTAGGAACACCTCACTTCCAGGAAACAATGCAATCCTCTGGTTCCCATAAGATATGGGGCATCTCATCGTGTTAAGTTAGCACAGGTTAAAAGTTGCCGCATTGGGTGATGCCTCTGTCTGACTCTCACACCCCCCATCTATGTCTACCTGTCTCTGCTATGTCAGGACCTCCTAAGGGACAGAACTATGTCTTACGTCGTTTTTGCTTTTGTGTCCCTGCCTTCCAGCACATCTGCCGTGCATGCTTAGAACACACTTGAAGTGAAAAGCTAGGCAGTCCTTCAGTCAGACCCTGAGAAGTTGAGTGTGGGCAGTATGAGGTTTGTACTCTAGGTGACGGACACAAGCAGTCTTAGGAAAAGCCACTCCAACCACTAACTTTGTTTGAGCTGAGAATTTTTCCACAAAGAACCATCTGATTTTCAGTGTGGAATGTGCCATCCACAGTTCAAACAAAGGATTTTAATTTGGATTGCCTCAGACATGAATTTAATCTGACAGTTTATTAAAACAGTCTACCCAATGATGTGGCTTCAAGATAAATGGCAGATTGATCCTGCATCTCATCTCCATCATCATTTTTAGCAAGTAATCCCTGCCCATCCTTAGTTTAGAAGGAACCAAGTATAGATCTTATCTCGATGTTCAGTCACAGAATACTAGGTTTGAAACAAATGTTTTTAAAACATTTTAAATCTAGATGACTGAAGATCTTACTTGTATTAAATTACTTACCAGGACCCTGTCATTAGTAGTGGAGTCAGGGCAGACCCTGCTTTGGGGATTCTCAGTCACATGTTCTTTGTACCACATCATCTTGTTTTTCTTATATTCCAAATCCTCTATTTGCATTTTCTTGCAAAGTCATGCATAGCACTTTCAATTTGGCTCCCATTGTCTCTTTTTATTGGAAATTTAAATTTGGATTTGCATTGCTGCTTTTCCACTCAATGACAATAAACACTAAAAATATCATCTGGAGGGAATGGAAATAAAATAAGCATTTGGAAAGAATGCTGTAAGAGGGTGCCATTGTTTGCCCATCAATGCTCGACAAGGATTCTGGCTCTTCAAAAGCAAACATATGAAAACATCTATGTCCAACCCAACTGCACTTTAGTTAAAAGGTTAAAACATACTGAAATTGGTAGGTTTTCAAAGATGATAGAGAAAATTTAAGAAAAATTACTCTTGGAATCAGCTTAAGGTAAGATAAAGGTAGCCAAGCACCTGTCCACTTATCCACCCATCCGTGCAAGCTTTGTTGAATCAATGAAGCTGATGCCACCTACTAGTAAAGAATGTTTAATAAGAGGCAAGGTAATTTTATCTGCAACATCTGAAAGTCGGAGTTTGAAGTGTGAGAAAACTTGACAATCCCCCTGAAAGGTCTCCTTCTCTCTGCTGTTACCCCGCCGTCCCCCACAACACACAAGAGACTTGTTTTCTTTCTCCCGTTGGCCCGGCTTCCTCCAGCCATCTCTCCGTTTCTCTGGCTCTCTTTGCTGCAGGATTCCTTTAAAGGTTTCTCTGTACAGGGTTCTAATGTCCTTCCTCCTGTTTTCTCTCGAACCTGCTCTGACTGGGCATCTGCCTTCCACTGTCCCAGTCTATGGTGTCCATGTTAACAACACTCACATTCTACGCTCTTCTTGACATTCCATCAGCATTGATGTGGCTCACCATACTCGTTCTTGTGGGGGGTTCTCCTTTTGGTTTCTAGGATAGGATACTAGCTCAGCTTTTCATTTTTTCTCCTAGCTATTTCTTTTCCTTTGCTGGATGCTCCATCACTCTCCTCAAGATTGAGTGTTCATTTTCCAATTTACTAAGAAGGTAGATTTTAGCTCACAGTTTTGAAGGTTGCCATCCAGGGCCGATTGGCTTTGTTGCCTTAGATCTGTGATAAAGCAACACATCCCAGAAGTATATGGGGGAGTAAAACCATTCACCCCATAACTAAGAAGCAAAAGAGGAAGAAGAAGGGCCCTTCTAAGGGCACATCCCCAATGATCTAAGAGCTTCTACTCCGCCCCACTTCTCTAACATTCCCTAGGGACTAAGCCGCAAGCACATGAACCTTTGGAGGAAATGCAACAATCAAAATAGCAGATCTCATCTAGGCTTACGTTTTTAGTATCAACTGTATACTGATGGCTCCCAGCATTGAATATCTGGTCATCTCTCCTGTATAGCAGACTCTATGTCCAGCTGGGGACTCTATAGCTCCACTTCCCTGCCAAATACACAGGCCCACACAGCAAGTCCTGCTTGTCCTCCTGTCAGTTACTCTCAGTCTTCCCTGGCTAATAACTGGCACCTTTGCTTTAAGTCACAGCACATACGAGCCTGTATGAAGACGCTTCAGTGTTCCCTGCACCATTCCTGCCCTCTGTGAGCTGTGCCACGTTGCTGCCTTGATGCACTCTCTGATACACACTCCCTTGCCTCACTCCACAGTAAACATGTTGGTCTTTTTGCCAGTGGAACCCTTACCTGCCGTTCTTAAGTACTAGACAGTTCTGCCCCATCTATTCATATGGTTCTCACTTTCATCTCCTTAAAGTGTCCCCTTTTTGGTGAACTCTTCCCTGGCCCTCCTATTGAGAATTCCAAACCTGCAATCCTGTCTCCACTCCCTGTCTTGTTTCTGGTTTCGTGACCATTGTAAATGCACAGTAGTGTCATTTATTTTGACAATTATAAATCTCTTCCAGTACGGGCTCATTTTAGTCTACTGTTGTATCACCAGGATCTTGAACAATGGCTGGTAAGGAAGACTCTCAAAAAATGTCAGTTCAATAAATAAAGGTAATTACTGATAAAGAGCTAGCTCTTAGGCTTTGTATATATCAATAAACAATAATTTAAGTTATTTAACTGCAAGGGATCTGGTGGAGATAATTTTTTCTTAATATTTTATCGAGCTTTTGTGCAACTTAATATTTCATACAACATTTCTTAGTCAAATTTAGACTCCTTCTTCCAGACCCACCCCCAACCACACCCCTGCCAGACCTCAAGCATTCCACAATACATGTTAAGTCCTATCCACTCAGATAGTTGTACCCAGATGTTCTTTGGTGCAAATTCATCCACTGGAATTCAGTCAAGTCCATCTAGAGGAAATAATTTTTAAGTGGGAACTATGAGAAAGGACTTGGAAATCCTAGTAAAAATGGACAGTTTGAAAGTATATGACTTTGCAAGTCAGTCTCGGGCAAGGTAGAAATAGCTGTTGGAAACAGCTGGAAGTTTGGCCAGATAACCAGCTGGCAAGCCTGCCTGGGGGAAGAGAGAAGAGGGAGGAGGGGGGAGCAGGAGAGGCAGGCTGGGACTCCTGTGAGGGACCCGTGGGCCTGCACATCTTCTGGATGACTCGGAGGGAGACCTCTAGACTGCAGACTATTGTGTCTTGAATGTCTGTAACAGCACTCAGTGTCCAGGACTAGAGGCAGGGCTTGTGGAACCTGCCGGCCTCTAGAACTGAAGGCACATTGGAGCAGTGAACGCTGCCAAAGCAGGGGAAGAACTGCGGCACAGCTTCACATGCCCTCTAATGGGATGTGGTGCCATTCATGGTGTGACTCCCTACAGTGCGTGGCAGCACCACGGAGCTCCACTACGTTGCTTTGTGTCTAGCACATAGTGAGGCTGGGTGGTTTTTTCCCCCACAGGATATACAGAAACGAATGCACTTATTTTTAGAGGACAATCACCATTTACAAAACAGATTTTAAAGTGAAAATGCAATTCTTGAAAAGGCAGTTCAATTCTTAAAGCTATAAAGAATACATAATTCTCACAATCCTTTGTCTGCAGATGTAGCTATTTGATTAGCTGGTATAGACAAAGTCAATGAATACATTTCCTCTGTAAATCAGATCACCTTTAGATTTTTATAATGCAAAGTTGATTTACACAGACTTTCCCCAGGGCTTCCCTGGTTGACTCCCTCTTTTTCTATGGTTAAATGGTTCTAGGAAGAGAGGCAAAGGGCTGAGAATGTGTGCTGCATGTGGATGCTGTATTATACATAGGTATGCATGTGTATGAAAATATGCACATATGTCATGTCTGCATATATTATTAGAGAAAGAATACATAGAAAATGATAGGTCCTAACAGAAAGAAAAGAAGGAAGGTGTGAGAAGGAAGTAGAAAAGAATCAGCATTTATTAAGCTCTTACTTCATGAAGGGGAGTGGGGTGGGGGTTGGACAGTTATCCAGATGTTAAACAATAAGCTTGCAAAAATCCCCTTCCTTAAAGGAGAGCGCTCTGAGGCGATCTGGAAGCCCATCAGGGAGGCTTGTCATGCCACCCAGAGGGAGGGCAGAAAGCTGTAGGGCACTGATTTCAGCTTTGTCTCCCCTAGGTGCTGTGCTGCCATCTCACCATAAGAGTTATCTTTGAAGTCGAGCCGAACAGTCCAGATAGCATGACTTAAGAGTGCAAGTCCCTAAACAGGATTCGGCTTCCCAGAATACAAATGCTCAGAGAACCAAGAGGCCAGGGAAAACCAGCTCAAGACATTTCCCTTTAAGACCCCAGAGAACATTAGTAGTCTTCAGAATTCAAAAGGTCTTGGAATTGCAGGTTTCCAGGTATTGGCACCAGGTTTTTGGTCTATTTATTTTTGTTTCATTTGGGTGCTATTAAAATGCCAGGAATTGCATTTTGGGAGTCCTCTGAAGTATCCAAGTATCCACCCAAGGTGGAGTGGTGGGCAGAGGGAAGGGTGGTTTTGCAGAGTTCCTGAACTGGAGGAGGCAATCAGGACCAGGTGAACTTAAGGCATGATAAAGAGGGCTGAAGGAAAGCAAGAACCACTGCCGAGAGCTCTAGGGTAAATCTCCAGAACTCGCGTTTAGGAACTGCTGGCTAATTACAGACTTTGCGTGGGTGTTACTTACTCCCCACCCCTTGCTGACGGACAATCACTGGAGAAATCTTGGGCTCCTCCGCCTCCATTTGTACTTGGGTGATCTCATCACTGAGTTCAGTTTTTCATCCTGCCTGACAGTGACGCTCCGGGCCATGCATCTTTGCAATGCTCACCCACTGTACCCTGGGAGCTTACTTGGCTTCCTGTTTTGGACTGAGCCAAATAGGAAGTTTAGGAAAGGTGATGCAAACAAATGATTGAGATGGACCTGCTATCCAGACCTGTAAGAGCTTGTGTACCTATTCAACAAACAAGTTTGCAGAGCCACGCCTGCTTCCGGTCCAACTCCCGGAGTCTGTGGCTTAACTCAGTGTCTACTCACTCCCAACCCCTCGGCCGCCGGAGTGGTGAGACAACGGAAGGAACACAACTACAGCAAAGGTGCCCGGGCCAAGTTTATCATAGAATATATATCCCAACAAATTCACAGACACACAAGCAAGCTGAACTGGTACAGGCAAACTACAGAGTCCACCAGTCAAAACGGTGGAATTTTAGGTGTGGCAGGAAAGTGACAGAAAAATGTTTTTTTGTTTGTTTGCTTTGTAAACAACAAAAGATAATTGTTCCTTCTTACCTTTGAGAATGAGGCTTCTAAACTAGAATGACGATTATCCTAAAATTACTCTGCTTAAAGCTTTCCAATAATATCTTCTTTGTGCTGAAGTGTGCTTCCCCTACATTTGTGTGTCGCAGTCCTAATCCTCAGTGCCTCAGAATATGACCGTACTGAGAAATAAGGTAATTGCGCACCTAATCAGTTCAGATGAGGTCATGGGGTAGGGTAGGCCCTAATCCAGTATGACTGATAGTCCTATCAAAAGAGGAAACTTGGAGATAGCTAGCACTTAGGAGAATGGCAACTGGACACAAAAGCACAGATTGGGATGATCTGGCTATAAGACTGCCAGAAATCACCAGAAGCAAGAAAGATGGTACGTACTTTTCCTGCCAGCCCTGAGAAGGAGCCAGTCCTACCAGCACCTTCGTCTTTGTCTTCTGGACTCCGGAGCTTTGAGGAATGATTCCCGTTACTTACTCCAACCCTGTAATATTTGGGATTAACTTTAGGGGATCTAACTTCCTTCATAAAGTACCTAGAATTTTATCAGTTATCCCTCTGTGGACTCATTCCTCCCTGTGTCCTCTCACCTCCGCCTTTCCTCATTTCTGAGCCACACTGAACCATCTACAGAGCTTCAGTGGGTTTCCTGAGCTGTATTTCTGCCAATCCCGTGGTGTCCAATGTCCCTCTTAGAACTCTCCATCCCCAGTTAGACCCCAACTTACTATATTTATCTTGCTCTAGATTAGGCATCATCTCTGGAAACATCCTCCCAACTTTCCCGGTTATAACCATGCTGGATGCCCTACTAAACACTAACAAACAAGTTCTGGAGATGTCTATCGTAATGCCAAGCATACTGGGAATCAGAGCTTGTTTTATGCCTTTGTCTGCACAGTGAGCCCCTTCAGGGGAAGGCCCTATGCAGTCTGGGTTCCTGTTCCTTAGCCCGTGCTTGGCACCGAGTGGCTAAGTGGACAGGGTGGAAGAACCCATGTACATTCTTACGCAGATATTCAAGCAGGTGTGTTTTCAGAATAAGGGAGACCCAGTTTGTTGGTCTGACAACAGGCAGTTGAATGTACTTGGATGCAAAAACACTCAAAGAACAAACCACTTCCACATTCTTCTTCATTTCCCTCTCTTGAATAACTGCCCACTCTCACATGCTTTATAATGCTTTTAGATGTAAGTGACTGTGAATTATTACTGACTGCAGGCCTTTCATCTTCGAGACTGACAGTCTACATTCCACATCTCTCAGAAGGGAGAGACTGTTATAACTATATTTTTGCTTACCAAGAGAATTGTTAATGGTTATCCTGGAGGGAAAAAAAAATCCATAAATATCCAACCTGTAATGAAGTCTTCTGCTTACTTTCTTTCTTTCTTAATGAAATTCTTTCGATGTGCACTGTCAGAATGGATGCAGACCCATTACAGAAAGAGACAAAGCCCACCCTGAGTTTTTCTTTTACCTGTTTGGTCCTCATTTGGGAATCAGACGACAGATTGTTGTAGGTATAATGTGCCTGTGTGACGCCACAGAAGAGAACAGCGACTATCCCTGAAATTCAAAAGAAGACCAGTCAAAACCACTTTTCCTTCTGAAGTCAAAAGGCAGAGCTAGTCCTACTGGAAAATGAACTTGGTGTCAGGAGAAGTTGAACTCGCCATAATTACCATGATAATGAAACCGGGGTAAATCTTGCTACTTGTTTTAAACATGGGTCTTGGGGGTGAAACATAAAGAGAAGCATTAAATGGATTCTTGCTGCAAGCGAGACGTAGAAGATCCTTCCTGGAGATAAATGATTGCCTAGTCATGAGTTAGGAAAGTTATTTTTGGAAGCACAGGAAGAAAAATGTGTAGTGTCAACTCTGGGCTTCCCAGAGCCAAGGCTAGCTACTTTGCTGCATTTTGCACTAAGTATTGGCATGTGTGCTTTCTACTGTGTATCTTGGGGGTCCTGTCACCCCTTAATTTAGTATTAAAAGCCATGAGCCACAAACCTAACACATGGACATGGGTCTCGTGCCCCCGCCCACGCTCCTCTTTGCCAAACAGGAGAGAGAAGACCTCGTGTGCTTGCTTGCCTCCCTCGCAGAGCTGGATGTGCTGTCTTTCTGCAGCTAAGCAGTAATGTGCACCTCTGCTCAAGACATGCACACCCGAAGGCAGCCGGTCTGCGGTCTGTGCCCCTACGTTACCCACCAGCAGCTCATTGCTGGCCAGCTCTAAGGCGCATGTCTTAAACCACAGTGCTCTCAGCCTCAGATGCCACATGAAGTCACACACGTTAGGTGACCCTTGTGGACAGCAGAATAGCAATGCAGAACAAAAGTGTTATTGGTTCTGTGGCTCTGTCCTTCTGGTACTGTCCCTGGACTGGGTGGAATATGGTGGGAGCTGGACTCTATTTTGGATTAAAGATTAGATTAATTATGGGAAACTGGACAGAGAGGAGAGCTGTGCGGAAAACGCAGGAGATAAGTATTTCTCAACTCAGACCGAGACGGGTGAACTGAATTTCAAGTAGCAGAGTCTTTCCATCTAAAAACACTCATAAATTAAATGCTGATGATTGATTCCTGAGAGTGCGGGCATATGCGAACTGAATGCTGGCATTTCAGATGAACTTGCAATAAAGGATTTTAAAGGGATGAACTTTTTTCTTCATAGACTATACACATTTATTTACATGATGGGTATTTTTCAAGTTGGAATCAGATGAAACATTGCTAAAACAGATTGACCAGCACATAGACACTGACATTGTCTATTTACTTTAATAACACTATCCTTTACATTTTTTTAGATAAAAGAATAAGAACAAGGAGGAAAGTTTGCCAATAAATGTTTGTGAAGATGTTTGGTAAATGTTTAGTTTCTTAGCATGTCTTGAGACATTCTAAGAAAAGCGTTGCATATTACTCTTCACAGAATTTCTATTGCAAAACAGTGAACACCAGGCAAATGTTCAGGCTATTGATGTGTGGTCAGGACCCTGAGGCAGGAGGACACCCACGTGTGTCATTTGGGTATCAAACGCTTCTGTTTATTTAAAAAATGCTACGCACCTACTTTCAAGTCTCCCGTGGACTTTTCTGATGAGGGTTTGCTGAGCCTTTCATTGCCGAAGAACGGTAATGACATCTACTGATGTTCTGGAGAGGAAGTGAGGAGGCGCAGGTGTACGGAGCGAGTAAATCGAGTCATTTGGAGACTAAGCATGGGGAAAGGACGCTCTGAAGGGCAGGGAAGGGGCTCGGCTGGTCAGAACACCTACTGCGAGCTGGTGTCCCTTCCACCCTCCAGATGACTGCATTCCTGCGCCCTCTCCCTGCAGACTTCAGTGATCGGCAGCCCCGCCCTCTGCCCGCCTTCTTGGCAGTGCCCAGTCTCCCTGCTGCTCAGCGGAAACCGCCGGGCTCATGCTTTCCTCCCTCACTGCACAGCGCCACTGTGTTAGCTTGTCCTCTAGATTAATCTGAGCCCGAGCACTTCTTCACTCCTCCAGCCCAAACATCCTTCTCCAAGGTGTCATCATTTGGGGCCTGGATTGGAGCAACACCTCCTGAGTGAACTCTTGCCTTCCCTGTTGGTCCCTCACTCACTCTTCCCACAGAACTAGCAATTCTTTAAACACACTTCCTATCCTGTTAGTCTTCTGCTCAAAACTTTGTAATGTACTTCCAGGACCTGGCCCTACCCCTTCCGTCTTCCTGACAGCACCCTGACCTCATTCTTACCACACTTCCTCCTGGCCCACCACAGGGCCCTTGAACATCCTAGTCTCACTGTTTAGAAGGCTCTTCTCTAGAAACCCACATGGTTTCCTTCCTTCAGACATTGCATTATCATACAAACTCATCCTTCTCTGCCCCTCAGTTCCTCCCATATCATCTATTTAATGGTTTTGTCTGTTTTTTTTAAAATACTTATTTATTTTCATTTTGTGTATATGAGTATTATGCCTGCATGTGTGTTAAGTGTTCCGGGTCATGCAATGCCCATGGAGGACAAAAGAGGGTGTCAGGTCTCCTGGAACTGGAGTTACCAATGGTCATTAGCGCCATATGGGTGCTGGGATTTGAACCCCTGTCTTCTGCAAGAACAGTCAGTGCTCTTAACTGTTGAGCTCTCTCTTCAGTTCCCCCAAGTTTTGTCTTTTTGTTTTCTGCCTTCCTGCGCTGAAACCCAGAGGTTAAGAGATTCTCTGGTCCCTAAGCCTTAGAGAAAAACGCTGGACATGGCAGATACCTTTTGAGTACTTGGTGAGGAATAACTGCAGAATTGTTGAACAATAGGTCAAACACTCAAGGTCATCTTGAAGGTGATAGCCAGGATTCAAGCTCCCACAGACTTTCTGCTTTTCTGCCTACATTAGTTCATCTATGAGTGTTTTGAAATGATCCTAATCGATCTGAAAACTACCATTTCTGATACCCTAGGAACATAGTCGGAGACTGATGGCAGAGGTCACACACTAAGGTAGCCGCTTTGTCCTCTGAGTATGTCATTCCATTGGTTTTCAGTTGCTTGCCTCACGTAGAACACTAACATGCAAGGATTCTGCTCAATGCTTTTTGGAACCATGTGTAAGGATGCACACGACCGCAGAGCACGAAGACTATTATGTGATCAGAGGCTTGATGTAATTAAAATAAAACAACAAGGTTCATCTGCCCCTTAGTATTAGCATATAAGATTATAACTCTATAGCCTGGTAATTAATTAAATCACACAAATTACTGTAATTAGGATGACTTTCAAAAGCCAAAACACATTTTGAAAATGTCTCATCTAAATACATCTATTAAGCTGTTTCTTATTATCTGTAGTTTCACTTTGTGGTTTTAGTTACCTGCAATCAACTATAGTCTGGAAATATTAAATAGATAATTCCAGAAATATTTGAGTTTTAAATAGCTTTTAGTCTGCTTTCCAGTCTCATGGTCTTTCCAGAACACAGTGTTACCCCACAATGGAATGTGAGGGGTTCCTATCTCTGGAGAGGTTTGGGCTAATGATCATCTTCCTCTGTGGGAAGGGCTCTTTTCATGAAGTAGAGGGTGGATTTCCCTCAATCCCATGTGTCAATCATTTTCCTAAAATCATTTTATCAGTCCACCAGGATTAACATCTCAATTTAGTATATTTTTAAAAGTTCAGCAAAAAGAAATGACAGGGCCACTGAGTGAAGCCTGTAGACAATTTGAATAGAGGCAGCTAGATTTTCTCAATAAATAAAGACAAGATAATTGACGGACATTCAAACATTCAATTCTAGACAACACTTCTAAAGCAAAAATTTTAAACATATCATTACCATACTCCGTACTTGTAAAGTCACCCTTTTTCTTCCCAAATAAACAAAAAGTTTTAAAGATAAATAAGAAAATCTTTCCTGTGTCTAAAATGTTGTTTCTAGATCTCTAAGCCACAAACATTTAGATAAGACATGGAAAGTGGTAAATTCTGAGGCCTGTCCCAAGGTAGAGGTAGCATGTGCCCCACCCCACCCCAGGGACCAACGTCCAGCTCCGCTCACTGGCCGCTGATGCTCCTCCCTCGCACTGCCTGTCCTGTCTTAGCTACAGCCCCTGCCACTGTCCTCTCTATGCATCATAAGCCAGTTTCCCTGGGAAGTTCCATTGTGGTGAGACATGAGTTTCCAGAACTCAACCCATATTTTGTTAATGCATATCCAAATCAGCAGGTCATGAGGAGTCTTATTAAAATGCAGGTTCTTTGTCAGTATGTTTGCAGTAAGGCCCAAAACTTGACATTTTTATATTCTCAGGAGATGTTCTGGTCTTTAGGTCAAACTTCAAGAAGAAAGCCTCGGCCCAAAGTCTGGTTATAAAAAGCAACTCACCCTTGCTGTGGTTTGCTTTAACCTTGCAGGATCCTAAGAGAGACTTCTGTCGTACTCTAGACTCTTTAGTTCCTTGGAAAAATACAGTTTTTGCCCCGCCTTTTTATTTTATCCATGTCTTTTGCTAATGTTAAGGCATATTTTAAAGTCAGAGTTTTGTGTTTGATTCTCTGTTTCTCTTCCTCTGACATTCCAGAATTAACAGGCTGTATGAAATAAATTTTAGTTTCAGAGGTCAATTATCACATAAGACATTTGTGGGCTTTAATATTTTTCTTTTTAATATAAGCAATACTAGAAATTAAAGAAATTACTTACATGAGATAAAATTAATGATATATTTTGACCACAATTTCCCTTTCCTAAAAAGCAAACGAATCACGCTCTTTCATTGCAATGTTATAAAGCTGTCAGATCTTTTGATCAAACTGTTATAAGAAATTAGCAAAAAGGCATATAACTAAATGTACTCATTAGAAATTTCAGAATGGATTAACACCAACTGTATACTACATTCTCTGTCAAAACCAAAGGGACAAAATCCTAAATTATTGCTCAGAGGAAATTTTACAGTTTACTATTTACTCTAGGAAGTTAGACAACAGCCATTACAATGAACCTGAAGGAAGAAGAATAAAACTTAACAAGGTGACTCAGATCTCCATCCTGCCCAGAATGCCATTTTATGGCCATGGATCTAGCCATAAAATGGATGGTATTGGCTAATGGCTTCATGTTTTAATGTTCCATGCATTTGTTCTGAGTCTAATGCAAGATGATAGACACTGAAATGCTCTCTCAATGAAGCATATCACTGATACTCAGTAGAGCTTCCCCATAATCAGTAGAACTAGACAAAAGGAACAAGACACGAAAAGAGAGAATAAACTGGAGAAGCTCACCCAAAGGGTAAGCACAGCAACCTCCGCCGTGGAACTGTTCTATGAATTCCTACAGCCTCTGTGTGCTCTGTGTCTTCTCTTCCCCTTTATTCCCGCAATAAGGAAACATAGGCACACATGCACTCCTTGCTCCCAGCAGTCCAGATGATTCTCAGTAACAACTGCATTTAAGGTACTGACTTCCATGAGTTCACTTAAATACCTGCCACTCACTTGGTTGCTAATTATCTGTTGACATCTAACGTGACGAAAGCACCAGTCCTGGACAGAGGGACACAAGTCCGGCAGCCCAGTCTGAGGCTTCCAGAAGCATCATACTTCCTAACAGAGACAACATGTGCACAAGGACACCTACTAGACCCATTGGAGTGGGCGATAAGAAAATAGGAACCTGAGAATAAGAAAATAGGAACCTGAGAATGATTTCTCTCAAGCTTGGGTGACTGGATGGGGTAGAAAACTGTCCTAGTTTCCTTTTGTTTGCTGTGATAGACTCCATGACCACGACTTGGAGGACAGGGTTGATTCCGTCTTATGGGTTTCAGTTGTGTCACCTAGAGAAGCCAAGGTAGGAAGTGGAATAGAGACCCCACGAAGAAGACTGCTTTTTGACATGTTCTCAGCTACCTTTCCTATACAGACCAGGCCTCCCTGCCTAGGGAGGGAGGACTGACCCTTCTACATCAATTAACAATGAAGAAAATGCTCCACAGACATACCACAGGCCAATCTGATAGAGATTATCACTCAGCTGAGGCGTTCTCTTCCCAGGTGTCTCTAGTTTGTGTCAAGTTGACAAACATTAGCCGCCAGTAAAGAAACACTTCCTTGAAAGACAATGAGGCATTTAAGCCTTGAAAAATTGGGAAAACTTGGATGGGTATGATCAGGGATATAGAACTGAACAAAGAGAGAGAGTTAAGGAGAATGAATCAGGTCTGAGAAACATGTGCTCTACCAACACACTTTGAATTTGAATCCATTAAGGATAAGGAATAAATACATACTAAATTAATCACAATCTTTCTGCAAATAAAACTTGGAAGAACAGCTAATAAACTGCATGTTTAATTGTGAGACTAATTATTGGTGAGCATTAAAGTATTTATCTTTCATGTTTTACTAGTGCCGGTAGTCACTAAAAGTAGACATCTGAAAAGTACTGCATCTATGCTCTCCTGATGAAATGTTTTTCATTTTCTATGAGAAAAGACAATGATTCTTTTTCCATCATTGCTAGACAAACAGCCATTAAACGCAACTATGAGGTGGTGTGTCCACAGCCCTGGGCTGACATTGTATTCATGGGATCCCATGGAAGCAATGAAATGAAACCACACACACACACACACACATTTGCACAGAATGGAGACTACACAAAAATATCTGGGAACTGAAATAAATAAGGGGCTCGGAAAGAAACCAGGAAGTAGCTTAGGAAAAGTAGGAGTGTCTGACTCATGTGTGCACACGGTTACCTTTCAGCATTTCCCAGGGAGGTCTCAGTGGTCGGCAAGGTTCCCACAGAGTTGGCCACAGGGACTCACTTGTGTAATTTTGAACAAGAATCAGAACCAACACTTTTGACACTAGCTAAAAGAACTGTTTTTGAGACCCCACAAAGCACACCATTTAGCTTAAATTCACTAGCAAACAAGGAAGTTTAGGAAGCAGCATGGAGGATGGGTCTGTCTAAAATTATTTGGGAGAAATAATGACTCTGTTGGTATGTAAATTATTTCCAGAAAGTCCATTTTCAGAGGATAAGGACCACAATTTGACTAACGGAGTACCACCATTCTCCGTTACTCCTACGCTGCACCCTCTCAGACAAACGTCTCACCCGTAGTTATCAGATTGCTTAAAAGATCAAGGTTCATGATCATGTGGTTAAATTATGTAAGAAAAAGATGCACTCCTTTGGGATGAGGAGACCTGGAATCCACAGGTGTTTCTCAGACGTTAGAGTCATTGCCTGATCCACTGGCTTCTAACTCCATTAAGGAAGGTTGTCCACAGCAGTGGTTTTCAAATGAGGATAAGACAGCCTACTGAGAAGCGGATGGAAATAGAGCTTCATAATCTTCACAAGCTAAAGTGATTCTAAAGTAACAGAAGTACTCATACAGACAACAAATGAACATAAATACGTGGGCACATCATGATATGCCCATTCTATTTTATTTTTTGCCAGGAAGAGTCAAGAAACTTTGGCAAACACTGCCTTAGGTAGGTAACTTTTAAGTATGTCCCATTTTAAGTTTCTGTGATATAAATGGAACAGTTTTCATTTGTATCAAGGTCTACATATGGTAGAATGAAGGGACTGCACAGGGCCCCACAGAACACTGATTGCCTGTCCACTGGATTACCTGGTGTTTCTCTCTGTGCCTAGTTGCCCTCAAGGACTGTGTCCACCACCTATCTCAATGTGTTGTTTCTAACCTGCAACCATTTCCAAATGACAGTACCTATTCAAATGCATGCATGATTGTCAAATGAATTAATGTGTTTAAAGAAATGCTTATTCAGGACTGGAGAGTTGGCTCAGTGGTTAAGCGTACTGGCTGCAAAGGTCATGGGTTTGATTCCCAGCACTCACACGTCGGTTAACAGCCGTCTGTAACTCCAGTTCCAGCAAAATCCAACGCCCTCTCTGGTCCTGTGAGCACTGCGCAATACGTGTGTACTTACAAACATACAGTCAATATTATTCATACACATTAAATAAAAATGATAAAATTTAAAAAAAAAGAAATACCTATTCACTTTGAAAAGAGAACTGGAGAGAATGGAAAATTTTCTCCTTACGTACAAACAAATGTTTATGTGGACTGATTAGTGGTAGGGCTCTTGGTTTTCTTATATTTAAATGTTTTATTCAGGTTGATTGTTACCTACAGTCTCTGCCAGTGATAACATTACCCATAGTTCCTTTCTCATTAAAAGTTGATGAAGCCGTCAGATGCAGAAGCAGAAAAATAAACGTCTGTCACATGGAGCATGATTTTCTTTGACATTAAATGCAGACTTGAGGGGTTTCTAAAATTGGAGAATATTGCATTTTTAGACAGGAAGTATTGATTATATCATCAGAACACAAAAGGAGAGCAAGCAAGAAAAAAATATGCCTTGCTCTCAGACGGCACTCTGAGGGGTTTCAAGGTTGATGGGTTATTTTTCCACACCACGCATTTATTTATTCTTGATGTAGTAAAAAGAGACATTTCTGACAGGTTTGCTCCACCACTGAAAGGGAAGTTGGAACTGAGAAGTCGAAGATTTAACAGAATGGAAAACTCCTTCAGGGAATACAGAAGAGTCCAAGCTTCCAGCTTCCGTTTACTGTCTAGTTTACGGTGCTTGGCAGCTCTGTAGCTGGCAGCTTGATGAGGAGTCTGCAGAACATAGACTATCAAGAGGGAGAACACTATGGATCTGTGTTCGAATTTCTGACTTCTCTGGTGCTGAAAGTACACATGCGTTTTTTTCATGTCTAGGTTGCAAGATTTATAAATTTTTATTCAACAGCAGACCTCCCGCCCCCAGCTGTCAATGTAAATTCTTTCTAATGCAGTAGTGAGTTCTCACTTACACAAGATAACCTGAAGACTGGGGAAAGCTGGAAGAGAACTCCTTTTTTGCATAGGCCCCTGACATTTCACCTCAGATTTTGATAGCTCATCATACTTAGCCCACTCCCTTTCCGTGTCCTCACAATCAGTGAGCGTGCTTATCACAATATCATCTAAATCTCTAATTAGTAATCTCTCGGATGAGCTGGTACGTACCTTCCCATGTGAGTGGTCTGCGCTCAAGTAGGGCCCTGAAGGCCCTTAAATGAGCTCACTGTTATCAGTGATGGCTAGTGTTTCAACTTGACAGATCTAGAATCACCCTGGAGAAGGGCCTCTGGGTGTGCCTGGAGGGGATTATCTTGACTCCATTAACTGACGTGGGAAGACCCATCTTGGCTGTGGGTAGGATCATTCCCCTGGCAGGAAGCCGGGGACTGTGCAAGGTGGAGAAAGCAAGCTGCAGATGCAGTGTGAGCAGTCGCTTCACATTCCTGCTGCGTGGACATTCCTCCCATGATGGGCTGCACCTTGACCTATGAACTAAAACAAACCCTTTAAGATGCTTTTGTCTGGGCTGGAGAGACGGCTCAGAGGTGAGGGGCTCTGGTTGCTCTTGCAGAGGATAGGGCTTTGGTTCCCAGCATCCAAACGGTGGCTAAAAACCGTCCATACCTCTAGTTCCAGGGGATCAGATGCCCCCTCCTCGGGCACTGAACTACACAGGTGCACTTATATGCATATAGGCAATATGCTCATATACATAAAATAAAAATGATTAAAATATAAAATATTTTTTAAAAGGATGCTTTTGTCAAAGTATTTTGTCACAGTAACAGGTAAAGAAACAGCTAGTGCTCCTCTCCATCAAACTTTGGTGACTGAATCATCGTCCAGTTGTAGGCATCTTTGATTCCATTTTCTGTAGCACCTGTATGTGGGTTATTTGTGTCATTTTCTGACATTTTTCTGTATATCTATGCAGAGTAGGGGTTCTTGAGGAAGAAGTTTCTTTTCCACTCTGTCTCCAGCTACCATGAGATGTTAAATATTGGTGGAGACTGTTCATATGGAGAAGATAGTGTTAGATGTGTCCACTGCTTTAGTTACATGTGCTGGTTGTTTAGATACTGATATGAAGAGCAATATGTTTCAAGAAAGTGTGTGAGCTGATGAGTTACAACAGGAGGAGATGTTCTTAACACCCATATTGACTGAGCCAGCATCATGGCATGCTTGCCCAAGGTTGAATGTGCTGGTTAGCTAATCCCCTTGAGAATGCTGAGTGCTCGTTTCTGCAGCTTGAAGCTCTAACATTTTGACCCTCTGGATTTATTTTGGACTTGGCAAACATTGATCCTCATTTGTTGAGTTGTTGGCTAAGTGTGATTCACATGGTCTCGTTTGCGTGAAAGCCAGTGCAGTTTTCAGCTAAGAGTTTTTGGCTGATGATATGAACTTAGAAGTTTAACTGACCAGATTTATTTTGAGAGATAATTCAAACTAAGACCTTCCTGGCAATTTGCTTTGCTTGCTGAGTGCCAGAAATATATCCCAACCTAGTCATGTAATACGTCCAGTGGCAAGCCAAATGGAACACATTCACCCTTGGGCTGAAAGATTTCTAAGAGTTTCAAATCCATTTTTGCTAATCTGTGAGACGGTCAAGATGAGGATTAATGAGTCAAGTCACACAGATCAAGTGAAGTCTCACGTGTCCAGTAACAGTTATTGCATTAGGAGGTGTTTTCCTCCCTTGGCTGTTGTGAAAGAGACTTTCCCAGCTTCCGGTTTGCCAGTCTGCTCACTCCACAAAAGCCTTTCATGGTTGCCCTGACAGACGAGTGCACCTGAGCTTCCACTTCCCTTATCGGCCAGTGTAACGAGGGCTGTGACTACAGACCAACCCAAGTGCCCATGTGAGAGGAGAGACATGATTTCCCTGCTGAGTACACACGTATACCAAGTTGTGCATGTCCTGGTCAGCTCCCCAGTGAATGGACCACAGCAGTACTTGTTTTAATCTTTCTAGGTTTAACTTTTTCAGGCTTTTGTCTCTAGACTCAGACTTCAAGACTCAATGGCACATTGCTTAGTAATCAAGATTTGTTTCTTTCATATTTTTACACATTGATTTTCTTAGATGAAAATCATTCTAAGCTGAATAAATAGTGGGCTATAGTGTTTAAATTTTGTATGAGAGAATGAGGCATGTCAACGCCCCGTCCCAATCATTATAAAATGGGCCCCAGGTATCTAAAAGCGGAAGCTGCCTCTATTACAGCAGTGCCTGGGGGCAGGGACTCATCAGAGTGTCTACTCAGGTATTTAATGACAGTCGTGAAAGTTTGCTTCTGGCAAAAACCTGACCCCCAAAGTCTCAGCTGGGAAATAGATTATAAAAATGAATTTCCAAATGGCCTGTCCAGCTGTGCTTTGGGGTTATCTTCATAAACTGAACAGGAGCTTCTATGACAGGATGCAATTTTATTAGGATTATGATGCATAACGCTGCTGAATTTATTTTCAATATTCAATTTAAGATAATGGTATGGTAACCTAATGACTTTTAGAAAACAGACTTCCAGACTAGGAACTTTCTATCTGAGCAGAAAGCGGGTGTACCTCAATCAGGTGTAACAGGTGCATCTTGGGATGAACACCTCAGGCTCTTGCATTTACGCCAAAGCCACATTCTGTTGTGTACGGCGCCCTGCCATTATACAATAATAAAATCCTTTCACTTCAGCAGTGAAGAAAATGAGAACCTGTTAATAACTTATTCCAGCCCCTTAGTGAGTCAGATGAAGAGTCAGAAACCAGAGGCGGTTTCGGCAGTGTTGGTTACATAAGTCAGGTGGACAAACTCTCCCTCCTTCTTCCTAGGCACTCCCGGCTTGAGGGATCTCCAGCGGCCATCTTAGAGTGCACACTCATTCCTTTGGAAGACTTCCCACTTGCACTTTATATGAGCCTAGTCTTCCTAAAAAAGTTTCTCAAACTGCACTTGGATTATTTCCAGTGGCAGGAAATCAGGTTTCTGGGGACTGGAAATGCCAACCTTCATTTGCATATCTAAAAGCCACTTGTTTCCGAAACCAGAGTTCTTCTGTGTGACTATTGAGCATCTGCAGGTGCAGTTTCCAAGCGACTGAGATGAGAGAAGGTGGTTGCAACTATGGTCCTTGAAGTAAAAGACAATGAAAATAAATCAAATGTTCATCACCACATTAGTCACAACTGAAAATGAAAGCCAGGGACAAGGTAATGAGTGAGGCTCCCTTCTTTCTGAAGTGTTCATAATGAATCTAATAAGAAGCTAAAATGACCAGGATGATGAACATGTGAAAACCATCCTTAAAAGCTTGGTTCTTTTGTTTGTTTCTGTGTACACCTGTCAGAATATGGTCCCAAGTACCCTTGCCTCCAGGCTGTGCTGCCTTTGAACCACCCTTCCTTTCTGGTTTGTCACTAATCTGAGCTGCAGCTCCTTTTGTGAAATAGCTTGTGAATCTCACTTCTTTTGTTCCATTTAAGCTTCTTTGTAAGCAATGAAAGTAGACCCCAGCTATGGTAACCACAGGGGAATTTATTGGAAGGAAATGTGATAACTCTCAGAAAAGAGGCACCAAGACATCTTCTGGGGTCTGCTGGAGGGAATCAGTAGGTATCAACAGGCTTCTGCTATTACAAGGAACAGGTGCTGAATGGTTATACATCTTCCTATCCCACTCCTAGAGATGCATCTCCCAGGGAAAGAATGTCTGGCAGACTTTAGCTTCAGACATCACCAATCTCTTTAGCAGGGGAGGGTGGGACAACTTGGTTAATCTGTCCTTCCGCAGCTCTAGGTAGTTCATCAAGCAACAGCAGGATCTATTGTCAGTGGGGTGGGGATGGGTGGCCGTCACATTCCTCTAGACTGGGCTCCTCTCTTGCCTACATGTTTTAATTTGTAGCTTAATAGCTATGCAAATAAGGTTCAGATTAATGATCATGATGACCACTGACATGGTATATGGGTCTTCTCTGGACTATCTTGGTTGGTGACTGTTAGGGAACTGCAGAGATACACTGCTACCCTCTAACGCTCTCTGGATGCATAGCTGAGAAATGTAACCTTCTGATCAGCTAGCGCCATTTGTTCTATGGCTCCAGATACATGCACTGAGGGCTGGGAAGGTCTGTAAAATGCTTATATGAGGATTTGAATTTAATCTCCCAGAACCCACGTAAAAAATAGGGACAGCAGCATGTGTCTATACTCTCAGAGCTGGGGAGGCAGAGAGAGAGAGGGATCTCTGGGGTTTTCTGGCTAGATGATCCAACCAAATTTGGCAAGCTCCAGGTTCAGTTAGAGACCCTGTCTTCAAAAATTGGGTGGAGAGTGATCGAAGAAGACACATGCATACCTCTGGGGCTCTATATATGTACACACACACACATATATACATATATACACACCCAAAAGATATGTACTGAGTGGCTGAGATGTTTCAGTCTTCTCTTGTGGACCTGATGGGCTATCACAACTCCTGCTCTTAAATCCTGATGTTACATCAGCACAGCACTTTATTTCAGAAACACAGAGAGTAAATAAGGTAAGATGGTGAGATCCAGATGTGTATAGACAAGCAAGTCCCCATTCATAACAGAACCCTAAAGTAGAAAATAGCTCAAAAGATACTTAAAAAGAAATTTGTAAGTCTAATGTGAAGACTACTATAAAATTTTACCGAGGACCATAAAATGACTTAAATAAATGGAGAGTCATAACTCCCAAATTATTTTCTGTTGGAAACACAGCTAAGTTATTTCAATTCATTTAGAATTATAACTATGAATATTATAAATAGCATGGATGCTTCTAAAAACCAGGGTGAATAGTAGGAGACTGATCTATTAGGTATTAAGATGAGTGATGGAGCTGAAATAAGTTAAACAGTGAAGATTAAAAGTCAAGTGAACAACAGAAAGGCCTGTACATACATATGCATATGCAAACATATACATATATAAATATTTTAAATCCACAAGTAAAGAACGCCGGGTGTTAGGACAAGTAACATGCCATCTGGGAAAGAAATCTAACCCCTCGTATACTTCACAAATAAAACCAGACAGCTACTGAAAGAAAGCGTATATTATCATTAAAGAAATACATGTGTTTTCTAGGAAGAAGATAAAATTAAACACATAAAACTTGAAAATGTCTATACTAACCACTTTACCCAGTACAAGCAAATAAAATGTAACACTTTTAAAAAGGGCAAAGGGGCTGAGGAGACAGCTCAGTGAGTAAAGTGCTGGCTGTGGAAGCGGGAGAATGTGAGTTTAGATGCCAAGCACCCGTGCAAAGGCTAAGCAGGTGTGACCTGTGATCACAGCACTTGGGGGACAGAGCAGGGGATCCCTGGAGGAAGCTGGTGGCTAGACCAGTTAAATCAGTGAGCTCTGGTTTCAGCGAGTGACCCTGCCTTGGTACATAAGGTGGAGAGCATAAGAATGACACTCTGTGTCAACCTCTGGCCTCCACATAGATGCACACACATGCACATGAACACACACACACATGTGCTCATGCATACACACACACCATAAATACGTCAAATCAAATCAAATGAAAAGGCATGTCCAAATTGGAGACTATTTGTAGTACATATGACAGTCAACAGCTTAATTTTTTTGATAAAGAGTAATGGAAACAAATGTGACAAGACAAACATTTCAATAGGACGGACAAAGAGCACACGAGGGAGTTCAGCAAAGAAAAAGCGCCAATAGACAACAGTATGACATTAAGATGCTTTGGTTCAGCAAGAGGGTGTACAGAGGGAAAAACTATCAGATCAGTAGCATCTAACACTGTGAGTGAACTTTCATGTTCTTGGGAAATCAGGACATAACGTTCACAGAGGGCAACTGGGACAGATCTCCTCAAAAACTTTTAGCTCAGAAATTTTATTTTTAGGCAGTTATATAAACAAAACCACATATATAGCTATAAGGATTATTACCTCAAAGTAGTCACATTAAACATCATAAACAATAAAAAGGCTCGGTAGAAAAAATTATAGAACCGACATACACTGTAGCATTCAATGTCATGAAAAGTATTCAGTATAGAGTAGAAAAAGCAAGTTATCCATTGCTTTTCTAATTCAATATCTAATACGCATGCATATGCATGTGTACATTTAAGTATATAGTTAGTTGTATATCTAAAAATACGTATACATATAGTTTATTAAATGGACACAGTGGAATATTAATACTAGTTATAAAATAACAATAGTTACAGGAAGTAAGATTACAAGTGATTTCTAATTTTATTTCCTTCTGTAAATGTGCATTTCCTAAATTTTCTACAGTGAGTATGTATTTCCATAGATGAAAATGATGAAGACATGTACTTTAATAGTAGACATGCTATGTGTAAGGGAGAAGAAATCTTGTTTTCAAGTCAAAGTCATGTGAGAATTGAACTCACTGACCCTGCAAGAGGGAGTGGCCAGCCCACAGGTTTGCTTCTAGGGTGGAGACCCTTGAGGACCCACTGGCAATGTCAGTGCTCAGGGATGGAACCACTGTGCATTGCCACCATATCTAGGACCTGCATGGTGCACTAATAGTGCACTCCAACAAGCAAGGGCCCACGATTGCTGGTCACCTCAGTGGCTACTTTTCAACCAGTAGCTTATTCCATTGCAGTGCACCATCTCCAGTGCTGCCCATTCAATTTGGTAAATACTGATAAAAGGTCTGTACATTTTGCCTTTGCACCATGCTGATTTACCTGTGGACTGGTATTACTTATGGTCAAGGACTGTATCATTGCACTGAGATGGGATTAGAGAATTGTGCTTGATCCACATGCTCAGATTTTACAGGTGACTATGAGACGTGACCACATGAAGAATGAATCTCTGTCTTTACTAACATTATTATTGATACATTTCCATTTCAGTGTTCAAACTACCTCATACAATGATGCATGTGATAGAATCTAAAATTGTAGTGTCCTCCAAAAGTTCACTTATAAATAAATGTGACTTTCTTTCAAATGCTGTTTTAGTCCTGTCTAAGTCAACATATTCCCTTTTGACTTTGGCTTCCAGAAAGCTTGGAGCCATGCATATTGCCAAACTACAGCAACATGCAGCTGCCTAATTTTTGCAGAAATCTGTATCCCAGAACACGAATGTTTATCTTCAGCTAAAAGGTCCCATGATATGCATGGATGGCATTACGAGCTGTCACAAATCCAATTTGGAAAAAGGCAAAGATTAAATAATAAACAAACACATAAGTAATTTGGACTAAACAGGCTTGGTCTTTGGCGATAGAAAGTGCTTATATCTAGCTTGGTTTGAATCAAATGCCTGTTAGGCATATTGCCTAAATCTGGAGTACAGCTCAGGAGAAGAGTCTGCTGCTGGGAGCAGCCATGGACATGAGGGCCTTCTCGCACTGAGGCCCACACCTGTAATCTCGCACCAAGGCCCACACCTGTAACTGCTCATTCTGTGAGGCTGGCTCCTTAGTCCTCATGACGTGAACTAAGGGAAACTGGTGGGGAGCGAGGTCAAAAGGAGTGCCCATTATCGTTTTCTGTGGCCTGTAACCTTAGAAGTAGACAATACAGTAAGATATGGCTGAAAGAGTCCTGGAACTAGGGAAAAAGGGAGTCTCCACCCATAGAAATGCAGTGTGTGTGTGTGTGCATGTGTGTGTATGTGTGTGTGTGTGTGTATTACAGGAGTTAAGATATTTCCTAATCTTCTTAGATCAAACATTTATTCTTACTGTTAACGTTACTTCGATCATTTCACAGCAAATTTAGTGAAGAATGGGGCTCAGAATACGGAGCGAAGGGAAACAATTTTTTTTAATAGCTATGATGTAAGTGGTTTGCCTGTACTGTTTCATTTAGGGACTATGATTCTTTTTTTTTTTTTCTTGAACACACAATTCTTCAACAAGCTCTTTAATAACATGGCAATAGACCAACATCATAGTCTTTGCATTGCAATGATTTGAATAAAGTCCCCAGTAGGGTGGCGTCCAGTAGTGCAATTTTATTACAGTGTCATGGGAACCTTCAAGGCAGCTTTCTGTGGCTGTACAGATGTGTTCGAACTCTGTGGAATTGCTGGCCCTGTGTGGCTCCCAATGATTCAGGTTAGCAGGCGGCAGCAAGCAGTTGGTCATCATACTAAAATAATTGGCATGGCACTCATAGGACAGCAATGACCAGCCCAGCAGCAAGTGGACTCGGCAGCTCCTGGGACCCCCATGATCTCCCTCTCTAGGAGGTCAGCCTGACCGTCCACAGGCAGGTGTAGTTTCGTTTGCTATAGGAATGCCCAAAAGTTTGGATTTCAATTTTCTGGCTTCAAATGTCAGCACCACCACTCACCACTCAAGGAACCTAGAAGCCGCTTACTTTTGAGTGTTTCTGTAGATTAATGAGATGGTCTATGACAGGCAGTGAGCTGCACATCCTCAGTAGGTGTCAATTTTAATTGTTATTTGTTATCTGGACTTAAAGCATCATTTATTAAAATGAAAACACCCAGTGGGGGACATATCTTATTTCCGGTAACACTTGAGCAGAGATTCTCAACACTTGCATGTCAGTTAAGATGCTGTGGACAGAAAGAGATCCAGGACTGAAGCCTGTGAGGAGTGGGAGTCAGGCTCTAGAGCCCCTGTGAACCTTCCACGTAGAAAAGCACCTAATTGGTGAAGCCGCCCTGGGACAAACGTGTTGTGAGGGAACAGCAATTCATTGGGGTTATTTAGATCATAATGCAAGATCCATGGGACCTTAGCACCGCTTTCTGAGTCAGTGCTTCACCTCAGAGGCCTCTGTGTTCATACTACAGATGCTACCCCGAGGGCCACTTATTGACTCATGGCTTCCTGACTTGCCGGGGCGCATGTGCAAAGACCATGGCCACTGATGTGTGTGGAGATGGGCGCGCCGGGAGCGGCTGCCCACCCCGTACCTGCTGCTGGCGTGCTGGCAGCCCCCAGCCAGCCCTTCCTCCACATCCTTTCACACTGCACGGACTTCCATTTGTGAAGTCATTCATCACTAATAAAAACCAGTCCTTTCAGCATCCCTCCCTGCCCAGCAAGGAGAAAAGAGCATTTTGAAGTCATTCTGCTAAACTATTTTGCACAAAATGGATGAAATATTTTTATTATTTCTCTCCAGGGCACTTGGGAGTGGCTGATTCTGATAGAAGCCATTCACATTCACTGTTTAGGAGAGAAGTCATTTCCCCTCCTGGGTCAGGGAGAGCACACACTGAGACATACACAACAACTCGCATTCATACATCATGCTCACATTGCCACAGAAAGTACTGACCTGTTAGACCTGCGGCCTCTGCAGACAGGAAGGCACTCCAAGAAAGGAGGAAGAAGAGGCCTGTTTCCAGCATTGGGAACTCACACAGCTTGGTGAATTTGGTCAAGTGACAAGACGTGTTAAGGGAAACAACTATTTTAATAATTACATCTCCTTGCTGACTGAGACTAGATCCGGTGATGATCATTTCAGAGTAAGGCTGATTTTCCAGATCTGACTAGCTGTTACGCAGCAGGCCCTATTTAAGGCCTAGTATGAGTTCCATGTTTTGCTGAGGGCTGAATACACCCATAAAGATTCAAGTCTTGCTCAGATTAGAAAAAAAAAAAAAAGGTGTATACTGAAAGTATAATCAAGCAGGCTATAGGTATAAAACCTTCTGAGTGTGGTTCTGAGTGTGGTTCTGAGAGTGGTTCTGCCCTTGGGGTGTGACCCCAGGAACACTGTGCAGTTGGAGAAAGGTCAAGCCAAGGAAGGCGCCTTGGAATCAGAGGAGCCCACTGGAGGAGAAAGTGATGCTGCTTCCTAGGCTGCTGCCTATCACAGGGCAGCCTACAGCAGGCTTCCCCACACGACCTTTGTTCCTAGGGATGGAAAGAGAACAGGAGAGGCAGCTTTGCTCAGTGAGGGGGGAGCTTCTCGCACCCTCTTGGTAGAAAGAGATGGAGAAAGAGCTTATTTCTAGGTACACCTTTGGAAAAGCCACGGTTTATTTTGGCAAAGATGCCTTGGGCTATAGTCTATACTCCGGAGATTTAAAAAGAGATATTGGTGTCCCAAGCTGGGCAAAGAAGGGATTGTGGGGAGATGGTTGGAGCCTGTAACTGACGAAAGAGTTACACTGTTATTGTGTTCGTGTTAGGCATAGAATGCCCTGGCAAGTGAGATGTTATCGGCTTGCAATCTTATGTTTCTAGAAGAAAATATGAAACCATTCCACACTGAAACACGTATAGCATGAGATCGCAGAGGAAAAAGCATGACTCTGAGTGGAGTATTGGGGGTCAGCTCCTGACTAGTCAATCACTGAGTGTATGACTTCTGAGAGTGTGTTAACCACTCTGCCCTCATGTCTGCACTGTGTGATTGGCACTAAGAACACCTGCTTGCAAAGTGTGCAGAGGGTAACCAGATGAAGTAGTTTAAACACATTTTGTTCAGTTTTTGAAAGCCAGGATGCTGAGTCAGAATGACACCAAACTTAGAGGAACAGCCACTTGTTAGACTCTGAGTCTTCCGGGTTTCAAAGTTCAATACCCACTCTAGAGACTACTCTGTGCCTCTGACTCCCGATGAGGAGTGGTATCGAGGAACTGTCTGTTCATTGCCGTATGCACCTATGTGTAATGATCTACTTAGAACAGCATCTGGCATGCAGCAAGGCTCTGTAAATTTTTCTGTTAGTGATTTAGGCTGACTTCCTTTGGTAAAACGTCTTTCCTGGAAATGGATTCTGTGAAGACCTAGAAATTATTCTTTCCATGGAAGAAAACATGGGCTTCCCCTGAGTCTTGAAATTTCAACACTCCCTTGTGTTGTTTCGGAGGAAGGCTTTGTTTCTCATGGGGTTTGCTCTCCTAAACTCTTTCTTTTAGTTTGTTTTCAGGGATAGGTTTGTGCCAGGTTGATTAACATAATACCAGTGGACTATAGAACAGTGCTTTAACTTTCCCCAGGAAAACCTGAAGAGACTGCGCACTGAGGACAAGATGTCCAGAGTCCTAAGTGAGCAGACAGCTGTGTGTACCTGCTTTCTCCACAGCCTGTCTGTAGAGCCCACTGACGTCAGCAAGGGCCACAGAGTAGACCCTTTCCCTGACCCTTGTCTTCTCTGTCTCTATGCTCTTCCTTCCAGATGTGGTCTGACTTCTGGTCTCTAGCAGTGTTTCCTTTCCTCACCAACCCGCCCACTTCTGTGTGCATACCTTCTTCTCATACCAATCTGAGAGCTCTGATTTCCAACAAGTGTGGGCGGTCAAATTGGAAAGCCTGATTTTGAGCCTCAGTTATGAAGTATCCTAGCTGTATGCCTACAGTCAAGTTGTTTAACTTTAATTGCCCAAGATTCTTCAGCTTCACAATTAGGATAGGAATAATATCTACCTTCTGGGATCCTTGTACAAGCTGTCTGATACAATCCATGAAAAGAGTTAGGGCAGCAATGGCGTATGGCAAAGTTCTCAGGAAACACTAGCTGCTATTACTATTATCGCACTCATTATTACTGACATGAATCCCAGAGGGGATCTGCGAGGTCATTTGCGCGTCTATGCCTCAGTTTCCTCCTGTGTAAAGTGAAATATGAGTAGCCTGTTTTACGGGGTGGATTTAAATGCAGAGGTGCTCCTGAAAAACTTGGCACATGCCACACCTCCAATTAGCGTGCGCATCATCATTATGACACTCCTAAACAGCAGGGGACCTCTACCACAGCTGCACCCAAGGGTAACAGAAAATCACCTGTGGCAACCATCATTTCCGAACCGCTTACGGGTTCCTTCAGAGCTGTGACACTTTTTAACCCCACAGCCATCACCATCCTGGTCCACCCTGTGACCTGGTGCCAGACCACAGGGCATACTCATTTTATCATCCTAATCATCACGGTCACATTCTTGACCTTGGATCTTCAGTTCTTCCTCTTCACTCAAGCGTGGTCAGGCCTGCTCTTCCAGGCCCACTGCTTTCCTAAGGTGCCCACTTTTCTAAGGCTGCCCAAAAAACAGACACTTGTCAACCATGCTAGACTTGACTGTGGACAAGAACTTGGCCTCCTCTACCGTGGGTACCGACCCAGTGCCTCCTGGGATCACCCAGAGCGGATGGGCTCAGAGGGGCTGATCTCTCACCATTCATTGTTGAGGCGGTCATTCATCCTCAGAAACACAGCTGTGGACTGCTCTGGACAGTCCCCAGCTTTCCACACAGAAGCAAAGGATATCAGTGCTGTGACAACTGCATACGCAGAGCCCATCGCAAAGGAGCCAGCGAAGATGCCCAGGAAATTCCCCACGGACTGGAAGAACGCTGCAGTGTCGAACGCATTTGGATTCTCCTTGGGACTGTAAATGGATATAGAGCTGGAAAGAGAAGAGGGGCAGCTTGGTCAGTGACTTCTGTGCTCCAGGCCAGACGGGCAGATGCTCACACTCCCCTTTGGGAGACGCACTCTTTGCGGTTAGTTGGACGCTAGTTGGAGGAGTTGATGGGAAGGAAGGGGAAAGGCAGAGAAAGCCGCAAACATGCCCTTCCTTCTAGTCCAGTCCCGTGGTGCCCATACATGGCTGCCAGTCAGTAAACATTTTTATACTGGAAGAGTCGTACAGAATATTGTTTCTGAGCAAACTAGGCGTTAAAGCATGGTAGGTGTACACGGAATCTGCGGAGAAGATAGATAGCCGTGAATTATTTAGTGGCCATATGTCTTCAGTGCTGTTATAGATTCACAAATGTTCCCGATAAAAAGTGCACTTTTATGGCCTGTGCACAAACGGGCGACACAAATCACACCACGCACATAATATTCTGCCACGATCTTGTCATAAGCCACAAAGCATTTCTCTCTCCAGCGCAGCCCGGAGAAAGAGAGCCCTGGTGTCATTCAGAACACCACAGCATGAACCCCCGGAGAGGGGGGCCCTCACTTCCCCACAGAAACAAATGGCAGCTCACACTCAAGGTCATTTCTTACACCCAGTTCAGTTCTAGTAGTGTCAACAGATGGATCTCCACAGAGAAAAACAACCCACCAACAGGCTGTCTGTTTATGTCATTTCTTTCTTAATTTTGTTTTTTTGAGGTAAGGTCTTGCTCTGTAGCCCAGGCTGGCCCGGAACTCCCTATGGAGCCCAGACTGCTCCCAAACTTGCAAGTAGCCCCTCACTCTCTCAACTTACTCAGCTGCTATTACTATTATCGCACTCATTATTACTGACATGAATCCCAGAGTGGATCTGCGAGGTCATTTGCATGTCTATGCCTCAGTTTCCTCCTGTGTAAAGTGAAATATGAGTAGCCTGTTTTACGGGGTGAATTTAAATGCAGAGGTGCTCAGCTTACTTAAATATTGCTGCATTTGATTTTTTAAAACTGGGGCTTCAAATCCCACAGTGCTAATAAGTAGTCCAAGGTGTGACTTATTTTAGGGAACATAAACTCCCCCTATTGTGGCATTAAAATGAGCAAATGTGCTAAAACTTGTAGGCTTATGGAGACTCATGAAGGTAGATTTTAGAATTCTCTTATAGTTTTAATTTTAACATGGAGTCTTCAGAATTAATCAGGAAAAATACCTCAAGAATTTGGCAGTGGATTCTGAAAAGGACCTTGTAGCCCTATGGAGAGCAAAAAGCACACCAGACATGCTGATTGAGATTAGACTGGATTATACAGATCGTAACTGAATCTTTTATGCTAGTTCTGCCCTGACTTTCTGCCTCCAGAGACTAGTTAAGAGAGGAGAGGAGGCATAGATCCTAGTCCTCAGGCAGGAAGGTATATGAAGAAGAAAGGTAGGTTTAAATGTTCTTTGGTTTTCTGTGGATGCCTTTAAACCCCCAAAGTAGGCCAAACCCTTCAGCTTTGATCTCTTAATTGGATAAGGAAGATGAATGCAGGTTTTGAATGGAGCCGTGAAATGTATGTGAGGAAAGGCCTGCCTTTGAAGGGTCCTCCTTTTGTAAAGTGTTATGCTTTCAGGAAAACAGGAGAAGCAAACCCACATCTGAGTCCTTTGCAACTGCCAACTCATGGTGTTCTAGTCTGCTTTCAATTGCTGCGATAAAAACATTGACCAAAACCAACTTGGAGAGGAAAGGGTTTACTTGACTTAGAGCACGGTCTGTCATCATGGGAAGCCAAGGCAGAAACTCAGGGCAAGAATCTGGAGCACAGACCTCAGAGGAGTGATGCTTGCTGGCTTGCTACCCTGGCCCACGCTCAGCCTGCTTTCTTATACAATACAGAGCTACTTGCCATGGGGTGACACCACAGACAGTAGCCTGGACTCTCTCATATCACAAAACAATCAAGAAAATGCTCTGCAAACATAGCCATAGGTCAGTTCAATGAAGGAAGATCCTCGATTGAGGTTCCCTCTAACCAGTGTGTCAAGTTGACAACCAAGCTATCCAGCACACATGGGAAAATGTAAAACCATTGGAAACCTACTGCTGGGTGGGGAAGTCTGAGGTATTCACCCTGACATTCACCAGCTTAATACTTCATTCCACTGAAAAGACAATGAAAGAAGCTCATTTCAGCTAGAAATTTCTGCACAGGAACATAGCTTTGGAGATAACTCAGTTCTCTGGAGACTGTGTCAGTGGATCTGACCCTCTGACAAGTATCTCTTTGTCCTTACCTCTACCTACAGCTCCCTGGAAATGTTTTTTCTGGATGATCCTGATATCTGTAATGGCATCTGACCATATCTAATACCATTATTAACAGAATGATTTTCCTTAAACCAATTCATTTTTATTCCAGTATAAAAGCATTTGTTAATGCATACTTATGAAATTCTAAGTTTGATATGTTTTTCATATATGTGAGAACATGTACTTTAGCATAAAGTTCTCTGTGTGTTACCTAAATGCATCTGGGAAGTCCTACTGATTTGCAATCTGCTCTTTGGGAGATGCTATCCTCTGTCTGCCCATCGAATACAGTAGAGCTTCGAAGCTTGCTCACTTCAAACCCTTCTCTGAGATGTTTGACTTTGTGTGAAAGAAGGGCTTAGTAACCTTCGGTCTGTGGAGACAGTCCACTGAATTTGCTAGCCCTAAGTCTTCCCCAGATGTAAGCCTGCTATATGCTAGGTAACGTCAACTCTAGGTGCATAGTGCTGGAGACAAGTGAGGAAGCACACAAAAGGAAAGCAGAATGCGAGTCAGCAAATGTTATCAGCTGGTACACACATCCGCATGTAGGCAGAAAATCCCAAGATACGGATTACAATCCCAGTGCTGAGTATGATGTTGTGAGAGCTAGAAAACATTTAATGGCACAAAAGAGGAAGCATTCTTTAGGAACAGAGAGGGTAGTATACGAGCCAGATGTTGTGTCAACTGCCACGGAAAGAGAATATTCTGGGCAAGGGAAGAAGGGTATAGAAAGGAGGGGAAGCAGGTACGTTCAGAACACACTCAGGCACAGCTGTGTGGTGACAGCTGGAACTTGGGGGATACACACGTGAACCCATGGTAGGGAGTAGGAGGCAGCATTTCTCAGAGCCTGCAGTTCCATGTTAGGAAACCCCAAACCATGCCACTTACACGACAGGCACTCTCTCATGCCTGTATTATAACTTTGTTAAATCTTTAACATTTTGTGATAAACAGGGCCAGACCGGTGAGTGACACTGTTGCATTCACTCTAAGTTTCTGGGGTAGGAGAACCTGCATTCTCATGCTCCAATGGAACATGAGCTGGACCTTCCTGTGTCCTATACTGGACACCAGCAGGCAATACCTGGGTCTCCTTAAGGAAACCTGTTTTGAGACTAGCCTTCAAGGTGCCATGCATAGACTTTAAGCTTTGCTGGATGTCACCTGGGTCTATCTCCTCTTTGCATGCCTAGGACACAGCCCGGTGCCTGGCCTATGGACTGATGCGCTAAGGATGATGGGATAAAAGCAGACAGGTGGAACGGAAGAAGGGAGAAAGTTTTGTGAACCCTGGTCAGCTCTTGACATGAACCATCTCTCTCAGGATTTCCATTAGGCACTGACTATGTGTAGCCACACTGTGGGTACTATTGGGATTCTCAGGGCAACCCTGAAGCTGACTCTCTGTGCCTTGTTACTTGTACCAAAGATTTGACACCTATTGATTGTGTGACCCGAGACATGCCATCGTGGACTTAGTTCAATCACTTGATAATGGAGATCATAATTCTCAGAATTGTGAGTACGGAAAGCACAGTTAAAACTCCGATGCGGATGTTGTGGGTTCCAAGGACTTTTCCTGAATAAAGACCGGATGAAGTTTGTTTGTGCCCACTATCAGCACCATCCCGTTAAGAAATTAAGAAATTCCACAAGTCTCACAGTGACAGCAGAGTTAGTTCTGTACTTTGAACCAAGCTTTGTTCCAGCTATGGAGGAGGGCTGTGGCTGACTTGCCACACCAAGCTTGATGTTGTTAGAGAGAAACTCATCACAGAAATAGGTTTAGGGAGACAATACGCTGGGCAGATATCCCATAGAAATGGCCTTAGGAATCAAGCACACGGGTTGTCGTGTTCATCACAGAGCTCTTGATTCAGACCCCTGTGAGTCAGGCAGGGGTCTCTCGAGGGACAAGAAGGCCACGAGACTCTGCTTGACCTGGACCTCAGCAATGCCCCTTGGCTTCTGCGGAGGAACAAGACGGGGCGGTGAGACCCACAGGGGAAGAGGAGGCTTGGGAAAGCCAGTTGTCTCTAGGAAGGTCATCTCTCTGCACTGCTAGCATCTGAGAGAATTGCTCCTCTGGGTTCTTGCTCCTGGCAAGGCATCTCTTCTGGCTCTGACTTACAGTTATGAGGCCAAACCTTTGGAGTGGGAGCTGGAAACAAGCCCAAATGTGGGTAGCACATGCGCTGTCCAGCCTCACCCTAAAGGAGAAGTATCATTGTTCAAACGATCTCAGCCCCTGTCATTTCCTCGGCCAATGGAGATGGCTGAAGTGTTCGTGGGTGAAAATACTGGAAGGGCAAAGGCAGGGACTCTATGTGAACCCGAGCGGTTCTGCTTACAGCACAAACTGGTGAGCGGATCTGCAGTCACCAAATTCTTAGAAATTGATATTTGAGGTGAACAGAACCAATGGCTTTGAAAATGTTATGACCGGAAATACCCAACGGTGTTTAAATATTCATCTCATAAGCTGTAAAGAAGTCCAGGTTATTGATTCATCTTGCTCATGAACAGATAACTCAGCAGAAACTGGTGTGAAAGAAAAGTGTATCTGTATTCATATGCAGAAATAAATGTGTACAGCGTCTTCTATTTAAGAATCTTGAAATTCCAAAAAGTAAATTAAGAAAAGAAAGAATATTTATTAATGCTTTCCGCAGAACTAGCTCTTGTATTTGCTTTAAACAAAGTCTGGTCTAATTTTATAGTCTTCTTTCCTTGAAGGTTGTCTCCAATGACAACTTTAGCTACAACTCCTCAACTTAGTAGATTATTACTGTCTGTGAATGAGTTAGCACTTCCTCTTGTTCTAGAAAGTGTTTTTTAAATAAACATATTTTGCATCATTAAACCATCACTTAACCTTGGGGGAAACAAAGAAACGAGATAAATAAAGTACTGTAACGTCTTTTCATAAAGCAACATTACTAAGGAGTTTTTTCAGTGCACCATTTAAGATTCACAGACACAACTAGGATTTTACTTAGCATTTTTCTACAGCCAATTTTTACAAAAAATGATTTCCTTTAAAATTTATGAATATGAATGTTTTGACTGTTTTGTATGTAAGCACACCATTTGTATGAGTCCCACTGAGGTCAGAAGAGGGCATGAAGATCCCTTGGAACTGGAGTTAAGGATGGGTGTTAGCTGCCATGTGGGTGCAGGAACCTAACCCAGGTCCTTTGTAGAAGCAACCAGTTCTCTTAACCTCTGAGCCATCGCTCCAGCCCTGACAATTGATCTTTTTGTCTATAATACGATACTTCTGAAAGGAAGTGGCCTTTCAGCACAAGGAGCACTGAGTATCTGAATTTGAGATCTGGGCAAAAATCTTGGCTCTGGCCTATTTCCTGTTTGACCTTGATCAAGTTCTTGAACTATTTCTGGCTCCATGTCTACAAAATGATAACAGTACCTACCACATAGGAATGCTGTGAAAACTAAATTAACTAATGTTTTAAAGCACTTTAAATAGCATTTGGCACCTAGAAGGAACTAGATAATCACGTCTTAAGGGAAATTTCTCTCTTCTAATGATACAGTTCCATTTTCTGTTTCTGTCTCAGTTCACTTTCTTTCTCTTAGAGTGTGGTTTACTGCTGCAAGAAGTTATTTCAAACTAGATGTCCCATCAAAACTTCAATCCACATAGAACCAAGACTTTCCCACCCATCTTTCCTATTCTCACTGACTAGTCCCTGCTTTATATCACCAGAAGACAGAAATCATTCGCTCATGAAACCTGTTTTGTATAGAGTGGTGTGAGGCATATAGTGAAAAAATGCATGTCGAGGATGGGGCGATAAAAGAGAAAGGAAAAGAAGTGTGGGGAATGACCTGAGTGAAAGCCAGACTGCAGATGGCCTTGGCACCAGACTCTGGGCGCCACCAATGCCACCTACCCAGGAGACTTCTGGTCACTTTTCCATTCCCAGCACTTCTGAGGTCCCGTTGTCCTTGCTACAATCTAAATCAAGTCTCCCAGCTTCTAAAACCCTTCACGCTGGGAGTTTTTCCACTTCAACCTGTAAAATACTTGACTACATATTTTCTCACAGAAATTTCCCAGCCGTGCAGTGTGCCACGCTGCCTGGGCCGCCGGCAAATCTGGTTTGTCTTTAGAACAACTTTCTTCTTTACCCTTTCTTCTGCTCTCACTTCTTTTGATAACGTTCGATCAATGCCAATTGAAAGTTTAGAAAAAAAGAAAGCATTAAGTGAGCATATTATATCCCTTTCAGCATTTCTATGAATTTAATCATTAAAGGAAAAAATGGGAAAATGATTACTATAGCCAAAGATATACAAAAGAACCTTCCATTTTCTCTGCCAAATCTTTAATCTCTAACAAAGAAATTCAAACTATTGACACTGGTTAACTGAAGAGAGTTTGATTAGTTGTGGCATAACTATGTTTTATTTTCCAAATTGCTGTTCCACTTGTTCTATATAGATCCCCTCTTTGTGCTGGGCAAGTAGTTAAATTAAAGATATCTTGGTCAAATGCCATTATTCCGTTTCTTCTGGTTATTTAAATTTAGTTCAGTGCAGCTTCCAACCTAAGTCTTCAAAGCAGGATTTCCCTTTTCCATGCATAATGGTCGAGGGGACACCAGTAAGCTGCCTTAAAGGGAGAGGTGTAGCAGGGCCCTCCTTTTCCATTGGGACCCAGTGTTGTTGGATGCTGAGGCTGTGGTCTGCTCTTGGTCTTGATGGGACAGGTCTTTGGCCTCACTTGGCTTCCTGCTGGATCTCTCTTAGAGACTCTGACCCTGGGGTAAGAACTTCTCAGGTGGGATTCAACCTCCTTCCTCCTCTGCCAGGCTTACGCAATCCCTGCTTGTTTCCACAGCTTGGATTAATGACTCCTGGGTAGTACGAATGCTTTCACTCTCCTGATCTCAAACTGCTGTAATATTCAGTTCCACTGGGATGGTTCTCCAAGTCATAAAACACAGTGCTGGATGGACTCACTCCCTTACTCTCCAAATTCACCAAATCAGGGAGCTGCTCCAACGGACTCCTACCTTCCAAATTCTGTAGACCCAAAGAGGTGCTACCCTCTATGGGCTTGTCCAGCCACACTCTCTGAGGGCGGGCCGGTGACCAAGAACTCCCTTCCTTGCATTGCTTGAAGAGAGCTTAAAGCTCCTCTGAGTTGTCTCACTGGTATGCATTAGCAGTCCCAGCATTCTGATGATTTCAGGGAAGCCTACTCTGCTTAGCTGAGCTGGGAGGAGCAGTCCATGAGAAGGGGTGGCACCTTCACACCCCAACACTACAGCTTTCTGAGATCAACTCTTCCTTCCCAGGCTCAGCAACGACTGACCCAGTACATCTGAGCAGTAGGCAGGTGTGGTTACCCTTGCTGGGGAGCCCGCAGCTTATTTCTACATGGGACCATCTTGCAATCTTTTCCTTTTTACATCTTTAACCAACTCCCTAGCCCCAATCTGGAAAACCAGAGGAAGCACCTCCTGCGATGTGTGATGTGAGGTTCTTCTTGTCCATCTAGAGTTGAATTGTCATGCTACTCCTCAAGACACATTTCAAGGAACAACACAGAAAGGCAATGAAATTTCTTAAAAGCTGTTCCATTCCATTGGGTTTGTAAGTCACAGGCAAAAACAAGCAGAAGAATAGAATTAATTACAGTGCTATTTTGCACTTAAAAGTCTTTATTCTTAAGAAAAGAAAGACGAAAAGAACAAGAAACAAGTGGATCCCTATCTATTATTTATCTTTTAATAACTGTAGCATCATGCCCTTTCTCAGAGAAGTTGCTTAATTATGAATAAGGAATTGATTTTTATGGGGCCAAGAATTGTGTGTACACATTGGAATTCATTCTGGCATCTGCCTGCCTATTATTCTAGCGTATGTTCTGCCAAAGGCTGATGAAGCTCTGTCAAGAGAACCTTCTGTAAAACATAATGACTTCAGGAATTGGGGGCATTCCAGGCACCCTGGGAGGTTAGAAGAGCTGTCTTAATAAGAGGTCCTGGCCAGAAGTTCACTGAGTGTGGGTTCGAAGCATAGGGCTTTACCATACCAAGGGCCAAGGGCCCTGCAGAGGACTGTACCCAAGGAGGCTCATTAATTAACTCTTTAAGCTTCTGGAGTATCATTTAATGATTGCTTGCTAAGATTGCAAATTCATACTCAGAGGAAGGGTTTCCAAGTCCTTGACAAACATCATCTTGCCATTCTGATGTCAAGCAGGGGAGAAAAACACATGGAAATTCTGTGGGAGGTAGAAGCTGTCGAGTTGTGGCTGTTCTGTGTGTCAAGAAATCTCAGGCCAAATTGAGTCTAACCAGCAAGAAAAATTCATTACCCCTACTGTGTGCAGACTAAAGACATTGTTCTTAGCACTGAAGATAACAGAACAAAGCATAGCTCTTGACCTCCCAGTCCTCACACTGCAGGGGAGAAGACCAGATAAATCCAGCCACGCAAATACAAGCCGGGAAGGCAGCAGGAGAGGATGGGATGAGCCCATGAGGGTGACGGGGGGAAGAAGCAGAACATGCTTAGAGACCCAAGGGAGCCACAAGGTAACCAATGCGGCTGGAGAACTGCATGAAGGGCAGAGGCAGGGCTGGGGATTGAATATCAAGCTGAAACATCTCTCAAGCTAGGAGTCAAAGGGGAGTCTAGAGGTGGAAGAAGCATGTGATGTGGAATATCCTAGCTAAAGTCTCTCTTAATGACAAGCGAGGAAGCTGGACAAGAGACAATCTGCCCTTGCTGTATAGACAAAGGCTGAAGCAGCCAGGTTTCTCCACAGTAGCTGGAGGGAACACAGTAGTGAGGAGGAAGGCTGGGAAAGCACAGGAGCTGAGGGTGTGCATCTGCAAGGCGCCCCCCTCCCCAGGAGGACTGGCCTCATTCTTGATGCTTCTAGCAGGCAAGATGAAGTCCAAAAGGAAGGCATCCTTGGGAGATGTTTCAGCTTGATATTCAATCCCAAACTTTCCTGATTCTTAGATCTGAATGAAAATGGAATGGATTCTACAGGACTGGTGAGTTTTCTGAAGCTAAAGATGCTCAAACATAGAAAGAAAGAGTTAGTGGTCCAGGTGCTGTGAAGGAAACTCAGGGACAGCCCACTGGATAATATGGTCTCAGGGAACGTTTTGCCTTTCCAGCTCCCTCCGTGTGTACACGGAGAGGAAAGCAGAGTACCTAGCTTCCCCGTGTACAACCAAATCGTGCTGTTGGAAATGTCTGGCATAGCCAGGAATGGTCATCCCTGCAACAGAGGACGAAGGGAGGACACCATGATTTAGATGAGAGTCGAGGTGATATCGACATCAAGAACAGTTACCAAGTTCAGCACAGAATCGCACCTTTGATGGTTTCCTAAATGGCTTTGGTCCATTAAGTTTCAACTTTAAGGTGACAAAGAGCACTCTTGAGTTTAAAATTGGTTGAAAAGGAGGTTTGTTATGAATTATATGTGCATTTTCTTTGAAAGGAGATCTTAAATTACTTTGCAATTTAGCCTAAGAAGTCTTGTCAGAATTGAATTAGTCTGTCGGCTTTGAGAAATTTTCTCTTATACCTAATATTGAAAGTGAATTTTAGATAGTCCTAAAGATAAAAGTAACTTGCAAAACACTCTTTTCGCTTCTTTTTCCTGTTTCTGAAGAGGAAATAGATGTTTGAGTCCCATTACTATAAGACAGGGAGAGAGAGAAGGCGAGAGAGATAGAGGGAGACACAGGTGAAAAGAGAGTGAGGAACAGAGAGGGAGGGAGAGAGGGAGAGTCTTGTGGTCAAATGGGAATGCCTTCATTTTCTCCAACTTTTTGGTTCTGCTAATCCTTATTAATGAAATCTTAGCCCTAAATAGTGCTGGAATATGTGAAAGTTTGTCATAGACAAACGATATTGAAAAGTAGGTTTATATCCACAAGAAAAAAAGTCTAGTGAAAATTAAAATATAGTGATAAACAGGTTCAAGTAAAACCCAATATGAATCTCCAAAGCTGAAACCAGAGAAGGGAGTCAGATTCTTGCTCACGTACGACCTTTCATGCCCAGATCACTCTTGTCCAGCATTTGCTATGTTAAATGTTTTGTTAAGCATTTGGTAAGCATTATTTCAAAGAACCCTCCACAACCTCTGGAGTAGATACTGTTATTATTCCATTTTGTAGGTGAGGAAGCTACACCTACAATAATGTTATATACTTCATCGTATTTAATCCTCTCAACCCTCTAACGAAGGAAATATTCTTATCTTAGCGACAGACTCTAGGAGGTCCAACCGTTTATCTAACTTAACTTGCCATGGATTGAACATCAACTACCCAACTCAGGACTCACTGAGGGAAGCCTTGCTGGACGAGGAAGAGAGACATGTAACTTAGGCAAGCATCACCTTGGGGAAGGGGGTGAGGTAAGACCATTCGTGAAAGTTCAAGATCTTAGAACTTCCAGAACTTCTAAAACTTCTAACTGCAAGAAAATAAAAAAAGATCACATGAGTTAAAATAGCCATTTCAGTCTGGCAACCAGTGGCTAGGGTTCCTTAGTGCAGACTTTTTCCTTCATATAAAATGGCTTTGAATATAATCTGCATCCATATCTCCTGATAGTCATGTCAACATTAACTCAAGCCTTCTTCTGCATCATCCTGAGGTCACATGTGGTGACAGTTATCTCTTTGTAGTAATTACTTATCTCGGCCTCTAGTTTTTCATTTTAAAAATAGCAATAAAAGCTGGGCATGGTGGCACACGCCTTTAATCCCAGCATTCTCGAGGCAGAAGCAGGCAGAGCTCTGTGAGACTGAGGCCAACCTGGTCTACACAGCAAGTTCTAGGCCAGCTGTGGCTACAGGGAGACCTTTCTTCAAAAGACCAAAAAAAAAAAGGTATTAAAAATTGTTTTTCTGGGTGGGGATTAGATGTGTGAATATGAATGCCGTACTTAAAACAACACCTAGACAAAAAAACAAAAACAAACAAACAAACAAACACTCCATCAATGGCCGCTTCATAGTTCGTCCTGCTATTAACATTATTGATGGAATAATTACTATATCTTTCACTATTTTTTTCCCAAAATAAATTAATAAAGGCTAAGATTCATTTCTAAGAACATGGGGACAGTCAGGAATTGTCATTGTCAGAACCTTATAAGACTCTTCTAGGATGGAACAAGCAATATGCTTATCAAATACGGATTCATCTTTTCCATAACGAGTCCTGTGGAGCAGAGAGCTGCTGGGATAGTATCAAATAAAGCATGTACGTCAGTTTTTAACAATAACTGAGAACAAAAGACCCATAGCTGCCTTGCAGTTCTGACACAGCCGAGTTCTAGCCACTCTGTCAGGGAAGGGGACGCTAAACTAGACAGACGTGCCATGGAAATCCTGCTGCTGTACCTGAAGGAAAATTTGTTTGTGAACAGCATCTAACGAAGTTTTGTGCAATTGCTGATTAGCAACAGGAAAGGAAAAGGCAGGAATGCAATGGCGTTCGCTTTCACGGACACTGCCAATTACAGCTCCCCACGTGCTGCACAGAGATAAGAAGAATCAGCACACAGGTGCGCACTTGGATTGGAGCCTGAGTGTTCCACAAATGCCGCGTGCTGAGGATGCTCGGTGAAATAGCGGTTTCCTCCAACTGGGTCAAAGATCTTTTCATAGACAGTGAGCTGCCTTCCTAATCCTCCCTCTCTGATTATGAACAGCTGCCCGAGATAGCAAACGGAGACAACTCCTGAAATGAGTTGACCTGATCTCCCAAACCCTGCCCCTGCCACTGCTTTTCCATTTATTAGCAATTAAGTGTGCATCTGGGCCCCAAATCACAGCGTAATTTAATTAAATACCTACATCCATCTTTTTTAGAGTTGCAGATAATCTCACTTGAGTTCAAGTTATGTGTGGGATACAAGCACATGTTATCTTCTCCAACTGATGTATCTTACCAAGGCCTACATATTTCAATTTTATATTTGGAGCACTGAACATGTTGAACAACAAATCTTACCAACGAGAGGTTCTCTTCTGTCCAATGTTCTTAAATTAAATTTCATGGCACTCCTAAAAGAGGACAGCGATTAGCCAGTCCTTGTGTTGGAAGGTAGAGGCCCTGGGGCGTCACAGATGGGCTACTCCTACTTGAAGAGGTCAGAGGCAGTGAGGACTGCTTTTTGACAATTCCCCTCCTTCCTCCTTCTCTTTTTGTCCTCTCTCTCACTCTCTCTCTTTCTGTTTTCATTAACTGTTTTCCATACAATCATTCGATCCATTTAATGGACAAGCTAGCTTTATTTTTCAGATGGGACTAAGGTTATACATAAATTGCAAATTCTTTGGGAGAAAGGGTAGAATTCAATAATTATATCTCACTATCTCCTTTGGATTAAGTGTATTCATTAGACTTTTATTCAAACCTATTACGGCCTTCTTAGAAAATTCAGTTTAAAATAAATGCCTCAGGACCATTGTTAGAAAGCGCCTGAACGACAGCAGAGGTGAGACGGCAGACGAGGAGAATGCCATCTAAATTAAAAGAAAGAAATACACAGGATGGGGCTGCCTTCCAGATCCTGTGCGCCTGCACGTGCGTGTGCATGTGTGTGTGCGTGCGTGTGTGTGTGTGTGTGTGTGTGTGTATGTAAAGGCAGGAGTGGGCTTAAAAATCACATGCCAAGAAAGAACAAAATCCTTGTTTTTCTTATTGAAAAGCCTGTTTTATCACTTACTGCTAATGAGCATTATTAGGAATAGGCTGCTGTATAATTAGAGATCATAGTACCTTGACTATTGCATGTGGGTGTGGGTAAATGCCAGATAACTTAACCCACGAGAAAAGCGAGGTAACCCTTCAAATCTAATGGCTGCACCGGGAGCTTAACGTGACTGCTTTCCAGGGAACTGGGCTGTGTTTGTGCTATGCTGGCTTGGGATTTCCTGTTAGTCCTTGGCCTTGCTCAGTGCAGTCAGTGGAGGTGGAGGTGGGGAGGAAGGCAGGCACTGGTTCTCTTAGTCCTCTGGAAACATTCAGCTGTTTAAATTCTGGATTTGGGGCGGGGTGTTAGAGAGTTAGCTAGTAAAATCCAAAAATGATCAGAGAAAAAAAATTTGGCTTTTCAAACCGTAATAGAATAAACTAGGAGGCTGTATGTAAAAGGATAGTTTGTTAGTGACTTGAGTGATTACCCAACACTGCGCCAGTTTAATGATGGTCTTAAATACTGAATTTGGAAAGCATGCATGGTATGTTTCAGCAAAATGCTTAGTGTTGAAATTCTCTTGGACTTTTTGTTTTCTACTTTCCAGTGTTAGTAGCTGTCGTCTACTGAGGAACGAGTCCAGATATTCATTCTGAATACCTTACTTTCTAGTTTTCACAATAGCACCATAGCAGAGATAGTATTATTTACACATTAAAAGGGAAATGAAGGCAGATTAAGCAACGAAACCAAAGTCACATAGCAGAGTGAGTGGGAGGACTGGCATTAGACTCTTCACTAGACCTGGGGCAAAGTACTTGGTGTGGCCATCAGGACCTTGATGCCCACATTCTGTGAATAGTTTTGCAAGTCTGTGTTTAAGACAAAACTGAAGACAGTGATCGATCGTGTAAGTTCCTCCCATAGGTAACCCACTGAGGGGTCCTGGATTACCTGGTTTACCTGGAGTTTGTGCATTTTCTTAGTCCTTTATGTGTTTATTTAGTAGAACCAGTGGAAATAAGTTTTTTTTTTTTTTAAAGTGACCCTATAGGTTATCTCAAGAAAGAAGAACCTTTGAAACAGAAATAGAACAAGGCTAGCTCCTTTCCAGACTTTCCCCCTAGGCTCAACGGAATGTTTATATTCGAAAAGTGGAATGTTTTGTTTGTTTTCTGACAGTATCAAGCCTGTCCTTGGCTACTATTAAATTTTTCAGGTCATTAAGATGTTATTTTCATATGATAGTGCAATATGTTTACAAATGGAGACCCCCCTGGGGAGATGATGTAGGCCTCCAAGCAAACTTGCATACATCTAGGCAGGATGACATTGAAGGAGGACAGGCTGGAACACTGAGCTTTGAATTGCTCTTCCAAAACACACCAAGACACGGGCAGCCCCTCCCCCCCCTGCACACACAAACACACACACATGCACGCACACACACACATACATGCACATGAACTAATAATAACATTTGTAAAATCAGTACAGTGATGCCTACGTCTCAGACACACACACAATGGCTTGAGGTGGTGACTCTGTACCACCCAAGTCCACTAACAAGGGTCCTCAGCGTGGCCAGCCTGTCACAGAACTGTATTGGTTTCAAGTGTAGTTCATTGAAATTCTGTGTTTATTAATGAGAAATTAAGCACACTCAGGTGCATTTTATGCTAGCAAGTGATCTTTTCTTTCTCTACAACCCTTGTCAAGCACCTTCCGAGGTCACCCCATCCTGTAAGAGATGCGACTTTTAAGTAGAAAGTGAGCATCTTCTTTTATTGCTGTGTCACTGTCAGTGTTCCTTTTCCTGCACCTGGATCTAAAGAAACAGTCCCTTCGTCCTTGCTTGGCTTAGTGACAATAAAATGGTTGGAATTACATCCCCTGGGGCCTCTTACATAAGGTCTGAGGCAGTGCTGTGAATGACTGACTTGGTTAGTGTGGGTGGAGTGGAGTGTGAGGTCAGCTGAATAGAAGCTTTGAGTTTGGCAGTTCTGTTGACTAAACACCTAGACATGATTACAAAGACAAATGCTAGATGGGGTAAACGCGAGCAATGACTCAACAGTGGTTGTCATTTTGACCCCTGTCTGGTGCTGTGGCCTGGACCTTGGCTTGGTTGGTTTGGACAGGGAACAGACTCAGCCCCAGAAAGGAGAGAAGTAGAGTGTCCTGCTTTTGTATTTTATGTGTGTGCCTGCATGTATGTTAAGTGCACCTGTGTCGTGCAGTGACCACGGAGGTCAGAAGAGAGTGTTGGATACCCTTGAACTGTAATTATGGATGGTGTTAGCAGCCATGTGGGTGCCGGTAACCCAACCCTGGTCCTCTGCAAGAGCAGCCAGTGCTCTTAACAGCTGAGCCACCTCTCCAGCCCCTTGCACAGTAGCTTTCAAAGACACTACTCTAGCTCATCATAAAAACAAAACAGTCTGTGGTGGTTGAGCTTCGGGGTCGGGAAAAGGCTTTGTTTTTCAGTCTGGGCTGGGAGGAGAGCCTGCAGCCTGGGGGAAAACCTTGGTCCATGGGCTTCTTCAGCTCTTGCGAGTGGTGTGGCAACCAAACAAGGGCACAGCATGAGTTTGGGGAGCTTGTAGAAAATATGACCTTGATGCTGAGGCACATATGCTAAAGCTTTAGCGCTCCTGAAGCACAGACTTCATTTAGTGGATCTGGACCAGGTGAGAGACTAGTGTGCAATGTACATTCTACTCTCTTCTCAAAGCCCATCACTCAGTATCGCCCATACCACACCCCTGTATTTCTTTAAGCATTAGAGTTCTTTGGAGTGAGTGAAGGAATCTGGTTTTGATAGATGTTTTTGCTTATTCTCAAGGCTTATTCATAGATAGCCTTAGAGGCCTTCAGCCTTTGGACGTTTTATCTTTCCATAGCTCACCAATGCTGATGTCCTTCAGAGTGGGACAGTTTCTGTTAAATTATCTGGCTGCTTCCTTCAGAGGCATGGCATACTGGACTTTGAGATGATGTGGCAGGTGCTTAGGGAATATAAAACAACCCAGCACAGATCCTCTCCCTCTAGGCCATAGCAAATCTTTTCCTAGCATACCTCTAACTCACCTAAATGTCCAAAAAAAGGAAAGTGCTAGAACATTTAGCATGAGTCCATGAAGAAAAGTTGCTCCTTTAAGACTTAGGAAGAAATCTGAGCTTACCCTGAAACTACTTTATACTGACAAAGATCTGGGCAAACTGATTCCTGTAGTCTCAAATTTAGAGAATCCTTAAAGCTCCAAGGAAGATAGGATGCTAAAAGAAGTCAGAAACGGGCTTCAACGAACATCCTAATCCTCACTGCCATTCCTGTTTAGTAATTGTATCAAGTGGTACGCTGGGTACCAGCCTCACACCTCATGGCTGCATTCAACAGCTATTGTTAAACAGGTGGGCTTTAACCTGGGATGGATGATAAAAGGTTCCACTTTCACTTATCAATTCAGAGTCCTCTAGTTCCCTGATAAATTTCTTTTGAGCACATTATCATCCCCTTTTTCTTGTCTTTTTTTATTTTCTGTAGGGAAGTGTTAGTGGGGGAAATCCACAGCAGTGTAGGGTGCACATTATTCTAAGAACACAGATCTCTACATAAATAATCTGCGTCACTTCCATTGCTCTGTAATAAGTGGCTGCAGCTGTTGCCATGGCAATTTTCATTTTTAAAAACCTGTATCCATACAAAGAGAGACAACACAGCTGTCCATGAGGCATCACAAAATAGGACTGAATGTGATGATGCTCTGTCTTTTGCCAGGTGAGGATGCTGTGCCTCTCACAGCATTTGTGAGTTAAGGCAGATGTTAAGAATGGGGCTGTGGCTTACCTTGAGAGGACTCCTTGCTTTCATTTTAAGTTCGGGAAACTAATGATTGGTAAATTAGTGCTATCGCGAGTTCAGTTTTATCCCTTGGAAAAATCACCCTCCTCTCTGTTATCTGCCCACGTTACCCAAGTCTTCACTTGAGGAAGGCATACTGATGGGACCTTCTTTTATATCAACTTCCATGGTTCCTATCTACCTGTTATTAATATGTCACAAGCAACTTACACCCACAGGCACATTCCAGAGAGATCAGGTGTGCTGCTCTGGTCCTTCCGGGGGAAGAAGGAGGAGGAAGGACTTTGCTATTCTCTCTGTGTGGTCTGGTTGGCACCAATAAGGGCTAAAAGGTCTCTGTGCAAATGTTATTTTTGTTGTTTTTCTGTTGGGTAGCAGGTATCTTTCGTTTTTTTTTTTTTTTTTAGGGTTCTGATTTGCTAGCTAAATCAGATGCTAAAGCTTATCAGTAGAACCTCTAGCCTTGAAATGGTGACCTCTGTTGATTCCTTCTTGTAAACCAGTCAGCCAGTTACCCTTCAATGACCTGAGTGGCTGCATCTTCCTGGCACTCCCATGCAGTGTGCCACCTAGGACTGTGAGCTCAGAAACATGAGGGGAAGAAAGTTCACCATGTGCTTCATGTGAAAGAATATGCAGAAAGAAGCCCCTGCCATCCCCTCTCATCCTGCTGCTGAATGCTGAGCAAACAGAACCCTGTTTGGAGTTTTAAAATATTTTGCCAAACAATTGATTACAGCTACTTTGTTGTTACTAAGACCACGGAATTATAAACAGTATAAATTAGCAAATACCCAGGAGTCTAAAAATAAAAGGAGTTTGCTTGGAAAGCGTAAGTAGTTCTTTCACTCTGTGAGAAGGGCCTTCGTTTGCAAAGAAGCATGGCTGTGCTTAACATCTGAGTAATCAGCAGTCTTTGTGGCTGTTATTAATGTAAGATGGAGATGGGACCTGCAAATACTCCACAGAGACTTCCAAAGCTAAATGCCTGTGTTTGAGCCTAAGGCGCCCAGGTCCTGTGGTGCTGCCAAATGGCACTTCAATCCCCTTCTCAATTGCCCTGCAACCCCAGCTACTGACTGTCCACCAAGAAGCACTGTGAGGAAAAAGGAACTAGATTCCTTCAAGGTGCCCTATACATTATGATTCCATCTACTAATAGAAACAAAATATATAATAACATGGAAGTAATTTAAATAAATGAACAAAAAACTTATGCATAACAAATTGAAGCATCTCCAAATGATTCATCTGTTTTCTCATCATCTTAAGTATAACATCAATGGTTCAAGTGTTGTTGTAAATCCAGAAATCAAAGAAAACATGGAGTATGAAGGTGCTGGTCCAGGCTCCTAGAACAAACGAACTCGGTTCCTGTCCAAGTTCTGGTTAATGACTGGCTATCAGCACACCCATAGGTTCTGCTGTCCTGAGAGGCAGTGAGACCAGACAGAAGTTCTCTCTGCTGGGCTGGGATTCTATAAGAAAGGGAAAGGAAACACTAGAACTCATTGATTAATCAAATTTAAGCAACATTGGTAAGGGGATCCTGATAATATTTCTAACCATTAGTAAATGTGAAGAAACTGGTGATATTCTTGTTCCTCGGTTGCATGTAAGATCATTCTCCCAAAACTCAACTCACAGTAAATCAAGGTTGCTGATCTGCATGAAGACATCCTGCTGGTCACCAGCCAGGGGAAGGAGAAGATGCAGAAAGTAGTTCATGGCGATTAGGAGCCGCTGAGATGACGAGGGTGGGAGAGTACAGACACGGAAGGCTGAAACTCTCTACAACCGCTTCCAACCCTCTTTTCCCTGGCCAAGGCTCTGAGAGGAGACTGCTGTGTCATCTGTCATTCCTGGCAGGGCTTGCTGAGGATTGAGATTCTGTAGGAGGAAGCTCCGTGTGATCTACCGGAACTGAGCATAATCCCATGCTGAAGGGGGCTTCAAGCAGACATGCTGCAAGAGCATCCCATCCCATGTCATTTCTCACACAAGGCAACTGGGCGAAGAAGCCACCCCTACAATGTCAGGAGGGGAGCTGTTTTTCAAAACTTCTTCCCTTTGGTGAATTTCTGAGATAATAATTTTATTTCTATTCATGTTTATTCATGCAGCGAGCATTTACTGAGTACCTATTAAGCACCTGGAGTGTCAGAGGTCCTAAGGGGATGAAGATGAGATGGACCTGGGAAATGTAAACCAACAATCAACTTGTTGAGATGGAGAGTGAATGATTTGTGGCCCTCTCACCCACAAATGAAAAATAATTCAAAATTTAGAATTATAAAGAATCGTCAATAATATCTCATCTGGAGACTGAAATTCAGTGATGTTATAGTTTGACTAAAGGCATGGTTTGCATTCCCTAGAACCTCTGTTTTTCATTGTATCATTTCACCCTTAAAGATGGTTTTAAAAACTTGTACGGTTTCCCAGACCAGTCTTAAATATTCTTTGAATGCATATATTAGTCCTCTTGCCCTCAGTGCTACTTCGTGGCACAGTAGATTTCAGGCAGACCACTGCTTTCAATTAAGTTTACTGTAAAGAATTGCTGTGTGGCAATCTGAGGAATGATGAGCCCAGAAGCCTGAATTGGTGTGAGTCCTAAAAAGCAGATGTTTAGGAGATAGAATATGACCTCTCAAGCGGTGTGCCACTTCAAAGAAACAACTGCAGCAAGAGTTTCTAACACGATTTTTACAGATCGTGTAAAACTCTGGATCGATCCAGAAGCTTCTGGAATTCAGAGACGGAAGGAAAATTTGTGGAGCATTCCTTGTGTTTTTGTAAGAGTCTTTCATGTTTTGTATCACTGGAAGGATGGAGAGCTGGTTTTGGAACTGCTGGTGTCTCTTGGGAGGTAACTGTGTAGCAGCTGAGTTACTGACATCCCCAGGCACTGCGGAGTGTATTGTAAGGCTCCAGTGGGATCAGGGGCACATACAGCACTGTTGTTATATATGCAACCACTTCCTCTGCCTCTGTCTGTGCATCTGTGAGGAAGGAGCCATGATATCATGAGTCTCCCTTATCCCTCAGGCTAGTATGAGGGTCACGTTGTCTAATAGATGTGAATGATAAGCTACGATCACTGCTAAAGGAATCCTGTAAGTAGATGTGCAAACGGTGGCACACCTCTACAAGAGCCTTCTTATTCCCATTTACAAGCAGAAAGGATCCCAAGCGTTCTGCAGTCAATCCTCAGGACTAAGTCGAGCGCCACTTAACAAACCAGGTGGTCTAATGTATAGATTCTCAAGGAGCCCTGGAAATTGACCTTTAGGAGTTATTGATCAAGACTGGCATCTGACCATCACCTAGATCACCCAGCATGAAGTCCCAGTTCTGCATATCTTGGTAAGTGAACGTGCTGGGTGGGCACTGCCCCTCTGCAGGCTCCACCGCAGGGCCTGGCCCTCCTGCTCCCGCTCGCTGTACCCATTCTGCCTCGGCTCCGACTCCTTGGTCAGCCCTTGCTGCCCGGTTACTGTCCACCCTGTTCTCGTGCGTACTGTCCTCCCACGCCCTCACTCCCAGTCTTCCGGCTGAGGTGAACCCTTCTCCTCTTGGGCCTTCCCAGCCTCGGTACAGCAGTCCTCCCGCCTCCACCTGTTTGCTTAAAATTCTTAGTCAATGTTTCCCCCAACTTTACAAAATTCATTGCCCCTGCAGGTTTCGTCTTTAACATTATCGTATAAAGCATCAGCCTGGCTATTGTGCTGTTCGATGGTTCAGAGCAGTCAGTGGTCAGGGGAGGGCGGCCTGTTGAACCTGTGAGACCCACTGCACACAGCAGAGCCTGGAGCAAAGGCACTTCTTCCTGTGCAGGTTCCAAACTAAGACTCCGGCTCAGACCCAAGGACTCTGGGTCAACACCTTTCAGGATTCAATGTGAAAACCTTAAAGTCTGCCCCTTAACATGGTCTTCCTACAGAGGAAGGCCAACTGTGCCAGGTCAGTTGCTCCAAATACTCACTGTCTTTAAAAGGACCTTGTTAATTTTAGCCAGCCTTCCTTGTTGTTGTTGTTGTCATCTTCTAGTCTTACTATTTAAATATAGTACTTTAACATTATTTATTAATAGGCAGTCTTTTAATTGATATTTGACTCATGTTTAATATTTTAATAATGATTTTATAGCTTCTAGGAAATGTAGGCATTAAGAGGCTATCCTGTGTGTTGAGATGAAACTGTGATTTTCTAGGTTGAATATGATATGCTCATTTCTGTAATAACATCTTCCTGTACAGTGTGGAGGTTGCCAGGGGGAGGGGAGATGGGGGATTTACAGTCTTTCTTTGACCAAGAAGGCCCCTTTGCTTCAGTTCAGTTTCTTTTAAAAAATATTTTATTTATTATTTTTATTTTATGTGTATGACTGTTATTACCTGCATGTGTGTAAGTAAGTGTACCCCTGTTATTCAATGCCCACAGAGGTCAGAAGTCGGATCCCCTGGGACAGGGCTTATGAATTGTTGTTAGTCATCATGTGGGTGCTGGGAATCGAACCCAGGTCCTCTGCAAGAGCTGTCAGTGCTCTTAACTGCTGAGCCATCTTCTCCAGCCCCATTTAGTTCGGTTTCAATTCTGTCCCCCAAAGACATTGACAATGCAGTCGTGCTGGGCTTGGTAGTATGGTCTTAGCACTGAGGAGGCAGAGGCAGAGGCAGAGGCAGAGGCAGAGGCAGAGGCAGGAGGACTGTGAGTTAAAGAGCAACCTGGGTTACACAGCACGGCCATCTTAAAACAAAACAAAATAAGAAAGTCAATTCTACTGAAAATGAAGCAGTTGAAATAGTGTTTCCAAGACTCATGGCTAAGAATGCTGGAACCTACATAAGAGGCGAGTATGGAGCTTTTACAGCCAAGATTTCCATTTCATATCGTGTGAACAAAAACCTTGCAAATTCCTATTGCTTATATGCTGAATAATATTCCATTGTGTAATCTCAAGTCCTTGTTTGTGTAAGTCTCCCAGATTTGGGTTCTCGGGAGGAAACTATTTGTAAAGACAGGAAAGAAGCGAGCAACCAAGTCTTCATTCACACATTCTGTCCAGATGTGTTCTTCTGAGATTGGAACTGTTCCACAGTGCTTGCCGATGAACGGCAAAAAGAGTGACCTCTTACCCAAACGGGCCACTCTGCACTGTCCCTATCCTACACTTGAGAGGGACCAGATAACTAGAGGAGAATCAAGCAGGCTTCCAGGTTACAGGTAGCCAGTGTTCAGGATGACTGCCCCTATAGACCATCCCCACACATTGTACCATGGCTGGTCTGTGTGAGCTTGGAATGGAGCAGAAGTATTAGGAAGTCATAGGAAAATAGATTTTAAAAGTTATTGCATGTGCTGTGAATGTAGCTCAGTGGTAGAGTACTTGCCTAATAGGTGCAAGGGTGCATGCACACACATGCGCACATGTGCACACATACAACACACACGTGTATACACACAATTCACACATGTGTACACATACAATGCACACATGTGTACACATACAATGCACACATGTGTACACACTTGTGCACATACAATGCACACACATTGCAGCATCCAGCTGTGTTGTTCTCTTACTCCTTCACATACATTTTCTCACTATTTCTCTTGAGTTGTTTTCTCTGGGGGAAGCCAGGTCTCCTACAGCCTTGTCAAAAAGTCATTGGTTCACAACAGGATGTGTGCCTGTGTGGAAGGAAATCCTCTGTTCCCATCAGGTCTTCAGACCACACAGCACTGATCAACGGCCTGTCTGCAACCTCATGAGACACTTTAAGCCAAAGCTCTCCAGCCCAGACTGGCCTCAGGAATGTGAAATAATAAATACTCTGTTAAGCTGAAAGAAGTGGGTCATTTGTTAACATTTGTTGCTGGATGACTAATTATTACTTAAGCTCTAAGTGTGCTTGACAGTTGATCATCAGTTTAGTTAGGGATAATGACTTTACTCTCTAGCTTTTATAGAGAAGTAGATTTTAGAATGCCTATTTGAAGATTTCTGTGTCTTTCATAAAACTATGTCAAGAGCATTGCCTTTGATGTCACTTTGGGCCTTATTTCTGATAGAGCTCATATAGAACACATACACACATTGTATACATATAAACACACCTATAAACACACATATTAACACATATACACATACATACACACGTACGTGTATTCACACACTGGTGATCTGTGTATTCTCTTTAATTGGACTAGAACGCCATGCAGACTTATGGGTTTCCCTTTGTTATTATTTCTAGGAAATGCTAAAACAAAAGTTAGTTCTAAATTAAAGATCTGAAGTTCATTGTTTTTATCTTTTTGAGCCAGGCTCTCTCTACATAGTCCAGGCTGGTCTAGAATTCACAGTCCTCCAGCCCCAGCCTGCTGAGTGCTAGGATTGTAGGTTGCACCACACAATGGCCAGAGAGTTTTCTTTCCATTCTTCCCTCCTTCCTTCCTTTCTTTCTATTCTTCCTTCCCTCCTTCCTTCCTTTCTTTCTATTCTTCCTTCCCTCCTTCCTTCCTTTCTTTCTTTTTATATTTTCTGGTCTTTTTGAGACAGGCTCTCCCTGTATCCTCTGCTGGCCTGGAATTCGTTATATAGACCAGGTTGGCCTTGAACTCACAGAGATCTACCTCTCTCTGCCTTCCCAGTACTGGGATTAAAGGTGTGTCTATCATTCCTGGCTTATTGTTTTTTTAAAGAGATATCTTATTGTGTTTTACTTTCCTTTCCTTTTTGAAATGAATATGCTTTAGCTTTATAAACCAATTCAAGTTATTTGTGGAAGTAATTAAGTTCAATGCAGGAGGCTAAGGCTGGGGATGTTTGAGTGACTCCATGACAGAGCACATGCTTAGCATGCCTGGGGCTCTAGGTTCAGTCCCCAGCACAGAAAGAATAAAATAAGAATCTGTGAGTTTGTTGAGTATGTGTTGAAGCCCATTGGAGTGCTGGGCTCTGGAAATATTAATACAGAGATGATTAAGCTAAGTGATGGTAGCTCTTAAAAAAGTTGAAGACCTTTAGGACTGGAGAGATGGCACAGTGGTTAAGAGCACTGGCTGCTCTTGCAGAGGCCCTTGGATCAGTTCCCAGCACCCACATGGCAACTAAAATCCATCCATGATTTGATTCCAGTTCCAGGGGAATGTATGCCCTCTTGTAGCCTCTGAGGACATTTCATGGCACAGGTGCTTATGCAGGCAAAACACATGAAGTGTTTTTTTTTTAATTTTTTAGTAAAGCTCAAAACCTCGTGATGAGGAACTGTGAGGAGAAGTGCCCACAGAGTCAGCTGACAAGCCTACTTTTCACAGCCTGGAGAAGGACTTGGGAGTGCTGGAGAGAGAAGCCCTCTGGGCTGCACAGCCACCAGCCTGCAGCCAGCTGCTCCAGTGTGGTGAGAAGCTAGGCAAGGGTAGGCTGGGAGGGGTGGTTGTAAGTGTAAGCACCCTGCCGATCGAAGGGCTGCCTCTAGAATCTGGGAACACACTTCGGAAGAGAAAACACAATAGAGGCCCATTTCTTGCATTCACTTTAGTACTATTAGCCAAACTAATAAACAGCTAACCTACCAGGGAAAGATAAGGAGCTGTAATGAGGGTTTGCAGCACGCCCTTCCTGATATGCTTTGCTGAATTCTTACAGAACTGGGGAGAAGGAATCCAGCACACCTAGAAATATGTGTCTGATTCTTTTTTTTATTATGGCAAGAAGAAAAGTCTCCCTTCCCCTTGTCTCAACCCACCTTGGCCTCTATGTCGGTGACTGTGACTCCCTAAAGCAGAGACTCCTCCCAGGAGGTCAGCTCTGCCTTTGGAGCACACAGCAGGCCTGCCTGTTGACCTGTGTGAAGTACAGTGCAGCAGCCCTTTACATATTTAATAGGATCTTAATTGTGATTTATTGGCTGGAACTCTGAAATTTTTTCCTCATCTTTAGAGAAGTTGCAAACACAGGTGCCTGAGGGCCTCAGCTCTGGGGCAGAGGGCAAGCTGTCTGTGGTTACCTGCAAGCTGCAGCTGTTCACACAAGCCCAGGCCTGCGCTATTCCAACAATGGTTTCTCAGGGTGGAGGGCGGGAGTGTGGGGGTGTACATTTGTTTGTTTTTTATGGAAAAATGAAAGCTTAAAGCATGAAGTGAAACTTGCCAATTTAAAATTGCTGGAATATCACATCAAAGATTAAACACTGTGTGGGCTGCACAGTCCGTCTGCCATAGGGGCTGGCGTGGGATCATATCTTTGTAACTTTGGCTTTAGAACATCAGGCAGGCAGATACTATCTTTGGCACATATTAAAGGATTTACACAAAAACCACATTTAGGGCCTCTAATTTATTTTCAGTGACCTCACAGCATCACTCCATGCTGACTGGAGTACAAAGCTGTGCATCATTCACAGACTGTCTTTAGAGATGGTTTTATCGCCCACAGAATCAAGTGGAAGCACTACTCCTCCTGAATTAGTATGTACAAATGATATGTAAATCACATCAATGCTTTAAAAACAGCTGGGCTCAGACAGAATCCTAGGAGGAAGAAACAAAAGAAAAACTAACAGCTCAAATGATAAACACCTCTTGCTTGATGCTAATAAAAAGTCTCAGAAAATTTAATTCTTGTGCTTTCTTTGGCCTGAAGAATCAAATAGATACCTTTCTTTATCCATTAGAACTGCTTCACAGACATTTTACATGCAAACAATATAAAATTAGGGAGTATACATTTAAAAACAAAGAACTAGAACTATAAAAATCAAATCAATATAACTAGAAAACTCTAACTATAAAAAAAACCCTACATTTAAAATGACTAAACATATCATAAAATTAAATATGAAATACAGGAAAATTATATAACTGTACCCAGTTTGGAAAAAGAAGAAAACACACAAACAACAAATCTAGCAAGTAAAAATCAGAGAGCAGGAGCTTTCTGCCTAATCATAAGTACTGAGGTAAACAATCCTGCACACAGCCTCAGTAGGTCAAACAGCCACTAACGGAAAACTTTCAGGAGAGAGAGAAGTAAGAAGAGTGGGCCCACGAGGTGGTGGTGGTCAGGAGGCCACTGAGCATGCAGACAGCAAAATAACACTCATTGAAAAAATAGTAATGATCATCCAATGCTTAAACATGAGGTGGAGCCGGGCATGGTGGCCCACACCTTTGAGCCTAGCACTCCGAAGGAAGAGGCAGGAGGACTGAGATTCAGGCCAGCCTGGTCTCCATGGCAAGTCGGCACTACGACGAGGCCCCTTCTCAAAGAATTTATATCATGTTTTAAAAAGTGGAACTGAAGAGGCAGACAACACCAAGAATGGAAACATCTTAACTCTAACAGTGTCCAGCACTCTACAGACATTGACTTCAGAGTTTTGTTGTCTATGTGGGCTAAAGTACAAGGCTAAGGAATAAAATGGAAGGAATCGGAATGAATTCCTCCACAGTAGGAGAACAATAAATCACAAAAGAGACAAAAAGCCCAATCCAGCAGAGGAGATGGGAATGAAAAGCCTAGAAACCGTATTTACAGAGAAAGCAGAAAGTCAGCAGGACATGCTCACGTATACTAGGGACATTTGATAAGTATTTAAAGGATTTGCATATAATTTTTAATGCTCTCTCTCTCTCTCTCTATATATATATATGTATATACATATATGTGAGATTCCTCATGTAAGTGCAGAGACATATACCAGGAAGTTCACATAACATTTTTGTAACAGTGGTAAAATAGGCACAACTGAAAAATTCATTAGTAGAAAATGATCAAATAAATCTAAATGTATAGATATGTGCCAGGAAAATATTACACAGCAAGTAACATGACTTAGATCTAGAATTTCAAAGTAAAAGACATAATATTACATGGAAAAACAAACGGCAAGATGATAACATAATAGACGTTTAGACTGGCTAGCCAAGTCACCAGCAGCCTCTTTTTGTTTTGGTGAATGTCTCTACCATAAGTGTTTATCATGAAATGTTGATATCCAGTCCTGTCTTGATGTAAACTGGATTTAGTGAGCATCTCTGGGCATCGCCCCTTCCCCAGTAAAGAGGTAAAACACATGGGATTAATTTATATTTATTTTATGTAGATGAGTGCTTTGCCTGCATTGTATGTAAGTGCACCCATGTCATGCAATGCTGAGTAAGTCATAGGAGAGTGTTGGATACCCTGGAAATGGAGTTAAGTATGGCTGTGAGCCATCATGTGATAGTGGGAACCAGGTCCCCTGTGAGAGCAGACAGTGGGCTTTCAGTGAGCCATCTCTCCTGCCCAGGAGGTAAAACAGTAACAAAACGCTATTGCCCACTCTCTTGATATCCATGAGATGTTAGATTTGGGGGGCTTAGCACCCCGTTTACAGACAGTGGATGAAAAACCACACACCAGGATGGGAAGCACAGTGAGAGACAAGTCATCCCTGATGATGTCAGCAAGGTGGGACCTCCCCTGGACCCCATGTTCCCAATCAGATTGCAGCGTGAGAGAGAAGATAATGCTTCCAATGACTGAATATCCTGAAAGAGATTTCTGTGACTTGTGGGTGATGGAATCTAACTGAGACGGAGCACACTGTGGCACCATCGAGGATTCCCAGACCCAGAAATGCAGTATGGATTGTTGACTCATAGGCACAGTATAGGCAGAGACAAGCATGGTAGAGAAGAGCTGTTTGAGAAGCATCCACCCTCGTGCTAGGACGAGGCCAACCCAGGCAGAAGAGTGGGGAGACAATAGAAAAAGAGGAATAAAACTGTTGCTGAATCTCATTCCTGCTTGAAAAATCCTACTTGGGTGATGAGTATCTATAACTTGTTGTACAAATGCATAACTGAATTATTTGAACAGTTTCTTTTCTCTAGAATAAAAGGAATTTCCAAAGGCAGCTCCCCACTTGTCATGTTGAAGTGTGCTAGTTGCGTATAATGAAGCTCTCTTATCAGATCCACTTCCTGCTCCAAGTCAGAGGACAGAACTGAGCTAAGACTCCCCTCCATCACACCACATTGTTCTATGTACAGGTAGGTTGTCATCACAGCAAACAGCCTAGGAGAACGGGACGCCAGGGGACATTCATGCACATCCTGCTAAGTAAATCAAAATGCTGGGAAGCATGCTCTGAAAACTTCATATATGACGAGAAGAATGCAAAGAGGAGCCCACAGTGATGAACATCTTGGAGTGGGTGAAGACAAAGAGGTGGGGTTAGGGCACATGAAGAAATTCTAGCTCACGGACTAATTTTCTATAGAATAGGCCGGCTTAGAATCAATGTGTTTGTAATTACATTTCCCAACCGATTACACAGTCTGTTGTTTGGGCAGTAAGATAGCAAAGTTATTCGTTTTCAGCAATATTTTATCTGTGCATGATATATAGTCTCATGAGGGAAGAGGAAAGTTCCAAAGAGTGCTGGAGCTTTAAAGTAAGTAGCAAAATCTTCCTCCTCACTTTCCAACCCTGAGTCCCTCTCTCTGAGGTAAGCACTGTTAAGTTTTCCCATGTTTCTTGGTATATAATTATAATATAGATTGAGTATAATTAGTAAATCCAGTCTTTTAAAGAAAGAACTAACATAAGACCATATATATCCATATATATACACACACACACACACACAAATATATGTACATATATTTCAGTAAGTTGCATTTTAGCTTAGGTTAATGGACTGAGTATCCTTTTCAAGTAAGTTCAAACATACTCCATTTTTTACAAATGAATTGATAAATGTATTTCATTCATATACAGTTAAAATGTAATAGAGCAGATCTGAAACTGCAAAACTAACTCCGTTTTGTTCTAGCTGACGTTTGCCTCACCCTGTGCTTTTGCCCAGCCATGCCCATGGCAACCAGCCAGCCAGGACATCTCATGCACGGAGTTTCGAGGAATGCATTGTTTTTACAATACAGGAAAACTTACAAGTACCCAGGTAGCTTGTCCAAGTAGCACGTCTTCCCACCCAGCTGTACCCGCACCTCCACAGAGTCCATTGGTTCTGCAATGGCTTTAACCGAAACTTTTATTAACTGAAAACCTCTTTGTTAACTTATCTCCCCCTGGTCTGGTGTAACTATGGTGATCTGATATAGCTGTGGTTATTTGTTTTGCTGGAATAATGTAATTGTGGTTTTAGACTTTATAAATCCCACTCTGCCCCCAACTTGAGGTTGAGAGTTCTTTTGGGCATCATCTCTGACCACTGGCTCCTTTTGATAGCTAGCTAATAAAGGACTCCAAATTTGGCCGTCACCATAATGAGTTCCATATTACAAGTTCTAAAGTTTTGGACATTTTGGTTGTTTCAAAATTTTTGTTATGAACAGTGTCTCAAAGAATATCTTCATCTACCTCCCGTCATACTTAAAAATCCTGCTATATTTGTTTTGACGTTTTATTCTGGCTCCACTCTTTCACAAATCTCAGGCTGTTCTTTCACAAGACCAAGCTCTCTGCTGACCTTAGTTTCGGGAAGAACTTGCTCTCAAGCATGACTCGTGTTCTTTCCTTTTCCAGATGAACTTTAGGATCATACTTTTTATTTAAAATATCCAGACTATTTTCTAGAACAACCAGCTACTATTCACCACCACCACCATCCCACTCCAATACCTGTTCACTTTAAAGGATTTGCTCTCATGAGAAATCCGACTGAGTTGTTTCTAGATGAGAACACACCCAGAGAAAGAAGTTGGGTGAAATCAAAGTCCATAGGATCGGCTGTGAGAGCCCCAGGTTCCGTTCACCAGGGGTCCTAGAATGTTATCAGTTTATTGTTCATATCAGAGGAACATGTAGAAAGAGTAACTGGCTCACAGATGCTAAGATCTGGAGCCAGCCCCAAATAAATAGTAGTTCCCAGTTCCTCTACAGTGACACTTGCTCACCACTTGTCAAGCAAAGAAACTGCCCCTCCCTGTGCTGTCTTAGGCTTTCTTTTACTTTGGTCTTAAAAGTGAAATATTAATTAAGCCCAGTCTCTCTGGAGCGGTGAGAAGGAAAAGATAACGAAACAGAAAGCCAGAGGAAGAATAGTCTTCAGAAAACAAGCACAATTTAAGGCGCAGAATGTTTTTTTTTTTCCTAAAAAACTTGTATCAGTATTCTCAGAGGTGAGAGAAGATGCTGCATTCATGAGATGGGAATAGAAGGCTAGAAAAAGAAGCATTCAGAAAACAGCAAGAGTTCTCAGAAGTACAGAATTCAAATGAGGGTTTCAAAATTGGGCTGGTTTATGTTGAAGAAATGTCCCATAAAATATTTAAATTGATAAACAGATAGATGTTTAGATAGAAACAAGGAACTGAAAAGTGGAAAAGATAAAGAAAGACGTTGCATTAGTTGGTCCAGTGTTTTTATTAAATGGATCCCATTTTTAAAAAGGGAGAGAGAGAGAGAAAACAAACAACAAACAAACCATGAAACTGCCAAGGCATTGGCATGAGAAACTTCAATAGATCGAAGGGTTTGAGTTTCTAACTCAAAGAGCCGCCACATACCAATACAGCAAATGGACAAGAGTGCTAACCCCATGCACGATACTGCGGGTGTCAAAACAGAGACAACCATCAGCTTCAGTGAGAGCAAAGGCATAGCGATGGATGCCGAAAGCCTGACGACAGTGAGCCAAGCCTGGACGATGCTGAGGGGACACGCTCTCTAGCCCGGAGTCAAAGCGTTGTCACTCATGAGGGGAAAACCATCATGCTCACCATGCAGTGTTGAAAAACTGCAGGGCATGTTGGTACATGCTTTTAATCCCACATAGCACACAGGAGGCAGAGTTAGATGGACTTCTGTGAGTTGACGCCAGCCTGATCTACATACTGAGTTCCAGGCCAGCCAGGGTTACACAATGAGACAGTGGGGAGTGATGGGGCAGTGGGGGCAAGAAGAAAAAGAGAAAAAAAATGAGCTGGGTGAGATGGCTCAGGGTAAAAGTGCTTGCTGTCCAGGCTGATAACCTGACTTTAATCCCTGGAATCCACGTGATAGGAGGAGACAACTGACTCCTACAAGTTCTCCTCTGACCTCCTCACTGCGGACATGCACACACTTATAAAATAAAAATAAACAATAAATGTAAAAAAAAAATCATACCTATTCAGTTGCAGAATCCTACTACAGCATGCTCTCGATGACAGCGTTCCAAATACAGAAGAAATAAAGAGGGTGGAGTGGATGGCTAGGAAACAGGATCAGAGACACAGAAACACTGGGAACAAAGACTTAAGGTCGTTCACTTTGGTTATGAGAAAAAAGAAATTCAGTTAGGAATTTCTCAGAGAGAGAGAGAGAGAGAGAGAGAGAGAGAGAGAGAGAGAGTTAGAATGATCAGATGCCCCAAGAACCCTCAATGGTAGAGGATCAAGCAGGCAGGTTTTGAAGACTTGGAGATGGCCAAGTTGTTAGAAGAGACAGTTTCAATAGCATAAGACACATGAATAAGCAGGTTTAGTTGAGACAATGGGATGGAAGACAGTTTTGGGGGGTTAGCAAAGGTGTGAAGAGGTATTACACAGAAGTCCCGCGTTAGCATTGGTGATGAAAGAGCCATGAAAAACACCATAAAAACAAAGTGGACAGTGGGAACATGTGAAGAGAAAATGGAAACAACGACACAGAAGAGACTGGAGATGACAGGGGAAGAAATGGGTTTAGGAAAAGTGGCTGAGTTGTATGCAAAGGAGTAAGAACCCAAGGGCAGACATGGGCCAGAGAGGAGAATTTCAGTGGACTGGAGCCAAGACGTGAAGATAAAGGTCAGGACACTGGTACACATGCTCCGATTTGGGTTGATTCTCTACATATTTCTCATTAATAGCTGACAGACATCCTTACAATTAAGAGCTGACATCCAGGCCTGACCTCCCAGTGGGTAAAGGAACAAAAGTCAGATGTGAAGCCCGTTACAGGCAAACACACACCACACAGAGAGAGCCAGTCAGCTCTAGGGAGAGCCAGATGCCTGAAGCAGCAAATATATTTCACAGTATCTGATGCAATAATTTGATCATAGAAAACAAAGAACTTATGTGAAATGTATCACGATGATTTAGAAAGGTGGAGTGCTGAAAAACAACTGTTTTCATGAACAGGGACTTTGAATCTTTTTTAAGTTTATGTTCTTTTAATGATAGTTTGTCAATTTCCAGAATATTTCTTCTTTCAAGATTTTTCCATCCTTATGATTTGAATTTTTATTTCTACAAATTATTACTGTACCTGCTTGCAATAGGAAAATTTAGTAAAAATAGTAAACATTTTAACAGCAACCCCCCCCCCCCAAATAAAATAAAGCAACACCTAACAACAAATGACTAGTTCCACATGCTGTCACACTATCTGGTGAGACAGGATTTCTTAACCAGGTCCGTGTGGACCATGTGCACCTGTGGGTCAAGAAAGAAGTCTAAGCACACTACAGGCAGTGTAGTATCCTCTCCTTTCAGGTTGGAGCATTGTTGGGCCTAATGCAGTTCCTTTGGCTTTTTGAAAATTGGTGATTTCTTCCAGAGCACATGCATTATTTTTATTTAAGCTGGGTTTATTATTAAGCACGCCTTTAATCCGAGCACCCAGGAGGCAGAGACATGTGGATTTCTGTGAGTTCAAGGCCAACCTGTTCTACATAGTGAGTTCCAGGCTAGTCAGGCATACATAGTGAGACCCCATCTCAAAATAAATTAACTAACCAAATAAATAAATATAAAAAATAAGAATAAAGGTAGGACAGAAGGAAAATGTTTTAAGAGTTGAGATTTGTAATTTGGGGAAGTTTTCTTTTAATTTGAGTTGATTCATAGTCAAACAGGTGTATGCAGCAGTTTGACTTGTTCTGCGTTCTCATCAAGTACTACAAACATGCCCTTGACACAAAAAGTTATGTAATTGTGATGGAATGGAAGGGGACATGCTTTTCAAATAAGTTTTTGGTTTTGATTTCTTTTTAAAACTAAAAAAAAAAAAAAAAAAAAAAAAAAGGCTGGGTTTGGAGAGATGGCTCAGTGGTTAAGAGCACTGTTTGCTCTTGCAGAGGAGCTGGGTTCAGTTCCCAGCACCCACGTGCTGGCTAACAACCATCCCAACTCCAGTTCCAGGAGATCCGATATCTTCTTCTGACCTCCTTCAGCATTGTAAGATACACGTGCACTTAAATACATGCAGGCAACACACTCATACACATAAAATAAAAATAATAAATGAAATATGCCTTCAAAACTTAAAAGAGCCTTCCCAGTAATTATGCAATCCCAGTCCTCAACAAATAAACATTTTTTTTTAAGATAAAAATACAGGTTTTTGACCATTTAGCCATTTAGCTCCTCTTGCATCCTGGGCTTGAGGGTCGGGCAACAGATGCCAGTCAGCCAGAGATGGCCAAAGAAAACTAAGTGCCGCTATTAGACAACCTATCTGTGGCGCTTCAGAAGTCAGCCACAGAGAAGAGGAGAAAATAACTGAGAATGAAATACTTGTTTATGAGTAGTTTACTGATGGGTCAAATTGTTTCCTCCTAGTGAGTCTTGGAAGTTATTTTAAATTACACCCGTCTGCAAGCCGAGGGGAAAGCATGTCACAGCCCGGGGGCAGGAGTGGGAACGCGGGTCAGGGGTTGAGTCACAGCCCGAGTTGGGGAAGAAGAACTAGGCAAGGAAAGCCTAAGACAGCACAGAGCCCCTGGAGATCCGCATGGGGTGCTTTCCAGTGAGCGTGTGGGCCAATGAACAGTGCTGGGCACGTAAAACAGACTGAGTGGATTCAGTCACAGCACCGTCTTTAAGAGGTGCTTGGTACTGGGTGCAGGCAGCACAGCTACAGGCAGTGCCAAATACAGAGGGAGAGGCCGCAGAGACAGCACCCTAGTTACAACTTCGCGTTCTATGCTCCCTCCAAAGGCTCAACCCTGAGCCACAGACTCGCTCCAGGGCGGCCCATTTCAGTGTAGAATTGTCTTCACAGGCGACCTGAGCTCCTTGCAGTTCCTGGTCATCAGTCAGTCTCTTCCTCACGGGAGTGTCTTGAAAGCTCCCTGTCTTCAGGGGGTTCGCTCACACTCCAGCAAGAGACACTTGGGAATTAGGGTGCCAGCGTGCCAGCGTGGATGGGGACTGACTGACAGTGCAGGTGAGGAGCTGCTGCCGAGGCTAGTCAGGAGCAGTCAAGGACTGTATTTATCAGACCACGATCTCATCCTGGATCCCTTTGTTTTCTGGGAAAACAGACTACCTAGTGTATGCCCATTTGAAATGACAGGTGTGTGTGTTAGGGAGGGGGGGAATTCCCAGTTGATTTGCACCAAGATTCATATTTATACGCCCCTGAGGGTGAATTCTTTGACACCTCTCACAGAAATGTTCCAGCCTGCCTTATAGAAGAGGCTCCTGTGATTCTGATTTGAATATTAAACATAAACAAAAGAAATGACTTCAAGCACAACTTACTTAAAGAACTCCCTCAGAAACTTGAAGTACTTGAAGAAAGCTAAATTGGACCAATATGATTTTTTTTTCCTAATGTAGAAAAAAAAGGAAAAGTACCACAGCAGGGACTGAAATATGTGACAAACAATTTAGAAACAGCTGTGCCAATTGCAATAGTCTCCCAATAATATACTGCATGCATTGTCTTCTCAGTTTGGTGCCTTGACTCTGGGAAGTAGTGAAAAGATACAAAACATGTTCTCATGCAAGCTGCTTTGAACATGATCAATTGCTTTCCTTGACTATGCTGTGCTGTGGTTGGATTCTATGATTAATGTCTAACCCAAGGGGGGGGTCCTGAGATATATTCTTTGCTTCCTTAAAAAAAAAAGAACTTAGACTTGGAAAATGTGGAAAAGAAATCCCGAATCTCGATAGCAAGTGGTTAATTTTTTGAAAATTATAAGTGTGAATTATAGAATTAAGTAAAAAATCATGAAAAATTTGTGGAATTTTAATATATCAAATATATGGTAACTAGTCTTCAAAATGTTGAAACTTTCCAAGTTTTATTATTCAGTTTTGTTTTTAATTTTTAAAATTTGAGACAGGGTCTCATTTTGTAGCCCTGGCTGGCCTGGAACTTGCTATATATACCAGACAGGCTTTGAACCCACTGAGATCCACCTGCCCCTGCTTCCTGCTAGGATTAATGGTAGAAAGCAGTCCACAAGTGTTATGGTTTACCAAGTAGTAGCTATTCAGGCATTTCAGGTATGTTACATGCCTTTACATAAAAATGATCTGGAACCTATTTCTATGTAAAGTATGATGATTGAATTCTAAAAACTTTCTTTTTTTTTTTTTTTTTTTAGAATTTGTCACCTAAATGCCCAGACTTGCATCCTTCCTCTTTCATGATAAAGCTGTCACATGGTTTTTACATACATGCATATCCATAATCATGCATCTCCTTGTTTTTGTGCATTCTGTGTTGTTCATTTGATCACACGAGCTCATTTCCTATAATTGGTGTCACATGGCAATAAGAAGAATCATGTTATTCTATTATTCTTCATTTTTCACAGCTGCTTTAGATATCATTGAATTCATTTATTCTTCTGTGTAAAATTTAAATAATGTAATCCAGTTCTAGAAAACATGGCTGTATTATTTTCATGCAGATTATATTACATTTTAAAATTAATTTAAAGATGCTGCCATTTGAACATGTCCCCAGTGTTCCTGTGCTGGAAATCTGATCCCTGGTGGAACAGCGCTGGGAGGAGGGATCTCAGACAGGGTGGTTAGTTCGGGAAAGCTCTTTCTTCCTGAACAGCTTAATGGCATTATCAGGGAGTGGATACTTGTAGGAGAATGTTTTCGATAAAGGCAGATGTGGCTCTCTTGTCCTTCCATCATGCCCTGCCATGGTTTGAGGGCCCTGACAGATAACAACAGTGTGATTCTGGAGTTCCCAGCCTCCAGAACTGTGGTAAATCTCAGTTCTTTGTAAATCTCCCAGGCTGTGTGTTCTAGTTTGAACTCTGTTGCTGTGATAAACATACTCTGACTATAAGCAACGTAGGGGAGGAGACGATTTATTTGGTTTACTCTCCCAGGTCGTAGTCCAACACGAGGGAAGTCAACACAGAAAGCCAGGTCGGAGTTGGAGGCAGGAACTATGAGGGAACACTGCTTGCTGGCTCGATTACTCTTAGACTCAATCTTAGCTAGTTTGCTTAAACAGCCAGGACCACCTATTTAGGGATCCACAGTGGGCTGGGCCTTCCTGTATCTATCAACTAATCATCAAGAGAACCCCCCACAGACATCCCCACATGGTATTCAGTAGGGATCCAAGAAGATTTCAGCATTTTTTTTTCTCTCTCTATTAGTATGAGAAAGATATAGACCATAGTTAGGACATTAGAAATTTTCTACTGCCAAGCTGGGTGGGAGAACTGTCAATTCACATTCCACATTTATGAAAAACCTTTTATGCATCAGGAGGGTGCTTGGAACTCTCTAAAGGCCAATCTGATCCAGTCAATTCCTCAATTGAGGCGTCTCCTCATCTCCTCTCAGAGGATTCTAAGCTGTGTCAAACTGACAGTTGAGGCTAATGAGGACACTGTGGTGTTTTGTTCTAGCAATAGAAAACACACTAAAGCAGGAGAGATTTGCATTTTTAATACTGAACTTTCCTATCCAAGAACGTAATGTATGTTCCTTCTTCTTAACTTTTCTAAGGCTGTTTCTAGGTTCTGCACATTACCTCGTGTTTTAGTTGCCCCGTTGCTCTGTAGAAGCAATAGGCTACTGGAGTGAGCCTGGCTTTTTCTTTAAGGAGTCCTCACCGATGCAAGAAACAAAGACACCATTAATAAGGGTTAAAGCTAGTGGTTTCTAGGTTCGGTGCCATCCACAGTCCCCTTCTTTCTGGGAAGTATGACTGGACTAATTCCTGATCTCTCTCCACTCCTGTTCTTGCTGCCCATCATTTGGCAAGCTGTATGTCTGGTTCTCTGTTCAGTCTGCTGACTCTCAACCATTTCTGCCCTCTCTCTTCTAATGAGCCACAACACCTATTCAGGGATAGCTCCAGCTCAGGAGAAAATAGTCTGTGCAGGGCTCCCCTCAGATTCCAGGCACTTGAATTCACAGTCCTCCAACAGACAATACAGTACATCTTACTGATTGCCTAATAAAAGGAGGAGAAATTGCTCTCTGAATGAAAGGTAATTGGATCATGTCTTTGCTCACATGGTATTCAGTAGGGATCCAAGAAGATTTCAGCATTTTTTTTCTCTCTCTCTATTAGTATGAGAAAGATATAGACCATAGTTAGGACATTAGAAATTTTCCACTGCCAAGATGGGTGGGAGAACTGTCAATTCACATTCCACATTTATGAAAAACCTTTTATGCATCAGGAGGGTGCTTGGTACTCTCTCAGATACTATCTTGCTTGGCTTTTCAAAAGACAGTCCTGAGCCTAGAAAAGTGATGTAAAAAGGTTATAGAAGCTTAAGTCCATGTCTTAAAATGGTCACAGGAGGCAGTTACTGCGTTTGGGACACGGGAGTAGTCCTTCAGAAAGCTTCAACTTCTCAGTAAGAGGGGCTGGGCTCCTGGGAGGGTCATGGTTCAAATGTGCCCCTGGCTCTAAGAGCAGGTCGGGGCTGTGACAAAGGAGCTCCTTGCCTGACAGACTCGGGCATCATGGTGTTGCAAACGCAGAAGGCCAAGGTGAAACTTCCAGAGGAGGATTAGAAGGGTTTTCCACGCTAGGCCCTACGCTAGCAAAATCACATTACTGACCGGGGCACTGTCGCTCTTCTTTCCATCTGTACACACCCAATGAAAGGACACGGTACCCTTTAGTGCCCGCCGGATGCTGCTGGTGGCAACATGCCCTAGGCACCTGGGCCCACCTCAGAGCTGCTTCACTAAGCCTGATGAGCCACAGGCCTGCCGGCTGTGGAACAATGGTTGCTAGGGCACTATATGCCTGTCAGCTTGTGCTGCAGGAACCGACAGGAACCACTGCATGCAAAGTTGAGAGAGCAGCTGCCACATTCTAATTGGCTCAGAAGTAGTCTTTCTCAATCTTAAGGCAAGGCTTACACTCATGAGGACAGATTAAACACCCTTCTGAATGAAACTCCTGGTCATGGGTCTAGACTGCAAATAGGCATGAGAAAGGTGGTTAGAGTGCCCCAAACTCTCAGATTGTCCCCAGATGGAGACCCTCCTAGTCTGTCTTCTGCCCCTGGGTGCATCTGGTGAAGGTCACTGGCATGCTCCAGCCATCCATCCTAAGAGAGCATTGCAGAGCAAGCTATTCAATGTCTTAAGACTCATCCCAATCAGAACGGGGAAAAGCAACCACCCCAAGCTGGTTGACTAGAATCACTTCAGGGCCACAAACATGGCAGTAACTTAGAGCAAATCATAATAATAAAATAAAGGCAGCAAAGCAGGCACCACTTGTGGAGTTTTTTTTTTTATCATATATTGATATATATGCTATATATAGCATGTATATTGATCTATATGCTATAAATAGCTTATCACATTGACGTGGCAGCCACATTGGTGTGCATGATCATACGAATTTCTTCCCTGGGGAAAGAAGGCACTTGAGATATTTAGTACCATTCCTTAAGCTGCATAAGGCCAGCAACACTGGAGAAGTTCATCTTCATCTAACCAATTGGAGATTTTGTTCTCTTCTGTATACATTTTTCTACTTTTATTCATTTTGACCATCTATATAATTCTAAGACAGTTGGAGAAGTCTGATTACTTGTCCTTACAATGGAAAACACCAGAAAGAGAAAATTAGAAAGAGTTTGAATACTGCTAGGCCTATCAAAGAGTAGAACTGATATTTAAGGAGGAAGTTAAGAGATTTCTTCCACTGAAAATATTGAACACTCAGTCCCAGGTCTTGCAAAGTCAGGGAAGTATTTTGTCACTGAGCTACATACTAGCCAAGAAAACTATCTTTTACAATTTCAACAAATACCAAAATATCTCCCCAAAACAAATACTTAGGGGATGATGAATGATGAAGTTTAAGCTTTTTGTGTCCTTTGGGGATCTCTGAGGTTGTCACTAGACATTAACACTGGAGAGATTCTTCTTAGACTGTTGAAAAGACCAAGAAAATTTCATAGAGAACTCTCAGGCTAGAAGAGACATTTTCTTATGAGGCTCAGTGACACCTTCTAGAAGGACACGTAGTTATGATTAATGGGAAGAAATCTCAGAGAGCTAGAAGAAAACATTGGGGAAACCTTTCATGGTACTGGAATGGGAAAAGGTTTAAGACCCTAAAGGGTTAAGATCCTGTAAGTCTAGTGAACTAAAGCAAAAATTAATAAATGGGATTACATCAAACTTTATAAAACTGTTAACAACTATGGAGCAATCAACAGCATGAAAAACCCCCAGAATGGGAAAAAGACACATTTGTCAAATGGTTGACATCCAAATTATGCAACTCAAATGTGCGATAGCAAAACCCAAACAAACAGCTCCCCCCAATAATCCAATTTAGAAACAGGCAGAAGACCTACATGGGTCATTTCTCAAAAGAAGGTATACACATGACCAACAAGTTTATGATAAGTTCTCAGTATCACTAAGCATCAGGGCAATGCAAACCAGTGATATATCATCCGGTTCCAGATCCATCAGCTGGTATCAGACGGCCAAAAAATAAAGAAGTGTTGGTGATGACATGGAGAAAAGCAAACCGTCGGTGAAAATTAGTAAATTAGTACAGTCACCAGGGAAAGAAGTATAGAGGGACTATCATATACCCACAATTCCAGATCAGGTGCACGTCCAAAGAGACGCGTGCATTCCCACACCTATTCCAGAAATGCACAGTGGCCAAGAGAAGGGTTCAGTCAAGTGTCTATGAGTCAGTAAAAGGATAAAGAAAACATGCCATGCGCACACAGCTGAGTATGACTTACCTATGAAACAGATGAAGCCTTGCCATTTATGATAGCGTGGGTGATATTGGTGGGACTCATAAATGAAACAAGTCGTATACAGACAAACATGACACGATCTCACTCCTCATGGAATCTATGGAGTTATCTCCTAAAAATGGAGAATACAATAGTGGTCTCCAGAGGTGGAGGACAATAGGGGATAGGGGAGAGTGTGGTCAACGGGTGCAAAGCTACAGTGGCCCAGAGGATTAAGATCTGCTGTTCCATTGCACAGTTGGGTAATAATGGCAATTAATAATAATGCATTGTGTAGAAGAGAGGATGTATTGTGGCAGATATGCTAATTACCCTGATTTGATCAATTCACAATATATGCAAGCATCAAAACATCATATACATTGTAATTAACAATTATAATTGTATGCATTTATATAATTATGATGTGTTCATTTAAAAATAAATAGGGGCTGTGCATGGTGGGTCATATCTGTAATCCTACCACTCTGGAAGGCTGAGGCAGGGAGGATTGCTGTGAGCTTGAGGCCAGCCTGAACTACATAGTGAATTCAAGAACTGCCTGGGCTACATAATATTCTGTTTCATACACACACACAAGAGAGAGAGAGAGAAAGAGAGCGAGAGAGAGAGGGAGGGAGGGAGAGAAGGAATAAGAAATTTTGTGTCTGACACCGTTAAATTAGATGATATCAATTATTCATTTTTGGCTCAATTGATATAATATCAGGAAAATACCTGCGCAAGAAGTGATTTTGGTCTTGTTGGAACTGAAGAGAAAGAACAGTGGGGAATGAACTCTCAGGGGGACACAGCAAACCATAGGCCACTTAACATAGCTGGGCTTAAGAAAAGATCTGCTATGGTTCCTAAAATGAGTATTTCTATGTTCTATCTTCATGGACACCTGGGAAAGAGCCAGGTGAATGACCTGCAGGAATTTTGGCTGAGAAACCATATCTGCCACTACACAGAACCTCCAGAGCAGTCTCTGAGCCCTTAGTTTGATCAGGCAAAAATCAGCAAAGTGACCCTTGTCCACAGGCGTAATCCAGCCTGCTTCCCCTTTTATGAATGCTCTCTTACAGAGCCCTGCACATTCATTTTCCTAGTGGATGCATCTGCTGTTGGATAACCACAGCTGAGGTAAGAATTTGCAAGGAGATGTCATGCCCCATCCCGCCACTGACAGGACAAGTTTGCCAGAATGTGGATTAGAGCGCAGGGCAAAGGCAGATGGTGCAGATATCCCAGGATTTCTCTGCTTGCTTGGCTTTCATTTGGCCTGTGCATTGTCCTTTCATTTGCTTGTTAAAAAGAAAACACAAAATATTTTCAACATTTAAACATTAGAGTATTTCAGATAAAAAGTCTAGACCCTCATTTCTCTTGAAAAAATCAGATCCATCCATTTTGACCCTATTTTCTGCATGGCAATAGCTAGACAGAGCACAACATCATCCACCTTCAAATATGTGAGAGCTGACTTTCCCCAGGGTCCACCCCATCCCCTTCTACCATGCCTTACTGTCTGTCTACCAGTCTGTGAGAGGCTTGCGTTCAAGGTAGAAGTGTAACCAGCAAGGCTTAGGACGCCTTGCCGAGGAGTTGAGACCTGATGCTGGGGTTCTGCAGGCTTCGAAGCATTCCCTGACCCTACAGCAGTGGATTTTTGTGTAGCACAACTCTGAGAGCAACATGAAGAAAGCAGTAAAGAAAATCAGACTGGAGGCTGTGCGACCAGACTCTTTTGAAGAAGTCCAGGAAAGGATGAGGAAAAGCCTTCACAAGGTATCAGAGGGAAGGCAGAGGAGATGGATCCAGGAACACTTGCATGGCCGCTGGTGCTGATAACCAAGTAGATCTTGGAATGCTGGAACGACAGGAGGATCCTCACTGGGGATCCTCAGCAAAGTCCCAAGGTAGTTATGAGCTGAGAATGCTTTAGAGGGTTGGCTGACTGAACCTGAGTCCAGAAAGTTTTATACATGAAGGAATGTGGTGATGACAGAGATTGAGGTAGAACAGAGATGCTCTTTGGAAGAGATTGTAGAAAAGATTCTTGGACTAATGGTCATGGCCTTCTGTAATAGGGGTGGAATCTCTCAGTGTTTGGAGGGAGAAAGGGCTTATCACTAGCTTTGGGGTTCAATATATATCCCAGATTGGAGAATCCTGGTAGATTCAGATATCTGTGAAAATCTACAGGGGCTCAAAGACTGCAGAACTCTCCTGATTTTACCTCCCAAGCCAAGCCAGGTCTTGATATTGGGTTAGAGGCCACCTAAAGGTGAGGCTAGACTTGAAACAGGATGCCTAACATTCTTCTTAGCTTCCATACGTGCACTGCAATAAAGTCATTCCTCTCCTTCCAGAAAGACCCTTCTGAGTCTTTCGATGCATTGCCATTGAAAGGGAGGCTCAGCTACCCATCAAAATTGAAATGCCATGTTTACTTGTGAACGTAGAGAGAATCTCAAAACAGCTATTTATTTGAAAGGAGGAAAAAGCAAGTAGATAGAATTTCCTATAGACTTCAGCCTACATGGTTTTCAAATGGAGAATGGAAGGCATAGAAGGGTTTAGGTCATTTTTTCTGAGGAGAGGTGGAATGACAGTTTCCCTGGAGCCTCGCGTCAAAGGACTGCATCCACGCTGCCCACATTCTGAAGAGGGGAATGACTTCCCTGATCAAGTTCATCACAACAGTGAAAAGAATCTCACAGAACATAAAGACATTCCCTCAACAGCTCACAAATGCCTACTTAACTCGTTCAGGGGAGTTGCTGAGGCAATTTCCTAAGCCCTATATTTTCTTAATATTATAGAAGGATGTTGCATATCCACAAGGATTTACCAGAAGACAAAAGGAAAGGAAAAGAGACTAAAAAGGAAATCTAGGAAACACCGTCACTATATAGAGTACACAGTTTCTGAAGCACGAAGCAAACAGTGCTCGGTTCAGGAGAAAACTTGTAATAAATACTCTAAGCAGAATAATTTTTTTGTGTGTAGAGAAAGAAAGGAAGTTGCCTTTACACACAGTGACTAACATTTAGAAAGGAAGCTTACTCGACACAAACTAGAACCATTATAGTTCTCTGATGAAAGTGGGATTTTCAAAATTTTCAGAAATTTACATTTATGCATAATGCACATGCATTTTCCATGTACAGCAGCCAAACATTCCATCTTTACAGAAGCTTTCCTTTAGTTCAGGGCACATGCGAAAAGTCTTGCTATGCCCTAGATAAAAATTCATCTCCTGATGCCAGGCTGTGTCACTCCTGAGGGAAGGTACATAAATCCTCATTTTACCAGGACAATAGCTTTGTATAAGAGGATAAACTACTCCTTCTTAATCCCTGCTGCCTTCCATCTAACTCCAAAGGACTGCGCACATGGCTGGCAGTTTGGGGATGAACAGAGTTACAAACACGTCAAACATGGCCTTGTCTTTCCTGGTATCTCAGCTGGTTCTGACCATAGCAACCAAAGAGGTCAAATAATCAGTACCATTTTCCTGATGTCTGAGAGCTAACAACATCTGTCTGGTTTCTCAGCATTGCACGCATGCTTTGCTAGGCATCAGATAGGCCAAATTGCTTGTCCAGGATCAGTAGGAAGTGGCCTAAGTGGAGCTTTGTCCCAGGTTGCCTTGGGCCACCCCATGACTGACCTTGGTGCCTGTTGTGTGGCTATATGACTGAGCGAGTCCCTGTTCCCGGTGGCCCCTGCCTCTGGGCCATGCCATGGTTCATTTGTAAGCAATTCCCTCTTGTGGGATCACTTTGATTTCTTGCTTTTGACATGTATTCCATTCCATTTATCATACTTAACTGAAGCAAAAATCTATGGTCAGTTCTGCCACTTTGTAGGCTGAGGGTTTGAGCAGGTAATTAATCTTCTCCAGCCCTATTTTCTCATCTGATAAATGGGAATAAGAAGTCTGCATAGCAGAGTTACTTGGGGAGGCTAAAGGAGATGATGTATACAAGTCTCTTACCAGTATAACATATAGTAAACAATAACTATCAGCACAAACTCAACAGGGGGCTGTGGTGGGACAGCAGAGTAGCAGAGTCCGGAGCAGGCCAGCATGAGCCCAAGAGGAGTCATGGGAAAAGGTGGGAGGGTGCCCTGCACAGCTCCCTGGGGTAGCCTCAGTGGCAACTCAGAGGGCACTGGAATTGCTCTAGATTGGAACCACTCTTTGAAAATGGAGACACAATGGAAGAATGATTGTTCTACAGTGGGTAGATAACTGCTCAACAGGAGTTAAGAGAAAATTGCTCAGCTTCTATAGGCTGTAGAGTGCCAGGAAACCCTGAAGGTTGCTGCACTGCCTTTAGAGAGCAGTGGCTGTGGCCTGGCACATGCCATCGTTACTGGTCCTCAAATACTGTCACCAGAAGATACGCTTTTACCATGCTATGATGAGCTGAGGGATAGAGGCCATCCTCCAGTTTCCTACTTGGCATCACCAATGAGACAAGAGAAAAGAGCAGCATAGACAGGCCGGGTGTTCCTGAGCCACCATACAGTTCTGAGTGTGGGAGTCAGCCACATTTGCACCTTTCCATGGTTAATCCAGTGCTGTGGTGAAGACCACTGCTCCTCATGCAGCGATGGTTGTGTACAGCAAAGGAGCCTGTCAACAACAACATCAGAGGCAGTGATGATCCCTCAGGACTGTGTATCCGAGGGAAGAGAGCCAGACCCTGTACAGCTCAACGCCAGCTGGGAGCTCAGCTGCCTGCGATGGCTTTATGCCACTTCTTTTTATTGTTATTTTGTGCTCTATGACATGAAATTTATTTTCACAAATTTAGTTCTGAGGAATTACCTGTGGAAAAATTCATCTCCGATGGAAACCAACACAAACCTTTGATAAGATACAACAAGCCAGTGTGCGCCTGTGCATGAGTGTGTACACGTTGGAGGAAAAGGCTGAAGGGTTTGTGTGCATGTGTGTGCCTGTGTGTGCATGTATGTGTGTATGCCTGTCGGTCTATGTGGATATGGATGTGCCTGTGTGTATGTATGTGCATTTTAATGTGCATGTCTGTGTGTATGCATATGTGTGTACCTGTGTGTGCATATGTACATATGTCAGGAGGCAAGTACCACACAGCTCGGATAAAGGTAAATATTTATTTCTCTAGTTTAGCTGGAGAATTAAATTGTGACTTAACTGAGTCAAATAGGTTCAATAAAACTGTCAGCTTCCAGGAGGGCAGGCCATTAGAAATTTGATTCACCTATCTTCCGGCTTAGTGTACTTAAATTAATGTAAACTTAATGCCATCCTGGACCTTCCTCCAGCTGAGTACTGACCCTTTCTAAACACCCTCGGGAAGATATTTCTTTCTCTCTTGGGGTTTGTGAGCTTTCAGAAAGAGCACACTTCCAAATGTGCAGGGCAGACAGATGTTGCTTTCTGGAAGGATACCTAGAGGGATGCAGGACCACAGCGAAGCCAGTATTCTAATGCTCATTCTGCAGCGCTCAGTAAGATGGACTATCAGCATGGATCAGTGTCAGCTTCACTGGCAATTTCTGTGAAGCCATCACCTTCTCAACTATGAAGTCATATATATGGATAACATTTTGGTGGTTTCAGAATTATTCTGATAGAATAGAATAGGTAGAAGTAGGATGTAGTTAGTAACATTCCCGTCTTTAGATGCAAAAAAATCAAACTAAAAGATATTCTGAAAAATAGTAAAAAAAAAAAAAACCAAAAAACTATCTTATTTTCTCTAGGATTGATATGTTAAAATTTTCCTCATGTACAATAATATTTGTTTGTTTTTCATGTAGCTCGTTTAAATCCTTTATTTTGCCTAAATACATAAGTACATAGATACCTAAGACACAAACATCAACAGAAAAGCTGCACTCTGCTTGTTCAATCAAGTAAGTCTCTGGGTAAATTCAGAGCCCTCTCCCTGTTTTCCTCTGAAACATCTACACGCGTAGAAGTCACCTGTGTGGTGACATCAAAGGAAAGAGTGATATTCTTCAAATGTAACTGCCTCCCATAAGTCACCACATGAGGGGAAGCACTGAAGAGGTAAATGGTCTGTCCACTCAGGTCATTAATCAATTAATGGGCAATAATTTATTATGTATGATAGCTCATCCGCTCTCCAAACTCCTCACTCAACAAACAGAGCTAAGCATCTTCTAGTGCAAGAAACTGTTCTGGGTGAAGGGGACGTGCCGAGGAGGAACGAGGAACGGGAGGAAATGCTTGCTGAGTGGCTGCCAGAAGCCAGACGTCAGGCCCGGGCTGCAGTGGAGCTCAGGGGGAAGTGCAGCATCTGAGCTACAGAGACACACTTACAGCAAATACTTTTATACAAGATGAAAAGTTTAACATACGAATCTTAGAGAAAATAAGCTGCATGTCCAAAGGACTGACAGGCTGTCGGGAGATAGCAGCCAAGAAATTCTTGCAGTAAGCAATGGAAGACCATCCAAACCCATTATTTTATTTCCATAGTTGCTAATATGCGGCTCGTTGAGAAAAGATGTGGGATTTTCTGTTAAATTTAATAGCCATTTATCCTCAAGTTGGCTAGGGGATAGAAAAAGGAGGAGGAGGAGGAAGAAGAGAAGGATGAGAAAGAGGGGGAGGGGGAGGAGGGGGAAGAGGAGGAAGAGAAGGAGGAGGGACAATGAAATGAAGAGACATCTTTTGCTATTCTTTCCAATAATCATCTTCAGGTCACTTGTCAGTGAGATGTAAACGGACTCTCAGGAGAGACTTCAGGCTCCTTCACATAAGACCATAAGCCCCGAGTCAACCAGCTCCAGAGCTCAGAGAAACAGCACAGAGCAAGCAGCTGTTTGATCCGCTTATATTTTTCGTCACATCAGAGCATGTCTCAAGAGCAGTACACACTCATAACCACAGGGCCTTCTCTCTTGCCCCAAGAAGGGAATTTTGGAGAGAAGAGTGCCAACTAATTTTTTCTTTACATTTACTTACTTAGTGTGTGTGTGTGTGTGTGTGTGTGTGTGTGTGCGTATGCACACATGCCATGGTGTGTATATGGAAGTCAGAGGACAACTTACAGGAGTTGGTTCTCTTCTTCTACTCTGTTGGTTCTGGGGCTTGAACTCGGATTGTCAGGCTTGGTGGCAAGCACCTTTGTAGAATTCACTGAGCCATCTCACCAGCCCCATAATTCTTTTTATTATAAAAGCTTAGGTAGATGCGTTCTGATCAACTGTTAGCTGTGATATTTAGTGTATACTCATTTATGTTTAGGGGGAAAATTGATGAGGCCCTGAGCTGAGTTTATTATCTGAAAATTTAAGGGGAAAATAGAATTTATAAAATTTAAAAATGTTCTTCATTTAAATGTCAAAAAACAGTTTAATATTCCATTGTCTCTTCTAAATGATGGTTCCTACTATCATCATTCAGTTACTAGTTTAAAATATCTATCAGAATGATATGATAATTAATATTTCAGAGGCTGGTTATGGCAAACGGTGCTTGGATGCATGTGGTTTGCTATTTCTCCAGCTGTTTTGTGCATCTTGATGTTTTCTTCTGTGTATCTGTTATAGGTCTCAGACTTCTATCAGTAACTAATCTAACAAACCTGTCATACTCCCCATAATCTCCATCATTAATAGAAATATAAAAAAGAATAAATCTATGGCTAGAATTCACTGTCAAATACTAACAGTATTGGAATTTACTGCTACACAAATCAATATGCAATTACTCAATTTTGCTTATATCCAACTTTAAATTCCCTGTACTAATCCACAAGTTTCTGATGAGAAGCCAAGCATCTTGCATAAATCCACACAAAATTTCATAGGGATTAAAAATAATCCCTGCATTTCTCTCAAAAACTTTAATGCACTTTTGAAATCAGAAACAAACTTGTTCACTGAAGAGCAGCTGGGTGGTGACTGGAATCGGAGCTGCCTCCTGTGCGACAGAAGCAGGGATTTGCAGAAGAGAAAACACTCAGCCCTTGCTGGCTTTACTTTTCTAATATCTGAAGTGTTTTTCTCATCAGAGAGGACATCGGTGTTCAGCACCAAAGGCAGCTAGCTACTTGGAAACACAGGTGCTGGGTGGGCCATGTGGGGACAATGCCATTCTGATAGTCTCTTGTGATAGGTGTGAGCACAAGAAATATTGCTTTAGCTCTTCCACAAACAGTCACCATACACCCTCAACAGTCCTCAGCAGATGGCCCTTGAGCTCAGTTTGGAGGAGTTCTGTTTAGATAAAGGGGAAGCAGCCACTTCCGAGCCCTAGCTACTGAGATGCCTCAGTGCTCACCTTTGTTACTGCATTTCCTAGCCTTCTTAAAGAGATGAGAAATTTAGAATTTCACATTGTCTTGGCTTTACCTTTGGGCAACAAATCTGAATTTTTCATCAGTCAATACACTCATCAGTCAATACTGGGAAAGCCCAAAAAGACATAAGCTGCCAATTTCTATACAGAATCCCAGCTTAATGACTTGGAGACCAGGGATGAAGAAAGAAAGGAGCAGGAGGAAGAGCTTGCTGCTCCTTAGAGCTGTCTTGCTGTCCTGGAGATCACCAAATCTGGGTGAGTGACTCATGTGTGTGTAGTGGAAATTGGCCTTCCCATAGCTGGATTGGGTGACCTTTAATTCTCTCACTATGAGAGTTCTCTAGTTCCAAATAAAGTGTTCTCTGGAAGTTCTGAGATGGGAATCCATGGCTAGATTGTCCTTAAGAATACTTGCCCGACAGGAAGGGTGTGAGCTTGGTTTTTCAGAAGGATTGCCATTTGCAGACTGAAGACTTGGCACCAGACATGGTGGTTCAAGTCTGTAATCCCAGACATGGGAGGTAGAGGCAAGAGGATCAAAATTAATCTTGACTTAGTGGGTTCAAAATTAATCTTGACTTAGTGGGTTCAAAGTCAGTGTGGGTTACATGAGACCTTATTATACACAAAAGCATGTACACACACACACACACACACACACACACACACACACACACACACGACACGACGTGGAAGGAATTCTCTGCTCATAAAAAAGCACATGAAAAAAGTCATATGGACGTCTCCTGCTGTAGAAGCCTTCTAAAATACATACACATATCCAAGGGTGTCGGGAGCCATTTGCCTGTTTTTGAGCTATGCCCTAGCTCAAGGGCTAAACAGACAACAGTCACGGAAGTGCTGTGGGAGCAGGGTGCTTTGTTATGCAAGAATCTTGTGACTCCTGAATGGGAGTCTGCCTTGAGCCCAAGGCTGAGGACCCATTGTTAGTAGATGTGAGTGGTTTGAATATTTTCACATATGTAAATGCATGCTTGAACTCCTGATGGTGGTATTGTTCCTCATACGTTTGTAAAACTATAACTACATTGGAGATAATAAAGCCGAGGCCTCAGTATTGACTGAGTGCCCTCCCGAAACTATCTTTATCTCTCTCTTTCTTCATTTCTCAATCCTAACTCCCCAATTCAGGTACAGTTCGATTTCTGCCGGCGGGCTCCGGCACAAGGGTTTAAAAAGAGTTAGCCTACAACAAGAGATAATTCCACTACTGGACAATACAGGCTGACAAACAATCCAGGCCAGGCCACGGTTAGCTTTTGGGGGGTTGTTGGCCAGTGAGTTTGTAGAGACCCTCAAATGTCACAGGCCATTGCCATTACCCTTGGTTACCTTCCAGAACTTGATGGTAAGGCCCTGTTGCTGAAGACCCCACATACTTGAGTCATACAACATGGATAAATCAGGTAGGTACTGACCTGGACGTTTCATCCCTACTGACTAGCTTCCACAGTGCCGGAAGGTGCTATGCCTGCTATCTGAAGAGAAAGGTAATCATTAGCCTTACCCAGCTGTGAACCCTGTGAGCTACAGTAAAGACTGGTTTGGCAAAAAATACCCCTGGTGCAATGGGCATGAGTTCATGGGAGTAACCAACCACTTTCTGATTAAAGACTGGGTCCACCAGATAGAGTCCATATGTGGCTTTATTATCAGGACCGAGAACCCCTGGCTAGACAGGCCACAAGTGAGAACCTATTCTTATTTTACTAAATGGACATAGTCAAAAAATGATTTCTAGTGACTTTTGGATATATTCATAGATTAGTGCATCTCTCAAACCTCACAGGAGTTTAGCTAGAGCAGTTTCTTCTTGCTATAGATAGTGATTAACACAGAGACTCACAGTGGTCAAGGTATAGGGAATAAGAGGCTGTGAATTCTCAGCCGTAAATGAGATACCTTTATCACACCCCACCTCCAAAGCCTCAGGGATCATCGGACAGTGTAGAAGAAAGACTGTAAGAGCCAGAGGTGGTGGATGGCTACAAGGAGGCTGTTTTCAGGACACAATAGGGCAGGGGCACATAAGAACTGACAGTGGTTGTGACAGCTCACACAAGACATGTGTAGGCTTAAACCAGACAAATTCCCAGAGCCGAGACGGGAGTGAGGTACGAAGTCCCACCCGAGGCTGAAGAGCTACATAGGTAACTGATAGCTTCTGGGAGACGGAGAGTCAGTTTTCTTTAAAGGTGTGACCCCTGGTGGGTGACCCTGCTCCAGTGAATGGCCCCACACCCAACATTATATGGGAAGCACAAATTGAACTTGGTGGGTTTTATAAAACAAAAATGAGGACATAAGATGGGTGAATAAAGAACGGGGCAAATCTGGGAGGAGTTTGGGGAGCGGTGAATCTGATCAAATGACATTGTATGAAATTCTCAAAGAACTAAGGAAAATAATTTTAAAAACCAAGGCACAATGCATGAAACAGGAGACGTGGAGAGATCTGGGACAGGAGTGACAAAGAGGCTGCTGGAAGCAGGGATGTGCAGCAGTTCGTGCTGGGGTCATAAAAGCTGGCCCTTTTGTGGCTATGTTTGGCCATCACTCTGTTTAAAATTCAAATTGAACCTAAAACATTGTTGGAGACCATCGATCTTCGTTAGGCCCCTGTCTCATCACGCCTTGGTATCCTGGACCATCGCACATCTACATTAGCTGACTGGCCCTCAAGCACTTAGATATTCCATCTCTGACAATAAATTTTGATTTGATATAAAAATATTTCCCTGAGACAAGTTCATGGTACACACATCTAATACCTCGTAAACATTTTTATGCAGCTAGGAAATTGGGTAATGCATCTTACAGTAGGCTGCCTTGATCAGCTGTTCTCATGTTCTGGGATACTTATGTAAACATTCCACCAACCTGGTCATAATTCTGATCAGTGCTGGGCTCTGTCAGGAATGGTTAGGACTGTTCTCTTCCAGAACAGCTGATTAAATCCCCAAGCTAATCATTCAGACAACTGGTTGACTGGTCAAAGATTTCAATTTTCAATCAGCTGTTCTGGCAACAGAGACACGTATCTCATTCCTCGGGTTTTAGTCTCATCATTTAAAAACCAGATGTTATGTCCTATAAACACCTTATGCTTGTATAGGCCTTTTACAGGCACCTGCCATTCAAATCTTCATTAAACATCTGTCATTCATTTCTTCAAGCATTAGTAGAAAGAAAGCTACTAACAAAAGTGAGCCAACTATTATGCCAATTGTAGGTGGTTGGGAAAGAGGCTTAAATTCTATTAAGGAAGCAGGGGAGATAATTTTATTCCCATTAAAATGCATTTATTATTTAAATCATTTTTATCATAGACGTGAAACAGTAATATACTTTCTGCATTAACGATTAAGGCAATCTAGAAGTGTAAAGAGTAAAATGCCAAAGCCATTCTATTACATTTGCATTTATATACCTACATAGTCTTTTGTTTAAATGCTGTTATGTAATGTGCACTTTTCAGAAACTTTATAACTTGAAATGTTTTTCTTTATCATACACTTCTTTAAGACTCTGAAATTTTTCATAGTTTATACATAACATGATATATTAAATACCTTCTTTATCAACTAATAAGTGAATAGTTACGGCTTTTGTTGTTAGCATAATGTTGCAATGTATGATATCTTTGTTGATGTAAACAAATATTTCTTGAAGCAGATTTCTAGGGCTTGTTTTGTGGGCAGATTCAAAACTTTTGCCCATACTTACAAAAAGCTATTAAGCCTAATTTTCCTCATGGTTTCCACACTGACCACAAATATGCAGAGAAAAGCATCCACATCTATATAAAACTGTGTACACTCAGACCTAGAAATTAATATTTCCTATTTTTATTGAAATTTTATTGTACTCTCCCTTTTTGTATTGGTGAGTAGGCACTTTTTTGTATTTCAGATATTTAGATTGCCAAAGATATTACCAATATTTTCTTCTACCTCATCCTTTATTTTATATTAATGCTATTACTTTTTGGGCACAGTATAGTGCTTAAACTTTTCTGTTTTGTTTCTAGTTTTAAGAAAATGTGTGTGTGCATATGTGACGTGAGCCTGTTCACATGTAAGTACATGCATGTGTGCACGTGGTGGTCAAAGGGCTCTATCAGATGTCTTCCTCTTTTATGCTCTACCATACTGGCTTTGAGACAGTCTCTTCACTGAGCCTGGAGGTCACTAATTAGCCAAACTAGTTGGCCAGCAAGCCCTGGAGATCCTACTGTCTCTGTTGCCTTCCGCAACCCTGAGGTTTCAGGCCTGTGCCTCCAGCTTTTGACTCTGGTTCTGGGAATCTGAACTCAGGTCTCAGGCTTGGCCCATGGACTCTTTCCCACCTGCACAGTCTCCCTATCCCTGCTTCTAGGTTTGGAAACTTATTTAAGATGACTATTAATATTCAAAAGTTATTTGACATATTTTCCATTTGTTTGTCGTTTTTCTTTAACATCGAGTTCTGTAATTCCTGCAATTTCTTTTTAGGAATGATGTGAATCAGGCATTTAACTTTGTCTCACAAAGGAATAGCCCATTGCCCTGCACTATTAAACCTCTCAATCTGATGATGCCTCTATGTTGGAAGGACAAATTGGCTTGTTCCACATTCTTTCCCTTAGAAGTGAAAGTGTGCTGCTTTTCCATCTTCTGAAATTGGATGTCACTGGCCAAGTCAAAGGTCAACCTGATTATTTCTGCTTCTGCAAATGACTTGGATTTCATTCCTGGATGTTCCACGCATTTCTTTAAACCCAAAAAGCAGTGATATCACTGCATTTCTCATGCTGTTTATAATTCCAGATGAAATTTTCCTAGGACCCATTTATTATCCTTTTTCAGAAGAATAATATGTATATGCATGTATGTCTGTGTGTATGTGCCAATGCATGTTGGTGTCTGAGGAGGCCAGAAGACGAAGTCAGGTCCCCTGGAGCTGGACTTACAGTAGGTTGTGAGCCACCCAACATAGATACTTAGAATGAACTCTGGTCCTCTGAAAGCAGCAACCACTCAACCACTGAGCCATCCCCCCAGCTCCTTTTTATTATTTCTGGTTGTCCTAGCTCATTTTGTGCAGCTGTAACAGAATCCCACAGACTAAGTAATTCACACAAATAGCTATATATGTTTCTTACAGTCCTAGAGGCCATTAAAGTCCAAAATCAAGGGGCCCATATCTGGCAAGAATTTTATGTTATCTCATTGTAGAGGGTAAGGTAGAGTACGTGTATGAGAGAGACAGAGAGAGAGAGAGAGAGAGAGAGAATATCTTACTCATGAGCTCACTCACTCCTGTAACTGTGGCATTAATACAAAGACTCAGGCCCTCATCATTTCTTACAGGCCTCATCTCTCCACAGTGCTGTCTTGAGGATTAAGTTTTAGCCACAAGAAATTCAGGGAGCAATTCAAACCATAGCACTTACCTTAAAAAGAAAAAGAAATTAAAAAAAACAACCCTAAACAAAACAAAACCTAGCTAGTTACTACATAATGATACAGGAAAGGGGTCGGGTCCAGCTGAAGTTTAACTTCTGGCTTTGTTTGATTTTCTAGTGTTGCCCAGCAAAGCAGTCTGCAATTTAGGGGCTTAAAACAGGCAATCCATTATTGGGGTCACACCCAGCAAGTCAGGGGGAAGTCAGTGAGTTTAGGTCGTGTCTGCTCGAATGGGATCTGCTGGGGCAGCCTGAATGAGCTGTAAGGACCATTTGCAAGATGGATGAGCCCCACAGTTGGCAATCTTACCCACTGCCAGTCTCTATTTGGTTAGAACTCTCCACCATGAAGTTCAACTTCCCCTTAGCAAGGTGGTGCGTTCCCAGAGTGGGTGTCCCAACGGACAGCAAGAAAAAGCTGTTTCTGAAGCACTGGGCTTGGGAACCGGCACAGCAGTGCCTTCCTCTGTAGCGTGCAGAGTCGAGGGCAGGGGACATAGTTCCGCTTCTGGAGAGGAGGAGTGTCCAAGAATTGGGAGCTTAGTTTTACAATTGTTGTAGATGGTCTTAAACATCTGTCAGCAGATTCGTTATTTTCTTTCTTTTTGGAATACATCTTTTTGTAGATTGTGATATTCAAATGGAGGCGGTGTGGAGTCACATACATTGCAGATGAATTCTTTCTTGTTTTGGAAATCATTCCCTGACCCCCATTGCCATGAACATCGCCTCCTCCAGTGTCCTTGGTAAGAACCTAGAATGTGAGCCAGCCTGAGTTCTACTGTCCACCATTTTGAAGGGTTGGGCCTCTTCATCTAGAGTTCCCTTAGGCCTCGACCTGATCTCATCTCTGCTCTAAACAATGGCAGATTTGGCTTGTCCTTTAAGGAATGTGATGTGTTATCAGGTCCGAGAGGAACTAAGTCCACTCAACATCTTTCATCTCTAGTATAAGATTTAAGTTTCAGACTTAAATCTGTCACAATTCATGAACAGGCGTTGTGAATAGCTCTTGTTACAAGGCCTACCGAATTTTTTCTGATTTTGTTTTGTTTTAGTTTATTCTGATAAGTCTAGTATAATAAAAACAGTTTATTCTGTCTTTTTGTTTTGAGACAGGGTCTCCTTAGAGCCCCAGGTTGCCAGGTAGATCAGGCTGGCCTCTAACTCAAAGAGATCAACCTCCCTCTGACTCCCGAGTGCCGGGATTAAAGGCGTATGCCACCATGTCCAGCCCTATTCTGTTATCTTAAACAGACCCTGCATAAGAATTTTGGAGTCATGTTATAAACTGCAGTGAGGTTATTCTGAATAGATGGATTACCCAGGGAAGACTGACTGCTTCACAAAATGGCATCTCCCCATTTCACAGTTGGACTCCTCACCTTTGAGGCTATTTTGGTCTTTGCCAAAATGAGTGATTTTTTCCTTTTAGATATTGTATACATTTATTATTTAAGGCTCTTCTAAGTATTTTAGATTTGTAAAGATTACTGTGAACAAGATAATTTTATCATCAATGGGTTCTGAAATCTAAGAAAGTTATTGATTTTTGTATGTTCATCTAAGTAGAGTTTTGACTTCTCTAATATTTGGTCATTGGCATCTTTTTAGATAGTCATATCTATGAATATTTTGATTTCTATGATTTTACTTTTAAAAAGTCCAACCCTTCCCCATTTTATGGGAACACTATATCTGTTTTAGTAAGTAGCTCTAGCTTGGGTTTAGTTTTCTAGTTTTATTCCACTATAAAAGTTATTTGATCTGCTTCCATAATCCTAGATTGGCTTCTAACAGTTTTTTTTTTTCTAGGCATGCTAAAGATTCCATTTTGATGAAATGAGAAAACCAACCTGACCATGCTGACCAACTCCATAGAGAAATAAAACCCACCCTATCTACATTTGAGGGACATTACACAGCTAACATTTTCGCACAGAAACTTTTGTCAGAATTGCTAATAAAAAGAAAATTGATCACACAAACACAAAATTCTTTTTATAATTTTGAACGTGATATGAAAATGAACATCATAAGAAAAGACTAAAAGTAAACAGTCACAAGAAGAGACAAGGTCTGAAAATCTCAATGGTCGCTTTTCACATAAGAATTAATATTCAAATATTCGTAGAGGCAAACAAGTTGAGGGTGAGAGTGAGAATAATGGTAAAAAGAACAGAACTCAAACATGTTAGGGTAAGATTTAAATTCACACCCTCAGACTTGTCACTCTCAGATGAATGGTATTCAGTCAAATTTGACTGTTTGAACTGTCATTTGGAAAATAAGCCCATTGACCTGGGCTTGGCATTCCTATATTCAGTCTGAATCACAGGCCTCTGTAAATATCAGATGAAACTACATGATGAGTCTGATACTACAGGATAATGCAGCAGCAAATGTTCAGGATTTCATGTCTCATTTCACGTAAGAATTTGCCGGGCACTAACTCTAGTATCTTCTGAGATGAGAAGTGGGCTGTTAGCCCATGAAGAACATCTAAACGGTAACTGGATTTCATCCCTGCCTTTCAACATTGCCTGCCATTCTGGCAATGAAAAAACAATTTATTTGTGAACCCCTGGAACAGGAAAATTGATAAGACCTTCCAACTTGGTTCTCACGAACAACTGATATTTTAAAGCTATTAGCACAGGAGTTGGGCATTCAGGGATAGTTCATTTATCATCCATAAGTTGGCGAGAGTGTTGAACCTTGCAGTCAGGCTCTGAAAAATGGGCCCCAAGTTCACTCGATAGTGCTGAACAGCTGCTCCCTCCCAAAGTTCTAATCAAATTCCCTGGGCATCTCCTGCCCCAGAAGACAGAAACACATAAAACCTGCAATAAGCCTGCCATGTCAGTTCATTACAAAGCCTAAGTAACAAGAACAAATTATGTTCTCTGGACTCAAGCAGTTTTTAATTTGGACCAAAATTATGATTGCATATTGATTTGGCCTCTTGTTCCGGGAAGAAAAATTTTCATAGGAAAGAATTCAGAATTGGTTACTTAAACAGCGTACATGGAACGAGGTGGACGTCTTAATCCAATGCTCCTGAAAAGGTAGTTTTACCTTTTCATTAAGTTGTGCCTTCTACACTTCCCCCCACCCCCACATGAGTGCTATAACTTCCTGCAGACTCTTAACTTTATGACGTCTCACCCAAAACATCAGTATCCCGTGTTTTATGTTCCATTGTCACTGGAAGCCAGCTTGTCAACCTTTGGAAAGTGTACCTCTTATAAGATAAATTCTTGGTTTGTTCTGGCTGCCCAGTGTGAATGACCATCTGCCACCGGGCTGCGCTTGATCAGGGAAAGCTGCTGCTCACCACAGAGCCAGAAAGGGGAAACTCACTTCTCACAATGAGATACTTGCTAGAGAGGGAGACTATCTTAAACCATGGCAAAAGCACGAGGCATCCACGAAGAACTGGTCAGTTGTGGAAGAAAGGAAAAGAGGCATGATCAAACACTGCAGGTCACCATCACAGAGGCATGATCGAACACTGCAGGTCACCATCGCAGCTTTGTGCATATCTTATTGGACTTTTGAGTAGTTTTTAATTGTCCCCTAAATACTGACGTAGACTCAGGCTCTGGTTGCCAAGCACTTCAAAATTTCAAGTCCCATTGGAAAGCAACATCTTTTGTTCAAAGGATGAAGATAAACATGTAACACAGCAGTCTGTCTTCACCTGTGCCCCACACACGCCTCTGGATATTGTTGTTTCTCTCTGCAGACCTGTTGCAGGAAGAGCTGCTTTTACCGTATGGTCTTTGGGATACCCTTGAAATCCCTATGACAGTCATTTCCTGTGGTGAATTAATAAAGTGGGTTAACAGATGAACCCACCACAGCAGCCTGAGTGTTCGTACCCTTCGATCAGCGATTTCTTTTGTTAATTGTAATCACCCTACTCCTATGCGTTGCTTAGGGCAAGTGGTTCTTTTACTACATGGCTGGTCTTTCTGGACTAGCGTGTGCTGTGGGATCCTCCAATCAAGAGGATGAAATTTCAAACCAAGGGCTACAGTGACATAGTGGTGATGTGCAGTGAAGACAGACCCAACTTCCTAGAAGGCCCCCTGTGCACAGTGAAATGGTTAGAGCTCCTGCCATTGTGTAGCAGGCTCCATTGGTTTCAGCATCGCTATACAAAATGGAACAAGTGTGGTCTGTTCTCAGACTCTTTGGAGAATTGCTTGGATGAAGATGACTGCTTGAGTGAAACTTGGAGAGCTTCAGTGAGCAGGTCTTTTGCTGTGTCTCTACCAAGCCCACATCATCTCTCCCTCCACGGTCACTTAATGCCCATTGTCTTTGTGTATTGTAATGCTTACAGAGTCACTGGTCCATCCAACTTCACCCTCCCCATTAGTCACCATTGTATTTGCAACAGCCGTTCTTTATCAGAGTGTTTCTATCTTTGTTTAGCCTCCTCTGCTTCTCACTTCTTTCTGAGTTTAGTTGCTTATTTCAGCTTAATCCCATCCTTCAGAGGCTCTGTCACTGATGATATCTGATGGTAAACTATTTGAAAGTACATTTTTCACTCTTAAGTTCCTTTTTATGTTTATTTGGGTCCGAGGCTGCTAGTGACCTCTCACAAGACCTTGGACACATTTTCCATCGCTCCCTGGATGCTTTTGTTCCTAATGAGAAAACTGTTGTCATGCAAACTGTGGTTGTAAGTGACCTTCATAGTAAGAAACCCATCTTTTCTTTCTGGCTGTTCTGAAGATTTCCACTCCAGCTTTAACTGAGCTCCCAGTTCACTGCCATTCAATCAATAGTTTATTCTCTTTCTTGTGCCTCCTCAAAGATCTTAAACACATTTTCCTCCTGTGTCCCACTGGTGGAGCCTCCACTTAGAGTGTGGTACTGCCCAATTAATGAATCATTGTCCGACCAAAGTCCTCCTCTGTGTGTGTGTGTCTCTGTGTCTCTACCTCTGTCTCTCTGTCTCTTTCTCTCTCTCAGACACTCAGGCACAGCCAACTGAAAATCCCAAAGTCTGCTGTGTATTTAGGCTTGGATTTGCTTTCAGTTACCTACCTGTAGTTCAGTTACTTCACTTTGTCTTTTTAATTCTCGAAAATTGTTACTCACTATCTCTTCGAATAGCGCCTTGCATTATTCTCTTTCATTTCTCCTTGTGAACTTTTCACTGATTGTCCTCGAATGCTTTTCATGCTCCCATCCTCATCTCTTAACCAACCTGTCAAACTTTTCAGTTTGTGCTACGTCCATTCTGGATCATTTGTCAACATCATCTCCTGTTTGCCGGTTGGTTTACACTATGACATTTATGTCAGCCATTTAGTTCTTAATGTCAGTATTTGCATGTTCCATGTGGAAACGCTCTGTGTTTTGCATTGAGCTATTCTTTCCTAATTCTATGGGCCTGTCATCTCCAATATGCCCATTTACAATCGTCCTCAGACTCTGATGCCTCTTGGATGCTTGTTCCTGATTTCCTCTTCTCTGCTTGACTCCTGGCTTTCCTCGGGTGGAGACGCTTCCTTCAGTGGCCTTGTCCTTTTTGCACTTGAGCTCATTTTCAGGAAGGATTGTTTTATTGTTCCATGTGCCTGAGCGTGAAAGTCTCACTTTGGCCCAGTTTTGGAGTATTTGTAAGAGGGATGGGGGATTGTGGGTGGGAACACTGTTTCAACTGTCTTCAAGGCGTCTATGTTGATTTATCTGGCTGCGTTTCCTGTTTTACCCTGCCCACACCAATGCTTTCGATTTCTCCAGGTCCAGGTCGATGGGAAGTCCCTCACCACTTCTGCCACGGATAGAAGAGCAGACAGGACTCAGTGACCCCCAGATCTTATTTAAAAACATTTCTTTAACCAAAGTTGTACTATCGTGAGTGAAAGAGGAAAGAACGGGATTCCAGGGCTAAAGCCTCTGACCACGTGTGACACCAGGTGGCGGTTCCCTGGAGCGGCTTCACTTGCTGCTGTTACACAGAGCTCTCTCCAGGTTTGTAGCCAGCCCCGCTGGGCTTTCCCGCTGCATTTCAGCCCACCCTCTTCCTTGCATTCTGCTGTGGTAAAGTTTAGGGCCTATTGTTTTGGACAGCTGGTTACACTTCTGCCCCAATGGCTTTCCTCTAAGATATAACATTCCACCAGCTTCAGGTATGGGGCTGTGAATCAGATGTGACCAATCACATGTCTTTAACCCCTTGGAGTACAGTGTGTTTGCTCTAGGGGTGGGCTTCTAATAAAACAGAGCCAATCAGAGACTTTGTGATTGATCTGCAAATGCTGAGAAAATGAAGTGTTATTTTGAGCTAAAAAATACACAAGCCTAGAGGTCCCATTGTGCACCTTCTCCGGCCATCTGTCTGCCTGAGGAAAGAATGAGGCTGGCCCTCAGGAAAGCACACTGAAGTGAGAAAGAGAAACAGACGGCCATGTTGAATCCTTGAGCAGGACATAACCCTGTTAAATAGGCCAATGAATTCCTGTGCTTAGGCTAATTTGAACTGGCTTTCTGTTGCTTACATCTGACGTGTGCAGCAATGAATTAAAGAACAATGGGATTGAGATAAGAAATCATAAATATGGATTCATATTATTTATTTATTTTTAGAGACCAATTTGTCATGCACGGTTTGACATGAGCACACCAAGTGCTCGACATGGGCTGAGTTCTTGAAAAGAAACAGGCAAATGTCATAGTAATCTGAGAGCAAGGGGTAAATAAGTCACTGGGTAAAGCCTCCAAGGTCCAGGCCTAGTGACGAAGAGGCATTAAGAGCTTCAGGTCCCCTAGGAAAGGAGATGCCTGAAAGTAGGAAACAGGAATTAGGAGTGAGCAAAACCCCAGACAGCCCCTGCAGGCCCTCAGGCATGTAGGTAGCCCATCCCAGCATCCCAGCAGCTGTCAGCTCCCCAGGGAACCTTTTTCACTCTGCTGTGTGACTCCACCTAGTGGTGAAGAAATGAAGTTACTGTGAAATTGATTGCCGGGCATTAAGCACAAAGAGGCATAACTTTTAAATTATGTAACAGGGGAGTACCCAGTCAGGCATCAGCACAAATGAGTTTCAGGCTAATTATCAGTTTCCAAGGCAAAATTAACATGAATTACTTTCAGAAAGATGTATCAAGACATACAAAACTCGTTTTTAAGTAAAACAGATTCGTGAGAATAGATTATTTCTGGGTTGTAAGAGCAGTTTCTGTTGACTCATCAAAAGGGGACACCTTCCTATCAACTCTGTGCTTCCTAGTAGGGGTGACTAGGAGAAGAGGACCTAATGAGGGCACCTGATTGGACTTTTCAAATAGATGGAAGAAGCACGATGGCCAATATTAAACACACATTTTCTGGAAAGTTTGTGATGAGCGGATAATGAAAATGCCTCCATCTGCACCTGAAAAGATCCTAATTGACTCCTCAGTAATTATTGGAGAAATTGCCATACAATTAGCTTGTGTTGTGAGGGATGGAGAAAAGTATAAGCTGCCTGTAAAGAGCTTGCCGCCTTCTTAGAGATGATGTTACTAAGAGAAAGAAGGGAATCTTCTTAGGGACCTCTTTTTATAACCAAACACTACAAGCTATCTTCTGGCATCTTTTAGAAGGGTTTCTTTTTTATATGTATTAGATCCTTCCACAGCTATTGTTTGCTGAACTCACTGAGGCAGGCAGGGATGGGTGACTGGACCTAGCCAGTATACGGGTGGTAGGTACAGGTACTCAGCACATTCTGTTGAGTGACTGGATAATACCTCAAGCCTCTCTTAGTCTCACAGCATCCCATTAGCTTTCATGGGAAGATGTAGGACTGCAGTCTTTCAAAATACCACTTATGCTAAGTGGCAGCCATTCATGGTGCCAGACTTTCAATGACATCTTCAAGCAAGATCTTCCAAGCAGCATGGCACTCTCATTTAGAAAGGGAATGCTGATGCTCCACCTCTCCCTCTCCTTTAATAAACTGCACTGAACTTTTAAAATAAGCACTTGCTTTACAGAGAATAAAGGCATTTAAAGTGTATTTATTGCCATCCAAGAGCCAGCTCTTTAATGAGGCACCTGCTTTACCTCTAAGAACGTCTGCAAACATTCACATGTTGGGGAATTATTTTATAAGAACATGTTTCAGCACAATACTGAACATACCACTTTAAATATATAAATTATATTTATATGTAAATAACATATAGTTCATATATTCATATGTACTTGACATATGAATAACAAAATATGTAACTGTCATCATAATTCTATATAAAATATATAATTCACATGCAACATAGATATATGATGTTATTGTAATATAGATAATAGACCATAATTTTATAGACATCAATCATATAATAAATTTGACTAGAAATTTTGATGGTATTCTGTTTTTTGGTTGTTGTTGCTTAGGTTTTTGCTTTTTTTCGCTTTTGGTTTTTGAGACAAGATCTCACATTATAGCCAAGGTTAACCGTGAACTTGCTTTGTAATTGGCTGGAATTTTGTAATCAACCTAGCTCTCACTATATATTTAATTTTCCTAGTAGTACAGACATTACTATTTATTAGATATAAATATTATAAATTAAACTTTCTTGTTTGCTTTAAACATACATTACCCATATCTTTCTACATCGCTACATTTCCTTCTATGTAATTTTTAAATGTGAGTGGAATGACATCAGTGGACAAGGTGCTAAGCCACCTGGTAACCACTGCACACAATCTCACGCCATTAGCTACTTCTTAGTGTAAATTTCTAAAAGTTCAATTGCTGGATCAGATCATTCAGTCTCACAACTCTTAGTAAATTCTGCTAAATTCTCTTTGGAAACATTTATCAGTTTTCTATTTCACCAGTAACCTAGGAGGGTTCCATTTTGAAAACTTCAATTCCCCAAGTTTGATTACTCCTTGAGTTCTGAAGACTTGAAGAATTTCTAGTTTAAAATTAAAGTGATATGACTGGCTTGGTTTAATTTTTTTCTTTCGTCAGTAGCGAAGTTGGTCTTAGCCATTTATGTCTCTTCTTTGTTGGCTATCTATGCCCATTGCTCATTTTCCCATAATGGGTGCCTCTTTTTACCAGTCTTTGCTGATAGGAGTAATAATAGTTGACAATGTAGCAATCCCAGTGAGACAGGCCCTGGCCTAGTTTAATATGGTCTGATGAACTATGTACCCTCCCACCCCGCCTTACCAAAGGCAACGGAAACACAGAAAGGGAAGTGACGATGTCCCAAGCATGTCTAGTAAGTCTGCTGTATTCAGGAGATTGACAGTTCATCGTATAATGTCATAAAGACCATCAATACACAGACTGAGAGTGCCGTTCTTGCTTTGTCACCTGTCATATCATCTACTGTAGTGGTTTTTCCTGTGAGAATGACTTGACTCAACTGGTTTCAATTAATGATCTTTTGCAGCTTCTGTTTTTTTGATAGTGTGGCCATCTGAAGAATAATTAAATCTAATTCAGACCCTTAAACCATTCACAGAGCATCTGGAAAGATGACTCAGTGGTTAAGAGCACTGGCTACTCTTGCAGAGGACCTGGGTTCAGTCCCCAGCACCCACATGGCAGCTAACAACCTTCAGTAACACCAGTTCTAGGGATCTTACACTCTCTCCTGGCCTCTGCAGGCACTGCATGCATGAGTGTATTTACATGCATTCAGACAAAACACTCATACACATAAAATAAAAATAAATACATCAAAACCAATTGGGAAAAAAAAATCACATTGCAGACTCTGTACTGGAAGCTGCTTCTCTGTGACTCTGTTAAGGCACAGAGTCAGGATAAGGAAGAAGAGCTTCAGAAGTTCACGGAGGCAGGGACAGTACAAAGAAAAAGACAGGCAATGCTCCTAGAACACAAGCTAACCACAGCTTCAGCTGCATGGTATCCCACAAGGGGAGGGGAGGCAAAGTCTCATCAGAAAGGTAAATCTCGTGGCCTTGAGGAATAGGAATTAGCAGTCTTACCCTCAGAAAACACACACACACACACACACACACACACACACACACACACACACACAAGAGCTCACTGTGTTCAATACATTGTCAAAGGTTGACTTCTATTAATACTCCTATCACAAGCCTCAAATCCAGGTATGGGTTTTGATGGGGCAGTAAACCCTTTGGGGAAGGGCCAGCAATGGAATCCTCTTTGTCACTCTGTATGACTCCAGGGCAGAGCCTACTGCTTAAAAGGGAACTATCCTGAGGCTCTGTCTTAGTTACTTTTCTGTTGCTGTGATAAACTACCACAACCAAGGCAACTTATAGAAAAAATAATTTGTTTGGCTTATAGCTCCAGAGGGATAAGAGCCCATCATGGGCTGGGAGGTACCATAGCAGATGTGGTTAAAGCAGAAAGCTATGTGTTCACATCTTCAAACAGGCACAGGACACAGAGAGGGAAGAACTGGGACTGGGGAATAGCTATGAACTCTAAAGGCCCACCTAAATTCTAAAGGTCCTTCCTGGAGCAAGGCTGCACCTTCTAGGGAATCCATGACTGTCCCCAAACAGAGCCACCCACTGACCAAGTGTTCAGATATGTGGAACCTATGGGGACATTCTCTTTTAAGTCACAGGCCCTAAAAATAGAGAATGACTAGAAAGTGGAGTTAGAATTTGACTCAGATAGCCTTTTGGTGAGAGACAGCCCTGGGAAGCAGCTGTGCACAGTGCAGTGTCCTGATTGACTGCTGAACAGTACAGGCTGCAGAAGGTCTGGCCCAAGCAGTGAAGTGTGTATCTTAGTCACTGGTGGCTGGAAGCTAATCTCATCAACTGAGAACAACAGAAGTTTGATAGCCCTAAACCTGAGGTCAGTGGGTGGATAAACCTCTCAAGCCACCTATCTGTCCTTCACTGATGTAGAGCCTGAGAACTCTGAGCTGCATCCCTCCAGTAGCGTCATTAATATTCAGGACATCTTGAAAGCACACGGTCAGGTCTTCTGCCTGCCCCGGTCTCTGATGGTGCCATGGTGTGTCCCACATTCCCGGTGCACAAAGGATGCACTTCCCAACAAGAACATTATCTACTCCTGGGAGGATGAAAGCGCCCGCCAAGCCCTCAGACTGCAAAGCTGCATCTGGCAGTGGAGACCCCTAGTCTACAAGAAGGGATGCTGCTCAGGGGAAGACAGCCTAGTGGGCACGAGAAACCCTGAAATACAGGCCCAGCACCAGCAGAAACCACAGGAAAGATGGATTCCAGGAGTTCACCTGCCCCTGCCCAGGGCGTCTCCAACTTTCGAGGACCCGGAAAGGGGCTGCTCCAGTGTTTTACCCCTTCTTTTTGCCTGTCTTTATTTTTGTACTCCCCTCTTTGCACTCTATATTTAAACAGTACTTTTAATAATAGTTTTAATAATAACTGTAAATTAAATTTTATATTTCATATGCCTCCATACAATTAATCTAATTATAATATATATTTTTCATTATTGGGTAGTTTTTATTCTTTCCCTTTTTGTCCTTTTTTTTCTTTTATAGCCCCGCATCTCCCCTTTTTCCTCTCTGCTATACTTTAGTAGCATTGTGACTTTATATTTTAAAAACTCATGTTTTCATATCCTATTCCACTTCTCACATTAATCTAACTTTGCCCTTCAGTTTTCCCATTATTATTGGTAACGCGTCTGTACTTTGTTTTCTCTTTTCATTTATCTTCAAACTCTGCATCTTTTCACTTCCTCTGTGAGGTTCCCGCTCCTCTTTTTGTTTCGCCCCTTTCTTCAGTGCTCCTTCTCCACCTTTCTTTCTTGCATTCTTTTGCCATCTCCACATTACCAACATAACTCTAACTGCACAGTGTGCGCTGCATCAGTTTTACTATTTCCTATTTCTTGATGTTTGGCAGCATGTTAGTGGACTTGAATATATTGTTGACTAGATTTCCAAATCTTATGCAGTTTAATTTTGTTGCTGTTAAAACAAAGGTAGTCTCACCAATAAGAATAGCTCAGAGAAAAAACAGAATGGACAGCCACATCAATGAATGAGCAAATTTCCAAAACAATCCTAACTTTTCCAACTATTGAGTTCAAAGATATAGATAAGGTAGTAGATGAAACTTTCAAAAGTTTATGAGCAAAGAAATCAAGGAAAACTCCATTTACAACAGTTAAAAATAAAAACTCTAGGAATAAACCTAATTAAAGAAGTGAAAGACCTCTACAATGAAAACCTAAAGGTGTGGAAGACAGAAACTGAAGCCACTAGAAGATGAGAAGATCCTCTCAGACTTAAGGACTGACAAAATTAATAGTTTAAAAATGCTATATTTACTCAACATAATCACAGATTCAACACAATTCCCATCAAAATTCCAATGACAGTCTTTACAGGAACAGAAAAAGAGTCCTGAAATTGATATGCAAGTGCAAAGAGTGTAACTAGCCTTAGTGACCCAAGCAGAAAGAGCAGTTCTGGAGACACCCCAATTCCTGATTTCAAACTATGTTACAGACCCAAAGTAACAAAAGCAGCATGGCACAGGAATAGAAACAGACACGTAGACCAATGGAACAGAACAGAGCACCTAGAAGTAAACCCATACAATTATAACCACCTAATTTTTTTGCAAAAGTGTCAAAACATATTGGAACAAAGACAACCTCTTCAATGAATGGTTCTGGGAAAGCTTGATATTCACAGGTTCAAAAATTAAGCTGTAGATCCTTATCTCTCATGCTTCACACAAATCAATTCAAAATGGATGAAACACTTTAGAGCTGAAACTTTGGAACTGCTAGAAGAAAATTGGTAAAACACTTCAAGGTATAAGCACAGCCAAGAACTCTCTGAGATGAGCTCCAATAGCACAGGAATCAACTCCAAGAATTTACAAATGAGATTGCCTAAAATTAGCAGCCTCCGGACAGCAAAGGAAACAATCAGCAGAATGAGGAGGCAGCCTACAGAATGGGAAAGACACTTGCCAATGGTACCTCTGAAAGGCGGTGATTACCTAGAATACATAACACAAATTAAGTACCTACAGAAAAGTCAAATCACCTATTAATAAAAGGGCTAATGAGAAGTCAAAGACTCGACTCAGCAGGTGAGGGTGCCAAACCTAAGACCTAAATTTAATCTCCGAAACCCACGTGGTGGAAGGACAGAGCTGATTCCTGCGAATTGTCCTCTGTTTCCACATGCACACCTTGGCATGGGTACACACGTGCACACATACACACAATGTTGTTTTGTAATGGGCTAATGTTCTTAGCCATTTTAGTCACTTAACACAATTTGAAACTGTTTTGAGAGTCTATCTCATGCCAGGTAGAAAGACCTCTTTCTACCATCATCAAGAAAACAAATGCAACACATGTTGGTGTGGACACAGGGAAAAGGGGTCCTTATGTGCTGTTGCTGGAAACACATACCATGAAAATCTGTGTGGAGGTTCCTCAAGAAATAGATAGCAGGAATTACCATTCGACACAACTGTACTAGGCCTGGGTATATCCCTAAAGGACGCCAAGGCAATATACCACAGAGACACCTGCACATCCATGTTTATTGTTGCACTGTTTACGAGAGCAAGAAAATGGAACCAGCTATTGAACTAATCAACAAATTAGTGGATAAAAAATAGTTTCGTAGCCATAGTGAAAAATTAAATCATGACTTTTGTACAAAAATGGACGGAACCAGAGATTATGGATTACATTAACTGTTAAGCAAAATGAGTCAGATTCATGAAGACAAATACAAAGTGTGAAATACAGATGTGTGTGTGTGTGTGTGTGTGTGTGTGTGTGTGTGTGAGATGAAAGTGGAATGGAGACTATGCAAGGGGAGAAAGAGATTTTAAAGGAAGGAGGAGAAAAGAAAAAAAGAGTAATAGAATTTTGTAACCGAAAATAAGTAAGAGGATTGTGGGGGGAGGGGAAAGAGACTAGCAGGAAGGGACGGGAGACAGGGAAGGGAAGTGGTGCGAAGCGCTTCCGTATCTTAATTTCTCACACCCTCACAGTATCTGTTAATACCCTATCGTGAGAGATCCAGCAGTTTAGTTAACTTTAGTGAACTCATTCTTCCTCTCTTGAACATATCACTTTCATGGTTAGAACTGTTGGAGAGTGCTATCCTCCAAGCACCGCAACCATCATCTTCATCACAGCAGCTGTGACTACTTGCAACCGACCCTCAAGATTGGGCCTATTGAGATTTCCTCATAGACAGAGGGTGTGGGAGGTCACGGACCCTCACCCGAGATTCCAGCTGCTCCCTCCTGCCGCTCCTGGCCTGCTGTGTGTAATGCTGCTCTCATTGTAGGGAATCTCTAGGTTTGGGGAGGTGGAAGGGGAGATTCCACCTTCGCAGTCCTGCGGAAGTTATTGTCCATGGTGAGTGAGACTTTCTAGTGGCGCAGCTGCTTTGGGGGCCACCCACACTCCTGTAACCCCCAGTCCATGCTCTCCAAGTAAGCCCAGTAGACTCATTGGTTCCCCGAGTTGGACTTTGGTGGAATTGAGCTCCCTGAGTGCAGCGAGCAGACATTTAGTTCTGTCTCCCTAGGGAAAGAGTTTTTGCAACAAGTTCTTTATAACTTTGATATACTTCTATCTCTATTTCTTAATTTATCAGCTTTAACCAATAGGTCTTAACTAAGTAAGACATTCCTGGGGAAATCAAATGTAAAAACAATTATTCTCTGTATTCTTTGGATCATGAAATGCCATATTTATGAATAACTGCTTTACTAGAAACAGGACATTTTAATGACACCAGGGAGAGCTGCAAAGGTGGAATGATAGATATTGATACAAGTGATAACATAAATTATAAGAATATTTTAAAGAGCAGGCTGCACAAATTACAGAGATAGCCTTTACAACGGTGTTTCCTTGTTGCTCAGAATAACTTTGTAATATATATTCAACAATGACTCTTACAATTTATAGAGATGAAAACAAACATAAACCGTTTATGGCCAAACTAAAACCTTTGTATTGGTAAGCTACGTTTCATTGTGTTAGGTTTCTGTCCAGTATTTACTTTTCCTCTTTCTTGGCAATGTTACATGAACAGTGATCCTACTTGTCCTCATCTCAACAGATGTGATTCCAGGTGACACCACTGATGGTCGAGTCTCCTGGTATGCCGTTTAGATGGGTGTCAGTGACACGATGTGTTCCTTGGCCTGGGAGTCCTGAAACAGGAACCGCATAGAATCTACAAAGTGTAGCGAGATTTAGGACGGGGTTGGGGCAAAGACTCTTGCCCTATTCTGAAGAAACAGACTGTACTGTGAGAAGTTGGCAGCCATCACGTAACCAGAAAGGGGAACTGACAACGAGGGAGCTGAGTGAGGAGGAAGAGCCCTGCTCCACGCCTGCTGCTTATTTACCTCAGCTCACAGTCTGCTCGCTTCCCCAGTTTGGGTACTGATTGCACAGTTAATTAATGGGGACCCTGACACCAGATCTGACTCCTAATTGAGGCTTCGTTCTGCTCTGCCATGCTGCCTCTGAAATTAACGTCTTTGTTCAGGGTCCGAGCACACACACCCCTCCAGATCTCTTCGCTCTGCCTTTTGCGCTCACAGTCTGTTAAACAAATTTTAGAAAGGCAAATCTATCATGTGGAATTCATTCATTCTGAGTCAGTCCATGCACGATTGGAAAAGACATTCCTGTGTACTGGAAATAACAGTATGGATCAGAGACGAGCTGATTTTAGGACTTTTGTGTTAAATGAAGGCACTTTTATTTTAGAACAAAAATTCTGGATCATTTTAAACCTTAGAAACACGATATAGCACTCATCACCTGCTGCTATGTACGAGAGTTGAGAAAATCAGATTTAAGTATAAATTAATTGTCTGAAATTTTGAGGATATTTAACCCAAGACAGTATTAATTATACTATTTTGCTTCTTAAACTAGCAAAGAAAAGCAGCTTTACTCTAAAATGTGGCAAATAGCAAAGCACAGTGTTGTCACAACACTAACACTTAAAAATGTACAAATGCTAAAACTGAACAGATGGTTCCTACATAAAATGTTATGGCCAAAGATGGAAGGTAAATGGAAGTGTGTGGTTTTTACAAAAGGGCCTTACAGAGATTGTCAAGGGCTACAGTTACCAGTGGTCTGGCTTACTATGGTCATCTCCATTTAGCCACAATTCTGCTTTCTAAAGTTATATCAGTCCATAGTCAGCTAAAATAAAAATATTAAATGGAAAATGCCAGAAATAAACAATTGATAACTTCTAAGAAACCTTTATCATGGTGTATCGTTATAATTGTTACATTTTATTAATAGGCACTATTGTTACTCTTTTTCGTCATCTAATTTATAAGTTAAACTTTATTATAGTTATGTATGTATGTATAGAAAAATGTAAAATCTATAGGGCTCAATATTGTACTTTTAAACATCTATGGAGATCTCAAAATGTAATTAATATGTGTGGATAAATGGCGAGAATACTATGGACCCAATTTAACTTCAAAATATACTGCTTTTATCATTAGTTCTATCACTATTCTTTATTTTTAATGTGGTATTAGGGGTGGAACCCAGAGCCTCATTACATGCTAGTTAAGTGTTCTGCCGCTGAGCTAGGCCCTCAGCTCTTATCACCGTTCTTCAACTTCAAAATCACTTAGAAGCAGAACTAAGAAAGAGGAAGCACAAATGTTTTTGTTTCTTCTTTTAGTATACACTTCAAATATATATATATATATATATTTTTTTTTTTTTTCTACTTTCAAAAAGTTACTATCTAGAAAGATAAATACACTTGCAAGCCTAATTGACAGCTGGAAAGGAGTCGTTTCAACCTGTGAGCTGGCACATCCTGAAGGAAGGCCCTGCTGTGAGAGTTGGACGAATGTCTAGGCAGAGCTGGGAGCTGGGAGGACAAGGGCAGGCAAAGGGAATTTTGCATGAAGGCTCGGAGCTACCATCCAGAGGCTGGATGTGCTGGGTGCGAGGCACAGTTCAGTCTGAACTTCTACTGAGAAGGTCAGGGAAAACTGAAGTGATGTTGAAATAGGGATTCCCAGGGAAGTTGGTAAAGGTTGGAAGAGAAGTAGGGATGGGCATATATAAGACATATAAGAAGGCTCGTAGGCACTAAACTAAGTTTAAGAAGCAAGTTAAAAGAAAAGCACATGGAAACCTTGCAGAGGTGAAGTGTCAAGCGAGGAGGAGCCCTGGGAGAGAGGCCAGTCCCTGGTGATCACACACACTGGGCAGGTGGTGAGAACGCACCTGGAGAGAGCAGTGAGGAGGAGAGGCCCGCAGAGTCCAGTGTGTGAGCTTTGGGCAGTCAAATATTCTTACTTAGAATTTCAGTGGGGACCCACTGAAACCAGCCTGTTAAAGCTGAGGAGTGCAGGGCTTAAGGCAAACGTCTCCTGCTCAGAAAGGAAGACCCCTTGCTGCGGTGCGTGTATCAGTTATTGTTTGTCGCAGTGACCAAAGTACCAGGAAGAAACAACTTGAGCAGGGAAAGATTTACTTTGGTGTATGGTTTTGGTGGGTTCATGTCTGTGGTTGCCTGACCCATGTGTTTGGGCAGAACATGATGGTGACGGGCGCACGGAGTCCGTTTTTCATGTCCTGGCAGACAGGATGCAAGGGTGTAACAGGACGGGGGTCAGGATCATATGCCATCAAGGACCAGACTCGAGGGATTTACCTCTCCTAGCTAGGTTCTGCCTCCTAAAATGTCCAGAACGGTTCCCATACCATCGACAGGGGTCCAGCCCTTCAGCGTATTGTATTAAGCCACCCACAGTATGAGTAAATCCTACTCAGGAGCTGGGCATGGTGGTGCATGCTTTAGTCCCAGGACTGTCAAGGCAGGGGCAGGCCGATCTCTGTGAGATGGAGGTCACACTGGTCTACACAGTGAGTTCCAGGCCAGCTGGGGCTGCAGAGGAAACCCCAGCTCAACCCCTAACTCCTCCCTTCGAAAAGACCTTATTTAGGCATGGGTAGTGGGTGAGGGCGGCAGGAAACGAACTGGTTTTATGTCCGGCACTGCCAACATTCACCTCCGGAGTCGCCCTTTCAGTAGAAGCCGCTGCGGGTGACCACACCGGAAAGGCCAGCCCTGTCTGGTTGGCTGCGGGAATCTCCGGCTCTTCTGCGCTTTAGTGGTTTTGCTTGGCCCACAGCTCAGGAAGTAAAGATGAGGGGCTCCGCAGATTTTTCAAATTTTTACTCTGAATGTTCCTTTAATGCTAATGTTTCTGAGGCAGGGATTTCCCGGTGTCCTAATTGTTTCCCAAGTTTCTTTAAACATCTTTTCACTTGCAGTTGCTGATCATGTCCTACACTGCAGAGCAGGGCCTCTCTGTGGGCAGGTGAAACATATTAGGAGATTGACTTGAAAGGTACTGAATTCAGGGGCAACTTTGGAGGGTGGCATCCTTACGAAATGTCAGCCAGCAAACAAAGCAAAACAAGAAAACTACAGCTGCCCGCTCTGCCTGCTTCTCGCTCCCCTCCCTGAGGTCTGACTTAAAAATCCTTTGTTGCTTCACAATACATTTTCAACTACATTTGAAGTAATTAACACCAGGAATAGAATCCTGTTGTCACATTTAATTATCAGATAGCTGCTTTCCTTTGGGATAGCTGACAGTTGCCCAAAATGTTGGTCTTAATCTAAAATCAAGGAGAGACCTATGACATGGTGAAAGCATCCAAAGTGGCATTTATTAAATATAAATGACTACGTGTCTGAAGCGGAGGTGAAGAAAGAGCACAAGGTCTCATCTCAGAGAAAATTCCCCCAGTACAAAGGGAGAGAAATCACATCAGGGCTCTGCAGGAGCTGCTATGGTCCCCACTTGCCGCTGAGGAGCCAGAGAAGAGTGCATCAGACCCAGCACTGCATTGTGTCCAGAGGCTAGTTTCTTGACCCTGGAGTTCTAGCTCCAGTCTGCCAAACACTATAAATTCCAGAGCTTCTGTTATCTGGAAGGTGACTAGTACCAGGAAAACAATTAAATGACATTGATTTGAGATGAAGAAAGCTCATTTTTGTGCATTTGAGGGACTTTAAGCGAACCAGCTAAGTGTATGCACTGAGAAAAATATCCTTACCCTCTGGGTAGCATCTTGTAACAAGCTGGGAGTGTGAAAGCCATTAACAGTATTAGAAATTAGGTGCCTAATGAATTGTGCCCATTATTGGAGATTTTCTGTGATAATTCCTTAAAAGCTACAAATTGCCTGTAACTCTGTGTCATGAAGGAAAGACATTGTTAAAGACATTAAGAATTATCTTCAAGTGGAATCATTTCACATGATTAAAGAAACACAGGCTCAAATCTGGTACTTACTAGGTAAGGACTATGGCCACTGCATCATTCAACACACTCTCCCCAAACAGAAGTGTGTACAGGTCTGGGTCGACATGCAGTTCATGGAAAATAGCCAGCACTGTCACTAGAAAGACACACACAGAGATGACGAGTTAGCTGGGACACAGCCATGGACTTTGCCTTTGTGGTGGTGACCTCTAAAAAGCATTCATTAAATACCGATCTCAGACCACCCTGCGCCCCTCAGCATGTTCACCTCCCAGCAACGCCTCTCTGCCTGCCTTGGGCACCCTTTGCTACTTTCCTGAAGCCACATTGAGCTTGCTGTAACTTTCCAAATACACATCAGCTTCTTAACTATTTGCATTTTGATTCTTTCTAACAGGGCAGAAATTTGTCACCTGTTGATACTATTCCTGTTCCCATACATACACAAACACACACACACACACACACACACACACACACACACACACACACTGAGTTGGGGGGGACACGTACACACACATATTCTTTTTTTTTTTTTTCATTTTTAAGAATTTCCTAGGTGACTCCCTCTGAATCCCCTGACTTCTTCAGCTTTGAGCTGGCTCACTCCTTTATGATCCCAGCATTTGAATCAAATCACAGACTTATAGAAAGGATTGAGCTCCCTGGGGAGAGGGCCCATTTTTGCAACCCATGGTATTTGACTAGCAGCTAGTAATTATTTGCTGTATGCATGAATGCATAAATGAATTATATTGTTGCAGTGGCTTACTGCTGTGGAGGGAGGGGCGGCAGCTCTTGCTTGCTCCTGAGATCACATTCAGCCATAAAAGCAGACTCAAGAGCAGGACTCACTCAGGTGACCCTCTACAGTTACCATTTGCCACTGAGTATCCAGCCTTTGTGAATACATCAGGACAGTAAACACCACACGCTGATTACCCATGTTCTTCAAAACTATCTGGTGTCTTGATTCAAAACTATTATGCAAAGTGCCAGGAGCACTCATTAGGAAAATGATCCATTGAATTGATTGTCGAGAGGGAAAGAGAGTGGTTCAAACTGACACTGATTGTAAAAATTTAAGGCAGGATGGGTATTTTCATTTCTGTTCCTTTCTGTTTCATGAAGTGCGAAGCCCGTCCGTATGCTGTAAACACAGCGTCGGTGGGTGAAGAACGCAAGGAAGGCAAGTTGAGTATGAAGGTTTTGCAAGTAAGATCAAGAAGTGTGAAGCTTGCCCTGCCTGCCTTAGTAGGCACATTCTGATTTGAACTTGAACGGAGAGCTCAGGCAGCAGGCCTGCGGCGTCATGGAAAGGTAGTCGGAGGCTCTGGCAATGGTTCCAGTGAAGCATGGGTTGCTCCAAGACAAGAAGAGCCATGGATTCACACCCCAAGCTCCCACACGGGCTGCTGAGCCCATGTCTCTACCACTGAGGTGCTGGCAGGGCAGTGGCCTCCGTCTTGTACTTATTCACTGGTCCTTAACTCCCCTGTATGTCATCAGCCCATGCAACTGTGCTGCGGCATGGCATGCTTTTAGTGAATGGGTGAGCCAGAGCGTCTGTCAGTGAGGACAGACCATGGGTATAGTACTCCCTGGATGCTCTGAGTGGAGGTCCTTGAGAGACAGCAAGGAATGAATCATTCTGGAGTCAGACCTATGTTAAAACGTGGTGAACATATTTTAATAGATTTTAAACAATGTGTTACATACTTGAAAATTGCCCAGAGAGTAGATTTTAAATGTTCTTACTGTGAGGGGATAAAGATGCGCCAGATATGCCAGAACTATAAACCAGATGAGTTTTATTTGACAAATTAAAATATTTTCTTTTTCTTTAATAACTATTTTAAAAAGAAGCTATGTAAGACTCAACAACCAAAAGGATGAAGAGAGAGAGAGACAGAGAGAGAGAGAGAGAGAGAGAGAGAGAGAGAGAGAGAGAGAGAGATCAGGAATTAGAATAGCAGTGGGCCTGATTATTTTAAGAAACTAGACCTAGAATCACTTTCTTTATTCAAGGTGAGGGATCCACCCGACAAATGGCAGAGACTGCACGCTTAGCTGCCCAGCTGTGAACGTTTGCCACAACCCTCCTCCTCTGCAGGTGGAGGTGTGAGGGGCAGCCAGCACCTCTGTTAAGTGATCTCTTCTTTTATTAAAAAAATTTATTTATTTATTTTTATTTGATGTGTTTGAGTATATTGCCTGCATGTCTGTAAGTGCACCCACATTGTGCAGTGCCCATGGAAGTCAGAGGAAGGTGTCGGAGCCCCTGGAACAGGAGTTACAGATGCTGGTCCTGGGTCCTCTGCAAGAGCAGCTAGTGCTCTTAACCATGGAGCCATTCTCTCCAGCCTCAAGTGATCTCTTTTTTCTTCTTTGGTAGATTCAAGAGCTCTACACCTAAGTAGAGATTTCAACTGGGGTTTTAGTTAACAACATTTTCCTTTCTCTGGGATCTTATGGAACAAAATACAAGTTATTATTTAACAGAAAATTATATCACTACCATTGACGTTTGTCTCTCCTTATACTTGTGTTTCTGAGCTCTGAACTTGTGGCCATCTCCACGTTGGGGAGGCTGCCTAGGCTCATGTGGCTATAAGTCTTGGGTTCTTATTCCTATGTCCCTAGTGATTGGTGTCAACTCTGTTCTATGGGGGTGGGTTCTGAATCTTTCCAAAGAGATCTCTAAGCTTTGTGAGGAAAGCCTTTTTAACTATATATACTGTTGTGTTCCAAACTGATCTGACATTCCCACAATTCTTCTTGAACAAAGAACTGAGCTCTGCTTCATAAACGATATCCCACACAAAAGAGAAAGCTATTACTTTGTGCATTCCTATCTACCCTATGAAGAAATGGAACAGTTTCAGAATAAAGCCAGCCAGTGTGTCCTAAAGAGAGTATTTTGTCAGGACCACAAATGAGTTGAATAGGTGAGTCAGGAAATTAGCCACCCACTCTGCTACTGAGCTTGAAACTTTTTAGAAAGAACTCATTTAGTTAGTTTGTGGACAGGGCTCAGTCTTCCACACAGTATCCTAGACCGCACCCTGCCCTAGAGAGAATCTCTGCTCAGATCTTGCTGGGTTTGCAGGGAAAGCCCTAACCTAAGGCTGGGCTGAAAAGTAGTGCCCATTTAAGACGAGCGATCTTGTGGTAGCAGGAGAATATTAGAGCTGCCACATGTGCACACAAATGGGAAGAAGAGAGGACACAACTGGATTTCTTGAACTTCTGGTTTTATGACAGGATTTGGTCACTTCTGCCTGTACCACACTGTTGTTCCAATTGCCTTTCCATGGCAGGTGGTGATGTTTCACTCATGGCTTGGAATTTCTTCTCTTATACTCTCTAAGACTTGGTTTTTCAGCTATAGAAAAATCAACTTTGTCAGACTGGTAGTAAGTACTATTGTATATGCTCTTATACTCAAATAGGTGTGCATACACACATACAAGTATCTTCTTCATCTAGGGCAGTGGAGGACTCTGACATCTGAGTATCACCCCCTACTGCAACCTGTTACAGCATCAAAACCGGTCTTATGTCAAAGATAAGAAAACATTCTTAGAGATAAAAATACAGGTAATGGTCATGGTCGTTCGAATGAGACTGTGCCCCAGAGAGTGCAAATATTTGGACATTTTGACCCCAGTCTGTGGCACTGTTTGGGGAGGTTCATGGAACCTTAAGGACGTGTGGCCATGCCAGAGGAAGAGCATCACTGGGGGTGGGCTTTGAGAGTTTAAGCCTTACGGGATTTCCAGGTGAGCTCTGCTTCCTGTGCTTGCTCGGCGTTTGGCTTTCTCTTCCAGCCACCTCTGCCGCCATGCCTCCACCACCATTATGGATTCTGACTCTCTGAACCATAAGTCGAATAAACTCTTGCTTCTATAAGTTGCCTTGGTCACAGTGTCTTATCACAGTAACAGAAAAGTGACTAATACAGTGATCTGCTTCACTCCATCAGATTATCAATGTGCTGATTAATAAAGGATGTTTTGCATATGTTTAACTTCCTATATTCAAATGACCACTTTCTGCTTCTGCCTCATCAGCAAATCCTACTGGCAAATGCCACTGCAAGTGGCAAGTGACTACTTTCTGGATGCTCCCAATAACTTTGAAGTCTTTAAAGTGTTTTAGTGACAGTCACTTTTCTAGAACCTCTTAGTAGCTCTCTGACCCATATTTTCTTGATGTTTTAAAAAGAATTTAAATTTCAAATGATATCTTAATGTGTCAGCACTCAGCAACTTAACACAAGATCTGCCTGAGTCGATAGACAATAAGACACAAAAGTTCCTATCCCTGTCATTCCAAGTCATCATTCAGCCTTGTCATAAAGCTGGCTCTCTCTGGAGTGTTCAATGGGTTTTCTGTGAAAATCAGCATGTGTGCCACTTGTCCTTGACATGTGGAGAATTGGAACTGTCTCAGACTTCTGCAGCTGAATCTGTGTTAGGTCTGACAGGTGGTTTTCTCATAAATGAGGTGTTCCTATGAATGAGGTAGCATTCCTCTCTCTCTAAAAGTGATTATATGAACTGTGTTTTCCTCTTCTTAGGAGAAGGATGGAGGAAGAAATTCTCCTCTATCTTTTCCCATTTTCCTGAAGTATCTGTTGTATGTATAAGAACTTAAAGAAAGGCTTCTAAACAAAGTTGTTATGTGGGAATACTGGACTGATTTTGAGTCTAGACCCTCTCCATGCAGACTTCACATTAGAATCAGTGGAGGGCTCTGTCAGTGGAGCCCTGCCAATCACAGTACTAGACATATAGCTAGAAATCTGAACCCTTCTGCACTAGGTCAGAGAAATGATGCCAGTCTGAAAGCTGATCATTAGCGTTGTTTTGTTGAATCATTCCAAAGTGCACATTTCACAAAGCATCACAAATGACTTAGCCCTAAAATACAGCCATTTTATTTCCCCTTCAGTATGATGCATCATTTTGGTGCTGAGTTAGTGGTGAAGATGTTATATGCCAACACACTGTTATAACCCTTTCAACCAGCTCTCCTTGGCAGAAACAAGCTCTAATGGCCAAGGTGGGTAGCCTTGGAGTTTCCTGAGTCATTTCCAGGAAGGTCTTCAAAGCAAGAACTATTTTCACAATAACATTAAAGTGCTGCTTGGATAATTGGTTTTTAAGATTTTATTCACATACATTAGAGTTTTCTTGAGGCTACATGACAGATATTAGTGTTACACATTGATTCAGGAGCAGATGTAAGAATCCAGCTGTCTTCTACTGCACACACTCCACATTAAAGAGCTTTGCAAGAATGCAACACAATGCTACTCTTTTCAACAATTTTTGTTTCTCTTAGAAAATGTATATATTTTCACAAAATGTTATCTATATTGACATGCAAATTACTGCCATTTTAAATTGATCAAAAAATTTGTTTTGAAATTAAATTTCTAATAGGGCAAATATTAATAGATGCATGAACAGAAACTCTTTGGGGTCTTTCCTAATTTTGATGAGTTGAAAAGGGCTGTTAAGAAATGCCTGGGAATTGCTATTTTAAGATGTTTGGGTACACAATGACTTCCTTCCCGTACACTAAGAATGATACTAACTAGGCACTATGTTTCAGAGAAGAGAGGAAATAGTCTCTTATCTTATTTTCTGTGGAACTTAGTTTGTATGCTAGGTCCCTGCTGAGGAAGGATCCCTTTGTCTTAATAGTTATTTTTTTATTTACTTTTAATGCGTATGAGTGTTCTGCCTGCATGTGTGTAAGTGTACCTGTGTCGTGCAGTGCTTGTGGAGGACAGAAGAGGGCAGATCTCCTGGAACTGGAGTTATGGACAGCTGTTAGTGGCCATGTGGGCACTGGGTTTCAAACCCAGCTCTGCAACAGCAGCCAGTGCTCTTAACCGCTGAGCCATCCCTCCAGCCCCCGTCTTAATGTCTTTTTACAAAATATTTTGTTATTTTTCTTTTATGTGTATGAGTGTATTGTCTGCATGTATAAGAGAATCCATGTTGTAAATGCCCACCGAGGTCAGAAAAGGGCACTGAATCACGTGGAACTGGAGCTACAGATGGTTAATGCTGCCATGTGGATACTGAGAACCAAACCTGAGTCCTTTGCGAGAGCATCCAGTGCTCTTAACTGCTGAGACATCTTTCCAGTCCCACCGTAATATCCTTTGCTATGCAATGATCAACTGACTCTGAACATATCTGCAGAGAATTTGCAATAATATTGTTCTTTTTATATTAACTCCAGGAGCCCACTTTTAGAGTCACAATTCTGTCATTGATATCTATATTTGTTTAAGCTCTTGTTTGGAAAGGTAGGTATTGGGAAGGCAGGAGAGATAGATTCTTCATTATATAGATAAGAAATAAGAGCATGAGCGATCACAATCTTGTCCTTAAATTCAACCACAGCTGCATAGTGTTCGAAAATAGTATTCATCCTTTGTTTAAGAGCGAGAAGAGCGACCCCTAGTGGTCTCTGGGAGTAGAAAAGAGCAACCAGAAGGTCAAGAGATTTGGCATAAGAAAAGTAAATTATCGCATATAAAGACTGAAATTCAGGCAGAGACTATTTCCTAGGTCTTGTACGTGGGAACATATAGATTGAAATCTGCTTGGCACGTAAGCAAGTGCTTTGAAAATTTTCTCAAATGTGCCTATAGCAAGAATATTCTAAATTTAACATTAGCAAAGAACATAAACATTTAACAAAGACCCAATTTTCTTACCAATGAGGTTTAATGAGCCATGGTGCCATTTAATGAGGGATCTGTGCGGTATACACAGTATCTGAATGAAGATGACTCATCTAGCACATAAGCACTCTCCAATCAGGATGATCTCTTAAGCACTTTGCCATTTTAAAAATGAGAATGACCATCCAGAGTTTACCTACAAATCACGAAATAAGTCCAGAGCAAAGTCCACAGGAGCCAAAGAGCAGCCAAAGTTAGGATGGGTCACTGAAGAATCTTTACTTGGAGGTAAAAATAACACATCGGCTGATTACACCTAACCCCGTGTAAAGAAAGAGTCAACTCAAAGACAATTGTGCTAGTCACGACCAGACCACGGCTTACATGAAAGAAGAGCATTTCACAGATTTTTTTATTAGCATAAAAAGATATGAAAATGGTATCTTATATCATCAATTCCAAGCCTGTGGATAACCATGCTGACGAACACACAGTAGTTCCAGATGGAGGAACAAAATGGAGGGAGCGTCCAAGGACAAGTGAGAGGAATACTTGGAAGAATTGGCATGTACATGCGAAAAAGAAAGGGAAAACTACACTGAAAGTGGACTGGAGAGATGGTTCAGCAGTTAGGAGCACTGATTTCTCTTGCAGGGGACCCACGTTTGATTCTCGGCATTTATACGATGGCTAACAATGACCTGTAACTCCATCTGATGCTATCTTCTGACCTCTGTGGGCATTGCATGACACAGGCGTATTTACATACATGCAGGCATACACTCATACACATAAAATAAAAATAATAAAATGTTTTCTAAAAGAAGGGGTCATCAAGGGCTGGAGATGTAGTTCAGTAGCAGAGTGCTTGCCTAGTATGTACCAGGTCCTGGGTTTGAATCCAGCACTGCAAAGATGGAGAGAGTACTGTAATGTACCTACCCTGTGTAAGAGTTGGAACACTGCCCCCTCCCTAAGCTGTCAATGAACTAATTCTTGGAGCATGGGGATTTGTCACTTGGCAAAAAATGGCTTTGGGAATGTAAGGCAGAAGACCTTAAAGCAAGCATGTTAGATTATCTGGAGCAATTTTCAGTTCTAATCATATAAAGCCTTAAAAGTGAAAAATTACCTATCTTCCCCCTCTTTGTAAAATAATTATTTAGTCCAACTCTCACTTCCCATGTGCTCCTGCTGGGTGGCCACCACTGACCCTTCTTCCCTCACAAGCTGCAACTGTCCATAGCTATGCAATCAGGTGTAAAACTCACGAGCCACTTCCCTTTTTGTGCTAGAATATTGGCTGGCTTTATATGGTGCAGGTCTTGCACAGGCAACCACAGCTGCTGTGAGCTTCCCAAGGCCCTTTGCAAGAGTAGAGTCCTGCCATGTTGAGGAGATACTTCCACCCTGTTCACCTTTGACCTCCAGCTCTTACTGGCCCCTCTTCCACGATGGCTCTTAAGTCTTTGGGGGGGTGATATAGATGTCCCAGTTGCTGATACTGTTCTCTGTACTTCAACTCTCTCTGAGCTTCTGTGTCAACCACCAAGCATGGCACAAAGAAATTCTTGGATGAGGTCTGAGAACTGCACTAATCTATGCTTAGAGAGATACAAATTTCAAGGGAAGTTTGACATTATGTCCACTTAGCAGAAGAATAGTGATAGGTTCACCCCTGGGGCCTGTACTTTCCCTTGCTGTGGGTTCTTAGCCAGATTTACACCACGGCTGTGGAGCGGGCCACACACCCAGGTGGAAGCAGTTGGTTGCTCCTATAACATTTGTGCCACTCGCGCACCCAGTAGTTCTGGTCATAACTGCAGTTCACAGAGTTCACAGCTGGGCAAGACTACTGTTGACTGTTTCCCCCTGGATCTTACATAGTGCACATGTTCTCAACCTTACAGTACTATGAAAGCTGGCCAGCATGGAGTACCTGGTCAGAACCAGCTTGGTTTCTCCACGATCTGTGACAAATGTATATGGTGTCTTTAGCAACTGAGCCTTGCCATCAGGTTTTAGTAGGAAAGCAAGAGTAACAGAAATAGCCTATATTATTTGGGTGGTCTCCAGATCACATTTGACCAAACCCTCAGACCAACAATCCCACCTTGGTATTGGGCTTTTTATTTGGCAACCTATGGGTTGTAGAATGAGCATAATCCTCTGTGCAGATAATTCCTATTTAACAATTTTATATGACTATGTATTCAGTCAAGTCAAGCTCACTTCTGACCTTCAAAACTGTGAGATAATAAATTTGTGAGACCTTAGTCTGCTACATCTATGATGATTTATTATGGCTGATCTAACATACTAGCCACCAAGAGGAATTTGTGCTGATGGATGATGGGGCACAGATCGAGTTGCTAGGTTAACAGTTGGGGCAAGCCAAGTCTGATAAGAATAAACCCCAAGTCGTAGAGCAACTCTCATGAGAAGAGCAAGTTGGCAACTCAGACTTCTCTCTGGATACTTTTGTCTTTTTCTAAATTTTCAAAGGTAAGTGTAGGATGTTTTTCGGTCCAGAAAGGATAGAAAGCCACCCGTAAAATTGGCTAAACTTAAAACCATGAAACATGGTACCTGGAGGCCTTTACCCAAGGCTGTATGTGAGGACCCAGGCCTCCTCAAGACCTCTCCTGTGCTTCCAGATTGTTGATCTTTCCACAAGTGGCACAGACTGTGACCTCCTCTTGTCTCTCCAAGAGGCTTCCTTCTTTGTTTTGGAAGACTGGACTTCCACTTCAACCTCTTCTCTTTTCTTTTGAATGCATTGCTTTAACACAAGTGCTCAAGTGTTGCCCAGGAAGACCTCCTCAGTGCCCTTCTCACTGTGCAAGGGCCTCCGTGAAATCGCAGTCTTCAACCAATCTCTGTCTCGTTCTCAGACACAGACTCCCATCTCCAGCCACTTCTCAGGCAGCTCCATGTGGAGTGGCTCTACATGAGTGAGTGTTGCTGAGTACCCACCACGGGCCTGATACTGGGAATGGGTGTTCTCCACTCTTTAACAGCCAGGCTCAGTAAATCTGCATTTGTTCTTGAGCCTCCCATCTCAAGGAACGCACTGTCACCAACCCAGAAGTTCTCATCCATGTTTTTAAAAAACTGTGATTTATCTTATTTGCAATGGAAAAATCTCTGGTTTTAGAGACTATAATAAGAATCAAGTCACACTTTACAGTTTACAAGGTCAGGCAAAGAAAGAAAAGGAAATCTGTTCCAAAGATGCTATATAACATTAGCTACTGCACTGAGGATTAGTCTGGTTAGTTGTGAAATTTTAGCCCACTCCAGTAATCCTTTCTGGAGGGAAAATAATATAAAAATGAAAAGTTCAGTTGCAGCTGAACACATTTTCTTATGTAAAAGGAGCATTTTTTTAAAAGTGTGCCCACCCCAAGAAATAACATTGTGCTCCTTTGAATAAAAATGTATTTGAACACTTGGTCAGTTGGTGGCACTATCTGGGAGAGTCTTGGGGCCTTCCTTCAGGAGGTGTGCCCGTGCTGGAGGAAGCACGTCACCGGGACGGACTTTGAGAGTAGATAAGCTTGCCTACCTCCAGTTTGTTCTCCTCCCTCTCCCTCTCCCTCCCCCTCCCCCTCCCTCTCCTCCTCCCTCTCCCTCTCCCTTTCCCTCTCCCTCTCCAATCTTGTGCATGCTTGAGGATGTGAGCACTCAGCTTTCTGCTCCAGCTGCCTCCTGATGCCTCCTCTCCCATAATGGACTCTAAACTCCTCTGGAACCACAGGTCCAATAAGCTCTTCCTTCTATAAGTCACCTGGCCATGGTGTTTTATCACAGCAACAGAAACATGGCTAATACAAGCAAACACACTTGAACTGTTCTTGGATAGAAAGTCAGTCATCATCATTGATATCGATCATCCTGCTACAGGTTTATTGATGTCTTAATAGTTTCTGGCAAGTTGTAAGCATTAATTCTGTTGGTTTAATGAATGCAGGAGCCTCTGAAGGTTAAATCTTGCAGTCAGGAGCAGCTTCTAACTGTATATTCTCCCCGGTGATTGGCCACTTTGCTCACTCACTGACCTACAGTGCTTACTTAAATATGCTATCTCCATTTTTGTCCAAAGTAATACACTGAACAACAAACTGTTTCTTATCTATAACACCAGCAAAAAAAAAAAAAAATTAATCATTGGTCTTTTTTTACCTTATTGGAAGGAAGCTGCATTTGAAGGAAGTCTAACCACAAGGAGCCAAAAATCTTGTTACAGCAAGAAAAATCAATCCAGTCTGACACCTGTGGGCACTCTCCTGGCCCCCCCACACCTTTCCTTAAGATGGCACTCACTCTTAGGATTGTGCAAATGTTGATCCTATACATCTATAACTCTTTCTATTTGATTCACTTTCCTGTGAGTTTTGACTTCACTGGCCACATTGTCCCCTCAAAAGATCCAGACGCCAAGGAATACTGAGAAATTTCTGAATCCGTTTTGTTCCCATGTGCAACATCCTCTTTAGCTTACGAATAGAAGGTATGGGCTGGACACTGACTTCAAAGCATCCATCCTACAGGTCTGCCTTTGAGCATTGCTGAGAACAAACTGTTTTCATTTAAACAGAGTCATTCTATTCCCCAAAGCAGCAAGCCAGAGAAGCCTGTCCACCACAGATGTTTCCCAGCTGTCCACAGAGCTGTTGAATTGCTTCAAATGGTTTTTCAGTGTTCTTGAAACCCCATCCTCAGAACACCTGGAGTCTCCCTGCATCCGTGTCCAATATCCTGAAGCACTTACATAGCTGGCTAGCCTTTATTATTGTCTCCATTCCTGTTCTGTGCAGCTGACTTTCTATAACTGGGTTTCTAACTTCTGAAGCAAGACTTTCATGCCAAAAGCTTGCTATTCATTACGATGCTGGAGTAGAGAACAATGGTTAGAAACTAGTCTCTGGTGGCAAACTGTCCTGAGTTGGAGGACCCGTCTGGGATGCAAACGAACTTGGTGGTCTTGAGCTAGTTTCTCAACCTCACTAAACTTTGAGTGAGTGGACCAGAAAATGAGGAGACACTTTAGCGCTCAGAGGTGTTAGGAAACTGCTAAACGGAATCATTTCTGCAAAGTGCCTGACATACTGTAAGTGCACAGATAATGGTGGGCATCATTATTGTCATTGTTCATGCCCTCAAACCCAGGTGGAAGCCTGTCCACAGCACAGGTGATGAGTCTCTCCTTTTTTCCTTTGTTGACATAAAATGACTGAAGGAGAGGAAACCAGACATGAAGCAGAGGAAGGACGAAAAGTCTCCTGCCCGTCCTTTCTCACGCATTCTCCTTGAGTCTCTACATTTGTGAAGAAAGCCATGTGTCTACTGTATTCACATTTCTGAGTCTTCGAGTCCACCTCTGAGTGGGGAGGCGGAGAAAGAATATCTGCTAAGGTCCTTCCATGTCTAACAGTTTATGACCCTGAGATCTCAGCCGTGCACTGTTCTCATTTTCCTAATTATGCTGAGGGAGCCCAGCTATGGTGCTGGATCAAGGGTATGGGCCACAGGGCTGCAGGGCAGGAAATGTAGTGGGTAGGATAGTGATCATTATTAACAACTTTAACCTTCTCTGCTGGAAGCCAGGGAAAGCTGTCTTTCTAGCCTTGAACCCTAGAGTGTCTGAGTCCAGGGATACTTTGCTGAAGCTGGGCAGGTCATCCTGTCCATAAGCCGAGATGGGAATGAAAAACTACTGCTCATACATAGGCCTGTCTCTTGCAGAAGAGAAACAGTCCTGGTTATACTAGCTGGCATGTTATCTTCTAACAGGCAAAATGTTGACTTGGGGCAAGGAAGACTTTCAAAAGCTTTCCCAGAACCTTCTCCCCACCAGACTAGAGCAGCCCCCAGCCCGTGTTTACAAACCCCCCTGAACTGCCGCTGCACTAGCTTTTAAATTTATTGCCAGTGGTTGCAACTACATTCCTCTTTAGGCTTGCAGCTTCTGGAAGGCAGAGCCCCTGTCTGCCTCTGCCGCAGTCCCTCCCACAGCCTGGGATGCCACAGTCCGTCCCAGAGCCTGCTACCTAGCAGCCCAATCAATGTCTAGCTAATGAAATCAATAGTGAAATGAGGATTTGATTCTCGACTACTGGCTTTCATTCTCTCCAAAAGTTTGATGGGCCCAGAGTTTTTCTGTTTCGAGAAAGAGCAGTGGTGCCGGACGAAGGAAGGTCTTTGTCCCTCCCTCAGCCACTTGTGAGCGCGTAAACCTAAGCAAAGCAGTGAAGTGTTTAGCACCTCCGCTTCTGAGGACGGAGAAAATCAGCTGGTAGTGCTGGAGGTCCAATCAGGTGCTTGTATTTGTCCACAGTAGTTTCTGACGACTATCGGTAGATGACAGACTCTTCATGCTTCACGATTCAGAAGGAGTTTTTAATTCTGTGGAGCTCTGAGGCGCGTCTCCTGCACATTGACTCACGTGTGTTGATGAGCGGAAGAAGGGTGTTACTGGCTTTGGAGCTGCCTGAAAGCTCAAGTTGCTAAGATATTTTGACCGCATTGATGTCCATGTTGCAACAATACAGTCTAGACATCTAAAGGAACAGAAAGCCGGCCTTTCCTGCCTGTCTTTGACTGGCTTACCGCGAAATCTCAACCAATCTTAAAATTTCTTTGCACCTTAATTATTTCACCTAAGAAGTGCCTATTCTCTACCTACGAAAATCATGTGAAGAGAACAGAAACCCTCTGTGGAAGCTATTTGAGTCTTCTGAAAGAGAAACATGGTATAAATCCAAGCTGATATTTTTATTTCTGAGTAAATTTGCTCAAGAATAGAATCTGGGTTTATATGAGGGTGTTTTATAGACTTCGATTTATATAGAGATCTTTAAACTGATGCTATCACACTGTGCTTAACATGGGATTGGATAGACATAAAAAATGCAGCTGAGTGTTGTTAAATAATGCTGTGGCTGTACAGGCTTGCAGAGGATCCCAGAGAGAAAATGGCTGCAGTCTCACCCAGCCTGACTGCTTTGGGGGAAATCCTCTAGACTAAGTCTTCTGACTTCCTCAAAGGTGCAGTGTTTGGGGGATTGAGGGAGAGCACACGAGTCTGTTGTCATTTCTCCTGTCCTTCCCGGTGATTGCAGGGCAGAACTCTCTTTCACTATTCCACTCTGAAAGAACAATCAGTCACCTATGTTTCTCTAGAGACGGCAGACCTAATTCAGGAACAGGAACTTTATAGTGAACAACTGCTTTTATTCTTAAAAATTGGTAAAAAGTGCTCAGTCTCCTTCTGTGCTGCTTAGTAGATAGCAACCAAATGTTGTTTTGTCCAAGTCAGTCTTAGTGCTAAAGAAACTGCTTTGTCAATTCCATCTGATTTTTTTTTTTTTGATCAGTAAATAAAAAGTTATTCTGTTTCCTCTTGAAATCTCAAACTAGGACGAGAAGCCTGGAGTTGACACTCGGAAACATAGAGCAAGAGGGCCAGAAGGTGAAAAGATCAGCATATACTGTTATGTAAAAAAAGGAAGATGGGATCCAGACAGAAGAAATAAACTAAAAACACCATGAAGCAGTGAATGCAGCTGACAGAGTGATCGAAGAGACCAAAGGGAATGAAAACAAAGGATGTTCTGGTTACACCAATGTTAGTAGTCATTTCTCCTGCATTTAAAAATGAAGATTCAATGAGAAATGGAAAATTATGAGAGACAGCCCAATTCAGTCACCCTTACTGAAGAGGTTTTTCTGCAAAAATAACAGTTCTGTTTTTAATGATAGGTTCCTGGGTCTGTTAATCAGCCATCTTCCTCAAGGCTAAGTTGGGTGCAAATAACAGAGAAGGATTCAGCAAAATGCCCTGTTTAATTAGAAAGAATTTAATTAAAATATTTTTTATACACATGACCAATCACCATTATTTATGCAGATGTTTGCGTGCTGCTTGCTCCCCAGGCCCCCCCCCCAGACCCCCTCTAGATGTGCTGTGCTTCTGCAAGCACTGCTGTGAACTGAGAAGCACCGTGCCTGGTAGTTAATATCTATTTTTATCAAAACAGCGGTGCAGCTCACACATCACCCCTGCAGCCGTAACCATAGTAACCCCAAATAGAAAGGGTCTTTGGATTATCAATGCGATCAAAGGTAAGATAGTTCATGCGCCTCTGGAATAGATACACTGGGGTAAACTTTAAAGGATGAAAGTGGCTCTCTTCTAAAAAAATTTTTTTTCTACTACTTAAATGTTAAATGAAAATTGTGACTTGCGAATACGGTGTATGGAAATGCCTTTCATTTTGGACGACTCATTTCCTCAAAGTGTTGATAGCAGAAGAGATGAAAATTCACTTCTGCACATTTCCTTAGTGCTTCTGGCTGATTACAATACGGAAACAATAATAATCATTTTTCCAAGTTGGAGAATCTGTTCCAGAGAAAAGCCCACACTAGAGAGTCTTACAGATAAGAAGGCGTAGTTTGTGGGCATACCCTCAGGGGAAGATGACCTTGAACAACACATCACAGACGAACATCCTATGGGTTGAACTGTAGATGGTGACTCAGGGTGTGGACTGACAGCCAAATTACAAAGCGAAGGCATCTTTAATTGAGGAACAGTGGAGCTGGCTTAAATCGTAGTGAAGTGCCAACTCAAACACAGAGCTGAAATAGGTTTTATAATTTATGGACAAGGTAGGATAGGGTGGGCAAATGTTAGAGAGCGGGCCATCAAACGACAAAGTACCCAAGCCTGAATAGTTTATCAGAGCATCTGGATAACCCCAAACAGAGGCCAGAACAGAAGTGCTATGACCACACTCTGTCTGATCAGAGAACAGGGACAGCATCCATGAGTGCGGCCACTACCCTGAAGTATATTTGACTATGCCACACAGGGTTAACTATATTTGGATTATTTTCCTTTTAATTGCTTTACATATGGAATTTACCACAGAAGTGGACAGGTGAGTAACGAAATATGTGAAAGCAGTTCTTTATCATGGCTACCTTAATGAAAATGGACTTCTGGCAATTTTATGTTCAGCAATAAATAACTGAAGATGTTATGGAAGGAGCATCTAAAAAGCCAATAAAATGTCCAAGAAGAATTCATTGTTGGTAAATTTTATTATAAAACACTTAGCAATTTATAAATAATTTTCTGTACAGCATCTTATTTGATCCAACAAAAATTCTGTGGAGAAATAGAAGGTACTTTCTGTCTTGTTTTGTCTTGTTTTGACAGCAGCTGTTCAAGACTATGCAATCTTAAATTTCCAAGAAGTTAAGGCACTAAGCTACACTCATGGTACCGTGACTCACAGACACATTCAGTATCCAGGCTGCTCTGAGCCACAGAAGATCTGGCTCAGCCTGGCTTATCAGGAACTCTTCTCCCCGTGTGCCTGGCTTATCCTTCAAGGCAGTCCTGTGATTAAAAGTTTACGACTGGCCCACGACGGTGCTCTTTTATATCTAGTCCTTTCCCAAAATCTCCCAGACACTTTACCCCATAAACATGTGATCTGAGGACTCAGTGTCCAGTTTCCTAGTTCATGGTCCTCCGTGAGCTTAGTTTACCTCAAAGTTAGAGTGATAGCTACCAAGGTTTTAAGTAGTGCATTGTAGGAAAACTGATTTGGGCAATGGAGACCACCAAAGTGCCGTAAGGCTCGTGGCATCTTGGGGGGCACTGCTACCAGGCATGGCAATCCCCCATAGCAGCATTTAAAATGCTTCTTTCTTATTTTTTTATTTTTCAGTGTTGGGAATAGAACTCAGGGCCTCGGGCATGATCAGCACATATTCCATCCCTGAGCCACATTCTCAACTGCACTTTCTGTATGTCTCCCGGCTCCTCAGAACTAGGACTCTGGAAGTTACATTTTCTTAGGAGGAAACAGATATAGACAAAATGTATCTATATTTTAATTACAGGAAAACCACTCTTAAGATTTTTAGGGAAAAGCATTAGCACTGAGTTTATTTCACTCTATATAAAAGCAAGCATGTCATTCATCAAACTTTATATTCAGCAGCCCCATTAGCACTTACTGACTTGCTAGAAATGAAGTATCAGAATCAACTCTGGATCTACTGCATCAGAATTTTTGGAGGCAAAAATCCAGTATTCTGTATTCCCCAAAACTCTCCTAGTGAGTCTCATGTATTCTTCAAGTGGAGAGCAACTGACTGGGAGGAAGTGATCTTAGCTACCATCATATTTCTCTAGAAATGCACAAGGAAAATAAAGTCTAGAGAGGTTAAGTGACCAGCTTGAATCTGCCCTGTGCACTTGAAGTAGGAATTGAATGAGACCTCAGGTCTCTTGGCCGTTAATGATAGAGATAGCATGAGTCCGTGACATGTGTCAAGTAAGGGCTGGTTGGGCTCAACATAAGCAAAACAGACTTTGACTTTGTGTCCCTATTCCTTCTGGCTTTTAATTTCAATAAATGAATCATCATCCATGCATTTAATTTAGTCTCCAGACAGGATAATGCTACGGTGAGTTTTCTAAATTCAATTAATCGGAGGAGACTGTCGTCTCCTACTGAACGTCAGCATCCAGTGCTTTGGGCCTCATCAGGCATTTTGGATTCTTAGCACATGCTAGCTGCTGGAGGAAGCAGAGATGTGTGACTTACACGACATATGCGAAGTCACTGATTTTGCTTTAAATTTCATGGCATGCACAATATCATATTGAGTTTGAAATTTTTCCTTTAAGATCTTTTCATTACAGTTCATGGTGACTCACTGACATGATATAAGGTAATTGCTTAATTTCCTTGCTTTCTTTTTTAAGTTTTACTTTGGAAATACGCAGATAGACTTCCACGCACATGCACAAGTGTGATCATAATGTACACACACCACTTATTTGCTTTGTTTAAACAGTACGTTTTTCTTTCTTTGGAATATTTCCCTCCTAGCTCTTTCTAACCAACCTTTTATCTCTCTCTTCCCAACTTTACAATCAGCATATGTCCTGCCAGGTTCGCTTTACACTAAAATTCTCTTTAAAATAATCACCACACACATTTGCAGCAGATGTTGGATCAGAATTTTAAACAGAGAAACATTTTCTACAGTGAGATGAGCAATCTTCACGCACATTCCTGTAAACCAGTTGCCAGGCCCTACAACCTCTCACCCACAGGAAACCGGTGAAAGGACCTCCAACCCTCAGCTCCCCCTGTAGGTGGAGAGCTGTAAAGGGGCTTTTACTCCTGGGAGCTAAGACTCTCGCATGCCCCATGAGGGGCTGGGGACGTTAGCCCCTCAACTGAAGGCTTCGGAAAGGAATCACAACTGGCTCCACAAGTAAAATGTCACCCAGAGCGTTTGAGTGCACAGTGGGATGTTTGGTTCTCACCTGAAAAGTCCCACAGGCAAGGACTGAATATTTGCTCTGAGGGTGGCTTACCATCAATCACGCAAAATGGTTATTTTTCTCATCACTTTGCCCACCTTGAAGGAGTCAGCCACTGTAGGTAGCAAGTGATGAACAAAGTGTGAGAGAAAACTCCACCCACACCCTGCCGCAAAGGCAAGCAACTGGCCCTCAGCAAGCTAGGGAGGGAGGGTTAAAAACTGCACCTTAAATTGACTCAGGCTTGGAGTTGCCCATTCTTGACCTGAGTTTCTGCTGCTGATAAAGAACCGTGACCACATTAAGTATATGCAGACAGGAACAGAGGGACAGGACCTAGTTGTTTATATATACACAGGGAAGAAAGACATTGATTTTTAAAATTCTATATCTTACTTTACTCAGTGAAAAATGCGTGTTGGGAAGTCCTCAAGTCACCTGGTAGACTAACAGGACTAATTTATCCTCTCAGTGGCTCCATGGTGTTCTGTACAGGTCCTATAACCTGCGCAAACACTCCGCTTCACACACCGTTAAGAACTAGTGTTTTTTACTTGTGTGGAACAGACTGCCAGAAATCAGCTTGCTGGGGCAGAAGAACCTGTATATTTCAGTTACATTAAATGATGCCAAGTTGTTTTCCAAAAGTCTGCTAAAATGATTTGAATTTCCACTGGAAATGAGTAAAAGTCCACTCTCCCTGCAACAACAGCTCTCATTGGTGTTATAGTTGTTACCAAACTGTTAGGGGTAAAGTGATAGGCTATAACTTTATTGTATATTTCCAAGACTTCTTCTGAATCTAAATAATGTTCCATGTTTGTGGCCTTCGTGGGTTTGCCCCTTTGCAAATTGCTTTAATCTGTGTCCACGTTTGTGCAGCTTATTGCCAAATTGTTGCAGCGACAGTAAAACCTCACCATTTTTGTGTTAATTACTTCCCCAATGTGCTACTCACCTATGACTTTATCCTTTCCCATTTAAAGTTCTTTTTCTTTTTAGTTAAGTATTTTTATTCACTTTTAATCATGAAAAAATATATTCATAATTTATTAAAATAGATTTATAAATTTTCTTGAAGTTTTTTCCTTTATCTAAATTTTAATTAAAGTGTATTGTTGTACGAGATTATAAAAATGTCCAATTTTGCCATCTTCTAAAGGGAGCCAATAGTCAGTCAGCTGTGCAAGTAGCATTTGTTTAACCAATCACGTTTTCCTTTTCTGAGTTGAAATGCTACCTTTGTCAAATTCTCATTTATTTGGGGATCTTTTTCTGAATCCTCTGTATTTGCTGCTGGATTTTTATAACCCCCAGGCCAGTGTCATCTTAATTTGATTAGACTGTTTTCTTCTCTACTTTTCTACCTGGTTAGGCAGGTCCTCCTATGATTTTATTCGACTCAGAAACTACGATCATTTTGTCCAGCTTCCGTGTGAAATACTGCATTTATCTTGGAGGTGTACTATATTAACTTGGAGGAAAGTGGTACTCTATGAAAAGCATTAGACCAGGCTAACAGCTTCTTCCTCTTAAACCGCTGATGGAGAAATCTATAGAGAAAAATGGAAACAGAACAAACAACAATAACAACAAAAGCCATGGAAACCTTAGGAAGCCTCTTTAGGAATGCTGTGTGTAGAGGGAGGTAGACAGAGGTAGGGAGAAAAATGTCAGGAACAAAACACCAACGAAGTTTACTTGATTTATGCGTTTCTGCTGTATTTCCATTGGATACTTATTGCTCAGCTCTATAGTGTACAAAACATACACAAACACAGAAACATTTGTGTAGGGCATAATGTAAGGTGGGCCTTAGCCAGGTCACCTGCTATGAGGATTAAGGGAGTGGCTCCTGTGTATGAAAGGCATAATGCAGTGTGGGCCTTAGCCAGGTCACCTGCTATGAGGATTAAGCGAGTGGCTCCAGCCAGGTGTGACACCAGCTTCTGCCCTGTGTCTGGAGAGAACCTGCCCTGGGATGATCCATCTGGAGACAGATTACTATTGGCTGAAGTCCCGTAGGGCGACTGGCTAACCAAACTCATAAAACCCCTTGCACTTCCTTAAATAAACGAGTTTGCTGCAGCTCGCCCTCCAAATGCTTCTACCCCGCTCCCGGGGTCTGTGTGTTGACTCCGTACCTCTCACCCCCTCACAGTGGAGACCCTGAGTCCCACTCCAGCTGGCGCTGAGCAGAAGGACCCCAACACATTTGGACCAGTGCTACTGCAGACATGTGGGACAGTGCAACAAGTTTTGGATTGCAAAGGTGATGAGAACAAATGGACCCTGAGAAACCTGCTCATGTAACACTCTAGACTAACTGCCGTTCCCAAGGCCTAAACCCTGTGCTAGACCATTAACTAGTGCAAGACTTCTTAAACTTGGCATTAAGGACCATTACACCAGATCAGTGCCTGTTGTAGGGGGCTGTCCTTTGTGTTAGGAAAGTGTATCAGCATCTTCTACCCATCAGATACCTACTTGCTCTGCTTGTGATTAGCACAAAGTATCACTGTGGCTGATGTCTCCTTGAAGCCAGTCACCTAGGTAAGAACCACTGGGCTAACCAAATGATAGCAAGCAGTAACTGTAGTCTTGAGGGCACCCTCTAGTATGTGATAGCAGTTCAATAGACGATATACCCAAAGGGACCGTGAGTAGACAGTGGGAAATATGAAACACTTGGGGGTGGTTATGACAATACACAAAGAAAAACAATACACAGAAACAGAATATTAGAACAGTCATATCAAAGTTTTAAATATGATTATTAAATTATTCAAAGACACAGGGGAAATAAAAATAAATAAGAAGAAATACTAGGTGCAAAGAGTTGGCAGTCAATGAGATGACTCAGCAGGTACGGCCACCAAGCCTGTCAACCTGAGTTAGATCCCGGGACCTACGTGTGGAAGGAGCGAATCAGTGCCTAAAAGTTATCCTTTGAACTCACACCTGCACTGTGGCATGCATGTATGCATACCCCCCCCAACACACAATAAACATAAAAAATAGGAGTTAGAAAAAAATAACATACTAGAGGACGGTAATGAGGCTGGAAAGACCGTTCAGCAGCTAAGAGCACTTGCTCCTCTTCCAGACACTCTGAATTTTGTTCCCAACACCCATGTTGGACAGCTCACAGCTGCCTGTAGCACTGATTCCAGAAGACCTACTGCCCTCTTCTGACCTCCACCCCAACATGTGTATACACATAATAAACATAAATCGTATAAAAGAGAGAATAGGACTATGGATAAATGAATACAGCTGAAGAAATGAATTTGAAATGAAATGGGAAAAGAAATGGAAATTCAAATTGGAGCTCTACCAGCAGGGAGCAGGAAGAATTAAAATAAAAAGACAGTTAAAAGACAGGGATGGAAACAGAGGTGCCGCATCTAGATAACGGGAGTCACAGACACAAATTAAACTAAAAATGCAGAGAGATATTAAATTTTCCACAGTTAAGCTTAAATATGTAAACTTTAAAGCAGTTGGGGAGAAAAAGTAACTTTGAACAGAGAATCTGTAACTAATCAAATTGTTATTCAAATATGAGAGTATAACTAAAATATTTCCAGGCATACAGGTTTCAAAAGGAATGTCACACAAAGACTGACATTAGCATTTGCAGAAACTATATCTAAACAGATTCAGGGGCTGGAGAGATGGCTCAGCAGTTAAGCACACTGGCTGCTCTTGCAGAGAACCCAGGTTCGGTTCCTAGCACCCACATGACAGTAAACAGGCATCTGGAACTCCAGTTTCACGGGATCCAATACCCTCATCTGATCTCTGTGGGCATTGCATGACACAGATGCACTTACATACATGGAGGCAATACAATCAAACACATAAAACAAAAATAATAAATAAATATAACATTAAACAAATTCAGCAGAAGAAGCAGGTAGCATCATGCTAAAGTTTGTTGTTATTTACAATAGTCTATGTTTAAAAACCTAGTAACAAGTAAAACTAAAAGAGAAAGAGTATCTCTAATCAAAGCTTCCCATCCTAAGCCATACTGTCTCTTTGTTTGCTTATGTTTATTATAAATTAGGTTTTTATCATTTGTATTCCATCTTATAATATTTTTATAAAATTGTGGTTATCATTATATCTATTAATTAATACATTCTAATTTTCTTGGTTATTAATATTATCCCCACATTTTCATAAATTTTGTAAATACTGTATTTTATTTTTATATACTTCATGACAAAGTTTTTTAAGCAGTACTGGAGTTTGAACCAAGAGTCTCAAGCAAGCGAGGCAAGTGCTATATCCTCAACTTCATTTTTTGTTTACTTGTTTTTTCAAACAGGATCTCCTTACAGCCCAGGTTGGCCTGGAACTTGCTATCTGTAGATCAGGCTGGCCTTGATTTCACAGAGATCTGCCTGCCTCTACCTCTCAAGTGCTGGGATTAAAGGTGTGAGACACCATGCCTGGCTCTTGACTCTCTTTTGATTTTTGTCTTAATTTATTTTGAGGTAGGGTCTCACCACGGTGCCCAACCTGGCCTTGAACTCACTTGTAGGCCATACTGGCTGATGAACTTGTGATCTTCATCTCCCAGCCTTCTGAGTGGTTAGGATGGTGGGATTGTACCACCAGCCCAGCAGAAAATAATTTTAAAGTTATTGGATTTTGTATATTTATGTTATATCTAGGCACCTCACCAAAAATGTTATTTTTAATTTGAACAGGTTTTTAGGTAGTATAATATCAGCCAAAAGAGTAGCCTTTTTCTCAATTTCTGTTTGTGTAAGTTTTGTCTGTGATCTGCTCTGGGTTTAGATGCTGGAACGTCTGTGCCAGAGATTCACATCTGTCCTTCCAAATCCTCATCTGTCTCCACATGCTACAGAAGGCTGACCACTCAGATGACATGAGAATGTCTTCCAGCCCTCTAGTTTCTGATTGTTCATCCACTGGGGAGTCCCAGGAGAGGCCAAGGGAAGGTAGAAAGGGAAATGTTGATAATTGTTTCCTGATAGTGTCACTGTGAAACTGCCTCTGAATAGAAGCTTTCCATAAGACTGTGGAATCCGTGGAATCCGTGTGCTTTCTCCACAGGGTTCTCTGACCCCTTTCTCCTCTCAGACTTAGATCCCGGGGTAAGAACTATGGGACAGTCCACAGCTCTACCCAGTGCTGTTCTTGTAGTTCTGTACCCACTGTGAGGAAGAAGTCCTCTACAAGTATTTTATCCAGTTTCAAGCTGTCATTCAGGATAAGATTTGCTACTAGATCATGGTAAATACTTTGTTATATTTATTTTAATTCATTTTTAACTTAGAATTCATTTTGAATGTTGATGTATAGTATCAAATGCTTAATCTCACTGTTATGGTCTCATGTTTTGCTCTTCTTTATACTGACAAGTTGATGGATTTTATGAGAATTGCCCACTCTTATTTCCATGGAGCAGTGAGCTTAGTTTGTGGGGTTTTTTTGTTTGTGACTCTGGAGATTGAATACAGGGTCTTGCACATGCTAAGCAAGTGTTGCACTGATGAGATATATCTCTCGTCTGCTTAGTGACTATTGCTTTGATGCAAGTATGTATTTTATTTTATTTTATTTACTAATGGTCTCCTCTGAGAAGAGTTACATTTTAGGCATGGGAAGTAAGTAACAATCTCTGAGGTTTTGCAGTCAACAGTGCTAGGCTCTATTTGAAGCATTTTATTTCAAGCATCTGTGTTTACAAGTAGGATGTACTACAACTGGTCTATCTGTTGTAGTTCTTTTTTAAGATTTGGTTTCAGAATTATGCCATCTAAAAATAAACTGGGGATACTTGAGAGTTTCTGTGTGATTTGTGATAGTTTAAGTTTTGTTAGCAATCTTTGTCATTTAAAGGGAGATAGAATTCAGCCATGAAGCCATCTGACCACAGTTCCTTCTCAGCAGTAGGGAGTCTATCACCTTTCTGATTCTTTGTGGTCAAGATTTCCGTTTGTTCCCAGAGCATTTTTATGGTAGTGATTTCATGGATAAGGTTTTGGCTAGCAAATTGCACGAGATATTATGTGAGAGTTACCTGAGGGTTTGACTCCTCTCTGTTGCCGAGTCTTCCGGTCTTTGTCTTTTCTCTCTCTTCAGTGAAGCTCAGGACGATCCTGTCTCTTCTTACAGCTGAGTGTATTACTTTTTGGCCTTTGGTTGTTGATATTTATTTTCAATTTCATTATTCAAGATATGTGTCTTTATCAGTTTCCTCTTCCTGATTCTTTTGTTTCTTTTCTTTTTCTGATCCCTTCTAGTCAGTTCTAACCACCTTCATATTTTGGGTCTTTTCTTCAATAACAAGTATATTTAATGCCACAAAATTTCCTCTGATTGTCTTTTAGGTTTGGCTCCAAAGTTCTTCTTTACTTTGTACCAGCACATTAAATAATTTTCCTCTTGATTTCTTTTAAAATGTTAAGATAGTTCTATTGCTTTTTAAGGAATGTGGTGAGAGGACTGGAGGGATGGCTGAGCGATCAGATCACAGACTACTCTTGAAGAGGACCCAGGTTCCATTCTCAGCACCTACGTGACAGCTGACAACCATCCATAACTCCAGTTCCTGGGGAATCCGATGCCTTCTTCTGACTCCACAGACATTGCACAACAGGGGTGCACTTACACATAGCAGGCATACACTCATACACATAAAACAAAAATAGGAAATAAAATATTTTTAAAAAGAAATGTGGTAAGAGAATGTTTCTGACAAAATCTTTTATTTTTTTTTAAAGTTTTACTTATTTATTTCTTTTTATTTTATATGTATGAATCTTATGCGTGCATGTACCTGTGTTGTGCAATGCCCAAAGAAGACAAAAGAGGGCGTCCGATTCCCTGGTGCTGGGATTCAAATCTGGGTTTTGTAAGAACAGCTGGTGCTGTTAACCACTGAATCATCTCTCAAGCCCCAAACCGTTGATGTTCTTTTTTGACAAAATACATCACTAAGTTTTGAAAATTTCACTAATCAACAAAAAGTAGTTTTTCATTAGGGAAGTAAAGATCTATTGAATATCTCATGTATCGTGTTATTAGATCCATTACTTTTTACTTCTCTAGTATATCTAACTCTAAAAGACTTTTATTGAGAGCACCCAGTATAATTTACTTTAATCAAATTTTTCCTGGTTTTCTAAATTTATAAACATACATTTAGCAACTATATTAGTCCACTTTCTGTCTTTTAACACCAAATGTTGCAAAGGAGAATTCTAATGGTATACTAGGTTCATTTCTGTCAATTAAGCAAAGTATCTTGTGAAAAAGCCTGGTTAGGGTAGAAAGGGTTTATTTCAGCTACAATTCCAGGTTATGGTCCATCATTGTGGGGAACTCACAGCATCAGGAGCTGGAGACAGCTGGTCACGTCACATTCATAGTCAGGAGAAGGAAATAAATGCAGGCCTACTGCTCATTTAGCTTTCTCCTTTACACAGGCTGGGGCCCCTTCCTAGGGAATGATGCTGCCTGTTTTGTGCGGGGTCTTTTCCTATCAGTTAATAATCAGGATATTCCCTCATAGACATACCAGAAGCCAACCCAACTAGACAAATCCCACATTTCCTCTCTTCCAAAGTGAGTCTAGGTTGTATCAAATTGGCAATTAAAAGTAACTGTCATGGTGAGGTGTGGTGATCCATGCCTTTAATCTCAGCACTTGGGAGGCAGAGGCAGGTGGATTTCTGTGAGATCAAGGTCAGCCTGGTTCCTGGCTAGCTAGGTTTATAGAGAGACCCTGTCTCAAACAGAGACAAAAACATAAACAAAAATGAAACAACCAAAAAAAGTCAAAACTAAACTAAAATTAATCATCACAAATGGAGATCTTCTTCTTTACTTGTGGCTGGTGGCCTCCTCTTCCATACAGTTTAGGACATTTAGACAGATTGTAATGGCTGACACAAACAACTTAAGGAAAGAAGAATTTATTTTGGTCCATAGTCTGAGGAATACTCCATCATGACAGGGAAGATTTGGTAGCAGGAACACAGATAGTCCCATCCACAATCAGAAAGCAGAAAGCAATGAGTACTATGCTCAGCTCCCTTTCTCCTTTTTATTGAGTTCAAGACCCTAGTCCAGTGCCACCCACATTCGGGGTGAGTCTTCTATGTTCATGTAAACCTTTCTGGAAACACCTTCATAGACACACCCAGAGGCATATTTCCAAAAGGATTCTACATTCTGCAAAGTGGATAATAAAGATTAGCCGTCACAATCAGTAGCAGTTTTTAAAACAGGACCACACTATGTAGCCCAGGCTGGACTGTAATATGTTAGGCAGTCCAGGTTTCCCTTGTATCTTGGTTCCTCCTGCCTCTTGCCTCCTAAATACTGGGATTACATGCATAGACTATCCCTCCAGCTCATTGTGTTAGGTTTTGTTTGTTTTGGGATAGGGTCTCCTTGCAGCCCCAGATGGTCTGGAACTTACTATGTAGACCAAGCTGGCTTTGCTTTCTTAGAGATCTGCCTGCCTTTGTCTCCCAAGTGCTGGAATTAAAGGTCTATGCCAGGATTCATTATGTAAGGTTTTCAAGTGACTATCCTGGAGTCAGGATATTCACCTTGAATCCTTAGTTTGTGCTTTGTAAAATAAGAATGTTAGATCAAATGATCCTTAAAGTCTCTTTTGACAAAAATATCCTACAGTTTTATTCTTTCAAATTATTTCTGGAAATAATTTGTATACATTGTCTATACTCTTGATCAAAGAAAACAGCTATAAAAATTTTATGAGGCAATCTGGGAAATTTTAACCTATTTACATATGTGATAGCATTTAAGAATTGCATTAGTATTCTATTGCCAGTAACAAATTCACACTTCAGTGTCCTAAAACAACACAAATTTAGTATTTTATAGTTCTGAAGGTAGAAGTCCAACATGAACATCACTGCAGTAATTTGAGGTAGGCTGCATTCCTGGCACTTTAGCTGTAGAATGTCCAATCTAGCCTCATGTGCTTGAACACTCAGTCCCTAGTTGGTGGTGCTGTTTTGGAAGGTTGTAGGACCTTTAGCAGGTATAGTCTCTCCGGAGGAGGTGGGTCCTTGAGGCCAGAGCTTCAGATTTTAGGTCCTGGCCCTGATTTGGGACAGGAATGTCTGTGTAATGTGACACTCCTCACCTCACTGCTGCCGTGGCTCCCTGCTGTGATAGACTATAAGCAAAATAAGCCCTGGCTTCCTAAAGTTGCTTTGGTCAGGTGCCTTGTCCAAGCAACATGAAGGTAACCAGTTCAAGGCCTGGGGACCATCAGTTAGCTTCTTTGACCCTTCTGGCTGGCTGGAGTCACCTGACTTCCTTGGCTTACAGCCCCCTTCCTCCACAGTCAAGGTCAGCAGCAGCACTGTGCCTTTCTGCCTTCTTCCAGAGTCACATCTTCCTTTGCTCAGAGAGGATCTTCAGTCTGCAAGGACCCCAATATAGGAGTCCCCACAAAGGAGTTTCTTGTACTGAGTATGTTAAGAGTTCTGTTCAGAGGTTCTGGGGGTTAGGGCTTTTTCAGGGCTCTTACTTTTCCTACCACAGAAAGCACTGTTACTATTTTAGGAGTGATGGTGATACTGAAGTTAAGTTTAGTACAATGTTTATAAGGAAATTTCTTTATGAATACTGTATTGAAAAAATACTTCAGATGTCTATATAGCCTTTTTGATGATATAAAGAATGGCTTAAAATAAGAACTTAGAATGATTTTGTTGGAAGATTATTTGGAAGAAATAAGTATTGGGAAGAAAATGTTGTATTAGAAAAACTTCCATTTTGTCATTCCTAATAAGACTGATAGGGTCAGAGAATAGGAAACCCTGGCATGAAAGCATTGTTTTTATTTTTTAATTTTTGAGAAATTCCTATGTGAGTATTATCTTTGCATTATTTCTATCCCTCCCAGTCCCCCACCACTCCTCTCATGTACCCCCACCCACTTTTAATTTCTTGTCTTCTATGATTATTATTATTACATACACATACATATATTTATAAATATAGATGATAGAAGATAGATAGATGATAGATAGATAGATAGATAGATAGATAGATAGATGATAGATAGCATGCACTGAGTCCATTTAGTGTTTAGTGTACCTGTGTTTAAGACTGCCCACTTGGGTTTAGATAACTTCTCAGGGAGTTAGTCCCTAGAGCAAAAACTGATTCTCCCTTTTAAAGCATCCACAGATTGCCTGTGGTTCTTCCTCTTGAGGTGGGACCTGTGACAGTCCTCCCATCCACCTTAGCAGGTCACCTGGTTTTGTCATTACACACATCTTGTTACTGCACTGTGGGGATGTCACTGTGCAGCGTCCCTAGCATGTCTAGACAGCGTCAGGCGGCTGCAGTGTCTCAGCTCTCTGGCTCTGACATTCTTTCCCCGGCTTCGTCCACCTTTAGGGTTAGGTAGAGGTTGCGTTGTAGATGTGTTACTTAGAGCTGGGCAACTCATGGCATGAAATGAAAGTCTGATGGGGAAACTTTCACTTTGAGAAACAAGAACTCAGAGGAACAATTGGAAACTGAGCAGCCCAGAATATGGTATTTCACAAGAAAATGACCTCATTCCTCAATAGCTGCACAGAAAGGTGGCGGGCACTGCTGTGACTCAGGGAGAAGGCAGAGGTGTGAGAATGAAAGGCAGCGGACGAACTGTGTTTGTATCCTCATTAAGACAAGGAGAAAAAAAAATCAGGGTGAATGTGAATGGAACATTTCAGGATAGCAATGGATTATGAAATTTTTTCCAAGTTTGAAATGGGTATATTAGAAGTTGGCATATGATTTTAGATACTGTGGGATGGAATGATAATATTCACATTTACTTTTAAGAACTTCTACCTTGGGTCTGGAAAGAGGGTTCAGCAGTTAAGAGTACTGGCTGCTCCTGCAGAAGACCCAGGTTCGGTTCCCAGAACCCACATAGCAGCTAACAACTCTCTGTAACTCCAGTTTCAGAGGATCTGATGCCTTATTCTGGCCTCCCAAGGCACTGCATGATGGGATGCACTTGCATACATGCAGACAAAACACTCAGACACATAAAATTAAAAAGTATATTATACTTTTTATATAACAAGTAATTGCTACCTTCTATTGTGGAAACAAATGTAAAAGTATAATTTTTTTAAAGTAAGATTACCACATTACACACATCACACTCCCTACTTTGACCAAATCAGCTCCCAAATGAATGCAACCACCTAAATTCCACTAGGAGTCCACTCAGGACAAAAAGTCTAGTGCTGCTGCTGGGAAAACAAAAGTATGCCAGCTCTGCTATATTAAGGTGACAGAGCATCCCTATTTTAGTGTCACCAAAAAATAATGAGGACAATTAAAACATATATTCTCTCATTTACTTTCTATGGCAAAACTTTAAATAAATCTTATTCCCATTTTATAGATGGAGAAACTGATGCTTGTGTGGATCAGATAGAATGAAGACTTAAACGCTGATTGGTTATACATCATAGACTATTCTTAATAATCAGTCTCTATTCTATTTATTCAACAGATACCTACTACATGCCATGCAAAATGCAGAAAAGTCCTTTGCATTCTTATATCTAGCCACTAAATATCATTTAGTGATGTCAATGATGGGTAAATTGATCATATTAAAGACTATGTTTTGCTTTTTTCAATTGGAGAACTGAACCAATAGGATCAATTTTGTTTTTGTTTTTGTTTTTCTGAAACAGGGTCTCATTATAGCATTACAAAGCCTGGAACTTGCTTTGTAGGCCAGTGCTGGAATTAAAGGCATATGCCACCATGCCCAATGCCTGAGAGAGATTTTAAAACTCTAAACTTGATGAAGAGAGTTACAGACTAGGACTGGAGAGATGCCTCACTGGTTTTTGCAGAGAACCTAAGTTCAATTCCCAGCATCCACACAGTGGCTAACAACCTTCCTTATCTCCAGTTCCAGGGGATCCAATGTCCTCTTCTGGTTTGAGCTGGCTTTGCATGACAGGGGTGCACTTACATTCATGCAAGTAAAAACTTATACACATATTTAAAAAAAACAAAAACAAAAGAGTTACAGACTATATTTTCCCAGCTGAGTACATGAGTACTCTCTATCGATACCTTTTACATAAATATTTATTTCTGAAACTGAGTTTACCAGTTTAGAAACATTAAATGTCTCAATGTACTTTGCAACATGACTAATATAATATAAATCATCAGATTTGTTGGATTTGTGACAAACTATATAAAATAAAATAGTAATGGGCACAATAACAGATCTGAGATGGTTAGTCCTTCAGACCTTGTTATTTACGTCCTGCCGAGGAAAAGGACACAGGGAGACTATCGGGTGCGAGCTTATTGAATCTGCCTTTTCCCAAGTCAGAGGTTGAAGTACTGACAGCTTCCAGGCCCAGCTACGGTGTTTAAATCATACAGGCATTTACTCTCTTTTCTCTTTGCTTTGCTTCTGAAGTAAGGGTGTAAATCACGCTACACATTATAGTGGAAGAATGAAACTAGAAGAGAGATTTTGTTAAGAAAATTTCAGACATATTAGTTCAGTCTCATAAAAAACACATTACCTGTATTTCAACAAATGCTGTAATCCACCTAATGTGTGCCTAATTCTTTTATTTAATTTTAAGTTATTGTCGTATTTTTATTAAGGACCCTGTATTTGGTTTGCGACACTTCCTTTTTAGATGGTCTATTGCAGCACCATCCAATAAATGTAATACAGGCACACAAATAATTTTAAAGTTTCTAATAGCCGTATTAAAAGAGTAAAAGAAGGGCTGGAGAGGTGACTCAGTGGTGAAGAGCACTGGCTGCTCTTGTAGAGTGCTTGTGCAGAGGATGCAGGTTTGGTCCCAGCACTCACATGGCAGCTAACAACCATCCACAACTTCAGTTCTAGGGGATTCAGTGCCCTCTTCTGACCTCCACTGGCATTGCATGACACAGGTGCACTTACGTACATGCAGACAAAACACTCATACACATAAAATAATAAAAAAATCTTGAAAAGCATATAAAAAAGTAAAATGTGAAGCAGTTTTTTACAGTATATTTTATTAATACAACTCAATATGAGTCAAGTAATATTTAAACACATAATTAATGTAAAAACTATGGCCTGTGGGTATAGCTCAGTGATGGGGCACCTGCTTACCATGGTCAAAAGCTTGGGTTTAATCCACAGGAAAGAAACAGAACAACCAAAAACTGGTTGTGATATTTGGTTTTCTTTGGTCTTTTTGACACAGGGTTTCCCTAATAGTCACAACTGACCTGAAACTCACTATGTAGACCACGTTGGCCTTGATCTCTCAGAGATCAACCTGCCTCTGCCTCCCGAGTGCTGGGACTAAAAATGTGTTTCACCACACCTACCTCCATGAGATACTTTTTTAAACAGAATTTTTCTTTCTTTATTTTACGTGTAGAAGTGTTTGCCTCCCTGTGCATGCCTGTGGAGGCCAGAAGGGGACCCTTGGACTTCCTGGAACTGGAGTTAGACAGTTGTTAGCAATCATGTTAGTTCTTGGAACTGAATCTGGCCCTCTGCAAGAACAGCCAGGGCTCTTAACTGCTGAGCCATCGCTCCAGCTCCCAGGTACTTTTTAGTATATTAAGTCCTAGAAACTGGGGGTGTCTCCGTGCTTACAGTGCGTACTGAATGGGCTAGTTACAGTCCACGTGTTCAGTTGTCACAGGAATTTTATAGCTGTCCGATAGGATGGAACAGCTGTAGCCTCTGCCTTATCTAACAAGACCCAAATCTAACAAGACGCTCTGGGGTAATTCTCCTGGGAGAAATGGCCAAGTGTACGAATTTTCTCCCGGTTTTGAACACTAGACTAATACTGTGGAACGCAAACTACTGCAGCTGTATTTAAGTCTCCACACAGCTGCATCACGTAAAATTAAGACATTCTAATCTAAATAAGAAATAGGGAATTGATGAAGTGTGAAGACGCATAGGTCACATGTGCTTGATGAGTGGCTTTCTCAAGAAAGGAGGAAGTAGCAGTCTTGTCAAATGCCAGGGTGGGCTGCTAGTATCTTCTGGTGATTATATAAATGACATGATATATTGAGTTCTTCCTTCTCCTAGAGGAAGCTACTGCTTTGAATGAGTTCCAATCTAAAAACCCAACACTATTGTTAGGACCTCTGCCAGGCTGCCAGCCACAGCTCAGTGGTCTCAAGAAAGTGAGAAGGAGAGCACGAGGGGCACAGAGAGAAGGACGTGCCTGCTCTTTGGTTAGCGAAGAAGAGAGGCACACATTTTTGGTTTTAGCTGTCTTTTTAGAGGACAGAAACCAGCCCTGTGCTGGAGGTTCCGTGTGGGCAGGGAGTTTGACTCCACTTCCTGTCATTGTCCGTTTTTGGGTCAGGGGACATCTGCTCACCTACAGGTTTGTCTGCTTCACATTTCAAATTTCAGAGGAAACTTTCTTCATGCTCCAGACTTTGCTACAGCGATGTCTTCCACAGATAGATTCATTCATTAACTTCTCAAATACTTACTGAGAACCCTCAGTTCTAGACACTAGAAATATAAGCCTGAAAATACTGGTGAAAAAGTCTATCTCACCTAGGGGAACAGGCATTAAATACATAACAAATAAATAAATAATCCACAGTTGTAGGTGCTGTTGAGATGAATGAAGTAAGAGACAAGGGTTTGGAAGTGACTGTGGTATGAAGAAGGTACAATTGTACATAGGATGGGCAGAACTGACATTATTTCCATTTCAAAGATGACATTTAGCAAAGACCTTAAAGAAGGCAGAGAGAGAACAGAAACGAGGTGGCAACATGGCGGCCCACGGCAGTGGCTATGTTGGGGTCCCCACGCATCTCCACAGTCCTTAAAGACTCCTTTTATCTTACCTACTCCTCAAAATCATTGTCTTGAATGGTCTCAGTTTACCAAACTGGCTCCAGACAGTGCTGGAAGAGCCAGGAGGAGGGCATGAGGTCAGAGGACTCCTTCACAAGCTTGACTGTGCACAAGGCTGGTCACGAAGGAAGGCCTGTTACCCACTGCTAGGGCCTTCACAGCTTTTCATTTTATGACCCCCCATCCCCCGGGTTTCCTGCTTTCCTTCTTCTGAACATATCTGAAGAAGAACTGGTTGACTGAGACCTTCCTTCCTTCACCCTGCTGTCCACCCCACACAGTCTCTTTCAGAGTTCTGTCCATACCCACTGACCTTTACGTCCACTGCAAGAGTCACCAGTAAGGTAGGAAGGAAATCAAATTAATATAATTATGGTCAAATCACCCTAACTGAGGCTAAACTGAAAACTAGCTGGAGAGAGCCCGAAACATGCAGGAAGAATTAAAGTCTAAATGTGTTTCTCTAACAGATAAATATGAGTAGATAATAACCCCGAGCTAAGATGGAGCTAAATGAGAAAGGATTAATTTAAAGAAGGCCAGGAAACAGCAGGCTTGGGGAGCACAGGTTCTCTTTCATAAATTAGTGAGTCATGAGAATTTAAGCAATAAATGAATAATTGTGGGGTAAGATTAACAAGGTGTTTTAAGGTTGTTGAAGATCTTAAATTACACCAATTTAGAAGAGAGTGGGTTCAATGTGTTTTAATATAACAGTTAGCTCTCAGTAAAGGAGGGGGTCTAGGAGTTCCTGTTTATATACTGCAGGCTCCTGCCGCGAAACCACCGCTAGCATTTGCTGAGTAGGGTCAGAACCCTGACAGGCTTTGGGTTGGTTTTGTTCTTTCTTTAAAACTGAAGTTTATTTTAAAAGAAATCTCACAGAAATATGAATCATGGACCATTAGAGCTAGAAGAATATGAAAGCACTATTGAAACTTTTCATTTTACAGATGAAGAGTTAGTTTCATCATCTGTAAAATCAAGGGGTTGGAAGGGATGAGACTGCATATCTTCCACCTGCAAGAATCTGTGAAATCCAGGCAGGTGAAGCGGCTGCCCAGGGTGGCAAAGCTGGCCCCCGCCAGTCTTGGAAGGTGCACTCAGCTGCCAGGATGTTCTTGCTGGTTATGAGCCCGTTTGGGATTTTGAAAGACTCTGGCTTAGCTGTTTGGCACAATGCAGGTGAATAACCATTGTACTAGGCTGGATTGCTTTTCCATTCAATCAGGTTTTCTGTGTTGTTTCAACATAACCTCGGGGATATCACCAGAAACAGAAGGAGTGAAGCTTGAACACATCTCAATTGTGCTTGGAGTCAGCTGAGTCACTCAATAGAGTTCAACAAACTCAGGCTGTAGCAAAAAAGCCGGCCTTTAGTGTTGAGACCAAGAAACAGTGAATGTAGTGCTTTGCCACACACACATTTGTGCAGAGATGCCCTGAACAGGACCCCACTCTGAAAGGCAAAATGTGCTTACTTTGTGGAAGTGTACTGCCCTAATAGCTAGAAAGTCATCATGGGATGAAATACTTAGTCTTGAGTTCATGCTTGTAGCGGCTGCCACGAGATTTCTGCATTTCCCTGGGGCAGGTGATGCAGTGTGAAATCTTTCAGCAAGTGCAATGTAAAATCTCTCAGCAATGACTGAGCAGGGAGGCCATCCCTCACCCTGGGGGTGGAGCGGTCTATCTCTCTATACTACACTGGGTCTCTGATTTCCTCAGGTACACCATGGACTCCAAACCTGAATTCCATTTTCACTTCATCCTTGACTCAGACCCAGGCCAGAGTCACCCCCACCACCCCGACCATAAACACAATAAGACAGGACAAACAGAAAAATACTTGCAGCTTATGTTACAGAACAGGATTAGTGTCTTTAGTATGTCAAAGGGTATCGAACTTGAAATGTTAAAGACCAACAGTTCTACTGGAAACAAGCACCTAAATATGATCAGTTTTCAGAAAAGAATTCTTATGTCCCCTAAACATGTAAGCAAATGTCCAACCTTACTTGTAATAAGAGAAATGCTAAGGCAGATCACAGGGCAAGCTACCACAGGGGAAGCCACCACAGGGCAATCCACCTAACATTCAAGGAAAATCCTATCAGCATGTCTGTGAAGAGAAACCTTCGACCTTGGGTGTGAGTACAAATTGGTAAAGACTTCAGGGTAGAAATTTAGTATCTAGGAAAATTATAGATAAATCTCTATAGAAATCTACCTCAAGGACAAGAAATACATGAGAAGCTATCAATTTCAGAGTTAGTAATTGCAATACTGTTCCTAATTTCAAAACACAAGGGAAAAAAACTCCCTCAAATGCCCATTGATAAAAGACTGGCTGAGTAACTGTGGGGTGTTTCTGCAGGTGTAAAAAGGAATGAGAGGATTGATAGATGTCTCCATCTGTTGTTAATCAAGCAAATGACAAAGAGCCACATGTAACACCCTATATGTAGGAGTGTGAATGTGCTAAAATTTAAAAACAGAACGGTGACCCCACAACCACCAAAACTGCTGGGAAATTAGGGTAGAAGAGTCAGGGAGAATAGCCATGGTTCTTTTGTTTTGTTCTGTACTCTTTCCTTTCTGAATCCTACAGATATTTTAATATATTTTTAACCCCCCCCCCCAAAAAAAGCACAGTGAATCAGATGAACATTATTGGGACTGATTTGTGGCTTAACCACACAGAAAAATAATTGCAAGTGATTTTAAAACAGAACAGTTTTCAGCTTCATCCCAAGAACCGTACTCTGAAAGGCCAAAAATAACCTCAGTCAAATTTTGGGCCATTTTTCAGTTATTGTATTTTTAGTAATAATGTAACTTAAGTTTGAGAAAATATATTTTAAGCAAGTAGGAAATTATATTGAGGCAGTAAGGATAGGCAGAAGAAAAATGCAAATTAAAATTCAAGGCAATTGAATAAAATTTCTATAATACTAAAATTGAGCTGAAAAATATTAAAATGAATTTGTGGTATAACTTCTCCTTAACACAAAAGGTCTAGACAGAATGTCCTATTCAGTAGCGTCAAAAAGCACTTAGCCAAACTGTGGTCTCTAAACAAATTTTCTTCTTTGAAACATCCAAAGCTCCTTGGATTAATGATGGATTTGTCAGGATCCTGGAGTTACAGAGGATAAGGCTGGAGAATCGAGACAGCCTTGAATGCAAGAAATTTATCAAAGACCATTGGAGTCAGGACAAGAGGATGCAGGAGAGACTTGAAGAGGTTTCCTTCTCATTGAAAATAGAGCAATTTGATCATCAAAAAGAATAACAGTGTAGACTGAGACATACCAACAGTATTAAAATCCACATGCTCATAAACATGCCTTTAAAACCTGCCTTGTTGATAAGATGTGGAGGATACCAGGAAAACAGCACATTATTTTGAAAACTAGTAAATGAAAGGAAAGACTCAGTCTTTGTCCTGTTTGGTGGAGGTGGCTGTTTGTTTATATTATACTACCAAGCACTCAAATTGTTGAACTGGGAAACTACTTGAGGACAATACTATCTAACAGATGCAAAAAGGAGAATAGAATTTGCATACCAGTAGTGTGTAACCCCTAAATAAATAATAGATTAAGTGGTCACCATCAGTGGCACTAATGCTGAGAAACAGGCAGAGAAACTCAAGTGGTGGAGTTTGTTGAATGCTAATGCGCATGGAAATTAGCTGGGTTCACCTTACATTCTGAGGTTGGTCCAAGGTGGAGCTGGAGATTCTGAATCTATCACAAATCATCCTGGTAGGAGTGCTGTTGGTCAGAAGGCCACCTAAGAAAGAGGAAAGCACCCTGGCATCTCAGAGTTGGCCTGCTGTTGTTCACTGGGCCTAGTGTTCTCTTGTTAAATGTAAACAATTTCATAGAACAACCTCAAACAAGGTCATTCTGTGACCATGATGGTCATCAAGACAAAAGCAAGACGACTGCATAAAGATTTCTAATAAGGAGCATTATCAAGCCAAAGACTGACTAAACATCCCCTGTTCCAGCCATGAAGAGGAAAATTGCCTCCACAGCAAGTATAGCTTTAGGCTTAGTCTGGTCTTTCCTTTTGTAATATGTCTTAACTGTTAATGATGGGACTGCTACTTCCTGACACGTCTAATCCAGAACAAGGTCCTGATCTCTTGAACCTTCCCAAAAAATCACCCAATGTCAACCCAAACCCCATCACAAGCCCTTCTACCCTTTCTAAGGCTTCCCGTGATTCCCCACAGTGAGCATTCTCTCATTGCAACATAGGAGAAATCCCCTTTGTTCGCCCATGGTGAGTTCTGGTGGTCTTCGCTGGAGCAGCACTCAACCCAACAGCTCAGTCACTAGACACCATTTGCCTCTGACCTGATACAATAGAAAGTTCCCAGCATTACCTTCAAAATAATTATGAATGAAAACAGTTGGACCTGGTTCTGATAAAGCCTCCAGCTTATAAGAGGGAAAACGAGGATGTTTTGAGCACGCTACTCAAGTTTACTCCTAAGGTAAATCACTTCTTTTCTTTCCTCTTTAAAAAAAAAACAAACAAACAAGCAACAGCAGAATGCGTTGGGTAGCTTCAGTTGTCAACTTGACACACCTGGGAGAATTGGGGGATTTCTCCTATAGGACTGACCCATGGGCAAGTCTGTGAGGCATTGTCTTAATTATTGAGGGTTGTGGGAGGGCCCAGCCCACTGTGGGTGGTGCCACCCCTGGGCAGATAGTCCTGGGTTGTGTAAGAAAGCAGGCTGAGCACAGGCCAGAGGAGCAAGCCAGTTGGCAGCATTCTTCTATGGTCTATGCTTTAATTCCTGCCTCTGGGTTCCTATCCTGCTTGAGTTCCTGTCTTGGCTTCCCTCAAGGATGAACTGTGATTGGGACATGTAAGCCACATAGACTCTTCCCTTGCCAAGTTGTTTTTTTGTCAGTGGTTTATCACAGCAGCAGCAAACAAACTAGAACAGAGAAGGAGAGGAACTTAAAGACTACAGGAAACTCAGCAGTTAGAGAGACAAGTTAAAATGTGTAGCCACTCTTTGGATCCCTATATGCGCAAACTGCTAGCAAATAATGACAAGAAGCCAACTGGGGATGTTTAAACTGTGAATAGAGCTTTGATAGTATTAAATTATGACTGTGAGATGTTTGGGGTTTTGTAGTGGCAACAATCATTTTTAAGGTATTTACATGCCAAATGTAAATGTCTGAGATTTGCTTTAACACAGCGCAGTCGTAATGAAAAGGAGTAAGGGAGGGTATGCCCATATTCAGCAGCTGCTGAGGGGCATTCTGCGGCAGTCCCACTCACTATGCCCCTATTTTTGATGTGCTTGTAAAGTTCCATAGTAAACAGTTTTCAAAGGTATTCGACAGATCGTTTTTGAAAATACTTATATCAAATGGAGGAAAAAAAATAAGGAAATAGTTCAGAATGGTTTTAAGTTCTGGAGAAACGTGATGGCATTAAAGAGTCCCTTCTGCTATTCAGATTGCTGTCTGTCCGATGTTTTGAGAGCTGTCTACTATTCACATAATTCTTTTCCTTTCTTTCTTTCCTTTTTATTTAAGTCACTAACAGATGTGTCAACTGCCTATGACGAGGAATAAAGAATTATTATCAGGGAGACTGGATGATGGCCTGTGGAGAAACATTCAATTTAAATGTTTGACTCTTACAAGAAGGAAATGTATTATTGGAACAGTTACCTGGATCTGTAGCAGACATCAGCGAACCAAAAAATAAACAGTCAGTGAAATGAAAGTCTCCATTTTTCAGCTGGCCAACGTGCACCATGACCTTCACAAAACCATACACGATTAACCTGTAAAAGAGAAAAGTAAGATTTTTAAACATCACACTGAATCCCGTGCAAACCCCCACCATGACAGTGGACAGTCTACTGTGCTTCCTGAATATGCACCATGCATCGATTGCCCGCCTCCTGTCAACTCATGGACACTAGGATCCCCCAGATGTGAATGATACTTTCACCAAATATTGTAATTCTTTCAGCCGGCACAAGGGGGCAGAGTGTTTGATAGCATGTTCGTTGAAAGCAAGGTCATACGAATCTGCCCGATATGGCGCTGCAGATCCTGTCTACAAATACAGTAGCTGTACTGACATCTGGAGAGGGATTGCTTTCCGGCCCTTCTTGTTTTGTCAGCTAGGGATGTCTAAAAAGCATTCAGATTTCAAGTCTGTCTCTGTAGTGAGAAGGATGTTGGCCACACGCGGCACAGGCAACTGGTCACTTCACAAGAGATGTACCTCCCTTCTTGCTCGTGTCAGGACACTCCCACTTGGGGTGGAGAAGCACTACTAGGTAAACCATCATGCAACTTCAGCAACATTGGAGACAAGTATTGAAATGGTTATATGTTTTGACTTCACAAGGAAAGACATTCTTTTGTGAAGATTTTAAAGGTTTAATTACTTTGCTATCTCTACGACATGGAATCCACATCTCTATTTGGGTCATAAGGTGCAGTGCTATGGTTTTAGAATGACGCCAGAAGCTATGAAGTTAGTATGTGACAGTCCCAGTACCAGGGGTGGGTTCCCTCTCTATTGGTTGTTGGTCAAGAATGCCTGTAGAGGAGGCCCCTAAAGCAACAAGGCCTACTGCCACTGTTGTTGGTGACCCATCAGAAAGAGTTTCCACATGCTTTGGTTGCAGGGTATCGAGAAACCAATCTGGACGTGAGCTGGAGGATTCCCCTCTGCTCGCTGGTTGGCTGTCTGGGCTGCTGGGGAGAATTATCAGGAGTCTTATTCAGATGGTCCCAGCACGCTATACTACTATACTGCCGGTGAGGTGCACCCACCCACTGCCCAAAGAGTTGCAAGGCTGTTGAAACGCTAACCCAGAGTTTTCTGATTGGCTTTGAGGCCTGTTTCGCTGGCAGGAATGTACATCTGGTATTGTAAACCTGGCTAACAGCTCGAGCTAAGAAGGTCGTAGGCCCTGGTGAGGAAGCTGCTGATGTTGTTTTGTGAAATGAATATGATGTGTTTGTCAAATCTAAATATGATTATGGCCACATATTAGCGCGTCTGTCAGCTTTGAAGAGAGACACCACCTTTTGCAGTGGGCAATGGTTATTGCAGAAATTCACAGCAAATGATTACTGTGGGATGAAGGAGAGTAGACCTTTAAGGGAGTGACTCTAGAGAGACCGACTAGACTCCAGTGGATGAGCTTGCCGTGAGGGATACCTGGTAGAAATGCTTGACAAGATAGGACTTACCGTATAAGATAGAGTTCCTGAAATCTGGTGGCAGTAGAAGCTATGGCAGGGAGGAGGAGTCTAAATTTGATTAAGATGTAGTATATGAAATCCACAAAAACTCAATAAAAAGCATTGAAAGTAAAAAAAAAAAATTCATAGCTGGTAAAGTGCTGAGAATAAAGACTGTTGAATGATCAGCTATAAATAGCTTATCTAGATTGCCCCTCCAGGGCTCAGGGAGCATGGTGGAGTGAGAGCCAGAGGAAAGAGTAGAACGAGGTGGAATGCTGTCTTTGGGCATGGCGTGGTTGCCGCACTGTAACCTCAGCAGCTGCGATTACTTGCATACACGATTGGGCCTATTGGTAGTCCATCATAAAGTGGGTGAAAGCTCATGAGTCCCCCGCCCTGCCCCTCTCTTCAACTTATAGGCATTTAAGGGTTGCAAAGGGGAGGGGCTCCTGAGATGTCTCCCTTTGACAATCTATAGGCAGCTATTAGTTGCTGAAGAAAAGAAAGACATTTTCTTCAGTGGTATAGCCACCAGTGAGGTTCCCGTTCCCATGCTCCTATAAGAAATCTGAATTAAACTTATTGACCAGAAAATAAATAAAAATGTCTTTTTAAAGACGTAAAAGCAGAGGAGGAGTAGATGGGAAGAGGAAGGAAGGAACCTGGAGTGGGGAAGATGAGAGGGAGATGAGTATGTATGTGATACAATGCATTACATGCACGTATGGAAACGTCATGATGAACCCGATGCATGTATGATTAACATATGCTAATAAAAAATCCTTAAAAGTTGTATATATTTAATTAACTGTTTTTTCTAAAACCCTAACAGAGAAAATATAGAGGTTGGTCCATTGAACCTCAGTATAATCTAAGATCACTAATAGTCCTTAGCAACTGCAGATTATCCAGCTAGTAGGTGGATGTTGAAATACATGCGTTTATAGTTTGCTTCTTAAGAACTATTCTGAGGTTGGAGTATGGACTTAAGATGGCTAAATATCAGATATTAGAGCTTATAATTTGAACAATGATGTAAGCATTTCAAATTCTTTTGAGAGAATTAACTCCCTAAGAGACTGTTTCAGACACAACTGCATTTAAATCGTTTTTACCACATACTAACTATATGATTTTAGGGTGTTATTAAAAACTTCTAAGTCTCATCAGATAGGGTAACAGGAGTGCTTTTTTAAGGTTTAAATATAATCACAAACATTCACTGCCTCATGCACACCAAGTTCTCAGTGAGGCACTTGTTATCGCTCACAAATATGGAACTGGCAGGAAACATTTATTTATTGTTCCTGCTCCTTAACATGCTTTAATTCATTTAATCCATACATCGATCCTGTAAGGTGGATAATATTATTTGCATTTTACACTTGAGAAAATTGAATACCACAAGAAGAAGTAACCTGTTTAACATGCTGAACTGAGTGGTGAGGTCATGTTTCAGTAGGGCAGGCTCCAAGGCAGGGGACTTTAACACCTTCTCCTGTTACTTAGAGAAGGACCTGTGCTTTCCACCATCACCATAGTCTCGGATAGTGTACTCTCAGTCACGCCATGAAGTCATTGCTCTAGATGGTCCACAGGGACAGCAGTGTAGTAGCCCTAAAAATATGGCTAAACTATTGAACAGATCTACAGTGGGCTAGAGCTACGAGGCCCAGCGGAGAAGGACTTCTAAGGTAGGGAGCTGAATTTCAGCCAGGATGAGTGTGTAGAATATCTGTAAATGCTGTGCCAATAATCTACAGTCTTGGGAGCTATAAAGAGACAAAACTAAGAGTTTCATTCTGGGCAGCTTCTCCAGGGGGTTACATACTGGTTACCAAGTGTGAAATTTCCCAGCAAGCTCAGTGTGGCTTTGATTACTCTGTTTGTTTGTTCAATGATTATTTATTATTAAACTCTTCCTCATATGTCAGGCTTTCTACTAACGGCCCAGGATGTATTGGTTAATGAACCAAGACCTTTGCCTTCATTGGACGTACAATTTAATAGGATGGACAAAAATGAACATAGCAAGAAATCTAAATTCTATCTGCTATCCACATCACTATAAGAGTGACCATCCCTGGGATGCTCTGCACAGTCGGTGTGGGGACAGAGCAGGTCTCATCATTCCTCCTTTCAGGCCCTTCTTGGATTAGCCCAGCTTTAGGGAGGTCCTTTCTCATTTGAACTACACTTCATATGCTGAGCATCATCAGGCTATACAGTCAACCTGAATTTTAAAAACTATGACTATACTCCTAAATTCTATATCTACTAGTTAACTTTATAGGAATTAGAGACTCAGAGCTGAAATGTACTTGTTCCATTTTATTTAGAAGTCATTAAAGAAGATAAAATATATTCGTGCCTGCTACCTGTGCTTAAAGAGGTTGAGAAGGAACTAAAAGCCTTCTTGTATAATTGCTGCAAACAAAACCAAAGTCCTTATAGATGCCAATATAGCAATTTGCATTAAAAGTACTAATGTTAAAGCCAAGTGTGGTGGTGAATGCCTTTAATAGCAGTGCACAGAAGGAAGAGGCAGACAGATCTCTGTGAAATCCAACTCAAACCCGGTCTTCTTATTGAGATCCAGGCCAGCTTTTTGAGATCCAGTCTCAAAAAGACAAAAAAAAAAAAAAAAATTTACTAATGTGAAGATAGTCTATGGTTTACTAAAGTTTCCTATGGATTAATATCATTAAATTAATCAGAATTTTCCAAAATGTATGCCTTCAGGTTGTTTCAAATTACAAGTATTTATTATAGGAAAAAGTTAAAGAAAATTACTGAATACATATGACTAATATTCAACTGTTAAAACTACATACAAGAATATGTGCTGAACACAGAAAATGGATTATTAAAAATTAAGAAATTCAACATTTTTGAAGTTGAGTAAATTTAGGCATCCATTCAAACAGAAAAATTAAAGCACATGTTCCATTATCAATGTTAATAGCAGTTACGCAAAAGAAATTAGATGTGACCTTCTCCTCTCCTTTGCCACACTTTCCTAATTCTCTTAAAGTAATAGCCATAATAGAAACAAACAATAATGTACATTAGTGAGTTCCATTACAGACAATGGATATTCATTGTCATTTAACCACCACACTCCTCTGAGGTGGGCACTTTAATTATCCCTTTCCTGGGTGAAACAATCAGGGGTTAGAGAGGTTAAATATCCTGTCTCTAGTCACTCAGTGAGCTTGTGTGGGAGCTTGAGTTGAATATGGCTGGATGTACAAACTAAAGCCTGCACACGGCACAGCTCTGCAAAGGTTTGGGACCGCTTTTGAAATCAGTGGGTGAGTGGGTGGACAGAGAGAGAGACAGAGACAGAGACAGAGACAGAGAGATAGAGAAAGACAGAATTTGCTTTAAAAGTACCAATTTACTTCAAATTGGATTCCTGGACCTAAAGTAATTATAATGCTTGTTACTTCTATAAAGTAACACAGGAAAATAAATAAGTAAAACAACAAAAACTGAATCCAGTGCCATGTGAACTCATTTCAGTCATTTTTATTATTACTGATCTAACAATGGTCATCATCACTGCCAATTGTAATAAGCCTGTAATTACTCTGCATCTGCCATTTGTATGACAATGAACAATTGTCACTGTTTCTACATTATCATTAGCAAGACAATTAGTTATGACTATGCTAACCAGGAGGCTAAAAAGTGAACCCATTAGCAGCCATGTATTTTCGGAGTCCTGTGTTCCATCTGCACTTTTTAGGAAGCCCGTGGCCCAGAATGACCGCCTGAGAGGAATGCACGGGTCACTGACCTCAGTGAGGACTGAGACAGAGGAGCTGCCCATGAAAGCATACAGAGCCATTTGAACACTGATTTTTAACTTAGTGCTGTCACACTGAGTGCTGGGGCTCTGGAGGGCACAGGGGTGGAAATCCACAGATTTCTCCTCAGAGGAGAGGAATAGAAGGTAGCTGTCACTCGCTCTATTAGAGGGCACTTGCAATGGAATTTGGAGAAATCTCCACATACTTTACTGAGTGTTAATGATGCATGTACTGATTTTAAATTTCATCAGCTTGCTTCACAGTCTTAAAACCGCATACTTACAGGCATGTTGAGAAATATTTCAAAACAAAATGTTCCAGAAAGTTCAGTTGCTTGGATAACTTCAAAATATGTCATTTTAATCTCAGTATTTAAAAAAATTACTCCCTTCTTTTTTTTTTTTTTTTTTAATAGCTGTCACCAAGTTATGACTCTGTCACCAGCAAAGGTAGACTTTTTCATTGACTTCTTAATGGATAAGCAAGAAAAGTGCAGGCCTAGTACATTAAGTGCCTGAGCATGAGAAACAGATCAAGGTCAGTCACTGTGGAATTCGCTCACTAGTGGGAAACCTGCAACCCACAGGATCAGTGTGGAAGCTATGATATACACCTGGTTTTTTGAATTCTTTTATTTATTTTTTTTTTAGAAAAGGTCTCCCTGCATCCACAGCTGGCCTGGAACGAACTCACTATGTATTCCAGACTGGCCTGGATCTCACAGAGATCTTTCTGGCTCTGCCTACTGAATGCTTGGATTAAAGGTATGCACTTCCACATCTGACATCCTGAATTATTTTTGAGAGAGATATTTTAATTTTAATTCTATGTATATGTGGGGACAAGTATTTGCAAGTGAGTGAAGATACTGTGAAGTCCAGAAGAAATGTTTGGATCTCATGGAGCTGGAGTTAGAGGGTTGTGAGACATTAAATCTGAGTGCTGGGAAGGAACTTGGGTCCTCTGGAAGAGTACTTGCCCTTAACTACTGCGTTGTCTCTCCAGCCCCGAAATTTATGAATTCTTTGTCTAAATGTTACTTTGGATAAATATCTTTTCCTATTTATTTGTTCATGTGTTATGGACAGTTTTAGAATCATACTTCATTTACTGGGCCATTCATTCACCCCACTAAAGAAGGCACAAATCCATAGAATACTGCATAGGTTTGGGCCATCTAGCTAAATTCGTTCAGTGAGTCAGTCACTCATGAATTCATTAATTTGAACATTAAATGTGTTCATTCAATAAATAATTACCAATAGATATAATTTCCACTCTCAGGGAAACTAATATTAGAGTCTCACGTTGAATATGTCATTTGTAACTTACAATTTTATTCACATTGTAGGTAAGTACTTTAAAGAGAATTAAAGATGGGGACTAGGCCTGGTGGTGCACACCTTTAATCCCAGTGCATGAGAAGCAGAGGTGGAAGGATCTCTGTGAATTCAAGGCCAGCCAGGTCTGCATAGTAAGTTCCAGGCCAGCCAGTGTTGCATAGCAAAGACTCTGCCACAAAGGACAGAGGCGAGGCGGGGGAGGGAGGTGGGAGGGAGAGGAGAAGAAGGCATGCATATGCAACTCTGTGTTCCGGGAAACTTTGGAAGAAAACTGTTTTACTGAAGTTCAATTTGAGAAGTGTTGATTCTGAGATAGTGAGACAAACTGGTGATGAGTGTGCTAGACAGATTCAGTTGACACACCTGGGCTGAGGGAGCCTGAATTGGGGAAGTTCCTCCATTGGGCTGACCTGTGGCCATGTCTGATTTTCTTGATTGTTGAGTGATGAGGGAGGGCCCAGCCCACTGTGGGCTGTCCCCCCGCCCCCCAGATTGTTCTGTGTTGTATAAGAAAGCAGGTTGAGCATGGATCAAAGGAGCAAGCCAGTAAGTAGCTTTCCTCCATGGCCTGTGCTTCAGCTCCGGCCTCCGGGTTCCTGCCCTGAGTTCCTACCTTGGGCTCCCTCAGTGATGAACTGTGTAACCCGGGCGATGTAAGCCAAATAAACCCTTTCCTCCCCAAGTTGATATTTGGTTAGGATTTTATCATAGCAATTGAAAGCAAACTAGATCAGGCAGGTACCCTGAAACAAATCACAGTAAAGGATTTGCTCAGGACACAGATCTGAGAGTAAACACTGCACGGTGTGTTAGTGGAACGTTGGGTGTAGACACAAGTCTAGAGAGCGCATGCAGTGAAAGGCGGCCCATGGCTGAGGCTTGGGCACTCTGTCATTTCAAGGAAGCTAAAGGACAATGAGCAGAGAGGCCAGGAATCCGTCAACAGACACATGAGTGGAAATCTCCAGAGTGTCACAGAAGTCAAGGGAGAAATGTCTCAAGAAGGTCATGAATGAGTCAAGAGAGCCACTTAATTTGGGGTCATTAAGAGTGTGGGTACTCCAGTGGGCTCATAAGAGGTTGAAGAGAATGCAGAAAATGAAGAGGCTGAGTGATACCACTGAGGTGGCTGTGTCCTCCAAACAGGAGAGCTGGGAGAGACTTGAGTCAGTCACAAATGAGGAACTGTGAGAAGCTCATGACTCTCAAGGAAGAAAAACTGAAAAATGATAATTTTGCTTCATTAAGATTAGTGGCTCACTCTGGGTGGCAGAATTATATGTACTTTCTGGTGTTTGTAGGCCGATGGCGCTCCTGTGGGTGTCAGAGAGATAAGTCTCTTTCCTCACTGTGCCTCATATCCTGTATGCATATCAAATATATCGAAGTCTCTGATGGGCTGGAGAGGTGGCTCAGTGGTTAAGAGCACTGGATTTTTTATCAGAAGACCAAGGTTCAAATCCCAGCATCTACATGGGAGCTAACAACCATCTGTAACTTCAATTCCAGGGGATCTAATGCCATTTCCAACTTCCCTGGGCATTGCAGGACACAGGTGCACTTACATACATGCAGGCAATATAGTCATACACATAAAATAAACAAATTAAAAAGAAATAAAAGTCTCTATCAAGTCCTAGGAGAAAGGCAAAACTGAGTCCAACACATGATTCCTGTCCTCAGGGAGAGAGAGGTCACCTGTGTCAGCTGAGGGCAGGGAAGGAAGCACCGTGTCAAGTTCACAGAGGGGAAGAGGCTGTTTTACTTGAGGACTCAGGATAGGCTGTAAGAGGAAACTGATGTATGTGTTGAATCTGAAGGCTACGTCAAGTAAGGAGACTATTCACAAACCTCTAGTGATATGTGGGTTTCCAATTTCTGTTTTCCCAGACTATAAACCTTTACTACTCAAGGTCTCAAGGTGTTTTTTTTTTTTTTTTTTTTTTTCTTGAGACAATTCAAAACCTCATGGATAAACAAATGAAAGCCAAGCATTGTAATTCAGGAGCCATCACTATCTGCTACCCACTGCTGAGACATGGGATAGGCCTGACCTGTGTGAGTTCCACTTATAGATTCTGTCTGAGATCTCTGGACTGGTCTGCCCCAGGTGCCATAGGACATCGTTCCTGTTTTAGAAGAAGTTGGTGCTCGGAGCGCTCCATGTTGGCGATTCTATTTCTTATTAGTATCAAAACTTTTTTCCTTTGTTTCACCGCAAAGTTGTGGAGGAGATGGAGTCAATTGGATAGTATAGGACATGTTGCTAGAAACTGAGGACATGGAAAAGCCCCACAGCTCTGCTATGGGGAGAGATAGCCCCTGTCTACTTCCTATGTTAAGTATCTGGGGCAAGAACCCAAGAAGAGCACGGGTGGCCTGCCCTTTACCCTCTCCTCTGAAGGGAAGGGAGAGACACACACTGAGAGCACGAAGCTGGCAGCCTCTTTGACTGCCTCTTATCTGAAAGATGCCCGTGAGTGAACAGATGGGGAGTAGGAGAAAGAAATAGGGAAACACGAAAGGAAAGGCCATCGTCAACGTGGCTGGAAGTGAGCGTGCTCAAGTTGGGAATTCTGTGCCAGGACTTGTGGCCAGCCACAGATTTTGTCTGCAAGGATTATCTCCCAACAAAGCCTCACACAGTTCTCAGCATTCCTGGCCTCTGACTTCTTCTGAGCTGCCTTTCACCTCAAGGTTCCGGAGCACTTCCCTACTCCTGGTGACGGAGCTCTGCCCTGGATTTAAGGTTGGGATAGGAGGAGAGAGGGAAAGGACAACAGACATACTGAGTCCTGGTTCTGTCCTAAGCACCAGGATAGTGTGTACGTTTTGTGTGTGTGTGCGTGTGTAATATTGTTGATATTATATATTTTTTCATACATATGCATGTTGTTTTTGCTATCTTGAGATGGAACAGTGCTGTGGAACCCAGATTTGCCTTGGATTTGCTGTCTTGCTACCCCAGCCTCTTAAGGAATTTCTGCATTTAAAAATCTTTACCCAGACACACATCATTGGACAGCCATCATGATTCTCATTTTTATAAAAAAGTAAAACCGACAAGTAGTAGGAGATTTTAAAACATTCCTATCTTTACTATTTAGTACTGAGGAGGACATTTAACATAGCTGTGCCTTAGTTTCCCAGGTCTGGAGTCAATTACTGTGTTCTTCATTTCGGGCAGACACCAGCTCTTTGAGGGTTAGGTATGGCCTATAGCAGGTGCTCCTCCTGCTCTCTGGCTGTAGCTGTAGCAGGGTGTGGGTGGCCTCATGCCTTCCATGATCTCCCTTCCAGTCAGTTCCATGCTTTGCTTCCTGTGCACCCATCAGTATCCACTGTGATTTTTTAGGAATGGAAAAGACTGTAGACAGGAAGTTTTGATGAAATATACTGTTGTTTAATTCTGGATGGGATCAGCCTCTGACCTTGAGGCCATTGGAAAAAGGCCAAGTCCACTTCTCCTGTGTCTGCCTCCTAGTTGCCTGCTGTCCTGCCTTCCACAGCCCCTCTGGACGCTTCACTCACCCTGGCATTTCTGTGCCAGTTTCTGCTGCTACAGCAAACTACACAGTTGCCTGTGGGGGATCCAGACTCCCTTCTGTGAAGTGCTTCAAAATTCTTGAAGGAAATAGGACATAAATTCCAACATGAATATGGAGTGGACATAAACTGCAGTGTGGAATGTGGAAGGGGATAGCGATCTAGCTGGCAATGAACTACATGCAGGCAGAACCCGACCATGCATCCTGATTCTGCACTTATCACAGCCACTGTCCAGGAGAGGGCCAGTCATTCAAATACCGTGTCAGCACAGAGCACACTCAGTCACACAGTGGCCGTGTGAAATACACTTGGGCAAGTCTGAGAGGAGCGTGAAGGCCGGGAAGGTCCAGCTACACATAGCCTGCAGGGAAAAGACATTGGATTCGAGTCTTTCCTAAGGCTGGATAGGGTCAGACATGAGTTGGGGGAGAACAGAGAAGTCACAACATGGAGCAGAATAGTGAGCCATCAAAACAAGTGGGGGCAGTGCCTGTGGTGTGCACAGAAAGCGTTAGGTACTTTCACTAGTGAATTTTCCCACTAGATTGCCTAATTCATTGGTATTCCATTTTGCTACATATTAGACTATCACAGGAAGCTTTGAAAGCCATGATATCACACTATTAGTATGTCCACTGTTCTGAGATGTGATCAGGGTTCAACACAAGTGCTTCAAATCACCACTTCTTGTACTGCCACGTCCACACCCGTACCAGGAATCAGAAGAGTGAGTGTGAAGCCTGAGATCCTGCATTTCTGCTAAGGTCCCTGGGGTGTCACTGCCATTAGTCCCAGATCACACTTTGAATAAGATCTGCAAATGAGGATGTAATCCCATAAGTGAAATAGCTCAACCACTTGTGTGTCTTGGTGGAAATCTCCTTGGAGTCACAACGGAGCTTTCCTAACAAGCAAAAGAAACAAATCCATGTATGCACATGCGCTCTAGGTCTGCTGCTTGGTGACTTGCTCCCTTGCTGACTTGTGGATGGTAGGAAATCAATGAATAGACCGAACAGTGTTATTATTAAACAGCATGTGAGAATTCAAAGTGTTGCTACTGTGACTCCAAACTAGATCTTCTTGTGAAAGAACATATCACCCACTAAAATGCAAAGCGTAACAGATGTCCCCTGCCCCTTTGAATTACAGCTTCATAGAGGTGAACAGCCTAGGAGTAGAGACCCCCTCTTCCCTGACCGGGAAAGATGGACAATTCTTTCATTTTGTCCTCTCTGCTGTTGCTTGCAAGGTCCTACCAGGTTTTTTTTTTTTTTTTTTTTTTTTTTTTAAGTGGTAAGGTAAATCCTCAAGATTTTTATTTTAAGTATTTAAAAAACCCTAGCAAAAATTCTCCATTTGTAATAGAACAGGTATGTGTAAGTTAAAAGAAGAATACTTGTGGTTTCTTTGCTTTGAGCCAGATTATATCAACTAGATGCTCTGATGTGCACTGTGGGTATATGTATGTATGTGAGTGCTGTGTGTGATACATACGTGTATGATACGTATGTGTGCACACACAAACACATACATATGACAATGGACGAGGCTCTCAAAAGATCTCAGAGAGGGCCAGCAAGATGGCTCAGTTGGTAAAGTGCTTACTGCACATGGCTGATAACCTGAATTCAACCCCAGAACCCACATTACAGGTGAAAGGAGAGAACTGATTCCACATAGTCCTCTGACCTACCTATATGCCACGGCACGTGCAGAACCACACAAGCAAATCATGCACAAATTAATGATGATGATGATGATGATAATTTAAAAATAAGTTTAAAAACTCAAAGTATGAAATTCACAGAAGAAGAGAGGCTCCCCAACCATACGCACACCTGCCTCTTGGCCATCACTTTTCACCTTTGAACACGTGTGACCATCATCTCATTTACTTTCATTGTTACAGGAGGGAGATCAAATCGTGGTACACTGTTCTCTCACGGGAGACATAAGATGTGCAGATGTTTATCCGATCCTTCACCTATGCTCTGCTGTTGTTCAAAGCATGAAGCTAAAGTACAGTTTGCAATCAGTTGCTGGAGGAGGGGGTGGGGAGAAACCCAGCTATTATTTGGTCCTGAATTCCCTCTTCTAGCACAACAGGGATCAAGACCTGGTCGGGGTGGTGACTGGCTCTGGGCTACACTGAACCAGGCTAGGAGCAGAACCAGGACTGGGATTTTTGTTTTCTCCTAAATTCACCTGAACCTGCAATCCATATCGATTCCCTACAGCCTGTTTCAGCAGAAGGAATAAAGCCTGTGATTTGAATATAATTTACCTAATATATCACTCTCAGGGAAATTTCCATCTCTTTTCATATTCTGTAAAGCATATTTATGTTTTCCACCTGTACCATTTGGAATCCTGAAAACAACTGCTGGTTGCGATGGATTGCACATGACAAGAAAGTGCAGTGCTCTGGATTTCCCCCAGTCACATCAGCGTTAGTGGCAGTGAGCGGATAAATAATGTAGATGTTTAAAATAAATCTAGTTCAAATTAAGATGTTACATTAGTTGCTGCTTGATTGATGGCCTTAGAATATATTGTCATTATTAATGACAAGATAGAATGAACAATTTATCTTGTGAGTGATGAAAATCAAGCAGCAATTCTTTGTTTGACTCTTCTTTCTCAACCATGTCGATGTGTTTTGAAACCTTTTAAAATACTGAAAAGCTTCAAACGTGTTTATGATGCATGTAACACAACGTGTTACTTGAAATTCCTTTGAGGCTGTAGAGTGAACTTCTTTTGTAATATTTCAATTGACTAGAGCAGACAGACTCTTCTCAGAGACTTCTCCTCTAACAACTTACCCGCTAATCAAATGTAGAAAAAAATGGCCAAATGCTTTAGAAGACAATGAAATACCCACTCCCAGGCCCAGTTACCAAGTGTCTGTTGAAGAAGGTAATTTGCCTTGCTATAGCTTGCTATTCTCAAGTACTCCTAACATGGTCTTAACTAAGCAGACTAGGTTAGACCTCCATGGGGCCAGTACTAATTGATTTGCAAGACCACTTCTGACAGTCACCCAGTAATATGGTCTATACAATGCCAGACACTGGATATAATTTATTCTTCACTTATTCCTCCAATCCTCATCCACTCTTCCCACTCTCTAGTTTGACATATAAACTGGTTTACACAGTAGACATGGGACTTAAATGTGTATAGTTCTGGAGGCTTTCATCAGATCTGAGTTGACTGGACCTTGGATTGGACTGTAAGAGAGAGCATGCTTATGTGTACCATTTGCAGATGAAGGTCAAGAATAGGTAGGCCTGTAGTTGATTTGATTGCATCACAATTCCATTCATTGGAGGAACAAAGGCTCCTGTTATTATCTAACTTGCTATGATCTTTATGAACACAGCTGAAGAAAATATTGGTGTTTTTGCTTTATAAAACAGAGTTTTAAGAGGAAAAAGTAAAAAAAAAAAAGCGCTTATTTATGAAGTTAGACATTTCAAATTCATTCAACACCCTATCCAGGTACCTGACACAGCATGAAAGACGGATAATGGACAATCCATTGGGATAGAAAAGAAACAATAAGCTGTTAGCACACAGCTTAGTAAGCACTTCTGTCTTAGGAAACTTGGATCTTTGACCGTAGGAAGCTACTTGTATCCTTTTTTCCTCAGTTTCCTTGTTATAAAATAAGCAAATAATAATCCTCCTTTTTGTGTGGTTAACCAAGAACCACTCCTGTATGTTCCAATGGATTCTTTTAGCTTTTTCAGCTTCTACCCTTCCGTAGGCTCAAGCTTCTGGGAAGAACAAAAGATCACTTAGCATTAGCAGACTCTCTCAGAGAACCAATGAGTTGAAAAGGCTTTGTTCTGGAAGCTGTTTAGAGATGCCTTTAGGTGGTTGTTTTCAGCATGGAAGCATATGCTTGTATCTACTTTTACTATGGAAACTTGCCAGGACTTCACTGGGAGAGATAATTCTTCTAATTGACTACTTCTTCATTCTAACTCTTAAGAGTGTAGATGGTCTTGTTGCGAGAGTGCATCAGAGTGACTACTAAGCTCAACACTGCCACCTCCCACCAAGTCTTTCTAAGACAAGGACACCAGAAAAGACGTCAAAGGCAAACTTGTCAGAAAGTCACAAATAGCTTTTTTGGCTTAGTATTCCATATAATCCAAGTTTCAAAAAGATTAGCTTGGATTATTATGGATGTAGTGAACATGCTTCCCTAGATGAACTGAAATACATCTTCATTATTCTGCAAAATGACTGCAGATTATCCTCTAAAAATATAGTTATGCTTGGGGGAACATACTGAAGAGATGGAATAATGACTTTTAAGGTGATTTCAAACTTTAACAGCTTATGGTTTTTTTAGAAAAAGATGGACAGAAAGCGAGGAACAAGAGAGGGAGATGGGAACTTTTATGCTTGATAATATTAGTTAACATTTAGTTATTTAGCAAAGCAAAAATAAGCACAGAAGTCTGAAAGTCAAGTATGATACTGATGTATTCACCAGCATTTTTTGTCTTAATTTGATAGTGGCTTCTTCACAAGTGCCCAGTCTGAAATCAGAGTGAGAGTGGACGACAACGGCCCTTCTTCTATATGGAATACCTTGGTCTTCCCAGGAGATGGGAGACGACATTCATGAAACTCATTGAACTTCCCAGGACTGGAAACAACACATTCTGCCTTTCCAAATAACCTTACCAGGAAATCTAGCAGCCTTTGTACCACATTTAACAGCACCAGTGGAAACTGATCTTTTAAAATCACGAATCTATGTGTCTCCATGCTGAGAACCCTTGGATGATTTCCTCTTGCTCTTAGATTAACTATCAAATTGCTTGAAGTGATCGTGCCTTTCCAGATTCCTTCCCGACCCTTTCTGTCCCACTGTTTCCCAGAACTTCGAACTGTATGGCTCCAAGCTTATTCTCTTGCATTTAGTTTGAGTAGAACGATGGTGAAGAATGCACCAGAGTGGGGAAGATGAGTAAGCTTCTTCCTTCACTCACTGAGCCCCTTCCATTCAGGGTTGCTATGGGGTATGCTGTCCTTCGATCACAGATCATTGCTCTTTCAGGCGGTCCACCACTTCACCCCTTTCACCTTTAGACAGTAATGATGTCCCACTGTTGCCAACCCTGTTAAACCAGACCTCTTATGATATCCCTTTATCTGGTCCACAGCTTTTGGATAATTGTCAAGTATTACTTTCTTGAAGGAACCATTCTGGACCCTCTTGCAAAGAGATCTGTTTAATTAGAGCTTTTGTAGTAGTTATATTTCTTCATAGTAACCATCAGATGATTAAATAGTTAATTATATGTTTGATTATCTTATGTCCACTGATTCTATTTGTAAGGCAGGAACCATTTCTGAGTTCACCACTCTTAAACACTAGCGTCACTTATACATAGTAGTTGTTTATCAAGTTAAAGGGATGATAAGCGTGAAAGAAAGGGATAGATACCTAGGAAGACCAAAGCAGGAGTGAGAGCACCCTGGAGCAACAAGGGCCATCATCATGAGCTAGAAATCGCACATTATAAAGCTAATAAATAAAAACAACAGAGTACTCTCCCATTGTCACAGAAAAGCAGGGGAGGTGTGACATCATACATCAATGGCGCATTTCACATTATTTTCAAAGAGAATACCTTCAGTTAAATATATTTTGAAGATGTAAGGCTTATAATCAAAAGAAGAGCTTATTTTTTATGTTACTGCACACCAAACCATCCACAGTCTATAGCAACTGGGCTGGATCTGACAAAAGTGGTACCTTGAGCTACTTTCAAAAGAAGTTATGTTTCTACCTCCAGGCTCGAATGTTAATATTTTGAAGGAAAAAAATCACACAATTGGTCCTCCATATATATAGCTTTTGTATCTGTATATTCAACCAATCACGGATGGAAAATATATGAAAAGAACATATAATTATATGTGCACTGAACATGCCTTTTCCTTTCACTATTCCTTATACAATATAACAATGATTTACTAGCCTAGGCAGGACTCAAGCAAATCCTTCATGGGTTGTAAAGTCAACAGGATGAAGCATCTTCAAGAGATGCTCAATCCAAGCCAGGGAATCAGCCTAGACTCTGGCTTCCGTTTCCAAGGATGATGGGTAAAACAAAATAAAACAAATGAACACTTAATAAAAAAGAAAACAAGCAAGATGATGTCCAAGGGAAAGGTAGACACTGCAGACAATGGAAACAGGATTCCAGAGAGGGGGTGTAGACAGCTTATCAATGCCTGTGCTCTGTGTGGCCTTTTTGTTGTTAGCTTGAGCCTCTGGGAGGGCGGCAGCTCCACAGTCACTGGGGATGCGAGTGAGGCCAGGAGTAGGACAAATGAGATGAGCTTGGAAGAACATGGGGTGGGGACTGTCAGACAATCAATCAATTGCTTTGAGAGTTTAATAATGCCTATGGAGTGCCCTCAGGGTAGGCGTGTCACAGTGGCGACCCCTCTGGGACATCAGGGATGTATGGACAGACACTGTATCATCATTTATGAAATCATAGTATACAGACCAATCTCTTAGGGATCCTGATGATTCAGAGACTGTGACTCAGCAGATCTGGAATGGAGCCTGAGGTTCTGAACTCTAGCATAGTTCCAACAGATACCAGTTCTGCTGCTTGTCAGTCCCTGGACCACTTGTCAGTAAGAAGGGCCCTGAACTACACATAGGCTTTCCATTTCCTAAGGAATGCTGCTATCTTTTCTTCTTATTCCTCTCTACTGGAAGCTGTAAACTGGAACCTGAGTGGCAGGAGAGTATTTAAAAAGTTTTCAGAATCATTGATTAACAATAAAAAGATTGTAGGTAAAACATCAGACTGCAAATTTCTGCTGGAAAATGAAATTGGGGCACTGCTGGCTGTTGTGTCTTCCTGGAAATAATCAACCAGAGTTGAGCAGGGCGGCTGAGTAGAGCTAAGGCTTCTCCTTTCTCTGGGACACATCCCACATTTAGACTCTTCCATCAGACTTCAATATGCACTGCACCAGCTTTGTCCGTGTTTGCATATGTGTCTGTAAATTCTGATATATTCATTTGAACTAAGATACACATTATTTATTGGAATAGTGTTTGGCTTTGAGTAAGTCTTTTTAGGTGTCAACCCAAGTCTCCATTTTGGAGTGCTGCATCCCTGAGATAGACGTTGAAGCAAGTCCACAGAGAACACGTTTTCTGTTGCAGGGTGGCCTTGTCCATTGATAGATAGAAAGGAAAAATGAATGGTTGTACTAACAGTAGTAGGGTCAATAGGTCGATATTTCCAAACGTAGATGCAGTATTCTCAAGTGGCAAAGATCGAGCAGCTGATGATGTTCAAGATCAACAAAGGAATGAATCCAGATGGTGATTAAAAGTTCAAGCCACAAAAGATAGAAGTCACCCCCGGTTCTGGAGTTACATAGAGGGGAAGAGGGATGGACAGAAGCTAAGGTAAAGAGAGGAGGAGGAGGGTGCATCTCAGCATTAGACATTTCTTGGGAATTGGCAGGTTTGGAGCCTCTGACTTGACAACATTAAGAGTATGGCAACCAGTGCCCACTGCAATCTTTGGACGTGCAAGCTCGCCTCCTGGTTTGATTTGCTCCGTTTACTTACAAGAATTTTTTCTATTCTCGTTACATTTTTCTCTCCCCTACACACAGAATTTTGAGAAGAAACTCAGGAGAATATGTTTTCCTTGCATAATTCTTTCATGCCTTTGTTGATACTGCATCTGTAACACCAACAGAGTCCACACAGAGAACATTTCTGCCTTTGTTAGTGAAGATTTGAATTAAAGGCACAGGCAGCAATGTGCTAGCGAGATCAGATCAGACCCTGCCATGTGCCTGCTGTCCTATCATGGCTCACCGGGCCTCATAATGAAATGCGTGGGTCCCTGTACCTTCCAGACCCTCCCCACTTAACCAACAGAAACAGGTTCTGCTGTTCCTCTTAGAACCTTTCCTAGTCCATGCTGCAGTCTCCATTCCACAGTAGCCCATCTGTGTTGAAGTCTTTGTTTTCCATTTATTAAAAATTATCATGAGGACCTCAGAGGTTAAGAGTTAAGATGGCTGCCCTTACAGAGGACCAGAGTTCAGAACCCAGCATCATGTCCTGTGGCTCACAACCATCTGGAATCTAGCTTCAAAGGCTCTAACGCCATCTTCTGACCTCCATGGGCAAAATACACTCAGACAGACACACAATACACATAAATAATAAAAGCTTTTCAAAAATACGAATTCAGTTCGTTTTTAGATATCAGTTGAATCTAGGGGAAAGATACCTGACCTTCAGAAACCCTGAAGGTTTTTAGTAGCAGAACAGTTCCCTCTACATGAGAAGACTTCTGTAGGCTACACAGCAGGCATCTCAATAATACTCGCTGACTTCTTCAACAGAAGAATGGAGTCTTAGTTCCCTAACGTGTTCTGTCAGCACATGGCTGCATCTCTATGGAAGACAACGTGCACTGAAAGCCTCTGACTGTGCAAAGAGTGTCTCATGGCAGATAAAGGTACCACGTGTCCTTGTGTAAATGTGTCAGTTGAATGATGGGTCACTTTTTAGTGAACTGACTCTTTGGGATTGGACTTGAGGCTCCCTCAAGGTTCCTCCTCAAGGTTCCTCCACTGCCTAGAGGTAAATATGCTGCACCGTATGCCCGAGCATGATGGTGTGGTGGATGATAAAATTGTTCGTTTACTTGGGTGAAAGTCTTTCTTGGTGTCTTTAATAAAATCACAGGTGAAGTCATGTAACCCCACATTATTGTTTGTCTTTTATGTCGGGCCTGGGAGGATTTAGTTTATAAAGATGGAATGTGGGTTTTTAGCTTTTAATTGCTCTGTTAGCTGTCTGTCTTTGTGACAGAATTCCAGAGAAAAATCAACTTAAAGGAGGAAAGGTTGATCTTGGCTCAGAGTTTCTAAGACTTCAGTCTATAGTCACTTGGCTACCCATTTCTGGGCTTGGCTCAGAGTTTCTAAGACCTCAGTCTATAGTCACTTGGTTACCCATTTTCTGGGCTTGTGAGGGAGCAGAGCATTGAGTAAAGGGTGTAACAGAGGAAAGCTCACCCATGGCAGTCAGGAAGGAAAGCGGGTTTGGGAGAAAGGGGGTGTTCATGGCATAAATGCTTTACTTCTCCAACTAATCCAACCTCTTAAAGGATGTACCACTGACCAATGACCAATCAAATCTTAGTAGATAGTCTTGAGGGCACATTTAAGATCTAAGACATAGTAATTTCCTTTACCCTGATAAATCTAGTCAGCATTTTGAGTTCCCACTTGTGTTTCCAAACTGGTGAAATTCTAGAAAAATAGTAGCATCTCTATTTTACTTGGAAACAAACTATATGCAGATGTGTGCATGATAGTCCTTGTTGAGAAGCCCATAGAGCTGTCATGCCATTTGCTTCTTTTATGCTTCCATTTTCTTCTTGTGAAAACCATTCCCACCCTCAAAACATACATATATGGGACTGGAGAGATGGCTTAGCAGCTATGAACACTGATTGCTCTTGCAGAAGACCCAGGTTGAAATCTCAGCACCCACATACTGGATAACAACCATCTGTAACTTCAGTTCCAGGAGATCTGATGCCCTCTTCTGACCTCAGTGGGCATTGCACAACATGGGTACACATATACATGCAGGCATAACACTCATACACATAAAATAAATAAGCGAGCAAACAAAAACATGAAATGTACATACACACAGACACATACAATATTTCATATATAAAACCAATATATAAATATATACATATAACCAAACCTACATAGGTAAATATAATTATCATAGATATATATCATCTACTACATGAGATGTATTACATGACATATAGAGAGATCTTATATGTTTATATGTGTGGACAGATAGATAGGCAGGCTATTTCCTGGAACTGTGAGGCAAATATTTCAAAGTTTCTATATAGCTATAGATGTGACAAATAATTTGTAAAAGCAGAACAGATTTCTTCCTAGACCCAGGCTTTTCTCTTCCATTTTTATCCTGGCACTCAAAGTCCTGACTAGCACTGTGAGGCTGGGGCCACCTGAGGAGGTCGGAGTTGACTGCCAACGCCTCCGGCCTGCTGGCTGAGGAAAGAAGAAATGGACAGGTGTAGAGGTTTATTATTTTATTCAACCCAGACATACAGAGATGTCAGGAAATAGTGCTCTCCTGCCAGTATAAACTACCTCAAATCTCTCCTCAGCCTCCTGGCGTCCTGACACGGCCTGCATAACTGCAAAAAGCTGGCAGTGCTTCTTCCTCCATCTTCTGTTGCTTCCACCCACCTCCCCCGGCTGACCCACCTCCCCTGGCTCACCCCACTTCCTCCAGCTCACCCCACTTCCCCCGGCCGACCCCACCTTCCCCAGCTCACCCCATCTCTCTCAGCCCAGCCTTTAGCAGAGATGTGTGGAGCAGGGAAAGGAGCTTTCACAATGAGGTTTATTTTCTAGGTCAAGTTTAGGAAGGCAAAGAGATGGTAAGCATGGACCCTGGTTCCTGAGTAGAGGAAGGACCAATTTAAGAGTTTACAGCTATACCCTTAATCATTTTATTTAAGCCTTATCCTCGTTAAAAGAATGAGCTCCAGATTGCCAGGTGTGAATTTTGTGCCCTGTGTATACCCTTTATAGATAGTTCTTAAAAACTCTTTCCTACATTTCCTGCAACCCCAGATCCTCACAGTATGTGAGAGGGGCACATACAGAGAAGACAGTCAGAGAGGGAATTCTCTTGGGAACATCTATCTTTCCATCTTTTTCTGCCATGGTCAAAATAAACACTTTCTAGCCATTTTCTGAAGCGGCTGTGATGGCACCACGCAGGCTCAGGGACTCGCACAAGTAGGGGTTCTGGGAGAGTGGATGTGGCATGAGGACACAGCCAGGAGCAGGCCCTGGAGGTACGCCCTGAGAATTCAGCCCAGCTCCAGGGAGGGGAGGCATTCGCAGGGTGTGCGCAGGTAGGAAACTCCCCCAGGGCTCCTCCACAGCTTCCCTCCCACGGCGCAGTGTGTCCAGGGCTCCGCTTGCTCACAGGTGATCTGATCAGTGATGGAGGGTTAAGTCTCCACAGTGGCGGGGAGGGAGAAGAGAAAGAGGGAGATCAGGAGGGAAGTGGGATCCCCTTCTGAGATAAACCAACACTGAGGAACAGTTCAGATGAACTGTCTTTTGTTTTGTTGGTTTGGTTTGGTTTGGTTTAATTTGGTGTGGTTTGGTTTGGTATGGTGTGGTGTGATTTGGTTTGTTGTGATGGGGTATGGTTTGGTTTGGTATGGTGCGGTGTAGTTTGGTTTGTTGTGATGTGGTGTGGTTTGGTTTGGTTGGTAGTAGTGGAGATCTAGCCCAGGACCCCACACATGCCAAGCAAGTGCCAAGGAGAAACACTGAGTTTACATCCTCAGCCCAATATTGTTTTTCAACTGAAGGTTTGCATCTGTATTGCAGCAACATTATTGACTGGTCAGTGTCTAAACAAAAGCACTGTTTTAAAGATTGTCTTTAGGAAATTCTTTTAAAAGAAAACAAGATTTTGAACAAAGAGGAGAGGCATGGTGGCTTAGCCCTGCAACTCTGACACCCAGGGGCAGAGGCAGGAAGAGTCAGGTCAGAGGCAACCCTGAGCTACATAGACACCCAAGGGCTGGGACAGCTCAGTGATTAACAGCACTTGCTGATCTTTCAGAGGACCAGAGTTCAGTTCTTAGCACACACATGGGGCAGCTCGCAGCTGTCTGTATCTCTAGCTCCAGGGGATCCAGTGCTTTTTGCAGGCCTCTGTGGGCACCTGAACACATATGAACACACACAAACACACACACACACACACACACACACACACACAAATAAATAAAAATAGAAGAAATCTTATTTTAAAAAATAAAAGGATTGGAATGTTGCTCAGAGGTAGAGCACTTGCCTAGAATTTACGGGCTCTGATTCCAGTGCCTTAAGAGTTAAGAAGAGGGGCGCTCCGTCATGATAAGTGTGAAAGAAACGGACAGGAGCAGACGGGAGGATGTGAAGCTGAAATTTCCCCTGAATCTAGCAATTCATCTGGCAAATAAACTGAATTACCATTCTCAATACAAACAAATGGGCCCCTAGGGATGAGCCACTGTACCCAAGGCCAAGTTTCCTGGATTCATAAGCACTGCAGAACTCAGAATACTGCAGGCTCCCCTCCCAAACCACCTAGCCCAAATCCCCTGGCCCTTGAAGCTGGGAAAGTTCTGTCCCTGTTGTTCCCCATTCCTGTGTCTGCTGATGTTTTTCTTCTCACACTCCAATTTCTTTCCAAATTTCCTTTTCATTTTTGGCCAATTATATCGTTAGGGGCCACTAATTGGGCTCAGTGCTACTTTTTCCAAGGCCCATTTCTGTTTATTTACCCATTCTCTATTCCTAAGGCTCAATTATTTCTGATAATTGCTATTTTAATATTCACTGGGTGTGTGTGGGGCTCAGGACACTCATAATTTGGTTGTCCCCTAACTATGCATTTCATTGAAAATGCGTTCCTGTGTAATCTGTATCCCTTGCCACCCTTTCTAGCCATTCAATGCCACCTTTCTATGCAACTTGCAAGTTGTAATTTTTCCCCTCAGCCTCTTGACTACAGTGTGATGTCTACTCTCTGCATTCCTCCTCTCTAGTCAGCCTAACAGGCTGATTTAGTTCAGATGCCCCACAGATAAATAAACCCAACAACATATAAATCTGTTCCAAGTTTCAGCATCTGCCTTCTTTAGGTGATAAAAATAAGATGTCTCCCTGGGTATGTGATTGATGGAACAAAAATGGTTTTAGAAATCAACAAGCCAATAAACAAGAAAAAAAAAGTGAAAAAAAAATAACTATGTTGTTGAAAAGCAAGATCAGTGCTAAATTTTGCTCAGACCTCAGTATGCATGGAGTCGAACAGTGACCTCTAAAGCCAGGTGTCCTGGGTAGAGAGAACCAAGCCACATTGCCTCAAGTCTCAGTCCTTCCTGGCTAGGATTGTGATGGATGGGACCTCTAAACATGGCGCATAAGTTCACAGGAACTTGAGACAAGGGATGATTTTCACATTTTTCATGTTAATTCAAAGGATAACACATCTTTCACGAAGAAGGCAGGCTGGTTGAGTGGGTTTCTTGCCCTATGGAACATGTGTATTTTTCAGTAACATTTGCGGTATTGATAGAGCACAGGTTTTGCAGTGGGTCTAGCTCACGGGAGGCCTGTTGGTAGAGCATGCCAGATTTCTAAACGAGGTACCTTGAAGGAATGGTTAGTGGCTCCAGTGCCCAGTTGCACCTCCTCACTGCAGCATCCCTGCAGGTGTGGGCCAGGCCATCCTCCTGAACACATGCTAAGAAGGCAGAATCTGAAGCCCCAGCCCAGACTGCAGGCTGAGATGTACATTTTAACAAGAGTCCTACTTGAGCAATTTAACTTGTTAAAGTGTGAGAAGCGCTACCTGTCAAAGGAAAATCAAACATCCCTGGAGGTCAGAGGTGCTCAGACAACACTTAGAAAACGGCCCAGTTCTTCACTTGTTTATGAAGATAGCGTTTGCCCTTGGAATTGAAAGTACCGTAGAGACCTCCTCTTCCCTGTCTTCACTGGTCTCACTCCCTGAGTGAGTTTTCTGCACACCTAACCTTTAGTCAAGGTAACTGGCCAGGAGGAAGGTGAGGACCACTGACAACAGCATCTTGTAACTATTTTCTGGCTGCAAAAACATCAATTAACATATTTCTCAAAACTGAACCAAAAAGTAGACCCTTGAAATTATTTCATGTTATGTAAATAGGTTGAAGTGCCACTCCAATGATTGCTTCTGATGAGAAGAATCTGAAATGCTTAACATTCAATTTTTAACTTAAACCTATTTCAGGTATTTCTCCTGCTCTAAAGTGCAGACTTTCATGCAGCTTAAATCTCAGGACCACAGCAGTCACCCTCACATGAGACATAAAGGCTCTGATGCCAGAAGGCAGTATAAGCACTCCTCATTTTATGGGTGAGAAACCAAGGCACAGAATTGGAAATAGAGAATGGAAAAGAACCAGACTTCAAGGTGCTTATCCGGGCCTCCCTCTGCCTCATCAGTGCGTGGTTACTGGACTCACCTTCATGCATGAGTCCAGCCCTGTCTTGCTACGTAGTTTCTTCTGCACTCATTTTTAATTGTCTTGTTATAATTTAAGGATTTTGAAGGTAAGAGCTGTCTCTTTTCCTGTACTCTATAGTAACGATTTGTATAAAGTCAGAAGCACAGTTCCAATCAATGGCTGTTTCTAGCTAGCGGCAGGGGACTGGCTGCACAGGAACACCTTGCAATGTGTTTGGGGAGCTGGAAGGGCTCTGTTTACTAAGGTGGTATTAAATGTGATATACTCTTGTTAAAATTCATCTAGCTTCTATACTTAAAATGGGTACTTATGCTGTATGCAAGTTACAGCTTGGTGCAATTATTTTTAAAGATAAAAAATAAGACTCATTACTGTGTTATTGACTTTTGTATCATATTACGTCATCAGATTTGTTCTTGCCTCTGAATATTCTGAATAGTTTCTGACACTTCTTCAGCAGACATGTCTCCAGACATGTCTGTCAAGTTAGTAAGAAGTGTATCCTCAGAATAAGAAGAACAAGAGGAGAATGTTTTGGTTAGAAATTTAAATGTATTGACCTAATTAAGCAAATAATGTTTTCATAGGTTTGATAAGAAAGAATCTATATCTTATCTAAAATGTCCAACAGATAAAATTACATGCTGGGAGGATATGGTTGATTAGAAATATAGTAACCAAAATAGTACTTGTCTGTGTTTATGCTCAACGAATTAATCACCAAAGCACCCAGCATAAAATTTAAACAACTTAGGTCCAATCTTTCAACCAGAGCTGCTGTAAGACTTTCTAGTAATTACTAAAGAACTAAGTGAATCATTGAAAATTTTCACCCTGAGGTCCCTGCCTCCCAGAAAGTCATAAGGAACTAAAAAAATAAAATACCAAGAAAGTCCCTCCCTAATTATAGGACAAATGATGATAAAAGCCTTGCATTATAACTTGACAAGAGAGAACAAATTTTAATTAACACTGTCTGGCACATAGCAGGTATTCAATAAATATTTGTTCACTGATAACTAGAGATTTAAAAAGAAATTCCTCTGAGTAGCTGAGAACAGGAGACAGAAGTCTAAAGTCTTGTCTTTGTTTCTAACCAAGGCAGCTTAAGCACACAGACCGCTTCCAAATAGAAATAGTGAATGAAGAACATTCTATAATATGCTTTCTCTAAGGATACTTCTTGGGACATCAGTGGAGTAAACCATTGCCACACTTGCAAAACCAGATGGCCTTGGAATATCCTAAATCACAGGCATTTCAATGCATACCTACACACAATGCAGTAGCCTACAGGGGTTTTGTAGGCTCACTGTCTGACTGCTCTTTACACATTACATACTTTCCTCAATATAATTGGATTATTCTTTGTCTTTTTTTTTTTCAGACAGAGTCTCACTATAACACCAAGTGTGAGGCACAGAGGACCTCCATATAGTGATGGTTAGTCTTTTAATAGCCGGAAGCTGAGAGTGGGCTAAAATCCCAAATAACCTTCTACCCCAAGGAGAGGCAGAACAGGGTTTATAAAGCTTAAAACCACAACCACAACCAGAGGCAAATCCAGTAAGCACATTTACATCATATCAGGTGCAGGTCACTTAGCAAAGAAGTTTTCCATTAACAAAAAGTTTCTAGGTTTGATTAGGAAAAACAAGTTTCTCAGAATTGCAGAAACAATGGACCCCTGTGAGACGCAAGTGTAGCTGGGAGAGGACATTCTGCCTGGCTAGTTGCAAGTTTCCCAGTACTGTAGAAACAACAGACTCCCAAACATTATCTACATGAGACAGTCCTGCCTGGCTGGCTGCAGGGAGAGCAGCTGCGCAGAAACACAGGGTTAGCTAGATTAAACTGCAGTCAGTTGTGCGGTTTCACTCACTATGTAGCCCTGGCTGACCCTGAACTCTCTGTGTGGACCAAGGCAGCCCTAATCTCACAGAGATCTGCCGTCATATGCCTCCTGAGTGCTGCAATGAAAGGTGTGTGCCACTAGCCTGGCATTAGATTATTCTTTAGTGAATCATAACTCTGTTCACTACTAAAGGACAAGGTTTCTTCTTCTATCCTGCCAAAATCTTATGGGTTGCAAGTCTTATCTTCCATAATGAAATGGATCTTGGCTTCAGATTTGGATAATGCAGTAAAGAAAAAGATAGCCATTGGAGAGATAAAATATTTCACAGAGAGCTCTCTTTTTACAGATAAAGAAAATGCTTTGGAAAGCAACCTATCTATCCTTGGACTATTACCTTTCTTTCAGTGGCCCCTATGGAGTCTGTTATCATTGGCTTATTTGTCTCTGCCATTAACTTAGTAAATCGTATACTTAGTGTTAATGTACCAGGCAAAGAGGGCAGCCCCCATGGCCCTGTGCCTGGTGAAGTAAATAAAGCCGAGCTCACCCATGTCCTGCACAGGATTTTCTTCTTTGTGGTCTTCTACATAGTCAATGTCTTAGCCGTTTTAGGTGTTAGCTGTTCGGAGGAACTGTTCTTAGACAACTGGCCAGAGGCAACCACATTTCTAAGGACAGTGGCTATTCTGGAATAGTCAATGGGGTTGAATGGGAACAGAAGAGACAAGGGATTGGGAGTTTATATGGAAGAGACAGACACAGAGGTGGCCTGTCATGAGGACACTGAAGAAAAGAAAATGACCTTATCAGTGATGGAGAGAAAATCAGTCAGATGATAGGGGATAGAAGGAAGATAAAGTAGAGCTGAAATCTGAAGGGTGAAGTCAGGTAAAGTCTGGACCAGGATCCTGTCTAGTACTGCATGAACTGAGGCCTCAAGGCAAGAAGGAACTGAAAGCCTTCTAAGAGAAGAAAATGGATCCAAGTGGACAAGGGATATTTGGAGAGGAGAGGTGAGTCTTGTCAGCCATGGTAAGGTGCTTGGATTTCTTTCTAAACGTAAGAGAAACCATAGGAGAATTTAAAACAGGGAGGAAAGTATGTCATCTGAGTTTTTCCTCCAAGAGATCGGTATGGCTCTTGGATTGAGGACAAGAGGTCACAAAAGAGGTAAAGGATGCCTATGTCAGCTTTGTGAGAGACAGGTCACAGTGATGATGGAGAGAGGAACAGTTAGAGATGTATCAGAAGAGAACTGCCTTGATTCCTGATTCGTTGAATAAGAGGGTGGGGACGGGGAGCTGTTTGCTGGCATTGGTGGGTCCCTCAGGGAAGGGGGCAAGGAGATGCAGAGTCAACCACACAGACCCCGGGAGAAAGTGGAACCAACAATCTCCTTTATTTTAAGAAGGGAATAGACTTTTATGCTTTTGCCAGGCTTAGGGGAGGTCTTTATCTGGTGATCTGATGTGCTTCATTCTGGTAGGTCCTGAACACCTCTGATGATCTGACGTTCATCACTCCCATTGGTCCTGGATGGCTGCTAGGGCCTGAGAGCTGCCCCAGGTTAGGTCCCAAGAAGCATTCACTGTGCATGCATGCTCAATACTGGTTCTAGCCGGTTTAGGCCAGCAGGCTGGGAGCCTGCCTGGCCTGGCCTGAATCATCCTACAGGGAGCCATCAAGGATGACCCTCAAGATCTGGTAAATGAGTGGTTGATGGTTTCAGCACCTGATGTGAAGATGTGATACTATGAGAAACAAGGGTGTGGAATGAAGTTCCCTGAACAGGCCACAACTATGCTGGTGATTCTGTGGATTGACTGATTAGGACTTGCTCATTGTAATGAGAAGAAGATTTTAGATGGAGATCAAAATTTTTCTTGGGCTATCTTTCCTACATTTAGTAGCCATTTATTCCCCACCCTGTTTCTGATCTAATGCCTTTTCATCATTTTCAGGTAAAAATGGTTTTGAATGTATGAAATTAGCAAATCATTAGCTTCCATCAACCCCAAAGTTAAGACTGTCATCAGATGGTATCTGAAGCCCCTTGCAGAGTTTCTCCCACTTTGCTGTAACCCTAACCCTAAAGACCGCCTGAAAATATGTTTGGTAAATGCATTAATTTATGACTTTGTTTTGTTCTGTGACTATAAAAATTTCACATAACCAATTTCATTATGGAGTGTGTCACTCAGGGAAACTTGAATCCATGTTCTTGGGTCATGCTTAATCATGTTTGGCTCAGAAAAAAAAAAAACGGTCTGTTGTTTCCTTTGGAGAGCTGTGTTTGTGATCAATGGAGGTGATAATGAAACAATTGTGACATTGCATGGGTGTGCACTGGACATGCTAGCCTTGACACTGGCCAGCCTTCTTCAGGGGTGATCCATGGTCCGATCCCTGCTTTCACACTACCACCTTTCCCCAGCTGATAACACCAGTTGAACCAATACCAAGTCCATCAGTCAGCAACCTACCTCACACCTATTCAAAGTGGTTCCTCTGGCTACAGAACTCGACTTTCATTGCCTGGTGTACTCCTCATTTTTAAAATATTGTGTGCATCAACTCCTCAAGGAAGCCTTGTTGACCTCAACCTGAGTTAAGTGCTTCTCAGAGAAGCCTCTGAATGTCTATGTGACAGTGCCCCCGACACACAGCAGACCAGAGTTGGATCCACCTCCCTCTGCACTTTATGAGTAGTGTCTAGGAAAAAATATTCCATTTTCTCTGCATTTCAGTTTGTCCTCTGCAAAGCCAACATGGCGGTGTCTATTTCCCTGGATGTTGTGAGGACTAGAAGGCACATTCTAGGTAGAGTGCTGGCGTAGACAAGGCTCCATACATGTTAGTGCATTTATTCTTGTCCATGTCTGTCCCCTCCACTGATCCAGACCTTGTCCCAAGCAGACACTGTACTTCATTATTTTTTGTACATAGCACATGGGGACAGCCAGCAAGCACACAATAAATGAGACCCAGACTTCGCAAGATGGCACACAAGACCTCTACTGATTCACAAACCCACACACCCCTCATCTCTTGAGATTCTGTGCCGTTCCACATTTCTGCTAACCCCACTCTGTGATGTCCTCTGCCATAGAAGATCTTAACCTTAGACAGCTATGCTTGCTGTGACCCCTCTCTGCTGTCCCCTCTATTTGGAAGACTTTTCTGAGACTGGCAATTTCTACTGTTATTTATCCTGTTGAAGGCCAGTCTCTCCGTATCTGGCCATCCTCTCTCCACTGTATTCCCCAAAGATTTCACCTGGATGTATACTTTTTAAGAATAATGTTAAATGTATATTTTCCCTTCTATTTTGAAAGCTTTTCTAAGACCCAAGTCTGGTCTTCATCCCTGCATCTCATTCCTTAATCTGTAGCACCTAGATAGTGGGTAGTTGTTTAAATAAAGGCTTGTGTCAAGCATCATTTCCAAGGTCTAAGTTCCCAGTCAGTCTCTCAGTACTCACACCCAAAGTTGAGTTGAGTTGAGTTGAATTCTTTTGCTCTTATTGAACCCAGGCCAGGATCTGTAAAGGAAGGCATGCTCCTGGTGGTTATCTGCCCTGGTTTTACCTCCTCTGCCTTGTCACTGTCCAGATCCACAGCTGTTCTCACTCTTCTTTAAGTGCCTTTGACTTTACTTCTGAGGCAGGAAGTACTTGACCACGCCCGTCCTCTTCTGCTCTCAAGTATTCTCACTGTCAACACAACCTTAAATGTGTGTGTCATGATAAACACTGGACTCTTAAGATGTGCTAAAATGATTTGCTCCACCTCCCACCCCAGAATGTCTCTGTTCTTCCTCCGTGCCTAAGCTTCAGTCATTCTTCTGCATTCACTGTCTTTTTCTAAGTGAGACTTCCTTATCTTCTGCTTACTCCATTCTTGAGCCCAATCATTCGTATCTGAGTGTTAATGTACCTGTGTGATGTTTGCTTCTATCCAACTGCCAAAGGATATGAGACATCACTTGAAATTGTGTTCCAGTGTCTCCTTTAAGGACTCCCTTGCCAGCCATCTGTTCAGCTACAGCAACGTGTCCGGGAACTCTCTTGATATCTTAGTCTGATTCACTTTCTGGGCATGACCTGCCCAACAGAGTTTATTTACACTGCTTCTGTTCATGGGGATTGGATTTGCTCCAGGAACCCTGTGTTGGTTAGCAACTAGGAGCTGTCACTTGATGTTTATTGGAGCATGTGTCACTGATTCAGAGGATAAGCGTGATGACAACAGAAGGCCCAGATCTCACACCTCAAAAGGTAAGAACATTGTGAAATGAATTTAAAAATTTACTTTGAGTGGTCTGAATCTGAGTGCTAGTTCGTGCCTTTCTGCCCAAAATGTGCATGTTCTATAACTTAGCCTCCTGAGTCCTATTTAGTACTGCGTGTGACAGTCTTCTTTTAATCTTTGATCTATTCTTGGACAAAGCAGAGTTTACAAAGAAAGTAGGACAGTTTTTACTGGCACTCGTCTCAGGGCAGAGACACCTTAAACACCATCAGTGACCCATTTCTCGTAAATGAAAGTGTGCTGACCGCACTAACCTCAAAGAAAGAACTTCGCACAACATTGCCTTTAGGTGAGTGGGGGTATCTCAGTGAGGCCCCTGGAGATTGTGACTGGAGATCTGAGGATAGCATCTGACCACCCTGGCTTTGGCTTCTCAATAGTGAAGCTGTCGCTTAAATGTTTAATGTTCAATTTTACAACAGACAAATCCACACTTCTATAGAACCCTACTAAATACTACATTAGCCTCCTTCCTGGCTCAACCTTCTGGGAATTCAGGCTACTGCTAAGGTACTTTCTTTCTGTAAAAGAACTTTCCCTATTCACAGAAAATAATGGTGCCAGTTTGTGAGCCCCAGAGGAAGGAATCTTGGGTCAGAAGAATGAAAAGTAATAAAATACAGCATGTTAGCACTGGAACAAATTCAGGCAGAGAAGGAGCTGAGCCAGGCATGTAGCACACACCTGAAATTCCAGCACTTAGGAAGCAGAGGCAGGAGGATTGTGAATTCTAGGCCAGTCTGGATTACATGAGACACTGTCAAAACAAAAACAAAAACAAAAACAAAAACAAATGAAAGAAAGGAAGTAATATCAAGCTGTCTTTCTTTGAATATGGTGCTTAGAACCAATACTCATTGTGATGCAGATTAAAGTCAAAGGGTGGCTCAGGGGTTGGGGGTGGCCTTGCAAGTCTGATGACCTGAGTTGGAACTCCTGAGCCTAGAACGTCACAGGCCATGGCATGCACATGTAATCCAAGTAATCCTAGTCGCGATAGAAGGTGGAGATCTGAGGACTATCTGGAAATCCGGAAACTCACCGACTACTCGGCCTGGAGTATCGGCCTGGAGTACACAGTGCAGCAGCACGAACAACAAAGGGGCCGCCTTAACGAGGCGGAGGCTGAGAACTAATTCCCCCAAATTGTCTTCTGACCTCCACATGTGCTCTGGCCATGCATACATGCATGCATACATACATACCCATCCACACACAGAGAAACTAACTATCTAATTACATAAATAAATAAATGGTCTAGATTGAGCACATTTAGGTTAAAGCTATATTTTGTTTTATTCCCTATGAAAATTGGATTTTTATATTTCTGCCAAAGTAGTCCCTTCTATGAACTATTACTTATTCGTTGGTCTTAATTTTTGGCTAAAGAATTCTTCGAGTTTGTATTTTAACACAGGTAAAAGTTGGAGAGAAAATAATTTGGCCGTTTCTCAAAAGCCTGAGTTATGAGTGACAAAAATCAAAGTTCTGGAAAAGCTTAGCAGATATTGAGCAGACACAGAAGAGTAAGACTTGGGGAGTCAGGTTCCCCAGTTCCCCAACCTGACCCTAAATCCTGATCAAAGACAGTTTTCTAGGTTAGGAGAGAAGTGGGGGGTGAGGAGGAGCCGATGAGTTTACACAATGGTGTGCTCTTGAGCTGGAAGCTGAGAGGGAGAACGTGAGGACAGAAGTTGATTCCCCTGTAGACGGAGGCAGTTTCAGACAGAGGACTCACTCCGAGGGTTTTAGTCTTGGCAAGCATAGAGACAGCTGGGAGGCGCCTAGGCAGAAACTGAGGAGACTTCGCTCAGAAACCTCAGTGTGGCTCCCTGAAGAGAGAGAAGCAAGGTAGCCATTGCCCTGAGGCCTTACTGTAAAATGGTATCATGCTGAGAGCACAGGTGAGAAGTCATCCAGGATGCAGGTCAACGAAGAGAGACCAGATGCCTGCAGCTTCCGCCAGCAATGCCTACTAGTACTTAGAAAAGGAAGACAGGGTAACTGGGTTGACAATGTGTTCTAGTTTGCCTTCGATCGCAGTGACAAAACATGATGACCAAATCCAACTTAGGGAGGAAAGGATTTATTTGGCTTGTGTCTCCCGGGTCACAATTCATCACTGAGGGAGCTGAAGGTAGAAATTCAGGGCAGGAACCCGGAGGCAGCAGCTGAAGCACAGGCCATGGAGGAACAGTACTGCGTACTGGCTTGCTCCTCTGGCCCATGCTCAGCCTGCTTTCATATACGATACAGATCAACCTGCCCAGGGGTTGCACCATCCACAGTGGGCTGGGCGCTCCCTCATCACTCAACAATCAAGAAAATACCCCACAGACATGGCCACTGGTCAGTCCAATGGAGGAAATTCCTCAGTTGAGGCCCCTCATCCTGGGTGTGTCAAGTTGACAACTAAATCTATCTAGCACACTAGAAAAACCTTGAATTGTTCAAATAAGCGGAAGTAGTCAAAATTTTGATTTTGCTCCTTAGGCATAATGATAATATGAATTATAGAAAAATAAAATTATATTGCTTTTCTGACAGAGTATATGTATGCACATACATACAAAATATATAATGTAAATATATATGTGTGCGTGTGTGTGTATGAGAGAGAGAGAGAGAGAGAGAGAGAGAGAGAGAGAGAAAGAACAAATAAAATGTAGTGGAAAAATAAAAGAAACATAAAAACCTGAATATCATGGAATTTTATTTTATTCTTCTTGTATGCTTTTTAATTAGAGACATTTTAAAGAGTACAGACTTCTCTAACATTAGAGACAAATTCATTAGTTATAAAAGAAAGAATTAGTGTAAGTCATGAGTTTGTGACTCTCAGAAAAATGAAACCTAAGATCTGTTCTGACCTAGGGCCTTTGTGTTATATTAGCTGATATAGAGATCCCAAGTACCTGTCTCAGGACTTGACAGGAAGTTGGGTTGCTCACCCTAAGCCCTTTCCTTCCCTCCTCCTTGACAATGGGAGAATGGAATGTCCAGAAAGCTTCCTGCATGCTGGGAGAGGGAAATTTGTGTCCACACCTGCTATGGGAATACGCAGTGTCAGTTATGGAGGGCGATGGGAATACGCAATGTCAGTTATGGAGGGTGATGCGATTCTGGCCAACTCAACTCAAGGGGCCTCTGATGGGTGCATGAGAATTGTTGAAATGTCTCATGACTTTTAATAGAAGAGTTAAGGAAGAACTAGAAAACCGCTAACTCTTTCTAGAAGATGATGCGTGTGTAATCGCTTCCTGGAACTGTGTCGGTCGCGGTCCAATCATGAGGTAGGGGACTAACTTGAAGAAAAGAAGACAGAGCAGAACTAAAAAATGGGAGGAACTGATTTTAATTTAAGTTGATCAGTTAATCGCCCGTGGGATCTCCATGTGCCTGCTAATCTGAGATACCCAATGCACTTTTTGTTCCATGCATTTTAAACCACCATTTCTTCATAGCACTGTTACAGTATGCATGCTTTAGTACACAGAATTATCCATAAAGACTAATTTGTTTTCTTCCTATTTTCATGACTCCACCTCTTCCTATTGTGAATAGATTAAGGACCCGGACGATATGTTATTTATTTATCTTTAGAGAGCTAATCCAGGGCTGTGAAAATTTAAGTGGTCAATGAGTTTAGTTAAACGGAAATAATACAATTATAACAGGGAATAATGTTCTGACGTGGCAACATGGGCGAGTCATGAAAATAGTATCCTAAGTGAAATAAGTCAGACACACTGAATGACAGATGTGTGATCCCACTTAGGTGAAACATCTCGGATGGGTAAATTATAGGGATTGAATATTGATTAAAGGTGACAGGAAAGGGGAGGGACATTTTGGCACCAGTCTGGCTATAGCCTAGGTGGATTCTTTCATGACATGTCAATAACTCACAGACCTAGACTCCAGCTCTTGCTTTGGGTACAAGGAGGGTGTGTCGACTAGAACAGAAAATGGAGTCTCTGACAAAGTAGCATTCATTCATGTAAAGACCGAAAGAAAAGTTGCTCTGAGACAGGTATCTCTGTAGCCCCAGCTGGCCTGGAACTCTCTGTGTAAACCAGATTGGTCTTGATTTTACAAAGATCTTCCTGCCTCTGCCTCCAGAGTGCTGGGATTAAAGGTAAGCACCACTGTGTCCAGCTTGGAATGGTTTTGAGAAGGAGCTGCCTAAATGAAAATCGTCATAATGATTAAAATCTCCCTAATGCAGCAGAAAAGAAGATGGTGTACCTCAAAAATCCCCAATAAAAGGGCTCCTACCTTTGGGCAACTCCAGGAATTACTGGAGAGCTAATATTTTTTTCAGTTCTGAAATCATTGAATTACAGAGATATGCTATTAGTAGAATTTCATCTACATTATCACTTCAACACCCTGGGAAAAGTAAAGTTGGAGACTGGCTTTTCTCATGTGTAACAAAGCTCTGGACAAAGAGTACTGTGAATCAGTGCCCAGCATGAAACCTGGCATCAATGAGCTCAGAACTGCCAAGGGAGTGAAGGAATGAATGAACAGGCAAAGCAGTAAGCCACAAAATGCTGCAGGGATAATGCAACTATGGAGAAGCACCTGGCGCAAAGGCTTCCGTCTGACTTCATGGTCACCAAGAAAGTCTTTGAAAAGAGACGAATTAATTGTTTTCATTTTCTGTTGAATTTTTGCAAAATGCATTCAATATGTTTTCATCATATTTAGACCCCCTCCCATCTGTATTCCCGTCAATACTCTGGGGTGATTTCAGGTACTCTGATACACACACACACACACACACACACACACACACACACACACACATCTTTAAAGTCAAACCTGTTTCCCCAAATGTCCTTCAATGCGGGTCCTTTCACTGGAGCCTGGTCAGCCTATCCAGCATCACACCCTTAAAGAAAACTCACTTTACTCCTTCTCCCAGCAGCCACTAGCTGCCAGTAGTTCCTGGGCTGGGCTGGGGCCTCCTGCCCACTTCACTTCCATACTGGGATTCTTTCTGGCTTGAATTTTTATGTAGGATTTGTACATGCTGTCACCATTGCTATGAGTTCTTATGAGTAACTGCCCAGCTGTCTGGAAAACTATGTTTCCTTGTGGCCATCCACCAGCTCTTGCCCTTACAGTCTTTACACCCCTTATTACTAGGTATTACTAGGGGATGGATAGATAGATAGATAGACAGATGTGTGCATGAGTGTGTGGGTATCCCCTCAAACTGTGAGTCAAAGCAAACCCTCCCCTTCTTAAGTTGTCAGGTATTTTGTTGTAGCATAAGAAACATAACTAATATGTATTTATTTTTTCTTTTTATATTTTATCTAAATTTCAGGTGTATTTTTAACCAAACCTGAAATCGAAGACTGTGAAATCTCTCTCCTGCTTTTTCTTAGTTCTCATAATGTTCAAAATAGGTGACTGAAACAGGTGATTCGATAAAAGAGCTGCTGAATGCTGCAGAGAGGGCAGTTAATTGGCTTGCTAATCAGTTCCTAAGCAAAGGGCTAACACAATAATGGGCCAATAATGAGATGACTCTTCTGAGCCTGGCTGATGGCTAATTGCAGCTGGTTTGTAAAGTATTAATCAACTTGGAGTCAGCGGGTAGGAATATGGTTCCTTCCTAAATAAATTATTCCCCACTTTCTGTGACAATCATAATTGGTGTATTTGAATTATTTTAATACACTAATTGAAGCAAATCTTAAAGTTTGAGTCATTCTGTAATATTCTTTGATTAAAATATCAAGTTATCATGTTTTATATTCTTAAAGATGAATAGAAATAATAACTCAATAGACCACACCGCATTAAAATGTAAAATGTCATGGTAGTATGTTACACTTTAAGATTTTTTTTTTCTGGAAGGGTAGTGCTTTCTAAAGCAACCTTTTATGTAATTTCTTCTTAAAAACAAAATATTCTGCCCCAGTATTTTAATTAGTCTTTTCCTGAGATTGTATCTTTGGGTTCACTGAAAACAAAGCTCTTTCCATTTGCCTATTACTTGTTATGTCCTCGGTACACTTAATGTGTTTCCTGTGAGTCATTTGCCTTTTCCAGTTTTTACCAAGATGCTCTAACATGAGCTAGAAGCATTATTATTTTGGAAAGACAGCAGGTACAATAATGAAATTTGAATCACAGAAATAAAACTTGATTCAGAACTCAGTTCATGGATAAAATAAGAATTCATTAAAGAGAGTTAAAAACTGCTCCCAAATAGGAGATCTGGATAGAACTGCTCCAAGGACAGGGATTAGTAAGAATTTCAAACACACCTAGACTTGGGTCAAGTATTGGTTTGTGTAACATATTTTACATACCAGCTACCATTACAATTGCTTATGCGTTATCCTACCCCAATATTTAGTACTCAGTTAAAGAAAACATGACTTTCTTCTAAATAAAAAATACTAAGTTTTAGTGGAAAAAATTTGAAAAGGTAGGTAAAGAGAGAGAAACCCTAACACATAAGATATCTGCAGCAGTACCATCACCACAAAGAATACTTAGTTAGTATGTGAAATTACCCTGTGCTCTGTTAACACTACACTTTTACACATACACGCATGTATGTATAGATGTATACTGTTCCAGTTTTGTTTCTGATCTTGTGATAAAACACTGGTCAAAATCAACTTGGGTGGGGAGTATTTCATCCTCCAGTTTAACATCCATCATCAAGGCAGAAGCTTGAAGCAGAAACCACAGAGGAACAATGCTTACCGGCTTGCTCAGCCACCTCTCTTATAAAGCCCAGGCCCCCTGCCCGGGGATGGCACCACCCATAGTGAACCCTCCAAAATCAATTTACAATCAAGAAAGTGCCCCATAGACATACCCACAGCCAATTTGACGGAGGAAATTCCTCCGTTGGGGTTCCTTCTTCCCAGCTGTGTCAAGTTGAAAACCAAACCAAGTCATCACACACACACACACACACACACACACACACACACACACACACACACACACGGGGGTGGGGGTGGGGGGGTAGTCCGTGTGTGTGTCCTATCATTTAATTCTCATAAAAGTCTTACAAACTAATATGCCAGAATTTAAGACTATTTAAAGTAATTTGCATCTATTCCTAAAGGTTTTCTTACACTTTACCACAGTTTGGAAAACCAAGAACTATGTTTCCTAGACCCCATTACCACAGGTTCTGCAAGTTATTTATATTTTGCCATCTGATGACATGCTTTATCACAAGTCTTGGGAAGACACATGATACAGCAGAAGTTAGTTTCACAGTGGCCTCTGTATCTCTTTTCAGCCACGTCATCAGAGCTTAGGCAGGACTAGAAAGAGAAAGATTTTATATAGTCCGTCACTCAGATCTGTGATTTCCCCACAGTTGTTATGTATTGCCTTCCTTCTTCAGTTCGTTCAGCTGTTTTCTAAGCTTCAAAATACAATGAAATCCTTTCTGTTTTTAATATCTAAGAAGGATCTGTTTCCTGATTAAACCTTACTTTTACAGCAAAATAGTCTTAGGTCATTCTCTAATACTCAGTGAGAATTCTCCAGGTCTTCTGTCATCCACAGTTGTCAATAATTCAGTTTGATTCTGATACTATTGGGCTGAACTTACTGCAGATCCCGGCTAGTTAAATGTCTTGCCATCACCAGACTGCACCCACTTGCAATGGCAGTTTTAAGAAACAAAACATCTGTAATTCTGACCAACTGGCTATAAATCAGGGGCTTCCATACCTCCCTTTCAATAATGTCAATAATTTGCTAGAACAGCTTACAAGATGTAAACCTGGTAATACTGGTTTATTATAAAGGATACAACTCAGGACTAGCCAAATGAGAGAGGAATAGGCTACGATAGGGCTGGGCATTAAGCTTGCAAGTCCTCTGTAGGCGTAACACTCTCCTAGCAACTTAATGTATTCATTAAGATCTCTGAACTCCATTGTTTTACTGACACTCAGTTGTGTAAGTATAATAAAGCATTGGCCACTAATGATTGAATTTGCTCTTAGGTTGAGGTGGAGTAGGGTGAGGTTGGGGCTGAAATTTCTAATCCCAAATTGTGTTTTTGTCTTTGCTGTGATTAGCCTCTACCCTAAAGCTACAGAGAGGCCCAACATGAGTCACCCCTCAGCGTAAACTCAGTCGCAGGTGAGGGGGTTGTTGTCCATAGTAAGAATCTCCCCATTACTCCTATCTCAGGAGACATGTGATTTTTAAAAAATGCATTTATAGACACCTAGATAGAAGGCATAAAAGCTGAAGTTGGTGCCCACTGGGTCTGTATCTAGGGGCAGAATTTTACTTCTATCATAAATTTATCTCACTTACTAACACTTTATGCCAGTCTAAATTTTATGCATTTTTACCTATTTATAACACACATAACTTATAAAAATGCAACAATTTTCTGTTTTTAAATGTTATCATGAGGATTTTCTGTAACTTACACATTTGACTTGTAGGAAATAAAGATTATTCCATTGTTAGTATAACCATAATATATTTAAACAGTCCTCTAATATTGGACATTTGAATGAGCTACAAATGTTACCTTAAATAATACTGAAATGATTCTCTGTTTTCCTACACTTTATTTTATATCCTAAAGAAAGTTTCCTAAAATTTGAGTTACTATGTATCACGCTTTGAGTTACTTTAAAATTTTCATGTTAACACTCACTAAATGTACTAACTATACAAAAATTCAAGTTAAAAATACAACTTCTTTGGCCATCTTATTTAAGTTTATCAAGCAAGACTCAACAACAGCAGCCAGCCCCAGATTTCAAAAAGTCAGGCTTCAATCTGATGTTATCTGCCATAAAAGCAAAAAATTACAACAAAGATGGAAATGATTCTGGTGGTGATGGCACTGATGTGGTAACTGTCTTGTTCATGACAGTTCCAGGGACGCACACCCTTCCTTCTTTGTTGTCTCTTCTGTGATCATTAACAAGGCAGGAGGCCCCAACCTTAGCCAAGGAACTATTGGCAGCTGATCACTGCTGAGTGAGAGAGTTGATCTTTATGACTGATACTAGATAGACTGAGCAGGCTCAGTAGATGAACTCACATCAAGGAATATCCGGGTATACAAACTTGACTCAATAGACACATATGACAGAATGCATGGGATCTGGTGGGGGTGTGGGGGATGCAGACAGGGGAGGGAGGGTCTAAATATGATTAAGATGTATTATATGAAATATAAAAAGATTCATTAAAAATATGCATTTAAAAGATATGATAATGCAATGTAGATCTTGGCTTGGATCCTGAGTCAGAACAAAATGTCTTTTTCATTTGCTATAAAAGATATTAGTGGGATAATTAGTGAAATTTGAATAGCTGCATTGACTTAGCTTTGAATCACCATAGAACGCTTGTATTGTTTAAATTGAACGTGAATTTGTACCCTAAACAAAGCAAACCAAAAATGAAGGAAACTCCAGGGTCCAGGTTTAATTCCATTTAGAATCCTAAATTTTCATTTGAAGATTTCCCAGCAAGCAATGGTATTTTCTGTGATAACACATACAGGGCAAGCCTGTCTTTTTCCACTCTTAAGTCACTGTGTGAACACCTAGACCAGTAAATCAAGCTGGTCCTTTCTCACACAACTTCAGTATCATACCAGGACTTTGTTAGAAATGAAAATCTTTGACTCCACCCAGATATACCGAATTGAAAATGAACCCAAGCAATCTGTGTTTTAATAAAGTGTGTGTGTGTGCGCGCGCGTGTGTGTGCATGCACGTGTGTGTGTGCGTGTGTACGTGTGTGCATGTGCGTGTGGGTGTGTACACATTTCTTTGCTTTTTGTTTTATGCCCTCCATTACCTCCATGCAATACCCTACCAAAGAATTTTGGTCATATCCATCCTTCATCCAAGATGCTTTTTCTCAGCTGGCTTTCCAGTGACTTAAGAGTGTTGGTATTGCCACTAGGCCTGTCTTAATGGAGATGGTGACAGCATCTGCTTTACCTGCTAGAAATTCCTGGAGTTTCCTAGTCTCTGTTCTTTCAAAGAAGCCTCCAAGTGTGTCAAGTGTGTGAGAAGGTGGCCAAGTTATAGACTGGTTGTTGCATCATGTAGTTTACAATCATATGAGATGACATTAGAGAGAGAAGCATTGCCATTTACACAAAAGTTATATGTATACTCATATAAATAGATTTGGGATACATACACACACACACACACACACACACACACACACACACACACATTATCATTTTGAATTGCCAGGAAACTCCTAACGTGGAGACCGGGAGAGGAAACAGGAATCTCAGTGTATGATTCAGTAAAAGTAGCTTAGGGTGTGACCTGGGTGGACCCTGTGCATAAATGCCTTTTGAATTTCCCTAACTGTGGGTGTTCCCTGACAGGTTTCACTAACTGATTCAGTTTTTAAGTTAAGTATATTTATGTTTATACTAATTAATAATGTTATGACACCACCATTTGATAAGATATATCCGCATTTAGAAATCATCATATATACCATGACTACTCTGTTTTAATACATGTGAGATGAAACAACTGTGCCTTCCTTTGGGGAAACTCAATGAATGTATGCAGACTATGAGGGACGTATAACTAACTACATTAACATGTGAAAAAAAACTCACAAAAAAAGGAAAAGAGAGAAGAGCTGACTTTAGAAGATTTTTTATAATGAATGTAGTCTGTAAAACTAAAGGCAAACTGAACTCCCTAATAGTATTGTTCTGTGGTTGATAAAGTTATTTTCCATAGAGGTGTTTGTGAAAATGCTGGTACTGCTATTATATATGTATACTAGAATTAAGCAATTCATTAAATAGTTGCTCTCCATTGAGGTGAAAACTTATCCATCAACAAGAGAAGGAGGCTAGAATGCAGAAAAGAATTAGAATCAGAAAGAACTTATGTTCAACTTAATATAGATGGTTATATATGGAAAGATGTAGACATGTGTATGTACACAGGCTAGTGTTCATTTATGTATTTCTTTGTTATCTTAGAGGGTCTGAACAAAGTCACCTACCACTAGTAGTAACAAACATCTAGTACACAGATTTTAGTTTCTAATACCATTTCCTAATTAAAGGAACCAGGGGTACTAGGAGAAACAGTTGATTCTAGTGCAGGCAGAAATACTCAGCATGAGCCTGTAGCATCTTACACTACCAGTATAAGGAAGCGGCTTACTAGCTTCTCTTTGAAAGTTCACAGTAACGTGTGTATCTCTCAAAGAAGCATGTGGGCCAACTGAAAGAGTTCCTAGTGGTAAAGCTGGAATAATTTGAGCAACAAAGTGAGGTAGTATCTCATATCAACTGAAGTTTAGAACTATTCATAAATCCATACTGATATTAACAATTGAATAAAGAAATAAATGGAAAGACAGATCTCCCCATAGAGGAGAGCTGTTTTTTTAAAATTCTGCAGATATTTTACCTAAAGTCAGGAGAAATGCAGTGCACTCCCTGAAGGCTGTGCATGGTAATCTCCTCCAAAACAAGCAGCATAGAATGGGAAGGAAGGAGGCTGTGTAATGGAGAAGCCAGATCAGCACTGCCTGAGGCAGAGGGTCAAGGTCCACATCAGTCATCATAAATTATGTTGACATTTTGTGCCTTCAGGATAATGTGTTGAAATGTCAATGTACGTCTATGGTCTTCGTTCCCCAAACTCATAATCAATGTTCCAATCAGGAAACGAATATCACTCCAGTACAAGGGAATGCTTTGCTGTACCTGAAAAATTCCCTCAAAATTGTCAAAATCATTAAAACAGTGCAAGCTTGAGAAACTGTCAGGGCTAAGAGGAGTCCAAGGGGACCTGGCAGCCAAATGTACTGCAGAATATTAGATAGGATCCTGGACCAGGCAAAGGACATTCGATGAAATAAGAAATTGGAACAACTGTGAACTTTAATGGTAGTGTAGTGATGGGAGTTAATTAGTTGTGACAAATGAACCAATTACTTATGACAAGTCGTTTCTAAACTAATATGTTAATAAGGAAAATTCTGCGTGTAACAGGAACTTTGTGCTACACACTCAACTTTTGTACAAATCCAAAACTGTTCCAAAGTACAGAACCCATTGCTTAAAAGAATAAAGCCTACCACACTTTTTCAGGAGAGCCTGGTTTCCGTTCTCAAGGGTTCTTTTCAGATCACTCCAATAGGACTGCTGGGGTGAGGCATATCAATTTATGGAAGTTAGAAGCAGGAAAATCAGGGCTGAAATTGAACCCCTATTCTGTTTGTGAAACCCATGTCCCAGATTACAGGCTCCACGGTCCGAGGGGCAACATTTGAGCTCTATGCTTACAATCAGAATGGGTGCACTGGATGTGCTAATGGGCTTTCCATGCATTCCTAACTAAACCAGGAATGAAGGCACGAGTGTGAGGCTATCAATTTTCGATTCACAGCTATTTAGCTATGAATACGAGTGAAAAATTTAGCTTAATAACTTCTGACACTTGTAAGCCCCTGAATGTGAATGTTTGAACCATAGGACCATCCAGGCATTATGATTCTGTGACTGCAAATCCTTAGTATCTGATATAATTCATAGTAATAGTAGCTAATAGCAATGAAATCTCTAGCATGTCTCAGACGCTAGAAATATAGAATTCAAAGTCGTTTTTAGCAAAGAAAAGACCAGAGTTCGTCATGTATCCTGGCTAATGGCAATTCTCTATTTTGCTTTAAATCATAGCTGTGTTCCAGTTGCGGGCAGAGATTCTGGTGTCTGTAGATATCCATAAAGCTGGTGTAAATCTCCAGATCCTTCTGTCCTCTTTAGGAACCTGAGCATAGGTCACATCACTGCAGAGGCTCCTGGTCAGAGGCCGAAGGCTGTGCTCACCTGGGATGATGGTTTCCCCATGCATAGTGGCTCCCACACAGGTGTCCCTGACTCAAACCCCTTTGGAGCTGAACCACGGTAATAGAGAACCTGGCTGTCTTTCTCCAGTACCCCATCTTCACTCATCAGCCTACCCAAGCCCTGCATGTGTTCCTCTCATCATTAAACGAACTTCCTGATTCTTTTCCTCTCTGTTTTATTTAGGTAATAATTAGAACTCGCTATTTTATGCTCTAATGGTTTTAACAGCTTCAAAAACCTCTACTGGTCTAGAAGCTTTTATAGTCAAAATGATTAAGTGAAAAATAGGCTTAAATGCTTCCTGAATTAGGAAAATAAATAATGATTAAACCTGATTAAGTGAAAAGTCAGATGAACAAGGTGCAAGCCAGATATAGCTCTTTATATAAGTACTCGCCACGCCAACATGCAGAGGAAGTTTTAATGAGAAAGGAATCAGCTGGCACCCCTCAGAAGTGTGCCCACCAAGGGATACTACCTTAGACACGGCGGGCACCCAATGCAGGATTAGGCATTTGTTCTCAAAGCAGTCTAGTTCTAATGGCCAATTAAGAACATTTGTTCAACTTCACCATCCTCTTCTGGTGTTTACAGCTTCCGCTTTGAATGCCAGAAGCTTTTTCAAAGGAGCTTGACCTTTTCACAAAGGAGCATTTTCAGTTTAACCTCTAATTTAATATGACTGGCATACAAAAGATAACAGTTTGATGCTCATGCAGTAATTCAAAGGAAGGAGAGATGAGGCTTTCAGACAAAACACAGCACAGACTGAGGAATGAAAAATACTGATTGCAGGCCATTTTTAAGCAGCCAAGGTATGTTTTATCCTAAGCTTTTCTGGTTGCAAAAACTTATAGATCTTTGTTGTTGGGGGACAGGAAAAGGATCCCGAGAAGGAAGGGACATAACTAATTCCAATGACCACAATTTTATCTCCTGGACTGTTCTTATTTTAAAGCAATGCTATATTTCCTTAAGGTCATTTTTATTCTTGTGTCATAATTCTAGCTCAGTGACTAGCCTACGAGTCCAGAAAAGCAGAATGGTAAAACGGTTCTTTAATAAAAACTTTATGGCTGTGCACTATAGTCTTTATGGGATTAGCTCCTGAGTGGGTCTGAAGGCTTGAGAGACAATGTCACTGAAGCCCTAGGACACTAGAACCCCAGCATAGTGGTGGTTATTGCTGTTTTTGTTTGGGGAAGTTCTTTTCATCAAGGTGCTGACCTTGAGCAGTACAGAAATGACATCTCAATGGAGGATGGAAGGAAAAAACCAGCACCATTTTGGAATGACAGTAGCCTTGAGGAAACAATTCATTGGACATGTCTTTTCATAAAGATGGATTCTCTTCACAGGGACTCTAGGGTAGAGAATGGGGAAGAGTCAGGTTAGAGCCACAGAAGGTGCAGGAACAAAGGCCTTGGGGCAGAAAAGAATTCAGAGGTCCTAGAATGATGAGCCAGTGTGACCGGATCATGGCAAGCACAGGAAAATGTCAATAGGTAGGCAGCTAGAGCATTGGGCTCTAGGGATGGCATTGACATGGTCTCCCATGTAGAGAGTGAGTCCCAGGTAACAAAAGTGGCACTAGGGGACCGGTATGCAGGCTGGTCAATGTTTCAGTGGCACTAGGGGACCGGTATGCAGGCTGGTCAATGTTTCAGGCAGAGATGAGAGCTGTTCACCGCCTAGTGCTGGCCAGTCAGACTCCACTCATTTGCATATGTGCTGCGTCTTTTGTGGGTCAGCCACTTCCTGGTCTCCTGTTCCTCCACTAGAACACCCCATCCTAGCATTTCAATCCCAACTGTTCCACAACACAAAACACATAGCGTTTTATTTTCTTAAGTGTTCATTTCTATGTCTCTCTCACATGCTAAATTGTGAGAACTCAAAGGACATTCATGGGATATAATTTATCTTCCTATTTGCAAAACCTAGCTCAGTGCCTGGCATTCAGTGGTCTCTCAATAAATCCATTTGAGTTTAATTGGAAAGTTGAACTGAATTCAAGGCTGCTATCTCAAATTCTCAGGGAAAGAGCTTGTCATCACATCCTGCCAATTTGAGTGCATTCACCTGTTTGAAAGTGTGCAAATAATTTCCAAAATGGTATATGATTTGCCACCTTCTCATCACAAATAAAAAATAGCAAAAATAGAAACCAACTTAGAAAATTAAAAATTAGAAAAGCAGTTGGCTAAAAAGTCTTACTTTCTCAGTCATCAATCGGTTTCCTTTCTAATCATGAAACAAAGTGACTAAATTTAAAAAGTATTGTCATCACTAATGATCTTTATAATGCCCAAGATGAAAATAATATTTATTTTTATTACATTAAACTATGTGATAAATTTATTTTCTTTTCCCCTCAAAACTATTTTTTTAAGTTTCTTTTTCTTACCAAATGTTATCACTTGACTCTTGACCACAATAACCTGACTACAGGTACCAGATCCTAATCCATGAAACCCGTAAATATGAGTTTAATGGAAACCTGGATGTTGCATATGAAATTAAAATAAAAACACTGACATGGAGAGATTATCTCAGATCATCCAAATGGACCCTTAATGCAATCACACAAATCCTGATGACAGAGAGGCAGAGAAAGCACACAAACAGAAGAAGTGTGAGCACGGATCAGAAAGAAACTTAAGACCTTGTCCTTAGAATGACAGAATCATAAACCCAAGGAATGCCAGCAGCCGGCAGGAACGGGAAGAAGGAAACAGGTGGCCGCCCTGGATGTCTGCAGGGAAAGTGGCCACAGGAGTGGGTCTGATTTCAGGTTTCAACCCCCAGAGCCCAATGAGAAATATTTCTGCTGTTTGACCTTTTTGTATTCTTTATTTAGTATTTTTATTTTATGTCTATGAGTATATTGCCCACATGTGTGTAAGTGTACCGTGGGAGGTGTCGGATCTCCTGGAACTGGAGTTAAGGATGGTTGTTAGCCACCATGTGGGTGCTGGGAATTGAACCTGGGTTCTCGTCAGGAGCAGCCAGTGCTCTTAACCACTGAGCCATCTCTTTAGCACCTGGTGTTTTCATATTTGTGGTAATCAGTTCCAGAAACCAATACAGCTACACTCCCCTTACTGTGTGAATTCTTCTTTGGGACCTCATCTGTTTTCTGTCTTCTGTGTTTTTCCACTTCATCTCTCTAGAAAGGCAACAGTAGCTTGAGTTTGGAAAACAGTTAACCACACACACACATACATGCATACATATACATATACATATACATACACACACGCCCACGCCACTTCAGAGCCTGTACCTTATAGACCCTGTTACAGACCTTCTCCACAAAATGGGGAATGTGTTAGTCCACAGTCTCCTGGCCAAACATGGGTCCCATGGATCTTCTTTCTAAGACTGGGATGGAGCTGAAGTAGGACTGTCCTTCCCACTCCCTCCAGTGCTGACACAGAACTTTGGGTATCAAGAACGCCAAGCTGAACTACACTTGTAGGTGATTATGAGGCATACTTTTCAAGGCATAAGTATAAATCAAATTATCTAGCAATCTGATAACTTGGATTGAAGCATTGAATATCCAGACATGTGGTTTGGGATCCCATTTGCTCTTGTCCTGTGATCCACAAATGTTAGACTCATGGCTATGTGAGGACTTAGCAAAGCTGAAAAAAAAGTCACCACAAAAATGAAAACCAAGAATCTGTGAGCTTAGCAATGCTGCCCTCAGCTTATCACCTAACTCAGCCGGTCACTCTGGCCTTCTAATATGTTTTTTATAGTCATTTGTCTTTCTCTTTTTCTTTCCGTGGAACTCCTCCAATGTTTGACTGCACAATCTAGCAATACTGTCTGCTACCAAATGGCTTAGTTGATCCTGCATGAACAAAGGACAATCAAAAAGAAATTCATATTAAGGAATGAAGAACAACACATCTTCTTCTCTGCTAGAACATGAGAAGGGAATGACGGAGAGGTTCTTCTAGAGTCTTGACCTTGGACCTTCTCCTCAAGAGCAAGCAGCGTGCTAAGTTAGCTTACAAATTCTTTATCCTTGATCTATAATCACCCTGGCCTGCCCTCAAAGAGAAAGCTGTTGAGTTCTGGCACTAAACGTTTTCTCCTAAATCTTCCCTTTTGCTGTTTCTGAAAGTGTGTCACCTTTCCCCCTTGCAGTAGTTCCTGGTGAAAGCCCACGTTTCCCTGGCAGCTCCAGGCAGCAGGAGATCTCCTTGATGTTACTCCCTTGTGGAAAATTCTCCAAGCATCACCCATGACACTTAGAATAAAAGCCACACTCCCCACCAGGGCCACAGGCTCTCCTCCGACTTCCTGTTTCTCCCAAGTTCTCCTTCCTCTGGTTTGCTCTTAGAGGATGCTGAGTCCATTTCCATCGTAGGGTCTTCATATTTTTCTGGAACATGTAACTGTTACATCTCCTAATGACTAGATTCATGCTTTCCAAGCACATCCCAACTCACCTATTAGTTCCTGATATCCCACTGGTAGGCATGCCGTGTCTCACTGTGTACAGCTGTGGGGTTTGTTTACTGTCTCTCCTTGTGGAAAGGAAGCCCTGAGGATAGGGATCTCATCAGCCAGCTTCCAGCCATGTCCTCAGAATCTAGAACCTGCCTGTTTTCCCGATGAACACCTCTGACAGGCTGCTCTAGTAGATTTAGCAAGTGGTTGACCATTTCAGGTAACGCCCTTCACAAGTACCAAAGGCCTTCACCTGGCCTTCTGGCAAGATGGGCGGTGCATGGCCCTCAGACCACACTGCCTGCAGCCTCAGGAACTCTCAAGCTCCGGCTCCCAGCACTTCTTTTCCTGTCACTCAAGGGAAGCTCCAGGGGAGGCTTGCTTACTTCACTCTTGCCAATTTTCAGTTCACTGCCTCGATGACAGAAGACATCTCTCTCATTAGAAGTCTTGTTCTTTCATGGCATATTTTTAGAGCTTATCACATAGAGTAGGAATAGCTTGTACACTCTTCTTTTTCCAGAAAACACGAATCCCAGGACTGTCAATCACTTTCTTCTTCCCAACTACTGAGAAAACAGTTAATATGCCAAATGAATATGTATGTATACTATGTATGTGTATAAAGTCCATAACCAGCTTTCCTTCTGATTATACTCATTTGTTTGCTCAGGGACAGCCAAGCATGAGCTACACGGCCACATATGCCTGTATGTTTTTAAAAATGTACTTCTTTGCTCATTCACTACCGCTGTCTTTCCCAAATCCACACAAGTATTTTCTTCATAAAAGCAGCCTCAGAAACCTTAAAGATGTGAATGAAAACATGAAAGATTTGTGTCAATGACATAAAACCTTGAAAAGAGTAGTAAAAGATATAAAAACAAGGTAATATTTATTGAAGACAGGCACAAGCTGAAATTACAGATCTAGAACAAGGATCATAGTAGTGTTGAATAAATATGTGAATAATAAGTATCACTGCTCAAAAAGAAAGCTGTTTATCACAGCAGTCTAATTCTAACTGAAATTTTTAAAAGTGATTTTTCCCGCCAGGCCTTAATTTACTTCATGGATAATATTAATAAGGTACAGATATAAACTAAAGAAAGTTTTAAAGTATTATATTCTAAATACTATGAACACAGGATATAATACTTAATTTTAAATTAGTATTCATAAACACTACACACATGTCTGCCCTATTTGATTCACTGTTACATGTTAGAAAAGAAGGAAGTACAGATTTATACTTTATCACACACAGTTGAGACAGTCTTCCTTTTAGAACAAAGTACCAACAGTTTTAAGTTAGGAAGAAATCACATTTCACAAACGCTACAGAAATTTTTTAAAGTCACAACAAAAGGCCAAGAATCAAAGAGCTAAACTGGGAATTCCATCTCTAGCCCACTCAGGAAAACGCAGTAGATGCCAAAGATCAAACACGCTACTTTACAGGACTAACAGTAAATGTTCTCTAATTCATTCAAAGTTAAGAGGCAACTCATTCATGAGTTCAGTACTTTTTAGTAGCATAGTACTTTTGTCATACCTGAAAGCTAGAGAACAGTTAGCTGACTTTCTAACCCAAGTATCCAATGATAGATTGATTTTTTTACTCTAATTCTCAGATAATTGTCCTAAATTGTGCTTTAAAAATCCCTTAATTGATTCACAGAGTACAGGGATCCTTGGCTCCAGAGTTTATTTTGTGTGATAATTCTTGTGCATGCTAACGTCTGAGGACTGCTGGCTCATGAAAAGCAGGCACAAGGAAGGTCTATATGTGGGTGCTTAAGCACTAAATAACTGCCTTTCAGAAGCTAGTAAATCCAGCTTGGAGTTGCGGTGAAATCTAAATCATGCAGAACCTCCCCCCCCCCAACAAAATAAAAACAAGCACTGTTCATTTCTACTCCTGTTATAAGATTGAACTTCCAGAATCTGAGCATTTCTTAGTGGGTTTTTCATTGTTCTTCTTAAAAGAAAAAAAAAAAGGAAAAACTCCCAGCAGAAAGAGAGAAAGAGAGACTTGAATATTAGTCACTTGCACACTAAGCATTTGGTATTGATATTGCAGTTAAAACTGGCCCTGAATTCAAAAGAAAGAGGAGGACAATTAATGCTACCGAGAGACCTTTCCTACAATCCAATCTTTAGTCATAATTTATTTTGAACTTTGTTCTAACTTTCAATGGGGCCTTTAATGGCTTCAGGAAATGACAAGTGCTGGGATTTTCAGTGGCATTTTCTATTCTCAGTAGCTTGATGCTGCTTTAGAGGGTCCCAACCTCTTCATATTGTTTTTTTTTTTTTTTAAATACCTGTAATCAAGGCCTTAACTCAGGTCCTAAGCAAAGCTAACAAATAATTATCCTGCACAATATGGCTAAAAACAGGAGTCTAATTAATTAAAGCACTAATTGAACTTCCCCGTTACTGATACATTAGTTCCTGCTCTGCCATAAACATTAATCAAATTCACTGAATAATTCAGCTCTCTACTTCCCTTACCTGTGTAGACAGATCTATCTGCTGTCCTGTAAGGGTGACATGGATGAAAACAGGGCTGTGTAGTCCTGATAACCAGCACGTATGCACGGTGCAATGAAAGAGGCCGCAGAGGAAAGCCGGTGAGGTTAGACTGGGTATGTGACTATTTTGTTTTACTTTATTTTATTTTAATTTGAGACAAGGTCTCCCTGTAGCCCCATCTGGCCTGGGACTCACCATGTAGACCAGACCGGCCTTGATTTCACAAAGATCCGCCTGCCAATGCATCGCAGGTGCTGAGATCAAAGTTATGTGTGCCATGCCCAGCTCTTACGTGAATGTTTTAAAATATAGATATTATAACCATATCTATATATAATATTGGTATATAAAATATATTTAGGACAAATATTTCATTCTGCTTTAGAGGAGAACTGAAGAAATAGTTGAAAGTATTTCACAAGAACTTCTGCATTATAATGAAGTGGGCCATTTGGATCACAACTGTACAGGCAGTGGATTTTCTCTAATTATGTGATGAGATAAACATTTATAAGTTTTCCTCTGCTGAAATCTAAGCTTTCTGTGGCCTCTGCGTGCTGGCTCTCCTCTCCTCTCCAGCTGGCAGACCCCATTTTCAGAACTGCTGGAGAGAACACACATTGGATGCTGTGTTGATTCCAAGGGCATCACCAGGCGGCTTGATCTGGAATTGCAGGGTGTCAAGGGTGCTGTGCTTGCTGCTGCCTCTAACCAAGCCTTGGCGCATGGAGGAGTTACACATTCCTGAAGGTGCTGACTTCTTTAAATATTTCATCTTCCAATGAAGAACATGGTATTTCTGGTGTTACTGGGGGATGGTGGCGGGTGACAGGATAACAGGATGTTATCTCCTCTCAGAAAATCTGATTTATTCCGCCTGCTTGTATAGACTGCCCATAGCTGTCAGCTGTTGTACGGATTGCATTGGTTAAAGAAAGCCACTTTGCCCAAGGATTTATTCCCCTGAAGGGATCCAGTGATATAAAACGTACAAAAGCCTGGCCTCCTGTGCCAATGTAAGACAACTCTGAAGGGCCATCTGATCCCAGGGTGCTGCTCCCTGTAAGGCTGCTGCTCCGAGTGCTGGGCTGGTTACGACCTCAGAATCCCGCTGAAAGGAAGGGCAGAGAAAGACGCGGACTGTATTGAAGACCGAAATGCACTCTCCCATCGCCTCAGGACAAAACTGAGCTGGGTGTGCTTGTGGGCCAAGGCCTGGGCGCCCTCAATGAATCTGTCTCACCAGCATGACAGGCCGATTAGAGAGGAAAGAACAAGCCGGGCTGAGAGGAGGTGCTGATTGGTCTACCCAGGACCTTTTAATCGGCTCTCAGACACTCATCAAACTCTTCAAAATCAGGTTGAGTTGCTTCAAAGTAGAGTTACTTCAAAGTAATGTTCAGAGGTTTTAAAATAAACTACAGCGTCCTCAGAAATCTCATCGGCTGCAGCAGCTGAGTGGGCCCCACCCCTGCCCTTATTGCGGAAGGAAAATGAGATTCTAGAAATCACTCTTATTACAGGGAGACCAGCAGTCCACCTCCTCCGGCACTGCTGATGGAACAGAGCTATTCGGCCTTCCAGAAAAATCTGGCCACCATTCTGGGGGCTTCGGATTCCCTTTGTCATCATCTTAACCACATGTAGTCTAGCTAGTCCAAATGAGGCGTCCGTGTTGGACATCATCGCGCAGTGGAGGTGAGCCATGATTTAGCTCTGCAGTCTCTCTGCGCTTCAGTGACAGATAGAACCTGCACGGGCGGCAGAAAGTAGGGGCAGGAACGCAGGGGCAGCTTGAAAGCAGAAGTGTGAACTTAATACTGGTGGTGGCTTTGTCCCCAGAAAGCCATCTAAGGCCCGGCTGCCTGCACAGAGCCCCAGCTCATGAAAGGGCACCAGGAGGGCTATGTGAAAAGATTTCTTTTTTAAAAAGTTATCTGCTAGATGTTCTGAAAAGAGCTTTTTGTGTTGAGCTTAAGGCAGCTCAGTTTAACTAGCAGTAGGCAGAGCATTGTTAAAAATGGATAAAAATGGGAGATAAGCTTTGCTCCCACAATCTGCTTCCAACGGATACGGAAAAGAAAAGAAGCGGCTCCTTGGAGACGCATTGTTGCTGCGCTCCTTGGGCTTAAAGGCCTTCCTCTGGAATTAATATTTACCTCCAATTACGGTTTCCTGGGGTAAAGAGTCCCTGCCGATGATCTCCTTCTGAAAAGCTTTGATTTACTGAAGGAGCAGGCAAATCCACTCACTCAGGTCCGCCTCACAGAAAGGGCCAATGAGAAGATTAAAATCAGAGTGGGAGGAATTTTTATTTACATTTCTTTGAAGTTCAGACCTTGGCTCCTTCTCTCTTTCCATCCCTCAGAGCAGAGTGGCTCCAGAAATTTTGCTCAGCTTGTAGAAGGCTCACATCTGCCTCCAGGCCATGGCCACCGTTGGTAGGATTTTCTGCCAAATTAAGCCTTGGCTTATGTGGGAAAAGGTGTGGCTGGGTATCACTTTGCTCAGATGCACACAAAGTGGGGAGCAGCGAAGCAGCTCCAGTCTACAGAGGTTCCAGACCCCCAAGCTCTGCTCGCTCCCCTTCCTCCTTGCTAATCTGCAGGCCACAGGGATCTGCAGGTGCTTCTGGGGGCCGAGAGAATAACAAAGTGGCCTATTTCCTCTAAGGGAGAAGGCCAGGTGTTGGTGCCCCTCCGACTACTGTAGCACTAGCTCTGGCTCTCTCCCAGAGTCCTCAGAATATCCAGTACTAGCACAGGTAGTCAGCCTGGTGACTGACCCATGGAAACCTCTGAGGGCTTTGCCAGCCCGGATGCTGCGTGCTGCAGCGAGTGTCTTCCTAAGTCCCTGAATGTACGCTGACACAACTGTGTGGGGGGAGTGTGTTTAGGGGGGCTTAGACCTCTGCAGCCTCAGTCACGCCATCCCTGGCCTACAGGGGGAATAATATTTAATGCAAAATAGGTCTTAAAATTTTCTAATACTTTGTACAAAGGAGAAGAGAGATAAAGGATTTTTAATAGAGAATAAGTAAAGTCCAGCACAGTAACTCACCACGACTTTCTGCCAACAGAGGGCAGAACCACCACGCGCAAGACCAGTCAAACCTGGATGTGTCAGGACTGCTTTCTTCTTCTAGAAGATGGGAGAAAAGCGCAAGGCCCAACCATCCTTCAGAGTAATGAATAGGTCTTTCAGAGATCACGTGTGAGAGACTCAAGGCAAAGGCACAAAGGACAGACCACTGCCATCTAGCAGGATGAAACACCCAAATCCACAATGGAGGAGCGCCGGGCAGTATGGAAAAGCCTAGCAACCTCAGCCTGCAGTGATAGGGCAAGAAAGCTGCTCTGGCAGCCCTGTGTCTGTCAAGGAGAGCTAACGGGAAGTGATAACCGCAGGTCAGGATGCGAATGGCTTAGGCATGTTTATCTTCTCTTACTCCATACAGGAGTGAGCTGCTCGCCTGGAAGCTCCTACCAGAGAACATTGTCAATTCTTCTTTTGTTTGCTTTTTCATTTTGAAACTCCCAAAAAGATTTTTCCAGGGGAGCAAAGGTTTTCTTGTGTATTCTGAAGGGTTCCTGGGATTGTTTGCTCTGAAGAACCTCTGTGGACAGTAACTGGGAAATATGTTAAACCTGCCACCAATTTGCTTTATTGACAAGGGAGCCTCAGTTGATCCCATGCAGCACAGACTTCCCCATGTGAGCAAGTTGCTGAAAGGGCTTCGTCGCTGAAAAGCTGAATCAGAGGGAGGCAGATGCCTGCGAGAGGAAGCGGACCTCGGGAAACAGAAGGGCGGAAACTGAGCCAGAATTCAAGAGACAAAGCCTGCGATAGAAACAAAAGCTTCTGGTGACGCTGACATGGAAACACTGATTTATCACAGAAACTCTTCCAAAAGAGGGATTTTCAGTGATTCAACCAGGGTGACCAGGGAAGAGAGAAGTGGGACCATGTGTATCCAAAGAGTTCCGTTTATGTGGTGCGGTTCCTGCCTGCTAGCTGTTTAGCTTTAATAAATGATTTTCCTTGTACCCCAGTGTAGGATTTTGTTTGGCCATAGAGAAATCCAAAGGCACTTGACTTGGTTTATGGCACCTGGACAAGTGGTAATTATCTGTCTCTAATTCCCTTGAGGGAACCCAATGTTTCAATAAATTGTAAGAGTTGAGCTTGAGTGGCTTATAGCCCCATCAAACCCTTGCTATGGATGTATAATCTTACAACCACAACTTACTCGGGAATAGTGGGTGATTTAGGAGCCTCTGACCCTCTGAGAGAGCACAGGGAGTTGCCAGACAGCCCCAAAATGACAGTGAGTACACTCCCCACTCAATGGATTGCCTAGCTGCACACATTAGATCCCTCTGGTATACATACTGACAAGACTTGGTGAGCTTCCCAGTTATGTGACCACAGATGTGTTCTTACTTGTGTTTAATCTGCTCACAGACATCTCAGAAAGGGACAGGGGGAGGAGGGTGTTATGTGGTTCATCCAAGTGCGTAGGGAAAAGGAGAGCAGCCAACTGAGCATGCAACCTTGGATCTGGTCTGTTAATACATTAATAAATGTATAAGATCTCCAGTTTCTGAGTGACAACCCCATTAAAAGCGGAGGGGCTCACACTGTCTGAAAAAATATTCATGAGACTCTATTATGACCATATAGAAATGTTTTGCAAGAAATAGTCATATGCAAGAGAGGAAAATAGAGTAGATTGCTACAAAGAACTAAAGCAACCCGGGAGATGGCTCAGTCAACAAAGTGCTTGCCATGCAATCATGAAGACATGAGCTGGGATCCCCAGCACCCATGCAAAAAGCTGGGTGCAATGATGCACATCTGTAACCCACATCTGGGGAGGCCAGGACTTGTAAATCTCTAAAGCTCATTGGCTAGCCAGTCTAGCCACATCTGTAAGCTCCAGGTTCGGTGAGAGGCTTGTCTCAAAATAAATCAAATCATCCAAACATCAAGCTTATGTGCACGCACATATGAACACACACGCAACGCATGAAGGGAACTAAAACACGTGAATTATCATCTATTTAGTTTATAATATGCTCCTAACTTAAATAGTTTGAAGTCACTTACAATATAATGACATAATATAACTAACTCCCAGCATATTCCATAATATATAGGCAAATTCTATGCGTAACTATTCAAGTGTACCTGAAAGAATGAGAGAGAACGGAGCTGGAGATCAAGAGGTTAAATCTGGGTGTGACAAGTCACACTTGTAATCCGAGTACTTGGGAGGCTGAGGCAGGAGGATTGCCACATGTGCTCCACAACACCTCCATGTTGGCTCAAGTCGACTCTTCCAGAGTCAGCTCTGAAAGAACTTCTTAGCAATGAAGTCTTTCTCTATCCTCACCTCACAGAAATGGCTTTTCATCCATCACACTATCTCGTAGTTAGCATCACACTATCTCACAGGTTTTGTGTGCTATAATCCTGTAACTAGATCCAGGACTCAGGGAAGGAAAGCTCTTTTTGTCTAGCACTGGTAACCAGGCCATAGATGTCCTTGGAATAAACCAATGAAAACTACTGAGTGGCCAGGCAAAGGCTTCGGTGTACAGAGCAGAGGTCTGCTGGCATGCTTCCCACATGCTGTCAGAGTTCACTGCCTTTTTTGCATGCTTCCTTGAAAGTATCTATACCCCAATTGCCTAAAAAACTGTTCTTAAACATCTATTGCCTTATAATCTTTGTCCTATGTATATACATCCTAAACTAAACATTGGGATATCAGTGTACAAAATATCTTTTCAAAAGTGCATACAGTTAGTCTTCCTAGGTTCTCCTTTCATGTTTTTTTTCCCTTGTCATTTTCCCTAAAGAACAAAGTATAATAGCTATTTACAACGCATATGCATTATAGTAAGCATTGCAAGTACTTTAGACATGATTTAAAGTTTCTAGGAAGATGTGTGTAAGTTACATACAAATACTTGGAAATTTTATTCAGTCCCTTCATTTGGGAATCTGTGAAGGTCATGGATCCAAACCTCATAGATACCATGAAGGATGAAGTATTTCCAAGGCCATTTATTGGTCCTCTGTACCTCTGTACATCAGCATCGAGCATGCTTTGGGGACGATGATGATTTGTTAGATGATAATGCATTTTTGCAGCAGTAAATTCAGATGGACTGATAATATTAACAAGCATGATTATGTACAACCAAGTGCAAGACACTCTTAGATGTTAATATCAGCTCACATGGTCTGTTTCTCTAAATCTGTATGCTCCTCTTAATAACCCTTTTTTTTTATCCAAGGAAGCAGACTTAAGTGAGATGCCTGACTGAAGTAACAAATTAATCCCAGTAGTTCTCATCCTTGAAATTGACTTTTTCAAATGGTTCTGTTCCTGTTTTTAATTGTTTTATTTCTCTGTAAGCTGCCTCACATCTTTTTAGAAAAGGTAAAAACTATTTATAAACAAATGCAGAAATACAAATACTTGCTTTGGTAGCTTAAATAAACTGTAGGGTGAGCCAAAGAAAACTTGTATCTGAACAGTAAATAAGTTGGAGAGTGGAAGCTTCTTTGTTATTATTTTATCTTGTCTTCATGATTTCTTCCTCCCTTTATATATCTCTTCATTTTTCTTTATTCTCGCTCATTTAATACACGAAGACAATGAAATGCAATCATATCTACTCCCCATGTCCGTCCTCCAACACTCTCCACGTGCCCCCAACACATCCTGCTTCCAATTTCTCGTCTATTAAAAAAAAAAACAAAAAACACTAAACCCAGTTAGCGCTGCCCGTTTGTGCATGGATGTGGGGCCAGCCACGAGAGCATGGAATTCTTACCAGTGGCCACACCCTCAAAGAAGAATGATTCTCTCTTCCCCAGCAACTGGCAGCTGCCAGGAGTTCCTCAGTAAGGGGTGGGGCGTAGAGATCATCTATCCCACCTGTTCCATATTTTTGATCGGCTCTACCTTGTGCAGGTCTTGTGTGGGTGATTCCAGTTGCTGCAAGTTTCAGAAATTCTCCCCTGTCAGCAATGAAGGAGGTGGGACCAAGCAGCTCAGAAGTGTCACAGGAAGCAAAATCAGACCAAGGCCAGGAAGAAGTTAGGTGTGTTACTTTCCAATAATGTAGATTTAAGGCAGCTAAGTTAAAATCACTAGGCAGAGACAAATACCTTTCAGTTGTGGGTGAGTAAAACAAATGAGTTACCTGTTGAAAATCTGGGGAGATGGGCCTTCTGGGGAAATGGAGAAAGGTCCCCTCACCCTTCATGTTTGAATGTTATAATGCATGCTTCAGGGCAAACCAGACACATATGTGTATAACAGTCTTGGCTGAATGTCTGTCTTCTGAGCCCTGTTTTAAATATTCAATGTATTCCCTTCCACTAAGGCCTCTCAGTATTGAACCCCTGCTCCTGAAGTGCAGCCAGTTCTTACTACAGATTTCCCTTCGACTGCCAGCTTAGTCTCCCAGACAACTAAAATGCCCGGTCTCCCCGAACTCCGAACACGCGCCTCTTCCCACCCAGCCAGCGAGGGCGAGAACAAGTGTGTTCCATTCCATAGCTTATTCCATCTTTCGCCTTGACATTTTCATACCTCACTCTCTGTGTGTGCTTCTTTAAAATAAAGGCACAACGTGATTTTCTGGTTTAAGGACAGTAGACAAGGTGACCTTTCCATTTTCTTATGCTACATTCAAAAGGGCACCAGGAAGGAGCTGGCAGGAAATATAAAGATGAGGAGATGAGGAGGCGGGAATGACTGGTCACTAGGCGAAGGAAGGAGCAGGGGCCAGATGTGGGGAGAGGGCTGAGCCAGGCGTCTTTGTTACTGCAACCACCACACAGACTTCCAAGCCTGTTCTCTTTCGTCCTCTTCCATCATCCTGGACCTTTTCCAGAATGCACAATTTGAGGAACTCTGCATTTGGTATCTTTGGCCCTTAAATAAAAGGTAGAATCCTGTCTTAATGATTACCATTTATAAAGTCCAGTTCTACATAATGAGGCCATTGCCAACTCATGGTCAGATCCCTCCCTAACCCAAGGTGCTTGCCATGAATACAGTTAGCTTCCTTAAATGAAAAACTCATCTAGGTCCAAAGATCTGGTTTGTTTAGAGCCAACCTATTTAGTATACTTATCATATAGTGCTGCACTCAGAAATAGAAATGACTTTTGGATTTTTGCTTTATTTCGTTTGGATTTTTGAAACAGGGTCTCACTATGTAGCTCAGGCTGGCTTTCAACTCTCAGTCCTCTTTGCTTTTGTTTCTCAAGTTCTGAGCTTATAAGCAAGTGCCACCAAGCCTGGCTAAAAAATTACTTTGGAATAACCATGTTATGATGTTCTTAGTAGATCTAGCATTGATGATCAAAGTAGGACATTGTGTCTGTTCGTTTCCTCTGAGTGCTGAATGGAGAATCTTTGCCACCTCTAGAATCTAATGGCTGTAGACAGCTCCCTTATGGAAGGGTTAGCCTGCACAGCTTCAAGAAGGTTAAGACAGATGCTCAGACAGACAGTGTGATAATATGAATATGAAATGTTCTCCGTAGGCTTATATGTTTGAACGTTTGGTCCCCAGTTGGTGGTGCTGCTTGGAAAGGTTGTCTAACTTAGAAAATGGAGCCTCACAGGAAGAAGTAGGTCAATGTGGGTGAGCTTTGAGGCTTTCATAATAAGCCCAACCCCAACCCTACTCCCGGTGACCAGGACTTTATGCTCCTCTGACCCAAAAGATTTGCTTCCACAAGAGAGGCACAACAATCACCACTTCAGACTCTTGATGCCCTTAAGTCTACAGGCAGCAAAGATGCAAGATTGAAGGGGTCATGGTACCTTGCACATGGAGTCCAGAGAGTTGCTATGGCTAAGCAACATGTGGCAAGCTCAGAGTCCCTACAAAAGACCCTGAGAGGTAACTCTATGAAACTGTGAAGATGAAGCCTAAGTTACACCAGAGATTCCAGGATGATGGAGAGGCTAGAACCATAGGCTGTCCATCAAAGAGAGCTGCATACATGGAGTGGAGCCAGCCCAAGAGAGGCGCTGTTACTTCAGGCAGCACAGATGGAAGGGTGTGCCTACTTGAGCTTTCTAAATCTGAAATCATGCCATTATGAGCTCCAGATGCCAGACATGAAGCTATAGTATTGGTATTTTCCCTGCTGGATGTTGGTCTGGTGTTGGTTCAGTCTTTCCTTGGTACGCCCTCATTCCCCACTTTTTGGACGGGAATTATCCTCTGTGCCATTGTATGTTGGAAGTATGTAACTTGGTTTTTGATTGTCCAGGGAATCACAGTTAAGACATTTTCTTGAGTCTGAGAAGAGACTTTTGATTTGGGACTTTTGAATAGTGTTGAAACTTTAAAGCTATGGAGACGTTTGAAGTTGGACTGAATGCACTTTACATCAAGAGATGGCCACGAGCCTACAAGAGCCAGGATGGAATATTGTGGTTTGACCGTGAAATGTCACCCATAGGCTCACATGTTTGAACACTTAGTAGTGCTGTTTGAGAAGGTTGTGGAGCCTTCAGGATGTGGAGGATTTGCTGGAAAAAGTGAAAGCAGGCCTGAGAGCAGACCTTAATGCTTTTAGACAAGACCCACTTCCTGATCCTGTTCTGTTCACTAAGTGTGAATGCAATGTGACTACTGCTCCGTGCCTTCCCTGCCTGCTGCCATGTCTTTCCTGCCATGATGGATTCTCCCTGGGGGAACTGTAAGATAAAATAAACCCTTCTCTGTGAGGCATAATGCAAAATGGGTCTTGGCCATGTCACCTGTTAAGAGGAATAGAGGCGTGGCACTCCACTCTGGCTAGTCATGAGACCAGCTTCTGCCCAGCATCTGGAAAGAACCTGCACCAAGGTGATCTACTTGGGGACAGACTAGGTGCAGTTGGGACCCCATTTCATGAGGCCATTGGCTAATCAGACCTATAAGACCCTTTGCACTTCCTTGAATAAACAAGCTTGCAGTACCATCTGTGTGCTTCTCACTCTGCTCCCAGAGTTTGTATCTTAACTCTGCACCTACTCACCTCCCCCCTCACAGTGGAGACCCTTCCTCCTGCTCAGGCTGGCACCGAGCACAGGGACCCCCCCAACATCTGGCACCTGAACAGGGACTCTGCACCGCCCTCCTCTGGTATTGGCAAGATGCCCTCAGTCTGTTAATGAGTAGGCTCCTCTGTGTTCTGCGTGCTGATGGTCCTTGAGAGTGACCCAGTGACCCGCTCCTCTCTCCCCTTTCCTCTGTTCATCTCCCGACCCCCAAAGGAAGCACACTCGCCCTGAGATCCGTGTTGGCCCTTCCCTCTTTGGTTCCATCCCGGCAAAATCATATGAGGGCTTGACTCCCTCCTGATTTTGGAATCTAGGAAAAGCTATTAGCTAAGCATTTCCAGAGGAGACATTGTGTGGGCAATGAGCCCTGGGGAAGGCTGGTTCTCCCATCTTTCATTTAAAACCGCCCGAGCTCACTCCAGTGGTGTAACTATAGCCCACTTCTCTCGGATTGGAGGAGGTGACCTGGAGGCTAGCAATTCATCACACATTCAGAGTTGCACAACTGCGCAACTTTTAAAAGCTGGCGTGCACCTTCTGTGCTGCCTCTTGGAGTGGCCAGTGTGAAGATGTTCTCAGTGGGCCCCAATATTAGGCAACTTGGTTTGGGTAGTGAGCATTGCAGCCCCAGGCTGGACAGACCTCCAGCCACTGCCCCACCTTGGGCCGGCTCCCAGTTGTGCCGGCAGAGTCTGCTTGTTGCAAGGCCTTCAGGCCCGGGTGCAGGTTGTCACCGAGGCCAGAGGCTGTGAGCAGGGCCCACCAGCAGTGGGCTGGGCCTAGTGCGGCCCTGTAGGGTGGGGTGGGGTGTCTTTCTTGTGCTCAGACCGAGGCGTGGCATCCCAGTAGCCCTGGGCTGATGAGGGAGCAGAGGTAGCCTCAAGGTCGCAGTAAGGCCTGGAGGCCGACAGAGAGAGCCAAGGCTCTGCCCACAGAGGCCCTCCCAGTACTCCTGGGTCCTCCACAGGGGCCTCAGCACGGGCTGTACAACACGGGCTGGCTGCTGGTGCAGTCTTAGCCAGGCCACCTGCAGAGTCCAGTGACAGCCAGCCATGTCCTGGGGCCCAGCAGCCCTTGCAACTCCAGCCACATCTCCAGCACATGCCAGCTGGGCACCAGCAGTGTCTCTCCAAGTCCCACAAGCAGCGGTCTGACTTGCAGGCCCAGCCCCAGTCCCGAGAGGTGACAAACAGTGCCAGCCCAGCAGCAAAGGTGGCCACATGCACACCCACATGCACACCCACACGCACAACCACACGCACAACCACACGCGAGCCCAGTGCCAACAGATGCAGCAGCATGGCTCACCAGCAGGGCGGAGGCCCTGAGCGCTCTCATTGCCGCCCCTGGCTTTGGCAAGACTATGTTTTCAGCCAACCCTGCCATAGAGCTGTTCTTCATGGCTGCTTCCTCCAGCAGCTGCTCCTAGCCCTGCAACCACAGCCTCACTTCTCAATTTGCTGGGCTGGGAGAATAGCTCAGTGGTAGAATGCTTGCCTAGCATATGTAAAGCTTTGAGTTCGATTCTCACCCACATCCCCCATCTTTATCATCTCAAAGATGGGTACTGAATTCAAAGTTATATATGGTAAATTATAATATGGTTTTCCTAATTCAGACAGACTTAGAGCCCTCTTTAACAGAGATCAACCTAAGAGATGAATAGCAAACTGATTGTGGGTATAAACTTTCATGCCTCTGATTCAGACAGACTTAGAGCCCTCTTTAACAGAGATCACCCTAAAAGATGAATAGACAAACTAATTATGGGTATAAACTTTCATGCCTCTGGTCAAGTATAGCCAGAGAGGATCTCAGGTTTGTTATTGGTGTAGGCAGAAACTTTTGTCAGCCTGGTTCTTGATCTTGGGTACTCACTGCCAAGTACCCATGGCTTAATAAGATTTAGGAATATCAAGTGAGATAATCTCTTTATTGGATGTTCTATCTCTTGTCAATCAATTCCTGTTCCCAGTAAAGGACCCAGCAGATGAAAAGACTCATCTGCCTAGACAAATATATACAAGTTCTAAGTGACAGATGTTTTCATTCCTGCTAGTAGTGACTGAACTCCACAGCCCTTCTGTCCCATGAGTTAAATTCTAAAGAGAAACAAATGTCCTTTTTTGTGTAAATCATATTGGTAAATTGCCATGTGCTGTTTGAGCTCATTGAGAAGCTGACTCTGGAGATGGGATTGGCCCTCTCACTTCAGACTCAAGCCTGTTATCTCAGGATGCTCTTCAAGACTCTTGTCCAGGTTCAGGTTGGCCTCCTTACCCTGTGACAAGAAAAAAGGAGAACCAAACAGCCTCAGAGTAAAGACATTGTACTATTGAGAATAAAGAAGGGCTACACTAATCTCAACAGAGGTTATTATTAATCTTATGGTATAAAATGTCTATAGCAAAAGTAGTTCATGGAATTCTCTATTTTCTCACAATAACAAAAAAGTCACTAACATGGACTAATGAAAATGTATAATAAAGGGGACAATTCACAGTTCTTGGAGAAGATAGATAGCAACCTCTGCCTAAAATTCCTTAGTTAGTGATTATGCTGAAGATTGTAAACTTCAATTTGATAATGTGTTCCCAGATGCCAGTTGCTTCTCTCTTCCTAATGTTAACACTTCCTCAAGACCTAAAGCAAGGTTTATGGTTTCTGTGTTTTCTATAAGGTTTAACTAGGAACTTATAAAGTACAATGTATACACAGGTAATATTAATTCATTACATTATCTTATGTGTGTAATTTGCATTCCCTGTTCTTTTAGTAAGATGATGCTGCACAGTACTCATCTGAGACATAAATAACTGCCATCTTCACATCTTCAACAGTGCCTACTTGCAAAAGAGCATCATATTTGAATTTGTTGACTATTGTATTCTTTCACTGAAGGAAGGGTAAGCAGGGTCATTGGACCTTCACCTTAGTATCTAGCCAATCCTCCCAGTCAGCTTTATGTAATTTTGCCCTAATCACAAATGATCTCCTGGATTTGGGGAGGAATTCTGGGGAAAGCTAAAAGGGAAACTTGACCCATAAGGTTATAGAAAAGTCAACATCCATGCTAGATAAAGACTTTACAGTGCATCTACTCTCAGGTCACCTATATACCTGTTAATAATACCTCACCTGTCTGTATGAGTAAAGTCATTCATTCCCCAGGGTGAACTTTAATGTGACCAAACATCGGTTTGATACTAGAGCCTTAGAAAGGGAATAAACATTGCTTAGTACACGCAGAAAGAGAATTCTCACAACAGAAGGAAAATTTGCTTTTTAATGTTATTACATCTCATGGTACTAAGAAAGAAAATGGAAAGATGAAAGATGATGTTAGAAAGATATGGGAATGGAGATATTTTTATTAAGAAGGATCCATATAGGAAGATTATGATGAGTGGATAGTTCCAGACTAGAAAAGGAAAGATGAGAAAGTCTGTACAAGTGATTAAAAGTATGAGTCAATGTGTTATGGTATATGAAAGATGAGAGAAATTTATGTATATGTAATCTTAAAATTTCTAAATAAATAGTTTAGTCAAATACTTTAAGGAACAAAATATATGTCTACTCAAGGTTTATTCAAGAAGGTTTGGGTTCTGCCCAAGCTAAAGCTGCATAGCAAACAGTAATTAAAAGTACAGATTGGTGTAACTAACCTTCTTGAGTATTCAACAACCATATTTAGAGGCCTATACTAATCTGGTCAGAGGGACTTAAAGGGACAATTTTTTGTCTCTTTCCCTTCAAGGTCAACTAAGTTCCAGGGGACTATGGGGTATCTCTTGAAACGTCCTGTAATTGTGATGAGTTGCTTGTCCTCCTGTTCAGGGAGGTCATGGAGACCCCACTAGAAGGACTCAAACCAGTGTCCAGTCTGCAAAGAGGAGGGTCAGCATAGGAAAACGTTTCCTTGATGCTTCTAAGTGAAGCCATGGTCTAGCAAGACTTTCTCACTTATCTTCAAACAGGTGGAACAGGTAACATAAAGGCCTGGGGAGCCAGGGGGTCCTCTGAAGCCCATGTGACTTCCCCCCCTGAGGAACAGATACTCAACTGACCTTAAAAATAAAAATAAGTTTGTTTATTTGGGCCAATTTTATGATTTTAAACATCCAACAGGAACAGATAACCAAAGATTAAAATGATTGGTATAGTTGTCAAGATTCCAAAGGATTGCACTTCCCAGACATCAGGTTTATGTTCATATAAGATGTTATTTGCACAATTACTCAGTAGCCATTTTACTATTATTAGCAAAATGCTACTCAGAAGTAAGACTTCAAATCTTGGCCTACTTCAACACTGTAGTGCAAACCTGCTGTCAAGGAAGTCAAGCCCACAGTTTGTTCTAACCTAACCATTAAATGTTGATTAATTTCTTTTCTCTCCCTGTCTAGAAGCCATTTGGGAGGAAACTTATACTGATTCTAGCCACTCCAACAAGCTATCAAAGTGCCTGAAAACAAAGCCTGACTTCAAGACTCTCAAGTCTAGCCTTGGCAACCAAAATGAAAACAAAGAGGAGCCCAATACATGGATGATCTTGGAAATCCTAAGAAATTTTCCTTGTTCTGACTTTTCAGGTTTCCTGTCTAGAACGTACAATGCTAATTACTCTAGCCTTTACTTCTTCACGTCTCCCAGGCACCAGTTAAGGACTTTCTTTCCCTGCTACAGCTAACAGGTATGCAATTCAGGGGTCTTTTAGATAGATTCACTAAAGGGGTACCCCAATTGCCATAACCTATGTTCCCGTTCAGCACGAAGCAGTCAAGAGCGGTCAGCACCCCAATTCCCTGTTGGCAATTAGGGTGACATCTTCAGAGGGTGATGTGATAAGAATAGGAGGTAGAATTTGGCTAGGCAGTTTAGGGTAAAAAGACCCCAAGGAAAAGTAGCCAGTTTCATTTTTGGCTAAAAACCAGAAACTGTCCTGGTCAGCATGAAGCAGTCAAGAGCGGTCAGCACCCCAATTCCCTGTTGGCAATTAGGGTGACCTCTTCAGAGGGTGATGTGATAAGAATAGGAGGTAGAATTTGGCTAGGCAGTTTAGGGTAAAAAGACCCCAAGGAAAAGTAGCCAGTTTCTTTTTTGGCTAAAAACCAGAAACTGTCCTTGTGCCTTTTAACAGCCTACACTACACCAAAGGCCAAATATGCCCAAAGTATAGGGAGCTCTTATCTAATTCCTAAAAGATTTTAGGGTTACTTCTTCAGAGGGGGGAATGTTAGAGACCAAATAGCTATTTAGCTGAGATAGACTATAAATTCTCTAGCTTATCTGTTGTAAGACCCACATTACCAGTTTCACTGGTCAGTCACCTGATCATAGGACCATCCTTAGGAAGGTGTGTTCACCTTAAGTTATACTAAATAGATGGGTGGAATACTGAGTGTGTTAGTGAGGCAGTGAACTTTTCCTGCCTGGAATCCAGCCTCCCAGGGTTGCTCAATTGATAAAAACAAAAAGGAGGATATGTAGGGTACAACACAGGATGGGCCTTAGCCAGGTCAACTGCTATGAGGAATAGAGGAATGGCTCCCATGAGCATGGCGCTCTGCTCTGGCTAGTCGTGAGACCAGTTTCTGCCCAGTATCTGGAAAGAACCTGTACCAAGATGATTTACCTGGGGACAGACTACTATTGGCTGCAGTCGGGTCCCTACCCTATAAGACCACTTGGCTAATCAGACCTATACGACCCTTTGCACTTCCTTGAATAAACGAGCTTGCAGCACCATCTGTGTGCTTCTCACTCAGCTCCCAGAGTTTGTGTCTTAACTCTGCGCCTACTCACCCCGCCAAGGTGGAGACCCTTCATCCCACTTGGGCTGGCACCGTGCACAGGGACCCCCAACACTTCTCCCTTTAGGTTGCTTTCGTCAGTGTATGGTCTCACAGCAACAGAAAAGTAACTAATGTAGGCAGACATGAAGCTGTTCAGAGATAAAATTGTTAACAAAGAACAAGAGCCATAGTAAGGATTGTGGGATGAGAATATAACGTTATCAGACAGTTTCAAAAGTCCAAAATAGAGCAGAGTCAGAGACAGGTAACTTTAGGCATGTAAAAATCTGTGCCATTTAATAATTATAATATCAGTGATTAATATTTATTATTACATTGTGGACATTGTCTTGCCAACTTCACATGCAGTGGCTCTTTTCGTATTTTTAAAATATTTTATTATTTATTTTTATTTTTGTGTATGAGAGTATTGTCTGTATGTCAGTGCACACATGTCATGCAATGCCCACGGTGGTCAGAAAAGAACACTGAATTCCCTTGGAACTGGAGTTATAGACAGTTGTTGGCTGCCATGTGAGTGCTGGGAATCAAATCCAGGTCCGTTGCAAGAACAGCCAGGGCTCTTAGCCACTAAGTTACCTCTCTCGTCCCAGCTCTTTTCATCTTAACAGTGTTATGGGCACCCTCATTTTACAACTTAAGAAATAAAAGTAGAGAGAGTTAAATAACCTGTCTCAAGTTGTTAATATTACAGGAGGATCAGGAGTTGGAAGAATCTGTCTGAGCACCATGCCTGCCTGTTACCACTGGAGGACACTGCCTCCTTCCCATCAGACATGCCATGCCAGTCCCTACATGACAGACTCCTACATGACTTCCAATGTCATTCTTACATAGGACCCCAAGTCATATGTGCAATCCCCCTACCTAGGTGAGCTTAAGCAAAATGCAGATTTTTCTGTTAGAATGGCTAGTCTTTCATCAAGTCTGAAGGCAGGAAAGACCATTTTAACAGAAAACTCTGTGTTTTGCTTAAGCTGCTCTACACTGGTTTGTCACACCAGAATCATCATTAAAATATCACAGAGACCCCCAGCCCCATCTGTGTAGTTCCTATGTGTCCATATTTAAAGAATCATCCTATGCATTTCTGTCTTTCAGTAACATTCTCTGCCTTCCTGCTGATAAGGCATCCCTCCCTAAATCCTGCTGTGATTTAGTGTTGGAATAGTTACAGTATCAGTCATCAGCACGTCTCTGTTTCCTAGTGGGAAGACTGGCAACAAAACAACTCAACTAAATCTGCTCCAAGTTGGATCTCTGTGTGCAAATCTCACCGTGCCTTCTTTTGAAATTTCCAAAACAGTCCCCTTTAGACAACATCCTGAATTACCTGGATATTATAAATATGAAGACAATAAAGACTGGCTTTAAAAGAGGGCTACAAAATGAAAATACTTCCATCATATCTAACATCCGAAACACCACTTTTTCTCAAAAGAATGTCTTCTGTTTTCCTTGTGTTTGAGCCATTTCAATTTCGTTAAAAGTGAATGCCGTGGAAACCTTCATAAATAATAATAAGGGGCATAATTTCTATATTCCAAAATAAAACTTGGCAACATATCGTTCTAATTATGTGGTGACCTCCAGAGCGGGTTCCTAACGTGGCCTGGACTTCTGTAAGGAGGGCCCCATGATGCTACTCTGGACTATTTCCTCAGGTTGACCTGAACTTCCCCATACAGTTCACATGTGTGTGAAGGAACAAGATGGAACAAAGGAAGTATCTTCTCACCTTCCTCCTTTCACAGATGAAGATGCTGAGCCTGAAGAGCAAGGCCCCATGGTTTGGTGGCAGATTAGCTGTTTCTGATTTAAGGCTCTTGACATCTCAACCACTCTGAGAAGGCTGAGTTTACAGGTTCATGACTTTAGATGAATTTATGATGCAGGAACTCAGATCAGTTTAGCAGACAGTGAGGGCCCATCAACAGAGCACAGAGAGCTGGTAGATGCATTCTGGTCCAGGCTCCACTGTTCCTTATGCTATGCTTGGGGCCCTGTTGGTATCAACCAAGAGGACAACTGGTTCTCAGGTTTTCTGAACATCCTGATAGTCCATAGAAGCCTGTACAAGATCGTATGAGCTCTTCACTGGGGCTTTTGGTGAGCAACATTCCTATTCAGTGTGAGGAATTGGAACTTCATGTGACTTCCTGGGAGCCAGGGGAGTCCCTCTGCTTCAGAACTCAGGTGAAATCCCGAGCTGCAGCTCACAGTGGCATTTGTCTATCCATGCCAGCCCCCAAAGTACTGGTCCTTTAGTTTAAAGGCCTAGAAATTTACATTATTCTAGTTTTTCCATCTCTACTTTGTCTTACTAGACTCAGAACAATGACACTTTTTTTTTTTTTTTTGCAAGAATCCAAACATCCTATTTAAAGTAAATATCCATGAGCAAATCAGTTCAAACAGCTGATGCATAATCTGGTCACTGTGGTTTTAGATGGAAAAACACGAAGCCCTTCCATTTCTCCTTGATAATATAATACCATCGTGGATTTTACACTCCTGTTTCCTCGTAGCAATTCAGCCTTCTGTGATAGGTGTTACTAAAAACCTTAGAAGTGCTTGTTTGGACATGCCAGATTTTCTTTAACATACCAACCGATAAATAATTCCTCTCTGCAATCTTTCAAAAGTTAAAAAAGAAAAAAAAAAGGTACGAAGGCTGAAGAAAAAGGCCAAATAAAACGTCTTTCACATCTGTTCCTGTTACAAACCATAAAATGTGGCTCAGGAGCTCCTCCTAGTGGGATTTTGGAGACAGTTACTACAGTACACAGCAAACTCCGGAAAGGAGCTTCAAGTCAGGATTATCTTTTTCCATGTAAACTGCATGATGTAATGGGCCAGTGACACTTCTTTTTAAATCAGGAGCATTTGTTTTCTTGCTTCTTATAGGTAGCTTCTCTGCTAAGATATAGTAAAATCTGTGATACTTATTTATCTATCTATCTAGATATCTATCTATCTATTTTATGTGATTTATGCCTGTATGTAAGTACACCACATCCTGGAACTGGAGTTACAGATGGTGGTTAGCCACCATGTGTGTGCTGGGATTTGAACCCGGGTCTTCTGCAAGAACATCCAGTGCTCTTAACTACTGAGCCATCTCTCCAGTCCCAGATCTGTGATCTTTAAATGGCCATCCTTTGTATTGTAAGCAGGATACCTGGGTTCGTCCCTCCTCTTCCCAAGCACATATGGCATCTGTTAGATGAACAGTAGCCCCCTCTGGTGGCCACCCAATAATCGGGAAAGGCCAAGAATTCCTTCACTAAATGTTCTACTTTCTCTTTATTATTTCTAGTTTTTAATTTCAGGACCTGAGCCCATGCCTGGTTAAACCAAGAAAGAGCCCTGAGGCCGACCTCCTGGGATTCAAGCCATGTGGGTCTATCAAACTGTCAGCATACTGCCTAGAAGAGACGGGGAATCCAGGGTCCCACAGGGCGCTCTTGCTATAGTTCTGTTGCTGTCTAGCACATCACACTTGGTAAAGAATTTTGTGTTAAAGTGAATTAAATAAGAGTCTATTCCTAGTTGTTCTCTGAAAAATAAGCGTCAGTTGTCATTTGGTGCCAAAGACTGCTCTTCATGATGAATAGAAGTATGTGGGCACTGATATACATCCCTGGTTTAAATCCATTGCCTCAAAGTCAGCTTGGGCTCTGTGTGGTCAAATTCAATACTGCTTTAATGTCATATTTGAGATTTTACTCTGGACATATAGTAAGATGATTGTGTTAACTGGTGGTTATTTCTTTCACTAAGACTGGGTTTCTAAGCTGCATTGGAAGGGAATAGACAGAAGTTTTCAATCTTTTCTCCCGTCCCATAATCCCACTATTTCGGTGTATTAATTTATTACTTTAAAATGATCTCAGAGGTTGTGAGGTCTGTCCTCAATGGCTGTAAGCTATGGGAAAGCATCAAAAACAGTGCTGAAACTGTGTGCACCTGAGCTGGAGAGTGCTGTGGTTAGGAAGTGAGGAACATGTGTTGCCTGCAGGGGACACACCCCTTTCTCCCGCTCTCCCCATGGCCAGGAGCCTCGCAGTTGAAGGAACACTGTAGACCTTCAGCAGTTCCGTGCTATAGTTTCTACTTCTTCTGTTAATGAACATTAGTCTCCTCCTGTTTATATGGATGTGAACAGGTTTAAAATTTCTCCAACTGTCCTAGTAAATCTTCCTCTAGTCATTACAGCATGACTTTCTTTAAATGAAATGAATGTTGAAAACTAATAGCCTATTTCCTCACAGAAATGGCTTTGTGCATGTCAAGTCTACAACTGTCTTTATTGTTTCATGTATCTTTATGACACTTTTCCATCTTATAAAGTAATGATGATGCAGGGGAGCCTGATGATGTAGAATTAATAATACAGACAGTAATTATGCCATTCCACCTCTCATTTCTTCAGAATTCGTTTCATGATCAAAATACGTTTTATTGAAGCAAGATGCTGTGAATTCTAATGTTTATCGGCTTGCGAATTTTGGACCAGGAAACGGAGGTAAAAGATGGCCCCTATACAGGTGCCTTCGCCCCACCAGCTAGACTTTTCCGTCGTTCTCACTGCTGTGGTTCAGATGAAATGTCTCCATAGGCTTAGTTGAAAGCTTCCTGCTGAGACTAGGGCACTCTTCTGAGGGGGTGGGACTAACTGCAGGAAATGGTCACTGGCCGATGACTTGAAGGCTATACCTCACCCTTTACTCAGTTGGCTCCTTTCATTTGTTTTCCCTCTGACCTCCACTGATGAAAACCTCTCTGCCACATGTTCCCCTGCATGATATCCTGTCCCAGTCAGTGTGCAGGCCCTAACCAGCCTCTCCCCTTCATTTACGTCCTCAGAGAGTTTGCTCACAGCCACTCAAGTGTGCCTTGTATACGGCTATCCTTTCCCTTCTTGGTCAGCATCATGGCGTTCTCTCCCTTTTAGTCCAGACTCACTCTTTGACTCTAAAGGTGTGTGTAAAAGGGGGCCCCTGGCTCTCTCTGACTGGAAGCCAAGGGCGGAAAACCAGATAAACAACTCCATCTGAAAAATAGTAGTGATTATGATAATGAGCAATCGGAAGCAACCATTTCTAGGGGCACTGAGTATCTGGCATTGCTTGAGAACTGTTCCATATGCTGGTTTACTTCATCTTCACAATAACATGCCCTATGCTCTATCCCTGGTTATAAATATCGGGAAAGATGAAAACTAGAATAGTTTTTTAAGGTAAAGAAAAACAATTCTAAAAGGATGTGGCAGTAGGAATAAATGTGTATTACAAAATATTGGAATTACATCTTATTGTGGGAACTGCTTTAAGATTCCTCCAAAGCTCTTCTTTAAGGTTAAAGGGGTTCCCAGTCATACATGCAACAAGCCACGTAGGTTCTATACCACATGACTGCTAAGCTATGCAGGCCTCCATGCACACAATGCCTTGAATGTTGCTGGACAGTGCATGATGTGGCACATCAACTTGCTATGCCCAAGTCCTCATTCTGCAGACTGGGTGGACCAGTGAAGGGAAAAGAATTTCTTAGGAAAGTTTCTTATTTTGACATTTGGGTGATCTTATTTAAATAAGATTAAACACTACCACACAAAAGTTAGCATAAATGATTTGTTTAATCATTTTGATGAAATGGCTTGTCTTAAAATAAAGAACAAAAAAAGAATAAGATCTTTTAGGGTCAGCGAGATGACTCTGGATAGAGGCACTTGCTGCCGAGCCTGATGACCTAAGTTCAGCCTCAGGGACTCACAGGTGGAAGAAGAGAACCACCTCCCACAGGTCACTCTCATGTGACTTCTCATGTGCTGTGTGGCATATGCGACCCCCACATATACACTAAGTAAACAAACAAGCATAATTGTTTTAGAAGAGTAAGATCTTGTAGTCTGGCATGAGAGACTGCACGTGACTTGGTGACACATCTCCAGCCCTGACTCACCGTCAGCTGTCCTCCTCAGTTGCCTAACATTTCTAAGCCTCATTTTCTCCTCTAAAGAGGGGAAAAACACACATGATAGTGACCAGGAGTCAGTGAAAAATACCTGATGCTTGACACAGAGTAGGTAGTAAATACTACTGGCAATTAAGACCAAAGCTAACAAGGAGCTAACACAGGCTAACACAGGCAAATAGAAATGAAATTATACTTCGTAATCTTAAAAAAATGAGTGGTTTCTTCAAAGTTAAGTTGACTTGGAGCCGTTTCTGCACCAAGTGGTTGTGGATACCAGCCTGTGCTATTTAATGTTTATTCTTCTGTCCCTAAGGTAAGCTTCTGAGATGAAACAAAATCTGGAGGAAAAAAAAAAAAACAGAAAAACAGGAGTACTGTTTCCTTCTGCTTGATAAAAATGCTTTCTTTCGGTACTTTGAAAGGGCAGCCTGTAGCTCCCATCTCCAAAAGCTACGCCAACTCCAACTCGTTTTTTTCCGTGTGAAGTAATGGATAAAAAATACACGCAAACATAAAAAATAAAGGAAAGGTGGGGAATACTCATTCAAAAAATACCCCGGGAAAAGGTCAATGAAGTGCAGTGCTCCGTTTTAGAAAAACAAGAGGCGTGCATAGGTTGCAGAGCCTCTCCCCGACATCCTAATGTGACGTAGTGGGCGTTCGCAGTGGAACACCTTCTTCAAAGTTCGGGATAACACCAGGCCAGGTGGGTGGAATTACTGGGGAGCTGTGGCTGCTGCCCGCATTAAAGAGTTAGGATATCTGAATAAAGTAGTTGTGAGTTCTTACAGAAGGTCTTAAATTCATTACAAATATTAAAACTCTAAGTAATTCCCAATGGTACTTTATTATTCATGCTTTTTTGAATAGGAGAACTCAACCTCATAAATATATTAATATAAGTCCCCCGAAAGCTTGTCTATAGATGTAATCTCAATAAAAACGCCCAGTTTCATGTGCTTTGGGTGAGAGGTTAAACGTGTGAATCCAAAGTTAATGTTAAAAATAAACAAGAAAACCAGAAGAATTTTGGGTGACAGTGGTGAAGAAGAGTCAATAACCTATCAGATATTAAAATGTATTCTGCAGGTCTAATGAGTGAGTTACTAACGCACACGTGCTTACAAAGAAAGACAATCAATAAAATAAGATAGCACCATGAATGGGCACAAAGAAATGTGCAATTATAACACGTGACAAAGATGGTATTTTCAGTTTGTGGGCAAGACATGGATTATTCAACAAATATCCCTACAGGAAATTATCATGGAAGTCGGGGAGAGGGGCCAAAACTTGGTATCACAATTTAATACCAAAATTGCAGATAAGTTAAACAATCCAAACACAAACAGGTATGTAAATCCATGAAAGCCAATGGTAGTAGAATGGGAGATCTTTTTAATTCAATGTAAATTGGGAAAAGTGTTTCTAAGACCTCAGTTCTACAAACAAAATATTGATAGTATCAATTATAAGCAAAAATTCTTGCAATACCCACAAAATTCACCATAAACAACTGACAAGCTAGGAGAAATATTTACAAGTCACAGCACAAAGGATGAATATTATTTATTTAAATAATTTCTAAAACTCAGTAAGAAAAAGACCAAAAGAAAAAATATATAAAAGAAGGCCATTTACCAAAAGGAAATATAAATAAGTCTTACAGAAATTTAAAGATGTTCTGTTTACTCATAACAGAAGATACACAACGTAAAGCTTCAATGAGATGCCATTTTCCATCTCCTAAAGGTGGCAGTCATCAAACCAGAACGTCGGTAGATGAGACAGTGCCTCCCTCGGAGACCTGACTCAGAGCACACAGCAGTACAGGAAGGAGGGGCTCTCATCACAGGCTGGACTGTTGTCCCGTCTGATGGACAGAGTGCTGGCTGTGTTAAGAGGCAGCTCTTCTCTGTGACCCTCCTTTCCTTTCCGTCACGTTTTGGGAAGGATCATCATTCAAACACATAGTACATGGTGTTAGCCAAGGAAGGACAGTGATGGACTGACCACATAAGCAAAGTTTGTCTTTCCAGATTCTCATTCTCTCTCCCTCTCTCTCTCTCTCTCTCTTCCTCTGTCCATCCCTCCCTCCCCCCTTCTCTCTCTCTCCCCCCACCATGGGAGAAAAGCAGAAATCTTAAACTTAAGGATATCTAGAAAGACTGAATAGGAATTCATTCTCTATACTGAACCATCCCATTTGTGCCTTTCCTAATTTAGGCTTCAGGAAGCCTCTGAACAGGGAGTTTCACTGAGCTTTAGAGTGAACTGTGTTGGTCAGACTAGATTTCCTTCCTACTTCTACTTTCTGTTCCTTGCATGCTCTTTGCTGTGAAGTATTGGAAACCATTCACATTCTTCTCTTAAAATCACTGAGCGACTTCCCCCTCTCCCCTTTTACCAGGGCTGGAGCACTGACCACATCCTGCCCCTGAGACGATGGAGGGGAGCTGAAATCCCTCCAGGTCACCCTTCAGACTGGACAGCAGAAGTCCAAGAGAAAATGCCAAGATAAATGGTCAGAGTCATACCTGGGGCTGGTCCAGGAAGGAACTGCAACTATCATAGCACTAAGTGCAACCCGATCTTGTCTAGACAGTGGGTCCAAGACAGATTCAGAGCTGTGTGTGTGTGTGTGTGTGTATGTGTGTGTGTGTGTGTGTGTGTGTGTGTGTGATGTACACACATGCTGGGAGACAGACAGCAGCAGACTCGTTCCCATGGGACCAAGAGTGGCACAGACATGGCCCAGACTGTTGGAAGCCAGTGAGGCTTTGTGCCAGGACAGGGAGGGTGTAGAAGTGAAGTGTGTGATGAATGATGAATGGCCTGAAAGCTAGACTATGCCAGCTCATAATCCAGCATTTCCAGATGACAGTCAGCACCAGAGGCCCCCACCCTGCATGCCCTGGTGCCCTGAAGCCTCTGGCAACTAGAAATGATCCCAGGGAAAGGGACTTAGTTCCAGGCACCCAGAATATGAAAGGCTCAAAACAAAACAAAACAAAATTAATTATAGAAAAGAAATAAAAATGGTTTCTGGCACACTCAGCATTGTGAATTAAAATGTGTGCAAGCACCGATATTGCGCTGGGAAGGCTCCAGTTAGAACGGCCTCCCATTCCAGGTTAAGTCTTGTGCGTCTCACTCGGTAAAGCCCTTACAATTGGGGCTTCTGAGCATTTGTGTGCCTCATTGTCTGAAGTGAAAGCCGGTCCTGGAAGGAAATATAAGTACTATCATAGCCCCGAAACATGTTGGCTGAACGCCTCAGATGCCTTTTCACCTGAAGAGAGGTGATGAGACTGCCTCTGTGAGGGGCCCATTAGCAAACACAGTGTGGCTCCAAGTCCAGCTTGTGGAAACAGATCAGTATGACTGGGAACATACACACACCACAGTCCCAGAGTGTTCCCACCAGCTGCTTCCGGTTTCAGAGACATCAAGGGTGTTTCCAGGAGCAAATTCCAGGCAACACCGACTTCTTGGGAAATACAGAAATGGAGCTGACTTTCATCTCTGTTTAAAAGGAGGTGATACTTTAAATCACCATTGCTGAAAATCACCGTGGGATTTAGGTTTTCTTTCTTTCTTTTTTTTTTTAATCTTTATCTTTTAAGTTTAAAAATTGTATTGTTTAAATCACTGGCTTTATTAGGAAGTTTGAGGTTCCTGGGAGTTGCCTGTTGATCTTCAATGTAACTGATGATCGGCTGCCAAATGTTCAACTAATGGTCCAGGAGGAAAGCTGTGGTTTGTAACATGTATTGATGTCCATGGAATACATGCTTACAAGATGACCAATTTCAAGCTACAAATGGAAGGCCTCTGACCGTAGAGCTCTGAAGAGATGCTTGTTCGATATGCCTATACTGTCTTTGTACCATGCAGAGACGGCATATAGACAGACCCTCAGGAGCATAAGTACTACAGGAAGTGAAACATGCTTAATATTAACTCACTTTGTTTTTAACGTAGTTTGTATAACTTTACACATACAATATAATATATAAATATATAATTTAATTTTAATCATAGTCATGTTTCACAGCTATCTTTTAAAATTCCTGGAACATTAACCACCGATGTTCATTCACAATCCAGTATAAGTCATTAAATCCATGTGCCCAGGATGACGGCTGCTGCCAGTTAATACTTTACAGATCTTTGATGAAATAGTTAGTTCATTGATTAATATACATAAGAGCCTTCATTTTCCGAGTGTAAATCCAATAGAGGATTCAACTTCGCTTAAAATGGAACAAGGAGGTGTATCAGTCAGCTTTTGTCACCAAATAGCGAAGCAAAGCAACTTGAAGGCATTTATTTTGGCTTGTGCTTTCAGAGGTCTTGAGCCATCACGGTGGAGGGTAGCGCAGAGCACAGCGCAACAGTCAACCATGGCAGCCAAGAAGCCGAGAGAGAGCATTCTCCTTTAGTCTGTCTGGGTCCCAACTTCCCAATGGGCCTTCCCTTTTAGTTAATCCTCCCTGGAAACCCCCAAGAGCTGTGCTTCTCAGCCCGATCAAGTTGACAAGATGAAGCATCACAAATCTATGCCTGGTCAATTTGATACCCAGACACATCGCCTTGAACCTTACTGTTAGGTACTGTCCATATGGTGATACAAAAGGGCGAACACAGAAGGCAAAGCTTCTGGGAGTTTTGGCTTCAATGGCTAAGCAACTAGCAAACTTCTACTTGTGCTGTCAATGTTCTCATAGCAAAAGGAGTTGTTAGGGTCTGAGCACGGGCCCTAGTACAACTAACAAGCTAGGCTCCGTCACCCACCATCACAAGCCCGTTAGACAGAGGAAGAGATGGTGAAGATTAGAAAAAGAGGAGGTGGTCAACGTGGCCACATTTGGAAGAGGGACTAATAAAAAGGTCCATCGCTCCCCCTCCCAACAAGCCCATCTTTGTGGGGTCGTGGCATGCAATTTAGGTTTAAACAGAAGGCAAGAGGTATGCATAACTAAGAGGCTCTATCAAGATGTGATGCGATCATCACTACCTCAGCTCTAGGCTCCCCTGCAAGGTGATCTGGCAAGTTGTCAGAACTTGAGAAATCTCTTTTTAGGAGACAAAGCTTCCCATCCAGCTGGCACCAGGGTCTAGACTTTTCCTTCTCCTGGCATGCGAATTCTAGGGAGATTCTAGTTTCTTGGGGTCCATTGTTTCAATAGTCTCATACGCCAAGAGAAGGGAATAAGCATCTCCTTTGAATACGTTCATTTCTGTCAGCTTGGTTACATGTAACTCAGTACAGTAGGTAGATTCAAACCTAACAAGATCTAGTGACTCTGTGTGGCCCAGTTACTTAGCTTGTCTAGAATTGCTGACTCTACTCACAGGCGCCTCTGGGCAACATGTGGGAGGAGCCTTCACTAGTACTAGTAATGGGTTTTATCTTCATAGTTAAGTTGTGGACTTTCAGGTTGAATTGTGCACTGGTTAGTAGCAGAAGATGAAGCCTGTGGACGAATCCCAGCTCTTCATGTCTCCTGGCTATGTGGCCTTCTGCAGGGTCTCTCTTTGCTTGGGCTTCTGTCTCATCACTGTAAACTGAGAACTAACTACTATCCACTATATGGAATGTGGGGACTGAATGGATTAATATGTCCGATGTGCTTAGACTGTCACATATTACGGCTGATACGTGTCAGCTTTTATTAAGTGCATCATGTTATATATTACAGCAAAGATAAAAGCAAAACTAAAAAAAAATAAATCAGAAGCTGAACTATATATAATTGTTGTCACATTGTCTGGTTATAAAAGTTTTCATATTCTACACATGGATCCCCAGTCTGAGCCTTTCAGATTGACCTATAGCTGAGTTGAAACTCTCCAGTGGCCGTCCAGCCCTTCTGGGACCCCTCGCTTCCTCCGTAACTGCTCAAGTGCTTCCTTGGCAATTGCGATTTGATTATGAACTCTCTCCCATAGGCGTATGCGTGAACAGTGGCGCTGTTTCGAAAGGTTGTGGAACTTTTAGGAGGAAGCGGCTCCGACAGGCAGGGCTTGAGTTTCTTTGCCGTCTCGCTGCTGTTCACTCTGGGCTTCCTTGCTGGGCTGCCGTGACCTTCCTATCATGATGGACTATATCCCTTCCTTAAAGTAGGAGCCAAAATAAATTGTTACTTTGTTTTTGTCGGATATTGTGTGACAGTAGTGAGGTGTGACAGTAGTGAGGAAGTAATACAGTGTGCTGCCTCCACCCCAGCTTTTCTGGAATAAGTAACTAACCCCACTGTAGTCTCCACTGTTGATCCTGGTCTCTACAAAACTACGGCCTGGATTGGGTTTCCGTTCCCATAGCTGACTTTGTGATGGACCCTAGATCTCAGGATTCTGGTGTCACTAGTCTAAGAGAAAACGGGGAGGGGCTCATCCCTGCTGATTTTGTTCTGCATAGGCCCCTCTTTGAAAAGAAATGAGAAGACAGCACTTTAATGCCTACCTACGTACCTATCAGTAGACTAGAGACAGGAAGGACTTCAGCCCTCTGGGAATGTGCTAATGCCACAGGCAAAATGAAAAAGAAATGTTTCAGACTAAACGCAAGTTGATAAAATTTAATGAACCGATTCTTATATCTAAGCCTGCCACTCTTAGGCACTCAATAATTAATGACTTTCCTGGACACTGAAGACCTGAATAATAAAGAGCTCACTTCTTTCATTTTCAGGCGAAATTAGGAGGTTGGAGTAATTGATATTTGTCATGTGTTTTCCCAGAAGTTGAAGTTTGATTATACAACAAACTATCAAATGATTTCAGGACTGTTGAAATTGCTATGTACAAAGTTCCCACCAGAGGGCACAATGCAAAAGCCAATGAGCATGCAGGCCGCCTTCACCCAACCTGATTTCCTCGCCCAGTTGTTTTGGAGGCAGGCTCTGCTTCCTCCCTGGTGACACTGGCCCTGCCTGTTTAACATCCAATTGAATATAAGCCACACTCCATTCTTTATGTTTAGGGCTTGGTTGGCCCTGAGCTCCGCAAATAATTTTACCAGAATGGCTTTTCACATCTGTTTATTAAAACATACCTTTTTTCTTTTTCTTTTTTTTTTTTTTAAATTTAAAAAAGCTCCAACTTTTCTTTCCAACAGGCAAAGAGATCATAAAGTGAAATTTTGACACTGAAATTTGGAATAACTCGTGATGGAGTCTTCAAATACTGTAAAGACTGGCTCGACTCTGAGCGATTTTCCAGAATTAAGAGCATGTTCTAGATTTACTAACCTGTTCTGTGCTGCTCTGAGCCGAGTTCACATGCAAATCCTTGGAACACTGAAGGAATTTAATGTCCTTCCATATTCTGAACAAAACACATCACCCTCAAATTTTACGTGTCTGTTCTTTAAATCTGAAGTCTCACAATTTTTTGGATTAACTTGCTACTGCTTTCTAAAAATGTGTGTTTACTTAAATTAGGGGCTGTTTGACAGGATCTCTAATACATGTAACGGCAGCTCTCTGCCTTTGTGCCTGCAGCAGAAAAGTGATGGTACTTTCCGTCCTTGGGAAATTGTGAAATTATCACCCACCTTTTCAAATCAAATTTTGTGGGGGACATTTACTGCTATTGTTGTGTTCTTGATTACAGCTTAGGGGTCTATACAGTGAGGCGTACACTCTAGAGAAGATGTTAAATATAACCAGAAAAGCAGGCAGTGCAAACAAATCCTAAACCATTAGAAAGCCAACTCTTCCACTCTAAGGATTATAATTTGTGGCATCCTCTGCCACCTTTTAAAAGGAGGAATCAGGCAATGTGCCACTTAAAATTAAAATTACTGATGTCAACCAGTCTACAAACCAGAAGATTTTTATAAGTGGTCTTATTAGAGAAAGAAGCTTAAAGTAGAAATTAAATCAAAAGATTCATGAGTATTTTTTTGATGTTGTCAGAAATCAGAATCTATAAAAGGGGATTATTTTTCTTGATGAGAATATATTTTACTATAAGCAATATTACTATAACTGTTTTATTTCCCTTTGAACCCCAATGCGTTCCCCATATGACTATGTATGGAATGTTGTTTCACTATAGGAAAACGTATCCCAGCATGTGTTTGTTATTTTAGAAAGACTGTAAATTTTGAATACTTCCTATCATAAGAACTTTGTAAATACACTTAAGGAAGTAAAAGGAGTTCTAAAATTATATTCTCAGTGTGAAAATTATCTTTAGTAGAGGCAAAGAACTTAGCATACAGGAATTTGAATTTTCTAGGGCCTCAAGGGCAGGTCGTGACCCTTCCCTGGTCCCACGCTCTGCTTTTAGAATTTAACTTCACAGACATAAAGCAATCCTCTCAACTCTCAGCAAGCATTCTAAATATTTGGGGCTGGAGAGATATGACTCTGTGGTTAAGGGCACTGCCTGCTTCTGCAGAGCACCTGGGTTCATTTCTCAGTACACACAAGGTAGTAACAGCCTCCAGTAACTCTAGTGTCAAGGAGTCCACGGCCCTCTTCTGGCCTCTGTGGGCACTGCATGCACATAGGGCACTTAGATATTGGCAGACAAAACATGCATACACACAAAAGATAAAAATAAGAAATAAGCAGAGAAATAAATAAGTCACTGTCCATTCCTGGAAACTCCAGAGTGGTGCTGGGGAGCTCATCACTTGGGGTCATGCCTGACACCAAGCTCTCCTGGTTCTTCTGGGAACCATGGTCATTTCAACCCAAATAATCACAGTGCCTTGAAACAAACGCCTTCAAATGGGGAGTTCAAGTCATAGAGGAGTGCATCTCTGCCAGTTCCAGGCACCAAATGCCTCCTTAATTACCTCCTCCACACTCAAGGGAAAAAAAAATAGAATTGAAAGCCTAAGATTCTTTTTTTTTAATCAAAAATATTCTAAAACAAATGTCATCCCTTAAAAATGTTAAGCCATTTTCTAATAATCTTTGATAGAAATTAGGAATTGTTCTGAGACGCTAATTATCCATCTTGTAAATATTAGTCAACCTAGAACAAAAAATGTCTTTAAACCATCAACTAAAATTGGCTTCTGTATTAGTCACTTTTCTGTTGCTGGGAAAAAACAGCGTGACGAAGGGAACTTATAAAAGGAAGAGTTTATTTGAACTTACAGTTCCAGGGGAATTAGAGTCCAACATGGCGGGAAGGTATGGTGCTAGGCGGCCAGAGCAGGAGCAGAAGGCAGAGGTTCACATCTTCAATCAACTCCAGCACCAGGGACAAAATGCCCCAAATTCTTGGAGCCTCTGGGGCACATTCTCAGTCAAACCGCCATGGCTTCCTAACTACTTTTCTCCTATGAAATAACTCTGTCAAGAGGAACTCTTTGAATTGGTCAGAGTATGTCTCAAGCTCTGTGATGGAGTGTTAAGTAAATACCATTTATCCATTGATGCAATAAAATGACATGGTGAAAAAAGGACTTTTATTTTGGGGGGTGCTCTGTTGAGACAGAGTCTCGTTAAGTTGTACAGGGTGATCTCAAACCCACTATGTAACCCAGGCTGTCCTTCAACTCTGAGTGATCCTCCTGCTTCAGCCTGCTTAAGTGCTGTGATTATAGGTCTGTGGCTCCATGCCTGGTTAACATTTTTACATTAAATAAAATAATACAACTTTTTGGTCACATTTAAAAATAAAACATGATTCTCTCAAATCTCTGTGCACATTGTTGCTAAATGCTGTTCTGTTTCAGAAGTGAGTCCCGCTGGGCTTGACACACTGGGCTTGCCAGACAGTGCACGTCTGCACATGACACTCAGTGGCATGGGTCTGCAGTGTGATCCTAACACAGCTCTGACATGTGGTCATGATGAAACTGTATGAATAGTATTAACACTATCCGCACGTGCTTCAGCATCTAAATAAGGTTTAAGTACTGTCCCTTTAATTTTTGTGAAAATTTAAAACTAAAGCAAAAAAAAAAAATCCCATAATTGCTAAATGTTGGAATTTCTCAAAATGGCGGGGATGGAAGCAAGGCCAGTTCGGGAACCACCTTGTGCTAATTCCTTGTAACCTCACCCAACCGGAAGCCAAGGAGGGAGCCCAAGAGTGGTGGGAACCGCCTGGCCAACTATGTAAGAAGTTACCTTAAAAGCAGTTGCATTGTCCTAATGTGATAATATGGAAAATTAGCTAAATTTGGAAGAAAGAGAGAAAGACCACTGGGGAGATCTATATTTTTTTTTTCCAACATGAAAACTAATATATTTACCAAAAAAATTCAATGGAAGCAGTCAAGCTAAACTGCTCACCAGTGAAAGTAAGAGATTAGTTTTAGAAAAGACTGAAGACCCAGCTCCTGAGAAGTGTAACTGGGCTGTAATTGAGTGAGTTAATGTTAGCCTCCTGTGCGCTCTGTGTATGCAATCTCTTCTACAGTACAGGTCTTGAAACGTGTGCGAACATGGTGTTGTTTTCAACCCTAGACTGTTTTCAGTGACACGAAGTTTTGTCTTCACTGCCATGAACAAGTTCACTGTATTCATAATCATTTGCATACATCTTTGGGGGAAATTTCAAGTTCTAGCTTGCTTGAAAAGCAATTGAAATAAAACAGGTTAGAAATTCATTAAAGATGAAAGTACTCTGCATGTGTGTGCAGATATGTACATGCATACATATACAATGAGCATAAGATGCTGTTATTAGCACGTCTTGCATATGTCTCAAATGTTCTTTGTTGGTTCGGGGACCTAATTGGAGAGTAGATTTAAAGGGAAGGCCAGGACCTTGACCACCTTGGGAAAACATTTGCAGAGATCTAGAAATATGAGCAAACACATACTCTATTCTTGACAAACATCAACAGTGTTTGGGAAAGCAACTGAGCCCCAATGTTTGGGTCCACACAGTAGAGCTAATCCCTGCCCCTGACTATCTCCAACAGTTGGGAAATGAAAATATGATAACCTATGTGAAAACAGGTGCAGAGGGTGGATAGGTTTTGAAAACAGTACATTCTGCCCATTTTCTAGACTGAGTTCCCTTCCCATAAGAGCAGTGAGACTATTTTGAAGTGAAATTATTCCCTAAAGCCTGAGCCTGCACAGTAACTACTCACAAGCTTCCAAAGGAGTCTTCACTTCCTTTTCACTCCCTGAGGATGACATTTACCCCTTTTTGCACTGCCAATTTCTCTCTGCTGGGGTAAGGCTGTTATTGTATTTAGCCCCATGAAGTGCAGTGAAACGATCAGGTCACTAATTGCTATGGAGGCCTTAAATTTACAACCTATAATAGCTGCAAATTAGCAGCAATCTTCACAATCATGAAAGCAATTTATCTACATGTGTTAGAAGCCAAAGATTTGCCTTGGTGATAGAATAACAAGTTATTCAGAATCAATCGGAATAACTAAACACATGAATAAACATTGAAGCAGATGTGGCAGGTTGAACTCAGAAGCAATTAGTGACAGGTTATGTGGAAGGGTGGGAATGTTGGCACATTACATGCCACTAAAAATGTAATGAAGATACTACAGTCAAACCTGGGGGAAAATGAGGGCTGGTCAATATAGTAGGCTGACTCTCCTGCAAAGCTTGTATCCACACATGACTGTGTCAGCGGTGCAGTCTGGGTACTTTAAGAATAGAAGTAGAAGAAGATAGCGCTCCTGAAAATAGAGGACAAAAAGTTGAATCTGGACAATTAAGTAAGCACTGTCCTCATAACAGGTATTCTAAGGGCCTGGGAATGTAATCACCACATGTATGAGGCTCACCAGAAGGAAAGTCTCCCAGCAGAGTCTAGTTTCTTCCGCTAATCTTAGGAAGCAAGGCACAGGGATACAGATGAAGTGTAAGAAGACCATCAGATGAGATAGTGCTGCCAAAACAGGCCTGATGACTTTTGGGTGTTCATAACCCTAATGACGAGGGAGTCATTGAAAGAGATTAGTGGCTGCCAGTGCGTTCAACCACTGGGACCACAGGAAACACCAGTCACATTCTACCAAATAAAGAGATTATATAAGTGTTTATAACGTGGACATTCTATTTTAACCTAACAGATTTCATTTTTAGTAGCTTTGGGTTTATAGAAAAATAGAGTAGAAAGTATGTAAGTATGAACCCACAGAGCCCTTGCTCTAGTCTCCTTTTAACATCTTACATTTCTGTGGTTCATTTGTTACAGCTTATAACCCAATGCTTAGACATTATTACTAATGAAAGCTCAAAGTTTACATTAGGATTCACTCTCCACATTATGCATTCTATATGCATATTCTTTCTAGAGGTTCCTTAAGTTTCTAATGTAAATTAACAAAATGTTTGGCGAGTCTCTTCAATAAATTAGAAGATCTACTAAAACATCTTGTAACTTCTTTAATATTATATAAAACAAGTAGGAAACTGTTTTAGTAAAGCCAATTGGGGATACTTTATAGATATAAAAGCATATAATACATGTAGTCGTTTTTGTTTGTTTGGGACAGGGTCTCCCTGCAGCCCCAGTTGGCCTGGAACTTGCTATATAGACCAGGCTGGCCTCGATCTCACAGAGATCCATCTGCCTCTGCCTCTTGAGTTGTTGGGACTAAAGACCTGTGCCACCATGCCCAGCTGATGTAGTCTTATGTTGAGAGAAGTTTTGAAATGGGGACTGGAAGGATCAAGAGAGTTTACTGCATTTGCAAGTGCTTAATTCAATGGTCTACAAATAATGTAAGTGACTGTCATTGTTGTACTTACCAGCTCTTTTTTATTTTTATTTTGCTTTATTTTGATTCTTTGAGAAAGGATCTCAAGCAGTCATGTTGGCCTTTGACTTCCTGTGTAGCTGAGGATGGTCTTGAACTCTTGATCTTCCTACCTCTACCTCACCAGTTCTAGGATTAAAGGCATGAGCCACCAGACCCAGCCTTGTATTTCATATTTCTTTTATACTGTAGAATTTACTTGAAGGGAGAAAAGTGGCCTTTGAGAATGAATTCACAAAGTAGTGAAGTCACCCTTATACTTTAAAGGCAGGAAATGTAACCACAGGGCAAGTGGCCTAGAGTCATATGTAAAGAAAGCTCTTAGGCACCTGTCACCAAATAGTGAGGACCTTCAGGGTTACACTTCTCATCTGTGCTGAGCTGTGGTGTCATCATCTATAGTCGTGATTGTGTTGATCATGTAGCTTGCTCATGGGAGAAGAGCATTATATCTACCTCTTAAGTGGTGAGGATTAGCAGGTAAGAGTGAACTAGAGCAATAAAGCTTCTCAGGGCTGTAGTTAAGACTGACTCCGGTGATTGGACCTTTTTAATTTAATGACATCGGAGGGTAATTGCTAAATCAGGCTGAGCACCTCACACAATTGAAGTGCTTAAATCTTTAGACCAGAGCACTGAGCGTTTCCCATTGTGATGACTGTGTACCAGGCTAACAGTGTTCCACCAATTGTCTTCTGCATAATACACATACAACATTTGATCTAGATGTGTGTCATATAAATCTTGTGCACATGAATTATAAAATTAGTGGAATTTTATAATTTTAAAATTAATAAAATTATAAAATTGGTTTAGCTGCAATAATCCCTGAATAATAGCGATTGAATATTGGCTGAAATCATTTCCATTCCTGCAGTTTGTATTTAGTAAATCTTGTTTATTAATGAATTTTTGTGTATATCATACAGAACATCTTAATCAAAATGTATTCAGTCTCTCTGCTAAGTTTGGGAATGCAGCAACATCAAATTTTAATATCTTTAAGAATTATGGAGGGCTCTTGATGACGTGCACATAAAGGTTCAGGAGATCTGGGGTATGACCCAAGACTCTACATTCCTAACAAGCTCCTGATGCTGTTGGTATGACAGTGGACCAGGGTGAGTTTAGTGTACTTGGGAATTGATTACAGCTCATAAAAGTTACTAAATAGTCAGAGCCTCAGGTACTACTGTCTTCCTAACTGTACTGTTTGTGTTTGTGAAGATGAAATAAGGTGATGAACCCAGAGCAGTCAGTTCAGATCTAAGCACCCACAAAATGCACCTAAAAGCTCCTGGCACTTTGGTTGTTTCTAGTATATGTTTGTCAATGAACAGATGCATAGATCTCAAATCTCTTTTGTAATTCTTTGCTTTCACTTGGCCATATAGTTACTGACCCACAAAAAGCAAGAGCAATAACAACTAAGACCAGCCTAGCGGGAAATGTAAACAAGGATGAGAAAGGCTAGCTCTGAGGTCCAAACCGGGCTGCACTGGACAATCAAACCCACAGTGAGCATATGCGAGAGACCAGAAAACGTCTCTCTCCCCTCATGACCTTCATTTCCATCCGCCTGAGCATCAGTCATGTCCTGTCAGTCTATCACCCAGACAGCTCCCAGCCCCACTACACGGCCTCCAGATTCAAGCCTCCAGCACTCGCTCTCTGTTTTCCTGCCTCCCTGCACCCCTCTTTACATCCTTGTCAGAGTGGCTATTTAAAAGTGTATATTACCACTAACCACCCTGCAGGCAACAAGGTCATATCCAAACTCCAGAACACAGGCTTTGAGTTCTGGGCTGACAACACCTCCCACCATTTTATCTTTGGCCATTGCCCTGTGCGTTCCTCTGGCCTTCCTGCTGCTGCCCCAACCACGCCATGTCTGGTGGGAGACCCGCTCCTGGATCTCTGTTTGGCTTCTTCTGGAATAGCTTAAGATCTCAGGTTAGCAGTCGTATCTCTGGAAGCTTCTCTGGTCTCCCAAGTACTCTGATGTCCTGCACAGAACAGGACTTGTTCACTTGCTCTTGATGTGTAGAGCTGGGAAGCATGTGAGAAGCACACATTTTCATACTAGCAAGGAAAGTGTATGAGCTAGAGCTAAAACCTATAGCAGGCTGCCGTCTTGGGAATGATGAAGGCAACTGCTCCATGACCTGGAGCACAATACTGTTTCCAAGAAGCCCTAACACACACAAGTCCTGTAAACAAAATCAGGACAAGATTCCCGCTGGGGGTGGTGAGGAGAAAGGGTGGAGGACGAGGCAGATAAACTCAGTGGTTTTGTCATATTGTAGTTTATGCTCTTTTGAAAGAGTCAAAAACTGCCTGTGTGTGTGTGTGTGTGTGTGTATGAGTGTGTGTGAGCACATCTGTGTGCTGATGTACTTGTATGTGTGTGTGTACTGTATATGTTCATGGGGGGCATGTCTGAGTGTATGCATGTGTATGTATATATGTGTTTGTGTGTGTGTGTGTGTGTGTAAGTAGTGCTACATATATTGTTAACTCTTCCATCAGATTTTGGTCAAATGAGAAAAACTAGCAGACTTTACATCCAAGGGTAGAGGGGAGGAGGATGAACTAAGTAAATTCATCTTAACTAAGTAAGCTCAAGACTTAACTTACTAGGCTTTCTATAGTTACAATCCTTAGGATAAATTGTTCAGTGGAAACGCTCTTCAGACAAATTCTCTTTCAGAATATTTCTCATATTTTAAATTTTTCTTTCACCATTAGACATTTTTCTTCTTCTACCCCAACAATCTTGCATAACATTCTTCCGGGGGTTTTCAACATGTCTCTTTCCAGTTTGGAGTCAGGTTTCATTTGCTTCCCTTGGAAAGCCTGGCTCTGTCATTTTCAACCCCAGCACGGCCCAGGTTGGCAGAACTAGACTGGTGAGTAATGCACGCTCCCTTCGACCTCCAACTTGCACCTCTGATGCTCTCCACAGTACCGTCTTATCTCTTGTTCCTTTTCTCCCAAACTTCCCCTTCCTCTCTGATATCAGCAATGTAGTCCACGCACACTTGAGTATGGATGTACTAAACTGCCCTGTTAGCAGCCTGAGCCGCCCTCACAGATTGGAGACTGCTTTCTTATTTGGCTGTGTCCGGGAAGTAGTGTTTTTATTTTTCTCCTCAACACCAGTGAAGGCTACTCCTGCCGGCTCAGAATCTAGAAAGTGAGTGCACACAGGAGGCCCAGGCCCTCCTTCTGGGCGGACCCAGAAATACCTCCCTGAACTCCAGGTTTCACAGTCTGTGGAAGATGAGACACAGACAGCGGCAGTTCAGACGGTCCCCAGGGTAGAGAAGCTGGGAGGGAAGGACCTAGTGAGGGGAGAACAGAGTGTTGACAGGAGAGAGGGCAAACACGGGGCTCTGGGGCTGGGACGGATCAACCTGGGAATGCTGGGAAAGCCTCTCCTGGCGCCTTTGCCTCTGCACTGCGGCGTGCAACCCAAACTGTTCTCCTTAAAACACACAGAGAAAAGCCATAAATGCACCGGGTTCCCAAGAATAGAAACGAGCAGTATAATAAAGCAGTTCTATAAACTGTTAAATAGCTCTTCCCACTGTCACTTTGATTTTCTTTTTAATGTAATCGATACATGCAGGAGATTATATATAATAATGATATACTGAACAGCGTACCTGGGAGAAAACCCAGCCCAGGAGCCAGCACGTTATCCATAACTTATCTCTCCTATGTTTCTTTTGGTCCCTTTTTTTTGCCTCTCCTCCTGAAAAATAATCATGCCACTGAATTCTGTTTTCAGTTCCCCCATTCTTAATTACACACATGCAGGCATACCTTCACGTCCATATGTGTATGTCTTAATTACACACATGCAGGCATACCTTCACGTCCATATGTGTATGTCTTAATTACACACATGCAGGCATACCTTCACGTCCACATGTGTATGTCTTAATAGTATTCAATATTGCTAGGTTATGAACAGTATAAATTTTGAGTTGCATCCAAATTTGCACTATTGGGAATAATGTTGCTGTAGATACCCTCATCTGTGCACGTGCCCGTGTGCAAATGGGTCCCTAAGGACAACATGTGGAAATAGAGTTATATGGTATATAAATGTGAACAAGGTACATAAGAATATATTTATACACTTTAAAAGTTTATATAGTCATAAACATAGTCAATGTATATGAATAAATAAAGAACTAGTGATAGACAATGTAATTCCAGAGAAAAACGTCCATGATATCTTTGTGTATAAAAAAGTAAGACTTATGAAGATGTAGTAAGAACGACTACTCAGTAGTTAAGTGGATGGGGCAGGGATAGATTGTAAAAGAATCCAAAAGAACTGAAATTCAAGAAATAGAAACTACAGAAGAAAAGTCTGGGAAGATGCAGTGGCAGCTAAGAGTGAGTCCTACCATAACTGGCTATGATTTGAGAAGACAATCTTAATTGCAAGTCTACTTTTCATCATACACAAAACTATTTCAAAAATGGACCTAGTGTCAAAGGAAAACTGTAAAACCTGTAGAAACTACCTTTCTAGTTCTAGGACAGAGAGAAACTTATTAGACAAATTACAAACATGCTAACCATACGAGAAAACATTTGTACGTTGCTCCATTAAAATGAAGCCCCTCTGTTCACTAAAAGCATCATGTTCAAAGCAAAAGCAAAAGGCACAATGTAAGTGATATGTTCATAAACTATATAAGTGAATATGGATTGATTATGGAACATACAAAGAACATACAAAGAACAGCAGAAAAATCAAGTGGAGAGGATGTTTAAAGAGATGATAAGATTATAACAATCGGGGAAGTTTGAATGAAGACCACAGTGTCATTTTATTTTATACCTGTTAAATTGTCAAACATTAAGAGAGAATAATGGAGGCATTACCGTGGAAAACAACAAGGCATTATTTTGTTTTTAAAAAGGTATTTATTCTTTACCTATAACCTAGCACTAGGGCTGGAGCTTAAACCACTGAATATGGCTCAACTTCTACCTAAAACTACACAGCTTGTCTTTAGCTTCTAACCTACCAAATGTTCCCCTTCTTCTGGATTAAAGGGTTGGCATTTGGGGGACTTCTGAGACTCCCCGTACTGCACCAGAATTAAGGACAGAATAATAGTAGTTCCACAATAAATGACAGGGTCACTTAGGTCTAAAGGTCCTCAGGTGAGCAGCCACGTCCACTCAGAGGACAGAGAGCCAGCATCCATGGGGCTCTTCGGCACAGACAGCGGAGCTGCCAGGCACAGCGTCTCTGTGTGACTACTTAGGAGTCCAGTGAGAAAATCAGACCTGGGGAATGTCGGCCTAAATAATGGAAACAACCTAATATTTATGCATCTAGGTTTTGCTGGGTGAATTTGTCAAGAGACTAGCAACATTAAAGAAGGAAAGTGGATTCAAGCCAACCTCTTCGTCACCCCCGTGAGAGAAGACAGGCTTCATTTCCATTGCAATTATATTCACAGCTGATTCTTAAGTGTTCATTTTTGTCATAATTACTAGCCATAGTGATAAAATTAAGAACTTGAAGTTAGTGAAGGTTTAGTTTGTCAGCCAGGTATAGTAACTCAGGACAAAACGTGGGAAATACAACAGTCCTATTAGGAGGATGTGGGGATGCTAAGAGCATGTGATCTGGAGTCAGGCTGGCTCTGCCATTTACTACCATTTACTTACTGTGGAACTTTAGGTCTCAGGCTCTGCACTCTTATATGTAAGCATAGGTAACAACAGCACTTACCTCATAGAGCACTGTTACAATGAAATGAGATAACACATGTAAAAAGCATACATCAGCATCTGGCATGTGAGAAGAAATACAAACATTAGCTGTTCTTTCTCCAATATTTTTGATTTGTGCAATCAGCTTAAATTCTCCCCTCAGAGAAGTTCAAAGACTATTACTTCCATTGATCTTTAAAAAGCATCTTGGGCTGGCAAGATAGCTCTGTGAATAAGATGCTTGCTGCCAAGTCTGACAACCTGATTCTAATCCCTGGAACCTACATAGTGGAAAGAGAATCGACTCCAGTAGGTAGATTGATGTCCACACGAAGGCCATGGTACATACACATACACACAAAATAAATAAACAAATGAAGTATTTAAAAGCATGTCAGAGATACCTAGTCAGTTCTCAGGATAGAGTGTATAGGTTGTCCTTGTGACAGGGTGTGGCATAGTGAGCGGACACTCAGGTTGAAGATAAAAGATGGAGAAGACTGAGAGGCAAATGGAAACAATTTGAAGACACTTTAAAAGAGGTGTGTTTAACATAACAGTTCTAAGTGATGAAATTGAGGATAATACTAGATAAGGTCACTGAATTCTTTAAGAACAGTTAGCCCTTAAGAAACATAGTTTCAGGAATCAGGGAAATGGATTAGTGGAGAAAGCACTTACTGCACAAGCCTGAGAGTCCAAACTCAGACCACCAAGATCTATGCAAAACGTTGGATGCTGGTGTCTGCAATCACTAGCTACTCCCACCAGGAGATGGGAGTAGGAGAGAATCACTGGAAGCTCACAGTGCAGCCAGCCTGGCGTAAAGGGTCCTGGTCCAATATAAGGTACAAGAGCACAGACATACCCAGGCTTGTCCTCTACACATGTGTCATGACCACACGTGCTGATAAACACCTGCATTACATACACACACACACACACACACACACACACACACATTGTACTCACAGGTACAATTTTTAAAAGTTTTAGAACACAGTGTAATAACACATATGCAAAATGCAATAATGCAACTCTTTGAGTGCTAATGTAAAAAATTAGTAATTTTAAAAAGAGTTATAACAAAAAAGTGTTCTATGCTGATATTGTCAGAAAAGATGTTATTAAACTTTCCCAAGCAATATGAAAGATGTTTTCATCATTTCTAGATAATAGAGCATTATTAAACTTAATTATCAGCATACTAGAACAAAGCCAAGGGTTCTGATTCCAGCAAAGCTTCTGAGGAGAGCTTTAAAGCCAGCTGAGTACCAGATCACGTCTTTGCCTTCAGAAGACCATGGCTTCCTAGTGGTGTTCCCCTCACCTGACCCCACCTCCCGCTCTCTGTAGTCTCCCATTCCCATACATTTCAGATCCTGGGATTCCTGGGCTTCTGTCTCTGGATTTCAGATCCCATATTATGTGGTTCTGCTTTGTATTTCAAGCTGGAACTTGCAGGGTCCCCACACCCACCCCAACTAAAGCACTGAATGGCATGGGAAAGCTGACTATTTCATCCTTCTGTATTGGTCACTAGAATTACCTTGAAGATTAAATGAGGCAATCCATTTAAAATATTTTTTAAAGCAGTGTGGTGGTATTTACATTCAGTAAATGTTTACAGCTGCCCCGATCATCATTAATTTATCAAAATAATGTCAACCAGCCACTTTTCTAGGGCTTAGTAAGTCTCATACAATAGTTATGAAAGTAACAGTCATGTCTAAATTCCAGTACGTATTTCTCCTTCAAAAATTCTGAGATTGTCTGGGTGTAGTAACACCTGCCTGTAATCACAAACACATGGGATGTTGAGGCAGGAGGATCACCAAGAGTTCATAGCCAGCCTTGGCTATGGAATGAGTTTAAGATCAGAATGGAGAACATAGTGAAACCCTGTCTCAAATGAAACAAACAAAGCGTTGAAATCATATACCGAGATTAATTCTTCTTTCTTAGTATTCCCTCCACAGACAACTGAACTTGTCTGCTGGTACCCTTCCCGTGTTTCTGCTCGTAGAACAGGTCTAAGTTGCCCCTTACTTCTTAGGACCCTAATCCAGTGACTATTACAATCCCTTTCCCACTCGGCTTTTCCTGTGTAGACTCTGTCCTTCAACTCGTCTTTTCTTCTTTTGACTTGCAGAACACACATGCTATTGGTTTTGTTCCTGTTTCAAGGACCCAGTATTTCTTAGTCTCCTTATGAATGACTTTTCCCTTTCCTTGAACAGAGCTGTTCCTGTTCTTCCTCTTCATATCCTTGTCCGGAGTGGTGTCATCCTTCCCCGTGTCAACCCAATGACTCCTCAACTTCTGGCTGTTACTGCCCGCTCCAGACCTTGTCATTTCTCACTGGTCTATGAATGGGCCTCTTAAATGGTTCCTGACTTAACTGAACTGTTGCTCCCTGACATCTTTCCCGAGTCTAAAATTTCTCTTCTTTATGAACACAAAATGAACTTCCTGAAGATCTTATTGAAACTAAAACTCTTCAGTGACACCTGTCATCTTGCTTCTGTCAGATCCTGCAGTGTTTAAGCTGCCCACCCATTTCTACTTCCATGGCACAGCCTGTAAGTTTTCGTTGCTCATATTTTGCCCAGTTCAAACACATAACATAATTCTAAAGGTTTTCCAAGAACACTTTTCTTCTAAGCACTCTTTAAATTTCTGGTTGTACACTTAAAAATCAATTAAAAGAAGCTCAGTGTAGTGGTAAATTTCTCTAATTTCAGAATTTGTGAGGCAGAGGCAGGAGAATTGCTACAACTCTGAGGCCAGGCTGGTCTACATGACAGATTCCAGTCTAGCTAAGGTTGCCCCTCTCAAAAAAAGCCAACAGAAATTCTCAGCTCCAATAAAGGAAAATCACCTACCTCTTGGATTGAAATATCCAGAAAAAAGGTGATTTTATGCACATTATATATTGTCCCTTTGGCTTTTTATAGAATATTTCATATCTAAGAAAGAATATAGATTTTAAATAGTGGAAATATATAATACAAATATTTGCAAATATACCTAAAATTCAAAGCACAAAGTAAACAATAAAAATGAAAACTAATAGTATAATTTAAAATTGTCTAGTAGCTTGAAATTTCATCCATTATAAAATTCAGGTACTTACAAAATTGCTAAAATTAGTGTTGTTCATGAAATAACAAGTGTCTGTCCGTAGGCCACATCCCTCAGCACCTCTCTGAATGAGCTGAGACAGTGCATAGGAGCGTAGGGAATTCAAGAGAAATTGTTCAAGACAGGGATGACGGCAAGCTCTGATGGGCCAGGAGCTGCGGTTCCGAATGCCATTTTGACCATGTCCCTGTTCTCATTCTGGTAAGATGGGCCTAACCTCATATTCAGAATGAACAGCTTTAATGACATAGACTTCAAGGCCCTTACCAGGGGCCTCATATTTTCCAAATTCAGTTGCTGTACACTCATAGGTTGTGAAGGCTTCCCCAAATGGCTTTGTGAAGGATCAGGCCCCTTGTGTCTCTTAGGTCACAGACAGTTTAATGACCACTTGGGGGTTTAGACTTGAGGAAACTTCACTAATGCAAGCAAACATCCTCCTTCAAGTACTGAAATCTTTAGCTGTTTTTCCACATTTACTGAATTTCATATTTTCACAGAATGCAGCTTAGTTGTTCTAGTTTTGACTCATTAAGACTTAGCAGTGCTCAGTAAAAGATTTCTCTGCTTTCAGATTTGCACAGGGACTCCCCTGACACATCTTCAGCCTGCGCTGGCACACATTAAACACCACATAAGGGAAGGGCTGGAGCCATGACTGGCTGGTGCGCTCAGCATGACTTTCTTAGAGTGAGATGACGGTGCTGGCAGTAAGAACCGCGGGTAGAGTTGGCTGTGTCACACAGTGTAGGACGATGCCTTAACACTGACTCAGCACCTGGGTGCTTTTTAGCAGTGGAGCTTCCTTGCGTTAGAGAGGATCATAAGTAGATTGGACAAGATATACCGTTTTAGACATCACTTGGCTTTGTGGTGAGCTGTGAGCCCGAGTCACTGCAGTTTGACTTAGGGCTAGCAGCATAACCAATAAATATATTGAGAAAAAAAGGCTTGCATCCCACAGGGCATCAATCACAAAGCTACCCCAGACAGAAATATACAATTCTGCTGATATTTGAACCTGTTTCAAAATGCTCTCTGGTAAATTTCCCTTTAGAAAGAAAACCTTTGGTATGCATATAGCTACGATTATATTCCTGTGAAATGTAGGTAGGGCCCTGCAAAGATGATACAAAAATGCATTGAGCATATGTGCAGAATTCAAGTTAACAATGATCGGAGGCTGATTCCCATAACATAGGCCAAGTGAGCCACACATGCTAAATCAGAAGCTCAAAGCAAACAGAAAATTCAGCAATCCAATGGCAGTTTGCTTTGATTTGAAGCCTTGTGTTCATCAGAAGGCATGGAAACTTTAGACCCGTCAGAAGAATGTACAACGACGTACTGGGACTGAACATAGACCACAGTGCAGGCAGCACGCTCAATCCCCAGCAGGGAGACATGACAAACTGAACATAGACTGCAGTGCGGGGCAGCACGCTCGATCCCCAGCAGGGAGACATGACAAGGCATATCACAAACTCAGATGTGACACTCTAGAAAAAAAATTGACAATTGTCCCAGGTAGCAGGAAGTCTGAGATTCCTGCTCAAGTCACTCACTGACTTCCAACCACCTAGAACTGACGTTCTGAATGTCACTTACCCTATGACGATACAGGAGATGGCAGTTCCCAAGAAGGCATATGTTAAAATAGATCCCAAGTTTTGAAAAAAGTGTCTCTGGGGAGAAACAGAAAATAGTTCATAGTGTACACCTGCATCTCTAGTACAATGGGAAATAAAACTGAGCCTACGCTCCTCGGCCCTCCGCTCACTGACTAGGCGTCTTGCTTTCAGAGCTTCATCCCTGACTTTACTATGTCTCTAGGGATGTAAGTGATTCCTCAATAAAGGACAAGGATAAGAGGAAAACAGTGAAAAAAACCCAGAGGATGGTAGGCAGAGGTGCCAGAACTGACAGACCTGGCAGAGCCCAAGCAGGAGAAAAGGGCTGGGCACTGATCAGGCAGGGCTCGGGGACAACTAGCGGAGACAGTTTTCAGGAGGGTTTTATAGACACAACATCTTTAGCATTTAGAATACTATTCTCAGAGATTTAAATAGCATTTGATTTTCATAGAATATTCTGAGTTCTCCCCTTCACATGTCTTCCGATGCAATCAAATACCAAAAACCTGAACTAAATAAATACTTTAATGAGTCAACACAATGATGTCTCATACTGAGGTGGGAGATGGAGAAATCCAAATGTCTACATCCTTTCAAATGCTTGTAGAGGAAAATGGAAAATTCCCTTCCTGTACTTATAGTGGGAGCTGAGTAGTCAGAACTGGCAGAAGAGGGAGCCTGGAGCCCACAGAAAGGACTGCAGTGAAGACGCTGCCAGCTGCTAGAGAGGACAGGCTGCAGGAGGCAGAGGTGAGGCCCAGGAGGCTCTAGAATGGCCGTGGGCAGCAGAAAACCAGCACATTCCCTCTGCCTCACTCGGTGGCACCTCGAAAGCCAGCGCTAAGTGAACTACTAATCTACGAAATGTACAGTCTGTCTGTCTGAGCACTGCCAGGCAGGTAGGTACTCAGCAACGGAAAACTGCAGCTTTCTCTGTGAGCACCGCAGCATTCCTGAGTCTGCACCCTGGTGGGAACACCCAAGGTGAATGGGTTGGTGGCTCTTTCGCTCATGGTCCCCTAGTGTTAGAACAGCCAACGCTGTTCAGTGGAACGATAATGTGAGCCCCATATGTCATTTAGAATTCTTTGAGTAGGCACATTAAGTAAATTTTTAAAAGGTGAAATGGAGTTTGATAATATTTTGTCTTACATATTGTACCCCAAATGCTATCATTTCATCAGGGAATCAATATAAAACACTATTGAGATGATTTACATTTTTTTTTTAAAATACCAAGATTTTAACATCTGGCACAGATCTTCTCACTTTAGACAAGCTACATTTCAATAGTTCATTAGTTGCATGTGGCGAATGGCCTGGATGTTAGACAAAGTAGGTTTAGAAGCATTCTGAGAATTCAGGGTTGACCCTTTATGATATAATCTATACAAAGCTACTTTTACAGCCTGGGTCCCATAAAAGAATTACTTTTTGTGAGTACTGGCGAAATTCTTTATTTCACGATGGAAGAAGGAGGTAACTCATAGACTGTACCTTCTTTAGACTGTATCCTGCATGAAATATAATTGGAGGCAGCAAAACATTGAAGAAGATTTCTGGGTCAAATGTCATCTGTCAGAAAAGACAAATGTAAGGTTAGAACTAGGTTTGATTAAATGTGTGTTTTTTTAAGGTATAGTCTCATTTGCTAAGATTTATGAGAGTTATATTTTACATGTTATTAAATTAGCAGAGATAAAAAGAAAAATAAGAGAAAGCAAATTTAGAAATTTATAAGTACAATATCACATAAAGTTACATGTATATATTTCCAGTGTATTGCTAACAAGGGCAAACAAAAATAATTCAATGAGTGGCCCCCCCAGTGACCTCCAGCCTACAAGTAGACACCCTCAGAACCTTCCCCCAGCCCAACAGTGACCAGTCTCTCCAAACTGCCAGGACCTCTGACTCATAGGAATTCCTGGCGTCCTTCCCCAGTCCTGCCCTCCTACAACCCATTCACCACCCTGCCCAGGAACTTCAAGGAGTCCTGGAACTATGACCTAGACCTCTAACCAGGCCTCCACCCGACTGACCTCCACCTGTATCACTGTGACATCCTTCTCCCACTGCAACTCCAGCCCCTGCCACCCATGGACCACCTGCATAACTGTGTGAATCTTCCACATATTTCTGATGAATCAAATAACTCTACAGAAAGTTTGTTCCTGGGCTCAGAAGTGCACATATCCCCTGATGTTCTGGGAACATGTTTGACATCACTCTCTCACATCAACAAAGAGTTACCCCAAGACCAAACCCCAAGCACCATTCAGCTGGCTTACAACCTGACAAGCTGGGGTAATACAAGCAAAGATCCACACACTCCACTCAACAGAAATCCACACGAAGATCCACTTAGCAAAGGTGAGATCAAATATCCATATTAAGAAACACTGCAATAACTTAACTCCAGATGCCTAGATCCCTTTGCAAAAACACAAACATGAATAACCAAGGCAAAGTGTCTCTTCCAGAAGCCAGTACAGCCATTGTAGTGTCCCTCAAGAAGAGCAACTTAGCTGATGCACAAGGCAAAAGTTTCAAAATAGTGATTAGTAATATGTTCAATGAACTCAAAAAGGACATGCATCAATTCTGGAATAAATAGTGTGAAAACAAAGTCAGTTGAATGAAATAAAGAAAATAATTCAAGATATTAAAATATAACTTAATAAGGAAATAGAATTTCTTAGGAAAAGCTAAACTAAAAATTTGAAATGAAACAGTCAGTGAAATAACAGATAAACAAGAATAGAATGGCTCAACTAGAAGAGATCATAGCAAGGCTTTAAGACAAGATAGAGGAACTAGATCATTCAGTCAATGAAGATGCCAAATATTGAAAAACAAACAACAAAAAAAACAGATGCAGAAACTCCTAGATATTATAAAAAGGCCAGACTTATGAATCATAAGTATAGAAGGAGAAGAAACCCAAGTCAATGGTATAGAAACTATTTTCAATGAAATAATGGAGGACAACTTCCCAAAATTAGGGAAAGAGATGCCTACAAGGTGCAAGAGGCATACAGAATGCCAAATAGATAGGATCAGAGAGGGAGCTGCCCATGTCACACATAATGAGCGAGACACTAAATGTACAGAACAGAGAAGGGGCGTTGATAGCTGTGCTCTCACCAGGACACAGATCATTCAAGCACTAAACTCTGAGACTAAATGGCATACTAAATTCAATGGATCTAACAGACATCTGCAGAATATTTTACCAAAACAATAAAGAACACTCTTTCTTCTCAGCATCTCATGGAATAGTCTCCAAAATAAAATCATATCTTTGGACACAAAGTAAGTCTCAACAAATGTAGCGAAACTGAGATAACATCTGGCATTCTACCTGACCACAGAGAAGCTGGAAGGCAACAGCAATAGAAACCAAACCATCCAAAGTGACTCAGTGAAAAGTCAGAAACACACTACAAATGAAAACTGGATCAAAGGAGAAATTAAAAAAAAAATTAAATTCCTAGCATTGAGTAAAAATGAAGACACAACATATCAAACTATATGGGACACAGTGAAGATAACCCTGAGAGGACAGTTTATAGCATTAAGCACCTACATCAGAAAATTAGAAACATGCCATATTAATAACTTAATGATGCATTTGAAGGCCTTGGAAAGCCAAGACTAAGCAAAGCCTGAAAAGAGGAAATGGGGTTAGAAAAACAAAATCAGTGTTAAAATGGATGAAATAGAAATGAAAATAATAATACAAAGAATCAATGAAAGAGATAGTTCTTTGAAGAAATTGACAAGATTGACAACCTTTAGCCAAAAGAAAGAGAGTGAGAACCCAGTTTAATAAATTCAGAGATGAAGTCACAAGGACATACTTTAATATCTACATTCCACTAAACTGGAAAATCTAAAAGAAAGGGATGAGTATCTACATATATATGACCTATCAAAGTGAAAGCAAGAAGAAATAACTAATTTAAATAGACCCACAACTACCAGTGAAACAGAAGCAGTAATTTAAAACCTCCCAACTCAAAAAGCCCAGGACCAGAAGGATTCAGTGCCGAATTCTACCAGAACCGAAAAGAACTAATACCAGTACTTCTCAAACTGCTCCATAATATAAAAAGAATACTTTTAAGCTCTTCTTGCAAAGCAAGTATTACCTTGATACCCAAATCCAACAAAGACCCAACAAAAAACAAAGTTGTAAGACAATCCCACTGATGAACATAAATACAAAAAATTCTCAACAAACCACTTGCAAACTGAATTTAAGTGCAAAGCAAAAAGATGATTCACCATGATCAAGTTGACTTTATCCCAGAGATGCAGGGATGGTTCAACACCAATAAAATCATATATTTAATCCACCACATAAATACATGCAAGAACAAAACCCATATGATTTTCTGATTAGCTGTAGAAAAGAATTTTGACAAAATCCAGCATCTCTTTATGATAAAATTCAAGGAGAGTCCAGGGATTCAGGGGACTTATCTCAACACAATAAAAGCCATATACAGTAAGCCCATAGCAAAAATCATAGTAAATAGAGAAAAACACAAAGTATTTCCACTAAAATTAAGAACAAGATAAGGTTGCCTTCTTTCCATTGCTGTTCAATCAAACTATCCTTATTTGTAGATGATCTGATTCTGTACCTGGCAGACCCTAAAGACTCCATCAGAAAACTCCTAGAGCTGATAACTACACTTAGCAAAGTAGCAGCTTGCAAAATTAACAAACAAAAATCATAGACTAACAGCAAACATAACGAGAAAGAAATCAGGGAAGCAATACTGTTCTCCCATTCATGATAGCCTTTATTATGTAATAAGAGGTCTAACCAAAGAAGCAAAAGACTTATATAATAAAATCTTTCAGACATTGAAGAAAGAAATGGAAGAACATGGAAAGTCATCCCATGCTCACGGATCGATATGATTTATATGGTGAAAATGGCAATATACAAATTCAATAAAATCCCCATTAAAATTCCAACACAATTCTTCACAAAAATTGAAAAAAAAAACATTTTAAATTTCATATGGGAACACAAAAAAAGAACAGCAAAAACAATCCTAAACAATAGAAGAAGAGCTGGAGGTATCACCATTCCTGATTTCAAATTATGCTACATAGCTAGAGTAATAAAACAACATGGCACTGGCCTAAAAATAGACACATTGATCAATGGAACAGAATTGAGGACCCAGATGTATGTCTAGGCACCTATAGTCACCTGATTTTTTTATAACAAGGCCCAAAATACCCCCTGGAGAAAAGACAGCACTTTCAACAAATGGTGCTGGTTAAACTGTATGTAGAAGAATGAAACTCAATCCTTATTTCTCACCATATACAAAACTCAACTCCAAATGGATCAAGAGTCTCATCAAAAGACTTGAAACCCTGAATCCAATAGAGGAGAAAGTAGAAAGTATACTGGAACTTACAGGCGCAGGTACAGAAAAGGGCTTTCTGAAGAGGACCCTGATAGTGCAGACATTAAGATGAACAAGTGACGAATGGACCACATTAAAAGTAAAGCTCGATATAGCAAAGGACACCATGATTTGAGTGAAGAGGCAGCCTACAGAATGGGAAAAACTCTTTACCAGCTATATATCTGACAGAGGTTAGTATCTAGAATATACAAAGAACTCAAAACATCAAAAAACAATAACCCCACTAAAAATTGGAACAAGGAACTCACAAAGAGTTTTCCATAGAAAAATTGTAAATGACTGTGAAATATTCTTTTAATTCTCAATAATTTTAGTCATCATGTAAATACAAACCTAGTCAGAATGACAAAGATCAATAAACCAAGGATGACAAATGCTGGCGAGGATTTTGAGAAAAGGTAACATTTATTCACTGCTGGTGGAAGTACAAACTTGTACAGCCACTATGAAAGTCAGTGTAGATTCTCCAAAAAAATAAATATCTAGAAATAGAGCTACCATATGATCCAGCTATATCCTTCTTAGGCGTTTACCCAAAGGACTCTGTATGCTACTTCAGAGACACCTGTTCATCCTCGTTCCTTGCTGCTCCATACACTATAGCGAAGGAATGGAAACAATCTAGATGTCCGTCAGCTGATGAACGTGTGATGAAAGTGTGGTACACATACACAATGGAATACTATTCAGCTGCTCAGAAAGACAAAACTGGGGCTGGAGAGATGACTCAGCAGTTAAGAGCACTGACCGCTCTTGCAGAGGACCTGGGTTCGATTCCCAGCACCCTCATGACAGCTAACAACCATCCCTAACTCTAGTTCCAGGGTATCCAGTGTCCACTTTTGACCTCTGCGGGTATTGCATGTCACAGTTGCACTTACACACATGCAGGCAATACACATCCAATAAATAAATAAATAAATAAAATATTTTTAAAAGAAAAACAGAATTGTGGAATTTGCCAGTAAATGGATGGAGCTGGAAACAATCCTGAGTGCGGTAATCCAGACCCCGAAGGACATAGGCTGCATGTTTTTTCTCATAAGCGGATGCTAGCTTTGAATGTTTAAATACTTCTGTTTCATTTGGAAAACCCACAGAGGACAGGAAACTAGTAAAGAGTCATCGTAGAAGAGGGGGTAGAATGCAGGGTTAAGTGGAGCGTGGGAGGCGGGGCAGGGTAGAGGAAGGAGGGGGGATAAGTAATGCTAAAGGGGCTTTGAAACAATCACATGGAAGCTTCCGAATATATACATACACATATAAAGACAGTTTATACGGAGTTATCCTATAGCAGGGAAAGCAATGTCCTACCAGAAACCACACACAAATAAAAACCCAGTGTTAGGAATGGACTCCTTCTTTGGAGCTGCTGGCCAGGGACATCACAGCTTCAAACAGTACTGGCAATTTCCATGTCTCCTGGTTACCCTTCAGAACTTGACTGTATCATCCTATTACATAAGATACCACAGGCTTCCATCATAGAACATGAGAAATAGAACACAGAACACAGAAATCAAGCCGGACCTGACCCGGAAGCTTCATCCCTACTGGCTAGCTCTCACAGTGTTGGAAGGTGCTATGCACCGTACTGAAACAGAAGAATCATCAACTTTACCCAGCTGTGAACCTTTCCAGCTGCAATTAGGACTGGCCTGGAAACTAGCCACCTTCTGACTGGATTTGATGGAATTCATATGTAATACTATCATTGGGCCCATGAACCCGTGACTAGACAGGTCAGAGGCCATAGGGGAGAATCTACTACTATCATTCTGCTGGATGAACCTCGTGTTCAACTGACTCCTGATGACTTTTCCTCAACTCTCATAAGAGAAGCTTCTTTTTGTAGTAGATGACAATTAACAAGACCCCACAACTGGCCACGATACAGAAATATTGAGCCCTGCATAGGACATCTATATCACACCTGTCCCCCAAAGGCTCAGGGAGCATCTCCAAAGAGAGAGGGCTTTTGAAAGGCCATAAGAGCCAGAGGTGGTTGATGACTCCAACCAAATAGTGTTTTCCTGACACAACAGTGCAGTTGCACAGAGGAGCCCACAGTGGTTGTGACCGCATGCAGAAGGTCTGAGCAAGTTCCAGGCAGATAAACCCCCAGCATTGGAGGGGAGGTAGGCATAAAGTCTCACCCCTGGCTGGGAAGCCATTGGCTATTGCTAGCTATTGGGAGAGGGAGAATCCGATTTCTTCACAGGTTTGATGCTGATGGATTGGCCACACTCCAGGGGGGATTCTCCCCAAGGGTATTTGGCACAAATTAAACTTGATAGATTTTAAAAAATTAGAAGACTCAGAGTGGAAGGGCTGGGAAGATGGATGTGGATCTGAGAGGAAATGGGGAAGAGGTTTGCATGTGATCAAAATACGTTGTGTAAAAACCTCAAGAATTGATACAATTATTTTTAACTATGAAATCTCTCTGGGAAAGAAAGCTTTTCTTTTAACTTGATTATTCATTCTTAATTTTGTTTTATTATTCCATTTTTTTGGAACAAGGTGTCACTACCTAATTTAAGATGACCTTGATCTTGAAATTTGCCTACCTCAATGTCTCTAGGGCTGGGATTACAGGTGTGAACCTCATGCATGGCTCATTCTTCAGATTCTTCACCTTTGTTTCAAATGTTTTTATCATATTTCAGTTTTCTTGGTCAAAGAACTGTTGTGTTCAAGTTTTGGGCTGTTGACAGGGATTTATTTAAAGTTTTCCTTAAATAAAGGAACTTTGGAGATTTGGTCTTCATTTTTTTTCTATTTTATTCTACTCGAAAGTTATAATATTTTCCAGACTGTGGAAAACACATTTGAAAATAAAAATGGATTTTCCTAGCATTTCTTCATGGGTTTTTACTTAAGTGTTAAAATAAACTTGGCCAAAAAACAAATACGAATTGATGTGAAGGATAAAGAGACGAGATGTGAGAAATCTCGAGTCCAGAATGCTTAGCATTCACTAAACCATCCTACACTGGTCTTCATCTTTATTTCTGCCTTTCTGCCTTTCCTTCCTTCCTTCCTTCCTTCCTTCCTTCCTTCCTTCCTTCCTTCCTTCCTTCCTTCCTTCCTCCTTCCTTCCTTTCTTCCTTCCTTCCTTCCTTCCTTCCTTCCTTCCTTCCTTCCTTCCTTCCTTTTTCTTCCTCCTCCTCCTCCTTTTTCTCTCCCTCCCCCACATCATTCATTTTAGGATGTGCTCAGCCCCGGAGATCAAATGGCAAATCCATCTTACAGATGAGGGAACAGAGGTGTAGGGGTGTCAAGACATCTTGGCCTGCCCAAGGGCAGGCAGCAGCAATTCTAGAGATGAGTTACTGTATCCAAGAATGCCTGTTTCTCTCATACACAATGCTTGGGGAAAACATTCCATTCTTCTATCATAATGACTTAGATTTTACTCTGCCCGGTAAACACCTAAGGGGATTGTGTCATTAGAGTTTTACACCAGAGATGCTGCTGCTCTCTGACTGCGTGACTATAGACAGTTTTCAGTGTAAGTCTTAAAAATGAGTGGCTTCTCTCAAACGGGAAGATTAATGTCTGCACAGGTCACAGTGTCCTTCTCTGTACAGTTATGTAGCAGATGTCAGAGGCAGTGGTATCCAAGGCCCACCCTCTGCAGCTTCTTTGCTAGGTGTGAAAACAGGCAAAACTAATGATTACCTGTTAAATGAACTGACCAATAAGCAATTGGAAGGACAATGAGTTTTGTGAAGGAAATAATCACACAATGGAGGCTGTGCCTGTTTCTGTAGGGCAGTCAGGGAGGGCTCCCTGAGGAAATAATATTCTAGCTGAGATGCAAACACAGAAAATGGCCTAGAGAGAAGAGGGGAAGGAGAATCCCTGGCAAATAGAATGGCACCTACAGATATCAGAGGCTGGAAGCCCAGGCATCTGTCAGGAGGCAGGGGAGGGCTGGAGTGTGGCTGAGGAGAAGAACGGAGAAGTAAGGTGAGACGGGGAGGTGAACCAGATAGAAAGGGTCCCATACATGAAATGGAACGGCGGAGAGGGAGGATCCGACCTATGCTTTAAGAAAATCAGTTGTAGGGGGCTGGAGAGAAAGGGAGAAAGAGAGAGAGAGAAGGCGGAGGAGTTTTCAGTGGTTAAAAGCACTGACTGCTCTTGCAGTAGACCTGGGTTCAGTTCCTAGCACACATATAGCTGCTAACAACCTTCCTTAATTCTAGTTCCAGAAGATCCAATGCCAGCTTTTGGCCTCCACAGACATTATACAACACAGTTACATGCATGCAGGCAAAACACTCATATACATAACATAAAAGTAAATAACTCAAAAAAAGTTTTAAACAAACAAACAAAAAAATCAGTTGGTGTCAGGAATGGTAGCACACATCTTCAATCCCAGCCCTCAGGAGGCAGAAGCAGGCAGATCCCAGCCTCAGGAGGCAGAAGCAGGCAGATCTCTGTGAGATCGAAGCCAGCCTGGTCTATACTGTGAGTTCTGGGCCACCTGGGGCTACAGGGATATCCTGTCTCAAAAAGAAAAGAAGAAGAAGAAAATCTGTTGTCAGTTGCACAATTCAAGCCTGGAGCTGCAGAAGAGAGTATTTCTGGCTCTGCTGGGAGACAGACAGACAGTGACAGACAACGGATGTATGGTGAAGAAGAATTACTTCCAGGACTTTGAGATTCAGGAGTTAAGAATGCCTTAGGCCAGTGCTTACTAAACAGCAGCAGCTCCTGAACTGTATACACCCCAGCTTCTAGAAAAACTTCATATCTTGCATTATACAGACACAATGAAAGTCTAATCATTTCATTTTGTATACTGTTTTATTAAAAATCACGAATAAAAAGTCTCTCTCAACATAGAAACCTAGACAGAGGGTAAAGTTGGTTATCTGTTCACCCAACTTACAGAGCAAACTCCCCCTTATTTAAAAAAAATTAGCCTGATTCTACTAGGTTTTGTGCTTTATACTATATTATTGGTTCTTAATACATGTTCCCTAAGTTTTGAAATTCTGTAATAATTTTTGGAGAAAAATATTAAAGTTATAATTTGACTTTTTAGTTTCTAAACTTCTGGTTTTTAACATACGAAAATCAAAGCAGTAAATCAAAAGAGGTTGAAGACAAAACAAAACAAAACAACAACAAAAAACAAGACTTCAACTTATAGTCTAAGCTCCCTTTATCTGTTACCTGGGATAGTTTTAGGGTGTGGGCACTGAAAGCCATACAGCCTGGCTTCAGATCCCAGTGCCTTGACCTTGACCTGGTGGCTGCTCACCCACCCCATGCCTTGATTTCCTTACTGTATAGTGAACACAACAATGTGGGGCCTGCAGATAAAGTGATTAAAAGAATTAAGTAAATTAGTAGCTACAAAGTCCTGCAGTATTGCCCGGTGTCTCGTCGGCACTCTTTAAGTGTTTATTACTAAGAAAATAAAAACTGTGAGTAGGAATTTTCAAGTTATGGGGTTGCATCAGAGCTCAGTGGGAAAAGGGGCTTTCGGTCATGCCTGATGACCTGAGTTCCAACCCACATGGTAGAAGGAACGAACTGGGAACTGGAGAGATGGCTAAGCAGTTAAAAGTACTGGCTGTTCTTGAAGAAGACCAGGATTTGAATCCTAGCACCCACATGGCGACTAACAACCATTCGCAACTCTTGCTCCAGGGGTCCCACGCCCTCTTCTGTTCTCCACGGGCACTGAAGGACACGAGTGCACTTACACACGTGCAGACATAATGTTCATTCATATAAAATAGAAATACATAAATACATGAATAATTTTTTAAAGAGAGAACTGACTCCCACAAGTTTTCTTCTGACCTTCACTTGTGCATCATACCTTACACACACGCGCACGCACACACACACACACAAATAAAAAATAAATAAATAGAATGTAATTTAAAAACTATAAAGGACTTTCAAATTACAGTATTTGTTCATTTTATTCATTTATATTTATTTATTATACATACAAAATATTAGCTTTCACTATGGTCCTTTTCAAAAAAATTCATTTTGGAGAAACAATAAAATGTTATACTTAAAAATACCTCATAAATAAAACAGGTTTAATGGGGTAGGGATGGGAGGATAGCATAGAAAAGGAAGAGGAGGGATAATTAACACTAAAGGGCTTTTGAAAGAATCATATGGAAAGCCACTATAGAAGCTTCTTTCTCTCTCTCTCTCTATATATATATGTATATATACAGTATTAAAAGGTTTTGTGGTAGTTACCCTGTGGGGTTCAGTGTCCCTAATAGACACCACAGGTTAGCAAATAAAAAGTTCAATGCCAGGACAGGACTCCCTTTTTTGAAACTGTTTGACCAAGAGCCCCATAGACCCTCAAACAATACTGGCTATTGCCATTACACTTGGTTACCCACCAGAGATTGACAATAAGACCCTATTGCTAAAGATACTACATACCTAAGTTGTACAGAGCAAACAAGAATTCAAGCTGATACTGACCTCAAAGCTTTATTTTTGCTGGCTAGCTTTCATAATACTAGAAGGTGCTATGCATGCTACTGGAAGAACAAGGTAATCATCCACCTTACCTAGCTGTGAACATTGTGAGCTACAGTAACAACTGGCTTAGAAAAATATGCTTACTGCTGCAATAGTGCCATGAATATTATGGGAGTGACCAACCACCCTCTAATTGGATTTAAGATCTATTTCACAATAAGTAGCACACACCTGACACCAGTATCAGGGCCAAGAACCTGTGGCTAGACAGGTCACAGGTCATAGTCTACCTACTATTGTCATTGTGCTAAATAAACATAGTGTTAAACTGATGCATAATGATTTCTTCTTACAACCATCGATTAGTGCATCTCTCAACTCTCACCAAGAAGCTTCTTATAGCAGCTGGCAATTAACACAGAAACCCGCAATTGGCCAATGTGCAGAACACAGGAGACTGCAGAGTACTCAGTATTAAATGGATCACACCCTCTCTTCCTGAAACTCAGGAATCACTGAAGAAGGGTCAGAAAGATTATAATAGTCAGAGGTGGCAGGTGAATACGAGGAAACTGTTGTCTGGACACCACAGGGTAGTTACACATATGAACCCACAGCACTTATGACAGCATGCACAAGACCTGTGCAAACCCAAGCCAGACAGGAACCCGGCATGGTTGAGCAAGATTGGGAGGAAGCTCCCACCGTAGCTAGGGGTCTATTAGCAATAGATAGACACTGGGAGAGGGACAGTCAGTTTTCCTTACTGATGTGATGCCTGATAAGGTTGACTAGATTCTAAAGGGTAGACCCACACCCAAGAGCATTTGGATGGGAAGACAGATTAGACTCAATAGACTTTTAGACTTTTAAAAGAGGTAAAAAATGATAAAGGACATAAAGTGGGGATCTGAATAGAATCAAAATACATTGTATGGAATCTTCAAATCAATAAAAATAGTAAGCAACACCAGAAAATTTGGGGAATGATGGATGCACCTAGTATAGCTATTATCACTGATGTATGAGTGTGTCAAAGTTACTACATCCCAAATTCTAACGTGAATTCGTTACATGTTAGTTATATTAAATAAAGCTAAACATGGGAAAAAACAAAAATTAAATCACAAACCTGTTCTATTTCAGGATCTCCTGACCATTACACATCTGTGGAAAGTGTGAGTAGAGATCCTAACGTCATCCAAGCTTATTCTTTCCTAAGATGGTCAGTAAACCTAGTCCTGCCAGGTGTCTATGGGTGTTTTGAGCAGAGGGCATCCCTGAAGCTGGAGGGACGGGTATGGAGCTGGGACCAACCACCTGGAAGACAGACATGCAGTGGCACAGCCTCCTGACAGAAAGTCCCTCGCCTTGGCAGTTTTCCAGCAGAAATCGGGCTAATCGCTGAAGCAGAGTTTTTCAATAATCCGAATAGCCCATTCTCTGCATGCAGGTTAACTAATGTGCGTTGAATTACAGTTTCTGGAGCAGCCAGATGAAACTGGGAGGCTGAGGGCGGCATGCAGCACACGGGGATTTATTTGTGTATACAAAACAGATTTGTGTTCTTTTCAGACTAGCTCTGGGCTTAGTTGCTGCTAAATCAGAGTTCTGGGAGTCACTCCAAACCGAGACAATTTCTCAGAAATGGCTGGATTTGCCGCTGTCCCAGCCTCCAGATGGAAATCCCACGTGTCATTTCCCTCAGACTTTGTGCTCCAGCCATGGCCTTGGCAGTGAGGCTGTTGGAAAAGTCTAACCGATTCAATTTTCTGTTATTGCAATACTGGGGGAGGGGTGGCCTAAGTAAGAGGTGATGGAAAAGTGCAGAAACATTCCAGTCGAAGAATTTACACCAGTTCCTTAAGACAACAAATCACAGAGACAATCCCTGCCCTGCAGAACCTCATGTGATGACGGAGCTGTTGAGAAACGAGTGTGTGATACAGAAGCCATCAGGCATGCTGAGCTCTTGAGCTGCTGCTGGTACATCTAGGGACTGAGGTTTCACCTTGAACACTGGTGACTTGTGGCAGTAAGAGAGTGTACTAATATTTATACACAGCTCCCAGCACTCTACATTTATGCCCTGTAGTTTTCAGATGCTCAAGACGTACCTGACTTAAAACAGCAGACCTAAGACTCACATGGAAGCACTATGTATGTTTTAAGAAAACATGCTTTTAAGCATCAGAGTTCATTTTTTAAAATTTATTCATTTTTATTTTATGTGTGAAAATGTTCTGCTTATGTGTGTAAGTTCACTAGTATCAGGCAGTGTCCAAGGAGGCCAGAACATGGTGTTGGACCCCCTGGAACTGGCGTTACAGAGTGTTGTCAGCTGCCACGTGGATGCTGGGAATTGAACCTGGGTCCCTGCAAGCCAGTACTTTTAACAACTAAGCCATTGCTCTAGCCCCAGTGTTAAATTCTTAAAGACATGAGGGCAGTATGTTTACAGTGACACAGTATATTTTAAATATCATTTTGCACAGGTGCCAATATTTGACTAGAAATGGCCTGCACATATGTTCACAGAGATAACCAACTAGAAAATTTTCAAGAGTAGTAGGAATGAACTAAATTTAATTCTCAAGTTTATCCGAAGGTTGTAAGTACAAAATTGTAATTTGGCTTGAGTATTAAGGCTTGCAGTGATTCAACACGGCTTACCTTGGAAGAAATACCAGGGCTCTTACTGATCTACTAAATAAATAAGCACTAAAATAACGGCCATAGTGAAGGACCATGATTTATGTGGTATAGTCCTTCCAAAGAGGCCTTTTAAAAACATTGTTCCATCATAGCTGACAACATCCTGAGTGGTAGCTGGCAAATACAATTATTCCTATTTTGCAGAGACGGGAGAAGAAATTAATGGCATGTCCAATGCCAATCAATACGACAGGAATATCACTGGGAATTGAAGGTATGTGCCTGGGCTGACTAAATGCCTGCTTTCCACCTCAGGTAACTACTTTAAGCAAGATTTAGAATGAAGAAGTGGGCTTCTGTTATTTTGGCAATGGCTGATTTCTTTGGACAAGTAAAAACAGTTAGCAAAATGATGTGTTCACTTGTCTTTAATGTTTTATTCATTGAACAGTTAGCAAGCTTCCTCTGACTACAAGGAGTATGGAGGTGCTCTGTACAATGTAATTCCATGAAGGCTATAGCCAAAGCGTGTCAACACACTGCAGAATTGCGGCCTCAGCTGGTGAGGTAAGTTGTAATTTGGAGTACTCCAGGACACTGCTGGCCCTACAAGAAGGCTTGCATTGAAGCAGCTGGTGAGCTGAGCTCTGCGGTATGAGGGGAGCCTGCTTGGACCCCCGCATGCAGAATGCAGAACAGGCTCATTTGCCTGCCATAGGGTCTGTGGACCAGGGCACCTCAAGGCACAGAGGAAGCAAGCAGCGTTCTGGAGCTCAGTTACTGCGGGCAGCAAGTAATTAAAATACTATAAATATTAAAATAAGTGAAGATGATTCAACATAAAATTCACAATCTGCGTGCACTTTTAATAGAAACAGGAGACTTCAAAGGAAACTTAGCTGGCCCTGGAGGGCACAGCTGTGGGACACACCAGGAGATGGCTTGCAGGCAGGCAAGTTCTTCCCGGTACCCAAGTTGCACATTGATTTGAAACACAGAGGATGAAAAGGGACAGATTCATAATAGTAATAAAGAAATGTTGAGCACTAGCCAGTGAGCTTGATCCAGTCAGCTTCTCTGAGTCAGTTTCCCCATTTGTCCTATGAGTATGCTATGCCTACATGCCAGAGTGACTTCCAAGAATGACTTTAGGGGCTCCTCATTGCTACAGATCAGAATTTAAATGAAGAAAATGCTAAAGCAAAGACTTAGAGATCAGAGATACTGAGATTCACTTAGGGAACAGAAATAGGCAAGGTTAGAGACTTGAGGACGGTGAGGCCCAGTGGGTGGATATCAACCTTTTCACTCCTAGTGGATTTAAATTTTCTCAATCAAAGATGTAAAAAAGTCAAGATATTTTTCAAAACAGGATCAAACACTAAATGACTATTGGGAATATAAATTTGTATGACCTCTAAGAAGTGCAATTTGACAATGGCTATGAAAACATGGAATATTGTTGTTATTAAATGTATTATTATTAAATATTATTAAAATATTAAAATAATTACCACTTGATTCTGCAACATCTAATCTGATCATCTTTTTTCTGAAGATGTATTGGCATATGTGTACAGTGATGTAAATACAAGTGTATTTAAAGGGAGGTTGCACAAACTCCCCACCTACTACCCGTCATAAGCCACCACTCCCACTCTCAGGCCTTATTGGAGATTTGTTAGGCCCTGTTCTGCATACAAGTCCCTCGGAACAATGCGGGACCTAAGCACTTTACACACACTCCTACCAAACCCCCATAAATCTATCTCTGCATAGGAACATACTCCCCGGCACTTGATCAGTGCGGCTGTTGCTGCTCCTGCTAGTCACCCCCTCATTGCCTGTAACGGGGCCAGTCTGTGGAGGTTGGTTGCTTCCTTTTCTACCTGCAACTCTTTCCACTCCACTTCCTCACAGTATTCACCACGGGGAACCCAGAACGCACCGAAGCTGAGAGGCAGCCATGGCTGGGTTAATTACATTATGATACACTCCATAGTCCAGAGCTCAATGCAGAGACCGGCAAAGCTGAGGACGCAGTCTGTGAATGATAAAGCTGCTTTCTACAACTTAATGTCAACTCAAAAGGTGCAGAGCTACATGCCTGACATGTGTAGCTGAAACTGTCCAGGGGCTCACACACATATTTCTTTTTGTCCTGGCCAGACATGTAAACTATGTTTCTGTCAGGTGCAGCACGTGACTGAGTTTGGGCCAACTAAGTGTGGACAGAGCTAACATATATCCCTTCCAAGCCTGCACCCTAAAATCAACCCCCATCTCTGGCTCCTTCTGTCCTTGAATCCCTCAGGCTGAGTTCCCTGACCTGCCTCCAGCTTTCTGATTTCCCATCTATTCCTCTACCAGGTATAAAACAGGGCAGGCAAAAGAACTCCTGAATGGATCCTTCAACTTTCCAATGTATCTTCTTGAATATTTAAACACTGACTCATGTGAATATATTACCTACTCAGAGAACACTATTTCGTTCTTTTTAAAAATGTCTTATGAGATTTGTTTGCCGAGACTTTAAAGCTGGGCTGGACCGGGAAGAAGCATAGTCAGGCTGCAGTTAACAAAGAGAACACAAGGGACTGCTGGTGCTGACGGAGGTGGCTGTGACAGAGGGGAGGAAAGGAACCCAGGAGACACCCATTCACTCAACACCTATTTACTTAAAATAAACCAGGCATATGGCAGGGAGGATTAGCAGGGCTTAAGGCCGAAATGGAGAGGTAAAAATGAAAAAACCCCAGAAAAGATCTGTTTGCACACCTGGATGAGTGACAGAAGACGCGGCCGGAGGCAAGAGTCAGGATGGCTGGGGCCTCCTGAGCTTCAGCTTAACGAATGTGACTGTCTAAAACACTCGGAGCCAAGGGGAAACACTGCTGAATCACTGGCTCACAACAGGGTCCCCGGGGAATGAGTGCCTAAGACAAAAGAAAAGAACCAAGAACAAGACTAGGGAGGAGAAGAAAAGCATGGGGTGAGGTGGGGGTGAAAGAGCACCAGAGAGAACCAGGGCTGCAGCTCAGTGGCAGCAAGGCAGACAAGCAGGGACACCAAGAAGCTGAGGCTCAGATGCGGAGCCAGAGCTAGCAGACACATGCCCAGGGACACTGGGCCTTCTGTACATAAGGTAGAATAATTTTTAGCTCTATGGCTGGGACATGTTTTTCCCATGATTCACTGTGTATCTGAAATTCAAGCACTGTAGACAGGCAAGAAGGCAAACCCTCAAAATGGACTGTGCTTTTGTAAATGGCTGACCTTGAGACGGGCTGGGGAGGAGCTGACTCCACCAGTCCTCCTCTGTCAGCTGCTGCAAACAGCAGGGTACAGGCTGAGATTCCCGTGCACGCTGAGCTTCTCGGTTGACTGACTTCAACAGACAAGCGAATCCAAGATTTAAGGAAGAACTATGCGCCGAGAAACAGATGCAGTGGGCTCCTGGCCCCTCCCGGTGCGTGTGGGAGGCACATGGTCGATGGTTCTTGGATATAAAACCCGAAGAGGAGTGGGGAATTGAGGGACAAAGGTGACAAGATGGAAAGAAGGGGCAGGAACGGGGCCTGGACAGAGGGGGAAAGTAAAATTATTAAGATGTGCCAGAGGAGTCTAGAAACTGACATAACCGACAAGACAAGAACAAAAAACAATGAGCGAATGTTTCTAAATGGGGTGAAATCCAAGCCATCCCACCTGTGGCTGGTCATGTGAAGGGATGCCTTTTCCCAGTAGAAAACATTTCCATTTCTCTTGTTTTGTTTCAGAGCCTTTTTATGTAGCGGGCACGTGTCAAAGAAATAGGATGTGCATAAAGTAAGCTGGTGTTCTAAGGACACGGGAGCTGTGGGAGACATGTCTCAGGAGGAACTTCACTGTGTGGACAGAGAATGGGAAGTGGGGGCGGCTGCTCTGCACCCTCCCTGCCTGCTTGAGCAGTCTGGCTTCACCCATTTCACAGGCCATGAGGCTGTGCCAGATCCTCCTTGAATGAAATGTTCTGCTAAAAGTCATTGGAAGCTCAGCACTGACACAGAACTCTGGAGTGATCAAAAGATGTGGCAGGTTCTGACCACTTGGGGCAGCACTGAGCTTGGAAATTCTCCTTATGTCTTAATTTTTCTTCAAGATTCCTTTTTGAGAGGAGGAGTGATTTTTGAGATAAGGCTATGTAGTCCTGGTTAGTCTGGCTTTCACTATGTAGCCCAGGCTGCCCTCAAACCTGCAGCAATCCTCTTGCCTCAGACTCCCAGGTGCTAGGATTATAGGGATGTACCACTATACCCAATTTACTTCAAGTAAATTTTAAATGATATGTCTGAGTTGAAGTCTGTCTTCATCTCTCCAGGAAGTAAGGTGTGCTGTGACTCTAGACTCTTTTTTTCACCAGAGCTGTTCTTGAACTCTATAAAAACACATCCATAACCAACAACCTATACTGTGTATCTTGTTGATGTCGAAATCCAATAAGAAACAGTGCTTTGCATCCGATTTTTACATTCGGTGCTGTTTTTGAAATGTATCCACAGTAATGAGCACATGGGACTTGTCCATTCACTCAAACTGCTGTGGAGCATAACGCAAGGTGAGTTTCCTCTTCTCTGATAAACAGGTTGTTTCCTATCTTCTGCCAATACTAAGTGGGCATTCTTCTACTGGTCTTTGCATGAAAAAGCCTTTCTAGAAGTAGACTGTTAGATAGTAAGCAGTATGAACTGTCTCCTTTGTAGATCCTGCCAAAATACTCAATGTAGCCTCACCAATTCATACTCCAGAAGCCATTCTTAGAGCATTGTTCCATGTTCCAGCCAATATTCTATACTGATACATTTTCAGTTTGGTCAATGTGATTACTATTATATATCACATTGTATGCTTTATATTCCCAGTTACTAATGATATATGTATATTCCTTTTTATTGACTTTTTATGACACCTCTTAAGGGAATTTTCTGATCATATCTTTTATCCATATGATTTTTATTGAACAGTTATTCATAGAATCTGGTTACAATCCTGTTTGGCTATTTAAAATTCAGGTACATTTTGTTCTTGTTATCTCCTTAAATGTTTTTTTTTTTAGCTTTGTTGATGGTATCTTTCATAACTCTAATATTTAAAATTGCTTCATTTTTACCTTATTATTTGAGCTTTTAGTAATGATCTTTTTCCAAATATTGATGCCATAAATACCTTTTCTCTCTAATTCTATCACTTATTTTCGACACTAAGGTCTTCAGTTCATGTGAAGTTCGTGTATGATGTGACTTGAAATGGGGACTTGATCTTTCTTCTCCTGGTGTGGATAGCCAGTTGTCCCAGGAAAGCCCCTAAGGTTTCAATAGTTCATCTCCTAAGTGATTTCAGTTGAGTTTGCTGCCATTGTCTGATGTTTTCCAGATTCAGGAGAATTTATTCTGATAAATATTACATGCTTGCTATCTGATAGCCAGTCTACTTAGTGATCCAAAATGTAGGAAAAGCTTTAGATAAATAGCAGTCCCTAAAACATTCCTTATACTAGTGACAGTTTAGAAAGAACTCAAATATTAAAGTTATTTCCAACGACCACGTTAAAGTTTTTAAAAGTCTGAGAAAAAGATTTAGGTTTAAATCAATAATTCAAGGTATAAAATTTTAGAGACTATCTAGTTTAAACTGCCTAGAAAAATATACTTGCTATGATAGCATAAAAATTTAGAAACATTCATGTTGGTAGTATAATATTATAAAGTCCAAAGATTCTTTCTTTTAAAAAAATACTATTTTTTTCTTTCTAAAAATGAACATTTTGTAAAGTTTTCAGTAGGAAGTTAGAACATGAATGTAATAAAATTCAAATAAAAATTATGCAGATCTTAAGCAGACTGAAATCATTTTAAAAGAATGAATAATGAAGGGAGGAAATAAAATATAAATAAAAATTAAAAATGGGCAACCCAGATTCATTATGATTTTTAAATATGATACAATGTCTGATACTAGGCATGGTGGCTCACATCCCAGCACCCAGGAGGCTGAGGCATGATGATTCTTAGGAGTTTGAAGGTATGTTTGAACCATAGTGTAAGGCCTTGCCTCCAAACAACAGCAAAAATAAAAGATTCTGAAAGAGTCTAATACAAAAATCAGATAATGAGCCAAAAGCGCTCACTGAGAAGCTAACCTCTCCTGGGCTCAAACTGTCAAGTTACTTTCAAGGGTGACTATAGTCCTGCAAAGAAGAATATGCAGTATTAAGTTAAAAATGGTGAATCACTGCATATATATATATATATATATATATATATATATATATATGTACAGACACATGTATATGTGTATATGTATGCATGTATAGGCACACACATATATACATGTCTACGTATACTGCATTGAAGTTCATAGAAGCAGGTTAATTACAGAAACCTGATACTAGAAGACCAAAAAAAAAAAAAAAAAAAAAGACACAATCATTGCTGACAAATTGTGAAACTATAATGCCATAGGACTCTGATTGGTTTTTTAGGTAATAAATATCTTAGGGGCTGGAGAAAGTGCTTTCCTTGGAAGCATGAGAACATGAGTTCAGACCCTCAGTGCCCATGTAAAGGCCTGACACAACAACATACATCTATCATCATGTTTTGGGGAGGCAGAGACAGGAGGCTCTCTGGGACTTGATGGCCAGCCAGTGTAGCCAATCGGTGACTCCAGGTTCAGTGAGAGACTGTCTCAAAAATTAAAGTGGAGATCAACTGAGGAAGATGGCCAACACTGGCCTGCCTGCCACACCAGCAAGCACACACAAACTTATACATGTACCCACACACATACACACAAATAAAAATTCTAGGACTTAGGAAAACAGCTTTGTGAATCTTAAATGTGTAAACACGATAGGCATAAACACACACTTCTATGCCATTTGTCAAAAATTAGCTGGAGCAGTAAGATCAAAATTTTATAGATGGGGCTGGAGAGATGGCTCAGCGGTTAAGAGCACTGACTGCTCTACCAGAGGACCTGGGATAGACCCCAGCACCCACATGATGGCTAGCAACCATCTGTAACTCAGGTTCCAGGGGATCTGATGCTGTCTTCTGGCCTCCAAAGGCACTGCAAGACACAGGTGCACTTACACACATGCAGGCAAAAGACATACACGTAAGATAAAATCGTTTTTTAATTTCTAGAATTCTTCTCTTTCTTTTTTGTTCCTGTAACTATGTATCCCCACCTGGCCTGGAACTCATTATGTAGGCCAGGCTGACCTTGAACTCACAGAGATCCACCTGCCTCTGCCTCCGGAGTGCCGGGATTAAAAGTGCGTATCACCATATCTAGCCTATATATTGACCTTGGCAATGTGAAGTTGAGGAAAGAACAGCAAAATTTCCAGTCAGGACAAGTGGGCCTAATTCTAAATCTGCTACACAACAATCCTGACCATGTAGTATAAGATTCAGGAGTTCTTCTCTGCCTCAGGGAATAAGGGACAGATTGAAATGGACAATGTAACAGGAAAAACCATTGCAAATAACAAGCTCTCATGGGATTTACCTTCATAATCATCACAATGAATAGAAACAACAAATTACATTTCCATGTTACTGTCATGGTTTTCAAATTGCCTTCATGCATAGTATCTGAATTTCTTCTTCACAACAAATCTGTAAGTATCGTGAACATTCCATTTTTACAAATGTCAAACTAGAGCCCTGGTATGTGACTTGCCCACAGTCACACCCCTTGTAAGCAGCAAGGCCCAGGCTCAAAAGTAGCTTCCAATGGCAAGTCCACTGGTTTACTGATAACAAAAACAACTTTAGAAACAAAAAAAATTTCATATTGTGAGCACATGCAATGAGCCAGGTGTAATTTTAAGGATCTTGTGTATTTTCTCATTTGCAATTCATAACAGCTCTGTACAGTTATCAGAAACACCTTATTTTACAATAAGGTGAAGGACTTGAGCTCAGGGAGGTTAATTACCATACCGCAAATCACACACAGCTATAAAGTGGCATTGGATCCAAACCATACAGCTCCAGGGACTGGTGTCTTAGCCTCAGCGTTCTATCTGCCACCTAGAGGAAGATGCAGGTCGCCCACTACAGTGCCAACAGAATCTCTCAATGACTGCAAATACAGCAGACACCAAGGTTTTTCAGACCATTGCCATGGTACCAGACCGATGGCCGGAGAAACTCCTGGGACTTGTGTGAAGATTCTTGATTGATCTCAGAGACCGTTTCTGGTATGCACGTGACTCTGCTAAGCTGACCATGCTTTCTGGCTGCAGGTAGCGCCTGTTGTCCTAGCCTAATTATTCACAGCTCCACGCTTCACTTTCATGTCCAAGTCCCAGCCCGTGAGACAAATGTGGCAGCTGTTTACTCCTGACCCAAGAGGTCTAGATTCCTAGCTTTTAACCAACGTTCCACTTGAAAAGACGACTTCTGGTCTCTTGTGGGACTGGCTTCAGGGTTGCTGTCCCCACTATCTGGTTTTGAACACACTGTGACTCCGTTCTAAGACTGACATAGTGTAAATAGAACAGAGCAGGTGAGCTGGAGAAAGACTTGCTCAGGACCCAGGCCTCCAACACAACTGAACTCCTTTTACCAAGAGTGCCTTCTGTGTCCCATCTGGAGCTGCTCTTACTCCTAATCCATCCTTATAGCATGAGCTGAATATCCTGCTTGGATCGCACCGCGGAGCACAAGAGAATAAATCCCAGCCTCACAGCTTCTTTCTGAGCCTGGCAACTGTTTGGAGTGTCTCTTATCTTTACCAGGCTCAGCTATGAATTGTGTATATAGCTTCCCCATCATGAGACTTCATCAGGGAGCAATGGGCCTGAGGAAGCTGGACTGGAAAGGGCTGAGTCAGCACGAAGCTGTCTGCAGGCACTCTTGAAGAACTGGGAGGGAAGCGGTGCGTGCGGAAATCAGCAGAAAGTATCTGAAAAGGAGGTGGTGCATTTTCAAAATGCTGTGTTCACCTTAAAATCGGGCCTAAAGAGCAATGCCAAGTTTCCTCCATCGACACACCTAGATCTCTTGCTCTGGGGGAAATCCATGCTTATCAAGGGCAAGATGTTATGGAAATGGGAAAAGGAAGTGATATTCATTGCATGTCTGACATGAAACATATTTTTCTCATTTAGCTTTGAAAAACAAACCGACCTCTATGTAGGTCTCACTAACCTTGCATTACAAATAAAGAAAAATATGCTCAGAGAAATTAACTTGATGAAGGTCTTATCCTTAAAGTGGCAAAAATCATATTCCTGGATCGAACTGGGAAACATTCCACACTTTCTTCTATCAGAGGTAACCAGAGCTCGAGCTGGAGATGTCAAGTTCTGTGTATTTTCAAGGCAGCCATCACCTTTGTAGGGAGGTGAAAAGATGGACGTTTGGAAATTTTCAATTATCCTAAAAATAAAATTATGTAAGCATGTATTCATGTTGGCAAATCATTTCTCTAAAGAAACTGGTGCCCCACAAACTCTGGTTTGAAACTTTTGTCACTTTCTGTGGTGAAAATATTCCTATTGTGAACCATCCTCATGCCTCCAAAGGCTCAAAAGTGGTTCACCAGATTCTGAAAATTTGGTACCACTCATCTCTCAAGAGCTGGGAGAAGCCTGCTCTCAGTTCAGTGGGTTTATCTTACTCCCACTCTGCGTTAGCCGACACGAGACTAGGGCTGCTGTGCATAAAACCTATACTGAGGAAGTCAGCATGTGCCATCGTGAGGTGCCACCTGATGCCACCTTGTTGCTCTTGCAGCTAGGAACGTGGCCAGTCCCCTCAGGGACCACCAAAGTTGCTGAGAGCCACTTCTCCCCATGTCAGACTTCCAGAGTGGCCCACACCCAGACACAGAATGATTTGGTCCTTCAGAGGCTGGGCCACCCGGGCTCAGCTGAGACTAGCTCGAGGTCCCTTGCAGCTTCATGGCTCGCCAAGGAAGCAATAAACTCCTTGGCCTGCTCGCTCTGCCTCTCAGGCTCCCCTCCTCTTCTAGTCTGTGTGATCTCCGGGCACTTAGTAAATATCCTGCTCAGCAAATGCCGCCTTAGAGTGGAGACCAACAGCAACAGTCAGAAGGACAGGTCTGAGGATAGCTAAGTTCTGCAGTAAGCCCAGCCTGGGGCAGAATCTGGTAAATCAGTGTCAAATAGGACCTTGTCACGCTCTGAGAGGGGCTGAGGTGCAGCATGGTGGTAGAACACTCACTTGCTTAGCGTGTGCGAGGTTGTGAGCGCCATCTCAGCACCGTGCAAAAATAAATAAATGAATACGTGATATAAATAAAAAGGTTTCAGAAAAGAAGTGGATCTGGGAGGCGTACTGTGCAGAGATCTCTCACTGCCCACCTCAGCTCAGGACAAGCTCAAATGGCAGCAGGAGGCAAGCGGCTGGCCTGACAAGTGTCCTTGTGTCCTGCGCTCTCTGTGTTTGTAAGGCTGCACAGGCTACTAACAGGACATTGTGGGAGCCTGAGAAGTGGGAAGTGCCTAGGACAGAGACTTATATAACTGCTCGCTGCAGACCAGCAATGACAAACGTTCACGCCTGCCACGGTTTTAATATTTTAGAAGGAACAAAGCAAAAGAAGGTGGTGAAGGATCCATTTTAAGTTTCGTCTACTCAGGCTGAAGGCGTAATGGGAATTCTCTTTCTCCCTCTCACTCTTTCGGTCTTTAATGTGCTTAGCTTCCTCTTCTGTCTGTTTGCCTCACTTTCTCCTTATGAGAATACTCAGAGCTGAGACTTGTAGCAGTTCAGCCCTCTGAGTAGCAAAGAACCATCTCAGAGCCTGTGTACACCTATTACCCTAAGGAAAAGCCTGTGATAGACACCTCAGTACAAAACGGCCAGCAATTAAGACAGGACACACAGCACAGTGGAAGCAAGTCACAGAAACCCTGATCAGTATCTGCTTCCACCGTCTATTCATCTGTTATGATCTGCAGAGTGTTTGTCATGCTTCAGGTACCTGGAATCTAGTGTGATGAGAAACCATACCTAAGTCCTGTCCTTCTGGAGCCTTTGCAGATCTGGGGAGGAGGCCTATTCATCCGAACACCATAGACAGACTTACAACTCAGCTAGATGCAACGGGAGGACAGGCGGCCTGAGACTGTGAGCTTGTGACAGAAGACAGCTCGATTCTGAAGTACAGTGGCATAAAGTCATGTCAGACAGGGACAAGGGCTCCCCAAAAGCTGAACAGCTCTTCAGAATAGCAAGCCATGCATTGTAGATCAGGCTGTGCTGAATCTCACAGAGATCCACCTGCCTCTGCCTCCCAAGTGCTGGTATTAAAGACGTGTACCATGTCAGAAGAGTGGGATTTTTTGAAGAAAGAAGTTTCTATGGTTTGAATGTGCCCTCTGGAGTTATGTGTTGGAAACTTAATCCCTGATGTAACCGTTGGTGTGGGATCAAATAGATATTAACCTATGAAGGCTGTGCCTGGTGAATGGACTGGTATTATTTTAGGAGTGGTTTGTTACCACAAGAGTGTTGTACTAGTAATTTTTTCCTCTACCTGTTGGCAAAGTCTCTAATAGTCTGAAGGAGGATATACTCCAGTGTCAGAGAGATTTCAGTCCATCACTGAGGAGAAGGCATGGTGGCAGCTGCACGAAGTTCTTCTCATCACTGCAGACCAGGAAACAGAGAAAGCAGCCTAGCCTAGAGTGAGTACCACCTTCGAGTACCATCGCGACTCTGCTGCTCTGCCCGGGCTCCATCGCATAAGGGATCCATAGCCTTCAAAATAGAGCCACAGGCCGGAACTGAGCGTTCACACCATGAGTGCCTGGGCGAATACTCTAGACGCAAGCCCTGACAAGTGGGCTCCAGCAAAAAGGATGAGTTTGGGCCCCTTTTCCTTACTTCCTGCCCCTACCGCTACACTGTGGCACTGTAAGAAGGCCTTCACCCAATGGGGAGCTTTAATCATGGGTTTCCCAGCCTCCAGAGTCATGAGCCAAGTTAACCTTCATTGTTTATAAGTTACCTAGTCAGTGGTATTCTCTTATCAAGGCCTAAAATGGACGAAGACAAAACTAGTTAAAGTAAAAACTATTAGTTATATCCTAATAGAATATGTGATGCCCTGTTAAGCACTAAAATGGAGTATTACCAATACTAGGGAGACAGTTTGGTTGTACTTATAATTTGTATTTCATCTTCGATTAATCCTTTAAAATTTTTATTCTTATATATGTTTTATAACACACTAGTAAGATGATGCATCTAACTCGTAAACAAATAGGCCTATATTAGGTACTCAAGGGAACTTTGCTGAAGGATGTACTGTAGAGGTGACCCTATGACTAAAGGCTGATCCTCTGGGTGAAGCTTTTGGAGAACATGGACCCTTTGGAAGGAGGAGCCTAGGACAGAGAGCCTTTGGGCCCTTTGACGTACTTCTCACGTGATCCGTTCAATTCCTTAAAGATGCTTCTTACAAGAAGAGCTCTCTCTCTCCCTTTTTCTCTCCCTCTCTCTCCTCATTCCTGTTTGAGATGTGACCTTTTGCTCCTGCACGTGATCCATCATGAATCTGATGCCTTCACCACACACCAACCCAATGGGGCTGCCACAACAAACTTACTTCTTTATAACAACTGTGTGTCTTAACTAAGGTTTAGTGTAAAAGCAGCCAAGTGTCCAGACAGCTTCACCGCCCCCCTCCCCTGCTGAGCTTGAGCTGCTCTGAGGTCAATTCACACAGTAGAACCAAGTCTTGTCAAGACTGAGAAACACACGGCAGCAGCCTGCTTATTTGTGGAATGTGAAGAATAAAGTGTGCTGCACAAGACCCACCACTCCTCAAGCCCTGCATGATTTCTCACCCGGGTGCTTGCTTCCTCTCAGCACGTCTAGAAAAGGTTGAAAGGAAATTTCTCCCAGGTTTTTCTTTGTCTTTCCCAAGAGCGCCTCAGTGTTAACTATACATATTTATCTTCTGGTCCAGTTCCCTGGTCAAGCTATTCCTGTTGCAGGAAAAGCTCTGGCCCTGGCCTCTGTGAAAGAGTACTCAATAATCAAGCAAAGTGAGAGACTGGAAAGCTTACAAATAAAAATGTAAGAATTTAAAGGGAAAGTTGGAGAGATGGCTCAGAGGTTAAGGACACTGACTACTTTTGTAGAGGACCTGGGTTTGATTCCAAGCACCGCCATGGTGGCTAACAATTGTCTATAACCCCAGTTCTAGGGGATCCAATGCCCTCTTCTGACCTCCATGGGCCCTGCATGACACTGGTGCACTTACATACAGGGAGATAAATCATCCATACACATAAAATAAAAATAATAAAATTTTTAAAAAAGAAAAAAAAGTGGACAGTGAGAAAAACAGACTTAATTGCTTGATTCATTTAATGGAAAATTAGTAAATTATTTTTGAAGTCATACAACTAACTGTGTCTGTACGAATTTCCTTAAAACAGCTCTAAGAATCATGGCTCCATCAGTTGTGTTGTGGGGACCTATGGTCAGCAGGGCAGATTCTCTTTATTCAGACAGAAGCACATTTTGCTCAGCAGTGTAGCTAACCCCAAAGCCACTTCCTTCAACCAACTGATAGTGTCACTTTTCAAACAGGAAGTGAAGACTTTGCAAAATTTTCACTAGGGAGTTTCCTTTGGGGTACATTATAGTCAGCCAGTTTAGGAGCATAGGAAGGACAAATTTAACTCTGCTGACAACTTTTTGAAAATGCACTGCATGACTTCCCACCCAAATGCTAAGTGCCTCGCTCATCTTTCAACTCAGTATTGAAAACAAGTAATGTGTCAAGTCACAGGAGAATAGACTAATGATGAGATGGACACATTGATTTATTCATCGGTTTTAAGTCAAACGTGTGGTTTTCCCCCTACAAACCAGCACCTTCTCCTAAATTCTAACTCCTCCATTTCTTCCCATCCCCATCTCTATGAACTCACAGAGGAGTACCAAGTAGTTTCTCCTCTCCCCCTCTGAGCCTGCTGATCTGAACTCCACATGTCCTTCCTTCCCACTCCTCAAGTCACAGCCTAAGTTTAGGCTCCATCTGGTTTTGCTTTTTTTCCTGTTTGCTACAGCCCAACTGTCCTTTGCTTTTGTTAACATTACTCTTTTCTGCTGACTACACACGAACCCGTGCGTCAGTGGCGTCCGTCATGGAGCTCTGTCCTCATCTCCTCCACCGTGCGTTGCTGGCATCACTTGGGTACCATGTTCCTCTCTCTGCCTGGAATGTCTTCCCACCCACACTGCATCCCACGCACAACTGCAGTCAGAGTCCATCAGTACACTACTTTGCAATTCTTGTCACCCTAACACCACACATAGACAGTCACGTCGTAGGGCCTGGGGGTCTCGGCACTGTGTACTACCTCCTTTTTAGTGTGACTTGCTCATTACATGCACACTGCTTTCTTCTGGTTCATCAGTGCTCTCCTGTCAGTCATAACCTATTTCAGAATCATAACTGGGGGACTCAGTTCATTGGTGTTGAAGAATAAACAAAAGAAAACATGAACAACAGATGAAGGCTGTTGTTGCTTGTTTGGGTGGCAATGAGAATCAAACTTAGGGCCTTGCACATGGTAGTTGAGCCCATTATTAGCAAGCTACATCCATTCCCCCATCCCTGAACTTTGAAACTTTATTCTTTCAAATTTCCAGCTGCTCTTCAAAAGCTAGTTTTAAATTTCCTATTTACATGAAATTCAGAAATACTCGGTAGACAGTTCAGTATTCCTAAATATTACATAACAAATGAACATTTGTAAAGTCATTATTCAATATAATATTGGCCTCAATGGGTTAAAATTAGTTAAGGATGCCTTGGAGCCACAGAACAACTTGCCAAATGGTATTGAAAAATTCACTGGAGCAACATGAGACAGTTGCTGGGTTGCTCTGAGAGCATATCTGCACGTAGCACGAGGAACACTGTTTCCACTAGTGCCTAAGTGAAAACATTCTTTTTCTGTCGAACATTTTTACCTGTGTTGAGCATGAGCAGAACAAGCTTAGCATATGGTATTTCCTGAACTTTTAGTGTTTACACATGGCAGAAAAGCAAAGCACATTGCTGCTTGTGTAAACGCCAACAGCTCTCAGATTTTCTCGTTTCATACTTTCCCACATGAATGTGTCAAGTTGCGTTCTGTCTGAAGCACCCCCAGTGCCTAACTATCCAGAAATGCACATGCTCTTATAAAAGCTTCCAACAGGTACCAGCACAGCACAGAAATCTCTTCCCCGAAGTCAGGAGTTTCATCCAAGCCTAAAACTCCATTCTCCTAGGAATTAAACTTAACTCACTGTCAAATCCTGACCTGTAGAAACAACTCACTTCAACACATGTCAGGAAGGAGGGACCCAGGGCCCCTGTGCTGGCTTCTGTGGCACTACAGAGTGGAATCGCTCCTGAACTCGCCCCAGCGCTGGCAATCTACTGCAGCCTATGACACTAAAATTCCCAGGTCTCATGCTCTTCTCCATGGGGCCTTTTGGGAAGACTGTCTAACAGCGTGGGCCCGACAGACCTTTCAGGGCTCAGGATGAAGTGCTGTGAGTGCGATCAAGCGCTTTGCCTCTTCCCACGGCACCGAGAGTCTGGGCCCATCCCGTGGTCTCCGCGGACACTGATTTTATTATTTGCCTATGAACACCTAATATAGAGAAGAATTTTAAATTCTTTTTTCTAAACAGGAAGCATCTGGGGCATTATAATTCTACCAAATTCAAGATGATAATTTTCAAACATTGTTTCCTCAGATGTACATACACTGCCAAGCTCTCAGATTCATTTAATTATTTATTTACTCATTCACCAAATATTTATTTAGCATGAGCCATCATGATAGGCTTTAAGGACTCCTCGGTCAATAAGAGACATGGATCCTGTCCTTGCAATGTTTGCTATCCACTGACAGTAAGCATTGTAAACTAATCTCTCCAAATGGATGTGGAACAAATGAATTAAACAGGCACAGGTTACTAACCGCGGCATTTGGCAAGCAGTCAAACAGTGGCATCATTGCCGGAGGCAGGGGGAGTGGCAGAGGTGTTGGCACTATGGTGACAACAGCAGAGAAGCTGAATGGCATCGGCCATGCGCTCTCTCTACACCATCTCATTTGAACTTCAACAATCCAGCAAGACAGGCCTTCATCTTTCCACCTCATGAGAGCTGATCTCACAGCGGCACAAGTGGAATGGTGGCTCTCCAGGGATGCAGAGAGTGGAGGACAGAGAGGGACAGGGAGAGGTTGATCAGTGCATGTTGCTACTATAGAATAGCCTGATAAAAGCAATTTATAGGAGAAAAGGTTTATTTTGGCTCACAGTTCAAGGGCACCATCCACCATGGGGAAGGTAAGGCAGCTTGAAGCGGCTGGTCCCGTGGCATCCACAACCAGGAGGCAGATGGCATGTGTTCCCAGCTCCCCTTTCCCCTTTTTATGCAGTCTAGGACCCAAGTTCAGGAATGGTGCCACCCACTTTTAGGATGAATCTCCCAACTCAATTAACTTAATCAACATAATCCCTTAGACGCATATAGACACTAAGCAGTTCCTCACAGGAGCATCTGGAGGCTTGTCATCTAGGTGATTCCAGATCCTGTCAAGGTGACAGTTGACATCAACTCCCCTCCCCCGCAGGTGCTGAGTCAGCCGTGCAGGATCAAGAATCTCAGAATCCTGTTCTCCTTCTAGCCTTGGGCACAGTCCACTCTTGCTCTTAGAATCCCAGATCTCTGGGCTAGCCTCTTGGTCCAGACCCACCCACTGCATCCTGAGCCTCCTCACTCAGACCAGCTCAGTTTTTCAGTCTAGTTTGTTAGAACCTGCAGGGACTGTCTCCACCCGAATTTGCCTTTGCACTCCTGAGACCAGCTTTCTGCTCTGCCAGTGCCCACACTCAGCTTCCTTGGTTTCCAGAGACCAGACTTCTTCCCTGGTAAATCTGAGCCTGCCCACGGCCTCACCACTCTCCGATGCTGTAGCAACTCCAGCTCCCCACACCACATCCTGCTCTCCTAGCCTTGGGCACAGACGCACTTTGCTCTTAGTCCCACGGATCTCTAGACTTCCCTGTTATCTCTTCCTGGCTGTCAGCTCTCCAAATCACACTGTGCTCAGGCCCCAAAAGGTACCCTTCACAGCCCCTACCACTGCCGCAGGGCGAGGCTTCTGTGCCCTTTAGTACAGGCCCAGACCTTTGAAGACTGCTTGAGAAAACCTGAATTCAGCGTCTTTTCAGATTGTGCTGTGTCTGCTGACTAAAGGAGTCTAGATCTTAAGAGACAGACTGACAGCACCTGATCTCACCTAACTTGTACCTCTAAGGACACTGCAGAGCACCTGCCTAGAGTCATGTGGTCCTGCCAAAACAAAACAAAACAAAACAAAAGAACCTAAAGCCTTGACCAACTATCTTTCAACCCAATAAGAAAAAGTCACGTCACCTATACAAACAGAATCAGATTTAAGCTGAACAAAGGAAGACTTGAGTCTCACATGAGAATTATAAACAACAAAGGAAATCCACATGCCAAGATCACAACAACAAAATAATAATATGAAAAACCCAAATAATATGTCCCTTACCCAACATCATCAGTCCTACATAATAGTTCTACAACAAGAACCCCATAGAGATAACCCAAGACACGGAGTTTAAAAGAAAAATCATATACATGATGAAAGAATACAATGAATTTAAAGAACACACAAACAAAAGAATCAAAGAACAGAAATAAGACAGGGATAAACTTCTGACTGAACTCACGAAAGAAATAGAAATTTTGAAGAAAACTCAGGCTGAATTGAAGAAGGAAGTGAAAAACTGAATAAGCCAATTTGAAACGACAGGAGAAGATTCACCAATAGAATGAATGAAATGGAAAACATTATCAAGACTGGATGATAAAGTTGAAGAGTTAGAACATTCAAGCAAAGATGATGAAAAGTTTTTTCAAACACAGGAATGGAATATGCAGAAAGAGTGAGACAACATGAAGACCAAATTCATGCACCATAGGCGTAGGGAAGGGAGAAGGGTTTTAGGATAATGGTACTGACCGGATCTTCAACAGATCAGTAGAAGAAAATTTCCCAAAATTAAGGAAAGACATTCCCATACAAAACAAAAAAGCACACAGAACACCACAGAGAAAGGACCAGAAAAGAAACTGCCCACAGAATATCATAGTAAAAACACTAAGTACACAGAATTACAAGAGAAAACAGACAGCTAAAAAAGAAAAACAAGTCACATATAAAGGAAAACCCATCAGAAATTTTCAAAGCCAAATATGAAAACCAGAAGAGCCTGGACCAAAGTATTCCCAGTTCTAAATGACCATACATGCCAAACTAGAATACATTAGCAAGCAATGATGTCGATCATAATTGAAGGGGAAAGAAAAATTTTCCACGACATGGATAGGCTAAAAAAAATTCATGTCCAGAAAATGAGCCCTTCAGGGAATACTTCAAGCAATACAAAGAGCCAAAGGAAGGAAGAACTATACCCAAGAAACAAAAAGAAAATAAATGAAGATATAACTGGGGAACCACAAAGTCGGGTCAAGAATGCAAACAGAAACTAAAATGACAGGAACCAATACATAATTTTCAATAGCTTTAAAATCAGTGGACTGAAGTCCCCAGTCAAAAGACACAGGCTAGTCGAACAAATCAAGAAACATAATCCACCTTTTGGCTGACTGCAAGAAACCCCTCTCACCTTCAAGGACAGGCACTACCTAAATGAAAGAATAGAAAACAAAATATTCCAAGCCAATGGCACTAAGAAACAAGAAGGAGTTTCCATTCTAATATCTGACAAAATATACTTCAACTAAAACTAATCAGAAGAGATAAAGAGGGTCACTTCATTCTGATCAAAGGAACAATTAACCAAGAAGATATAATGATTGTGAACATATATGTACCACCTCTGATGCACCCAACTTCATAAAAACAGTACTACAGGATTTTAAAACAGAGATTAATCCCAACTCACTAAGAGTAGGGCACTTCAATACCCCACAGTCTCCATTAGACAGGTCAACCACACAGAGAACAGAGAGATATCTGAATTAAACAACACCATACATCAAATGGGCCTCACGGACATCTATCAAATATTCCACCCAAGAACCAAAGAATACACATTCTTTTCAGCACCCCGTGGAACTTTCTCCAAAATTGACTATACACTGGGGCACAAAACAAATCTCAACAAATACAAAAAATTGAAATAATTCCATACATTCTAGCAGAACACAATGCAATAAACCTTAGAATTGACACTGGAAGAGCCCTAGTAACTTCTCAAACTCATGGAGACTAAACCACACAATCATGAATGATGAACGAGTCAAAGGAGAAATAAATAAAGAAAGAACAGTACTCCTGGAATTAAACAAAAAGGACAAAAAACACAACAGAACATCTGGGACACATTGAAAGCAGTTCAAAGATGGAAGTTTATACCTCTAAGTGCTTACATTAAAACATCAGAAAGAGCACAAATAAATGACTTAACATTGCAACTCAAGAACCTTGAAAGGCAGAAACAAATGAAACCCAAACCCAACATACAAGAATAAATAACAAAAATCAGAGCAGAAATTAATGAAATAGAAACAAAGAAAACAATACAAAGAATCAATGAATCCAACAACTGGATTTTTGAAAGGATAAATAAGATAGACTGACCCTTAGCCCAGTTAACCAGAAGACAGAAAGAAGAACTCCAAATCAGTAAAAGGGGAGACATCATAACAGACAACAAAAAGATTCAGAATATTATAAGGCAATACTTTAAAAACCAATATGCTCTTAAATTTGAAAACCTTAACAATATGAATGCATATCTAAAATCATTGGAGTCACCAAAGCTAAAACAATAAAAGATCAACAACTTTAACAGACACATAACATATAAGGAAATTGAAACCATTATACAAAATCTCTGGATTAATGAAGGCCCAGGCCCAGATACATTCACAGCAGAATTCTGCCAGACATTCAAAGAAGGCCTATATCCAATACTACTTAAATTATTCAAAAAGATAGAAACAGAGGGAGAACTCCCAAATTCCTTCTATGAAGCCACCATCACTCTAATACCCCAGACAGGTAAAGATACAACATAAAAGAAAACCATAGACCCATATCCCTAATGAGCTTAGAAAAACTCAACAAAACACTTGCAAAACACATACAGATACACATGAGAAGAACATCCATCCACCATGATCAAATCAGCTTTATTCCAGAAATGAAAGTGATTCAATATATATAAGTTAATAAATGCCATAAATCATTTAAATGAACTCAAAGAACAAAAATCACATGGTCATCTCAATAGATGCAGAAAAGGCCTTTGACAAAATTCAACATGCATTTATGTTAAAGTGTTAGAGGGAACTGGACCAGAAGGAACATACCTCAACCTAATTACAACCGTATACAAAAAATCCACAGCCAACATCATTCTAAAAGAAGCTTTCTGCTTAAAATCGGGAACAAGGCTGTCCACTGTCTCCACTCCTTTTCAATGTAGTACTTGTAACTTTGCCTAGAGCAGTGAGATGAGAGAAAGAAGTTAAAGGAGCACTCACTGGAAAAGAAGAGAACAAATTATCCCTTTTCGGAGATGGTATGATATTATACCTAAGAGATGCCCAAAAGTCCACCAAAGCACTCCTAGAAATGATGAACACTTTCAGGAAAATGGCAGATTGCAAAATTACTCTATAAAAATCAGTAGCCTTTCTACATACCAATAACAATTGATTGGAGACAGAATGCAAGGAAACCCTCCCATTCACAATAGCCTCAAAAAAAAATCTCCAAATAAAACTGACCAAAGACATTGAAGATCTCTACAATGAACATTTTAGATTTTTAAAGAAAGAGATTATAGAGGACACCAGAAGATAGAAGGACCTCCATGCTCATGGACTGGAAGAATTAATATTGTGAAAATGACCATCCTATCAAAAGCTATATATACACTGAATATATATATATTCAATGCAAACCCACTCAAAAATCCTCATCATATTTTTCATAGAATTACAAAAATCCATAGAAGCACATAAGACCCCAGACAGCCAAAGCAACCCTGAGCCCAAAGAGCAATGCAGGGGGGATTACTATATCAGATTTCAAACTATATTACAGAGTTATAGTCATAAAATTAGCGTGGTACTGGCACAAAAATAGACCCACAGACCAATGGAAAATAACTGAGGACTCAAGCATGAGTACATTCGATTTTATCCACCTAATATTTGACAAAGGGGCCAAGAACACTCACTGGAAGAAAGATAGCATCTTTAGCAAATATTGTTGGGAAAACTGGATCTCCATCTGTAGAAGAATGAAACTAGACCCATATCTTTCACCTTGCATAAAAGTCAACTCCAAATGGATTGAAGACTTCATTGTGAAATCTGAAACTCTGAAACTGTTAGAAGAAAATATTGACAGTAATTTAAAATATATAGGTGTAGGAAAGGGCTTTCTAAATCAGGCATCAGTTGCTCAGAAATTAAGGTCAAGAATCAACAAGTGGGATCTCATTAAACTAAAAAACTTTTGAACAGCAAAAGAAATTACCAGGCAAATGAAGAAAAAACCCACTGAGTGGGAGAAAATCCTCATCAGTGACACATCTGACAGAGGTTTAACATTCAGAATATATAAAGAACTCAAAGCAGAGAATCAAGAAAACAAGTGACCCAATTAAAAGATGGGCTAGGCATCTGAGCAGAGAGTTCTAAAAGAAGAATTAAAGATAGCTGAGAAACATCTATAAAACTGTTCAACATCGTTACTCTTTAGGGAAATGCAAGCTAAATCCACCTAGTCTTACCCCAGCCAGACTGGATAAGATCAAGAGAATAAATGACACCAAATGCTGGAGAGGATGTGGGGAAAGAGGAATGTTCATTCACTGCTAGTGGAATTGTAAACTTGTGCAACCACTCCAGAAAGCAGTGTAGAGAACTCTTTAAAAATTAAAAATGAGTCTACCATTTGACCCAGTGTTACCACTCCTTGGTATATACCCAAAGGACTCATCCTATGGCAGAGATACTTGTGTATCAATGTTTGTTGCTCCATTTTTCAGAATAGCTAAGAGATGGAAGCAACCTAACTGTCCTTCAACTGACGAGTGGATAATGAAATGTGGTACATTTACACCATGGAGTTCTACTCAGCGCTAAAGAGAGATGAAATCGTGACATTTGCAGGTAAATGTACGGAACGAGAAACTGTTATGCTAAGAGAAGTAACACTGACTCAGAAAAACAAATGACATATGTTCTCCCTCATTTGTGGATTCTAGCACCAAACCCTTAAATGTGAGTATGAATCTTGATGTAACTGCAGGAACCAGGGAGGTAAAGGGAGAGAGAGAAGAGTAGGTGACAGGTGTTACTAAGGGAGAAACAGATAAATGGGGGCTATTTAAATGGGAGGGGAGGGGAAGGTCATAGAAGGAACTATGGAAATAAAGGGAAAGAAGGAGCTCAAGAGAGGTGGGGTCACAGGAGACTGGTTTTGTCAAGGGAGAAATGGGGGAAATGGAGACACTTTAAAAGGGGAAGTCACAAATGGAGGGTTAGACATGGGAGAGAAAGAAAGAGAGGGGAGAGAGATAGATAGAGAGGGGCAGAAAGAGAATCATCCTAGTCTAATCCTAATCACCCAATGACAAATTCCACATACAATATCTCTACAGGAGTCCATGCGCATAACTGAAGGCTACTTAACAATAAACAATGCCAGACAGGAGAAATCTTCCTTTGAGTTGCTGGACAGTGTGGTCCAAGAGACTCCTAAAATTACACAGGTTATTGCCACAGTCCTTGCTTGCCTACCAAAACCTGAAGGTACGATGCTATTGCTGAAAACAAGACATACTTCAGAGACTGGATTTGGAGCAACAGAGCTGGAACTGACCTGGAAGCCACTTCCCCTGAAGGCTAGCTCTCATAACTCTGGAGAACACTATGAAAGCAGCCAAGGGAGAACATCAGTTGGTGACCCGCCACCAGCTCCATGATGACAAAATACACATTAATGATCAGCCCAGCACTTGACACTGGCCCTATCTTAGGGCCAACAAAGACTGCCTAGTTGGTCTGAGAGCCCACTCAGTGGGAGGAAACTCGTGTGGTACTCTAATCAGCCAATACACATGACTGAAGAGGTCATAGATCTTAGAGAAAAACCCAAGACTGTCACATCCCTAGGCTAATGTAACTTCTTACTAAGTGAAAAATATGTCTCTTTATATTTACAGTCAAGTATCCCAGTCACCACTCATCAAAGAAGCTTCATTTGCACCAGACGGATATCAACACAGCGTACCACAACTGGTCACACAGGCCTTGTCTACGTATTGTCCATAACTACGTGGTACATCCACAATGCAGCCTCTACACCCAGAGCTCACGCAACATGGAACAAGGGATAAAGAGGACACTAAAGAATCTCTCAACTCTCATCAATGAAGTTCAGTCATGAAACACAGGAGAAGTAACACAAAAGGTCACAAACAGATTAGGAAGTGCAAAGCGTGGGTCAGAAGAGGGGGCAGAAAGATTTTAAAAGCCAGCGAGGAGGTACGTGACCATGCAGAAATAGAATCCTACAGGTTCCTGGGACTCTGCTCTTCTTAACCTAGAGCAATTGCTTTAGCATGCTCAAAACCCAGGCAAACTCAAGCAGACAAAAACCCACCATGGAACTGGAGAAATGGGTAGCAGTCCTCAATGTCTGCTGAAGAAATATTGGCAACTGGTTACCACTGGGTGAGGATGATAATCTTCCTAAAGATAGGGACTCCAGATTGGTGGGACTAGACCTCAGTGGCAGAACCTGTGAGGAATATTTGGTGACACAGATGAAAGAATGTCTGAATTCCAGTTGGGGTGCCAGTGGGGGAGGGGGAATAAAGATGATTAAGATTGATTGAGATGTTCTGTATGAAATACAGAATGATTCAATAAAAGAAAAAGAATTTCGGGTATGCTATTTCATATTAGGGTGATTACAGGTTATAGTAATGTGCTTATTGCATGGCTTTAAAAACTAGGAAAAGGTGTATGGTTGTTTCTACCATAAAGAAATAGTAACCAAAAGACAAGTGTGAGGAATGGGTTACCTATTTTGCCAGTGAGGTCCTATAGACCCACAAACATTACTGGCTATTGTCACTGCTCTTAGTTATTCTACAAATCATCACAGTTAAGACCTTATTTATGAAGACACTACATACTTGAGTCAGAACATGGAGAAGGAAGCTGGTACCAACCTGAAACTTCATCCTACTAGCTGGCTTTCACATGGCTGGAAGGTGCTATGCATGCTCCCAGGGAGGAAAGTAATCAATATAATACTTATCTTGCTCAGTTGTGAAACCTTCAGGCTAAAATAATAACTGGTCTGGCAAGAGATGCCCATTGGTGCAATAGTGGCTTGAATGTTATGGCAGCAACCAACTACTTTCTACTTGGAATTAAGGCTTGCTCCATAAGATGAAACCTATACCTAGTACTGCTATCAGGGTCAAGAACCTGTGGCTATCCAGGTCATAGACCCTCGGGAGAATCTACTACTAGTATTCTGCTAAATGGACATAGTATTCACCTGACTCGTAATGGTTTATCATTATACCCATATATTAGTTTATCTTTCAATCTTCATCAGAGAAGCTTCTTTCTATAGTAGATGGTCAACATACAGAGAATAAGAGACTGTTGAATGCTCAGTCTAAATAGAACATCTGTAGCACACTCCTCACCCCAAGGTTCAGGGATCATTATGGAAGAAAGATTGCAAGAGACAAAAGTGGTCGATGACTGAAAGGACATAGAAAGGTTGCTGGACATATGACCCCACAGCAGTTGTAACACCATCCATAGGACTTGTGCAAGTTCAAGACAAAAATCCCAGCATGGACATGATAGGTCATCTGTAGCTGAGGTGGTGTTGGCAACTGATAGCTTCTGGAAGAGGGAGAGTCAGATTTCTTTAAGGGTGTAATGCCAAGTAGATTGACTGCAGTCCAGGGATAGACCCATGCCCAAGAGTATTTAGGCAACACAAATAGGATTCAATGGACAAAAAATATAGAACAGGAAGTGGATCTGAGAGGAGATGGGGGAGGAGGTTTGAATATAATCAAATATGCTTTAGGACATTGTTCTTTTTTCATGCTGGGATTTTATCTGACTTGAGATTACATGGGTCTTGTTCATGCTTTCATGAGCTCTGTGAGTTCATATTTGCACCTACCTAATGTGTCCAGAAAACACTGTTTTCTCATAGTCATCCACCACCTCTGACTGTTACAGTCTTTCTGCCTCCTCTCCCATAATGAGTCCTGAGCCTTGGGAGAAGGGGTGTGATAGGTGTTGCATTTAGAGCTGTGTATTCTGCGACCTCTTATTCTCTGAATGTTGATCAGGTGTGAGTCTCTGTGTTAATTACAAGTTTCCCTCAGGACCTATGACTGGTCAGCCTCAAGTTGTTGGCCCTGATAATCATACCTGATACACCTTTCACCTTGGGAAGTAAGCTTTATATCCAATCAGAAAGTGGTTGATTACTCCCACAATATTCCTGTAACAGCTTTTATATAGCATTTAAAAATAAAGTTTAGGTGCTGGAGAAATGGTTCTGCAGTTAAAGCACTTACTTCTTTTTCAGAAGACTGGGCTCGGATCCCAGCTTCCACATGGTGGTATACAACCACCTATAACTCTGGCTCCAGGGAGATCTAAGACCCTCTTCTGACCTCCCCTGGCATCAGACACACATGTGATATACATACATGCAGGCAAATACTCATACAAATAAAATAAAAATAAAGCTTTAAAAGTAAATAAAAATAAGTTTAAGAAAGTTGGAGATTACAGATTTAAATGAACTTAATGCTTTACCATGTGACCCATGTTGCTGTCTTATAAGCTTTCCTTGAACGAACCCTTCTTCTGAAGTTTTTCCCACCTAACAGAGATTAGTTGGTTGACTGAGATAAACAGCTGCATGAAGTAGAGAATTCCAAAAAGTGATGCCAGGCTAGCAGGTGAGCATTTCTACAGACACAGAAAGTTCTACTGATTCAGTTACCTAAGTAACAAATAAGAAGCAGGTAATGATCCAGCCATTTAAAAACAAGACTAATTCCACTTGGCATCACCCAACACAGTAAGAGCCCTGAGAAAATTTCCTGTTCTCCACCAGCAGAGAGGGGAGTACTTGCCCTGAGTCCTCTACTACTAACCCTGGGTTCTTGAAGCACCAAGTGCCGATTTCAATTAAGGGTTTCATACTTAGAAGTTTACGCAGAAGACAGTTGAGCTACTCAAGGTCAAAAAATATTCTAGGATCGTGCCTCATAATCTGTCCACTGAAAGGAACCAAGGACTCCAACTTCTTAGATGTGTTTATCTTGTGCTTTAATTTTTCTAAAGCAAACACTTGATTCTGGCTGCTGATAAAGCAGCTGACATATCAATAACATAATATCAAAATTCCTGGTCAGATTTTTATAAGCAATCCTGTAAGAGAACAAAATAGCTATGGCAACAAGAATAATTATAGCACCCTTGGATAACTACTCCTCCTGGGGAAGTACTGCTGTGTAGAAACAGAGAAAACAGGAGGGGACATGTGGAGAGAAATCATTTATATCCAAGCACCCATCAGACATAGAGCTGGCCAGGTGTATAGCTCATGCCTGTGGACCCAGCACTTGGGAGGCTGAGGAGGGAAAATTGTGAATTCAAGGCTATCCTGACACATATGGAGTGTTCTAGGCTAGACTAGGCTCTACAGTAAGACCCTGTCTCAAAATATAAATAAATAAATAAATAAATAAAATAAAACTGAAATATGTTTTAATTATCATCCTATGTTGTCAAAAAAGTTATATAAAATTATATAGGATTATAATTTTCTAATATCCCCGTGAATAAAGAGAATCTCATGGACGAGATCATTCAAATCACAAAACTCAGAAGTTGCTCCCATTGATTTCAGAAATATATTATTTAGTTTGCTTCTGTGCTCAAAATTCACTTTCCTTGCTAAGTCTGATTTGGTTTAATACTATAATTTGACTTTCCTGAGTCCTAACAAGTTCTATGTGGGATTTATTCTAGAAATATATGAGTAGAAGATAATGTAAGAAATAACTATAAAGCATTCATCTTGAGGGAAAAAAATAGAAGAACAAGTACCTTGCCTACTTCCCTAAACCTTTCAAAATGAGAAAAACATGTGTATTTTAATAGGACAACTAAGCCTATACGGGACAAATGTGATCAAGCGCTCTTTCATTACATCAGGGAGACCTCAGCTCTGACCCAAAAGGACCTAAAGTGATTCCTGTGAGATTCTGTCTCATAGCACACACTTGGGTTAACAAGAACTATTAGCTCAAAGATAATGTAGGACACTCAAGGTACCATAAAGGATAACTACACCTGACTCATCACCCTAAGTGTTTAACATAGAAGGATGGCTATGTGAAATCTGGTGTAAGTCTCAAGATACGCAAATGGCTGAAAAACTTTATCTTTCAGAAAAGAATGCAGTTGTGGCTTTTCAAGGAACTGTATTAAAATAGTTTATGAAATTTTGTGAAAAAATACTGAAATTGGGTTTAAAAGAGTATAGTTCAAGGCGCTGAGCCTGTACTCAACTAAATTCCCCAGTATTATGGTGCTGAAAAGGATATGCGTGCATGCACAAAATCCACATAGTAGTTTGTATATGATGCCATTAATCATGGAAGGCAGCACTCGTGAGCTGGCAGGAGCTTACCTTCTCAAGTATGGCGTTGCCTTGGTGAGGACTGATGTTGTGCTGGCTGACTTCTCTCTTGTACTTATATTCATAAACTTGATCAGTGATGTTGACCAGAAGGGTGGATGGACTGAAGGACAGTTTTCCACAATCATAGACAGTTCCACTATCAATATCAGTTGGTGCTGTAGCATACCGTAAAATTAATCCCATTATGAGGCCTAAAATAGAGAACAAATAATCATACTGGAGGAAGGCAATGTCAAGCATTTACTGTTGGGTGAATTTAAATATATTATTGGGAACTTTCAGAAGTAGAAAGAGAAAAGGCTGGGTTATTACTTGGTTTAGAAGCTCTTTACTTGCAAATACCAATGCAGCAGAAGGCATTGTTAGAGCATGTTGTGGGGGGCACTATTGCTTGAGTACTCAGCATATGAATATAGATTTTTGATTCTCCCTATTTCTGGAGAGGACATGCCTTCCTCTTCCATCTATTCAAAGACCTTGTGATCAGAATATAGTAACCTGCTGGTCAGGAGATGGATTCCCTTGGGAGGACTTCTGCTCTGGATATCAGCACATTCTTAAACTTTCCCCTAACACTGAAAGGAAGCATTTCGAACTCATGGTTAGGGGAAGAGGTGTTCTTGTTCTCTTCCTGAGGGCATGGGCAAAGCAACATTTTCTCCATTTTTTACTGTCAAGTATCTGGAACTAGAAGAAGATCTTGCCCAAAACCAAGTTCTAAGACACAGAGTTCAGTTCCTGAATGACAGCTCCAGGCCACTGAATCAAGCAGCCTACTCACCCACTACTCTAATTCTAGACTTCTTGCTTGGAAACACAATACATTCTCCAAGTTTTCAAATAATTTCTAGTTGAACTTCTGCTTGCCCATTCTCCTCTCCATCCTAATTATCCAACATTCCTTTACATGAAGAGTTGAACCTATGGATCAGTCCTTGACTTGTAAGCTTCTAAAATCTGTTAGGATGCTCATGGTAGTAAGATAACGATGAATCTTTTGAATATGGATTTATTAACAAATGGGAGGAAGCTTCAGAGGCCTAAATTGCCCTTGATTTAAATTTTAGATTGATGTACGTGTTTGGGGAGAAATAATATATTTTTCTCCTTACTCTCAACTTTTAGAGTTCTTTACTTCTCTCTTATGAATCCAATAATCTATTAACCTCTCTTTTTTGTTTGTTTGTTTCATTTTTGTGTTTTGAGACAGGGTCCCATGTAGCCCAGGCTGGCCTTAAACTCACTGTGTAGACAAGGATGGCCCTGACCTCCTGTCTGCCTGCCTATCTGCCTCTAAGGTGTCATCGTGCCCTACTCAATATTTCGTTTTTCTAATGAGATATTTTGGGTTACATATTTTGTTCCAGACATCTATAGATCTAAGATAAAAATGTAGTTCCAGTTTTATAGAAGCTTGGTTCTGTTGAAGACTCAAAAGCAGACAATTCTACCCCAGCATGGTGTGTGCTACAACAACTGGAGGCACTCTGAAACTCTGAATTATGCAAACCTGAGAGGAGCCCGAGTCCACAAGAGACTTGTCTTGAACTGAATCAGAGAATGAGCCAGACCTAGCTTTACACGTGGGCGGCGGGGAAGACACAGTCAGCGGAAAGCGAGTCCGGATGCTAAATGCTCCCCACCAGTACCATTGTGGCCGAGAGCGAGTGGCTCAGTCCGGACTGTTTCCCAGCTGTCCTGACTCTGGTCAGTCCTCACCAATGGAATGTAAGCAAGAGCAATGTATGTCACTTCTGAGCTGCAGCACGGAAAAATCAAGCACATTTTCTTCTTTTCCTGTCTATCAGCTGAATGGGGAGAAATCAAAGGCTCTAAAGAGGACAGAGTCACTGGTCCGACATAGCTTGCGTTCCAGAGCAAACCAGGGAGAGGAATGCCATCTGCCATCAAGAGACTGGCATTGGGCTGCTAGGAGTGAAAAAGCTTCTGTTGCATAGAATCACTACATATTGGTGACAATGTGTTCACAGTCTCTATTGATAACCTATTTAATACAGTGTATAAGTACAAAGGGACTTCAGAAATCTGGAATTTTTAGAAAGTCACTGGTGATGTAGGAGGAGAATGTAAGAGGGAAGGGAGACAGAGAGAGACCCTCTAGTAGACCACACGGCTTCACTGATATGCTAGGACGTTTGGATATTTAGTTCAAGAGAGTAAAATAATTACATATTCATGTAAGGAATCTTTGGCAACAATGTGGAGAAGTGATTAGAGTAAGGGATAAGAAATAAAAAACAAATTAACAAATTTCTTTTGGGAACAATTTTAGTTTACTTGTTCTTGCTTCAGTTTTGCCCAGGCTTCCATGAAAGAAAGACTGCATATAATCTCCATAAGTAAGAACAGATATTTAAATGCTGTGTTCTAGATGTAAAAGTTCATATGGGTTAGAGAAATGGCTCAGCAGTTAAGAGCACTGGCTGCTGGTGCAGAAGACCCAGGTTCAATTCCCAACACCTACATGGCAGCTAACATCCAGATCTACTGGAATGTGATGCTCTATTCTGACCTTCAGGGGCATTGCACAACATGGGTGCACTTACATACATGCAGGCAATACACTCATACACATAAAATAAAAATAATAATTAAAAAAAAATGTTCATGTGTTGAAGGGTTGGTCCCCACTGCTGGACACTCATTGATACATGAATGAATCATGAGGGAATCTGACCTCACGACAGATGCACATTGTGATGGCGTTATTTGAAGATGGTTTAAAGCAGGACTGTGGCCTCCTTGGAGGAAGTAGGTCACTGGGGGCAAGCATTAAAACATACCTTGTCCCAGCCCTTTTCTGTCCTTTTGTTTCCACCACAAAGCTCTGCCTCACCACAGGACCTTACCAATGTAGCCAAGTGACCCATGAATGAAAACCTCCCCAAAATGAACCAAAATGAACTCTTCCTCTCCCACACTGTTTTCTCAGATGCTTGATGGCAACAGTGCAAAGTCTGACTAGCACACTGACCTGTACTGGATATGTGATTTGTCATGGAACAGTGGGAACTTCCATACACACTACTAAACGCCTACTACAAAACCACTCGAGAGAGAGGCAGAGGATACCTCACTGCAAGCCGTTTAGATGTGTGGGGAAGAAAATCACTGTCAACTCATTTCCTAAAAGAGTTTCAACCAGTGCCGTGAATGACACTGTTTATAGTTCTTTCTACTCAAGTGGGATATGAAATAAATAGACGCACAAACCTTATCTGCAGGGTCTGAATGGAAGCACCTGCGTCAGTGGCATTTGAGACTCTCCGTCATTAAGCTACTTTTCTAAAAAATGTTTACAATGAGATAGAAAGATGGGGACTGGAGAGATGACTCAGAGGTTAAGAGCACTGGCTGCTCTTGCAGAAGACCCAGGTTCAGTTCCCAGTACCCACATGGTGGTTAGCAACCATGCATAACTCTAGTCTTGGGGATCCCATACCTTCTTCTGGCCTCCATGGGCACTGCATGACACAGGTGTACTTACATACATCCAAGCAAAACATTCACACTCATAAATAAAATAAATAAATACATAAATTCATTTAAAAAAAGAAATAAACACAGAAGTGTGTGTCCATGGTAACTTCCCAAGTAGAGAAAGCCAATCTTTGTCATAACAGCAAGTGTCTGGTTGTTAGTGTGCTTAAATTCACACAAGTCCCATGGTAGGACCCACATTTCAAGAAGAAGCACCCTGAAGTATACCGAGGAAGTGACCATTTGCGGCTAGAAGTAACTGAATGTATTAGCCTTGGAAACACGGCTCCAGGTGAGCCTCCCACTGTGTGGAGTGATGCAGATGGCCAGTGGCCTTCACTTCTGTGCCCTGGGATCCATCATCACATTCATGCTGAGGGTCCCCACACCCTTCCCAGCCAATGTCTGAACCCAGCAGATACTAAGGCAAGGAGCTGGGGACCCTTCTGAAGGACAACTATGGCCACAGTCACCCCAAAACTTTGCACTGGAGCCTAAAGATTTCCCCAAGCCCTCTTCCTTTCTTCTCTCCACAAATCTTGGGGAAACATCAAGGGCAGACATCTGTCCACCAGTGTCCTTACAGTCCCTCCCATTTCTCTCAAAGAAGCTGCCCACAGAAAAATCATCTAAAATAACTAACCTCTTCCTACATTCCCATCTTGGAGAATTCACCTTAACATGTGAGTTAAAGGTTCTGCCCTGGGCTAGACAAATGGCTCAGTGCTTAAGAGCACTGGCTACTGTAGCAGAGGACCCAGGTTAAATTCCTAATACCCTCATGGTGGCTAAAAACCATCTGTAACTCCAGTTACAGTGGAACCAGACATCCTCTTCTGACCCTCCTGGGCATTGTATGACATGGGTACACTTACATAATGCAGGCAATGGACTCATACACACACGCTCATACACACACAGAGAGAAAGGGAAAGAGAGAGAGAGAGAGAGAGAGAGAGAGAGAGAGAGAGAGAGAGAAATATATTTTTAAAAATGGGGGAGGGACTGGAGACATTGCTCAGCAGTTAAAAGCACTGGCTGCTCTTGCAGAGGACCCAGGTTCAATTCCCAGCACCCACATGATGGCTAACAACCATCTCTAACTCCAGTTCCAGGGGATCTGAGGCCCTCTCCTGACCTCTTCAGGTTCAGCATGACACAGGTGCATTTATATATATGTAGGCAAAACACACACACATAAAATAAAAATAAATAAATAAAAGAAAAAACTTTAAAATAAAGTTCTGAGCTTAGTTCCCAAACCTCAACTGTTGAGAGAGTGAAATCTTGGCAGTCTGCAAGGTCTGGCTAGCAGGCCCAGGTGCCAACTGGCATCTCCATACTACAGGAGCAGCTGGGCAAACCTTGCTTGTCAGAGACCAGACACTCCCCATGTCACTTCCTAGTGCACTTTATAGGCAAACTCGGTGCTCTGACACATGCTGACAAAAAGGTGGAGCGTTGGATTGATGATCCACAGCAGCTCACGATTACTGGAGAGTGGATGACAGAGAAAGGAGGATTTCAAGAGCAAGAAAGCTCTAAGGAGAAGGGCTTGTTTCATATCCACACAAAGACACAGAAGAAAGAAAGAGCCCATCACTACTGCACACAAAGAAAGAAGACTGGTCACTGTGGTTGCAGAACACATAACCACTACTCACACTGGTAAACAAGAAAATCAGAGCAGCAAAGGAGTGACCTGCTTGGTGGGGGCCCACCTTCTAGCACAAGTGCTCACAGCCCCAAGTCCCAGAGCGCAGAATGCTTCTCAGACTGGCCTTTGTAGATAGGTCATTAATTAAGATGCATCCTGGCTTATTTAATTCTGAATGCCTAGGGTGTCCAGAGGAACCGTGGCCTCCCTCAACAGAACACAACCCCCACAGAGCTTCATGCTTAGAGGCCCCACTATGCTAAAAAGAGCCAAGTCTCACCAGTGGGAACAAATGCTTCACTGAAGCCTGTGCACACTGAGCTCCCTCACACAGTGTGAGACACCGACACAGGGAATTAGAAGCCATTCTTACGAGGGCCCACACTGTGCAGCATTGCTTTGCAGACCTTCATTTCACAATGAGGCTGCTCAGGACAGAGGCGCTCATGTCCTTTCCTGTAGAAAAGATAAACACTTTAGGCAGAATTGGAGCTGGACTTTTTCAAGTCCATAGACTCTCTTGAAGTCAAGAAGGTAGTCTACAGTCACTGGGATTTTAAAGTGTCGCATAAAATGAACACCTCACTGAATGCTGTGTTGTCCCTGTCCTTAAGAGCTTTCTGTACTGTATAGCTGTCATCCAGCAGATGCATGACACATAGCTGATGCCAGAAGGCCAGAGTGTGGGGAGGGGAGGAAGGAGTCACCAGTGGGGGCCCATCCCCGTGATCCCAGGACTTGGAAGGTGGAAGCAGGATGATGAAACGTTCAGGACAAGCCTGCTACATGAGACACTGAGCCCCCAGAATAAACAACAACTGAAAAACGAAAAAGCGGGGGAGGAGGGTAAGAAAAGAGCCTCAGGAGTATTCCCATCAAGGAGCATTCAGAAACAGGTGCCTTGGATTCTCTCTCATACCGTTGTGCACCTTGAAAATAAGAGAAAGCCCCACCACCCCTTTCATTCTGCTTGCATGCCACAGACATGTAAGATGCTGTTCTGAGGCTTGTGGGAGTACAGAACATGAATACAAGATGGCCTTATCCCAAGAAATATTAGAATATGCCTATTATGTAGTCTTTTTCCTTCTGCCCAGTTCTGCCATCCTAATTTGCTCTAAGATTAAGATATGATATGTGTCTCATAATAAACATGCATCACAACCAAGCCCCTGTATCTTGTTGACAGTCATTCTACATGATGAAGAAATATATTGATAACTTCGGTTTTCTTCAAAAAATATGGTCTTAATTAAAAAAAAAATCATAAACAGATGACAGGATGGTCTTCAAAATACAGACGTGTTCCTATCTCCTTTGTTTACGTAGTTACACACGGTGCCCCACACCCTGGCACAACTCCAACTCCATCCTTCAGGATTCTACTCAGTGGGTTGGGGATTTCCTGGACATACGCAAAGCGTGGAAGTGCTACACTGAGTTACATCTTAGGAGCCCAAAGCAAATGCTGTCAGCATGTGAAGACAGTGAGAGCTGGGCTCCAGAGCTGACTCTCTCCGCGTATTACTGAGGGACGAACTGCCCCTTCCCTAAATCAAGCAAGTAAGGCTCTAAGCTCTGCGTCTTACACTTCCACAGGACATGACTATCAGAAACTACTGCTTCCGGGCCAGTGTCTCCCCTGCCGCTGCCGAGCAAAGCCCTAACTCTTTGTTGGCTTGCTTGTTTCCTGCTTTGTTTTTTGAGATGGGGGCTTTGCAAACTCTTGATTCTCCCGTGAACACTTCCCCAGTAGCTGAGATTACAGGTACATCCTGCCATGCCCAGAGATGCCTGGACTATTCATCCACCCACTCCCTCCCCAACAGCCATGAGCCCAGGGTGAGTTGACACCTCCTCAGCTCCAAACACATTTCACTTCCCCCAAGATGTTTGTCAGTGGAACTCATAAGTGACTCTATTGTAGAGAATAACAAGCAAAGGGGAACTACCAGGGACCTTCAAGGGAAAGTTCCCAGAGGGAGGGAGATGAAGAAGAGGTGGGAGGGGAGCTCAAGCCAGGCCAGGTTAGGGGTCAGATTCTGTCACTCGCTCCTGAATGGGCCCCACTGTGCAGGCCAGGCTAGCGCTCTGACAGTGAGCCACATCCCCAGCCCTGAATATATCTTAGCAGGCATAAAACTCCATTAAAGAGAAAATGAACATGCAAAGTCCCAGGAAGTCTTAAACGAAAGACCAATTAGCGCGGCCCCCACAGAGCTGAGGAAGTGTCCCAGGGGTGTTCCAGGTGGGGAGTTCAGTAGTCGGGGGAGGGCACACAGCTCCCAGGGGAGCAGCTTGTGAGGATGAAGGAGCACGGTGCTGACCGCCCAGTCAGGGTGGCAGGGGAGGGCCTTTGCAACCACGTGGTTGGAGAGGTCTTGAACTACAGAATGTGCTCCTGATTGGGAGGCAGATCTTGTTTCGGAGCAGAAAAAACGGCGGCGTTTGGGGATAGATATTTGAAAGAGGAAAACCAAACCAGAGCACAGTGAGGACACAGGGAGCCCACGTCAGAACTGGTTCCTGTTTATGGGAGGAGCAGTTTGGAACATCTGAGTAAAATTTCAAATTGAAAGGCATAACGGGAGCCTGGGGCACGTGCCCTTTTTCTGTCATGGACTTCCACCGTGGAGCAGTCCTTCGGCAGCTAAGTGATGCTGTTATCTCAGTCATTCGTTTTGAGCATTAAGAGCTAGGCATTCAAATTCAATGATGAGGAAAGACCTTGACAGTCTAAGAAAGACAGACACTGGACAGGCAAGTCTGAACAATGCTGTCCACAAGTTAGTTTAACGGCATCTCCAAACCGTTTACCGCGATATTTGACACTCATCCGCCCCCTTGCCATCCTACCTTCCTTAGAACACTGATTTAAAGAGATCATCAGAGTTTGAATATCAAATGTCCAAATTCATTTCCTAATGATTTCCTGTTTAGTAGTTTAGTTTTAACTCTGAAATTAGTCACAAATGAAAAGAAAAGCTACACAGGTGAGCACAAACACACAGCACACTACCTCCTGTTATTTAAGGTTTTGTTCTTTTTTTGCCCTCCCACCAACCTTCTAAATTCAAAGGACTAAGGCAGAGTGTGGGTGTTGCTAAAAGGCACACGATTTTTTGCTTTTTGCTGGCTCTCTATGGACTTACTCTGGTGAAGGAAAAAGTTATATGATTTCACAACAGGCGGGCAGCACCTGCCAGACAAACCATCCCATACACACCAAGGTGAAGAGGAATCCATGAAGCCATCTGCCATGAAGTTGTCCATGAAGGGACAGTTCTTTCAAAATTTTTGTCATTGTATGGAAGAATCAGATGGGAAATGTCAGAAGTTCAATCAGCAGATGCTCTCCAGTATAGGGAGCCTCATGTCTACCACTCAGCCTTGGTATGCATTTGATACCACATAATACTCCATGTACACAGATGTAACAGTACACATGTACATACACATACACACCTTTACCACAAACATATACATGGACTGTAGTATTTCTAACATTATTTTGATAGCTTTTTTCCAGAAACTACTTAAGCTATAGCTTTTTCAGATATAACACCCTTCTTTGTAATCATCTTAAGTTGTCAGCAGAAATATATACAAGAAGTCTCTACCTAGATACATATTGGCTAAACAAATGGTTCTTACTTCATAATGTTTACACAAAACAATCTGTTGTTTTCCTCTTCACAAAGGGGGACTGTCCAGATGGCAAAACAGTTTTTACCCTAATGGGGTAGAAAATATAGTAACTATATGTTCAGTTCTTTTCCAAGCGATGTGGTTCTCAAGTGTTAGGACACGGGACCCACCTCAAAGTTCTGGGAGAGCCTGCTGGCCCACACCTGGACATTTCTACTCAGTCACTATTCTTCAGCTGATGATGCTGTTAGTCCAGCACCTGGGATTTTGGGAGCACCGTTCACATGACAGTTCTTACCCATAGGATTGTAAGCATAGTCTCATAGTCTTGGAAGTTTATCAAAAAAACCAATGTCAGACTCATCTCGCAGCTTCCAGGGTTTGGGGAGCCCAGAGATAATTGATAATTCTTTCAGATTCTTCCAAAACTAAATTCAGTTCACCTCACATATAACAAAAGCCCACTTTTTTCCAATTCAGATATATCCACTCTCCCTTCTCAAACTAAATCGCTCACCACACAGGTTCTGACATCTACAGGCATTTAAAACCCAAAGGATGTAAGTTGACAGGTGGCTTCCCTGGGTGTGGAGTGGGTCTTCCAGCTGGCCTTGTCCCGCTCCCTGGGATGCTCTGGCTCTAGCTACAGAGCACTGCAAGGATGCACTGTCAGAGTTACCTCCACTGGGTTTCCGTGCTGGGCCTTTTGCTCTGGAAAGTGAAGCATTTCTGGGGAGAGAGAAACTGAACTCCCCTGCCCTCATCCATCTGCCACTAACAGCACCCACATCCTCTGATGAGAGTGCAGGATGACCCAAATCTGAGATCCCGAGCTTTCAAAAGTTCTGTGCAGCCAGTGCATTTGCTGAATCTCGGTTTCTCTACATTTCTTTTGGAAACTTCTAGAGCTACATTGCCTGACAGAGTATAAACACTTGTTACACAGTAGCCACTGTTCTAGAACTGAATACAAGGCCAGTGAAAGAATACAGGTGTCATACTCCTTCCTGAGTCTGAAGCACAGTCATGTGGTTACCAGTTACTTTCTGTCTCTGAGTGCTGGTTTCCTCCTTTGTAACAGAAAAGTGATAATCTCCCTACTTGGTACATGCATGAATAGGCACACACACACACACACACACACACACACACACACACACACACAGGTTTGTGACACCAAGATGCCACCTTGAACCAAACTGCCAAGGTTTGAGTTCTGGGCATAGCATTTAGTACATGTGGAACACTGGGCAAGGTATTCAATTTTCTGTCACTTCAGTTTCTCTACCTAAAATTGATGATTGTAAAGATTAAATAGCTTAATGTATATAAAGTCCTTACATCTGTAAGTTTTGCAATATACATGATATTTATCTTAACTAACAGCTTTTTGAAATAACAAATATTTGACAAATGTTTTTATTCTCTCATTAACCATGAATTTAATTCAGACTGTAGATACTGTCTACATAAATGATCTGAGCTCATTCTCTTGGTGTGTACCCTCAGAAGCCTTTCAGATCTAAGAGGAGAGGCTTCAGGGTACCAGTTCGGCTCCATCAACGCTTCTGCTATAGCTCCTGTGGTTCAGAGGCACAGCGCAATGTGCAGCGTGCTTAGTGAGAGTGTAAACATTATTTCACTAAAATCAATATTTCCCCCCCCCCTTTTTTTTTTTTTTGCGATAGAATCTCACTATGAGCCCAGGCTGGCCTGGAACTTAGTATGCAGATCAGATGAGTGTGGTGTCAACTTGTGGTCATTGTTCCACTTCTGCCTCCCAAGTGCTAGGATTAGAGGTATGTACCACCAGGTATATGAACACAAAAACTGATAGAGAGAAAAATATCTTTGGTTCGATTCTTCTACTTCATCCTTGATTTAGTCAAAACCTTGCAGTATGGAAAACCTTGTCCAGATCTCCAAAGCTCCTAAAATCAAGTTTTTTATACCAAAAAGGAAAACTAGTTAAGTACATTTGGAGTCTTGATTTTAACTACTCTTTCTGAAGAGACTTAAAGTTAAGCCAGAGCCATTCTGGTTTTGTGAAGAAGGTACCACAGAGCCATCCCCCACTGCTCTGATGGACTATTTCTTCAAAGTTCCAAAAGGATTTACTGAGGACTCACTTAAAAGCCAGAGCATGGAGGTGGAGAGATGGTTCAGTGGTTAAGAGCACTGGCTGCTCTTCCAGAGGACCCAGGTTCAGTTCCCAGCACCTACATAGTAGCTAAAACCATCTGTAACTACAGTTCCAGGGAGTCTAATGCCCTCTTCTGGCATCGGCAGACAATGTACACACATAATGCACGCAAAACACTCATACAGGTGAAAAATATATAAACTGAAAAAAATTTCAGAGTAGGCCTGGAAGATCGAGAGCAGTAAAATAATGCTAAGTAAAATCCTGCCTAGGAAAAAGGACTGGATGCTGTGATTGCCTGTTAGTTTTATGAAGAAAGCCACTGGTTTTGTATGAAGTAACACAAGATGCCTAATTGGGAGTACACCTTAGCCTGAGTGTTGAAGGACTTTTGAAGCTAGAAGGGAGCCAAAGGATATCAGATTTCTGTTCATTTCATCCCCACTTTACAGATGAGAAAACTAAGGCCAAAAATTGCTCGACGTAATACATCCAGAAACTGGAGGAGGGTGGAATTATCAGGCTAAAACCCTAAAATTTCAAAGACAGCATCAATGCTTTCCCTACAGAGTTTTCCAGTGTCTACAAGTAAAGCACATCTGAAGGGCCGAGGGCAGACTGGTGATAAACAGCTCCCATGGGTCTGGCAGTCAGGGGCATAGGCTGAACTGGGGGTTGGCAAAAGTGGATCAGTAGGGTGATTCCCACCATGCCCAGTCCTCCAGTTTCACCCAAGGATCCTCTGAGAAGGCCTGGAGTAGAGTCAATGCCACTCCATGGTTTTATAACCATAATTTCCTAAAATCTGAAAAAACTAGCCATTTAAGAAACTAAATTTCCCTATTTAACTTTAGTTAAGAATGCTCTAAAAGGGGTCAGAAAACTTTGTATATGATGTAGTTTAATGAACTTCAAAATCTAAGTATTGGTGCTGGAAAGACGGCCCAGCAGTTAAGAGTACTAACCGCTCTTGCAGAGAAACTGGGCTTGATTCCCAGCTGGCTGGCTGGGACAGGTGGCTAACAACTGTCCATAACTCCAGTTCCAGGGGATCCAAGACCCTCTTCTGACCTCCTCAGGCATTGCACAACATAGGTGCATTTCCACATATGCAGGCAATGCACTCATACACATAAAATAAAAACAATAAATAAAATATTAATTTTTAAAATCGAAATATTGTGACTTGGATTTTCTTTTGTGCCCACTAAATGAACAAATACTATGTGAATTTAGAGTTATCTCCTTAAATAGAAAGGCAACAAAATTCAAGTTAGAATTCTAAGAGGTTTAAATAGATGACCCTAAGCTTAAATCCCAATCCTCAAATGCATGGCATTATAAATGGCTGTGATGGGTAGCAGCCTCCAGTGATACATAACGGAATTTTTAATGCTAACAGAGAGGAAGAAGAAATTGCCCATTATGAACACTGAGTGAAAGACCCAGGCCCTCTGTGAGCAGTGCTAAGTACACTAGCTGCTGTCAATCAATATTTTGACCATTAATGCTCATTCTGGCCTCTAGTCCAGTTTAAATGATATCACCATGGCTACCTTCCCATGTGAATGGTGAGAGTCATAGAATGCTCTCCATCCATTAATATGCCCGGTGAAGCAAGCAGATTGTTACAATAACCACTAATTTTTCAACATATCCTATGACCCTTAATAATGAGACGAAAGCTCTTTTTCATATGAGAAATTATTTTTATTTGGATTATCAGGTTTATTTCTAATCACCATGAATCCAGTTTCTTCATTTCTACAACTTTCTGTATGATTTTTTTAAAGTTAACAACTAGATTGTTTCTAACAGTAACTATGAAAGAGCATTTAAACACTCTGCTGGGTCACTCCCCCTCACTCTCTACTAACTGCTCATTTTCTAAGCCTCTGATCTCTAGAATTTTTTAATTGGATTTTGAAATATGCTGATTAAATGTATCAACATCTATTAAGTCTTCTAAGGGACATTTGGCACAGGTCACCATAATGCCCACAGAGAAGTGGGTGGTGGACTGGGCTGAAAGAATGTAGGAAATTCAGTGCTTAAAGAAAATGTAGTCCCCTACAAAAGCAATGGCATATTTTGCAAACAGTGATATAGCAAGGGCTATTGTCAGGGAGTGGGGGAGCCGCTAGTCAAAATCTGATAAGCATGAAGAGGAAGACAACTGCCCAAGATGCTTACAGACAAGTCTGTAAGATGGAGACAATTGCACAGTCTACTGTCACATGTTCATCTCCATTAAAAAAAGAAAACTTAAAGGTCTAAGTACTAAGCATAGTTTCTTCCTTCATTGGTGGCCATCACTATGCCCCTTGCACAGAACTACTGAGCAGAGATCTCTCTCTCACTCTCTCTCTCTCTCTCTGTCTCTCTCTCTAGAGAGACAGAGAGAGAGAGAGAGAGACACTGGAGGAATTTACCTGTTTGTATGTCAGCATCTTTTATGTGAAAGACAGGGGTTGAACCCCAACTAATCTAAGCCTTCTGCAGAATGAGAATGCTGGAGTTCATTTCCTAAGCTTCCTTCCCAATCTATGAAGTTCAAGTTCTTTTTCAAATACTGGTCAAATGATCTGCTTGGCATCTTCTTCCCACTATTGTTAAGAAGTGTTTACTAGAGTTCCTCTTTTTCCTAGGTTTTAGTTTGAGTATTTCATTGCATCCCTGGAAGAACGTTCTTAGTAAACATTTCAGATATAACATTTCCAACACCCTGGAAAAAGTGTAAGTCAGCAAAGCTATCTGTGTGAATAGCTTTCTGAGTCTCACCTACAAAATGAACAAAAACCGCATTAAAGCACACATGAAATCCACAGACGGTCATGTAGGGGCTGTTCAGTTTAGGAAAACCACCCTTTGGGACTTAGTTTCTCTTGCTGCAAAATGAAGGCGCTGGAGAAGATGACCTTAAATTCTAATTAAACAGTGTCAACGTATTCGTCTTGTTATTGATTTATATGGTTCAGGGTCACAAATGATTCAAATTTCTAGCAATGAAATAATAAAACACACATCTTCATAATTTTCATAAGACTGTAATGTACTGGTTTAGAACTTGCTTTCAGTAAGTCACACATTTTTTTAAAAAAAAAAAAAACTAACTTCTAAATTCATGAAAGGACAGAAATCATACAATCTAATTCCAGGCTTCTAAACGTTAAGTCTAAAATCTCTGAGGATCAGCAACTTACAGAAGCACTGCCTCAACGGTGCGGGACCAGGCACTGGTATTGTATCATTCTAACCATGGTTTTGTGTAGTTTATGGAGTTTTTTAGGTTAAAAGGTAACCTGTAATTTTTCAGGTTTAAGCATAAAAGTCAGTGTTTGTATGTTGTGAGTATTAAGGATTCCAAATTTTAATAGGCTATCCCAAAATAATCTAATCAAAACAGTCATTTTTACAAAACAGCATCCCTATCATAGAGAAGTTAAAATCTGTAAATGAGTTATAATTCAAGCAAATTCAGACCTGTGGAGAAACTTCCCTTTTAATAGCGGCTGACTATTTTAAATCTGTATTGCGTTGCTAAAGTACACACAGCTCTTAAGGATGATGCCAAGGATTACATTATTTCTGGCTTCTCAGATAACATCCTGTATCCTACTCGATTATTTATTAAACAAGATAGAGAAAGATCCTGGTAATTGATGATGGATGATGGATGGGGGTGGGGGGATGGCTCATGTCTGTTGGGCTCTGAAGGTATCCTTCCTTCTGTTTGGGCTCATCTTTTCAGAGTTAAATTCCCCCTTACCAGAGAGATTTGCTGTGCACTGAGGGACTACTCTCTGTTCAAAGGAACTTTACTCTGAATATATCAGCCCATTGATGCCTAGAAAGAAAGCACAGCTTGGCCTTAAACTCCTGCCTTAGCTCAGGTATCTTAAAGGATCTGGTTAAGGCATGGGATCGCTCAGGCCCTCAACTCATGTTCTATTTTCAGGACATCACATGCACGAATATAAAATGTGCATTCATCTTGTTCCCTGGACCCAGACACATAAAAGAGGGAAAACCCAAAGTATCTTCTCTACTCTGAATTATAGCAGTGGTCTCACTATTTCCATTGCATTCAAAGTTCTTGTTTATTGCTAGGCTGAGATGAGGTCAGTGGAGTCCACTGTTTCATCATCAGGATGAGCTTAATAATACTGGTCTTTGCATTTTACATTCAGAAACTAGGTGATTCAGTCTAGTCAGTACAGATGAAATAGTCAAATTTTATTAAACTTTCCAAAAAGTATAGCATGGCTTTGGGAGAACTCTTAAGCTAATGCTTTTCCACATGGATTTTAAAAAGTGGGGCCTGGTTACTCACACCTGTGATTCCAGCTCTCAGGAGGCTGAGGCAGGAGGATAACTGTAAACCTGAGGCCAGCCCATGGTACATATTGAGTTTCCAGGGCAGCCCAAGCTACAGAATGGGACCCTATCTTCAGAAAAGAAAAGAAAATTAGAAGCAGAGAGAGAAAATAATGATTATAAGAGAGACCATTTGAAATTAGGCTAAGAAATGGAAAACAGTGCCTAGTTTAACATAGTTTAACATTTTATTATCAGAAAATAAAGCATTGTTGGATTTGGACACAATTATTCCCATAAGAGGGGTGGAGTCTGTTTCTGCGAGTATTTCTTCTTGAAAGATAGTTCACATGAGTATTTATGCCTTGCAATTTTGAAAGAAGTGATCTGGGAACTTTGTACTGCTCCTGGGAGTTGCCTGTGGAAGAGGCTGCTGGGACCACAGAGCCATCACATGGCACTATCACCAGGAAAACAGGCTCCCTGCCGCACAGGACAATGGACCGCAGCTGTCAACAGACTTGCATTGTGTGCTGCCTGGGATCATGACTGAGCCATTTGCTCTGTGACGAGGCAAATTTCTGCCTCTTTTCTGGAAAGAGACTGGCATTCCTTCCAAGGCGGCACCTCTCATCAAGCTAATGACACTTCAATCAGCATGCGCCCTCCGGTTTTGCTACTCTGCCATCTGAGCACAAGTCTCTAATTACACCCAAGCAACAAGTTTCACATCAATGCCACGATTTACACACTCACCGTACACCATGGCTCCTCCAGTTTCATGCAAGAAGCGGAATCGGTGATTTTTAAATAGCCAGATTGTTAAAATGGTAAGGATGAGCAAAAAATTAAATACGAGCAGCTCCACCGCTCCCTGGTGTTGGAAGTGATCTTCATCTTTCCCTGACATAAGCCGAAGCTGCCTCGCCATCCTCCCGTCTTCCCTGACGCGCAGATAAAGCCCTGGCTCAGGACTGTTGGACCGAGCTTTACCTATGGCAGTCTGCAGGGCGCGAATTTCAGGATAAACACTGCCACTTTAGCCCTACTTCTGGAGCATTCTGCCCTGGCTTAGCATTCAGATGGCTTCTAGTTACAACTTCCTGTTTCTCTCTTAAAGCAGCCTCGTCTCTTTTCAAACTCCAGCCTGTGGTTTCATCATCTAAGACTCTGTCTTTAAAAGATTCATTCGGAGAAAATATCTTCCCCAGGGTGCAAATCTGCAAGCCACAATGCCCATGTCCAGACAATGTTTTTATGGTTTGAAGCGTGCTTTCTTAGGCTGTAGAACTGGTGAATTGCAGATTAGGAATTTGAACATTCACCTTACAGCACCAATATTTTCCAGATTCCAAAAGCTTTTCCCAACTCATACCTCCATCCAGGAACTTCTCCTCTCCCACCAGACCCTCCCTGTGATGGAGACTGACAGCTCTGCTCGCCTAAAATGACTTCACCCAGTTATTTTTTTAAGCTGAGAAGCACAGAATTGGTATATGATACTCTGGTTTTTTTTATAATTGGCATTCACAGAGCAGCACTTAAACTTTGAATAAATTATTCTTCTTTTGACCAGAAAAAAAAATGAAACATAAAAAAAGAAAAGTCTGTTATTCCTATTCCTACAGCTATGGTAACCTAAGAAAAAGGAAGATGGACCGACCGTGGTTCATGACAGCCCTTCCATGGGTTCTTCTGCTTCCTAAGCAAATATCATGACTTCCTTGTCTTTAAGAGTTGACTCTACAGTGTGGCTGGGTTTCCAATCTCTCACCGCAGGATATTAATGCAGGAGTGTTTGTGTCTAGGTTCCTCTTCTGATGAAATCAGGATTCCAGGTATATAGTATGTCAGTGAGTGCACAGGGCCTAAGTGTATCCAAAAGAAAAAAAGAAAAAACTTTGTCACTTAAACCCTTTAGGTCAAACAAGTAATAATATGAGCGGCTGGCAAGTGTGGTCTCACAGCCCTGCAATCCAGACATTCAGGAGGCTGAGGCAGGAAGATTACTTCAAGCTCAAGGCCTTGCTAGCTATACAGTTAACTGGAAGGTAGGGGCCCCTCAATAAGCAGTTTCACGCTCAGGGAAAGTTTCTCAACCACTTAATAGCAAAGTGCTCTTTGGCTTCTTTGCCACTGATTTCCTCTGTGTGTTCAGCTCAGCAGGGGATATCTATGTGCACTGCAGATGTTCCTACACACTGTCCTTTTTGGCAGGCTTATTCGTGATGACTAATATTCAAGCTGCTTTGAAGCCTGTCAGCTAATGCTTGCAAGCATTTGGCAGAGCTTTGCCAGCCCTCCACCTAGCTCATTCGCAACCCACAGCTTAAGTCTTGAGTTGGCAGATTTACAAGATGATACAAATTCAAAACCTGGGAACTTCCTGTGTTTTGTGTTTAAATCATCAGTAAATCACTTTGGTTTTCTTTTCTCATGATTAGTCCATCTGAACTGAACATAATAAATGTTATTTGATTATTTTATGTGGCATTCATTTCGCTCTTCCACCCACTAAAGAGACTTGACAAGCAGGTGAAAGGGTTCATGGGATGCTTTGATTGGCTGCACACGATTTTCAAAAATTCTAAGTTTGACTGCATCATGAGGCAGTATAGAAAGACAGAAAGTTAAGGAGACCTGAGCAGGGAAGGAGCCCTTCACCTTGAAATCTGGTTGAAGCCTTTTCCCAGCAGAGAATCAAGAATTCTGGCAGAATTAACACTTGCTATGAAGGTGGCTGACAGAGACAATATTCCTTCTATAGAGATGTTTAAGTGGGAATGTTAAATAGCAATAAAATGTCTTAAGACCTACATGCATCTATCTTAAGACCTACATGCATCTATCTGGCCTTTCTCCTTTCCCCGCAGCAAACCTGCAGCAGACAAGAACCGTCACAGAAAGCTCACTTACAGTAAAAGGCATGTCTTAACTCCCGCATGTAACTCTTGTGACTTATTCTTTTTTTCTATATCAGATTATAGTCCTATTCAAGGCACCTCTGGAGACACCTTATAATTTCATTTATTAAAAAAGAGGTAAAAGGCCAGCATGATGGCTCAATGGTTAAGGGCTCTTGCCACTAAGCTTGACCACCTGAGTTGGGTCCCTGGGACTCCTATACTAGAAGGAGATTCCAGCAAATTGTCTTCTGACATGTGCATGCTCTGGCACACACACACACACACACACACACACACATTAAAATAAATTAATGTAAAAATTTAAAGAAGGAAAAAAGAGAAATTTAAAAGGTTCTTAGTAAACCTTTGAGATGCAACTTGAGAAACAGCAAAATCATGCTTATAGCTTCTAAGACACCAAGACAAACTGCTGAGAGCAAGGCTCTCCCTTGAGAAGCTCACAGCCATGGTCAGATCTGTCTTCGCCTTCCCCATGGCAGGCTTCTTGGTTCACAGTCAATTTACACAAAACCATTGACTCCATTGTTCTCATTCATAGTCTCTGGATGGCTTCTGGTTTAATCCAGAAATGGAAGAAATGCTACTGTGCAATCCTGATGCTGCTGAACTCCAAGGTAAAAGGCCAAAGAAACAGGAGCTCTGGAACCTTGCCCATTTCTTTCAATCAGAAAAGTAGTTCAGTACCTACTTTCTCACTTTTTTTTTTCCCTTCAGAATACTGTTTTTACTCTGTTGTACTAGTAATAGTAAGAAAACAACAAAGAAGCACATAACAATAGTCATTTACTACGGACCACAAAATATGCTGCGGAGTTTCACTGCACCTGAATTTATATTTAGAAAGTACTTCCCGTAGGTGAGGGGCGTAAGGCTCAGAGAAAATTGAGAACACAAGTGATGTAATGCAGCCCATAGGAGTTAAAACTCTGTGAGGCTTAATGCCCTTAAGATGGAGCTGGCTCTAGTGAACAACTCACCCCAGCTTGCCAAGGACGCCCCAGGTTTTAGTACTGCAAGTTCTGAGGCAAGCACAGGAGATAGTTCAGCCCAGAACCCTGCTTGGTTGGGGTTACACACACAATTCCTCATATAATAATGCACTTGGCAGAATAGCTTCTTCAGCTCTGTACACTACCCACACACGCCCCTCTCCAGTGCACCCAGCAATCTCACAACCCCTTAATCCCCTACCCCCCCAGGCATGCATTGGGCTACATGTGCTGCCGTCTCTGAACAACTATAGATTCTTCTGCCCTTGGTAACAGTCAAATTTCGGTAGTGTATTCAAGTGTAATTCCAACTGTGTCTGGGTGTGAAGGACAGAGGGTTCATCCAGTGGGAACTGGTTGTGGGTACGGGTATAGTAAGATGAACTGCATCCTCAAGTGTACTTTTAGGGAGAATCCTCTAGTTACCATCATGTGCCTCTGCATAACTGTGTGTGCACATGATTAAAACCAGATGAACTATGAGAGGGAACATGAGAAAAAATGTCAGTGACAATTAGAAAAAATGAGCGTGTGACCTAATTGATAAACTAAAATAGAAAACAACCCGAACTCCACTCCTTAGTAACCAGCTCTTCCTTCCTTCAGACTCGTAAAGAGGCTCCAGGCTGTAGTCTGGGCCCTTGGGCACTCTCACCCACGTAGCCCACTGTCGGTCTTGGCAGTGAATTCCTTCCTCTGCTATCACTGTGCTCCAAATCAACTTATTCTGCTACTTTTCCAAATACATGTGAGCGCTATTTTCAATTCTTTGGATAAGAGGCCAAGAACCTGGAAACACCTGACCCCAACCCTGACCACCAGTCACAGCTCTGGGCGTCAGGAATACCTGAGTCCCAAGAAAACTAGAGTGGCTGTGAGTGAAGACAAGGACCCCCCAAATTCAGGAATCCTGTTCTGTCCGTATAAACTGTTCTTCATGAGATTACTAAGGGAGATGTTAACAAGGAAGAGTGTTGTTTGGAAATGAAGACACCATGTAGTACGTGGAGCCCGTAAGGCTTAGTGCTGTATTCTCTCACAAAGCTGGAATGGAGCCAAAGCTACACCCTGAGGAAAACTGTTGAACGCCCAAAAATGTCAGTCTTGACATCCGCTGGGAACTGAGTTGAAGGTTCTTGTCACAAAATCCAGCATGCAAATGATTCAGGAGAGGGAAGGGACAGACCTGCCTGGCCTCCTGCCTCAGCTTGCCCACAAAGCCCAACAGAGAAAGAATCAAGAAGAACCCGTCCAGTCAGGTAACCAGGGTGTAGCACAGCTCACACCCAGGAGCCACTGCGGTCCGGTCCATTCAGTCAGCCTTACTGGGTCTAGGCAGTCAGGGGAAAGCGCTGGTTCTTATTAGAGGACAGTGGGTGTCAGGCAGAGGATGGGGAGGCCAGCTGCCTGGGCAGAGAGACACTGGTGGATTCCCTTTCCTGGTCTCTGTAACTCACTGCAGGATCCAGGCAACTTGGCAATGTCATCAAAGGGGTGATGGCATCCAACCGAAGCGTCAGGAATGAAGTTTGTCCTAGATAGGCACTCCTTAATTACCATCTTGGCTCCTTCTCACCTTGTTTCCTGCATTTCTTTCCCTTTTGTCCAAGCTCCCCTCCCCTTTTCTCCTGAAAGGGCCTCTGTGAACAAGCTGTGGTCTGCTGGCTCCTCTACGGTACTGAGAATCTTAACAGGTCAGTCATGAGGAAAAATTCACTCACTGGCTTCTGACTGTGTTTGGTCTCTGCAGGCTCTGTATAAGGCAGGGGAGGTACAGGCTGGCCCAAGAGGTTGTAACCAGCTCCCGAATGAGTGGGAATGAGTGGAGTGGAAGCCCTACAGCTGAGGGTGGGGAGGAGGAGGAAGAGATGCTGCAGACTTCTGAAGTAGAGAGCTGCAACGTCCCTTTCTCTGCTCTTCCTTTGTGTCCCACACGGCCAACACTTCTTCTACTTCTTCCTACACAATGTATACATGTTGTCTTTCCTACTCACTACTCCAACCTCCTTCTCACAATAAATAAATAAGTAAATAAATAAATAAACAGACTTCTTATTATGTGTCTGGATTAAACAGAATTTTGGTATGGCCAGGTTAGTGGCTAAAACAAAATGTCAACACTTAGGAGAAGTGAATTTGAGGTTAGCCTGGGCTATATAGTGAATTCTACTGGCCTACAGATTGAGATGCTGTCTCAAAAAAATTCTCAAGGAAGGAAGGGATGAGGCGGGAGGAGAGGAAGAGGACAGAGAAGGGAGGAGGGAAGGCGAGTGTGAGAGGGGAGGGGAGGGGGAACAGAAGGATACTGTTCCTAAGGACATGGTGGCTAAAATCCATTGGTAACTTCAGTTCTAGGGAAATCTAATACCTTCTTCTGACCTTTGTGGACACTGCACAACATGGGTGCAGTGACATACATGCAGGCAACACACTCATACACATAAAAATAAGAAATAAAATATTTTAAATAAATAAATACATGAAGGATCATGAAGGAGAAGCCTCACGAAGACTGTGAAATGCCATTTTTCAGAGATAAAAATTTTCTGTGGTTAAATCTATTTCTATTTTCATCTACATCTTTTTAGGATCTTTAAAAGAACTAATCAAAAAAATATTTAAAATATTCTGTAAGCAGCATCTGAATTTAATATATGCACAAAATAACTAAACTGCAAGCTTCAAATTAAAGAATCACCTCTACACTGGGCCTCTTTGAAACCTGAATTACTAGGCATGTGTACATACAAACAACACATGTATGCTACAACACTGTATCCAAAAATCTTTGTCCAAGTGAATTTTGAATCAACAACAGGTGGCCACCTGCTCATTGTAATCCAGGCTAATAAGGTTTAAGGGAGGACACAGGACGATGTGACTTCATTTCTAAAAGAATGTTGTGTGTGACTGCTAAAAAAAAAAAAAAAAAAGGAACACTTTCTCAAAGCAAAAGAGAGCTTACAGTTGCAATTATTTTTGTTACATCGTATGTAGACAGGAGAGTGCCTCAGTTGCTGAGGCTAAGTGTGGATATAGACATAATGTCAGTTATGCTATTCGGCTACATGATCCGAGTGTTTAATAGACTACTCTCACCCCTGTACTCTAGGTATGGGAAATAATTGTTTTTCTCGAGACATAATCAGGACCTGTAAATCTCAGTTAAACCATCCACAAGAACATTGTATTATGGTACCTGTCAGAAAGACTCTTGCACGTCCCTGGACTGCCCTATAAGATCACTGGAATGATGGATGACTGAGAATGTTTGTTTGCCCTTTGTGTCCTTGCTCAGAGGGTAATCTTAATTTTTTTTCTTCAGTAAATCTGGCCTTTAAAAATGAAGTTTAGGTAACAATGTTAAAGAATGTTTTGAAAAAGAAGTGTCTATTCCAAACTGTTCTTTGAACTTACTTCAGTCCTGTCAAGATACTGTCTTCTGAGAAATCTGAAATTTGAAAAAAGCAAAACCAAATGATTGCTAGTAATTTAAGATTTAAATTGTACTGGAGTTCACCAGAGTCTGCTCTGAATTGGATTTCTCTCTCTTTGAAAGCTGAGGCAGGCTAAACTTTGCACCTCTCCCACCACTGACCTCACTGGAGAGATATCAAGCCTTCTGTAAACTGTGTTGTAGAATATGGCTTAGAGCAGAGATTTTGTTATCTCACTTCAGATCCTGCAGGAGGCTGAGGACCATGTGCCATAGCAAAGAGACACACTTGCACTTGCTGGGGCAAAATCTGCTCTGCAAAGCAAAATCCACAGCGAACTGAAGGCCTCTGAAGAAAGTGCACCCATATGAAGGATCTTGGGGACAGCCTACCCTGGACTGAGAAGAACATTAAAACTGTGGATGGGATGGTGCAGGTAAACAGCTGGAACTGTCTTGGGCTATCTGTAGCCCCTTCTCATAATGGTTTGCTGCCAGTCTCTGTGTCTGATTTAACACCCTTTACTTTTTTATATATAAAACTCTTGGGCTGTATCATTAAACTCAAGTATCTCAGGTCTCCACCAACCTTAGAGTTAAACATGTGATAAAAAGGATTTTCCTATCTCGCTGCAGTCTGCCTACTTAATGATGCACCAGTATATTCTGTAGATCCACAGATTCCTGACTTTTGTTTGTTCTGTGACCACATCAACTTATGCAATCTCTTCCATACTGGTACATGTCTTTCTGAGAAACTTGGTTCCAGGTTCCTAGTCCATGGTCACTCATATCATTTGGCTCAGAAAAAAAAACAATTTTGTTTATTTACATGTTCTTTTGTTTTGTTTTGGGGGTGGGCATTGTTGTTTCGACAGGGTTTCCCAGGCTGTTTTATGGGAGAGAACATCACTAAGCTATAGCCCAGGCTGACCTGGAACTTACTGTATAGCCCAGATTGGCTTCAAACTCACAATACTCCTGTGTTGGCTTTCTAAGTACTGAAATGATAGGCAAACATCACTTCGCTGGGCTATAAGCTAGGGTTCAATTTTCTTAAAGTATAGTTGGAATTTTATGCCTGTAACATTAATAAATTCAACTTAGTTTTAAAAAGGAGATCTCCTGCAAAGACACTACAGGAAAGATAAAGAACATTAGGGCTCTATACATTACTCTTGATCTTGTGGACTCACTTTGGATGTCAGAGAATGATAGTAAAACATTCAGTATTTGACTGTGAGTTTAGGAAACTCCTCTCTACTAAAGAGTGGCTCAATCTGGTGATGTCTGGGCCACCCTCTGATGGTTCCTGTTCCAAAGGATCAAGAATAGGAGCCAAAAGTTCAAACACCATTTCCAAGAAGCCAGAAATATAGAGAGACACTGTCTGCTGTATAGAACACAGTGGAAATGTGGGGACAGAGGAAGAAATGCTCCAGTTATTTGTTCTTGAATTCCTCCCAAATATTTGTCCTTGAAACCTATAGGGCTGAAGCCCTGTAATGATGAGGGGAACAGCTTCTTTTCCCTCTGAGGTTTAGTAACGGATTCTGCTGTAATTATTGACAGAAGTTACATTAGCAGGAGAAGGGACACGCAAACTTATCCTGCACAAGTGCGCTGGAGGAGCATCACAGAAATGCAACGGAGTACGTAATGACCCAAAGAGGTTTAGAAGTTTATATACCTCCTCCTAGCAAGCACACCTGGAGGATGAGCAAATGATTCTTAAGGGAGATAAATATACTTAAAAACAAGCAATAACCCAGGATAAAGTAAGCCCTAGCGGATGTGGCGACAAGTTACAGGAGAGGAGGGGCAGAGGTGACAACGCACTTCAAACGGAGGGTGTCCTGCCATGAAAAGAGTCCCGAGGGAAGAGATGTCAGGAGAACGCATGCAGGGTCCACCAGGACAGGCATGGTGATGAGGCCACGAGTGTCTCCACTGGTGATTCATGTTCTCCGGAAGACTATTCTCACCTAGGCTTTCCTTCTGAAGGAGCTTATCTCTGCAGTCAGACAAAGAGATTGCAGCTAAAAGTCCTTTCTGGGATTCAAGAGAAAAAGTAGACTCCGGACAGGGGTGTCAGAGAGATCTGGATGCTGCTTTTTTCGTTGATATTACAGGGCCACCTCCTGGAGTGTCGTCTTTGAAGCTCCAACAGTGTCTTGCCTCTAGGGCAGGGCTGATCCCATCCAGAGAGGACAGGAGCACTGCCCCCCAGCAGAGCGGCTCTTGCAACCATGAGAACTCCTTTTGTGCTGGGACCTGTGTGCTCAGTGCTCTGTTACCCCTAAAGGGTGAGAAGACTGGCATGTGTACAGATTTCCCTTAACTCGAACCATGTCATAGGATGAAAATTCACTCCAACTGAGCTTTGTTTTGCCCAACCAGTGTTAATGCAAGCTATGTTGAGTTTTTGAACAACCAGCTCAAAGTACACCTTATTTTATTTTATTGTTTGAGTTTTTGAGATAAGAGTCTCACCATGTGGCCTTGACTGGTTGGTCTGGAATTCATGATGTAGACTAGGCTGACTCATAAGTATTGGGATTAAAGGCATGAGCCACCGCATCTGGTGAAAAGTATACCATTTTTATGCCACATTAAATGTATCCAAGAAATATACTGTGAAAGCAATATTCAATTCCTCAAATTTTAATTTTAATGTTAATTACTTTGTTTGCTTTTGCTTTTTTGAAATAAGGTATTTATTGGTATGTAGGTCTGGCACACCTGGAACTCACCATGTAGCACAGGCCAGCTTTGAACTCATCACAGTGCTCCTACGTCTGCTTCGCAAGTGCTGGCAGGGCAACTATGAGCCACCACACCTAGCTGTAATTATTACACTGGGGAACCAAAAGCAGTGAGGTTTTATATCAAACCTCTCTCTCCTGTAAACGGGTTTCTCCTCTTTTTTCTGTCCCTGTTTTCCAGTTTTCTTGGACTGGCCTCACTCTGAAGGGACCAGATTTTCTACGGCAGCTGCAGGGTCATCTCAGAAGCTCTCACATTTTTGAAGCTTCTTTTGCAAGTTCAGAATTGGATTACCCAACTTCAAATTATTCATGATGCGCAAAGCACAAGAAAGCAAGTCCTCTCCACTCAGAGCAGTTATCTAGAGCAAAAGGCTCTTCTCCCAAAAGTGCACACAATGCACTTCACACCTGCATTTTAATTTTCATCCATGGAACACTGAAGATTTGATTCTAGAGAAAGGCAGGCAAGTGAAGAAGAAACAACGCCATGGATGCGGTGTGCTCGGCTGCACGAGCCTGGCCAGCACGGCTTCCACTGGACATGTAGTACAGAGGTCACCCACAAGATTAACACTGAGCTTTCTGTGACAATGGGGGTAGCATTTGCATATACTGTTGCCACTAGAGGTTGGCATTTGAGCCACGTGCAGTGGCCTGATGTCAATGAAGCCTCCCTGACTGAGCCACTGTGGAGATCTCTGCATGAGCATCACTATAGTTTTTCTCTTGTACTATTCCCTAAGCTTTGCCATTCTAGGATTTTGACTTCTCCAAGCCTTTAGTATCCCAAGAGAGAATCCCTCTGCTTCATGACCTCGTGAATATTCCATTTCTGTCTTATCCTCCATGAAGTTGGCTAAGCCAATAGAACTTTGCACCTTCTCCCTCCTAAACAGCACCAATTGTTGGCAGAGTTCTCCCCCACTGTGTGTGTGTGTGTGTGTGTGTGTGTGTGTGTGTGTGTGTTTAAAGATCACTCAGTTCTTCCAGAAGTTGGTTAACTATATACTTTGTTCAGACACATCCAGTCACCTTCACCACTCCAAACTGTCTAGTTGTACCCACAAGATAACTTCCCTCAGAGCAGCAGGGCCCCTGTTTGGAAGTGATCCTTTTGGAACCTTCTGGCTCCCTTTCACTGTGCTTCATCTTGCTCAAATTTGAATCACTTTTGTTGAGCCAAGACCACATGAGCTTTGCCATCCAGAATGAGCGTGTCACTTTCCATCTCATCTGGCAATGCTTAAGGCATACTCTGCAGGTCTTCCCAGAGCTTCTAACATAAATGCTGTCTAACACGCCTGAAACTGCCATGCGTAGGTCTGCTTTGAAGTTCCCCAGATGTTCTCTTACTGTAAACTTAAGAAGCAACCTCTCAAAATGCCAGATTGGAAAGATATGATAGTTTCTTTGACAAATAAATAGAAAAAAGTGAGAAAAGTTATTACTTGATAAAAAAAAAATTTAGTGACTTCACATTGCAACCAAATGCAATGTGAATGCTTTCTTGATTCAAACCAATCTAATTATATATATATGCATATGTATGGATATTCATATTTATAAAAACTGGAGAAATTAGAAACTAGGTAGACATGTAATACGACAGTTATTAATATTTTAGATGTAAAATGGTATTATTGCTAATTTTTTTCTTTTAAATTCTTGTTTCTTGGCCTCAGTGGTTAAGAACACTAGCTGCTCTTACAGAAGACCTGGATTCAATTTCCAGCACCCACATGGTGACTAACAATCATCTGTAACTCTAGTTCCAGGGGATCCAATGACTTCTTCTGACCACTGCAGGGATTGCATAACATGGGTGCATTTATAAACATGCAGGCAATATACTTGTACACACAAAATAATAATAAATAAAATATTTTTTAAAAATAAACTCCCATTTCTTGACCTGGGCTCAGGATTTCTCATTAATATCTGATGTGTGATATGATACTCTGGATAAATTTTTTTCTTATAAATTATTGTTTCTTAATCTGGATGTGCTGTCAATGCGTGTGTGATCAAAGCATTTGGGAAGCAAGAGGATTTCTATGTGGCTAACCTGGGCTAAATAGTGAGATCTTTGTCTCAAAAACAAAAATAAAAGCCTTCTTATTTGAGAAAATGTGGATGCAATCACATGAGGTCTAGAAGGAACCTTAGAGTGGTGCAGCAGGTCTTTGGAGAGGAATGCAGAAGCACTGATGGGTTGCGCGTTGGCAATGGCTGGAGCTAAGAGATAGGCGCATGAAAGTTCACTACATTATGCTCCCTTCTTTTGCACATTTGGCATGCTTCCATAAGCAAAAGTTTTAAATAAGAATAGTCCAAAGCCAAGTTCTGTCTCGGTGGTTTTCTTGGTGTAGGCTTTCTCCGTGTGTTGGTTAGCTCAGCTAGTTCTCAGAATGTTGCTTTCTTTATTTGATCTTTTTGAGTCCCCTTCCTCCCCAAATCACTGACGGAACAACAGAGAAAATGTTTTCTTTCTTCCTTTTCCATCCATTTCCAGGGATTCAGTGTCTTCTGATAAGTAGTTTCTGCCCATTCCTTCTTTCCTCTTGATGCATGTGCCTTTATTTAGAATTTACTGATTCTCATTGCTTATGATTGCAATATCGGCCCCTCCACCAAGTAAAGTATTAAAAGACCGGGAAAAATTCTCAGATACAGCAGCAGAGAACATCAGACAACAGACAGCCTGTTTCAGAAAAAAAAAGACTCACAGGCACACACACTCAAACAGAGAGGAAAGCTCTCCACATGTGGGGAAGAGACTTAGAAATAAAAATCCAGGCCCCTGGGAAGGCTTGGGCCTTTTAAGAGTTTTTGCTGGTATCTGGTAGGCCCCTCTTACCTAATTTTGGATTGTTCAAATTCAAGAAAAGAGATAAGCTACAGCTCCAAGCTGCTGGGTCTACCTGGTTCCTATCTAAACTGGTCTAGATCCTCTGGAAAAGGGGCCCTGCCGGCAGGAGAAAAACCCTGCAAGGTCTCAGACCAATAAGCAGGACGTGCACTGTCTTTATTCCTCAGTAGTGATCCCGTCTGCTTATCAGGGATTTAGTCCCTTACGAAACTAGGATCCAAACCAGGACCCTGGTGAAGACAAGAAACTTTCTACTAGAGCTCCCAAATTTGAAGTTTAAAGATGGAAGAGGCCGCACTGGGACGGCCAGCTTCAACTGAACCATCTAGTTAGACAAAGCTACAACTTTCAGATACTTTTGGCACAGAACCCTTTGATTTTAATATGAATATAATGATTGATACAGTCAATCACTTTGTATATTAATGCTTCCAGCAAAATGCTTTCTGAACTGTGAATGTTGTCCTTGGAAATACAGTCTGAATTTAAACATCATGGCTGTAATGGTAAGGAAGCACAGCAATTACCTGCCAAATATCAGAGTTCTCAAAAAGAGGCCCTCAAACGGCAGGGTCAGCATCTTCTAGAAACGTTCGGAACTGTAGATTCTGAAGGGATACCTGGGCTGAGAGTGTAGCGGTCCAGGGCTGTACCTCTCTACTTCCTCTCAATCAGGGTCCAAACTCAGCCCTATTTGAGCTCTGCCATCTTCAGCATGGGACTAAAGTCTCCTGCCCCTCGTGTTAACATTTTCCCAGAGGCTCCACCAGGTTCAACTAGGAAAGCATCGAGCCTCCAGGAAAATGCACCTAAGACTGCACTACGGAGTTCTGCCTTCAGTTCAGAGGGCGCTCACTGAGCCTGTCCTCGGGCTCCACGTCCCTCTGCACCAAGGACAGCAGAGGAGAGCAGTCACCACGTCACAAAAGTAAGGACACCCTCTGAAAGCATCTCTCTTGTAAGCCCCGCACGCACCTGCACCCTTCACCACCTCACACATGCCCCATCCAGTGTCTTCATATTCTCAAGTTAAACAAGGTCCTTTAAAACTATTCTCTGTGTGTGTGTGTGTGTGTGTGTGTGTGTGTTTATGTGCATGCAAGCATGTGCAGATGTGTGGAGGTGTGTGCATACCACAGTGTGTGGGGAGGGGCGGGGGAGGTTAGAGGACAATTCTCCAGAGTCAGTTCACTTCTGTCACCTTGTGGGATACAGGGATCACTCAGTTCATCAGGCTTGCCTGTAAATGCATCTGTCTGTGGAGCCATCTTGCTGGCTTAGGAAAAGTTTCTTTACCACAACCAGGATGTATAGTCTGTGTGTATTCCCTGAGTTGTGTCAACTGAAGGACTAAAGATGGAAGACCCAGTCATCACACCCCTATCAAGAGGAAACATGACGCAAACCCATGGCTTCTTTCCTTTGAAACAGCGAAAGTTCCCTGAAAAGAACTCCAACCGACTTTCGAGTGTTCCATCTCACCACCCTGTGCCGTGCGGGACTACAAGACTGGTCCTGGTTTTCTGGCTGGGAAAAAGGTGACTGTGTTATTACAGAGGAGACAATGTACAGAGATGCTGTCAGACCTTCTGCTGAGACACAAAATCAGTGCACAAATGAAGGTGCTCTTGGGGGCAAGGACTACATCTGCTTAATCAGAATTTCCAGGATGAATGTAATGCAGACCACAGCAGCTCTGAGCAAGCGCTGGGTGGATGGTCTTCTGTCTCTATCTTTGATTATGTAGACAGAAACAGATCACACAGATGGTACCCAGTGGTGGGCCAAGCGACCACCACCAGGAGCAGCCATCAAGCCATATAAAATTGCAGAGATCCTTCCATTGATCTTGACCCTTACTCCAAACAGAAGTGCTCATGTTTTCTGATATAATTTGAATTTCTTGTGCTTGACCTTGTCACAGACAGGGTCCAAACAGAAAAGTAAAATTTCTCTCTTGAAGACAGCAAACAAAAACTTGACTGGACAGAGAGAAAGAAAAATAGAGAGAGAGAAAGAGAGAGACAGAGAGACGAGACAGAGAGCAGATTCTTGCAAGCCAGATGTTCTGCATTAGAGGCGCTGGTGTGGCAATGTGTGGGAATCTGTCTAACACCCTCTGAATGATTTCACACTAGTGAAAGTCTGAGAACTGCAACTCTAGGAGATAGTTTAATAGATGGCTACAGTAACATAGCACTTCATAACTCAGGCCATAAAATAAATGGAGTCCATATACAAAGAACAAGTAAATAAGCCCTGTTAAAAATAAACTTAGCTGAACTATTTTTAATTAATTTATTTATTTTTATTTTATGTGGAGTGTCTTGCCTGCATGTATGTAATTGCACTATGTGTGTGCAATGCTTGTGGAGACCAGAAGCAGGCATTGGATCCCCTGGAACTGGAGTTACAAATGCTTACAAGCCTCTCTATGGGTTCTGAGAATTGAACCCAGGTCCTCTGTAAAAGTAACCAGTGCTCTGAACTGCTGAGCCATTTCTCCCATCCCTGTATTAAAATTTTAAGGAATTTCTTTGATCTAACAAGGATTCGTGTGCTGGGCAGTGCCAAAGCATAAGCAATTCTGGCTCTACCAAAGGGCACCAGGAAAAAACTTTTATTAGGTGTTTGCAGAAGCAAAGCAGAAAATACTTGATTTGGTTTAACTATAAAGTTACAAGCGGTTACTTGTTGTTTTCTAATTGGATGGGCTCAAATTTAATTTCAGCTTGCTTGTGTAGGAACTGCAGGCACTGGAATTGTCTCTGCCTGATGGCTTCCTGATTAGGAAAAGAAAAAAACAATGAAAGAAATTATAGTAAAATAACTGGCACATAATATCACATGTAAATAAGAACCAGTCAGCCTCAAGACAACAATTAATTAAACCAATGACAGAAAGGTCAGATGCCATCGAATTATTTAAGAGTGTGTATCTAGTGCCACAGTCCAGCCTTCCTTTCTTCCTCTCTCTGCTTCCTTCCTCTTTCCCTTCCTCCTTTCCCTCCCTTTTCCTGTAAAACGCAGTGAACAAACATGCGGCATTCTCTCGGTCTTACATCCCTTCCTCTCCCAAAGGTTCTGTGTCAGCCTGTTTCCAAAGCCTGCCCCAGGGCTGGCGTCTCCTCCCCCTGCTTCTCCTTCTTAGGGTTCCTCCTCAATTAAAGCCCTTCCGTGTTCTGAAATACAATTGGATATGGTTCTGCTCACAGGACGGCGATGCTTCAATACAATCAACACCAACACGGAGACGCTTCGCGCTGCCTGGATCTGAAACAGCAAAAAGCACGGCTCATCCATCTGTTCCTCTCTCCCTACCTCCTACTCTCAGAAACTCCCCTCCTTCTCCCTCTGTGCAATCCTAGACTCACCCCTGAGCACCAGGGACAGGGTGGAATCTTGGCCATTCTCTCCCTCGTCCAGCTCTGGAAGCTTCTGGCTTTCGCTCTCATTCTCCCCTTGCTCGCGTCCCTTCTCTGTTTCTCTGCACCGCTGCTCTCTCCAGCAGATGGTTGCAGCTCCCTGCCTCCTCTTCCTCGCCTATCCTTTATTTCCCTATCTGTGCAGCTTCAGACAAGAGAGGTGAAGGGTCCCTGTGGGACCACTGGGAGGCAGACAGAGATACTGGTAGTGATGCCAGGTGCCGAGGGTCCAACCCTTTGCCAGGAACTCGGGGCATTAGCCGTATTTAGAAGGCAGGATTGCCCTGACATTTTGTCAGGCATGGAACGGTCTGATTCAAGCGTCAAACTCTCACTATATCTGACCTCATTTTCTTCTTATCTTGACCCGCAGCACCGGCAATAGCATAAAGCAAGCAAGACTGTAGCCGGGTTGTAACCCTGGCACCCTGTTCTTACAGTATACACTAGTGCAGAGGGAGCTAGAAAATGTACACACATGTCTTAAAGTTATTCTCCTGGCAATGGAGACTTAAACAGCTAACAAAACTCTCTCTCTCCCAATGTGTGCACTGTTTCCAACAAGTAACAAGTCCTGGCAAGAAATCCAGAGAGCGCACCCAGTTCTAGTGCCCTGTCTTTCTGGAAGGAACATTTACGGCAGCCAATTCCTCAGCACTCTGAGCGTTTTCGCCCTCATGACAGCAGATTTACGTTCAGACACACTTTTCTTGCTACACACCAATCTCTCTTCATTCTCAAAATTCATTCCGGTGTGCCCCTGTAAGGTCCAGTGACCAATGTGTGTCCCTGTCTCCTTTCCAGGGTCTGTCCCTAGTGATTTACAAAATGAACTCAAGTCAGGTCCTGCCACGCGCTCTCCAGCAAGCCTAAACAGTGGTTTGAATCCACTGTGTTGAGAGAGGGCGGAAGGGCACTATCCTGGGAGTCCAGCCACCCTTGCTGCGCCTCAGAGCAGGCTCGGGGGCAGACAGTGTCTAGAGCAGGTGTCCGTGGACCCGTTCTTGCCTGTGTCTTTGCTTTCCAGCCTTTCAGGCGATGAACATAGCTACTGTTGTGGCTGCCGTCCTTCCTACCTGTTCTCCCACCGCCCATCAGGAAGGGACCCACCACTGTGCTCACTGAACAATGAAGTCGTATGTTGGCAAGAAGGGGATTTGGCTAGGTTCTCATGGAGAGGTGCCAGAACTGACACAGGAGAGTCTCATCTCCAGTTCTCTAGATGTGCAAACAAAGGTAGTAATAACGCCTAATTAAGGTCTTTCGTACTTCCATTTGAGCTCCTTTTTTTTTTTTCCTTCCCCTTTTGAACTCATATCATGTCAATCTTACTAACACAGAGTTTGGATAAAAGGCTTTGAAATGTATAAATTTGCTCTTGAAGGCAGAATTATTGATTATAAGCTAAAGTTCTGCTTCATTTAATAAAACGTTATTAAAATTGCCAGAACATTTTCTTGGGTTGAAGGTAGAGGACTATTCTGATCTCTGAACTTTTCAACCTATATTTGATCATCAACAACTCTTTGCCTGCCTCATTCCTAACCTGACGCCCAGCCTATGGAGATAGGGTCTCACTATGTAGCCTAGGCTGGCCTCCACCCTGAGATCCTCTTTCCTCAGCCTTCTAAGTGCTGGGACTGCAGATGTGAGGGCCAGTTCTGCAGCTGGCTTGTTGTTTAAGGTTAAGCACAAAGCACTTCCTGTTTTGACAATAAACTATCTCTTTTCATTTTGTACTTTAAAAAATGTATATGAGCATATTACCTGCATGTATGTAAGTTCACCATATCATGCAATGCCCTTGGAGTCAGAGGAGGACATTCAATCTCCTGGAACTGGAGTTATAAATGATTGATTGTTAGCCACTGTGTAAGTATTGGGAACTGAACCCGGGTCCTCTGCAAGAACAGCCAGTGCTCTTAACCACTAAGCCATCTCTCCAGTCCCTGATCTTGTACTTTCTCAAAACATGTAATATCAAAAACATGACCCTTTATTTCTCATCACTAGGTGCATCAGGCAAACAGAAAGCGGTCTGACATCACTTCCTTGCCAGCAGCATTGGATGGACCCATCTGTATATTAAGAGGCTTTTCTTTTTGTCTTCATTTATTACTGTACTTAAACACATCTTGTTTATAAGTAGAATCCTACTGAAATCTACAAGACGTTATTTTTATGTTCTTATTAGTATATATTAATTGCATGTAACATTGGTTTCATTATGGCATTTTCATACATGTACATAGATTATTTTGTATATACATATGAGGTAAAAAAATAAATGCTCAGCACTTCCTTGGGCTGTGTCATGCCCTGTATGTCAGACTTAAGTGAGAAAGCCAATTACACACGACATGCTAGGTTCTTTGAGTCTTACTTCTGGGTGTACCAGGCTGGTGGCTTCTCTGAGAAAGCCTTTGAAAAACTTCCTTGCACTTCTTCCCTTGTAAAATGAGATTTACAATCTGCTGTAGAAATCCTGAGGACCAAGTATCAAATGATGGCCAAGTACTTTGAAAGCCCTAAATGGGGTTATTAATAATTTAGGGAAGCAGCAGACTTCATCTGTGCAGCTGAAAACAACGTGGTATATTCATTTCATCACCCAGCACCACTCTAAAACATCTTCCACCTTGAGCTACTCAGAAAATCGTCTGATTCCTTTAAAAATAAGATGCTAAAATTAGTTTGCATTTCATAGTATTCAGTGCACTTTCACAGCAGTTATCTTGTGTTCCTAAGAAAAAACCCTATATGGTATAAGCAATATACAGCTAGTCCTCTCAGTTTGTGGGCTCTACAACCACAGATTCAACCATCCCTAGAATGAGATTTTTTTTAAGAAAAGCATCTGTACTGAACATGTATTGACTTCTTTGTCATAAAGCCCTAAGCAATACAGTCTAACTCCTGACAAAGCATCTATATTGCATTAGCTGTTATAAGTAATCCAGAAATTATTTCATGTACAGGAAGAAAAGCATAGATCATATACAAATATGCCATCTAACAGAAGAGACTTGAGCATGCTCTGATCTTGGTATCCACAGTAAGAGGCAGAATCTTAGAGCCAATGCCCACAGATATCACGGCACAGCTCTATTTTCTGAGAATGAGGCTACAAAGAACAGAACACTTGCTTAGCAAATAAGAATTTATTACTATTACTCTCACTTAAGGTAAAGCCGGGGTAAAGAATCCAGAGCAGATGGAGACTTCATAGCGTCATCAAAGACCAAGGTCATTGTGTCTTCTGCCTTTGCAATCTTCGGTGAACTGGTTTGTTGCCTTATGTTCACAAAGTGGCTACTACAGCTCCATATACCAAGATATGAGATGAGATACAAAAGAATGGAGCCCCACTAATTATGTCTTTATTAGGAAAACAAGGACTTTGACTGAATTTACCTCAGACACAGTTCCTCTAGAACTGGATGACATCACCACCATTAAGGCAAGAAAATGCAAAGCACTGAGGTGTGTCCTTCTTCTCTTCTACGAGCATGTCTTTCCAAGTGGCAGGGAAAAGGGGCCAAGGACAGCCTCAGAGACCCCAGGTGGATGGCTACTCCCAGGAAGTCACCTTGATGCATAATGACAGCCATTCAAAAGCCAGCTTCTCAACTCTGCTGAAATATCTAACACTAGTTTGTGAACTCAAGTGATACTTTTAAGGTGTGGTTATACTGAGAGCCACCCTGAGTGGTCTCACACACCACCCCTAACCACTACCTACCTCATGATGCTGCAGGACGTGGGTTTTCTCCCGAGAGGTAAGATCTACAAGCCCAGATTGCTGTGTTTCGAAGGAAACAGTATTTAAACAGCTTTCAAAAACCTCTGCCTGTTTTCTCTTTTTCCTTGTTCTACTCCATTATGTCAGGAAGCACAGCAAGGTCATGATGAGTAAGTTGGAAAAATGAGTCACTTAGCAGAGGGTTGCTGTGGAGAGGACAAATTTGTGCTTCCTGCTAGACTCAGTCAGGGGTTGTGCAAGAAGGAGAGTTCGTAAGATGCAGTGCAAGAAGGGGGCACTTAGGTGACTCTGCCCATGTCGCAGAGCGGGCACAGGAGCTGCGGCCACTGCCTTCCCTGCAGCCTCTCATAGGCAGAATAGCAAGAAGCCTGCATTCTCCAGGAAAGCTCAGCAGCTCCCCACCAGGTTTGCCTGTAGAAAAAAACAACGCAGTAAACACCAGCCCTGACTTATACACGTTAAAGACATTAAATGCATCTGATTGGAGAGCCCAATTCATAAGGGATTTGGGAGTTTGAAAAAGGCAGGTTTGAGTTGTCAGTCCTTGCATGATTCTAGGCATCGCTGGAGGTGTTAAAACTGTTGCTGAGCCCCATTCTACTCTGTCTGTGACTGTCAGATGTGGACAGAGGCAGCAACCAGTGCTCACAGCAAAAGGAATCTCCCATAGGCTTTGACTTGTTCACACTGGATTTGCTGTAAGTTCTACTGACAAAGCCTTAATTTAGGATAAATCCCACAGGATGGCAGATCGGGTGTCTAGCATATAAAAATAACCGTCTTTGTTCACTGGGGACTTAGTTTGTGCTAGACACTTTTGTTAGTGCTTTGCATGTCATTCATTAAATGTCAGGAGCTGTTCACAGAGCCAGCACTGAGAGCAGTAAATTGAGATCCAGAGAAATTACCTGTTCAGCATAGTGAAGGTGCCAGGGGCAGAGCTGGATTTCACAGAGTGGTGTGCCTCCCGAGTCCTGCAGCAGAGCACAGGGCTGGGACTTCGAAGCTTGGTTGATGTGCAGAGCCTTGTTGAGGGACTTTATCCCCCACTGCCTGTTTTCTATCAGGGTCCTGCTAGCTCCCTAGGGAGCAAACTGGATGACTCTTACAGAGGTAACCAATGAGGGTTATGTTAAAAGACCTACCGTTGAGTTCATCCTATTTGCTTCTGGTTCCTAGCGTACCATTAAAGTGACATTTTGCCTGAAATTCTCCTTGAAATTAATTTTTTGTATTTATGAATGCATTGCCTGCATGTATGCAAATGCATTTGTGCTGTGCAGTGCCCACAGAGGCCAGAAGATGACACTGGATCCCCTGGAAATGAAATTACATATGGCTGTTAGCATCCACTGTGGGTACTGGGAATTGAACCCGGGTCATCTGCAAGAGTAGGCAGTGCTCTTCACCACTGAATCATCTCTCTAGTCTGTCTCCTTGAGATTTAAATGGATATCAAAAGTAGGCTGGAGTGATGACTCAGTGGTTAAGAACACCGGCTACTCCAAGTTTTGGTTCCCAGCAGTCACATTGTGGCTAACAACTGTCCAGTAACTCCAGTTCTGGGGGATCTGATGACCTCTGTGAGCAATGCACACATGTGGTGCACTTATATACATGCAGGAAAAACACTCATAAACGTAAGAATTAAACTTTAAAAATTTTACAACAAAAGCAGCTGTCCTCCCCGGGAAGCAAGGAAGACAGAGAGAGACTAGTGGAGGAGCAAGTGTGTAACCAGCACAGACCCTAGCTGTGCATGAGGAGTCACAGAATGCCTGCTTTTCTGAAGGTTTTTCAAGAATCTGAAAAACTGGGGAATGTCTTCTTAGTGTTCTGTTTTTCACAGTATAAGCACAACTCATCCCAAAACCCCACAGTCTAAAATAGTCATTTATTTTTCCTACAGATCTGCAGTTTGGGCTGAGCCGGGAGAGAACAGGTGTCCTCTGTCTAACTGTAGTAACGTGGCTGGGTCTGACGAGTATCAAAGTTGCTCACTCATTTCACAATGTGATGTCTGGCCTAGATGTTCTCTAGCAGCTGGGATTTCAAAATCTTTCAGTGAGGTGACTTAACTTCTTTACAATATGAGACCTGAACCCTGAGTGTGGTAACACATACATTTTATCCCAGACCTCAGGAGGCAGAGGCAGGTAGAGCTCTGTGAGATACAGGCCAGCCTGGTCCACATAGTGACTTCCAGATGGACTGGGACTAATGAACCTTGCCAAACAAACAAGAATGACATAGGACTTGGATGCCCCCACTAGGAGGATTTAGTGAGCAATTTAGTAGTGTGGCTGTGAGGGGAATCTGCTCTGTCCGTCTTCTCTAAGGTGAGACTGTGCTTCTTAAAACAAAGGGGTTTGCCTCTTACAAACAAGGATATTTCTGAGTTTTTAAATAGATACTATATGGTGTGTTGTTTCATTTTAAACCTACTTTATTATTCAGATGTAAAAAGGCCTCTAAGCAAACCACTCACTCAGAAGAGCAAAGGCAGAGTTTTATTTCTTCTCAGTGTCTTAATGGAGGAGTCAAAAACATACCATCTGTTCAAAGGAAGAGGTGCAGGAAGACTATTCAAGACTAACTCAGATGAACCCCTCAGCTCTGGAACTCTGTCTTTAGGGAAGGACAAGGTGAGATGTGGGGCCATTCCTTCTCAAACTGAGCACTCCCAAACGAAGCAGAAATGCATTTTAGGGAGTTTCAGCTTTCCCATTGATTCAAATTTTAGTCAGAATTGGTCTGACTGAAATGATTGTCAGAACAGTTCCTGAGTGCAAACGGCTGTCTGGCTCCTTTTCCCACTGTGAGCGCACTCCGTGGGTCCTGCTGCCGGTTCATTTTTATTCACCTCAAAATGTCCCTGGGTGGAAACAAGATGGTTTCTCTGGGTTTGGGGTCATCAACTATGAGACTAACTGGGCACAGAAATCTTCAGCGGCCATTCAGCTGATCATGGGAAAGGAAGGCGACAGGAACAAAACCAAAGGAAGCATCCTGTTACTACACTGGGACTCATGCGTTGGATGTGGCCAATTTTGAATTTTTAGTCACACTGGGGACATTAAGACAGACTAGGAAATCAACTCGATGAAAAATACAGAGAAAAGGACATTTCCCCATTATCTCAAGCCTTTCAGGGAGATGTTGTAAATAGCCCAGTGTCTACCTGAACACTCTCCTTTTTCTGCTTTTTCCACATTCTGTGTAACAAGGTAGAAAGGGGCCCAGTTGAGCCCTAGACTAGGGAATCTCTATTTGTCCATATTTGTCTGTGTTTCATAAGCTCTCTGTTCTAATGAGCTTGGGGTGAGTAGTCAAACATGATATGGATTATAAGTATATATGTATACATAAATGTAATTCACACATACATTCCAAACAGAAACCACAGAGCCAACATGGGTCTGAGCCCAAGAGAGTGTTGGCGATTTCCTGTGTGAAGAAACCATCGTCTATACCATGAATAGGTGATAACATGAAAGACATCAATGAAGGCTTGTGTTTGGTTGGATGATTGCCACAGATAAATGAAAATGCAAACATTTTTCGGCATACCATGCAAGCAAACACTTCTTTTACGCCATGAGAGCAATCTCTGGAAAGAAGTGGGTCAGTCCTGGGCTAAATGCCGATGCCATTTCTGGCCACCGCTCCCTCTTGAAGCTTTTTCTTGCCCTCACTTGCTGGTTGCAGCTCAGAGAGCTTAGCCTACCTAAGGCTTTACTTCCACCCACATCAGGGTCTTTGGAAAAGTCTTCCAAATGCCAGCTGTGACAATCACAACTTGTCCTGATAACTCAAATGTGCTGGCAGGGTGAGGTAGGGGAGCACCTGAGACAAAAAGGGGGTGTTTGCAGGTGTGGGTAACCCACTGTTAGCAGAGATCAGCCACAGCCATGTTTTGAAATGCTAGTTTTTCTCAGTAATGGTGGACTTTAAAGAAATATTTTTCCTCTTTCACTCTGGACCATAAAGCTCAATCCAGAAAACCAACAATTGGTAACAGAAAGTTAAGAGCGATTTGGACTCCTCTCCCATCTCCCATGTCCCGCGTGTCGTTGTCATGTCCCATCGTCCCTCTGCCAACCCTAGCAAGGTTGTTTTTACCATAGCAAACCAGATTGCTCATGATTTTTTCTGAATAAGCACAAACTGAGTTTTCCCTCTGAATAAGTACAAACTGAGTTTTCCCACATTAAGTTTGAAAGTTTGAAGGCCAAACAAAAAAAAAAAGGAAGCTCTTCCAAAGACAGGAAATAAGAGAGACAGGCTCTCCAGTCCAAGGAGAATGCTCAGTGCGTTTAAGCTGAGATAACAAAACATCAGATACTAGGTACTTTAGGAGGAAAAAGAAGTCTGTTTTAGTTTTCGATATGGTGCCCCACGGTGCTGCCCAGGCTACCTGGGATTCCTGGACTCCACTGATTCTGCTGCTTCAGTACCTGAGTGGATGCCTCCAACTTGGAGGAACAATAGAAACATTTCTCCCAGTTTTAGAGTCTGGGAAGCCAGGACCAGGGCTCCAGCATACTTGGTGTCGGGCAGAGGCAGACCTCTGATTCATAGATGGTCGTCTTTTTAATATGTTTTTACACGACCTTTCTTTGGTGCTCGCTGCTGGAAAGATGTTCTTCTTCTTCTGTAGGGAGGGTAGCCCATGGGCCTCAGGACCAAGCCTCAGTGTGCTTACTCCCCAAATGCTGTCACATTAGACCTAGGACATGGCTGCAACATTTCACAGTATTTGGCCACTTGTCACATCTAGGAGGAAACAGGCATCCAGTTTATAATAAGCAGCCTCTGGAATGTTCTAGTCCTTATGACAAGTTCCTTTCTTCCCCTGGGAGGAGCTTGCAGGCCCCTCATTCTTGCCCTCAGCCCGGCCTAGGAGGTATAAAGCTGCAATAGTACAGAAGCCTCAGAGCAGACACAGAAGAACGATCAGAAGACCTGGCCAGTCCAGAGGCCTGTGGAGGAGCTGCCCAAAGTTCCCTTGGGGAAGGGCTTTAGGAGGAAACCAGGGACAAATGAGAAGGCTCAGTGTGAAGGGACCTGACCGCAAGGGCAAGACTTTTACAGGCTGCAAACACGGCACTCCGTCCCTCTGCACCTCAGTTTCACACAGAAGTGGTGTGACAGTACGTGAGGTAGTACAGCTCAAGGTGTCAGAGCAATGGTCTTGCCTACGGCACATGTTCAGTAAGAGCCGGTGGCCACAATCATCAGCTGCAAACACTGCCCAGACACCAGGTGAGACCAGACACACCTTGTGCTTCACAAAGCAGGAACCCAATGACAATGGCTCAAAGACACTGTGGTAAATGTGACAAGTGGTCAAATAATGAGAAATACTGTAAACAAGCCAACCTAGGATCAAATGATGCTTCTCTTGAGCCAAATTATAAACCACGTCCCCAGAGTACATCAACCAGGTAAAAAAGGGGAAAATAAAACCGGAAATAGTATACTATTTCAAACCATATGGAGAAAACATTAACCTCCACTCAATATTTTCTACCACCAAGACACATGGCCAGGTATAGTGATGCATGCTTATAGTCCCAACACTTGGGAAATAGAGGCAGAAGGATCAGGAGTTCAGGGGTATCTTTGGCTACCTAGTGAATTCAAGACCAGTCTGTGATATATGTGAGACCCTGTTTCAAAAGACACACACGCGCGCGCGCGCACACACACACACACACACACACACACACTTACATATAAAAACTCAGGGGTGAACTGGAGAGATGCTCAGTCAGCAAAGGCCTCATCTCATGAGCATAAAGGCTGGGGTTGATCCCAGCTTTCATATAGGCTGGGCACTGGGTGTAATCCCATTAGCTGGGCCGGTACAGCAGGTGACAGGAGGATCCCTGGAGCTTGCTGGACATTCAGTCCAGTCAATCAGAATGAGACCTTTTTTAGGATAAAACAGAATTAATAACAAAAAATTTGAAGTAACTTTTCTGTGTATCACATATTTTCTTGCTTCCCAATCTTCTCTTGCCCTGAAATATTCTTTTTTTGTAGTCAATGACTTTGTAGAATATTTTGAAATTATAATAATTTCTGTCACACTGTTTTATAAGGCCTAGAAAGGTGGCGATTTTGGAAAATGGGAGATGCCAAGTGCTCCCACGTTCTAAAATGGAGAACCTCACCAGCACTGGTGAGCCATGGGCCAGTCCGTCGAAAAAGGCCTGAAATGACTGACTGTGAAAAAGCAATCATATTCTGAATATCCGTAGTGTCCCCCAAAGGCCATGTGTAAATGCCTGGTGCTCAGCGTGGTGCTATCAGGAGGTGACTGTGAATATTTAAGAGGTGAGGCTCTCTGGAAAGTCCTTGGACAGTCCTTAGATCCCTGGGGACACAAGACTGCGGGACTCTGGTGACTCGGTCTTTGGTACTGCCTCCTGGGTGGAGATAAGCATGCTTGGGCTGCCATTCACTCACCAGAGGCCCAAAGCACTACAGCTTCTTATGTGGGGCTTGAACCACAAAGGCTGTATCTGGAACCTTGTCATGGTGACACAATGCAAACAGCATGAAAGAGTAGTTTTCACTCGGCAGTGTTGTTTGGGTGTATTCCACGTCAACCCTAAACAGAGAAAAGGAGGTTCCCTCTGCCTCGTGTTGAGCACATTCAGATATTGCCAGCAGTTGGATGTGTGGTTTCCTGGCAATTGGGGATTTAGAGAACCAGAAGCTGGTCCAGGCTATCCTTGCAAGTTTCTGGGGATCAGTTGGCTGAAATGACCCCAAGTGGCTGAGGACCATGTTAAGGAAGTGATTCTGAGTTAAAAATGCTTATTGCTCAGGGACCTGATGAGGACAAAGCCTGGGGCTCTTTAAAAGGCACAACTATGGCGACCAAGCATCCCGGTTTTCTCAGTCCAGCATTGTGAAGGGCTCATCCTGGGAAAACTCTCAGTCATGAATAAACTGGGAGGGTTTCCCACTCTACATCACGTCTGGAAGCCATACAAAAACGGAGCAAGGCAACTGTCAGAAGACAGAAGGCAAGAACTAGCTCATGGAGAAGCTATGTCTGGAAGGTATGCAGTGGGTAAGACTTCGAAGAGGAATCTTTGCAACCACCTCCCTGAACATTCCCGCATGAAGAACGACCTTTAAGCATCTCTTGAAAGTTCCCCTTCCACAGTCACACTGCGACTCCTAGGAAGCAAGGGTCTTCCTGGACCCTTCTCCAGAAGCGCTTTTTAGAGATCATTTGTGGAGTTCTAAAGCTTCTCTGGGTTTGTGCTTTTCAGTCCTGCTTAGGGCTGACCTGACTGTACTGTCGATCCCTCCAGACATGCCCCCTTCAGGTACTGGAGTTTTATAGCAACATGCCCTTTAGAAAAATTTCACAAATTCTCAACATCCAGCCCATGGGGATTTTAATTGAGATTATATTCAAACACATTAATCTGGGGAGGTCTGACATTTTAAAGTCTTCCAAAACTGTCTGGGTTTATGGGACGGCTTTGTTATCTGTAACCTCTCTGGCCACAGGCAAGCTGAGTAACCTAAGGACTATTTCCTCATGTACAAAATGACACTGATAATGATACCTCCTTCATTGCATTGCTGCCAGGATTATAGTGCAACTGTTGATGCAAAACAGCTAGCAAGGTCTCACGTTATGTTGCGTCTGCTATACACATAGGCATGGTGTATGTGCTTTACACTGGGTCAGCCTAGCTACGGCAGAATCATGATCTTTAGACATAAACCCCTCCTCCATGGTTCCGGTTCAGTTGGCCACAAGAGAAATCTGGTCATGATTTTGAAGTGGGAGCCAGGTTCAAAGCTCTTCTAGTTCAAGCGGGATCTCTTCGTCCAAGTTCTTAGAGTCTGGGCTAGGGTCAGGGGGTGGGATTCCCAGGAAAATCAGGAGGTCATCCCTGTCATTGAACTTAGAGGTGAAGAGGGGCACAGATGCTCTTGGTCCCTGCCTCTCAGATCTACCCTGTTGACATGTGGCAGCCCTTCCTGCAGAAACAACAGCTTCACGCTGCTGACATCTCACCCGAAGGCCTCTTTTCCTGGGCCTCACTCATGATGGCCTTGTTTCTCTGACAAGACCCTGGCTGACAGCATGTCTTGCATTTGTTCAGTCTTTTCCTTATGCTTATCAATGAGCTGTTGTGGTTTGCATCCCGTAAGTTCTTGAGAGAGTGGTTGATATGGAATCTTTTGGCTTCATTATGATTTCTAAGAAGTAATCTTAAAGAAATGCTTCATTTTCACATTGTTTATATTCTACCCAGACAAGCCATTTTTGTTTGAAAAATGTTTACAAGTATGGTTCACACTCCTTAAGAAAGGAGAAAGTCCTGGAAGTCTAATACTATATCCCTTCCCTTTCTTAAGTGTGCCTCAGTCTACCCATCACAATCTCTCTTGTTCCCCTCGGGTTATTCCTTCTTTTATACCCTGGCAGCTCTTGATAGAGGTGTGTGTCTTTTCCTTCTTGGTTCTTCTGCAAAACATCAAGCTTTTCTGTCCTTTGGAAAATGGCAACTGTAGTACTCTTCTAGAATTTCTAAGAATTAAAAGAAAAACAGCTGTTCTCTGGACTCTCAATTTCCTCACTCCTCCTGGTTGCTGGGTTGTCCAGTTCTGGCCACATAATAAAGTTGTTAGTGTTTCTTTCCAGGTAGTGATAATCTGATCAAACTTCAGACTTGGAATGTAAATGACCCAATATCTTCATGAACTTACCCCCTGGTGAAATTTCAACCTCACAGAAAACTGGACCTAGCTTGACCCTGAAAATGCAGCAGAGAGCCAACAGAAGAAGTTGGGAGAGTAAGAGAGATGACTGGGCTTAAACAAGCAAATCAAAAACACTTAGGGAAAAGAATAATTTTCTCTGGACCATGAGGTTATTAAAACCTCAGTTTTTAATGACCAGAACATATCATCATTGTTTACATAAAAGGTCTATTCTTCATCCACAGCCCTTAACTGAATCACTGATATTTAACACACAAAACACAAATCATATTTTAAAAGACTCTAAGTGAATTAAAAAAAAAAAAAAGCCCAAAGAGTGATAAATGGTTTTGCTGGAAGAAAATATTGTTTCCTTGAAAACAGTTGTAAACCAAAGCTTCTCCTGTGATAGAAGCTCAGATGCATTCATAGCCACATTAGTTTTTACGTGGTCTACAGGCTGTGGACAGTTTCACATATCTTTCAAATATCAAATGAATAATATTTTATGATACACGAGAATTAAGTGGAATTCAAATTTCCTGTCCTTAAGTGACATTTTCTTAGAGCACAGCTATGCTTCTCTGTCTCCATGTCACGGTGTCTTCTTTAACGTTGGAGGCTAAGTAGTTGCAGAGTCTCACTGTTCACTCTCAGCCGAGTTGGGTGGAGCCGGGTACACCAGGATTCCCTCAACCTCGGCACACACCGCTGATGCTGGCGTCCCTAATACACTTCTTCTGCCCCATACCACCAGCCCTATTAAAAGTGTCTTCAGGAATTATCAAAAATCTCTTCAGACATTGCTCACTGTCTTTGGGGGAGCAAGGTCCCTGGTTCAGGCTCTGCAGACAACTTGGGTTGCTGAAGAGTAAGAAAGTCAAGGGGAAGAGGGCGGGGGAGAGGCTGCAGGGCAGAAGGAAAATGTCAGAATATGCTCTCTGAGTTTTAAAAATAGTTTTTAATCCTAAGCACCCAAAAGAGCGAAATGTAGAATGGTCTTAAGCAATGATGCACACCTGGATTCCAAGGATGAAGGGACTGTAACGGGGACTTGAGTTTTAAGACACCCGTCTTTCTCTTCGCAGCCCCTATAGTGAAATACAGCAACTCTTGAAAGATAGTTTTTAACCGTGTGAATCTTCTGACAGACTCTCAGTGGTATTCTGAGGAGGTTATTCGTGCACTATGCTACAAGTCCTGAGCCTTATTTCTTTAGGCTCTATACTAAGAGGAGACACATGGCTTACCCTGGGGGAGAGTCTTTCCTCTGAGAGTTCTTTTTTAAAAATTGTCCTTTAATTATTCTTTGACAATTCCATACAAGATACAATGTATCTTGATCATATTCACCCTCACTGCCCCAGACTCTCCCAGGACACCCCTGATATGCCTTCCCACCTCTCCTTTTTGGTATTTCCTTTGAAAGATCTTTCTGGTTTAATCTTGTTGAAATTTCCTGACCTCAACCTTTTTGCTTTCGTACTATGACTGAGGGACTGTCTTCCCACCTGTCACCAGGGGTCCCAGCGTGACTTCAGGCTGGGAATCAGGAAAGTACTGCTGAAGGCCATAGGTGGGGACTGCTCAGGTCAGGTCAGGTCAGTTCTTTTGCCAGAGGATAGGAGGCTCATGAAGGAAGCAGGTGCACACAGAGAGATTGTCTCATACCAGTAGGGGAGAAGGCTCTGAGTGCAGCAAGCTGCCTGACATACATTTACCTCCAGGCCCAGCTTCTGTGAGGTGACTCAAGTGACTAAAATAACCTAGAAGAGACATTGCCACAGGACATTGGTTAATCTGAATCATGAATGTTAATACCTAGAAAGTGTTTTATATTTTGATTTTCAGAGAGTTAAAAATACTTCTCTGATTCAAATACAGTGATCATGTGTCAAATATCTGGTTTAATAATGAAAGAACCAATCAAATGAGAAACTGGTTCAAAAATGACTATGTGAGTTGGGTATATTGCTGCATACCTATAATCCCAGCACTCAGGGACTAAGCAGGAAGATCTCAAGCTCAAGGTCAGACTCAACTACTTAGCAAGAGCCTATCTCAAACCAAAGACAAAAGCAGGGGTGGAGAGATGGCTCCGTGGTTAAGAGCACTTGCCACTCTTGCAGGGAACCTGGATTCGGTTCCCAGTACGCACATGACAGCTAAGAACCGTTATATAAGAACCTCTTCTGGCCTCTGCAGGCATTGCATGACACAGGTGTACTTACATACAGGCAGGCAACACACTCGTACACATAACATAAAATAATAATTAAAATATTTTAAATATGCTTGCAATCCCAAGGTAAACACATTTGGCCCTGTCACAGATAAGCTTTGCATCCTCAGATATCTTTTTGTGATCTATTTAGTGTCATGATTTCATGTTTTGGTAGCTTAATTGCTCAAAATTACCTCCAAGAAGAGTCTGGGGAGAATCAGCTCTTGTTCCTAAGGCTATGATATGCCTTACAGAGAAAATACATTTGTTAAAAGGTTTTATTCAGCCTTGGGTTATAGTACTGTTGGCCACAAGTTCAATATTAATAACTCAACAGGATAAACTAAATATGAAGTGTTTGAATGAAAACCTTCATAAAACAAGGTTGTGTATTGATCAGCTGACAAGTTGTTGCAACCAAAAGTGTATAGGAACCCACTCTTGTGTTTCCTCTAGGGACAATAATTTGATATCAACCAATTGAATGCTCTTGATTCTATGCAGCTTACTCAACACAACTACCTCGAGTAAGGAGCATTAGCTGTTACACATCACAAATACACATACACACACATACACACGCACACATATACACACTTGTACATATTCAGTCATATACACACTCTCTCACACACATACACTCACATACACAATCATGCACACACATACACACATACATACTCCCATACATACATGCTCACACACATAAACACGCATACACACATACACACACTCACCTACACACTCACACACACACACACTCATACACTCAGGCACACACACACATCCTCAGAATACTGGAAAATTACAAAATTGAACAACAAAAAAAATGGTCGGTGACCATACAGACAATAAAACTTTCAAACTAGACAGAAACCATTTGATGCCTATCAGTCTTCTACAGGTTAACCTTTAAGACCTAATCAACAGAAAGTCCAAATAACAGACTCCAGGAACATTAGATGAGTCTCAATCAGCCTTGGTAGACAATAGTTTAGCACACATCTCCTCTACCTTGGCGCTCTTGGTGAGGTGATCTGGGCGTGGAGGACTGCCCTGTGCATTGTCTGATGCTTGGCAGTATCCCAGTCTTTACCCACTTGATGGAAGTGGTATCTCCTCTCCCAGTTGTAACAACTAAATGTGATTCCTGATAGGAAAGAGAATCATCCTGTTAGAAGATTTTTTTTTTCATGTGTCCAGGTTTTAGTCCATTTTGACTACTGTAATACAATGGTACCTACTGGATAGTTTATAAGAAGTAGAAATTTCTTTCCCCTCTGTTCTAAAGCACAGGAAGTCTACCATCAGTGTCTCAGCAACCTTCATGCCCAGTGAGTCCCCATTTCTGGCTCCTAGATGACACCTGCTAGCAGCAACCTCACGCAGAATCAGAGCAAAGCTCTTCTCTGGAACCTAGATCATAAAGGGAGGTTTCTCGCTGTGAGCATTTCATCTTCATCTGGTCATCTTGAATTTGAGGTGACACATAGACATCCAGACCATAACACTCAGAAGAAAAAGAGAGTAAAAGTTATTTGTTAGCACCTTTGTGACTACACAGTTTTGAGACCTTCAAAGCATGTATCATAATGTATAGTCAAGAGCATGTAATATGCACATATGCATGTCCATTTGATCCTTGCTTATATTCTGTTTTGTCTATCATGAGAGAACAAAGCCAGAAGTTCAGGAGGCTCTTGATAAACATGACAAGCAGGGAGTTCTAACACTTAACAGTTCCAAGATCTGTCCAGGGTGAGGATTGGAGGAGGGTAGAGAGAACAGGAGCCCAAGGAGACACTCGTGCTGAAGCTGCGGTAATAATGCTTGTGGAGACCCTTCGCCACCATCTGCCAGAGGACTGCAAGGCTGCAGTGTGAAGGGCGCCTGCCCTGAATGAGCAGAAAAGGAGAAGCGCCTGGAGCTCTCCTGCATACACATCTGCAAAAGCCTGGGAACTGGGTGACAGTGACTTTACTCTCAGAGAAGTTGATCTAAGGGTGGTTCTGTGAAGGAGGTCTGGCTGCACACACGGCCTGAACCTGGAAGCAGGACAGCCAGTCTCTGGCTTCCCCACCAAATAGCAGAACTCCTATTAACCTTGTTTATAACATGACATAAGTAAGCTCACAGCACTGTTGAGGACATTATAGGAGAAACAGAAGTGTAACTTTGTCATTTAAACCAAATGAGACAGACCCTGAAACACAGGAGACAGAGTTCAGCTGACTATTCAGCTCACTTGGGCATGCCTCCTCTATACAAAATTTGGGTCTAAATTTCTGCTCCATAATAGCAGAAGCCATTACTTTTACTAATTTATTTTTTATCAGAAATGTAAATCAGTATCAATCCCTACTATGCAGTGACATTCATACATTTGATTATTTTTAATTTTCATTTTATTTTTTATTACTTTATATGTATGAGTATATTGCCCGATCTTCTGCTAGAGCAGCCCAGTGTTCTTAACCACTGAACCATCTCTCCTGTCCTTTGATTATTTTTTAAATTAAAACTCCTTAATACACCATTTAAACAGATTCTTAATCGAAAACCTTTGTTTTGCCCAATTTCTTCAACAAACCTGACATCTTACAATAGGCTTTCTGGTGAGAGGCACATTTCATACAAATATGGACAACTTGTTAAGGAAACTCCCACACCGGAGGGGAAAAGATCCACCTCACCTCTCCCTTTCTGCTAAAATAAGGACAGTGCCTGATGGAGAGGTGAGGGCATGTGTTGAGGAAGTAGAGGCCATGGGTTCATCCTAAACAAAGAGATGAAGTGACTATCCAGGCAGCCTCTGTACCTAATCTGCTGCAAAAAGTGCTCGGGTTCCAATGATAAAGCTTGAAGCTTCATGCTTGAGGGGTCTCAGTGTCCAAGGACAACAGGTGCACCCTTCCTTGATAAACACAGGGGAAAGGATGGCAGAGATGCACACTGACCTGACAGGTCCAGGAGTCCTCTCTCTGCCCCCGACTTCACCTGAGTCACTTGATTTCCTTCAAATGAGAACCTCTGCTCTTCTGAAGAAATTGGTTTTCTTTCTCTCTCTCTTTCTTGATATAGCCTATCTATCTATCTACCTATCTATTTATTTATCTATTTTTGCGTGGTGTATTGCTAAGTCAGAAATAAAGCTATTTCATCACATGTAGTTCCAGAAGTTTGGGTTTCTAAAAAGTGAGTTTCCCCACAGTCTCTTATTTGATGCTTCCTTCCAGTACTGTGCCATTGATTCTGACAGAGGATTCTGCACTGGCCAGCTCTTCACGGCCTTCCTCTGTAATCTAGGATCTACAAATCATCCCCATGAGTATGCGCCACAGTGAGCTGTTGAGACATGAGCTCTTCCACTGTTCATAAAACACTGCACAAATCTCACTACATGGTAGGTTACAAATGATGACAAGAGCAAACAGCAGACAAACGGTAACAGCCAGATAAAATCTGATGGGAACCTTTGTATACAGTGTAGAAATGACTGTTAATTATACACTATCTCTTAAGTGATTTGTAGACAGCAATCATAGTCAAGTCACTGTTGTTTTCCAAAACAAAAAACTTAGACACATACAGACAGGTAATTTCTTATTTTAACAAGTTCAATGAGGTATCAGGACTGCTATGCTGTAAAGTCCATGGAAAATGAAAATTCATTGCTCCAGTGTACAGAGTGAATGCAGAGTGGCTGCTTACTTAGGCTGCAAAAGGAGGCATGTGTTTGAAACAAATGGCACGACCCCAGCTCCATTTGCTGAACATTTTTAACATCGTTTCTTACTATATATGAAAAACTGCGCTAAATAAAATGTGGAATTCTTAGATAGCATAAAGAAGATGCACAAAGATATAGGATGGAGAAGATGTTCCAAAAACCACATGTTTGGACCTCCAAGAAATGGCAATTAATCATGCCCTGGCTATGCTGAACCTTTCTGAGGTGCCTCTGGCTTATGCCTATCACACGCAAGGCTCTGAGGTTTAACAAAAAGCACATTGTACAGAGTGGCCTCCAGCAAACACTAGCTTGTTCTTTTCTTCCTACTCTATGTTTTAAAATTTTGAGAAAATGTCTCATGTTTCATGGATGATTGATTCTGGAGAAAAAAAGACCCCTGTGTTTGCTTACCGCAAGTGCCTCTGAACGTCAGCATACCTGCATACCCTTCACCAAGGGCAAATGAAGAGTGCTCCATTTGTAAATCAGCAAACACTGAACGAGGGCAGACGCTGGGGGAGTCCAATGTGAGGAAGAAGATCTCTCTCTTTAGTAATTTAAGGCTGGTTTACTGAAAGAAAACCCAATAGCTTACAAAGTCCATTGAGAGTTAAAAAATGATGGTTCATTTCCATTTTCCGCAGCCAAGGGAACATTTGTTAGCGTGTCAGTGCTTGCAGAGGCAACCTGAAACACTGACAGGTCCCGAAGTCATCTTCAGGGGTTTCCTTTGCTGCCTCCTGGTTCCAGACCCAGTTTCTGCAGCACCCCAAGGCTGTGGGATCCTATGCCATCAGGCCTGGAACACTAGCCAGGTGGCTTCCCAGTCAGACAGTCCCATGAATGGTTCTTGGCAGCTGAAGCTCTACTGCAAACCTCGTGGTCTCACCTATTCTATCAGCCTCTTACCTCGCTGTGCAAGTCTGCTTCTGTATTCCCCTTGGTGCAGTGGGGCTGGTTTTGCTTGGTCAGTGTTGTGGTTTGCGTACACAATGTCCTCTTTCGGCTCATGTGTTAGAATGGTTGGTAGTGCTATTTGAATGGTTGTGTGACCTTTAGGAGGTAGAATCTTTTTGAAGGAAGTGGTCGCCACTGGGCACGGATCTAGAGGTTTTATAGGGAAGGGACTTTTTGTTCCTTCTGGACTTCCTCACTGCAGATGTGAGGTGACCAGCGGCTTCCTGCCTCCATGCTTTCTCCTCAGTGATGCCTTGATGAATTATAGTCCTTCAAAATATAAGACAAAACGAACTCTTCATTAAGTTGTTTCTTGTCAGATATTTCATCACAGCAACGAGAAAGTAACTAATACAATCAGTATCTTGTGGTCACGATAGGATGCGCGTCCTGGTCCCAGTCTGCCGTAGCACACGCTTGCTTACACCTGCTGCAGACACTGCTCACACAGCTGAACCGAACCCCCTTCTGTGTTTTCAGGAGGAGCTACAGGCAGCCAGAAACCACTGCACTTTCTCCCCCTCCTCCTCCTCACTTCCTCTTCCGCTTTAACTCTGCTTCCTAGGGTTTGCTCTGTCCCAGTGAAAACCTGACATCAAAGTTTCTTTCCTTCAGTCTCTGTTTCCTAGGAAACCCGTGCTACAGTAGTGTCACACACTTAAATTTGAAATTTCTGAGCCAGAGCAGCTGGTTGATCCTAGACTAGATGCCATGTCCTTGCTGCCAGAGAGCTGGGGAAAGCAACATCTGTCTCCTGATGATGTTGTGGGGAGAGGCAGAGTCTTACCTTTCTTCTACAGGATTAACCCTAAATAGGAAGCATTTGGATTTTCAACACAAGGTCTCCCTCTGTGCATCATACCTCAGGCACTCAATCCTTACCCTCTCCTAACCCAGTCTGTCTGTCTTTGTGATAGATTCTTTTGCTTCTGATGTGCTTGATTTCCCTGGGTGTCCGTGAAATGTTCCAGGCTGACTCAGCCTTCCGAGCCTCCCAGTCCTGAATGTAGAGTCCTGCACTCTTGTATTTCTCAGTCCTCAGGTCAATAATCAACCATTCAATGCTCACATTTACTTGGCATCTGTCTCCTGTTATTAACATTCCAGTTCTTTGCTGTCTTCAAAGTAGGAATAGATAGTTTTAGATACAAATAGCAGTGCTGGGTATCCTACATCTTCCAGGCTAAGAGCACCATCAAGCTAGTCAGCAGGGATCTGATTCTGTGGAATAGCAAGCTGATCAGACATCTCAGCCTTTTCTGCTTAATGAAGTGTTTGGGGAGACGCTTTGGACTAGCCTCAAAGGGGACTTTTCTGTGACTAGACATCCTGGACTATAGCTGTAGTCATCTATTTTGTAGCTAAACCTGGTGAAATGTTCATATTGTGGAATTCTTTGGAGAAATTGTTTTATGCCAATAGAAACAATGTTCCCTACAGTCAGCCCTGTCCTGCCTAGATTATCAGGTTCTCACCCAAACTTCTAGGCGTGTTAATGTACTGCATGTGGCCTCTCTCTGGCCCAAAAGTTAGGTATAGTCATGCATGTTCCGTAATATGTAAGAGGGTACCATTTCCATTATGAACATCATGATGGAAATGCTAATTATCCATATCTGATCATCATGCGTATAAAAATATGCTTTGCCCCACAAATATGTAAATTGTCCTATATTAATATACGGGTGAGGACTCCCATATCAGGAGGCCTGAACTGTGGCACAGAAAGAGAAAGGGTGAGCTCTTGACATGTCAGTGTTTGCTCCTTCTCTAGACAAACCCTATTTTAGAGGTGACTCTGTAGAAGGTTCTTGAAGGATCAGTGTTCTCTCCTTCTTTGGACAAGTCTAGCTCAGGAGTGACTGTTGCCCAAACTAAGTTCCTCTGACTGTGTCTCAAGAAAGGGCCTTTGAATTCCTTACCTAACCCATCTCTAACCTGATGCCCCTTGAATACTGTAATAGTCTCTGTAAAAATACTGCTCAGATGGAAGTGAATGTTGTCCATTACATGCTGAGACTCAGCTCAGTTTGGCTCTTCTGGGTTCCGACTCAGACCTGATGGATATGAACTGGTCATTGCCTTTGCAGAAGAGATGACTCCCAGACACAGTCTATAAAAATAAATTGAGTCTGTTTTCTCTTAAAACAGCAGTTCATCTACATTGCCAGTAATTGTTCTTTCAGTCGTGGAGGTTGTCTTGAAGCCCTCAGTGACTACAAGTTTAGCAAGCAAAGACAGCACAAGTCTATGAAAACAGAGCTGCTTATTGGTGAACTTGGTGATCATGAAGAGTGGTCCAGTTGAGGAGAGGAAGAGGAACATGGGGCATCCTAGGGGGGTGAGGAGGCAGAGGACATTTTTGTAGTGTTTTCCTGAAACAGACACGAAAAGGGAAAACGGATATGAATGGAGGTAGATACGACTAGAAGGGTCCAGGTTCTAAAACTCACCCCCTTCCTGTTCCATGCACTATGCATCTGAGTGCCTCAGAGCACCAGTTTTTCTGCCTAAGAAACCTTTGGTAAAGACGTCACCAAGGAAAGAGAGTTGGGGTGTGAAAGTGTCCCAGCTTCCACTTTCAGCTGCAGGCCGGATAACTTCCTGCACATCTATCACTGCATTTCCAGCTTCTCTTGACGGGCTCTCTCGCCTGGCACTCTTCACTGTAAGGGCTATCTGGAAACTCAGTCTTCATGATCTATAAGTGGATCCCAGAGACATCATCATAAGAATCCCAGTAAGAGTACAGATCGCTAGAACTAACCCAGTCTTATGAAAAAATGTGAAGGGCTCAGTCCACTGTGGAGTCACTGGCCACCTCCACCAACAGGGTTCACACAGCACTGCCGAACAGCTGAACTAGACAACATGCCAGCCCTCAGGGGCTGAGGCTTCTACAAGCAGAGGGATTAGTCCTGTAAAGAACAAAGACATAGGATCTCAGGGCAGGTAGGTAAAAGTCAGACCCTTTTGTTTCTAAAGCTAAGAGATCAAGAGAATTAGCCAAGAAGTAAATAGCAAGGAGACCCCAAAGTCTGCTCTGTTAAGGATTGTGTGTGTCGGGGGGTACAAGTTAAATATTTCCTATATTGGAACAGAAACACACTCTGAAATTTAATCCTAAAACATGCAGAGTCATAGCTCTCTCTTACCATAAAGTTTCAGTGGATTGGTTTAGACATTCTTTCTCAATAAGAAAAAAACGTTCCAGCAGGGGTCTCTCTCTGCACATGGTACAAACCATGCCTGACTTCAGCAGGGCAATAGTTCCCTTTCATTTATCCTCATCACCATGTAAAGGGATGGAATCGCAAAATATGTCAAAGCTCTTTTCCTGTACTGTTAGAAAGTCACAGAAAAGGGAAAGAAGAGTGTTGCATTTCATGATCTAAGTGATCAACAGGTTTGTTCACTAAGGGCTAATGAACTATTTTCATCATTGAGTACAATCCCTAACTTGACTTCTAGTTATCTATGTCTTTGTTTCATTTCTTAAGTGCTAGGAAACTGGAGATTTGGGCTAACTGATGTTTGGTCCATTGATTGTTGTTAATGCTTGTGTGTTTGTTTGTTTCTTGTTTTATTTTGTTTTTTGAGACAGGGTCTTGCTACATAGCCCAAGCTGGCCTTGAACTCTAGATCCAATTGCCTTTACCCTCTTGAGTGTTGGGATCATAAGCAAGGGTATTTTGCTGATGTGTGTTTTTGTTTTTTAAGACAAGGTCTCATGTAGCCCAGGCTGACCTCAAATTAGCTATGTAGCCAAGGATGACCTTGAACTCCTGATCCTCCTCAGCCATTGGCATGTACTACCACACTCAGCATATTCCTCTAAATGTTGTTTTATCACTAATAATGTTTGATGTGTGTGTGCATGTGCGTGTGTATACGTGTGTGTGTGTGTGTGTGTATGTGTTGGTAGGGAAACAGAAAAAAGTTACAATATAGCTGCACTGCTGAACAGAAACCTTAACCTTGATTGGAGTGAAGGTTGCTCAGTGAGAACCTTTGCTCTACCACTGTTGGTGTAGAGCTTGAGGGAGAGCTTCTGAGGTGACCGAGGACCATCTTGTGATACAATAGGTGGCCTGCTCTCTGGTTCTGGTGGTAGCAGTTGGGTAGGGCTTCTGTGAACTACACTTTCTTCTTCCTGGAGAGTTTGCTTATTCTTCTGGTCAGCCAGATGATTTGTTCACCCCGATAATCAAGGTTCAAAGTCACCCTCTGCTGTACAGCAAGGACAGGGCACCCCTTAACATGTTAGGGGACAACTAAAATACAGGGCGCAAGTGAAATGCCTGTCTTTCAAAAAGTTCTATTAATTCTCAAAAATAAATACACAAATAAGCGCGTAAGTAAAAAATAGATTAAAATTCTCAGGACCAGACTGCTGCTAGTGCCAGGCAGCTGGTGTGAGCCCTGTTTTCTCACAATAAGCTTTGGGTATTTTTCTTTTGCTCTATTTTTTTGTGACTGCAACTATTATGACTTTCTCTGTTGCTATTTTCACTCTTCCTTTATTCTCTCATGTCTGAAATTGATTTCTTAGTTCTAGACAGAGTATCAATATTTTAGTGACCCCTATTAAAAGCATTTTACACAATTCTTGGTCATCGGATTCGCACTGTTCCCAGATCCACCTCTCCCTCCCCATCTCCTCAGCTTTGTGTCCTCATTTTTTTAAAAATGACCCTTGACTCCAACTCGTTCTGCCATATTCTCCTGGCTGTGGGGTCATCCACTGGAGCACAGTCACCCATCTGGAACTGCACCCTTAAAGAAAACTTGTTCTCCTTCCTTCTGAAGCTGTCATCTGCCCAGAGCTCCTAAGTTAACAGTGGGGCTCTCGAACCCCTTCTAGTGACACCTTTTAGTAAAGAATATATTTTCCCTTCACAAGAAGTTAATATTGGACCATAAAACTCCTATTCTGATTGATAATAAAACACAGAAAATATTAAGTGAAAATGTTTTATTTCAAGAGACATTGCCACTTACTCTTTAATAGTATTAAAGTAATTACCTTAATTCTCTCATGGAAAAAAGATGCCATTAAGCTCTTGTAATGAAGGAAATACATAGTTGTAATGGAGCAAATGGCACTGTGCCTTTGTCTGAGGCGATTACAATGTCCAATAAAGGAACTTCTACATTCAAATGTGGTGCCCCTGAGCACCAAATCTTATAAGAATTCCTAGTCAGCAGGACGTTAAGCCAAAAGCACTCCACAAATTGGTTCAGCCTGTCTGGTAACTTGTGGCTCATTCTAAATAGTTCCTCAATATGAGTATCAGCACACAGTGTTCCTCCATTACAGACTGCGGCATGGCATCCTGTCCTTCCTGCGCCTGGGCTGCTGCAATGACTACCCAGCTCAGTGAGGCTCCTGGGAGCATGTCCTCACTGCTGATGCCTTTGGGCGCCTTCCTGCCTCTCTCTTCCTTATGCGATCCACGTCTCAGGCCCCTGTTTTGCTTACTGTTTTCTTTCTCCGTTGTTGGTTAGACTTCTGTGTAATCATTTCTCTTTGCTCTTCTGGCCTTTGCTCCAGCCTCATGTTGTTTCAGCTTCTACCCTTTTGTTCCCTAGTAAACCTCTTTGATTTCAATTGACATCTAAGATTTTTTTTTTCCTTTTACTTTCCAGAGGTTTCTGTTGCCATAGTGATGCTTCATGATTACCATGGCCATGACAACTTCCACTGGCACTCCGGTTGCTATAACAATGCCAGTCAGCAGAGGAATCTGCAGGAACTTGTGACAAGGATGGTAGTTCACACCTTCAGGTGGCACAGCTTGCCAGGAAATGCTTCTTATTTAATAACTGTTCACAGCATTAAAAATCGGGTCGACAAATAAAGGCAACTTATTCTTCTGGGGTTACAACACTGTGAAACTGCTGTTTGCGTTTCACACCCTGAAGAATTCTTTCCTTTGTCTTGGCCTTGGTCTGCTATTTCTTCCTACCTTTAATTTTGGATAGTAAAAATATAGATGTTATGGGCTTAACTCTATCATCCCAAATAAATATATTGAAGTCCTAGCCCATACCATGAATGCCTTTGGAAATAAGACTTTTAACAAGTAATTAAAGCTAAATAAGCTTATGAGAGTGAAGCCCTATTCCCTCAGGACACAACAACAACAAGAAGACCAGTGGTGGGAAGGATTAAGAGAAGGTTTTGTGGGCTCATTATATGCATCTGTTAAAGTTCATAACAAGGCCCATATTGTGTATAGTTAGTTTATATGCCAATTCATGTTTTTAAAGATACAGAAAGAAGGTAAGTCATGGAAAGACTCCTCACCAAGAACTGAATCAGCTGGCACCTTCCTTGTAATAGTCCTGTCTCCCTGGGTGCTGAGGAAACTAACTTCCATCATCTAAACCACTTGGGCTATGGTATTATTACAGAACAAGCCAAATAACAGAAATCCCAACATTACTTAATGTGCACAGCTCCTGTTAGATGCTTCCAATTTTGGAGACATTAATTTCTGGAAATATATCCAAATACAATGTGAGCATTGCGCTGTGCATTGCCAGTATTTGAATGCTAGATGGACACAGGGAGCAAAGTGCCACCACTTGTTGCATTTGTGGAGACTTTTTGTCGTTATGGAGCATATAATTACCTTCCTCTTTATAGATAATAGAACTCATTCAGGAAAAGTTGAGCCTCTTTTTAAAACTCTCTTTGTATCTGTCATTATCTTAGATAGTAAAGTTATACAGCGTACAACGTTCACTTCCAGTTTGTGAGGATTCCCAAAGAAGAACAAGCAAGGGTAGCTTCAAAACATGTTCAAGACTAATGACAAAAGTCGCCCTTCACCATACAGGCTCTATGGTACTAGATACCAGACGAATGTCAGTAACTGACCAATGCCAATTAGGAAGGAGGAAGAAAACCTGGATATAACTCAAAGTGGGTCAGAGTAAAAGAAACCAAAATACAGTTTTGCTAGTGAGGAGTTTATGGATCAGCTCATTCACTGGCTTCTACATTCGCTACCACCAAAGGTGCCAATCAAAATGTCATCTGAGCAGATATGAAGTGCCATTAAAATACAAAATACAGTGTCAATATACTATATTAGCAGTGAGTAATCTTCCTGAAAAATCACAGAATATAAATATTCTGAAATTGGAGATTTCTAGAGAATTAAAAAATGTTTTTAAGTGGTTTCTGGCATTATAAATGTTCTAATTGTGTTAAAATAACCTATTTTGTTCTTATTATTCATAGTAAAATAAAACCTTTTGCTATTATTATTATTAGTGACAATAGTAATAACTTTCTGTATGTGTCATGCATTCACATCTGTTAAGCAATTCACATCTATTCTTTCTATCACTATAAACACAGAAAAATGACTATGAGATGGAGCAGCTGAGGTGTTTGAATATAAAGATACATTTTCTATATTTATCCTATAGTCTTAAGAATTTAGGCTGCTACTTTAGCCCAAACATTGTCATCAAATGAGCATACTGAAACCAGTCAGGTTGGCCATGAGGACAGTCAGATACAGTCTAGACTCAAAACTGAATCAAAGTAGTTGAACAATTGTCACAGGTGCACCTAAGCCTTACCTTGACTTGTCAGTTTATTTCTTATGCTAGGTAGACATTAACTCCAAGTACTTTTCTTCACCACTTTCCCTCAGCAAATCAAGTATACTGTGGCTTAGAAAAAAAATCAGATATCTGAAATATTGTCACATTATACTAGGTTTAATTACTTAAGAAAAGTTCTAGCCAGGAAATGAAGATTTTCAACCTCCTCCAGCTTTCAGTGACCAAGTTGTTGGAAAGAAGTGTGGTATGTGTGTGATATTGTGTGTGTGTGTGTGTGTGTGTGTGTGTGTGTTATAGTGAGAGAAACTGAAGAGATGAGCCTGAATATGAACAGATTGACTCAGGAAGAATCAGGTCTGCTAGCTATATTTTATAACTTCATTACTCAATTTATGAGTCACAGATTAGAAATTATTGTAACATACAACCATATCTAATTTTAGAACACCCACATATTACTAATTGACATATGCTATAAATAAATTGTTTCAAGTGTGTGTTATTTCATGTATACTTGGCTCTCTGGGAATCTCAAATTTAAAATTATTCTGTTTAATACATGGGCTTCTCAGAACAAGCCTTTCATCTTCCATGAGGGGAAAAATTACATCAATAAAATGTGCTTCAAGTAACTGTCCTCTCTGAAAATGCTGAGCTTCTCCACAGAAATACGAGGATTTTGGTATTTCTAATACACAATTCCATGAAAGGATCAGAGACTGGAATTTTTGACCTAGTGTAAAGGAGAGCCATGCTGACCCAGTAGGCAGTGAGCCAAAGGCCAGTTCACTGCCTGATGTTTTAACACCTGCACATTTTATGGCCTCTTGGTTCTGGGACACTTTCATGAGCTAACCCCAGGAAGTGTCCTGGATGAAGAGGTAGGGATTTTTTCAGTGCTTAAGTGTTGGGTCATTCAAAGCACACCCATCTCACACTGGGACGAAAGGCAATGACCTCCTTAAAAATGAGGCCTCATCCTTAGAAATGAGCAAAGTGACAGTGTGTATAGTGTGGTTAACAAAAGGGCTGGCTAAATAACCAAGGACTTCTCACCCAGTTTTCTCATTCTCAGAATAATTTTGGACTAAGTACTTAATCTTTCCAGGTTTCAGTTTCTCCTAAAAAGCTAGAAGTATTTCAGATATAGCTTGATAATGTCTCCGTAATTAATGCTATCGATAATGAACTGCAGGCTAACCCATATATGCTTCCTCTCTACAGACAAGGCTGGCAAGCAGCTTTGTAGTGGGGCTCCATACTATAGCCTATTTAGGGAACAGCGTCAGAACAATGAGCTTCTTGGTTCACTGTCTCTGGGACATTATGGCTTTAAACTATGAAAAAAATCTTGCTTTATTTTAACTTATTTAAACCTCATTGTAAAGAGTATTTGAAATGGCATAGGTATACAGCAGTAATTTATTACTGTGAAGTAATAAATTACAGGAAATAAAAGGAAAATGTGATGATTCAAGATGAACCCCTTAATATCAACATGTGAAAACTGTAGTTCCAGCCCTCTGGTAGCTGAATTAAACAGAAGATGACCAACTGCAAAACTGAATGTGTTTAAAAGTACTGGATGGTGCTGTTGGATGGAAGGATGGCTTGCGGGGTTTGCAGAGACAGTTGCTCCTAGGGCAGAGGTGACATCGATATTTTCCATAGTTTCTTTTAAGGCATCAATTTATGATATGTGATTATGATTTTTCAGTTGGAATACACAACAGAAGATGCTCTGTACACACAGAGTTCATGCTAACGGAGCATCCTGAGCCCTAGTCCTAATGTTATGTCTTTGCGGCTCGGCATCTGCACATTTGACAAGACCTTTAAGAACTTCTGAGGTAGTCAGGGTGATGGACATGCTTTGGGGGAGCCAGTTCTTGCACCGAGATGATAAATTTCAATGGCTGTTCTTCTCAATAGAAGCAAATTGCAAAAAATGACAAAGTAATTTTATGTGAACCAAATGAATATAATTTGGGCAGAAAGTTCTTTGAGGATCATGTCTGATCGTATATTAAAATTTGAAACAAGAACAATGCAAATGATGGTAACTTCTTGCTGGGAATTGAACGAAGTCCCTTCACAGTGAAGGGAGTCTGGTGGCAAGCAGCTGCCCTGTCCCAGATGTCCTGCCCAGAAGTCCAGAAGCTTGTGCAAAACTGTCCTTTCTTTTGATTCAGACTGAGGATTCCAAATCCTACACAGTTCAGAGAGGTATTAGGAGTGTGGGGTTGGTTTGTTGACTTTTATTTGTCCAAATTCCTTAAAAACATGAAACAAAAACGTCAGGAGATAACTGGATTCAGAGAGGCCAATGGAAGCGAGGAGGAAAGAGGAAAACCATTTTGCCACAGAAATATTACTATTTTTAATGAAGTTTCATATTTAGAGCGGTTTTAGGTTTACAGGAAATTTGAGAAGGCACAGAGACTTCCCATATATTCGCTGTTGCCTAGCATCCTCCTACTGACATTCTGCCCAACAGCAGTGCACTCATATAACTGATTAACCGAAGTTGGTACAACATTATTATGCCAACTCCATAGTTACAATAAGGCTCATTCTTGGTGCTAAGTACTGTTATTTGTGGTAAATGTGTAATGGAACTTTTTATGCTCCTTCTGAGAGCAGAAGGCTGTAGTTTTGATGAGTCTAGCTTGTGAGTGATTCCCTTCCTGCATCCTACATTTGGTGTTCCATGTGAATCATGACCATACGCCACCTCATCTGGGTTTGTGCCTGATCTTCTGTTCAGGAGTTTGATGCTCTTTCATTTTACCTTCAGTTCTGTGATCTATTCTGAGTCAACTTTTATGAAGATCATGTCTATGACTACATTTGTTCTTTTCTTTCTCCCCTTCCCTCCTTCCTTCCTTCTTTCTTTCCTTCCTTCCTTCCTTCCTTCCTTCCTTCCTTCCTTCCTTCCTTCCTTCCTTCCTTCCTTCTTTCTTTCTTTTTTTGTTTCTTCTTTCCTTTTTTCTGCCTGTAGACAGATAGTTGTTCTGCAATTTCTACTGAAAGATTATTTGGAGGCTCCACTGTACTGTGGTTCCTGTGTCATAGACAATTGATGATTTTTATACAAATCTATTTCTGGGCTCATCATTCTGTTCCATTGGTACTTTTGTTAAAAGCTAGGCTTTCATTAGCACTGCATGGACTTGATTTCTCTAGTTTTATAGCCAGACTTTTTTTTTTTTTTTTGAAGCAGAAGTTCATGAAATTCAGGGTGGCATCAAGCTTGCTGTGTAGCCAATGCTGGCCTTAAACTCCTGATCCTCTTGACTCTACCTCCCAAATGCAATAGATTTGTACTACCATGCCCCGGTTTAGAAAAACTTGAAATCAGGTCACAGCAGCTCACTGACTTAGTACTTCTCCTTCAACATTGAGTTTGCTTTTTAATATAACCTTTAGAATCAGCTTGTCCTAGGCTTTTATATGGACAGTATTACATTTTCTTATCCACAAATAATGGACTATCTTTTCACTAATCAATTCTTATTTGATATCTGTTACCAGAGTTTGTAATTTTCCTCATATAGATTTTTTAAAATTATTTTGTTGGTTATGGAGTTAATGTCAATGATAATATGTTTTTAACTTTAAATTCTGCTTGTTCTTTGCTGGCATATAGATGTTAAAATTGTGCCCTGCAATCTTACTACAATTGCTAATTAATTTCAGTGTTCTCATTGAGCCTGTCATTTTAGACAGTCATTTCACTTGCAAAGGAGAAATTTTATATCTCCCTCTCAATTGCTCCTCTTTTTCCTTTTTTTGGTGGTGGTGGGGTACTGAGTTTGAGAGGACTTCTGGTATAATATTGAAATGCAGTGGTAAAAAGAAATCTTCTCTCTTAGGTTCTGATGTTGTCAGGAAAGCTGCAGTTTTCTCATCACCTGTCCAAGGTGGGGTTTCTGTAGCCCTTCATTATCAGGTTGAGAAAGTTTCTCGGTCTGGTTTTCGCTAGTGTTTGTCGTTTGTGTATATGGATTCTTTCAAATGGCAGTGCTCCATCCATTGACATGGTCGGGCGATTCGTCCTCTCTAGCCTGTTGATGTGAGGAATGAATAAATTACGCTTGCTTACTTGGGTGAGGGGACCCATTTAGTTGTCACATACAACTCATTCACTTTTTATGACGTTTACTAAAATTTTGTTGAAACTTTTTTCACTTATGTTTATGACAGATATAGGTCTGTGGTTTTTCTGGCAACGCCTTTATTTGATATAATATTTCTGGCCACGTAGAATAAATTAGGAAATTCTTTTTCCTTTGCTTCTTGTGGGAATGACTTATTAATGGACATAATCTGGACCAATGGCTTTTAGTTAACCCCAGCAAAACCATATGCTCTTGGGTCTGATGACAGGAGCATCTCCTTGGCAACCTCAGTTTGGGCCTCCACCCAAAAAGATAATGAATGCACATGAATTAACATATCAAAGCACTGCGAGCAGCACACCCACCCACCTTCACTGGCATAGTGGAGACTAAGAAAGGACAGGAGACCTTGGATGCCTGAGTTACTAGGGATGAAAAGGCCACTTGGTCTGTTCAGATTTAACTTGTAAGTCCCCAGTGAAGCTGGAGAAACCATTTTGAATAAATTACAGATTTGTGGGCTGGCCAGGGGACACAGTGGGAGAAACAGAGTTCCAGATACAGTTCTATTGGTACAGAGTGAGGACACAGACAGCTCCCTCTGTCCAGGATGAGGGGACAAGAGAGATCCACCAGCACAGTTCTGAGAGGCAGATAGTTGTAATCCATAACTGGGGAACCAGTGTCTTCTGAGTTCCAGCCCATTCTTAAAAACTTAATTTAGGGGCTGGAGAGATGGCTCAGCTGTTAAGATCACTGGCTGTTCTTTCAGAGAAGCCAGGTTCAATTCCCAGCTCCCTCGTGGTGGCTAACAGCTATAACTCCAGTTCCAGGGGACTCTGACACCCTCTTCTGACTAATTCGAGCATTGTACAACGCGGGTGCACTTACATACATGCAGGCAATACACTTATGCACATAAAAAATAAATATAATAAATTGTTTTTTAAAAAACTTAAGAGTGCAGGTGATTATGATGTTGGCATAAAGGGTGCCCCTTGTGAGGAAGTCTCAGTCGCACATGAAATGGGGTAGCAACAAGAGCAGGTTTTTCTTGATAGCTCAAGCCAAGGCACTCATGACTAAGCATCTGGAAAAGTCCCAAGGAAAAGAGAATTTTTGGTGGTTCCCAGTTGTACACGGGTCAGCAAGCTCAAGGCTTTCTTGACAGCTTGCAGCAGCATGTGTTCACTTAATTCACTTTCTGCTTTTCGTTTTCTTCCTCATCAGGCCTGAACTACGAGGAACTGTGCTGATGTTCATTTTCATTTTCACCTCTCCACGTTCACTTTGGAACTCTCTCTGTCTCCTAAATCTTGTGCACGTGCACAGCAATTAATGAATTTACTTTAAAGAACTGGAACTAAAGTGCCATCAAAGCAAATCTGTGAAGCCTTAAATGTTATCCAGAGATATTTTCCATGGTAGCCCAACCATAGGACACCTAATTTGGAATATTGGGAAAAAAACTGATGACCAATTAAGCTACTGCTTAGAAACAGTTTAATTAAAGCATTAACTCTTTGGAACCAAATTAAAGTCCTGCAGCCTTACCTAGAGGAAAAAGATGTGCTTTCCAAAATTTACATTTTATAGACTCTCTTGGACCTCCTCTGCCTAATTTTCCAGCCTTTCAAGGAGCGCCCTTCCCTGGGGCAAAGGTGATGGTAGAAACAAATGAGAACCTGGGTACCTGGTATGACTGCTAGGTTGAAGAAGTCTACTTTTCTGCCTTGTATTCCAAGCCTATCTCTCTCTGATATTTATAACTCTTTAGCTGTCTAGTGTCAGAATGCTGCCTTCTTAACAAAGGAAGTCACCCTGTGCCTTATCATGTTTACCTACAAATTATAAAATTAAAGCACACAAAAAAATCAAAAGGAATATTTAAGGGGATTTAAATAATATAACCCACAAGAAGTCAACACTGCCTTATAATCATTAGAAGCTGGTTTATTTCTGCACTACATGTAATGCCACTGTTAATGGTGGGACCTGCACAGACAGGACCAAGTTTAACCAGGCAAAAAGAAATTAAGTTCATTAAGGTCACCAGACAAAAATTAAGTTCATTAAGGTCATAGTGTATTAACAGCCACATGGTTGAGTGTGACTATTCCAAATAGGCTCTACCTTCTTTAGGGTTGCTAATAAAGAAGAAAGAGATACAGGAAAATTCTGGTCTGGTCAGTGAGATTATGGGGCTACTTCTGGATTGGCCTCTCTCGTGGTCCTGCGGAAGGGAGAGATTGAAAGCTCTAGAGAATAAAAGAAGAGGCATTTAGACAGGAGGAGCAAGACACCCCTCATCTGTATCTATTTGACCTGGATCTCTGATTTTCTGTAGTCAAGCCTGGACTGAAGTTTAGCCAGAAAACAAAAATTGCCTCTAGTGGAAATGATCTTTATAGGAGAAAGGATATTGTCGTTTGTCTCCATTTACAGACACAAACTTACTAAATGTGGGTATAAGCTGTCAAACATCTCATCTCCCCAAATATAACCAGGGAGAAAATCAAATTAGACATTAGCAAAGGCAGACACTTTAGTTGGCTTGATTAGGAGTGCTAACTGACACGTACTCATAAACTTAACACAAATTTAGAGAGATCAAAAAGTGACACTTTAAAATCAAGTGTTCTGATTGTGTCACTTCCTGTTCCTGGAGCAAGACCTGGTAGATTCAGTTTTGAAAGAAGCAAATGTCCTTTTGTGAATATTAATAAATTGTCAATGTTCTCTTTTAACTCCATGGAGAATCTGGCTCTGCAGATGCAGTTTTGGCCTTCCTCATTCAGACTCAAGCTTTTAAAATCTCAATGTCTTCTAAAAGCTCACGAATGAGGCTAGCCCCAGACAGAGTGACCACAAGAAAGACAAAACCAACTCTATAATACAAATATTATGTCCTTGAGAACAGTTAAGGAATATAATATTACGAACAGAAGTTACTCTAATGATATCTACCCCTTAGGGACCAGAAGGGGAAACATTCTTAAGCTTTCCACTCCCTAAAAAAAAAAAAAAATTATAAAAGGCAAGTCAGCTCCCTGCTTAGCCCTAAGACAACAGAGAATTTACTATCATTTGAAATTGTAAAAATTTTAAATCTCCAGAAACTTAGGGGACCCACCTCTAAGCATAACACTCCTTAATACAATAATTGGCAAGCCAACTCCCTGCCTTGCCCAAAGATAATAGAGAATTTGCTTATTAGTGAGATGTAATTTTAAAAAATTTAAATCCCTACAAATAGCTGGGAATCCATTGTGAAATATATTGGTTTAATCTTAGGAAATTCAAATTGGACTATAAAAAAGTTTTTGTTTGCTCACATGTTACTGAATCTGCTTATGCTGGTCATATTCTCATTATGGTTTATTTTCAGCTCCTCCAAGCCAAGTTCTGCTCTAACCTAATTTGTGCAATTGCTTTGCTGTTCACCTTCACCTACAGGAAGCTCTTTAAACATATTTTCACTTCATTTTAAGTAATTCAAATTTGACTATAAATTTTTTTTTCCCAAATGTTATTAATTCAAATTATACTGGTGAAATCCTTTTTGTCTATTTTTAGGTCCACCAAGAAATTCTGGCTTTATCTTATTTGGCACTACGGGTTTACTGTTCAACCTTGTGAAATCAAATATTAGTTTGTCATAAGAAACTTATGAGAGGATAGGCATGGTAAAAGTTGTAATGGCAGATGATAAATTTATTTAGTAATGTTATTTATGTCTTATAGTATTAAGATGATTAGTAAGTAAGAGAATGTTAGAATGATGTAAGAATGGAAATATTGTTTAGTAAAGAAGGATGTAGATATGAAGATTAAGATGGCTGGATATTTCCAGAATGAAACAGAAAAATAAAATGACGTTTGGTGACTTGAATCCAGCCTCTGTGTGGTGGTGAGCTTCCCAAATCATGCCATGCCCATTCCCCTACGTTGGGACCACCTGCAGCTCTTCTCACTAATTCAGAGCTAGGCTTCTCTGCCCTTAGCAGGGGTCCAGACCTTTGCAGACTGCCTGACAGTGCCTGAATCAGGGCTTTGTCTAGTGAGATTGCCAACTTGTGCAGTGCCTGCTGGCTAGTAGGTGCAAAGATGTTAAGAGGACACCTGAGAGTGTCTGGAGCCTGACTTGGTACTCTGTGGGAGATCCTGAGTAGCTTGAGTAGAGCCATCTAGTTCCTCAAATATAAAACCAAAAGAGAAAACCTGAAGCCTACATGAACTAGCTTTTCAAACCCAATAAGAAAAGAACCAAGGCACATCAAGTATACAAACAGAGTAAGACTTCAGCTCAAAAAAAGAAGGATTGAGTTTCATAGCAATATCACACACAACAAAAGAAATTCATGTGCCAAAATCACAATGAAAGATATTAATATGAAAAACATAAATAATATGCCTGCACCAAATACTACCAATTCTATAGAAGAGTTCTACAATGAGAACTCCCTGGAGATAACACAGGACACAGAATTTAAAATAACTATCATAAACATGATCAAAGAACTCGACAAATTTAAAGATCACACAAACAAATCAAAGAACTAAAAGAAAATAGCAATAAACTTTTGACTGAATTCACAAAAGTGAAAGAGATGTTGAAGAAAACTCAGGCTGAAATGAAGACGAAGTGAAAAACTCAGTAAGCCCATATGAAACTACAGGAGAAAGACTCACCAATAGAATGAATGAAACAGGAAAGAGAATGTCAAGATTGGAAAATAAAATTGAAGAATTGGGCCACGGAATCAAAGATTATGAAAATTAAAAAAAATAACAGGAATGGAATATGCAGGAAATGTGGGACACCATGACAAAGACCAAATTTACTCATCATAGGCATAGAGGAAGGAGAAGAATTTCAGATTAATGGTATTGACAAGATCTTCAACAGGTTCATAATTAGGGAAAGAAATGCCCATAAAATACAAGAAGCTCATAAAACACCAAACAGACAGTACCACAAAAAACTCTCCATGGAGTTCTGTACTAACTGTACAGAACAAAGAGAGAATACTGGAAACTACAAAAGATATATAACAAGTCAGATATAAAGGAAAACCCACCAGAATTAAAATCGACTTTTCAATGCAAGTCAAACGAGCCTAGATGTAAGTATTCCCACTACTTAATGACCATAGATGCCAACTTGTAATCCTTTACGAACAAAAAACATCTATCACTGTTGAAGTGGAAAGAAAAATCTTCCATAGCAGGAATGGACTGAAAGAATTCATGTCCACAAAACCAGCTCTTCAGGCAAAACAAAGCTCTGAGGAAAGGAATGACTGTATTCAGGGTGCAGCAGAAGGAAATTAAATGAAGGTGTAATTGTAGAAACACGAAAGTGGACCAAGAATGAAAACAAAAACTAAAACGACAGGAACCAATACACATCTTTCAATAATAACTTCAAATATCAATGCACTGAACATCCCAGTCAAAAGACACAGATGAGTTGAATGAATTACACAAAATCCATCTTTTCGTTGTCTGCAAGAGGTTCACTTCACCTTCAAGGACAGGCATTAACTTAAGGTGAAGGATGAAAAAAAAAAATTCCAAGCAATAGTATTAAGAAGCAAGCAGGAGTTGCCATTGTAACGTCTGACAAAATAGGCTTCAAACTAAAAGTTACCAGAAGAGCTAAAGAAGGTCACTTCATTCTGATCAAAGGAACAATTAACCAAGAGGATGCTACAGTCATGAATATATATGTACCAAACTCTGGTGCACCCAATTTCATAAAAAAATAAGTATTAGAGGACTTTAAGACACAGATTAATACCAACTAACTAATAGTAGGTGACTTCAGTACCCCACTGTCTCTATTAGACAGGTCAACCATACAGAGCATAAGCAGAGAGACATCTGAACTAAACAATACCCTACATCTAATGGACCTAACAGACAGCTACCGATTATTTGACCCAAGTACCAAAGAATACTCATTCTATTCAGTACCCCATGGAGCTTTCTTCAAAATAGAGCATAATGCTGGTTCACAAAACAAACCCTCAACAAATACAAAACATATTGAAATAATTCTATGCATTCTATCAGAACACGATGTAATAAAGCTTAAAATCAATGCCAGAAGCCCTCGTAACTTCATGAACTCATGGAGGAATTAATTAAGAAATAAAAGTATTTCTGGAATTCAACAAAAAGGACAATGCAACACAACAAAACCTCTGGAATACTTTAAACATAGTCCAAAGAGGGGAATTTATTGCTCTAAGTGCCTACATTAAACAATCAGGAAGAGCACAATAAATGACTTAACGTTGCAACTCCAGAATCTTTAAAGGCAGAAACAAATGAAACCCAAACCCAGCAGACAAGAAGAACTAACAAAAATCAGAGCAGAAATTAATGAAATAGAAACAAAGAAAATAATACAAAGTACCAATGATTTCCAAGAGATGATGTTTTGAATAAATGTGACAGACAGACCCTTAGCCCAGTTAAACAACAACAACAAAAAAAAAAAAAAAGAAGAAAAAGAAAAAAGAAAGAGCAATTCCAAATCAACAAAATCAGGAATGAAAGTGGAACTATCATAGCTCCAAAGTGCCAGAATATTATAAGGTAATATTTTAAAAACCTTTTTGCTATTAAATATGAAAACCTTCAAAAGTCCCTAAAAGCATGGGAATCACCAAAGCTGAATCAAGAAAAGATGACAGTTTAAACAGACCCATAACAGATAAGGCAATTGAAACAATAATACTAGACTTCCTACTAAAAATGCCCAGGCCCAGATGGATTCACAGAAAAATTCTATCAGACATTCAAAGGAGACCTATACCCAACACTACTTAAATTATTTCAAAAAGATAGAAACAGAGGGAGAACTCCTAAATTCCTTCTATGAAGCCAGCATCACTAATACCAAAACTGGGTAAAGATACAACCAAAATAGAAAATTACAGACCCATATCCTCAGTGAACATAGATGTAAAAATTCTCAACAAAATACTTGCAAACTGCATAGAGGCACACATCAAAAAGATCATTCCACATGATCAAGTCAGCTTTATTCTAGAAATGCAGGAGTCGTTCAACATACATAAGTCAATAAATGTTATAAAGCAGCACATAAATTGACTCAAAGACGAAATCTCAATAGATGCAGAAAAGTCCTTTGACAAAATTCAACATGCATTTATGTTAAAGGTTCTAGAGGGAATTGGACTGGAGGGAATCATCCTCAACATAGTTAAACCTATAAAGAACAAACCCACAGTCAACATCATTCTAAATGGAGAAAAACTAGAAGCATTCCCATTTAAATCAGGAACCTGACAAGGCTGTCCACTATCTCCACTCCTTTATAAAATAACTCTTGTTAGATCAGCAAGACAAGAGAAAGAAATAAAAGAGTACTAACTATAAAAGAAGATATCAAATTATCACTATTTTCAGATATAATACCTGTGAGATCTCAAATATTCCACCAGAAAACTAGAAATGATTAATACTTTAAGTAAAGTGGAAGGTTACAAAGTAAAATCAGTAGGCTTTCTATATACCAATAACAAGCAATTGGAGAGAGAGTACAGGAAACCCTATAATTCACAATAGCCTTAAAAAAAAACAAACTCAGAAAAAAACCTGACCAAAGACATTAAAGTTCTCCACAATGAAACTTTTAAATTTTTAATGAAAGAGACTGGGGAAGATACCAGAAGATAGAAGGACCTCCCATTCTTATGAATTGGAAGAATTGATGTTGTAATAATGACCATCCTACCAAAAGCAATATATAAATTCAATGCAATTCCAACCAAATCCCAATGATATTCTTCACAGAATTAGAAAAATAAATTCTAAAAGTTATATGGAATCACAAAAGATCCCAGTAGTCAAGGCAATCTTGAGCACAAAGAGCAATGCTGGAGGGATTACTTACTATACCAGATTTCAATCTATATTACTGAGCTATAATCATAAAACATCATGGAACACAATCAATGGAACATAATCAAAGACCCAAACATGAGTACATGCAATTTAAGCCACCTGATATTTGATAAAGTTACCAAGAACACACAGAAATACAGCATCTTCAACAAATGGTTCTGCTAGAACTGGATTTCCACCTGTAGAAGAATGAAACTACATTCTTATCTTTCACTTTGCACAAAGCCAATTCCAAAGGGATCAAAGACCTCAATGTGAAATCTGAAACTATTAGAAGAAAATATTAGCAGTAACCAACAAGATACAGGTTTAAGAAAGGACTTTCTAAATCAAAATCACTTACTCGGGAATTAAGGTCAATAGTAAACAAGTGGGACCTCACAAACTAAAAAGCTTCTGTAGAGAAAAAGAAACCACCAAGGAAGTGAAGAGAAAATTCACACAGTGGTAGAAAATCTTCAACAGTGACACATCTGACAGAAGTTTAACATCCAGAATATATAAAGAACTCAAAACACAAAGACTCAAGAAATCAAATGACCCAATTAAAAGGTGGGCTATGGATCTGAGCAGAGAATTCCCAAAGAGGAAATAAAGATAGCTAATAAACATCTTAAAAAGAGTTCAACATCAGTAATAATTAGGAAATCAAAATGAAAACCACTTTAAGATCTTACCCCAGTCAGACTTGCTAAGATCAAGATAATTTATGATACTAAATGTTGGAGAGGACGTAGAGAAAGAGGAATGCTCACTCACTGCTGGTGGGATGTCAACTCATGCAACCCCTAAGGAAAGCAGTGTGGCGCACTCTTTAAAAACTGAAAATGAATCTACCATATGACCCGGTTACACCACTCCTCAGTATATATCCAAAGGACTCATCCCACTGCAGACATCCATGTCTGTTGCTGCTCTTTTCACAGGAGCTAAGAGATGGAAGCAACCTATGTGTCCCTCAGCTGAGAAGTGGATAATGAAAATGTGGTGCATTTACACAATGGAGCTCTACTCAGTGGCAAAGAAAGACAAAAATCATGAAATTTGCAGGTAAACGGATGGAACTAGAAACTGGTTACTAAGTGAGTAACACAGACTCAGACAAACAAATGACACATGTTCTCTCTCACCTGGGGATCCTAGCATCGTATATCTTGATGTAACTGCAGAAACCAGGAAAATGTAAAGAAACCAAGTAAGAAAAGGGAAAGCAGAGAAGAACAGTAGAAGAGAGGTGTTACTAAGGCAGAAACGTGTAAAATGGGGCTATTTAAATGGGAGGGGAGAGAGAGGTTATACAAGGAACTGTGGAGACGAAGGGGAAGAAGGGGCTCAAGAGTGGTGGGATCGAAAGAGAGAGAGATTATCAATGAAGAAATGGGGAAAATGGGGACACAGGAAGTGCGGAGGGCCAGTTAGACAGGAAGAGAGAGAGGAGAGGCAGATAATGCCTATCTAGTGTAAAAAACCAGAGGCAATCATTTTAGTTCTAAAACCTACAGACAAATTACACATAGAATATCTCTACGTGAGTCCATGTAGTGGCACTTTTATCTTGGAGGCAATCAACAACCACCTAATTGGACTTAAAGTTCACTTGATGTAAGGAAATAGACTGACAAGACCCCAGAGGATGAACTTGCAATGAGCGACATCTGGGAGCACTAACTTGACAGGACAAGCCTTAACACAAATGACCGAATGTAAAAATTCCAGTTGGGGAATCCATGGTAAGGGGATGACACTGGAGAAGGGCGTATAAAGATGACTAAGATTGATTATGATGTTCCATATGAAATACACAAAAATTCAATTAAAAATTTACAAAAAATGTCTTTTTTTGCCTGTAATGAATGTGTTGAGTAAGGTATTTTAGCTATGCAAAAAAACAGACTTAAAGATGAATGATACATAATATTAAAATTTCTAAAGTCAAAGTTCAGACAAACTGCTGTTTAACAATGGAGTCTAATCTTGTGAACTATCACAAAGACTGACTTAAGAATAAAATATCTGTCTGATGAAGGTTCATTTAAGAGCATGTTGTTTTGCCTAAACATTACACAATTCTTAAAAAATATTGGACTGTTACAACTGAGTTAAAATGTTTAATGATCATACCTGGAGTTTTCTCTCCTATCATAATAAAAGATATCCTTTCTGAAGGTTGTCCAGGTCTGTGCCTGTTTTCTATTCCTAGGCATTTATGTCTAACATTTAATTGGAAAAGTTTCATTCAAATATTTGGCTATAATGTAATATACCTTATTAGAAAAAATTTTGTAATATATATATTTTTTCATTATATGGAGATCTTATTGGCCTTTACTAAAGATATAAGTCTAATTGTTTAAAAGAAATGTGAGATCAATTTAAAAAAACTTTTACACCTAGTACCAGAATAAAATTTGGCTAAATGTCTAACTGTTTTGGATACTTTGCAACTAATTTTTGTATTAAACCTCATAAATTACAATTGTCTACTCCCCAAAAGATAACATTAAATTCTTCTCAACAGCTTTTAGGATTCCATTCGACTTCAGCCTTCCCCCAGAATTCCCAATTCCGCTTCTTCTCACAATTTTGCTTCTCTTAAAGGAGATGCCCAGTTGAAATTTGCCCTGCCACGCTTTGGCTCCTCTCCAGTCCTTCTATTACAGTAATTACATCAAGAAGCTGAATTTAACGCAAAAACAACTTTCTCATCTATGATTACATTTACCTAATTGTAAAACTCCTTCCTCGCTTGCAGCAATGACTAGACAATTAAATCCTCTTCAAGAATTTTGGAATGCCTAATTCTACCCAACTCACACAAACAAACAAACAAAAAAGCATTTTCACCCCAAATTAACAGAGATTGATGTATTCATCAACAGGACTGATCCACATTCATGCAGTTTATTGGACAAGATCTTCATATTATTTTTCCTTCCATATCTCCAAGTCATTTCAACTTTTTACAGACAACACAAAAATAACAATTTGCTGACTTTTAAGGAGACGCTTCCTTTCACATCCATGTGTAATTTCATTACTTTCTACACAAATATTTTCTTCCATAATTATACATCCCATTTCTAGTGCATTTCAGATGGAGACAATAAATCAAAGAAACCACTGCATAATGCTGGAATATGGCATTTCTATAACCCACAGAGCAAAGTAGGCAAAACTTTTAGCTCCCATTTCTTGTCAAATAAACTCCTAACTAACATTTTAGTTCCCTCACCTACTCACACTATATGGCCATCAATATTTAACTTGTTAAAAACCTTCTTCAACAAGGAAAACATCCTGTTTTTATTTCAGAACATTTGATCCCATACAGCATGACCTGTTCCACAGAAGGAAATCATCATACTAGTTGTCTTTTCAGTGCTCACAGGTACAAACCCAACAAACTACACGATCTTGTTCTGACTGCCAGTTAGCAGGAATCATCATCTTGCGAAACCAAACCCCGGGTGTTTTTTCTAACAAACTTTGATAAATGAACATAACAGATAAATTCCTTTGGCCTTTTTAAATTAACTCACATATAAGTTAATACTTTTAAAGATTTTATTTTGCTACTTCTTGAACACAAAACTCTGCTCGAGTTGTTTAAAATACAAATCAGAAGAAACGGTTGTCCTGCCTATGTATCTAAAAACTTTATTTCTCTTTGTCCATTTTGGGAAGTTCAAGTTTCTTATAACATTCTCTACATTACCCCAAATACAAGCCACAATTATACTAATTCATTTATTATTAATAAATGTAATAAATAAACAAAAAGGGGGAATTAAGGATTAACTGCTCAGGAACAAAGTATATTTTAAATCTTTCAAAACCACTGCATTTAAAACATTTTAACTTGTTCCTCTAAATTTCCCTCACTACCCTTGGCTGGAAAAACATCTTTAAAAAGTAAGTTTTATCATAACCCATGGTTTTATATAAACTAAGAACCAACTAATGCCTGGATCTGGTTCTCCCATTAACGGTAACCAAGGCTCTGTAACTGTAATTTCTCCTACAGGCTTCCTTGGAGTCTATCAAGACTGTTAAGGTCATACGAGAAAACAGTACCTCGACAAGAGAGAAGTTTTCCTGAATGTCAACCACCCGTGAATAGCTGTCATGTTCTGTGCCACTTACTCCAGAGACCCATGATAACAGCAAGTTGACCAATGCCAAAACTCCAGCACACCGTCAGTGACTAGCCTGCTGCTTTTGATTAGTTCATCATCATGTCCATTCAGTGGGCATCCTTCTTCATTTATAAAACAAAGAAAGGAGAACTGTGGGAATGACTTTTATTAAGGGACACAATCTGGACTGATGACTTTTAATTAACCCCAGTAAAACCATGCTCTCTTGGGTCTGATGACCAGGATGTCTCCTTGGTAACCTCAGTTGGTACTCTACCCCCCAAAATAATGAATAAATGTGGGTATTCTTGAGAATTAACATATCAAGGTGCTGCAAGCAGCATACCACAGACCACTGGACATAGTGTAGATTGGAGAAAGAACATGTGACCTTGAATGAATGAGATACGAGGGATGAAAAGGCCAGATGGTCTGTTAAGAATAGGGGTGATGGGGCTGAACTTGAACTTCTTCTTCCTTAATGAAGCTAGAGATGACATTTAAACAAATATAGAAATATGGATGTGGACTGACCAAAGGACACTGTGAGAGAAATAGGGTTGAGATATTTCCATGAGCATCACCAGGTGAGGACAGACAGCTCCATCTGCACAGGATGACAAGAGAGATCCAGTGGCATGGTTCTGGGAAACAGTTCTAAAAGATAGCCTGAGGAACTACTGTCCTCTGAGTTCAGGCCCACTCTTAAAAACTTAATTCTAGCATGCTTCTATCTTCGGAAGAGATTGTACAGAATTGGTCTAATGTCTTCCCTAAATTTGGTAGAGTTCAATGGTTTCTGTTTGGAAGTCATGGATCAATGACTCCATTTTTTTGTTGTTGTTGTTCTTTTTTAGTAGTAGACACTGGCTTGTTCATATAATCTATTTTTCCTTGTATGTTATGGTGGATTCGTCTTTCAAGGAACTTGTCTGTCCATTTCGTCTGTTATCCAGTGTGAGGTTTATGGAGTTGTTCCTCTCGTCTCCATGTGATTGGGGACTGTAGTGCCATCTTCTCTTTCACTTCTGATTTGAGTTGTTTGCTCTTCCTTCTTTCTAGTTAGCCTTGCTTATTGACTTTATTGAAATATCTAATAAATCAGCCCTGGCTGTTGTTGATGTCCTCTCTCTACTGATGTCCTTTCAAATTTCTGCTGATTTCTTCTCTAATTTTTATTTGTTCTTTTTTGATTCGTATTTTCGACGTATTTACTCTTCGTTTTCTAGTTTCTTTTCTAGTTTCCCAGTGCAGAAACTTAGATGAGATTCCCCTGTAGGAGCTACTTTCACTAACTTCCACAAAAATTTTAAGTTTTATTTTCATGTAGTTCAAAGTAATTTAAATTTCCTCTTGATTTATGCTATTCAGAGGCTTAGTCATTGTGCAGTTGTTGACTTTCTCATTCTGTTTTTGATCTGTAATTTCATCTCATAGTGGACTAAGAGCAAATGTTATGTGATTTCCTTTTCTCTAAATTTGTGGAGGTATGTTTTGTGGTCCACAGTATGTTCTGTCTTATAAGCTTGAGAAGAGCATGTACTCTGATTTTTCAGGATGAGATAACCTAAAAAATGTTAATTATATAATTGTCTGATGGTGCTGTTGAGTTCAACTTTGCCTTTACTGAGCCTGTAGGATTCATCCATTTCTTTTTTAAAACGTACATACAGGTATGTATATACATGCATAGGTGCTTAAGTGTGCTGCGGTGCATGTGTAGAGGACAGAGAATAACTTTCCAGAGTTGGTTCTCCCCTTCTACTATGTGGTTCCAGAGATGGAACTCAGGCTATGAGTACTGGCAGCAGGCAGCTTTGCCGTACTGAGTCATTTCAGCAGCTAAGGATGTGCCATTCTGAGAGTGGACCCCTCTGTCTCCAACTGGATTGATGAATTCATCTGTGTGTCCTTGGAGATCCATCAGCTCTTGTCTCATGAACTTTGATACTCAGTTGTTCCACCATGCACACTGAGGATTGTTTTGTCTTCTTATAGTATTTGCATGTAACATCCTCATTGTCTCTAATTCTTCAAACTGGCTAAAATTAATTGATGTATTCTGACTTCATGGCCAGCACAGCATATTCTGCCCATTCTTTCATCTTTAATCAGTGGATATCTTTATATTTAAAATGAGATTCTTATAAACAACAAATAGGTGAGTCTTATTTTTCATCCACCCTGACAACCCTTTTATGAAAATCAAATATTTGAATTGGGACCAATAGTCATTGGCATTAACAGTGACTATTGACATTGATTGGTTAATATCTATAATTTTTTACTGTTTTCTACCAGTAATCCTTATTTTTGTTTCTATTTTTTTCTAAGAATTCTGTGGTTCCATTTTTATCTGTTAGCATATCAATGTAGAAGTTTCTTTAGAAACTTGTTTTAGAGATTTAGTTATAGCTTGTAGTTTACCTTCAGAACTAATCCGAGTCTACTTTCAAATGACACTGGGAAGACTCAGTACAAGTGCCTTACAGTAACAGAGTAGTCTCAGTTTCTCCCCTTGCCTTCTGGATTATTGCCACCATTCATTGCTTTTACACAAATGCATATATAATTGATACATTTTTACTGTTAGTATTTTGAATAAAACTTCTATTCATTAGATCCATTAACAACAAGGTAAGTTTCCCCTCACTTGTTCAAATTTCAGTCTCTTCTCTTCCTTATGTAGATTTGAAATTCTGATCTTAATCATTTTCCTTCTCTCTAAAGAATCTATTTTACTATTTTTTCAGCATATAGCTACATGCAACAAATTCCTTCAGTTTTTATGTTTGTCTAAAAAAGGCTTCATTTCCTCTGTGTTTTGAGGACAGCTTATCAGGCACAGATTCTAGGTTGATGTTTTTATTTCTCTACACTTTAATTCTTCATGGCATTCTGGTTTGTTTACATGGCTTCTGAGAAGTCCGTGTAATTTCTGTCTTCAGTCCTTTATAAACAGGGTGTCCTATAGCCTTCCTTTTGAGTTTTAATTCCTTTTGATTTTTTTTCTTTAGCTTTGATTTTCTGGGACTTGAATGATACACCGTTATAATTTGGATCTGGAATCCAGCCCACCCCACCCATCCTTGTGTTGAATGTTCTGTCTTCAGCTTGATGCTATTGGGAGAGGGTGGAAATTAGAAGATGGAGTCTGGTAGGATGTCTTCTAGTCACAGGGACATGGCCTCAAAGGGAATTTTGGAATTATGGGGTCCTGTCTCTTCATTTTCCTCTCCTGGCTGCCTAAGATAAACAAGCTTTCTTGGCTACCAGTTCTTGCTATGATGGGCTTTACCACAAGCCCAAAGCACCAAAGCAGAAGTCTTCGGGACAGTGAGCCAAGTTCAACTTCCCTTTTTAAAGTTAATTAACATAAGTCTCTTGTTACACTAATGAAAGCCTAGTTCCTCTGACTAGGTATAGCTTATTTATTTACAGACACGTTCTCACTATAAAGCCCAGGTTGGCTTCAAACGTGCACTCAGCCTCCTGGGTGCTAGAACTGCAGGTGCATGCTAAGACGCCCAGCTTGGATTTTTCCTCCTCTTCTGTTTTGTTTCATTTATCTTTCTAGGTATTCTCTGGGGTTTCTGGAAGTGTGATTTCCTGTCTGTTGTCAATGTGGAGGAAATCCTCAGTCATTATTTAAAAACATTGCTTCTGGGGGCTGGAGAAATGGCCCAGAAGTCAAAGCACTTGATGCTCTTCCAGAGGAACCAAGTTTGGTTCCCAGAGCTCATGCTGGGGGGCTCACAGCTGCCTGTGACTCCAGCTCCAGGACATCTGACATTCTCTTCTGGCCTCTGCAGGCCACACCCATGTGGTGGACACTCGCACAGACACACATGTGTATACAGAATAAAATACTGTCTTTCCTCTATCCCGTTGTACCTGTCAGTCCTTTGTAGTTGTCACACAGTTCTTCTGTAGTCATAGATATTTTTGTTTTCTGGCCTTTTTCTCTGTTTTGCAGTTTGAGAATTTTCTGCTTTTGTATGTTTAAGTTCAAAGAGACTTCGTCTGCCTTGTCTAATCTACTAATGAGCCTAGTAAAGTGTGGGGGTCTGGGTATTGAGCTAGGCAAGCAACCCCAGATAACCTGAAAGGATGGCAGGTGTCTGGCCTGCTCTGCCTGATGTGATAACCTGGCCCCAGGAAATCACTGTAGATATGAATCTTCTTTTCCCCTACCCCAAACCACAACCAGGTTTTTGGGTTTCGTTTCCTCGTTCCTGAACTTCCACGTCAGCCCTACAACCTTCCTGCCTTTACCCCAAAGACCCCACCTTTAATTCCTGCCTTCTGTAACCATCAGAAAGTCCTCCCTATGTAAACCCCTGCCTTGGTTTTGATAACTGAACTACTCACCTATGTAGTATCCCAGGAGCTCCTCCTCCTGCCACACTCTGAGCCACCTGAGGCCCTGTTCGATCATCCTCCATTCTCTGGCATGGCTGGAGCACACAGCTGTGCGGGAGACGGAGACCCACCCACAGTAAAGACCTTCTTCATCTCTGTCATCTCTGTTAGTGTTTCGGTCTCTTCATTTAGATTCTTTATTAAAACTTCCATCTTTCTGCTTCTGCTTACAACATCCATCTATTTTTAGATTTTTTTGTACTTTTTACAGAAATTTCTCAACTTATTAATATAATTTTTCAAAATTTCCTGATATGTACAAAGAATTGATAAATGTTTGAGGTGAAGGAAATACCAAGGCTCTCCATCAAATAATTAAATATTGTATACATTAAGACTTTTAAAAACTTAGGTGACTGAAGAGATGGCTCAGCAGTTAAGAGCACTGATTGCTCTTGCAGAGGACCCAGGTTTGGTTCCCTGCACCCATATGGCAACTAACAACCATCCATAACTCCAGTTCCAGGGGATCCAATGCCCTATTCTGACCTCTGTGACCATTGCATGACATAGATACATTTACACACACAGGCAATATACATACACTAAAAATAATAAATAGAATATTTAAAAATAGTTTTTAGAAACTTTTTAAAAACATAGCAGTACTTTAATAATAACTGAATATTGGTCTAATAATTCCAGAAACCCTCTTGATATCTGATTATGGCTTTCATGCTTGGTCAGTCTACTTAAACTAAAGTCTATTCCCATTTAGTTTCTTTTTGAGAGTGAACTGTGACATACTAGGTGGGAGGAATTGTGCTCAGCAGTCTCTTAGTAATAGGTGGTGAGCTGCTGTGGAGACAGGGCATATTTTGTGGTCCTCTGACTGGATATCCATCTTTTCAAGAGTTTGTGTCCCTGTACTGAGAACTTGGCCAGTGCTTCTCACGTTCTGGCCAAGGTAGTTGGGACAGGGTACCTAGAGGGGACAGAAATGTCCTCTTTTTCCTCCCTAAGATAGGTCACATTCTGTTAGAATCCTATCTGTTTAGCCTCTGGGAAAACCATTTCTCCTAAAGGCAGACCTTGTCAAGAGGAGACCGCTGTGACGTATTTCAAATTCTCCGTTCCCCGGTCTTTCAGTCCAAGTATGGAGTGTTTTTGCTTCAGTATTTCCTGTGAGAACTTGGTGGAGCTGAGTGTGGTATAGCAGGTGATGGAGCGTCTCTGGAGTCTTTAACTCTCCAGAGTGCCCACACTGAGCCTCCAGGGTTTTATCAGTTATAGTCTGGGTTTTCCTGCCCCAGCACTCCTTCCCAGGGAACTTTCTGTCTTGGGTTTTCACTCTCTGTCTTTCTAATTTGGGAGCTGTCATTAGCTCTGTGAACCTCATTTCTCTGAAAGATCAATAAAAGTTGTTGGTTTTTCAGTTTGGTCAGCTAGTCACTTCTTTTTATTGGTTTTTTGTTTTGTCTTGTTTTGTTTAGATTTTATTTTATTTGTAGTTCCTTGTACATGTGAGAGTCTGTCTGTGTATGTGCACATAAGTGCAGTACTGAGGGGGGCCAGAAGGGGAAGTCACATCCCCTGGAGCTGATATTACAGGGAGTTGTTAGCCACCAGCTTTTCCCTCTTGTTAGGACAACATAGTGATTTCTGAGTTCCTTGCCTGGGAAACTAGAAACCAGAGGACCCCTCTGAAATTATTTCTTAGGAACACATTTTTTTTTCAGAAAATGAAATAAGGTTATTTTCAAGGTTATATTTCCAGTCTAAGCCTGTACCTGGCATTCTAAGTACCAATTTCTTTTTCGGTATTTATTATTAATACCGATCATTTCATCTTGGGGGAGATCTGCAATTGTGCTAATAGGGTATTGAACAGGACCAGTTATAATCACCAAACTTAAGGGATGAGGGAGGCAAGAAGGAATGATCTTCTTACTATTCAAAAAGTAAAAGCTCATCTGAGCAAGAACATTATTACTATTTAACTGTAAACTATTTTCATAAAGAATTAGAAGATGAAATTTTATCTTGGAAAATGAAATGACCTGCTGATGTCCACAACTGAAGAGTTCAGCAATCATTTTTCAGGAGTGGCAAGGTATTAAGAAGGTCTCTCTATGCAGCCCCAGCTGGCCTGGAACTCACTATGTAGACCAGGCTGGCCTCAGATTCACAGAGTTCCACCTGTCTCTTTTACAATGAAGGTCATCTTGGTGTGTGTGTGTGTGTGTGTGTGTGTGTGTGTGTGTGTGTGTGTGTGTTTGGGTGAGGGGGGAAGCGCTTGTGTAGACTGATGACCTTGAGCTCTGTAAATTTGGTTCTGTGTCTTGGGTGCTCTGGTTACCTGTTCCATGATCAGAGAATTGATGTCTAAACCCTTAAGTTCAACACTCCTATGTTGAACCTATTTATAAGCCTGTTCAGCAAAAACTCATTCTTTTTGGGCGACCAACACTGACTCTAGCCCCATGTTTAACCTGGACATACTCGTGAATGCCACCATCGCATCACAAGGGTGGCACACACTGCTTCTTTAAAGTGGCATGTTCAGACACCTGGTAGCTTTTTAGGTATGGATGCCCCGGGATAGCCTGGGTACTTTCACGGGTGTTAGAATGAACACCAAGATCCGAATCTCTTAATTTACATAGACTCATAACGCTTTCTGAGTCAAAGGAGTAGAAAAGCATCTTCACAGGTCACTTCGAGCCACTTACAGGAAGCAAGCCCATTTTTTAGTTGTAAAATCTATCAAGAAAGAATCTGAGACCTAACAGAATAACAAAATTAGTTGACATGCCAAGGTGGATGGGAAAATTTCATGAGGTCCCACCTCAAGATGAAGAGCTATAGCAATTGATGGATACTGAGGGAGGGAAAAAGAGAGATCAATTTTCCCCAGGGATGGGCTCCCTGAGAGGTTAGCTAACTCCAAGTGGTGAGCCAAGACCACCAAATGAACTCAGTGAATATATATATATATATATATATATATATATATATATATATATATGGAGCATATGTTTGTAATAATAATCAAAGAAGACAAGAAATTGAGAGGAAGCAAGGAGAAGCATGGGAGGAGCCCACCTGTGTCATTCAATACCCCAGGAGGTCAGAAGAGGGCTTCAGATCCCCTGGAACTGGAGTTAGGGGCAGTGATTAGCTGTCATGTGGGTGTTGGGAACTGAACCCAGGTCCTCTGCAAGAGCAGCCGGCACTCTTAATCACTGAGCCACCTCTCCAGCCCCTGAAAAGTTATCTCTAAACATGACAAAAGAAATTACTGAGTGTTGTAACAGGACTTGGCAAAGGAATGTGGGCTGCTGGAAAGAATGTGGGCTGCTGGAACTGCACATACGAGTGGGTGGGAGAGAGCTGGGGACAAATTTCTCCAGGAGAAATATCCAGTTTGCATACAGCTTCTTCTCAGCTAACATAGCAACAACAGTATGAACTTGAAAACATCATTATACCAAAGATAGGTTTAAATGGTTTTGAAAAATTGTGTGCGCATGAGTTCGTGTGTATGATGTGTATGTGTGTAAGTGTGGGCACTGTGTCATGGCACTCATGTGAGTGTCAGAGAGGACAACCTTGGGGGTCAGTCCTCACCCTTCACCTTGAGATAGATCTCTTTGTTTTTCTTGGTTGTTGCTGTGCATACCAGGCTAACTTAGAGTCTCTCCTTTGTCCACATTCCATCTCACTGTGGAAGCATGAGGCACTTTTACCACATCTGTCTTTACACGTTCTCTAGGGATTTGAGCTCAGGTCTTCATGTTTGTGTGGCAAGTGCTTTATCTACTGAGACATCTTCCCAGCCACCCAAAATACTTCTGCTGCGTGTAACCTAGAGACATTAAACATTAGCCTCACCTATCTGAACACATTCAGATTTGTATCTGGCATTTGTCTACAGTTGGGAAACATCATAAAGCCTATTTAATACCAAATGTTGAATATCTCACGCAATTTATTGAATACTCATGATTCAAAAGTGCTGGCAACACGGTACACTGCAAGGAATAGTTGTTTTCCCTCATGACCCTGGCTGACTGGAATCTGTGACTCATAACCGCTGGCCAGAGCTGTGATATGGTACTTAATATCACTAGCCTGGGAAAAGACCCAAATTCAAAATTCAAAGTTTGTTTTTTGTTGATGTGTATTGATTTTGTATCATCATGAAACTGACAAAAAAAAATCCAAATCCAAGTTCCGCATTCTATAGGACAGTCTATACCAGGGGCTTCTAAATTCATGACTCCTTTTCACCTGAGTAGCTTTTATATACCCAGGTATACAAGAATATAAAATAGGTGTCAATATATAAATCAGACATCTGCTGATAAGAAAACATAAAAAATTCAATGCATTGCTTTGGCATACATATAATTTCACCATTTATTATGGAAGAACACAGTTTTCATACTAAGGATATGGAAATGCTTATTATTTCTACACAAAGAATTAAATCTTGGCTGAATATCTGATACTGCAGGATGCAGACCATCATCAGCATTTTTCGAAGCTGATCTATCTTTTGATTTCATAATCACCAATATTGAGAACATTGCTTTGAATAAATACAAGGTACAAAAGGCAAATGTCTGTTTAGGGCCATTTCAGAAATTGTTGGAAATTCTGCCTTAATCCCAAGCCAAATCCATTGAATCATTTTTTAAAAATAAAACTCAAAGTCAGCAACTCTGACAGCAATTTTTAAAGTCAACGTTCTAACCCAATACACTCCAATGGTGCGAGAAATTTTATACTTACACGCTAAGGAGTGATGGTTGGAAAATATTGAAAGCCTTTGTTTTCTGTAATTAAACCATTATGTTCCTTTAGGAGCAAAAAACTGCTTTTACAGTAAAAATACTACAACTCCGACCATACGATAGTCTCGAATCTAAGCTGAGGCATTTCAGGCAGTATTTGTTGGTGTTAAGGGCGTTTACACATGAACAGTGTAAAGATCTCCTGTTTGCCTTCAGAACCAAGGCTATAGGGACTTGGTGTGATTTAACTTAGGTGAGCACTACCAGAGAAAACCTTGCCTTCACGACATGTTTGGCTTTGAATTAACTTTTCCTCACTGCATGTTCATAAAACTTTTATTGCTGCCAATTTCCTCACAACTCCCCTACTTGAGTTATGACCCCGTATGGAGTCGAGACTCATGGAGTAGGAGGCTGAGGCCTAAAAAAATGAGCAGGACAAAGGGCACAGAGGATCAGGTGGGAGGAGTCTGAGGAAGAGGAGAAGCAATGTCTGTGTCTCAGGCCTGAAACTACCCTTGTCCGGTAAGTGTCCCAGGGTTTCATGCCTTTCTTGTCCTTCTGCAGTGCGTTCCCATCTGCCTGCGTCTACATTTCCACCAGAAGTCTCCTCGCATGGCAGAGATCATTCTCCCCTTCCCTGGGAGAAGTGGTCCCCAGCACAGCCCTGCCGCAGCAAGGGGACCAGTGGCGCGTGAACAGCGCAGCCCACTGCACACCGGTGGGGTCGCTCTGAATGGCTCACTTCTCAGAACGTCCCCGTCGGGATTCCTGTCCACTCAGCCTTCCCCGCGGTCACTCTCTCCCACTCATTGCCAATGCTTCCAAAATGCAGCGCCTGCCCTTCCGCTCCCCTCACAAAGTCTGCTCTGGGGAGCCCAGTCTGAACAGCCTGCTTGCCAGCAATTGCAAGCAACCAAAAGCGAAGAGAATTGTGGGAAAGGCCTTGATGTGCCAGACTTAAAATACACCAAAACCCACTGATGGATGTGAACTTTGAAGAGACAGATTATTGGGAGAACTGTGTAAGGTAGGGCTGAGCTGAGGAACCTTGTCCTGGACCTTCCTGCCACCGCTCTGCCATGGTGCAAGCTGCTCCACCATACCCCCTCTGTGTTGAAGTAAAACCTCCAAAACTATGAGCAGAATACATGTTTTCTCTCTTGTCATTGTCAAGTGTAGGTCACAATGATGATAAACCAGCACATACACCTGAAAGCATTATGATTTATCTAAGATTTAAATTCAGCTAGGCTCCTGTGTTTTATCTGGCAACTCTATGTGACTTAGGAAGGATTTGAGACATTATCTGTAAGGCGCCTTGGCTCCAGTCAAAAGATGAATTTGAGCAAGGCTTCGGGGAGACCAATGAAGAGGTGCCAAGTTTCCCATGAGGCCCAGCACCCTGGGGCAGGTCGGTACATGGGGAAGTGGATTTGTAAAGCTACCTGTACTCTTGAAGTCAGCTCAGAACAACAGAATTACCTCACTGGATAGGTAGCAAAGAAAGAGACTTCCAAAAGCGAGTTTAGAAAGCGATACTAAACCTAGTCAGGCAGGAACTCCTCCCCCACCCTGTGACGTGCCCTGCAGTGCCTGCCCAGCCTGTGAACTACTCCTGGTGGTGGTTTGAATAAGAATATCCCTCATAGGCTCCAAGTGTTTGGACATCTCGTCCCCAGCTGGTGAACTGTTTCGAGAGGTTTGAGAAGGTGGGCCTTGCTGGAGGAAGTGTGTCAGTTGGGCGTGGGCTTAGAGAGTTCTTAAGCCTAGGCCTGATCTCTAGTCATTCTGTGCTTCCTGTGCCTGCTTGAAGATGTGGGCTTCTGCTCTCTGCACCTGTTCCAGCCCCTCATGCCTCCCTGCCAGGACACACTCTAACGCCCCTGGAACTGAAAGCTAAATAAACTCCCTTTTATGTTTCCTTGATCACAGTGTTTTATCACAGCAACAGAAAAGGAACTAATACACTCCTCTAGGGTAAACATTCTGCTACCAGAATCTGGCCTCAGAAGTTTCGTACCTCCACATTCCCTCTAAGCAACTCCTCCCAGTCCTGTCCTCTGACCTCTGCCTATGCAAAGGGTAGACATGATGGTCAATGATGCACCAGCTCTGCCTGACAAAGGGCAGGAGAGAAAAGCAGATTCCCTTCCACCTGTATTATTATTATTATCACTATTATTATTTATACTGGCCTTTTGAGTCAGGCTCTCACTGTGTAACCCAACTGCCCTGGAATTATATGTCAACCAGACTGGACTTGAACTCAGAAATACTCCGCCCTTATCTCCCAAGTGCTAGGTTAAAGTATGTAGCAAGGCGGTAAGTCAGAAACCCCTAGCCAAGGAACTACTGTCAACTACCTATGCTAGGACAGGGAGAGTTATTTTTCTTGGAGGGTGACTAAGATACTAAGATAATGGACCCACGCCACACCGAAGGGCATTTGAAGATTATAAACAGGCCTTAAAAAGAACGGAGGACATGAAACAGGACAGAGGTGGTAAGGGAGGAGCGCAGGCTGGGAGGGTGAATGTGATCAAAGCACGTACGAAATTTTCAGAAATTCAGCACAAATATTTCAAAATTATCTCTGGAGCATTTCTTCTCTTGTTCCCTGGAATGAAGTCTGCCCTATCAGATAACCTCTATGCATGACAGCCAAGCTCCTCAGAGCAATGTCACCAAACCCCTGCTCTCCTCATGGACATGAAATCGAAAGTATGCCTGGATGATGTGGAACGTCTGTTCTCGCAGGAATGCACTTCAGAAGGATCTAGATTAAAAAGAAAGAGGAAAAACGAAGCCCATTATACTAGCGGGTTCTCTTTCCTGTTTTGTTCTTTCTTCAGTTTGTGAAATGCACACCAAAGACCATTAGGGAGAGTAATTTGAATTGTTTCAGTCTAAGTTAAAGAGTTAAAGGAAAAAAATACTGCACTAAAGTGAACGAGGGTCTTCTTTCATTTTCTAACACTTGGATTCCATTGTAACTTCATATTTGAAGTTTTTCAGGGTGTTCCCTTAAAGCGAAAATTATAATACTCATGCAGACTCTAAAAAGGAACATGCATGAGCTATTATCTAAAGCCACATTTTTTAAAAAACCCACATTCATATATCCACACAGACAGTCATATAACTGAGTAAACCAGGCTGTGGTTCACATGTCAGTTCAGCATTCTTGCAATAGTCAAGTTGGGAACTCAGGACCCAAGGTTCATCTCAGTTATTTTCGTGTGGTATGTATTAAATTTTCCATGGTAACCTCATAGGGTAGACATTCTTCTTCCCATTTAATTGTGGAGATCAAGGCCTAAAAAGGTCACTTTCTCAAGATCATGTAGTCAACAAGTGACCATCAGAGGCTAAGCTTGAACTCTCAAAATGTGTATGTTGACATTCTGACCCCAGAACCTCAGAATGTAACTATATTTGGAGATAATACCTTTGAAGAGGTAACTAAGTACAAATGAAATCTTTAGATCTGAATCTGACCGCTGTCCTTGCAAGAGAAGAGAGATACCAAGGGCCTCTGGATACGGAGGAAGACCAGGTGAAGACGCAGGGAGAAGGCAGCTACCACCAGCTGAGATGTGGGGTCTCGGGCAGGTCAAACCCACGGACAAACCCTTGGACTTCTAATCTCCTGAACTGTGAAAAAATAAATTGATGCTGTTAATGTGCCCAGTGTGTGGTGCTTTTCTATGGACTCCCAACAGACTTATGACAGTGACCAGGTCCAGAAGTGCAGGGAGGTTCACTCGTTTAGGTGACCCATCCACCAGTCTCAGGCCCCAGACCATGACTGGAGTCTTAGAATCAGGAACTGGCCATACTCCTTTCTAAGGAACTTCCTTTCCAGTCAGTTTCCTGAGTATTTCTCCTAGAGACTTATGGTTAAAGGAACAGGTCTCTGTGATCCATCACAGGTCTGGGGGCGGGGAGGGGGGTGGGTGGGCAGAGCAAGAGCAGACTGTTCCAGCAACCCAGACAAGTGGTTCCAGACATGGAAGTACTTATCGGCAGGAGAGGCACTCTGGGTGAGAATCTGCCTTGGTCTATCAGTGTGTTGATGGGAGCAGGTTCCCTTCTTACAACAAAATTTTCGTTTCCAGAATTTCCAAAGCCTCCCAAAGAGAAGAAGGAAATGGTTAACTTTCTTCTCCTCTCCATTCCCCCTCCATCACTAGCACAGTCATAAGTGAGGGCTTTCATCCCTGCAGTTTCTGGTTTGCATGTTGTCCCATCCCTGCTCATAAATTCCTCTTATAATTCTCATGTGTTCCATCAGTTAGCAAATCTCTCAGGGTTTGGCAATTTGATATTATATGTATGTTTGGTATATGCAATAGACAGACTCTCTAAGCACAATTCTCAAGGCAGGGACCCTTTCAGTGAAGTTCATAAGGCAGTTTGGAAATACTCGGTCCTCCAGATAACTGGAGTGCCTTACAGGAGATTCGGAATGTCCTCAAACCAGGATATGGTGTCAAGGCAGACTCTAGCTTTAAGAATACAAAGAAGGCAGGGTCTGTTAAGTATTGAACTTAAAACTACATCAATCCCACTGTACCGAACATTGTTACATTACAGGCAAAATATAAGCTCTTAACACCCCATTCTGTCCTTCTGAAATCAGATTATTAGACTCAGAAGACCCCGGTGCTGGCCTCACTGTCTCCGTTGAATGGGATGAAGTGATCTGAAGGACTAATTTACTAACTAGGAATCCCCTTTGCCAGAAGAGTTCAGCCAGTATTGGTGGATTCTCTGAAAAGAACCCCAAAGTTATGGGGTATTGACACTATTATCCAAACTGCTGGGGGGCATGGGATACACAAAGAACCGTGTAAATGCGTGGCCTTGACATAACAGCGGAAAATTACCAGAGCAGCGTTCTCTCATAATTATCATAGCCATGCAATGTAGAACCATCATATGTATACATATCTCCTTTACACATAAGTTCCTTAGAACTGAGGTAAAACACCCAGCACATGATTCTCTAGGTGAGAAGCCATGTCCACCAGTCCATTGGTCATCTTCCAGATGTGAATGTTGTCTCCTGCAGAGCTACCTGAACTGTTATGGAAGAAATAATTTTGCCATTGTCAAACAGAATCAAATTTTCTGGCCAGTCTTCATTCCTAAGTGTAGAGAGAGCTTAACAACAAAATGAGAACAACAAAAAGAGAAGACAAGGTGGGATAAAAATAAGAAAAATAAGAAAACTGCAGGATTATGAAACTGTCAAAATGAAACCCACCGTTTTGAGCAATAAATATATGCTAAAAAGCAGAACAGACACACAGAGGCCAATGAAATGACCCCCTCAAGAAGCAAAGGCACCTAAACTTAGGCTCTGCTCTCAAGAGCAGAAGGCTCCTTTCTGCAACTGGTACCTCTAAGAATCCTGCCCTTTACACCCCAGCTGATATGGGCCATGTGCAAATTATTCTGGCCTATGCTGGAAAACTGAAGTGGTCCTCATTGACAGGAGGCAAACTGAGTTCAGAAACGAAGTTACTGTGCCTGCAACTGGCGCCTACAGTCAGAATTCATGAAATCCTGTACTCAGAACCAGCAATATTGTTTTACCTCAACTAGTTTCCTGTTTTGGCTGCCTGTGTCGGGTGATGGCATAGAGAACTAGAAAATCTACCATCTTAGAGTAATAATGAGCAACCTGCTGTCACCAGGGTCAGGGTCACCTGACGAGGGAAAATCTACTGCTATGTCTCCAAGGGTGTCAAGCATCCCTTCTCCAATGCCGATGGCACTAGGAAGTTTACTGCTTTGCAACAGATCCAGCTCTGAGCAGGAGTGTTTCTATTTCTGTTTGTCTTTCTTGCTTTTGACCATGAGCTGACATCTGTGCTGCAGCCTTGTAGGCTCTCTTGCTTATTCCTCCATCGTGGAGCAGACCCACTGATTTTGAGATGCGCCCTCGTCCCAAGCCAAAGGTTCTCAGAGTGCACCTCTTATAGCCCATAGCCTGCTTCCCAAATTGAGCCTCCTCTCCTTTCACATAATCTTCACCTAGAGACTCTGTATGAGGTCTCACTTTCAGAATGGGTTGCTGTGCTCCATTCAAAGGTACTACTGCTAAATCCTGTAACCAACAGAGAGCAACTCCAGCCTGTGCAGTCTACGATACCCATGGGTTCCCCCTCTCCCCTACATACACTCTGACATCAGAGCCTGGCTAGTCTACTCTCACACCTAGTTTACCTAAATCAAAATACAGAAAATAGTATAAAAGCATGAGGTGCTTTATAGCTTGCTATTGGCTAGGCAATTTTGCAAGCTGAGACTTTCTGAATCAGCCAGGAAGTTAAGGAAGCTAGTTTTCCGTGGACACAGGAAAACTCTAGACGAAATCTGTCAATGATCTCTGCTGAGTATAAACAAGGGGCCTCCAACCCCAAGGAAGAGGAAGAATAAACAGACAGTGCTCTAGACCTTCCTTGTGAATGACTCTCTTTGGCTCTCTCCTAAGACAGCAGTAAGAAAACACACACAGACACACACACACAGACACACACACACAGACAGACACACACACACACGTCAACTATATTTATTTCTATATATTTATTATATATGTTATATATATTCAAAGAGGGGTATTAGATTGGCTTACATGATATACTTCGGGTAGTCTCATACTGGAGAGACTGAGAACCTGGTAGTCACTCAATCAACAAGGCTGGGTACCCTACTAGTCTCATCTGAAGGCCAACGGATGCCTAGAGAGCTGCTGTTCCTCACTCCATGGTGGAGGCTTGAAGAAGCTGGTTTCTGATATCAGTGAAGAATGCAGAAATAGCAAAGCAGATAAACTTGCTAGCAAGAAGGCAAACAGGCGACCACCTCCCCAAGGCTCACATCACAGAAGACAGGACAGAAAGAAGAAAGACTGTAAGAACTAGAATCAGGGAAGATGAGAGAAAAACAGTGTCTTTTGGACATGAAAGGACAACTGCACTCATGAACTCCAAGCAGCTGTGGTTACCTATCTAAGATCTGTATAAGATGAAGTCAGTCAACATTCTAACCTGAGCTAGAGGGGTTCATGACACAGGGTGATCAAACAGAATCAGTCAGTCCTTATAAGAAGAAACACCATGGAGTTTGCTTGCTTTGTTGTATGAAGACGCAGTGAGAACATGGCTACCTGCCAGATCTTGATCTTGGACCTCCTAGCCTCTAGAACTAGGAGAAAAACAAGTTTCCATAAGCCACAGTTCGTGCTGTTCAGTCATGATTGCATAAGCAGACTAAGACAAAGGCTTAATAAAACATTGACTTGTCTTGGTTATCCAAGGAAAACATAAAGATAAGACTTCATCCATGGGTGTATCATTGGGTAGTGGGCAAAGCATCTTCCTGTGCATTACTAGACCTCAGCTGTAGACCAGAGTGTACATTAAAATGTTCACTGTATTTAAGGACAGTAAAGCGAAGGCAATTTTTGCAGTGTCCCATCGACAGATTATCTAAACCAAACTGCAGTGTCTTCCCCGGGCACAGAAAATGTGCACGAGTGAGTGCTGCCTGCCAGTCTGGTGCTTCCAAAGCTTTATCAACTCCCAGGACGAAACAGAGTCCTTGTGTAGAAGCCTCTGCATGAAGAAAGCACTCAGCTATGCTAAATAGAATTACAAATCAGCTTGGTCAGTGACAATTATTATTTTTTTCTTAGAATCCCTTTTTGCATTAATTCTCTTGTCATTTCTCTCCAAATTCTCATTTTTCTCCGCTGATGTGGAAAGCCAAGCTCACACAACCAAATTCTAAAATAAATTACTCATGTGAAGCTTTATATAGAAGATAATGAGTGTCTGAGGGACAGAGTCTTCAAGATTTTACAGTAAATGCTGAAGCAGATTTCATGAAGGATGATAAGAAGGGGGAAATTGCTTCTCAAGAACATTGCTAGCAACTGTTTCAAGGCTGACAGAACAACTGGACATATAATCAGAGAGAATACAGCGTTGATTATAGTGGATTATAGCAAGAGCCATCATCACACTGCTGTAATTATATATCAGCAGTGAGGCTTCAAGTTCTTTTTTTAGAAATCACTACAAACTTTACAGGAATAGATCCAAGATATCAAGAGACATAAGGATCTCAGCAAGAACGCTTTGTGGCTGAGGAAGTGACATTTGCCCCCTCCACTCCTCCATCTCAAAACCACCCCCAAGTTCAACACGCATTGCCTAGGACAAGTAGCCGGCAAAGCATAGCTTTTCTTCTCAATCATCTTGATTTTTTTCATAAACTAGTGTGTATAGATGCACACTTTCAAAGCAGATATACTCTAAAAGCATTTGAAATAGAAATGGCTTAACTTGTCAATACAAAGAGACACTTTTTATAATTGTTTTTCTTGCCAAAAACGTATACTGCTACCGTCATTTACCGAAAACGATGAAAGTCTTTCATTGTTATCAATAGCAGAAATAAATGAAAGATGTCATTTTAAAATAAAAATAGAAAATGTTTTAATATCATGTTGATTTTTAAGAAGTTGTGCTGCTTGAAGTCAGTGCCTATTCCATTAACTTCCAAGAGTAATTTTCTTAATGGTCTTGCCTCCTGTACCTGGGTGCCGGGAGCAAGATGTCTCCATTCCTCCTGTTTATGTTCTAAAGAAAAGCTCTCCGGTAATGCAATTAAGTTGAACTTTTGACATGGCTCTCTGCAAAATAAGGGTAATGACTAAACAACAATGGTAGACCGGTAATTTAGCAGCATCTGCAGCAACACACTTAAATTTCAAGTAAAAACTACATAAGACCGAAACCCTTTGTTATTTTCCAGGATTTTTTTTTTTCTTTTTTCCAGTAAAAATGTGACATGGTGGCTGCATCCTACTCCTATAAACTATTCATTGCCAAAGTAACAATTGGTTACTCACATATTCTTTATTTGATGCACTCAAGGGGTCATGTCCTTGGTGAGAATTAACCTGAGTTACAAAAATATGCAAAGATCAAAAAAAATTTTTTTTGAAATGTCATAGAGAGGCCGAAGAAATGGCTCAGCAGTTAAGAGCACTGGCTCTTGCAAAGGACCGGGTTTGGTTCCTAGCACCTACATGGAGGCTAACAACTGTCTATAATTATAGTTCCAGAGGATCTGATGCCCTCTTCTGAGTTCCATGGGCATTGAATAACATGCGTACAATTACATACACGCAGGCAAAATACTCAAATGCACTAAAGAAGAAAAGAACCAAACAGTCCACAGTACTAATATTAGAAGCAGTTATATTTTAGTATAAGTGATTAGACAGTTTCACCAAGTGATTGAAAGACTCCAAGCCCTGGGGGTGTCTGCTTATGTTTATGTGGATCTTGTTCATGCTATTACCATTGCTGTAAATTCATATGTGCAAGCTCCCAGGAGCTTGCAAGACTCTGTATCCATGTGGTCATGTACCCTCTCCCTGGCTCTTACAATCTTTCTACCCCCTCTTCCTCAGTGGTCCCTGAGCCCTGGGTGGTGGGGGTTTAATGAGAGTCCTAGCCAAGGGCCCACGCTCTGAAGACTCTTATTCTCTACACTTCGACCAGTTGTGGCCTTTTGTATTCCTTTCCCTCTGTTGCATGAGGGAGTTTCATTGAGAATTGAGAAATGCTTTAGTGTTCTCATTACCCCTTGTTCTATGTGCTGTGAGCCTTAGGTGCAGAGGTTGCACTGTAGATGTGCTACTTAGGTTTGGGCAATTCATGAACAATGGCTGTGTGTGACCAGTTGTGGAACTCTGTAATAGTCTCTGTTGCAAAAGAAGCTTCTTTGATGAGTGGTGACTGGGATACTTGTCTCTAAATATAAGCATCCATATTTTGCACATAGTAAGAAATTACACTTGTCTATGGATTTGACAGCCTTGGGTTTTTCTCTCAGATCTATGACCTCTCCAGTCATGTGTATTTGACTATGTTTACAGTACCACACATAGGTTTCCTCACATCCAGTGAACTTTAAGTCCAATTAGCTAGTTGTTGATTGCCTCCAAGATGAAAGTGTCACTGTTGTACCAATGTCATTTGCTGTGCTGGTCATTGATGTAACTATTAGACCTTGAAGCTGAAGTTGGACCATGGATTGATGGTCTCCCTTAACAGTTTGTGTGGTTCTTTCCAAAGCTATGTGAGCTGGCCTCAAAAGGAAGTGGCTTCCAGGTCAGTTCCAGCTCCATTGCTTAAAATCCTGTGTCCTAAGTCTGTCTTCTCTTCAGCACTAGGGTCTTGACTTCAAGTTCTGGGAGGCAATCAAGGAATGTGGCAATAGCCTGTGTAATTTTGGGAGTCTTTTGGAATACCCTGACCAGAAATTCACAGGGAAGATTCTCTTGTCTAGCACTGTTTCTTTTTACATAGCCTTCAGCTGTATACATAGACTCATGTAGAGATAGTGTTTGTATAATTTGTCGTTAGGTTGTTGGACTAATATGATTCCCTCTGGTTTTTCACACTAGCTAGGCATTATTATCTCCTCTCTCTCTCTTCCTGTCTAACCCTCCCTCCATACCCTCCCCTTTTAAAGTGTCCCCATTATCTATAGTTCTCCCTTGATAATACCATCTCCTAACGCCCCACTTCTCTTGAGCTCCCTCTTTGCCTTTACCCCCATCACTCCTTGTATAACCTCTCTCTCCCCTCCCATTTTAAATAGCCCCATTTTACCCGTTTCGGCCTTAGGAACACCTCTCTTCTACTGTTCTTTCTCCAGCAATATATTTTTAAAGATAGTGATCTCCTTTAAAAGGCTTCACTCAATTTAAATAAGTAAATTACTTTTATAGATAAATAAATGCCTTTTTAGAAGATTAAATCCATCAACTTTTATCACAATCATTTTTGAAGGCGTATGGCAGATATTAATGCATATTTTTCCATTCTTATAGTTCATGAAAAGTCTTCATACTGGACTCTGGTGCTCTTGCCTTCAATAGAACAAATGTTGTTGAGTTATCTAATGCTTCCAAAAATAATTTGTATTTGTTTATTGTTGTTGTTCATTTGAGGGAGGGTCTCACTTGGTACACTGAGTTCATTTCTTTGTAACTGGTTCGAAGTATAGCATGTTTTATCCAACCAAGCTATTTTTAATCAACATTTTCACCCATGATAGAGCAAACATTTGCTATTTGTGTTCCCCATAATATATATAGCCACTTACTTATTGATTTATAAAGTGACTTTTAAGCCTTACTTATAATGGCATTTAATATTTGCAATTGAGAGTTTGTGCTAAGGAACAGTAACTACATCTGGATTAAATTTCCTTATCTTTATCTATTATATATATATATATGTATATATATATATATATAGAGAGAGAGAGAGAGAGAGAGAGAGAGAGAGAGATAGATATCCAATTCTTTTGAGGGTTTTTTATAAACAGGGACGATTAACATTGTTTGGGGTGCTTTAAGAAATCTTCCCCAAATTTCTGTTTTCTAACATGAAGCTACTGAAATACAAAGCCTAACCATATGAGAACTGAGTTAGAAGTTGCTGCCTTTTTGAAGGAATGAGTACTTTTGAAGGAAAAATAGAACAAGTTTTCATTTTACATTTTGCTATGTGGGTAACTGTCACTTAGCTTTCCATATCTAGAAGGATGTTGAGGTTAAAATTCTCCTTATTATGTATATATGATTTATAGTCACCTCTGTGTCCTCAGGTCTGATCAATCAAGGATCAAAAATATCTGAAAACAAAAATCTCCATTGAAAATTCACAGGCTTTTCACTTGTTATTGTTCTCTGAATGATTTTTATAAATTTTAGGCAAGAAAATCAGCTTGCTTTGTCTACCAACTACTCAAGTAGCCTTTGCGATTACAAATTACCTAGAGATGGGTTCAAGTCTAAGAGAGGCTGCACAAGGCTCATGCAAATACTAAGTCATTTTATACAAAGGGCCTGGCATCCGCCAGTTTTGGAGTCCACAGTTGTGGGTGTGGGGGTCCAGCCTGTCCTCAAGAATACTGAAAGATGGCCATATATCATTCAATCTTTATTATAGAACAAACATTAACCCCATGTTACAGATGAAAAGCTGAATTTCAAAGACATGAAATAACATCTTAAATGTCAGATCAGTAGGAGACAAGGAAACTCCCTGAGCCAAACCGAGTGATTTTCCTCAAGGTGAAACCCAAGCAAAATATATTAACGTGTATTATGACCAAGATTAAGGGCAATGTTTTTCTAGCATTTCGTTTTATAATATTTAAAATAAACACGTTTCTAAGAATTTTTTTCATTATCAAACACTCAAAAAAAAAAAAAAAAAAAAAAACTCTTGAAATTCTTGTCAGAGCCCCTGCCTACATAACCAACCTAAAAACGCTCCCTTTTTACCTGTGATAAGAGTCATTTATTATCAAGCTCAAGGGTTTAGATACTCATTTATGCATAGTATATTATTTTTATATTTTTAAAGGATCTGTGCTTATGCTAAAATAAGAGCAGCCATTTGATATTGGCTTGTTTTCAAAATAAAAACAGTGTATCATTTCAAAGGCTTCTTCCTGAGGCAGTTAGTTGTCTGCCCATGCAAGTGAGGGAGAGGATTTTATTCTCCGGAATCTTGAGGGCTGTTCAGCAGGTAACCACTCAGAGGCGCCTGTTCTCCGGTGGTGGAGAGAGGAGGGGGCGTCAAAAGCAGATTTTCTGGGCTAAGAACTGGGAGGTGCTGGGAGTGTGTGTACGGGATTACTTAACTGGAGAGAGACTGCTTGAGAACAGCTGCTCTGGGTACGAAAACAAGGGGAGGAGCGCTGTTAACAGAGCTGTGGGGAGCCTGGCCCAGGATGCAGTGTGAACTGACTATGCCGCCCCAGTGAGAAAACCTAACAAACTTCTGACTTGCTCTTCAGGACTTTTGCTAAACCTTGGATTTAGGCCAGATTTTAACCTTGAAAAATGTTCATGACTTTGCTTTGTACTTCATTCCTGAATGATAAGATCTGAGCTAGGTGATTGCATCCTAAAGTAAATCTGAGCTAGAGGAAGTCACCCAAATGCCAGCTTGTCCATGCATAACAAGAGCTCTGGCTTAAGGAATACTGTGCCACAGTTAGTGTGAACCTGAACAAGGACGAGCTTCCTTAAGAGGCCACATTCAGCTGGGGTGGTGAGGCATGCCTGGAATCCCAGTGCTGGGAGGCAGGAAGGAGGACTGCTGTGAGTTTTGAGGCCAGCCAGGGCTATAGCCTGAGCTTAATTAGTGCAGCAGATGAGCCCACATGAGATCAAATCAGAAGCTCCTCATTGTAGTAGTCTTATAGAACTTTCAGCAGCAACTTCAAGTTTAACTTCTGCACAAGAACGATTTCATTAATAAATTAACTAAACATCTGCCCAACTAACTAACTAACTAAAACTCCAAAAGCCCATTAGTTATTCTGATATGTCTGTCTGTAATCCCAGCTTTTGAGAAGCTGAGGCAGGAAGTTGGAGAGTCAGAGGCTAATCTGGCCTATATGGTGAGTCCCTATCTAATAACCAAGAATTAAAGGTGAGGAGTGCTTGCCGAACATGGCCCAAACCCTGCGTTCGATCTCCAGTACAGCAGCCATCAACAACAAAAAAGGCCACTCCATTCGTTCCACCTCCTGTCTCCATGGCAACACTAGGGCTCATCTGAGGTGAGACTCAGAAGTCCAGCTGGGAAGAGCAGACCACAGGTGATTGGTTAATTCAGTCAGTCAGGGAACTGCAGTTGTCATTCTCTCCGGTGACTTGGCTGACCTATGTATGACTAGATCCTCAGCTTTCACCTTCAGTTTACTGTCAGTGGCATCTTGTTCTCTTTATTTCCCATAACTTTGAGGGACTCACGCTGAATGTTCCTGAGAAGCTAATGCTATTTCAAAAAACTGAATATTGGGACTAGGTGGTTCAGTGGTTAAGAGCCCTTACTGGTTTTGCTGAAGACCCAGGTTCTGTTCCCAGTACCCACAGGGCATATTATAACTGCTGTAACTCCAGCTCAGGGAATCTGATGCTTTTTTTCTGGCTTCCGTTGAGTCCTGCACATAAACTCACGTAGTTACACACATATGCATATAAAGAATAAATAAATAACTTTTTAATTAAAAAAATCAACTCTTTACTAAATTTCTTTATTTCTACTACTTAATATTAAAATCTAAAAATACTTTCATAAGCATAAATATAAAAAATGTGAATTATTTTTGTAAAAGTATTTACATGATAGTCTGTGGTAAAGGTTGAAGCGTTGCATTTGGAAGATTAATGGAAGTCAGGTCCTTGTAAGCACTTCCTTGTCTTTGTCAGCCTTTTTAGTTTCAATAAGAAGATCTTTCCTTCTCATCTTTTCTTTATTGTTAAGTTCACAGCATTCTAGCATATCAGTTACTTATGCTTTCTGCTTATTTATTTTGACTTTGTACTGCTAGGTATTAAACCAAATCCTGGCATATGCTAAATGTTCTGCCACTATGTCACATTCTCGCCCTTTGGTTTTTGGAGACTGTGTAGCCCAGACTAGTCTCATACTCATGATTCTCCTGCTCCAACTCCCCAGACTGGGATTTCAGGCATGTGCCCTAACACATGAGTTCATACAAGTTTTTTTTTTAAACTATTCATTTTAATTTTTGTTTTGCAACAAAGCAATACATAAGTAAATAAAGTTGAGGAATGCATTTCAGAAAGCTCTGTGCTTTCTGGGAAAGTTCTAGGTTACAGTAATCATTAAGCCTGCTACCTAAAAAAATAGAAACAAAACAAAACACCAAAACAATACAAGAGCCCTGGAAAATATGTACCAACCTCTTTGTGAGCTAGGCCCATTTCCCATGATATCCCAAGGTTCAAATAATGCATGGAGCTGTCTCCATCTACTCTTATTAATTAGTCATTCACAGATATTTATCATGCATCTCTACCATGTCAAACACTATCTAAGGTAACAGCCTATCAAAGAGAACCATGAAGTTTATACGTCAAGTCACGGTCTACAGGTCCACTCAACTTTCTCTTAACATTTAATATTATTTTACTGAAGGTTGCATGATAATCAAAACTACCAAATTAGATTGTAGTCAGAAGGTTAGTTAATTGAATGTTGCTCATATTTTAATCATATTCTCATAATATAACTGTGGAATTTACTTCTTATAGTTATTTACTATTTGTCAGGTTCAGGGTTCGAGAGACGCAGCAGACAGAAGGGACCGGACTCCGCTGGCAGCTAACAGGACCCGACTTTATTGAGAGAAGACCAGATGGGACTAGCTCCTCCGCACCCACGAGTGGAGAAACGCTAGCCCCCCTTGGGGGCTAGCCTCTCCGAAGAGATGGTGGAGGCTAGCCCCCTCACCCCCATCTTGGGGCTGGGGCTCCAGGAAACCGGGCTGGCGTGATCAGCCCAAGTCTGAGTCTCAAAAGCCCCGCACAGCACCAGCAGCACCAGCACCAGCAGAAGCCACACCAGCAGCAGCAGAAGCCCAAGCAGCAGAAGCAGAAGCACACGAAGTACAAGCCCAAACACAAGCACGTTGTCCAAGTCCTCAAAACCTTTTAAACCTTCAGTCCCCTCCTGGCTTTTTGGGGAGGGGGGTTGCCATGACATCTGATTGATGTTTCAGGCAAGCTTCTGTCCAGGAAGTAGTCCTTTTCCAGAGCTGTTCATGAATTCCTTGCTTATCTGCCAAGGAATTTGGGATCTGGAACCGGTTTGCAAGGCTTAGATAAGCTCTGGCTCCAAGTTTCTTCCAGAGTCCGAAACTGTTGGGGGTCTCATTCACACCTTACACTATTATCTGTAAATCAGTACCTCATCACTTTCTGCTCAACACTAGGATCTTGTTTCTTTAAATTTTTATCAGCATAGGATTTATTAACATTTATAAGCTTCTGAGCACTGATTAAAACATTTTGGCAGGAAAAATAAAAGGCAGTCACTGCCCTCAAGGGACTTCCTGTGTCCTGGGATGCTAGTATACTCAAACAGGTAGACAGCCAGATGTGACCTGGGTCCAACTAAACAGGACAGGGTGAATATGCATATTTATTTTTTTCAGAAAAATATCAAGCTTTCTTGAGAAATAGAGAGATACTTATTGTTATGAGAAAGGTTAATTCTCCCAAATTTGTTATATGGCTTTGTAACAATTTCTGTGAAAGTCCAACAGGCCTTGCTTTAACTCTAGATGTGTTGAGGCATAGTTGACAAATAGGACCTGAGCTTATTTACCATGTAGCACTTGGCCCATCAATGTATGCATACACTGTGAAATACATAATCAGGCTGAATAACATTGCTACCAGTTTAAATATGGCTGCCTACTTTTCTACTCTTCCAGTCCTTCCTTTTTCTTCCCCCTTCCTTCTTATATTTCTGTTGTGGCAACATTTACGATCTGTCTAGCAATTCTCAAGTGTAAAATACAGTACTATCAACTGTACCGGCATGTGATACATTGGAGCTCCAGATCTCACCCATTTGACAAACAAATTTTGTATCCTCTCACCAGCACCTCCCATTCTCCCTTGCTAGTCACCCTTAGCAATTACTATCTACTCTCTGCAAGTCTGACTGTTTCAAACTCCACACATACATGCAATAACGCAGTATTTGTCTTTTGGTATTTGGCAAACTTCGCTGAGCATAACGCTCTCTAGTTTTGTTCATATTGTCACAAATAGTAGGATTTCTCTTCTTTTTAAAGCCTGAATAATATTCCACATTTCTTTTTCCATTTGTATTTTGGCAGACAGTTAGGTTGTCTCTGAATCTTGGCTATTGTGCATAATGCTTCCGTGAACATGGGAATGCAGACTTATCTTTGAGGTATTTCATTTTCCTTGTATGCATGCCCCTCAAAGGATTGTTAGAGCATATGGAAATATAAAAAATATTACAAATACATGGATACTTATACATTATTTAATAATCTTTGGGTCAAAGGGAAATTAAAAAATCTGCAACAAATGACAATGAAAATTCCATTGTAGAAAAAGTAACAGGGTGTGGTGAAAGTGAGGCTGAAAAGATCCCAAACAACCTGCTTTACCCTCAAAGGAACTGGGAAAAGAACAACCCAAGCCAAAAAATGTGAGACAAAAAAAAGACTAGTGTAGAACTAAATCAAAGAATCAAGTCAGTAGGAAACATAACAAAATAGATTTTTAAAAAATCAAATACTGACAGACTTCAGCTGAATTAAGAAAGAAAAAAAAGAGTAAAAAGCAGAAATGAAAGAGACATTACAATAGATCCCTCAGTAGTAACAAAGGGTTACATCTATCTCTCACACTGCACAGATCAATTCAAATGTATGGAGGACTTTAATGTAAGACCTGAAATACAGGCAAGATACTTCAAGATGCAGGCACAGGTAAGGACTTTTTAAGTTCAGCTTAGGAAACAGTAGCAAGAATTGACACCTGAATTGGAGGAGGGACATATAGAGAGAAGATAAATAAGAACAAAATATAATGACATATCCATGAGAATGCCATAATGGAATCATCACACCATGCTCACTTAAAATTTAGTCAAAAACAAATTTTAAAATAAAAACCTGAGATAAATTTTAGAAAGGATTATAAGCGATTACTGTGAATATTAATATGCCAACAAATTGGGTAAACTTAAAAGAAATGGACAATTGAGGGCTAGAGAGATAGCTCAGGGGGTAAGAGTGTTTGCTACAGAGGTAAAAGGCCCTGAGTTCAAATCTCCAGAACCTAAGTACAAAGTCACAAGTGTCTGTCCAGCACTGTGGGAGGCATAGACAGGATGATGCTGGAGGCTTCTGGCCACCACCTAGCTCCAGGTCCAATGAGAAACTGTCTCAAGGGAATAAGGTGGAGCATGAGAGAGCAGGGCACATGATGTCCTTGTCTGGCTCATGTGCCCTCCCACACTCGTCAGCACACACACACACACACACACACACACACACACACACACGTTTTAAATGATTCAGGAAACAAACACACACAATTTAAATATACATAAAAGAAAAGAATAAATTCCTAGATATATATATATACTCATCCATGATTCAACAAAGAACTAGAAAGTTTGAACAGACCTATAATAGAGACTGGGAGCAGGGTCCCACCTGTAATTCCAGTATTTGGGAGGCTAAGGAAAGATTGTGAGTTCGAAGCCACCCTGTAGTACAAAATAATATCCTTTCTTAAACAAAACAAAGCTCCAGATAAAGAAAAACCCAGAATCAAATGGCCTCATGGGTAAAATGTATCAAACATTAAAGGAAGAATTAATACCAATCTTTCCTAAACTCATAAACTCCTTCGAAAAGCAAAAGCAGGACTAGTCCTTTGCTCTAGGGAAAGCAGTGTCATTCTGTTCCTAAGCATAAAGAAAGAACAGCACAGGCTAATGACTCCAGTGAACGCAGATACTGAACTCTGTCAATATGACATTAGCAAAACTGAATTTAACAGCATTGTAAAAGGATAACACATCACACATGGCTGAAAGGAATTCATACCTGGGGACCAGGATGGTTTAAAATATGCAAATTAGCCAGGCGTGGTGGTGCCATACATCTTTCGTTCCAGTACTCAGGAGGCAGAGGCAGGTGGATCTCTGCACATTCAAGGCCAGCCTGGTCTACATAGTGAGTTCCAGGTTAGTTGAGGCTATGGGGAGGCTCTGTCTCAGAAAGACCTCCCAAAAAGCAAATTAACGGAGGTGGTCCCCAAGTTAACAGAACGAAGGTGAGGCATTATGTGATCCTTCAAAATGCAGCATCCATTCAGAGGCAGAAGCTCTCAACTGAGTAAGTACAGAAGAAACTTACTCAATACCTAGTTAACATCAGAATCAATAGGGAAAAAACAGAAAGCTTTTCTTCTGAGACATGGTACAAGGCAAAGCTGCTTTCTCTTGCCTTTTATTCAACATTTACAGGGAAGTCCTTGCTGAGCAAATAGAAAAGAAAAGGGCAATGTAGGAAGGAGGCATCTAAGTTATGACAGTAGCAGTGAGATGATGATGTTTGCAGTTGGGAAGGATGGACGGGTCACACAATGCAAAGAACCACAAAGACCCAGAAACAACAGGCTAGACTACAGTGAGGCTGCAGGATACAAAACCAAGTGGTATTTCCCATGTAACAAGATATCATCCAAATATGAGTGGACATACTTGGCCTATAATCACTACAAAGAGAAAAGAAAAATAACAAAAGAAACTTAGCCAAAGAGGGAAAAGTCTTGTGTACTGAAAACTATAAAATGTTGATGAAGGACACTAAAAGATATCCTTATTGCATGGGTTTAAAGAATTGATATTTTTAAGATGTTCATGTTGCCCAAACTGAAAAAACAGGCAGATTTAATACAATCCCTATAAGAATCCCAGAATTTTTATAGAAATAGGGAAAAACAATCCTGAAATTCATACAATACTACAAAAGACCCCAAATAACCAAAGCCACTTGGAACAAGAAAGAAAAACTAATGGTATCACACTGCCTGATTTCAAAATCTATTATTAGCCTACATGCATTAATATACTATGTGCAGCAGGGTTGGAGAGGGAGCTCAGATTACAAAGTACCTGCTTTGAGATTCCAGGACATGAGCTCCAGCCCAGAACCTACAAAGAAGCAACTGTGCACGGTGAAACACGCTTGCAAACTGGGCTCCCGGGAAGTGGGGACAAGTGGATCCCTGGGGTTCACTCGCCAGCTAGCCTAGCCTACTGGTTGAATCCCATACTAGGTGACTAACCTTGTTTAAGAAACAACAAATAAACAACGAAAGATATGAGGTGGACAGTGTCTACAGAATAGTGCTCAAAGTTGTTCTCTGGCCTCCACATGCACATACACACCTGCCCGACCCCCACATACACCTGTACATACACAATCATGTGCACATACATGCTGTCTTAAAAACAGATATACAAAGGCTGGGAGGATGGCTGAGTCAGAAAAGTACCTGCTGAACAAATGTGAGGACCTAAGTTCAGATCAAGCTGAGATGATGGTGCATAACTATAATCCTAACATTGATGGGGTAGAGACAGACAAAGTCCTGAAGCTCATTAACCAGCTAATCTCACTGAACCAGTGAGCTTTAAGTTCACTGAAAGACTGTGTCTCAAAAACTAAGGTGGCTGGGACAGCTACATGGCCCATGGGAAGAAGTACATTCCACCAATCCTGACAATCTGAGTTTGATCCCCAGAGCTCAAATGTTAGAAGGAGAGAACCGACTCCTGCAAGTTGTCTTCTAATCTCCACATGTGTGGCATGAGGAGACACGATGTGTATACCTACAGACACACGCACTCAATAGATTTTTTTTAAATTTCAACTTGCTGACAAAAGAAAAAATACTTTTAAAAAGGTAGAGATGATGGAAGATATTTAATGTCAACTTCTGACCTCCACGTGCTTGCAAGCCATGTGCAAACACACCCATATTCATACAAGAACACACCTACATATCCCTCTGCCCCAGAACACAGATGTAGAGTTCAGTGGAACACAATAGAACCCAGAACTAGATCCAGGTCAAGTGACGTAGTCTTTGATTAGGGTGTCAAAAGTACATAATGGACAAATGACAATGGCTCTCTAAATAGACATCTGTTAAAAAATTGGTTCCTTGGGACTGGAGAGATGGCTCAGTGTTTAAGAGCACTGGCTGCTCTGGCAGAGCACCCAGGTTTGATTCCCAGCACCCACATGGTAGCTAACAACTATCAGTAACTACAGTTCCAGGGAATACAATGCCTTCTTCTGACTTTCTCAGGCATTCCAAGACATGGGTGCACTGACAATATATGCAGACAATATACTCATACACATAAAATAAAAATAATAAAATATTTTTAATTGGTTCCTTAACTCACACCTTGTATAAACTCTACTCAAAACAAATATAAAGCTTAACTGTAAGAATATTAGAAGAAAACAAGGTTAAAAGCTTCTCTCTCTCTCTCTCTCTCTCTCTTTGTCTCTCTCTCTCTCTCAGCTATGTTATGAAGGGTTAGTATCCAAAATGCATAAGGAACTTAAACATCTCAATTAAAAAACAAAAATGAAAACACCACCCAATAAATAGATTAAAAAATGGACAAAGAACCTAAAGGGACACTTCCCCAAAAGCATGCGAATGGCTAACACGTACCTGATCATGTGTTCAATGTAGGAATCATCAGGGAAACCAAAACCGTCATGAGATATAACCTCACCCCTGCTGGACTAGCCAGTGGGAGTAACCAAGAAGATAAAAGTGGAGAAGAAGAAGTCTTTGCACACGGCTGGTAGGAATGTGTTAGATTTAGACTCTTATGAAATGCCCTTATGGAATATTCAACCCTTATGGAAGAGCCTGAGGCGCTTCAAAAACTTAAAAATAGTTGGGTGTGGTGGTCCCAGGGGAGGCAGAGGCAGGAGGATCTCTATGAGATTAAGGCCAGCCTGCTTTACATAGGAAGTTCCAGGCCAGCCAGGGGCACATAGTAAGTCCCTGCCCTGTCTCAAAAGGCCAAAATTAATAAACTAACAAATAGCTAAGAACTAGGAACATTTTTAACTACACAATGCTATCATAAAATGCTATTATATACCAGTATACTCATGAAATGGGTTTTACTCATATGGTGTTTGTATACTAACACTTTACGCATTTCAAGGATTTCATTAAAAGAGTTGTTTTTGAATGGATGAAATTGTAAGAAGTTAACATAAACTTAAAATATTCTTATATTTTATTCTTTCACTCACTGGGATCCATTTGCATAGCCACCTAGCATGTGCATGGTGCGTAGAAAAGTGCTGAACCTGTTGACCAATATTCAATGCATTGGACCTTGGTGTTTAAACAGTAACTGTGTAAAGTGAAAGTGTTCCTTGATCCGATTTGCAGGTGAATAAATCTCATTCAAGAATTCCATATCAATGTACAAAACAATTTAGAAACACATACACACACATACACATACACACGTATTTCTAAACTACCCAGGAATAAATTATAAGATTATTGGTAAATTAAGTTGAATAATGTGTAGTATGCAATTAAATCTTGGCCTGGAATTCTAATGAAGGATATAAAAATTTATCTTCTACTTTGAAATTTTTACTTTGTAGTAATCAATATGAATTAATTAAATCACATGTATATATACAGTGTTTATTTATTTAAATAGCATTTATTGTTCAGGTGATTGACTATCAGCTGACTGTAATTCTTAGGTTTTCTTTACAAATGATGGAAGAATATTGTTTATTGTTATAATCACCTTATTGCCATAATATAATTCTGTTTTTTTTTAAAACCCCACCGTTTGGACAGTGAATAAACAAGGCAAAAGTAACAGGCCTAGTGGTCAAGAAGGTGCCAGATTAAATGAATTGCCCTGACAATCTAGGTATTCTAGAGTCATATTTTTAAAACACACACATAATCCCAGAGACAGGTGGATCTCTGTGAGATGGAGGATAGCCTGGTCTACATAGCGAGTTCCAGGCCAGCTGAGGCTGTGGGAGAGCCTGTCTAAAAATACAAAACAAAACAGAAAACACAAAATCACATACATATTCTAAGTAATGCCTATGTAAGTAATTCTAAGTAATACACTTGCGTCTGTAAGCCACAGGGCTGGAAGAGGAGGGACGCTACACAGGTTATTTCCTGAGTGGTAAGGCAAACCTTTATGGCGGAAATAAAAACATCTGAGCTCCAGAGAAAGCAGCTAGTTAGGGAACCTCTGAAGTCATTTTCTGGAGCCTTCAGAAGCTTCGCTCTTGTTCTTATGCAGAATAAAAATATTTTAGGAGAAAAGGAAAACATCCCAAGTGAAAACCGTCAGCAGTACTATGTTGAAAAAGGAGAGGTGGCTGTGCTTGAGATCTCATAATCAGAATACTGATCTCATCTTTCGGAAAGCAACAAAATGACCGGAAGAGGCATGTGCTTGACAGGTCAGAAGAGAGGGACCTTTCCCAAAGAATTCTGTCTGTGAATGAACAGTACTAACTTGCTGAAGCTTTTCATTGCGGGTGGGAATTGGGGTCCTTGCCAGCCTGGGATCTCCTCTGCTGGGGTACTTTGTCCCCACCTTACTTCCCCTCACCATCCTTTCCTAGTTGCCCTCTTAACTGACTTCTCCAGGGAAGGGCTTGCTCCATTCACTTGCAATGACACAGATGCTTGTGCTTTGCTTTAAGACCAATTATATCTAAGAAAAATGAGAGAGTCTAGAAAGTTAAGATTTCAGTTATCAACCCATAGCTGGTAGAGCCACTCCTGATTAATCTTTGTGGCTGCAGCATTTCCAGATCTCTGATATATATATATATATATATATATATATATATATATATATATATCACATATTATATATGTATATGTATTTATATATATACACATACACACATTGTATTTCCTGTGTTTATAGCATGCCTATTTATCTGGAAAGATGTTTTTGTGAGATGGAGATGGTATTTGAAAGCCAGTGTGTGAGGTGTTCCTGGCTTATAGACACTATACATTTAGAAGAGTTGAATTAAACTCTATTTCCATAGGCAGTTGTCATGAAAACCACTGGCAACATGTCCCTGTTGCCGCTCTCTTCTTACAGCTTCCCGTAACTGCTCCCCGCATCTATCACTTGGTCCCTTAGCTTTGACAAAAGGTTCTGTGTTCCAACATGACTGTGTCTTTCTGACCACAGTTAGCTGTTCAGAGGCAAGGCAGGGCTGGTGGAGCCTCCTGAGAGCCCCTGTCCCCTCAGACTGAAGCTGAGGTGTGTGAAACAGGGCGCCCCCCACCCCCCCCAAGTAGTTTGTTCAGAGGACAGACACTAACACAGAATGAATCGTGGAACATCACTGAGCAACCGTCTCCCTCGTTCCTCAGATCCCTGTGGTTGGGCCGTCCCGGGGTTTCAGGTTGGGTATCTCAGAGCCCACACAGCAGCACTAGTGATGGAGATTGTAAGGTTCTGGGTTCAAGAGACACAGCAGACAAGAGAGACCAGAGACTCCGCTGGGAGCTAACAGGACCTGGTTTAAAAAGAGAAAGAGAAGACCAGCTGGAACTAGCTTCTCCGCACTGGGGAGTGGAGAAATGCTAGCCCCCTCATCTTGGGGCTGGGGCCGGGGCTCTGGGGAACAGGGCATGCCTGGCTCCAGATCGTGATGGAGAGAGAGAGAGAGAGAGAGAGAGAGAGAGAGAGAGAGAGAGAGAGAGAGAGGCCTGCTCAGGACAGGTGAGAACAGCTAACTCCCTGGGAGAGTGAGTTGTTAGCCCCACCTCTCTGGGCAGTAGGTGGGAAGCTTATCTATTCAAGAGGTTGTAAAAGTCAGTCCCCTTTTTGCAGGTATTGGGAATTCTGGTTGTTGTTTGACTGGAGTTGCCAAGGTGTCTGTTGGGAGGAGGGAGGGTCCTTTAGTCACATCTTAGAGAGATGATTTGAACTGAAGTTCTGTGAAGGGAGGCACTTGTCATAAAATGGTTCCAAGTAGAGTAAACTCACCCAGGGCATTGATAGACAGGCAGACTCCAGGGTCTTATCTCAGGCCTACTGAGTAAGAATGCCTGTGACTCTGAAAACAGATCAATGTACTAGAGTAGCAAAAAGCCCCTTAGGAGTCAAGGCTATAAACTCTCTATCTGCTGGAAGACCCACCCATGCTTCCAGTTTCACTGGGAATCATCTGGTCATAGGACCTCCTCTAGGAGGCTCATCTTAAGTCATGCTACATAGACAGGTGGAAAACCAAGTGCATCCATGAGCTAGTGAAACTTCCTACCTGGAATTCCATCCCCAAGCGTGGTGCTTCTAGGTCCTGCCGTAGACACACACACATGTAGATCTCTGTATGTCTGCCCACTTTTCTGAATTTTTCAGAAAAGCATAATCTCTCCTTTTTTTCTTCCTATCTCTTTTCTAAACATTCTTTCTTTAGGACTCTGGGCTGCCCGAGCATCTTGTATCTCTTCACTTTTTCTCTAAAGTCTTCTCCCTACCATGAGACTGCTGGCTGGCCGTGTGGCTGACCTCCATGCAGGCACTAAACCTGCATGGCCTCATGGTTTGTATTTTCCTTCTCCCTCCATTCTCATCCTCAAGGCAGCTGCCAAGATTACCAGCTTGCCTACCTGAGGATTTTCTTTAAATTCCAATAAAATTGTCCTAAAGTGTCTGTTTGAGTCCATTCTTAAGTTCTTTTATGAATCAGACTGACAACTCTCCGGGTGGTGCTTTTTCTCCCCATTTCAATTGTTATTAATGTGTAATGACTGAGAGAAGCCTTGGGCCTCAGGACAAGGGAGCTTGAAAAGACTAGCAAGAGGCTTAGAACAGTTAGTTTTTCCTGTGTTTGAACTCAGGATAACTTTCTCATCAAGCCATTGTTTCATATTTGTCTGCCAAGAAGAGAAACTTAGGGCCGGGGAACAGTCTGCCTGTAAGCTGTACCTACATTGCTTTTGGCAATGGAGTTGGGCTCTATAAATATTTACATCAAATATATGTAATGAATAGTTTTTATTTTAAAATAAAATTGTACTATCACTTTCTCAGGTTTTAAATGAAAAATTCCATTAATTTAAGTTTACACAGAAACCATATGGCTAAAATGAGCTCTTTGCCTGAGATGATAAATATTGACCAAGTGTTGGTTGTTTGCAGCCCTTTTCTGTAAATGCCACCACCTGCTTCTACACCCTTGTTTGAACAAGTGAAAGGAAAACATTAATTGGAAACCATTTCAGTTTTGCATGTGCTGAGGGACATGCAGAACTCATATTCACGAAGGGGCTGATCTGGGGGTCTATACCCTGAAGAAAAGCAGGAGAACAAATCGCTGTGGCCAGAGATCTGCTTCAATCCTGGGGTTCCTGCTTTACCCTGAGTCAGGGAATAGAAACAGTTGTGACTACCAAAATGAAAATTCAGGAACTTCCTTTGAAAATTGAGGCCGGGAGGGAAGCACAGAGGACTATTTACTGGGTATGTTTCTTGAAGTATCCACAGCAAGGGAAAAGAAAAACACTCTGAGGTCTACCTTCTGACCACAGAAAACCTTGCGGTGCAGACTGAAAGTGCTGCCCTTGCTGGAACCTCCCCTTTAGGATGTGTGCCAGGCACACGGAGACCGTGGAATGTTTAACTGGGTTCTCTCACACTGGCTTCAAAAGAGGAAGAGAAACGAGAAATCAATCATACTTCTGCAAATTTTCAGGTTTAAAGATTTTTCAATTGAATTTTAACTTTAGACTGTGGGGAGGGATACACTGAACAAATGTCATTGGAAGAAAATTGGATTTTTGTTGACGGGTATGAAGAAAATTTTAAAACTCCATTTAAAAAAAAGATATTAAAGTCAGTAAGGCCTTCATTCATGAAGGTTTTGTACAATCCACTAAGGGACATGAGAGGTGACGTCAGGGACGGATGCTGACCCCCAACACTAATAGTTGGAATGTAACATGAGATGTCAGAATTACAGTCAAATGTCAGTAATCATGAACACTGTAATGTCACCTGTACAGCGAGAATAGGTTGTTCTGATCAAGAACAGAGGCATAGCTATGGATGAGTTAGGAAAGGCAGAAGACTAAGAAACCTGGGCCAGCAGGAGCGTGTTTAGGGAAACCATTGTTTTCTGGATTGTTTTGTTAATTGAAGTCCTTCAAGTCTGGCAAAGATTCCAAAGTGCCCCATCCTTTCCTCTCCCGTTACACCCTTTGGTGTCACATTTACATGATGTACTTGGTTCCTAACAAAATCCTGGGCCTCTACCCATCAATGAAACTGCTGGTGATAGGGAATGGGCTTTCTTGTCCTGCTACTGGTAGTCTAGAGGAAGCCCAGCAATGCCAACCTGGAGTAATCTCAATCCACTTGGAACCATGTATGTATATAACTCATACGACACATAATGTTTATGGGCTTTTGTTTTTGTTTTTTGTCTTTTTGAGACAGAGTCTTCCCTGTAGTCCTAGCTGTCCTTGAACTTGCTATGTAGACCAGGTTATTCTTGAACTCACAGAGATTCACCTGCCTCTGCCTCCCAAGTGCTGCAATTAAGGGCATGTGCCACTGTGCCCAGCCCAATGTCTGTGTTTATGTTTGTATTTATGCTTAAAATTATGCTATGTTTGAGTCCACAATGTGCTTTTTGTTAATCTTTATCACATTTCTTAAAGTCAGCCTCCATCCTGGAGGCAATCACACATAGAAATAAGTTGGGGAGCAATCCAGGAAGGCTGCAGTCAGAGGATGCTGTCTTGAGGAGCTTATTTCATTCAAATTTTCCCTCTCATCTCAACAGCAATGTTGGAAGCAGCAAGGCCCTAGACCATGAGAAAATAACTACTACCCCTTCTGCCTCTGAAGTGCAGCTCATCTGCACACGTACCGGAGCAAAGCCTGCTTTCAGCTTTTTCCCAGTAGCCTGTGTCTGGGATCTACAAAGCTCCATCGGAGCAAAAACATTTGGCTTTGTGGTTATGTCTTTGTGGGCCACAGTCAAAGGAAACGTTTCCGTTTTAACGAGGCTGAGCTAACGACACGTTACGGGTTGTGAAGAACTAGATTTTAATTGCAGACTGGCTTTAAACATCTGTTCAGGAGGGAAGCGGACATAGCAAAGTACACGGTGTGAAAAGGAAAGGCGGAGAGCCTTGTAGCACTTCGACTGTGAGCTACCCCAGACCGAGGTTGCCATCTAGACTACAACATTCATGATGAATGCAAAAATTACTTTTCTTTAAAAGTTACATGTTATTTATAGCTTTACCCGAAGTCAAAGGATAAATAAAATCAAACTGCCGTAGTTTTAGAATATAGGCATATGTTTTTTTAATTTGTTTGTCTGCTTGCTTCTTTATTGGTTTGAGATAGGGTCTCCCTGTAGCCCCAGCTGGCTTGGAACCCATATGTAGACCAGGATGGCCTCCATTTTACAGAGGTCAGCCTGCCTCTGCCTCCCAAGTGGTGGGATCAAAGGTGTGTGCGATCATGCCTGGCTCTAGAATATATTTTTAAAATTGCTTTGATAAAGTAGTACCAGGTATTATAAAATGAACATCACTATTTCAAGGTGTTATTTTAATTAACTGTATAATCAGTCTGTTTTGTATTTGTGTGCCTTAAACTAGTCTCCAAATAGTAGTTGTTCTTTCTGTATTTTTAAGAAAAAAACTGTAAAAGATTAATCTTTACAAGTGGGTCTCCTAGAAGTTGAGGACAGAGTGATGGTTACCCGAGGATGAGGAACAGAAGAGGGGCAATGTAACAGGAAAAGAAGGCTGGTCCAAGGGCATCAAGTTACTGAGACAGAAGGAAGGTTCTAGTGTTTGGTTGCACACTAAGGTAACTATAACAAATTGTACAGAACATTTCGAAAAAGTTATTAAGAAAGGTTTGTGAAGATTTTTACCATGAAGAAATGATGAAAGTTTAGGGAGAGAATCGTTTAAGCAGACTTGAATATTGAACAAGGCAAACATGTATTGAAAATTTACGCGGCACGGGACTGGAGAGATGGTTCAGCAGTTAAGAGCACTGGACCCGGGTTCAATTCCCAGCACCCACATAGCGGCTAACAACCATCTGAAACTCCAGTTCTAGAGGATCTGACACCTTCTTCTGACCTCTGGCCATTGCATGCCACAAGTGAGCTTACATACATGCAGACAATCCACTCATACACATAAATTAATTTAAAAATAATAAAATTAAAAAAGAGACTTTACATGGCACTCTGTCCGCATGTACAGTTTTTATGAATCATTTAAAGTGAGTTAGAAATGCATCTTTCGCATACTGATCTATCTGGGGTGAAAGATGTCAGACTCATGACTGTGGGAAGAACCAGGACTGACACAGAGAGGCAGAAAAGAAGTTTTTTTTTTTTTTTTTTTTTTTTTTTTTTGGCCAGGATGTTAGTTTCTATATCCTGGTCTGGAGAGATTCACAGATGCTATTCTTAAGATTTATTTATTTTACCTTGTGTAAAATATGGCTTATTTTAAAGTATTATAAAATAAGCATTGTATGCCAAATTGTATATTTCAGCATTTGACTTCAAAATTCATTTTGTTTGTAACAATGGGGGCAGACAGCTTAGTTCATTCACAGGCAGCATTTTGTGTATGGTCAAAAATCTGCACTGAAGGGTGGAGATGCAACTCAGTTTATAGAGTGCTTGCTTAGCAGGCACGCAGTCCTGGGTTTGATCCCAGCTCTGCATAAACGGATACAGTGGCACACATCTGTGATCCTAGGAGGATCTGAAGCTCAAGGTCATTCTCACTCTATAGGCTACATAGTGACTATGGAGACATGAGATACTCTCTCACACAAACAACAACAAACTTGCACTGAAACAACAGAGAAACACAGACATTCACCCAGAGCCCTGGCATAAGAGAGGCAGGATTTGATGCCCCACTTGCCGGCCAGATAGAACTGTGTTCACGGAAGAGTAAAGAAGTTGTTTCTGTAGACACCTCCAGTCTGGTGTCATGCTGCACTTTGGTGGCTTTGCTGCACTCCCTACTGGGACATGATTTTTATGACAGGAGAGGAACAGATGTAAACGATCTGGACTGGTGTGTTAATCATGTGTGCCAAGTGCTAAAACAATCAGTAGGAAATGAGGAAAGGAGAAAACAGGTGAAGGGGTCTATCTAGGCAAACGTGGCGATATTCATGCTGAGCTAGAGTCCCTGGGGGTACACAACGAACAGACAGCCAAATGCTGTACTAGGAAGCACTGAGAAACTTTAAAACCTGAGCAGCAGTTCACAGAGGGCAAGGGTAATAAAACAGTGCAGGTGAAAAGGATTAAGCTTGTCCTAGGGGTGGGCGGTTAGTCCCCTAGAGCAGTCTATGTTCATTTCTCCCCCGTAAGAAAGTTTAATGGGAATGGGAAATGTTCACCTAGTCCAGGGCCCTTTAGCAGCCAGGTGTGGCTCATGAAAGTCAAAGGTCATGGTGCTGGCCCAGAGCCTGTCAGCACTGGGGCTCTAGAAGCAGGCATGTGGGCTACAGTGGCTCTGGGAACTGGGAATCAGCCTTGCCAAGCAAGATGCATTTCAGCCCCATGGCAGTGCTCTAGGCTGAGGAGACTGGGTAGATCATGGAAAGTGACTGTGGATTACATAGGGCTAGATGAGGGTAGATCCTAAACATACTGCTGTACACAACACTACTCTTTTGACAAAATAATTGATATAAGCAGCAAGATTGTTTTGTGCTGTGTTCCTTGCTAAGGTTTCATTTTCTATCATCCTCTTAGTTATTCAAGACCAATTGGCACTTGCTTCGAGTAGAAAGTGGTGGGCCTTCAGAGATCCTGCTCACTGTCTAAGGTTTCTCTGTAATGCTAATCCTTGTGTGTCTTTAAGATTTCTAAAAGCATCTGGAAGAACAGTGAAGACAACAACTGAGGAGACTGAATAAAGGCATTCTGTAGAGTGAAAGGGGAGATTCCCAAGAGCCATCATTTTGCTGGATGAAAATTCCAGTGCCAAGCCTGGATTGTCTCCCTGAGTTGTTGGCAAGAGATATGTCCAAGGCTCCCAAAACCATGAAGGCTGTTGTCAGGACTAGCTGGGAAGGTCACTTTGCTGAAGACAGCACACTTTGGATGTGGGATATAAAGCAACCAGACAGGCTCTGAGCTCAAAGCCCCTTCCTTTATGCCTAGCAGTATTAGAGGATACCAAGGAGGCTGCTCAGAAAGAACTGTTACCACAGACCTGCTTGGTTACGGGACCTATGTGCCCTACGTGTGAAGTTTTATTAGAGTCTAGCTGCACCTATCTACTCTATAAAGTAAAACTGAAAATTTAGTGAATGACTAGATGGCCTAAAACCTTAATACATTTGCTACCTGATCTTAGAAAACATTTGCCAAATTGTGGTGAAACAGATCTTTTTCACTCCATTCTAATTTTCCAGACTATTTTTCAAAGTGATTTAAACATTTATATTTTAAACTTTCTTTCTTTCTTTCTTTCTTTTTCTTTCTTTCTTTCTTTCTTTCTTTCTTTCTTTCTTTCTTCTTTCTTTCTTTCTTTCTTTCTTTCTATTTTTATTGTATTTATATGAGTGTTTTGTCTGCATGTATGTAAGTGTGCCATATATGTGTAATGCCTGAGGAGTTCAGAAGAGGGGATCAGATCCTCTAGAACTAGAGTTAAGAACAGTTGTTAGCCACCATGTGGATGCTGGGAACTGAACCCAGGTCCTCTGGAAGAGCAGCCATTCCTCTTAAACACTGAGCCATCTCTTCAGCCCCTAAAATTTATGATTTTAACATCAGATTTACCCTGTAAAAGTTTCAGCCTATTTTACACTAATAAATTAAGATGAAGTTTATAATAGGCAGACTAGCATATGCAACTTAAAAATTAGAAATATTTGTTCTGAAATATACCTTTTTAGATGAATACAATTATCTAGATGTTTTCATACCAAGTGATGAACTCATTGTATTTAGACACATGCATTTTATAAAACCTAGGGGTGAAAACTAATTATTAGAGATAAAAATAATAATTTCATGTACTATTTCTGTAACAAATATTTTTATTGAAAATATTTTCCTGCTTCTTAAAATATATCAAGAAATACAAATGAGAAATAAGAAAACATTATATTGTCTTTTTTTTCTTTATTTGGTTATATAATCTTTGTATTCTCAGTCGGAATGATAGAATATATCATTTGGATGTTTAAAGGAGAGGCCTCAAAATTTAGAATAAGCATTGTGTTCTTCAGTTATATAGAAAACCATCCACCTAGGAGTGTACCTGTTAGTATTTAAGTAGAAATGGTCTTCTTCTTGTTGTTTGAGACAGGGTCTCCCAGTAGCTCCAGCTGTCCTAGAACTTGCCAATGTAGACCAGTTGTTATGTCAGAGTCCTATGTGGTTAAGAGCTATGCACAGAATCACACAAACTTCCTGTGAGGACCTGGGGCCCTAGAGTCAAACTAGGGTGTGACTGCCAGCTCAACACTTTCTAGCCTGTCTGAAGCTAAGTTTCCACTCAAAAGGAGGACAACACTATTGTTAATGATATTATACATCTACAAATGATGCTTACTTACTAACTTGCTTACCATGTGTCAGAACTAGACCTGGTGTATCATGTGTCTTACATCATTTCATCTTCACAGAAGTCTTAAAAAGAAGATGCTGTTATCATCTGTTTATAAATTCTGCCTTTAAAAGATCAGCCAGCAATGTCTAGTGCCTATGCAATGCTACCTGTTGCTTTATATTTGTTCTCCTTCAGTCTACAGTCCAGGACGAACATACTAACTCTGGTCCACAAATGAGGAAACCAGAGTTAGAGCACTAAGTAGTTTACTAAAGTTGTATAGCTAGTAAGAGGGAAAGCGTGGGGAAGAACCCAAGAAGATAAAGCCCCAAACCCTTGGCCTTATTATGCTCTAACATTGGCTGTGCTGCCTCATCTATTATTATCATCATAGATACCAGTTTAAAACTCACAGTCAATGTACTACAACACCACTGTGTGTATGTTTAAACATGACATATGTAATTAGGAAACAGGTTACCTTAAACCCAATCTCAAAGTCTCACCCGAATTTCAAAGTAAACACAAATGCTGCATCTAGCAGTCAGAATAGAGCCACTCCACGCACAAATCCTCCTCCTTGGGATAATCACCAGGGAACAGAGTCCGAATGTCATGGTCCAAAATTGCACTCATGGGTGCATCTCATGTCATGGTGTGCTGAGAATCACAACGTCTGTAAATGTCATTGCATACTCTGAAGAAGTCAGGCACAAAATGCTTAGGAACCAACGTGATGCCAGATGAACTTTGTGTCAGAAAAGTAGGTTTGAGTTTGCATGTTCCTGATCCTCATCACAGGCTGTCAGCTTGAGAATACAGGATACTTGACTGTCATCCCCCAGACAGTAGCTGTGGGGTAGATTAGAATTCCCTATTTGGATAAACCTGTCTTTCCTTCTCTGAGTTTTACTTTTTCTTGGCTATCAATCATTAAAATTAGAGATAGATAGTAAGATTTCTGCAAAAATAAATCCTATATAACAAAGAAAAAAATCTCTAATTTTTTTGTTACAATATTTAGATAAGTTTTGAAAAAATATCTTGAGAAAATAAAAGACAAGGTTCATATAAAAGTCAGCATTTGTGAATGACCTAAATTCTAAATAAGTCACTTAGCAAATTCTGCATGAAGCTTAGGAAACTCTCTGTACTTTGAATATAGCTAGGGAATGAGAAAGTTAGAAATGTGACATTCATGACTAGCCTTTTATTCTTTGCATTGCCATCATTTCATTCTTTCTTATTTATAAGAACCCAGATGGATCCATCTTTGGATCATCTACACCCAGTAGTGAACTTCGGAACACATGAACACACCACCCAGTTGTAGAAGAGTGTTTTGACATTTGCAAAGGAGTAAGGAGAATATATACAGGCATTTTAAGAAAGTTAGTGTCCTCGAGCTTGTATGATGTGCTTGCTTTATTCTGTTTCTGTGATAAAACACTGATCAAAAGCAACTTGGGCAGGAAAGGGTTTACTTGGTTTACCCATCCAGGTCACAGTCCATCCAGGGAAGTCAGGGCAGGAACTCAAGGCAAGAACCTGGAGACAGGGACCATGGAGGAACACTGCAGCTGGCACGCTCTCAGGCTCCTTCATCTTCACACCTATACAGCGTGATACAGGCCAGGACCACCTGCCCAGGGATGGAAATCCCCACCCTGAGCTGGGCCCTCCTACATCAATGATCAGTCAAACAATCCCTCACAGACATGCCCACAAACCAACTTGATAAAGACAATTACTTAACTCCTTTTTGGGGTGATTCTAGGCTGTGTCAAGGTGACAGCTAATGCTGACTAGGATACACTATAAATTATGCAAGTGATTTAGTTCAGTATTTTCCTGGAATTAAAATCAGGTCATATTCCTTATAAACACAAAATTTAGTTTTAGCTCGTCAATATAGCTAGAAGAAAATAGCTAAGGAGAAACAAAGGTCCATATCCTGAGGGACTACAGTCTCTACTACCAAAGAGTGTCATGAGAGTTCCAAATATATGACCTGAGACATAGTTCCCCATCTGGAGATCATGCTTACAGTTTGCATTGTGAATCAATTTCAAAAATTTAATTGATTTTTTGCTCTTTGAGAGTTTAATGTGTGCTGAATCCTAGTCTTTTTCACCCTCTCTTGCCATGTCTCATTCCCTTTCTCCCACTGAAACCCTTCTTCCCAATAAGCCTTTCTCCTACTCTCATGTCATTTCTGTGTGTATGACCTACCAAGCTTCAACAGGGTTACCTGCCTTGAGCATGGGTAACTGATCTGTACTGACACCAATGAGGAAAGCTACCCTAGCCACCACTAACTAATAGTCCCTCAGGGAAGGGTGAGGACACATGAGCCCTCCCTCCCATGATGAAATGTTGACAAGCCGGGTCCTGTATGGGTAATAAATAGCTGCAGTGAGTTCATACCAAATCTGTAGGACATTATTTCCCAGCAGTCCTTCCCAGCCTCTGGCTCAGAGAATCTTTCTACACACCCCCCACCCACTTTCTTGATGTCCTGCGAGCTTTAGGGGTAGGGGTGATATAGATGTCCCATTTCGGGCTGAGTAGTCCATTCTCTGCTCTTTGAGCAGTTGTGTCTCTGTTAACTATCGTCTACTGCAAAAAGCTTCTCTACTTAGGGCTGAGAGCTGCATTCGTCTATGGGTACAAAGATTAGTCATTTGAAGGCAGTCCACTATCATGCCCATTTAGCATACTCTCCAGTATGTGGTTGGATAACTATAAAATAGACACTGAAGAATTTAAATTCTATATTCACTTGGAAAATCTATACCACACAAGCACTCATTTTGTTTTTATGATTACTTTATTAAAAGCTTAGAAAGGAAAAATTAATTTCATTTCTAAGGCTAACAGACTTGTTTTTTATGGTGGTTTTGTATGGCAAAAGATAGAAGAGATTAAATTATCACTTCATTAGTGAATTGTTTAACATATTTAATAACATGCTGATTTTTATAAGAGAATTTTAACTGTTCTCAGGAGTTAGAGATGCTAGATGAAATAAAGGACATCAAGTTAAATTTGAGTTAACCATAAATAATATATTTTTAGCTCAGTTATGTCTCATCCAGTATTTGAGACTTAATTTTCTTTTTATAGATGAGTTGTTTTTCTAAAAAATTCTGAAAATTTCAGATTTAGCTTGGAATTTTGAAGTTTTATTTTCTACACCTGGCAGCAGCAGCAGCAGCAGCAGCAGACCCCAGTCTTGAAATCATTTTCAGTTGGCTGAGGATAGCTTTTTTTGTCTAAGTGCTAGGGATTGAATGTAGAGCCTTGCGAATGTTAGGCGAGCTCTCTGCCACTGGCTTCAACACTCTTTCATTTATTTACCTATTAATTCATTTAATAAGTATTTGATTATATTCTGAACCGTTTCCAGCACTGGGAATAGTTTTCCCCAAAATCCTACCTCATGGATCAGTAGTTCCCAGACTTTGTTGACAATTATACCTAGTTAGGAAACATTTTTTAAAATGCTGAGTCACCGATTCAATCCCAAAGGCTCTGAATTACTTGTTTTGGACTTCAGCCCAGTCATCAAACTTTTATAACTGTGCCAGGTGATTCTAATTTGTGGCCAAGGTTGATAATCACTGCTGTAGATAGAGATCAATTCTGCTTTCTTGCCTTATGTCTTCAAAACCTCTTGCTGGTTAATTTTCTCAACAGATCCTAAATTGACATACCATTTTCACCAACTGAAAATTTTCCAAAGTACAATAACTTCATTAAGCTATTACTACACATGTTAAAATTAAATTATTTGACTCAATTTTAGAATGTTGAATATTTAACAAATAGGTATGTTCATTCACTAAAATAATCCTGTCTAAATCTTGGCAACTGTAGCAGGTACAGGAAAAGGAGCCATGAAAAAGAAAAAGCTCCCATTCGTCTAGAAGGGACAGACAACTATTGTGGACACCGCCCCTCCCCCATGCTTGCTAAGAAGAAAATAAAGCATAAAAACGAATACAGTAGTAGGAAACCATGCATTTTAGATGTCACAATCAAAGAAAATGCCCCTTAGGACATCAGATCATATTCCTGAATGATGACTAAAGAACTGAATCAAGCCATATTCTCCAGAGAAAGGCAAAATAAATAGAAAGTGGAAAGTCTTTGAAGCTAAAACAGGAAGTTGGGTATGTTAGTGAGAGCTGGAAGGACAGTACAGCTAGGGCCATTCCAGAGAGACAGTGATAAGAGCTGAGGGCCAAGAGAAAAGTGTGTATGCCCTGAGACCAAGGCGAAGACACTGGTCCATATTCCACAGGTGATGTGACTATAATTAACCATTCAAAAGTTTTGGGCTGTGGACTAACAAATAGGAGGTCTGATTTTTATTTTAAAAGTATTCTGCTGTCTTCCATGTAGACTGGATGGTATATTGAGGGTTGGGTAGAAACAGGCAGAGAGAGAATGGTGACTTGGACTATGGTTGTAGCAATCAAGGTCTCGAGGAATAGACTAAGGATGGACTGTGAAAATCAGCCCAATAGTACTTGCTGATGGACTATGTGTAGAGTGAGAAGGAGAGGGAAACAAGAAGGCTTTAGAACTTCGCCATTTGCTTAAATGGGGATAAGGAGTTGTCGTCAGAGTTCTAGTAGGGCCTCACTAAGCTCAGATACCTAATGTTCATCACAGTGAGCAAGCAACATGTTGTGCATACCTGGAGCTCAGGGAAGCAACCAGGGCTGCAGAAGTATGTTGTGGTAATTAGATACTTGTGAAGTATGCTCTTTTCCCCCTAACATTTAACATATTGGACCGTTTTTAAACAAAGCAAGGATAATCACTTATTTTCAAAGTGATCTACTTGCCCTATTAGATAAGCCTGTAACCTAAATTGTCCCGGCTGGCGGAACAGCAACTAGAGCTTGAGACCCTTTAGGAGCCTGAAATCAGTAGGGACAGACAGACGGAACACGCAAAACAGGCAACTTGGGAAATCTCTCTCGTCAAGCTGCACACCTTTATTGTTCTATGGGGTATTTATACAGAGCTTTGGGGAGGCAGGAATACAGATGCACCACACAGGAATGTGGTAATTAACAGAGACACTATCTCTAACCTTCAAAGCCCACCATAAAGTTGTCTGCATATTAGGAAGGTGGCACTAAGAGGGGAGGCAGGGGCTTTGAACCAGGAGAGTGCTAAACCCTGGCGCCCATCAGGGCTTCCTTTATAGCTTAGCTAGGTGAGATAAAGAAGGTGAGACTTTTGGTCAGGCCCCAAGACATTCCTGTGAAGCTTAGTTACAAGGATCAAAGAATGAGTTTATCAATGTTACCTACAGGTGGTCGCAGGGGGTGGAATTTCCCTAGAGCTGGTTTCTCTGAGATGGAATCAAACTATAAGCTGGCTGTTTTCTCTGACTCATGGCCTACAACACTAAACTACACTGGTATCTGATGCCCTAGAACCCTTTATTACAGAGACTATGTAGAAGAGGAACCAGTCCCTTACAATTTTAGTATGTCCTCGGGATGCACTCATGAAGTAACTGTGAGCTACCGTGAGGCATTTTTGAGTCTACTACCAGAGAAGATGGCTCAGTGGTTAAGAGCACTGGCTGCTCTTATAGAGGATCTGGGCTTGGTTTCCAGCACCCACATGGTGGCTAACAACTGCCTGAAACTCCAGTCCTTGGGGATGTAATGCCCTCTTCTGGTCTGTGTGGACATTACACAAACATGTTGTACACACACACACACACATAAAAAAATAAAATGTCATTAGAGAGGTGGCTCTGTGATTAAGAACACTGGCAGCTGTTGCAGAGGACCTGGGTTCCGTTCCCAGCATCCACATGGTGGCTAATAACCATAAGTAACTCCAGTTCCAGGGGATCTGATGCCCTCTTCTGACTTCTCTGAGCCCCTTACATGAAATGGGTACACTTACATACATGCAGGCGATACATTCACATACATAAAATAAAAATAATAAAAATATTTTTAAAAGACTATTACCAAAAGAAGCTTGTTAGGACTAAAAGTGATTAAATAAAAAGCTATGAGTATATTCCCCTTAAAATGAATACAAATAACTTTAGCCTGTAGGGGCAGATGCACAGGGGACCCCACCCTTTCTCAGGATCTACATAGGCAAGTAATGGTTTGAGGGGTGGTAAGGACAAGCATTTGCTTCAGTGATGCAGCCACTGGTAAGGGGCTCATGTTCCTGTAACCAGCCCCTCACTCACCCATCCTTCTCTAAACAACTCTAGTTAAATCTCTGCCACCAAAAGAAAAAAAAAAAAGTGTTTTTTAGAATGAGATTTATATAAGTCCCATTTTTTGATAAAGGAAGAATTTTAATAAATCAAATAAATTCCATTAAAATAGTCACTAAAACAATTAGTGAGTTTGTAAGTCTGTAGAGTGGATGTTAACTCAGTGTGCGACTAAAGGCAAAATGTAACTACTGGAAGCTCAGTGTCCTTGTTTATAAAGAAAGATGATTCATCTACTCCTAAGATCTTTGTGATATCAGAAATACTGGATGTGCAAGTATTTAGTAAATAATGAAACCACCGTGAAAGAGCGGTACAGTGAAGTGTGGAATATAATACCCCATTCTATTAGTGAATGTCATATAGCTGGTATGCAAGAACCGGAAAGGAACTGTAATCATGCTACCTCCTGCTGTGGTAGATTTATGGAAGAGGCGGTTTAAACAAAAGAACATGATGTTTAAAGGTGTCATTCTTTTGTTTTCTTTCATTTGTTTCTCTAGAAGTTCTGATCTTTCCTTAGCTACCAATGTGATTGATTTTATTGTTTCTTCTCCTACAGGGAAAGGCTAAAAGGTTGCCATTGGCTGGTTGGGAAAGAAACAAACTGGAAAATCTCAGCTAACTGTAACTCAACTGTCCTTTAAAACTATAGCATGTGCAATATGTAAGTAGATTAGCAGTAGTTTATCTATTTAAATTTTTCATTATATATATTCACTGTACATAGTGTTGTGTCACCTAAGGACACATGCAAGTATGGGACTGTATTGCCCCATACGATCCTACCTCCCCTCTCTGGTCTTTCCTCTCTCCCATTATTCTCCTTTGTTACCATAGACAATTTCACTTTTAATTTCATATCATATGTACATGTATGACTTTATACACCTATATAAAACCTAGGAACCGCATGATAGAAAACACAAAATTTGTTTTTCTCAAACTGGTTTAATTTGCTTAATATGATCATCTTTAGCTGCTTATAGTTTCCTGCAAATAATGTACCTTTCTTTTGGTGAAAAATTTTTACTCTGAGTATACCACATTTTTAACCCAATCGTCTGTCATAGAACCTGGGTTGTTCCATAATGAGCTACTGTTCACAGTGCTGCAATAAACACTAGTGTGCAAGTATGTCTGCAGTGCGTTGGCTTGGAGTCTTTGGATAGATGCCCAGGAGTGGTACAGCTGGTCACATGGAAGATCTGTTTCGTTTTTTGAGGAATCTGCATGCTGATTTCCACACTGGTTGGACTGGTTTTCCTTGCCATCAACAAAGTGTGAGAGTTCCCTTTTGTTCATGTCCTTGTCAACATTTACTGTTATTTGTTTTCTTAGTGGCTGTCATTCTGACTGGAGCAAAATGAAACCCCCAAACAGTATTAATTTGCATCTTTTTCTCATGGCTAATGGGTTCTACATTTGTTTCACACTCAGATTTACCATTTATGTTTCGTTTTTTGGGAGCTGTTTACTTCATTGGCTTATTTAGAATGGCTATCAGCTAATTCAATTACCTGTTTTCTTCACTAGGCAGAGGCTTTTCAATTTCGTAAGGTCTTATTTGTCAATTGTCAGAATTATTTCCTGAGCAACTGGAATCCTATTCAGAAAGCTTTCTCCATGTCTCCACTTTTCCCTCTAACAGTTTCAGAGATTTAGGTCTTAAATTAAAGTCTTTGATTATTTTGGAGTTAGTCTTTGTATGAAGTGATACGGACCTAGTTTAATTTTTCTACATGTGGATATCCAGTTTTCCCAGAACCACTGGAAGAGACTGTCTCTTCCCTAATGTGTACTTTTGGCATGGTTTGATGAGAATCAGGCAGCTGAAGCGGTGTGGTCTTGCGTTTGAGATGTCCCTTCTATTAATCTGTTCCTTTTTGTGCCAGCACCACACTGTTTATTGCTATGGGTGTGCTACAACTTGAAATCAGGTATGGTGATACCTTCAGCATTATTTTTTTTCTCAGACCTTAGGGTCTTTGTGTTTCCATGAGTTGTTTAAATTATCTGTTTCTGTGAAGAAAGATACTGAGATTTGATGGCAATTGCATTTAGTCTTTTGATTGTTTTTGATGAGATAGCGAATTTCACAATTTTTTTTGTATATTTTTATTGAATTTTTGTTCATTTCGTATACAACATCTTAATCATCTTTATACTCTGTTGCCCACTGGTACTCTCCCATAGGCATCCTCACCAGATTTCATGCATTCTGTCATTAATGTTAAGGCGTATTGAGTCAAGTTATTGTTTCCAGACATCCCTCAGTGCAAATTCATCCACTGGGGTCTAGTTAGCCTATCTATAGTCAGTTCCTTAAGGAAGAGCAGCTCCCCCTCACCCACCAGCAATCAGCTGCCAATAGTTCTTTGGTTAAGATTGGGGCCTGCCGCCCTATTCCACAGTTCTGTGCTGAGTTTTTTGTCTGCTTGAATTTGCATGGGTCTGAGTGCAGCCAGTTGTGGAACTTTGTAATGGCCTCTGTTTGTTGCAAAAGAAGCTTCTTTGATGAGTGATGACTGGCATACTCACCTGTAAATAAAATAATCCACATTTAGCACATACTAGGAAATTACATTTGTTTAGTGATGTGATAGCCTTGGAGTTTTCTCTAAGATCTATGACCTTTCTAGACATGTGTATTTGGCTATGTTTATAGTACCACACATGAGTTGCCTCCCATTGAATGGGCTTTAAGTCAAATTAGGTAGCTTTTGATTACCCCCAAGATAAAAGTGCCACTACTGTCCTAATATAGTTTGCTGTGCTGGTCATTGTTGTGGTTATTAGGTCTTAAAGCTGGGGTTGGGACATGGATTGATGTTTTCTCTTAGCATCATGCATAAGGGTCTGCAAAACTATGAGAGTTAGCCTTCAGAGAGGTGGCTTCCAGGTCAGTCACAGATCCATTGCCCCAAGTTCTGTGTCCAAATTATGTCCTGTCTTCAACAATAGGGTCTTACATTCAAGTTCTGGGTGGCAATCAAAGGCTGTAGAAGTTGCCTGTATAATTTTGGGAGTCTCTTGGATGACTCTCGCTAACAACTCAAAGGGAGGTTTCTCCTGTCTGGCACTGTTTTTGGTTAAATAGCCTTTGGTTACACACATGGGCTCATGTAGATATATTGTATATGGAATTTTCAGTAGGTTTTTGAACTACTATGTTTCCATTTTTCACACTAGCTAGACTTTACTGATCGCTCTTTCCTCCCTGTCTAGCCTCCCTTCTTTCTCCCCAGTTAAAGTATCTCCATTTCTCCCATTTCACCCTTGATAATTCATGTCTCTCATGGTCCCATTCCCCTCCCCCCCCCAGCTTTCTTCTCCTTTACCCCATAATTCTTTGCAAAACACTCTCCCATTTAAATATCCACATTTTACCTATTTCCCCCTGGTAACACCTGTCTCCTACTGTTCTCTCTCTCAAGCTGCTTCTTTCCCTTGACCTCCCTGGCTACTTTCCATTTTCCCATCTCCCTCAAAGACACCAAGATATATAAGTATTTGGTACTAGGATACACAAATGAGGGAAATGATATGTTGTTTGTTTTTCTGAGTCTATGTTACTTCACTTAGCATAAGTTTCTAGTTTCATCCATTTACCTGCAAATTATGTGATTTCATCTTTCTTTACTGCTGAGTAGAACTGCATTGTGTAGAGGTACCACATTTTCATTATCCACTCATCAGTTGATGGACACTTAGGTTGCTTCTATCTCTTACCTATTTTGAAAAGAGCAGCAACAAAAATGGATGTACAAATATCTCTGCAATAGGATGAGTCCTTTGGCTATATGCCAAGGAGTGATATAACTGGGTCAAATGGTAGGTTCACTTTTAGTTTTTAAGAGTTCTCTACAATGAGTTGCATGAGTTTTCACTTCCACTGGCAGTGAATGAGTGTTCCCCACATTCTTGCAAGCACTTGATATCTTTTGTTCTCTTGATCCTAGCAGTCTGACTGGGGTAAGATGAAGTCATAATGTGGTTTTAATTTCCATTTCCCTAATTACTAACGATATTGACACTTTTTAAGGTTTGTCCCAGCCATTTTTATTTCTTTTGAGAACTCTCTGTTAATCATTTCTAGGAGTTTTTCTAGTGGAATTTTTGGCATCTCTTAGGTACAATATATGATCTGCAAAAAGGGATAAAATGATCGCTTCTTTTCCAATGAGTACTCTTTTAACCCTTCTCATGTCTTATTGCTCTAGCAAGAATTTCAATCACTATGTTAAAAAGGAGTGGAGATAATGGATAGCCTTTTATAGATCCTGATTTTAATGGGAATGCTTCTGGTTGTTCTCCATTTAGAATGAGTTAGTTATGGGTTTGTTGTATTTTAATTATGTCGAGTTATGTTCCCTCGGTCCAACTCCTTGTAAGGGTTTTTAACATGAATGCATAGTGAATTTTGTGAAAGTCCTTTTCTGGATCTATTGAGATGACCATGTATTTTTCTGTCTTTGAATCCATTTAAATGATTTATAATATTTGTTGACTTATGTATATTGAGCCACCCCTGCATCTCTAGAGTAAAGCTGACTTGATCATGATGGATGATCTTTTTGATATGTGTCTGTATGTGGTTTGCAAGTATTTTGTTGAGAATTTTTGCAGCTATGTTCATTAAGACTATGGGTCTATCATTTTCTTTTTTTGGGATGTGTCTTCCTCTGGTGTTGTTATTAGAGTGATACTGGCTTCATAGAAGAGTTTAGGATTTCTCCCTCTGCTTGTCTTTTTGGAAATTTTTAAGTAGTACTGGTTTTATATCTTCTTTAAATGTCTGGTAGAATTCTGCTGTGAATCCATCTTGGACTGGGCTCTTTTTAGTCAGGAGATTTTGTATTGCTGTTTCAATTCTCTTATATGTTACGTGTCTGTTTCAGCTGTTGGTCTCTTCTTGATTTCTCCTTGGTGGTTCCTATGATTTCAAATATTCATCCTTTTCTTTTGGGTTTTCAAATTTAATAGAGTACAGGTTTTTAAAGCATTCCTGTATAATGTTCTGGTTCTTTTTGTTGTCTGTTGTGATGTTTCCCCTTTCACCACTGATTTTGTTGATTTGGAGTTGCTTTTTTTTCATTTGGTTAACTGAGCTAAGGATCTATCTTATCTTTTCAAAGAAACAGTTCTTAGATTCATTGATTTTTTTGTTTTGTTTTCTTTGCTTCTATTTCATTAATTTCTGCTCTGGGAATATGTGCTTTTTCTTCTCAACTTTTGGGGTTGGATTTCATTTATTCTTGCCTTTCCAGAGTCTTGAGTTGCAATATTAAACCATTTATTTATGCCCTTTCTGATTTTTTTTAATGTAGGCAGAGCTATAAACCTTTCTTTTAGGACTGTCTTTAAAGTGTTCCTGGGGTTTTGTATTATCCTTTTCATTTAGTTCCAGGAAATACTTTTATTTCTTAATTTCTTCTTTGACCCATTATTCAGGAGTGGGTTAAACTCCATGAGTTTAAGTAGTTATTAGAGGTTCCTTTTTTTTTTTTTTTTTTTTTTTTTTTTGTAGTGTTGTTTTTAAGCTTTATTGTGCTGTGGTCTAATAGAATACATGGAATTTTTTCAATTTGTTGATGTTTCTTTAGTTCCACAGTATGTGGTCAATTTTGGAGAAAGTTCCATGGGGTGCTGAATAGAATGTGTATTTAGTAGATGTCTGTTATGTCTATTTGATGTACGGTATCATTTAATTCAGATATCTCTGTTTACTCTTTGTCTAGTTGACCTGTCTAATGGAGAGAGTGGGGTATTGATGACCCCTACTATTATTGAATTTGGGCTAATTTGTGTCTTAAACTCCTGTAGTACTGCTTTTATGGAATTAGATGCATCAGTTTTGCGTGTTGTTCGTGATTGTAATATCTTTTTGGTCAATTGTTCCTTGATCAGAATGGTGTCACCCTCTTTATCTCTTCTGATTTGTTTTCGTTTGAAATCTATTTTCTCAGACATTAGAATTGCAACCTCTTCCTGTTTCTTAGTGCCAATCGCTCAGGATTATTTTTTTTATCCTTTTTCTCTAAGGTAGTGACTGTCCTTGTAGGTGAGATGGGTTTCTTACAGACAACAAAGAAAGATGTATTTTGTTTCTTAATTCTTTCAAGTAGACTGTATCTTTTGACTAGGGAGTTCAGTCCATTGATAAAGTTATTATTGAAAGATGTGTGTTTGTTGCCATCATTTTAATTTATGTTTTCATTATTGGTCTAGTGGACATGAATTCTTTCAACCTTTCTATGTCATGGAAGATTTTTCTTTCCCCTTCAACTGTAATAGACACTTTTGCTGGTAAATTGTTCTGTGTTGGCATCTATGGTCATTTAGAATTGGGAATACTTTGGTCCAGGCCCTTCTGAAAAGCTTTCAGTATTCTTTATTCTGTAAATTTAGTGTTTCTACTGAGATGCCATGAGGAGTTTCTTTCTGGTCCTGTCTATTTGGTGTTCCACGTGCTTCTTGTACTTGTCTTTCTTTTATTTGGTGATATTTTCTTCTATAATCCTGTTGAAGATCTGGGCAATACCATTTACCTGAGATTATTTACCTTCTTCCATGTCTGTGATGTGTAGATTTGGTCTCTTCATGGTGTCCCACATTTCCTGAATATTCCATTCCTGTGTTTTAAATTTTTCATGTTCTTTGCTCATGTGCTCCAATGCTTCCCCTTTATTGTCCAATCTTGATATTCTGTTTTTCTATTTTATTTATTCTGTTGGTGAGGCTTTCTCCTTTCATTCCAAATTGTCTTACTAAGTCTTTTACTTCCTTCTTCATTTCAGCCTGAATATTTTTAATATTTCTATGTCTTTTTTGAATCAGTAAGAAGTTTATCATACCTTCTTTTAGTTCATTTGTGTGTTTTTTAAATTTGTTGAATTCTTTGTCCTGGGTTATCTCTAGGGGTTCTCATTTTAGAACTCTTTTATAGGACAGGTGGTATTAGCTGGGATCATATTATTTTGATTTGTTATTTTTTTTTGTTGTAGTTTTAGCATGTGGATTTCTGTTGTTGCTTGTGATTCTGGTATGAAACTCAAACCTTCCTTTGCTGAGTTGAAGTCTGATTCTGTTTATGTTACTGATGTAACTTGGTTGCTTTCTTCTTGGGTATGAAAAGCTGGTTGGTCTAGACTTCAGACTTTCTCTTCTGATTTTATACTGGAGGGACCAGACGGCCGAAGTCAGGCTACTCAGGAGGTCTCCAGGAGGGCAAAGCGTCTCTGACTATTTAGGAGCATTTCAGAAGCCTCCAAAGAATAGTGTTAAGGTCCAAGGAGGGGAGGTGGGAGATAGGCTTCCTTCTAGTCAGCAGGGAAGCCAAAACTCTGAAGAAGTAGGAGGGAATGCAGATGGTCCCAGAGCAGGGAGATGTGCATAGTACCATTTGGGAAACTCACTTCACAGAGACCTGAGTCAGGCACACTCAGGCAGTCTCCAAAGGTCTGGGCTCTTTGTAGCCAGCAGGGAAACCTAGCCATGGGACAGTGGGAGGGACTTCAGGTAGTTCCAAAGTGGGGAGATTGTCAGGACAGGATTTTGGAATCTCACCCTACAGAGGCCCAAGTCAGGTGCCAATCAGGCACTCTCAGGCAGTCTCCAAAGGTCTGGTCCCTGCTCCATTAATACTTCTAATCCACGAGCGTCAAAATCTCTCCCTCCTCCAGTGTCTTCTTCAGAGTTTTCATTGTTGATCTGTCCACTGTTTGGTGTGTGTGTGTGTGTGTGTGTGTGTGTGTGTGTCTGTGTGACTGTGAATATGATGTTTTTCCTGATATCTTTCACAGCATGTTCATTATTTATAAGGCTGTTTATGTTTGTATGCCACTTTGCTCAAGTTCAGTCGTGAGAGTTTTTGGTAGAGTCTTTAGAGTTTATTATGTACACAACCATCTGCAAATATCATCTGCAAATAAGGATACTTGACATCTTCCTTTTCTAGCTGTATCCCTTTTATTGCCTTTTCCTTTATTGGTCTACCTAAGACTTCAAAGACTATATTGAACAAGAGTGGGGAAAGCAGATGCCATGTCTTCTTCCTGATTTTACTGGAAATGGTTTCAGATTTTCCCCATTTAGCATGGTGTTGGTTTAAGTTGGTCGTATATACACTTAATTATTTTGACTTTCTTTTATTTAGTCTCTTTAGGACTTTTATCCTGAAGAAATTTGGGGCTTTATCAAAAGAATTTCTGCATCCACTGAGATTGATGGTGTGACATGTGTCTTTCAGTTCATTTATGTGGCATATCCCCTTTATTGATTTAAATATGTTGACCCATCACTCCATCTCTGGAATGAAGACAACTTGATCATGATGATCTACTTAGTGTATTTTATTAATTTTCCCATATATGTTCATCAGGGAGTTAGATCTACAATTTTTGTGAGTATATCTTTATCTTGTTTTGGTCAAGGTCATACTAGATTTATATAGTTTGGCAGTGTTCCTTATTGTTATATTTTATGGATCAATTTGAGAAGTGTTTGTGTTAGTTTTATAAAGTTTTGCTAGAACTCCATATTAAGTTCCTCTGGGCCTGGATTTTTTTTTTTTAGTTTGGGTTTTTATTATTGCTTCAATCTCATTGTTATAGATCTACTTATATTGTTTGTTGTGATCTTAGTTTTTTTCTTTTTGATAGGTCATATACAACTAGAAATTCATACTTTTAGATTTTTCAACTTTAAGATATAGCCTAATGATTTTCCTAATTTCATTATCTGTCATAATGTTTCCTTTTCATCTATAATATTATTAATTTGGTTTTCTTTCTTTTGGTTAGTTTGGTAAGAGTTTATTCACTTTGTTTTCTTTTTAAAGACCAACTCTTTGTTTCTTTGATTTTTGTTAATATTTTCATTTCAATTTCATTAATTTTTGCTCTAATATTATTTCTATCTAGTTATTTGTGGTTCAGCTTGGTTTTGTTTATCCAAGGCCCATTTAGCTATTTATTTCAGTGCTCAGTGAGTTTTAAATGCAGTTGCTTTTATCTACAAAATGCTCTCAAGACTACTGTCATTATATTTCACAGGCTTTGAGAAGCTGAGTTTTCATTGCCATTGAACTCCAGGATTTTTGAAAATTTTCTCCTTGCTCATTGAACCATTCAACATTGGGTTCTTCAATCTCTTTGAGACTGTATATTCTAATTTCTCTTGCTATTCATGTGCAGTTTTATTCCACTGTGATCAGATAGAATACAAGGAATTATTTCAATTTTCCTGTACTTGTTGATATCTGCTTTATGTGTTATTATATGATCTATTTTGGAGAAAGTTCCATCAGCTGTTGAGAAAAATGTGAATTTTACAGTGTTTGGGCAAAGTGTTCTAGTCATATCTATTAAGTCCATTTGATCTATGATGCCATTTAATCCAGATCTTTTTCTTTTCCCTCTTTCCTTTTTCCTCCCTCCCTCCCTTTCTTTTGAGATGACCTATGGTGAGAGCAATGTATTGAAGTAACACATTATCACTGCATTGAGATCAATGCATGTCTTTCCACCTAGTAGTATTTGTTTTATAAAGTTAGACACACTAGTGTTTAGTGGGTATGGGGAATGTATATTTAAAACTGAAATGTCCTGTTGATGGGATTGTGGCCTTAATAGGGGTATCTCATATGAGTAGTTGGTCACAAGTATATTTTGTTAGATAAGATATTGGAACAGCAACACCTCTTGTTTCCTAGTTCTATTTTCTTGGGATATTGTTTCTCCATTATGTTACCCTAAAGTTGGCTCTATCTTTAATGGGGAAGTGCATTTCTTGGATGCAACAGATAGATGGATCCTATTTTTTAAATTCAGTCTGCTACTCTTTCTTTAGGTAGGAGAACTGAGACAATATTTAGTTATTACTGAAATGGAAGTATTACTTTCTTTTCCTCTTGTAGTAGATGCTGTTATCCCAAGCCTTATTTGCTTGGCTACTGGTTGAATGTGGCTTGTTTTTTCCTGCAGCCTTATGGATGTGTTTACTTTTCAGTTGAGGGACTGAAGCATTCCTTCAAATATCTTCTGTAAAGTCGGCTTAGTGCCATTATTTTTCCCTTTTCCTAATCATGCAAAGTTTTTCTTTTCCCTGAAATTATGATAATTTTGTTGGGTATGGTAATGTGGTGGTTTCAATGAGAATGTCCCACATAGGCTCTAAGCATTTGGACATTTTGTGCCCAGTTGGTGGCGCCATTTTGGCAGGTCTTAGAAGGTGTGGCTGTGCTGTAGGAAGTACATCACTGGGGGTGGGCTTAGAGAGTTCTTCAGCCTTGTGGAATCTCCAGTTACCTGCTGCTTCCTGTGCCTGCTTGAAGATGTGAGCACTTAGCTTTGGCATCTACTATAGCCACCTCTGCTGCCATGACTCCCCACCATGATGGACTCTTGCCCCTTTGGAACCAGAAGCTAAATAAACTCTTCCTTTTATAAGTTCCCTTGGCCAGTGTTTCTATCACAGCAACAGAAAGCAAACTAATACAGGTAGTCTGACTTGGCAGTTATCTTTTAGGATCTGAAATAGATCATTTCAGGCTCTCCTGGCTTGTTTTGTTTTTTGAGAGAGGGTCTCACTGTATAGCCCTAGCTGGCCTGGAACCTGTTATTTAGACCAGGCTCACGGAAATCAGCCTGCCTCTTCTTCTTGAGTGGTGTGCTGGGATTAAATTTGTGCACCACCAAACCAGGATTCCCCCTGGCTTTTAAAGCTTCTGTTGAAAAATATGTTATTTTGAAGGGCTTGAAATTATATGTGACTTGATATTTCTAGTTTGCAGGTTTCAATCTACTTTCTTCATTTTGTATACTTAGTGTTTTGCCCATGATATGCCATGGGTAAGTTCTCTGATCCTATTTGTTTGGTGTTATAAATGCCAGTACTCTGATGGGCACCCCTTTCTGTAGATTTGAAAATTTTCTGATTGTATTGAAAATATTTTATTTATGCGACTTTGGCATGAACTTCTCCTTTCCTATGCCTATGACAGACGTGGTATTTCCTTAAGTGTTTCATAAGCTTTGAATGCTTTATTAATATTGTCTTTTAAGTTTACCTTTGTCATTATCTTATTTTTTTAACTTATTTTTGAGATCGGCTGCTCTGTCTTCGTCTTGATCTGTTCAGTCTCATAGGGCTTCTCTGGGACTTGCTAGTTTTCATTTCCAGTATTTCCATTTGTTTCAGTATGTCTTCACTGAATCCTATGTTCATGTCCTGCATTGACTTCCTTAATTTCATTCAGTTTTTTTCTTAGAATTCATTCAGGTGTTTGTATCTTCTTTGATTCCTTTTTTAAAATGTTTGAGGTGCATGCATGTGTGGAATATGCACGTGTGTGTGTGTGTGTGTGTGTATGTGCAGAGGTCAGAGCACTTTGTCTTGCTCCTTTGAGGCCAGGTCCCTTGATGCACTTAGATGGACCCCACATTTCTTTCAGCTAGGCTGACAGCTCCCAGCCCCGTGATGCAATTCTCCTATCTCTGCCTCCGTGAGGCTCAGGTTACAGGCTATGCATAGCATCACTCAACTTTTTATGCTGAATCTGTGATCTGAGCTCTGGTCCTCACGCTTGAACAGCAAGTGCTCTTAATTGCTGAGCCGCTTCTACAGTCTCCTCTTTGGTTTCTTTGTGATTTCATCTTTCACTGAAGGACAGCACTGTGTAACAAGTATTTTTTTGAGAGGTTGTGTTGCTTTGGTTCTTCATGTTTCTTATGTTTGTGGGTACGTGTGTGCGTGCATATGTATGTGTGTTGAAATTTATGTATTTAGGATTAGGTCATTGGGTGGATTATTTTTTTAATAATTTATCCTTATTCTTTAAGTGGAAGTGTTTACAATTATCAAGTGAGACTAGGGGCTGGGTGTGGTGGCGCATGTCTCTAATCTCAGGACTCCAAAGGCAGATGCAGGCAGATCTCTGTGAGATTAAGGCCAGCCTGGTCTATATAGTGAGTCCCAGGCCAGCTGGGGCTATAGGGAGACCCTGTCTCAAAAAAAATTAGGGTTCGGGTCTCATTTTTCTCTGATGGACCACTACTAAAGAATACTAAATTATATCTACCAAAACAATGACTATGAAAGGTGGGCCCACTACTAACATACACTAAATAGTTAACAAACACTCTTCAAACTCCAATCACTTCAGGAAGTAAAGGAAGACTGATAGTACAGTATTCTCTAAGAGATCACTTACTTTGGTTATGAGTAGAAAGGAAAATAGCAGAATAAGACTAGTAGTTAGTACTGGGCCGATAGAAAAAACAGTAGAGGGAGGAGAGTAAACAGAAGGGAGAAAGATAGAGACAAGGGCCAAGGGCCAAGGGTTGAAGCAATTTTGGCTAAAGTTAAAATGAAAATTGAGAAATGAATGGCAATAATTATCTAGAAGAATTTTAGGCATTGGGAGGCTGAGACATGGAGGTGACCAGAACCAAGGTAGCTTATGTCCTTTGGAAAGCTGGAGAAGGAAAGCTAAAAAAAAGAGAGGGATGGAGTGAGAGAGAGAAGAGGAAGGGAAGGAGGGAGGGAGGGGAAGACAGAGAGGACAAAGGAGGGAGAGCGTGATCTAGGCAGAGCTGGCCTGCTAAGTTGAGATATTTCATACAAAAAAGAGGAAGGGGATGGAGGCCCTGCTACAGTCCTGATTGCTGGTTGCAACCTTGACTCCTGGCATTTCTTCCCAAGCTTCCAGAGGCTTGTCACCCCTGTGAGCAGTCCTTTGCAAGGTGGCTGGTCACAGATGCAACTATGCTATAGATTTCGGTTTTCACTCACTTCTTCTGATAGCTCTTCCCAAGCTTTTCTGGGTGTATTTGTTGGAGAGCCTAGCAGACTGTGCCGCATATGTTGTCTTGGGTCACTTTATATTCATTTTCTTATGATGAGTTATTTTTAACTATTCAGCAAAGCAACATTATCCAAGCTTTAGGACAAAAAAGAAGTTAATTACAAGCAGATTCCTTCCTATTTTTGTCTACTCTTAGTTTCCTAGACTCACGGGTCTTGGCTACAGAAGAAACACCACTGCCTGCTCTGTACTATGTTGCTGTGAACATTGTGCTAGAGGACACGGGGCGACATCATGCACTATTGCTTCAAGTCCGTTTCTGTGCCATCACAAGTACCACACACTGGGTAATTTTAAAACAATGGGAATTTCATTTCTCATAATTCAAGGATGGTACCCTGTTGCTGTTTCGCATGGAATAAGAAATGATCTTTCCTCACATGGCAGAGAGTAGAAGAGGAACTCCCTCTAACAGGCTCTCTTTTATTGGCACTTAACCCTGGTCATAAAGGGAGGGGCTCTTATGGCCAAACCACCCCTTAAAGGCCTGATCCCCTAACACTGCAGTACCTGGATTTGGAGGGCACAATTAAAATCACTGCAACTCCTGTAACTTATGCTCTGCTAGTCTAGAGTTTTGAATTTCAAAATGAGGAATGCTGCCAACAGGAGACACGGGTGACTACCATGTGAAATCAGAGTGCAGGATTGTGGGAGTGCTCCATCTACAAGCAAAAGAATAAAAAAGACGGCGGGCCAACTACCAGAGAAAAGCAGGGAAGGGTTTGCCCAGATTTTAATCCACAGCAGTTTCAGGATGATTACTATCTTTATCAGATAAGAGGCTGACTGTTTTTCACAAGCAGTTAAGGAGAAGCAAGAAGTGTGCATTAGACTGCATAATCTCTAAGTGAAAGAAAAAATTATGCTCTTCCAGCAAAATGCCCTTTTCTTTCTACTTTAAAGGAACAATTGGGTGATTCTGGATATGGAATCAAACTTGGAGAAAATGAGCCAGGGTTATAATAATGGACAATGATTTAACATTCAATGATGTCCCTTCAAACTTTGCCGCAGTCAAAGCCCAAGAGATAAGGTAGGTCATTACAGGATCCAAATGCCTCAAGCAGTATTTGATTTAGGCCAAGGCAGTACAGACTCTCCAGACTGAGGAAGGGAGAGCTTTAAAGAATCCCATAAGGAAACTCTTAGAGGAGCTCAGCATCCATCATTTTGTCAACAGTGATTTGGTTAAGGCAAAGATTCTAGAGCTGTTCAATGGGACTTTGATATGTAAAGTGTAGCATTATTCTACTCAAAACTACTTTTTTTCAAAATAGTTTTAATACATGGATATAATTCAGCTATCAAGTTTCTATCATCAATATGGAAAAAAAATCTATAAATGTCCTAGGCACACAGTCTTTAGATATTTAAAGGAAAATAACAGCATCTTCCACCTGTTTTAAGAGAAAGAAAATTGCAATTTGTCATCTGAGTTAAGGAAATTATCTAAAATTGTTTTCAGGAGATAGTTACAAATGAAATATATTTAGTAACAGAACCATTAACTAAGAGGTAGCAATACAGTTATAAAAGATCATAAGGATGCAAAGATTAACTACGTTGTTATCCAGAACTAGAAGCACAATCTCAAGAGATACAAGACAGGGAAATAATTCCAAAGGGACATGATTAGAATGAGATTCTCATTAAATGGCTGAACTGACCTAAACTATTAATGGTCGGAAAGTAACTGATTCAGAAGTACATGGTGAAAAGGATAGGACTGAAAATAGGTCATGTCCCTTTCCCAGGAGAATCTGACATTCTAGGTCCCCTCCCCAGGAGAACATCACCTGCTAGGTCTCCTCCCCAGGAGAACATCACCATTTTCCATCCAAACCAAGGATATCTGATAGGTGGGATTTGAGCAGACTCCAGAAAACAACTTTGAAGACACTGTTTTCTGGTAAAATGACCATATTGTTTTCTGGTAAAATGACTAGACATATTGTTGCATAGATAAGCAGTTTTCTCTCCCTGCTGCAAGGGATAGGCTTCCAAATGTGATTGACAGCCAAATAACCAATGGCTTAAGCAGGGAGGTTTGGCGGAAACGCATGGAAGCATGGGAAGGAGGGAGGCGGGCGCAGTGCCAGGGCTCCATTTTTGTTTGTGTTTTCCAGAGGTCTTGGGGGGATTTGTGATCAAAATGCAGTCTATGCCATACAACATCTCCGTCTCTCTCTCTCCCCCCAGGGATGAATCCTTTGTAAGTAACCTGGAATAAATTAATTTCTCCAAAGGCGCATTCTCTGTCTGCTCAATTGGTTCAAACCTGGGGGTGGGTTGGGGCTGAATGCCAGGCTTCACCACGAGAGAATTCATGATACACATATAAATAAAAAGTATCAACTAGCTATATTGATATTTAGAAAAAACAAATTAATTTGAGTCATCTTCTAAGATTTCTAGAATTCTTTTGGCTTCTTTACTTTTAATCTGCCAAAAACGTGGATAAACTGCAAGAGACATTTCCTAGGCAGGCCAGGAAATGGACATGTGACTTACACCACCTGGACTGGAGTCCAGTAATAAAGATATATTTAAAAAAATTGTATGTGGGTTAAGTGTGAATATGTGCATATGATGGAGTATGCAGAGGCCAGAAGAGGGTGCCAGCTCCTAGGAGCTCAGTTCCAGGCAGTTGTGAGCTGCTGGACATGGATGCTGGGAACAGAACTTTTTCTTTCAAAAGAGCCATTCCAAAGAATCCCAGTTACTGTTTGAGGCTAGCTATTTTCTCTATAATTTTCAAAAATTTAGAACTTTATTTTTAATTATTTCATTTTACACCTGTGTCTCTTTTCTTCCACACTCAGGACCTTGGCTCTCAAGGTTATAGGAAATTAGAATTTATAATGAGTTACTTGTTTTATTTTATACGACAACGACTAATTCTAAGAGTTTGTGCTTTATAGGCTTGGGAGTAGGTTTGCTGGATAAAATTCTTTAGCTCATGTTCTCTTTCGTTGAGTATCTTATGGAAATCGAGAGAATCCAATTATGTTTTCGATGGCATTATTAAAACATGCTCTCTTTAGTCCTGGATTTTTGAGGCTGTTTGCGGTTACTGGACCAGGTGGTTTTGGTTGTCTTGGGTTGATAGTCTCAGGTGACAGCGTGCTTTAATGTGTACTTAAATATTTTAATCAGATGTTGAGTATGTTTTTCTATTTCTTCGATTCCCTTACATTTTAGGGAGTCCTTCATCTTGAATTTTCTTATTTTCAGTATATTCCCTCAGATCTTTTTGCTTCTTCACCTTTTTGAAGTCTTTTTAACTTGCCATTTGTTATAAGGCATTATTTATTGTGTGGTGTGTGTGTGTGCCTGATTGAATATATGCACGTAAGACTTGTTCTTATATTCCTTCTAGTGGATTTGTCGTTTCTTAGTGTTTTTTCCTGACTTTTGGAGCGATACAGCTTATTTCTGGATTTTTCTAATAATGGCTTATGCTTGTTTAAAAAAATAATGTTTTTAATTCTATCTGTATGAATGTTTTTTGTGCATGTAGGTAAGTGCACCCGTGTCATAAAATACCTGCAGAGGCAAGAAGGAACTAAAACCAGGTCCTCCAGAAGAGCAGCCAGTGAGTTCTTAACCACTGAGCCTTCTCTCAGAAAATATCAAGAAGTCTAATTTGTGTCTATTATGGGGAATGAGAGAATATTTAGAGTGAAAAAAGTTAATTATGACAAAATATATAAATCCACATAACTAAAATGTTTGACCCCTCCCAGACAGAAAAAAAAATCACAATGGAAACTACAACAAAGCATAATTATTTTATTGCTAAAATCAGGAGTAAAGAAAAAAAATCTTAGCCAGGTACATGGATTCCAACCAGCAATGCCAGCAACTCAGAAGCTGTGTTTGATGTGTTTGACGCCAGCCTGGGCTACACAGGAAAAATGGCACCTGATGGACGCTAGGTCTATGAAAGTGAACAGGGGACTGAGAAGTGGAAGGCCTGCTGCTTCAAAGCGTGAGATCAAGAAACCAGAGCCGCCTTCTCAGTCCACATTTTCTGCTTTGCTACACCTAGATGCAAAACAAACAAACAAAACAACAACAAAACCAAACAAGACTGGTACCAGACTCACAGAGGGAAAGAAATTGAGTATACTGTACAAAAGCACTAGTACAATGATCTTTCCTTGGGCTTAACATGTTGATTTACATTGTACCTTATGTAACCAAACATTTTCGGATTATAGTCTGAGATCAGAATTTAAAGAAAAATGAGTATTTTAAACATACATGTGATATGCTCCTTAGTGCCCCAAATGATAACTTCTGAAATGAGAGATGCAAGTTACTAAAACACTTTACAGAGTGAATTACTGAGGTGCAGTGGCTGGAGTACATGAAATATTAAGGAAATTGTATAGATTGCATAATTGAAGGCCTACTGAATAAAAAGTCACTGAAAGAAATCACTGAAGTCCCACTTTCTAAATGAACTAAAAATTAACTGAAACAGAAAAATTGGGGTTTGATACTTGTTTGCAGAATTGTAATTTTTTTCTAAAACATGGTCTACAAATTTTTGAGACTTGACTTGTAGCTGGATAAGCTCCAGCAATCATCAAAGATCTGTTATTTGAATGCTTGGCATTAAAGACAATTGTGCTGAAAGAATTAAACTTTTAGAACATCATAGTTTATCACAGAACTCAGGTGTTAGCATCTGAATTGGTGGCTAGAAAGATTGGGTGAGTCAAACTGATAACACAAATCAGGCCCTAATACTCTTCCTGGCTACTTATGCTGTAAAAAGAAGCCAGTTTCAGACTGGGGAATGTGGGTAGGTTGCTCCAGCATGAGGATCTCTGTTTGATCCCCAGCACCTATGTAAGAAAGCTGGGCACATGTCTGTAATGACAGTGCTGGCGGGACTGAGACAGCGCAATGGGGAGAAGATACAAAGAATCAGTGAGGCTTGCTGGCCTCCAGTCCAGCTCCAGGTTCAGTGAGACCCTGTCTCAAAAGAATAAAATGGAGAGTGAAAGCACAGAAGAGCAGACCATCTCCCTCTGGTCTGTGCATGTACCTGCACACACACACACATACACACACACAAAACACCTACACAATACCCTCCCCACACTAGCTAACTAATTTCAACAAATAATGTGTTTAAAAGCTTGGTAAAACTTTTGAGTATGTATCCCTTTAACATTTTGTATAAAGAATATGAAATACACATAATTTCTGCACACAGCAACGCTGTCTCTAGAACTTGTGTAATCCTTTTAATTATTTTATGTGTATGAGAGTATTGCTTGCATGCACGTATGAATATTCATGCCGTGCAATGCCCAAGGAGGTTAGAACAGGGTGCTGGATTCTCTGGAACTGGAGGTAGGACACTTGGTAGTTGCCATGTGAGTGGGAATCAAACCATTTGCAAGAGCAGTCAGTGCTCTTAACTGCTGAGCCATCTCTCCAGCCTTGTATAATCCTTTTGAATTTTAAGGTCAAATACCTATTTTTTGGTATGGTTGAAGTGGTGATTGACAAACTACGCTTATTTAGGTATTTTTCATTGAATATAAGGAAATTTATTACTATAAGGAAAATAAAGAATTTTGATGTCAATGGTAGACATCAAACCATACATAGCATTAGAATGAGCTCTTTTGACTTCTCAGAGGCAAAATCTGATTTGAAATTCTTATGTTGTGAAGGCATAAATTCATATTCAAAGAAATATAAATATGGTATTAGGAACAAAGTGACAGTATGTGGGGAGGGATGCTACAAATTCCTAAAGAACTGGAAGTTGTTTTTTCAGGTATCTTTTTTGACTGAACACTTAGCTTCTCCTCTGCACCTACAGCCCACTCCCAGGAATTCCCTGCACATAAATGCATGCCCTTTTTTTTTGCCATAAATTAACAATCTATCTACATTTTTAGGTTTATTCTGTTCCTCTGGTTTATCTTTTTTGCATAAATATCTCACTATTTTAATGAATGTTCATAACAATGTCTCAAGTTTATTATTTTAACTCCTCCAGCCTCATGTTCCCTTCACCACTGAGTGACTGCTTTTGGTCCTTAGTGCATCTGTGTGCATTTTCAGCTTGTCAACTCTGCAAAAGCCTGGTTGGGATTTTGATGGGGTTATATTTCACTATCTATGAACATCTTTACATCTCTCATCTTTACAACAGTAAACCTGGTAACTCCTGAATATGGGGGATCTCACCATTTATTTAAGAGATGCGTTAGCTTTACTCCATAATGATTTTAGATTACACCGGACAATAAGATATCTCCATTACTAATTTTCCCAAACTGGGAAATCCTAATCTCCTAGAAAAGTTCTTTCCCGAGAACAAAAACAAAAGTTGGTATTTCTAGAGTATATAATTTTGAGCACCAGGTATTTGATACCCAAATAGAAAAATTAAATGGCCTCCCCAAGCTATGGCTAATCTTTGTAACTGGTACTCATGGGTCTGAGTACTTAGCCCATTACCTGTACTTATGATTCCCATGAAGAGAGCTTGAGACAGACACCACAGTTAGAGAGAAGTCAGGTACTAAAGCAGGGTGCTTTAGTCCTGAACAAGGCAGGTGCTCTTCTCTTAGCTTTCTGGCATGATTTCTCAAAGGAGACTGTGGTCTACAGTTGCCATCACCCAACAGAGGTATCAGAAACACCACTTACACAACCCAGAGAATGAGGAGGAGCCAGAAACTTATGATGGGCTTAAAGGAAGGCAGACTGACAAAGAGTATGCAACACAATTTTCCTAGTGTGCATAGTCTAAGTCCTAAGCAGAGTCCTACCAATGCACAGATGTCGGTACTCACAGGAATTCCTTTAGTGTCTGCTTATATCTCAGTATTGTTTAAGAAACACAACACTCGTGACTCTATGAACCCCCACCCTCATAATCTTGTACTTGACTTGAACTGAGTAATGGGCATTTTCAGTACCAATGTGAACCCATAAACTAGGTAATAATGAGTAATCAGGCTTTAGGTTACTTGTTCAAAGGATCTTAACAAATGGGTACATAAGTTTTGTATGCCTCATTTTTCTCTGTGAAACAAACTTAAGAAAAATAAATGAGTTCTTAAAGATGTACTGAGCAAAAGCAGTGTGCCTCTCTGGATTAACTTAGCCAAGGTAGAGAACTATGTAACGTCGCGTGTTATGATGAATTACCCTAATTATGAATTCTAGTCATGCCATTTGTATTTGGACTCAGTGTTATTTTTACTCGAGTGGCAAGGTCTATGACTCAAGCTTTTCCAAGCCAACTTGGATGTGTTCCATATGAGCTTGAAAACCTATTTTTACAACCAATGGAGTCAACTGTTTGATAACAGAAACTATTTATGTATAGAGCTATTTATTTAAAATACAATGTACATAACTTCTGTTGAAGTGCTCAGCTTAATAAAAAGACCAATAAAATCCATTCTAAGGTACATCACTTGATATCTATAAATCACATAATTAACAGTATTTCATAAGAGAATTATTGTCAAGTGTTTGAATTCTAGGTACTGAAGGCAGAAACAAGAGAACAGCTCATCATTTTTGTTAAGAAAATGGCTGTGTATATCTTTTAACTAGACTGAAAATAATATATGGTATTATGATGGGTAAGTACAGGTTTTAATAGCTAAGTATCGAAATAGAAACAGAGCACTGGAGAAAAGGCTCACAATTACACTGGCATTTCCCTCATCCTATTCTGTCTCCCACCTCAGTACGAGAAGGTGCAGTTTGTATGTCTGTGTCCCCGTAATTCAGGTTCTATTCTGTCTCCCACCTCAGTACTAGAAGGTGCAGTCTGTATGTCTGTGTCCCCGTAATTCAGGTTCTGATGCCTAATCCCCAGAGCAGTGGCCTCTGGACAAAGCATGTGTGGGAGGTGATTAGTGTCCTCGGAAAAGAGGTTGCAGAGAGATCTCTTTCCCTTTCTGTAAGTAATAACAAGCAAAAATGTTCATCAAAGTACAATATATGTGTATGAAAATGTTATAATGAAGCCACTATTTTGGGTAAAGTAATATGAATGTCAGTGATCCAGGAAGATGCGCTAAGCCTGACCGGACAACCAAACCCTCAGCACTTTGAGCACTTCCCAGCTTCCACAACCAGAGGAAATATGTTTGTTTTGTTTACTCAGTCCATGATGCTTTTGTTAGAGTGGTCCTGATAACACTTGGAGAAAATGGACCCGTCCATGTAGGGCCTCTTGATGCTTCTCGTTCGCAGTCAACCTCCAGTGCGTACCCAGAATGAGCCAGCTCTCACCAACTTCACTGCTAATACCAGCTCTAGCTGGGATCATTACAGTGTGTGCCCTAAAGTGTTTATTCCCTACTTGTTAACTCATGACCCCGGAACAAACGCCTATTGGGAAATCACTGAGCACATTCTGCTCCTGGAACACATAAATTGCTCCTATAGTTTACAGGAATATCTTTACCCATTCTCAATCAGGATGGGTATGCTGGCCCAGGACAAATGCCAGGGCAATTAACAGAACAAACAGGGTAAAGTAGCTCTAATTATTAGATAAGAAAGTGCTTTACCAATTTCATTAAGAAATACATTCCAAATAAAATATTCCTCTTATCTGAAAAGTATTTATAGTTTTGACCAGCTGCACACTAATAATAGTAAAATGAAGATATTCTCCAAACTGACTTCACATTTTAAGCATTATAGTTACAATAAATTTAAATACACACATTTTCCCCACAAATATGATATACAACAAACTTTCATGCTTAAAATATATACTATGTAAGAAGTCTGCAGCTGTTTCTCAACAGCTTATTAACATTTGGTGCTGTTTAAATTCCTGGTTGGGGTGTACTGTGCAATGTAGCATCCTTGATCTCTTCCTCCTAGACACCAATAGCAGCCCATCCCCCAAGCTATGACAACAGAAATACCTACAAACAGTGGAACAGAAAACTTCAGTCATAATAGAGGAATGGTACCAGCATACTAGGATCTTGGGCTGGCAAGAAAGCTCAGTGAGTAAGGGAACTTGCTGCCAACCGGACAACCAGAATTCCTCGGATTCCTGGAACCCATGTGGTAGAGAACCAACCTTTGCCAGTTTTCCTCTCCACACCAATGCCCCATGACACCCACATGCACCCCCACACAAATAAGTAAAAAAAAAAAAGTTAAGAACCACTATAGTCTTTAATTCTACTAGATATATTTGTAGCAATGACAGCCACACTGGAAATTACATTGCTACTATTTAAAATAGTGATCAAGAACTTAGCTAGCACTTTATAATCTATTAGCCTGAAGCATATTAGAGCTTACAAGAAAGGTGAGAAATGCACATTAACATGTACTGATCTTTTCTAACCTCTGAGTTTCTCACACATTCTAAAACTTTTTTTCTTTTTGAAGAACGTATTAAATTCTTGAAAACTATCTTCATGTCTAGAAAATGTAACTGAAATGGACACCAGACAGCTAGATGTGGTAGCACATGCCTCTAAATCCTTGCCTGGCTCTAACACTGAAGAAGGAAGATCATGAGTTCCCGGCCAGCCTGGGCTACATGGCAAAGCTGTCTCATGCTGCTCCCCCTAAACTCGAACTGTTAAACAAATGTAAGCTACTTTGATGCAAGCTTCATCAATCTGCAGGGAATAGTAATCTTGTTTATTTACTGATGAAGTGATGCCAACACAATGCTACAGCTATCATAAGAACTATCAATATCATTGACTCCCAAATCCTTCTCCAGTGTCACCTCACTCCCTTTAGTAGTAATAGTGGTCTCTGATGCCCCGATTCTCAGCCGTAATCAGTTGTCAAGAACGCCAATCCTAAATCCTGACTGAAATATAAAACTTAAGTCCGTTTAAGGCAACGCCACACATTGCCTAGTATTAAACAGATCTACGAAGCCTACAGAAAAGGCATCAGAGATAACACACAGCTTAGTAATAACTTGCTTAGCTTACAGTTCAGCAGCAGTCCAGCAAGACTCCAGGCAGGTCTCTCCAAATACCTCAGAGGAAACCTTCATTTGAGCATTTGCTTACATAACTCTACAATATGGATTTAGGGGATGCTTGATGGGCAAGTTAAACCAAATTCCAGCCAAAGGCCGAATGGGATGCTCAACTGCATCAGCCAAACTTTACAGTCATTTTATGCCAGCTTCAGAAGACTGACACTCATTCTCCGTGGAGCTGATCTGCACATACCAGTTACTATGGAGTTCCTAATCGCGGAGCCGGAAATTAACTCCGGGAAGCTGAGTACCACACCAGGAACCACCTGCATCTGACTGGCATCTCGCCTCACTTTGGACCTACAGAAGTCAGTGACCTACTAGGACATATCTGGCCGTTCTTGCGGCGCCTAGATCCTCTGAAACTTAAACCCAGGTCCTGTGGTTCGCAGCCTTCTTTCCAGTCTGGTGTGACACTGAGATAACCAGCACGCACAGGCGGCGCGCCAGGTCCCCACGGCCCCGCCGCAGTAACGCACCCCGGCGGCCAGCCAGGGGCTCCCCGGGGACCCGCACGGGCGAGCGGCCTGGGGCGAGCGGGAAAAGCCGCTCGGGGCCGCCTCTTCCCGGCCATCCCCAAACCGGGACCGCGTTCTTTCCGTGCGCTCTCTGCAAACTAAGACAGGACCCGCCGAGGGGCCGCCAGCCCGCTGCTACTCGGACTTTTCCCACAGACCCCGATCTGGCCCGAGGGGCGAAGCGCAGCAGGGAACAGCAGCTTCAAGAGGCCACTACATCTCTCCCGGCCCAGGCGCACCGCGCCATATAGGGCCTGGAGAAAGAGGCCACGCCCCCAGACCCCTTACCCAGGAGCCAGGCTCCGCCTCCCCTCCGCCCGGCCAACCAGCACCAGGCTCCGCCCCTCTCTCTACGCTAACCCCGCCAACAGGCTCCGCCCCCTCTGTCCTGCCAATGGTGCCAAGCTCCGCCCCCTTCACTCTAATCCCGCCTCCGAAGTCCTGCCACTAGGCCACGCCCCTCCCTCCGCCCCGTCCCCACTCGGGCTCTGTACCCGCGCCGTGGGGGGAACTGCCGCCTTCTGCCTTTAGAGGACGTTTCCACAAAGGCCACAGGCGCGGCCCGCAAAGTCCAACAGTCACACTAGAGTAATCCGCGCCACCTGCGGAGGTCGCGAGCTCCGGCCCTCCCTCGGGCTCCGCCTCCCTGCCGCCTCCACCACCCCGCGAGCCCGCGCTTACGCTCCCCAGCGGCGCGCTCGCCCCGCCCGCAGCCCCGCCCCTCGCTCGGCCTCGCCCGCGCGTGGACCGGGGGCTCGCGGGGCGGGACCGCGGGCACCGCATCCTCCCCTCCGTTCCACACCGTGGGCACCCTGAGCGCGTGAAATCCCCGCTCCCCGCCCCACGGCGCCTCTCTGCACACGCCTCCCGCCGCCGCAGCTCCGCCGCCGCGGGCGAGAGTGCGCGTGCGCGCGTCCGTCGGGCCCGCGCTCCCTCCCCCGCCCGCTCCGCTATAACTTGGCTGGCGAGGAGGAGGCGCCGCCGGAGTCGGAGGGCGGGGAGCTCGGAGGAGGGAGCCCGAGAGTTGTGGAGAAGTCGCAGCCCGCACGGCCGGCGCCTTCCCGCTCGCGGGCTCCGGGCCGGCGCCTCCCTCCCGCGCCGCGCTCTCCCAGCCTCGCCGCGGTGGGGCGGCCCGGGGCTCGCTCCGCCTGCCGGGCGCGCGGGCGGCATGTGGCGCCTGGTGCCCCCGAAGCTGGGCCGCCTGTCCCGCTCGCTGAAGCTGGCGGCGCTGGGCAGCCTGTTGGTGCTGATGCTGCTGCACTCGCCGTCGCTGCTCGCCTCCTGGCAGCGCAACGAGCTCACCGACCGGCGCTTCCTGCAGCTCAATAAGTGCCCGGCGTGCTTCGGCACCAGCTGGTGCCGCCGCTTCCTCAACGGCCAGGTGGGCTTCGAGGCGTGGGGCCGCCTGCGCCTGCTGGACTTCCTCAACGTCAAGAACGTGTACTTCGCGCAGTACGGCGAGCCCCGCGAGGGCGGCCGCCGCCGCGTGGTGCTCAAGCGCCTGGGCTCGCAGCGCGAGCTGGCGCAGCTCGACCAGAGCATCTGCAAGCGGGCCACCGGCCGGCCGCGCTGCGACCTGCTGCAGGCCATGCCCCGCACCGAGTTCGCGCGCCTCAACGGCGACGTGCGGCTGCTCACGCCCGAGGCGGTGGAGGGCTGGTCCGACCTGGTGCACTGCCCGTCGCAGCGCCTGCTGGACCGCCTGGTGCGCCGCTACGCCGAGACTAAGGACTCGGGCAGCTTCCTGCTGCGCAACCTCAAGGACTCGGAGCGCATGCAGCTGCTGCTCACGTTGGCCTTCAACCCCGAGCCGCTGGTGCTACAGGTAGGCGCGGGGCCGCGGGCGGTCCCGCTGCGCCCGGACGTGGTGGCTCCGGCTGCCGCCGGCGGGGCTGGCTGGGGACCGTCCCTTGACTCCCGACTCCGGGCGTCGGCTTCCCCAACGCCAGAGGGAGTGCATCCCTGGCGCTCCCCAAGCGTCCCTCCCGCGACTTTCCTTCCGCCCTCCCGCCGCGGTGCCCGCCGCGCGCTCGCAGGTCCCCGGCGGCCCCCGGCCTGGCTCAGCCCGCGCCCGGCGCCCCGCTGGCCCTCGTGGTGGCCCAACTTCGGCCCCAGTCCGTCTTTGTTGTGTTACTCAGCTCATCTACCTGGCAGTCAGTCACTGAGCTCACTCGGGGACCAGGTCGAAGAAGGTCAGGTCCGAGAGCGAGCGATGGGATCGGGGTCTGAAACGGGGGTTCACCCTCCAGTCGTGCTCTGGATGGGATTAGAAGTCGGGAAACAGGAAAAGTGAGACAGTGTGGGATTGGGGCTGGAAAGGCTAAAAACCAAGATGGACATTTTTCCCCTGGTCCTGTGACCTGCCCTATTCGTCTGGTGATCTGGTTAAGGAAGGAGATGGAGAGTTATCCAGGAGCTGGGGAAAGAGGTTCTGGCCTTGGTCCAACCTACTTATTGCCTTTCTTCTTACTCTCTCTTGAAAAATAAACATGTTTTTAGGGGAGTAGGATGGAATCCTTTTACTGTTGGCAGCAAGAAAAACCACTCAGAAACCCTCTTTACCTTTGAAGTAGTTTGGTTTCTGCCAGGTTCCTGGCCTTCGTGACCTGTCGTTGACAGTGATTGCAGCACAGCACTCGGGTGTGATTGCTCTTGATAACTGCAGGAAAAGTTACCGATTGTGCCGTACATCAAGTCCTGGGGAAAATGATTCATGACAACGAGTTGAGAAATAGTTCACTCTTTCTCCCCAGGAATGCAGCTAATGGCTGAGGGTTTGCACCGTGTTTTTGTTGTCCATTAATCCAAAATATATAAAGAGGAATGTACAGTATTTATATAGGTTTTGTTTCTCGAGTTTTCCACAGCCTGTCTTAGCCAAGAGAAACTAGCCTTGATGAGTTTAGCCAAATAATCTTAAGAAATATTTTGTCAAACGAAATTTTAATGTGGGTATTGGTATGATTTAAGGTGCTTTAAGGTATATGTGACGAGTTAAAATTCAGATTGTCCATTAAATGCCGCTGTTCTGTGGTCACTTACCTTCAGGAACTATTTTATTCAGTAGTTCCCAGACTAGTAACTGGTCTCTAAAGGTTTGAGTCCATATGTATGATGTATACACTGTAAACTTTTTTTTTTTTCCTACTAAGCTATATTTACATCAGTAAGCTTGGTTCCTGTAGGAGGCTTTAATAGTGTAGTTGACTCAGGTAGACCATCAAAGTCTCTGGGGCCCAGAAATTTAGCACGGAGCTCAGGGATCTACATTTCTTGCATTTACAATACTAGCTGCCTATTAAAGGTTTTTTTTTTTTTTTTAAATTAGATAATTCTGAGTATTGGTGTTTTAGGAACAGTGAACATTTGAGCTAAAAGCTTAAAACATTGTTCTTTTTTTTAAACGTAGGATGGCATCTGATTTTGAGAAACTGCTGCTAGTGCTTTTTGCAAGACAAATCTGCCGTTCAGGCCATTTTGTGCTTTGACTTTCTCTGGGCATTTTTCAGTTGTTTTGTAGTGGAGATAGTCAGATGTGTTTGTATTTAACTGGTCCTTCACAGTATATTTTCATCTTTAGTGATAAGATTTTCAAATCCACAATTTTCTCTCTGGTTTGAAACTTAGTGCAACCTAGGTCATTGAATCCTTAAGAGTGCAGGATGCATGTAGTATGTGAGCAAACATAGGTCAGTCTTGTAGCTTGGCGTTGGTAAAGTTCATTTTTCATTTAGACAGCCCAGTTTCCAGGTAGAGTACTAATACTTTCTAGCTGATGTATACTGTGAAGCACATTTTGACATTTCAGCTACCAGTGATACTGGCTTTTTTTTGCTTTTGTTTTTGTATCTGAAATATTGTCTTCCTGGAGTCATGACTTTCTGCCTTTGGTGGTGAGTTTGAAAGTATGAGCAATATGATTGATGATTGATGATGACATCACTCCACAGGAGAAGAATATCTGCCTCTGTACTCGAGTGTACAGTCTTTATGGCAAATCGAATCATGGTGTTCATTGCTTTTTTATTAGTTAGACAAACTGTACATTTTTAGTACATAAAAGTTCTATAAAATCAGCTGTTCTGGTAGTATTGCGATATTGATAGTGATAGAAAAATTGCTCAAATTTGTCTCTCTATTGCTGTATTTTTACCTCATGTTGTTTAAAAAGGTGTTTTTAGGGTGCCAGTGTTTCTCAGCTTAGAGATCAACTCGCCTCTTTCTTTTCCAGGAGAGGGAGCCACTTAATGAATTTTTGGATGCTTGATGACAAACCAGATTTTTCTTATTTTCTATTGTCCAAAGTGTTGGGGCGGGGGGCTTTTGAACTAAATCTATCAAACTGTTCTCCTCAAAAGTTCCATTATTAATAACACATATAATTATTTTAAAATCTCCTCTGTTAAAGCACTGAGAGAAATGAAAAACACAGGAATTTAACTCATTGGCCTTTTCAAAGTTTAAGAAACAACAAAAAATTGAAATGTCTATTGTGCTTTAAACTAGAAGTGCAAGGCACTGTGTAGGACATGTGTGGGCACTCCTATGTCAGCCTAGATTGTGGCTCTCCGATGCGGAGCTGTGTGAGTGTGCAACTTTGTTCTTATTCCATGGCTTTACCAATGTTGAACAGCTTGTCTAGCGCTCAGGAAAGAGCTAGCCGTAGAGTTTACCTTTTGAGATACATGAGTTCGTTTATCGTCTCCATACCTTCTTTTTGTCGTTGTCACAGTTTCACTTACCAAGAGGTGGATTTTAATGCCAAGTAAGGCAACAGTAGTCCTCTGGAGGCTGGAGGCCTGGGAGAGAGTTGTGGATTTTTGTATTGCGCAACAGCCGTCTTTGATCATTAAAAAATTGAAGTGTCATAGGAATTGGCAAGTTGTTTTACTGGTACGTTTTCTGTTAATGTACGCTCTTATTAACCTGTTCTTGCACTTACAGAGGAAGAGGCCGGCTGTCTGGATGATGAAGCCCACTGGCTGGCTGGATGCCCTAGAGTGCTGATGAGATGATCTCTTGTTTAGGGAGGGAATGAGGACAGCTTTTGGTTGTTTAAGGGAAGAGCTGAGAATTTGCTTTACCATTATATTGGTAGACTTTATTTGCCTTACATTTTATGAATCATGGTTTTAATGGGACTTAATTTTTATAATATGCAATCATTGTTGTTTAAGCTGTGGCGTTTAAGTTTTCATTTTACTTCCTGTAAATGGAAAAATATATACATCATATTTGTGTAGATGCCAGCACTGAATAAATGCTAGCTAGTATCAGGAAAAAATAGTAACTTTAGCCATCTGTGCCTTTGGTCAACTGTTTGGAAACTCATTTGGCATATGGATGATCTTCACATGATGGAGACTGGTTATGAATTGTACCTTGGGTACACAGATTTCCTTCTTTCTTTCTTAAGGGATGAAATTTACTAGAGAACTTTGGTGGGTTTTGCCTTAACAATAGCTTATACTGAGAAGTTGAAGAGGATTTTGTTGTTGTTCAAGCCTGTAGACAAAGCTGACTTGGAACTCGATATGTAGACCAGGCTGGCCTCCATCTTCCAGAGATCCTCTTACCTCTGCCTCCTGGGTGCTGGGATTAAAGGTGTGTGCCTAGCTCTTGCTCAGCATCTTTTTATGTGACTCACATTCTTCCTTACTATGTGAGTCTCTTGGGTTAGGTCTTTTTTCCTTTGCCCCAACATCCTGTGGGACTGACTCTCAAATTCTTGACTTGAGAAATTCAGTTTTGTTGTTGTTTTCTGAGTTTGGCTTTAATTAATGGATTTAATTAAGCTCTTCTAAAGCGTTTGGGGATTTGAGTACTAGGTCTGGGCTAGAGTGTGTGAGGCCAGGACAAATAATCTTTCAAGTCTTGTTTCCCTATCCCCAAGTTTTTCACACTTGAAGTCAGATTACACCAAACAAAAGCCCTTCCGTTAAGGAGAGGAAATCAGGTTCCGTGCATCTTGTGCTCCAGTAGCTTCTAGAAAAAATGTTTTCTACTTCAAGCAGTAGTTTATGGAGCCTCCTTAATTTTCTCCCTCTGACAGCTGACTTAATAACTGCACTCTTGGAGTTAGGGTTCAGATCACATTACAGGTTGATGTTTTGGGTTCTGTGCTTAGCTTCTGGCCATTCCACTTTGGCCTCCAGTGCTTAGAGAACACTTGAATAGCCTTCATGAAAATGCAAGTAAGAATAAAGCAAATTTGCATACCTAAGGTCCAAAAAAGAAGGAAGATTTTGTTTTGTTTTGTTTTTCTTTTTTAGGAAGGCCAATGAAACATACTCATCCATCTAATTTGTGCTGGGTTTGTCCATAGTCCACACACATACTGCTTCCTGTTACTGCTGAAGTTTCTGGTCTTGGTCCCTTATTAGTTTCCCAGGGAATTGTCAAACTGAGTTTTGTTCGGTTTTCCTAACTTAGGATCTGGTCTGTGTCACTGTCACTGCCCTGAGGGCCTCATAGAGTCCTGACTTTTTATTTTCTGTACTTTGTACTCATTACCTTTATATTAAACAAATGATATCTTAGACTGTAAAAACTTGAATTTTATGACACATACAGTAAATTTCAAATGGTTAGAAATAGCTTTTTTAATTTTTATTTTTTTGGTCTTTCTGAGACAGGGTCTCCCTGGAGCCCCAGCTGGCCTTGGAACTCACCATGTAGACCACGCTGGTCTTGAACTCTCAGAGATCCTCCTGCCTCTGCCTCCCAAGTGCTGGAATCACCCATCTCACCCAGCCACCTCACCCAGCCTGTGAAATATTTTAAGACTAAAAATTGTGAGTCCAAGGTGAGGGTGGTTATTCATCCTAGTAATAACCCCTGCCTGCAAAGTTATATTTTACTTACCTATTATGCATTTATTTGAGGCAAGGTCTCATGTAGCCTTAGCCTATCCTGGAACTCCTGATCCTCCTCTCCTACCTCCCAAGTACTGGCATTTATAGTCATGTGCCACCAAGCCTGGCTTTGGACAGTTTAATAAATTACATATTAAAATACTTTATACAGTTTGCAGGTTGCTAATAGGAAGTTGTCAATAAAATACTTGGGAGCTCATTAGACTTAGACTAAAAGTAACTGACTTTGTTCATTTGGTCTAAAAGGTTGGAGAGATTGCCTTAACATTTGGGGGTTGGGGATACTTGAGTGTATCCTACAGATACTGTACCTTCTTTCAGGATTGGGCTGGAGTGCTGAATAATTTTGCCAGTTTGGGGATAGTGAATGGCAGGGTGGTGGGTATGTACTGAAATTCTGTACATAGTTGTTCTATGACATGGAAAAAATCACTCAATGTCTCACTTAACACTTCCCTAACAGGATTGTTTTAAATCGATAAGGAGCTATGTTTATTCAAGTAATATATATAAAATATCTTTAATTTATAAATATGAAGTGTAATAATTTTATTTAATGTATTGAAAAATGATATAGAAATAGAAGTTACATCCAGATTACTGCCACTGCCAAATAATGCCAGTGTCTGGTCTACACACTTCTGGGTACAGTAGTGAAGAAAGATCAGGGTTGAGTTTGCACAGCCATTGCTTTCTGGAGCATTAAGCTTGGGCAGCAAATGAGAACATGATAATTTTGGATTTTACATACTATGAAGAGGACAGGGAGATCTCTGGTGATAAGAAAGGGCCCCAGATGGGATTCCCCATGGGAGCAGGGAAAGACCCTCAAGTACAAGATGAAAGACCCCTATTGCTGGATGAGCTAAGACTTTATTTTTGAGGCAGAAGAAAACAGTAGACTTTTAGTGAACAAATTGTAAGGAGAAAGAGAAGAGACAGGAAGAGGGGCTTCAAACTAGTTTGTGGAAGAGATCACCATGGCAGGCGCCTTATAAGAAGCAATGAAGTGCAGGTTTTAGGAAAGCCGTCATGTCTAACATACTGCAGAGAAGTAACGTCTAAAACCCGGTGGTTGGGTTGAGATACGAAGGAAAGGGAGAGTAAAGTACTGTTTGGAACCTCGACAAGCTCTGCCTGCTCTTCTATGAAGAAGCACAGAGGAAAAAGTAGGGACAGGAGAGTTTCATTTTATCTTAAATTTAAGACAACAGCCTCTAATTTATTTAATGGAGGGAAACACTGCTGTGAGTAGATGCTTTACTGTCCTGCAGAAAGGCTGTGTTTTAAAGGGACCAGGGAAATTAGTGTTTTTTTGACTAAAGAAAGTAAGGTAGCATTCTTAGATTATCAGTCCTAAAGAAGCTTGTGTTCTACTTAGTTCTTTTATTTTTTTAAACAATTGTTTATAATATTTGTACTTACACATTCAAGTTAAAAATCTGAATAACAGTTGCTGTTTGTGAGAGTAGGTATGAAAGGATCTGTTGTAGCCGAGTAAGTTGTGTCAGGAGCGGGGGCATTTAAAAAATATATTCTAAAAGATAATTTATTTCTGTTTAATTAGGTAGTTTCTATCCTTAATGTATTTTGACACTGGTTTTCAGTTTTGTAAACAGCTGTTTGACATGATGTTCAGAGTAATACAACCTTGCTGTTTTCAAGGCATTGCTTAATGGTGTTGGAATTTTAGGTGGGTGGAAGATGGCACTCAGAGTTATTTCATGATAAATGGGTCATATCCTAAAATCTAAAAATCTTGACTCTGTTGAGCATCTGCAGTGCTTGTGATAGATTTTGGTTCCTCCCTCAAAATATAAATTAAGAAGCTAAGGTCTTAGAGAAATTGTAACAAAAATTAGGTAATCATTAGCTCATCCCAGTAGCCTTACTATATATCCCCCTCCAGACAGTTCACAAAACTGTGAACACATTGGTCTGTCACCAGCACAGCACAGTTGACTAATCTGTATGAACAGCTGTTACAACATGTTTTACCACAGTGGGATTTCATTCAAAGTTGGGCTTTTAAAATAATTTCAAAATTTAACTTGAACCTTTAAGCATTTTTTATGCTTTTGATACACATTTTAGATGGTATTTCAATTATGAACGGACTTTTTGAAGTTAGTTTATATTAGGAATTTCCTCCTTTAAAAGAATTGAACGTGGTGTTCATCTCTTGTGTGTTGATTTGATCCTTTAGGAGAATTGCAGTTGTGCATCCTTTCACAGAATGAGGTCATGATTGAGGCTAAAGTACTGTGTTCCTTGTGAAAGGAATTTATGTTTTTAAATTTAGTGTATGAAGCTAACTGGTTGCATAGGAAAAAAGGGGAATAGAACATGGGCATTTTTAAAGTTCATCTTATTTTAATTTGTTAGTTTCTTGTCATTCATGCCAAAATTAGGCCCTTTGAGAGTTCTGCTTCCTACCTTTATAAAACTGAAATAATATTAAAAATAATATTAAAAAATAATATCCATTGGACAATCAGAGAATTAAAGGGAAAAGTGCTATGTACTTTTTGAACTTAATTTAGAATGTATTCACTACCCTTTTAATTTATCATGGACTATGTAGATTTGTTATCAAATTTTCCAAAAATGTGCTCTTATGAGGTGTATAGAGTATCCACAAATAATTGAGACAGCAAGACAACAATGTGGTGCATGCACAAAGCAGATTCACAAGGCCTAATTAACCTGTCCTCCTTACACCACAACCAAATAATTGTACTTTATTGTTCAGTAGATAGGAACATGAATTCAGAGAAATGTTGAGTTAGTTACCTGAATTGTAAATCTAATTTCCACTCCTCAGCACAGTTAATTTGCCAGTAAAAGGCAAAGTCAGGTCAGTTCTGTTTGCAAAGTCAGAATAGATCAAGGAGGATTGCTGCCACTTTTCAATCTAATATTCCTCTGGTTAAGAATTTTCTCAGATTTTAGAAAGGTACATAGTGCATTGCAGTTAATGCTTAGCAGCTTTCTACAAGCAAATAGTATGTTGTGAAAAGAATGTAAGATTCTCACCCTACAGGATTTCTACTTAGGCTGAGCCTGAGTAGATTATTAGACAGCCTGTAGATGAGACAGTAAGTACATTCCAGGTTGCAGTCAAGTTCAGAAGTGCATTCTTAGTAATGATGCATCTTGTGAAGTTGTAGGTAGTGAGATGACTGAGGGATGACTTGAGGGACTGGAATCTGCAGCGGGGGAAGAACAGTCGTGTTAGGCTGGTGAAAGGTAGAGGCTGAAGTGGACCTGTGAATCTAGCCTTATAATTTCAAGTCCAGTATTCTGTTTATGCGGGCTCTTCCTAAGGTAGAAATTTTGTTGCTGAATACATTCTATAAACATGTAAAGTATCCAGATATTCTAATCTTTTCCTTAATACTGACTTGTAAATTGTATATTAGCTCCATATTATTTTTTTGTGTAGTAGACCTTGGTTTTGTTTCTGAATCTCTTTTAGATACTGTCAGTGCATCTGATATTCTTGCTAGCATCATTAGAGTTTGATGATGTTCAGACAGCTTATGGATTTATTGCCCCAAATAAAAAACGCCTAAACATGATAATTTCTGTTATGTTTCATCACAACATTTTGTTTTTCAAGTAACTAATGAGGACATTTACAATATTAAGATTTTAGTTTTAGAAAATCATGTTTAAAGTAATTCCATCCAATTAATCTCTCTCTCCCTCTCCCTGCTCCCTTCTATCCTTTTACCTCCTCCCCTCCCTTATCCTCTCCCTCCTCCCCTCCCCCTCATCCTCTCCCTCATCCTCTCCCCCTCATCCTTTCCCTCCTCCCCTCCCCCTCATCCTCTCCCTCCTCCTCTCCCTCCTGTCTCCCCTCCTGTCCCTCTTCCTCCCTCTCTCCTTCTTCTCTCTCTTCTCCCTTTCTCCGAGGACCTCACATTCTCTGCAGCTGCTGTAACACTGTGCCACATGCCAGCTCAAATTCTGTTTTTAGTTTTTATATTTATATTGCTAGTATGTAGTTGTGTAGTTGTCTTTGTGTTGTCAGTGATTTAATTTTTTAAGGTATACTGGTAGAAAAATAACTATGTAGTTTTATAACTATTTTGTGCTTTTGTGAAATCTAAAGTAAGATTTATATTTATAATTTTTTACACATCATGCTTTATGACATATTAAAATGTGGCCAAATTTTAGAAAAGCTGAATTGGATTTCTCTTACAGAATTAGAATTGATACTGATCTAAGTTTAAAGACTATTTCCTTCACTTGGAAAGTATTTGCATGTTTTTTTCAGTTGTAAATAGTCCAATAAAATAATCACTTTACTTCAGATTATGTGAGACTCCTGTTGTTCTAGACAATTTGAATATGTGGTTTTCAGATTTTTGAGAAAATGCAGGCCTCTACAGTAAACTTCTCTTTCTACCCTCTAGGATTTTGCTAATTGGAATGAACTTGTTTTTAATATTACTTCATGTATTTATCAAATACAAGCGTTAATGAATTAAAATTTTCTTTCTCAGACTCTGCCTGGCAATGGTAATTTGAATTGAAGCCAGAATTGCTTTAAATGCAATTACAAATATTTTGGCTTCCCCTGAGCATTATTTTTTTTTGAACAGTGTGTTCAATAAAATTCTGTTCTCATTAATGAAGTCTTGACTGTTTTAATTATACACTGAAAAATTATTGTCATAAGAGCAAATAATGTGACTTCATCTATTAAAGTTCTTCTAGAAGGTTAGGTAAAAAGTATGTGAACGAACTGTGGTGTTCTTCTAACACAGCACAGAATTTCAGTTGAAATTGTCAGTCACTGTATTACTGTAAAGGTTGTTCAGTGTGACATTTGTTCATATATTTTGACCTCTTGTCTGAGGGACTGGGTAATGAAGTGTAGAAGTGACTGCCTTTGCCAGCTGGAAAGGCTCCAAGACAAGGAGACATTCGTACACGTGCACATGCTGCCAGGGTTCCCCTCTCCTGCTGTCAGTGACCGTTTCATTTTCACAAAGATACGTTTGTATCTGCCTTGCAATATGGCGTGTGAATAATACATTGTATGGAGGTGTTTCTTGTTTGACTTTTTACATGACCAAATAATACACTTTTTCATTCTTACCAGCCTTTAGTGTTTCATTTATGTCAGGATCTTTATATATGAGTACTTCTGGGAAATAGTTAAATCCTTTGTAATCAACAAAAAAATAAGGTCATGAGGTATTTTAAATTGAGAGGAAAGCTGAAAATTGTGTCGTGGTTTGCATACAGTGTCTACATTGTACGTTCGACATGAGCAGTCTGTTACACTTTTCCCAGTGCCCCCCCCAAAATAAGAATTCTGTCAAGAATTAAAAGCGTGCTACCCCCCACCAAAAAAAAAAAAAAAACTCAGACAAGAAATAACATGGCTACCTCTAATTTCTAAAGAATCAGTACCTGTTGTCTCTGAGCTAAAACTGAATCAATCGATTTACTATAAAGATTCCTGGTGTCTTTTCATATAAATAGTATTTTACAAAATACTAAATTTGAAAGAAAAAGTTGTCTACACAAAGAAAATACAGTTCTGTGCTTATAGATTTAAAGGGAAGCATACGTGAGGATTGGGAATTATGTGTGAAGCTTAGTTCTAAAGGTCTGTTTTGTTTTAGTATAAACATTTTGAAGTAAAGATACTCTGTTTTGTCAGTTACAGTGAAATAAAATTAATATTGCCTGTTCTCTTTACAGATAGAAGAGCCACCTCTCTGGCTGTTTGAATGCGCAGATTGGTTTTCAGTGCTAGGTCCTACTTCACTGCTTTCCTGGATCTCCTTTATTCTCCTTTTGTTCCTGTATAAGTATCGTCTCTAAATTAGAACTGCAAGAGAGACTCATACCTCTGGTCTGAGGTCTTGTATGTGAGACTTAAAATCTCTTCTCTCCTTTTTTTTTTTCTCAAGTTTATTTTGTCATGGCACATTTTAGCAGTAGAAAGTATCTTTGGTAGGACCAGAGATGTAGCTCAGCAGGCCCCGAGTTAGAGTGGGAGATCAAGTTTACTGAAGTTGAAAACATCTGTGCTTATGGAAGACATTTCTTTTGATCAGAATGGTCTTCCCAGTAATTAAAAAGCCGGTCAGAAAACGTCACTAATGTGAGGAAATAATTTTGAGGCTGGGCCAAGGTAGAAAGGAAAACAAGACTTCAGTAGAGGCAGAGATGGTTGGAATGGAGGTTGTTGGCAAGGTTCAGTTTGTGCTTTCCCAGCGTTTGAATGTGTGTTAAAAGTCCAAAAATCATTTCTCCCAAATGAAATGTTCTTGGTAGGAATCTCTGCAGGGGGAATCTGAGGAGAGACCTTCCTCTGAATCTCTTATAATACTAAGATAATTCTTTTGTAGAGTTTTCCATCTGATGAAGGTTGGCCATTCGCAAAATACCTTGGAGCTTGTGGAAGAATGGTGGCTGTAAATTATGTAGGAGAAGAACTGTGGAGTTACTTTCATGCACCTTGGGAGAAAAGAGTTGACCTGGCGTGGCAGTTAATGGAAATAGCAGAGCAGCTCACCAACAATGACTTTGAATTCGCCCTCTACCTCCTGGATGTCAGCTTTGACAATTTTGCAGTTGGTCCTCGAGACGGGAAAGTAATCATTGTGGATGCAGAAAATGTGCTAGTTGCTGACAAAAGATTAATTAGACAAAGTAAGTATGTAATGTTGAGATTCGCTTTTTGTATACTTTCTATGTTAAAATAATGTTTATATGAAACAGATCTTAAGTTTCTAAGATGGCAGCCTTATGTTGTTTTGTTATGTATAAGCAGGATCAGCAAATTTTTTTTATGCTTGTATTCTTAGTCAAAGTTTCTCCATATTTGGTAAAATATCCTTGTGTTTAAATGAGTATAGACATACTCTATATGTGTATGTGTTCACACATGTCTTTTGCATATTATGTGCTATATTCTTTGGTTTAGGACACAGCTTCTTGACTGGTTCAAAACCTCACAAAGGATACCTAAGCCAATCCAGTAGCTGTAAAAAAAAAAAGTATCAGCACTTAAAAGGGTTCTGTAGTTTGCATCAACCAAAAATTAAGCACAAAGTGAAGCTGGAGTGTGTCTGGAAGTGCTGTTCATGTTATGTGATGTGACCTCACTGCAGCCTTGGTTCGGAACACGTGGCCTTTGTGTTTTGCAGTGGGCAGGCATCACAACCACACACCAGCCAGTGCTGTCTAAAACACCTGGGTTCAGATCTGAGACTTTTGTAACTTACACATTGTACTGTTTCTACTGTATATTAAAAGAGTAGAAACATAATGGATGGACTGCAGAAAACAGCCTTGATATTTTCCTGCAGTCATTCCTCAGCATGAAGTACCAAATTAGTATATCTTTGGACTGTATTGTATTAGAATGTTTGATTTTTTAAAAATTGCTGTTTGAGTTGCTGGCTTGAGTTTCATCGAAATCATTTAGTGAATTTTGGCTTGAACTCAGGACAGAATTGCCAGCAGTTTCTGAAATGGCTCTAAATATGTTTCTACCATTTTCTACCATATTTGTACACAGCGGTGTTCTCAGCATTGACTATTATACAATCTAAATATCAACCAGTTCTGAAAACTTGAAGATGCTCTCTGTGCCCTGCAGTGTCAGATAGTCTGCGGAGTTCCTTCTTATGTGAAAGAAAGCTTATCATCTCATTAGCATGAGAATCTGCTTTCTTCTTTAATAAATAATAGCACTGTGTATACTAAAGAATTGTTTTAGAATAAATTTCTTTATGTTTTATTATCAGTAAATATTTGATTTATATTCCTCTTTATTCAGAGTTGTGTAAACATTTCTCTAGCAAAAAGAGATAGTGTGGTTGTAGGAAAAGTCAAGGAGCCCAGGTTTAGTCTAGTGCAAAGTGAAGTCTCCTTTGTTAGAGGTTGTCAGACTGTAGCTGCTTTGCTGGAAGCGTCATTTCTCTGTAGGGTCTCTACAGCCACATTTTGTGTTCTGTTGTTTTCTGGGGTTCCTATAGGGGTGATTTTGTTTTATTTTTAACTTGGGTGATTTCTAACACTGCAGATCTGACCTTAGTTTAATATTACGATTATTTTATCTCCAAACTTGACTCTTCATTTTCTGTGAGTTCTCTCCACCTGATGTATAAGCAGAGTAAGTATTTTGAAATTTAAATATCATAGGAATTTTAAAGGTTTAAGGATAGGTAAAGTCTATATTCCAGAAGTAATTCAGTTAAAAATCAGAGAGAAGCCAGGTATAGGGCACATGCCTGTAATCCCAGCACACAGAGGGGGAGGAAGTTGGAGGCTCACAAGTTTGAAGCTGGGCTAGCTTGGGATTCACACTGAGTTCCAGGCCAGCCATGGCTACCTTGAGACCTTGTCTCAGTCAAATAAAGAAACTCAAAATTGTCACTCTTTGGTGAGGATCTTTCTGTTTTTTGTTTTCTTGACTCGCCATGGATCCTCGAACAGGGAGCAAAGGCCCTGTGGCAGCTCCACGTCCCCTTTTCCTCTTCATACTTTTACGTATCTTACAGGATTATATGTCGTGCCTTTCTTTTAAAAGTTGTACAGTTTAGTAATGTGTAGTGACTTCATAAAGTTATGTTTTCCAAAACTTCAAAAATTTTTATTCCATTGTTTATCAGATGTTTTATATTTCATTTTATGCAAACATCCCTCAGGTAATTGTTAGTTTTATACCGAATGAGTCCTGGCCTTCAAGGAGCTCAGTAACAAGCCTGTATGCTTTTGCGCTTGATCCAGTGAGCTTTGCTCCAACTTTTTCCCTAGCCAGCTCTTGGCAGCTTCTCCCGGTAGGTTCCTCCAGACCTAGTCATTCGCCCTCCTTGCTCTGCACTTGATACTCATGACCTTAATGTTTTCTCTATAGAGCAGTTGAGGAATTGTCTTGACAATTCACTCAGTGCTCTTCCCTTTGTCATAGACACCTGGGTGTAAAGCAACATTTGTAGAATCTCCTTTTTGGATAGATTTTCTTTAAAGAACTCAGATCAGCTATCTTCAGTTTCTCATCAAATACCCAATTTCTTTTATCACCTATAAACAAATATGTATGAGGTTCTCCTGCTTCTCCCTGGTTGTCAGTTGTTTCTACGACTATTGCTGATTTTTTTCTCTGTACCTCTCTGTTTTATTCAGCTCTAGCCCATGAGAACCCTACTTAGATGACTGTTTTGCAGTTTGCCACTTGCAAATGGGTAAACTGGGGAAATGACCCTAGTTGAGGAACAGTTTGAAGTTCTGTCTTCTTCACCTTACTTTCTACTAGAATGCTGACATCTCTCCCTTGCTTGAGTGGTTCCAAAACCTTGCCCTTGTTTGTTGGGTTAACGCACATTCCTTACCAGGGCACAGTCAATGCAACATGGCTATTTTCTGCTTTGTTTTTCAGTATCCATCTGTCCATTACCCTTGATACTGGCCTTTTGTTTTCCCAAATGCCTTTCTGCTCCTGGGCTCTCCTGAATGCTGCTTCATGTGCCTAAAACTCCCTGTCTGTTCTGTGTACATCTGCTACTTGCTCTTCAAGCCTTGATCCCACTGAGCACATGCATACTGACTGGTTCTTAGTATGTGTGTTGGTCTTCTGACTTTAAAGTCAGGAGTTTCAAGTCCACTTCTACCCACATGTATAATAGGACCACCTGAATACCTGAATACCTCACGGCTATTGTGGAATATTCATGCTGCAACATCATTACTAGTGTCCATTTTGTCATTTATTTAAACCTTGAACTTTGCTCAGTCTTACCTCTTGTGTCTCAAATGTTTCTCCAGTGTGACTTTTCTTTCTGTATCTGCTTTAGTTTCTGGGTGATCTCCTTTTTTAGTGTGTTTGTGTCTGTGTCTGTGTATGTATGTTTCACAGTGCACATGTGGAGGCCAGAAGACAACTTGTGAGATTCTATTCTCTCCTTCCACCACGTGGGTCTGGGGTTTACCCACTGAGCCATCTTGCAGGCCCACTGTGATTATCTTAATCTCTCCTGTCTTTAACCCAAAGTTAACTTTCTAAGAAACGAATGATCACACACGTTACAGCTTGTCTCTATAGCCTTACTTGTTCCCGTGCAGGGTGCTACCTTGTGCCCCTATCCCAGTCTCCTCGTCCTCTTAGTGGCTAGACCAAGCCCGTATGTACATGTCTTTGGAGATACCGTATCCTGGGTCTGCAGTGTTTCATTTCTTCAGACTTGTCCTCTTTTAAAATCTAGAATCGGATGTTCTTCCACAGCCTTCTGTAGCTCCAGACAGAAGTGTTCTATACTCTTCAATCCTGTAGCATTAAGTAACATTGTATAATCCTGCCTCTGGAAGATAGAAAATCACTAGTCAGAATCTATAAAATGGAAGGGACCTTGTTTAATTCTTATTGGTGGGCTCGCAGTAAGTGTTCATATGAGTCAATATATCAAAACACTTAAATTTATAATAATATTTTTATGTATAAAAGTCTAGAATAAGTAGTATGTATTAATTAGTGGAGTAGTCTATTCGGAGAAACTTTATTCAGATAAATTTTTCTCTGTCCTTTCACAGATAAACCTGAAAATTGGGATGTGTGGTATGAAAGCAAATTTGATGACTGTGATAAGGAGGCTTGCTTATCGTTTTCAAAAGAGATTCTCTGTGCTCGTGTCACTGCGGACCACAATTATTACGCGGTTTGTCAGAACCTCTTATCTCGACATGCCACGTGGCGTGGCACTTCTGGAGGACTCCTTCATGATCCACCTAGTGAAATCGCCAAAGATGGCCGACTGGAGGCCTTGCTGGATGAGTGCGCCAACCCCAAGAAGCGCTATGGGAGATTCCAGGCTGCAAAAGAACTCCGTGAATATCTAGCACAATTGAGTAACAATGTGAGGTAGTCTATGCTGAATTTCATTTTCTTTTTCCTCACCGAAATCGCACTGGCAAAACTAAACCACCAAAAAATTATCTGGAAAGACAAAATTTGGAAGTATTACATTCAGAGGATGATGAGCTTGTGCTGATAGATCTCACATTCATATCCATCAAAACAAGACATTACTGTACTTCAAAGTTGACACGATGCTTCTGCAAATACGTATGTTCCTGTACTTTGGAGACTTGAGATAGCATTGACTGCTTTCCCCCTTCCCGTGCCTGAGTGGATTGACGAGATGTTACACTATTGGAAAGGAGTCTGATAGTTACATGGCTTGTGTATCAAAGGGTACTTGGTACTTAGTTTGCATTACTATCATGATTTTGTGAATCTCTTGCATTTACTTTGAATGTCAAGTTAGATTGGCCTGTTTTATAGGCCGCCTTTTCCTTCAGATGTGTAGAATTATTTTCCACTTAAAAAAGTTTTACACATTCAGGTTACTGTAGATGTTTGCTTACATTTTAATATAACTAGTTTTCGTTCAGTGCTGTGCGGTACATATTTACTGTTAGGGCAGGATTCCCGGGTTTTCTGTGTTTTACAAAAAGATGAATATTTCATTATGTAAGTAACTCGCCCTCCGCCTTCTGTGTTTCACCATTGCACGATATCATTTCCAGCTATTTAAAAAGTCGTGTCCCTCCGTGCTTAACAGTGTACACTGAGCAGGAAAGTTCAGCCTGTGCTGAGAAACATCACTGCATCCTTTGCTGAAAGGCTTTAAGAAGAGCACTCTAGCAGTCTACACTCCAATAATTTTGGTTGACAAAACAATATAACTCAATATTTTTTAAATGCTAACTAGTCGATGATAGTAATGCGTATGCCAAAGAAATACTAGACACAGTCCTATGTTTAGAATTGAAAACCACCTTCCTATCCTACTTCAATATTTTGGCTGTTATTATTAAATGAAAACCTACCTTTTTACTACTGCTTTCAAAAAATGTGTAACTTAAAGATACTGTACTCTTTAGTCACTGGTAGTTTCCCAAAGTTAACATGGTAATCATCGTTGGGATTTAATTAGGCACCAGGACCTTTTACTTATTGATCGCTAATAATTTTTACTGTAAAGCAGTTAGCTAGTCTGCCCACTAGGGCTTCTTTATCGAATTGCTGAACATCAGAGCATCAAATTTAAATATGTGAATAAAAATTGCCAAATGTGTAAAATTTGTGGTCTATTTAAAATCTCTATATGTGATGTTGACCATCACTAGCATAGGCAGTGTTTTTCTGATAGAAGTTACTGCTTTTGTTTGCAGCAGTGCTTGGGGTAGTATGCAGTAGTTAGTTCTAGACTGACCTTATCTAAATCAGAAAGTGGTTAAAACATGCACAACCAAAGCTGAGTTTGTCCTTTAGGTTCATCCAGCAAGTATTTATTGAACATCAACTCTGTGCCAGGCACATAGTAGCTGCTCTATGCCATCTGGACATGTCATGGTTAAGAAACTTTATCAAATTTTTAGTGTAGGACACTTTCAAGCTTTGTCATTATGATGATTGTTTGTATCATCTTAAATTAGTTCATTACACAAAGGAGGAGGAAGATGCCAATAAAGTTAATCTGAGTTAAAAACTGAAAGGAAAAGTGTGGTTTATCTCCATTCTAAAATAGATTACTTTATGTTCAGTTTTGTACATCAGTCTATTGCATAGCTCTGAAACATTTTAAGTGCTGAAGATTTTGCTAAGCTTAACTTTTTACAAGTTTGGAAATTTTTTGAGGAGAGTAGGGAAAAAAAATCACTCACCCAACACCCGTTTGCTGCTTACTCAAAGCTACAATAAAAATAACTTCAAAACAACACCTTTTATATTTCCTGTGTATTCATAACAAATCATACACTGGCACTCACAGAGGAGCACTATGGTTTAGCAAAAATCATCTTCTTTATGGGTGAGTGATTGTGGTTGCGAATGCAGGGGCAGTGAGGATTGATGGCTGCTGCAGGCGTGACCACCATTCCCCTGAGAGATTATGTGGCGTTTCTTTATCTTTGCAGAAGATTGAGGAGACAACAGTAAGAGAATTAGGAATTTAAAATTACAGGGAAAAATATGTATGTGAAAAGCAATAAATATTTTGTTCACTTTGCTATCAAGATGTTCACTATCAGATATTTATTATACAGCAGCGATTTATATTTTTAATCATTGCCCATTAATAGACGCAGTAAAATATTTTTGAATCAAGCATTTGGGGTTTGTATGTACATTAAAATTGTCTTTTGTACTGTAAGTTACTGTTAATTTGCATATTTTATCAGAACTGTCTCCCTGTGCCTTTATAATATAAAGTTGTTTCTGCAACTTTTAATGATCTTAATAAAGAGTACTTTAAGAACCATATTTTCCAGGCTTTCTCTTTATTCAAATTTTTCTTAAGTAAAAAATAGCTACCCATCTCCATGTTATAAATTTTGGAAACTGTTTTGGTTGGGTGTAAGCTGAGTTTAGGGTATATGCTTTATTTTTCTGTAATAATAACTTCTTAAACTTACTGATAAGATTGGGAAAACAAATCAGGAATTTTCAGATATCTGTAAGAGAATTCTATAATGAACAATAGTATAAAACTATGGGGTCTCATTAAATGCCTGGTAACAATAGACAGATAGCCAAGATGGCGCTTAGAGGAAGTGAAACCTGACCACCCTGGCCGAAGAAACAAGCAGTTCCAAGAAATCGAGTGAGCCTTGGAGAAATCAAAACCTAACCCCCCCAGGTATGATAATTGAGCTTATGCTTGCTATCTACTGATTGGATCATTGATGCCTTTTGTAACCACCCTTTGCAACCCCCTTGTAACTGCCCCTTATGCTGGAGAGAAGTGGGGAAATATGCTTTGATTGGGGTAGGGGGACATAAAAGGGCAGGCTTGAGCTTTGCAAGGTGGAACCTGCGCCTGGGGAGAGAGCTGTATCATCTGTTAGAACTGCAACACTAGTAGTTAAGACTTATGCTGAAGACCCCGGCTGCTGTCTCCCCGGGTTGACAGGACCCCGGCTTTGCCTGAGGAGTGTCCTGGCTATCAGCCACACTCAGGTCCCTGCTGTATCTTAGCATAGCAAGCATGGGCTTGCTGGGCTGGCTGCACGCCTCACATCTCCCAGCTCCTGTCCTGCTGGCTGATCACCGGTCTGAGGACAGGAAATCTTAAGGGAGGAAAGGACACACCCCTGATTCCCTGCGGGGGCGTTCTGTGGAGCCATCAGCCCCACGGGAGGGTTCCCCCGAATAAAACCATTATCTAACTTCCTCAATTATCAGCATTGCCAAACTTGTTTCATCTTTACCTCAACTCACTTGTCCTAGCTCGCTTTGAAAAACTTAAGCTACATCATTTGGTTCATGTGCACACATTAAATATGTTATTTTCCAACAAAACCACAGTACTAGCAAAAAAAGTAGCAGTAATATCCTGAGTATCACCAAAGCAGGAAAAATTTTCATAAAAAAAGTTCCAGTTAATAAATTCAGGGATATTACTATAGCACCATTTGCAATTCCTGATGCCTTGACAAATCTAAGAGTGGTCCTACTGGAAACACTGTTGAAAAGCCTGTGCGGAACATGTATATGGACCAGGCCTCTTCAATCAGCTGCAGGGAAAGGAGGGGGAGCCTCTCCCTTAAGAGACTTGTAGAGATTTCTCTACATCTTGGCTTGAGGAAATCACTTTTTTAAAAAATTGGGATGTTGAACAACAGCTGAATGATCCAGGGACCTTCATCCATTTCACTTTTACTCTTTAACATGTAGAAAAGCCAGAAAATAACCTATTACATACTAAGCAAGCTATAGTTTACTAACATATACTGATAAAGTATAAATTTTGAACAAGAACTTGTTTTTTTTTTTTTTAAGATTACTTAACCATTAGGAAGCAGAAGAACTGACTTAATTTTCTAACTGACCTCTGATTGATTTTCCAGATTCATTGGCTTGAACTTTTTTTCCTATTTTACCATGGTCTGCAATGCTTAAGGGCCAAAAGTCTATAGGTGAATGCAAGATCATTGAATTACAAAAAGATAAACTCTGCATTTCCCCAGTGGGGATATCGGGAAGGGAGAGCATAAGATGATGACATGACAAGGATTTGGGAAGAAATAGCAAACTGACATTTGAAAGAAGGGTAGGGCTTTATCCCCTTGACGTCAACACTTGAGGCCTCTCATATTTCTGTACAGGTGACTTAAAGATCTCAGTATCAGTTTACTAATATTTTACCTCTAGGGAGCTCCCTTAGAATTTTATTTTTTCCTTCACCTTTATCCACAAATACTGTTGCATCAATGGGCCATTCCCTAATCCCAGAGTACTGAAAGAGTATAGACTTAAAAGAAAGTTTGTATTTGTAGGGGAAAGATCATTAAAATATATTTTGTAGTTAATCAGGCTTGAATTTATGCGAATTTTATCTCTTCTGTGTACACTGACATGCTGAAAGAGGCTCTTTCAGTATTTTCATTTTGGAACAAACTCAGTGGTACTGTAGGATCACTAAGGGGTATCACTATATTCAAGGACATTACTGTTTCAATTCCTTGAAATGGGCCTTCACCCATATGTTTTTAAAGCCATCATAACTACTTAGTTATACTCTTTGTCCTGTGGACTTAGCAGATTTTCTGTTCTTGAGGAAAGACAATGGTGCATTGTGGATAATAAGTGAATCAACAAGAAAGCACATCTGCCCACAGTTGTTTATTTTTTAAGATTTGCCTTTAAAATGTTTCCTGTTGTCTCACAATCCTCAACACCATCTAGAGTTTTAAACTGTGCCCATATTTTTCTAGTAGGATGGCAGATTAGGTTTCTTTGATTTCCCCATTACTACAAGGAAAAGTTCTTTAGTGACTTTCAGACACATTATTTTCAAATATTTGGAGAATTAGAATAAAATAAAGATCAGAGGTCACAGATTTTGGTTGGGGGAAACTAAAGCCACTTATGTTGGTAAAGCACTTGCCACACAAGCATGAGGACCTGAGTTCGATTCCTACTTTCCCTTGAAAAAGAAGCTGGGCATGATGGCATGTACTTGCAATCCAGTGCTGACAAGGTGTAGACAAAGGAATCTCTGGGGCTCCCTGGCCAGCCAGCCTAGGTCAGTGAGTTCTAGGTCAGTGAGAAACTTGTGTCTCAGAAAAAGATGACACCAGGGGATGACACCCGAGGCAGTTAGCTGGCCTCCACATGCTCTCCCTCACCCCTCAGCCTTTGAAGACTCAAACACAATACCATTTGTTCCAAAGGAAAGATCCTATTTCTCTTCTGGTGAAGAAAAGCCAATTTTAAAAAAGATACATATCTTTGAGCTGCCTAAAATTAGGCTTAGGCGCTTGAATTTTTTGAGTCTTACCAGTTATGAATGCAGGTAAATTATGAAACATCTAGAGGCAATGTCTACATTTAAAGACGTAGACTTCTTTGATTATGAGATTACTGGACTGATGGAGTAATGTATGGAAGAGCACTCTGAAAACTACAGTGCCATAATATGTTGCAGGAACAAGTGAGCATTGATGATTTCCCAAAGAGGAAGAGGAACTTCATTCAGGATTAAATGATTGGTTTCTGAAGCTAGCTGTTGGCATCTGGCCACCAGTGACTTTTACCTACCTCCTCATAACTCAAGACTGTAAACTAGCTTTAGCTGGGGGTTTAGCCCTTAACTCCTGTTCCAGGGGATCCCACAGCCTCTTCTGGCTTCCATAGATATTGCACAACAAGGTGTGCTTACATGCATGCAGGCAAAAACACACAAAAGTAAAAATAATAAATCACTTAATATAATAAGTGTTCTTACCTTGTTCCAAGTGAAAGATGTGGTGGTGCATGACTGTAATCCCAGCCCTCAAGAGGCAAAGGGAGATCACAAGTTCAAAACTGCTACAAGCCACACAGGCAAGAGTTAGATTAGACGTTATAGTTTGCTGGTGCCCACACTCCATCATTGCAAAATATTTCTGCATAAAATGTGTCTTATTCTGCTTAATAACTCACTGGTTATTCATGTCCATCCAACATTTTAGCATTAAACATGCTGTTTAATCTAAAATTCTCACTGGTTAATCATGTCCATCCAACATTTTAGCATTAAACATGCTGTTTGAATATGCTTATAGACAACCCTGTGCAGGAAATTTCCCACTCACAGGGCTATGCATCTAATTATGTGAGTAAGCTTCCAAGCGGTCCTCTGAAGACATTCATCCCTCCTAACCTTCCCCAAGCAGTGTATGAGAATGGATTTCTTGCTCGGCCAATGCCAGCTTATTATTCACCGACTTACCTTTGATTTTACCAATATTTACGCATAAAATACTTTGCCCACGTAAACTATACTTGGGTTTTTATTTGCCATCACTTAGTAAGTAGTTGATGAAGCTTGCGAGAATTAATACCTTCCTGCTGGATTTAGAATCAGACAGATGTGAGAATTAAGAGGGAGGGGAATGGCTCCCTTGCTGTTGGCAGAGCTCTCGGCATCGCAGCCTGTGTGTTGGTAGCTGACCTCATGCGTCTTCCATTAGCAGTCAATGCCTGGGCCACATAGACAAAGCAGAGAATTTTTGATTCATGGCACAGCCCCTTTCAGGGAGGAAAGAGAAAGTGGACCAACTGCACCGTTTCTCTTCCCATATTCCCAGTTAGTTGAGTCATGGGCAAAGGAGGAAGGTGGAGACGGGGCATACTGCCACGGAAGTCCCACCGGAAGTCCCACCCGGAGACTGGAGAGGCGGGAGGTTCCGTCTTCTCTTAGCTCCAGCCCTAGGCTCTTCAACTTTCTTATGAGTGACAGCCGTTTAATTTTTGTGTGAGCTACTCATTTTATCCTTTGCCCACCGTCAATGCAGACAAGAGAAATCCTATCATTTAGAACTTGGACGTTGATAGAATCTGTTCAGACTTTCTTGGGTTTATGCTTAAAGGGGAAATAAGCAGACTAGATTGGCTACCGGATTTGCCACGCATTCCTTGTTCAGCACTTGCCTGCGCTCTTCACGTTCCCTTTCAGAGTCCTGCTGTGCCTCTACCTTGGATCACCCCAGGCCATCAAGAACAGAAGACACACTCCAAGTGCTCCAGCCCTATCTCCACAACATTTCAGCCAATACCACCAATTTTATTCATTTTCTTGCTAACACTTCTTGAACTTACCAGCAGATGTAACAAGGTTTCAGACAAGAACAAATGAGCTAGGACTTATTTCTCTCTATATATGGTTCTTGACTAGGTTTTTGAATGCTTCGAGACTATATCTTACCAGTAACCACAGGGGTAACAACTCGAAGCATGCGCAGGCGGCAGTACCACTCCGCAGCTCCGCATCTATGAGAAACCGCACTGCAGAACAAATGCTGATTTTAACATCTTAAAACTGGGAAAGTATTTGTCATAGCTATTAAGCTCGAGTAGTCCCCCCCCCCCGCCCCGCCCAGTGTTTCATACCTTTTTCGTTTTATTTTTGTGGAGAATATATAAACAAGATTAGCAATGTTTACCATTTAAAATGGCCTTACAGTGGCATTGTGGTCACAGTGCTGTATATGGCCGTCACCACTGTTTCCAAAATGTTTCATCATTCCAAACGAGTTCTGACTTACTAAGTTCATTTCCCTTTTATCAGCCACTGGTAATTTCTAAGACACAAATTTGCCTACTTTAGGTGTTTTACAGTGGATTCAAAGGATGATATTTGTCCTTTGTATCTGGCTCCCAACACCTAGTGAAGTGTCTCCAGGATCCTGTTCTGTCCTGCATCTAAATGTCCCATTTTGGCAAGTAACTCCACTATCGTTTGTGTCACATTCTGTTTATTCATTCATCTCTTGGGTTTTCCACAACTTTTGCCCATTGTCAGTAATGCCATACACGTTGTTGTATAGGTATCTCTTGTAGTTTCTGCTTTTAATTCTATGATATAGATATAAGTAGATAGATAGATCTATAGTCTCTCTCTCTATATATAGAGAGAGACTAACATAGTTAAACTCTTTAGTAATTCTGTGTTTGACTTTTTGAGGAACCATTAAACTGTCAGACGTCTTTCAACCCTTGTGACTGATGCCCTGGGGGAGAGTACAGAGTTGTCTATTGTTCCAGAACCAGTAAGGGGGCAGCAGTGACTGAGGGAGCGGGGAGTGCCCATCTGTCAGCAGTATCCTTACAGGTTTGTGTCCCCAAAGTGCAAAGGCTGCCAGAGTTCTTTAATAGCATTTTTAATAAAAGGGATTAAGTATTGTAAAGGAATTTAAAGAGTAAACCTGTGCCTAGAGCTGCTGAACAATTTGCTTTTTAAAGTTGGGAATAGTATATGAGAAATAGCTAAACGGTGTTGCTTGAGAAAGGAAAGACTGCGAAACCAGAGGATCATTTGGGACTAGAAAAGGGAAGAGACTGGTATGAGGAGACAGGGAAGAGGAAAAACGAATTTCATTTTATTGACGTCATTTAAAATAATACCGCTCCTCATGAGCATACTTTAAGTGATAGGCTTTGTGCCAAACACTTTTTCTCTAGTCTTTTAAGCAAGCTGGTATGTTATTGACTGGCCCAGGGCTGCAGAATTGGTAAGCCTCCAAGATGGTATTTGAGTCCAGGCCTCAAGCTCTTCTTCATGCTCACCTCCTCCACATTGGCCCTTCAAGTTCAGAGAAGGCATTTTTGACCTCTCCTCTCACCCTTCCAGTGTGTTTCGCATTGTAACTGGCCACTGTTCTGTAGTGAGACACTCCAGAGCTGTTGCAGCTTTAGTGTGCCTGGTGTCCAGTGAGAGAGACGCAATGCTGCCTTCCAAGTTCTTCTACTATTGTTCGTAGCATATATTTATTCTACAGAATGGTGAGTTTCATTATGACATTCGCATACATGTCTATCCTGCGCTTTGAAGCATTCCAAACTCTCTCTGGCCCCTTGTGCTGATGGCCCTCTCCTTGCTTCCTATCTTCTCTGTCTGCTTTCTGCAGACTTCAAGGAATGAATTATGACTGTGGAGCTGGGAACTTGGCTCCTCCCCAGGAAACTGCGACTCTCTGCTTCATAAAGGGAGCCCAGTGCTTTCACAGAACTTAAAAAAAATAAAAGTGGGGCTTATGTGTATGCCTTTTGAGATTATGCCCACCAACCCCAGGCATGAACTATGTCCCATATTTTCCTTTCAATTTATGTTTTTTTTTTTTTTTTATCATTTCAGGGCAATTGAATCTCCTATGGTCCATATCAAGGGATCTTCTGCCTCTGGGGTTGCCGCTACCAGTGAGCTCTATGGCCGGTTCTATTTTCTGGTTACTATGAGAGTTATACTTGCACAGTACTGAACCCTGCTCTTACTGTGGACAGACTGAGTTTTAGCGGTACCGTCTCAGGTCCACAGCGTGCTTACAGTTTCCACCTTCCGAACCTCGCTTATTTTCTAGTTCCCCAGACTTCCTCCTTGTTTTCCATCTGTCAGGAGAACCACGGAGAGGAGCAATTGTGAACTGCCTGAGGTGAGTGTCTGGGCTCAGGAGACTGAAAAAGCATCTGAACACCGCTGTCATCTGTTTTGTATTGCCATTAAAAACAACAAGACAAAAGAAAATAACAACAACAAAAACAAACTAGTGGCCAGTTGGCCAGTGAGATGGCGCAGCAGGTAAAAGCACTGGCACCAAGCCTGGCCACCTGAGTTCCATGCCAGGAGCCCATGTGTTGGAAGGACAGACTCGGCTTCCACAAGTCGTCTTGAACGGTCGCACTAGGTCACAATGCTGTGGCTGGCCTCCCTCCACCCCACATTAACAGATGAATAAATAAACAAACAAACAATGCATGAAAAGCCAGAGGCTGAGACATTTAGAAAGAAAAAAAGATTAAAAATCAGAAACTGGACAGCCACAGCTGCTGAGGGCCACATGCTGTGCGCATCCCAAGGCTGAGACATGGGTGGAGCGCTCGCACATGAAGAACCCAAAGGTGGGACGAAGGGGAGGACAAAAGAGGCCGATCAGAGTACATCAGGTACGTATGTGAAAAATGATGAGACATCATCGAAATGTTTTAAATTTAAAATAAACCTGCTCTTGTGGTGATTGAGCCAGTCCAAAGAGACCCAGCAGTAAGTGGTCCTGTGAGATGGGCGTTAATCTCTCTGAAAGTGCCTCTCCATGAGCTGATTACTGCAGACTGCTCCCCGCACCTAGACTCCGCGTCTTCCCAGTAGTGTTACACTGTGGCCGCAGCTTCCACCGGGGGAGGACCATCCACACCCAAGTTACAGCACTGTCGCCCCTTGCCAGTATTATAAGGGGTAATACTCTAAATAATGAGAGAACTAGGTATCTGTCAGGATTTTTTTTTAAAGATAATCTCTCTATGCAGCAAAATCTCTGACACTTAAGAGAATTTTGAGGATGGATTTTTCTTCAATTGAATCTGGGTTCTGTGGGTCCTGAATTTTCCATAAATTAAGGACTGTCTTTGAGAGAAAAGTAGATTCAGGTACTTTAAAGAAGCTTGTGTGGAACTTTGAAGCATACGCTTCAGAAATAGATTTCATGAAGAATGTAGGTTTCTGGAAACCTTATAAAACTTTCGTTGTACTTTTACAAAATAAATGCATGCATAATGCATAAAGTGTTTCCATACATTTATATCAGAGCAAGCCTAATGAGCTATGCAGAGAACTGTTATCTGTTGCATTTTTATTGTGGGTGTATTCATTTTTAGTTTGCCTCTCTGTAACAGTGATTATATGTATATTTGCTAAGGTCTGAATGTGAAATGTCCCACATAGGCTCATGTGTTTGTCCATTTGTTCTCCAGCTAGCTGTGCTCTGTCGGGAAGCTGGGAACCTTTTGGACATGGAATCTAGCTGGTCTACTTAGGGTGATAAGGGTGGGGCCCGAGCGACCTAGGCCACTTCCACTCCTGGTCAAGCTGTTTCCTTCTTCACTGAGACATATAACAAGCTCCCAGCACCGTGAACAGAACCGCTTCAACTGCCATTCCTTCTTGCCATGGTGGGCCGCATCCTCTCAGGCCGTGAGCCAAATTTAACCCTTCTTGTCTTACATTGCTTCTCTTGGTGGCAAGAAAAGTAGCTGGCAGTAACTATGTGCATTTTAACAGTACTGAAGTGAACTGGACAATATTTATGTACATTTCCTTTAGTCTTGTATGTTCTAGTCAAACTATTTTCCAAAGTCACTTAGGTCTGCACTTTTTCCATTAAATGCCATGTTATTTTATTGGGAGCTGGCACTGGAGGTGAGAAGTCTGGAGAGGGAAATACACAAAAGATACAGTAGTTTATTAAGACAGAATACTCAATAGTTTATCTAATGTTCGGGCTTTCTGCAATATGACTTTTCTCCCCATTCCATGAACAGATAGATTCTGCTCTCCCCACCCCTGAATCTGAGATTGCTTTTGGCACTGGCTTGGGATGGTGGAATGCGGTGGGATGCTGTGACTTCTAAAGGGCCTCAAGCCATTTGGAAGCACTTGCTGTCGCCCTCTTGGCTCACTTTCACTTCCTTGTGAAGGATCCTAAGCACAAGGGTCCTGGAGATGCCTGGCTCAGGTGACAGACAGCACACACTGCCAAATACATCTGTGAAGCCATTGTAGACTGTCATGCACTGGCTGTGCCACTCAATGCCTGTAACTACATGTGTGCCTCAGGGAAAGTCAACAGACCCGCATAGCTGAGCCAGCTTACAGTGCTAACCCAGTGACTCATGAACTAGATAGCACTTAATTTATACTCACATTTTGTCATTAAGTTATGGGACAGTTTGTTAAGCAGCAAAATAAAAGTGGTCCTGGTCCTGATCCAGCCACGGAATTTTTAAAAACATTTTAGGAGGTACTGTGAAAAGCATGGCTTCAAAAACAATTCATTGAATATTTTCTTTATCTGATACATAGGGAAACAGGTAAGGAGGGGCTCAGCTCAGAGTGGACAGGCAGTCCCGGGCAACGGCTAGCAGCGACCAGCCCAGAACTGGGATTCCTGTCCAGCTCGGGACTTCCTTTGTTGCATATTCGTCATCTTCTCTTTCGTCTCAGTAAATCAGGAAGCACCCACAATTTCCTACATGTGGGTGGATCCCTCGTGGTTGCCTATTTGGAGGTTTACTGAAGATGGGTATGCTTTTTATATTCATCATGGTAAGGTGAAAGATATTTTAAAAATGCATTTGTTATTTTTATTTTATGTGTTTCAGTGCATTGCCTGGACATATGTAAATGCACCCATGTTGTGCAATGCCTGAAGAGGTCACAAGAGGGCGTCAGAACCCTTGGAACTGGAGTTACGAACAGTTGTTAGCTGCCATGTGGGTGCTGGGAACTGAACTCTGGTCCTCTAGAAGAGCAGCCTGTGCTCTTAACTGCTGAGCCATCTCTCTAGCCCTGGATGAAAGGTATTTTAAAGAAGAACTAAATATGCTGGATATATGAAGAAATACTTAAACCTAAACAAAGGATTTAATTTTCATGACAACCACAGCAAAACTCTAAGCTAAACTATAAGCATCTTTAATTGTCTCCCAATTCTAACTTGCTGACTGAGATGCATGCTTTTCTGCAGTGTAGATCCTTCAGTTTTGATTTTGAGAAAATCCTTTGTCTGCTCTTAATTCACAAAACTGAGCTCTGAATTGTAAGTATGCGGCTGCCATCGCTACAGTCTAGATGCATCTTGGCAATCATGGGGAATATTGTTAAGCTCTCCAGATCTTCTGCAAGATCTTTTGTTATTCCGACAAGCTGTCCAGGCTGTCAAAAACATATCTAAGTAATTTGGTCCCTGAAGAGAAAATAATTCATGTCATATCTTTGAAAGCAGAAATCTTTTCCTCTCCTTCTAAGTAAATAGTTCACTAGTTTGGATCCCATTTGAAATTCCCCACATTTTCTTCTCCAAAGTACTTTTAAAAAACTAGTACAGTTCTAATTAGGGCATGTTACTTTACCGTCTTTCTTTGTGCAGTTCGTGATGCTATAAAGAGTAATATAAAAAGTATGAATTCAAGGCCACCAGTTTTTAGTTTTTTTTTTTTATCTATGGTTCTAATAAAATTCTGAATATGAATTTTGACAACAGATAAAAGTAATGTTCCTATCTGTTTCTTATTTCCTTTAAAAATACTCTTTCAGTCACATATTAGGGAGTGACCCATCAGATAGGATTAGCTTCTTTACTTCACATGACACCTCAGGTTATATTTAGTGTCACTGGCAAAAGATTTTATGGGTCTGCAGATCTTTTAATTTTGTTCAAATTTTTGGCAAGATTTTTCTCTGTGTGTGATATTTGTTTCCTCTTGGCAAGTTTCTGACAACTTGATGCTTCTAAAAATATATGTCCACGATGTGATCTTCAATCCTTGCCTTGCACCATTTTATTTTTTGACTCGAAAATTTCAGCTTCTACCAGGCCTTGAGCTGAACAAAATATATTCTGTTATGCGTTGCGGCATTTTTGGCGGCTGTCCTTTTGTGAGGGAAAGTTCCTTCAGCTACACAGAGGAAACATGAGAATTGAGGAAGTAAAGCTACAGGCGCTCACCGTTCAGGCCCTCACTTCCTCAACATGACCAGGGAGAAATCCTGGACCAGCTTTGTGTGGCACCATTCTGTGTGTGTGTGTGTGTGTTGTGAAGATATGCATGCACATCTATGTGTATGTAAACAGGAGGCCAGAGACTGACAGCAAATGTGTTCCTCACTTTCTACTTGACTTACTGAGGCAGTCTCTCTTGTTGAACCTGGCATTTGCTGGTTTGACTAGTCTGTCTAGCCAGCTTGCCTGGAAGTCACTTGTCTCTGCCTCCTGTGCGCTGGGATTAGGGAGGGTGACCACGCCCGGGCTCTGGGGATTCAAACTCTTCAAACTCCATGCCTTATGCTTGCGCAGCAAGAGGTTTATCTCCCAAGACATCTCCCCAACCTTGAAAAATTCTTCTTAATGAAGAAAAAAGACAATCTTAAAACAATAATATCCATTCATGAATTTGTCTGTTTATATTTTGAGTCATCAGGAAAGCAAGTTCATTTCTACTACTTTGAAGCGATTTAAAGCAGTCCATTTCTGCACTGCAGATTCCAACTGCAAGTTCCAAATGGTTGAGCTGTCCCTTAGGCATCGGGGCAAGAGCCTCGCAGCCACGCTGGCACCTAGTGTCAAGTGACCCTTTTATGCACACTGTGCAGCTCAATATGGAAGTCACTGAGGCTAACTAAAATCAATTAAATTTAGATAGATTTAAAAACACAGTACTTCACACTAGTCACAATTTGAGTGCTCAGTAACCACAGGTAGCTCATGGCTACTGGACTGGGTAGATGTCACAGATGTAGCTCCTACAATCCGTATTATGGTAGCCTATTTTTTTTCTGATATGAGGAATTAAGTACACTGTATCATAGGTCAAAGCAGTGTATGTGCTTTTAGGCTAAGTCCCTGTAGCTCATCTTGGCCAACATGATAAATGACTCCAGGCCAGCTAAGGAATGTCATAGAACTTTGCCTTTTTCTTTGTTCTGCTATTGAAAATACTTTTCCTTCTCAACTATATTTTAAGCACATTGCTAAAAGCTGGGGAGAATGCTAGCTTTGCCTCTTTCTCTGAGCACCTGCCTTGCTAATCGGTGTGCATGCCTGGTCAGTTGCAAAGATGAGCTGAATGAAGGAGAATATTTAAGATATTTCTACAATTTGAACTAAGGAAAACATTCTGATTGTGTACTTTACAAGAGGCCAGCAGGGAAGCAGCCCTTGTTGAAAATCCCACTGTAATTTCCATATGGACTCTGTGGCCTTCAAAGAAATACTAGGAGATATATTTATTTGTTCTAGATTTGAAATTCCATCTGCAGCCACGTCCAACCGTTTGCTTCCATTCCAGAGTTGAGTTACCACAAACAATGTCTTTGTTTTTGACCCTAAAGGACAATGTGAGTAAACCCACCTGTAAGGGTGAATCTGCTCTTTGCATTTTGGAATCGAGTTTTTCTGACTGTAAGTACATCAACCTGAATGTATTCATCTCAGAACAAGTGTGCCGGAGCAGAGTTGCACCACTATGATTCAAAGACTGAGTTGACATCTCTCATACTCTTGATGGAGAAGAGTTAAGTATTATTCTATGGATATGATAAAACTGATCATGTCTCTAGAACAAATTGAAGGCTGTACATTCTCAGAGCAAAATGTAAACTTTTAAGGGCTATTTTAATTAAATCTTCTAAAAAGTCAGTTGTCTGTTGGGTCATAAGTAAAAGTCCTGAATTTTAAGATTTGAGTCATTTGTCAAGTTTTAGAGCAAAGACATGTGCTTTGGATATTTATGATGGAGGTTGTCTTTATTACTTTACCAGTAATGAACTGAGGATCTTGGGGAAATGACTACACTTCTCTGGTTTTCAACTTTCTTCTTTAAAGGAAAGTATGATTTAAATTACTCTTCAGGATTTTTATCTCTAGTTTCTTATAATTTCAAGCTGATAAAAATTAATCGTGGCTTTCAAAACACACTGAAACAACCCATTTTAAGAATTGTATTAACTCCAGGCTGGAGAGATGACTCAGCAGTTAAAAGTACTGGCTGCTCTTGAAGAGGACCTGAGACTGATTCCCAGCTCCCACATGGAAGTTAACAACTGCCCATAACTCAAGTTCCAGGGGATCTGATGCCTCTTCTGACCACCATGGTATTGCACAACATGGGCAGGCACATAAAATAAAAGTGATAAATATTGCTCATATGAACCTTCTCTTATGAACTTACAGCAATGGTGACAGCATGCACAAGACCCATGCAAACTCAGTCAGACAAAACCCAACATAGAACTGGGGAAATGGACAGCAGGCCCCAACCTTAGCCAAAGAACTATTGGCAGACACTCTTCTTATCTGCAGAGGCGTCTCTCTAGTCCCCTTGTTTATTTTTAATTAAAATATTTGTTGGCAAAAAGATTAGTTATCTTATCTTTGAAATAAAAAGCAAAGGGTTATTTATCCATACTTGGAAAGAGATTTAAATGTCACCTGATACTTTGCAACAATTGATTATTTCAAACAATTTTTTTCTGCTGCTGAAATTGTTCCATATAAATAGCAACCACGAATGCTACTATTGAAGCAGAATTTGTGATTTTTAGGAAGCCTTATTATCACTCAGAATATACCCTAAATTATTCTTTTGTGAGATAGTATTCAGTGCCTCTTTTCTTGCAAAGTTTTAGTATCTGTTCGGATTTGCTTTCATTGCATATTTATTAGTACAGGACATTAAAACTGGTGTATTCTACAAGATTCTACTGAGTACACCGAACCAAATTAACAGGTAGGAAGAAATATGTGCATGTCTCGTACATATTATCACTGATCAAAGAACACGGCGTGGGTATTTTGCTTTCATAGTATTCAGTGGAACTTTTAATTATATCAAGGCAAATACTATGAACAGGTCTGTCAGAATACTAATGTTAAAATGAAGATTAAGAAAAACAGGTAAATATGACAAGGCCAGGAGAAGGGATGCATGGTTCTCACCAGGATTAGTTATCAAATTAGAAATATGATAAAAATATCAGTTGGAAGATGTGGAGGCTAGATGCTGTCAGTAACCTATTTGGAAAACAGTACAAGCCATTTGTATGGAAGAACTGAGACTGTCCAATGGGGCTTCTCCACCTTTAGGATAAATGACACCCGAAATCCACCCGTGTGCTCACTCATCGTCATAGGAATCCACTGGGGACAGCCCGGAAGTGGTATTCAATAGAAATACATAGTAGGTGGAAAAATAGAGAGGGTTAACTTTCTTTAATTGCAAGTTAACAGAAAGTCAAATAGAATACATTGAAAAAACAGTCCAGGAGGAAGTTAGTCTTTGGTAATGAGGAAACACTGTTTTCTTCCATTTCTCATCTCAGTTTCTTGAGCACAAAGCACTTCTAGGTAATTTCTATATAGACTTAGGATAAGTTTGGCAGTTCTTGGAGCGTTGGTCACCAGCAGAAGGCTGACATGCTGCACTGGGTCTTGTATATTCCTTCGGCTCTCCTTCGAGGTGTGTTCATGTTCCGGCACAGATGGTTCTCCCTGGCAGGGTTTGCAGTGTTACCGTGTTGTCTCTGTTCCCTGAAGTTCTGATTAGACCTAGAGGAAAAATTTCACCTGAACCTTGACCCAGAATTTGGTTACTGTGCAGAATGAGGCTTCCGGCACAGCCCCTCCTCACTCCGGCCACCGCGCTTGGCTTGGGAGCCTCCTTTCTTTTTGATCTTCCAGTCATCTGTCCATTGTGCCCTCAGTCTCTGGCCAATGAGTCTGGCCTCAGTGATTGATCCTTGAATTGCCCTTACCAGGTTTTAAAATAAGGGGAATCACCTCCCAAAGGAATGAGGTGAGACTTAAAACATCTGACATTTCTCCTCCAAATATATTTTTATTTAGTTACGTTAGCCTTCATTCAAGGAGGCTTGTGGGATTGGAGGTGGGTCTATGATCTGATTATGATAGTCTCAAAGGTGTTTGAATATCTCCAGATACAGAAAACTCAATTTGACAATTTAACTTGGCAATTAAATATGGATGGTTTATTGTGATACCTGATGCAGAAAAAATTGAAGGATGCATTATGAACATCACTGAAAGAAGGACTCAGCTCTGGAACTCCTGAAAACTGGAGACCCAGAATTCCTGTCTGACATGAATACAGTTGCACCTGCCATCTGTCCTCCTGAAAGTACAGAGGCTGCAGGACCATGATTAGCTACTCAGCATGACAGGTTGTAGGAGTTTCTGTCTCCCACTGAACATTTTCCCAAGACTAGAGAGTTATGACTCTGAGTGCAGGCAGGTGGGCGCTCGATCCTTATTGGTCTGTTCATGATATCGTCATTGTGAAGATGGCTTCAGAGCTACATAAACACCAAAACTTAACAAATCGTATCCTGCAAGTACATGTAAATACGTATCTCAACTAGAAGATCTCACCACTGCTGTTTAACTCTGTCCTGTCCAAGTCATTAATCCTCACAGGTGTATCGTTCTCAAAATAGGTTGTAAAATTATACCCTAAGAACTTGACTTGACATGTTGATTGGTCCTTCAGTATTAAATAAAATTGCACACCTTACACAAAAATGCCATTGTACTTGATGCCCACAAAACAAAGAAATCTGATCACTCTGGGTCACAGTCTTGTGGGGGACAGTTGTCTGGAGCTGAGCGGCAGGTGCCATCTTGAGCTCATGTTACCTGCCCGATCCTTGTATGTGTTTGAGTAACAAGACTGATTTCTGCTGTAAGTCCCTGAGGAAAAAGGAGTGATTGCTATTTTAACTGGATGTTTCTGCTGTTGCTTTTTTTGACTGATTGATGATTTTTAAACAATTTTATGCATATGAGTGTTATGCCTGCATGTGTGTTAAGTGCGCTCATGTTGTGCATTGCCCATAGAGGGCATAAAAGGGCGCTGGATCTCCTGGAACTGGAGTTAAGGGTGGTGCTGGGATTTGAACCTGGGTCTTCTGCAAGAACAGCCTGTGCTCTTAACAACTAAGCCATCTCTCTGTTGCCCTGTGGTTGCTTTTTATTTCCTCCTTGCATTAGTTTTTTTTTTTTTTCTTGCTGTGCTAAAACATCATGACTGAGGCAATTTTTGAAGCAAGAGTTTATTTGCTCACGGTTCCAGGGTTCCAGAGTTATGAGCATCCATCATGGTGGGGGAGGGGGTATGGCAGGAGACAGCAGGCAGATTCTGGGACTCGAACCTGAATCCTCTGCAAGAGCAGCTAGTGCTCTTAACTGCTGAGTCATCTCTCCAGCTCCATCGTGCTTCACTTTAAACCAGTGCCTTATTTAGCTTGTGGAGTTGATCCTTGTCCACAGTGATGCAGGTGTTGTTGTGGTCAGCACTGATTAAATGCTTCTTCTGGTGACTGTTTTTTCTCTTCATTTCTATTGTTTATAATGAAAAGAACAATCAGAAGTAACATAAATTCTATAAATAAAAATTCATATAAATGTTAAATATAATTCATTCGGATTATGGAAAATGAAATACCATACCTGGAACTATGAAAAATGAAATTTATTTTATGAGACAGGGTTTTTAAATTACTGTCTTGGCGCTTAGTGGACATTTAGTCTTCAGGGGATTTATGACTTGGAATTAAGTGTGCTGTGTTCTAGTTTTGCATCTTTCACATGGGGGCCCAGGGTTTGGGGTCCATGTGGGTAAGGTTCTTGCATTTGTCTGCACCTTTCTTCTTTGTCTGTACTGTTCATGCTAAGGTATGTACCAAACATGGCTAGATTCTGGATAGGAAAGTTCCAGTGAACAGCACGCCATTGTCATTTTCATTTTGTAACATCTGAAGAATAGTGAAAACTAATCTTTATTCCTGGTACTATTCAAATTGCATTTGTATCATAGTTCAAGAGTCTCATTTGATCCAAGCTATGTTAAGCAGTTGCATCATATTTAAATATAAACTCTGTAATGAAATATGAAGTGTGAATCTGTATTTCTAAGACATCTCTGTTTTATTTAGGGAATTCTTTGTATCCCTGGGAAACTCTACACAGAGGAAAATCTGAAAATAAATCTTTTGCCCGCTGTTGCGATTCTGTGGGATTAACTGAAGTTGAAAGTCACTGTGGTGACTTTGAAAACTTAGATCCACATAAAAACTTGCACATGGATGTTTACAGTAATTTTATTCATAATTGTCAAAACTTGGAAGAAACAGAGTTGTCCTTCAGTGGGTGAATAAACTGTGAAGGACACGGCGGAACCTTAGATGGTTATTACTAAGTGAAAGGCTTCTTTGAAAAGGTTACATGCTGCTGGCAGTGGTGGGACACTCTTCTAACTCCAGTACTCAGAAGCAGGAGGCAGGAGGATGACAAGTTTGAGGCCAGCCCAGGCTACCTAGTGAGACCCTGTGTCAAAAATCGAAAACCAAAACCAAAAATAAATAATGAGTTGTATGATTGCTACTATGAGATTCTGGAAAAGACAAGACTATGTACACAAATAAAATTACACAAAAGTTCAGAGAGGGGAAGAGATAATCAGGAAGTTCACAGAGGGTGTTTAAAGTAAGGAGACATGTATAGGAGATTATAATGCTGAATCTGCGTTACTTTACAGCCTTCCAAACTCAGAACGTGAAACTCCAAGAGAGAGCCCTGTCAACCTTGAGTGATAATGATGTTGAAGTAGCTTCAACTACTTTAATGAATATATTACTGTGCTGTGGGATACGAGTGTGGGATACAAGTGTGCATGTGAACGGAAGCCAGCATATGAGCCCTCTCTAGGCTTGCTACTCCGTTTTGCTGTGAAGCTACAGTTGCTTTCAAAACAAACTGTATAAACAAACTGTATACCACTTTTTGGTGGACATTTGGAATGGAGAAACCTTTTTGACATAATTGAAAATAATATGATTCTTGGAATAAGAAAGACATTGCTTGAATCTTGATTCTACCTTTGTAATATTTAACTTTTCAGTTTGGGCGTGAATAAAACAATGAGTAATAGTCACCTTGTAAAAATTGTTAGAAGGAATAATTCCTATTACTCCCAACAAGCTCAAGAAATAGCTCAGTAACTTTCAACAGCTTAGTAGCTATTACTTCTAATATGTTCCAGGTTTGGGCCTGAATTGATTCTTTATACTGGTGGGAACAGGAGATATGCTCATCAGTTCATCACTGGCAAAAATCCCAAGGACTGGAGGCCCTTTGGTGTCAACCGATAAGCTACAGCCTTTTAAGAAGCAGTAAGTGACAGAGAAGAGATTATGTCTGGCCAATTCCAATCACATGATGTTTGAAAATTCTGCCCATTGTCCTAGCAGTGAAAGTATAAGATCTCCTTGGACAGCGGAAGCGATTTAAAAAATACCTCACATATGTTTATCCTTGAAAAACTACCAGCCATGTTTTACAGAAACCTTTATTTCCTGATGGATTTTCTGATTAAATATTAATACATACATGAAAACAAATTCTTGGCAGCATGCGAAACTTGTGTTAGTGGAGAGCAGCGACAAAGGCTTTTTGAGAAATACAGAAAGGGCAGGTAAGCACGAAACATCTGGTCATCATGGAATCCAGGTGCAGAGTTCAAAGCTCCTAGGCAGCTCTTTCCACCGTGTGGAAGCAGCTGTGGGCAGCTAATCCCGCGAAGAGCGCACTGTAAATGGGCTGGCACCTCCACCTCATCCTGAACCCACGCTGAGACGCCCTCTGCGCTTCTCTAAGTGTGTGAGCCAATGTGTGTCCTTTTCCGAGCCAGTGGAAACAGTGTTTTCGTTATCTGCTGCTGAAAGCATGTTAGCTGATATCAGCCAGCTAATGAACCATTAAAAATAGCTATTCCTGTTATGTTAGCCTTTATTGACATCGTGCACAAAAATGTTAACAAAGATATGGCGAGACGTTTATGATCATGGCACAGGATAAAAGAGCACCGGGAATTTGAAATCCTGGGAAAATAGTTCTGAAGAGGCAGCTGACTTGTCTTCTGAACCTAACACCATTATGTTAGTGTCCTTTGATTCACTTTTTGACAGTTTTGTGAGTTGTTGTATGACCTTGTCCCCATCTAGGTTAGAGATACAGCAGGGACACATGCATAAGTATATGAGACAGCTGGAGGAGACTCAGTAGAACTTAATCATACGGTGGATAACAGGAGTGTAAGACAATTACAGCGAAATTGATGGCAGGGATTTTTTTATACTTGGTATTAAAAATGTAATGTCAAATGTAGGTGCAATAGTCATTTAAGACTAAGTTTGTTAACAAGTATTTAAAAATATTTGATTTACTATTTTTATTTTATGTGTATGAGTGTGTTGCCCACATTCGTGTAAGTCCTGCAATTCCTGTAGAGGTCAGAAGAGAGTGTTGGAACCCCTGGAATTGGAGTTTCAGCAAGTTAGCTGTTAGCTGCTATGTGGGTGCTGGAAACAGAACCTGGAGCCTCTGGAAGAGCATCCAGTGCTCTTAATTGCTAAGTCATTTTTCTAGCCACACATTTGTGCTGGGAGCAGAACAAATCGATGGATATAAACATAAACATTCAGAAGGCAGTTTGACAACATGAACATTTAGAAAAACAACATCAGTAGGTTCTCATGGGAGCATGTGTTTTTTCAAAGCCTGCAACACATTATTAGACTGTGGAGATAGAATTACATTAATACTTTTCATGATGTTTAAGTAGCCTGTCTTGTTTTTTTTAAATATAGAAATAATTTCTAACATTCAGAAGCTCAGTACATATCTACTAATTATTCAGGACCAACTTTCACATACTTTGAGTTTTGATTGTAAATCTTATTGAAAATTACATTAGACTATCATTGGTGTAGAATAAGTGTAACACACCATTCAGGATGAGAATATATGTGCATCTGTTGACTATAGGAAGATTATTTTCACCCTCATTCCGGTGATCACTGAAGCAGCTGTATTATATAAGGAGGCTCCATCATTTAAGATGGAGGATTCTACAAGCCATGTATGAAGTCCTACCCTCTATTGCCAGGTTTCACTGTATACTTTGATACCAAGCTCATCTTTCAGATGTCTATAGAATACTTTCACAGGCAGGCCCCTTAGCTCAAACTTGAATGTCCCCAATGAAACCTCCTTCTTACTTCCTCATCAGCCCTTCCAGTTTGTGGCAGAACTGAATCCTAGTCATGAGAGAAAGCATCCTCCAGTTAACATTGTCCTAACCAGGAGGGAAAGCATGTACCAGTATCATTGTCTGAGTCATGAGAAAAAGCATCCTCCAGGTATCATTGCCCGAGGTGTGCTGAGGCCAGAGGTCAGTGTTCTGTCTCTTCATCTAGAGTTCCCTGATTTACCCAGACTGACTGTAGTGCATTCCCATGCTGAATATTTTTAAGGGCTGCAATATAATGTGTTATCAGACCATGTGTCCCCGAGTGCTGGGATTACAGGCATGTGCTGCCATGCCTGGTTACATGCTTGGCATTGAGGATCTGAACTCAGGTCCTTGTGCTTCTGTGGCAAGCACTTTCCCAATTGAGCATCTCACGAGCCTTCAAAACTGTGAAGTCTACACAGAATACCTTTTCTACAAAACTAGGTTGGTCTCTGCTGTGTCCCAGACTCATTCCCATCTCTGCATCATTTTCAGATCCTTCTGCATATCTGTCCCTCACTTTATATTTCTCTTTTCTCCCTGATTCTCAACCCAGATACCTATGCCATATTTTCTTCCAGATCAAGCTAATTCTTGTCTCTGGATATACTTCCAACCATCTCAATCCAGTTATTCCTTTCTTAATTCACTTGGCTAAGATATCAAGTTATGCTTCTCTAAAGGAGCATTCCCCAAGGCTACAAAGTATCAGTGTATACACTGAAATGTTATTCCTCCAATTGACTGAAGTTATAAAAAGGCATGTCAGCATTATGAGCCTAGAAAACCAGGAGCCTTTGGTTCCATTTCTGCCTGGGGAGCATTGAGGTCATGATTTCAGTCATAGCACAGCTTGCTTGTTAGCTACTAAATACGTTTCTTCTTTCTGTGCATCCCAAATAAGACTTCATCTAATGGAAAAATGATAATTAGACATCGACATAAAATTCTTCCTATGCTCAAACTCATGGTAGTTGTTTGTGTCTATCTTGGGACTGGAGAAATAGGAAAACGTACTGATATTTAGAAATAAACTATAAACATCAGGGCTCTGTTACAACACGTGGAGAAGACAATAAAATTTGCATATGAAATATTCTGAGTGCATCAAAATGGAGAAGATGTTATTAGTGGTCACTTTGGATGATAATGCTGTAAGTGGCTTGCTGTCTTTAGAATACATTCAATGCTCTTCACAGTATCTTCCATAAATAAGAATTATTTTATAATTAGAATAAATAGTAAACTTAATTACACAATTTTTACTTTAATTTCCCTGCCCTTGGTGAGCCAATCCAAGGGGTAGTGTCATCATGAGATAGATTGATATTATTGTGCTAAGTAAGCCAAGCCTATTTCTTTGGCCTTACCTTCAAAAAGCTCTCCTTCCTTCCTTTCTTTCTTATGATGCCCACCCATGGTTACAATAAGAACACAGTCTGTGGCTTTCAAATTATTTGTTTTATTATATTAAATTCTTTGGTAACTTAGCAAATCTTCTTCTGATAATATACCTTAAAGATTCACTGGCAAAAACAAATCAGTCACTTTCTAGAAAAAGAACCTCATTAAACCAAAATGACCATAGACTGGTGCTAAAGGGAAGACTATTACGTCTACATAAAAATGACCTCCAGTTGTTTAAAGTGATGAACAGTACCTACATTTGTGTTTACCTAAGAATCTCAGGATCTGTTATTTAGTATAACAGGAAAACAATGTAAGGCAAACAAAGTCATACTCAAGTTATTTAAGAAAATAGTTGAAAATAATTGTCATTACCTCATTCATTCAACAAACACACATTTATTTGCATCACACCTATCCTAGCCCCATGGCACCCCAACATTTCCATTGGGACAATTTGGAACTAAAATTCCAAGAAGCTGGAGTCCTCTTTGGTTTTCCTTTTCTCCCAACCAGCCTTTCTACATGTGGACACATCCGCTGCCATATCCTGCGAATTCCACCTGACAGATGCACTGACTTACTGTCTCCTCGTATACTGCCAGCCAATTATTGTTTCTCCTCTAACTATAAAAATCCACATTCTACTGCTGTCCCCCTCCTCCGCCATCTATTCCCACTGTCAGCATCATTTGGCCCAGCTGCTTAAGAATCTCCAGTGGCTTCACATCGAATTCAGAATGACAGACAAATTCCCACAAGAAGACCCTGTCCTCTCATCTGGCCACTCCAGTCCTATTTACCTAACTAGGCCATGCAGTTTGCTCACACAGCTCGGTATGTTCTCCCTTCTAAGGGACTTTGCTGTTTCCCTCACTCTGACTTCCTTTCCTTGTCTTCACTGGATGGATTTTTGTGTTTTAAAGTCTCTCCTCTAGGCAAGACTTCCCTAACCACGTTATATTGTTATCTTTAATAACCTTTATGTTATTTCAGTCATCTCAATCCCTCTTCTGGTTTCCCACATAATAGTCATCACCCTCTGAAGTTATACTAAATTACTGTTATGTTTGTCTCTCTCACTAGGGGTAAACTTCTGGAGGTCAGACAGCTTTTTTATCTTGCTCACCATGAAGTTCCCGGCACAGTAAACATTTGTTGAGCAAATAAACTTGTCTGTAGAAACTGAAACTGAGCGACTTACAGAAGCTAAATGGGGAAGTGGGAAAGGGAAATGTAATATAGGAAAGGAGATTTACTTTCACAGCTGAGCACTGTGCTGCGTCTCTAATTCCTAGCATGACCAGCCCATCCACGCTGCTCTCTAGATCCCTTGTCATGGTTTCTTTGTTTGCCAAACATGCTCCCCCCCCGCCGTGTGTGTGTGTGTGTGTGTGTGTGTGTGTGTGTGTGTGTGATTATTATGATTTGGATCCAAAATGTCCCCTAAAGGCCATGAACTAAAAGCTTGGTTGCCAGCTTTAGGCAGTCATTTGATTATGCACCTTTGACTTCACTGATGGTTTAATTCATCCACAGACAATCATTGGACTTACAATTTACAGACTATTGACAGAAGCTAGAAGGTGGTACCTAGTGGGCAGGAACAGTCCCTCTGGACAGGCCCTTAGAGACTACATCCTACTTCTCCCCTCTTGGGTGTCTTGAAGTGAATAACTTCTTTCACCACATGCTTCTTCTAATGATGCTCTGTCTCAACTCACACCTAAAAGAAATGGAGCCAGAGGATCCATAGACTGAAATCCCTGAAACTATGGGCCAAAATAAACCTTTCCTTCTTTAAGTTGTTAGTCTCGGATATTTTGTCATAGCAAGAGAAAGCTTCTTAATTTATAAACACCAGACATAGGTGAGGGTCACAGATAGATGTTTTTAATGCACAGACTTGTGTGGTAGTTAATGCCAATACCACAGAAGCTCTGTAGCAGGCTTTGGACAGAGGCTTTTAGGACCTGGGTCTGATTCCAACATCAGGTTTTAAGATCTGATTATATGCTTTGTATTAACATGGGATCCATTCCAGCTTCATATTTTTGTGTGGGAAGATCCAGTCAGTATCCCACCAGGTGTGTCTTTTTGTCTCCAGCATCTTAGCATCTTTTATTCCTCCTCTTCCAGTGTTATCTCTGTGGGACATTTGTGGGAACATATATTGACATAAGGCATGAAAATTTGTGGAAGCTTGAGAGAATGAGCACAGCAGATTCTGAAGCATCGTCTTTAGAAGCAACCTGAAGGTCAGTGCAGTGTCTCTGTCCTTTCCGGTATAAGAATTGCATCGTGTTGGAAATCAGAGCGCTACTGGACCCACACTTCTCTCCAGTGCCGCACTGGAGGATGCTGTCCCCCCTGCTGGTCACCCAGCTGTTCTTTTCCTCCCTACCTCTCATGGCCTGTTAGTATGCGCATTGCACATACATCTAGCTGTATCTCACTTTTACCTGGAGAATGTACATATCTGACCTCTGAGAAAGTGAAAAAAAATATTTTGAAATGTATAAAAGGCATTAGATCTAGAGGCAAAGGAAAAAACTCCTGATATGCAATTTTTAAAGTTTATTTTTATTTTATGTAAATGTACCCATGTATGCAATGTCTGTGGAGGTCAGAAGAGGATGTCGAATTCCCTGGACAGAAGTTAGGGTTAGCTGTTAACTGGTAGGAGGGTGCTGGGAAGCAACCTGGGTTCCCTGCAAAAGAGGCTGGTGCCCTTACCTACTAAGCCATCTCTCCAGCTCCTGATACGAGTTTTCTTAACAAAAATAGTAACTTCCAACACAATTATTATTAAAATAACTTTAACTATGGTTATGCAAATGATGAGCACATAACACAATCAAGAAAATCCTACATGTCTGTCCTGAAATCTCAAATACCTTGACCACATCATACTTTCCATAGCACATTTTTCAAGGAAATTTAGGTCCTAATATTCATTTGTAAGTTAGTGGAGTAGAAAAATTACTCTTGGGTGTTCTACAAAACTGAATTAAAGCTGAATTAAACCAGAAACAGGTTGCCTTTTGAAACAAATAAAAGATTAAGTAGAATTAGGGACAGGATATTAGGCCAGTTGGTAGGCTGCTTGCTGGTGGACTGCTTGTCTAACAGGCATGGATCCCTGGTTTGATCCCAAGCTCCTCATAAAACTAGGCCTGGCAGTGCAGGCCTGTAATCTTAGCACTTGGGAGGCAGACGTACCAGAAATTCAAGGTCATTCACAACTGCATTGCAAGTACAAGACCAGCTGGGTACAGGAGACCTTGTCTCTTAAAAAAAATATGATCAACATTTTTTTCTTCAGTATTTATCAGACAAAAATAAGCAAATGTAGTATAAAGATTCTTTTTCTTTGACTATATAAAATATAATATAATCAGCTTAAGGTTTTTTGTAGGTATCCTTTGCTTGTGTTTATTCACTATTATCAAAATCTCCAAACATACATAAAAGTAAAATGAATACTGTGAATGCATACACTAGCTACCTACATTTTATAATTGTTCAAACAGCTATATCTACTTCATCTATTTCCCCTGAGGTTTTAACAAATTATGATGCCATAACCTGAATTCTGAATATTTCAGAATGAATCTCTTAAAAAGTAAAAGCCGTTTCCACTATAATTTCGTTCTGCTATCCAAACTAAATATAATAAAATTGCTTATTCTATGTACTTCTCAATTCATATTTAAATTTCATATCTTATCTCCTAAATGTCTTCTGTGTATCCTTATTGCAATCAGGATCCTAATGAGGGACACATACTGCATATAATTGTGATGTTATTATCTGTTTCAATCTAGAACACCTGCCCCCCGCCCCAGGCACACACTGCACCAGAACTGGAACCCAGGGCCTGGTGCATGCTAGGCAGGGTCTCTTCCTCTCAGCACCTCTCTAGCCTCTCCTCTCTTATCAGTACTAATTACCTGTTGTCACTGGAGTGTCATGTTTGCAGAAAAAGATTCTTTTTGGGCTTTTTGCTTCCATTGATGCTTTTTTAACCTGTTCCTGTATCTTGCTTACTATAAAAGCCTACTGTTTACTCTTTGGGATGGTTAGGTTCAGGCTGAAGGTATTGGGTGTGAATATTTTATGAGTGACGCCCCCTGATTTGTAATGGTTTTTAAAGTACACAGCAGAATGGTCATGATGTCTGGTGCTCCCTGCACATCATTAAACACACACTTAATTTTCAAAGCTCCTTACAATAGATAAAAATGTTCTTGATTTTGGAACAAAATTGCCTAAAATCAATTCCTACCATGAAGAGTAAAAACACTATTTTAAAACAAATTATTTTAATGGATGACTATTATTTTCCTCAAGTATGAGCTCAGAGTTTGTTGAAAACTTTTGTGTTCTGATAAATTAAAGTATTGCTGTGCTTCCTTCATGCTGGAGAACTATGATGCTTTTGCTGTGTAAGCACCCGGGGGCCCTCACACTGCCCCTTTACTGGGGCATGGGAGACAAGTATGCCTTTGTGTGCTTTGCTGTGCCTCTCAAACTGTGCTTTCTGCCAATCAAAACTGACCAGTCATGCTATGCCAGGCTTCGGCATCAGTATCTGGCTGGCTGCCAGTTCCTAACCCTGGCAGTAGGATTAGTGCTGTGTTCATGCACAGCCCGCCCAGTTGAAATTCTGGGCAAAATTATGATGCTTTAATGTTTCTTTGGGAAGGTATTTAGCATATTCCTTTCAGACTTTGGGCTCTGGACACACTGACTTTTAGATGTTTATATACAAGCAGTCATAATTTATATGATTTAGATGAAGTGATTAAATGTCTTTAGCTAAATTTGACTGTGTGTATTTGCTGTGGTTATTATTGGACATCACTACTCTACTTAGTGGAATGCACATATAGTTCTCTCTGGTGTTTCAGCAACATTTAAGAATGGAGACTAGAATATGGCTCTTGAATTAAATAATGCTCTTAGTGGCATTATGTTGGCAGTTGTTGGAAGTTTTTATGTGTTCAGAATCATTGGGAGATTGGATCAATCTCTTTTTAGTAGTTAACTTCATAGATTTAAGTCTCAGGATGAGTCTTTTGGACTATTTTTGCATTTGAATAAGTGTGTTCTTTTGCGTTATCGAAAAAAATGTAAGAGTTCAAAGTATTAGAAAGGTAGACAAAGAAGAAATAGGGAGAAGTTGAGACTGACTTAGTCTCCTCTGCTAATAGCAATCGGCTTTCCCTTTTAGAGCTGCCTTTGCCTGGAAAGGATTATCCAGTGTATGTTCTCCAACTGTTATGTAAAATTTTATTTTTTCCATGAGTTCTTAAGCCAGAAGCCAAAACAGTGTTTTTCTGGGCCTAAGTGCATTGCTTGATCTTCAAAAGCCTATTTCATGGTCTGCTAGATTCCAATGGAGATGGTTGGTAATGAGATAATATTTATTTATATGGAAAATAAATTTACAACAGAGTGCAAAAAGCATGTAAGCAAGTATTACCAGCTTTAAAAAATTCATAGTGAAACCATAGGAATGTGTCTAGTTTCTCTAGGAAAGCACTTTCTCCATGGACACACTATAAATTTCTCATGCAAATGCCTAGAAACACCAATGCCAGAATGTACAATAGGACACACACGCATATACACTCTCTCTCTCTCTCTCTCGTTGAGTGCTTTGAAATGTCATGATTTTTTTTGCCATCTAATTAAAGCTGCAGAAATCTTAGTATCTTTAAAACTTTTCATCACTTTGCTGATGTTTTGAAATCAATTGATAACAAATGTTAATTTATTTCAGGGAAATCTCAAGCACCATTTATATAACTTATTGGTTTCCTCATCTAAGAAGAACAAAAGAAACTTCTGGAGTGTCTTTTGGTGACTTTGACAGTTGATGTGTTAATAACATTTCAGACAGATGACTTGCAACAGGCTTCTGGCCCAAAGCTCTGCAGTAAATTATGCCTGCATTGCAGATTAGAGTTCAGTTCCGTAAGAAATACCAGTGTCCTCAAGCTCTTGCTGATGTTTGGGCTACGGAATCCAAAACCACACTCAGTCTGCCACATTTTTGTCAGAACTTAATGTGATTCATAAACATGCTTTGCTCCAAAACACACATTGTGTGATCATTGATCGTGAAAAGCATGACAGCCAATCTTTTCTTAGGATTCTGGTGGCAGCGTTCAGACCGAGAGAAATAAAGCTTTGTGTGCGGCAGGAAGGTCTCCTCCCAGCTTCCCCACGCACTGCCGGAGTAACAGCAGACTGGGCTGAGGAAGCAAACCCTGAGGTCTTCAGAACGTGCCCCACCTCCTCCGCGCCTTCGTTTGCCTTTTGCTTTCACTTCCTTATGTCTCTGGCTTTCTCTATGTCCAATGTGGTGGGAACATTGGCAGCTCTGGAAACTCCCACTGATTGAATCCCTTTTGATGAAGAGGTTCAAATCATCGATCTGCAGTGAGTCTATGCAGAAAACTGTTTTGTTTGTTCTCACAGCCTTTCGTGTGCTGTAAGGAATTACCAACATCTGAAAATACATTTTTTAATGTAAAATCCAGCCTCTGTGTGTCTCTTGATATATAACAAGCGTTTGCTGTATTCATAACTACCCAGGCTTTCCACCCTCAGCTCAAGCTGGCAGTGCTTGTCCTCTGCAGACAAGCCCTGCCCTCTGCAGTTAACAGGCACTTTCCCACCACCCACAGCTTTACTCTCTCATCAGCTGACCCCTGTGGCCTTTGAGTTCTTGGCTCTTGGTTGAACTTTTGACTTTTCAGTGTGTTTAATGGCTGTCTTGTAATACACAACACCTCTGTCTACCACCATGCATCCCAACAATGGAGGGGAAGATTTGGTTTCTTCTTAAAAGACTATCAGAGCTTAGAAGAGTATGTAAGAAACTCAAGATGTTAGCTTTCAAGGCATGAAAGTAAAGCTGGGTTACTCCTATCTGAGGGGTGGGGTGAGGCGGTGCTCAGTGGTAGAGCATCTGTCCAGCATGCTTGAGGCCCTAGGTTCCTTTCCGAGCACTGAGTCAGATGGGAATGAAAAGAAGGGTTCTTGCTTCAGTCTGTCTCCCAGCCATGCTCCAGCGAGCTCAGCCTCTGTTTTCTAGGTTCACTACAGTAGGGACTACAAAGGTGGATCCGGAAAACTGAGTGCTTCACGCGGCAATCTTGCTGAAGCCCCTGCTGGTTTTCTGTGGGGTCAGCAGAAAGTCTTCCCAAACTAACCTCCCCACACCGTCTCTGGTTGGTACAGTGAATGTCATCTTCTGTTACATTTAGTGTGATTTCATTTACATCTATGTTAAGTCTTAAGGGCTGTTGCTTTATTTACAGCAGATTTAATGCTTCTTTCCTTGGCATTTGACATATTTTTATCCCGCATGTCGTATATTTTTTTTTTTACCATCTTATAAGAAATTTTGAAGCTAACATCTCCATCCTTTGTATTTTTTCTTCTTTGCTTATAAAACTCTGATGAATACATGTGTCATAGGGACACACTCTCTTCATTAATAGGGGTATTACCTCAAGCCGGTGTTAATGTCCCACTGGAAGCAGGCCTGCAAGAATGCTCATATTTTCAACAGGTTTTATTTGCTGAATTGCTCCCTAGTGCATTCTTTCAGAGTAAAGTAAGAAAAACGAATTCCTTACGCCTGGCATTTGGGCTTTATTTTAAAACTGGCCATTGTTTTTAGTCACGGTTCTGTACACTGCTGCCTAAGGCTGCTTTGTAAAAGCGCCTTTACTGGAAACCTGTAGATCATCAAGTTCTCACTCTGGGCACTTCTGTTCAGCCCCAGGTCGGTGCTGCTGCTGAATGGTGAATGTAGATGGAGAGCAGCCCAATGCCTGCCTTCAGCTCCTCTCTAGACAGGGCTGTGCACTGTACTTCCCTGTCTTCTCTGGGATTTGTGAAAAATCACTTCACTAGCCTAATGTTTTTCAGGTGAACTAGAAGAATAAAGACCCTGTCCACAGATAGAGAATATGTCCTTTTCATGTGAACTTAGAGACAAAGTCACAGTTGTTTAAGTATATCTGAATACATTTTATGCAGAATCAAGCCAGGCCTGGGACCTGGAAACAAGGAGAACTGCACAGCACTGCAGATACTGCGGACCCATGGTTCAGGGAAGCAAGCGACAAATCTAAACAAGACAAAAGTCCCAGCTACTCCTCAGCCTGGGGCAGGAGGCTTGTGAGTTCAGTTTTCCTGAACAATTTAGTGAAATCCTGTCTCAAAATAAAAGGCCTGGGATGTAGTTCAGTGGAGGAATGCTCGCCTAGCATGTTCAGGACCCTAGGTTCTGTCCCCAAGAGGAAGGAGGAGAAGGAGGAGGAGGAGGAGAAGGAAACAGGAGGAGGAGGAGGAAGGAGGAGGAGGAGGAGGGAGGAGGAGGAGGAGGAGGAGGAGGAGGAGGAGGAGGAGGAGGAAGCTGAGGGTGTGATAGCCCACATACTCACAGAAACAGATGAATCTCTGTGAGTTCCAGGCAAGTCTGGTCTGCATAGGGAGTTCTAGGCCAGCCAGAGCTACATAGTATCTCAAAATCCCAAAAAGAAAGAGGAAGAGGAGGAGGAGGAGGAGGAGGAGGAGGAGGAGGAGGAGGAGGAGGAGGAGAGGAGAAGGAGGAGGAGGACTAGGGATGTAGCTCAGTGATGCCTTTGTTACAGAGACAGGTGGGAAGAGGGATGTGACATGTGAAGGAGAGAAGAGAGGAAGCACTGAGGAAATTCTGGGACATGTGAGGGTGCGCCTGTTAGTGAATCTCCCGGGACACGTGAGGGTGCGCCTGTTAGTGAATCTCCCCGGACACGTGAGGGTGCTCCTGTTAGTGAGTCTCCCCGGACACGTGAGGGTGCTCCTGTTAGTGAGTCTCCCCGGACATGTGAGGGTGCGCCTGTTAGTGAATCTCCCCGGACACGTGAGGGTGCTCCTGTCAGTGAATCTCCCTGGACACGTGAGGGTGCGCCTGTTAGTGAATCTCCCTCTTATTTTAGCACTTCCTAAACATGCAAACAGGCCCAAGCACTCTAGTTACAGCCACTGTTTGTATGGAAAATGTCCTGACAGAACACTGGGTTTCAAGGGGTCAGGGATGTCTGTCGGGCTCACTGTAGTAACATTTTCCATAGCATTAATTGTGGCCATATGGCAGAGGATTATGCTTAGAAACCTTTATGACACTAGTAAAAGTGCCTTAGAGTAACAATTAATTTTTGATTGTATTTCCTTAAACAATGGATATATAGTATTATTTTTCTGTTGTATATTCAGTATTGCATATGACAAAGAAATTATATTCTACATTCATCACAGAGGCAATATTTCAGTCAATATTGCTCCTTTAATTGTTTAAATAGGGTATATGAAAGAACATAAATGACTTCATGTGCATAGAACTGCACACTAAGTCATAAGCACATTAAGACTGAGAACCCTACAGAGCCAGACCAAATGAAAACAGGAAACAATACATGCAGATGACTAAACCTCCAGACTTCTCAGTCAGGCACTAACTGTGAAGTTCCTGGGAGTGAAATGGAGATGGAGGCTTTGAGAACAGCTCTTGTCTGCCTGCAACCCTGTTCCATTTGACTTTAATATTGAATCTCTATAGTAAATATTGCCTATAAACAGTTGTACACATGTGCAAGAACAAACGAATGACGCGTGTACAAACAACTGTAATTCTCTTCCCACTCCCCATGTCTGCCAAAGCTCTAACAGTCCCCTCTTGGCAGTCATGCCTGGATTTCCCTCTGTGGCCTCCATGACACACCTGATTTAATCTGCTGGTATGTACATAGTGCTTCGCTGGAGGCCCCTGAAAGCCTATGATAGCCTTAACCTCAGCTTTGTATCACCACCATGCCAAGAAATGATGGCGGCGTCCTCTAAAGTCCACTGTGATCTACCTTCTAGAAAGATAGGGGAGAATTTCCTTGGAATGTCTCATCTCTCATCTCTTTAGGCATAATATTAGCTGTGCTTTTAGGATAACTGCTTACCTGGTCTTCCTGCATCCCTTCCACCCACATCTGCTGCTGTCATAAATCAGGTAATTCCTTACTCAGAAGTCTTTGATTTTTGATTAGATGCCGCCATCTGTATGAGGTCCCAGTGTGGTGTCCATGGTGATATGGGTGATACAGTCCATCACTCCGTACCTCCTCCTTTTAAACCTAATCCTTACTAGACATCTACAGAATATTCCATTCAGGCACCAACAAAAACATATTTTGTTCAGCAAGCCATGGAAGTTAACCTAAAATAGATGACGTACTAAGGCACAAAACAAGTCTCAGCAAATACAAAAATATTGAAATAATTCCACCTATTCTATTGGACTACAGTGCATTAAGAATTAAAGTCAACAGTGAAAGGAGCTCTAGTAACTACCCAAACAATATACTACAGAGTGGTGAATGAGGCCAAGAAGAAATTAAGAAAGAAATTAAAATACTCCAGGAACTAGATACAAATGAAAACACAACATAGCAAAACCTCTAGAAGACATTAAAAGTAGCCCTAGAAGGAAGTTTATAGCTTTAAGCACCTACATTAAAAAATCAGAATGAACACTAACAAATGACTTATTGACACAACTCAAGAACTGGAAAATCAAGAACAAACCAAGACCAAAGCCAGCAAACTAGAAGAAATAATGCAAATCAGAGCAGAAATCATAAAAGAGAAACAAAGAAAGCAATACAGAGAATAAGAAGGTCCCAGCACAGATGTGAGGGAGTGGGTAAGAAATCGCAGCCCTCTCTAAGGAAGTATTGGGAATCTATGGCTGCCGGGAGGGGCTGAGACAATTTCCTTCAAGAATGTGACCTTACTGAGCAGGTTAACTAGGCTCTAGTGGATGGATCCACACTGAAGGATATTTGGGGACACAAATTAGACCCTATAGGCCATAGAGTCTCTCTCTCTCTCTCTCTCTCTCTAATATATATATATATATATATATATATATATATATATATATTAGAGTTCATTAAATTGGTTGGGGAGTAGTTGGTGGGCATAATGCAGGGTGGGCCTAGCTAGGCCACCTGCCAAGCGGAATGGAGGAATGGCTCTCATGGTTGTGGTGCCCCACACCGGTTGGTTGTGAAGCCAGTTTCTGCCCAGCACCTGGAGGGAACCTGATCTACCTGGGAACAAACTGCAGTTGGCTGTGGTCAGGACCCCACCCTATAAGGCTATTGGCTAACAAGACCTATAAGACTCTTTGCTCTTTCTTGAATAAATGAGTTTGCAGCAGACCAACACTGCTGGCTTTCTGCTCAATTCCCGGAGTCTGTGTGTTGACTCTGCACCTACTCATTCCCCACTACAGCAGAGACCCTTCAGTCCCCCTTGGACTGCCCCTGAGTGCTGGGATCCCCAACAAGTAGTAACAAGAGATGTGGACAGGGGAGGGGATCCAAATATATTATCTAAATATATTATATGTAAATTGCAAAAATTCAATTAAAAATGAAAAAAATTCTAAGTACATATACCACCCCCCTCAAAAAAAGAAAGGGGAAAAAAACCTATACCCCAATAAATAAGAAAATCCAAAGAAATGGATGGATTTCTAGATTAAATTGAAGCACCAACGTTTAAGAAGAGATCAACAACTTAAATAGATCCATAACAAATAAGGACAATAGGAACAGCAATACAAAGGTCCCACTCAAAAAACAAACAAGCACACACACAAACAAACCCAGCAGATTCAGAAGGATTCACAGCAGAATTTGACCAGATCTTCCAAATAAGATCTACAACTAACACTGCTTAAATTATTAAAAAAGATAGAAATGGAGGGAAAGCTCCCAAACTCCTTCTATGAAGCCAGTATCACTCTACTACCCAAACCAGTTAAAGACACAACAACAACAAAAGAAAGAGATAGACCAATATCCTTAGTAAACATGATTACACAGATTCTCAATAAAAGACTTGCAAACTCTATACAGACATATATCAAAAAGATCATCCACCATGATCAACTTGGTTTTATTCAAGAGGTGCAGGGATGGTTCAATATACCTAAGTTAATAAATGTGATAAATTATATAAATGGACTTAACTACAAAATCATGATAATCTCAATAGAAGCAGACAAGGTATTTGACTCCAACATGCCTTCATGATAAAAGATAGGGGGAACTGCACTGGAAGGAATACACCTCAACAGAATTAAGGTTACATTCAACAAACCATAGTGAACACCATTCTAAATGGAGAAAAACTGGAAGCATTCCCATTAAGATGTGGAACCAGAGAAGGCTGTCCACTTGTTTTACTCTGTTTCAATGTAGTTCTTGAAATCCTCATTGGAGCAATAAGACATGAACCTTCCCTTTAAATTTAATTTATTTAAACTTAGGGGCACTAATTGGAAAAGAAGTAAAATTATTCATATTTGCAGATGATATATACAAAATATCCTAGAAGTTCTACTGGAAATCTTCTAGAAATGATTATCCCTTTCAGAAAAATGACAGGATAGAAAATCAATTCATAAAAATCACTAGCTTTTTCATATATCAATAACAGAGAATAAGATCGTCTAAACACTGTCATTCACAATAGCCTTAAAAATGTAAAATATCTAGGAATAAACCTAACCAAAGACATTAAAGATCTCCACAATGAAGGAACAAACAAAAAACACTAGAGGATGGAAAGACCTCCCATTCTCATGAATTGGTAAACATAATATTGTGAAAACAACCATCTTACCCAAAACAGTTTACAGATTCAATGCAATCCCAATGAAAATCCTCATGACATTTTCCACAGAAATAAAAAAAACACCCTTAAATTCATATGGAACCAGAAAAGACTTCAGATAGCTGAAGTAATCCTGAGCAAAAAGAGCAATGCTGGAGGGATTACCATACCAGTTTTGAAACTATGTCATAGAACTACAGTAATAGAAACAACATAGTATTGGCACAAAAAGGCCTACAGATCAATGAAGCAAAGCAGAAGACCCAAACCTGAGTGCACACAGTTACAGCTACTGATATTTGATAAAGATGGAAAAAAACCAAAACACTGGAGGAAAGACATCTTCCACAAACGTTGCTGAGAAAATGGGATCCTTGCATGTAGATGAAGTTAGACCCGCATCTATCTCTTACACAAAAATCCACTGCAGAGGGATCAAAGACTTCGATGTGAAACCTGAAATTTTGAAACTGCTAGAAGAAATCGTAGGCCATACACTACAAGATAGAGGTGTAAGAAAGGACTTTCTAAATTGGCTTTAGTTGCTCAGGAATTAAGGCCAATTGACAAATGGGACCTCATTAATCTTAAAAGCTTCTGTACAGTAAAGTAAGCAACCAATTGAATGCAGAGGAAGCCCACTGAGCAGGTGAGAGTCTTTGCACTTTAAACATCTGAAAGAGGATTAATTCCAATATATACAGAGAACTCAGAAAACAAAGCAAAAATCAAGAACACATATAACCCAATTGAAATCATGAACTATAGATCTGAACAGAGAATTCTCAAAAGAAATAAAAATGGCTAAGAAACACCTTTAAAAGTGTTCAACATCTTTAGTAATTGGGGAAATGAAAATTAAAACTACTTTAAGATTTCATCTCACCCCAGTCAGAACGGCTAAGATCAAGACATCAGAGGCTGCTGAGGATGTGGAGTAAGGAGCTCCCTCATTCACTGCTTGTGGGATTGCAAACTGGTGCGGCCACCATGGAAGTCAGTGTGGAGAACTCTCAAAAGGCTAAAAATAGACCTAGCATATGATCCATCCATGCCAAAGGACTCGATTTCCTACAACAAAGATACTTGCTCAGCCATGTTTGTTGCTGCTCTTTTCACAATAGTATGAAATAGAAACAACCTAAACGTCCCTCAACTGCTGAATGGATAATGAACAAGTACATTTGCACAATGGAGTTCTACTCAGCAGTAAAGAAAACTGAAATCTGTAGGAAAATGGAAAGACCTAAAAATCGTTATACTAAGTGAGGTAACTCAGACCCAGAAAAACAAGTGACGCATGTTCTCTCTCATTTGTGGATCCTAGTTCCAAATACGGAGATGTGAGTATGTATCCGGGAGCTAGGACAATGGAGAGGAATCATGGGAGCAGGGGAGGGGGGAGGGGACACGGGGCTATCAAATCGGAAATGGGGGAAACGGGGAGTATTTTACCTGGGGAAGGAGAAGGAAGGCTTGTATAAGGGAAGAGAGAGAAAAGAGAGAAATAATGCTTAGTTGGTATAAAAAGTTAAAGGGAAATATAATATTTAACCATCGTACTGAAAAACACACGTATAAAGCAAATGTGAATGCTTGTGCACAGCTAATGGCTATATAACAAAAATCAAAGAGCCAGACAAGGGAAACCTCTTTTCAAGTTGACTTCCCAAATAACACAGGCTATTGCCAGAGCCTTTGATTGCCTCACAGACCTTGAAAGACCCCATTGCTGCAGGAAGACAGGACATATTTTGGACACAGGACTTAGTGTAATTAAATTGTAACTGACCTGGAAGCCTCCTTCCCAAAGACTAGCTCTCATAGTATCAGAAGATATTATGCAAGTTGCTAAGGGAGAAAAACCAATCTATGGTCCTATCTTGCTGTAAAATCTATGAAACAAAACAATGACTGGCCCAGCAAATTATTTCCATTGGTGCAGTAGTGTCAATTTTGTCTTGGGAGCAATCATAGCTATCTAATTGGACTTAAGGATTGCTCAATGGGAGAAATTCATGTGTAGTACTGTAAACATGACCAAGTACTTACTGATGACTGGAGAAGTCAGAGACCCTAGAGAAAGATTTACTTTTGTCATATCCCTAGACCAATGAGATTTCTTACTACATTGTAAATATATATCTTTATATTTACAGACAAGTGTATCTCTCACCACTCATCAAAGAAGCTTCTCTTCCAATAGATGGGGACTATTACCAAGTTCCACAACTGATCAAATGCAGAGAAGAAGTGACTGTGAGGTGCCCAGCCCTACGTGACACACCTACACTGCAGCCTATACACTGAAAGCTTATGGAACACCACAGAAGAGAGGGCAGAAAGACTGCAAGAGATCTGCATGACAAAACCACCTGACAAGCCGAGGTGGGGAATTCATGGGGTCCCACTGGGAAATGATGATTTAAAAGCAATCAGTGGAGGCTGAGGGAGGGAGACTCAGCTTTTCCAAGAGACTTTCTCATTGAGAGGTTATCTAAACATATGTGGTCATCCCTAAACAAAGGTACACTCAAGCACCACTAAATGAACTCAGTGCATTATACCCATATATACAGAAGTTGAGAGGCAGTGGGGACACGGGAGAAGTCAATGGGGGATTGGGAGAGGCAGAAATAATGCAAACATAATACTTGTGTATAAAATTCTCAAAAATAAAATAAGTAAAACTACTTATAAACAACTTTCCCACACTATGTACGGAAGGACCCATTCTGACACTTCCCTTTGATCAGGCAGAAACAGCCTTCACTGCAGTTTTGGTTTTTATTTGCTTCCTACTTTGAAGGCCCAATTCAAATATCACAAATGTCATAAAAATTCCAGGGCCTCTCTTAGGGAGTGTCTGTCCTCAGCTTTTTCACTATATATTTGCATATCCGTTGCATGTTTAATTTTCCTTGCATTTGTAGTTGCTTTTGTTCCTATTTTAATTCTCAAGAATAATTATATATTATATATTCTTACTATATTAAAAATGAAACACAATATACAATCTCACAAAATGTTTTTCTATGCTTATAAAAGGAGAGAAGATATACACTGTTCTATTTTCTATAGTGCTCAGTAAATCTTAAGTTTAATGATGCTCAAAAATTCTTTAAAGCTATATATCTCTGGGATTGCCCCTTGACAGACGAATCATCTAAATTCCTAAAACATGAAATGGAAGACAAAGTGTTTATTTTGGCTGAATTCCTAGAATTGAACTTTTGGTAATTTGGTAGCTTAGAGTAAATAGCAAAGAAGGTACAAGATTGAAGATAATTGGAACAATGATGTCATGTTCAGTGTGACAGGAGACATGGAAAAATGTGGACTGGAGAAATTAGCTAGCAGAGTTTGACTGGCGTGGTATTTCTCAACATGTATGTTTCAGTTCAGACAGAGAAAGCTACCTATTTATCCAGTGTAATTTAAGCACCATAAATCTGGAATCACCTCTTACATGATGGGTAGAGCATTCCTCCAGAGGAAAGGAAATATGATCATAGCACAGCTCTCTGGTCATGCTATTAACAGTCACTGGTGACAGGCAGAATGCTGTTTCCAACAGTATTTTTACACGCACACTCACAAGCATTCACATGCACACACATAAACACATATGGAGGAAGAAATATGACCACAATCTCTTCCAATAAAATAAAATCAGTGGTCAGAAAAGACAGTCGCAGTTCTTCAGTAATTCAAAATTATTATTATTATTATTGTTAATGTGTGTGTGGTGTGGTTATGGACATGTGTATGCCAAGTGGTGTGTATATGTGGACATAGAGGTCAACTTGAAGGGGCTGGTTTTCTCCTTCCACTCTGTGTTCCAGGGATCAAACTCAGGTGGTCAGCATTCTGCTGCAAGTGCTTTTACCTGCTGAGTGATCTTGCTGGCTTTATGGATTTTAAAGGATATATGTAAAAGAAGTTAGACTAGTGTTAAGAATCCCCATACCCATCTTTAACAATAATAATTTTATGACCAGTTTTCTTTCATCTATAACCTTACCTACTTTTTCTGTCCTGTATTATTTCTAGTAAGTCGTATATACCATTGTGTGTATCTAAACCATAAAGATTTTTCTTATATATGCATAAAACAATGCCTGAAATAAATGTGTTTAACAATATTTCTTCTTTTCATGAAAGTACAGCCAGTGTCAAAAATTTCAAGGATCCTATAAGTCTAATAGAAATTTATGTTTATTTAAATTCCTATTTACAATTTCTTAAATTAAAAATAAATCAGATCCACACACGATGACATTATGATTAGTGAGCCACGGAGCCTCTTTTAATCTATAGACATCAAGACCTTTCTCTTATTTCCTGTATTGTTTGCGGAAGAAAACATATTCTCTATACTTTCCTATACCAAATCTGTTGTTAATCTAAATTCAAATAAGGCATCGGGGATTACAGCTACTTGTGACTTAATACAGGAAGGAAAGGCAACAGAATTTATGGGAAGATAAAATTAGCAAGCCTGGTACATAGTCTGAAGGATAGTTTTTGCATATGGAAATTTCTTTGGCATTAGACATATATTTATATGCTCATGAAATTTCCAAGCAAGTGCATGAAATATTTCAGAAATTAATTTTTAAGGATGCCCAAGTACTTGAGTGACAACCTGAATAGAAAGTCAAATCTCTGAGGTTCTTGGTGAGTCAACCCAAAGCCAAGTGTTGAAAGTAAGCAAGAAATGAGACATTTAGTATCTCTATTCGTGTAGTTTCAAATTTCAATTAAAAAAAATCAGTACGTCATTCAAAGCATCAAAAATAAAATAATAAGTTACTGTTTAAACACAAGGGACATCAGAGGAATGAGAGTGAGCGCCGTGTAGACCTGGGAGGTCTGGAGCAGTGCTGTGACGCCGGTTTGGGGCAGAGCAGTTGGGTCTCAGAAGGCTGGAGAAGCTGTGGTCCTCCAAGAGCATCCTTTCTCTGGAGGTCTTCCACGTGGCAGGGCCTGCTGAGGAGTAGGTCTGCTCCTAAGGCCCTTGCTTCTCCCTGTTAATTTCTCTGAGCTTTTTTCATGGTGATTGATGCTCTGGGGCTTCTAAGGACTAGTGATTCCTTAGAGTCATAGCTTCTTTCTCCTTGAGGCTTTCAACTTCTGACTCTGTTGCTTACTGCTGTCTCTCCATGGAGTGTATTCACACTCCCTCTTCGGGGTCTGTGTCTTTTCTCCTTCCTGACCTTACTTGGAGGGCGTATCATTTCCAGTTTATTCAGTGTTTGTTGGCCATCTTTCTCTTTTCTATGCTCTCTGCCCCATAAGCGGCATTAATTACCCACAGTCCAAACCTATGAGTTACCCTTTCTCTCCTCTAGCTCACCCAGTGGTCAACACCTCTGGCAGATTAGGTCATAAAACACTTCAATCCCACCTCGGTCTCCTTGCCTCTCCTTTGTCTCCCACTGGAGCAATTCCAGCACTATTCAACAAGTCTTTTTGTCTGATTTCTTCCTTAACTCTAACTCCCACACTACAACTACAGTGCCATTTGATTTTTTAAAATTTATTATTTTTATTTTATGTATATGAGTGTACTCATGTATGCATGCGCACCTGTGTCGTGCAATGCCTGCAGAAGTCAGAAGAGGGCACTGGATTCCCCTGGAACTGGAGTTACTGGCTGTCACGACCAGCAAGGAAGACGCAACAACACAGGACTCTTCTTTAAACAGTTTACTTAGGAACCTTGAACAATCTTCTGACCCTGGGGAAAGCCCGCCAGAGACTTAAATCCCCTCCTGCCAGCCAACCCCAAACTACCACGTGGTGAAAGCAGATAGGCGCACATATGCGGAAGCAGGCCCAGATCTCAGCCACAGCCAAATATGGAGTTGTTTACTCCAGAGAGCACTCACCCTCCGGGTCGTGGAAGGCGGAAGCAGGCGCCATCTTTAAGGCGTGGCAATCCGCAGCTCTCTACAACTGGCGATTGTTAGCCTCCCTGTGGGTCCTGGGATTCAAATCTGGGTCCTCTGCAAGAGCAGCCAGTGTTCTTTACTGCTGAGCCATCTCTCAAGTCCCCCCAGTGACATTTTAAAAAAATTATTTGTTTGCTTAAGACACAATCTCCATAGTTAGCCCAAGCTGGTCTTGGACCTTCAGTCTCCCCGCCTGAGCCTCCAGTGCGGGTTGGGTTGCCACTCTCAGCCGTGTAATGAATGATACTGCAAAACTACTTAAGCAAGGTTCTTTGCCTTACCTTTAAACTAACACAAACCAACACAACATCCCCAAACCCTCCTTTGTGACTGTGGAATAAAATCCCCACTCCTTAAATTGCCTCAGGCCAGGTTCCTCATGAGCTTTGAACTCTTCCCTCGGCCCCTTCCTCATCAGCTCCTCCCATGGGAGCTTCGGAGTCCTAACCCCACAGACAGTGATTGCCTGCCATTCATTTGTGTCCTTCCGTGTACTGCTCCTCCTGTTTGAAATATCGACAACTTTTGCCTCTCCTGTCCACTTACTACAATTCTACTACCTTCAAGGCAAAACTAAAGGTCATCTCATTAGCGGGTCCCCAGGATGATGGAGCTGCAGCGTTTCCACGGTGTCTCATAGGCCCTTGTCAGACCAAGAAACACACGCCTCTGCCGTTTCTTACTGTTTCCACACTGCTGTGAGGCCGCCGTTAGGAGATATCCTTGGTCTCTTCTGATGGGCGCTGGGCCTGGCATGAAGTGAGACTCATGTGTTGCGCTGTAACTGAAATTGCTCTTTTTTTTTTTTTTCCTGCAGTGTTCAGAGTTCCTTGGAGACGCAAAACCACTGAGGCATCACTTCTGAAAGATTATCTTGCTGGAGTGTATGGAAGACGAAATTGCTGCCTCTACCTGAAGAGGAGATCCGTTGTTAGTAAATTTTGCTAAACATCAGAGCAGCAGGTTCCAACACCGTGACTGCGTGGGGAAAATCAACCTTCCATTTTGTGAATAAAAAGTCAGCACTCTCCGATTAAGCACAAAAGAACATAGGTCAGCGAGATCTCATCAGCTAAGAGGCCTCATTTTGCTGTCTGCTTGAGTTTTCCTTCCCCGACGTGGAACAGATAAACGAAGCTGTGACTGGAGATAGTAGGAAGTAACGCAGAAGCAGGCCTTGAATGGAGGAGTTAAAGAAAGTATTCCTTGATCTTAATACTCATAACTCCCAATCACAAGACCCTTCAGGAATTCCATGACGAAATGTGTGCAGGCTAACTCCAGAGCCTTCTGTCTGGACTTTGTGCTCATCGAGCCCCATGCATGCTTTTTTGCTTTCACCAAAAAAGTGTGGTGGAGGAAAGGTTTCAACCTTGGCATTTTCCAAACGGTTTACATTCTTAAAACATCCACTTTATCTCTGCATGAAAACAGCAACTGGTGGTCTCAGCGGCTGACGGCATCTCTCATAGGGCTTTGCTTCTAACTGCTAAAAACAAACCAAGCCATTAACAGTACACAGAAGATGCGGTGCGGTTCGCCTTGCTTTCCTTAGTGACGGGGAATGGACTTTCCTGTTTGCTTGCCTACACTTCAGTTCTGCAACTACCTCTGTGTGCTTGGTCAACTTATATGGGCTCAGTTTCTCCTTCTATAAAATAGGAATTATAATGATTCCCACTTCACAAGAAGTTATGGATTAAATGAAGAGTTATTAACTTCTGAGAAGAGTGTCTAGAATATACACTATGGGGTGTTAGTAAAATGGGCATATTTAGGAGGAGGAATAGTTGAACTTCAGTAAAACTATTGAGAACTATAGCCTTATTATTTTTTAAACTTTTAAGATTTGAAACAATGTTGTATACATTTTCTTGTTTGATTTTTACCACAGTACTCTGAAAGGAATGATAGATAGATAACGCTTCTGAAATCTGAATGAAGTGCCCATGGTAATATGTGTGTGTGTATATATCTATATCTATATATCTATATCTATAGATATAGATATAGATATATAGATATAGATATAGATATATATATATCAACGGCACCATAAGCAGGGTTGGAGGCCCCTGGCATCTGTAGGATTTTCTTTTCTCAAGTTAGCTGTATGCCTGGGAATCTTGTTTTAAGTTTTAAAATATTTTGTTGATGAATGAAACTGTACAAAAGCTGAGTTCTGATTAATCAATCCTTATCTAATCAGTAGAAACATCGATGTTTGATAGAATGAAATAGCCTCCTTCTGTCATCAGAAGTTGTTAATTAAGATCTGCTGAGAGCATCTGGTGATTTGAGACTTTTCTGCTACAGGAAATCTGGCAAATTCTACCCAGGAAAATACTACAGAGTATTAGAGGGCAGGGAATCCACTGCCGAATGGGGGGATGCTCATCTGCCTGTCATCAGGCACTTGGTCCACGAGACATTAAGTTTTACTCCAGGATTTTCCACGGACAAAACGGAAATATTTCCTACCTAGGTTTCTCTATGTGAGATTTGCATTCAGGAAGAAAGAGTTCTCCATCAGTGAGCAGTCAGACATTTCAATTTTAGAACACCAATTTAAAAGTGATTCAAGAATGTATTTATAAATGGGAATTTTAACAGCAAATTAGATCAGGTGTTGACTTTAAAAGATTTTGAATACACATCTTAGATAAGAAGAGACATAATAAACAAAAGAAATGTATATGAGGCTGGAGAGATGGCTCCTTGGTTAAGAGCTCCTCCTGCCTTTGCAGAGAGACCACCAAAGGGAATTTGGTTCACAACATCTGGTGGCTCACAACCACCTGCTCCAGGATGTTCTCATGTTTCTGACCTCTGCAGGCCCTGCATTCAGAGGCATATACATTTAAACACACACACACGTAAATCTTTGAGAAGAAGACTGCCTTTCACTCCCCTACCACCTGAGCAGTCCCACTGTACCCCGCAGCACACTCTGTTCTCCTTCTAGCCTTGGGCACAGGCAGCTCTTGCTCTTAGCACGGTAGCCCTCTGGACTGCCCTGTTAGTCCAGACCCGCCCACTGCATCCTGATCGCCTGTACTCAGACCAGCTCAATTTTTGCATCCAGTTTGCTAGAGCCTTCAAAGGCTTTTCCAGCCCCATCTTGCCTCTTCCTGCCATGGACCAGCCATCTATCCTGGCTGTCCCCTTTCCTAACCTGCCTTGGATTCCTTTGAGCAGCCTTCTTCTCTGGTAATTCTGATCCCACCCACTGCATCTCCACTCCCCTACCTACCGACTCCTTTCTCCAATGCCCCACATCGCGCCCACTTTCTAGTCTTGGACATAGGCCCGAGTTTGCTTTTAGCACCTCAGACCCCTGGAATACCCTTAGTCCAGACCCGCCCACTGCATCCCAGTTCCCTGTACTCGGACCAACTCAATTTCAGTCTGGTTGTTAGAGCCTTCACAGGCTGTCCCCACACCCAGCTTGTCTTTGGATTGTTGAAACCAGCCTTCTACCCCGGCAGTACCCACCCCCAATCTGCCTTGGAATCCTGAGACTAGTCTTCTTCTCTGGTAAATCTGATCCTTCCCACTGTGTCTGCAGTCTCCGATGCTGCAGTAACTACAAACTCCCACCACACACCCTGTTCTCCTTCTAGCCTTGGGGACAGGCACACTTTTCCTCTTAGCCTCCCAGATTCTGGTCTGCTCTCTTACCTACGTCTGGCTATGAGCTCTCCAAACAGCACCAAGCCCATCCCCCCACAATGGTGCCCTTTAGAGGCCCTCCCGCTGCTGAAGGGATAGGCTTCTGTGCGCTATGTTAGGGGTCCAGACCTTTGCAGACTGACTGAGAAAGCCTGAATCCAGCTTCTCCTTAGCATTCTTCTCAAATTGTGCTGTGCCTACTGGCTAGAGGGCCCAGACCTTAAGACAGAGCCTGAACAGCATCTGATTTCACCTGAATTCCCCTCTAGGGGAACTCCTGAGGGGCTGAACTAAAGCCATCTGGTCCCTCGAATATAAAATCAAAAGAGAGCCCCTGAAGCCTTGACTAACCAGCTTTTCAAACCCAATAACTAAATAACCAAGTCACATCAAGTGTACAAATAGAATCAGACTTCATCTTAACAAAGGAAGGCTTGAGTTTCAAGTCACAATCACAAACAACAAAAGAAATCCACATGCCAAGATCACAATGAAAAAGTAATATGAAAAACTCAAATAATATGTCCCTATCAAACATCACCAGTCTCACAGAAGAGTTCTACAGTGAGAATCCCATAGAGATAAGCCAGGGAACAGAATTTAAAAGAACAATCACAAACATGATCAAAGAATTCAATGAACTTAAATAACACACAAACAAATCAAAGAACTAAAAGAAGATAGGAATAAACTTCTGACTGAATTCACAAAAGAGATCGAAATATTGAAGAAAACTCAGGCTGAAATAAAGAAGTGAAAAATTCAATATGCCAGTCTGAGATGACAAGTGAAAGCCTCACCGATAAAATGAATGAAATGGAAAACAGAATTTCAAGACTGGATGATAAAGTTGAAGAATTGGAGCAGTGAAGCAAAGATTATGAAAAACTAAAAAAACGCACAAACACGGAAACAGAATATGCAGGAAATGTGAGATATGATGAAAAGACCAAATGTATGCACCATAGACATAGAAAAAAGAAAAGATTCTGGAGAAGGAGAAAAACTGTAAGCATTACCATGAAAATCAGGAACCAGAAAAGACTGTCCACTATCTCCACTCATTTTTAATGCAGTGCTTGAAACTCTTGCTAGAGAAATAAAACAAGAGAAGAAAGTTAAAGGAGTACTCATTGGAAAATAAGAGATTGAATTCTCCCTTTTGAAAGGTGACATATACCTAACAGATGCCAAAAATCGCACGAGAAAACACCTAGAAATAACGAACCATTTCAGTAAAGACGCATGTTACAAAATTAATCTAAAAAAATTTCTATATACCAATAACAAGCAATTAGAGAAAGAATATAAGGAAACCCTCCCATTCACAATATCCTCAAAAAGAAATAAAATATCTCAGAGTAGACCTGAATAAAGATATCTACAATAAAAAATGTATATCTTTACAGAAAGAAATAGATGAGACACCAGAAAATGGAAGGAAGCTCATGGATTGGAAGATTAACATTGTGAAAATGAACATCCCAACAGCATTGTATAGATTTAATGCAATCCCAACCCAAATCCCCATGACATTCTTCACAGATTAAAAAATATATATGTCCTAAAATTTACATGGCACAAAAGACCCCAGATAGCCAAAGCAACTCTGAGCACAAAGAGCAATGCAGGGGGATTACTATACCAGGTTTCAAACTGTATTACAGAGCTATAGTCATAAAAACAGTATGGTACTGGCACAAAAATAGACTTGTAGACCACTGGAATATAACTGAATACTTGAACATGAGTACATGAATTTCAGCCACCTGATATTTGACAAAGAGGCCAAGAACACTCACTGGAGGAAAGATAGCTTTTTCAGCAAATGGTGCTGGCAAAACTGGATTTCCACCTTAGGTGAATAAAACTAGGCCCTTATTTTTCACCTTGCAGAAAAATCAACTCCAAATGGATCAAAGTCCTCAATGCGAATCTTGAAACTCTGAAACTATTAGAAGAAAACTTTGACAGAAACCTATAGGACATAGGTGTAGGAAAGGACTTTCTAAATCAGACAGCAGTTGCTCAGGAATTACAGTCAATAATCAACGAGTAGGACCTCATTAAACTAAAAGGCTACAAAACAGGACACAGGGCCAGACAGGAGAAACCTTCCTTTGAGCTGCTGACCAGGGTGATACAAGAGACTCCCAGCTTGGGCTCTTGCTACCACCCTTTATTTCTTACCAGAACTTGAAAGTAATAACCTGTTGCTGAAAACAGGACATGTTTCAGAGACTGAATTTGGAGCAATGGAAGAACAGACCTGGAAATCACTTCCCCTGAAGGCTGGCTCTCATAGCTCTGGAAAGCACTATGCAAGTAGTTAGAAGAAAAGTAAATATGCATCTGAAAAGTTCAGGAATATATTGAGAAAAACGAAGATGTAGTGATGTCCGTGCATTTAGAAGAATAAGGAGCAGGAAGCCACAGGTGGGCCTATGAAGTTCATATCATGGAGGGAAACTTCAGGTCTTTGAAAATTAATGGAGATTTAAATTTATAGAGAATATGCTATAAATTCTTGTTGAGCATAGACTAATTTTATCATTCTTTGGATATCAAAAGTCATACATTTTTACATATGTACATATATAAACATGTTTATAATTTTGTGTTGATTCAGTCTTTCTGAGCATTACTCCCGAATATAGACATATCTGAGAAGTGCGTTTGAAGGATCTTGGTTTGAGCAGCAGACTGCGTTTGTAGGAGGTCCAGAGGGAGGGCATCCTGTAACCACCGTTGGCCCGTACACTTCCATCTTGTGCCATGGGTTATTTGATCATCTCTATGCCATTGTTTTAGACTTCCCAGTGTAGTACTTTTACTATCCTTCATCCTTTCTGAGGTGTGCAGAACCCCAGTTGTAGTTTTGTCAGTTATTCTCTTTAGTCTATTCTTCCATAGGGTAGTGATGCTGGGGGCTTGCTCTGTTTCTCATGAGTCCTATAGCCCAGTTCTTCTAATCACTTAATTGAAGTCTCTAATTTCCTCTGAGCCAACCTCCTCCTCACTCTGGCATCCTGAGAAATGCAGTCCCAGAACCTGATAGAATCTTGTGTTCTTTTATATTCTTCTGGTCATACAATTCTTTAAAATATTATTTTAATTGAATTGTGTTTATTTTATATAGTTTTTCTATTGCGATAACCTTTAACTCAAAAAACAATTTTAAACTGATATGATTAATTTGTTTACATTTACATTTTTAATTAATGCAATAAATGATACAATTAGGCCACTTTAAATGAATATAACACCCAATAGGAAAACATTTTTCCATTCTCTCTTCGGTTGTTATGTGTGAACCTTCCCTTTCCCGGGTACCTGGCTTTCAGATCTAATGTGTCAGCCAGTTTTCCTTTTGGTGCTCAGACACACGGTGACCAAAGGCAGCCCCACTTAGTCAAATTCCATGTAATTCTAACATGAAACTGAAAACTCTGATAACTTTCTTCCTTTTTGGCATTAGATGATCTCCAGGCACTTAATCATTTGGACGTTAACATAGCATCAAACGCTTCTCTAAGTCAAGGAACATCATATCAGAGGCCAGAACTTTGTGGAGCACTCCAGGAATGACATGGTCCTGAGACATCCAGTCTAAAGAGCTACAAAGTATGTTATTTTGGTTGCTGAGATGGTTCAATGGGTAAAGGTACCTGATAACCAGACCCCAGAGAACCACACAGTGACCTCCACATGTTGTTCTGTGTCACCTGCATGCACACATGTGAAATAAAATGTAATAAAAAGAAAAGTTATGAGATATTTGGACTTCATGGGCATACAGCCCATGGAAAATTCCAAATCCTAGCTTATTAGTAAGGTAACCCAATCCTAATTATTTATCTCAAAACATTATCACCTGAACCAGAGAAGGTACATGCCTGTTTTCCCAACACTCAGGGGGCTAAAGTAGGCAGATCAGGTGTTTGAATCTAGCTCAGGCTACACAACAAGACTTTGCCTCAAAACCAAAAGAAAAAAGAATCTTCCTTTCTTTTCTACTATAGTATATTATGTACTTTAGTTCGTAACATGCTTTATATTTTATAGGAGTCTTGATTCCCAACTGAACCAACATACTGACTTACTTCAGTCATAGTATCATAGCACCAAGATAAAACACAATGTTAATACAAACAAAACCTTAGAAAAATGTCCAAACATTTCTGTGTATTTCCTTGTGTTTTCAAACTGCCTTACTCTAAGGATTTGCAAATTACTTTGTTCTAGAAATTCTGTAGTCTGTGTGTGGCTGCATAATTGCCCAGTGATGGATAGTTTGGTTCAGTTGTCTCCATCAGTGTTCATTTGGAGGCTTGGCATTCCATCAGCTGATATTTTAAATGTTTAAGACAATGGAATCTTTTAGCTCCTAGATTTTCCTGTTGTTGTCAATTATATTATAAGAAGAAAGCTCTGCTTTTCCAGAGATTAAAATACAAAGAGCCCAGTCTTCAAAATTCTGCATATTATCTATAATAACATCATCCAAAATAATGTAATGTAATTGTAACAGCATGTGTGTGTAATATCTTTACGTACAAAATTATCAGAATTTAGTAATAGAAAAATCTCAATATTTTATATATTTCATTACATATGTTTTATACTCAGCCATATTATCTCCCAGTCATTCAGGTTTTTGAGTTTGTGTTGACATCTTTTCTGATTTATAAATTATTCTTTTAAGACTTTGTAGTATAGACCATTCTCTTAAGAACTTAATGTCTAGCCAAGCCTGACTAGAAGGCTGAGGCAGGAAGATGATGAGTTCAATGCTTAGGTTACATAATGAGCTTGTAATAGAAATAGTGCTTGTTGAGAGCAGACTGTAAGATCAAGGTGGATTCCCTTGTTTCAAACTCAAGCATGTTCATCTTAAGTTCATCTTCCAATGAGGGAGTCCTTGATCTGGAGCAGGTTGGACCCCTAACCCTGTAACAGAGAGGTACAATAACAATGAACATTAGAACATCTCAGAGATGTTTTTGAGAACAAATGGGAAGTAAACCATTTCTAGTAGAGGTTACTATCGCTTATCCTGTGGTATGAAAATGTCTGCCATGGGAATAGGAATCCAGAAGTTCATCTGCAGAAAGGATGCTCTGCTGAGAACTTTCTCCATCAGGAGCTCCTGCATGACTCTTTCTACAGGGCTTCCCCAGTTCATTTATGCTAGATGGTGTAGGCTCTGATGTTTTGCTGTCTATCTGCTGCTTGGTACTTGTTCTTTCCCCTGGAAACCTTGCCAGAAAGGAAAGTATTCTGCTCCATTCAAGACTCTCAATCAAGAACTCCAGCTGTTTGCCTTGAGGGTGCATCTGCTGGAGCTTTTAAGTTATTACCTGTCTTCTGCTTGCTATTTGTTCTTTTCCCTCTGCTTAATTCACACATTTGAAACTCAAAGTACAGCTATTTAGAACATTCTCCAAACAGAGTTCAAGGACAGCTTGGGCAACCTAGTGAAACCTGTCTCAGCATAAAACAATTTATAAAGGAAAAGGCCTGGAAATGTGGCTTAGTGAACATAACATTTGTGGAATATAATCCTTGTCTAGTATGCATAAGTACCTAATTTCAATTTCAGTACCAAAAAGCAAAAATAAGTAAACAAAACAATTCTATCTCAGGACTTATGTTGTTAAACAGTTTAAAGTATATAGAACCAAAACCACGTTTTACAAACAGCGCCCATGAATTCAGTGCCCAAGTCTTTAATTTTTCTTCAGCTCATCAAATGTTATCGTGCACACAAGTATCAAAGAATAAAGCACATATAGGCAGATTCTTAAAACTTCCCTGTAATGATGAATCAAATGGAGACTTGCTTCCTATACATTATTGGAATTTTAAGTTTTACAAAAACCTCAAAATCGTTAGATACACGTATACCTCTCACCATTCACCAAAGAAGCTTCTTTTCCCAACAAAAGGAGATTATTACAAAGTTCCACAACTGGTCAAATGCAGGGAATAAGTGTCTGTGAAGTACCTAGCTCTAAGTGTCACATCTACAATGCAGCATCTACACCTAAGGTTCAGGGAACACAACAGAAAAGGGATCGAAAAGAATATCAATGCATCGCTCAACTCTGACCACCAAAACTTCCTCATGCAATGGATGGTGATTAACCTAGAAAACCACAACTGGCCAAAGTGCGGAGAATGAGAGACTACAAAGTGCTTCTCTCTGAATAGGGCACCTATACAAAACTTTACCACTCAAGCCTTAGGGGACCATTGAGGAAGGAAGGGGAGAAAAGATTGTAAGAGCCAGAGGCAGTTGATGACCACAAGGAAACAGAGTTTTCCAGATTGTTACTTGTATGAACTTATAGCAACAGTAACAGCATGCACAAGACCCATGCAAGCTCAAGCCAAACAAAAATCTCAGCATAGAAGTTGCAAAGTGGGTAAGAAGCTCCAACCTTAGCTGAGGAACTACTGGCAGCTGATAACTGCTGGGAGAGGGGGAGTTGGTTTTCCTTTAAGAATGTGACAATAGAAGATTCCAGGCTCCAGTGGATATACCCACATCAATAGATATTTGGGGGCACATATTTGACTTAATAGACCTTAATATCTTTGACAGAGTACAGGAAATTCATCAGAGGCCTATCGGAGGGGTGCAAAGATACAGGAAGGGGCATAAATACGATATTGTATAAAATTCACAAAAGTTCACCAAAAAGTTCCAATGTGCAAAGCCTTTTTTTCATAAACTTTTGAGTAATTTTAAATGGCTGTTACCCATGAATTTATGAATTTTGACCCTTTTGTGTTTTTTTTGTTGTTGTTGTTTACTGAGACAAGGTCTCATGTAGCTAGCTTAGAACTGGCTATAGAGACAAAACTGACGTGGAGCTCCTGCCTCTCCTGCCTCTCACAGAAGTGCTGGGAGTAGAGGCATGTGCCACCACTAGGAATTCTGAAATCCTCCTAGCATACCATGACATTAATAGAAATGTGGGAGATTTTATCCTACTGTCAAATGAAAATCACATGCCCATTATTTTGTACAGAGCCCCTTCATTGGGCCCTAATAAACCAGACTAAAGGTAGAGTCAACCACCCTAAAGTTTCATGTCACCAGCTGGATCTAAATTGTTATCTGACCTTCCAGAAATCAGGAGAACTAAGAAATGCCAAGTTTCCCCAACAGATCAATTGGTCAAGCAAAACAAGAAGTTCCTTATACCCTTAAATCCTTCCGAAAAGCAATCTAAACTAAGCTTATACTAACCAATCAGTTATTTCTATTATTCCTGTCCCTGTCCTGACCTTGCAAGGAAAATGTCTTTGAAATGTCTGTTCCACTTCATATTCTGTTTTGGGTTTATTCAGACTTTCTCAGTCTCTAAAAACTAATTTCTGTTCTGCCAATCTGAACATTTATTCTGTTCTATGCAAGGACGTATTTCCTATTCTAGAACTGAAAATAAAACCAATTAAGATCTTTAAACTAAATTGTTGTAATTTTGCCCCTTGACACCTGAGAAGTTCAAGTGGGTACTTTTCTATGGATTCATGTAATTTTCAGATTATCTGGGCCCTGTTAGAATGATATTCACAAAGGACACCCAGGTTTACAATTACAACACATTTCAATTGCAATTCATTTTAAATGAAAGGAAATGTCATGTTCTACGTGACATTTACATAAAGTGTTAGCTCTTTAGTTTTAGAGCAGAAATTCAAATTCTTGACTGGAAACAAATATGCTGTGCTTGAGATTTCCATTTCATATCCCATGGTAATTACAGAGCACAGATAGAGAACATAATATGAAATTGAAAAGTAACTGGAAAAAAAGGGCTTTGAACATTCTTACTACAAAAAAGTTGTGTTCAAGGTGGTATTCTAAATACCCTAATTCAATTGTTATGTCATCTGTACATGTATTTGAGCATCACACTGTACCTTGTAGATGGATGTGTCTTATTATTGCTTAACAATCAAAAATAGCACAAAGACAGGCAGGCTGGTTCACTTCTGAAATTCTAGTAGGTTGGAGCCTGAGGCAGTAGAATCACACTGTTGAGGCCTGCGTTGGGTTATGTGGGAGAGTTGTAGGACAGCCTGGGCTACACTGTGAGCCCTTGTCTCAAAAAAAAAAAAGATATTATATAAATATGGAGTGAGGCAAAAATTTATTTCACTCACCATTGAGGGAACCAGCAAGATGACACACTGCATCAAAAGATGATTCAATCAAGAAGGTTGAATACAGAATGTTAACTTAGGTATGAAAAATAAGGAAAGTCTTACTTTTTGGGATTATATATTTTTAAAATGTATGTGTATGGATGAGTGCCTGCATGAATATATGTGTACAACATGCATGCCTGGTGCTCACATAGGCCCAAAGGTGGTTTTGGATACCTTAGAGTGATAGGCGGTTGTGAGCCACCTAATGTGGGTGCTGGGACTCGGACCCAGGTCCTCTACAAAAGCATCAGTGCTCTTAATTGCTATGCCATGTCGGCAACCCAATTAACTTCTATAGGGAAGAAATTGTTTGTAGCTCCACCAGATCAAAATCATTTATTACATCACTTTTCTGAAAACTAGTAACTGACATCACAGAATCTTGGCTCAAATCAATGGTAAACAGTCAAACAAATTTGTCCCGGTCAGCTGACCATTCGTGTTCCCAGAGGACTCAGTAGTGTTCCAAGGGGAAGCTTCAATCCACGTTCTGGCTTCACTTGCTCTTTGTTTTACAAGCCACTAATTTTAGAGTCACAGTTGAGTTACTTTCCCACCAACTTTGTTGCAATAACATCTCTGCCTTGAAGGTTATGATTCCAATTACTCAGGTTAGATTTTAGAGACTTGAATGGCATTTCTGATGAAAACACAGACTTGACATTCAGTCCTGCCAGTGCCTGCTAGGTCCCCAGAGCAGGATGAAATGCCTTGGGGTTTCTACCTTGCCTGTCCCTTTTGTTCCCCCAAACCTGTAGGTCAGCTTCTGTTCAGTTTTGCAAGTAGACATGTTGAACAATCGAGAAATATTTTGTACAGAGCTATATGAAAAGATTAGCTTGATGTGGACTTGTCTGATCTTTCCCCTAAAGAAACCTCTCCAAGGATAAAGATACCTAGCCACCCTCATGGGGAGAAACCCAGATCATGAAAGCAGTGAGAAGTGGTGCCGACTGTTTGGAAGATCTTTGTCTATCACTGAAAAAGACAAGAATGTTCCTGTCCCTTTATTAGCCTGCATCTCTTCCTCCTTATTTCTATCCTGCATCTGTGATCCCCCGACCCCCAGGGAGAGAGGTTGACTTTGACTTTTTTATGGAATGGTCTTCTAGACCTTCACCCTTTGACAAATAAATATACAATTATCCTTTTGCTTTGTAGCCCAGTACAAGAGATCCTTCGTATGTTCTGCATCCACACTAACCAACCTCAGATTCAAATGATTTGATCTCTCTCCCAAATATGTGAAAAAAAGCAATACAACAATGAAATTTAAAAATATACTCCTCGTACATAGTACCTGAACTCTACTAGGTCATATAAATAATCTAGAGCCAACTCAGTTTATGTGAGCAGCTGATACACACTGTGCCATTTTATAGAGGGTGCTATGGCATCTGAAGACTTTTGTTATGGGAGGGGTGGTCCTACAACCAATCTTCTGTGGATAGTTTTTTTTTTCCCCCAACAAGGATATTTAGTTAAAAACAAGATAGAATAATTGTTAAACTTGCAATAAATATTTTGAAGATAAAAGTATGACTATCTGATAAAAAAAAGAAGTAATTCGGCTGCTCTCCTCCCATTTTCTCCAAGCTGAATGTTTTCTGTTTGAGGATTTTTAAACGGATGCTATTTCTTCCTCTCTATTGTCTGTTTTAATTTTTGTTCTGAGCCTGACCCTGGGCTGAAGCTGTTGTCAATTCTCAGCCTGTATATGGTCTCCAGCAGATGAAGATGACTTCTGATAGGCAACTAATAAGAGCTACTTAAGTTTTTCAGTTCACACACAGTTTCAGGAAGCCCTGTATTTCTGTTCAAAACCTAATAATTCACTGGGAATGATGGCGTACAATTTTAATGCCAGTTGCCTTGAGATGCTAAAGCAAGATCACTTGGGATAGCAGTTTGAGGCCAATCTTGGCAACATAATGAGGATTTGCTTCAAATTAGATAAATTAAATAAAACTTGACATACTTTATACTATTTTAGACTACGTATATTTAAAGATACAAATTTTATGTGGGAAAGGTATTTGTAAAGTACCTTTCCAAGCTGACAGTTCTAAAGAGATTCTCAACATCGTAGTTCAACAGGACCATAATATTTTTTACATATCCAAGCTGGTTCTCTGAATGAGCGTGTTCTGTGTGTTCTGTAAGGTGTGAGAGACTACCTGAAACCTGGAGCAGAGTGGCTCAGAGCTTCGTTTCCTTTCAGCATCTACTCACTTCTTCCTGCTGGGCTAACACTTCTGTTCTACTATCTTTGTAAGGGGCTCTTTTGATATTCTTCCAGTTATGAGATGGAGAAGGAAGCAACAAAACTGATTTCTGAGAAGTACATTTTCTCTCGGGATCAGTTTTTGGTCCATTTATTGCTAGTGGGATGCCCACCACAGCCATTGCTTCTAGCACGTGACTGGCACAATCAATGCTGAGAATCTTCAGTAATGTTTGAAATATTTAATGGTATGTGGAAGTAATTTCACAGAAACTTTCCTGGCATGCCTGAAGATGGGAATCTAGAAGCTTCCAGGGATTCAAGGTTAGGCTGGCAGCTTACAGCAAAGCACAAAGATTGTGGAGGTCTGGGTGCTCCTTTATTGGTACCGTGGGTTTCATACAGTTATTACTTTCAATTTTGGAGCCTGGTACCTGGGCTTGAGCCTCATCTGAAGTATGATGATTAGGATCTGGGCTTCTTTGCTCTTACTGATGCTTTTATAAGGCTTGTCTCCTGTCCTCTTCCCTCTCCTTGCTCAATCTCTCTCTCTCTCTCTCTCTCTCTCTCTCTCTCCTCTTTCTTTCCCACATAGTGAGATAGTGAGATTTCAGCCTTCCTTGGGCAACTGAGAGAAGCCAGTTAAGGTTTGGATCTTATTTTTTTTCCCCATTGGTAGCAGATTCCATTTGGCCAGCCTGGAATTCCTCTGTTAGTACAATTTATTATTTTTCTTAGATGTCAGAGCCTATTAGGGACTTATCTATTACTGGAGCACCTTGAATGGTTTCTGATACTCAGTTGCTCCAAATGGAATTCACCATCATTGAAAAATCACAAGCAATATGGGGAATCAGTTTCCTGGTTGTTGGACAGAAGATTACCTAGAAAAACAAAAACAAAAACAGAGTTGCATAGGAACTGCACAGGAACGGAAACACCTCGCTAAAAAGAGTATCTATGGAATCTTTACAGAAAATAGGTTAAGTGCAGCGAGTGGTGGTGGTGGAGGAGGACAAACAGAATAAGCAGTCAGAGAAGGACTCACACAGTGTGACTGTAAATAGAAGACGAAAGTCCATAGACTGAACGTCACTCGGGATGGTTTCCTGAAGATGACATTGTGAGACTTTTCCATATGCTAAATGGACTATGTCAGGTATCTTACTTTTTTTGCCTGATTCTTCTTTCTACCCTTCCCTCCCCTCCCCTCCCCTCCCCTCCCCTCCCCTCCCCTCCCCTCCCCTCCCCTCCCCTCCCCGTCTCCTCTTTTCCTCTTTCCTCCTCCTTTTCTTTTTCAAGGACTATTCTGCTCCAAGTCACGCTAATACTAAACTATGCAAGTGTGGCTGGGCAAGGCCAGGTATGGGACATTTGTAACTTTCATGGCTGAAAGGATGGAGTTGACCATACCAGCACAATCCAGGGACTGTGGATTAATTCATTATTTAATTCATTAATTCATAATTGAATTAATACATTAATTCAAAAGCATTAAAATGCTTATTTTGAAAACATAGATTAGGCTTTATGTATGTGGAAAGAGTCAAATCTTTGAAAAAAAAACCAAAGATCTTCAACAAGTAAACACTTGAAATCAAAGGGAGTAAAATGTTTGTTCGTAAGAGAGGAGAGTAGCGGGACACTGAGGTGGAGCCAGGAAGTTTACTTCCCGCATCGAAAGTCTCAAAATGCCGTTGTTACGGAGGTTCTCACTTCCGGAACATAACCAGATTCTGTGCTTTAAGGAGCGCATTTCTTTAGCATCACCTCATGGTGAGGCCATCCGAAACCTGTGTTACCTTTCTGTACTGTTTGCACATCTTGGCTACAGGCAGATTGTATGAGTTTCTGTACGTAGGACATTCACAGTGGTGCCTGACACACTGTCATGATCAATAACTGAGCTCTTTTTATCTTGTAGGTTCACGTTTTGTTTTGTGTTTTGAGACATTCTCAGTATTGAATCCAGTCTGGTCTTGAACTTGCTGTGTAGCTCAAGCTGGCCCAAATGTAGCCCAAGCTGGCCCAAACATAGCCCAAGCTGGCCCAAACTTCAGTGTCCTATCCATGCTGCCCTCAGTGCTGGGATGAGAGGTATGTGCTTTAAAGGTATGTGCACTTTGGTGTGGAAAGAAATGATGTTCCCTCCACCCTAGTGGGCCTGGTGCCTGAGACGATGGGAGCAGATGAGCAGAGCAAAGACTCAGAATCTAACCGAACAGTGGCCTTGGTCTGGATTTGCTGGAGTTTTATACCTCATTTATTCAAGGGTAATAGAGTATAGTCTGTATAATAATTTTAGTCCAGGTAAATATTCACATAGGATATTTACTTCACCAAGGAAAGGTATTTTCTAAGCATCACTTGTGGTAATTAGCAAATATTCAGGAGCTGATTTCCATAGGAGAGCTGGCGTGCTTCTCAGACACCTCTGCAACGTAGATTTCTGACTGGAGTCTTCTAATACTCAGATGCCATTTGGGGGCATGGAATAAAGATAATTTACACACATATCAGGACATTTGTATTTAATGGGTACATAGATAACATGAACATTCAGGAAGTGTGCAGTGATGTTTAGGGCGCTAATCAGCTCTGGTTCCAGGGTTCCCTGCTAGGCGGTTCTGTCACACCGGAGTCCGCTGGCATGTTGATAAATCAGGCTCTGTGCTTAATATTTTACTATTTTCCCATCACCAGTCAAGCTGCATTGAGTTAACTTGGGCACTAGGGTAGTATTCATAAAGTAAAATGCTGTTAAGGAGTTTGTTTATGAGATAGGAAATCAATCATATGAATCCTTTGAAGAATTTTAAATCTCATTAAATCAACGTTGTAATTTTTCTTATTCATGCAGAAAATTGTCTTAAAGGCCAAGATTAAGAGCAGATTGGAGAAAATTTTGGTTGATGCTTAGATGCACACTTGTGAGACAGAAAAAAAATGAGACTTGAGAGGCTGTTTTAAAAATACAAAAGCATAAATCCATAGAATATTTTTTTACAACCATCATATGAAATAGTCTGTGAAGGTGAAACACATGAATGAAAATTTTAATACATATATGTTATTTATTTATTTTATGTGTGTATGAGTGTTTCGTCTGTCTCCATGTTTATAAGTACACTTGTGTCCTGCAGTGCCCGAGAGATCAGAAGAGAGTGTTGGATTCCCTGAAACTGGAGTTACAGACAGTTGTTAGCCACTATGTGGGTGCCAGGAACCAAACTGGGTCCTCTTCAAGAGCAGCCCATGCTCTTAACTGCTGTGCCATCTCTCCAGCCCCATGAGTGAATTTTTTTTTACACAAGGAATTCGTTTTATTGCTTACACATTATTGCACAGTGAACTTTTACACTGAAAAACTTACTTTACTGCATTAATGTATATATCAGCATGAATAAGACAAATGAATTCTATCTGGGGAGTGGGAAGTTAAACTGCTGGTAAAGTACTGTATTACCTGAAAAGATAATGGCTTCTGAAGGAAGGTGGGAGGGGGTCAAACAAGCAGCCATAGAAACACACTCATAGGAGGAGCATTTAACTGTTAACTGTTTAGTGTCACTCAGAAGAATGCGAACAACCGTATACAGCAAAGAGAATGGCTAACAATTTATTTCAGGTTTCAAAAAGCTTCTAAAATATTCCACTGCAATGAACTTCAACAAATCCTAAAGTTTCAGTAAATGAACTGGCTACGTCAGAGCTAGCATGCCTGTCCACACAGAATCCCCTGCACACACGGAAGGGTGAGACAGAAGCATCCATTTCTTGGGAATCCTTGTCAACAAGACCCGTTCAGTGCACTGGCCCTAAGGTATCTAGAAATCCGCTATGACTTAAAAGTAACAAAAACTCAAATCAACAGCTCACAAAGACCAAAATAAAACATTAATTGCTATGGTTTTCCTTTACACACAAAACGTCCATTTTTAAATCACTGAGCAGTATGAAAGTTTACAGAGCAAAGGTTTGTGATTTGCACGAGTGCAAGGGAGTCCATATCTTTTATTATACTATTAAGTTATGTTTTTTCCATACAAAGTGCACAGTGTTAATTTATAAAGTGACATCCAGGTAGATAATTGTTCCTGTATGTTCCTGTTTAGATTTTAAATGCAAAACAAAAAACAAAAAACCCAAAATCTTTCTTTGAAAATAAATATGAAAAGGGGGAACAAAAGTGCTCAAGAAGTGATGTGTTAACTAGTGGCACATTTTCCCTGGTGCAAGAGGAAGCAACCGTGGGGACAGGTCACCTGCTCTTCCAGGGACTTGCACTGACCTTCTCAAGTCATGGTGTACATTGACACCCAACGAGTGAAATTTTTTAAGTACTCAAAGTAAATGAATGAAAAAAATAGAGAATGTTAAGTCTAACCTAGATTTAATAAACATTATATTTATAAACAATGGTAGATTCCGAGAAAAAAATTACAAACATATGTCATTTCAACACACCCATAATCAATTTCCCATATTATTAAAATTTTAGAGATTTATGGTGCTTTTTCATGATTACCCATTTGGTTTAAATGCACTACTAACAAAGTTCACTCTCTCTTCCAGTTTCCTTAGCTTTTAGTCCAGTGTCCCTTGTCTGTTTCAGGATACCATGTCATACTAACACCTCTCTGGGATGTGATGGTTTCTTATACTTGTCCCTGTTTTGGATGATTGTGACAGTTTTGAAGAGTTTGTCTCAGGAATCTTGTAGATGTATTTCACTGGAATTTGTTGCATGTTTTTTTTCAGGAGATAAACTGGGGATTTGACTCCCCTGTGAGATGTTGGCCTCGATCATCTGGCTGAGGTTCTGTTTGTCAGCTTTCTCCATTGTGAATTACCCTTCTCTCTTCCCGTACAGTTCTCTTTGGAAGGAAGTCACTATATGAAGTGTACCTTTAAGGAGTTGGGAGAGATTCTTAATCCTTAAAAACTATAACAGCAATGCAGGAAAATGTACACACAAAAAGGAGTATTTTTCATCTAAGTATATTGTGTGAAAACATTTTCATGCCAATAAATACATTTCTTCAAGATGGCAACAGCTGCAGTAATTCTATGGAGCTAATGAACGATCACCCACTCAGCTGTCCAGTGCTGGCTGTATGAACACAGGCACTCAGAACACTAAAGCCCCAGGGCACAGATGTGGACTCTACACAACTGCAGGTTTAGTGCAGAAGACCTTGGACAAAGGCTGTTAACCTTGCTTGAGTCTCCATCACGCTAGCATACATTTCCTAATTCTTGCCTCTAATTTTATGGGAAAATACAAGGTAATAGTTATTAGTTATTAGAAAGGTATTAGTTATTAGAATAGTTATTAGTTATTTAGAACACTTCAAGGTGTATTAATAGATGAAGAGATTTAGGCTAATCCTCAGTATTTTCAGGAATATATTTAAAATGAAACATGGTGTTCTTATAGTGCTGGGCTTCTCCCTGAATATGCCATTTATAACATTGTAGGACAGAGGTTAACTTTTAGACTTTTGCTAAGTTGAGATGCAAGTAATTTCTGCCCAGAGGATCAGATAACCTTTATTTATGGCCATGTTTGGCCTTAACTAGTTTTAAATCTACCCCAGTAATCTTATCCTAACATTGCTTTGCCGGGTTACCTACTTTTTCAAATGCTCTTTGACCCAGTTTGGGTATCGTAGTGGTTTATTCATTAAACAATGTGTCAAAATCTTTAACACTTGTTCATTCTATATTTGCTTGAGAGACGTGATTTACCTTTTTTGGCAATTATATTTTAACAATATCATATAAAGGATGTAATTTATATTTATTTTTCAGTTCTCTTGTATGATCCTGAAACTTAGTGTTCTAGTAGAACATTATCTGCTCTTAGTTGAATTTTTTGTATCATCTAATCTAATAGTACATTATTATATGTCACGTTCTATTTAATGAATATTTACTGAAAAACTGGTAACTTGATTTCATGCTGAAGTAAGATTTTTTTCATTTTCTATATATCTTTAAAAACATAAATGCAACTGAAACTGTAATTGTAATGAATTATAAAATACTAGCATTATCAGGCAGATTTTGAAAACATGGTTGAATGTATTTCCAAACTAATGATTGGCTTTAAAAGCAGGTTAAAATCATGGCTCAGGAGTCCAGTCTGGCCTGTCACCAGCTTTAGTTAATAAAGTTTTATTGGCTCACAGCTGGGTTTGTTCTTATTTGTTGTCTATGACTGCTTTGGGGCGACAGCAGAAGCCATGTATCCCACAAGGCCTAAAATATTTACTATCTGGTTTCTAACAGAAAAAAAAAATGTCTCAACTGTGACTTTGCCTATGATTTTTCACATGCTTGGTTAATATTTTACTAATAGGCCGTGAGCAGCAAAATAACCCACAAAAGCAGTAGCTATCCTTCTGTTTTATAATGGAGATACTTAAACTCAGTTTGCTTCTAATATTTTATTGATCAACATTAGCATTTATTAAATGAAATATAGTTTGAGTAAAGCATTCATCAGCTAGTCTTATATAATCAAACTTTCCAACATATTAGAAGTCTACTGTTGACAATAGGCTCTAAGTCATAAAATGCTTCACTAGTTCATCTGGCAGGTAATTACTTGCCTCAGGCTTTTGCTGAGTGAGGAGATGAAGGTATTTTGTCATCTCCCCTCCCCCTACTTTCTGATGAAGTGATGTAAGACAATGTGCTTTTTTGGTAATATTTATGAAGCTACATTTTGGTAAGTTCCAGAACAGAAGAGACCAGGTTTCACATCCATTTAAGAATAGAGAAGAAGTACAGGTTTTTACACACTTCAAAAAAAAATTATTTTCATGGATTGACAATTTTTAGAAAGTGAGACCTCAGGCATCTTGTATAATATTATGCCATATCTTTATAATCCAGCTAGCATTGACAGTAGCTTTGAATAGTTTCTGAATTCACTAAGCCTCTTGTGTCTACAATTCTGTCTTCCATTTTTTAAAAAAATCATAAGTAATCTGTTGGCTCTTGCCCCTACTGAAAAGTTTCCATTCTCTGTTCTGGGCTGTGTGCCTTCTGAACAGATGCTCATCCAGGGTTTCTTTGAGGCCAAAGGGTTGAGTGGTGTTTACAGACAAAGTAAACAAAAGGATAACATGGGAAAGATCTTGCTGTACTCATCGTTCTGTCTGATCATTGTCCTGAACATGACAGGAATGTAACACACACTTGCTGGAGGGCACCTGCAAGCAACTCATGCATGTGAGGAGCGTCTCTCTAACTGCAGGGTTATGGTTAGCAGCTGCAAGATGGTCACCCCCCATTCCTGTGATCTCCACTAGACTTGCTCTTCAGACTCCAGGCTCTCCACAAGATTTCCTATTTGCATTGACCTTGTGCTTCCTTTTTTCATACCTCATAGAGAATTCTGGGCTGGGGCTAACAAGGATCTGAGTTCTAAATGTAGTAGTTCAAGTTACTTAGGTTTAGATAACTTCCCAACACGTGCTTGCATTGTGATGCTTCACGGTTAATTACAGACATCATTCGTATATATGGGGTCCCCACTCTTGCACTAAATAGCTTCAGATTGAAAATACTTAGAAGAATAAAAATTGCATCTTTACTGAACCAGTACATATTTTTTTCCTTGTCAGTACTCCCTAAACAACAGAGTGTAGCAACTATTTACACAATATTTATGTGGCACTGGGTATGGCAAGCCATCTAGAGTTGATTTAAAGTACACAGAAGAATGTGCATAAGCTCTGGGCAAATACCTTATTTGATGTATGGAACTGGAACATCTGCAGATTTTGTTATCTGTGGGGACTGAAGGGGGCAACTATAACCTCTCCCACAAGCTTCCTAAAAACGGACTGTATTTCTAGCTTGTTCCTTCCACATTAGAGCCTTGACTTCAACTGAGAAATATTTTAGTAATCCAAAGTCACATATGTGACTCACATTTTGTGAGACCTAGTATGACAGATTTTCAAAAAAAATAATTGTATTTGCTGTTTTTATTTTATGTGTATGATTCTATTGCCTGCATGTGTGTAAGTGCACCATGTCATACGATGCTGGCAGAGCTCAGAATAGGGTGTCAGAGTCCCTGGGACTGGAGTTCCAGACAGTTGTTAACTCCCATGTCAGTGCTAGGAACTGAACCTGGGTCCTCTCTTAACAGCTGGGCCATCTCTCTAGTCCCATATTATGACAGCTTTTAAGATTGGTTAACTTTAGACTCATGAAGAAGTCAGGAACCTCACATGGTTGTGTCTTGCCCACTATATGCTATTTAGGACTTAGATTTCAAATCAACCTTAGGAATTTTAGTCCTTACATATTTTTTTTTTTTTGTATTCAGAAAGGAAAAGGTGAAGAGCTAGGGAACACTTCATGGACTTTAGGCCGTCAGGAGAGGAGGCCAGTGGGCTGAGCCTGCCAAGGCACCCTATCCTGCTGCTGTGTGGGGACTGAGTTCACCCTGTCAGCATTGCAAAACCAGTCTCTGTTTATGTGCTTAACCGGGAGAATGAGGCAATGCATTTTTAAGTAATAGCTGAAAAAAGTTATTTGGATAATTAGGATAATCTTTGTTTAAAGAAGCAAGCAGATCTGTGCTGATTCAAAGACTAAGCTTCAAGACAAATATGCTCCTTGTCTCTGATTCCCATTCTGGTAATTCCTTTATTTTTCATTGTCTAATGATATGGCTTCCATGCTATTGACATTTTCTTTTAAAGTTTAACCTACAGGCAAATTAGGGTTATGTAGCACAAATCTTCAATTGTGCTTTAAAATATTGCCTAGGAACATAGGCAACCAAATTTGGGGATGAGTGTTTCTTGCATGTTGGGAAAGGAAAAATTAGGCAGTCTCTGTCAACTTACAATCTTTTTTTAAATCTAGGCACAGGTCTGCGTAGGAAGGTTAAGTTAATGACCATAAGGACAATCTTAATGTCAGATTGTAAATGATTCTTGAACTTGACAATAACAAAGCCTAAATTACACAAGAAGCCCAAAAGGAGTGACAGGTAATTTTCTAAAGTTAGTGATATGGACCAGCTCAAAAAATGAAGGTTATTCAGATAAGGACAGCTCGGCAGGCTTGCAGACACTGTGTTTGAGTTTCGTTCCTGTTGGGAACTCCCGGATAGGTGCCAGGTCTAGTGGAATTTAGATAAAGACATCCTCATTTCAGCTGAATTTGAACATTCTTCAGCGTCTGATTCATTCCTGTAGCATCAAGTCTGATAGAATCTCAGAAGCACTCCGACATCTTTAACAGTCTCTGGTCCTGAGCAAGCTGTCATAGCATCTCAGCCTGGGGTCAGCAGAAAATGGGGAGAATCATAGTCATGCCAGGCAGATGAACTGAAGAACTGCCAGATAATGGAAATTTCTAGTTCAATTAGATTCAGAGCAATGTGAATCAGCTGACACAGGTCAATTAGGTAACTTCAATGTGGTGGGATCGAAGCAGTCTAGAAAATCCTTCTACTTTTGTCGCAGATTTTTCCTCTCACTGTCTGTAGAACCATTAGGGAGCCGTAAAGAAAGCAGGTCTCTGAAAAACTCTACTGCTGGCTGTGAGATAGTCAGCTCCTTTCTTTTGCTGTGGTGCAGCCTGTAGGGGGCACAGTAGGAATCATAGATTGACAGAGAGTAACGAGGGACTGAGATGGGCAGGTCGTAAGTGAACAGGCTTCGGCAGGTGGCTGCAGGGTGGGTAACGAGTGAATGGGGGCCTCAGAGTAAAAGAACTGAGAATTTCAGGGGAAAGTTTCTAAAGGCACACAGTCTGTATCCTGTGTAGTCACAGTGCAGCCAGGGACCCGCAGTGCCTGGGAGCATGCCAGAAATGCAAGAACAGACTCACTGATGCTGCATGGGTCTGTAGCAAGATCACAAGTCACTCAAATGTCCATGAAAGTTGAGAGGAACTCAGCTTGAGACAGGCTCTCGCTAGATAGTCCAAGATGGCCTGAAATTCCTACCTTGCCTTCATCGTCCCTGGGAGAAGACTGCAGATGTGCATCAAAACTCGCAGCCTGTGTGTTTTCATTATTAAGTACCAGCTAGGACAAAATGGCATTGGGTGTTCTCAGGCCACTTGATAGGTTTTCAGGGTGAACTCTGCAGTATGCTTTCACTAGCTAAAGAGAACTCAAATCACTTAGCAGAAATTTTAGCAGAGAGAAGGGAAATGAAGTCCCATCTCTTTCTATGAGTAGGGTGATGCGTCCTGTCCTAACAGACAGTCAGTGTTTTTGAACAGATAGGCACTTGTACTAGTAGGAAATTTAGAAGCAAAACAGAGCTGAAATCTTTATTCCTTAGAAATATTAGGTTAGTAATTACAATATTTCTTAGACGTCATGGGAAATGGAGAGAAATTAGTGTCAGGGATAGATTTTAAAATGCGAAGGAATAGCTAGTTACTTTAAATATTTTTGTTTTCTTTGAGAATTGCATAGAATGTAGTTTGATCATAAATACCCCCAGTTCCTTCCCTCAGTTCCTCCTAGATCCACCCACACCTGCCTACCCACCCAACCATGTCCCCCACTTTTTATGATTTAGTAGCTCATCAATTTCACTTTGTGTTGCTCATATCCTTCAGGGTGTGGGGCCATTCACCAAAGCACGACTCATCTACCAGCGTCATAATCTTAAAGAAAACTGACTCTTCCTCCCCCAGAAACCATCCACTGTCCATAAGTCCTCAGTTAGAGCTCATAAAGCCCTTCCCCTCCATGCTAGAGTGTTGACTGGCTTGATCTTATGTAGGCAATCACAGGTCCTGGGAGTTCAAGTGTGCAGAAGTCCTGTGATATCCAGAGGACACGGTTTTGCTCAAGTCCTCCCCATTCTCTGGCTCTTAGAATCTTCCTACTCCCACATAGGAATTATTTTTACAATATGGACATAATCTTTCAACCAAAAAGTTACTGTTTATAATCTAAACAAGCTCACTAAACCATTTTCTCCTCTTCTGACATGGACATATGGGCTTAATCCCTCAGGATCCCTCCTTGCCCTATACCACAATAGAATATGAATGTATATATGAATGCCTTACATATCAAAGCACTAAAAACAGCATGCTTTTCTCATTGCAATGAGAGAAACTGACTATGCCTAGGGATCAAAGGGCAAGATTCACTGAGAAGACAAAGTTGGTCCTGACTTCTACATCCCCATTTCATACTGGAGATACTGTTTTAACAAAGAATAAACAAAGCCATTGCTAGAGAGCACAATTCAATTCCAAGAGACATCTGAAGGAACAGGTGCTCTGAAGTTCAGGTCTGTTCTGGTCTTTCAGACTGTTTCTTTATTACGGCAAAACTGTAATTTGACTTAGAAATTCCATGGTCTTTGAGTCTCAAGGAGGAGTTCTAATATACTTTTCCCATTTTATCTGAGCACTCCACAGTGATTTATTCTCTACATGTTGACTTGTTGTGAGTTTCCATGTTAAACACTATCCACTGCATAAAAACTGTTCTCATGAAGTGAGAACTACACTAATCTACAGAAAGAGAGATGAATTTAGAGGACAGTTTGATACTATGTCCATTTAGAAAAATAATAGTTGGTTCACCCATGGGGCCTGTGAGCTCCTCCTAGTCATGTCTTCTTGGTCAGATCTGAAGTAGCAGTTACATATTTCCTCCTGTGGAGTGGGCCATAAATCAAACCAGAAATTGGCTGGTTACCCCTATAACATTTATACCACTACTACAGTCATTGCAGTTCACGGGATTCACAGTTGGTGACTTTTCCACCAGCAGCCTGCAGAGCACCTTCCAGTCCTCTGAGAACAAGGCATCAGGGAGGAAGCTTCCTGGTGAGTAACAATTTGATTTCCCCATGTTCTGTGACCAATCTGTGTGGTGTCCAGAAATAGGGTCTTACCATCAAGTTCTTCAACCACCAAGAGCAACAGCAATACCCTGTATTACTTTGTGAGTCTCTGGGATGCCTCTAACCAGCGACTCAAGAGGATGTATCCCACACCTGACATTGTTTATTTGTTTATTTATTTGACAATTTATGGCTTTGTGGATGAACACAATCCTCTGTGTAGGGTAACTGCAGTGAAACACACACAAACACACACACACACACGCGGCTTATAAAAATAGTAAGCTTCCATGTGGTTGGTTCTTAACTTATTCAGCGCTCCCTAACCACCCCTTCCTGCCTTTTCCCATTTAAGCCTACTCCTCTTTCCGCAGAGAGGTTCCAGTGTTAGCAGATTACTTCAGTCCCCGGCCAGTGGGGGCAGATAGCCAAGGGAAGGGCAGGTCTGAGGGGGATCGGACTGGGCGGGTGTGTGTGTGCGTGTGTGTGTGTGTGTGTGTGTGTGTGTGATGAGATGTAGCCGGGTCGTGTCAAGCAGGAAGCCGTTTATTGAAACCAGTGCACACAATATAAAGGCAAAACCCACAGCCATTAGCATATGGCGCCAACCCCTCTACCAATCATTTTAAAGGTCAGTCCGATCATGTTTTCACTTTACATAGAGGCTATAGTTGTCCACACTCTGTCCACAATTCTCCTCCAATGGCATTTATGCCCCTAATTCACCTAATTATCATGTTAGGTATCTGTTTCCTCTATTCGGCCTTTGTTTCATTTCCTCTCAGCGCCATTTTGTCCGGGGCCATGTGGTGGCGCCGGTCAATTGGGATTTCTTAAGCCTACACTCCATGTCCTGTGTTCTACTATCATTCTCCCTAAGGTCCTTCTTCCTCATCTCCATCAATTGCCTCTACCTAGTTTCCTGCATTCTACAGATATTCTAAATTAAACACAAATCTAAAGGCTTAATGCTAAGATCCACATGTGATACTTCTTTCTGTGTCTGGGTTACTTTGTTACTTCACATAATGTTTTCTTACTCCATCCATTTACCTAAAAATTTCATAATTCCGTCTGTCTTTCAGCTGAATAAAATTCCATTGAATGTACCACATTTTCATTACACATTCGTCAGTTGATGGACATTTAGGCTGTTTGTATGTACTATCTATTGTGAATAGAGCAGCTGTGAACATGGATGAACATGTGTCTCTGTAGTAGATAATAGAGTCCTTGGATATGTTCCCTGGAGTGGTTGGGTTGCATGGTAGATATATTTCTAGTTTTTCAAGGAACCACCACACTGATTTACACCCTGGCTGCAACAACTGAACTTCTGCCAACAGTGCATGAGGGCTCCACATTCCCTATATCCTTGCCAGTGTTTGTTATTTTGGTCTTTGTTATTCTGATTGGGATAAGATGAACTGTCAGAGTAATTTTAACTTGCATTTCTCTGATGGCTAATGATGGTGAACATATCTGAGAATATTTCTGAGTCATTTGTATTTCTTCTTTTGAGAACTTAGTGCTCAGTTCCATAGCCCAGTTTTAAACTAGATTGTTTGTATTTTTGGTGTTTATTTTTTTTAGTTCCTTATATATTTTAGTCCCTAATCTTCTGTCAGATGTATGGTTGCAAATATTTTTTTTCCCATTAGATAGGCTGCCTCTTCACTGGATTAGTAGTTTCCGATGTAGTACAGAAGCTTTTTATTTTCATAAGGTCCCTCTTGTTGATTATAGGTCTTTCAGCTTCAAATGATCCAATCAAGAAGATCTCTCTTATTTCATTTAATCCCAGATCCAGTCCAGTTGACACCCATAATTAGCCATCACACCTACTAAACTACAAATTTAAAAGAAAGAGATGAATTTCTAAATGCGTATGACTTATTAAATTAAGATGAAATAAATGTAAACAAACTCATAACAATTAATGAGGTAAAAGCAGCAATCCGATAGTTCTTAACTATAAAGAGCCCAGAGGTAGATGGATTAACCACAGAATTCTACCAGACCTTCACAGAAGAATTAACACAACTGTTCCTCAAAATATTCCATAAAATAAGAAAGGAAGTATCTCTTCAATTTAGTTTCATAAAACTATTATTACTCTGATACCAAAGCAAAACAACTCAATAAGAAGGGGCTTGGGGAAGCATAGACTAATCTTCTTGATGAACATACATGCAAACACTCTCAATAAAATATTTGCAAACTACATTCAAGATCACATAAAAAATGCCACCTTCCATGATCAAGTCAGCGTCCTCCAAAAGGTAGAGGAATGGTTCAATGTACACAAATAATGTAATCCACCACATAGACTCAAAGAAGGAAAACCATATGATCATCTCACTAGATGAAGACAAGGCCTTTGACAGGTTCCAACACGCCTTCATGATGTGGAGAATCCCCCATGCCCTGGAGAATCTAGTGAAACATGGGATATTTTGCAATATATCAAAGATACTATAAAGCAAGCCCACCACCAACCTCATGCAAAAATGGAGAAAAACTCAAAGCATTTCAACTAAAATCAGGAGCAAGATAAGGACATTCACTTCTCTTCTGTTCACTGTTACTGCTTAAAGTCCTAGCTAGAACAGTAAGACAAGAAAAGATAAAGGGGACACAAATTGCAAAGGAAGAGATCAAAGTGTCCTTATTTGCAGATGATATGATTCTATTCATAAAAGACCCAAAAGACTCCACCAGAAAACTCCCAGAACTGATAAACACAAAGTATCAGGATACATAATTAACACCCCAAATTCAGTAGCCTTCAGTAGTAACAACAACAACAAACATACTGCGAAGGAAATCAGGGAAACAGTCCCATTCCCAGCAGCCTAAAAATCTTGGAATTAATCTAACCAAGAAAGCGAAAGGATTGAAAACTTTAAGACACTGAGGAAGGAAATTTGAAGAAGATATCAGTTGTAAAGAACTCTCATGTTCGTGAGTCAGTAGGATTAACATTGTGAAAATGGCTCTCCAACTAAAAGGAACCTAGAGATTCAATGCAATACCCATCTAGATTCCAACACAATTCTTCAAAGAAATTGAAAAATAGTCACAAACACAAAAGAGTCCAATAGCCAGAGCAATTTCCATCCCTGAGTTCAAGTTACACTGTAGAGTTTTGGTAGTAAAATCATAATGGTGCTGGCACAAGAACAGACACACTGATTAAGGGAACAGAATAGAGGACTCAGATGTACGCACTTCTCTAAACTTTGAGAAAGTTGTCAAAACACATTGGAGAAAAGGGATATTTAATTTTTTTATTTATTATTTTAAGTTTTTGTGTATTGTCTGCATGTGTGTATGTGTGCCCATGTTATGCAATGCTGTAGTAGGTCAGAAGAGAGGGTTGTATCCCATGGGACTGGAGTTGCAAATGTTTGTTAGTCGCCATGTGGGAATTGAACCTAGGTCCTCTGCAGGAGTAGCCAGTGCTCTCTTAACCACTGAGTCATCTCTCCAGCCCCAGGACATCTAATTTTTAAGATATCATTTTCAGTGTCTAGATAGTTAGAGCCAGCCTAAGCAAATTATGAAAAGTAAAGTTTATGAGTAGTTTCTGATGGGAAAGCTACTTTTCTCCTTCTGTTTTGTTGGGGATCAAGCCCAGGATTCTGTACCTCCTAAGCATATACTCTTAACACTTGAGTTGCACTCTCAGCCCATAAGATCTCCCTGATCAGGCTGGCAACTGAGCCAGGGAAGGGAGAGCAGATGTTCTAGGGGGAATTGTTATAGAAGCTGGCATCCCAGCAAGCACTTGCGAGATACTCCATCCATGGGATTCACACAGAGTGTATTAAAGTGCCCTATAACCCAGTGACAGTAAGACAATCTTTTCTTCCTCTCCGATTCAGGTGAAGACAGTTGGCCATAGGACAAAGCACATTGTGGTCGGTCTTTGGTGGAAGAACTTGTGGATTCTGTAGTTTTTTTTGTAGGAACCACAAAGTGAAATTCAACAGCAAAATGCAGGTCATGGAGGTTGGGGCTGAGGATATTTTGGTTTCATGACACTTGGGATATATAATTTAGAAACTGGCTTTGCATGTGCCTGTCTTTGATACTCTTTTAAGTCCTATAAGAACTTTCTAGTTTGCTGTCCGATGCTTGTAAACAATTTGGCTTGCAGAAAACACCAGCTGTACCATTAAGATTCTGCTTCTGCTTGGATTCCTTGTTGTGTCTTAGTTGCCAAGACTTGGTGGTAGTTTAGCAATATGATTCTCAAGTGTTTGACTGGTTTTCATGCTGTTTAATTTTAGCATGATTGATGAAAACAGAGCTTAGCTACTCTTCCTCTGCTGGGTTCAGTCAGCTAATTAATGAAGGGGACCTCCTGTTCTAAGTTGCCAGGAGAAACAGTGGCTCCAAGCTGGTCTCTGGCAATGTTTAGAAACAGAGGAAGCTTTTCAAGAATGTCACTCCTGGGGACTGGGGGTCCTCAAAGTCTTCTAAACCCAAGTGAAAAAAAAAAAAACCTTAATGAGTGTGTTGTTTATATCTATACTTTCTCAGCACTACAACTTTCCATAATTTTCTGTTTATTTATTCTTATTTTATGCTTATGAGTGTTTGCTTGCAGGTATGTATATGCACCACATGTGTGCCTGGTACCCTCTGAGGGCAGAAGAAGGTATGGGATCCCCTGGAAACAGAGTTAGGGACGGTTGTGAGTTGCCCTATAGGTGCTGGGAACCAAACTCTGATCCTCTGCAAGAGCAGCCAGGGCTCTTAACTGAGGAGCTATCTCTCCGGACCACCACGGTTTTCTTAGCTAAGCTCTCTCCCTCATCTCTGTTATGTAAACCTGTCTCTGTTTAAGTATTCTGCTAGTGTCTGAGTTTATAAACCAAAAATGGTATGAAAATTGCTATTATCAATATTTTTTTTCTTCCCAGATGCTGTAATTCAATTATTTAAGGAGGAAGTATGACGGGAATTTGAGGAACAGTGAGGCGAAAGTGGGGGATTTCCTGCGGGTTGCTTTGAATCTCAAAGATTTTCACTGAGATAGTATAGTTTATATCTAAATTGGAGAAATTATACCTGAAAACCCGATTTTTTGGCTTCTCTGGTTTCACCTCCACATTTTCTCTCTCTAGGTGGGAATGAGCGGCAGCCCCTCTCTAAGCGGGGGTAGAGGGAGTTAGGGTTAGGAGAGCTGCTGCTGTCCTCCTGCAGGGACTCCGGCAGCTCTCCTGCCCGGGGGCCTTTGCATTTGAAATCCTGGTGCAGACTGCGTGTTGACCTTACTTGGGTTTAAAGACCAAGTGAAAGCAAAAAATGAATGAAATAGTCTGCCTCTTTGACATCGACTGAAAAATTCAGTATCAACCAACTCATTAAGAATAAGAAAAAAAAAAAGAAATTTTGGCTTAAAAAAAATTGAAGTCTGAAAACTCAAAATGTTTGCAAGCAGTGTCGTCAGAATGGGCCGCTTCGCAGAGAAATGGCTGACTGTGTGTCTCGGGAAGGGTTGCACTTTACAGATGTATTTTTGAGGCTAGTGAACAGCTGAACCCATGGAAATAAAAATAATTGTTGAGGAAAGTATCTGTTAGTAACTGGTAACCATCACCGCTAGTAAAGACTTCTGGAAATCAGCATCGGTAAAATTAAAATATGTCACAATGAAAGGAATACATGCGCTCTCTCTTAAGACTGGAGAAGGTCAAGCGTAACTAGAGAATGAATGGCTTTTACTAAAGGAGGAAGCAAGATTACCGAGCAAGATACCTTAATACGCGACAGACAGACTTGGCTGTGCTGACTTACAGTTTCCATTACAGAGGTGCAAATATGTTCTTGTGTCTTTCATATGGGCAATTTTCCTTCTTAGACTTCGTGATTAAGGTTATGAAACATATGGACCCATAGCTATGAATTGTTTTGATCTTGTTTCATTGTACAATTTCATATTTTTAAAATTTTTATTAAAATGGGTTAAATACAAGGCCATGCACGTGTATAATATACTTTGAACATGTTCTCCCGATTTTCCACTCTTTTCCTCCCCCCTCCCCTCTTTCTAGTCTCTGTTGTTCCACTAGAATGGACACCTTCACTTCTACCTTCATGATAGTAAACGAAAGATAAAGGTAAAAGCACCGAGTGTGGAATCGCATGGCTGGAGTAACGCCAGCGCTCCAGACACCGAGGCTGCTGAAGTGAGACTATATAGTGACACGGCCTCAGAAAAAGAAAATAATGTCATGGCCAGTTCAAAGAGAGCAGTGGCTGCATGAATCCCTGTCTCAAAAACAAAACAAAACATGACTCACACAATGCCCTCAAGTTTGTGTGCGCGGCTCCGAAGGCCTGGAGACGGACGCAGAACTTGAACTCCGCACCACCTCTAGAATCCAGGCTCCTCCGTAAGCGCAGAACCCTCCCAGACCTGGGTCCTTCAGCCTGGGCCAGATTCCTGGCCTTGCTCACAGGTCTCCGCTCTCCCAGTTATTCTCCCTGCCAGTTCCAGCTCTTGTCGAGACCTCTGGCAACCCCAAATCCTCCTCAAACTCTGGCCTGCAGAGCCCCCAGTCACTCAGTCCGGACTCTGAGGAGTTGACATTTTCTGGCCTTTTTCACTCAAATGGCCCACTATGGATCAGATCTCGGAACCAATTAGAAGAAATTATCTGTTGTCCCTTTCTAATCCAGTGAAATTTTGATGTCCCCAAGAAAAGAACAACCCTTTCAGTAAGGGTCTGTCCAGTTTTTCGGAGCCGCTTAATGGGTGTACTGTGTACATCCACTGCAGAGACTACAGGAGCTGGCTCCATGATCAATGTAGAGTATTTAAGTGGGTCTGCGATGGACTCGTCCTTTAAAGACTCTGTAAGAAGTGACCCAAGAGCTCAGTTTCCAATTTTTCGCTCTTCCTTGAGTCCTGGTGGCCCAATAGCATTTGCAATGAATATGCAACAGGAACTCTTGTAAGAACTACCCTGAACTCCAGTTAAAAGTAACAAAGACGATCAAGAAAGGCTTTCTCCACTTTGAGAATTTTACTCATGTGGACGATGCAGATTCCGAAACGGACCCAGAACAGCCAGTCACAGAGGATGGGAGTGTAGAGGATATCTTTGAGGAGACTCAGATCAATGTCACCTGCAGTCATAGCCTAAATGAGGAAATGACGTAGAGATTTCTGACTGTGGGCAGTGAACACTGCTGCACAGCAGAGAGCAGACGCCGTGCAGTCAGACGGTACATTCTTGCTGTTAGCGTCTCAGACCCAAACACAGAAAAAGAAGTGAAAGTGGGCAGAAGCAAGGAGAAAACACCCTTCTCCCAGCTCTCCCTTTCACCAGGTGATACAGATGTTACCATAGCAAAGCAATTTAACCCAAATGTATCTTTCAGGATGATCCAGACTCCAGTATCTATACATTAGGAAACACGCTAGAATTTCCAGGAATTTGACAGGACTTGCCATGTGTGAGCAGTTTTTGGTACAAGGTAAATATATACATGAATGTATACGTATATATAGACACTTAAGGAACGCTTAACTAATTCTTTCTTGGTTGCTTATCAAGTTCATAGATGGAAACTAATGATAGCTTTGGGGAGGAAATTCGATTTTTAAAATTTATCTCTGCTGTGAGTGTGGTTTTTAAATTTTTTTTCTCCAAATGCCTTCATTGACAGTTGGGCCAAGTATTGAACCTTCTTCTGTAAGGACTTTGTCTGAGGTCGGGTTTAAAATTTCAAGATACAGGTCTACATTTGATTAGCTTTCCAACAACAACAGCAACAACAAAAGCTGGATGAGGTGGTGCATGCTTTAGTCACTGAAATTGGGAGGCAGAGGCAAATGGATCTCTTGAGTTCGAGGACAGCCCAGTCTATGCAGTGAACCCCACATCAGTTAGGGCTACATAGTGGGACCCTGTCTTAACTAACAGCAACAACAAACCATAACACACACACACACACACACACACACACACACACACAAGTTTTGACATATCGGTGTCCTTAGTGCAGGTGAACCAGTATGGGCCTTGGAGTTGTGTTTCCACATAAAGCATGGCTTATTTCTTCATGGATGAGTTTTGCTGCAGATTGAAGTGTATTTTGGACACAAATTTAAGTTAGATATGATGAGTAAGCTTTCTTGACTATCACTCAAAATTTAGGTTTAATTTTTCTTGTAAAGTTACAGCAACCTATGCTTTTGATAACTGCCACCATCAGATTAGGCTTGATATTCTTCTCTAGTTTTATAACTTGAAGTGTGTTCGTATGTGTGTGTAAGCATGCACATGTGCAGAGAAATGGAGAGCATCTCATGAGTCTTTTTATTAGTACTATGTGTTATTGTCAGGCAGTGTGAAGGACCAGGGTCTGTTTCGAACTTGAGCAGTTTGGTGACCAGTTAGTTCCCAGTTCATCACATTTAAAATTAAAGAGTACTTAATTTCTGAAAGATCACTTTCAACTTTGTATATTTGACTCTGATTTTGCTTCTGCTCAAAAAGCTTATTTTCATGGTCATGGTATTGTCATCAGAGAGAATTATGCTTTTGTTGGGGAGGGGTCCAGTTGATCCACGGTGGTGGAAGCCCATGGCAGCTGCTTATTACATGGTATTAAACAAGAAGTAAATTGAACTTGGAAGGAAGCAGTGCTAGGTGGCAGACCTCCAGGCCTTCTCTCCAGCGATCCTCTTCCTCCAGGGAAGCCCAGCTCCTTAAAGTTCCACCTCTCAAAACAACACTACCAAGTTGAGACTAAGTGCCCAAATACAGGAGCCTTCTGGCGACATTTCAGACATGTATTTTGATGCAGTTTAAGATGGAATAGACTAAAATTAGCATATTCTACTATGGTTGGTAATACGAGAGCAAATTTGAAGGTGTATTACTGGCTGTAAAAGACAAAAATGCATTCAAATGAGCTCAAAAAGTTTTGTATTTGTTAATATTCACTAGTAATTTTTCAGTCCCCAAAATAAGGCTGGGTTTTCTCAGCTTCACCTTTATCTTTGTATACTGCAGTGGCTTTTGCCACTGCGTGTTTAATGTTTCCTCAGCCCAACCAGCATCTGTTTGAGGGTTAGGTCTGTAAGCTGTAGGCAGTGTGTGCATGGGTAAGGATTTGTACAACTGTTTTAGCATATCTTTTTTCCAAGTAGATACTGTTTTTTTGTTGTTGTTGTTGTTTTTTTTTTTTTAATGTCAAACTTCCAGTTCCAGTTTTGGAAGTACAGTAAAACTGTAAGCAGCAGATTTTTTTCTTTTAAAGACAAAGTGTCTCACCCTAGGCTAGGTACTCAGTGACCTCCTCAGAACCTCCTGTTTCTCAGTTGGAAGCGATTATCTAGGTCTCTATCTCAGCCTCTGCTTCTAACTGTTCCTCTTGACAAATGGTGGATTTGAACCCTGAGTTTTGAGGCAGGAGCCTGTATCGGTTTTTGTTCTTGTCCTTCTGAAGTTGTTTATCAGCTTCATTTACACCACTTCAGAAACAGAGGCACAGAGAAGTGAGCTGGCGAGCTCCTTGCTAGCTTGCTTTTCCGTCGGGCTCATGGCCTCAGCAGCATCCTCGTCATGCCTGCAATACATTAACTGGCAGCAGTGTCTCTCTGGCTCTTACTTCCTATGGCATCTTTTTACCAAATGTTTTTAGTCCTTTAATATTAATAGTCCTTTAGCTATTTTCCTAGAATAAATTCCCAGAAGTGAAGTGTTGAGATCAGGCTGTGCCCTGTACTAAGTACATAGTGCGTAAACTGTGCTTTTGGGGATGTGGTTTGCCCTGGGTAACTCTATTTTGAGCATCTTTGACTCCATTTTGAGTAAAAACACAGAGGCAAGGTGACTCTTCCCCTTGTTGGTCCTATAAACAGCACTATTTATAACCACCCATGAGACATAGATTGAAGACTTATTCCTAAAAGTAAGAGGATGGCACTCCATACACTTATCAGAGTAACTTGGGACCATGAGTCCATGGCCGTGTTAAAGTCGTATCAGTAAAAACAGCCCCTAAAACTTATCAAATACACCAGACTGAAGAAAGGGTGCACTACCCGTACCTGGACCCCATTAAACGGACACCCAATACTGTAATTGTTAGGTGTCCGAACCCTGTATCTGGTGATCCAGCGTATCCAACAAGGGACTAATAGGCAGAAAACTGCAGATTATTCCAGGAACTTCAGCTTTGTTTGGTCTCTTCACCTGACATGGTCCACTCCCAACACTGTCTGCCTATCCTTCTGTTCTTCAGTTTGTCTGGACCCAGTCCCGCCCTTCACCTCTATGGTGCCTATGGCTCCATAGCCTGCCTGGATAGCTTGACTTGACCCTGAAGGTCAGCTCAACTTTGACTCTGAAACTTGGCTAGATTCAATGACCAGACTAGCAACAATGCCTCCAGCAGGCTTCCTTAATACTGAACTACCCGCATAGAATCTCTTTGAATCTGTGTCAGTCAGTTTCTTGCTTCCTTCTAAGGTCTCCTTGGAACTGCCTGAAGTTGGCTGTGGTGGCCTAGTTAGCCCTCTTGCAATCATCTTATAACGTACATATTTGTATATATACAGATATATTTACTGTGTCATGTGTAATGAGTGATCTGATAGCTGAGACTGGAATAAAAGACCCTATATTTCCCTCAATAAGCTTTCAAGGGATTTTGGACTACATGGCATTGCAGCCAATAAGCTTGCGAATGTGCTATTCTGCAATACATTCTGACTTTGTGGAAAGACACAAATGTGTGTGTGTGTGTGTGTGTGTGTGTGTGTGTTTCTGACATTGTGTGCTGGTAACATGAAGTGACTGATACTGTTTGTGTTCAGTAAAATACCGATGATCCCTAGGTTGCAAAATCCCGAAGACGCTTTCATTCTTTATTGTCTGTTTTCGTAGATGGCTTTATGAACACAGCACTTGTTTTTCCACACAATTCTGCAATTTCAGTAGCAACATCCTTATCTCTTTCTTTTTTCCCAATAGCTACTTTCAAGGCTTTGAGTGTAGACTACGCTGATAAGTCTAATGGCTATTTCTCATTCTGATTTCTTGTCTTTTCCTTTTGTAATAGCAAGGCCCAAATCCTGGGCCTCATGCGCGCTATACAAGAGCTCTGAGACTCCTTACACCAGGTCCACATTTATTTTCCAACATTTTAATTAATAAATTTGTTTGCTATCTTTACTTGGGACATTTTCAGGCATGTCACAACTAATCTTCAGACTTGATCTCTTTTCTTCTTTTCAGCCTGTTCCTCTTCGGGGTTGCTCTGTCAGAAAATGCCATGTCATCCCAGTTGGCCAGTTACTTGTTCTGGGAACCACTCTTCATGGTAATACCTTACATCAAGTCACAAATTATCTGAAGTTTCTCTTCTCTCTCTTTTGTCCAGTGCAAATCTCATACCTTCACTGTTTGAATAGTGCTGTATAAAGATAAAGACTGAACAGAGAAGACTGATGTTAAACAGGCCATGAGATGAGAGTACAGATCGGAATATCAGGGTGTCTTGACAGGGTCAGCTTGTCTTAGATGTTTTATAAGGGTAGCTAATTTTCATTTGAGATTGTTTTCAATCAGTCTTAATTAGCTGAATCAGAATGCTTTTCTCAGTGTCTAGCTAATTTCAGAGTGACAAACAGTTCTAATTCAGCTGTACGTTTATGAGATAAGCAAGGAGAGGTTGGAAGACTGGGCAGGATCTGTATTTGCAGGGCCTCAGGTGAACGGGTCCCATGTCTTCTAGTCTTATGGAAGAAAAAGTAGCAGAGAATCATGTCTTAATCATTGGGAAGAGCTGTCCTGCGCCTTATACATGTCGAGGAGCACAAAACATTGAGGAGCTCTTTGTCACTGTTTTCCAGAAAGCAAGGGGCCCAATGCCAAGTTCATTGTTTCAGCTTTTCAGTTGATCTTGCTTCCTTTACCAAGTTGATAGAGTCTTCTTTTATTTTAATCCATGGTCTTCATTATGATGAAAATCAATCATCTAAAAGATATGCTTATTAACCACATTTTTTCTTTAGTGAGTTCTCTTCTATCAAATTTTCAACAGAAATATTTATCTTATTAATTAGTTTTGGGGTATTTACATGTTAATGACACAGGTCCTTTGCTAACCTGTGACAGACTCTTGTGAACCAGGCTTAGACTCCTCTTTTGACTTTTCCATCTTTAGGCTTTGTCTTTTGTTTAGTGGCCCGGACTTCTTGACCCTGTCTAAACAAGAATCCTGCTGAGTCAGTTCAGCCAATCCTCATCTTTGTGATGTGGTGAACCTCCTTATCCGTCACACTCAATGACTCGTCACATCATCCTGACTCCAGGGAGAATCCTATCGCTTTGGTTCAGCTGGAATCCCTCTTACTCCTCTCTCTGCCCCTTAGGAATTTTTCATCTGCTGACCCCTCAACCTCTACAGCTGTCTGTCCTCTTGACCTTCTTGTACTTTGGGTTGAGACTAATCTCCAGCTTAACAACAATACTCCTGTAGTAACAACTTCCCAATAAAGTCTACCATCTCATTCTTTGACAAGCGATGAGAATAATTTTTTCTTTAACCCATGACAGAGATTTCCAAGTTTGCCTTGTTTGTTTGTTTGTTTATTGAGACAGGATCATGTTCAGTTACCCAAGCTGATGTGAAACTTCTGGCTCAAAAGATTTCTTTGCTTTAGCTTCCCGGGTTTCTGGAAGTACATGTGCATACCACACTATTTTTATTATTGTTAAAAGACAACATGGTACTGGAGAGACGACTCAGCGATTCAGAGCACTGACTGGTCTTGCAGAGGCCCTGGGTTTGGTTCGTATCACCTGCATGGCAGCTAACAACCATCAGCAACTCCAGGTCCAGGGGATCCGATTCCTTCTTCTGAACTCTGCAGGCATTACATGATATGGAAGCATCTCCACATATGCAGGCAATACATACACAATGAAAAAAGACAACAATAATTTATCTTATGGTGTTAATCTTTTTATGTTTAGAAAGTTTTCGTCTTTATATGAGTTCATACACCTAACTTTCTGTGTTTAAGTTTTAAAAATATTTTGTTTCTTTTATCATGTGAATTTTACTGTGTTTAATATGTATGACAGGTTTGTTCATGTATATACATTTACGAACAAAGAAACATCTGATTCATTGAAATAATACTAAATAGTAAGCATATAAAATGGCTGGAATTTTTAATGTGTTCAACGCTTTCTTTTTCTGCTTTCGCATTGCAGCCCAGGCTGTGCTCCAGTGTCTTTGACTAGGGTCTCGTAGAGATGGATAATGGGAGGATGAAGGCAGTGGGCAGCATTTTATTCTGCTCCTTCTGTTCTGGGTCTCTTAATATTTACTCGCAGCCATTACTGATGGGGTATGAATCCACATTACCTTCTTACTGTATACTGTAATGTGAAGAATATATGGCTGGAAAGAATAATCATCCTTTTAAAAGAATGTTTCTCGGGTTGAAGATGTGGCTTAGTAATGTATGCATGCTGCATATGAGCAGGTACTTGGATTTAATTCCCAGCATTGAAGAAACACAAAAAGATGAGAAAAGGTTGAAGGTACATCCAGTGCAGTGGAGCCCTGAGTTCAATGACAGAGCCAAAAACGTCCTATAATGATAATGATTGCAATAACAATGATAACATTCCATTAGATGTCACTTTTGTCTTCAAGCACCAAATAATTTTTTGCCATTGACAGCAAAGGTATTCTTGAGCCCATTTCATAGAAAAAGCTGCACATGACAGAGTTCAGTATGATTACTTTGACAAGAGCGACTAGAAGAGGATGGGTTCTAAACTGTAATATGGTGCTGTAATAACCTTTCTAGTTGTGACAAAAACTATTTAAGGAAGGGTGGGTCCATCTGGGCTCATGGTTTGAGGGTACAGTATAAGCTAGTGGGGCTGCTTGGCAGCGAGGGCATGAGGCAGTTGGTTGCGTTGCATCCTCAGTTAAACAGCAGAGTGGTGAATGTTTGTGCTCAGTTTGCTGTTTATTACTCGGTCTGGGACCCCAGCTCATTTAATGGGCTACTCACATTGAGGGTGGGTCTCCTCACCTCAATTAACCCAACCTAAAAACTGTTTCATAAACCTCCCACGTGTGATTCTATGGCCCTTCAAGTCGACAGTCAATAGTAACCATCACATTTGAATTTTTAAATGATTAGTCCTTTATTGTTCAATTATGTGCTAGAGATTAAAGTAGAACCTTTGTAAAAATGACATATTTTTGTTGTTACCCTGTGCAGCGAACTGAGATTGCTTACATTTCAAGTCCTATTGGTTTTGGGTATTGAAGCATTTGCCTGCTTTAAAATACATCAATTTTCAGTTGGGAATACTGGCCAAATTCATAGCAATGCATAAACAATTACTCTGACCACTCCAGAATAGACTCAATATTTTCCAAATTTATTTCCCTTTCAAACAGCACAGAGTTACACACTGTCACTGTTGATGGGAAGCTGTAAACAGCCACTGACTTGACTTCAAGTCTGTTATGGCTCAAGGTTCAAGCCGAAGGTTTTGGCTCTGAGTCTCACACTTTAAACTGAAGGGTCTTTTAAAAATGAAATTATTCTTCCTAAAGAAAGGATTCTCGATAATGCTAGTAGGTCTTGTACTTTAATGCATTTTTGGCTCCAAACTTCTTGAAAGTAATGTTCATTTTCTGTTTCTGGCGGGTCTGGAGTCTTGGGTATTGGCTAGAGTTAAAAATAATTCATATTTCATTCCTGACTGAGTTCTGCTTGAGAAATCGAATGGCACTAATTTCAAATGACTAGCTTGCTGTAGACACAATGAAGCCAGCAAAATGAAATCTCCCAAGGGTTTACTATAATGTTCTTTACTTTTTATCTTTAAAGTACAACCTGAGTCATCTGATTTTTTTTCTTTTTTTTTTTTTACTATGGGAAAGTGAGCCAGAGCAAAGGCATTGGTTTGTATAGGAAAGAAAAAGCCTCAAATATAAGTGGAATTTGGTGGGGGAACTGAAACACCCTTAGACTGTTGTCGTCCAGTCTTCGCCTTCCAGCATTATGCTCCATTTAAACACCTCTGCAGTGTTAGTGGGCGGGTGCGGCTGGGCATTGATCTTGTGTTAAAAAGGGTTTTTGTTCCCCTCAGGTTTTAATTTTTAGGGCTAACATCCCAAACCTGGTTTTAATAGAAAGACTTATGAAAACATTTTTATAATTATAAAAATAACAGAGGGAAGATGCAGATAACCTAGGAAATAAACACTGCATATGAATCTTTCTAGGTTTTAAAAAAAATTATAGCAATTCTTATTTTTATTTTCATTCCCATGGCAACACGCTAAAGAAGTCTAGACAAAGTCCCCAAATTTAAAATGTAACCTTTTCTTATCTGCTTAAAAGAATTTAACTCTTTCTGTACTTTAACACAGGAATAATTCTCTTTATTACTAAAATGTTTACTGCAGAAATTATGGAAAAATTAGGAATATGTTATTGTGATAACCCATAGCTCTAGCACTCAGGTCAAAATTCATTTCTCTGTGGTCTCCTGTTTTTTCCTCTATTGTCATAAACATGGCTAAAACTTTTGAGATAATCCAAAGACTCCGATTTTCTTTTCTTCACCATGGTATCATACAGTATTCCTCTTTAGATGATAGCCAATATTGATCTACAACATGAAAAGTTGTATGGAAGCAAGGTCATGTATTAGTAAGACGACAGAACCTTGACTAACAGCTATAGCCAAGAAAGCCTTTGTGTTACTCCATTTTAGTTGCTCTGTGGATCATTTTTTTTATACCCACTCAAAAATGGGTGCCGAGAGAAGCCTCAGTGGTTAAGAGCACTTACTGATCTTGAAGTTCCCAGTACTCACATAGTGGTTCATAACTGCCAGTATCTCCTGCTCCACAGGATCCAGTATACTTTTTGGGCCTCTGCAGTCACCTGCATGCATGTGTTACACATATACTCACACAGGCTCACACTGATATACATAAAAAATAAATCTTTAAAAAGTTTGCTCAGAGAATGTCAAATTTTAGTGTAAAGAATTCAATAGACCCCAAATAAAAAGATTATTATTATTAATTATTTTCACCTCTTTCCTTTGCTATTATGAGTTCAACAAAAAGGAGATACCAACATGGAGCTAGAGTGCAAATAAAAAAATGAAGATGAAACACTTGTAAGGGAAAACCTGGAGTGATTTGGGACAGACTCTGAGATCTTGGGAGGCCTGTCTGACCTCTAGGAGGAGAGAGGGCAGGAAACAGGATTGGCACAGGAAGTCCCAAATTGCAGACAGGGCAGCAGAAACTCCCATCAAGAGGTTCTAGAGGCAAAATCCGTGGCCGTTCATCTTCATGGCCAACTTGGCTGGATTTAGAATCACTTAGGAGACCTTTGGGCACTCTGGGAGTGCGTTCCCAAAGAGGCTTCACTGAGAGAAGGCCCATCCGGAGATGGGTTGCACTTACCCACTGGGGTCCCTGACTGAATAAAAGGCCAAAGGCAGTTGAGCGTTAGTCTTCATTTGTCTCTGCTTCCTGACTGTACACAATGTGCAGTTACCTCACACTCCTGTGGCCATGTCTCCCTCTGTGATGGACTCAGACTGCGACTCAGTGATCTTTTTCTTCCTGATAACTTGCTTTTTTCTAAGTATTTTGTCACAGCAATGAGAAATAACTAATAGTCTCTCTTATCACAGGAACACCTCTTACAGGAAGTCATAACTGAAAACAGCCTGCTTGGGTGGGCACTGCCTTATTTTAATGGTGGCAGAAATGGCAGGTCCAGAGGGCGGAAGACTGTGGCATTTTAGTGGTGTGTTTGTACTAGAGTCATGAAGAAATTTACTTTATCACTGGTTTCTGCTATAAAGTTTCTAAGCTGGTGTCAGTACATCAGTACATGTCCCTTCTCTCTGGCCAGGAAGCTGTGATGTTAAAGTCTTTTTTTGTTGCACAAATTTTAAGTAATAATAATAATTGTTGTTGCTGTTGTTAATTATTATTTGTGTGTGTGTGTGTGTGTGTGTGTGTGTGTATGAGTTCAGAGGACAACTCTGTGAAGTTGGTTCTTCCTTCCACCTTTACGTGGGTTCCAGGGATCTAACTCAAGTTGTCAGACATTTGCAACAAGCCCTTTGACCCACTGAACTATCTTCCTGGTCTCTTTTTGGCTTTTTCTTAAGCAGGTTCAAATGCTTTGACTCTTATTCATCCTTACCATACCATAGTATGTTGGGTCTCTGAGGATCTCATGTGGACTTCTACAACGATGCTCTGACTGGTCTTGCTTCTTGGAGTCGCTAACATCTCAAGGACTAATTCCACAGAGCCCTTTCTAAGAGAAGTTCACTGTCTTGTTTAAAAGCTTTTCATGGTTCTCAGTTACTCTCAGGACAAACTCAGAATTCCTGAATCAAAGCAGCAACGCCTTTCTAGCCTCAGTTCTGGGGACTCTGTGCTTGTCAAACTCTCCTAAAATCACCCTGGATTTCTCCTAATCCTCCTGGTGTGCTCTCTCCGGGCCTTGGACCACATTGTTCTCTTTACCTGGCCTTCCCTTCCCTTGCTGTCCTCTGAGGAACATAAATTTACTGTCCCCTCTCCAAGGATGAAGAAGTGTATGTGTATTGTTCTGTTTACTTTAGAAACTTATAGCTGCACGACATGTAATACACACCCCATAAATTCATCCCACTTCAAACATTCAATTGTTTTAAGATGTTCGTAACCTATTTTAGAACTTCATCACTCTAAAAAGAAAGCCCCTCTTAATTAATGGTCATTCTCTGTTCCTGAATCCTTAGTTTCCCGCAAGCACTAACATGCCTTCTGTTTGTATGGATTTGCCTGTTTTGAATGTTTTATACAAATCATGAAACATGTGGCTTTTTCTTGCTTGCTCTTTCCCATTAGCATAATGTTTTCAAGTTTCACCCTTTAGTAGCACATCAGTACTTGCTCCACATTGTACTGTTAGTGCCTCATTCACTGTAAAACTATCCTAGAATGTATTTAACCACCCCCAAGTGGCTAGGCATTTGAGTGGTTTCCAATGGGAGGTCATTATGAACATCCATGCAAAGGTTTTGTGTAGACATCTCTTCAGTATTTGTGTACAAGTGGAACTGCTGGATCACATGGTGGCTCTATGTTTAACTCCTTAAAGTACCTTCACACTGTATTCCATAGCAGCTGCACTATTTCCTCTTCCTCCTTCTTCTCCTCCTCCTCCTCCTCATTGACAGAGTCTCCCTGTAGCCTTAGCTAGTATGTGACTCACTATGTACATCAGGCTGGCTCCTTGATCTCCTAGAGATCTCTACCTTCTGTCTTCACCTCCAGAGTGTTGGAATGAAAGATGTGCTCTATAATGCCCAGTTACTTAAAATTCTTATCAGCAGTATATGCGTGTTTAAATTTCTCCATTGTTGTTAATATTCACTATGGTCTTTCTTTTTGGTTCAGACATCCAAATGAGTGGGAAGTGATACCTAATTGTGGTTTTTAAGTTTAATGGTATTTATAAAATGAAGCTCAGCCGAGTGTGGCGGCATAAGCCTCTAGGCTCAGCACTCACATAAGGTTATGGCAGGAAAATAATGAGTTCAAGGCCAGTCCGGGCTACACAGGGAGACCCTGTTTCTAAGTAAACAGGCAAATAAAAACTCAGATGCCATGTCTTCTCTTTCTCTTCCTTACCTCCCAATAGGCTTTGTTTGTACTTTGGAAGTTGAGGCCGTTTACCAGGGAATTCTTCTGATTCCTCTCCTGTACCCCCTTATCATATAATGTATGGATTAGTACTTCTGATTTGCTGATAAGCATTTTTTGTTATTCTTCAACTGCTTTTCAAGGCCCTGCACTTCTAACTTTCAAAGGTCAGACTTTCTAACTTTGGATCCCTCTCCTAGGGTCTTTAATGTGTAAACACAACAATAAGGTGACTCGTGTAGCCACGCACATGTGAGGCAGGTTAGAAGTGTGTAAAGGTGGAAAGGTTACTAATAGTTATGTGCTCTCTTATTATGAAGGGAGATTCCTTTGGAGGTCAAAAAGCAAAAACAGATCCTCTATGATCTTGGAATTAAAAACTGGTCCTGAGAGCAAAGGCCAGAAAGTTGATTCCTTTTTCTTTGCTTCTTCTTTTCTCTTCTACCTTCGTAGCTTCAGAAATATTTCCTGATCCCTTGTTCTTTGCTGAGTATTGTTAAAGATGATGTAGACAACAATCAATGCGAATGTGAAAGGGATAAAGTCCTCAGCATAAGAAACAAAGAAGAACCGAGAAGAAGGACGAGAAGACTGAAAGGGGAAGAGAAAGGATCAGAGGGAGAAGGACCAGGGCCCTGCCTCAGCCAGCTGCAGAGCCCTGCCTCAGCCAGTTGGGCCTGCTGAGAAGGCAACCATGGGGAATTCTGGAGTCGAGGAAGGGCTTTTATTTTATCTGAACTGATTTCTGGGTGTAGTCATAAGCTTCTGAGAGTCACAGTCTATTGTTACTAACACGCATTTTTATTTGGATTTTAGTTGAGAACATTTTGTTCGAGTGAAAAAATCAGGTTTTCAGGTGTAATTCACATAAGATAAAATTCACCCTTTGTAGTGGAGTTATATAACATTTAAATATTTTTTAAATTTATTTTTTATTTTATGTGTGACTGTTATATTTGCATGTGTGTAAGCACACCTATGACATGCAGTGAGTTTGGAGGCAAGAAGAGGAAGTCAGAGGCCCTGGAACTGGAGTTACAGACAGTTGTTAGCCACCATGTAGGTGCTGGGATTCAAAGCCAGATCTTCTATAAGAGCAGTTAGTGCTCTTAACTGCTGAGCCATCTCTCCAGCCCTTAGAATATAGTTTAAAATGCAATTATCATCAGAGTCAAGATACAAAGTAATTTTAATTGTCTTCACCAACATTTCCTTCTATCCCAGTAACTTACTTTTCTTCCATCTTCAGGCCCTGGTCACCACTGATCTGTCCTTAGAGCTTTGTGTTTTACTGAGTTCAATAATGAGAGTCATAGAACATGAAGCCTTTTTAAGCCTGCTCTTTTCCTTAGGGTGATATTTTGAAATGTGTCCATTTTGTAGTACATAGCAATAGCCCATTCCTTTTTCTGGCCACATAGATGTGTTTGTCAGTCTCATACTTGAACAATATTTGAGTTTTTCGAAATCCTGAATAACCATCATGAGGTTTTTTTGTGAACACAAGTTATTGTTATGGTGTTCAGGCCTCTGGGAAGGACCACTCAGACTATAGATGTTTCAAATCAGCCAAATTTATTTAACTGGGCCAGTAACTGCACTCTCTGGACCAAGAATTAGAAAGCAATGGAGAGGAAGATGAGATTTCAGGCAAGAGAAACTCATTATCTTATTTACATACTAGGCATTCTGCTTATCTATTTAGCATAAAATAAGGGGAACCTGCTTCCCCAGGGGTGGTCCTATGACCAAGTGATTGACTAGTGAAACTGGAAAGGTGGGTTTTCTCAACAGATACCTGGTTTACAGCAAGTAAATTTCCTGGGCTATTTGCCACTTTATTGCTGTGCCTCTTCTGTAATTATTTGGGAGTGAGGTTTTGAGTCCCATCTTAGGGAACTATCTAAGTTTTGTTTTTTTTTTTTTTCCAAATTGTCTTTGCCATTCCAATTCCTGTCCATAGTAGAGAGGAGGTGCAGGGCTCCACTCTGAAGTCCACAAAGAAGAGCAATGTCTACCATCTTTCTCGTTGCTTATAGGGATGTAGGGTTACTTATTCCATCCTGCCCCCTAAATTCTTAATGAGTCATGTGCCTCTTCATCCCCACATGGCAGTGACTGCAGGGAGAGGACAAGGAAAATGAAAGCGTTGGGAAGCAGGTCCTAGCCCTGATTCTACTTTTCCCATGTGCCCACGAGGCAAGGAGGACTGGAATCCAGGGACTGCAGAGGTCCCAGAAAAATGATAAGTGTCAGACCATAAGAAAGGAAACCTGTATGCTAATAAGGCATCCTTTTTCCTCTGTACTGATTGGTAGGTTTACTTGCCCATGTAACTGCCCATGTAACCTCTCATTTATGCTAATACAAGGCTTGAAAATAACGCAATGTGATAGGCTGTTAAGAAATGAGGAAGTGTGCCTGATTGGAGAGAGAACTGTATATAAGAGCACGCTTGAGCACTGTAAAGTGATAACCCTGCTGTGCCGAAGAGCTGTAACACCAGAAGAAGCCAGCTGTAGACTCTTCTTGGCCCCATAGGGGTCCCAGTTTTGCCTTTAGGATCTCCATGCACCTGACCTCTCCCGAGCTCCCCTCCCCACGGGCCGGGACAGGGGTAATCACAAGGAGGAAGAGGAGCACCTACCTGTGTCTGCTACGCCCATGGTGACGGCCTCGGCCTCAAGGGGATGCCACAATAGGCTCTGACTCAGACTGGAGAGTGGGGAAGAGGAGCTCTAGGTGAGAAGCAGGATGCAGTGGATTTGGGGGTGCAGGTGACTTTCCCAGCATTCAGAGGACAGTACCCAACTCTAGCATACTGAGGAAGCAGGCAGCAAGGTCAGATCAAGCAGGAACAGTTCTCCCAGGGGAGCAGAGGTCAACCCTGACCTGGGGACAGACCTGAGGGTGTGAGGGTGGCTTTAACAGAGTTATACAACTTGCTAGGCAGTCAAGGAAAATTCATTTAAATCTCCACTTCTAGAGGGACCCCGGCCACAGCTGAATGAGCAAACACATGGCTGGATGAGTTTCAGTTCTCAGTGGCGTTTCACAGGGCCTCAGTCTAATCATTATATCAGGAGTTGAGAGTTCCTTAAGAATGTAATATGATCTTGTGATTGCCGTGATCTTCTCCAGGTCTTAACCGATAGCATCAGTTTTAGTGATGAGTGGCATGCTAACGGGAATGCATAAAGTAGATAAAGCAATTCTGGTATTTTAAGGTAACTCTTAACCCTGGCTGCATGTGCTGGTCACCCAGGAAGATCACACACACACACACACACACACACACTCACTCGCACACACAAATCCCACGCTTTTGTCTGCCTAACCTTCGAAAATTTGATACACTCTCTGGGGTCAGCATAAGACACTGGGCTATTTTTAAACTTCCCCAGATTATGTGACTGTGTAAGCAAGATAATTTTTAAAACTTTGCTTATAGTGCCAAGGGTCAAATCCAGGTCCTACTATGTGCAGAACATGCATTATATTACATCACCCAGGTACATCATTCCATAAATTAAATTTTTTTTTGAACTTGGTAAACCAATGAGGTATTTTTGTTTGTTTGTTTTGTAACAGGAAATTCAAACTTTATTGCAATAAAAATATAATAGACATAACATAAATGTTACTATTTGAATTCCGTTAGGTGTAGAGTGTAGACTTCATTACTCTTAAGTGCATTCACATAACAAATTACTGTGAGTTCTTTTGTAACTGTCACAACTATCCATCTCCAGAACTTTCCCTCAACTACAATACCCTGTCTGTTAAACAATATCGCCTGTCCCCCTCCCTTCACCCCAGGTGAGCAGAAGTTTCCTCTGTTTTCACGTACTTGCCTGTATTTGGGAGCTCACATTGTATTTGTTATTTTGCTTTGTGTATTGTCTTCATCTTCATGGTTCATTTGGATCATAGCTTAAGTCAGACTTTTCTTCCTTTCTAACACTGAGTCATTCCATTTCACGTAGATGTTTTGTTTGCTCATTTTTCTACCAGTGGATGACTATTTGGGTTGTGTTTATCTTTTGGTTGTGAATGATACTGCTGTGAGGACTGGCATACAAATCTGTTCCAATCTCTCCTTTTAGTTCTGTTGGATGTATATCTAGAGGTGGGACTGCTGGATCATATGGTAATTCTCTGTTCAATTTCTTTTATTTTACTTAAAAGAAATTATTGAATTTTTTATACAGAATTATTTCATACAGAACATCTCAGTCAATCTTAGTCATTTTATTTTCTTTAATTAATCACTTTGAATTTTTTATTGAATCATTGTGTGTTTCATACAGAACGTCTCAATCTTAATCATCTTTATACTCCCTTCCCTACGGCCCCTCCCACAGCCCCCCAACTGGAATGTGTGCATTCTTTCATCTGCATTAAGGTCTATTGTGTCAGGTTAGTGTCTCCAAGTGACCTCCGTGCAGTTTCATCCACTGAGGTCTAGTCAGCCTACCCAGAGTCCCTCGCTTTAGGAAGACTAGGGCATCCTCACCCAACAGTAATCAGTTGTCAATATTTCTTAAGCAAAGGTTGGGGTCTGCTGCCCATTTCGCCTGTTCCATAATGGCTCTTTGTCTGCCTGAGTTTGCATAGGTCGTGAGCATGCTGAAACCACTGCTGTAGGTTCCTATGAGCAGGGTCCCAGAGCCTGTAGGACTCTATTTCTATATGATCACACACCTCCTCACTGGATCTTACAATCTCTCTGCCCCTCTTCCACAATGGTCCCTGAGCCCTGGGTGAATGAAACTTAATACAGGAGTCCTGGCCAAGGACCCACCCTCTGCAGATTCCTAATCTCCATGCTTTAACCATTTGTGACCTTTTGTGTTACTGGCCCTTTGTTGCATGAGGGAGCTAGATTCAGTAGTGACTTCTCTACCCCTTGCTCTATATTGCGTGACCCTTGTTTATAAAGGGCGCATTGTAGATGTGCCACTGCATGGACAATTCACAGACAATGTCTGTGTGTGACCAGCTTTGGTACCAATCTCCGTCTTGTGCAAAAGAAGCTTCTTTGATGAGTGGTGATGGGGTACTTGACTGTAAATATAAGGATATATATTTTGCATTTATTAAGAAGTTACATTAGCCTAGGGATGTGACAGCCTTGGGGATTTCTCTAAGATCCATGACCTCTTCAGCCATATGTATTTGACTATGATTACAGCACCCATTGAGTGGGCTCTAAGACCAATAAGGTAGCCGTTGATCGGTCCAAATATAAAAGTGCTACTACTACAACAGTGTCTAATGCTGTGCCAGTCATTGATGTGGTTATTTGGTAATGAAGCTGGTGTTGGGCCATCAGTTGATGTTTTTCCCTGTCTATTTGCATAGTGCTCTCCAGAGCTGAGTGAGTGCTAGCCTTCAGGGGAAGTGGCCTCCAGGTCTGTTCCAGCTCTATTGTTCTGAATCTGGTCTCTGAAGTACATCCCATCTTCAGCAATAGGGTCCCACCTTCAAGTTCTGGGAGGCCATTAAGGGCAGTGGTGGGTGAAGTTTAATATAGGACTCCTATTCAAGGACCAACATTCTGTAGACTCTTAATCTCTATGGTTTGGCCATTTTTGACCTTTTGTATTTCCGCTCATGATCAAATAACCACATTAATGACTGGTATAGCACAGGACATTGGTGCAGGAGAGGCATTTTTATCTTGGGGGAAATCAACAGCTACCTAATTGGACTAAAAGCCCATTTAATGGGAAGAAACTAATGTGTGGTACTGTAAACATAGCCAAACACACACGTTGGTGTTGGACCATCGATTGATGTTCTCCCTTAGCACCTTGTGAGTTGGTCTCTGGAGTTGTGAGAGCTAACCTCCAGGGGAAGTGGCTTCCAGGTCAGTTCCAGCTCCATTGCTCCAAATTCTGTTTTGGAAATATGTTCTGTCTTCAATAATAGGGTCTTACCTTCAGATTTTGGGAGACAATCAAGGGCTGTGGCAATAGCCTGTGTAATTCTGGGAGTCTCTTGGACCATCTGGGAGTCTATTGGACCAATAACTCAAAGGAAGGTATCTCCTGTCTGGCACTGTTTCCTGTTATGTAGCCTTCAACTATGCACATGGCCTCCTGTAGAGATGCTGCATGTGGAATTTGTCATTAGGTTGGTTGGACTAATATGATTCTGCCTGGATTTTACTACTAACTAGACATTGTTTCTCTTCTCTCTCCCTTAACCCTTCCTCCACGCCCTCCCCACTTGAAGTGTCCCCATTTTCCTCGTAGCTCCCTTGATAACACCAGTCTCCTATTGTGCCACCTCTCGTGAGCCTTCTTTCTCCCTATATCCAGAGCTCTTTTTGTATAGCCCCCCCCATTTAAACACGCCCATTTTACCCACTTCTCCCTTTAGTAACACCTGTCTCTTACTGCTCTTCTCTCTCAGGTTCCTTCTTCCCCTTTATGTCCCTGATTCTTTTCCATTATCCTGGTTCTTGCAGCACAAAAATTTTGACAATTTCATATTTGTGTTCAACATATTGGAATCACACTCCCTCTAGTGCCTTCCCTCAACCCCTGCCTGTCAGTTGTTTGAGGAACTGCCATCGTTTGTCCATATACTCTCCCTGCCCTAGCTCTGTTTTTGTTTTTGTGAAGAATTCCATGACCAAAAGAGAATTAGGGGAGAAAAGGGTTTACTTGATTCCAGGTCCACTCTTGGTTAAACTAGGCTGAGATTATGAGTTAGTGGCATGAGGATTCCAAATCATTGTCAGACTGTTTACATTGTTTTTCTTAGAAGGAATACATAGTTTTAAATGTTCTCAAAGCATATGATTAATTTGATTTATAAGATTATATAAAATTTCAATTTGCAAAGTCTTGTTACAAGGTCATTTCCATTAAAGTCATTCCTGTATCTATTCAAGTCATCTGTCTATATAGTAATTGGATTATTTGTTACTGAGTGAGAATAGTTTTCATGCATCTTTAAAGCCATAATTCTCATCTTTTTGACACCAATATTGGAATACATTATCATGTTCTTTCAGTATGGTGCTTTCCACAATCTGGCTTGTTCTGTGGTGGTCTTCATTTGGACAACTGGACAAAAAGCATGGTATAGATTCTTGTCTGATAAATATTAAGTTCTAGGAAGGTAGGCAGTGTGTCCGATGTAAGGAAAGGGGTTTTGGATGCATGGATACATCAGAAAATCTCCCAGGGACTTCATGTATTTGCTCCAGTGCAATAAATGGCCCCCAAACTTAGTGCTTTAAAACAATACCACTTGACAGCTGCTGCCTCTGTGAGTTGACACATAGGCTCTTCAGCATTCAACTGGCAACTGAATTGGGTGAGAAAGTTCAAATAGGCTCAGCCATGCTGGGGGCTTCATGGGATTCCTGGGAGGCTGGGATCATGGTCTATGAATACGATCACCCCCACACCCCAGTGGTACTCTGGCCCTGGATTCTTTATATGGCATTTGACTTTCAAGAGAATAAGAGTAAAGTTGGAAGTTCCCTTAAGATCTAGGTCCAAAGCTCAAATAGTATCATAGTTATTGAAATCACAGAGTATGCCTAACTTCAAGTGAAAACGAAAGAGATTTCCTTTTTAAAAGGATTGTCTTATTTGTGTATGTGGACACTTGTGTGTGTATGCAGGGGTGCTCAGTTAACCATTTGCGTGTGGGAGTCAGAAGTCTACTCTAGAATCTTCCCTTATCCTCTCTATCATTCTCCACCTTAGTTTTTACATATTGCATTTATTATTTCTTTTTAAAATGTACGCATGTTTTGCCTGCATGCCTGTAAGAGAATCAGTGTTATGCAATGCTTGCAAAGACCAGAAGAGAGCATCAGATCCCCTGGAACTAGAATTATGGGCAGATGTTATTTGTCCTGTGGGTGCTGGGAATTGAACCTAGGTCCTCTGTAAGAGCATCCAGTGCTCTTAATTGTTTAGCCATCTCTCCAGCCCCATTTCCACCTTATTTTTTGAGACAAGGTCTCTCACTGAACTCACAGCTCTCTGTTTTGGCTAGGGTGCCAGTCCAACAAACCCAAATCCACCTTTCTGTCCCTCCCCCTGCCCCAGGGTTGAAGGCACTCACATTACACCCAACTGTTAGATGGATACTGGGGATCCAAACTCATAACTCATAACTAAATAGCTAGCACGTTATTGACTGAGCAATTAGTGCAGATTGCACTTAAATGAAAGAAGGGACAGTTCCTTTGTGAAAAGGGTTGGGGAGATCAGGGACACAATCTGCTGTTCCGGGTGATTCTGACATCTGTCTCGGAACATGATCGCTCTGCTGGGAGAGTCATGGTATGAACATTCAACCCCTTCAACGTTCTGTCTATCACGTTTTTCTTCCTTCGAATCACCAGCTCTGTGTGTGTCAGTTCCTCACAGCCCGTAGCAGAAGACCTGAGGTAGGGATGGATAGATCTACGGCAGCAGATTTGTAAACACACAAACAAGGCTCTTAACTGATATGTTTATAATATAGCCTATAAATATATTTTTCTTGGAATAAATAGGCAGCAAGTTTTTGCTTGGGACCATGTGGCCCACAAAATACACTTATGAGACAGCTACCTAGCTTGGGTATAGGTCAACTAGAAAGCACTGCACAAAGCAAACTTGTCCAGGAAGTTCTCACTATTTACTTTTATGACAGACAGATCAGTGTGCAGAAACTGCAAGAAGCTCAGATGTAGTCCTGTCTTCTCTGCCAAGTGTGATGTAACCTTGGCCAGGTCAACCATGGGCCTTGAGCTTCAGTGTTCTCCTGTATAAATTTTAAATATTTTTCTCAGGGTTGTGAAAACCAAGGAAAACTTATGTGACAACTTGAGGTTGTATTACCTACTAACACAAGTACAGTGTCTACCATCCAAAGCAAAACAAACAAACAAACAAATAAGCATAAGGGCCCTGCACATATATTATTAAATCCTGAGTTCTGCACAGTTGTCTGTTACATCTGAAAGTGATTTGCAGGTGAATTTTCTATTGGAGCTTAGCTTCTAAGATAGTTACTGCTACAGTCCTGCTGGGGTTTCTCAACTCAGATTTGGTTGTATTGGAAATTCTTAATTAAAATCCAAAGGAAATGGAAGAATAATTCAACTTAGAAATTTTATCTTGCGTTATGTTACAAGCACATTATTTGTCTTATGAGTATGTGTGTGCTCAGGGGGTGTTGTGTCCAGTGGTTCAGTTAGATTAGGTCCTTGTGCTGTGTGTCAGCACCTTATTAAAATCATTAAAATTTGGGGCAGACCATTAGCTCATTGCATAAAATAGAGCAGGTTTCTTAAATTTCACATGGTATTTAGGTAGCCATATTTTATTGTAGATTGAATTATGTCTTTCTCAAACTCATATGTGGAGCTGTAAGTGTTAGTACTACAGATGGTAACTTTATGTGAAGATAGACTCTTTGTAGAGTTAGTCAACTAAAATGAGGTCACAAGGGTGAGTCCTAATCCAATGTGACTTCTGTCCTCATAAAAAGTAAATCTGAACAGATTCATACAGAGGGAATACAATATGACTGAGAGTCATGGAAGAAAAACCAGCTGTCTGCAAGCCCAGGACAGAGGGGTGGTACTAACCCTCAGAAGAACTGACATGTCGTCACCTCGGTTTTCTATGCTCGGTCTTCAGATTTAGGGGACAATAGATTTCTGTTCAAGCCACAAACATTTTGATAGTACTTTGCTACAGGAGTTCTAGTGAACAAAAACTATAGATTTTCAGAAAACCAGATAGGCTCCTGTGCAGCATCATTTTACATACTTGGTGGAGGTGTTGATCATATCAGCAAGTGAACTCACTGGTGATTATCACAACACATACTCATAAACTGGGGATGTTTTGCAACACTCCTGTGCAACCTTTATGCAGCCTTCTTTTTGATGTCCTGTCTCATAGGTGTCAGAAAGAGAGCTCTAAACTCACAGGGTTCTTGTTTGAGAGAGAAACTGGAGACCCACTTATGAATCTCATTTCTCGTTTGTATTTCATTCCTTTTCCTAATAATCCTTTAGAAGCATAAGACCCGCTTTTTTGGCTGGTGGATAGAATCAGCTTTTATTAGGAGCAAGCAGAACTGATGAGTTGGTACAGGTGTGGGTAGTCTGCAGCTGTGTGGTCTTCGAGGTGCTGAGGTGGTGAAAGACACCCTTTACTCATTTGAAGCCTGTACACAGGTTAGGTAGCTGGGTGGGGGAAGAGGAAGTATGCACACCACAGTGTGCCTCCTCCCCCTGTCTGGAAAACTCCAAGCCAAAACACTGAGTCCACATTGTATATTTTGCGTAGATCCTAGTGCTGTTTTGCTTTAGTTTGAGACTTCATGGATCTTTCTTTTGGCAGTGAATAGCTATTAAATGCCATGAAAAATTATATATGTGAACTAAGTAAGTACATGTTGACTTAGATAAGTAAACATGAAACCCCTTGAGGCTAATTTCATTATCAAACACAGAGTCTAATTACTATCCACTCATGTTTAAAGACACAGTATATATATTTTTTTCTCAATGATTATGACACTTTACTAGTTTTAGGGAAATTAAATTGTGGGAAATTCAAAGCTTGTAGACTCCCAGAGAAAATTGCCAAATTCTTCTTGCCTGGGCTTGAACAATCACTAGGCTTTAGTAAGGAAAGACGTACAGCTCTAACTTTTCTAATAAATAAAATAAATAGCCACACGTGTGTCCGTACACGTGCATATGAGATGTGTGTATTGAGGGTAATGGAAAAATTCACTTGACTGTGGCTCTGGAATATATAGTGACTTTCTTGGAGAAAAATGACGGAGAAAATTGGGGAGCAGTCAGAAGTCAAGAAGCAAGAAGCCAGCTGACAGTGAGCAGCGACAGGCCGGGGTGCGGGTTAGAGTCATCCTCAGCTCGGACATCTCCACTCCAGGTCTGCTTTACAGAGAGATCTGATACCAACACAATGAGACTGATCTTCCTCTCCTCTAGATACTGGGCTAGCCTCTAGAGAGATGGCTAGAAATGGCCATCTTTGAAATATATGACTCATCATGACAGGCAATGATTACTTTTTATAGGAAGATGTGGTCAGGAATGAGATGGTAGATGTGGAAACACTCTAAGCATGTAAGGAGAAAGTCACTGCTATGCTTTGTGTATCTAGACAGCCAACTTTTCTCCATCTTAAGCTCTATGAATGTGCAAGAGTGATTAGGCAACTGTGGCTTTGTCTTAGTTTACAAGGAAAACAATTTTGTTTGGTTTTAAATATGAAAGATGCTCACAAAATCAAGTCAACAGTAGATAATTCATTTTCACGGAATAACAGAAGTGTCGTACTTGAGGATTTATGCTTTAGTATCCATTTGTCAAGTGAAAACTAAACTGGAGTCTCTGCACTTTGTATTCAGATATAAGTCACTTAAAGATCTGTTATCTGCCAGCTGTCTGGGTTGGGGCAATTGTTTAACTTTTCTGTGCATCATTTTCCTAGCTGTGAATGGCAGCAATGTTGGATTTCCATCAAGTGACATGGTGAAGGCCTCTGGCTTATAGAAGGTGCTGGAATTGGTTTTGGGGACCCCTTGCTCTGGTTCCTGTGCTAGTGGAGGGAAGCACTTTAGTAAAACAATAAAAGCAGTGGAGTGGTTCCTGCAGAGGATGTGGCATTTAAACCAAGAACTCTTTCCCCCATCCAGTTCATTCCCCAGGAGCTGTCTAGAAACAGCACTCCACACAGGTGACATGCGAGTGTGACGTTTTCTTGAGAAAATCGCTCGGGGACGGGGGAGGTTCTGTTTTAGTCCTGCTGAATACACACTAGCTTCTCCCCTCCTTGGTTTTCTCTGCATTTTTGGATGTGATGCTATTGTGCTCTAAAAGATAAATATCAGACGTCAGAAGCTGTGTGAGGCTCAGGAGCACTTCAGCTTCTCTGCCTGCCCTTTGCATGGTGACTGCTTTGATCTCTGATAAGTGTGCTTATTAGCTGGAAGACAAATAGACCTGACTCAGGAGGAAAAGGGCAGCCCTCCAGTGAACGCTGCCATTTGGTGGTACACTGCCATTTTCACAGTGTCACTTACTTCAGCTGTTTATATCACTGCAGTCTTTGGCATACTGAAGCATGCTAAAAAATTCCACAAGGCCAATTTTAGATACAATATGCCTGGCAGAATGATTTATATGTGATATATATGTAATTATAGAAATAAATGATGTTTCTGTAAAACGGAAAATTTCAGCTACTCTGAGATACTCTTCTTCTTTGAGTCCTGCCCTCTTTTGTCTTTTCTTATAATAGAATTTCTACAAATTTAATCATGATACAGCCATTCCCTGACCGAAAATTAACAGGGCAAGGTAATCTGTGACTGTAGCTCATGTTACACTACTCATTAGCTGTAATTTAATTGCCTTTATTCCTCCTTGGAGTCTACCAAAAGGGCAGGATTCACAGGGGAGTGGGATTTGGGATTTATAGACAGCCAGTTTCTAAAGGAGAACTTTACAGCCTGTTTGTGTTTGAGATCCAGCAGAACAGCAAAATCAGCCTAGTCCCCTTACATCTCTGGACATCATTTGTTTATTCCTTATCAACATGCAGAGAAAGAATAGCGACCAGATTTTTCCTGAATAAAATCTTAGATGAGTTCAAATAGTTTTTCAAGATGTTTATAAAGCCCCAAACATGGAAGATAAAACTTTTTGAAGCAATACCATCACAAGCAACTTCTTGGTCAGATTCAGATAGCTGTAAGATTATTCATAATATTATACCCAACCCAACAATCTAGCGAACTCTTTCTTGGATTGAGATGGTGGAAAGATCATTCGTAATGATAGGCTCAGCATTCTCTAACAGACCACACACCAGAAGCAGAGGGCTGGAACAGGATCCAAAGGAGGCATGACTTAACTGGCAACACAGCAGAAATACCAATTTGGAGGCTGACTTCAGCAGTCTCCTCTGAACGACTCTGCCCCAGAGCAGGGATCTGAGTGCTGTGGCAGCAAGACAGGCTCATTTAATGGGGAAAATCAAGTTACTTGGGGAAGGGGTGTCAGCTCTAATGTATCCGTGGTAAAAGGGATTGTCCTGGAGTTAAGGGATATACACAAAGGGCTTCTCTCCATCTTCCCCCAAACTCAGCTGCCACTTGCTGCTCTTTCTCCATCTAATAAGGCTTGGTTGTCTGCCTAGAATCTCCTGTCTGGGTTAGGTCTTTAAGTGTCAATGGCAAAGGTGATGATTTGAGGTCTTGGAGCTTATCTTTTGGCCCTGGTGTCTAAGGATCCCTCTGACCACACTGGTGTGGAGAAGCAGATATGAACACTCCTGGTGAGTTTTGCTTCTTAAAAAAAATAACATCAGCCTTATGAAAGGTTCGGTACCCAGATCAACGCGGCTATGTGCTGACACCAAGATGCTGACTCTACAGACGGATATACAGAACATTTTTACTTATGCAGATGTGTGACCAAAAATACTTAGAAACACTGAACAGTAAGAGGGATAGACAATCCTGGGGTTCTCACAGACTGATTTGAATGTTGTAAAGGCTTGATTCTTAAAACAGGCGGGGGAATTCCTATATTGAAATGTATATTTTTCATTTATGGGAAGAAAAAGTATTGTTTTCCGTTTTTGAAATGTGATGCTTAATTTTCAATATTACCATGGAATTGCGAGACGTTTTGCTGACCACCGAGTCACAGAGGGACCGAGAAGGAAGCGTGGCTGCGGAGCGAGGTCCGGCAGAAGGGAGCCCTGGCACGTTCAGCGCTGATCTATTCTATTCCCGGGAGCTCTGCCTCTGCCCCTTGTCTCACTGGAGTCCATTTCTTTACCTGTAAAGAGGACAGGACAGTAGCAATGAGGTCAGCGGTGGTAATGGAGAGATGTGCAGTCTGAACATGTCTGTCCCGTGTCTAACACGTTCTAGAAAAGGTAAGAAGAAAGGTTGCCATTTTTCTCTTGCAGTAAGAAATCTTAATGGGTAAGTACACATCCCAGTGTCAGATTTTGACTTCCAAGGATTAAAATTCCATTCAAACCCTTCAATTATCTAAGTGATTTTCGAATTGCCTCCAGGTATGAGCTGTCTGTTTGATCATGATATGATCTTCATATATTCCATAAAGAAGTACACAAAGGAACAGGCACAATTGTGATAACATGTGAACTTCTATTATGCGTTAAAAAGTGAGCTGAGAGATTAATAAAACAAGAAAGACAGAAAGACAAGCCACAGCACGAAGATAAATTAATTGTACAACAGCCGTGCCTTCTATGTGGGGGCTTGAAATGCTCATGTTTTCAAAGAACTCTCTGACAAGCAAGGCTGAATGGCATGCCCACTAATGTACACATGATAAATTATGTAAGCAGGGCAGAGATGAGCAAGGATCTTTAGAGACTCCTAGATCACACTAAATAGACTGGATGATGGTGGAACAAAGATCATTATTTGAGTGAAACAGGAGCAAGTGAGATTCAACATAGGGCACACTGATGACTGTGAAGTGAATTACATGCACACATCACACATTTCTATTAGACTGTGAGCGCTCAAGGAGAAATTAACTAACATATATTATGGGGTAGTTAAATTGGCAGCTTGCCTCATATGTGAAACCTTCAACGGAATGGGAACATTCAATACTTTTTCCTAATCTCTCTCTCTCTCTCTCTCTCTCTCTCTCTCTCTCTCTCTCTCTTTAATGTGTGTGTGTGTGTGTGTGTGTTAGCACTTGGCAGAAAGTACCTGAACTTACTGAGTCATCAAGTCAGACCACATTTTCTTATTAAAAGTATTACCTTAATTATTCAAAACACATTCTATTCAATGTAGAACATTGTAAAGATGAATAATGAATAGGAAAATTCTTGGACAATTTTGGCTGCTCATGGGAGAGGGAAAAGTACACATATGAAATTTGTGCGAGGTGCTGTGTTACCATAGCAAATTACATCATTGCTCCTAAGTTCTCTCATATCTTGCCTCTGAGTTTTTGCCTCTATGATTTTGTGGTTTCCCCCCCTAGAGCAGGTATGCAAATGTAGGGCCTGCCAATGGCCTTATTTTAGCTAATAGAAACTTAGCAGTCATGGCATAAGTTGGTCTGTATTCTCATGTCTCTACCACTGTCAGGAGCCTATGTCTCACCTAGCCACAGAGCAGGAGAAATGCTCCTTGGAACCTATGAACTAAGACTTGCTTGGTATTGTGATGGTTTATTTCCCACATCACTGTTACTGAACTACAAGGATCCCAGATATTTGGCCAAGCATCGTTGAACTAAGACTTGCTTGGTATTGTGATGATTTATTTCCCACATCACTGTTACTGAACTACAAGGATCCCAGATATTTGGCCAAGCATCGTTCCCAATGTGCCCGTATTTTTGGATGAGGTTAACATTAGTCCGTATGCTAAGTAAAACAGTCTGTCCCCGCTAATGTGGATGGGCCTCACCTAAGCAGTTGAAGACCTGAATAGAACAAAAGGGTTGACTTTTACGAGTAAGAAAGAATTCCCACTCGCCTGCTTAAGGAGGTTCATTGGCCTTTCCCAGTCCTTGCACTTGGACAGAAATCTCATTCTTTGTGTCTTGGGTCTGTCTGTTTCAGAATGGAAACTTAGCCACCATCTCTCCTGGGGCTTCAGTTCGCAGAATGTAGATGTTAGAACTTCCTAGGGTTATTTGTATGGGCTGATCCTTTACAACCCCATTTCTCTGCCTCTGTTGCTTTCTCGTTGTGTATTTCTGTCTCATTCCTTCCTCCTTCTTTTGTTCCACTCCTTCTAATATGAAAAGTTTTGTTACATGACAGTTTTGCTACATTAGTATTAAGGTGATAGAGTTACAATTTTTTAATGTTCTTATCCCACTTAATTCTTCCAATTATTTTTTGTGTGGAGATATGGTCCTGAGAGAGAGAGAGAGAGAGAGAGAGGGAGAGAAAGAGAGAGAAATAGTGTAGTGTATGTATACATGTAACTACAAGAGTTATACCCATGTATACGTGTAGCGGCCAAAGAAAGAGATGTCAGGTGTCCTCATCGTTCTTCACCTGACTCCCTTGAGGTAGCATCTCTCATTGAATCTGGAACTCATCACTTTGGGGTTAAGGCTTGTAGCCTCTTCCTGTCTCTAACCTGTGCAGGGATTACAGGTGCATGAGGCCGTGCTTGGCTTTGTATATAGGTGCTGGGGATCCAGCCTCATGTCTTCAAGCTTGTGGAGCAAGTGCTATTAAGCACTGAGACCTTCACTAGACCTCAGAATTTTTGTTTATAGACAAGGTGTCACACAGCCCAGGCTGGCCTTGAACTCCTTGTGTAGCCCAGGTTGACCTTGAATTCCCAAGTGCTAGGACTACAAGTGTGAGCCACCATAGTAACTGGGTGTGTCCCCTTTGTAGAGGTGCAGGAACTAGTCTAGGAGCACATGGTGATGACAGATAGTGGATTACCTTGTCTGTATATTCCCAAAACTTGTGTCCATTTGGTATGAGAGATCACAAGTAAAAGTCAGAAAGCTGCCAGAGGCACAGAGGTTCTGAGGAGTGCTTTAGACTTGTTTCCAAAGGAGCTTAGCATAACCACTGCTGCTCCAGATGTGGCGCAGCCATCTAGGTGGCTAAGTGATTTTTTCTATTGGCCTAAGGGATCATAGATAAGTAGTCAGGCCTGCCTTCCACCAAGGATGACACTCATCCTTGTCATTGTATGATCTCTTTGTCCAGGACACCACATGGACCATATGCTTTTCTTTATAGCCAAATGGCTCTGAGACAGTTCTCTTCAGGAGACATGTAAGTCTCAGTTTGCCTGGTATAACATAGTTTCTATTCAGTGCCAGGAAGGAACATACTGAACGATTAGAAAGCAGTCCTGGGATCTTGCATTTGAGTTAGCGTTATACTTTCCTCCGGCCTAATTATAATTGGTATCAGTGTGTGTGTGTCTCCTGGAGCAGAAATGGCCAATTTGCTGACTTTGTCTCCATACTTTGATGATATTTGACCTACCAAATTAGGTTACTTAATTCTAGACTTCATAAGACCATAAGACTGCTTCATTCTGAGCTCAAGTCTCTTCTATTTAACAGCAATTTTTTTGCTGCAGTTAAAGGATGAGATGCTGCCAACACCTGTTGCAGCACAGGATGAAAGCTGAAGTCACGGTTCAGATGCTCCATGTGAGACTCAGGCCTGGATTGCTGCAGACCAGGTTTTCTGCCGTTTCCCCTGACAGATTTTCTCTGTGTAGCCCCACATCCTTTCAGTAAACAGAAACTAAGTGGAAGAGGAAGAGTGGACTTGGCTCTCCAGAGGGGATAGCTGTGAACATCTCATTCTCTTTATTTATATCTCAGCTAGTAGATTTGCAGTAATTTCATTTTGTTTGAGGTGGGTCCTTCTAGGTAGCCCAGGCTGATCTCAGACTTAGTGATCCTCCTGTCTAAGCCTCTTGAGTGCTAGGATTACAGCAGACTTAACACAACCGAATTTTCATTTTGCTCAGCCGGCTTTCAGTATGAACGCCTCTGAAATACAACACATTTTCATAACATTCTGCTAAAAATTTCTCGTCAAAGATTAATCACAACTTTTTCATCATTGCTTTATTTCCAAGTTCCTTTTTAAATTGTTCCCAATTGGCCCCGTTACCTTGGAGTTCAAATTTCGACATTGATTTTGGAGGGACACACACATTTAAACTATGGCTATATTACTAATAATCAGAAACTCAGCCCAAGTGACAACTTTGCATTTCCCCAATATTTCCAAGTGTGATAAATTTTGCTTTCATGTTACTGACTAAATAGCCTTTTCACTTGGATACTATCATTGTGGCCTTTGATTTGAGCTGATGTTACACTTAAGGATGAGCTGAAATATACAACGTCCTATTCAAAAGCTTTTATTAAAAGCTCTAGCTGCTGCCGAATACTGTGACACCTTGCATAAGCTAGACGCAAACTGGTTAAAGTTCGGTATGAGGAAAACTCTCAAGTCAGGTCTTAGACTGCACAGTCTGTGACTTCTCCAGTGCGGAAGAAGACGACGTAGTTCTCTCAAAACAATCTATGGGTAATGTGCATGTGTGTATAGCATGTATACATAAGTATAAGTTATAACTTAAGATGCACACTAGAGTGGAAGAGGGGCAACATAGCTTCAAATATTCTAAAGTTTAAGGTGTCCATTTTTAAAAAATTCACCGTACACAGAGCTTAACCGGAGTTGAGCTGAGTAAGCTTTTATTGCATATCATGCCTATCACAGTCATGTACACAGAAAGGAATGAGAGCATTTTGAAAAGAATTAACTGTGCCTTTCTTCCAGCAGGCTTAACATTTTGGATATTTATCTCTTCCTTGGAGAATTTCTGCCCTTAGCAAGTTTTAAAATGAATATCAACAGAAGAATTTCCTAAGAATCTTCAGGGTAATGTGTTAAGCAGAAAATATACTTACTGGAAATTAAGAATGCCGTACAGAATATGTTAAGTGGAATTATTTCACTAAACTGCTTTATGTTTGTGTGTGTTTGTGTACATGTGGAGGCCATAACTCAGCCTTGGGCATTGGTCCTCAGGTGCCATCTATCTGGTTATTTGAAACCAGGTCTCTAACTTGGCTTGGGGCTTATCAGCTTAGCTCAGGTGGGTGGCCTGTGAGCCCTAAGGATCTCCCTGTCCCCACTTTTCCACTGATGGGATTCAACCAGGTGCCACCACATCTGGCTTTTTTTTTTTTGTAATATGGGTTCTGGGAATTGAATTCAGGCCCCAGGCTTGTCTGGCTAGCACTTGACTGACTGACTTGACTTTATGTTCACAATGATATGCTCAAGCATTATTCTTTTCATCTTTTGCAACAGAAACAGTTTAGAAATTACATATGGCTTGTATATTTTGAATGCTTTTTGGAAGTATTTCCACCATAGCTAATTAGTCCACTGAATGACCTAAGGGGCTTCTGGGAGCTTCCATATTGCTCTTCAGAGTCTGCACTTGGCCCTTCTTGCTTCTTATTGTGTCTTTAAAAATAATAACTATAGCTCAAACACATTCTGCCTTTTCATTTTTAAACAAGCGAACTTGTGGTTTGCCACTTACATTTTCATGCAGATTTTTACTTTATTCGTGTATGTACACATATATAACGACGTGTTGTATGTTTTCAGTTTGCACAGGTAGCAATAATAATACAGACCCCTCCTAAACTTTGTATTATGTAATATTGTTATGAGGATTCTAAACTTTTTAAATTGAACTTTTGGTGGGTTATTAACTCTGCCTGGCATTCCATTCTATATCTATTTAGCTACCTGTCGACTTCTAACTGGGAACAAAGCTGCTTGAAACAATGAGCAGTTTTTATAGCTGATACAGAAGTTGGGGTGAACATTTTGCCAGTTTTGTTATCCAGCTTATATTGACATTTCAAAGGGAGTTACAGAGCTTTCTGTTTTATTCAGTCAATCAGGACAAGTTCTGTAAGATTAAGGTCATCAGTTAGGAAGTTCTGGTAAAATTGTTTGTGTAGTTGTACAAGCCAAGTGCCCTTTGGTGAAGGAAAGGACAGTCCAGTCCTGCCAGAAATTCCTCATTCTGTTCCTGATATCTCCTCCTGAGGCTTCTCCTTCAGAAAAAAAAAAGAGTATTAGCTACCCAGTGGAATCTTTTTCTTGGATCTTTGAGCAGGATCCCACAGAAGAATCTGCTAACCTATTTATTTTAGGTTCAGCTTTGGCTTTTAAAGAGTTTCTTGGTGGTAGACTTTGAGATGTTCCTACATTTATTTAATCACAATATTTCCTTCAACAAAGCACTCATGACATTATAAATATATTTTAATGTTTGGGGTATGTTGTTATTGTCTGTGTTCAAAAATCTCATTTTGTAGAAGAAACAGATTCAGAGAGAATGAGCAGTTTACAAGGCGGAGCCTCTGTTTGCCCTTGAAGTGTCACCTCTCTCTGTTTCCTTCTTTCACTTAGTGTCTAATATTCTCGTCTAATACACTTGTCAGTAGTAGTAAAGCTTGAAGCCTATCAGAAAAGCACGCCTGAGGGGAAGACCAGGGGCAGATGTCGGGGTCCTGATGTAGAGAACCAGTCTGCCAAGTCAACAAATGCTATTTCACCTTTTCTCTTGTTCTGAAGAAGCCTAAGAAGCCCCAACATTGGTCCCACTGGCCGGTTAGCTTGTTGTAGCCACCCAGTGTGGACTGTCAGGATCACTGTCCTCTAAGCACCTACTTCTCTAAGGAATTTAGAGGACACTGAATCTGATGCCAGTTTCCACTGTGGAGCAGAAGTCACCCCAGCCAAGCTGTTGATTGGGTGTTGGGATCAAACAAATGTAGGTTGTTTTGCAGCATCACTACTTCATAGCTGGTGACGTCACCACTCCCCTTCTGCATCTCTTGTGAAGCAACACAGTCGCTCCGCCCTGCCTCTGCCTTCATTCATCCTCTGGATCATTTGGGATACATGGAAAAATTCTAGCATCTCCCTTCCTAGGACCTCTGTCTTGAAGTTTATGCTAAGAAATAATCATCCCATTTAGGATGTAAAATACTGTGAGCCTGAGCGCACAGGAAGCTGAATGAAACGTGTGCAATCTCGAATAGCAAGTTATAAAGCTAAAAAGTTTGCCTTGTGCTTGGAGAAGAATTTAATCATTCTTCCCACTGTTGTGAAGCAAAAATTGTTACAGTTTTCTGGACAGATCCTAGCATGAATAGGCAGGTGAATATTGTGGCTGACTGTGGCTCTGTAGAATATCACCTTTGTACCCCTCCAGAGGGCTACGTGCACTAGACATAGCATCATCTGTTTAACTAGATCTTGCTAAAAAATAATCTTAGATATATTCATATTTTTGTCTTTGAATTGCTATGATAATCATTGTGTGACCTTTTATAGTTTTCATTTTAGAATTTCTCCAATGTGATTAAGATAATTAGGTTTAATCCATATGTCTGGTATGAATTACTTAAGTGGCAATCTGGTAGGAAAAAAAAATTTTTAAATATCCTTTATGAGAGATTAGGAGGAAGAATTCCATCCCAAACAACACGACCTGGTAAGCATTGGTGCTATAGTAGCTGGCGTAGTTACTTCCAAAGAGCATGGCCATGAAAGATTTGAAATAACACCAATCAACAGCAAAGCCCACATCAACTGCTCTTTTCACTTCAGTACTCGCGAGTAGCCATAATGACCTGACTCGTGGGTCCACAGAGAAGTCCTGCGATCTATAGAATAGCTTCAGCAGGCAGATATAATTCTGTTTCTCCCACATAGAAATAGGAGATCATGAAGCAGACACATCCAGGTGCTCTGAGCTGCACTGAGGTGGTGTGGCCTCCCTTCCAGCTCCTTTGCCTCCTGTGTTTGTGAGATCTGAACTAAGCCACCTCACCAGCTTAGAACTCTCCCCGCTCTTTAAGTTGGTGTGAGCATAAATGGCTGCTCAGACGTAAGCACCAAGATGAATGGTATGAAGACTCTCCATGTTAAATATTTTTACCTACAGTTGTTCAGAACCGAGACCAAATAAGGATGGATGAAGTGAATTTGTGACAGTGCTTTGTGAGAGCACTAAACAGACACAGGGCACTCTTCTTTTCAGATGCCTCTCGAAACAGCACTCAGTTCTTAGGTTGTGACTTGGATGGCAGACCCACACTGCTCCTAATATTTGGTCTACGGACCCAACCATATGTCCATGATAAGATATATTTTAGTGGCGAGTGAAGTGCAAGTCATGCTGGTGGGAACTTTACAGCCTTTTAAAGGTGCAGTGGGCATCTCAGTGCTCTCTGTGCTGTGTGCCCCCCAGTGTAGACATCTATCACCCAACCCTTGGGAAACTGCATTAGTGCAAGTGTGACTTCAGGAAAATCAGGGGTCAGCTTCTGTGCAGAAACCAGCAGAGGTTGGCTTGATAGTCACTGTGTCTTCTAGAAGCCTTTTCTTCCTTCTCAACACTCTCTAAAGCAGTTGATCTCAAGCACAAATGAGCACCAGGTTCATTCAGAGAGTTGGCTGAGCAGTAAAATAACCTAGACTACAGGATTTAAACCCTCCAGTGTCTGGTTCTCTGTTGGGTCCTGAGAGTTCTCATTTCCAATGTCATTCTGGATGCTGCTGATAATGGCTGGTCCAGGGATGATGCTGTCACAGCTGCTCCAGGCCAACTGGAAGCTCCACAGGCCTAACCTATGGTCACCCCTTTTACGATTGCTAGCCACTGTCTCGTTTCCTGGCCATGTTTAACCCCATCATCACCTGCCAAAGCTCAGTATTTTTCTTCTTCATTGTTTATTTCAAATCTGCTTCACCTGATTTCTGTCCCAACCTGCTTCTAATTGCACAGCCTGAATCCTGCCCTCAGCCCTTTACTGCTCTGATGGCCAAGAACTGAGTCTTAATCTTTTCTCTTTAATCCTTATTTAAGTTGGTTCGCAAGGAGCTTATGGTTGATTTCTTAAGTGGGATCCAAGTTCACAGTCACTTTTGTGGCACTGCTGGCTCCTTCCACCTTATTTGTACAAGTCTCATATCGACTATGATGAGAAATACTGTGTACATTTCCCAGGCTTTCTATGCTGGGACTCTGGCTCACATCGGGTCTATGACATCAAAAGAACACTGCATATTCACTGGTTTTTGGAGCCCCAGTCTCCTCATTAACATTGTCCTTAATCTTTTATAAAGCAATTTGTGACAGGAAGGGGAATCACTTTTAAATAATCCAAATTTAATTAGACACACTGTGTATTAAATTTGAGTTTCTTTCTTTCCTTCTTTCTTTCTTTTTATTTTTTTGACCGAAATTCTGTCCCATTCTTCTTGCAGCCAGTCCTGCCCTTTGCTCACCCCAGGCCCCTTTCTGGCTATTTTTCTCTGTCGACTATTAAATCCAAGGGCTAAATTCCCAGAGACTTCATTTCTCATGGTAGCATGTGGCTCTGGGCGGTTACACAGACATCTAATTACCAGAGCTGCCTAATAAGCTAAGGACAGCCCAAGGCATTGCTTGGGAGGGGCTCAGAGACTCTTCTGGAAACGGTTTCTGCTTGTCACCTGTCCCGACATGGCGACAGCCGTGCAATCACACATTCTCTCGAGAATGGTAAACAGAGAGGCGTCTCCCTGGAGATGGCTTTTCTCAGAGTTTGAATACTTGCCTTTCCCACCCTTGTCCAGGGTGGCAAATTGCCAGGATGTTGTGCCCAGGGTTAGCTTCTTGATTATCTAGTAAAAAAAAAAATGGGCCCAGCCTGTTACTGTGGGAAATAGTAGAAAGAAATGTTTTCTATCTGGTAAAAATTATGCTGTGTATAGTGCTGTGAATTCACTGAGGCAAGCAAAATAGGAAAAATTTGCTTAAACTTTTATAATTTATTTATAAAAGATTAGCAATCTTTTCAAATAAACTCTCCCATCCCTATGAAAAACAAACTACCTGAAATGACAGACTCCTTTTTCTTTGATGTATAAAACTTGAATTGTTCAGTGACCATCAAGCCTTTGGACAAGAGCAGTTGACTTTGTAAACTTTCCCAGAGTTTGGGAGTCTGATTGTAGACCCTGGGATGCTATCTGTGTAATAATTTTTATCTACATTTTGCCTGATAGCTTTCAACCCCTTACTCTAGTTTTCAATAGTTAGGGTTTACATATGGAATGAAACTTACATCCTAAAAGGAATTTAAAATATTGTTCATACACTGTATATTACCTGCTTATAAGATGTAATGGAGATTGCACATAGAAGTGACTGATTGAATGACAGATTGATTTAGAAGGAAGAAAAGGAGTCTGAGATATAAAACATCACAATAAGGATGTAACATTGGACATGTCTGATTGTCATCTGTGTGGCTTCTTAGGGTTTATACTTCTAAGGTGGTGCTCAGACCAAGACTTGACACTTGGTTAGATCAGAAGACTAGAGTAAAGACTCTAATGGAAAAAAAAAAAAACTGAATAAAATCTCTATGCTCTGCAATTGTCTATTGTCACAAAGAAGGAGTAACTGCAACCAGCAGTAGAGAGGAGCATTGTTTAAACCCAAAGGAGGCTGGTCATGGAGTCCGTGTCCCGATGTGTAAGCTTCTGGATGACATAGTCACCCAGACCCTGTGATAAGGCTGGGCACTGATGATGGATGGGGAGTGGGATACACAGAAGGAGATGTAATCCCCAAGCGAACAGTGTATGCAGTTATTCTTTTCCTTCTTCCTTCCTTCCTTTTGTTCTCTCCCTTTCTCCTTCCCTCTCTCCTCCCTCTCCCTCTCTTTCTTTTTCAATTTCAAGTTCCTAGACACAGATAATGCCTTTGGCCTCTCTAGGGAAGCAGTCTGACTGGAGCTGACTTATAATTCTTTCAGATTCTCTCCTTTGATGAGGTCACACCAAGGTTCTATCAGCTGTTTACTCATCATCTTGCAATAAAAACTGGTTCTCCTGGAGGCTATGTAAACAGAATTAAGCAGGAAACATTCCACACTTTAGAGAGGAGATTAGCATTAGATGTTGCTGCTGGGACACAAATTAAAGTCCCAAGGACAGGTAGCCGTGGATACTAGTGGGATGAGCACATTCATAATTTCCTGTTTTGCAGTTTTCACTGTTGGTTATTTGTTTATTATAATCACTGAAGGAATCATAATAAACACTAACATAAGGTTCCCCTCAAATCCAGTTTTGTAAAACTCTTTAGTAAATGTTTGTCATCAAACTTTAGATAATTTGGGACTAATTTTTCTCACTAGAGGAGGCATGAACTTGAATCATGATATTATTTATATGTTTTTGTGGTGCTAGGGATCCAATCTGGGCCTTGTACGTGCTAGATAAGTGCTATACCCTCAAAGTTGCACCCTCTGCCTTTGAACTTGGAGTAGTAATACATTGCGCAAAAACGATAGACATAGACTCATAAATTAAGTCACCTGGACTTTTAATTAACTGTGTCCTTGAGGCCTGCATGACCTTGGGCAAGGTGACTGGCCTTGGTGGCCTTCAGTGACCCCATCTGTAACCACCTCTACTTGACTGACAGTTTTCACCAAGTGCCCCACGTTGAACTCACGGTTTGATCCCTCACAGCCTGTGCCCACATTAGCTCCCTTCTTCACTTAAAGTTGTTCCCATGGCAAGGTCAAGATCTAAACCATATGAAAATATATATGGTTTATATATATATATACACACATATATTTTACATATATACATACATATATACATTTGTTCATTATAATCACTAAAGGAATCATAATAAACAGTAATATAAGGTTCCCCTCAAATCCAGTTTTGTAAAAGTCTTTAGTGGATGTTTGTCATCAAAATTTAGATAATTTGGATAATTTTAGATAATTTAGATAATACACACACACACACACACACACATATATATATATGTATATATATATACGTATATATATATATATATATATATATATATATATATATATATATAAAGTCTATATATCAATAATCTCTTCCAGCCCTGGCTATCAGGAAGTTTTAGTTCTCTCCTCTTTGGTTTCACCTATCATTATGGCTGTCTCTGTCTTGTTGTTGTGGATCTTTTCTTTCTTCCACCTTTCCACTTTCTCTCTTTTTTTTTCCTCAGTGAATTTACTTATTTTCTGACAGTAGAGGAGGCTTCTGGTTCAGTTCTTGCAGGAGTCCAAGATTCAGTTGTTTTTCCAGAAACCCTTTGATATTAGAAACAAAAACTTGAGTACTGGTTATGAACACATATAGCATATAATATTAATTGATATAGTTTATTATTTGCAACAATTTTAGCTTTACAATAAAATTGAGCAGATGGTTCAGAGAGAACTCATAGCTTTGTCTGTTTTTGATATGGTATAATTATTATAATTAATGAATCAATATTGACATTTTAAACTCAATTCTGTACTTTACTGAAATTTCTTTGCTTTCACTTTCTGTTCCAAGAGTCCATCTAGAATAGCACATTACCTTTGATCATCGGGCTGTGACAGGTTTTCGTACTTTATTGTTTTTGGTTAATTTAGTTGTGTGAAGGAATATTAGTTAGGCATGTTTTTATGGTATTCTTCTACTGGGATTTGTCTGCTGTTTCTCTGTGACTGGACTGGGGATATGGATTTTGGAGACTATCCAGAGAAGTGCATTTCTAGTCACATCATATGCAGAGTCCACACTGCCAACGTGATTTATGAGTGCTCACACTGACCTTGATCATCTGACTAAGGAGCATATGTCAGGTTTCTCCAATACTGACATGATACTTCTTTCTCCTCTTACAAAAAGATTTCACTATGTGCACTTGATAATTACAGAGTGGAGAGGTGAGCTTTCTCTCTTAGAGAACAGTTTGTGTTAACTGAAATCCTTCATGCTGTATTTATGAACTGTTTCTGCTATCATTTTTCTGTGGTAGAAATGAAGTATCTATTTATACTGTGTAAATTTGAATTAAGCAAATATGTACTCCTTGACTTAGTAGGTGCTTACAATAACTAAAGTACAAGGCATATTTGTAACTGAATCTTACTCGCTATTCTGTTATTAAATCCATGGTAATTTTGTAATCCTGCTTCTATTTTTTTGTACTTGAACATTATGTCTTTAAATATCCTCATTTCTGCTGAAATGTATTCAAAATATTAAAAATTATCTTTCATTTCTGATATACCTCCTAATTTCTGTATAGTGAAATATTTCTAAGTTTTTTGAGAACTGACCAAGCAAAATCAAGGATTCATCTCCTCATTTCATTAAGAAAAAAGTGGCTACTGCACACATAAGCCAAGCTATACATAAAGCGAAGAACACATTTACCAAGATAATTCCTAGTTTCTTTCCTACAGAGCAGAGCTGTACAGCATCACACAACGTTTGAGAATGCATAGAAGTGGAGAGGAATTTAAGGTTAAATAGGAAACAAAATACTCCCTTGAGTTCTGATCACTAATTCCAGGTCTATAAATAACCATCTTTTGGGATTCAGAAGCATTTTGAGTCTCCTTGATATTATTTAGCTTGGCATATGGCTTGCCAGGTTTTTTCCTTCTTCCCTTTGTGACCTGCTTGAAGTGACTGGCGAGGTCAGACACGAACACAGGTGGTGAAAATATTCAGGAGGGAAACAGCACAGAGAGTCATTGTCTGCCTTTGCCAGAAGTTCTATTTAGTGACTTGAAGGAGTTGACCCAGCGCTATATTTAGATCTAGCAAGATGGCATATCGTAACACAGTGTTTACAGGCCGTGTTTTCTAAGTAACTATTATATTTTCATTGAAAAGTTTTGCACTCGTTTGTTGCAGCACCTGGTCCTTGAACTGTATAAGAAGACCTCAGATGCTTGCCAAGAATTATACAACCTAGAGGGAGGAAGTGCCGTTTGCTCTCTTTTTTGAACAAAGATTTCTATGCAGTTCAAAGTCAGCAACAAAACTTTAATGCTCTAAGTCTAATAAGCATCCTTTCAGAAAAGGTGATTTTTTAAAAAAAAAAATTGAATTTGCATAACCTGAAAAATCTGATGTAGTACCTAAATGCTTCCATTTAGAAACATGTCTACTTTGAAGATCCCTTTCCATCTAGGATTATTTCTTATTTCTTCTCATTTGAAGGAAAGCTAGCACTCAGATGCTGGCTGTGTCACCTGTTTTGATAGAGCATAAATCCGTATAAAACATAATTAGGCTAGTTTGAAGCCATTTCCTGAGGAATCAGAAAATTTCTTCATCTTATACTTCAAAAGGGAGGGATGGCAGGATAGCTCTGAGCTAAGGGCTCCACTCCAATTAGAAAATTACAGAGTTCCTTTGCTTTTCAATGCTCAATTTTTCCTTCCAGGCCGTCAACATTTTACATACATTTCATGTTTTTTGAAGGTGGACCAGAGCTCAACTTGTGATTTTCATGTTATTTAGCAGACTAGGAGTCGGGGGCACTGAGAAGTCTAAATGCGTGAATTTGTACAGATCAAGTGTTTGGAGATTCAGTGCAAAATTCATTTGACCAAGACCTCATATGAAGATTCTGAAAATTAATGATTGATTGATTGATTGACTGATTGATTGATTGAAACAGGGTCTTAGCCAGTAGCTCAGGCTGGCCTGGAACTCACTATGTAGCATCATCTGACCTTAAATTCAAGAGAATTTCTGTGCCTCAGCCTCTCTACTCTCTAATGTTGGGATTGTAAGCCTGGCCAACCATGTCCATCTATCTGGGAACTTTAGAATAATGAAAACAAAATGATGCCACTCAGAAATCTTGCATTTTCCTCTCCGGATTTCTCTCAGCACCCTCTGGGCAGGCCACTGCACAGATGAAAAGAAAGAGCCTGTCTGTCAAGCAAACCAAGTCCTCCTGCAGTAAAGAAGGAAAACAGACAGATAGCTTCAGTAATATCTCAGAAGAGGACATATCTCAGAAGATACTGGACAGTTACAAGTTTTAGGTCTTTAAGGCAGGAGACAGACTGGGACTGGACAGAGGCAGAGGCTATGACCAAGGCACATTCTTAAGTGGCAGAGAGGGGAATGGTCTACAAGTGACTGAATTTCAGAGAATAAAAGACTGCAGAAGTTGTGTCCTTGGATGGGACTCCCATATTAAAACTCACCCATCCATAGCTCGGGGAAAATTACGGAAGAGGAGGTGGAAGAAGTGTGCGAGCTGGAGTTGGTGTGTGAGCGTAAAGAAACAGGCCTTTAGGCTACTGAGACCCTGCTCACATGAACGCTCAGCCGTGGTATCGGCGTGCACGAGACCCAGGCAAACTCAAATCAGACAAAGCTGGCATAAAATGAGAGAAATGGGAGGAGGCCCAACCCCAGCTGAGGAACTACTCACAACTGATTACTGCTGGGGAAGGGAGAGTTGATCTTCTTTGAGGGGGTGATAGGCTAACTAGACTCCAGTGGATGAACTTGTACCCAAGGGCAACTGGGTACAAATGTTTGACCAGATAGAACTTAACCTGTATGACAGAATGCATGAAAACCAGAGGGAGGATAGGGTCTAAATTTGATTGAGATCTGTTATATAAAATGCACAAAACACAATAAAAATATTAAAAATTAATTTCAAGAAGTGTTTCATGTAACTTGGATACCACTATTGGTGCACATGTATGGCATAGATGCTCTAAGTGCATGGAGCCCAGAGTGTGCACATGTATGGCATAGATGCTCTAAGTGCATGGAGCCCAGAGTCAGGCAGTACTGGACATTTCTGAGCAGAGGAACTTGGCTTTAGGGGAAGAAAAGGAAAGATCTAAGATATTACTAACTATTCTGTACTAATACGTTAGCTACTAACAACATGTGGCTACTTAAATGTAAGTTACCTATAATCAAACAAAATAAAAAAGTCAGTTCCTCAGAATAAATAGGCATTATTTCAAGACTTGGTAGCCACACATGGACAAGACTTGGTAGTCACCTTGGATGACATGAGTGTAGAGTGTTTCCATCAAAAAAATAATGTAAAATATTAGTTGAAAGGATACATGATGAATAAAAAATGCTTACTTACTGAAAACTATTTCGAGAATCTGAAGAAGTATTCTCAAATAACTGGTTTCTGATAAGTTTCTAAACAGCAGCTTCAGCTCTCAGTACCTTTTAATAAAGGCAGACCTGTAGTTTAGTGATGGAAATCAATTCCAGATCCTGGAAGCCTTTGCAGTTAGTGAAGGAACATGCCAAGGAGCAAAGTGAATCATTGGCCTCTCTCCCCTTCATTGGCTCTAGGAACATAGGCCTAGGGCACTCAGCCAGCTCAGCTTACTAGTACACAGAACAAAAGAGACACCGTATCTTCTTTTGCCTTCCCTTGGTGAATAGCTTTCAGTACTTAATGTTCACAATTAAATATAGTTAATTTTGTATGCTGAAGATGGGAGATATCCATGATGGTACTAATGGTATTTTTCACTTCAGTAATTATTAAGTGCCTATTGAATAATCAATGGTCTTTATCCTTTGGGTCCTTGTAGTTTTGCATGGGATCTGGGAAAAGGGAACACATCATGCTGATATAATAATATTAAATATTGCCAATATAGAAATTTGTTTGTGGTGCAGTGGGATGTAGAGAAGGCAGCCCGATCCATTAGTAAAGCATGGGGATGCTGAGAGCCAGAGCCCCGAACTTCAGGCAGAAAGGACAGCACAATTGATGAAATCGCAGACAAGTGTTAAGTGGTGGGAGGTGGTGAAGCTGAGAGCGCTGAAGTTCAAGGTGCTGTCACAGGAAGGGTGGTGCCGTAGTCTTACTGAAAACTGATGCGGGCCTTATTGATTAATGTGTTGGTTAACGTTTATCTTCTTTGTCTCCTTGTTTTCTACTTCCTTACCTGAATTGAGATTGTCTCTCAAGCAAACTATTTGAATGCAGCCTGCTACTTAGAGAAGTGAAGGAGTGAGGAGCCAGCACCGTAAACCTCCTCTGCTCACTTCCTTCCCTCGAAAGCCACTGGTTCTTTTTGCAAAAAGGATTGTCAGTGATATGGTGAGAGCAAGTCCAAGCTGCAGAGAACATCAACCTACCACCGAGTTCAACAGTTAATATTGCACTGCAGTGCTTGGTTTTGCTCTGTCTTGTATGCCATGAACCCATCCTCCATCCATCTAGTGGCACAGCTTGATTTTACAATGGCTTCAACATAGGAGATGTAGCAAGGGTTAGTCTACTTGATTCTTAAAAATTCTGGGGCATGCGTATCACTAACTTAATTTCTAGATTTAGTTTCTGTTTGCTTATCTTTCCCTTTGTTTGGAACATGGCTATGGGCTATGTAGCACAGGTTTGTCTCAAATTTGCCATCCTCCTGCCTCAGCCTCTGCTTTCAATATGTTTACCATTGGAAGTACCTACTAGATTGAAAAATGTGTCTATGACAGCTCTACTGTTCTGTCTTCTCTTTAAAAATTCTAACAGCATTTTTGTAGTGTTACTATAATTCAAAATGTGTTTTTTGTTTCTCTCATATTTGAAAGTATGATCTGTTTGAAAAAGTTTCTGAAAATTATGAACCAAGTTGTTTTTTAATTCAAGTTGTCAGTTTACAGAGAAGTAATCAGGAGGATGGGGGGTGGGAGAGAGAGTTCTCAGAATCCTTGATTATACTAAGACAACAGCTCCAAATATTGCTAGCTTGAAATAATCAAGTTTTATATATTATTTTGTGATAGTGATTTAACCCAGTATCCTGAAGTCTCAGTCTCTCTCTCTCTTCCTTTGCCGTTATGACTCGATATCCAGCTAGTAGAGCATACTTGATGAATTCCAGGCCAGTGAGAGAACTTATCTCAAAAACTTAGGTGGATGGTTCCTGGAGACCAATACCCAAGACTGACCTCTGGCATCCGCAGGCACATGCACACATATGAGAAGAAGTCTTCAAGAGATCAAGTTACAAGTCTAGGGTACCAGGTTGAGACGATAATCGCCCACATCAATGTGATGAGCCATCGTGCCAGAAAGGAGTAGAGAATGCTTCCTTAGCTCTCACTGAATTTAAATGTTCTGATATGGAGATGACACATACATTTTGAGCTCATGATTCAATGACCAGAAACTTTCACCTGATTCTATTCATAGAAAAACCTTGACATTCTGAAAGACGGGGAACTAGACAAACTTGTCAGCTATGCTGAACATTGCATCCTTTGTGTCTTCACACCGGGGAAAGCTCAATGTCCATTGCTATTCCTCTTCTTTCTCCTCCTCCTCCTCTAGTTTTCTGTTTTTGACAATCAACCTATTGCTATTTCATCTTCTCCCACTTCTTTTAGTCCTTCCAGGGTACTTCCAGGTACCCAGAGGAGTGGGAAAAAGTCAGTTTCTGGGTCCGTGACAGAACCTGACAAAGGGGCTTGTGGATGACAGATTCCTGGTTCCTCTGTCCTGTGGGAAGACAGCTAGAGACAGTGGAGTCCAAAAGGCACGACACTATAGAGAGAAAGTCTTCTCCCTGCCGGCTTTCACAAGCAGTCTAGGGCCACTTTTGCTTCCTGTGACCCCACAGATTGCTCTGTCTTGTTTGTTCATGAATGTGGATCTGTATCAGCTTTGACTAACCTTTCATTGACAAGACTTCTAAGATAGCTTTTACTGCTGCTGTTATTTATTCATTTATTTATTTATTTGGTAGCTCCCAGCATTAGGAATGGAAGCATGGATTTATGGTTTGTAACTTGGTTACTCACTCTCCAAATACACATAACAGGTATTTTTCTGTAGCACCTTCTGTGAATGGGCCCAAGATAACCACAGCTTTGGACTCTTTCCAGTGCACGTCTCACGGCAGAGGTGGCACTCAAAACTGAAAAGGTGAAGGCTAGCCTTTTAATATGTCCAGGCTAGTTTGGGGAATCTTTCTCAAACACAATAGTCTTTCGTAATTCTCTTTTCCTTTTGTAGAATCACAACCGAGTTTATAAAATGTTTCCTGTCCTGAAGAGCCCCACACTATTGTTCCTGGGTCCTTTGCTTTCATTGTATTGACAGTTACATCACCTGGGAACGCGAGGAAACAGCGAAAGTCCAGGACTCCAGGAAGAGGCTGCTGTGAGCAAACTCTTGGCAAGGACTCTTTCCAGACAAAGCCTTTAAATGTGGAGCACAGAGCAGAGTGGAACGGTGACGGCAGCATGCCTGCTGCTTACCAAAAGTTGAATTCTGTGTCAGGAATGATAATTACCAGCTCCGAGGAAGAAGAAAGCCATCAACCCTGTCCTGATTACTAATTAATCGGGTGCTAAAGGCATTTAAACCAGTGACCCTGTTTCAGCAATGGAAGTCACCAAGTGATGCTAAGATTTAAAAGGACGCTGGGTACACTCTGGCGCCCCACTCGAAGGCATGGGCAGTGCTAAAATAATTCTCTGCTAGCTGTGCCTTGCTGCTCTTGATTTTGGTTATAGAGTACAGGGATAGAGTCTGCACATCAGAAGGCTGAAAAGGAATCCTTAGGAAGGAGGGCTGAAGGCTCCTCTGGGATAGATGCTGACAAGTCAGATTTGTCCTAATAGATGATTTATTGTTATGTAAATCAGCTAGTTTCAGCCTTCTGTTAAAGATTTGAAAAAGAGTAAACAAAAATGAACCATAATGCTACTATTTTATATATTTGTATTTTTATAGACTTAAATTTTAATTATATGTAATAAACTAGATCACACCGTAGCATTTTTTCACCACTTGATATTTTATAAAGGTTTTGTGACATTAAATTTATTTTGTCATATACCTTGTTACTGGGTATCACTCAATCGAAAACAGGCACAAAAATATATTTATCTCAGCACTACATATGAGCATTTAGGCGAATTCCTCAGTTCTGCAGCACACATTAAAGAACATATGTACTTTAAGGTTTGCAAAATACTGATACATTGATGTCCAGAATGTTCCATATATGTGAATCAAAAGTTCCCTTGACCACAGGGTAGAGGGAAAGAACTGACTCCTGCAAGGTGTCATGCAAGCCATGGCAAGCATGCATTGCCCCATCAACTACATAAATATAATTTAAAAATTCTGCTAATTAATGTCATTTCTCTATCCTTTGGGATACTGAAATTTTACATTGATTGGTAAGGAGTTCTTTATATATTAAGGATATTAGTCTCTCCATCTTATATAATTAAAAAATTTTGTTTTAGTTTGTAATTTACCCAAGAATTTCTTTGGAGCTTTTTCTGTGTTTTAAATGAAAGTTGGCTTTCAGCTACAATATTTAAATATGTACTTTTTTCTTGGACTCATCTGAGTCTCATTTGAGGAATGTATGTTGGGAGAGGAATAGGGATATCCAGAAGGAAGAGTCTGGACAGACTGGAAGAAGTGGTCTCTGACCATTCTGTCAGGTCTGAAGCTCCAGCACTTCCTGCTTGGACGCTCATAACTGCATATAGTTGAGCCGTGTGGTTCTGGTTTTGAACTTTTAATTTGGGCCAAGCATTATTAGTTCTTATTTAGTTACAGGTCAACAAATTCAAGGTTCATTTTCTTTCAATGAAGAAACATTTGCATGCCCCCAGGATTTTATTCTTTTGTTCAACTGTTACAAACTACTTCCATTTTAGAAAAGCCAATAGCTTTAATGAGTTAGGCCTGACACTTTCATAAAGCTTCTGCTGATCGATGATCTTGGGAAGGGGAATTGGAAGCATGGTTAGAACTGCCAGAGGCATCTTCCCGACCCCCAGCCAGCCTGAGCTGGGATCACGCAGGTGGACACATGCCCCGAGTCTCTGAAATGTAAAAGGCTGTTACTGTGGAAGTGTTTCTAACAGAAGGGCCATGCAGCTTGACACCTGAGGCAGTGTCTGTGATGATTGCTTAAGAGACGCCACAGTGTGTCAACGTGAAGTTCTCACAGTGGGCTGCAGTCATCTCTTCCAAAGCCTCTGAATTTCTAGATTTATGCATTCTGTAGAAGAGTCTGTTTTGATGGGGGGCATTTCAAAGGACTCCCCGACTTTCAGAACAACAGGTTTTCTTTAAGGTATTGACAAGGCATAAATCTTGAACCTGTGCCTGTGTCCTGCTCATGGGAACCTGCAGAGTTTGCAGTCTTTTTTGCATCATTTTAGCAAAGTGTTTATTGATTCTCAGTTCTGTAAACTGGCATTTCCTGCAACAAAGGCTTGTGAGGAACCCTGGCTCCAGGTTATTTCTCATTTGGATGTTGTGTTTCCTGTTTCATTTATTGCAGTTTTGAAGCATCCATCCTATGCCTGGTTTCCCGCAGAAAAGCTTAGTCCATACTTACCCTGGATAAGAGCTCTGCTTCTGACTGCAGAGGTGAGGCAGATGCTTCCTAGAGGTGAAGAGTACAAGGCTCCATCCCTTCCCTGGGCTCCAGCATGCCTGATTCATCCGGCCTTCCCCTTTTGTCACAGATACTTCAGGATGGTTCTGGATTTTTATTTTAAGATTACAAACCAATGCAAGGAGTGCAATGGTTTTGATATCTTCCTGATAAAGGTCTCTTCTTTAACACCCCTCTACTCTGTCTAGCCTGGCAGACCAGCCAACAGAACTGGCGTTTGCATGATCTGACCCAGGCTATGAAGGCAGGAAGGAAAGGAAGATAAAACGTGTAAGTTTGTTTGGAGGGGTTGAGGGCGGAAGCAGCAGAAGGTGAGGGAATGCGGACAGAGCTCTGTTTGATCCGTTTGGGGATTCTGGGAGAAGCTTGCTGACGGCCTGCCCTTCCGCTAAGCTGAGCTAGTAACAACTGAGGAGCTCTCTGTTGCAGCCTGGGAAGGTCTGAATGAGGATGACGGGTCCCCTGACCCGTGTGTGATCTAAACAGAATCCAGACATTCTTACATAACTTGGGTGGGAGGTATGGAAATAATCTGGTTCTGTGGCTAGACACCTTCTTATGGCAGTAATGGCAACGGTAATACACAGGACTGCTTATGTGTGCCATATCCTCCTGAATACCTCACGTTCACCAGTCCTCGTAGCATGAGGTGGAGATGACATCAGTGCTACGTTTGGCCCCATTTTAGAGATGAAGAACCCAGTCATAGTGACATGACATAGCTCGACCAAAGACACAGGGGACAAGTGACTTGAAAGCAGGGAGTTTGATGTAGATAGCTAGGAGGATGACCATTGGTGAGAGTGGAGAGGTGTAGGAGCTGGTAACACCAGCAGTAACTGGCTAGAAAGCACTGCAGACCTCTGATTAGATGGAGGGGTGGAGGCTTGGTGGTAGCCTATCTGCAGGTGGGATCTGACACCAAGCACAGGTGCATATTTTGCATATTTCAAACGCTTTTTGTCCATTGTTCCAAGGGTGGGTGAAATTCTGTGCATATCCACTGCCTATTTAGGGATGGAGGAAATGGGGATAGCACTAAATGGAGGCTTTACCAAAAAGAGACAGCAGTGAGAGAGTACTCTGCCGGACTAAACTAACCTTTTATCTCTGCCACACTGTGGGTGAGGCCCAGGAGGGAAGCCTAGTCTGTTGTAGACAAATTAAGGAAACAATTTCCTTGCAAATCTGAATGTAGTATAAATACCCCCCAAAAACTGAAAGTGATTTTCTTTTTTCTGTGCAGAGAATGTTCTAGAGTACAGGTTTGTCACCATGCCTGTGGAAAGTCAACACTGATGCTGCCTGATCATTTTCCAGGAGTCAGAGTGAAGTGTGACTCAACCAAAAGTGTCTAGGTGCTTTTGTTTTATAAAATTACTGTAATTCCATGACTCTTGAATTTCTCAAGATTACTGAACTGTGGGGCTGGAGAGATGGTTCAGTGGTTAAGAGCACTGGCTGCTCGTGCAGAACATCTGGCTTCGATTCCCAGCACCCCACATGGTGACTTAACAACCAACTGTAACTTCATTTCCAGTGAAATTTGATGTTCTCTTCTGACCTCCGCAGGCACTGCACGACACAGGTGCATTCCCACACATGTAGGCAATACATTCATACGCATAAAATAAAAAATAATAAATAAAAAATATTTTTAAAAAGGTTACTGAACTGCATGTTTTTGGTAAAAGTGACAGAGTACAAGCCCACATCAGCAACTCAGGACTTATTCTAATGGTTAGAGTAGGAACCGGATTTGTTTCTGTTTCTGGGAGGTTAGGGAATCACATGGCCATGTGAAACAATTGCTTCATCCAAGAACTGTACATATTGCCCTTGATAACGACTCTCTTGACTGGTATGAGGTGGTTCGAGCTGTGGGGACTCAGTGCTATTCAGACTTCTCTGGGCATGCCTTGCAAGTGTGAAGATCTGGGTTGCTTCCTGACTTGACAGAGGCTGAGGGTCACAATTCTAACTTCCCAGGATCCTCCAGGACTCCTTAGAGTACTTTGGGGCTTAGAGAGGCTTGTTGTTAAAGTTCTGATATCTTGCAACATGGAGGGTTATAAACATTCTTTCATAGACTTCCTACAAATTCTTATCTGCTTTAGGGTAGAAAGTTCCAGGCATTGGAACACTGGATCATATGACTGCCTGATGTTGTTTATTTGATACTGTCATGAATTCTCCACTCACAATGAGGACAGGCGTTCAGCGCCCCCCCAGGTTTGAACTAATTGAGCGAATGGAGAATGCTTTCCAATTAGAGAAACCAGTTTTCTTCAAGGTTGCTTACAAAGGATTCGTCCCTGGGGAGAGAGAGAGAAATTTCATATGGGGGAGCCAGCATTCTGATCAGAAGTGCAGTGGACTCCGGCACACACACCCAAGAAGGAGACCTGTGCTGCCCCGCCGGGCCAGTGTCTCCTACCCAGCTTTTTCTACTTTCCCGCTAGACACACCCCGCAAGTCACTGGTTGATTGGAAAGTAGTTGACTCTATTGGCTTCATCTGTGTCAGTCACATTCCTGGAGGCATGTCCCTTGAGGCAGAGAGAAACTCTGTAAATTTACCCCAACAAATACTTTTAGCTTAAATGAATTAAATGTATGTACTTTAATGTATTTCTTTAAAAGGGCAAATTTGTATGAGTATCATGAGTGATTAAAAGCCTCTGCCGAGGCCTTACTCAGCTCTCACTATGTAAGGACATGGACAGAAGGGTTCCTGCATTACCCAACCTTTCCTCTCCTCTCCCAGGTCACAGCCTCTGTCATCTGGACCCCAGCCCCCACCAGCCACATGAGAGCCCTGTGCATAGTAATGCAGGTTTCCCATAAGTACCACCCTGTACAGGTATCACTGCCCTCACCCCTGTGTGACCCCAGCCTCTGCAACCTGAGGAATGTGCACAGAGATGAGGGCCTCCCACAGACTTCAGAGGAGCTACATGAAACCTGATAGATCTACAGAGAATTTGTTTCTGTGATCAGAGGCTTCAGCCTGTCCTAGCTGAGTTAGGGTCATTTCTGATGCCCCATTTGTACATCAGCACTGAGTGGCCCTAAGACGGAACCTCAACCATCATTCAGCTGATCATAAATATGATAAGTGGAGGTAATAACAAATAAAGATCCAAATGTTGCCTCCACAAAGCTGGAATAATCATACCAAAAGACCTAACTTTAGATGTCCAGATTCCACTGAAAAAAACACAAACAAAAAGCTATGTCAATATGTGTCCTCCAAAAATTAGTATTTTCATAGTCAGGCATGGTGGCACCTTTAATCCCAGTACTGAGAAGGTACTAAAGAAGCAGAGGAAGACAGATCTCTCTGAGATTAAGGCCAGCCTGGTCTACATGGTGAGTTCCAGACCAACTGGGGTCTACAGAGAGACCCTGTCTTGAGAAAATCATATATATATATATATATATATATATATATATATATATGATTTTTCATATATTCAGATACCATAGTAATAGTATCTGAAGAAAGAAACTTAGATGACATACAAGACAACAAGTTAAAAATAACTATTATAAATATGTTCAAGGAGCTTAAAGAGAATATGAATAAATGTTAGAATGAAGATGAAGAAAATGTAAGCTGTTGACTGAATTAAATGAAGATACAAAAATAGAACTTTTATTTATAGAAATTCTGAGGAAAATCCAAACTGAATTAAATCTTGAATTGAAAAATTCAACAACTCAAGTAAAAACCTCAGTGGAAAGCCTCACCAACAGAATGGATAAAGTGGAAGAAAGCATGACAGAGCTTGAAGACAAGGCAGGGTGATGACTCATTCCAGAAAATGAAAAATCTATTACAAAAAACAGAGGGGCTGAAGATATTACTCAGCAGTTAAGGACAGCTCTTCCAGAGGACCAGGGTTTAGTTCCCAGTACCTACATAGCAACTAATAGTTACCTATAACTTCAGTTCCAGAGGATCAGACATCCTTTTCTGGTCTCTACAGGCATGTGCACAGAAGCAAAACCCTCATAAAAATATTTAAAAACATGACTAGAATGTGCAGGAACTCTGGGACATTATTTAAAAACAAACAAACAAACAAATAAATAAAAAACACCTGCCAGGCATGGTGGTCTACACCTTAATCCCAGCACTTGGGGAGTAGATGCAGGCAGATCCCTCTGAGATTGTGGTCAGCATGATTTACATGCTGAGTTTCAGGGGAGCTGGGGCTAGGGGAAACCCTGTCTCAAAAAAAAAACAAAACCAAGCAATCAAACAAAACCCCTACCTAGAAATTCTAGATATAGAGAAGAAACCCAGTTCAAAGGTACAGAAAATATTTTAATAAGATTAAGGAAGAAAATTTCCAAAATCTGAAGATAGAGATGTCTGTCCAGGTGCAAGAGGCATACAGAATACCAAACAGGCAGGATCAGAAAGGAAATGCCCCATGTAATATACTGCACACCACGCTAAATAAGCAGAACAAAGAAAGAATACTGAAAGCTGCAAGAGAGACACCAAATTTCACACGAAGGCTAGTCTAGGATAGGATAACAACTTGCTTTTTTCACTGGAGACTTTAACATTCAGAAAAATCTATCTGTCATAATTGAAGGAGAAAGAAAAACTTTCTACCGATGAAAATAAGCTAAGGAAGTCATGACCACCAAGCCAGCCTTGTAGAGAATACCGGGAGAAATATTTGAGCTGAAAAAAAAAGAATAAGCATATCTAAGGGGTTACAGTGAAAAAATTAGCAATTTTAGGTGAATAGTTAAGCAAAGGAACACTAAGAAAGCAAATAGTATATTGTCAACAAAATGACAGCAGTTAAAATACATATTACAACCATAAATTTGAACATCAATAGTCTGTACTCCCCAATCAAAAGGCACAGAGTAACAGTTTTGATTTTAAAATAGGATCCATTATTTTGGAGCCTCCAGGAAACATACCTTGCCACTAAAGATAGACAATACCTTAGACTTAAAGGGTTCCAAGCAAACGGAACCAGGAAACAAGCAAGAGCTGCTATTCTAATAACCAACATAAAAGACTTCAAACACAAATAACTAGAAGAGATGAAAACCGCTTTCTATTGATCAAACGAGCATTGTATCAAGAACACACTATAATCCTAAACATAACTGAACAAACCTCGGTGTACCCAACTTCGTAAAGCAAATGCTACTAGACACAAAGCAACAGGTTATCCCCAACATATTAATAGTGGGTCACTTCATTACCCAACTTTGAGCAATGAACAGATCAGACAAAAATGGAACTGTGAAATTATAGAGCTAAATGATATTATAGATCAAATGCAACTAATAGATATGTACAGAACATAGGAGATGGAATCATCCAAATAATAGGCAGTACACATTCTTCCTAGTAGCTCATGAAACCTTGACTGCAACAGACCATATATTAGGGCACCAAGCATCTCATAGAAATACAGAAAAACTGAAATAGCTTCTTGTATTTTATATGATCATATGAAATAAAGGTAAATATCAACAATAATAGAAATCATAGAAAATGCAGACAGTAATGGAGATTGAACAACACAATACTGAATGATGAATGGATCACTGAAGAAATAAAAATGACATTTAAAAATGTCCTAGAATTTAATGAAAATGAAAACACAGTATACTCACAATAAGGGCACTCCTAAGAGGATAGTTTATAATTGTAAGTGCCTAAACAAAAAAAAAGCAGAGAGAACCTATATAACAACTTAATCCTGCACATTAAAGTCTTGGAAAAACATGAACAAGTAGTACTCGAATAGAGCAGACAGGGAGAAATCAAGATCAGAACAGAAATTAATGAAATGGAAATGAAAAAAACAATACAAAGAGCCAATGAAATGAAAAGTAGTTTTTTGAAACGATTAAAAATATTGACAAATCTTTGGCCAAAGTAACAAAAAGAAAAAGAAGACCTAAAGTAAGAAAATTAGAAAAAAGAGATATTACAAGAAATATCCATGAAATACAGAAAACTACAAGGGCAGACTTCAAAAACTTTATTCTGCCAAATTGGAAAATCTAAAATAAATGGTAGATTTTCTTAACCCATACGACATTCTAAAGTTAAATCAAGAAGAGGCAAACGATTTTAAACAAACTCATCACAAGCAGTAAGACTGAAAGGACAATGAAAACTCTCCCAACCAAAAAAAAAAATTCTAGGCCAGAAGGACTGACTACTGACATTTGCCAGACCTTTAAAGAACTAAATGGATACTTCTTAAACTACTTCACAGAGTAGAAGAGGAAAACTGTTTCCAATAATTTTTATGAAGCCAGTATTACACTAGCACATAAACCAGGCTAAGATAACAATGAAAAAAACTTATAAACCAATCTCTTTGGCCTACCTAGATGCATAAATTCTCAATAAAATAGTTGTAAATCAAGTTCAGGAACATATTGTAAAGATACCCACTGCAATCAAGTCAGCTTCATTTGGGAGCTGCAAGGATGATTCAACATGCAGAAATCAGTAAATGTAATCTACCACATAAATTAGACTAAAAAGACAGAAAATACACGATCAGTTCACCAGATACAGAAAAGGCCTTTGACATCCCTTCATGATAAAAGCCCTGGAAAGACAAGAATGGAGGGAGATGGCTCAACATAAGAAAGGTGAGATATGAATAGCCTGTAACCAACATTATGCTGAATGAAAAGCCCAAAGCATTTCGAATAAAATCAGGACTGGACACGGATGTCTACCATCTCCACTCCTGGTCAATACAATGCTTGACATCTTAGGCAGAGCAGAAAGACAGGAGAAGGAGATAAGTGGGATACAAATAAGAAAGGAGGAAGTCAAAGTATCTTTATTTGCAGATGATATGAGTCCATATATAAGGCCCTAAAGATTCCACCAAGAAGCATCTATAGCCAATAACCACTCTCAACAAAGTATCAGGATACAAAATTGACACACAAAATCAGTAGACCTCTTATATATAAAATATATATATATACACTGAGGAAAAAATCAGGAAACAATACCATTCACAACAGCTTTCAAAAGTAGAAAATATCTTGGAATAAAACTAATGAAGTGAAAGAGCTGTACAATAGAAACTTAAAAACTCCTAAGGAAGAAACTGAAGAAGATATCAGAAGATGGAAAGGCCTCCCTTCCTCTGAGTTGGTGGTATTAATATTGTGAAAAGCACCAGCTTACCAAATGCAATCTACTGATTATTTCACAGACATCAAGAAAACACGAAACACGACAGTCTTAGGAAAGCCAAAACAGTCGTGAACAATAAAAACATTGCTGGAGGTATCACCATGGATGGTTTCAAATTCTATTACAGAGCAACGGTAATAACAAGAGAACAGCACAAGCATAAAAACAGACACTTTGATCACTGGAATAGAGTCGAGGATCCAGATAGAAACCCAGGCTTCTACAGACACCTGAGTTTTGAATGAGAAATAGCTTTTTAAATGTTCAGTATCTTTAGTAATAGGGATGTGCAAATGAAAACTATTCTGAGATTTCATCTTACCCCAGTCAGAATGGCTAAGACAAAAACAACAGAAAACAAAGCAAATGGCAAGTGCTGGCATGGGTGTGGGAAAGCGGGGAGCACACTTTCCCTGTTGGTGGGGGTGCTCACTGGCCCACCCTCTCTGGAAATCAAAAACCTAGAAATAGATTTATCATGCGATTCAGTTACACCAGACTTCTGTGCCCATCCCCAAAGGATGCTATATCCAACTGCAGAGACATTTGTTCATCCGCATTCATTGCACTCTATTCATAATAGCCAGAACACGGAAACAGCTAGATGTTCATCAACTGATGAATGGATAATGAAATATGTTACATATATACAATGGAAACGTATCGAGCTGTCAAGAGAAATGAAATTATGAAAATTTCAGGTAAATGAATGGAGCTGAAAATAATCATTCTGGCTGAGATAACCGAGATTCAGAAAGACAAATGCCACACGTTTTCTCTCATATGTGGGTGCTCCATTTGAATCTTTAGATGTATTGGCTTAAACTGGACAAATCGTAGAAGGCAGGGAACTAGGCCATAGGAAGAGGGACTTCAAGGGAAGGAGGACGGAACACAGGTTTTATGAAGGCAGAAAGGGAAATAATGGACCAGAAAGGGTTAAGCAGGGTGGGAGCTGGGAGGGCAGAGTAGAGGAAGGAGAACTGGTAGGGATAGCATGAAGACCTTTGGAAATGCCTTGGAATCCTACCACAGTAGACGCTTCCTAACATAGATAAATATACACATATAAAAGGAGTTCAAATGGAGTCCTTTAACAGGGAGACAATGCCTCTCCCAGTTACCATAGGCTATCAGATAAAGAGCCTGGTATCAGGAATGAGCTATGCCTTTTTGTGGAGTCCCATAGGTACTCCCACAACATTACTAGCATTGGCCCTGTTCTTGGTTAACCTCCAGAACTTGAAGGCAAGATCATATTGCTGAAGACAAAACACTGTAGTCATAAGACACAGAGAAATCAAGCTGGTCCAGCCTAGAAGCTTCATCCGTAGTAGCTACCTTTCAGACTACTGGAAGGTGCCAAGCAAGTGACTAAGGTAGGTAAGTAATTCACAGTCTTACCCAGCTGTGAAATCTAGGAGCTACAAAAGCAACTGGCATAGTAGGATATGCCCACTGGTGAAAAAAATGGCACAAACGTTTTGGGAGCAATCAACGGCTTTCTGATTGGATTTGAGACAGCTCCACAGAACAGAACTCGTGCCTAGTACTATTAACTGGGCCAAGAAACTGGCTGGGTAGATTATAGACTCTAGGGGAGAACCTACTATTATTATTTTGCTAAATGGGCACAGTGTTAAATTGCTTCCTAAATTCTTATCTTTATACCCATAGATTAGTACATCTCTCAGCTGTCAAAAGAAATGCTTCATTTTGTAGACGGTGATTAATACAGACACTCACAACTGGTCGGTATTCAGAGACTAAGAGACTGTGGAGCATTCACATATCTTTCCCACAGGCTTAGGGATCACTGTGGAAGAGGGGGTAGAAAGACAGTAAGAGTGAAGAGGTTGTGTTTGACCCCTGCAGAACAGCATTTTCTGGACATGACATTTTGCACACAGGAGCTCACAGCAACCAGCAGTGACTCTATGCACAGGACCTGCATTCAGTCAAGATAGCCAAAATCCTAGCATGGATGAGAAAGGAGCTCAGGAAGTTCCTCTTTCCGGTACACGAAGAACTATTGGAAACTGATGGACGCAGCCAGAGGGAGAGTCAGCTTTGTGGTCTCTCCAGGCTAACTACGTACCAGGAGATACTCCCACCCCATGTGGATACTGGTAGCACTACAAGGTTTCAGTGGGTTAATGAAGTGGGCGGGGAAGAGTGGTGGAGGGATAAGGGAGACGTTAGAGGGAAATGATGGGTGGAATTGATCAAAGCACATTATATGTATGAATGAAATTCTCAAACAATGAGAAATTGTTCACAGAAGGTGATCATGTTCCCCGTAAATAGAAAAAGGATGGGGATGGGCATACTACTAGTGCTTTCACAAACCACCATACATTATAGCTTAAACCACACCTTTCCTCGCAGGCAAGGATGTCTAAGATCAGAGTACTGTTAGATCCATTGTCTAGTGAGAGTCTCTTCCTGGTTTACAGACAGTTGCCTTCTCCAGGTGTCCTCATCTGGCTCAGTGAAGGAGCATTTCTGTCTTTCTAAAGCTCTTAAGGTTGGTCATTCCATTCTTGTGGACTCCGTCTCCATGGCCCAGTTACTTTCTGAAGACCAAGTTCCTGTGTACCATCCCACCGAGGTTGAGTTTAATATATGAACGGCAAGTTGTTCCTAAGCCACTCTCATAGGGACATGAGCCATCGTGTTTAAATTTCACCAGACAATGGAAAATGATCTCATCTTAAACCCTAGGTTCATCATCAGGGATCCCCTCGGCAAATAAGGTAACATTTACAGATTCCAAGGATGTGGATGCTGCTATATTTGGGGGAACCATTTCTCACCCAGGGATGGGAGCAAAGCGTTATCTTAGGGGCCTCAGAGGCACAGTTTATGTAGCACCTTCCGTGAACACAGTATCATTTGTCATCAAGCTAATCACTCCCAACAACCATCTCCTGAAGCATGGCCTGCTTCTCAGAGACGAGGAAACTGCGTCAGTGATCTTAAAACCTTCTCCAATACTGTCAAACTGTCAAGTGGCAGAGGCTTTACCAGATCTAATGGCCAGCAGCCAGTTCCATGACATTTACAGCCTCCCTGCCACGCATTATCAATGAAGGTGTTCTGCATTGTTGAGGTTGAGCGCTCTGTACTTGTCTGGGGTTCGCACAAGCTCCTAGCTTTCTGTTGGAAGCCTGTTAAATATAAGCTTCCTGTGGTGGGGCAGAGTATGGACATCAACCAGACATTGCCCTTCATGCTACCACACTGAGATCCTGGGTGCTTGTGAACTTCCTTAAAAAGCAAAGCAAAAGAAACAGAAAGCTCCCCGAAGCTGATGGCTGCATACACCCAATATCTCCCTATCTAACATCCAAGCTGCTTCAGAGTTGATCAATTGCTGAGTACTTTTGTTCAATTAATCAACAGCAATAAGTTGTTTATCCTGCCTGCAGGAGGCAGAAGCATCCAAACAGTTCACCTTCATGCTCGGTCTCTGTGTGGCACTATAAATTATTTTTAGTGTTTGCTGTAATTGCTGTTAAGATGGCGCTTCCTAAGGCTCTTGACCATGAACCTGTCGAACAGCTTTATACTGACAGAAGTTTTGCAAGGGTAATGAAACATTCTGGCAGGAATAAACCTGCCTAGGCTGCTTCACTCAAGGTCTAGACTCAGGAAAAGTATTAGCAGTGACCTCCACATGTCCTCCTGCAGTCCAAATGATACGGGAAAGCAAGTGATGATGGACTCTTTCTACCACCATCTGGTAAAATAGGTTTTCTAATTGCCTGTGTCACAGGCTGAGCTTGAGGAGTGACAAGGAACCAGTTCCCCACAGGAGGAAGGTGTGATTTTAAGATGCCTGTCTGATCCCCAAACATTGCTGCTCTACCTGACGGTGGGAGTGAGTGTGGAGACTTTCTGTAACACTTAACCCAGAGAAACAGAGATCCCTGCAGGGGGCATTTAAGCACATTCAGCATTTTGTTCCATATCTAAAACTTTAACAGCCATGTGTGGATGTTTGCAGCAGCAACTCCAAAGCACACACAGAGGCAGATTTGGGTCATCGTTAGCACAAAGAGACGGACTTCACCCTGCATTCAGAGCTGGTTACTCTGGAATGCTGTTTGTTTCCCTTTGTCAGCAGGGCCAAGAGGTTACCCAACCTTTTTCCTGTCGCCTTCCTCCCACCTCTCAAACATCAACTCCACGCCATCCTGTGACACTGGACAGCTGCTCCTTTCCAGTTCCTAAAGGTTTATGGCGTCGCTCCACGTTTGTCTTGGGCACTCCTGGGACTGAGCTTATTATCTGATTGCTTTGCCACAGCAGAATTTATGACATGGAAGGGCCTGATGCTGGTTGGGAGCAGCAACTGCAGTTTTGGAGCCCTCGTGAATTAGGGCACCAGATGCCTAAGTAAGACAAACCTGCTATTGCCCTGGTTCTGGAGAGGAGAGCTTTCCCTCTGAGCCTACCTTCTGCAGTGTTAACAATTTCGATTAAATTAGTTGAGAACACAAGAAGGCAATTTTCATTTGTTAAGGGATTAGGTTTCTTTTTTTCCCCTTCTCTACTTCCTAGGCCAGAACAACAATGAATCACAAAGATAAATTAAAATGGGATTTTATTTGTAAATGGCTTTCACTACTACAAGTGATGATATGAAGGGAAAGCTGTTTGGGTAATGCTGAATAGTGTCTGATCGTGGCATTTAAATAACTACGGGTAATAAATTTCAGGATTTACTTTGCTGGGCTAGCATTTGCTACCTTCGGAGGACTGATGGTGCCTGTTAGAGCTCTCTCTCCTGGGGACTCATGGAGGGGCTGACCTACCAGATTCTAGGGCGGAGGGGTCATGGGACCAAACAGAAGTGAGCAGCAAGCAGATAGTCTTTGGCTTAGGATAATTTACATTCATAATGCACTGTAATGTATAAAACACTTGGCTGAATGTGTTATACTAGAGAAACTTCAATCCCTGCTATAAAACATAATCAAATGCACTTCATGATGATGAACTACTCAGGTTTAATGAATTTTTCCTTAAATGTGGAGTTAATGCCCTGTTTTAGAATTACTTTTGTCCAGTGAGTATTTAAGTGACTGATTACTCAGATATTTTATGGAATATTTCATAGACAGCAGGAAAATGGAGAGAAAATGTCAGTCCCATTTTTCCATTTGCTTGAAGAGTACAATTATTAAAAATAAGGACCGAGGGAATTCTAGCATGTCAAGACAATTCATAGTCTTACGAAGCTCAGTGAGTTCTGAGGGAAATGGGGCGGGCTCCTCTGACCACCTGCTCCTTTGGTCATAGATTAATAACACCTGACCAAGCATGAAGGCATGCTGAGGCCATCTGCCGTCACGGAGCGGGATGCATTTCAGTTTTCCCAAGTAGGATTCTGACAAACTACAGGGCATGCCTCTCAGTTCAGCATCCTCCTGCTTAACTTAGCTCTATGACCCAGATATTTTGTTAACAGGAATTCAGAGTCTGTCTTGGTCAGACCATATCTACTTAATGTGCTTGCTAGTGGTTAGAGCACTGGCCCCTATGTAATTTCATGATAATCATGGCCTTTCTTTCCTATTATGTAATAATAGGATTTCAACTGAGACCTGAGCATTTGTCTCTGTACTTTGATGTGGTTTACAGAACTGAAAAGAATATACGCCAAGAACCTCGACCTTCTAAGCTAGTCAAACTGCCCTACCCCTCAATCCATCCTCTCTCTCTCCCTCTCTCTCTCTCTCTCTCTCTCTCTCTCTCTCACTGAAACCATACCATCTGTCTTCATTGCCAAAAATCACGTGCGCACCAAGGTCTCTCATACTCTGCTCTTCTGTGGCTAATGAGCCGGGAGACTCTGGAGAAGTGAGGGAGAGAGGTGACAGAAGATCCCCACACAAATTATGTCCATTCTATGGTCCCTGTGAGTCTTACTCAGCCCTTCCCAGACTTCTCCTCCAGGCTGTGCACAGGTCCCTTGCTGCCATTGGCATTCCACAAGAAGACACCAGCTGCCGGAAGTGGTATGTGCGATGGAAATGACATCAGTACAAGACTTGTTCTAACTATAGCTCATTGGGCCACATAGGGAAGCCACTGAGCTCACAGAGTTGCACTTGAAAATGATTGCCCTGGAGTAGAGGGCCTTGAACGGTGCTGTGTGATTTCATAGCCGTAGTTCTAGTGCTAGGGACTCGTCCTTACTCCCTTCCTTCTCTTCTCTTGGAACGAGACAGAGGAACGAGCACTGGGCATCGGAACAGCTGTTTTGTGACCATGAAGCAGTTGGCATAAAGATAAAGACTGCCACAGCTCACTGGGAGAGCTGTGCCCTGGGAGCAGCACGTAGGTGCCACCCTCATGTGAAACAATGCACTCATGCAGCGAACCCTGCTCTTAGGGGTTTTCTGTTGCAAGTAGCTGAATGCCAACCTGACAAACACAGGTTTAAATGAGTGCTGCCCACCGAGAGTTCGGAGATCAATAGCCACGCTTAACATTGAGTTAATACTGTGAAGACGTTCATAGTGTAAACTCTGTGTCGGGTGTTTTTTTTTTGGGGGGGGTTTGCTCATTATTTTCAAATTTTGAAATTTCCTTCCTAAGTGCTGTATTTATCTCATTCTAACCCTGTCTTTCCGTGCTTGTCCCGTGTGCACCGACTCTCTCAATTTCATGACCTTTTCTTAAATAATTATAGTTATACTACACACACACACACACGCGCGCACGCAATTGAGTCCTTTTTAGTGGTGCTCATGCATTTTGAGATTGGATTGGATAACCGACTGGAAAGCTCATCCCTGGAGAGAACTGGTTCTCTCTCTTCATCTGGAGCTGGGACCTTGTGAAATTCCCCCTCCACATTTGCAAGTCAGCTGGTGCTGTCATCAGACAGGTCTTGTTCAGGAAACCATATTGGTGAGATGGCATGCTTCCTTGTCAAGTCTACAGGACATGACCTAGCAGCAAGTAGCCAGCTCCCCTGGCTCTTAGAATTTTTCTGGTCCTCCTCCATGAAACTCCCCCACAGCGTTAGGGGTTGCATTGTAGATTTCCAAGGTCCCTTTTTCTTTGCATTTTGACCAGTAGTAGATCATGGTAATAATCTCCATCTGTTGCCCAAAGAAGCTTCTTTGATGACTAGTGAGAGATGCACTTATTTGTGGGTGAAAGGATGAGTATTTAGAATACAGTTAGAAAATATATTAGTTTAAGAACATAGCAGAAGTAGGTTCTCCTCTAGGGTCTCTGACAGGTCGAGAACTGGTAGCTGGCTGTGTGTGAATTCCCTCCTCTTGAGCAAAGCTTAAGTCCACACATATAGTTGTAAGTTATCCTTCAAATATAAGTGCCATCATCAGGGATATTGTGGTTCCTAGATTTTACAGCTGGGTAGGTCTAGTGATTGCTTTTTTCTCCATGTAGTTTGCAAAGCACTTTCTAAGACTATGAGAATTGGTCCTCAGGGAGGAGGTTTGCAGGTCAGTTCCAATTCAGTTCCTCCAAGTCTTATGTCCAAAGTATGTGGTTTCTTCAGTCACAGGTCTTACTTTCAAATTCTGAGGACAATCAAGGGCAATGGCAATAGCCTGTATTATTTCCAGAGTCTCTTGGCGGACTCTAGCCACAACTCGAAGGGAGGTTTCCCACGGGTCGCCCTCCTCAACCCTCCCCAGTTAATGCCATCCCCCACTCTCCCACTTCCCCTTCGACAGCACCTGTGTCCCACCATCCTCTTCCCTGGAGTTCCTTCTCCATGCCATGGTCCTTTTTCTACTTTTGTGGTTTCTGCTGTTGTTTTGGGTTATATGCTCACATCTAAAGATTCAGAGCTGGGATTCGCAAATGAGAGACACTATGTGGCATTTGCCTTTCTGGCTCTGGGTTATCTCATACAGTGTGCGTCCTGCTTCCACATGTTTATCTGCAAATTCCATGGCTTAACTTTTCTTTACAGCTGAAAAGAATTCCATTGTGCAAATGCACCACATCGTCATTATCCATTCATTAGTTGAGGGGCATTTAGGTTGTTTACATTTCCCAGTTATTACGAAAAAAGCAGCAATGACCATGGCTGAGAAAGTATGTCTGTAGTAAGATACCAGGTCTTTTGAGCATATGTCAAGGAGTTACGGTACAGCTGGATCCTACTTTTAGCTTTTTAAGAATTCTTCACTGATTTCCACGCTGACTGTGCCAGTTTGCAATCCCGTCAGCAATGAGTATTTTAATATTTTTGTTTGTTTGTGGCTTCATTATGCCACTCTGCCTGTCCTCTGACTCATGACCATCTTCTTACCTGAGTCTCCCAAGCTCTGGAATTGTTGATGAGCACCATCACATTTAGATTTTTTTAAATACAGGGTCTCAGTGTGTAGCTCCAACTAGCCTAGAACTTGCTATATAGAACACGCTGGCTTCAAACTCCTGAGTTCTGGGATTAAAGGCGCGTGTCTCTATACCCAGCCTCATAGCCAACATTTTTGTGTTTTCTTTTAAGGAGGGAGTTTTAGTATTTGTGCACATACTACTTTAATGTGTATCTTAGTTTCTTTTCTGGCTGTGATAAAATACTCTTCAGTGATCATTTTGCTCATAGTCAGAAGTTACTGTCCATGATTGTGTGCAGATGACAGGGGATGATACCACTCACAGTTGGTGGGTCTTTCTATATCAATTAATGTAATCAAGTCAATTTCCTACAGACATGCCCAGAGGGCCATCTTCCAGATGTTTGAGGTTGTGCCAGGTTGACAACACAAACCATCACTGATACATTCCTTGTTAGCCTGACATTGAACATATAACTTTTAAGCTATAGTCTTCCAGCCCTTATGTGCAAAGGTTCATGACCATTTTATAAAATGTATTCAATCCATCATCAACAGTTCTAACACCTTAGAAGTCTAAAATCTCTTAACTATGAGGTTCCAGAAAATAAAAAAAAAAAAAATATATATATATCTATATATATATATAGATATATATATATATTTGCGACAAATAATGGCACAGATTAAATGTTCCTGTTCCAAAAAGGAGGAATCAGAGCATCAAAAGGAATTATCAAACCAAAGGCAACCAAAAATCTAGCAGAGAAAGCATCAAATCTTACAGCTTTGTATCTGTCATCTAGGACTTGTGATGGAATTGGCTGGGCTTCAGAAAGGCCTGGGTAGGCACATCTCCAGCTCCATGTAGCACACAAGCCTCTCTTGACTCTTCTCTACATCTACAGCTTTCCTCTGTAGATCCAATATCCTTGGATGTCCACTCCAACTAGGTTTCAACTTTACAACTTCACACAATGGCCTTTCAAAGACTCCCTGAAAGGACTCCAGTCCCTGTCACATATTGCCTAGCCTCAGCATATCCTCAGAAATGTTGAACAATTTCCCATCATCCCTTCAGCTGTGCATGCTTCGTGCCTCCAAAGCCAGTACCGTGTGGATGATTGTGGCATTTCTAAGCCACATTATGTTTATGATTGAGCTGAGAAACAGTCTAGCTCTTTGCATTCATTTTAAGGCCAAAAGCGAACCTGAACTCTCAGAGTGACCCGTGGCTTCAAGATGTCTCACAGGGCTGTGCTCTCACAGGCTTCACTTGTTGTTTTATTCAGTGTCTGCAGTGTGAATTGGGGAAGTAGCGACTAGGATCCACACTCATCAGATAATCTTGGCCTTTGATTCCTGTCTAGAATATTACACACATATCAGACAGACTTCTCAATTGTGCTCATTGTTTACAATGGAAATAACTTGCTGCTTCCCACCCTTTGATATGTCATTCATTCATCCCTACATTTACTCACTATCTTGGGAAAATACTTCATATTGATAACTAATATGGTTAAATTATAGTATTTTTCAGAATAAAAGAGTTGTTTCTGTGGGAGGAAACAACCTACTTCTTTGCTAATTTTTGAATTAGCATTCATTTACTTTTGCCTTCAATGAAACAAATATAGACGTTGCTTACAAAACTGAATGGTTGGAAATTCTGGCTTTAGAATGAGATTTGGATCTAAACTGCAATTTACCGGTAAAATGGATTCAATAAGTAAATATTTAATCTTGAAAACCTTTGATTGAAACAGTGTCGATGTTTTCATCTTCACATCTTGATAAATACCAGTGGCTAAAATAAATCCAAATGCAGCTCCAGTCTTCAAACAATCATAAAAATCTGTTGCGATAAGATTCTGGCTTGAAAATTGAAAATGTCAGAGATGTGTTTGGTTGAAAGATATAGTAGAAACTTGTTACCTAGGTTACACCAATTTATGATAAGAATATAGAATGGATCTTTCTAAGCAGAAAATATGTACCTCCCTCCAGCTTAAATGTATGTTAAATATGTTGTCACTTGACTCCTGTTTTATAAGATCACTCATATTTTTAAACCAGTGGAAAGCATCTTTCCTAGAGAACTAATATCCTTGTTCTATAATGATACTATGGTTTATTCATAATATACCATTTTATATTGTAGGTCATTGGAAAGAATGAACAGGCTTCTTTTGAAAGAGTTCAGAATGGTAACCGAAACCTTGATTTAGATTATTTTTCTAATATGTTAAATTTTTACAAAATAATTTATATTTGTTTAACAAAAATTATAATGTAATGCAAAGAATGTGACTTTCAAAGTCAGAGAACTTGTATTAGTGTCCTGGATCTCCCAACCTCACCTGTGGCAAACACTTACTTGGCTAATCCTAAGTCCATCTCTTTCACTGGAAGATGTTGGAAAGGTCAGGTTCTAGCTGCCTCCCTTCCAATGAGGCTGTGTGGCACTTGTCCAGTAAACTGAAAGGGATGCCTTCAGAGAACAGAGAGAAATCTTCAAAAGAGATTAGCAAGGAAAGAAGCTGGCTCTGAATTTTTCTGCCATGATTCCATTCTGTGCTATCTCTGCAAATAGATAAAATGGTCATGGATATTTTTGGACTAAAGGCAGAGGACAATAAGGTGCCATTGATACAGACCTAGTGTTCCCACCTTGTTAGTCTTGGGGTTACTATTGTCTGATTCTTGTTATATAACAGCAATACCAGAAACTTTTGCAACTTGTCATTAAAATCATTCCTTTCTCATTTATGACATTTATAATGATGGACAACTATTCAATTTCTGTGAACTTCAATATCTTCCTCTAATAATGTGTAAATGACAGCACTCAGCTCAGTTTGTTGTTGATTTGTAAGGAGTCATTAAAAAATGGATTTGAAGACTGACAGAGCAGAAGTTAGCCAATGAAGGGCTCATTTTAATCATATGTGGAATTGTGTTGCCTTAACCAACTTGAAGAAAATGGGATCAAGAAAGCCACAGGATATTTTGGCTTATACTTTTGAGTTTAACTCTCCGAATAACTCTACAAGGAAGATATGGTTTCCTGTTTACAAAGGAAGAAACTACAGCTTAGCAGTCACAGTATTGGCATGCCTCAAAGTTGGTTTTTGTGCCTAAAGATTATTCTCTTTCCCTTGGGGACAAGGAAACCCTGGACTGTACTGTAGAAGGGTGGATTTCAGTCTATGCAACAGGCCCAGGAGAGGGCCAACAAGAGATAGAGAGTGCAGAGGTGTGTATGTATTTATCCAAAGATGTTATTATCAGGTGAAGTGTCCTCCACAGCCTCATGCACTTGAACACTTGGTTTTGTCTTGCTTCTATCAGATTCCACACCTTCTCCTGGGTATCTTGGCTCATGCAGGCATGCGAATCGTCACCAGCCTCATTGGCCTCCTGGACTTTGATTCTCAACTTCATGAGCGCTTGGTGTTGTGTTGGGAAGTTTGGGACCTTCGGGTCCTGAGGCTTAGCTGGGGGACAAAGGAGTGGGTCTTTGAAGGTTTGCTACCTCAGTTTCTGGCTTATGCAGTGTGGTTTCTGGTCAGCCACCATAACATGACCAGCTGCTAAAGGTGACCACTGATGGATACTGAGCCATTCCTGCTCCCTGTCTTCCTGCTGAGTAGACTGTAGTCCCCTGAAGTAAAGAATCAAAGATCTCTTCCTGTCAGTTGCTTCTGTTGGGTGTTTTGTGGAAGTCATTAGAAAAGTAACAGACACCGCAGTAAAGGAGGAAGATCCAGCAGGCACTGTGACAGGGTTCCAGAGCCAAGACTGGCAATCAGAAGTTGAGAACCAAAGTCCAAGAAGCCAATGAAGCAGGTGACGATTCTCATGCCTGCGTGAGCCAAGATGCCCAGGAGAAAGTGTGGAATCTGATGGAAGCAAGACAATAAAGACAGAGGGTCGGGGTCTTGACAGGTACATGCCCTTTTGAAGACATTAAAAAATAATGAAAACACTGGGTTAACAAAAGAAGATATGTCCATGGACAGCATTTGTTTCCTGGACCCTGATCTATAACCTAGAGAAGATAAAGTAGCAGAAAATATAAGACTGTGTTTCAAATGACCTCTTAGTCCAAGTTATACAATTGACTGTCAATAAGGCTTGCTGACAGTTTACCACTTAGTTCAACTTCTGTGGCTTCTGGAAGTGCAGATTTCAAGGGTTAGTCATCCAAGACAGAGTCCTGCAAGTTACCTGGCTGAATGTTCCCAAAATCTAGCAGGTCACCTGGCCAGCAGCATTTTCCTTAAACATATTATCTGGCATTCAATACCCCTCCCCTCATTTGCAGGTTTTATCATTTGAAGTGCATGGACCAGGGACTGCACAATGCGCTGGGGGTTTTGAAATTCCGTGATGGAACACTGAACTCTATCCTCAAAGAAAGAACATCATACTAAGTTATAATCGTATATGTGAAGTATCACAATAACTCCCTCGCAGAGTGTGTTGAAGCACAAAGGACAGAGAATGAGTGATGACAAGAGGCGCCCAGAGAAGCCACAGTACCAGTTTATACAATAAAGACGCCTTTGTGGAAGGGATGCACGGGAGGGAGAGCAGCAGCCAGAGGAAGACTGAGGAAAAGAAGCATGCTTCATGAACAGTGATACTACCTGATACATCAAAGAGTCCAGCTGAAGTAACTCGTTCCAGGCAGAGGGAACAGCACATGCATAAGTCAGGAGAGATTAGAAAGTGGGAGACGTGTTCTTAGCAAAGCTCTGGAAGCATCCCAATGCAAGGATTCTTAAAATGGATTGTTTCTCACTCTCCTCTCTCAAAGCACACTCCCGGAGCGGAGCTTGCCCACATTTCCTGGAGGCCAGGTCATGGGCTCCCTAAGTCAGAGAGGCGAGGTCTAGAAATTATTTGCTATGAGCAGGCCTTGGCTTCTACTGACCAGTTCCAGTTCAGGTACATAGGGAGCTCTGGGTGCAGATCCTTTAGAGGAGGAAACTGGATACTTAGATGGTTATTTAAAACTATTTGATGTTTGGTCTAGTTGGGATACAAGCCATAAAAAGTTACATGTTTCACAAACATTTGAATTAAAAATTCAGTGCTTCAGGATCTGGAGAGATGGCTCAGTGGCGGAGAGTACTGGCTGCTCTTGCAGGGAACCTGGGTTTGATTCCCAGCACTCACATGGTGGCTAACAACCATCCCAACTCCAGTGTCAGGAAATCTGACTCCCTCTTCTGACCTCTTCGGGCATTGCACAACACCACACAGGTACTTACATACATGTAGGCAATATACTCATACACACACAATAAAAACAATAAATAAAATATTTTTAAAAATTCAGTGCTTCTGAATAAAACCATGATACAGTTCTGCTGTATAGCGTATTTTCATTGTCCTTGGTTCCTCATCTAATTGTTTGAAATTGCACTAAATCAACAGCTTATTAAAAACTAAAAAAAAAAACTTTCAGGGGAAGGCCAGTTAATAAAGGACTTTTAAATGACAAAAAGTTAGGGCATTTGGATTTCATTCTGCAGACATTTGAAGGATTTTAATTAGTAAAATTCATGGGGAAATTAGCACTTGGAAGGGTGACTCTTGGCTCTGTGTGGAAAATAAGCATGATTCAAGATGGAGAGCCCGTGGAGGCTTCCCCATAGCACTGGCAGCTTGTGGCTGGCTTGGAATGGAATATGGAGCAGGGGCAGGGAAGGAGGACCAGGGAGCAGCCCGACAGGCAGCCTCTTCCTGAGCTCAGCTGTGTCCACTTACCAGAGGTCTCCACAGGTGCTGCAGTTGCGGAGAGCTGAAGTCCCAGCACAGAAGGAGGGGAAGGTGAGGTCAGGGACTCTCCTCTGAGTCCAGCCGCACCTCTGAGGCCGTGGTGGGCAATTCGGCCTTAACTGCACCTGGGGAGTAGATGTGACTAAGAGAGGATGCTCCGTTTATGTGACTGTGGGGAAGCCATTGTCCATACTTGGGTGAAGACTTTTCAGTGTATCTTTCAGAGGGAAGCATCCACACTCCTGAAAGTAACCACTTACCCATTGCTCTTTAAGCAGCCCAGTCAACAGTAGTTTCTCAGAGTATACTTCGGTGGAATCGTATCTCGGTTAGTCATTGCACTGGGACCAACAAAGGAGGGGTGGTACATCACTCTGATCCCCAGAAGGGGTTTTAACAGCAGCTGTGCTTATTGTTTCCAGGGTAGCAGGGCCACCTTAGAAATCCTTCTAGCCCTGGGCTGGGAATTTACTTCCATTCCATCAAGTGTTTATGTGGGATTGCTGGTCTGGGCATCGCACTTTGAGAACAGCTTGTGGGTGGATGTGACTAAGGGACAGTGCTCCATTGATGCGACTATGGGGAAGCCATCGTCCATATTGGGTGAAGACTTTCCACTGGTCTGGGTAAATTGCTACCCTCCGCCTTGGGCATGTGAGGATTTAAATCTCTTCCAAGAACTTCCAAAGTTGAAGCAAGAAGTGAATCAGCAACACATTCACACATTATGAATGGTATAAAGTGAGGAGAAGCTGACATCTTGCAATGTCTCGGATTACGGGTATAGAAGAACATTTTAACATTACTTTTCATTTTCCACAAATGGCAGTGTAGCTGAGTTAGAGGAAGGCAAAGAGATTTTGCTCACTTGGAATTTTGTGACTAGGGACATAGAATAACTTGGATAGAGTAAGGTTTCTTTGTAGTGTTCATTGCAAGAACTTGCAAACAAGAAAATTCTATAATAGCTGGGCATGGTGCTGCACGCCTTTAGTCCCAGCGCTAGGGAGGCAGAGGTAGGAAGATCCTTGTGAGAGATTGAGGCCAACCTGGTCTACATAGTGAATTTCAGGCAAGCTGGGAATACTGTGTCTCAAAAAACACCAGAAAGAAAAAAATGGAAATTCTATAATAAATTAAAATAATAATTCATCTCTTGTAGAAAATTTTTCTTTAAAGGAATTAAAGAAAATGCTAGTTTCTCAGAAGAGTATCCTATAGGTAGTTTGGCTAGAATATAATAAATAAACCTATTATTTCTAAGACTTTTTATATATCCCTCACTGTCTTCTTATTTACAGTTATGAGAAAGGACCTCCCAAGTTGTCTCTATTTGAAAATTATATGAGTTCACACTTAAAAGACCCTAAGACTCCAGTGAAACATTTTCATGCACGAAACACATTTTCTGCAAAGTAGCAGGATGCAGACTCGACATCACATTTAGTAGCTTTCCAGGTAACAACAATGAGTTCCCTGAGAAAGCAATCAGGCAAAAGGTTCATCACTATAGCTTTAAAAATACAAGGGATAACCTAACTGAGGAGGTAAAAAGACCTCTAAAATGAAAACTACAAAAACTGAAGAAGGAAACTGAAGACTTTAGAGGTTAGAAAGACAAAGTTCATGTTCACAGCAGAATTAATATTGTGAACATGGCCATATTACTAATGCAATATGAAGATTTATTGCAATCCTTATAAAATTCTAATGGCATTGTTCACATAAATAGAAAACATTCATATGGAATCACAAAAAGTCTGTGTAGTCAAAGCAATTTGAAGTACAACCCAGCAATGCTGGAGTTATCATAATACTTGATCCACCGAGCCATAGTAACCAAGTCCTGGACAGAAGCAGACACAGAAATCAGTGAGCTAGAACCGAGGGTCCCTAAATGAACCCACATATCTATAGACCTCTAATTCCTGGAGAGAAGGCAGCTTCTTTAACAAATGGTGCTGTGTAAATTGGGCATCATTTGTAAAAGAGTAAAATTAGGCCCCTATGTCTCACCTTGTATGAAAATCAATTTAAACTAAATTAAAAATGTTAATGTAAGACCTGGAACTATTAAACTATTAGAGGAAAGCAGAGGTAAAATACTTCAAGATATAGACATGAGCGAGGTCATTCTGAAAAGCACTTTGATAGCACAGGACACAACCCTACGAATGGACAAACAGAATGGCATCAAATCAAAACACTTCTGTGCAGTAAAGAAAGCAGTGAACAGAGTGAAGTGACAGCTAGTACAGTGGAAGGAGATCTTTACCGGCTCTTCATTTGGTGAGGATTATTATCCAGAATCTATAAAGAACTGAAAACATTAAATACCAAAGGAACAATTAATCTAATGGATGAATCAGCCAATGAACTGAAAAAACCATTCTCAAGAGAAGAGCATAAGAGATGTCCAACAAAAGTGAAAAAGGAGTTTCAGCATGCTGCGGCATTGAGGGAATGCAAATCAAAACTGCACTGGGATTCTCACTTACCTCAGTCAGGAAAATTACTAGCTGAGAAGTTATCACTGTTGTTGGTGGGCTTCCGGGGAGGACACCACTTGTGGAAATGTAAGCTGGGGCATGCAGTCACTGGAAATCCATATTAAAGTTGCTCAAAAACTCAAAAGAATTATCATCTGATTCACTGTACCACTCGTGGGTAAATGCCCAAAGGAGTCTAGTCCACACAGCACAGGGATTCTCACATCCGTGCTTATTGTAGCTCCGTTTACAATCGCCAAGATATGGAACCAGCCTCGATGTCCATCAATAGATCGATAGTTTTTTTTTTAAGATTTATTCAGGTACCTAGAGAGATGGCTTATTGTTAAGTGCACTGACTGCTCTCACAGAGGACTGGGTTTGGTTCCCAGAACCTACTTGGTGACTAACAATCATCTGTTACTCCAGTTCCAGGGGATCCACCCCCCTCTTCTGTTCTCCATGGGCATTGCCTGACATAGGTGCATTTATATACATGTGGGTAATACACTCATATACATAAAATAAAACAATAACGTAGTTTTAAAGTTTTATTTAGCCAAAAAGAAGAATGGAATTATGTCTTTTGCAGGAAAGTGGATGGAACTGGAGGTCAACATGTTAAGCAAAATAAACCAGGCTCAGAATGATGACTACTGCATATTTCTTTCACACATGGAATTCAGTTAAAAACAAAAAAGCAAAGGACGTGAAAGCAGATGGGGACCAGCAGGACAGGAGACGGGAGATGGGCGGGCAGCAGGGGTGGGAATGTGATCTAAGTTCTTTATGTCCATGTATGAAATGTTGTAATTAAGCCCATTACTTTATACAATTAATATATGCTGGGAAAAAATGTAAAAGGCCTTTTACTTGCTAAAGTCTGCACTTTAGAGCTCTGTAATGGAAATCCTTAAATTGTTTACATTTTAAAATTTAAAGATTCATATAGAACAGTACTTCCCCTGACTCTGATTTGTGTGAATAATATTAAATTATTAAAGAAAAGACAATGATAGTGGGCAGGATGTGGGGGAGTATGCACTGACCGTTGTAAGCAAACCTGGGGAAAGACTGGTGAGTTCTCTCCAGGCTCACACTCACGCAGTGTTTGTACTTCTTGTTCCACTCATTGCAGTCAACTTCTTTAACAGCTCTAGTTATTCTGTTTGTATTTGGTTACAGTTGGAAAATGTCACCGAGACTAGCTATGCATATATAGGGAGATCCAGTGACTTACCCAAGACCTCAGCCTCTTCTCCCTTCTACTGAATCGTTCTCTCAGCAAAGTATGACCCAGACTGAGCTCACTGCCGGCTCTGTAGGGGTCAGCTGTGGTTGGCTAAATGCTTCCTATGAGGGATGAGTTTCCTGATGGATATTAGAAATAGCACTAAAGTCTTATGAAAAGTCATACTTATCTAAAGGCCCATTTTTACCTAAGACTCTGGACTTGAATAAATTTTAACTGAAATTGTACTTAACAGCAATGTAAACGGCTCTTGTCCTTGCAAGTGTATTACAGATTTTAACTCCTTCAGCTTCCTGGTAGTTGGACTGTTCTATGGTCAACTCATAGAGGAAGAGAGTAAGACAGGGAGGGACATGAAGTTTCTACAGACACAGCATGAGCCTTGAGAACTCTGACTTACTCACCGCTTGTCACCCCCAGCTGTGTGGTGATTCTGGGAGGTGCAGACTTAGAGCTCTGCAGGTCTCTCTCTGCCTCTCTCTGTGTCCTTCTATTTCTCCCTCTCCTTCTTCCACTTGGTATTTTTTTTCTCATCCTGGTCAACTGTGTGCACTGCCACGTCTTCAAGTGTACATCACCACCACAGGATCCCTAAACCAAGTGTGCCACACTCAGACACTGCAGAGCCAAGGGGCAGACTCACAGAGATGGAAACTCGTGTGGCTTTGCTGACACAGTCTTCCCATCTCTAGAGGCTGCTGTGGTGGCCCCAGGGGCAGAGTGGGAAGCTAAGAGTCCTGCCCCTCAGTGAGACATCACAGGCTGTATAACTTTCTTTATATTTCACAGAGGTTTGCAGTTTCCTTCTGGGGAGAGTGGTGAACATCATCACACATGAGATCTGTGTCCTTGAATAACTTTTCCCATCTAAGATTTGAACAAAGTGCAAAAGTGTTTAAGTTGCGTTTAGTCTTGCCAGAGAACAGCACAGGACTAGAAGCTGCCATAAAAGGAAAACTGCTCGTTTCCAAAGCCTTGGCTGAGATGATTGCTTTGATCAAATTTCAGATTTCCCCTGCAAGATACAACACTAGCCAGAGACTCTTGGTTCAGACCAAGCTTGTTTTATCTTAATGACATGTGGGGATTCAACAGTAGGAAACTAGGGAGATTTTATACTTTGACTGTGGTCCAGAGCTGGCATTTAGTGAGATAGTGAAAAACAGTTTCAGAAATTGCTGTAATAGTATCAAACTTAAGAGGAAACAACTTCGAAATGTTATTCTTGTAATTGTCAACGCCAATAGTTGATGCAGCTATTTTCACTCTTGAATTTTTAAGCAACTGTGATTTGGCCACCCCAGAGAAAAGGGGCTCCTTATTCATGTGCTGTGGATTTTTCAGCATCACATTCAATCTGCATTGAGTTCTGAACATGAGCCAGTGTGGACAGAGGTGCTTCTCTCAAAAAACTTGGAAATTAGACTAATTCCATTAATTACCATGGTTTCTAGCTTTTGGGGACCAGGGACGTTTGATTGGTTAGGGGTTAGATTCAGGAGGCAGAAGCAGAAAAATCACAGCTAAGTAGGCCTTCCATAGGAAGTGGCTTATTCCGTCTTTGTGAATACCAAGCTCCCTGAACAACCAGTACAGTGGGGACATCCTGGCTCTGTCGATCCATGCCGGCTCAAAGGACAAGTCTGAAAGGGGCTCAAACCTCGGACGGAGACAAAGATTTGTGAAATAGTTACTGCTTAAAAATCAAAGAAACATAACATGGTGAAATGAGACCAAAGCCTATGTAATTTGTGGCCAGAATGTCATCTCTGATGATCTGTGTGTGGCCTGCTGTGGTGCTAAAGTCATTAATGTGAAATTGATCCTCCGTGTTAACCTCAGAATTGTTGGACACTTCCTATTTGTTTACTTTGCATACTAAGTGGAAGTGGGATGGTGTTATTCTAGGATAAAGAACTTAAGCTTTGGCACCTGAGCCAGCTGTGCACAGCTGGGCTGTGGCTTCCTTTCACTCTCTGAAAGTAAGTTCCTGTAATAATTACTCATCAAGCTGTAGTGTGATATCCAAGTGCTCTGTGTCCATATAAAAGAGAACAATCCAGATTCTCCATGTTTGAAATGTACGTATCCATGTATGAAGCATGATAACAAAAACTCAGGCAGGGTACTGAAAACGACCAAAGTATAGCTCAGTTAATGTACAGTAAAAAATTATTGATTATTTGACATTTAAACAATAGTTCTATCATAATTGATATACTATCAGCAACAGGCAGCACAGTTTACCCAGAAACAATGAGCTTGCTTATAATTAGGAAGCCATTCATCACAACAGTATTAACTGCCCAGTGACAATGTGAATTTCAGACCCCAGTGTTACTACGGAGAGAGAGGGTAGATATAGGTCATCTGTGTATGTCTGTGTGTGTGTGTGCATGTGTGTGCACGTATTGATGCACAAGTGCTGATAACTTAATTATGCTTTCAGTTTATTACACACTAATTCATTGTACTATGCAAAACTTTGTTTTATTTGGTCTTTTTGAGACAAGATCTCCCTGTAGCCCCACCTGGCCTGGAGCTCACTATGTAGCCCAGACTGGCCTCAGTCTCAGAGATTCACCTGCTTTTGCCTCCTGAGTGTGAGGATTAAAGGCATGTGCCACCACCCTAGCCAAAACATGTTTTCTTAAGAATTTCACTTTCTATTATTGGAATCCCAGTCTTCTTTCTTTTCTGTTATTTGTGTGTTTTGTTTTTGAAGCAGGATCTTGCTGTGTGCCTCTCAAATGCTGGAATCACAGGTATGTGCCTCCACACCCAGCTCCAGTCTTTTCTGGAGCATAAGCATTTACCTTCACATTTCATAAGTGTTCTTTCATAGGTCAATATTGTATTGTTTGGTGTGAATTTGTATTTTAAGTTTGTAGAAACATTACTGTATAGATCCAAACTTATACTATGATTAAAACTTACACCCTTTTCCTTCTACATCTGTCTAGTTCTTGGCTTCTTTTTAAATTTTATTTTTAGCTTTTTAAATTAGCACAGAAAGTATTAGATGCCATAATGTATTTTCAAGCCCAGTGCATTTTAACAGCTTCTCCTCCCCCTTTCTTCCCCACTCCCCTGGCCTCCTGCCTCCTCTTCCTTCCTCCTCCTAACCCTCTAGACTCCTTCTTTCCTCCTGTTTTATTTTAATATTTTATTTATTATTTTTATTTTATGTGAGCATATTGCTATACCCATACAGGTCAAAAGAGGATGAGAGATCCCCTGGAACTGGAGTTACAAACAGTTGTCTGCCATGTGGGTGGCGGGAATCGAATCTGGGTCCTCCGCAAACAGCAGCCAGTGCTCTCTCACCCACTGAGTCACCCAGCCCTCCTGCCTGACCCTCTTCTAACTGCTGCTTTGCATTCCCCATGCAAGAACCCAATCACCGCACTGACCTGTTCTCAGACAGTAGGTCTTGGTGGCCCCTGACTTCTCATTGTTGATGAGACTGCACCTGACAGGTGACCGGTGCTGAGAAGTGCTGCTGAATCTCAGAATTGTGTTGAGTTCTGCAATGCCTGTCCTTCCCGTTCTCTGCCTGCTGATTGTGTTGCTTCTCTGATGTCTGCCAGATGGCTTTGTTACCTTTCTAACATTCTCCTCTCTCCCTGAGCCCTGAGCTGCTGTCCGCCTTTTGTCTCCAACTCCATCTTGATCATCTGGCTATAGTCATCGATTTTGTCCACCTTCCATCCTGACGACAAGTCCTCCTTATTGACTGACTTCATGTTTCATTATAGAATGTCCTACTCCTCAATATAAGGCAGGATTTCTTGCTGTGAATGAATAACTTGCCATTCTTGTTCACAAACCTGCAGAAGAAAGTTAATAATCAAATAATCTCCATTTTCTAGTCTGGATTTCTTGCTGTGAATGAATAACTTGCCATTCTTGTTCACAAACCTGCAGAAGAAAGTTAGTAATCAAATAATCTCCATTTTCTAGTCTGCCTTACTAAGAGAAAGCTCACTTCAGATGGAAGAAGAAATCTTTTAAATATGCAGACCTCTCTTTCAGTTATTTATATTATTACACATGCATCAGCAAAATTGTTGGGTGGACCTTCTACAGAGGTCATTTCTCAGGGACATTACAGTGATCACACAGCTTGAGGAGATGTGGTAAGGTGGCTGGACACAGAGGGACAGGCACGCACCACATGGAGTCAAGATTTTGGTTGGCCGTCCTCTGTATAGCCTAGGCTGGCCTTAAACTTGCCACACAGCTCAGAATGGCCTCAAATATGAGAGAAGGAGAGCAATGAACGGCAGTTACCTTAAAATGCTGGTTACTGGCCGTATGTAACCTTTCCCCAAGCAGACTGATAGCAAAAACATATATTCCTTCAAAGGAAATAGTCCGACCTATTATTTATAGTATTTTACCCAAGAGTATTGTCTTATAAAATGGAAATGAAATTGCCTTGGTTTCTAAGTCACAGTTCTTCTGGAGTGTCCCAAGGCCAAATGATATTGTAGGAAATATTTGTACAACCTTATTGGCAAACTTCTTACTTTCCTTGTGTGGATGCCTGCTTTCAGATTTTATAACATAGTGTGACTGTGTGGGTACCTCTGGCAGATGACACATTTTCATTTTGAAATGAACAGCTTACAATTCCCCTAGCAGAGAAGGGGTGGAACAGAGTGGTGGGTTGAGTAAATTCTGCCTTTCTTTGACAAACACTCACATGTGCACAATAATTCACCGAGTATGTGAGAGACCTCTAAGGAAAATGATTGTGTTCATAACAGCCTTTGGTCTTACACAACCATAGATGATGGACACATATCTGATGTTGCTCATCATTACATGACTACGGATGTGAGTGACTGCTTGATTCCTCTCTCACTGTAAGCCCTGTGAGGGTAAAAGGGTCTATTCTCATCCTTTGTATTTTCCCACATGACACAGGGTACCTAAGTATAAATCAGGAGTTTGGGAGAAAATAATATGGCTTAAAAGCCACTTTAACACCACCCCACAAGCACACATGCAGAGAGAAGAGAGTAGGTGTCAGAGACAGAAAAGCCATTCACCGAGGATCTGCATGATTTTTAGTTTAAAGTTCCAAAGAGTCAGTTTCGTTTCATGTAAATGGTGATCGTAATACTGGCCTGTGGGCTCAGGAGAAGAATGCTAGTCTAAGTACAGTACTTAAGACAGAATTCTTCTCCTGTGGGGCTGCCTTGTGTCTGGCCTTAGACAAGCCAAATAGGTACAGTGGGAGGACCAGAAGCTTCTTCCCATGAATGGCTATAGTGAAGGAGAATTCGAAAAGTTCACTAATGAATAAAGCCTGGACATCACATAGGAGAGATGTATACGAAAGATGGTTGGTTCTCCACATTCCAATTCTCATTTGGCTGCTGCCGAGTTAGTGTGTTGACTGGCATCAGGACGAAGATCCAAGTAAAAGTGATAAGAGGTCTCGCTGAAAACCCTGCACAAGGAATATTCCATTTAGGTGTTTTTCTAATGGAATGAGGGGGTGGGGGGCGTTGAGATTATTGTAAGGAAAAAAGCCCAGATCTGGACTCTTGGGTGTTCTGGTGTCCCAGTTGTGCCAGAAGTGCTCATGCCTAATGTCCCATACTGGTGCAGGGGGAAAATGGTGCTTCCTGTCTGATCTGATGGCACCCAGCACTCAGCAGATGCTTGGCAAGAGGTAGTACGTTAGAATTTGTGTCCAAGTGAGAACAGCCATTTTCCTGACGATGTCTCCCAGAAATACTTCAGTTCCTTTTCAATGGCTGGAATCCAAGTTGAGCAGGAAAGGGCTGTGTGACAGGGATCCGGATGCCTGCTGCTGATGCAACTTTTTTGGGTCTGCCTACTACGGGGGCTCTGTAATGGGCTGGCATCTTTGGTGTCTGCTGAGTGAAGCACATCGGAAAGAAAGCTGCGTTTGCAAGAAGAAGTTCCACCTGAGGCATAGTAGGTGCTTTTATTTACTGTGGCTGTAAATGCCTTCTTTGCCTTGAGGCCTGGTTCTGTTATGGAGAAGATGGTTGCCATATTGATTTTAAATATGAAACGATACAGAATGATGTGCAGGGCATCAAGAAGGCAGAGATCATGGTAATTTGGGTCCAAAACTTGGAATTTTGCCAGTTGCCTACCACCAACTAGCTGTGTCTATTGAGCAAGTCTTCAATAATTGCTGACGCAGTAGATTGCAGCTTCTCACAGCCTGTCAGTCTCCCTGGGTGGTTTGTTGCTGCCTGGTCTAGACAGATAAATGTTTTCACTTGCTTTATTAGTACTTAAATTCACTGTACTATGTGCCAAGGCAGCGTGCCTACTGCTTTATCTCTGAGGTAGCATGTTGAGCGCACTCCATGCTGGCCCAAGGAGGGGGGCTCCCCGTGTACCCCTTCTGTATCATACTAGTGAAACCACTGACTGAGGTATTTATTTTTTTTCTGAGAAACTCTGGCTTCATTATTTCAAAAGCAGCTTTGGATCTTGGTTAGGTCATTTATTTTTTTTTTTGTGCCAATTTTGTAATTTACAAAATGTAAGATACTAGAATGATAGAGATAAGTTTTACAAAAGAAATGACCCTGTTAAGGACACTTTTTTTTATGAAGAGTGCTGAGTTGATTTCCTAGAATCAGGTTTTCAGCCTTACCAAATTCTAAGCCCGTGATAAATTAAGCTATTAGAAATAAGTTGGGGCTTGATATTATTTCTCTCTGTTCTCTGTACTTTCTAGAAACACAGAGACATAGTTTAGAGTTCTTTAAAAAGTTTGGGACATTCTTTCTCACCTAAAGAGACTAGCAGGTTTCTAAACGGAGGTTTTAGGTATGACAGGGATGACCAGAGACCAGTAGAGAAACTTGGCAGGTTGGTTCTCAGTGTGGAATTGTTCTGCTCAGAACTGTGGTCCCTGGACTCTGAGAGCAGATGTAGAGGGGCCTCATTGCTCAGGGAACTCATGCTGAGGTGTGATGCCTTGGAGGTGGAAGAATCTGGAAGGGAATACATGTTTGGGAGGACCAGGGGCTATTATCAAACTCAGTAAAGCTGTCCCTCATAGAGTTTGGTGAAGAGGGAGTGAGTTCACGGTGTTCGAAAGGGATTTGTAGGCCTCGTCAGGGAGCAATCTCACCACCAAGAAGATTGATAGATAACTGAGTGCCTCATTCTTAGCTTTGAATTCAAAAGGTAATGTAGTAGAATCAAGGATAAGAAAATGATGAACAACATTAAATATCTTGTTGAATTGGTCAGTACATTCAGGATTTTAGCCAAATTAGTAAGGTAAGAAAATAAGACAGGTTTTGCACACTGAGCTATTGAGAAATTTACATATGATTCTAGCCTGTCAAATCTGGGGGATGAAACTACTCCCTCAAAAACTCACTCACGTGCTTCAATGGGCTTTGCTCATTGTACTGATTACTGTTCTGTTGTTGTGATGAAACATCATGACCAAGGCAAATTAGAGAAGACCGAGTTTATTTGGGCTTACAGTTACATAGGGAAAGAGAGACTTACTAAGCAGCAGGCGAGGCGGCAAAAGCAAGAAAGCGAGAGCTCACACTTTCAACAGCAAGCAGGAGGCTGAAAGAATGAAATGGGAAGAGAGACCAGGCTATGAACTGTCAAAGCCTGTCCCCAGTGACATACTTCCTCTAACAAGGCTATGCACCCCAACCCTCTGCAAACAGAGAGGTTGTTTGTTTTCTTGTTTTTGTTTTTCTTTATTGATTAAAAATATGAAACATGAAGAATTTTCATGTCATCCTCGTATAGGGGCCATGATAATCTCCTCTGTATTATTCCAGTTTTAGTATATGTGCTGTCAGAATAAGGATGTGACCATTTCTTAAAAATGTCCTGTGAATGTGAATCATGCAAGAATCCTGTTCACAGAATTCCGATTCTGTGGGTCTGAGTGGAGTTCCCAGGGGATCTGTTATTGCTATGGCACCATTAGTGAATCTGAGCTTTCTGACAGTTCAAACCAACCAGAGATACCCTTGGCAAGATGAATAAATTTCAAAAGCATAATGTTGAGGTAAAAATGGAGCCTCAGAGGTATGTAGGACTGATACAACTTATATAAATTTAACTAATGTTAACCAAAGTTTTATATTGTTTATTGACACATAATACATGGTGAAAAAGGAATGGGAGAGATTGACACTGAATTTGTAGTGGGAGTTCATGTTGGGATGATGGGAAAGAGTTTCAGATCACACAAGTGGCTTTGAGTGAACAGCATGATTATTTCACGAGGCTGGTGGTAGCACAAAGGTAGCTGAGAATATTATTTTCCATTTTTGTATGTGATAGTAACACTAACAGGTTTATGTGTGTGTACGTAAAAGAGTTAATTCAGAGGTCCAAAAGAGACTATGGAAGAAGGAACAGCTTCAAGAGTGCTCAACATTCATAGTAATTAGGGAAGTGCAAATTCAAACCAGTTTAAGATGCCATCTTACCCCCGTCAGACTGGCTAAGATGAAGAGAACAAATGATTCCAAAATTCTGGAGAGGACGTGGGGAAAAAGGAATGTTCATTCACTGGTGGTGGGACTGCACACTTGTGCAGCCACAAAGGAAATCAGTGTGGTGGACTCATAAAAAAAACTAAAAATGAGCTACTCCTCGGCATGTACTTGAAGGACTAATCCTACTGCAGACATATTTGTACATCCATGTTTGCTGATGCTCTTTTCATAATAGCTAAGAAATGGAAGCAACCTAAGTGCCCCTCCACTGATGAGTAGATAGTGAAAATGTGGTGCATTGATACTATGGAGTTCTACTCAGTGGTGAATGTTACGCCCAGGTCGCAGAGTCCCCTCAGAGACCACCACAGAGGCCAGATGCAATGCAAGTACAAAACGATCTTTATTTGCAAACTCGAGCTCGGTCCACAGTCTGACACATCAGTGCAGTGGGTGATAGGACAGTGGCCCCGAGTAAAGGGAAAGGAGTTCTTTTATTGGGTTGGAACAAAGGGAGGTGGTCAAAAGCTGGGATTGGTTAAGAAAGCCCGTTCATGTGAAAGCAGTTTACAATGATTACAATAGTTACAAAGATTATTCATATCAAAAGACAGGTGGCAAGGAACTTATGGCTTCTTACTGGTGGGTCTGTCCTGGAATGTGCTTACCAAAGTATGCTACAAGGTCTTGGGCTTGTTTGGGTTTCTGATTTTAGCCTCAGTCACCCTGACCGGACTCTATGTTCTCCCTTTAAGCCATAAACAAGATATTTTTGTAAAACCACCTGGTATCTGAAGGCCATGTCCTTGTAAATGTTTAACTATGAGGGTGGGAAAGAATTTCTGGAAATGAGAAGCCAAGTTTATGTGGCAGAGGCTTTTTCTAACAAGATGGAATCAGATTTTCTTTGATTTTACATTTCAGGTTCGGAGATCTTCTCAGTTAAGACCCTATTGCTGAAGACAGGACATATTTCAGACACAGGACTTGGGAGCAGGTGACCTGGAAGTCACCTTGCTGAAGACTAGCTCTCATAGTTTTGGAGTACTTTATGAAAGCTGCTAACCATCAATTGATGGTTCAACTCCAGATTTAAGGCAAAATGGACTATTTTGGGGCATCAGTGGTACTTTTATCTTGGGGATAATCACTAGCTCCTTAAGAGGACCTAAAGCCCACTTAGTGAGAAGGAACTCATGTGTGATACTGTAAACATAGCGAAAAATATATGGCTGGAGAAGTCAGAGATCTTAGAGAAAACCCCAAGGCTGTCATATTCCTAGACAGATGTATTTTTTTACTATGTGCTAAATATAGATCCTTATATTTACAGACAAGGATGCCAGTTACTACTAATCAAAGAAGCTTCTTTTACAACAGACAGAGAATATTACAGAGTTCCACAACACACAGAGATTAAGTGTCTGTGAAAAGGCCAACCCTAAGTGGCACATCTACAATGGAACCCCTATACCTAAGACTCACCGGAAATAGGGCCATGAACACAAAGGACCACAAATTGCCAAAGCATAGAGAATAAGAGTCTGCAGTGTGTGGGCCCTTGGGCAGGACTCCAGGGCTCAGGAACCATTGTGGAAGAGGGAGTAGAAAGATTGTAAGAGCCAGGAGAATAGGTGCATGACCATATGGAAATAGATTCTTACAGGTTCCTGAGACCTTGCTCATAGGAACTTACAGCAATGGTGACAACACGTACAAGACCCATGCAAATTCAAGCAGACAAAACGCAGCACGGGCAGCAGGCCTCAGTCTTAGCTGAGGATCTATTGGGCAGCTCCTTACTTGTGGGTGAAAAAGAGCTGATCTTCTCTAAAGCAGTGACTCTAAAAAGGCTGACTAGACCCAAGTGGATGAACTAGCACTGAGAGATGTCTGGGGACACTAACTAAACTCGAAAGGCCTTAACATAGATCACAGAATACATAAAACCCAGGGAAGGGGCTTCGAGGGGTGTGCCAGTGGAGAAGAATATAAAGATGACTAAGATGTTGTATATAAAATACACAAAAATTAAATAAAAATATACAAAAAAAAGAATTTGAGTATGCTTTCTTGTAATCTTTTGTTTTTATTTGAACAATCATATCTGACTATACTCTGAGGTGATGGTTGAAAGACGCTCAATAGTGCTGTTTCTGAAGAAGAAAACAGAACTTATTTAAAAAGAAATATGACATTTTTCTCCCATACTTTTAGCAAAGGTTTTCATGACAGGTAATTCTGCACATGCTTCATCATTAAGATTTAAAATTTGCCAAATAGAATAATGTTGACAGAATAAATGTTGACATTTTAGTAAAAGAAGAGTTCATAATGTACTGAGTACTGTTTAGAAACAACCCGTGTTTGTCATCTCCTGCCAGTAGAGCAGACCTTACATGGCAAGGTCTCTCTGTTCAGTTGTCCTATTTCTATTAAAATCAGTTAAATATTCTTTTCTGGATGAAATTACGGAAGGACTAGGATCTTAGTGAATAAGAATACACGTCACAGAAGGTAGGGCCTATAGAAGGCACATGAATACCACTAGAATTCTCAAGGAAGGGGAAATACAATTCCTAGATCTAGAAGATCTAGAAATTCATTTAAGTTTCCTGCATTCAAAAAAAGCACATATTACTAAGCTATGACTGATGATTTCACCCTGCTAATTAGCAGAAATTCTCTTTCAAAATAGGTAATATAACCAGACATAGTGACTCATGCTTTTAATCCCAGCACTGAAAAGGCAGAGGCCCATAGGCCTCTGTGTGTTTGAGGCCAGTCTAGTCTACACAGTGAGTGAGTTCCAGGCCAGCTGAGCCTAAAGGGAGACCCTGCCTCAAAAAATACCCCCAAACTAAAAAATAGTGATATTTAATTCTGCGGAGGATGTGTATTGTTTGTTATTGATTTAAAATAAAGTATCAGAGTCTGCAACACTAGTTGGTCAGTCATATGTACTGAGCTCTAACAATGTTTATATTGCCCACTGAAGAATCAAGAATTTCATCCAAGTTCAGAAAGCTACACATAAATATTTTTATCATAATAGTATATATAAAGACAAACAATTGAAGGTTTTGACATTATGTAAAGGGGTGGTGAAAACAGAGTTATCTATGTAAGACATTTATTTGCAAAGCTCTTGTGAAAACTGAAGGAGAGTAGGTGTTTGCTAAAGCAGAGATCCAGAGAAGGAGTATAGAGACACAGCCTCAGGCTGCAGGCCGTTCTGGAACCGCTTTGGTTATGTCAAGGATGTTTGAGCAAAGGCAGTAGCACTCCAGCTATGGTAGCAGCCCCTGACCTCCATCCCCACTCCACATGCAGACATTGGGAACTACCCAGGGGAACCATGGTTCTGTGCACATCATCAGAGAAAAGAAAGATGGAGAGGGTCTAGCCTGAGCTTCCTGCAGCATTCTCTGTGATAGGAGGTCTCAGTGTTATGGGAATTACCACTCTCAGAACAGGCAGTAGAAACTGAGTGGGGAATCATGAGCTTTCTGCCTGGCCAAAGAAACTCAAGGCAGTAATAGCCAAAGCCTGAGCAGCAGGTCATGGTTATTATACTATGTATAGGTAGCTCAGCATCATTCCAGACCAATTCAGTTATCGGTGGGTTTGAATTACTACCTACATGATTGTATGTGACAAGAAACCGTGGACTGGGATTTCAAGCAGGAAGCATGTTTACAGAAGCAGAAGCAAAGGTTAAGCAGACAGATGATTCCTTAGGCAAGTAAGGGGCTATTTCTTAAGATAAGAGTTTTATGTTTTTGTTTTTTGACCAGCTCTAGATTTTTCCATCTCATTAGCACATGTGCAGTGACAGCCACCTAGCCTGTTCAAAAGATCTGATTTTCTATGGCTAAGGAAGCGGACCAGAAAGAGGAGAAATGAGGAAGAGGACCTGGCAGCAGGAGAAAATGAGTGAGAACAAAGTAAAATGGGATCTATGAATGAAAATGACATACTGAAACCCCTTGCTTTGTATGCTAACTTTAAAAATTAATAAAATATGATGTTACTGCGGTAAAATACCATGATCAAAGCAACTTATAAAAGGAAGAGTTTACTGGGCTTATAGTTTCGGAGGGCTAAGCGAGGCAGGGAGGCATGTCTGTCAGGAGACAGCTGGATCAGAGAGCAGAGAGCTCATTTTGAAAAATGTTTCTAATTACATTTTTGGTATTTAATACAGTGCATCAACCTTATTGAGACTCCCTCCCATAGCTGTCCCTCTCATTCATTCTGTCATATATGTTCAGGCCTATCTAGTTCAAGTTTGTATTCCTAAATGTCCTTTGGTGTGAGTTTAGCGACTGGAGCCTGGTCAGCCTATCTAACGTCACTCTGTTAAAGAGCAACTCTCCTTCATCTGGCAGTGATCAGTTGCCAATAGTTCTTCAGCTAAGCTTGGGGTTTTCTTAGCCATCTCCCTACTTGTATGCTGGGTTTTTGTCTGGTTTGCGTCTTCAGGGGTCTTCTGCATGCTATCACCATTGCTATAAGTTCATATGAGCAAGTTCCCAGAAGCCTGGAAAACTGTTTCCTTGTGGTCATCCACCACCCCTGCCTCCTACAGTCTTCAGCCATCTCTTTCACAATGGTCCCTGAGCCCTAGGTAGGTGAGACTGAGTCCTACCCAGGGACATGAACTCTGCAGCCCCTTAGTTTCTACATTTTGGCCAATAGTGGTTTTCTGTGTTAATCGCCCTCTGTTGCATGAGGAAGCTTCACTGGTGAGTTGAAAGGTCCATTCATATCCTCTCTGGCCCCCGTTCCACTCTGCTGTGTGAGTCTTAGGTGCAGACGTTCCATTGTAGATGTGTCACTTAGGGTCAGGCATCCCACAGACACTTATTCTCTTTGTTTGACCAGTGGTGGAACTCTGTAATAATCTCCATCCATTGCTAAAAGAAGCTTCTTTGATGAGTGGTGACAGGAATACTTGTCTGTAAATATAAGGTTTTTATTTAGCATACAGCAAGAAATTAAGTTTGTCTAGGAATGTGACAGATGTAGGTTTTTCTCTAGGAGCTGTGTGCTTTCAGTATCACATATGAGTCCCTCCCATTGACCGGCTTTTAAGTAGACAGCTGTTGATTATCCCCAAGATAGAAGTGCGCTACTGCACCAATAGAGACAGTTTACTGTGGTGCTCATTGCTGTGGTTATTAGACTTTACAGCTGAGTTGAACCATTGATTGATTGTCTCCCTTAGCAGCTTGCTTAGTATCACTGTGAAACTACTACAGCCAGTACTCAGGAAGGAGGTTTCTAGGTCAGTTTCAGCTCCATTGCTCCAAGTCCCATGTCCAGAATACAGCCTGTCTTTAACGATAGAGTCTTACCTTCACATTCTGGCACGCAATTAGGGACTGTGACAATAGCCTGTGTTATTTGGGGGAATTTCTTGGACTACCCTAACCAACAATTTGAAAGATTTCTCCTGTCTGGCTCTGTATTTCTTGTTATATGTCTTCAGCTACACACACACACTCATATGCATACACTGTATGTGTAATTTTCAGCAGGATTTTGAACTATTCTATTTCCCTCTGGTTTTTCACACCACCTAAGCATTATTTATCTCTTCCTGTATAACCCTTCCTCCTTTGAGAACTCATATCTTTAAGCAGGCCCAGTTAACAGAGAGAGACAAACTGGAAACGGCCATGGTTATAAGCTCTCAAGTTCCAGGCTCAGTGATGCACTTCTTCCAGCAAGACCACACCTCCTGAACCTCTAAAAAACAGCTCCATCTGTTTTTTAGACAAAGAGTTTTTAGACAAACTGGGGACAAAGAGTTCAAACACTTGGAGCCTATTAGGGACATTCTCATTCATAGATGGAAGTTTTCAGCAGCATATTGGTTAGATTAAGCTTGACAACATAAGAGGGAACTTTCGGGACATAATAAATTCTTGATTATGTCAAAGGCCATTGAGGTATTTGGTGAATAAGTGGCTTCCCATACTGAGATTCAACCACCCCTATCTCTTCTCATCTTGTAGGATGCCTATGACCCACTTGATTCGTGTGTCCAGCTGAGAAAAGAAGGAGGAAAGATCACAGGACTCATGTGCAAGTTTGGGAGGCTGAGAGGTTCCAGGCATCACTCCCACCCACATTTCATAAGTTAGAATACAGCTAATAACTGCAAGGACACCTGAAGTGTAGAGAAGCATGCAGGTTCTAACTCACAGGTCGATAATATTCTGGCACAGCCATGGGTTAGCCATTGTTGGGACATTGTGCAGACATTTTCAAATGCCTTTAAAGATTTAAAAAATATTTTATATTTCATTTAAAACTATGGGCAAATAAGATTTTACTTTTATGGAGCATTTCACAATTGCAATGTACCTAAAATTAATACAAATATGATAGTATACATACACATAACTATAATAGATTAAACGCAAATCTGGCTGGGTGGCACAGCCTTGAAAGTATGACATTTGCAATGCTGGGGCAGGAGAACTGTGAGTTTGGCACTGTCCTGAGCTATAAGGCTGGGACAGGAGAACTGTGAGTTTGGCACTGTCCTGGGCTATATATCCACAGCCCATTTCAAACCACACAAAACAGAACAGAACCAAAGATTAAAAATAGTTGAACAACCTCAAGAACAGTTGAAATCTATGCAGAGAGAACTCAAATCCAAAGAAAGGTTCTAGCATTCTACAGTGATCAGTGACTCTGAGTCTCATCCTCTCATCATTGACAGCAGTCTATCTCATCTATGTTAGCATCTTTCATTTCTGTTTCTCAACTCTGCACTTATGCTTGCCTTCAAAAGAGAAAAGTTGGCAATGCTTAACTTTTTAAAGGAAGCAAATCAATTCAATTATTTGTCAGTTTAAACTTTACTTTTGTTTGCTCGTGGACACATTTCTGAATGTGTGTAACACATTTTGATCATACTTCTCCTCCTTCCCTTCTCTTACTGCCTTCCCACTCCCTCTGAAATCCTTCTTCTCCCCAAGGCCCTCACTGTTCTAGCTTGTTATTTATTTTGCTGTGATAAAACACTGACCAAGACCAACTTGAAGAGGAAAGTGTTTATTTCATCTTACAGGTTATAGTCCATCCTGGAGGAAGACAAGGTAAGAACTCAAGGCAGGAACCTGGAATAGAAACTGAGGCAGAGACCAGGGAAGAACTGGGCTATTGGCCTGCTCAGCTATCTTTCTTATACAGCGCAGGTCCACCTGCTAGGGATGGCAGTACCCACAGTGCCTGGATCCTCCTATATCAATTAGCAATCAAGAAACTATCCCACGTACATGTGCACAGGCTAGTCTGATGGAGGAATATCCTCAGCTGAGGTTACCTCTTCCCACGTGACTCTAGTTTGTGTCACGTTGACAAAGAAACTAGCACACCCTCCTACTTTCATGTCTGTGAAACAGGGTTGCTTGCATAAGTTAAGGTGTGTAGTTATTTACGTCATGTGCAACTTACCCATGGCTACACCACTGAAGAAAATGACTCATCTTCCTCCCACAGCCATTAACTGCCAGCAACTCCTCAGATGGAGGAGCACCATTTGTCAGTTTTATATCTTCTAATGATAATTCTGATGTTTTGCATTTTTGCACAGAATATATAATGAAAGATGTAATTCAACTAACTCTTGGCTATTAATGTTAATTGTCTGATTATTGATATAAAATAACTAGATCAAAGGAACCCAAAATATTATAACAAGAGCAAAATAATAATATAGTAATGAAAGTTCTCTCTAGATATTTGTTAGATAAATTTTGTTGAAATTGAAGTTTAAATTTCATAACAGTGTTATTTTTTAAATTGTGTTATTTCAAAAATTGAAATAATCACTGACTTTTGTGTAATAATTCTCCTAACTTTAGAGAATGTCCTTGTTGTTTACATGGAATAAATTCTGAAGAGCAGAATAATAACTTTAACAATTTTTATAATTTTAATAACTTTTAATATTAAACATTTAAAATGTTATTAAACATTTTAATAGCTTTTCTTTTTGCTGTGATGAAATACCTGACAAAAGCAACTCATGGCAAGACATGTTTGTTTGAGCTCACAGTGCATCATTTCAGGGAAGACTTCAGTTCTGGGTTGCTATTCCTGTGAATGCAGCAGCGAGGTGTCAGCCACATGTATCCGCCATCAGAGAACAGGCACAGAGGCATGCATGCATGCCGCTTACTCCCCCTTTCATCAAGTCTGGTACTGTAGCCCACGGACTCTCCCACTCATGGCAGATCTTTCCTCAGTTAATCCACTCTAGCAACAAGGACCCTCACAGTCACCGAGGTGATCCTAAATCCTGTCAGGCTGACAATCGGGATTAGTCTTCTAGATGTGCACACGCTGCTCTTTTCATACCTGCCTGGCCAGCCCCTGTTCCCAGCAACACAACTGCTGCTGTCCAAGCTGATACACTGGCCTCCTGGGGAGGCTATATATATATATATATATATATATACACACACACACACACACACACACACATTAGTGTGACTTAACTAAATGGCAGCTTTAATGTTAGCCAGTACCAAAGCCAGAAAGTCTCTTCTGATTAGTACTTAAAACACAGCAATATCATACACACACACACACACACACACACACACACACACACACTTTAAAAGCACAACTGTTTACACATTTTCAGATGAAAACAAAATTCTGCTTAGACATATTGATATGAAGTGAATAAACCATAAATTTAGCTATTTTCAAAATCTCTCTGTTATTTCCAAAATAAGTTACTCAGACTCTAGTTTTCTCCGTTTCAAGGTGGGGCTCACTATCATTTGCTGACTTTTCTGCTGGTGCCCTGATGGAACTAAAGACAGCCAGTCTTTCTGATTGGTTTAAGGCTGCTGCAGTGGCTGGTGGTGATCTCTCAGGAACTGATTGGAGTGATTTCTGCCCTTCTGATGAGGAGGCTCTCTTTTTGTCAACCCTGAGTATCCAGATCTTAATTTCCCATATGCTAATGCCAGCCCCAAGTTGGCATAGAATTTCTACCTGTGCTCTATACTTGATTACCTCACGGCAAGCATCTCTATCCAGCCACTTTTCTACTGATTACTGGACTGGATGTGGCTTTGAACACCCTTCAAAAAGCCATATTCATTTTCTTTAAAAAGCAGCATGCAATACATTTGCTTCAAAATATGCTGGGACTCTTGGGTGACAGTTCTTAAGCTTTGGAGCACAGGTAATGATGAATAGTCTGGTGTTACACACAAACATAACGTATCTGTGAGTGCTGGCGCATCTGCGGTTAGTTAAGTTTAGAATTCGGATGCCTACTAGAGTTCACCCATAAGCCAGGGACTGTCTTTGATTCTTGAACATGTTCACTTCTTGGGATCTTTGTTTGGGGTAACCCTTACTTTATTTACCACTACACAGCTCCAAGGACTAGCGAGCCTTCTGTATTGGTTAGGTTTTGTCAACTAGACACAAACTGGAGTTACCTAGGAAGAAGGAACCTTAATTGAGGAATTTCTTCGATCACACTGGCCTAGGGACATGTCTGTGAGGCATTTTTGTAATTTTTAATTGATGTAGAGAGGGTTCAGTCTACGTGGGTGGTGATGTACCTGGATGGTCCGGGAGAACAAGCCCAGAGAGCAAGCCAGTAAAAACAGTTTTCCATGGTCTCTTGTTCAGTCCCTGCCTCTAGATTCCTGCTTAAGTTTTTACCCTGATTTTCCTCAACGATGGTCTGTGATGTGGAAGTGTAAGTCAAATAAACTTTTTCCTCCCCAAGTTGCTTTGGCCATGGTGTTTTTCACAGCAAGAGAAACCGAAGTAGAATACCCTCTTAGACCCTGTGGGGATGATGGTGTAGAAATGTTTGTTATTTTCATTCTTGGATTGTAGGTAAATGATTACTTCTTGCAACACTGTAAAAAGAAAGTTAGAATCATTCAATAATTAACTTACATTTTTCTCAGTATTCAGGAATGTTATTATGGTAGAATTAACAATATTATCTGATCTCCAGCTTATTGTTCTGCTTTATGGCTAATCCTCAGCAATTCACTTTTCTGTGATTTCCTGTCAAGTAAGACAGTAAGTAAGACAGTAAGTAAGATAGGCACTATGTAAATCAACCAGTAAAGAAATGTGGGCATATTTGGATTCCCACAAATTAATTTCAATGTTAATTCATTAAAAGTTGCACTGACTTTTTTATGTCAATGGTGCTTATTCTTCATCTTTATTAGTAAACATACTTCCAACATGCTGGGATGATTTCTGAGCTAAATGAGACACTCAGATCACACTCCCTCCTCCCAAGGCTTGGGGACTGTCACGTAACTAAGGGGATGGAAGGACTGTAAGACCAGAGGCAGTGGATGATGACAAAGCAGTATGTTCCAGACACAACAGGTGGTTGCACATATGAGCTCACAACCATTGCACAGCATGCACAAGACCTGCACAAGCTCAGGCCAGACAAAGTCCCAGGACAGAGGCGGATGTGGGCACAATATCCCACCACGAGCTGAGGAGCTATTGGGAACTGACAGCTAACAGAAAAGGGGGAATCAAAATTCTTTAGGGGTGTGGCCCTTGCAGGTCAACCACGCTGCAGTGGATGACCACACACCCAAGAGAACAGGAGCTGCACAAATTGAACTCAACGAGTTTAAGGAAAAGAAGACACAAAGTTGTGCAGGCAAGAAAGGAGGGGCCGACCTGGCATGAGTTGAGGGAGAGGGTGAATATGATTGTGGTGGTTTGAATAAGAGTATTCCCCACAGGCTCCTAGTGTCTGGACATTCTATCCCTAGTTGGCTGTACTGTCTTGGGAAGTCTTAGAAGGTGTGACCTTGCTGGATGAAGTGTATTATTGGGGGTGCACTTGGAGAGCTAAAACCTTCCAGATTTTCAGTAGCTCTCTGTTTCTCATGCTTGCTTTCTGTTCTGGCTCCCAGACGGACCGGACTCTAATCCACCTGGAACTTGGACCCTGGAACTGGAAGCTCAATAAACTCTTCTCCCTGTAAGTTCCCTTGGTCATGGTGTTTTATTACAGCAACAGAAAAGTAACCAACACAATGATCAAAATATAGTGTATGAAATTCTCAGAGAACTAATAAAATAGGGGAAAAAATTGAATACCGTTTGAGGTTTATTATTTTTTTATTGACTTGTTTATTTTTGAGACAAGGTCTCAATATTTTACGCATGCTGGGTGAACCCCTAGGAACAAGTGATTCTGCATCATCTGCATCTTCAGTCTCTTGAGCAGCTTGGGTTATAGGTGTATGCCACCATGTCCAATTTATTATGTGCTTCATACTATGAGCTCTGAAGTTCCAGACCTGGATAAAAAATTCTTATTTTTTTTCTTATTTATTTGTTTTGAGACAGAGTCTCCCTGTAGCCCATCTGTTTTGGAACTTACTGTGTAGACCAGGCTGACCTTGAACTCACAGAGATCCACCTGCCTCTGCCTCGAAAGTGCAGGGATTAAAGGCATTCACCACCACACCTGGTAGAAATCCCAATTTTGACAAACACTGCCTGTGACATTCTGGATAATTAAACTATGTAAGCCCCAATTTTCTGATTTTCTGCAAAATAGAAAGTGTGTGGGGCTAAGAATGATAGATGATATGTTTATAAATGATTGACCCATTCAAAACAGGAACGGACAAATGCTCAGATACTACTGAGAATCTCTGAGGACAGGTTTCCTCAGAAAGGCCCTGCTTTATTATTTATTTCAGTATTTAGAGAGTTCTCCTCCCTTCCTTTCTCCTGTCTTCCTTCTTGTCCTCTTGTCTCAGCTCACCTTCCTTTCTTCCCAATCTCTCATTTGTGACCTGTAGAAGTAGTATATAGTCTTTGTTGAATTTTAAATTATGAAATAACAGTTCTAATCCCGTCTTATGTGATTCTGGATTCCCCACATAACTTATCTAATTTTCAGTTTTCTTTACAATTTTTGTAGTGTGGTATGTGTAAATGGTTGCTAATAAGTTTTAATAAAAATATTATTTTGTCAGGAGTACAAAAATTCCTAAATCTTCTCTCAAAAACTCATCATCTGGATTTCCAGCCAAACTGGAGAATTAAAACCTGTTTCCATGTTACTGTGAAAGGGAATTACCAAGATCAGAAAGAAAAAGCTTGGTTTTTAGGAGAGAAGACTTCAGAAATTCACAAAAGGAGTGACCGGACAGATGAAAAGTACAGAGAGACAGAAGACCAATGTACTAAGGAGAAGAAGGCCATGTTGAAGGCAACTCCAGTCATGTGCCCTGGTGGGAAGCAGCCTCATCCTAAAGGAGCTTGTTTTCTCCTCAATGGTACTAGAGACTGAGCTTTCAAGAGAAGGCTCCTTACTAAAAAGATTCCAAAATGAAAATGAGAAGACCTATCCAAACCAACAGATGGGCAAATTACAGCACAGCAACACAAGAAACACGTGTAAAGAAGAGCAACATGGCTCCTCCCAAAAGGTCATAACTTCTGAACTCAAGGATATGCTATGGGTAAATGACTAGAAGAAAATATCAAGAATTTACTAGAAAAAATAATTAATAACCTTAAAGATGATAGAAGCAAACAGATGAATGGAGGAAAGCAAGCAATCCAGGACTGGAGAGGCAAGAGAACCACACAGAGGAGAAAGTCCCAAGAGTACACAGAGGAGAAAAGTCAGAATATGGATGCACAATTCAACAACATGAAAGAGAAATCCAGCAAGGACACCGAGATTCTGGGAAAAGCACATGGAGATGCTATAGTGAGAGACTCAATGAATCAAAATAAAAACACATCGGAAAGCGTCACCGACAGACTTAAGCAAAGGAATCAGTATCAAGGATAGAAGACAAGGTCAAGAAATCACTTCTTACAGCGTCAGTAAAGGAGAAAGATAGATAAGCACCAGCACTCGCCAAGAACTCTGATACAACAAAGTCCTGAGCCTGAGGCTGCTGCACAGGATCGTGGAGGAGTTGAGACTACGGCATAGAGAAATTGTTTAATGAAACGATAGCAATTAACACTTCCCCAAACTAAAGAAATGAAGGCACAAAACAAGAAGCAGTTCACACCTCAGAGAGACAGGACCAGGAGAAGAAGGTGCTCATCACAAAACACAGAAAATGTCAAGAGGCCAAGAATTCAAAGCAAAGAAACAATATTAAAGTTATGAAGAAAACAAACTAGGCTGTGAATATAAATACAACAGATAATATCAGGTCCTTAAGCAGCAACTCTAAAAGCTAGGAAAGCAGGAAATGAACTATTTAAAAGTCCTGAAAGTAAACAATTGTTAACTAAGATTTCTTTCTGTGGCAAAGTTTTCTTTAAAACTGATGGAGAACAAGGACATTTCAAGATACGTACAAAGTAAGGCAACTCCTAACAACCAAGCCGGGCTGAAGAAAACGCTCAAAGAAACTCTATACATAGGTGAGGAAGAGAGACAGTCTCCATCATAAGAGCGAAGAAAATGCACTTGATGAGAGGAACAGAGGAGCAAAGGCCACGAGGGAGGGATCCATCATTTCTAACACAGTGAAAGAGTAAGCCTCTGCTACCAATAGAAAAGGAAGAGAAAAGTGTTCCAACCAACCAGAAGAGCAACCAACACAATTATAGGAAGCAACATCTCTCAATAGCAACCTTTAATGTTAATGGCTTTAACACTCCTCTTCCTTCCAACATGCCTCAGAAGCTAGTCAACAGGTTTAAAAAACAGGCTCCAACTAGCTGTTGTCTCCGATGTACACACCTCACTGCCCAAGAAACCCATAGCCTGAAAGTCTAAGGATGGAAGTCAACTTATCAAACAGAGACTGAAAACACATTGCCATGGCTACTCTGTAACTCATGAGATGATTCCACACCCAAGTTACCAGATGAAATAGAGAGATGCACTACATATTAATAATGATGGCAAGAAATGATAACCAGGATGAAGTTAATGAAATAGAAACTTAAACATGTATGACCTACCAAGCTTAAATTAAAGGTGTGTAAACAATAGAAAGATATGAATATCATGCAATGAGATAGAAAAGAATTATTGTCTCTCAAAAGTAAAGCCAAGGGCAATATGGATTCAGTGTTAAATGCTGGCAAGTCTTAAAAGTAGAGCTAACAGTAATGATCCTCAAACTATTTCATAAGGAACAAGATAGACTGAGTTGGGTGTGGTGTGCATGCTTTTAATCCCAGAATTTGAGAGGTAGCAGCTAGGGAATTAGAAGTTCAAAGTCATCCTTGGCTACATAGATAGAGACTTCCAAAAAAAAGCTGGGCTATGTGAGACCTTCTTACCAAAACAAATAAATAAATAGTAAGGAACACTGTAAAGTTCATTACAAAACCCAGCATTACTGTGATAATAAATGTGAACAAACAAAACAAAAGAAAATTAAAGAACAATTTTCTTAAAAAACACAGTTACAATTCTCAATAAAAAAAACTGAAAAGTGAATTCAAGAACACTTGAAGAAAGTCATACGTCTTAACCAAGTCGCGGTTGTCTTCTGAAGAGACAAGGTTAGCGCAAATAAACAAAGTCAACAAATGTAATTTAGCACGTATATAGACAAGGGCAGAAATCACATAATCATTTCGATAGATGCAGAAAAGTCCTTTGAGTATGTTCACATCCCTTAATGATGTTGAAAACTCGTAAAGAAAATGTGGGTAAAAGGAAACTACCTCAAGGTAGTGAGGGTTGTTTATGACAGGCCTGTAGCCAGCTGTACAGTAAATGAATTTCTTTCATCATTAAGAATGCAGGCAAAGGTGTGCACTTGCCCCTTTGTTCAGTACAGAGCTCAAAGTCTTATCCTGAGCACACAGGCCAGGAGAAACAACACTGACAAAAACAGGAAGGAAGATGCGAAAGTACTCCTATTTGTATGCACTATGCTTAGAGACCCTAAAGATTCTACCAGGAACCACTCAGACCAGATAAACAGCTTCAGCTGGTGGCAGTCTAAAACAATAAACACATAAAACCCAGGAGCTTTCCCATGTGCTAACAACAAACTTGTCTTAAAAGAAATCAGGAAGAAAAGTTTCATTCACACTGGGTTCAGAATCCTTTGAATAAACCTAACCATGGAGGGAACAGATATCCAAAATGGAATTTTAAAACCCTAAAGAAAGAAACAAGAAAACACTGGAAAACAGAAGAACATTCTGTGTTCATAGGTCAGCAGAATTAATTTTGAGAAAATGACTACGTTGCTGAAAATGACCTACACATTCAACATAATCCACATAAAACTACTGTGACATTTCTTCACATGGTTAGAAAAGAAAAAAAAAATCCGAAATTTGTTACATAACTCCAAAATATCCCTAACAACCAACACAACTTTGTATAGAAAGAGGAATAGTTGATATGTCACAACTTAGGCTTCAAACTACACTATAGAGCCATTACAGCAAAACCACGTGGCATAGAAATGGCCACATAGGCTGCTGGGCAGAATAGAGAAGCCAGAAAGGTTTCAGAGGGGTACGATGAAGAAAAGACAGTTTCTTCAACGAATGGTGCTTAGAAAATGGATATTCACTTGTGAAAGACTGAAACTAAATCCAAATCTCTCAGTGTGCACAAAACCTATTTAAAATGGATCAGAGACTTTAGTATATGACCTGAAACTTTGAAAGTGCTGGAGGAGAACAAAGACAAACAATTCAAGATCTAGACATAGGAAAGAACTTTCTGAATAGGACTTCAGCAGCACAGGAAGTAAGTAATCCTAAGGACTGACAAATGGAGAGCCTGAAGTTAAGATGTTTTTGTACAGCAAGGAAATAATCAGCAGACAAATCAGCCCAGAGGGTGAGAGAAAATATTTGTCAATTACATAGCAGATGGGATTAATATTTAAATATAGAAAGATCACCTAAATTAAATAGAAAAAAATCCAACAGATCAAGCGGTCAACAATTGGGATAATGGGCTGGATAGTTCTCAATGAAAGGAATACAAATGTCTAATAAACCAATTGAAAACTTGTTGGACACTCTCAGCCATTAGGGGAATGAACATTAAAACTGAGATTCTATCTTAACCCGAGTCAGACTAGATACGATTAAAGATAAGCAATAATAAATGCTTATGAGTATTTGGGGAAAGAAGAAACTTTATTTCCTTCTGATGGGAATATAAACTGGTGCAGCCAGTGTGGAAACCCACGGGAAGGTTACGGAAGGAACTAAACAGATCTGCCATATGATGTTGCTAGACTACTCCTCAGTGTGTACCGGGAAGATCTGAAGATGCACAGAGATACAGTGACCAAGATGTGGAGATAGCCTAGAAACCTCTCAGCAGAAAAATGGATAAAGAACATGACACAATGTACTTTTATGTAGGTGTAGGGAAGAATGAAATGAAAGCGTTTGAAGGACAATTGATCAGTTCAAGATGATGATGTTAAATGAACAAAGCAGACTCAGAAAGCGTCATGCCATGCTTTCTCTCATACACAGAACACAGGTTTAAAATCATACATGTGTATATGATATGGATATAGACACACATAATGTGTGTGTCTCATATCTGTATACACAATATGTGTTATAGAATACATGAAAAGAACAAGCACAGTCCTGAGGAGGAAGAGGTCTTCGGGCAGTGGGAAAGGGTCGCAGGAGAGGCTACAGAATCTGGAGGGAACGATTTGGGGACAGGCAGGAGACAGCAGACGGGTGAAGGGGGACCCAGGAGGGCAGCGAGGTGGGACACAAGAGCGAAACATGAGATCTGTGCAGGGGAAATGTGACCAATGCAATCCGTTTCTTTTTATGTTAAATGAAAACATAAGAAATCATTTTTAAAAACTCACCCCGTGTGATAAACAGAATGCAAACCAAGGCTTCGAAGGCCATGCAAATAAAGCTAGCAATTTAGGTAGCTCTGGGGTCCCAGTTGAACCCCAAATAATCTATTTTGTTTTACTTTATTTTAACACAAAGTAGGCTAAAAGAACTTCAAAACGTTTGCTTTGCCTATTTTTCCCTGAGCCAAACCCACGCCATGCTCTTCTCACCCAGACTCAATGCTAAGAAGTGAAAGACCCTAAGCCGCTAGGACCACCAGCCCAGTGAGAGGGCAGGAGAGACCTGAGCGGAAGGGGTAGTCAGGCAGGATGAGCCTCTCACAGTGGGGGAAGGCGCGGGCGAAGTCAAGCCAGATGAGACTCTCATAGTGCTGGTGATCTTTGACTACTCGAAAGTTCCAAACTCATGACTGACCCTCACCTGGATGAAGAAATGACATTGGCCCATGGTGGAGAAAGACCTCTTTTTCAGAGCTTTGAGCACAGTAGGCGTTCAGTATTTGTACTGGTAATTGGCAAAGCTGGGGCTGTACCTTTTCAGTGAAAGAAACCATCTTTGGCTGTCTTCCTAATTAGGGCATTGGAGGACAGAAGCCAGAAATTTTAATGGAAACAACCTGAGTGGCTGTCTAGGTTAGAGACCAATATCAGCCAGAGGATCAATTAGTTCTTTGGATTCAATCCTGAGTTTCTCTGTGACTCAAATCAGCAAAGTTGTGTTTAGAATCACAGGCTCTGAATTCGAATGTGACTAGTTACACAACCATGAGCCAGTCGTTTGACCTTCCTCAGTTTTTATCCTAAAAATGAGAGCAACTGTGATATTTATCTCTGCAATAAAGACTTTGATCTTGCCTAAAGAGAAGTTTGGCAACTGTCCTTGGCCATTGGCCACTGGTCACTAGAGGTTATCTCTAAGCCTTTAGAATATCTTGTCAGATAAGAAAGTCTTGCTTGTACACAGAAATTTCAGCTATGCCAGAAGGCTCAACCATCTGCTTTATGAGTGAGGGTCTGGGTCACTTGGCCAAAGAAAAAGCTGGAGGCTAAGGTCAGTCATGTGGGTAGTTAACCATGGAGTCCCAATAAAGATTTTGGACACCAGAGATCAGATGAGCTTCCCTGTTTGGCAATGCCCTTTTGTTACACAGGAGGAGCTAACATGCTTCATAATTATACAAAGACAGAATATCTGAAAGTTAGTGTTTAGTTGGAAACCCTCTGGACACTGCCAAATGTTGTTCCTCCTTTAGTCAACTTTGATCTTTGTAATTTAGATAGATTCAATTGTAACTGGAAGTATCATACTTTAGTGAATATTGTGGGTTTTTCTAGCTAATTATTGATACTAAGGGCAAATTTTAAAAGCATTTTAATTGAATTTTTGTGAATTTCATACAATATATTTTGATTATATTAAGACCCGTTCCCTGAGCCTCCTACTAAGCCTTTACCTGATTTGATGTGCATATGTATAAAGGCCTATCATGTGTCCACATGTCCTTCAGTGTGGATCCACTGGAGCCTGGTTAACCTATCCATGATCATACCCTTAAGGAAGATTGACTATCCGCCTCCCAGCAGCTATTGGTTGCTAACAGTTCCTCAGCTAAGGTTGGAGTTTCTTCCCCACTTTCACACTTCTATGCTAGGATTTTGTCTGACCTTATGAGGGACTTGTTTATGCTGTCAGTTTTGCTGTGAGTTCATATAAATAACTTCCCAGCTTTCTGGAAAACTCCTCTGTTTCCTAATGATCATCCACCACCTCTGGCTCTTAAATTCTTTTTGCCCTGTCTTCTACAATGATTCCTGAGATTTGGGAGGCAGCATTTTGATAAAGGTGTCCTATTTGGGGGATAATAAGCACTCTTCAGTCTCTTATTCTCTGCACTTGGTCACTTGTGAGTCGATATTGACCCATCATCTGCTTCACGAGGATTAGTGCTAATCAAGGGGTATAACACTAAGTCATTCTGAGTTAGTTTAATCCTATGTCTGTTTAGCAAAATAATAGTAATAGGCTCTCCCATGTGGCCTGTGACCTGTCTAGCCTCAGATTCCTAGACCCAATATCAGTGCAGGGTACGGTCTCTATCTTGTGAAGTGGATCTTAAATCCACTCAGAAAGTGGTTGCTTACTCCCACAGCATCTGTGCCAGTATTGCACTAATGGACCTATCTTGCCAGACCAGTTGTTGTAGTTTTAAGGATTCATAGCTAGGCAAAGTTGATGATTACTGTTCTCTTCCAGTAGCATGCAGATGCGTTATGAAAGCTAGCTGATAGAGGGAAGCACTGAAGTCAGTACCAGCTTGATCTCTCCCTGTTTGTTCTACAACTAACCTATGTAACATCTTCAATGATAGAGTCAAGCTCTCCTGGGTAACCAAAAGCAGGGGCAATATCCAGGATCGCTTGAGGGTCTATGGGACCCGTGGCCAACAGTTTCCAAAGAGAAAGTCCGTTCTTGTCTTTGTTTTTTCTTTGGTAGCTTATGGTGTCTAATAGCGGCAATATTCCCCTGTTATATGGTGACTCGTTTTAATTTCTTTTTATATTTTTATAGTTATATACTTTCAGAAGCCTCTGCAGTGGTAGGTTTCCCCATGGCATTTTCTAAAGGTCCGTAGTCTTATTTATCCTTCCTCATGCTCCCTCCTCTGCCCTGCCCTCCTGTTCTCTCTTAAGCCTAAAACTCCCTCCCCCTGCCCCCTTTATGACACTGCATTCTGTCTGCCCTGTTATGACGTCTTCCCCCCATGGCCCTGTATGAGTTTCCTGACCTCTTTTGGGTTTTTCCAAATAAAACACACATAGCTGAAGATTCATAGCTGGCATCCACTTATGAGAAAGTATATGTGATACCTGTCTTTCTGGGTTTGGGATACCTCACTCAGGATGATTGTTTCCAGTTCCATCCATTTACCTGCAAATTTCATAATTTCATTTTCCTTTCAGTTTTTAAAAATTATTTTTACTTTATGTATGTAAGTACATTCATTCATTCAGTGCCCACAGACACCAGAAGAGGGGCATCAGATCCCCTGGAACTGGAGTTACGGATGGTTGTTAGCTTCCATGTGAGCGCTGGGAACTGAGCCTGGGTTCTTTGAAAGAGCAGCCAGTGCCCTTTACCACTACCCATCTCTCCAGACCCAGTTTAATTTCTCTTAACAGTTGAGTATTATTCCATTGTATAAAAGTACCATATTTTCATTATCCACTCTTCCACTGATAGACGTCTAGGTAATCTTGGAACTGGTGAGCTTTGAATTGTGTCACAGGTATGAGCTATGTTCTGCTAGCTTACACTATTTTACAGCTTCGTGGAAGATCCACTTAGATAGCTAGGTTCAATCAGGGTAGTCCATAAATAAATCACCTAGAATTGCTGTTGTTTTATACCACCTGAAGCTATACCACGTTGTGAGTGAAGGACCCAAAAAGAGCCAGGTTCTCATGGTCAAAACTAAGCAAATAAATGTATAGAACACACTTATATTGCAAAAATCACATGTTCATCTGAATTTCATATTTAACTTTGCTTCTGAAATTTTATCATGTACACTGAAACTTGGGCTAACTTATTTGCTAGATGGGAAGACTGATGTCTACCGAGGTTAGCATCCCAGGACCCATAGAATGAAGTTGGTCTGGGATAAGATAGTGCATCTTTGGATTCTCAGGCACTGAAAGGACAGTAAAATATACTTCAGATAGAGGAAAATTCCTTGGGGTACAGACAAACATGGGAGTTTAAAATATGTTAAATGGGAGTAATGTAATGGTAAACCACTTGACCAGGGGATCCAGGAAGACTCCTGCATTTTATCTGGAAACCCATCTTTGACAGACAACTTAGATTTCACATTAGTACAAGCTTTTTAAAATCTATTCTAATACTGGTCAATGCCTTGATACTGTAAAGATATATCTAAAGGAAATTTTGTATATTTTTCTGGGTATCTGTCATATTTATATATATATTGGTGTGTTACTGATGATGTTGTTCTATGCATGTTAGTTTGTTATAATTTCAAAGTGTTAGTGCTTTCAGCTCCACAACAACTTATAGGAATAGACCAAGCACTTAGCAGAATCACTGTTTTATAAAATGAGGAAAGTGGGGCTCAAAATTTTTGGCATGGCAAAGCTGCTGTCTGTCATGCTGATCAGAAAATGTTAGATAGCAAAAAGCCTCAGAAGACTAACTGGAATAGACTATAAACTCTTTAGTTTATCTGTTTCACTGGTCAATCACCAGATCAAAGGACCACCCCCAGGAAGGTGGGTTCACCTTAAGTTGTACTAAATAGATGGGTGGAATACTGAGTGTGTTAATGAGGCAGTGAACTTTTCCTGCTTGGAATCCATGCTCCAGGGCAGTACTTCTCGTCCCCACCACAGACATGTAGCTCTCTGTAAGTCTGCCCTCTTTTCTGAATTCTTCAGAAAAGCGTAATCTTTCCTTTTCTTCTTTTTCTTCTTTAGATCCCTTTTCTAAAGTGCTTTCTCTAAGGCTTTGGGCTGCCCCGGCATCTTGAATTTCTTTACTTTTTCTCTAAAGCTTCTTTTCTCAGACATGTGGCTGCCAGTCGACCACGTGTCTGAGTTCCACGCAGGCTCCATATCTTCATGACTTTTTGCCTTCTTTTCTTCTCCCTCCATTCTCTTCCTCCAGGCAGCTGCCTACCTTGAGGATTTTTCTTTAAATTCCAATAAAATTGTCCTAAATCTTCTGTCTGGATCCATTCTTAAATTCTTTTATGAATGAGACTAAGAGCCCACAAGAGGATGCTCTTCTCCTCATGTCAAAGGGATCTACCCTTCCCACACCTGGTCTACAGTTTCTTCATTTTTCAGCAGCTCATGATTCCAGACATATACGGGTTACATTAGAAACAGAGAAACATTTCCTTTCATTAGCATACCTGCCTGTGCTAATCCCACCATTATTGCTGACTAACATAATGAGAAGTGTAAGATTTCCATGTTAGAGACAAGATCTACTCCCACCTTCTCCGTGTACGGGATGAGGTACTGGGCAATTTAACCTTCAGGAGCTTCAATAATAGCAACATCTCTCTGACAGGGGCCCCTCTGTGCTAAGTAAAACCATGCTGATAAAGTTCCTGGCACTTGCCAAATACACTGTTCAAAGGTTAACACCGCTTTTCTTTACTGCCATTAATAAAGAATTAAATGAAATATTGGTTAATTTTTCTTGATTATTACAATTTGACTTTAGGGAAAAGAATTATGAAGTTGCTTACCAAATTTTTAGATTTACTGTAAATCCTTTCCACACACCCTTGGTTTTCAAACAATTGATTTTAAACTATATTTTTGTGGTTTAAACATCCATGTTTAGTTTGAAGGATCCCTGGAAAATCTTGGTATGGGTGGTCTAAAGCTAGCTGCTTTAGATGAAACTGTTTATTTTGTAGATAATTCAGTAACAATCCTGTTTTGAGTTTCCTGCCCTGGATAGCATCATGTTTTACAAATATATGAGATAAACATGCTGATGTCACAAACAAAGGCCCTTTCATTCAGAATAAATACAATCATGAGGATCAGCTGCAGACTTGTCTATACACCCTGTCTGACTAACGTCTATATCGCATTTGGCTACAGAAGTTGTTTGAATCATCAACACAGAAATACACAAAACCTACTTTACAATGTGCTGTAATTAATGTGTTTGGGAAGGAACTACGGAACCTCCACAACCTCACTGAGGCAGAGAAAACTCATTTACACTCTGCCTATGACAGCCTTTGACTTGATTTTGAACATTAAAAACAGTGAATCATGAGAAAGGATGAATTCAACCTCCCAGCTTTCTGCCATCTCTTCAAGTCCTTTCCCCTCATCTACCTCAAAGAAGACGTCTTTTGCTTCTTGGTGCTCTTTTTCTTGGATGCTTGGCTATGGACTGGCTCTTCCTGGGGAGATTTTACTGTCTTGATAGGGGCTCAGTCCCACTTAGACAACTCAGAGCTTCTGGGAACGATGCACAGGCATCTGGTTTTAAAGCTGTCCAAGTGCTTCCAGTCAAGCTTTGGCATTAATCTGAGAAGTGAGAAGATAAATCTTTTACCAGGGCAGCTGTTTTTGCCAGGCTGACTGTCACCTGAGGAATTTCAGAGCCACTGTCAAAGCCAAGGTCCCCATTGTAAGGTGGTCCGATTTCATTCATCTAGGATTTTCTCCACAAGGCAACAGCTTCCCAGTAATATACATCTACAGTGAAAACTACCCCCTTGATCCTTCTGATCCTCCAGAGAGAAGGCAAAGAGCTCCTTTTCTTTTGTCTGCAGATTTCTGGATAGTGCTTAAGTACACAGTTTCTAAGCTCTGTAGTACATAGCTAACTACTTTTAAGTATATCTGCATAAAAATACATGATTAAGACAAAAGAAGATTAAAATTACTTTTAAAATGATAGATTGTGCACAAAAGTTATCAAAAGAAAGAAATTAAAACCAGAAGTGTTAAAAACACTAAAAAAAAAAACAAAATTCAACCACAGTTAACATGTTCTTGAACATTTAGTGCTAGGACTAGGCTAAATATTTCTTGTGTGTTTCTCATTTAAACCTCACTATTGTCATGTTTATCTTGATTGAACTGAAACGGAGTCTGTACTGAGATTTGGTCATTGTGATCATATGCTCAGCACATGTGACACTGTGTCAGGTCTAAGTTTTTACCCCTCTTTCTGATTAACATGGTAACCCCTCACGATGTCATGAGAGCTGGCCAAAGATACCAGACTCTTAGACACAGAAAAGCAGTGACGATGGCCAGTCCTTTGGGAATTGTATCATGCAGACTTGTTTCTGTCCCTTCGCCAGGCATTCTAAATTGTAAAGGGAAGCCACACCTAATGGTCAGCTGCTACCTGCTCACCCTTCAGATACACAGAAACCTGAATATTATGTGACGTCCATACGTTATCAAGACGTGCAGTACCTTTCTCCTTTATTCAGCCTTGTGCTCAGCTATGACATATCATGTAAATTACTGTGAAATTTAATGTTGCAGAAATGTCATATGTTTGTCTAAATAACTGTAAACTTTAGCCCCCAAAAGACTGAAATCAATTGCGGTGCCCTGGCCAGCTCAAAGAAAAGGCATACCCACTATGCGACAAAGATCCCTCCCAGCATATGGCGTCTCCATCTGTGGCCTCCTTCACTTCTTTCTATATATGACAAGCCCTTTCACAAAGGTGAGTTCACTAACAGGCACAATAGTTCCTCTTATCTTTCCCTTGAACAAGCTGGTTTTTTTCACACTGATTTTCTTCTCCTGAGTATTGCCTTTTAAGTGATGAACAGATGAACTTGGGTCCAATAACAAAGTCAAGGGACACAGCAGACAGCTAGAGTTTCATGATTTCATTGGTTACCTTGACTACTCAGATTCCAGGAGGCATAACGAAGGCAGATCTAGGTGGTTGTTGTGAATACGGTTGCTAAGACCTGTGTGAAAGGACTGAGAAGTGGGGCCTTTAAGGAGGTCTTGTCATCTCTATAATGAGTAGAATTGGGGCCTGATAAAGGAATTTATTGAGAGAGTGCATCTTCTTTTGCTCTTCTTTCTTCTAATATGTAAAGTTGTAGCAAGAGAGTCCTCACCAGATACCTGATGTTTGATCCTTGGGTTTGGACTTAGCATGCTCCAAAATTGTGAGAAATAAAAGAGACATTCTGCTCACTGAAACAATTCAGTCTACAGTATTGCACTACAGAAAAGCAAATGAACTAAGATAAGCCTCAAACAAATAATATTTATAATGAGTTCTGTGCAGTTTTGTCCAAAATTCACCCTGTATGGACATATGTTTATTCTAGAAATCAATTAAGTGTCCTCTCCATTCTAGAAGTATTTGGTCTTGTTTCATCATCCAATGTTATGTAAACCTCTTGAATATATTTTCTGGAAAAAAAACAAATGTGCTTCTGCTGGTGGGGTACAGGGGGATGCGATGCTGTCCTCTATCTGTGTTCTTAACCATGGTAGAACTTCTTCAAAAATAATTCAAACATGTAATCAGCTGAAAGTATAACATATCGTCATGACCACACAGTGTGGATCAGAACTTGAGTCTTAGGCTTGTTCTTCAGGTACGGCATCATCTTATCTTCCCAGCCCAAGATCAAGACTTTTAAATACAATATTAAGCCATGACTATGTTATGTGAACTATAATTGTATCAGTTCTATGAGAAATATTTTAGGCAACAGCCTTAAAATGAACTTTTTAGAATGTAGTTCACTATAAATGAAATATATCCAAAATATTGCTTGTTATATGTACATATTTTTAAAATATAAATTATAAGATTTCACTTTTTTTTCTTGAATTGGGGGAGGGTGTAATATATTCTCTAATAAAATTTTCAGTGGGAAAATTTCAACAAATTATACAGAGAATATATCTTAGATAAAATTAGATTGCATGCATTCAAATATCAACTGGATAAGTCACCCAAATATACAATTTAAGTGTAGGACAACAGAATAGGAACCAAAATGTCCATACATTAGCATGACATGAATTATATAGTTTTAAGATATAAAGTGTCTGATCCACAATTTATAGATGGAGGCAATGGTTCCATGAGTGCTTTCCTGGCATCCGACTCCTATGAGAACGGCCAATAATTATCTTAATATCTCCTGAAATGATCTACAAGTAATTGAAATTGATGACAACTTGAGTGGTGCCAAATGACTTGGCAGAGAGTCAGAGACTTCTCTGAACATGGCCATTTGTGCTGACCTGCTCTGTAACTGGATACAATGTAATTTGATGGATGAAGTCTAACATCAGGAGTCTAGTCCAAAACTGGGAAGCACTGCTCTCTCAAACCATCAACATGATAAAAATATGGCTTTGAGCTATGGAATGCTGAACTGGTGTTGAAAAGAATTCATATTGTTTTGGGTACTTGCTAGTTTAACATTAGCTCATTCAGTCTAGGACAACCGGCCTACCTAAACGAGCCATGATGTGTGCAGAGGGATCTCTGATGCTTGACCATCCACAGATAATTACTTGCCCAATAGATGGCAGGGAATTAAGAACAGAGACAAGATTTTGCCCAGTGGTATTTCTCTATGGATGGATGGTGTTCTGGTTTGCCTTCATTTGCTGTGTCAAAACCCTCTGACCAATATCAACTTGAGAAGGAAGGGGTTCATTTTGCTTACATGGGTCACACAGTTCATCAGGGAGTCCAAGGTAGGAACCCAGAGCAGAAACCTGGAGGCAGGAACTGGAGCACAGACAATGAAGGAACCCTGCTTAAAGATTTGCTCTTCTGGTCAATGCTCAGCCTGCTTTCTTACACAATAGACAACAACCTGCCTAAGGATGGCACCACCCACAGTGGGCTGGGCCCTCCCGTAACACTCAGCAATCAAGAAAATACCCCCACAAAAATGACCATAGGCCAGTCCAATGAAGGCAATTCCCTAGTGGAGGCTCCCTTAGCCCAGGTGTGTCAAGTTGACATTGAAGCTTATCTAGCACAGGTGGTCTGCAGAAACCTCATCCTGCATTCTGTATCACTATTTTTCAGGATCATCAGTCTCAGTTCTTGCCAGTTGTTACTGGATTCAGGATAAGAAAATTCACTTGTCTCTTTGATATTCTTGGCAATATATTATTTCCTTAGGTCAATTTGACAGTCTTTGCTAAGGACAAAATAGAAATGGCCGTGTGGCTTGGATTCAACGCACCTTCTCTTTCGTCTTTCCTCTTCCCTGATAATCACAGTGACCCTTTGTTATCTTCCCCTTCAGTGCTTACCATGTGGATCACATCATGTGGGTCACACTCTTCTACTTTGCTGCTTTTCTTTGCATTGGCACATGGAATGTTCTCTATTCAAAATAATGTTTTATTTTTAGCTGCTTAAAATAATGTCAATATTAAGAACGTTTCGAACAGAAGCCAATAGTTCTTTTATTTAGTTCTCTGACAACTTCATCCATGTATAAAATGTATTCTGTCCACCATCTTCCCCCTCCCCCTCTTTTCGATGTCCTTCCTCCCTACCCGTCCCTTTCCCAGATTCATAAATTTAGGTTTTGTTTAACCAAGGCCATCTATGTGATCACTGTATTGGGTCATTAGAAGGTACACAACTGAAAGTAATGACTGCCTTCCCCATGAATCTCTCAGTTGAAAACAGCTCAACAGTAAGGAGTAGGGCTTCCAGGGTCCACCCTCTATCCCTGAATGCCTGTTGATGGCCCCATTCTGATGCAGGCCCAGTGCAGTCATCTGCAGTTTTTGAGAGTCACGGTTACAACCGCTGTGTCTTACCCAGTGGATGGCAGTTCACATCCCTTCTTTCTCTTTCCTGGTTCTTATGTTCTTTCTGTTCCTCTTTAGCAATGTTCTCTGAGCATTCAATTTTAAGGGATGGTACACATACCTTGTTTAGGATTGAGCACTTATTCTCAGAACCTTGTACATTCATGATTCTCTGCATTCACCACAGTTCAGTGGAAACAGTCACATCTCTGATTAAAGCTGAGGGTGGTAACTGTCTATGGGTATAAACATACATATGTAAAAGGTGGCTCAACACTGTGTCAATGTAGCTAAACAACAGAATTAAATTCAGCCCAGGGACTATGACCTCCCCCTCCATGAATTTTTTAAGTGGTTTTACAAGATTCGTTATGGATTCCCATCCACAGAGTGGGCCTCACGTCCAGAGAGCAGTTGGTTGTCCCCATAACAGTCATACCACTATTAGACAAGTGGCTATTATCTTGCCTTATAGGTTGGTATCATTTGTAGGATTCACAGCTAGCGGAATCTTGTTGATTTTCTCACCCAGCAACCTGCGTAGTTTGTTCTCGAACTATGAAAGGTAGCCAGCCAGAAGGAGGCCATAGAAATTAACTCTTAAAAATCTATGCATTAATTTTACTTAATGACTAAACAAATAATAAAGGAGAATCCACTATGAAACAAGCAGTAGGTACATACTGAAGACAAAGAATGGATTATACATTCTCTCTACAAGAAAAGAGATAGCAGCCTTGTTGGTCAGAAGTGTGACTTCTTGCTGGGTGATTTCACTTGTGACTTTTAGCCAGCTAATATGAGCATGAGTTTTCCAAAACTGAGGACACAGCTAGGTGAAACGAATTATTTTCACTTATTTAGGACTTTCCCAGAGATCTTACTAAAATGGCAGATAAAAAGATTTTTGAAAACCTAAAAATCTATGTAAAAATAAAAAGAGAGAGTAAGTTCAAAGACTACAGCAGGCAAAACAATATGAACCAACTTTTAACTCTGGAAAGCTGATGGGTGACTGAGTTATCAAAGTGTAGAAGTTTTATAACTAAGACTACTGATGGACATACCCCAAAGAACCAACCCAATTTGTTCTGTGGATTCCTTAAAGGACCAGGAAGAATGCATCACATACCTCAGGATACAAGACAGAGGACTGAACTGAAAGACGGAAGACCTACTGAAAGCCTTGAAAATATCTGTTAGACCATCCTATCCTTAATCAATCCCACACAGTTATTTCTTTTTCTAATCCATCAATGTGACTGGAATAAAAAATTTCTCTCAGTGGATGTTGATGGAGACAAGCTCTCGTTTGAATACTAAATATACCTGGGCATGGCTGCGATGAGCCACACCAAGAGCCTGCCTGGGAATCATACCAAACGTGAAATTCTCCTACCATATTCCCCTTCTTGTTCCTAAAGTTCTATACAAGGCGATTTCTCAGGCAAAGAGCTAGAAAATGGTTTCTTAGAGAAAAATGAGCCCTTCGTGTTAGATTTGGTATCAGTGACAGGCTGTCTGAGTTTTCTTGTTGTTTCATATCTTATGAACATAACCTAGGAAAGGAAGAGTTCGTTTTGGCTCCTGATTTCAGAGCCCAGTTCATCATGGCAGGGAAGTCATGGTGGCAGGAGCCTGGGACAGCTGGTCACATATGTCTGCATTCAGGAAGTGAATGGTGAATAGGGTGATTTCCTTTGGTTCAGTCCAGGCCCCCAGTCCCTCAAGTTAATCTAGAGTATTCCAGAAACATCCAGAAGTCTGTCTCCAGAGGTGAGTTTTAATCAATATTAACTATCGCAGATGCCTAGATTTTAATTTGATCCCATTTTGATCATCTCACCTGCTACATCTGTCCTATGTACAGTTTCTACTCATCATTCTTCTCAAATGGGAAAAGGTTTAATAAAACCAAACAAAAATCTTACAAGAAAATCCCTAAAGAGTCAGAGAAAGGAAACAAGAAAGAAGGAAGAAAAAGAAATAGATTAAAATTAGAGGAAACAAGAACTTAGAGTAGCAGGCCACACCAATACAGATACCCACATGCACAGGTATTCCCCACCCAACAGCTGAATTAAAACCCGTAAAGAGAAGCCAGAGTTAAAGAGCTTTTTGAAATGAAAACAAAATGCCAACTTAAATTTAAAAGATCAGGAGACAGATATAGAAAAGACAGACAAGTTAAGCAGATAAACTCAGAAAATCCAACACTTCACTCATGAGTTCCAGAAGGAAAGAACTAAAAACAGAGATGGAAGGAAATTATCCAATTATAAAAACATTTCAGAATCCCCAGTTTGTAAGCCAACAAGATTTCTAGAAAGAAACAGCAAGTGTCCAACAAAGTAGACTACTTGACTATTTCAGAGCATCAAAATAAGAACCTTTAAGACTCAAAGGTCCTAAAAACTTTAAAATGATAATATGAATCCGAAGTTATTCGAGCAGTGTAGGAATTTTAGATCCAGATCAGGGATTGGAAAAACGGTGCGGTTCATAATGCTGAGAGATATAATCCAACACCATAATCTTCAATATTGGAATCTCAAAAGATCAGAATGCCTAATGCCATCATGAAAATCATAACCCTAACAGATTACAGTCGCAAATGCGTAACCATGAAACTCAAGAACTGAAAAACACAATTCTTACTGGCAGAGGTAAGACTGTAAGAGGGGTAGAAAGCCAAAATCTGGGGTAGGAATGGACCAGGGCATATGGTGATGGTGAAAAGAAATGTGCCATTTGCTCTGGCTGGCTTTCTTTCCAGCTGATGAAATGCCAGGAGTTTTAATGAAATACAGCCAAGTCTGTCTAAAGAAATTGGTGAGGTTACAGGCTGGTTAAAAACAATGCATGTTAGGAAGAGAAGACACACTGCAGTGTGTTACTGCCGTTTCCATCAAATCTGTGGGCTGTAATGAGTTCATGTGGAACGCATTTCTAAGTACCAGAAACAGCCGAAAAGATGGACAACACAAAACAGAAACCTTGTAAGGAAACCTCTGAAGGGTCAGGGCAAGGGAAAGAGAAAGGAGAGAGAAAAACTGGGGAAGCTCCACTAGGAGCCTGTGTGACTGTACAGAAAATCATAGAAGAGTTCAAAGATGAACAGCACGTAGAAAACACAGAGAACGGGTTTGTGCTCCAAAGAAGGCCATGCTCCGAAGAAAAGAAAAGAAAGAAGAAAAGAAAAGAAAAGAAAAGAAAAGAAAAGAAAAGAAAAGAAAAGAAAAGCCCACTCTTTATCTCAATGCAAAACTTCAAATCACAGTTAGAGACTAGGAAATGTGGCCATGTCCAAAGACTGCTCACATACAGTGTGCGTGGCCTCACTCTAAATTACGTGCTTCCGTACCAGTTTTCATCTGTCAGTCATCCTTCCTCTCTTCATTATTCCCTCCAAGTACGACACTTGTCAGCATTATTTTTATGTCATCTTTACATAAGTTTCGATAATATAGACATAAGTTGTGTTAATATTTTAAAGGACTTTTTTGTCTTAGACTTTTTCTTTTTAAGTTTTTTTATTGAATTTTTGTGCATTTCACACAGTACATCTTGGTCATCTCGAGACCCTCTCCCCAGTGTCCCCCATAACCTCCTGCTGGATCACATGCATTCTGTCACGTGTGTTAAGGCCTATCAAGACAAGTTCGTGTCCCCAGATGTCCCTCAGTGTGAGTTCATCCACTGGAGCCTGGTCCGCCTGTCTAGTATTACTCTCTTAAAGAGGATTGACTCTCCCTCGACCACCAGTGATCAGCGGCCAATAGTTCCTCAGCTAAGATTGGGGCTTCTTGGCCATATCTCCACTTCTGTTCTGAGTTTCTGTCTGGTTTGAGTTTGCGTGGGTTGATTCCATGAAAGTGTTTGGTATAATGTTGACTTTGGATATAAACTTTGTGTGTGTGTGTGCGTGTGTGTGTGGGGGGGGTATGTATTACAACATTGAAATTTTCATAGTAAATAAACATGTACCATTTTTGTACATCTGCATTTGTGAAAGATAAATTTCTTAAGACCTCAGTCTTTTGAATAACTGCGTATGAGATGGTGAGCTGGGGAAGCTTTTGATTCATCTTGTTAACAGAGTTGATGTTATCACAGCATTTCAGATGACTGTATTTATAAAGCTGGGGGCAACAACTGTCAACTGCTGTTAAGTACATTTATATATTTCACTTTTAGACCTAGTTCTTCATGAGGAAGATCTGTCTGCTCATAACTGTCATATCCATGTGACTGTTGTTATTGCATTTGCTTAGGACTGCAGACATATGCACTCAGTCTGCTTATTCTGCCGTGTAAGGGGCCTAGGAAATGCTCGTTCAGGGTTTTCTGCATGACCTAAATAAAATAACCTTTAACATTCAAGTAAATACCTTCTAAGGAATGCTTAAATCTTCTTTTTTTTTTTTTTTTCCAGAACTGTGTTTTTAGAACTTTGATCTTTTGGGATTGTTGGTTTTAGGGATGTTAGATTTTTAGAAATTTCTATCTTTTTAACATTTTTTAATATTCATGAATACAGTATTTGAGATTGTAGCCTAAACCCAGGGGAAACGATGGCTGGCTTTTGTTCATCAAATTTTACGGGAACATGGCCATACCCCTTGTTGACAAATCACCACCCTGCCCTCGAGCTCCCTCAGCAGAGCTGGGTGGTAGAAAGGAAGATCATAGGGACGATAAAGCCCAAAAGGTTGATATCTAGTTCTTAAAAGAAAAAATAATCAACCTACAAACCGGAGAAACAATGCCAGTTTATGAGAAAATATGACTTAGATCTGATAATCCATTACTAGCTATACTAAAAATTAATTATGAATATAAAATGGCGATTCAAGAAATGTAAAGTCTTTTACTTTCCAAATATCTTTGTTTCTCAGATTTGTAGGAAAATTTTTAAAAAATTTTGAATAAAATTTATAAGGCAAACAATAGAATTTGAAGTAAGCTGGCGGAGGGGTAGGAGAGACAGTCTTTGAGCAAGTAATATTGCTGGAAAACCTAATGTAGAGAAAAGTTGGAGTGTTCTAGATGACTTCGTGCTGAGTACATAGAATACCTTTCAAAGCAAATGCATAAGATAAGGCAGTGTACCTGCAAGGCAAGAAGTTTTACAAGAAAAAAAAACAATTAGTGAATTAATTGTGAAAAATACTCAGGTGACCATAACATAAGCACTGAATATTATCTTAAAACATTATATCAGCACGTTTGGACAATTATGATGGGAGAAGTTTGTGCACATATATATATATACTTATTTTTGCAAAGCATAAGGACTTAATCTAATTCCATGTGCTAATTAAATTATTACTAGTTTATTACATTATTTAAACTATTATGTAAATGCAAGCTGGAGAGACGTATCATTTAGTACAGTACCGACCACACAAGCAAGAGAACCTAGTCACCCATAAAAGCAGGGCATCATGGCCTGAGCCCTAGACGGGGCTTAGAGGAAGACAGACAGATCTCTCGAGCTCATTGGCTGGGCTATCTAGCCCAGTTGGTGAATTCCAGGTTGAGTAAGATATCCTGTTTCAAAACATACAAGGTACAGAATCATTAAGAAAGACATCTGACATTGACCTGTAGCTTCCACAGACTTGTTCACACATGTGCACATGCATGCACACACATATGAACATGTATACATATCCATACAAACATTTGGAATGAAAGTAATACCCCATTCAAATCTCAACATGATGAATGGTTGCTTTCATGAGTGTCAGTTGTTGGCAGGAAATCAGGAGTGAAGGACTATTAGAAAACAATGATTTTTTTTTTTTTTTTACTATAAGTCTTGTCTAGCATATTGCATGTTTTTAAAATTGTGAGTCTCTCATATTTACATAAAATTAAAATTAAATTTTAATAAAAATCTAAAACTTTGACATTTAATAATTTCAGGCGCTTGGAAAGTTTTGATTAACTAGGATTCATGTATAAATGACAAATGTTCATTGATGTTTAAACTTTTCCTGGATAGAAAGTTACCATTGGCAGATCAAAAATCTTACCAGCTTTGGTTGCACATTGCTCTCTGAGAAGGAAGGAACAGATCTGAGTTGCTGAGAATTTCAGAATGGTTCACCTTCCTAGAAATAGGTCAAATATTCAAGGGAATAGTGAGAAAAATATAATTCTTTTCTAGTATTCCTAGCAAAGTACAGTAAAGAGAGTCACTGTAAAGATATTTAGAACATAAAACTGATTTTAGGAAAAATGGTTTAATGAAGAAAATAACCAATATAGTTATAAAATATGAGACTCGATAAAAAAATGATAAGGAAAAAGATACTCTTTGTCTGGGAGTTAGCCTGTTGTACAGCTTGGGAATTTCAACTGTACTCTCAGAGAGAGGGCTGAATGCATAGTGGCTGCAAAGTGGCTGCACTGATCAACAGAATCCTCAATACAGCCCTTCTGTGATCATGATTTATAATGGTCATGATTTATAATGAGATGAAAATATCATGGCGTTTCTGTAACAGAAAATCACAATTTTTTTTTTGTTTTACCTGCATTGCTAATACTGCAACTAAAAGTTCACTGACTTTCTCCCTAAAACTTGTGGAAACATGATAATACTCAGAAAAAATTAGGAACATAATTTAGTTGGATATCAAAGAAAATGGAGATGTATGTAAAATTTTCTAAAAGTATAAAAATTTATGAGTACTATGTAATTCTCAAGACTTCTCTTCCCAAGCAGCTGAGAAAGGTGATAAAGATAAAACAGTCATAAAAATACGAGAGTTGAGAATCCAGAGCCCAGTGTAGTGAAGGCAGCTGTTTCGGAATCTGGTTGTTATGGCTCCTAAGATGGAGAATTGCGTTCTTGATTTTCCTTAATTGAAGATTATTTTTGTAAAGTAGATGTGGTCTAACTGACAATTGCTGTTCTCAAGTTTCTCAGTAAACTGGAGGAGAAACTCTCTTGTTAAAAACATGTTCCTATTTATGGTCTGAGCTTCTCCATCAAATTTCCAAATATTCTCTTCCCAAAAGAATGATGGAAAGATCGGAGATGTCAAGGGTATGGCCACATCTGTCTATTCTTTGGTCTTGACATTTGTTTTAGAATCCTCATTCACACAGTAATTTAATGTGGACTAGTACCACAAGGAGATTTGGGGGATGATGTAATGAAGGGGATTTGGATATTGAAGAGAAAAGAAAACATAGTAAATGTTGCTACAACCCCTCCATTCCTGTGGTTGCCTGCAAACCTTCTTCCCAGAACCTCCAGCCCAACATTGTACATTCTATGTGAAGCCAGAGCCACAGTGCTGGACGGGTAAGGGCATTTGGTAGCATTACATAAAGTAATGGGCAATAACTAATAATTTGGACTCATTTTTGGACAACTGGTCGTACTATAATGAGGGAAATAGGGACGGAAGTTCTAGAAGTAAAGGGTAAGTGAATGTCTTACGCTATATCCCACTACACTCAACTTGAAAGTCATGACCAGAAAGTTCTGAGTGTTCAGGTGGGTAGTATGTAGTTAGTTCAGGTGGGTAGTATGTTAGTCAGTTCAGGTGGGTAGTACGTCAGTTCAGGTGGGTAATATGTACGTCAGTTCAGGTGGTAATATGTAGTTAGTTCAGGTGGGTAGTATGTACGTCAGTTCAGGTGGGTAGTATGTAGTCAGTTCAGGTGGGTAGTATGTAGTCAGTTCAGGTGGGTAGTATGTAGTCAGTTCAGATGGGTAGTATGTCAGTTCAGGTGGGTAGTATGTATGTACGTCAGTTCAGGTGGGTAGTATGTATGTCAGTTCAGGTAGGTAGTATGTATGTCACTGAGATGCTGTCACTGTGATAAATCCCCGATGGGAACAACATGGAGAAGAAAGCCTTGTTTTGGATCACAGTTCCAGAGCTTTTGTCTGTAGTTGGCTGGTTTTGCACTGTGGGTTCAGGAGAGGCTGAACACCACTGTCTGGAGTATGTTGTAGGGCTCAGAGGCTCACCTCAAGACAAGAGGTAAAGAGAAAAAGCGGCCAGGAACAAGATACAGCTTTCCAGGACAAGTCTCCAGTGTCTCACTTCCCCTAAGTAGACTCTACCTGCCATGTCTCTCCCACCTCCCAAGTATATTCAAGGTCTGAGTCCATCTGGATTAGACCTGAATTAGTTCAGAGCACCTCTCCAAAAATCCTGCCTCTGATCACCACTTGCATCAGAGACCAACCGTTCAATACATGAGCACTCCATAGCCAAAGCATCACGGTCAGATTGTTCACTGCTTTGTAATCAGCCATTTACCACCATCCGAGTGCTATTCCAGTGAGCTCATGGAGTGGCTTGGTAAAGAACATAGCCTCATCAAAGCTAACTAAGCCTGTCTATTACCACTTTTGAGAGTCTGCTGCCATAAAGTAGCTACTAGGCTTGAACTTGAATATGGTTATACATCTCTGTGACTATACAGCCCTCACATAACAAACTGAGTACCAGGAACTCGTTGCACCTTATGCTGAATGGATAGGTACTATTCTGACTTTCCAGCTGTTCTCACATTCTCTTCTGTATAATGGTAAAATCACTTATATTCCGTTGTGATATCTCCTATGCATTACCTGTGATCAAGGACTTTGATTAAAGCTAAGTAAGCAAAGAAAGGAACTGTAGTGGTAGCTGAGCAGTTCAAAACATTTCTGTTCATCAGAGCACCCAGGTTTTTTGCCCAGCACCCACATGGTGGCTAATAATGGGTTGTAACTCCGGATCCAGGGGATCCAGATCCAATAATCTCTTCTCACCTCTGCAGTCTTCTGGTTTAGACATGATACACATATGTGCATCTTGGCATAACATTCATAAAATATAAATAAATAAGTCTTTAAAAAGATGTAAAGCAATAGGCTAGCTGAATCGTGGGTGTGATAAAATGGTTGGACCAATTGCTAATGCTTCAATTTCGGTTTTATTGGCAAACACTGGCTTATGAGATGATACTGCTTGAATTTAGGACTCAAGGCAAAGCTGGAGAAGGCTGGGTTGTCCTTGCCATGTCTGTGGCCATTGAAGATTTAATTTTGTTTCCATTGAGGAATGCTTCACCAGGGCCGCAGCACTGGGCTCACTGCTTTGGAAGTTTGGAGTATATCCACCTAGTAATTTTGGCTTTTTCCATGTACTGAAAGAACTTGTGAAAAAATAAAATCATTACATCAACTGTGGTATTAGCTTTGTTTAAGAGATTATTTGAGGATTTTTCTCTACCATGGTGTTATGTTTGATTGTCCCTCATGAGCTTATGTTCTGGGCACTTGGTCCCTAGATGCAGGTGATATTTTGGTGTGAAAACTCTAGAAGAGAGTCTAGGCAAATGCTAGTAAATTTGGACCACAGGTTCTAGCTAGAGGTCTATTGTGGCCCAGTGGTCATGGCACTGAAGCTTGTGTTTGGTCCTGAAGTCCCCATCTCACTTTCTCATTACTTCTGCTGTGAACAACCACTTTTGTCACGTGTTCCTATTGAGATGTTCTACTGACATATGTGTGCATAATCTATCATGCACCTAACCCTCTGAAACCATGAGCCAAAATAAAACCTTTTCTTAATTTTTTCTTTTAGGTGTTTTGGCCACAAAAACAAGAAATGTGACTATTCCAGAGAGGGACAAGGAGATGAATGGGAGATCGGGTCACCAAAGTGGTTCATTATAGCTCTGGACCAGAGTTGTGAGACTACTGCAGTCCTGAGTGCAGGGGCACCAAGGACTCAGGTCTCTCAAAGTCTGGGTACTTCAGGGCATATTCTATTCACTATTTGAGAGGCTGACTCTGTTCATGTGAATCTACAGTAGCTAGAAGAGGAGACAAATAAAAAACAGCCTCATGGCCAGTAGTGAAAATGGTAGCATTAAGCTTCCCACAATTTTATTGTTTGTGTCATATGTGCATAATGTACACTTTAAATAAATATCTCTTATCATTGCTCTTTAGCCTTTTTATAAATAGTGGTAACAAAATTTTACTCTTACTTTCTAGTAGAATATTGGACGGGATCCTGAAGAAATTAAAAGAACAGTAACTGAAAATGAACTTGGATCTAGATGAACTTTGGATTTCTCTTTTTATGTGGAAGCGCATCTTTGTCATGGAAGTGACTGCAGTGTAATTTTCATGGTCAGTTTTTAAGTATTTCCATCTTCCTTACCAGCACACTTACTCCTTGAATGATTCCCTCTTCCTTGCTGATGTTTTCTTTGATCGTGTACTTTCTTGGACAAGGCTTAGTGTAGTCGAAGTAGGTGCCCTCTTTGGTGTTGTTCAACGAGACAATACAACTGGCCACTTTTAGAACTAGATTCTGTCTTGGTGATGGCTTATTGACTTATTGACTGGACTGTCTAATTATTATGGCATCAATGAATTCTATACAATTCCCGCCTTCAGACTCTGTTGTGAAATTCTAAAATCCTCCCCCCAGAATTCTCTCTTCCTTATGCTAACCAGAGTACTTGATACCCTGCCATCTGTGTGGGATATATTTCAAGACCCTGGTAGATGATGTAAATTGTGGATATTGCAGAACTTCTCTGTATATCATGATTTTCCTATGTATACAAACCTGCGATAAAATGTATTCATAAATTAGGCATGATAAAACATTAACAAAAATAATTAAATGAATAATTATAACACAATTTTAATAAATTATGTAAATGTAGTTCTACTTTTGTGAGAGAATCTAGGCCAATACTAGCATTTTTGGACTACAGTGGTCTTATTTTCATTTCCTGTTGCCGTGATGAAATGCTGTGACAAAAGTAGCTAACAGGAGAAAGGGTTTATTTGGCTCATAGTTCTAGTTTATAGTCCACCGCTGCCAGGGAAGTCAGAGTGGCAAGAACTTGAAGAAGCTAATTACTTTACATCCTGGCAAGAATGGAGAGCGATGACTTAATGTATGCATGTTTGTTCAGTTCGCTCCCTTTCATTTGGTCCAGAGCTGCCCACATTCAATGCATCTTCCCACATCAATTAATCCGATTGAGAAAATCCTGATGGATTTTTCAGATCAATCTAATCTAGACAGTTACCCTAATTCTACATTGTGCCAAGTCCACATTCAAAACCAACCATCACAACGATGGTAACTTTTACAATCATGTAAAGTGAAACCATGGCAAGAGGAACTACCATATTTTGATTGTCATTATTTATTAATTCAGAGTCAAAAGATATATGCATTCATACAGATGTATAAGATTTTAAGTGCTATGAGTTGCTTAGGGGATAACAATCAGTAGTAAAATATAAATAGTAAGGGAAGTTTGAATTTCTGGCAATATTGTCTACTTTCTGACTATACTGGATGTGTTAGAAGTTGCAGATTACATTCAAGAAATCTGTAACAGAAGTCATGTGGTTTGTACACAGACATCAGTGGGTGAAGGACAGAGAATTCTTTGAAGGATTTAGGATAATATTTACCAAGAATGAGGAAAAGGAGAATGAACACTTACTTTTAAAATTATTTTACCTAGTCTGGTGAAAATACATAGTCATCTTAGAGTAGGGATTTTTAAAGCTTGATATGATCAAAATGCTTCCCAATAGTTTGTGTGAGAATCAAAGGGGCAAGGTATGAGTATACTGACAATTTATGAAGCACAAGTAGTATATTGGGACCATGATTAGTAAGGCCAGGGCTGCTGTCATTTAGATCCAGCCATAATGAGTCATATAATCTTCAAATTATTGCATTCAAATCCTCAGGTAAGAAATGATGCTATAAGTCACTGGATCATCTAAACACATCCTTTTTCATTAGGGTGTGAAAAACATAGTAACAGGAAAAAAAATTGAATCTATTGAAGAAAAAAAAAAACTCTTGAATTGAATTTACAGCTTCTACTGTTTTCTTTTTCTTTAATTTAGCTCAGTGTAGACCTAGCAGGCCTCCAAATTGGTACTGGACTTCTGCCAAACTAGACATCTTACCACTTTAGCCTCCTGAATACTGGGATTACATGTGTGCGCCACATGCCTGGTTCTGTGTTTTTATTAAAAAACTCATTCTTATCTTTTTGCATATTGTTTTCCTATGGACGACTGAAGGTTATGATGGTACTGTAGAAAGGCTAATGTAGAACTCAAAAGCCTGAGGTCAAAGGTCAGATTTATACTCTGTGAGTATTCTCATCCATAGTTTCCTTCTTGTCTATAATTAGAATAACAATGGTTACCACCAGAGTCTCTAAGGTCATTTTGTGAGACATTTTCAATGAATAGATTTGGAAAATGTAAAGCAGCTTAAGTAACTGTGCAGTTGTGGTGTTTTGAATGAGAATGTCTCTCACAGGCTCAAGTATTTGAAAAATTTGAAAACTTGGACCCCAGTTGGTGATATTGTTTGGAGAAGGCCAAGGAATATTTACGAGGTGTGGACTTGGGGAAGAAGTAGGTCACTGGCCGTGGGCTTCACTGGGGTTGGGCTGAGCATTCACAGCCTTGCCTCACTTCTTGTTCATGCTCTCTGCATGGTATTTCTGATTGAAGGTGTAAGAGCTCAGCCGTCTGCTCCTGTTTCCATGTCTGCACTTGCTGTCATGTCTCCCTACCATGATGGACTCTCCCTCTGGAACTGTAAGCCAAAACAAACTCTTCTGTAAGTCTCCTTTGTCATGGTACATATCAAAGCAACAGAAGAGTTACTAACTCAGCACTATTATTAATTATTATACCTTTTAAATATAATTCAACTCATTTCTCAGAAAATTCAACTAAATACAACAAATAGTTAATCTTTTATGAAAAATATTTAGTAAATTATTGCCATATGTCTGGTGATGTTTTAGGTTTGAAGATAAAGCAATAAACCAAATAAGCTTCCTCTTTCATGACTATTGTGTAACTTTTCCTGAGGAAATGTGGATTCACCCCAATGAGTTTATTAGGGTCATTTGCAGGACTGAGGTGAGGTGACACTTTAAGAATGTAGGTGGCCCACAGCCAGCTGTCCCACAGGAGCCCCATCTCCTTGCAGGTGCTTATAACAAAAGTCACATCCCTTCAGCTCCTTGCACAAGTTACTGACAGTTTGGCTGGAGAGTCTCTTTTCTACATCAGTCATTACTTTGATAGTCTTGGTGAGGGACTTGCAAATTCTGGAACTTCTAGAAGTTCCGTGATCCTTGTAAGGTTCATGTACTTCTTAAGCTTTATGAACTTTGCTTATTTCCTTAAGTTTCATGAACTTCCATTTTCCCTCCATAGGAAATGTCCTAATTCACAAGAGATAGTTAAGCAACACCAATGTTTGCACTAGTGGTCAGATAGATTGAAAAGACATGAAATGCAAATAAATATAAAAATTATTTTAGGGTTTGTGCCCCATGTAATTATATAGCATAGTATTCTAGAGAGAGTTTCTTTAGGTTGTATCTTCAAGGAATTACAAACAGAACTAACAAAGATGTCAACAGAGGAAATAAAAAGTTTGCTAATGTGGGGCTAGAGATAGCTCAGCACTTAAGAATGGGGTCTGCTATTGCAGAAGAATTTTTGGTATTCATGTCAGGAGGTTTACAAACACCTGTAACTACAGCTCCAGGGGGATGTAATACCTCTGTCCTCCACAGGCCCTACACTCACATGCCAACACATAAACACATACAAGTAATTAAAAGTTTATATATATATATATATATATATATATATATATATATGGAAAGAGAGAGAGAGAGAGAGAGAGAGAGAGAGAGAGAGAGAGAGAGAGAGCAGACATTTTCAAGTAGATAGGTCAGCTAAGAATATGTTGTTCAAAGTAGAACTTTATGCTCAAATACAAATTTGGGACTTTTCAACATTTAGAAATTGTCTAAAACTTTAAAAATCTTGTAGTAATCTAACATGAAAATACATTTAAAAATCAGAAATAATTCATGTGTGAGCTGTGGGAAACGCATGTGTTAAATGACTGGGTATAAAATAAGAATGAAAATCCTTATTAGTGACTGGTGCTCCAAAAGACAGGTGGACAAACTGAAAAACATGAAATTATAGGGCAACAGGAGGAAAGATGCTGCCTAGGTTTGAACAATATGATGAATATGATGCAAGAAATGTGTTCATGGAGTTGGCAACACAGAGACACTGGTGATTCCAAGGAGAGCAGTGTTGGTATTGCCAGACAGAGTGGTTGTTTAATGAGTAAATGGTAGCTAGAAAACATTAAGATTACTGGTATCACAAAATGTTACTGAGAGCCAGTAGATCCAAGATGTGTATGTAAGAGAGGAATTATGAAAGTTAAGAACTAAAACGGCAGAATTTTAAAATAATCACACATTTCTTTCTCACAATTTTTTTCCAAATCAAAACTCAGACACCATACTTTAAAATGACATAATCATTATAACTCCTTAAAATATCAACATAGAATTATAATGACTGTGTCTTTTTAAAGTATATTTGAGGATTTGAAATGCGATCATCTTAGCTGATGTCATATGACCATCTCATCTGATGTCACGTGTTCTCACTAGCATGTGGATTCTAGTGTCAAATCTTAAGAGCTGTGATTGCTAAATAGATTAGTGCCATTAGAGAAAAATATGGTGTTTTGCATTGGGCAACATGAAAGTATCCTAGGGGCAAAACTCCACCCAATGAAGATACCATTCCTATGAAATACATTTGAAATGCAATTGTGCAAACTGAGAATGATGCTCCTGAAAAGCAACTGCCTGGAGAACTGTCTCCCCAAGGTCAGCTCACAGAAGCTGATGCATCTGTGCTGGCAGCCTCTTCCATGGGGCACTAGTTTTCCAAACATAAAAGATGAAGGATTGAGGGGAGTCATGGTCTTAAACTCTACAGTTCCAAAACAGGGTTTAGGCCAGACAATAGGTAGCAGGCCTGGAATGTCTACAAAGGGCCCTAAGGAGCCATTGTATGAAATTTTGTAGGTTGTAACTCCAGGATGTTCGAGATACCAGAACTGGAAGTTGTCTGCTAAGAAGAGCTGCATGCAAGAACTGGAGCTGACCTAGGAGAGAGGCTATGTGTGCTGTAGGTATCAGCTGGAGGGTGAGAGCTGCCCAAGCCTTTTCCAGCCCATATGATTTCATCTTGTTCTCCAGATATCGAACATGTATCTAGAGGATTTGGTGTTTTCCCTCATCAATTTTAGTCTTGATCCTTGCTCTATACCTCAATTCTTCTTTTCAGAATAATAATAATAATAAATGTTTACTTTATACTACTGAATGTTGGATGAAGGTAACTTATTCTTTTGTGTTATAGGGCTCAAGTTTAAGAGTGCTTGAGTTTCAGAAGAATGCAATTGCACATTTTGAACAGTTGAATGTGTTAAAGACTATGAAGTCTCTTGAGGCTAGCCTCTTTACATTTTGCATTATGGTGTTCAAGATATGGTCATGAGCCTATGAGCACATGAGGTAGAAGGTTATGGCTTAAAAGTGGTATGTTGACTGGTTGTGTCAGGTTGACAGTGCGTAGATTTGTGATGGTCAATATTGACTATTACCAACTGCACATGATCTAGAATTACCATGCAAACAAACCTCTGGGAATGTCTGTGAAGGATTGTCTACAGGAAGTGGGAAATCCTATTTGAAGCACTGGGGTCCTAGACAAGACAGAGAATGGTAGCTGAGAAGCAGCATTCATCACTGACTGGGGATTAAATGTGATAACTTTCTCAGACTCCTGCTTGTATGGCCTCCCCACGATTACAGACACTACTCTTAAACTGGAAGGGAAATGAAGCTTTCATTTCTTGAATTGCTTCTATCAGGCGTTTTGTCACAATAAAACAAGGAGCTAATGCAATGACTTTTACAACTTCTCTCTCCCTCCCCTCTGTTCTAGTGTGCTTATCCATTGCTGTGACAAAAAACTCTAATCAATACCAACTTGGGGAGGAAAGGGTTTATTTCACTTACATCTCCTGGGTCATACAGTTCATCAGGGAGCCAAAGGTAGGAACACAGGGCAGGAAACTGGAGGCAGGCACTGAAGCACAGGCCGTGGAGGAATTGTGCTTATTGGCTTGCTTTCCTGGCCCAATGTTCAGCCTGCTTTCTTATACAATAGACAACAACCCATCCAAGGATGGCTTCATCCACAGGGGGCTGGGCTTTCCCACATTACTCAATCAATACTCAAGAAAATACCCCACAAACATGACCACAGTTCAATGAAGGCAATTCCCCAATTGAGGCTCCCTCACCTGAGGTCTGGCAAGTTGACACTAAGTTATCCAGCACACCTCCCCAATTATTTATTGAAGAAAACATGCTTTATTGTAACTTCAATGTTAAGTGTTCAAATTGCTTAAAGGAAAATATTTGGATCTAGAGACTTGACCAGAAGATTGATTTTAGGAAGCACACAATTTTTTTTTTCTCTTTTTGTAGCATGAGAAGAAATTGATGATCATATTCTAAATCCATTATGATTTGAAAATCACTATATTCTAAGTGTATTACTTCTTACTTATTATCTGGAGAATGGCTGTAACAGAAATTCAACGTCATTACTACCTGGTGACTGAGAGGCATGTTGAAATAATAGAGGTGGAATGTGTACGTGTATGTGACTCTTATCTTTTTTACTAGTTTCTAAGATTATGAGTTAGTTGTTCATTCATGACTTTTAGGCCTCATTTTTTATATCATTGACAAAAGTTTAATGATTTTAGATTTCTTCACTTCTAATATATTAATGATAAATACATTTGTTTATATGTCAATATCTACACTAATTAATATATAACAAATTAATAATAAAAATTTTTATATGACTTATGTAAACATTTTAATTCTTTTACAACAGCCCTGGTGGGTTTGTAGCATTTCCTGATTGTGTTTAATGACAATAGGAACTGGACTCATTTCTGCCCTAGGCCTAGAATCAACCATTTCTTTAAGGATCCCAGATTCCTATTAGTGAGAAATATTACTCAGCAATCATAATCTGGATGCCAAGAACACTCATTAGAAATAGGTTGTTCATTTATTTAATTATTTTCAATTTATTCTGGTTATTGTACTATGTCCTGCTGAAGTTATACTCAAATTAACATGGTTTAGACTCATTTGGAAAAAAAAATCTCTGTATCACTAATTAAGTGACATTTTCTTTTGCTTTTATTTTCATGTCTTGACAGTACTTTAAAAATAAGAAAAGTAAGTTTTGGAGGCTAGAGAGATGACTCAGCAGTTACAAGCTTCAGTTTCTGCCTCCAGGTTTCTGTCTTGAGTTCCTGCCTTATCTTCCCCAATGATGGGCTGTAACCTGTAAGATATAACAAATTCTTTCCTCCTGTTAGTTTTGGTCAGTGTTTTACCACAGCAACAAAATCAAACTAGAATAGCTTTTTTAAAAAATAAAGAATATAAAGATGTTGCAGAATAATATCTAATTTCTTTAAAAACCTTAAATTTTGCATGAATATAAAGTCAATTTTTATTTATTATTTTATTTTATGTGTGAGTGTATTGCCTCCATGTAGGCGAGTACACCCATGTTGTGCAACACCCTCTCAAAAGTCAGAAGAGGGCATCGGATCCTGGAACTGAAGTAATGGAAAGCTGTTAGTCTCCATGTGGGTTCTGGGAATCAATTCTGGGTCCTTTACAAGAGCAGCCAGAGCTCGTGTAATCTCAGCAGGACATAATACAAGGAGCTCTTTCTGCAGAAGAACTGGGATCTAATCCCAGCACCGACATGGCAGATAAAAACTATCTATAACTCCAATTCCAGGCAATTCAACACATTTTCTGACCTCCATGGGCATTGTGTGACATGGGTGCACTTACATGCATCTTACATACATGCAAGCATGACCCTCATACACAAAATAACAAACATTAAAAATGTTTAAAAGCAAAAGAATTCATTTAGTAGACACGTTCACCAGAGCAGCATTGGAGCTCTTGGTTCTCAGGATTGAATTCCCTCTACGAGGTGTCAAAATGTTATCAGCATCAGATGCCAGCAAAGGCTTATCCCTGGTTGATGTGTAAACTCTTGTTACTGGTGGCCCTGCCCACGGTGGCTGCTCTGTCTCGGACTCATCCTGTGTTACGGCTGTAGACATTGATCTGGATTCTTAGTTTCTTAGCTTATTTCCCCATTCCATTCAAGTCTTTGGCATGTCCATATCTTTATGATAAGTTCATTTCTGCTTAATCTGTCAAACTTTCTTGCAAATAACAACTTTGACTGATGTCAACACTATTTCCAGAAGTCGTTGTTGGAGGCAAAACCTCAGGCAGTACATACAAATGGAGCTCTGGTGTGATGCTCTGAACTCCAGTCACAGTGAAAGGCCTTTGGCAGAGAATAAGCACTTTAATCTTTATTTCTTACCTGCAGTGGAGAATGAACAGAAGGTGAGTGAGTCTTAAGAAACCAGGCTCACAGCCAACAAATAGCATGCGGGAGACTGGGATCCAAGCCTGCAGGGACAGCAGTCTCATGTTCTTGGGGCATTTGGGAACTTAAAAAGAATTATGATCTCAAAGTCCAAAGTTCTAGAGTCAAGATAAAGAAAGAAAACATATGGCTTTTCTGTGCTAAAAATATCTTATCAGTTGTATCATAGGGCTGAAATGCGTAAGAATCAAATTCAAATTTTGAGTCAGGTTGCCACCATTTTTCCGTTAAATTCTGCCTTGTGAGGTCTCTGTGAAGTTTCAGTGTTGATAGGGAAGGAGTCCAGACTTGGGTCTCTGTGATTTTAAACGGATAACTTGTATGCTGCACATTCTCGTACTTCCTGTGTCCCAAGAGGGTCTTGATGCTGCTGGTCAGACTGCTCTGCTGACAGCATTCTGACCTCTGAGCAGTGATCTAGCAACTGGTCTCTGATGACCTGGGAGATGCTGCCTCGGAAATGAAATGTTGCCTTTCAAATGAAAAACTGAATCCAGAATTGTAGCAGCTTTTACATAACACAGTGTGGCCATGGTGGTGACAATGGTGTTACAAAGGGAAGGATGTGGGCAGGCGGGTAATTAAGTTCAGGGCTGTATATGGCAGTATGTTATCTGTTACGGATACCAGAAAAAGATGAGAAATTCACCAGGGTTCTCCTTGAATTTATTACTTAAGAAACAAACAAGCATTTAAAAAAAGTTTGATCTTTTGTATACTTCATACAACAGTTCTTAATCAAATTTGGACCCCCTCCTCCATCCATGACCCCCACTCACCCCACAAGCAAACATTTTATAAAACTGAGTAACAGAAGCCTGACCTCAGTTAGAATTTCTGCGTAAAATCTTTGTCTGGTCCAGCCTAGAGGTCATGGAGGGGATGAGAAACTTTATTTTTGACACATGGTGCTGTTGGGGTGGGGCGTGTCTGAAAAAATCGACTTGATGGTGTGGAAGTGCTCAGCTCTGTCCCTCCCCACATGAGCAGTGTTCACCCCTCTGTGGATGAACAGTAAGGTGTCGAACAGTAAGGTGCCATCTTGGAAGGAAAAACTAGTTCTCCTCAGACACAGAACTTGCTGGCCCGTTCAAAGTACTGGACTTTCCAGAAGGAAGAGAAAACAAGGGTTTGTTCTTTGTAAATTTCCCAGTTTGTGACATTCTGTTGTAGCAATACAAATGGGCTTGGACAATTATGGTTTATGGGTAAATTTCTTTTAAAAAATTCTGAAATGAAGGAAATGGACCAGGCACTGAGATTTAAAGTTGTACTTCTAGATTTGAATGTGGAAGGAAATTAAAGAGCATTAGAGACATTTTAGGATGGAGACAGCTTGACAACTGAGGCATGTCCAACAGATGTAACAATCTTGGATGCGATCCTAGTCAGCATTATGAGATCCAATTTCATTGTGACAAAGAATTTGATTGGCACTGATATTCAGTAATTCATTTTTCTTCTTAGTTTTTTTTGTCATAGAGAATGAAATTATGTAAAAGAGAAACCTCAGAAGAAAATCAAGAGAGAGAGAGAGTGAGAGAGAGAGAGAGGAGAGAGAGAGAGAATATGTAAGTAGCTCTCTCTGACAAAACTTGGGCTCATTTTATAAAGGATGAAGAAGTTAGAAATGGTTTCTACATCGTTTTAGAATATTATAGAGGAATTACTAACTTATGATAGATATAGAGTACAGTTTTTGGATAAAATGGTTGATAATTCATTCCTAAATAAATTTCTTGAGAATTATGGTAAACTTGTAACTTCACATAAACTGAGTGAGATTAGAGAACTCTTTTCTTATGACTCTTTTATAACCACTTACATTATGTTCAATTTAATGATTTTTTTCATGAATATGCATATAGTTGTTACAGTTTTTATGTCAGTCTCTCCTTCAATTTAATTTCTTTATTTTTAGGGTTATAATAATTAAGCTGTGGAGCAGGAATCATTAAGCATACTTTTAATTATTGAAAAGATGTTCAAATGAAGAAAATTTGAAAAATGATGTGGCAAATATTCATAAACTTTATTCAAGATGAAAGAGGTTAATGCTTTACTCAGATAAAACGTACCATGCAAACCTCTATTGCCCTTTGCAAATTCTTTAAGCCTACATCTTCTAAGACGATCCCAACATCAGGTTTCTGTTTTATTTCCTGTAGAAAATACCAATATAATGTCTTCTTAAAATACATGTATTTCTTCACAAATACATGTCTACAGATCTGTGCTTGGTCTGTTTTCCTCACTAAACATTTTAAGGCATAAAATAAACACTACTTATTTCCTTAGTTTCACTTAGAATTTTAGTTCACTAATCATATCTAAGTTATAGCATTCCGTTGCACAAATAGTAGTTATTTATCTTTCTCCAACCAAGAAGCATATTACTTTCCTTTTTCACTATTACTAACAGTGTGGCCATAGAAAAAGATTGAAATGATCTCATTTTAGTAAAATGAAGACTGTCCATCTCAAAAAACAGTATTCCTTGTTCTCCAAAAGGGGAAATGTCTCATGAGCATTTTAAACACTGGTAGAAGATTCCAGTGCATTGCAGAGGATTTTGTCCCCAGAAGGAGGTGATTCCTTGATCTACAGACTGAAGTTTGCTATATGTATCCTTGAAAATCAGCTTCAGACCCCATCTCCTATGTACCTGCTGTTAATACAGAAATTTAAGAACAAAGTGATACGTAAAGCTAGGGGAGAATACCAAAACTGTCCTTCTCATGAGTTTAAATAAAAATTCATGTGAAATCAAAATAAAAATTTTAAATTTTAATTAAATAATTAAAACACCACTTGAGGTGGTGTTATTGGGAGGGATAAGTAGCATCAAGAGCCTTTAGAAAATTCATATGAAAACCTACCACTATAGAACTTCTTAAAATATATACATATACGTCATAAAAAGAGATTAAAAAGAGTTATAACATGAGGACATTGCCCTTTCTAGACATTACGGGCTAATGGGAAAAAAAAGAAAGTAAGAAAACCAACACCCAATACCAGGAATGGAGTTCTTCCCTAGAAACTGTTGATCAGAGGTCCCACAGATCCTCAAAAAGTATTGCCTGCTTTTGGTTACCCACCAGAACTAAATAAGCCTATTGCTGAAGACAATATGTGTTTGCATGAGCTTTAGAACAAACAGAGAGAAATCAAACTGGTGCTGACTTCAGAGTCTCATCTCTACTGGTTAGAGTTGATAGTGTTGCAAGGTGCTATTGATGTTATATAGAAAATAATTGTTAACCTTACTCAGTTGTGCATCCTGTGAACTACTGTAGGAACTGGCATGGCAAGATATGCCTAACATAATAGTGGCACACATGTGTGGGCATAACCCACCACTCTTTAACTGGATTTAAGGTCTGCTTCTTAGTTATCATATTGAACTGACTCTTGGTGATTTGTTGTTATACCTACAGCTCTCTCAACTCTCATGAGAGAAGTTTTCTTATGCAACAGATGGTGATTAACAAGAAACCTACTGTTGGATTTTTTTTAAAAGGGGATAAGAGGTAGTTTATTTTAGAGCCAAATATGAGTGACCATGACCCGGGAACACAAATTCAGGTCACCCTGAATCACAAGTTCCAATGTGTTAACTGTTGCCCTAGGTTTTATAGTAACAGAACAAAGAAATTTCATGAATCAAGACCATTTTTCAAATACTTTGGTGGAAACACTAAGTAAGCAGATGCAACAAAAAAGAGAAATCTCAGCACTAGGCCTCGGGTGCTATCTGATGGCATTCGGAGCCTTTTGATTGGTGGGGACTGCTTCTTTTGTTAAATTAATATAGTTTGTTAATCACAAGGATGTTAATTCAGAAACAAAGGTGGGCAAGGTGTGACTATGTAATGGGCTAAAGATATTTCCAGATAATTTGTGAATGGGCTCCATACCTGCAACAGTGCAAATTCTCCACAGTCATTAAAATGTTAATCAGTTGGTCATTCTTGCAGGAAGTTCAGCTCAAGATGCAAGAGTTCTTTCTGGGAACTTTCTTTCACAGTTATCCCTGTTGGCCAAGTTTTGTGTATGCAGAAGCCACATATTATTTATTACTAGTCCTCCTGGGAAAGCTTATTCCTAGAATGTGATGTAGCTAAGGCTCAGTTGTAGGTGAGACCGCAGTCTTGTAGAGAGGTATAGCTAGCTGGCAAAGCCAATAAGAAAAAAATTATTGGATCATATCAAAACTATTAGCCATTATGATCTGGTTATTCCTTTTATTTTCTTTTGTCTTCATACCAGATTTAGTTTGAAAAAAATTAAAGAAAACAGAAGAAATTGCACAATTTAGTACTATTTAAACTAATAGCAAGAATGTTTTCAGTTACATAACAAATATTAATAACACTAATAAAAACAAGAGACCAACCTGTTAGATAATCAGTTTTATAGGCCCTGAAGGCATAATCAACCACTTCTTTTTATTTTAATGATTAGAACTGCAAATGAGACTCTAGAAGGAGTCATTTAGTATTGTCCATTTCCTTAGTAAACTATACATAGTTTAAGTGTACTACATAGGACACCTTAGATTTAATCAAGGAACATTAGGACATAAGCTGTAAAGTATGATTAATGTTGTTAGGCTGATGTCTTGTATAATTTGGATAAGATAAATTAACCTAATTTCTATCTGGAGAAAATAGGGTTGTAGTTACTTATTAAACATTGGAGTATATTATAATGCCTTTTAGTCTAATTGTGTGTGTATATGTATATACAAAATTGAATTTGAAAACTGGGCTTTTTATCCAGATTATATTGAATAATTAGAGAAATACATATAATTTTTACAAAGAGTGAAAACACTTGAATCTTTTAAACATTAAATCTAGTTGAGTAAGGTAAGGGTTTTGAGTAAGCAAATAATCATAACAAAAACATGTATAATGAAAGGAAATATCATTTTTATTTGACTTTAAAAAGCAAGGATTTTTAAATGTGGTTACTAAAAATTTTAAATTAGTTGAAGATTCTTCCTTAAAGAATAAATGAATAAAACCAAAGGATGTCATCAACTGAAAAAAAGAAAGAGATAGCACATCAAACACTCCATTCAACTAGAGAGAAAAGACCATATCCAGGTACTTCTAACCTGCTCCTGTACTTCAAAATTATGAAATTTAAGAATCTCAAGTGCCAACGTCATCTACGAAGACATCCATGTGGGCTTCAAAGATGCTAGACGGGACTCATCTTCAGTTAACTGACAACCAAGCACCCCCAAGTCACCGAACACTTCTCTCATTTTTTGTTCCTTAAACTCTTTTATAGCTATTTTTAATGGTTTCTGACATCTAATATTTCACTTAGTATATTCCTAAATTATAAAATATGTTAATCTTGGTTTAAATTAAGATACAAATGATGATGTTATTTCCTTTCATTGGTTATAGAAATGAATTTTGATAGAGAAATGCTAAGTTCTGACTGCCTTTCACACGCCACCTTCCCATTCATGGCATTCCCTGATGTGATACAAAATCAACCATACATTCTTATTCAAAGGAAGAAGTATAAAAAATCTGAGTTTGTTAGAGAGGTGTTGCTCTGAGGAGGTGCGCTTGGGTTTATTGTCTGCCTAGCAAACCTGCTTGTTTTGTTGAGGTCGGTTCTTTGTCTCTCTTCCCATTTTCTATTTCCTTACACTTTTATGATTTGCACTTGATGAAATAGATTGCTAGATTTCTTTGGGATCTGGTGTGAGTTATTGTATATACTTGAAGAGAAAGAAGATTCACTGATTCAAAGTCAAAGTAAGTGAAAAGAAATGCTTCATACTTCAGATTCATCACAGTCTTATATCAGTAAAGATATACCAAGTTTTATTTATAGTGCAGAAATACAGGGCTTGAGGAGGAAGAGGCAGGCAGATTTCTGTGAGATCAAGGTCAGCCTGCTCTACCTAAGCACGTTCCATGACAGCTGGTGCTAGGAAGAGACCCTGTCTCAAACAGAAAAACTTTTAAAACAGCTTCCACACTTGGGCTGGAGAGATGGCTCAGCAGTTAAGAGTACTGGCTACTCTTGCAGAGGACCTGGGTTTGATTCCCAGCATCTACATGGTGGGTAACAGCTATCTATAACTCTAGTTCCAGGGCATCTGATGCCCCCTTTTGACCTCCACAACCATTGCAGGACACGACACAGGTCCACTTACATAAATACAGGTAATATAGTCATACACATACACAACCCCCCAAAAAACAAACCAAAAGAAGCCCAACTTCTTCAACACTCTTGAAGCAAACTTGCCAATAGCTAAGTTAAACTTCTTCTGGAGCCACCTTATACCAGCTGTGGGCAGCATAGAAAGATCTTCTGGAATCACAGCAGCATCTGAAATTCTATCGGATTCATGAGGCAAAATCCTTTGTCTTTTACCAAATTCGGAGCCAAAATGCCTTTTTTTCACCTGGAATGAAATACTTAGTGATACTGGAAGGAAAAAGGCAATTAAGACTGGAAGAAAGCTCTTCGATTACAGCAGGCACTTTATACCTGTACTTTACTGTTGTAGAGCACACTGAAATTGATGTGCACATTTTACATTGCCTGATGATATTTTCACCAAATGGCCTTTTCTCTAAAAGCTAGAATAGAAGTCATTTTCTGACGCACTTGTAAGCATCATTAGTAGAGATGGTGATGCTGTCCGGAGTGTTTAATGCATTCTGGGAAACCACCACTTGGCAGAGTCTCTCTGTGGTGGTTTTATAGTTCAGAGCTTCATGCTGTGCAGTAAAAATAAAACCAAATTCATTTGAGCACAGTGTTTTTGTTGCTTTATTTAATTTTCACTTTGGCGTGTGGCCCTTAAAGCTTTACCAGGGCAGATGTGGCTTTAGAAGAGCTTCTTAATCCAGCTTGGCTAATGACTTCCATGGTAGAGGCCTGCTCAGCAGTTTTGTCTCTTTATGTATACAGTTATTCCTGTCTTTGGTTTTTCCTCTGGAGGAAAATCCCTCCACAGGCAACATACTATCAATAGATGTTATCTTGAACTTTGAGGTAACTGCTGTAAGGGTTTGGGTGTGCAACTGTACAGGCAGAGCAAATGCTAAACAGTGCTCGTTCCCTGGAAAGGGTGGCTCTCTGATTTACAAGTCCTCTTGTAACCACAGCACGAGGTCCCCAGCTTGCTTTGTGGGGAAGCATTTTGTTCGGTTTGGGGAAAACCAGAAATGATTTTGCATTTGGGGGGATCATTAGTGACACCATGTCAGTGCAGGTCTGTGGAACCTTCAGGTCCTGGGTCTGAGGAGTGTTCTAGATCTCTCCAAGCCCAATTCTGGACAGCATTGCATAGTTAGTTATCCTCACTACGCAGGATTTTCTGCGGATTCTGTTTCCTGAACTATAAAAGTATTACGAGAACAGTAAAAGATATTACGAGTGTGTATGTGTGCACGTTTGTGCACATGCTTGCCATGACTCATGTGTGGAGGTCAGAAGACAAGCTCAGGTGTCAGTCTGGTCTTCATCTTCCCCTTGTTTGAGACCAGGCTAAGTGGCCCACAAACTTTCAGGGTGTCTCCTGTTCCTTCCTCGCCATCTCACTGTCGAAGCACTGTGATTACAGACAGGTTCCACTGTGCACAGCTTTTACATGGGTTCTGGGGACTCCAACTCAGGTCCTGGTGCTGGTATGGCAAGTGTTTTAACTATCTAGCCATTTCCCCAGTCCCACACATGAAGGGTTTCAAACGTTCCATCTGGATTCTATCTGCATTATTATGACTTAGCATGTTTTAGTAATGAATTCCCTCCAGTTCTTAAAACTTACGGTCCTTTAATTTTGACCAAAGTAATAGTTGTAAAAACTCAATGCACTGGTTGTGTTTTTTTTATTATACATTAAAATTAGTATAGAACTCTTCCTTGAACATTGTGAACACCAATACTATACTCCATAGAAACTTAACACAGTAGTTTTAATTGCACTCTGTAATTCTACTGCAGCAGGAGCTTTAATCCAATTATCTATCTGAAAGCCTGATATCTAGCATAATGCCTGGAACATAGAAAAGAAGATAAAAATAGTCTGAAAATGTTTACTTAAAAATAAAAGCCAAATGGAGAGAAGAGGACTCCCTGACTCCTTCCCTTCTCTGCACCCCACATGATGGGGCTTCCTTCCGCAGCGGCAGGAGCTGTGCATGAACCCACCTTCTCAAGAGCTCCCAAGACCGGATGCTTGGCCTTCCCAGACTGAGGCAGAATCCTCCAGAATTAACTTAGATCTGCAGTGTTCTAGATTACCACTGTATCTTCATATATGTCAAGTACTCTCTCTTTCCTTCCCTTTCTTTATACACTCTACATTTCGTACACACATGTACATTCACATACACATGCATGCACCCACATGTACATACATACCCTCATGCACGCACAGATTGGCACATACATACATCCATGCACACGCACATATACCAATACACACAGAGACATACACATATACACAGACATACACAAACACACACATACATACAGACATACACACATGCATACAGACATACAGATTCACACAATGCATATTTACCCATACACACATAAATACACACACACACGCACACACACACACACACACACACACACACACACTGATTGTTTGCTCTTCCTGGAACCTTTGCCATGGTGTTACCACATGATTAGGCTGGGGTTCTTGAAAGTACCAGCCCCTGTGTCTTCTCAGTACCCAAGGTTTGGATCATAAGTTCCCTCACTAAAGCCTGTTTCTCAGGGTATATGGTATAAAGCTCTAGATCTTCTCAAACTTTCCTTCCTGACACCTAGTAAGCAAAATGTTGCACAGTCCGTATGAGCGCAGAAAGAGAGGACACATATGTAATGTAATAGCATGTACTGTTAAGCAAAGCACTCTGAATTCTGAATGAATTTGAACACAGTGTCCACAGAACTATAATAAATACTTGTTAACACCATGGTGCACGCATATACAGATGCTTGAAACTGGTGAAAGAAAAAATCACTGAAAAGTCTCTGCAGAGTTGCTGTTTTATGTTTAATAGAATAAAAAGCCAAAAATGACAAGAAAATAATGAACTTAAGTTATCTGATATTTTAAGGGAATTACTAGCGTTACCCTAGATAATTAAATTTCCAAGACAAAAGAAACTTTCTATTCAAAGTGTGCATTTACTTTTCAAGTAAACTTTTTGGAATGCTATTTTGCTTTTATATCAAATTCATTATTTTTATATTTTTTATTAAATGTTTGTGTGTTCCATACACATCTTAATCATCTTTGTACCCCTCCCTGCTGGTACTTTCCTATCCCCCCACTGGATTTCGTGCGTTCTGTTATCTATGTTAAGGCCTAACAAATCAAGCCCCTCAGTGCAAGTTTATCCACTGGGTTATAGTCAGTCTATATAGAGTCCCTTCCTTAAAGAAGATTAGCTCTCCCTTACCCAGCAGTAATCAGCTATCCAATAGTTCTTCGGTTAATATTGGGGCCTGCTGTCCAATTTCACCATGCTATGCTAGGTTTTTGTCTGCTTGAGTTTGCATAGTTTGTCTTGTGCATGCTGTCACCATTGTTGTAAGTTTATATGAGCAAGGTCCCAGGATTAAGGCCCTATTACTGCAGATAGGACATACTTTGGACATAGGACTTGTAGCAATGGAGCTGGAACTGACCTAGAAGCCACCTCCCTGAAGGCTAGCTCTCACACATTGTGCAAGCTTCTAAGGGAAAGCATCAATTGATGGTCCAACCCCAGCTTTTACAACAATGACTGGTACATCAAACTATATTGGGGCAGTAATGCCATTTTTATCTTGGAGCTAAGTAAGAGCTATGTAATTGGACTTAAAGACCACTCAGTGGGAGGGAACTCCTGTGTGCTACTGTAAACATAGCTAAATATACATGGCTGGAGAGGTCACAGATCTTAGAGAAAACCTCAAGAACGTTACATCCCTAAACCATATGGAAACACAATCTTCATTAAATTGAGTACAGTACATATAATTTAACTTTATTTTGAGTACTTACTAACCAAAACAACAATTAAAATGAAATCTTCATACAGAAAATTCAGGAGCTTCCTTGTGAGTAACTTTTTACTTGACTACAAAAATCATGTGTGTAACCTAGGAATACAGACATGAAATGACCCTGGTGAGATTCTGTCTCAGACTCCATAATGTTTATCCTATGTGGACATCTCTCTAGAGAAAGGGTGTTGGAAAAGCAAGGCCACTGTATTTAGCGAACCACGTATTCTTTCTAGTGTTTTTGTGTTACCTTTAATTCTCGACTCTGCCTTGGCCTCTGTTTGCAGAGCAATATGCACATAACTGTGCTCTCATTTGAAATCCTTTCCTTTTTTTGGTCTTTTTAAGACAGGGTCACCCTGTAGCCACAGCTGACCTGGACCTCATTATGTACACCAGGCTGTCTCACAGAGATCTACCTGCTTTTGCCTCTGAAATGCTGGGATTACAGGCATGTGCCACCAAACATTGCTTCTGTCCATATCATTTAAGGAATGGCACCAGAGATTTAAGATTTACATAGTGAATGTTCTTGAGCGTAAATTGCCTCCAGCTGAATTCTCCACCCTTCCCTCTTACACCAGCTCACCTGCTCAATCTCTATTACAACTAAATGAAGTAATGGTATCACTGTGAAAATTTATAACTGAAAGATAACTCAGAGTGGTTTAGTATCATGGACTCTAGAAAAGGTGTGTGGTCTCCTCATCAGTCTTGCTTTTAAAACATCTAATATTTTTAATTGTGTGTATGGAGGAGATACGTATATGTGAATGCAGGTGCCCAGAGAGGCCAGAGGCAACAGATTGCCCTGAAGCTGGAGTTGCAAGCAATTGTGAGCCACCAGATATAGATGCTGAGAACTGAATGGAGTCCTCTCTGCAGGAGTGATGCATGTATTAAGCACTAAGTCCTCTCTCTAGCCCTAGTCCTGTTCTTTCTTGAAACCTTTGTGTAGTCTCTATACAGATATGGTTGTCTTTGGCTTTCTGTTTTATGGCAAGCTTGACAATCTGTTCCACTTCACAGTGGACCCCATTCTCTCCTTTTTTCTTAGTTATTGTTGATTTTAATGTATTGTCTGAGGATAATTAATTCTAAGAATGATCAATAGGAAGTATAGTGCGGTGTTGTTAGATGTCACCATGTAGAACGTTACCTTGCGTTCCCACCTCTGGTGTGCCCTCATAGAACCTGTGCACACACCTGCCACAAAGACCATGGTCCATCCTCTGTCCATTCTCCATTCACATGTTCTCACTACACTCGGTAGCCCAGGGAAAACCATCCCTTTGACTTTTTTTTGCAGGGCAGTTCATCTTTGTTTTCTGTAGTTTCACTTTACCTGACTTTCATCCAAAAGAAAATTTCCAGACACTTTCTAAACACAGAGCCAAAGCACCAATAGTTTTTGTTTCTTTGATTTAAATACAAAGGAACTATCTCTATCAATCGAAAAGTTTAAAAAGAAAACTATACATATATGGTAGTGAGAATTCTTGGAGCTGGAGAGAGGCTCAGTGGTTAAGAGCACTGGTTACTCTTGCAGAGGACCTGAGTTTGATTCCTAGCATCCACATGGTGGCTAACAACCATGGGCAATTCCAGTTCTAGCAGATCTGAAGTCCCCTTCAGACTTCTATGAACATTGCATGATGGGTGCACTTATATGCATGCAGGTAATACACGCATATATGTAAAATAAAAAATAATAAATAAATAAATTTATAAAGGTAGTATTATGCCTATCCAGGAAAATATTCACTGATATTCAATACAATATTCAATGACAAGAGTAGATTACAAAGGACTCACACCACACTGTGCAGTTTGGCACACCGTCTCTCACTCCCCTCTCCTGCGATGGTTTCTGTGGTAGGTTGAGTGAGAATGTCTCCCGTAGCTCCAAGTATCTGGACATTTGGTCTGCAGTTGGTGGTGCACTATTTTGGAAGGTTTTAGCGGTGTGTCCTTGCTGGAGGAAGTGTATCACTGGAGGCAGGCGTTGAGAGTTCTTAAACCTTGTTGAATTTCTAGTCACCCTCTGTTTCCTCTGGCCACCTCTGTTGCCATGCCTCCCAGCAATGGTGGACTCTTGCCTTTTGGGAACTGTAAGCTAAATAAACTCTTCTTTCTATAAATTCCTTTAGTCACAGTGTTTTATCACAGCAACAGAAATGTAATTAATACAGCTTCCTATTACTCTTTCTCCTCTTCTTTTCCATCCTCCTATTCTAACTCCTTCTCCTGCTTCTTCAACATAATAATTCAAGAAATATAATATAGAAACCAATTATTATTTATCAGCCTATATCTATGATTGATTCCTGTCAAAGCCTATTGTGATATGCAGGGTAATTTCTTTATATTCAGATATTCCTAATGATCATGATAATCTAACTTTGTTAATGGCCAAGTGTGATTCTATGCATGTCACAGACATTAACTCTTTTAAATTAATTCAGAACAACCCAATGAGACACCTATGCAGGCGGTTTGTGTACACAGAGGTCCTGTTCTCCTTGCTTTATAGCTGAATTTACTGAAGCTCAGAGATTAAATACCTCACTCGACTCATAAGAAGCCAGACTTGAACCCACAAAGTCTGGCTGTGGACTCTACACTTACCTACTAAGCTCGAGTGCTTATCCTTTGTGCCCCCTTTCTCAGTCAGCATTTCTTCCTTCTTCAGCTGCTTGTGTTTTTGCTCAGCCTGTGTTGCCTGCGATGGGTGCTCCTTTTTTCCTGTGCTTAGAATGAGTGTGATTTAAATTACAAAATCAATATGATTAATTTTATGCACAATATTAGAGTAACAGATTCTGATCAAAAGCATATTTAAAACTGCTCTACTGCCTCTTGGGTGTAGAAAAGGAATAGCCTTTTCTTGTCATTTAGAGACTTCCCTGTTTAATAATACAGGTTGCCGGCTCGTTTCCTTAGCTGAATAGCTGGAAGTCTGACTGTCAGATAATTGCTGAGGTGACTTTATTTTTCCTAATATTTGCTGGTCCACTCATCACGGTATGTGATGAGGCTCAGTGATAAGAAGTTCTGGGGTGTATCTGGAGTCTCCAGTGATAAACTCTGGGAGGCCTCCGGCCTGCAAACAGCAGACTGCCCGTGGAATGCTTTTGTGTTGTTATTGGTGTTGATGTAGGAAGGAAGAAGATGGTAAGAAGAAGATTCTTGGCAGCCTGGTGATACTGATAACAGATTTCACAATGGCAGATAACTTTATTCCCCCATGCTTTGTAGTCTGCCCTGGATAGACTTCTAGAAAGTTTCTGCGTCCTATCATTTGCCTCCTGGGGGCAGCAGGGGTGGCTCAGCTGGCAGGAGAACAGTGGGCCTGGCAGGACTTTGTTGTGAGCTCTGTTTTCATCTTGTTCCAATCTCTGCATGGCTCGATGGGAGTTTCTTTCTTGTTGAGGGCATGCCTTAAGTGTCTTCCTAATTCCCTGTACGGACTGAATTCTTCAGATTTCCCTTCAGACACTTGAATAATTGATTTTCTCAAGGTTTTCTGCTTTAGTTTTAATTTTTAAGTTTCTTTAACATTAAGAAAGAAGATCAAAGGGAGCTGCCCAAGTGCCGGTGGTGAAAAGATAAAAGTGATGGTATGTTCCAGTTACACTGATAAGATTAGGTGTGTTGTTTCACCATGGTTTCCAGAGCAACACAGACGATAAGGACTAAGCACGTAAGGGCTGGACAAGGAGCTCACTTGTCCATGCGCTGGCTTTCCTTACAGAGGGAGCCGTGCTAATGCCTGGGGAGCAAATGCTTTAGTGTGAAACTCATCATCTGTTCTTTCTAGTGGCTTAAAGTACAGCTCTGCTCTCTTCCCCTCTCTCTGCTCCGCCCCTTTGGAACATGACTATTAGGCAACCTTTAAACAAATGGGGAAAGTGCCAACGTATGAGCATGGCGTGTGCCTTAGGCATTTCAGATGCATCCTCCCACGCCAGAGCTGTCTCCTCCAGTTTAGGATCTGGTCCTTAAGGTGTCAGAGAGGCTGCCTTGTGGCCCTTTGACTGCATTGCTTTTGTTATCACAATATGCCAACCAAGATTTGCTCTGTCACACAGTGTGCCATCAGTGGCTTGGTTTTGACAGTTTTAGTTATGTTTCTCCTTGTAGTGTATTGTCACACAGACTGGAGAGAAAAGATGTGATTTGCCAAATATAAATCTTCCTGGAATTGGAGAGAAATAGCTTTCGGGCAAAAGCTATAAACTATGTTTGAGTTAATTTGTTTCATGTTGGGTCAGGTTGGGTGATTTCATACATGATAAAAACATGTTTCGGTACCCAAACCGAAACTAATAATTTGAGTGTATCAAATGCCAATCCTTTCATTTTGTACCTTCATTGGTGCAAACAAGGATATATGACATTACTGAGAGATTGTGGGGTATCCTGTGGCATGATGTTCAGGTTCTTTTGTCTTAAGCAAAGAGTTGATTGAGCAAGACACATAGTGGTAGTCATGAAAATATGATTTAGTAAAGTGAGGATGAAATCAAAGGACACATTCCACAGTCTTGGAGTGGGAAGCACTCAGCTCAAGCACCCTCCAGCTCCCAGAGACTTTTTCTGTACAAAGTGGTGTGGTGCCCTGAAATGGGTGGCCCTCTCTTTACCTAGAAGATTCGCTTTGCTGGAAGGTGCTGTATAAAGTGTTTTGCTTTGTTTTTCTTTTCTCTTTTGTTCATATTTGTGTGTGTGTGTATGTGTGTGTGACATGTGCATACGCATGTCCCTCTAAGTATGTGCATGCCATGATGCGCATTCACAGTCAGGAAATCATTGGGCATTTGTCTTCGACTTCTACCTTGTTTCTGACAACAGGCATGGATCACTGCTGTAGACAGCAGGTTAGCTGGCCTGGGGGATCTTGAGGATTCTCAAGTCTTCACCTTCCATCCTGCTATCGGAGAGCTGGGATCACAGATACATGTTACCATGTTAAGCTTTAGGTAGGTACTTGGGATCTAAATTCAGGTCCTCATGGCTGCCTGGAAAGCGCTGTACCCACTCAGCCAATTTCCCATCTAAGTTTTTACAGTAGCCTGAAGTATCCCATGCCATGGCCCTTCTTGGTTGTGTGGTTCCAGTGTTAACTTTATTATGGCTCACAGTCCTGTGTTCCCGAATCTATCTTCTCCTGCCTCCTCAACACCACCTTTATGAAAATTGGAGTTTATGCAGACTTTGTTCCAGTCAAAGGAGTGAGGATGCTCTCTATTGCTGTGTATACGCTCTCTATTGCTGTGTATACACTCTCATTGCTGTATATACGCTCTCTATTGCTGTGTGTACGCTCTCTATTGCTGTGTATACGCTCTCTATTGCTGTGTATACCCTCTCTATTGCTGTATATACGCTCTCTATTGCTGTGTATACACTCTCATTGCTGTATATACGCTCTCTATTGCTGTGTGTACGCTCTCTATTGCTGTGTATACCCTCTCTATTGCTGTGTGTACACTCTTGCAGGGTCTGTGACTCTGGAAAGCTGGGGAAAGATGCTAGGGTAGGAGTTCATCAAGCAGGGAAGGAAAAGCTCATATTTTCTCTGCAAGCTAGTAAGAGCCAGCTCATCCTGTTCTCATTGGCTCTCCTTGGGCCTCAGCCCCTTTCTGCTTAGGCTGCTAGAGAGCACATGATTAGCTGGGGTGAGTTACCCAAATACCACCGCCAAGACAGACATACCCTTAGCTCAGCTAACTGAAAGAAGGAGCAAATCCCAACCAACAAAATCAGGGGCAAAAGGAGGAATATCACAACAGACACCAAGACAATACAGAACATTATAAGGGAAAACATTAAAAACCTATACTCCTTTAAACTTGAAAATCTAAAAGAAATGGATGAATTTCTAAATTCATTGAAACCACTGAAATTACACCAAGAAGAGACCAACAACATATATAAAAAATAAGGAAACCAAAAAATGACTACAAACCTTCCCAACCAAAAAAAGCACAGGTCCAGAAGGATTCAAAGCCAAATTTTACCAAAACTTCAAATCGACCAATACCAGTTAAATTATTCAAAAAACAGAAACCAAGGGAGGATTCTCAGACTCCTTCTATGAAGCCAGTATAACTCTAATACCAAACCCAGGAAAAGACATAACAACAGAAAACTAAAGGACTGTATCCCTCATGAACATAGATACCAAATGCCTAATGAGCATAGATATCAAATTTCTCAACAAAGCACTCACAAATCACCAACAGACACACATCAACGAGGTCATCCTCCATGGTTAAGTAGGCTTTGTTCCAGAAACACAGGGATAGTTCAATATACATTAAGTCAATAAATGTAATAAAGCATATAAGTGAACTTAAAGACAAAAATCCCATGATTTTTGCAATAGATGCAAAAAAGGCCTTTGACAAAATTCAGCATGCATTTATGATAAAAGTTCAAAAGGGACTTGAACTGGAGGAAACACACCTCAACACAGTAGAGACTATAAACAACAAACCTACAGCCAACATCATTTTAACTGGAGAAAAACTTGAAGCGTTTTCATTAAAATGGAAAATGCAATTTTCAGGAACCAGAAAAGACTGTCCAACTATCCCCACTCCTTTTCAAGACAGTGCTTGATAACTGTAGTTGGAGTAATAATACAAGCATAGGAAATTAAAGGGTGCTAATTGGAAAAGAAGAGGTCAAATATTTATTTGCAGATGAAATGATATCATATAAGAAAAGATCCCCAAAATTCTACCAGAAAACTTCTAGAATTCTCAACACATTAATCAAAGTGACAGGTTACACAAACAATCCATAAAAATTAGTAGCCTTTCTGTGTATAAATAGCAAGCAATCAGAGAAACACTTTCATTCACAATAGCCTCAAAAAGAAAAAAATAAAAAAGATTGGGAAAAACAGAACCAAAGACATACATCAAAGACCTGTTCAGAGAAACCTTTACAGCTTTGAAGAAAGAGACTGAGGAAGACACACGGTTTACAATCTCAAAGTTTATAATAGTATATTTGAGAAAACTGTTCATATATGTATGTTAATTACTTAGTATGTTTTCACAACAAATGGCAAATTTATGTGAATGTTATTACTCATTAGTATTAAGAAAGATAAAAATATAAAATAAAGATATTTTAATAAAGATTTATATATGAAAATTAAGATGGATGGATATTTCCAGAATAGAAGGGATAATGGGAACGTTAGTGTTTTTTGAAGATCTAAACAGGATTATAGAGATACAAAGTAGTTATAATAATTACTGTTGCAGCCAAATATTTAGCCTGTGAGGTTAAATTTCTTCCAGTCGGTTTATTCAAGAATGTTTGGGTTTTTATTCAAGCTTTATCTACATATTACACAGTAATTAAAGGTACCAAACTGGTATAATAGACACTCTTGGATGTTCAATAACCCTACTTTCAGGCCTATACTAATCTGGTCAGAGAGATTTAAAGGGACAATTTTTGTCTTTGTCCTCCAAGGCCAACTAAGTTCCAGGGAACTATGGGTCATCTCTCAAAATGTCCTGTAACTGTGATGAGTCACCTGTTCTATTATTCAGGGTGGTCATGGAGACTCCACCAGATAGACTTGAACCAGTGTCCAGGCTACAAAGGGGAGGGTCAGCACAGAAAAAGGTTTCCTCTATGCTTCCAAGTGAAGCCATGGTCAAGCACGAGCTTTGACCTAACCTCAGATAGCTAGAACTAGTTCAAGAAAGGCTTCTTCCAAGCCCATTAACCCCTGAGGAACAGATCCTCAACTGACCTTAAGAGTAAAAATATATTGGTTTATTTTGGTCAACTGCATGGTCTTAAACACCCAATAGGAATGTATGACCAAAGAGGAAAATAATTGGTATATTTCTTTAAGAGTCCAAAGGATTGCATTTCCCAGACATTAAGCTTAAATTTGTATAAGATGTTATTTAGACAATTTCTCACTAATCATTTTGTTCTTAATAAGAAAATGCTACTCAGCTGTAAGAGATTCAAACCTTGGCCTAATCAACTGCACACTGTCTACCTTCAGCCAAAAGGAAAACCCACTATTGTTCTTACCTAAAAATTAAATGATGGCTACATTTCTTCTCTCTCTTTTGGGGGAGGCTGGGACTCAACTGCGATTCTAGCCACTCGAACAGCTATCAAAGTGTCTGAAAAGAAAATCCTGAGTCTAGCCATGGCAGCCAAAAGAAAAGGGAGGAGAAGCATATTCTCCTTTTGGAAGCCCTCATCAAGAAACTCTGATTTGAATATTTAAGATTCACCCTGTTCTGACTTCTCATGGTTCCCTGCCTAGAATTTATGCCTAATTATTCTTACCTATGCTTCCCCATCCCCTCCTCATACCTTACCTCGTCCCTCCTTGTACCACTGACATCTAGCTTCTTCTTAATGATGATTATTCTGTTTTTAAATTTTTTCAAGGACATAATCATTGAGATGATCTGACGGTCAGTGAACTGGATGTTCTGAACCGAATTCCCTCAGGTCTCACAACACCACCTGCTTGCCTGAGCCCACACTTCAGACTGATGTCCCAGCCTTTTGAGTCCATCCCTCTTTACTGATGTGCCTGTGCAGCAGGGAGTAGAAAAGAAGGACCACCATCAACCCTTATCATCAACAAAAGGCTGGAATGGTAGACTCCTAAAATGGGGCCTCAGCTCCCAGTATTCTACAATGATGGGTCTGAACTTAGCCCTGGAAAGTCCCTCTGTGTATTGGGAGACTAACTAATCTTGAGCTCAGCCACTCAGTCTATGTCATGGAACGTTATCCAAACCCTTAACTGTAAACGCTGACTGACTTCTACTGCTGGGGGCTGCCTCTCTGATCTCGGGAGGAGACAGTCCAGTGGATTTTTTTCCCTAATAAACTGCTCTCTCCCCGTGGAGTTGTCTTGGTCAGTGGTCTTGGCTGCCTGCTTCCACTCACCTACTAGAGAGAGCAGGAAAGACTTTAAATCACCCTGGGAAACGGGTTTCAACATGCAAACAGATGAAATTCAAAATATTTCTCACCCTTCACAAACTCAACTCCAAATGGATCAAGAACCTCAATGTAAGATTTGATACCTTGAAATTGTTGGAGAAAAAAGTAGGTTTTCCAGACCTCTGGTCAGTTATTCATATGAACTCCAAGCAATGGTGACAGCATGCCCAAGTCCCACGTAAGCTCAAACCAGACAAAATCCCAGCACAGACAAGAGGAGAAGGGTAAAAAATCCCAACCAAACCGAAGGGCCCGATGACTGCTGGAGAGGTGGAGAGACAGTCTCGGACAGGATTGGGACTCTTGTTAGAATTACCAGGAACCGGTGGATGGATCCACCCCATGGGACATGTGGGGACACAAATCAGACTCTATAAGCCATATTGTACATATAGTGGAGTACACTGAATTGGGCAGGGGGCAGTGTGACGAGACACGAATAGGACAGAGAATCTGAATACCATCAAATTATAGTATATGATAATCACAAAAATTCATTAATTTTAAAAAAAGTGACAGTGAAGGACTAGGCAAGCTTGGAGACATCTGAGCTTAAGCACAGATTTAAAGGGATGCAAAATCCTTTTTAAAAAAATAACAAAAACCAGGTGTCAGTCAGCCAGCTCAGCTAGTGGAAGCATTCAGCTTCCTTTGAATCTGTGCTTGTCTCCAACAGCAACAATAGGTTTCAGTATTTCATTCCACAGTACATTCCCCATTCAATTCTCATAAATTTCCACTTTCAATCTTCTATTTGGATTATTTTTGGTTTGATCAGCATTTGAAAGGTTGGAAGCCCAGACTATGAACAAGGAGTATATAATCAAATACATAATGGTATTCTACGCCTTAACATGGCTTTTCAAACAGATGAAGCTCCAAATACTTCTCACATCAAGATTTTCCTAATTGGCCCTTCAGTCTCCAGCAGAAGCTGAACCTTTAAACATCTGCCCATTTTCTCCGGTGGTCCATTTGGTCAGAGGGTGTCCTAGGATCTTTTGTGTCTTTCAACCTTTCCATCCTTTAAGGCTAATTCAAATACCATCCCAGAGACAGCTACCTATCCTCTGTCTTTATCTGCAAATGCTGTGTGACCTAGAGCTTTCTCTGTTCTTCTATTCTAGTGCTTTGACTTACATTTGTCTCTCCCAGTGATTAGACTCCTTAAGAACAGGGAAAAATTCTTCACTCCTGGTTTGTGCTTGGAGAGTAGGTGGCCAGTAACTGAAAGTACAAATAAAAGATCCATAAAGAGGCCTGAGTACTTGGATTCTTGAGGCCTTTCATGGAGCACAGGTCATGGTCCTGTATACTGTGTCCCTTGCCGCCCCCCTGAGACCCCCCTCCCCACTCCACAGCAAGGAGTCTCACAGCACTGTGTCCTGGTGAGTTATCTTACAGTGACTCAGCATTTCTGATATTCAACAAAGCGGGTTGAGCCTGTAAACAACTTTCTACTGAAATGATTGAATTCACTATTATGCTTTTATTCAGGAGGAATCTGAGTATATTCGCTATAAATTGTATACACATAATAAAAGTAAAAAGCAGAACAAACATTAACATTGAAATGAAACAATAAAAGCAAAATAATAAAAAGAGCGAGAGAAAATAAACCTAGGAAGACTGGCTTACTTAAAGCAAGCTCATACACCATCAAGGCACGTTGAAAGTCTCTGCATGCAGCACCCTCTGACACAATTAAACAACAGGCTGCTAAAGCAAGGCTTTGGGGAAGAAGATGAATTCATTAGCATATGACATCACAGTCATAAGGTCAGTTTGATTTTTATAGGACCTGTATAGGGAACAAATATTGAGATCTCCATTAAGTATCTGAGGTGGAGATATTCTGAGCTGTGATGGGACTGGGTAATCTTGGGTTCCTTCTACCTGGCTTCTTGATCTTGGGCTGATAATATGGAATTTTAAAGGAAAAGAATCATTCAGCATTAAGTCTGTGATACTGGGAGCTTAATAATCTATTAAGGGGCATAACTTCACAGAGCTGACAGCTCTGATATTGGCAGAACCAATATCTCCTTAACTCTTTTCAAGCCCAGTGAGGTTAATGAAAAGGGACAGTGATGGAACAATTTATTTTGGCTTTTAATAATGCTTATTAATATTCAGCATAGCACAGATCATCACATGTGCTTTTACATGAGGTGAGCAAAATTTCACCAAATTGAAGGGCAGATAACGGGTCCAGAATAGAAGGTGAGAAGCCGGTTCCTCCGCTTCTCTGTGCTGGTGTGCTTCAATTTACAGTCTCTGCAGACTACTGTTCCCCCTGCCTTTTCATGTAAGGATTACATATATCACGTGAGGCAGGACATAATTACCACATTTCAATGTCCTTGAACATCCACTGTCCTCCAGGATCATTAACTATGACCTCATTGGCAGGGGTGGGGAGGATGACAGATTAGTCCACCCTGAGTCAGTATCTGTCCTGATAGCCAAGGGTCTTAGTTCACTGCTGAGAGGGAGTCAGAGGAAAGGATGAGGGGTCCAGTGAGTGAAAATAGGTCCATGTTTTTGTAAGTGATGACCATGTAGAAGTTGTTGTCCATGACTGAGGGTGACCAGAGTATTTGATGATCAGCTGTTACTTCCTGTTTTGCTATGAAAGGAAATACTTTTCACTTTCAGAAGGTTGTGATTGATCATAAATGATAGTACCTAGAGGTAATAAGCCTCAGCCAGGCCTGTAGAGGGTAAGAAAGCACAAGTAACTGCCTTTATAATCATTTCTGTGCAGTTTTCTCTTGACAAAGGTTGTATCTGGGATAACCGTTTATGGCTTTAGTACTGAGTCAGTGTTTACCGTTCAGCTATGACACTGTTCAGACAGGAATCATTTTTAATTTATCTGAAAGACACAGATGAAACTGCTTCCCTGAGAGCTATCAGCCACCATGGCACTTGTAAGAGCAGCACCTGTCAGCAGCTGCCCTCCTGTCCTCTCCGTTCCTATAGGGCTGCCCAGTAGCGTGCTGCTTGCCTTTGTTGCTCTGGCTCCTTCCCTTCTCCTCTCCCCAGGGTACTGGCTTAGCTTTTGCAGCATACCGCAGGGTTCCGGATTCTGCTGTCATAACATCCCGTCTCCCAGTCAGAACATGGAGGTGAGCTTTGTGCTTACCAGTTTTCTTTTGTTGTACTGGGGATTAGCACATACCAGACAAGTTCTCTACCACCGAGTTCCCTCCTCAACTCCTTTCCATTTTTAAAAGGAAATGTATCTTTATGGAAATTATTTTTAAAATATGAATTATATTCCTGAGTCAGATCACCCTATGAGAAGCACTTTTCAGGTTTTACTGTATATTTCTTTCTTCTTTTTCTTCCTTAGTTTGTAAGTGATGATTTTTTTTCACATAATGATGGTGTGTGCTCTAGCAATTGTACAAAGCAAAACTTACCACCATCCACTCTGAATCATTAATGAAAGGCTTGGTGCTGAGTGAATTTCAAAGGATCTGGAAGGAAAGGCACAACCGGGCGTAGAAAGGTTACCTCCAAGGAAACTGGTATTATATGTCTATCTGAGAATCTAATAGCTATATATTTTTCCTTTTGCATTTCTGTTGTTACAGATTGTAAAATACCTTTTTATTATTTTATTTCCTCTTCAATTTCCCATCTCCTGCCTAGAAACTGCATGGCAGGAACCCTTTCACATTCTTCTCAGATCATTTCAGTGGAACACAGAGCCAGGGCTTAATAAATAAATGCTTATGGTTTGCTTGATAGGAACAAGTCAACACGCGTGCTTGTAAGAAATGGTTTTTCACTCTTAGTAATGCTTATTAGTACTCAGTGTAGCAGAGATCATCACACAAGGCAGTGTTTTATTCTTCTTTGCTCCCTGTCCTTATAATTTGAGCATCACAGATGTCCACTGTGGGTTGGCAGTCAAAATTCATCAGGATGGGAGGGTTTTACCCTGTAAATCAGGAGTCTATGCAGCACCATGGAGAAGGAAAGATGCTCACAGATGTCAGTCTTGTCTAGGATGGCAGAGTCTAAGTGAGATGGGGAAGCTAAAGTACGGCACAGAGGGGAATGATTCTAGAAAGAAAAATCCCCGTGAAGCAGACATGTCAGCCACTTGAGTCCCTGGATGTGGAACGGGTAACAGAAAAATTTGGATATTGACTACATACAGATGAGTTGATGATCCAAAGAAACACGTTAAAGAAATGGAGATCAGTCCTATTAGAAAAGGGCTGTAAAAATAGTAAGAAAGAAAATTAGACTAAATCCCATAGATTGGACTAAGGACTGTTGATGTGCAATGAATGCCAAAGGTGGATAGATAACTGTATGCTTAAATATAGTATTTCATATAAGCACATTGAACACTGATGCATGTGTGCTTGTGTGGTACACACACACACACACACATGTATACATGCACACATTCAAAGGATTGAGAAATGTTGATTTCAGGATCTAGACAAGGAATATCTAAGAAGCCTGGGCCATGTTGCAATAGTAAAAAGAACTTGAATCTTCTTAGAGTGATTCTACCAAAACCCTTCCCAAATCAAATTCAATTTGCATATCAAAATACTTTTAATAAACAATCCATAGATGAAATAGGAAAATATTGGTCCACAATAATGTAATTACATAAATCAATAAACTAAGAGCTGGATGAAAAAAAGAATATTTGAATCTTTTCAAGTTTCCTCTTCCTAAAACTATGAAGAAATTTTGAGGGAAACACAGCAGATCCATTGATAACCACAGGATCAACATGAGCATTGTTATTAGTAGTGCAGATTAAAATGGCATTATACCAGAGAAACAAAATTTGAAGCTCGTTCTATAAAACATCAGGCCTGTAACTGTCAAAGTGCTGAGTACTTCAAGCCAAGAGAAAGAGGAACATAAAACTGAAGGAGTCGGGAGCTCCATGACATCACAGCCAGCAGGAGGCAAAGACATCCCCTTGATCGCTAGAGAAACTTGATGCTGCCTAGAGTTACGAGTGGTTTACCTGCATGTATGTAAGTCCACCTGTGTCATGCAATGCCCATGCAGGCGAGAAGGGGCATCAGATCCCCTGGAACAGGACTTATGGGTGGTTGTTAGCTACCATGTAGGTGAGGGTGTCGGGAACTGAGCTCGGGTCCTCTGCAAGAGCAGCTAGTGTTCTCAATTGCTACAGTCTGAGGAATATCTTTTAATATGGTTAAAAATCATGGTTTTGGCCGTTCTCTGGAAGCACATTGTTGTGTGTACATTCCATTTGTTCTTACTATGTGGCGAAGTCTGGCCTGGGACACCCTATGTATTCTAGCCTAACCTTGGACTTCCAACCCTCCTGCCTCAGCCTCTCCGGTACTAGGGTTTCAGGCATGAGACATTGCATCCAGCTATATTGCCTTTTAGTTTCTCCATTTTCAGCAGGAATCCTCATCAACATCCTCATTTTCTAATCACAGTTTATCTTGGTTTTGATTAGCTAAAATATTTCTTTTAAACATCAACTACTTTTCTGGGTTCCTATAATAAGAAATACCTTCAGGCTAAACTTGGTATATGGTACCTCTTGTTCCTTTTTAAAGATTAATTTAATCTTATGTGTATGTATATTCCACCACATGTATGTATGTGCACCACATTCATAACAGATCCCTTGGGGGCCAGAAGAGTGTGTTGAATCCCCTGACTTCTTGTTTCTTAATATGTGACCCTGAATTTCTCATCACTTCAATCCTTTCCCCAAAGCTGTCCCATTCTCGTTTCTTCTTCACTCTTTCCTTCCCATCCCTTTTCCCATCTCTTTGTCTTTCCTGCTCCTTCTTAAACCTCTACTGGGGCCTATTAGGATAGTAGGCATATATTAGACAGACTCTGAAAAAAATGTTAGTTTTAAAGAGTTTAGAGTTTCCAGGCAAAGACTAAGAAGAGAATAAAATGGTGTTTATGGTTAGAGCTGTGGTACACTTAAGAAGATAGAGCTATCATAGATGGATGGTTTTAATCAGACAGTCACACAAGGGATGAAGATGTGGGCATTTGGGAGAGCATGGGTTTTGAGCTGAGTCATGATGTGAGTCATGTTAGATGAATAAATGAATGACTACCAAAGTAGGTAAAAGGAATTCATAATGATAAAATTTGAAATATACCTAGAATGAAATCATTCATCAGTCAAGGAAGCAGTATATGGCAAGACTGACAAACATTTGCTAAGTCTGTACAAAATTAGAGGTAGTATAAATAATAAAATAGTACTAAATACTACAACCAGACCTGTAGAAATTAACACATTGGAAAAAAAACACATTTGCAAATTTAAACCAATGTATTTTCTACTCTAGGATTAAAACTTATTTGTTTAATAAATTGTAAATTAACAACAACTTAACAAAAGATAGAAAAAACTATGACTAACCATAGAGAAAATCAAAAATGCCTTCAGAACTCTCTCTTAGTGCTGAATAGTTTAACAGTTTCTTAAAAGCAAAAGAAATAACTAGCTGTCATGGTTTATAGTACAAGGCTATCTCATTAGTTTTCTAAAGCTAGCTTAGAGGGATTCTAAGACAGCATGTTTTTAGGATAAAACCACTCTGCTTCAAATAGCATCCTGTCTAATCCCCATCTGAAGGGTGTAAGTTCATGTGACTGGATGCTTGAAACAAGGTTAGTACTTGGCACTACAGTTTAACATCTGTACCTCCTCATTAGCACTGTATCTTTCTCCGGCCATAAATTTTAGTTTGAGATGAGAGAACAATTATCCTGATGTTATTTTTCTTCTTGATAATTCACAGATAGATTATCACAGATCTTAGCAACCAAAGCAAAAGAAACATTCCTGTTTCTTTCCTTAGTTAAGAACATTCACCTTTTCACTTAAAGGAAGCTTCCCAGCTTGTTTGGCAGATCTGAATTGGCAACATCAGTATTCTTGAGCTTTGGGGCTACTATTTAATGATTCAAGGTGGCGTGATACTGCGACAGTCCATCCGATGATTGAGACAGGTATTAAGTGACCAGAGGCCAGACAGTTTATTCAGCTGGTCAAAGGAATGACAGGCAGAGGAAGAAGGCGGAAGAATGCTTCGCTCCACTCAGAATAGCACGCAACTTAAAACTTAGGAAGGTTTTATTTCTGGAATTTTTTGTTTAATATTTTTGTGCCACAGTGGACTATGGGTAGCTCAAAGAATGGAAGGAAATGGATAAGAAGGGACTACTAAACAGATGAAACAGTCTAAATGAGCCAAGTGAAGGAAAATGCCAGGTTTTAAAGTTGAGATTTTCCTAGAAATGTCAGGCATTTCATTATCAGGAAATCTTCAAATGCAAATTCCATGAAGAAACATTAAAAGAGGAAATGCTGCTTATTTATCTCAAGTGATGCATTTAGAATCATCACTTCTTTATGCATTCATAAAGATATAAACTAATGTTAAAAATTCTTGAATTAGAAGAGAAGCTCTTTAATGTAATACCAGGATCTGAGTATCCACAGCAAGCATTCCAGGCAGTGGTGTAACTTTTGAAACATTCTTACTCCTGTTAATCATTTCTGCATCTCTTCAGCATTCTGCCAGAAAATTAAGCCTGAACATTAAACTTGATAAGAAAACAAAAAGGAAAGAATTACTGTAAAACAAGTTACCAATTGTCCTAATCTGTAGATGACAGGAAGCTATGGGAAATGACTGAATGTAACAGAAAAGCATTTTAAGGAGACTTAATTAATTAGAACTAAAAGAGGATCACTAGAGGGACCACCATGAGAGGAGCCACTCTATGAGGTCTCCCTCCCACCTGTTCAGGTTGTAGCAGGAAGGATCCTGCAGGCCACTGAGGGTGTACAGAATGCAGGTATTTTATTTAGGCTGCAGCTTGATCCAGCAGTCTCAAGTCTCAAAATCTGGACCCCCAAAGAGAAGTAACACATATCCTTATATCTTAGGCATTGGGTTACAGTGAGAAGGAAATTTACTTATTGATTGACTATCAGTAAAGTCACTAAATCAGGGAAATTTGTTATAAATTTAAAAATGAAACAAATGTTAAAAAAAAAAAAAATCCCCTGTTTGGAAATCTTTGCAGAAGGCTCTGTCTGAGACAAACAGAACTGAGGAAGTTTCATTAGGACACAAGGCACGTGGTTCTTGCTAGCTGTGTCAGCGTTCTAACCACAAACTTGCTAGCTGAACTTTGCTGACAGAGACAGAGAGCAAACAAGGATCATTATCCATATTTTCTTTGAATAGCCCATCAGGCTCCACATCAAGATGACAAAATTCATTGAAAAACACAGTTATTTTTGCTATGTGAATCAAAACCGTTTTTATAAAAAGTCACTTTGTTACCTTTAAAAATGAAGTTTCAGACTAGAGAGAGGGCTCAGTGGTTAGGAGCACTGGCTACTCTTGCAGAGGACCCAGCACCCAAATGGTGCCTAATTATTATCCACAGTTCCTGTTCCAGCAAATCCGTTACTCTCTTCTGACGTAGGAGGGCATTGCACTACACGGGTTCACCTATCTACAGACAGGCAATATACCCATACATATAAAATAAAAATAATAAATAAAATATAAATACATAAATACAATGAAGTTTCTATGGGTTTATGTCACTTTTTGGAAGAAGTTTCATGGTACAGAATAGAAGTGGGCTGGGAGCTACTTGGTTTGCTGTTCCTCTGAACATCATTCTCCAGGCTCTCTTATCCTTTTTATCTTCTAAGGCAAAGTCATCATACTGGAGGATTGACACATGCATTCAAATACACACAGATTCGAATTCTGTGTCTGCGGTGGAGTTCCCTGCTCTTTTTACCTGTTTGATGCTCGGAGTTTTCAAGATGATTATTATTGTCCTCACCACCTTCATGTGACATCACACATCACACCCTTTTTGAGACATTGATGCACATTTTCAAATAGGAGCATTTTCTCAGCGTGAAACTTCTAATAGAAAGTACTAGATTCATAATTATTAAATACATTGTTAATGATGGAGAAGTTCATCCTCAGAGACAAAAAAGTAGATTCTGCTAACTGGAGACTGTGCAAAGGGAACTGACCAGCACACTTTCACGATGCCTTCAATATCTGAGACATTATTATTATACACGTGATAGGGACAATCAGATAATTTTACTTCATAAATTTCTGGAATGTAGGTCAACATAATTGTCTCATTTATTTTTCTTCTGAAATGTTTATGTTACCTGCAGATCTCTTGGTCCACACACATCTCGACCCATCCCTTGAGGGCCCCTTGCTCTACAGATTTAAGGAAGGAGAAAGGAGGAAGATGTGAGTTGAAATTATACTGATGCGATCAGCTATAGTGACATGTCCCTGTAATCCCAGCACTTGAAAGCAGGAAGATCAAGGTCATCATCCTTGCTGCGTTAAAATGCCTCTAAATTTAAACATTCCATCTTGAAGGGAAGCTCAGAAGCTCAGGACAGTACCAAACCTTACAAAGCTCAGGAAGTAAACTCCCGAGGCTCAGGAAGTTTGGGCAGCCTTCCCAAGTCCTCACCAACATGCAGTGGGCTAGCCATAGAGCTGCTCTTGTAAATAGCTGCTCCTCAGGCTCTGAAAGTTCAATAAACTCATTGATTTGCCAAGTGGTGTTTTGATTGAATCTTTATTTTCATCTGTTTCTGGTGCCTTATCTGGGGTTGTTCATGTCTCTCCAGGAAAACAATTCTTGGCACATAGTCATTTCAGTACCAACTCGGGCTTCATGTGACCCTGTCTCAAAATAACTAGAAGAAAAATTGTACTGATGTGAAAAATGAGAAGCTACCCCTCTCTATCCTGTCATCAGACACATATTTCTATGTGAGGAGAGGCTCAGAGCCATTTCAGGCATGAGCCTGGACTTGATACTGATGTATTACGCAGACTGAAGGACTTTTAATTTGGCATACAAATTCAGTGATGATGGTCATTTAGATGCCATTGTAGGTGGGGGAGCAGAATCTTACAGACCCCTTTCTTACTGGAACTTTAGAGTCTCATCCGGGTCACCAGATGATACAGGGGAATCAGGGTCCTCTCTTAGGGTTCTTAGTCTCACTAGTAAAAGAATTTAAAAGTGGACTGAAATGGAAGCTTAAGGACAATTGTATTAGTTTAAAAGAAATCCCCCTGGAGGGGCAGGCTACCTGAGGAGAACTGAGGAGAGAAGAAGCACCAAGTCGTTTAAAGCCATCGTGGAGGTCAAACATGTAGTGAACTTGCAGCCACATGACAGGGAGGAGAACTTTAAAGAAAGATTAAGAAATCCCCCAAAACGCTGAGGCAGCCGAAAGTGTTAGGGAAGGCATGCTTAGAAGGGAGAGAAGAAAAGGAATTCAGAAATTCAGAAAAGTGCACAGATTTACCAGGCTACATGGGCTCTAGGGGCTGGGGATTTCTGGCAGGAGGAGTTCACCATCTCATTAATAGACAAGTTATTCTACCTATTTTTTTAGAATGACTTAGCCTGCATTCTTGGGGATGGGTCAGTGGACAAGTGATTGATCTGACTGAACGGGAACATTTTGTTTCTACCCAGGCCCAAAAGGAGCCTTTCTTGCCACTGTAAACACTCCCCCGAGTAAAACCATACTTTTAAACTAGGTAGATCTTATCTCAATTTCTCTTTTTTTCCTCAAAAGGAATAGATCAATCCTGAGTTAAAGTAAACATTTCCTAACATTTTCCAAAATTACTCTTATGTTTTGGTAATTGCAATCATCAAGAAAGAAATCCACGAGTTCATTTGTTATTGTTTCATGGTTTTAGACAAAGAGCAAATAAAACCCTTCAACTTGCTTTGGAAAATACTCAGTCTCAGGGGAATCTTTAGCCTTTGCAACAGGCCTACAGATTTTTATTTCTGCATATTGACGGCATTAGGTACTTTGAAAATATAGGCTCTTAGATTTAGAAAATATAAATAAAACATGTGTATGTGCATGCGTCGGGAGAGAGGCCAAGACAAAGACATAAAGGGTCTCTTCATGGTATTTATTTGATGCCTGTTCTCTTTGCCAACCTTATGTTTTCTTGGCTTTGAAGTAGAAATTTCAGGTATTTCAAACTTGGAGGAAATAGGAAATTTCTAATGAGTTTCCCTGATATTTGTGTGCCCTGATTCAGGTCAGTTTATTGCTTCTTCTTCATACTCCAAAAGCAGAGGAACAGGAGGTAAGCCTGCTCCTGCTCATTAGTTCTTCAGTGACTCAGCTAAACTCGAGCATTTCTGATTAAAATGTGAAAATCATTAGTAGGTGCCATAACAGAGGCTTTTCCTTCCACTCAGATGGTCGATGGCAATGCCAGGCACTCTCATGCATCCCCTAGTGCTGTACAGTTCTTGGAAAGTTTCAGCGTAATAAGAGCTCTTCCTGGTACCCAAGCTTCTGGTGACAACCTCAACTTAGGGCAGACTTGGAGGCAAGAAAGCAGGATGCAACCCTGCCGAAACCAAAAGAATGGCAGGAAAAAAAACTGCAGGCTGGCCTCAATCTCACAGAGATCTGCTAGCCTCTGCCACTCAAGTGCTGGGTTTAAAGACATGTCTTTAACATACCACATATATTTTAAAAATACATGCCTGAAAAGGAAAGAATTGAGACAGATACTCATAGACGTTGGTGATATTTTATCTTCCCATTTGTGTTCAGGAATCCATCTATGTAAGATCTATATAATGCCCACTCATTCTACAATGTTACTTTTTCCTAAAGATAAATATTACTTTTGAGATTTTTGTCAAGATATGTACTTCTGCTTGATAGTGTAAAATTATTGGTGGTTTTCACTAAATATTTTACTTTGCACGTAAAATGTGTGATTAATTGAATCTTTAACTTGTCAAGTTGTATATGTGTGTAGGAATTCAATGAAAGATTTAAGCCCACAAGTCAATATTTATGACTTGTTTTATATATACCATATATATGCATGTATGTATACATGTTTCATATTATGTAAACTGCAGAGCTATAATCAAGAGTAAGTGCAATTATAGAGCTGTGTGAATTTCCCACTGTTTGACTTTAATCTTAGGAATATTAATGTGGGGATTTAAGACAAATCAAAAGGAAGAAGAATTTAATAATGCGGCAGGCATTCCAGTAGATACGGTGAGCGTTTGCTAATTATTTTGATTCTCTACATTGTCATCTGAACTTTTGACCCAATTCAATTCTTAAGATGTAATTAGTTTTTCAATTAAAAGATATGTTGCTAATAGAATATAAACAGTTTCCCGAAGATGGTTATTTGTGACTTGGAGTTCAATTAGTCTCAGTAGTAAAGACTTAGAGTTTACCTGCACACATTTATCTTAGATATTATTGGTGAACTGTGTTGGAACTATTAGAAGAGGACAAATAAGCACTAACTTCGTTCTGTTTCATGTGAAATTTATCTAAGGTTTAGAATGTTTGGAGACTTTGAAAGCTTAAAGTATGTTGTGATAGGAAACAAAAAACTTATTCTCTGATGGGTTTAATCTGTGTTACAAACTCAGTGCCCACTCCACAATGGATGTTAATAACCTGAGGCATCAGGACATGTTTCTTTTGTTATGACAGAGAAAGAGTGGTCTATGTTGAGTTGAAGTCAAGGAAGAGACATACTACAAATACATTGCTATTAAGCACAAATATTCTTCGGGTTTTCATGTGTCCATGGTTAATATATTAGGACAGAACGCATTTCTAATTTTTAATAGAGATGATTTATCAACCAACAAGCACGTGGGTCTTTCATAGCATATTTTAAAATATTTCATTATTACTTTTATGTGAATGAATGTATTGCCCACATGTGTATAATTGCACCCATGTTGTGCAATGCCTGAGGAAGTCAGAAGAGGGCATCGGATTCTCTGGAACTCGAGTTCCCACCATATGGGTGCTGGGAATGGAACCTGGGTCCCATTATCATGGCTCATATGCAAATAGCTGGCCACTTAAAATATGTATATGTGGGCTAGAGGCGTAGCTCAGTGGCAGAGGTTTTGCTCCTCAGTGGCAGAGGTTTTGCTTAGCCTGTGCAAAGTCTTGGGTTCAAGCCTCAGAACTTCAAAAATAAAAGTAAAATGAAGTTCACATGTAGACCAAACTGTAACCCAAGAGGGCAGCCATCTTCACAGTGGAGTATCAGAATCAGCTGAGGGGTTCATTAAGCTCCATGGTCAGAATTCCGAATGAGATCCCAGGTCCTTCCCCCACCGCTGCCGCTGCTGCCTGGGGACCCGTGATGACAACCTCGGCGTTAGAAGATGTCTATGAAATTTTAAGAAAATATATCATTGCCTGGCAAGTGGGTTGCAGGAGCAGGTGTTCACTGAGTGGCGGTGGAGCATCTGTGTCAGCCAGCTGTGGGTCCTCAGTCCTGCGTGCTGCTGGAGCACACACAAGGGTTCATACTTTCTCTTTTTCTAGTTCTCACATGTCTGCATTTGACTAGGAATGTGAATAACAGAGACCATGATAAAGGTCAGATTTCCTAGCAAGGGAAATCCCCCGGTGTCCTCAAAGGAGTCAGACTGTCTGCGCTCACTGGGCAGGGATGTGCCGTGGCTTTGGGCATGCCCTGCTGTCTTATCTCCACAGATTGTATCATTTGGAAATATATAGGAAACAACAAAGCTCCAAGTATTCATTGGAAGATTGCCTTTGGTGATACCTTTTTGAGCATGACTTTGATATTTGGGCTGTGGTAGAGTAGAGGTATTTCTGAAAGTCTAGCTTTGCTTACTGAAAAACTTTTCAAGTGACTATTTTAGCTAGTTTGTAGTACTGAGTTTGTGAGATGCACAAAGGAACACCACATAGTGATGGTCAAATTAGGAGTCCTTTCTTAATAGCCAGTGGTCAGAGATGGAGCTAATACCCAAAAGAGCTCTAGACCCTGCGGAGAAGCAGGGCAAGGTTACAATTAAAACTACAATTACGTTAGGCCAGGGGCAGAGCCAATAATCACAGTTACTTCAGATCACCGTAGTTGTGCCAGACCTGCCAGGGGCAGGTCAATTAACAGAGAGGTTTTCAGCTAACAAAGTTGTGATTAGAATAAAACAAATTTCTCAGAACTGTAGAAACAATGGGTTGTGTGGAGATGCATTGTCGTACATATGTAGCATCATACTTTGTCTTACCACTGCTTCCTCCATTTCTCTCTCCCCATCTCTCGTTGGTCTCTTACCATCCCTAAATAGCCCTCCTGCCTTCTTTCGTAGCCTGTCAATCCCATTTTCCTCTTTTGTTTCCCCCTTCCTTTAGATCTCTTCCTTCTTTCCAGAGTCTTCACTTAATACAACAACTACCAGTTCCGTCCATCTTCCTGTGAACATCATACTTTTCTTCTTCTTTACAGTCAATTAAAATTCCACTCTCTGTATAGAGATTTTCTTTATCCATTCATCTTTTGAATAGTATATAAGCTGGCTACATGTCTTGGCTATTGTTTATACTAAATAATTGTTTTAGCTTGCTTTCCATTGATGAGATAAAACATTCTGACCAAAGACAGTTTGTGGAGGAAAGTTTATTTGGTTTGCCATCCTGCTCATAGTCCATCATTGAGGGAAGCGGATGATGGGCTCAAGCGTGGAGGGAACCTGGATGCAGGTGCTAAAGCAGAGCACACCGAAGGAGGTTTGCCTATTGGCTTTCTCCTCTGGCCTGTATTCAGCCTTTTTCCTGATACCACCTTCCTAGGGTCATGCTAGGAACCCAGTGTGCTGGGTCCTTCCACAACACTAGGCAATCAAGGAAATGCCTCCTAGAGATGGCCATCGGCCAGTCCCACAGAGAACATTCCGCAGCTGAGCTCTGTCTTCCCAGGTGCATTGAGTTGACAACTGAAGCTAACCAGCACAGCAATGAACATGGATGTGCAAGTATCTCTGTCCCATGCTGGCTTATTCTTTTGGATATGCACTGAAGAGTGATGAAGTTCATCTATTTTCAGACCTCTGCGGAAGCTCCATGCTGACTTTCTTAGCAGCTACACCAGTTTATGCTCCCCATTAGCTGTGAATAAAGTTCCTCTTTCTGTTCATACTCACCAGCGTCTGCTAGAGTTGTTCTCTTTGTGACTATAGTGAGATGGAATTTCAAAGTGGTTTTAATTTGCATTGTTCTGATGATGTTCAATAATTTTCCCAATATTTTTTGGCCCTTTATATTTATTTCTTGGGAAACTCTGTAGTTCATTCAGTAATTCACGTATCAACATTTGACAATTTGCTTTTCTTGTGGGGGCTCATGCTTGAAGTTCTTTAGAGATGTGTAGCTGGCAGAGATTTCCTCCCATTCTGTAGACTGCTCTTTTGTCATGCTCTCCTTTGCTTCTTCTTATTTCTAAGCAATCTTATTTGTCAGTTATTGAGCTTTTCTCCTGTGCTGAGTCCTTTGCAGAAAGTCCTTGCTCCTTCCTACATCTTTAAATGTTTCATACATGTTACTCTCTAATAGTTTCAGAGTTTGTGATCTTCCATTAAGGTGTTTTACCCATTTTAAACTGATTTTTGCATAGGATAAGGGCACAAATACAGATGTATTCATTTACATGTCAATACCCAGTTTTCAATGAATCATTTTTTGAGGAGACTGTACTTTTTCCAATGCATATATTTCACATCTTTGTTAAATATTGGGCAGCTGTGGTTGTGTTAGCTTATTTCTGAGGCCTCTGATTTTATTACATCAGTCTGTATGTATTTTTGTGTCAGTACCTTGCTGATTTTGTTACTATGGCTTTGTAGTATAGTTTGAGACAGGGTGCTGCAATGCATCAAACTTTGCTCTCTTTGCTTAGGCTACTAAGAGTCTTTTATTCTTCCAGATGAATTTTACATTGTTTATTCTGACTCTGTGAGGAATTTGATTGCCATTTTGTGGGAACTGAACTGAATCTGTAGATTTATTTGCTAGTATAAGCACTTTTGAAATATTAGTTTTGCTGATCCACAAACATGAGATTTCTTTCTACCTTCTGTCTTCTTCAGTTTCTTTCTTTGGGTGCTTTAAAGTTTTCACTGTATAAGTGCTTTACTTCATTGGTTAGGCTTTTTCCTTTACTGAAAATTCATTATTGATCTGTAGAAAAGCTTCATATTTCTATGTTTATTTATATCCTACTACTTGTTGAAAATGTTTATCAAGTCTAGGCGTGTTCTGGTGAAGTCTTAAGTATAAACAGAGTATAAACAGAGAAAACCGAACATCTCCCTTTCCTAATGTAACCCTTTCATTTGTTTCTGTTATTGCTTTAGCTAAGACTTTGAATAATAGTAGTGGCTTTGTGAACTTTTGATTGGCTCATGTTTTAAGTTTTTCTGTCTTTACTTTATGCTAGCTATAGGTTTGTCATGCATAGCCTTTGTTATGTTGGGGTATGTTCTTACTGGTTCTTTTTTCAAGGGTTTTGTCATCAGTAGGTGCTCAACTATGTAGGAGATCTTTTCTACATCTGTTAAAGTGATTAGATGATTTCTGTCCTTAAAGACATTTATTGTTGGGTATTTATTGATTTGCATATGCTGAACTATCAGTGTATCTCTGGCATGAAATAAGTTTGGTCATAGTGTATGATTTCCTTACTGTGTTCTTAAATATGATTTGAAATAGTTCTATTTAGAATGTTTGTCTATGTTCATCCAGGGAATTTGTCTATAGATTTCTTTTTTGATGTATTCTTACATGTATTTGGTACTAGGGTAACAATGACTTACTCATATCAATTTGGCAGTTAGCCTTCTTTTCAATGTTTTGGACATTGTGGGGAATGTTATTGTTAGATTTTAGGCATGAATTTATCTAGTCTGGGTGTTTCCTTATGGGGAGACTTTTAATTGTGCCACAGTCCCATTGCTTGTTATGAATTGGTTAGTTCTCACGGTCCTGTTGATTTAATTATCATAGATGATATGTATCTAGGAATTTATTTTTCTAGAATTTGCAGTATTTTGAATATATACTTTCAATATATTCCCTAAAGATCCTCCTGATTTTATTAGAATCCTTTGTAACATTCCCTTCTCATCCCTAATTTTATTAATTTGGATATTCTCTTAGTTTTAGTTAGTTTGATCAGCATTGTGACAACTTGTTTATTTGAAAAAATAAACTATACTATAATAAAATATTTGTTTGATTCAGTCGTTTGGGTTTTTTTAGCCTTTATTTCATCAGTCTCTTTCCTAATCTTTATGATTTTTTTGCCATCTACCTCTTTTGGGTTTTTTCTATTATTGTTTCTCAAGGTTCTCAAAGTGTATCAGTTCAATTGAGATCTTTTGGTTTTTTAATGTCAGCATTCATAACCATAAACCTCCCCTTTAGAACTACTAGAGCTCTGTCTCACATGTTCTGGAAAGCTGTAATTTTGTTTGATTCTAGGAAGTTCTTTTGGAGACAGGGTCTCCCTGTATCCCTGGCTGGCCGTGAACTAGCTGTATATATCAGACTTGTCTGCATCTCATGGAGATTAGCCTGCCTCTGCCTCGAGTGCTGGGATTAAAGGCATGTGCCACCATGATCTGCTTGATTTTAGGAATCTTTAAATTACTTCATTGATTTACCCTATGACAAAATGTTCATTCAAAGTGTGTTGCTCAGTTCTAGCTTTAGTCCAATATGATCTGATAAGCTATAAGAAATTATTTTAGTTCTTCTTTATTTGTTAACACTTACTTTGTGGCCTATGGTCCAACATAGTTTGGGGAAAGTTCCATGGACTGATAAGAATGGGCATTCTGTATCTTTTAGATGGAGTGTTCTCTGGATACCTGTTTATTCCATTTGATCTATAGGTGGCTCAGCTCTGTGGGGTCTTTTGTTTTTTACTGATTTCCATTTTGGAGGCCAAAGCGAAGTAAGTGTGCTCCATTAAAGTCATACATTATTTATCAGGACCTAGCTGACATTTTATGCCCATAAGTGTTTGTGAAGTCGGGAGTGTCAGTGTTTGGTGCGTTTATACTTATGACTGTTACGTCTTCTTGATGAATTGTGTCCTTTTTTAGTATAAAATGGCTTTCTTTATATCTTCTGATTAATTTTGGTTTCAAGTGTACATTATCAGATATCAGTATAGTTTTAAACCTATGTTTAAATGTTAAATAAATTGACTTCCATACTCGAGTCTTAAACTGTGAGCATCTTTAAGAGTGAGATGTTTCTTAGAGACAGCAGATAATTGGACCTTGTTTTTGAATCCAGTTAGTTAATCTGTTTCTCTTATTAGCAAATTGAAGTCATCTACACTTAAGGTTATTCTTAAAGGTTTTTTTTTTAACTGCTGTAATTTTATTTATACTCAATTCACTATCTGGATTCTCTCCCATTTTATCTGAACAGAAAACTTCATTGTTGGTCCTTTTATCTGGAAAGTGTTTTAGTTAGTGCCTACATAAGAAGCAACATGTGTGAAGGCCCACCGCCATCCGCAGTGTGGTTGAAAAAGTGCACAGGTTTGGTGTGGTTGAGGTTATCAGTGTAGGAGAAGAGTGTTTAGACATCATTAAGAAAATGTGTAGCAAAATCCATGAAGAATTACCACTCTTCAGCAGAAAAGATTTGTTTTAGGTCAACCACACCTATTTTACTCCTTTATCACCATTTATGGAAAACCAATTTATTTAAATGTAATGCTTTAAGAAAACTTTCTCTATGAGTCTTTAGTGTTGACTTTGAAAAGTCAACACTAAAGAATCATAATTTGTATTTCAATCTCTCTTCTGGGAAGAAGAAACACTGAGGGACTAAGTGCTCCGAGACTTCAGTGTTTACATCTAATATCACTGAATTTCAGCTACAATTTTATAAGGAAACTCTCTGGAAATTTACCCAGTTTTGAAGAGTTTAAGTAGCAAACGTAAGTTGAAATGGTGTGGTGCTGGGAAGCAAGGCATAGGTACATAGAGAAACTTCGTGCTCCAGTCTTTGCCATCAACTTTTCATCTGAAATGTTAAATTTTTTTGTAAAGAAAAAAAAAATGAAAACACAGTGCTTAAGGAATTAAAACTTGTTTAAGTGTTGCTCATTTACTAGATCTTCTCAAAATGTTATGGACTTTGAAAAGAAAACTTCCCAAACACACCCTTTTGTGGTTAAAACATTACTCCCTTCTCGTTCCGCCTTTTGCTGTTTCTGCCTGTGAGATAGTCAGATGGCTACAGGCCAGAAATACACCTTCAGAGGTGAGTCTGACTTAAACCATCTTTCCCTGGCTTGACGATTAAAATGCAATTAAAGTGTCATAATGTTTACCTTAAAATTGCAGAGTGAAAATGACGTTTCTCAATGTAATGTGTTTTTCTAAATGCTCTGTCTCCTTCCACCAAACAAGAAACCCAATGATGTTATTTCAGATTTACAAATAAAATCAACATAACATTTGACAACTTTCAAGATAGTCATTGCATGCAGCTTTGGGTTCTTCTTTGTTGAATGGCTGAATGTTCATGCTTTCTTCCTTCTACTTACCATGGATAGCAGAAGTGATTTTCAAATTACAGAGACTGCAGGACAGGGAGTGTGACAGCATATATACATATATATATATATATATATATATATATATATATATATATGCTGGGTAGCTATGTATATATGATGGGTAGCTTCAGAATCTTATGCTGGAACATTAGGAATTTTGTCAAATTTTCTGTTATGGGAATATATAGCTTGTAGACTATATATGGCCAGTTTCTATATTCAATGGCATTAGAGCCCAGAGTAAGTGGGCAGTCTGCGCCAGCAACAAATACGTCAAAAAACTCAGACCTCTGAGCAGCAAAAGGGTTAATCAGTTCTTCCAGTACTGCGGAATCTCAGACGCAGATCACTGAAGGTGCCTGTATTGTTCACATATGGAAATACAGCCTTTGGGATGGCACCAAACATTTCATTCCCAAGGAGGATGGACAATGTTGATTTAAGAAAATCCATTTTTCTGAAGTACAGAATCTACTTCTTTATTATTCTCCCTTCTGGTCTTTGGACAACCAAGTGTCTGTGACCAGGTTCTTTTCCCAAACCCTTTGTTTTGTTTACTGGAAAGTTTTGGAAAGGAATCAGATAGCAGCCCTTTCTGTAATGCAGAGCTTGGAGAGCCCAGAGGGGACAATGACTCAACATAGAAATCTACAAAAAGATTTCATACAGATAGCACAAAAATAGTCAGGCTGCCGCTTAGTCTGAAGGCCTCGAGGTGTCTGACACCTGCTTTCCACATTACTTTTTATAAAAACAAGGCAAGCAGACTGCAATGTTTCTTCTTTTCTGGGAAAGTATTAGAACCTTGTTAATTATGGTAGAGTGAACATGGCAGCAAAAGGAAAAATATAATTTTAAATATAATGGTGCATGCTGGAAACACAGATTGGCAAGCATATGGGGCTCTGGCATCTGGACAGAAGTCTTCGGAACCATCTGCTTCTCAGAGGTTATTTTGGCAATTTCGGCAGCAGTTCCAATGATTCACAGGTCTGGGCTAAGGACTCTGCGGAAGCAGTTAGAGGGGCCTCAGGTAGATGGTGGCGGATCCTTAGAGCTTCTCTCCACAGACTCATTTCATTGTTCTGGCTTGTAAGTCACCATAAGTTGGAGTATGTGTCTCTATTTCACTTTAGTGGCTGCAGATATTTTCTTCATGTTAATATTTCCCCACATTATTCAGTAGGTGATGGTCGTTTTCTTCTTGCGTGTTAACACTCTGCAGCACAGTCTTCAGGGCAGAGACTAATTCTTTTTTAAAAATATTTTAATTATCATTTTTATTGTATGTGCATGAGTGTTTTGCCTGTGTGTACGTAAGTGCACCCATGTTGTGCAATGCCTGTGGAGGTCAGAAGAAGGTTCTGGGGTTACAGAGGATGTTAGCCACCGAGTGAGTGCTGGGAATTGAATCTGGGTCCTCTGCAAGAGCAGCCAGTGCTCAATCCTAAGCCATCTCTCAGGCCCCCCAGCTTATAATTCTGACCTCCTTACCGTCCTCCTCAGTGTCGCTGGCACTTGTGGTTCTTGCACAGTTTTAGGAGTTTGGGTACCACATAATTTTCTAGTAAGAACCCACTGGCCCAGAAATCATCAGCACACAATCTTTATGGTCATACATAAAGCAAACTATTGAGCAGCACTGGGAAAATTAAATATTTATGTCAAATTTTCATCATAAAATACCCTGAGGATTTACAGTCTGTGAGACAATGGAATAGTGATTTTAAACGTAGAACATTGTTCGTACAAGGATGTGAGTAGGAAGATTTGAGTGTGAGCCTGGAAGCAGACCACCTGTGGTCACGGCCTTCAGATCTTTGCAGACTTCTTATCCCATCCTCATTCCTCTTCTAGACTTTATTCTTTCCACCCTGAAGAAATATTACTGCATGTCTATAGGCTTTACATGCCAATTGTCAGATTGATGTAAAAAAAGAAACATCAAAACTAAACTGAATGTCAGTCAAAAGGAAAATGGTTAAATAAATGTAGGAAATACTAAATATACTAAATATATAGTAACACACAGCTACTTTAGAAAGTGAGATAAATCTACCAGGACTGACATGGAAAGATTCCCGTGGCCTACTTTTCAACTAAAAAAAAAAATCACCTTTTGAAGTGTATGTACAGCATATTCTTGGTTTTATTTGTTAAAAAATTCCAAGTTTATATTTAAATGTATAAATGCATATGAGATATGAGTGATGTATTGATTAAATATTTGACCTTTGTTCTAGCTTGCTGTCTGCTGATGTTGTAAACATCATAATCAACAGCATCTTTGGGAGGAAAGGGTTTATTTGGCTTACAGCTCACAGTCAAGGGAAGCCAAGTCAGGAACTCATGACGCAGAACCTGGAGGCGGGAACAAACACAGAGGCCACGGAGGAATGCTGCTTATTGGCTTGCTGCCCCTGTCCTGTTCATTTAGCTTCCTTTCACTGCTCAGGTTCACCTGTGTAGGGATGGTGTCACCCCCAGTTGGAGTAGGCCCTCCTATATCAAACAGCAATAATGACAAATGCACACAGACAAGTCTGATAGAGAAAATTCCTCAGCTGAAGTTCCTCTTATCCAGGGGCCTCTAATTTGTGTCATGTTGATAAAAACTAATCAGCACAGCCCCTCACTTCAGATTTTTATGTTGAAACCTTTCAACTCAAAACATCTTGTGCTTTTAGAGAAGGGATGTGACCTGTGGTATTCACAGTTAGATGTGGTCATCACACACACATACATGCACACACACACACACACACACACACACACACACAGAGATTTTTCTAAAATAACTGTTTATCTGTTACAGAATAAAATAATAATAATAATAAATTCATGACTTCCAAGGCTACTTTTTTCTTAGATAATCTTGAAGAATTTGAAAAAGCCCACATTTCCTCAGTTTCTTCTATAAAATAAGTAGCATATATAGAAGAGCCAGTTATCTTTTGTGAAGTGTTTCCAATACATCGTTGAAGAAGACTTAAAATGAAACATTCAGTTAGAATTGTTCAGAGTTCTTCTTGTAGAATTTGGGTTCCAGAGACAAACCTGTTCTGTCTATTGCATTTCTTTTTTTCTATATTGTTAGTAGAGTTATCTAGTACAGAACATTTACCTAGTAAGAAGAATATCATTAATAACAAGTCCTCCCCATCACAAAGTGTTTGGCTGTAATTTTTCCTCTAAATTATTGGCTGAATATTTAATTTTGGTTTGAAATTCCAAACAATATTCCTGGTTCTAGGAGATCAGAAGAGCCTAGATTCTCAAAAGGCTGCTCATGGTGAATGACCATCCAGGTGGTCTATAGACATCAGATCACCTGGAAAGTGAGAAGAAAACTTGACTGTCAGGCCCTAATTCAAATCCAAAAATTTCCATTTTTAGGGGATGCTGTACAGAAATCTATTCTAAACACACCTTCCTAAATAAGATCTGTGTGTCTAGCAGAGAATTGGCCTTTGGGAATAAATCATGTATTGTTTTTCAGAGAAATCCATGAGTGTCTGTTGCTCATTAAGGAGGTAGGGCTTATGAGACGGGGAGAGGTTAGAGGTTGTGGGGGTGGTCATGTGTCTCAGTGGGAGTCAGCAGACTTGGCAAAGCCTGCTAGATGCTAGTGCTGCCAGTTCCTACGTTCTGGTGAGCATCGTGAGGCCGGAACACTTTCTGGTCATCTGTGTTAGATGTGTCCTCCATGGTCCTTTCATCTCACGGACCAGTGAATTTTACAGGAATTTCTTGTGGTGGTTTTGGACAGATTTTCAAAGAAAAAATTATTTCTAAGAGTTTAAGCAATTTTTCCTCTGTCACAGATTATTAAAGCTACAAAGAAATCCTCAACAAATCTCTACATTTAAGAATTTACAAATATTGGGAATGACTTAAGTTGGTCAGTGCCAAAGGAACTTTGACTGTTGTTAAATCAAGCTTTTAACTTATTTGCATCTATCAGTAAGTTACATAGAAACGGTCTTTATCATGTAAATATATTTTGTTCTATTTAAAAATGTGTTTTGCAGAAAATCCCAAATGAACATAGAAGTCACGGTAATAGGACCATGAAACTGTCGGCTTCAACAGCCCAACTTCATCAACTGATAACATCTCAAAATTAACTTCCATGAGGTTGGATAGAGGGCTCAGTGGTTAAGAGCATTATCTGTTCTTGAAGAAGACCTGGGTTCCAGTCCTAGCAACCACATGGCAGCTAATAACCATCTGTAATTCCAGTTCCAAGGGATCCTCTTCTGTCCTCTGCATGCACTATGAAACGTGAGTGTGCTCACAGACTTGCAGGTATATCACTTATAGGCATAAAAAATAATTAAGATCAATTTGCATTTATACCCCAGGTTCAACAGACTCTTTTAATGAGGAGATGCATAATTAGTCAAAGTGCTGAGAAAGAAAGGCTGAGTGTCCAGTCCTAAACAGGACATCTCAAACCCCCTGCTTCAAGGCTCAGGGGACATTGAGGAGGAAGCAGAAAAAGAGCCAGAGGATGGGGAGGCGTGCTGCGAAATGCTGTCTCCTGGAGATCTTAGTCATGAACTCGCAGCAGCTGCGGTCACGGTACAAGAGATGCACAAACTCAATCCAGCCAAAATTCTGGCGTAGATGAGGGAGGGACTCTCCAGGCCCCACCTCTTACTAAAGAGCTTATGGCTGTTGGTAGCTGTTGTTTTGTTTTGTTTTTGAGGATGTGGCCACTAGTAGGCTTCCCACATTACAGTGGGTGACCCCACACACATGTACATCTGAACAGTACTAACTGGACTTAATGGGTTATCAAAAAAGAAAAAAAGAAATTGAAAGAGGATGTTTTGAAGGGGGAAACAGGATTAGCTATCATCATATTTCATTTATGCAGTAATTCTCAAGAATATAGAAAAATTATTTGTAGAGTGCTAGCATCTATTATTTTATAAATGATCTCTATTATTGGAGCTATCATAGTTCTTATGATAGTCCAGTGCTGTTTTCTTTAAACTATAGGCAACATATCAACTGTAAACAAATTTGAAATTTCAATTCCTGAACCAATGAATGGAGTAGATAAAATTTTATGAACATAAATGTGGACATGTCTTTTGGCTGATATTTGTTTCCAGTGTGATTTTCTTACTGAGGTATTTACAGTAGTGACTAATTGTACATCTCTGCATTGACTGCTGTGTGCTGGTAACAGAAGCATTTCTGACCAAAGTGAGAGCAGTCCAGATCTACAGGTATACGCATAGATATTTAGAAGAAAATTTGATACTGTGACCATTTAGAAAAATAAGCGTAGGAGGTTCTACCTTAGGGAATATTACTTCCCCAGTCCCGGATTTTGACCAGGATTACTGTACTGTGCACAAAATACTTTTCTGTGGAGCAGGTATGAAATCCAACCATAACAGTGAGCCCTTCTTACCCACAAGGCCATTATTTGTTAATGCTTTTGTAAAGAACTAAATTATACTCTATAAGCAGGTTGGTTTCCTTTGTAAACTGTTTATGATTGTTTTGTAAGGAATAAGGCAGAATTTTAACATATGACACATAAAATATTTTAGATAATATTTCTGCTCATTAGCCAAGAATCAGTCAGGAACAGTCAGAATAAATTTGAATCAATGTTGATAAACAAAGTTATGCACAAGGTAACTGAATCTTTGGTAACACTTTTGCCCAACAAGAGTCCTCAAGAATATGAGAATATTCTTGGTGTTTACTAAGTTTACTTTGATAGTTGTAGATTTTATTAATAATGTATTAACAATCCATTTAGGTTTGGACACTGTTTCCAAGTAAGTGTTGATTTCCCGCACTTGGCTTAGGCAGGCTGACAGGCTCTGTGACCTCTGGCAGCCCTGGTGCTTCTCGTTTTGTCATACACAATTGCGTTCACCAGCTGCTCTCATAATCCGTGTCCTCTAGATGCAGGGGTGACCTTGGCTATTTAGATTTGAAAAACAAAAAGGTCTTAGTTCTCAGGAGGAGACATTAGAGAACTATTGGAAACGCCTGCTGCATCTCAGGATTTCGAGGCACTGAAAATGGGCGTGTGTGTGTGTGTGTGTGTGTGTGTGTGTGTGTGTGTGTGTGTGAGTGCATTAGTGTTTCCTTTTCTGCAGTGCTGAGATCTCACCTCCGCTGTGATGTTGTTTTCCTGCCTAGCGTTACTCCACACTGTACCCAGCCAGGAATGTTCCTCCTTCAAAAAGTCATCCTCACAAGACTTATAAGCAGCTGACATTTATTTGTGTTTTGGGAGTTTTTCAAGAATAATTTCATCACTGTTCCAAGTGCCTTGTGGGCATTCCTAACCTCATCACACCAGCTTCATCCAGATGGCCATGGCATCCAGTCCTCTTGGGTACTCTCATCTGCTTCCTCCCCAGACGCTTCCACATGCCCAGCTCCTGACACTTTAACTTTGTATCTAGTCTGCTGATTACATACAATTCAGTCTTCCACTGGGTGTGTTCAATGTGTCTGGCTGATGTGCTGCACCTAGATGTTCTACCTTCATTTTCCCACTTTTATATTTCTTAAGGAGCTTATCAAAGCCAAGAGAGAAAGCATTTTCCTGGGAGATGGTGACTGTAGTCAGGTGCAGATGGAAATGACATTTCCTCTCCTCTTGCCAATAAGCACCATCCTCGCTCATCTTTCTGTTCCTGTTGCCCTGGCTCATTTCATCTCTCTTGCTTCTCTTTGTGTCCACGTCTCTCTAACAACATGCTCATCCCCAAACACAAAGTCAGGTGTGTGTAAGGCAAGCTCCTATTCACATACACCCAAACTGCCTTGGATTTTCCCAAGTGTGAATCTCTGAAGGCACATAAGAAAATATGTGGGCAAGCAGGGTCTACGGGATGAAGAAAGGTCACATATGCTCGGTAGGTGTTGAATTATCAAAATCTTCAAAGAATAAAAGAGTTGTCTGAGAAAGAGAGAGACGAGAGACATAGAAAGAGCGTTAGGCATGAACATTTCTTTACAGCATGGCCACCTGACTTCTGCTTTGTTGCTCTGGAAATGTAGCCGTTACTCCTTTAATAAGGGCCAGTTTCACTTTCCCATATTCCCATGAAAACAGCACACTGTTCTCTACACTTACTGGCCTTGGGCCTATTCTCTGAAATCTTGCAAAAATGTTTATTCATATTTTTCAATGAATAGCATTTTAAATACTTGAAATCTATTCTTGGTAACTTTTCTATCAAGTCATAAGAAACATTTCTTTATAATCTCACATTATGAGATTTGAATTCATTTGCATTTGATTCTTGGATTTCTTAAATCTAACTGCAGTTTTACATTTATCTTCAAAAATTTTATTCTACTTACCCTTCCCCCAGCCCCATATTTTCATCTTCTTGAAATCTTGACTCTCTTTTTATTAGCAGTAATATCAGCTATTTGAGGCATTAGTTTTGTGTTTCACTTTTGCCCAACGTGTTTTGATTCTTTGGGGGAAAGTCCATTCCAACTGGAAACTTATACTTGTTCTTCTTTGCTTCTGGTTCTGTCTGGTATTATAGGATCAATGTCTTTCAGGTGAGATTCTAGGGTGTGTATCCCATCTAGCCATGTATAACGTATGTTCATACATACCAGCCATTATGTTGGGCCTATGAAGTTATTCTCCTATGTGTCTGTCAAGCTTCTCCAAACATGAATTCTGCTGCCACTGTCCCTTAATGTTCTTGTCTGCATGGCCACTGCTCTCTCTTTCCAGATGCTGGGCACTGGACATGACTGTGCTGAGCATTCTTCTAATTTTCCTGGCCTCTCTGATCTCTCTCAGGCTTCCTGTTACTGCCCTTTGCGGGGGCCACTCAAGATGTTCGGTAGCAAAACAAGAGAAAAGCACTCCTGAATCTATCAATTATAACTCCACTGTGTGACAGTGTCTTCACAGAAATTGCTTGCGATTGCTTTTTGTTGTGACAAGCGCTGCCTAAAAGCACCACCAATGTATAATGTGTTTACAACAAGCATCGTGTAGATTTTACTTCTGAATACATGGATTGGTTATTGTATTAGGCACTTCTCTGTTGCTGTGATAGAAACACTGACCAAGGGAACTTATAAAAGTAGAGTTTAATACTTACAGTTCCAAAGGGGCAGGAGTCCATCGTGGCAGGGAGGCATGGCCATAAAGGTGACTAGAGTCGACCCAGAAGCTAAGCACTTACACCCGCAAGCAGGCACAGCAGAGAGCAACTGGAGCTGGCAAGACTTAAGAACTCTCCGGGCCTGCCCCTCAGTGTCCTGCTTCCTCCAGCTTGGCCACACCTTCTAAGACCTCCAAAAGTAGTGCCAACAACTGGTGCTGCCCAAATACGTAAAGTCAATGGGGACATTCTCATTCAAACCACCACAGCTACGCCTTGCTGGGTATGTGTAAAAGTGGCTGGATCTGTAGGCCATAGTTTGTGTTCAAGTCACACTGTGAACCTCCTTTCAGTTCAGCAGTTACTTGGGGGAAATCTCTTCTAATAGAAATCACAGAAGATCGAAAGTATTGAGAGGAAACAATGAATGATGCCTTATAAGGACTGAGAGCACTCTGGGTCTTGTACCCATATCGCATTGGCCTAAACAAGCCACATGCCAAGGCATACATAGAAAAGAATCTGTCACTTTTATACAGTTTTCATTCTCTCCCCAGATATCACACGAATCTAGGAGGACTATAGAAAACTCCTTTGAGAACTATCGTATTTGAATTACTTCTTTACCCTGAGATTCAGAGCTTTGCCATGGAGTAAAATCCAGTTTATCTTTTTCCTTTAAGATGTTCCTCTTTCTAGAAGCATCCTTCTAGAAAGACACTGCAGGTTTACTTCCAGGATGCCCAAGCCTGTTTGAAATGAGCAGTAGATGCATTAATGCTCAAACCAAAGAAAGTTAGGGTACATTTGTTACATTTTAAATAGCCTATTTAGGTGAGAAGAGCGGTTCCACAGGGTGCAACTAGAAGCAGCTCGAGTCTTTTTCCTTCTGTATCTTTTAACCTCTGCAGTGGATGGATTCCACCCCCGGGGAAAAGCGACTGTATTTTGTGACTTTTTATGCCTCCCTACATCCAGATGATAAATTCTTCATATAGTAAGGGCCTCTCCTATAAATGGTTGCTGCTTTTCGTTCTTGGTATCCCTGGTGCTGCGTTGGCCTGACTCTTGGAAACAGCTGCACAGTGGACTCCACCCTGGGACTTTGGGGAACACAAGTGTACACACACACTTGCAGTCAGTGGCAGTATTTCCCAAATGTCTACTTCATTATTGCTCAAAGAGTTTTAGCAGTTTTTCAAATATTAGCACCATCATACTAGAAGTCCCCATTTCTAAAGGTCACCTCCCGATCAGAAGCTCTGTTTAGTCTGTGGTCCTAATAACCCATCTCCCTTTAAATTTATCATCTTTAAATCTTTAAAATGGTCTAACTACACAACGAAGGTCGTAGGTCAAGAGTTATTATGAAGGATAAGTCTGTTGTTGTGTGACAAACTTCTAACAGAATGTAGCACAGAGAAACCTCTTGTTCTTCTCCATGGGTTTGCATGGCCACTCCTCCCACATGTCACAGTATCAAAAACTACCTTTAAAGTTACAAAGTTCAGTGTTTCAAAGACTATGTTTGAGGTGCCTTCCTGCCCAAGTGATTGACTTCCAAACTGCAGCACAGTGCCTGCTTTTTATCATGGCAATAGCAAATGATTTATGAAAAATTACAGAAAAAGCAGGGAAGGTTTGAAGGAGGATGGGACATCTGTACAACGGAGCATGACATGACCACTGAGCACACATGGGCAACAGAAAAGCTATGACACGAGGGCTGGAGAGATGGCTCAGCAGTTAAGAGCACTGGCTACTCTTGCAGAGGACCTGGGTTGGATTCCCAGCATCCATCTGTAACTCCAGTTCAGGCCTCTTTTGTCCTCAGTGGGCATTGTAGGACACTGGTGCACTTGTACATGCACAGACAACACATTTAGACACATGAAATAAAAACAATAAATAAAACATTAAAGAAATAAACCATGACACGAGCAAAGGCAATTCTCATGACTGATATATATATAGTATTATACCAATTTTGAAAACAAAACAATTATATATTTGATTTCTGGAACTGTAAACATCATGTTATACATGCCATGATCATCATCTTGGGGTATGAGTCTACTAATGTATTATCTTTTCTAATATCTAACTTTGTACAATTATTCTTCTTTATCCTAACATACATAAAATTCAGCAAAAGCTATTTTAGAAGTTACAAGATAGAATTTTGAGAATTTTGAGTGAATTTTGTCAGACTTATTCTCTGTTGACCAGAGGAAGACATGACCCTGCAGATGTGAAGCAGGCTGGGCTCTCGATTTCTGCCCAGGAGCAATGATGGGAAGGATGAGTATAAGACACTTCTTCAATCAGGAGCAGGACTCCAGGCTTGGTCAGCTGATGCTTAAGACAGTGAGACTGACAGGAGAAATCAGCTCACGCTTTAATGCCAGATGCCTGCTATCTCGGAGTGGTTGGGGAGAAATCATAGTCTTTCCATTTATTTCATCTTTCCTTAAAGAAGCTGGGGTAGAAAACGAGAGTGAAGTTATTGGAAAATAGTAGAATAGGAGGCCCAGTGTGTGTTGTTCCCTCTGTTCCACAAGGAGAGATTTCCTCTCTTACAGGGGGACAATGTGCCAGATGCCACATGCCATCGACACAACCAAAGAATGTTCAAAGTTCCCCTAATGTCTGCAGGTGAATTCAGCAAGACATCTGAAATGTTACCAGCTTGGAGCATCTGATACTATAACTCAGGTATAAAATTACTGCATTCAATTGACTTCAAGCATTATGAACAGTTTCTAAGAGAGAAACGAAAGATCAGTGATACCTGAATCACAGAAAATTCTTTCAAACGAAGAATAGTTGAAAAGCTGAATTTGCAATAAAAAAGTAAAACCTATTTAGAGTCCAGTACAAATATCAAAGATGGTGGAGGGGGATGTCACACAGTGGTAGACTGCTTCCCTGGCAGACAGAGCAGCGAGATCCACCCTCAACTTCAAAAAAATGTCAATGTCATTTACACACAGAGATCCAATGGCATTTTTCTTTGGTCTTAACAAGTGTATAACGTGTGCATGTGTGGGAATTACTTTTAAGAAGTAAAATCAAGAATGGAGCCGCATTTTGTGTGCTCTGACCAGGAAATGTAAAATGGTGCTTTATTTTATGACCTGGTTGTAGTAAAAATTAATTTGGAGGGCTTGCAGAGTTGGTTCAGAAATTAAGAACACAGGCTGTTTTGGGTTCCAGCATCCACATGAAGGATAGCAACTGCCTGTTACTCCACTTCCAGAGGATCTGACGCCCTCTTGTGACCTCTATGAGTACAGCGTGACATGGTGCACTATATACATGCAGGCAATGCACTCATACACACAAAATAAAAAGAATGAAATATTAACATATAATTTGGATACTTTGTGGATGATTCTGAGTTTCCAAATATAAAAACATCCCAAATATGAAAAACTGGATTCAAAATTGGATTCAATGGAAACAATCATACAAGATTTTTTGATACAGAGTGATGGAGATGACCCCAATGGTCCTAAAGCCTCTCAACTGGGGCTGCCACAGACATTGGGAAGAGCTTAGATTTCAGTAGCCTTGAAATATATGCTTGTTCATGATAGCTCAAATGATGCATTTCTGCAGCATGATGTGAAGAATTTTGTCTTACAGAGAGGAGTTTCTATTATAGGAACCAATGGGTAATACACTCAGAGTCAAGAGCAGCCCCTGTGATTTCTGTCCTGATCATGGTTATAAACAGATGGTCTGTCTTAGATTAGAGGACAGAGCTGTGTCAAGATAAGACTAATATATAAATTCAGTCCTGAGATTAGCAAGCTAAATAGAATAGGAGCAGAGTGGCAAGATGCCAGTAAGATAACCCGATTTCACCAGCTCAACAAGGACAGAGCTTTCCTCAACCATAGGAAAGATCAAGATCAACAGTTAGAGCAAGTCTACAGATTAGCAAGGAGAAGGGCCACAGGGAGGTCTGGGAAGCTTTGATCCTAACTGATGCAATGGTGTTTAAAGGGCCCATAGCTATTGAAACGGTACCTCATCCCAAAGCCCATAGAGATACAGGCACAAAGACCAGAGGCAGCGAGGCTGAGATATCAATCTTCCATTACCAATAACTGCTTGGCCTTCAGCCAGAAGACAGAAAACACATCAACATTTCAATAATTGAGCTCGGTTTGTTAATATCCTTTCCAAACAAAATGACTTTTAAGATGTCAGGAGGGCCTTCAGCTTTTCCTCTCATAGTATGGAGCTTTAACTAGTTTCAAATTCAGGGAATGAATTAATGACCCCCATTAAATTCTCATTAATATTAGCCTGACTGGCATTCTGTTGTCTTTGCACAGCTGTTATAGGGCACAAATGTGTTGACCATTGATCTGTCATTACAGGTGAGTGTATTTAAAGTGGACAATACCAAGTTGCTATAGAAGTACAGTTACTTTCAAGGAGATTAAATATCCTATGTCCCATGATATGTGAAGGAGAAAATTAATGAAAACAAATGGTGTTCTTAGTTGCTCCTATAATGTCACTTATCAGGGACATCACTCGTATTTAAGAATTGCATTTTAAAAAGACATTTTATGCCTGAAGGAAAGGAAACCTGATTTAAAAGCTTTGTACATGCTTTAACTCTGCTAAAAATTCTTTAAGCCTTTAAGAAGATGTTATAAAAGGACAGAATGGTTTTGATAACCTCAGTCTGCTTAAGGACTTATTAAAGGTATCTTATTAGTAATGAACTATAAAAGCATTCATTTTGATGAGCAGTATGAGGTTTTGATCCATCTCCAAATAATTCTCTTCTGTACAATGTGTGTTTGAGGATGGAGGAGAATTTTTCTGCCAAAATATATCATTGGGAAGTAGGTGGATGCTTCCAAGTTTTGTATTGAAAATAAATTAATTCTTCAAGCTTCCATAATTCAGGGAAGAACATAGTTGCCAAGACAAGAACAAGGAAAACATGAAAGTCTCTATACCTTAAAACCTAAAAGCTGTTTAATTCACATTTCATCCTTGAGATAAAGCCAGTAATCCTTATTCTCTCTTGGAATGTTTACAGATAAATGGTTAGTGCTTTGAACAGGCTTGCTAGATGCCATTTTGACAGCAATGGTGTTTCAACATGAGGCTGAGCCAATCAAGGAGGTTGTGGGAAGATATTGAGACATTGCTCATTATTGTTTTAGTTTGAATGCATAACATCCTCCCTGTGAATTCTGAACAATGCAAAATGATTCACAGTTATCTAGTACATCAAGATTATTGTGCTTTAGAAACATAGGGTCTGAATTTGATATCGATAGAACGTGCATCAGATTCAAGATTCTTGTCGTTGCTCTTGCTCTTTTATAGTAAGTTGTGGGTAAAGTAAGACCTGGTAGTCCAGCTGCTTTTGCATTTTCATCAGAAGTATTGGGGTGTAGCTCAGTGGGAGAGTGTGACCGGAGCTCAATCCCCAGCACTAAATAAAAATTAAAAATATAGAAGGACACATTGGGATGGAGATTTGTCACAGAAAATTGAATGAAAATTAAGTTTGATATGATACCTGTGGAGGGTGAAGGAAGCAGAATTGTCAGTGGACAAATACCATCTGAACACATCACAGCTCTCAGAAGATTCCATGGAAGGTAGCCATGGGTCAGGACAAAGGATTTTTTCAGGGTTATTCTAAACTGAGGTAATGGAGCTGAGTCCTTGTGCCTTGCTTTCCACCAAGTATAGGCTGTAGACTGAGGAATGGGGGCATACTCACGAAATGGCTCTCCTCTACAAAAAGCAAACTCAGAAGGAAAGAACTAGTTGTAAGCTGTCTTTGGCCAATTCCCACAGTAACTGGGGAAGCTATGCTTCTACTCTCGGGTCTGTTCAAGGCGGCACAACACACCTGTCCATTATAATCCCAGGTCTTTGGATCTAGCAGCTTGGCACATATTCTGCGTTCAGTTCACTCAGGATTGTAGAGCAGACATTTGTACCCCAGGGAAAGCTACACACAGTTGGTGACTTGCGCTTCGGACTCTTTGTCTCCCTTCTCTGCTGTCGGTGAGTGCTTCTGTGCTCGGTGCCGGCTGGTGGGGTGATGCAGAGTCTCATCTCTAAAAGATCTGAGTCTCTGGCCAGAATGCTTCTTTCCGACCATGGCCGTTGCACATCTCCATGGTCTAGAAGCTCCCCAGTGAGTCACTGGGTGCCAAGTTTATTTTCCTGACCTCTTTGCAGCAGCTTTATCATTTTAACGACCACAGATAATTACTCACGCTAGTCAGGAGCTATTTTCCTAGCCTAGCTTGTGGTGAATTTCTTCTTTCTTTTTTTCTTTTTGGGCAGAAAATACTTGAAATGACATAACTTAAGTTTGAATGTCTCCAATGTGTTCCATGGGAAGCAGCACCCTCTGCAGAAACAGAATTTTCAGAATTATAGAGACTAAAATTGTATCCAGATGACAGCCATCCATCCCATTCTCCCTGGAAGGATGTCATTCCATCTTTGTGGCTTATACATTCAAGACACTGTTCAATTCTGCCTTCGGTCATTCTCCTACTCTGGCAGCTTCTGACTGGTCCAAGAGAGGCCTCGATGTTCCTACTGCTGTGCTTCCCTTGCCACAGAACAAGCCCACTGGTCAGAGATGATGCTCTTCAGAAAGAGAAGTGGGGTCATGAGCAGCCTTTTGTCTCTGTGCGTAGATGTTGGAAAATGAGTATCTCAGTTCTGAACCAGGGGTTCTTGGCCATACATGATAATTGTTCATGACATGTCAATGGAAGGTGATTCTGGGAAAACTGAAGGACAAAAATGGAAAATCCAAACCAAAACAGATGAATGAATGTTCTTGCAAGTAGGACGTGGTCACTGAAGTCCATTTGCTATGGCTTATCTGGTTAGGATCAAGGAATGGTGTTTTATTGACTCAGCTTTAGTCTTTGTTGCCCACAAGTGAGCATTCTGATGAAAATAACCGAACAAATAGAAAACTCAACTGCATGCTGGTGGGCCTATTCATAATCTTCCTTCTTTTCACTATGCTTACATGCTTAATATAATAAAGTGTTGAACTCTCTATATACATCCTATGTCCAAGAGGTTGGAAGTTTTTACTTGGATAAATTACTCTATTTAGTTATTTATTGCTGCCTCTGAGAAGCCTGGTTTCTGGTTGGCATTATTAGCAACACAAACATGCAGGGATCTTTGGGGCTGGAGAAACGTCTCAGTGGGTAGGGCATGCACAGCAATTCCAGAGAACTCGATTTCCATTCCCAGGACACATAGCAGGTGGCTCACAACTGCCTGTAAATCCAACACAACAGAATGTGACCTTTGGCCTCCACAGACACTTGCACTCATGGGCACACACCCTACATACAGAAACACACACATGCACATAATTAAAAATATAAAGAATCTTTTAATATACACTGAAATATGTATTGACATTAATATTATACACACACACTCTTACTTCCTTTGCCCAGAGTTCCTTGTTCTTGTTATTCCCATGTTTCTTTTTTAAAAAAATATTATCTAGTATTTTTACTATATATATTACATATATATATGTGAGTGTATTACCTACATGTATATAAATGTATCCACGTTGTACAATACCCGCAGAGGTCAGAAGAGGGTGTTGGATCCCCTGGAACTGGAGTAATGTGGTCACTGGGAGTCTAACACAGGTCCTCTGCAAGAGCCACGAGAGTTCTTAACCTCTGAGCCATCTCTCCAGACCCTGTTTCTTGTCTACACTTTTACAAATAAAGCTATTTGGGCTTTGCCATGAATTTGTATAATTTTACCTTTGAGCCATTTAAAATAGTTTTTTGAAAGAGGGTCTCCCTGTGTCCCCAGCTGGCCTGGAACCTGCTATGCAGACCTAACTTGCCTTGGTCTCACTGAGATCCACTTGCATCTGCCTCCTAAGTGTTGAGATTAAAGGTGAATGCCGCCCAGCTGGGTGATTTTCTTAAGCAAGGAGAGGACTAAGTATGCTGTTGCAAGTGCACTTTATAAAAATTTCCAGACACTGCTTTCTTCCCAGGCTCTATTGTGTTGGGCTGTCTTGGAGCCAAAGTGTGTGGTAGGGATACAGTGTCTATGTTACGTTTTAACTATTAGGGACTGCCACAATCTATATATTGATGCTGTCCTACCACAGATTTGTCAGTAACACAGTGTTCTCTGGGTTTAGATGATCCAATTGATTAAGCCGCTTTCACTATAGTATGTAAACTCTTGCCTGTTTAGTGCATGATTTTTCCTGGGGAGACATGAACATACATCTTTTTTACCCACATAAAGCACTTGCAGCAGAAGAAAGGATTCCACATGTGTCTGGCTTGATGAAGCAACGAGTTTGGAGAAGTTACTAATAGAATGATTTGAGAGTGCCATGTCGGAAGCATAGAGGAACATTCTTATATCCTTTTGCAATATTAGAAATTATCTACAAGACACAAGTTTCACCGGCAGCAATTTACCATAAACTTTTACTGTACAAAGGCAAGCACAGGTTTCTTTATTTCAACTTTAATTACTGATACTAACTCTCAGACCACATATTTCACATCATACAGTAAATTTTTCTCACTCACTCTACCTATCTATCTATCATCTATTTACCTACCATCTCTCTATCATCTATCAGCAGGGTACAGAATAGCTTTACAGTAACCCTTCATAGAGGAAAAGGGGCTTGAGAGATCAAAGCTAGGAGATATTCCAAAGACTCTGTGGGGCTTAGGTAACAAGCCAGCTGGAGGTCTCTACAGAGGTGTTGGTAGAGGTGGTATTGGTTGTAATGACGGCAGTGAAGGTGGTGCTGGTGATGGAGTGATGACTGAGGGAAAGGTGATGGTGATGGGAGTGAGGATGGTGGTAGTATTGTTGTTGCTGCCGCCGCCACTGGGTCACAGGTTGAAGAACTAAAGAGTTGAGTCCAGCTGCAGAGGATAAAAGGGCAGGATAGGGTCCGGATGAATGAATGCGCAGATGTAATAGGCAATAAAGAGGACCCCAGAGGGTGGTTAAATAGCTTCCTCAGCAGTGGAAACAGCCAGTTTGAATGCACTGAACCCCCTGAGACAGCTGAGAGTTCTCTGGCTGTCAGTCACTTGACTCATATAGCCGTGGTCAGATGGTAGGTGGGTGTTGTTGCTATCACAGTGCTTGGTATCTACATTTTTTCTTGGGTCCCATCAATTATATCCTTTCCTTGATCTGATGTGTCCAATAAGTTCTTGAACTTGGCTTCCCATGTGTTTTTATAGTCCTAATTCACCAGATAATCCAGAGAGTACCATCCTTTCTACTCCCAGAAATAAGTCACCTATCAGGCTGCCACGTGAGTGGTGCTGAAAAGATAGTACTGTTCATGTGTCCCCCCCCCAGAGACAGAGCCAACCTCCATCCTCAACTGGAACCAAACCTACTTGTAAAGTGGATCACTTCGGCAAGACAGTCTTCATGGTCACAGTTTTATAGTGTGTTGAGTAACTTACAGCGGAGCACAGATTTAATTCAACACAGAAGCAGGTATGAGGGGTTTATTTATGGGAGCAGGGATGATTCAGCTGCAGCTGCGTCACTGAAAAGCCCACCCCAGCCTGCCTGAAGACTCCTGAAAGCTGCATCACGGGAACCCTCTGCTCAACTTGCAGGCTGCACTGCCAACCGGTGTCTCTTTTCCTCCCAGAAATTGCTTTCTGCTCATATGACCCTGAGAAGAGGCTTTGGCAGTCTTGTAACTTTTGTAGGAGACTCCCTCCTCCCTCTGAGAGGGAAGTTTTCAATTTGGAGGAAATGGCTACCACACTGCTCTCAAACCCACTTGAAGCTGGTAGTCTCATCATTTGAACGAAAGTATTTCTAGGTATAGGCAATGTTGCCTCCACAATTTGAAATGGTCTTGGGCTTATGCTTTTATCTTCTTGGTGAAAGATAAATGATGCTATAACATCTCTTTCTTAGAACTATTCCAGATCATAAGAAAGCTAAAAATTTCACTGATAAGGCAGGATTTCTAATTTCTATATAGATTGTCCTCAGCCTTCTAGAAGATGTGTGTTGTCCAGTTTACTTGCTACTTCTTATCAGCCCAGGTTATGTGATTCCACCAACAAAGTGGACTATACAAGCTGTTCTGTATAATATTCCAGAGTTCCAAGGCTCTGGGCTATTGTGTATTATGTCAAATGAGAGGAGAATTAATCCTGTAAGAAGACTGTAAACATGAACTATTGCCCCTTTCACACAGTTCTCCTGACTTCTTTTCTGATAAGAACAGAAAGGAATGTGGTGACCAAATCAATGGCTAATGACCAAGGAGAGATTTGATCCACTCAGAAAAAGCTACTGTCTGTCGCAACAGCTTCTGTTTGGACCACAACTTGGTCAACTCCATGAGAGGGTCATTACCAAGAACACATATTAATTCTGAAGGCCATTGATCTATTCACCATTAAAATGGTGCCTGGAATCTTACCCGACTGAGGGTCAATGTTTAAAAGAATGTGCTGAATGAATGAACAAATGAAGAAATGAGTGAGTGATCAGCCTCCTTCTCTTTTATTTCGTAGTTCCCTGATTTCCTTCATGATATAGTGATTTCCTTGCTTCATTGCTTCTCAGTCTGTATCCTCTATTTAGTTTCCACAAGGCAGGAAATTTATAAGGTTCTCATTCAATTCAGTTCTTGAAATATTGGACTCTTGATATCTGATAAATAAGCCAATGAACTGAGTATATAAGATATCAATTTACATATGATTTATGACTTTTGATTTTGATGCTTGATTATAAGTCTTCACCCAGCCTTAAAATAGCTTCACGGTATCTGATAAATATAAGCCAAGGTTAAGTGGGCTATTCTGTCACTTCTACAGCTCTCATTTATTGATAAAGAAATGGCTGTGCTGAGGAATTAGCCAAGGATCCAGGGCAAACCATGGAATTAACACCAACTGGAGAAAAAGAACCATGTTTTAATTGGACCATGTTCCTAGAATTACAGACCCAGAGCAAGGTGAACCGGAAACAGCCCACAGCCAGTTAGCCGCTTCTGCTTGTTCTGTACAGGAGAAAATAAGCAGCCTTGGCTCTTCCAGGAAAGACTGAAGGCCAGCTAATAAACTGTGTACACATTTCAGAAATAAGCTCAAAACAGTGGGGCTTCAAGTCCACTTACAACTTGTCCACTGAACAACAGTAGGGGAAATTGTTCTTAGATTTATTAGTCATTTGCAATAACTCGGGGCCTTTGATTTCCAGAAGTATCATCTTAATTAAAATCCTTTGGATTGTGAGCAACCAAAACTAACCTGAGCGAGCGTACACAAAACAACCAGACTACAAATGTTAAGAAGTCAGAGTGCTGACTGGAGGCTGCGCGCTGGGCTGTCCACTGGGGTCTGTGCCTGCCCCCTCTTCACACTGCAGGCCTGTTCTGCTTACTCTCTCATACACCTTCGCAGAGCTGGGCACAGAGTTCAGTCCTGGCCAATGCCCACTTTTCTCATGGACATATGACTACTAATTCTTGTCAGTCAAATGATCTTGACAGATCAGTCACAATACCCACAGTGACTGATAATTCATATGTGAGAAAGAGGTTCTTTTATTATGTTGCTACAAACGATCGCTGCAGTAACTAGCAATAAAGAGCAAATTTCCTTTTGGCTCGGTTTGAGAGGTGTCAGGCTACAATCGATTAATTCCATTCCTTTGGGCCTGTGGTAAGGCAGCATGTCATGACAGAAGTACATAACAGAAAGCACCTTTTGTCCCCTGGCCACAAACAGAAGAAGACAGGAAGACAGGAAAACCTCGTGGTTTCCTTGGTTGTCGGCCCCCAATTGCCTGAAGACCTCTAGGCCCTGCCTCTTAAAGTTTCTGCCACCTTCCCAAAAGCTGGGACCAAACCTCAAGCTCAAGGGCCACTGAGGAACATTCCAGATCTAAGACACAGTAATGTTTTTCCCTTCTTAAAAGGATGTACTATCAATTTTCTTAAGCTAATTTGTGATGTATTCAATTACGTGTGAGCTCCGGTTATGAACCCAAGCCTAGACAGGAGATTCTAGGTCTGAAACTCGTGTGAGGAGCTACAGGAATCCAAGGAGAAATCTTTATTCCCTTGGAATTTTCTTTAAGTGTCTTTTTTTTTTCTTTGTCTTTGTATCTTCTTCATTCTTCTCTCTTGGGACCCAGTTTATTTTCTTTTCCATGTTTCTTTCGAGGGGAGGAGGGCTGGCCTGCTTTTCAATTGGTATCACCTCTCTATAGCGTCTTGGAAAAGAGAAAACTTAAGTTACCAGCCTTAGATTATTTTTTAAAGACTTACTTTATTCTGGTTTTCTGTGGCTATGATTATGACTCATGTCACAAAATTAAAAACAGCTATTGAACTCCTTTCTCTTGTGAATGAAGCAATTTTCAGAATAAAAGAGGCTTACTGTGTGCAAACATCCCTCCTGCGTGCTGACATCCCTCCAAACACCAATTGTATCTATTTATTATCTGAGGTTCACATTTTTTTCTAAAATGGTGTATGACTCTACTGACTGAAAATTCTTTTAATATTAATAAGGTATATTAATGTGTTTCTTAAATGTGAAAACCACTTTAAACAATACTCAAATCATTGTGCTAGTAGTGCCACATTGTTGAAATAAATGCTCCAAATGGATTCTCTCTCCTAAACAAAAGACAGTGCAGTTGATCTGGGTAAGGGCAGTGGGATTTAGCCTATCTGGGAGAGGATCCTTCCTGATCCCGGGCACTGGAAATGAGAACCCCAGGAGAAAGCCAAGCCCCACATTCAGATAAGGACCTCCTGGCTCACAATCCGTTTTCTCAGTAGTCAGCAATGGGCCTAGGTAAAGTAGGGGCCATGTAAGTTGAGTGGGAGGCTGCAGCAGGTCACTGCTTTTTCTTTTTGTCTTTTCTCTTTGGTATACATGTATTCACACCTTATCTTAATTTTTAGTACTTATCCCTACAATAAAAGTGAGATGCCAGACATGATTGTGGATAATTTCTTTCAAAAGACAGTAAAATACTTTGACAAACAAAAGTTCTTAGCATTTAGATGGCTGGTTTGGGAGCTCAAACGCCCGATTTGGCTGTGTGGGCATGATCATCACAGGTCCCTGAAAGAGGATGTGCGTGCATTCTAAGAGCACACAGGCAGCTTTCTGTGGTAATCGCTTCCTGTTCAATTCCTTCCTTACATCCTTTTTAAAGAACATCTTGTTCTGTTAATCTTGCACTTGGAATTAGAATTGAAACCTAATAAGAAAAGTGCTGTCTTTCCAATGTATGCATTTCAAGTCAGAGAACATCTGTCCAACAAGCAGAAGGGCTTCAGCATGCTCTGGGAAAGAAGAGGGGTGCTGGGAAGCTGGGCTGGGAGAATTGTCTGACTGACTGTGCAGGGTCGCAGGTGGCATTATATGTTAAAAATTGATTTTTTTTATTGAAAGAGAAAGAGCATAAAACAAAATGTAATAGGGGAAAGGAATGCTGCGGGTAGAATGGTCACACCGTTCCCGTCTGCTCCGTTCTAATTGTGGGTCAGAGTAATGACTCCAGTTGTAAGACTGGACACACGGTGCTGACCTTTCTGCTGTCAAAATAACCTCTCATTTGGGTAGTCATGATAAATCATTAGATTGCAAAACTGGAGCTGAGATGGCTGCAGGAAAAAGGAAAATAGTAAAAGAGATGCTGAAAACCAACTGTGAGACCTTCCTTATCTTGCCAGCACCCACCTTGGAGCAGAGAAAGCAAATTGGTTTCTCCCCTTACAGTCAGTGCCTCATCTTCACCCTGCTCTTGGGCAGCAGAGCTTTAATCCCCCGAGCCACAGGCATGAATTGTCTTTCCATTTTATTTCTGTTATTCTGTCAGTTGGTTCTGTCGGTTCTAGCGACATTTCTTTGTTCATTGTGAGAAATATTCCAGACTTCATTGGTTCTGTTTTGGTTGAAATGCTTAAATGTGGATTTTGGGAATTCTTGGTAGCTTAAAACAAGACTTTAGTTGTATGATTTTCCATATGCATTCAGTAGGTACCTAAATTTATCAGAATTATTTTCATGATTTTCTAGGCATAAATTAATAATTTTTCTGGGCATGTTAAGTCAATGAAATCATCATTAAATATCATTTGGGTGTGGATTTCATTCTTACCTGATAAATAAGCAACACTCTGAGAGCTTTATTATGATTTCCTGGTGATTTTACTTAAAGGATCCAATTATTTTAATGATAAATTATTATTAATATTGAGTGATATTATCTCATGTTTCCCATTGCTGCCTCCAACTGATACAAGGAATTATGTGATGTATCTTTAGAGAAATAAGGACCCTAATCATTAACGAAGTTTCTCCAGTTTCTCATAAGTTGCTTGTACAATCACAAAGATTTCATAGCATTTTAGCTTTTTTGAAATCCATTCTAAGATAGGGTCTCCCTATAGCCCCAGCAGTCCTGTAAATCACCAGGCTGGCCTCAGTCTCACAGATTTTCCTGCCTCTGCCTCCCAAGTGCTGGGTTTAAAGGCATGCACCTCCATACCTGCTGTGACCAAATTTTTCTATTCAATTCAAGAAATTTCAACTTTCTTGTTGCTTTGAATCAAATTAGCTGCGGAGGTTGCCCCATCTCTCTCACCTGCCTGTCAGTTTATCTTCACCAACAGTTCTGTTCCTGCCTTTGCTGGAAAGTTTGGTGTTTTCTGAATGGCTTACATTATCACTATTTCATCTCTGTGTAAGAATTTTTTATTTTTGCTTTTGTTTGTGGTAATGTTTCTTTTTGGTTTAGAAAACAAAAGGATGGAAAAGAGAGCCCTGCTCTCTCAGGAGTGGTTTGGAAAGGATGATTTTCTATAGTGCACATTTTCTTTCCATTGCAGAGCCATATAAATTTTGGATTTTGAATAGATTATTTTGTTTCCATAGTCTCTAATTATGCTGTAAACTTTTTCATGTTTAATTTTCTTATATGTTTTAATTTATGGTTTCTAGCTTTGGGGGGTGTACATTGGATAACTGAATTATTAGCAAATTTTGAACATCTTAGAATGCAATTTAAATTTTATTTATTTCTTCTGACACTGTATTTTCCTTTATAATGGAGAGATTTTTTTTATTTATTTATCACTGCTGAATCAAGCTTCTTTATTTCATTAAGGTAAATCCACACTTCACTGCTTTCATCTCCACAGCTTGCTGGCCTGTATGAATAGCGACTTGAGGAGACAAACTGTCAGTCTTGTGTCTAGCTGCAGGATGAGCTGGGACAGGCAGTTCTGATCCTGTTGTTGACTCACAGGCCATTTGACATTGAAGATTTGTTTCTCTTCTGTTTCTAGAAACTTCACAGAATGTTTGAGAACTTCTTCCATCTACCTTTTTATTTTCTCTTCATTTTATTAGCATAAGCTAATTGTGCAAAATAATGGCTTTCATTGTTTAATATACATGAATCATGTACTTGGTTCAATCATCTCCATTACCTGCTCTTGCTCACCCCTTCCTCTTCCTGTAGGTCTCCTTTCTCTTCCCAAGTAGCCTCCTTTCTACTCTGAAGTCTTTTTAAAAAAGCCTAGAGTCCTTATGTGAGAGAGAGCATGATTTTTGTCTTTTAGAGACTGGATTATTTACATACCATGATGATCAGTGCTTCATAGTCTGAGATGTGCTGAGCGACTGTCTTGAGCTCTGGTTTCCTCCTTACCTTACTCTTTTTTCACACATTCTTATATATTTCTGATTCATTACTGGTAATGTTTCTTCTTTAGCCTCACTGCTATCTATTTCAATATGGATATATTGAGATATTTAGCTAACTATGTACCCTGTGGAGACTGACTGGCTTCATTTAACCACACCAATCCAGTTTCCTTCCCTCAAAACAGGTCTGTAGTGCTCAGAGTTGTGGAAAAGTGAGGTTGCAAATCATGGCTCCCTTCCATGTGCTCCCTATTTGAAGGAATAAAACCTGTTTTGACTCATCTTCCTTGTGCTGGTAAGTTTCTGTTATCAAACTTGACATTACCCAGAGTCACCGGGGAAGAGGAAGCCTCTCCTGAGGAATTTCCTAGGTCAGAATAGCCTGTGCCCATGTCTTTGAAAGATTGTCTTGACTGATGATTGATGTGGGTGGGTTACGGACTGAAGAAAACTAGCTGTGCACGAACTTCCCTCCCCTGCCCCGAGGGAGCCTACAGACAGTTCTTTGGTTTCTGCCTTGAGTCCCTGCCCTGACACCTCTCAGTGACGGATTCCAGTCAAGAAACATAAGCCAAATCAATCCTTTTCTTCCTTTAGATGCATTGTTCAGAGTGTCTTATCACAGCAACAGAATGAAAACTAGAACATTCCTATTAAGATTCTGTGATAACACAAAGCAAAATATATTTAAATATAAGGAATTGCTGTTGAACTAAACAGAAGTGTTCCATTTAAATTAAATGGTTTCTAATTTCAGAACATTAGAGATACTTCACATGCTGAAGCAATATTTTATAATGTAGAAAAATTAAGAAACCAAATTTCTTCTTCATTAGTAATCAATGCAAATATCATTAATGTATGACTAGAATCACTCACTATTGGGGAGAAAATAATGACAGATTGTAGTAGATATTTAAATAAATCAAGATGTTGTACTTGGTAAGTGATTTTTCTTTGGGGGGTTGGGAAATGAGATGGTTTTCTATTCTGTTTATCTTGATAACGCAGTGACCTGGGATTCAGTAGCCCCAATGATAGTTTGCACTCGTCCTGGGAAGGCTGGTGTGCTTCTGGGAACTAGACTCACAGGAAATTAAAAATACCATAAACTTTTTGAGCAGGTACCTCTATTTCTTTAATGTCATGTTCAGAGATTACGTTAGGGGCCCAAATATTTTGTTGAGAGTCACGATATTTTCAGTTTCTTTGCATTAATCTTCATCATCGAGTCCAAGCAGAAACATTTAGGGGTGAGGTAGGGAGATACGGGAACCCACTAGTCTCTGGGGGTCAGCGGGAGGAAATGTGTCCACTAGTGCATGCTTCTCGTAGACTTTGCAGTGACTATTGACCAGGCACACTTATCTCAATGCTTGGTCATATCTGCTGCTAAGGATCTGGGGTGTGCTGTGTGATTTCCTTATTTCTATATGGACTTTAAGACAATCAGCTGTATCAGTATCCAATTGGCTCAACCCAGGGAAGGCACATGAGAGAGAAGAAAATAATGTCAATAGGACTTGGTGGCTGAAGGGGCCCCTTCAGTCATTATTGGTGGAGGCATCCTGAGTGGATCCTTCCCTGGTGAATACTAGTAGGTGGAGTGGAAAGACTATGGCTAGAAAAAGCAGAATCTAGGAAAGAGAGTCTCCATAACAGCAACAGGAAACACACAGTCTGCAGACAAATAAGAACCCAGGACTTGAATAACTCAATGAATGATGACCTCACACAAGTGGACCCCGGGTGGGGGAGGGGCCCCTTTCCACTTTAAATTTCCATCTTCAAAGTAAGTCGTAGAAGCACATCTTTCGTCTTTCTTTCTTTCTTTAGAGACAAAAAGAGTAGAAAAATATAGAATTTCCAAAGCTGTTATCTCAGTACTTCCCCTGTCTGAGGCAGTCGATATTTTTCACACGTGTTGAATGTCTCCTTCTCCGTCAGGAACACTAGGGCACAGGCACCGCGAGCACAGGCACCGCGAATCCAGGCCTGATGTGAGCCCAGGGCTGTGTCCTGCTTATGTCCCTTTTCCCTTCGTTCTTCACATCCAAGCTACATCCCACTGGGTGCTGACGCCTGCCACCGAAGACACTGGATACACAGAGGCAACGGAATGACAGAGAGGGCGGCGATGCCAAGGAAAGGAAAGCAAATAGGACAAAAGAGAAGGGAAAATGAAAAAACAAACAAAAAAACGAACAAACAAAAAACAGGGACGAGGAATGGGAGGCAGGAGACCAGGGTCTTCCGGTTGCTGATGAACATATTTCAGTCTAAAGAAATTAATGTGGGACAAAATCTTCAGGAATAAAAAAAGTTATTTCCCTAAGAATCTTTGCTGAAGAAAGAGCAAGCAAGTACATAGCAATATGGGGAAGAAACGAGGTCAGAGAACACTGCTGGACAAGTTGCCCATTTTAAAACCTTCTCTGGGGCCGACCCCATCTCTTTACTGTGGCGCGTGCAGCATCTTCAGACAGTTTCCGTCGGTTTGTGTGCTTTCTACATCAAATGTTTGATGAGCGAATGGAGCATTAGAGAAAACTGATAGTCTCTAAATTCGGGTTTTAAAGTTAAGCCCTTAAATTCAGTTTCCAAATCTTAGTCAAATTAGTAGGTGAATGAAGGGCTGGAAGTGAGGAGATAAGAGAGAGGAGGAGAGTGGGCAGAGTGTCTCAGTGCCTGTGGGCAGAAGGCAGAGGTCTGCGGTCCGCCACCCGATGAAATCCGCAGGATCCTTAAAACGAATGCGAGTTGGTTCTGAGTGCTCCCCTGTGTTCTGGAGTTTTGAAATCGCCTCACCTCCTCCCCCATTAATAGTGATAACATGACTTCCTCATATCCTAAGCAATGTCCATTCTGGAATGTGTAAAAGCTTCTTCCAGGCTGATGCCAAGCACTTAAGAGGCAAACATACCTTTCCTCTGTGAGCCAAGATTGTTGCCGATTAAACACAATCTTCAGAATTGAGAATGAAAGCAAGCTTTTAATATTCATTTGAAGATACATAGAGGAAAGGTGCTCTGCTTGGAGAGCAGCTGTCTCGTCTCAGTATTAGTAGTGATAGTCATGGCCTAGCTTAGCAGTTACTGAAGTGTGCTCTTTAACTTCCTGGTATGACTACAATAGCCAGTACAAGCCTTCTGATTTCTCTCAGAAGGATGTGTCTGGAATTACTCTTCTGCCTGAAACTTCTGTCAGCAATGGCCAGAGGGGAGCAGAATGCTTAACGGTTCATGAGATACAAATAAAAATTTAAAGGCTGGGAATGGAGCTCAGTTGTTAGAATGCTTGTCCAAAAGGTGAAAAATCTTCATTTTGATTTGCGTGCATTGTCCACACCTGTAATCCCAGCACTCAAAAGGTGGAGAAAGGAAGACCAGAAGTTAGGGTCATCCTTTGCTCCACAGGAATTTCCAGGGAAAGAAATTAAAATTTCAAAAATTCAAAAGTAAAAGAGAATGGGCTGGAGAGATGGTTGAGTGGTTAAAGGCATTGACTGCCCTTGCAGAAGACCTGGTTCAGTTCCTAACATCCACATGGCAGCTGACAATCATCTATAAATCCAGTTCTAAGGATTCTGATGCCCCTTTCTGGCATCTGCAGGCATTGCATGTCTGGATGCACTTACAGGCAAAACACTGATATATGTAAACTAAGATAAATAGAAACTTAAATTTTAAATAAATAGTTGGGGAGGAAGAAATGTGAAAAGGTGTCATTCATAGGGGCAAAGCAATAATAGATGGTTAGTATGATGGAATTTTCTTTTAAAAAGTACTGCAATATTTACTATGTCTGAAATACTGTTTTGTCAAAATGCTTTGGTAATATCAGCTATTTAGGCCTGAGAACTTTTCCTTGCTGTCTGGCTGGAGGGTCCACTCAGCAGGGGAGGAAACCAGATCTGGTTACTAGGATAACAAGTTCTACAGGCCTCTGTGTTCATCGTGTGAGTCTGTGCACTCACCTTGCAGAAGAAAGAGTACATCAACTCTCAATGTGACTTGAAGTCAGACATCGGCTTGTATTGAAAATGTGATGTCATTCTCTCATCCCCACTGCATACGATATGTCTCAAGTTCTTTTAGTGGTGATAGAACACTGTTGTTGATGTCAGAAATACGAATGTGTCCTAACTGGAAAGGTCTGCTGCTATATTGGTTTACAACAACAAAAAAAATTAGAATGATTACATTTGTTTTGAGTAACAACACAACCTGCAAACAGACCCACAGATCATGCAGATGAAAGCTGTTTGGGCACACTGTACTACTCAACAAAGGGATGAAGCTTCACAAAGGATTCTGAACAGCCCACAGACAGTCTCTGTCAAAGGAAATCTCCACATCTGGTGTCTATTTATTCTTAGCTTACTTTCAACAAGTTTAAAAATTTTGTCTCTGACAGTTTTCAAATCAGGGCTGAGTTTTCGAACTTATCCATAAGCTGAGCATTGCTTAATTTTCAGCCCCTCAACTGGATAGAGAGGTACCTCGTGTATAGAGGCAAAACACTGACAAACTCAGATCTGGTGATTGCTTGATGACTGAAAGTCCATTGATTAGGAAGAAACTGCATCAGACATACTCATGCTTATCATAAGATGGTGATAATTTTGTTTGTTTCTGGAACTGCTTGCCTTGCTTTTCAATAGTTTTTGATGTTAACTGTGAAGAATCAAGCTGAGAAGCCAAACTAAAAGTTGGTAAGTATAAGATCGTCCCAGGAGGGACAGAAGAAATTGCCAGTGTTCAAGAGCACAGGTTGCTCTTGCAGAGGACCCAGTTTAGTTCCCAGAACTGACATAGCAGATAGCTATACATAACCCCAGTTCCAGGGGATCTGACACCCTCTTCTGACTTCAGTAAGTATTGTATACACATGGTGCACTTACATGCTTGAACACAAAACACACATACACATAAAATAAAAATACAATAAAAAATATACCATGAGCCAGATGGGCAACAATTTTAATCAGATTAACAGTTATCAAAGTGGTTGATGCTGAATAAATTATGATTATTTTATGATATAACTTCGAATTAATAGACTTAAATGGTTATTCTGCTAGAGTCAACTAAACTTCAGAAATACACACACACACACATATACACAGGGAAAACCAGTACACAGAAATACATACACACACACAACACGCAGTTGTTTTTCTATTTTATGCAAGTTAAAAGAACAAAGACATTCCTTTTCTGGTTATATGTTGAATTGTGTCAGAAATGATGAAATGATTGTGAACAATTTTTTAAAAAGTTTATGTGTGTGTGTGTGTAAGAACCTTGTTTCTGAGTCCATAGAATATTGGAAATAGCCAGTTAAGAATAGCATGGTTCTGTCAGAGCCCAACAGAAACCAGGAAGGTACTCATACATTAAGAGGAATATTGCTGCTTGACCAATATGGTGATGAAAAAGCTTAAAAACAGCTGCAAGTTCTTAAAACAATAACACTGTCTTCTAGAGACAGGTAGTGTGTTAAGTATATAACTCTACGGTCTTTATTAGCCTTGAAGTAAACCATTGCAGTTTCACTACTAAAATGAAACCTGTGTTCAATAAGTAAGAACATGTATACTATTTTATGTATCTGTAAATGTTTTGGTGAATATTGAAGGGGGGCTTTCTTATGAGAAACATGGCAATTAACCTGTTAATGCTGAGTAGAGGTATTTGCTATACAAATTGACTGCTTCCGTTTATTGAAAAAGTAGATCTCCTGGAGAGGACATTATGCAGATTCATGTAAATGTATTCCCTTTGAAGTTCTCTAACTTCCTGGAGCTGAGAATTTTGGAAGTAACCACTTTGGGTGGTGTCCTGGACAAGCCAGACTATGGTCCTGAGCAAGCCAGTTCCACTTTTTTTTGTAGCTCTGTGGTTTCTATGTGGTAAATCGTGAGATTTCCTGAGGTAGAAGCCAAACTCTACTACTTTTCTTTTGACTCTTTCCCATGTAATTTCTTTTCCAAATACGGAACTCAGTCGTATGTTCCAAATTCTTTTCAAGGCAATAAATGACTGGCCAGTGACAAGGGAAAGTGAAGTTAAAGTAATGGGACAAAGAAAATATGAATCAGGATTGAAAAGTTTTATTTAGCTATTAAATTGTTCCAAATGTAATTGCTTTTTAGCTGCTTGGGAGCATAGACAGCCTTCTTGAGAGACAAGTTTGGTTCTTTGGTACCAGACTGGTCCTTTTGGGATGAGAATAGCAAGATTTTTCATTAAGACTTTAGAATGTTCCCTTTATTCCTTCACAGATATATTTATTAATATTGCTCTTTATTTTACATGCTTTAGTACATGAACACACATTTTAAGAAAAATCTAACCAAGACACACTTTGTCAGCAATATACAGAGGTTTGATATGTGGTCAAAAAAGAGCAAACACCACACACACTGTCATGAGTCACCATTCTAAGGGGTCTTTGGTTTTCCTTCTCTGGGAGGCCATTTGTAGGGAGGAGTGATGAACAAGTCTCCTCCAGCCAGGGAATCTCCAATCCTGCTGGGCAGTTTGAAATTCTAACTAATATGCAGCAGTCCAACATCTTCATCAAATGATAATGTCTGAAGATACAAGAACTTTGGGCCAGGTGTATTTCTTGTTGAGGTTGTAAGGCGTCACATACATGTCACTATTGATAATAATATGTATTCCTTTATAGGTTGTATGTTATCTGAGTACATTTGAAGAACATCATATGGCTTGCATTTTATGCATCTTGAAAGAACTTTGATTTTAAGTAGACATTTTAAATAAAGCCTAGTTGAGAAATCTGTAACTTTTAACTATTTCTTGAGATTATCCCAGTCTTTTGGAATTCTAAAACCAGCTACATGTGGTTTTTCTTCCCAATCCTTTAGACTAATAATAAGGTTTGTGACCTGAGGTTGTGCATGCCCACTCTCAAAGTATAAAGAGGAAGGTTATCTAATTATTTTATCGATTTTTGTTTTCAAATCATATTTTCCAGGTGTTGAGCACGGGAGAAAGGACAACAGGAGAAGCTGGACTCGGCCTCAGAGGACGGACCGAGGACATGCTGATACATCGATTTCATTTTAAAATTTTTATTTGCAAAATCACAAGTTTGTTTTCTCAAGATGAAATATACATTCTATCTATTTTATGAAAATAATACCCCAGAAAAGGAGGAACTAAGGGAACCAATGCAAGAACTGCATAATTACAGGTAGGTATGCTCATAAAGGCTGGCGGTGCTTAGACAGAGATGTAGGTTCATAGTACATACGCCTTTGCTAATGAAATCAAATTTCAGTGAAGACCTTCTAATTTTAATATGTGAACCTTTCTTCAAATTTATTGGGACTAATGAAATATTCCTGTACTTCATACCTAAACTCTTAGACATTTCAAAGAACCTAGCAGAAGCCAGGCCGAGCCAAACATGAGCAGAATTGGTACATCAACTATGCAGCTGCTTTTGAAGATTACTCTTAGAAGAAAACATCTTCATAAATGAATAGTAAGAATAGCACATCTCATTCTCATTTATAAATTGAGGTAAGAGCAACAATCAAGTACTGATGGGTACATTGAGTACACTGCAGTTTGGATGTTGTCAATAGGTGCACTTTTTTGTGTGCTTACAAAATTTTGTGTTCGCTTTTGATTTTCATTCTAAACTGCTCCTGGACCATCCCAGGAAGGCTTGTTTGAATTTTAGTTCTTGCTTACTCCTCCACTTGGATAAACACTTATGCTAAAACCAGGTGCAATAACTGTGCAGGTATGGCAGCCACAAAGACTCTGAGTTCGAATCCGCTGCTCATCATTTGCTCCACCATCTTTGCTGCTGTCGTTTGAGCTGGTTGTTCACTATAGCTACCAACACTGAGAAAAGGGAACTGAAAGAACAAAAAAAGAAACGAAGGAAAACAAAAGATTTATAGCAGAAGTGAGTTGATCATATGCTTTTGCCTGCGGCCTTAAATAGACATCCGGATTACATTTTCTGTATACTTCAAAATTTTACTAGCTCTTGAAAACATGATAGGAAAATTAAACCACGAATGTGAGCAAAATAAAAGAGGCTATTTAAGAATTAGACTGGAGAGGAAGAACAAGAACAAGAATTACAAAGATCTACCGCTTTCATGGGAAAAAAAAAAAAAAAAACAGGTAACAGATCTCCCCCCAGGGAAGAGGCAAATAGGCATGCTCTTTGGGGACGGAGATCTCTGCATGATTTCCTCGTGTGTTATCAGAGAGAGCCAAGAGCACCTTCTGCCTTTTCAGGCACTCCTGGTCAAATGTTTATGTCCTATAATCAACTCTAAAAGGAGAGGAGATTCTAGAGGAGCAAGGAGGCTGGGATAGAAACAGCAACCACTAAACCACACAGTGTGTATCCCACTACCTCCTAACCTTGCCTGACCTTGGTCTTCCCATATCAAGTAAAAGCTGAAATTTCAGAATGTCATGGAGTAGTAGAAACCATTTCCAACTTAAAGAGCGTAGTTCTGAAAAAAAAAAAATCAATGGGAAACAGTACTTTGGGGTAAAAAGGTGTTTAGACATGCTAAGGGACAAAACCATGATCAGAAGACACTACGTCTGCTATTTCTAGACAGAAGTCTCTCTTTACCAAGGACTGATAATACTGTCCGTTGCTATGGTGAATCACACTGTTAGCTAACCCCAAATCTTAGGTCACATGCAATTTGATAAAATATCAACACTGAGATACTTGTGCCTTTACTTTTCTTTCAGAACTTGCTTCTTTACAGATACACTCAACTTCCCCAAGGTTAGCAGTTTGGCTCAGTACAGCCTGTTGTCCCCTGCACATCAGAATTCATGGAAAGTCTTGTGTAATCTCCTGTAGGAATTTGGCTGTAGACATAAAAATCACTTGTCTGAGTTTTTTTAAATTTTGCAGTTTTGTGCTATTTATGGACCCAGAAAACATGTTAACTGGTCAGGAAAGTAGGTTTTGTAGTTTAGAAACTTTAATGATTTAGTTTCCTACTTTGGTCCATAAATTTTGAAGGAACAGACTGATCAGCTCTGTTTATAGGCAGAGTTCCTGAAATGATTCATCTGACATGGAGTTCTAGTAAGCCTGGTTTTCTTCTTTTCAGTGCTCTGAAGGTTGCTTCAGGAACTGTTAGGCAACGAATGTTTCCAGTTTCACATTGGAGTACACGAGTTTTATTTCTTTCATATCGTAAGTAAAAAAAATAGCTAAAAGTCTACTTACATTTCATTATCCTATTTGACATCATCGAATTGTCCATTCAGTATCTTGAAACATCACTATTTTTCCCCCTGTGTTCTGTATCTTTTCTCTTTGTCTCCCCATTTTTATTTCTTTTCTTACCTTAAAGAGACTACCTGAATTCACATCTCAATTCTACTTCTTTTGTGATCCTGAACACAGATTAGCCTTTCTTTCCTCAACCATATAAAGAAGGTAACTGAAGCATCTCTTCTTAGAGAGCTCAAGTGGGGACACATGATTTGTTGAACAGGAAGGAGAACAACCCACAGCCCACTGTGAAAGTTGGTTGTTTGTAGTGGGAATGGAGAGGTAGATATGACTGTCAGAATTTGAGACAATTAGGGTTTTTAAAAAGTTATATGAACTTTATTTGCACAGTCCTCAGATCTTATTGGCTTTCTTCACGGGAAGAGATTTTTTAAAAGAATGTAGTAGCAAGGTCTTTTGTATGCTTGTGTTTGAAAGTATAAAGATACTAGAGGCTTTGGCCAGAGAAAAATCTATCAATCTTAAGGAGATAATGTGTACTACCTGTCAGGTTCTGGGTTCGAGAGACGCAGCAGACAGAAGGGACCAGACTCCGCTGGCAGCTAACAGGACCCGTCTTTATTGAGAGAAGACCAGATGGGACTAGCTCCTCCACACCCACGAGTGGAGAAACGCTAGCCCCTCTTGGGCTAGCCTCCCCGAAGAGATGGGGGAGGCTAGTCCCCTCACCCCCATCTTGGGGCTGGGGCTCCGGGGAACGGGGCAAGCTCCCCAGAGGAGTGAGCTCAGCCCAAGTCTGACTCTCAAAGCCCCACGCAGCACCAGCAGCAGCACGTTGTCTGAGTCCTCAAAGCCTTAAAAACCTTCAGCCCCCTCCTGGCTTTTAGGGGAGCGGGGTTGCCATGACATCTGATTGATATTTAAGGCAAGCTTCTGGCTAGGAAGCAGTCCTTTTTCAGAGCCGTTTGTGAATTCCTTGAGTCCTGAATCTTATCTGCCAAGGAAGCCCAGTGTCCTTTGTGAATTTGGGATCTGGAGTCTTATCTGCAAATCTTAGATAAGCTATGGCTCAAGGTTTCTTCCTGAGTCTGAAACTGTTGGGGGTTTCCTTCACACCTTACACTACCAAAGGGAGAATTTGTGTGCTTATGAGTAAAACATTATAGATAGATAGATAGATAGATAGATAGATAGATAGACAGACAGACAGATAGATGTTATGTCATTTGGAGGAATTCTCTAAAGATGTAGAAATGAAAGATGGTGCTCTAAGAGTATTCACTGGAGTGCTCATATAAAAGCAACAGTTAGAAATCACCTAGCATTCAGGTAGGTAAACAAATTGTAGAGCTTTCTAAAAGAATAACTATGCTGGGAAGAGGTGTATGTTATTCCCATAGAATAATTATCAGAACATATTGGTTAATGAAAATAATAGTCTCAAATCTTGAGTTTTGGTTTGCACAAAGTGTTACCACCCCTTGTGGAGACGCTTGGGGATGGGTTATACCTCAGGATGGGATGGTGGTCCTCTTTGAGTTGCTCACTTTGGGTATGGTTCTCATTCACACTATTTAACAAAGATTGTTTTTCTTTTACCTGAACAGCCGGAGGAAGGGCTCAAATTGCTGATCTCTTGCATATGGTTTTTCAGAGCCCAGTAAAAATTTTCTCTCAGTAAACATTGTACATAGATTTTGGCCCTTACAAAACCAATTTCCATTCTCAGTTGTACAACTAATGGTGAAAGGAGACATTACTTCACAGTTACAAGTGTTTCCTCATCAAGTTTTCCATCTGTAGAAAGTCTACAGTGATGCTAAACCCACCTCTGTGAAGTGTGGAGATCATGCAAGATAACAGCTGGGCCACGTTTTCTGTTGCTTCCTGCTTTCCAAAACTGAGCTAAGTACCTTACTTACTATCTCAATCATTGGTTCTCACAGTCTGGGTTCTAAACCAGCAGGGTCAGTGCCACCTGGGAGCTTGGAAGAGAGACAAACTCATGGGTCAACCAGAGGTCAATAGCACCAACATCTCGAGAGGTGGCATCGAGGAATTGACGCTGCAGTAGTCTCGTCCCTTATGGTAATTCTCATGTGGACTCAATTGGAAAATGACTTATCGAAATTATTCTTTGCTCTGACTTGCTAAGGCTGCTAGCAGTTACTTTCTTAGTCGTACAGCTGAAAGAACTAAAGTTGAGAAGACATCTGTCTCCTCTTGGCTGAAAGCTCATAGCTTTCCCATTCCCACCTTAAGTTCCAAATCCTTCACCTGTCCTTTAATGTTTGGTTTTTCCCTTTTAATGCTTTTTTTTGCAGATTTCCTATACTTTAAATGCATTTAGATCATCTTCCTTATCTACACTTCCATTTACTACTCTCCACCAAATTACATGTATTCTATTATATATGTATGTAAATATGTATGTAAAGACCAATAGAGTCAAATTGTGTCCCAAAATGTCCCGCAGTGTGGAGTGAGCCACTGGAGCCCCTGGAGCCACGTCAACTTACCAAGAGTTGCACCCTTAGAAGACACTGACACTCTGATTTCCAGCAGCCATTTGGTTGACAATATTTCCTTAGGTAGGATTAGGATTTCTAACCCACTTCCCCACGTCTATGCTGGGATGTTGTCTGGCTTTGAGTTTACATGTTACTTGTGCATGCTATGAGTTCATATGAGTTACCAAGTAGCTATTTGAAAAACTGTTTCCTTGTGGTCACCCAGTTCATCAGACTCTTATAATCTTTCCATTCCCTCTTCCACAATGATTTCTGAAACTTTGGAGGCAAAGTTTGATATAAGTGTTCAATTCATGGATAATCACTCCGCAGTATCTTATTCTCTGCATATTGGCCAGTTGTGGGTTTCTGTACTAATCACCATCTGCTACATAAAGAATTTCCTTGGGTGAAAGTTAAGAGATACATCAACAGGAGTTGCTGTTATTTAGCACAATAATAGTATTAGGCTCTCTCCTATGGCCTGCGGCCTGTGTAGCCACGGTTCCTAGGCCTGACATCAATGTCAGGTATGGGCTCCATCTTATGAAGTGGATGTTAAATCCAATTAGAAAGTGACTCCGGAGGTTGCAGAGATGGCTCAGCAGTTAAGAGCACTGGCTGCTTTTATAGAGGACCCAAGTTTGATTCCCAGCACCCACATGGTGGCTAACAGCCATCTGTAACTCTAGTTCCAGGGGATCCAATGCTCTCTTCTGATCTCCTCGGGCACTGCATGACATTGGTGCACTTACATGCAGGCAATACACTCATACACCTAAAATGAAAATAATACATAATTTTTTTAAAAAGAAAGGGATTGGTTATTACCGTAATATTCCTGCCATTATTGCACCAGAGGACAAACCTGTCCTCCAATTTGAGTTGCTGTGCATTTCATATAATAGATCTCAGTCCAGTTTAGACATCTTCCACATCTGTGCCCCATCCCCAACTGATTTCAGCGTAGAGTTTCCAAACATCAGCCTTCCCTGGCCCTGAGAAGAATGAAGAGGAAATATGAGCTCCTCCTAGAGGTCACCAAAGGCAGCCACAGCTCATCTGTTGATGCCCAAAACAGATATCACACCTCATAGTATGTCTTTACAGGTTTGATTTTAATTTTGGGAAAGGGAGACTAGAATATTTTTATTTGGAAAAAAACATAAATTGTAGTAGACTTTAGCAATTTTAGAATATTTAAGCATTCAGTTATCAGAATAGGAAAGACTAGTATTTGGATGAAAAGGACTTTTCCTCTGCAGAATTTTTTAAAAAGTCACTTTCTCACCTTGATCATAGACATTGTTTAAGGAAACACCGAGAATGCCCGGGTACTGTTTTGTGGCCATTGCAAACCCACTTTTCTTTTTAAATTTAAAAAATGTGTTTATTTGTTTTTATGTGTAGGAGTGTTTTACCTGAATGTACATAAGGACACCTGTACATTGTACATGCAATGCCTGTGCAGGCCATCGCATCTGGATCCTTGGGAATTTGGGATATGGTCTGTTGATAGCTGTCATGTGGGTGCTGGGCACTGAACCCAGATCCTGTACAAGCATGCACAGAACTCTTGCATCTGACTGAGCCATCTCTCCGGCCCACATGCCCGTTTCCCCCCTCCGCCTTCTTTTATTTTATTGAATCATTGCGTATATCATACAGAACATCTCAATCAATCAATTCCGTCTTCCCCACCAGCATCCTCCACAGCCCCCCAACTGGATTTCGTACATTCTTTCATCTGTGTTCAGGTCTATTGTGTCAAGTTCGTGTCCCCAAATGTTCCTAAGTGCAGGTTCATCCACTGAGAACTAGTCAGCTTATCCGGAGTCCCTCGCTTTAGGAAGATTAGCCCATTCTCCCCCAACAATGTTACAGCTCTTCTCAAGCACAGGTTCTGTTTTACAATGCTCAAGCGTGTTCTTTTATGTCCCCCCTCCCCGCAATCAGAACATACTTTCCCACTTCTTATTGTCCTATCATATTTGCACATTTTCAAGCCTTGCTTTATCTAGCATAAGGGGCAATCACATGGGCAGATACATGGGGAGTTACAAGAGGCATTAATAATCCAATCAGCATATAGCAAGCAGAAGCTCAATTATCATACCTGGGGCAGGGGTTAGGTTTCGATTTCTCCAAGGCTCACTCATTTTTTCGGAACTGCTTGTTTATCTCTGCAGCCCAGGTGGTCAGGTTTCACCTCCCTCAGGCACCATTTTAACTCTCTGTTTATTGTTAGCAGGCATTTAGTGAGACTCCACACATTTGGAGTTGACTTTTGTGCAAAGTGAAATATAAGGGTCTAGTTTTTCTACAGGTCGAGATTCAGTTTTCACAGTACCATTTGCTAAAGAGGTTATTGTTCCTCTAGTGAGTATTCTTGGCCCTTTCATCAAATTTCAGGTGGCTGAAATTATCTGCACTCATGTTTGAGTTTTCAAGTATATTCCATTGGTCTATGGGTCTATTTTTGTGCTGATACCATACTATTTTTAGAACCATATCTCTGTAATATAGTTTGGAATCTGGCATAGTAACCCCCTCTGCATATTTCTTTGTTCACAGGATTGCTTTGGCTATCTGGCGTCTTTTGTGCTTCCATATGAATTTTTAGGTTTTTTTTCTAATTCTGTGAAGAACGTCATGGGATTTTGGTTGGGATTGCATTGAATCTGTATATTGCTTTTGATAAAATGGTCATTTTCACAACATTAATTCTTCCAATCCATGAGCATGGGAGGTTCTTCCATCTTCTGGTATCTTCATCAATCTCTTTCTTTAAAGATCTAAAATGTTCATTGTAGAGATCTTTAGTGTCTTTGGTCATGTTTATTCTGAGATATTTTATTTATTGTTTATTTGTTTTAGCATTATTTTTTAGGATATTGTGAATGGGAGCGTGTCCTTGCCCTCTTTCTCCAATTGCTTGTTGTTGGTTTATAGAAAAGCTACTCATTTTTGTAGGTTAATTTCGTAACATGTCACTTTACTGAATGTGTTAATCGTTTTCTAAGAGGTTTTCTTGTGGACTTCTTGGCATCTCTTAGTTGTTATATCCTGTCATCTGCAAAAAGGGATAATTTGACCTCTTCTTTTCCAATGAAGACTGCTTTAACTTCTTTTTCTTGTCTTATTGTTCTAGCAAGAGTTTCAAGCACTATATTAAAAAAGAGTGGAGATAGTGGACAGCCTTGTCAAATCCCTGGTTTTAATGGGAATGTTTCTACTTTTTACCTATTTAGCATGATATTGACTGTGGGATTTTTGTAGCTTTAATTATGTTGAGGTATGTTCCCTTTAGTCCAATTACCTCTAGGAAATTTTAACATACATTTTTAACATAAATTTTTTAACATGAATTTTGTCAAAGGACTTTTCTGCATCTATCGAGATGACCATGTGATTTTTGTCTTTGAGTCCATTTATATGCTTTATGATATTTATTGACTTACATACATTGAATATGTATATGTATTTTCTGCATCTCTGGAATAAGGCTGACTTGATCATGGTGGATGACCTTTTTAATATGTACCTGCATGCAGTTTGTAAGTATTTTGCTGAGAATTTTTGCATCTGTGTTCATTAAGGGTCTGGGTCTATAGTTTTCTTTTTTGGTTGTATCTTTACCTGGTTTGGGTATTAGAGTGATGCTGGCTACACAGAAGGAACTTCAGAGTTCTCCCTCTGTTTTTATCTTTTAAAATAATTTTATGAGTATTGGATAGAGGTCTTCTTTGAATGTCTGGTAGAATTCTGCTGAGAATCCAACTGGGCCTGGGCTTTTTTTTAGTTACTCAGTTTTGTGTTACTGTTTCAATTTCCATATATGTTATGGGTCTGTTTAAGCTGTTGATCTCTTCTTGGTTTAGCTTTGGCAATTTCCATGATTTTAGATATACATCCATTTCTTTAAGGTTTTCAAATTTAATAGCATATAGGATTTTAACGCATTCCCTTGTAATGTTTTAAATCTGCTTGTTGTCTGTTGTGATGTCTCCCCTTTCTTCTCTGATTTTGTTGGACGTGCTCTTTCTTTCTTTTGGTTAACTGGGTCCAGGGTCTGTCTATCTTGTTTATCTTTTCAACAAACCAGCTCTTGGGCTCATTGATTCTTTGTATATTTTCCTTGCTGCTGTTTAATTAATTTCTGCTCTGAATTTTGTTATTTCTTCTTGTTTGTTGGATTTGGGTTTCATTTGTTGTTACCTTTCAAGATTCTTGAGTTGCAACGCTTAATCATTTATTTGTGTTCTTTCTGATTTTTTTTAATGTAGGCACTTAGAGCTATAAACTTCTCTCTTAGGGCAGCTTTTAAAGTGTCCCACAGGTTTTGTTGTGTTGTATTGTACTTTTCATTTAATTCCAGAAATACTATGATTTATTTCTTAATTTCTCCTTTGACCTATTCATCATTCAGGAGTGTGTTATGTAGTCTCCCTGAGTTCATGAAGTTACCAGAGGTTCTCCAGGTGTTGATTTTAAGCTTTATTGCATTGTGGTCTGATAGAATACATGGAATTATTTCAGTTTTATGTATTTGTTGTGTTTTATTTTTTCCCCAGTGTGTGGTTATTTTGGAGAAAGTTTCCTGGGGTGCTGAATAGAATGTGGACTCTTTGGAGCTTGAATGGAATATTTGGTAGATGTCTGTTAGGTCCATTTTATGTATGGTATTGTTTAATTCAGATGTCTCTCTGCTTATTCTATGTATGGTTAATCTGTCTAATAGAGACGATGAGGTATTGAATTCTCCTACTGTTAGTGAGTTGGGATTAATCTGTGTCTTAAAGTCCTATAGTACTGATTTTATGAAGTTAGGATGTACCACAGTTTGGTGCATATATGTTCATGACTGTAATATCTTATTTTTAGTTATTCTTTTCATCAGAATGAGGTGACTCTCTTTATATCTTCTAATTAGTTTTTAGTTTGAAGTCTATTTTGTCAGATATTAGAATGACAGATCCTGCTTGTTTCTTAGTGCCATTTCCTTGGAATATTTTTTTCCATCCTTTCACCTTAAGGTAGTACCTGTCCTTGAAGGTGAGATGGATTTCTTGCAGACAACAAAAAGATGAATTTTGTTCTTGATTCATTCAGCCAGCCTACATCTTTTGACTGGGGAGTTCAGTCCATTGATATTTAAAGTTATTATTGAAAGATGAGCATTGTTTCCCATCATGTTAATTTCTGTTTGCATTCTTGGTCTAACTTTTTGGTTCCCCAGTAATACCTTCATTTAGTTTCTTTCTGTTCCCCCTTGGTTATAATCATTCCTTTCTTCAGGTCTTTGCATTACTTCAAGTATTCTCTTGAGGGCTGGTTTTCTGGGCATCAATTCTTTCAGCCTATTGATGTTGCACAAGATTTTCTTTTCCCCTTCAGCTATAATAGTCTTTTTTCTGGATAAAGTGTTCTAGGTTTGCACCTACAATCATTTTGAACTGGTAATACTTTGGTCCAGGCTCTTTTGGCTTTCATAGTTTGCATTGAAAAGTCAGCTGTAATTCTGATGGGGTTTCCTTTGTATGTGACTTATTTTTCTTTTATCACTTTCAGTATTCTCTCTTTGTGCTGTAGGCTTAGTGTTTTTTCTGTGATATGCCATGGGGAGTCTCTTTTCTGGTCCTGTTTATTTGCTGTTCTGTGTACTTCTTGTATTTGTATGGGCATGTCTTTCCTTAATTTGGGGGAAATTTTCTATAATCTGGTTGAAGATCTGACCAATACCATTATCCTGAGATTCTTCTCCTTCCTCTATGTGTGTGATTTGTAATTTTGGACTTTTCATGGTGTCCCACATTTCCTGCATATGTCCATTCCTGTGTTTTTTTTTCATAATCTCTGAGTGCTCCAATTCTTCAGTTTAATCATCTACCTTGATATTCTGTTTTCCGTGTCATTCATTCTTCTGGTGAGGCTTTCCCCTGTAGTTTCATATTGGCTTATTGAGTTTTTCATTTCCCTCTTCATTTCAGCCTGAATTTTCTTCAATATTTCTATCTCTTTTGTAAATTCAGTCAGAAGCATATCCCTATTTTCTTTCAGTTCTTTGATTTGTTTGTGTGTTCTTTAAATTTATTGAAGCTTTTTCATCATGTTTATGGTTGCTCTTTTAAACTCTGTGTCCTGCTTTATCTCTATGGGGTTCTTGTTGTTTAACTCTTCCATAGGACTGGTGATGTTTGGTGGGGACGTATATAAGGTTTTCATATTACTGTTTTTTCATTGTGATCTTGATCTGTGTATTTCTTTTGATCTTTGTGATTCTAATGTGAGATTCAAGCCTTCCTTTGTTGAGTTGAAGTGTGATTCTGTTTGTATACTTGCTATGATTTAGTTGTTTTCTTACTGGGTATGAAGAGCTGGTTGGTCAAGGAAGGCTTCAGGTTCTCTTTTTTTATTTTATATTGGTGGAACCAGATGGCTCAAGTTAGGAGCGATCTGATGCTCTCAATCTCTCTTTTAAGGTCTGGGGCCCTCTAGCCAACAGGCACAGCACACTTTCAGGAAGATTTCTAGGCAGAGGCTGAATTCAGGTTTTCTTAGGCAGTCTGCAATGGTCTGGGCCCCTACTTAAGGACACAGAAGCCTAGCACTGCAGCAGTGGGAGGGGCTGCAGAGGGTACCAATGTAGGGGAAGGGCATGGTGTGATCTGGAGGGCTGACAGCCAGGCATAGAGAGTAGTCCAGATATCTTAGTCCAGGAACAAAGAACAAAAGTGTGCCTGTTCCTAAGGCTAGAAGGAGAACAGGATGTGGGTCAGGGGAGAACATAGTGGGTCAGGTTGTAGGGGAGTGGAAAGGCCATGGTGTGACCAGAATTACCATGGAACAAGATTGCTCCGAGGAATCCAAGGCAAGTTGGAGGAGGGACAGCCACAGTAGATGTCTGGTCTTGGGTGGGCAGAGGGAAGTTTGGGGGTGGAGGGGAACTGCCTGCGAAGGCTCTAACAAACTAGACTGAAAAATTGAGGTGGTCTGAGAACCTGGGATCAGGGATGCAGTGGGCGAGTCTGGACTAAGAGGCGGGTGCTCCAGTGAACTGTAGTGCTAAGAGCAAGGGGAGCCTATGTCCAAGGCTGGAAGGAAGGCAGGATGCGTGGCCCAGCTGAATCCTCTTCTGCCTTCTCAGCACAGTGTTGCTTTTGCTCAGCTATTTCTGCTGTGTGCTCAGTTGTCTGAGACAACGAAAGCTTCAATCTGGGAGTTGAATCATGATTCATACAGCCTTAACCACAATGGGGACCCTCTAGGGAGCACAAATACACCTGGTGTCAGATCCCAACCTTCTTTAATTAGATGAGGAACTCTCCTGTTGTTGGTCTCTCAGTAATATTGAGTGAAGGTGAAGAGTCAGGATTGGAAGAGAAAATCATGGGGTCTCTCTTGTCAGGGACACAGGCCTTGCTTATGATCCAGTGTTGACAATGACAAATTTGGCTGACGGTTTGTTTTCTTAAGTGACATTTCTTTTAAAGAAGTTAATAAGAAGAAACATTTCCCTTCTCTGGATGACGTCACATTGCATGTGGTATCTGGAACTGTCATAGCAATCTTGAAACCATGAGGACAAGCCTGAGCTGGTGAGTTTTGGATGACATATAGGAAGAAGGTGAAGAAGCAGAGTTCACACTAGTTGGCCTAGGGCCTCCCTGGATTTGGATGAAGTTTTGTGTGCAGTGGTTCATTTTCACTGATTTTATAACATACACTCTCAGTTTGGGTTTCTATTATTTCCAGATAGAAACATTATGCTCAGCGTACCTGTGTTTTACATACTTGGTACCATTGCTGATTTATATGTAGTTTCAGTAAAAAAAATAGGTGGAAGCAATTGATATTATGAGGGCAATTAGAGTAGTTCTGAGTTCAAGATAGGAAATATCTAAATAGAATCATGTAGATATTTTACAAAGCAGGTGCCCTTCTCAGATGTTTGAATGAGACACTCTATTGGAAGAGTGAGGGTCTGGGTATACAAACAGAGGAAGAACTAGGGAATTTTCTTTTAAAAACTTTCTCTGTTTATATGTAATCACATTAGGTAGTAGGAAATATTAGCTTAAGAGCCACTAATTATTTAAACAGCAAGATTCTCAATGTTTCAGCTTACTGTTGACCTAGATCACATAAGAAATCTAATCTGTGTCGTAGTCTTAAAATACCTGGATTATGACTAGCTGATCATCCCCTTATCATGTTCCAGAATTGGACTGTGATTCAATATTACCTTCAGTATTCACAAGTCTTTTCATAATGGATATAAAAGAATACACAACTTTCAATTTCCTGCTAAGTTGAATGTGGTTTACACACCTAACATAGAGAACATCGTAGCTCATGAATACAGAGCACTGTGGAGAATGGGCTGTTCCTCTTAAGACTGTGTAGATGGCTGAGACTCGTGTGGGGCTCACTGCTGCTGAAGTCTTTGCAAGACTGTATCATACCACCTATCACTACCCTTGGAGAAGATCAAAACTGAAAATTTTAAGTCTAGTTTGTACTGACTCCATCATAAGTTGAATCACTGTAAATTGAACATCATGAATATTTAGTTTCTTTGCCCCTTTAAACATGTGTTCAAAATGTCAGTGATCATTTGCTTTTGTAACACTTAACACCCAGATTCTAGGAGCCAATGGTTTCCCTGAGACTCAGTTCTCCATAACTGAAGTACTGGTTTTACTAGATGTCCCTGAGACTCTGTGCTGCTCTTAATCTTCCAGCACTACTGCAACAATTCCGGCTCCCATAATCAAGAAAAGACATCTGTGGTGTGCTGTTAAAGCTTGTTGTGCCTGAGTGTTTGGGTCACATCAAGTAGAATTCACTGAAAGAGTGTTTTTAGCTCATATCTAAAAACGCTCCTCTCATGTGTTTCCAGAGTTGTTGGCTGAGGATGGGTGTTCACAGCCAGGTGCCACCCCTCCCTTGGTCATGAATGCCATGACTGAGCATGGAGAGTTGTATTTCATTTCTCCTTGGAACAAATTCTCTTTCAAAACTCTCATAGTTCCCATCTACATTCTGACTTAGGTTGGGCCTCCTGGTCTACTAGACATGGTAGTTTGCCTGAACCACTGTGAAGCTGGTGGTGGAATTCTCTTTATTCCTATTCAGAAGCTTTTCTAACTCCATCACATCACTAAATGCCCTCATCCAAGTGACAGGATATGCAAGCTATGTAAACATGTGAAAGTTGGTGCCTCAGAAATCACTGAAGACCCTGCCCGTGGAAGACAGCCCACATGCTGTTTATCACTGTGCCAAACACTTCATATACACATTTTTTCCTGAAGACTAGGAACATCTTCTTGTTTCATTCAACAAGCATTCCTTGAATACTCAGTTGGTAGACATATGGGGACGTGGTGGTGATGCAGTGGTGGGAATGACACTTACTTCCCCAGGACAAAGTAAGCTTGTAGCTGCGGAGGTAATGGAGTGCTCCGGAGGACTGCTGTGACCCTCACTACATGCCTTTGTTGCTTACTGGTAATCGGCTCTTTCATGGCTTCATTTTGTAAGCTTCTTAAGGTTTTTCAGAACACTCTATTACGACTTCTCTGAGTATTCTCCAGGTGCCCCTTACCCATCCTTACAGGCCGCCTGTGTTCTAAACCCTTGCATATGCCATCCTCTGTTATTTTTCTCCTAGCACATACCAATATCCAAAATTGTCTATATAACTGCAGTATGATCTCTGAAAGCAGAAGCTGTCTGTGACTGCAGAATCCTCAATGTTTGTAAATATGCTTTGAATAAAATCATGCACGGAACCACACAGATGCACCTTTGGAAGAATTCAGTCTTTCTCAAGTTTGAGATGCTGCTCTGCGTTTTCAACACTGAGACAGGAAGGGATGGGTCCGGCAGGGCTGACAAGCAGACAGTAGCACATAAAAATTTCAGAGAAACCCAGAGGGCTAAGTACTACAGATATAGCAGTGGACACTGGCTGGTTAGAGGGAGGCTGGCCAGGAAACCAGGAGTCATTCCTAAGAAGGAAGAGCTCATATATGATTGGGAGTAGCCACATTTGTATTTCAGGAAATCAAGTTACTTTTATAAATGGGATTTGCAGCACAGAGCTTCTTAGTCTCTCCACCGTATGATTTGTGATTACTTCCTAGTCTTTCTAGGGAAGGAACAAATAGAGATTTGCCTCTGAGGGTTATGTCTGTGTGGTTCAGGATGGCCTTCAAGACTGCACATGGGAAACTGTACTTCCCCATAACACCTCAAAGCAGCCAGCGTTCTTAAATGCCGAGTCATCTCTCCAGCTCCTAAAGTGAAAAAGTAATGTTGGGTGGCATTTTACTTAAATACTTTTGCTCTTTTCTAGCTTTCCTGTCACTAGCACAGAGGACAAAGGAGGCAGCATTTCTTTCTTCCCTCCCTCCCTCCCTCCCTCCCTCCCTCCCTTCCCCTTCCTTCCCTTCTTCCTTCCCTCCTTTCTTTCTTTCTTTCTTTCTTTCTTTCTTTCTTTCTTTCTTTCTTTCTTTCTTTCTTTCTTTCTTTCTCTTTCTTCTTTCTTTCTTTCCAGTACTAGGGATTGAGCCTAGGACCTCACATATACTAGGCAAGTGCTCTAAAACTGACTCATAAACCTTGCCTTTTAAATCTTATTACTTTGAGACAGAGTCTCAATAAGTTGACCAGGCTGGTCTTGAACCTGTGCTTCAGGCAGGCCTTGAACTCTTAATCCTCCTGTAAAAAGCCTCTGAAGTAGCTGAATTTAACACTGCCTGTAAAAGCAGCGTGTCATGGTGGGAAACAACAAATAATTCTCCTCCTCTGAGTTTTACTATCAATCTCTATAAATGGAGACAATTAAACTGTTTTACAGGGTGGTTGTGAAGATTAAACGGAGATGATTTATGAAGACAATTTTGCACCCAGCCACATTGTAAGCATCGGTTAAGGTCAGCTTGAAGACTTGACTTTCTCTCATGGAAACCAAGGTAAATTCTCACCTGTAAATCATGAGCCACAGAAGACTTCATCCATTGGGAAATTCAGTTTGTGAATTGCTTGTCTTTCCTTTGAGCAGATTTGCTATACGTTCTCCAGAGCTACGGGCATCACCGCCTTCTTCCAACACATTGGTGAACTAGGGCTGTGAGACGTGATTGTTGGTGAGAAGAAGGTGAGTGGCAGCGGCCTGGTACCTTTGACTCCTGATGCCCCCGTGTGAACTGTGCTGCCCACTTGCTGTTTCTCTATTGTCCGTGAGCATCAGACAGTGGGACACACACTCTGCTCAAGCCTGTGGCAGCCTCTATGTTTATTTAATGATTACTACAGCTTACCTTGTAATTATGACTGCATGAGCAACCATGCTCAATCCTGGGAACGCTCAGAAAGCAATGACAGTGATGCGTGGCCAGGTGGCTTTGGGCGGATGCTTAAGCTCTTGGTCTGCTGCCTGCTTGCTCACTCCATTGCCTACCTGATGGTCCTGTTCTCCACCTGCGCTGTTCTTCTTGCTCCTGATGAAACACTATAGGATTTGTGCAGAGCTTGTGTGACAAAGGAAACAGAATGTGTGTTGGCAAAGGGAGAATGAATTTGTAGCATTCCTTTCCTTTCTTAGCTTTCCAGTCAAAGAAAATTGCTCCTCCCTCCCTCCCTTCTTCCCTCCCTCTGTTCTCTCTCTCTCTCTCTCTCTCTCTCTCTCTTTCTCTCTCTCTCTCTCTCCCTCTCTCTCTTCAAATAGAATATAAAGTCAGTACAAGTTAGGCACTTTAGTGGGTAACTAGCTTTAAACGAACTTGGAAAATTCCTTGAGGCTTCAGGTAAACTCATGAATACTTCCCTTCAACTGGGTATTTTTAGATAATTTAAAACTAATTTAAGTAAATTTCCATGGCTATGGTTACATATAAGTATGCTTTATTCATGATGACAGGCTCTTTAAAAAAAAGAAAAGTTAACAAATTTAAACTTTTGGAGAAAGTCAAGGTAAGGGAAAACAGTAATTGTGCACTCCGTTTCTGCACACTGCCTTTGAAAACATGCCACATCCTGAAATGAAATTCTGCTTATGTGTGCCATGGTCTTAAAAAAAGAAAATGAAGATGTTGGTTAAATTCTTCAATAAGCCAGCCCCAAAGAATTTCCTTTGAAGTTGTTTTATAAGCTTCCTCACCAAAAATCTTTAAGATAAGTTACAACCCGGCTTTGTGCTTTGAAAATAAATTCAGCACATTAATTGTATTTATGGGGGAAGGTAGTAAATGTTCCAGAATGAATACACAGCCATAATTTACTCAGAGGGAACCGCTACTGGCCATAAACTTCTCCTGAGCCCTTTCCTGTTTTATGACATCAGTCAGCCTTGCCAATGAATCACTGCTCTGCGCACCATCACATCCTTGCGCTATGTAAATTTCCACTGACTGCTTATCAAATAGGATTATTACTTATTGCCTATTTTCTTTGATGATTTTCCAGGAGATTAAGTGCAGTATATCCTCTGTAAGAATGGCCTTGTCTTGCCTGAGCTGCATGTAGATTTGGATCTAGAAGTATGTGGGCATCAGTGGCAGAATGACAGGGCACTCCCAGGGCTTTCCTTGTACCAGGGATTGATGGGCCATATAGGAAAATCTCAGCCTGGTGGAGCGGAAACCAGGCACTGGGTCATGATGTAATATGTAGCCACAGTTGAGCCATTAAATAGGTCAGAAACTAACACATTGTATATAACATGTGTAGTGCTCACTCAGGGGTCAGGACTCTGCACTTGGTTTCTATGGGGAAAATGACAGAGAAGTGAAACAAAAATCTTGTAGGAATGACTCTTGGACTAATGATCTCTATTTAACTTTGCACTGAAAAGCTACCATTTATAACGTAAACAAGCCCACTGAACTGTGTGCTCCTCTTGTGAACTGGGCATATGACCTTGATCTCTCAGGATCCCATTTTGCCTTCTACCCAAGAAAGTGAATGAATGTGGCTGTGCTTGAATTATCACATCAAAGTCTGCTTGACATGTGTGCATGAGATATTTTAATTCACACAAATGCCCTATGACCTGACATTGCATGGATTGTGTATGCTGTAAAAAGGGCCACTTTTCTGATGTCTCCTGTACCATCAGACCAAGAAGATATGGTTAGGAAATAAGATCACACAGGTTTCTGTAATGCTAGCACATAAAAAAAAAATGTCCATGTAAGATAAATCTCACAAGAATAAAAGTGGTTGGGGCCAAGAAAGTGAATGAATGTGGCTGTGCTTGAATTATCACATCAAAGTCTGCTTGACATGTGTGCATGAGATATTTTAATTCACACAAATGCCCTATGACCTGACATTGCATGGATTGTGTATGCTGTAAAAAGGGCCACTTTTCTGATGTCTCCTGTACCATCAGACCAAGAAGATATGGTCAGGAAATAAGATCACACAGGTTTCTGTAATGCTAGCACATAAAAAAAAAATGTCCATGTAAGATAAATCTCACAAGAATAAAAGTGGTTGGGGCCTAGAATAATACACCAGCATCTTTAAGAAGTCTCTCAGGTCTTCTCCCTGATCACTCATCTGTCACGGTGTGATTTCGCATAAGTGCATCTCTCTCGGTCAAGGTTACTTCTATTGACCATCGTTTGCCTCCACTAAGAGATGTTTTCTTTCAAATCCACTTTATATTTAAATACAAAGGACATTGTCATAAAAATTTCATTAGGTTTCAAAGAAAATAACAATAAATTACTAGTTTAGAAAAATAGAATTAATGTAACATATTTTATAAAATTAAATTAAAATCCAGTAAAGAAAACTTATAAACATATGCACAAGCGTACCATCCACTATGACCACGGGCAAATCCTCTCCTATTCTACCAAAGCCTGAGGAATGTGGCTAAAGATAAGCCATGGGAGTCTTGGGGTTTTAAATTGATTTACTAAAAAAAAAAAAAAATGAAGTATGCTAACTTGAAATGATTACAGCAAAATAAACTTAAGAATAAAAGAAATAAATGTAAAAAAGATAAAAACCTTTATAAACGTTAACAGTTGGTGCCCGGAGCTTAGAAAATCTTTGTTAATAGATGCACTTTTGATGAATCTGATAGACAAATCAGAGCTCATGAACAATGAAAATCTAACTACAGGAAATAAACAGTGTTACTTTTTGTATTGTAGTGACCACATACCTGACAGAAACCACTCGGAGAGGAAGGGTTGGTGGATTGCAGTGAAACACTGTCTTCAGGGCATGGCAAGGTCACTGTGTTCTGAACTCAGAGCAGCTGTGATTACCTGCACAAAACTTTCATGTTTTGACCTGCCAACATTCTGACAGGAAGTGAGGAGGGACGCAAGAGGTTCTTCTCTCCCTGAACACTGCTAGACAGTTACTGCTCGATGTGCTTCCTTCTGTGGATCGTAACCCATGCTTCTGTAAATAACCCCTCACGGATGCTCCTATAAGAGATCTTAGTGAAACCATTCACACACACACACACACACACACACACACACACACACACACATGCACACACGCACACAAACACACATACCATGAAAATAGAAAGCAGAAGACAGATAGAGCTCAATTCTAATGCACAGCAGGACAACCCCATCTGAAAAGGAGGAACAAGAGTTAAAAAGAAAAACAGGACTAAAAAGAGACCGAAATCCCGGAGAGAAAAACGATAACTCCCCATGCTCCGTGCTAAGCGTCTGATTGATACGAGGTCCAGTGGGCTGCGGTATCGCTGACCCTATGTCCCTTCCATTATGCATGCGTGGGCTGTCATTTGGGCTGACTTTACTTTGGTGCTTGTGGTTTTCTTTGGCAGACATTCTATATTCCGGGTATCTTCAGCATCCTAGGGTATCCATTACAGCTCTGGCTTCACCCCCAACACTAAAGTATAGTCTACTCAGAGAACCGTGCAGCAAGTCCAATGTTGCTAGAGATTGCTTCCCCTCATCAGCTTTTCTTTGGAGCATTGATACAAGTTTCTGTGAAACTGTAACTTTGCATTTTGCATTTCTGTAAAATTAGGACCACAAGGACAGTACCAAACTCCACAGCTAAACTGAGAAGTAGCTAAGAGTTCTTGAACCATGCTGCAGTGGCTTTTAAACACCTCATAGCTGACTATGACAGATAGCTTCAGTGTTACCTTTGACACACCTGAGTTGCACAAGCCTCAACTGGGAAATTGTCTCCATTGGACTGAACCGTGGCCATGTCTGTGGGGCATTTTCTTGATTGTTGAATATTGTGGGAGAGCCTAGCTCACAGTGGGTGGTGCCACTCCTGGGCAGGTTGCTTTGCGTTGTAGAAGAAAGCAGGCTGAGCATGGGCCAGCGGAGCAAGCCAGTAAGCAGCGTTCCTCCATGGCTTGTGCTTCAGCTCCTGACCTGAGTTCCTACCTTGGGCTCCCTTAGCGACAAACTGTGACCCCAGAGCTGTAAGCTAAATAAACCCTTTCCTTTCTACGTTGATATTGATCAGAGTGTTTTGTCACAGCAATTGAAGGCAGACTGGACACACTGATCCTGGGATAATATAGGTGGTGATGGCCTTTTACAGTCAGAGCACCCAAAGAGCTCTCTCTTTAAATGAGAATCCTTCAGAAGTGCTCGTCTTTCTACATTATTCAACTGCACTGGCTACAGTGGTGTGGTAATGACTTTCACCTAACCCTACAACTGAAGAAGTTACTGCTGGTAAGGTGTAGAAACTCACTGAGCCAAATGCTTCTCTTGCTGCATTAATCCCTCAGAACCCTTCCTGCTGCATTAATCCCTCAGATTAAATATAATTATTATAATCCTTCCTTACCTTCCCTGAAGACAGTGAATGAATGTTGGCATGTTTTATATATCTTGTGGGAAAGACCAGACATGGCAGTGAGAGTATGCAGGAAGCAGGTATTTTTATCTAGGCTGCTGCCTGGTCTAGCAGGCTGAAGCATCAAAATCTGGACCCTGATGAAGGGGAGAATTCACACATTCTATAAGATTACATATTCATAAGTATTATGCATATTCAGAAGTATCACAGGGAGGTACCATTTCTCAAAATAGTTTAAAACTTTCCAAAGAAAGGTAGAAAGTTGCAGGTGCTTACCACAGCTGTCTGGGGCTTGGACTGTAATATTCCCATCCTCAGCTACATGCCAAAGGTATTAGCATAACAATTCTTTCTAAAACCACAGTTCCATCTAGCTGTACCAGTATCCTAACCACAATCTTGTCAGTTGGACTCTACTGACAGAGACAGAAGAGAAAACAAAGATTAAAATCCATATTGTTCATAAATATTTAATTTAGCCCTGCATCAAAAACCTCAAAGCATTGCAAACAGTAGTAGAAGTTCATAACTATCTGGTGTGTGTGTGTGTGGTATTCCAGATCTAGGGACCAGAGGCGCGATCTTTCTCTGATAAGGTAGGGGCAGGTCTGACCTTTACTTCCTTATTTCATGGCTTTCAATAAAGAATATGCAAAGCCCTTGCTGGAGAGCACCGTTCTAGGAAGTCTGAAGGACTGTGTCTCAGAAGTCCTGGTTGGCCCTTGGCCTTAAATATGTGCTAAGAGTCAGACTGTCCTTTCTAAATATTGCTGTACTGTGGCTTAGTAATTCTGCAAGTGGGAGAAGTTTTACCTTCAGGGCACTGGACCCAGCTTTATCAAACACTGATCAAAGGCCACACGGAGGAGGAAAAGATTTGTTTTATGTTACACTTCCAGGTCACAGTTAAGGAAGTCAGGGCAGGAACTCGAGGCAGAAACCCAAAGACAGGACTGCCAGAACTAACTCACCACCAAGGAACACGGCACCAAGGAAGCACTGAGGAACCCTGGCTGCTGGCTCACTCACAGGCTCATTCTTAGTTAGCTTTCTTTATTTTTAAAATTGTTTTTAATGGTGTGTATGGGTCCATGCATGTGAATGCAGATGTCATGGAGGTCCAGGCATCAGATCCTCTGGAGCTGAGGTTACAGCAACTTTATGGCACCTGATGTGGGTGCTGGGAACTGAACTTGGATCGACTGTAAGAGCAGTTTGTACTCTTAAACACTGAGCGGTTTCTTCAGCCCCTTAGCTAGCGTTCTTAGATAGTACAGAACAGCCTGCCAGGGAACTGCACCGTTCACAGTGGTCTTGCCCCTTCTACATCAATTAACAGTCAAGACAATCCTCACACATGCCCATAGACCACCCCTATAAAGATAATTACTAAATTATGCCGTTTGAAGCTGGCAGTTAATGCTAACTAGGACAGTACTTATCTTACTATTCAATTGCAAAATGTGTATGTGTGTGCGTTTTCAATGGAGATAAGCTTTAATAATTATGGCTTATTTGTCGACAAGCGTAAATGCACCAGCATTCACCAAATGCACACATTTTGTATTCTTTATTTCTCTCGGCCTTTTCCTCCCAATTCATACTATAATCCTGATTAAATGCATGCCACAGCCTGAATCCTATCCCACATTGAAATTCTTTCATCAAATAACTTAGTTCATTGTTTCTGAATTCAGCTTTAATGAAATTTTCAGAACACGTACAAATGCAGCAAGATCTTACTGGAGTATAATGTTCACTAAAATGTTCACTAAAATGTTCACTAGTAAAATTCCCAATAGACTCTTTGTTCCTATCTGAAATCTCATGAACACAGCCTTTAAAATGTTTTAAAATGACATTTATTGATGTATTTGTGTGTGTGTGTGTGTGTGTGTGTGTGTGTGAACATGTGTACTACAGCATGTGTGTGGATGTCAGAAGACATCTTGGAAGAATCAGTTCTCACCTCCTTCCATGGGGATCCTGCAGGCCTAAGTCATGTTATCTGGTTTGGTGGCAGGCTTTCTCTGTTGATCCATCTCACCAGCTCTGTAGTCTTCACTCTCTGCATTTCTATCAGTGTTGTAGGCCTCTGAACTCTCACTAGAATTACCCATCAAGTTCTGCTTACAACACCTCCAAACTCTTCTACAGTCCTACTGAAAATCAGCTCTAAAGGCCTCAGAACCGCATGGTCTGTGACCAACATATCTGAGAAAACTGTTCAAGGGAAGAAAGCTTATTTTGGTTCATGATTTCAGAATGGTGTCAGTTCATATCTGCATAGAAGAACAGAAGGCACAGTGCCAAGAGCTTGTGGTGGTGGGTCTTAGCTGTAGACCAGAAAGCCACACAGAGCTGATGGGAAGAAGGGCAGGTGTGGTCATCAGCAGCCCTGTCTTTAGTGGCTTCCTTTCACCCAGAGACCCCACCTCCATAGTCTTCAAAATTGCTCTCTAAGTTGGAAATCAATATCCATAACAAGAGCCTCTGGAGAACATAGCAAATTCAAACCATAATAGGGACTAAAATTACAAAAGTTTTCTATGAAAACCTTTATGTAATAAGGTTGAATACCTAAGATTAAGTAGAAGCATATTTGAAGTAACATTAACTTTAAAAGATACAAAACAATGGGATAAGTCAATGCCATTTAAAAACTTAAAATGACTCATATCTGTGCCTATTATTGACAGCAATGCAAATTCATTTTCCTGGAGTCACCATGTAATTTCTAATGTTAGATTAAATTTCTCAGAAGTTAAAAAAATATGCAAATCTTTCAAACTCAATTAATGAGCTTAGAGTTATCTTGATGTAAAAATCTAATGAAAATAGTATAAAAAGTACTTTAGTTGTTGAAGTAGTTTCATGGGTTGTTTTTCTTGGAACTGATGATTGTACTCCAACTATCCAGTTTACAAGATGTTCTTAAAAGCTAGTATGTCTAGTGTATTTTAAATTCCATTTAGTCTTCAAAAGTTCATGTGTATACTTTATCAAAATGTACTTGATTTGAAGACATAGTTTTCTCGTCAAAATATGAGGTTGGGGGATTGTGATTGAAGGCAAGCAAGGATTGAGTTCAAACTGCCAGATAGTAGGCAAGTATGTTTCCTAGAATTACAAAACAGTGTTTTAAAATTATATGAGCATAGGAAAACAACATTGCTATACACAAGTTATAAATTTCTGTGAAAGAAAGCAGGATCAAAACGATGGGCTAAAATATACAGCAACAACAACAAAACCCCCCATCCACCCTGTAGCTCAAAGTATAAAGGTGTATATTACTATATGAAGAATTATCTAATTATGTAGTCTACACATTCTAAGAATAAGTGACTATTAAATTAGGGAGGAGCAGGAACATAGAACAGCTTTTTCAGAGTGCCTGGTCAGAAATATTTAGAGGAGCCAGAGAGACTGTTAAGAACACTGGCTGCTCGTGCCGAGGACCTAGGGTTCACCTCCCAGCACCCACATGACAGTTAACAACCTTTCATAGCTCTAGTTTCAGGGGATCTGACACCCTCTTCTGGCCTCTGTGAGCATTTTACACATGTAGCATATCTACATACATACAGGTAAAACATGTATGCACATAAAATAAAAATAAACAGGGGCTATAGAGATGGGTCAGTGGCTGTTCTTGCAGAGGACCTGTGTTTGGTTCCCAGCACCCATATGGTGCCTAACAACTGTTCATAACTCTAGTTCCAGAGGGATTTGATGCCCTCTTCTGGCCTTCATGGGCATTGCATGACACGGATGCACTTAAATACACACAGAAAGTAAAAAGAAATGAATGAAAAAGTCACATTTTTTTAAAATTAGTATTTCAAATGATCACATACCTGTCCTTCTCTATTTTTATGAAGCAGAGCTTGAAAAGGAGCATGTAACCATTAAATCTGTGTACGAACCTTCAGAGTTTGAAGAGTGTTCTCCAGGTAGCCACTGAGACTGAGGAGGTTCCGAAAACTTCTATAGCCAGAGGACACAAGCTTGGCATACTCTGCCTACCACCTGAATCAAACCCATGTTTGCAGGATAAAAAGTAGTCTATGATAAGCCATATGTATAGAAAACATACTTTTCAAATACAGACTTACTTAATGTTGTGGAGCATTGCATCCAGTCAGAGGATGAATACCCAATGAAGCAAAGTTAAAAGAAAGTGATATTCAGAATAAATATATTATTTGAAAGGGTCTTTTCATGTGACAGAGCTAATGTAACCCTTGGCTTTCAAAAATGCTTAAACAAAGCTAGTGAAAGTACTGGGGGACAAGCACAGCTCAGAATAGAAGAGGGACATGGAAGACTGAAGTGGCCAGTTCTTGGCAAAGTCAGAAGACCATGGAGAAAATGTCTGAATTAACAGGGAGAAAAATGGATCCAGAAAATTTTAATGACCATGTAATAAAACTTTTAAAGGGAGATAGATAATTCCACAACCAAAGGAAAATTTTAAAAAATAATTTGGGACGAAGAGATGACTCAGAAGTTAAGAACACTGGCTGCTCTTGTAGAGGACCCGAGTTCAGTTCCCAGCATCCACATGGAGGTAATGACCATCTGTAACTCTGGTTTCAGGGTTCCTGATGCCCTCTTCTGACCTCCCTGGGCACTTCACGACATAGGTGCACTTAAACACATGTAGGCAATACACACACAATAAAATGAAACTAGTAAATAAATTTTTTAAATTGATGCCTGTAAAATAAATCAATGAGATACTACCTTCAGAGCAAAAGTCCTATATAAAGTAGGCTTCAAGAAGGAGAACAAAATTTAAATATCTACATATAGCAAGACATTCATAAAGCTTGTCCTGACTCCTAAGTCCCCCCAAAATTACTAAAAGACAATTTGCAGAAAATTGTAATAAATTCTGAAAGGATAACTACTTCCAATAATAAGTGTTCAGAACTACAATAATTATAATTAGTTTTAATCCTGTCTACCCTTTATACTTAAAAGAAAAATATAATAAGCATCTCAAACAATCTCACCTTGAACATCTTTAGACTTAGAAAAGAAAAATTATAGCATAGCAAGTATCCTCCTATTGCTTTCGTGGAGATATTAGATTCTAATCATTGTGGAAAAAGCAGTTGCATTTCATATTAGCTACAAAAGTAACATATAAGTTTCCAATCATAATGGGAAACAATTGATCAAAGATTAACCATAACCAAGGCAGTGTAGGTACAGCTCAGTGTCTACCTAAAAACTATGTTTTCCATTCTCTATAATGAAAGTTTACTAAAAAGAAGCTGTTAGCAAAGTCATATTTTTTTCTCTGTCTGCATATGGTTCCAGCATTGGAATGCTGGTGGAAATGATGAGTGACCTTTGCAAGATAAATGAGTTGAAAATTCAGGTGTCTTTTCCCTAATTATTGTTTCCATTTCTGCCCAGATTCAGAAGTCTGAGGATCTGTGGATTTGCAGGAAACATGGTGGAAGGAACCTGGTTTCTTAGCAGTGGGGACATCTTGACCCATACTGCTATAGGAGCAAGAAATAAACTTCAGTGAGCTCACTCAAATTTTGAATTAAAAAAATCCTGCTACTGCTACCCTATCTTAAAAACGATTTTCTTGAACTGTTGTGTTGCTATAAAAATTCTAAAATGTGAATCAGTTCATTAAAAGCTGATGAGTAGATGAAGTGGTTGGTATGGTCTCTAGAAAGAGGGATGGGATATCATGGCCTTATCATCAGGGAATCTGACAAAACAGTGTTCTAATTAAAAAAGACAGAGTTCCTTGACTGATAGTTCTAGGTGAAGAGGTTAGAAGGATGCCTTGATTTTCCCTTTCAAGGTTTTATAATAGGTTTTAAATTTTTACTTTATTTAATGTGTACAATTGTTTTGCCTGCATGTGTTTAAATGCTCCCTTGTCATGTAATTCCTGTGGAAGACAGAAGAGGGCATCAGATCCTCTGGAACTGGAGTTATAGATGGTTGTTGGCCACCATATGGGTGCTGGGATTTGAACCCAGATCTTCTGCAAAAACATCCAGTGCCATAACTGCTGAGCCATCTCTCCAGCCCTCTCCCTCTCTCTCTCCTATGCCCTTCCCATCCCCCTTCCCGTCCCATGGTCATGGATTGGAAGGATTAATACTGTGAAAATGACCATTCTACCAAAAGCAATCCAAAATAATTCTTCACAGAAATTGAAAAAACAATCTCAAATTTCATATGGAAACACAAAAGACCCAGGATAGCCAAAGTAATCCTGAACAAGAGAACTGCCATAGTCATCATTATCTCTGGTTTCAAATTATATTACAGAGCTATAGTAATAAAAAAGAGTATGGTACTTGCATAAAAGCAGATTCGTCAATCAATGGATGAGAACTGAGAACACAGATTTAAGCTCACGCACTTACAGCCACACATGATTTTTGACAAAAGAGTCAAAACAAAACAAAACCACACAACAACAACAAAAAACACAAACCAGGATGTGAAACCCATTGTGCTGATTGTGCTAGTCGGACTGAATAACTGTGTGTAGGAGAATGAAACTCGATCCCTCTCTCACCCTGTACTCAACTCCAAATGGACAAGGACCTCAACATAAGACGTGAACCCCTGATGGAGAAGAATGTAAGGAGCACACTGAAGTTTATAAGCACAGGGAAGAACTTTCTGAATTAAGGCCAACAGCTGACAAACAGGACCTTGTGAAACTGAAAAGCCAAGAACATCATTTGGGTAGAGGCATCCGTCCTACAAATGGAGAAAACCTTCACCACCTACACAGCTAACAAAGGACTTTGAAAAAGGCATATGGAAAACTGCTACTGTAGTATACGATATTACAAGAGTTAAAACACAGTGCCTGTATAATGGGGTTCAATGGCCCTCCAGACAGCACAGGCTGACCAATAAAAAGGCCCCTGCCAGGAATGGACTCCTTCTTTTGGAATTGTTGACCAGAAGGTGATCATAGACCATCAAACAATACTGGCTGTCGTCCCTGCTGTTAACTGCCTTCCAGAACCTGGCGGTAAGAGCTGATTGCTAAAGACACTACACATGTGAACTCTGTAGAACACAAGGAGAAATCAAGCACACACCACCCTTGTGGGATGTAAAAGAAAGACGACCTCTTGGTGTCATTTAACTGAGGGGGAGCCTGATCTGTCCTGAGGAGCTCGGATTTCTCAGAACTGCTCTGTTATTCTGAACAAAGCACCTCTTCTTATACTTACTGAAGAGCACATCCATCAACGCATGGGGAAGGAATGCAGAACTTTGTCTCCCAGGACCTTTCACCAGACTTTACAAGTTTCTGACACTACTGACTCAGAAGAGCGTATGAAATCACAGAAGACATCATCAACCTACTCATACCTTGTTTCCAACACTTGTGTGGGATACAGTAGGAATCAGCACTTCTTCAGTTTTGGTGAATTCTCAGAAAAGGTAGCACAGGCAGGACCACAGTGCACATGGGAAGCTGGAGAGATGGTTCATGGTTAAGAGCACTGATTGCTCTTGCAGGGGCCACAAGTTTGGTTTCCAGCACCCACGTGGAAGCTAGCAACCATCCATAACTCTAGTTCCAGGGATCCGACACCCTCTTCTGACCTCCATGGGCATGGCACAACACAGGTTCTCTTACATACATGCAGGCAATACACTCTTATACATAAAAACTATCTACTCTTAAGATCTAATCCTGAAAACAAATGAAAAGGGTTGAATCAGTTAATTACTTCTTGAAATATGGATGAAAATCATTTTGTTCTTGTTCTTTGAGTTTTTGGAGTTTGGAACAAAGTTGTTTAAATTATAAATAACTTGTTCTATGAGGGAACTAAAAGCCATATCAAAGTATTCAGGAAGGCTTGTCCATCCTTGAGTATTGTCTACAGGGAATGACTGACACATATTGGGTGAAGCCAGTGTCAATTTAAGTGCCATCTGTTCTGAGGAGTTATGATTTCCCTCAGAACTGCTCTGCCCTAACAAATGGCCTTCTCTTACATATATTAAACAGCACATTGGTGAGGGTGTGGTGAAGAAGAAACTTTGACTCTAAGAATCTTTCTTCAGAGTTTACAAAGGAAGAGCTCCCTAACCCAGAGCAGCATACAAAACTACACACAGACATCAGCAACCCATGCACAGGTGTGGTTTCCAAGACTTGTGTGTGTGATGTGGCATGAATCTGCATTACTGCAGTTTTGGAAAATCTTCAGAGAAGATGCCTGGCAGGACCACATCAGTGTTCTCAAGGACTGGTTTGGCTGCAGTGGTTAGGTTTTTCCTGTCTTCTCAGGTTGTCTTGCTTCCAGATCATGAAATGCTTTTCAGTCACTCTGGGATCCAGAGAAGGCCTGTAGGAAGAAAGCACATATGCAGAGCCTTGGCTCCAATTAATGAGACGAATAAGATTCCACCATTACTTAGGCCCTTGTGAGAGTTTATATAAAACCCTGATATTTGGTAGAAGTTTTTGGTTTTTATTATGTTTTTCTCAGTGCTGGGGGTATATTGAGAGAAGCAACTTAAAATCTTCTAAGTTGCTTTAGCAAATTGCTCCTGAGCAGCTAATCCCTTATGGGAATCTGTCCTCACAGATGCTCCTATGTGTCTGTCTGCCATATCATGTCCATTGGTGGCTCATATATAAACACAATGGTCTATGGATCTCCTATATCGAAATGACTCCTGAGACCAAATGTCAGATGTCAGGCGTTGATCCATTATCCAAGCAACTGGATTTCCTGGCAGCCCAGATTCTGAAAAGCTAACCACCTCTCCCTCTATGCCTGCATCCTATCCTCAAAGGGTGTTTTAACTTGGTCTTATGTGGGTATCTAAAGCTCACCTAATAATGAAGAACAAATATTATCCAATAGATAAATATTAGAAGATTGGCATCCTGTTGATCTAAAGTTATTTCCTCCTAATATCAAATCATGGAATTTAAGTCTAGTGTATTAAGTCTAGTCAGTTAACCAACTCCAAGAAGCAGTTTTTCTTTTATGTGATATAGGATAATTCATGTAAGGTCAGGCATGTTTCTAGCCTGCTGGCCTAGAACCAGCTAGAACCGATATTGAGCATGCGTGTGCAGTGAACACTTCCTGGGATGGAACCTGGGGCAGTTCTCAGGCTAGCAGCCATCCTGATGTTGACTCTGCGCCTCCTACCCCCTCCTGCAAGGGATCCGGCCATGCCAGCCAACACCTGGCGCCCAACGTGGCGGATCACCTGCACTTGGCCACTGGCGATTTTTGTGCTTCTTGCCTCCATTTTTTGGCTTTTCATTTTCGCCTGTTGCTGCCATCATTGCTTGCGTGGAGCCTAATTTTGCTAGCAGGTTGGACCCTCATCTTCACTCTGGGTGCTGATTTCCACCGCCTTTCTCTGTGAATGCGGTTTGGAGGCCCCTTCTCCCGTGAGTTTGTGCAGGCTTTCATTGCCCTGCCTTTCTCTTACGTGTTTGTTTATCTGCCTACGTGTTTCTTTGTCTGCCCATGCATTTCTTTGCTCGCCCACGTTTCCTTGTTTGCCCACGTGTTTCTTTGTCCAACGTTTCACATAAGGGCCGACCCTGGGAAACAGAGCCTTAAACTTAATACTCATAAGTTGGAAAGGCTTTAGAATTGATGCACTGTGTTATTTGCTATGAGAGTTAAGGGAGTGGCTTTTATGGTTATCTGCTATAAAGATTAAGGGAGTGGCTCTTATGATTCCCTTCTATGAGAATTAAGGGAGTGGCTTTTATGGTTATTAGTCAGATATTGGGGAGCCTTCTTGCGAGATGGACCCCTGCTCCCCACAAGGGACATTGGCCTAACTTCTGTCTTTTTCCTTCAGTCTGAAACCTAGCGAGAGACCAGTTATGTCATGGGGTAACTGAAGCTTTCTGACCAGGGCTACTCCCTGGTGTTAGCTGAAGGCCCGCATGTCCTCTGACCAGACCCCGTCTGCCTGACTAGCTGTGGGCAACGACATTCTGTCTTACTCTCTCTGATCAAAAACCTGGTAACGCAAGGACCAGTTAAAGACTCTAAGAGTGGTTGCCAGTCTCTTAAACTTGTGGTGAGGCTTTCGTGTGCATACTGGACTGAATCCCCCCGACCCCGGACCAGGGAAAGTTCTTCCAATATTACATGATTCTCTCTTTTTCTATCATGGACACTGCACCAGCTCCATCAAGCTGCAGGTGAGGGACTGAGCTCCATTAGTTAGAGCTTGTTATTGCCTCAGGGCAGGTTAAAGCTATAAATACCTTGCCTCTAAGAGTTAAGAAAAAAAAATGGTTTAAAAGACATTTCATTTCTTCAGCTTTTTGCCACCATGGTTCCCCTACACAGGTATGGAAAAGAATAGTTAGACTGACCTGAGATTCAAACCTCAGTCACCATGGTCCCAAGACAGCTGCCTTTCTAACTAGATCTAAGCATTTTAAGTTTTTGTTACAAGGAGAGTCATATACCGTGCTGTAGAGAATATTTAACTGGGTGCCTTTTAAAAGTAAAATTTATATACCATGTGCTTGTTTGTGATCATGGCTGGTGCCCTTACTAGGAGAGAGGCAATCATGTGGTCGGGTCTCCATATCTTATGTGTGTAATTTCATCAATATGGTGACAGCCCCATGGCTTGACTGCCACCTTGGACAAAAATCTCAAAATGGCATTGACCTGCTTGACCTTGCCACCATCTTAATCCAGCCACATGGCATAGTTCAAAATGGCCACATCCAGAAATTTTACTGGTTCTATAGAACTCTAGGAGATCATGAGGACCACAGACATTTAATCATATGTCCAAATCCTTTTGCAATTTATGTTTTTGCTTTGGTTTTCATTTTTAGATTTGTGATGGAATCATAGAAAAGCAAGAGATTCTCACACAGTCTTTTGTCACAAAGTTAATATATTTCTATGTAAAATTTAAAAAGAGACAATATCAGCATTTTAATATCATTTTGGTCTGTTTCTAATGAAAAGTATTTTAAATTTTAACTTTTAGTATGGTATTTACTGTTTTTTAAAATGACTATTTTTACATTGTCTTATGCATTTACTGCTTTTTACAAGGAACTATTTTAAATTCTGATATTTATTTATATAACATCTTTATCTGTTTTTAAAGGAAATTATTTTGGATTTTAACAACCTTATATGGTATATTTGCTGTTTTCTAAAAGTAATTATTTAAAATCTTACATTGCTTTGCATAATGTATTTGTCAGTTTCTAAAGAGAACTTAAAATAGTTTTTCTAGCCATAGGTCTCCAAGACTAGCTAGGTACAAACCTAGGAAGCTCATGTGAATTTACAGTACTCCGATGCCAATCCTTAGAAGAAACAAGCTACTATCAGTATATAACTGCAGCAATGGGAGATAAAGAGGAATAGCCTACTTAGGTGGGAGAGGTGAGATTCGGCCTTCACTGGTTTTAATTCTTGCCTTTTTGCATTGTCATCCAAAGCCTGTTTTTCTGAAATAGAATATTTCCCTCTCAGATTCTTAGTTGCTCCAAGTTTGCCTTTGTTCCTGCCCCTTCATGTCCTGAATCATAAGTCATAACTTTGGAAAGAAAGGGGTGTTAAAATATTTAAAGAGTACTTATTAAATCTTTCAGGTTGTGATTAACATGAATAGACAAACTAGTTAATTATGATATAAGTTTTCATGCCTCTGGTCACCTCAAGTATAGCCAGAGAGGATCTTAGGTCTGACAATGGAAAGACAAAAACTTCTGTCAGCCTAATCATGCTTGATCTTGGGTATTCATATAAAGTTAAAAATATTAAGTAAAGTAATATCTTAATAGTAAATCTTATATTTTCGAGTTACAGATGCTTTAATTTATGCTAGTAATGACCAAACTTAACAGCTCTCCTGTACAATGACTTTTGTCCAGTTTCAGGCTGGCCCCCTGACTCTGTGCCAAGAGAAATGGAGAACAAAACAGCCTCAGAGTAATGATATTGTGTTATTGAGAATAACTAATGGATAAACTAATTTCAACAGAGGTTATTATTCATCTTATGGTGTAACATGTCTATAGCAAAAGTAGCTCATGGACTTCTCTATTTTCTCACACCAACAAAAAGTCATAAGACAATTCACAGTTTGTAGAAAAGGTAGATAGCAACCTGTGCCTAAAATTCCTCAGTAATTATGCTAAAGATTGTAAACTTCAATTTGATAATGTGTTCCTAGAAAGTTGTTTTGGGTGTGGACAACCGGGATATCAAGTAAAGCAACGTCCTAATAAACAAAGTGCCAACGCTCCTAAAAAGGAGCCAGGCTTATGTCCCAGATGTAAAAGAGGAAAACATTGGACCTTAACCTGAGTATCCAGCCAGTCCTTCTAGTCAGCTGTATGTAATTTTTCCAAAATTAATTTTTTAATGTTATTACATCTCATAGTACTAAGAAAGAAAATGAAAAGGTGAAAGATGATGTTAAAAAGATATGGGAATGGAGATATTTTTTAAATGAGAAAATCTATACAAGTGACTAAAGATCTGACTTGATATGGTATATAAAAGATGAGAGAAAACTATGTATATGTAATCTTAAAATTTCTGAGGTAATCGTTCAAATAGTCTGAAGAACAAAATCTATGTCTAGTCAAGGTTTATTCAAGAATGTTTGGTTTTTGCCCAAGCTTTAGCTGCATAGCATACAGTAATTAAAAGTGCCAAATTGGTAGAACTTCATGCAGTAATTACTATTTCTCAAATTATGACTGCATCTCCTTTTAACTTGTATACTGATAGTCATTATATTGCCAGAGCCTTACAGGTGATTGAAACTGTGTCTTACATTGAGGCAACTAGCACTCAAGTTCAGGAATTATTTGAGTGTTTACATGCCCGTTCTCAGCCCTGTTTTGTAGGGCCTATTAGGGCCCATACTGGACTTCCAGGTCCTTTGGCTTTAGGGAATGATTTAGCAGACAAGGCCACATATTTCATAGGTTTATCTCAATTGGAATTAGCACAGGGACATGTGATAGTGGATACTTACTCTGGCTTTATGTATGCCTTAGCAATGTCAGGTGAGAAAACCTCCAATGCTATAAAAATGTTAAAATCAGCCATGTTAATTATGGGACCCTAACCTGGCACTGGTTGAGGTTCTGTTTCATTTAAATTTTCTAGCCTTTGATGACAAGGGGCTAAGCCCAGCATATGAACACTGGCCTTCCTGCCTCCAGAGATACCATTACCCTTGGTCAGATGGAGGGACCCCTTAACACAGGATTGGCAATTGCCTGCTCCCCTTTTGACCAGGGGGTGAGGATATGCTTATGTCTTTCAGCAGGATGCAACTACACTAATATGGGTGCCCCCGAGAGATGTACGCCGGGCCACAGATCAAGGAGCTGCCAAGGACATGTTTGGGTGATGTACTCCCTTCTCCTAATGTCCGTTCTTCTCAACACCCAGGCTGCCAACCTTTGGGCTTTATTGCCCCTGTTCTCATATTAATGCCTATGGATCAGTCGAGTTTTGTGTGGCTCTGACTCAGTTATCACGGCTGAGGCACTGAATGAGGTTGTGTCCCACTCAGCTGAGGCTTTGCGTACACAGGAACTCCTTAATCAGCATCTTTATCAGGCAATCCATATCCTTCAACAACAACTCGACCTCCTTGCCGAGAAAACTCAAATACTTAGACAGATGATGCTCCTGGCATGCGACCCCCAATTTAAATCCTTCTGCCTCATGCCATGCCAAGTAAATAATGCGTCTCAACAGAGGGCTACACTGGCTCAATATATTACAGGCCACTGGTCAGACAAGTTTCTAAATTATTCTGTCCTCCTCAGTCAACAAATATCCCATCTAAATATGACTAAGGTTGACCAATCCAATTTGATAACTCCTTTTTATCCAAAATCTGGAATAATATTAAAACCCTCTTTGGCATCTCTTGGATCGCCACTTATGCCATCTTGGGAAGTATATGTATCGCTTTATTAATTCCTTTTAAGTGTTTGTTGCAGTATTGGTCCCGGCAGCGCACTATCAACAAAACAACTCTTCAGGTCGGGTCCCGATGGCTCTTCAATGCCCCCAGCATGGCCCTCCCAGGGAAGTGATGTGCACATGGCTTATGGGAATACAACATAACACTATCTAACATCCTACCACCCAGACAAGTGTACCGGGGTAAGACCCTTCTAAGGGCTGGTAGCCAGAGATGGGTAAGGCTTCCTCTAGCCTGGGCGACCCAAGACAAGATGTGAATATCAACATCTGTATGCCAATGACAAGTAAGACTCAGCGCTTGAGGAACCCACCTAAGACAGGCACAGTCTCAAATGCTGGGCTTCCCTGAGGTGGAGTAACCCACTAAAACTCATCCAAAAAACATAAAAAAGGGTGGATATGTAGGATAATTCATGCAGGGTCAGGCAGGTTTCCAACCTGCTGGCCTAGAACCAGCTAGAACCGATATTGAGCATGTGTGCATAGTAAACACTTCCTGGGATTGAACCTGGGGCAGTTCTCAGGCTAGCAGCCATCCAGGACCAATGGGAACTATGAACTTCAGATCATCAGGTGTTCAGGACCTACCAGAATGAAGCATGTCAAATGACTAGATAAATACCTACCCTAAGCCTGGCAAAAATATAAATCCTGTTCCCTTCTAAAATTAAAATGAGATCCTGGCTCCACTTTCTCCCGGGGTCTGTGACATTGACTCTGCACCTCCTTACCTCCTCTCCTGGGATCAGGCCATGCCAGCCAACAATGTGACACTACCACAGACCTTGAAGTGTCATCATTACTGGCTGGCTTTCATAGAAGGTTCTATGCATGTTCCTGGCAGAGAAAAGCAGTCAGGAGCTTATATCACACCATCTTCTCCCAAGGTCTAGAGATCCTTGAGGAAGAGGGATGGGAAGATTGTAAGAGCAGACGTAGTACAGTCCATGCAAGGAGCTAAGTGTTCTGAACCCCAGAGGGCAGATGCACATATGAATCCACAGCTCCTGTGATAGCAAGCCCCAGCCAGACAGGACCCAGCATGGAAGGAGGCAGGCTTGGGTCCCCAGCCCTAACTGAAAGTCTGCTGGCAACTGGTAGAAGCCAGAGAGGCAGAGGCAGAGTTTTTTACTGACACAATGCCTGGTAGGTTGACTAGGATCCAAGGGACAGATTCACACCCACGAGCATTTGGGAAACATGGATTAATCTCAATAGGCCTCTAAAAAATGAAAATTACTAGAGAACATGGGGTCGAAGGGAGAGAACAGGGTGGAAGTGGTGATGTGGAGGGCGTCTGAATGCGATGAAAGTGCATTGAATGAAATTCTCAAAGAATCAATACAAAATTTAAAACCATGGAGGTGTCATCATCTCCAATTTCAAGTTGTACTACAGAGCCATAAGAATCAGAAAAGTGTGGCGCTGGAATTTACAAAACGACAATGGAATAGAATTAAGACATACATAGTAGTCTCCCGCTTTTAAGGCCACTTGATTTTTGGTTGCAGAACAGCCAAAGTTAGGTAAATGCATTACAAGAAAAGAAAAGCCAAATAGAAAAAGTACAGCAATGATCAAATGTAATTCAACATCATACAGATGGAATACTATATCAGCCAAAAGATATTTATTCCACAAATGCATGGCTGGTTTGACATTTGAAAGAAAAAACACATAGAACTCAAGACAAGAGCAAATTAAAACAGTCTTACAATCTAAGTAGATAAAGCATTTGACACGATCCACCATTTGTACTTGATTTTTAAATCATTGAACTAGAAAGAGAAAGGAGCTCACTTAGTTTGATGATAGAGGATATCTATGAGAACCTCACAGCCCATTTTATACTTGAGTGGAGAGTGAATATTTTCCCCCAAGGCTAGGAACACAAGAAAGATGTTCACTCCTATACTATACCCATCTCTATACTATTATTCCTTTTATTTAACATTGTGCTGAAGATTCTAACCAAGCAACTGGGAAAGATAAAGAAATGAAAGACATTCCAAAGAAAAGGTAGTAGAAAAGTTTTATCCACAAAAGACAAGATTATGCAGAAAGTGCATAAACTGCACATAAAAGCTAGTAAGTAAATTAAAGTTTCAGGTTAGAAGATCAAGATACAAAAGTGATATTATTAGATTTGCTAGTAATAAATTGAAATGAAAAACCAAATTTAGTAGTATCAACATATAAAGTAAGGCATAAAACTATAAGAAATATGTAGTATCATATATTGAGACCTAACAGTCAAAGCTGAATAAATTATAGAAGATATAAATAGGTGAGGAGATGTGTCAGTTCAGTACTTGAAAAACTGAATATATGTAATATGTCATATCTTCTCTGATTGATCTATAAAGTCAATATAATTTCAATCAAAATGCCAGTAATCTCCCTTGTAGAATTTGGCCAGTTTATTCTAAAACTCAATTAAAAATGCAAAAATATATAATAGCAAAATTCACTTTTAAAATATATAACAAAGTCTGAGGATTAATATTATCTGACTGACTTCAATAAGCTGTAAGAATCAAGACAATGTAATATCGGCATAAAGAAAGAACACATAAGTAAGACAGAATTAAGACTCTAGAAGTCAGTCGGTAATTCTATGAATAATACTTTTTCATAACCTACATCAGGCTCACAACTTTCCATAACTTCAGCTCCAGGAATCCAGCACTCTTTCTGAACCCGGGGGACACCTGCACTCACATGTGCACAGCCTTTCACATATATACACAATTCAAAATAAAAACATCTTTTTAAAAATTATAAGGGTACTTGGTAAAGAATAATCTTTCAACACAGAATTTATACAGTAAGAATAAATTTCTGCAGGTGTGTGTATGTGTGCATAAGTTCAAGTGTGTGCATGCAAGTATATATGCACATATATATGGAGGTGAGAGGTAAGGCTGGGTCTCTTCTTCAGTTGCTCTTCATCTTATTTTTTGAGACAAGTTCCTGCTGAACCTGGAGCTCATGATTTCAGGGCAGCTAACAAGCCCTGGGATCCTCCTGTCTGTGGCTCTTCAGCATTGGGCTTCTGGACACAGGCATTGCTGTGCCCAATGTTTTTACATTTGTTTTAGGGGAGCAAACTCAAGTCCTCATGCTTGCAAGGCAAGTGTTTTACTGACTGAACCACCTCTCCAGCCTAAGAAAAGAAATTTGGATTCACTTTATAAAGTGAAACACCAAATTGTGTTCCTCCAAATTTCCTATGGTAAACTTTGTATTTGAACACAGAGCATTTAAATTAAAACAAGACCACTGATATGAACCCAGTGTAGTCTACTTTGTCTTTATAAAAGAAAGGTGTAGGCTAGATAGCTCAGTGGTTAAGAGCACTGGCTGCTTTTGCACAGCATTGGCTATTCTTGCAGAGGAACCAGGTTTGATTTCCAGCACTCACATGGTTGCTAACAATGCCTGTTCCTCCAACAGCACATCCACCAGCTAGACATCTTTTCCAACAGGTTCCACAACCTCCCCAAACAGAGCCGCTCACTCTGTAAAAACACATGAGACTCTGGAGGACATATCACATTCAGGCCAAAGCAACAGCCTCAGCAAACTAATATAATTCAGAATACAAATCGATTATACAACTAAAGACAAATAATATACAACATAATTTCCAAAGAGAAAAAAATCTTTGTCAGGTAGGCAAAGATTTCTTAGACAAGAAATCCTGGCAAATTGCACTACATGAAAATTAAGAACTACTACTTTTTGATAAACTGGTTAATAAAATGCAAAGGAAAGTCAGGTGGAGAAAAACTACAAACAAATGCTCAAAGAATTTATATTTGGAACAAAGAAATCTCTTTCAAAATACAATTAAAACCAAACATGGCCAAAAGATTAAAATGATGCATCACCCCCCAAGATGTATGAATTACAAGTAAATCTATGGAAATGACCTAACAACATCGGTCATAAAGGAAACAAATTAAGACCAGGCTAGAGAGATGGCTCTGTGGATAAGAGCACTTGCTGTTCTTGTGGAGTTTGTTGACCAGATCCACATCAAGTGGCCCATAATTGCTGTGGCTTCAGCTCCAGGGGCTCAACACTGCCTTGTGGCCTCTGAGGGTTTCTAGATGCATAAATTCATACACAAACACACAGACACATACACTAATAAATAAATAATAAATATTTTAAAGACCACAGTGTCATGTCAACACATGTTTATCACGACTAAATAAATAAAAGGAATGAAGACTAAAATTAACAACTCCAAGTTGGATAGAATGCAGGGTGCCTGGAATTTTACACACTGTGCTCAGAACGCAACCTGCAGGGTTCTTTTGCAAAAAGTTTAGCAGTTTGTTTATCTATCTATCTATCTATTTACTTACTTACTCTTTTCTGGCCTTTTGACTTTCTGTGTAGGCCTGGCCCTTGGAACTCAAATTTGCTCTTCATCCAAAAGTTGAGAAGTGCTTGACCTGAATCTCGGTGTGTAGACCAGGCTGGGAGTTCATTGGCAATCCTCCCACCTCTGTCTCCTGGGGCTGGAATTACAGGTCTGTGCTTCCAGGTCTGCTCTAGGTTTGCATTATTTTCTAGCTACTTTTTAATAGCTAAGCGTATAAACATATATGATCTACCACTACTGTTCATACGCATTAACTTGTTATGATTAATCACCATTGTCAATGTGAGTGCTTTTAGAACTGTCCAGGGGACACATCTCTATGTGCGTCTATGAAGCTGTTTCCAGAGGGGTCCACTGAGAAGGAAAGACCCACCCTGCATGTTGTTGGCACTGTGCCATGCTCCAGGATCCTGGACTGAATATGAGCTGAGCTCCAGCCTTCATTTCTCTCTCGGCTTCTTGTTTCTGAGGCAGTGGGACCAGCGGCCTCTCTTCCTGCTGTACTGCACTGCATCCTGTCAAACTGGAGCTAACATGAATCTTTGCTTCTTTAAGTCATTTTGGTCAGACATCTGACCAGACCAACAAAGAAAGGAACACTTGTGTTTATTCCAAAGTCTTACAGTGAATATGACTTCTGGTGTTATTTGTAACTGCCCAAATTCAAACCTGCCCAAGTGCCTTCCAACTAGTAAATGGTAAAACACGTGCTGGGAGCTCTGAACAGCAGAATATCTCTCAACAATCGGAATTCACCCAGTATTAGTGCCTTCAGCTGTTTGAAACCAATCTCTGTTCTTTAAACTGGGAGACATCAGACTTCGAAGACTATAATGTTTAACACCGTTTACATGCCTTTGAAAGGACCAAGCTAAAGGGTCACTCAGAAAGGGCAGTGATTAGCATTGGAGGTGACAAGCTCATTGAGCCATGCGCAGTTTTCTGAATTGATCATCACAGGACTTAAATGTCATCTTGCAATTCCTAAATATGTACAGCACTCTGTGCCAATCAAAAACAAAAACAAAACAAAAAAAACTAATAGTTGGCAGAGGCTGGGAACTGGGGCAAGGGCTGGCTGTGGGAGTGGAGAGCGTGTTCTGTGTCCTGACTGCTGTGATGGCACCTCAGCTACACGAATTTCCCAGTAACTGTACATTAAAAAGCATGACTTCACTGTCTGTAAATAAGGCATGGATAAACCTGGCTTCCAATCAGAATTTGAAGAAAAGATTGAGTAGATATGGATGTTTTTGAAGAGAAAAGTCTTCCTAAGAAAGACTCAAACCTGGAAGCCATATCATAAGGCTGATAGATTTGAATATATGGCGATGTAAATTTTGCAAGGCAAAATATGCTCATCATAAATTAAGATATTTTATTATGATGAGAATATATTTATGATGTACTTAGCAAACAACAGGCTGCTGTCCAGTATATCTAGAGTTTCAACAAATTAGTAAAACACTGCTGACTATTCAGCTATACTGTGCCCGTAAACTCTCAGTCTTTGATGCATAGTATAATAAAAACATTATATTAAGAATAAAATTCTTTTTCAGGTTTGATGGACATAAGCTACTGAGACTGCACAGAAGAAACAGAGAATGTTGAAACTGGGAAGATGATTTTACCGTATCTTTCAGAAGTTACTACTAACCCCACAAGTCCGCTACTAAAGCCAGATCTTCTAGACATAATTTAATATGATTATACTTTATCTTTAATAATGAGACACTTGAAATGAATTAAATAACTGTCAAATTGTGGAGTTTCATATATCATAATCTTTATTCTATGCAGCCAATTAAATATAAGGTGAGGCTATAAATATTTACATGGAAACATCTGCAAGATTTTTGTTGTTGCTATCTGTATATATATATATATATATATATATATATGGATATATATATATATATATCCATATATATATATGTATTTTTTTTTCTTTTGAGACAGGGCCTCCTGTCTCTAGATATGGCCTAGAACTTGCTACGTAGACCAGGCTGGCCTTGACCTCACAGAGCTTCACCTGCTTCTGCCCCCCAAGTGCTGGAATTAAAGGCTTGTGCCACCACACTCAGCTTATACAAGTCATTTTTAAGTGAACAAGTTATATTTTAATACGTAGACTTTCATCTCATGTATAGGAAAAAAACACTTTAAAAGGATGTGTGTGCATGTATTCATTATTACATAAGTAAAATGTTTCTCAAGTGCTACTCTACCTCCAAAGGTAGTTAAACACAGAAGGATGTTGAGTTTTATTCTTAACATTCTTCGTAAAGGATATAATTCTTATAATTCCTTATATTTATATTTATTGCTCGAGCTGCACTGAAATCATTTATGAATTATTGGGATTAGAGAGATGGTTCAGTGGTTAAAATCAGTTCCTACTGTTCTGTTACCCACAGAATAGAAACGAACATCCATAACTCAAGCTCCAAGGATCTGACGCCCTCTTCTGGCCTCTTCAGGTATTGCACGACACGACACAAGGATACAGATGCATTTACACATATGCAGGCAAAACCCTCATACACATAAAATAGAGATAAAGGAAAATATCTATGAGTTACATAATTTGAAGAAAGGAGTAAGAAAAATTGGGGAAACACTTTTAAAGACATGGAATGTTATACAGCATATGGTACTTGTGCTTTCCCACACTTGGTTTTAAAATTTGTGATTGCTCAGATATGACCTGACGGCATAGGAGCTGAAATCATTGGAGCATCAAGCTGATTGCCGGCAGTGTCTCCTCCAGCGTGCCACTGTTTACACCTGCGCACTGGAGATAGTTGTTCTCCCTGAAGCTTCCTTCTTCCCTATCGTAGGCCTCCTTAGGAGGTAAGCAGCCTTTCACTCTGGGACCCATGGAAAATGCAGGACTGTGTGCGTGTAGTTCCTTGTGAGGCTGTTGTTGCTTCGGGGCAACATGGAGCCACGTTTGTGGATGTGGGTTTTCATTTTCTACCAGCATGAAACCAAGAGTTTCTGACATACTATATGATAACTGCACAGCCCAGGGAGCCGGCAGGTAGGGTGTGAAGCTCCTTGCCTGTCAGAGCCTAGCTTCTTTACTGTCAGTCACTGAGCAGTTCAGCTTCCATCTGACGGGGAGGTTTCACTACCAATCTCAATCACCTCGCTATCCTGTTCAGAAATGTTCCACTGTCAATCAGTCATTACGTCTTCTTATTTTAAGGATGATGTTATTGAACAATTTGCCTTGGGCCGCAGAAGATATCAGTTGTAAAGCTAGGCAGAAATAACGGTTTCTAGTTTGGTACTTGAAACAGTAAGTCTTGCTACCTTTATTGGAAACTTTTTTTTGTCTTTTGCAGACTTATGTTGAGTTTTAAAAGTGTGCAGCTCTCCTCCAGTTCTAGAGTAAGTTCTCCTATTTTTATATAGGAATGACTTTTATGAAATGGACAGAATCTGGACTAATGACTTTTTAATATTGTAACCAAGAAAAACTACAAAGTCACTGAACATTGTGTTCTTGTGACTTGGGCACCTGACCCTGATTCCTCAAAACCTCAATTTGTTGCTCCCCTCGAAGACAGCGAATGAATGTGGGTATGCTTGATACTTAAGAAATCAAAGCTCTGAACAGCACTGCATTCATATGTGTATCTTCATGGAAAACATGACGACTGAGAAAAGTGCTTGTTATTGTGTGTGTGAGATTCTTTCCACCTAAGGATGAAAGGGAATGATTGCCTCATGAAGTGAGGGTGGATCCAAGTTTGGACTTTGATATTGAATCTGGAGAAATTTTTGAATAAATTTATGGGTGAGACCTGACACAACTAATGGTACAGTTCCAGGAGACATCTGGGGAGCGGGAGCCCTCAGGGTGTAGCCCCACTCGTAAAGTTAAGGCAGGCTGCTGTTGCCGTAACGTGGCATGGCATGGCAGGCCTGCATTTTTATGAGAATGGCTGAGGGCTGCAGGGTTCTTTCAACTCAAGCCTGCTCTGCCTTTGAATGCTGAAATGAAGGTCTGGACACAGGATAGCCGAGCCAGAACTTTTCTGCATGACTCCACCCAGGAGCAGCCGTGTGTGGCTAAATGCCTTGTTTTGCTTTTGAGACATGAAGTGATGCTTTCCAGGAACAGATTAGGAGGAGAGTGTGGGGTCCTGACACCTGTCCACATGCCCTGTCTGGGAGCAGTGAAGGGCACTGCTGCGTGTAAATACCCCGAGGTCCGTGTATGATGACATGTGACATGCTGAGGAGAACCCCTGAAACTCCATGTTGTGATGTGTCCTTGAGGTTTCGGAGTTGTTATAATGAACTCATGCCACATTGTGAGTGGTGAACTTCTTCCATATTTTGTCCTACTATGTGGTATTAAAGTTTTGTAATGGACATGAAAGGCTGAAGAGTGTATCTCTGCCTTTAAGAGTTTTTGTTTTCTATATTGCTATAATAGGGAGCTGGAGTCTTAAGGATAGGTATACTTTGAATCTTCTATTTAAGTTGACATTTGGTGTTTCAGTTTCCTGATATTTAAGTGTTATAACTAGGAATTTTCATATTAAGAAATAAAGCTAATCATTTTATTGACATATATCATTTAAGCATTAAACTCAGATCCTTCAGTTTTTATACACTCACAGATGTGATCTTTGTTTCCCTCAACTGGCAATTCTAATGTTACATAATATGTTTGCTGGCACTAGTGATAAGAGCTGTCACTCAGTTGAATGTATTCCAAGGTTAACACTTGATTCTCAAACACATGTTCTTCATTCACCTTGCATGGTAGCTGTTCCATATAGTTGACAAAGTGAAGCCCACTGAGATTGTTAGGGCAGTGGTCAGGCACGTCAGAAAGAGACACAGCTGGAAAATGGAATAAAGAGGCAGGAGAAACCGTGAGCCGATCTGGTAGACTCCAACTCAAGGAGGCCAATTTAGTGAGGGCCCAATTGTGGACAATGTTGCTGAGAGAAGCAATAGAGAAAGAAGGTGAAAATTGAGTAGATGGCTACAAAGGGGCCTCGTGACCTTGAGAGGAAGTCTTAACATGATGAGATGCCAGGTGTACCTAGATGAAGAGCGACAGGCTCCAGGGACACCTTTTCCATTTTGCTATGCCTGAAAGTACAGAGATAACAGAACAACTAGAAAGAACTGGCACAGTGAGTATTGCTTTTGGTCTGTTCTAATTCAGCACAACAGAAACAGTGATGTAAGAGTATTCACAATGGTCCAGTGGGGAGGGAAAGGGAGCTGATGCCAATGGGAGAGGCAGAGCACTGGTAGAGACATGTCTTTGGCAGGTGAGAGGGGACACTGTATTCCACAGAGATTTGTAGAGTTTTTCTGCCTGTAACCTCTTTTCACTCAAGAACTTTTTACAACACTATGTATATAGGTATATAAACTAGGTATACAAATATTTACTGGTAATAAATCATAAAGAAATTTGTCTTTAAACATTTCCATAGTTTGCATGTAATTTTACCATTCGATGAAGATGAAAGCAAATCTGCATTACTATGAATGAGATGGATGTGCTTTTCATTTTTACACAGAGAATTAAATCTTGCTTGAACATTTGATGTTGCAGGATGCGAAGCACTTTCAATATTTTTCAGAGCTGGTCGATATTTATAATGGTCAATGTTGAGAATACCACTTTGCATAAATACTTAGAGTAAATGGCAGAAATATGTTTACGGCCATTTTAGAATTTGTTAAAAATTCAATTCTATTTGCAAGCCAAAATGCATCAATTTTTTTTTTTTAGTAACCCTTGAGTCAGAAACTCAAACTGCAATTTTTGAAATCAAGCATTCTGACACAACAGTATTGAAAGTATGCTAATTAGATATTTACACATTGAGGAATGATGACAGAAAAACATTAAAAATCATGATTTTGTAGTTAAACTATAGTGTTTCTGTAAGAGCAGAAGACGTTTTATGCACAATAAAATCATAGTAATTCCAAATATCTAGTAATGTGTAATAGAATTGAAGGTGTTTCAGGCAGTGTCCTTTGGCATTGCTGGATGTAAGAGTCTGTGTGCTCAGAAACCAGGCTTTGTGCACACTATTAAGACATCTTAGGATCCGTAACAAGTCATGTGATACAGTGTGGGGTAGGGCTCCCTAAAACACTTCCAATTTATCATGTTGTATTTTCAATTAATTTTTGTTGGTTGTATGTTCTGAAATGCTTTGTTTTTGCCAAATTTTTCACAAACTCCACACCTAAACCCACAGTCTAGTAGGTTGTGGCCTATTTCAGAGTAAGAGGCCTTGGAAACTCATCCTCTTAACTATTCTGGATTACTTACCTACTGAGTTGTTGAGTAGCTCTGTTCCCTCAGCAATAGAGAAATCAAGGCCATTGGAAGGGAAGATGAGCAAGGAGATGTTAGGAGCTGGGAGGAGATATGAGCACATCTTACTGAACTGAAAGGTTAGCAGACCTGCTCAAGGGACTGCCGCAGTGGGGAGTGTGTGCGGTGCACAGTGAAGGCATGCAATCTCCAGATGCAGGCTGTAAGGAAGAGGAAAGTCTGGTTTGGAAGAAGCGACAAAGGCTGAACTCATTCCTTCTCCAGAGATTGAGACTGAATGTCTGTGAGAGCTGTCAGGGATGTAAGGTCTTCTGAAGAATCCAGGATTCAACTGGAGCTAGAAGACAAGATGAAGAATACACTGCCATGAGGTTTAGGATGGAAGTGTATATTTTTCTGATCTCTTATTGTGAATTCTAGATATCAGAGTTTCAGGTCCTGAAGTAAGTTGGGAGATGGGACTAGATTAGGAGATGTGCGAAGTCACTTAAAATTAAGAGTCCGATCCAAGCAGGGAAAGAATGGAGGGGACAGGGTCAGTAAAACTCAACTCAATAAGCTTTCCTTTGATGCCTAGCCAGGGCTTGGGAGGGGATATGTGGCTTTGAAAGGAGAGTTCTTAGTTCAGGAGACTCACTCATGACTCCAGAGGTGCATAAGCCCCACATGCTAATTGTTGGAATGGAAGTCCAATATTTGAAGAAATGCTCGACTTCACTGAGTTTTTCACGTTAGAGAAATGAGTCCTAACACCTCATTCCTCTTGATTCCCTTAGACTTACAAAAATTAGAAGGTGGATAATGTCAGATACTCAAGAAAATAGGATGAAAAGGGACAGTTTGTATGCCTGGGCATCGTAGTAAACTGTGGTAGTCACAGCTACTGGCGAGTAATCTGGCAGCAATTAAAGAAATGCTGGTCCTCTCTCATATATGTGTGGAATCTAGACACGTGTGTGTGTGTGTGTGTGTGTGTGTGTGTGTGTGTGTATGACATGAATGCTTAGAAATGGAGCTCTCTGAGGTGATGAAGAGGACCAGCCGGAGAGGGAGAGATGACAGGAGAGGGCAACGAGGGGTAAACGTAAAGGAAGCATCTAATGCACAGGTCTGAGTGTCTTAATGACATGTACCATTTTGAAGAAAATGCTCATATAATGATGTGTATGTGTAGTTTCGTCCATTTGGGAGGTTGGAACAGAAGGCTTGCTCAAGCACAGGAGTTTATGGCCAGCCTGTGCATCGTAACAAGAGCGTATCTGAAACAGCATCAGCAGCTAGTCTATGAATGATTATACTCTGCTTCACCATCCTATTCCAGGGCATGGAATGTTTTTGAAAAACTTGCTGTTCCAATAGTATATAAAAATATACTATTTTTATAACAGAAATCGCTGATACTGGCAAAGTTGGATTCAACGTAGACATGGTCACCAGGAGGTAAGTGCAGAAGAGTGTAGAGCTTGCTCCTCGTGGCACTCAACATATTAGCAGAAAAAATGAACCAGTTTGAGATATAGCACATGCCTGTATTTTATAGTCAGCGTAAATGGTGAACAGGAAAGAATAGCTAAGCTGGGGCTTCCAGCATAATTAACAGCTTGTGTCACACACATGAACGCTATTTCAGGAAATGCATGTATAGTAAGAACATGAGCTAAATATACTACTGTGGATGACCACGGGAGATCATGGGGCCATGGCTCTGGAGGAGCGTGAAAGTAAGCCCATTAAAATAAAGTGGGAGAGGGGTTGTCAGTTTGTACCAAGTTTCAGTGGGATGGAGGAAAATAAGTTCTGGTGTTCTATGGCACAATTAACTGAGTGTAGAGCATTGCAGTCTGTGTTTTGAAAAGCTAGAAGTGACTTCTGCGTTTTCACTACAAAAAAAAGGTAAATATTTGAGGAACCAGCTATGCTTAGCATGATCTGAACATGAGAAAACATAGTCATGATTCAGGACATCTCTAGTATTCCACAAGTAAAACTTCAATGTATCAAGTTAAGAAAAAGGAAAAAAAATGAGCATAGTTCAGGAAAGAAGGACTCTGAGTAGTTAAACTATGTGCAATAGAGCTAAATTTTTTTTATATTATTTCATTTATAATGAACAAGACTTTGCAGTGCCCAATTGTCTTACTATCATTGTTGCTCTAGTTTTTTGGCTGTGTATCTTGTGCTAATCCACAATTCTTGAATTGCCTCTTTCCAAAAGAAACTACTGATTTCCCAGGTTCTCAGCACCGTCTTGTAGAGAGTGCCCAGCCCCATGAGAAGTATGGGGAATGGCCGGGGAGCAGGAGAAACCAGGGACAGACAATCCAGGGACTCATGGGAGAGAATTTCAGAGGTTGGCCCACTGTGAAACAGCACACTTGCTCTGGCCTGAAGAAGCAGAGATTTGACCAGCCAGTTCCTATGTCCAAATAAAGCTGACAGCGAGGTGTTTCACAGGATAAGAATATATGATGGCACTAGACGTGAAAATTATTTCTAAGTCCTTGGGGACAGTTTATAGTCTGAACACATTACATTGAACGCAGCATACTACTGTTTACCCTTAGCTTATTTCCTTATGAGCAATGCTGCAAAAGCCATGGCTAAGGCTCATCTTCCTCTGGCTCCTACAGATTTGTGAGACATATTGCTTTGAACAGAATGGCTGGTTCCAACAGTCCTGAACTGTTCAAGGTTCTACATACATATCTCCAAGTCATTTTCAAGAAAAATGTTCCAGTTTATCTTTTCTTGCTAGGTTGTAAGACAGTTTTTCTCAACCATGATTTTATCAACTTGATCTTTTTTGAAATATTTGTCAGTTTGGGAGAATGCCAGCAGATTCCTTAGCTATATATTCACAGTATGTGCCTTGGACTCATTTTTACATTTTTGGGGACATAGTTCTTCAAATCACTTTCCTTGTTTGTCTTTTGCTTTATTTTTAATCTTGACATTTTCTATAGTTGCTTTTGTATTTTTTATTATTAACTTCTCTATGACATTAATATTTTTCAATTACCAGTGTATCTTGTTTGGCAAGAAACAGTTTGTCATTTACCCTTTATTTTGTTTTTGATACCTCTGAGAATGCGTCTTATTTATTACAATTCAAATACTCCAGAGCTCTCCTCTGGTGGCAAGGTTTACATGCCTCTAACTCAAATGGTAACTAACATGGCTGGTTGATTAGCATAGAGTCTTCTATATTTTCTCTATGCAAATGTATATAAGGCATATAAAGGTAACAGCCTTTCTGACACAAATAAAATATAATAATATATTCATCTTAATAATTCATGCTTATTTTGGAAAGCATAATAAAGTGAAAACGCTATTGATAACAATGGTTAAAATTTTGTATATTATTTCATTTGTCATTCACTTTCTATGTTGTAGAAATGTCTACTATCAGCCAGTAATAAGCTACTTTAAATCATTGAAATAGAATAGCATAAGATGTTAAAGCTAGTCATGTTGAAATGTCCTTCTTAACTGTTTGCAACATGATTTTTAATGACTGCCTCATGTTGTACAGTACTTAGCCAATTTCTGCTTATTGCCCATTTTATTAAACCTGGAAGTGACAGTAAAGAACACAGGTGCTGAGGGCGTTACTCTCTCTGCATTTAATGGGAAGGACTCCAGTGCGTCCTTATGTGGTGTGCTCTTGACAAGTGGCATTCGCTGTTCTTTACCATGCTGTATAATTACTTCCTATTTCCACTTTCCTACGTTCTTGAAGTCTAGTTTGTTATATGGAATCTTTTAGTAAAGGATTTCTAAAATGCTATTTCCAAAGCTGCTGATTTGATCGACTGCACTGTTTTTCAAAACGTTATCTCAGATTTTTCTTATTTTAATCCTCCTTGTATTTTATGTTAATCAGCTTTGTATCACAGTCATAAAAGCCTGAGGTAATTAACTTTGAAAGAGGGAAAATTGATTTTGGCTCACAGGCTTGGAGGTTCAGTTCGCATTGCTTTGGGGCCTGTGATGAGGCGGCCCATCCTTCAGAGTTTGTGAGGGAGGCGGCCTCCGGCAGCTGGCAGCAAGCCCGAGAGCGGAGAGACCTGGGACCCGACCGTCTTTCCGGGGTGTGCCTGGGCGTGGAGAGGCCTCGGACCCAAATCTCTTTCCGAGATGCGCCTTCCAGTAGTCTGCCTCGTTGCCATTGGGCTTCAATTCTTAAAGTTCTGTCACCTCCCAACAAAGCCAAGCTAAGAAGCCTTTTATAACTGGGCCCGTGGGGCCGACGTGTGTGGGAGACAATAATACTTCAGAACCAAAGTAGTAGGTGGTTGGAAGTCTTAAAAGTCAAGTTTCCCCTCTGTAGCACATCATCTGAAGAGTCTCCTCAGTTTCAAAGTTAAACACTTAACACAGATACTGTGTAATATGGGGATCGGTGCTCACTTTTAACAGCACCCGGAGAGAGCCTGCTTTACATTAGGGCGCCACTCACTGTGCGGCAGTCCGGGGTGCTGCCAGCAAACCCTGAAGTCACTGTCATGCTCAGGTCCTTTGCTATTCTCCTGGGGCTCACGATCCGATCTTGTGTGTTTGCTACTATCTGTAGATTTATTTGTTTTGTTTTCCATTTTTAGAATTGCTTTTGGAAGTAAAGCAAGCTGGTTCAAATGACTACCTTTTGGTCAGAAGTGGAATTCGCTAACAGATACTCTCTGAATGCAAAATGCAGAAGTTCCACGTCAAGACTATTCCTTTCCTTCAAGATCTCTTCATCTGGACAACTGTTGGGAGTGCTGCGCATGTCCTGTTGTAAGGTACACTCATAAAAGCTGCTCCTGCTCCGGGTTGATTGTTTACTGTCTTTAATCAGAATAGATTGTAAGGCCATTAGCCAATTACTTTGTACAGGGAACACTCAGCATCAACTAAATATAGTTTGAAATAATCTGCTGGACACAGATATTTAATCAAACGTAATCCAACAACTAAATTGGAACTTAGGGATTTAAATAAGGGTACATTCTTCAGTTACTTATTGGTGAGGGGTCTTTGGGTTGATGATCAAATATTTAATCTTCAATTCAATTAAAATTCTGAATTTTACATATTTTTTTTGGAAACACTAAGTAGAATTAAGTAAACACACAGGTCAAGGCAATTAAAGGAGTGCAAAATTTGAAATACATTTATACATTTAGAGCCAAACAAATCATCAGTAATTCTAAATAATCAATTTTTAAATATTATTCAGTTGAAAATAAACAAATAAAGGGCTGGAGAGATAGCTCAGTGGTTAAGAGCACTGGCTGCTCTGGCAGAGTGCCTGGATTCAATTCTCAACAGCCATATGACAACTAACATACATCTATGACTCCAGGAATCCGACACCCATTTCTGGCCTCCACAGGCATTGCACACAAGGGTACACTTACATACTTGCAGTCAACACACTCATACACATTAAAAAATAAATAAAAACCGAAAAACCAAAATAACCATTGAACCTGTACAACAGGGTTTGGCTCTGCTCCCAAGCCCAGTCACCTCCACATGCACCGCTTACAAACAAGTCAGCCGGTAGTCGGTACTGAACTAGAGGGATGCTAGTGGCTTCCTTCTACAGCTCCCGAGCGCAGCCACTGAAATTCAGGTCACTTATCCTTACCCTGAGTGGAGGATTGGTACCAAATACATCATAGTGTGGCTTTCTTCTAGCTCTCTTGACATCAGTTTCCTCATATCCTTAATGAATGTTATGAGGGACAATCCTTAATGTTTAATCGTTATGAGATACCAGGCTGTGGTTCTCCAATGGCATGGAATAACTAATTTGCTTTAACAAGTCTTTTCAGAATAAATGTCTTTCCTCCACCACATTAGAACACGCACCCAACTGAGTCTCTACGAGAACCAACACAGCCAATTACAAGAAGACAGTTGTTCTTAGACTGGCATCTCTGCCTTGTTTGTGATGAGAACAAATGTGGTTGTTGACAAAAATGACAAGTCATGACTAATAACTAAAGTGAGGAGGCTGCACTTTAACTGACAACACAGAGTATTTACACTGCAGCTTCTCGTGAGAGTTTAATCACGAGCTGACAATAATTCAGCTGCTGCCAGCCTTACCCAAGGCACGTGGTATTTGGGAGCCCCTGATGGATGGCTTCTCTGTCTCACTGTTTAAAACAATCCCCTTTCTTAATTTAGAATGTGAGAGTATGAGGTGGAGACACACTTGTCTAACTTTCCCCTAACAAATATTTTCAGCATATTTTGTTTTAATCTTGTGCTTGCTGTACGTATGAGGGGTCGGCTATAGGGATGTGGTAGTTGGTACGACTTCTACAAAGTTTCATGTCACAAATAGCAGTCTGTTTATTCCAGGAAGTAACACAGACTGCAGAGACTAACATGTGTACTTTAGTTTGTCAGATAATGAAAGAATGAAGCTCAGCGTGTCTCTTTTTGTGTTGAAACTGGCAGAACAACACTGAGCTGAATTCATGCCCAATGAAAGTTGTCACTTGCTTCAGGCAGAGACAATATCTATTTGCTTTTCGGGTCATTTGTATGGGTAAAGCCAGATTTTATTCCTAACAGCACTACTTTATATTATATTTACCTTGCAAGACAGTTTAAATATTTTTGGAAGAATATGGGATGCAGCTTCTAAATTTAAAAGTAAATGTAAGGAGAAAGGAGCAGAGACTGGATGGTCTGGACCGTCACAAGATAACAAGAAAAAATGCTGGAAGAGGAGGAAGTGTTTTCAGTCTTGGGTACAGTCAGAAATGTTGTACTTAGCAAAAACCATGAAATTATTAAAAACTAAGGTGTGACCTAGGAATTTGGACTTCTACTGGGTCAGTGACTCAACTGTACACTAATCAAATTTTGAGGGCTTGAAAAATGGAACATTAAGAAATAAAGTAAAAAAAAAATAGATTGTCTGTTTAATTAACCTGAAACATGAAATGGAACAGTAACAGTTAAGGAAGAAGTATTCAGTGGCACTTATTCAGGCGGTGGGAGGATGAAGGCAATGGGAGCTCAGAGAAACCAGAGAGAAATTCTGCTCTACTGAGAGCCAAGGACAAGGGTGGGGAACTGAGGCACAAAGGTTGCTGAGAGGGATCGTCAGGAGGCAGAGGATTCTGGCTCAACGGACCTAACTAACGTCTTCATCTTGCTGAAGACAGGAGATCAGATAAGGCCTAGGAGAGGTGGAGGATGAGGTAGGTCTTGATATTGAAGATATCAAAGCTGAGCAGACATCTAGAGGGGGAGTTCCTGCTAAACGACTCAACAGGGTTTTTCTGTAAAACTGGAGGAAGTTAAGTTAGAAGGTTCAGAAGCCTGACTGAAAGTAGGCCAAGTCGAGAATCTTGATTGGAATGCTGCTGCGGGACACAGGCGAGGATCCTTTACAAGCCAGAGCTCCGATTCGCAGCCACGAGAAACTACAGCTTTGCATTTTATTTCAGTTTCTCATTATCTAGTGCTAAATATGCTGTGTGCTCTGACCTAAAACTATTTGTTCTCTTTTAACTTTTTTTTTTTTAAGTTTGTACATTCAGATGATTAAGAAAATATATTCATTGTCGAGGGTGGTTTTTCTTTTTTTAAATTTATTTTCGCATGCTTTGGTGTAATTAATTTTTCCTGAAATAAAGGAACTTGCTGCTTTTCTCTTTCCTTTTCATGTCTGTAGTTAGTGATATAAATACACTTTTCAACCCTTGAACAGAGCCTAGTGGAACTAGGAGCTGAGACATGTTGTTAAAAAGTTTGCTAAATAACTAAATTCCACAGAAACTGTATCATTCTGGTCTGACCCAGTATCAACAGCAATATCTTCCCCATCAGGGCAGTGATTTACACGAATTGGTAACTCCATGTCAACCCACTGAGTCATGACTTAGGGAACAAATGGTCTCCAGAGTAGAATAGCCTACATTATTTCTTTCTCTTGTGTTAACTGATGAGTGAAAGTAGCATGTGTTTGTAATGTTCCACATGATATTTTGCTGCATGTGTACACTGTGAAATGATTAAGTCAAGCTAAGCAATATATCCATCCTATCATATGCATATCCTTCTTTGTTTACAAATTGAAGATCTACTCTTGTAGTCATTTCAAGTGTATACTCTAACTTGTTAACTACAGCCACTGTAGCTTGTGATGTATCTCCAGAATTTACTTATTTTGGAGACAAAGACCCTGCTCTTCCATGGGAATTGGAGGAGGGGGTGAAGCATTGTTAAATACTGCTGAGAATGTTAGTTTGGGGTTGTATCTTCTTAAACTTTACATTGTAAGGATGGTATGATTCTTTTTCCCTTAGGAAGGAGTAGAATCTCCAGGAATGGTCAGATGGGCCCATGGCATCTGACAGACCTTTCCCCAAGGCTTTGTAAAGGCCTGCAGCAGGAAAATGTCAGCCCAGCAGCCCATCCTATTACTGCCTTTATGGCTATTTGGGATACTTTATGATCATAGTGAGATCAAGCTCTAAGGACTTCTGCAACTGAAGCAGCAAGTCCTGCTTTGGGTTCCAGTAACAACCACCTCAAACCTGCACAGCAGAGAGCCTTTAGGAGACCAGGTTCCTGGGCAGTTATTCTCATTCACGATGGGAGCTGGAGGACCTCCTTAGCAACTCAGCGAGAAGCAGTGGCTGCAGAACAGGAAGATGAGCTGTGATTGATACAAATTCAGTCATTTATTTGCATGTCACACCTGTGCCCCACTTGTTCCTGGCTATGTAAATAGGCTGGTCAAATTATTTTTTGAGATAGGTTTTGGAGTTATTAGGTGGCATCCTTCTCAGCTACTATAGAGCCTGAGCCCGTCACAGGAAGGAGAAGCAGCAATCTTCAGCGCAGGTGGTTGGGGCAGTAGTAACACCAACTGTCTCATGATGGCAGCAATTGCTGAATCAGCAGTACGGACAGGAGGCCGGAATGGTCAGGCAGAAAAGCAGGGAACTCTAAACTGTGGAGATGATGAAGGACAGGGGCTCAAAGTGCAGGGGAGGTAAGAGAGGCAGATGGGTAGCTAAGGTTCCAGAAGTGAAGGCAGTGTGTGGGACTGAGTAGGTCCCAGTCAGAGAAAGAGCTCTGGAAGCTGTCAGGCCTGGAAGGTTGACAGTTTCAGTATTGGAGGCTCAAGAGCTATACTATTAGCAGATGCTGACTGCTGACAGCTGTGGTTACAAGCTGCTGCTTAGGGCGGAGGATTTCATTGGTCACCAGGTGCCAGACAGTTGGCATCAGAATACAGAGCAGCAAGCCTCTGACCTAAACACTGAGAGTTCGAAGTTCCTGACTTCTAAGGCCTGGAGTCGTACCTCTCTAGTTTTCAGATCTTGGCACCATAAGTGTGAGGCTGTCATCCCATCTCAACTCACACCAGGGTTACCACCATTAGAACAACTCGCTTAAGTACATTTCCCGTCCAAGTAGACTAAAAGGACCCTGCTGGCTTATTGGTAACATTTGTTTAAATGAAACTTACACCTTTTCTCCACAGAGTAGCACGTCCTCATACTACAGGGGTCCTTGGCAGGCATCACTCTTCTTTGCTTCTAAGAGTCAAACTTTTTCAGATTCCACATTCATGTCCAGTCTTGTATTTGTCAACTACTCTTGGGCTGTTTCGTAGGCATACAACTTTTTCAGTTCATCAACATCATGCTAAATGGCAGGATTTACTTCTTTGTTTCAGGATGTTTCAACGTGTGTATTTCATTCCACAGTTTGGCTATTGTGAATGACACTTCAATGAATATGACAATGCAGTTGTCTCTCACATACAGACATTGCCAAATACATACCCAGTAAGGGGATTGCTTAAGCCCACGGTAATTATGTTTTTAAATTTCTGAGATACTTCAATATCATTTTTAAAGACTACACTAACTCACATCCCTACCAAAGGAAAAGGGGATTGCCACACTTGGCTATCATTTGGCATTAAACATTTTTATTATTATTTTATATGAATGAGTGTTTTGCCTATAGTTAGGTCAATGCATCATGTGCATACAATGCCTGATGAGGCCAGAAGAGGGCATTGAATTCCCTGGAACTGGAGTTATTGATGGTTGTGAGCTGCCATGTGGGTGCTAAGAATTGAACCCTAGTCCCCTGCCACAGCATCTAGTGCTCTTACCTGCTGAGCCCCCTCTCCAGTCCCTCATTTGCCTTTCTGGGTAGGACAGGTGATACTTGAATGTGGCCTTAAATTAGATTTCCCTAGTGGTGTAGAACATTTTTAACTGACCTTTTGGCTCTTTGTATATCTTGTTTTGAGACATGTCTCCTCAATTTCTTGGCCCATTTTTAAAAATGGCTATCTGTTTTCTTATTATGAGTTGAATTACTTATTTTAGATATTAGTCCTTTCAAATGTCTAGTTTTCAAGTATTTCCTCGTAGTTTATTATTCCTCTACTCTTTCCTTTGCTCAGATACAGTCTGATAGAATTCCACCTCTCTATTTTTGCTTTGATTTTTCATAGGTTTGAGGCTATACCCAAAAGTCCTTGCTGAGACCAGTACTGTAGAGCATTCTCCCAATGCCTTTTTCTGGTAGTTTTTATCACTTACAGACTTAGAGTTAAGTCTTTAATGTATTTTCACTTGATTTTTTTAAATATATGGTCCAAGGTAGGAGTCCAATTTAGACCAGTCTCTACAACATTTGTTGAAGAGGTTGTCCTTCTCGCATCCTGCACGCTTGGCATCTCTGTTAAAGACCAGTTAACAGTGTAAACGTGTGCATCCACCTCTGAGCTCTTTTGCGCTGCTGTTCTGGTATTTCTTTTTTCCAATACCATATCATTTTGATTACTATAGCTTTTCTTTGTATCTTGAAACCAGGTAATGTGATGCCTCTAGCTTTAATGATTCTGCTCAGGGATATTTTTATCTTCTTGCCCTCCCCTTGTCTCATGAAGTTCAGGATTTAAAGATATTTTGTGAAAAATAGTTATTAAAATTCTGTAGATCATTTTAGATGGTGTGGACTTCTTTTAAACATTTTTTATTTGTTATTTTTATTTTATGTGTACGAGTACATTACCTACGTGTATGTAAGTGTATCCATGTCATGCAATGGCAACAGAGATCAGAAGAAGACAAGTCCCCTGAAACTGGAGTTATGGATGGTTGTTAGCTGACATGTGGGTGCTTGGAATGTAACTTGCTTTCTCTGCAAGAGCAATCAGTGCTCTTAGCTGCTCAGCCATCTCACCATCCCCATGGACATCTTAAAAATATTAATTCTTCTAGAACATGAATATAAGAAATATTTCTATTTATTTGTCTCATCTTTATTTTCTACTACTATTTTAATAGTTTTCATTATATAAACCTTAACATTTGTCCTAATTATTGGATGGTATAAATGAGATTCCTTTCTTGATTTCTTATTTTGCATAATTTTCTCTTACTGTGTAAAATTCCACAGATTTCTCAGTGTTAGGTTCTTATCCTGCATCTTTACTGAATTCATTTATGAATTTTAACAGTTTAGGTGGAACATTTAGTATTTTCTATCTATAAAAACATGCAATTTACAAGCAGAATTACATTTGCCTCTTCTTTTCAGATTGGATGCCTTTTATTTCTGTTTCTTGCCAAATTGCTTTGCCAAGACTTCTGGTCCTATATTAACCATAGTGGTGACAGCAAGCATCCTTGCAATTCTGAAATGTGTTTATGATTTAACTTTAGAACTGATAATTTCAAGATCATGCTCGTGATCAGTGCCTGGCTATTTATCAGTGTTAAGGGATTTGGCATAAATATATAATTATGGAAGAATGGTTAGAAATATAGTTCAGGTGAAAACTGGAGAAAGAACCATTGTTTCTGCCTCTGCTTTCCTCATAGCAGCATTACAGTTCATAGAGAGAGGAAGCAAAAGGCAGACATTGGGAAAATGTGTCTTCAGCTGTGTTCTTATGGGAGCTGGGAGGTAAGTCCTCCCCAGCTGGGTGCCAGAACTTCTGGAGGGCTATCTCTGCACTCAGAATGATATATCTCAAAGGGATCTTGGCCTGCAAAATATAATGTGAAAAATTCTAATTCTGAGGGATCTCTGTTACACTTAGGATCAGTGAACAGAGGCATTCCTGACTCTGCCTCAAGACACAGGTTTTTATTAGAGACAAGACACACTTGAGGGCAGGAGAGATGACTCAGTGGTTAAAGCACTGGGTGCTCTTGCAGAGGACCCAGGTTTGATTTCTAGCACCCATATGGCAGCTAACAGCTGTGGGTAACTCTAGTTCCAGGGGATCCAATACGTTTTTCTGATCTCCATCCGCATTGCATGACACATGTGCAGGCAACACACATACACATGAATTTTTTAAAATAAAATACTTTTTAATAAAAAATATACTTGAATATGCATCTTTTCTCTATTTTATCTAGTGGGCTTGGAATTTTCCCAGCATAGCTGACATGCGAGAAAGAGGTAAGTTAGCACCTATGATGACTTAGGCAAAGAGTTGACACTTTGTATATGCTGCTTGTAGAAGAGACAGGAAACGTTTGTAGCTTCAGATCTGCCTATTCTTACCAGAGCTCCCCTGGGAAACTCCATCTCGCTGCTCTTCTGAGTAAAATGAGGAGGATTTTTCTCTCAGGCTGTTCCTGGCTCCAAGGTTTCAGGAATCTATTTTCGGGACCCAGTCTGCAGTATCTGAAACACTTACCTATGCAAGACCCAGTCATTCCTTGCTGAACTGATGTCTATTATTAATGCTCTTCTTTTTGGCAAATGAGGGCAAACCAGGCCCCTGCTTATTTCTTGTCCTTATTTTGGGAGGTGCTTAGCTGGCAGCATGAAACCTTCCTCTCACAGCCAGGTGGTCTTCATGAGTTCATAACTTAGTTTACTGAGACAAGTGACATGCACAATGGAATTGCCACATATTTGTTTCTGAAATCGCTGTGTCTGCCAGCTGGGTTCAAAATGAAGAGTCAGACTGCATTCTCCCACCTCTGCAAAACAGAAAGTGCTTTTGCTGCTCTTCAAGTTTACGAGTCCTGGCATACAACTGTGAGATAGACAAAGTTTTGTGCACAACTAGCAGTCTATCTGGGCTTAAAGCAACAAAACTAAACCAAAAAAAAAAAAAAAATTTACTGTTGTTTCCAGTGGTTCCTGACAGATGTGGTATCAGAAATTTTAGACAGAACTGAAATGTTTTCTTTTGCAGGCCTCCATTAACCTTTTTTTGAGATAACTGTTAGAACAAAATAACTTTATATTTTAATTTTAGCTTATCTAAGTACTTTACCTGTCTCTTCTATCCCTTGTTAGACTCTACACCTCCCAAGTGAGTATCTAAGAGATTCAGATTTTCTCTTGTGGGCAGGAGGAATGCAGAATTTAACACAGAACTCAAGATACTGAAGGACTTGTGGTTAAAATGACCTAGCTAAGAAGTAATGAGAGTCTAAATGGAGATGAGGTCTTGGTAATAAGAAGGGAGGGGACTTAAGCAATCCTGCATATCACCAAGCAGAAAGCCTAAACTACACAACGAGGAGGAATCCAGCAGGGACTTTCTTCTGATTGGGTGGTTGGTGGCTGGTGATAGTTATCCACTGAAGTCAGCAAGTTTGAGGAAAGTTGAGGTCTGTTAAAACAAATAAGAGCTGAGCTCCCTGAGTCTCAGCAAGTTGTGACATCCCAGATAAGATCATGGGTTGTGAAGCAGTAGTGAGACATTCCGAAATTTCATTGTTCAAGCATCCAAAGAGTTCACTTATACAATCCTTGATGGGGTAGAAGAGTCACCATCCCCGAGACTCTCAGTACGGTAGAGATACTCAAAAAATAGGACCTGTGTAAGGTTCCTGCCTTGTGACATGGAGTACTTGTTATTTATACACATTTGTTACATTTATTTACTGTGTATATGTGTGTGTGTGTGTGTGTGTTTGTGCCTATGTGTGTATATATGTATGAAGGTCAGAAGATAATCTCAGAGATTCCATTCTCTCCTTCATTCATGTGAGTCTTCAGGATCAAACTCAGATTGTCATTGTGGCAAGTCCTACTGAGCTATCTCCTAGGTCCTTTGATCTTTTTTTAATAAATACAAGAGGTACACTCCAAAATAGTGATAAAAGTATCAGATAGTAAACCAGTAGCATAGTCACTTATTTTCAGCATAGTTTCTATAGTGTACATAATGATAGTTACTGTAGTTTTATCATAGTAGTTATGCTTACATAAACACAAAAGCAAAGTATTGCATGGCATATAACATTATACTGTTCTAGGTGACAGGAAATTTTCAGTTCTGTTATAATTTCTTGGAAACACTGTAATATAATATTTAATATATAAATATATGGTAGTTATCAAAAGGTCATTCCAAAACCTGTGACTATAGAGAAAGAATATATAGATTTGCTGCTTAATAGAGATTTGCAAAACTGTGACCTTGATATTATTTGTATTTTCTAAAGCCTCACAACGGAACCAAAGAGGTTAATTCACTTAGCAAAGTAAATTCTCAATAGATGGCAGATTGGGATTCAAAATCATGTCTGTCTTGTCTGTGTTTTAAACAGCTGAAGTGAATGTTGGAAACAAAGGCCATTGGGATCCCTGAGCAACCAAAGCCCTTTCTGTGGAAAATCTGTATTAGAGTGTCTTTCTGTCATCAACCCACAAATTATATTTGAGAAAAATAATGGTCTGGGAGAAGCATCAATGCTAATGTATGACCTTTCAACTGCCTCCCATCTATTCAGTTTCAAAATTCGGGTTCTAGAGTCAGTATATGTACCGCAACCAAGGACTTTGGGTAGGATCTGGGAACCATGCAGTCAGCGGCCCTGAGGTTTGTTGATTCTACTTCCTATCAAATAAACCGTTTCTGTTTGATTCTGCCAGCCTTTCATCTCACACTCCTCCCTCACCAGCCTTGTGATTTCTCTTCCTCCTAACACCAAACGTGCTTCAGCTCCAATGCCAACTGCTTGGTTTCCTCTGCAGAAAGCTTTTACCTGTCCACCATCTGCTCCATCCTCTCTAGAGAAAGCGAGGGCTCCTGCATGAAGTAATTCTTGATTTTGACCTGGAAGCCAACAGGCCATTTGTGAACACAAGGGCTTGCAGAGTGCACTTTTCCTGCCTTGAGAATAAGCCTACAACTCTCTCAGCCACCTTCTCTTGACTACCGGGACTGCCTCTCCTGTAAAGAAGAGGGATAATGGCAGTATCCTCCTTCTCAGATGTGCTTAAAGCAGTCATCAGACTGACTTCAAGGATCACTGTGTAGACTAGGCTGGCCTCAAACTCACCCTCCTGCCACAGCCTCCCAAGTGCTGAGATTACCTGCATGATGCTCCACGCGGGACAGTTTTCAAGAGCATTTTCATCGATATTTCCTGCTTTGTGGTTTCATTCTTTGTTCTCGATTAGCTTGAGCCGTTGGCAGAATCCCAGGCCACTTCATTCCACCACTGACACTTTAGTGTTCTGAATCTGCCAGGAAAATTTGACAGACCAACCTTTTCTGTATCACAAAAGCAAATGAGACAATGGATTTCCTAATAGAGTAGAACAGTATTGCCTAATTCATGGTTTTTGATGGCTTGAACTGGGGATCTTGTGAATTGTTGTGGAATGCAAGCTTATCATGAATTTGACATTCTTGGTGTCAAGATATTATATTCCCTCATCGGTCCTTCCTCGGGACTTCAGTAATTTCTTGATGTGGAAAGCTCACTGGTGCATAAAATAAGTTAAAAATGCTCATTTGAGTTGAATAAGTTTTAAACCCTGGAGGCAAGCATCTGAACACCATGATGCTGCCTAAGGTGAGTAAAGACTGGAAGACTCACTGTAAGATTTAGGAAGACAAGAGGCACAGAAAGTGCACCCCAGTCCCACAGCATCTTTCCCCCAAGAGAACTCCATGTCTCTCTTTATTTACTTCCTCGTATGGAATTTTTGTAATGTTAATCTTTTGTGATCATCAGTTTTGGCGAAACCTGAGTCTCTAAGCAGCTCTGTCCTGTGTGTATATTATCATCGGGTTCTGGCAAATGACACTTGGGGTGCTGAGTGAGGTAGGAGGGTTACTGAGACCATCTCATCCTTGTTTCCGTGTGGTCCCATCAGGAGCTGTGGACATCCTCTCCTGTGAGCAGTCTTGTTCTGCGCTATTCTAATCACATTTCTCTTTCTCTTAGCCCTCAGATGCCTACCACAGGGAAGAAATAAAACTTTCTACTCTTTGAGCCCTCAGATGCCTATGAACTAAAGTAACAGATGAATTGGGTGAGGGAACATATAACATTATTATAAACCCGTCACATAAAAGAAAAGTGAATATTCCCACAACACAGTAAGACCAAGAGACATATATACCTTTGTGGAGAGGTGACACGCAAATTAAAGGAAAATAAAAATACATTGGAAAAGGTGAGTGGGCCCCAAGGCCCTCAGAATAAGTAGGATTTTGCCTGTGCCTTTGTCACCCTGTAGACTCTTCTGTATACCATCACTTGCTAGTCTCAGGAAGGAGTTTGTGACAATTTAGTTAAACAGATAGGGTCTTGGGCTGCGGAGGGGTGGTGGTGACAGAGCTCTGGGATGCCAACGGGAGGACTCGGACCTGGGGGGGTGACAGAGGTTCTTGTCTTTCAAGCAAAAGAATCTCTCAGGTAGTCAGCTGCCATTGTTCTCAGCACTGCTGACACAATCTCTTCATTAATGTAGATCATTGTAGATGAGGACTTCTTTTACAGAAGGACATCTTTTCTGAGTCACTTCTGTGTCAGCAGTTTCTTGGAATAACTAACTCAATACATGCCAAAGCGTTATATTTTTGGGCGTCATATTTTAGTGTGCTGTCACCATATTTTGAAGGGGGATATTCTGAGTCCCAGCACTATCCCATGAAATTCACACATGGGCTTGAGAATAGCTGTGACTGTTGTTGTAAGGTTTGGGTTCCAGAAATTTTAAGAAATTTAAATTTAAATTTTAAGAAATTTTAAGAGATTCTTAAAAAAAAACTGATTTCAAAAATAAAAAAATAGCTGTGATTAAGATTAACCTTTGCCTTTAGTACACATTAGTTAAAATCAGGTTTGTGGTTCATTTGAATGGGTCTATCCCACTCTCCTGCTCTGTACTTCCTCGAGTCCTTTTCTTTTCAGGATAACTGGGGAAATAAGAACACACTGTAAAGTGGGTGGGTCTATAGAGGCCATTAAGCGTATCACCTGGGGGCTCTCTGAAACCTCTGGCAGCTTCAGCCAGTCCTCCCCTGAGTCCCTCCCTTACCACTGGAATTTCTGGGTCAATCTGGAGTAGACTAACAATGTGCATTTCTGTCAGTTTTCCTGGTAAACTATTAGTGCTGGTCCAGAGACCCTATTTTGAGACCCACTGCCCTAAGTCAAATCAAGTGTTGAATGAATTGACATTCTCCCCTCGGTCACTTGTTTCCCTATTTTTATGCACCTCACTCTTTTCTCTCCACTCAATTCTATCCCTAAACAAGTAGAGGTACCTTTTGCATATATATCAGGATAAAATCAGAACATCTACCCAGCCATTGCCAGCTTACCTCCTTCTGGTCTCCCTCCATTTCTCGATAGGCATCCCTGCCCACTGTTGGTCCCCTGGCCCCACATTCTTCCCTCTAAATTACTCCTTTGAGTGTGACTGTCTTTGATTTTTCAAGACCTTTCTTTATGGTCACAATCTAATGTTCACACCCTTAAAAGAAACTTGTATGAAATGCTTGGTTATTTCCTGCTTTTTTTCACAACAGTAGCACATGGATTGGGATTGACCAATGAACAGGATGGATGGCAACTCATAAGAGGAATGTTGAAATCTCTATTATCATCCTCATTTTATTTCTTCCTCCTCCTCCTCCTCCTCCTCCTCCTCCTCCTCCTCCTCCTCCTCCTCTTCTTCTTCTTCTTCTTCTTCTTCTTCTTCTTCTTCTTCTTCTTCTTCTTCTTCTTCTTCTTCTTCTTCCTCTTCTTCTTCTTCTTCTTCTCCTCCTCCTCCTCCTCCTCCTCCTCCTCCTTCTCCTCTTCCCCTTTCTCCTCCTCCTCTTCTTCCTCCTCCCCTTCCTCCTCTTCCCTGACCTCTTCCTCTTCCTCCTCCTCTTCCTCTCTCCTCCTCCTCTTCCTCCTCCTCCTCCTCTTCCTTCTTCCTCCCCCTCCTCCTCCTTATTTTCCTATTATTATTATTTTTAATACTACCTTGAGACAAAGTCTTAACATGTTGCTCAGGCTAGCAGTGGACTTTTAGTCTCAAGTGGTTGTACCTCAAACTGGAAATACAGCTGCATACCTCCACAGCAGCCCTGTGTCTACATATGAACACAGATGACTGTAGTTAAATAATTGAATAGAAGAGTAAATATGGATGGATAAAATTAAGCAAAGCTGCTGCTGAGGGGCACCAGTCTTGCTGACATCTGAGGTCTTTCTCTATGTCATACAATTTACACAGACCACAAACTCTTCAGAGCATAGAACAAGATGTGATCCATAATTGTGATTACCATCATTTGCTGAAGGTTTTCATATATGCTGGGAATGCTGTAATGTGCCTCATGCCTTCCTGCTAAAACAACGTGACTCCACAAGGCAGGTGCTGTTTTTGTCATTAAGGGAAGTAATCTTCAGAAATTGAAATCATTTGCTAGAGGTCCCTAAGCTAGTAATTGGCAATGCTAGTTTTGTGCTCAGATCTGTCTCATTTCAAAATCTATCCTGTTCTCACCTCTGGCATGTGAAGGTCACCAGGACACTGTAAGAAACAGAATAGAAAAGGGAAAATGATTTTTCTAGAGGAAATTAGCTGCAGCTTACATTCAATGATTTGACGACAAATGGTAATAAAATTTCACGGTCAGCTTTTATTTAAGCCTGTTTCTCTACACTACTTTTTCTTACCTATCACATTTCAGAAGTAGCTACACTATTATCTCCATGTCACAAATGGGAAAAGTGAGATCAAGAGTCAATAAGTTGCCAAGGGTTATAGGCCTTGTCACTGTAATATCCAAATGAGTCACAATGGCAGGCCTTAGTCAGTTCAGCCTGCTATGTTATACAATACCTCAATACCTTAAGCTGAACAATTTAGAAACAACATAGATTGCTTCCTCACAGTTTTGGAGATTGAGAGGTCAAAGGCCAGAGCATCAGAAGATTTAGTGTCTGAAAAGACTTGTTTTCTGCTTCAAGATTGTGTCATGGTGTTTTGTCCTCTTGTGGTAGAAGAGGCCTAAAACAGAATGGACCCTCAGCATTGTCATAGGCTGAGCCCTCATGGCCTATTCTCCCAAAGGCCAACCACTTTATCCTATTATCATCCTGTCTGCCCATATAGTGTTGGTGAGCCAGAGAATCAGAGACCTCCTAAGGAGAAGAGTTCAGGTGTAGCTGGTTCCAGCATCAATCACGTCAAAGATACAAAGCCCTAGAACTCTAATGGCTTTTAAGTTCCAAATTCAGAGACTTCTATAAATACTCATTTCCCTGATAAGTAGAAGGTATTTCAGTGAGATAAGATTGTCAGACTTCCAGCTCTGTATTCCCACATTTCAGTAATTAAAGGCCATTTCATATACTTTGCTCACAATTTCAGATTGATACTTTCAGTTCTAGATCAGATGATGAGAGAAATTGTTGGGGGTCCCTGTGCTCAGGGCCAGCCCGAGGGGATGAAGGGTCTCCACTGAAAGGGGGTGAGTAGGCACAGGGTCAACAAACACACAGACCCTAGAAGCTGGGTGAAAAGCATGTGGAGGGAAAGCCACTGCAAGCTCATTTATTCAAGGAAGTGCAAGGGGTCTTATAGGTCTAGTTAGCCAATGGCCTTATGGGGTGGGGTCCCAACTGCAGCCAATCCCCATGTAGATCATCTCAGATGCAGGTTCTTTCCAGATGCTGGGCAGAAGCTGGTATCACTACTAGCCAGAGCAGAGCGCCACACCAACGGGAGCCATTCCTTTATTCCTCATAGCAGGTGACTTGGCTAAGGCCCAACCTGCGTTGGGCCCTACATATCCTCCTTTTTGTTTTTATTAATTGAGTGACCCTGGGAGGCATGATTCTTTGCCATACCATTGTTGGCCCCAGGTCCTTAGGGATCACGTTAGGCGATGGTGCCTGTCTTAGGTTGCCCCAGCTGTTGGGGTCTTACCCATCATTGACTATCTGCCATCCTGGTGAAATAGCCTAAGGGGTTCACCTTTGTCAACAGTGCCTGTCTTAGGTTGTCCCAGCTGTCGGGGTCTTACTGGTCATTCCATCATTGACTACACGCCATTCTGGTGAAATAACCCAAGGGTTCACTTTTGCTGGCAGTGCCTGTCTTAGTTTGACCCAGTCGTTGGGTCTTAACTGTCATTGGCTATTTGCCATTCTGGTGAAAGAACCCAGTGGGTGATGCTTGTTGCTCAGGAGGGTAATTAGGATGGCTTAGGAGGTTTTCAGGAAGGCTCCTGTGGTGTGCCTGAGGGTCCTTGTCGAAGAATGCTTTTGTGCCCTGTAAAAGACTCAGGAAGAAGCAAGAATAGTTAAGTATTGCGAAGAAGGTGGTGTTATTAAGTGGCCGGTTAAATGGATGCAGTGCTTTCCAAAGACAACAAAAGATCAGCTGCACTATCAAGAAGGCCACAGCAAAAACTCCTCAAGTTACTAAACTGAGGAGTGAAAAAATGGCTGAGATCCTATTTCATCTCAGTAGAAGGTGCTGAAGTTCCTTGTGTTAAAAGGGTCAGTTGTGCCTTTTCAAAGCTATGCATGGGGGTGAAGGTCTGCTGAGGGAAAAACAGAGGGAACCACTGAGAAGACATTCCCTTATTCCTCATGACAGGTGGCCTGGCTAAGGACCAAGAGCCAGGTCCCATTAATTCCCTGTACCCATAATTCTTCAGTAGTGAGGGCATCCACTGTGCTGGCACATGCATCCATGATGGGCTTGACATTTTTGGCAGGTATCCAGATGGGGGAGGATGAGGTTTCTGGAAAGATACAAGCATATCCTCAACCCTGTGTTAAGAGTGGGTGAGGTCGCTTCCATTCATTTTTGAGAGGGTCTCTCCAGCGGATAAGGGGCAAAGGCGTAGTGGCTGGTTGAGATCTACAATGTTTAGGCTGGAGAGAGTCCTGTTTCATCAAAGATAAGAAAATTAAGGGTGAAAAGAGCTTTCACCAAGGTTAAATGGGGATCCCTGGGTGTCATTGCAATTTTCTGCTTCAGAATGAGTTCCTTGAGGGTTCTATTAGTCTTCTCCACTATGGCTTGGCCTTGAGTGTTATTGGGGATGCCCATGGGGTGTTTAATCCCCCAGGACTCTATGAAAGACTTGAATTGGGCAGATGTCTATGCCAGGCCATTGTTGGTCTTAATTGCTCAGGGTACATCCATGACCAGCATTGCGGTTTTTGTAGTCTTAATGGTATGGGATGCCTTCTCACTTGAAAGGGCGATAGCAAAGACAAATTTGGAGTAGGTGTCCATGATGACATGGACATATTTAAAGTTGCCAAAAGAGGGCATGTGGGTGACATCCATTTGCCAGATGGCATTTCGCATAAGGCCTCTTGAGTTAATTTCCTGTGGCTGCAGTGGGCCCAAGGGGGTTAAAGGGGCACAGGATTTACTGGATTTACATGTACAGATTAGGTGCTTACATTGGCTAAGAGAAAGCTCAGGGTAGAGGACCTGTAAGTTAGAGAGGGGAGATGAAATCTTTGGTTCTAGGAACAGCAAGGAAGTGACAGCAATAAATTCATCTACCTGTGCATTCCCATCAGCAATGAAGCCAGTAGACCAGTGAGTGAGGGTACATACTCAATGAACCAGGGATGCTGTCTACTTTCCATCAGCATTTTTAAGGCACTAATAGCAATATCTATTGGTTTATGAGAGGTTCATATCTTGCTAGGGTAATTGAAAAGAGTTGGTGAGGTATTGCCTGTAAAAGTTCTTTTGCTTTTTTGGTGAAAGGGTTTTTTGGGAAAGAACTATCTGAGGTTTTAAGAAGGTCAAAGAGGGGAAGGAATTTGCTGGAGGAATGGGCAAAAGGGCTTAAGCCAATTAATTTGGCCACAGAGATTTTGGCCGTCATTAAGAGAATACTTATCCTTTATTAGAAGTCTTGGATTGAGGAATTGAATATCAGTGGAAATTTTAAACCCTAAAACCCCAAAAGGGGGTACGGTTTGAATTTTTTTCCTTGGCTATAGTTAAGCCTAGATTTTTAAGGTCCTCAAGAAGTATTTTGAGGAGATCCACAAGAACAACTTGTGAGGAGTGAATGATTAAAAGGTCATCCAGGAATGTATTACAGGCATTTTGATCTGATTCTCTCAGTGACAGTTGATGCAAACAATTGACAGATGGATGGGCTATTTTTCATGCCCTGAAGGAGGACCTTCCATTGATATCTCTTAGCTGGGATGTTATGATTAGGTTCCCAGACAGTAAAGGCAAAGAAGGGCCTGTCCTTGACCACCAGGGGGATAGAGAAAAAGCCCGTCTAATATGACTATATGATACTTAATAGGAATGGCTCTGAGATGGGGGAGGCCAGTTTGGAAGGAACCCATCTTTACCATATGTTTGTTGACCTGGCGAAGGTCCTGAAGTAATCTGTACTTATTATTTTTCTTTGAGATAATAAAGGTGAGAAAATTATGGGGACTGATGGAGGGCTCAATATGGCCAAGGTCAAGCTGTTCTTGCACAAGGGATTTGAGGATGGCCAGTTTAGGTTCTAAAATAGGTCACTGTTCGACCCATATGGAGTATGTGGTTGAGAACTGAACTCAGAGTTTTGCATATGCTAGGCAAGCACTCGATCACTGAACTATACTCTCAGCCCACCAGACTGAGGAGTGAAAAATACTGAAATCCTATTATGAAATTGTTGTTCAAAGCTCATAGAGGTAATTGGGTCCACTCAGGTGGAATTTATATGATCAACCTGGTAATTAAGGCACTAGGAGTAAATAAGGAAAACCTGTGACTATGGGCCTTTGTTGTAATAGGAGAGGTGTGATCGAGCTTCAGTGATGCTGAAGACTCTACAGCCTGAGGGCTGCAAGGCCCAGCTGCAAGGCCTGACTGTGGGAGGAAGCTCAGCTATGGGAGGAAATGCTGCTCTGCACCTAGCCAGAGCCCTGGCTCTCCCCCATCAGCCTCCAGCCCTGCTTCCAGGACCTTATGGCAGTCTTGGGGCCTCCACAGCTCCCGGGGTTGGGAAGACACAGCCCTGCCTACCCCATCCTCCTGGGGCGGCTGTGGTGAGCCTTGAAGCCCAGGGCATGGGCCTGGGCGGAGCTACCATGGGCGCAGAACCCAGTGGCAGTAGGGTATATTCAAACACCAGGTCCACAGAAATGCCCAGGGTGGGGTGGGAAGAACAGGTGGCATGGCGTGCCCAGGGTGGGGTGGGCGAGGTGGGTGAAGCTCTGTCCAAGGGCTAAAAAAAGCCTGAGCCTTTAACAGCTGTGCTGGTTCTCCAGCCCACATTGGGAGAGGGGTGGGTATCATTTTATCCATTTTTTTTTTCTTTAAAGTCAAGCTGTAGGAGAAAGGCTTTAACTGCTTGTAGCTATGACACTTCCTGGTGGGAGGGGAGATCGTTCATCACTACACAAACCAGGAGGCCCAATACTGGGGCTCACTGAGGCATACAGCCAGAATGCTGGGGGCCCAATTGCCCTGCACCCCAGTGGGGGACTTCCACGGGTCTTCACACCAGCCTCTGTGGGTGTCCCATGGGCGGCACCCAAGAAGCTTCACAGAAGATGTGTGTCAGTGTTCTAAAAGTTCTGCAGTTGCACCCAAGAAACAGTGAAGGACGTGGGCTCCAGCTTTTCAAAGTTCCACAGTCTTGTAGCTCTGTGCTCTAGTTCCAGAATGTGTGCAGAACTGTCCGGAATGTAAGAGGGTGGAGCATTTAAAACTTAAGAGGTCTGAGCCTGCTTGCTGGCAGGAAGGAGGTTTGTAAATCAAAGGTGGGAAAATCAGCCTTCCCCACGGCCAATTGCCCAGTGTCTCCGGAAAGACTTAGCTGATAAGTCTCTAAAAGTGTATGCCACCACACCTGGCTTCTATTACTTTAAAAGACTCATATAATTCCAGCTATGTTTTAAGCACTGGTTGAAATTCTAAATTTTTTAAATTTTATGAATATTTTGCTTGCATGTATGAAGTACATCTGTGCTAGGAAAGGAGCAGTCCTAGCACACAGGCCACAAACCCCAGCCCCAGATCATCTGGATTCATCTAGTGCTAGCACTCACAACCTATGGACTTCCAGGTGCTATCTTCTTTTGCCTCAGTTCTCCCTCTTTTGATGTTGTTACATTTAAGAATTCCAGTCAGGGTCTAGAGAGATGGCTCAGTGGTTAAGATAACTGGCTCCTCTTGCAGAGGACCCAGGTTCAGTTCCCAACTCTCACATGGCAGCTAATACCCATCCTTAACTCCAGCCCCATGGCATAATACCCTCTTGTGACCTCTGCAGGCCTTGCATGACACAGATGTACTTCATACATGCAAGCAAAATACTAATATACAGAAAAAAATTTTAGAATTTCAACCAGTGCTTAAAACTTAGCTGGAATTATATGAGTCTTTTAAAGTAATAGAAGCCAGGTGTGGTGGCACACACTTTTAAGCCAAGCACTTGTGAGGCAGAGGCAGGTGAATCTCTGGGAGTTGGAAGCCAACCTGGTCTACCTAATACACAGCAAGTTCCAGAATCACATAATGAGATCCTGTCTTTAAGAAAGGTGGAGAGGAAGAAAAACTTACAGTGAATGCAGTGAATGCAGAGCATCCCATGAACATTTCTGTTTGTTCACAACTATTCCTGAGGACCTTGCATGAAACTTTGGTCACTTAATAATAGCATTTAAATGACTGATTCTAGAGTATTTCCAAAAGTAAAAATTAGAAACTCCTGAATGAACTCATTTCATAGATTGATAGCTATAAATAATAGTTCTAAAAATCAAGACTAAAGTGTCCCCATTTCTCCTTCCCCTCGATAGGACATGTCTCCTATATCCCTATCGCTCTAGTTCTTTTGTTCTCTTTATCCCCCATGGCTCTTTGTATGTCCTTCTCTCCTTCCTTCCCAGCTAAATATCCCTATTTTCCCCATTTTTTAACATCTTTAATGGGGAAGGGTAGAGAGAGTTTAGACAAGAAGAGAGAGAGAAGAGAAGATAAATATAGATTAGGTGGTATTAAAAGCCAGAAGGCAATGTATTAGCTCAAAAAGCTACTAAAAATGCACATACACTATCTAAGCATGAGTGCATGTATAATATCAGAAGGCTTTATAACAAAGACCATAGCCAGACAGGAAAACCTTCCCTCTGGGTTGTTGGTTAGAGTAGTCCAAGAGACTTAAAATAACACAAACTATTGCCACAGCCCTTGATTGCCTCCCAGAACTTGAAGGTAAGACCATATTGTTGAGGACAAGACACACATCAGATATAGGACTTGAAGCAATTGAGCTGGATCTGATCTGGAAGTCTCCTCCCTGAAGACTAGCTCTCTTAGTTCTAGATGGTACTATGCAAGCTGCTAAGGGAGAAAATCAACCAATGTTCCAACCCCAGGTTTAAAGTCTATGATCGCAGCAATGACCGGCACAGCAAACTGTAGCATTGCAGGAGCGGCACTTTTATCTAGGGGTAATCAACAGCTATCTAAGTGGACTTGAAACCCTCTCACCGAGAGGGAACCCGTGAGTAGCACTATATACACAGGAAACTACACATGGCTGAAGAAGTCATAGATTCTAGTGAAAAACCAAACCTTGTCATATCTCTAAACAAATTTCTCACTATATGCTAAACAGACATTCTTTTATTTCCAGACAAGTATACCATTTACTTCTCATTAAAGAAGCTTCTGTTTGCAACAGATGGAGGCTATTACAGAGTTCCACAACTGATCACACACAGAGAACATATGTCTTGGAGATGCCTATCTATAGGTGACATATCTACAGTGAACCTTTACACCTAAGGCTCATGAAACAGTGGAACTGGGGGTAGAGAGAATACTAATGTGTTACTCAAATCTCACCAATGAATCTTCCTCATGCAACAGTGTGATGCACACTGAATGCCACAAGTGGCCAAGATGTAACGGATAAGAGACTACAGAATGTATGCCTCTGGATAGGACTTTATTAAACCTCACCCACCCATAGCTTAGGGACCATTGTGGAAGAGAGGGCAGAAAGATTGTAAGAGCCAGGGTTGGTGCACGAACGTAAGAAACAAAGTTGATCTTCTTTAAGGGCATGACTCTAGACAGGCTGAGTCTACTCCAGTGAATGAACATGTATTGAGGCACAGTTTGGTACAAAACTTGACTTGATATGCCTTAACATATATGACAAAATGCATGAAACCCAGTGTGTGGGAGAGAGGTTGCAATTGGGAGGGAGTCTAAATACAATTAAGATTTATTGTATGAAATGCACAAAAATTTGATAAAATATACATTGAAAACAAATAAAAGTTCTCTGAAAACAGTGAAAAAAGTCAAAGACTACCCCTCTAATCTCAGAATACTCTTCTAACCCTGAACTCTGCAGTGGGTATCACCTCTGCAGTGTGGTGTCTTTGAGGACTCTATCCCTGATCTTTCTCTTCTCTGTGCTCAATTTTCCTGTAGTATGGCATCTAGATCCCTTATCATCTGGATTGTCATCATGTACTTTTCAGTATTTTCCTTCCTCTGACCCTCATAAAAATTTGGGACTATTTAAGACTCCTCAATATAGCATCCCCTTGACTAATCATCTTTATCTCAGTCCCAGAAGTACTTTGCTTGACCACAATCAATTTCCAGAAAAAAAGTCATGATAATTTGAGTAATTAATTGTATGTAGTAATTAATTTTTGTTTTTTAGGAATTTCATTTGGTAAACTTAGTGAACAATTACCAAAAATTTTACCTGAGACTTTGGTATATTTGAGTTTTGTTTTCCTTATTTTGCAGACTGCTAAGAAATATGAGTTTAAAGAGCTGGACACTGGTGTCAGGCAGACCTTCATTTTAATCCCCAGCTGTGCTGCAAATGGCTAATGTGTTATTCAAGCTTTATGAAGCATTTAGAGGAACTGCACACAATGATGTGTGTGAAAGCAAATAGCTCAGAATTTGTGGCGTCTCATGAGCATAAACTATTATCTTTTTCAGAATCTTTCAAATACATCTCGACTTCTTTGACTTCAATAGAATTTTTGAATCAGGCTTTGGTTATTTTTAATTATTTTTCTTTTATGTGTGTGAGTGTATTGCCTGAATGTGTGTAAGTGCATCCATGTCACGCAATGCCCATGGAGGTCAGAAGAAGGAATAGGATCCCCTGGAACTGGAGCTACAGATGGTGGTTAGCCAACATGTGGGTGCTGGGAATAGAACCCAGGTCTTCTTCAAGCACAGCCAGTGCTCTTAACTTCTGAATCATCTCTCTAGCCCCCAGGCTTTGATTATTTTTACCTAGGTATTTACTTCCTCCCTTCAAATATTTCCTTTATATTTTCATCAGAAATATATTTCTAAAATATAGGTTTTTGCCCAATCAGTAATGTTTTTAGACATCTTTGGTGACATCCTTTCTTAAGTGAGACGTTTTCTTGGTTAGTCAGACTCTCCTCATATTTGGTCATCTCTCTACTCACACAGTAGCCTCCAGTCACTTCAGGGGGGCGGAAGACTGACGCATGACACACACATCATATCTTTGGTCTTTGCACATGTATCTTCTCTATCCTGAATGGCTTCTACTGTCTGCTTTATAATGATCTCACAATAATGTTACAGATTTCATTCAAATGCCACCTCCTACTCAAAACCTTTTCTTTTCCCTTTGGATATCCCAGATAAAATTCATTACTTATGTCTTTTTATATTAGCTTAACACATGTTCCTTCCTCTTTAGACAGCTAAGTCATGACATTTTAACTATTCTCTTATGTGAAATTGGAATTATGACGCACTTAGAAAAATTCCATTTAGCACTTTTTAATCAGTACTTTATAGGTATACAATATTTTACTTGTATTTGATCTTCCTAATTATTCTATAACTTGGAACTCTCAGTTCTATGTGTAATAAAATTAGAAAAAAGAATCTCTACTGAATATGGTGGAGATGCAGTAAGTACAGTAGGGAGGTTAGGTAGCATTTCTTTTCTTTTTTTGACAGGGTTTCATGGAGTGCAAACTGACCTTTGAAATACTATGTAGCCAAGGATAAACTTGAACTTTTGGTCCTCCTACCTCCACTTCCTAAATTCTGGAATTGCGGGTATAAGCTGCCATGCCCAGCTTTTGTGGTGCTAGGGATAACATCCAGCGCTTTGCACATGCTAGCAGCACTCTACCAGCTGACCTCCATTGCCAGCCCTCAGACATCATTTCTTCAGCCTCACTTGTATGAAGCACTGTTTTCAGTGCCTTACAAGTACTAACTAATTTAATCCTATACTATGGCCCCCAAAGATGGATAACTACTCATATTTCATTAACTTTTAGATATATCTTGTTCCAGTTATGTATTGCAATACAATGAACACTCCCCAACCCCAAAGCTTAATGGCCTTAAGGGAAAAAAAAATTGTTTTGAATTAGACTCCTTCTGTGGTGGTTTGAATGAAAAATGCCCCCCACAGGCTCCAAGTATTTGGACATTTTGTCCCCATTTGGTGGAACTGTTTTGGGAGGTCTTAGAGGGTGTGGCCATGCTGGAGGAAGCACCTCACTGGGGGGAAGCTTAGTGAATTCTTAAGCCTTGTCGCTTTTCCAGTGGCTCTCTGCTTTCTGTGAGCGCTTAGATTCTGTGTCTACTCTAGACACCTCTGCTGCCATGATGAACGTTTGCCCCTTTGGAACCATAAGCTAAATCAACTCTTCCTTTAATAAGTTCCCTTGACCAGTGTTCCTATCACAGCAACAGAAAAATAACTAATGCATGAGATATCTAGCCTAACCTTCCAGTCCTCCTGTCTCAGCCTCAAGAGTGCTGTGATTGTGAGTGTGTCTCACCATACCCTTTTTAAAGTGAGCTCCAATCACGAGACTAGAAGGTGGTGCTTCTGGTAGGGCTCCTTGATCATGCGTCTGTGGTCAGTTAGCAGGTCAGCAGGGTGGCACGTGGTTCAGCAAGCTTTCAGTATGTTGGTCAAAATCCAAATGGCTCTGCTCTCTCCAGCATACTAACTGGGACAAAAGGATAAATGGCGCTTTGCCTTTCTCTGCCTTTTGAGTGCAAAATTAAAATGTGTGTCACCACATTTGGATCTTTGAAAGTCTTCTTGATTCTAGATTTTAACATGGGTGCTTTGTCAAGTCTATCCATGGCACTGACCCCGACCAGGGGTGAGGTAAGCAGGGAGTCCCTTACTGGGGAAAGAGGTTACAAATTCTATTGTGAAGAATGTGGATTTGGGAAAGAAAGAATCCAGGCAGTGCTTGAAGTCAGTCTTCCTATGTTCATCCCACCCTCTGTGCTATCTCTGAAACGGATCTTTAATTAATGCTTCATAGAGTGGTTTCAGCCTGCATTTCATCCAATTTAGTCAGAAACTCGTATCTGGGAGTCCCCTGGAGCACGGTAAACCCTACTTCTCAGGAGACCACACTGATGGCGTGAATGCAGCCTGTTCAGTGACACAGCTGCAGTTTCTCTGTCATTGGACATATTGTGCCTCTGTTCTGGGACGAAGTGGAGGCATGCAGGCTTCCCGGCTCTCTTTTCTCTGGTGTCAGGCCTTCTTTCAGTTTCCTGCAGGTTGAGGTCATGGCCTCCATAATACTATGAGTGTGTGGTTTTCACACATGCTTACCTCTCAACTTTTTAGCCAGGATGATTTTTCTTTCATAGCAGCCTGTAAAATCATGATGTGTCTTATAGTCAAAGGCATCTTAGATGACAAATAATATGCCTCTACTTCAAAGACCACAATTTTGAGCCATAATAACTTTAATAAAATTAACAAAGCCCTAATAGAACTGCTTAAGAAAAAAAAAAGATATAAATCCAAATAGTCTGTAAACACTGCCATTATTGGATATGTAGAGACTTTTAAGTTTAGAGATGCACCATGGCTTAGAATTTAAGACTCAGTTCACTTAAAAGTATTTTGTTTACTTATTTTTTGTTTTATGTGTATGAGTCTATTGCCTGCATGTATGTAAGTGTACCCATGTTGTGCAATGCTCATGGAGGTCAGAAAAGGGCATCAAATTCTGTGGAACTGGAGTTATGGATTGTTGTTAACTGCCATGTGGGTGCTGGTAACCAAACCTGCATCTTTTGCAAGAGCAGCCAGTGCTCTTAACTGCTGAACCATTTCCAGCCCCTTACATTGTACCTTTTTAACACAAGGTTTTCGAAAAATCTTTTTTTAACCATAGGTGGAGGTTACATTGTAAATAACTTAATATATTAATATAGTCTACATTAATAGATTATATTATAATATATTAATAAATAAATGATCAAAATTAAATAAACAGTAGGCTTCATCTTGCAGGAAAAATGTTATTAGAGGCCTAATCTAATGAGGTTAATAACAAAACTGGTTCAAACGTGCATGCAGTAAGACCATTAAGAGAGGCTTTCTGTAATGTTTTTCTTTTCTTTAGTATCTCCACAATCACCCCCCTTGTAATTAGCTGTCTTCATCCTCCCTGAGTGCTACAGCCTCTAACAGGCCATCACTTTGTCTTTTGTCTGATTGCTCTTGCTATACACTAAATTACTCACTGTTGACAACAGAGGTCAACTAACTATTTGACTCACCTATTTTTCATTGAAAAACTTCATGTTTCATGGTCAACCAATACATATTAATTAAATGATAATGCATTTAAGTCCCAGGAATAAAGACATTTTTATTTGGCTGTGAATCTCTGTGATGCTAAAATTTAATATTTAGTTTTTTAATTTCTCAAAAACTTATCTTGCTGCCCTAAGGTGTTGGTTTTTTTTTCCCATATAGCTTCACTCTTTAAGAATATTAAGCATTTTTTCTAATTCCATACAAGTTGAGGTAAGCTCTGAAATATTTGGCAATAAAGAACCACAAGTTCTCCTCGAGCTATAAAGCAGCAGTGGAATATTAAATATTTAAAACCCTGCAAAGTTTCCCCTGCTAGCTGCCAGCCCTTTCTGAAGAGACACATTAGGAGAATTCCCTCTAGTCTCCAAAAGACCCCCTCATTTCATGAGCAAAGGTAATACCTTTTCCTCTATTCTGTAAATAAATCTGAAAGTTTTCTTATAGAAAATTCCAAAAAGCAAACATCCAATGCTTGTTTCATCAAGGTATAAGGTGGCCCTGAATAGATTCTCACAACTCACAAACAGCCAGGCATTAGCTGTCAGAAAGCGCCATATGTCTCTCAGTCTGGCACTTTGGTGTCGGGGTTTCAGTTGCCTCCAGTTGGAGATGCTCAGTGTCAGACTGTACTAATAAATAAGACAAATAGCTCAGCAGCTTTTAAATTTCTTAAATAGATTTTTGGATATATTTAATTCAGCAGATTTGGTAGTTGACATATGTTACATCCATATTTCATTTTAGGTAAATAAAACAACTATCTGCTAATGGATAAACATTCTTTATTTTTTGACACTAAGATTCTCTCAGAAATGTCATATCTTACCAGTTTTGCCTCCACTCTTTTCTTCTGGCTTTTTACTTAGTAGTTCTTTCTCCTCTCTCATACTTAGCATCGTGAAGGGCTGTTGCGCTGAAATGGTCCTGGGCTCTTTTTCACTGTTCTCACTGAGAAAGACCTCTTTAGTTTTCCAATTGCATTGTGTATTCTGTGATGTAGGCAACGCTCCACCTCCTGACCCACAATCTGCCACAAAAAGGTGGCCCCTCGTACTGAAGCTGTGCCTATTTGCTGAGTTTTACTCTTAAGGCTTCAACTTCTCTAATAGTCTTCTCACGTAGATAGGAAGCCCACACATTCCTCCAGGACGAAGGCTTGGGGCTTTATTACTGAGACAGCAACAGCATTATGCCCCCCCATTACATGCCATTTGGTTTGTTCTCATTTCTTAGGTTAATGACTAAGGGGTTTTCCTGGATCAGTGAAGGCTTTTCTTTATTAAAATCTCTCCTCAAATTCTCAGAATTCCCAAGCATATGGAAGAAAAATTTCCAGGGTGAGAAGCATGTGTGAAGCTATGGTCCATATGACTAGTGTAGCGCCTGCTGCTGAACCATGCCCTGTGGTGTCCCTGGCCCCTCCTGGGGTCTTGCTGGTCTGACACTTGAACTCAGTCACAGTGCAGGGACGCTCATTTATCCTTTGCCAGCTGCTGCTACTGGCTACTTTGCCCTTTAAGTAAATGGTCTGTTGAAGTGTACTTACCCCTGAAGCTGTGAACTATAGGAAGGGACTTTTAAGGATTATGAAATTGATTTGAAAACCCACAGAGATATGACTTAAAAATCTGACAAAACAAAACTAAAATAAAAATAGTATAACAGGTGGGAAATACTTTTCTGTAATAAGATCAGTATGAAGTCAAAACCCAAGTATCACTCAAGTCCATTAAGTCATCATAAAATAATGCATGTATCATTGGTATGAGGCAAAAATGCAGACGGTTAATGGCAGGAAGCAAAGTTAAGGTTGTAATGTTGGAATCAGTATTAATGTCTGAACATTTGGATAGATTTAGTCTAATAGCTGCCTAATATAGCCAACAAATTTAAACATATAATGAAATCTAAAATAGTTATAATTTTTCATTATTTGGTGATAGTGCTATTTTATAGGGTTTTCAAAAATATAAATGCATTATTAAAGTAATTGCCACAGGCAAATAGCAGTTGTGAGGTAGTAGTCTTTTTTAAAGACAATGAATAAAAGTTACCTTTCACCTATTTAAAAAAGTTTTAAAAGTCAGATAAAAATGTGAGGGCAGTTCAAAAATCAAATAAATCAACTTCTTGGTTAATTTGCTAAAATGCCTAGGTTTCAAACACTTTCTGTTTTTAAAAGCCATGTAAAGTGGGGTTCTGCTCAGGAAAATTGTATTCTGTGGTTTCATAAAGTCACACTAACAAAATGAGAGCAATAATGGCAGCAGCACGTACTGAGTTCTTGCCCGTGGAGCTGGGCGCTGTGCTTAGTAAGTGCCGATCCAGGAATCATGCCCCTTAATCTCAGTAGAGGAAGAAGTGTGTTCTATCAACTCTTCCTCAGGGATGAGTCTTGGATTTTAGATAACTTGCTCAGAAGGCCTTTAAACTTTTTAAACTCTTTAAACTTACTATCTCATTCTGGGTTCTATATTCTCATTAGCAGCTGAGAAACAGGTCAAAAGTACAAGCAATTGCCGAGATGTTTGGGCAATTACTCTGTTACTTGTTGAATTAGTCTGTTGGGTAGTTTTAAGTCTATATCTTCTTTACTGAGTGTATTAGTCTTCTGGGGCTAAGGTAACAAAACACTAGACCTGGGGTTTTAAATAACAGACACATGCTTTCTTTCCTTCTGGAGCCTGGATGTCTGCGATCCGAGCGTGGGCAAGTGTGTTCTCTTTTTGGGTGCCTGTGGTCACTTTCTGACCTCATACATGACTTCTCTATTTTCAAGGTCTCTTGTTTTTTATGAGGACACCAACCATATTAATGAAGGGTCCATCTATATGACCACATGTAACTTTGATTATGTCTTTTAAAAGTCTTATCCCCCAATATAGTAACATGTTGAGTTGTAGAATAGCTAGGATTTCAGCATAAGATTTTAAGAAATCCACACAGGCTATTACACTTGATGCCATAGGTGAAATATTTCAGATTTTTGAGTATGTTCTGTGAGAAACACAGATGAGCATGTTTGTATCTTTCTTTCCACTATGCTGGAATTTGTAGAATAACAGTAGATTCACAAGGTTTGACAGCTTCAATGGCAAGAATTTCCCAGATATTCTGCTTCCTTGATAACTTGTCTGAAATAACCACAGCTCTTTTATTTCCATTTTCATTAACTCTCAGATCTCATATTACATAGTGAATCTATCTGTCTTTCTCTCTATATGTCTGTCTATCTATAGGTTACAGAGTGACAATAAAGGGTTAAAGAAATTAGAAATTTCAAGGAAGTCTGAGAAGTCACAGCTAGGATTCAAGGGTCTTTGTATTGCTAAAATAAAAAACCAAACTGGGCTCCAAGGAAGAAGCTGCTGTTGGGAGTCAGACTGCTGCAGGGTCATAGGTTTGAGTGGGAGGCTGCAGAGTTGAGCACAGATGCAGAGGTCAAAGGGCAGGACTGGGTCCAGATGCAGGTATGGGTGGATGGACAGACAGATGGGTGTCTAGATGGAGCAACAGGACAGCGGGAGGATGTTATCGAGGCCCTGTTAACAGTGGGGACTGAGCTGAGCTGAAGTCCCAGGGACAGCCTGTCAGTCTTCACTGTACACAAAGGTGGTCAGATGACAGGGTTGTAGGGCCACCACTATCACAGTGCTAGGTGTCCACCCCTCTATAGGTCCAGGTGAGGGAATTGCACCACGCCCCTTAATAAAGGCCTGGGATGTCTGATAAGTTCTCGGGCCTGGTTTCCTTCATATAATTTTAATACGGCCTTGTGCCCTACCATCTCAATTTACTTTGATAAATTTATAGGGTGGCACCCATTTAGCTCCCAAGAATAAGTCTTGTATTAGCCTGTGCCGGGTCGGTGATACCAGACAGATGGCACCATTCACACCTCTGCCCAGGCTCACAGTCATCCTCTGTCTTCAAAAGAGAGTCAGAAGCTGGTTGTGAAATGGTCTTTCAGGGCAAAGCACAGCCGGAACAACCGCTGCTCCACACAGTATGGAGTAACCAAACAGCTCAGCCTGATCTTAGCATCAGTTGAAATCTGTTTTCTAGCTGTGAGCAAGTACAGATAGATCTCAGCCTTGTGTGATGCTAATATAAAATAACCATCCCACATTAACTCAATCAAGACAACGCAGAAACCACTGGCTTGTTTAATGAAGGATACAGAGATAAAATAGCAAGTATCAATTACTATAAACTCTGAATAAAAGTATGTAAATACCCCAGTTTCTGTAAAAAGTTTGAGAGATGTTCAATAATTTAATCATCAACCTTCCTTTATGATCTGATTTTTTAAAGTGACACTTTAGAGAATGAAAACCTATAATAATAACAGTTTCAGGGAGCTGGAGAGATGGCTCAGTGGGTGCAATGTTTATTATGCAAACATGAAGCATGAGTTTGCATCCCTGGTACCCACATAAAAGCCAGGAGTGATCATATGTACCAGCAAGGGGGGTCTGGGAGGCAGAATATAGAGTCTTTCTGTCCAGCCAGTCTAGCTGAAATGGTGAGCTCCAGGTTCACTAGATATATTGTCTTCAAACAAGACAATGTCATCCTCTGTCCACACGTGCATAGATGATGAGCCCACTTTCACACACACATGTGCACACACATGCACATAGTCTAAAAATTACACACAAATGACATTTTCTCAAATCTCCAGCTACCTTCTTCAATTTGACCCGTTCTCTTCTCTCTGACAACACGGAGGCCGTCTATAGGGAAGGTACAGAAATCCAAGGAATACATTGAACATGTTTATGGAAAAGATGTCATCCTTATGTGAGTCCTGGATCTAATTTTGAGACAGCTGCAGTGCCTTGTAAAATGCATTTGCAAGGTGTGCTTCATGAAATATTGCATAACAGAAGTTCGCCTATGAATACATTAGGAAACTGAACAATTTACTGTGTTCTCTTTTTTAAGATATATAGTGTGAAACTGAAGGATCTGAAAAGTTCTGTGACAAAAATACCATTTGAGCAGTATTTTGTAAAAAAGCTCAATATTTCCCAAAGTTCCTACTAGTTGTGCCCCACACGTATGTTAGATACTGCATACAGTGCTTTCAGAGGAACTAACTTGGTTCTAGACCCAGCAGGTGTCCAGAATGTCTAATTGAAGGTCTAAATGTCTAATTGAAAATACAATTGAAAAGCAAAAAGGAAAATCTAGTTATGGAAAGCTATGGAGAAAAAAGCACTAGATAGCAAGAAAACTAGAGAAAGTTACAACCGAAGTCATGAAGTAAATGGACTAATTAAAGTGTAAACAAACTTGAGAGTATCTTTAGCAGAAGCCATGGATTTATTTATTCACATATCCATTTCAAAAGAAGCACTCAAGCACATATTCTGTAGGTTCTGTGTGTGTTGTGAACAGCATGGATATCCAGCTAAGCCAACACTGTCCTGCTTGCAGGTGAACAAAGATGAAAGAGGCTGGGTTACCAATGTGACACAGCCAGGTACGTGTGCAATCGAGGTGTAACCAGTTGTCATGGGAGACAGTTTTCTGTGCTTCAGATTCAACCTGAAGGACTGTGATGAGCAATACTAAAATACTTTTTGTTGTTTTAGTTTTCAGACCAGAGCCTTGCTCACTACTTATCTCAGGCTTTCTTCATACTAAGGGCCTCCTGCCCTAACATCCTAGGAGTTTACCGGCATAAAGTGCCAGGCCTAGCTGAGAGATATCCAAATGGAAATCTGTGCCAACTCTGTGCAAAATCAAAAAGACTGACTCTAGTGATTTCGTCTTAGAGTTATCTGAGGCATTTTCCATAATACCAAATAGTAAAATATGACCTGAAATGTTCTAGTACAAAATATTTTCTTCCTTATCTTTGCTGTATTATCAAGATCAATGCATATGAATCTGAAGATTGAACTTGCCAGCTCTTCTGAGTGACCTGTGGTTTGCTATATGGGGTTGTTGGAGCTTCAACACAACTGTTGAAGAAGAGAAGAATATTGACGTTAGAAGACTTAGGCAAGGACTACTTTATCAGAGAGAAAAGGGGACAATTTTCTAAGCAGTAGCTGGAGAAGGAGAAGGAGAGAGATGCATGCACTCTGGGAATCAGAATCCTGAGAAACTTATTGAAGGTTTCTGGAATTTAGAGGGACTGAAACATGGCCATGGATTTTCCGACCTTCTCTTACAAGGAACACTTCAGTCTGAACCCTTCTTATTATTGACTTCACTTTGCATCGAGCATTTGCCTTTCTGATTTCTCAAAAAGGCAACATGTCATCTATGCTGAGTTACATCCTTTGCTGAAACACCGTTGTTGCAGAACAAATAAGCTAATGTTTGGTGACCTCAAACAATCACCATTATTGTTTGTCTTGAGCTTGGAGGTAGAGCGTGCATGAATATTCCTCTGAGTGCTCTTGTGCACTTGCTGTGAGCTCCAAGTCAGCTCCGTGATGGCTGGGCTGAACCACCTCCAGTCCCCTATGGTCTGCCACCCTGGCAAACCCTGGCCCTCATCTGAATTTACCAGGCAGAAAGAATTGAGAGGAAATGCGTGAGGCCTTTTGAGTGCTGGAAGTTTCCTTGATGTGCTGTCACTTCCGTCACATGCTATTGGTCAAAGAGAGCTGGGAGGCGCCCAGATCAGCTATGCTACCTGATGGGAAAACCGAGACATGAAGGGCAGAAAAGATTCAGGTAGTTCTCACAAGTATTCCACTACCCATGCCTCCAGGTTTGGCTTAGGTCCTTACTGGTTACTCTCAGAAGGTTCCAGGTCATCAATAAACCCAAACAAAGCGGAGTGGTGATCTGGCACAGGGCATCCTTCTACCCTGCACTTGGAGAGAGATTCAGTGACTGTGCTCAGACTCCCTGGCTCTGGACAGAGATTAAAACACTCATATTTTAGAAGCACTTTTCCAGTGACACAAGTGAAAAGCAGTATGAACTGCAGTGAGAAGCACATAGGAAACAGAAATTGAGGACAAAATAATGGACACATTTGTAGGAAAATAAAATTTAAAGCTGGAGGCAGAATTTTGAGGCAGAAGGACAGAAGAGCAGGGGAATAAAACCTAAAAGAGAATCAGAAACCTTATCCCTTAGGCACAAGCAAATTAAAATTTCGGCTGGGAGTGAAGCTTCTTACAGATTCTGCGCCTTTCCCTGCCTCTGAGGGCGTTGCTCTGGCAGAGTGTGCAACCTCAGCAGAAATCATCACAGCTTCATCCAGTGTTCTGTCTGTTCAATACAGCTTCTCTTCCTCACCAGGGTCCTTAAAAAGCCTTCACAGAATGTTAAATGCTTGGTGGTTAAACAAAATCATGACGGGGTGCATTAATTCTGCTCATTATTATTAATCAGAATAAGTAACACAGGCTCCATCTTCATTTAACCAGAATTTGCATCCTTGGAGCAGAGTGTATAGCGTAGGAGTACAGTGTGTACAGTGAGGCTCAGCGAGCACACGTGAGGCTTTGGAGTCATCCTCAGCCCCGAAAACCAGGAGTATGCTTTAAAATTATCACTAGCATTTTCTTTATTTAAAAATGTGTTGGTTTTATTTAATGTGTTTGTGGGTGCTTGTTCACATGTGTGTATGTGTGTGTGTGTGTGTGTGTGTGTGTGTGTGTGTGTGTGTGTATCTGTGTTTATATCTGTGTGTGTATGCTCTTTTGTGCTGTGGCTTGAGTGTGGAGATCAGAGAACAACTTTTAGGAGTCTTTTCTTTCTTTTCTTCATGTTGGTTCTGGGGATAAACTTAGGTTGTCAGGTTTAGTAATAAGTACCTTTATCCACTAAGCCATTTAGATGGCCCACTCTGTATTTTTTAATATTTTTTTTCATGGCGGTCAGTGAACCAATTGTTTTTCTAACTTTGTATATGACAATCTTAAAGGCAGTCGAATACTGCATTAGGGAAAAAAAGAACTTTAAAAATTAGACTAATTATGCTATTCATAAAATTATTGAAGAATAGAAAAGCTCCTTCTGCACAGGATGACACTATTTGCAATGACAGGAACAAAAGCATACCTTAAGTCTGGATATGAGCTGGATATAGTAGACAGGACTGAAAAAGATGAGCTTTCCAGGGTGGAGAGTGACCTGATTGGAAGCTCAGGTATCTGCAGATAGCAAGGACCTGTGAGAACATATGTGCTCTTGAGAGAGAAAATGGAGATTAGCAGATTTCAAAACCAAGGGGGATTTAACTGGTTTAAAACAGCAAAAAGGCCATCACCAAAGGGATAATGGAAGTAAAGCCTTAATTTTTTTTTAAATAAAGCTTGTTCACCAACTGCATGCAGTGAATGGTGTGAGAGAAAGGAGAAAAGACCATTAGAACAAAGGAGATGGGGTGGGCAGGTAACAGAGAGAGGCTTCAGGTCAGTTACCAGCAAGACTGAAACACGTGGTTTATAGGAGGAAGGAGGAAGAGGGAACTGATGAGTCTGTAGTACTTCTGCACTGGAAGAAACGTGTTCTGAGTAATGATGAAATGCCTATGTTAACTTAGGAAGAAGACCGTGGGAAGGCCTTGAGCATTCTGAAGTAAGGAAAGGTACCCACTTGAAAGTGACTTCCCCTACATCAGCAGATTGCTGAGTCAATGTGAACATACAGAAAGGTCCTCAACACTATCCCAACCCTGAGGTGTAACCCAGGCCTCAATTCTAACTTGAATCCTTATGCCAGTAGTATCAAAAAACAATGATAAGAAAAAAAAAAAAAAAAAACGGGCAAAAGGTGTATGTGGCTGAGAGTGCTGAATCTTCAGGCAAATGATCTTCATTCCCTAATTGCTTCTAAGCAGCCCTTTCACTAATGAGTTGGATAATTACCATTAAATTTGGTGATGGAAGAATCTCTTTGGCATCTCCTTCTGAAATATATGTTGAGGCGTAAATCTTAGGTAAATCGTAAATATCTTTCCAATTTATGGTCAGTAGAGACACATTGAAATACTGAATAGAAAAACTTCCACCTCTCTCTCTCTCTGTCAGTCTTACATATATTCTCACACTCTCTCATTCACCCTACTCCACCCTCCATATTAACTGAGCTGTATATAAATTTAAAATGAGTGATTAGTTAGTAAAATCAAGCTAAGTTCATATTCGTACCAATCTAAGCCTTCAGCATCAGTAGCTGCCTGGTCTGGTCTTGATGAGGTCAGGTGACATAGGCTGGGATTACATATAGCTTGTAAACATGTCCAATGTCTTTAATGTATTCTCTACACTGTAGCTAACTGTAAATGTCAAATTATCTGGTTTCCACTTTCAGCTACTTAAAACAAGTCCCATACTCAGAAATTTGTTTTCGTCACTTTCTGGATGTCTCTTCTTTTCGATAAATATTCATATCATAGGTTTCTTCATAGGTCTCATTTACTCATCATTGAGTTTATTTGTAGCTTTGTCTTTGTTTTCTTAAATAGCAATTCAGTTCTTTCAAAACTTTCAATGCTTCCTGAAGGAAATCATCTCCAAATACCTGCTAAAGAGGTTGGACAGTGAAGGACATGCAGAGGGATGTCTGGAAAGCTATCATCTGGAGAAAGTCTCACTGGGAAGGCACTTGCAGAAGGCTTAGACAAAGCTGGTTTGTCTACTGCTCCCCAGTAGAAGGGGTGATAGGGCCCTTAGTACAGGGTGATTCTGTCTTTTCGCAAAGCTACCTACGCCCTTCAGTAGCCTGCCTGCTCTACAGTGTCTGTGTAGATTGAAAATGTGAGATCTCTGCTGCAGCTCACTGATGGTCTCAGTCATGGATAAGAGTGCAAAGCAGAAACCAGGTACATTAGTGACTTTCTGTTGCCATGATAAAACACTGTGACCAAGGCAACTTAAAGAAGGAAGAGTTTATTGGGGCTTGCAGATACAGTGGAAGAGTCCATAATGGTGGGGAGGCATGGGGCCAGGAGGTCAGAGCGTATCTGGTAAATCACATCTTCTCTTGAAGTGCAGGAGGCTATAAACCCCTCAAGCCCATCCTAGTGACATACTTCCGCCAGGAAGGCTCTGCCTCCTAAAGGTTCTGTAACCTCCTCAACAGGGGACCAAGTGTTCAAATATGAGTCTACAAGGGACATTTTTCATTAAAACCACCACACCATGTAAGTCTCCAATTCTAAAATTATCTCTGTTTAGGAACTTATATAATGTCACAGACAGCCTTTCTGTTCTAGGAGAGAAGGTGAGAGGAAAGACAAGAGATGGGGGTTAGGAAGGGAAGGGAGGGGGACTAGCTGGTTTCATTCCTCAAATTGGGCCATTTGTAATGTGGTGACTGCTTTCTTATTATTCAGCACCATTCAGTACCTTGGTATATTAAATATTTCAAGAAAACCATATGCAAAGAGTGCTTCTGTTTAAGATGGTTGATGGTTTCTGCTGCCTCGTATGCGATATTTCTTCTTTTGACTGATAGCACTGGAATAATTCCAGTGTGAATATGGTATAAGGCTCAGAGAGCAACATTATTTCTTAGTGAATTGATTACTTTCTTCTGAATTTATAGTTCCTACTAGCACTGCAAATTAATGTGGTTGATGCACTTAGCTATTCTGATTGTGTTTTACATTTAAATGCAGGCGGCTTAGACATTAATTATTGCAAATTTATAACTCATAATCAGATGGTAGGCCCTCTGAATAAGAGGAGGCTTTTGTATCTTGTCTATATAGAAAATGTTTTTGAAATAGCTGTGGATCAGGTTGGAGAGGATATGCTGTAACATGAAACATTAAATCTGACAGTCATCTATTATTTACTAGGTCAACATGGGTTCAGTTCTAACATCTGACTGTAGCTCCACATTCAGGAGAAACAAGTACATACACCAATACCACGGATGTACATGCAAATCATGGATTTCATATGTGTGCTGTGGATGCTTAATATGCATTTAAAATCAAACTTAGACTGCAAAATGTCCTAATTTCAGATATACAGCAAGTTTATATTTTAGATTTGTCTTTTCTGTTTACTCTTTACAGTTCATATATATATATATATATATATATATATATATATGTGTGTGTGTGTGTGTGTGTGTGTGTGTGTGTGTGTGCGCGCGCGCGCGTCTATGTGTAGGTCTACCACGTATGTACAAGTGACTTCAGAGGCCAGAAGAGGGTGTCAGATCCTCTGGGTCTACAATTAGAGATGGTTGTGAGCCATTATGTGGGCGCTGAAAACTTGGGTTCCCTGGAAGAGCTGCAAGCGCTCTTAATCACTGAGCCATCTCTCTAGTTCTCTAGTCCAGGCTTCTGTTTTTGAAGATGAATTACCGGGACAAAGGAAACCCATTGTAAAAGGTTGTGATTTTTTGGTTGGAGACAGTGATTGTTACTTTGCTGGCTATAATTCACCCACCCCATTTCTAGATATGGAGTTTTACAATAAGAATTCATTTGAAATGACTTACTCTTACCTGCTCAGACTCCAGGTCAGCAAACAGAGGTCTCCTCTCCTCTCCAAGAGATATACAGTTGGTTGGTCAGACTCTCTCCTCTGGCAGGCTGACAGACTGATGTAGCTCCTTGTTCCTACTATCTTGATATGATTTATAGGCAATTTAACCAAATTAGAATTACAACAATTCCTGTATTTGGTGACTACTTTCATTCTAGTAGTCTTTGAGATTTTCCTTAAGCAAGATAAAATAATCCTGTATGCTTGGATTCTTTATTTTCCATCATGAATTACAACCTCCACACATAAACAACAACAAAGATACTGTTAACAGCCAGAAAGTATCACTACTTTGAAAAAGAAAGTGAAAGAAAAACAATTGTGCTTGTCTTGGATCTCTGAATGCAACTTTGCACAAATGTATTTTTCCTCTTAATAGCGATCAAGACTGTGAGATAAAATCCCAGACTGGTCCCCATTATAGCCCAGTAGGGACCTTGTTTCCCAGGCCTAATGGCTAGACACATATCACTATCTAGAAGCTGTCATTTTAAATGACTGACATGTGCTGTTCTCTTAGGGCATCCTGAGTCCATCTGGGGATTTGTTGAAAACGTGATTTATTCGGGGCCGATTTTTTGTAGGGGTGTGAAGAAATGCCCTTTCGGATAATTGATGTCACCTGGGTGGCAGTGGCTGTAATAGAGATGCAGCCACACTTATTCGGGGAGAAGATGACTCATTGGCAACTTTATTAATATACCAACCCCAGGCTGGAATTTATCACATCCATATGACCTTCGTTGATACCCAGACATAGAAACAGCTAGCTGATATGTTCGTGTTTTCTTAAATTATTGATTAGCTGCTCTTTCAGTGATTTGTGTCCCTTCTCCAGAGCAGCAAAGAGAACTGCTCAGCATGAGGCTGGCTCCTCCACAGGTTCCCACAATTGTAAGCAGAATTCATGTTCGGCAGAGTTACTCTATGTCTAGCATTCAGTTTATCATGTTTTCAGAACTATACAAGGAGGTGCTGGAAAAGCTACTGTAGCACTCTAATTGCCAAAAGTTACCCTTTGCTACTTATGAATAATTGTACATTATCGCTTTTTTTTTTCAACGTTTACTCCAGAAGCTACAGAAGAGCTTCTTAAGCTGTGGAATAATTTTAATCTAATTTTTTTCCTAAAACATCTCTCCAAAGGACAAAATATTTTCTCCCTTAAAAAATAATTATTTCAATTTTCTGTGTGCCTTCATTTATGTCCGTGTCCCACATGCATGCAGTGCCCATGGAGGCCCAAAGATGGCATAGGATCCCTGGAACTGGAGACACAGGAGGATGTGATCAGCCACACGGATGCTGGGAGCTGAACTTGATCCTCTGCAAGCACAGCAGGTGCTCTGAACCACTGAGTTATCTCTCCAGCCCCAGCATGTTTTCTTGGACTAGGTTCTTGTCTTTGTCCTTCTTATGACCTTGTTTCTTCTTTCTGTTGTGCTTAACATGGGGAAAGCTGATGCTGTGTCCTGTGTTCCCTCAAGTCTGAACCCTCAATGATGCAGTTTTGTGACTTCTTAAATCTCCTCTTTCATTGGCCCTTGGGAGACTTAATAAAGCAAAGTAAGGCAGAGAACGACTTTCCTGAATGCTCCTCTAGGAACTCTTAAGTGCTACCTGGCTTTAGGCGGGCGTTCTCTAGAAGCCATGCCTTGTGAGAACCAACGCCATGGTTAGTGAGACCTGCAGAGAGAGCCTCCTGGTGGTGGAAGTGATTGGTGATTCTCTTCTCATTCTGCGGCCCGGAAAAGAGCAGAGGCTGCGCCCAGGAGGTGCTGCTGTTCTGGGAGGTGCTGCGGCATCCAGGAGATGCAGCTGAGATGCCAACATTGTTTTCTACGTCCTTCATGTCTCAAGTTAAGTGTCTCGATTAACCAGATTAGAGTTTTCAAGTGTGACACATCATGCCCGACTTTCTAAGCGGATCAGAATCTCTGGGAGATGCCCCATGTTATCTTGACATTTCTCCAAAACCAATAAATGTTTCCATAAAGCAAACTTTAATGATTACTGGCATGGGGCTGGAGAGATGGCTCAGCAGCTAAGAGCACTGGTTGCTCTTATAGAGGACCCAGGTTCGAATCTCAGCACCCACATGGCGGCTAAGAACCGTCTGGAACTCCAGTTCCAGAGAATCTAACACCCTCTTTTGTCCTCCATGGGCACTGCATGATCTAGGTGCACTTACATACATGCAGGTATAACGCTCATATGAATAAAATAAATAAAGTTAAAAATTACTGGCATGATCACAAAATTAAAAAGTATATAAGATATTTGAAACACACAATAAATATTTATGATTAAGTGGAGGTGAAATAACTTCAGTAATTTTTATCTCTAAAATTCCTAGCTGCTAAAAAGAGCACTTACAATGGAATCTGATAGATCTTCTGATCATGGTCTCTTTTTAAAATATTTTTTCTTCCTTTTACACTTATATATTTTGTGTGCATACGTCAGGGGGCGAGGATAGGGGAGAATGCACATGCCATGGCACACATATGGAGGTGAGAGGACAGCCTTTAAGAACCAGTCCCCCTGCCCCATGCAGATCCCAGGGACCCAGCCCACCTGTGCAGGTGGGTGGCACACACTTGCCGGCTGAGCCATCTCACTTACTTGATTCCTGGGATTCTCTTCTTTGTGCAATGTAAATGTTTTTCAAAAACTCACTTGTAGCCTGAATGTGGTGACTCAGGCCTTTAATCCTAGCACTGGGAGGTAGAGAAAGGCAGATCTCTGTGAGATGAAGGTCAGCCTCTTCAATACAGGGAATTCCATGTCAGCTGGGCTACAGGGAGACCCTGTCTCAAAAAAAAAGCTCTTCTGCAGAACAGAACTGCCATTGATTCTCTGATTTCTATATGATGCTCAAATGTATTGACTGACAGGGTATTTTAACAAGATCATTTATTCCTTTATAGCTCTTCGTTTCAGTTCCTTTGAATTTTGTGTTGGGATGTTAAAATGTTAACATCTTGTAGAGCAGGAGCCCTGCCAGGTTTTATAGGTCATCTCAACTTTGGATATAGCTAATCTCACTGTTGCTATGCAAAAGATCTATAATAAGATCCCATCTGCTTTCATAATTTCACAAGAAATATACATTATTGGTATCATTTTGATAAAGTGGAATTCAAATGAAATTCTCCTGAAAAGATTATTACTTTCAGAGCTTACTTTTTGTTTCAAGAATACCAAATGTAATGTGTTCTTTTAGCCTGTGTTGTGCTTGTGAATTCCCGTGTATATATTTATCCATCTATGCTATTGTCTCTGTCACCTAGGCATCTGTTGGTCTGTCTATCATCTATCATCTATTTATCTATCTTACTGTTTGAAAGGAACACAGATCATTTATGGCAAAGCTTTTTTTTTTTCACAGTAAAATGAAGACATGTCACAGTGCAGAGAAGACAGAAATGCATGCCTGCAACCCCCTCTGACAAATGAAACTCATGTCTTTTTTGTCAAAGACAATCCTGGTTTTCTTTTCATTCCTGTATTAAAAATAAATAGAGAAAACTGAGAGAGACAGATCTTCTCTCATCCCTTGACTTTTAAAAATGCTTTATTGTAGGAAGGACTAATTAGAAAGCTAATTTTGACCTAGAAAAATGACATTTATGATTCCTCTCAGGTAACTGAAACATAAAGTCATTTTATATTGTTAATATTACCTGAGAATTAGTTCAGAAATTAGAGGAATCCCCTGTACTGATGAGTGTTGGGAAGCACATTACTTCGGGTGTTCTCCTTTTCCTCTTCCTTGGCTGGGGTTCTGCTGCAGGCTGAAGACTGGCATTGAAAATGGGAAATATTTCACAATTAGTTTAAACCACAATTCTTGTATATTCATAAGAGAGTCACATGTTAAAATCTTAAATACATAGTAGTCGGACATAACTGCTCACACTTGGACTTCCAGTCCTAAGAGCAGAGGCAGGAGGATGGAACACTAGTTCAAAAACAGCTTTGTCTACATAGTGAGTTCCAGGCCAACTATGGCTAGTTAGACTCTGTTTAAAAAAAAAAAAAAACCACTCCTTCCCCGAAAGTCTGTGTGCCTTATTGAAGAGAAAGATCTTGTACACAGCTTATTGATGAGGAAATATGAGACTCTTCAAGGTGATCAAAATGGCTTCAGAGTGCTTGAGGAAAAAGAAGCTAAATTCCTAAGTAAGTTCTGTTTTAAGGCTGTGTACCTTTTGGGCTTATATTTTTCTCCTGGACAAAATGTATAGATAACTGTTACCTTCTAGAGTCATTCCCTGGGGTCACTCTCTCAGGACTCCAGTGACACTGAGGACCTGTGGACATCCTAATGAGATGTTTCCTAAGTCTGAGACAATATTTTCTTGTACCTTCTTTGCAGGATGTTCCTCCTCCTCCTCTTCCTCTTCCTCTTCCTCTTCCTCCCCCTCCCCCTCTTCTTGCTGACTTGAAAACTGAAACATCATTTAATCTTCTTCCTAGGTGCAGGTGGCTCCTACATCAACCATTTCACCACAAACATTTTCCTGTGAGTCCTCCCGCAAAATCCACTCGCAATGTTTAAATATTCTGAACCTACATGTGACTGAAGTCTACTTGTAAATGATTTTGCATGTCAACTTCTCACAAACATTTGTTTGTTGCTGTCATCTCTTAGATTAGTGACATTGATTTGTCCTAATGTCTCAGATGAAGCTCCCACCTTCTTGGCCTGTAACACTACTTTTAGGTGCTGAGAGGGCTCTGAGAAACTCTGTGACAGACATGCTGGGCACACTCACCAGTTGTCCCAGAGTGATTTTACCTGCTTGGTCTTGGTTTGCCATCTGAAGACACAAAAACTGCCTTCTGTTTTGGGTCCTCTGGTAGATGAAAGTGAGGAAGGCTGGTGTCATGTGAGGCCCAGATAGACAGCTGGTGGCTATGCGTCTTGCTTTATTTTCTATCTAAAAAGATGTGAAATTAAGTTTTTGCCTGACCTACCTGCCCTTTGTGTATAGACCTTTTGTTTCTTCTGAAATTATAGCGATCTTCAGCATGCCCCTCTCAAAGAGGTTATTCGAGGGATGGGGTATTTGGTGTGCTATACTATAATCACCTGCAAATTTCTCTCTTTTCCTGGATAATGATTTCCTTGGGGAGATGAACTGTATTATGTTCATCATTCACCCTAACTCCAGCATCAAGCCTAATGCATACTGTAAAATCAATCCATGATCATTGCATGAATGTCCAAGAAAACATGGTAAACAGACAGAGGTTCCCCCAGATCAACCAGAACTTTCTAGCAGGGGTTTTGCCTCTCTGCTCATTCCTTTGAGGAGGGTTGGGATGGGAAAGACATCACAGAAGGGGAAAGATATCACTTCTTTGGAATTTTTTTCTTCTGTTGAGTGACTCCTTCACTGGTTGTTTGTGTGCACCTGTTGGGAAGTTTTAGAATTATTTGCAGCCATTTGAGAAATAATTGCCTTGCATGAATAGATATCCCTTTATTTAATAAGCTATCCTGGGTGGAAAGTTTCTCTACTTAAAGCTGCATTGTCATCTTTTGATATGGACCAACCTCACGTTAGAATACACTCACGCAATTGTACAAAGTGACCTCTGCCTTTTTACCAATCCAGCCTCGGGTTGTTTGATTTTCCTGTTTGGAGGAATTCTTCTTCTTTGCTTTTCTCTTGTACCCCAATATGTCTTTGGAAACAGTGTCCCCACCTTTATTTTTCTTTACTGTACTAACTGCAGAAGAAAACAGAAGCTTCTAGTAAAAGGGACACTGTTGTTCCTCTTGGCCATCATTTCTCTTCCCGTGATTAGAGTTTATCATTAGGCAGTGCTCCAATAGAATTTTCCAGGATGTGGATTTTCATACAAAGTATTAATTTACAGAACTATACATAGAAAAAGAAGGATCAAGGCATTATAAAAAGGATTATAAAATAGGAACTTGGTGAGGAGTCCAACTAGCCAAGGTTAGAGCTTCCCAGTCCTCCCTAGCCTGGGAACATTGTTCACAGCTTTGGTGTGCACAGATTAGAGCTGGCCTAATTGAATCATACTCGCTATTTTCCAGAAAGGTAAACTTGGACCTACTCTTGGGTTATTCATATAGGATTTGTGTGAAGGTTCTTACCGAGTATCCCTTAGTTCTATTTAATACGTTCTTCCTGAATTTACCATGAAACGAGCTTCCCCGATAAAAGCCAGCATTGTGATCCACTTCCAGCAGTTGCTGGTTCAGTATTACAATATCAGACTGTGCTGTGCCATCTTTTCTCACGTCACAGAGCGAGCTTCTACTCCAAACCTGGAGGCAGCAAATGGTGTATGCTGTTGGTCTGTGTGTTTCTTTTTCTTACTTTGATCATGAAATGCTGAGTTTTAAATAGACACTGAAACCCTCAAAATATACTTCTACTTTCTTGCTAGACAGGACTGAAGCTTAGTGGCAGGAGCTCTTCACTGTTTGCATGTCTCTCCAAGTCCAGCTCGTGTGCTCCAAGGACAGGCTGGCTGTGGCTTTGTTCTGGACTAAGATTCAAAATTTGACTTCAAATGGAAAGTTTTTTCCCAAGAGTAGGTCCAAGTTTACCTTTCTGGAAAATAGCGAGTGTGATTCAATTAGGCCAGCTCTAATCTGTGCACACCAAAGCTGTGAACAATGTTCCCAGGCTAGGGAGGACTGGGAAGCTCTAACCTTGGCTAGTTGGACTCCTCACCAAGTTCCTATTGATTAATGCTTTCCTTGATTCCATACATTTGGAGAAAACTTGTGTCCTAGCCAGTTTTTAGAGGTTCAACCATAATATAATTGAGGAGTTCTGAAATAGGTTCCCATGGACTTTTTTATTGAGTTTTTGCAAATTTGTACAATATATTTTGATCATATTTAGATCTCCTCCCCTATTTGCTCCCCTTTCCTGGCCCCGGCCTATTTTAATGTACCATATTACACATAGACGTATATTTATGTATATATATATATGTATATATATACATATATATATACATATATATGTATATATGACTACAGAGTTTAATTTGTGTGACTCTGAAAGTCCTTCAGCCTGGTCAATATAGGAGATGGACTGTCCCCCTCCCAGCAGTCATCAGTTGCCAATAGTTCTTCAGGCCCCTGGGATTTCTTACCACCCCCAGTCCATGCTGGGATTTTGTCAAGTTTTTAGCTTCAGTGGGACTTGTCTGTGCAGTGACCATTGCTATGAGTTCATATGAATGTGTTCTATTATTCATGACGTACATATTCTGTCACTCTCTCTTATTCCCTGACCTCCCCTTCACTTAAACTTCTTCCCCCCCTTTCAGTCTGGTTTCACCTTTTTGTTCTCTCTCTTCTCTCTCTTTCTCTGTCTCTCTCTCCTTCTCTCATACACACATTTATGCATAAATTCAAATCTAGATTCCCTATGACATGAGAGTGGGCATTTGATATTGTCTGCCCTATTTCTCCTAACACAGCACTCTTCAATGCCTTCAGCCATAATTCTATTCTTTTTCATAGTTGAGTAAAATTTCATTGTATATATGTACCAAACTCTATATCCATTCATCTGTAGAGTTTCATCACGGCAATCTACTGGCTTTGGCTTTATTTATTCATTTGAAGTGTGATAACGTTCAGATACAATTTTAACTTAATTATATTGCATTTCTTAAAACATTGTATAAGAGACATGTTGGTTGTTGTCTGACTCATAGGTCCTAAAGAGAAAAATCCTCCATGAAGTTATTAGATAGTAACACTATCTGTGGACAGTACTGCTAACATGTTTTAATTTTTGAAGATTTTAAAACCTAATGTGATTTCTTCTGTATATCATGTACACTTTCTAATTCCAATTTCATAAATTGGTTTTTAATAATTTGTTTCAAGGCAATTTGTTACATTAAAAAGAACCTCCATTAAACGACATTCTTTATCTTTACCTCACTCAAAATAACTTTTTTCCCTTTTCGTTTAAATTCTCTTTTATAGTGTTATAATGCTTGACTTTGTGTTACCTCTTTGAAGTGCTTTATGATCACATAATTGGGAGTAAGTTGGAGCTAAATGCACCTAAGCAAAATGGTTGCTGCTCACCAACTGCATAATTATTGCCAGGAAGGCTAAAAATGTAGAATGTCTGTCAACTTTAAAACAAGCACACATGGGGAGCAGTGCTGGGAAGATGGAATCGCAGCTGGAGTTAATGATTACTCTGAGTCTCTTGCTGCAGCAAACATAGCATTTGGAAATTCATAAGCATTTCTTTTAAATGTTCAAAACTCTTTGCAAAATAAACTGCATATTAACTAAAGCGCTGGCAATGACTTTGCCTACACACTGAGGCACACACCATAACTCTCAGGAAGGTTATTTCCATGCAACTTCAGAAGAAAGAACTACAAATTTTTCCTTCAGAAAAGTGTCTCCAAAAAGGATGAAAAATAATGTGATCATCCGTCACTAAACAATGCATAGTACTTGAGTTTTATATTCTGGAATACCTTATAAAATACTAACAGGACTTAGTCATATATTCAAAACTCTAAAATCTCACAAAGAGGTCATTACTTCCTAGAAACATACCATGACCCCTTCACTGAAATGTAAAACTTACTGATTAGTATTTTAAGATATGAATACTGTATCTTGTTCCAAACGTTTTGTTGGTAGAACTCTTTAAATTTTTAAAATTTCTCTTTATCTTATGTGTATGATTGTTTTACCTGTATGTATGCAGGTGCACCCACACGTGCAATGCTCACAGAGGCCTGAAGAGGGTTGAATCCCCTAGAACTGAAGTTAGGTACAGTTGTGAACCACCATGTCGGTGATGGGAACCAAACCTTGGATCCTCTGCAAGAGCAACTAGTGCTCTTAACCACTGAGCTATCTCTCTAGTCCTAGCAGAACTTTTTTAATTGCCTTTTGTAATTTCTGACTTCCTACCTTCCTCTCTCTGCTGAAGGTAAAAGCCTGTACTTACTGCTGGCCACAGGCAGAAGTTTGAGGATGCAGGAATCTGGATCTGACACTTGGGGATTAGAAGATATGCCTCAAACTAGGAAAACATTGACTTTTGTCCTATATAATAGATCTTTAACATGATAATGCCTCCACAAAGTTCAACAGTATTATCCACCACACCAGACAGACCAGCCTCCTTAGAACCTACCTTGACAAATGTCATCTGATTTCAGTGATACAATTCAATGATACAATTTTTCAGTCCAAAACAAGATTCAGGACATGTAAATCAGTCATTTGTTGAAAGAAAACTGAAGCTGGCGTCTCTGGTGAACAGTAGTTATCACTCAGGGGACTTTCTAAATTTTCTTGCACTTTTACAAAACACTAAATTCTTATGATTTAAAGGAGAAAGTGAGCCTGTCATTCAAAGGAACTCTTTTATATTAACAAACGGCAGATAGCCCAACTGAACTGGTCTAAATATGAATTTCTAAGCTTGGAAAGAAGAAAAGATTTCTGAAGGATTCTGGGGTGAATTGCTATTTTATTCAGCTTTCCAAAGTTCTACCACATATAGCTCTATGCAATAAAAGTGAGATTCATTGCGTATTGAACAGACTCATGAAGGACTGTGAAGCGGAGACTGTCACCGACTCTGATGAATGCATTTGTGCTTTGGCGATCCTTACAAGTCTCTGTAGTTTTGCAAGGGACAAATATCTACTAGTGGAATTACTTTCCTCTTGACTGATGAAACATTACCATCACAAACAGGGAAAGAGGCTAGATTTATTTTATTCCAAGAATTGAAAGACATAGAGACTTTTGCATTCCACTGGTATCTTTTGTTTTTCTCTGGAGAAGAATGATGAGATATGGTGTAAATTCTTTGATCATTCAAACCTGAAGATTTCTTAGTTTTTGGAAATAGAGTAGTAAGCTGATGGGATGGGTGAGCTTGATATTCATGGAATATGTAGGGTTTACTATGTAGAGATTTAGAGAGTAGAATCTTCAGAAAACGTTTTTCTTTATGAGACAGTGCTGAACTCACAACTATCCTCTCACCTGAATGTGATCAGCCCAGGTGGATGGTGAACTGGACGATGCTTCAACAGTGATGGCCCCTGTAACAAATCACCAGAATCAAGCGTGTCTACCGAATCTCTTTTACTGGTTGAGTATTTCCATTTCATTGTCCCACCGGCAGTTTCTTCTGCAGTGGGGCGTTGTCAAACTTGAGATTCTGGAGAATCCATTCCGAGTAAATCTTTTGACTCTGGTCCTGTACTAGCATCCTTTGAGGACAATGGTTAGCTCTGGAATCTCAGTGTTTACTTCTCAATACTCAGAGAAAATGTTGCTTTAGCATCTGTTACTGTCTGTCTTATGTCTACCGTGTGGAGCCAAAGGTTTTGTTCTGTGGCCATGCCCACTTCCTAGTTTCCTAGTGCTTCTCTGTCCCTCTTCTAACCACCATCTCACTTAGTGCTTCTGTATGTTCATTCTTAATTCATTTATTGACACAATCTTATGCTCTATAGTACCGTTTCAGACTAAGAGGTTTTAGAGAAAAAGCATGAGATGATCATGGTGAATGTCTAAACTTCAAATCATCCCAGACACAAACATGATTTCGCCTTGGCTCTGAGCACTGAAATGGGATTTTTAGCTTCCTTTGAAAGATGCTAGCTCTGTATACACTGAAGGGGACCTTTGATCTATTGCATGATTTACTACCTCTGGTACGACTATTCTCATTCCTTTGTATGTGTAACAAAACCATCACCAAGTACAGTCCTACAGACTGAGGGAAGTCTTGTCTCATACAGCCCTTTAACTTTGCTAAGTAGCCATATTAAGATTATAAAGTATTGAGTCGATATAAACAGATAACTCTACTCGGCTCATTATTATGGGCCACACTTCATTAGCAGAGTGTTGTAAAATATCTCAGAGAAATGGTTGGCAAGCTGCTCTTTGGTACCTTAGAATACAGTTCTCTTTCCCAGATTACTATGCAGATAACATGTCTGCTGCATGCTGATATTAACAAGACACTAAAACCTCAGAAATACATTTGTCAAGAGAGAAACATTCGCCAAATATGGATAGACTTTGAAACTTCAGTTTTGAGGGTTATATTTGCTAATTCAAATTTTTGTATACATTTGAAGAAATAAACTAATTTCATTTGTATATCGATATATAAAAATAGTCAATTACAGGAAATTCAATGTCCTAAAGGGCTACGTATTGTTTTTGCAGAATCAGGGAGGATGTTCACATGTTAACTTTGAGAAATGAAACTGAGTATTTCTAGCACTAGCCTTTTAAGAACTATGTTGAGATGATGTTTCCTTGTGGAAAGGTTTTGAAGAATTTGGTTTATGGATTCAGGGTCATCTCCTTTCCATTCCCATCTTCTCCCCTCCGCTCCTCTCTTGTCGTCTCCTCTCCCTCCTGTCCTCTTTCCTCCCTCCCTCCCTTCCCCTCCATTCTAATGTGGGTTGTCACCACACAGTTTTCAGTGCTGTCCCCTGTTCTACAGCACCATTTTTCTTGCTAATACTAACTGCCTTTTTGAGATTTGTTGGTTAGTGCAAGCTAATTGGACTATTATTGTTTTAGTGGATTTGTATATCTTTCTCCCTTTAATTTGGCCACATTTTATTTTTTAATTTAAAAAGTTATGAAATTGTATTTTTCACATGTATCATTTCTTGTATTATTATGTACTGGGAATGAGTTGTCTCATTTATTATTTTTTGTATATTTCTTTCTGGAAAACTGCATTGACTGACATTTCCAGAATGGTGCTGACTCCTATTTGAATGTATAATTCTGACTATTTCACTTTCAGGCTAGCTATGTTTTTGTATCAATCAGACAGTGTCTATTTGCTTATCCATGCTGACGAGGATTTATTTTTCATTACTGAATCAATTTACAGCTCCCGGAATTACTGACATGACACATCTTAGTCTACAGATTTGTAATTAGATGTCTCTGTGCCTGACTTGCTGATTTTTTTTCTGCTTTCTACATCATTTTAATAGTATTTTTCATGTTTATAATGTATATCTGTGCCAATGTTTATGTGCACTGAAGTGTACACATTTGTGTGCATACATGTGGAGGCCAGAGGCCACTCTTGCCTGTCATTCTTCAATTGCTATGTGCTCAGGTTTTGAGATAGGGTATCTCAAAGACCAGGAGCTCATCAAGTAGACCAGGCTGGCTAGCCTGCAAGGCTGAAGTATCCACCTGTCTCACTCCCTTGGGCCAGGATTACAACCACTTTTCACCATGCCAAGCTTTTCTACACTGGTTTTAAGGATTGAACACAGGTCCTCGTGCTAGCATGGCTAGTCAGCTGTTTACTGAGCTGCCACCCTAGTCTCCACTATTTCATTAAAAAAATCATATAAACAATATTTCATTATTCTATTTTAATATCCACTTAAGGTTTTAATTATACTTTTAAATGTTTTAATGTTTTGTAAGACAAAATAGTATTATTGGAATTAATGCAACACATTATGTCAGATCAAAAAACCTTATAAAATTTCAGTTTGATCTACCTTTTTATCCTACAGTTTGACTCCCAATATATTAGAAGTCCACACTATGAAGCCATTATTATTTGTATTCTCTTCTAAGGAAATCAAGTCAATAAGAAGACCAGGTCTGCTTTACTCACATACAATTTTCAGTACTCTTTATCATAATCGTGTCATTCTCCACGTGTTATTTTGGTCCAGTGGAAGGACTTTTGAAAGAGCTATTTGAGAGCCCTGGTCTGGTTTTCTAGCTATTACATCTTCTAGTTTTTATGTGTAGAGAAAAATATCTTTATGTGCTTTTATCCTTAGAGCAATATGAAGCCATTAGAAGGAATCGAGCAAGAAAATTCAATTATCATTTGAGTTTTTTAAGATCTCGCATCACTCTGGACAAATACTTACGTATAGTTGGAAGATGTGCCAAGAGGCAGTCTAGGAAGCCACGGGAATAGGACAGGCAGGGAGAAGGATGCAAAGTTGCAGAGGTGGAGATAGAGTCTTTTAAATAGCAGTTTGGCTTGTGAAATGGCTCTGAAGAGACATAAACATTTTTTTCTCTCAAAGTCTGGGCCTCACTGAAAATTTAAAAATTGACAATCTGGTTTACCAACATCTGGCTTACCATTCTGGTTTACTTTTTAATCTCCTTGTATTAAAAATCAAGATTTAGTTGTATAACTAAATTGATAATAAATACTGTATTATACGATTAAGGAACAAAGCCAAGAGGCACCGACTGATGCTAGTCTCTCTTTCTTGTTAATCTTTGATAAATTCATGTAAACTAGTCCTTCCTAAAGCCTTGTCTTACATACATATAATGCAACAACAGTCCCTTCTGGATAATAAAATCTATTATTTGCATAATTTAAAATGTGTTCTTTTTCTATTAACTGATTATTACAGAGTACCATTACCAGTCGCATGTGAGCTTTAGTGATCTAGATGATCACTAAACAAGGACAAGTGGAAGCATCGTACAGTAGTTACCTTTCTGGTGCCATAATAAAACACCATGACCAAGGCCACCTATAGAAGGAAGAGCTTATAGGGCTTACAGTTCCAGAAAGATAAGAGTCCATCCTGGTGGGGAAGGACTGGGACAGAGATGGCCAGAGGAGAAAGCTGAGAGTTTACATCTTTGAGCACACAAAGGAAGCAAAGAGAGAGATCAACTGGAAGTGGGAACAAGGCTGATGAACTCTCAGCTCACCTTCACTGATGTTTCCTCCAGCAAGGCCTCACCTCCCACGGAGTCCCATGCCCTTTCCAGAACAGCACCACGAGCTGACGAAGTGTTCAAGTACATAAACCTGTTGAGGGAGACCTCATTTAAGCCACCACATATCCCATCTCCATTTTCTTATTCTCTTCACAGTGGGGTGGGACGGTGGGAGGGATCAAGTGCTTATATGGAGGGTCTCCTCATCCGGTTGCTGAAAGTCTAGTAAATTCCAGTCATGGAAGCCCTAGTCCTAGGAAGTGTTAGAGAATACACAAAGAGCCTTACTACCTTGACCCCGGTGCATATACCGGTCCTGTAACAGGAATCCTAATCATCCTGCTACACATCCCACACAAAGAAAGGTCTTACACAGAATACCAGCAGTACTCCACAGAGGATATTTATAGGCCAGGAATCATGCTGCTGCTTCGAATCTCTTGTTCAATTTAACGTACATAGTGTAGCTATTGCATTTTAAAAATAATGAATGTATAAATAAATGAACTATATGAAACACGGGTAATATGCTATAAAACATGTGGAGATTTATGTCACAGACTGGCCTAGGAGGGACATAAAGATTTCATTTTTTGCTGTCAATTAATAATTTACATTCAGAGTCATCCTTCCTCCCACTTCTGGCCATATTTAAAGTGAATTGTTTCTCTTCATTGTAAAGATGGTCTAGGTTCTTTATATTAAACATGGGGCATGCATCATAAATTCATGCTGGTCTTCTTCAATGTAGCCAAGAATACAGACAAATTACTACAGTCTCTTTATTCTTAGATAATGGCTATGGCCTAATGACCTAATATTCCATTAGTCAAATTATTCTGAGTGTCTGTATTCATTAAGTAGAGGGAGAAAGAAGGTTTAGTCTTCTCTGTTCCTCTTTCTACATTTTATCTTACACTAGAAAGAGAAGGCGTCCTTGGAGATTTTTCAAATCCATAAGCTTTTCTTATACTGAGTAAGGAGTAAGGTATGTAAGGCCACTGCAAGAGGATTTTAAAATGGTTTAATACATCTGACCATCAATTTTCAACCAATAAGAACATATTGACTGTGTACAGTAAGATAGTGCTCCACTCAATTCTAGACATGTTTTCAGTAACAGGAGATTTTTCTGCCCAGATGTTAGAACTTAAAAAGGAAATAAGAAGTTAAGTATTATAAAGTGACACACTTTCTATGACAAGGGTAGGTTTGGTTCCTCGGTGAGATCCAAGAAAGGGGATGACTAGCTCTGCCAGCACAGCTGTGTGAAGAGAAGAGGGCATGCTGGGGAGAACACAGGGAGTGGTGACAGGAGTCCTGAAGCTTGAAAGCCGAGTGACTGATAAACAGGTAAAGGAAGAAGAGAGGGACAGAATGGAGAGAATGGCTTTGGAAGGCACAAACCTAAGGCACAGTGGGTACGTTCATGCATTTAGAGCCCATTTAGTAGATGTGAAGATAGGTGGTAAGAAACTGTGGCTGGGGAGCTGGACTGACAGTGGACTACACATTGCCTGTGGGTATTGAAATGTAGCCTGGAGGTTAGAAAACAGTTCTCCCGAGAGTGGAGGCTTCCTATTAACAACATCAGGAGCACCTGGGAACCTCAGAGAGGCCCATCCTCAGGCTTCCTCTAAACTTCCTGAGTCAGAAATCCTGGTTGTTGGAGCTCAACAATCTGTGACAGCTTTTGAGGTGATTTGGTATATGCTAAGCTTTGAGAATAATACAGCAACAAGTGGACATTCTTCTGGATAGTTATATATTTGACTCTGTGTTTTAAAATGTAGAGTGTGGGTCTCTGGCTAGGACTCCTATATTAAACCTCACCAACCCACAGCTCAGGTACCATTATGGAAGAGTAGGTAGAATGATTTCAAGAGCCAGAGTTGATGCATGAACATCGGGAAGCAGAAACTTTCAGGCCTCTGGAAACTTGTTCATATGAACTTGCAGCAATGCTGACGACATACATGAGACCCATGCTAACTCAGTCAAGCAAAAATCCAGCATGGAGCAGGGGAAATGGGCAGCAGGCCCCAACCCTAACCTAGGAACTATTAGCAAATGTTTACTGTGGAGTGAGAGAGAGGAGATCTTTAAGGGAGTAGCTCCAGGTAAGCTGACTAGACTCCAGTGGATGAGCTTACATCAAGTGACACTTGGATAGAAATGCTTGACCAGACAGGACTTAACTTATATGACAGAACACCTGGAATATGGGGGGAGAGCGACGGGGTTGGGGAGGTGGGAAGGAGTCTGAATTTGATTAAGATGTATTATATAAAATGCACAAAACTCAGTAAAAACATTAAAAATGGAAAATAAATTTAAAAGATGATTTTTGAGAAGTTATGATTCAAAAAGGAAGGGACAGGAAGACAGAAACGTCACATAGATAAACATTGTCAAAAGATTATGAAAGCATTTTACCTTCCTGAAAAGATGAGGTATGTGTGTGTGTGTGTGTGTGTGTGTGTGTGTGTGTGTTTGTGTGTGTGTGGGCCTGAGAGAGACACACACAGAGAGAGACAGAGAGATTATGAATAAAGGATATTTAAATAGATAATTTGATTAACAGAAAAAGAGGAACCAGAGACACCACCGGTAGCCTAATTCTCTCTTTGAAAATCTGGTAGAGGAAAACGGGACTAATCGTAAGGTAGAGACTGTGGAAGGAGGAGGTCTTCTGATTTGGGCCCAGATGAGATTGAAGTTAATAAAAAAAACAGTGATTAAATAGGATGCTATATACCCCAGAAGGAGATGTGGATGAGAAGAGTGGATGCAGTCCATAGACGGTGGAGAGAATACAGCCTGGGGGGAGAATACAGATGCCTGTGGAGAGAACTGCAGTCTATGAAGTGAATACAGCCTATGGAGAGAACAACAACCTGTGGAGAAAACGAGAGTTTGTGGACGGAACTACAGCCTTTGGGGAGAACTACAGCCTTTGGGGAGAATATAGCTTGCAGGGAGAAGTACCTTAAGTAGAGAGGATCGAGCAGTGTGGTGCCCGAGGTCACATAGGGCTAGTGAAACACCTGTTTCCCTCAGTTACTCTCTCGGTGACAGGGTAAATTGTTCACTGTCTTATGGTGTAAGAGGAGAAACAGGACCAAAGGGAGAGAGAATTCGAGGAAGGCACTGATTACTGGTGCCAAATGATGGAAAGATGAAAGCCCCGAAGAGTCTTCTGGCTTTGATTTTAGGAGAACATGGGCAACTAATAATAAGACAAAATTTCTATATTGTGACAAAAGTAGTTTTTCGTCAACTCCTGGCCAGAAGTGATGATCGTCCCTTATTTTAGAAGACAGTGCTGGTGTTTTTCTGCCTTTGAACAAGACTTCAACATTCCTGTGATGTTGCAGTGGGAATCAGGGAAGTCATTTGTGACTCGCCCTTGGTACTAGGCCTCAGTCGGACAGCAGAAATACTGTGTACCCCCTGCATTGCCAGAGCTGGCGACAGTCCTTAACAAGGGTGATAGTCCGCCACTTCTCTCTGCCATCTCCATCGTCATCTCCATCGTCATCTCCATCTCTACCTCTCCCCACCCAAGAGAATTTCATGAGACTCAGCTTTTTGGAATAAACATTCTTTAATTAAATGTCCTCCACACCCATTATATGGAGTCATAACCTCTTTCCCGTGCTTTTCACACCAAACTAGCCTGTGTTTCATTGCCCTCACCTCCACACAAGGGCAGGAATCAACTCAATAAATAACCTGAGCTGAAATAAAATATTCTAAGGCTCTCTGTCTTCTTATTTTTAGAACTGGGTTAGAAAGAAACTTGTCCCTGGAGTTTAGAAGAATTAGTTCATGATACCCAAAAGCACTGAGCACTTAATTGGCTTCTGGTTTAATTTTGGGTGTCTGGGACAGATCCTATTTAATAATTTAGGCTCCATTATTTTAAGAGAGAATTGAATGACCTTTGGATATTGGGGTGTGTGTTTCCTTAGAAATCCATGGATAGCTGAGCTGCAAGCAGTCTAATTGTCACACATACCATTTGGCTCACAGTGACAAGTGGCGTCTTTACTGGTGACTTCCCCCAACAGCCTCAGCTTTGCTAGCATAGGGGAACTGTCCAAGAACCAGGTTGTACAGCTTGTCCTCTCTTAGGAAATTATTTATATTATGAACAAATCATATTAATTCAATAGAAAGAAAATCTATTTGGACTATATATGAGTTTGAGGAAAGAATCCTGAGGAAATTGCATCATTTTCTGCTAAGAAATTAGTAGCAAAAATGACATATTTCTGGAAAACAGTTTCTTATATTTTCTAAAATCATATGGATATTATGAAGCCAATAAATACATGAAATCACAACCTTTAAAAGGTGAATCTCTATGTTAGGGAACATAAATATTCATGATCTGACTTGCCCTTTGTATTTTATAGTACACGTCATACGGACGAATAAAAATGTGCTCCCCAGACAAATAATTGGAATGACTGATAAAATTACTTAGTGATAATTTCATTGATTCTTAACTGGTTTGATAGAATTATTTCAAAATTTAATTTATCTGATAAAAATTTATTATGTTCTTTCTGCAGCATAGATTCAGCTGTTTAATGTCGGAGCTTTGAATGCATACAAAGCTGACAGCATCTTGATGAGTGTACAGCTAGATGAGAGGGACAACAAGCAATTACAATTACACATTTGTTGGGTGTCCTGAGGAGCAAAATTAGAAGAGAATGTATAGTATTGTAGATGTGTGAAGATTTGGGGGTCTGGGCTTCCTGAAGAAAAGAAAAGTTTAAAACTTTGATTTGAAGAATTTGTAAGTGGAGCAGAGTTGTTCAGTTATGTCTAAGGAGAAGAATCAAAGACAGGACACAAATGAGAAAGGACTCAGAAAGGCTGCGGGCCAGTACCAGTTAGAGAAGAGTGAAGGACCAGGAACCAGACGGAGAGTTCTGCCAGATGCAGCATGTCTTATGTCAGAGATTTTGTTTCATCCAAGCCCACAGGAAGCAGCTGTTGGTTTGAACATATGGACACTTTGATTACATTTCTGTACGAGGTGTCTTCATGGAGAAGGACTGAAAAGGAATGTGAGTGCAAGTGGCTTTGAGGCTGTGACAGTGGTCCAGGTCGGGTGTTGACTGGTGACTGGTGGCTGGCTCGGATTATAGAACGGTTATGAAATAAGGAGTGTGTCTGGTTCTGAGGGATACTTAAACTGCAGAAACAAAGGTTTTGGTGAGAGCATGCATGCCTGTGCAAGTACAACTGTGTGTGTGCATGTTTGTGTGGGTGCCCGTGTGTGTGTTTGTGTGTGCACGCGCACACACGCACGCACGCACATGCTCCCGTGTAGGTTTTAGGTTTCACTTAGAAACAAGGGTAACTAGATTTATAGCTTGAGAAGTTGAGTAGAAGGCAGTGACCATTACCAAGTGTTACAGACTTTCTGATAGAATCCACTGAGAATGAATTATACTTTTTGGCATAGTGTTAAATGGCATAGCATACAAAAGTAAATTTAAAAATGTATCATCACATTGCAGTACTATTTCTATGTATATTCTGTCCTCAAGAAACATGATTATTGCGGGATTTTCTTTGAAGGAAAGTCCACAGAATTCTTTTATAAATTAAAATCACCCTTATATTTTTATTATTTTCTTATTTTTATTTTAAGTCTATAAGTGTATTGTCTCCATGTGTGTAAATGTACCCATGCTATACAATGTACCTGGACTCAGAATAGGGTGCTGAGTTCCCCTGGAACTGGAGTTAAGGATGGTTGTTAGCTGCCATGTGGTTGTAGGGAATGGAACTTGTGTATTCTTCAAGAGCAGCCAGTGCTTTTAACCACTGAGCCATCTCTTCAGTCCCTAAAATCACTTGTATAGATCTTTATAGTTAACTTCAGAGTATTTTTACAGCAATATCAAAGCTTGATAGCTTACACAATAAACATACCTAAAGTATGAAAATTTTATCTTTCTACAAATGAATAACATTACTGTTTCTAACAGAGTCACCTCTGCTCTCTTTCCTAGCACATTTTATTTTCTTTTACTTGTGGCTGGACATACTTCTGTACCACAAACCACCCAATACATCCAGTTAAAGTTCCTGGGCCTCCCCATTTCATGGATCCCAGTTGTAACTCTTGGAGTTTTTGGACACAATCTGTTTCTATAGGCTTCATGAACACAAGATACACTTGCTGAGTAATGACTGACTTTCTCTTCTTCATGTCATCTTCTTCTCACCCGTATCACATAGATGATCTCATCCACTTCTTACACCAATACCCTGTGATGAATACCCCTATTTGACAAGTGGAGAAACTGAGTTTTGGTGTGGATACATAAATTAATTGTACAATTAATAAAATACAAAATATGGACTCAAAAGTCAAATTTTCAGATCCACAAGTCCCCAAGTCTTTGCTCTTTTCCTTTTTCCTGAGACGTTATCAAGTTATATTACTGTGGTTCAGATATTTCAGGTCAAATCGTCTTTTATATTCTCACTTGCCTTGTCTTAGATGAGATTCATAAATTGCCAAAGGTATGCATCCAATATTTTCCTTAATGATTTGTCTTATTCAAGCATCCTATTTTTTGACAAATTAAGCTTCTAGATGACTGAATCATTGTTTTATTTTTAAAACCATCTATTCCTTACTTTTTGAGACAGAGTTTTGTTTGCTTTTGTTTTCGGAAGAGGATTTCACTGTAGCCCAGGTTGGTCTGCATCTTGCAATGTAGTCTAGACTGTCCCAGAAGTCACAATCCTCTGGTCAGACTCTTCAAAGTGCTGGGATTGCAAGCATGTACCATCACTTCTGATTGAAGCTCTGGTTGCTTTAAAGTGAAAGTGTAACTTCTATTATTAGTTTCTTAACTATTTTAATCATTATGTCGTATATGGGTCAAGCATCAGATAGTTCGCTGAGTTCCTATGCACAGTCTCCGTCTACAGGATTCTTCCTTCAAATCTTTTCCTCAGTACAACTGTGTGACCTTATAGCTCCACTCTTCTAACTGGTGACTGCTGATGTGATCTAAGGTTATCCGAGCTGCCAGTGGAAGCCACAGGGGACTGATGGGTGAACTTGCCACCCAAAGAGCCCTTTACCAAACTACATTTCTCTCCCAAGAAATTCAGCTAAGTTAGCCAGCTCAGTGTGTAGGGCTGAGTTATGAGAGGGGAGCACAGGTACCTATAGCTACTGGGTCGATGTCATAATAACCTTATTTCTTCAGAGCCCTGGAACCAGGGGCAGTCTCGGGATTGAGATCTGGTCCCTGAAGCCAGGCTGGCGATGGTTTCTGTTCTGTGATAATCCTTGTTTTTTTTTTAAAGATATTGCCATACTTTATTTCTATGTAAAATCATAAAAATCATACAAATAACAGACAATAGATCCATCTCTCTCTCTCTCTCTCTCTCTCTTTCTATGTGTGTGTGTGTGTGTGTGTGTGTATGTGTGTGTGTTTGTGTTTGTGTATGTGTATATAGCTCAGGGTCTCCTGGAACTTGCTCTATAGCTGAGGTTGGTCTCAAACTTATCATCCTCCTGCCTCAACTTCTTGAGTATTTGGATTACAGATTCGTGTACACACCATGCTCAGCTAGATCTTTGCTTTTCATTGCATTAATTCATGTAACAACAATAACAATATTAACTACTGACACTACTTACTACGTGGAGACCACATGCAAGGGACTGTTCTAGGTTCAAATTGTGTCTTTTAGTTCTGAGGATCTTTTCAGTTCAACGTCATCAACCTTTGTTAGTAGATGAAACACAGGAGGCAGAGAAGTTGCAGGAACAGATCAAAGCTGCACATACTCGATGGTGTGGGGTTCAAGTTTCTGTCTATGTGATCTCAGATTCTGCATCTCTATGGAGTCTTTCACCTTTACTTGGTTTTAAGGATTCTGTAATTTCCTGACATTGAAATTTTATTTTTCTGTTCTTGTGAAATGACTGCCCTTGTTTCACTGAAAGCAGTTTTATTTCCTTTTTTTGTTTGAAAGCAAATTTGTTTTTTCACTCTTAGGCTATTTTCTGATCTTGTCTAAGAAGATCCTCCTTCCTTAAGGCGCAGTTCAATCTGTACTGATCTAAAGTTCTCCTGTCCTACCTGCCTTACCCTGCCTTATTCCACAGCAAAAGCATGCTTTTCATTGCCATCCTTTGTGCTGATCGATCAGTGTTGCTTCACATAGTAAGACTTTTTCCCCTAGTTAAGCTGATTTGATATCCAGAGTCACTTTCTCTGTTTCTTTGGAAATGAGGTCAGGGTAGACTTCATCTCAACAAATGCTCAATTTGTTATCTGCAAGAGTACACTGATTAAATAATATGTATAAAACAGATTGTGTATTCTGTTTATATTGATGCATTTGATACTAAAAAGTAATTCAGTTAACTTAAAAAGAATTTTAGTGAGTTGATAATTTAATGGCTACATTTTGTATGTTTACAGGGTATGCCTCACGAGTCAGGTATGGTGGCACATTTAATCCCAGCACTCAAGAGGCAGAGGCAGGCAGATTTTTCTGAGACTGAGGCCAGCCTGGTGTACATAGCGAGTTCCAGACCAGCTGGGGCTACAAGGAGACCTTGTCACAAAAAAAGAAAGAAAAAGTAAAAACAAAAGAGTACACCACAGTTTAGCTTTGAATGCTAGATAAAGAGGAGGAAAATGGTGGTCAGCGTCTCTGTCTTTACTGCCTAGCATCCATGCTTTCTCTGTTCTTGGTGATAAACAATAATTTTATTGTACTTGTTTATTATTATTATTATTATTAATTATTCTTAGTCCAAGGTAGGAATGATCACTTCTAGCTTCATGTCCACTGGAGCTGCACTAATCTAGTCATTCCGACTCAGGAGTGGACAGAGACTCAAATAGAGGAAGTGAAATGCAAAGAAACTGCCATGGCAAGGAGACTGTCATAGCCTCAGTTGTCACCGTGACACACCTGGGAAGAAGGAACCTTAGCTGAGGAATTTCCTCCATCAGATTGCCTGTGGTCATGTCTGAGAGGCATGGTCTTAATTGCTTAGAGATATGGGAGTTGTAAGCGTCAGTTTTGGTTTCCATCAGTGATAGACTATAACCTGTAACACAAATAAGCCTTTTCCTCCCACAAGTTGCTTTTGGTCACGATGTTTACCATTGCAACAGAAAGCAAATAAGAACAGCCTTTTAATATTTTGGGAGGATTGGCTATGCTGGGATTGAACCCAGGTTCTTATACATGCTAGGCAAAATATACTTTCATAGAAACACGTCCCAGATGGGTGAGAAGTTTTCTGAAGCCACTGAAAGGAAGGCCTGACTGTTCTTTCCTAATCATGTTAGTAATGAGAAGGATGTGAGCCAGGAGCTACTGGAGGCTACACGGGTTAGAAGCCAGTGGAGAAACAAACAAAACTGGAGAAATGAAGTTCAGATGTCCCTGAGAAAGTTCTTTTATGAGACAGAAACAACTTTACTCTTATTTCTTCAAACACCTTGAGGCCACAGGTCTGTGGATTTGGCTTCATTCACCCTGAGTAGAGATTTATGTCATGTGGGATCACAGGAATGCTAACTGATTTATTTCAAGTATGAGATTAAATTCTTCACTGGTCATCCCTTCCAAAACAAACAGAAACTCCTGACATTCTTCTCAATCTGTAATTTGTCATTAGCTCGTTTCCCTCACTTCTACCATGATCAAGTATTTTAGAACTTTCATTATACAAAAAATAAAGCATAGTGTATGAGCAGGTGAAATGTCCACAGAGAAGGCCCTGACCCTTTTAAATTATGAATCTGAAGGGTTTCTATGTTCTTTAGTATAAGCTAGATCTGCACAGAATTCTTAGGATTTTTAATTTCCATTTTGTGTGCTTCGTACTGGTATAAGTCAGTAATGCCTGTCCTAGATCATAAAAATGTTAATCATAGAAAGCTTGCAAACTTGCTTGCAGGAAACAGGAATGTGTAAGTGCAGCTCTGTGCTTAAGAAGTGACTGTATGTCAGGACTGACGAAGTCTTCAGTGCAAAAAACCTTAAATTGGGCAACACGTATCACTTCGCTTTAAACACAGAAACGTCTCCAAATTTTTTGTTATAAAATAAATGACAAGTTTCTAGCTCGATGCCTTGCTGTTTGATTTGAGAGCAGGTGGATACAGAGCTTACACAGTCAGCAATATTGATATGCACTGCTCTGGAATACCTATTAGCAGCATTCAGTGAAGTATAAACCATCAGAGATCTAGGATTAGCAAGAAATTATTGTTTAACTGCCCAAGATTATTATTCAGCTTTAGCTTTCAGAGTATCCAGATCTGTAAAAATGGCAACATGATTCCATTTTAAATGTCCCTGAAGTCAACTGACTCTTCCTGTTAACTGATATATATATGCTGAAAAATGCAGTCTGAGTACGCTATGATTATGTTCTATTCTATACACTTAGGAAAACACTTTAAGAGAGGTGTTCTCGTTGCAAGATCTATACTACTCAGACTGGATGTTTGTGTCTTCTGTAGTTCCCCAGTTGCAGCTATACTCTTCGGTATGAGGGTGTTTGGAGCTTCCAGAGGTAGCCAGGATTAGAAGAGGTCATGAGGTCATGATGAGATTAAAGCCCTTGTGAAAAGAGGAAAAAATACAAAATGTATCTTCTCTACTATTAGAGAATACAGTAAGGCGGTAACTATGTGCAAACCAGAAAGGATGTCAGCATGAGCTTGACATTGCTGGCACCTGATTTCCAAGTTCCAGCCACCAAACTTCAAAAGAGGATAGTTGAGGCCACCCTGCTAATGGGAGCTCCTTAAAGTGGCTCAAAACTGACTGAGACATATACTGTGCATAGGAAGAAAAGTGAATCTTTGTTAGAATGCTTTAGGCTGCAAGTAAAGGAACACCACAATTAAAGTGACTTGAATCGTGTGAGCTTGTACTTGACACAAGAGTTGGCTGGTCCTGGCTTTTAAGGATCTTTTTCTGTCCTTCCAATGCCCATTATAATGATTTGCTTTTAGCTTTCCAGAACGTCTTCTCACAGCTACAATATAATTACTGGGTCACAGGGACATCCTCCCACAACATGACCAGAGATAGAAAGAGGTCTTTTACTAGGGGATAAAATACTTGCCACAAACTCTCAGAAAATTTGTGGCAAGGTCCCCTGACTGGCACTGGCTTGTATAGCTTTGTCAGTATTGGGTTGGGAGGCCCCGGGAGGTAAGAACACAGTGTTCTCCATGTCGACAGTGGGCAGACAGTGGAGAGAATTAGTAGGTGAGTTACCCATGTCTAAACTGTCAGACTAACCTGTCACAAGGCTGCTCTGCAGACAGGCAGAGACAGTGGCACCTGCTATTTGCCAAATCAAGCAGGGCATTAGAATTCCAAATCAAATGAAGATTGATGGACTTGCCTTTGGATAGGGTGGAAAGTTTTAACTTAAACTCTTCATTTTTAAAATCAGACTCATTTATCAGGAATTTGGGATTCTACCAGGTAGCAGCCTGCATGCTAAAGGAACATTCTAGTTTATTCTGCTGTCAATAGAGACAACGTTGTGCATCATAATAAAAATACCTCTTGCATATGTGGACTGATGCCTCGCTTCCTAATCGTGGTAATTTATTTCATTGTGCCTTGTTACTGCCAAAAGCCTATGCATGCTTTATAAACGGAACTCCATCTTGCTTAGGAAAAGGTACCATTTCTAATTCAAGACAATATATGCGTAATTATGTTACTTGGAGTGGCTGCATTCCTGGCAGGCAGTCTTACCCTGTAGCTGTTTTGTTTTTAATCCTGAAAAAGCATATTTAAGTAAACATACTCATATACAATATGACTAGAATGAAATTCTAAACAAAGCTAGCGTAAAGCCTGTTTCAATGTCCCATATATAACTATTGAATGGGTTCTCTCTTGTTTATTGTTAATTCATTAATGAACGTTGTTGAAGCATCAATTTCTGTGTTTTAAAATTAACATTTATGAAATCTCTAACATGTATAGACTATCATACTAAGATTTAAGTTGGACTGTAATGTCAACTTAAGAAAGGGGCTGGAAGACTAGCTAAGGCTAGACTGAAAACAACAAAAAGAGAATGCAAGCAAGGCCCAGCTACCGATTACTACCAGACAAGACTGAGGCCAGGACCAAAGCCTCAGCTCTTCACTGTTAAGACTTCTGTCTGAAAATTACTAATGTTTTTGGCCACTGTGCTCTTGTCAATATCGCAAGTGCTGCTGATGTGTAGACTCCTCTAAGTCTTACAAAAAGCCCTAGCAGCTTTTTCCAAGATTGTACCACTTACCAGTGTCCATAACTTGCGGATGGAAAGAAAACTGAGCATGATAAAAAGAGAAGACTACAGGGATGTGGGAAGGGAAGGAATCCGATCCCCTGGAATCTGGTTGAAGCCTCTCACCATCTGAGCATCATGGCACAATGAACATATCTGCTGTGAAAGTTGCCAACAAAGAGTTAATAGTCCTTCCATATATAGGTATTTCGACGCAGTGGTAAAGAAAGATGGAATCATAAAATTTTCAGATAAATGAATGGGTCTAGAAACTGTTATACTAAGTGAAGTAACACAGAGTCAGAAAAACAAACAATGTATGTTCTCTCACCAAATCTTTACAGGTTAGTTATGCTAATATGTATCCTGATGTAACTGCAGGAGACTGGAAAATGGAAAGGAACCAGGGAAGTAAAGGGAAAGAAGGAGCCTGAGATAAAACAGTAGGGGACAGGTGTTACTGAGAGGTAAATAGGTAAAACAAGGTATTTACGTGGGAGGGGAAGAAGAAGTGTTATACATAGAACCACGGGAATGGAGGGGGAGAAGCTCAGGACAGGGGGGACCACAGGAAACAGATCACCAAGGGTGAAATAGGGGAAATTGGGGTGCCTTAACTGGGGAGGGAAAAGGGAGGGCTAGACGGAGAGAGAGAGAGAGAGACAGAGAGAGAGAAAGAATATAAATAATGCTTAGTTCGTGTGAAAAATCAGAGGGAAACATATCAGTTCAAAAACCTACTGAAAAATTACACATACGATATCTCTACACAAGTCCACGTGCATGGCTGAAGGCTATAGAACAAGACACAGTGCCAGACAGGAGAAACCTTCCTTCAAGTTACTAACTAGGGTAGTCCAAGAGACTCCCCAAATTACACAGGCTATTACCACAGCCCTTGATTGCCTCCCAAACACTGAACATAAGACGCTCTTGCTGAAGACAGGATATGCTTTGGACACAGGACTTGGAACAATGGAGCTGGAACTGACGTGGAAACCTTTTCCCTGAAAGCTGGCTTTCATAGTTTTAGAGAATACTATGCAAGCTGCTAGGTGAGAATATCAATCAATGGTCCAACCCTAGCTTTGATGCCTAATAACCTCCACAGTGTCAAGCACAGAGAACTGTTTAGGGACGAAGTGGCACTTTTATCTTGTGGGTAATCAAAAGCTATATAATTGGATTTAAATCACACTCAGTGGTGGGGGAACTCATGGGTGGTATAGTAAACACAGCCAAATATACATAGATAGAGAGGTCACAGATCTTGGAGAAAACCCTAAAGCTGTCACATCTCTAGACAAATGTAATTTTTTACTCTGTACTAAATATGGATCCTTATATTTACAGACACGAATGCCAGTCACCACTCATCAAAGAGGCTTCTTTTGCAACAGAGACTATTACAAAGTTCTAAAACTGGTCACACACAGAGATTAAGTGTTTATAAAATACCCAACCAAATGTGACACATCTACAATGGAACCTCTGCACCTAAGGCTCAGGACACAGTGGAGCAAGTGGGGAAGAATGCTGCTACATCTCTCAGTGCTCATCAGTGAATCTTCCTCATGCCACAGAGGACAATAAACACTAAAAGGCACAAATGGCCAAAGCGTAGCGAATAGGAGTCTGCAGAGTGTGGGTCCTTGGACAGGACTCCTCTATCAAACTTCACCTCCCCAGAGCTCATGGACCATTGGGGAAGAGAAGGTAGAAAGACTGTAAGAGCCAGGAAAGGAGGCCCATGACCATATGGAAACAAAGTCTTACAAGCCCCTGGGACCCTGCTCATATGAACCTACAATGATGTTGTCAACATGCCCAAGACCCATGCAAATTAAGCACACAAAACCCCTGCGTAGACCTGTGGAAATGGGTAGTAGGTCCCAAAGCTAGCCAAAGAACTATTGGCAGTTGGTTACTGCTGGGTGAGAGAGAGTTGATCTTCTTTAAGGGAGTGGTGTAAGGAGCTGACTAGACCCCAGTGGATGAACTTGCACAAGTTCATTTGGGTACACAAGCTTGACTCAATAGGTTTTAACATAAATGACAAAATGAATGGAATTTGGTGGTGGTCTGTGAGAGAGTACAAACGGGTCGGTATAAAGATGATTAAAATGTTGTGTATGAAAAATTCAATAAAAATATATAAGTAGCAATGTGTCATCTCAAGACCTAAACATGATCCTGGACATTTCCTGAGCCTCTCAGAATCTCAAACAAGACTGTCAACTTTGTTTATAGTGAAGATATCTAGTCTTCCTACATTCTTGTGATCTACAGTTTATCTTAGCAGTAAGGGGCTACTCAGAACCGCCCTGTGATCTTGCTTAGTATTCTTAACAACCCTTTGAATATAATCAAACCCCACCAAAATCATGTATATGACTGTTGAGCAGACAGAGAAGTACCTACTCTACATTGAGAAGTCCACACTCACACACAGTATGTCTATCTCTGTCTTTCCTGGGCACAGTTTTCTTTCTTAGACCGCATACTTTAGCATCTAGGTATCTAGCTATCTAGCTATTTGTCATCTGGCTATCTATAAATATGTATTTTAGTGAGGTTGGTAAAATGGCTCAATGGTTAAAAGCACCAGCTGCCTTGCAGAGGACCAGGGTTCAGTTCCCAGCACATACATGGCAGCTGACAACTATTCTTAACTCCAGGTCCAGATCTGAAGCTCTCCTTGGTCTCTGTGGACAGTGCATGCACATGGTGCACTGACATACTACAGGCAAAGCTCTCATCCACTCATACGCACTCAGAAAATAAAAATAAATAATTTAAAAAGTCTTTGAGAGTGGTGAGTGTTTTCAGCTCACACCCATGCTCTGCTTTGGGATGTGTTTTCCTTTCTAAGAACCTCTCTTTCTCAACCGTCCTGCTGAGCCTATATTAAAATATCTTTACTAACCCCCAAAGCTGCTTCATATTGGCACTTCCTGAAATTTATTTTTCTTTGAAGACAAGGATCTGTTTTAACCTGAATTAAGATCCCAAAAAGAAAATGGAATTCTTCAGGCTGAAAGGCAGTCACTCAGAGAGAAGATGTATCCCCCTCCCTCCACCCTTGAGGACTACAGTTATTCCTGCTTTATATTCAGTGTTGTCATGTTGCTATTCAAAGGAAAGAGGACATACATCAATGGCAATGCTTTTTTTATTTTTAAATTACTTGCCTGATGGTTTACCACAGCCAAATTTCAATGTAAACTCCATTTCTTGTAATCTTCCACACACAAAAGTACCCTACAGAATAAAAAAAAAAAAAAAAAAGTTAATAATCATAAAATTGTCACCTTTCCTTCTAGGAAAGTTAGAAGTCATTCAGAGCAGCACAATATTCACGTGTTTACTATTTTAAAAAAGAGAGAGAGAGAAAACTGCTTTATAACACTCAGTCAGTCAGTCCCTGGACACTGGAATTGCATGTCTATGCTAGTTTCAAGCTCGCTGCCCTTAGAGATGACTTATTTGGGCTGCGTAGCAATTTCTCTTCTTGTTTGTTGTCAATTTCAAGAAAAAGTAAATCCAAACTAAAAAAAAATCTGCTTTGAGCACATCACAAAAGGCATCAGACAGTGAAATACATCCAGCTGATGAGAAGCAGAGATGGTGGGGGATCATTCACTTGGGGCGGGGCTGCGATGCCTGCTTAGCACAGCTCAGTACTGAAATTAGTACTCTTACAAAAGAAATTCCCACACACTCAGTAACACAAAATAACAGCCACGTTTAGCATATGATTTCAATGGTGGATGGCTTCTCTGGTGGGAGGCTCAAGGAGCCACGATCCAGGTGTCCACAGGGACAGGCTCTAACTGCAAGCTCTAGGGTTTCAGCCTCCACATTCGCTGGCCGAATTCGGTTGCTTCTGTTTGTAGGACGTTTCCTGCGTGTCTCACAGAGGGGCGCCTTCCTGCTCCTTCTCCCACGCGTCTGCTTCATCTACAGAGCCTGGGGTGGTGTATCTTTCTGGAGGGATTCTCCTCATGCTTTTCATCTGTCTCTGAATTCTCCTTTGCGACCACCTAGAGAAGCCGCTTTTACAGAGCTGGAGTCATTAGCTTGGAACTGTATTTTAAGGTCAACTGCTTGGCAGTCTTCATCAAATCTGCCAAATGCCTTTTTGATCATGCAGTGTAACAAAATGTTAGGAATAACACCAGGGCTGAGATTATGGAGGGATGTTGGAATTCTGGTTAATAGACAAAGCAGTGGTTTTCTTGACCATTTCTTAAGCTACAAAAACTCCATGAGATACAGAGCTGTAGATACTGAAGGTGTCTGAAGGAGATGTTTGGTGCTGCGGTGCTGAAACACAATACTGAGTTGACAATGCTCCAATCATAGAACACATTCAAGAGATATGTATGCTTCGCTGTGCTTTAAGAGTGGACAAGGAATCAGAGAAAATGTTTTATGCTTTTATGGTCTTTCATATAAAAAATTCATGGATTATTCTCTTTTTCTGAATCTTGCAATTGATCTATGACACAATGTCAGGGTTGCCTCTGACATTTTTCGAACATATTTTATTATTTTATTTTTGTGTTTACGAGAGTGTGGCCTTCATGTGTATATGTCCACTTGTGTCAGAAGAGGGTGGATGTCAGATTCCCCTGGAACTGGAGTTATGGATGGTTGTTAGCCACCATGTGGGTGCTGGGAATCAAACCCCGGTTCCCTGCAAGAGCAGCCAGTGGTTTCAACAACTGAGCCCTCTCTCCTATTCCCTCTTTGACCTTTAAGAAACATATATATTTGGAATAGATTTCAGAAGTCTTTTGTTTATAAATGATCAAATTTAGCTGAACTACATTAAGCAAGACTCTTGGAAAAAAGCTCATAAATGAGATTTGAGACTTAATATCATGTTATATAGCAATGTTACTTTAGTTTTTCATAGGACAACAATGGGACCTACAAACCCCGAGTGCTGTTTATTAGTTATGTCAAGGTTCGAGTGCTACTTCCCAAAGACGGTTTGCATGTAGAAGTTGGCCTACATGTTCATGTTCCTTACTGAGGATCACTTTGCATAGAAGTTGGGCTTAATTGCTTATTTCGCCTAAAATTTTGATAAGACATATGTCTCCTTATAATTCCAATAAAGATAAATTTTGACTAGATTCTGCTTATAATTCACTTATAATTTCTGTTCTGGCAGAAATAAGGGGGATCCGAGCACCCACTGTTTTCCATTGCTGAAAAACTCACCCTGACAGAGACTGACTTAGGCTCTCAGACAGTAGCCACACATTCCCAGTCCCAAGCAAGGTGCATACCTTGGGGACCCAGGACAGGTATGAAGATCATTGAAGACCTCTCTAGGCCAGTGCTCTCCACAGAGAGGAGAGCATGTTGCCATTTTGTGTGTGAGAATAAAAAGACAGGGGAGTGACGTCTTGTCTTTAGAGAGCTGAGGAACTGTACTTTATTACTATTAGGAGAGCTGTAGGGTAATCCTGCAGGTAGAATATAGCTTAACATTTGACAGGCCTAAAGAGACAGTAGAACCTTTTCTTTTCCTTCACTTCCCTTTGACCCAATATAAAATTGCAACTTTGTGTTTTGCATTCAAAAAAAGTCATTTGTTGAATTTCTATTGCCACAATGGTAGTCTGCCTACTTTTCGAGAGCCTTTCTTTCCTGTTTGATTTAATAGATTTTTGTTGAAACTGGTGTATGTATTACACAAATTGTCACCTTTGATAACTATTATCTATGATAATAAATCTTTTTTTCTGTCCTTCCTAAGCACTCCCCTGCCTCCTCTTCCCCAGGGAGGCTTAGCCATGTCTTTTTCTCGTGCTGGTGATGTGGAATGGACACCTGCCAGGTTAGAAAAGAAGATAACACTAGCACAGGAAAACTACCTATTCCAAGAGTTTGAGATCCCGTGTTGTAGTGTGACTCAGCTTACCCACACCTCCACAATGACAGAGCATTATTAACTCTTCTCTTTCCATTGTATCAATATTGTGATTTTAGTCTTCTGATGACTTTCGAGCTTGGGGGAACTTTAGTTAACAACATGCATATGTTCTGTCTGATCTAGACTGATCTTGACATTCTGCACCCCTCGCCATGTAAAACATGTTCACCAGTCAACTGGCGAGTTTCAAAGTCCATTAACGTTCTCACATAATATCCATTTTTTGTAGTGCTAAAATGATGAATGACAGTGTTTAAGAGAGCTGTGAAAGAATGCATGAATTTGGATGACTATAATGATTAATTGATTATAATTACTCCCATTTTAGATAGACAACTTGTGAGATTTAATAGTCATATTAATTTCTTTTCTTGTTGCTGTGACCATACACAGGCAACATAAAAGAAGAAGGACTTGCTGACTGCATTGGTTCACAGTTTGAAGGTGCAGTCCACCGTGGTGCGGAAGTCATGGTGGCAGGAACTGAAGGAGGCTGATCGCATGCATCTGCAGTCAGGCCGCAGACAGAGCTGAATGCTTAGGCTCACCTCAGTTTCTCTTTTATACTCAGTACAAGACCTCAGCCCATGAGAAAGTGTTGTCCACATTTAAGGTGGGTCTTCTAACCTCATTTAACCCATTGTAGATATTCACTCACAGGCATGTCCAGAGACTTGTCTCCTAGGTAATCTGTCTAAATGACAATATTAACCATGGAAGAATATTAGACTAAAATGCATATGTAGGAATGCAAATGTCTAAAAGACCTGTGTTTTTGCCCAATACATTGGAAAAAATTTTCAAAAAATTCAAACAGTTCAAAAATTTCCAAAACCAGAGGGTGCTACCTGCTCACAAAGCATCACAAAATGGAGACGTAGTGATGAATTCTCCAGGGACTTTTGAAAATGATACCTAAACTTTGAAAAATGAGTTGATTTTTTATAATAAGCAAATTAATTATTGCATGGGTCACAACCATACTGGAGAACCAGGTCATTCTGGGATACTAAATTATAAAGAATATATTTCCTTATGAACATATAAGTAGATCAAAAACAATTGGTAATTTGACTTAGATGCATAATGGCTTACAGCTCATTTTAAATTACTTATTTACATAGTGACAGTATTCTTGCCTATGACCCTTGTGTATACAAAGACTGTTGATTTAACTTTGATTTTGTTTTCTCTTTTCATGAGTATTCTTTCATATAGCTTGTGCTATGACCAACTTTATTTCGATTGACATACCTAATTTTTTACACGGTCATAACTTCAGTTTTGTTATAATACGCTTTTATAGGTCTGAAAAACTATTTTTTCAGATGACATTTTTTAATCTTTCTTTGGTTTCTTCTGAGTGAATTTGACAGTGGGATTCACTGAAAGTAGTTTCTTTTCTTCATTTCCAAACTTCTGAGTTGCCTCATTTAAGGTAGTAGCAGGTGTTGCATGGATAATAATCATATATTCAATTTTCTTGACAACCTGTTCTTTATAATTCTTTTCAAATTTACTAGTCTTGAATGAACTTACAAGGTGTTAAAAAATCATTCTTTTGTGAATATTTGTTTTAAGTTATGAGGCTGGATATTTTACTTTCTTCTTCAATAACTTCTTTCTATTGAACACAGATGTTTTGTAAAGAATTGCAAGAGTTGGTGGAGATTTGCAAATAAGATGTTATTTGAGGTCTACATCAAGAAATGTTCAGTGATCCAACTCCTTTAGTAATTTACATAAAAACAGAGATAATGCAGGTTGATGAACCTTCCTTTGCACAGGAAAGGAAAAGGAAAAATGTTACTTATTAAAAAGTAATCTTTTAAAGCTGAATGCGATGATGCGTACTTGTTATCCCAGTCCTCAAAAGGATGAATCAGAAGGCTCACCATGCATGTGGGGACAGCCTGGGCTGCATAGTAAAAACCTGTTTCAAAAGGCAAAGAGCAAAGGACAAATATATATATATATATATATATATATATATATATATATATATATACATAATTCATCTTTAAGATGATAAAACCTTGTCTAGATTTAGCCTTTTAATAAAAGCATTTCTGTTTCCATGCTACAAATATATATCTTGTGGAAATTATATTTTGATCCTAAATGATCATAAAAAATAGCTCAAAGTATTCAATACAAACTTTTACAGTTTACTGATGTGTATTTACCTTGTAGCTATGCCATCATAACTTAAAGAAAAAGCAAAACAAGGTTCCAGGAGTTGATCTTGAGAAAACAAGTAGCTTATAATTTTGACTTTCTTTGATACTCTGACTTTATTCTTTGACTTCCTCGGCATGCTGAATGTCAAAGGCATTTTAGAAAATCACACTCAGTTTCCTGTGTATCTCCATTTCCTACCCAGCTCTGTGTTTATCTCCATTTGCTTTGAGCTTCAAAATTCAGAAATTCTCTTATTGGCTTTAGCCTAAAAAAGAATCTGTCTAAAGTATCTCATTTCTGAAAAGAATTAAAAGGTCAAAACAGTAAATCAAAGACCTGGCTTCTGTAGTTAAATATAATACAAATTACTGCTCCAGAAATGTAATAAGATGGCCTTTCCAGCAATTCTGATGAAGATACGTGAATAATCACAGAAACTGATGTTAAGGCTAAAGAGAACAGTTCAGACACTGGGGAGAGGTAGCTTGCAGTCACTTTCAGCATGCACACAGTTTGCTTCTCCACTATACAAATACCAAAGAAATACAGAAGGAAACAGGACAGCCACAGGGTACCGTTCCTCATGAGGATGCTCCTCACCAGGATGCTTCTCACCAAAATGCTCCTCACGCGGAGCACACAATCTATGTAAACAGGAGGATGAGAAATAAAGATGATAAATCAATTGCAAATCAAGTGAAAGAGGGTGAAGTAATATATTTATAATAAAGTAAAAGAAGAGCAGAGTAGGAAAGTGTTTGAAGTCACTCAAGCTTCAGTAGAAGCCACACACTCGCAGCGCAGCAGTGACAGTCATTACTGAGCAGCATCCTAAACCTAAATCCTGCGTCATGCAGGGTGCCAGGATGCTTTTCTAAGCAGGGTTCCTTTAGTCAGTCAGAACAGTCAGTAAACAACAGGAAAACTTTTTTTTCCCCTCCCCAGTGATCCTTCAGTGCACAACAATTTGTTCTGTTGTTTTATAACAAAGGAGACCTGGTAAACATAGAATTTTGAGAACACCAAGCCAGGAACACATTTTGTTCATATATTTGAAGAACTGCTATTTCTGATGAGAGGAAACAACTGAATTTAGTATATGTGCTCTCTCTCTCTCTCTCTCTCTCTCTCTCTCTCTCTCCATATATATATATGGAGAGATATATATATCTTTCTGTGTTGTGTTTAAGTTTTTCTGGTTTATAGAAGTGCAAATCAAGCTTCATTTTGGTAAAATTGAGTGGCAATAGGATGAAAGGAAAGAGAGTGATCATTTGATTGAACCTTATGAAAGTGCCGCATAGACCCATTCTCAAACGATAGCCATTAATTGAGCATTCAAGTAAATACAGCTCCCGTTTTTACTAAACGTTTGAGATTTGCAATAAACGATTCACTGGTGAGAATCGTTAATGTTTATGAGAAAGGTGTTAGGACACTGAACTTAGATATACTATGAGAGGGCTGTGTTGACTCTTCCCCTTCGTCATCACTTGACACCAACCATAAAAGCAAGGGGTAGAAAACTAATGAGCAAAACTTCTTCTCGAGAAGGTGTTAGACAATTTCCTATCCCTCTTCCACTGGGATAAGAAAAAAGATTCCTCCCATGATCTAAATCAGTAGGCAGAGTTCGAAGGGGTCTCCTCCTGTCCCATCTGGCTATTTATATTTTGCAACAATTCTGTCATAACATAGCCCATTAAGGGTTCGAATGTCTGTGTATTCCATGACTAAGTTGCGAGTCACCTTGCATTTCACAGATATCAGGGTAGACTGCAGAGAGGTCATTTAAAACAGTCCCTAAAACAATTAGTGAAAATGCCACTTTGGAGCATGTGCCAGACTCCTATAACAGAAAGACAATTTGTTCTGCTGCCTTTTCCTTGGGCACTTCCCTTCTCTTCTTACACCTGCCTCCTGGGGGGCATATGACTGATTTGATGGCTATTAACATTAGAAAAGCTCTTCAGAGTGCATAAGTAGCTAAATTCCCTGTAATTTGTATATTTCTTTCTTAATAAGAAAAACATGCTTACATAGAATATTGAGGGAATTGCATGTATATTTGGGAACGAACTTTTCAAGTTCAGGCAGAACTTTCTTTAAATGACGTATGTATGAACGATTCCATGTAGTGACAGATACTGTAGCAGGGGTGCCCTGCTCTCCTTAGCTCTTGCTTCACTCTCATTTTGTTTTGTTTATTTTTCCTGCCATCTCCCAGCATAGTTCCCTCACTTTTCTACTTGTTTACCAAGTCACCATGGCTGCTTTTATACTATGTAGTTGTTATGGTTTCCATTTGAATGGCCCAGCACATGCTTATATTCTGAATGAACACTTCCTAGCATGCACTGTATCTGGGGGTGATCCCTGCCATGTATTTGGGAGTGTTGCTTAGCATGTACTGTATCTAGGGTGTTTCCTTGCATGTACTGTATCGTGAGATGTTAGCATGTACCGTGTCTTGGGATGTTTCCTGGCATAAAGCTGTCTCTGGAGGTGTTCTCCAACATGTACTGTATGTAGGGTGTTTCTTAGTATGTGGCTATTTATGGGGTGTCCCCAGCATGTTCCCAGCACCAGTCTTTGAAGAATGAAGACTGCTCCCTAGTTCTGTTTGTTCTCTGCTTCCAGGTCTGATATGATGGACAGCTGCTTTATTTCTTGCTCTTGCCACCAGGAACAGAGCCATGTTATCCTACCCTCCCTGCCATGATAGGTTAGAATCCTCCTGACACCATGAGATAAAATAAATCTTCCTTCTTGTACATGGCGTCTGTCAAATATTTCATCACAGAAACACAAAAAATAACAAGTGCAAACAATTGGGAGGAGGAGTGTGAGGTCATTACTCTAATAACCTGATTATGTGGCTCTTACATTTCGGAAATGGCATGTTTCAGACATGTAGAAGAGCTTCAAGACAGGACAGAGACGCCCTTTAAATGCTGTAGGTAGATCTCAATGAGCCACAATGCTGGGGTTTTGGAAGACCAGAAAGCTAATAGAAATGAGGACCATAAGTGCTGTACTCCTGAGGTTTCAGATGGTAACAAGGACTCTGTTGGGAACTGGACTGGAAGCTTTTCATGCTGTATTCTCACAAAAGGTTTGACTGAGTTTTGCCTGTGCCCTGAAAATTTGGACAAGGCTTTACTAAAAGGTAATGGATAGTTTATTTGAAAAAGAACATTTCGAGATAACATGGCATTTGGGGGACAGCATGGCTATGCTGGTTTCTCTTGTCAGGTTTACAATGAGCATGAGCACTAAAAGCAGATCATAAGGGGTTGAAAAATATGCAGTCTGGGAGCATAAATGATTTAATGGGGACCAAGCAAGAGCATACAAAGTAGCTCTAATTGCTAAGAAGATTAGCACCACTAAAGAGAAACTGCGCATTTGATACCCTGGGACAGTAAGAAAGGTGTCTGAGAGCAAGATCTCATCTACGAAAGGATGCAAGGTGAAAAAATGCAAGCTGTCTGTAAGATTTCCTTTGAGAAGAGAGTGCCTTAAAAGAAAGAACCAGAGGAGATGCCCCTGCTTAAAAAGGTACCAATGGGAAGTGTCTTATCATGTCGCCCCCCGACCCCCACCCCAGGCACTACAAAGGGTCCTAGGTAATTCTGGAGTCACCAGAAAAGCATGCTACTTCCCAAGCTGCTGATTTTGTATATCTGCAGAGTGTAGGTGTTAAACCGTCATGGGGTCTTGCACTAAGATCCCAGAGAAAAGCCTTGGAGGCCAGACAGTGTATGGCAGAATTGCATTCCTATGGGGGTTCCCTGAGTGGACTCTGTGTGAAGTCGTGCAGGTAACCCTAATTTGTCATGAGATCCCAGGATATTGTGGGATGTCTGCTGAGGAAAGTTGCAGGCACTGAGTCCATCCAGCCCAAGGGAAATGCTAGGTACTTCGGATGACAGGACCCACTGGGCAGGTGTGATCCTAAGCCTGAGGGGGCCGACCCCTTCCACCTGCTCAGATGCTGGGCTCAGAGCCTCCGGATTTAATGTTGTCTGTGTTGTGCTTTGCTCTTCCTTTGGTTGTCTTTCCTGTATTGCTTCTGCTCTCTTTTGCAGTTGGAATGCTTATATTATGCTATTGAATATTTGGTATAAATTTACATAAGTTCTATTTTACAGGCTCTTACAGTTGTGAGGTTGCCTTGAGTCTCAGAAGCAACTCTGTGATATTTGTTTTATTTTACTTTTTAATTATGTGTATCTGTGTGTGTGTGGTGGGGTGCATGTGAGTGCAGATACCCACGGAGCTCAACAGAGGGCATCATATTTCCTGGAGCTAGAGTTATAGGCAGATGCAAGCTGAGTCTGGGTGCTGGGAAACAAACTCTGGTCCTTTGCAAGAACAGCAAGCACTCTTAACCACTGAGCCATCTTGCCAGCCCAGTACGCTGTTCTTTCAAACAGTGTTGGGACTGTTGAGATTTGAGGGGGCATTTGAAGTTGGCCAGAAAGTGTCTTTGCATTGAGATCACCAGAAGACAGATGTCTCCCACATACTCATGTCTTGAATGCTTATTTCCCAGCAGATGTTCGTATTTTTGGAGGCTGTAGAAACTAGGAGGTGGAACCCTGTGGGGAGAAGTACATTACTGTGGGAGGGTCTTTGAAGGTTAATAGCTGGCCTGTTTTTCTCCCTGAACTGGGTTTCCTGATCTCCAGTGAGTGGACCACTTCTCTGTTTCATGTTTCTGTTGAAGAATCTTTCAGACATTGTTTTCTAACTATTCTTATACAAATCTTGTATAAGATGATAATCTTGTCACTGTCAAGCCAGGTGGATGAAAAGACTGTTCATGGACACAGTCGTCTACTCTCGCAAGGGTTGAGGACGCCTATGTCTCGCACATGTAACCCGTTCTCAGGTTGGAAGTTCTCAGACTTGGAAGTTCTGCTTTAGGGATTATTACAAGAACAGTCTCCATTTAAGGCTTTTATAAGTAACTGAGAAGATGAATTGCCCAGAAAAATCTTCAGCTTCACAGATGGTACCAAGCTATGCTGTGTAGTTACTTGCTACAATGATTGGGGTAAGCTGCAGAAAATCCTTTTCCTTTTATAAGCTGAGGCCACAGAAGATGAACAGCCCCATATGTAGATGGATCAGGTGAATAAAGAAAATAGTATGGATTATGTTTGCATGATGATTCGTGAGCATAACAACATAAAATTTGAGAGTCATTATCATCTTTTTGATATGTACACCTTGCATGGAAGTCTGTGTTTGCAAGCATTATAACTCCGATTCTGGAGCTCATTAGAGGCATCACTGGAGACAGAAGAGGTTTTTAAAAAAGTAAATATTCACATGCTTTTTTTCTGTTGATTTGTTTAATTTAAAAAAAAATTATCCTATGATAATTTCTTTTTCCTTTACTTTTTTCTGTGCATGTATATTATATGCATATGTTTGTGTACATGTATGTGCGCTTGTGTGTATGTACATGTTGAGGCCAGAGGTTGACATTGAGTATGTTTCTATATTTCTCAACACCTTCATTTTTTAGACAGGGTCTTGCATTGAACCTAGAGTTTCCAAATTGGCAAGACTGGCTGACCACAAAGCCCTAGGGATCCTGCTCTCACTGCATCTCCAGCTCTGGAAGTCCAGGGGCTTGTTGTCATGCTCAGGACCCAAACTTAGGTTTTTATGCTTGCACAGCAAGCATTTTACCAAATGGGTCATATGCCCAGTCACATGTGATACTTTCTAACATATATCACTAATAAAGAAACTGAAGTTCAGTAAAGGATATAACCTTATTTCATGCTATATGCTTCTACAAAGAGTGGTTCAATAAAGGACATACCCTTGCTTTGTGCTATAGGGTTCTGCAAAGAGCTCTACTCAGAAAATGCTCAGACATAGATGTTTCAAATAAGGATTTGGGAATAGGAAAGAACTGAAGAGTGTAATATGTATCTAGAAGATCATATGCTTTTATGCTTTTAAAAGGTGTTCTTAATTAGGAAGATAATTAGAATATTAAATGTAATATGGCCTGAGTTAAGGTCTAGAAGTTTAGATTTAAGTAGAAAATACCATGAAGTTTAAAAATGGTATATATTCAGATTTCTGAAACTAAATGCCACAAACTGAGTGATTAAAACAATATAAAACTCAGAATTCTAGAGGCTGAAGTTCAAGATCAAACTGTCAGTGGGGTTGGTAGTTTTGTAGCCTGTGAGGGAAGACTCTGTTCCCTCTGAGTTGTAGATGGCACCTTCTTCCTCTGTGTCTTCACATAATCATCCTTCTATGTGCATCTCTACATGGTCCATATTTCCTATTTTATAAGGACACTGATTACATTGGATAAAGATTCACTCTAGTGACCACATTTTAATTAATTATACCTGCAATGTTATCATTTCCAAATAAGATCATACTTAGTGGAGGCTGGGACTTCAGTATATATCGAGTACAAATTCCAACCCACAACAAACAGCAAAGAAACATGAGTCAGTGGATAATCCATGCACAGAATCATAGAAATCAAAACAATGTCTAAAGGCTTCATACGTCAGTGAAGATAAAGCATTGAAAGAGCAATGGACAGATGGGAAGCTGGGGTTGTAGTAAGGGGACCAGGACAGCACCACAAGGCTGTTGAGTTTGTGGACACCCTCCCACAGCTTGTAGACAGTTGAGAAATGTCTTGTCCAACAACACAAAACCAACAGTGTATCAGTATTGCAGTATAGCTATACAGGTCGTTGTTAATCCAGATGCAGATCAGCTGTCAAACACTTTTAAACGTAGTTTACCACAAACCCCAAATATGATCTCAACACTTGGAATGTGTAATTGCTTGACGTTTTCTTTCAGACGAAAATACTAATCAAACCACTTCAGACAAGATCCATTAGTACTAATACTGGCTTTTCAAATTACCCTTAATTATAGTTCTCTATGAAATTGAAAAGGTGCTTTAACTGAATTTTATTTTTCTCAGGACACATTTAACCCCATGTCACAATGCCATGTATTATTATATATGTGACACTGGACTAAGCATTGTTTTAGTATGTTCATAAAGCTATTCTGTTGAATCGTGTATATTAAAAAGACATAAAACAAATAAGAATACATTTTGACGTATTTGTTACTATATCCACCCTTGTGAGGCCATATTTAGTAGAAGGATGTGCTCAGCTGAGTCTGTCATAATCCCTATACTCAAACTTGTGTGATTTCCACCTCGTTAGGGTTACTGATCATGGGTCTATGGCTTTTAACATAAAATATAAAAAAATGTTTTTTTATATTGACTCTAGGTTCACAGCTGGACAATACACTTGGTTGTTTTCTTCTCTCGGTCTTAATCCTCACAACTGGTGCCTAGTGGCAGAGGTTGACTGACAACTTCAGCACATGAACACAACTGTCTGCTACCCCAGGGGCTGCAGGCGTCTGTGTCTCCGCACACATGTAAACCCCTCCTCAACCAATGTAAACGCCAAGCAATCTTCATCGGCAGCAAGCAGTTGACAAAGTGTGTGTACAGTAATTGTTCTTAAATGTCTAAAAGTAATAAATACCCTGGTACTTCCTGATAAGGCGTAACGGAACTGAGCACTCAAGTCCTGACCAACTGGCATTGCTTTCTGCAGCAGGCATGATGACCTGGGTCAGGCACCAAATAGGATTCAGACTAATTTCTATCTGGATTCAAATGTGTGAAGAATAGAGGACTGGGATGGGCAATCAGCCAAGGTAAAGACTGTCAGCGAGGGTCAGAATGAGGGGTGTGCTGTCCACATTACAAGAAGATGGACGTTTCCCACATCAATATTTAGAGGAGGAAATTGGAGGACAATTCTCTAATAATTTTAAGAGACTGTGGCCACCAGTGTCATTTTAAAAAATAAGATTAAATTTTACCCCTTAAAATTAGAAGACAGTATTAAAAATAAATGACCAATAAATATATGCACTGTCCAACACAACTAACATTTTGATGAACTTCTTCACAGGCTTCGGAACATGTGTTTGTGGTTCTATGGTCTCCAAGACTGAAATCAAGTCACTTATTTTTAAAACTCCCTGCTTTTCCCAATAGCTGGTATTGTGTAGGGTCTGGCCCCCCTGCATTCTCTTCTCTCTTAGTGCTAGGCTCTGGCCAAGAGCTAGCCAGATCTTGTCAGTTGCAGTTCTGAAGTAAACAACTTGACCTTTAAGCTTCCTCAGTTTACATCAGGTCTGCGTCATGTGGCTGGATGTCTCCTGAGAATCTGAACTTTTAACCTCCCGCAAAGCCCGGCTCTCAGGGTATATAAGGGTTGATGCCTCTCAATAAAGTCAGTTAGTCATTCTCCTTTCCTCCTACCTAGTGTGTGTTTCTCTCTCTCTCTGTTATGTGTGTTTCATTCAATCCGAAGCCCTCTGCCGATCCGACTGGGTCAATGAACGTAGCCAGGGCACTACAGTATTATCCCGGTATTCATAAGCAGCCTTGCCCACCCTGAGATGTCCTGCATTTCTGTCTTTGGCAATCCTGTTTTCACTTCTGAAGTCTTTTCAATCCTCTCAGAATGGTAATCACCTAAAAGCTTCAAGACAGAAACGCAAAAATAGTCTCTCAGCAATTAGATGTCTGAGAGTTATTAGGTAGCAATAAACTCCTATTCAGCATATCAGAAGCAGTACTGAATTTTGCTCAGTATTTAAACTCCTTCCGTCATTACAAAGAGATTTATGTGACGTAATATTTGCCTGAGCAGTACTGATAGTCTTTGCCTTTCTAGTGCATTTCCACATGTGTGCATTAAAGACATTGTTTTTACCGACACTTAGTCAAATGTTGATTTGAGTTATTGGAATTTTTCTTTTACTAAATTTACGTACTCCTTTATAAAAAATTTAAAATAAAACAGAAATGTGTCTATAAGCTCTGACATTCATCTTATGTTTCAGATTCACATACAATCGTTAACTTTGTAAATGTTCGTTAATTATGAAGTAATTCGTAAGGAGCAAATTAATTAAGTCACTAAAATTGTGGTTCGATACTGTGATTCAAGTACTGAGGGTTTAAGGTAGAAAAGGGTGTTGGATATACGGGAAGATGGGCAGGGAATGAAAGGGGATTTAGAAAATCGTAAAAAGAAAATCTACACTTTGTGTAGGCCTCTGGACCTTTATTCCAAGTCTGCCTCCTGTGCCTTCAGAGTAATTTCCTTATGCTGAAGTCAGCTTATTCACGGTCGTATTTCCGTCTACTACCATGGAGCATAGCTGCCGTCTACATGAGAGAGGAGAGAGCCTGATGAGGTTCAGTGATCCCAGAAATGGAGAGAAGTGTGTGTATCAGAGAGACACTGAGAGATCAGATTGACGGGATTCGGTGTTCCGGGATACGAGGCCAGGGCATGGGAGGAGCTGGGCTTGCTCTTCAGGTTCTGAAGTGTGCAGTGGCTTCTGTGGCGGTTCATCCTAGCCTCGCTCTGCTCAGTGGCCTCAGAATTGCTTCTCATGTAATGTACAATGACTTACAGGTGAGGTGAGTTGGTAGCCTGACACCCACGCAGCCCTCAGGGCAGTCCAAGCCACTTCCTCCACTCCAGCCACCTGTGTGGGTGCATGTCCTGTACAATTTTCTTTGTGTGGTCTGTGGGGAGTTTGGGGATTCTGTAATCGTGGATACCATTTAGACATAAAATGGTAATAATAGCAACAATAGTATCAATATGATACAGTATAATCTGTTTAGAATGTAATTTTAAAATTCTGGGGTGATAGGTTGGGCAAAATCTTAAAAGCAAGCATTCTCCATGAAACTGGAAGAATTGGTCCATTTCTTTCTGGGAGTTTCAAGTCTGGAAACTCTGGTGGGGAATGAACTCTGCAAGTTTCACTGTTTCTTCAGTAACTATTTTTCCAGGCGAAGTGACATGAAACACTTTCTATCCTGTTTCAGCAGCTGGTGAATTCTGAAGGTGAAACAACTGGAATAGCAGGTGAGAGTCAGGGTTCATCTCCAGGAACGTACTCCCTGAGGAAGACTGGTTTCTAGAGGTGAGCTGACATCTGTGTATACTGAGTTCGGAGGTTCCTAAAGGCCCATTATATTCTTTCCGTTACTTTCTCTGCTTTCTGACAGCGCGAGCTGGAGAACTCCAAGAATCTCACACAGCTTAGAGCAGAGGGGTCATCCTTTCACATCTTCGCAAACAGTATGTGTCTGCTGAAATCATTCAGCTCTCATCACGGTGTGTTGGACATACCAAGTAGCACTGTTACAAAGTTTTGAATTTTTAGTACATAGATTATTAATTCTTTGCGATTCCATTTTTTTCCTTTTTATTTTTTCGTACTCAAGGAAGCATTTGACATGAAATGACTATTGGTTAAACCACTTTCACTAAGATGTTCCATGAAACTTTCAGTAGATTTCAAAGACTTTAATGATGATTTAGAGTTGAGTTGAAGTGGATAGGGCATGTCTGGAAGTGACTGCAACAACTGAACTTGAAACTTGGCTTAGAAACTCATATGGTTTGCTGAGTCATTAAAGCTGGAAATAAATGTGAAGCTGTTTAAAACGTAATTAATAGTATCTCATTACTACATGGCACTGTGCTGGAAATCCCATCCTGTGTAGCCCTGTCCTGACTGCTCCAGAGCTGTAGTGTCAACAGTCTCAGTGTCAGACTCTGCCACAGCCTTCCCTAGAGCCACAGATGCATTATTAATCCCTAGAGACCCCGATAATGAGAACACAGCCTGGGTCCCAAAGCCCATGTCTAAGCTACCTTGTGCTTCCTCAGGGTGCATATATCACAAACAGAGCATTTTCAGACCTTAACATTCCACACACTATCGTTTCTTCTGTTTCCTGTCTCCTACAAACTGCATAGGCTCTTCTGCACAATCACTAGGATAAAGATACTAACAGTCAGCCCACTCTTACAATCAAGCTTTCAGTGATAAGAGTGTTTTAAGCTATCTTGACAAATGCTTATAATTGTAACAGTTATCATATGGAACACTTGGTATCCTCAAAAGGATTTAAGTATGCGATAGAATCTTCCTTGTAAAAGAGTTTATCTGCCAGCAGATTTGCATTCTTATGTTGGGAAAGTGCATTTTAGATACATGAAACCACAATAAATGCACTCTTAACTCTGCCAGCCCTTGTAATCAAGCTCCTTGCTTTTCAAACTATTCAAACTATCTCATTAAGTATACTTCTAGAGGATGCAATGGCACTCCTCCACACAAACCAGGGGAGTGCATTACATTTAGATTCTTTCTTATCAGACTTCAAAGTCCAAGGACTTTGGTCACTGGAATAATTAGGCAACCTGGCTCCTCATTTCCTTCTGCCTGACTGTCAATGCTAACGACTGCTCAAAGATAATTTGCCAAATTGAAAAAGTTACTAGGAGGTGAGAGAGAACATAGTAAGCAAAGTTATGACCTGTTGCCCTTCCATGCTTGAGGAATAATTGTTGACACCACGAAGCTAATGTCGATCGCATGGGCCAGAAAACACTGGGCTTTCTCATCTAAGTCTCCAGACATTTGTCCAGTGATTTTTAACATATGGGAAAGTTTGACCAGAATGTTCTGCGTGACTCTCAGGCCACTTTAGGTGAGATGAACATATGGGGTGTGGCATTCTGTAGCTCCTGTGTTGGCCACATCTCAAGTTCACAAGAGGATGTGAGCCTTTCTTATCTGCCAGCTGAATTTTAGAGCTTGAAGATCAATATCGTTTTTCTTATCTTTTGATAATCCCAATAACATTCATTATACCGGGCAATAAATGTATAAGTGTGTGCTATGATATAAAAAAGAGATAACTGTATTTTTAGACTTAATGCCTTATTTAGACTTCATAAGTCACCGTTTCAGTCCATAATCTATTAACCTGTGTGTGTATGTGTGTGTGTGTGTGTGTGTGTATCTGTCTGTTTGTAATAGAGGATGGGGTTAAATGCCGATTTTAATATTCATAAAAATGACATGTAAATGAACACATGATTAATAAAAATGCTCAGTTATTTTGTTTTTCAATATTTCCCACAAAGTAATTATAATTAGGATGGGAAGAAAAATGCAGAATTCTGAATCTTTTTTTTTTTTTGGTCTTTTCAACCTTGTTCTCCCCAACTCAAAAATCAGTGGTAAACTGCTAAATTTTGTTCTTGTGGTTCTGGTACAACCGAAGTCTTGTAAGGGCAGCTGCCCCTTTCGATGGACTCTGTTACCTTTGTGTGTATGTCTTTGAGGGGACGTGATTATTCATTGCAAATAGCAGTGTCACAGCCATAGATCTACAGATTCTCTTGCTTTTCACAGTCTGAAGAGGATGGCATTGAGATGCTGATGGCGCTTTGTTGAGAGGAAACCTATCTCACTGTTCTGGGCAGGAAGTATGCAGCTTTCTGATATCAGAGTGGCTGGAAGATTGCGCTCTGCTCAAGGAAGCAGGTTTATCCTGTGAGAATGTTCACACTGAGGTGACCAGAAATAATGTGTTTGCACCTTCTCTAACAATATGATTTTATGGAATGATTTAGAACTATATGTTTTTTGGGCAACTATTCCACACAATTTTCTTACTGTATAAACCCACTTTTTAAAAATTACAGTTATACATTTTAAATTCTTATTTTTGTTCTTACCTGCTTCTGTGTGGAATGTATTGTGCTCTTTTTGTTTGAGTCTCTGGGTCTATTGTAGACCTTTCTCTCCCAATCCAAAGAAGAGCTGTTTGGGGGGAAGGTAGGAGGTACTTAGGGGACAGATGCTAAAAAAGGGAGCACTAAAATCATGAGCGCATCCTATTTTATTAGGTGCTGGGAAGTCACAGCTGTTTTCCAGGTAGCTGTCCACTCCCTCCACCTGCATATGAAGATTGTGTGTTTCCTTAGCTTCATTTCATAGATTCTGCCTCATCTACATAATACCCAACATCCTAGCTCTCAGGCCTGCCCTGGAATTAACAGTGAACTGTCCTGTGGCCTGGCAGCTTGTGGGGAGGTAGACAAAATAAGAGGGATGCTTGCGGGGCGCCAGCGGCTCACTGTGATGAGAACTGAGAAGGGTGTCAGCATTCGTCCCATTCAGCTGTGCAGCGTGTGCTCTGACAGGTAATGATTCATCATGGCTGCAGATCTGTCGAGGACTTGTGCAGTGCTCTGCACTTCCATAAATCAAAGACCAGGGCCGCCCAGACCCTCCTATTTAGGAATAAATGGGATTGAAAATGAAAGTCTAGTAATGAACACTTAGCTGAAAAGGTTAACAACTGGGACAGGGAGTGGGAGATGAGAAAACGGGGAACTGGTGATTTATTAAATTGACAAAATCTCTAACTTTGCAATTTAACACCATTTTCCTTTGTTCTGCTCTCAGTAGAGATGGAGAGCAGCTGGTCACCATCACCGGTGTGAGAATCTATCATATTCCTGAATACCATTAATAAATTTCCTTGTAGCCTTAGAAAAAGACCAACTTCTTTAATCTTTCCAAAGTAGTAAACGAAACCCTTTATTTTCTCCATCAGTCCAGAAATTCAAATTTTTTTCTGAAGACAGTTTGTTTCTTAGGCTAGAATTCCTGGGAGAGACTTTCTGTACTAAATCAGAGGGGTTTTATTGTCAGGTGGAGAAGAGAATACAGGCATTATGGCCATGTTGTTTGGCCTTGTAGAAGACTAAGATAGCGCTGGCTATTAAAAGAGTAGATAGAGATCCTAGTCAACCCGTGCTTCTGGGTGCTGGGTACTGTAAAGCTATGAACTGGAGAGATGACTCCACAGTTAAAAGCACTGGCTGCTCTTGCAGAAAATCTGAGTTTGGTTCCCAGCACCCACATGGCAGCTTAGAACCATCTTTGCTAGTTTATCACGGAAGAGCCACATGGAACAGGAAGGACATCCCCATATACAGGAGGGGTATCTAGGGGTCTAGTGCCCAGTGGAACTTAGAGTCGGGAACTATTCTTCAAGAAGTCCAATAGAGTTGGCCAAGATCATTGAGATGAAGCACAGGACAGCTACTATTTATTGTCTTCCCATCTAAACACATCCTTAGGGTTCAAGTGCCTTTCCCTGTTGCAGTGGTCATACCATAGAAGCAAACCCCACTAAACAAGAGACTGAGATCCTTTCTTATCTGTCTCTGCATCAAAAACATCTTCTTATTCTTTTTTAAAATTAAAAAAAAATATGTGTGTGTATGAGTTCACCCTTGTCCTGCAATGCCCATGGAGGTCAGAAGAGGGCACCAGATTTCCCTGGAATTGAAGCTGTGATCAGTAGTTAGCGACCATGTGGGAATCGAACCCAGGTTCTCTTCAAGAGCAGCAAATGCTCTCAACCACTGAGCCATCTCTCCAGTTCAACATCTTCCTATTCTTTTAAAAATATTTTTTATTATTTTTATTTTATGTGTACGAGTGGTCTATTGCCTCCGTATAAGTACACCTGTGTTGTGCAATCCCTGTGGAGGTCAGAATAGAGTGTCGGATCCCCTGGAACTGGACTTACAGATGGTTGTTAGCCACCATGTGGAAGCTAGGAACAAACCCAAGTCCTCTGCAAGAGCAGTGAGTGTTCTGGGCCACTGAGCCCTCTCTCCAGCCCCATATCTTCCTATCCGTAACGCCATTGTGACTGCCAAACCCTTGACATGTTGGTTTACTTTGCTAAATATCTCAATTTCTTTCATGGTTGCTCCCGTGTTTCAATTTTATCAATACTTTATGATCAATTTTAGTAATTGATGTTTTCCTGACAGTCTTCTATTTCACTCTATTTTATTTGAATTTTAAGTGTTTTTATATAGAAAGTATTCTCATACTGGTGAGTTTTCCCACTCATCTTAGTTTTAATCAGCTGTTTAAATGCTTAGTGCTCTCTTTCTCCCCCCTCTCTATTTTCCCTAATTTTGTTATTTTTAGCTTACTTAAAAATGCAAGAGCGAAGGAAACTCTCTAGACTAAATGATAAAATCCAGCTAGGAGAAAACGGATGCCGTTTACCAAAGAACCAAAGGGGACACCTACAGCTTGGACGTACACTAGGAGCACAATTATCACCAGCCCCCCACTATTCTGAAACTAGTGTGCCACTGTTCATGGGGATGAGGGGAATGAAGCCAGGATATAGTACAGAATAGTAAATGATTATAGGGGTATCCAATTGGCTTGCAGAACACAAAACAGATGGGTCAAAGTCAGCTTGACACACAGAGTGGACACAGGTTTACAGTAATTATCAGTGCGATTGAAATACATGGAAATGGTGCACAAAGCTATCCACACATAGGGGCAAACTTTAGTCTTCCTTGCTTCCATGTGAGAGTACCAGAGGCGATTGCTTCTCCTGTACTGATCTACATAAAAAAATAAAAATTTCCCAGAGTATCTCCCTGCCCCAAGATGGAGGAATGTGTAGGTCAGAGGGACTTTGACTCAGAAGTAGCTTCTAAGGCCTCTTAGCACACCAAAGTTTCAGATTCCTGTGTCATTTTGTGAGACACAGCAGGAATTTAATTTACTATCATTCTTTTTATTTAGGTACAATAGTTCCTTAAATTTTATGAGTTTTGGTCTGGAGAGATAGCTCAGCAGTCAAGAACACTGACTGCTCTTGCAGAGGACCAGGGTTCAGTTGTCGGCACTTACATGGTGTCTAAAAACCACCCGTAATTCCATTTCCAGGGGACCCGTGGCCATCTTCTGGTCTCCATGGCCACTGCATGGCACTGGTGCACTTACATCCATGCAAGCAATGCACTCATATACATAAAATAAAAAACTAAAAGAAACAATACATCTATGAGTTTGACAAAAATTAAGTCTATACTTGTTCTATGTCGTAGGGTTCTTAGTGTATTATTAAATGAGAACATTAAGTTAGTTAAGCTGTCTAGAGTTGAATTCTGTACTTTGCATTAAAATGTCAAAACTCACCTAGATATGTGGACAAAATCCATTCTTTCTTCTTGTGCTAGAAGTTAATTGCATTTCAACCTGATATTCTCCCACAGTTTGCAGGGCAATAGGGAACAATCGCCATTCATTGGGATTATTTCAACAACAGATAACATGTGTGCCAAATATTCCCTCTTGATTTAGGGCCATTCTGAGTCTAGACCATCATTTCCCAAACGTGCAGTTCAAAGTCCAGTTTCCATGTGATTCTGGCTTGGTTGTTTCCAGACAGACATTGATCCTCACCTTCACTGCAATAGAGTTTGGTGATTGTATCTGTCTGATTCTTATCATGATGTCACTGTTCTTTCCTTTTTGGCCAGATGACTTTTTTATTGAACTATCTTCTCTTATGCTCCTCACCTAGATGAGTATTGTGCTGAACCACGCTTGTTGCCATCTATGATGTCATGAAGGCTGAGGGTGGGTGGCTGCCATCAACATTGCTGCTTACAGATCAGTGCCCATGATCTCAGATAGTTCCAGAGGGCATCCTGCTTACAGACATATGCCACATCTGTCAGGAAATGCTGATGATTGTATTCAATAGTGACATTTCCACTGTGTTGAGTGTTTTTCTGCTTCTGTCTATCTCTTGGTGACTTCCTGGGGGCTTTGATGATATGGTAGCCGCAAAAGTACCGCACCAGTTTGAGTCTGTCTGTTCTGAATGCTCGGTTTGACTCTCCCAGTCACTGGTTACCTTGGCACTGCCATCCCTAACCACATTTAGGAACAGACCCAGGGGGTGGATCATTTGGGAGGCCAAAGTGGATTTAGTACCAATTCCTTGAGTATGTTTCATGCATGTAACTTTGAACTCCAGGGAGATCACGCCCAGTATGTGACCTGGTGGAATGTGCGGTACCGGATGAACCTGGATTTGGGATAATGGAAGAAAATAGAACCAAGCAAAAATTCATTTTTCTTTGTTCATTTTAATTTTTACCTTTCCAAGCATGTGCTCATTGAAAAGCATGAAGACTTGCTCAGGTGTCATCACCTGCCTGAAATAACCTAAGTGAATAGCTGGATGTGTGTCATGGACAGCTTTCCTTGTGGTTTTATGAACTTATATGCAAAGTCGATTAAAAATAATTGGTTTGCCTCAGCTCAAGTTCAACATTAGAGATTTGAGGAACCTGCTGAGAATTTGACTCCAGCTCCATCTATCTCACCATGAGAGACAATGCTGTTCCCACCCTTCTCCGGAGAAGCTTCTTACTGCAGCAGGGGAAGCAGTCAAGGCAAAAACCCATAACTGTCCAAAGTGCTGAGAACAAGTGGTGGTGGGTGAATGGGACATCTGCATCACCCTCCCCAAGGTTCTGAGAATACTGTGGAAGACGAAGAAAGAATAAGCTGAGATTGGGGAGATGTGCAACAAAAGATGTCTTCTGTATATGACACTAAACTCACGAACTCACTGAATGTGGGCATCTGTCCAAGGTCAGCACAAGATCAAGATTTCATCATGACTGAGGAGTAGTCCAGGAGGTCCCAACCCTCAATGAGGGTCTATTGGCAAATCAGGGTTATTGGGTAGGGTGTGCTACTAACTCCAGTGACGTAGGGAACCACAGAGAAGGTGTGCTTGTTGTACTAAAGAACTTCCCATCCATGCTCTGACAGGGCCTCTTATTAGACTCAGTGAGCCCCACCCAAAAAGAAGACATGAAAACAGGGTACCTGTGGAGAAGAAGCGTTCTGTGGAGATGAAGGGAGGGTAAGGGAAGGTGGAAATGAATAAAATTCTTTGTATAAATATATGAAACTGTCAAAGAGCTTTTGAAAAACCTAAACCAAGTGTTGATTTCTGCTTGGTCAATTTTCAAAGTAGAGATTTTAAGATGCCCATTATGTATGAGCCATTTTCTTGCTTAGCTCATTGCATGGGTCGGCCTCAATAGCAGTGGCTACGAGAGTAATCCATCTTTCCGTGAAATGATATGTAGAAAACACCGTGGTAAAATAAACATAACAAAATTTCCTTACTCATTTTCTCAACGCACAAGTCAGTAGTACTCATTAAATTCACATTACTGTATAACTAATGTCCCTTAATTCTTTTCATCCCATAAAAATGGAAACATTGCATTCAGTAAAGACACATCGCCCAGTCCCATTTTTCCCTGGTCACCACCATCCTTGCAGTCTCCATGATTCTGACTACTCCAAGAACTTCATTTCACTGGAACCACACAGTATTTACCTGCTGAGTGGCTGACCTAGACATTTTACACCACGTCAAAATTCACTCAAGTGACATGTGTCAGGACTCCCCTCTCTGCTGGGGCTGCAAGTTCACAGCTCACATTCCGTTGATCTATTGTTTTGTCCAGGATACTTTGGTTGCTTCTACCTTTTGGCTATTGTGAAAAATGCAGGTCTGGACATGTTTGCACAAAATTGTGCGACCCCATTTTCAATGTATTATGTACCCAAAGTTGAAATTTTGCTGGGTCATATATATACCTTGTCTAGGTTTATGTTTTGAAGAACCATCACTCCATTCTCCATATCAATAACACCATTTTACAGGCCAGCGCTAGTGCAGAGGGGCTCAAATTTCCCTAGTAACTCAACCTTCTAGACGAACTCATCGACAGCATCAGCTTTGATCCGACCTCTTTCTTGACCTGTGCCTTTCTCCAGCATTCAATAAACTCCTGCAGATACTTTGGCACGAGACAATACGCTGATTTGGACTCAAAGGACAGCTGAATTACATTGCATGATGGCAGGGTGGAGTCTCTCGCCTCTCGGCCTGTGCAACCAACCCTTTGGGGATCCCTCTGGTACTGGGGGATCAGTGTTCCATTGCTGTTAGGTTGCACCCGAATCTTTTGTGCATTATTCACACTGTAGCAGATTGTTCATGGAAAATTTAAAGAATCTTTAAATTGAACAGCGCTCACTAAATCAGTGTTCTCATCTGTAGGAAAAAATGCACTTAGTGTTTTACCTTCACATTTGAAGGTTTGAAATTCTACTGAATCTCTGTGGATGTTTCCTGTGTTAGCAACACCTGCTCCCAAAGCCACCTTGTCTCTTTCACCTCGTTAAGCAGGTATTCATCCTGTTCTAACACAGTTCTCCCTCTCTTATCTTTGTGCTTATCCTGACGTTCCTCATTCGCTGCTTTCTCCTTTTTCTTTGTTCATTGCTTACAAGTTACAAAACACTTAATTTGATTTCCTCTTAAATGATCGGCATATAATGTTCATCTTTCCATCATCTGTTAATACTCAAGATAACCCCAAAGTAGGTAACAATGTCATATCACTGATCAAATTCAACAGATAAGGTGGAGAGCCCCGCTGAATCATAGACACCATGACCAAAGTTTTATCTGTAGAATAAATAAACCAGCTGAATGCTTGAATATTATCAAATGACGATTCCTTTCTTTCTTACATTTTTGCCTTCTTTACTTCGGGCTCCTCAGATGTTTTCTAGTTTTCTGAAGGTCTAACATTCTGGAGATGGCATCTTAAATAAGAAAGGTCTGCTTTTGATGATCTCCTTTAAAATAAACTGTAACATGCCTGTATGGTAATTTGACTCATTAAGAAACCAATTTCTTAAATATGTTACATTTATATATAAAGATCAGGATAAATAGTGATAAATAAAACATGCTGTGATTTTCATATATTTAGCATCTACACCTCTAATTGCAAGTTGGTTTGTCTAAATTGAAAAAAAAAAATCAAGAGATTTTCCAAATATAACCTTTACAGTGCAATTTCCTGTGTGTTTTCATTCAGAGTATTATTGTTATCCCTAAATCTTCATGTGTTTCCAATTTCTGTTGTTTTGTTCTCTAACCTGCAGCTTTCATTTGAGGTTTAGCATCATTTATCTTTGATTTATTTATTTTTGGTTCTTTAGAGATAGGATCTCCCTGGAGTTCCAGGATGGCCCAGGTCGCACAGAGATCTGCCTGCTTCTACCTATGGAGTGCTGGGACTAAAGGCGAGCACCACCACACTCAGCTGAAGTCACTTGCTTTGAAGGAGAATATATGTACAAAGTGCAGCATACTTAAATTAATTTGCAGTTAACTTTCTACAATGTCATTTGGAGATTTTTGAATGTTTTAAGAATGAAGAGGATTTTAAACTCTTCTACTTAACATATAAAGTTGAGTTCTGTGATGAATAAACAAAATTAAACAAAAGACAGAAACTGAACTTTTCGAGGACTTTCCCACTTTGTGATTGTCTTGATGCCTGCATCATGATGATCTGACTGTGTAGTGTGCAGGGGACAGCAGATTCATGTTTCACATAAACACAGATCCTTAGGAGCTTTATATCCAAAGCTCATTGCTTCCTTTGGAAAGATGGTTGCTGGTAAAGTAATCATCCCACACCTCTGCATTTCCTGTGCCTTTTGGCAAAGTCATCTCAACTATGGCCTCTGAACTGCCTAAGAATACAGAGAGAGCTCACCCTGCTTTCAGTGTTTGGCTATTCTCTACCCTCAGCTCATTGATGAGAGTAAGTCATGCAGTCTTGTTGAAAGGTTAGAGAGTGTGGTGAGCACACAGAACAGTGGATCCGCATTGGTACGTTGGATACAAATTCTATGTCTGAGTTTAAGGGATAAAATGGATTGAGGAACAGCCTTTTAGTTTTACAGGCGATAACAGTTAAGCTGCATGGACTAGGTGGCATCCCATCACGCTAGCATGCCTCATCCACAAGCAAGCAAAATGCAGCATGCCTTTCGCCTGCCTCCTTCATAGGTCATGTCTGTATGGACTGTCTCCTTACAGCGTAGCTTCGCTTTCTCTTGTTCTTCTTGAACTTAACTCTGAGACACTTTTAGTTGGATATGATTCGATAAGTATTATCTTAGGGAATCACAGAATAATCATTAGAAGTAGACATTGGCACATATGATTCTCCTCCAGAAGTTAGCTGCGCTAGATTTATGTGATATGATTTTAATCCTGTTCTTAACTCAAAATATATTTGAACTATAATTTGATCTGCAGAGTAAATATCTTTGCTCATAGCTCGAGCTTCTCTTAAAGGTTGATGATTTAAGAGTTAAGAGAAAACAAAGCAATATGACACCAAGTGAGGCATGAGATCTACTTAGCATTAAAATGACTGAAAAATCAGAATATAGAATTGTATGTATGGAAATGAATATTTTGCTTACTGATGATGGTGCGTGAGGGACACAATATGCCTCATCATTATAAGCATTGCACGCATGCATCATTCTATGCTTGGCTTCCCTTTTCTCTTCTCATTGGAGAGTAACAGTTTTCTACTGGGCAGTAATCTGTGAGCAGCAGCTCTGACAGAGAGTAGCCTGTGCAGTGTTGGCCACTAGGGTAGAACTGAGTGCTGTGGCAGCTAGCTATGCCTACGTATCACAGTCTCACACGAGGATGAAGTTGGGAGAATGGATGTTTTGGAGCTGAATTTGTAATGTACTTTATGTCTCATTTGATCATAGATCCCTTTGAGTATATATAGTTAGAACACAAGAGAGAAATTGGCATACCCACCCTACCAGACAAAAAAGATTTTATATCAACGTTAGAAGTACTTAGCAAATTTATTTATTCATTCATTTATTATTTATTCATTTATCATACTTAATAACCTGGATGAGAAAATACAGAGTTCAGAGACAATAAATCACTTGGCTACACTTACACAGAATATATAATGTGACTGGGTTTCATCTATCATTGTTGTTGACATGAGCAGTCTTATGTTACCATGAATTTAAGTATAAAGATGAATATAATTTTCAACACTAAAACTTTATTGGTTTCATCTGATCTAAAGCAAACCCTTTCATGAACACCCAAAAGTTTCCCTGGTTCTTGAGATGGTTAATAATCACTGTCTGCTTGACTAGATTTAGAATCACCATGGGAACTCACTTTGGGGGGTATTTCCAGAAATGTTTGACTGAGGATTCCACCCTGAATGCGGGTGGAATCATTCCATACGCTGAGATCGCAGGCTGAATGAAGAGGAGAAAGTAACCTGAGGTCACCATTCACCTCTCTGCTCACTGACCATGATACTGTGTGACCATCCACCTTATGCTCCTTCCGTCCTGCTTTCACCACTATGATGAACTGTGCCCTCAATCCATGAGCCAAAATAAACCCTTCCTTTTCTTAAGTTGCCATTTTCAGGTATTTTGTCACCGCAATATGGAAAATAACTAAAATAAAATTGCTTCTGTGAAAGAAAATGAGTTTAGAACTCTGTGCTAGGGAAATCCTGGGATGCTGTAAGCATAGCTTGATGGGTCTTTCTGGTGGAAGTTTGAAAAATGAGAATGCTGGGCGAAGCACAGGCAGTGGAGGCTTGGTTCAAAACATTTGAGAAGGGCAAAGGAATTTATAGGGAGCTGGGCTAGAAGCCCTTAATTTGTGAAGAGTTAATTCATTTGAAAGTAGAGAGCCTAAACTGAGAATTCCTCTGAAGGAGATTCTCTGGTCAAAAACGACCACCTAAGATGTGTTTCCCTAAGGTCAGTCAACAAATAGAAGCCGCAGCTGCAGCCATCTAAGATGGCCAGGCTCCCGTCAGAACTGATTCCAGAACTCAGCAGCATCGTCCATACACTGCTGGTTTTTCAGATATGACATACACAAAGGTGAAAGGGTCATGGAGGCTTGCACCAAGGTTTCAGAAAGTTGATGAGACCAAGCAGTATTTTCCAGGATCGGAGTTCCTGCAAGGAGCCTTTGAGAGGACATTTCAGGAAACTGGGAAGATAATCCCTATCCTGCTATGAAGACCGAAGAATGCTGAGGATTTCAGGACCATAGGGTATCTGCTGAGGACATCTATAGGTATGGAATGGCAGTGTTTCATGAAAGAGACTATGTGTGATAAGACCATAGAGGTAAGAGGGGCCAGGATAATGAGGTTACTGTCATTGAAATGATTCTATAATGAGCTGGATGTCAACCACAGAGTTTGGTGTTTGCCTGGTAGATTTTGGTCTAGTCTTTTCTTCCTATGGCTTTCTTCCTCTCTTTGGAATGTAAATATTTATTTGATATCATTGTATATTGGAAGAATGTAAGCTATTTGTTGATTTTGCAGGAGTTTGCAGTTGAGATATTGCCCTGAAACTCAGAAGGGATTTTGGTCTTTTGAACAATGTCAGGACTGCTAAAGACTAGGGATATTGAGATGTGGACTAAATGCATTTTGCACTGAGATGAAAATGAGACTTTAAAACCAGGGATGGAATATTATGATTTAAAGTGATATTTGGGTGCAAAGTTAACAGGGAGTTGATTTTTAATCTTCATTATTAGTTTTACTGAATTTAAAGCCACCATGGAAACACAGCTTTGGGTGTGCCTATGAGGTTATTTCCAGAAAGGCTTCACTGAGCATGCAAGACTCACCCTGAATGTGTGTGGTACCGTCCCATATGCTGGAGTCCAAGACATAATAAAAAAGAAAAAGAGAACTGAGTACTACTGTTTCTCTCTCTTTGTTTCTTGACTGCAGACTCAGTATGATCAGCCTCTACACAGTCCCGTCACCAGATCTTCCCTCCCCTGATGGACTGCACCCTCCTACTACGAACACAAAAACCTTCCTTAAGTTGTTTCTGTCAAGTGTTTTGTCACAGAATGAGAAAAGTAACTAATAAAGTCCTAGTCACTACACCTGCTCTTTGTGGACAAACTGGCTCTGCTTAGGGTAATTTACTAAGATCTGATATATAAATCAAAAGACTAAGAGTGATATCAATGAAATAAAATATTATACTACCATTTTTGATAGATTAATAGACTAATAAAATCCTCATCCTTTTTGGCTATTCCTTTTTATTTGGATGGCTGAAGAAAACTTCCATTTTAAAATTAACTTTGCAAGAGAAAGTTTCAAGATTTCTTTATGTAGCATTAAGATAATTAGAAACTTTCATTTCTTTTAGAAAACATGAATTACTTTGATTAACCAATCAAAACTTGTTAGCCCTGATGCTATAGTTAGTAAAATGTCAATATTGTCACTGACTCTTAATATGCGTTTGTAGCATTAAAAGAATGGTATGTGGACATTTGCCACCTTTCCTGTTTAGTTTCCATCTTCACTTAGGAAAAAGGATGCTCAGTGGTAATGTTTACATGTTCTAGCATGTGTTAGCCTGGTTCAGAAGTTGGAAATTCCTCTCTTCCTAGTTGTGTACATAAGGAACCATTGCTTACCCTCTCTTAGTTTAATTCCTTTACATGTAAAATAGAAATGATGGTGGTGAAGAGATGAGAGGATTTGCATGTTATTTGACACATAGTTGATATTTCAGGACTTTTAGTAATTCTTCCAAATTGGCTAAGGTTTGCTTGAGTAGGATTGGTACCCTAAGTATGCTCTCTTAATTATGAACTCTAGTTTTCATTTCTAAATTAAGATCATTCTATCAATAGATATTTATTTGGCTGCGGGTGGTGTACAGTTAACTCCCTGTGCCTACAGCACCTGAGTTCCTATAGAACTCAGGAAACACCTAGCTGCAGGATTTGTGTGAACATTTAATGAGACAATGTATAATGAAGTACTTGTTATCCTTGGGCATACTTTATTCAGAAATATGTGTTAAGGTTCTTTAAAAAATAATAAAATCAGAATCTAATAAAGTTCAATAATTTAGTAGGCCAGCTAATAGAATAATTTATTTTCTTTTAACTTTAAATGATATGTGTTCATGATATGTTGTCATTATGAAAATGAATTTAAAACATGTAATGTGGCAGAAAGAGTAGGAAGTGAACAGATACATTTTCTTCTTATGAAGCATCATTAACTTTGTATGTGCTTCTCCAAATTCTTGAGTTACAATATTAGGTCCTTTAGGACCCACTGCTGGCGTTTGGCATTGCAATAGTTGTAAGCCCTTCATTCACCTGCTCAGTAGAGACGGAGAGATAATCATCTAGGAGAGTTTTACATGAAGAAGCAGAAACATAAGGGAGGAAGAGAGAGGGTTGTTTTGTTTCAATTTGGTTTGGTTTTTCTGGACTTACAGTTTCCCAGTCTCTGCTAAAGTTCTTCCACCCTCTGTCCATGGAGTTGCACGGTGAGAATGGTCTGGTCGAGGGCCTGTTTTCTGTACATCTGGGGATTGCTGCAGGAAAAAATAAAATCTCATGATGAACAAATGAGAAGGCCAGGAAGTGAGAAAAACAGAACTCCCACCAGACAGATTAGATTCAAATGCAGGGGAGGCAGGGCGTTTTTGAGCAGGGACGTCGACATGGCTAGTGCTCACAACCAGCACCTGCTAATAGCCTGGGTTCATGCTTTATCAATTACTAGATGTCTTGAGTAGCTATTTCAAACTTACTCATTCTTAAGGAGACAATCATGCAGATTCAAAATATGACATGAAATTTGGGGAAGAGTAACACTGAGGCAACAGAGGAATTAGCAGTGACAGGACCAAGTCAGAGATACAGAAATGGGCAAAATTCTGCTAAAGGCGCGTCAGCAAAGGCGACCTCACAGCACTGGCCGCTGCGCAGCACACCGATCTCAGGCTGAGGGTCACATCTGGTGGGAGAGGGGTTAGTAAGCAGGGTCCACTCGTGTGGACGCTAAACGGTAGTAATGGAATTGCTTCCATTTAATACGTAATGGAAATTTCCGTTTTTCAAGACTTTGTAATTATTCCTTAGGAAATACATTGTTTTAAAAATATTTTTATTGGGACTAGTGAGATGCAGGAGCCGTTAAGAGCACGGCCTGTTCTTGCAGAAGATCCTGGTTGGAACCCTTGCACCCACATAACAACTGTCTGTACCTCCAGTTCCAGGGGATTGGAAGCCCTCTTCTGTCCTCTGTGGGTGTTGCATGACATGGGTGCACTTACATACATATATGCATAACAATTACACACATAAACTAAGAAAAATGTTTTTATTGATGTTTTGAGAACTTCATAGAATATATTTGATTGAAGTCAGATCCCGCCTCTTCATCCCACCCTTCAACCCTGACCCCAACCTCATGTCTTCTCATTTTTCTCTTTTTTAAAAGTCCTCTGGAGTCTAATCTGTGCTTCTTAAATGTTCTTAGCATAACCCTTGGAGTCTGGTCAACCTACCAGGCATCACATGCCTAAAAGAGCTGACTCTCCCTCTTCCAGCAGTTATAAATTGTCAGTAGAGCCTCAGCTAGAGCTGGAGCTTCTTGCCCACCTCCTCCATCCAAGCTGTGTTTTTTCTGGTTTGAGTTTACACTGGTCTTGTGCATGTTGTTACAAGTACTGTGGGTTTATATGTGCAACTACCCACCTATGAACTCTGTGAGCTACAGTAACAACTGGCCTGGCAAAATATGCCCATCGGTGCAATACTAGCACAAATGTTATAGGAGTAACCAACCACCTTATGCTTGGATTTGCAACCTGCTTCATAAGATGGAGCCCATACCGGATACTACTATTGAGGCCATCAGGGAGAACCTACTACTTTTATTCTGCTAAAAGATAGTATTGAACTGACTCATAATGACATTATTATACCCATAGATTAGTGCATCTCTCAACTCTCACCAGAATAACTTCTGCTTATAGCAGATAGTTAACACAGAGGCCCGTGGCTTGAAAGCATGCAGAGAATAAGAGATTGTAGCATTCTCGGCCCTGAATGGGACACCTATGTCATACCGTCTCCTCCCAAGGCTCAGGGATCATTGCAGAAGAGGTGGAGGAAAGATTGCAAGAGCCAGAGTTGGTAGATGAACCCAAGGAAACTGCTGTCAGTCACCAGAGGAAAAACATTTCAGTCAGATATGTTTGAATCTGATCCTGTACACTTTAAATACAAATAACCCTGGTTCTTGATTTGATGCTTTAGGAAAGAGTCTCATGTGGACACGTCTCTTATTTGGGGCAGTGGTTGCTCTGACTTTCTTTGTATGGTCTTTCTGGACTTGACTGTGCTCATAGAACTCATTGCACTTATGTCAGAATTTTGCCTTGAAAACTCTGTTTTTCCCATCCTCCCATCTTGCAGGAAGACAAAATGTTATTAAGTGGGATGAGACATGATTTTAGGTTTGAACCTCCATCATGTTGACAGGCTCTGGACATTTCTTTTGCAAACAAATGTTAGTATTGTCAAACAATAGCATCAACAACTGGAAATATCTGGATCAATTCTAATCATGTATTGTACATTTCTGAATGACTCTTGCCTGAGAGACTGTGAGAGGATAAGATGAAGAAGCCTGAAGACTGAAAACAAAGCAGCTTTTACCACCACAAGGGACATATAAAACATAAAATTACCCACTTTGTGAATGAAATCCATACATCACTTACTTATAAAAATGAATATGATAATATGCTTTTAACTAAACTATTATTTTTCCAGTCTTGAATCATTTGTGGTAAAGAAGTTCTAAATGTATTTCAAAAGTTGTGAATAGTCTGTAGTGACCACTCTTCAATATGTAGGAGAGATTGTCTAAATGATTATAATTTTTTCAGTTTTTACTTGAGAGAACTGCTTCAGACTGTGCTGGTAAATACGTATAACTAATGGAAGGACTTTCAGGCAGGCGGACAGTCGGGATAGGGACATAGGAATCTGACTTCCAAATATCACCTAGTCTCCATTCTCACTGTGGGAGTTTCTTTGGACATTCACAGTGCTAACCCTGCCGCTGAAATCAGCATTTTAAATGTAGACTTGGGTTATGAGACTGCTATGTCTCAGCCTCTCTTCCTTGGCAGCCTAGGCACAGGCTGTGAAGCAGAGGGCACTGAGTCTGAACTACTGGTCTCCCTGCAGGTTAAGTATCTCAGAGCACCCAGCCTCTCAGGTCTCTGTCAGTCAAGTGCATTGTACTTAGGGCAATGTGTGGTTTTTCAGATTCCTATTCAGTTCTTCATTTTCTTAAATTCCTTAAATGCAACAATCTTCCCTGTCTAATAAAAACTGATAAGCTGCACACCATGACTGACCAATGGAAAAATGAAGAAAGGCTGCGTGTCTGAGGTGGAAGCTGGAATAAAAGTGAAGAACCTGATGCTAAGCTGAAGTTCTCTCATTTGACTCTGAGCAAAGCGGGGCATTTGAAGGATGAGGACAATGCTGTGGGTTGGGTTCTCCTGATTTCAGCCAGAGTGTGGCCAGAGTGATGAGGCAGGGAACACATGCGCCTATGGTGTGGTGTAATTCCTTCCAGAAGAGAAAGTATTGGGCTAGCATCAACCTTTAGCAGAAACTTGAACCATGGCTGGAGAAGTATCCAAAACTTTTCAGAAAAATTTGTCTAGACCATCAGAGGAGAAGACAAGTATTATACACATATAATTCATATTCAAGTGGATGAAATTGAACTTTGGGGAAAACTTATAATAGACTGGAAAATTACATTATCCAAGAAGGAAAGGTGTGGTGCTGGTTACTCAGCCAGTGTGTGACCTGTCCTGCACAGGCCTGACAAGGAATGCGTCATCAAAAGGCAAGACCCGTGGCTCTCAAGGGAAGTTCCCACTGAGCAGCCATTTTGGTTCACTGTTGTGTCCTCAGATCACAGATCCTCCGTGCATACTAGAAAAATGGAAACAAAAACTCCCAAAGAACAATTTTTTATAGCTAATATTGCTATAGAATGACTTTTCAGAAATGAAACATGAATTCTTAATATAGCATAGGAAAAAAAATAAAATAAAAGTTCAATTTGGGAGAAATGACCCATAGCTCTCCTTCGGCAAGAAAGTTTTTACAGGTATTTATCTTGCTATCCTTCTTCCCCTTCTTTCTTCCAGAGACTTCCAGAAAGGCCATCTTGTGTTTTATTGTGCCTTTTTAAAATTTCCCTTTCTGGTTTCCTCATGTCATTCAATATGTTAACCGACACCTGCTAAAAATCTCCTCCCTCCACCCCGAGCAAAAGCCCAGTCAAATAAAGACACCCTAGCGATATTCAGAAAGCAATGACAGTCTAGGAGTGAATACACCATCCTAACTGCTGAAGCAATGTAAATCACAGTCATCTGACACCTCTGGAAATTTCTGGATGGCGTCTTAGGTGCTCTGTCGACCTCTATTTCCTTTTCTCTCTTCTCTTTGTCGGGAGTGACATTGAGGATCTGTGCAAAATCATCACTCAGTTACATTCTGGGTGGCATTCTGTGTGGCATTATTCCTATCCATGTAGAGGAATCTATTTTAAAATAAAAATAGCAGTAATTAAAACACCTGTTTAAACATATTCTGTTTCAGTCAGGAATTGGTCATTTGTAGCATCCTTTTAAGAAATAAATGAGTTTTAAGTTTTTCTTCCCCAGTCACACTGGAGTTACAACAACAGTGATACAAGTGGGGTTTGCACTGAGATTTGGACAGCAAATGCTGGAATACCACCGTAAGTCCAGAAGTCCGTTCCTGTGCTTAACTTCACAGTGGGCCTCATCTTGATGATCTTCTTTACTTGGTCACTTATTCTCAGTTAATTTGAACTGAAAAAAAGTTTGCTTATTTTCTTGATTCCTGGAAATCTGCAGTATCATAAATTACAAAATATATATGCTATTTTATGACTGCAGATACACAGAGCTTTAACTTAGAAAAGGTCTAAGCAAAAAGTGATTTTTACTTGATGAATTAAGACTTTTTTTGCTCAGAGTGTTCAAGTTTTAAATGAAGGAAAAAAAAAAAAACCTTTAAATTCTCTTCATGAAATCACCATATCATTTGTACTTGATAATTCAGTATAGGAAAACATGGAACAGAATTGCTGTACATACATTTTTCTCTTTAGATTTTTTTCAAAGTCATATTATCACTGATAATCATACACAGTCCTAATTTATTCTGCATAAATTCTCTAAAGCCAGAAACATATCTGAGCCTTACTCAGAGAATGTATGTAGATGGATGTTGAATTCAAATTGTCAGGCTCTGTCCAGGTTTTGAGCTTTGTGCCATGCATGCAGACCTCAAGGCATTTGTGGTGTGAGAGTGAAAAAGCTGACACACAGAACAGGACTATGTCATCTTTCTGTCCCACTCTGCTGGGCAGCCTGCCCTGTCTCCCTCTCCTTTACTCAGCCTACTTGAACAGAAAGAATACGATCTGGCTGGAAGAGTCCTGAGTGCTTCTGTGCTCAGTGGTGACCATATTCATAACTGATAGTGCATACAATCTTCTGGAAGGTTTCTCCTCTCAGAAAGCAGATTACTGTGACAGTTATTCTTGTTGTGGCATTCAGGCAGGAGCCACGTGAAGGAGCAGTTTCAGAATACGCTTGCATGTAACACCTGTCCTGGGAATACAAGTTCTGCAGTACAGAAAGCCACACCCACTTCAAGGATAAGATGTCTTGGTTTTACCCCCATTAACTCTGATAGGCATTGGGAATTTTTACAATTTTACATATTTCTTTAATTCCTTACGATAGTTCAAATTAGAGTTTCCTGACTTCACTTCACCTCATGTAAAAAAGACACTCAAACTTCATCTGAACAGAGTCCACAGGAAGGTGCTGTGATGGTGGAAAGCAAGAGTTTGGGGTCTATTAACAGAACAAGCACTCCTATGGTTGTGTGCTGGAGGGTCAGTTGACCTGGCCAGGTGCCAGGGCTGCAGGATGACTCAATGGGAGGAACTCATGCTTAGTACTGTAAACCTAGGCAAACTACTGTGGCTATAAAGGTCATGACTATTAGGTGTGACTGGAACCTCTAACCCCTCCCCTAAGCAGTTCCAACCTAAACTCTCAGGTGCCTCTGAGATCTGAGAGATCTGAGAAAAGAACTGACTTTTGAATAGATAAGGTCCCCAACCCAGGATTCACAAAAGCTGTAAAAAGGACTACTTCCTGGCCAGAAGTTTACCTTAAACATCAATCAGATGTCGTGGCAATTCCAACCCCTCTCCCCTAAAAGCCAGGATGGGGCTGAGGGTTTTTTAAAGGCTTTGAGGCTTTGAGGCTTTTGGGACTGGAACTGGGACTTGGGCCTTTTGGGCTGAGCTCGCTTTCCTGGGGAGTTAGCCTCTTGCACTCTCCCTGAGGGAGCTCCTCCTTCCAGATCTGCTGGTCCCTGGAGCCCAGCCCCAAGATGGGGATTAGGGGGCTAGCATTTCTCCACTCATGGGTGCGGAGGAGTTAGTCCCATCTGGTCTTCTCTTAATAAAACCGGATCCTGTTAGTTCCCAGCAGAGTCTCTGGTCCCTTCTGTCTGCTGTGTCTCTGGAACCCTGACCTTACAATGACCTGTAGAAGAGAACCTACTACTGCCATTTTCCTAAATTAATATATCTTCTAACTGAATTCTAAATACTCATACTCACAGATAAGTGCAGTTCTCACACCTGAACAAAGACGCTTCCTTTTGTAGCAGATGGAAACCACTACAGAGATCCACAACTGGTCAAATGCAGAGAATAAGTGACTTAGGACACCCAAACCCATTTGGTTCATATCCAATACAACCTCTACATATCCAATACAACCTCTACATATCCAACACAACCTCTACATATCCAATACAACCTCTACACCTAAACCTGACCATTGTGGAAGAGGTACAGAAAGAGTCTAAGAGCCAGAGGAGCAGGACACATGCTTCAAGATAGTGTCTTCCAGACATGACAGGAAAGCTGCCTCCACAAAATCTCAACAACATGGTTGCCTAACAAGACCTGCATAATGACAGCACCAGTCCCCATACCGATATGAATGGGGAAATTTCACAAGGCCCCTTCCCTAGATGAACAGCTCCAGGAAATTAGGTGGTACTGAGGGAGGGAGACTCTCTCTTCTCCAAAAACAAGCACCCTGATAGGTTATCTACTTTCAAATGCTCAGCCCTAAACCCCCATACATACAAGCAACACTAAATGGACCGAGTACAGAAGAGGTCGTGAGTTGGAGAGGGAGTCTGAGAGACGTGCAGAAGTTGGAGAAGGGAGAAAGAGGGATAGAAATGATATAAATGCAGGGTGCTCATGTATGGAATTTTCAAACCATAAAAAATTAAAATAAAAATGAAATGGCATTAAGATTAAAAAAAAAAAAGAAAAGAAAAAAGAAAGGCATCGGTCTCTGTCACCTTGGGAAGATGTAGAGGAATCTGGAATATATGATGCACCTGGAAGGATTTCTTCACAGACCATTTATAGTTCATCACTTGAAATCCCTGACAAAGGGAGGAAATGTCCTCAAATCTTTGTAATTGTGGCTTCCCTGCTGAGTTGCCATTTAAAAAGCTAGACTCCTGAATTCCCACAGGGACTCCTGGAAGTCAGAAGGTGACTCAACCTTGTGGTTTTCTTTAAATAGCAGAAAGTATTACTGGTTAAGTATTAAGTAGCATTCCACACTACTTAACAACCTTTCTCAAGGCCGCTGTGGAAAAGAGCAAACCACTGTGAGATGCAGTGGCGCTTGGATGCAATAATGTGGAACTCTAACTAACACACACAAACTCCAGGAACGCCCATGTCCACAGGCGGTATCACACCCAGTGCTGAGTGAGATGCACCCTGGGAGGAAGCCTCCATCTTCTTCTTCATTTTATCTGCTATTGCATTCGTTATAATCACTTATTACCATTTATCTGTTCATTTCCCATGATGTGCACCAATTTTCACCACTCTTGGAACCTGGGTGGGGAATTCCTTACATTTTAAAATAATTATCTTTTTGGTTATTTTGAAAAGCTTTTAAGTGCCTAATCCAAATCATGCTTTCTTTCACATATTTATTTTTATTCGGTGAAAATTTCAGCACTATACTGACATATGGTAACTAGATGTACACAATTTCTCTCCTCCTCAAAAGTCCTATGTTTCTTCTTTATTATGGAGTGTTTACATCGCATCTTAGAATCAAATAGCGTTGTTGTTCAGGATAAATTTTTCACTCTATATTTGGTTTATTTCTAGCAATATGCAGAAACTCATTTATAAGTAAAGCAAGCCCAAGCCTATACACTGAACTGGTGTTTTCAGCTCACAGTTTGAATGCTTCTTTCCATGGATAAACATTAAGATAATGGAAAGAAAATTCAAAGTATTAATGAACTACTTTAGAATGAGGAGGTTGGTGCATAAATATAAATAAAAATAAATATAATAAATAACTAAGAGCATTTAATGGAATACCACACTAGCAGTTTCCTCATTTATAAAGGAAGAAACTGAAGTGAAGAATGAAATTATTTCAATAATAATTTTACTGAATGAAATTTGATTCTCATTTAATCATTTTTCATTTGACAGTATCAGATAACTAGAGAGAGATTTTTACACTGTTCAGTACTCCAATCTTGATGAAATAAAATTCTTTGTGCTAAAATTCATTCTATTTGCAGGAAAGATTCTATTTTCATGAAGATTATTACAGCCAAATGCAGTGTTCACTTTTCAATTTTGAGAATTCAATAGGAAAGCAGTACTGTATTCCATGGTTAATGATTACTCACAAAGCATGTACAATTGCATGAAAAAAATATTTAATTCAATAAACCATTATAAAGAAGAGAAACAGTTTATGAATTAGATTGGGTCACACGTGTAATCACTATACATGTTGACAGGAATAACTAAAATGTACACTATCTTTGAGAATTGAAGTACAGCACTCACTTAATGACATTAGAACACTGAATGAGCTGCATATTAGAGAAATCGAATATCAAATGCAATTACTCATTTTCATGATATTCAAGTGTGTGCAGGTGTATGAATCAGAAGGGTCACTCATTGGCCTCTTTTTCCCACTATATTCTTCAGATTGCAGTCACTGCCACCCACGAGCGATCTCTTTACAATAAGTCACGTGATGTTTCATTAGTGAAGTGCCCGTAGTTGTAGTTCAGGGTCTGATCACTAAAGAGCACAACCAGAAGTAGATTTTTTTTGTTACCAAATTCACAAAGAAACTACTGTGTTTACCTGGTTGTCTACTTATTTAATTAAAATGAGAAACACAACTGTCATAAAGGTCAGGTGAACAGTGTTCCCATAGGAACCAAATTCTATAAGGGAACCAAATTAGAACAGCAGTGTGGCTTGGAGAACACTGAGTCAGAGCAAGAGGAAGTCACTACTCGATGGAACAGCTGTCAACAGCAGAGGCCTGTAGCAGTCCCGTGCAGCTGCTGGTCTTGCCTGTCATGGCTGCACAGCTGGTTGTTTTTTTCATCCCAGCAGCATGCATGGTTTACCAGCCTGGGACCTCACAGCCACTCTGCTTCCTCGGTTCCATGAACAGCACGTACTTTGATTTTATTATATCATTCATGAGATGAACTAATAAATTCTTGAAATGTTGCTGGGCCTTGCTGATACTCAGAGTTAGAGCACAAGAGAAACAAAATAGCCTGTGATGGAATCTCAGCTCTGCAACCTATTCCTTTTCTTTAAAACTCCTGATGTTAAACTTTTCAGATTTGTAAAATGATCAGGATCATCCCACCTTGGTGTGAATCATTCAAATCAGTTCAGCCTCAGCAAACAGTAGCTCTCTGCATGGTGCTGAGGATGGCAAGGCTGGGGTCAGACGGGCCAGGTATGGTCCCAGATCAAACATTTATTTACTTTTATAAGCCTCATTGTATTTGTAAAATGTAAATATAACTCACCAATCAGTGTTAAAATCAGATGAAATTCTGCACAGCTCCTGGCCAGGATGTGTGCTGGATACAAAGAGTAACACTGTTAGGATCACTCTTCCTTCCTTTGCTAAGAACTGATAACATGCTCTAGTGAATATACCTTACAGAAGATGAATTAGAAAATGATACCCAAAGAGGTTATCATGTTTGGGGGAAAAATCTTTGATCTGAAGAATTTTTAATGTTCTTGGTGCATGTCATTCAAATGAGTTCGGTTCCAATAGACAGTACCTCTCTCTGCATGGTGCTGAGGAAAGCAAGGGCCAGACAGGCCAGGCACCTCAGGTAAATTTGGGATTGACAGTAGTGATTTCCTTTTGACTTTAAGAGTCTTCATGGAAAGGACTCAAACACCTCCCTTTCTTGAGCAGAATTCTGTTTTCCTTCCTTCCTTCCTTCCTTCCTTCTTTCTTTCTCTTTCTTTCTCTCTTTCTTCTTTTTTCTTTTTTTCATTCACAGTGCTAGAGATGGAGCCCAGGGCCTCAAACATTAAGAGAGTGCTCTTCCACTGTGCTAAATCCTCAGCACACATGATTGACAAGAGTCTTCCATATTGTTTCTTATAATAATCTAGAAAATACTCCTTTTTCAAGGAGGATCTGAAAATATTTCACAAGAAAGACTTTATAAATTATGGGAAGGTGAGTAGTGTTCAGAGCAGGTGGTGGTCATTCTTTTTGTAGAGATTGTGACAAGACAATGACAGCCATTAGAGTGGGACATAATGTGGATAACTTGGATGATCAACATCACAATGATACAATTTAAAATGTAACGAGATACATAATGTCTAATCATAATAAAAGTGAGACACAGGGCTGTGGAGATGCTGAGTTGGCAGTATAAGCCTGAGAACGTGAGTCCAAATCCCAGAACCCATGGAGAGAGGGTACAAGCGAGACTAGAGAGATGGCTCAGCAGTTAAGAGCACTAGTTGCTCATGCAGAGGACCCAGGTTTGATTCCTAGCACCCACATGGCAGCTAATAACCATCTGTAACTCCATTTCCAAGGGATCCAATGCCCTCTTCTGACCTCCATGGGCTTTGCAATGACACAGGTGCACTTAATACATGCAGGCAATACGTTCATACATATAAAATTAAAATGATAAACAAAAATAAAAAAATAGGGTACAAAAGCAGACATACGTCTTCCCAATGAGATGGGAGCTGGAGATGTGAGACCTTCAAGAGCCCATGAGCCAGCTAGCTTGCAGTAAGCTGTGGACAACAGAGGCCCTGTCTCCAACAAGGTAGAAGGTGAGGAGGAACATTGGTATCTGCAGTTGTCCTCTGACCTTCACACATAAGCCATGACAGATGTGCATCTGCACACACACACACATACACACACACACACACACACACAGAAAGAGAGAGAAAGAGAGAAAGAGAGATAGAGAGAGAGAACTTTTTGCTATAGACAGCTATGAAAAAAATAGGAAAAATGTTTGAAAGAGTAAAACACTTTCTAACTTGTCATGACCACAAGGTACATTATTTGGGGCATTTTAACAGATACTGAAGAAGTACAAAGTTACTATTAAGTAACCAATATGAAATTATCTTGAAAATAATTCTTCAAAGCTCTCTCCTTCTGTGCTTGCCCACTGAAGTTTTCAATTCATCACCGGGTCAGGCTGCCAACTAAAATAAAGTATAGTGGGGTTCACTTTGTAGATTTAGCCTTTACTCTGAAAGGTGATAGCAGAGAAACAAAATCATGAATACATGAATACTGAAGGCTGACATGATGGAATGAAGGACGAAATGAGGCTTACCTGGAATGCAAACATAGCCCAGACTGGCTCTGAACTTACGGGGTTCTTTCTGCCTCAGATCACAAGTGCTGGTATTACTGCATGAGTCACCATGTTTGTCTAAAGAGGGTAGTCTAGAATATTTTTTATATTCTTTTCCTTTTTAAACTTCTGATTGATTTATATTTATTTTATGTGTATGAGTATTTTGCCTGCATGTATGTAAGTACACCATGTCATTACAATGCCTGCAGAGGTCAGAAAAAGGTGCAAGATTCCTTAGAACTGGAGTTAGAGAACGTTGTTAGTAGCCATGTGGGTGGTACAAACTGAACCCAGGTACTCTGCAAGAATTAAGTACTCTTAACTGCTTAGCCTTCTCTCCAGACCCCAGACTGCTTTTAAAAGAATACATTAAATAGAAGCTACATGCTTGTAAAACATCATGACATATATGCATGTTGCTATAAAATGTAAGTCTTAGGTGTTGAAGGCATGTTTGGGTAAATGGTACATTGTAAAACATCAAAGGAAGCTATGTGCTGATATAGATAATGAATTTTTTGAAAGTCAGTTGTTTAAATTACTTACACTACCTTCTAAATTGTCTATTGGAATCATTTTATGAATGCACAGACTATCATGTTAATTCAGTATTATATATTTATTATATAAGGCTTTGTACTTAGATCATTTAAATATAATGAACATGTATTTATAAATGCTTTCACTATTTTGGATCTTTCTCTGGTTTAAATAATATGTAAACAAATTTATTATAGTAGTTCAACTATATACATAATTACACATACACACACACACATACAGCAGACTGAAGACAGTGTTATAAAAAAACAAAAACAAAAACAAATTAAGGTCTCCCTTAAGAAACACAAGGTCTGGGGAAACTGCCAGAATGTAAGGGTGACTGTCCTCTGATGCACACACACAAAGAAAACCCAATATCTGGACACAAGCGAAACCATGCAGATTATCCCATCACTGCTTTTATCACAACTCTTGACTTTTAAAACTATTTTCATTAATACAACCCTTCTCCAAATTTTCTTCATCTTGCTTGTGCTAGGCTAGAGGAATAGACTGACAGCATCAATGAATATGTAACTTACTAGTGCGTTGACTTTGAAATAGTAATAACAGTCAAATCACCCCTAAGAAGTTGAGAACGTGGGAGCTGTTCACCCTTTGATGCTAGGTGGTGCCTCAACAGCTGGAGTTCCACAAGGGGACTCTTAATCATCTTTATACCCTATCAGATAGCTTTCCAACTGGAATCCATACATTCTTTCATCTGTGTTAAGGTCTATTGTGTCAAGTCAGTGTCTCCAAATGACTTAAGTGCAGGTTCATCCACCGAGGTCTAGTCAGACTATCCAGAATACCTAGCTTTAGGAAGATTAGCTCATCCTGACCCAATAGTAATAAGTCAGCAATATTTCTTCAGCAAAGATTGGGGTCTGCCACCCATTTCTCCAGTTCCATGCTGGGTTTTTATCTGTTTGAGTTTGCATGGGTCTTGAGCACGCTGAAATCATTGCTGTAGGTTCATATGAGCAAGGTCCCAGGTGTTTGTAGTATTCTATTTCCATATGGTCGTGCACCTCCTCCCTGGCTCTTAAATCTTTCGGCCACCTCTTCTGCAATGGCCCTAGCCTTGAGTGGGTGAGCCAATATAAGAGTCCTGTCAAAGGACCCACAATCTGCAGATTCTTAATCTCCATTCTTTGGTTATTTGTGTTCTTTTAATTCTGGCACTCTATTGCATGAGGCAGCTTCATTAAGGAGAGGTGAGAGATTCATTAGTGTCTTCTTTATCCCTTGTTCTATGTTACATGAACCTTGGATGTAGAGGTTGCATTGTACATGTGCCATTAGGTATGGGCAATTCAAGGACAATGTCTGTATGTGAGCAGTTGTGGAACACTGTAGTAGTCTTCATCTGCTGCAACAGAAGCTTCTTTGATGAGTGGTGACTGGTTCACTTAACTGTGAAAATAAGGATACATATTTTGCGCTTAGTAAGAAGTTATATTAGCCCAGGAATGTGACAACCTTGGGGATTTCTTTATGATCTATGACCTTTGCAGCCATGTGTATTTTGCTATGATTATAGTACCACACATGAATTTACTCCCATTGAGTGGACTCTAAGACAAATTAGGCCCCAAAATAAACGTGCCATTACTGCACAGTGTCAAGTGCTGGGCTTGTCATTGATGTGGTTTTTAGACATGAAGTTGATCTTGGGCCATTGCTTGATGTTCTCCCTTGGCTGCTTGCATAGTGCTCTCCAGGGCTATGAGTGCTAGCCTTCAGGGGAAGTGACTTCCAGATCAGTTTCAGCTCCATTGCTCCAACTCTGGTCTCTGAAGTATGTTCTGTTTTCAACAATAGGATCTTAACCTTCAGGTTCTGTGAGGCAATCAAGGACTCTGACAATAGCCTGTGTATTTTAGTAATCTCTTAGACCACCCTGGCCAACAACTCAAGGGAAGATTTCTCCTGTCTAGGAGAAAAGTGTCTAGGCACGCTTTCTTGTTATGTAGCCTTCAGCTATGCACATGAACTCATGTAGAGATATTGTACGTGGAATTTGTCATTAGGCTGTTAGACTAATATGATTCCCTCTGGTGTTAGGCACTGGTGGCCAGGCACTCCTCTTCTCTTCTCTTCTCTTCTCTTCTCTTCTCTTCTCTTCTCTTCTCTTCTCTTCTCTTCTCTTCTCTTCTCTTCCCCTCTCCTCTCCTCTCCTCCCCTCCCCTCCTCTCCTCTCTTCTCTTCTCGTCTCCTCTCTTCTCTTTCTCTCTCTTTCCCCCTGTCTAAGACTCTCTCCATACCTTCCCCATTTAAATGTCCCCATTTTCCCCATTTCTCCCTTGATAATACCAGTCTCCTATGGCCCCACCTCTCTTGAGCTCCTTCTTTCCCTTTATGCAATTAGTTCCTTGTATAACCTTGTATAACCCTTCAATTGTTCCATTTAAATACCCACAATTTATCTATTTCTCCCTTAATAACATCTTTCTCCTAGTAGTCTTCTCTTTAGGGTTCTTTCTTTCACTTTACCTCCTTGGTTCCTTTCTAATTTTCCTGGTTCTTTCAGTTACATCAAGATACATACTCACATATAAGTGTTGGGTGCTAGAATCCACAAATGAGGAAGAACATACGTCTTTTGTTTTTCTGAGTGTTACTTCACTTAGCATAACAGTTTTTACTTCCATATATTTACCTGGAAATGTCATGGTTTTTTTTTTTTGGTCTTTCTTTACAGCTGAGTAGAACTCCACTGTGCAAATGTACCACATTTTCACTAACTACTCATCAGTTGAGGGACACTTAGGTTGCTTTCATCTCTTAGCTATTGTGAAAAGAGTAGCCATAAACATGGACGTACACGTTTCTCTCCAATAGAATGAGTACTTTGGGTATATACCAAGGGGTGGTATAACCAGGTCAAATGGTAGATTCACTTTTAGTTTTTTAAGAGTTGTCCACAGTGTTTGTCATAAGGATTGCACAAGTTTATAATATCACCAGCAGTGAATGAGCGTTCCTCTTTACTCACATCCTCTCCAGCATTTGTTCTCTTGATCTTAGCCAGTCTGACTGGAACAAGATGAAATCTTAACGTGACTTTAATGTGAATTTCCTTAATTATTAATGATGTTTAACCCTTTTTAAGATTTTTATTAGCTGTCTTTATTTCTTATTTTGAGAACTCTGTGCTAGGATACTTGACTCATCTTTTAATTGGGTCATTTGTTTTCTTGATATTTGTTTTTGAGTTCTTTATACATTATAGATGTTAAACCTCTGTCAGATGGTTGCTGATGAACTCTGTGGGTTTTCTCTTCACTTCCTTGGTTGTTGCTTTTGCTGAACAGAAGCTTTGTAGTTTAATGTGGTTCCATTTGTTGATTATTGACCTTAATTCTTGAGGAACTGATGCCTGTTGTAGAAAGTCCTTTCTACACCTATATCTTGGAGATTACTGCCAATATTTTCTTCTAATAGTTTCAGAGTTTAAGGTTTCACATTGAGGTCTTTGATTCATTTGGAGTTAACTTTTGTGCAAGGTGAAAGGTAAGGGTCTAGTTTCATTTTTCTACAAGTGGAGATCCAGTTTTGCCAGCAGCATTTGCTGAAGATGTTATCTTTCCTCCATTGAGTGTTCTTGGACCCTTTGTCAAATATCAGGTGGCTGATATTGCATATACTCATGTTTGAGTCTTCAATTATATGCCATCGGTCTACAGGTCTATTTTTGTGACAGTACCATGCTGTTTTTATGGCCATCACTCTGTAGTACACTTTGAAATCTGGTATAGTAAACCCCCTGCATCGCTCTTGGGCTCAGGGTTGATTTGGCTATCCGGGGTCTTTTGTGTTTCCATATGAATTTTTGAACTTTTTTTCTAATACTGTAAAGAATGTCAAGGGGATTTTGATTAGGATTGCATTATATGTGTGTGTGTGTGTGTGTGTGTGTGTGTGTGTGTGTGTGTATATGTAGCTTTTGGTAGGATGGTCATTTTCACAATATTGTCTTCCAATACATGAGCATAGGTGGTCTTTCATCTTCTGGTGTCCTTTACAGCCTCTTTCTTTAAAGATCTAAAATTTTCATTGTAGTAATCTTTAATGTCTTTGGTCATGTTTATTCTGAGATACTTTATTTTATTTTGAGGCTATTGTGAATGAGAGGGTCTCCTTGGACTCTTTCTCCAATTGCTTATTATTGATGTATAGAAAGGCTACTGTTTTTTGCAGATTAATTTTGTAACCTGTCACTCTACTGAATGTGTTAATCATTTCTAGGAGTTTTCTGGTGGAATTTTTGGCATCTCTTAGGTATAATATCATGTCATCTATAAAATGGAATAATTCACCCTCTTCTTTTCCAATGAGTAATCCTCTAATTTCCTTCTCTTGTTGTATTGTTCTAGCAAAACTTTCAAGCACTATATTACAAAGGAGTGGAAACAGTGGACAGTTTTATCTAGTTCCTGATTTCAAGTGGGATGATTCCAGTTTTTCTCCATTTAGAATGATGCTTGCTGTGGGTTTTTGTATATAGCTTTAACTTTGTTGCAGTATGTTTCCTCCAGTCCAGTCCTCTCTTGGACTTTTAACATAAATTCATGTTGAATTTTATCAAAGGCCTTTTCCGGATCTATTGAGGCCCTCTCTTGTGAAAGTAAAACCTTCCAGATGTGTCTTCTGCTTCTGATCTGTAGAGTCCAGCAGATTCCCATCTGTCCTGAAGGCCTCTATGCTGCTGTCTTGGTGCACAGTGCCTGGTGCTGTTTAACACCACTAATTTCTTCAGAAAGCATGCTCTTCTCATCCATATTTCCCTTGGTTTCTATGATCAAACCACCAGTTCAAAGTTTTTATGTGTGCCTTTTATTCCTGATCTCACTATCAATCTGGCTACAAGCAACTTGCTGTAACTGGGTCAACACATGAATGCTAAACTGCCTCTAAATTTCCTCTCAGATTAATTATTCCATCATATGAAGTTTAGCATATTTAAACACTATCTTAGTCTTACAACACATGAAGGTATTTTCTTTTTCTTTTATTCCAGAATGTAACATAATATACCTTTAGTCCAATTTCCAGAACAACCCTAATTGTGCCAAGGTTATAAATTTCCTTTATAACCTAATGTTATAAAGAAACGTTAGAAGATGCTGAAGAGGTGACTAAGAGCACTTGCTTCTATTTCAGAGGGCCAGGTTTTGGGTCCCAGCACCCACCCATATCAGCAGCTCACAACCACTTGTAACTCCAGTTCTAGGACAATGGTCTTCTTTTGGCCTCTACAGACATCACACAGACATACACACAGACACACAGACAGACACACACACACACACACACAAACACATACACACATAAACAAAAATAAAATTTGATTTAAAAATACAGAATAAAGTTGTGCATGACTTTATGTATAAGAGGGGAAAACCCCAGGAAAATTGACTTATTAATCACAAGAGTTTAGGTAAAGAATCACCAAAATATTCCAGTAACAAGATCAGAATTGATAAAGTTTCAAAACCGAATAACAAAGCCAGAGGATGACAAGTAACTTATTAAAAACCAAAATCCTTTATTTTTATATTAGAAGAAACATCATTCAAAAATGTTTTGATTTTCTTCAAAATTAAGAGATACACAAAGAAAGAGTTTAGCCTTTGACTAGTTTATAACAACAAATGCAAAGCTTGAAGAAATAATTTGTTAAAAGAGTCTGCAATTACATAAAAATTAAGAGGAAATCTAGTAAAACTCTACCATAAAAGAGCCTTCAAGTGAATCTTCAGCTAAAGTAAGGCTTCTTACCAAAATTCAGCAGCAAGAATAACTGTAAACCTCAGAATGTTGAAATGATTACCACTGTCACCAGGCACAGAAGAGCAGTGCTTATAGTGACCGTTGCTATTCAGCACAACTTCACAACAGTAGAAAATAGAAAATGCAACAAGAAGACGAAAGGTTTGCATAAGATATAAAACCCTAGATTTTGCAACTTATGCAAATTTAAGTTGATTAGATAATGATTATATAAACCTTGTAAATTTTCTAAAAATTAGATTAATTCCTAGAATACTGTCAAAATGAACATTCAGTAAGCTTTTAAACAACTTCTTATCAATAAGCGATTGTTGGCCTAATGTTAAAATGGACAGGACAGGAACAAAAGTATCTTGTGTCCTACATGTCGAAGCTTGGATATTACCTCTACACACATGTGATTATCAGAAACCCCTGATATTTTCTTAAGCAAGTAATGGTTGAAACGTGTACTAGATCACTGTCTGTCAGAATTTAATTTTAGAAGATTACCTCTGTTTTTAAAGAAACCAGACATAGAGACATATTGGCATCTGGCATGTCTTAATTATGTTTTTCTTTTTTTATATAAAATATTCAGCATTAATTTTTATTTTAATTTTAATTAAAATAAGTTCTAAGTTGCTTTATATAAGTCTTATGGTTTCCATAAGAAAATACCTACAAGGTATACCTAGGAGAAAAATAAAACGAAGACATAATATTACTACAAAATTCAACACACAGTGGAGGAATACAGACAAAGCGAAAGGAGACCAAGACCACTGTACGTGCTCCTGCCGACAGAAATGTCAGCAGACCAGCATTTCAGTCTAGACCCAGAGTAGCTGAACTGCTTAACAGAGAAGAAAAGGGAAAAAGAGCGGCTGGAGAGAGGGCTCAGCATGTCAGAGCACTGGCTGCTCTCGCAGAGGACCCAGGTTCAAGTCCCAGCACTCATGTGGTAGCTAATAACCTTGTTTCCTTAACTCCAGTTCCAGAGACTCTGACGCCCTTTTCTGACCTCTTCAGACATTGCATGATGCAAGTGCACTCACACACATAAAATAAAAAATAGTAAAAATATATTTTTAAAAGACATTTTGTTTAACTCAAAAAATCTCTGATTCTTTAAATTCAGCCTCATTCTTTAATACAGCCCTGGAGAGGCAGAGTCAGGAAGATCACTATGAGTTTGAGGCCAATCTGGACTATGATAGTGAGTCTTAGGCCAGTATGGGCTGCTGTGCGGGACCCTGCTTCTCAACACTAAAAACCAAAACAAAATGTCATCTATTATTGACAGTTATGTTTGACAGACAACTGATTGAGTTGATTTTTTTCAAGAACCAGTCCAATCAGCAAGTCAGTCACGCTCCCCTTCCCAGAGCAGACACCTGTATGATGAACTCACAACGAGAGCAGGTTGGCTGGAGGTCACAGCTATGGCAGCATCAGGCTCTGATCCATTGCGGCTTTGGGGCTGTGGCGATGCCCAACACCATCAAGGAGGAAAACACAGGGCGAGCAGAGCTATTTACGCTGGAAAGTGAAACCAAAGAGGAAGGCCAGGGCTCCATGATGTCTGCATTGAGGAATGTCTTCCCACCAGGCACTACATCTAGAAGCTTCCACTACCTGCCTCTACCTTCAAGCTAGCGACAAGCATTTGGTCTTTTGGGAACTATTTAAGATCCAAATATATAAGATCCGGTTTAGCTGCAGTTGTTTACACGACTGAGATATGTCACACTAATATCTCAGCCAGGTGACAAAAGTTAGCTGTGCTATGACACTAAAAGTATGGGCTTTTGATATCATGAAAATGACTAAGGAAGATGATGATTTACCTCTGTGATCTTCCACAAACCACAAATGCTTAACAATTTTAAGTCCTACCTGAACTGTCAGGCCATCAGAGTAAAGTTTGAGAAGCTGACAGTAAAGTCTAAAAAGAAATGATTACTACACCCAGTGCATTGCCCTGGAAAACCATAAGTACACAGAATGCAAACCCCAGTCTGAAAATCCTGTGCTTTCTAAAGACAGACACAGTCCACCCCAGTCTGAAAATCCTGTATTTTCTAAAGACAGACACAGTGCTGGTGATCAGTACGGCTGCAATGATCAAATGTATCACAGTGCAGGAAAACTGGGCTGCCATGTCTGGCCTGTTGTCAAACATTTTATCATCTAGGACTGTTCTAAAGTAAAAATTTATTTAAATAATATAGAATTATGTAAAAAAAATTAGTTCATAACAGGATAAATTCAGTGAAAAGGAAAGAATGATGATTATATGAAAGAACCTCATTTTCTCTTATTGTCTGGAGATGATGGACATCTAGTTAAGTGGATAAGCATAGAGCAGATGTTAATTGAATTTCATTGTAAAAATTTAATAAACATGAATCCTACTTAGTAAGTAGGAGAAACACGTGTTAGTTTCTTCAGGAAAATAGGTAAATACTCTCATTTTGAAGTTACACCGGAGATCTCACTGTTCTCCAAATTTCTTTCCCTAATTTAATAGCACTGAAAGAGTGCAGAATCGCTTTTGACAGGCATTACTAAGGCAAGGAAAGCTTTGCTTTAGAAAAGTCCCAGTTTGAAGTGGTCTTTTCTTGTGTCTGATGTACTGTTACAGTGGTGTCCTGAGGAGTAGGACAGATTGATGGATTTCCACCTACTTTGAAAGTATTGGAGAAACACATTTTGGTGATAAGACATTTCAGGAGAAAGTAGCAAACACTTCGACATCATTGTTTTCTGGCATTGTTTTCAGTGGTGACATGACATTGTATCGAGTTGTGTGTTCTCCAGAACCAGATGGGAATTCGATCATTTCTTCAGAGAAACAGTAATTTAAACATCACCTTTTATAACTGAGGTTTAGAACTTATATCTTGTGACTTATCACAGTCATTACCTGCGTCATGTACAACTTTACTCTTAAAGTAGGAATCGAAGCAACAGAAATCAAACCCTCAAGCAATGTGATGACAACATAGTGACTACTCAAGTTATCACACTTAAATTTCTTATTGATACAAGTGATATCCCAGTGAAGAAACCCACCCTTCACCTTCTGCATACACCTGTGGCATAATAAAAATATTGAAAGCATTTCACATAATTACATTTCCCTTCTGTATTCGCACATCACTTGATGTGTAAGAACACTGTGGTCATGTGACATCAGGAAAGTCAATGTTCACTTATGTTGATCTTGATCAGCAAACGAGGTGCTCATCTTCTTGATAACTCTGTTGTACTCTGATTTCTTGTTGCCCTCTTCAAAGAGTGCAAGTTTATGTTCCTGTTGAGATTAATAATGCTCTAATAAAACTATTTAAAATGCATTTTCTAAAATACGGTCTTTTGTCATTTACTACTCTTTCCACAAAAATACATTTATATTTTAAATGTGCAAAACCACACATGAGCATTGCCTCTACATCTTATAAAGTTTATTATTTTATATTTAGTGCTTTTCCTGGCTTAGAGAATATAACAGTGTTCATGTTTATGTATTCCAAAAGCATTCATAAAACTAGTAAAATTGAAATATTCTTTAAGCTGAGGATGTAGCTCAGTTATAGAGAGCTTGCTTTGCATGCACAAGGCCTTGGTTTCTACCACCACACAAAACAGTTGTTTTCCCCTAAGGAATAATTGAGTTTAATGTTTAAAGTAAAAGGTTGACATCTATCTCTAATTGTCTGCATAAATCAACATATTTAGCCACATTTATTCACAGGTAGGTGAGCACATATGGTGCTCTGATCTCATTTGAGGATAATGGCCTTTCATTATGGGTATTTATTATGTTTATATTGAAGATATATACTGAAATTTGATGCCTAATTTTGTTCAATGGCAGCTCAATTCTTGTTCACAGGGAGGCATTTACTAGCATGCTTATCACCCATGAAACCCATTTGACATCACATGTGATATATGAATAAATATGAAAATGGCTCAGTAAGGAGTTTGTTGCATAAACATGGGAACCTGAGTTGGATTCTGTGCTAGACAACTTCCGTTGTCGACTTAATGCTTGGGGTAGAGGAGGACTTTCCTCCATTGGACTGGCCTGTGGTCATGAATGTGGGGCAGTGTTTCGATTGTTGAGTGATGTGGGAGGACCCAGCCCACTGTAGGCAGTGCCAATGTGAGCAGATGGTCCTGTGTTGTATAAGAAAGTAAACTGAGCACAAGTTAGGGGAGCAAGCTAGTAAGCAGCATTCCTCCATGGTCTGTCCTCCAGGTTCCTTCTCTGGGTTCTTGCTTGGCTCCCCTTGATAATGTACTCTGAGCTCTAAGGGAACAAATCCACTTCTTCCTCAAGTTGCTTTTGGTCAGTGTTTTGTATCATAGCAATAGAAAGTTAATTAGAACAAAAGTTGGTACCAGGGTTGTGCAATATTTCTGTGACAGAACTGACTATGTCGTTATGGGGAGGATTGTGGAAGCTTTTGGAATTTTGGACTGGAAAAACCATTCAACTTTCAGAGCTTAGTGAACTGTTACTGTGGAGCCCTGGAACAGTTTATGCTGAAGAGAAATGTGGATGATGGAAGACTGGCTTGTGATGTTTCAAGGGAAGCAAAGATTATCAGAGTTGTTTATGTGATGTTTTGAATTGAGAATCTGTGGTTTCTGGTCAACTAGGGAAGAATCAGCTATGATTAACAAGAGATCAGCACCACTAAAGCAAAATCTTTGCCCTACTAGGACAAATCATGATAGCTGTCTGGGCTGAAAAATCAGCTGTGATTAAAAAGAGACTGGTGGGTCTGGAGAGATGACTCGGTGGTTACAAGCACTGACTGCCCTTTCAGACGACCCGGGTTTGATTCCCAGCACCCACACGGCAGCTAGCAACTGTCTGTAACTCCGGTTCCAAGGAATCCTACGCCTCCCTTTGGTCTCTGCAGGCATCACATGACACAGGTGCACTTACACACATGCAGGCAATACACTCATACACATAAAATAAATTTTTTAAAGCAATAAATAAAATAAAAATTTCAAAAAGAAACTGGCATCATTGACATTGAGGTGGAACCATCTGGGGAGTATTTCCTCGGGGCCAGCCCACAGAAGCTGTGGTGCTGAGGGGACTTGAGGCTCCATCTCAAGCTGGGAACAGGACTTGTGTGTCTCCTATATGGTGATGGTTTTGAAGGCATGAAAGGTCTCTGGAGAACTGCTGGGCTTGGCTCCTTGAGAGACCAGGAAAGGCCATTGGAGAAGGAAGATGTGGCCTTAGTTGTAGTGAAGATCCCTAGGGCTGAACAGGTCATGTTGAGAAAATGAGGCTTTGCACCCTAAGAGGCCAGGAGTGCACTTTGGTTAGGTACAGCCTCCGTTTCAGTGGAGACTCCAACATATTGGAGATGCAGAGACCAAAGGTAGTGGCAGGTGTTGCTAAATTCAACCTGTGCCTGTGAGACAAGCTTCCTGTGCTGGGGATGGCAAAGTCAAAGAAGAGTCGCGGCCCGAGCCAGGCTTCCAAATGGGCCTCCCCTCTCTGTTCTGGATGCCGCCTCAACTTGGGCATTTGATCAGCATCATTTGTTCTGCCCATCCCAGCTTTAAAATGAGCAGTGAAAAGAACTAAGCTTCAACTCTTTCGCAGTGTAGCATTAAAAACTGTTTTAATAGCAAGTGAGAAGAGCTGTTTATACACATTTTTAGAAGTCATATTATCTCTCTTTTCACTAAGAAAAAGACATGAGGGTGTATTATTACCACATTTGGGGAAAAGGGTCCTCAGAGGACAACTGTATCAGCCAGGAAGGGTCATTTAAGAAAGCAGTGACAATTAAAAAAACAAACAAAAAATCCCAGAATCTGGACACCCAAGCTGTGTTCAAACTGATTTTATTTTCTTAGATAAATTTATGTGTATATGCATGTGTATGTGTGTGCAGGTACCTGTGGAGGCAAGAGGAAAACAGATCCCTTGAAACTGAATTGCAGACGTTGTAAGTCACCAAATATGGGAACCAACTTTAGTCCTCTGTAGGAGGAGCAAGTGCTCTTAACTGCTGGGTCATCTCTCCAGTTGTCAAACCGTTTTCAGGACCATTTTCAACACAGGGTAGGCAAAACTGTGGCACTGTTTTTGTAAGACCCACAGCTGTGAGGCTGAGAGCATTAGGATAGTCCCTAAAAATGACCGGGGTGAGTCAGGGAAGGGAAGCCCACAGATTTGTCCCCCGTGGTGCATTTATTGATGCTGAAGTTGTCACACACCCCAGTCATAACTGAGCAAATTTGCAAGAGTACATTGTGTGACGGGTGCTGCATTCAATTGTACAAGCACAGTTTACGCTTTCTTAATCATTTCCAGAATTGCTACCCATATAGCTACTAATATCATGTTATTAAGGCCAGTAATGAAGAGCTACTTTATGATGAGCCAGCCTGCAGACTTCCTTCCCTTCTTCCATAGCTAAACTCTTGAGTCAAAGATTTTGAATTTTAGAAGCATAAAATCCTCAGAGAATAAAGAACAACAACAACAACCAAAGAAATATAGGGGATGGAGAGATGGCTCAGTGGTTTAGGTCACTGATTGCTTTTGCAGAGGACCCAGATTCAGTTCCCAACACCTACATGGTGGTTGACAACTGTCTATAACTTGAGTTCCAGGAGAAGCTGATGGTCTTGTCTGATCTCTGTGGACATTTTACATCACGAGTGCACTTATATACATGCAAGTAATACATTCAATACACATAAAAATATAAATAATGAAATATTTTTAAAGTAAATATAAATGTCTCAAATCAAAATAACTTTTAATTTGTAGGGGTAATTCAGTCTGTTCTTTGGAGTTATATAGATAATGCAATAGTTGACATTACACATTCACAGAGAGATTACATTTAGCTGTAAAAACATTTTGAGACATTTAAGAATGAGAACATTCTTATAAATTTGGGAAAGAAAATATATAAAACACAGAGTTAGGTCAATTTTCTTTGCATTGCATTTTGAATGAAAAGATTTTTAAAGAACTATTTTATTTTTAACTCGTGTGTGTGTGTGTGTGTGTGTGTGTGTGTGTGTGTGTGTGTGTGTACAAGAGCTCAAGAGTGCAGACACCTACAGAAGTCATCAGAGGGCATCGGATCCCTTGGAGACGGAGTTACAGGTAGCTGGGAATCACCCAGCCTAGGTGCTGGGAGCTGTACTTAGGTGCTCTGCAAGAACAGTGCTTGCTCCTAACCACTGAGCCATCTCTCCAGCAACAAAGTCTCTATTTTTAGTGTGACACTTTTAAGACTAAAGTAAGATGATTAGATAAATGCAATGTGGTATCTATACACAGTAGAATACTACATCATTTATAGAAAAAGATAAACTCCTGCCATTTGCAACAACGTATTAATAGAGGGAACTGGAAGTCATTATGCTAAGGGAAGTGAATGCATAGGCACAAAGGAACGGCTGCAGAACACCCTTCATATGCGAAATGCAGGAATGCTGATCTCATAGAAGAGGCAGCAACTCCATCAGATCTGAGATGAGATCAAGCTGTCGCCATCAGTGCTGTGATTAATATTTTACAAATCAATATAGGAACATAATTTTGCTGGGAAATATGATCTGTTAAGATTTCTTGGGCAAGCAATATTTAACTTCGGAGCTGATAGCTCAAAGGATGGTGGAATGGGCTTTTCAAGGGTGCAGCTGCCAGTGAGTCACCCATGATATTGTAAGCAACCCCTCAACCATGGTCAAGCAAATAATCCCAATAACCTCACTGGTTCATTGAGCTAGACTTGTTTGGAATGGTTTCTTTTGTTTGCATTCATTGCCCTATCTGTAATGAGTAGCCTTTTGTTTGAGTCCCTCCAGGAAATGTTACAAAATACCAGTGTTATATAAATCATGGCTTTTTTGAGAGTTGATCAGGACAGATGAAATAAAGACTAAAGATAGGATGTCAGAGAAGAAGATGGAATGTTAAAAGTTAATGAGGCTATTTCAGGACCTTTTTGATTTTGTCGTAAGAGCTATAGAAGCTATGGATACATTCTGAGAAATGAACATGATCGACTGAGTATGGTGGCACACACTAGTAACTCAACAGTACCTCAGTGTTAGAGAGGAAGGGAAGACTGAAAGACTGTCATGGGGTCTACACCTCACTTTAAAATACTTTAGAATAACGTTAGGTCAGACTGCAATTATGGATCCAGTTATTAAATACACTTCCAAAAGTGTGTACAAAGATGGAGTCCGCCTGGTCAGAAAAGCCATACTAGGTGGCACCTGCAAAAAGCCCTTCTCAAATTCTATATCTATAAACTGCCAATTCTTTGTTAAACAGAAAAACAGATATTAGAAACAGTGCTTATTGATGTAACGTTGAGTCCTGTCAGTTAACATGATGAATGTTTTGAAAGAGGTTATCATTCATTAAAGATCTACAAGACATATACAATGATTAAAAGACATTAGACATAATATCTGTAGTCATTAAGAATGATGGCTCAGGTCTGAACCTCGATTGAGCCTACGCACAAGCATTGGATTAAGAAAGTGATGATCTCATGTTAAGAACTAGAGGAATGAGCTGAATATATGATTTCACTAAAAAGTAACGATTTAATACATACCCATATATTTGTCGAAATTTGGTGTCGGACTTGATTTCATTGAAAGATATCAACAGGGACCAGATGAGATTGTGCACATCTTTAATCTCGGCACACATGGGATGCAGGTACAGGTATATCTTGGTGAAATCAAGACCAGTCTGATCTATATAGGGAGTTCCAGGCTAGCTGGGGCTTCAGGGAGACTCTCCAAAAAAATGCTATCAACAGGGAATGGGAACTAGTCAATCCAAACACCCAGACTGCTTCCATATTTATTATCGGCCATCAAAAAATTTCATTCATTCTTCATAACCAATTATGTTTAAGTCATCCCACAGCAGATCTTGTCTTTTGCTATAATGGGATATGTGGTGACCCGAAAAGTAAGCTGGAAATACATATGGAAAAATATAGGACAATGACAGAACGCAGTAGTGAATAATAACAGATGGCAACGAGATTAAGAAAAGAAGATGACTCAACTAATTTCTGTCAACAACAAATCATTCACAGAGACAGGAAGCAGAAGTAGAAAAGCAAGTGCAAGGAAAGATGGTGAGTTCAGGTTTGTAGATATTTTGCCTATATTTTGTAGATATATGCCTAAATCTCTCAAGGAGAATTATCTAGAAGTCATTTAGATCTGAAAGACTGAAATCACAGAGTCAGTGCTGGACATCTGCTTGTGATTGAACCATAGGCCCTGCCTTATTGAATCTTCATTATGACACCCATTCTAGCTCATGAACTTGTGCTCTTTCAGGTCCAGACTTCTCCCAGGTAGCACTGTTAACCGGAAGAACTTAACACTCACTGCTAATGTGCATCTACATGACTTACTGGCATTGGTTAAAAATAAGTATTGTGAGAGACAAAGACATACACAGTTTCCAGGGCCTCTGGTCAATTCAACTCACCCTTATATGACTCCAAGTCTATTGGGTCTGAGCCCCTCTCCCAAGGTGAAGTAACCATGCACTCTCTGTTTGATTCTAGGTGTTATGACTGTAACCATGCACTCTCTCTTTGAGGCTACTACACATTAGTATTGTGCCCATTTAACAGATGAAGCAGTTCAGACACAATGTTGTAATTTGCCAAGTCAACAGAGCTGGTCCTCCTAGATCTTATGTTGAATTGTTGGTATGAAGTTGAGAAATGTTCTCTTCAATGATTTCCATATTTTGTTGCTTTCACTGTAACTAAAGCAAAATCACTTTCTGAGATTGAGTGGGGCAAGTCACCACATGGCATTAGATGCTGGCCTTTAAACAAATTGCTGCAAAGAATTGGAGATTATTGTTTAACACTCCAGATCAGTGGATATTGGCTGCTATTGTGTAACTCTTACTTCTGAGGAAGAGCGAGGTTCCTAAGAGACAGATAGCTGATTTGACTTAGAATTCTCATGAAGCTCAGAAAGTTAGTGTTCACAGTCTGCTCTCCAGCTTAAATAAATAGTTAGTAATTGCTGGTGGAGGAGGTGCTCCCAGTGACTGAGCTCATGCAAGTTGTGCAGGGAGTTTTGGGTGCAGCTTTTGGGAGTCCTAACTGTGCTGATGGGCTTTTCAGTGGTCAGTTGCCTGTGAGTCACACATGCTCCTGTAAGTAACCCCAAAAGGTTCATTTGCTCACCACCTAAGGCTAGTGTAGGATTCTTTACTCTGTCTATCCTTATCTGAAGTGACTAGATGCATGTTCACATCTCCCTAGAAAAAATCACACAGAAAATGCCCATGAACCTGCACGATTCATGGATGCCCTAAGCACTGTTTAGGAATCAAGAAGTAACAGGTCTCGTTATTGACAAACAGAGCTTCCCTTGGCAGCTGTCACAGAAAGAGACTGGAGAGAAGTATTACTATGAGTAAAAAATGCTGATTAAATGAAAAAAAGGAAGTATAAATTTGAAGAACACAGGAAAGGCACTGGGGACCCCATGCCTAACTGCTCCAGCTCTCAGACAACTCAGTAACAACAATAGCTACAACATCTGAATGACAAGTCACAAACCAGATGGATTCCTTGGATCTGCAAGAATAGAAGTGACAACTCTCTTCTTGAAATAAACTCTTCCCTTGGTTTCTGTAACTGTTCTCTCCCACATAGCCACTCTTTTCAGCCTCCTGTGCAGCTCTCCTTCTGTTACCTAGAATTTACATGTTGAGATTTCACAAGGTCTTTTCCTGATGCTGCTACCACAATGTGATTTCCATGAGACACAGAAAATCTGATGCTATAGTGCTATGTTTGTCTTTTCACTGGAGACCTATACACTCAACTGCTTGCTCCAGAGTCCCAGTGAAAGTACACACTGACACCTCAAACTTAGAACAACAACGACAGAACTAGTCCTTTCTCCACTAAACTTTTCTTCTGTAGTCTCCACCATCACTAAATAGTGTCACCATCCAGGCAGGTGCGAGGGATATAAATCTGTGATTGTCTGTAATACCAGCATCTTGGTCTGTGATGCAGAGGCAAGTCTAGCTGATTTTAGTCTTCTAAGTCTTTGTCTAACTTGTTCTCTCTTGTAGCGTTGTGGCTCCCTGATTTCTTGTGTGATGTGATGACTCATCTCCAAGACCTATCCTTCTACCAAGATCTAGTTTCCATATTGCAAGCCAAAGTATTTCTCACAAGGCCTATCTCAATAACCTTTTTCTTGGGCTTTTCAGATTAGAGAGAGCCTTTTGTAGGCACCAGCATCTTTCTTCCTTTTCTTTCTTTTTTTTTTTTTTTTTAGTGTTTCAGTAAACACTTTTTCTCCTTAGGAATCATGCATATATCTGATTAGGTTTGTAGTTTTAGGGGTTTTGTTTTTGGTTTTTTTTGCTCTACTGAATCATTTCATCTATTTAAGTGTTTGCTACTGGTATATGGACACAATCTTAATCTTTATATTAATTTTTTACTTATATTAATTCTTGAAGAATTTCATACCATGATTTTTTTCTGTTTGTTTTTTATTTTTTTGAGACAGGATCCCTCCGTAGTCACAGCTGGCCTGAAACTCACCATCACAATCTCAGTCTCACAGAGATTCACCTTCCTTTGCAACCCAAGTACTGTAATTAAAGGTATACACCATCAGGCCAAGCAATTTTGTTTTTCTTAAGAGGTGAACGCTATTCCATTGTGTAATACTGTTCTATTTTCATTGTTCACTCTTTCGTTGATGGACATCTAGCCTGTTTCCAACTTCTGGCTACTGTGAATATAGCATCAGTGAACATGGAGAAAAAGTATCTCTGTACTAAGATACAGAGTTCTTGCTCAAGAGTGGTATAGCTGGATCATTTGGTAGATCTATCTCTGACTTCTCAAGGAAATGCTACATTGAGTTTTAGAGTGGCCACAATAATTTTCACACCACACCTTTTCTATCAGAGCTTGTGGCACGTTTATGACTCATGAAATTGTTTAGGTGGATAATGACAATTTTCTGTTATTTCTCTAATAACCATGTATGCATTTGGGTCCTGGCTCTTGATACAAACTGGGTTTCCTACTGTGAGTCACAGCTACAAACAGTGAAAAGATACAGAGATTTACTTGACAGACTTCTCTCACTTCCCACCATGCATTCCAACTATACTGGTGATCTGTCCTCGCTGTCTCTCTCTCCTCTCTGAGTTTATGAGATTCATGCTACCATTCTGTACTTTATCTAAAGCTCTGAGCTCTGTCATGACTTAACTGGAATAGCTTTCATCAGTCTAGAGAAGGTCAGAACTTCTTACAATCCACACTCAAAAAAGCATCCTTAACGCTTGTAGAGCTTACCATAGCCGAGCCTTTATATTATTTGATAAATGCAGATTTCCCTCCTTAACTGAAATTTATTGAATTACTATTTAGTTGTCTGCTATATGCCAGATTTTCTTTTAGATATTACAAATTTAGCAGGGATTGAGAGAGTAGGCCACTTGCTTTCATGGACCTTACATTGTAGTTCTGGGACGTGGACAGTAGTCATATAAGCAAATAACAGCATTGTTATCGTACATGGTTTGTTGAATGAAATCAGTAAAGCAAAGAGACATGGACACAAAGAATTTACTATGCTTGATGTGATGACCAGTGAAATTTCTTATAGAAGATAAATTTGAGGTAAAATCTAAGTGATGGAGGCTGCACAGGCGTGCGTGTACGGGTGAGCACAGGCTTCGGGTGAGTGTGAGTCACTATGAGTGCTCACACTTTACACATTGGGCCATGAGTGCCACTGTCATATTGCAGAAGAAATGAAGGATCTTTTTTCCAGATGGAACAACTACAAGTTCTAACATAAGAATGAAACTTATTTTATGATTACAGAGTTGAAGATGCTGTCAGTCAGAAGCAAATACACCGCAGGGCAAAGAAGTAGACAAGGGTGCTTTTCATCCTCCTAAAGACATTCACGGAATGATCCCTTTAAAAGACACTCGATGAAACAAAGAAGAGGGCTTTTCTCCTCAGGGCCTACAACATAGTAATTTGATGAAGGAAAGTTTTTATTTGGAAAAATAATTTCTGGGTTGCCTACATGTGTGTGTGTGTGTGTGAGAGAGAGAGAGAGAGAGAGAGAGAGACAGAGACAGAGACAGAGACAGAGAGACAGAGAGAGACAGAGAGAGGGCTCGTGTTGTTTTCTTTTGCTTTGCTTTCTTTTAGATATACAATTATATAATAACAAGAGTAGTATATCAGAAATTAACATTTTATAACACATTTTCTGGCAAGATTATGTTTTCACATGAAGCAGCATAGCCTTTCGAGGAGACAAATGATAAAAGGAACAGATGGCTCTATTCTAAGATGGACCCGGAAGCCCGCTGCAGATTTCTAAAATGGTAGCTCGGAAACAATAACTTGGACAGATTTCCAAACCTGTACATCTCTATTATTTGTGTATCTCTCAGATGGAAAAAAGAAAAGCATACTAATTACAAAGTCACCAACCAGCCACACAGTTCCTCCATGTTTACGTCGTATGTAAATATGCTCAACTTTACTAAACTTTTTAATTTCAGATAAAATAAGAAAATTCTAGGAAGGAAATCGTGTGTGTGTGAGAGAGAGAGAGAGAGAGAGAGAGAGAGAGAAAGAGAGACAGAGACAGAGACAGAGACAGACAGACAGAGAAGAGACAGAGAGAAGGATCATGTTGTTTTCTTTTGCTTTGCTTTCTTTTCTCCCCTCCAAGCAGTCATGTGGAAAAAAAATCTGTCCAGGGTCTAATTCTCTTAGGTTCAAGAAGGCTCATAAAGTGATTCACATTACCATGTCTCTAAATTTGAGATGAATAGTCTACCACTGACTGACTTCACAGGGCCTGAGGACACATTAGTTGGGCAAAAACTGCACTTTCCTTGTTAGACATAGAGCAGGCCATGATAACACATCGCTCTAACCTCAGCACTCAGGAGGCGGAGGTAGGCAGATCTCTGTGAGACTGAAACCAGCCTGGGATACATTGTGAATTCCAGGCCAGCTAGTATCATAGGGAAACCTTGTCTCAAAAGACACCATTGGAAAAGATATTTATGTGCAGGCCTGTTATATCTTTCAGTTTTGTTATAATTCAAATTTGCTCGTATTCCATTTTAAGATTTCATGTTACTAATGTACTGCTTTTTCAAAGGAAAATGGAAGTGTGTGTCTATATGTCTCTGAATAAACTTTCAGTTCCCCATGCTCCACCTTCCATTACATTTAATCTCATATGTAAGGATCAACGGAGTAAAGCTACAAAGAAAAAAAAAATCAAGAAGGTGAAAGCACTTTCTCTATTCAAGCAATTCTTTGTTGTTTTTCTTTTCCAGTTCCAAGAGCGGATAAGAATTGGTACAGGTGCCTTTGATTACGTTTTCTTTACTCCACAGAGATTTACTTTTATTTTCTTCATCAAAAAGGCAAAGGTTTTTTTTGGATTTTTTCAAAAGAGTAAAGATATACTAGAAGAAAGCATGAACCCTTGGAAAGAGAGCAAATGTGAACAGAGGGACCTTGGTGATGTCAGAGTGCTGAGGATAAAATCCTCACTGGGGTCTGGTGAATATAAAAATGGGAGTTGACTATCACAGGATCCTATGGCAAGGTCCCAGGACCTCTGTTTTGAATAGACAAGGAACTTGTTTAACAGAATTTAACTGTTTAAATCCATGTAACTACTTAGGAGTGGAATTACTTTGGTTGACAGTTGCTTATTCTCTACTGTATCATCTCTCATTATGCAGTGGATTACGGTAGTTGACTTGGTAAAGTCATATATATCTTTTATAAACACTTGATGCCCCACCACTCCAAGGCCATGTTCTAACTTGATACATTGAATCAGTCACTTATTTATTTAATAGTAAAATCAATATGATCCTATATCCTAATTGTTACATTCTTTTATATTGGGAATATAGCAGTATGTAGCAGAGAGATGTATATGCAGATGAAGCTTGTTTTCTAATTAATGTGTAGATTGGCTTAACATTAATTAAATTATTCTCTTTATCTGAGACAGTGTCTTGTTACATAGCCCAGGCTACCTCAACACTGATATTCTCCTGTCTCAGTCTCTTGATTGCTGGGATTAGAAATAAACTTTATACTTTATATTTTTTTAATTTGTATTGAGTTTCTGTGTATTTTATGTAACAGAATCAAATCTAGGCCCCTCCCCCATCTGTGCCCCTATCACTCCCCCCAGAGACTCCAGTGGGTGAACTTACACCGGGAGGACATCTGAATACAAATGCTTGACTGAATAGGACTCAACATATATGACAGAATACATGAAACCTAGAAATAGCCTTTAAAGAAGCACCTGCTTCTTTAAACTGTAAGCTCAGATAAAATATCATCTATAATCTCAGAAAGCATCTATAGTAAAAGCATAGAGAAACAATAACTGGCTCATAATTATCTTCCAGTGGATGATGCTGTGCTACACATTTTCCTTAGCACTCAAACTCCCCCTTAGGGGCCAATGGATTCTTCCTTCCTGTTCTCCGTTCTGGCATGTATTTTATAAATTTTGGATGACCTGCTTCCCTGGCCACAGTAGCTACAATGAACTCATAACAACTCAGTCTTCTGAGCATAATGATTCATTATTGTAGTGGGCAGCTAATCAAAGGGTTTTGCCTAGATTTATAAAACTGAAACTGCTGAACAATGTCCTTCCCTCTCTGCTCCCGAAGCCTAGGGGCTGCCATTGGACTGACTCCAGTAGGATAATCAGCTTGAAAGATTGAATTTGTCACACACAGGAAGTCAGAGATAAGAGACGGTGGAAAGCCAGAGGATGTGCTGACAGAATCTGAGTCCCAGATTCTAAATCTCCCCTTTAAGCTTATACAGATTAGGCCACCAAATTTACCCACACTGTTGTTAACCCGAAGTAGATTACTGTAGGAGCTTAATTACTGATAAAACATACCAAATCTTTAATTTAAAAAATGAAGGTAGCTTAGATAAAATATTAAAAAGTTTTCTAGGTGTTAGTCAGAGACACATGCTCAGAAGCTGCATTTTAAGCATCAGGGGTCCAAACCACAACACATGACAGCTATGCAGAAGATATTGTGACTGCCATTCATTCCTGGTTTTCAAGAGCACTGTGCCTTTCCAGTCAATACCACCTCAGCTTTGACACTCCTCGCCCCAGAATACGCTCCAAAAGCGCATACTTTTTCACACCACTGACTTCCAATTCAGTGCTTGACTGTAGTGCCTCTCATGATGGAAGCAACTGGTTTCATCTTGACATCAAAGGAGGCAGAGAAAACAAAAGTTGGATTTTAATGGTGAGATTTAGGAAAATAGTGTAAATAACAGAAAACATTTTCAAATATCGACTATAACTTAGGCTATTTACAATCCTACAACCGATGGACTGAATTGTGTGTTTCCAAAAGATTCTTTGAAGTCCTAGTCGCTAGAGCCAGTAAATGTAACATTACTGAAAATGAGTCTTGCAAATGGAACCAAGTTATAAAGAGGTCTTACTAGCCTAGGGTAGGATGGTGATAGGCCAGTGAGAATGTCCCCATAGGCTCTAAATATTTGGACATTTTGTCCTCAGTTGGTGGCGATGTTTTGGAGGTCTTAGAAGGTGTGGCCATGCTACAGGAAGCATGTCACTGGGGGCAGGCTTAGAGAGTTCTTAAGCTTTGCTGGATCTCTAGTCACTCGCTCCTTGGAGATCTGAGCACTTAGCTTCTGTGTCTACTCTAGTCACCTGCCCGCTGCATCTCTCCACCATGACGAGCTCTTGCCATACTGGAACTATAAGCTAAATAAACCTTTTATAAGTTCTGTTGGTCAGTGTTTCTATAACAGCAACAGAGAAGTGACTAATATAGGTGAAATCTAAATACAGCATCTCTGGAACTCTTATAAGAAGAGGAAAGTTTGGACAGAGAGACAGACACATGGGAAATAGGCCATAGAAAGGTTAATATGACATATTGTTGAGACAAAAATAGTGAGAATCTTAGCTAGAATATTAAACACCAGTGTAACTGTTGCCAGATTGGGACCTGCACTGGATACTTCCAGATTTGTGGCTTCTCATTCAAGGAATTAAAATAAAAGCCCACAGAGATACAAAGTAGCCATAAATTGTATTCAAAGAAAAGCTATAGAAGAAATCAGAATATACTGCAAGGGAAAAGACACAAGAATGAAGATACTCAAGGGCCTCGATTTTTGAGGCTTTTTAATTATTGCTTAGGGCTTTCCATAAAGGAGGTTAAGAAGAAGGAAGATGATTAGGATCTAAATTGAGTGGTTCTCAATTTTGAATAACAGATTAAGTAATTTTTCTATTGTGCATGTCCCTTCCCATAATGCATCCCCAAATATGCAAAAAACACAAGAGTGTTTACTTTGGGATTCTGTCTTGTGCATGTACTACAACCCAATCTATGGAGGATTGTACCATTGCCCATATTTCTGGATCATACTCTATGATGTTTTAATGAAATGGGACATTATCAAGAGGCTGCTGGGGAGTAACATAGGTATGTGTAGCCTGACAACAAGTGAGGGTCTTGGGATTGCCCACAGGTTGCATTGCACAGGTGCATTGCTTAGAGAGAGATGTGTCCTTAGTCCAAGCCAAGTGAGAAGTCCCAGGTAGCTACTAAGTGATTCCTTTTGCTTGCCTTCCTTGTGATTCTTCACTCCATCTTTCAAACTCCAAGCATCCAGGAGTTTAAGATGACCAGTTTCTATGCTATGGTCTCTAAAGTTTGGGAATATAACTTCCTTTAGGAACTGATGTATAAAAATGCCTTGTAAAGAGGAGAAACTAGAAGCAGATTCTGAGACAGAGTAGTAAAAGAGGTTTTCCGTGGTGAGCCACTAGGACCCATATCTGTGAAAGGAGAGCAGAGGGACAGGAGAAAGCTCAGTGAGGTCGTGATACTGAGGAGGTCATGATAGTGTGGAGGTCATGACAGTGAGGAGGTCATGACAGTGAGGAGGTCATGATACTGAGGAGGTCATGACAGTGAGGAGGTCATGATACTGAGGAGGTCATGATAGTGTGGAGGTCATGACAGTGAGGAGGTCATGACAGTGAGGAGGTCATGATACTGAGGAGGTCATGATACTGAGGAGGTCATGATAGTGAGGAGGTCATGACAGTGAGGAGGTCATGACAGTGAGGAGGTCATGACAGTGAGGAGGTCATGATACTAAAGAGGTCATGATACTGAGGAGGTCATGATAGTGTGGAGGTCATGACAGTGAGGAGGTCATGACAGTGAGGAGGTCATGACAGTGAGGAGGTCGTGATACTGAGGAGGTCATGACAGTGAGGAGGTCATGCTACTGAGGAGGTCATGATACTGAGGAGGTCATGATACTGAGGAGGTCATGACAGTGTGGAGGTCATGACAGTGAGGAGGTCACGATATTGAGGAGGTCATGATGAGGCTCGGCTGTGCTAGCACACCCATGAGTTCTCTTACACTTTGCTTTTATCAGTCATTTGTTGAAAGCCTCCGTAGGAATTACATGATGTTGGGCAAGGTGGTTCCCTGCAGCTAAGGCAGTCCCAGAAAAGGCTTAGAGCTGAAGTTGTCTGTCAATAGTACTGCAAGTTGCTGTGAAACCAGTTCTTCCTTAAGTGGGCATTTGACTGGCATCTGCGTGTCACCATAAAAGTCTTCAATTAGGTTAAAAGAACATGAAGTGAGTAGAACACCATGTTTGAAAAAAACTGAAATTGGTCAGTGATTAGAAATTTCTCATGCCAATGAAGAGTACTTCACAAACAGTAAAAAAGAGACTGGGTAAGCTTGATGGCACACAATTGCGGCAGCAGGGTTAGCTTATAAGGGGAGTAAGTGTATGCTTAGCTTTAGTATAAGAATGATTGGACACCCAAAAGTGTTTAAGATGAGATAGGTTAGATAGATATTTAAAATATCCACACTACTTGCCATGTGTAAGATAATGTAGTGCCATGGGGAAGCAAGGAGTGTTTCTCTTTAGTGGCTTCCTAACTAGAAAGGAAAAGCTCGAGAGACTGGACAGAGTCTGTCCACAGTGGAAAGATGTTGACAGGTATAAAAACTCCTGGGGAAAATTATTGCATTTCTATAGAAAGGAAGAGGGAAAACTAAATATGATTGAACTGAGATGGAGAACCTTTAAGGAAAACCAGCTATGAGTAGCCAAAGCAGGAGTTCCGTTTTGGTAAAGAAGATACTGAGGCTGTGTGAAACAATGACAGACTTTAATAGATCTGTGAGGCACATGAGACCTCTCGGGGAGGGAGAGGGGGATCAGGAAGCCGTCCAGAGAAGCTCTGATGTTAAACATTGAAGATAAAGTTGCAACAGGAAGAGCCGAAAAGGTAGCATATATATCTATGTCAGATGGCAGACATATTTGTGTTTGTTGTGGCTTAAATGGGAAATACCTCCTCCAGACAGCCTCGCCTGCTGAATGGTTAGTCCCCAGCTGGTCATGCTGTATGGGCAGGTTGTAGAAACTTAAGAGGATGGGCCCAGTGGAAGGACACATGTCATTTCACTCTCTGCCGCCTGTGTGCTCTGAGATGAATAGCCTCCCCCCTCAAAAGCTCCCTCTGTCCTGATGCTCTGCTAAGCACATGGGGCCCAGCAACCATGAGCTGAACCTTCTAAAACTGTGAGCAAAACATATTGTTCCTCCATTTAAGCTGTTTATGTCAGGCATCTTACAGTATCAATGATTAAGCTTACTCATACAGAAAGTGTTATGTTAGAAGTACTAGTTTATAGTTTTGAAAGCCCAGTTTCAATAGAGGAAATGCTATTCTTCCTTTATTTCCCCTGACCCTAAAAACATAAGTGTCCTAAATTAGAAATTTGCATAACTAAGATGAATGAAATCTCACCCAGTCTTTACACTAATACAATTTAGAAAATGACCTTTTCTAAAAATAATAGAAGTAGGTGGAGGAGAGTGAGCATATATTTTGAAGTTTTCTACCGTCAGAGGATTGACCTAATTAGAGTAGAAGGAAGACGGACAGATAAAAAAAGACCATTTAACAGGTCACCCTGTTCTTTTAGTGCATATCTTAAAAGTTAATAAGCACAGACCAGGAGATTTAGTGCCCCGTCCCTTCTGAAGACTTTTGCAGTGAGATTTCAGTCTCTCAGAAAGATAAAGAGCTCACTAAAAGAATAATAAGTGTTCTTTATTCAGAATACCACATTGAGTTGCCTTGAGTTGCAACATTGTTAATTAGGGTACCTGAATGTAGCCTAGGCAGAAAGGACAACCTTGCCTTTTCAAATAAGGATGCTATTATGTGACAGAAAGAATATTTGTATATCTACAGTGTTCCTTCTGAACTAACAGAAGCTATAGAGCAGACAACCCAATGTGTAAGCTAGGCACATATCTTTTGCCTTGCTCAAAATAATGAATACTATGTGGGCATAAGAATAGCTGAGGTCCCCACATTATAATCATTGGCTAAGAACTAACACAAACTGGATATGTGTTAGGTTTAGCACCTGCACCTAAGACATGCCTTGATGAACTTACAAAGGCATAAGAAGTGCTGTGTTCAGAATGTACATCAGCTCTAAAGTAATCATGAAGAGTTAAAGTCCAAGGCTCTGTGTTTCTAGTGCTGGGGTAGTGTTTAACTTAGACAAGGCAATATATGTCACAAGCTATGTATTTTATTTTTATTTATTTTTATATGCTATAAATTATATGTATTTTATAATATATTTATACATTATACATTTATCTATTTTATTTAAATTTAAAATATTTTATTTTACAAACTCAAGTAATAGTAAATAGTACCGAATACAAGTTTGTACCAACAATGTTATGATCTAAACTACATTGTGAGTTTTGTATAATTCAGAAAATAAAAATGAATGACTTTTAAATTGAGAAATACTGACAATTAGGACAAATATTTAGGTTTTCATTTTAAAAATTGTGGATAAATGGTCTACAAGTAACCCCAAATCCAACAATAAAACAAGATTCTTTCAGTCTGTTTCTGTTAGATTCTCAACAGTTCCCACTATTTCAAGAGAAGATGGGCGATTCCTGAAGCAAAGGGTTGGGAGCTAGCATGCTCTGATTGTCTCACACACGTTTAAATAAAAAGGAAGCAGGAAATGTCTCCCAAAAGTATTCAGGTATCACATGAATTTGTTGCCCCGACTGGCAGAATGGCCTGCACTCACTGAATCATAGCATAAGCAAACTTGACCCGCAAAGGAAGAGGTCCACAGAGTCAGCTTCCCCTCCCAACCAATCAGTCATATGTTGCGGGAGGGACTAAGGTGTGAGCAGTAGAAGCTGGGAGGGGATGAGCCCTTCGCCATCTTGGACAGCTGTCAGTGGATCATTGGGACCCACAGGTATGTAGAATTTGCTGCCCGGCCTCAGTAGACAGATTCCGCCCTCCCAGTTAATTGCTCTGTAAACAAGCCCAAATAAACTCTGGTTTCCCAAACTGTAATTTGGAGAAATCATACTTTGTTTGCTTTGTTGTTCTGGACCTAGAGAGGAGGGTGGGGCTGGATACTGCTTCTGCCTCATAGAAAGAAATTCGTCAGACCCCATAATTCTATGGTATCCTCTGTCTCCTCTGTGCACTGGGTATCAGAGACAGTAGGGAACTATCTTTTTCAAATCTAAAAATGTCATGGAAACTTCCAGACTTGTGACCTGTGGTTGATGTAGTTTAGGTGTAAATTTTAGGCGTATAGCCATAAAAATCCGAAATCAAACACAGGCTCAGGGTAGAATAGATGACAGAGCAAGAAAAGAGATGTGTCCCTTAGGATGAGGGTGACTCCATGTTCTAAGGCACAAGCCTGCATGGGGACCCTCTGGAGAGATGTGGGCCACGTGGACGGGAGCTAGTCTCGAAGCATTGCAGAACCAAGAAGTAAGAGGACTTCCTCTATGACTAATGAGGATGTGTGGTATTCTGAGAACATCAAGCAGGAAGCTGCAGGATGTACTACCTGGTTCAAAAAGCAGCAGGGAGATGTTCATTGATGAGGAGTCTCCAAAGAGCCCAAATTGTTTTTAGCATCTGTTCTGACTGGATGAGAGAAATTCAGTGGCAGAGTGGAAGCTCTGAACTGATGACAGCCACGGCAGAGTGAGAGAAGCTGGGACAGACCTCCTGTCTTCCTGTCTTGCTGTCTGCTTCAGCTCCGAAGAGTCTAAAGAGAATGGAGAGCAGGCAGACCATTCATGGACCTGTGCTGGGAGAGACTGGAATCATCTGGGCTTGTTCACTGTTACCACTTCCATAAAAAGTGTTGATGGGGGTTTGGGTAGGACAATCAGGAAAACTGAAGCAGAGTAGAAGCTGTTAGAACTAAGAACAAAAACAACAACAACAAAAAATAATGCTATTTGCTGATTATGTAATGATAATTGGAAATTCCAATAGAATCTAAGATCAACAATGAAAAGCATATGGAGAGAAAATCAGTATGGAAACATAGTTTATCTTATGTGTAACACATATATTATATACAGATATAAAACAACAAAAAGTAGAGAATGAGAAATTCTAAAAATAATGCAATTTATAATACCAGAAAGATAACAGTCAGAGAGAGAGACAGAAAAGAAAGACATAAAACTGCAAAATACAAAACCTTCACTGCCTACATATATGAGCAGATAGACAGGAATGCTCATTTGGAGGGTTTTGACTAGTAAGGATAAGAATAGTGTAGGTTCAACTTCAGAAGATTACAGTTGTGATGCCATTGGGGTTAAAATAGCATGTGACATTTAAAAGGTGCACAAGAGAAGTGTTGTTTTACAAAACAATCTAGATAAATTCATTATAAGGTTTTTCCTTTGCACAAAGCACAGATTACAAATTATTTGTAATATTTTATATTACAAATATAATATTTAAAAATTTAAAATATGGAAGGATGTAAATAATTATCATTGGGAAAATTGTGAAAAAAATGAGTAGTGATATAGAACATGTCTTTCCAGTTGTCAAAACATCTTTTTAAATTAATTTATAGCTCTTTTAGAAAAATTGCCTGTAGGTAATGGTATGGCAGGCTTCTTTTTTTCTTAGTGTCTTTTAAGTTTAATTTTATTTATCTGTAATTATTGTATGTGGTTGTATGATTCGGTAATGATATTCGGACTGGAGAGATGGTTCAGCAGTTCAGAATACTGATTGCTCTTCCAGAGGACCTGGGTTTGATTCCCAGCACCCATATGGCAGCTAACAACCGTCTGTAATTTCAGTTCCCTGGCATCGACATCCTCTTCTGACCTCCTCAGGTACTGCATGACACAGGTACACTTACATACATACAGGCAGTACACTCATATACATAAAATAAAAATAATAAATTAAAACCTTTTTTAAGTAATAAAAATAGCCATTGAAAAATTTCAGGCCATGTAACTCAGAATAAATTTTCACAACTTGCTTTTGTGTCTCACCCATTCAGAGACTCTAATCCAGGCATTTAGTTCTCTCTGCCTGTTTAAGTGCACTGTTATTTTAATACAGAGACACATTTCAACACATTTTCCACCACTGTCTTTCCTTCTCTAACTACACAGAAGGACAAAGCACTTCACAGAGAGCATGGCCATTTCAGCAGACTTTTTTCCCAGGAACAATTTCTCAGGATGAAGAGTGTCCCTCCCCACAGGCCATGGGAAACATGGTCTGTGAGGCTGCTGTGCAGCAGACTTTTCCTGAGGAGCCCCAACATATATACGTCTACACAGCCTGGAAAAGGAACCCTCCATAGACCAAAGTAACCATTTCACTGATGTTCAGCGTGTTGAACCAATGCATTTTTATTGGTGTTACTAACAGAAGTGTGGGTGAAGGGTTCCATCACTTACAGGAAGCAAAGATCCCCAGAAGCTCATCCCCGCATGGGTGCTGACTCAGGAAATCTTTATCCCAGGAGCTCTCTGCACAACTTGCGAGCAGCTCTACGTTTCTGCAAAGGATTTGAGGTGTGGGGTATCAAATTCACTCTATAGAACAAGGTGGTAGGCGTCCAAGAAAAGCAGAAGATCCGCTCAGAAGCAGAGGAAATGGGGCAAGCAGGCGCAGTGCAGGGAGAGAACCACAGCCAAGGACAGCTTGACAGGGCAGTGGGAGCAGTAGATCTCTGCAGCACCGGCAGTTAGTCAGAAAAATAAGGTCGACAGGCCGGAGGAGAGAGGTAGTTGAATGGTTGCTACCATGACAACCACAGGAGAGGGTGCAGAGAGGGCTCCGGCACCACCGAGGCCTGGAAGGAGGCTGTCCGAGGAGGGAGTAGCCAGAATGCGAGACTCCCACATTGAAAAGCACCAGAACAGGCACCGAGCGTAGAGTCAGACCTGAGAGAGTTTTAGGCATACAGACCAAGAAAACATTAGTCAAAGAGAAAGAGGAGCACACCAAGACAAACTTTATTGCTGCAGACTGATAGCTTCTATTAGGATGGGAGAGGGACTCGTAGGTGGGAGTCCCGAGAAAGGGTTAAGGGTCCAGCCTTCTATAGAATCCTGCAAACCTACTCTTGACTAACTCTTCTCTCTTCTCCCCGGTTAGAGCTGTTTTGGATTCCCTCCCTTGGACCGCCCCCTTCCTCCAGACTTTTAAATTCTCACCATTGGTAATTTGCAACAATGCTTGGTCATTGCTGGCCACCCGTAAAAGGTGGAAAAACCAATGTCCAGGGGAGCAAGAAACAGTCATTAAAAATTATTTTTCTTGATTTGAGGATTTTATACAATGAATTTGACCACATGAGGACTCTGCCTTCTCCATCCCCTTCTTGCTAGGTAAGCCTTCCTGGCTTTGTGTCCTCTGTTATTGTCACTTTAAAGGACTATCTATCTAATTTGGGTTTCCCGAATGTTCTTGGAGGTGGGTCTATCACTTGGAGCCTGGTCAATCTACAGGCACCACAGAGAGAAACCTGACTCCCCTTCTCCCAACAGTTACGATCTCCCAACAGTTATGATTTGCCAACAGATCTTCAGCTAGGGCTGAGGCTTCTGGCTAACCTTTCCCATCAGTGCTGGGGTTCTGTCTGACTTGGGCCTGCACAGGTCATAAGCACTATAGGTTCATGTGGGTAACTGCCTTGTGGTGTCTAAACAAAATGTATTCATTTTGTATTGTATTCATTCACCACTTCTGGCTCTTACAGTGTTTCTGCAGTTTCTTCTGCAATGATTCCTGAAACATGGGTGGAGAGAGTGATGTAGGTGTCCCATTTAGGGCTGTCTCTTATTTTATTTTGTGCATAATGACCAGTTGTGGGTCTCTGTGTTAACTGCATTCTGCTGAAAGATAAACCTTCCCTGGTGAGAGTTGAGCGATGCACAATATATGGGTAAAACAAAAAGTCATTAAGAGTAGGTTGGATACTATGCCTATTTAGTAGAAAAACAGTAGGTTCTCCTCTGTGACCTGTGACCTGTCTATCCCTGATAGAAGTGTCAAGTAGACCTTAAATCCAATCAGAAGGTAGTGGGTTACTCTGATAACATTCATGCCACTTTTGCACCAGTGGACATATTTTGCTAGACCAGTTATTGTAGCTTATAGGGTTCACACTTGGGTAAGGCTGATGATTACTATCCTCTGCTAGTAACATACATAGCACCTTCTAGTATGATAGCATCTTGTCAGTACAGTTGAGGTTTTCAGGTCAGTACTGTTAGGTGTGACTGGAACCTCCAACCCTTCCCCCCAGCAGTTCCAATCCAGACTCTGAGGGGCCTCTGAGATCTGATAGACCTGAGAAAAGAACTGACTTTTTGAATAAATAAGATCTCCAACCCAGGATTCACAAACAGCTGTAAAAAAGGACTACTTCCTGGCCAGAAGCTTACCTTAAACATCAAACAGATGTCATAGCAATCCCAACCCCTCTCCCCTAAAAGCCAGGAGGGGGCTGAGGCTTTGAGGCTTTGAGGCTTTTGGGCTGAGCTCCCTCTCCTGGGGAGTTAGCCTCTTGCACTCTCCCTGAGGGAGCTCCTCCATCCTGATCTGGAGCCAGGCACACCAGCCAGGTTCCCCAGAGCCCCAGCCCCAAGATAGGGGTGGGGGGCTAGTCTCACCCATCTCTTTGGGAAGGGTGGCCCCCCAGGGGGGCTGGCATCTCTCCACTCCTGAGTGTGGAGAAGCTAGTCCCATCCAGTCTTCTCTTAATATACCGGTCCTACCAGCTCCCAGTGGAGTCGCTGGTCCCTTTTGTCTGCTGTGTCTCTCGAACCCAGAACCTTACAAGTACCAGCTTGATTTCTCCTTGTTTGTTCCACAATTCACACATGTAGTGTCTTCAGCAAGGGAGCCTTGCTGTTGAGTTCTGGTGAGTAACCAAGGCCAATAGCAATAGTGAATATGATTTGAGGGTTTATGGGACCAGAAACAGCAATTTTTTAAATAGGCCTTTTTCTCCTAATCAGCTTCAGTTATCAGAACTCTCCCTCCACGTTTCTGAGAGATCATTTCTCCGTGGTTCAGCTGGTCGGTCTCCTCCTTCAACAATTGTTTGGTCTTTTCATAAAGCTAAGTAGGAGCCTTCTAGAAACTTTCCCGCTTCTGATTTTCTGTACATGTGACCTTTTGCTTATCTCTTGAGTCTCAAAGTTCTCCCTCTCCCTCCCGGAGGAAATGCTTCAATTTGGAGGTAACTGCCATATGACAGGGGCCCATGCAGAGCTCCCATCTGTCATGAAGCCTAAAAATATCCCATTTCAGGGCTGGAGCGATGGCTCAGCAGTTAAGAGCATGACTGCTCTAACGTCTTTGCATGTTCTTGAGAGCCCAGCCTGGATACCCAAATCCTATGGGAGGCACAAGTGCCCATCTTTGAAATGTATGGAACCTAAATCCTGATTTGGCTCCCTTGCATTTCACTTACCGCTTGTTTTGACTCTAAAACATCTGTTTTCTTTATTATTGTGCCTAGTTTAGAGTTTTAAAAAGGATTTAGGAGATTAGTTTATAATTTTCTCCTCTTATGCAATCTATTTTCATTGTCAAGGTTACATTAACCTGAGAAAACAGAGTTGAAGCACATAGTCATATTTCTATTCTCCTGGTCAAGGCTATGAATCTTGTTTTTAACTGTTCTTAAGAGTTGCTGCAACTCCGCTGGAAAGTCTTCATCTAGTGTGTTTTGGGTTGGAGGGGGCCCCTTTGTTTCTTTACTGATTGCTCTTTCCAGTTTCACTTCTATGTATCCTAGACTGTTTCTCATGATGAATGCTATTGAATTTTATATTACAATATTTTTAATTTTTTTATTATTTTTATTTTATGTTGTATGTGTGTATCATCTGCAGGTACATAGGTGCACCCTGTCCTGTAATGCCCATGGACAACAGAAGAAGGCATCAAATCCCCTGGACCTGGAGGTTGTTAGCCTATTGGAAGGTGTGACTGAAAGGACACCCTCTAGCAGTTCCAGGACTCAGGACTGACAGACACCTTGGCTACTCCAGCCAAACTTCCAGAATTCACAAGCATCTGTGAAAAGGGACTGACTTGCAGCTTCCTGACAAGATCAGCTTCCTGGTACCAGGTGTTAACTATTTCCTCTGAACATCAATCAGATGTTAATGGGATCCCCTCCTCATAAGAAGGCCTACTGGGCAGCTGGGTTTCTCTAGTCTCCTCACCTCCCTGGAAGCTAGCTTTCTCATCTCCCGCCCTGGAGAGGCTAAGGTGGGTCCCCCAGCCCTGTCCCCCAAGATGAGCAGCCTGGTCTCCTCATCTCCCTGGGGAGGCTAGTCTGGGCTAGTTTTCCTCAACTCCGGAGATCTGAGGAACTAGCCCGTGCCCATAATAAATCTGTCCTGTTAGGTCCCTATGGAGTCTCTCGCCCATTTCTTCTGTGTCTCTTGAACCAAATCTTACCTCCATTATGTGGGTTCTGAAAATCAAACCCTGGTTCTCTGCAAGAGCAGCCAATGCTCTTAACCACTGAGCCATATCTATAGACCCCTGTCTTTGTTCTTTGAGACAGGGTCTCCCTGGAGCCCCAGATGTACTGGGCTATCTAAAGCTGCCTGTCCTCCATCTCACAGAGATCCCCCTGTTTCTGCCTCCCACATACTGGAGTTAAAGGCACAGGCCACCACACCTGGCTTACAAGCTTTTATTTTTATTTAACGTGTATGAGTGTTCTGTCTGCATTTATGTAAGTGACCCTTATCATGAAATGCCCTTAGATGCAAGAAGAAGGCATTGGAACCCCTGGAACTGGAGTTTCACATGGTTGTTGTTAACTGCCATGTGGGTGCTGTGAACTAAACCTTGGTCATCTGCAAGAACAGACAGTGCTCTTAACTGCGGAGCCATCTGTCAAGCCCCCGGCTTCAAATCTTATTTGAAATGCATTTCTCAACACATTTTCTCAACGCATTTACCCAGAAGTAGTCTAGGTGTAAAGTCACCATCAGACAATAAAGAGAATGCTCACAGCATTCCACAGCTAATACGCTCTCTGCAGGAAGGAGGCTTGGAGTCTTAAGTCCTTAGAACTCATCCTAGGGAGGAAGAACATGCCACTAAGTGTCTATCTGAAATGAAGTTGGGTTCCTTTGCTTGCTTGACCTAGAAGAGAATGGTTTCTGTTTAGAAATAGAAAGAACTTGCTACCAAAAGAGGAGCCATTTACACAATTAGTCAGCTCTTTAGGCCTTTGATCTTTGACATCCACCCCCCTCCAACTGTCTTTCTTCCTTGGGAGAAGCCACTCAAGCCACTCTCAGGGTTTAGTTTACTGACAGCTGGAAGCCTGACTTCAAACAGGTCCAGAAGAGCTTGCATACAATTCTAGAGAACTGAGGCCATCCAGCATTCACACTTGAACACTCAAGCTTTAAGGGTGAACAAATGGTTCTTACAGCAGTGTGGATCAGTTCTGAACTTTATATAAATGAGGCTTCATCCACACAGGGCACATTCATTCACCTATATCCTCTTCTGGATTTCTTGCTCAAGTATTTTGCATATTTTTCCATTGGTTGTTTTTCTTTTCTCTCTAAATAGCAGTAAGTATAAGGCCAAATACACATTCACAGTATGTATCATTTCATTTGGCTCTGTTTGCTTCATAGTCAGGAGACTCATCCATGTTATTAGATGAGTGAGCACTATTCATCCTCAGTAAGTGTGGCACTCACTTATGCAAATGTTTGAATTCATTCATATCTTTTATTGTTAATGGATAGGAAGATTACAGTGTTTGCTTTTTCACAAACAGTCTGCTATGGACTTCCTTTTAATACTTTAGTGCACATACATAGACGCACAGACACCCCTTTGGTCATATGCTTAGGAATAGAACTTCTGAGTCATGGGAAGGGCACACAGAGGTTTCAATGACCGCCTTACAGCAGTACCTGCCAATCATATCTGAGCTCCAGTTGCTTTACATCTTTGTCAGTGGCTGTCACTGCCAGTCTCTTAATTCTAGCCATCTTAGAAGTTTCTTACAAGTCAAGGTATTGCTCTTGTGTTTCTCTTATGACTAGTGAACCTTAAAGCATTTTTATGCATTTATGGTCATTTGGGTCTCCTGCTCTGCATTTCTTGTTCAATGTTCTGCATGTTTTTATCCATTTTTAATTTTTCCTGTCAAATAATTGCATATATATATATAAAATCACACAATCTAGCATTTAAACACACATGCTCAGTTTGAGTTCCTTATGTTTTTATTATATCTGTATCTTCAACTCTATGGCTTGTCTTTCTAATTTTTGGTTTCTACAATTGTGATTTTATTTTCTTAATAGTGCCTAGTGTTAAACAGAAATTCCTGATGTAAGATTTGGTTCCGAGACAGAGCAGAAGTGGACGAGAGACTCTGTAGAAGAGTTAACTGGACCCATTTATTAGTAAGGGCACGGCTAGCTTCCCTAGATCGGAAAATGAGGAAACTAACCTCTCATCTTGGGGGACCAGCCCTTGTCCCCAGGTCTCAGAAAATGAGGAAGCTAGCCAGGGCTAGCCTCCCCAGGTCAGGATGAGGAAATTAATCAACTCATCTTGGGGGCTGGCGTCCCCAGGTCTCAGGAGATGAGGAAATTAGCCTGCTTATCTTGGGGCAGCAGGCTGGCATCCCCCAAGCTCAGGAGATGAGGAAATTAGCCGGGCTTAGCTTCCCCAGGTCGGGGGATGAGGCAGTTAGCAAAGCCCAGCTGCTTGGTAGGCTTTTTTATGGGGATATAGAATATATTTTTAATAAAATTAAATCGTTTTGGGTGAAGTCAAGTATTCTGCAGCATTTCTTAGCCACATTACAGTGATACTTGAAGAAAGAATCAGCCTGACTCTTAGCTTCTAGTTTTATGGTCAAGGGTGGACCCGGACTCTGAGAAACATCTGGCTCTTCTTGTTTCACAGACCTGTGCTCTCCAGCCAGGCCTCACCCATGCTTTTATTCAAACAATTTATCCAGCATGAATTGGGGAACTACAAGCTTGGATCCACCCTTATTTCATCAGAGAATCTTGCCCTTTGATTCCTGGTCTAAAATATCTCACACAGTGGCAATCAGACCTCTCAATTTTCACTGCTTCCAACGAGAATCTTAATACAAACACAGTTTCAGCACTGAGATAATAATCAAGCAGCCCCACATTCATTCACTATCTTGGACAAAGGGCAAGGTGGGGTAGGCTTGTTTGCATTATAAACAGTAGCTTTTTGGTGCAAGGTTAAGTAAAAGTCATTAATTAGTCCAGATTCTGTCCATGCAGTAAGTCATTCCTACAGTATTCTGTTTCTCTTTTTTTATTGTAATTTATCAGGAGGTTATCCTTTTAAACTAATTTTTTCAACTTCACTCCTTTAAAGTTGTCCTTGCTTCAAGTTTCTGATCAAAAAATTTTATGTGAATAGTATTTTTATAGCCAGCATTGTTTAACTGTACCCATTCTAATTTTTCTTTGCTTGATAAATATTATCATTCTTGGTTAATTTTCTTAATAAGTCCAACATGTTAATGCATATCTGACATTTACATCTTCATTCATCAAGATACATCTGTTTCCTTATTGCAAATATAACTAACAATTTTCTACATTTCCTCCAGAATACAGAAGACCTGGAATGATTTACTTGGGGTTGAGTCTAAATCCATTCACCAAAAGCATACCCTAGAAGAAATAGACTATGGCAGACAAAAGCATGCCCTAGAACAAATGGATTACGACATATTTAGACATCATTTCAGCAGGCCCCAGGTTTTTATTTTAGGTTCTATATTTGAGCTTTTGAATATTTCTGAAACTCAGCCATTATATTTTATTTTTAATCAGTCTTTGTACCTGATATATTTTCTGAGGGAGGCTGAGAAAAATGCTAACGCAAAAAGAAGTTATGTTGTATGAAACAATTACGTATGAAATAGGTGAATAAACATCTTGAGAAACTTAGTTCGTGATTTCCACAGTGGGGCTTTTGTGGTCAAGCTCTTTTTGTGTCAGTCCTACTGATTCACAGGCCCATGGTTTCCAGAGTGCTGTCACTTAGATTTGGAAAGGACTCTGTTTTGTCTCACCAAGTCCCAGCACAGAAAGCAGACCGCATCACAGCAGGTTAAGGTTAGTTCTGAGTACACACTGAGAAGAAGAAATAGTACTAGACAAAAACACAAGGCTTTCTCTAGAAAATATGCAGTTGGTTGCAGACATTTTCCAGAATATATATAGAGGAAGAGAAAACTCTTTAGATATTTTTAAGTTATGAAATTGGGTGCATCTGTGTTTGGTGCGGCTACATTTGGAGCTGTAACACCATCTTGATGAATTGTTTTCTCAGTGGGTTTGAAGTGACTGTCTTTGTATCTTATGACTTTGTTTTGTTTCATACCTCTTGTCAGTTATTGCATACCTATGTCAGCTTGTCTCCTAGGTCCGCTTACTTTGAGTAGCAGTACCTTTATCTATCAATTTACTATAAAGTAGTGTCTGTCCTCTATGGTGAGGTATGTTTTTGGAGGCAGAAAAAAGATGGATTCCATTTTCTAATAGAATCTGCTACTCTGTATCTTTTTATAGACTATCTTTTCTGGGGGAGGTGAGACCATTGACATTTAAAGTTATTATTTAAAGAGTTATATTAGTTCCAGTTATTTTGTGGGGTTTTTTTCTTAGACTTCTATTGATTAATAGTCTTGGGATGGCTTATTTTACCCCTGTAGCCTCTTGGGTATGTTTAGTCTTCTCTTCAGTCTGAAGTACTGTTTCCAGTATCCTCTGTAGAGCTGGCTTAGTGGTCAAGTCTGTTATGGAAAGTTTTATTTCTCCTCAATATGAGTAGTTTGTTTTACATAACAGACTGAACTGGTAGTTTTGGTCTTTAATACTTGGAATACACATTTCCAAGCCATTCTGGCTTTAAAACTCCCAGTGAACAATCAGCTGTTATTTTGATGAATCAGCTTGGATCTATGACTTAGCCCTTGTCTTTGGTAGCTTTCAATAACCTTTCTTTATTCTTTGTTTTTAATATTTTATATTAAAAACAGCTTACATGGAAAGTTTCTTTCCTTGTTCCACCTGTTTGGTATTCTCTGGGCCTCTTGTATCTGAATGGTCTTCTCTTTCTCTAGAAGTTTGAAATTTTCTTCTATGTAAATATTAACTTCATAGTAAATATTAACTATGTTTTTGGCCTAGAATATTCCTTATTCCTGGCCCATATTCCATGGATTATGTATTTTCATTCTTTCCCCTAAGAGTTTGCCTGTGCCATTCTTGAGTTATTTTCAGTTTATCATTTCCTTTGATTGAGTGATCCTGTCTTTTCAACTTGCCTTCAGTCCCTGATAGTCTAGCATCTACAGGACCTGTTCTGTTGGTGGGGCTGTCCACTGGGTTTTTTGTTAGACGGACTTTTTTAATGTGTTGAATTTTTTTCTTCCGGAATCGTCCTTTTCCATTTAGTTGTATGTGTTTTCTTCCACTCTATTTTATTTCTTTCCTCTTTAATTTCATTCAGGTATTTGTGCTCTTGTTGAATGCTCTGAACTTATAGAACATGTTCATAATTGTTCTTTTGAGTTCTGTGGCTTGTATTTCAACTAAGTTGCTTTCCTTGGAGTATGGGATTGTTGTCTGGGAAGTATATTTTTTCTAGAGTTATGTTGTTGTCTTTTAATATATGTTTTAGCCTTCGAGGGGTCAGAGCAGGCTGGAGACCAGAATGAGGTTTCCATATGGAATAGCTGGGAGTGTGAATCTGGTGGTCATCTGTGTCAAGGTCCAGGGAAAGGGCAGGGTCACCTGCTGACTTCAGGTTCAGCTCCTCAGTGATTGTTATGTGAGGGCCAGGGTGTTCGTGTCCTGCGATGGAGTGGGCCAGGGTCTGAGGATGAATGTGAAGGATCTCTTACCAGGTTCAGGACTTATGCTGCAGAGAACCCTTGGAGGGCTCTGAATGATTGATTTTCAACCCCTTATGCTGTGATTATGTTTTTGTTATCCACTAAGTTCTCCACTGTTTTTGATGTTTGCATGCATTTCTTAATGCACAATTATAAGTTCCAGTATTTCAAGGACAACAAACTATGAGTTGGTGGAGCTTGAGATGTGGGCTTCATGCAGTATGTGATTTGAATTAGTCATGCATGTCCCTCTGGAGAAGGACTGTGCACTGGAAACACTTGTAAGGCCAGAAAAGGATGTTTCTGACTTTGACTTAAAGCAGTGATACTCAACTATGCAAAGTTTTTACAAAACACAGATTTCTTTCTGCTCCAATTTCCATCCTGTGATTTTTATTGAAATGTTCTTGGATGAGTTCCAGAACAATATAGAGTCTTTAAATCTCTCTAAGTGTTTAATAGCTATACAAGGTAGAAAAACATTTTCTTATGGGGTGAAGTTTTGTTTAAGGCAAAAAGAAATAACAGGTAGCCATTTATCCATTCTTCCCAAGAGTAGGCTTTATGGTTGCCAAAAAGACTAGGCAAGTCTGCTTTTACACACAGAGCAAATGCCCAGAAGTAAGTTTATCCAGGTGGCTCCTTAGCAGATTAGCCTGGTTTTCCTATAATATGTTGATCCCTGAGGCCACTTTGCTTTATTCCTGTTATGGTAAGGTCACATTTCCTATATTTTCTATCTTTGAACTATCATTTTATGTCATGCATTCGTACAGTGCTCTCTCTGTCTTTGTGCTAGCTTCATTCTTCTTGGGAGACAGCCAATTTGTGTTTATGATGTTCTAATCTTATCGGTTTCTTCTTAACTAAAATGAGACTGAAGAGGAAACATCAGACTAATGGCCATTCAATTTGCAGAAGAAGGAGGGCAGGTGGGAGGGATAGACAGAGCATTTACGGAGCATTTGGATCTTTCCTGGTGTAATTAGCAGTGTGCATGCAGTAAAAGTAGGAATCCACAGTAATGCAAATGGAATAGGAGAGCAGGAGAGTGCTGCTGAAGTGCTAACTGTTCAAATACTTCTGCTTACATAGAAGAACTACATATCATTATTCAGATTATGTATTCAAATTGCACTTAATAATTTCAGTTGAGGTTTAGCAGAGTAATCCAATTTACTGATAGTCTAATAAATAATAAAGTCAACCTTACCAAGCACAATAGTTTTGCTCAGATTTAAGGATTAATGTGTAGAATTCAAGCTAACTGCAGGCAGCGTGCTAATGTTGCAGTCAGTTAGCATCTCCTGGGAAATGCCTACTATAGACACAAACTTAAGCTGTGTCCATTAATCCACATGAAGGAATTGTCCTGAGATATCTAGGTCTCTATTGATCTACAGAACATGAGTTGACTCTGATCCACAGTTTATCAATTATACCAGAAAATTATCAAAAGCATATTTCTATATAACTATGATGTTTGCATTATAAAATGATTGAATAATTAGACCTTAGAGCAATGATCTGCTTGTGATAGTGCAAGAATTTCCCTTTGATTTTTTGAAAATGTAATCAGATAATTAATTTTAATTTTCAAAGACCCACGCTTGTTAGAAAACACCCTAGGATTAATATCAGTTGTTGAATAAATTACCATTTTAATTATTGAAAAATATACTTCTGGAGATTAATATCAATAGAAGAAATGAATAGAGCTCTAATATATACATGGTTTCTAAGTTCAGTTGTAATGTGGCTTTATGCTCTGTTACTAATGGCTAGATTCCATGGTAACACAGCAAGCAGTATTAGTTCTGCCATGGAACACTTTATAGCAGGCATTGCACATAATTGTCTATTCAGAGCATTAGATGCAGACACATCAAAAACACAGAAGAGCCAGGCTGTGTATGGAAAAGGCTTAATTATTAAGAAGCTGGTTTTAATTGTTTCAGGTCATTTCTTAAGGAGGCGTGCATTTGGTGAACCAAATGATTAGAGTATGACATTTGATTTTGTTTAAGATATTTATGTTCTATAACAGGAGGATTATATGTATAAAATGTGTATCCCAAAACATGGTCAGTGGTTAGATTGCTTTATGGAATTCATCCTTACGTCTTTATGGTTGAGGTTACTCCTGTGAGTGTTTTCTCCAGGGTACATGGACTCCGGGTGTGGCCTCCCTGATTTATCCGTAGCAGTAGTCACCATTCCCCATCGCTCTCACTACAAAGCAACTGCCCCGTGCATTTAATCTTCTTCATTTGTTGTTTTGGATACAACAATTACTGGTTCAGAAGCCATTCATGCTTCCCCAGTCCATAACGAGTTTTAAGTTCAACCTCTTGATGATAATATTACTAGAAAAAAAAACCTCATATTTTCAGAAATTCTCTCACAGAATTGTTTTGATGGGGGACATGAAGGAATAAATAATACCATAACAGAAATAACCAGATTGAATTTTCTCAGGAATTTCAATAGCAAAATTATTCAAAATGACTATAATAAAACTTTGAAAGCCAGAAGCTGATCAAAACCAATTAAAACAACCCAAAGCATCCCTAAGGAAACTTCTGAAGCCCATATAAGATCACAGAAGAATCAATAATTTCTGTGCAATCAATGAGTCTAGTTCTAGTACACCTCCTGCAGAACCAAACTTCCACTCAGTGTAGCTGTGTTCCCATTCGAATCAGGCACAGCCAGCCTGGCTTCCCACACTGTTTGCTTGGCAGCATGTATCCCTGAGCAAGGTGCTTCTCCCCAGTCTAACAATGTATCAAACAGCTGTTGCTGTAACCAAACTTTCTCTATGGTATTCATTCATTTTTCCCTCCAATTCACAAAATCCTACACAGCAGGGGGAATGCCTGAGCAAATTCTTCCATCTAGGGAGCCACCAGGCTCCCTACCATGTGGTCTTCATCCACTTAGCTAGCTGACATGCTCCAGGTTGTTCTCTATGTGACCTACTGCAATGTCTGGGAATCTGGGCTCTAACTCAAATCCAAGCCCAACTCCTGTGCTAGTTGTATTTTTGAGGTGGTTATGCAGACAATAAACATTTGTCCTTTACTCTCATGGATGAACCCTGAAGTGGTGATGATTACCCGGGCTTCATTATGAAAACCAAAGCAGAGTTATCAGATCTGTGTAGTAGACCTTTAGCTCTGCCTGGTGTGTGGGTCTTAAGCCTCAAACAGAGCTGTGGAGCATTCATGACCAGATGACGGCTGTTTCCTAACCAAGCCGCCCTGCCCTCTCCTGATCATACTGTCACATTTTTCTTGGCCTGCTGAAATTCTACCTACTTTTGTAGGTCTATTACTTCACAATATCAGGGTTTCCAAAACAAATAGATCCTTTTCATCAAGAATTATCTTGTCATTTACAACTTAGAAGTCCAAGATTAAAACCAATGCATTGTTTGAAATTTGTTTGAGTTGGTTCTTATTTCTTTCAGAAACTTCAAACTAGAGTTAATTTTTGTGAGGAAATAGACACTTGTTTTGTTCTCATAATTGGGATCTAAGCTATTGAATTATTGGATATGCATAAGATTTTTCTCTAAAACGTTATTTTTGTTAAATGTTATTAGAATTTATTTTAGTAATTTTTGCTTATTAATTTATCTATCTACCTGTATGAATACAGGTTAATGAATTTAAATGAAGTACAAATTTTGTTTAAAATACATTTTTGTGTGTGATTACTTTTTAGAATTTATGTACCATTTTCATGGCAGTTAACCTGCTGGTAGAATATTTCTGTTAACTTGTATTGGTTTTGGTTTTTTGAGATAGTGTCTCACTCTAGCTCACACTGTGTTGTCCAGGGTGTTCCCTAACTTGGGATGATTCACCTGCTGCAGCCTCCCTAGTACTAGGGCTATAGCCTGAGCCCCCAGGCCCAGGCTTGTGTTAATGATTTGAGTAGCTCTGCGTGGATCTCTCCTCCTTCCCTCCCGTTTGCCACCTCCTTTATTGTTCTGAGACAAGCCTTGCTTGTAGCACAGACTTGCTTTGAACCTGTGATCTTCCTATGTTACTGTCCCAAATGCTGATACTAGGTATACACTACCATAGTTATTTAAAATCTGGCACATTTTATGCTTTAAAACTTGGGGAAATCAATCATTACTGATAAGATAGGCTCTAGAAAAATCTATGAACTACTAATAGGAATTTATTTTAATTTATGTTTTGTGGTAGTCAGCTTCTCACCATTGTATCAAGACACTTGAGATACCTTATCAAGAGGGAAGGTTTATTTTGGCTTTTGGCTCTAGAAGTTTCAGTCCATGGTCACTTGTCCAGATTACTTTTTTTTTAGGCAGAATCACCTAGCTAATGAAAGCTATTCATTTTACCTTATAATGGCAAATAACAAGAAAAAGACGGGGAGTAGTTGAGCTCCCGGGTTCCCCTGGAAGACCAGTCCCCCGTAGCCTTCTTTCCTTCCACGCTGCTCCGCCTCCCAATTGCACACCTACTTGCAACCAAGACTTCTCAGCACATGGCTTTTCTGGAGTGGTTCATATCAAAACCACAACTGCCATCCATTAATCTTCTTCTGTTCTTTGTAGGAAATGGCCACCTCCTATAAGCTGTGGGTCCTACTGTAGGACTGTGCCTACCACAGGGGAAGGAAGACCTGAGAGAGACAGGATGTCCAGGGTTGTTTCTGAGACGTAGATCTGTAGTTCTGGCTACCGAAGTGCAGGAGTGTGCAGCTACAAAGATAACCATTAGAGTTATAGCTAGAAGGGAGGAGGAACACTCTGTGGAGAGAGGCTTCAGATGTGAGTTTTAGTCCATACAAAGTCAAGGTGATGCAGAACAAGGTGTGGTTGTAGAGCTCTACTCTGGTGTGTCTAAGCTGCCCACGTGAGGGCTGACAAGGCCTAATCATACAAATCTATCAATCACATGCTAGCGACATATATTTAGTAGAAAAATGGGTGACAAGTAAAATTTAAAACTCTGTAAAAACAAAAGATCTAATTAAATTTTAATTACTATTTTCACCATTAGGTTTCTTATTTTAATAACTACCTCTATTCTATTACAAATACTTCTGCACAATCTACTATTTTAGTCACAGAACCTCTTGCATTTCTAAATTTTGTATACCTAGATAGACATAGAGATAGGTATTGCCCTTGGACCTTACTTTGTTAGCTTGAACAACAAAATAAGCCTTTGAATTTGTCATTTTTCACTAGGGCTGAATAGCTTTTAATACCTATTTAAAAATTTTTTGTCAATGCTGTCCCAGGGTCTGTGTGCCTACTGCCAAAATGTTTGCTTTCATTTTTATTTTTTGATTTCTTTTATAGCTAGACATTCAGGTAAATGAAAATGTTGATGTAAGTAAGAGAATGTTTAAGAGATTGGTCACTTTGCAAGTTCTCCTTGTGTGTGTATGGCTCTGATTTATGTGTGGATCCTAGATAAGCAAGAAGCAACTCAGATTCAGAATTCCCCATGGCCTGGGACCCCTTCTGTACCGAATAGAAGAGCTACAAATGTGCTAAAAGTGAAAACGCAGAGAGCTGCGACTCCCCTGGCTAGAGTTTAGCAAATATCTCAATGCATTTCAAAGCATTCAAGTATGTCCGTAGGTTATGCAATTATGAAAAGAACAAGAATTGGGGGCCTCAAAATTTCTCTTTTCTAAGGAAAATTTAGGAGGCATTTTGTATGTGTAATAATGCCACATGAATCTTGCGTGCTGATGGACAATGAGGTCCATTACAAAGCTTTTGCCATTTCGGAGGTAGATAGACCTGGAGGTGCCTGATCTGCCTGTTGTATCATCAGATTGTTGCTTTGGAAGTTATTGCAGACAGCACATTAAAGACAGAAGTATGGTGAACCTGAGACTCGATAATAAAATTTTCAAAACTAGACAAGGCTCCAGAATCCCGGGAGACTCACTCATTTCATTAACAACTATAACAAACAAACAAACAAACAAACAAACAAAACAAAACAAAAAACTGGGGCTGGAGAGATGGCTCAGCAGTTAAAATACTGACGGTTCTTGCAGAACAGCACCCACGTGGCAGCTAATAACCACGTGTAATTCCACTTCCAGCAGATCTGATGCTCTCTTCAGACCCCTGTGAGCACTGCGCATAGGAGTATACTTGCAAACATGAAGTCAACACACACATAAAAACAAAAAAGAAAGAGAGCAAGGGCTAGGAAGATGGTTCAGTGGGTGATGTGCTTAGCGCACAAGTGCGAATGCTAGAGTTCGGATCCCCTGTACCCAGGTAAATGCAGAACAACATGGCAACCTATCTGCAATTCCAGGGCTGAGAAGGTAGAGAAAAGCTCTTGGGAGTAGGCAAGCTGCTCTGAGGTCAATTGAGAGACCTTGCCTGCATGAACATAGTGGGGAGCGATTGAGGCATACTCCTGACATCAGCATCAGTACAGAGAATCTCCCAATCTCCACCCTGCCCCCCCCCCCAGGCCTGCCACACATAAATCTATTCACTCATTCACAGGCTTCTTACAGGAAGCAGCTGTTTGGAATTCACCCTTGCGTGGGAAAGAGATAAGCTACATATAATCTGTAAGAGGAAAGATTTGCATAATGACTAGAAAGTGTGGCACTGAGAAGGGTTTTAGTTTTCAATACTCAGAATGATGGTGTGTTCAGAGCAACAGCCAAACACTTCTTTCCATGCCTTTAAGCAATATTATTTTATTCATTGAGGGTTTTTTAAAAAGTAATCATTTGATTATCTTAGATACCCAGAAAGCATGCATGCTGTGGTTCATATTTCTTCAATTTGATTTATTACTCCTTAGTTTATTGGAATGCCATGTCCCAGAGTACAGCTAATAAAAGCATGAACATTTGTCTTAGAGCAAGTTTGATCTGAGGTGAAAACATTAAATAATGGCCTATTGACAAGCAATTAAACACTACGTCTTCCCTAGCAATGTTTTGAATTATGGTTGTCCTAACTAATGGAAGCATCCTTGTGTTTTAGAATTCTGAGATTGTCTAAGACAAGAAGAACCATTTAATTAGATTTTTCAATAGCATCTGCCAGGATCCACTGCTCATCATCTTGACTTCTTATCTTCATCGACTTAGGGGAAAACAAAACAAAGATAAATAGCAAAATTCATTAACAATCCATTTACTTCAACTGCCTATTCCCCTGTCCTCAGGGAACACAACTCAGCTCTCCCCAGACATAGCCCAGGGTTCCTCATTCTTAGCTGTAATTTCTCTAACTCTGCATTACAGAGGAACCCAGCTTACCAAAAAGAAACGAGAGTTTTCTCCTTCCACTCCCACTGAACCTGCTCATTTGAAGACTGAGTAATAAAGAGACCAGGAAAAAACCATGTCCTTCTTATAGCATCTGAGAAAAAAATAAAAACAAATAGATAGATAAATAAAAAAAGTCATATCCACAAACCACCATCAAAATATCACAGGACATGCTTTCATTATCAAAGTTCCGCTCAAAACAATTCTTTTTTCCATTGCTGTGATAAAATACTCTGAGAAACAAAAGTTAAGGGGAGCAGGGTTTTACTTCAGCTCACAATTTGAGGCACAGCTCATGATGGTGGAAAAGTCAAGTCTGCAGTGACTTCAAACAGCTGGCCACATGGCATTCCCCGAGAAGAGGCAGAGAGCAGCGGACTCAAGTCACCGTCAGCGCTTTCTCTATCTACACCCTGCACAGGGAATGGTACCCCCCACACACAATTAAGATGATTCTTCCCACATAAATTAACTCAATCTAAATAACCCTTAACATGCATGTTGAGAAACCCATCTCCCTTGGGATTCTAGATTCTGTGGAGCTAACTACACTAACCATCACAAACACTGACAAGACCATAATAGTCTCAAAATAGACCATAATAGTCTCAAAGTAGACCATAATATTCTCCTGCAATGAAGACATTATCATCTCATCAACTGGATCTGATGATTCAACAGCTATGAACTACAGGTGCATATTTGAGCTCTTATCCTCTGTAAAATGTCCTCTAAGCAGGTTTTTAGCCACCACAGGGCTAAGGAAAAGATTCACGGATTTAAAGCGAATCTCATTCCTTCTAAGAGAAAAGAAAGAGGTTAGAAAGAAAGGGTTTGGAAAGAGAGGTTGTCGTTTGCTCCAAGCCCTGGTCCTTATTTCCTGTTCTTCCTCTGCCTCCCGGAGCTCCCCTCCGTACAGGTACCTTCACGCTTTGTCTTTCCCATGTTTTGCTAACTTTAACGGGAAATGTTTACACACATAGCAACTGCCACACAACTGTTTTCAATTACCTAACAAAGACATGAATCCATTTTCTTTATGCAGAAAAGAAGTCTCTTTGTTGCCTGTCCTTTTCTGACCACCATGCACATTAACGTCTCACACCATATAAAATTTTAAGAGCAAAGGAATTTTATTACAATATGATGCAAGGTTAACTGTTTCAAATAATACTTATGCTGCCTAAATTATACCTGGTTATCCAAATAGAAACTAATAATGAGGGGATAATAAACAGACAGAAACCAGGTTGCTAGGGAAAGGGGACAGGAAATTAACTTCCTAATTAGATGACAAAGATTTTTGTCTACATAATACCAGCATAACTAAGTTAATGTGTTGGTTCACTTCAGTTGACTTGTATCATATAATCAAGACAAAGACTGCTTCCCGTGCCTGTCAGCTCACTTTGTGGCTTTACACACACACAATTCTGTTTCAAGCAGCTTTCTCTTTGAATCTAAGACTGCAGTTCTGAGGGAGATCATTTAAAGGGAAAATATTGTTCTCATTAAATATGAAGCAATCTCTGCATTTATGAATCAGTTTGTTCACTTGGTTGGGCTTACCACTAAAGCCTTTTCTTTATTGGCCACAGTTTTTTTGGCTATTACATGTGCATGTGATTTATCTAAAGTGAAATACTTTGCCCAGAAACAACAAATTCTGTAAAAAGTTTCACCAAATGAGTTTACCTATTTTGGTCAACAACTGCTCACCCGGTCAACAGCAGAGCCTGTGTTGTGAATACCAGGCTTACCCAGGAATACTGTGTTGGCTCTGGACTCGGTGACAGCCTCACCTCGGTCTTTACTTCCCGTTCCCCTGAGATTTTTAAAGCTTAGCTGTGGATTGTTGCACTGGTTCTAGAAAAAGCTGAGTTATGACGGCTTCAGATATTGCTGCCTTCATCTCTCTGCTCTCTTTTTCAGACTCAGCAAATCACCCAGTGGGCCTTCCGGGTTCTTCTGGTTTCCAGTTCTCTTTTCCACATTTGCTATTTCTCTATCTCTCTGTCCCATGCTTTGATTAAGTTATTCATATGTCTTCTAGTTAATTAGTTCTATGCTTTTCAACCTGTATTGGTTGAATCTGCCATCCAGGGTGAGTCTGATAAATTTTCACTTCTAATCTAATTAATAAACATACACAGAGTCATGTGTTCTACAAGCCATGAGTGAAAGCAGTTCCTAGGGCCTCCTCCTCTCTTCTTTCCTCCTCATCAGAAATGTTTTATTTTGATTTTGTTTATCTGAGTTTCTTGGCATTGGTTCTGGACTTTGGAGTAATAGGACCATAGCACATCCTTATTGTTGATCTGTTTTAAGGATTTTCTTAATTGTCTTTTTAGACAAAAGGCCGGAGTTCAGCTATTAAAATTGTTTTTCAGTGTGGACTCCCAGGTCCTTCCATTGCAGGGGCTGCCATGATCTGAGGTGGGGTGACGATCTCTTTGTGAGATCGTTACTAGATCGTCTATTGGAAACTGCTTCCTAGGTCTCCGAATGTCTTTTATGCTGGGCTCTTCTGCTCTTGAATCCATATAAGCTCTTCTCTAAAAGTTTTCATTGTTACTATTACATTTTTATTCCCCCAAGCATTCTTTTTTATAGTGCTGGATTAATGCTTTGACGGCATACTATCTTTGCTGTTTCTTTAAAGTTACTAATTATTACAGTACAAGGATTTTTTTTTCTTCCCCTGCATCCTTTCTGACTCTTCCAAGGTCCTTGCTCCTGACTGTTTTCCATCTCTACCTAGTGGGAGACTTCTTTCACTTCTGTTTTTTGGAATATGATTAAGAACAGACGAAGCACCTGAGCACTGTCCTATAACCTTCGTTGGAGGCTGGTGTGGTTGGGACTTCCAACTAGGAAATTTCCAATATCAGAATCTTAGACCTTTAATTTGAGGTTGTCAGATTTTCCAGATATCTTTAAAGGATAAATTGTGAGCACTCTGGAAGCCAAGAGAGAGTAAAGTAGGTAAGACTGAGCTATTTCTTTTGCCATGTATGTTTATATTCATTAATTTCTTTACCATGGCCCTCCCCATGTGTGTGTGTGTGTGTGTGGGTGTATGTGTGTGTACATGTTTAAATGTTATCCTCCCTTCAATTCTGCCTAGCATTGCATTGTAGAACATTCATTGTTATCAGTCCTATGAAGAAACACAATGATATGGGATAAGGACAGAAACCTGGAAAATGTTATCACCTGTGATAGATGTCACAAAACTGTCCTGGTTGATAGGTGGGAGCCAGGTTAGGGTCCTTGGGAGCTCTGCAGTGGAAATGACTCAGCCATGTCTTACTAATTGTCTTTCTAATACTCTAGCTTACAAAATCTTGCTGTCACTTCCTCTCTCGTGCTCCTTCTCAGTGGGGCTTTTGGGGCATTATTCCAGACTGTCAGAGGAGAGGAAGTTTGATGTGTTTTATACAATCTGTTTGTTTAATTTGAAGTTCTCTAATTAAGTTCTTACATTAATTATTATGTTTTTTAACTTCTATAAGGATTGTTTATTCCACTTCTTTTTAGGTGAGTGGCGTGATTTTGCTGTTTAACATACCTCAAACACCAAATTTTGCTTATTTACATATTTTCTTTCTTTTTCACTTTTATTTATTTATTTATTTTTTAGACAGAGTTTTCACAAGTAGCTCAGGTTGTCCTTGAAATAATGACCTTCTCCCAAATGCTGGGATTACAAACATGTACTACTAAGTTCCTCTCTAAATTTATCATTAAAACTGATACATAAAAACATAAAAGTCATGTATTTAGTAATGAGGTACTACATAACATTGGATATATCTATCTATCTATCTATCTATCTATATATATATATATATAACAATGTTCAAATCAGGTTATGATTAAGCATTTTTATTATAGTTATTTTCCTTGTTTAATATCTTATTCAGTATATATATATATATATATATATTTTTTTTTTATGTACATGAATGTATTGTCTGCATGTATATAAGTGCACCCAGGTAGTGCAGTAACCTCAGAGATCAGAAATGAGCATCAGATCCCCAGGAACTGGAGTTATGGAAGGTTATTAGCCACCATGTGGATCCTGGGAACCAAACCTGGGTCCTTTGCAAGAGCAGTCAGTGCTCTTAACCACTGAGCCATCTCTCCAGCTCCTGGAGGTATTTTCTATTCTGTGCCTCATCATTTGAACACAGAGAGCATAGTAGATCTGACCTACTGTCCTTTCTCCTGGTTCCTACTTATGTAGGTATTTTCTCACGTATTTTGTAACTTTTGGTGGCAAGCTTATTTATTGAAGTTCCTCAGTAGGTTGAAGACCTACTTTAAGGCCTGGATGAGTCATTTCTCCTAGATTTCTGTTCTTCCCCATCTTCTGGAAATAGGAACTATTTAATTAAAACTAAACTCTCAACAAGAGCTTTGTGGCAACTCCTACACAGAAGGAAGGCCTGCCCTGTGCTTATGAATACATGAGTGAGGTGTTTGGTTTTGTTTTTCTTTCTTTACATATAAGATCAAAGATTGAGATAGCAGATTTTCTTTCTACATATCCCCACAGAATTTTATTGTGTGGGGGGGTGTGCGATTATTTGCTTTGCCCTTATTCTGAGGTGAAACACTTTGAAGAACCCTGTCTTACATGAATGTCCCTATAAGCATCCCCAACTTAGCCTGGCTCTAGATACTATCATTTTTCTCCTACAGGATAATGACAGTGCATGAAAAGAGTGAGGATACAGACCCTCTGGCTGCCAAGCTCTCTCTCCCAAGGTCAGGTTACATCCACCTGTAGCCTTCTCTCCAGAGAGTTGATGATCAACACATTCTGTGGCTCTACAGTGCCCCGGCCCACTCCCAAGCTTCACGCTCAGCGCTCCTGATGCCCTGACTCAGGGCAGTTTTGAGCTATAATTTTCTCTTCTCCTCTGTAACCCCTGGCACAAACTCTAAGTCACATGGTCTGGAACCTCCCTCATCTTCTGGAAACCTGTGGGACTGACCCTTTGTTCTTCAAAAACGAAGGGTCTTACTGCTTTTGGATCCCATTCTCTGCCCAAGGTATAATACTGTAACTCTCCTAGAAAGTGCCTCTGAAAAAGAAAAAATCAGAAAGATCATAACTGCTAGTAGATTAATAAGATCCAGAAATTCTCCTTTCATGGTTTTGGCAAGAATTCCTTGATGCTAAATATCTGTGTTCCTTCCCATCCCACCTCATCTATCAGATCCTAGGAAAGAATTTTCTAGTAACACAGGCAGGAAAAAATACTTGTCACCTGCACAGAATGTGGCAGTTGGCCAGTGGTAGAAATATAAAATAAGTTCCCAGAAATAGCTGCTTGTCAGGACTTCTGTGCTTAACATCAGTGCTTGTGGAGAATTTGAATGTTACGGGTTCAAAACCAAAGATTATCTTGGGCTATCTTAATTTTCATAAAAATAGTCAATTTGTTATCCACCTCTAGGTTCTAATCACATGTCTGTTGCTGTGATAAAACCATGTCCAAAACCAACTTGAGGAGGAAAAGACTTATTTCAATTTACAGTTCTCAGGTCAGTCCAACACTGAGAGAAGTCAGAGGGAAACTCAAGGCGGGAACCTGCAAGCAGGAGTTGAAGCAGAGGGCACAGGGGAATGCAGCTTAGGGCCTGCTTCCTGCTGTTTTGCTAAGCTCCTTAAGTACCTCAGGCCTATCTGCTCAGGCACAGTATCACTCCCAATGGCTGGGAACTCCTACAAAAATTAACAATTGAGGAAACACCTCACAGACATGCCTTCGGACCAGAGTGATGGCAGAAATCCTTCAATTGAGGTTCCTTCCAGGTGACTCAAGTTTGTCTGAAGTTGACAAACACTCACCAGTTTGACTGACCAATTGCCAACTTGCCACATATACATGTCACTGTTAAATCATAATCTTTTTTTTTTTCTTGTTTACCCCCAAGATTTCATGTTAGTATCCTAAAATACAACACAATCCAACTTTAGAAGTTCTACAGTCTTTAGAAAATTCAAGCACTTCAAAGGTTCAAAGTCTATTGAAAATATTCACTCTTTTATCTGTGGGCACCTGTAAAATCAAGAGCAAGTTAAATACATTCTCATTTCAAAAGGAAAGAACAGGTCATATTTAAGGAGAACTGAAGCCAAGCAATGCAGCTCAGTGCCCAGCATCTGGGCATACAATCTTCTGGGCTCCACTTCTCAGGCTCTGCTCCGTGTAGCACACACATTTTGCCTCCTAGGCTCAGACCAGCTCTCCTCAACATTGTGCTTGACAGGCGCCCCATAGTTCTGGAATCTCCAATACACTGGGGCCTCAATCGCGACTGTGGCTGTACCTTCACCAGGGACCTCTTGACCTCTCTGCCCGACTGCAGTCCTGCCACAGAAAGCCAGGGCTCAGGCTCTCTCCATGACCCCTCATGACCTCAAAATCAGGACCACGTGGAAGATTCTCACACATTGTGAATTTCCATCAGTGCTCCCTCTTTACTGCTGAGCAATCTCTCTCCATCCCCCCAGATTACTTTTTAACCTGTTCCATGGACTTAAATGGGTGAGGTCCTCCTGATACATAAATCTCAATATTAGCCTCTAAGTCAGAGACAAACATCTGACTACCCACTATGAGATGAGAAGGCCTCATTCTAGTCCACTGTAATCCTATGACACCAGAAATTTAGCTGGAAGAAGCTAGAGGCCAGTTCAGGGTCTATCATCATTCACGTCTATAAAACCACTCATTGATCTCCATTTTTCATATGAACAAGAAAAACTTCCAGCTGCCACTCTCTCTCAAATATCAGGCCATCCTCCCTTGCTGACAGTTTCTGGAAAGAGTTGGTAACACATGTTGTGACTTTGCAGCCTCTCCTTCTCCCTTACGGCAGCAAGACTGTCCCTTCCCCCTGATTTTCAGATTCAGATCAACTCTAAATTGGAACTTTTCGTTGCACAACGCAGGATGGGCCTAGCCAGGTCGGTCACCTGCTATAAGGAACAGAAGAATGGCTCCCGTGGGTGTAGAAAGGTGAAGCCAGTTTCTGTCCAGCACCTGGAAAGAACCTGATCCACCTGGGAACAAATTATGATTGGCTGCAATCGGGACCCCACCCAATAAGTTGATTGGCTAACCAAACATATAAGACTCCATGTACTTCCTGAATAAATTGAGTTTGCAGCGGATTACCACTGCCGGCTTCTCCCTCAACTCTCGGAGTCAGTGTTTTGATTCCACGCCTAGTCATCCCCCTCCACGGTCAAGACCCCTTTGGTCCCTCTCAGGCTGGTACTGAGTGTGGGGACCCCTGACACTTCGTGACTTCTGACGTGATCCCTGGCAGATAGACTAAGTCGAATGGTGTGGAAGCTACCCCTCTGGAAACCTGAGAGCAAGACAGCTCCTTTGCTCTTCAGAAATGAAGACTCTCTTGTCCATTAGGAACCCACTCATTCCCTTAATGTGATGCTGCAGTTCTAATAAAGCTTTTCTGAGGCGTAATTTGCAACAGCTTCTTCTGTAGCAAACCTATAATATCTTTTTTGGTTATCTAAAACAAAAACTAAACACAATCATATTGCAGGCGAATCCCCCGGAGTAAACAGCTTTAATTCACTGTTCTCCATTTAGAGTCCCAGTTTTATCTGATACATTTTTCTATTGCACTGAAGCGCTTCAAAGCACACTTTTATGATGTATCGAGCATTGTGGCATGGTCTTGGTCGAGGGTTGGCCATGCTCCCTGCCTAGTGGCCTCTTGTTTCACCTCAACTGCTTCCCTTATAGACAAGAGTTCCACAGATTTATTTATTTTTAATCTCATCCATGTTTCCATGAAATGGCATCTAAATCCCCCAGATTATTCATAGATCTAATTTCTCAGGTTTCTGTAGCAGGTGTCTCTAGCCCAGGTTTTTCAACTGAGTTCTGTTTACCCTATGGCATATTTTTTTTAGCTGTTGCTGTAACATGTAAACATGAGAAGCTTTTGTGTTAATGTGATTGTTTGTAGTTTTGATTTTATTTTCAGACTTTTTCTTTCTTCTTTCTTCATCTTAAATTACACCTAACAACTTCAAAAACTGGATTCTTTTGGACCAGTTCCTCCCACCGAACCATACCGCTGGTTAAGTCTGTCTCCTTTTGGCTCTTCTTTCTTCATTTCGCCTCAATTCCTTGGCCATCCTTGAAACTAAACTCTCTTAGCTGTCTTTTCTTATTTAAATTTCCACATTCCTTCACTCATGGTGATGACAGGTGAAAGTTTCTGAAGGAAAAGCTTGATACAGTTATTTCTTAATATTCCTGGAGATGGGTTCCAGGACTTCACGGCTAACACAACCTGTGATTACTCAAGGTTTGTACGTAAAATAGGGTAATATTTCTTTGTAGCCCATGTCTATAACTCCTATACTATGAAACAGTTATTGTGGAGTTTAGTGAATAATGACAAGAAAAGAGGTCCATTCTTCCAGATAGACACAGCTCTCTGAATGGTTTTGAACTATGGTTGATCAAACTACTAATGTATAATCAGCAGACACAGAGTGTCAACCCCATTTTATATTCTTGATTTAAGTTCTTTCGGTGATTTCTATTTATCTACAAAGAATTGCCCAAAATTTTGGAATGGTACTTAAAATCGTTGCTAATCTGATTTAGACATTGCCAGTATAATCTTTTGCTACTTGGACTCTAAGCTCCAGCAATATTAAACTATCTGCAGGTTTTTTTCTTAATTTTGTGGAGGATTTTCCACATAATTGCATGCCTCTGATTAGCCCTCCCCAAGCATTTTTTTTTTTTTTACATCCTCTGGCAAGATCCTTTCCAATCTGTGTGACACCACTGTGCTATACACATACCTCTGTTGATTCACACCTCACATCCTGAAATTTTACCTATGGCTTTTCCTCATCTTTTCATAGACTCTGGCTTTTCTCATTATTTTTTAAATATAAGCTCCTGACACATAGGAGACACTCAATAAATTCTGAATTTATGAATGAATGAATTTATTGGAATGCTTGGAACAGAACTCTGTCTCCAGACTTCCTTTTCACTTTGCCTTTTGCTGTGTAATATGAACCAAATTTAATAAAATGAATCACTTTTTATAGAAATGCTTTCCATGTCATAATAAGTTTAAAGCTCTCTTGGAAACTTCTGATCTCACAATATCACAACCTCAGGGCTGGAAGGGAGCCTAGAGGGTATTTAATCCTCTCTCCAACCAGAGACGGAGTTGTTGCATAATTTCTCTGACATGCATTTTCCCAGATTGTATTCAGAAAACTTTCAGGGATTATGAAAATCAGGAAATCATGGAGCAAGTTTTTATTATTATTATTATTATTGTTGAAGAATAATGACCCTGGAAAAGGCCTCCCTTCACAGCAAACCCAAATCTCTCTCTCTTCAAGCTTCTCTCACTGACCTTAGTAAAATCCCAAGGGCCAAATAGGACACGTTTAATGCTCTTTCCATAAAACAGCTGTTCAGGAATTTGAAGATAGCATTTGGTGACCAGTCATCTCCTCCATCTCAGCTTAAAGAATATAAACTGTTCTGAAATTCCTTCAGGTGACATTTATAGTCCTCTCACTGGGGTTTTCATCACCACCTCTAGTTTCTGTCTTTAAGGCTTTGCCACAAAAAGGGATGGAAGCTGCTGTCAGTGCTCAACTTAAAAGAACTGAGTCTAACTTCAACAGTACTAAATATTTGATGAAACCTGTGATTCTTCATGTTTATCCTTATTACTCTCTTATAAAACTAACCACTACTCATTATAAAAATAATGCAGTTATGTCCATATGATATGTGATCATAATTCTACCTTTCAAGTTTTGCCTTTCTTAATTTATCATATATTCTTTTCAGAATATTTTTAGATTCATAATATATATACATTAGTTTGTGAATCATAAATATAGTATCCTTTTTGCTCAAAAATTATAAAAATTAAATGGTATTATATATAACATTCTGAAAACTATCATTTTCACCTAATCTTATGATTAAAGTCTTTATGTTTTGTATCATTGTATATCATTACATATAACACTGATTCTTTTTAAAAACTTGTAAAATAGTCTTCCATAAGCATGTTGTACCTGGTTTAATTTACAGATGCTATTTTCAATTACTGTGATCATAAAACAGTCAATGAAAGTTACTGGGCTTTTGAAATATGTGCAGAGTTGTGCTGCCTGCTGGAGTTAGGGACTTCAGTGCAAGAACTTCAAGAACAACCCCCTCACAGGAAAAGTACTTGTAGTTGCTGCAAGCAGCATGCTTATATTCATTGTCAAGGACCATCATAGTGGAACTGTTAGTGATTCAACATGAGGTTCCCCACGGGGGAACCTCTAAGATGACTTTGGGGAGGCAGGCGAGGGTCAGCCTTGGGACTGCTTAGCATGCCAGACGCCGACTGTGGATCTGTGCCATAGAGCCAGCCTGGAGCTGCAAAGAGCCGGAGAGCAAGGCAAGTTGTGACAGGCAGCCACATGGGAAAACTCTCAGAGAAAATTTTGTGAAGCAATGGCAGGTTGCCTGTTTCCCTTAACTGGGCCATTTGTGCCAAAAATGTATGTGAAAGAATGTAGACATAGACCTTCTATATGAACTATTTCATCTAAGACTCTTGTCTCAAAGTCCCTTTCCCCAGGAAAGCAGATTTCATCAAGTGGTGCATACTTAATATAAAATCTGTGGTTGGTGTTTGTAACTGGTATTCCTCTGTGGGCGCATTCCCAGTGCCACTTCTTAAAAAAGGTTTCCTTTCCTCACTTTATGTTCTTGGTTCATTTGACAAAACTCATCATCTCACTAGGGTGCATAGGATTCTAACTGAGCTTTCTATTCTGTTCCGTTGATCTCTGTGTCTTCATTGATGTCTGACAATGCTGTCACAATTACTCCATCTTTGTATTATCTTTTGAGATCTGATAGCGTAGTTCCTTCGCTTTGTTCTTTCTGCTTAAGATTAACTATTTGAAGTGTATTGCGTTTCCATCAATAGGCAATGGGGCAAAGAGAACATGGTGTTCATACAAGTGGAGTACTATTCGGCTCTAAGGAAGCATGGAAGCCTGACATGACTGGCAGCACGGAGGGACTGAAGGCCAGTGTTAGTGGAGGGAAGACAAGCACTGAGGCAGAGTGTGGGGCACATTCCACCAGTCGTAGCCCTCAGTAGGCTGAGGCAGGAAGAAACAGTCCAAGGCCAGCCTCGGCTACACAGCAACAACCTGTCAGAAGGAACACACAAAAGAAATGCTGCATAATACCACTTCTTAAAATAATTCTTGAGGGTGATCTCATTGACTCTGAGAGAAGAATGATGTTTGCGAGAAACCGAGGAGAGTGTGAGGTGAAGAAGAAGAGGTTGCAGAGTGCACAGGATGCTGTTGTTAGGTCCATTGGGATAAATCTTGGCGCTCTGTGGCACAGATGTGTGAACAGAGTTGACAGTAATGCAATACCTAACTCCAAATATTTATAAGGAAGGAATCTGAATCTACTCAGACAAGAAATATTGAAAGTAGCCAAGCATAGTGGCACACACCTTTAATCCCAACACTCTGGAGTCAGGAAGGTGGATCTCTGTGAGTTCAAGGCTACATTGGTCTTCAGAGTGAGTTGCAGGACAGCTGAGGTTACAGGGAGACCCTATTTCAAAAAGACCGAGAGAGAGAGAGAGCGAGAGAGAGAGAGAATAAAATATGTACAGATACTATGATTCATGGAAGAAACAAATAAAATGAGTGCCCCCAAAGCTCACATTCTTTAATCTAAGAATTTTACTTCTGGAAGTCTGTTCTTAAAGTGAGTGGAAAGACCAGTCAGTCACATGTAACATGGTATGCAACATGTGTTCAGTTGGAACAGCATAATGTATACACCTTATATTCATCATTTAGAAGCACATAAGTGTCTCTGTGGATTGCAGGTTTCCCTCTAGAACATCCTGTACTGCAACTGAGGTGAATGAATGCCCAGTTCCACAAACCACACCACAGAGCACCACGCCAGCCCTCTAATGTTTTTGTATGGACTGTGGCTTTGAGCTTCTGTTTTTTGGATCAAATTATGAGGACCTTCTCGGTGTGTCCCTCCCCTTTGCACTTCGGAGATCTTCCTGCTCATGTTCTTTGCTCCTCTGCCTACAGGATTGGTTCATCTCTTCTTACAGTTGAACAAAATCTGTTTTCAAGTACTAGCACTTTATTCAGTATTTTTCTCACAGCACTATAAAGATGATTTAAGTTTTTAATTTGTATACAGTTGAATCTATTGGTGCTTTAAGAAGTTGCGTAATTTCCTTTTGAAAATAAAATTACAGCACTATCAATTTAAAACACTGTAATGGCCTATATATTCAATAATAGTGAGCTGGTTAACTAAAATATGTATTTTTTTCAAGTGATGTTATTTGAGCACATGTGAATTCCCTGGGGTATTTCACCATATGATTTAAAGGGAAAAACGAAAAACAAACATTTATATTACGGTTTAATTTTTATTTCTAAATTTTTATGTATTTATTTTTATGTATATGAGTGTTTGCCTACATGTATGTAAGTGCACCCGGGTCATGAGATGCCTGAAGAATCCCAAAGAGGGCATTGAACGCCTGGAACTGAGTTAAGGATGATTACTAGTCACCAGGTGGGTGCTGGGAACTCAACTGGTGTGCTCTTTAAGAGTACCCAGTGTTCTTAACTATTGAGCCATTTCTTCAACCCCTTAATTTTGATTTTAATACTCACTTAGAAAAATGGTAGAAGTAAGTGTATCAAAGTATTTTTCAAAATCCCTAAGCATTTATGACTTCTATTTTATAAAAATGTGGCTGTCTCCCTTTCATGTGGTTAAGCACATTGTTTTTCTCTATCATAGCTTACTTTCCAAAATGAGAATCTTAGAACTGGTAAGTTAGCCATATTGGCTTACACATGGCATTTGATAGAAATGATACACCAACTCTGGTCCTAAACATCTGTTACAGTTCATCTCCAGAGACAGAAGCAGTGTATTTGGGTTCCGATTTAACAATCTATTTTTATATGTCATTGATGTATAATTGTCATATTTTAAGTTGTGCATATTTAAAAGTACAAACTCTTAAAGTTTGATCTATATGTGTGCATATAACCATGACAACAATCAAAAGAATAAACATGAGACTTGGCCTGAGAAATTCCCTCTTGTCTACCTGTAACCCATATGTCCAGCCCTCGTCTTGTTGGTCCCTGACACTAGGCAATGTTATATATGTGCTATGCGTTCTGGTTTGTCTTTCTCTTTCCTTCAGATAATTATTTTGAAATACAACGATGGTATTGTGGCTTTCGGTCGTTTACCTCATTCTAATTGCTAAGCAAAAAATTAATTTCATAGGCATATAGCAACTGGCTCGTTCATTCTCTTCATTCATTTGAGCATCACACAATTGAGTTGTTTCCAATTTTAGGCTGTTAAAAATAGTGAAACGGTGCTAGAAAGAGGGCAGAGTGCTTGCCACACAAGCATGAGGGCCTGAGTACACACCCCCAGCATCCCTCATCCAAAGCTAGGAGTAGTGGTACATGCCTGGAACCCTAGAGCTGGTGCAGCAGAGGATGTCTAGGGCTTTCCGGCTGTCCGATCTAGTAAAATGGGCGAACTGCAGGCTCACTGAGAGACTTCGTCTCAAAAAACAAACAAACAAACAAAAAAAACAAGGTAAAGAGTAAAAGGGCAAGACACCCAGTGTGACTCTTTAGTCTTCACATACATGCATGTATACCCTATGTACACATTTGCATTCATGAACACATACACACAACGAAAATTCACATACAAGTCTTTGTTAAACTACATATTAGTCAATGCTTTTGCATTTATTAATATGAAGTTGTGATATTTCTTATTTTGTCTGCTGATGTAATATACTAATCCATTTTCTAATGTTGAACCAGCTTCACATTTATAGAATAAATCCCAACTGTTTACAGTACATGATCATTGTTTATAAAGCATCAACAACTATTGACACTCATTAGTTATTGTGTTCAATTTGCTAATATTTTATGGAAGATATTCAAAGCAATTAGAATAAAAATAGATAACTAGCAAGTTCCAGATAGAGACAGACAGATGTGGATATCAATAAAGTCAGGAGTCAAAAAGAATTTCTCAGTGGCACCTTTTCAGCAATTGTGAAATTCCTCATTAAGAGGCTGAGAGTAGTTGAGGACAACATTTTTGATGACTGAATAATTCAGCTTCCACTTCTTCATATGATCCATTCTATATCAAGTTCTACTCTACGTGTCAGGTGTTTGCATCAGCCTACTTAGAAACAGTTCAGGGGATGTCTTAGGTCTGCCTATGTACTCTCCCAAAGGAAGTTTGCAAATTCTGTCCTTAATTTAAAAGGGACTTTGTTTTTCTTCAGTAGTCTAACAGTGTTACAGATGCCACAGTGCAGTGGTTCCTGAGCAATGACAGTCTGACACTTGGAGTCATCGAGAGCACAAGGGAGCCTAATCTGTTCTCACAACCATTTCCTCTGCTTTTGCTCAGAACTGTTACTCCAACAAAAGGTGTATTCTCCTTATTTAAACATTATATCAAGCATGACATGGGAATGAGAAACTTTGTCTTACAGAAGAGTTTTCCTTTTGACCCATACCGACACAGAACAACATAGAAACCTGGAACACATGTTGCAGCATCAACAGGATAATTTGCTGCTTTTAAGGTGGCTGCTTTCAGCAAAGATATTTTCACAAGGTACACTTACATTATTCTGGGTCAGGGGCAAGGAAGGATCATGAGGAAGAAATAGGCAACAAAATCTAAAATTAAAGCTGTTTGTTTAGCTCAGCTTGTAAAAGCTGTGCCAAGAGAAGTCCAAGGCAGTAGGATTGTTTCCATTGTTTTCCTAAAGGCTAGTTAGACTTGGTTGTACAGTACGAAGATAAACTGAATGGATAATGTCAAATATATGATTAACTTTGGTTATGAACTTAGGTAATATTCCCATTGGTAATAGTAAGGCATTCCCAGAAAATTCATTCCCACATAGAAGTCTTCTAGAAATTATTAGGACTCGAGAATGACTTCTCTCTCTGTTTTGTAGTCATGCAGTTGTGCATGCTGGTCGGTAATTCTCCTTTTCGGCCAGGGTTGTGGAGTGCTGGTGAGTTCCTCTGAACAATCTCTCCGTCCTTGTTATCATGTTCAACTCACAAATGCTCCCTCTTTCACTTGATGGGCCTCAGTTCTACGGTGTAATTCACTGGAGAGGGTGTGTCTTTCCACTTATGCACTGGCGTCACCCAAGGCACTAAATACTTTCAAATGTTTAAAAAATATTGCACATGGTGAATGCCAGTTTTTACATTATTTCAGGTATTCTTTGACTCAGACACCTAGAAATTTGTTACACAAAACTCTAGGTGTATTAAGGAGAAATATGAAGAATAAATGGTTTTGTTTTTATGTGGCCCAGCTTGGAAAACATTACCAGACCTTTTCTGGTATTTATGTTTATGTTCCTAAACTAGGACTTATACAATAAAAATAAAGACTGGCATGAACTGATAACTCATGATTCCAATATAATTTTTAGGACTAATGGCATTTATGTTAATTTAGCCTTTGAAAGTACATGAATATAACCTGACCAACTGATAAAAGAAATAGAAATGTATTGTGGTGATGTAGTTTGTCAGAAAAAGAATATCTAGGAATAAACTTAATCAAAGACATTAAATGTCTCTTACAATGAAAATTTAAAATTTTTGAGGAAAGAGATTAAAGAAGACACTAGGAGATGGAAAGACCTCTCATGCCCAGGTATTGTTGAATGAATGTTGTGAAAATGATCATCCTACCAAAAGCAGTCTATAGATTCAATGCAATTCCAATCAAAATTTCCATGAAATTCTTCACAGATTTAGAAAAAAAAAAATCCTCAAATTCACATGGAGTTGAAAAAGACCCTAGATAGCTAAGCAAACTTGAGCACAAAGAGCAATGCTAGGCGAGATAGCTCAGAGGTTAAGAACATTGACTGTTTTTACAGAGTGTCTGGGTTCTATTCTCAGCACCCAGATGGTTGCTAACAACCATCTGTAGCTCCAGGTCCTGGGGATCCAACACCCTCTTCTGAACTTCATGGGAATTGAAAGGCATGGGTGAACTTACACGCATGAAGGCAATACACTCATACATGTGAAATAAAAATAATAAATTCAAAATAAAACAAAATAAAATAAATAACCAAGGAACTGAAAAGGAAATGCACTGAATGGGAGAAAATCTTCACCACATCTGACAGATTTTTAATATCCAGAATATAAAAGAACTAGAAAGAAAACAAAGGATCAAGAAAACAAAGGACCCAACTAAAAATGGGCTATGGATCTGAAGAAAGAGTTCTCAGCAGAAGAAATAAAAATGGCTAAGAACCTCCTTAAAAAGTGTTCCATGTCCTTAGTAATTAGGGAAATACAAATCAAAACCACTTCAAAATTTCATCTAACCCCAGTCACACTGGCTAAGATCAAGAGAAGAAATGATACCAAATGCTGGCCGGGATGCTGGGAATGGAGGTGCCCATTCACTGCTGGTGATTGCAACTGGTGCAACCCCTATGGAAAGCAGTGTGGATAACTCTTGAATAACTAAATATTAATCTACCATGTGATCTGGTAATACCACTCCTTGGCATATATCCAAAGGACTCATCCTACTGCAGAGCTACTGGTACACCCGTATTTACTGCTGCTCTTTTCACAATAATTAAGAAATGGAAACAACCTAAATGTCCCTCAATTGAAAAATGGATAATGAAAATGTGGTACGTTTACACAATGGACTTCTACTCAGTGATAAAGAAAGACAAAATCGTGAAATCTGCAGGTATAAATGGATGGAACTAGAAAATGTTGTACTAAGTGAAATAATACAGAATCAGAAAAAAAAAAGCAATGGGCATTAGAAAGAGCTAGCTCAGAGGTTTAGAGCACTGGCTCCTTTCTCAGAGCACCTGAATTCATTTGCCAGCACACATGGTGGCTGACAATTGTCTGTTGAGGACAGGACTTACTTCACAAGTCTTGGAGCAATGGAGGTGGAACAGACCAGGACCAGCAAGCCTTCTCCTTGAAGACTAGATCTCATAGTTTTAAAGGACACTATGTAACTGCTAAGGGAGAAAAATCAGTCAGCGGTTCAACCCCAACTTTAAAGCCTAATAACCATGAAAATGACCTGCAAAGCAAACTATATTGGTGCAGTAGTGGCCTTTTTATCTTGTGGTTATTCAACAGCTATCTAATTGGACTTAAAACCCTCTCAAGGGAAGGAAACCCATGTGTGGTACTGCAAACATAGCCAAAGACACATGGCTGTATGCTAAATATATTTCCTTATATTTATGAACAAGCATACCAGTTACTACCACTCGTCAAAGAAACTTTGTTTTGTACCAGATGCACTATAAACAAAACTATTACAACTGGTCACACACAGAACAAGTGTCTGAGAGATGTAGAACCCTAAGTGACATATCTACAATGGAACCGACACACCTAAGGCTCATGGAACATAGTGAGACAGGAGGCAGAAAGAATACTAATGCATCTCTCATCTCTCACCATCAAAGCTTCCTCATGCAAAAGACAGTGATGAACACAGAAGACTATACCTGCCAAAATGTAGAGCATAAGAGAATGTAAAGTGTGTGCCCCTGGATAAGACTCATATTAAATTTCACCTGTCCATGGCTCAGGGCATTTCAGAAGAGAGGGAGGAAAGATTCTAAGAGCCAGGGGTCTTGCTCATGTGAACTTACAGAGATGGAGACAACATGCACAAGACTCAAGCAAACTCAGTCACTCAAAACCAAGCACAGAGTTAGGGAAATAAGCGGCAGTTCCAAACCTCAGCCAAGGAACTATAGACAGCTGATCACTGCTGGGCGAGGGAGAGCAGATCTTCTTTAGGTAAGTGACACTACTCAGGCTGAACATGCTTCAGTGGATGAACTCACACTGAGGGGCATCGTTGTATACAAACTTGACTCGACAGTCCTTAACATACATGACAGGATGTCTGAAATCCTGTGGGCAGACTATGGGAGAGGGGACCTGCAGATTAGGGAGGAGCTGAAATATGATTAAGATGCATTGTACTCCATGCATGAAAATTCATTAAAAATAGACATTAAAAAGAAATGTACTTATGATGATATACTTTAAAATATTTGGTCATTGACTATAATGAGAAAAGACCAAAATATTATCAAATAATTCAGATTAAATTCACAGTTTAATTGCTAATAAATGTACACACTGTGAATTCAGAAGGCAGATGGATTGTTGAATAAGAACCACTATGACCATGTCATGTAGAAAGCAATGTGTGGGGTTTCATCTTATGTAACCAAGAGGTGAGTTAACTGCAGTTTCCTTGGAAACAATGAAAACCAAAATAATTCTTTACACTGTATTAACCTGTGGTAATAGAGCAAACAAATCATCTCTTACTTACATTTGTCTCTTATCTTCCAGGGCCTTTCACTGTATCTCAGGAGGTGTCGATCTTCTCTGCGCTTCCTTTTAATTAATGGTTAATGGCTTGTTTGTGGTGGTAGATTTGCCATCTCTTGGTTCTTCCATACCTTCTTGTTGACCTTATCCTGCTCCTCCTATGTTTTTCTTTTCTTTCTTAATATCATAATATTGTATATATGTAGGAGAGATTTTGTGACACCAAGCACTGAACTAGGCATTCAGGTGTTCTATGCAAATGCTGCACCATTGAATTATATCCCCATCCCTTTAAAATTATGTAAGTTGCCCAATTTAGTTTTGAAATACAGCCATGGAAGAATTTGAACTTGCAGTCCTTCATCCTCAGGTCCCCAGTGGCTATGGTTATAGACCTGCATATCCAGGCTAAACTATTTTTCTTCTTCTTAAGAAAAACAACATAGTTCAAAATATCTGCTGCATAAAAATGTTTTTAACAACTGGTTCTCCAATTTCCTCTACCCTTTATATACAAGTTTGTCCATGTAAGAGGAAAATAAAAGTGACAGAGTAAAATCTCAAGAAATTTCCCTAATGATATCACCCACAAGTCTCAAAGTAGGCACCAGAACACTTAAACTTTAATTAAAATTCCTTCTTAATTTTGATCCTTCCTAGATTCTCCTGCTCTGCTTTGTATCCCCTAAAACAACGAACTGAAATAAATATGCCTCTTTTAAATGGTTTCTATTATTTTGTTATACTAATGAGAAAAGTAACTACAGAATATTGGCACTGAATATTGGGCTGTTGTTGTAATAAACCTGAGTGAGGCTATATTGAAAAGTGAATTGAGTCATTAACTTAGTGGAGGAAACTCAAGGCAGTATCGCCTTCAAGCTGTGACATGGACATCACTCACTGTTTAGCCGGATTTACTGTAAAAGGAAACACAACGATATGAAGAACATGCAGTTTGCTGGGGGAAAGAACATGGTCTAATTTAAATTTGCAGACTGGACAACTACACATAAAGTAGCCCTAGTTGTTGGTGAGACTGTCACTGATAAAGAGACTCTGAGCACTTCATAATCAGAAAATCAGAGGAGAACCCTACCATTTATCCTCCAGAATTAAAAAAGGCAAACCCATTTGAAAAGCTTTTCTTTAAAAAAAAAAAAAAAAAAAAAAAACGAGTCCCTGCAAAAATAGACCTTCAAGGGACTATCCTGGAAAATTATTGCCTAATGTTTCCCCAAGTCAGTCACACAAGCACCCATAGGCTAATATAGCCATGATCTAACCAGGCTGTGGGGGTTTGAATGAGAAGGCTCCTAGTATTTGGACATTTTGTCTCCAATTGGTGGTGCTGTTTGGTCTTTCAGGAGGTCTTAGAAGATGAGCCTTGATGAAGGAAGCACATCACTCAGGGCAGGTTTTGAGGGTTCTGAAGCCGTATTGCTTCCTGTAACTGCTTGAGGATGTGGGGGCTCCTCTTTCTGACCTTGCCACCATGTCTACCCACAATGATGGGCTCTGATTCCTCTGGAACCTTAAGCTCGAATAACCTCTTCCTTTTATCAGTTCCCTTGGTGATGGTGTTTCATCACAGCAACAGAAAAGTAACAAATACAGGGGCCTTAGTAAATCTTGAGCCGGAAGCAGACTTTGCATTGCCCACCTGGTGCTGATTTTACAGTGATGCAGAATAAAGAAGTGACAGCATCATGAAGGCTTATGCCAAGGTTCCAGATAGACGTGAATGAGGCCTGGTGTTGCTCAGTAGAGTTGGATTAGAGGCAAGGATCCTTTGAGTGGACGGTGCATGAAGATATAAAGGTGAAGCCTGAATTGAAATGGAAACAAAAGGGTTCTGGAAACTCATGGAACATAGGCCATCTGCTTAGGGAAGATGTAGGCACTGAACAGGATCATCACAGGAGAATGGGCATGTGTACTGCAAATGCCAGCTCTGTAGAACCAGGCCTCCCACTATTGATGGAGTTGACTAATGCCATGCAATCCCACAAATGGTGGATATTGAACTACACAGATCAATATTTGCCCTACTGGGCTTCAGTGCTGGTCTTTCATTGTTCTCTTTCTATTCTTCCCTTTTGTAATGAGAATGTTTATTCTGTTTCAGGGTATACTAGAAGTACATAATTTATTTTATTAATTTTATGTAAATTCACAGCTAAGAATTTTCTTACTACCAAAAGAAACTTTGGAATTTATAATAGTTGAGACTGGTAAGACTGGAGTGACTCTTGAGGTTGGAGTGAACACATTTTGCATTTTAAGACAGACATAATTATTTGGGGGTCAGAGGGAAAGTGCTTTTATTTGAGTCTGAATTGTTTTATATTTGAACACTTGATCCCTGCATTGTCAACCACAATAGATGTAGAGTCCTTAAGAAACACATCCGTGGGCATATCGGTGAGGGCATTTCCAGATAGGTTTATCTGGGAAGAGATGACGTTCCTCAAAATGGACAGCACCATCCATGGGCTGTGATCACTGGTTAAACAAAGGGGAAAATTGAGACAGCTTGATGAACACTATCATCTCTCTCTCTCCTTCATAACTCTCTATGTGTCTTATGAATTCTCTTGCAGTGAGGCCCGGCATTCAGCACCATCCCATCCCTAGGTTTGAACTGAGTGAGCCGATAGAGAATGTTCTCTTAGAGAAATTAATTTATTCCACGTTACTTACAAAGAATTCATCTTCGGGGAGAGAGACAGCAATTTCATATGGTGGAGCCAGCATTTTGATCAGAAGTCCCCTGAACCTCTGGCACACACCCCGAAGATGGAGAACCACAGTGCCACTCCTCCATTTCCTTCCTAGCTTTCCCTGCATTTCCACTAGACCTTCCCCCTTAAGTGATTGGCTAGCTAGCTATCAATCACATTTGGAGTCATATCCCTGAGACAGAGAGAGAAACTCTGTAGATTTATCAGACACTATGCAATGTGACGAGGTGTGTCATGATTATGCCACCACAGCTAAAGCCACTGTGACCAGCATACCTTCTCAGTCACTAAAACTACAATCTTTCATCAACTCTTCCTTAAGTTTATTTTATCAGGTATTTTGTCAAAGAAATGAGATAAGTAACTAATATATAAAGTTAGTAGCAGAAATAGAGTTTTGATATGATTATCTGACCATACAGTTTGTCTGCCTTTGGAATTGGTTGGCAGGGAACATTTCACAAGAGTTTGGAACTGTGTACTACAGAAGCTCTAGATTAATGAGACATTCTGGTGAGAGTGTGGAAGATCAGAATGCTTATAGAAAGGCAGGCAGTAAAGACTGTGGTCACAAGTTTTCAGAAGGGAATGTGCAATCTATTGGGAACTGGGATAGATTTACTACATGTGACTCTCATGAGAAATTTAGCTTGCTTTCTATTTGTGTGTTGAAAGTTTGAGGTTGAATTCAAAGATAATGAACTAGGAAGCTTCAAAACAGCATACTGTCTAAGATGTGGCCTGGTTATTGCTTGTTGTTCTTAGGTCTACTGTGAGAATGAGCAAGTATAAGAAAAATATGAAGTTTGGTTTTAAAAAAGTCACATAAACATATTTAAAGACAAGGCAGGTGACAAAGCAGCTATAATTGTTAAAGAGATTAGTGCCATTAAAGAGAAACTTCTAGATCTTCACTGGAGGAATAGAAAAGAACCTCGAGGGCAAGATATAGACCCTATATATCAAAGTGTGAAAATGCTGATTCATTTGCATGGAGAAAACATGAACTTAGAATGCCTCAGAAGGGAGTTCTTGCTTAGAAAACACCACCCAGGGAAGTGTTTTTGCATGCTCACCTATCTACATAGACACCACTGCAGCTGTGGTAGAAGACTCCAGATTATCTCAAGCTGGCTGAATAACTTGGCAACATAATCCACAGAGTTGTTTGAGTATGCAAAATGCAAAAGTCAAAGGGTCATGGTGGCTTTCACAAAGGTTCTAGAAAGCCACTGAGAGCAGGTAGAGTGTGCCAGGGTCTAATTCTCTTCAAGGAAGCACTGACAGACCACTGCATGAAGCTTCTAGGGATAAAATTAATTTGTAGTGGAGACCTCTGGACACTGGAGATGCTAGAATCATTAGCTAGTCATTAAAGAAAGCTGTGGACACTGATATTTGCTTGAGAGAGAGGTGACATGTGCTCAAGGCATCAGAGCTAGCAGTGTGGGTCTACCAAAACCCACTGGAACATAGGTAATACCATCACAAGACCCAGATGTCAGGCATGCAGTTGTAGGGCTTGCTGTTTTCCCTGTGGGGATTTCGATTTGATCATTCCTTGATAAGTTCTATTTCTCACTTTTAGAATGGTACTTTTAGAATGGTACTCTGTGTCATTGTGCATTGAAGAGTGTATCTTCTATTTTGATTTCTAGATGCTAGCAGTTAAGATTTTCCTCTGAAGCCCAGTATGATGTAGCTGGCCATCCTGGTCTACATAACAAATTTCAGGCCAGCCAGACCTATATTAGTGAGACCCTTTCACCCACAAAAGTGTTTTGGTTTTTTTCCTAGATTCTTAGAAGAGTCTTTGAGCTTTCAGCCTTTGAACAGTGCTAGAGCTGTTATGACATTGGGGACTGTTACAGATGAAAGATACATTTCACACTATGAGATGGACAGGAAGCCTTTGAGAACCAGGGAGAGACCATTCAGGTATAAAAGTGATATGTTTGGATGTCAGGAGGTAAGCTTGTGATGGTTGATCCTCACTGTTGCCTTGAGCGGATGTGGAAGCATGGGGCGACACACCTCTGAGAATGTAGCTGAGGGAGTTCAGGGAGGTTTAACTGAAAAGAGAAGCCCTGTCCTGAATGTAATCAAAGTCATCCCTCTAGGCCCCTCCACTTTCCCTCCAGATCTTTCCTTTGTCCAAAGCTATCTTCAAAACAGCTGTCATAGGAGCCTGTGGTCCTGGGATGAATGAGAAGAGGAAAGGAATAACTGAGCTGATGTCAAGCTTTTCTCTCTCTACTTCCTGACTGCAGGTGTAGTGTGACCATGTGCCTCATGCCCCCAGAGCCATGTCTGCCTGCCATGGTGGACTGTATCTCTCAAACTGTGATCTATCTTTCCTTAAATTTCTTTTGATAATTATCTCCTCACAGCAACAAGAAAAGTAACCAGTACAGTGACCATCCCGTGGTATTGTTTGGTGGATGTTGTGGGACCTAGTTTTAGAAGTGGGTCACTGGAGGTGGACCTCTGAATGCTATACCTGCTTCTAGTCCCAACCTGCCTTCTCGTTTTCTGATGGCACCATATGAACCATCAGCTGCCCCACACTCCTGCTGCCAGCAGCAGAGTAGCTCTGCCATGTCTACCCCACTAAGATGGACTGAAATCTCTCAGAAACTGGGAGCCAAAATGAACTTTATGAAGCTGCTTCTGTTTGGTGCTTCGCCATAGTGAGGGTGAAGCAGTGAGTACAACCTTCTTATAGTCATGTTGAAATCTGTTCTCATTTGAGTTCACATTTCCTGCCTGTGCCCGGAATCAGCATGGTCCGAATAAGAAAAAAAAAAATTTATGTACTTGTAAAACATAAGGACCTCATAAAGGATTAAAAAGGAAATTGAAGAGTCTAGATGCCAGCAGCAGATAGAGTGACAGCCTTGAATTTGGGATCACGGGCAGTGCCAAAGATCCCCAGGACAGAAAGGAAAAAAGGATTTGTTATGGTAGTCTATAATTAATCAGATAGGAGCTGAAGCCACGGAGGGTTTGTCTGATAGAGACTACATCCTCTAAGACTCAGATGCTGTAGATTAAATCACCAGTCCAGAAACAGAGGGGAATACACACTGTCTTGCCCGTTCCTCTTCCACCCTCTATTTTCCCTCCAGATTTTTCTTTTGGCCAAAACTAGCTGCAAGTCAGCTGCCATAGGACCTGGGAAAAGACAGTCTGCAGGCACTGGGCACATCTCCATCAGAGCTGGAGCTACAGGACACAGATGCATAATTCAAGGAGCTCAGAATCAACACCAGCACATTCAGGGCTTTCTTTGTTTCTCTCTGCTTAGCAATCAATTTCCACCAGAAAGCCTTCAGCAGAGAATGCGTTATTATGACAGTTGTAGACGGTTTAATGATGATGCAGTGTTTTCATCTTCTCTTGAGAAGATGAGTTAGACATGCTTGCTGTGAAGTTGGAAGAAACTTTCTTTTGTTCCAGAATCATGAGATAGTAAGGATGAGTATGATTCTTGGCATATAGGAAACCCTTTTTTTCCCACACTAATGCTAAAACTGCCCCTTAAAACACCTGTACTCTCTCTGCCTTTGATGAATTTGGTGAACAGCCCCACTATTTGATCTGTTCAAGTTCTTCATTACATTTTGCCTCCTGTACTAGCAGAACCCTTTCTTGCTTTGAGTATCTGGCTCTGTTTTTCAGATCGTCCTGATTCCAAAATTCTTTGGTAATCTTCTATTATTAAACAGCTAGATTCTAGTTTTCAAAAGTTACACTGTTCATTCTTCTCCAACTACCTTGAAAATCTTCAAGCTTCCACAAAGCAAAAAGAGCACAGTAATCACTATACATGTTGCATAGTGCTGTCCTTCAAGCCAAACAGCTGCCATTTTCCTTGAACTAGCTGTGCCTACTTGCAAAAGATCACAACAGCTGGGGTTCTTAATTATTGACCGTCCCCAGTAGAAGGAGCGGAGAAGAGAGTCAGAGGAACCCTTACCTCTGAGACTCTAACCACTCCTCCAAGCCTTTGCATGCTACTCTCATTGTATGTGGGTGTCTCGAGAGGTGTCGGAGTATATCAGCTGTAGAAAGCTAATGGAGGAGAGTTCTGTCTATGCAGCCATGGGGAAGCCATCGTACATACTCGGTATATATGGTGGAGTGCATGATGTATAGACTGTAGTGCAGCTGCTTAGCGGTAACCCATGTTCGTGCTGATAAGCCCTCATTCATGCTCTGTAAGTAAGCCCAGTAAATGTATCGGTTTCTCACGGTGAATTTGGTGGAACTGAACTTTGGTTTGTCCTTGATATCTTATAAGGCAGGGGTAAGCATCCCTGGGAAGGAATTCTCACAGCGATGTACACTCATCCTCCTTGATCAGAGCTTTTATATTCCTCAGTTTAAGTTACCTGAATTTCAAAGGAAAATGTCCAGAAAATTTTTTTAAAGTGTCATAACCTTTAAGTTGCGTAAGTAGCAAGGTGACACCTTGAGCCATTCTGTTCTGCTCCTGCTAGGACAAGGGTCACACCATGCCTCCTGGTCTAGGGTATCTTTGCAGTACACACCACCTGTCCTTCAGCCAGAGAGAAACTATCTTAGCAGTTAGACAAACTGTTACAACCGTGCCTAAGTGTAGAGATGTAGGCAGTCTGGAAGTTCCAAAGATCAGCTGTAACAGTGCTCCCTGCATGTGAAAAGGCAGACGTTTTCAGCTCTGTGAGGAAAGAAAAAATCATGCTGAACTCGCTAAATTCAACAATATGATATTCTGACAGTGAGACCACATATATATAACTTCTATTAAAATATACTGTTTTAATTTCTCTGTTCAGTTACTAGCTACTGTTTTAACTTCTTACCATAGCTATGCCTAATTCATTAACTTTATACAAATATTTATACAGAAGAAAAATATACATGTAGATTCAGTACTCCATAGTCTTGGCCATTCAGTGGGGCATCTTGGTAAGTATTCATTTGGGACAAGTTGGTGCTTTCATTTATATTTGTTAATAATGCATATGTACTGGTTATACATGCACACTCATTACATATAAAGATACATAATTTTGTCTTTACATACATAATATGTATTTCTTTTGCTTTGTTGGAGCATGATTTTCTAATACAATTGTGTATATGTAAGAAGTATATGTGTGATCATTTGACATATGCATGCTTTGTAAAATGGTTACCATAATAAAGTCACTTAACAGATTATTCACCTCACATGTTTATTTTCTGGGGGTAATAAGAACACTTAATATCTATTTTTAGGAAATGTCAGGTGCATAATATATTCAAACATATATTGTTATCAAATATAATATATATTTATATATGTACTTACACAGAAACACTTACACATAACACTAAAGTCACTCCAGTTAATGATAGGAAAGTGTTCTAAGAAATGCTTGGTCAGGTAATGACACATCTTGAAATGTTCCTCCACAAACTTTGCTGGTACAGCCTACTGTTTACCTAGAACTAGGTAATAGCCTACTACTCATATCCTACAAGGTTAGAGACTGCTATCATGATGAATTTTCCAAGCAACTATAGCACAGTGGTCAATATTTATGCATGAATACATCTAAATACAGGAATGGTATGATACAAATCTAGGAAGAAAGATGTTAAAAATATAACATCATAAACATGCAGAGTTCAGGATTGACAATTACCCTGGATGAGTGAGTCATGAGCAGGTGAGAAGGCCCAGGACCCTGTGGTGCACTCTGGTTGTCAGTGTGAGCACTGTGTCTTTTGGAAGCACTAAAATGTACATTGAGTAATGGATATACTTTGTAGCTAATATCTTGTGCCTATGGTTTTGTGCCTAGGTATTGTTTTAACTTCTTACCGTAGCTTCTGTTACAACACAGAAGCATTCTTTTCATTTAATTTTTACTGTTTCTTTTGACAATTCCATACAGGTATAATGTGCATTTCTATTATTGTAACTGCTCGCTCTGCTTCCGCCCACCTTTACCTCACCTGTCTCCCTCACAAGTTCCTTTTCCACATTTTCCAAAGTTTCAGCCATTTTCTCATCAGATCCTAATGCAAAATCAACCTAAGTACTAGGTCCCTACAAAGCCATCAGTCTCCTTTGTAAATCATCCAAGTTCAATGTGGATGACGCTCTAGGTGTGGCTTTAGAAGTACTTGCCATATCTTTAAAGCTCCATTTAATGTTTTCTTCCTTGTTTGAAGAACGTGGCCCGGTGTACTAAATACACGATCTGCTCTGTTGGCGCCGCTGGAGCTTTTCCGCATCCTTCACCTGCTCAGCACTGTGGCGGGAGAGGCTCCTGTTTGTGTCCTCTTCACTTCTTTCTCCAGAGCCTTTTGGAAAGAAGGGAAAGCAAGACAGAAATGGTTTATTCTGGACCTGTTCCCGAGAATACGGCTGCCCGCATCCACTTTGAGTGGCAGAGATGCTCACGCCAACATGACTGACCCCCATTGCAGGGCTCTAAGACCTGGTGCAGGTGCTTCCTTATGGCTGGAGCAGCAGAGTGGAATCTGAGTCACACTTGGATTCAAGCTCTTTCCCTTTCTTTGGTTGTCCACCCAGCAGGTTCTCGCTTGTGAAATCTTTGCTCGTGATCAGTTTTCTTGGGCTGTAAAGTGGCAGGATGCCTTAAGTTCAGCCACTCATCCTTGGATTCACGGAAAACTCAATTATTTTAGCCAAAAGACATGTTTGGTTTGCAGGCTGCTCTTCCTTAGTCCGCACTCCGTTTCTGATCACTTACTCTTCTGGTCGCATCATCTCTTTGAAACAAGCAGTGTTCAGAACCCCGCTGGAGTAGATGCTGTGTAGAATTTTGATTTTATTAAACCTAGAGTGTCATCATGTAGCCTACACTGAATTCAAAGCCATGATCTTCTCACCTCCATGTCTGAGTGCTGGCATTGCGTATGTGTGCGGTCATGCCAGGCACCATTCTTGGTACCATTTTACTCAGAATATAACCACTTCCTGAGTTCGTAAGGGGACGATTACCAGTTTTAGGAATGAGGGTGCAAACCCAAGCCTGAAGTCATCCCCCACACCGGGCTTTGTTGTGTCAGCCACTGGGAAGACTGGGGGAGAGTGAGTCTCTTTTGTTCTCTGGGGTTAGAGAACCGCTGTAGGTGTGGGCTGAGCTGTCCCGTCCAGCGGGCAGCGTGGACATGAGACTCTGGAAACCTGGAATGAGTGGGGACAGAAAGACACACACACACACAGAACAGACACACAAGGACAAACACGTAGGACAGTCGGACCTGGGAAACGTCTCTTGTCAGGCCGCTCAGACACACAGGACAGTCATACAAGGGCAGCCACACAAGACAGAGACATGAGGATTGACGGACCTGGGCTCTACAGGCAGGCTGCAAGTCACAAGCCGCATGCTTTATTGTTTCAGGGATACTTATAGTCTTGGGGAATCAGGAATGCAGATGCATCCATACAGCAATATGGTAATTAACAGAGAGGCACTATCTCTAACCTTCAAAGCCCATCAGGAAGGTGGCACTAAGAGGGGGCAGGGGCTTTGAACCAGGGAGTGCTAGAACCCTGGCGCCGTCCGGGCTTCCTTCTTAGCTCAGCTCCGGTGAGAACAAGGTGAGTCCTTTTGGAGGACCCCAGGACATTCCTGTGAGAATTCCTTAGTTACAAAGATTAAGGACCCAGTTTACCTACAGGTGGTCACAGGGGCGTGGTATCTCCCTAAGGCTGATTTCCTCTGAGATGAACTCAAACTACAAGCTGGCTGTTTTCTCTAACTCGCAGCGGGGGCGTACAACACTGAGCCTCTGTCTATAACTCCTGGCTACATTTTGTTGATCATACTAAGGTAACTTGGAAAATGGAATCTGGAATATATGTTTTTCTCAGCAATGAATTTTAATAACCAACTTCAGAAACTCAATAATCCACTTGGGCTTTCATATAAATATAACATTGTATTTATATCCTGAAAGAGCCCAGATGAAAGGACACTGTGAAATTCACCACTCTAAAAACTTGGGGCATTCAAGACTCCATAATGTGATGCTTTTATGAAGGAGTCTCCTAAATATGGTGAATAGGCGGTGGGAGGAGAATCAGTTGGCTAGCTCATTGTTGATTTGTCCAGGTTACTTGTTTGAAGTTACTTGTTTGTGCTACATCTTACCTCTTTATCTTCGTAGCCCTAAGATACTGGGAAATCATCTGTTTTATTTTCTGCATTAACTCATAATTTGGTGTTTATCACTCCGTATAGATGATACTTTTATATTACATTCAAGAATTCTCCTGGAGAAAGTAAAACCAGACTGTGTTCAGTCTGTGTTCAGTTTAATTATCATTATTGTGGAACAGAAAGAAAAAAGAGTTGCTATACAATCATGTCAAAAATCACATCTTATAGAGAGAGCAGTTAAAAACCAAGATTTTACTTGTGATTATGTCTCCCCGAATGTCTCTCCAGCAGCTAAGAGGGAAGTCACATAAGTTTTGCAATGTTTTCCTAGTTCACATGTAATATTTCTTTCATATTTGGGTTGTGGGTACCCCAGATCTCTGCTGGCATTACAAGGAGCTTGTGTGCCAAAAGGTGTTTGCGCTGGATTGCCTGGACCACTGCAGCTCTTCAGAGGGATCACTGGGAAGTGCTGGCTGCTTGGTCCTCTGCAAGTGTCTCTCCATTCAGTCCCACCCAAGTGCTCCCATCCAGACCTTTCCTTCTCACCTGAAGTCCCAGGGACTACACTTAGAAGACCATTTAGTATTGACTTTGATAATGAGGAAGGGCAGAGCCACTAAAGCATTTTAGAGACCTGTGAGGGGCTGAGAACAGGAAGCACTAATTAGAGATCAGTAAAAGGAGTTTTTTGGTGAACATATATTTTCTATTGAGCTTCAGTTCTCATGGGAAATATATTTTAAAATCACATATGTTGATTAGGTGGAAGTTTAAGGATTTAGCATTTTTATTTTCTAAAATGATTAGTTTTATTAATTCCCTGGGGGCATTTTAGTTACCTAAAACAAAAGATACTGTTTTAAAATAAACTGAAGACAAATTTTGTTAATTCCTTACTTAATTCTGTGAACCTGTAGGGTTTTTATCCCTTTTCTTCTACAAAATTTCATCAGTCTGTCTATTGTCTATTTACCATTTATCTTCTGTCAAAAAGAACTGCTGTTGATAAGGCTAGACAGTAAGATGAACTTCAGTTGAGACCCACTTAGGGTTTCCTGTATCACTGTGAATGCTGCTCATAGCACAGGTGTGCAGGAAAAGTTAGCGCTGGAAGGTTTGTCATAGCAGAGAAGAGAACTCCAAATAGGAGAGAGACAAGCTGTCTGTCCATGGGCATTGTCTCCTCTCCCCAGTAGACACAAGGTCAGAGTGTGCCATGCGGGAAAACAGGAGGAAGTGTGCTTATTTTCTCATTGCTCTGACCAAATGTGTCTAAAGGAACCAAGTTGCTGGAGGGATTATTTATTTCGACTCCCGGTTTCTGGAGGTTACACCCAAGGGTCACTGGGGTCCACGTTTCTGGGTGGGTTGTCAGGAAGAACATCATGTAAGTGAGGGGATCTGGCAGAGCAGCTTCTACATAGCAAATAGGAGGCAGAAGAAAAGGTAATTAGAAGGGACAGGAGCAATATCATGCCCCAATGACACATTCCCCAGTGACCAAGTAGCTCCAGCTACACCCCGCATTCCCCCTTTCACCTCCTCCCGAGCATGAGATCATATTATGAATGAATCGAAGGATCAATCCATCAATCCATGCATTAGTTTAGAGCCTTCCTGATATTACTGAAATTCCATCACAGACATGCCATGGCATTCTTAATCCAACCTACCTGACAATCAAGAGCAAACAGCACATTTCTTGTTCTGGGGTTTTCCTGGATGGCCATCCAGGTCTGCCCTTTACCTCCAGCTGTGTCAGTATAACTGCTTTTTCACCATTTGACTAGTAGGAGGTGTAGGCCAGACCTGGGCCATGCTGTGCTTCATTTGTCATTGCCTCCCCCTTATCCCCTCCCATTGTTTATAGGATTCAAACTCTCCAAGACTCTTAGAAGCAGTAGTACACTCCCACCTAGAAGGGAATCTACAGCCTTAATTGTCCCACTGAGGTTATCTGACTTCCAGCAAAGGAGATTAGCATTGGGCTATTATGTGAATGAACAACAAAATTCTATTGTCTTAAGATAAACCTGCAGAATTTGAAGACTTACTTGTTAAGGTAGCTAACATTACCTTAACTCTTGCACTTAGTAGTCTTCTGTGAATAAAAGTTTCCAGAAAGAAATTGCACTCTGAATTGAACTTTCTGCAAGACTGACTAATTGATTATAGCTTCAGTGATTGAAGAGAATTTGGAAGGTTGTACGTACAGAACTTAATTACAGTTTATCCTGGGCCATCTTTAACCCTCTTAATATTCATTGGTTGCTGTTCTCTGTACCTGGTTTTGGTGGTTTGAATGAGAATGTCCTCCATAGGCTTTAAGTATTTGGACATCTTGTCCCTAGTTGGTGGTGCTGTGGTGGGAGGTTTTAGGTGGAGTGGCCTTGCTGGAGGAAGTGTGTCACTGGGGACAGGCTTTGAGAGGTCTTAAGCCTTGTCAGCTGTGCAGTCTCTCTCTGCTTCCGGTGCCTGCTTGAAGAGGCAGTCCTTCAGCTTTCTGCTCCTGCCTCCTCCTGCTGCCGTACCTGCCATGCTTTTATGGATTCTAAATCTCTGGGAACACAACCTCAAATAAACTCTTCCTTTCATAAGTTCTCTTGGTCATGGTGTTTTATCACAGCAATAAAAACGTAACTAATACACTGGGGTTATGTGACCATTAGGTAAACTATTTGACATCCACAGGGCACTAGTTTACCAACCAAACACTAAGATACTGTCAGATAGACCTGAGGCCTACACACAGCAGGATTCTTTTACTTTGACATGCTTTCTTGATGTTTCCTTAATGTGTTTGAAAATCACCTTGATTTGTGACTTTCTTTGTTCTGTTATGAGAAAGCTTTCTTCAAAGTGTTACCACAGTGGAACATGGAATTTAAGGCAGCATAAATTGTATCTCCAGGTCATGTCACTCACATTTGGCTCCAGACTGATCTATCTCTTATCCCTTTGAGGTAAGAGCTGTATTTGGGCATCATCACTTCTTTAGCGTAGGAGGGAGAGAAATGGTGTGAAAGGGGCTGAGGGTCTCTTTCTAAATTTTGTAAGAGGCTAGAAACTATTATTAACATTCTGAAGCAGAAATTATGAGAGAGGAAAAATATACCTCTCCTCATAATCACATGTGCTAAACGAACTAATTTACCTTAGCAATTAAAATTCAGCCCCCTAGAAAACAGGCAGACAAGCCAGCAGTTGTCTTTAGGAAGCCCTTTAAGGGAACTCTAGGGACCCTCGGACCACATTAACTGCATCTCAGGATAAAGCACTAGGATGATTGGAGAGAGAGAATCATTTTAAAGATTGAAGTTAGCCAGTTGCTGAGCTATTAGTGCTTTCTCATCAAAGCAGGCAGGTTATGAATTGTACACATCTCTATAAAGGGTTTGACATAGAAAACATCAAGCCTGGAGAGGACCACATTTTGATGGAGTCTAACATCTTAAGAATCCCCTTAATCTTTTCCCTTATCTCATTTTAAGAAAGGAATATTCAGAATTATACATTTGTCCTGGATACGAAAATGTGTTTTTCAGATATGTCAGTGGATATGTTGACTGGTTCAGAGGAAGTAGGCTTTCAGGGGTGTGCATCAGTTTCAAAGCATACCGAAAAGAAACTGGGGAACATTTTTCTTCAGTGCCTTATTTGGCCATAATAAGTTATCTATTCACTTAGTAATCCATACAGAAAATGCATCCTATGCAGGCCCTTTTGTAATTATTGAAGATTCTGAATAAAGAAGAGCAAAAATAAATGAATAGTAACAAAGATAAGATAGATAGATAGATGATAGATAGATAGACAGATAGATAGATAGATGATAGATAGATAGATGATAGATAGATAGATGATAGATAGGGCACTACCTCAAAAGAGGTAATTTATAGTGGAGAATTGGAAAAAAGAAATATGTACATTGAGCATACAGCAGAAAATTATTAGCAATATCCATGCACACAAATAAAATAGGGCTTCTCATTTTTAATTTATGGACTTTCTTGATTTATATCAAAGAGACAAGTATTTCATTTAAAATGCAAAGACTCAGATTGCAAAGATGCTGGCCAGTCTGATTTTAATGCAAGAGCTGTGTCTTCCGTGGCAGTCAAATAGAGAAGAAATTAGAGCTGGTACATTTTCTGTCTTTTTTCTTTTTCTTTTCTTCTTTTATTTTTTCTTTAATGGGTTCTGAATTTCTTGCTTGAAGAAGCACTTATCTAGCAATAGCAAATGATTTCTTTATCCTATAGTCTTTTGAAATGTAAATGCAGAAAGTGAAGGTCTGTGCTGGAAAGTGCAGGCATGACTCTTTCAGATCCTGGCCAATCCCTTACTACCTAAGGAATTGTCAGCATAGTCATGTGGCACGCATCTCTAACAACAGGAGTCAACAATTTTCAGTCTCCATCTGCTTCTTGGGAGCTGTGTGACCTTGGGGTAGTTACTGAAACTCTCTGAAACAACTTTGTCAAATGTAGAAAAAAAATAGCACTTTGCATGAGCAAAGGGTTACTTAAGGATTAAATGAAATTATATGTATCAACTGCCATGGCTCAGCAGTCCCTTGAGAAATGGAATTTTATTCCTATTACCTTTTCCTTTATTTCACAGCCTCAAAACAAGGTAATCATGAGTAAAATCTTCTTCATTCCTTGTTTTTCACGTCATCAGTTAATGTTCGTGTCACTGATTTAAAACTCAGAGCTGAATTCGTTATAACAAATCTTCATGAAGTGACAAAGCAATTAACTGGTTGGCATAAAATGAGTGTCTCATGGAAGCTCCACCTACAGATGACAAGAGCCTTCTTCCCAGTGTCCAGCTGTGACTAGAATTTTAAACCATTGACTCTCTATAAATGTTAAACTATTGTCTCTACCCAATTTCTATGTTACAGTTTTCTTGGTAATGTTAGTCCTGCTTGCAGGTTGATTATATATGAATTAGAAACATAGAATATATGTTTCTAGAGCTTAGAATTGGATTAGTTGTCCCATGGCCTAGGCATCTCTTCAAATAAATGCCCCAAAGAGATTATTTTATATTGCCCAACCCTTTAAAATAAAACCATAAGGGTCAGTGACTTGACTAAATGGGTAAAGTCACTTGCTGCCAAACCAGATGGTCTGAATTCAATCTTTAAGACCCACATAGTAGAAAGAGAAAATTGATTTCTACAAGTTGTCCTCTGACCTGCACATCTATACATGTCATGCGTATAAATAATAAAGAATTGTACTTTAAAAACATAAGTTTTAAGACAAAAAGTGTATTTTCAAACAATAAAGTAAAAGCATGAAATGAAAAAAATCTTATAGATGCAGTAGATGATGAGTAACACAGAGACCTAGAACTGGTCAATATGCAGAGAATAAGAAACTCGAGCGCTCAGCCCAAGTGGGTCATCTATATCACACCTTCTCCTCCCAAAGCTCAGGGATCATTGTGGACAAGAGGGGTAGAAAGAACGAGTCAGAGGTCGTGGATGACTACAAGGAATCCTGTTTTCTGGACACAATAAGGTAGCTGCACTCATGAACCCATAGCAATTTTGCCATGACCCGAGTCAGATGAAACCCAGCATGGATGGAGAGGTGAACAGAAACCCAGCATGGATGGAGAGGTGAACAGAAACCCAGTATGGATGGAGAGGTGAACAGAAAGCCAGCATGGATGGAGAGGTGAGCAGAAAGCCCAGGCCCAGCTCGGGCTCTGTTGGTAACTGCCTGGAAAGAGAGACTTTAAGGGTATGACAGCTGGGAGTAGACCAGACTCCAGAGGATGGACCCACATTAACGGACATTTGGAGACACAAATTGGACTCAATAGGCTTTTAAAAATAACAGTGGAGGAAATGTAGAAGCAAGTTAGCAACACGGGGCTGACATAGGAGAAGAGGTCTGAATGTGACCAAAACCAGTTCTCAAATAATCAATATAAATATTTTTTAAAACCAACAAGCATTTATGTTGCACATATATATGTTATATGTGTGTGTGTGTGTGCTTTACCATCTCTGTAGATATTCTTATTTAAGAAGATGATCAATTTCAATAAAAATAAGTTCAGAAAAACCACAGCACTAATTTTTCCACTACGGTAAGTCAATGGGACTGCTCTCTTTTCTTTTTTCTTTCTGGATTCTGAGAAGACACCACTGGACTAGTGAGGGCTGAAATGTCAGAAAGAAAACTTCAGATTTCTTAATTTTTCTGTCCAGTATGAAATGTTCAACTTATACCCTGGATTTAAATGAGAAAGGGGGGCATAGTCCCATGTAATGTGATTGTCAGGAACTTATAAGAGGTACAATGATTAATTTTATAAATGTATACTGATTGCACATATTTTCAAGATAGATGTGCTATTTCTATACACACAGACAGCAGAGGAGGACCGCATTTAGCTTCTCTCTTATCACCGAGAGTTAGTTACTCAGTTTCTACATATAAGAGACAATGTGCCACGTCTGTCTTTTCTGTATCTGGCATATTTTTCTTAACACAGTAGCCTAAAGTTTCTATTTTGCTGTCAGTAAGAGAGTTTCATTCTTCTTTGTAGGTGAGTAATACTTCATAGTAATTATGCATACATTTATTATTGGGTATCTAGGCTGAGTTCATACCTTGGCTACTTGGAATGGTGCCAATAGCACATTATACACTGTCAGTTGAAATGCAAATAAGTATAGACACAATGCAGAACAGTGTAAGACCACCTTAGAAATGAGAGCCAGAAGTCCTGTGTAATCTTGCTATCTTACTTCTTTGCATATATGCAAAGGAAACGAAATCAGTCTCCTAAAGACAGATGGACATGCCCGCTTGACAGACCAAGAATATGGATGGGGATTCTTTTCATTTCTTTTTTTAGACAGGCTCTCATGTGACCTGGGATGGCCTTAAACTTGCTATGCGGCAGAGGAAGACCTTGAAAGTCTGCTCTTTCTGCTTTTCTAAATGCTGAGATTACAGTCATTCACTGCCACATCTGGTTTTGTGCTGCTGAAGATTGAGCTGAGAGCTTTGTTCATGCTGGGCAAGCACTCAGCTACTGAGTTACATCTCCATCTCTCATACTAATTTTGGTTGCAGTACCATTCTTCAGATTTATTGTTTTAAAAATAAACCTCTGACCTGGCAAGATGAATCAATGGTTAAGAATGCTTGCTGCTCTTCTGGAGGACCAGAGGTTGCTTCCAAGCACACATGTTAGGCTGCTCACAACCACATGTAACTCCAGCTTCATGGGATACAACCTTTTGCTGGGCTCCTTAGGCTGATACATGTATCAAACACAATCAGACACACAGAGATACATGCAAATTAAACTAAATCTTTAAAAAGAAAACTGTGGTTTTAATGAACATGTTTAAAGTCATAATGTTCATGACAAGCTGTTCCTAATTGCAATAGCTAAAATGTATTGATTTTACATTATTAAGTAGGTATGTTGCCAAATGCACTATAGATTTTTACTTTGTTTTTTTCACATTCCCCAACATGCTTGTTTGTGTCCTCTGCTACTGTTACAATCCTAGGTAGCTAGGAACGTCCTTAATAGAGCTCATTCAAATAATAATATTCCATTTCTGACCCCCCATAGACTCATGGCCATTTCTTGGTACCAAATGTGTTTAGTCTGACTTTAAAAGTTCCCACAGTCTTTTAACATTCTAAACACTGTTCAGAAGTCCAAAGTATTTTCTGAGACTCCTCCTGTGAGCAATATTGGAAAAAAAAAAAAAAAAAAACTTTCAAAATAAAATGGCACAGCATATATATTTCCATTCGAAAGAAGAACCAGAGAATAACAAATAATGATTGAACCAAAGTGAAAGAAAAATCCAGCAATTCTAACACCAAATCCATCAGTTCCACCTCTAGCATGTAGGACTCTTGATGAAACTGGCTGGAGTCCAAAGGCTTGAGGAGACCCCAACCCCTCCAACTCTGTCACCTGCAGCACACATTGCCTCTCTTCTGGACTGTCTTCCCTCAATGCACACGAATCTCCTTGGTGGACATCTCATGGTCTTGGTATCTCTGGGGTTCCCACTATAGCCCAGGCTTCAATATTTACAGCTTCATTAAGTGGCCTCTTGAGGCCTCTTTGTAGAGTTTCTATGCCAAACATTGTTTAGTGTTAGCTGTTCTCTGAAAGTATGGAGTGAAACCCCACTATCTCTTAATCTTGCAACTTTGGTACTTCCAAAACTGGTACCATATGGACGATGGTGCCAAGTTCCACTGCCAACCTGGCCTCCTTGGACAATGGCTGTATCAGTTTTTCAGTGATGATCCTGGGTAAATGTGGTCCTAGGCAGTGGCTGAAGGAGCAGAATAATCCTACAGATGCACATTCTCGATTCAAGTATTCTTCTTACATATTAACTTGCATATTTACAAGTTGGTGCCTTTGACGGATGGGGTATTGCCCTCAAAGCCCATTTCCTATTGTCCCAGTACAGAATGCCAGGTTTCCCATTCATAGTGTTAATCTTTCCTGCCCCGTCTATTGGCCTTGGATGTGAGAAGGGGAGGGGCTAAAGGTATTTAAACTGGGGGCACCAGGAGGCTGGCCTTTTTCTCCCCTCCCCTATGGGCCATTTGGATCTGTTCACCGGGAAGTTGCAAGATCCCAGGCACGTGGACTTACTAAAAGAAATTGCGGAGGGGAGGGTGGGCGCCTGTGTTCTGTAAGTAACCCCTCACAAAATGCTCTGTTAGTAAACCCAAGTAAACTAGCTAGAACCTGTTTAACTGTGAGTGGAGAAATTTGTGTGTTTGTTGGGAGGCCCTGGTGCGGGGGGACCCTTTGGGTTGCAAGCAGGGAGAGAGAGGCAGGTTAAGTTGGTCTGCCTCTCCCAAAGAGAAATTTTAATAACAACACTTTTGCCAAACAAACTAGTGAACTAGTTTAACCTTCACTCAGTTTTCCAAGACATGGGCAGAAAGAAGCCAGGTTCTTGGCCAAAATATCACATGAATGACTCTTAACCAAGTTCTTGATAGAACTATTGATCCCATCTGGAGCCTCATGACCTGGGTCTCCACTGTCCACCTTTCTCTTAACATTCTTATCTTCCAGAATCACACCCAAAGTTCCTCCTCGAGTTCTGCTTATTTATCATTCAATGATTTATCTAAATCAGTGTCTGGACTTTCCTGTAAACCAGTTCCAAAGTCCTGAGACTCACATGCTTAGGTTTATAATGGCAGCATGCATACTTCATACTAATTTTTGTCTTAGCTACTTTTCCTATTGCTGTGATATAATCGTCTCACACAGAAACTTAAACAAGAAAGCATTTATTTGGCTTACAGTCCCAGAGAGATGAAGTCCATCGTGACAGGGGAGACATGGCAGCAGGCAAAGATGGCTTGGTAGGGGTGGAGGAATGTGGATGGTCCCATTCCATCCACACTCAGGATGCAGAGAGTAAATAGGAAGGCAGGGCTGGACCATAACACATCCAGGGCCACCCCCACTGACCCATTTCCTCCTGCAAGTTTCACTTCCTAAAGCTTCCACAACCTTCCCAAACAGCATTCTCAAGTAGGGAGCAAGTGTTCAAACACAAGTCTAGGGAGGACATTTCATATTCAAATTCTAACAGATGGCAAAAGAAAACATTTGCTTTATATTTTTTTGGAACTTTGGAGAATGTTCTTTACAATATGAAATTGAGTGTCCCAACCTTTGCTAATCTGACTCCAAAATGGCTGAGTCAGCGTCCAAACTGTGCGCAGGTCTGTTTATTGTCTTATGGACGTTACTGCTCATTTTTACCTGTCCCAAGGGTTCCCCCTTTGTTGGAACTCTCTTCATTTTTACCCCTGTCTTTTTTGTCACATTCCAAAAGGGTTTATTCAATTGTTCCTTTCTTTGCAAAGCCTTCCCTAACTACATCACCAAACACACCTCTCCATTTTTTTAAATAATAGTATCAATACTAATCACATGTCATTTAATCAGAGTCTCCTACGGAGACATTTTACTTTCTAGGCCAGAACACTTCCTATAGGAATGTGTGTCAAAGTCTTTATGAGCATGCATTGTATTTTACGTACATGTGGTCACAGAGCAGGGCCTCTCTGTGATCAGAGCTCAGGTACTGGAAAGAAAGTAGAAAATACATAGATAAATTTATTACTGTGACAAGAAATAGAGGGTTTTTTGTCGTTGTTGGTGGTGGTGGTGATGTTGGCTTTGTTTTATAAACTGTACGTCTTTAGCATGACAAGCTTTGAAATTTGGCCTTGCATCCTATAAAAAGAACATAGCAATGAATTTAGTGTATTTTCATATTCTTCTCCTGTTTTCCTTTACTACTGTATGAGATGTTGCTGTGGATTAGTGCTTAGCACACTCTTACTGTCGTCCTAACTCATCTTTGGCTCACTTCCACTTTATGTCTCAATTTCTGACTCAGCTTCCGTTCATAACAGTAAAGAAATCCTTGTAGGACATCCATGAAATTTAATTTATGGTCTTATAGGCCTTTGGGGCATCTGTGTGGATGCGTGTAAAGTCCACATTATCATTATAGACTTGTCCACGTTTGCATGTGCTGATTTTGTGTGTTTCTGGAGGCTGGAAACTTGCACATTTCATCACTTTTTCCAAAGACATTCAACCAAAATTTTTGTCCTCAGAAGCAGGTTGGTCCACTTGCATCATGCTAATCAATTTTTCATTTTCTGGTCAATTTTTTTAATTAACTGTAGCTGAAATGTTAATTATCAACATTGGTAAACCATGAGCAGCCAGAAACACTGTCGCTTTCAAATGCAATGATGTGGAAAATTCCCAGTATTCTGAAGCTTTCACAGTCTCTGTGAGTGACTGTCTCTAGCATTTTTGTTCAGTCTTAGGCTTTCTATAAGAAACTACAATGGGAATTTGCTTTTAAGAAGTCCCCAGGCTCTCAGCTGAGTTAGGTAAAACCTCTTCCCCTCCAGGCTCAAGCCTGTCAATTAGAAGCAGCCAAGGCTGGCTGGGCTGCTAATACTGACTCTGACTACTGTCTTCATCTGAGCACTAACCTAGGGACTGAATGCTCGGTAATTAGCTTCAGCCACATTGGCTCAAGACTTCTGTCTTTATTAAAGTCTAGATTGATAAGGAAAAAAACTCAGGTAAGTAGCACCGAGGCAGGCAGGATCCTTCTGCACGTAAGTCCTTCCACAAGTGCCAGTGTGAGGTAAATGAAGACTTGCAGGGAGACAGTCTGAAATGTGGACTTGTACCTTGATAGACGCTGTGGGACATTTTCGGGGAAAATTGGGACTAAGAAAAACTGCATTTTCCCGAATTTCTGGGATTTCAGTGATGTGATTCTGATGCAGTCTAATGGTGCAGGAACAAGATTTCTTTCTTCTTTGATAAGAGAATTAAAAGACAGAAGAAAAGGGCTGTTGGAAATCTTGGGAAGTCCTGGAGGAGCCACCATAAGATATCGTGGAAATCAGGTTCCTCTGTTGGGGATCTTAATCACATTAATAAAATTAATGAAATTAATTAAATTAATCGTAAGTTAAGAATTTTAATAGTAATTGAGAAAAATAATGGAATTAAAAAGGAACTCAAATGGAAGCCAGAGAACAACTTATTAATTAAAAGGGAAAAGCAAAACAAAAATAGGGCAGGCAAGCTGTAAATGTCGCAGCTGCCCCAGGAGGAGGAGAAGGAGGAGAGAAGGCAGAAAGGCAGGCCATTTGAGAAATGCTGGCAGGGAGGTCGGCCAGGTGGTGGGAGGGGCACTTTAGAAAGGAGTGAGGATGCTCAGAGGAGCAGGAATAGCATTTCAGCATCTGAAGAAAAAGACAAGAAAAAGGAAAAGCTTTGTCTCTCAGAGTCAGGGTTCAGAAAAGCAGTCAGACCCAGTCATTCCTTACGGTAGTCAATCCTTACGGGATTGCACTGGGGAGCTGGAATTCTGGGAAGGAAAAGTATGTCATATTAAAGCTGGCCCACCTTCCGAGGCGTGGTCCCTTAGCTAGGTCCTTGACCTGCCCAACTGAATTAACTCTCAGTGAAGGAGACCTTGGCTTCTATTCTTCACAAGAGCAATGTTGATGCTGCATTTTAAAACTGGATTCTGTCTGGCTCTAAAGTATGAGCAAAACCATTGTTTATAGAGCATTATTAACAATGCTAGGTCTTTTCATGCACACGTTTAGTCTCCAAAACTATCCACTGCCATTTTACAGGCAGCGAAATGTGCAATGAGTTTGTATAAAATGAGCTAAATCTTGACTTGTAGCTCACATCATACTTCAGCATTAAGTTGTGTCATGCACTGATGTTGAGTTCAGACAGCTAATCCACAAGATCAACAGCATGACTGTTAATTAGTGTAAAATTAGTCATTGGAAGACAACTTATGTTAATGATAAGTTAATGGACTGATCTTTTATAGAAACGCAACATTTGATTTTTATATGATTGATAATGTGTCCGGTGGTCGGACTCTATGAGTGAAAGCAGCCTGCTTTCTATGATCCTGCTGATTGTGAAGCACTGCAGAGGCACAACATTGGTTTTAGAGAAAGGTGAGAGACCTCACTAACTCTAGAAATGTATGTCCAAAGTGTCTCTCATGCCTTGAAAGCATGCTGTCACAAGGGATGCTGCATTTCTTATAAGCTGGACGTAGGAAAATTGGGGAGAGTGTGGGGTTGCTTCCAACAGAGCTGACTGGTGACATATGAACAGAATTAAAGAAGACTTTAGAACAGGAGCCATAAAAATTGCAAGATCAACAGTATCATGAACATATTGATCTACAGCATGGAATGGCAGGAAAAGGGTTCAGCAGAAATCTCTTGAGATTCCACAGAAGGAGAAAATAAATTCACTCTAACTTTCTCCTGGTTCAAATTTAAAAGCCTGTGTACACTTTTCTCAGAAATCTTCTATACCTTCTCTCTCAATATAGTTTAGTTAATACAGCAGCTAGGAAAGAAAGCTGGGGACAAAGAGAAGCCGTGACTACCCAGCCGTTCACTGGCTTCTACTTGAATCAGGACCCAGCCGGCTGCAGGTTGCAGGGAGGTGATCAACACAGTGCAGACAGACATTAAGACAATTGAAATCAAGAAATGACTATGTGGCAGTGTACTGAAAGTGATGTTCGGTGATAGGTGTGTCTACGGCAGTCTTCTCCAAAATAAAACATTCCCTTCAGGTGAGAGGGTGGAGCTCATGGCACTCTGGGAAAGAAACTCAGAGTTCTGGGGAAGTTGACCCAGCCAGGCAAGATTCTCAAAGCCTTCCCCCAGACTTTACCAAAACAGCAAACAACTCCTGTGCGGGAGGAGACTCTGAGCAGCCTAGCTGCAGAGATTTTCTTACTCTGTTGAGCACACAGGGGGAGTCCCCAGCTTGCCATTTCTGGATTCATCCCCTCTGTGGCGGTGGGCTTTCCTGTGATGATTCTACTTTTGAGTCATACCTGCTGCTATGACAACCCTGACCCATACTCCTGTTGATATTACAGTAAAATAAAGGCTCATTAAGAGAAAATACCTCTGATCAAGAGAATAGAAATTCTGGGGACTGGAGAGACGGCTCAGTGGTTAAAAGCACGGGCTTCTCTTGCTGAGGACCCAGGTTTCATTCCCAGCACACACATAGTAGCTAATAGCCATCTAAAATTACACTTACAGGAGATCTGATGCCCTCTTCTGGCCTCCACTTGCATTGTGTGACACAGGTGTGCTTACATACACGGAGGCAAAACTCAGTTAGACATAAAATCAAACAAAACCAGAAATAAAAATATTTAAAGAGCATAGAATCTCTGACCTGGTGAGAGACTTAACATTCCGATTGAGTCAAGTCAATCATCTGGTCAAACGACACCCCTAAAAGTTTGGCTCACCTTAAGTCATGCTTGTGATACCCTAGATAGTAAATAGGATAAAAGCTTACATATTTGCTGTTCGAATAGACTTAAAAGTTTGCCTGTACATTCTTGCTCAGTCCCTCCCAGGGACATACCAGGAAAGAAACACATAAATAAAATAAACACATAAATTCCAGGAGCTGGCCTGACCACTAATCCTAAAACAGCCTGATCTGGGAGGGAAAACTGCAAATAACTAACGGCTTAATCTGCTTCTGTGCGATAGTGACAGTAACGTGATGGGAAGATCTTTAACTAGTGTAAAAACCTGATTCTTTAAGAAAATAGTTAAATGTTAAATTGTAACCAGTTGCTATAAAAGCTTCTTTAGGAGCTTGATGGGCGCTCGCTCCCGAGCCAAGTGGTCCTTCCGAAATAAAGTACCTCGCTACTCCATCTAGGTGGTGTTGGATATTCTATCTCCAACCCATAACCATGCTAGAGAGATAGGTAGAATCAGTTCTTTAATGAGATATTGTACTTTTCCTGCCAGGAATCCTCTCCTCTAATGTTCTGGTTTCCCAGCCCCAACCCTGCAGCTCCCTAAGTCTTCCTGTTCTCTTAAATTCTTCCAAAAAGGAGAGCCTCTCATTTCCTTCTATTTCTTTTTAAAGCGGGCTCCCTAACACTGCGCTGCCCCAATACTTTGGGTCTCCTTGCTTTTTCTCCAAAGCTGCCATCTCAGACTCATGTGACTGCTAGTCCATGAGTCTGACCTCACACAGCTCTCCTCAACATTTCTTCTCTCTAACAAGCCTCCCCCACTCCCTACCCTACAACTGCTGAGATTTACAGTGGGTCAGCCCTAAGTGTTTTTCTTTTAAACGCTAACAAAACTATTCTAAAGCTACTCTTTGAGCTCATTCTTAAATTCTATTATTAATGAGACTAAGAACCCCAAGAAGCAACCTGATTTCCCCTGTATCACTTCAGTTGTTATTTTCCTACTCATATGACACTCAGCTGAGTTCAGGATTTAAGACTCAGGGTCTTTCCTCTCAGAGATGTCCCATTTATATTTTTCTGCAGAAGTAATGATCTAGGAAAAAGGGATAAAGACTTTCATTTGCGATTTGTCCAGACTTCAAAGCTTGACCTTTGCCTGACCCCTCCTAGTGGCACACCCAGAAAGGAATGACCTTGAGAGTTCCAAAACAAGCCCTACCACACCCCACGTGATGTTCTGATCTGGGAGGGACATGTGCAAATAGATAATCTCCTGGTCTGTTTCTGTTAGGAATGTGCACACAGAAGACTTTGTGAAATGCTTAATTCTTATTGGATGTGGCAAATTGTAACCAGTCCCCACTCCTGAGACCCTATAAAAAGCCTCTTTTTAAGTATAATGAGGGTTTGCTATAACACTATAAGTGATTGGCTGCTCAGAAATAAAATATCTTGCTATTCCATCCACATGGTGTTGGCTTTTTATCTCAACCCATTACATTTGGAGGTTCCACTAAGATGACTGGTGAGTAGCTGCGACAGGCCCGATTTTGGGATGAGCCATCTGGCTTGGAGGCCCACATTAGCCCGGCTCCTCCACTGAGATCCGAGACCCTCTCTGGGGATCCTTGTACCTCATAGCCCGGATGCTCCTGTTTGTCCCCTGTCTGGGGATCCTAGAAGTTTGTGGAAAGACCCTCTGGAGTCTCTGTGGTCTTGGTTGCTTCTGCTTGTCCCCGCCAGAGATAGGTTCTGACTCAGACTCAGCCACACCACTAACAAGGTAAGAGCGCACTGGAGAAACCTCTTTTTGGTTTCCCTTTTGAAGTTTGGCTAGCTGCGTGTTTTTGCCTGTTTTTGGTCTGGCTATAGCTGGCAATATTTTTGCCCTTGTTTTCTGGTTCTGAGCTCTGAGCAAAGGTACTAGGGGAATGCTGGACTCAGCTTGGATCCTCCTGGTCTAGGTGCAGAAAAGACTTTTTCCTGGCCTGCCTGGGTTGGAAGCCTCTGTTTCTAATCCTGTCACTGGGATCTAGATTTGGTAACAGTCTGGTTTGTGTTACTTGTCTGTGACTGTTTCGTTTTCATTTTCGTTATAAGTGTCTTAAGTGTTGTGACCACCTCCATCATGCACTAGTGTGAGTCTGAGAATGTCGCGACTTTGGGATGTATGCTAAATTTTCTGCTTTCAGGAGGTGAACTGGGGGTTTTGATTTAAAAGTTAAGCACCCCTCCCCTCCGACTTTACACCCTATATCTCTTAGCACCTTATTCTAAATGCCTTTATCTGAATGCTTATTATCTGAAAATGTAAACACATTGCCTCTCTGCAGAAAGGCAAAAAGAAAAGAGAAAAGAGAAAAAAGAGAAGGTTTTAAAAGCCATTTCTTTCCTTAGGCTTTTTCTCCACTGTGTTTCTCTTCATGGATTGGGAAAAGAGAAGTTAGAGAGGCTTGTATGGATGGTGACCTTGCTAGGAGGCAACCATGTGATCTGGTCTCCATCTTGGATGATGACATCATCAATATGGGGACAGTCACTTGGCGTGGCTGCCATCCTAGTAACATTTTCAAACTGGTGGTGACCTGTTCGACCATGCCACCATCTTGATCCAACCACATGGCCTAATTAAAATTGGAGACATCCAGGAACTTACTGATTTTACAAAACTCTAAGAGATCAGGACAATCTGGGAATTCCCTGAACTGCAAGCATTTCATCATATGTCCTAATCCTTTTGCAATTTTGGTTTTTGTCTTGGTTTTCATCTTATATTCTTGATGAGATCATAGAAAAGCAAAAGAGTTTTACACAGTCTTTTGTAATAAGGCTGATGCATGTTTATGTCACACTATGAAAGCAATATCAGGATTTTAACTTCTCATGGTATATTTACTGAGTTTTAAAATGACTGTTTAAAGTTTTTACATTGTCTTCTGCATTTACTGGTTTTTACAGGAAACTATGGGATTCTGATTGTTTACATGACATCTATATCTGTTTTTAAGGGGAATTATTTTGAAATTTGACATCTTTTCTATGGTATATTTGCTGATTTCTGAAAGTGACTATTTTAAAAGCTTACATTGTCAGTTTCTAAAGAGAACTTAGTTTTTCTAGTCATGGGCCTCCAAGATTAGCCGGATACAAAGCGATCTGATGTTTTGTGATGGCTAAACCTGGAAAGCTCACGTGAATTTGCAGTTCTCCAGGGCCAAAACTTACAAGGGACAAGCTGTTCTCCAAGCTTGCTTTTGTTTCTACCCCTTCATTCCCTGGAAGGAAACTGATAGTTTTCACTTTCTAGTTATATTGTCCTAGGCAGACTAAAAGAGAAAGCATTTCCATGTCAACTCTTTACAAATTCCTTTAGGCATCATTGTTTTCTGTGTTCCTTATTCTTTAGATTATGGGTATTTATTTCAAAGTTCAGTATGCTAAATTATAATATGGTTTTATGATTCAGACAGACTGGGAGCCCTCTTTAAAAGAAACTACCCTATGACCTAATAGTCTTGCCTCTTGTTTAAGAAAAAGTTGGATAAATAAATCATAACTTTAAACAGGGTTAAAATATTTAAAGAGTACTTATTAAATCTTTCAGGTTGTCATTGACATAAATAGACAAACTAATTAATGATGGTATAAGTTTTCATGGCCCTGTATACACCAAGTATAGCCAGAGAGGAACTCAGGTTTGACAGTGGTAAAGACAGAAACTTCTGGTAGCCTAGTCCTGCTTGATCTTGGGTGCTCACCAAGTACCCATGGCTTCATAAAGTTGAAAATATTAAGTAAAATAATATCTTAATATTAAATATTCTGTTTTAATTGATCAACCCCTGTTCTGGGTAAAGGACTGAGTAGATGAAAAGACCTGCCTATCTGGACAAATGTATGCAGGTTATAAAAAGAACAGATGTCTTTTCGTGTTGATCATATTGGTAGATTATCATGTACTGTTTGAGCTTATTAAGAAGCTGACTCTGGAGTTGGGATTGGCCCTCCCACTTCAAAATCTAGCCTGTTATCTCAAGATGTTTTTTAAGACTTTGACAAGGAAAAGAGCAAAGCAGCCTCAGAGTAAAGATATTGTGCTATTAAAAATAACTAGGGGATAAACTAATTTCAACAAAGGTTATTGTTATCTCATGGTAAAAAATAAAATGTCTATAGCAAAAGTAGCTAATGGAATTTTCTATTTTGCATTTAAAAAGATTTTAATGGTCTAAGGTTTACATGGAAACTTGTAAATTGCAGGGTGTATACAGGTAATGTTAATTCATTAGATTATCTTATGTGTGTAATCTGCATAACTTGTTCTGTTATTAAGATGATGCTACACAGCACTCTTCTGAGTTGAGTAACTGCCATGCTCATGACTTCAGCGGTGCCTCCTTGCAAAAGTTCATCACAGTTGGATTTGTTAACAGTTGTGTTCTTTCACTGAAGGAAGAGTAAGCAAGGTCACTGTACCCTCACCTGAGTATCCAGCCACTCTTCCCAGGCAGCTGTATGTAATTTTGCCCTAATCCCAAATGGTCTCTTGCGTTTGGGGAGGAAATCTATAAAGCTAGAAAGAGAAGACTTGACCCATAAGGTTATAGAAAAGTCAACATCTATGCTGGATAAAGACTTTGCAGTGCAGGTACTCTCAGGTTACCTATATACCTGTTGGTAATACCTTACCCATCAGTACGAGTAAAGTCATTCATTCCCCAGGGTGAACTTTAATGTGATCAAACATTAGTTTATAAATAGCCCCAGGAAGAGAATTTTCTAAGTAGAAGGAAAATTAACTTTTTAATGTTATTATGCCTCATGGTACTAAGAAAGAAAATGAAAACGTGAAACATAATGTTAGAAGGATATGGGAATGGAGATATTTTATTAAGAAAGATTTATGTAGGAAGGTTATGATGACTGGATAGTTCTAGACTAGAAAAAATGAGAAAGTCTGCAAGTGATTAAAGGTCTGAGTCTATATGCTATAGTATATAAAAGATGAAAAAATATAAAAAAAAATCTTAAATTTCTGAATAGTTCAAATAGTCTGAAGAACAAATATATGTCTATTCAAGGTTTGTTCAAGAATGTTTGGTTTTTGCCCAAGTTTTAGCTGCATAGCATACAGTCATTAAAAGTACTAGATTGGTGGAACTGACCTTCTTAGATATTTAACAACCATATTTAGAGGGCTATGCTAATCCAATCAGAGGGACTTAAAGGGACAATTTTTGTCTCTTGCCCTCCAAGGTCAACTAAGTTCCAGGGGACTATGGGGCAAATCTTGAAATGTCCTGTAACTGTGATGAGTCACCTGTCCTCCCGTTCAGGGAGGTTATGGAGACCCACTAGAAGGACTCCAACCACTGTCCAGTCTGCAAAGAGGAAGGTCAGTACAGGAAAACGTTTCTTTGATATTCCAAGTAAGCCACGGTCAAGCAAGACTTTCTGACTTATCTCCACACAGGTGGAACTGGTAAAAGAAAGGCCTAGGGAGCCAGGGGCTCCTCCAAAGCCCATGTGACCACCGTGAGGAACGGATGCTCAAGTGACCTTAAGAGTAAAACTAAATTAATTTGTATGGGCCAATTGTATGATCTGCAATACCTAAAAGGAAAGTATAACCAAAAATTAAAGTGATTAGTGTACTTCTTTAAGAGTACAAGGAATTATACTTCCCAGAGATTAAGGTTAAGTGACTATAAGCACTAATGATTTTGTTCTAAACAGAAAATGCTGCTCAGATGAAAGATTTCAAATCTTACACTTCAACACTGCAGTGCATACCTACAGCAAAGAAAGGCAAGCCCACCATTGTTCTAACCTAAAAATTAAGTGCTAACTAATTTCTTTTCTCTCCCTGCCTAGAAGCCGTTTGGGAGGGAACTTACCCTGTCACTCCAGCAAGCTATCAAGGTGTCTGAAATAAATCCTGACTTAAAGACAGGACAGCCTTGACAGCTGAAAAGAAAACCAAGGGGGGAATGCAACAGATGAATGCTCTTGCAAGTCCTCAGCAAAAATTCTAATGGACATTTGAAATTTTCCCTGTTCTGACTATTTTTGTTCCATCTTCCGGGCACCAGTCAAGGACTTCCTTTTCTCCCTACAGCTAACAATTATGCAATTCAGGGGTATTTTAGATAGACTTACTTAAGATGTACCCCAAATTGCCACAAACTACGTCCCTATTCAGCCTTGAGGAAGCCAGAGTGGTCAGTTTCCCAATTCCCTATTTGCAGCTATGGTGACCTCTTTAGAGGGTAATGTGATAAAACAGGAGGTAGAAATTAACTAGGCAGTTTAGGGTAAAAAGACCTCCGAAAATGATGAACAGTCTGGACATAAGAGGGCCATACCCTCGAAAACCTCACCTGTGTGGGAAGCCCCACCTACAAGGGGAGACCCCAATATTAGACTTTAACCTTTGTAAATTGTTATGATTCCATTTCATGGTCTACAGATACCTAGAGTCTGAGTCAGTCAGAAACTACTTCTCATGAGTTAAATTCTACATTGGCCTTTCTGATGGACTCCCTTCTTGTGATATACCAGGGGAATGCACTGTAAGAAATGGGGATGTGAGTTCATAGCTCCAAGGATACTATTCAAGCAAGATGGTTTGACATCTCTTTAAACAGGCCCCAGTATCCCCAACCCCAGCACATGGAAGCTGACTATAAAGCAAGTAAGTACCTAGTTCCTCCTAAGGGGACCTGGGTTACTTGTAAGTCTGGCCTTAAACTCTGTATTAACTACCCCTCATCCTTGCTGAGCCATCAGATCTCTGCATGTATTCCTACTCAAGGGAGAGAGGTAGGGAATATCTAGGGCTCTAGCAAGGACCCAATGGCCCCCGGGATGCACGGGCTGGCAACTGTCCTAGTGCCCTTTCTAGTAAGCTTGGGAATTGCAGGATCAGCGGGAGTGGGAATAGCAGCTCTTGTAATTCAAGACGAAAACTTTAAGCTCTTGAGTAAACAAATCTACCAAGACCTTTCTGAGTTAGAAAGATCAATGGGCCATCTGAGAACATCCCTGGATTCCTTGACAGAAGTAGCTCTCCAAAGTAGAAGAGGGCTAGATTTACTCTTTATGAAGCAAGATAAACTCTTTATGACTTTGGGTGAACAAATGCTATTTTTATGCAATTCACACTGGTATAATCAGGAAAAGTTTAAGTTTACTAAAGAGAGGAAGCCTGATTGGCTGATTAAAACTGGTATGAATCAATGTTCTCATGGTCCCCCTGGCTAACAACACTACTGAGTTGGTTAACTGGACTCCTACCTTTCACATTCATAGCCCTGACCTGTGGGACATGTCTATTAAATGCCCTCATTAGGTTTGTCAACCAAAGACTCCAGTCTAATAAAATTATGGTATTAAGGAGTCAATATGACCAATTGGTTTTCATAGCTAGAGAAGCAGAACACCAAATATAGAGTCAAAGAATTGACTCAAGTCACAAGAGAGGGGGGGATGCAATGGTCTAGGAAAAAGGGATAAAGACTTTCATTTGTGGTTTGTCCAGACCTCAAAGCTTGACCTTTGCCTGACCCCTCCTAGTGGCACACCTAGAAAGGAGTGACCTTGAGAGTTCCAAAACAGACCCTGCCACACCCCAGGTGATGTTCTCATCTGGGCAGGACATGTACAAATAGATAACCTCCTGGTCTGTTTTTGTTAGAAATGTGCACACGGGAAACTGTGAAATGTTTAATTCTTATTGGGTGTTGCAAATTGTAACTAGTCCCTGCTCCTGAGACCCTATAAAAGCCTCTTTCTAAGTATGATTAGGGTTCACTATAAACAGCCCTAGCCAGTCAGAAATAAAACATCTTGCTACTCCATCCATGTGCCTTTTATCTCAACCCATTACAGAAGCAAACATCAAAAGCTCTGGAACATTGTCCCTCGTGTAACTGTTGGCACAAAAAGAGCTTTCACCTCCGTGAGACAAGAGCTAGCCTATTCTGGAGCCAAATGGGAGTGACCACCACCCAGAAACGTGTACTGTGGTTCCATCAAGGTAACAATTTCACAACAACACACAGTGTTTAATTTTCTTAAATACTTTTCCTGTACAACCTGAAGATAAAACTTTTCTTCAACAGCTTTTCCAAACCTGTGTGATCTGCCTTTGTGCTAATCCTCAGTCTAATCTCTGCCCTTCACCTGCCTTCTCCACCCACCAGAGGAGAAGGATTGAGACTTCACACACATGCCTCCTACAAAAAGACGCAGATATCTCGTACTTTTGGTGTGTATTCCTTAGGATGACCTCTACAGTGACTCACCTCCCCCTTCTTTCTGAAATTACAGTACACCACCACCACCTTGGACTCTGGACTTCCCCTTAGTCAGACAATGGCCCTGAATTCACCTTAGCTGTCACTCAACACCTGGCCTTTTTCCTAACATTCCTTGGAGGTTTCACATTCCTTACCACCCACAGTCCTCTGGAAAGGTAGAAAGGACCGAATGTACTCTCAAAGAAGTTCTGACCAAACTCACATTAGAATTACAATTAGATTGGGTAAAGCTTCTTCCTGTGGCTCTTCTAACAATTCCTTCTCCCAGAAAAACCTTAGTCCCTTTGAAATTAGGTACCATAGGCCCATTCTGCGCCCAGACTCACAACCCACAAACTCCTCTTTGCCTCCTCAAGTAGCATCTCGACTTCTCTCTTTTCTCAGTCAATTGAAAGGACACACCTACTCTCCCTGGCCAATATGGAGCAACCCACTTCCTTACAAACAGGTGATCAAGTTTTCCTAATAGAGACCCAATGCTGTTCCCTGATTCCTAAGTGGATAGGGCCCTATAAAATCATTCTTTTAACACCTACTGCAGATAAAGAACTTCCCTTCCTGAATCCACTTTTTCTGTCTTAAAAAATCTGTTTTCTTATAAAGAGCATCTCCCACTGGCACTTCCTCAGTTAAACTAACCAATTTCCTTGGATCCCTGAACGACCAGATGGAACTGACACTGACTCTCCCTCTCTTCACTCCTTCCTGAAGGACCTCCTGAATGACCTCTGGTTGATACCAGGACCAGTCGCCACCTGGGCTCCCTCCTAAATGTCATTGAGGAATTGTGGCTCCAGGGAACCTCATGCCATATACCCCTGACCTGATCCAGTTCTCTTTGTGCCTATATTCTTACTGCCCCCTAAGGTAATGTTCTGTAACCCTTGGTTCTTATTTCTCAGTGATTCTATGGCTTTTTTTCTCTTGGTGTGCCTAGAGGGTCCAGAGACTCTCCTGGGAGCTAACAGGACCAGTTTACTAAGAGAAGACCAGCTGGGACTAGCTTCTCCACACTCAGGAGTGGAGAAATGCTAGCTCCCCTAGGGGGCTAGCCTCCCCAAAGAGATGGGGTAAACTGGGCCCCTCATCTTGGGGCTGGGGCTCCGGAGAACCGGGCTAGCGTGCCTGGCTCCAGATCAGGATGGAGGAGCTCCCTCAGGGAGAGTGCTAGAGGCTAACTCCCCGGAGAGCCAGAGGAGCCAAAAACCCCTAGTCCTCTAGCCCCCAGCCCCTCTATGGGAGGGGCTTGGGGTCTCCAGGATATCTGATTGATGTTTAAGGTAAACTTCTGGCCAGGAAGCAGTCAGTCCCTTTTTACAGCTGTTTGTGAATCCTGGGCTAGGAATCTTATCTATTCACGAAGTTGTAAAAGTCAGTTGTTACTTCTTTAGCTTAATAGTCTTGCAATTTGCATAGAATTGAGACCAGAAAACTTGGCCTGATGAAAGTATAAACCAAAGGGAGGGATGATTCTTGGTAACCTAATAAAGTAAATTGAAAAGTCATTTGTTTAATGCAGTTATGAGAAAGTATGCATAGTTCAAATTTGCTTATACAAATTAATATGTATTTAAATTACAATTTTATTTGAAACAGTAGCGAAGGTCCTTTAGAATACAAAACCTAATTGACACATTTTAGAAGCTTTTTCTCAGTTGATTTACTTTCTGAGATCACTGAAAAGTCTCCTATGTGTGGTTCAGAGGAACAACTAAGACAGAATTTTGGAGGGGAAATGTTTATTAGAAGAGGTATTAAACCCAGGATATGCACTGTTAGCCTTTGGCTTTCCCATCTATTTTTCTGTACTCAAATCCCTTGTTGAGCTTGGACCTCAGACAGACAGACAGCAAAGCAGAGGACCTGAGGAGAGTTCAGGTTGAAACACCAGAGATAGATATCCTGAAGTCAAATCAGGAGAGTCAGGCCTATGAGCCAGGAGTAAGGGGGTCAGTTGGTATAGGTCTATGAAGAAGGTTTCAGCTCTAGCCTGCAGCCAGGCTCTGTGGTTCCTCAGCAAAAGGCAGGGAGCAGGACAGGGAGCAGGATGTGGGGACCCCTGTTACCTCTGATGTAAGCATACTTCCACAGGCCCTCAGTAACTGACAATGCTCTCAGTAAGGTGCATGATGGAGGGGTAGGGGTGGCTGCAGGGATCGATACCTTAGCTGCAATCTGGTCTGGATTCTAACATTAAAATCATGTGATAGCAGTCTCTTACTCCACCAGGGCAGGTAAACCAATGGTTTTGAACATGGCAGGTTATCCAAACACTGTCATGCAAATCTCCAAATCCCCTTTCCATCTCATTCTGAAGGAAGCAGAAGTCATCCATTAGTTGGTTTTTAGATCCAAAGTGGATGACCTGTCACCGTGTTTCTCTTTGCTAGACCCGCTCTACCCCAGTCACCCGACCTCACCACCTTAGTGAGTTCTGGCCCTGGGTGACACGGGGGCTTTCCACCTGCAGTTTGCTTCCTGGTCACTTTTCTCGGCTGTATCCTGTTTACTCTCAAGAATTATCCATTCAATCAGACCTATTGGCCACTCATTAAAATGTCAACTCTCACGTAACAGTCCTATTTACATTATATTTTTATTTCATCTTACTTTTCTGTTTCCCCCATCAGGCAAGATTAACTTTTTGACATCATGACATGCCATGTTGTCTACAAAGTTCACACTTGAGAACTTAGTAATCAAGTTACTAAAAACAACAAAAAAAGAAGTCACAAAAAGTCTTATGGTAAGTTATGGGTTGGGATTGGGCCACATACGTAGCTATCCTTGGCCACATGTGGCCCACATACTTCAAGTTGGAAATGCCGGCAATATTTAGTGTTTAAACTTTATTAAGTTAGGATATTTTTTGTAATACTTTGCTTACTTTTGAATCTCTGGTCCTTAGAATCTCTGGTCCTTAGAATACTGCTTAACAGAAATTAGCAGTATTCAATAAACATTTAAAGTAGGACGTCAGGGAGGGAAGGAACGAACTCTTCTACAGTTCACATGTTGAATGTCCTTCAAAGCCCACATGCGTGGGCTTAAAAGCGTGGCCCTCGGTATTGTCCTTCGCAGTGCAGGAAGCATTCCTATGTTAGTCTGCATGGAAGGGCCTTAGATCTTTGGGGCTTGGCCACCGGGGAATTATAAAACCTGGTCCTTCCCTCTGCGACCTTTGCTTCCTGCCTCTGACGGAAGCAGCTTGCTCTGCCACAGTGTTAAAGCGGCAAGATGCCCCTGGGAGCAGGGTGGTCAGGAGAATAAAATCTCTTCCCTGTGTAAAGACCCAACATTCCAGTTTTGTTGATCATAGGACCACCCTAGGAAGGGGAATTCACCTTAATTCATGCTAAAGGGATCGGCAGAATACTTAGTGTGCCAATAAGGTGATGCATTTTCCTGTTGCCCATCTCTTAGCTCCATGTTTCCAGATCAAATCAGACATGTGGCTCTCCCTATGTATTGACAGCTTTTCTGAATTCTGAAAAAATAACCTCTCCTTTTCTTCTTTCTATCTCTTTTCTAAGCATGCTTAGAAAGCTCCTCCGATATCTTGGATTTCTTTACCTTCTTTCTAAAGCTCCCTGTTCCTTCCTGCTGTGTGGTTGCTAGTCTGCCAGTATCTGACCTCCACATCAGCTTTAAGTTTGCATGGCTTTTTGGCTTTCTTCCTCTTTCTCCTCTGTATTCTCTTCCTCAAGGCAGCTGAGAATTTTTCTTTGAATTCAAATAAAATTGTCTTAATGCATCCTTTTGAGTCCATTCTCAAATTCTTTTATGAATGAGATAAGAACTCTGACAAGGGGACCACATTGTAATGGGTTGATATAAAAGGCCAACACCACGTGGATGGAATAGCAAGGTATTTTATTTCCGACTGGCCAGGGCCACTTATAGGGAACCCTAATCATACTTAGAAGCTTTCATAGGGTCTCGACAGGGGAGACTGGTTACAATTTGCAACATCCAATAAGAATTAAACATTTCACAAAGTTTCCAGTGTGCACATTCCTAACAAAAACAGACCAGGGGGTTATCTATTTGCACATGCTCCTCCCAGATCAGAACATCACGTGGGGTGTGGTCGGGCCAGTTTTGGAACTCTCACGGTCACTCCTGTGTGTGCCCTTTTCCTAGGCCATTACACACATTTTCTGTAGTATCAACAGCCTATCATTGTCACCAAAGGCTTAAACACAGTGTCTCATTGAGACAAAATAATGTTTCTACATATGTGTTATTTATCTCAGGGATTTTGTTATAGTAGCAGAAAACTAATGAACATAAGCTCTATACTGAATTTCATCCAAAATTGAGTATTGAAGGACACAGTTCAAGCCATTCATTTTAAAACAAGCTCACTGCCAGTAAAACATGTTTTAATTTTTTTTCTGGGGGAGGACCACCCAGCTTTTTAACAATCTTTCACTTGATGTTAGGTACAAAAAAAGCATATTCCGCAGCCATTATGTTAAAGTTTATGAACCCCAGTGCCTTGCTGTACTTGGAGTGAATATTGGCAAATCTATAAGGGGAGCTTAATATGCCAGGATAGTCAGCGGAAGTTGTGAAGATAGTTTGCTTCTCAAGGGAAGGAATAAAGCATTTTAGTAAAGAATCACATTAGAGCTTTTTCAAGACACAATAAAGGGGCTTGAAAGTTTGACTCTAATGCTGTTTTCTCTTAATTGCCTACACTGTTTTTCACTTCTTTGACTCAAATTTGTTTTTCCCTGGCTCTAACTCTACTTAATTTAAACACATGCTTTATTTCAGACAATGGACATGAATACCTTTGCTGATGGGTAAAGAAATTATGAACAGAAATCTCACTGCACTGTTGTCTGTATGTCTTAAGGCCCAAGCTTGAAGCTTTCAATCTACTCTGAGGGGTTTTGCCAAGTCAATTTGCTAAGTTTCCTATTACTTAAAAAGAAAAGGCTGTTGTTTAGAGCCTGGATATTGCCTGCTTGGTTACTGTCTTTGAGCAAACCAGCACTATCAGAAGTTCCATAACACCGGGGTGTTAAATGGCTGACCATTATCTGATTCTATGAAATGAAAAATAATACATATGACAGCCAGTGTCAAACACAGCTGTGTTCTAACAGACACAAGCGTTCCTTAGTCTTCAATCTGATATATTTCTGTGGGTATATGTTTGTTAACATTTACATGTTTGTTAATATTTCTGCCTTCTTATGCATCAAAAGGTAAATAAGCCTGGGAGGTTTCTGTTTGCATCAAAATCACAGCAGGCATTCAGGTCTGGCATTCTCTGAGTGTATCACACCCTCCGTCCCAGAGGTGGTGGCTGGAATGCTGAAGCTGGCGTGGACACCTAGACCTTAGGGAGAAAAGCCTGAGAACCCAGAACAGAAAATTGGATTATTAGTGTTTCTTTCAACCTTGACACTGGTACTTTTGATAAAGGACTGGAAATTCTTGGCTAAAACCTCTCTTCTGATTCATTTTGATTAAGCCAGAACACTTAAATTCACCAAGAAATGTTTATCACCTAGAGACAGAAAACATGCTCTTTAAAGTGTAAACTTAACTAGAAATGGGGAATAACAAGAATATTTCTTTGCAGTTTTTAGAGATGAAGCAAATACGTGTGACTGCATTTTTTTTCTTGCTCTTGCAGTAACTTAATACCGAACTCAAATGCTGTTGGGATGCTGATGAGACCTTGTGTGATGTTGGCATGCTGATGTGGCTCCTGCAAAGCATCTGTCCTATCAGAGAACAGGAGCCAATCAAATGTACTCAGTAACCAGAGCTGCTGCCGAATGTAATTAGGGCAGCTCCACTAATTTGAGTCAGAGTTATGACAAGTACTTTTTAATTTGAGTTACTCAGCAGGAACACTGTATCATACTGATGATGTCAAGGACTTATGTGCTAATCATAAAACCTGACTGAGATCTTTAAATTGCCAAATAACATAGCCTCAAAGGGATATTAGTACTTTGAAACATAGTAATGTGGGGATTTTGAAGTGTGCAGGAGGGAAGAGAAGTAACTTAGAACAGATAGCTGGCCAGGTAGGTCTTCCATTTCCTCTCATTTTTACCTAGTTACCAGACAGTTTGATTGGCATTCTGTAAGTGCAAAATCCCTTCCATAACAAAGTTTTAAAATTAACTGCTGAGTGTGTTTACAGTCTTCTAATAGTGCTGGTGTGTGACAAAGGTGAGCCCTGAGAGAAGGGGCCCAGTTCTGATGTGGGGGGGTCCCAGGACCTGCGCTGTTACCCTTTGGCTTTCCCACTTATTTTTCTGTACTCAAATCCCCTGTTGACCTTAAATGGGACATATCTGAAATATCCTGGGGAGAAGGCGATGAGAACTGCGCAGCTGAGTACTAACTAATTCATCTTCTTCCGCTTTCTGCATCAGGCTCTGTGGCTCTTACCTCCAGGCTAGATTGCATGGCTCTTGTCTTCCAATCATTATGCTTCGTGTGGAGGCCCTAAGAATAAGTTCTTTCATTTCCATCATCAGTGCCACAGAGATGAAGAGTGGCTGATAATTATTTGGAGCTTCCACGGTGTAATACACTCCCCAGCATCTCTATTATCTGGAGATTGCAATTAGAGAAGTTGATGATACCACCGTTATATGGGTATCTGTCATCACCTGTGAGGATGATGTGGGCCGCCTGCTGGAGCAGTGTAATGGACTCAGAGCTATTTATTAAAGTGGATTCATGAATTTATATTTTTAAAAGATTTTCAAAACTGAAAATGACTTGCATTCACATTAATGGAAAGAGGTAAATTGAAGATATTCAGGTGATGAGCTTAATACAAGCCAGAATGTAATGCTTATAATGTTCAGGCTGCATCTGACATAAAAATTTCTATGTATAGTTTTGCAGTCTTTACTAGTAATTGCTTTTTTAATTCTAAAAAGTTCTAGGAAAGATTGTTACATGGATATTTTATTTTTATTTTTACTGATTATTTTTTATAATAAGGTAACTTAAATGCCTAAATGTTCAAACTAGTTTGTGACAGAGCGCCACATTAAATAGTTGGAAGGATTTGCTTTCCCACTTGCACTGTTTTAAACACTACTGTAGGTGGTTATACGATTCTTACATTTATTTCTTATATTTATTACCTCAAGGTCTCAGCCCAGACACTGTGTCCATCATTTAAGTCATGGTTTTTCAATTCATTTTCCTGCTTTTGGACATTTTCCTTGGCCAAAGCAGCGCAAAGAAGGAAGGCATTTTTTGCACTCACAGTTGTGATATTCCATCCCTGTGGGGAGGTAAAGGCAACAGGAGGAGTCACAGTCAGAAGTCTGTGATGAGCACTTCCACAAAGCTTACTTTCTGATTTTTGTTAAGTCAAAAACCCAGCCCAGGATGCCACCTACAGTGGGTGAATCATCCCACCCCATTAAGCTAATCTAGATAGTTCTCCACTGGCATGCCCAGAGGCCATCTCCCAGGTGATTCTACATGTTGGCAAACAAGGTTAAGAGTCACAATCTCCATGAAGCTACAGCACTCACTGTAGCAGAAACTCTCAAATGGACACTCGATGATCAATGGGCATATCGCTATATGATTTTGCCTCATCTGAATATGTGTGTGTGTGTCCACAGGTGTCTGTTGGTCTGTATGCATTTAATTAAAAAGCAGGCATGTTTGTGGGATTTGGAGGGAGTGTAAATCCAGTATAAATCCAGACTGTCAATTTACTCCAGTAATCACATAACAGATCTAAAAATTCAACAATTTAGTGTTAAAGTATAAGTAATAATGTTTTTGGAAATTAGCAAAATCAAGCAAAGATTGGAGAAAATGGTATTGGGAAGATCAGATTATCTCAAAACCTAAGAAGCTCATCTTGGGGAAGAGAGGGATCCTTGGTGAGAGGAAGGCTCTGTACGACAGGGTTTAATGAGACCTTATTCCATTGCTCAGAGGAATGGAATTCATGCTCTTTTATAGAGAAGCTTAAGCAGACTGAAAGGGCAATGTTTGCTTCATGTTACAGTACAGAGATGGACAAAAGGAGTAGAGCCTGTGCAGGCCGTGCGGATAATGGAAAGATGTGATTAGCAAAATCATAGCTATGGAGGAGAACTCAGTGCACAGGATTCAGGGAGGAAGGCCCCTGAAAGCCTTGACAAAACTTGGTGCTTTGTAGAACGATGACTTGGAGTGGAGGTCAAAGACAGGAAGTGTCTGTCCCTTCCTCCGTCTTCTTTAGTTTCCTGAGACTGCCTCTAACCGTACTCCGCCTCCACCAGAAATAAGTTTGGTTCTTGTGATTTGAAGAATCAAAGGATAAAACTATCATTTTTTATTCTCTCAATTTTTGGTAAACACTGCGAAGTTCCTATCAAAAACTGCAGTTAATTTGAACAGCAATTTTTGTATTAGTAAAATTAACACCAATTTTTGTATGTATTTTTCTTTATTATATTAAGTTAGAACTTTCAGTAAAATAGTAGGGATGATGACAGAGGGCATCTATGTTTTGTACTAAGTTCACGTAGAATTATTTTATGTTTAATTATTAGTATGATTAATGAACTTCTTTTTAAAGATATACTCCTTATTAATCGGAAATAAGCTCCCTTCTGTTATGGATTTTTACCTTCAATGGATATCACCTTTGCATTGAACATTTCTGTCCTTAATGATAGGTGTTTGTATTTCTCTCAGTTTATGAGTGGACATGGATAAATACTGATAGAGTTTTTTAAATGTTAAATGACTTTGAATTCCTTTGATTACTCAGTTTTTCAAAATTAAAAAAAATTAAATTGCTCTAATTTTTAAGGTAATGAGGTATGGTGAATTTTCATATTTAGATTAACAATTTCACTTTCATGAACTATTTCCATGTAGTTTTGAATTGTTTTCAGACTAGTCCCATAAACTTGACTGCTTCAAAATTCCTTGTTCTTTTATTTTTTAATTGAATTTATTCATTTTTTATTTATTATTTTTATGTGCATGAGTGTATTACCTGCATATGTGTAAGTATGCCCTGTTGTGCAATGTCTGTGGAGGTCAGAAGAAGGTGTTGGGTTCTCCTGGAACTGAAGTTATAGATGGTTGTTAGCTGCCATGTGGGTTCTGGGAATTGAACCTGCATCCTCTTTAAGAGCAGTCAGTATTCTTAACTGCTGAGCCATCTCTCTCTAACCCTTATTTTATTTTATGTGTATCAATATTTTGCCTGCATATATGTAAGTGCACCACATACATGTAATACCCACAGAGGCTAGAAGAAGGCATCAGATTCCTTGGAACCGGAGTTAAAGAGAGCTGTTAGCTGCTATGGGGATGCTGGGAATCGAACGTGGGTCCTCTGCAAGACCAACCAGTGCTCTTAACCACTGAGCCATATCTCTAGTTCCTCTTTATTTTTTCAAAGGCTAGGAATTATCTCTAAGGAGCATTTCATGATTTTAATTGACATTCTTTTTCTTTTTTCTTTTTCTTGGCTCCTCTTGAATAAAGTAAAAGCCCTTTACTATCTTTTAAACTTCTTCCTTTTTGGTTAGAAGTTGCATATTTTATCAGCATATTTATCCAAAAGTTTTTATTGAAACAATTAAAAAGCCATAGGCACTAGCTTAGAATGAAAAACTTTAAATGAGGTATCTACAATCTTGACTCCTAACAACAACATAAAAATGTCTACATTGAGGTTGTCAGAGAGGAATGAGAAAATCTGTGAAGTTCATTTCTTTGGAAAAAATTCCTAGAACTATAGGTCCAGCTCTGAATGAGAAGCAATGGGAATCTAGATGCTACCTCCCACTGACAGCAAGACACTTTATTGGGTCCCTCACAACTCCATCTTCCTCTGCCATCAGAGGAAGAGGGGGAGCATCTGCCTTCTGTTTAGAAAACACTCAAGAGAGACATGGGCAGTTACGGATGGTGGTGGAGGTGGGTGAGGTTCTTGTGGCAGAAAGTTGATCTACCCTTGTGATATGCCGTAGAAGGAGAGCTGGGTTACGCCAAAGCGGATGCAGGGCAAGACTGAGGAAGCTGCTGGCCATGTTAAGCAGTTCCAACCGAATGCACCCCAACACACCCCATCAAGGGCACCGGGGGTCTGGAGTCTCCAAGGCTGATGCCCTTCAAAGAAGGACTTTGGTGTTATTCAGCTTCTAACACAGCTGTGTTCATATCAGAATATTTCTCGATCCCTTACTTGACTCAAAGCATCTGGCCAGCACAGCACGACCATCATCCAAAGGTATGATTAAGAACAAAGAAGGTGCCACTGTGCCCTCCTGAAGACCAGGAGCCCAGAGTAGAAAGCTGCTTCCTGGTGGAGCTGGAAGGGAGAATTCCCTCCTCTGAAGAGAATTAGAGGAGTTCATGGCGGCCTGAATTAGAAGGGTTCCAAATGAGACTTCTCAAGTATTGGAGTTTTTGCTGCTCTGAGATCACAAAAGTCATGGAACATATTATACACAATATAAATCCTTATGTCCGGTGAATTCTGCCTGATTGATAGATGGTTCAATTACTTAGTTATTATCCTTCCACTTCTTTATTTTATGTTTAATTTTCTTTTTACCTTTAATTTATCCCAACTCTTCTTCTAAACAATACTATGATATCGGAACTGAGATATCTTAACTATTTCTTTGAATTTTCTTAAGTACAATTTTTGCATAATTTTGTCTGATGTTTCCCCTTCTTGTTTTGCTGTCAGTGTCCTACAAAATCTGCTGGTCTTCTTTTTCATTTCACTTACGTCATGTTCTATACTTTCCATTCTAATAGTTATAGTACTGGCCCATTTGGAAAACTTTAGCATCTAATGTGTGATGGGAGTTTGATTATGTTTCTTGTAGATAGATGGCCAGTGGGCACTCTTTCTGTTGTTTGCTCCAGATGTCTATTGTTGTCTTTAGGGTGTACTTCTACATAGGCTGGGGCCTGTTCTCAGATCTTTTGTTCTCTTCTGCTGATTTTATGTCAGACTATTTTGTGCTTATTTGGCTGTCCATACTCTTTATTATTTTCCCATTTATCTTATGGAATCCTCACAGATTCTACCTTCTATATTAAATTCAAAACAATACCAGGCCACAAAGAGATTGAACTTGTAACTGAAGTGTTATTAAATCATATAGTAAATTGCAGTAGTGTTTGAATGTTTACTTAGATCTCGGGCAAAGGTTCTGCTTCCACTCTCCAGGGCCTGTCTTACTCAGTAGATTTGTTTCCTCACGAGGCCTTGTTTTCGCCACTTGCTAGCGAATCCGTTTCCACACTCTGCATAGCTGTTGTTCTTACAGTAACATTTCTCATATAAGTTAGTAAGAAGTACCCTAGAGAGACAATGTTTAGGAAGTCTCTAAGTAGACAAGGACAAATGTTTAGGGGACACAGCAGAGAGCAGGTGTCAGCTTCTACTGAGCAACACTAACGTGGCATCTACTACACTATGAGGCCACAGGATAAGCTGTCATTTATTCCCTCCAAAAAGACTCACTCCAGGCTTATTATGACACACCAGGTACCTCTGTAGAGACTGGGATGATGTGGTAAGTAAACCAAGCAACAGCAAGCAGAAAAGTGCCTTGCTTTATTTAGCTGGTAGTTCAGTAAAGGAGACAGATTATAGACAAGACAAATAAATTTGAACTGCATTATATAGTGTTAAAAACTCAGGAGAAAATAAAGCCTTGGATGAAAGCAAGAAGTCCTGGGGTGGGCTGATACCCTGGGTGATGTGCAGTGTCAGAGGAGGGTGTTAAAGAAAAGCCTGAGAGGTGATGAACGCAGAGCAGGTGATGAACTATACCGTAAGGCGTAAACCCTGCTGAGGGCGATAACTTTGTGCACAGATGGGCTGTGAAATCATACTTGGTTCTGCCAGGGTTCTGAAATGATGTGATGGGATTTCACTGCACTCTTTTGACTCTGGGTTGAGGATAGACTGATCTGGGTCAAAGACATTGATGCAAGTAGTGCACATGGTGCGAACGTTCTGGAGTTCTTTTGAATGCAAAGTGGGATCGATATAAAGAGTACCGTAAGTAGAGGAGTCAAGAGTTGCGTGGCATCAATGTTTTTCATTTCAATAGCAAGGTCACCATCACCTTAGGTGGTGAACTCAGTGCAAGCAGCAGTTTTGCTCACTTTGGGACATGTTACTTGAGGAAGTCCTGGTAGAAATCAAGTAGAAATGTTGAACTGGTGGCTACCGAAGGCAGACGTTAAGGTGCAGGGGAGCTGCTGTAGATGCAGGAGCTCAGAACGCACGTGGTATAAAACCCCACAAACTAGAGGTCACCTAGCAAGTGAGTGCTGATGTACCAGAGAGGAGTCAAGGACCCAGGATTCGAGCACTGTGGAGTCAGAAGGAGAGGAGAAATCAGAAAGAAGAATGAGGTGTAGGAAACAAAAGTCCCAGATGTTAACTGAGACAACCGAGGAGACAGATGACTGGCCTGTCCATGTGATAGGAACAGTATCTACAGGAATCACCACAGGAAACAGGAACAGGAGCAGGCGATGTTCTGAGACATCACCACCCAGCTGAGACCTGACAGAAGTTCAGATTGACCCTAGGATAGGGAGAAGCTCCTCCATAGTGGAGATGTTCCTGAAACAAACAGAAGAATTTCAGTTCAGGTCTAATCAGACCATTGGAAGAATTGCCAATGAAGTTGTTGAAGTAACAAACAGAAATGAGGAGTGTCGTGAGCCTCATGGTAGATGTGCAGAGGGAGAAGTGAAGGGAGAAACGACATCCCTGTCAAACAGAAAATGTTTATGGCTGCTGATGCTGGGCATTAAATTTGAAATATTGTTCTTGCAATCCAAGAGAAAACTAAATGTGTAGGCACGAACTTTCATCTAACTACTGTGTATAGACAGGTTTTAATTTTTCAAGTTTGAATCCTTATCCTAGTTTGTAGGATAATTTCCTCCCGTTTTCTGACCCTTCTAGACATTCAGAAACCTGTCAATTGTGCTATTAATTATTAAACACCACAAATTTGGATCCAGCATATATCTCAGCAGGAAGTGCTTGATGTAAAATAAACAGAGGAGTCAGGAACAGCACAAATGCTTTTCATCTAAGCACCATTAATGTAGTTGATGTGGTTGAAATCCTTCATTCTGTCCCTAGCTATGAAAAGAAAGGTTGCTGGTTCATGCTCAGTTCCAAGAAAAAAGAAGGAGGACTAGAGTGAGTCATCCAACGTGAAGAAAAATTGACCACTGTCATCGCAACACAGACTCAACATACCTTTGATGAGGAGGCTGTTGGGGAAGTCGGGGGTGGGCTCAATTGAAGAATTTGTTGCAAAAAAATTAGGGGAGAGGAAATGAATGATTCATTTAAGGAGTCTTGCTTCAATGAGTAGGAAAAAGAAAAATGGGAGTATCTAGAGAGGAATAGTGCCAGGAGCCAACCAGACCCCATGTTGAGACTTATCACTATCTTAAAACTTTGCATGGCCTGTGATCTGAATCAGGAATGTTTTCCTGAGCTGATTAGCATATCTCCCCCTTGGAAAGTTTGTTTGAAGTACATTCCTTGGGAGTTACCTGCGACCAGACCTTTGTTTAGGGATATTCTATGGCCCAAGTGACTTCCCCCCTGACATTCCTTATTGATTATTTTTTCCTGTTTTACTAAGGTGTATATAAGACTTGGAGAAGAAATTAAATCTTGCAGTTTGATCAGAGAAACTGTCTTGCCACCATCATTTCTCTGTACCTTTTGTTCCCTTCATTCTAGGTTCCTGGGGGGTCTCAAGCTCGAGTTGCTGTCCCGCTGGCTGGGACAATTGGCACCCAACATGATCTCAGACCCCTTTTCAGCCTACGAACGCTGTCTTCCCCAAGAAGAGGAAGAATCCTTCACTCACCTGAGCCACTGCAGCCTAGGGGTAATGCATGGCTCTGCAGCAAAGATCACCACAGCTAAGCCGAAAGAGTGATCATTTTCACATTTGATTCAATAAAGACGGCAAATGGTAAGTAACCATGGAGCAAAAAATAAACAAACATGATTTGTTTATTACTAGCTGGAAAAAAGCCCTCAAGGCACATGCTGTTAAGATTAGGAAAAAGAATCTTATTCCACAATATGGATCAAGCTTTAAGCAAGCATGACTTATTTCTTAAAGTTCTACTGGACAGGCATTGAATAAACATGACTTATTTCTTAAAAGGCTCAAGGAGTCCTCCAAGGCACAAAGAATCAAGGTAAAGAAAAAAGATTTAAAATGTTTCAAGCCTTCTCCCTTAAAAGCTAGTTAATGATATCCCCCAAGACTTCCCTTCCATATGTAAAGATTCTCATTAATACAGACCCTGACCCCAGACTGCCCATTAATACAGGGCCTGCCATCCTACTCTGAAGACAGGCATAGTTCTTTCTAACTTCTGTCTTTTTCCTTCGGTCTGAGCCCTCGCGTGGCACTGGTTACGTCATGAGGTAATTGATGCTTTCTGACCAGGGCAACTCTCTGGTGTTAGCCGAAGGCCTCCATGTCCTCTGACCAGACCCCGACCCCCCGACTGGGTGTGGGCAACGACCCCCTATCTAGCTCTCTCTAATTAAAAAACTTGGTTACACATTGACCAGTTAAAAGCTATCAGAGCAGTCGCCAGTCTCTTAAACTTGCGGTGAGGCTTGCGTGTTCATGCTGGATTGAATCCCCCAGGACCTGTCCACGGACCTGGGAAAGTTCTTCCTGTATGGCACGATTCTTTCCTTTCCTATCATAAACAATGCACCAACTCCATCGAGCTGCATGTGAAGGACTGAGCTCCATTAGTCAGAGCTTGTTATCGGTTACAATTGACCTGAGATTCAAACCTCAATCACCTGTAAGCACAAATATATGTAAAAATGACTAGCTTAGAATGTTACTTGTCTGTGTCTGTTTTGTCTTAAATGTTGTGATTGCTTCCTTGTGGCATTTACAGGGTGTGGTTTAATCTCTCCTATAGCAGCTCACGGTCAGCAGGCTTTTTCTTTTTTTTGTTACTTAGTTACCAGGTAAACCATGTAAATTCCACCAGCTTCACACCCTGCCCTAGGGTGCCGTGCTTTCGAAAACAATTCAGCCCTTTTACAGCTTCCAGTTTACTGCATTGAGGAAATAGCTTAATGATAGTGTGCTTGCCTGTGGAATACAAAGTTGTAAGTTTGATTCTTGCCTCCAAACTCTAAGCTTGCATTTCAACAATACAAGCACAACTGATCTTTTCCCAGTCAAACTGTTTACACCTGGGGTAATTTCTGTGCTATGATATTTTGCTACACAGCAAAAATAATAACAACAAAATTAAAACAAGTGCTTTCATCCCTGCTAAGTAATTATAAAACTCAACAACTCTTCTGTCCCATGTAAACCACTGAGTTTAAAAGAAATAAATCTTTGTATATAAATCATATTAATAAAGCAGAGAGATTGACTCTGGAGCTGGATTGGCCCTCTCGCTTTAGATTCAATCCTGCTTCAAAATGTTCTTCAAAACTTGTCATGGGATAAGGCTGGCCACCTTCCCCTATAACAAATAAAAGAAAAAACAATACAGCCTCAGTGCAAAGACATTGTGCTGATGATGATAACTAAGGGATAAACTAATTTCAACAGGTTATTATTCATCTTCCTCCTATACTCAAGGTGTAGTGCTGGCTGCCGCTTTAAATGTTATTCTAACTAGAGCTAAGCATTTTAAGTTTTTTCGAACAGGAGAGGCATATACCATGAAGTATAAAATATGTAACTGGGTGCCCTTACTAGGAGAGAGGAAACCATGTGGTCTGGTCTCCATATTTTAAGAGTGTAATTTTATCAATATGGTGACAGTCACATGGCCTGACTGCCACCTTAGACAAAAATTTTCCAAAAGACCTCACCCAGGAATTTACTGGTTCTGTAGAACTCCAAGAGTTCATGATAATCTGACAATCTCCTGGACCACAGGTATTTAATCACATGTCCTAATCTTATTGCAATTTGTTTTTGTTTTGGTTTTCATTTTAAATTCTTGATGAGATCATAGAAAAAGCAAGAGCTTCTCACACAGGGCTTTTGTAACTAGGTTAATACATTTCTATGTCAAATTAAAAGAAAACAATGTCAGCATTTTAATATCATTTTGGTCTGTTTCTAATGAAAAGTATTTTAAATCTTAACTTTTAGTATGGTATTTACTGGTTTATAAAATGACTCTTTTTACATTGTCCTATGCATTTACTAGTTTTTACAGGAAACTATTTTAAATTCTGATATTTGTTTATATAACGTCTTTATCTGTTTTTAAAGGAAATTATTTTGAGCATTTTAATATCATTTTGGTCTGTTTCTAATGAGAAGTATTTTAACTTTTAGTATGGTATTTACTGGTTTATAAAATGACTCCTTTTAAATTGTCTTATACATTTACTGGTTTTTACAGGAAATTATTCTGAATTCTGATATTTGCTTATATAACATCTTTATCTGGTTTTAAAGAAAATTATTTTGGATGTAACATCTTTATAATATATTTACTGATTTCTAAATGTAGCTGTTTAAAATCTTACATTGTTTTAAAGGAAACTTAAAAAGGTTTTTCTAGTCATAGGACTCTAAGACTAGCTAGGTACAAAATGAGCTAAAGTTTTGTGATGGCTAAACCTAAAAAGCTCCTGTGAATTTGCAGTACTCCAGTACCAAATTTTACACGAGACAAGCTGCTACCAGAAAACCACTACAACAATGGGAGGTAAAGAGAAATAGATGACTTGGGTGAAAGATGTAAGATGCAGCCTTCACTGGTTTTAATTCTTGCCTTTTTGCATTGTGATCCAAAGCCTGTTTTTCTAAAATAGAGTACTTTCCTCTCTGATGTTTAATTGCTTCAAGCTTGCTTTTCCATGTCCTAAGCATCACTGCTTTTCACTTATTCCAAAGTGTTTTATAACACTTTAAAAACAAGCCTCAGAGTAAAGCCATTCTGCTTATATAGATAAAGTAAAAAGGATTTTATAAAGTAAAATGTTATTAAGATGATGTTACACAGGATTCCTGAGTTGAATAACTGCCATCCTCATAACTTCAGCTGTGTCTATTTACAAAAGTTCATCAACTGTATGTAATTTCGCCCTAATCACAAATGATCTCCTACATTTAGGGAGAAAACAGCTACAGGTCACCTTATACCTATAAACTTTAATATGACCAAACACTGGTTTGATACTAAAGCCTTAAAAAGGGAGTAAACATTGATTAGTACACCCAGGGAGACAATTTTTATGTTATTACATCTCATAATACTAAGAAATAAAATAAAAAGGTAAACAGAGGTATTAGAAGGACATAAGAATAAAAATATTTTATTAAACCAGATCTATGTAAAAAGATTATAATGATTGGATAGTTCCAGATTGAAAAAGAAAAAATAAAAAAGTCTATACAAGTAATTAAAGGGTTGAGTCAATGGGTTGTTATATAAAAAGATGAGAGAAACTTATGTATGTGAATCTTGGAATTTCTAAGATAATGGTGTATAGGGTCTAAAGAACAAATATATGTTTGGTTTTTATATTAAAAATATTGATGGCAATCCTACTTTCTCCAATGTTTTGCCACATTAAGCTTGCCCCCAAAAGTAAAAACCTCACAACCCACAGAAACAAACTATCATGGAGCACAATTATAAAAACAAAAAGGGGGAATAGAGAGCCTGTGACTCCACATTCAGCTCCAAACAGCATTGTTTAAAATTTTCAAAAATTCAAAATGGAACCTAAATTTGTTAGACATTGGAGTAAACAAGAACAGCAACCAGAGGTACATGGCTCTGTGCTCCCTAGGGATGAGCCTCAGCCTTTTTTGGATCCTGGCCAAAAATTTAAAATATTACAAGACCAGAGACCAAATAGATCTATTAAAAGAAAAGAAAGAAAAACTTAACCCTTTAGCCCAGGAGGTAAGACCCCCTGAGGCCTCTGTCTTCTTTCACAGGTTGCAATAACCTCCAAAAACCTTCTATGGATAATAATATGGAGTTCAACTTGGAAATGGACAGGAGAATCCTCCAACACCCACCAACAGGCTGCGGTCCAATGGAGAATCAGGTCCAGCAACACCTCACGAATGGCCAGCCAGACTACTGCCTTCATAACGCCAGACACTTGGTGGCCTGACCTGCTTGGCCAGAGGGAACTGGGACATTGATGACTGGATAGAGATAGGGGGCCTGGCAGAGTGCTTAAACCCCTGGGAGGCTGAAACAGGATGCAAAAACAGGCCTAGCACCACGTATTAATGCAAACCTTTTTCAGGGAAAAAATAATTCCTATGTATTAGTAATAGTACTGCCAGAGTTAAACTATGTTTCAAAATAGTAAATGACAATCAGTTATGTTTAACAAACTTATGGGGTTTATCAAGGCCCTTTTATTAAATTCTTATTGACTATCCGCTTTAGACCTTGGGCATTTAACAGAGTCATGACCTTTGTATGACAGCAACTTGATTCTCTGGCATCAAAACCTACTTAATTATAGACCTAGGTCTTGGAATGCCCTATATATATGCATATAAAAGGCTCATTATCTTCCCTGCACCTCATAAGCAAAAAGCTGCCTTCAACTGAGAGTGCCAGACAAAGTACTGCAAAGAGAATATCCAAAACTGGGTATGTCGGGGTCTCTTGAAGACATGCCTAACTGCATAGAGGTACATGTCAAAAAATAACTCCAAACCTCTCCCCAGCTAAAAGACATGATTGCCTACAAACAGGCCATGGGAGTTGGGCTTCTGTCTTCCTCTCCGTTTGCAGCCATTATCACCACCCAGGGACCAAGCCTCGATCCTTTTTATTTTCTAAATAAAAGGGAGGAGATGCCAGGAGCCAACCAGACCCCATGTTGAGACTTATCACTATCTTAAAACTTTGCATGGCCTGTGATCTGAATCAGGAATGTTTTCCTGAGCTGATTAGCATATCTCCCCCTTGGAAAGTTTGTTTGAAGTACATTCCTTGGGAGTTACCTGCGACCAGACCTTTGTTTAGGGATATTCTATGGCCCAAGCGACTTCCCCCCTGACGTTCCTTATTGATTATTGTTTCCTGTTTTACTAAGGTGTATATAAGACTTGGAGAAGAAATTAAATCTTGTGGTTTGATCAGAGAAACTGTCTTGCAGCCATCATTTCTCTGTACCTTTTGTTCCCTTCATTCTAGGTTCCTGGGGTGGGGGGTCTCAAGCTCTAGTTGCTGTCCCGCTGGCAGGGACAGAATAGAATAAAAGAGGGCCTTTCGGAGCTGGGAGGAATTACAACAGGTTAAATGCTGAGCAAAATGAGATGGGATAGGATGCAAATATATGGAATGGGGTGTTTAACTGAGAAGGAAGAGCTTTAACACTCAAGTGAAGGGTCTGGCCTTGGCTAGGAACAAGGACACAGCAGTGAAAGAAGGACACAGGTGGGTGGGCATGTGACATAGCAAATTGTGGAATTTTTCTTCTGACTGCTTCAGTTTTTCAGTGCAAAAGAAGCCAAGGTCACTGACTGACAGCAAAGCTAAGGAAGCTGTGTTGGTGTCTTGATGACACAGGACGATTAATGACATAATCATACTGAAGCAGGACTGGTCCAGTCCTGATCTCTGGGTAATTTATGAAAGATCACTAATTGTTCACTCCCAAAATCATTCTCTCTGTCCTCTATCATAGCTCTGCAATTTTTAGCTCAACCCACTATCTTCTAGAACATCCAAGCCCTCTTAGTTATCTATGGCTGCTTGCCTAAGTTTAGCCAATAAGAATTAGATAAAAAATATTGCGTGTGATTTCTGCAAAGTTTTCTGCTATATCCTCTTCTCCCTCCCTTCTTCCCTCCCTCCCTCCCTCCTTCTCTCCCTCCCTCCCTCCCATCTTCTTTTTGATTCTGAAATGTTCACGTATCCTGGTATTTGAGTCTCCTGCTTGGATTAAGAGCTAGTAGGTCTAGTTTCCTTAGCAATCAGAGTTCTGGGCAAATTCAAATGTTTATCTGTTATCCATGGAAGTAAGTGTGAAAATGAAAGTGAAGGGAAGGAAGAGAAAGCAAATACTGAATAGTGTGCTTATGATCCACCAGCTTTATAGGCAAACAGTTCTACAATCAAGGGAAGGGCAGCAGGCAAGCTTCTTGCTTCAGCTTGTTGCCAGGTGCGGCTTCCCCGGGCTTTCTTACTTTTGGGTTCTTGAGGCTTCTTCCCTCTAGGAAAACTCAAAGGAAGCTGAAGCCTTGGTGTGTTAGGCTGAATTAGACAGAGGACAGGGAGATTCTGGCTCCCTGCTTCAGGGCGACGTGAGAATGAAACCCGAGACCAACCTCGGGAGCAGATGTTCTTCATTAAGATCAAGGAAGGGCCAGAGTTTCTATGTAGGATAGAAATGGAGGCTCAGTTTTTATGGCGCTTTGTAAGAGAGGCCAGATATTTGTCTGCGGACCTATTTTCTTGCTTTATTTCTTTCTTTGTTTGTTTCTTTCTTTCTCTTTTACGATTTGAGGGTTTGGGACAGTAAGTGATGGCATTACAGATTTGGTGGTTTGGAACAATTCGTTCTGGCCTATGTTTTCCCAGACAGCGCAGACACTGGGTTAAAAGATGGGGTTTCACACAGTTTCCAGGCAGGGGGTTTCTCAACTTGACTGGAGCTTTTCAAGCTGAGATGTTTATCCTTCACAGAGCACACATCTCCATTTTTGACCGTTGGGATTAAAGGGGAGCTCCACCCATTCAGCCATTTCTTCTTGTTTTTAAGAGAACATTTCTAAGGGGTGCAGTAAAGATGATTAGAAAGAATGTTCAGTGTCATTCTTTATGCTGCAGTTCTACATTCTGGTACCTTCTAAATCTAATTTTTCTTGCCTCTGTGTTTATATTATAAGGTATTGTAAATAAATACTTTGGAACATACCTGTTCATAGAGTAGATATGATACTAGTTTGAGATCTTAAATGTGGGCTATTTTTACTGAAATGACAGTTAAGTTTGGCATATGTCAAACAGTACAAGATCATAAAACAATGCGGCAGTCTTGTGTGGAAAGCCAGGGTGCCCTGCTGGTCAGCAGACCCCCCCACTTGCTGTTAAGCAGGGCAGCTGCTTTTAAGAAGCTGTTTTCTAGTTCTGGAATGTGTGATTTGGAAGCCATGCCTCATGCTACCACTTTTCCTCTGAGCTGCTCTAAAGATGGGGATTCAACAGCTAGAACAGTTGATGCTAACACTGCTGAGGGAGGAGGAAGCGCAGCATCTCTTCCTTCACTAAAAAGTGGCTCGTGGACTAGAAGGGATGATGGTGCTAGTGTCACGTGTGACTGAGCTGGAAAGAAAAGGGAGTGAGCATGGATCAGATGAGAAGGTGGCCGGTAATACTGTGAAGAGCCATTCAAAACCACTGCAGTGGAGGGAAGGACGAATCCATCGACCTGGCCCTTGTGGCCAGGATGGGAAGGGTGGAGATCCTGGCAGCCGCACTGGAGGCTCCAGCGGGAGATGCTGGACTCTTGGCAGACCACTGCTGTTGACCACCCTGTATGCAGTGCTGATCAGAAGAAAACAGAAAGGCTAACCAAGGGATTAGCCAGCCAGAACAGGGCAAATGTCTCTTCTTCTTTCTTGGTCACAGCACAGAACTAAGACAGGTAAAGAGTAGTCAGTGCTTTAAGTTGGGAGTAAGTTTGGTTGCACATAATAAGCAACTTAAGATATAAATGTTCAAGCACGGTAGAAGTTTACTTTTCTCTCACATACACGTTTGGTGGTGAGGCCAGAGCTGCTATTGTATCAGGCCCCTGAGGTGAATGTGCTGGGCCCCTGGACCTTGTTGATTTGCCATGTGTGATTTCAGTCTCCAGGGACTTCATGCAACTACATAGCTATTCAGGCTCTGCCATAAAAACTACTCCCTGTGATAGAAAAGGCAGTGTGAAAGGATACATCCATGACCTTGAAAGACAGTTCCAGCAAATGTGTTTCCCATGGGTGTGCAGTTCATTTTCCTGATCTGAGTCACCTTAACACCTTTAGCCATATCGTCACCCAAACTATGTAATTTTTATTCGATGCTATGTGCTCAGAGGCAGAAGGAAGCAAGCTTAAGGAGGAGACAACTGGCAGCCTCTGTCACAACCGCCTTAGCCATAGGCATTTGGGTTTCAAATAATTTTATATTTCTTAACAACATGTTTCCATTTATATTTTTAAAATTTATTACTTAGGGGCTTGAAAGATGGCTCGGTGGTTAAGAGCACTTGGTTGCTCTTGCAGAGGATCCAAGTTTGGTTCTCAGCACCTACACGGCAGCTAACAACTGCTTGTTTGTGACTCCTGTTCCTTTTCTGGCCTCCCAGGACATCGCATGCATATGGTGAACTTACATCCATCCATGCACATACAATAATGACGCATCCAAAGATGGAACATCTAATACTTTAAAAGCATGTGCTAGTGTTAGTGTTTGCTTCCTCCTTATAATTCTACAACCTGGCACTGCGGCCATCTCCTTTCCCTGTTTGCTAATCTTTTCTCTCCCGTTTCACAGGTACCAAGTCCTGAGTTTATTATTTAGAAATGGTCTTCCACTTTCAGACCAGAGATTGCGGGCAACCTTGATTTGCACCTCCCAGTTCTGGGTGGGACATGCGACACCATATGGGACATCATCAAAGAATCCCGTCCTGCTATTGATGGAACTTTGGAACAGGCACACCAGTGAAGTGACAACAAGAAAAATTAAGGAACCTACCGCACAGAATGTACTAGGAAATCCATTTTCCTCCTGCAGGAAGAGGCTCAGAAGAGGTGACTCAGAGAAGACTCTGGTTTGCTGGGTCGTGAAAAGAACTCGCTAACAGGAGTGGGAAATGGGGCAGCAGGGACGGGAAAGCTGCAGACTGAACTGGACACGCCTGAGTCTCTGGATCTGACCCTACGCAGCACCACTCCCGGCTTACAGCGTGTGAACTGGAACTTTGCCTTTGCACACACGTACACTATGGTGACACGAGCAGCCGAGTGAGTGGAGAGACTGCACCTGAGGGGGTTAAGCGTCTCCATGTCTCCTTGCTTCCCTCTTCTACACAGGGCTAATCCAGCAGGGTTCCTTGTGAATAGGATTATCTACACAATAAACCATTCCATGGAAAACAGCTTGTGGAACAGCATCGCTAAATATACCAGTCTCTTCATTCTGCATTGTGTTAAAATATCTGAGAAACGCTTCAGTAAGGAGCCCAGTACGGGCCTTTAGAACCGCCAGTGCCTTTTAATTTTGTTTGTTCAGTCACGTATTTTTCCTAAAAGATCTGCTTTGAGTGATGTTTTTCTGTAGGTTCACCTTTTTTTTTCCCTGTAGTTTCGCCTGAATGAATATTCTAGGTCACAGGTCAGTGATAACAGTTAACAGTTAAGTGTTTGTTTTTTTGTTGTTGTTGTTTTGGGTGGGTTTTTTTTTTTTTCTTTTTTGGTTTTGTTTGCTTTTGATTGAAAAGAAGAAGAAGAAGAAATTGCCATTGTAGGTTAAATAAGAATGTCCCCCGTAGGCTTCAAGTATTTAGGCATTTGGTCCTGCGTTGGTGACGCTGTTTTGGGAAGTTTTAGGAGATGTGGTCTTATTGGAGGAAGTACATCACTGAGGGCAGCTTTGAAAATTTTTAAGCCTTGCCCACCTTCCAGCCCCTCTCTGTTTCCTGTGCCTGCTTTCGTGAAGATGTGATCTCTGGGTTTTCTGGCTTTCTCCTCCAGCCATGTCCTACCACCACGCTTCCTCTGCCATTATAGACTCTCCTCTGGAGCTGTAAGCCAAATAAACTCTTCCTTCTGTAAGTTGCCTCGGTCATGGTGTCTTATCACAGCAACAGAAAGTCACAAGTACAGTCGTTGAGGTGGGTTCTGTCTTCATGGTCTAAGCCTTGTTGAACTTTGGGAATTATGCCACAGCTGTTCAGACTTCTGACACATTAAAGATGACTCTTTTCCTAGCTAACAAGCAGCGTGCTACATAAAATCAAGCGGAAATGGGAGGTTCGCCACATGGCACACTAGAGGGCTAAGACTTACTCTGTAAAACATAAATTAAAAAAAAAAAATCACTTGATTTTCAGTGTATTTCAAATCAACCTGATGTAGAGCAGGTTGGAAGTTATTTTGGAATCAGAGTGTGCATTTTTGTTTAAGTTATTTACATATGTATATCTGTAAATATGCACACACATGTATTGACAGTCTTCTATAGCACAGAAGAACAAAATAAGACTTGGTAGTTCTGATTAATCATATCAAGACCTGAGACACATTAGCTCTTTTGGGGGTGGTGATTCACATGAGATCCAAACAGAGCACAGTATGAGATTCTGACAGAACACTGTAAGTAATATCATCATTTTCTAGTTCATTCATTAGCCAACTCCTTTTGAAAACCAGAGGAATATTAAATTATAGCATATTAAATTTCATTTCAAGATGTAAAGATATAATGATCAGTTTTCAGGATGTTAGTGTGGGGCTTAGGCTCTTTCTTTCTTCTCAGCAGTGAGCCAGTCCTGACCCTTATAAGTAAAATTTAAATGTGCCCCGCACTACACATTCAGCCTCTTGCTCAGCTTTATTTGTATTCCTTACCCCTTGTCATTTTATCATATACTAAGCAATGAGATTTTATTAATATTTTTATTTAGAATAAAAGGACTAGAAAGGCTAAGAAAGTTGTTTGTCAGGTTGTCTGTTGGGTCCCACCTTCCCAGAACAGTTCCTGACTCACAGTGTTAAAAATATTTGACCAAGGGCTAGAGAGACAACTGCTCTCGCTGAGGACTTGGGTTCAGTTTCAAGCACCTACATAGTGGCTCACATCTGTCTGGAACTCCAGTTCCAGGGGATCTGATGCTTTTTTCTGGACTCTTGATGGCACTACATACATGTACTTTACATACATACGTGAAGGCCAAACACTCATACACATAAAATTAAGTACAATATAAAAAATTCAAAAGTAATACTTTATATAAAGTCTCACTCACCCAGGGCTCAGGGATCATTGCAGAGTTGGGGGCAGAAAGATTGTAAGAGCCAGTGAGGAGGTATGTGACCGTATGGAAATAGAGTCCAACAAGCTCCTGAGACCTTCTCATATGAACCTACAGCAATGGTTTCAGAATGCTCAAGACCCATGCAAACTCAAGAAGACAAACATCAGCATCGAACTGGAGACATGGGTAGCAGACCCCAAACTTTGCTGAAGAAATATTGGCAACTGATGACTGTTGGGTGATGCTGCACTAGTCTTCCTAAAGAGAGGGACTCTGGGTAGGCTGATGAAACCTCAATGGATGAACCTGCACCGAGGAACATTTGTGGACACTGACTTGACACACTAGACCTTAACACAGATGAAAGACTGTATGGATTCCAGTTGGGGGCTATTGGAGGCATGCAGGTGGGAAAGGGACATACAGATGATTACAATTGATTGAGATGTTCTCTATGAAACACACATGTTTTAATAAAAAGCATTTAAAAAGTAATAATAATACTTGAAGAATAAGTCAACAGAGAGCGATGTACATGTCCCCCCGCAACAGGTCTAGCCTGTATACTTTCTAGAACTCTTGTACAGAAATGTTACTTTGTGTCTAAAGCCAGCTCTGCTCACGGAATTGAGACCCTCAGAGAAAGCAGTGTCTAAACTTGAGGCATTAGGAGTCTTATTTTCATTTTCTCCTCTTCCTCTGCTTCCTCCCTAGATTATTGGAATGACATTTTCCATGAACTCGGTGTTTCTGTCTTGGTTCCTCTATAATGTCAGCATAAAACTGGAAAAACACTCCTGAAAGTCTACTACTGATTTCCATAGCAAAAGAAAACAAAATCCAAATCTAGGTGCTGTGTATCAATTCTCTTGCAAAGCCTGAGTGTGCTGTGGTGCACAGTGTTGATAACGGACTGGCTGGCCCCTCTGACTTCGTCAACCCACTGCATTTGCTCCTGTTCAACAAGGCTTCCTAGCTGACATGCACATTAGGATGTGGGTGCATTCTGCTGGTTCCTCCTCTGGGCTTTACTGCTTGCTCCTCTAGGCTTTGAAGTTTTGTTTACCCAATTGCTTTCCCATCAAGCATGTTATACATTGGAAGGTCCGGTCTGCCATTCTGGGTGTTCTCTTGCTGTCCTGAACTCTGCTCCGTAGCATTTGTCAGCATCCACATAATCTACTTTTCTCTGAGGCATATCATTTATTGTCTGTCTCCCCTCTATGAGGGTATAAACCTCTTTTAGTTGGAGTACTAATATGCTCCAGGGACCTAGAACAGCCGCTAATGCATAGCTGCTACTCCAAAGTTGCTTATGGAATGTAGGAAGGTTTATATAAGTCATGTCTGTGGATCCCAGGAAAACAGGAAACAGATACTACAAGTCCCAGATGCCTTGAAAAGATGGTCAACAACTAAGAAAAGATCACGCAGGGCAGCTGAAAGTCCAGTCTGCTTAGAAACTACTTTAGAACCCGAGCCTTTGAAATGTTCTTATCATGATCAAGTTCATTTTTGGTAACTCCTTATTGGCCTAGAGAGAAAATACTCTGTGGATGACTTAGACTCATGCAAGCTGCCACAAAAGAGTATGGTTAGGATCCAGCCAGTTAAACACCCCTGTTATCCTAAGTGTGAGGAAGACTTTTCATTTTGCACGTCTTTCATGAAGTAATTAAATTTTCTTAGAAAGTTCTCAGTGGATTTTGTGGTGAACTCGGTCAACAGATGCATAGCTTCAACGCCATGCAAAAATTATTGCAATGATAAAGCACAAAATGACATGAGACCAAAGGCTTTTGCATTATGTAGTTTTAGTTCATGGATCCTAAGGAAGGTAATGGAGGGTCATGGCACTTTGTACACTGTTCTTTATTAGATAATTCTTTTCTTTGTTATTATTATTAGTTCATAGGACATTAAGCCTAGTGCAAATGTCTTAGCAGCACACTATACCATCAGGCTCACAGAGACAATCTTACCTTGAGAATAAGCCTTGTCCCTAGGTTAATTTATACTTCAGTGGTTTGGACCATGAAATTGCATTTTCCTTAGCAGAATTAATTTTTCCCAGGTGATCTAATTCCATTTCAATTCTCTATGTAACTGAAGAACAAATTTTCACACATCTATGGAGAAAAGTGCTAATAATCTGAGCACAGACTCGGCTTATTTCACTAGAAGCCAACACTTCAAGTTCAGCCTGGGGTCCTGCACTTGCCTCTCTGCATTCTCTTTTTCAGGATGGAGGGGTTCCTCGTTGCTCTGGCTCTCACGGGTGGGAGGCTTTGAGGAGCAGAATGCTCAGCCCTGCAGGTGGAAGATGTGGCAAGTGGTGTGTGGGAATGAGAGGCAGGGCTCAGTCCTGGGCAGTTTGTCAGATGGACATAGAGCCTGCAGCCCGGAAGTGTGGCTAAGCAGGCTTGATCTTTCTTTGTCCTTAATTGTGTTGGTTTTCATATGGTTTTGCCAATCTTGGGTGTCATCGGTGCCGCTAGAGTAGTGTTGGAGTAGCCATCCTACAGCTCAACAAGAAACAAACCTTGTTTCTCTTCTCTTTCTGCTCTCCCTCTCTTTCTAAGATAAAGAGACCAATACCGAGGTGTCAGGGAAGAGTAAAGTTGGGAGGAAGCAGAGAAACAAGAGTTTGGAGTGTGTAGGAGGAAAAGCCTGAACAAGGACTTATCCTCTGTTGTTACCTGCTCTGTTGTCTGACAATTTCGGCTGTCATCTCGGGATTTATAACGAGCTTAGGCCAGGCCAGAAAAGAAATGAAAGAGCGGCAGAGCATTAGATGGTGACGAACAGCAGAAAGGAAGGGGCCCAGATCCTACCGACGAGCAAGTGTGATAGAAACCATCCTTTCATCCATCAGTCATGCCCTGATCGGAACTTGCTCTGTAGACCAGGCCAGCCTTGATCTCAGAGAGATCCACCTCCCTCTGCCTCCTGAATACTGTGTATCACCATTCCCAGCTTATTTACTAGACATTTAATTTTATTTTATGTGTATGAGTATGTTGACTACATATATGTAAATGTTCCCATGCTGTGCAAAGCCCAAAGAGGTCAGAGGGAGGGTGTCTGATCCCCTGAAACTAGAATCGGATAGTTGTTAGCCACCATGTGGGTGCTGGGAATTGAACTTGGGTCCTTTGCAAAAACACCCAATGCTCTTAACCACTAAGCCATCTCTTTAGCCCCCTAATAAGCAGTTTTAAAGGGTTTCATGTATGTTGGTTTAAATTTCATAGTATCTATGTAAAATGTAGACATTTACTTTTACTTCCATTTAATGTATGGGGAAATCGAGCACAGGATTATGCAGGGTTATCATTCAGGGTTATGCAGATGATTTAGTAGTACGCACTGCTCATTGTATTGGATACTTGTAACGGTAAGAGGAAAATCCAAAGCTGCTTCTATTACTTGTTTTGGGGTAGGAGTAGCTTTGTCAGAGTTCTAAGGTATGAGCTTTGCAGTTCTATTGTAGGAATGCTATTTTACATGCAAATAGGATTGAACCAGAGCAAAAATACATAATTCTAAATCGAGACTGTATAACTTTTCATAGAAATAAATCTTTTTGCACAAACACCATAGAAATACTGGGTTATCCAAGAAGTTCTAAGAGATAAATGAGTTTGAGAAAGTGGCTCTTTGGCAGATGTTGTTACAGTCTGGATGTAAAGTGTCCCCCACAGGCTCTTATGTTTCCACACTGTAGGGCGCTAAGAAATCCCAGTTGACTGGCCCGTACCGCATGGTCTGGACAAAATGGAGCTGAGAGGAAATGAAACAAAGGCCGACCAGAGGAAACAGATACCTAACATGATAATTACGTGAACTAGGGGCGTAAATGCCATTGGAGGAGAGTTACTCCCTTCCTTGTGAACATCGACAACTATAGCCTCTACGTAAAGTGAAATCATGATGGGACTGACCGTTAAAATGATTGGTTGAGAGATTGGCGCCATAAGCCAATGACTGTGGGTTTTGCCTTTATATTGTGTGCATTGGTTTCAATAAAGGCTTCCTGCTTGACACGGACCGGATTCGTCTGGTTTACTCCGGGGGAAAGACGGAGAGGGGAGCCATGCACCAGTCCCCCACTCCCGGCAGGGCAGACCTGCGCACCTGCCCTTCCCTTGGCTCTCTGCCTCCGACGACCGGGGACCGGAGTAATCTGCGAGCACCGGAACCTCTGCCGCAGCGTGCGACAGACACTTGCTCTCTAGTTAGTGGCATGTTTGGGGAGTTTGTGGAATATTTAGGTTTTAAGGCCAAAATGGAGAAGTGGGTTGCTGGGAGAGGGATGGCAGAAGGTTGAGCCTTCAAGCCTGGCTCCACGTTCTGAGCTAGATCTATTGGTTGCTGGCAGAGGGATATCGGAAGGTTGAGCTCTATGTCCTCATCTACCCAGATGTAAATAAGCTTCTATGACCACAGTTGTAAGTGGCTCTGGCCACCACATTGTCCCTGCCACTACACAAGCATGGGCTGGAACAAACCCTTTCCCCTAAGTTATTCTTCCAGCATCACAGTGACGGGAAATGTGAGCAAATACTTTCTCCAATAGGCTTTTATGCTTAGTGCTGGGACAGTCTTAGGAGAACTGATAGAAGCCCTGCTGCTTAAGAGATGTGAAAGAGCTAGGAATTATCAAGACAGGACAATGCATTTTCTCTGTTTTATATTCTTTGAGCCTTGGTGGAAATACATTCCCTGTTTTGAAGAGTTGGGTTGTATTATACTCATTTTTTAAATTTTGAATCCTACTACTGTTACATTATTAAGATACAACCAAATGATCAAATGATATCATAATATTTTACAATAGATTTCCCATAGGATAAAACTTTATTTTTTGAAAGGCAACTATGGAAAATTAAAGGAGTGAATTTAATATTGAGATTACTTGTTCAGGTTACAATGTTAGATTCAGATTGAAACCTATGAAGATACTGTGGGTCTTGTAAAGCATATATGCTTGTAAGTGATCACATTCAAAAATAAAATGCTATTTTTTTCCTGTTGAATAAATAATAATAACACAATATTCACCAAGCAGGTCACAATGCAGAAATTAACTGCTCACTGTGGTACACATTCATTGGGAAATGCCAGGACTGACCATGATGACTGCAACAATGTCATTTTTTGAACATAAACTTGCAGTGAGCAGCTGTTTTCTCTGGCTTGGCCATGACCATTACTAAGGAGGGTCAGGGCAGCTGATGCACAACCTTTGCTTCATGGAGGGAGTTTGGTGGGAGCTTCTCAATGTGTCTTGCATGACTAACGCACTTTCCTGAGATCCTCACAAATCCTTCTTGCTCCCTGAGAGGGTGTAAAAGTTAAAAACAATTGAGCATTCGGGGGAGCGGGGCTTTTGGATGGTATAGCTGCCCCTCAGTCTCCTAGGGCACTCAGTGGTGCCACCTTCAGGGGCTGTTCAAGCAGTGGGTGGAACTCTTCAAGGGAGACTTGATGCTTTTTGTTATATGATAGCCTCAATAACCTCAGCAAACTAAGTGACACATTTAGCTAGACCTGGATGGAATCCTGCTCCACAGGTGCATTCTCCATGTGAACCAAAGAGTCTCTGAGGAAAAGACACACAATCTCCCAAAGCAAACATGCCTAAAATACTGACATTGACTCAAACCTGAGGTCCAGGCAGGGATGTTTGAATTACACAAAAAAGTGAAATGAAAGCAGTCAATTTCTGATGAAAATAGGAATCTTGACCCAAGATTGAAGTAACAGAAAATGTGAATTGCTAAGCGTTTGACTCAGCAGTAGACTGACTCCCTAGCATGCAGATAACCCCCAATTCGATCCCCAGTAATACAAACACACACACACACACACACACACACACACACACACACACACACACACACACAGAGCGAGAGGATATGAAACCTGCTTACTGAGAGAGTATTCAACTCATTTCAAATTTTTAGCAGTGTTTTGTTCAACCTTGCAGCACTCCTAAAGTTTCCTGAAGTGTTTCTAAAAGCACTTGGGAAGTTGCCAGAGTCCCCCTCCATACCCCTTTCCCATTTTCTTGCCTAATCACTAATACTTTAAGTTCCCCAATGGCTGGAAACCTCCCCTTCATTCAATGTGCAGTGACTGATCATCTGTTAAGTGACAGGCACATTCTTCTTACTTCATCTCTATAATCATCACGTAAGAATTCAATGAGGAAACAGTCTCTTTGTTCCTTTTCAGGAAAAAGAATCTTAGATTGACAAAGAAGAAATTTATTAGAAAGTATTCTAAAAAAGCAATACTTAAGGGCGTTCAGAAGGAAGAGAAGCAGGATCCAACCGTGGGAAAGCTGGGTAGACTACAGCTTCATCCAAGCCCCTCAGAATTACTTCACACTGCAGGGCCCTCAGAGCTGCACCTGGTGGGCCGGAAGGGGTGGATCTTGACAGCAGTGTGCTGACTCGTAGCTGAATGCAAGCCACTGTGCACTGAGGCCAAGATCCTGAACAGTTCTTCCCCTCGGAAGATAACTGAGCCCTGAAGCTTCCGGAGTCAGGTTTTCATTTCTGGAGAGGGATGTGGGCAACACAGCCTTTATCTAATTCTCACTCTTGGAAGTAGAGCCTGAACTGACAAAGTCTTGAAAGGTTCTTCTATGAATGTGAATTTACATTAAAATATAAACATCTGGTTACAGACAAGATAAACAAGTTTATTTGAAGAAGAAGGAAATGGAAAAATGATTCTGCCAGCGCAGGGAGAGAGAATGGGCAATGAAAGAAATGTGGGAGGAAGGAAGGGAGGGAGGAAGGGAGAAAGGGGAAAGGGGGAAAGGAAGGACAAGAAGGGATGGAAATAACAAAGGAGGGAAGGAAGAAAATGTTTAAAAAGAGTTCTTATTTGCTGTAAGAACAGGTCTGTTTTAAACAAAATTCATTTTACTTGCACTAGGCAAATTCTAGATGCTCTCATACCTTCTGTAGACTGGGCTTGAGGTGTAGAGAAGAGCAAATACTGAGTGCCCTAGAACCGTCTCCTACCTCTCCTAAGCTGCAGGGTGTCTATGTCTGCACTTGTGTTTTCAGTTGATGGGCTGGTTTCTATGGGTTGATGGGCTGGTTTCTATGTTAAGGCCAGGTGGATCTTTCCAGGCCTTTGAAAGGAGAAGAGTTTTGAGAACACACCCTTTCGGAAAGCTTTTTGAGTAGGTGGCATTTCTTAAGTTAGAGTTTGAAGTGAGAGATGCATAATCCACAGATAAGTGTGATGTTATCACACTTACCAGTATTTGTGATTGGCAAAGCCTTCTGGAGACTGGCAGCCTTTAACAGCTCTATTTTTATTAGTGCTTGGAGTTCCAGACAAATCTCCACAAGTGAGACCAAAAATTCATGTTGGTTACATTTAAGAAAGTCAGAAAAAAACGAAAACTATCTTAGTCTGAAATACTTAAGAAGTCCTTATATAATCTGGAAAAAATGCATAACATTTATGTATGTATACCATGACATTATTTTCCAAAATTAAAGAAAAACATTCTTTCATAGGGATGTTTTTGCAGGCTGAAAAAGGAATTGCAAATTTGTGAGCCAGTGTTCCTGCCTGGAGAGTTAAACCTCAAAATAATGATATGGTGATAATGTTCTCAACATTTGGTAAGTTCAGTTGGAGTCAGATTTAGAATGTTTATACCTTAAGAACTTGCGAAAAAGCTGTAAGTGCAAACTCATATTCACATGGCACTCCACTTAACGAGTTGTTATGTGATAAGCCCAGAAGAAAAAATAAAAAAGAAAAGAAAAAGAAACATGGAGAGCACACTAAATGTCTTCATCTCACACTGTCCTCCCAAGATTAACACCAGTTTTCCTCAGAGGCATGAAAGAAGGTAAGTGCCTGACATTTTAACACATCCAACAGCGAGGAAAAAAATGACAGAATACTTTGAAAAGGCTGAAAAGATTCAGTCTTACTGGTGGTACTTAGGTTGTTTTGGAAAAGAAAAGGAGATATTTTAAAATACTCTTTTATCCTACTTTTAATTCCTTTTTTTTTTTTTTTTTTTGGTAGAGAAGAAAAAAACGGGCTCATTCCAAATGGCTGAAAAATGGCATCAGATTAATGTTTATAGAGAATATTGAAGCACTTACAATGCATATCTTTCATGTTAGAGATGAGACATTCTTCATGAATGCTGAAGATCTCCCACTATGATGTGGATGACACTGGCAGATGATCATCATGTGCCAGAGAAGTGGGTTCAAGGATGCTTTAATGGAATGAGAGAACATAAGGAACCAGAATCAGGTGTTTCTGAGGTATTCAAGGTGTGGAGACATGGACTGGAAAAGATGAAAGCAGAAGGTACTCTCTACCAGCTAATTTAACTTAATAGGCATTAAGTTCTCAAGACAGGTGAGAAAAAGAGGAAGCTCTGTATGAAAGAGGGTTGGTTGAGATGGTACACACAGACAATGCCTCTCCGGAGAAAGCTGAAAGCGCAGTGCTCTGTGGTCTCTCTAACCTACAGCCATAATTCTCATGAAGATTGAAAGATGAGGGAATAAATCAAAAAGTTCTAGTATGAACATGGAGATAGGTGTCACCTTTCACTATGTTTATGAAGAGATTCTCACTGAGTGAGAAAGAAACTTTCTATTTTTGTGGAAAATGGCAAGGTCTGAGGGCTGGAAGAATACTGTAAAAGGAGTCTGATGCGATCTGCTTTGACATGGGAGTTTGTGATCTGGGTTTAGAACAGTGGCTCCAGTGAGAAAGTGGCCAGCACTGGGTGGAAATATCTGAGACCCAGAAGGACAGTGTCTTGACCATTGGAAATAAAGTGGCATTTTAGCCACATTTTTGAAAAACATCTAGTCTTGACCCCATCAAATGCAACTAGGCTAGTCCACATTTGTAATGGATCTAAACTGCTTGTGTTTGATTTCACAATAAAGACTGGTACTCTGAGAGACCCTGAACCACCAGGGACCTGCTGCCAGTGGGCAGGCTGAGGTTGTCTTCTTGACTCCCCAGCCCTTGGCTTCTTGTACGACGTCACCTACCTCCACGTTCATACTAGAGCTTTTTGATTTATTTTCTCATCTTTCAATCTTCATGAGAATTGTGGCAGGTATTGCTGTGGAGCACTGTGCTTTCAGCTCTTTCCCTGGAGATGCATTGTCTGCATCTGTGTGTACCATCTCAAGCAGTCCTCTCTCATGCAGATTTTGCTCTTTTCATCGCCTGCCTTGAGAAGTTAATGAATATTAAGTTAAATTAGCTGGTAGAGAAAACCTGCTACTTTCATCTTTTCCACTCAGCGTCTCAACTCTTCTTGACTATCTTAGAAACACCTGCCTCTTGTCCCTTATGTTCTCTCAATCCATTAAAGCATCTTTAAACTCACTTCTCCCCTTGTCCGCCATCATCAGCCAGCTCCATCCACATCTTGGTTGGAGGTCTTCAGTGTCTTGCTGTTAAGCTCAAAGCCTTTTGCCATACGTCCTTCACACTGCTGCCTTGGTTGGCTAAAGATTTACTCTCTTCTACTGCAGCCAGTCTCTTCATCTCATCTGTGGATCCCATCTCATTCTGTTTTCTCAGAATAATGATAATGGTTCCCTTTTTTCTACGATTTTATTTCCTCTTCTGCACATTCTCTACCAGATTTAAACATCCTGGTCTCTTCTTTCTTCAAAAAGATTTCCATCTCCGATTTTCTTTCTCATCTCAGTTTTTATCTCCCTGTGCTGGATAACTTCAGTTGGCAAACTGTCCCACCTGGGTCGGGGGAACCTCATTTGAGGAACTCTCTCCATTGAATTGGCCCGTGGAGGCATCTTCTCAATTGTTGCATGATGTGAGAGGGCCCAGCCTACGCTGTGGGTGGTGTCATTCCTGGTCAGATGATCCTGTGTTGTATAAGAAAGCATGTTGAGGGGCTGGAGAGAATGGCTCAGCACTTAAGATCACTGACTGCTCTTGAAGGGGATCCAGGTTCAATTCCCAGTACCTCACATGGTGGCTAACAGTCATCCTTAACTCCAGTTCTAGGGGAATTGATCGTTTTCTTCTAATCTCTAAGCACATTGCTCGACACGGTGAGCTTACATACTTTGCAGACAATATACTCAGATATCTAAAAATAAAAATTGAAAAACAAAACAAACAAACAAAAGAAAGCAGCCTGAGCATCAACCAGAGGAACAAGCCAAGCCCATAAGCAGTGTTCCTCTACGGTCTATGCTCCAGGTCCCTCCCTTGAGTTCCTGCCTTAGCTTCCCTTGATGTTGGACTGTGAGCTGTAAGCCAAATAAATCCTTTCCTCTCCAAGTTGGTTTTGGTCAGTGTTTTTATCACAGCAATAGAAACTAACTGGAACGTTCTTTCCTTCACAGGAAAATTTAATAAAGAAGAGCAATAGTATTTGCTGATTTCATTTTCTTCCTGCCTACATTTCTCACCATAGTCAAGCTGCATCGGTTGGATAACTACCCTGTGCAGCTGTCATAGTTTGACTCACTGGCATGTCTAACACAACTCACCACAGGCTTCTCATAGTTTTTAGGACAAGGTTTACCTGTATTTAAAGGAGTTGTTCTGACTGGTCCTTTCTAGTCTCTTCGCAGGGGTCATGTTATTATTGCTTCTTAAGCATTAGGCTCAGCCTCATTCCATTTTCTCTTAATGAGCTTAAGCACTCCCATGATGTTGGAGCAGAAATGGATACTGAGATCTCCCACATCTAAAATCTCTCTTCGAGCTCCAGTCCACGACTATACACACTTACTGGTTATTTTTCATTGTACACTGTATTGGTGTTTCAGATCAATTCATCGAAACCTGAACTTACCTTATACTCCTGACAGCCTGTTTTTCTTCAGGTGTATTTTAGAGAACAGTGCTGTACCATACACCAACACAGCTATGTCAGAAACATGGGACTCATAAAAAGATTCTTAGCAAACCTTCCCTCTCCATCTTGGCACAAATTAGTCACCAAGACACTTTGATCCTGCTTCTTATCTCTGTCAAGTCCATCCCTTGCCTCAGTTGAGCATGACACTGTCCTCTCACAAGAACATAAGCACAGCTTTCCTTGTCTCCAGTCACTTTCCCACCTACAGTAAGAATAATCGTTTCAAAATCTGAATGTCTTGATGTGTGATTACCTTGCTTCAAGGACTTGAACATCTTCCCAAAGTCCTGAAGTTCAACTCCATTAATTTCCCATCTCTGTGGCATTCGTTACCTCTCTCATAATTCACAAAACCAGATTATTTCTTTGCTGTAGTGATATTCAGTCACTCTAAGATGCAGCTTTTTGTTATTGCTTTCTCTTCTTCACCAGCTTCTTTACCCGGCTGGCTTCTCTTGCAATTCAACCTAAGTATCTGTTTCTCTGGGAAGTTTCTTAATCCTTTTCCACCTGCTTCCCATCTCCCTTGCTGTAGAGAGAACTGCAAGTCAGTTTCCCCACACAGCTCCCTTGCGGTATAGCTGGCCCTCTATCTTCCTAAGTTTTATGTCCTTGAATTCAGCCTACTGAAGGTCACAAATTATGTGGAAAAATCATAACACTAATAGCATGTTTATTCTTGTTACTAGTCTTTAAATAATACACAACTATTTGCACAGCATATGTGTTGTCATGCTATTTAGACACAATTTTAAAGAATATTGTAGCATGTGCATAGGTTATATGCAAATATGACACTACTTTACACTAAATGTTTGAGGATGTGAATGCCCTGGAACCAATCTCCTGTGAACATTGAGCTTTGACTGTGTCATAATTTCACCTCATTGTCTTTAACTTTTCTTCACTAACTCCAGTAGAGCAGTGATTTTGGTTAACTTTAATCACCATTATTTCCCTAGACCTGTGGCCTATGTAATAAAATTTTGCTGCAGAAATTTCTAATTCGATATGTGAAAAATACTAAATGTCCAGTGTATTTGAGGATAGAAGACTGAAACACATAAATGTATAGAATAGAAATATATAAATGCATGCAGGTACCTGTCTAGAAATTTATAACTAAAAAGTAAAGACAAGACTTTCTTCCTCAACCTTCTCAGTAATACTAACTAAAAAAGACCTCATCGTGATGTTGATTTGATTTAAGGAAGGATCAGGAATGGTGGACATATATTAAGACAGAAAGCACATTTGAAATCAGTCAATCTGAGGCCCCAAGGCCAAACTGGAGGTTGGGCGTCAGTCTGTAGGGCATGCTTCAAGTAGAATATCAACTAATAAAGCAAGAAATAAGACAAAAGGTTGTTTGGGGAATAACAGGCTTCTGTGTCCTGATATAGAACTCCTCCTTTTTGTGCATCCAAGGAACACACTGTTGTTGACAGTCATCTGTATCTCTTACGTATACTTGGAAGAATCACAGTTTTAGCTATTATGGTCGACCTAATCTCAATTCATGGAATTTAAGGAGACATAAAAGACACTACAAAAATCTATTTTGTTTGGGTAAAATCCATATCATATTAACAAATATGAGTAAATGGCCAAGTATTCTATTTGCTTTGGGCTTTTAAGAAGTTTTGATAATATAGGTATATATATATTTAGCCTTCTTTCAAAATGTTAAAGTTTCTTCCAAATATACAACATTGATTGTGATGTTTAATCCTCATTGTCAACTTCACTGGATTTAGCATCACCATGGAAACACACTTCTGGGCATGTCTGTGAGGATGTTTCCAGAATGATTTGACTGGCCCTATCTCATGGGCTGGGGTCGAGACCTGAATGGAAAGATAAAATCAAGCTGAACATCATCATTCATCTGGTTTTGCTTCCTGAATGATGTGAGTATGTGACAAGCTGCTTCCTGTTCCTACTGCCAGGCCTTCTTTGCCATGATGGTCTGTATTAGCCAAGGTTAAGCCAAAGTAAACCCTTCTCTTAAGTTGCTTCTCATTACATTGTAGCAACAAAATGTAACAAATATCTTTTAACATACATATTCTTAAACTACAAGTCATATGTTTGTAAGATAGGAATATTAGTACTATGTATACAACATTATTATGATAATTCAATTAACTGAGTTTTCATCTTGTTTTATTCTTATTGTTATATGAAGAAAAAAACCTTGCTATTTTATATCCCACTGAAGTGAGGTGATGAGGAAGCTCATGACTGGTACAGTCAGGGAGTTTAGCCAAGGACTTTGATTTTCCCAGAATCTCTTTGTTCGTCCCAGAGTCGTTCTTGTTCTGCTAAATTAACGCAGGGATTACTGGTTTTATAAACAGCAGAGACACACTTTTAGGGAGACTTTCTTAGGGAGATATCAATAAACATCTATTCACCCTAGTGAGTACCAACAATAGACCCAGGAAACAACCCACTGGAATTTAGCTTAGTGGACCAGGGAGTTTGCTCTGGTTACTTACAGGAATGTTGAGGAGGTGTAAGGATGACACCGGCAGCTGCAGACTAAGGAAAGCTGCAACCCTGGGCTTCCTTTCCCTAGCAATAGTCACTGCTTCAATAACCTTGGGGAGGGAATTGTGGTCTTGTGAAATTTCAGGAGTCTCTTGATACTTGTGAATTTCATTTGTTTCCTGACTCTTAAGGAACCTACTATTCCTTGGAGGTGAAATGTTTCACTTCGGAGTAAATGATACAACACCCTTCCACAGCATGTCCACATCTGTCGAGACCTGAACCCCTGAATGTAAAGTTGCTCAGTTATGCCTGGCACATAAAGAGTGTTCAGAGATTGCCAGGGTTTTGCATTATTAATCTAGTGAATAAAAGACAGGGACGAGCCTGTCACCACCTTGTACATGAGGAAAGATGTGTGACAGCCAGGAAGCTCTTTCAGGATATTAGCAGTTTAAAGCAGGAAGAAAGAACGTTTCCAGGGCATCTTTTAACCTGACCTTATTCACTCCATGACAAGAGTGGCATGCAGTGAATCCCATGGGAAAGATAAATCAAAATTTCCATGTGAGATTTTAATATGCATACCCACTTGAGAGTTTCTCCTGTTGGGAAGTAGTTTACTGTCTCTTCTTGTAGTCACAAAGACTGTACAAAATGTAGAAATGCAAAAAAGACCTTTGTATTTCAGAAGCTTATCAACTATACTTATTCTTGGAACCATGATATATTACAAATTGTGGATAACATTATACTATTTTGCTTCTCCGTTGCTGTGACAAAACACTCTGACCAATACCACTGGGGGAAGAGAGAGTTTATTTGGCTCACATCTCCTGAGTCACACAGTTATCAGGGAACCCAAGGTAAGAACTCAGGACAGGAACCTGGAGGCAGGAGGTGGAGCACAGGCCATCGAGGAATGCTGCTTACAGGCTTGCTCCTCTGGCCCATGCTCAGTCTGCTTTCTTATACAATAGACAACAACCTGCTCAGGGATGGCACAACCCACAGTGGGCTGGGCCCTCCAGCAGCACTCAATCAACAAAATACTCCAGGGACTTGTCTATAGGCCAGTCCAATGGAGGCAATTCCCTAGTTGAGGTTTCTTCAACCCATGTGTGTCAAGTTGACACTAAAGCTATCCAGCACAAGCATTAAATCAATGTATTAAATACTCCATAAAATTGTTAATGACAGGATATCCTCATATGATTTCAAAAGATGTCTATTTATATCCTGGTCATATCATATCAACCTTCTGCTTCTTTAGAGAAAAAACTGTCAAATTGGTTCATTGGTCTTTGTAATTCAGGGAGGAGAGTCTATGCCACACAAAAATTTTAGGTTTCTTGAAATAAATACAACTGAAAGACATAATGAAAGTACCGAAAATTAGAGAAAAATTTCACAAAGGATACAAATTAACTTCTTTCATAATTATGCTCCACCAAATAAACATAAGTAAAAGAGTACAGAAAATATTCAGCAAATTTTATATCAACTACAAAGATGTTCAGTAAAAAGAAAGCATGTTTACATATTTATTTAAATTATGCTAACACCTATGTATGAAATTTTTACACATCTTGTAAAAATATTCCAATCTTTATTTTCCTAACATTTTATAACATAATATATCATCATTAAACAAATGCGACAGTTGAATACCCTTTTGTATTGACTATATACTCTTAAAATGTATGTGGTTGTGTGTGTGTGTGTGTATGTGTGCTACAGCGTGTGTGAAGATCAGAGCATTACCCACATGAGTCAGATCTCTTCTTACAGTATGTGGGTTCTGGGAATTGAACTTGTTAGGCTTGGAGGAAAGCACTGTAATTCATTGAGTTATCTTGCTCGTCTTATTGACTATATATTTTTATACTTCCATTGAAGAAATTTGAATTTTAAGCATGGCATGGTACATGCCTTAAATTTCAGCACTCTGAAGGCAGAGGTAGGCAGATCTCTGTGAGACTGTGGTCAACCTGGTATACATAGTGAGTTCTAGGCCAGTTGAGGCTACAGAAAAGTTGTCTCAAAAAAAAAATAAAACAACAATAACCTCCAAACTGAGGTCTATCAGTAATCAATGGCCACTTGCTTATTGAAATTAGATATTGCTAATTAATCAATGAAAGACTGACTTGAAAAAAATAATGTAGGCACTAAATATGTAAATGAGTTAATAGAATATTTTAGGCAGATAGACATATATATATTAGGTAGGTGAAAAAATATCTTTCTAAAAGACTAATTTACAAAAATATTATTTTTGCCATTTTGAAAATATTGACACTAGGACAAAGCTAGAATGTGCTTTGCCTTTAATAGGAGTTTAAAATTTACAAATGTTCGAATATGTGCTCCTACCAAGGGAAGGTAGAACTGTGGGGTGGGTGCTTGGCATGATTCTGCATTCCTAATTTTCCTGGGCATTAACCAGTTGCTTAGTGACAAGACCAAGTCTTGGTAGTGAATATGGATACTCACTAATATGAGTGCAGTGATCGCAATAAAATTAGGCTTCCCAAAGAGATAATTATATAATACTCAGATGTAGAAACCTTTAACACTATTTATAACAGAAACAGCTGGTGAGTTGCAGATGTTCCACAACTCCCCCTCTGAAGGAGATACCAGCCACAAATCAGAGGCTGTTATTTGAAAACATATTTTGAGTGCTCTTCCCCTTGAATGATTATTGATTGAAATCACACAGCAGAATTTCTGTATGGTTTATTCTATTTAAAAATATACTTGTGTCCAAAATATGTGCAGATTTCTGTATGATCTATTGAGAAACTACAGAAGTAAATAAGACAGGACCTTGAAATTACATGTTGTTGTTGATGATAAAGTTGCAAGCATGTTATATACTGGAGTACAGAGTATAAAAGAGCAGCCCATTTCTGTGGTTTAGAGGCTTAGACACAATCAAATGATGTGCCACACCCCGAAGGACAACTGAGTTAGTTCAGGTTTCGGGTATAGAATGAAGCACATGGCAGTGTCAAACATTTCTGGAATTCAATTAAAGCAAAAATTACATTATGAATGGTTTTATCTTTTTAAAAAATATCTTATTTATTATTTTGTGTGTATGTGTGTATTGCCTGCATGCATGTAGCACATCCATGTCGTGCAATGCCCTTGGAGGTCAGAAGAAGGCATCAGATCCCCTAGGACCGCCATGTGGGTGTTGGGAATCAGACTCGGATCTTCTGCATGAGCAGCACTTAACCACTGAGCCAGCTCTTCTGCCCTGGTTTTATAGGAAACTTCCTCCATACACACACCACACCACACACTGAAATATTAGTAAGGAATATTAATAACGTAATTTTAAGGTAATATTTAATTAAATTATAGTCTGAATGGTTACAAAAGTATTTGGTGATAGAAATGAATAGATTGATTACTTCTCCAAATATTCGAATTAGTATTTAATTTCTTAATCACTCCTGTACCAGGTCTGCTCATGCCAGCCTACATGCCAGTGGATGATGCACACTGACAGATCTAGAAGGTGAAACGTGAATAACTGTCCATGTGTTTCACTAGCCCCAAGGCTGGCCTTTCTTTATCAGTACATCTATGTATGTCTGCTTTGATGCAGAAATGTTCCTGTCCCTCCCTCAGCCTCTTTCCTTTAAATTCCAACAAATACTATGAGTGCAAACGGAATTCCATAAAATTATTCCAGAGCTATTTTTGGCTAGTGTATTAATCCTTGTCCCTCATTATCTCTCTCCAAGAGCCTAAAATGGCATCAAAGGAGTCAAAATCTTACTTAAGAGGTTGGAGTGAGCGTTCTCAATTTCAAGGCAGGAGGCCCACGAATTGAGGAGTTGGAAGTCACTTGTTAAGCAAGAGGAACACACACTACCTGGAACAGGAAATTTACCACCTCATTCCAAGATATAATAAAAAGTAAATCAATCATGCCATTCCAAGTTGAAGCAGATGCATGTGTTGGAAGTCTGAGACAGGCCTGCAAACTGTTCATTGTCTTGCTTGCCCACAAGTCAAGTTTGCAGATCTTCCTCAACATCTGTGGCTGTCTTCCTCTTTTATCCATACTGAGCAAGTCAATGTCACACTGAAGGCGAGTTCTAAACAGGAAAGTATTGACACTGGGAAAAGGATGCTAAGGTTTCTTTCTTAGTTCTTCTCACCATATTTTTATTAGTTTGGATAAAACAGCCGAGCCTCCAGATGTGAATACACCCATATTTGAGTTACCAAACCCGTTTCCACGACACTGCTAGAGCTAGAAGAAAGTTGAGGTTTCTTCTCCCCCAGTAAAACTGTTCACAGTGTTCCCATGTGGTGGGAGGGTGTTGGGGGAAGAAGGGAGGCAGGACATGGCCAGAGGGCTGTAGGACTTCACATTTTAATTTGCACATGAGGTCTGGATGTGGAAGCTCTAAATATTTCTGCTGAAGAAAAGTGACCCAGTCCTTGTTTATCCCCAAACTGACAACAACATGAAGTTAAAAACACGTCTATAAATATATAAACACATATATTAATTTTACTCATGGGTATAAAATAACATTTTCCTCAAGCACCCACTTGCTGAGTACTACAGTACTCAAGGAATTGAGATAGACATTTTTTACTACCAGTGACTGTATTTTCTTGTTTCCAACAACAGAAAGGCAGCACTATGCAGAGAACTGATGCTGCTCTGGGCTCAAACTATAGAAATGTTTTCTCTTTGGAGAGATAAGAAGTATCTGACAGCACTACAAATGAACTGAGAGGCGCATTCCCAGACTGAATTGCTTTTTTTCCTGTATACATTGCCTTAACTTTTGCTTTAGTGAATTAAATCCAGTGCTTTAAAGACTTGCAATCAAGTGGAGCATTGTATCTCTTGTCACTGATTGACTGGCCTGTCTCCTTGTGTTTTCAAAGGTAAGCTTGTTTTGATATGGCCCCATAAGCCCAAAAGGTAACAAAGGAAAGAGCTTTACAAAATCTCACATAAATAGTGTTCACAGAGAATTCTTGTGTGGCATTAGTATGATGTGCATTGAGAGCCTCAAATAGTCAAGTATCTGCAGTCTGGTAACAAAATTTTGCAGAAGTTCATTAGAAAATTTGTTACAAATGCCATTTAAGAAAACAATCACTGATAGGTACATCGTGATTACACTCAGCTTCCATGGGGTACAGGCTCATCCCAGATGGAGGAGGAGGTCATCTTACTGTGCTTGTGAACTGCAGAAGAGCAGTGTTGTTGGGGAGAGTTGTCAGGGGACACCTGTGAAGAGACAGATGTCTTTTGCCTGGGCAGTGCTGGGCAAGCTCATGTTTTGTTTATGAAACAGCCTCCTTGGGGGAAAAAAAAAGTTGTTTTTTTTCCTTTTTTCTTTCTGCAATTCTTTAGCAAGTCTAAGCACATACGTCCCTTTAACTGGTAGTGATTTATATATTAACCCAAGTAATTTTCCTCTTTTTAAAATTGCAGATATGTTTCAATAGGCAAAATCCGTGGACTCACTCTGCTTCCTGTGGCTTTGTTTACTGACTTCAATCATGGTGTGGTTCTTTAAAGGCTGATTCTCAGCAGATGGGGGAACTTTAGACTCTGAGTGCATTTTCAGTACCTGAAACATCTGTTCTTCCCTTTCATTCCTGAAAATCAAACTAGACCGGGGGCCTTGTTTCTATGGATGCCACAGTTGTTGTACGAGTTATTCAGACTACAAACAGGCTTTCCAATCCTCATGCGTTTGTGCAAACTTCATAGTTGTAAGCCTTATCTCAGGCTTTTCTTTTGCTTTTCTTTGATCTTCTGTGAAGAAAATCTTTAAAAGTAAAGTGAATTTGTGGGGTTTGCTCCTTTTTGAATTCATGATTGGAAGAGAAATATCAGAATCACCAAAAACTTCTCCTGGTGTGAGTGCCAGTCACCCAGCCCAGCAACCAGCAGCACTGGCTTGTTAGCAAGGGTCTGTGGTCTGCATTCACATGCATGTGTGTGCCTTTCTGCTGGTGAAAAACTTAAAACTAAAAGACAGTGAGAAGGTGGCTAAGAAGTATCATATAAGGTAGAGACAATTTATAAAGGAAAACTGTAAGGATTTTTGGTTGTGCTGGTTTTTAGTTGTGCTATTTTCTATGACCCCTTTTTGATTAAACTGTAAAGTTTCTATAAAGCAGACAAAGCATATTTTATATAAAGAATGCCCTTATATACAGGCGAATATTTATATAAAGAAATTCCTTTATCTCTTCTCACTTTAAGTCTGTCACACAGCTGTCAAGAAAGAGGAGGGGAGTAACAGCTGGATATGCCACACCCAATTTAACGTGGGAGGTGGGGAGGGAGGCGAGGTAAGTAGACAGATATCGATTTGTCTGTGTTTCTGACTCTTGAGAGGGAAAAGGAGTCAGGAAGTGAATTAATCCACAAGTGTTGTTCCTTGAAACCAAAGAAATCCATAGAACTGAATGCTGCTTGAACTCCTGCAAATAGAGGAAGGCTCAGCGCTCAGCTCTAAACAGGGCATTTACATCACCCTTCTCCAGCTCAGGGAGCATCATTGAAAAAGGGCTGAAAGAATGTAAGAGGCAGAAGATAGAGAGAAGGACTGCAAAATGCGTTCTTCTAGGAATGCCACAGCAGCCATGATCCCACAGGAACTGAGGCTGCCTCCACTGGGCCTGTCCTAGTCAATCACGGAAGGACCATCTGCCCAAGGGTGCTACTGCTCACAATGGGCTGGTCTCCCACATCAATTAGCAAAGCCATGACCACAGGCAAATCTGTTAGAGACAATGCCTCAGCTGAGTTCCCTCTTCCCAGATGTGTCAGGCTGACTGACAACTGAAGCTTTCCAGCACACCCTCCCTGCTGAACTATTTGCTACTGGTGAGTTTTTGGAGAGCAAGAGTCACCACCCTCAGTTGAGTACTCAGGGAGAGTGCCGCGCCTGCACGGCCCTGGGTCCGAGTCTCTGCGAGGGGCGTCGGGATTAAAGAAACACGCCACACTCTCTTTCGGGATTGAGGAAGCTCCTTTTTTTACTTGCAAATTCATCCCATATATATATCCCACACAAATGTTACAAGATTCATACAAATCAGCAAGGGGTAAAAAGTTCAGGTTCCCAGGAAGTTTCTGGGCATGTAACGGTACCTGGTTCAGAACAATTTAGTTTGGCATTACAAAGGGAGTACATCATGGATTTTTCCAGACCAAGGCACAGGTGCAGATCAGAACAAGCTATCCACAGGTTCCAGGCCACAGAATAAGATCGGGCCATCCTAAGCATTTATCAAGAACAAAACAGCTCTAAGACGCAAGCCCCATGACGTAAGTCATGTCTGATTTATAGACAGCATATTACAACCTTGAAGCATATCTCTGTACTGCAGACCATAAGTTCCTGGTCCCATGACTTGTTACACGTCCCACAGATCACTGGTTAGGGACACAAAGCTCGCAAGATTGCTCAGGTACATTAAGGCAAGGTCTCATGGCCTCTGGGAAGGGCCTGTTGTCAAGAGAGACCTAACAGCCACCATAGCAGGGCTATGGAGAGGGTTGTGTTGGGAGGCCTTATTCCGCACAATTCCCCCTTTTTATTTTATTATGACAGGCCTGTCTTAGGTCGAACAGGGTGCCCCAACTCCTTACCCGTCCGGAAGGCCTCCATTCCTGTCTTAGGTGGATGGGACTGACAGACCCTGTAAGTTGCCCATTGGTCCTGTCATAATTCTCCTGTCTAAATGCAAGCATTTAATAGCGGGTACCAGCACTAGGGCCCTGCAAGCAAGATTTTCTCTTTGGCTTACCAGGTTTACTTATGCACCTAGGTTTTGGCCGCTGAGATTAAACATAAACATTTTTCAAGGTATCATGTAACAACAATCTTTGATAACAAATCTCAACAAACCGGGAGGTGGCTTGATCCACCTGATTTTTTATAAACCCTGTAAATTTTCTAAATAGCCATGATCCAAATATAATAATCAACAATAACCCAATACAAAATCCTGAAATAGATGAAAGCAAGGAAGTAAGCCATGCATTTTTCACAAACTAACTTATAGCTTGTAATCATTGCATGCCCTGTGGTCTCACAGTCCCAGTTCTTAACAAAATGCCATTCAACTCCGCCACAAGCAGATTTAAGTTCTTGTCCCTGATGTTGGGGAGCAACATAGAGTTCCTGATCTGTCTTCCGGTATTGGGGGGGTGAGGTCTGAGCGAAGGAATCTTCCAACCCCCAGTCATTCTGAGATCCAAGTGCCATTCTGCAGAGATCAGGGAACATCACCTGCCAAGGAATATCCTGCTGAATCAAAGATGTGGACCAAATGATGTCTCCAGCCTGTGACAGGACTTGCCAGGTGTAGTTCCAAGGTAGATGCTGATGGTCTGCTCCGATGATTATTTCAGGTCAGATCATTGGCAGAATCTCCAGAAACAGTGAGGGCTTCATCGTCTAGGGAAAAGGAAAAAACAATTTCTACTCAGGGGGATTTTCCCCCTGGTCTGGGTTATCAGGGACTTCTACCGGGCGAATGCATTGCTCTGGGACCCAGATGGGTTTATCCCTATGGGGAGGGAATATGCATACAGCCCCGCAGACTCTAGCCAGCAGGGGTGTGGGCTTTTGCCATTGGCCAGTTATAAGGTGTTTCCACCTCACCCATCCCAACTGCTGGGAGGGTTTACACCAATGTCTTTCCATGGCTGATCGACCAGTGCCATCCACTGTTAAAAAATTTAAAATAAACAAAATCTTAGCAAGTTGAACATTGGGGGAAAGGACATACTCCCCCCTTTTTATTTTATTAAAATATTGTTTTAAGGTGGCATGGGTTCTTTCCACAATAGCTTGGCCTGTAGGATTATGAGGAATTCCAAACGTATGGAGAATATTGTAATCTTTTCAAAAGGCAGCAAATTTATGGCTGGCATAGGCAGGTCCGTTATCAGTTTTAAGAACATTAGGGACCCCCATATAGGCAAAGGCCTGTGTACAGTGGGAGATAACATCTTTAATGCATTCCCCTGAATGGAGGGAGGCAAAAAATTACCTTGGAAAACGTATCCACTGACACATGCGTAAATTGTAACTTACCTGCTTCTTTAAGATGAGTAACATCCATTTGCCAAATATGATTAGCTTTTAAGCCTCTAGGATTAACTCCGTCATTGGAGGAATTGTGGAATGGAGCGCATTCAGAACACTGGGAAGTTATTTGAGTGGCTAAAGACCTGGAACAGCCTGTATGGTGGCTAAGTGATTGGGCATTAAGATGGTATTTTTTATGAAGATTAACAGCTTGTTCCTCCACTGAGGCAACCAGAGGTCTAGTGAGTAAGTCAGCCTCAGCATTGCCATTGGAGAGTGGTCCAGGGAGGCCCATATGGGCATGGATATAACCCACAAATACTGGGTGGGTCCGGTTCCAAATCAGTTGCTGTAGTTGTAGTAGCAATGATTGAACTCCTGAGGATGGCAAGATGCATGGGGCTGTTTCCAAGGGTTTAACAATTTGAGAAACATAAATACTATCAATATACAAATTGAAGGCTTTAGTAGAAAACAACTGAAAGGCAAGTAAGCATTCTTGAAGCTCTGCCCCCTGTGCTGACAAATCATCAACTGGCACATGAAAGCGTCCTTTGGGGGAAACTATGGCTGCATACCCTTTAGAAGAACCTTCAGTAAAAACTGTACAGACCTGAGGCAGGGGATAGTCCTTAACAATAGTGGGAAAAATTACAGGATGTCTTTTAAAAAAGGACAAAAGGGGGCTAGGAGGATAATGGCAATCAAACGTAGCTCCTGTAGAAGCCACAAACAAAGTCCAGCCATCAAAATTATTTTGCAGGTATTGTAGTTTCTCTTTGTTATAGGGAACTAAAATCTTGTCAGGCTGCTTCCCAAACATTTGAAGGCTAAGTTTAAAGGCCTTCCATAATAATTGCAAAACTAATTCATAATATGGAACCACAATCCTTTTAGGTGAGGCAGACAGGTGCACCCAATATATAGGGCCCTGTTGCCAAAAAACAGCAGTAGGAGCAAAATGAGAAGAAAGAACAGCCAGCTGCAAGGGATGATTATAATCAATTTGTTCAACACAAGCCTTATTTAAGCTCTGAACAAGCAATTGGAGGGCATCCTTAGCTTGGGGAGTCAAAACCCGTGGTGAAGTAGGGTCAGGATCTCCAGGAAGGAGATCATATAAAGTTTTTAAATCACCTGTTTTAAGGGAAAGGGAGGGGCGGATCCATTGTACATCGCCCAAAAACCACTGCCAATCATGTAAGGTTTTAAGCTGGGAGGTGTCAATACACATTTTTTGCGGCCTTATTCCCTGCGGTTGAAGAATATGACCCAAATATTTATAGGGGGGCTGTATTTGTACCTCTTCAGGGGCCAGCACAAGGCCATTGTTCTCCAAATATTCCTGTAAGGCAGCAAAAGCCTGCAAGGCCAAAGGTTTATTAGGTGCAGCCAATAAAATGTCATCCATATAATGTATAATATAAAGGGAAGGAAAATCTTTTCTGAGGGGATCTAAAACTGCAGCCACATAGGCCTGACATATGGTGGGACTGTTTGCCATACCCTGAGGGAGCACTGTCCACTGAAAGCGAAGTGCAGGTTCCTGAAAGTTAAGAGATGGAAGGCTAAAAGCAAAACGAGGGCTATCCGCTGGGTGCAGGGGAATCGAGAAAAAGCAGTCTTTAAGGTCAATTATTATTACATGCCAATCCTTGGGCACTGCCACAGGCGTGGGTAGTCCCAACTGCAGGGTTTCCCAGGAGGTGGGCAGTCTGCCGCCCAGCGCAGAACACCCGGGCTGTGCCCTGGGCTGCCTGCCGGAACATCCTGAGCCATGCCCTCGCCGCCGCAGCTGTGCATCTGGCCTCCAAGGCCAGCCAAGCCACCATGCCTCGGCACTCTCTGAGGCTTCCCCGGGTGGCGGCTGTAGACCCTGTGCGCAAGCCTGCGCCATTCCCCACAGCTCCTTCTTGAGGCTAGATCATATGGCGGAGGTTTGCCTGTGGAACAATCTTTTCCTAGGGTTGCTTCTCCCTCGGCGGCCGCACCCCCCTCCTTTGGGCAGGCACCCGCTTGAGTGGAGAAGCAAACATTTACCCTAGTCGCAGCCTGTCTCGGCCCCTCCCCCGCTTGTGGAGGATTTACCTCCTCCGTTTTTGAGTCTTTTGACTTTAGAGACTCCCTGGCGTCCTGGTCCCGAATATCAGTAAACATGGCCTGAGCTTCAGCCACCAGTTGTTGAAGGTGGGCTTTGTCCATGAGGAGAGCGTCTTTTACCAGGCACCAAAGGGAAAAGGTGGACAGGGGAAAGAATTCAGGACCCTCTGCTTGTAAAAGCTTTTGAAGGTCTCGGGGAACCTCCTCCCAGTCTGAAACTCTCAAATCTCCACTAATAAAAAACCATGGACTAGCCTTTTTTATATCTTTTAAAAACTTCTCCAGGGTGTTGCTCTTTACCGCCTTTCCCTGTTTTTCTAATAGTATTTTAAGTTGATCCTGCAGCTGCACTTTCCCGGGCTGATTGCCCATTTTTAACAATGCGTTCTTACCGAGAGGCATCCCTGTCGGTCTCCTAGAACGACCCCGTCCATGGTCCCTTCTTTCAGATCTTGGTGAGAACCTCCAATTGCCTCGCCTGCACGACCCTGGGTCCGAGTCTCTGCGAGGGGCGTCGGGATTAAAGAAACATGCCACACTCTCTTTCGGGATTGAGGAAGCTCCTTTTTTTACTTGCAAATTCATCCCATATATATATCCCACACAAATGTTACAAGATTCATACAAATCAGCAAGGGGTAAAAAGTTCAGGTTCCCAGGAAGTTTCTGGGCATGTAACGGTACCTGGTTCAGAACAATTTAGTTTGGCATTACAAAGGGAGTACATCATGGATTTTTCCAGACCAAGGCACAGGTGCAGATCAGAACAAGCTATCCACAGGTTCCAGGCCACAGAATAAGATCGGGCCATCCTAAGCATTTATCAAGAGCAAAACAGCTCTAAGACGCAAGCCCCATGACGTAAGTCATGTCTGATTTATAGACAGCATATTACAACCTTGAAGCATATCTCTGTACTGCAGACCACAAGTTCCTGGTCCCATGACTTGTTACACGTCCCACAGATCACTGGTTAGGGACACAAAGCTCGCAAGATTGCTCAGGTACATTAAGGCAAGGTCTCATGGCCTCCGGGAAGGGCCTGTTGTCAAGAGAGACCTAACAGCCACCATAGCAGGGCTATGGAGAGGGTTGTGTTGGGAGGCCTTATTCCCCACAGGAGAGCCCACCAGTCTCCAGTGAACAATTCCAAACAGAAAGTCCTGGTTAAACTCGGTGGGAAATAAAAACAAAACAAAAAAGGGGCTGGAGAATTGTGTATTGGTAAAGTATCATTTGCTGCTCTCACAGAGGACCTAGGTTCAGTTCTTGGCACTCACATGAGGTGATTCACACCTGCCTAGCCCAGGGCTTGCCCAGTAAACTAGACAGTCTATCTGGGAACATCAGGAATCCCCCTGTCTGCATCTCCCCTGTGCTGAGATAACAAAAATGCACCACTATTGCCAGCTTCTTTTGTTTTAAAAATTTTTTTTATTTGCTTTTTACAACCAGCTTTTTACATCAGTTCTGAGGATGGAATTAAGGTCCCTGTGCTTACAAAGCAAGCACTTTACTGATTGAACCAATCTTCAACCCGATTGGTTTCAAATTACTTTGTATCTGAAGATGACACAAATCACTTATCTTATAGTTATAAACACCATCAGCCCCAAATATGTCTCACTAGGTGGAAGTCAAAGTGTCGAAAAGGCTGTGTTCCTTTATAGAGGTTTTAGGAAAAATCTGGTCTTCACTTGCCCAGCTTCTAGAGTCTACTCTTATTCCTGGACTAGTGGCTCCTTTGACTGTCAAAACCATTGACAGCAGACTGAGACTTTCTTGTAACACTCTCTTCACCTCTGAACCTTCTCTTTTCCTTTCCCCAATGTAAAGATTATTGTGGTTTCATTGAGCTCAACTGACTGATCAAAGATCTCTCAATGTCACGTTTAGAGTCTAATTCTGTCTCTGAGTTTAATCCTCAATTTCCCTATATCAATGCAGATAGACAAGGATTTGAAAGAAACATTTTTGGAAGGCCATTATGTTACTATAAACAACTTCTCTGGCATGGCAAATTGAAGATCACACTGTATTGAGCTACATTTTCATAGGAGCATGATCAGTCTCTTCTTGCTCAATTCCTTTAACATTGAATTAGTGTCACTTGCACTGCTCGGCTGAAGAATTGTCTTCTGGAGGCCTTTGGTGTCAGCCTCACACAGAAGCAGAATCTTTCCCTTGTCCTTCAAACTACAAATCACCAAGCCACACGTGCAGTTTTGAATCACCATTCCACATTGGAGCTTTTAGTTCAGAACAAGAAATGACCATCCATTCTTTTGTCTTCCCAGAATCCAGGTATTTAATGCTAACTCCAAGACAGTCCTGAGCAAAGGAGAACATGACAGCTCTCTAAGCTTTTTGCTCATCCAGTCAGTAGCTCCTAAACTTTTGGAATTTTACTGTGGCCATCAAGGTGATCAGATAGTTGAGCAAAGAATCAAAAGCCTTAACTATTTATGGTCCTGTGAGTATGTCACCTAATCATTGCATCTCTAAATTTGCTTCACAGTAGAGAAAATGTTTGACTAGAGTATCACAATTTTTTCTTATAATTCTAACATTTTATAGAAAGATCATTTTGTGTATATGAAATTACTGATAAGTACTTAAGTGGGTTGAGGAGACATTCAGAGCAGAGCTTGGACTACTTTCCTGTTACAAGATTCCTGACTAACCAGGCAGAGTAGCTGTTTAAGAAGTTCTCATTGGTTTTGCGCTATTTACATAGTAAGTACTTTGGCTCTTTATAGAGTCTGCCCAGATTCAAGCAAATATTTGAATTTTAGGACATTTAAAGCTTTTAAATAGCATAAGCAAGCATATAATTAGGCTTGAGTTTCCCTCATGGCCCAAGGCAAGGCTCATTCCAAGATGTTTCAAACTTCTGCAAGTAATTACGACTTCGACTTGTTTGGATGTGCACTGTGGCACCCTGGCTATTTCCAGCATACTTTTCCTTTCGCTGTACAGGTGGAAATATGACTTGATGGTTCAAGAAAATGCCCTAGAAAGCAGATATCTATAGACAGAATGAATAGATGTCAAAACTGAGATTTTTAAGCATGTGTGGACAATATGTAATCTTGAAAACTAGCTGATCATTAATATTGGACACTGTGCAGTCAGGATACATAGGAATTGAGCTGCAAGTGAAAAGGGAAGCCATGCAAATGTTCCTGAAGTGAATTCTATTAATTTTTTTTAGGGATGTGCTCCCTACAGGAAAAGAGTTAGAGGAATGAAATCCTTGTGTGTTGGGATGAAAGTCCTACATTGTACTGTACATTCTATCCACTCCAGCCCCTGTAGCCCAGCCCAGCAGCCCAAAGCAGGTGTCCCAAATAGCTTGGAGGCCACATACAACACTGGTTTATTGTAGGATATCCCATTATCATGTAACTTGAATGCTTACGGCAAGGAGTTCAAAAGGGAGATTTGTCATCAGTAGTCCACGCCGTCCTCTGTATAATTACCTGCCCAGAAAGGTGTGTGCAAAAGTCTTCCCTGTGCACTGTGGCAGGGAACAGTGGCTCGGAGTCAGAAGACTGCTTGTAATTTATGCTTTCTTTCCCCTGTTATCCTGCAATACTACTAGGAGACTAAGAGAGAGTACGACTAGCAGATCCAAGAAGCACTTGCACACTTGTTTGTTTTGGTGCTGTGGATCTACTTGGTAGGCAAGCTCCCGCCGACACAGTGAGCTTGGTTTTTAAGGAAAGTCTCAAGCCTGGCTAATTTCATTGGGCCATAGTAGGGACGGTTGGAAAATGTAAATGCAATTTTTTTGGCCAGATGTTCACTGTTGGTTACTTGTTTCCTATGTGTTGGAGTAAGCAGGAACGGGTCATCACAATGGCCTTCCCCAACCGCTCCCCCAGTCCCACGCTAGCCTTTACTCTTTGCTATGTTTCTTGAGTTGGTATCAGCAACAGACAGTTCTGTACAAGTCTCTCCTGGGCAGATTAGATTGTAATGAGTCTTACCACTGTGGAGCACATTAAGAACTCCTGAGGATGGATGCTTCCAAGTCTCGGGTGAATTTTGTACTCATCTGGGCTCTTCATAAAGATCTGTAGTTAGTACTCACTTGATCTTGTCTTTTTCTGCCAGGCCTTTGCTTAATCCACATTGGAACTTTATCCATAGTCCATTTGTTTATAATTCTATAGGAGCAATTACTCTTCAAAAATATAACAAATGCATTTCCCCCACTTGAAAAATATGTAAAATAGCATATATGTGGCATATGTTCATGTCTTTGTTTATTAATAGTCTTTTACAAATTTCCTTTAGGATTATGCTAATGTATTTGTGTGGATTAATATGCTACTATGACAATATCATTTAAAAATCTGAAGTTTTGACCTTTTGCTTCTTTTTTGTTTTTGTTTTTGTTTTTATTTGTATTTTACTCTGAGACAGGGTCTCCCTGTAGCACCAGCTGGCCTGGAAATCTGTATGTAGGCCAGGCTAGCCTTCATCTCACAGAGATCCACCTGCCTCTGCCTCTCAAGTGCCTGGCTCTTGTTTCATTTTTGGAGAAAGGGTCCCATTTAATCCCAATTGGTTTCAAATTACTTTGTATCTGAAGATGACCTTGAATCTTCCTTCCTCTCAGTCCCGTCTCCCAGATTCTGACATTACAAGTATATTCATCAACCTTGGCTTATTGTTTTGTTATTATGCTTAAATGAAATATGATAGTTGATGCTTAATTTATTCACACATTTTAGAGCCTAAAATCACCATCTTGTAAATGCAATAAATGGAAAGAAAAGTCCAACTGTAGTGCGTATTTTAAGGTACCTGAAAACAGTTGTAGCTATAGAAAGGCATGTTGGACAAAGACTGAGTAAATGGGAGACACATCAGAGGTGGCCTTGTAAAAGGTGGAATCAGGTCTGGAAGGAAGAGTAAGCCACACAAAGAGAAGGCAAAAGAACATTTCAATTTAAAATCCAAACAGCTGCTCACATAAATATTTAAATCTGTGTGGTCTAATGCCTGCCATGACTAAATAAGATGCAGGAGTGTATTTGCCTTTAATATTTTTTGGACCCTCCACTAACCTGAATATTGTTTGACACGTGTCAAGGTAGAGGTCAGATTGAGTCTTGGTGTCAGGAAAGACTTAACAAATTGACTTTACATCATAAGACTACCTTCAAACCTGGAACTTGCCTATTAACCATTTCTTAGAAAAGTAAATCATGTGAGAACTTTTCACTGGTAATGTTGCCAGAGAGACAAGCCTGTACAGTATTTTAGAAAATGTGTTTGTAACAGGGAAAATTGTCCAATTTGTGACCTAGCTGTGGTGCCCCATGGTTTGTCAGTGGGAGGGTAAATGGGAGAATTGGGAGGAAGAGACAGTCAAGTCTTTTAGCCGAGTATGAAATCTGTCTTTTGTGTAGATTCAAAAGAAAGGCATTGATGAAATGTAGTGCCAGAATTGAACTGATTTTGGAGCTACCCCTCTAAAAAAATTCAAAATAGGTACAGGTTTATTTGGAACACTTAATTAGTTTACTGTTTCTCAGTTTACTCTGGAGTTTTTCATCATGAACAAACAACAGTAGTGTCATATTTTATTCATATTCACTTGGCTCACCATACTAACACTCACTTATCTGAGCACAATTTTTGAAGCATGGGACTTCCTGCCTTTAAAGTCTGAAAGACTAATGATAATTTTAGCCTCAATTCCAAATCCGCTAATTTGCCTTTGTCAAAGAGAACAGTATATTGTGTGAAACTGGAAATGCAATTACTTCTGTCTTTGAAAATGGGCCTTGGGCAGTGTCTGCCTGTGGGGAGAGTGCAGTCCTGATATTGTTGACCACTCTGGCCAGTGGTCTCAGTCTCGTGCTGTTTCCTTGGCAACTGGGAGAAATTGAACTTTATAGTCTGTGGGGAAGTTTGCACAGGAATCCCAATCTGATAGCTACAAGATTCTATCTCAAGGTTCTGTCAATGCTCTTCCCATTTACTGAGTGGTGGTGAAGAGCTGAGATCAGCACCACAGGTGTCAGTGGGGGGAAGCAGTGGGTCACATAACTACTTCAGGGGCAAAAAGGACAAGTACAAGGACCAAGGGCCAGCAACTCATTTTTGGGGAGAAGGTAACTAAACCCCAAATACTTCAAAATACCCAACTTCTGTATCTTACAAAATCCATGCCTTCCCCCACTGACACAGGCAGAGTCATCGACAACACCATTTTGCTATAAGATGGGGACATGGAGAATTCGGTGACTGTTATGACTGCTATGTGTTCTTGGTATATCCTTTAGAACTCTAAGATCATGCAGAAGGAAATCTAAAGTTAAGACCAATGTTATACCCAGAGGATGTCTGAAGCTCTTCTGAGTCAGTCTCATGTCATTTGTGACTCTTAGTTCCGTCACAAAGCTACCACTGAAGTGAAAAATAAACAAACATTGGCATTATCCCAAACGACAAAGCTAAGGTGACTCCTCTTTAACATCTGCAGGCCAGGGCTTTCAGTCTGACTGTGAGTATCATTTAAGTTAGGACAGCAGCAAAGCCTTCCATATAATTGCAACAGCCCTGAGCCCTGGGTTGGAGAGGGTGGTGGCCATCCCTACGTAACTCTTATAGAGAAACCTGAAATATTATATAACGACAACCCTTAGTATAATTATGTCAAGAAATGTCTCCATAATCCCACCTTCTGAACTGATGTCTAAGGGCCTTGATTATCCACTGGGTCCTGTAAGCGCTTGCTACAAACTGCTTTTTCTTTTAATAGAGATTTTACTTTATACAACTGTTTGTCTTGTGACCCAAATGCCTGTGGATTTGATTACTCCTGTCCACCAAATGGTGGATTCTGGATTTTCCTGCCCAGCTCCCGCTTGCCTACTCCCTTGACACAGGCTACTTTCTCGGAACATCATGTCAAAATGTTCTTTTTCTGGAGTGGAGAGTATGTTCTGGGTTGCTCTCCTGTCTGCCTTGATCTCTCTGATATAGCATCCACCTATGATTAGAGAATTTGCATGGTCACTACAGTAATTCTTACACTGGGTTTTAATGTGAAAGAGAGAGGAAATTTGAGGATAACAGCAAAGAATTACAACACTGAACTGTGGGATGTAGATGTGGAAATTGGATTCAAGGTGATTAGAGTTTAAGAATAGATTAATGAGGGGCTGGAGAGGTTGCTCAGTTGTTAAGAATACTGGCTGTTCTTGCAGAAGACCAGGGTTTGAATCACTGCACTCATATGGTGGGTAACAACTGTTCTTAATCCAGTTTCAGGGGATCTGACTCCCTCTTCTCTCCTCTGTGGGCATTGGTTTCACTTACACAATACAGGCACTGATACACATAAAACAAATGAATAAATAAATAAATAAATAAATAAATCATGAGTGAAGTCTGACCTATAGTTGGCTTTCCTCTGCAGAATGACTCCTACTCAGTGCCTCGAGTTCTATTCCTGTGCTGTCCTAAAATGGGGTCCCTTTGTTTCTTTCATAGGGAAAACAGGTGCCTTATTCAGAAGTTCAACCAAGTGACTATTGGCATTGCATGGACATGTGTCTATTTCAAAGGCTGTATACTGCAAAAACCTGAGTTACGTTATAAGGAATAAATAGTATGTGGGTATCCAATATCCATAATGCTTAACACCTTAAATGTTGCAAGTTTCAGAATTTCTGAATTTGAAAGATTTGTATGAATAATGAGATCTCTTTAGATTTCTGATTTTTAGATTAGAGATGCTCACCTTGTAGTGTGAGGAACAGAAAGGAAATTTGGTGAGTTGCTTCCCCCAGACTCTGTGTTTAACAGTGGGTTCAAGGGTTCCTGTCTCTTCCTCATATCATGGAAACTTGATATTCTGATATTATTTCCTGCTGCACTGTTCCTGAACCAAATACACGTCTGTGTGAACACATATGCAAGAACACACACACATACACACATACTTTTTTGGCAAAGGGATGTATCTCAAATATAAGATGATCTAAAACACTTAAGATCAATTATCAACTGCACTCTTGCAGGACAGACATTTTGGAATTACATTGCATTTAAGAAGATGGCCATTTTCAGCAGTGTGCAATCATATTTGTTCTCTTCTGTCTCATTCTTAACTTCCAGTTTCTGCCCATGGATTCAGTTTCCATAAGACACAGACAAATTAATGACTTAACAAAAATATTGTAGCTTCCTTTCCTTTATTCTGAATTTGACGTCATGCTTCAAATGCCAGTGGGGGGAAATTGTTTATTCTGGCCATAAGAAGACATGGCCCCTGCCTATCTGAGCTGTAACAGTTGGTCTATTACCAGCTCCAGGGTTTAGAGTTCCGGGATCTTGGGAAGTGTTTGGTGGCTACAGCTGACTTTGTTGCCTTGCTGAGACTATCTCAGGAATTTATGAAAAAGCATTGTGCTATTTTACTACCCCAGTTTAGTATTTGAACACAAAGTGTTTTGGCAGATCTGGAGACACTCTGGCATTTTCTTATATAAAGTCACTCACAGAGTTTTAGATTAATCTAGATCACAAAGCATCTGAAATAAAACATCTCCAGAGTCATAAACACATTTGTCATTATTCTTCAAAGCATCCCTGCTTTCTCTTTGTGCACATACAATCCCAAGCAACCCAGTGCTGTTTATGCCCATGCCTACAAATAGGCCATCTGTGCATTGCTGCCCACAGAGCAGCTGCTCTGCTCTCTGCCTTCTGCAGGTAAAATGTTTTACCCTTTTGTTTTATCAGAAATTCCAACTCAGTGTGCTTCTTCTTGTCACACTGTGTCAAGTATCATTATCATGTAAAATATCTGCTCAGTCCATCGTTCCTCACTGGCTGGTCCTAGTCCCTGTAAAGCTGTCAGAAGGAAAGGGTACTACATTCCCTGCTGAAAGGGGCTCTTCTGCAGCACAGCAGCCCTGTGGTCTATGCATGGGCTGCTAGTGCCTGCTAATCTCCAGCTCTCCAGGGAAAAGACTGATCAATAAAATGGAGAGTGAAAGGCCTGTTTCATCACACATGGCCTTACCTAACAAAGACCCTTGTGGAAATAGTTCACTAGGACTCTAGCAATTGCCAAAACTCTCATGACTGTTTTTAATATGTTTCCGTTGACTTTTTCAGTTATCCTCTTCAACCCCCTGATTCACAGCAACAGACCCTGTGCCTTCACCCCATCGTTATCCTCCCTTCTTTGCATTGTGTTTGCAACAACTACTTTCTTTTGCCCTGAAAGTGAAAAACAAAAGTGACCTCACACTTTGCAAGTCAATAGTGCTGGACTGTGTGTGTGCTTGTGTGGGGTATGTGAGGCTGCACGCACACTCCCCGGGCAGAACTGCTGCTCTGAAGGTATCTAAACACCTCAGCTCAATCAGTGGTGCTCAATTAAACGGTCTTCCTAGGATCTCTAAGCAACAATAGTCTGTAAGTAGTGGCCATAAACCAAGAGAGAGTTGTGGTTCAGATCTGTCTCTTGGCTTTTCTTTCTGTGCCTTTTACAGTAAATTATCTTGCCCATATCTCTATTCCCAGATCCTATGTTGTAGAGCTCGCCTTCTGTCAAGCCGTTCTCAGTGTGTCTCTTGGGCTGACTCACTATTTCCTGTCTCCTCCAGGGAGTTTTAATGTTCTAGACTGCTCAGTATGGAGTGTTCTGTCCAATCTTTAATTTTCCTGATATTTCTAAACTGGTTGTTAATTTCACTCTCAAGGGCAGCCCTGGGTGGTGGTGGTGTGGCTCACATATTGCAGCTATGGTGAACGTCTGCTCCAGAATTTAATAGTTCACATTCTTCCAAAGACACACAGTGCTCACCTCAGGTCTCTGGGTTTGTTGTATGGAGAAAGGCTGAACACAGCTCTGATTATTGAATTCTACCATAGCACAAAAAGTACTATTGCTATTCTGTCAGAAGATTATTCTTTTTGTGTTTTATAAATACAAGCTTTTAATTTGCAGAAAAAACCCCACATAATTATTTCATATAGAATGTATGAAAGATTAGGGTATTTGAGAAAACATAGAATCCAGTGACTAACAGAAATATTTCTTGAATTTCATTTCTTTAGACACATTAGAAACTGTAAACATGCATGCTATTTACTGAAACCTAGTAAGCAGTCAATACTACATGAAAGGATGCTCTTGATCCTGTTCATGTCGCTGAATTTGATATTAATCCTTTAAGTGCATATAGACTAAGGCTAAAACCAAGGGATTACAGGATTAGCTATAATAGTTTCACATAAAAATATAATATAAACCCATAAATACAATTTGCAATATCCAAGCATTTATAGCATAAACCAAATCTGTTTATTATAAAAGAAGATGGAGTGAACAAATTTATGGTGTCCTCAAGATGGTGCATATTTTCCTCAATATTTTGTTGGGAATAAAGTAGAAAGATGCAGAGCCACAAGGAATAGAAGAGGATGATGACAGTATTGGAGCAAATAGAAAGAAGAGAGAATGAAGCCTCCGTAGTGAGGTAACCGGCTGTGCCCCAGAACAGCGTGTATCCACGGTGAGCTTACGGGCTGTGCCCCAGAACAGGGTGTATCCACAGTGAGGTAACGGGCTGTGCCCCAGAACAGCGTGTGATGCGGTGAGAGGTGGGCGATGGCGAGGGAGCCAGGCTCTGAGAGCTGTATATGCATCCTGTGCCCAGGAAGGTATTTGCAGAGGCCAGAAGTAGCTTCCTAATTCTGCTCTCACAACACGGAGAGCTTAAATGTACACACTTTTAAAGAGTAGGCCAGGAAATCAATTAAAAATTATTTATAGATAAAGGATAATTATTTCAAAGATTCTTATAATAGCTGATATTAGAAATGGCTACATTTCAAAATAATACACTATTTGGTTAAATAAACCATGGCATATTGTGCTAACATGTAATGATGAGAACGACTTAGATTCTGTCATTCTTCACCAAGAGCAATGGTCACAGTATTCTGCTCAATAAAGGTAGAGAGCAAAGTATCATTGCGAATACAGTTCATTCAATGCTTCAATGCTGTGAAAATATCAGACACACAGGCACACGCTCACGTACTTTCATACACATTACCACACACTCCTCACACATACACACTCATGTACACATTATGCACACACTCACACATGCACACAGTTGGGCCCAGAGGAATAATGCTGATAATGAATCCTCAGAGTAGTGAGATTAAAGGTAATTATTTTCTCTCTTATGTTCTTCTGGTGTGTGTGTGTCGTAAGCTACTGTTTACAGTGATGATATATTGATTTTATCATCCGAAAGCAGTGAAAGAAGGAAAAGGAAGACTGCTTCAACGCAGCCTCTGCTTAACACGGGCTGTGAACATGGGAGGGTGTTTCCACTGGAACATCTGAAAGCTTTACAAATATTGCATTATGAGAGCAAATAATTTTCCCACTTTATTGTTTTTCCTCTCTGGAACAGTCAGGGCTATTAAATAATGACTAGATTAATGAAGACTTCAATTTTTCACAATAGAAATATACATCACAAATGACCATGAGTGGAAATAACCATAAATTCAGTAAAGTTTTTAAGGAGCTCTGTCTACCTCCTTCATTTTATTCATGATGGTACTAAGCCTTAAAGAGTACACGTTGTCTACCAAAGATAATAAAAGAAACGAAGACAAGACCAACGCATGGTTTCTTTATATCTGAATTGACTACCAGGCCTTTCCCCACTGTATTTCAGTTATTAAACGCAATCCTATACAGGTGGGAGAAAAGACAAGTGTTTCATCTTTTGAAAAACTCCTTTTTAAAATTGTGAGGGAACAGGGAAAATATGGCTTATCAAGTGCTAACAAATTTTTGTAATTTTTACATCAGAAAAATGGGACTAATCATCCCAGCTAGCAACCACACAAGGAAAATCTATCTGGACTCATAACCTGCTTTCTAGCACCTAGCAGTGCCTGCTTGTGTTTCTGTCTATCACACATATTATTCAGACACACAAAGTCTTTATGTAAACCAGGAAGACATGATTTTGGTTAAAACACCAAGTGGATTATTCTCAGCGTAAGGTATGAATCCCTGCACAACTCACAGTCTGTTCTCGGTTGTGTTCTTTTAAAGAAGAGTAGTTCCAGCCGTGCCGCTGGGGAATGGACTGACGAGAGCTGCGCTGCGCAGGACACCACATCCTTTACAGTTACCCGTGTGTGGTGGGTTAGGGTTAGGGAAGTTAGGTTTAGGGCCAGCTAGGTCTCTGGACGGACAGAGCTGGACTTGCCTTTTAAAGGGAAGGTTTTAGACAATAACTGTTTTCTTGAACACATTGAGTTTTAAATCGTCTAAGATGAGATAAATATTAAGTGCTTAAAAAACAGACAGTGCTTTGTTGACAGAGCACTGTTCCCTGCTTCCACCTGGCACCGCAGATGAAGAGGAGAATTCCGACTCGTAGAGCCTCCCCTCGGCTGTCCACCCTTGGACCCAGCACTGCCTTGCACACTCTGCCCTGTGTACAATACATTCCTTCTAAATTTCCTGTCCTTCACTTGCTGAAATCATGAAATGTGTTGTTTCCTTTGAAACTATGTCTCTGTGATCATTGCATGTGATCCCAACTTTTGAAAACACAGGATTTTTTTTCTTCTAGCTTTTCTAAAAAAAAAAAAAAAAAAAAATCCAAAAAAGCAGCAAATAAAATCAAGGAAATGAGAATAAAATATCTTACTCTATGTTTGGGAGAGGACAAAGTACTGTCTATTAATATTAATGCCTGTCAATGTTTTCATTGTAATCTCATTGATCAAGTTAAAAATCATTACATTTAAATTTGCTTATAGTATTTATTTAGTTTGGAGTGGGGGCACACGTGCCATGTCGCACGTGTGGAAGTCAGAGGACAACTTGTGGGAGTCCATCCAACCCTGCTGCCAGGTGGGTTTTAGTTTCAGACTCAGGTCAGCATCAGGCCTGGTGGCGAGCTCCTTTATGTGCCACTGCAGCATCTCAAGAGATGGCGTTATCATTACAGTCATTTCCAGTGCAGTTTTACACTGACGAGGAGCCAGCTCGTGGCAAAGGGATCATAGACTTCTGCAGAGTAGCTTTCCCACCACACAGTGTGAGATTCCAATTTCCCGGCCCTCAGCAAAGACTGCTGGATCCTCAGGTTGCCAGATTTGCCCAGGAGGGACGGTGGGTCCACTTGAGGGTCTAAGCATCAACCAACTCCTGTAGTACTAATCAAGGTAGATGTTTTACATATTCAAATCCAATGAAACTCCAAGATGCTATTAAAGTACTAAGCAAACATAAAATCTTTTTCAAATGTTCTGTAGAATTAAGAGAAAGATCAAGTTTTAGTTTTGCCCCAAATAAAATTTCATTGATGAAACAATGGAACTCAATCCAACAAATCTTAATGTTTCAGGCAATTATGGACTTTGAAATCTTCAGTGAACTTGATTATTTAATTTGTTTAAAAGTCATTAGTAGCTTTTTTCTTTATCAATTTACATGGAAATTAAACTAAGAACCATCTAGAATGTGCAGCCTATATTATTCTCTTAAAAAGAAATATATACAACTGAAGGGTTTCCATATGCATGAAGTCAAAACATATTGAAAGTCCCCCGATAATTAGGTTGCAATTATTATTTCATTTAAAATAAACTCCCAAAACATGTGAAATCAAGACTATGTGTAAAAGTTTATTTTAGGGTGTAATTAGTTAACTTTGAAACCAGTGTTTTGAAATATGTTTATTAAAATGTATTATTTTATATATATGAGCCTGTTTATGCAAATATATGTACATATTCTTAGTAGTTGTGTCATGTTGGATGAGATATTTAAGTAACTTCTTTTACTTGACATTTCCTTATTAGAAAAAAATGATGCTCTGGAATCTACTTCACAGATGGAGGTGGAATTATATGGACAGCAATTGTCTGAACACAGCACTCAACTAGTGTTCACTATTAGCATTTTGTTTCAACAGATATGTAATTTAAATATTTGAGGACTTAATTTTTTAAAATGTGAAATAGTTATTGGCTTAGAAACAGGGTGAAGTATACATACTTGACAGTGACTTATCTCCCTTAGCTATTCAAAATGTCCAGACAAAAGAAATCTGAAAGCTTTTATCATAGAGAAATAACAGATATTTGAAGAAGCAGGAATATTTCATCTTATTTTTCACACTGAACAAGGTACATATAGACAGAAACATTACACAATTCTCCATTAAATATATATTTTTATATTTTCCTACATCGAAGTGGGTTTTTCTAATTTGTATTTTTTTTTTTTGGACAATTTTATACATGCATGTAATGAATTCTGCTTAGTCTCACCCTGGACCTCTCTCACCTTCCTCCCATCCATCAATGTCCCTTCCCTACAAGAGCCTTTCCCACATTCGCATCTTTTAGGTTTCTTTGTGATTCATTGAGATTAACCAGGGTTGTCTGTGTGACAATGGGTTTAGAGCTAGTCATTGGAGACTGGTGAGCAACTGGAGATAAGAACTGTTCTTCCCTAGAATTCCAAAGTATCCAAGCATTCAGTATGAGCAATGGGGTCCTGTGAGATGTCTCCCTGGCTCTCAGATGGGTTCAGTAGGTAAAGGTCCACCTGCCTCCACGCCTGAAAACCGGAGTTTGGTCCCTGGCACCCATGTGGTGGAAGAGCTCCAAGTCCTACAAGTTGTTCTCTGGTCTCCACAAGCCTGCCATGGTACAGATGAGATGCACACACACACATATACACATACATGCACACACATTCACAAACAAAATAATAAAGCTTTTAAAATTATAATTCTTAGAATATTTTCTTTTTATTATGCATTAGTTATGTATTTTTTTATTTTAGGTATATGAATGCTTTGCCCATATTGATGTAAATGCTCCTGTGTCATGCAATGCCTATGAAGACCAGAAGAGGGCGGTTAGTGAAGGGAATAGAATGTGGGTGATACAAATGGGACAGAGAAGAATAATGGAACAGGAATGGTGAAATGGGGAGGGGGAGGGACAGGAAGGCAGGTAGAGGGGGAGTGTGGGCAGGGCTAACAGAGTAAAGACATTTAAAAATGTCACACAAAACCTACTATTGCAGAAGCTTCCGTATACATGGTGTTCAAATGGAGTTACCATATAAAAGGAAAGAATGCCTCTCCCAGGTATTTCACACAATAAAAACTCTCAGTGCCGCATATGGGGTACCTCTTTTTGACTTGTAGGTCAATTGATCCCATAGACCCCTCAAACTTTACAGAGCATTTCCATTGCTCTTGACTACCCTCTAAAAGTTCTACGGCAGAAAACATCCTATGTTTGAGTCATAGTCCATTGAGAAGTCAAGCTGGTAGTAACTTAGGAGCTTCATTCCTATTGGCTAGCTTTCAGAGTGCCAGAAGGTTCTATTTATGCTACTGGAAGAGAAAAGTAAGCAATGGTCTTACCCAGTCTTACTGTGAAACTAGCGATCCACAGTAATGACCTGCCTTTGGGGATATGCTTACTAGTGCCATAGTGGTACAAATATTTGGAAGTAACCAACCACAAGACAGAACTCATGCCTGATTCTGTTAATTGGACCAAAAACCTGTGGTTGACTTAAAGAAGACCTTATCCTATTATTATTCTCCTAAATAGATAGAGTAACAAGCTGTCCCTTAAAATCTCAGATTTATACCTAGATTAGAGTATCTTTCAATCCTCATCAGAGAAACTTCATTTTTGGAAGTAGATGACACTTAATACAGAAACCCAGAAGTGGTAAGCATGCACAAAACACAAGATTTTGGAGTGCTCAGCTATAAATGAGACATCTATGTCACACCCCTAGCCCCAGGGTTCAGGGATCATTCAGGAGGAGGGGCAGAATGATCGTAAGGACCAGAGGTAGTAGACCTCTTCAGCAAAACTGTGTCTGACAGGCATGGCATGGTTGTAAATGGAAATCACCTTAGTAAACAAAATGCATCCAACTCAGACAAATGTTGCATAACTGAAAATGTTTGCTCTGTGAAAGGCACTAAGACAGAAAAGAAGAGCCACAAACAAGAAAACTCATTCTTTGGAAAAGTTCTTATATTTATTAGGAGAATTTGCTGTCAGAATATCCTAGTAGTTAGTTCCTTGAATCATTTCTGAGCTTCACTTCTAGGAGAGATGCTGAGTAATAACCCAGGTAAAATAACTATAGATTTCAAGTTCTGTGATACTCAGAATAGCATATCAGTGCACATTCTAGCTGCCTACATGTAGCTAAAATGAAAGTAAACATAGAGAGAGATCAGCTACCAAGTTCATCACACAAAAATCAGCACATCTCCTAGAAGGGCAACAATGGAAATAAAAAAACAATGGGGCAGCCAATACCTGAGCATTAAGTCAATCAAATAAAACAAAGAAATTAACATCAAATAATTACCCTATATACAATACGATCATGGTAGAAAATCACCAAGAAATACACAGAGCCACAGAATGACATGGCAAGTAAAAACTGATAAACTGGACTATTGATCCAAAGCTGACATGAAATGGAGGGTTTGAAAGCTCTATGAGAACAAACCATGAGTATCAACAGAAATTACCAATAAGAGAGCCACAGAAGATGGGAAAGCAAGAAATAAATCTTAGTAATTTTACCAGAAATATAGATAGTATTCAGACATAGTTCTATAGATCTGGTACAAAGGAAGATCAATGAAAGAAGACAGTAATGAAATTTCAGAGCATTAAATATACATCAAAATTCTAAGAAATATTCTTGGAAAGAAAAACATGTTAACTTCAGGAAGAAGTACAATTGAGTCCCACAGTTCCTAACAGCAACACTATAAGAATATACTAATATATTCATATTAATTTAAATATTAATATATTCAAAACAGTGACAAAGTCATTTTAAAGCAATTTTGGGTCAGTTGAAATTAAATTGGTATGTTACAGAAAAATAGATTTACATATTAGATCATTTAAATAGGATTTATCTGATAACATAGCCCATTCATATTACTTATAAAATAACATATTTTATGAAGCATCATTTCTTATTAAAGGGGAGTATACTTTTTCCCACTTTTATTCAAGATAGTACTCAAAATCTTACATAAAATAGTAAGACAAGAGAAGAAAATGAAAGGAATACAATTGAAAGAAAGGAACAAGTACCCTTATCTGCAGATCATATATGGCTTTATGTAAGATATCTTAAAGACACCAAGAGAAAAATTCTTAAATCTGCTAAACACTTTCAGTAAAGTGGCAGGGAAGAAAATTAACATTCAAAAATCAATAGTCTTTCACTGTGAAACATACTGAGAAATAAATAATAATAATAATAATAATAATAGAAATAATAAGAATATAACAACCCCATTCATGACTGTCTAAAAAAATGAATAAAACTAATCAAAGAAGGAAAAGTCCTTTATAATGAAAACTTGAAAGCACTAAAGAAAGACAGAACTCATATGGAAGCAGAAAAGATCTTAGCGAAAGCTGAGCAAGAACAATGCTGAAGGTATAATCACACCTCCTTTAGAATTACACTATAGAGTACAGAGCCAATGTAATAAAAACTGCATGGTATTGTCCCATGCAGGGCATGCAGAACAATGGAAGAGCAGAGGACCCAGATGTAAACCCATATCTCTAAGACTCTATTAAAACCAACTGCAAGTGAATCAAATACCCAGAAACAGATAGGGAAATGGTAAGGGAGACATGTCAAGGTAAGAGTAGACAAAGGCTTCCTGGAGAGGAAAGCACAGCAGTGATCAACAAACGTGACTGCATGAAATTGGAAAGCTTCTGCACAGCAAAGCAAACAGGGAAGAGAGTACAAAATGGAAGACATTTTTGCCAGCCGTTCATGGGACAGAGGGTTAATATCTAGAATATGCAAAGAACTCAGAAACTTGGGTAACCAGAAGTCAAACAACCCCATTAATAAATGAAGTGATGAGATGAAATGACAGTTCCTAAAAGATGAAATAGAAATAAATGTCCAACTTCAGGGGCCATTAAAACAAACAAACGAAATTATATTGAAATTCTATCTCACCCGAGTCAGAATGGGGTCAGATAGGAAACAACTAAAGACGCTGGGGAGAGCAGACCTTTGTTCACTGTCGGTGGGAATGCAAATTCGTCCAGCTGTTGTCACTGGAAAATCAGAGATCACTTTTGTGGGTTCTTAGACCTCTTAATAAAACAATTTTAAATTGGACTCAAAAGAAGTTCCAGGACTATTTTATAACAGTTTCAGAGAAAATTTTCAGGGCAAACTAACTAACCTTCAGCAGCTGCTGAAAGAAAGAAAGAAAGGAGAAAGGAGATGGACAAGAGGAAGACCGTAGCTGTGCCTTCTGAGCTAGGGTCCAAAAATCAGGCAGATTCAGCCATGGAGTTCGAACAAGCAGCTGTACAAAGTGTCCTAGTTTGTTTTTCTGGTGCTGTGATGAACACCACAACCAAAAGCAATCTGGGAAAGCAATGGCTTACATCAGCTTACAGTCCATCACTGAGAGCTGCTAAAGCAGGGACCCCAAGCAGGAGCTGGAAGCAGAAAACACCGGAAGAACATTACTTCCTGGCTTGCAGCTGCCTTTCTGTGCAGCCCATACCTGCCTGCCTACCTAGAGGTGGCCCTGGTCACACAGAGCTGTGCCCTCCTGCACCAATTAACAGCGAACAAAATACTTCCCAGAAACGGCCACAGGCCAATCTGATGGAAACAATCCTCAACTGATATTCCCTCTTCCCTGGTGATCTGAAACTAACCACTACTAAGGAGGTCTTCCTGAAAACTGTGAGGATGCCCAGAGCATAAAGCCAACAGGAGTAGGACTTCGGCTTCTATCCAAGGAGAGATGGAAGGGAGAAGAAAGGACAAGTCACATATTTCTGAGTTAGAATTTGAGTTTCAGGACAGACTTTTGAGTGGGCATAACTAAAGTCCATCTCTTTAGAATGACGTCACATGAACTGGGCTTCAGATGTTCGTCCGGTCATATGACTGACAGGTTCTGTTGGATGAACTCTCGGTGGTTTTGCTTTGTTGATCCTTTTGAGACAGGATCTCCTTGTAGTCTCAGCTGGCCTGAAAGTTGCTATGTAGACCAGGCTGGCCTCGACCTCACAGATAGCTGCCTCTGCCTCCCCAGTTCTGGTACTAAAGGTGTACTCTACTACACCCAGATTTGGATGAACTTTTAAAAAACAGTAATATGCAATGTTCTAATTTGGAGAGCAACTCAGAACGACATTTCTCCTCAACCCATGGCCAGAAATTAATTCATTTAACCAGGGATAAATGGCTTTCTCTTCCTCTTAGTGGTTCTCAACAAAGCCCTAAGATTTCTACATTTTCAAATCTTAAGGAGGAGAGGCAAAAGTGATTATTCCCTTTCTAGTGTTGTCAGGGGAATGGGAGTTGTGGTTCGAAACAGACCATGAGTCTAAGACTCACTTCCTAGCACCTAGCACAGACACAATGGAAATAAATATGGAAATTTCTAAATACCTAAAAATAGACCCACCATATTATACCACTGCCGGTACATTCCCTACTGCAAGAGACTTCAAAGACTTCAAATCATACTTGCATAGTAGTGTTTATCAAAGCACTATTCACAGTATGTGTACCCCAAGTATCTGGCAACACAGGAATGGACAAATTATATATATATATATATATATATATATATATATATATATATATATAATCTCTTTAGCTATAAAGGGAAACAAGCCTATGTCACTTGCAAGAAAGTGGGTACAATTGGAGATTATCATATTAAGCAAATTAAAACAGTATCAGAAAGACAAATGGGACCTTTTATCTCTCACTCGTGTTCCTAGGTTTTATATAGGTCATAATAAACAGATAGATGAGCGAAAGTAGAAGCAAAACCACGGAGGATTAATGGTGAGGGACAAAGGATGAAGAGCAGAGGAAGCCTGAGAAAGGCAGTGGCGTAAGGGGCACAGAGTCAAACTACTTTATGTGGCTGCAGGGAAACGGACGTGTAACTCAGTATAGTAAATAAAAGAACATAATGGAAGAAGACAGTTGGTAACCTTTTAAAGTGAGGTTTAGTCATTAAGCACAGCAATCCCACAATATGGAAATTTTCTTCCTAAGTTAAGAAAAATGGGAACCTGTGCCTCTGGGGAACCTTGCACATGCTGGCTTACAACAGTTTGATTTATAAGAGCTGATAACAAAATAACCAAAATGTCCAACAGGAAAGATGAAAATATTTTATTTTTTGTTCTATGGAACACATTTCAGCAATAAGAACAATCAATGATTTTTCAATATAGAGAACAGGTTCATGAATCTTAAAAAATAGGTTCATCAGATGAGATATAGGAAATCCTATACAATATGATTTTATTGATGTGATTTTCAAGAATAGACAACATTTTCTGGGCCCGATGAGATACATCCATAATCCTGGTGTTCAAGAGGCTGGGACAAGAGGCAAAAGTTTGGGGACAGCATGGGATACACAGGAGGTCCCTGTCTCAAAACAAAGAAAAGTAGCAAATAAAATAGTGAGATAAAAGTGCTCTGTGGTAGGAACAGTCAGAATAGTGGTGCATCTTCGTTGTGCAGTAGGTTGGAAAGGGGACTGTAGGGCACAACACAGGATGGACCTTAGCCAGGTCACCTGCTATGAGGATTAAGGGAGTGGCTCCCGTGGGCATGGTGCTCCAGCCAGGCGTGACACCAGCTTCTGCCCTGCATCTGGAGAGAACCTGCACTGAGATGATCCATCTAGAGACAAAATACTATTGGCCACAGTTGGGAACCACCCCATAGGGGGCTGGCTAACCAAATTCATAAAACCTCCTGCACTTCCTTGAATAAATGAGTTTGCTGTTGCTTGCCCACAGCATGCTTTTTATTCAGCTCCCAGAGTCTGTGTGCTGATTCTGTGCCTATTCACCCCCTTTTAGCAGAGACCCTGCATCCCCCTCCAGCTGGCACCGAGCAGAGGAACCCCAACAGGGGAAAAGAAACTTTCTGTGCTGGTAGAAACGCTCTACCGTTTGATGGAAGAGCTGCTATAGATGTTTTCATTTGCCAGACTCATTGATTTGCACATCTAAGGCCCCATTTAATGGTTTGTAAGAGTTCCCTCAATGTAAAGGAATACATTGCCATGCCCCTCAAAGTATGAGTTCATCATGGAGACAATAGGAAGGGAAATGAATGAACTAAATGTTTCGTTTTTTATGACAAAACTTGGTCACTACAAATTCTCCATATTGTGCAGATAAGCAGGTATACACATGCATATTAAAAATGCAAAAAATTTATATGACATTATATATACATGTCTACTTTCTACCTACTCTAGGCAAGGAAAGATGTGAGAAAGATTTACACAGATAAGTGGGGGCTGGAGAAACTGCACAGCCACTCCCAGTGCTGACTGCTCTTGCAGAAGACAGATTCCAGTTTACTTCCTGTTGTTGAGATAAACACCACAATGAAAAGCAACTTACCTGTGGAAAGGATTTATCTCAGTTCACTTCCAGGTCACAGCCCATCCTCAAGGGAGGTCAGGCCAGGAACTCAATCAAGCAGGAACTGAAGCAGAGGAACACTGCTTTTAGGCTCTTATGTTCAGCAAGCTTTCTTATACAGCTCAGGACCACCTGGCTAGGGACAGCACAGTCCACAGTCAGCTGGACCCTTCATTATGAGTTAGCAATCAAGACCACATCCCACAGACATACCTACAGGCCAATTTGCTCTAGGAAATTCTTCAATTGTGATTCCCTCTTCCCAGACACGCTTAGGTTTATGTTAAGTTAATAATAAAATTAATCAGGATAGGACCAGAGTTTTGTTCTCAGCACCCACTGTAATGTGATCCACAACTAACTTTAATTCTGACTCCAGAGATCTGATGCCTTGTTTTAGCCCCTGTGCACACCTGCATGCACTTATAATACATGCACACACAGACATACACAAGAATAAAAACAAAGCAAATGCTTTACAAAGTAAAAAATATATAAAAATGTAGGGATTGGGGAAGTTTAAGTTAAACATTAAAATTACCATGACAATAGGCCATATTTTCCCAATTAGAGATGTAGATTAAAAATTATTTTCTGAGCAGCAAACACCCAAACAAAATTAAACCCCTCAGGAATATAGAAAATTCTCATTATATACTATGATGTTTATATGCAAAAATAATTATTCTTCTCATGAAGCCTTAGTGGGAGCATAAATTGGAACAATCATTTTGTAGAATCATTTGGCAAGATCTATCAAAATAAGACTGTGCTTTTACCAAACATTTTTCTTTATGAATCTTATTTACAAAAATCCAGACATATACACAGATTTATCTATGTGGACATTTATTACAATGTTTACATTACGGTATATACAAATTGAAAATTATATAAATCAAAAATGGTAGGAGATTTTGAAATAAATGTTTATTATGGAATATGTTTAGCCATTATGAATAATAGAGGAGATTTAGACTGGCATGGAAGGTGAACTATAGTGAGATTATGTTCACACATGCCAATCCACTGCATAAGAAAAAGACAAGAGATTAGACACCAAGCCATTCACAGTGGCTTCTTGAGGTGGGGGATAGAAATGAAAATATTTCATATTTTGTGCTAAATATCTAGTTTCCATTAACTAAATCAGAATAAATTCATATTATTTACATATTTTCAGTTATGCATTCTTTAAAAGAAAAGAAAAACTGTTGAGCAGGAGAATGTCTCCAAGCTGGATTCTGTCTTACAGAATAAAACACTGAAGCTGTTGGGTGGATGTGCCAGCCTTAGTAACTAACATTGTTAAATTTTCCATTAGCATTATTTGAAATATACAGAAAGGCTCCTATGCCAGTGACTAAAAGCAGAAAGTTAACAGGAGAAGGTGTCTGTACAAAGATGATATTTTTACAGTACCTTTGATCAGGCCTCTCTTAAGTCCCATTAAGTGAAAGTTACATTTTGTCCTTGTCGAAGAATGGAATCTACCCCTGGCTTTGGTTGGAGACAACATTCTAAACTACTCCAAGCATAAGAGTTAGTCCAGCTTGCCCTGTGGATCACCCGACCAAGGGGCTACCCCTCAGAAAGGCTGATTCACCTAAAGCCATGCGTAAAAGATGGGAGAAATAATTGCTCTCTTAATGAGAATGAGATAGTATAGTTCTCCTTTCCAGAATTCCCGCTCTTGACACAGTTGCTAAGGAGCCATCATGCAGCTCTGTTGTCTGCTATTTTTCCTGTCTCTTTTCTTCAGATGCTGGTAGAATCTAAGCATTTCCCCTTATCCTTGGGGCTCACTCTTTCTTCTCTGCACTTGTCTCCTTCGAGCCGTGGCTGCTCGCTTAGCCTGTATGCCTGTTCCCAAAGGGCATGGCTTTCTCTCTTCCTCTTCTCCATCACCCTCCACAGGGCAGCTTCCAGGATCTACAGCTTCCCAGCTCTCTAACAAAACCTCTACTAAAACTGTCCTCAAGCTGCTTTCTGAGCCCATCCTTAAATTCTTCCATTAAAGAGAGACTAAGAAATCAGAGAGAGAACTCCAGTTTCCACCAGAATGATGCCACTCAGGTGCTAAAGCTGAACTTGAAAGGGAATAGATCTTGAATTCTAGCAAAGAGCTCCTGACGAATCAGGAGTGGAATATGTGGAGGAGGGAAGAACTGCAGTAATGTGCATTGTATGCAATTTGCCTTACTGAGCATGCTTAGTAAAGAACAAAACAAGAAACTGACAGGCCAGTGCTAACAGTAAGGAAACAGTTGATATTCTCTAGGGAAAGGAGTAAGGGAAGGTCCTTAGACCCTTACCCGGGATTCCCTTCTATGGTGTGAATTGGACAGACACAGAGGCAATCCATATTGAGACTTGTCATTCTCTAAGCACAGCACTGTCCAAACCAGTGACCAGTCTACACTCTGAATGCTCACTTCCACCCAACCAGAGAAGGAGGGACTGGTCAATTTTCCTCATCTTCTCTACGCACTCTCTTGACTCATTATATTCATTTTGGAGGCTGGTGATCAAGTCAGTTTCTACATGACATAACTAATGATCTACTCTGGACCTTACTCTTAATTCCTGTAGGAAGCTAGCTAGCTCCTGGGTCACAGTTTCCGGAAGTCAGGGACAGAATTGAACTTTGCATGATGCAGTTAGTTGGGGGTAACTGTGCTCCGTTGAGTAACTACTCACTCATACTCTGGAAGGAAACACAAGAAATTCCTCAGTTTGCCAAGCAGAACTTTAGGGGACTCATGACTTTTTGGTACCCATTTGGGGGGCGAATATACATTTGCTTGTTTCACCTCAGGAAAAGTTAATGAAACAGCATGTTTTTCAGTATTTTCAGTAAATTCTCATGATTTGAACAGGGAATGTATTGAACTACTTTATCATTTCCAGAACTGTACAAGCCAAAATTATATTCTAGAAACTAGTATGTAAAAGCCATTTGCTGCTGTAAACACACTTTTACAAACATAAGACCCATGCATTTAGATTGTGATAAAAAGATGGTGAAACATATTGGTTTTGAAAGGTAGAGTGTTTTGTTTTTGAAAAATTATAGATAATGTGTTTTCATCAAATATTATACATATTTAAACCCCATCATCAGACATCAATTCTCATTATTCATTTAAATGTGAATAATTCATTATGCTTCTAATATTAACTATGCATAAAATCCATAACAAATTAAATCAAAAATGAAAAGAAATTAAAGGATGGGAATCCATTTTCATTCTTTTTTTCTTTTTAGAATTTTAAAAGAGTCAAAGAAATGTGCACATATGTACACACACACACACACACACGAATTCTAAATAAGAACATTCAACTCATTGATAAAATTGAACTTTTTTAAGAGTCCTGACTTTGTGTGAGCTTCCTGGAACCATGTTTTTGCATCCTAGTGAATAACAATGTTGGGAATTCAAATCAGCAGAGAAAGGTAATGTCAGTCCGTTATATTTGATACAAAGGAATAGAAAACAAAAGAGGATCAGAGCCCGCAGTGACTGCAAAGGTGGCTATAGTTACAGTCTGCAGATCTAAATGAAATAAGAGAGAGAAGTAATGGGTCTATGCAGGGCATCGGATTCAGGAAGAAGGAATACCAAATACAAAGTTCTGAGTTGAGAATGCACCTGGAGATCTGACAGAACACCAGGGTCAGTGTCTTGGCATGCAGCGTGTGAGTACATTGCAGTAGGAATTCAGACCAGAGAAGCTGAAAGGTACCAACTCACACAGAGCACTTAGGAAGTGATAAAGGGTCTAGATTTTATCCACAGGGATGTTGAGTCATTGGGCGTATTTGAACAGCAGTCTGTGCCTTTGCTGCTAGGCAGGGAAGGGATGTTTTGAGACTGGAGTGCTAGAGGACGGGACTAATAGTGCAGATTTGGACTTGTCAGGCACTTGTAAATCTCTGGATTTCCAACTTTGGTCTCGATACAGTCATTATTAATACCCCAAGTCATGCATAGAAATGGTGACTAGTTATTTTTTGAAGGAGCCAGCAGCACTTTCTGAGATGATGAGATGTGAGATGAAAAGGAAGAAGAACCAACAGTTATGATGTGCTTTGGGACCAAGAACCATTATTTAATGATATAGAAGCCAAGGAAACATCAGTGGTATATTCTGCTGGAGAGAAAGATGCAACCAAGGTATTACAGTTTAGAAGGAACCCTGAGAGTAACATTTGTGTTTAATCAGCTTGCTAAGCAGATCCTTCTTAGAAAGACCAAGGGGGTGGGGAAGGGAGAAAAAGAAAGAGGAAGTAAAACACCTATGTCAGACACTGTCTGAACCAGAGGAGCTCTGGAGCTTAAGCTGACTCAGAGCCTTTCCGGCTCTAAGGCAATGTGAGCAGTAACTGATGGGATGAGTGAGGTACCGTGAACTCTAGGAACTGCAGGTTCCTTGTGACTGCACTGCAGTTCCAGCTGTAAAGTGCTATTCTAGTACAAGGTGCTTTCCTCTGAATTATTCCCTCCAAAATGCATATGTCAAAGTCGGAACACTCAGTGTGGTATTTGGAGCCTGAAGTCTTTGAAAGATAATGTGAGGTCACTATGGTGGAGCTCACAAGAGGGAATTACTGATCTGTTCTTGGACTTCTTGTCTTCCAAACTGAGAAGATATGTCTGTTGTCTAAACTTTTAAATTATTTTAAACAATAGCACTTGATGACTAAAACTGCACAGATACAAACCATTAGACACAAAATTTGTTGAAGCTGAGGGACGGACAAAGAGCACAGGTAAGACTGTGGTGCTTGCTAGAGGAGTAAACTTGAGTTCACGAAAGAGTGCACCATGGCATAGCAGACAATCTAATCATATTAATGACTAGGTGTATAGAGAAGACTTGTCTTAGGAGAGAAGAAAGAATAAAGCCAGAAATATTTGAACGAGAGGTAACATTTAGAGACTAGCCTGGCTCTGGCCACCTGGGGAAGGAATGTTGCTAGAGACATTCATCGCTGTTTTGGGGTCAGTGGGAAATTTCAAGTACACACAAGAGACGCATGAGACACCTGGGCACAATCTCGGACTTATTGGAAGAATAAGACAGACCTAAACCATATGTGTCTCCAGACATGGCATCTGTAGTAGGTTCTCTTAGGACTGCTAATTTCTTTGGCCATTTTATATTATGTCCTTATCAAATTCTATGTACCTTCCCTCCACTTTTTTTTATATGAAATTTAATGACTTTCGTTTATGTCTTTCTCTAAATTCACCAATTTTGAGGAATAGGCAATTTTATTTCAAATATATAAACATGATTCAACAATGTCTTTGAGAGTTCCATAGATATTAGAATTACTTCATGTTAGTTAATAAAGTCCAAATAGAAAACAAATTTGAATAATTTCAAATAAGCAAACTCATTCAAACAGGTATTTTGCTTTCAAATATAAGTAGTGATCCTAAATCAAATGACCATAAGTGTAAAAATATCAGAGAGGCTGAGATTAACTCTTAGAGGGCTTAAATGACTCATGACCCTTAAATAACTTATCTCCTTTATTTTAAAATTGTTTTTAATTAATTAATTAATTAATTTTATGTGCATGAATGAATGCTATGCCTGTCTGTATGCAAATGCCCCTGTGTCATGCAGTACCCACAGAGAACAGAAGAGGTGTTGGATCTCCTGGAACCGGGGTTATGGACAGCACCATGTGGGTGCTGGGATTCAAACCCAGGTCTTTTGCAAAAGCAGTCAGTGTTTTTAACCACTGAGCCATCTCTCTTGCCCCTGAATCTCCCTTTTAAAATAAGAATTTAACCCCAGGTTTTGATAGAGGTAAGACAGACTCTTCTGGGCACCTCCAGTATCTCCATTGTCCCCGATATTGGGCGTCTAATCCTTTCCGGAATCCTAGTTGTGACAAACTTAAGAGTTCCCTGCAGCCTCATTCTCCACATTCTCTCTTCAGCAGAAGCTGTAAGTGCCCTTGGTTCTGCCCTGACTGGAGGTCAGAAATGACCCAAGCATTTTGGGGCTCTGGTTCCTGCTCCAGTTTCTTTTTATCCTTTCACATTACCCGAGGACAAGTCTCTGGAAGCTGCACCTGAGGATGTGCCTGGAACAGGTGCAGAATGCTCCACAGGTGGGCCCACTGGACTGACCAGCTCATTCTCCAGGCTTCAACCCAGAAAACACATTTCCTGGGACCTGCTCTTGCTACACAGATTTCTGCTTGCTTCTGATTTCTTAGGCTCTCGCCTATGAATCCATAAGAAACTTGCCTAAAAATTCACTCTTCCACGGTCTGTGAAGCTTTTTCTTCAAGTTCATGAGACTAAGGACCTAGTAGTGGTTTTGGTGGCCATTCACTCTGGGACTCTAGTCTCCCGAGCTAGTATACCCCGAAAGCAGCGGAGACTCCATTATTCTCAAGGACTCCAGTTTCCCCCATTATAAATAGAAGTTATTTTATCTTGATATGAAGGTTATACTGCTCTTCCATGGGGAAATCTAGAGGACAGGTGCGAAACCATTTCCCTGGGTCATAGAGTTAGCTGGTAGGAGACCAGAACGCAACCCTGAGCAGTCTAGACGCTCAGGCCCTGGCTGTCATCACCATGCTGTTTTGCCAGCGGCGGGGACCCGACTCTGTCTTTGGAACCTCCCCGTCTACATTTAATCTTCTGAGTCCCATGGAATAACTGTGCCCTATATATGCTAAGGCCACTTATGCTGGACATTTTTGTGCTTGACTTCTGAAAGGGCTTAAGCCATTACCTTTCAGGACACAGAAAATTTATGAGGCAGCTTATGGTCTCCATGTAAGAAACTGATGAAATTCTATTAATCTCCCATCCACTAATTTGATTTGGTGTGTTCCTTTCATAGAAGACACCAGCCCATCATAAATCTGACAGGCTTGTGCTCACGCTGCATTGCTTTTATTATTATTGTATTACAGGGTTTCAGTAACTCGGATTTAGGATTACAGACATAACTGCCAGAGAAATTTACAGCACACTGCCATTTCCACATTTTTATGACTTGGCTTCTTGCACAGTTTCTTTTAAAAATCTTAACACTTACCCCTTGGCTTCAGTTAAAAACATAGTTTGTACTCTTTCTGTCTGCAAGAACGATTTGTATTCTGAGAAAAATAAAGTGATTCGTGGTTCCTTCTATTTTTACATTTTAAAAATAAAGTTTGGAAAGAGTCGTAAGTAGAACCTTTCCTGGGTTAGCTAATCAACAAGAATTAGCCATTACTTCTAATTTGTTAGAATTGTGATAAAAGTGTACTTTAAGGACAAGCAAAGTCACCTCAGACAGAACTCAAATACACTCTGAATCAGTGTACTGTGACTCTTAATTAGTTTTGATAAATGGAAAATCTTGTCTGTTATTCTGTTAAGGACATCTAATTTTCTAAAGGACAAAGATAGTTATTAATTATATGCTTAAAGTTTTATTTTTAAGAAAGAAGTATGAGGTGTAAGGCAATTATCTAAATTAATTTTCAAACTATTAATGATGAAGATAACAGCTTTCTTCATAGGCTTTTCAGAATAGTACGTGGTTTGTTATATTATTTCAGTAAAATGTCTTAACATACTTATAATTAAATATTTTAAAGCAAAACAAAATTTAAAACATTGTTTCAGAGTTCCCAGATTACACAGAATTTATAGTGTTTTAAGAGTAAAGTTTGCTGTGAGTCTGTTTTGTGCCTGAATCTATCTTTCCTGCCATAGAAGCTCAGTGATAAGAATTCTTGGTTAAATTTGTACTCGAATTTGGTCAAACTTGAACTGGAAGTCTGTACTTGGACCTCTGTAATGAAAGCTGAAGATCTTCTAGCCAAGGGCCAAGAGCTCAGTTTGTGTGCGAGCCAGCACTCAACTGCTACCTTGAGTGGAAAAATAATAGAAAGCTGATTTTTCTAAAATTCTGACAAAAGTTGCTCATCTTTTAAAAAACTTACATTTTTCACTTGTTTTCTCAGTTGCAATTGTTTGTGAAACAGAAAGGATCACCGATGGTCTAAGAATTGGAGATCTGTTAGCTATCTAATTGACCAAGTTTACTAACTACTAAGGTATGAAAGTCGGTAGCTAGGAGAGGCATGGGGCTGGATGATTCAGCAGATACACACATGCAGATATGTTTTTTGGATACTGAATAGATAGATGCATTTAGACGCACAGCCCAAGGCTGGAAAGTGCGTTCTGTAAGTGACCGCATCTTGGCAGTTAGAACTGGGCCATCTCGATGCTGCTCTACCTTTTTTTCCCCTATAATGATGGAATCATTTAGATTGCGAATATATTCAGGAACTCTATATGACAATTGAAAGCTTACCATCAGAAGCCTGGGCAAACTCTGATGAAACAGTGTCCCCCTGCCCAATGGGAAAGCATGCGCTCCCTTCTTTAGATGAGGTGGGCTGGGTCAGTCACAGCTGTCCTCAGCACTACCCTAGGAGTATCTTGTCACCAGTGTTTAAACAACATCTAGAAATTATATAATGATATTCTTCCCATTATGGACCTTATTTGGTAGCTTCTGACCCCAAATAGTACTGATTGTTCTCTTGATAATCTCTTCTGTTCCTCCCATCAGAGCCCTCTCTGCTCTCCTGTTCATCAGGCTCCTGGTTGAGTTGGTTCCTGTTGGCTTCCATGACCACAAGCAGGATCAGGGAAGGTACTTCTTCTGTGGCCTCTGATTTTTTCTGCGCCTGTCTTTGTGACAACCTAGCAATGCCTTCCGCATAGCTAGCTGCCACTGCTGTTTACTTTGGTGTTTCCTCTTCTTGTCCTCCTGGTGCTGGTGACAGTTGTCTGCTCTTGCAAGACTCGGCATCCCTTATCATTCCATATTTCTTTTCATCAAAATCTTCTCTACCAAACCAGGAGTGTATTGGGTTTCATGCCAAGAGACAGACTGATAACACCCTTTGTGTGCTCACTGTACTAAGTCCTATTAAAACTTTTATCACAGACTCTAACTAGTAGGGCATTTAAATTTAAATTTTTTTCTCATAAATACACATTCCTTGTTAGGCTGTGTGTGTGCCTGTGTAGGTGTGTGTATGTGTGTACAGTTGTACACATAGATAGGGATCCATGTGGCTCATAGGTCCTAGAGGCCAATAAGATGTCAGATCGATCTTCAGCTACAGACTCTGGAGACACAGTGGTATAGCTCTAACCTGAAAGCCAGTAGCCTCAAGATCTAAGAGGTTTTTTTTTCAGTTTTTGAGAATTTTGTTCATGGACACAATATGTTTTAATCTACTCCAGCTCATATTCCCCCAGTCCAATTTCGATCCCACCCCAAACCTTTCCTTCCCAATGCTATCTGTTTCTTTAAGAAAAATTCATTGAGTCCACTCAGCACTTCCAGTATGTGCATGGGTCTAGGTAAGCTCCTGGAGCAGTTAATAGAGTCCTTTTCGGGGACTGCTTCTTCAGAGAAGACTCTTTTAGCATCACGTGTCAACAAATGTACAGAGAATAAGAAACTGTGGAATAATGCTCAGCCCTAAATGGGACATTCAAAGCACACTCCCTCCTCCCAAGGCTCAGGGATCGTGACAAAAGGGGGCTGAAATGATTGTAAGAGCCAGGTGGAATGAATGACTATTCTGAGACAGTGTTGTCAGGACACAGCAGAGTAGGTGCATGTATGAATTCATGCCACTGTGATAGCGTGCAAGAGATCTGCAGATCATCAGGCCAGACAAAATCTCAGCATAGACAGGGGAGGTGATCATGTGGGTCTGCCCCAGCTGAGGATCTATTGGCAGTTGATGACTGCTAGGAGGACAGTCAATTTTCTCCAAAAGAAAAAAATTAGCTTTGTCAGCCAGGCATGGCAATTCAGGACAGTAACCCCAGCACTCAGGAAGATGGGGTCAGATGATCACAATCTTGAAGTCAAACAAGGCGTCATTGTGAGACTGTGTTTCAAAAGATCCAGACCAAAAGAAAAGGCTGATTCAACAAGTCAAGGGGTGCAGGAATAGGTCTCCTGTTCATAGGAATGAATGTTTTGTTTTACTCATTCATACATACATGTCCATAATACTATTTTAACAAATATCCAATCACCTATGGCCTAGTTGACACATAACGTTAATCATCATTTCCTTTATCTCTTTCCCTCATTCTGTTCCCAAGGCAGAATATGTTTTTAGTCCAGTGTCCAGAGTCTGACTTGAAAATTCAAGTCAGCCCTTTTGTCTTTACTAACATATTGCACTGAGAATAAAAATCACAGTTCTTCATTCTGGCCTTGCAGAGCCACATGTTTTCCCTCACGCTCTCTCCTGTAACCACTAGAAACCACCAATCTACTTCTAATTATTGGTAACATTCTATGCTCTCTAAACATTATAAAAATTCAATAATAGCATTGGCATGTTAAGTGTTACTATTTCTGATCCATTAGAATTCCTGAGAAACCCAAGTGGTTTCACATATCAATAATCATTCTTTTAAATTGCACAGCACCCCATGTCATAACCCTGCAGATTTTGTTTAGCCTGTCCTCTGTTGAAGGGTAGCTGATTCTAGTAGTTGATTGACTATTGGAGATATATAGGTACTATAAATATTTGCATGCAGATTTTTGTATAAACAGACATTTTCTTTTTCTGAGATAAATGCTCAGGAATATAACCATATCCAATGATAATTACACACAGCTTCATGAGAAACTGACAAAATTTTCTCCAAAGTATTGGACAAGTATTCCAGATTCTTTGCATAATCATCAGCATTTGGCACTCTCACTATTTTTAGCCGCTCGGATGGATGTGTATGACATCTATTGTACTTTTACCTCCACTCTGCAGTGGCCGATGATGTTGAACGTCACACCATGTGCTTAGGGCCATCTGCATATCTTCTTCCATGAAATGGACAGTGACACCTGCCATTGATTGTTTCTGTTAATCTTTGAGGTTCTTTATGTCTTATATATGTTTTTTCTTTGTTTAGCATTTGGTGGATCAGTCAGCTTTGAAAGTCTTAATAAAACACTACAAAATGGATGATTTTAGTAATATAACTTAATTTTTTAGTTAAGGAGACTGGGAAGTCCAAGCTCAGGGTTATTGATGGATCCCCGTTAACTTACTTTCTTTCGCTGTCTTCACATTGCAGAGAAAAACAGAAGTCAGACTGATGTCTCTTTTGTGAATTCTATGGGCTAAAGGTGCTCTTCTTGTGATGGTAATTGACTTGAATTACTTTGTTAGAATAACATCTCCATATCTGGTCACAATAGGGTTTATAACTTTAGCATATGAATTTTCTGGGGATGGTAGAAACAACCCATTAAATCTATAAATGCAAATTACAGATGTTTCATGTACATGTAGCTTGTCCTTGCATTATCATGAGATGATTTTTTATAGAAAAATCAAAAACAAGGAAATCTAATGAATCCAGTCTTTACAGCTTATTTGTTTTGCTATTTTTTCCATGTCTAAAACCTCCCTGAGTAGGTATAGATTTGGAAGAGTTGCTCCCAAATGGAATTTCTCTAACAATTTTGTAGTTTCACATTTAAGTTAATTTTAGGTATAAAATTTAGATTAGGGTTCATTTTCATTACCTCTGAAAGTCGAATTCCCGCAGCCAGTTCCTGAGAAGGCCATCCTTCTATTCGTGAGGGTCAATTATTCTTTATGTTGTTTACTTTTCCATTGATGCCTGTGTCTGTCCTCCATACAACTTTGATTTCTGTAAATACATGGTAAAATCTTATCTTTAATAAACATTTAAAATAAATTTTCACATGCAGATTAGATTCTGTCCATATTTTATTTATTGCATGGAAAAATTTTATTTCTTGATGCTTGTTATAGCTCATATTGTGTACTTAAATTTGTTTTCTGTATGACTGGTGTTAGCATAAGAAGTGAGACAGTCAGTTCCCTTTTCCCAAGTCTCCCCAAGAACGGAGTGTGTGGACAGGGGAGGGCACACTCCTACATGGAGTACGTTCAAACAGGAACGTAGACATTCAAAGCATAAACTGAAAACCTACGTGGCGGTAGAAAACCAAGTGAAATGTTGCTAGTGAGTAGGCCTTGGGGTGACAATTTACAGGAACCCTCTAAAGAATAAATCTTGCAAAGGCAGGTAACTAATAAGCAGTGTTTGAGGGCAGGAATGGTAGCCATCTGCCCCTGTGCAGGAACAAGTACCCCACCTACACAGAAGCTGCTGACTTGAGTCCAAATCCAAGCACACATGGTGGAAGGAGAAAAATTAGAACTGACTTCAGCCAGCTGTCCTCTGACTCTCACATGTGTGTGATGGTTTGCAGAAACTCACACACATACACATTAATAAATAAATGAATGTAAAGCCCTTTAAATTCCCCTTTAATATATTCAATTCTATTGCTCAGTTCCTCTAGAGAAGCATGACTAATAAAATATTGTGTGTTTGTCTGTGAGACCAGGTTTGGAGTACATTTCTCAGGCTGGCCTTGAACTCTCATGCCTCTGTCCTCCACATCCTGAGTACTACTAGGATGGTTGGTATGTGCCAGCATATCTGGTTTCTATAGTTTCTCAACTGAAATTTCACCCTGTATAAAGCAAATCTATTGAGAAGAAATAGCCACTAGTGTGCATGAATAATTAGTTAAATATCTGGATTCTGTTTGGAAAATTCTGCTTAGTAAAATATATTTTTGGCTTTCATTACCTATAACATCATTCTGGATTAAGTACATGATACTTAAAGTATTTCTACAATTTTCTAAATGTAGCCAAAACACAGAAAGAAATTAAAAGTGCTCAACAAGTATGTGGGCTTGTGATTGATGGTTGTTTTTTTTTGCTTGCTCCCTCATTAAAGCTTTTGTCAGTTGACCAAATCAGCTTTGTTCTAAACTGCTTTCAAATTTGCTTGAATACCTACCTATTTATAGCAAGGAAGCAAGATTATATATGGAAGCAATTTTGTGAAAGGTAATTTACAAGTGATTAGTTATTCCCAGAAGGAAGTGTCGAGGTGAGGGCAGGACAGTGGGTGCTGGCCAGGTCAGTCACTCCACACAGCCAAATGAGCTGAAGCCAAAGCTGACCATCTACATCGTGCTGTTATTTCTCAACTTGAAAGATGAAATGCTGAATTGGTTTGGACACAACACATTTTCAAGAACAGTTTTTGGGAGTCAAAACAAAAATGAAACTATAGTTTCTATAGATTTTCCATGCAATGGGGAATAAACACAGACATGGGTTTGTGGCTTCAGGTGCCTTAATGGTATAGGTCTTTATATTCTTCATGAGTTTTGTATGTAAATGACACGACTAAGCCAGCACTACAAATGTCTGTGTCTGAGAATGACGTGACCAGAAAGAACAGAAGTTGGCTCCCAATCAGAATATGAAGGTAGGTCCTAAAGCTCTATGCCACTTGGGTAATTTCTACAAGTTGTGGAAAGTTCTTCGAGTCTCTTCTTTCTCTTCTACCCTTGAAGTATGCCTCTGTATAGTCCATTAGTGAGGAGCCAAAAAGTGGCAAGAAATAATTGGTTTTGTAGAGAAAAGACCTACATATAAATTTCAACTTAGACCTGAAGCAGGCTATGTAATCATTTATTATTTATATTTTAACTATGCATGTTTGCGTGTGTGTCTGCACGTGCGTGTGTATGCAGGCACACACATGCTTTGGTGTGTCTGTAAAAGTCAGCGGACAACTTTCAAGAGTCTACTAATTCTCCTTCCACCATGTGATTTTTGGGGATTTCACTCACCTCACCCAGGCTTGAACTACTGAACCATCTTGCTGCCCCTAGGTATCATTTAATGGTACTCCATAACTGTAACATTGCCAGAGTTTCCTTTTTATTTTATTTTATTTTACTTTATTTTATTTTCAGTGAAGGGGCAGCTAGGAAATTGTTCCAACCCTGAGCGTCATCCCACTAACTTTTACTTTTTCATTGAAATAGATGATTTTGCCAGGACATGCTGCTCTCCAGAATAGTCGTATATTATTCTTGGTTACCTGAAATTGTATTGTGTTGACGTTTATGATGGCTTATTGATCATTCTGAATGCCTAGTAATTTCCTTCATTAACTTCTAGTGTAACAAAAACAAGAACAAAATTAGCATGGCATTCAAGAGTCTATCTAGTCAGAGACAAAACAAGCAGATATGTGGAAATCATTTCTGTTTTAGCCTATACCAAACATATAAGTAAATTGTATTTAGAGGAAAAATGTATTTCTGCACTTGAGTCTTCTAAAGTTCTTTAAAGTTAGAGCCCTTTCTAATATGTTCTCATGTGATTCTGAATACCAAGTTGCTGACCTTGTTCCTGAACTATCCTACTACCCCTTGTTATCTGTTCTGAGTTCTTACCTTGTTCCAAGAAATAGAACAAGTTCACTTTGATCTACTATGGGACTTTGTTGTGAATATGCTGAGCTTTCTTGTCTAGTTTGAATATCTTCATTCAAACCTTCTCACAGAGCCTAGTTTCAGGCTCCTGATGGTCATAGCCCTCTTGTTATGCTGATCCTTCCATTTTCTTGGTGGCTCTTTGTTTTTTAACTTCATTAATCTTGTATTGACTACATATTTCATATTCTGAGTCGTATTCTTGGTAACATTTTTATTTATTTAAACAATATTATCCTAGAATTTATTCAGTGTTGTTTTATAAACATTAATAAATTTAATTCTCCTTCCAAATCTATGATTTTAGTGACATAATTATTTTTATCTTATAAAAAGAAAAAAAGACCTGAAGAGATCAGGTGTTTTTTCTTTATGGTTACAGAGGTAGAACCAGGGTTTAACGCAGAGCATTTATATTCAAAGTCCACCAAGTGTGGTATTCCCTTGAATGCACGGTCTTCTCTTATACAAAGGCCCTTCAGGGGTGTGGGAGCATGGAGCCCCTAGGATGCACAGGATGGAGTTGATCCCAGAGACAAATCAAAGAGGGGAAAGCACTGTCCTTTGGAGACCTCAATTATTTCTTAAATCAAAACTCATTGTCCAAAGTAGGTCAGCTTTCTGTTACTTGCAGTTGAGTGTATTCTGTGATGTGGCTTAGCTTTGATAATGAAAGCCTGGGTATGTTTTCTGACTAAAAATGAGATTAAGAGAACTCCGTGTGTTCTTAGTGCATGGTTCTTTGGATGCTAAGAGAATGGAGTTACCATTTCATCACTTGTGGGAGTATTGTTGATTTTAGGATTAAACGACTCAGAAATTTTCTATATGTTCTGAAAAAACCTAATTTTTCTAATGTTTCTTTACAATGGTTTATTTTTAAATCAAGCTATAAGAGTTGTTAAATTATATGTTGTTTGGGGCTGACTCAGCTTTTAAGAGCTGTGGCTGCTCTAGCAGAAGACTTGGATTCTAATTCCAGCTAGCAGCCATCTGTAATCCTAGTTCCAGGGGATCCGATGCACTCTTCTGTTCTCTGGGGACATTGCATGACACAGATGTATTTACATACATGCAGAAGTAGCACTCATACACATTAAATAAAAAATTAATTAATTTTAAAATGCATATGTTGTTCTAGGTCATTTGATACAATGACCTTATCATTTATTTATGTTTTGCAATTGCATGCTATAGAATCTTCACTGTCAAATGTTACTTATGTGAAATGGTATTATTATGAATATGGTATGTCCTGATTATCCAATTTTATGAATAATGGTTACTTTCATATAAAATCCATGCAATACTTTAGAAATCAATCAGAAAAAAACAGTCTTGGCACAATCCATTTTGGTCTGTTTCATCCACATAAAAACATCCTGAACTGCAAAGGATTTCCAAGGTTACACTCTGAGAGTCAACCCACAGAGCAATCGCTCCACAGGTTTGATTTCATTGAAATGTTTGTGCGTCATTGAAATCTGTGAACTTTTTTTTATGTCGGGCTGTATAATTATTCATTTATTTTTAAAATTAGGTGTATGAGTGTGTATTTGCGCATAAGTGTGCGTACCTGAGTGCAGGTACCTACAGAGATCAGAAGATAGCTTTGGATCCTGTGAAGCTGGAGTTACAGGTGTTTGTGAGCCACTCAATTCGGGTTCTGGAAATTGAACTCAGGTTCTCAGGAAGAGCAGTATGTGTTCTTAACTGCTGAGCCATCTCTTGAGTCCTGCTGTATAACAATGAAGCTTCGGGCAGGTCAAGTTCCTAATGTATATGATAGCTATCAAACTTATTTCACATAACAAGTACAATGGCATCAGGGCTGGAGAAGCATCATGTGAGTTTACTTTGCAAACTCCAAAACCTGGTGGATGAGAGAGAGAATTACATTTGAAGACTGAAGGCATTCTAGACCACAGAAATCTAAACCTTGTAATTTAGGAAGTATCGTGAAATTTGATTCACTGTATTTGTAAGATGACTATGAAACACTTAGCTAGCTCTCTTATGAACCTAAACTTAAAATTTAAATGGTAGACTGTAGTATTTAGTGTTGACTTATCTAAAGTGACAGCCAGTTGGCACACCAAATTTGCACTCAGGCCTGACTTCAGTGCCAAATTCTCAACTGTTTTGCCCTTTTCCCTAGTGTGTTCTATCACATAGGAAGCTCACCGGAAACCTGCTCAGGATCAGCAGAAATGCTTATTAGGCACCTTCAGTGAGTCTGTTTATGATTTGCGGAGGAAGAGGGATCTTTTCATTATATCCTACCCACCTAATTTGGGCTTGATGTTTCTGAAGTAGACACTGACAGAAGGCCTTTAACAGCAGAATGTTTGCAGGGAAAAGAAGTCAGGGAGAGTGGGACTGATGGAGAAAATGAAATATCTGTTACCAAAACACGTTTGTCAGTTCAGAAAGTCCTAGGCTCAGCTTAATCTCACAGGTTAATTCAGAATACAAAGTAGACATTAGTACATTCCAGGTTGAGGAAAGGAAGCCAGAATTTCCCACTTCTGCCCTGGTGATTTACTAGTTGAGGACTGTTGGGAGACAAACCCAAAGTGTCACAGAGAAGTGCCAAACTCAGAATCAAAATGTAGAGAACAGACTCAATAAAATGAATTCGAGGGAAGGAATTTTGATTTGAGAACATTTTTATCTGGTTCACTGTTTCGGGACCTTTTCATTCCAACTTGAATAGCTTAAATTATTTATTATATCTCTCCAAACACTTAACTCATTGAAAGTATACCGGCACCAGCAACGACTGAAAGAGAATTCTTTGGCTAATGTAGATATCAAAGTGCTGTCAAATTTCACTTGCCAGCCCTTCGTCTGCTAGGGACTGTAAATGCCACATTTGTGGTTTATGGCAATATTCCAAATTATTTGTGGTTATTATGTGGGATCTAGGACTGAAGAGATGGTCCAGCCGCTAAGAACACTGTTTGCTCTTCAGAGAACCTGAAATTCTATTCCCTGCATCCACATGGGGTAGTGCACAAATCTCTAGAACTCCAGTCTGCGGGGAATCTTCTTCTGGTCTTGGTGGGCACCTGTACACAAGGCATACATTCATGCAAATATACATATGCAAATGAAAATAAATCAAATAACTCTTAAGCAAACGTATATGGAGTCTACTCGGTAAATATTTGCCAGCATCTTCAGCACTGTTCACACAAAGTCATCTGACCCTTCTTTGGGTCACACCAGTGTTGTTTTGGGCTATCGTCTGTGTTAGGGGGACAGTGATCCTGTCTGGACAGAGCTCAGGTTGCTATTTTCTTCCCTACCTTTGTTCTTGTTCTTACAGACCATCATCTACTTCATGGCCACTGGCACAGGTGGTGACTGACTATGTGTTGGTTAAAAATTAAACATCTCCAGATGGGCTCATTAGAATTGAATTCCTATTAGGCTAACCTGAGCTAGCTCTTTTAAAAATAAATTTCTTCCTTTCAGTAAATGCAGATTCTGGTGGAGCAGAATATTATGCTACTAGAAAATCATCCTTCTCTCCAGATGTCTGTATCTTTGCCTCTGAAGTCAAGAAATACTATCATATCATTTGTAAATTTATGGTTCTGACAATTACTGTACCTGAAGTCAAATATTTGGCAATTTGTTAAATTACTTATAAGAAGTATCAGTGTGTTTGTATGTGCTCTGTATATCTATAGTTTATATTGAATAGTGTTAATAACAGTTTCAAAATAGAAAGGATAGGATAGAAGATTTAAGGAGCAGACAGAATTAAGAATCTGCCCACAAGACTAGGACTACCATGGAAAATATCACACATTGGGATTTTTTAAACAACAGAAAGCTTTTGTCTCCCAGCTGTACAATCTGCCCCATCTCACTCACCCCTGCTCAGGGCAGTTGGTCATCCTGGCTTCTCTCACCATGAAGAAGCCTCACTCCAGTGTGTCCCTGTCTCCCATTGCCGGGTCCCTGTTTGTTCATGTTATCTCGCAGCTTGTCAGAGGACCAGTTACAGTGCATTAGGAGATCTGAATCCTTAGCCTAACCATGGGAATAATTATACCTACAAGCAACGCCCTTATTTCTGAGGGCAATCACATTATGAGGGACTGGGAAATAGGACTTCAACACATCTTCCTTTGCCACGATGCAGTTCAATTCACAAGACCCAATTTCTGGTCACCAACTTTTATATAATACCAAATTTGACTTTTTTTTCCTTTTGGAATACAAAAAGGAACATCTGCTGCCACTCTGAACCATATGAAATGCAGAGGAAAAGAAGCTTCCATTTGGAAAGTGTTTTACTGCTGAGCCCTTGCCCCAGCCCTTCTCTCCTGCGTTTTAGGAGAAAAGATCAAAAGTGGTATGTGATAATATTTTTTAAATCTGTTTTAGTTACAGAGTTCTTTGATGAGCAAAATTTGAGGCATATGTGACTTGAATTTTAACTAAATAGCATGAACATTTTCTGTGAAATGAATGGAGCATAGTTTGAGCAGGTGTTTTGCTTATTAATATGGAATATGCCACAAACATTTTCACTTATTTGACTTGCCTGAGATCTGACTGTTTATAAAAGGGATGATAATTCATGAGAAATTGGCAAAAATGTTAGAAATGTGAGAGTAAATAAGTAAGTTGACAAAAAAAGACACAACTGGAAAAAATGGTGGTTTCTTTAAAAAGAGAACAAAAAAAAATCCTCACAATTGTGAGCTCATTTGTTTCTGTTAAAAGGGATAAACTCACCCGGAGCAAATTAGTACGTTTCTGAGGAAACATGCAGTATTTAGAGTGAAACCATGTAATTAAGGGATGAGACACTTTGCCTTGTTAGGAATTAGAGTGATGGTTGAACTGGGGTAGAAAGCCGGGAGAGGTAACACATCTACTTAGACTAGAGATAAGAACTTCTCAGTCCAGAAACAATGTGCCATGTAAAAGAAAGGAATGGCCAGAAACCAGGAACTAAGAACTCAAAGCATGCAACTGGACAAACAAGGGCCATTAAATAAGTCAAAAGGAAATGAATACATTTTGTGATACAAATGTAAATGGAGAGCAAACTAACTAACTCATGAAAGGACAGCACAGAGAGAAGTTTGCAATAACAGATGTTTACACAGCAAAGCAGATATTTCAGATAAGCAGTCCAAGGACGCATCTGAAGGCTCAGTGGTTAGGAGCACAGGCTACTCCTGCAGGGGATCTAGGCTCCGTTCCACCTTGGAGTCTAACAACCTTTGGTAACTCCAGTTCCGTGGGATTCAACACACTCTTTTGACCTCTGCAGGCATTACACCCCTTGAGTGTACTTACACACATGCAGGCAATACACCCAGACACTAAAATAAAAAATAATAAAGAAATATCTTAAGTAACCTAGTGTTAATATTAGAATCAGAATTTGAGGAGCCAGGCTTAGTGACACGTGCCTTCAATCCCAGCACTTGGGAGGTAGATGCTGGCTGATATTTTTTAAAGTCTCCCAACAAAGAAAAGTTCAAAAGTGAATGGCTTCACTATTAAATTTTATCCAACTTTTAAACAAGAAATCTTGAAAATTCTTCTCAAATGATGCAGATGATCGAAAGGATTTTTTCCAAACTGATTTTCTGTCTAAGCTAAAAATATGAATGTTAGCTCTGTTTAAAAGAGCTTCAACAATGCAATGTCTTTTTAAAATAGATTCTTTGCGTTTTTAAAGAGAATTGTGATGAGGCGGAATAATCAAAATATCCTCAGTGCAGTAAGTACTCTACTTTTAAAACTCAAAAAGTTTCTAACATAGAAATTAAATTCTTTATAAATTTTTTTTGGTCTTTCTGAAACAGGGTCACCCTGGTGCACCCGGTGACCTGGAACTCAGTGTGTGGTTCAGGCTGGCCTCAGTCTCACAGAGATCAGCCGGCATCTGCCTCCCAAGTGCTGGGATTAAAGGGACGTGCCACCAAACCTGCCTCCTCAAATTCTGATTTGAATATTAACATTAGGTTAGTTAAGATATTTTTGTAGCATTGCAGCATATTTTTAATTTTCCCATAGACTTCAAAATGGCATTAGATAGTGATTTTTTTTTTACTTCACACTGGTCATAGCAAATTAGGAAGATTAAACTTTTATGAGGAGGAACACAGCTATGCTCATGTATATATTGGTATACATCGATGGTGCTTTATTTTGCTATGTGACTCATACGTGTTTGAAAGCATTATTTAACCTCAATGAACAGAGTGTTTTGATCACCCATGACACTATTCCAAGTTATAGTTTAATCTTTCATTTGGACCTCCTAGTATAATCATGGTCCATGGCCTCTGGATGTGTATTTGGCTAAAAGTGAAGACATCACATAATCTGCCCAATGAAAATTACTGAAAACTTCCATAGTCGCTAAAGTCTCCCAAATGTTATTGTAAACTTGAGTTACCAGGGCCTCAGAGCTCAAGAACCACCCCGGACACAGCACAACAGGGAATCACGTATCATCACTGATTCTCACTTTCTGTTTTGGAACCAGTTTAGTCAAAATGCAGATTATATTTAAAGACAGCTTTTCCAAAGAGTCATGTTGAATCTGAAATCCCCACACTGTAGCCATACCTTTAGACACTTGCTTCTAACTATTTAATCATATGATGGGGCGGGGGATTAGCTAAACCTAAGTTACTTTAAAGGATGATTTTAGATAAAAATGAAATATGACACAAAAAAGCTTTTCCTGATATCAGGATAAACAAATTATATAATTGCAAAAAACCTATTTTATAGCATTCAGTGCAATAAAATTAGTCATAAATTACCAGTGGATTAAGTAATTGGGTGAAAATGTTATGGCAGAACAAATTATTCAAGTAATGTCAAATAATGAGTGTATCTGCTAACAACAAAAAATGAAATGCAGTGATAAAACTAATATTCATGACTGTAACGGCCTTGGTCAAGCACCCTCCTCACTGGCTCTCAGGCCATTCACTAGCTTTCATTTGATGTAAAGGGAACATTAACATTGGCCCTGAGATCTTAATTCCTGTGATGTGCAACTTCAATCAGAAATTTCAGAACTTACCTTCCATTTAAGGGTTCATGAGATAAGAACATTTAGAAAATGCTACAGTGGAAATTGAATTAATTTAGAAGACTGAAACTTTACGATGGCCCCTGACCTGGCTTATTTAAAGAGTTAGAGAAAGAAGGAAAGAGAGAAAATAACCACATATATTATATAAATCCAGCTTAGAGTTTGTGGTAAAAATAATAATAATAATAAAGCAAATTAAAGGACATTTGGGGCCCTCCTGGGAAATTTGAATGTAGATTTTCATATTAGAAATTTTATAGAATTATTGATAATCTCCTTAGATGTGTTTTTCTTACTGCATCTATACAAGAGGATTTCTTATGTTTAACAGACATATGAAGAGGCATCACGGTACCTGAAGTCTTTCAGGTGGTTCAAAGAAAATAAAAGGATGAAAGTGTGGAATGATCAAAACAAACTTGGAAAAATAAACAACCAGTGATTTAAGTTGAAGATAAATATTTATGCAACCAGCTTTCTGTGGACTTAGCTTTCAAAATAAAGTCTTAGGAGAAGAATTCTGCCTCTTACTCCTGCTAAAGTTAATTCTCAACTTCAAATACTTGATTCCTTCCTTGTTAAATATTTGAATGATCTTTGGTCTTTAACCTTAAAAGATTATCCTTCTCTCCCCTAGGTTCAGGGACCATCAAGGAAGAGGAGGCAGAACATTTCTGAGTCAGAGTTTAGGGAGGACCCCAGGGAGCAGTGTCTTCTGATCATGACAGACTTGATACCATCGTGAACTCTCAGCAGCTATGGGTGCCAGCAAAAATCCTGCAGGATGGAGTGGGAAGGGTGTTCCCAAGCGCCGCCCCACCACCACTCCTAACTGAGGAGCTGTGGACACTTGATGGCTACTGGAGTGGAGATAATCGGTTTGATTAAGGTTGTGGCACCTGATAAGTGGACCATGCTCCTTTGGATGGTCTCACACCTAGGAGTATATGGACATCACGAAGTGAAGTCAATGAGTTATTAAAAAAAAGAAAGAATGAAAAAGTAGAACATGAAGTTTGGGGGCAAGGGAGGTAATCTGGAAAAAGTTAGGGGTGACTATGATGTGAATACGTTAAATGAAACTCTCAAAGAATTAATACTTTTTTAATTAATGCATTTTAATACATGTGGCAGACATTATTTGTCATTGTATCTGTTACTTATCCTATTGCTGAAATAAACTGTCTGAACACAGCGAAAGAAAGCAGAAGGGTTTATTTCGGCTTCAGGTTTCAGAGATTATGCTCTATCATGGTGCAGAACGTCTGGGTATTGCACAGTGCTTGATAATTTTTCCTTCAGTACTGTCTACAAGCCTTTCGTCTATTCTCAGCATAATTTCTTCTATGTCCTTTAGCCTGTTGCTGATGATTTCCACTCTGTGTTTTATTTGCGTGATTGACAGTTCCTATCATTTCTCTTGGGTTCATTTTCAGAATCTCTTTTTCCTTTCTGGAATTTTCTCCATACTGTTTCCTTTTACAACCATTTGCTTACTTTCTCATCCACTTTGGTTACTTTATCCAGGCCTTTCATTGAGTTCCTTCATTAACCTGCTGGTTTGAATCTTCTCTGAAGACACCGAACATTTATAAAAGTAGGATTTTAAAACACCTTTTTTTTATTCTTCTTGGCTTTAGTCATTGAGGATTTGTGGGCTTTTAGAGCATTGACTTGTTTTTTCCAGGTTTGTGTGTATATGTTGTGATTTGCATATCTATCGGAGAAGATGTGTCTTTCAATGTTAATTTTTCTTTTTTTCATAGCTTTGGTTGGTTTCAGTTTATATAGATTGATTAGTGGGTGTTGTTCACTTGAACTTATGATCTCTCTACTACTTAGTGGAGAAAAGCAAACAGTAATAGGAACAAAGATTTGAGAATAAACTTTTTACTAAAATGTACTAAAAGGAAATTGGATATTTCAGTCATTTGCAAGAGGTTCAAGAAACAGAACCTAGGATCTTATTAGAATAACTGGTATTTAAAGAGTACTAAAATTAAAGATGGTCATAATTTGAAGTCGAAAGAGAAGGGGATGAATGAAAGGGATAAATGAAAGAAAACAGGACCGAGAAATTATTTGGGTTAAAGAAGAGAGAAATAATGTAGAGAATGAGATGAGTAGAAACAGAATAGATTCAAACAAAGAGAATAGTCATAAAATCTAATTCAGCAAGTTAATGGCTAAAACTAAACAACTGAAAACTTAAACCACTAGTTTGGATATGTTCAAGGTCTCCCAGCCCTTGAGTTGTCCTTGGCTGTGAGTAGATCAGGTGCTTGACTTTCTGCAGTTCAAACAGGTTAGATCAGAATGGGCCTTTTGCCCTCTGCTTCCAGTCAGTCTTCATTAATTAATGGAATTCCTGAGCCAGAATTGTAGGCTTTGGCTTCCTGCTGAGAAGGAGTCTCTTCATGCTCCTCATGGACAATGCCCAGTCTGTCTGCTACTGTCTTCTTTTTCTGCAGCTCAGCTTCACTTTTTACACTGGATTTCAATGCCCAAGAGTCTAAGGGAGCCACATCTGCACTTGAATTTAGCTTCGTGGATGAATATCCACATTTAGGCAGCTCCAGCTGCCTTTCTGCCCACACTCCAAAATTTCGGTCTAAGTATATTTGCAGCCACTGAGTTTGTATGTAGGTCAGTTCCTGTGTTGGAGTTTTTGTGGTTCTCAGGGTCATTTCCTGATTAATCCTTGGCAGGGAGATATAATGGTGTGAAATTTTTTATTCTCCCTGACAGAAAAACTGCTGTCATGATTGGCTTCCTCCTTCATTCCAGACTAACAGGCAGAGTGCCCTGATTACCACAGGTTCCCTTAGCCTGTGAGTACTTCAGCATACAGACCTGCTACTAAAGTTTTGTTTCAGCAGTGTTTGTTCTGGAGATTCCCTTTTCTCTTGTATTTGCAACCCCAGAGCTGAGAAGAGAGATCTTACCATTCCCCATTCTTGTTTGGTGCTCTACAGGTCCGGATCCAACGTTTCCTTTATAAACCTAACCATCACTACTTGGGGATTTTATGTAGCCTCTCCTCATCTAATGTTTATTGAGACCCTGCCTTGCTTTCCCATGACTGCCATCTCTTTCTGCAGCTACAGAGCAGATGCTGTCTTTCGATTCACAGTGATGTGGGAGACTCCTGTTTATCCCCACTCAAACCATACTTGCTTTCTTCAATGCTTAGGAACTGCCTTTCTCTTTCTAATGAGGAATCAAGGAGGAAGGTAACACGGGCCAAACTCCATTTCTCTTCTGCAGTGACAATGGGCTTTTTTGTTGAATTATTGCCTTCTTTATCCTAGAATTTACAAGGGCTTGATGTTTGTGCTTGGCTAAGGAAGAAGGTATTATATTCTTTTATTTCTTAGTCTTGTTACACTGTCATTTATTCACAGAGACACACGCATGCTCTAGGCCATTGCGAATGGCACAGTGTCCCAGAACGGAGCCAGATGCAGCTTTTCTTACTTCTTTCACTAGTTCTATCCACACAGTTAAAATAGACATCAAAGATGGAGAATCTCTGGGTTGGAGAGATGACTGAGTGGCCATGGGCATTGGCTGCTCTTGCAGAAGACCTGTGTCCAGTTCCCAGCATCCACATGAAGGTTAACAGCTGTCGGAAACTGCAGCTCCAGGGCATCTGACACAGTCTTCTGGCCTCTACAGGCACTGTATGCGTGCACTGCACTTAAATATGTGCAGGCAAGACATCATAGATAAATAAAAACAAGTCAATCCAAAGAGTAGAAATATGCAGAATCCAAGTGTTGTTTTTAATCTTACAAGGGAATATTCATGGAGAACAAGACCAACAGCAAGACTAGCAACAAAAGGAGACTCCATTTATTTCAAAATAGAGCTTGCGTTAATAATTTTGCCTGTAATTATGTATAATGCAACCAGGAATATAATTTGGTTCTTCATCTCCAACAGTTTATTAAATTAGAGGAGATGGTATCTGGAAAGGTAATTAAAGCAAGGAAAAAATCTGAAAAGAGATCTATGAGTATCATAAGAATTTAGAAAGTGACTTAAAATCTACCTTATAAGGACCAGGACAGCAAAGAGAAGGCTTCTTCATGCAGGTCTTGAGTGGAGGCCACTCAGTGTAGGATGACAGCATCCCTAAAATGGACGATTTGTGTGGATGGGAAAAGCCAGGTAATTCAAATCACCCAAATGTTCTGAAATGCTACTGTATGGCAAAGCTATTGAAACATAAGGGTCTGGGTAAAACATTTTGATGTTATTTACACAGTTGACACACAGAATGTACTTGAGTATCATATGCTTTAGATTTTATGTTCTAATTTTTAAAAATATGTAATTTCTAAGACTTTCACACTAACTATCAAGCCCTGGATCCAGTACATGTCTGCAAGTACATCTTTACAGAGCACTGTACTGGACTCTTACTCATGCAGAAGTGTGAGTAAAATTTCCTGAGGCAGTAGGAAACACCTAGCTTGAATGGGGGCAAATTTGTAATCATTGCTGAATTTAAGTAGAATAGTCTTGCTAAAGAGACATTCTTGCTCAATATGTCTGGGTCTTTAACAATTCCAGGGTAAAATTACCATCAAGAAGGGAAGAATTCAGTCCTGAAATGCTCACCTAAGCAACTTAGGTGAGCTAAGGGGATAGAGAGTGGCTTAGGCAGATAGAGGCTAGTCCTCAGAGCCTACTGGCGCATACTTTATGAGAAGATGTGACTGTAAAGTCCAGCGAAGAGACTTCAGGGAGAGAAAGGCTACTGTACAGTGATGTTTACCTTGCAATGAGGTTCTGGTTATATCACTTACTGTTTTTTTTGCTATGCAGATCATTGTAAGTTTTCGTTATTTGGTATAAAGAATATACCTCTAATAATTATGTATAGAAATATATGGATTACAAAGGACAATACTGACAGTGTTTGCATATGTTCAAAGAGTTCTAAAAATATTTTCATTTGCATATGTAAATGAATCAGATTGTAAATAGATTCTTTTGTCTATTATTTTGTATGCTTCTGATAGCTCTAATACCTATTATGTTTAGTACTGAAAATTTTAATAAATGTCTCAACAAAGGAAGAAAATATAGCATTTATCAGAAATAAAAGTAAACTATGAAATCAGACATTACGCTAGTAAGAAATTACATTTCGGACTTCAGTAATTTAAGGGTTCACAAATTTAATGAGTATGTAATGTTAATAAAGGTTGCGGTTGCAATAACTTTATTTCAAAATTATCCGAGAAGAGCCACAGCAATGTGAAGTTTTAATAAAATCTATCATGTCAAGCTACCATTTTTTTGAGGCAATGATTTTCGAATGGAAGTTATTGGTGAGTAAACAGAATATTTCCAAAATGCCATTTGTATACTTCGCTATGGAAAAGCAGCTGTGTTTCATTTCAGTGGGTCACTCCTATTTTACTGTCATCTAGGGCAGCGTGAAATGAGAGGCTCTATGGAAGCCACCACATTCACACCACAAGTAGACACTATGTGGCTGTTAGGGAGCAGAGTCTCAGGCAGGTAGAACCCAAGCCCAGGGCTGCACAGAGAACTTAGTCCTGTTCAACAGGAATGGTGCGAACTGGTCTCCTTGCTGCTAGTCAACCTTTTTTACTGTTTGTAGATGTTTTCTACAACCACAGTTTTCACTATTAAAATCAGTTGCATACCCAGCAAAGTGCTCACTGTGACATAATTTAGTGAGCAGCAGACACTCCTCTCCTCTGCTGTGTTCTGCTGTGGTGTAATACACGTCTTTGGTGCCATAATCTTCTACCCTGCTCCCTCTGCGGAATCTAACCCTGTCTCCACAACCATTTACCTGCAGCTATTTCACAAATCTTTCAATCAAATCCTACTCAATAAGTCCTTGTGACTTTTTAAGGTCACTCCGTTAACAATGATCTTTTTATGTCATTTCAAACTTTCTTATGTCCTTTACAGTCAGTTGTCATATTAGGTGAATTCATGTGTATATGCTCTTTTTTCTATAACATACATTTCCTAGAGGCAAAGACAGCTAAATGTTCTGAGAGATCCTCCTCAGTCTTTGCATAATAACTATCTATATTAAGCTATCAATAATACATAATTCATGGGTTGGCTAATATGTGAAACAGTGAGGAAGGTGGTCCACATGAGGGCTGGGCCTCATCTGCTACTGACATGTTTGCTTCAAGGTCTATCCTTTCGTCTTGGAGCGCATGAAATCTAGTTGTTTTTAACTAACAAGAGATTTCAAGACTATTAAAACAGAGATGCAAATTTAGTGGAAGACTAGCAACTTATTTTTAATTTCTGTTTAGGGAAACATGACTTTTTAAAATTTATAGTTTTCATATTCCTGTGTTGAATGATTATTAGATTTGTTCAATGCTTTTCCCACTGCTGTGAGGGTTAGTGTACAGAATGTAGAGTAGTGTGCTAAGACTCACCACAGTTTCTGGACTACCTTAGTGACTACTAAGTACTAGAGTGAATGAATGAATGAGCAGACGATTGGCAAATGGATGAATGAATAAAATGATATTGAATAAAAACTGATCAATTACTGAAGCACACTATAAATTTATGATGATAAAAATGGGAGAATATCTCAAGAATGAGTTCATTTTTTGACTTTCAAATCTTTTATTGACAATCGTAGTTGATATACTGAGAAATATGGACTCCAGAGCTGGAAATCCTGTTTACAAATGTTCACTGTATTAGTTTTCATTAGACCAACTTATTTAGTGCTTTTAAGTTAATTCTCTATATTTGCAAAAATGCATAAGACTATAGCTCCTTCCTCAAAGTATTACACACCAGACCAAGGTATCCATGTAGAGCGCACATCAGACCCAAACTGGTTTAAACTGATGATTTGTTGAATGACATACCTTTATTTACACTGTGAACAAACAGAGCACTGTACACAGTTTGTAACAATTTAACTAGTTCTTTCTTCATCCAGAGCAATCCTGTACTAAAATGATCTATACAAGAGTAATTTTATGGGCTGGAAATGCCTCAGTGGTTAAGAGCACTGGCCGCTCTTCCAGAAGACCCAGGTTCAGTTCCCAGCACAAGTTAGCTAACAACTGTCGGTATTTCCAGTTCCAGGGTGTCCAGGGTACCCTCTTCTTGGGTCTGTGGGCATGAAACATATGTGATATATTTACATGCAGGTAAATCACACACACACATTAAATTAAATTAAATCAATTTCAAGTGTAATTTTATATAAATAGTACCACAATAAACAATTTTAATAGGATTTTATGTACAAAAGTGACATTTTTTTCTCAAACTGATTTTTGTAAAATATATACTTAAAATTTCTCCCAAGCGGTAAAATATGTCATTATAGAATGGCACTGAAATGAGAATCATCATCAGTCATTACACCTGCGTTAAAAATCTCAGCCTTCCTCTGAGTACTCACTGACATGGGATCAGCGGAAAGACATTTCTTTCACGATGCATCCTGATTTTCCTAGGCTTTCCGTCTTTTCCCTCTGCATTTCTTCTCTTCTGCTTTATTTTTCCTCTTACTTATTTTAAAACACCCTTGATGATTCCCAGGATCTCTAGTAGAATTAAGCTGAGTGAAAATATGGACATCATCTCAGTTCTTGGTACCAGCTGTCTAAAAGAAGGAAGGAATCTAAGCAAGAGATTTCAGTAAATGAAGATGTGTTTTATCACGGAAAGTCTTGATGCTGTGGGAAACTAAATAATGAATGGACTGTAGCCCTCTGAACAAACATAACCACAGCTAGTCAGTAAAAATGCTGTGCAATCGAAAACTACCCCTCAGACATTGTGTGACGGTGATGCCAGGCAAAAGAATGCTACTTTTCAATGAGAAATTCCTTTGTCTACAAAGACTGGAATTTATGGAGCTGTCCAATTTTATTAGTCCTTTATATTCCAATAATGGTAAGGCATTCCTTTCAATGTGTTCCCATGTTTGATCTTTTAGATACTGATATGTAATGTGTCTCTTCCCTCCCCTGTGGAAATATTCCATGTACAAAATAAAGTGCAGAATAAATCCACCAAGCAAACCCATCCATTATTCAGTCTTGTCGAATTTTCCCATCCTCAAATCTTTGTCTGATTCATAAATAAACCACATACTATAGATACAATTGAAGCCTGTATAAAGTTTTCCAAATCCCCTTGTCATCCTCACTTAATGAGGAATGCTACATTATCCAGCTGAAGTTTCTATTCTTTTTTTTTTTTTTTTTTTTTTTTAAGAGGAGGGAAGTGTTTATTTCAGCTTACAAGTTTCAAGTTACATCACTGGGGCTGGGGCAAGAGCTCCAGGCAGCTTGCTGGCATGTTCAGGCCTCACTTGCTCAGCTACTTTTCCTTTTTATTAATTTAAAAATCTTTTCTAGTATTGCCCTCTTTAAGCAGTAACGTGATTACATAGAAAGACTCCGTATATGTTGCAGAATTTAAAAGGGCATGATTGACAAACTCACATAGGAACAGTGATAAGTTTCATATCATAGTTGAAGCTTGGTAGTACAATTTTGTCAGTGAATAATATTAAAACAATTATAGTAGACAAGTAGAATTGTGCATTTATATTCTAAGATAGAATTACATATGTTAGTTAGAAAATTATATCGGTTAATTATTACAGCACTTCCTATTTCTTTTTATTTTTAACTTCTCAGATTGTGATTTTTATTTCGAGAAATTCAATTAGGGCATAGGTGAAGGCACAGTGCAGCTGTAGAAGAGTAATAGAAAAACAATGGAAAATCTCTTGATGTCTGGTAATGGGAGAGGTTCAACATCAAGGCCTGGATACCCAGGACCATATGTAGAATGAGGAACAGAGCTGGCTCTCAGAGTAGTTGGGAGATCTGTTCTAAAGAATAAGTTCTCCCAAGACCAGAATCTGCATAGGACGGAGACATCCCCCGTCCCCAGCACAAGAGGCAAGGCCTAAGCCATGCATAACCTGGAACCTCAATGGAGGAGGATGTGGGGAGTGTAGTCACTCAGAGAAGACAGGAATTGCTGCCCAATATCAGTCCTCCATTCTCCACACTGCTCTACCATCAGAGGAATATGTAACCCTGGCTCACTGAAGCAGACAAAATCTTCAGGCTCACATGAGAGAACAACAGCCCTAGGCCATAAGAGGGGACAAAACTCAGCTTCATGTGAAGGCAATACAACTCTAGCTCACAGGAAGGGACCTTAGCTCCAGGTTCACAGGAGTGGACCACAACTCCAGGTTCAGGGAGAGGACCTCAGCTCCACCTCACAGGATGGGACCTCAATTCTGACTCATGAGAAGGGGACCACAGTGCCTAGAAGAGGATCACAGGAGGAGACCACAGCTCTGGGTTCACAGGAGGGGACCATGACTCCAGCTCGTGCAAGAGGACCACAACAGCTCAGGCTTAGGAAGGGAATGATAGCTACAGGCCTTGGGAGGGGACCGGAGCTCATGGTTCCTGGGAAGGGATCACAGCTTCAGTTCACAGGAGGTGACCACATCTGCTCACGGGTTGTGTGAAGCAATCACAGCCAAAGCTTCACAGGAGAGGATCTCAGCTCCAAATCACAGGAGTGGGCCACCATCTCAGGTTCTTGGGAGGGGACCTTAGGTACAGGTCCGTGGGATTTGTCCATATTTCCAGGTTCATGGAAGACGATGACAGTCCAAGGCTCACCGGGGATTCGGGGGAACTTAGCTCTGGGTCATGGGAGATAAGTCCAGCTCTAGCTTATGAGAGGGGGATACAGCTCCAGGCTCATGGATCCAAGCATAATTTCAGGTTCACAGGACATAACCACAGTTCATGCTGACCGGAAGAGACCACATCCCTAGGGTCATAGGGTTCAACGGTAGTTTCATGCTCACAGGACAGGAAACAGCTTCAAGTTCATGAGAAGGGACCCCAGATTTGCGGGAGGCAAACACAGTTTCAGACTCTCAAAAAAGGGTTGTTGTTTTAATTATGCTGGTTCTTACTATTTTCCTGGCTCCTTCGCTCTGTCTACATGATTATACTTGTGTTTAAGAAAGAGCATTTTGGCTTCTGTTCAGCAAACAAAAGCAACAGTTCCTCACTGGCTTGAATCTCACTTGAGCAGCACTGATAGTGGGTCACATGTTTTGTCTTTGTTGTTGTTGTTGTTTTTGTTGTTGTCGTAGTCGTCGTTGTTTTCATGAGCGAAGTTCTGGCTGACCTTGTTCCTTAACTGTGATCTTCATCTCTTCCTCCCTGGCTAGGGAGTGGCATTTTGCTCAGAGCTACCATAGCTGCTCTCTTGGCTCTTTCTTGATTATTTGCTAAGTCCTTTCTTGCTTGCTCCCAGTGATGATGATGGTGGGCCAGCCATAGGTACATGGAGCTGTGGCAGCCTGCAGGTCCAGCCCTTGGTTGTCGAGGATGTGGCGAGGTGTGGTGGTCACAAACACCTCCTGGGTGTGCCCATCACCTGGCCCCTGCACTCCTAGCTAGATGGCCCCTGGGCCTGGCGAGTCTACCTTCAGCTAGTTTTCCTATTGATTATTCCTATTTGAATATTTGTTACTGCGACAGTACTTACACATAGCATATGATGTAAATACTTCACTACCATGAGGCTTTGTAAGTATATTGCTTCTTGCTAAGTTTGCTCTTAATGATTTATTACGTGGCATAAATATTCAAATATGGTACATGCATATGGGTACCTGCACACCACACTTCATTTCCATGGTCATGGACTGTTCCATGGTGTGATAATTCCAGAGACTGTCTATTTCTTTTCATTGCAGGATAATTAATTGGATAGCTTCTTACACTTAGAGAACACGCATTCCACCACATTGTTAAAGGGGACTTTTGTTTATTTTCAGGATAGAGAGAGAAGCTTTGGAATTGTTGGACCAATAAAACATGGACATGTAACTTAGTAGATACTTTGAGCGGCTCAAAATTTCACAACCCATGCATGAAATCTCCCATTTTTTTTCTCCTTACTAATATTTGGTATTGTCAAGAACTTAATTATGTGATAAACGCTTAGCATGAAAAGGTGCCTCATGAATCATTTACCTTTTGTCTTTTGATTGATTGCTACTGAGTTGTTCATATGCTATTGGTCACCTATACTTTTCTTAGTTACTAGTTTTATTCATTGTCTCTTTTCTAATGGATTGTTGCCATTTTCGTGTTAATATATTCGTAGGAGGTTTGTTTAGTGCTCTTCATTTTACAATGGGGATTTTTCTTAAAAGTGTTCTGAAATCAGGTGATCATTTAATTTCCATCTTTAATCTGTCATTGTTGTATATTACATTTATAACATTTTGTAACATAGTGTTGAAGTAGCCCTGATTTGCTATCTGGAATCTATTAATCATGGTTGAACTTTTTGTAGCACCAAGGGACTTAATATGTTGTTTCTTTTTCTTTTCTTTTTTAAATTATCATATGTAACGTATTATATATTTTTTAAAAAATTATTTATTTGGTGGAGAAAGGTATATAAATATGATTAAGACTGACTGGGATGTTCTATATGAAACACACAATGATTCAATAAAATTTTTTTTTTATTATTATTTGTATGTTTGTGTGTGGGGGGGTATGTTCACAAGTGAGTAGGGTACCTTTCAAGTCCTAGAACTAGAGCTGCAGGAGGTTGTGAGCTGCCTCTTTTGGGTGCTGGGAACCAAACTCAAGTCTTCTGAAAGAGCAGTACTCACTTTTAACCACTGAGCTGTCTCTCCAGTCCCTGTGTTTGGTTTTCATATTCTATGAATGTGATTATTATTATGATATATTATATGATATGATTATTATATGAATCGTTACATGTTATACAACATTCTACTTTAAATTTATTACATTTTCTCAATTAAATTTTAGTTGATATTAACATTGCCATATATTTGTATGACGTATGTACTGCATTTTCAGAATCATGGCTTATTTTAGATGTTTTTAAAAGCATCAAAATTTTAATTGAAAAAAAATTTATTTCATTCACTAGGTATGTATACTGTTGAAGTATCTGGACTCACTTCTGGTGACTCACTTGACTTCTATATTTGCTTGTTGGTAGTACCATTTTCATTTTCTATTCTTTTCTCCTTTTCTAACTCCTGAGAATCATCAGATTTTCTATTTTTTGTTCAGGTCTTTCTTTCCCTCTTTCTTGGTTTTTATCTTTCTGTTTCTCTCTTTTGTTGTTCGTCTGTCAACTATGAAGCTATAGATGATGTCTACTATTTTGCAAATATTTTCATTTTGCCCATAGAAGTAATGAAAAGTGTCTACTTTCGTGGCATTTAAGGTGTGTCTCCCCCTAGCCACTCACTGTGTGTCTTGTTTTATCACTGCTTTGGAATTTAGAAAACATTTGAAACATGAAATAGCTATTTTAGGTTACTGAGCTCATCTTCATGCTTTGTTAATTTGTTCTGTTCTTACTACCACACTTCTTATTGCTTATTTTATCCAGGGAAAAATGTGTTCGTTAAGAATCATTTTCATGAGAATTCTTATATGGAAATACTCCTGTCTCTCAAAGCGATCAAAATCATCTGTCCCTTGTCTTCATGAGGGAATGCTGGTGGCTGTTTGTAATATTTGATAGGCAGTTACTGTTCCAAGCAGCAGTAACTTGCTTCTAGCTCATTGTTGGGGATGCACAGTCACTCTGAAGATAGAGCCGTTAGTTCAGCTGATTTCTCCCACAAGTATGACTTGAAAATGTGTGGCAGACACTCACGTATCTCCTGCTGTGCAATGAATCCATCAGTGTTTTCCTTTTCAGCACTTTTTCACAAGACTGCACCTATATTTTATAATACAATTCTTCATTTCCAAGTGTTCTCATTAGGTCTTAGTATACTGTTTATTCTTTTTTTTTTTTATTTCTGTTAATTTTGTTACTCAATTTAAAGTCCTGTTTTCACTGTTCTTTGGGCATTGTATAAGAATTTATATGAAATTTCCAGTCACCTATTCAGTAAAAGTAATCGAATCTGAAATAAGTATCCCATGAATGGTTCATGAGCCTTTATCAGTCTTAAACTCCTTTGAATGATTAATTATGTTGGTTTGTTTGGTATCATTAATTCTTTTGTAAAGTGATTAGAGATTGTTTTGTTTATACATCATGACACTGTCTAGGATTTTGACATTTTAATCCTAATTCTTTTCTTTGAATTTTATATTGAGGTTCTGAGATCGTCTAATAATTTGATGTATTCAGATCCTCCCCCTGGTCTTTACCCCCCTTCCTCCCCTGCCCCCACCCAATTTGATGTACTCTGTTATATATGTAATACAGACCAGTGTCCAATATGCATTCCCAAATGTCCTTCAGTATGTATCTACCTTCTGGAGCCTGGTAAACATACCAAGAATCACATCCCAGTAAGACACTACCATCCCCTCCCAGCATCAGCAGCTGACAAAAGCTCCTTAGATAAGGTTGGAGTTTCTTACCCACTTCCCCATGTCATTAGCCATGCATCAGTGGAGGGACATTTTGGTTGTTTCTATTTCTTAGCTTTTGAAAAGAATAGGAGAAGCCATGCCCCTGTAAGTACCTCAGCAGTAGGTGAGTCCTACCAGTATATCCCAATGACTGGTACAACTGGATCTTATGCTAGATTTGCTTTGGTTTTTTAGAAGTTCTCCACACTGACTTTCACAGTGGCTGCACCAGACTGCAACCCCACTAACACTGAATAAGGGTTCCCCTTCCCCTGAGTACATGCCAACGTTTGGGGTCTCCTGTTTTCTTTTTTAAAAATATAATGTCTAAAATATTTTATTTATTATTTTATCTGGACATGGTGGTGCACTTTAATTCCAGCACTCAGGAGGCAGATCTCTGTGAGTTCAAGGCTAGCCTGGTCTACATAGTGAGTACCAGGTCAGCTGAGGCTACAGGGAGACCCCCCCTGTCCCAAAAAAGACCCCTAATATAAAAATTTTATCTATTATTTTATTGTACGTGTATGAATGTATTGCGTGTGTGTATGTAGGTGCGGCCATGGCATGCAATGCCTGTGGAGATCAGAAGAGGATATTGCATTGTATCCCCTGGAACTGAAATCATGGATGGGAGTCCGCCATCATGTCGGTGCTGAAAACTGAACCCAGGTCCTTTGCAAGAACTGCTGAGCCACCCCTCCAGACCTCATTTCTTTTCTTAAGCTTAGTCATTATGACTGGATTCATATGAAATGTTAAAGTAGCTTTGATTTGCGTTTCTCTAGTTACCAAGGTTGAACACTTTTAAAGGCGTTTCTTAGCAATTTTTATTTCTTCTTTTGAGTACTTTCTTCAGATCCATAGCCCATTTCTAAACTGGACCATTGTGTTCTTGCTCTTTTTGTTTTTGACTTCTTTGTATATTCTGAATATTAATCCTTTGTCCGTGGTATAACTTTGGGTTCTCTCCTTTGAATTTTTAATAGAGGGACCAAGTGTTTTTCCAGACAGGATAGTCAGGAGTTCTCTAGCAGGGTGAAGGGGCCTAGGCCCTTAGAGAAGTGATGGGGATCAAATGGGCTGATTTAGTCAGCTAAACAGAGAAGTTGTGAGCCCTGGAGCTGTGGAACTGGAGCTGGTCCCAAATTAGGAGAATGGTAACACACTACAGGTTCTGGCTAATGCACCCAGCTACTGAGAGCTCTCTGAAGGCCTCAGTAAGAAGAATCCAAGGCCCAGTGAGGGTAGATAGTATCAGGATTAGTTGTTTTTAACTAGCTAGCTGAGAAAATGTGAGTCCTGGAGCATCAGGACAGGAGTTGTTCCCAATGCAGGGGCATGGTGACCTGGTGACTGGGCACAGCAGTGTTTAGCCAATTCACCCAGTTACTCAGGCACTCTCTAGTCACCTCCATGGGAAAAGGCCAGGTGCAAGAAGGGCTGATTGAAGCAGCCAATCCTAATTCCTAACATATGACACAGTTTTAAGGCAAAATATGGTTTCATTTGACCATTTTAACCAGAAGTCTTTGTAACTGCACATTTTCAAGCATTTTAAACACTAAAGCAATGTGGTACACATCGAAGTGAATGGCCATCGGAGTTCTGTGACTCTTTGCTGCCGTTATCATATTAGTTCCTTGAGTACAAACTCATTTTAGTTTATCATCACTGTGGCTAAACAATGAATGTATTAATGTTTTCCAAGTTCAAAGTTTTTAATATATAGAAATGGCTATATCCTGCATATTTGGGATAATTTATTAAATTCTTTACTTTGTGTATAAAGAGTAACATACAACTGAAAGAAATAACTTGAATCATAGCTAGGTAGTGTGTGTGTGTATGTAGTTCGAGTTTGTATATATATGTGTGTGCATGTACATGCAGAGGTCATAGGTCAGCACTGGGTGTTTTCCTCAATTATCCTACACTTTATATTTGAGGCAGGTCTCTCCATTAACTAAGAAGTTGCTGATTCAGCTGCGCTGGTTTGCCAGCAAACTCCCAGGATTCTCCTCTCTCTGTTCACCCAGTGATTGGATGACTGGCTTGTGCCTCTGACTTTTTACAGGACTGCTGGAGATTTAAATTCAGATCCTCGTGTTTCCATGGTACTCACATTACCAACTGAGCTATCTCCTCAGTCCCACTGTAAATATTACTGAAGATAATGTGGGCATTCCCCACAGGACAGAGTTGCAGATGCTGCATGTAGTAGATAGTGTATAGGATACTGCCAGAATTGAACTCCTACTTAGGGGATGTGGATCCATTCCACGCTTGGTAGGAAACAAACTGAAAGGTGAAAAAAGTCAGGTAACTCTACAGGAACCTACCTTTGTCATCTGAAAATTTAAACTGTTAATATATACAACTTATAATATTTTCCATTTCTAATATATATGATCATGTATTATAATTGAGATTATCTTACTGAGATTATGTTTTAAGTTGTAAGTTGCTCTAACCAGACCATAAGCCATTTTCACAGAGACTAGATTTATAAAAGGAATAAAATCCAATCGGAGCATCTGGTTGCACAGAGAAAAACAACCAGCTATCATACACAGGTAGAAAAATAAATCATAACCTCAAAGAAAATAACAGGAAGAATATAATAAATAGTTCAACTTCTGGAGTTCATTGTTTTTCTGGAAAAGAATAATTCATCTGGGCAACTGAAAAGTACAAGATTGTATTTTCAATTTTCAAGACTGAAAATTACTTAAGCATACTACTTAGATTCCGTGTTAGCCAAGAACATCAAAACAAAAGTGCAGAGAATTCGAACACACAATGAGTTGACACCAGCATGGCTCCCCGGGCCTTTCCTAGAAAAAGCCTTAATTTTTGTAGATTTAGAAGGAAGTTGACTCATTTGCAACAGTTTCCAAGAATTTAGTATTCTTTTTATTAAAAATGATCAACATTAAAAATGTAGGCAATTCCCCACATTGGTAGTTAAGTAGTTACCACTTGTCAGCTTAGTGTTATTTGCAAATACTTTGTTTCATAGCTGAAGCCTTGGAACAGGTTGGCCTAACTTACAAGTGTCCTGTTGTCAAGGAGTAGCTTACCTGCAGGCAGGAATCAGGGAAACTCTGGAGATTTAATCAGTACCTCTCATGAAGTGGGGCTCCTGTTACCTACACGGTGTTTTCTGAACCGGCCTTAAATAGAAGACTTTAAACTTCTGCAGATTCAGTATAGGATGTGACATACTCATCAGTGTAACAAATAAAACCTATCTGAGGTTAGCTAGACCTTTTCAAAGCACAATAAAAGGTGTCAAATCCCCTATGTAAAGCTTCTGGGCTTCGGAGTTCACAATATTTCATAATTTAGAAAGATGATTTTTTTATAAACCACACATTATCCATCACATACTGATATGCCTGGAGCAGAATAACAAAATTAAATAAATAATTTCTATAGAAAATCATATTAAGTGTCGTAAGTAGCTACCCAGCACATCAGACTTTGCTCCAAAATGAGTTCTGAGAAAATGTGTGCAGGTTTTTGGTTTTGCACTTGCAAGTCAGATCTGTATAGCTGGAAAAGACCCAGGGACATGGGGTCAGAGTGACAGGAAGCTTAGAAAAAATGATGTCTGTGAAACAGCAGCTGCCCGGGATATAAGAATGTTCAGCTGAAACTGTCACAATTTTGTCAAGCTCTTTTGAGCCATTATCAAGATGGTTAGTTTTATGGTTAGTATTTTTAAAGGGAATCCTATAAGGAAAAAATAGGCCTAGTGCTTTGCATTCTTCAAAGACAGACCCTTAGTAACAGAATCGATAGAAAAAGGAAACTAAATTATTAACTGAAGTTGAAACTCTAGAGTATCAGGATGCCTGTATATGAAGTCAAATGAGAGAAAATTCAAATAATGAAGAAATATTTCTTCAAGAGCAAGAGGAGAGATTTTCTGAGTTAATAGAGACACATATACATTTAAAACAAACGAGTGGCACTGACACATATACATTTGTAACAATGTGGAGAAGTGTATTAAGAAGGGAAGTATCTGACATACGTCCTTTGCAGTTTTCTGCACATTATTTCAAAGCTTTCAGCATCAGTAAGTATTAACGTAAGCCGACTCAATATATTTTAAAGTCAATGACAAAAATAAAATGACAAAAATATACAGAGAAAGACTGGGCACGATGGGAAAGTCTTGAAAGGCGGAAGCAAGAGGACTGGAATCTGAGTGCTGCCTGGGTGGTACAGCCAGTTCCAGGCAAACTTCAGAGAAAGTGTGGATAACAATTGACCGTGGAAAAGATACTGTGTGAAGTAGAATAATTTAGGTACAGAAAACCAAAACATAATCAACTTTTTTTTTTTTTTTTTTTGGAACTATCGGGCATCAAGCATTTAAATTGGTTGAAGATGAATGACTTCTTTAAGAATGAATATTCTCCCTGTAATCTTCTCTTTATTTGGATAAAATAGGTAAATGTTCATGGAAATTATTTTGCGCCAACAAGTTTTATCATGAATTATGCAGCATTCTTTACATTGATATCACACTGATAGGTGATGAGAGATGTGCCAGGGGTTCCAGGAGGCTGCACTGGGCGGGGCCACCTGGCAGTGAGAAAACACACACACAGTGGAGGTGGAGACCGGAGGCCTGCATCTGGCCAGCAAAGCCACGGAATTGGGAGCCTGTGGCTAGCACACTTCCCTGTTTAAACTCTTGTCAAAGTTACTTTCAAAACTAGTGTGAACAGCTGGGTGTGGTGGCACATGCCTTTAATCCCAGGACTTGGGAGGCAGAGGCTGGTGGATCTCTATAGATCAAGACCAGCCTGGTCTAAATAGTGAGTTCCAGGCCAACTGGGGCTACAGGAAGACCCTGTCTCAAGAAAGCAAGACCATAAAGAACAAAAAACTAGTTTAAAAGTGGACCATCCTTTCTTACTTGCTAGCCTTGTGTTTTGAGCCTTTTACAATTACAAATAACTGTGCAGCTGTCCAATGCTTTTAAAAAATATGTGAAATTTGATTCTCATCTCTAAAATCTGTAATTAGAACTGATTTCTAAAGACTTCCTTACTATAACACCAGGTCAGTCATGAATAAAAAGTAAGAATGAAATTTCAATTATTACATTACTTTAGGAAAAATTTTTAGCATAATTTTCAAAATTTATTTTAAAAAGACAAGAAGGGAGGCTGGAGATGGCTCAGTGGTTAAGAGCACTTTCTGCTCTTCCTGAGAACAGCCACAGGAAGCTGCTGACAACTCCCCATAGCTCCAGGTCCTGGGTGATCAATACCTCTCCCTGCCTCAGGCAGAGAAGTTTCCTTATGCAGCAGACTGTGATTAAAACAGAGACTTGCAACAGGACAATGTACAAAAAAGAGACTGCAGAGTGTCATCCCTGAGAGGACACCCATGGCAAACTTCTGCCTCCCAAGGCTCGGGGACCAGCGCAGAGGAGGGGGTAGAACACGTGTAAAAGCCACAGGTGGTGGATGACCACAAGGAGACAGAGTTTTCCAGACAGCTGGTCAGCTACTCAAGTGAACTCACAGCAATAGCGACGTAAGTCCCGCGTAAGCTCAAACCAGACAAAATCTCAACAAAGATATCAAGAGTTGAGTGAAAAAAACCCAGCCCTACCTGAGGAATTATTGGCAGCCGGAAAGGGAGAGTCAGTCTCATTTAAGGGTGATACTTGGAAGATGAACCAGGCTCTAGTGGATGGACCTACACCAAAGGACATTGGGCACATAAGCTTGATTCTATAGACCATATTTATACATAGTAGAGCACATGAAATTGGGCGGGAAATAGTAGGAAGGTTGCAGATGGGGGAGGGGTCTAAATTCGCTCAAAATATATTGTATGAAATTTGCAAAAATTCAATTAAATGAGAAAGAAGAGAGAAAGAAAGCAGAAGAAATTGTTTTTACCGCTGAATGGTCATCAGTGGCCCACAGAACAATGATGGCTGTGTCTCTGATGTAACCGTGCTAATGCAAAGGTTTCAGTGGACAGAGACGCCCTGCTGCTTTTGGACACTGGAGGCCCAGGTTCCTTCCCGGTCTACTCCATCTTCTCCTACATGCGGTTCAGGCAAAGGGTTTCCTACCATGTGGTCTTGGGAAGGGGCACACAAGCCCGTTCTGATGGTCTGAACAGAACGCCTGCCTCTGCTTCTCATTTGAGATGATTTCTCTCTTGAAATTGTATCAAATGCTTTTTCTACATCTATGAGAATACCAATCGTGTTATCCACCTCATGTAGTTGTTAACATAGTGAACCTCACAGATTTTCAGAGTCCAGGCCAAAAATTGTTTTTTCCAATAGAGGCCACATTGTCATGCAGAAATAAGGCTCTATTTAAAAAACAAAAAGACTATACTATTACAGAATTATTTTATTATATTATGATTCAATTACCTTTTTTTTTTCTCTTTTTGAGACAGAGTCTTCCTTTAGCCCCAGGTGGGCTAAACTCACTATGGTGACCAGGTTGTTCTCAGCATTGTAGAGATCCACCTGTCTCTGCCTCCTGAAAGCTAGGACTAAAGATGTGTACCACAACACCAGCTCCATTTAACTTATAATATAGTTAGTATCATCTTGCCATAAGTTGTAATTTTTGAAGTCTCTGATTTTCCAATATATTGGTCTAGAGAAGATAGACACCATCACTCAATTCAGAGTCTTCATAAATCCATTTTATTAAAAAAAAAATCACAATTTTGTTTAGCTCCTATTTCAGAGAAGCCATTGAAGCTGGTTTCCGTAAAGCTGAGAGCTATTAATAGAGGAAGAAGAAAAGCTATTGAGATCATGATTAATAATGAATAATCTGATCATTAATTTTGTCTCTTGTAATAAGTTTAGCCTATATTTGAAATCATTTAGTTATTTTTGCCATCTAGAGCCAGTGTCAAGTCAGGACCTCGTCTTCACTGTATGTCTGAATTGGGTGTGTAATGTTACAGAACAACTGGGGTCTCTCTTGTACAAGAAGCTCTCCTTTTATTCACAGTTACAATTTTAGAGCTGGTTATTTGCTATAAAAAGATCTTATGCAGAGGGTCCTCTACTCTTATTGATGTTATGAAAGCCGTTTTAAATACCTAATGACTCTTTTTTAGGAAAGATGTTCCTTAGCCATAAATCAGTGTTTATAATTACAATGTCTAAAGACACATATAATGGAAAAATTCTGCAGTGTGTTTGGGGTGTTTAAGATTGACTGCAGGAAGATAAAGTTCTCCCATTTTTTTCTAGAAAACAACATGGTATAAGGATTTGGGAGTGTGTTTGCTCAGAGTGAAAACTATAGTCAAAACTATAGTCATTGGCTGAGAAGGCACAGTGGAGGAATGCAGGCTTTCCAGATCCACTGCGCTGATGTCCACACACAGGTAGCTGGAAAAATGTTACATTTTCTCAGTCATTTGAGATAAGCAAAGGACTGCTGCTAAGAACGGTCTTGAGTGTAACCAGGAGGTGACAGCATCACCCTGGGAGGGAATCCTGGCAAGCGTCCGGTGTTCCAGCATACTGCAAGCAGATGTACGTCCCTCTGACCTCAGTGGAAAGCACACTTCATACATAACTCCTGAAATGCGTACAGAGAAAGTCCTGGGGCAGATTTCTTGACCTGAGTTAATGAGAGTGGAACTAGTGAGAAGTGTTAAGGGATTTGATAACAAATTGATTTGAAATCACAGAGCGGTGGGTTACCTTACAGAGAGTCAGTTGAGGAATAGTCTAATAAGAGCAAGAGGATAGGCCAGGTTCAATTAAAGGTGTGAATCCATGTTTAATTTAATGACTGAGTAGTCATAAAAAGGTCAGTGAGAAAGGCATCGGCTGTCTACAAGTACTTCATCATGCCTTGCACACTGTCACTGTCCTCTAAGCTGCTCTACTGAAAATACCGCTTCATGTCAGTCATTTCACTGTTGGCTCTGAATATGTCACACAGTATCTCTTAGACTGTGATACATAATAGAACTGCTTTAAGATCATGAGAATGATTGCCTATTACTGGGTCCCAACCTATTAAAGAAAATCTCTGACCACTTAGTCTCCAGACATTTTTATTTTTAGAAATTTCTAGATCGTGTGTGTGTGTATGTGTGTGTATTTGTATGTGTGTACATGTCTGTGTGTGTATAAAACATGGTCATACATAACTGAGAAATTCAGGAATTGCATAGTGTTTGATTTCAACTGCTTTGAATGGAGGACAATTTTCTATAGAATTAATCTGGTGAAGCCACAAGAAACATCACCTTATCACAAATCAAGAAACAAATTAATGTTTGTATTTGTCTATTTCATAAGAATTTTTAAAGGCTATTACTGGTTTTCAGAAATGAATTCACAACGAGAGGGTTCTGATATATACAATAAATTTATCTTGGGATTTTGACCATTGTGTTGAAAGAGTGTTTACTGTTAAAAATCTGAAGCTGTTGGGCCTGTAAGGTGGCCCAGCCAGTTGGAGGTGCTTGTGGGCAGTCTGAAGACCTGAGAACAGTCCCTGGATCCCCCAGGGTTGAAGAGGAGAAGCAACTACTGAAAATTATCCTTTGTCTTCTGCACATGCACAAAAATAAATAAAGAGTCAAACATATAAATACTTAAAGGTTTGAAGCAGACACAATGTATAATGAATCTAAATAAAACACGAGGAATCCAAAAATCATATTTCATAAACAAAAGAGGATTTAATTCCCTGTCTAAAAGTAAAGTGTTGGAGCTGGAGATATGGTTCAGCATTTAAAACACATATTGCTCATACAGAGGACTTGGGTTTGGTTCAAGAACCCACATGGTGGCTAACAACCATCCTTAACTCCAGTCCCAGGGGATCTGACAACCTCCACAGACATTGTATGCACCTGATTCACTAACATACATGCAGGCAAAAACGGTCATTGCACATAAAAAAATCAAAATAAATTTTCAAGTAAAGTGTTTGCTTATGAGTGTATTGGATAATGCTGAAGATCTGAAATCATTTTCACTGGTAATAGCTTTAAATCAAGTTTATGTTGTGAGTTGTCTAGACAATTTCATTATAGCTTAATTCCAAGGGCAGCTCATTTTCTCATGTATCTGAAGTATTTCTTGAAGGAAATGGAAATGTCTTAGTAGTGTTAGTAATGATAACAATCCTTATTTTGAGTATCAGGGGAAATAAAGTTAAAGAAGGCCAATTCCTTTTTCCACAGGTCAGGTATAAAATCAGCAGCAGATAGTGTTATAATCAAGACTGCAATGATGTGTTTTACATATAAGTTTAGGAATGAATCCAAGGACAGCTTGTTTCCATCAGAATATTTGAATTGCTGTATCTATTTCAGTACCACACTAATGTGTGTGTATGTGTATTTGTGTGTGTGTGTGTGTGTGTGTGTGCACGCAAACATGACCATTTTCAACATTAAGAGCTTTAAGAAGTTGTTTCATTGAGCAAAAACTATGTTTAATAGTTATAGATAGATCCATATTCCAAGGTACAGCTCCATCTAGGTTCAGAAAAGAATCTCATTTACATAAATTTCCTTTCAAATATATGTGCTAGTTAAAAGCTTTAAGGTCGTTTGATAAAACACTGTAGTGCTTTTGCCATAGTTAAGGTAATTTATAAATAGAATTCTTAATTTTTTTAATCTTTTGCCTATTTGACTAGGATGTTCCAGGTCTCCAGGTCACCCCAAGGAATGAGTCAGAGCCCTGCCCACTTTGTCTCCATCATCCAAAACAGGGACTTGGTCCAGAACGTCATGTGGAGAGCTCAGGATCAGCCTGGTGAGCTAGTCTGAACCATGACCACTACATTGCCATCTTCCTCCTCTGGGACCAAAGCTTTGTTCCAGCTCTAGACCAGCCCATGCAGCTAGCTAGGATTGGTCCACTCTGCAGCCATTTCAACACTCACAGTCCTGCTGTGATTGCCCCCAAGGCCAGTCCAGAATCACTCTGTTTCTCTAATTAAAAAATCAAAAGTGAGAGCCTGAAGCACAGACCGACTAATTGTTTGTACCTTATTGAAAAAGCAACAAGTTATGACAACAGTAAAAACAGAACAACTTCCACTTAGCTAGGGCAGGCTAGAATTTCATATCAGATGCATAATCAGCATATGAAGTCCATAGGTACAGGTCATGTTGCAAAACACAAATATGAAGACAAGAAAATAAAATGTTCTTACCAAATCCTGCCAGTCCTGATTGAAGCTCAAGAAAATCCAAATACATGGCTGAATAAAATGACACAGACAATTCAAAATCTGAAAATTGACTTCACAGAAGAGATATAAGCACTGAAGAAAACTAAAAAAACTCAAACTGAGATGAAAATATAATGGAAAATTTAAATAAGCCAATCAGAAAATATGGGAGAAAATCTTACTAGCAGAATGAATCAAATGGAAGACACAATATTAAGACTTGAAGTTAACTCTGGAGAATCGGACTGCTCAAGCAAAGAATATGAAAAAAAAACCACACACACATTAATGGAATATACAGGAGCTGTGGGACACCATGACATGACCAAAGCCAAATATTAGAGGCACAGTAGAGGCAGAGAGGAAGGAGAAGAATCTCAGGTCAAAGGCTTCCCTAAATTAGGAAAAAATATGCCCATATAAATACAGGAAGCACATAGAACACAAATAGACAGGTACAGGAAAAAAAACCCCAGGTCTCTGCAGCATATCACAATAATTACAATAAATATACAGAATAAAAAGAGAGTATTAGCAAAGAAAACCTATCAGAATAGCAGCCGACTTTTCAATGCAAACTTTAAAAGTCAGAAGAGCCTGGGAGCAATGCATTCCAAGTTCTAAATGATGGAAGATGCAGACCCTTCAACACTATCCAGCAACATTATTTACCATAGTCAAAGGAGAAAGAAGAATCTATTTGCTATAAATTGGCTGAAAGAACTGATGTCCACCAAACTAGCGGTAGAGATTGACTGGAGATTCAGCAAAGACTAAGAGCTCTCTAAGCCCACCCCCAGTGACGTTCTTCCTCCAGCATGGCCACACCTTCCAAAACCTCCCCAAAGGGCACCACCATCTGAGGACAAAATGTCCAAATACTCTGAGTCTATGTGAGACATTCTCATTCTAAACACCATAGTCCCTTCATTTCGATCAAGGGAACAATCAGCCACAAAGACATTACAATCACAAGCATATATGCTTCAAACTCTGGTCCACCTAATTTCTAAAAATGAGGAGGTACTACTGGACTTCAAGACACAGATTAACCTAACTCTCTAATAGTAGATGACTTCAATACCTCAACTCTCGTCACTACGCAGTCAACTGAACAAATAATAAACAGAGAAACATCTGAATTAAGTGACATCTTATATCAAATGGATCTAGAAGATATCTATACAATATTCTATCCAAACACCAACGAATAAACATTCTACCCAGCAGGCCATGAGAATAGACCACATAGTGGGACAGAAGACAAGCTTCAACAAATAAAAAAATACAAATAATTCCATGTATCCTGATAATAATGCAATAAAACTTAACACATCAAGAGTAACTCTAGTAGCTCCACAAACTCACGAAGCTTAAAAAACAGGCTACTCAATGAAGAATGGGCCAAAAAAGAATCATGAAAGAAACAAATATGTTTGCACAACTAAATGAAAATGAAAATGCAATACAATAAAAACTCTGAGATACTAAAAACAATTCTAAGAAGAGAGTGTATAGCTCTACATTTAAAAACTCAGAAAGATAACCTGGAGTGATAACACGCTTCTTTAATTTCAACATCTGGGAGGCAGAGGAAGATGGTTCTCAGTGAGATTAATAACAGTCTGGTGTTACAGAGCACATTACACGGCTACAGGGAGATGCTGTCTTAAAAAACAAACACACCATCACCAAAAAAATGTACAGAAAGGGGCCAGTGAGATGGCTCAGCAGGTAAAGGTACTTTCTACAAAAAATGACTACTTGAGTTCAGTCTCCAAGACCCACATAATGGAAAGAAAGAACCAACTCCTTCACATGTACTCTGACACAAAGTAATATTTTTTTTTAAAAAATCAGAAAGAGCACAAACAAATGAGCTTTGATATAACACATCTAGAAAGACAAGATAAACCATACTCGTACTCAGGAGATGAGAAGAAACAATAAAAATCAGAGCAGTATCAATGAAATATAAACAAAGAATTATTGAATCTAAGCTGGTTCTTTGAAAAGATAAATAATATAGACACTTAGCCCAGTCAGAAATAAGAAAGAACTAATTCAAATCAACAAAATCAAAGATGAAATGGGTAACATTATAACAGACCTACCATATTATAAGGAAATACTTTACAAACCTATAATCCATTACATTTGAATATCTAAAAGAGAGGGATGAATTTTGAGACTCACTGGAACCAGCAAGATTAAGCAAAGAAGAGATCAACAACTTAAACAGACCCATAACAAATAAGGAGATTGAAACAGCAATAAAAAGCTCCTGACCTAAGAAGCCCAGGTACAGATGGATTCACAGCAGAATTTTACCAGACCTTAAAAGAACTGCAATAAATATTTCTTAATTATTCAGAAAGATAGAAACAGGGAGAAGTTCCAAACTCCTTCCGTGAAGCCAGTATTATTCTAACTTCCCAAACCAGGTAAAGACATAATAGGAAAACCATAGACCAATATCCCTAATGAACATGGATGCAAAAAGTTCTCAGTTAAATACCTGCAGACCTCATTGATGGACATATAAAAAGATCATCCACACTGATCGATTTTATCTTTATTCCAGAGATACAGGGATGGCTCAATATATGTAAATCAATAAATGTAATAAAACATTTAAATGGAATTAAAGACAAAAACCACATTCCAACAGATTCAGAAAAAAGCCTTTGATAAAATCCAGCATGACTTTATGATAAAAGTCCTAGGAGGAATTAGTCTGGAGGGAACATACCTCAACATAATCAAGGTTATATACAATAAACTCGCAGCCAACGTCATTTTACATGGAGGAAAAACGTGAAGCATTCCCACTGGAATCAGGAACCAGGCTTCCTACTGTTCCCACTCCTTTACAATATAGAGCTTGAAACACCAACAAGAGTAGTAAGACAAGAGCAGGAAGTTAAATGAGTGAGTACTACATGAAAAAGATTATAAATTATTCCTATTTGCAGAGTATGACTTTATACATGCAAAATATCAAAAATTCCACCAGAAAACATCTAGAAATGATCAACATTCTCAGCAGAGTAGAAGGATACAAAATCAGTTCACAAAACTCACTAGCCTTTTAATTGAACAATAACAAGCAGCCAGAAAAAGAGACCATGGTAACAGAGCCTTAAAAGAATAGCCTTAAAAAATAGAGCAAAACATATTCAAAGAGGGTAAAGCTTTCCATAAAGCTTTAAAGGAAAACTTTAAATCTTTGAAGAAGAAATAGATTGAGAAAGACATTAGAAAATGGAAAGACCTGCCATGCTGATGGATTTACAGATTCAATGCAACCCCAATCAAAATTCCCAAGACATTTGTCACCGAAATAGAAAAAAAAAAGCTAAACTAAATTCATATGGAACCACAAAAATCCCTGGAAAGTCAAAACAACCCTGAGCCCCAAAAGCAATTCTGGAGGAGTTACTTTACCATATTTTAAATGAAATTACAGAGCTACAGTCCTAAGAAGAACATGATATGGACCCCAAGACAGCTATCTGGGTCAATGGCACAAAAATAGAAATGCAAACATGAGTACCTGCAAGTTCAGCCACCTGATATGTGACAAAGGGGCAAAACCGCTCTGTGGAGCAAGGATGCATCTTCAAGAAATGCGGCTGGACAAACTGCACAGAAATCAGCTCCAAGTGAATCAAAGATCTCAGTATGAAGCCTGAAAAGCTGAAACTGTTAGAAGCAAACACAACCAGTACCTTACATGAACAGGTTCAGGAAAGGGCTTTCTAAACTGGACTTCATTCTCTCGGGAATTAAGGAATTAAGGATTAACAAAGGGGACTTCATTAAACTGAAAACATAGTGCCTGACTCCATGCACCTGGTGCTCAACATGTACAAGTGTTTTCCTCTGAAAAAAAACAAAAACAAAAACAAAACAACAATACAACCTAATTCTCCCTTCCTCAGAATCCATCGATTGCCTGTAGCTCTTCGTCTTCTGATAGGACCCTGCGAAGTTTCCCCATGCTCCTTTATGTTAGTTCATGCTACTACAATAACAAACAATATCATAGACTGGCATTCAGTATTCTCTTCCTTTTGTGGTGCAGGAAATGGAAGGCCTGGGCTGCACAGGTGGTCACTGGAGAAGGTGCTCTTCCTGGTTTGTAGACTGCCACATTACGTCCTCATATGAATGAGAACAAAGAGCTCTGATCTTTTCTCCTTCCCAGGATGGATTATGAGGGCTCCATTTATGAGGAGTCTACCTCTCAGAGTTAAATTATCTTCAAAGTCACCTCCAAATGCCATCATATTTGGGATTGAAACTTTGCCATACAAATCTGGGGGAGGAAAAGTTCAATGAGTAAGTCTAGTTATCGGGGTGCAAAGCAGAGAGGAGAGATGACTGCAAATGGCCTCCATTCAGCTGCAAACATATTTCTAACATGTTCATTCCCTGCCCTGAATTTCAGTGCAGAGGCTCTAGAACACATTTTGTCCCTTCTAATCCTGTCTCAGTGGGGTATTTTATGATCATGACTCAGAAACAAGAACAGAAGGTACTAATTTGCCACCAAATATATGACTGAGAGAATTCAAAAGAGGTACACACACATACGTACACATCACACATCACACACGTGCACACACTGAGGCATTCCAAATTTCACAGTGAGATATGGTACTCTTCCTCAGTGAGCAGAGCTGGGGGTGAACATGGGTTGGGAGAAAAAGCAAAACCTCTCCTGTGCTTTTAGGAAAGGAGAGAGGAATGGCTAACGAAAAACTGTCTGTGCCGTTCTGTTGTTCCGATCCACTCTTTTTATGTCTAAGCTGAAACATGTCCTAGTTCAGTAACTCTTGCATTGATAAAATAGTGTCCAGAAATAATTTGGTGTGGGTGGTAAAGGGTTTTTTTTGTGCTTATAGGTTACAGTTCATCATTAAGGGAAGCCAAGGCAGGAACCTGGGGGCAGGAACTAAAACAGAGACTGTGGAGGAATGATGCTCACTGGCTTGCTTATCTACCCCTCTTACACAGCCTAGACCCACCTGCCCAGAGAAGACACTGCCCACAGTGGGATGGACCTTCCTACATGAATTAGCAATTAAGAAAACGTCCCACAGACATGGTCATGGGCCAGTCTTATGAATCCAATCAATTTCTTAAGTTGAGGGTCCCTTTCTCCAAGTGACTCTCGTCTGTGTCAAGTAGACAGAAACTAACCAGAGCTAATCCTAGAAATGATTATGGAAGACCATAGCATGATATGATATATGTATCTATTGTGTAATAAATATTCAGCTTAGCTATAGATATTAATCTCTTCCAATATTCATCATTTCTGATGAAACACATTTAAAATACACCCCATTTTTTCTGCACTTTGGAAATACATTATCTACAATTAATCTAATAAGGAGCACAGTGCCAGAACTCATTTTTTCCTATTTAATTATAACTTATTGGGGGCTGGAGAGATGGCTCAGTGGTTAAGAGCACTGGCTGTTCTTGAATGGGGCCTGGGTTCAACTCCCAGCACTCACATGGCAACAAACAACCATCCATAATTCCAGTTTCAAAGGAATCCAATGCCCTCATCTGACCTCTGTGAGCATTACATGATGTGTGTGCACTTACACACCTTTAGGCAATATACTCGTGCACATAGAATAATAAATAGTTAAATAACTTATGGATTGCTTTCCCGCTCTGCTCTTCTGCATGCAAACTGGCTCCAGCATCTCAGCTTTCATGTCAACTCTGTTATAATACACAGATTAGCGAGACCAGATGGTGCTTGTCTTCCTACGCATGGCTTGTTTCACTTAATGTACTGCCCTCTAGATGTACCCAAGTTGTAAGAAATAACAGAAATGTATCCTTTTTATTGAATGAATAGCTTTCTATTACATATATACTACATAATATTTCAGTTTTTTGTTTTTAATTTTGAGATAGAGTCTGACCATATAGCCCAGGCTGACCTGGTCCTATTAATCCACCCTCCTGCAACACCCTCTTAATGTTAGTATCAAAGGAGTGCTCTCCCTCAGTTCTTAAGCACATATATTACTGATTTGTCATTTGATGGACATCTATCACACTGTTTATGATTACAGTGCACTTTAGAGGCTAAATAATTTCCAAGTTCAAGCCCATAGTTTCAGCAACCTCTTCACAGGGGAATCACCCTGACATCATTTTACAGAAATGACTGTAGAGCGAAGTTCCAGAAGGATTTCCTTAATCATGTATTTCCTCCTGTGGTAGAAACACACAAACTGGTTTGACTGTTAGGACTCTTAACAGTGTGAAATTCACAGCAAAGCTACGAAAACCACACAGTGTTTCAGTGTGATATTTGGACTTAACTGGCTTATTTATGGTAGATCCTTATTTCAGTAGCTGTAGTTATGAGGTTACTTATAATAACTGAGGTTAAAGACTCTGAAACACAGACCCATGAGTCCTGATAAAACCCTTTGCCATTGTGCCAAACACAGCAGGAAGAGTTTGAGGATCCGGCTGTTCCCCTGGCTGAAAACCCAGTTAGCCAGGACCAGAGCAGAACAGAGAGCCATGTCAGTGGTTGTTGGGAACTGGGGGACTGGAGAGAAGCTGGCCAAAGCAGAAGACCGATGCCAGCTACTGTTTCATGATAACTAAGGAGATTCTACAGGCTCTGGAATTTTTTTTCTCAGACACTCAACAGTGTGAAAATTAATGAATTTACATAAATGGGGGGAGGGTAAAAATGCCTTCCAGACCCCCTAGGAAATTACAGACCTTACAACACTCACTCTTTTGTCCCCACACATCCTTGGATGAGTGTTTGAAATCTCAGCATTCAGTGTGGCTGAAATATCAGATCAACAGCAACAGATTGCACAGCCCCGCCCAGGGCCCCCCAAGCCCGGAACACCCATCCCATTCCCGCTCAGTGCCTCCACCCCAAGCCCAGGGCATTTGCCCCACTGCTTTTCTGAAACTACAGTGGAGGTCTGGGACCCTGGTCAAACAATCAGCAAACCTGAGGATGGGAATTATAATTATGCAGCATCACCTGTTAGTCATCAAGTGGAAACAGTTCAGAGGGCGCATATCTTCCACGGTTTCCCCAGAAGCTCAAAATCGGAATGTTTACATGAAACCTTCATAATATAAAATCTAATGGGGATAAAACCTGCTGTTTCATGAAAAGTGGCTTAGGGGTCTCAGGCGGAGGCTGCAAGGGGCAGGAGAAAGCTAAGGCTGTGGTCCTGTGAGCCCTTGATTTCTGAACTGTCGCCAGCTGCAGAGCAGACTCTCCTGTCATGTTCCATACTGTTAATCCTCATCCTGCGTAACTCATGTTCTCCTGTCTTCCTCTTCGCCAGCTCTACTCTCCGTCAAAGGCTTCACTGATATCTTACTATGCTATTTCCTCACTGGAATGTGTGATTCCTTTTTCATTTTGTAAGAATTGTTGTGTATTTCATACAGAGCATCTCAATCAATCTTAATCATCTTTATACCCTATTCTCCACCGGACCTCCCCATATCTCCTAACTGGAATCCACACATTATTTCATCTGTGTTAAATCTATTGTGTTAAGTAATGTCCCCAAATGTTCCCCAGTGCAGGTTCATCCTCTGAGGTCTAGTCAGCCTATCCAGAGTCCCTTACTTTTGGAAGATTAGCTCATCCTCACCCAAGCATAATCAGCTGCCAATATTTCTTCACCAAAGGTTTGGGTCTGGCCATCCATTTCTCCAATTGCATGTTGGGTTTTGTCTGCTTGAGTTTGTGGGGGACTTGAGCATGCCAAAACCATGCTGCAGGTTCGTATGAGCAGGAGCTTGTAGGATTCCATTTCTATATGGTCATGCACCTTCTCACTGACTCTTACAAGTCTTTCCGCCCCCTCTTCTGCAATGGAATGTGCAATTCTGGACAGCAGGCGTCATCGTACTGTCTTAGCATCTGGCCACATGCTTGGTACCTGGAAGTACCAGGTCTGTCATCTATAGATCCACAAAACATCATGACCCAGGGCCCTTTTCTTTTTCTTTCTTTCTTTTCCTCCTTTCCCTGTTTCTTTCTTTCTTTCTTTCTTTCTTTCTTTCTTTCTTTCTTTCTTTCTTCTTTCTTTCTGGGAGAGTTTTGGCTATGTTGCCCAGGTTGTCCTTGAATTCAATGGCTTAGCTTCCCAAGTGCTTAAGACTACAGATGTGTAGCATCACCTGGTTAGAGACTGTTATTTTCAGCCGACATAAAAGGGGAACTGAGGAATTTGAGGTAGTGGACAGTAAAGTTGAGACGCTATTTGATTCCAATGCTTGTGATCTAAGTCATGACAGAATGCATTCTACCTAATGTCTTTCCTCACTGTCAAAAGTTTCTGCTTCGCGGAGTTAAAAATTTGATAGAACCTTGTTTAAAAAAAAAGTGGGTGAGGGGGACTGCAGAGATGGCTCAATGCTCAAGAGCAATGACTGCTCTTCCAGGACCTTGGTCCAATTCCCAGCACCCACATGATGGCTAACAGCCATTCTTAGTGCAACGTCCAGGGCATCTGATGCCCTCTTCTGTCCTATGCAGGCGTTGCACAACACCTGTGCATTCATACACGCAGGCAAAACACTCACACACATACAATAAATAAATTTTAAAAACCTGATAAAATCAAGTGCAGTGACACACTCCTAAAATTCTAACATTTCTAGAGGCAGAGACAGGAGCATCTTTAGTTTGAGGCCAACCTGGCTGTAGGAGTTCTTGGTTAGCCACATAGCAAGACCCTGTCTCAAAAAGCAGCATGGGAGGAGAGGTCCAGCACAGTGAATTTGATCCCTGCTTTCATTTATCATGAGCCACAACTGAATTAGAAGCGGAGGTTTAAATCTCTTCCGCAGTTATTCACAACATTCTGCAAGTATTATCTCACTTTACCTGCTAATCAGCGGGTTTGGAGGAGTAACATCTACACAAAGATCCAAAGACAGTAGGCTCTGAAGCCTGTACCTAAACTCCAGCATTTCCATGTGCTATACCAGTTGTTTCTAATCAACAATTACATCTCGGATCTATGTAGCTGCCTTCCTGACAACGCATTTCTCAGATATATACCCTGTGACCAATGGGCTCTTGAAATTTCCACTCTGACCAAAATAATTCCATCTTACTCTTCTGGGGATAGTTGCAAACCTCATCTTCCATCCAAAAATGACCATGTCTGTGGGGGCTCGTGATCCCGAGGGAACCTCTAGGACCAACAATCTTAACCCTCATCACATTTCTTGCTCTGATACCTAAGAGACAATTCCCATTCTCTCCTAGAAAAGGGTTTGTAAACTCTGTCAAAGAAATGGCTTATTTATGTATACACACTCTTCGGTTTGCTCTCCTATTTCTAGTTCTCTAAAATATGTTGAGTTCCAGTGAATTCTTCCAAAAGTAATTCATAAAATTTAACCCCTATTTCTTTCTTCAGACACTTTTCGTATCCCCAATCCCCACAGAATGTCTTGTACTCTCCAGTACCTCTTAAGGCTTATTCAATAAAGCACTTGGACCCACTTCCTTCTGGGCAAGAGAATCCTGAAAGAAAAGTGGTAGTCCACACAATTGGAGATTTTAAAGAAATCAGTGGTCCTACCCCTGCTCACAAAAGACAGTTATTATACCAGTAGGGAATACCATGGAAAAACAAAATCCTTTCTTGCTGTTCTTAGGTTGGGAAATACGAACACCCAGCATTTCAACACATTAGGTTTGAATAAAGGGAAGTGGGAGATCATCTCCCGAAAGACATATTGAAAAATATCTCAGGATGATAAGCAAAGAAAGCCACAACAGTGATTTCCCTCCCCTGTCCTACCAACAATACTTGATTTTGAAGGCATTTGTCCGCTGCCCAAATACAATAATGTCCGCACAGTACAGAGTATTCTAATCTTAGAATTTCTTGCCTTCATTGTCTGAAAATTTTGTTTCAGTGACAGTAATATTGTGGGTAGCAATCATAGTACCAAGGGCTAGAAATGCTGTCATTTACTTGACTCTCAATGACAGTGTCAATATTGTGTATTTTCCGTGAACCTAGGCATATTTTCTCCATAATTATTGTATTTGTTTGCATGTTCAAATGAATTCCTGATATGAGGAAATGAAAAAAAAAAAGATTAACAGCTGTGAGGTCTTTCTTTGGTTTTCATTTTTTTTCTTGATTTCTCAAACAAACAATGAAAACACATGAGCACTTGGGACCATAATCTTGTGATGTGGAGAAAAATGAAAGAGAATTGGTTGCTTTTGTGTTGCTATAAGATACTCTGGAAAAGTAACAAGTAAGAAAGCTCCATTTTGACTCCATTTCAGAAGGTTCTGTCTGGAGTTTTTTGGTCTGTTGATTCTGAACCCCAAGCTGAGAAGGATCATCATGGTGGAACTTGTGGCAGAGACTACTTACCTTTTTAGTGACAGGGGAGAGGAGACAGAGAGAGAAAGAAAGAGAGAAAGAGAGAGACAGAGACAGAGACAGAGAGAGAGAAACAGAGAGAGAGATCTCACAAATATTCTCAGTATGTTATTAGTCTTCTAGATGCTTCTAAATCAAATCAAGGTGACAATCTAGATTAATGATCACGAGTGTGCCCCTTGTCAACTTGACTCCCAGACACGTTTCCTTTGTAATAGGGAGGAATAAAGTAGATAACAGTATGAGAGAAAAAGAGGTGTGGCTCCTAAACTAGAGTTTGGCATGTTAGAGAAGAGAGACAGTGAGCATCCCCATCAGCCGAAATTTACCTTCTTGTAAATGAAGTTTTGAGCATAATAGGGGTACCCTTGTTCTTGGTACAGAGCAGACAGCTTGCACAGCTCCTTGTAATCCTGTATTAGAAGCTCTTCATCGAGGCTTAGAGAAGTCACAGCAAACGATATGCAGACAAGCCACCTCCTTCCCGTGGGCTCCCACGCTTCCCGAGCTCCTTGTTCAGGTACAGCCAATTCCATTGCACCAGAAATGCAGAAAATGTCCCTGTCCATTATTTCCTTGCCTATGGCTCCCTTCTACACTCAGTTTGATGACTTCAACACTTATTAGCCTACGTACAATATATATTATACGCATAATATGTCTGAAAATGCTCATAGCTGGTTATTTGTTGTACTGTGCCGCTTGTGTTTGTGTGTTTACATTTCCTATTTCGTGTTTCTATAGAGAGGGATCTTTCTTACTTCATTTTTTAGTTGGTCTATTGAATTGCTATTTATTTTATCACACCGCTGTGTTTCTATAGGGAACTTTTCCTCTTTTCATAGAATTCTCTGTTCTAGTAACAGAAATGCAATGCATTTTGAATCTCCCTGAGGCTATTAACCATTACTCTCAGTTTAACAATTATTTTTCTGCACATAATATTATGTTCCCAGTTACATTTTTTGGTGAGTTGTTTTCAGTTTCTTGTTTGAGTCTTTAAATGTTATGTTTAGAAACCTAGAGAATCTCCTTTTCTTTATTGCTGTTTATTAGATTAAATATTGAATATCTAGGACTGGAGTAGTAAGGACCTGATGGGAAAACTTCTTTTCATAGTGTGGCTGTTCTACAGGTCACCTGACTATGCAAAGGGTTGAAATGGAGAAATCGGAAGGTTCTTTACTGAAGTAAGTCTCTGAAATTTCACTTGGGAAAGAGAAGAGTGAGAATGATCTGAGAGCTGGTTTGTGGGATGTGGGCTGCAAATTGCAGACTTTAGGGAGGTCTCACAGCTCCTGGCCTGTAGCAACACTACAAGGAATTATACTAACGTAAGTTTAAATTTGATGTTTTTTTTTTCCCAGTTCCTGTCAGTACTTCCAGTCCAGTATGTGTATCTACCCCTAAAATCATGTCTTCACAAAAGGATTGATTGACACTCTTTTAAGCCATTGTCACTATTTTTTTAATTTTAATTTTGTTTATTATTTTTATTTTATGTGCATTCGTGTATTGTCTGTATGTGGGTAAGTGTACCCGTGCTGTGCGATGCCTGCCTGAGGAGTCAAAAGAAGATGTCAGATTTCCCTGGAACTGGAGTTATGGATGGTTGTTAGCCACCATGTGGGTGCTGGGAGTCAAACCCAGGTTGTCTGCAAGAGCAGCAGCCAGTGCTCTTAACTGCTGAGTCATCTCTCCAGTCCCCCAGTGTAGCTATTTGGATAGAGAATATATGGAGAACATTATTAATACTTGAATTATTAATGTTTATGAGTCTATTTTAGATTATATATACTTTAAGCAAATAATATATTCTCTCTAAGCCCAATTGTGGAAGCACATGCCTTTAATCCCAGCACTTGGGAGGAAGAAGGAACTTTGGAGAGATTTAGGAAGTAAAACACTGGCAAACTTTCCCACTGAAAGACATGACTAGAAATTGGCTAACAGGAAATTTGTAAATGTTTAGAAACAGCTGAGAACAAAGGGAGAGGCAACCTTGCCAGCAGCTGGAGCCTCTACCCTGCCGTGCTCCTGGGTTAAGTGTGTTTGTCAGACCTGGCTCGCCAAGATTAGCATCTGACATGCTGATTGAGGGAACTGAACCAGCTTGGAATGAATGGCTGACACCAATACCTAATAACATCAGAGAGCCACAGCTCAGCTAGACTGGTCTTGCTGTGCCATGTGAGGGAGGGGAGGATCAGACAGAAATTAAATGGAGCCATAAAAGGGCTGTTAAGCTTGTTGGAATCTGAGGCTGTGTAAATGCGATGGAGAGTGACAAATGTCAGCAGAGAGTAAAAGCTAAGGTAGCTATTACAACTTCCTGAACTTCGAATGTGCTTCTTCACCTCTGCACACACACACACACACACACACACACACACACACACACACACACAGATGAATCTCCAGAGACAAATATTACAGACTCCAGTGATGGCCTGACCACTAACATATGGGCTTAGGAAATGATTTAGGTATGAAGAAATTATTTCAAATTTGAATGATGTTGATCATTGCATGGCTCTGAAGACCAGGCTGCTATATGCATTTTCAACAAGTGCAGTTTTATAGGAGGCAAATTATGCTCCAATAAATCTGTTTGAAAAGTAGGTTTCAAATTGAAATGCTCTTTTAATATTTTGCTAATGCAAATTTTATTCAAGTGCTTTAAATCTTATACTTGCAGAATGATTATTCCAAATAGAAAAAAATTTTCTAAGCTTTTGTCCCTTAAGCATTAATTTTTTTCACTCGGGTACTTGTAAAAGTCACAAATCTCCCAGGTAACAGCTCCTGCTTAAAGAGAGGTCTATAAAAGCAACAATTAAAATAATTTTCTTATGAAAGTACTAAGTTTTGACTGCTAAAAATGAAAACTTTATGTTATTCCCTTGTGTTGCACTGACTGTTTTTCTTCTCAGGAAAATTACATTTATATGACTCCAAATGGATCAGTGACTTTAACAGAAGTAAGATCTTGGCCTTTATCTATTTTCACTTAAAAAATTCCAAGAATTCTTGCAACTGCCTTTATTCTAGAACTTCCTATTCTAGTTGGAGGGCCTGTACATTTCACTGGAAACAGCGAGGTCGCTGTTCTCACTTTTGCCTACTTCCTTCTAAGGTGCATCAGTACTACTGGAAATCACGCCCCCTCTTTTCCCGACACTTTTCAAGGAGTTATATGATTGAGGAACTGTATTTCAGAAGTGTTACCTGCATCTGACTTTATGTTAGCATTGTGTCCTACAGAAGTCAAGAAGAGCCTTGACAAATACCATAGACCTGATTCACATTCCTCCTATCAAAGACCTGTCTTTCCACAGACCCCAAGATCTTCTTGATCCAGGAATTCTAGGAGCCTCATCTCACCTATTTTCCCAGAAAATGTGGATAATGTAGCTAGCATTCTTTGAGAGCTCTAACACCAATTGGAGGTCCATGGGCACAATGGAACATTGGATGATAAAGGCCTGGTGGCTCATGAGGGACTGTGATTATGGAAGAGATGTTTAGAGAGGCCAGGATAAATGAATGAAATAGGGGTTGTCATCATACGATAGAAGAGAGGACGCCACTGTTATATAGACTTTGCTGTGAAAGACGGAGGGTGACAGATTTGGTTTACAGCAGTTGAAACTTCATTTTTCCCAACACAGAGACAAAATGTGTATCGACATTACAGGACATGATTTCTTTCCTTATTTTTTTCTATTGCCCAATGTCTTCTGTCTTAGTTTCTGTTGCTATGATAAATACTCTAATAAGTAACTTCTGGGGCAAAGAGTTTACTTTTGCTCACAGGTCTAGGTTACAATCCATCATGGTGGGTGAGGCAAGGCATTCCCATCAGGAGCTTGAAGCAGTCGGTCACCTTATGTCCTCAGTCAGTGAAAGAGCAGTGTTTGTGTGCTGGTGCTCTGCTTGCTTTCTCCACTTTACACAGGATTCCCTGCTGAGGGAATGGTCCTACTATTCAGATGAATTGATTAATGTAGACAAGGTAATTCCCCAGGGGCATGATCAGAGGGCTGTCTCCCATGGGATTCTAGATTCCTTCAAGTTGACAATCACCACTTGCCATTACATCTTCCGATAGTTCCTTCATGTTTTCCATCTGAAATAACCTGTTACTACTGCTTACATGATGAACCCACTTCTAGCTTCATCTCTGAGATGGAATTATTTTGGACATGAATTTCTCTTTTCAGGTCCAGTCCATCTGTCTTTTCCCATCTTCTCTAGTAAATTATTTAATAGCACATAGTGAAACTTCTACTGGAGAATGTATTATTCATATTTTAATTTTAACCTGATCATGTAATTTAGATTCACTAATGTTTTTATTTATCCATTGTATCTCCTGGGAAAAGAGCTTGTTCTTTGTTCTTTTAAGTTGTTTCATCTGAACAGTCTTTGTACTCTGGGTTTTTATGACAGTTCATGAATCTCTTCATGTATGAAAGAACATCAGTAATGATTGTTTTATTGTGAAGACACTAAGTCTGCAGAGTTTAGCTAAGAGACTAAGGCTGTGAAGGAGCTACTAATGGGATGCTCTTTCTGGCTCTTAATAATATGTTCAAGTGTCAAAGGGAGAAGCATCGTGGTAACGATGAGACTGTCTCAGCAGACACGAACTCAATGGAAGTGTCTCCGGTTGTCCTGTCCACTGTGATTTAAATAGCTCAGAAGAGAGAACAGAAATAGCATCAGTCACAATTTACATGCCAGTCTTGTACATGTTAATGCTTTCAATGGGATGATTCATATGCTCAGTTCTCTAATTTCCATAGTTTATAATGATAACTTTTTAAGTGTTTGCTATCATTTAGATTTCATGAGAGTCATAGATTACTCTACTCTTACATTCTAGAATACAAAAAGATACAGAAATGTGACACATATAGACAGTTCTCACAGACTCTTAAAACTGCATTGACAAAAGGAGATATGTGAGTGAATTTTTATTTAAATTGTTGCCTGAAGAATTGACTCTCTCTCTCTTTTTTAAAATTTATTCTTCCATCCTTTCACTTCATCTATAATGCATTTAGACCTTGTCCCCTCCCCTCTCCTTTCCATCTTCTTCCCAGCAGGTCTCCATCTCCAGCCTACTTTCAAGTCTTTTTTTGTTTGTTTGTTTTGACCCAATGCATTTTTATTAGGGTTGCCTGCATGAGCATGTGTGGGGACTTACTCATCTTAGCAAGGGCACCTTACCAGTTGCTATATTATTGAAGAATATGACTCCTTCCTCCCTCAGTATAGCAGTTAATCATTATTGTCTGATTCTCCTTCTGAAGGGGTGGAACCTTCTGATCTCCTCCATCCATGTTGGAGTAGTGATGGGAAAAGTCTAGTGCAAGTAGCCACTGCTGCTATGAGTTCATAGGTGAAAACATGTGCCATGTTCTGCTTCTCACAGCACCGCTTCCCACCCTCTGGATCTTACATTATTTCTGTCCCCTCTTCTTCAGTGTTTCTTGGGCATTGGAAGAAATTATCTATATATCCCACTTAGGGCTCATCCACCAGCAGTAACTTAATTTCAGCATGCTGATCACATGAATCTCTGTATTAATGGTCAAACACTGCACACAGAGGCCTCTCTGACCAAGATGAGAGCAACATAAATCCATCAGTCGAAGCATAAATATTTATAAGGCAATTTGATATCATGTCCCTGTAGAAAAGACAACAGTAATAGGTTCCTCCTAGGGCATGAAGTTCTCCTGTGGCATGTACCTAAATTCCAGTCAGGGATTGGTTACCCTCTAACAGTCAGGCCATTATGGTACTGGTAGGCACATCTTGTCCGAATGGCTGATCCTATAGCTTGTAGGTTTCACAGCTGGATAAGACTGTTGATGACTTTTCTCCTCCAGCAGCCTGCATAGAATCTTCTATTACTGTGAAAGCTAGCAAGAGGGAGTTGCTTCCAGCTCAGCTACAGCTTGATTTTTCTGACATGAAACCAGTGTATGGCATCTTCTGCAATAGGAACTTATGGTGGCAATCAAAGGGAACTGTGGAACCTATATTGTTTGGAAGACCTCTGCCCCTATCCCTGACCAACACCTAATGAGGAGATACCCACGTGGATTGTTTATCCCACTTGGATTTTTGTTTAGTGCTCTTTGACCTTTTGTATCAGTATCATCTGTCCTTTTAGGGTACCTTCCTTTATTCATGGGAGGAGGACAACAGCTCCCGGTTCACAGAGGGAACCCCCAGCTCTAGGTTCATGGGAGGAGAGCCTTATTTCCAGTTCATAGGAGGCGGGTCATAGCTCCAGTTTACAATTGGGAACCACAACTCCGGCTCATGGGAAGAAACCACAATTCTGCCCCATGGGAGGGGAGGTCCTCTACCTTTGTTGTGGTCCCATCCTCCCCCGAACTTGAAGCAGTGGTCTCCTCCTGTGATCTGGAGCCAGAGTTGCAGCTCCTCCAGTGAAGTGGAGCTATGGTCCCCCTCTTGCTGGGGTGGGGGCGGGTCGGGGGCGGGGAGCACTCTACATATTTCCATCCTCTGAGCTAGAGATGTGGTCCCTTCCTGTGGGCCAGAGTTGTGGCCAGGTCCTGTGAGCTGGAGCAGTGGTCACATCTCATCACCGTGGAGCTGTGGAACCTTCCCATGAATCTGGAGCCGTGGTCTTGTCCTGTAAACCCAGAGTTGTCTCCTCCCTTGAACCTAGAGCCAGGTCCCCTATTGTGAGCTAAGGTTGTGGTCCTTTCTTGAGCCTGAGTTGTTTTCACTGTGCATACACTGGAACTGTGGCCCCTCCTGTGGACCTGAAGCTGTGGCCTTTTCCCCCTTCAATCTAAGGTGTGCTTTGTGACCTGTAGTATGGTTGATTTTAGGAAAAGTTCCAAGCACTACTGAGAAGGACTAACTTTCTATTAAATAGAATATTTTGTGGACATCTATTAAAAATTAAACTGATTTAAGATATAATTTAGCTTTGATATTTCTGTATTGACTTTTATTTTTGAAGATCTACCAATGCTTCATTGGTGCCCAAAACATCACTTGACAGCAATCATTAATGATAATATCTCTTCTTAAATAGGAATAGAGAGGTATGCTTTTAAAAGTATAACAAGAATCTACAAAGAAAAACTTATAGATGGAGTTGTGTGAGATTGCTAACAAACAAGAATGGAAAGATGCTCAGTTCCTCACGTTTGTTTTTTGGGAATTTCCTGCAACGCATTTTGATCCTAGTCATCTCCTTCCTCAACTTCTGCACGAACACGAAAATTCCCTACCTGTCCAGTTTTGAGACTTCCTTAAAAAAAAAAAAAATCTAATGAGTCCAATTTGCCACCCACAGACTCCTGGGAGTGTGGCCATCCAATGGAGCATGGTCAGCTTACCAGAGTCACACCCTTAAAGAAGTCTGACTCTCCCTCTCAGGAGCTGTCGGTTGCCAGTAGCTTCTCAGCGAGGGATGGGACTTCATGCCCACTTCCTCTCTGCATGCTGGGATTTGGAATGGCTGGGGTTTACGCAGGTCTTGTGCATAAACTGTCAAAACTTCTGTGACATGTGTCGCTGCCCTGTGGTGCCTGGAAGCCTCTGGCTTGTTGTGTCGTCCACCATTTCCAGCTCTTAGCATTTTTCTTCCTCTTCTTTCAAAATGATTCCTGAGTTTTGAAGGGAAGAGATGTGATTTACAGGTCCCATTTGGGGCTGAGCTTTCTTTACTCTCTTATTCTCTGCACATTGACCATCTGTGGGTCTCTGTTAACTGCTAGCTACTGATCAAAGAAGCTTCTCAGATGAAAGTTGAGAGATACACTAATCTTTGCGCAGAAGTCACTGGGGCTTGGTGTGACATCAACGTTCTCTCAACAATTGTATTTTATGGAATACTGGAAATTTTAGACATTGAGGACATGAAACATAATCCAGTTGGGGGCTAGGATGTAGTACAATGACAGAGTGCTTACTTCACATGCTTGAGACTCTAGTTTGATGTTTAACACTGAAAATAATTCAGTTGTTTTATTTTACACTAGCCATGAAAAATGGACACAGAAATATTTAAATATACCATTTGTAATGCTTATTTAGATATATAGATAGATATTTAATACATTGCGTGTAGGACATGTACACCAAAAGTTACATCATGTTGATGAAAGAACTGAATATTTAAAATATCCCAATAAAAATAAACAGTGGCGGCAGCAAATAGAGATAATGACATGTCGAAAGTAGATTGCTTGTCAAGTGCTGCTAGAATCCCAAATGGCTTACTTACTCTTGAAGACTTTGGAAATTTTTTATAAAATTAAACATGCAGTTACCATATGTCCAACAATTCAATTCCCTGATATTTATCCTAGAGAAATGAAAACGCATGCTTCGACCAGAAGGTGTCCATGAAAGTTTCTTGTGGTTTTTTAATAGTCTCATACCAGGAAAAACCCAGCTGTTTTTCAATCAGTGAATGAATGCTTTCTTGTATAGCAGGGTCTGCTTTTTAAAAATTATCTAACATTTATTAAAAATATAGAAGTATTTAATTTGAGCTTCTTTCATTATAGAATAACTATGCTGTACATAGCATTCTTGGTAAACTTGCTTTCTCTGAACTCTTTAATGAGATTCCTAATCCCATCAGACATCATGATGCCTAGCTATTTATTATAATTCTTTGCTTTCTGTTTTGTTTCTTATAAAAAAGCCCTATTGAGCTAACTTTAATTTGGTTGAAACTCTTCTTCACTGTCTTATATCTGCTGTTGACTTCCTCTAGCAATGTTTGTTATTTGAGTTGATGTTTATAATTTCTGTGACCTTACTAAGATTTTTTATTTGATAAGAAAGCAGTATTATCACACTTTATTTGGTTCTTCCGACACCTGATGATTTATTGTTTTGAACATAATAGCTTATTAAAGATCATACCTAGTATCTCTAAAGTCTGTCCTTCCCTAAGAAGAGGTTTAAAAAAATTTTCCCCTCTATGAGGGTCATATTTTTATATTCCTATATTTATATTTATATTTTTAACCATTGAAAATGACATGACTGAGTCCTTGCCGTCTGATGGGTTTTATTGTTGTTTCTGCTGTGTTTTGTTAAATGGGTACAGGCATGTGATGTCCTTGACAAATTATGTAAGCTATTCTTGACACGCTATTTTTGCCCTTTGATACCATTTTAGTTTCTTTGGTTAGATGAGTGATTAGGTAAAGATTCAACAAAAGTTTTGTTACATGACCTGTTCCAAAATAGTATGATTTCTTTTGCTGAGGAACTCATGTGTGTGTGTGTGTGTGTGTGTGTGTGTGTGTGTGTGTGTATACCAGAATATGCTATGGCTCTTTAGCAATCTATCTTAATCCTTAATTAATGTTATGACCAGATCTCAAAAAAGTCAGAGATGAAAGTTCAGGACCTCTCCAACCTCTGTACATACAGGTTTGCTCTTACATAGGAACTCATCTGCCCCCCCTAAATAGACTGGAGCCCTTTAAGATCCCTAAAGTCATCTTATTTGTTATATTTAATTTTAAGTTTCTAAGGCAGCCTTTGTTTACTTTAATTGGCATTGACTCCTTAAGAATCTTCTGTCATACACAGTTAAATGCTGATTGTTTTTGACAAAAGCCTCAGGAACAATACATTTTGACAGGAGATAAAGAAAAGCTTTGTATCTCGCCCCACCCCCAAACCCAGGAGCAGCCTAGCAGTTGCAAGAGTGACAGTTTTCCAGGGACAGAGCATTCTCCCTCTTCCATTGTCTGTTTGTCTTCATAGTTCCAATGGCTATTGTTAGGGCCTCAGTTCCTCCATTTTGACAAGGCTGCTACCTGACTCTTGTAGGCAGTTTTAAGAAAAGTTTAAACCCAGGGATCTTACAGGAAGAATTAACCACAGGAAAAAAATCTGCATAGAATCCAAAAGATCTCAGTTAATGTCTTACAGCTTTTGTAACCACTGGTTTAATGCTTATCTTGCCTATTTCTTATCTGGCTTGCTTAATGCTTAACTGGTCTCTGTAGCTACTTGCCTGTCTGCTGCAGGAACAACTATGTCATATGTATGTAATCTTATATAACCACCTGGTCCATCATGATGCTTTATGAGCACCATGTTCCTCTCAGTCAACACTGTGCTCTCTAGATGCCAGCCCAGAGAGTACATCACTGGCCCGTTACTAAATTTGGCTGATTTGTAACATCTGGAGTCTGACTGGTCCTTCCCAGGGGTTCTTGGAGCTGTAACACTATGAGATTGCTCTCAAGCTTCCTGCAAGGTTGAGGTAAGTTGTAAACTGAGGAACGATTCACATACTATCAGTCCCTTTTTTTTTTCTCAGATTCAACTCATTTCTTAAATATTTTGTGGATTGTTATAAACATTTGGCTAATTTCCAAGGTCTGAAAAAATTGATTTGTTTTGTTTTGGAGCAGGGACATATGTCGCCCAGAATTACCTCAAGCTCATTATGGAACTGAGGATGATTTTGAACTTCTGATCTTCCTACCTCTACCTTCTGAGTGCTGGGATTACAGGCAAACAAAATCATATCCTGTTTTGGATATTCATTTTTAAGGTTACATAAACCTCTTAGTCATTTTTGAGGCTAGAAATGTAGCCAAGTGAGGGACTAAAATGTAGCATTTGCTTTATAATGCTAGATTGGCTTCTAGGCATTCCTATTCTTTATAGTAACTATCCTTTCCTCAGAACATACTGAACAATAAGTAGGAGCTTGCATGTATGCACAGCACTTTGTGAATGAGCGAGCTCAGGGAATATTGCGGCAGCACAGAAGTTCCAGAAAGGCTGGATTTGTTAGGAAACACTAGTCTCTGAAACTCACTGCCCAGCATTTCTTCATTCTCAGTTTTACATCATATATCTTCGTTTAGGTCTGTGTCCCTCACCTAGTTTACAGTGAACATAAGTTTACAGAGCCCTCACTAGAGGTAAAGTTGATTAAAATTAATTTTAAACTTACAGGTTATAGGATCTTTTAAAAATTAGATTTGAAGGCTCGGAGGAAAGAATCTTATGAAAGAAAAGTCCCTTTTTATAAACCTACGATGGATGCAAATTAAACCAAAGATTCATTTGGAATTCATGCTGTTTTGCTTGCACAATGGTAAGTGTTAATACCAACGGCATAAGAGCATTGTCCAACAGGAACAGGAGAAAGAAACACTGCGGGAGTGAAGGCGCTGGGAAACATCACCAGACCCATGTGCTCTTGCTTCTTTTAATTTTCCACATCATTAACATCTCAGATGGGGAGATGCTGAATGTGCAGAACTTACACCCCTTTATCATTAACTACTCTGTAAGCTGCAGTTTTGTCCTCAGGGCATACGTCTGTGTGTATGTGTGCATTTACAAAGTGTTTCATAGCTATCCACTCAGTTCAGTGGAGTCACAATAAAAATAATAAAACTATTATAGATGATTTATAAACATTGAATGAATTCATTAAATTATCTGTGAAGTTCTCATTATTTACAATTAAAAATAACTAAAGTTAATGACATTTCAAACCTTGAAAATGAAATATGATCTATTAAATTTGCCATCAGACATTGGAAAGTAAGAACACAGAACCCAGAAATGCAGTCTCTGCCATCTCAGAACTCACTGAATACTGGAATCATGGGAAAGTCATTTTGATTTTCTGGTTCTTAAATTCCCTTCAAGATAAGAATTGGAAAGTATTGTTTCCAATCCTGTGATCAGTCTCTGTATTTAATTACTCAACTCCTTATCTTATACGAGGTTTCCAAAGTCTTGTGTTTTGTAATAATCTGTGTACTTTATGCTTCACTGAGTGGAATGTGACCTCCTAGAGAGCCAGCTTTTAACTCATTTATCTTTTTGGCACAGCCATAAATGAATCTTAGCGTCATTTTCAGCTTTGAACTTATTTTAAAATGTATTTTATCATTTTAAATGATTTAAACACATTTTGAACTTTTGTAAGTGTTGGAATAATTAGTATGTGCAATTATTATGAGAAATAAGACAATGTATCCTTTGAAATTACAGTGTGTTTTCTAAACATTGTTCTTATTTGACAAAATATGAAAAATTACCTCCTTTAACAGGACAGTTTTGTGTAAACATTTTATGTTGATTTTTTGTTGTTGATTTTATTCTTTGAAGCGTTAGTCAGTTTTACTTGATTTTCAGTCAAGAGAAGATAAATCACTTTATTAAGTGATTTAAATATTTTAATCAGCGCTTAAGTTTTAACATAGAAAGAATGAAAGAACTGAATATATATATATATATATATCTTTTAATTACAACATGTAGAAAATTTGTCAATTGACAGTTTACAACATAATGCATTAAGAAATTCACTAATATTAGATGTTTTTTGAATTCTGTTTTGAAACTTGATTATTTTTCCTTCTGCTTAACACTACAACATTTACAAAATGTTGAGTATTTTCTTCTTTCTATGCACCAGGCCCCAAGCAAAGTATGCAACCAACCATGGAATGAAATCTTTGGAACTTTGACACAAATAATCTTTTCAACCTTTAAGATGATTTTTTTTCAGGCATTTTGTCATACTCACAAAAATGTGACTAACACCAAATGTACAGAACTGTAGTTGTGTCAGTTCTGTACAGTACAGTGTCTATCATCAACAACATCATTCTTTGTACTTAATATACTTAGTAAAACACTGTGTGATTCAACAGGTCAGTCTTAATTTAAGTGTTTTTACCATAGATTAAATAATAACAGCAAGAAAGAAAACTGAAAGAACTTTTGGAGATGAAGATATTTATGTGCTGTGACATAAACTGTGGTGATGATTTCACAGGTGTGTATTTCTAAACTTCTCAAGCTGTATACCTTAGAAAATAAAATTTTTCTATGCCAACTTATATCAATAATACTAAATAAAATACTCTCATGCTGGAAAAACAACCTGAGTTAAACCTGGTTCTACAAAATCATTAATTAGGATAAATACAAACTTTGAAAATAGAATGTATGGTACTAAATATTTTTGAAATGATAATTTTCTGATTTAATGGTATTGTGATTATATAGGGATGCATTCTTTCTCAAATATAAATGTCAATTGTTTCTGGAGTTTCCAGAAATGAGGCAAATGAGGTTGACAAATTGCAATAACATTTTTTAAAAGGTTCAGTATTTTATGGATATAAACAAAAGAAAAATATAAAAGATGAATTTCAGTTGGATAAGACTATGAATAAATTGAGCAAAAATAAGAACAATAAGAAACATTAATTATACATGCTACTTTTCTTTGGTATGTTTTATCTTAAAACTTTTTCAAAACACACAAACTAATTTTACAAATATAAGTATTACTGGCCATTTGTCAGTAGATTTTAATTATAATTATATGTTAAAGTGCTTTAAGAAAAATAAGTTAGAGAAATTTTCACCAAAACTCAAAGTGTTTCCTAAATGTTGGAGGGCTTACAGTCTGAAATAGGACACTATTTACAGAATGTGGTCACTTCCTAACTGTGGGACTATTCTGTCTGCCTGAGATGTTCTGGCCAGAGACCGCTTCCAGAGCTGTGCAAAAAATGCTCCCTGAAGGTGGTGAGCTCATTCTCAACTCCATTACCTGACAACTTAGTTTTCTTATTTAGTGTAATGGATTGTTTAATGGAATCAGCCTGTATTACCATGACTTAACTTTTCCTTTTTTGTGTGTGAAAGAATGATTATGTGCAAAGAGTAAAAAATAATCTTTACTTGAGATCCCAACCCATCTGAGATGATGACTTCAGTATTTGCATATCTTTCTTACATCCACTTACTCTATGCCTATGCATTTGTAGTGTTATTTACTGTTCATTTTGTATTATTTGAACACACTTGAGAGTAGCTGTCATATCCACCACAGCACATTCCCCGCCACCGTCAAATCTTCCACCAGACAGGCTACTTGTTCCCATTAGTCACACATTATTGTTAGCCAAAGACTATAGTTTGCATTAAGGTTCATTTTTGGTCTTGTACTTTCTGTGGTTTTTGACAAATAGAAAATGATGTTCCTGACACTGCAGTTTCATATAGAAGAGCTTTACTGCCCTCCAAATCTGTCAACTGTGGTTGTGCTGCACTGAAGAAAACTAACTCCTGGAGTCTTTTAACCAAGAGTCAGCCTGATATACCCTGACATGTCCTGATTTCTTTCAGAGTTGTTCTTCCCTTGAACAAAGGAAGTTCTCTATATTTATTGAACAACACAGCAAGCATGGGATGGGAAAGGAGGAATGTTGTCTTAAAGAATCTATAACCAGAGTTTTACAAGGGAACACATTGCCTTTTCCGACCCTTACTGATTCAGCATATAAAACAGCAAACAGATGTTAGCCTAAGCCTACACGCTGCTTGCAGTGTTCATTTTGGGCACTTCATTGCTTTCATCTTCCCTGCTTTCCGTGAATAGGACATTTGCATTTCTATAACCTACCAGTAAATTTGTTGTAAAATTCAGAATTTTAAAATAATAATCTGTATTGTTTCCTGAGATCTTACTCTGCTGGATTCACTATTACATCTTTTCTTTTTGGTTCTGTAATATCTAGCTGTGCTCACCTCCTTTCTCTACACTTATTTAACTCACAATATTCATTAAATATCCATTCTGTGCCAGGACATTTTATAAGCATTAGAGATACAGTGCAAACAGAAGAATGTTCCTGTCCTAGAGCTTAAAGTCTAGGCGTGCACTGGCTGAACACCCATTTTAGAGCATCAGTCCTGTTTCTTGAACCGGATGGTTTTCTTTACTTTTACATCCTTACACACAAGTTCAGATGTCACTTCCAAAGACTTGTCTCAGAAAAAAGTGTCCTGCCTCCTGAGCCCTTCTCCTCAGAGATACCCTTCCGCTCATGTCTTCTGAGCTTTTCAGCACATCTAAAAGTTCTTATTTATATTTCTTCAACCATGGCCTTCAAATTGCTCTATAAGATTCTTGGGTTTGTTACCTACATGCATCTTTCAAGTCCCTTTCAGCTACAGGAACAGTCTAAATGAGAACTGGCTTTTACAGTTTCCAGTTGATTCCATTACCAAACAGTTCCTCTCTTTTTGCCATTGACTAAACCTTGTATTAAGGCATTAAGCCTGGTACAAACGATGGGGCACTCGCCCTTGATATTTATATCTAACTACATGAGTGACTCAAAGAGCAGATGGCTAATGAAATAAAAAGTATATACATTAATATTGACAGTAAGAATATGATTTTATCAAAGCAGAAAAATTCATGTTTAACTGTTAAGCCGGAGGAAGAGCAAATATATTTGAATTTTTTGTACTAAGATGAATCTTGAAGATGAACAGTGGTTTCCCATGCAGACCTGTGGCAGCAAGCCTCTACTCAGAGAACAAAGGCGCATGAAAGAAGTTCTGAGATGCAGCATGCGGCAAAGCCGTCTGGTCGGGGCACAGGAATAAAGAGAAGAGTAGTGAACGTGCAGAAAAGGACGGGTTTCAAGCCAGCCTCACCGCCACAGCGAGGTTCCGGTTTGTTAGTAATAACTTCTACTGTCAACCAGATGCATGCTGTTCCCGAGTCTCCGGACATCCCCATTATTTCCCCTGAAAACTCCACTTTACAGTGAAGATTAGAGCTTTCTGGTCACCACCAGCAGCCTTTCCTGGCTCTTTCAGGGGAGCGATGACAATCCCTTGTCTTCCGGTTCCACGTTGAATGCGCGTGACTGCAGTCCACCGTAGCTCTCAGGAGTTGGACCTATGGGACTCCCCAAAGAGTCTTTTCATTTTTTCATTTACTAACATTTCTTATGTGAAAGCTTCGTACATGTATGCAATGTATCTTGAGCACACCCACCTCTTCCTCATGCCCTCAACTTTCCCCAGGACCCAGCATCACCTCTCCCTTTCATGTTAATGTCCTACTTTTTAGATTAGTTATTTTCTCATTAACTAATGTACTTATTTATTTTAACTTGCTGAAACCAATTCTTGCTGCTCATATGTGCACAGATGTGGGGTCATCCACAGAATCACGGGCAACCTGTCATTGTTCAAAGTACTGAGCATAAATGACTGTAAGTGCTTAGCCATGGAGTAGAAATCTATAGCAACAGCCCACCCTATGGCTCAGGTGACATCACACTAGAAGCAGAAAGACTGTTAAGGGCTGGAGGATGCAGAGGAGTGCTGTGAAATGCTGTCCCCTGGGTATGACATAGCTATTGCACACATAGGCATGCAGCAGCTGTGGATGCCTGAAGAAGTCAGGTCAAGTATTAGAAATTCCAGTGATCGAGGAGAGCTCCTGAGTCCTCACTCCTAGCTGAGGAACTCTTGGCAGTTGATGGCTGCAGGGGCAGAGGGAGTCACTTTTCTCCAAAGGGCTTTGAATGCTGCAGTGGTAACCAGTTTATCTGTGCTTTGTTAGTGCTCAGCAGAATTGGTACTGGTTGTCAGTCACTAAATGCCAGATACTTCTCTTCTCAATTTTCCTGATGTTACATTCTAGCTCTGTGACAGCACTGTCTAATGTAACAAATGATCCCTCAAAAGCACACTTAAATATTGTCACAAGAGGGTGACAACTTAAAATTCTTTAAACTCATGTAAAGAAGGAGGGAATAGTGATGGCCTTAAAACAAAAGAATAAAACACTACTCCTAATGATTGCTGTTAAGTCATTCTTCTCTCTTTATAATGAACATAGAAAAGAGATGGGAGTGGGTCTAAATAAAACATAAGGACTCCACTTTATTGTTGGGTTTAATGATAATGGTTTAATTCTTGTTTATTTCCTCTTGCATTTGAACCTTAGATACTTAAAGTGTTTCCCTGGAGAGGGATTTTCACAAACCAGAGAATCAAGCTAACCAGTTGCACATGGCCGCATTAATTTTAGCCTGTTTAATCTGATGTCTTTTCAACATACTCAGGTTGAAGCTTTACCTTATTTTCATTACTGACTTTTCATTGTTCTCCTGGTGCATCTGAGATGTGCATCAATCTAGCTCTATTCAGACTGCTTGGAGCTGTTAAGTAACTTACTCAGAGTGTACATTGTAAAATAATTCTTGTAATACAAATCTCAACAGACAGTAAAAATCTGTAATTATTAATTATCAGGGCTCATCTCAGCAATATTAAATGATCCCATCTTTATTTCAGTATTATTCTGAGGTCACTGAAAATTGTAAGATGCTTGAAGAATACTCTGTTTAACATAATTGCCTTTTAAGTCACAAATCCAAGTTTTCCTGTCTCAATTTTCAGAAGTACACCTATGACATTTTTCTGTAGTTTGCTGTCACGGACTATTGCTTAATTTGATACAAAGTGAAATGTTTGTTTGAGTTATTGGATTTCAGTATGGATATTGGACTATTTAATTCACTCAATCAGGGCATTGCTCTCCTTCATCCTTGGAGACTGGCAGACAGCTTCCTGAGCACCAGTGTGCATAAGACATTTTTATCTGCCTTGCTGGGACAATTGAGCTGAACCTGTCTCCATAATAGAAATGCAGCTCATTCATCAACAAGCAGGTGCTTGGTTGTTTTGATCAGTATCATGGACTGTGTGGCCTACAGCTTCTTCGTCTATTCAAAGGGGTCATAACTATCTGTGTTGTGGTCAAGATATGATGAGCTTTTTGGAGACTGAAACACAGTCCTGATGCTAGTTATTTACATAACCAGAGCCATCAGTCATGCAATAATGTTACTCTACTATGATAAGACCTTATAGGTTAAATTCCAGTTGGCTGTATCAAACGGACTTCACCAAAGATGACAAACTACCTCAGGATATCCCAGTAAAATCAAAACCATTTTCTATTGACTTTGCTACTAGGGGAGCCCTCAGTCACAATTGGGTTTCCAATCTGAAGTTCATTCTTTTAGGGTAGAATAACATCCTTTAAAACCACGGATATTAATGAAGTACATTCCTCCTACTTTCTGGGTGCTGACCAAGAAAATAAATGCATTTTATGTCTAATGGGAATAGATGCATTTTAGGGGGCAGGAGAGCTAAGCTGACATTCAGCAAGCCCCAATGATCCTCCAGTCTCTGCCTCCCTATCTTCTACAACCCTGTGGCTATAGGTTTATGATAGATCAGTCTCAACTTGTTATGTGGCTGCTAAGGATTTGAACTTGAGTCCTCATGGTTGGGCAGCAAGAACTCTTTAACTACCAAGAGGTCTCCCGAGCCTCTCCTCCTCATATCTACTTGGGGTACTTTCCACAATTAGTCATGAGCAGTGATTTCTACAGGGAGGCTGTGTTCAGGGCCTCTTGAGTCTACTAAATCTCTCCGCTGGGCTGTGAAGCTGAACCAATCTCTGTACTTCTCTTTCCTTAGCTTGAATTTTTTATTTCCACAGACAGGTCATCTATGACATAAGAGAAATTACAAGAGAGGAAAATAAAAGTAGTAATAATGTCATTATCTCTATTGCCCAAGAAAGTCAAATAAGCAATTAAAGAACGGTTGGGAATAATCCTTATCAGAAATTATATATTTGTTCTCTAATTGGCTGGGTTGTTACACTTGGTATTAAAATTTATCAAAAGTTTTAAATGAAAAATGTTGTTTTAAAGAGCTTTCCAAATCTCTGAATAACAAGTCAAAAGCAGAATGAGTACTAATTATTTGACACTTCTGGAATGAAAAGGTTTTTTAATAGGTTCATTAGGAACAGTCTATAGTAAACTGAGAGTTGTTGATTTCCAGAAACAGAAGGTCAGAATGTGGGTACAGGAGAACAGTCACAGAGAAATGAGCAGAACTCAAAGCTGGCAGCTTTCAAACTGGTATTTTAAAACAGTGGCACATAAAGTTATATTTTATTCTCACTTCCTCACAGATCTATAGCTCTAACACAGTTTTCATAGGCTAAAAGCATGTCTAAGTTCTGAAAAGAGAAAATTTAAAAAGACCTTTATTCACATGGCAGAAGTTTGAAAATCATTTTATACCAACTGTTCGAATCTGCTAGGATATCAGTATACCATTTTCCAAAATAAGAGTCAAAGCCTGCTAAAAGTGGCTTCGAAGGTTGATGGAACAGGTTCATTTCTCTGAACCTCATATCAGAAGATAAATGACTATACATAATTTAAAAATTGTCCTTTCTTAATATTTTAAAACAGTGAAATTATAGTTTCTCTATGAATTGATTAATCACCCATCATCCATCCTTGTTTTATGGAAATCAATATATTGACAATCACAAATTATTTCTAAATAATAATTATTTCAATATATAGAAAACCTCAGGAAAAATATAAATTTTACTTCATGGAAAACTATAATTATTTTCTTCACTGAAAGAGCAGATGGTTTTCATATAACATTAAGATTATAAATATAAAGTACTTTATATAGACACTTAGCAATTCCCAAAAATAGCAGTCTGTAGCTGGCAGAAACAATGCTTACAATTACAGCAAGTTCGAGGTCAGTCTGGAGTGTAGAAAGACTTCTCAGAAAATTAAATTAAATTAAAATACTAAGAATTACAGACAAGTAGATATAGACATAGTTAAAATACAGACAGTCATAGGTTTAAGTGTATGTATTCAAGAATTTGAGAACTGTCTTGTAGATGTAGCTCAGTAGTAGAAAACACATCTAGTCTGTAGAAGGCTCCAGCATCAGAAATTAAAAATTGAATTTGAGATATAAATCTGATGCAAAAAATATAGTAAATTCAGATGCTAGATTGCGGTAGTTTGAATGGATTGTCCCTCAAAGGCTCAAGTGTTGGAACACTTTATCATTGGTGGCACTGTTTGGAGAGCTTTAGAGATTCAGCCTTGCTAGAAGAAGTATGTCTCTGGGGAGGAACTTGGAGAGTTCAAAGCCATGTCTCGGTTTCAGTTTGTCTCCCTGCTTCCTGTGCGTGCTTGAAGATGCGAGCACTCAGCTTTCTGCTCCAGCTGCCCCTGCCACGAAGGACTCCTACTCCTCCGGATCCATAAGCCAAATAAACAATTCCTTCTATAAGTTGCCTGGTTATGATGTTTTATTTAAGTGACAGAAAAGTAACTGATAAATATATTAAAATATTGCAACTCTAGTTGTTATAAGAATTTAGACTTCAGAAAAAAAGGGAAGATTAATGTTCACTAGATAAAACAACCAGACCATCTATAGCAGTAAGAAGGTTCAGATATGATTCTTCAGTTCAATCTCAGAAGTGCTAAGACAGCTAAGTGCTAAGACTTCGAAAATGTTTGGACAAGTTATAACCCTATTAGGAAAAGCTGAGTTCGCAGCTTGCAGCAGAATGTCCATCTGGTCTCCTGGAACTGGCTATATAGACCAGGCTGGCCTGGAAGTCACAGATATCCATCTGCCCCTGCCTCCGAAGTGCTAGGATTAAAGGTGTGGCCACCATGCCCGGCTTGTTCTTGGTATTTGAACATGACATTTCTTTCTCTTCTGTACTGTCCATCAAGACTTAAGTAATCTCTATATCACTTTGTCACCCAATTGATCCCATCCAGTTCCAAATGTCTCTTGGGAGCCACATGAGCTTGATCAAAGCCCTTTAATACCTGAATTCATTTGCTCAAAGGTGATTGAGATTTGTGATAAACTTTATGATACATAAGAAACTTTCAACATCAGAGACTTTGATGCTGATAATGGTGACTGAAATTACAGCACAATTTTATGAAAACTGTAAAGTGCATATTTTTGCAGATGTATAAGCTATAGATATTTGGTGGATAGATTAAATCTGTTACACTGAAAGATAGCTTAGTATGTGATGAAAATATGTCAGGTTTCGTTTAGTGTTGTCCCGGGGTGCCTTCTTTCAACATGCATTGACAGACTCTTGTACTCAGATTCCTGGTTTGATTACAGCACGATAATAAACTCACATTATTTTATCAAACTGATTCTTAATAAACACTTGAGGTGAATTAAATATAGCTTTATTAATATGTGGCAAGAAATAATGCACAGTAAAAATAAAGGACAGATCACCAACCAAAGGAAAGATATGCATTACAGGATTTGAAAGAAGGAAAGATAGAACTAAGATGAAATTTAAACATGGTGATATTTATGAAGCTTGACTCGACATTTCTCTCAGAGACCTTTAAATTACAAGTTCTCAACCAAATTGAAATAGGAATTAGCTTTAAAAGATAAACATATATTGAAAGTAAATGCAAACATATTTTAGTCAGATGTAACAAATTCCACCCTTGAACTGGCCAGACAGGTTAAAAAGAGGGTGAGCTACAGGCCTCTCTTCTCACTTCCAACAGCCAGACCTGCTGACTGTTCAAGATAAACTGCAAGCTCTTGTGATTGCATATATGGTATCAGTGTATTTAAATGACTATTTATTAAATGTTGCCAACCTATTAAAATATTTCCTAAGTACTATGTGGGATAAAATGCCTGAACCATGTCACAAACAGTGTAGATTCAGGCACAGGCATTGGATTTTGAAAAGCATAGCCAGGGATTATGACACCATCCATGCCACACACTTCTGGGTAGTTTATTGAGACAACAGAATGAAGATGATGGATTATTTCTCATCAATTTATATAAAGCACATGACAGCTATATCTTATCATATAAAATTAACTATTAATAATTAAATGCAAGTATGTCTAAGGCTTTTGTCTCCTTGTTTTATTGATTTGTGGATCTGGTATTTGAATAGGTTTCTGTCAACTCTCTTATTTATAATATATGTACTTAGAAATTAAAAATTACCAGATTTATTTTAAAAGGCCACATGCTGGATTTGGTCCCTCCTCCAAAAACTGGTATAATAAAACTTCTCAGTACTTATATGATAGATTGTACTTTGCAAATCATGTTTAAATATTCACTCATTTTGTTAACAGATTGTTCTACATCAAACAAGATCTATTATTTCCTTCTTCTGTGTGTTATGAACACACTGAGAAAGCATGTGTAATTTTCGAGAGCTCATGCACATTCATCTGTTTAAACAGAGCGTATTCAGGCCTGTCAACTTCTCTGCAGAAGTACCATGCTCAGACACGGCCTGCCTATTTGTTGAATCTCTGGACAAACACTTTCAACATTTAGAAAATTTCATCTTGAGTTTGGAAATTTAAGTTAAGAGTTAATGCTAAAAGTGATCACCCTTCAGTAGCAATTTTTACTTTGGAGTTCATTTTTATAACATCAACAGGCAATTTTAGATCAAAACTAGAATATAAAATGGGATTAGAGATTGACATGTAAGAATGCATTTTCTCCTCGAAAAGTCACAGGATACTTGTTGGTTTAGATGAACTCCGAAAAGATGTTGTTAAATATTTTTCTTTACACTAGTATTTGAAGCAATATCACACAGTTAATTTGGCCCTCAGAAAACTAAATTTTCATTTCAGTATTGCTTTCCAAAAACTTGAGATGATCATAAGTAATCTTAGTCTATATTGTAAGCCTTCTGGGTACAATTATAAACCTCAACTATATCTTAAGTAGAAAGAAAAGCTCTACAAATCAATTCTTTTGTGATGACAGCGAAGATAGCACCATGCTTCTCACACATCATTGAATTCTATAGTTTATAAAAAGGCTTTCGGAGCTGGAGAGCTGGCCCAGTGCTTCAGGCATTTGCTGCTCTTCTAATGGATGGGAGTTCAGTTCCCAGCATGCAGGGCAGATGGTTCATAACTACCTGTAATTCCAGCTCCAGGGCCTTTTCAGACACAGCCAGCAATTGCACTTGGGTGCACATATTCACCCCTCCACATACATATAAAAATTTTTTTAAAAATACAAAATTTAAAAAAATTTATATAACAGTAACATTAATTAAAAATCTACTTGTAAAAAGCACTACATAAAAAAGGCCAAATAAATTGCTCCCAAAGAAGCTACACTACAGCATTCCAAGTGCAGAAAGCACGCCAAATGCCCTGGTTTTCTAGTGTGAAACTTTTACAATTTGCTTTGCATTTGATATGCTAAATATCACAAATACAATGTTTATGAGAGTAACAAAGGAAACTAATAAGTAATTAGAGTTAGCTATTCATAGTGAAAATGACTACTTATTATTGAAATAAATTGAGTAGGAAGCATCAGATTGTTAATACAAAATGACACAACCTATTCTTGTCCCATTAGGATGAATTTTTCCTAAATAATGTATTGTTTCAGTGCCTCAAAATCTTGAGAAACACATAGATGTAACTTATGACATAAAATGTATGCTGTTTGAATAAAAGTTATTTTCCCACAATCAGATACTAATAGGAAGAAAGTCACAGAAAGTTTTAAAGATTATTTTATATTATAATAAATAAAAATTTTATTCCTAACCATACCTACATTTATAAGAAAAGACAATTTCTATGTGCCAATATAACTATTAGAAAAGAGATCTCGTGTGTGTTTGTATGTGTGTGTGTGTGTGTGTGTGTGTGTGTGTGTGTGTGTATGTGTGTGTGTGAAATGGGAGTTCGAGGTAGGTGTCTTCTTCAGTTGCCTCCACTTTATCTTTTGACACAGGGTCTCTCTGGCACTGAACCTGGATTCAGCAGTTGTCTAGTCTGGTTGTCCAGTGATCTCCAGGGATCAGACTGTCTCTACCTCCCTGTGTTCCTGGTGCTGGGATTACATACATCATACCACTGCACCTGACTTATACATGGGTACTGGGGAGCTGAATTCATGTCCCCATGCTTATGTAGCAAACGATTTACTATTTTAACCCCAGATGGAACCTCCTTTTAAAAAGAAACAGATTATGTGATTTTCTGTCCATCACAAGTCTCTCTCACAACAATTGTATGCAAGCTAAATGTTTTGAGGCTTCACAAGTCTCTCTCACAACAATTGTATGCAAGCTAAATGTTTTGAGGCTTCATGTACATACACGTGGTCCATTGCCACCATTATAAAGAAAGAATGTTTTGTATCTGAGTAGAAAATGTAAGATATTCTTATTTCAAATCAGATTCAAAATCCACATTCATGCTATGGCTGAAAGTAACATTAAAGTTGAACCATTCCAGAGTTTTCATTGATCAAAATTAAAACCCTTAGAATATTCTCTTTAAACTTGCGGGAGTTCAGATTGCCAAGTGCTGGAAAATCTCTGATCTCCCAGCTGATCTGACCTTTCCGACATCCTCAAGTTTGCTTTGTACTCCAATTTTTTGTCTGAATTCTCTTTTTGAATCTGCTTTTTTTTTTCTTGACCACTTACTTGAATGCTAGTGACTAGTTAGACTAGTCCCAAAGTTAAACTTTTTATTCTTTTCCGTTTCATAGTCACAAAAGATTCTGGTTAATGCCAGCTGTTTTTCTTGCTTTGGTTATAACTGATACTTGTCTTTCTACTAAAGTCTACACTTTCATTTCCTATTTGCAAAGAGTTTGCTTTTCCTTATGATTTCATCACCTTGAATCCAGGACAGCTTATCAGTTCCTGGTATTGAGTCTTCATTTTCACCCTAATGCAGCACTTCTTGGCACTCAGTTGCCTTCTGAAAGAGATACTATTTCATTCCCACTGCGACTGGTCCTGTTTTTAAACTGATAACTTTTAGAAGATGAATATTTTATCAGCTCAAATACCAAAAAATTAAATAATCATTTAAGGAAATTTACCTCAGATGGATTACAACTTAGCAGTACAGTGTTTTCCCCACAAACACAACAAAATGAATATTGAAATCATTCATGCCCGGTAACTGTAAACCTAGCTAAATATCCCTGGATAGAGAAGTCATAGACCCTAGAGGAGAGCACGCTACCTGCACTTTCCTAAACCAATATAATTGGTAACTTCATTCTGAATATTTTCTTATACCTACAGATGGGTGTAGTTCTCACCACTCATCAATGAAGCTTCTTTTCTCAGCAGATGAGATCATTACAGAGATCCACAACTGGACAAAATTCAGAAAATAAGTGACTGTGGGTGTCCGGCCACAATTGATTCATCAACAATGCAACCCCTGTACATAAAGCTCAGGGAACACTGCAGCAGGTCTGGTGGGGCAAAGACTATCAGAGCCAGAGGAACAGGACGTCTGCACTTCTAGACATGACATCTGCACTTCTAGACATGACAGGGAAGCTGCACCCATGAAATCTCAGTTGGTTGTCTACACGAGAGCTGACACTACCAGCTGACATGTCAATGTGAATGTGGGAAACTTCACATGGCCCCATCTCTAGATGGAGAGCTGCAGGCAATCGATGGCTACAAGAGGGAGAGTCCGTTCTCTTCAGGGAGCAGCTCCATGATAAACTACACATTCCCAAGTAGTTAGCTTCAAACACATGACCATATGAGCAACACTAAATGGACTAAGTAGGTTGTATGTGCAAATGTGTAGCAATAATAATTAAAGAAGTCACAAAACTGAGAGGGAATGGAGGGAGATGGGAGGGCTGAAGGTGTATCAGGGAATGAAGTAAAAATGTTTTAAAAGTTAAAATAAATAATTAAGTACATGAGGTTATTTCAGAAGACGATATATTTTTATGCTGGTTTCCTCTGCACTGCACTGTTGGACTCACTGGGAGAACAAGATCTTGACTCTCAAATAAAATCAGGTCAAACCTCGTGTGTTTTCTCATCAAAGTTTTAAATTGCGTCATTTGCCCCGTATTATATAGATCCTGCCCTGGACAGAAGGAGAATCGGAATATCTTCGACTTGTTCGTCCTCTTTTATTTTTATTGTGAGAGATGGTCTTGCTGTGAGCATCAGCTGGCCTGGAACTCTCCACGCCTGACCCGTGCCTCCAAAGTGCTGGCATGACAGGACCATGCCGTCCCTATTTCATTCTATCAAAAACTGTGACTATTTTCCCCTTTCCCAGTTTGCTAACTGTAGTTTATGAACCCTCAGTTCCGGTGAGACCACACAGGAAGTAGAGGTGGGAAACTACTGTAGCTGATTGCTGGAGTGCTGGCATCCAAGCCACCAGACTGTCAGGTGGTAAGAGCTGCTTCCCATAGGTACGCGCCCCAGAGATCTCCCTTCACTGAGATCCTTCTCCGCTAGGTCCTCTGACCCTCGACAAAAGCATTTCTTCTGTGACAGGTCACTTGCATTTTCTGTAGCCACTAGGATCTAGTGATACCTTCAGCTTCTCGATGTCTGTGGGCCTACGGGGACTCCTTCTCCCACATAGCCCACATGTGGTGCCTGAAGAAAGCTCATGCCCAATCTTTGATATCAAGTGCCTGTTGACTCTGTCTTACAACCTCTTGGGCACTATGGAGAATGCCTCCAAGTGCGTCCTAACTAGCATGCCTTATGGTGTATGCATGCCTATGTTACATGGCCCATTAATTAGAAAATCTTTATATACTTTGTTGCTCAGAGTGATCTTAAACTAATGGATTAAAGTAATCCATCCATCTCATTCTTACTAGTAGATAAAGTTACAGGCATGGGTCAACACACTTGATTTGAAGTGTTTATTCATGCAGTGTAGACAATATTTAGAGTTGTGCAACTAGTTCTTGTCCACGCACCCCTTGCTCGCTCAGGAAAGTGATCTCACAGGTCATTTCTATAGCTGATGACACTTTAGGAAAATCTTAGTTAAATTTTCATGTAGCCACCATGTTTCTCTTGATAGGCACTGAGGAGATGGCTCTCAATCTCCTGAGTGCAAAGTGGAAGTTAAAAGCCAGACTTACAAGCAGAAAGTTCTAGAAGATGGAATTGAACGAGAGGTTCTCATACATGTTCCTAATTGTCTGGTAGAGTAACAGGGGAAGAAATTGGAAGACTCTATATTCTGTGAATCTAAATTTAAGACTTATATTTGGAAAATTTCAGCACCAGATGGCTTTTTAGCAGGTACCTAAAATTCACATCAGAGTCAAAAATCAGAAAAATACTTTGAACACAAAGAATAGAACCACACTGCTCACACTGTTAACCCTGAGAGGAAGGCTAGAGTGATGCCTCTGACTCCCTGACACCTTACGTCTTTCCAACTTGGTCGTGTCCCCAGGTGCACTAGTTCTTAGGCTCTGTTGATTCACTGGGTTTTGTTCTTGTAAATATCTCAATAGAAGAAAAAGGAAGGAAACATGAAAAAGAAATGTTTGTATTTGGTTTTAAAATTTTAATTTCATTTTCATGACTATTGTGTATAGTATGCGTGTGTGTGTGCGTGTATGTGGACACATGCATACCATGGCATGCATGTAGATGTTAGAGAACAGCATTTAGGAGCTGAGTGGGCCTCTGCTCCCACCTTGCATTCCAGGTATGAAACTTGAGTCTCAGGTTTGTATGACAACTGCCTTTACCTACCTGCTGAGACATCCTACCTCTCACCCTTCTTTTTAATATGAGTCTTTTAAGGGTATTTGCATCTGAATTGACTTATTTCTTCTAGAAGGATGAGGCAGGGGTCTCCTAAAAATCAAGAAGCTGATGAGGCTCAGGAAAGTCCATAAAATTACAAGATTCACAAGGTTTCTCCTCAAAGTTACATAAGCAGTGACTGGTGCTGAGGGTACCTTCAAGCTGTACAGGGAGCTCTAGGATGTGTGTTCATGGGTCATCACCTGTGCTCGGATGAGTTTTGGTGCTGGCTGCCTGAGTCACCCCAACAAAGTTGCTATTTGACTTACCTTGCTAGACTAGAGTGGGATCAGTCCTTTATTCTGCCGTTCTTGCTCAATCCAGCATGAAACAGATATTTTTCATGACTCCTCAGGAAAAGTCACACTGCGCAGGGAAATTTCAAAACTACTACACGAGGCTCCCACTGTTCGCCAGCTTTTTTTGGCTACTATAACATATGTAGCAAACTAAGAGATTAATCACGGTGCAACATTAACTGAAGCCTGGAGCTTATTTGGCTTAATCAGTGTTTGTGCCCATCTTCTCCAGCACCTAACTGAGAATGGCACATTGTATTAAAGGATTCTGCTGTCTCAACTTCCTACAAGCTGAGACCATCACTCCATCTGCAACATACAGACTTGAAGTTGTTCACTATTATTGGACAATTCTTTTGTACCATGTCCCTCAATTTGGATGTGTTTCATATTTCCTTATCATTAGACTGAGATATTCAGTTATTTGGAATAATGTCAAACATGTTACGCACATAATACCTGGGGTGACCTGAAATAGTTGTTTTTACTAGTGCTGCTAATTACTTGGGTGAGGTGGTGTCTTAGTGTATTTGTGCCACCATAACACAGAACACAGAGGCTTATTCATTCTATAAGCAATAGAACTTCTCCCAGTTTGGAGGCTGGGAAGTTTAAGACAAAGATTATCAGTTCAGTGTCTGATGAGGGCCTTTCTCTGCTACTGGGATAGAATTCTGTGTGGCATCCTGCAGAGGGGCAGAAGCTGCCCTGGGTACCCCCTTTGACCTCTTCTTATTTTTGAATCACTAATTCCTTTTATAACTTAACTATCGCATCAGCCTCTCCTCACTTAAGATTGTCTCACAGGCTTTAAATTTCCATATGGACTTTGGGAGGCACACAAAATTCAAATTATAGCCAGTGAAATATGCTAGTGTTTCTGTAGTACATTTTAATTTTCATTATCTTGGTAATTACTATTTTAATAGACACTTTGAGACAAAAACAGTATCCTGCTTTGTTTACACTTTTTCCCATTAATTTCAGCATCCATTAATTGTGTCTTGCATCAGGAAATTGCTGCCGTTTTTTAAATGATTTTTGTTAGATCTTCGATTTCTTCTGTATAATTTTAAGGAAATAATTGTTATTAGCTTCCTTTTTTTTTTTGGCAGATTTGGGGATTGATCCCGGGTCCTCGAGCATTCTGGGAAGCTTCTCTTGTTTTTCTTGTTCCCCGTTCTTCAGCCGCATCGGCCGGGAATAATGGACACTCATTCTGTGTTCTACTTTAGAATCTAACAGTAGAGCTGTTCATTATGTTCTTCGGGATTTTACACTTTTTCATTGTGAGTTCTACCACGTTTGTTCTTGTGCCTCTTACATATGCTAGGTAGGCCTACATATTTCCTTTGTGGGTCTTAGGAAATGAACCCAGAACCTCATGCTTGAGCTCTGTACCACTGAGCTATATACCCACCACATTTAAAAAGAATAAAATGCTTTCTGAATTTCTGGCATTGAGAAATTCTCTAGGATTTTGTTTTATTTTATTCCTGCCCCAACATGAAATTGACTACTCCAACATAGATGCCTCCCATGATTGCATTTAGAAATCAGTATCGTGAACTCCCTGTGGAGTCCACATTCATGGCCTGTCCCTGTGTCTAGCTATGCTTCTCAGTGGAGACAGCTGAAATAGATTCTGACAAGAGCCTGCACTAGCCTAAGTAGTGTGTTCACAGAATGACTTTGTGTGCTCTACATTGAATCTTCAACTCTGGTTAAAATCATCCTCACCTATTCACTCTTGTTTTCTGGCACCGGGATCGCACCGGGGTTCTGAGCACTCTAGGCAGGCACTCCACTGCTCAGCTGTTAAGCAAGCACTCTGCTACTTCGCTGCTAGATAGACAGGATATCATTACATCTCACGCCAAATTTTGGCTTTCAGAGACAGGGTCTCACTATAGCACAAGCTGGCCTTAAACCCACTGTGAGGCTCAGGTTAGCCTTGAATTTTGAATTGTCTTCTGTCCCTCCAGTTTTGAGATTGCAGACATGTGTCACCACGCCTGACGTCTTGTATATGAAGCATTACTGTATCATTACTAGGATTGTGTTGATGTAAAATAACAACTCTCTCCTTTAAAAGAAATAAGAAAATAGTTTATTCTGAGCCAAAGCATCATGGCTTGGGGCTATGGAAGGAGTTAACCTAAATTACAGTTTCCTCCGTGGAAGAGGTTCCGTGAATATTTATGGTCATAGAACGAGAGAAAGTCATGTGGCATATTACTGACAGAGAGTCTACTCTGTAGGTTTCAGATACTATCATGAAACATCCTTAGCTTTTGGAGTGTTAAAGATTAGAGTCTGTCAAGTTTTATCTAAGTAGCCATGAGCATGGTATGTTAGTTACAGAGACTGATAATAAATGGTCATTAAAAGGATTAAGCTAGCCCAAGATTGAAAAGTCAAGACGTTCAATCATCTTTCTGTGCTCAGGTTGTTCTAGTGAGCCAAGTTCAAGCAGCCTGCAAGATCTTCACTACATGTGACATAGTGAGAGAACTGAAGGTCATGGGTGGATTCTATGGATCAAAAGTGGTAGACTTTACCTCTTTGGTTGGATTTTCCAGTGAATTCCCAATGTATGTTCATTAATTTAGTTGCCATTTGAGGTCTTCTATAATTTTTGTAATTATGTACATACACACTCTGTAATAACTTGTTGGATTTATATTTGGATATTTACTTCTTTTTCTCTCTCTGTCCTTTAATCCCTTCATAAACTCTGGCTCAAAGAATCACAATTTTACAATAGGAAGCAATTTTCTCACAGAAATTCAAGGTCAGAGTGACAGCCAATTTTGTTTTCCCTTGATCTCCCTCTGTGGCCCATGGGATTCAGATCCTTGTGTCTTGATGGTTCTCACATGGTACTCTCTGCAGGTACTTCTTGTCTGCTGATTGTGTTTCCAAATTTCTCGGTCAATAAGACCAGTGAGATTGGGTTCGTGCCCAATGTAATGACAGTGTTTTAACTTTATCACCTTTGGACCAGTATTCAAATGCAGTCAAATTCTGCCGCACTAGGAGCTAAGGCTTCAGCATACAAATTCGGAAGGGACAGAACTCATCCTTTTCCTCTTCTTTCCTTCCTTCTTCTCTTCCTCCTTTTTTTCTTTCCCTCTCTCCTTTCTTCTTTCCTTCCTTCCTTTGGTGTTATAAATATGCATTTTAAATTCCAGTGTCTCAATGCTTAGTTATAGAAAGCACTGATGTTTTATAATGCTTTGTATATCGAATAATATTGCATCTTATTCTACAACTCCCATGACAGCCTTACATCTATTAACCACAGTTACTTGATATTTCTTGTCAGAATTCTCTGACATCTGTGTCTCATCTGAGTCTCATTCCTGATACCTTTATCTCTTTCAATTCTGTTTCTTCTAGCCTTTATAATGTCTGCAGTTTTTATAAAAGGCAGCTATTGTGCATAGGATAGAAGAAGAGTTTTCAGGTTTGAATATTTGTCTGATTTTCCTTCTGCTAGCCTTTTCGAGTGGACTTTTATTTAAGATTCAGGCGAGATTTGATATTTGTTGTTTCCATGGTTACCCCACTGCCTGTCAGACTTCAAGTCTGTACCAACACCTAGTGCTTCTTGTGAGGGCTAATCTACCTGAGCAATGTCTCTTTGATTCTGAGATTTAGAGCTTTTGTTTGTCTTGTCTCTGGTCCTGCTTTCTTTCTTCTGCCATTCTCTTACAGTATTCTGTGGTTGCTTATTATCTGTAGCCTCTTGGTTTATGGTAAGGAGACTGTGAGAGGTGTTCTGACTATCCAGTCATGGGTACGTCATCTTCTTAGTGGTTTTGTCCCTCTCTCAGCTATGTGAGTTCAGCACATGGATACTGACCATGTGCTAGGGCACTGACCAGGTCTAGGGCATTTTCTACTTCTGTTCTGCTCCTCCCTGCAAGGAATCCAGAGTCCAAGGACTGTAATTCTATTCCAAAAATAAAGTCTTGTGGGCTGAATTATTACACCCTCCAAAAATAAATGTTTGAGTCCTAACTCTCAGAACTTCAGAATGTGACCTTATGTGAAGATAAGGATCGCTATATGATTTAAATTAAAAGTTAAAATGGGAAAATTATGGTTTGTACCCTAATTTACTAGGGCCATGCCATTTGAAAGGGAACTGATTTGAATTCTGAGACAGACAGACATGGGGATTCCAGATAAAGAGGAAGGCAGAGACTGGAATAAAGGTGAGTAGGACTGGGATGCCAAAGGCCATCATCAGTGAGTGGAACACAGGAGTGAGGCATGAAGGTGCGTCTTGCACAGTCCACAGAATCCAGCACACCTCTGCACTTTAGCCCATCCACACTCCGGGACTCAGCTCTGCAGTACCAGCAGCCTACTTCAAAAAAGAGGGTTTACAGAATTTTTCCGAAGCAAGGAGTTTTCGATTGTTTGCTTTAAGGCTGCCCTTTTGGCGGAGTCTGTTTTTCATCTTCTCTGTGAATAACATATGCTGTTTGTAGATAAGAACCTAAAAAATGTCTTCGACTCTCCAATTTCTTTCCCTCCTGGGAGCCTCCCATTCTGCAGTTTGTCAGTTGCTCTTTCTGAACTCTTCTTGCAAGGCTCCCGTTCCAGCTACTCAGGTGAGCATTCTTCCTGCAGTCACTGCTTCTCCTGACAGGCTCCAGATGTCTGCTCTGTGACCCCAGCTTGTCAGGGGGTGGGAAAAAAGTCATTAGTGCAAGTAATAGTCACTCTTACTTGTCGAAAGGTAAAAAAGCAGTGTTCCTTCTAACTCTGCATATCTCAATGCAAAATCTGGAAGTCCTATCTCTTTTGGAGAAGAAATCATGTTTAATGAATTTGGGGGGTTATTTTGTTATCTTTTTTTATTGTTTTCATGCTGTTTTGTATGGTGGTTATTATATAACATTTATAATGTAGTATGTGAAGTAATTATTAATCCTCAGTGTATACTCAAATCAAGAACACTCAAGTCAGCTGGATGTGGTACTGGCACACACTTTTAATCCCAGCACTCAGAAGCCAGAAGCCAGAAGATCTTTGGGAAGCTAAGGCCAGCCTGGTCTACACAGTAAATTATAAGCTAGCTGGGGATACATACAGACCCTGTCTCAGAAAGAGCGAAAACTGAAAGAAAAACAAGAGCAAGGAAATCCGCAGTAAATACATCTTTCCCTATCTTTTGCTTAGTATCCATTTGATTTTATTTTGATTGTTTTACTGCAGTAATCCACAACATTTTTTGTTTAATTTAAAAGAATGTGCGTTGTTTGAGTTCTACCTCGTCTAAGCCAGTGTTTATTTTACATTTCATTGCTCTTTCACCTGGGTAAATAATATTGCAGGAGAGTCTTTAGGGACCTCACAATTCTGGTGTTTTGTAAACTTGTTCTGCATACTTGAAGAAAAAAAATTGCATTATTCTGATTCTGCTTTTAAAATATCTTCTGGCTTTGGTTTTTATTCCTATGGAAGTCCTTTCATTTGAAATATGTAACTTCTGGTAGAATTTGACCCAATTGCTTCAAAATTACCAGTGAATGTTATTGTAAAGAGAAAAGAGAAAGTCATGATTTTACCATTGTACCATTTAGAATAGACAAATTTTTTCAATTTAAGTCTGTGATTTTCAGATTGTCTTGCACAATTTTTTTCTTCTTTTCATAACTGCTATTGAATGCAACTCTTAGCAAAGCAATATTTTATTAAGGCAATATTACATAATGAGACACACTATTTACTAGAGTTTGTGTAATTTTGGGGATAGAACTAAGTATACAAATTTTATTTATATTATAGCAAGGATTTTAGAATTTTATGACATTGAAAATTCACATTTTTACCGAATTTTTTATATTAAGACTGATTTCAAGAAGTGGTTCAAAAAAGATACTCAGTTATGCATATATTTATATATACTTGGGTTGATTCCCAATAAGTGGCTGTGCTCATTTTATTAAAAAATAAGTTTAAAAGCTATGGCCTAGACATAATGGAAAAAATTCCATTTTTACTCCCTGTTACATATGTACTTTTAAAGCATGTTGGAATAATATATCTGCTATTCCCTAAGGGTGTCTCTTTCCCATTGCCTGCTCTTTTAAATTCATGTAATAATAGAAAGCAATCAAAGAGTTTGGTATATATGAAAAATTTATAATAAAGAAATTCATGAAAAAGATTTTTACATAATATTACCCTTAAAATTTGTGGAAGTTGATTACAGAGACTAAAATAATTGTAGAAATATTGCGTCTGGGACTGGAGAGGTAGCTCAGCAGTTACAAGAACTGACTGCTCTTGAAGAAGTCCTGGGTTTGGTTCTCAGTACCCTCATGATGGTTAACAAATGTCCACAACTCCAGTAGAAGGTATCCAGTGCTATCTTCTGGCCTATTCTGGCACCGTGTGCATGTGTTACACAGTTATTTGAAAGCAAAACATTCATTCACATAAAATAAAAATAAAGAAATCTTTAAAGAAGTTAATCCCAGCCATACTAGTAGATGATAAAGAGAGTCCACATGGTCGTAGTGTGCTTAGCCTTGCCTTCTGATCTAATGTAACAGAGTGTAAACGTTTGATTGCTGAGGCCAGAATGCAGACTTTCACACTGATTTTTAAAAAATATCAAGTCACTTTGCATAAGAAAAAAAGACTATTCAGGGGCAGGGAGATGGTTCTGGGTAAGAGTACTTTCTGGGTAAATAAGAATCCCCAGGATCAACAACAACAAGAACCGCACACTCATCCATGATACAGAACTTTTGGGGGGCAGAGTCCAGAGGATCATTACAGCTTTGCTGGCTGCCAGCCTACGTCAAGTTCAATGAGACCCTGTCTCAAAGGAATACCGTGTAGAGTGGTAAACCAGGGTACCTTCAGTTCTCCGATGGCTTCCTCACACATAGATGTGGCGTGCATACTGGCACCTACACCCATGTACACACCTTCATACACTTCTCTTTCACACACAGTATAGAAACTATTCTAGAATATGTTTTATTTATGGCCTCATAACTATGTAATCAAAGTCAAATATGTTTCACGCAAAGCATTTTGAATTTTTTCTAGAAATTGTGTATATTTTGCTAGAAAATTTAAACACATGATTTTCCTTAGGTTTCATGGGCCTGAAAGGAAGAAATTATTCTCTATATTTTTAGCCAAGGACCCGGTTCTTCAGGGTCCTCGAGGTATCTACACACTTCTCAGTGTCATTAGGAAGTCCATGAACAGTGTGTTTGTGTGTGCTCTTCCCACCTGCTGTGCATGGTCTCCTTATGAAACCCCCCTCACTGCCCTTGGTAGAGGTCATCCCCTTACAGCAGTTCCCTCAGTAGTTATTCATATTGCCCATGTCATCCATAGGGAATTTGCTTGTCATAGAGTTCCTTCCCATCACTCTTTTTGTTTGGCACAGATATTTCTTAAGTCATTTCATAAAAAAATAACGTTGCTGAAGCTCCAGACCGTTGCTCTCAGTTCTTTTTTCACTCCTCTGGTGCCGTGGGCTGGTATTTTTATTCGGGATATTATTTATATGATGTACAGTGGTGCAAGCGCAATGTGTCTTCTTGAATAGCTATTAATAAAATGACTATATTGACAAATGTAAAGCATAATTGGAGTATTCGTTATGAAGAGAATTTTCTAATTTATTTTTATTTTATGCGTGTGTTTTTGTCTGCTGGTAAACGAACCATGTGCATGCAATGCCTGCAGAGGCCAGAAGAGGGCATCAGATTCTCTGGGGCTGGGGTTAAGGATGACCCCAGTTGTTGGCAGCCGAGTGGATTCTGGGAGTTGAACCTGAGCCCTTAACCTCTGAGCGGCCTCTAGCCCATCTTTCCTTTGCATGCTAAGTACAAAAGTGTACCTTTTCTCTTTCATCCAAGTGTAACAGAGAAGACAAATAAATGACAAATTATCCTCATGAAATTCCACATTTAGAAAAGCTTCACTCTGAGGTGTGTTGGAGTTTCCCCACTGGGAGTCCGGCACACTGCGCTTTCTACATTTGAAATGGCTGTGGCTTTGATTTCGTTAGAACTCACCATCTGATTGGTGGAAAGTGAGTGCAGCCCTGCAGCTGAGATAAGCACTTTATGATATCAAACAGATAAATCGAGACGAGTCATCATTCTCTGTCAAAAGGTAGGTTAGGCAAACAAATTTTCATATATTACATTTCCCAGAGCATTTTTGTGATTCAAGACTCCTCCTGTCTTGGTGTACTGACGCTGAATGCGATCTTTCTCCTTATCTCTTGCTCGCCTAGAAGCAGTCCGGAGCTCACCACTGTGTTTCTGCTTGACGCTTGCTCAGCAGTGATATATGATAACCACGGTGGGTGACAAGGAGGCATCGATGAAGCATTAATGTTCTTTGGGAAATCTCTAGATATCCTGTCTCTTCTGTGACCAGAAGTAATTTAATAAGTTTTCCTTATTTTCAGAGGAACAATCCACAAATACTTGCATTTGTTACTCAGTTCTCCTTGCACTGTCACCCTCATGTTATTATATTTGATCCCTCGGACACTTGTTTTCATATATGGTCTTTATTTAGCTCGTGTCATGTTGACTCCCATAATGGATGACGTGGATTGTGATGGTGATATTGAAACCGGGAGAAAGAGAGCGTCCCCTAGTGGGTTTCTCTAGGGCAGCCCAGAGCCTTAGAGAAAGCATGTTTAGAAAAAGGATATGAAGAAGGGAAAGAAAAGTTACGCTTTTCTGAAAAACTCAGAAAAGCGAGCAGACTTAACCAAGATCTACATGTCTGTGGCTGGGTCCAGAAGAACTGCACTGGGAGGCTGGATTCCAGGCAGGAAAAGCTCACTGCCTCATTAACACACTCAGTATTCCGCCCACCTATTTAGTTCAACTTGAGGTGAGCCCACCTTCCAAAGGTTGGTGCTATGATCAGGTGTTTGACCAGTGAAACTGGAAATGTGGATCTTTCAACAGATAAACTAGAGAATTTATAGTCTATCCCAGCTAGACAGCTATTTGCTCTCTAACAATATGTTAGAAATCATATGAATTGATAACCTTAACATATTTATTAGTTTTTGTGATTTAAGAATGAACCTGTGAATACCATAAACATTGTCACTTGGATGAAAAATGCCCTGGGTTTGATTCCACAGCCCCATAAATAAATAAATGAATAAATAATATATATATATACATATATATATAGCTTATATAAAGCTTAAAAATAAATAGCTTATTCCTGAGCCATAAAAATATTTGTATTAAAATTGTTCAACTAGAATCAGTGAAAGGATGCTTTTAATGCGAAATGGCGTAGGAACTTGTGAAAGTTGAAAAGTCCCAGGTTCTGCAGCCTGTAATTAGCTACAGTCTCAGAGAAGTCCATGGGGGACTCATTTGTGGTTGCAAGAGGAGGTTCCATGTCGAAATAAGGAGACAGGAATTTCAGAGTCCCACATCCCATGTTTGTCAGTTGGATGAGATGGTTGTCTCAGAACAAGAAAAAAGAGACTCACTTGGGAGCTGAGGCAGGGAGTTCCTGAGATCAAGGTCAGCATGGTCCACACAGTGAACCCTTGTTTTCCAACAAATAAAGAGATCAAATGTTCTTTGCTTTGCCTTTGTGTCCTGACCAGGCCATTACCAATGAGACACCTGATCTCACCAGAGATCTGTGTCTTCTCTTCATCTATGGAAGTCAGTGAATGAACCTCTGCCCCTAATCCGTACACAGACTCACAGCAACAACGTTTTACCATCTAAGTATCTCTTAGCTCAATTAGGTTGACACATAAAACTGTTATAATGTTTATATTTTAACGTGAGGGTACTGAATGCTAAGGAGGGGGCTATTTTAAATAAATCTTCACTTAAAGTCCTGATGCCAATTTTATGAGGACACTGGGGTTCAAGACACCTACTGACTTTTCCAAGAATAGAGGAGCCATAAAGGAGGCTTGTGAAGGGCTGTGCGTCCTCTCTGTTGCCATATCAGAATGCTGAAGACTGGGTGGTTTAAACAACAATGATGTATTTCTCACACTTCTGGATCATGGAAAATCTCAGAATAAAGTGCCAAAGAAGTTGATTTCACGCCAAAGCCTTTTGTTTTGACAAGTGGAGGTGTCTGTGCTTGGTGGAAAGCTTTCTGAATGTGGACGTGGATTGTTCTTACAGGGGCACAAATTCCATCACGAATGACTTCAACTCTTGACTTCAATCTCAGTTACCCCAAATAATCCTGTTTCTAAACACTATCCCATTGGTGTGAAAGATTCAACAGATGAATTTGAGGAACAAGGAAAGGCAATCACATCCATTCCATAATGTACAAGCTTTGTATTATGGTCACGTAATTGAATTCCTAGAAAATGTACAGATTTTCATCTCAACGTGGATACAATTGCATTTTGATTCTCTTAAACTACTGTGGTTATAAACTTTCAGCATAGTCTTTAAAAACTTCTTTGAGGTGCAGATATATGAATGGTACTTGTTTTCTATTTTTAAGGGGACTTTATTTATTTCAAACTTAGATGTTGGGCATTTGTTTGCCGCAAGGTAGAGGTCATAGAGCTAGTGGCTTTCCAGCACCTGTTAGCTTTGCCTTATGCTGCAGACTTACTAATGCCTGAACCTTTTGGTTTGGCTACCTCTTAATATTTACCTAGAAAAGTACTAGGCTTGCAACACTGTATGGGAAATAAGTTGGTCGCCTTGTCAGCAAATCATCAAATTCTCAAACAAGTATTTTGTCTGCCCATAAATGTTTGAGCAATCAAAAAAAAAAAAAATCATGTATTTTTGTGCTGTGGAACGACGTAACATTCTGTTAAGTATGCTTTCATTGATTTTTTTTTCCTCATCATAAAATCATATTGGATAAGGCTGGAGAGATGAATCAGCAGTTAAGAGCAGCTACTGCTCTTGCAGAGAACAAGGATTCGATTTCCAGCACCCACATCAGGCGTCTCACAACTGCCTGTGATTCCAGCTCCAAGGAATCTGATGCCCTCTCTGGCCTGTGAGGGTGCTATACACACGTGGTATACTTATACTCATGAGGAGACACATACACATAAAATAAAGGTTTATTTTTTAAAGTACTGCATAAAAACTCATTTTGGAATCACAACAAGATGCTAAATCCTTACTGTTTTGACATGTGAGAACTTCTACTTGCATTAATCTTTGTGTTTCCTCATAGACACATGAACACCTCAGAGCTGACAAGGTCTGATGTTCTTCTCACCAATATGCTGTCCATTATTCACAAATAATTTGCCATTGGGTCAGATGTCAGTATTGTTCCATTAAGGTAAGCTGAACCAAACCAGACATTCACACTGCTATCCTTAAAAGGAGAGAGGATGCTAAGAGAGGCACGGCGTCCTTAGCCATTATGAAAAAAGAGAAGTTCTTGGAGGAGGCCTGTTGAAGGAGGGGGCATAAAAATATGTTTTTGGTTCTTTGTGACAGCTGAGTCAACCTGCCAGGGTAAACTGGGACAGATGCTGGGTGGTGTGAGAATTCTGGGTTATGTCTTTGTCTTTCTTGGACCTACAAATCAGGAATAGCTGCTACAAGGCTGTGAAAAAGGAAAAAGCATTGACTCTCAAGGTGTGTCATTTAATGACTGCAGACTGCACATTCAGTGTAGATATTGTCTGCAAATTTCCAGGGAGGTGATTAAGGGAAGACATTCTGAGGGCAGGTCTCATTAACATTTTGTCTGCTGAGGGTATAAACATAGACCTAGCAATGGTCCTGTCGGGGCATTCTGTGAAACAACCTGGAAACAGCCAAGTGTGGCACTGGGTCACTTTGCAGATAATTCAGGAAGAACTTTTACTTAAGGTCAATTACTTTGAAAGCTGACAATCCAAATGCAAATGAAAGTTCTAACCTGTTCAAGTCATGAGGAGATCATGCTTGCACACATTTAAAAGGTATTCACAGAATGCCTCTAGTTCATATGAAGTACTTATATCTATTTAAGACTATAATATCTAAAATCACAGATGGACTTCATATTTAAAAAATCTCCAACATGAATAAAGGAAGCAAAATATGCATGCTTGCCAGCTAGATTATCCACTAAGTATTTGCTTTAATGGTTTTGTGAGTAGAGTTAATAATATTCCTTTCTTTTTTCATCCCCAAGGTATGAAACTGTTCTCTAGATTCTTGCTTTCAGGACAGTGTGATGTGGAGCTCCAAGCGTAGTTCATTGCAAGAGGCAAAAACAAGAGCCTTTCAGTTGAATAGGAGGGATCTATGTTACTTACTGTCAAAATGCTCCAGTACTGAAGCTCATGGCTGAAGTGATGTCCTACAAAATTTCTGCCTCATGCAAGGATAGGTAACTTAAGGAATTTATTCACACATTGTTGCTTCATAACTCTTTGGTTCCATATGTTCATTTCCAAGTCTTATTTCCTGCAGCTGCATAATGGAGCCATCACTCACTTAAAAGTTGCTCTCCAATAGTATCTATTTTTATCAGAGGTTTCTTGCAGCTCTACAGTATCCTTCAAAGCCTAATTAATAGATGTTTTGCAAAACTCCATTGCTGAGTGTCTTATTGATTTTTTAATGAAGGACTCCAGTGCTTTTTTTTTTAAATGAGGAAAAGGTCTTATTAAACTATACAGAATATTTGCTTTAAACTTGCCTTTTCGTTTCTGCCCATTTTAATAAGAGCTTTATTGGGTTTTCTAAGAAGAAGCTCAGCAAGAGCCATGTCCTTCATTAGAAAATTTAAAGTGCTTAAAGGCAGTGCAATGTTTTTGCTTCTTGTTTACAAATTTATTTGAATTTTCGTATGTGTGACTATGGGCACTTTGGGAGAAGGGACATTATCTTGCCTTTTCCAGTACTTAATCCATATTTTACTCTATATTTTTATGCCATGAGCTTCACATACTCTGAATTTAGAAGTTTTATATAATATATGATAATCTGGAGAAATATGTAAAGTATTAACTTCCTAGTCTACAGTGAAGAAAATAATAAACACACAATTGAGCATTTTCTCTAAATTACATTTCACCTGATGACATTTTCCCACTCTGCCTTGGCTTCTGCACATATGAATTTACTGTAGTTTATTAGATCTATAATCTGATTCTGGCTTTGGGGAATATGTTTTCTCTTTCCCTAAAGTTTTGATCTGAGTCCATTTTAATCTGCATGGAAATGTTCACACTGTTTAGAGCTAAGAAAATAATTCTTATGTAAATGAATTATTTAAAATTCTGAGTAGCAGCTTCAGCGAAACGGGGGAGAAATGACAGGGAATTAAAACTTCGCAAGAACATTTTCAATATGATAATTGGATTCAAGTAGTTTGTTTTTCTGCCTGACATTCAAGATCTCCTTAGATGCAGAGGAAGTGAAAGTTACAATACATACATATGAATATACTTATGTTAATTTTTTGACAATTTAAGAATAAAATTTCTATGTGCATTATTCTATCTTAATACATTCCAGCCTTTGGTTTTGTGAGCAAAGACAATAATAAAAATGTTTCTCAAGTCCTTTGAAATTTGACCATTCTGGAAAAACACCTGACAACTACAGTAACGGAGAGTGGCCAGAGAAGCCCCCTGACTCAGAGGCAGCCAAAAGTACTGAAAGGAAAAGCGCTGCCTGTGACCTCATTAACCAACCCACGCCATGGCGCGCATCAGAATCTCCAGCGACTCTGGCCCTTTTTGACCCAGGCTTTTATTTTTTCATTTGTGAAATACACGGCCCTTCGGTCTCTGGCTTGATTTTTTTTCTTATCTCTGAATTTCTCTGATAATGAAAAGAAAAGGAGTTAATTAAACAGGCATCATTCTTTAAAAAGAAGGAATACTGAATTGACCACTACATTCGAGTTATCTCAAAGATTATTCATCAAAGTATGCAAACAAGTCATAAGCATTAAAATGAATTTTATAAAGTAAAAATATGAAATTACAGTTTATGGGACAACGTGTACTTAAAATTGTGATTTTAATTGTATGCATTTATTTAGTAGCATTTAATACAAGCTTACATTGTTTAAAGGTCACATTAGGGCAGCTAGTATTCCTGTCTCCTTAAACATTTATAAAAACATGTTGATTAATATATAAAAAGCATCCAGAGTCAGTGGTGCTGCTATTTCATACTTAATAGTTGTATAATAGTTGTATATAATAAGCGTTGATCAAACCAAGAGTAATTCCCACTTTCACTTATTATTACTTTGATTTTGTGCTCTTGAACTTCTTATAGTTCATAAAGTATAAAATAGACATGGTGACATATCAGTATCTAACTGTGCTATAGAACTCTATACCTAATGGTTTATATCTAATTATGTTTTGATACGTGTAATCTGACCTCTATACCTGCCTCTATTTCAGCCTCATTTGAAATAATACCTTTGAAAACAAGATAAAATGGATAAGAAAATAAATCTAAATAACTATCCCCGAATGCCCCAAAATAGAAGACTTGAAATTATCAGTAACTACACATTTCAGAACATCCTGGGGTTCAGTTTCAAGCTTCCACAAGAAAGTTCACAGCTATTAATATCTCCAGTTCCAGGGGATCTTCTGGCCTCTGTAGGCACCAGCCACACATGTGGTGTACTGACATACATGCAGACAAACATTCATAGATAAAAACAAAAAGAAAATATTTTTTAAAAATGAACGTATGTTTTGAACCACAGGATTCCAGAATATAGGAAACTGAGGCAACAGAATAGAGGGTTCCAGAAGAGTTTGGGCTGCTTAACAGGTTCGAGATGAACCTAAGCTATTAGTGAGAGCTTATCTCGCAGAAGTGATAAGTCAGTGAATACAATACAACAAAAATAAAACCCACAAGAACAAGACATGATTCCTGTGGATGGTCTAGCAAATCAAAAAATACCTTTCATAGAGTAAAAGAGTGTCTTCATTAATTAGTAATAATAATGACTTTCCAAAGAATCAAAGGAAGTTAATGGTTAAAGTATCATAATAAGAAGTTTTTTGAAAAATGGCCAAGCACAACACTGTATAAACATGTATAATATTTATATACATATATAAATGTATATAAATATGTATAAATATGTAAAAAATATGTATAAACAATAAATCCTTTGACCTCTACGTGAGCAGCAAGACACAATGGTTTCACTCTCACACAAACAAATATTGTAAACAAAAGTAATTAAAAATAAACAGATCAATCTGCTAAATCAGAAAGCAAAGGCAGGACTGGAGAAACAGCTCAGGTTACGAGTACATAATGTTCTTCCAGAGGACCTGAGTTCAGTTCGGAGCACAAACTTTAGGCAGATCATGACCACCTGTAACTCCAGTTCAGGAGTTCTGATGTGCTCTTCTGACCTCCGCAGGCACCAGGACACATGTACATATTCCCTGCCAGAGACACCCAAGCATATACACTTAGTTAAAAATAGAAGAACTCTTTAAAAATAGAAATCAGTGACATATAATAGCAAATGTGGTGATTGATGCTTCAAACCTATAATCCCAGCGCACCTGGAGGTAAATCTAGCATAAGAATATGAACAGAAAAAACAGGAAAACTAAACCTTAGAATAGCGGGAATAATTCAAAAGCAAAGAATATGTCTTAAAAAAGAAATAACATAAAAAATTATAGACACCATGAAAAATTAGATTACATGGAGAGGTGTCTATTATATTTGAGATGCAACATGTCATTTTTCCCAAAATCCATCTACAAATTCAGTTTCATAAAAAATCCCTGAGACCAGTGAGATGATTTTTGTCTCTTCTGTTCCTGCAAGTTTTGCGCCAGCTCAAGATGGAGCCTGCTTCCCGACCCTGATGGTCACAGCAGCTTTGTGGCTCACCATGGGAATAAACTTCCTCAGGTACTTGTTTTAGAAAGTACAGGGAATCCATTCAGGGGCATTTTCCCATTTTTGGCCCACTCCTTTCAAATGGATTTGCATTTTTCCTAGAGAGCTCAGTCCTGTCCTCAGGATACTTTTTTCCTAGTATCCCAGTGTATGGCACGTGGGAGAGCTGATTTCTCTTTAATGCTATGGATCTATTTTACAGGTGCTTTCTCAGTACCAGCCTGGTCTGAAACTTTAAACTCCCTTGGGTCCCCACCTAAGGACACATTTTCATGTCTTTGTGCTCTGCTGGTTGCTCTTGCCCTCTGTAGCCCTGGATCAGAGCAATGAGGATTACACAGGATGCAGTCTGAATGCTATCTTGTCTAGAGATTTCCTCCGTCAATCAACGTCATTCCTTTTGGATTCAGTCCCAGTCAAGTTCTCAAGACTGTCAACTTCTTTGCTTGAGGTAGCTGGTCACCTGGTATGCAGTCAGGAGGCAGCGCGATGAATTCTAATGCTCAGGGTTTTGGTTCAGTCTGGAACCTACACCTATGGAATGGTACATCACCCCACTCTAATTACTCTAATCTATGTCGGGAGCCATTTGCCTGCCTTGAACTATGCCCTAGTTTTGGGTTAGGCAGAAGTCAGTCTCCTGCACAGAAGGGCTGTTGGAAGCAGGAGTTTTCATTATGCAAATGATTTACACCTGAGGAGAAGTTTATTCTACACCCAAGACTGAGGTCACCTGGAGATCTTTGAAGGAAGCCAATCACATCTTAAGTTATTTTGCCTGTGTTAGTATTGTTTTTGAACATCTGACCCATTGTTTTGCTCACTTCACAGTATAAATAGGGGAGACTTAATAAAGGCAAGCTGCTTCAGTGTGACTGACAGTCCTCCTGAGTCTGTCCTATTTTCTCTTCCCCTCCCCCCTTGTCTCTCTTTCTCTCTCTCTCATCTCTATCTCTACATTTTCTCATCCTCACACCCCGCTTCAGGTGCGGTTCGGAATCTGCCGGCGGGCTCTGGCAAATCTAGAAACTTCACAGACGTTCACAGAGGTTTGTTTTATAAGTGAGTCCAGGTCTTGTCAACTGGACAATCCTAATTGTCAGAATAGGTCATTTTAATATGGTGATGGTGTCAGAGTAGAACTCTGGATGAGTTTTGGTTAATGTTTCCATTGCTGGACATGCCACTCTTGCTACTAGTCAATCTCCCAGTATTCCAGCATTTCAAATGACATAAAGACCCAAGTGTAATAAATACTAAGCTGGCTAATCTTTTCAAGTCTTGTAGAAATGCTGTTTCCCTTGAGTTCTGTCACAGCCATTACATTTAAAAGTGCAAGCATCTTCACTTCCATACGCTTCTCTAATGTGAACATTAAGTTGTAAACTTATCAACCATTCTGGCCACTTCTGCAGCATACATGCTTATGAAAATATTGAATAAATACCTTGCTTTTATTCCTTCTGAGAGATGATAGCTATCATCACCCGATTCTTCCTTCAGTGTTTTGCCCTATTTACCTTTTCAGACTTTTTATTTATTTATTTATTTTCCTGCCACACATGCCTATAAATTCATAACTCTTTCTTCAGGAATTTGGCTATTTTGAATTTATTATTCTTAAAAGGATAACTGATGAATGATTATTCCAAAATGAGATAAGATGTGATTGATGGTCATTAGATTTAAACTCAAAGCCAGCTGGTTTAGAAGAAGTGTTATCCATTCCTGTGAAAAAGCATTTGACACGCTCTCTCATGTTTAACTGTGTTTGAACAGAAACAGAAAATCCTCATGGAATCTGGAATATCTTTTGAGCTTCGTTTCATCGTGAGCCATAATATATCATTAGATTGTTATGAAAAGCTGATAAAACATGCTTAAGCTATGACAGAATTGTTCTGAAAGCAATACTGATCTGCTGCATGTTACTTCTCCATTGTAACATTTAAATTCCAAACAAAATCCTTAGCAAGGAATATTCAAAAAGGAGCTCATAAGGCATTCATTTTCATACAAAATCAATGATCAAAGCTATATTTCATCAATTAGATCAGCAAATTTTATGTTAATTTAGATTAAAATCAAAATCAAAGAATTACAGAAGGCGCATGAAAATTGGCAGGAAACTGTAAGGGATTTATTTTTTAAACAAAAGTACATTTCTCCCTTGACAGAAGAAGCCAATTTACAGCCCTGTTTCAGATACACGACAATTTTCCTGTGTCTCATTAACCTGACTTTCTAGTTTCTTTTCATTAACACCTGGTTGAGACCAGTCTCCCATTGGGAAACACCTGTCCACAGTTAACAAGGTGTTAATTGTAAAAACAATGAGACGCACAGTCAGGGAACAAGTTCACAACGTTTAGAACAAACTTTTGAAAAAAATAGGTAAAAAAGCGACACAACTTGTACTATTTTAATAAAGAATTCAAGTCCCACAATGACTAGTTCTGCAGCAAAGATTTCTGAACCTCACTCCCTTGTTTTATCCTTCCAAGTCATGAAAATTAGGACCATATTCTTTCACAGAGTTTTGTACAGACCAATTCATGCAGATAAATACCTGTCAACTCATATACTCAAAATGTATTACCCATCATTATCTTTATGAATATTAATTGGCATGTAGTTATATATATTAATGAGCAAATAGGAAATTCTGATACTTGTACACAGTGTGCAATGATCAGATCAGGGAAACTGGCATATCCATCACCTCAGATGTTTATATTTTCTCGGGTTCAGAATATTTAAAGTACTTCTGACTTGGTATTTGGAAATATACAATCAATTGCTGTCAACTATATTGATTTTAGTCTATTACAGAATATTGGAGGGTAAGCTTTCTCTCTAGACTATACTGCTTTATACATTAAACATGCTGTCATCAGAATCACCATCATAGTTACTTATACCTTGGTTGGATTATCTCATGTATGTATTAATATGAATGGGTATGTGCCCTCACAATGCACTTTACATAGGCACCACTTTCTGAATGTGTGTGGTGTGCTTAGTTCTCTGAAAGCGACAAACTGCACCATTTTTCTGAAGGACTTTCTCATGTTGGTGAGTTTTAGCATAGATAAAGAAAATACAATGAGCCAATATGGTTTATCATGACTACTATTTGAAAATGGGCAGTTTTCTGGGGTTGGTAAGATGGCCCAGCAGGTAGAGAGGCTTGCTACGAAGTCTGAAGACCCAAGTCAGATTCCTGGGACCCATATGGAAGGAGTGAACAAACTCCCCCAGCAGGCCTCCTCTCTTCCACATGTCCTGTGGCAAGTCCGTACATGCCTCTCCCAAATAAAAAGTCAATGTAATGAAAACTTATTTTTACACATTTAAAGCAAGCATGTGATTTGTGGCCTTCCTCCTGTGCATGCTGAATTCTTAGGACATGTAGTGACTTCTAAAGGGAACACTCAATATGCCTTAAGAGCTGTGAAGTCATGCTAAGTACCGACAGAACTTTTGACCTTTTCTTACGTTACCATATACTCTTCATGCTGTTGTGCGTTAAACAATTTGAAGACTGATTAGAATATGAGGCATAACTTTCCAGTATTAGAAAACAAGAAGTGTAGGAAGTACAGGTGAAGAACCCTGTCCTTCAGCACTCTGCCTTGATGTTGCATTTTGTCGTGACACCCAGGGACAAAGTCTCAGTATCCCATGGTCAGAGTGTTAGAAGATCTAATATTGTTACAGGCAAAGCATGGTCCTTGGTAGTCTGGCTACACCTCCTCAACATGGCTGTTCAGTAGACAGGAGTAAAAGCAAAGAACAAAAAAGAGTTATTAAATATTACCACACTGGGAAGAACAGAGATTGGGTGATCCCCAAGTCCATCACTGGAGTCCCAACATGAGGTTTAGGTTTGAACGGAGGATGTAGAGCAATGTAGAACCAAGAAGTCCTAGTTGAGCTTTGATCCCATCAATCACTTACCATTCTGCCTTCTTGTTTTGAATGGAATTTTCTTTAATGTAATCCGACAAGTTGTAAAATCTGTATGAAATCTCTTCTGGGAAGACCGGTCTGGACAAGGGCCTCAGTTTCTTCCTCTTAACATGAATCTCCTGAGGAAATTTTAAAAGAGATCATCAGTTACTGGAGCCAGGCAGCATTGAGACAGGTTCCAAGCCCATTACAACCACAGGGAAATTATAACAGTTCACTTGTCCTCATTCACTGGAGTCCTCAGAAAGCTCATGTTTAAGGAAGATTTACATTCCATATCCTAGAACTAAATCTCTAATCTTCTCTAATCAAGAATTAAAAAAAATATTAGCAGCAAAATATTCAGAAGAACTTTAAGGACGTTATAGAATAAAATCTATATTTTCCAGTCAAAGTCCAGAATCCTTATAATGATCATATAAATCCAATATACAACCAAAATTGCTGAATGATATATTATCAAAGAAAAAAAATCCCTCAGTTATTGAGACACGAAGGTTTTGGCATATAAACAAGTACTTTGAAATGCATGAACACACATTTAAAGCTGTGAGACAATCAGAATAGCAGTGAGTGAATACACAGGTAATCTCAGCAGAGAGATGCTGAAGATGAACAGAAGAAGAAAATGTAACTGTTAGACTGGAAATGAGATGTTCACTAACTACTATGAATACTGACACTGCAAAAAAGACAATTTATATACAAATATAAAGCAGATTCACAGACTTTTCCAATCTAAATAGCTGCAAGGAATAAAGGATTAGAAATGAAATTAAACAAGCCATGGTGATCTCAGATAATAGCAACCAGATCAGAATGTATAATTGGGGTCCAGGGGTGAAAGCTAAACAAAATGGACGAGAAAACGTTGGACAAAACTTTGTCTAGTATTGGTGAAAGTATAAGGAACCCTAAACCTCTGTTAGTATACTACAGACATACTTTGATGCACTATAGTGAATCTTAAAAACAGTGAGAAAAATAGGAGTATTATTCAGTTGAGGCCAAGATACAAATGATGTCTCGCTTCTTATATTAGCCGTGAACAGTGGAAGGCAATGAAATGCCAATAAAACTCAAAAGCCCAAGCAAGCCTTGGGGTGAATGGGAGAATTTTATGTTTTAAAATGCAGGGAAAGTGTTATCAGTGCATTGGTAGCATAAAAAATTTAAATGAAATTCTTTGGGAAAAAAGACACCAGATGGAAACTTATATTTTTAAGAAGAAATGACCAGCAATAAAAGTGCTAGATAAATGTGCAAATATTAGAGCTATTCAGTTGCCAGTGTTTCAAAGGACAAAGTATTTAGAGCAAAATTAACTACATTTTAAATGACTTCATACATATAACACACAGCATATAAATGCAACACTACTATGGAACCCCAAGTAGATAGTTTTACTGATGTCTAATTCTTAAATATTCCATGAGGAGGCAATATTTGGTCCTAAAGTCAGTAACACCTTCTCACTTGTTGCACACGACCCTTGAAACACTAACTAAAAACAAAGTGCAATTGTTTTCCACCACAGTTCATTTGGAAATATGGAAGAACAGTTTAACTTGTCACGGCAAGATGAGTGCTTCTGGCATAGAAAAGATCTGCTGGAGTAGACAGGACAGGACCACACAACAGAGAATTCCCCAGGTTAGCATGATACCATTGGCTGTGGTATTTGAGAGCAAGTATTTGAAAAGTTAAAGTTATATATTCAAAACTCCAGAAAGGAATTTCAGTCGACATATACAAACTATTAGCTATCCCCAGAAGAAGGAAGAGAGGAAGAAAGAAAACTTTGCAACTAGAAACAAATAATGAAGCCAGAGACTTCAACTTCATTACATAATCACATTAATGCAATGCATTAACACTCCATTTAATAACTAGAGAATAACAATTGAGATTTAAAAAATCTATTTTATTTAGAAGACATATAAGACCAGCAGAATCCCAGTGAGAAAAATGGGGACAGAAATGGGGATAATGGGAATAGAAGAGTTAATAGGCCTGAAATGAACGATTCACTAACTACAAACAAATCAAGGTTAAATGAATATAAAATGATGAAAGATACAAACAAAACACAATACATTTGAAACTCCACAAGTCTTTCACTTCCTTCATTGATTTTATTCTAAGATATTTAGTTTATTTTTGAGGTTACTTTTAAGTGGGATTGTTTCCCTGTTTTCTTTCTCATTATGTACGTATTCTGTATATAGATAGACTGATGATTTCTATGTTAACTTTATATCCTGTTACCTCATGGAATGTGTTTATCAAGTCTAGGAGGCTTATGCTAGAGTCTTTATGGTCTTTTATGTATAGAATCACATCATCTACAAATGAGGATATTTTGCCCTCTTCCCCAGTTTATATCCCTTTTTTTTCCTCATTGAAGAAGTGAATTAAACAAGCTACCAGAAAATGGAAAGAACCTCTCATGTTCATAGATTAGTAGGATCAGTATTGTGAAAATGGCCATTGTATCAAAAGCAATCTACAGATGAAATGTGATCCCATTAATTTCCAGTGCAGTTCTTAACAGAAATTGAAAAATGATCTCAAATTTAGTATAGAATGACAAAGCACTCATATAAACAAAAATCCCAGAAAATAAAAGAAGAGCTGGAGTCATCACCATCCCTGATTTCAAACTAGACTACAGAGTTATAGTAGTAAAAGCAGGACGATACTTGCATATAAACAGACACACTGACCAATGGAATAGAATTGAGGCCTTAGAATTAAGTGAGTGCACTTACCCGTTTGGACAATGAGGTCAGATATACAGAAACCGGATAGCTGCATGTAGAAGAATGAAACTAGCAAATCTCTATCTCTCACCTTGCACAAAAGTCAACACTAAATAGAACAGGGACCTCAACATAAGACTCTGATACCTAGAATCTGATAGAGGAGAAAATAAGAAACGCATTAGAACTTATAAATACAGGAAGGGACTTTCTGAACAGGCCTCTAATAGCACAGATATTAGGTCTAAAAACTAAAAAATGGGACCTGCTGTAACTAAAAAGCTTCTGTACAGCAAATCCATCATCATTTGAGGAAAGAAGCAGTCTCAGAAGGGGAAAAAATCTTTACCAGATACACGTCTGACTGAGGGTTCGTATTAGGATATTTAAAATCTCAGGAACAAAACAAACACGGGATTAAAAATTGGAGAAAGAAACTAAGCAGAGAAGTCTCAAAAGAAGAAACACAAGTGGCTGAGGAATCTTTTAAAAAGTTTTAACATGTGTGGTCATCAGGGAAATGAAAACTAAAACTTCTTTGAGATTTCCGCTTACTTCAGTCAGGTTGGCTGAGATCCAAAAGAACAAACAAGGACAAATGTTGGTAAGGAAGGAAAAGGAAGCAGTTATCCACTGGTGGCCATGACAGCTGCTGGAGCTATTATGGAAATTAATGCAGGTTCTTTAAAAACCTAGAGGTAGCACTATCACAGCAGCCAGTTGTGTCACTCTTCAGCATATACCCAAAGGACTCTGCATCCTACTACAGAGATGCCAGCTCACCCTTCCTCATTACGATTCTAGTCACAATAACCAGGAAATGAAAAAGATGAGATGTTCTTCAAATGCATCATGAGAACATAGTACATTTTCAAAATGGGATGTTATTTAAGGAAATTATCAAATGTATAGGTAAATGGAAGAAATCGGAAGCAATCATCACAAGTGAGATCACCCAGACTCAAAGACACAAACATTGCATGCTGTCTCTCATAGCCAAATGTTAGCTTCGAATCTCTAGATATATGTGTATTAATTGGAAAATCCATCAAAGTTAGGTAACCAGTGAGAAGCCGTAGAGGGTGAGGGGTTGCAGCTCACGGGAAGGGAAATAGAATGCAGTGATACAAGGAGAAAGAGCATAGCCCTGAATAGAAAAGGTTACATGAGGTGTGGCTGGGGGCAGGGTAGAGTGGGAGTGTGGGGAGAGATCATTAACACTATGGGCCTTTTGCAAAAGTAACATGGAAGCCTACTACTACAGAAGCTTTTTACAATATAAACATAAACAATACCAATAAAAGTTTAAATGGAGCTACCTTAAAAGACAGGAACTGTGGGACCTGGGCCTATTGCGTAGAGGCACTGAGCTGGCAGTGTGACCCCAGAGACCGTGAAGGGATGGCAGGTGTCCTGGCCTGCTCTGCCTGAAGCTCTAACCTTGGTCTCAGGAAGCCACTGCAGGTACCATGTCCTCATTCCTCAGCAGTTGCTTAATCTTCTTTTCCCCCCACAAAGATCACCCCAGACTAAAACCAGTTTTTTGGGTTTCATTTCCTCATTCCTAATTTCCACATCAGTCCTACAACCTCCCTGCCTTTACCTAAAGACCCCACCTTTAATTTTCCCACCTTCTGTAATGGCCAGAAAGGCCTCCCTATGTAAACCCCTGCCTTGACAGCCTGAGGACTTGTTCAACCGCCCTCCATTTCTCTGGGATCGTTGGAGCCCAGTAGCCATGCTGGAGATGGAGACCCACCCACAGGGAACAAGGTTCCTACCAGACACCACAGCTAGCAAATAAAAACATCAGTACCAGGAATGGGATCCCTATTTTGGAGTTATTGACCAGGATGATGGGATCCCATAGAATCTTCATTAAGTACTGGGAATTGCCATTACTCTTGGTTGCCTGCCAGAACTTGAGAGTCAGAGCCCTATTGCTGAAAACACTACATTGTGAGTCATAGAACAAACAGAAAATCAAGCTGCTATTGACCTTGAAGCTTCATGTCCATGGCACTATGTATGCTACTGGAATAAAACAATAACCATCAATCTTACCCAACTGTGAAACCCATCAGGTACAATAAAGTCTGTTCCTGAGATTCATGCCTGGCATTGTTACCAGGAACTTCTGGTTAGTCAGGTCTCAAGCTATGGGGGGAAACTATTACTATTATTCTACTTAATGGACATTAAGCTGACTCAGGGACAGGTAGTGGGTAGAAAGGTTGGAATGGACTTGAAGGAGGTGGGCTGTATATGATCGAAATACATTGTATGCTATTCTCAAAGACTGAATAAAAGTGTTCTTAAGATAGATTTTTTACTTTTAACCCCCCTTCATTCACTCAACTAATTTTGTGTACATTGTTTTCATAACTGGGAAATATTTCTCTTTTCATTTTTTGTGTGTTCTGCCTTTTATCTTCGTACTATACTTTTGGCAACTCTTATTTTTTGACTTTGTTTAATTGTTTTTTTAAATGTCTATATTTTGTTCCCTTTATTACATTTATACAATTTTGTTTTCAATATTCTTAATTTCAGAAAATTCTTTTGCCATTTTTCAATGTCTATTTTCTTTTCATCATTAATTTTCTCTGAAATTTTTTTCTCCACAGTTTCTTTCTTGAAAAAATTTTGTCCTGTGTGTGTGTGTGTGTGTGTGTGTTGCATGTGTGTGATGTTGTTAGTGTGAATGTGTACACATTCATGGGTACATGTGGTGTGAAGGTCAGAATTTGATGTCAGGATCTTTCTTAGGTCACATTCTACCTTTACATTTGAGACAAAGTCTCTCTCTGAGTCTGAAGCTCACTGAGCTGACTAGATTGACAGACTAAGAAGCCACAGGGGTCCACTGTTTCCAGATTCCCTGCACAGGAACCTTTTACTGTGCCATTATTTTTAGGTGGGTTCTGGTAGACAAAACTCAGTTTCCTGTGCTTGCATGGCTGATACCTTACCATCTGAGCCACTTTTCCAACTCTTCCTTTCTATTTTAAACTTGATTCTCCATTTCTTTTCCTCTATCTATCCTTTATTTTCATTTACTTTATCCACACATTTCATACATAAATTTTAAATCCATAAAATAGTCTACGTTAGTCTTTCCATTTTACCTTTAGGGGTCATTGGTGATGTGCTTGTTGGCTCAAGTAGATTTTATCTGTATTTCTATCTTTTTTATGTTTGATGTTACTTTCGCACCAGTTTGTTATTTCCTTGTTGAGTGACTGAGACTTGAATCCTCAAGTGTAGGATATTCAATAAGAAGTTTCGCAACCACATCTAAACATTATCCATAGCACTACCAAAGGGTAATGAGAAAGCATAGGAACTACGAGAAGGCAAGGTAACACAACTTGTTCAAACGATCACAGCTGTGGAAATGCTTGATTCAAAGTCTGAACTAGCAGAATTGCCAGATGAAGATCTCAGAACGCTGCTGGTAAAAATGTTCAGTGGCCTTGAAGAAGTAGAAACAAGCAGATAATTCAGTTGAGGACCTGCAAGTGAATCCAGCATCATAGAAGTCAACAAAATGGACAGGATCACAGTCAATAAGAGTACAAAAGAAATGTGGGGAAGATCAGTAAGGAAACCACATTGCATTGTTTTTTTATAGAGACAGCATCTCCCTGTAGCACTTGCTGACCTGGAACTTGTTATGTAAACAGGTTGACCTATCTCTCACAGAGATCTGCCTGCCTCAGCCTCCAAGTGCTTGGATTAAAGGCATGTGACACAATGCAACAATAAGGTCTTGAGAGAAAAACTGGATATTAGAAATGAAAAATCCTGATCATTGAGTAAATAATCATGTGGAAAGCAGAAATAGACTTGACCAAGCAGAGAAACAATACCAGGATTGAGGAGAAGATCAAGAAATGACCACATGTGTCTAAATAAACAAAACTGAAAGAACATGATTAAAATTCCAAGAACTCTGGGATGCAATGGAGATATCAATCTAAGAACCCACAATATAGTAGCGGAAGTACTTAGTGAATCTATTTAATGTAATTATTGCTAAAAGTCCAACATATAGAAAAATTAAGAACATCCAAACACAAGAACACTTTAAATCCCAATTTTTATTATTAGAGAACAATTTTTCTATAACTTTTTTCAATTAGGATGTCAAATGATCGATTCAAAGAAACAACATTAAAATTTAAGGGTTTGGGAAATGGTTCAGTAAGAGTATTTGCTATACAAGCAAAAGTACATGAGTTTGGAACTCTAGCAAACACATTTTAGAACATGGCTATTTGTATCTCTAATCCCAGTGCTAGTAGAAGGTAGAGACAGGAGGAATACTCACATAAGTACCACATACCACATATGCCACACGCACCTGTACATGTACAGGAAAATACCAACTTACCTGCAAAGTCAGAACTCTCAAAAACCAGGAGACCTCTCATTAGTAACCTTCAAAGTCAAGAAAGGATGGAATGGAATGGTGGACTGCCAGTTTTGAAGATAAACAACTGCCAACCAAATTTGCATAATTAAACAAAGTTGTCTTAGAATTGACTGAGCTTGAACATTACAAGACAAGTATTAACAAAGGTAGTCTAACACTACCAAGTCAGCTTTGTGGAAGCTATTTCACTAAATAATATATGAAAAGACAGGTGCATAATCACAACTCTTCTAATTTCATGAGAAGAGCTGATGAGCAAGGAAAGCTAGGTAGAAATGTGTCATATCCAATTCAGTAAGTTAGAAAAACTCCAGTATGACTAGGAGAGAACAAAAAGACCAAACTGTAATCCAACCAAGCAGAATAAACATTTTAGGAACACTTCAAATATAAACTACACAATAAATCAAATGGACTTAACAGAATTCTCCATCTAACACATATAGAATATCCATTAGTTTAAGTGTCTCACAGATAAAATGGATCACATTAAGCTACATAATAATTGAAAAAGACAAAATAATTTATTTTGTGTTATAAGGTCTTAGTGTCAAAGAACTAGAAGTATTAGCAAAAGAAACTACACTAAACACAGAAATACAAAAAATGTCATGCATGATACAGGTGTGCAGCAGCCACAGCAAAAGCCACTGTGTAGCCATGACAGGCCAGTGGTAAAGGCAGTGGAAGGAGGGATACATGCTTCTCGGAGCTTTGCCCCCTGCTGTTCCCTGGCAGTCAGCTCGTGCTTTAAGACCTGGAACATCAGTACCCAGAACGATACGATGCTTTCTGACCTGGACTATTGTTTGCTTCTTGCTTTTTGTGCTTTTCATTATTTTGCTTTCCTGTAATCCCTTACCTCTGGCCAAAGCAGAAAATGTCCTTAATGAATCAATAATTTCAATGGAAGCCATACAAAGCGCTCCCCCAGTCATGCAAGCCCTGGTTCAAGTAATAAAAGAACAGAAAGAAAAACCTGAAAAGGGGGTTGGGGCTTTTATGGATCAGCTTAAGCAGAAAGAGCTCATGATACAGGACAAAGATGATGAACCAGAGAAAGTAAAACTAGAAATGTTAATTAGAAATAAACATAATAGAGTTTCTAGAGAAAAAGAATTACAGAAATTGGCAATCCCCACTAGGTATTTTTTAGGGTACTTACAGTATAAACTTAAGAGTGGTTGGTGGACTCCACCGAAATGGACCCCTAAAGCTGGTGTCTACTTAGACCCCCTGCCTTATACAGGAGCATATTATGAAGGTGGACATCAATGGGTAAATTACGATGGCCAGAAACGTATGTGGCACACACTCCCCTTCATGGAACGTTTAGCCCAATGTCGACCCCCCGATTAGTTCCCAAGCATGAAAAGAATAAAATCTTGAAAGATTTAGAACCCACCATGGAAAGATTAGCGAAAACGTTTAAACGGACAAAACAATGGGCTTATGAAAGAATAAAAGCTAGGGTCTCACAAGTGCCCGATTTTCTGTCATACTGGTAAAAACTTTCTCATGAGAGTTTCATTATTAACCAGTCACTACAAACTTGTGGGCAGGCAGTGCCAGACATAATTCTATGGAACAAGGCACTGTGACCTTTGGATTGAGTTCAGTTGGCTGTAACCACAAAACATATATCAAAAAACCTTAAGAATATAATGTGACAATCTAAAAATTGTATAGTGATTAAAATCTAATGTTTTGTATTGCTTAAACTGTCATCCTGCCAATTTCCTTCTGTAACCTGATAAAACCTCAGATGAAGCTTCAGTAAAATTGCAGCAGATTCAAACCTCAACCTGAGTTGTGTCTGTCTGTCATTCGCTGAATCCTAATTCTCCTAAGCCTTCACCCCTGCTCTCCCTCGGTGTCCAGTCTCCAAGAGGTACGGTCCGCGGCACAGGTGCAGGAAAGGACTTTCAAAATCAGATAGCAGTTGTTCAGGGGTTAATGTCAAGAATTAACAGGTGGGACCTCATTAAACTAAAAGCTTCTGTACAAGGAAGGAAGAAAATCTTCATCAGCTACATACATCTGACAGAGGTTTAACATCCAGAATATATGAAGAACTCAGAAAACAAAACAAAGTATCAAGAAAAAAAGTAACCGAAAAAATGGACTATGGATCTGAACAGAGTTCTCAAAGAAAAAAAATAAAGATGACTAAGAAATACCTTTAAAAGAGTTCAACATCCTCAGTAATTAAGGAAATGCAAATCACAGACACTTTAATATTTCATCTTTTCCCTGTCAGACTGGCTAAGATGAGAGAACAGATGATAACAAATGCTGGAGAGGGTGTGGAGAAACAGGAATGCTCATTCACTGCTGGGGGAATGCAAACTCAAGCAACCACTATGGAAATCAGTCTAGAGAACTCAAAAAAATCAACTAAAAATGAACCTACCATATGACCCAGTTATACCACTCCTTGGCATATACCCAAAGGACTCATTGAAGAGATACTTGAACATCCATGTTTGCTGATTCTCTTTTCACAATAGTTAAGAAGTGAAGGCAACCTAAGTGTCCCTCAGCTGATGAGAGGATAATGAAAATGTGGTCCATTTATACAATGGAGTTCTGCTCAGTGTTAAAGAAAAATGTAATCATGAAATTTTCAGGTAAATGGATGGAACTAGAAGCTGTTATTCTTAGTGGAGTAACACAGACTCAGAAAAACAAGCAACCTATGTTCTCTCTCATTTGTAGATCTTAGCAACAATTCCTTATATACAACATAATTGCAGGAGCCAGGAAATGGAAAGAAACCATGAAGGTAAGAAGAAAGATGGAACTTGAAAGAGAAGAGTAATAAGAGACAGGTGTTACCCAGGGAGAAATGGGTAAAATGGTGTATTTAACTGGGAGGGGAAAAGAGAGGATTATAAAAGGAACCATGCGAGTAAAGGAGAAGGGGCTCAAAAGAGAGAGGATCATAGGAGACAGGTATAATAAAGGGTGAAATGGAGACAAGGGGGTACTTTTACTGGGGAGGGCAGAGGGAGATTTAGACAGAGAGAGAGAGAAAGAGAGAAAGAGAGGAGAGACTTATCCATTGTGAAAGACCCAAAGGAAATGTATTAGTTCAAAAGTTTACTGAAAAAGTACACATATAATATCTCCACCGGTCCATGTGCAGAGATGAAGGATCCATAACAAGAATCAGTGACAGACAGGAGAACCTGTCTTTCAAGTGGTTGGTAAGGGTGGTCCAAAGGACTCTTAGATTTACATAGGCTATTTTCACAGTCCTTGATTGCCAACTAGACCTTGAAGTTAAGACCTACTTCTGAAAACAGTACATACTTCAGACACAGAACTTGGGGAAATGGGACTGAAACTGACCTGGAAGTCATCTCCCCAAAAGCTACCTCTCATAGATTTGGAGGGCACTAGGTAAGCTTCTAAGAGAGAACATCAACTGATGTCCCAACCCCAGCTTTAAGGTCTAATAACCATAACAATGACCAACATAGAAAACTATGTTGGTGTAGTAGTGACACTTTTATTTTTGGGGTAATCAACACCTACCTAATTGGACTTAAAGTTCACTCAGTGGGAGGGAACTCATATGTGGTACTGTAAATATAGCCAAATACACAAGACTGGAGAGATCATAGATCTTAGAGAAAACACTAAAGTTGTCATATTCCCTAGACAAATGTAATTTTTTCCTATATGATAAATATGAATGCTTACAATCACAGACTAGTATGTCAAAGAAGTTTCTTCTGCAACAAATGGAGACTATTACATAGTTCCCTAACTAATCACAGACAGAGAATAAATGTCTGAGAGATGCCCAACCCCACGTGACACATCTACAATGGAATCTCTACACCTAAGTCTCACAGAACACAGGGGAACAAGAGGTAGGAGAGGACCCTAATGCATATCTCAACTCTGATCCATGAATGTCCATCATGTAACAGGGAGCAATGAACATGAAAGGCCACAAATGGCAAAAGTGTAGATAATAAATGTGTGCAGAGTGTGGGTCCCTGGAAAAGACTCCTATATTAAACCTCACCTACCAAGGGCTCAGGGAACATTGTGAAAGAGGGGTTGGAAAGACTGTAAGAGCCTTAGGTATAGAGGTTCAGCTGTAGATGTGTCACCTAGGACTTGGCATCTCTAGTGGTGTATTCTTTCTGGAGTTCTGCTGTAGTCTCCATCTGTTGCAAAAAGAAGGTTCTTTGATAAATGTTCTACTGTATTTTTGTGTGTAAATATTTAGCATATGGTAAGAAATTTCATTTCTCTAGAGATATGACAGAGATAAGTATTTCTCTAGAATCTAAGCCCCGTCCAACCTCGTGTGTTTGAGTGAATCTACAGTACCTCCTATGAGTTCACTCTCATTGAGAGGGTTTTTGCCCCAGCCCGCGGGGAACAACTGTGAGCAAGGACCCCAAAGACACCTGGAATAATAAGGAACAGACACACAAACATGCAGAACAATGGCTTGGGAAGTCTCTCGTTAAGCTGCAAGGTTTATTGTTGTTTCAGGGTTTAAATACACAAGGTTGGGGAGGTGAGGTTAAAAAAATTACATGCACTTACAGGAATGTGTTCATTAACAGAGCCAGCACCGTTGCTTAGGAAACACTGTCTCTGACCTTCAGAGCCCACCGTGAATAACCGCTTGTATGCCAGGGGAGCAAGCACAGAGAAGAGAAACAAGGACACTGAGCAAAGCAGGAGTAATAAAAGTATCGGCTTTCAGGCCTTCCTAGCTCATCTCTAGTGTTAGGGAGGTGGGTGCAAGGCATTCCAACACAACTCAGTCTCTGCTACCAAGGCTAAATGTGCTTATCATACATGCAGGTAGCTGCAGGGAGGATTTTTCTCAGGGCTGTTTTTCTCTAGGATGGAGTCAGGCTATAAGCTGGCTATTCTCTAACATGGCCTCCAACAGGTTTTAAGTTCAATTAGATATAGCTGTTGGTTACCCCACAGATGAGAGTGCCACTATTGCACCAACAGAGATATTTTGCTATGCCAGTTGTTACAGTTATTAGAATTTAGGGTTGGGTTGGACCATTGCTTGATTTTCCCCTTTAGCAGTTTGTATATTATCATCTGGCATTATGGGCGCTAAACTTCAGGTAGAAGGCTTCCAGGTCAGTTCCTCCTCCATTGCTCTGAGTCCTGTATCCCAAGTGTGTCCTCTCTTCAGCAGTAAGGTATTATCTCCTAGTTCTGGGGGATAACCAAAAGCTTTGCCAATAGCCTGTGTTATTTTGGGAGTCTCTTGGACCACTCTCACCAATCACACAAGGGGAGATACCTTCTGTCTGGCACTGTGTTCCTTGACAAACAGCCCCCAAGTACAGAGATGTGCTAATGTCTACACACTGTGCATTTCTCACGGGGTTTCAGGGGCATCACATTTCCCTCTGGGTTCCCGAGCCCTCCAACGTTATTCATCTCTGCCTTTTCCTCCCAGCAGACCTCTCTCCTCCTTTTCCTGTCCCAGCACCTGCATATCCCTCTCCTCCCCCTATTAACACCCTCCTCCCTCCAGCCCCCTCTCTACTTCCCTCCCACCCCTGGGCATGCCCCCTGCATCTCCTTCCCTCTCTCCTCCCTGCCGAACACTCAAACATTTCCACTTTTCCCATAAAAAGTTTTAAGAGTTTACACAGTATAGGACACGGTCTGTAGACTACACAGTGGAACAGCGTTTCCCATCTATGTACTTACTAGACTGGATATGTCTGGAGTATACAAGGAACTTTAAAAATTAAGCCTCAAGACCCCCAAATTATAAACATTTGTCAATAGAAGAAATACAGATGGCCCATAAATATTTTTTAAAAGTATTTAATATCCATAGATGTCAGTGAAATGAAATTTAAACTTATTTGCAATTCCATCTCACCCAATCAGAATGGCTATCATGGAAACAATAAGATCTAGGGAGAATGAAAGGAAAGTGGGATGCTTTACATGGTGAGTGGAAAGCGAGCAGCCACAGTGGAATTCAGGATTCAGTGCATGGATTCTCAACAACACTAAAATACAGCTACTATATGATGCAGCCATTGTTCTCCTGAGTGTGTACTTGAGGACACTAAGTCAATAATCAACAGAGATATCTGCAGTTATGCATGTACAGCTGCCGTTTATAACAACCAGGACATAGAATTATTCTAGTTGTTCATCTAGAAATGAATGTATTGAGAAATTATGGTGTGTGCATAATGGAATTTGATTTGCTCATAAAGAAAAATGAAGTCCTAACCTTTGAAGGAAAACTGATGGAGCTGGAAATAATTTTATTAAATAAAATAAACCAGACAGAAAAATAGCACATACAGAATGTGTGTGTGTGCGTGTGTGTGTGTGTGTGTATGCATGCTCATGTGCCTGCAAGCCTGTGCATGTGTATAAAATCAAACAGGTTTGTACAAGTTGTCCAAATTTTTGTCTTCTGGCTTTACTGTGTAAAAGAGAAGTCACTAACTCCATGTGGCTATTGAGCACTTGAATCTTCTTTCAGTAAAAGTGTGTTTCATGCATGAAATATATTTGTGTTTTTATCATAAAACATCCTGGACTGTGAATGCTTACAACCAAAAGAAAGTGTAAGGTATGCCATTTAATTATTTTGTTAACTGATTGTATATTGAATAATCATATTTTGGATATATTGGAAAAATAAAATATCATACATATTTCTTATGAAACCTACAGTAAAATTCAAAGAATCCAGTTTGAAAACTAATAAAGCATCCTTAGGATTTTACAACAGGATGTTCAGATAAGCAAGAAGCAAGAGAGAAAAATCACCAGTGCAACTTCTTATATTAAAATCATGGTATGTTCCACCTAGAACACTTAATGCAAAACAAGCTCAGTGCATATTAGCAAGGATGTGAACTTAGAACACTGCCTTGTCAGACTGTGATATCGAGGAATGAAGGTTAAGTTCTCACTCCAAAGACCTTTTTAAAAAATGAGAAGAGAATAATCAATAGGCAGAGGAAGTTTAGTGCATTATAAAGGATATTGTAGAAAATCAATCCTTTCTAGTTTGAAGGGATTGACCATAAATTACATGAATATGTTAGCTTGACAATATTTATGGAATGAGAAGTTTGGGAAGAACTGAGACTAGTTGCAAATATACAAAACCAAGAAAGAAGATTTGTAAACTGCATGTAGTCGCATTAGAAAATTACTTCTAATGATTATTCTAAGGATTACGCATGGTCTGAGGCTTTGTGAAGTCTACTCATAGGGTTCCTGTAGAAATATTCACCCTGGAATCAATGATATTAGGGGCCTTGGGGAGGAAAAAGGATGAGATAGAGCCTTCAATAATAAGGATGACGTGTCTATGTGAGGAATCCCAGAGAGCTTCCTAGCCTTCTTTGTGTCATCTTAAGACAAAATAAGAAGTGTCCACCAACAGAGTCCTCACTAGAACATCACCATGCTGATACTCCAATCTTGATTCGACTTTTAGTCACTAGACAGTGAGAAATAACTTGTGTTATTTATAAGATACTCAGTGTACATGAAGTAGCATCCCAGGCTGACTAAGCTTATAGGGCTGTACACACTTTCTGCTTTCATTTTCCAGATTGCTGTGCTCTGCCCAACATTTTCCCAGAGCTCCTAGATATGTAACCTCCCTGCTCTAATCCCTACTCTACCTGAGTTCCAAGATTACTAACAACGTGTGGAGGACAGGGGAGTGTTTAATTAAGCATTTTCTTTCTATGCAATTATCGGTGCTTGCAATAGCACTGATTTAAACCAAGCTTAAAATGAAATTTAAACCAAGCTTAAAATCTGAGTATTATTATTCTACCTTTTCATTTTATTTGAAAGAATTTTCCACACATGATATGCGCTCAGACACGAACTAGTCATAAAAATTATTGTAGCTTTATACTCTGTAGAAGAGTCTGTCATTTTGCTTATTTAATCCTTTACACAGACAATTAAAAAAAACAAACAGAACATTTATACAGCGATTTCGTGCACAGAATTTTTTCATTCACCCCTCCCAGGGACACTCTGACCATTTTGTTAAGCTTGCAATAATCATCTCTGAATTGAGTGAAGTTTAATATTTGACCCTCACCATGTGGGGGTCAATGTTAGACCTCACTCTTTGCACTCATCAAGACCACGAAGCTTCATTTAGTCTTGTGAAAATACAGGAAATGGGAGGGTTTGCTCTTATCAGCAAATATCACCCTGGGTTTCTATGGAAGCATTGACTCTTATTTCATTTATACTTATACGTGTCTTCTTATAGTCTTATGACAAAAGTATCACTACTGAAGTCTACAGTAAATAAGCCAGATAAGGTATGCACAAATGTCCACCATGATTTGTCCCCTGGATGGCACAGTGCCAGGCACCTTGCGGTTTTCTCTTTGTTTCGTGCTCACATTCATTTCTACAAGGGGACTGCGTGTGCTTTCCCTTTGCAGCAGGGCAACAAGCTAGGCGGAAGAGGTGAGAAGCATCTTTTTGTTATTTTCCCTATGCATTTTGATATTTTTAAAAGTCAGTAATTCTTTAAAAATAAATTATTTGGCAGGTCACGGATGCCCTCTTGTGATTTGTTTTTAGGAAAGGAATCATGAAAAATGATGGTTGGGAAATACATTGTTTTTAATTCATTTATGGGCTGGGTAGAGCACTCTGTCAGTAAACTGCCTGCCTGGAAAGTACGAAGATCAGAGTTTGATCCCCAAATCACCAAAAGTGCTGAGCTTGCTGGTACACACTTGGGTCCAATACTGAGGAGATGAGGCCGACAGAGCCCTCGGGCTCCCTGGCCAGCCATTCCATGCCGATTAATGAGCTCCAGTCCTGTGAGAGAACTGTGCCAAAAGAGGTGGATAGAATACTTGAAGATGACAAGCAAAGTGGTCCTCTGGCCTCCACATGTATGTATATATGCGTGTCCACCCCCCCATAATACAATTCATAAAAATAAAAATCATCTTTCTGTTTGCTTAGCTACCAGCTACCTCCTAATAAGTATGTGTTACCTCACATGCTCACATATTGAATTTGGACGTTTTATTAATTATTTTACATTTGTTTTCTAGTGATATGGTCTTATAGGCTGTGGAAGCCTGATGAAAAGTGTCCTCTTTAGGCTGAAGTATTTGAACACTTGGTCAGTTTGTGGCTCTGGTTGGGATAGTCATGAACCTTTAGGATATATGGCCTTGCTAGAGGAAGCTCGGTTACTGGGGAGGGGTGTGTATTATGAAGGCTTTGTAAGCTCACAGCCTCCAGTTTTATTCTCTCTCTGCTTTCTGTTAGTCTTCAACATATAAACTGTCAGTTTCTGCTCTTTTCTCCTCTGCCAACAGGCCTGGCCACCATGATGGGCTCTTATCTCACGGGAATTCACATATTAAATAGATTTGTAGATAGTATTTGTAGATATTAGTATTCACATATTAAATAGATTTGTAGATAGCTATTTATGAATTCATGTATTCCATATATTATATATCATATATATATGTATATATATGAGAGCTCTTACCCAAAGACAGCATTTTCTAGAGAAAGACACACTGAGAGTGGAGTGCACGTCATTACCAGAGCTGTCTCATCTCCTCACGTAAGCATGACAGATGTGTGAATGTCTACCCCTGCTGACCTACTGACTACAAAGTGCCCGCAGCTTCGCAGCAGCACTAGCATGGTCTGAGCTGCCCTGATGCTCTGGGCCCAAGGCCATGCTTTCTGGGGTTAAATCAGTGTGAATGATACATTGCTATCATTAAAATGGTGTGGTTCCATGTCTTTTTCATTGAATGATTTTGTTTTTAATTGTGAATTTTATTTATGATTTATGTGTTGGAGTGTTTGCGTGCATCACATGCTTGCAGTGTCCACAGATCCCTTGGAACTGGAGTTACTGATGGTTATTAGCCCCCATGTGTGTACCAGGAACCAAATCTGGGTCCTCCGCAACATGAGCCAGAGCTCTTAACTGCTGAGCCATTTCTCTGGCCATAAAGAAAATGTTAAACTTCTTGCTTTACCACCACTTTGAAAAAGTAATGTCAGACTATATTTAATAGAGTGCACAATAATGTTATTTTTGTTAAATTTCTTTTTATTTAGAGACATTAGAGTTCTTAAAACAGTACTGACCAATGCAACATTTTTTTTTGATGGTCTTAATCTGTGTATTGTGCACAAAAGTAATTTAAGATTTCTGGAAAGATTAAGATTCAGGGAACATTTTTAATTAATTGATTTTATTGTATCACATCAAAATTGGAAATTGTGTGAAAAAGTTATCCATCATAGGATCAGCACAAAGGATTTAGTGATGAACACAGATATGGATTTTGATTCTCGTGAGGGAACACTAGAAAAAACTCACCTAGTGCGATGTTTGGAATTTAGCTTGTGCACATCTCGTTGCTGCTGGACAAGGGTAGAGGCTGGCATGCCACCCTGAGTTACCACAGACAGTACACCTCCTAGTCGAGCTTGTATTGCAAATATGCTTTTCCAGATACCAAATTTTAGGCGATTAACTATTAGAGCAAGAGCGTTCATAAAACACATAGTTGAAGGAACATGCACCAAAGATCACTGTCCACTCTAATGAGAGCTCTCAGAGTCACATCTCACATCTACTATAGAAATGCAACTTTCATTTCATGCACACTAACGACTGTGAAACTGAAAATGCAGATACTTTCATGTATCTTTACCATTTTAACACGGAAGCATCTTCCTTTGTATGGAGATTTTGCAAGTGTCCACCACTAGTGAGATCCTGAGACTAGCTAGACAAGAGCTTTATCCTACAGCAGTCCTAGACCAGATCCAAAGATCAGTTAGCACTGTGTAAGTGCAAATCAGTTGCATTATCAAAGTAAAAATATTTTCTTCACAAATTATGCTTCAGGGGTTGGAGAGATGGTTCAGCAGTAAACAGCACTGGCTGCTCTTATAGAAGACCCAGGTTCAGTTCCCAGCTCTCACATGTCAGCTAACAACTTTTTCAGTTCCAGGGAATTCAATGCCCTCTTCTGACCTCTGTGGGCTTTGCATGACATGGTGTTCTTAACACACATGCAGGCACTGTACTCATACACACACACACACACACACACACACACACACACAAATAAGGAAAATATTTTAAAAATATGTTATGTTTCAGCTACCTATGTTGGAGGTAATTATTATGAAGATAGAGAATTTCACATTGTCAATGCTGAGTACAGAATGAAAACACATCAAATTATTAACAGTAATATAAATGAACAAATGTCATATTTTAAAAAAGAGAACTAAAAGTTCTACTGAGGTACTTGTTAAACTTATATTCTTTTAAGGATATCAATCAAATATTAACTCACTATGCACTCCTCGTCTTATTTTAAAAATCATCGTTTAGATTATTTAGCAAGTTTTCAGTTTTATAACACAGAGCAGTCTTTTTGTAGACTCCTGAAGAGCTTCACTGCCCCAGAAGTAGCTTCTCACATGGGTTGGTCTGAGGGATTTTGGCTCTTTCTTGAATTTGGACCCCAATTAAAAACAAAGTTTCAGGGGCAGAGACAGCTCAGTAGTTAAGAACACTGGCTGCAGCTTCAGTTCCAGGACATTGATGTCCTCTTCTGGCCACTGGGAGCATTGCACACACAGGTTCATTTGCGTACATACGGTGAAAACACACATATATAAAATGAAAATAAATATATTTAAATATTTACTATTTTCCTTAGCCAGCTCCCTCATATAAAAGTCACTGAATACAGCTGAATAATCCTGACAGGATTGAAAGTGAAGGAAGAAAAATACCAGCAGATTCCCATGGCGACCTTCTCTATAGTATCTCACGTTATGTAATTGTGTAAATGAGAAATCCACCAAGACAGTCACAGCAGGTGGAAGAATTATTCCACAGATAACGTTTGTCTTTCTGAGAAATTCTGCTATTTTCTATCATTCACACTTAGATTTTTATTGCAACATGTGGTGGTAGCTATTAGTGTCCAAGGCAGTGGTTAGGGTATACCAAGTTGCTGCTCAAATTCAGCATCTCTCTTCAATTCAGAATCCACTCTTTGCTGAGTTTGTTTTCCAGTGCGTGCTGCTCACTGGTGTCATCTGTTGGAGCCTCCACCTCACCTAGACATTCCTTCCATTTAGCCCAGGCTTGGTCTGAGTAGACACACTTTTTAAAGCTGCCTTGTTATTTTTAATGTGCAGCCAGGATTAAGAGCCATTGCTTCAGATTAAAATCAGAGGAGATTTACGAACAGGTCTTAAATCCTGACAGAAAATGGAAAGAGATTCTTCAAAGAAGTGTTTCTAGAAAACAAGGAGTTTTCAGCAACCCATTTTAAAAAACGTGATGATTTTCTATTTCAAAGTCACCTCAATTACTTATTTCTGTTCATTAATCAGTTTCCAGAGGGAAACATTTGTCTTTTTTCTAACAAGACATTTATTAGAAATATCTAACCAGGGATTCACAAAGTCAGCCCATAAATTTCTAAAGGAATCACATTTTTGGCAATTCTTATTGATTTTTCTATATATTTGCAAAAAAAAAAAAAAGAGTGCTGTCTCACCTTTTTCCTCTCATGATTAATAGGAAGTAAAAAGAGTGATGGAGTGAAGACCCAAAGGAAATTAACATGCGGTCTTTTGCTTTCTCACAGAACAAAATGTTTCTGAATTATAAACATAAAGGCCACATGCTGCCTTTTCATAATCATGAGAGTCCTCCACTTCCAGAAGACTTGTGAGCATGATGCAGGCCTTCGGACACTATTTGGGACTTGAAAGAGAACACCCAGCAATGCAGTGTTCCAGGATGCTCTCCTCCGTGGGTGGGACTTAGGAAAGGACAGGAAGGAAGAAGAGACAGGGAACTACAGGTTCTTAGTCTTTATCCTAGCTGAGAAGAAAACAGCTAAAAATTCAGGGATAAAATTAAACAGCAAAAATCAAGACTGTTGCCCTTAATAAACAGTTCTCAGAAGAAACGCAAACCAATAAAATTTTTGATTATGTTAAATATTTTTAGCCACCAGAGAAATGCAAATGAAAACAATCTTCAGATTCCATCTCACTCCAAACAGAATGACTATCATCAAGATGGGAGTGTGGAGAAGGAGGATTTTTTTTTTTTTCACTGCTGATGGGAGTCAAAAATGATGCAACTGATTTAGAAATCAGCATAGTAGAGGGCTCCTCAAACACTAAAACCAGAAATAGCATATGATATCTTGGACACATAACCAACGGATTCTATCCTCTACCACAAAGATATTCTACATCTAGGTTTATTGCTGCTCAAGTCACAATAGTTAGGAAATTGAATATGTTTAGATATGCAGGGACAGATAAATGGTTAACCAAAAAAGTGAAATTTTAGCCGGTCAAGAAAAGAGAAATTTACAGATAAAAAAATCAAAACATATTATATTAAGCAAGGTAACTCAGATGCAGAAAGATGAATACACATTGCTCTTAGGGCTTACAGATTTCTGTATATGTGGGATGGAGTGTGAGTGTGTATCATGAAACAGGAAAAGGGATCGTGACAGGCGTGAAAGGTTGGGAAGAAGAGGAAGAGAGTAATAGATCTCTTGGGACATGGAAGCTGAAAGGAGGCTGCAGGGGGAGCCTGTGGGAGGTGGGACGCATGGCGGGGAGCAAATGGGTCAATAAACACGGCTGGTGTTTAGAGATGCCATAATGAAACCTGCTACTTTGTATGCTAACTTAAAAATATAGTTAAAAAGCAAAATCTTAACAGAGGATAGAAAAGGATTTTGCTCATTTGAAAGGGGAATCTGACGAACAATAGTGTTTACAGCAGGATTTTAAAAAGCAAGGAAAGAAAAAGCAATTCATATTGCTGATGGAGATTTTTTTTAAACATTGAAAAACAATACAATGACAAATAGAAGGGAGTAGTCTAGAAATGTTTAGTGTTACAAAATAAATTGTTAATATGAATTCAATAGAACAAATCCTAAAATATGCAAAAACAAAACAAAACAAAAAACCAGAGATTGAAGAAAGACTTGCTAGAGAGATAAGAAAACATATTATGGATTAAAAAATAACTCTCCCCTCGCAGGGGATAAGAGATAGTTTATTCTGGAGCCAACTATGAGTGACCATGGCCTGGAACACAGATTCAGGTTTCCCCAAATTCCATGTTCCAAGGTGATAACAGTTTTAGGGGGTTTTTATAGTAACAGAACAAAGAAAGATCATAAATCCAGGCACATTTCAAATACATTGGGGGATACATTCAGCAGGCAGGTCATGGCAAAGCGGGGGGGATTTTTACTGTGGGTCTCAGGTGCTATTTGATGACATTTTTAGCTTTTTGATTGATGAAACCTGGTGCTCTGCTAGGTAATATTATTCCAAAATGTTTTTATCTGTTATAGGATGTTAAGTCAGAAACAAAGGTAGTCAAGAGTGGCTCTTTGGAGGCTAAAGATGGTCCAAGATAAATGGTAATTAGACTCTGGACCTGCAACATTTCAAACTCTTCACAAGCACTGACTTTCTAACCAGTTGATTGGCCTTTGTAGAATGTTCAGTTTCAAGATGAAGTTTTTCTAGGAACTATGGTTCACAATATCATCACAAAAAAGATGAGATATGAACCAAGACTAGATGACAGAAATCTGAAAATTTTTGGTAACCATGTACAGAGAATAATTTCTAGTTTTATTCACAGTTGCTTTTTGTATCTGAGACTGGGCTCTAACTTATGATCCTCACTCCTCAGCCTGTGAAGGGCTAGGATCACATGCAGGAGACCACGTGCAGAGCTACTGAAACCTGCCAGCAGGATGTCTTCCCCCAGCATTAAAAGTCCAATGCATTATAGTGATGTCTCCATACTCCTGAAAGTCACAGAGGGATCCAATTACCACAGCCAGCAAGACAAGCAATCATTCAATTAAGAAGCAAAAGTTCTCATCAATAAAAGAACTTGAACTAAAACTAAAACTAAAAAAGGGCATTCTACCACTGACACAGGACAAAGAGAGAGTAAAACGGCTTTATCTAAAGCTTTGTATAGATCAAACCGGGTGATATGCTGTAAAGTCTGCATTCAGGAGACTGAGGCAGGAGGATTACTGTTAGTTCGAGTCCACCCCTGGCCAGATGGCTTGAGACTGTCTCAAAACCCAAAAGCTCCCCCAGATACATAGAACTATGAAACTTCTAGAACATAGATGTTTTAGTTAATATGAATCTCGAAGCACAAAATGTAAGTTTGGATTCCTTCAAATTGTTTAACAATGGAAGAAGCCAGTAACTGCTGTCTTTGATAGAAATCACTGTTAAAATTAAAATTTAAAAAATCATATATTAGCTTTAAATCTTTTATGACCTTAATCCTTAATACATTATTTCAAAATCAATTTATATTAAGAAATTTATAGTAGGAAATTTTATATTAAGAAATAAATATTTGATGATCAAAATTTGACAGTTTCTGTTTATATTAGGTAAACTCTTTTAGTGAGCCTGTGGGCGCTGGATTTTCCTCTTTGCACACCCCCTTGGGGACAGACGATGAAAAAGTGCTGTTGTCTAAAATCTGCATTGTTTATATTCCTCACAACAAATATGCTAATTTAGTGTTTTGCCCCTTTATAGAATTGTCCTCAGGGCTGGATGTGTGGAGTGTGTGTCCAGGGTGTATGGACTGAAAGACTTGGTCCCTAGAGTGGCTCTGTGGGAAATGGAGGAATCTGTGAGGTGGAGCCTGGGGGCAGGTCCCAAGGTGGTTAGGGGTGTGAAATAGTGCCCTTATGGCCCGGGGTGGCTGTGGGAGTGTGGTGATAATGGCACAGTCTGTGCATGCACCGTGTGTGGTTACAATGGCACAGTCTGTGCACACTGTATGTGGTTATAATTGCACGGTCTATCCCTGCACTGTGTTACAATGGCACAGTCTGTGTACACACTGTGTGTGGTTATAATTGCACGGTCTATGCATGCACTGTGTTACAATGGCACAGTCTATGCATGCACTGTGTGTGGTTATAATTGCACGGTCTATGCATGCACTGTGTTACAATGGCACAGTCTATGCATGCACTGTGTGTGGTTATAATTGCACAGTCTGTGCGTGCACTGTGTCTGTTTCCTGCTTCAAGGTCTGATGCTTCCTTCCCATACTTCATCATCCTGGACAGGTTCTGTAGAGTTTTAACCTTTCAGACTATGAGGTTCTGGTTTACTTTCCAAAGCAAGTCTGGGTTCATTATCTTATTATAGTGATTAAAAAGTAGAATAATTCAGTCTGGGAGTATAGTTTTTAATTGCAAACTTCCTGTATCTGTTGGTAACGTGGTATCTCCATGCCTTATTCTGTTCAGCAGTATACTTAAATGGATCTACATTAATTCTACTATAAACTTTTTAGTAATTCATTTAAAGCTTAGTTGTGATGATTGCATAAGAATGTGTGCTTATTTCCTAAACATATACTATTTTGCATGTAATATGTATATTGAATCATGATATCTGATCAATGTATTTGGAATATAAGAGGTATAAAAACATAGGCAGATTCAAATTTATTGATGTTCTTTTCAGCCCAGAGATGTGACTGTCACTACATAACTTTGTGAAACATGTCATGTTATTTTCATTTTAGCACAGTCAACTTGTACACATAAAAAGAAACATTACACATGAGTGTATGAAACCCAGCCAGGGCTCCAGCTACATCCATGAGAGCAAGCAAAGTATTGAAGGTGCATCCACAGGACCAGCCAAGGGAAGCAGGTCCAACAGCATCCAGCAGACCAGTGGCTGCCCTGAACAGGCAATCCTTGCTAAGGAGAACATATTGCTTTGTGTGTGTAGACAATTCATAATAACACAAGCCCCAGGCCTGTTCTTCTAAATTCTTGTGTCATGAGTCAATCAACTGTTCTAAACATCCTGCATCTCAGTTTAGTCCGTGGGAACTGCTTCTATTTTCTACCGTGACACTTTACCAAGCCATCCCTAACCTAAGGCTATTTTTCCTTTCCGGTCACCATACAGTGATATCACTAAGTAACCCATCTTCTGGTAGCTTTCCTTCACTCAGTGAGGGAATGAGGAGAAAGTTTTTTCCTGAGCCATCAATTATCAAATGACTGCTCTCACAGCCTTGTGTATGAATCTGATTCCTTTCTCAGTAGATTATCAGCTCTCAAGAGAGTTACTTTTTATGAGGCCTTTCAATTTTTAGGTCAATTGAATTTAAATAAATAGAAAGTGAAGATGAGGCTAAAGGTGGAGATGGTCAGCAGGCAAGCTTCCCTTTGAACAGCCAGTAGGATCTAAGGTCATGCTTTTTCTGTAAGAGAACAGCTAGAAGACACATCTCCCAAGAACGCCCTACAAATGCTCTTTTCCTCAACTGCCAATGTGATGGGAGCAACAAAAGCCTGGTCCCCTAAACCAAAACATAGCTATTGGGTAAGATTTACATGGACCTTGCTCATATGAATCTATAGCAATCATTTTGGCATCCTCAAGACCCATGCAGACTCAAGCAGACAAAAACTCAGCACGACACTGGGGAAATGGGCAGCAGACCCAAACTTTGCTTAAGAAATATTGACAACTGATTACTGTTGGGCAAGGATGGGCTAATCTTCCTAAAGCTAGGGACTCTGGGTGGGACGACCAGACCTCAGTAGATGAACCTGCCCTGAGGTCACTTGGGAACACTAACTTGACACTAACATAGATGAAAAGATATATGGATTTCAGTTAGGGAGTTTGGGGAGGGCGCCAGTGGGAGAAGGGGTTTAAAGATGATTAAGATTGATTGAGATGTTCTGTATGAAATATACAATGTTTTGATAAAAAAAAAACTACACGTATTTTAAAAGATTTACTTGGGTAACTAAATCTGTACAGAATAATATGTGCATCTTAAGAAGCCTCACATTGTTCATCCTATGCATGTGGGGTGGCAATAGGCAAACGTAGTCTCACTACATGAAGTGGTATAAACTGTGACTGGAAGAGCGAGAAGCTTTTTGAAGTGAAATCCACGGAGTCAGAGTCCAGGCGTACAGCTGAAGCCACCCGGGAACCAGTTCTGCTCATTTTTGCCATTAACCCAAATCTCAGCATGACATTCATGTCTCAGGCCACTGCAGGGGTGCGGGGCAATGCCTTCCACTCTTGCATTCTGAGAGCTTTCAGAGCGTGTGTGAGCACTCTTCTTTATCTTACCTGTTGTCTTGCTCTTGAATCCTCTTGTTTATCTTCTCTTAGTAGGCTTCCTTTTGTAATTCAGTTTTCATGCTAAACTTACCTTTCTCAGAGAGAACGAATCTTAGCTCCCAAGTAGAGATCTTCTCAATCACCCTGACATCCTTTTAAAACTGGGTTTCCTCTACATTTTCCCAGGTTCTAACTTAATGCCTGTCTCTATGCATCTAAATTTTTTCATCCCACATCTCTGTATTACTAGGCATTTTTCCAGTCTTAAGAGGCACCTATATCTATAAGTCATGCATACTTAGCAAATCTGGTATATGGTTCTTACGTTGTCTGATACATAAATATTGCATGCTAGACTGGTGGAAGTTAAGTCATAATATAATCATATGTTGATCACATGGTAAATCTGGCATGACTTTGCCATGCACCAGCTTCTTTAGTATTTCATTACCAGTTGGAGTAGGCAAGTAACCCATGTAAATTCTATAGAATGAAAACAAAAAGTATACACAGGCTGAGAAACATTCAGTGACCCAAACCTGTCATTTTCTTTGAAGCTGAAGTCAGAAATACTGAAAATTGTCTGTATTCATGCAGTTCTGTGACAGGTGTAGCATTAGCCTTTTGTATTAAATTCCAAAGGTATATTCTTAGAAGACTCAGGACGTGAGGTACTCTTTTAAAGGTATGTTTCAATTCTGAGGGTGAGTTAGCTTTGCCTTTGAGGACCTGCATTTATAGACAGGCTAGGCCAGGAAGAAGACCATGACCCCTCAATCCACGAAGCTTTTTTATCATCCCCGAAGACATTTTGACCTTTAATTTCACTTTCCTCACTCTCTGTGATGTGCCACATTCCCTTTAGAGTAACACCGTGACCCACGTTAGCTATCTTCAGAGACAAAATAACATCACAGTGCTTAGCTCTAGCTAATAACTGCCGGGTCAGTTTACTGATGGTTAGGCTGGTACCTTATGAGATTTCTTTACGAAAGAAAAAGAAAAAAGAAAGGATCAAGAGGCTTATACTCTCTTGTTAGGAACAGCAGCATTTTCTACAATGGTATACTGGAAGGATGTCTAATTAAAAATTATTTTTCTTTTCTTTCTGTATGCACAACAATAAAGAATTTCCTTTCTTTTTTTTCCTTGAGCCAATAATGACCACATTTTCAAAGATTAAAAATAATTGTTAAAAGTAAGCAAACTTCTCAGTCAGTGGTATAAGGAAGAAATGGAGTCTCAGAGCAGAATGAAAGACAAATGTTAGAATTTGCACAAAAATAATTCTAGTGCTTAGCGGTCTTAAAGTAAATAAAGATTATTTTTTTAAATAATGAGCTATCACCTGGAAACATATATTTAAAATATTTGCCAGTGCCTTGAAAAGAGACAGTCTCTTGGGAAACAGACTTCGGGTAGTATGCGGGGTTATCTTCCTTGAAGACACAGAAATGAAAGTATGTTAGAAACCCAGACTTATTTGCCATCAGGGGATGTGCAGTCTGCACTGCTGTTACGATTCAAACTCTTCGAATGCACGTTTCTTCTTTTTTCTTTAGTCCAGCTTCTTTTCTACGTTCTACAGCTATCCTTTCAACTTAGAAAATAACGACTATTTCACGTTTGCAAATATATTCATTTGCAAACTATTTATTTTATCCTGTTGGTTACATAGTAACTAAAATCTAGGTATATGCCACTGAGAATATAGGCTTCATATACTGCAATGTAAGTAGATTTGTAAACAAGATTATTTTTAAAGTTGTATTGACTTCATTGATTTTCATGAGTGCGCTCTGGTCTGTGTAATGGACTTTTTATTGCAGATTATAGGTAAACAGTTGAAGTTCCTCAGGACATGTTTTTCTTACTGCAATAACAGAAGCTAAAATGAGGAATGTGTCGCCATTAACCTTGAGACTATTGGATTTTATTTCCTCTACCTCAGCCATCCATTATTTAATATGCCTATCCAGTCATAATATTTAGCAACATATAAGACAATCCTATGAACACTATATCTCAGAACTTAAAGAGACTTTTAAAAATAAAATTTTATTTTATTTAAAAAATAAAATCAAGAAATATTTTTACTTGCTTTAAGAATAGCTATTATTTATCATTTTCTCTTGAATATAGCCAGCTTATAACTTCATTATAGATTTAACACATATGTATTTGTATCCACACATGCATTCTAACTGCAGAGGTCTGAACATTACCGTTAGACCACCCTTCTTGCTTTCTGTGGTTACAGGCCCATGATAATCTACATTCATTCATTTGGGAAGCTTCCACAATTTAATGAGGACATCCAGTTGTTGAAAGTATATTTGAGAACCTTCACTTAGTTCTACATGATTAAAGAATCCTGTTGTCAATAAGATTTGAAATTATCATGGGGGGTATTTTAGGAGCAAAATGAATATCACATATCTACAGAAAAGGAAGTAGGAACCCTCCTTTTGTGGGAAATGGAATGTATTTGCAAATTCTGAACTTGTTAAGTCCCTTGTCAATATCAGGCAGGATCCTGGGATGAATTAAGATAGAAGGAGCCCTGTCTACCTAATTGTTTTATTAAAAGGTATGTCTTGATTCCTTATAAGGCAGGACATGAAAAATAACTGGAAAGATGATATTATCTGCCTACTGTAATGTCTCGATTGGAATCAGGATTGTTGCTGCTCAATTATATGAAGGCTACTCCACGTTCTAACTGAATAACTTTTGTGAAAGTCTCATTTTCATCATCTATAAAACTGAAGTCACAGTAATTTCTTTCTTTCCTCGTAGATTTGCTGTAAGGATTTAATAGTTCGTATGTATGTATCCCTATAAAGGGACTGCATAGTAAGTGTGACATTAGTGGTTTTTATGTTCATTACTGTGGGTAACCACAATGCTAGTGTGGAAAGATGTTGCATATGTTAATCTGTGAAGCCTGGGACTATGCCAGATTATTTATGGAATGAACATACAATCCTTGTGATGAAGCAATTGTCCTGGAACACCGGGTGAGCCCATTTTCATCACCTTTTGTGAGCATAAGGTAGAAAGAATGTTTCAAAGGAAAAAGGCAGAAGTCACAGGAGGAAGCAACAAAAGAACTGAGTCCTCAGCTGCTTGCTTCCAAAACGCAGAAAGGTGCCACAAACCAGGATCAGAGATAACCAGAAAAGCTAAATCCGGTCCTGGTCTTCAAGTAATTAATTCTCATTAATACAATAAATTTCTCCTTCAAACTTCTCGGCAGCCTCTCCTGTATATTGAGCATTGGGTTACTCTTATAGTAACATACCAAGCACCCAAGAAAGCCACCTTAAAAAGAAGATGTTTTGTTTTAGCTCATGTTTATAGAGATTCTGTCTATCATGGCAGAGAGTGTAGAAGAACAGAGCATCCCACATCATGACAGCCATGAAATGGAGAGAGAGAGAAAGAGAGAGAGCCTAACCTGTAGACTGCCTTTTATTATTTATCTGGTCTTCTAGCCTGTGGGGTAGTACTGCCTACATTCAGTGTGAGCCTTTCCTTCTTAGGTTATCCTTTGTGAAAACGCTCTTACAGACACATCTTGGGGAATGTTTGGAGCTTCCATGGGGATTACACAGTACCAAATACATTCATATCAAAAAATGTCTTTCTGAAATCTGTGGTTTGGGGTATCCATTAAAGTGCCAGCTACAGTTTGTTTCTGAAAATCAAATGGTAGAAATAATAGAAAGTTGCTTTATATTTCAAAATTTCATGTATTAAACTACAGGCATAGTTATATTGTTCCCTATTAAAACATTTTATGTCAAAGAATATTGAGGGATAATTCTCAGATGATTTCAAAAATTGCATACTAACTTTTAAAGGTGTTTCACCATTATATATGTATATGTATGTGTGTGTGTGTGTGTGTGTGTGTGTGTGTGAATGATACACTTTTACATAAAGAACAGTTCTATAAAATTTACCAGAGTGTGCACAGTATGGTAAATGCACATAAGAAGAAAATCGTATCTTTATGTTACTGAAAGAATACTTCAGTTGTTTGTGTGCGTAGTTTTCATTTTTATCTTTTGAAATTTTAAAGAGAATTACTTGTAACATTTGATTCAAGCAAGTGTTCATTTCTTTCTTCTGTGTTTCCAAACATAAAAGTTCAAGAGGGTGGTTGCAAAAGTTTTCAAAGAAATATTTAAGTTGGTTACAGTTAGCTAAATTAATTTCTAAGTCCAAAGGTATTAAAACAATGTAATAATGTTCCAGTTTGTTTTTTTAATTGATAAAAAATTTGTAGTTGTTGAAGTTTATCAAAAAGAGCTATTAAAGATAAATTTGGGTAAAAAGGATTTGTGTGATCCTAATGCATCCTAGTTGTGACTCTGCATATAGAGAGAGACTTCATGTTCATTTCCTCTTACAACTCACATATACTTCACAAAGTAACCTCCAAATACAGTGTTTCCCCAGAGAACAATGTCTCCAGTATACAATAGCTGTGACTAGTCTCTCATAGGTCACAGCTCTCACTCTGACCACTGGATGGAGTATTAAAATGCAGGGCCTGCATGTCACTTGAGTCCAGAGTATTTTTTACTGAACACTTTTGTTTGACTACTGTTATAGAAGAAACTTGAAGCATGTTCTTGCTTTGAATATGGTAGAAGTCATGTTGAAATATTTTTCATTAGAGATAAAAATCTTTTATCACAATCATTAAATACAATAGAAATTCCACATACAGAGCAGATAATTGCATCTGTAACTCCAGTTCCATGGAATTTAACTCCTTCTTCTGGCCTCTGCAGTCACTGCACATATATGGTACACTTACATATATGCAGGCAAAATATTCCTACATAAAATAAAAATAAATAAATAAAATTTTTTTACATTCTACCCATCAATGTAGTTTAGAAGTGATAAACTGTTATTAGTTCAGTTACAAACCTTGTACAATAAAAGGAAAAGAACTAGCCTGAAATAAAAATCTTGATAGTTTTATTAAAATTTAAAAAAATTAGAAGACTGTAAATTAGAAACAGTCATATAGATACAGTATGGCTGATGATGAGAAAATTCATAAAGAAAATGAAAAATAATTTTATAGATTTATTTTTCAAGCTGTTAAAAACATACTTCATTTTTTAGATTTACTTAAGTAAAAAGCACGTTCTGTTGATCAGTAGAATTATACAATTAACTAGCAGTGCTTTATGTCCTGAAAGAGCAACTAACCAAGTAAAAAGAAATCATTTGAATAGATGTGCGCTAGTATTAAATTAATGGCAATTTAAAATACAAAGTTAATTTCAGTGCACTTTTGGTTCAGGAATAGTCTTATAATTCACTATTCATAAAATGAACCTTAATTAATGAACACTATAGTTTCAGCTGGTAAAAAAATCCTAATGCTAATAAGTGATATTCACCTATTCTCAGAACTGTGGTTAGTATTTGTAAATGAGTAGCTTTATCTTTTGAAAATCCTGAAATTTTCTTTTTCTTAATCTACTAATATCATGGTGTTGACCCATCAGATGGAGGATTTAAAAATTAGCTGCTTTCTAGATAAATTAGTCATCTGTATGTAGAAGTAATTTTCTTGCCTGTGATGTTCCATGGAAGGAAAGCTATAAACCAATAGTCTTAGTGAATCCTGTTGCAAGAATCCTCACCAGAGTCTGAGAACCCAACTCAACAGCACATTATAAAGATCATCCTTCACTATCAAGCTCGGTGCATTCTTAGAATGGGAGAATGGTTCAATATTTACAAACTGAGAAACGTAAATTAACCTAATAAAGGGCAAAACCTATGAGCCTCTGATAGATGTGCAAAAGTACTTGAAGATAGTTGAAAAAAATATAGGACAAATAGAAGTGTAGCCCATGTTCTTAGCTGGGAGGAATTAAGATTGTTACATGTAATACCCAAGTGGTATGGAGAGTCAGAACAATGTGAAAATTCCAATGACATTTTTTTCTATTATTTATTTATTTATTTATTTTGCAGTTATCCTTTAGAGGTCAGAAAAGGGCATCAAATGCCCTGGAACTGGAGTTATAAGCAGTTTTGTGCCACTGGGTGTGGACACTGGGAATCTGAACTCAGGTCCTCTGTAAGAGCATTACTCACTCTTAACCACTGAGTCATATATCCAGTCCATTACGAAGATATTTTTGTTAGAAACAAAAGTCCTAAAATTGATATGGAGCTGCAAAAGATCATCAAATACCAGAAATGATATTATGCACGACGACAAGGCCGGTGGCATCCCTATCTGATCTCAAAATATAAATATGAAATTGCAGTGACTAAGACAGTGTGACACCAGCATAAAAAGAGGTGTTTGATAACTGAGACAAGAAGAGCGGGCATAGGACTAGACCTTCATGTTGGTTATCAACAAAACATTTCTAGAAGATGTAGGACATGGACCTGATTTTGAGTAACAGTGCCAGGAATATTTGATGGAGAATGCACAGGTTTTTCAATAAATTGTTGCTATGCTGAAAAAGCAGGTATCCATCTGTAGGATAAACTTTAGCCCTATTTTATACCAGATGCAAAAATAAAATAAAATAAAAATGATAAAAACCTAAGTAGAAAAGGTAAAATTTCAAAACTACCAGATGAAAATTTCCATGATGTTGATGTGGCAATGATTCTTTGAATATTTACCTCACTTATCCCTCCCACCAAAGGGAACATGGGAATAAAAAGAAACAGAATAAAAATGGGAAATGGAACTACATTAACTCCAAAAGCTTCTGAGACTAAAGAATTGATGGAATGGAAGAGAGCCTTCTAACATAACAACATAATGCTACAAAACTCACATGTATCTTTTGATATTTCATCTGAAAGTCTTGCTAAAACTTTTCTTTTGCATCTTTTAAAAATAACATTCTATTTTCTGATAGATAACTTTATCAGTTTTATATATATATATATATATATATATATATATATATATATATATATATATATATAAACTTCTTCCTGCCCAAACTGAGTTATTTTAGCTTCTCATACCTAATTTCATTTTTAAGAAATTCCATCCAATGTACAATGGAGGTTGTGAGATCGGGATGTCCTTTTGTGCTTCTGAATTTTGACAAAAGGTTTGTCTGTAGAAAGAAATTACCTATGACAGGAGCTCCTGGTTCCTCAGAGGTGTCCTGCATTCTTCCTGTGATTGGAATTGCATCTGGTTTAGGTTCAGGGCTTCTTCAAATGTGTATTCTGTGACATCTCGTTTTAGTGGAGGCAAATTGAGGCACAAGGTGTTAGAGGATCCTTCCAGTCTCTGAGGACACGGCCTCTGGCAGAGCAGTTATTATCCGCAGTGACAACGACCACCCTTCATCCACACGACCTGTCCACCAAATCCCCAGTCTCCTTTCATAGATCTTCATATTTACCCCATACTTTTTTCACTTCTCCAGAGATACAAGAGGCATATCTTTCTTCCATGTGATATTTTAGAAGTAAATATAATATTAAAGGTAATATCTCTGTTGTTATTGTTTGAAAGGAAATGGCATTCCTCTGTTTCATGTATTACCTCAGGATCTGAGTTCCCAGGATTCTGATTTTTCCTTGTGGAACCAGTTTATTAAACTATTTGCAGCAGAATTTTTAAATAAAGCACAACACTTAAAGCCGAATATGCCTTGAGGAAAGTAAATAGTCTTCATTACCACTAATCTGTCCTGAAACCAAGAAAACATTCAGCTCTCTGTTTCTCAATTTTGGGTTTAAAATTAATTGAATTGAATATTCTTTTAGTTATTCCTTTTTTTTTTAGTTTTGTGCCACCAGCTTTGTTAATTCCCTGGGCAACCGCAGGAACCACTTACTGTACCAAATTATTTTCCATGTAATGTTTGCAAAGCTTGAAAGTAGGCTTTAAATAAAGATAATGATGGAATTTCCTTGCCTGCATGATTCTAAACTTTGCTATCTGAGGCCAGCTTTAATAGTGTGATCTGATTTTTGGAGGTGATTATCAGGTATTGTATGAGAAATGTCTTTGATGGAGAAAAAAGGGAAGGAAGAAAGGAAGGAAGGAAGGAAGGAAGGAAGGAAGGAAGGAAGGAAGGAAGGAAGGAAGGAAGGAAGGAAAAGAAGTATAAATTGTAGTCCACTATCTGACCTGAAACACCTATCAGGACAATATTTTAAAAGTAGTGTATTAAGAATACCAAACAAAAACAGCTAGACTAGATGAAAACATACTTTGAATACTTTGCCAGTCATGATAGATTCTATTCAGAAAACACCATGGAAAGTGTTCAAAGAAGAAAACTGATAAAATTCTGTAGTGTCTGGCCAGATCTGTGATACTGAAACGAGTGAAAGAGAACAGACCCAAATGAAAGCTTTTGGACAAGTCTATTAGAATTTAAAGAAAAATCCTCAAGGCAGGCAAGCTGGGGATCTCAGCAGCTGTCTGGAGGAGGAGAATGGAGGGAGAAGAAAAGAAGTCAAAAGTCACAAAGATATGGAGCCTGCATGGAGGTCAGACACGTGGCGGACTGGCAGCCACATGGCTGGGAGAAGAAGCTTTAGACAAAAAGTAAGAGAAACACAAGATGCTAGGACAGCCCAGAACCTTAGAGAGAGCATGTTTAGAAAAGGGACATGAAGAAGAGAAGGAAAGATTCAGAAAAGCGGGCAGACTTACAGAGATCTACATGTCTGTGTCCGGGTCCAGAAGAACTGCCCTGGGAGGCGGATTCCAGGCAGGACAAGTTCACTGCCTCATTAACACACTCTGTATTCCGCCTACCTATTTAGTATTACTTAAGGTGAATCCACCTTCCTAAGGTCCTATGAAGGGGTGATTGACCAGTAAAACTGGATATGTAGGTCTTTCAACAGATAAATTAGAGAATTTATTGTCTATTTCAGTTAGATAGCTATTTGCTTTCTAACAATATCTTAGAAGTTCACTTTCCAATGCTAATTGATTGGCCAAAAGGTGCTTTTGGATTGTTTTAAATGTGTCACACCAGGTCTTCTATTGTGTTGTCATCCTAAGGAATCTTGTACAAATAAGGCCATTTTAGCTTCCTCTACCACCAATGCTAAGTCACTAGTCACTGTCGTGTTTGTAGTATTATGTACTAGCGGATCAGGATGGCGTTCATACTGTTACTAATGAAGTTTCTTCTTTCCAGCTCTTCCTTCGCAGCTCTGGATGCGAAGCAGAAGGTGCCTGAGTTGGTTCTAAGGAAAAGCCTGTTGTCCTTCTCTTGGAATCCAGGCATGGCCTCCCCAAGGAATAACAGGAAGTGTGGAGTGAGCCAGCTTTTGAAACTCCCAAAAGTCCAAGTTTCTGGAGTCCCTATCTGTTCCTGTACATGGACAGTATTGATTGGTTCCCCATGGCTCATCCTGTCACTCAGCTGATGCAGTGTGATCAAAGCCCGAACATCAGTCAGGTTGATTTCTCACATAGTCTGTACTACCGTAAAACTATGGGATGGAACAGGCCTCCACCCTCCTAAGACTGGTCAGCCTTTGATCTAAGAAAGGCTCCTGTACTCATCCGAAGGATAAGACACTCTTCCCAGCAGGGGTTGGAGTCAGACTTTTGGGGAGGGAACACAGGTAAATTCTTTACTATTTAACTATGCATGAAGAATTTTTCTTTCCTCTGGAAAGCAATTTGTTAGTTGCCTCACAAACTATATATGATGAGATCTGTTTACAATGACAAATCTGCTCCAGAACTCTTCAAAATCTATATAGGACATTATACACTCTAACTGCTGAGAAAAGCCATCCAGGATATCATACGCTCTCAACACTGAGAAATCATTTTCTGTTTTCTCTTGTCTCTGGCAGCAGCACAACCTTCCCAGAGTTGTACTCCCCCCCGCCCCCAAACTGGATTTTAAGTGGTGTAAAACTTAAAAGAGGACTTTAGAGTTTCTAGGTAGTGACTTGGCACTATGATGACACCCTACAATGAAGCCAGAGATACTAAGAAAATCACCCATGTTGGTTTTAGTTAAACAATGAGTAATGTGCCTTGCACATTTGTTGATAATTTCTTATTGTCAGAATGAGGAAATACTGCTTGTCATTTAAAAAAAATTATTTAGTTTTATTTTTTATGTGTATGAGTGTATTGCCTGCATGTGCAAAGGGCACTCCTGTCATGCAATGCCTACAGAGGTCAGAAGACAGGGTCAGATCCTCTGGAATTGGAGTTACCATTATGGACTGCCATGTGGGTGCTGGGAATTGAACTTTGGTCCTCTGCAAGAGCAGTCAGTGTTCTTAACCACAGAGCCATCTCTCCAGCCCCTGCTTGTCATTTTCGGATCACAAATCATGAAAAAGAAACTGTCTAGAGACCTGGAGAGATGGCTCATCAATTAAAACCATTTACACTAGTCTCCCAGAAGACCAGAGGTCAGTTCCTAGCGTGATTGGGCAGCTTGAAACCACTTATAAACACATCTCTGAATGTGCTGACACCCTCTACCCTCTCTCGGCACGAGCACATAGATGCACACACATATGCACACACACAGATTTTAAAAATTAGTACAATCTTTAAGAATAAGAAAGCCCCATTTTTCTGCTCTAGGATTTTCTGGGAACAGCACTTTTGGTAAGTTAGTAGAACGTAGGAGTTCATGAAGGGTTAGGTTACGTGAGTCACTTACCACCTTTACTAACTAGAATTGTTGAGTCTATCTGTTACATTGTAACGTCCAGAAATCCTATGCCCACATCTGGATTAAGTCCTTTCATGTTTGCATTTCCTAGTTTATTGTACCGAGATTTACAACTGACCTTTATCCAGGTTATGAGTCCCTACTCCAGGCTCAAAGATGGAAATAACATGTCCCATGTAGTCCTATATGCACTCTCATTTGTCCCGTACTATGGAGTAAGTCCACGTGTTCTAGGATGCAGTGTGCGGAACCTAGGAACATTTCAATGAGATAAGCTGGAGGCTTTAGGACTTCTATGAAAGATTCATGAACAACATTATGCTTTTATGGTGAAAATATGAGAAGAATCAGTGCTTTCCAAGCAACTTTATTAATATTAACCAATATTATTCTGACATATTTTTTGCTTTATTATCCTGTTATTATTTTATTTTACTTTGAGATTACTACTGAAATTTCTAGTGCAGAAGAAAGAGTAGTTTTAGAAAGGTAATATTCTTGTTTTCCTTCAATTTAAGCATATTTATTTCCAAAAGAATATTTAAAATTTAATGCTTTACTGTGAATTTTAATCTTAACCAACTTGTTTTAATCTCATTTTTAAGAAAAAGAAAAGTCACTTGTTGCTGTTCATGTTATTGAATAACTGATAATTTTTTTCTTTTTTCTTTGTTTTCTTGTTCTTCATATGTAAATTCTTTTTGGTGCTCTTTTTCTGTCTATTTCATTCAATTACTTCAACTTTTGTTCTAATTTTTCACTCCATCATTCAGATTATTTTTCCGTCTTCATTATTACTATGGTTTATGGTGTATGTTAGTTGGTTTTGATTGATTTAAAGTGCATTTCTGTATCCGGATCGGTTCAGAGTTGTCCGGTTATAGTGACTGATTTTCTCCTCTCTGAGTGGTATTGGGATTGAATTTTCAAATGAATGATGATCACTATGAATATGCCCAAATAAGTTTCAAAGAGATATCCTTCTCAATACATGTATAAACCACTGAGTAGAGGAAACACGAAAGAGCAAGACAAAATGACTCCTCAGAACAATTATAACTTCAATTTCTGACTATAAAACCACTAAGATGGTTAAATACTAAAGAATTCAGATTGACTTATACCCATGATCAGTGATGAATGAAATAAAGAATCAGTTCTGGATCTGGGAAAAAAATTCATCAATACAGATCTAAAAGCTGGCATAGAAGATGAACAGTTCAGCAAAGAAATTGTGATTTTTGAAAAGAAAAAAAAAGAGCAGGAGAGAAAGGTTGGAAATGGAAAACTGAGGCATTCGTATTAAAATCGCAGGGAAAGTATCACCAGCAGCTAGACCAAGCAATAGGAAGACTTTCAGGGATGTAAATAAGGTCAGAAACAAATTGAGCCAGCAACATGACTTACCAGCTAAGGGCTCTTACTCCAAACCTAATTACATGGGTTCAATCCTTGCATCCATATGGTAGAGAGAACCAGCTCCTTCAAGTTGTGCTCTGACCACCACATGTATGATAGTATGCATGTTGGCACATGTGCCTATCCAAAAATACTTTTTAAGTCTTAAAAAGTTTGCCACTATTTTTTGTTCAAGATCTGTGGAATGTGATAAAGATATCTAGGCAAGGAATTCAAAAGCGGAGTAGATAAAGAAATTGAGATTAATAACCAAAAATGTAGAGCAGTTATTCCATGACATTATAAAGGAATATTTCTCATCTCTGGGACATCCAAACACCGGAAGAATTTAGAAACAAAAATAGACATGAGCAGAGAAAAGACTCTTCAAAATACATTATAATCAAAATTCTCAAACTACAAAACAAAACAACAACAACAAAAAAAATCCATATAAAAGTGGAAAGCGTACACACCTTTAATCCCAGTACTGGGGAGGCAGAGGCAGCCAGATCTCTGTGAGATCAAGGCCAATCCGGTCTACATAGTAAGTTCCGTACCAGCTGGGGCTACAGGGAGACCCTGTGTCAAAACAACCAAAAACAGAAAAAGAGCAAACAGACAGCGAAGGCTGGTGGAATGGCTCAGTGGACAAAGACACCTGCTACCAAGCCTGGAAACCTGCGTCTGAGCCCTGAACTTACACGGCATGAAAGGACCCTCTCCTGGAAGTGGTCCTCGGACCTCGACATGTGTACCACGGCGCAGCTGCATCCCCCTCCCCCACAGACACAAGAGTAAATCAATAAATGGAAAAATATTACAAAATATTTTAATTGTGAAAAGAGAAAAATACTCAACTCACAAAGGCAAACACACCAGAAAGGCATTAGACTTCTGAGAATGAAACCCAACAACTGGGAAAACATGCCTTTATGCATTGAAATGCCAGAAAGAAAATGATGGCGTTTTCTATATCCAGTAAGGATGTTTTTAAAAACCATGAATTTATAAGGCATTTTAAAACAAGCACCATCTAAAATAATCCATGACCAACATTGCAGAAGATAATGAAAGGAATCCTGAAACATCAGAGGAAGATTCCATGACAGGAATAGGCAAACAAAGAACCAGGAAAGTCCTTTCATGTCCTGCTCAGTAAATGAACAATTCTCTAACACGTATTAAAGAGAAAGGAAAAAATGAAAAACATCAACCAGCTAGAAAAATAATCAGCAAATTTACAGAAATAATTAAACCTGTTTCAATACTAAGTAAATGTTAATGGTTTTAATTCTACTATTAAAAGACAAATACAATGAGGTGAATGAAAGAACAAATGCAACTATTTGCTGTTTCTAGGGAATGAAACCGCACTTGGAAAGGCTCAAAGATGAAACTAAAAGTATGAAATGCTATATATACCAAGCAAATGGAAGTTGAAAGCCAAGCAGAGTGGTTACTCCTATTTCTTATAAAGTAAATTTCAAATTGGAATTAATCAGAATAGACAAAGAAGGCTGAAAAAATTAATAAGGGAACTAATCCATCAAGAAGAGAAGATATATATATATATATATATATATATATATATATATATATGTGTGTGAATAATATATTGAACTTTGAGTTTGAGGCTTCTTATTTCATAACAAAATCTTATTGGCATAAATATATGTGTCTTGCTACAGTAGTGTGGAGTAACTTTAATACCACACTGGTATCTACAGACAATATATCAGTCTAAAGGTCACTCTAATTGAGAGTTAACCTGGATCATAAATCAATGATCATAATAGACATGTTGAGAAGTTTCTACCTAACAGCTGCAGAATGTGCATTCTTGTAGTAGACCACAGAAGTTTCTTAAGATCACATTACAATTCTTAATACATACAAATTACTTTTTTCACATAATCAGATCACAGTGGACTAAAACTCTAAGTCAATAACAGGAGAAACTATACAAATACATGGAGAATGAACAATAATGTTCTTTAATGAGCAATGAGCCATTCAACAAATCAGAGAAGCATTTAAAAAATTGTAGGATAAAATAAAAATGAAAAATAAGTAACTAGAATATTCAGGGTACAACTAAAGGAGTAGAGAACTTATATAGGCAAATTTAAAATATTAGTGTTTTGCATAAAAGTTGCAAAGATATCAATTAAAAAGCTTAATCCTGAAGCTCAAGATCTTGGTAAAACAAGAATAAACACCAAAGCAGTAGAAATGAAGACAATAAATATATGGGCACGAATTAATGATATAAACACTAACAGAATAATACAAAGAATCGATGAAACAAAGAGTTGCTTCTCTGCAAAGATAGACAAGACACACAAACTCGTAGCTAGGCTTACTAAGAGAAAGAGAAGACCCAAATTATTAAAGATAGACATGAAAAGAGTAAAAATATAAGGATCACTTTGGATTATTTTGAAAGCCTGCCTTTCAAAAATATGAAACCTCTAAACAAAATGGATAAATTCTTAGGCACATATTGTCTGCCCCCTACCCCCAAGTTAGAAAATAGATTTTTACATCCCTGTCTAAGGCTCAGGGGACATTAAGGAAGAGGAAGCAGGAAGTACATAAGAGCTGGACGTTAAAGGTCTGGAAAATACCATTGTCTAGACTCTATGTAGCTATTGCACTAATTAACTCACAACAATTGTAGTTACTGCACTGGGTTCACAGAAGATTGGCCCCATCAGCAGTCCAGAATTGTAGAGGGGTTCACAGGGACATACCGTTTACCTCTGATTACTGGGTGTTGACAGATTCTGGGAGAAGGGGCATCAGTATCTTTAGCTGTGTAATCAATGCTAAGCCCACTAGGATCTAACAGATAGCTCCAAATCCATGGTTATACAGATGGTTCTGATTAGTTTCAGTGGTCATAAAGTAAAATGAGTAGACATAAATGGGAGATAGATATTTGTGGTGAAGAAGGGGACGGATGGGGTGACAGGGTGATGGTGAGTGAGAGTGGCCAGATACACTGTGTACATACGCAAAAATGTCTATGAATACGTTTAATTAGTAAAATGATAGTAGATAAACCAAGAAAATATAATCAATATAAGGAGATCAATGATGAAAAACAAAATTGGATCAGTAATAAAGATTTGCTTAATAAAGAGAAATCTAGACTGAATTATTAACTGCCAAACTCTACATGATCTTTATGTAAAGTGAGCACCAATCTTCTTCAAGCTCAACAAAAAAGAAACTATGTACCAACTTCTTTCATGAACATAGACATTAAAATTTTCAATAGTATATTTGCAAACTAAATTCAACAAAATAATTTTTAAAAATATAGATCTAGATCAAATTTTATTCCAGGAATGCAAGGATGGTCGATATATGCCAATTATCAATGTAATATAGCTCATACATAGATTAATGACAGGAGACACAGGATTATCTTATTTGAATGCAGATCAGGCCTTTGGCAAAACTCAATACAATATTCTTAATAGAAGTCCTGAAGAAACTAGGAACATAAAAACATACCTCAACATAATAGAGATTATAGATATTACATCTACATCCAAATTATATTAAATGAAAACTTATGCAATCACTTGATCAGGAATCTGGAATGAGAAAGAAACCACAGTATCTCCACTCTTATTCAATGTAGTATTTAAACCCTAAGTTACAGCATTAAGTCAAGAGAAATAGAAGAGATACAAACAAGAAAGAAGAGGTCAAATTATTTGTTTTCATAAATTATGATTTATACTTAAAAGACCCTAAAGGTACTACCTGAACTCTTAGATCTGAGAAACATGTTTGGCAAAGCAGCAGGATACAAAGTCAACTTTAGAGATCACTAGCCTTTCTAATACCAACAATAAGCATTCTGAAAAAAAAATACTAGAAAAAAAATCCCATTCAAAAACAGCATCATAAAACAAAACACTTAGAAATAACCCTAACCAAAATTTATATAATTAAAACTTTAATGCTGGAGAAAGAAATTAAATGTGACTCTAGAAGATGCAATGAACTCTTATGCTCATGGAACAGAAGAATTTATATTTTGAAAATGGATGCTCTGGAAAACAATCTATAGATTCAGCACAATTCCTATCAAAATTGTAATGACATCCTTCACAGAACTGGAAAAATCAATCCTAAAATACAAATAGATGCAAATGCATAGCAGAGCGTTCCTAAACAGAAAGTGCATCACAGTATTTGCTCTGTACTCCAAATCCATAGTACCAGAAGTAAGATGTACTGGCACATGAATAGAGATGGCCTCTCATGCAATAGACTAGAGACTCTGGTGATATGACCATGCGAGGATAGCCACTTAATCCCCAACAAAGCTTTCAGAAGCATACACTGTAGAAAACAGAGCCTGATCAACAAAGGCACTGCAAAGCAGGGTTTCCTCAGAGAAGAATGCAATTAGAGTCATCTTTCTCATCTTGTTCAAAACTAAATTTAAATGGACAAAAGCTGTTAGTATAAAACATGAAACACTAAAACTGACAGAAGAAGAGAGTGAAATTACTTCAAGCTACAGGTCAGGATACTTGTGTAAGCAAGGTGTTTCTGAAAAATTCAGGAAATAATAGCCAGCATCTACAATAGGGATTCCACAGAATTAAAAGCTTCTGCATAGAAAAAGATGTAACTAATAAAATTAAGTGTGCCTAAAAATTCTTCGTTAACTATATTTCAGATTGGGAATTGATATCCAGAATATAGAAAGAACTCTAAAAATTAAAAAAAATCTAATCATTCAATCGGTAAAGGAGTTAATGGGTTGAAAAGAAAGTTCTCAGAAGTGGAAAAGGCAGTGATCAATAAATGATTGGAAAAATGTTCAGCATCATGTTTCTTCCAGTAAATACCACCTGCTTTGAGATTCTATTCCCCAGTCAGAATGACTATCTTCTAGAAAACAAAGAATAAATGCTGGGTTAGGATACAGGGAAAACAGAAACCTTATACACTACCGGTGGGAAATGTCAAGTCCTACAGCCACTGTACAAATCATCATGGAAGCTCCTCAAGAAATATCAAGGTAAAACTATCAGAAGAAGCAGATATATCACTCTCGTGTACACACCTAAAGGAACTTAAGTTAGTGTTTCAGAGAAATACCTGATCATCCATGATAAATGCAGCTCTTTCTAGACAGCCGAGATGTACACAAGCAGACTAATGGTTAAAGGTCATGTCTTACGCATACAAATGGAGTTTTCTTCAACTATGAAAAAAATGTAACCATGACAGTTACAAAATAATAGAAACAACTGGATATCGTCATACTAAGTAAATAAGCCAGGCCCAGAAAGACAAATATCATATTTTCTAAATAAGTGGACTCTAGATGTCCATATCAATATCATCTATATATTTATGTCTGTATCTATGTATGTCTTTCTAAATCAGTCTTCCTATCTATGACTGATCTGTCACCTAACTACCTGTTTACCTATCTGGATATGGATAGTGGGCTCTTTCAGGGGAGAAACATTTCTGAGGTCATAAAGGATGCTAAATGAGAAGAAGACAAGGAAAAAAGAAAAATATCACTTGTTTTTGTTCATATGTGTAATATTTAAATACATATACATGTTTGAAAATGTTCTAACAAGCCCAGTATTTTATATTTCTAATAAAAAATTAAATGAACTGTTTGGGAATTGGAACATGCAAGAGGATTCGTATAATATGTATGATCCACAACGACCAGCAGGAAGAGAAGGCTGCATCATACCACAATCAGACTTAGAATAGTCTGAAAGAAAACAGAAGAACATTTACAAAGTGAAATATTTAGAAAGTCTAAACTACCTGAAAAGGAATTATGTCAAGCTTTGACCCCAAACAAGTTTATCAAAAATTTGCCTCAGCCAGGGACGGTAGAAAGGCTTTTAATCCTGCTTTCAAGAGGCAGAGGAAGGAGGATCTTTGTGAGATCATGGCCAACCTGGTCTATACAGCATGACCCAGACCAACTGGAGCTACAAGGAGACTCTGTCTCAATAACATAAAAACAAAGAAAGAAACGAAAGCCCCTTCCCCAGTTTGTATAGCATGGTTCTTTTTATAGGATTAAATTTTAGAATTGCGGCAAATAGTTTTTGTGTCTATTATTATAATTGATTTAATTGTATTCATAGAAATGTTTCTCAACTGATGATACTAGATAATTCCATAATTATATTTTGTTTGTTAACACAAAAATAACCCAAATATGCTTGAAAATTTTGGTCAAATTGAAGACATTAATTCATCATTATAATCTCAGTCTATATTGCTGGAAGAATTAAGGAATGTTTAGAAAGGAACATTTTATTCTGAAAACTTAATAGTTTAGTCATAATTTTAGAAATTTCTTTACTTGCACAGTAGTATACTTTCAAACTGATGTTAGAGTACATATCATTCTCATTGTCATGTTATATGGCACTTGGTGGCCAACATGTCACATGAAGCATTACTTCGTCTATTTTGTTAGAACAATGAGCTGTATTTCTACTCATTGTATACAGAATCAATATACGTGCCTGTCACGTTGTTCTTTGAAGCATTTTTCATAGAAATCTGGTCCAAACTATCGCATAATAATTCTGATGACTGAGCTTCAAGTTTCGTACATCAATGACTGAAGAGCAAAGGCAATCTTCACCTGCAGCTTTTCCATCTGAAAAAGAAAAAATCGTATCTATTTGTGTAATGGAAGTGAGCTTCAGCTATCATGCAGGACATGAGTGACCCCACCGTGAATCCACGTAGAAGAAAAGGCATCTGGGGCAACTGTAAGATTCATATAAAAACTTTCAATAAACCACCGGACCAAATGAAAATTCCCTTAATTTTTATGGGCAGGAAATAACAAAAAATATATCTGGAGATTATAAAAAACAGTGCCAAGAAAAATGAGTAGAGATGATTAGAGCTAGCCCCACAATGTAGTATTTTAACTTAAAAATGCAAATGTTTTTCTAATTGCTACGTTTTAGCAAGATGATAAACATGAGAGGATGACATCATATGGCAAGCATAAATATATGCTTTTATAGTGTTTTACAGATGTTTCCACATCTCTATATTTTAGTAAAAATGGCATTATTTTTTACTTGTATTTGTGTGCCTCTGTGTGTGTGTGTGTGTGTGTGTGTGTGTGTGTATGCGCACATGTGCATGCGCACCCATGAATTATACTCGTGTGTAGAGGTAAGAGGATGGCATAAAGGTATCAGTTCTCCCCTTTCAGCATGTAGAATCCAGAGATTGAATTCAGGTCATCAGCTGTGGCAGCCAGTGCCTTTACCTTCTGAGTCACCTCACTGGCCCGTTTAATAGCTTTAATAAACACCTGTAATTTTATAAATAGCTTCCATATGTTTCAAATCTCTTCTTTATTGGGAAAATTGGCTTTATTAGTCTTTTATCAACAATGTTTCATTTCAAAGATTCCAAAAAGCCAGCTTGTATAATATTTTAATATTAAATATGACAGCTATAATTTCTTAAACAGTGATGATTAAATGAGATAATCCATGCAAATTCCCAATGCACAGAAATGTGAAAGACTTGTCAGGTCTCGGTTTCCACTGAGGGTTGTTATCCATAATAACTGTGAAACATGAACCAGAGCATGGGCAAATATACACATGGGCTCACAGGCACCTTTCAGAATACTTAATTCCTTTGCAAAAGAAAACATTCCTTGTTACAATAGTCAGAAGGTGGGAAACTAGGGATATGGCACAGGAGGTAAAAATGCTTTCTGTGCAAGCATAAGGAACGCTCACGTGAACAAACACACACACACACAGATACACACACACACGCATACACTGGAAGGTACTATGAATACTGACAGACATAGGATTTGAAGATTTATATCTTTTTATTTCTATGTGTGTGGCTGTGTGTAGATGCCACATGTGTGGGTGCCTTGCAGGCCAGATGAGTTGTTGAATACCCAGAAGCTGGAGTTACATACTCGACATGTGTATTGCCATCTTTAAAAAAATTATTTATTTTTTTTATTATATGTGGATCAGTGTATTGCCTGCAGGTACATAGGTGTATCAGTGTTGTGCGAAGCCCGTGGAGGTCTGAAGCGGGCGTTTGATCCCCTGGAACTGAAATTACTGATAGTTGTTAGCTGCTACGTGAGTGCTGGGAATTGAATCCGGGTCCTCTGCACAAGCAGCTACTGCTCCTTCTTGCTGAGTCATCTCTATAGCGCTGTATTACAGTCTTAACTTGAGTTCTTTGGAAGCAAGCACTCTTACTGGCTGAGCCATCCTTGTAGACTCAAATAATATTTTTGCATGCTTTATATATATTGTTTAAGATTTTCATGATTAAGAAGGAATATTTCCTAGAATAAAATTTGTCAAATAATATGAAGATTTTTACTTTTGAAAAGAACAAAGTAAACCATTTCACTTCTCATATGTGATAACCCTGGAAATATTGGAAATCTTCAGCATGTAAACACCAGAATCGAAAGATTTTACCCAAAGACCAGCCTTACCAATAATCCAATAAGATGAAGACATCTGAATTATTAATAACTAATTATGGAGTTATCAAGAGGCACATAAAAGCTTTACCTTTGTGATTTTAAATTAAATTAAATTCATTTTTATTTTATGTGTATGAGTGTTTTGTCTGCATGTATGTAAATGCACCATATGTATACAGTGTAGTGAGGGCCAGAAGAGGACGTCAGATCCCCTGGAACCGGAGTTATGAATGGTTGTTAGTTGCCATGGGGGTGCTAGGAACTGAACCTGAGCCCTCTGAAAGAACAGCCAGAGCTCTTACCCACTGAGCCATCCCTTCAGCAGACCCCTACTCCGTAATTAATTTATAGATAGATATAGGAAATATTATTAGAGTTTAAGTACTGTAATGATTTTTGCCAACGATCTTTTCTACATCCACTGAGGAGAGGATGTGATTCCTGCAGGTAAGGATAACTTGAGATAAACTACATTCATGGGTTTGTGTATGATGGAGCATCCCATGAGGCAAACAGGATCTTGTTGAACTTGATCATTTTTAAATGTTCTTGTATTCCATTTGTATTTGTTATTTACTTTATTTTTATTTTTATGTGTATGAATGTCTTGCCTGCATGTGTCAGTGCACCTCTGGGTACAATAGCTGTGGAGGCCAGAAGATGGCATTGCATACCCTGTACCTGAAGTTATGGACAGTCGTTAACTTCCATGTGGGTGCTGGGAACTAAATCTGGTTCTTTTGTAAGAGCAGTCATTGCTCCTAATCGCTGAGGAATTTCTCCAGCCCAAGTTTGTGAGTATTTAATTGATAAATTTTGACAAAGATACTATCATACTGTGCATGTATTTTATTTTTTCTCATTTTTAAGTTATTAAAATAAAGTCATTGCTTATTATTTAATTGCATTTGCTATAGCTATATTTGCTTGCTGGAATTTAAATAATCTAAATTTTATGACTTAAAAAATTTTATTGTGTGGATTGAACATTTCAGAACAGATATAACTGGTGGAAAATTTGATATTAAAAATGAAAACCGGCCCTGGAAAGATGGCTCAGCAGTTAAGAACACTTGCTGCTCTTGCAGAGGATCAGCGTTTGATATCCATCACCCACATGTGGGCAAACAATCATCCATAACTTCTGTTCCAGGAGATCCAACACCTTCTTCTGGCCTCCATTGTCTTTGCACAACAGGGGTGCACTTACATGCATGCAGGAAATACACTCATACACATAAAATAAAATAATAAAATATCTTTTTAAATGAAGGTACCTAAAACTACATTTAAAGAATTTTTTTTTTACAGTTAATACAAATGATTCCTGTTGTCCAAATTCTTAAATAAAAAGAGTGAGTGAATCTTTGAGAGGATTAAAAAATTAGGATCATCACAGAGAGACATTAAAATGTGAGTAAAATTACAAAAATATTGAAAAGATAATTATTTAAAACTAAGAATATTGATACAATAGTTTTACAATAAAAATGGTAGAGATTTTAGGAGCTAGATAATTAAAGCATTACATAGTATTTTTTGTTCATGTACCATTTTTGTAGATTAATTGTAGAAAACAATGGGTTTGGTAGCTGACGATTGGTCCCTTTATTGACAAAATTACATAGGAACTCTCATAAGCCACCCTTATCTTCAGCCTTCTCTCTGCGGGCAACATGCGTAATTCCCTCTGCCAATAGCACCCACTTTCCCAAATCATTAACTACAGTTCCCAGAAAAGTATTTTTATAATAGTTATTTTATTTAGTCCTATGTGCATTTTGCCGAGAAAAAAATGTGAGTTTTATGGTACCTGTATATCACTCTTCGTGCTTTATCTCTAATTCTGACTTCTTTCTGATCTGTGCTCTCTGTCAGTCCTTTACTGAACTTTCGGGTCATAGTGAGCAGGAGAGGAACATGTCCGACCAGGAAGCCTGTATTCACGCTCCTCAGCTTTCCTCAGGAATACGGGGAATACTGTATCAAAGTGAACAGACAGTGGCTTGTAAAAGCCAAACAACTATTGAGAAAGCAAGTCTGAATTGGATTCTCCATGTATCATCCTCCTAGATGATCCTCCTATACCTTACTTCTAGGTAACTCTGCTGGAGAGCATTAGTGTCAGCTTGACACACCTGGGTTGAAGGAGTTCTATTGGGGAATTTCCTTCACTGGACTCGCCGCTGGCCATGTGTGGGGGGTATTTTCTTGTTTGTTGAATGTTGTGGAAGAGCCCAGCAACTGTGGATGGTGTCTCCCCTGGGCAAGTTGTTTTGTATTGTGTAAAAAAACAGGCTGAGCATGTACCAGGGGAACAAGCCAGCAAGCAGCATTTGTCTATGATCTGTGCTCCAGCTCCTGCCTCCAGGTTTCTGCCCTGAGTTCCTACCTTGAGCTCCCTGATGAATTGGGTGACTCAAGAGATGTAAGTGAAATAAACCCTTTCTTTTCTCAGTTGGTATTGGTCAGAGGGTTTTGTCACAGTAATTGAAGGCAAACCAGAACAGTAACTCTCTGATGGGTTTGTACACACTATTAGGTTTGTCTCCATATGTATGAGTTTGTGTAGGTATAAGGACACACACACACACACACACACACACACACACACACACACACAAACACATGACACTGCATTATAATTTTCTCTTCCTAAACCATGGTTACTTTGTGACTGTATATATTAATAATGCCAAATCTCCCCCAAATGGAAGAATAGCTAAACATAAGAAAATTCCAAGGTATATTAGTTGAAGGAAACGAAGTAAATTTTATATGAAGTATGGTTAATTTCAAGTATTCCTTATCAGCATGGTAGAAATTACTTTTTCGTGAAATGTTTGATTTATTTATATTTGCAAAGCAGTCCATGTTTTCTGAGTAATCGTTTCATGTTATTTTAGTCAATGAGAGGTATGAGGAATAACTGAAATTTTGACTTAGTGTACTCGTAACTCTGTACAGTTAAATGACATCAGCATATTCTTATTTATCACCAGTATTTGTTTTTTTCATTTGTTGATTATTTTTGGCAACCATTATTTCCAAATGGAATTTTCTATATTTTTCACTTGTTGTCAATCAGAATTCAATTATTACAACACTAATACCTTTTAAGGATAATCTCTGGCTCCACAAACATGACTTTAATGTCATTTTAAAAGTACCCATATCTGTGCAGGGAGGTAGAATGCAGTGATACGGAGAGATAACAGAGTGATGGGAGGGCAGGGAAGAGAAGGGAGTCCAGGGAGGGAGAACTAACAGTAATATTTTTAGGAAAAGCCATATGGAAAGCAGCCCTATAGAAACTTCTTAAATATATACACACATTATAAAAAATATTAATGGGGCTGGAGAGATGACTCAGCTGTTAAGAACACTGACTGCTCTTGCAGAGGACCTGGGTTCTATTCCCAGAACCCACATGGCAGCTAACAACCCTCCAGAGCTCCAGTTCCGGAGGATCTGACCCCCTCTTCTGATTCCAAGGGCGTTGTACACCTTGGTGCACTTAATATACATTCAGGCAATACACTCACACACATAAAATAAAAATAATAAAATAAAATAAAAATAAAAAGATATTAAAAGGAGTTACCTTAGAACAGGGGACATTGCCCTTACTGGACATCATAGGCTTGCAAAGTAAAAGTCCAGTGCCACAAATTAACTCCCTCATCTGAAGTTGTTAACCAGAGTTCCTATAGAGCCTCAAAGAACACTGACTATGGCCCCCTACTCTTGGTTACTCACCAGAACTTGATGGTAAGGACCTATTGCTAAAATCACTACATACGTGAGCTATAGAACAAACAAGGAGAAATCAAGCTGTGCTGACTGAAGCTTCATCTCTATCAGCTACCGTTCATGGTGCTGGAAGGTGCTACTCATGTTACCAGAGGAAAAAATAATCATCAACCTTTACCCACCTTTGAATTCTGAGAGCTTTAATAGCAATTGACCATTTTGCAAGTTATGCCCGCTGGTGCATATAGTGGTATGAATGTTCTAGGAGTGACCAGATACTTTATAACTGGATTTAAGGTCCATTGAATAGGAAAGAGTCATCCACATCATTCACATCAGGCCTAGGAAACTGAGTAGGTCACAGGCCATAGAGGAATGCCTAATACAATCATTCTGTTATAAAGGTATAGTATTAAACTTATTTAGGCCTTGTTATGCCCATGGATTAACACATCTCTCAATTCTCTGCAGAGAAGCTTCTTTGAACAACAGATAGTGATTGTGACGGAGAGTCACAACTGGCCAATGTGCAGAGAAAAAGAGGGTTCAGAGTAGGTATCCTCTGATAACACCTATATAGCATTTATACCTCCCAATGCCCAAGGATCATTGTGGAAAACTGTAAAAACCAGAAGAGGATGAGCACAGAGAAACTAAGTCTGCTAGACAACTGCTTAGCTACACATATGAACCCGTGGCAATGTTGAAAGCATACACAAGTTCCACCTAAGCTCAAGTCAGAAGTGGCTAAGAAACTCCAACCCTACCTGAGTAAGTGTTGACAGTCAATGTGTACTGGAGAGGAAAAGTCCGTATTTTTAAGGGTGAGACTCTTGGTAGATTAACAAAGCTCCAGTGTATGGACCCACCACTGAAGGAAGATGGTGACCTAGATTAGACTCCAGAGACTTCAATATATGTATAACTAATAGAATAGAATAGAATAAATGTAGTATATGCACTATATGGAATACTACATACATACATACTGCCTATCTATCTATCTGTCTATCTATCATCTATCTATACATAAATTTGGGTGCGAAGTATTAAAAAGATGTTCAGTTCAGATAGGGGAGAGAATCTAAATGTGACCAAAATATATTGTATAAAATTTGCAAATATTTAGTGAAAAAGCACCAAAAAATTTCACACCAATTATTAATATCTAACAAATACATAATGTGAATTCTTTATTTCCATACAAAATTTTGAAGTCATTCTAAAATTATTATGGGAGTGGGAGAGTTGGCTCAGTGGCTAAAAGCACTGACTGCTCTTGCGGAGGATCAAGGTTGGGTGCCCAGGACCCACATGGTGGCTGACAACCATTCCTAATTCCAGTTCCAGAGTATCTGAAGCCATCTTCTGGCCTCATGGGCATTTCCACAATACTAATACACTTACATGCATGCAGGCAAAACACTCATACACATAAAATAAAAATAAATATATTTTTTAAATCTTTAAATAAAATTATGATAGTAAAAAATAATTTCTTGGGTTATTTTCACATAGTTTGAACAAAAAAGCCAAGGAAACTTTGAAACTTGGATTAATAGTTAAAGTCAATTCAAACTTAATCTGATACAAACTTATATAAAATTTTGTCTTTTTTCTATTATGATGCCAACAACCGTCTTAAAATGTTTGTGTCTATCACAGTCAAGTATAGCTAGACTCTACATATATGACAAGTTGTTGTAAAACTTAATTCACAAGGTACATATCAATGGGATTCAATTGGTATTAAATTAAAATGTCTAACTGAGACTTATTGAAATGAAATGCAATGTCAAAAATGATCCTTGCCTGCTGATAGAGTTGTGTTGGTAAAGAAATTCAGTGAGCTCAGATCACTGTAACCTGTCTCTCCATCTTCTCCAACATGTTTTCTGCCATTTTAGAGCAGGTATATTTCTCGAAGTCATCTCTAATATTTCTCAACTGGACACTGTTTCAAATAGATTCTAGTAGTGACAGGTCTTGAAGAGCTTAGAATCTACAAAGAAATGAGACCATGTAAAACATGCCTGGGGTAATGCCTGCAACCATGAGAAACATGGTTTGATCAGCGTAGCACTGCTCTAAACACAGGTGAGGCCTCAACCACCCTTCACTGAAATCTGCATAGGATTTGCTATAGGAATTAATGACATTCACTCTATTGAGCACTGCCATACGTCATAATGTTATGGTAAACAAGTTCTCTGTCAGATGACTTTTACTACTAAGAATGTCAAGTTATGTGTGTAGGAGGCATATGGTTGATGGTTCAAAGTTGAAATTTCGAAGCAAGACTCAAGGAATCTGGAGAGATTAGGCTGGAGAGATCATTCAGGGGTTAAGAGTACTGGCTACTCCCACAGAGGACCTGGGTTTGGTTCCCAGTGCCCACAGGCCGCTAACAACTACTGGTAACTCCAGTTTCTGGGGGTCTGATGCCCTCTTCTGGACTCAGTGGTCATTGTATGACATAGGTGCACTTACAGTCAATACACTCATACACATAAAATAAAAATAATAAATATTTTTTTAAAAGACTCAATGAATCTAAGTCTTCAAGTCTTTCCATGATAGCATGTTGACTGATGACATCACCTAAATTCAACTGTTCCTGTCCGTGTAGTTTCATGTGGGAAACAAACACGAAAAATTTAAGTAATAAAGAATGTGACAGAAGAGACAAAAGAGTTCCCAGGATGAGGAAGCACGTTCTTAGGTATTTTCTCTGAGTCGGTTCCTTGAGCTTTTTGAAAGTGGACTTCTGGATCAGCTTAGAATTGCATTAGGCTACACCCAGCAAAGAGCAGGATTAGAGTGGCCTCAATGTGATAGATGTTTATTTCTTCCATATAGGAGATTACAAATATGTATCCAGGGCTATTTTTGATGCTTCATGATTACCTTAATCAAGAACCTGTCTTTCTGTTTTAAAATTCTTTGCCTAAGTTTCATCTTTAGGGTAATCTTTAGATCCAATTGCCTAATAGGATTCCAACCATCATGCCCGTTTCACAGAGGATGCAGGACTGGCACACAGGCCTTCAGTGTGCTTCTGCAAGTGCTTCCACCCGATCCTCCTGACACCGTTCACTTATTCCTGGCAGCCATCTCTAGCTAGATGCTGACAGTAGCAGAACCAATGCTGCGATCTGATACGAAAAGAGAAGGGAAATAGCTGTGCAGCTGTCTGAGCCCCATTCAATGATCTAACCACAAGAAGACGCGTAGTCCCAACTTGCGCTGGCAAAGCCATTGTAGCAGGCCAACCCTTATAGGGTTGGTTAGGAGTTTGTGTGTTCTCTAATGAAAGAAATGTCTCACAGAAAAAAAAATGAGATTACAATTTATGCAGCCCAAATCAAGTGAAAAATTTAGTTAAGCTCTTATGATGTGCTCTGTGTCACAAAGCTGCCTATCTGCTTATATTTTTCTCTCAGTCCATCAGAAGGAATTAATGTAATCAGTAGTGCAAGATCCAATGATTTTATGTATGCAATTTTATATTCTAAGCAACTATGCATCAGTCAAAAAGCCATTTTGATGATAAATGATCAAAATCATGTTTATATTTCTATGGTCTATTTTCTATTTCCATAATTCACAGTCATGAATATATAATGTGGTGGTAACACGCCTTGGCCGTTTTTAGATGCTACATCCCTCAGGAACCATTTCCAGTGATGCAATTCATAACATGGAGAAAAATTCTGATGAGCCAAGTCATAAGGTCAATCTGCTGTTTCTTTGATGTAAAGTAAATGAATTCCTTACCAGAAATTATGTTACAGGGAAGCAATGCGGGACTATAGAGAGTGTGGACTGTAACCTCAATACAGCTCAGGTAAATAAGCTCAAATCATTATCTAGTTGCTGTGCAGTTGAGACATACTCTCTGAGCCTCTTTTTTAATTGTTTTTCTTATTGTGGCTGTGTGGCTGTAAATTTTGAAAAGATAAGGATACTTATTTAAGAAAATTGTGATGAAAAGGACAGATAGTTCTTTACCAACAACTACAGCCCTTTGATCAATACATGTTTTTAAAATATGCTAGATTGACTACATGGTTTTCTGTGTGTATTAAATCTTGTACTTCTTTTTTTTTTTCTCTGTGGTATACCCTTATCTGTCTGTGAGGTGCAGGTGCTGGTGGAGACCAGAGGTCAACACCTGGTACACTTCTCTGTCACTCTCCACCTTCTTATTTTTGAGACATGGCCTCTTATTGGACCTAGTAATCGCTGTTTTACATAGGCTTGTTGGACAGTGAGTGCCAGAATCTACCCAATGTTCCCCCAGTCCCAGTGTTTATGTTATAGTTTTATGTTTATAACTGTGCCTGGTTTGTATGTGGTTACCAGAGATCTAAACTCAGGTCTTATGCTTGCATAGCAAGCACTTTACCCATGGAGTAATCTCTCTAGACAGTTATTTATGTATTCCAGGTATTAGCCACTGTCTAGGGGATATATATATATATATATATATATATATATATCATATAACATATCTATATGTATGTGTGTGTATGTGTGTGTTCAACTAGTGCCTTCTTTATAATCCTTGCTTCCTTGTCTGTGATTCAAATTGAAGCAGACTATGCTTCATACAAAATTTTATGTGGAGGGGCAGGGAAGCTGGTTCAGCTAGGCAGCCAAAGTATCTGTGAGTCATCAAGATGCTCAACTTTTCTGCATGAGAAAATGCTTCTAACTTTCCTGAGGTTTTCAGATCCTATGGGGTAAGATTATAGTGATGTAAGAAAAAAAACCGAAAACCTTATTCCTTTCTCTGGTTCAATCCAAGGCCATTCCATTACAGAAGGCTCCATCTCTACTAGTCAGAAGATTAATGCACACATCAGAGATAGCAATGTAAGCATGAAACAAGGATGCTGAGTGTACTGAAAGTGTTCCATCAAATTGTGAGGTTTGTGTGATGTCTTTATTCATATTAAATGTGTGTTTTCCGAAATAACTGAATATGTTATTTGGGGATCAGCCACTGTACTTTTCCTCTGAGCGATATTAAATGTCAATTTACTTCTCATTTTCTCATTCTAGATTCCATCTAACCTATACCAGAAATACCATGGCATTCCCCATCTTAAATCACTCATTTGCTTATAAATATGAATATAATTTTGTTGTATCATCTATATCTTTTTGATCTCTACTGGATCCAGCTACTGTTGCAAACCTTCCATTAGGAAATGTAATTACCGCCCATTCTGCTTGTAGAAGATGTATGTGTCTGAAGTTTTCCTCAATTTGTGAAGATGAGTATTATCATCATTATTTCACTCTCAAAAGTAGGAAACAGGTTATGCAGTGGCTGCTTTTAAGGTAATTTATCCTTTCCTCATACCCCTAGTTCTTAGTTTTAAAAGTCATTATCCTTGAAGTTTAACATATAATGGCCTCACTTCCCAAAAGCGAAGCGGAGTGCCCTGCCAGATGGGGAAGGTCCTTGCCTTTGGGGCTTACTGGGGCATTAGAAACTCCTGAGGTAGGGTATTCTCATTTGTACTCAGGTCATTCTTTCAGAAGTAATTTATGCTATATCTCAATTTATCACTGAATAAATTAGAAGAACAAATTGAGAAATTCTTGGAGAATAAATCATTAGACTCATAAATACCCTCTCAAGACTAACTGGAACCCGTCTTCCAGAATTCCTAGCGTTGTGCGTGTCTCTGCAGAACGCAGCTCTCCTGTTCTAGGTCCACTGTGCAGAGTTGAACAACATCTTAGGTGAATAAGTGAATTTTGAAAATAACCCATTTTCCTAATTCATATGTATTTTTAAGCGCACAATATTTTTCTAGTTAGGTCTATTTTTCCTAGAATAAAGACTGTTGGTGGTTTATTAGTAAACTAGGCATGCCGGGGGAACCGGTAGTTTATCATCCAGTTGTTTGCTGCCTTCACTGTCATTATTTTTTTATGAGATTTGGAGAAAGATGGAGTGCAAATATTAAACAAATTAAATCTGAGCATTTTCTGTGATCTTTCTTCTTTTTTTGCCTGTTTGATGATTGGTCCTATTTAGATTTGACCAGGTGGAGAAGAGCTTCTCATCTGTACCCTGATAGCGCACTCAGAAGCTTTGCTTTCACCTGTCTTTCAGCACTCCATTATTTTGAATTTACTAAAAGCAATCTCTCCTAATTTTTTTTCAAGGTGATTTTTAACTTCTTGAAGTGTTGTTTTCCTAAATCTGAGGCAGGAAAGACAGCACTTACATAACTGATTTCTTGGACATTAATACTAGCTTGTGCAGAGCAGAAGAATCCAAGATTTACCCAATTTTAAGCTACAACCTGGAGGATAGTGTGGAAAGACAGGATTCTTCTGGGCTAGAGACAAAGGACTTTATCCCTGAGTAGGCAGTATAAGCTCCTTCCTGGCCTCAGCTACTTTTGGCTCAAGTCTTGTGAGGTGGGGGCATATGGAAAGTCCCTGCTGGATGTTGGGTACAGAGAGTTTTTCAAGGATCAAGAATGTAGTTCCATGGTAGTGCACTGGTCTACACAGAGGGTTTGTATAATAGCTATGTACGATAAACTTCACTTACTTGAACAGTTTAAAAGATTTCCTGTGCAAAGTTTTCCTTGGAGTGTCACAATACCTTGATTGTGCAATATAGTAACACACCTGCATGTCTCCCAGAGGAGAGCTATCATTGCCATCTTCCAAAGTCGTTATCCATGCAACATCCTCAGAAAATAGTCGTCAACAAAAGATGACAGCACAGTGAAGAAACACAGCCAACCAGAGTGGAGTCGGGGCGGGCTCCCAGAAGTGCTGTTTTGTTTTGTTTCTTTATCCCCTATCTTTTATGGTTTTTTTTTCAGTATTTTAATAGATTCTTTGCGACTTACATACAATGTATTTTCATTTTATCTTGCTCACCAACCTCTCCCATCCCTGCTCTATGACACTATCCTTGAAATTTCAATTCTTCTATTATTGTTTCTCTTTTTCTAACGACCTACTTTGTTTAGTCTGATTTCCCCAAATCCTCCTGGGTGTGGATTTATCCTCTGGAGTATGGTCAACCCACCAGGAGTCAAGTTCCACAGCTAGAACTGGAATTTCTTGCCCACCTCTATCATCCTTGCCGGGTTTTTTCCAGGTTGGATTTGCACATGTTTTGTGCATGCTCTCACAAGTGTCATGGGTTTATATGTGCACTTGCTGTGTGGTGTTCAGATGGCATGGTCTCCTTGTGTTCAGCTGCTACCTCTGGTTCTTACAGTCTCCTCCACCTCCGCACAATGATCCTTGAGCCTTGAGAAGAGAGGGCAGGATACAGGAGTGGGCTGAGCACTCACAGTCTCTTATTTCCTGTATGATGACCATCGGTGTATCTGTGTGTTTATTGTCATCTGTTGGAAGAAGCTTCTTTGGTAGAAGTGAGAGATGCTGCACTAATCTATTGGTATAAAAGTATCTATTTAGCAGAATAGCAGGAATAAATTCTTCCTCTATGGCCTTTGATCTGTCTAGCCATAAGATATTGGCCCTGGTAACGGTACCAGGAATGAGTTAGTTCTCTCTTATTAAATGGGCCTTAAATCTAAGCAGAAACTTGTTGGTCACTCCCATACCATTCATGCCACTCTCGCACCAATGGGCATATCTTAAAAGACCAGTCATTATTGCAGATTGTACAGTCTACAGATGAGTAAGGTGGATGAATATATTTTTTTTCCAGTGACATACATAGCACTTTCCAGGGCTATGAAAGCTGGCAAATAGAGGTTAAGCTTCACAGTCAGTATCAGTTTAATTTCTCCTTGTTTGTTCTATGACTCAGATGTGTAGTGTCTTCAGCATTGGGGTCTTACTGTCAATTATTTGAGTGCCTATGGGGCCTCCCTGTCAACAACAGTAGAGGGAGTCCATTTCTGGCTTTGGTCTTTTTATTTGCTATCCTGTGTATATAGGAAGGCCATTGGATCCCCCTTATAGAGCAACTGTATTTAAACTCTTTTACTATTGTATATGTATACATTTCAAGAAGTTCCTACATAAGTTTCTGCATCGCTTTTTCTAAAGTCTAACGTTTGTTATGCTTTCCTTGATTCCCCCTTTTTGTTTATTTTTAAATAGAGTCATATCAACACACTGTGGTTTCAGGAACCTCTTTGATAGTCAGTTTTCATAGCACTAGAAGGTGCTATGCAGGATGCTGGGGGAGCAAAGGCACCAATGGTCTTACCCAGTTCTGCATCCTGCATGTCACAATAAAGATCTTCTAGGCAAGATGTGCCCACTGATGCAACAGAGGGAAGCCTGCTAATGGGAGTAAATTGGAATTAATGTCTGCTTCACAGGAATGCATTTCTGTCTGGTACTGTAAACATGGTCAAAACTCAACATTAGGGAAACTCTAGGTCTTGGAGAAAACCTACTGTTTTTCTAAATGATCATGTTGCCAAACTGCCTTCTAAATATTGATGTTTGTCTCCATAGATACATGTTCTGCCCCCAACTTTGTCAGAGAAGCTTCTTATTGCAATGGTCAATGCAGAGACACAGTACTCTTTAAAGTGATGAAAAGAAGCAGCATGAATGAATGTGCAGCGATAGAGGGGAGGTCTGTACAAACTCCCTTCTCCAAGGCTTAGGAACGTCATGGAAGAGGGACAGAAAAAGGAGGAGGAGCAGAAGAGCTGTGAGATGCCATCCTGGACATCACAAAGCTGTTGCACACATGAACTCACAGCAGCTGTGCTTATCTATGCAATACCTGCATAATATTAAGCTAGTTAAAAATTCCAGTATGGATGGGATTGAGGTTTCCAAGGCCTCTCCCCTGGCTGAGAAGGTATTGGCAGTTGATAGATACTGGGGAAGGAAAGTCAGTTTATTTCAGCGGTTTGGACACTGATAGGTTCCACATGGCCCAGTGGATAACTCCATACACATATGAGCATCATTAATTGAACTCAGTGGATTAAAATAGATAAATAAAAAAATATAAAAGGAAGACATAAAGTTGAGATGGAGGTACAAGGGGAGATCCAGTGGAGAAGGAGGTAGTTGAAATGGAGCAATTGAGGAAGTGGATATGATCAAGTTATATGATCATATATACATATACATATATATATATATATATAAATCTTCAAAGAATAAAATACAATTAAATTAAAGAAAGAAAGCAATATTTTATACAGATTTATTTTCATGCTACTTAAGCAAACATGTCCATTGCCAAGATGACTTTATTTTGGATATAATATTGAGAATAGTGTAGATAATATTCCAGACCATGTAGAAAAATAAAACTCTTAAATATACAAACTTTATGGCAAGCTGTCCTGGCAGCCCAAATGTCCTGTCCATGGAAATCAGTGTCACAGTCTCAGTTGGTCAGTTGGAGCTGTTTTACCTCTTTTGCTTCTTGGTTTTGAATCTGGAGCCAAAGTCAAACAGTTAATTACACTCTTCAGACTAATAACGTAGAAAGTCTTGTCTCCAGTTTGCTTACCTCCAGTTTCTCCCAGCCACTGCTTCCAGGCTCAGCACACCAGAAACATCCCCTTTTCCATCTTAAAGCTTTGCTAGCACCTAATCTACCTTTGGTCTCTGGTCAGTGCCTGTGGCGGAGTTGATTCCGTGCTCCAATGACATCTGCATAGCCTCGGAATGTTTTCATTTCAGTGCAATTCCACAATACACATGGTGAACAGTTAAAAGACTTAGAATTGGATTCAATATCAATGTTTTAATTTTTATGAAAGAGACTAAATGAAGACATCATTGATAGTATATGTGTATTTGTGTCTTAATGGATCTCTTTCCTTTAAATCAAATAAAAGCACAAGGACCTTCTAATCTCCACAGTATAATCTTGCAGACTTAAATACATTATTGAAGTATTCTGCATGGTTCAATATTAATGAGGAAGGCAATTTTTTCTTATGAATAGTCTCCAAAGGCTCATAAAATATCACATAGCTAGAACTATTCACCATACGGAGAATTTTTAAAAATTCCTATACAATATAAATAATTATAATCTATTAAAAGTTGCATTGCTTCTATAACCTTGCTGTCCATTAAATAGCTTAGGTGAGATAACCTTCTTCACTCTTGTACTTTGGTCCAAAAGCAGAAGTAATTTTGGAAGCAGCAGCTGGCCTTACCAACACTGGTGACATTTTGCAGCAAAATGAAGAGCGCTTCTAAATGGAAAGGTAAGAGGCGGAGAGGTTTTAACTATGCCCTCGCTATGAAAGATGAAGCAATGCGGTTCAGAGCTTGCCGCACAGTTTTTGACTGTGCCTGGAAGGTACCAGTATTTCAAACACAGTTTGGTTAGTATGTGACTGATTATATGCTTAGATGGAGAACTGTGAACTCGACCTTCTAACCCTGAACGCTGAGAGGGAAAGGATGAAGTGCCTGGCTGAGGTTTAGCACCTTATGTCTCGCCCTCTGGCTACTGTATGAAATTCTGTAGACGTTTTATGACATAAAAATGGTAATCTTTCTTAAGCACAAACAGGCAGTTCTCAAATGTCTCTACGGTTTACCTCTACATGCCTCTACATTTTTATACCCCGGAAAACATCTCCGTGGGAAAACAAGAGTTATAAAATAATGGGGCTTTTTGTGGATTCAGAGTAATGATGACTCCAGATGTATGCTGATTGGAAGTGGAGTGATGGACACAGGTCATGATGCAAGACATCTTGAGAACAGAGAGGGGGCTTAGGAAAAAGACCGTATCCAGCTTGATGCCTCTAACATCCTCTCTGTGTGTGATGGTCAGTTTTAGAATTCCTGTTCAGACCACTCATTCACTGTCCACCAGGCCATATCAGTCTTAAAATGTTTCAATATGGGAAATATCTGTCTGATAAATAGGCAAAAGTTTCCATTCCATACACCCACTTTTGTTCTTATCTTTTGAGTAAATATAAGAATTTAAACATATTTTGAAAAGTCTGACAGAGCTCTCGCATATGATTGCTATGTCGACAAACAAGTATACATAATTTTCTCCACCAGACTCTGGGCTCCTCTGTCCAAATCTCTGAGCATTAAAACTGTCTTCCTTTGGATGCCAGTTGTTTTCCAGTATTCTTAAAAGACACAGTGGTACACCAGGCTATACACAGAGTGAATTAATTAATTCATAGCTTAATGGGCCTGTCATCACTCAGGGAAAATGTTCTGCTGAGTACGTATATATTTGCATTTTAAGTGCAAGCAAGCCATATCCCACATTGATATGTTAAGCAACATCATCTGTTCCATATTTAGGCAATTAACCTTTTGCATTTGCATCAAGAAACGGTTCTTTAAATTGTGCATCATTTTATTTATCTATTTTTGGGCTCTTGACACCGTGGCTGTTATCCCCAGCCACCTGGTGGACACATTATGCTTCCTATTTTATGTGCTGCATCACCATCAACTCATAAGTAATATCTTTTCCTTCTCATAAGTCACTTGACAAAAATATCCAGAATAATAGCATGCTGTGTACAGCTGTATTTGTCAGCCACCTGAGCATCCTTAATCAGTTCCCTTCTCAAACCACTGCAGCTCTGATTTAAAGACTGATTTATTAAGGCACTAATCCCATTAATGGAGGAACCCATCTCATGACTTAATGAATCCCCCAAAGGCTCTTAATACTATCACTTGGAGCATATGAATTAAGAAAGATGTGAACCTTACTTCGTTGCCATGGAGAAGAGCTTATTCTATGTACCATGAGAATTTTAAAAAATGGGGGAGAGACAACTGAGACAATTCTCTATCTGACTTTATTTCTAAAGAAGGGTGATGCCAGAATGAGGAGGTGGTCAGAGTAACTGAATATAGTCCATGATGAGTTTTACTGAAAGAATTACCCAGTGTTTTTGCTTTCTGTTTTTTGCTGGTGGTTGGGCTTACTGGAATGCGTGTAAATAGTGAAATCTGAAGGTGTGTCATCAGGCATAACAAGCATTTTGATTTCTTGGGAAAGTAAAGAAGGTTTCCATCTAAACAGAACCAAGCTGCAGCTGCAGCTGTCTCCTTGCAGCAAAATGCATTCGATGTCTGACTTTGTGAAAAGGATATTAGTACACCCCCACATTTGTAAAGAGTCTTAATGTGAGTCATGTTTTTTGATGGCCTGAGGCATTGTTTCTATGTCAACTTAAGTTGTTCGTGTCACAAAAAGTCTTTTGTTTGAATTCCTTTCTGGCCAGTCTTACTGTTGGAGTCAGTCTGAATTTTAATGAGACAAAATTTAGTCATTAACTTTTTCCTGTTCCCTCTACCTTTAGTTCCTTTTTAATAATTCTTTGATATCTGACCATCCCAGGTTCTGGTGTCCTCAAACTCTTCTGACTTTACCTTTTGAAATGGCAATGTTTTGAGAACCCTTAAAATAACTGCGAAGGTCTGCCTCCAGGCTAACCTTACTGTTATATTCTTATGATGAGGAAGGCCTCATCAACCTGGAGTTTAGATTCAAAATCACCACTTTATTCTTAAAAATAGAATAAGACCTCAAACTCAATCATTACAAACCATATTTCAGCTCATAGGCATAAATAACTATATCCAATAAGGTCATGTCCAAATCAACCTCAAACAGACCTGACCTCTAAAATCACTTGGATGCCTCTAAGCTAGCTATTTTCCTTCTACAAAACACATGCTTTTCAAAGTCTCTGAGCCACTATGTTTCTATCTCTCTTTTTCTCATACACACATAGACACAATGTCACTCACTGGGTGACATTCTCATGGATAAATGAGGCAATATCAAATCTACTTTTAAATTAGGCAAAGGAAAGCACATCGGCATCGATACAAATGAGTGATCATGTCAATAAGAAAGCTTCAATGAGGGGGCTGGAGAGATGGCCCAGCACTTAAGAGGATGTGGGTTCGAATCACTTCACCCATGTGGTGGCTGACAACTCTCTGTAAGTCCAGTTCCAGGGGCTCTGATGCCCTCTTCTGACCTCCACAGGCACTGCACGACATGGGTGCACCTACCTACATGCAGGCTATACAATCTTACACATAAAATTTTAAAAATAAATAAAAATTAAAAAAAAAGAAAGTCTCAATGAGTGTGCCGTTTGTAGAGAGGAAATCATTTAAACCAAGGCTTTTACTCTTGTGACTGTTCTCACAGACCATGAGTGGATGACAATGGTGTGAGAGGGCGCTGTCCCTTCCTTTACACTTGTCCTGAACCACCGCAACACCTTCACTTCTTCCCAATACACCAGACAAATTCCTGTCCTTCATTCCAGACTGAGCTTTCGGCGTCACCGTTCTGAATCCAGCCACTGCGCATTGTGCTTGGGTACTAGGGTCCTCCTGGGATCATCTGTTCACTCTGCTGCGCTCTGTACCCAGCTCATCTACAGCTGAAGATTGCATCAGAGTAGAGGTGTGGAAATACACGTGAACCCAGACCCCATACTTGTGTCTTTGCAAGGCCAGTTCAAGCCTCTCTCTCAGATAACTACTGCAGCTCTGTTCTCGGTCCCTGGGCTCCAGCCAACCTCTCTCAGGGAAAACAAAGAGGAGCACTTCCCAACGCAAAATCAGGCTTACTTCCTCTAGAAACCAGCACATACTGATCTTGCTTTTCCTAGTTAACATTTACTGGGTGTAGTTTTTCCTAAACCCTAACCAAGTGATGAAAGATACTGGGGCCATGTCCTGTCTTTCTTCTTCACCATTCTGACTACTGAATATAAACAGTGTTGATCAGGAGGTGACCCTTGATACTCATAGCCCTGAGACCCATGCACTTATTTACAGAACATATATCCATTTACAACACAGAGTATATTCTGCGTGTTCTATGGCATAACTGGACATGTTGTACAAATCTGAGCACACACGAATGATGTCATAATGGAAATTCAGAATTCAACGTTAGGAAAAATGAAACTTGAATTTTGGACTGAGTCTTTGCTAGCTCTGAACATTCCAGGGTCTTTGCACTCATAGACGTCAAAATGGCCTTTACGATGGAAGATGGATCATGGGTAGTGATGGGAAGGCCATGAAAAACTTCAGGGATATGTGTGAGCTCTACTCCTTGATCTGAGCAGTGGTAAGTTATTGATGTGTGTATCTATGATAGACACAAATATCTATCCTTCTATATTAAAAATAATTTTATGTGTATGAGTGTTTTATCTCATATATGGAAGTACACCCATGCCTGTAATGCTTGTGGAGACCAAAAGAGGACGTTGAATCCCTTGGATCCTGAGTTATGAATGGAGAGTTGGCTGCCTTCACGTGAGTGCTGGGAACCAAACCCCGATCCTCTGCAAGAGCAGCAAGTGTTCTTAACCACCGAGGTGTTGCTACAGGCCTCTGTCCCTTTGTCTTTACATATAATGATCAAATTAATTGTATTCTAAAAGAGAATTTCTCAGTCCAAGATTTGAGAATTGCTAAATTCTGAAAACATTTTGTCAAGTTTTCCTTCACAGAAATATTGGTCATTTTCTTGCCCATTGTTTCCTCATTTATGGACTCAACAATGAATTATTTCCTTACTAATTCCTCTGGAGTAACAAGTCTTTGCAAACAGAGAATTCTTATAACTTGGTTTTTAATATTTTTATTCCATTAATTTTATTTCTTATTAAACAATAACTTAGAATTTGTTTAAGTTTATATACTCTTTAATATAAATATTTAATATTAGTATTGATATTAATATTTAGCATGAAAATAGTGCAATAGGCTTTATTGGTCAAGTATAGGTAACTTGAATTTTCTTCCATACATCTTTAGCGCCTTATAAGTTTTCCTAATTAACATGCTTGGTGTTTATAATTTAAATAATGAATAGAGATCATGACAGTTCCCATTCTTTTGGAGCCTGTGGATGAAAGTATTTTAATCTGTAGCAACTGTGGTGGTCGCTGAAAATATTGTCATTCTCATTTTGCACCAAAGGAAATGAGGTCTTGTGCAAATTGTAAAATTTACCCAAAGGCATTCAGCTATTGAAAAAAAAAAAAAAAGGACCTGAAATGAAATGCAGGTCATCTGAGCCAGGGACTATAACCAAAAATGGTCATGACAGTTCCAACAAGGCTGGCAGGCCTAGGTGAGGAGATACCTCCCATCCCAGTGGCCTCACAGTCTCTTTTTGATCCCATCAGGCTGCATTATCTCAGCAGTTTGCAGGACAGAAGTCCATGAATGAAGGACAAGGAAAAGACCCTAAGACCTGGAAGGGACTGTGTCTGCTAGAAGTTACTGATTTATTTATTCATGTGTGTATTTTGCCCCCATGTATGTAAATGAGTCTGTGCTGTTGCAATGCCTGTGGCAGCCAGAAAAGGACGTTATCCCCTGTTACTAGAGTTAGGAATGGTTGTGAGCCGCCATGTAGGTGCTGAAAACTGAACCCGGATCCTCTGTAAGAGCAGCCAGTACTCTCAAGTGCCCAGCCATCTCTAGCTCCTGAATATCTTTTTTATTCTTCCAAACCTGCTGATTCAAAACAGCACAGATTGGTCAAAATATAATCTCCAAATCTCTGCATGTAAACTAAAGACAAATTTACAGTAAAAAGTTGGTAAGCCAATCATTCAGAATGTTCTTGTCCTTTAAAACCGATCCACACATGATTCTGTAACCAGGATCAAAGCCTCTTCAATCGTCAGGCATTCCATGGCTTGCAGCTTCCCCTTGCTGTGTCTTTTATGACAACTACATGCTTGTATGCACTATGTTGTGATGACCTTCACCCAGTTGTCCTAATTCCCTCCCACTCCTGATCACTACCTTCTTCCAGGCTCCTCCGGCTTCTATTTTCACATCTTGGTTTGTGATTCCCTGAGTTTAATTTGGCTTTCTGTTATGAGGAAGGGTGCAGAGTATTTACTACAGCATGGATAAGTGACCAGCGGCTACCACTGGCTCCGCCCCGCTCCAGCCTCCCCTAACTGCTGATAGTTCCATGGGGAGGTGTGGGGTTCTCTGAATGCTTCCAGCCCCCATGAGGAACTGTAGTGGGGAGTGAGAGGAATGGGGACTCTGAGCCAACCAGGCATTGAAAGGACCTGATTTATGCTGGTTCTTAGGCCACATCAACCATATGCTGTTTTCTAAGGGTAACTTTATATTTTTTTGAACTTCACCCGTTGAATGTCTATCAATTCTTTTGGCTACAATTTTAAAAGTTACTTAGCCTCAACATCTATTAGTTCCTCTACTAATCTCTTTCTTATTATAACATATATCTCTGTGATACATGAAAGATAGATAGATAGATAGATAGATAGATAGATGATAGGTAGATAGATAGATAGATCTGTCTTTATGAGATATTCTCACTGCAACTCCAGCTGGCCTGGAACTCACTGTGTAGAGCAGGCTGGCCTCAATCTCACAGAGATTCCAAGTGCAGGATTAATGAAATGTATCACCACTCTCAGTTTATAACCAATATTTTTTATCTGGACTTGTAATTTATGATAAATGAACTGTATTTAAGTCAAAATGATTTCATATTTACTGTTAACTGTTCCTCAATGAGTATTTCTTTCCTGTACATCACAGTGAAAGATGTAAATGACTGGACATCCCTTTCCAGTCACAGCCTTTGTATTTTCAATATTGGATACTGGATATTGGCATATCTGAAGTTCAATAACTCAGGATTTTCATGAATATGTTCTATGGTAGCAGGACTTGAGACACATATGTTGAGCTAATGATGCATGATTTAAACATAATGATGATAATCCAAATGTTATTTTTCTTTTACCTCAACTTTAAAATATTCATAATATTGTTAAATGCCTCAATCATAAGTTTCAATTAATCCTCTATATTTGAGGATTTACCTCTTATTATGTTATAATATGTGCTGAAACAATAAAAACACCACACTATTAATCTCCAAATAATTCTCTAGATATAGAATATATAAAAATGATTTATATTTCTGAAACCGTGACAACTAGAACAGTAATAAACATGCTAGAATACCTCTTACAGATCAATATACTATTCAGTGACAAGTATTCAATAATCTGAATTTGCTTCATTTCCTGGAAAAGCAATACTTTCTAACTATATTTTTATCAGATATTTTTCCTTATCTTCTCCCTATTTTTGCTAATTTTCTACTCTGGCCAAGTGTTTGTACAGAGATTTTCCAAAGTCAATAAGTTCAAAGGCAGGAAGTGTAGCGAAGAGATAGCCCTGGTTATTAATGATGATTTATTGAGACATGACACATTAGGGCCATGGTAATAATTTGGAAACTTTTCTTATAGCAAGTTATTTGAAGTCCATTTATAAGTCTTCAGCTGTTAGTATTGATCCCATTTGGCCCTATGATAATAATACTGCCTATCTGACAAGTTAAAAGCAGAAGTTAGAGTAGAGATATGAATTATCTTAATGCAATTATCATAAATTAAATGTTACCACTTACTACTTAATCTTGTTTCCTAGACTCATGCTAGTTTTTAGATACCGGCAAATATTGTACGTGAAAATATTTGTATGAACAAACTACTTTGGTGGCTAATTTTAGTGTTTTGGTCAAGTTTTAATAAATTTGAAATTAAGCTATGTGGTAGAGAGAGCACTGACTCCGAGTCTCACCTTCCTTTTGTTCTGTAATAATGAAATTATACCACCACTCAAGTTACTGATGAGCTCCCCATTGAGACTGGGGTCCCTTTGCTTCTTGGAAGCTATGCTTTGCTTTTCCAAACAGAAGAATGTCTCTGCCTCTCACTGACTCCTCCTTATTTCTGCCTGTTCTTCCTTCGTGCACAGTCATATTTAAATACAAAAAGATTTTTAGGTGGAATTTTCAAAAGTCAAGGCTAAAATTCATCCTGAACTGTCAGTGTCAGAATTTGTTTTTTTAAGAAATTATGTTTTTGTGTTTGAATCAAGTTGTCTGGCTTGTTTTATGTATGCAGTAAACCTAATCTTAAATACAATACATTCATATTTATCCCAAGTATCCAGTTTTTCTTAGCCAGCAGGTAACGATTTTACTGTCCCTTGTTATGAAGTTCTGAGTTCCTAGAAGTAAATCTCAGGGCTGTGGCAATATGAGCATCCCTCCACCACTGTCCTAAATTTCAGGTGGAACTCCAAGAACAGTGAATGTTTTTCCTTCACTGAATACTTTTTTTTTTTTTTTTTTTTTTTTTTTCTGAGACAGGATCCCCTCTAGCCCCAGCTGGCCTGGAAGGAACAGGCTGTATAAACCAGCCATCATGTTGGGTCCTGCTAAATACTGTTTATTGAATTAGGTAATAATGTATTTTTACAGTGTTTGTAGTTTATATGGGTATGTATTTCTTATCACATTTCTGTAGGAGTCTGGCTGGCATGGTTTGGTGGGCTCCCTGCTTCAGGATCTCCTGTGATGGCAGCATGCAAGACTGGTCAGATTACTGCAGAGCTCAGCCTGGACTTGAAGCTTGCATGCTGTGAGATGCTGGGGAATGCTGCTCTTGTGGAGTGAAGCCTCGGGGCTTGCTGACTGTCAGCCAGAGGTTTTTCCCAACTTTTGAGGCCAGTGAGCAGCTGTTACTATCATGTTACTACCTCCCCAAGTGGTTACCTACTTCATCTTAGCCACAAGACAATAGTCAAGGCTAACTAGATAGGCATTCAGACTGGATATAGCAATATCACTGAAGAAACATCCATCCCGACATGTACAGGTCAGACTCACTGAATTGGGAAGACCTTGTACAGCGTGTACTCACACAAGGCAAGGCACAGCAGAGACATCACAGGCTCTGTGCTGCGATCCTGTAAAATTCTTCTACAATATTTCTCTTATTCATAAACTATATCCAGTTAATTTTAATACTTATTGACCTAAAGCTCTTTGCAGAAAGTTTTTTCAATACATTTTAAAAACTGAATCATTTCCTAAGGAGAATTTCACCTGCCCCTGGTATCATCAGCCAAACACCAAACACTGTTATTCTAGTCGGAGTGTTTATGCTGTTGTTTACAATGAAAAAGTCAAGATTTTAAAACGTCACCCCTAAATTTACTATGGAGTAAATTGACATGGAAATAAAAGGTAAATGTATGAAAAGTACAGTTCTTTATGTTCTGTGTGAAAATATCCAGACACATGTATTCTTCAGTTTGTTGCTTTACAGTGCTGTTGTACAGAAGCCATTATACAAGACAAGTGCCTTACAACAAAGGTGAAAGCTTCACCCCAGAGGTGCTGCTGAAGGTCACATGGACATGTACCTTTCTTCCTGGATGAGCACTGGCTGTTGGATCAGGCCTGTTATTTTCTAGAATGGTCTCTAGGCTTTTTATTCTTGTTGTTTATCTTTTGATGCATTTTGAATTCATGAAACTACCTTTGTCATTTAGAAACTGACAATAATAAAAACTGAGAGGATTAGGAATGAATAAAAATTGTCAGGATATAAATAGATAATTGTGTAATGTGGCTTTGAGAGAGATACAGAAAGCTTAGCTAACCACGCTAAGGCTTTGGAAAGGCATCACTTTCTCTCAGGGTGAAGGGAGTTGATCTGTGTGGGGAAAGAAATCAGCAGTGTGTGATCTGTGTGGGAAAAATGGTCACCTGTGTTCACTGCTAGAATCTTGTAGAATCTTGACTGGAAGCAGTTGATTAGTTGCTTTAAATGAAATATAACATGAGGTTAGTCTGACTACTAAAATGAACCTCATAATTTAATGAAAACCAGAATCTGATTAAATCTATTCTTAAAATAAGTTTCTCTACATTTTGAAATCACATTAATATTTTGGTCTTTGAAAATCTATTCAATATTGTACAGTAGTTTTATCTCTGATCCTAGGTTTATGCTGCAAAGAACTTATAGCTGCATCGATTATTTTATAACAAATGCTTTACATTCTGAGAGTTTTAGACACATATGATCTACTAACGGAAAATATCAGTAACAACTGGGAACTTATTTAATTTATTAAAAGTTCGTGGATGCTTTCCACCAGACTTATTTCCTGTGCATGCATATCTGATTTTGTAGAATCTACATCTACCTGATGGGAAATTTACCTCTAGGATGATAAATGATCGAAAAGCTCTATTGTTATAGATATCGAATCACTTTGTATTTCATATGGTACATCTTAATCAATCTTAATCATCTTCATATCCCCTTCCTCCTGGCACACTCCAGTAGCACCCCAACTGGAACACATACATTCTTTCCTCTGTGTTATGGTCCATTTTGTCAAGTTAGTGTCCCTAAATACTCCTCAGTGCAGGTTCATCCACTGAGGTCTAGTCAGCCTATCCATGGTCCCTCGCTTTAGGAAGATAAGCTCATCTTCAGCAAACACTAATCTGATCTGTTGCCAATCTTTCTTCAGTAAAAATTGGGGTTGTCTACCCATTTCTCCAGTTCCATGCTCGGGTTTTGTGTGCTTGAGTTGGCATGGGTCTTGAACATGCCAAAAGCATATTAGCAGCGTCCCAGGAGTTCGTGGGACTATTTCCATATCGTCACTGTAGAATAAATTTAACTTGTATTTCTCTCTGAATTTTTGCTATAAGTTCATTCAGTGGCAAGACCCGTTCTCTGAGCAATGATGGGCCAGAGAAGGTGGGCAGAGGAGAGAAGAGGAAGAGGAAGAGAGGGGAAGCCGGTGTGGCATGAAGTTGGAAGGCGAGAGATCCTAGGGAAGATGGCACCCAGTGGTAGTGAGCGGAGGCAGGGAGAAGGCTCTGACCCACTACGGTCCTGGGCACGTGGAGAAAGGAAAGTGCCCTGGCTCCACAAGCGGGGACCAGCTACCTGGAGGCTGCCTTCTTGACACATCCAGCAGCACATAAATGGAACTCCACCCACGGGTAGCAGGAACTGAACTGGAGTGACCCAGGGCGATGCAAACCCAGACCCAGTGCAAGCAGGTGGGCCACTGTGCTGAGCATGGGCGACTAAGGCATGCTCGGGGGGGAGGATGGAGGAAGGCTCTCATAGTAGCAAATATTCGAAAGAGAACTTTGTAAGTCACTGCACATAAATCCCTTATCCGTTTGATGGCTATGCTCTGCTTTATTCTGCCAGACTGGAGTCAAAGGGCTGGACCAGCCAAAGCCCAGGATGAATTTGTTAAAACAGTCATGCACCACCTCATTGGCTCTTAAAATCTTTCTGACCCCTCTTCAGCAATGACCATTGAACCTTGGATGAGAGGAACTTAAAATTAAGGGTCCTGGAACCTACATCCTGCAGATTTCTAATCTCCATTCTTTGGCCATTTGTGACCTTCTGTGTTCCCTCTGCTGCGGGAGGGAGCTTCATTAATAAGAGTTGATGGATAATTAGCATCCTGGTTACTCCTTGTTCCGTGCTGCCTTGGTCATAGAGGTTGCATTGTAGATGTGATGCTTAGGCGTGGGAATCTCACAATGTCTGTCTGTGACTGGTTGTGGTTCTCTGTCGTAGTGTCCATCTGGTGCAACAGAAGCTTCTTTGATGAGTGGTGACTCAGATACTTGACTGTGTAGATGAGGATACATATTTTTCACTTAGTAAGATGTTACATTAACCTAGGGATGTGACAGCCTTGAAGATTTCTCTAAGATCCATGACCTCTTCAGCCATGTGTATTTGGCAATGGTTTCAGTACCACATGAGTTTCCTCATATTGAGTGGGCTCTAATACCAATTAAATAGGTGTTGATTGCCCCTACATAAAAGGGCCACTACTGGACCAGTGTCAAGTGCTGTGCTAGTTACCGATTTTTTCTTTTTTGGTCATGAAGCTGGTGTTGGGCCAATGATTGACATTCTCCCTTGGCTACTTACATAGTGCTCTCCACAGCTGTGAGAGCTAGCCTTTCAGGGAAAGTAGCTTCCAGGTCATTTCCAGCTCCATTGCTCCAAATATGATCTCTGAAGTATATCCTGTTTTCAGCAATAGGGTCTTACCTTCATGTTCTGGGTGGCAATCAAGGGCTGTGGAAATAGCCTGTGTAATTTTGGGGGTCTCTTGAATTATCCTGATCAACAACTCAAAGGAAGGTTTCTCCTGTCTGGCAGTTTGCTGTTTTGTAGCCTTCAACTATGCACACGGACTCGTAGAGATATTATATGTGGAATTTGTCGTTAGGTTGTTAGATTAATATAATTCCCTCTAGTGTTTTACACTAACTAGGCATTATTTATTCTCTCTCTCTCTCTCTCTCTCTCTCTCTCTCTCGACCCTGTCTAAACTTTCTGTGCCTTCCCCATTTACAGTGTCCCATTTCTCCCTTGATAATACCAGTCTCCTGTGGTCCCACCTCTCTTGAACTCCTCTTGTGAAGAGCAGCAAAAATATGAATGTAGAAGTATCTCTACAATGAGTCCTTTAGGTATATGCCAAGGAGTGGTATAACTGGGTCAAATGGTAGATTCATTTTAATTTTTTAAGAATTCTCCACACTTTTTAACAGGCGTTGCACGTGTTTAATATCCCACCAGCAATGAATGAGCATTCCTCTTTCCCCACATCCTCTCCAGCATTTGGTATCATTTATTTTCTTCATCTTAGCCAGTCTGATTGGAGTAAGGTAAAATCTTAGCATGGTTTTAATGTGCATTTCTCTAATTATTAACAATGTTGAGCACTTTTAAGGATGTTTCTTAGTCATCTTTGTTTCTTCTTTTGAGAATTCTCTGCTCAGATCCTTAGCCCATCTTTTCATTATGTCACATGTTTTCTTGATTCTTTGTTTTTGGGAGTTTTTTAAAAAAATAAATTCTGGATGGCAAACCTTATCAAATATGTCACTGGTGAAGATTTATCCCACTCTGTGGGGGATTTTTCTCTTTACTTCTTGGTTATTTCTTTTGCTGTACAGAAACTTCTTTAGTTAAATGAAGTTCCACTTGTTGATTATTGACATTAATTCCTGTGCAACTGATGTGTGATTTAGAAAGTTCTTTTATACAGCTATAATTTCTAGGTTTCTGCCAATCTTTTCTTCTAACAGATTCAGAGTTTTAAGTTTCACATTGAGGTCTTTGATCCATTTGGAGTTGACTTTTGTACAAGGTGAAAGATAACATCTAGTTTGAGTCCTTTACAGGTGGACATCCGTTTTTGCCAGCACCATTTGCTAAAGATGCTACTTTTCCTCCAGTGAGTGTTCTTAGCCCCTTGTCAAATATCAGGTAGCTGAAACTGCATGTACTCATGTTTGAGTATTCAAATATACTACATTGTTCTATGGGTCTACTTTTCTGCCAGTACCATGCTGTTTTTATGACTATAGCTGTGTAATATAGTTTGAGGGCTGGTATAGGAATCATCCTCTGCAGTGTTCTTTGTTCTTGGGGCAGCTTTTGCTATTTTGGGTATTTGGGGCTAAAATATGAATTTTAGGATGTTTTTCCTAATTCTGTGGAGAGTATCATGGTGATTTTGATTCAGATTGCATTGAATCTCTATATTCCTTTTGGTACAGTGTTCATTTTCACAATATTTATTCTTTCAACCCATTAGAACAGGAAGTCCTTCCATCTTCTGGTGTAGTAATCAGTCTCTTTCTTAAAGATCTAAAATTTACATTGTGAAGATCTCTAATTTCTTTGGTCAGATTTATTCCTTGATACTTTTTTTGAGGCTGTTGTGAATGGAAGGGTCTCCTTGTACTCTTTCTCCAGCTGCTTGCTATTGGTGTGTAGAAAGGCTATTGATTTTTGTAGAATAATTTTGGAATCTGCCATTTACTGACTGAAAGTGTTAAATTTCTAGAAGTTTTCTAGTGGAATTTCTGGCATCTCTTAATTTCATGTCATCTGCAAAAAGTGATAATTCGACTTCTTCTTTTCCAATTAGTTCTAATTTCATTTCCTTCTCTTACTTCTCTAGCAAGAGTTTCATGCACTATATTAAAAAGAAGTGGAGATAGTGGACAACCTTGTCTGGTTCCTGATTATAAGGGGAATGTTTCCAGTTTTTCTCCATTTAGACTGATGTTGACTGTGGGTTATTTTGTATATGATTTAATTATGTTGAGGTATGTTTTCTCCAGTCCAATTATCTCTAGAACTTTTAAGACACGTGCATGTTGAATTTTGTCAAAGGCCTTGCCTGCATCTATCTATTTGACATGACCATGTGATTTTTGTCTTTGAGTCCATTTATATGTTCTATGATGTTTGTTGACTTACATATATGACCCAATTCTGAGTCTCTGGAATAAAACTGACTTGATCATGGTGGATGATCTTTTTGATGTGTTTATGTATTCTATTTGTAAGTATTTTATTCAGAATTTTTGCATCTATTTTCATTAAGGATATGGGTCTATAGCTTTCTCTTTTGGTTGTGTCTTTACTAGTTTTGGTATCAGAGAGATGTTGGATTCATAGAAGGAATTTGGGTTTCTCCCTCTGTTTCTATCTTTTAAAATAATTTAGTCAATACTGGATATAAAACTTCTTTGAATGTCCAGTAGAATTTGCTGTGAATCTATCTGGGCCTGGGCTTTCTTTATTCAAGAGATTTTGTATTACTATTTCAATTTCCTTATAGCTTATGGATCTCTGTATGCTTTTGATCTCTTCTTGGTTTAGCTTTGGTGATTCCCATGATTTTAGATACACATTCATTTCTTTAAGGTTTTCAAATTAATAACAGATAAGTTTTTGAAATATTCCCTTATAATATTCTGGATTATTTTTGTTGTCTGTTGTGATGTTTCCCCTTTCATCTCTGATTTTGTTGATTTGGAGTTGTTCTTTCTTTCTTTTGGTTAACTGGGCTAAGGCTCTCTCTATCTTGTTTATCCTTTCAAAGAACCAGGTCATGTATTCATTGATTCTTGGTCATGCTTTCTTTGTTTATATTTCACTAATATATGCTCTAATTTTTGTTATTTCTTCTGTTTGCTGGGTTTGGTTTCATTTGCTGTTCCCTTTCAAGATTCTTGAGTTGCAGTGTTAAGTCATTTGAATGTGATCTTTCTGTTTTTATATGTAGGCACTTAGAGCTGTACATTTTCCTTTTATGACTATCTTTAATGTGTCACAGAAATTCTGTTGTTGTATTGTCCTTTTCATTTAATGTGAGGAACAATCTTATTTCTTTCTTAATTTATTCTTTGACCCTTCATCACCTAGGAATGTGCTGTTTTGTCTCTATGATTTAATGAAGGTACTAGGGCTTCTTCTAATTTTGATTTTAAGCTTTATTTCATTGTGGTCTGACAGAATGCATGGATTATTTCAATTGCTTTGTATTTGTTGAGGTTTGTTTTGTGCTCCAGTATGTGGTTGATTTTGGAGAAAGTTACATGGGGTGCTGAATAAAATGTATTTTCTTTGGTGTTTTGGTGGAATAATCAGTGGATGTCTGTTAGGTCCATTTGATGTATGATGGACCTAACAGACATCTACTGAAGTCAGCAGATGTTTAATTTAGATGTCTCTATATTTATTCTCTGTCTGGTTTATATGTCTAATGGAGACAGTGGAGTATTGAAGGTCCTTACAATTTGTAAGTTGGGACAAATCTGTGTTTTAAGGTCCTGTGGTACTTATTTTGTGAAGTTGTGTGCCCCAGAGTTTGGTGTGTATATGTTCATGATTGTAATATCTTCTTGGTTAATTGTTCCTTTGATCAGAATGAAGTGACCCTCCTTATCTCTTCTGATTAATTTTTGTTTGAAGTCTAGTTTGTTAGATATTAGAATAGCAACTACTGCTTGTTTCTTAGTGCCATTTGCTTGGAATATTTTTTCCATTCTTTCACCTTGAGGTAGAGCTTGTCCTTGAAGATGAGATGGGTTTGTTGCAGACAACAGAAAATTTAATTTTTTTTCTTGATCCATTCAACTATCCTGTATCTTTTGACTGAGGAGTTCAGTCTATTGATATTTAAAGTTATTATTGAAAGATGTGTATTTGTTTCTGTCATTTTAATTTCTGTTTTCATTCCTAGTTTAACTAAGTTCTCAGTTATACTGTCATTGAGATCCTTCTATTACCCTTTGGGTATAGTCATTCATTTCTAAATTTCTTTGTATTTCTTCAAGTATTCTCTGGATGACTGGTCTTTTGAATAGGAATTCTTTCAGCCTATTCATGTAGTGGAAGATTTTTCTTTCCCCTTCAACTATAATAGACATTTTTACTTTGTAAAGTATTCTAAGTTGTCATCTATGGTCATTTAGAACTAGGAATACTTTGGTCCAGGTTCTTCTGGATTTCATAGCTTTTATTGAAAAGTCAGCTGTAATTCTGATGGGTTTTCCTTTATATATGACTTGTTTTTCTTTTGTAGCTTTCAGAACTCTATGTTCTGTACACTTAGTGCTTTTACTATGATGCTGCAGAGAGTTTATTTTCTGGTCTTGTCCATTTGGTGTTTTATGTGCTTCTTTTATTTGTATGGGCATGTCTTTCCTTAATTTGGGGGAATTTTCTCCTACAGTTCTGGTGAAGATAAGGTCAACACCATTATCCTGAGATTCTTCTCCTTCCTCTGTGCCTATGATGCATAAATTTGATCTTTTCATGGTATTCCTCATTTCCTTCATATTTCATTCCTGTGTTTTTAAAAAAATTCTTGATGTTTTCTTGAGTGCTCCAATGCTTCAGTTTTATTGTCTAGTCTTAATATTGTTTTCCACTTCATTCATTCTATTGCTAATGTTTGGTGAGGACATATTTGGGTTTTTAATGTTATTTTCTTTTCATTGTGATCTTGGCATGTGAATTTCTTTTACTGTTTCTGATTCTGATGTGAGACTCAAGTGCTCATTGTTGAACTGAAGTCTGATTTTTTTCTGTATACTCGATGTGACATGGTTGTTTTCTTATTAAGTATGAAAAGTTGGCTTCAGGTTTTCTCTTTTGATTTTATATTGATGGGAGTAGATGACTCAAGTCCAGTTGCTCAGGAATTTCCTCAGAGGTGCAAGCTATGTGAAATCAAATGCTTTCTGACTCTTTCTTAAGATCTGGATCCCTCTAGCCAGCAGGCCCAGCACAATTTTGAAAGATTTCTCAAGCAGAGGCTGAATTCATTCTTCTCTGGAAGTCTGTAAAGATCTGGGCCTCTACTAAAGCACACAGAAAGTTCGCATTGCAGCAGTGGGAGGGGCCACAGATGGTACCAATGTAGGGGGATGGGCACAGTATGATTTGGACAGCTGACAGGCAGAGGCAAGAGGGTAGTCCAGAGATCTGGAGGACTAAGAATAAAAATGTGTCTACGCCTGTGGCTAGAAGGACAGCAGGACGTGGAGTGGGTGAGTTTGGCCTTGCTGCAGCATTAGGGGAGTGGAGATGCAGTTTTACCACGGAAGAAGGCTGGTCTCTGGAATCCAAGGCAAGCTGGGGGTGGGCACTGCTAGGATAGATGGTTGGTCTCAGGATTGCAAAGACAATTTGGAGTGGACTGTGAAGACTAACAAACCAGACTGAAAATAGAGTTGATCTGAATACAGAGCGGTCCGGAGATCCTGGGTTCTAAGAGCTATAGTGGGCCTGTGCCCAAGGCTAGAAGGAGAGCAGGATGAGGGCTGTTGAGTGGCTAAATCAGTAGGGGAGTGGAAAAAGAGTGGGTGGGGTCAGACTTACAATGGAAGAAGATTGCTAACAGGAATCCTAGGCAGGTAGGGCTATTTTTTTGTATTTTTTATTTTATGTGTAGGAGTGTATTGTCAGCATGTATTTAAGTGTACCCATTCTGTGCAGTGCCCCTGGAATCCAGAAGAGGGAGTCAGATCCGCTAGAACTGGAGTTAGGACAGTAAGGTGCCATGTGGGTACTGGGAATAAAAAACCAGGTCCTCTGTAAGAGCAGCCAGTTCTCTCAACTGCTGAGTCATCTCTCTGGCCCCTGAAGTGTTTATATAGTGTATAGAAGCATTTTCTTCCCATATAGTTAGATGGAATACCATAGGAAAACAAATATGTGAATATACTGTCAACATTAGCAAAATTCCAGAAGGTAAAGAGAATAAATTTGCTCCCATTTCAACTCACCTAAGAAATACCGGAAAAAATATTTATGGTGAAATGATTAAGATTTTAAACATTTATTTCATATGGAAATGAACTCAATTTGTAGTCAAGAGTCATGAGTTCCATCCCTGATTTTCCTCCTTGCTAGGTGAGTGAAAGTAGCCAATCATCTACCATCTCTCAGTCATAATTCCATTGGTAGCAGTCTAGAGATACGAAGAGCCACTTTATATAGATGCTATGAGACTTAATTTAGGAAATGTGAAAGCCCACCACAAGTTGCTGGATAAATGCTACACAGTAATAAAATACATGTGACAATATTTTGTCAAATTGGGCATCATTGTTCCACATGATATTTTTATTGAACTGCAGCATATAGAGCTTCACATGATAGGAAGGGTGAAATATGTATTAGAAGCTTACTCGGCAATCTATTCTTCCTGAATATGAATATTTTTCTGGAGTTCTAAAAAAGGAGATGTTAGTTTTAGATATTTCCTTCTGGTTATCTGTTGGTTTTGATACTGAAACTATGGTTGACATAGACAAAATCTGTACAAAGTCTGCACAAGGTCAACTATAAAACATGGGCAAATTCTCAGTTACCTGAGAGGTCTTTAAAGAGTGAGATATATGTTAGTCGAAATTTTATTTTTTCCCAGGTAGTCTTAAAGGATTGTTGGTTTACATTTACATCACAGCTCGTACTGCTTCTAGGAAGCGAATATTTGACTGTTTTTCCCCAGTTTTTCCAGTAAACAGGAACAGATGTTTCAAGGTTGAAAGCATTTGTTTCTCTTGCTCTTGCCACCAAAGGAGTGTTTTTATCAAGTGCTATCTAAATGGAATAAAATGTATAAATATATGAAGCAGGCATGGGGTATATTAATAAATATATTTAATTTCGCTATAAAAGATAGCATAAGAATTTCAGTAATTATCTTTATTGTGTCTTTTTGCCAATTTAAATTGTATTTCTAGTGTTTGCATAAAATGTTGGCATATAGACTATCTGAGTGAACAACTTTGAATTTAAAAACTGTTTCAGGGGACTGGGGAGATAGCTCAGCACTTAAAGAGTAGTGGCTGCTCTTCCAAAGGACCTGGATTTGGATCCTGTTGGGTCCCTTGACCAGCAAGGAAAAACCACACTCCAGACGTACCAGTTGCAAGCAGTTTTATTCAGTCCTTCTTCCAAGACAGCAACTCTTCCCCCAGACAGTAACTTGAACTCTCTCTCTCTGCAACTCGAACTCTGCGCCTTCCTGGGCTTCTTCTCCTTTTATATCCCCTAGCTTAGCCAATCACCTAAAAGTTCAAGGTGTGTTTGGGGAGCCTCCAATCATGGTAAACATCACAGGCAGGTCACAAGGCCTGCATACTTTTAGCAACCAGTTATACTTCCTTCCTGTAACCTTGGCAACCTCCCCGCTCTAGGAGGAAGCAGCAGCAGGATGCCATCTTTATTTCTCCCCACAGGATCCCAACATCCATTCATGGTTATCCGTAACTCCAGTGCCAGGGGATCTGATGCCTCCTTCTGGCCTCCATATGCATTGCATAACACGTATATTTATATACATGCAAGAAAAACATTCATACACATAAAAATTTGAAAATTAATTTAGAAAGCAGCTAGAATGAGAAACATATAAGTAAGTTGAATATTTTCCAGGCAACACAAAGAGGAAGAAATGCTTTATTATTATTATATTATTATTATTATAATCATCATTATTATTTATACATGGGTATGTTCTTTACTAATATTTTAAATAAATTACCATAATATTTGTTCAAATTTTACCTATCGGGTGAATAATATGTCTCTATAAATAAAAGGTATGTTAAATTTCAATTTGGCCTCTTGGTAGCCGCTGGTTTCCTTGATCACTCTCTTTTTCAAAACCCCTCTTTTCAACTAGATCCATTGATACTGAGCTTTCTTTCAACCTTTGAAATTGTCCTACCTTGGACTCAAAAGCAAGAATTTTCATTGCTGTGGAGCTTCTTGGAGCTCTCCTCTCCTTGATTTTTCCCTCATCATCACTGTAAAGGTATGCATTGTCCACAGCCATCCTGTGCCTTTGCGCTGAGCCTCAGACCTTTACATACAATCGTCAAGTCAAATTTCTCATTCCTTTGAATGTTTCAGTCTCATCTCGAGTTGAATTTTCCAACATCAATGTCCCATTATACAAAAATCTCTCTCTCAAAAGCAAGAGCACAACACTACTCAATCATTGTTCTTTCTTCATTATGCCTGGTGTTGGTGGGGTTCATCACATTCACTCTGGGGATACAAGTCTGCAGCTCATCTATGGTTCTCTCTTCTCACTTGCTTGTTATAGCTTCAAGTTCTAAAGATTGAGAACTTCAATCGATTTGCCAAACACACCTAACTATTGTTATTTTACTAGCCTCTCTGCCGTATTTCTATTTTCTGTCATCCTGACTAAAGCATTGTCTTATAATCCTGTTGCTTAGTGTCTACAATAGACCCTTTCTAATATGTTCTTCAGACTGTAACTGCTGTATCATTCTTAAAGCACATTTATGATATTTTTTACACTTTACCAGATTTATTAAAGCTATTTGACTATTACTTTCTATCTGTCCTTAGAAAGGAGCCCTGATTACGCGTCATCACGGAACATGTGCCAAGCTTTCCATCTTCCATCACCTTGCTATCTGCTTTCTTCATTCTTTCATGCTCTCCAGTCTTCAAGGTTTCTGCAGCTGTTACTCTTGACTCTTGAAAATTTGGTTGAACTGGAAGATACCAAGGAGAAGAGGAAAGCTCGTTTCTGGGTGTCAGTGAGGAGAGGAACACGTGGGAGACAAACATAGAGAGCAAGGCATGCTGAGAAAGAGAGCTGCACCATGCAGAGGTTGGGGGCAAATGGGATTCAAAGAGAAAGGAGGCAGACAGCAAGTAGAGGACACATTCTCTTTCTGCTTCCTCATGGGGCCAGCTTCTCTGTTCTTTGACACCCTGTCAGTCATGATGGACTGAAGTTTCTAACCATAAGCCAAAATAAATCTTTTCTCCCTTAAGTTGTCTGGTTCGGGGATTTTGTCATAGCAACAAAAGCCTGACCTCCAGAGTTTCCTTTCATTTTCTCTAGCCATCTGTCCTTCTCAGTTGCTGGGTGCAACCTGAAGCGTTCTTACCGGTGTCCTCTCTTTTCCTCAATATTGGCTCAAAAAAGCTTTCTGCAGAAATGTTTGCCCAGACACTCCTGTCTCTTCAGGTTCTCTAATCAAACACTGTGCATACAAGACTCTCCTAAGATATTTGTCATTGCATCCTTTCTGTTAAAGCCCTACGAATAAGGAAAGTCTCCATCCCAATATCTGGATATGAAGAGCCACTTCTGTTCTCACTACCCAGCAAGGCCTGGCTTATGGTGTTTGGTCTTACTGATGTCAATGATGAAGAGCCTTGCATGCCATTACTTTAATACAGCAGTGCTGTTTGGTACCTGTGCATTTTCTGTTTTTTTTAATTTTGTCCACATTCCCTTTCTTAATGACATCAAGTTTACTCAGAACTTACCTTGTAAAATCCTCTTAATAACAATGAGAATGAGAATTCATATGGCGATTTTGTAGAAAGTATTTATGTCTCAAATATGGTTTATGTGCAAAATTTTGCCTAAATCGTCCAACTTTCTTTTAAAAAGGGAATTTTAAAGCAAGAGTACCTAGACTTGTATTACACCCATGATGTTAAATTGAAATGAAATACCATCACATTGCCTTGTCCTTTAGAGTCTATCAGAGCATGAAATCAATATTACCATTAGACCAAGTGCAGTCAGATATTATTTCCAATCCTGGTTATGTGCTGTAACCTACATTTTCTATTTCATGATGCTTTTCCATATACATTCTTCTGAAAATCTCTAAAAAATCCATAAACCATCTAGAATTATCAAATGGTCACTGTTGAACTGAATAGTATTAAATTTGGAATATGATGCATGACTCACGTAATGGGACATAATTGTCTCATTGTGCATCCTTTTCTCCTACATTCAGAATGATAAAATCACAATTGAATACACGCAGCAGGATGCAGGGGTGTGAGAACTGACCCAGTGTGACCGAAAGTGTGGCACAATTTGACAGTCTGATTAGTGGATGACATTAGCCTGATGGAATGGGGCAGGCATAAGGAGGAAACACTGAGCAGCCTGATTAAGGCCCCAAAGAGCACAAAGAGAAAGGGAGAGGGAGAGGGAGAGGGAGAGAGAGAGGGAGAGGGAGAGAGAGAGAAAGAGAGCGAGCGCACTCTTAGGGACACATTAGTAAGCTGAAATTGGGAACTTAGCTAAGGAAATTTAAAAGAACAATACAGTCCATCATTCATCAGAGAAGAAACAATATAATTAAACAAATGCTGGGAGTTGCTGCTTCACAGTAATGAATATATTTTTTAAAAAACCTCTCTCGGATCCTGGAGAAAACCAGTGATCTTAGATGGAAAGGACCTGTGGTAAAAGATTGCCCTCTATAGCTTGGGAACAAATTAGTGAATATTAAATGCTAAAAATGTGACTCTAGTCTTCCTAGTCTCTTCTACTAAGAGAGTGAAAATGTTCCTGTGAAAACAAGGGTCCTATATTCGTCTGTAACTCACGAAAATTGTTGAGAGGATACATAGCAACATGTACAATTATACTTTAGGCAGAGATATAACTTAACTGAAATTATGTAGTGATCAAGGAAAAATTTATGACACATTGTTTTAAAATATTTTAACATTGAAACATATTGATAAATGCTATTAGACATAATTACAACTACAGAAAAATAGAATTTGAAAACAAAGGGTGAAAAATTAAAGGGAAAATTTAGGGAATGAGTCACCGGTAGGATTCATGTTACTGTATCTCTGTGGATAAAAAACAGTCCCTGTTCTGGAAGGTAAGAATACAAGCCCTCAAGGCTCCTGAAATACAATGATCCATTTACCTTTGAATTAAAAAAGGGTCTGTAAACAGCAATTCATAGAAAAGTTATCTACTGAGACAGGTGCAATTCCAAATAGCACCAAGCTGGATGTATCCTGTCTTCACTTCCGTTGCATTGTTCTGGAAATCAATGGCTGTTGTCTTGGCCTTCTTGCAACATTTATAATCTCAGGTGCAGAATACCTATAATGCAGCCTCAATATGAAGCACTGCAGATTTTAAATACTTTTTTTGAAACAGTGTCTCCTTGTATTCCTAGCTGGCCTGGAACTCACTATGTAGACCAGGTTATCCTCTGTCTCGCAGAGATCTACCTGCCTCTGTGTCCTGAGTGCTGGGATTGAAACACATGCCATCATGCCTAGCTGAATAATTTTTTTAATATAAGTTAAGCGTTTCAACCTTGCTGTGCTAGCTAGCTCATTTGCAATCTGCTATTGTATGTGTTTTCTTCTCTTAATCATCTCTTCCAAAGATAGGGTTAGGCTTAGTTATCATTGTATCACAAAGAAGTCTTCACCCAGTTCTTTGTATAAACTGACACCTGAAACTTTTAATGGGCTCAGTTTTCATAAATCATCAGTACAAAGTTAGAATAAGACCTGGCCTAGGAGAAGATATCCTGGTGGGCTATGAAGGGCTGTGTGCAGGTATGTGTACTGGAGAGCAGTGAGATCAGGTAAGAGAATTTCCCTCCAATGTTTATGGGCAATGGTTTTAGAGATAACAAAGAAGCAACACTACACCAATTAAAGATACAAACGTCAGTTCCTGTGGCACATTCTAGGTTGTCTGTGTACTCAGCTTCAGGAGGGACATGACATGGTGCAGTGTAGATGCCTCTCAATGCGAAGTCACCTCTTTCTCTCTGTGGACTCAGGGAAGGCATGTCATGGTGTTATGCTTGCATCAGCCAGCCCTTCCAGGGCCACTGTGGAGATTTCCCATTGTCATTGCCACTCAATCATATTTAATCATCATCCACACTCAGTAACTCATGCTAGTTTTATAATTTTTATTCAACAAATGACATACAGATTTGGCATAGTAATTACTGAATATTTCTTTGCCCTTTTAAGGACAAAACACATATTTACATAATTGTTATTCTTCAGAGCTAAAAGATTTATTTCAGATCTTTCAAAGACAGTTAATATTTGCACATATAATGCCAAGTTTTAGAAAGATATACTTTCACATCTCAGTGAAAAATTGTATAATGGCTTTGGTCAAAATTATCCAATTTGATAATTGTCTACATAGAAAATTTTCAAGAAATTATGTACTTAAATTAAAATTACTTATTATGGTGTTGGAAAGATAGCTCAGAGGTTAAGCACACTGGCTGCTCTTGCAAAGGACCTGGGTTCATTCAGTTCCCAGCACCCACTTGATGTAACTCCAGTTCCAAGGGATCAAGTATCCTCTTCTGGCCTCCACAGACATTGTACAACATAGGTGCATGTACATTCATGCACGTAAAACATTCATACACATAACAAATAAGTTGTATCTTATAACCAATTGTATAAAATAATTCAACTTGTAAAATTCCATACAGTGTTTCATGCATCTAAAATAAATAAAGGCACACTAGAAACAGAAACCATGGGATTCACTCTCGCTTACTGAAGAACAGCCTAGGTAATTAGTTTTCCATAAATCTTTGAACATAAAAGGGAAAAAATATCCTCATGGCATTTAGCCTTCAAAGGAAACTTAGGAAAGAAGGCTTTGAATCAATTTCTTTTTGAAAGTCGAGCTAAATGAATTCTATTCTAAACTTCAGCTGTGCTGTTGTGGAAAAGGAAAAGCTGCTATTTGAAACCAGGTCAAGTTCATTGCCTGCTGGCCACAGGCAACTGTTCTCAAGTATTTGCGTTTTATTCCCCCACCTGCAACATGATAGCACCAGCTGTCCTGCCTCTCAGATGCCTGTGCTCATCTTGTTACTTCCGCCCATCTAAATGGATGTCCAAGAAAGAGCATGGAATGTGCTTCCTGTCTAATACGTCTGTCCACTGGCACAGTACCCAGTCAGTTATGTAGAACAGTGCGAATGGAGCACAAAATGCCACATTATTTAGGAGCTCATGACTATGCAGCGAACACTTACCATCTGTAGGAGCACCTCAGAAGGGCGTGTGCTACCTTCCATGATCAGCATTTTGTGGCTTCTGAGAGATGAATTTAGGAATCACTGAATACTAAAACATTTATCTTGTACATGCTAAGTATAGTTCATTACAAACTCCTATCAAGACTGATAGACACTCACAAGGTCAACAGCTCTGGGATGAATGAGCAGTGTACAGCAGTGACCCCCGCTGTCCTAGAAGGTCTTTGTGAGGAAACGAGTCTCCCTTGAGTACTTGTGATGAAAATTCATTAGTCATCTTGTCAGTGAATTAATCATTCACCCTCTGCACCCTACCGTTGCCTAATTGTTTTCAAGCTGGCGTTTCTGCCCATATCTTGACCTTGGGTGTGCATAGATCTCAGTGTACTTCAGACTTCTTTTATCTTTAACACTACTGATTCTGTCCTCGAAGACACAGCCCTCCCTCGGTGTCAGAGACGCACCATCACTTGTCCATTTCATAATGTGGTGATGCCCGCTCTGTCTCCTTCACTAACTTTTCTCCTCATTTCTCTAAAATATGGGGCTATCTAAGAAGCAGGACTTCCTTCAGGGTCTGTACTACCTTTCTCGTTTAACTGTGACTTCTTTCCTGATAATATCAGTTAAGGCAAATGCTTATATTAATATGAATCCTGAGATCTCTCATGCCCATTCTTTCAGTTTGCAATTTCTTTGTATATTTTCTGTGGAAATGATAAGGAATTGAAAACTACACATAGAAAATAAATGTGAGTTCCTGTGTATAACTGAGGGCTGTATATGAGTACAGTGCCAGACAAGGAAACCCCTTCAAGGTATCAGAGAATTCCAGGACACTCAAAATAATCCAGACTATTAGGGAACTATCAGCTTGGATACACTGGTTTCTTATTAGACAATCTTGCCTTTTGACCTCTAGGTCTAAAACATGTCCTACACACCGTGTCGAGGGTTTCAGGTTTGATTTGCTAATTCTCAAACACACCCATGTTCATTCACTACCTCTGGGTGGAATCATGGTCAGGTGCCCAGGTCACCAGGGCAGATGATTCAGTGAGCTTGCATTAGCTTTTTGGTTGCAAGGTTAATTAAACTTCATTAGTTTACTGTCTGTGCATTGTATAGTTACTCCTATTCCTACAGAGAAGATCCTCCTACTACCACTTTCCTAGGCCAGTGTTCTAAATGGCTCAGGGATTTCTAAATTCTCAGGCAAAGGTAGCTCTCACCACTCATCAGAGATGCTTCTTTTTCCAACAGATGGAGAAAGTTCCACAACTGGTCAAAATGCAGAGAAAAAGTGACTGTGGGTGCTCATCCCTAAGTGATACACATACAATGTAACCTCTACGCCTAAAGCTCAGAGCGCATGGGGAAAGAGGGAGGGAAATATACCAGCGAGAGGAAGAAGATGCCTGCTGCCAGTTACTGCAGTCCAGACACGGTAGGGAAATCCCCCGACCGTGAAGCCTCCAGAGCATGCTAATATGACGAGATCTGCATAATGACAAAACCAGTTGACATGCCAAGGTGAATGAGGAAAATGTCACAGGGTCCCACCTCAAGATGAAGAGCTACATGCAACAATGGATGACCAGGGAGGAAGAATTGTCTGGGAAAGATCAAGCAGGACATCAGGAATGTACAGGGAGCAGGTGTTTTATGTAGGTTGCAGACTGGTCCAGCTGGCTATTCAGTGGGCAGTGTTCCAATTCCTTGCTCCTGGCTCAGGGTTCCTTCAACTTCAGCTGTTCTCAGGGACAGCATCTCTGAGACACCAGGTGAGTCATTCCTCTGACAGGCTCCTGTGGAGCCGTTAAGGGAAAGTCATCTACCAGGGTCCCAGGAAGGCTAAGTCCCAGAGAGAAGGGAGGAAAAAGCCATCTCTAGTTCCACTTTCCTGGCCCAATGCTTCACAGATATTTCAGGGTAGATCAGGAAGAACAGTGGGAGTGTATACTGGAAGCAACTATTTCACTTAGGCTACAGCCTGGTTCAATGGGCTCAGGCCTCCAAATCTGGACCCCAAAGGGAAGTAGCACCGATCTTTTGTGTCTTAGGCACTGGGAGACTTATATACAGTCTCCAAGTTAGGCAAATCATTATAAATTTAGAAAGAAAACAAATGTTTAAAAAAATCCTGTGTCTGAAAAATCATTGCAGAAGTCTCTACCTGAGACAAACAGAATTGAGGAAGTTTCTTCAGGACACTGGCTGAAGTTCTAGCTATCTGTGTTAGAGTTCCAACCATAACCTTGTCTGCTGAAATTTGCTGACAGAGACAGAGGGAGAAATGAGAATTAAAATTCATACTTTGTTAAATATTCCATTTAGCTACATCAGAATCTGCTTTCTTCAGGGACCTGCTCCCTGGAACGTTATTTAATCCCAAGTGGTCAGCAGTAAACACAAGTCAGACATGCGTAAATAAATGGACTCAGTGCACCATGTGTGTGAGTGTGTGTGTGTGTGTGTGTGTATATTTATAAATATATGTGTGTATATAACAATAATCAAAGGTGAGGATAAGAAATTGGAAGGGAGTAGGGGCACGGGAGGAGTTAGGAGGGTGGAAGGGGTGAAAATGATGCAAATACAATATTCATGTATAAAATTCTCCAGAAGATTTTTTTAAAGTATTTGAAAAGGAATTGTCTGTTCACTCAAACTTCTGAAATTACTTAAATGGATAAACCAGCATTGTTTTTCTCTCTGACTTTTTGCATTCCCATTGACTCCAATACATAAGATAGTGGGATTTAAGGAGCTTCATTTTTCTGTAAAATATGTTCCAAAAATATATGCTTCCTGAAACCAGGGGAAAGTCTTGTGAGGTGAGAGACTTCTCTCTGCTTGTTTACTGTGGATTCAGTTCACTGTGGATTTAAGGACGCTCCTCTTGTAGGTGTCTCACCAAGCTATACTGGAGTAGCTCTAATGAGGGAAAGAGGACGAGAAGAGGAAGAGGAAGAGGCTGAGGAGCTGGAAAAGGCTGAAGTCACAGTGTAAGTGAGATTGAGCACATCTGCAGCTTGTGATGGCAAAACTACTTCCAGTGTGTACAGTGAAATAAATATTCTTCCTCTGGATATGATTCCAGTCTTCATAAGGAGACGTCTCTGGTTTGAACACCACTTGAGAAACACCTTTTTCACTGGGCATCTCTGAGCCTCCGAACCTTAAGTTGCAGTGTGTTCATGCGGATTCTCTTCATTCCCAGCCAGCCACAAAGCTCTTCATAAGCCTGCTCCTCATTTTGCACCCAGCACACATGACTCAAAATAGTTTCTCAGTAACTGTGTAGAATCCATGGCTGACAGTAACTTAACAAGCCTTATGTTGCTACCTGGCTACTGCTTAAAGAAGCCCCCAGTTTTCCTAGTTATGTCCATTTCACAGAACCGCACCTGCAGTCTGTACGCCATTGAAATGGGTGTGAGTAGAAAGGAAGGGTTTTGGTGGTTTGTTCTACTTATCTGAGGGAAATTAAAAACACAATATCAATGGATCTCGTTAAACAGAAATTGTTGGAGAAATGTGCATCTCATGGAGTGTCATATTAATTTTGCTTTTAATTTAAAAATGTGGTATTTTAAAATCGGCGTAGTTCTCATGGATATTTATTTAGTTGCTTTCCACACATACATATGCACATACAAATACATACATTCCAAGATGTCTGCCTATGCCTTCCCATAAAACACACAGGGTCTTTTGAAAAATTTATCTTTTCAGTTCCAACGTGTTGACTCCATCCGTTCTGTACCTTCCGAGAAGGGCTGTAGGGCCGCATTGTAGAGCTTGATGAATTGGCCCAATGTTGATACAGAGGTTTTTGGCATCTGTCTGTCTCTGAAAAACTGAGAGGGTTTCTCATAACAGGCTTAGAAAGTCAATCTGCTTTGCTTCCAGTCACTGTCCCAGAGCATGAATTTTATTAAGTATCACATGATTAAGCACCATATCAATTATATTTTGATGTATGACTATTAAAATATTTAAGTCTTTAATATTATCACAGAATGAGACCAGATTTTAAAATGGCCTAAGAATGTTTTTTTAATTCATATTCACACATTTTGAAAATATGTAAAAGCATACATACGTCAAAAGCAGTTTGGCACTAAAATGTGAAAGGTTTGAGTGGAAGAAAACATCAAACAGTATCTGGTTTTCCTTTGAAGGGTAACATGGTCCCCTGTGGGAAGGTGGACTGTCTCTATGATCTGACCAGGAGACATTAGCATTCCAGCTTTCCTTACACTCAGCATTTCAGTGTTCTTCCTAGGAGGAGGAGCAATCCTCTGTCCCCAAGTGCATGTCACCTTGTAATTGATGATGATAAGTTCTTTTTCCCTTTGGAATAGACGCTAGTGGAGATTAACTTCTGCAATTGAGATAGGCAAGGTCAGGAATCCTCTATATTTCATGAGAAAGAAACGAAAAGTATGAGCACAGTCTTTATAAGTGACAATAGTTAACAATATTTCTGTCAACGTGTCAACACAGTCAGGATGAATGAGGCCACATCCTCATGCTGATGGCAAACGGAGGTGTCCCGTTACTTACTTCTCATTAACGTACACTTAGAGTGAGGACCTGGCATCCTCCGCATGGTAAGGAGCCACAAGGCTTCACCTCTATTTGACTGACCTTTTAACAAAATGTCATAACACATCTAACAAAAACAGTGGGCCAGAGCTTTGATATACAAAACTCCTCTGACTACATGGAGTTTCCCAGAAGCCATGGTTTTAAGAAAAAAGGTCTAGGGGCTGGAGAGACAGAATAGCAGTTAAGAGCACTGGTTTCTTGCATAAGACCAGGGTTCAAATCCCAGCACCCACATGGTGACTAACAACCATACATAACTCCAGTTCCAAAGGAAATCTGACGCCCTCTTCTGTACTCTTCAGGCGTTGCAAGGCATGGGTGTACTTACACTTATGCAGGCATAGCATTCATACACATAAAATAAAAATAATAAATAAATAAATAAGGTCTAGATCAATGACATGCTGTGTTCAGTAGTGTCGCAAACAATGTTGTGGGGCTAAGCTGATCTTCTGTAACTGTACCGTGAATGACACCTGGTTGGCGAATATACTTCCATAAGAGTTGCTGATCAGTTATATAGAGGAAGGGATGCTGTGTGCACATAAGGGACACATCTTTCTCTGAGATCATTTCAGTGGTCGCCTAGATATAGGATGAGCAATAGCACTCCAAGAAACTGATGAGATCTGACATGGTGGACATACTGGAACATTCCCTAGGCATCATACCTGTGACCTGGACCACTGTTGAACCAGCAACCTAAAGCTGGACCCCAGGTATACTAGGGACCTGCCAGGGACTGTAAATGCTTCTGCGTTTATCTGCAGCATGTGTATGTGTTTGTGCTTGTGAAACATTTTGAGAATTTGTTTTGATCATGACAAATGTGGCATTATTACTTCACCACCACTCTGTTGTGATCAACTCTCTGAATTTGCTAAAAAGGAATTTTATAATGAATTGTTCTACACTTCCTTTTAGCCCAACCTGGAGGGGTGCAAGAATGCCAAACAGGAGAGGCTGTAAACTTGTGCAGAGTAGCATTGCCTTGAGGGTCGTTCTTTGACCCCTTTAGAGGCTTCTGCTGGAATTGCTTGCTGCTCTCTGGACAGGCACTACCTTAGGCAGGCCTGATTATCTCGCTGTGGTCATCTTCTTCCTTGGTCTAGCGAAATGTGTTCTAGCCTTATTTCAATGATGTTTTTTTGAGATTGTGTAGGATATCAACCTCAGGACACAAAACTCCAACTCCAGATCCAGGGAAGTGGTGGAGTACATACCAAATGGACTAGCTTTGCCACGGGGTTACTTGGGGAAAACAGTGGGCTGCAGGTCAGCTCCCTGGGTGGATTTGGGAAAACCCTGCTCTCAATAATATAATATAATATAATATAATATAATATAATATAATCTCAATATAATTCTCGATAATAAATGTTTTAGCAACCTAAGCTTAGGCTCTACTCAAGTTCCCTCACACCTAGAAACAGGGAGTTATTAACTGATGTACCCAATGAGACTTGTTATCCTGGGGTATGAAATCCAGGGTGAACTGCTTTTCTGGTGCTGATAAACTGTAGTGCAAGCAGAATATGCACAAACATGGATCTCTTCACCACGAGCAGCTTTCCTGATACTCAAGTGGTGGAGTGGCCTTGGATGCTATTGTAGTAGTTATCTCCTATTGCTATGATAAAATCACTGACCAAATGAACTTGGGGAGGAAAGGATTTATTTGACTTAGAGCTTGTAGTCCATCATCAAGAGAAGACAAGGTGGGAACTCAGGACAGGAACCTGGAGCTGGGGACTGAAGCACAGACCACAGACCATGGAGGAACGCTGCTCACTTGCTTGCTCCTCTGGCCCATGCTCAGCCTGCTTTCTGATATAATGCAGGACCACCTTCCCAGGGGTGACACTTCCCAAAGTGGCCAGGCCCTCCCCACAACACTCAACAATCAAAAAAATGCCCCACAGATATGGCTGTAGGCCAACCGAATGGAGGAAATTTCTCCAATGAGTTTCCCCCTGCCTAGGTGTGTCAGGCTGACAACTGAAGCTCTCCAGCACACCTAGGCCTCTGTTGCCTCTTGTTGCCTGTCTGTAATAAAATGGTTTCACATAATGGAGAGAGAGAGAGAGAGAGAGAGAGAGAGAGAGAGAGAGAGAGAGGATTGAGAGGAAGAGAATGTGTGTGTATATATATGTGTAACGTCAATGGATTCTGACAAACTGTTAATCAATGCATAGTGAATATGCTTCACAGTTCCAACAAAAGCAAATTCACATGATTAAATGACAGTGTTAAAACATGTACATATATTCACATGAATGAATTAACGGTCCAGAATCCTGTTTTCCTCTCACTAATTTGCCTATATTGACCCCGTGCTTGTTCAGCCAAGTCAGTCAGCTAACAGCTGACTTCAGTGATGGGAGCAGGACCAATATCATCACCGACCTTAGCTGAATTTAGAAGAAAGCTCAGACCAGACTGTGGTAGCATTAGTGAATAGCTTCTCTATTTCTCTCTTAAAATTCATGAGGTGTTCATATAAATCAAGCTTCCTCAACCTCATTGCTTCAAGAGCGGTGATCTTTAGTGTGAAGGTGAGAAAGGAAAATAAAGCAAACGAAACTGCTAAGAAGTAGATCTGGTTTCTGACCAAAGCCCAGTTGGAGTCACTGCACGAAGTTTTCTTGGTTACAGACTCTATGCTAAACTGGATATTTTTTTAGTATCTTAAATTATAAAAATTATAAATATGTTATAAAGTAAGTGAACTTCCACAAAGTATTTCTTAGATCATCACATAGATCTGTAGCTCTGTGTGAACTCCTGTTGACTTTTCCTTTTGAAGCCATGGTTGTTTGCAGAAAGTTTTACTGAAGCTCTTAACAAAATAAAATGAAGATTAGCATAGACCCTAAGTGGTGCAGGGGTCCTTTTTGGCAGCAGAAGGCTGGAAGAAAAATTCAGAGCATATGGAAGGCTGACCTCAGATGGTCTGGTGTTTGGATCAATGTGGGAAGAACAGGCACAGGGAAAGACACATTCTCCCAGATTTTCTGTGTCCAGACACTGCCAAATCTAAGCCTGTGAACTTTACTGACTCTTCCTTGCTGTTTAATTTGATCTACATAAGATTTTTGAAAATACTTGAGTGATTACTATTTTTGTTTGTGAACTTCTGCCCTAAAGATTTTTTTAAGTCACTAACAACATCTTACATCTGTCTTTCCTTTTTTATTGAGATTTGTGCATTTCATATAATACCTTTTAGTCACATTTAGACCCCTCCCCCTCCTCATAGACTCCCACCAGGTTTCAGGTATTCTGTCATATATGTTAAGTCCTATCCAGTCAAGCGTTTGTACCTGATGTTCACCCACTGGAGTCTTGTCAGCGTATCTAGAGCCACTTCCTTAAAGAAGGTTTTCTGTTCTCCACCACACAGCAATTGTTTGCCAGTTGTTTCTTGGCTAGGGTTGGGGCCTGCTGCCCATTCCCACCCCCTTATTCTGGGTTTTTGACTGATTGAGTAGAATCTTGAGTGTTTGTTACCATTATTGTAAGTTCATGAAAAAAAGTTTCCGGAGGTCTGGAAGCCTTTCTTTCCTTATATTTATGCATCAGTACTGACTCTTACAATCTTCCTGTCCCCTCTTCCACAATGGTCCCTGAGCCATGGATGGGTAAGTTTTAGTATAGACGTCTTATCCAGTAGCATTCACTCTAGAGCCTCTTATTCTCTAAAGCTTAGCCAGTTGTAGTCTCTGTGCATCATTTACTCTATATGAGAAGGCTGCCCTGGTGAGAGTTTAGGGGTGTATTAGTATTATGTCTATCCCCTGTCCTTCTCTGTTCATGAGCCTTAGTTATAGAGGTCCCACTGTAGATGTGTCACTTAGGGCTGGGCATCTCTCACACATATATTCTCTGTGTGTGACCAGTTATGGAACTCTGTAATAGCTCCATCTGTTGTAAAACAGAAGCTTCATTGACGACTACTGTCTGGTGTACTTGTCTGTTAATATAAGGATCCATATTTAACATATGGTAAGAAATTTCATTTGTCTAGAGATACGAATAGGTAAGGTTTTCTCTAGGATCTATGACCTCTCCAGCCATGTTTGTTTGGCTATATTTACAGTACCCCCAGTGAATTCCCTCCCACTGAGAGGGCTTTAAGTTCAATCAGAAAGCTGTTGATTACCTCTAAACTCTTATCTGACAAAAAGCAGCTTCATGGATCGAGCTTGTTTTGACTGAGAACTTGTGAGTCCCATACAGAAGCAGTGAAAACTACAAACAGGAGTCTACAGAATGTGTGAGAGGACATGGAGATGGCATAGCACCCACTGATGTCTCATGGGTACAGGAGGTAGGCAGGGCTGTAGAGGCAGTGGTACCAAGTGGGGATCCTCAGGAGGAATGTACAATAACTTGGAGTCCACTTTTTAAGAATAATAAAATTATGAGCTGGACTAATGGATAATATAAGCAGCTTCAAAAACCCTGCAGTGTATTTTGAAGCCATATTTTACCTCTTACCATATTTTATCTCATGATCAAGGAAAGGTCTCCCAAAAGGAAAAAAAAAATCAACAGATACTCACAGAAAACACTTTTGGTTTCTAAATGAGAATAACTCTCAAAGCGTCATGTATCAAGTTCCTCTGAGATGAAACAGTCCACTTGAGGGAAGTGCCTTTAGTCTGGGATGTTCTAAAGCGAGGGGGAGCGTCCCAACCACTGGGGAGCTTGTCAAGACTTAGGAAGTTTTAAAGGGGAGCTGATTAAAACTCAGGAAGTAAACCACTCAGAAGCCCTGAGAAGCATCTGTTCTGGCCATGCACAAGGCTACACCCTCCCCTTGGTCATACAATCAGTAAAAGCCACTGAGGAGACAGAGACTAGCCATCTGCCTGGAAGTGCCCAGCCTAGCTAGCTGCTGAGAAGACATACCCTGGGACCCGATGTCTTGTCAGCCATCAGCCATGCTGGATGGGCATTCTGTGGTGCAGTTGCCTTTGAACTGTCTGTGCACCTGTAGGTAACCACTCACCCTGTTCTTCTAAGGAACCCAGACACCTCATGCGTTCACCAAGTTGTTCTTGGTGAGATCCTTATTTTAGTCAGTGGTGGGCTACGTGAGTGGTGTGTGATGTTTGTTCACGTATCCACAGAAGCAGTGTTACAGAACAGATGGATGGCGTGGTCTCTAGAAATGCCTCTCAATTTTGACAAACTGATTATGTAAAGTATATAATGTAGTGCCTGGTGATGCTTTGGAATTAAAATTGTCGCTTTAATAAAAACAGCAGGTATTTTTTTTTAAATATTAAGTTAGGACTTGGAATTTTATATTAATATTTTGAGTAAACTAATTTTATCATTAAAAGTTTTCTGACATGACATTTAATTTTTTATATGTTAAGAAAAATAATCATCATCCAAGAGCTCAATCAGAAGTAATGCCAATGTAGTGACTTTGAGTAGAGTTCAGCACCTTTTGTATATATTTATGAATTTGATGTTTCTTTGTAAGAATTGCACATAATACTGTAAAAAAGGTCTTTCTCTCCCCATGTCTATATTTAGAGTGTATTTGATTAAATTTTTTTCTCTTAGATATGCGACCTTGAATGCAGTCCCAGTGTTTGGTTACAGAAGATTAAGAATAGATACCACGTAATACCAGAGATTTTGTGCAGGCGTGAGTCTCTTTTTATCCTTTGCCAACATGAAGATTGAAAAAAGAGACGCTACTGGGGTTCATTGTTGCATGACACATGATGCTATCTCCAAATTGTTTGGAACATGTTTATTTTATCTGATTACCTTCAACCTAAAAACCCCAGTGACTCATTTCTGCTTTGTGGTTTATCTTTTGCATGAGTTGGCTATTGTTTTGTCCTGTGCTGTCCTGGATCTAGGTTCTAGAATCGCAGAGCCTCCTCTGCCTGAGGCGTCGCTCTTCATCCCAACAACGGGGGAACCAGTGAAACCTGAAGAGAGATCCGCATTGAGAACTCCTTCCGGAAGCTCTGTGTGTGCCACTTACTCTCGTTTCTTTGGCAAAGCAGGTGCCATGACTAGGTGTAGGTTGGATAGCACAGGAGGACACAGTCTCCCATGAGGAGAACTGGAAGTTGATAGGCAACAGTTCAGTCATTCTGCTTACTGTATACCTCACTCTGCACTGAGCTTTTATTTTGTACACATTTCTTTATTTAACTTGCAATAAACTATATTTTTTGAATGAGAAGCATGAAATCTCAGAAGACATGTCCACAGACTACAGATCTAAAACCTGACAGAGTACTGTGAGTCACTTGTTTTCCCTTTTTGGAACCCCCAGTCCAATTAACCACCCAGTATTTCTTGTCCCTCTTAGGTGTAAGTACTTTCAGTTGCTATGATAAAGCACTGTGACCGGAAGCAACTTAGGAAAGGAAAGGTTTTATTTCAACTTATAAGTTACTTTTGAGGAAAGTCAGGGCAGGAACTCAAGCTGCAACAAGAAGCAGAAACCATGGAGGGATGCTGATTACGGATTCACTCACTGGCCCCTGCTTAGCTAACGTTCTTATACAGCCATGGACAGCCTGCCTAAGGACAACCTCCCACAGTGGGCCAGACCCTCTACTCAATTTACAGTTAAGGCAATAATTGATAGACATGCCCACAGTCCAACCTAATCTTGAGAATTTCCTCAATTAAAATTCTTCAATTTTCCTTCTCAGAAAAATCCAGGCAGTGTCAAGTTCACAAAGAAAAGTAGGACACTCAACCCCTTGTGAACTTGTCATTTTACAGCATAAACTTGTTCAACTCCTGTCTCCAAGATCTCATGTTAATATTATATAATAAAACATAGTACACTTTAAAATCCAGCACTCTTCAAAACTGGAAGCAATTTAAATGTTCAATGGAGTTATACAATTTATTCTCTTAAATGTGGTCATCTATAAAAAAATGCATACTTTTCTTTTCGCACCAAGACATTGGAACAATCGAATGAAAACAAAACCAAAATCCAGCTGTGCGGATCTAAATTCTGTAGTTCAGTGTTTGACACCTGGGACTCATTCAGGCTTCAGAAAGCTTGAAAAGTCCCATTTCTCCATCTCTACCATTCCCAGAACACATAGCTTGTCTTAACATCTCAAGACAGCTCCACTACACATCTGCCTCTGCCCTTGGTGGACAGCCCATGCCCCTTTCAGCTCTAAAAGCCGGGATTCCCACTGTACCTGAGGCGGCACCTTTCTCAGTGACTTCCCGGCCTCTCCACCGGGACTCCATCCCTTCCCCATGGTGCCAGCCCTCACCCTTTCTCCAGGACCCCTTCAATCTTGCAGCTTTCATGCCTTCAAAGCTAGTACCATGTGAATGATTCAGACACATTGCCAAGGCTGGCTGCCAGTTGGAGAGACAGCTCAGCCTTTTCCAGTGACTCTGAGGAAACACATTCGTATTGCCCCAGTCAAGCACAGATAATGGCACTGATCTCTCCTCAGTCACAGCTGTTGCTTCAGGCCCGCCCAGCCCTACACCTATTGTCCCCCTGTAGCACAAAATGTTTCCCTTCACTGCTGCTGATCTTGTTAACTACAGCTGATACTTAAGTCCCAGTTGATCCTCATACATGGATTCTTAATCCAAAATATCACACAAATGGCCCCGAGCCCGGTTCTGATAGTGTCCTTACTCCGCTCTGAAGCCTCCTGAACAGGCCTTCCACACAAACACTTTGCAGCCTGCATATCTTCCAGGCTCCTCATGCTGGGGCCCATCAGAGCCCCACCCACTTCTCAGGTAACAATAGCAACTTCGGGGGGTGAGGTCTGTTTCAGCTTATTAATTTCCATCATTGGGGAAAGTCAGGGCAGGACCTCAAGCAGCAACTTGAAGCAGAAGCCGCAGAGAGACTGATTGCTGACTCACTCAGAGATTCGTTTTAAGTTTGCTTTCTCATATAGCCCAGGACCTGCCCAGGTCCACCATCAGCTGGGCCCTCCACTCAATTCACAATTAACACAGTCCTTCACTGACATGTCCACAGGCCAGTCTAATCTAGGGAATTCCTAAATGAATGACTATAGGATGTATCGTGTTGACAGTTTAAAACTAGCTAGGACAGCAGATCATGATTCCATTTATGTCTCTTCTTCTGTCCTCACTCTTCCTTCTCTCATACTTTTCTACATTCTCCCTCAGGGCCTCTCTTGAGCTTAAAAACAGGTGCTAAGAGACAGGCTGTTTCTTAATTCGGGCACATCTGTAATACGACTTAGAAATGCCACTAATGTCTATTACTTAGCCACAGAATAATGTATGAGAGATTTGATAAATGGATGAAATGTAGTTCATTTCAAGATTCTATGTTTATATAAGATCTATTTTATTTATTTGTGTGTGCCTGTATGTCTATAATGTGGACAGGGAATGTTATGTATGCCGTGCTGTGCGTGTGTGGAGGTCAGAGGACATTTGTGGAGTCAATTCTCTCCTTCCTGCTTTATAAGAGTTTAACATATCAATCTCTGGTCACTAGCTTGGGTGGCAGGTGCTTTTGCCCACTTAGCCATCTGGCCATGTCATTAATATATTCCACATATATGAAACTATATATAATTAATATTTTTCAGTAGTAAATGAAGAGATAGTAGATAAATAATTAAAGAATTTTTTTTTTCAAATCTTACACTAGAATTTAGTAAAAGCCTTTTAAGCATATAAGTTTGGGGTCAAGATCATGAGGATTTGTACCTGTACTCTTTTTTTATAGTCACTGATGACAAATCTATTATTACTCATTGCTGTAAAACCAGAAATACTGAAAAGGTGACAGCTTGAGAAATGAAGTAATCATGTGAACATACTCAATTGAAAGCCAATAAAAAATCCAATGCATTGTAGTTGAAGAAGCAAATTTTACAAATGAATTTCACCAGAAATTATATTAAATATTAGAAACCATGATTTTTCTCATTCTCTAGTGCCATTTACCAGCTTCTGATTTCTCTAGGTAATAGCAAATCAAAGACAGAAGTCATACCTCCTTCAATATTTTATAGTCTAATTATTTTATCATGTGCTATAAATAATGTAGATTTGTCTTATGACACAGTTTTGTCATTTTAAGATCTTTCAGTTCAGATTAGACAAGCTTTAAAAAGAATTCTTATGACAGTACACTTAACCCTTTCACAGAGGCATATGTAGGTATTTAGAGGCTTTTCATATAATACTTGGTTACCTAGAGTTCTTTGCTTTAGTAAATAAGCTTTGGAAATCAAACAAGTGAATCATACACCAAGACATGAGGAACAGGTTGTAAATTAGAAGGAGGGACTGATCTCATAGTCACTTGCCAACTTTAATCTCAGCTCTGGTGACCCCTCCTCAGCAAGCCATTTCTGAAAAATCATTATTCTGCTGCTTTGCCTACTCTCCGGTTGGGAGTAGCTGAGGGGGAAGCTGCCACTGGTCTACGGCTATATGACTACAGGAGATTTTTGGAGAGACGAATTATGTACTAGAATGTTGAGACACACAAATCAGTGTCCTGGGGGTGGGGCATCAGGTGCAGATGTGATCATTAATAATCTTCCTTCCTTCCTCCCTTCCTTTCTCCCTCCCTCCCTCCCCCCTCACTTTCTTTCTTTCTTTCTTTCTTTCTTTCTTTCTTTCTTTCTTTCTTTCTTTTTCTTTCTTTCTATCATTTTGACACAGGGTTTCCTGTAGCCCCTGCTGTCCTGGAACTCAATGAAGACCAGGCTGGCCTAGATCTCAGAGAGATCTAATTGCCTCTGCCTCCCCTGTGTGGGATTAAAGGTGCACACCATCACACCTAGCTATCAACAAGTTGTTTTATTAACACTTTGAAAAAATTTAGTTGATAGAAATTATATGCTTAAGGGTCTATAAATAAGGAAGTAGAAGAGAGAGCAAACATATAGACATGAATTCTGCAAGGAGAAATGAGACTGGAGAAATGGTTTGCTGTTCTGGCAGAGAGGGCCTGAGTTTAGTTCCCAGTAGGCATAGGTAAAATGTAACTCAAGTTCCAGTGGATCTGGTGTGCTCTCTGGCCTCTTTGGGCACCTGCACATGGGTGATACACATACATACTCAGATGCAAACACACACACACACACACACACACACACATATATATATATATGAATAAATAAACATATATAAAGAGAAGTAAAATATAATAAGCAGTTAAAGGACACACTGGTGGGTACAATTTCCATTTTATATTGTTTGAAAAGCAGAGAAATCTTTGCTGACTAGATGATACCTGATACCTGAGGTTGGTGTCTCATGGGCATCTGAGAGATAGGTACTTGAAGGCTAAGACAGCATAATACATAATCCCATGAAATATGAACATTCTGAGACTAGTCAGAATGCCAGTGAGGTATCAAGAGTGTCCAAGGGGAAGATGGTAGAAAAGCAGATCAGGGAGTGTGGTGAACCAGATGATATCAAAGATTTGTATCTTTGTTTCAGATTCTTCAGTAGATCCCTTTTCTGTTAAGCACAAAGACTACTTTATTACTTGTCTTCAATTTTAGCTGTGACCTGGGACTGAGTTACAGTCCATGAAGATGAGCTGATGAAGGGAAAGAAATATGAAATATGTAAGACTCATTTATCATGGTCCTCACTATGCACCAGCATGAGCAGTGAAGGGACTGGGGAACTATAATCTCAGGGAGGGGGAACCACGACAGGAAGTTTATGGCACTGAAGAAGAGACCAGTCAACAGTCAACATGTGAATATAAGCTCCTGAATTTATGAAAATGAAAAATTATAATTTATGACACTTGGTTTATTACATGTATTTTAATTTGTTTGATATATTGACCACAATTATTTTAAATTATACTGAAATTTGGCCAGTTCTCTGAGACGAAATGATGGCATTTGGAATGCAGTTGATGAGGAAGGGGAAAGTGGAGGCAAATGGTATTTGTATGCACAAGAGAATAGATATGTCTTGAACTTTTGAATACACAGATTATTTTTCATTTTTCAAAAAAAAAATAACATGAAGTGGTTTTTGGCTTTTTGAGATGATGATGAAGAGAAGCAGGAAGTTTACTAGGCAATACAGAGGCCTAATAGTGACCTACAAGAGAAAAGATAAGGTCCTTGAGAAGCACACAGGATCATTTGATACTGTATGAGCTCCACTTCTGCGTGATAAATAGTGTGAGATAGGACCAGTCAGCAAGTACATGTAGATTTCTTCATCCACTACCTCACCAACTACAGAAAAAACTGGGATTTAACAAAATAGTGTTAGCTAGATGATTATTACAAATGGATAGAAGGTAAAAGAATTAGGGGTATACAAAATGAGGGATAATGACAGAACTTACAGTTTGATTCATCTGAGGAGTAATTTTGAATGACGGTAAAACAATGGTAAGAAAGATGTATTTCTAATTCTAGTCAAGTTAAAAACATACTGGAATCATGGTACGAACAGGTGTTCCAGGGAAACGAGGTAGGTGCTGGTCAGAGACTTTGACAAGAGAATTTAAGATTAAGGAGATATGCACTTGTTGAGAGTAATGTAATACACAGGATATAATCACGCTGGACGGGTAGCTGTAGTAAGGAGAAACTTGCACTAGTTCTCTAATTGTGTCAGAGGACTTTTAGAACGTATCTTGTAAAATATACCTGGTGCAACTAGTCAAGAATTTTGCATTTACAAGTCATATTTTCTTGAATCTAAAAACTCAAATTATTTCTAATTTTTTTCCAAATTGGAGAAATAGGCTATGTCTAATTTTTGAGGTTTTTGTACTATTTTATTACTTTACCTTGTTTACACACACACTCAGAATTTTAGTCATAGACGCCTTTTTGACATGATGATCTGCTACATTTCTCTAGATGCCATAGTAACTATATTAATGTTATCTTCTAGATTTATTAGATATTTATTTGCTAGGACCTGAGTACCAAGAAGTAATTATTTCAAAAATAAATGGGCAGTATTGAAGTTTACATTTTAATTTTTGGTAAGTTTGTATGCTTTTAAATAAGTCACCAGTTTGACTGATGATGATATCTTACTCATAACACTGAATTTTATGAAGAATTAGTCACTGCATCCACAGACTGATACTGTCTCTGTTCATTTTAAAATGAAAGCCAAACAGTTCATAATTCAAGAAATTTCCAAAATATATGAATCTCTACCAGTGCTTCTGATGCCCCACATAATGATGAAGAATATTTCTTTGGTTGAGAAAGAGAGATGATGGATAGAATGTGTTATACCTATACATTGGAGTAGAGGAATAGAAAAGGACAACTTTTCATAACATGTAAGTCAATTAGCAGAAAAAAAGAGGCTTCAGTTAGGAGCGAGAGCTGTGATACTCATGCGGCCACATGATTTACTTTATCTGGCATAATTGCTGATTTTCCATAGACAATTTTTCTAAGGTTAAAATGTCTGAGAGGCAGACAAAATAAGTTTGGCTGTTAGATCAAGAGATAGTCTAGAGTAGGTACTCGTCACTGAAGTGTATCACGCTGCTGATGCCCCCTAAGAATGTAGTTCAGTATTTCAGGTACTTATATTTTTACATAATCTTGGAGAATTATATTTGATTCTCCTGGATACTTTTCTATATAATTCACAACTAATGTTTTCAGCGATGTGTGTTATTATATGTGGCTTCTACTAAAGTCCTGCCTGATAAAACAATTATTTTATTGGGGTTCCTTGCAGGAGTCTGAGTGGGATATTACAAAAGCAAGGATTATTCAAATGTAGCTACATCTTTGAAATCCCTCTCCAGCCTGAGTGCTGACATCAAATGAGCATCCGTGGAGCACTTTGCAGAGCACGCAAGCAGCTCAAGGGGCTGGAGAACCTTCTCTTCTCAACAATCCCTACGGCTTCTGTGACCTTGAGGAAGGAGGCACTTTGTGAATCTGGCTAGTTTGTGCTTGGGCTATTCTGCTTTTTCCTTTTTATAATTCAGTTTTTGTGAGCTTCATGCAATATATTTTGATCTTATTTAGATCTCCTCTCCTATCTGCAACCCTCCTTCCTACGCCCCCTCACATTCACATATTCTTCTTACATATATTATATATTGTGTAATATGTATATATTAAGGCCTGTAGAGTCAAATTTGCATTCCTAAATATCCTTCAGTATAGGTCCATCCACTTGAGTCTGGCAAACCTACTAAGAGTTACGTCCTTAAAAGAGACTGACTTTCCTTCCCAGCAGCCTCAGGCAGGGTTAGGATTTCTTATGCACTACCTGATGTCTATGCTGGAACTTTGTCTTGTAGCCCACTAGTGCATATCCTTATTCAGTAGGGTTTTATCATCGAGATAAGGATGAAATCAACAGCAGTGTCATAGGCCTTCCCATCTGGGGAGACTTGGGCACCTCTGGCGAATAAGACAAGAAGGTAGCCTGCCCCTGGCAAGGAAATATTTATCTAACAACATTTTATCCCTTGCGGGGAGTATTTTTTCCCATTACTAGGAGTGCCTTTGCTTAAGCTCAACAGCTTCTTTTACTGAATTTTAACCAGTTTTTACAAATCTGTAAGACACTCGAAGATGGACACTCTGGGAAAAACAGCTTCTAATGTAAGTGGGGCAGGCTCCCTGAAAGTCCTTGCCATAGATTGTTAAAAGCTCCAGTTGGTCTTGGGAAGCTAAGCAGATTCTGAAAAGGACAGATTAGCAGGATCCAATAGAGTCAGAAATCTTTCACCATGTCTGTCAATTCTTTCATTAAGAGTAGTGCTGGGTTCAGCAGTGGGCATGCAGAAGCTAGCCCATCTAGTCTAGCTGTCCACGGTCCACAGACATTGTCTTTCAGCCATCAGGCCTCCTCAATCTGATACTGTTGCAATGGGGGTACTGTGTATCTCTCAACCCCAAAGGGTTACTCCCATGGATTTCACTCTGGCTTTGCCAGGCCTGCTGCTGGATCTGGTTCCTTGGTTCTAGTGGGCTGAAGGCTAGCACTCTGGCTTTCTCCTTTTCATCAGCAACACCTGTCTAGTGAAAGGGTGATGAGCTGGGTGAAAATTATTCACTCGGTGTACTTTACCCCATATACTCCAAGAAGGTAACTGTCCATTCCTACAGCAAGCTCAATCTTTTTATCTTGATTATTTTATCTTGTCCTTTGTAAACCCATGCTGGAGGTTTAAAGTGTTCCAGCACCTCACTAGATTAGCATTTAGTTTTCTGTGGATATTTTTGCCCTGAAAACTGGGGCATGACACAAATCTTGCCACACTTGCCTATGCGTGACCCAGAGAGACAGTTTTCTCTTTGCTTTTCCATGCGGGATCAGGCTTTCTCTGAACCTTCTTAAGGACACAGTCCTGTCTGGCCTTGTGAACTGGGCAGTAACAACCACTTCTCTCATACCCAGTTTTCTCAGTAATTCCTGACCTTCCACCATTGTCCTTCAGTCCCGGAACTCTCTTGACTGATGACAACCAAGTGTGCCTAATGGGTCCTACAAACCCATTAATCAGGAACTGATTTTCTTCATATTTCCTCAGGTTATGTGGGTTTTACACAGTTTCTCCACTTCAACAGCATTCAATTTCATCCCATTTGTCTCTGTATTTCACAGACACATGAGCCAGGCTGTGATAGGCCTTTCCACTGCTTGTTTAAAAGACTTTCCCAACATAAGCAGTTGAGAGTCAAAACATCCCTCAACCATCATCATTTCTATCAGCATGTAATTTTTGAAGTCTCTTCTGTATACTGAATCATGACAGTATACATCCTGTTTTGAATTTCAGACCGGAGATAACTTCTCTAGCCATTACTTCGTTCTCTTCTTCATGATCTTATTCTTCCCATGGGTTCCAATGTTGGGGATCCCAGGAAGAGGTCACTAGCATAGATCTAACTTACATTCCCTTTCCCTTGTATGCCACCCAATCTGAGAATTTGCAGGCTAAAACCTCTCCTCACTCTCTTTTTTATACTTTCTAAAGCAGGTCTAATTCAGAGCATGTTAATAATGTGTCCTTTTCAATTTATGATCATTCCCATACTCAGGCATGTTTTTTTTCTGGGATGACACTTGAACATTTCTTACTGCCTACCCAAATCGATCTGCACCTGCTACCATGGTCTGCTGATTCTATGTCTGTGTCCTGCTTTCAGGGATTGCAATATGTTCTTTAACCTATCAGCTATTTGGAGGTATTCCTGTATGTGTGAGGTGGACTCCATTCATCAAGGAGTCATGCCTCCCCATACCAAGCTGCCATCCTGAGATTTCCACATTAGATGCTCCATTCATAGACAGCTTGACATTTGTTACCTTCCTCGACTCAAGTCATGAAGCCTGAAATCACCACCACAGCAAAGAGGCACTCCATTCCAAACCACATGGGGGCAGGTAATCACACTAGAATTTCTCCTATGGATCTTACAAACTTATGTGGACCAACCTCAGTTGCATATGCCAGCACCCATTACATGGGTCATGCAACTCCCCCAAACTGATCTTATGTTTTGTAGGTCTGTGTCTGGGTGCCAGTTTTGTTGTGTGGAACTATCCTGGGCAAAAAGGAACAAATACCCACCTACCCTTGATGGGGCATGCAGGCAAAATCAGAGAAGTTATATTACCAAAGTCCACTTTGGTGTAAAATGAGTTTATTGGGGTTCTTTACAGGCATGTGAATGAATGGTTAGTCATAGAAGCATGATGATCTGGATGCTAATAGTCATAGGTGCATCCTTGGCATTCTCTGCTATGTAACAAAATCTCTTCAAAAAAAAAAAAAAACAAACAGTGTAGGAAAATGTAACACTTGAAGATTAGACAGACGCAAGAACTTTTTCAAAGAATTCCAGTATCATATGGACTGACACCAATAGCTGACAAATGGGAACACATGAAGTTTAGAAGTTTCTGAACTACATGGAACCTATGAACAGAGTGCATAAGGCCTACATAAGGCAGCAATCTTTGGGAGCCTTTCCGGTGTTTACTATTATTATAAAATCTGATGGTAGATATCATGGTCATCCTATCAATCAGAAAGATGAACTGTTGCCTATTTGAACTTCAAATTGTTCTTTCTGGAAGTTTGAATTTTGCCTTCAGAGCAGCCTCATTCAGCTGATTCTAAATATTTTTTTCCATTTTTTTCCATTTATTTTCTTTCTTTTACTTTCTCTTTTTATCTCTTAATTTTGATTGTTTGTTTCCTGTAAAATGTGAGGTTTTGCTTCTCGAAAGGGCTCTTTGTGGTGGTCTTCAGAGGTTCTCCTCCACTAGCTCCTGATTTTTGAAGAACAGATACATTTTGCTCTTCATTCTTTTTTTATTTTAGGAATAATGTCTCTTATCGAGTGTGCCCGTGAATTTATTTTTCTTTAAAGTTTATTTGATTTTCAAATTTCAGAATTTTCAGCTACATGTTGAAATTGCTTTTCAATTAACAATATTGGACTTTGATATTGTTTAGTTCTGTGCTTTTATAAACACAACCCAAAGTTCCCTTTACTTTAAACTGTTAAATCCAAACACAGATGATTACTCTTTCTATCAACCAATTTACAACTTTACCTCTTTTGCCACTTGTAATCTTTATGAAACATGTCCATAAAAAATCTTTTAAACATTATTATTTTTATATTTTTTGTGTGAGTGTATTGCCTACATGTGTGTCACTGCATCTGTATTGTGCAGTGCCCATAGGGGCTGGAAGAAAATGTCAGATCCCCCTGGAACTGAAAATGTCAGATCCCCCTGGAACTGGAGTTACTGACACACCACATGGGTTCTGGGACTCAAACCTGAGTCCTCTGCAAGAACAGCCAGTGCTCTAAACCACTGAGCCATCTCTCCACCCTTACAAAATGCTTTTAAAATAGACTTAGGTTGAATATTTCCTTCCGATTTCTTTTTATTGCATTTTATAAGGATGGGGGGCCTCGGGAGATGGCTCAGTAATTTCGAGCATTGGCTGATCTTTCGGCGACCTAAATTTGGTTCCCAGCACCCACATGGCAGCTAACAGTCATTTATAACTGCAGTTCCAGTGCATCTGATGCCCTGTACTGGCCTTTGTGGACACTGCAAGCATGGGTACACTTACATATATACAGGCAAGACACTCACACACATAAAATAATAAATAAATTAGAAAGAGTAAAGAGCTTTGCCACCTTAGTTATTACAAGCGTTTATTACTTTCTTTTCACTCTGTTTTCCATTCTACAGTTTCTTCTTCTTATCCCTGGTTTCCCTCGAGGCGTGATGAGCTAAAGTCTCATAGTTCAGGGCTGTTCATGACTAGAAAGCCTGACATCTGCAATAATTTTCTATCCATGGTCCTGAAACTTAAGGAGATACTTAATCAAATCGATTTAATTAGATGCAGTACATCATTTGAAACAGCTACTTGAGGTCTGTCTGATGGTGATAACAGTTTGTAACTGATTGCCAGTTTTTTTGGAGAGGTTTTAAAGCAAAAATTTCACCTACTTCTAGGTACATGAAGAAGCAAAAAAGTGCCACTAAAACTAAGAACGAAACAATGTAAATATCAGAAGGATAATGTTTGAGCAAAATGGTTTTGAGGCTGGATTTTCATGTAGATGTCATTAGGGGTATCTTGCATGTGATGCAATATCGTTCTGAGGGTCCCTCCTTTAATAAACTGGTTGCGATTCACATGTTCATCAGCTGCCAGCATGTCTCCTGTGATAGTAAATTTTGGTTGCTGTCTTGACTGGATATGGAATCACTAAAAGGCAAGTCTCTGGACAGTCAATATCTTTCCACAGTCACTCCAGCATTGGTCAATGAGTGAGTGAAGAAGGGGCCACGGTGGCAGAAATGGATTCTATGCATGGGCTCAGCAACAAACACCCAGTACATCACAGGAACTAGTCCATGTAGACAATGGATAAACCTAGAGTTACTCACTACTTCAGTTTCCCTCCATAAACCTTCCTCATTCTCTTTCACACAAAATGCTTCAGACACGTGAGGAAGAACTAAATTTATGTCAGCACGATCTCCTGAACCCAGAAAGCAAAAGGATTAGCAGTTGATTGTATTTAGTCTTACAAAGAGAAAGAATGTAAGAGCGAAAGAATGAAATGGTCAAATCAAACTTCTATTTGTAATGAAACACACAGTTGACATTTATGGAACATATTTTATAGCAATATCTATGACATATAGTTTTCTTATATTAAGCAAACATATAATTTATGGATTTATGAACATTCATAAATAATTACATAATTATTAGAATATTAAACCAAGATAATTCATTCTCAAAATAGCTCCTTTTTTGCATCTGATGTCTCGTTATCTTCATTTTGAACACCATAAATAAAATATGGAGTCCTAATGTGGTAAGCAAAGATCCAGAGAGCTGTACTGATAGTTTCAGATTCCTCTGTTTCAGCTATATTTTCCCATTCTTTCCATCATTTGACTAGTTAATAAAGTCGGAGATTAAGGAGCAGTGCTGGCGTTTTCCGATTGTCTGATAATTTCTTTTGTTCTTTCTCAAACCCTGGTGCATTGATTTCTTTCATTATTATCTATTGCTGATTAGTGAATACTCTCAGACTTAAACCTTATATACCACAGTTGCAAAGAATCATTTGAAGACTCCTAAACTAAGAATTTAGTAAGGTGTGAGCAGTCATCACTCAGGGTCAGAAAAAGGAAACAGTGAATTTGATATTTAATGTCTGTATCATGCAAGTCCTCATATAATTTAGCAGATTGCTTCCTGGTACAACAGTGTTTTAGAGATTAGTCATGTGACAAGAAAGGTGAGCCACTGTCAGCTTAGTTATGAAATGTGTGTAGTCCTGTAGATATTTAGGAAACAGGAACTGGACCTGGGATATTCTTCCACTCACCTTTCAAATCCTTGTGACAAAATATCTGGCATAAGCAACAAAAAAGGATAAATTATTGATTTCTACTGATGGTTTCAAAGGTTTAGTCTAAAATGATGGGGAGGATGTGACATACTGGCAGACAGGAATACAAGAAAAAAGAGACATAAAGGTGTCAGGGACAAGACAGCCCTCAGTGACCTAAATTTAGTAATGTATTTCTTTCAGCTATGTTCCACCTCCTGACATTTCCAGAAACTTCCAAAATATCAACAAAAGCTAGGGACATAGGCTTTAATATAGGAACATCTGAAGGACTTTTCATAGTTAAACTATTATAGAGGCTAACCTCAGAAATTATATTAAAATTAGGCAACTTAATATCTTTTCCAAAAAAGACAAGTTATCTGTCTAGGGACCTGGAGGCATTCTGAGACTTTGACCTTGGAACCAATCAGTATACCTGACAACCAATTCACCCACCATACCATCCTGGGGACCACATATGTCTTTCTGTGACACCCCTCCCCCATCCCACCTAGGGAAACTCAAAGTTAGTTAACACGCCCACCAGCCACTCCGCCCACTGTGCTGCCTGGGTACCATGTGGTATCCTGTGACCCTGACCACAGTAGAAACTCCCACAGCACTATCCTAACCCCACCCATCTCCACCTGAGGTTACTGTGGTGTTTGAACTGGATGTCCTGGAAGCACCGCTCACTCCTTTGTGACACCAGCTCCTGCCACCCAGGGACAACTTGTAGAACCCAATGAATGTTCAACAGACTTCTGAAGATAGGCAGCAAAAATATAGACCAACAAAAGGGTTTTCTCCTGGGCACAGAGGTGTTCGTATCCCCAGCCATGCCGGGACCACTTGTCACCCCATTTCCCATCAACACATAATTGCCCTAGGACTGAATTGTAAGCACCATTCAGCTGGTCCACAACCTGACAAGCTGGGGTTAGAGCAAACAAAGATCCAAAGATCCATTCAACAAAAGTGAGACCAGATTTTTATGCAAATAAATGCCACCAGTGACCTAAATCCAAATGCCTAGGTCCCACCGCAAAAACACACACAACATAAATAAACAAAACAGTCATAATGGTCCGAGAAAAGCAATGTACTTGATGCACAAGACGTTGACTTTCAGATAGTAATTTTAAATATGCTCAAGGAACTCAAAGAAGAACAATTTAATGAAATAAAGAAAACGGTTCAAGATATGAAAATAGAATTTAATAAAGAGAAATCATTTCTGAAGAAAAGCTAAACTGAAATAAAATCTGACATGAGGATTTCAGACAATGAAATAAAAGTCTCATTGGGACGTTTCACCAACAGAATAGATCAAGTAAAGACAGAATGTCTAAAATTAAAGACAAGGTAGAGGAATTTGTGAAAGAAAATGTTAAATCTTTTTTTAAAAATCTAGCAAAGAAACATGGAGGAACCCCAGAACTGGCCTGGCAAGGCAGGCTCACTGGTGTACATTGGCACAAACGTTACAGAAGTGATGAGCCACTTTCTGGTGGGATTTAGGGTCAGTTACAGAAGCTGGCAATAATAACTGGCACCCTTACTAGGGCCAAGAAACTATGGCGAGCAGACTACAGACCTTGGAAGAGAACATAGTACTCTTATTCTGCTAATGGACATAATATTGCAAAGACTTGATGACTTATGTCAATCCTCACCAGAGAAGTTTCTTTGTGCAAGCGATGGTAATTACTATAGATATCTACAGTCTGTCAATGAAGAAAATAAAAGACTGGGGAGTGTTCAGCCTTCAGTGTACCAACGATATCATACCTCTGCCTTCAAGGCTCAGAGATCAGAGCAGAAGAGTGGACAGGAAGATATAAGAACCAGAGGCAGTGGAGAGCTACAACAAATGGCACTTTCTAGACACAATAAGGAAATTACATATATGAACTCACAGCTCTGGTGACAGTGTGCACAAGACTAGCCCAAGCTCATGCCAGACAAGATCCTATCATAGATTGGGAGGTGGATATGAAATCCCACCCATAATTGAGAAGAAAGTGTCAACTGAAAGTTACTGGGAGAGGGAGACTCAGTTTTCTCCAAGGGTGTATCTTCTGGTACAGTGATTATCCACCAAGGGATAGACCCACACTCTAGAGTATTTGGGCAACACAAATTGGGCTCAGTGCACTTAAATCTGAGGATACAAATTGTCGAAGCATGGAGGGAGAGGTCTTAGAGGAGATGTTGGAGGGGAAGCAAATATGATTAAAATGCACTGTAAGAAATTCTCAAGTCATTAATACAAATATTATTTAAGTCTTTTAAAGAAAGGAAACAACAAAACAAATTGACAGGTTGAATGTTTAGAATGGAGTCAGAATGATCGAACGTGGCTCTAAAATTTGTAATCCATAAATGTTTAAAAGGATTTCATGCAACTCCTCATCAAAATGATGCTTACTACTTTAGTGTGAATTAGGGAGTCCTAAGTGGGTATTTTATCCGAACAAAATGCATAACAGGGACTTTCTGAATCACTGGCAGAGCCTACTGTTGCTAAGGCATAAGCAATATGATGATAATCTGCAACTTCAAGAATACTGTGCAGCTGCTCTTTTCAGCATCTCAAGCAAGAGCATTACCAAATTCAAACACATATTGAATTTTAAAATTACAGACACTGTTTCCAACTTTACCATCTAAAAAATTTAAGGCAGCTTCCTACAAATCAACTTTAACCTGAAATTTTATTCATTCATTCATTCATATGAAATTCATCATAGTTTAAAACATGATGATAGGTACTGTGGATTGGCATTGCTATTTAAAAGCCTACACTCAAACTTCAAAAGGTATTTAGTTTATATGACACATTGCATTCACTAAAGGAATACAGGTTACACTCTATTCTAGATACTTGGCAAACCCTAAAATTCAATTTTAACAAAAATTACATGAATTCATTCATATATAAACACAGTCTATGACCAACTGCAACAATTACCTTACGATTAGTAAGAGAGAAATAGGATCTTCATTATTAGAAGAAGAAAGGAATTCTAATTTCATTGTGGAAAATTAGTTAATTCACAAACCTTATTTGAAACTAGTACTAAAATCTCTATGCAATCTATTTGTAAAAATCAAAATATTTGCTCTGTAAAATAGAAGTTATCATTTTGGCTTTTTTTTTGCTCCTGATTCATTTAGCTACTAAAAGTAGAATTATGTCATTTAAGAGTGGATATATAGAAACAGGTGTTAGAGGATGTAAAAAGAGGATGCTTCTTCATCCCATATGATTTTACTACATGTCATAAGAAAATCTATGTAGATTTTTTGAGGGGGAGAATAATGCTTTTACCTTATAAATATTGTATAATACATAGTACTTTGCTGTGTTAGCAGATTACATAATTTCATTACATTCTTGCCAAATCAACCTTTGATTTTATATTATGGGACACAAGTTTATAATATCTTTGCATTTTATTCAATTCACAGTTAAAATATTAATTTAGCAACATTTCCAGACTACAGAAATAATCAGTAAGTCTGCAAACTTTCTAAATACAGTCACAATCAAAATATTTGGCACTTGTTTTAAAAATCATCCTCAGAATTTCAAGAAATCCTCTGGTTCAGAACATAGTGTCAAGCTATGAGTCACGTACTTTCCTGACTGACAGAACTCTGAAAATGTCACTTGCTCTAAGCTGTTCACTGAGGAATGTAGGAACCATAATTGTATTTCTAATGGCAACATAAGTTCCCAAGGCAGGATTTCCCAGGCATTTCACATCATAAGACAGAGAAAATGATAAGATGATTGCAGCATGCAGGTGAAAATGGATCTGACTGCCCATGCCCGAGGTGACCAGTTCCACCTGGCTGCTTCAAATTCTGAGAACTTTTTTACTGAAAAATTGTGCAATTTAGTAATTTAGCAAAGTGATATCAGTATCATATTCACATAAAGAGTGAGTGATAAATAAACATAACTTAAAAAAAATGAAACAGCACATCTAACTTTGACTGGCCTGGATCAATCATCTGCAAACCCTCCTCGGCTCTGGGAACCCTCTCCCGAGAACTGCCACCTGTGGTCAGACACAGCAGGACCGCATCTCCGACCTCCTGTAAGCTTTACCTCACTCAAGGAATCTCCTAAGCTGAACTACCACTTGGAACTTTTCCAGACATGGATCATGCTAATGTACCCTGTCTGCAAACCAAGTTCTACTGAACCCTGTGAACCTAATAGAGCCGCACAGCTTGGATCCAGACAGGCCATTCCCACCACCCTGAGGCCTATGGCCCCTGCTAGCCTTGAAGAATGCCCTACAGTAAAACCCACAGGTAGCCCAGCTTGATGCAGTCTGAGTAAAGCAAAACTCCTCCAACCTGACTGTCTGTGAGCTTTTCCCCACAGCAGCATCCAACTCTCGTTGCCTCACATGGACCCAGTAGGGCCGAATCTTACCCAGAGTACTTGCAACCTCTTTCCTACCCCCAAATCTCTCGTCAGCTGAACTTTCCCATACAGCTCTACCCAGCAGAGATCCCAACAGGCAGTTCCATCACCTAGACCTCCTGTTATTCCTTTTGTTCCCTAGGAGATCCCTCTAGACAAATCATCACATAGAGTTTGATCCAGCATAGAGCGGTGAAGGCAGACCCTCCACCTAAGACAGTTTCTCTTCCTTCCCAACCTCAGAAGCCCTCTACAGCCAACACACCACAAAAAGTGTAACCTGGCATGCATCCCGTAAAGCAGTCCATTCACCCCACGCGGGTCTGCTTAGTTATCCTCCAGTTTTCCTCAAGACAAGGAGCCTACCACTTCTATTCTGGTAGACTGAAACCATGAAAGCAGAAAGGAAGCAACCAACAACCTAACTCTATATGTCCAGTTCTCCTTGGCAACACACACACACACACACACACACACACACACACACAAGACAGTATGTCCCCAGCACCTGAAATATAAACCCCACAGTATTGGTCCCTAAGAAGAAAAAATCATATCAAAGAAAAAGCATGGAATTCAAAAGAGCAATGGCAAACACATAGAAAAATTCAAATAATTTAAAAAGCATGTGAACACACACCTGAATAAACTGGAAGAGAACAGGAATAAACTGATTGAAGTCTAAGAAAAAAAACAAATGGATAAATGATGTGGACTATGCATAAGATGAAAATAGAATTACATAAAGAGACACATACTAAAGAAAATTCAAAAGGAAATGAACGTGGAAATGAAAATTCTCAATTACTCAAATTCAAAGCTCAGTGGAAAGACTCCAAAAAAGAATCAGGTATAAGACACACAAGAGAGAGAGATACATTTGATAATTCATCTGAAGAACATTTAAACTTTAAAATATGCTTGGAAGAACAATTAGGGTCTTTAATACAACATGAAAAGGCAAATTCTAAAAATTATGGGCAAAGAATAATAAAAAGGAGAGGAATTGGAATTAATCCAGGTCAAAGGCACAGAAAACATTTTCAATAAAATTATAAAAAGTGATTTCTGAAATTTTGTTAAAGAGATGCTCATATAGGTCTGCAGGGTCCACAGAATAGGCAAGATTTAAAAAGAACCCCACCCATGACGGTGCTTAGTTAAAACACTGAAAACACAGAATGAAGAAAGGATATGGAAAGCTACAAGACAGAAGAACTAATACACGTACAAAGTCAAGCCCATGAGAATAACAGCTGATTATTCAGTAGAAACATTAGAAGACTAGGAAAGTTGTGTTACAAATTCTGAAAGATCATAACTGTCAACCCAGAAAATAATATAGTCATCAAAGTTATCTTTTATAAATGAAGAGGAAAATACTGTCTATGATAGAAAGTAAAAATGTATGACCACTAAGCCAACTTGGAGAGGAAAATGCAATGAGTATTTTAGACCAAATGAAAAGATAAACACACCTAAGAGGTCACAGAAGATGCTCAAAGTGACAGAGTAATTAATCCAAGATGTTTAAGAAAATGTAGCAAAGTCATCAAAATGAAATGAATTAATATGAAGATTTCAGTAATAACATATCACTGGTCTCAACTCACAAGTAGAAGGGCATGGAATAGAAGATTGGATTAGAAAATAGGATATGTCTTTTTTTGTTGCTCCCAAGAAACAAACACATCTCATTGCCAATGATGCCCAATACCTTAAAGTAAAAATTCGCTTCCTAGTATGAAACCCATACCCAACACTGAACCAGAAGCTAAATAGGTCACAGGCTATAAGGGACAATTAATACTAGTTTTCTATGAAATAGTTATTATATTAAACTGACTCCTAATGACTTAGTGTTATTCCCATAGATGAATGCAGCTCTCAATTCTTGCCAGATAAGTTTCCTTATGCAGCAGATGGTGACAAGCACAGAAACCCACAACTGGCCAACATGCAGAGAATAAGAGGCTGCAGAGCGTTCATCCCTGAGCAGAACACCTGTATCAAACTTCCGTCCCCCAAGGCTCAGGGATCATTTTGGAACAGGAGACAGAAAGACTGTAAGAGCCAATGTGATAGATGACCACAAAGAAAGACAGTTTTCCAGACAGCTGTCAGTTAATTATGCGAACTCACAATAATGGTGATAGCATGCACAAGTGCTATGCTAACTCACATGAGAAAAAAAAAATCCCAGCATAGACATGAAGAAGTGGGTAAGAGCTCCAACCCCGCCTTAGAAAACGGAGGCAACAGATGTTGCCTGGAGAGACAGAGACAGTCTCTTTCAAGCTGGAACTCTTGATAAGGTAAACTGACTCCAGTGCATGGACCCACACTGAAGGACACATGGATACACAAATTAGACTCTATAGGCATATGTATTTTCCACAAAATTATATTGTACTAAAATCACAAAAATCCAATTAAAAAGAAAAAAATAGAGTGTCTCACATTCTATTTAATTATGCTTGGTTCTTTCTGCATTCAATGGGGTGTTCCTTTCCAGAACATCATTTTCTGTCTGTCTACCTTTACTTTCACCTGCACTATCATGCCTGGTCACCAACTCTTACTCTTAAGTCCACCTGTATCCATTGCTAATCTACCTTATTAAAATCATTTGGCTTTTATAGAACACCGTGCATGGTTAAAATGAGAGATTCATATGACTGTGAAGATATCACTTTATTGATTTGTCTATTATTTATTTATTTATTTATTTTTATCTAGTCTTTTGAGGCAGGGTCTCCCTGTAGACTCAGCTAGCCTGGAACTCTCTATGTAGACCAAGTTGTCCTCCATCTCCCAGAGATCCACCTGCTTCTGTCTCCTGCGTTCTGGGCTTAAAGGCAGGTGCCACCATGCCTAGCTGATGGTAAAACTTTTGATAGTTACATTCCTTTCAAACACTTCCGTCCTCCAAAACCTCTACTATCACAACTTCTGAAGAGGAAATTCTGAGAGCTGAGGTTGTGCTTAGAGGTAGAGCAGAACATGTGACCTGCAGGGGTTAAACCATGGGTTTCAAATCCTGAAACACAGTTTAAGAAAGGAAGCCAAAGCCAATTCCTCAACCAGCACGCCTGGCCTCTTGCAGTAAGAATTGCATCCGTGTCCCTGAATATCCCCTTTTCTTTCCCCTATGTTCACACTCCGTCTCTTTCTGTCTGGGGTAAAAAAGCCTCATGAACTTGGTAACATGAAACACTTATTTCCACCCACTGTGCTCTGCTGGATTTTGTGCTGAGGGCTACAAATCTTGAAGAATTCATTTATTTGATGTTACCAAAAGGCTGAACCTTACAGTGAGGAGAAAAGCATACCCCTGAGTTTGAGTATCCCATTAGAAGGAGTTACTGGATTAGGTCAGGCCCATCCACAACACAATATCTTGATGAACTCAATGAATCAGACATTTTTCTTGATTCTTCTTGCCAAAGGAAGAAATATGAGTACAGGAATGATGCGACCTTTTATGCAGAGGTTCTGCAGCAGTCGAGGGGAACATTAACACAAATGAGTATTGGAATAAAGAGAAATTAGTATTCAAGTGCTGGCGATATTACCAGCAGAAGTAAACTATGCATCCTAACTCGTCATGCCTCTTGAGTTCTTTAAATAATGCTATTTATGTGTTTCCTTCTCCTGGAATGATTTGTTTTCCTCAACTTTCCACAATTGCTTAGAAGTTTCTATTCAATATTTAAGAGAAGTGTCATGTCATCGAAGAAGCCAATTCTCCAAACAGCTCCATATTTTCAAACAATGTGTTGATTATTATTGTGCTGTGAAAACAGCTTAATGAATGCATCTCTGCTAATAAGCATGGGAAAGAAGACACGAGAGAAGGTTCTAGAGGATATTTGCATTGCAAAGGTAAAACCCTGCTTTGTGACACTTGTCTTGATTTTATACATCCACATGACCTAAAAATAAATTTATTTCTGTTGGTTGAAATAAAAAGAGAGTTGGGAAACACTGAGGTAGCTAATCTCTAATGACATTGACACTTTCTGGCTTGAATTACAATATCTCTGCCTAGTTTATGTCTGTACCATAGACCTAGTTTATGTCTCATTAATCTTTGTATCTCCCATGACAGCTAATATAATCCCTTAAAATAATAATAATACTAAAATGTTTAGAACAAATAAAAATGAAATTTAAGGATTATTTGCATGTGTATATTTGTGGTGTGTATATGTGTGCACAGATGTCTACATGTGTCCATGTACCTGTGTGGAAGTGCAGGTACACATCTTTGTAAATGTTCAGGTGTTGGCAGTGTATGTCCTTTACATAATTGATTATATAGCTTCCCAAATTAAAACACTTAATTTCTAGAGAAAAATTAAGTTTCCACTTATCAAGTTTGTTACATGTTAGTATGTTCAAGAATTTCTTCAGGGCACTAATATATATATATGCAGGTATGTAACCTTGAGGGGCCTACAGTCTATAGGAACTGAAGTCAAAGATGAACAGATAGACAGAGGCTTTTGCTGTGAATTCCACTGGGAAGGTGGAGATGACCGCAAAGCTTTACCCAGAGGAGAGGACAGACTATATCAAGGATGCCCATGAAAGTCAGCTCTGAGAAATAGGGGGTCCAGAACTTGTGACTTGGTGTTTCTGAGACAATTTAAAATCAAAGCCAAAATATAAAATAGTCAAAGTGATGTATTGTGAAAACATGTGTTTATGTCTTAGTAGAAATCAATTGTTCACTAGAAATTCACACTCGAATCAATGGTAAATATAGTTATTAATGAAAGTCCCGTGACTCTCAGCATACCCCATTACTGATGCATTTATAAGAGTCAAAAATATGTTTGGTTCTTGCATAAAAATTCTCAAATTTCTTTCTCTCTGCTTCTGTCTCTCTCACTCTCACACAGAAATTTGCATGAACCTCCAGACTTCCATCTTTCTATGCATACATTTACATACAACATTTTAACCTATAAATATCACCTGCTCATACTTTAAAATGTATTGAAATGCTTACTTGGATTTCCCCTACATATTTAACAACATAGAAATCATTGCATTTTATTTTATGGAAAACAGTTATTTGACCTAAATAACTTTCTATTAGAAGACATGAAACATTTGACTTTTGTACCATCCTCGATTTTTGTGCTCTTTTTATTATTTTGTTAGTTGAGGAAGGAGAGTTAATGGGATTATTCCTCAGAATTTTCATTTCTTTTTTAAAAGGGAGATTTTGTTTTAAGTTATATCAACTTTGTAGGACATAGAAAATTCACTGATTTAAAGATTATATTCCTTTTTTTTTAGATTAAATAAAACTGTTCTCATAGAGGTAACAAGTCACATTCTGAAATTGTAAATACTAAGCAAGTCAAGAAATATCTCCCAGTCTATCTCTCCTATCGCAAAGTAAAAGTCTAATAAATGAATAGTATGTTTCAGATAAGATTTGTTTAATGACTATATTAGTAATAAAATACTAGTAAAAACTTGAAAAATACTAAAATACATCTGTTCATAATGTGCTTTTTTTCCACTACAAGAATAGAAGGTACAGAAATGTATCAAGATATCCATTGATATTTTCTACTGCCTTTTATAGTTTGGAGCACAATAACTCCCTAATTTCAGACATTTACTGCCTCCTGGATTACTGCATACAACTCATGTTGCGATCTCAGGATCTGTCTGAGCCTCTTGCCATCCAGTCCCATACAGAGCCTAAGCTTCATCAAAGCAGATGTGCTTCCCTAATCTCTCAACTCTACGATTCTGTTCAGGTATCCTTTTTTCCAGGAAATCTCTTGCATTTCTGCTTTAAATTAGTCCATATTTCAAAGTCCACCATAAATCCAAACACTTCAGTGAAGATTTCCTGGATTCTTTAAATTAGACTGTAAGCTCTTTTTCCTACATCTCCACAGAAATACATTCCTGATTCTGCTGTGGATGTTCTTATTCTTGTACGTATTTTGTTGTTTCTGTGTTTAATTCCATTAACTGTAAATTCAGTTTTCTCATCTTTGTAGTCCAGATAGCTTGATAGATGTTCTCCATGGTTGTTCAATACCAACTTCTGATGTGTCTGTCACTGATTTGCTTTTGTAAGCATGCTGCCCCAGCCTCCTGTGTTAGTGGATTGTATATTCATCTTTAACCACTTTTCTCCAGTGAAGCAGGTCTTTTAAACTTTGCTGAATAGCTCAGTGAATCAACATCTGTCCAGTCAGTAACATCTTCTGTAGTCACCTGTTCAGGTGAATTTTGATCTTGACATAATCTTTGGATATGTACTTTGTATGTTAAATATAAGCAATAACTAACACTAGAGAAGACTACTGTCAATTAGTGTTATTTCCATTATCGTTAAGAAATTATGTTTTATTTTTGTATATTAAGCTCATATAAATCTACCTTTAATAAAATCATGGAACATAAAGAAGGATAGAGAGAATGAGGAAGAGAGGGTCACAGGAATCAGATATAGAGTTCCGAGCACGAGGAAAAGACCCATCTCTTCCACCTAGTCTGCATTTCTAATCATTTTCATCTCTCCAGAATGCCATGGAGTTCATCGATGCATGAGCCATGGGTTAGGTCAGAGCTGTCATGCCTAAAGTGCCTGTACTAAACATATGTGCCTTTTGTAGAATCTTTCATATCCCAAACCTTACCATGACGAAGGCCATTGTAATTACTTAACTCATCAAGACTAGAAGTCTTAAGTCCATGATTTCTCCTTCTATCCTAAATATTTGCCATTTTCTTTTAATTATTACTTTTGAGATGATGTATTTAATTCAAGACATACTGACAGCTAAAGTAAAAATGGGGGTAGAAACTACCAAAACTTACAGAAGATATCACCCAAAGCAAATGAGAGCAAAATAGAGTATGGCATTTTAGGGATGAAACAAAAGTGCCTCATCCCACTTTTAGTTGCAGACACTGGACAGAGGAGCACATACTGTGATTTACTATTCTGTTAGACATGCCAAATTTTATATATCACCTTTTTATTCCACAGCCTTCCAATCTCCCAGTGACAGAGACTTGCTTATTGAGATAACACAAACTGACTGATACACTAGATGCTGCCTTAAAACTTTGCAGTCATTCTATGGAAAGAATTTTATAACTCTTTGTGACAACCAGCTAGTGTTTAAACCTCTGAACCTGAAAAAAAAAGGTTCTTAATGTATTAATACACATGCTTATAACTTATAGTGTAGTGGCATGGAAAATGCTTTGTTGAATGAAAATTTCTTTTAGAATGTCTGCTTTTGAAATTAATTATCATAATTCATTATAACTGAATAATATTTACTGGGAAAACTTTGTTTTGTGGTGGCAGAGTGTAACAGGATGCAGAACTCTATGGAACAATTACATTGTTTGTAGGCCATGTAAATGTTCACAGATGCTAGTTAAGTATTAGAAATCTGGAATATTTTTTTCTTTGTAGGGCTAGTGAATTATGCATATACAGTGTTATAGGCTAATCATTAATTCTGATGTTAACTCCTGAATCAAATGTAGAATTCAGGGCAGGAAAGTTATCATACTCGATGTAAGGCTTTAAGAAAGCATTGTTTTTAGATTTACTTTCAAGATATTTTGAATTTCACTGGTGACTGATTAACAGTTAAATTTTAATGTAGATAAAATTTCCATTAGACTTCCACTAAGTAAACATTGGACCCCCTGGTCTTGCTTCACGTTTGCTTAGTAGCTCTCTACTACCTCCATCGCCACAGCCTCATGTCTTTTTATACATATGTTTCCTGTCTTATAACTCATTTCACTTCTGCAGCCATGGGTGACTATTTTTTGAGACTTAAACATAATTGTAGTAAGGAACTAGGAAGATAATGATGTATTCATCTCTGAGACCACTGTAGGGACTCTCAACTTTCATCTCAGTCTGTGCACAATACAGAGTTTATTAGAAGAAAGATGAGTGCCGTAAAGAGAGAGCTTCCCTAGTGTTCCATACTTTATCACAAAGAAAATTGACGAGAATAAAAGATCTAAAGGATCCATGGTCTATGTCAAACAAAAAGATAAAGGTACTTATAATATACATGCACACATGTATATGAACTCAGAAATTATACTGCTGAACATTCACCTGTGGAATGCTGTCTCCTGTCATGACATGGCCATTGTTCTCTTGATGTCCCAGCATCTGTGATTATCAGAAGCAGTGCGTAAGACTGGGCACATTACCTGTCTTTCATGGTTCAGTGGTTCATGGACTTTACCCCTACCTGAAGGTATATAGGAAGCTAATGCATAGGACTGCACTCTTCCCCGAGGCAAATAGTAGTTTTATTGGAGACTAGGAGACATTTTCTTCAGTGGTGAACATGCTCTTGCAAGGTCCATACTCATGCACCCAGAAGTCACCCTGATTAAACGCTCATTGGTTCACTGTGTTAGACTCACTTGGAATTATTTCTTTAATTTGTCATTGTCTGGAGTGCATAAGTATTTTTCCATCTCATTATGAAAAATTCACATGAAATAAATATTTACATTAAAACAGTAAAATAGTTATGTTTAAAAGGATACAGTATTTGCCCTTGACAGAAAAGTAAATGCTTCCTAAAGGAGGTCACCTTTGAACAGAATATTGAAAATACTGGCAGTGAACATACATCCAGTACCTCTTTTTAAATCAGCCAGGGTGAGTTGACAGTGTAGTATAATTTACGCAGATGCCTCCTCTATTCCACCTGGAATATGGAGAAATCACTCGTTCATCAGTTCATTCTTAAATTCATTTCATACTAAGTATATACATTGTTCATAAGATGAGATGGAAGATCCATAAAATCAGATTATACTAAGAATAAAGTCATTTTTAACACCAGTGGGTTAAAAGTATAAAAAGCCTAGAGAGAACACTGGCTGTGGGCACTAGACCACTGGAACAGTGAAGACAGCATTGGAACAAAACTTCTGAGCAGATAAGAGACAGGAAAAGGACCCTCTGTGCATAGAAGGAACAAATCAAAATGAATCTAAGGCAATTGCGAAATGGATCCATAAAGATGTGCAAGTCTTAGTGTGGAGGGAATTCAGATTGTCACACACTGTGCATGTTTCCAAGGAAAGGGCTGACCATGGTGGCCTGTGAGCATCCTTCATGTTCACTGTTCTCCCATGAACCTCCGGGAGGGATGCTTATGTTGGCTATCAATGAAGGGAGTATTGACTGGGACTCTTGGGAGTTCCATGGACCTAACACAAAAGTCCAGAAAGGGTCTCTTTGTGTATGTGTTTTATTTTTTATTTTGAATTAGAGTTTCTGAAATCTAGAACATATACTGTAATAATTCTTAATCCAATTAAAGTAATCTACTCAGGAAATCTGTAAAATTTCAAAGAAAGCTTTACTAAGTGACATCATACTACATCACTGAAAATAAGTGGGATTAAAACCCTCGTGGGCAAAGGGACATATTTTCTGCATGTCTCAGTACTAAACAGTACTGAGTGTCTCAGTACTAAACAACAATTCCTTTGAGAAACCAAGAGAAAAAGTCAGTCCTAATAAGTGAGTGGGCAGGATTTTCAGGCATCTCTGAGGATAGTTATTTGAAATTTGGAAGCTGACAAAACAAAAACAAACAAACAAAAAAGCAGGTCCGTCTTCACTGTAGCTAGGTACTTTATTTTGATGAGAGGACAGTTCTCACGAAATGGCAGACTTCTGTCAAGTAGATATGCAAAGGTTTTCTGGAAAGTGCAATGAATAAACACCAAATATTATGGAATATATCTCTATTAGACCTTAACCACTTGAAAATAATCTAATCTATAATATCTTATTTTCTATTACATTACCCGTATACCACTAGTCTCTCAAATGCTCTTTGAAGAGTTTGCAGTATCTCATGCAGTTCAATTAATGGGATGAATAAAATCTTTAATATGACTTCATTTTAATTTTATATCAGTGTTACAGCTTTATCTTTTTTCAGAAGTACATCGTCATAGATTTTTATAACAGAGTAGAACTGGGGCAGGAGTGAAGGCACCTGCCTTTAATCCCAGCACTCTGGAGGAAGAGGTAGGAGGTTCTCTTTGTGAGATGGAGGTTATCAAGTTCTACATAGCAAGTTCTAGGTCAGATGGGGCTGCAGGGAGACCATGTCTCAAAACTACAAAAAGAAAAAAGAAAAAGACTGAATGAGAGAGAGGAAGAATTGCGTGGTTGTGATCATTGCATTGCTTTAATTTTATATTCTGTCTTCCAAGCAAATTTTGATAATAATTTGATGTCTACATTAATAAAAATTTGCTTCCTGCTGCAATGGATGTAATTTTCTGCTTAGAAATTGGAGTAACCTGCTTTGAATCTCACGTTCAGTTCTTAATTCTTTCTTGTATTACTTTAATTATATTGGCAGCAGGTGAATTTCTGTGATTTTCACATCTCTTAGGTACTATGAATGAAATTATACATTATGCACATCTACATGAGGATTTATAAGGAATGACACATTTCAACACTGCACTCTTTTTCCTGGGAACTAACAGAGTACAGGGAGCAAGAATTTTCTTGGGACTTCTTGGACCAGTTACTGTGTACTCTTTCCTTGTTAGGGCCCTGGGGAGACACATCTGTGTTCTTGTTTGTGAATCAGCCTGATTTGGCGTTCAGTTAATCACTCGGCTGCATACTTGGTTATGGCCTCCATGTTTACTGAGTTCTTTTTGAAACCAGTGAACTTCCAGACGCCACTGCCTCTCCCTCTCTCCTTTCTCACCTTGTGTCTGGCACATGATAGCAAGGAGAATGCTGTGGCTGGTGAAGGGACTGCTAAGGAGTGGGGGGACCTAAGATACTCTGTAGCAGATGGCTCGGGGTTTGCTGTTATTGGCAGTTGCACTGAAGAATAAGCAGTCATTAATAAAACAACAAAGTGAGGAATGACATGTAAAATTAAGAACAACCCAACAGGCTAGTAAAATTACCTTTCCATGTTTAGTAGCACACAGAATCACAGAACATTCATGTGACTTTTCCAGACTAATGCAGAACAGTGCAGTTGGGTCAGAACAGGAACCCTACTGATTGGCTTCAGGAACATTTATGCTCTTTTCTCATGTTTCTCTTGATATTGTAGAAAACAAAAGCAAAAAGAGGCAAGGATAGTCCTCTGGCTCGGAAAAACAAGATTCTCTGAGCTTCGAGGCTTACTGATTCCTTAACCTTGATTAACTGAAGGCAATACCTTTGAAGTTAAGATTTCTCTTGTGCTCAGTAAAACTAAAGTATGTGCCCTAAATTCTTGTCAAAGTTATTGCAAAGGTAAAATGAAACAAAAATTCTGGTTTGTTTTCCTTATTACAGTGAAGTTTATTTGCCTCAGAAATAGAATAATGCAAAGAAAGCCAGGATACAGATCAGCATTTTTGTTTGTAAGGATTTATTTCCTATATGTGTATGAGTGTCTGCCTATGTGTAGAATGTGTATTATATGCATACCTGGTGTCTGCAGAGGCCAGAACAGGGCATCACATCTAGAACCTGGAGTGACAGGCAGTTGTGCCGTGTCACATGGATGCAGGAAACGGAACCTGGGTCCTCTGAAAGATCAACAAGAACTTTTAACTGCTGAACTCTTTCTCCAGGTCCTCTCCTACCCCTACCCCCCAAGACTGGAAGCTCTTTTTTAACTGTCAAGTGATCATCAACTGAATATAGGCATAGTGTTTACGAGCCCCAGCAGAGGAAATCAACACCAGCTTCAAGAAGAAACTTTCTGTTTTAATAGGGAATCTTTCATGAGGCTTATCTTAGGGAAACGTACCACTGTGACTGTGAGATAAAGTAGGATCTTCTAATGCATCCATAATTACCATGCCTGCTGGGATCAAGATGATTAGAAGATGTGGATAAACATAAATCATAAGATAACAAAATTTTGATCAGAGGGAAGCTGGAAACTGTATCCTAGGAGCAGGAAGATGGTGTGAGCACCAAAGAACTTGTGCAAGGAGGTGGGAAAGCCTCATTTTAAGATCTGATAAAGAGAATTTATGTGGCAGATATGAGACAGAAAGCACTAACAGATTATTGGTGAAAATGACTAAAGTGAAAGCTGTCATTTCAAAAAGCTACAGAGCTTTTTAAATATTCCTCCAAATTTGCTGTGCTTTCTTCTACAGAGGATTACAGAAATGCTTAGAGTTCAACAACATGCATAAAAAATTATTCTCAAGGAATAAATGGCACATTTATATTCAAAGTATGGTTCTCAATGTTCAATGTGAATGAATCATATCAGCTATTGGCTATTTGGAAACCAATTCAGCTACAAGTATTATAATACAGGCAATAGATTAGCCCTCAAAGCACAAGAATAAGCGGATTGTATCTTTAATAATCCATTGTTCCATATTAGAATATTTATCTGAAAACAAAGAACAAAATGAAGACTGTTTTGCATATTGTTGGAATGGATATTAACCACCAGGATATGAGGAATCACGGAACACACCTGTAATTCTAGCACTAGGGAGTCTGAGGCAGGTGAATCAGGAGTTCAAGATCAGCTTGGGATGCTGTCCTCAGTTTTGATTGTTAACACAACAAAAAGTCATCTGGGAAGCCAGCCTTATTTAATTATCTAGATTAGGTTGGTCTCCCTATGGGCATTGGTGAGGGGTTTTCTGAATTGCATTAACAGAGTGGGAGACTCACCCTGCATGTGAGTGATACTTGCATGCAAGCATTTGTTCATTCCTCTCTACTCTTGACAGGGGATGTCATGTGAGTGATTCAAGCTTCTGAGTCCTTGAGTTCCCCAAAATGGTGGACTGTAATCTGGAATGGTGAGTTGAATATACCTTTTCACCTGAAGTTGTTTTTGTTAGCAAATTGTCAAAGCATCAAGAAAAGACACAAACACAGCTACATGCTAGTTCAAGGCAAACCATGTATGTTAAAATGCAATTAACATGTATATTAAAATTCAGTTAAGGGGTTGGACAGATGACTCGGTGGCTAAGAATGCTTCCTACAGAAGAATGAGGACTGCAGTTTGGGGCCCAGAACCCAAATAACAAACTATGAGTCCACTGCAGATCTATAACTCCATAGCTGAGTCGTGGTGAGGACAAGAGAATCATTAAGACTTGCTGTTCGCCAACCTAATGGGGGGATCTTGCTAACTCCAGGTTCAACTAAAGATTCTGTGTCAAGGCAGAGTGTGATAGGGGCTGACACCATACTCTGGCATACACACACACACACACCGCACACACCTAAAATAAAATGTAATTAAATATAATTATTATAGCAGCAAAAAGGCTCTTAAGAGAAACTGATCAGTAGAATAAACAATCTGTAGCCTCAGTGAGACCTTAACATTAAAGTTTTGTTCAGATCAGCTCAGTGTCCGGGGCACAGGACCACCCCTAGGAAGGTAGGTTCACCTTAAGTCAGGCTAAAGAGGTGGAAAATCCAGTGCATTAGAGAGACGGTGAGCATGTGCTGCCCCAGTGCAGAGCTCGTGGACTGGGCCGTGTCATGTAGTTTTCTGTGTGTCTGCCATCTTCTCTGAACTCTTCAGAAAAACACCCCTCTCCTTTTTCCTGTGTCTTTTCTAACTATGCTCTCCTAATGCTTTGGGCTACTCCCATGTTCTGGGCTTTCTTACTCTGTTTTTAAACCTCTTCACTATGGGGCTGCTAGGCAGCCATGTGCTGACCTCTGCACAGGCTCTAACCTGTCACGACTGCTGGTCTTTTTTGTTCTCCCCTCCACTCACCTCCTCCAGGAAGTTGCTGAGATTGATGCTTGCCTGCTCTGAGGATTGTCTCTTAATTTTGAATAAAATCACCCTAAAGCTTCCATTTGATTCCATTCTTAAATTCTTTTATAAATGAAACTAAAAATCCCGAAAGCGGACCTGTCTTCGAGCCATAATTGCATCCTTCAGATAAAATATAGTTGAAATTAAATTCTATTTTCTTTATTGAGATAACAAAGCCTAGGATTTAAGAGTCTAAAAGTAATAAATTGAAAAAAAAAGAGTGCATTTTGCTATTGGAGCATAAGAAACCTAGGAGGTTGAATCATAGATTTCAAGTTCAACAACTTGTTTTGAAATTCATGATTCATCACTGTTTTTTCCTGATGTGACTTTGTGTAAGTTATTGAAATCATGTGAACCCCAGTATTCAAATCTGTAATATGAACATCAATCGCTAAGGATCATCAGTTGGCAAGATACATGTGACAGTATCTGGGAAACAAATATCCTGGTGTCTGATTCACATACACTGGGTGGGAAATGTGCACTCTCTATGAAATTCCATATGTGACTGGTGTCATTTGGGCATTTCTTTTGACGTCATAGACTATCACAATGAAGACCTGACAAAATCTTCAGTTTCATGTGTTTAGCCTGAAGTATATATGCAAACTATAAATCTAGAAACAGGCTAAGGGGGAGGAGCGCTAACGGAGGGAGCGTGCAGGACACAGGTATCCTGAAAGCAGTTGTGAGGAACACAGGTATCCTGAAAGCTGTCGTGAGGAACACAGGTATCCTGAAAGCTGTTGTGAGGAACAGCTTGGACACAACAGTAGAGACAAGGAGTTTGGAGGGGCTGGGAATCCTGCCATGGATTATCTGTCTGACATGATTGATATGTGGGGAAAAGGCACACATGAGATCCTATGATCCTACCACTCAATTCAAATGTGCAATAAGACTGGATAGACAGGCAGACGTGATAAGAATAAACAACGGGAATGCCAGGAGTTAAAAGGTTAGATGAGGACGGGGCAAGAAATGTAGGAAAGGATGACCAAAACCAAGGATGTAAGAAAAACCCACAGTATGTAAGCTAGTTAAAATTGTAAAAAAAAAAAAAAATGTATTTGAAGGAATGGAGAGATGGCTCAGTGGTTAACAGCACTGGCTGCTCTTGAAGAGGGGCTGGGTTTGTTTCCCAGCACCCACATGGCAACTGACAGCCACCTGTAACTGCAGTTCCAGGGGAATCTGAACCTCTTTTCTGACCTCCATGGGCATTTCAGTGTGGGCACTGCACTTACATACATGCAGGAAATACACTCATACACAGAAATAAAAATAATAAATACAATAAAATAGGAAAGTAGCTACAGAACAGAATAAAGCTCTAACGCTAAATGTGTGTAAAGCTAAGAAAGTTTAATGGACTCACTCTCACAGCACGCACGGAGGATGATTCATCTACCCATTGTACAACTCATAACAGTGCATTAGTCATTGATGTAATGATTGTGTCCCATAAGATCAGGTCACAGAGTGGGATGATAACTGCCTTAGTTTAAGCAAATAAACCCAACAGCAAAATCATTCAGGAAGCATCTCAGAAAGTGCCACTGTCACTAAGCAACACATGCCTGTATTTTTATGAACTATATGTACTTTAGGAAAGGAAGCTAGCATTTTTCAAACACTCATTATGTACAAAATAGCGTATTTGGTGCTGTGTTTACAATAATAAAATATTGTGAGGTGGATATCATTGTTCATATTTTATAGAAAAAAAGATCATGGTTGGTAAATATAATAAAACTGATCTCGATCTTTGTATGGTTAGAATGATGCCTAATGATTAAGAAAGTTAATTCTAGAGTCAGGCTACCTCAATTAATGTCAAGTAAAATATCACTTAATATGACAATATGTCAGGAGTACTGGGGACACAGTAATCACCATAGCAACCTCTGTTATACTGTGCTGTGACTTTCCTATTTGTGCATACGCTCTTGTTGGAAAGACATTTATATTTAATCGTCACATGAAGTGACATTTAAGTAGCACATTTCATAATTCCTAGGGTTCAAAGACCATCCTCTGGCAGTCCATTCAGCAGAAGCTTGTCTATATTCTGCCTTAATGTGATCATACTTGTGAAATCTTTGTTGACTATCACTTATTCTTCTAGTCATTTGGTACTTTGTAGGAGTGGACACTACTCTTTGTCCAGAATGGTACATGAGTGAGCCAAGCTGGGTGAGATTTTATCTCTTGGCTTGACTCTTATGGAAGGATGTTTGTACCAGTAATACAGATTTGCCAGATCATACATGTGAATACAGGATCAACACATGAGAATAAGCATGGCAAGATATTAAATATTTTGAGGATAAGCAATTTAATCCTTACTACAAACTCATATTAATAAGCTACAGAAAGATACAAAATATGGGTAATTCTTCATTTTCTCTGAATGTTGAAGATCATAAAACAAAGCACCATCTGAGACTATTTACTCTGCTGTAATGTCTTAATGGATCATACCAGTTTAAAGAAACAGGTATATGTATGGGGTATAGACAAGTATAATTTTTATAGTCTCTCCTTAATGAAATGGTAATACCATAATTAAGCCCATTTTACAAACGGGGTATTTGAATTTCCACTCAGCATGTAGTCATAGAACTGCAGAAATCAGAGAAATCCAAGCCTAACTGAGTAAGATCCTCTGATTCAAGTCCAATGGGAAGGTGGATAATTCACTCATTAAGGTAAAGTTAATACTTCTGATTTAATTTTATAATCATCTTGAGTTTGAAAATCTCTAAGTGCTTTCTAAGTAAATGAGTGTATGCTTTTCTGTATGTGTTATAGAACATGGTTCCATAACAATTTCATATTCATTGATCCTCTTGGCTAAAAGAATCCATATATAGACATGAGGGTGTAGAAATATTCCAATTTCCTGATGCTTTTAGAAACATTTCTTATTCCCATCATTATATTCATGCTTTCAAATGAAATAACTACCAGTTTTCCAAGTTATAAAAACAATTCTATCCTCATATTTTTCAAAAATTCAAGTGTTTCCAGCATTTCTGCATTTTTTATTTATGCAGATGTTTAAAAGCAGGACATACACAGTTTCACTTTATCATTGGCACTGAATAATGCTAGGACGCATTGGAAAGTAAATATTGTGTCACTACGAACCTCTTACAGAAATAATTCTCATATATGTGAGAATTCACTACATGATATTCTTATTTCCTGAATAAATGATAAAACCGACATATTGAAATTTCATCGTCAGTTCTGTGTAAGATTAGAAAATGTGTCACACTCCTCTAGCCTGGGCTACAGAAGGTGACCCTGTATCAACAACAGCAGTAATAACACCAAAATCAAATTTTTATCTTTTCTCTTCTGTCCATCTTTCCAATTAATTAAAAAAAAATTAACAAATGAATACTACATTAGCAAAAATGTATGGCTTTGCAGGCACACTCACTGAGTAACTTGCATACTGAGTTAGAAAACAGAAAGTGCTGAGTGTTTCATGAGCAAAATAGGTGAGATCTGGAAATTTGAGCAGTCTGGGAATGAGATGGGAAGCTAAAGTTTTAAAAATGAGAATGAGAAAGTCAAAGTGAAAAAGCCAAATGTGATCCATATTTTAAAAAAAGAAGGATATTCACACTGCAGAGGAAGACAAACTCCAGCTGTCAACGTCTGGGTGAACTCAGTGCACACACATGTGTTGCAGCTGCTCCTGAGCTTTGACAAGAGCGATACTGAGGAAGAGGGACAGATAAGCACATACCTGAATGTTACCAGCCAGAAGCGTGTGTAATGGAATGACAAGATGAGAGAGAGAGAGAGAGAGAGAGAGAGAGAGAGAGAGAGAGAGACAGAGACAGAGACAGAGACAGAGAGAGAGAGATTGAGATTGTAGAGGCTAAGTAGTCCCCAGCTTGCTCTGTGCAAATGAGAAATGAGAATCAGAAGGAAAGGAAGTGGTGTAATGAAGTCCAAACCAAAGGCCCGAGAATGAAGAGGCAGCTTACAGTGTGAGTTCCCATGCAATGGGGAGCAAGGGAGCATCAACAGTGAGAATGGGCAGATCCTCAGAAACAGACAGAGCAGAGCTGGATGGTGCCCTCCAAGGTTGATGAGGCAGGTCTTCTGTTTTCAATCTACAGATTCAAGCACTGTTTCTGAAACTCTTACAGGACCAAAAGTAATGTTTTAGCAAGTGTCTGAGTAGCCCTTAGCCCGGGAAATTTCACAAAGTTGAACACCGTGTTGACATTTTGGAAACTCTCTCAAAATGAATTTTCAGGAATCTTGCATTTGATTCTTAATTCTGACATTTAGAACCAAAGTTATTCTCTTTATCAACCCCTAGAAAAAACTACTAATGTTTGGTACTTATTATTTCTGTCTTTGACATATTGATAGTTTGTTCATATTTCTTTTTGAAACAGTCTTTCTGTAGTCCCAGTTGGCATGGAACTCTCTATGTAGACCAGGTTGGCCTCCATCTCACAGAGATCTATCTTCCTTTTCCACCCAAGAGCTGGGATTAAAGGTATACATCACCATGCTTGGCTGGTTCATAATCAATTTAAAATATTTTTATTATTTTAAGTTTTGTGTATTTGAGTGTGTATATGTGAACGTCAATGTAGGTGCCAGTGGAGGTCAGAAAGGGGTGTTGGACCCCTTCAAGCTGGTGTTACAGACGGTTATGAAGCCACCCTAATGTGGGTGCAGGGACCCAAACTCAGATCCTCTGCAAGAGCAGTGCATACTCTTAACCACTGAGTCATTTCTCCAGTCCCTCATAATTCATTTTGTAGTAAAGAAAAATTATAAATAAAGAATGACGAAGCATAGCTGGATTCACAAAGCTGGCTGAGGTTTGAGGAGAAGCAGTGTTGTAAGTCCAAGACAAGTCTGGACTTCTTAGAGAGACTCTCTATGAAAGAAAGAAAGAAAGAAAGAAAGAAAGAAAGAAAGAAAGAAAGAAAGAAAGAAAGAAAGAAAGAAAGAAAGAAAGAAAGAAAGAGAGAGAGAGAGAAAGAGGAATGGGGTGACTAGGGAGGGAGGGAGGGAAGTATATTTCATTATTCTTTAGGACTGAAGTTTTACCTTCGTTTAAATTTTGTGCTCATGGAGATAGAACTTCACCCCCAACACACCCTAGTTTCACCCTGTGAAGCACATGTCATATGTATGATTCTTAGACTAAGATATCAGTAATCGATCAGTGATGTCAGAATGAGTAATAATAGCATTAATAAAGTACTGATCCTGCTTTTTATATGGACTTCAGTACAAACTTCCATTTATGCATTTAAAACCACTTCAGAAATGTTGGAAGAAAGTATGATGACTTGGGACCATTTCAGAAATGTTGCTATTGTTTGACAGGGTCTCCCTGGAAGCAGCCTTCCTGGAACTCACTATGTAGACCAGGATGGCCTTGATCTCACAGACATCCACCTGCCAATGCCTCCTGAGTTCTTGGATTAAAGGTCTGTGCTATGATGACTCGTTACTTCAGAAATACTGGAAGAATATATTGCATCAGTGCTCTGGTGGGCAGACACAGTCCAGGGCACCAGGCTCCAAGGCTGCATAGCCTGGGCACAGGGCCTGGCTGCAGAACCAAGGAGGAAGTACCCTGATGCACCTCTCTTGTCAGGGACTGGGCTGGCGAGCAGGCACTACCAAAGCACACCCATGGTCAGGCTGCCATCATCATTATCCAGGTGACAAGCTGGGCACAGGCAAGAAAGGCCCTGGCAATTGAGAAAGAAAATGGCTGACATGTCAAGATGGGGGCTGAGAGATCTCAGCAAAACAGGACTTTGAGTAAGACATCTCATCATTGACTCCCTCTGGCCAGGGAGGAAGACGTGAAGGCTGCAATTACCAGACAACACCAACCAGAACCAGCAAGAAATTCAAGTCAGCAAGTACCTGTTGCCTTTGCTGCACAGAAGCCAGATTCTCTATCTAAAACACAAGCATAAGAATGTGGCCAGAGCAAAGGAGAGGAAAAAAACAGGAACCAGCAGACTTGGAACAGCGATCCCCTCCTGTGAGCCTGGAACTGTGCTTACCGCCAATAAACCTGAAGTCGGGGTCACTTCCTATAAACGTGGATCTGTGTTCCTGTCCTGTGAACCTGGAACTAAGGTTATTTCTCAAGAACCTGGAGTTGTGGTTCCCACTCAGGAGTCTAGAGCTGTGGATGTCTCTCATGAGCCAGGAGCTGTGTTCTCTGCTTGTGAATTAGAGTTGTGCTGGTCTCTCATGAACCAGTGCTGTGATAATCACCATGATAATCACCCACCTGTCATTGGGTCCCATGAGCCTGGAGGTGTGGTCCCATCTTGTGAGCCTGTACCTGAGGTCTCCACCCAGGATCCTGAAGCAGGGGGCCCCTTCTGTGAGCTGGAGCTGTGGTCACATTCTGAGTTCCAGAGCTATAGTCTCCTAATGTGAGCTGAAGCTGTGGTCCACTCATGAACCTGGAGCTGAGGACCCTCCTGTGACCTGGAATTACTGTTTCTGCCAGTGAGCTTGACCTTTGGTCCCCTTCTTTGAGATGGAGCTGTGTTCCTCTCCCTCGAACCTGGAAATATGGTCCCATCCCCTGAACCTGGCTGGGGTCCCCTTCTGTGAGCTAAAGCTGTGCTCTCCTCCTATGAACTTGAGCTTTGTTCCCCTCTTGTGAGCCTTAACTAAGGTCCCCTCCGTGTGCTAGAGATGAAATCCCTCTCTTGTGAATCTGGAACTAAGGTCCCATGCCACGAACCCAGAGTTGTGGTCCCTTCTTGCGACCTGGAGGTCTGATCCGCTCACATGAGCCTGAAGCTTTGAACCCCTACAGTGAACCGCAGTTCCACATTCCTCTGGTGGTCGATTGATGGAGCAGAGTAGAGCATGGAGGACTTCTTGTTGGGCAGCAGTTTCAGCCATCTCTTAGTGTTCTACATCCCATAGTGCTCTCTCCTGATATCCCAGCTTGTGCAGGGCAGAGGCCTTGTCTCTTAAGCTGGAGAAAGGAGGCCTCTGTTATTTGCAGATTCTGGTTTGGGGAGAACTGATTCCCTGAAGCAACAGACCTCCCATTTCCCCTCAGGCTCAGCCGTGGTCCTGATCAGGGGTTGATCTTGGACTTCTCCCATTACCAGGCACAGAGTGGTTTTCAATGATTTGCCTTTTACTCTTCTACAGCCCAGTGTGCCTGCACCTGGGCTCTAATTGAATCTCTAGAGAAAAATAATCACAGTCTGGGAGGTTAAAAAATAAAACAAAACAAAAATAGAATGTACTGCAATAACAAGACTGATATAATCCTCAAATTAAAAATACATAATTATATCTTAGAATATAAATATGAAATTCTGAATGTATATTGTAACTTTTGAATATTGTTTGCTGATTATTGTACCACCAAGATTCAATGATACTGTGAAATGTGTTACTGTTCCTCTAATGTGAGTTTGTAGTTTACTCCCTTTCCTAATTCTTCACCTATACAAAGTCTTTCAATATGATGCTACTTCTTAAAGAAAGATACTAATCAAACATTTTGAAATAAAAAATGAAGTCAACTTAATTAGAATGTTTCTAATAAAAAAGGTAGACATTACTCTCAAAATTACAGCTGCTAAGAGGTTAATTAAATAATGACTGTACCATAGGCTATTGATGGTTTTATTGAGAGCAAAGGGGTGATCCTTTAACTCAGATTATAGTAGGCTTAAGACAAAGAGTCTCAAGGAAATAGAAATGCTAAGACAGAGTCTTTAAAGGCATTTGTTACACAAAGGGGATGGATGAGTAGTTGGACAGAGCTTTGGGGGCTGAAGAACCATACTGATGTAGATCATAAAGTATGTTAAATTGTTCTTAGAAGAACATAGATAGGATATATGAAGAGTTGGGAATATTGCCTGAGTAAGGTCACTGAGAAGATTGGGGGTCAGAGCATAGAATTAAACTTCTATAGATAGAGGGATACATGCAGCCTGTGATAACAGTGTTCTAAGAACTGATAGAATTCATGTGGGAAAGAATTATGGACAAAGAGAACCAAAAGTTCCGCCACACCATTAGATGGTTTTGATCAATTTATTTACTTCTTTATGTTTGTAGGTGGTTGAAATAATTGCTCAGTATCTCTGAGCTTTAAAAGCTGTATTATTCAATCATAAGGTAGAGTTAATAGAAAAAAATATACTAAAAAAGAAAGAAATTTTTTAAAGATCTGTGATTTGATGTGGGAAGAATTTCTGTTACAGTTATTGAAAATATTGGAATAAGGATTTCTAATGACTTAACACAAAAAGAGATACCTTTCTAACACCTGCCAGAAATTAAATCATTTCAAAATTCAAGATCAAAGAAGAATGTAAAAATCCCTGACTGCTTCATTAGAAACAGCAGCACACTACCGTGCTGACACAGAATCTTGACACAGTCCACTGTGCAGCTGTACTTTTTCAAGATGAGTTCCTCTGCCTCTCTTTTCATATCAACTGGTATGTTGACAGACTTGAGTTCTGGATTTGAATCTGTCGAAACACTTTTAATGACCTAGCACAGATTGTTTTGATATGTCATCACATAGTGAAATAAAAACAAGAAGGGACCTCCTTAAATCATGAAGTGTTTCATAAAATCATTAAATGGTACCCGGGCTACTGAAGTGAGCCAGTTTCCAAAAGTCTATACCTTTGTGCTTTGAGTACAAAAGAGTAATCCATAGAAAGCAATTCAACAGCAGCTGACTGTGGCCATTGGAAAAACAAGAATGAACTTTTATAAATGAGATCTTGATGCAGTGATGCAGTCTTCCCACAGAAAATGAAGGATGAAACCCAATTTCTTCATATTAGGCATATCTAATACATGGATTGGCTTAAGAAAATAGGCAGAGGGAATTTTAGAATAAGTAAGACAAATTTTGAAGAAGCAAGAAAAAATTCTCTGATGACCCTTCACATCCACATCTTGTCAAATCTGGAAGAAAATTAAATATTATTATTCATATTTCAAATTGTATTTTGTTTCACAAGTGTTTTTGTCATAATTTCTTCTCAACTGTTTTTTAAAAGGAAGATTATTGATTAAATTTCTCATTCTCTCTTTAATCTTATATTGAAAGTTTCTTCATACATGTAGTGGTTATAAAAATCCAACACAGAAAAGGCTTTAGATATCAGTTCTGAGTACACTACAAAAATCTTTAAGATAATGTGCTCATGTCTATGTGCTCAGAGTTTTGGGATTAATAATTAATTTTTCATTATGTTTATTTATTATATATGTCTGTTTCTGAGTATGGGTTCATGCAGCAGAGTTCATGTGGAAGTCACAAAACAACTTGTGGAAGTTTGTTTTTTCTATCTCATCATGTGAATTCCAGAGATCAAACCCAAAGCTTTACCTGCTGCTGAGCCACCTAGCTGGCCCTTTAAATGTTTTCACGTTCATATTTATTTTTGTGAGTGTGTATAAGTGGGCACTTGTGTCATCGAGCTCTCATGGAGAGGACAGCCTATGGCAGTTGGTGCCCTCCTTGGATCTTGGGTTCTAACTCAGGTTATCAGTCTTGAAAAAAATCGCTTTACCCACTGAACCATGTTGCTGGTAGCAAATAATACTTTTTATGAGCAAATAATTATGAAAGATATAATGCAACACAGTAGAGCTGAGTTCCCCAAACTTTATCCGATTGAATTTTTCCGCTTTGATCTAGGCAGTCTTAAAATTCACCACAAGTAACTAGAGACATAAGAGAACTTTATCGGCAAACTGTTCCACCGTAATAAGAGATATTATTTGAAGGCATTTCAAAATGATAATTATTGAGAAGACACATAAAACTGCCTGTGGAGAAGACTTATTGGTGCTGATTCTCCGTGTCAGAATGTGAATGCCGTTTATCTGCAGACATTAATTATGGATGGCTTTTCCCATGTCTGTTAATTTTATTGGCTGTGTCTTAGAACTTAAGAACTAACTAATGGATGGGTCACCAGGTCTAAAGTATTTACATTTCAGGTGACAAGGTTACCTCAAGATCTTCACAGTATGACAGTTGACACTGGACACTAAATTTATTTCAGGAGACAGTTTGAAGGAAGACTGCCACTCCACCTTTACAAGCTCTCTAACATATAGTGACCTAGGATAGCACTTTTATTACATTTAATACCTCACTTAGACTTGAGAAGACTAATTCTTGACCTCTGATTTTTATTATTGTTATTGCTGCTTTGTTATTTTAGTTTTTGAGACAAAGTACTGAACCTGTACGCATAGGCTGTCCTCCTTCAGGATCCTCCTGACTCTGCTTATCAGTTCCTCAGATTTCAGAAATGTGCTGTCAACACCCAGTACTATTATTTCTAAAATGTGTTACTTCAATCAGAATATAAACATTCCATTTTGAGAAGTTATGCCAGGTAGCTTTTCTAGAATCCATAAAATGCTACTATTTTATAAGTCAATGTTTTAAAACTGAAGGTGTAGAAAGCAAAGGAGAAATAATGCATGTGCAAAAAGCAATTATTTTATTTTCAGCATAAAATTTAAACATTCTGAAACTAATACAACATAAAATTTATAAGTATTAATAGGACATTTTTGTAACATTTAAATACAATGTAAGTACAATATTCAAGCAGAGAATTCTCAAAAATAAAAAAAAAAGCAAGAATTCATGCATTCCTTGTCTTTCTGTGCCTCGCTGATTTCAATTTTCACGTCTGTTCTCATTGCTACAAATGATGTAATTTCTCCTTTATTATGACCAGGGAGTAGCCTGAGTAGTCCGTTGCATATGTGTACTATATTTTATGTAGCCATAAGCTTAGGCACACAAGCTGCTTAGATTTTATATCTATGGCGAATAGTGCAATGAACATGGGAGTATCGTGTTCCAACCTGTCAACTTAATGCCCCTTGATTATACTCAGTAGTGAGACGTTCAGATCCTATGTTAATTCCAGTTCTAACCTTATGAGGGAGCTCCTACTAATTTTTATTCATTGCAGTACTAATGTACAAGTGCACCAACAATGTTTAAGAAATCTCTTTTTTCTACATCTGTCAGCACTTGCTATCTTTTGCCTTTATGAAAACAGCCATCCCTAAGGATGTGAGTTGGTACTACACTGTGGTTTTGATGTGCATACTCCTGATGATTGGGATACTGATAACTTTTTCCATGTATCTAGTCCACTTCTATGTCTTGTTTTAATAAAAAAAAAAAGTCTATCGGTTGCCAGCAGTTCTTAAGATAGGCTTGAAGATTCTTACCCATTACCCAAAGCTTATGTTTGGATTTTGTCTGATTGACCTTACATGGGAATTGTCATACAGTCAGCATTGCTATGAATTCATATGAGTACTTGACCAGTTGTCTTGAAAAAATATATATATATATATACACACATAGTAGTACGTAAATTGGTGTGGTAGAAAAGTGGGGTGCATATCATGGAGGGAATAGAAAAATGATCAAAATATAGTCTATGAAATTCATAAAAATAAGAAATATATAGAAAAAGACCAATCCATTGCCCATTTTAAATTGTGTTATTATTTTATTTTGCTAATGAGATTTTCTTGGAATAATTCAAGTTTTAATTGACAATAAGTTACATTTGGATAATTTCAGATGGTTCCAGTGACAAATAGAAAGATAAGACCTGTAAACAGGGCGTGAGGAGATTTCAACACAGACTGCTATTATCTTACCTACTACCTCAGTTATATGCTAACACTAAATATGTTGACTTATAAGATGAATTAAGTTCAAATTAACTACAGGCCACATTTCAGTTTATTTTCTCTTTCTTCTCTTCCACTTTCCCTTTCTCTCCACATATATATATATATATATATATATATATATATATATATATGTGTGTGTGTGTGTGTGTGTGTGTGTGTTGATATATGTTAATAGTTGCACATACAGCATTTGTTACTGAAACACAACTTCAAGCATTAGAATTAGAAACACTTGAAAAAATTCTTTTAAGAATAATTCTTCTAAGCTTCTATGGGGGAAGGAAATATTCTCATGCTAAATTTATAGATATTCAATATAAATAATTATCTAAGCAGTGATACTACAAGTAATTGTATATTATGTATTATATTATTGATGCATATATGCAGTGTGTATAATTGGAATAATTATACAGACTCAACTCAGGTTCTTATATGCTGATCTTCAAATACTCCATTCTAAATTAAAATACATGCTTTGCTTTCAAACAAGAATCTCGCTAGATGCTATTATTAGACCAGTGTACAAAATTTTATTTGAAAATCTAGTTTCTGTGAGAGACAGAAATGAGCACAAAATAAGAGTCTGTATTTCTATGCATAAAAACATACGACGAGTGGATTACTGACTGTTATTTTGTAATGATTAACTTTTAAATTTTATTTATTACTTTTATATTATGTGTATGAGTGCATTTTCTGCATGTGTGTAAGTGCACCTGTGCCATGCAAGGTGCCTGAGGAGGTCAGAAGATGGTATCAGATCTCCTGGTATAGTAATTAAGCATGGTTTTAACCACCATGTGAGTGCTGGGAATCATTCTAGGTCTTCTGCAGCAGCAGCCAGTACTCTTAAGAGCAGAGCCAATTCTCCAGCCCCCTGGTTAGTTTTTATGGAAATAACTTTACAATTTTAAATCTTGGTAATCTTGTATAGACTACTACTCTTCATGAAACAGAGCCCAGAATATAAATGCTGGGTGTTGGGACCAAATTGTGACTATTGATTTTATAATATAAACTTATTTTAGAATTCTTTACAAATTATTTTTAATAATGTGAATTTTCTTTACAGATAATAAATTCTATTCACATCCTAAGAAAAATCTGGCATTCTTTTTGTTCATTTATGAAGCGTTTGTGTTCAAAATAAAGAAAACAATCCTGACTGTAAAGAAAGATGAGCAATTATAATTATTTTCTTCTGAATATGCTGCATTTTCTTAATTCTTCTTTCTAGGGCTATCAATATTGTTATTTTGATATATGTATATATATGCCATTTTAAATTATATCCTAAATATTTATATGTAATTCATTAAAATAGTGACTCTACCTCAAATCCTTGTATTTTAATAGAAGAAGAAAAGTTATTTTGGAAAGCTTCATGACATTGGATGGAATGCATCCTTCATCAATCAGCATTTAAGTCACATCCTATTTTATGTTATAAACAATGATCAGAAACTTATTTACCAATTTCTTTGCAGAGTCTACATTTTTCTTTAAAACCAGGTGCATTTATTTATACAGGATAAATTTACAAAATCAGAGTTTGTGTATTAGGTAAACCGTTGTGATGGATGCTGAGGAATGATCTCCCAACAGCTTCTGCAATTCCTGGTCAAGCCTGTAATGCATTGCGTGCTCACTGCAGAATACTGTATCTGCCACATGTCCTTGGTCTTATTTAGTTTGGATAAGTAAAGATTGATGTTTTCACCTTGATTGGAATTCTTCCAAGCATCAGTAATTTTGACAATCAGTTCCAAGAGTTGATCATTTATTTTGAAGCTCCAGACATCAAATGGCTAAGACTTAAGGTGTGACAAATAAACTGGACTGATTTGAAACCTGGTGCCCCTACCTAGAATTCTTATCGTGATGACAAATTTTGAGTCAACGTCAGTAGAGTGAGAATCACTATAAAAACATGCCTGTGTGGGCATGGGGATGGTATTTTCAGAAAAGATTACCTGAAAAGAAATGGTTCACACTGAATATAGACAGGAGCATGCTATAGGCTGAGGCCTGGGCTGAAAATAAAGAATAAACGAGAAAAACAGCAGCACCCATCTCTCTCTGCTGCCCAAATGTATATACAATGTGGCCAGCAGGCCTTTGTGTCCATTACACAATGTCATCAGGAGGCTTCTGTTCCTGTGTCCATTACACAATGTTCCTGTGTCCATTATACAGTGTTCCTGTGTCCATTACACAATGTCATCAGCAGGCTACTGTTCTTGTGTCCATTACACAGTGTGATCAGCAGGCTTCTGTTCCTGTGTCCATTATACAGTGTTCCTGTGTCCATTGCACAATGTGGCTAGCAGGCTTCTTTTCCTGTGTCCATTACACAGTGTTCCTGTGTCCATTACACAATGTCATCAGCAGGCTACTGTTCTTGTGTCCATTACACAGTGTGATCAGCAGGCTTCTTTTCCTGTGTCCATTACACAGTGTTCCTGTGTCCATTACACAATGTCATCAGTAGGCTACTGTTCTTGTGTCCATTACACAGTGTGATCAGCAGGCTTCTGTTCCTGTGTCCATTATACAGTGTTCCTGTGTCCATTGCACAATGGCATCAGCAGGCTTCTGTTCCTGTGTCCGTTATACAGTGTTCCTGTGTCCATTGCACAGTGTGATCAGCAGGCTTCTGTTCCTGTGTCCGTTATACAGTGTTCCTGTGTCCACGCCATTTTCACCATGACGGACTGTAACTCTTACTCAACTGTAAACCTCAATAAACCCTTCCCTCTTCATTTGTTTTTGTCTGGAGTATTTTTTTCATAGAAGTAATAAAAAGTAACACATACAGAATACGGGTACTGTGAGTGAGGTACTTACCATGATAAGTCCCACTATGTGGTTTTTAGTAATTTGGAATTGGTTTGTAGTAAGAATGTGCAAGAGTTTGGAACTTCTGGTGAGAAAGGCTCTAGAATGGTATAAGTCAAGCTTAAAGGGCCTTCTTGCTAGGGTTAGCAAGGACTAGAATTCTGAGAGGAATGCATGCAGCAGATAGCTGCCTCATGAATCTTCCTAGGGGAATTATGTCAGGAACCGAGCAAGAGGACATTCTTGCTGTATTCTGCCAGAGAGCCCTTAAAACAATATTATTTTAGAACGGATATTTTATACAGTAAAGCAATCAGGCTCTGACATTATTAGTGTTCACAGCTCTTTTCCAAGTTTAAAATGAGAGAGAACATCAAATAGAGCAGAAATTTTAGCAATGAAAATTATGATTTTAAGGATTCAGATAAAGCTGCATACAAGTAGTTATGATTGTTAGAGTTTAGTACCATTAATGAATGAAAAACATCATGCTCTACATAGGACAAGAGCAAAAGTGTTTGAGGAGAAGACCTTTAAACACCAAAGGCTCCAACTTAATGAAAATGCAATTTAATTGAAAGGAGACATCCTAGATTGAGAATGAGATCTCAAAGGTTCCCCACTCAAAAACAACCACCTACAGAAGTACTCCCCCAGAGTCAGCCTCAGCATCAAAAAATAGGTCCCACATTGATGTGCTTTAGCTTTTTTAGAATTGAAAAATGGAAGAATAAGAGGTCATAGTGTCTTGCACTAAGTTTCCAGAAAGATGCTAAAGCCAAGCAATGTGTGACACAGTTAAATTCCCTGCAAGGAGGTCACCAGAATCCATTCTGTGAAGACGTGAACAAGAATCGGCTTAAAATCATTACAAGAACCAGTTTTGAATTGTATGAGGGTGATACAGAAAATTTAACTCAGAAAGGAAGACATGGCTCTCCTGCATGTGGGAAGACCCACCCCACGGGCTGAGCTTCAGAGCTGAGCAAAATCAAGAAAGCAATGAAACAGCAGCGTTCCTCTCGCCCTGCTTCCTAACTACAACCACAGAATGACCAGCTTACCCCCAGCTCCTGCCACCATGCCTTCCTTGATGTGATGGACTCAAATGCGAGCCAAAAGAAATCATTCAGGCCTTCAGCTACTTAATCAGTTATCTTGCCACAGCAAAAAAGTAATGAATACATATGTGATCCTGGACAAATCACTGAGGTAATCTTTCATTCTTTTTCATCTATAAAGCGAGAAGAGCAATATTTCTTAACACATAGCAGTGGTGACTGGGGTAGGCTGACTAGACCTCAGTGGATGAACCTGCACTGAGGCCACTTGGGGACACTAACTTGACACGACAGATCTTAATACGATGAAAGAATGGATGGATTCCAGGTGGGGGCCTGTAGGGAGTGCCAGTGGGAAAAAGGATATAGAAATGATTAAGATTGATGCTCTGTGTGAAACACACAATGATCCAATAAAAAATTGAATATTTTTAAAAAGTTTTGTTTCTCAAATGTTATTGAGTCAGTTTATACTAGACAAATTCTTATTAGATGTAGTTTTAGCTCTTCTAACAAATCATGGCTTTATCTTATTTGGTGCAAGTTGATTATTGTTCACTCTTGTGAAATCGAATACTAGCTTGTCAAGAAAACCTTATGAGAGGATAGACATTGTTTAGAACTCCATTATAAAAATCTTTACAGCAGATGGTGAATTTATTTATTGTTATAAGTGTCTTGTGTTATGAAGATAATATGTAAAAATGTTGGATGTAGAATGGAAATATTTTTAGAGAATAAGGATTTGGACATTAAGACTAAGATGGATGGATATTTTCAGAATGAAACAGAGAAATAAGAAAGTTGTTTTCTATGAAATGAAGGTATCAAGTAAGGTATTTTAGATATGTAGATGAGACTGAAATATGATATCTAGTATTAAAATTTTAAGTCAGAGCTCACAGGTCTACTTAAATACATCTAGTTATTGATTTAATCTTGACAACTATTACAAAAATTGGCTTAAAAAATAAAATATATGTCTGATCAAAGCTTATGTAAGAACATTTAGTCTTGGATAAACACTACATAATTCTTCAAAAATACCATCCTGTTATTCCAGATCTTTTAAGATGTTTCTCAATTACATCTCGGATTCACCTTCCTGAAAAACTGTCATATTATTATTGATTTTAAAAATTGCCTTTGTAAAGACTTGTCTTTTTCTGGGCCTGCTTTCAGTAACTAGACATTCATGTCTAATCTTTAAATGTAAATTTTTTTATCTCAATGCATGATCAATAGCCACAGCTTCTGTTAATATTGGTTAGATAATAGAACATACTTTATTAGAATTTTTCCTAATCCTTATATACTTCATTGTATGACTATCTTATTAACATTTACTAATGATATAACTCTATTTTAAATGATGTACAAGGTTCATTAAAAAAAGCTTTATTTACAGGTGGCACCAGATGAAATTTGGTTAAATATTTATTTAACTATTTTGGATATTTTGTCAGTAGTCTTTTTTATTAAGCCTCACGCATTAAAGTTGTCTGTTCCTCAAACAAATAACATTGAGCTCTTTCCGCAGCTTTCAGCATTCCCATTTGACTTCGAGCTTGTCTCTGGATTTCTAGCTTGGCTTTTTCTTGCATTTTTGCTTCTTTGCAAGGAGACCCAGCTTTAAATTCACCCTGCTACACTGTGGCACCTCTCTAACTCCTCCACAACTCTTAACAGCCATCACAGCTGGAAGATGATTTAAAACAACCAACTTTCTCTTACAGGATTACATTTGTCTATTTTTGTTTTGAAACTTTTTTTGTTTTTTTGAGACAGAGTCTCCCTGTAGCCCCAGCTGACCTGGAATCTGTCATGCAGACCTGCAGACCGGATTGGACTTTAACTCACAGAGATCTGCCTGACTCCAGAGCGCTTAGATCAAAAGTGTGTGCCACCACACCCATCTGAAACTTCTTTTTCTATTGTAGCAATGACTAGATAATTATCTCCCTCTTTAAGATTTCTGAATACTTATCTCAGGACAATATAACCAAATGGAAAATATTTCCACTCACCCCAAATCGTCAAAAAATTATGCTTATTCATCCACACAGCTGCTCCAAATCCATGCAATTCACTCGACAAGATCTCAGTATTACTTATCTTTCCGTATTTCCAAATTATTTCAACTTTTATTTTTACAAACTGCAGAGAAATTTTAGAACAAGCTTTCTTTCACTTCTTTCATTACTACCTAGGCCAATATTTTCTTCCAGAAATATATATACCTCATTTCTAGTGCACTAACAAAACCTTTTTCAGAAAAAAAAAAAACAATAAATTGGCACAGAAACCATTACATAGTGCTGGATCAGCACACTCTATAACCCCTAGGGGAAACAAGATCCAGTGGGTAAAAACATTTAAGTGCCATTTCTGATTCCAAACAATCCCTAATAAATTTTTCAAACTGCAAACTTAATCACACTATATGACCATTAGTATTTACTTCTATTTAAAATCTTCGGTGAAGACCTCTCCTTGTTTTTATTTCAAAGCATTTGGTCTCACACAGAATTACCTGACCTCTGCAGAAGGAAATCATCATACTAGCTGTCAAGTTGTCTTTTCAATGATCACAGGTATAAACTCAACAAACTATGGAGTCCTGCTTTGACTGCCAATCAATATGCATCACCATCTTGACAGAATTCAAACCCCAGATGTCTCTTCTAATGAACTTTGGCAAATTAATTTAAATAAATTCCTATGCTCATTTTTAAAGTTTCTCATATATATAGTAATGCTTTTTAAAACTTTATTTTTTACCACTGCTCAAACACAAAAATCTGCTTGAGTTGTTTAAAATACAAGTCAAAATAAACAGTCCTAGTGCTTCATCTAAAACCTTTACCTCTGTTTGCCAGTTTTAGGAAGCTCATGTCTCTCGTGGCATTCCTTTTATTAACCCAAATACAAGCCATAATTGCAATCATTTTTGATTCAGAAATTTAATATATCAACAAAGAAAGGGAGCATTAAGGATTACCTGCTCAGGAACAAATCACATTTCACATTAAAAAAAATAATAAACAAAAACTATTTATACCTTAAATTTGTAAATTTTTCCTCTTAATCTCCCCAGCACCCACCGCTCCACACACATCATCTGTTGGAAAAGCATCTTACAAAACAAGCTTTGTCAAAACCCATGGTCTAAACTAAGTCAAGAGCCAACTAATGGCTGGATCTGATTTCTCTCATGAACTGGAGCCGGGACTCTACATCTGTGCTTTCTCCTTCTGGCTTCCTTGGATTACAGTATGACTGGTAAAGACATACCACAAAATAGCACCTTGGCAAGAGACACCATTTTCCTGAATTTCAAGCATGCATGAATAACTGTCATGTTCCATGTGCATTCTCCAGTGCTTCTCTGCCATGCCACCTACTCCAGAGACCTAAGGTGACCTATGCTCACCTATGATTATTCTCCAGCACACCTAAGACTAGCCCGGCCACTGGTGATTATTCCATCACCTGTGACCAACCTAATGGGCATCCTTCTTTATTTATTAAACAAAGAAGGCGGAACTGTGGGGATGACTTTTAGAAGCAAACATAATCTAGACTAACGACAATTTTAAAATTAGCCCCAGAAAAACCATGTGCTCTCCTCTCTTGTGACTTGGGCACCTCATCCCCTTTCCTCGGCTACCTCACTTCCGTCCTCTATCCAAGAAAAGACAATGAATGAACAGATGGATGAATACGGGTCTGCGTGAGAATTAGTATATCAAAACATTAAGAGGTGCTGTCCCATCTCCATTTCACACAGAGGAGTTCGGGAAGGATGACTGACCTCAGACAAATGAAATATCCTAGAGCTAGGATGAATACGCTGGATGGTCTGTTCAGATTAGGGTGGAGCCAAACTGGCACTTCCCCAACAGAAGCTGGAGGAACCATTTTAAATAAAATTATGAGTGAGGCCCAACTCAGGAGAAGATCTACATACAGAGTTCCTAGCGACGGTTCTATCAGCACAATTAGAGGACAGAGATGGTTTTAAGAGATATTTTGTTGCAGTGGTGTCTTTTGAGTTCAGGCTCTCTCTTAAAAACTAAATTTAAGAGTCATGCTTTTATTTGTTCAGGTTATTATACTGTTTGTGTAATCATATCAAAGTGTGCAACTTCCAAAGCTCACAGCACATATGAAACCAAGGTTGAGAAAGGCTGGGAGAATATTTTTGTCAGGAAATATGAAGTCCCACCTACAGTTTAAAGAGATAAAGGAACCTATTGGTTGTGCATTTGACAGAATCTACCATAAGTAGATTTCCATTCTTTCATACTTTAATGAAAAATTTTTAAGTAACTGTAACTAGATGATTGGAAATGAGATATAAAGCCTTATTTGGTAGCTAACACTTGTACCCCTAGTACTCAAGGGGTTAATGCAGAACCAGGAGAAAATATCAGCCAGATCAACATAGTGAATTCCAACCTTGGCTACTGAGAGAGAGGAGAGAGAGAGAGAGTGTGTGTGAGAGAGAGAGAGTGAGAGAGAGAGAGAGAGGCTGTCTCATAGGCATCAGAATTAACTGAAATAAAATAAAATACAAATGACTTAAAATAAGAATAGTATATCTCAGCCTGTTGTGATGGCGTATGCCTCTAAACCCAGCATTTAGGAGGCAATATCAGAGAGATCTCTGTGAGACTGAGGCCAGCTTCGTCTATGTAGCAAGTTCCAAGACAGCTGGGGCTAGAGGGAGACCCTGTCTCAAAATAAACAAGCAGACAAATGAGCCAAACCTCCACAAGTAAACAAAACTAATAGTTCATCTTAGAATACACTAGCTAGAGAAGATATGTATGACTCATAAGGCGATCAATCCATTTTGAACAGGCATGTACAAGTGAATAAATATTTTGCCGTTCAGCTGAATTAGTGATGGTGGGTGGGGTGTTTTACGTTAGAATTTTACTTTATACTTCAATACCATATTTTATCCCTTGTATGCAAAGATCTTGTAGCCCACTAGATACCCACTGTATGTTTTTTTAAACCACTGTCAAAAAATCAGGTAGATTTGTCAGTCAGTTTCTGGGTTCTCTGTTTTGTTCCATGTGTCTGCCTGTTTGTTTTTTTGATGCCAGTATCAAGCTGTCTTTGTCACTATAGCTGTGGAATGTAATTTGAGGTCAGCTATTATTATAATACCTCCAACTGTGTTTTTCTCTCTAAAATTCTATTGGCTATTCATGCTTTCTTGTGGTTTCTTTTGTGATGTTTCTGAAGAATGACATCATTAGAGTTACACTGAGTCTGTAGATTACAGATACATAATATTAATTCTGATAATTTAGGCATAAGAAAGTCCCATTCTTTTAAATCAAATTTATTCTTTTTGCTTTAAAGACAACATAGTTTGGAAGTCTTACTAGTGATATCATAAAGTGATAGCACTGAATATTAAACAAATATCACATACTCGATTGTATACATTTATACATGAACTATCCAAAATAATAAAAAAAAAAAGTCTCCCTTTAGTGCTTAGCTTTTGCTAAAGGGATCAAATGTATATCTTCTTAAGTCCGCTCATACATGATTCATTTTATGATTCTTCTCACATAGATTTCTGATGAGTGAAACCATATAATTTGATCCATTTTATAAATAATAAATTTTATAATTTAACTTTGTGAATAAGACTCCAGCTGCAAAGAAAATAAGGCCCTAGATTGATAAATGAGATCTGATGAAATTTAAAAAGCTTTTGTGCAGCAGTGATCACTTTCAACGAAATGAGAAGCCAAGGGATTTGCAGAAAGTCTTAGTCTCCACTTCAGACAGGGGATTCATGTTCAGAATATGTGAAAGCCATCAGAAGAAAACCCTGTCACTCAATAGATAGGCAGCTCTCAAAAGAAACTCAAAACCTCCAATGAATAATTAGCCATCCACAGAATACAAATTAAACTACCTTTGAGATTCCATCTTCCCCCCATTGAAAAGGTCTAGGATCAAGCAATCACATGACAGCCAATGCTACTAGAATGTGAGGAAAGAGAAACTCCTGTATTCACTGCTTATCAGATCATAAACTGAGGGAACTACTATGAAAATTAATGTAGAGATTTCTAGATTTCACCCTTAAGTAATGCGCTCACTAGTAACAAGCAATTTTCTTGGAACAAGGCTGAGAAATCGAGTGCAAGAATGATGATTTTCATACTCATCATGAGTTCTATTGCACATGATTTCAAGTGGATAGCATTTTCACACAAAGACAGAATTAACATGAGTTTCTTCATATTTTTATGAAGAATTATCATTACTTTATTATCATTAGTTACATTTATTCATGCTACTATTAGTTACATTTTCATGTTACTGTGACTAAATACCCTTACAGGAGGATTTATTTTGACTCAGTTTGAGGGTACAGTTCATCAAGGTGGGGAAAGCTTGGCAGTGGTAACTGGTCACATTGCTTCCACCGTCAAGAAGGTGAGAGAGGTGAATGGTGTGTTCTGCTTGCTTTCTTTTTGGTATTCAGTCCGAATGACAGCACATAGGATGGCGCCACCCATCTGAGAGTTGGTATTCCCGCCTCAATTAGACCAATCTAGAAACTCCCTCACAGACATGCTTGGAGGTTTGTTTCCATACTGATTCTAAGTCCTGCCAAGCTGCCAGTCAACTGCATTCTCCATGGCATACCATGTCACTCAGATTCAGGACTCCTAAGCCAAATCCTACCACAGAGATACTCGCACAACCATGCTTATTGCTACTATATTCATAAAAACAAGAACACTGCATCAGTGAGATGTCCATCAGTAGATACACTGATAGTACCTGCGTGAGTCATAAGCTGTCAAGAAAAATGAACTTGGCTGGAAAATAAAATGTATCTATAAATTATTATATGAGGTGAGGTTTCTCAGACTTAGAAAGACAAATACTATGTTCTCTCTCATATATGGAATCAAACTTATATTTTTTGTATACATGTATTTATGTGGTATGAGCATGGATATAGGTCGTACAATTTTAGAAAAGAGACCAGGGGAGGAGAAAATGCAGTTTTAAGGAAGAAAGACAGGAAGGGTAATAGAATACCTGAGCTATTAAAGTGGAAAGGGGACAATTAGGAGGGGAAAAGTACTAGTAGGTAGGATGGGGGAGAAGGACACAGAAGGGATCAAAATGCAACAATGAAGCCACATTCTTTTTATGCTAATTTAGAAAATAAACCGACATATTAGTATGTTTGATATCTCAACCTTAAGTAATGTGCTCACTAGTAACAAACAATTTTCTTGGAACAAGGCTAAGAAATCGAGTGCAAGAATGATGATTTTCATACTCATCATGAATTCTATCACACATGATTTTAAGTAGATAGCATTTTCACACAAGCATTTCCCCATGTAATTTTATTCATCCTAGCCATCAGTGAATGATTAGCGAGATGCTCATGGGGGATCTAAATTCCTATTCTTTAGCAATTCTATCATTTTAAACTAAGTTTTCTCCACAAGTGATTTATAATTTAATTAAAAATTTAATTGATTGGATCTCTAGGTCAAGGACTAGAATAACCAAATTGATTGAGACTTAGGGAATATGTTTAAAACTATAGAAGGCTTCAGTCTTCTGTGAATGTCTGTGACTATTTTCAGTGCTTTCACTGATCAGCTGTAGGCAATAAAATTGATCTCAGTTGTTTTCTTTCATTTTACAATATTCAACTTATTAACACAGTTTCACAAGGATGTGCTTGCTTTATGTTATATTTTTTTACTTTAAATATTGTTGATGTAGAATAAATTGTTTTATTTATAATATATGGAAAAATAGACTTTATTGAAGCAAAATTATAGCATACGTAAAATTAAGAATTTTATAGAGTTTATAAAATTGTGAAAATCCATATGTTTATCCGTATTTTGTAAGCAAATAATTCTAGTTTCATAAGTGATGTGTATATATATATATATATATATATATATATATACATACATACATACATACACTATTATCCAGTCATCAACAATAAAACTCAGAGTATTAGTATTAGAGGCGGTTTTATTCCTTTACTATTTTTCGTAGTATATTGACCTTCAAACTGAAAAATCTGTATTTTCATGTGATGCATATAAAATTTTCCAAAGCTTAGCCTGTATTGCCTGCACAGACATAGAATTTATTTATTGAACCCCTCAAATTGCCTTCTAAATAACAATGTTTTTGCTCCGAGAATACTGCTGCTGTCAGTTTGGTCACAGAAGCTGTTTTTTTTTGCAATGGTCAGTGTTGACTTCAGAGACTCTTAACTGGTCAAAGTACTCAGAAGAAATGACTGCTGAATGTCCAGCCTCAGATAGGACATCTTTATCATTCCATTTAAAGCTAAAGGAACATCAAGAAAGTGTCAGAAAGAGTGGAAAAGCTCTAGGAGAGGGTGTGGGGGGCACTGTGGAGTGTTATTTCTAGACTTTGGGGCATGATATGACTATTCCATTGCTGAATTCACAGCAGCTGTGATTACCTGCTCATGACTTCCATAAACTGGATCTGTTAACACCTTAATATGGAGCAAGGAGGGGCTCATGACACCTGTCTCTTCCTAAAGATTTTTACAGTCAGTGGTTATAGTGGAGGTCATGACATTTTCTTGAATGCTACAGTCACTGGTCTGGTGTCCGTGGTCTTAGAAGTAACCTCACACCCATTTGCCTATCAACAACTAGAGTGAAACTCATTGGGTCACACACACACACACACACACACACACGCACACACACACACACACACACACACACACAGGCAGGCAGGCAGAAGGGGTTAGATTGACGAAGGAAGGGCATTAGAAAGATTGAGAGGGTCATAGAGAAGATAATGTTGGGGTGAATACGATTTAATTGCATTGTATATGTATAAAATGTCATAACAAAACTTATTATTATGTCTAGTTTATATTGATTATTATTCTTGCAGCGTTGCCAATAAGGCTTCACATATGCTGGCTAAGTGCCTGGCACTGGACTTTATCTCCTACTCCAGACAAAGAATGTAGGACAATAAGCACTGAAGAATTTAAAAGAAAGAAATCAAGAACAGGAAAAACAATGGCTTCATTTATGGATGCTAATGTTACTCTGACGAAAACTGCCTTTCTAAATGAATTTCCCTTATCTGAATATTCAGTTTAAAAGATTAATTTGCATTTGCTGGGCTCTGCAAAGCATCATCTCAATAGTTAATTACATTTATATTCTATTTCCATACACTTGTGAAATCATTACTTCAGACACATTTACTAAATCATAGAAGTATTTTCTTAGGGAAGTTAACTGAACGGGATCTTGGTCTTGTGTAAAAGCTGTACCCAATAGCTCCCTGAGCTACAGATTTTTTTAATTCACAACAACTGTGGGAAATAGGATGAAACTTGAAAGAGTCTAGAGACACTAATATGTTTTTCCATGAGAAATTGAACATCAGACATTTGACAATTTCAACTCTTCTCATTATATTCAAGTGTTCTTCTGTTCATCTGCTATATTTTAAGGAGGAGTTTCCAGAGCTATCTCCCAAAACGTGACTTTTTTACATTATTTAGGACAAAGAAAGAATTTCTCAAGCATCCACTGTTTTGGGGTAAAACTTTAAATTTAAAATGTATGGTTGCCTGCAGTAGAACATGAAGACTTAATAATTCTACACTCAGTCTTGTAATTGAATTTCTGATCTACTTCAGAGTTTAAAAAGCGGAGGTGACCTGAGATAGTGTTATCCTTGTCACTGTTTTGAGGTTGCATTGAGTTCCTGTAAAAGTAATGATAGAAAATTATGACATCTATACTTTATGAAGGATTGATGATTTTTAAATACATTTCATGTATGTTTTTGTATGGGTGTTCATTTCATACAAATAAAGCATTTAGAATTTCCAGACAATTCATTCATGATTTAAAACATCAGTTTTCATGCTTCAAGAGATTCTTTTTAATCCTTAGAGGGAATAGCTGGTGAGTTTTAGTCATCTTGTTAGCTTATGTTTGATTTACGTATGGAACAGCCTGACTACTCAGGATAAGAATCCAGAGTTAAGAAAGTACCCAAAATAAAAGCATGTGCACAGTTGGCCTTGGCAGAGAGCAAGACTGTCTTCATGAGCTTATCCTCTCTAATCCGTATCTGACCTGCACATGGTGAGAAGCAGCTGCAGAGGGGAAGCAAGAAGAGGAAAGCACACATGGAATTACCTTTCCTTGGAGCAGAGGTGTAAGGGTTGATGGATGTGCTTCAGGAACGCTGTGAAGTAAAATTTTCACTCCTGCCTGGAATTGTCCTATGATGTCAGGATGATAAAGAAAGGAACCAACAAGTACCACATGTGTCTTGTGAACACAAATAAGATATATTTAAATCCTAAGGAATACTTTCAGCACTTAAAAGGGGAACTGGAGGTCCCAAACTGAAGAAGCATGATTATGATTGTTAACTTGTCCATATTTTATTCACAGGTTTAAGCACTTTAGGAAACATAGACAGAAAAACAGACAGTTCAGTGTTCCAATGGGAACAGAGTAGACGTACATTTTAAATTCAAAATATCATACAAAAATTGAAGATATTTTGCTTTTCTTATTATTTGGGGGTTTTGTGCAAAGCTAGAGACTAACGTGAGCGGTTCTTGCATCGGGATAACTGATCTACCATAGTCGACAGTGTTGGTACTCTACCGTAGTCTACCGTAGGTGATGCTCTTTCTACTCTACTGTATATATTAGTGTCAGTGCTTTCGTTGCCAATCTCCTTTACTAACACTGGGACTGTGATTTGGGTGCATAGTACTGTCCTTTCTTGAGATTTTATTTCTATTTATTTATTTTGAAACACTGACTTGTATTGAATAAAATGGTCAAAGTTTACATATGAGAGATAGCTCAGCAGTTAAGAGTGATGGCTGCTTTTTCAGAGAATTTGAGTTGGATTCCCAGCACCCATACAGGGTGGCTCATAACTGCCTGTAATTTCATCTTCAGGTGATCTAATGCCCTATTCTGTCATGCACACATATATACCTAAAAAAATAAATATTTACAAAAACAATGATACTTCAAATTCTAATCTGTGGAACTTGGATATAAATAGAGACTCTCAGCCTTCAGAAAGCAATCAAAGGGTTGCACTTCAGGCAGTTAAGAGCGAGGATATATAGTGAATTTGTGATAGTAACAAATTTATATCTTTTGAGAGATGAGTTGACTACTTCAGCTGACGTGTGACCAAAGCTTTTATCTGCTTTATTCTGATATCTCTTCAGTGGGTTATTTTTCTGTTGCATCAACTAACGATGTCCAGTAAGTTATAAACAAGATTTCAAGGTTCAAGATTTTGCAACATTTTAAATATTTGTAGGATTTCTCTGCTATGATTGTAATTGTATAATTTGTATACAATATAATTGTATATTGTATAAATTGTCGAAATTCTCTGTTATAATCATGCCCACTGAAATCTGACATGTGAACCAAGTTTTTACTGCACACTTTTCATTAGTAAAAGTTTTTCTAATAAAAATGTTTTGCTCTTATGATACATATTAGAAAAAGTTTCATCCAGAGGTATTATGTATATATGAGTCTTATCCAATATGAACAGATATTAGATATAATCATAATCCTCTTTTAAAGTATTTGATTTATTAGTGTGTGTGTGTGTGTGGGTGTGGGTGTGCGTGTGTGTGTGCAGGTATGCAGATGCCATGTCACAGGTGTGGAGGTCAGAAGACAACTTTTGGGAATCCATTTTCTCCTACTCTGGGGACTGAACTCAGGTAATCCGCTTGAGAGACAAGTACTCTTACCCACTGAGCCTTCTTTCTGGCCTTGAGCTTCCTTTAGGAAAGACAGAACTTTGATTAAAGGCCTACTTTTTACAGGTGCAGAGTTCTTGCCTATATGAATTAGCTGCTATTGAGTAAGCTGTGAAGATTTAAAGCTCTGGACGCATTTTTATTTTTTTTGCATTTGTTGGGTCTTCTCCTATATGGATTCTCTGAGAGCGTTGATGTGTCTCCAGTATGAATTCTCCAGTGTTGACTAAGGTCTGAAGAATGATTCAGCAGCTTTGCTATTATATTACATTCATAGGGTCTACATTGAGTAAGTGGTGGGCAGTCCTTAAAGGATTTGCCACATTCTTTTCTTTTCAGGGGTTTTTCTGCTGTATGAAGTCTCTAATGATGTTCAAGTTTTAAGAACAGTTAGAAGCTTTACTACATTCTTTACATTTCTAAGGTTTCTTTCACATATGAATTTTCTAGTACAGATTAAACACTGAATGATTCATACAATATTTGCTGCATTCTTTATATGTAATGCGTGCCTTACATGTGGATACTTAAATGAATACTAAATGTTGGGCATGGATGGAGGATTTTTCACATTTCTTACCTTTATAAATGTTCTTTGGAATGGAATATACTGACATTTCCTATAGCCATTGTTAAGGGTTTTTTTGTGTATGAATTTTATTTGGAAAAATGTATCTCCAATACAAATATCTCGTAAAATATCTATGATAAAGTCCTTACAAAAGCTTTCCAGCTGTAGCTGCATAAACACTTGATTGTTCAAATATCACAGCTGGATTTCCATGAACAGAGACAGACTGGCAATGAACTTCTTATTGGTTAAAACTGTATGTTTTTGCACAGGAAACACCTATTCGTGCAATGCGAAATGATGAATATTTCATAAAGAAAGTCTCAAATTGATCACATTCTCAAATATGTTTCAGTTTTAAATCTTTTGTCTGCCAAAATACTTGAGTAGAAATCTAATACTATGCTTCATTTAAAATGTTCAACTTAAAAATGAAATGAAATCATGGAATAGACCCTTATTTAACAATTCCCATATTTTCTTTGAAAGGAAAAATTTGCTTCAGAAAATAATGTTAATATTGACTTTCACAAATACTTGGATCCTTAAAAAAGATGGCCAGAAAATTTTGAGTTATGTTCTGAGTGCTGTAAGTTCTTGATTTTTGCAGGTGGTGTCACACATCATGATGGCCTTGCAGCTTGTGTGCTGCCCTTGACGATCATCATTCCCTGGGTGTAGGTTACCCAGGCCACAATTTCTATAACTTCCCTTTATTATGTTTTAAAGCAAATGTTGTTTTGACCAGGTTTGGTACAAAGGTTTTGGCATAATGAAATGGCATAGTATACAGAACACGATGCTCTGAAGTGCACACACTTCTGGGCATGTGCTACTGTGTCTTGTCTTTTCACCTTCCAGGGTTCTTTTCTTTGTTCCCATATGGCTTTGAGAGAGAGCTTTACCCAGGTTTTTTTTTTTTTTTACATCTCCAAGATCAAATCCTTACACAACTACCACTAAGGAGGCTCCAGCCGCTACACTCCTCTGAAGAGAGATTCATCATCATCCCCTTGATGACACCTGGTCCTCGGGCTTTAGTTCCTACCACCTCAGACTTGCAGCTTAGAGCCCATTTGCTAAGATTCCCGAGTGCCACTCCATCTGAATTTTGTTAGCCTCAGACTTGTGATGTCCCAGCCTAACTTACCAGACAATTTGTTCAGATAACAGCTTCATCCTACTCTGATGATCCAGGACCCCGTGTTTTCAATAGTTGCATCTATCTCAAGCTGAACTGAGATCACTTCTTTCACCGAGATTGTACATCAACATAAAGTAGCCCCAAAACTTAGTACCAACCACTACTCAACAGCGCCATAACCTGATGAATTATAGATACAAACAACATACAAACAAACATTCAACAAGGACATGATCACTTACTCATACCAAAATACACCACACAAGTCCAGATGCCCATGCCTCAGCAAAATAAACACACAATAGCAGCAAAAAACCCACAGGCAACACAAATTAGCGAGATAATATGGTCAACATAGAAATTAACAACACAATTATGTTTCCTAGAATGGCAACCAAATGGATGCACAAAATGACCACTTCAAAGTTGCAATTATAAGTATATTCACTGAATTCAAAGAGGATGAGAATAAAAAAGCTAAATGGAAGAGCTGGAGAGATGGCTCAGTAGTTAAGGGTGCTACTAGAGAGGACTTAGGTTCCATTTCCAGCATCCATATGGTGGCTAACAACCATCCGTATCAACACCCTCATCCTCTGTGGGCACTAAACCACACAAGTGCACTTACATACATACAGGCAGTACAATCATACACACAAAAATTAAAAATAATAAAAAAAACTTTGTGAAAATACAGTTGAATGAAGTAACTAAAACAATTCAAACCATGAAACTAGAATTCATAAAAGAGATAGAATCTCTGAAGAAAACCAAATCTGAAGTAAAACCTGAAACAAAAATCTCAGAAATGCAAACAAAAAGACTTAGAGGAAAGAAACAAGGATGGAGAGGAGGAACACGGAATGTTCAAGAGTGAAGAGAAGATGGGGAAGTGGGTTGCTCAATCTAGACAACGTGAAATCTGAAATAAGCCAGGAACCAAGTAAGCAAGACCTTTGGGGTACTGTAAAAAGAACAAACATACAGATCATAGGCTTAGAAAAAGGAGAAGAAACCCAAGCCAAAACATTTTTAATGAAGTCATAGAAAACAATTTCCCAAACCTAAGGAAAGAGATAGCTATCAAGGAATAAGGGGCATACAAAACACCAAGTAGACAAGACCAGAAAAGCAGCTCCTCATAACAGTCAAAACCCTAAATGTAGAGAACAAAGAAAAGATCTCCAAAGCCCTGAGAAAGATCAAGTGACATAGAAAGGCAGAGCCATCAGAATGACAAGTGAAGTTTCCATGGAGACTATGAAAGGTAAAAAGGCATGGAGCCATGTAACACAAGTCATGACAGAACACAGATTCTAGCCCAGATTACTATACCAGCAAAGCTATCAGTCATAATCGAAGGAGAAAGAAAAAAATTGCATAAACAAATTTAAGTAATAAATGTGCCCAAAACCAGTTCTACAGAGAATACTCAAAAGAATACTTCTGAAGGTGACACAAAGAATAACTAAATCACTCCAGAACAGTCAACCAAAAGGAGTCTAAGAAAACAACCCTGCAACATCAACATAGCAGGAATTAATAAACATTGGTCAATAAAATCCCTCAATATTAATGGTTTCAACTTGGATTAGATAACAAGATCAATTTTCTGCCTCTAAGAAATGTACTTCGCCAACAATGATCAATACTATCTTAGGGTAGAAGGATTGAAAATGATATTCCAAGAAAACAGAACCAATAAACAAGCAGGTGTAGTCATTCTTATATCAGACAAAATAGACTTCAAACTAAAACTAGTCAGAAGAAACAGGGAAGTTCATTTCAAACTCATTAAAGGAAAAATCCACCGAGTAGAAATTATAATCCTAAACATAAGTGTGCCTCACATACAAACATCCAATTTCATTAAAATAAAAACTTCATCAGCACTAAAATCTCACACTGACTCCAACACATTGCTAGTGAGTGACCGCAATACCTCACTGACACCAGCAGACAGGTCAGTCAGACAAGCACTAAGCAGAGAAACTGTGGCATTAAATGACACCATAAATCAAATGGACTTTAAAGATATCAAAAGTACATTCCATCCATATCCCAAAGAATACACTTCCTTCTTTGCAGCCCATGGAGATTTTTCCAAATTGACAGCATATTAGGACCCAAAGCAAGCCTTCCCAAATTTCTGAAAATTGTAATATCAACTTGTATCTTATCCAACTACAAAGAAACAAAGCTACATATCAGGGACAATAAAAATGTGGAATATACACAGACACTAGAGAAGGAATCAAAATTTCCTAGAACTGAATGAAAATAAAAGGGCGACATATCAAAACCATTGGGATACAATGAAGGCAGTCCTTTTTAAAAGTAAAGTGTGTTCTTACGTCAGAAAACCAGGAGCACCTCAGGCATCTAAATTAATGACTTACCTCAAAGCCCTGTAAAATCTCTACCAAACAACATGCTAAAAAGATAGATGGAGAAAGTTAAATAAAATGAAGGCTGAATTTAATGAAATAGGGACAAGGAAAAGTATACAACAAATTGATGAAAGAAAGAGTTGATTCATTGAAAATGTTTATAAGACTGATAAACTTTTAGCCAAATGAACAAAAGAAAGAGAGAAAACTCCCTAATAAACAAACTCAGAAATGAAAAGGGGAGCCTTAAAACAGACCTCATGGAAATTCCGAAAATCATAGTGACAGATGTTAAAAATCTATATTGTACTAAACAAGAATACTTAAAAGAAATGGATAACTTTCTAGATATGTATGGTCTAATAAATTAAATCAAAATGATGTAATTACTCTAAAAAGACCTGTAGCAACCAATGAGATAGACAGAGTAATTAAAAATCCTGCAACTACAAAGATTCCAAGACCAGATGGGTACAGTGCAGAATCTTACTAAACCTTCAAAGAAGATAGAATACTAATACTCTTCAAATTATTTTGTAACATAGAAAATGAAGGAAAACTCTGAAATTAATTCTATGAAGCCAGTATTACTCAAATACCATAACCAGGCAAAGACCAAACAAAAAAGACAATTATAGACCAATCTCTCTGATGAAAATAGATGGAAAAATTATTTGTGCTGGAGAGATGACTTGCAATTAAGAGCGCTCTTGCAGAGGACCCAGGTCCAATTCTGAGCACCCAGATGGTACAACCATATGTAATTCCAGTTCTAAAAGATTGAGTGCCCTCTTCTGATCTCTGTGGGCATTGCAAGAGACATAGGTCCACCTACCAAAACACAGGCAATACATTCATACATATAAAAAATAAAAATACCAAAAAGAAAATGCAAGAATTATTAATATTAATAAAATAGGAACCAAATATAAGTAACATCAAAAATATTATTTACCATGATCAAGTTGGCTTAATCTCAGAGATTCAGAGATGTTTCAACATACATAAATCAATACCTGTAATCCACTACATAAACAGACACAAGGACAAAGACTACATGATCATTTCGTTAGTTGCAACCAAGGCCTTTGACAAAATTCAACTTCTATTCATGATAAAAATCAGAGAAAACCTAGGCATACAAGGGACATACCTCAGCATACCAAAAGGAATATACACATGCCCACAATCAACATCATGCTAAACAAAAACAACAACAACAACAAAAAAAACTAGAAATATTGCCATTAAAATCAGAAACAATACAAGGATGCCCACACTTTTCATTCCTGTTCACTATAATACTTAAGTCTTGGCTGGAGCAATAAGACAAGTGAAAGGAATTTCCACAATTTTCCACAAATCATAAAGGAAGAAGTCAAAGTATCTTTATTTTCAGAAGATGTAGTTCTATACTTGGTGTCTGAAAGACTCCAGACAACTCTTAGAGAGGATAAATACATTCATCAACTTAGTATTCTTATAGAACAACAAAAACACACTGAGAAAGAAATCTGGGAAATTTCCTCATTCACAGTAGCCTCAAAATCCATAAAATACCTTGGAATAAATTTAACAAAGGAAGTTAAAAACCTGTACAATAAAAAAATTTTAAATACTGAAGAAAAAAATTGAAGAATTTACCAAAAGACTGACAGATCTTCATGCTCATGGAGCTGAAGGATTAATATAGTGAAAATGGCCATCGTACCAAAAACGATCTACAAATTTGATGTGATAACTATTAAAATTCCAACACAGTGCTTCACAGAAATTGAAAAAATAATCTCAAATTTCATATGGAAACACAATAAAATAGGATAACTAATAAAATTCTGAACAGTAAAACGTGGAAATATCACTATCCCTGATCTCAAAGTACACTGGAAAGCTGTAGCAATAAAAGAGACAAGGTTCTGGCAGCAACGTGGACAAATTGATCAGTGGAATAGAATACAGAACCCAGATTTAAATCCACACACATTTAGGGACACTCGATTTTTGACAAAGATAAAAAATACGCACTAGAGAAAAGTTTGTCAATAAATGGTGCTGGTCAAACTTGATCAGGGCATATAGAAGATCAATATGGATCTAGTTCCAGCACCATTTATTGAACAAACTCTTTTCTCTAGTGTGTATTTTTGAGGTTCTTGATCCGTTTGGAGTTGAGTTTTGATCAAGAACCTCAACCTATGACCCACTAACCTGAATCAGATAGAGAAGAAAGTAGGGAATACACTGAAATTTGTAGGCTTGTGAAAGAGCTTTCTGAATAGGACTTCTATAGCACAAGCATTAGGTCCAATTATTTACAGGAACCAAATGAAATGAAAAAGCTTCTACACATCAAAGGACATCATTTGAGTGAAGAGATAATGTGCAGAATGAGAAAAATCACCAGCTATACTTCTGACGGAGATTTCATATCTAAAATTTACAAAGAATTCAGAAAACTAAACATCAGAAAGACAACCCAATTAAAAAGTGGGGCAATGAGCTTCACAAGTTCTCTAAAGATGAAACACAAATGATTGATAACTATTTAAAACATATGACATCCTGAGTCATCATGGAAATGCAGATTAAAACCAAATTTTAAAATTTCATTTTACCCCTCTTAGAATGTCAAAGATCCAAGAAATAATGACGGGTGGAGATTGTACCTACACGGGAAGGAAAATGCCCTGTCCCAGGCACATGCAGAAGGCCAGAACCCAGGAGCCAGCGTGCCAAGCCCTTGCCATCTCATGGATCACGTGAGTGACACAAACTAAGAGACCTGCGCCCGCCCAGGCGGCAGTCGCAAACTTCAAGGGCCAGCCCCCGTCAGTAACAAACTTCAGAGACTTTGTAGGTTTGTCCCTGGCGGGTCGTGGGTGCCCGGCAGCTTTGTAAACGCCGCTAAATGAATAAACCTTTCTAAATAGAAAATCAGTTTCTGTTTTATCCAGCTGGATGAACCAGATCCCACCCGCTAAGGCGTGGAGAATAAATTTATGCAACAGTTACCCACCAGAATGTCATCATAATACCCTGTTGTAAGACACTACATAAATGAGCTATAAGCAAACAAGTAGAAATCAAACTGACGTTGACTTCAAAGCCTCATCTCTATTGGCTGGTCTTCATAGTGCTGCAATGTGCCCTACTAGGTACTGGAAGAAAACAAGAAATCCTCATCCTTACCCAATGGTAAATCCTGTGAACTACAATAATTACTGGTCTAGCAAGATATGCCCACAGGTGCAATAGTGACACAAATATCATGGGAGTAATGAGCCACACTTTGATTGGATTGAAGGTCCACTTCTTAGGTTGGAGCTGAAATTAATACCATCCTTAGGACCATGAGACCTGAACAGTCATAGGAGAAAGCCTCATACTAATTTTCTTCTACATAGTTAGTGCACTAAACTGACTCTTAATGATTTATTGTCATACCCACAAATTAATGCATCTCTCAGTTCTCACCAGAGAAGTTTCCTTATGCAACAGATGGTGATGACCACAGAAATCCACAAGTAGCCAATGTGCAGAGAACAAGAGGTTGCAGAGTGTGTCTCCCTCAAGAGGACATCTATAACACCTAAGCTCCCAGTGTTCGGGGATCACTGCAGAGCAGGTGAAAAGATTGTAAGAGAGAGAGGTGGTGGGTGAGCACAAGAAAACAGCATTTTCCAGACAGCTGGTCAGTTACTCATAAGGACTCACCAACAGTGACAACACGCACAAATCCTGTACAAGCTCAAATCATAAAAACAAATGTAGTGTAGCCTACGGAAGTGGGTAAGAAGCTCCAACCACACCTAAAAAAAATGTGGCAACAGATGGCTTCAGGTGTCTGTTTCAAGTACACTATTCTTGATAGGTTAACCAGGCTCCAGTGGATGGATCCACACTGAAGTATATTTGGAGACACAAATAGACTCTCTAGGCCTGTCTCTCTCTCTCTCTCTCTCTCTCTCTCTCTCTCTATATATATATATATATATATATATATATATATATATATATAAAATTACATATTTATGTATATAATATCTTCATTTTATATACACATTCATATATTTGATAAAGGACATTAGATTGAGCATGGACTGTAAGTGGAGGTGCGGATGGTTGGGGATCTAAACACCATCAAATTACATTGTATGAAAGTTGCAAAATTTCAATAAAAATATTTTTAAAAAAGAAAGGAAATTAATCTGGGTATGATGGTGCACATTTCTAATGGAGCTCTCGGAAGACTGAGGCTGGGACAGGTGGCGGCTGTTTCTGTAAACATAGTGAGAGAGACCTTATTTTTACAATGAGGAAAGGGGCAAAACAGGAAAACGTTAAATAAATAAATAAATAAATGAAAATAAGTCTAATGATACAACAGTGGAGAGAGAAGTTTGCTACAAAGAAGCAGAGGAGGTGATCCCCATTACTGAGGAGGTGATCCCCACTACTGAGGAGGTGATCCCCATTACTGAGGAGGTGATCCCCACTACTGAGGAGGTGATCCCCATTAGGCACAGACCCTCCTCAACTCACCAGCAAACCCTGCTCCTGCAGCTCTGATCAGTGCTGAAGCCAGACAGGAAAAACAGAGGACATACTTGCCTTATCAGACAATCACTCACCCCTTCCATACCCCCACACCCCCTGCTGGAAAAATTAGTGTGTTTCCTTAAGAAGAATGCCAGAACGTGGATCTTGAACCTGACCGCCAAAGAAAAGGCTTACACTGTCCAGCAATCAAAGGAACGGACTTACAAGGAAATGGTCCAGGCTCAGAATGTGGCTGAAGCAGAGAGACTGGACGTGGAAACACCAATAAACAACAACGGAAGAAGCAGATTGACCGAAGTCTGGAAACTTCCTAGTCTGGGCTTCATTGAAGAACGGAGCATGCTCAAGCAAAGCCGGTGAACTACAAACAGAACAAGGGTGCTATGTAAATGTCCTATAACGGGCTGACGTCTGAGACCCTCTGCTTTTGGGGACTTTTCCATCCGCTCAGTAGCCACTCGTATTCTTGAGAGTGTTTTCTCTTTTTGAAATAAATAATGTAATATTGTAATATATATATATATATATCAAGGAAAAATAAATATTAAATTCAGCAACCAAAGTAATAAATGAAAATCTGAGTAATACAGCTCACATAATCTGTTATGTAATGAAAAAGAAGAATGAAAGGATAAGGAAAACAAAATAAAAACTCAGGGGTCAAATATTAAAGAAAACATATCCCCAGGCTCTAGTCTACCAATACGTTGTGGACATGTGAGCCTTCCCTGAGGTCAACTCATTACAGTCCTTAAGACAGAGTGTTAAATCCTAGTTCAGAAGCATTTCTATGGAAAGCAGAACAATAGAATCCAGTTTCCTGGCTTGCTGGCCATCTGCTCAGTGGAGACTTTTAGAGAATCCATAGAAATAAACGGCGGAAAAGTCCCGAGGTCAGCCTTTTCAAATATCAGTTGTTAATTTTGGACAGTAGTTAAATGAGATAAAATTTCAAGTTGAGAACCCAGACATGTAAGCGAAAAGGAGGCTGAAGTTTGCTTGAAGAGAACTACCATGCTCTGGAGACCTGGGAATAAGTCAGAGAATTCACTTTTTGAAAAGACTATTAAGCAATACAGTGAAATCTAATCTCTATATAGCTCCTCGTGAAATAATTGCTCTTTACTGTTAAATGAAAGCTCCTAAAAGTGACTGTTTCCATCCTAGTGATGTAGAAGTTAGAACTAGGGCTTCAGAGACTGTTCAGGGTTTAAAAGCGCTTTCTGCTCTTCCAGAGTCTCCTACTTCATTTCCCAGTACCCACTGGGCAGTTCACAATCATGTATATCTCCACCTCCAGAGTGTAAGAGGTGACTAAAGAGACCACCCCCTCCCCCACAGCAGTTCCAGGACTCAGGAGGACAAGGATAGACACCTTGGTGACTCCAGCCAAACTTCCAGACTTCGCAAGCATCTGTGAAAAGAGACTGCAGCTCCTTAACACTAAGATAAGCTTCCTGAGAAGATAAGCTGACATCAGTTACAGGCTGGTTTTGGTTAATTACCTTCCCCCATTTAAGCCCACCAAGCAGCCAAGGAGCTGCTGGCTTCCCCACTTCCAAACTGGAGGCTAGCCCCACGCCCTTAATAAATGTTCTGTTAATTCCCATGCCAGACTCTCTCCTTTGTTTCTACTGGGATTCACTCTGAACCAAACCCGAACCCAAACCTTACACAGAGGACAGTAACCCTCTTCTGGTCTCTGCAGGCACTTGCATGCATGTGGCTAAGACATATATAAACTCACAAACATACACATAAATAAAAATAAAAATCTAAAAAATACCCAGAAAAAGAATTACTATGAAAATGTTTCCCATCATTTCTCTCCTTTTCAGCTCACACTGACGATTTCTATGCTTGCATTACTGCCACAATAGATGTCCACATCTTTGCATAAGGTCAATGAATTATGTGAATACACTTTAGAAATTACATGCTTCTTTTTTTGAAAGGTTATTTTGACTTTTTGAAAGTAGTCTTCAGCTTAGAAATAGGTTTTGGTGGCATTAAGACACAAATTGTTATTTTCATTGTTTTGCTAAAACTTTCCAAGTGAGCTTTATGGTCAATTATGACCCATAATAAGTTCAATCAAGCTATTTCCCGCCCTTTGTTTCCTGTCCTTACATTTTCCTGTATGTTGCAATCACTTTGATAAGTTCAAATGGAAACATCTTTAGTTAATGTGTTGAGAACTTAATCCTCATTGATGAAATGCCAACTTGAGATTCAGAAACATGGTTTTGCTGCAAAACCGTCGTTTATGAGTATTTCTAATTAGAACTGGAAATACATTGACCTGTGTAAAGGGAAATGACAGCAGCATTTACATTTTCACCTCTATCTCTGCTCATATGATAGGTTAGGACTGTGGTGATAGATTTAAATGCATTGAAAGTTAGGATCTTCTATGCACGATGAATAATTATGCTTTGTGATACAAGTAATATAAAGATTCAGTTCATCTACTCATCCTACAAAGATTTATTTAGTCTTTTGGTGGATGGGGTCTTTTGGGGATCTGTAGTCCCAGCTGGCCTGGAACTTGCTGCATAGACCAGGATGGTCTTGAGCTCACAGATATCTACCTACCTCTGCTTCTGGAGTGCTGGGATTAAAGGTGTGTGCCACCACACCCAATTTTTATTTAGTCTTTATTTAGCATACCAAGGGTAGTGTACAAGAAAGAGAATAAAATAAACAGTCATATAAATATATATATATATATGTACATATATTTGTGCAAAAGTGAATGCAATCAGTGAATATTTGGTATATTAATGGAACTGCCATAATGAATCCCTGTTATACAATTAATGTGTGAATAAAAATACACTAGTAATAGTCAACTTTATAGAAAAGTCAACTGACGTAAAGAAGAAAAATATATATGGACAAATCTCATGATTGGAGACAATGTCAATACCACGCTGCAATGGTAAGCTGGAAAGACTTCTGAAAACAAAAGAGAATTGACCTTTCCAGTCTTACAGTCCTTGATATTGCCATCAATGTCCCTGTACTGTTTGGTGTTGGGGTTGCTGGACTGAAAATTCAGCACTCACTCTCTGGATAAAATGAAGGACCATCATATCTAACGTGACGTTTCATAGTTTAGAAAGTAGTTAACCAAAATCTCAATTCCACACTTCTCTTTGCTCTACTGGAAACCAGGTGACCAACTGGTAGAAGTAAGCTATGTATCCAATCCTGTGCTAATAGACACAGTACAGTCTCCTCAAATCATAAGTCAGAAAGTATGAAAGGCTTTCATGACACACACATCTGCGTCTTTCTTTCAGATAGAGGCTTAACCTTTCTTTAAGCCAGTTTACATGTTGCCAGGAGGGGGTCCTTACAGGGCATGGAGAGAGAGAGAGAGAGAGAGAGAGAGAGAGAGAGAGAGAGAAAGAGAGAAAGAGAGAGAGAGAGAAGCATTCTCAGTATGTCAGGGAAGGACTAGAAGGGAAGGTGGAGTCCCTGGTTTATCATCTCATATCCCAGCTCTCCTTTTTCAAAATAATCAGATTAATAATCTTGTGCTTCTCGACTTTTCTATACTTGCATATGTACAGTACAAGCATGTTTTTACTTCCATTGATACCGTACTTAGAGTTCTTAGAAGTCAATTGAAAATGAGCAGTGAAATAAAGCATTTCCATCAAAACTAACTTTCCAGTGACCATTTAAAACATTTTCTCATTCTGGAGAAACATCTTCCCCTGAATGCTGGTTTAAATGGAAACTCAGCCTGATGACTTTTTATTCCTCTTCTCTAAAAGATTCTCTGGAGAATATTCCTAATCCTTAAATTGAAATTCTGAACTGTACTTTGCATTTCCATAGCACTTGGTTAAGAACGCATCTCCCCAATCCTTTCTGCATTTTACTTTGCAGACATGCCTGTTTCTATTAGCAGAGGGTGCTGCCCATGACAGGAGTGGCAGAGTCACCTCGAGCAAGCAGCCTGGCCAAGACACAAACAACACAGGAAAGGAATGCAAATCAGTAAAGCGCTAATCCCCGAAGTCTGTGTTTTGACCAGCACACTATCATATTCCAAAGAAACAGTAGCTCGACTCCAAACATACTTGCGTGTGTTCAATGTCCAAGAGTTAGTGGATGGCACAAAAACAAACACAGACAGAATCACTGTACCCAATGCCTCTGTGCATTTCTGAATCTTTGGCAAATGGCTAGGAGAGACCATAATCCAATTCAAACTAGAATGAGGCCATAGGCTTAAGGGAGAATAAAATAAGAATCTGTATATTTTAGGAGGCTTCTACAGTGACAGGCTTCCTTACAATATTTTCAAAGTGTGTTAATGTTAGTTACTCCTCTACTCTGCCCTCCCATCTCAACCTATTTAACCCTTCCCGCTCCAATATTCTCTTTATTTCTATAAACCATTGTGTTCGACCTTCCCTCCCATGGTCCTTTACTAATTTGCTGAGGTCTATAGGTATTCTGAATTAAATAAACATATCTAAAGATTCAAGACTTATATTCATAAATGAAAGAAAAGATGTGAATGCTTAAAATGCATACATATACATGTAGTAAAAAATTTTAAATAGAGTCACCCAATGATAAGGCAACAATGCCTTTACTGGACACCACAGACTAACAAGTAAGAATCCCACTGCCAGGAGTGGATCGCCGATTAGAAGCTGTTGGCTAGTGAGTTCTCACAGATCACCAGATATTTCAAGCTATTGCCAATGCTATTGGCTACCCTCCAAAAACTGACAGTAAGATCCTATTGCTGAAAATGCTACATACTTGAGTCACAGAACATGGAGAAATCAATCTGTTGCTCACATGAAAGCTTCATTCCCACTGGCCAGCTGAAAGGTGGGCCAAGCAATCATTAGTGAAATCCAGGAGCGAGCCCTGTGAACTGCAGTAATGACTGGCCTGGCAAGACATGCCCACTTGTGCAATAGTGGCGCAAGTGTCATAGGAAAAGCCACCACTTCTGATGGGCTTGAAAGCTCCTCCACAAGGCGAAACACACATGCCTTGTGACTAGACATGCCATAGTCCCTAGAGGAGAACCCATTACTACTATTGTCTTAATTCTCTTTGTCTGGCTCTTCCTTAACTCCAAATCTTACAATCAAAACTTTATTCTGGGTCCAGGTCTATCTCCTAATGTGTCCACAGACTCCAAACATGTCCATGGGTGGTGCTAACTGCTTATTCTCATGACTTCAGACTTCATCATGTATACAGTGCTCCTGAAGTTCCCCAGCACGCTAGCTCCACTTCTTGCATCTACAGGTGCGCCTCCCATGTGAGCCCCTATATGGAACTAAGGCCTTTCCCCTTCAATCTTGTTCCTCCTCATTCTCACCTGCGTTAATATGGAGCACAGTATTCTTCCAGAAACCTCCTTTAAATTATATCCTTGCTCCAACGTTTGATCTTTTTGCAGTGCAATTTACATAAGGCAGACAAGGTGATGTTTGAAAATGTAAAGCAGATCTTGTCATTCCCCTGTTTCAAAGACTCCAATGGCTTCCTTTCAAATCTAGAACAAAAGCCAGTCACGATGGCTTAGAAGGCTAAGTGATTGCCACCTACCATCTGTGTTCTGACACCCAACACTAGACTTTCCTTAGCCAGAATACTTTTGAAAAGGAATGATTGTCAATTGATTATTTTGAAAAAAGTTACAGACTTCAAGCAAATTAATCTTTCTATATTTTGTCATGTGAGTATCTTCCCACATTAAAATCAGATCTCAGCAGTATTGTTTTAATATCTGCCTAACTAGAAAGCTTCATGTATTTAAATTTTGCAGGTGCCAAGTTACCATGCGAGGCTAACTTACACACAGGCAGGAACCCTCACGTGGATGACTGGTCATCAAGCCTAGGTCAGCTCAAGTGCCAGGCATCCAGGTGAACTTGAGAGGACTCTGTCATGCTCCACTATGTCTCCCTTTCAACCCCTCTGGCATCCAGCTGCTATCAGTTTCTTTTATTGTGAGGGCACTCTATGAGAAGAGCAATCTGTTTTTCCTGTTCTCTCCTAGAACCTGTGCTTGACCTGAGAAGGCACTTAGTAGTCATCTCTATAGACACTGTACTGTATTCCTCTGTTACCTGCCACGGCCCACTGGCCTCAGTAGAGCAGGAGTCCTCAGAAACCTGGGGTAAAAGAGACAAAAGGACACGGAGGGCCCACAAGACAGTCTCCTGATCAAATCGGCAAATCTTTTTTCTTTTAGGGGGTATATATAATTTGGAGGAGTCAGGCACCCATACAGAGACAAAGGCCCATCACAAGGTTATGAATATCAGGAAGAAGGCATTAGGAAATGAGGCAGGGGCTAAGTGGGGTATGGACTAAGGTTGCTAGGATACAAATCACAGGAAGAACCAGGAGCTGAGGCCATGTGTAGCCAAGGGCAGCTACAGGTAGGGGGGCTTGTTTGCTAGACAATAAGAGGTACTCAAGAGACTCCAGCCTAACATAATTGGTGTCAACAGGTGTCAGGATGTTTTGCACTGAGTCACAAGATGCAGAAGGGCAAGACAGAGGTCACTTGGTCTCCAACAGTCACCTAGCAACATGGCTTGCACTTTAAGTGTGACAACAGCAATATTTTTAGAATGATCTTTCTCAGAGTCCCAAGCTTTTTTTATTCTACCCCTGAGCTATATCCCCAGGACCCCAACATTCATATTTTGTGTCAAATGTCATAGCCTCTTTGATTCTGCATTTACTGTTCCGCAACTATGTAGTCCATTTTCACTCCAAATTTTGCTATGAAAAATAAATCTGCCAGGACAGAGAAAAGAGTTATAGTCAAGAAATTTAAGGAGTGTACTCTGTATTATCTGTAGGAGAAGACTCTTTAAAAATAGGCACTTTAAATTTTAGTAAAGATATCTCTATTGTGATAAGTATAATACATATTATGAAGATTTTTATTTTTTATTTTTGGTTACAGATGACCCGAAGATAGATAGTAGTATACAAGCCAGCTAGCAAAATCAATTATAAAAGACCTAGGTCATGGTCTGTCTTCACACGTGTAGAATGTCAGGCTCAGGGTCTTCTGAATTCCCACCCTTCATTCTACATCTCCCTGCTTTCACTGGCTGTAAACAATCACTTTATCCTGATGAAAGTGGCATGAGGGGCGCGAAGAGCAAGATTTCTGTTACGTTATCATTGGATGTTATTTTTAAAAAGTTTTCTTCTCTACTGTTTTATTTATGTGTTAAACTTATTATACTGCCAGAAATAAAGTAAATTCTATCCTAAACATTTCAGCAAATAAGAAAACTTATTTTCATAGGAATACATGGCCCAAATACATGATTCTGCATAAAAGAGGCTCAAGCTAGGCATGGTGGCCCACGCCTCCCATCCCCAGCACTCAAGAGGCAAAGGCAGGTGAATCTCTGTGAGTTCAAGGCCAGATGGGTCTACATAGTGAGTTCCTGGCCAGCTGGGGCTACATGGAAATACTCTTTCAAAAAGACGAGAGAGACAGAGAGAGGGAGAGAGAGAGAGAGAGAGAGAGAGAGAGAGAGAGAGAGAGAGAGACACTCAGGGGAATGCTTATACTGCTAGCTCTGTGTATTTGAAATTATATTTCCATAGCAACCATTACAATGGTTTATACTGTTGCATTTTTATCCAGGGTGGCTTTCAGTAAAGAGAGAAAGATATTAAAGTCTTCTTTGCTTCATCAAAATATTCTTTATTGGCCTTTGAAAGAGAGTTTTATGGCTATATTGCCTCTTTCTCTTTTGCTTGAATTTGAAATTTAAGATCAAATCCTATCAAGGCTGAGGCAGGAGGATTGCAGGAGTTTAAGGACAGTCTGGACAAAGTGAGATCTGATCTCAAAGAAACAAAATCCCCCAGCCAGGAAAAAACAAAACCCTAAACTAAACAAAATAATTTTCAAGATCAAACTCCTAGCTTACTTAGGAAATTTGAATTAATGAAGTTATAAAAATCATACTTTAAATATAAATACACACTTCGTTTGTTCTCACTTTATAATGATTGAGCTTTATGTAAGCTTTTCCTCAGACTGTATCAGTGATAGTTTTAAATTATAATAATCACCAGAAGTACCATGCATTTATAATCTAGAACAGGACATTAGGCAAACTTAGTTTTCAATTTATTATTCCTTTAACACTATTATTGCATTTTAAGAATCAACTACTCAGCGGAGTTCGGGAACTAAGCTTCCAGGGTTTGCAATACAACTTAATGTACTAAAGCCCGTACTTATAATCATGCCCCATGTGGAGGTCAGAGGACAATTTAGTGGTGTTGGGCCTCTCCTTCCATCGTTATGCGGATTTTGGAACTCAAACTTGGGCTGTCAGGCAAGCATTATGGGCCAAGCATTGTTACTGGCTGAGACATCTTGCTGACTCTTGCAGCAGCATAATGCCGCATCACAGGGACGTTTAACAAAAAACTGCCAGACCCTCAACATCCATGAAAGCAAAGAATGGGACTAAATCTGTTCAGAAATCTTCTTCAGATTTCTCCTGGAATTGTGCCCCTGGAACTATTCTCTTGAACATAGACCTTGTTCTCTCTTTATTGAAAAGGGCAAGGAAGAATAGAGATTGTCCTATTAGGGGATCTTTTTTTCCCTTATGATTCCTAGAAGTTTAGAAAAGCACATAAAATCACAAACATGTTACCCACATAATCCCATTTGTTGTATACAACACAAATGGGATAAGTCATTCCTTCCAATAAATATTTGAAATATTTGAATATTTGAAATATTTGCTATTTGTAGCACTTGCGATTCCCACAACACACAGACACACAGAGAGACGTGGACACACACACACACACACACACACACACACACACACACACATACACATTATTCTGTGGCAAGTTACAAGAGGAGCCCGAGACCTAGTAAGATGGTTTACATTATAAACAAGCTAAGACAGTACTAATGATCTCAAAACATAGGTTAACTGGCTACAAGATTAGGTCAAAGTCTTTCCCTGAGCCCCTGCACGCTACATTCTTTAGAAGGGAAATTATAAGGAAGTATCAGTTGAGAAACAATACTTTAGGACAGAAAGGGTTGCTCACCAAAAGAATAATAAAATGAGAGCTAAACCCAAGGTTATTTTTTCCTCAATTCATTTGTTGTGAGTGAGGAAATAGTTTGACTACAATATTACAAAGAAAATTAGGGGCCAAATGGTTTAGTCTGGAACTAGATATCTCTCGACTTTGGCTACCATGAATATTGCTAACAATGAACATGAGGATGCACAACTATTCCAGGACTCGTTTCAAGGATTTCATCTGTGATCCAGAAACGGAATTGCTGGATGATGCATATGATGTTTCTGTTTTTCTCTCATTTGCATCTATGGAGGGCTTCATGCCTATGTGTTCCTGTTTGGATAGGTGTGGGGATATGTGCACCCATTTGCCCGTGCATACATGGGCCTGAATTTTATGTCCATAGTCTTCCTGTGGCTCTGTGTCTTATTCAATGAGGCAGGGTCTCTCAACTGAGCCTAGAACTCACTCATTTGGAAAGTCTAACAAAGCATCTTGCTTACCTGACCACTTCTCTCCACATTCTAAGTTCTGGAATTACAGGCTGACTACTCAGTCCACCCCTCCCCCCGCCCTCCACCTCATCATTTGTGATGTAGCCCTTAAAGCACAGTGCCATCCTCCCAGTTTAGAATCCTCTATTTTTGATTGTTAGAGGAATTCTCTGCTGTCCCCCACAGCAGCTGCAGCATTTTACATCCCCAGTTGTGACTTGTGTACATCTTTGACAACATTTGGGGTCTCTGGTTTGGTTTGGATTCTGTACAATGGATGTTATCCCAAGTTGAAGTGATATGCCCGGCCTTGCAGTCTCTCATCTTAGTGACCTTTCTATGTCTTCTTTGGAAAATATTTAAGTCTTTTGATCTTTTTTTTTTTTAATTCATGAGTTTATTGTTTGAGGATCATTTCCTTTTTTATTCTCTCTTTTTTCTCTCTTTTGTGTGCTCAATCATTGGAATTATTTGTGTGTGTGAGTGTGTGTGTGTGTGTGTGTGTGTGTGTGTGTGTGTATGCATGCACATTGTAGATAGTCATCCCTTATGGCATGCACAAAGTTGAATAATTTCTCCCAAACTACAGGATAACTTTTCAGAGTGAACTTATCCCTCTGCCATGATGATTGCTACTTTGATGTTGTGTCAGTGGAAAAATTCAGGGCTGTATTGTAATGGAATATTACTTAGCCATAATAGAATAAAATTGTGGTATATGGGCTCACATCTATAATCCTAGCACCTAGCAGGTTGAGTCAGGAGGATCACAAAATAGAGTCTGGACTACACAGAGAGATTCTGTCTCAAAACAAAACAGGAGGATGAAAGAAGGACATGCTGTCTTATTCTGCTGTGTGATTGGAGTTCATGGAAATGATAGGATGCTGTAAGAGACCATTTCAGAAAGGCATACCGAATAATTCTACTTGCATGACATACATCTAGAGGAGCCCAATACACAGCATCAGAGTGCAGAAGGGTGGTGGTCAGAAGCAGGTATCGGAAAACTGAATTGTTGCTCAGTGGAAAAGCTTGTCATCAACAGCAGGAAGCAGGCCTAGCAGCCAGAGTTCCACCCAGACCCTGCCGGTGTGAACAGGGTTTCTTGACCACACCGCAGCAGCGTAAGTCTCAAATTCTTGACCACACCACAGCAGCGTAAGACTCAAATGCTAGTGTATTTCATGTAGAGGGCAGTGTGCGTCCTGCAGTAGACATGGACTTCTCACGACAGAGCTGTGCTTTAAGTCTTCTGAAAATAGCTATGCATATTTTCATGGTTTTTAAAATTTATTACGAAAGTATTTTATGTATGCATTTTTGTCGAATTAACTTGTTTGGCTTTCGGAGGCAAAGTGTTAACAATGTAGGCCACGATGGCCTGGAACTTTCCGTGAGCTTACTGTTTCTGCCTTTCAAGTGGGAGGAATACAGGAATGAAGAGCCAAGCGGAGCTAAGGAAATCTTCTTTAGTAAGTAAGAATACAGTGTTGCTTAGAGGCACCCTGACAGATTCACTGACGGACTGAAAAAAAAAAAAAAAGTTTAAAAAAGGTCAAAGGCCTTCTTAGTATATATGGATCAAAAGGACAACATTCAGGTCAACGTGCTTCATAGGCTTGTATGTGAGATTCTCAGAAGAGTACAGGCTCACAGACAAGAAAGGAGCAAGGTCTGCTCAAAGGTCCCATGTGTGTGTACCTGAGTCAGGCTTCATTGTATTTCAACCAATGATTTTTTTTTTTTTTGTCACTTGGGTTGAAATTCTTAACCCACATGGGCGGAAGCCTCCTTTTCTTCCTTGTGGCCTTCTTATCCTACTTCAGGATGAAACAGTTCTAAGTACATGACATCATATGTTTACATACAATTACAATATTGAATGATCCACTTAAGCTTTTAGGAAGACTATGGATCTTATTATATGTGATCACAGTATAAACAGAGCTGATCCATAGAAAGCTCCTTTGTTTAGAGACAAAGAAAAGATGTTGTTTGACCAAAATCTCCCAATTTGTGCTAAAATAATAACTTTTTGTTAAAATCCTGTTCAAGCCATGTGTCTCAGAGAGGAAGGTGTCGTGGTGTGGACAGATGCCTTTGAAACCAGGGCTTCTGGTTTTCAGAACTCTGTACTAAAAAAAAACTATTTTTATTGAAATTTCGTGCATATTATGCAAGAAATCTTAATCATACTTAGACCCCTCCATAATGTACAACCCTCTTGATGCCATGCATTCTGTCTTATATGCTAAGGTATATTAAGTCAAACTTTTGTACCTAGATGACCCTAGGTGTGGGTTCATCTACTGGAGTCTAGTTGGCATATCTAGCATCACTTCCTTAAAGAACATCCTCACCATCATCAGTTGCCAGCAGATCCTGGCTAGGGCTGAGGCTGCCCATTCCCCTAGTTCTATGTTGGATTTTTGTCTGACCATGTCGGCATGGTGTCATCACTGCTTTAAATTCATACGAACAAATTCCCAGAGGCCTGGAAGAGTTTCTTTCCTTATGTTCACGCACCAACCCTGCCTCTAACAATCTCTCTATCCACTCTTCCAAAAAGGTTGCCAAGTCCTGGGAGTCCTATCCTGGGCCACACACTCTGCAGTCTCTCATTCTCCAAAACTTAGCCAGTCGTGACCTTCTGTGTGCATTGCAAGGGAGGCTTCACTCCTGGGAGTTGAGGAACACACCCTATTATTATACCATTGGTTCCACAATGCTCCATGAGCCTTTGGTGTAGGGGTCCCACTATAGATGTGTCACTTAGGGCTGGGCATCTCTCAGACACATTTCCCTCTGTGTGTGAACAGCTGGGGAACTCTATAATAGTCTTCATATGTTGAAAAAAGAAGCTTCTTTGATGAATGGTGAATGATATACTTGTGTATAAATATAAGGCTCCATACTTAGCATACAGCAGGAAATTAAATTTGTCTAGAGCTATAACAAAGACAGTATCTTTAGCTCCTCAGCCATGTGTGTTTGGATATGTTTATAGTGCCAGTCATGAGTGCCCTTCCCTGGGCTTTAAGTTCAATTAGATAGCTGTTGATTATCTCCAAGATAAAGTGTCACTGCTGTACCACTAAAGTTTACTTTGCCAGTCATTGCTGTGGTTATTAGGCTTTTAAAGCTGGGGTTGGATCAATGATTAGTTTTTTCCCTTAGCAGTTTGCAAAGTATCCTCCAGAACTATAAGAGCTTGTCTTCAGGGTCAGGCTTCAAGTTAGTTCCAGCAACATTTCTCCTGTCTTCAGCAAAAAGGTCTTACCTTCAAGCTCTTGGAGGTAATCAAGGACTATGGCAATGCTCTGTGATGTTGCTTTGGGAATCTCTTAGACTACCACGACCAACAAGTCAAAGGGAGGTTTCTCTGGTCGGGCACGGTGCTTTTTGTTATATAGCCTTCCAGTGTACACATGCATTTTTCCCTGGTTGTGTGTACAGCACCCCACTTTTACTTAGAAGTGAGCTTTATTTCTTTCATTGTAAAGGGATGTATTTTCCAGAAGCTGAGTGATGTTTCCATGAACTAATATTCAATTCTGCAGGTTAATGTTTAAGTGCTGCCCCTGGTGTAACCTCCAGAAAAAACTGGGACATTAATCAGAATTGGAACATCCTCCAGAAAAAAACTGGGACACTGATCAGAATTGGAACATCTCTAGGTTTTTTTTCTTTCTTAAGCTCAACAATCTGTTCTAAATGATTAGATTTTGTATATGAATGTAATTTTTCTTTAACGTATTTGAGAATATTTTAGAAAAACTTAGTTTTCACATGTATCACAGATAAAATGGTGATCCCTTACAAATACGCTATTTTGTCATATAGCAATGTAATGATTGCTTCCACCAGCTTGGCTTTGAATGATGAGTTCGGTGCCACAGCCTGAGTGGCTTTCCTGAAGTCATGTGAGAACCGTTCATTCATTTATAAACCTTGCCTCTGCAGGTGTTGGGACCGTGAGGCTTGTTGTGAGCATAACTAAGCACAGATGTGCTGGGAGCCGCCTCTTTCACACCCTCCACAAGGTCTGCTTGCCCAGGGCTGTACAGTGCTCACAGTCAGGGCTCAGCTTCTGGCCTGATATGGTAGTTAAATAGTTCCCTGGCTCTCTGGGACCCCTTATTTAATAGGGGTTTTCTGATACCAAGTGTTCCAACACTTAAGGTTTGGGACCATCGTGTGACTGACTATGAGCCTTATCTTCAAATCAAAAATACCACTAAGTACCACATCTTTAGAGGCAGGGCCAGAAGAGGGAGAGCTCACTGATGATGAGCAACTTCTCCCAAATACGACAACCACATTGTTCGTCAACACAGAAGATGCTAAACTGGACTGCAAAACTTTTATGCATTTGAATTGAAATTTACAGTTTCTTTAATTTTGTCCTTGCTATTTCAAATGTGCAAATGAGTATTTGTTCTAAATGTATCATTTTTCTTCTGTTAAGGAATGTTGGCAGTGCTCTCTCTGGAGATTTTTCTAGTGGTTATGGAACCCAAATACCATCTTAATGTAATTAATTTTGAAATTAGTTATTTGCTTTTTAAAGTTCCCCAGTGTATATTGACTTGTCTTAACTATCCCAACTAGTCTTTGATTCATGTGCATAGGAAATCATCTACATCTTAGGACACAAATAATGTAAAACTATTTCAATCTTAATTTGCTTTGCTTTGTTTTTGTTTTAGGAGAAAATGTCTTACTAGCCCAGGCTGGCCTCATCCTCAAGGAAATCATCCTGCCTCATCCTCTCAAGTCCTAATTATAAAATTTAAAATAAGCTCCTGGGAGACTGGTTGAGCTATGCAGCATTTCAAGACACATGAGCGAATTCTTAAATCTGTCATTTTCAGATGCTTTGAAAAATTTAACATTTCTAGCTGATCAGTAAATTATTTGCCCAACAAAGACTTCTTCAAGGAATCTCAAGACTGGTCCACGTAAGGGTGAAATGTAATGAGTTCAGAAATAGACTTTCATTTCTCCTTTGTGAAAGTAAGAAACAGTATCAATATACCTGCTCTGTATTATTTGTTTTTTTTTTTTTTTTTTTTTTGCTGTGTTCAAGTCTACCTCAGATTTAGGAAAAAAAATAAAACTTTGAAGTAAATGTAAAAAACAAGTAAAGTAAAAATGACTTATAAGTGTGATAAAAAATCCTATATATTTGTAAGAAAAATTATGTGTTAATCAAAGTTTTACTGAAGCTACTAGCTATTAGCTTTTTTCTCAAAAAAATCACACATTTGAACTTAAAAAAAAAAACTCATATATTTCAAAGTATCATCTCAGCACTCAAGAGGTTGAGGAATTGTGACTTTGGAGGCTAGCCTGGGATGCATCATGAGTTCTGGCCAGTCATAGTAAGATATTGGCTCAAAATAAATAGAACTTATATTTAAACAACCTAAAACAAAAGTAAGATAGTTATTCAAGATCATGCTAGTCAGGGAAATCAGAAACTAACTGGATGGACTGTATTTGTTTCAGGAAGAATGGCTTGCTTTAGAATCAGGTTTCCCTATTTTTAACAAGTCCTTTTGTAAAGATTGACTTAAAAATAAATGATTCCTGCCAAGACTGACTTCTGCTTCTGTACAGGCAAGTGGACTAGCACAGTCCATCAAAGGTGGGGAAGGACTCTCTGAACCTCTTTGCACCCTTCACTCCCACTTTCAGCAGACCCTGGAACTTGCTTTGGAATACAAATTAATAAGCAGCCCTGAAGGCTGTGGCTGCCTTGTAGGCTGCTGCAAAATAAAGAAGATAAAATTATCATTATGACTTGCATGTGAGAGATATAGGAATAGATGCTTGTCTACTAAAATGAAATGACTAAAATGATGACTGAAACTCCACATGAAGCTGGGGCTGTTGAAGATGTGCTTTATATGAAAATGTAGATCCCCTAGACGCAAGATTTATTGGTAAAGCAAGCCAACCAGGAAACCTTCCCTTTTCTCCTTGGACGGCACGTGTCACATGCTAACAACCATGACAAAGAGCAGCGAGCTAATAATCCAGCTCCCAAATGTACCGCAGAGTTTGGTCTCACAGCCATTTTCAATTTAACTAATATTTCCATCGAGATCGGAAAAGTCCAAGTCAGTCAATTAAATGATGAATGTGGACTGATGGTGCGATAGGCCGGCTCAGTACCTTGCCTACTCTGTACCTATAGAAGGGAACCCAATCTACACACCTGGGTATTAGACAGCTTAGCAGAAACAGGCCTCAAATAAAAAAAACCCACAAACACAGTAAGAAATAAATTTTCCTGAGCTGGAGTAAAGATAAAAATAGTGATAACAAATAAAAGCAATCATATAGCCAATAAATTCTTTCCAAATTACTTTAGATTTTAGAATGTTTAAAACTTACTTTTGAATATTAAATTAAAAAAAAATAGAACATAGCATTTCTAGGCATGAAATTGTTTTAAAATCTTTCATAAGGTCAAAATTGTACAATAAGGCTACTATTTCAAAATTATTAAACAGATATGTAAAATGCAAACCCTAGTCTGGATGCGTAGGCACACCCATATATGCCCAGATCCTTGGGCTGGCACAGGAGGAAAGCTGTACTCTGGAGTTTAATACCAGTCTGGGCAATAGAGAAGGCCACTAAAAATAAACCAAAACTTTAATGATTACAATCAACAGAATGTGGAATAGGGAAGAGCAGGTTTGTCCCCCCCCCCCCCCCCGGAAAAGACTCAGTGACCTGTCATCCCTTTGTATCCTATCAGGGCCGGGTCACAGCACATCTATCAGACCTGAACACAAATGGAAGCAAAGGTGCAGGCAAGCTCCTTTTGTATCTCTGACCCCTTTGCAAAAGTTGAAGAATTTCTGGCGATTTCCAGAACACACACCCATGTGATCACAGGCTAGGCTGGTCCTCTGGCATCCTTAACTTCACCAAGCCAAGCTTGTGATGCTCATAAGCAGATGGTGACGAACAATCAAGACTCATCTCTGAGACAGGCCACAAAACTGCCTGGATAAATCCGGAAATGTCTTCATATGGGCAAAGGGAGAGTAGCTACCAGAGAGCTGGTAAAGCGTCCAGCTTCCCAGATCCCACATTAGCTTTATTCTCTTTGGTCTGCAGATGCTATTACAGTAAAGCCATGCCACAGTTCACTCAGTTCTATTGAACAAGACCAGAGTGAGTAACTTATGAATGTAGAATGATGAAAACTGCTTTCAGAGAATATAGAGATTGGCTTAGGGTGTGATTGAAAATCGGATTGTTTTCCTTTTTCTGCAATTACTGCCTTCCTCACTGAAATTCTATTTCAAAAAATCACCTTTGCCAAGAAAAATCTTCTCTGAATTACAAGCAGCTACAAACCTGAACATTAGTTGATGTTTCTCTGATGGAATGTGTGGAGCTTTGCTATACAGCCTGCCATGAATAATTTCAGATGAAGAATGTTTCATACAAATTAGCATATTTTGCTTTAAAAAGATGACCTCAAAAATAGCGTTGGGGTCACATTTCTTTGCTTGGATTTTCCAATTTCTTTAGTTGAAAAAGCAAAACTTTTTGACCCTGTGACGTTCCCTGTAGTCTCCCCGTCAGCTTATATTCATCTCTCTGTCCTCCAAATAGATGTTCATACAACACTTCCCATTTCTCAATCACAGCCATGCGGTGATAAGCTCTCCCTGCTGGCAAAAACTATATTTTAGACATGCAGTAGTCCACTGTGACAGTAAACGGTATCTAATAATCATTATTCTGTTTTGCTCACTTAGAACTTTGCCAATTTTTAGCTGGGCACATTGCCACCAGTCTTAAATGCTGTATTCCCGAATCTCCACTGTAGGAAAATTATGCAGGTCAGGTTTCCCAGTAAGTAGATTTTTTACATGTGTATCAGTACCAAGAGAAAGGTGTGAAAAGCGGGATTTCTAAGTGGCAAGTTTGTTGTAAAGATGGTTTTCACAACTGTTCTCAAGAGAAACTTTGGGTTGAAATTGATGCAGAACAGAAAAAAAGGTGACAAGGGAAAAATGAGAGTTCCTCTACTCCAGACTCTGGTTGAAGACGTTCATCCACTAAACATCAACACTCAGCATGATTAACCTTGGCTGTGATGGTATCCGAAATAGAGACACATTCCTTCTATACACAGATGCTTCAAATAAGAATGTTAAAAATGGCAATAAACCATGTTTAAGGCCTGAGAATATGTAGCTTTTGAGTGTGGCTCCATTCCTTTCCCAGGTAGGAGCTTGTAATTCTCCGGGAATCTCAAAAATAAGTCTAAAAACTTTGTTCATAGTAAAAACATGTCTTTATTCCTTTGTTCCATCTGTTTTTACATTGCCAGCCTGTAATTTCATCTAATGCACCCCAGGAATCGCTGTGACCTTATTTGCTAATAGCAACAGCAACAGCAAACTAAGAAAAAGTTCCCTAGAAACCTTTTGAACAATGTAGGTTCAGAAACCATTAAAGTCAGATATGACTGCTGTTAAAACAAGTACATTCCACTCTTTCTAGCAAAGCCCACATCCACACTACAGTAAATGTGTCCTTTTTCCTAAGTGCCTCTCTTTTTATTAATGCTCATGGTTAAAAATCTATGTTGAAATCTCTTCTCAATAAAGTCCAAATAGGGCCTGGAGAGACGGCTCTGCAGTGAAGAGTGTTTGGTGCTTTTGCAGAGGGCCTGAGTTAATTTTCTTTCTTTAAAACAGTTTTTATTTATTGTTTTTTATTTTATGTGTATGAGTGTATTGCCTGCATGTATGTAAGTGCACATGTGTTATATAATGCCTGCAGAGACCAGAAGAGGGCATTGAATCTCAAACTGGAACTAGAGTTGCAGGCAGTTGTTAGCTGCCATGTGGGCGCTGGGAACTGAACCCAGGTCTTCTACAAGAGCATCCAGTGTTCTTAGCCACTGAGCCATCTCTCCAGTCCCCTGAGTTCACTTTCTAATACTCATGTCTGGTGATTCAAACTTGTATCTCCCCCTCCAGAGGATTCAACACCTTCTTCGGACCTCTGAGGGTACCTTCACATATGTATATGTACTATATCTACATAAACACAAAAACACACAAATGAAAACTTAAAAAAGAAAAAAATCTTTTTAGAAAACCCAACAACTACCACCACAGAACCTCCTCTGAATATACTTCATATAGACTTGTTTCTAAATTATTTTTTGTAGTTCAGTCAAGAACTTGGCTTCCCCTCAGTGAATGTGTCTGAAAAGCTCTCCTCAGTCTGCTACAAGTGGGAGCAAGGATCTTTGTCATGGGCCACTGCTCTACCACCACTGAGAAAATAACCCAGAGATGTGTCCTCCCATGGTAAGAATACCAAGCCTCTCGCACCAGCAGTATTTGTAATGGAAAGGGCCATGTACTTGAGACTTTCTTTACCTATTGATAGTCTTAACAATCAAGGAGGAATGAGACAGAGATGGAGGGGTCCAAACTCAACTGCATCTCTCAGCCCCACGGCTGCTAGGTGCCGAATGCTCACCTCCCTGAGGACTGTGTGCCATCCTGCATCACATCTGCTTTGAGCTGCCCTTTAGCTTGTCTTTAAGTAGCTGCTGCATTAATCCTCATCTTGACCATTTCTGGAAAGTGCAGCATGTGACAGGATCAGTGGATTCCGTTGTCACACACCTGCTGCTCTGCCTTCTTAACAACAAAGTGGGTTTGCTGGGGAGTTTCAAGGAATCCATGTTGGTCTGCAAATGTAATTGTATACTGGAGCTTGTTGAAGCACTGTTTCAGAAAATAGAGGAAAAGCATGTACTGGGAATAAGCTGAATTTGGAGCAGATGTTCTGTTGTCCTAGCCTGGGTGGATCTAAGCACCAAGTCACTCATTTTCTCCTATGGAAAGCAGAATCCTTTAACAAACAGTACTTTGATATCAGGTCCATCTATGAAGTATGGATGCTCTAGAATGATAGTAATTGGATAATCAGCTTCTGTCCTCTATGGTGCTTGCTCTGTACTAGTCATTTTTGTTGTTGTCTTAAACAAATATGGTAGTGTAGAGTAGAAATGCCCTCTATAAGCTCAGATATTTGGACACTTCTTCTCCAGTAGCTGGTGCTGTTTGGAGAAGTCATGGGAGCTCCAGGGGCTGGAGCCTTGCTGAGGAAGCACATCACCGTGGGCAGACTTTGAGAGTTCATAGCCTTGCCTCACTTCCAGTTTGGGCCCTGCTCATGTTGCAGTTAATGATGTGATCACTTGGCTAAATATTCCAACCATCTCCCTCTGCAACCACATAAGCCAAAATAGACTTTTCTTTCATAAGTCACAGGAGAAAAGTAATTAACACAACAAAAATTGAAGGAGACTTAAGGGAGAACAGATTTGTTTTGGCTGAAAGGTTAAGAGTTTCTGTCTATGGTTTTGTGGCTTTCTTGTTTCTAGGGTGATGAGTGGTCAGGGGGGACATAATGGAGGGGAGCATGTGGTAGACAATGTTGCTCTCCGCACAGCAGGCAGGAAAAAGACAGAGGGAGACAGCAAGAACTCAGGGCCAAGTAATTCCTTCAACTGCACACCCAGTGACCTGTTATAAATCCTCCAATCAGCTACCGCCTCCTGCTGGTCACTTCAGGAGAGCTCTTCAGTGGATTCAGCCCTCAGGGTGATTCTACCACCTCCAAACAGCACTTGCAGCTGGGGCCAAGCTTTCTCCCCAGCGGGTACTCTGGGATACACACGTCATACCCAAACCATAACAAACAGGAAGCCTGAACATCTCAGTTCATAGTTAGGTCACAAAGCTAGCTATGAACATTTTACTTTACCAGAAACATGCTTGGAGCTCTCTGTGACTCCTCTGCGTTCTACACAAAGCACACACCCAGCAATCATACTGAAGTTCCAGTTGCGCTCGTATTTGGCATGGAAGTGAGCACCCCAAACCCAGCATGACCCATATCATCCAAAGAACTTTCAGATCTGAGATTGTTCTACATTCAGACGAGGTATAGAGGGGCCCATAGTTTTTGTTTGTTTGTTATTGTTATTTTCACATGGAGCAAATTTAATGAGAGCAAAATGCATTTTCCCTTCTGGTACATAATTTTTGGTGTGTTAATTCATGAAAAATAACAATAACATAACGGCATGCTAAAGGGGAATAAAGAATTTTATTGTTGCTTTATTTTTTAAATTGTTGATACTGTCTCAAAGTTCATCTATAATGGTGAATCAAAGAAATGAAAAGGAGTCTTCTGAAACTGTTTGTTAGTCAGGCAAAAGGAAAAAGACAGGCTGAGACAGGAGAGCCATAGCCATCAGGCAACAAAGGATATTTTAAAATCCACTCTTGTTATTTTGTTTTTGCATAATAATTATTTTACATTAAAGTATGGTTTTGTTCATATGCGATAAGTCTGCTGTTTCTTTTAAATGACATTTAATTTTCAGTTTTAATTTGTGGCATGAGGCAGAATGACCGATGTAACATACTTTAAAAGCCCATTTGCACTCAATTTTTCTATTTTTATTCTTTTTTACAGTTTTTTCCTTTGAGGGAGAAGTATGCTTTGGCACACATGTGGAAGTTAGATGACACTTTGCAGGAATCAGTTCTCACCTTCCACCACATGGTTTCTGGGGTTTGAATTTAGGTCCTCAGGCTTGGTAGCAATCACTCTTTAAGTCCTCAGGCTTGGTAGCAATCACTCTTACTGAGCCATCTTTCTGACCCTTCAATAATTTTAATCTAAAATGCTCTTGAGATAAAAATGCTTAAGAAACATTATGGTAGTGAAAAGCAAAAGTTTGGGCTTTGTACCTTTAACTCTATAATAGATAGAGGAATTTAAAAATTTAGAAAAAGTGGCTGAATTTTGGGACAATTTAACCTGTCTAAAATCTAAGGGAAAAAAAAAATATTGGGTGACCTTATAGGGACAAGAGATCTCAGGGGCCTGGCAGGACAGGTAGAGTGGACCGTGTCAGACTCTGGAGATCTACAGGTTGTAGCCAGAGAGCATCAAGGAAGGGGAACAAGCAGGTGAGCAGTGGCCGGTGACTGAGTATGTGTACTACAGGAGCGATGAAGAAGGCAGGGGGACTCAGTACCGGGGAACCATAGAACAGAAAGTAGCCAAGGGTAATGAAGTCTCAAGAAATTATCTTTGGAAGAAGGCATAATTTTATTATGTGGTTCTTATTTGTATGAGATGGAAAATAATAGGCTTCCCAGCTAAATGTGCTGAAGGAGATGAAGTGAGGAGCTGCCCTAAGAAGATTGGTGTCCTCAAGAGAGGAACCAGAAAGCTTTAAGAAAATGGATGATAGAGATTCTTGATACTAATGATAAAGTCTGTGTGATGTCTTTGTTATGGAAGGGAGGCTGATTTGAGCTCCATATGAGAGCAAGCATTTCTTTCATCTAAAAGAAAGCAGGCTTACACAGAAAAGACTTCACAGAGAAGAAAGAGTGGGGAGATACTCATATTTTGGCTATTGGTGGAATTAGGCTTGAATGGGATGTGGGCTCCAATGGGCAGCATAACATATTCAGATGCTCTCCCTGAGCTGCCCTCTCAGTGGGAGATAAACAGCCGCAGCACTTCTCACGGTGGCTGCCTTCGCCCTTCTTTGTCCTTTATTCCCTGTGCTACCTTTGGACATGGTCATTTGAGGGCTTCTAAACTGTGGTGCTCATCGTTCTGACCTAACACAGCCCTCTCATCTGAGTGACCAACGCTTTTGTGTCCACAGAATCTAGAATTGTATGATTAATGTAGTGGAGTTGGCACACCCCTCGCAATGAGAAGGAATTCAACTTAAAAACCAGTCTCACCTGAATTAGAAACTGATGAAACTGCCACCTGAAATGTGCTAAATCTCATATATTCTAGTGAAAGGAGCATACGCCTATGAAGCAATTCATAGTGAGAGTTTTATTAGAAGTACCATTACTTTATAAGATATAATTTTCTCTAGAAAAACACACTACAAACAATTTCAGGAAACATTTTTTACAAGTTTGTAAGTCATTAAATATATTTGCCTAGTCAAATGAACATTTTACATTCATGTAGGTATTGCTATAAAATTTAGCTCTAATTAGTTATTACTTGCTATGATAGTTTGACTGTAACATGTCCTCCATAGACTTGTTTATAAACAGTTGGTGGGCTGTGCTGGAAGGTTATGTAGGAGTGGAGTCTTGCTATAGAGGAAATCTTGCTGGGTTGCCGCCTTGAGGTTTGATAACTTGGTTCTACTTCCTGTCAGTTTTCTGCTTCCTAACTTCAGATGCAATGTCACTAGCCACTTCATACTCCTGTGGCCTTATCTGCTCTATGGTGATGGGCTAACTACATGCCCCTCAAGCTGTCAGGCAAAATGAGCCCTCTCCCCTAAAGTTGCTCCTGGTCAGGTATATGGTCACTGCAATGACAAAAGAAACTCACACTTTTTAATAAAGTCTATGCAATTATCAACATAACACAAAATAGCTTCACTCATTCCTTGGTGTCTAATCTAATGTGCATTAGATGTTCGGCAATTTGAGGAACAGGTTTTTCAGACATGGTTATTAATTTCATGAACATTATATATGCCTTATAGGGTGACATCTGCCTGATGCATTCAGCTGCAATTTGCTGAATCGCTGTTATAACTTGGGAGAGAGTGGCTAACTGAGGCTGACTCTGAGGTTAGTCTCAGTTGGTATTTCCAGAGAGGAATGTGTCACTGGGGTTAAGCAAACTCTTAAAGCCACAGATCTCACCAGGAGGTGACATCAAACAGTACTTCAAAAAGGAAAGCCTGAAAATCTGCAGAGGTGATGGTAACTAAGGCCTGTATTGGGTGCTGCACCAAAAGCTTTCTATAGCACACAGAGAACTCTCTCCTTCCCCGAGGGATATTGTTTCATAAAACATAATAAAAGTCAACTGGTCTTCTCATGCCTATTAAAATAAAATAAATGCTTAGAAATGTGCATTTTAGAATGACAGTAATTGTATTGAGCTATGATTTTATGGTTGTTTCTGAATTGCCAATTAAGTGGTTTTCTTACATAAAAGCTGAAGGTGAGGCAGGTCGCATTTGCTCTTAATGTGCATCCTGCTCTTCTAAGGATGCCCTGTAAACATCACAATAGTGATCAAAGTAAAGATTAGTTTTTCTTTAATTTCTATATTATAAAACATATTTTTTAATCTGGACAACTATGTCTAATAGATCCCACAGTAACTCCTAGGCATCGTTATTGGAAGCTTACTTTCAATTAATGTATGATATTACTTGTATTAATCAGTTTTTCATCTATGTGACAAATACTTGAGAAAAACAAATTAAGAGTACAGAAAATTTGCTTTCGGTCATAATTTTAGGGATCTCAGTTCATGGTCTATTGCCTGCATTGCTGCAGGACCACAGCGAGTCACAGGATCACAGGGCGTCACAACACCTCAGCAGGGGTCAGAAGGTGGCCAGCAGCTCCTGGCAAACCGGAAGCAGAAAGGTTAACATGAAGGGACCAGGGTGACATCTACTCCTAAAAGACAATCCCAGTGACCCACTTCCTACAGCTGAGACAGCCGTCCATGGTTTTAGCATCTTTAATAAAGCCATCATGCTCTGATTCTTCAAAGTATTAACCTACTGATTAGAGTTCTCACGGTCAAAGATTTTTGCGAAGTCCCTCGGCTGACAACTAAGCCTCTGAATACAGGATGCTGTGATGGATACTTCATATTCAAATCATGAATTGATTTTAAAATATTCCTCAAGGAAGAAAAATAAAACTCTCAATGCAAACTTTGGTAAATTCTATTTATGGATATTTGTCTTTTCCTAAGCAAAATCCTTGATTCACCATTGGGGGCTGGAGAGATGGCTCAGCAGTTGAGAGCTCTGGCTGCTTTTGCACAGGACCTGGGTTCAGTTCCCAGCACCCACATGGCAGCTAAAAAGTGTTTGTAATTCCAGTTCCAGGGGATCAAATTTCCACTTCGGACCTCTGAGAGCATTGCAGGACATGAGTGCTGTTTTATGAATTTCTCACCTTGAGGCTTCGCCTTCAGCCCCACCTCACTCCCCAGGTTTGAACCAACAGAGCGGACAGAGAATGCTCTTTGGAAAAGTTTATTTATTTCAGGGTACTTACAAAGGATTCTTGGAGGTTAATGGGGGGAGGCGGGGGCGGTGTATAGTGGGGCCTGCATTCTCATAAGGACCTCCCAGGACACCTGCAACACAGGTGAGAATGGCGCCTCCCTCCGCGCCTGCCTCTCTCTCTCCTTCCCAGCCTTCCCTTGTAGCAGACAGAGAGAAAATCGCTTTTCTTTGCAACAGGTGCACTTACTTACATGCAGGCAAACCACTCATACACATAAAATAAAAGTAATAATTTTTTTTTTAAAGAAAGATGGGGTGGAGAGAAGGCTCAGTGGTTAAGAACACTGGCTGCTCCTGCAGAAGACCTGGGTTTGATTCCCAGGACTTCTATGGCAGCGAACAGCTGCCATAACTCCAGTTCCAGGGGAATCCGATTAGGGTTAGGGTTAGGGAGGCGGGGGATGAGGGAGTGGGGGGCTATGTGTGAGATAGCTAAGGAGCAGAGAAGGGATGGCAAAGCCCCTGTGCTCGTGTTTTCCTTGTACTTCACATGCAAACAGCAACCATTTAGCAATTCATAAAAGCCTTTGGAAGTCAATAGTCGCCGGGAAACAGGGTGCGCCAAACAAAAGGGGTGAAACAGAGAAATGGCCCGAGAAAAACGTTTAAAGGTCATTTTGACTCTAAATGTCTCACTTGATTTTGCTTTGTGAGTGTTGGCGAATTTGTGTTTTAATGTTTCTCACTGTGCTGTGTGTTTTCACTGTTTTGCTTTGATAGCCACGTGAAGACAGGGCTAACTAAGCCAGTCTGCAATTCTAGGCTACCTCTCCAATGTGCTCCTTTGGTTCATAGTAATATAATCCCGTATTAAATCATGCTGTGTTTATGCTTTGATTCCTGATGCTGAGAAATTTGAAACATTATTGGTAAACCGATGCTTTTCTCACTCAAAACATTTTAAATATATTTTACTTATTTTTTATTTGTTGTGCATGTTTTGCCTGCATGTATGTATGTGCACCACGTGTGTGCTAGGTGCCCACAGAAGAGGGCATCAGATCCCCTGGAACTGGAGTTACAGATTGTGCTCAGCATTGGTGTGGGTGCTGGGAACCCAACCAGGATCCTTTGCAAGAGCAGCAAGTGCTGTTAATCACTGAACAAGTGCTCTTGATCATCCCTCCATCCCCCAGCCACTCATATCTTAAACTGAAATGTCAGACAGAAAATTAAGTATCATTGAGATTTGTTTCCTTTGGGCTTTGTCACCATCCTTTATCAGTTTTGTGAAGAAGGACCCCTCAATAACCTTGGATTGGGGGAGGGCGGTGGTATAAGTTAGTGCGTATGTGTTTTCCTGTGTGTTGCTGCAGATGTGTGTGTGTGTGTGTGTGTGTGTGTGTGTGTGTGTGCGCGCGCGCAAGTATATATCTGTGCCGGGAGGTGAGAGGCCCACCACAGGGGTCTTGCTCCATTCTGCTCCATTTCATCCATCCACTCCGAATCCCCCACCTGAACTTAGAGCTCACTGGTTCTGCTTGCCAGGCAGCTCTTCCAGGCAGTCCCTTTCTTCAGTGCCTGAGGTCTGAGATTACAGACAGACTGACTGCCAGTAATGTCTGTCTTGCATTTACATGGAGACTAGAATGCCAACTTCTGTCTACATGCTTGCATGACATGTGCTTTACAGACTGAAGCAACTCCCCGACCCAAACACAGATCTGGTCAGCCTGTTTGTACATGCTGCTGCCTGTGCCAACATCCGTCTGCTTGGGGTAACTTACCGGTAATCAGATGTTCCACCATTGGGTTCTTTTACACATTAAAAACAGCAAAAATCTTTTTTCCAAGGCTAGCTTGAACCCCAATGAGCCTGGCACCTTGACTGTCTCTCCAGTTCTAATGCATCATTTCTGAAAGCTGTCTCTTTAATGATGTATTAATATCATACATCACCAGCCTGAAGCAGAAGAAAGATGGATTGCTTGAAATACGGTGTCCTCCATAGCACAAAAGATTTTTAGAGCAGATTAATTTTAATTATAGCAGAAAAGAAGTCTCCCTTCAAGCAAATTATATTGGATCTACCTAGTCAGTATCTGCCTCCTCAACACCAGAATGGTGAATTTCACTTGAGAATCTTATTTTGAAGCAAAAAAGAATGATGTGCAGAATTTTTGTTTTGCTCTTCAGACTTCAAATGTGACCTTTGCATATTCTTATGACTCTAAAGCTTACTTCATCTTAAACTCTCACATCGGTATATAGTGTGCTGTGAGCGTGTCCCTCATACAACCTGACCTCCCTTGCCCCCTTCCTCCTGTCAATCACTTTTGTTCCCACAGACTTCTTAACTTTTAGTTTCCCATCACAAATACACTGGTGAGTATGTGTAACTATATACAATCTAGGAGCCACAGAAGAGATAAAATATATTTTTGCCATTCCTAATCTGGTTTAATTAATTTCATGAGCTTATGTTCAGTTACTCTCATTTTCCTGTAAATAACCTAAACTTCACCATCAATGGATGAAAATTTTTCCATTGTGTATACATGTTACATTTTGGTTACACATTCCTGTTCTTGGACTCCTTCATTGGTTCCCATATCTACTGTAAATTAGTTATGTCTGTATATCCTCTACTCTATTAAAATAGTTTTAATTTAAAAAATAGTCTTTCTTATGTGGAGATGATGTGATTTATGCTATTTTAAATAATTCTTTTAATATATGATTAAGTTATAAAAATCATATATTAAATTATAAAATATATGTATCTATGTAAAAATACTAGGGTATTTTCCATTACTGTAATAAAATACCCAATATAAGACCTTACTTGGTGGTACACGTCTTTAATTCCACCAGAGGCAGCTGGATCAATGTGAAGTGGAGGCCATCCTTATCTACATAAATATTTCCAGGCCAGCTGGGGCTACAGGGAGAATTTGTCTCAAAAATTCAAAGGAGGAGGAGGGGGAGGAGGAAGAGAAGGAGGAGTAAGAGAAGAAGAAGAACCCAGAATATCCAACTTAAAAAGAGAAAATATATTTTCTTGGCTTACAGTTTGAGGGTTTCTGAAGCTCTAATGAGTCCATCCATGACGTCAGGGGTGCATGATAGATGAAGCAGGCACCTCATGGTAGCTGAGAAGCATGAGACAAAGGCAAATGGAAGAGCCTGAGGTGCCCACATTGATCATCAGAGGTGCTCCTCATTGCCACATTCCGTAAATACCAATTGTAGAAAACTTCACCTTTAGTAATGCCAAGGCTGGGGATAAGACACCAATCCTATGGACGTTTAGAGTAAAATTACTCAAACCCTACACCAGTATGCTCTGTTTATGATTAGCTTTCATGATAGGATGCCAATCAGACCAGCTGCAAATGACTTGTTCCCAACCTTCACTTTTTTCCTGAGGTTCCTTCAAGGATTTGCCACCTCTGATGGTGACTGCTAATTGTCAGCTTGACAAAATCTAGAATCACCTGGAAGCAGGGCTTTCAGATGTGTCTGGGAGATAGTCTTGATTTCATCTTTTAAAGCAATATTTATTATTTTATGTCTATGAGTGTATTGGCCGCATGCATGTAAGTGCATTTGTGTAGTGCAATGCCTGCAGAGGTCAGAAGAGGGCATTGGAACCCCTGAAAGTGGAGTTACAGATGGTTGTTAGCGGCTATTTAGATGCTGGGATTCAAACTAGGAGCAACTAGTGCTCTAGTGCTCTTAACTGTTGAGCCATCTCTCCAGCCTTGTGATTATGTCTTCATTACATTCACTGGGGTGAGAAGACAGCTCACCATGGGAGGCTCCATCCTTAATCAGGTAATTCTGCACATATAAAGTGGAGAAATCAGGCTGAACAATGGTAGACAGATATTCAGTGCTGTCTCCTGACTGCACCTAATGGGACCAGTGGCCTCGAGCTCCAGATGCCTTGTCTTCCTACCCTGATGGAGTATAGTTTGAAACAACAAGGTAAGATAAATCCTTTCCCAGTTAGGTTTCTTTGACTGGAACATTGTATCACAGCAATAGGACAGAAACTAGGATACCATCTCTATTAATCATGCTGATAGACATTTCATATTCCTGAACTTTACCTTTTAATCTCTAAAACAAATCTTTAATATTAGATAATTTTTGACATGCATTTCCAGTTCAAATGATGTTTGTGTCTGTGTGCCTGTGAAAGTTACTATGAAAAGCCTTAAGACTTGTTTTGAGTGTCAATCAAGAGTGAAAAAGACTCTGTTTTGCTGGACTCCATCTGGTGTTTGGTTCTGCCTCTCCTTTCCTTCCTCCTTTCTTCCCCTGCCTTGCCTTCTCACTTACACCCAGTCAGGGCAGTCAGTCACCCTGTCTGCAGGTCCTCCCTCTACACGCTCTTCTTGCCTTACCTGTTACTAGCCCATTTCCAGGGTGTGCCACCCTATTCTAAATTACTACAACACATTTTAATCTGGACTCACTGCCATGCAGGCCACACTGCCATTTTCAAAGCATCATTTAACAGCATTGTTTAACCAACTGGAAAATTAGTCTAAAGTACTGGGTAGAGTTTGGCCCACATGTCTTAAGGGAAATAGAGCCTACCATCTGCTTGATGGAAGGGGGGAATTATTCTCTTTGTTACTCATCTCTAATTTCACTTAGGGCTTATGCTGCTAAGAAGTTACCAAAAGTTTTTATTTTCAGTCTGTCTTACTAGCAAGCTCCAGCTCACTGTTAAGTCTAACAGCATTTAACAAGAAAAAATCTAGGGGCTGGAGAAACCACTCAGTTGTTCAGAGCACTTGCTGCTTTTGCCGAAGACTCAGGTTTGGTTCCCAGCACCTACATGGCGGCTCACAACTGTCTCTGAAGTAGCAGAGAAACAGAACCACAAACCAAATCCTCCATTCTTCTGGACCAGTCCTGACTCCAGGCTGTGCCTGCTCTGCTGCTCTTCCCGGCCACAGGTCTTTCCCAACATTCCACGAAGGGCTTTTAGTGACTCTGACCATGGCATAGAAGTAGACGTAAAACAACTGCTAATGTATCCTCAAAATAGCCACTGCAACAAGGTTGGGCTGACCTCCATTCCATTTGGCCCAAACTGTTAGTGTGATGTTTGCAGTTCTTGCTTTTATAAACTCTGCACCCCTGGGCTTCGGCATGGAGAGATTTGTCCTGAGGCACTAGCCAATTGGAAGCAGTGCAACAGTCCGTCAAGGACTCCTTTCCCTTTAATTGGCTTACGTGTATGGTGGTGATGTGTAATTTTCTTGCCTGGGTATAGCATCCGTAACTCCAGTTCCAAGGGATCAGCGGCCCTCTTTTGGCTGGACCTGACAGTGCACACATGTGGTACACTTACGTATATGGGGACAAAACACGCTTACACATAAAATAAAAATAAATAAAACAGCAAAAGTTTAAACTGTTTCTTGACTTGTTTATTTTAAAAATTATTTTGTTGTTTTATTTATTTTTATTTTATACATATGAGTGTCATGCCTGCATGTATATAAGTGCATCCATGCCTTGCAATACATGCAGAGGACACAGAGGGTTTCAGGTTCCCCAGAACTGAAGCTACAGATGTTGTTAGCCATTATGTGGGTGCTGAGTTTTGAACTCTGGTCCTCTGTAAGAGCAGCCATTGCTCTTAACTACTGAGTCTTCTCTCTAGACCGAATAAAAGAAAAATTAAAAAGGAAAATCTGATGCTAGAATCAATTTTGAGTGAAAATTATGTCACCACCATTTCTCATAACATTATATTTATAAATATAAATAAATTTGCTTCTTTTAAATGTTCAAAAAGCATCAGTTTTGTGTTGGTTTTAATTTGAATAATTTGAGCTTTATACTTATACACTATCAAAGTTTATAGTGTACATTCTATAAAAATAACAAGATTCTTTTTCTCAGATCAACATAAGGGATAAATGAAATTTCTTAAATAATTAAATAAATGAATTAAGCTAAATTTTATTCTAAACCTTTTAAAGACAATTCAAATGGTGTTAATATGAACTCACTTATTTAAAAATAGGTTATTTAAGAGAAATTCAAGTGAATTGTAATGAGATTTAGCATGTTTCAAAATATATAATATTTAAAAATTAGAAAATATTCACATGTGGCTTAGTACTCTGTGGAGGTAACATGAGCTGTATAGCAATTTTCAGAGCACAAAAACCCAAATTTAACCACAGAATATTTAATGAAAACCACCAGAGAAGGACAAGCATGATTAGAAATCCTACCAGTGAGTTTACACTGCAAGAAATATGAAATACTTTGCTTTGAATATCTATGAGGACTTGATAACTTGGGTGAACCGACTGCTACTCTGACAGGAAAAAAAAAGTTTTCTCAAATCTTTATATGTCATGTAAGTCTACAAAAAAGTAACTGAAACACAACTCTGGGATGCAAGCCCAATTAAAAAAGTATGGGATTCACTTATAAGAGCACTGCTTCTCAGTGCCTGTGGCTAAGTTCAATACACCCAAAATGTAGCTCAGTGCAAATGGAATCACAGTAGCCAAGCAGATGTGAGGGCAATTCAGGTAACACAGAACAGGTTCCCAGGGAACTTAAAATAAGCACACTTTACACAGGATGCAAGTTGGGAAGTGTAGCCATGCTGACAGTGTGGTGGCACACACTTGTACTGCCAGCACTTGGGAGGCTGACAGGAGGGTCAACATGGATTTGAGTCCAGTCTAGACTACATAGTGAAAGTCAGTTACAAACAAACCAACAGACTACAAAAAGTAGCCATCAGAAAAGCATGGAGAGGATGAAGCCCAGATGGAAACCTTAAAAGAGCCTAGAAGAAATTCAAGGAATAAAGAATACTGTATGCAATGAAGAGTGCCTTTCATGGTCTGCAGGGTGCATGGGCTGACTGAGGAGTCAGTAAAGCACCTTGACAGCCAAAGAAACGAAAACAAGTTGCTATGGGAAAGCTCAGAGAACCCAGCATGTCTGTGATGATGACAGATGACATGACATGTGCCCAGTTGACAGGCCAGAAGGTAGTACAAGGAGCTCAGAAGATATTTGATGTCATAAGAACTGTAGACTTCTCAGAATTTACAACAGACAGTAAAATATAGACTTAGGAGTACAGAAAATACCCACAGACGACCTAACAGTGAAGATACACAGAAAATGTTCAAACTGAAGAAAACTGAAGTTGAGGGGAAAAAAGACACTGTTCCTTTGCTACAGAGACTTACTCTGTAGCCTAGACTGTGGAAGATTCAACATACAGATTCTAGGTGATTTCAATAAATTAGTCATATTTATGCATATTGCCAATTTATTCTGTTTATATGGAAAAGCAAAGGTTCCAAAACAATAAAATATGTTGTTGAGGAAAATCAGTATCAGAAGAGTGACCCTTCCTGACTGTGTCATTTGAATATGGATCCCTTGCAGGTCATGAAAACATATAACTATGAATCTCAAGACAACACCCAGAAGTAGGCCTCACAAACACAGTTGTCTGACTTCTGGCAAAAGAGAAAAGATATCGCCACAGTGAGGGTATTATCTTCAATCTGTGGTGGAAAGATTAGACCTTAACATGAAACAACTGTGAGTGAATGGTAAACCTAAGCCAAAGTGCAAAATCCAAGTAACATTGCCATGTTGGAGTTTTTAGATGTAACGCAAAAGGCATGGTGCACAAAAGAACAAGTGAGAAACTAAATGTTATTAAAACTGAACTTCCATGTGGATCAGTATTGCAAAATGAAAATCCAAGAAAGAGATTATAAGAGGTTCTTCAGACTTCCCGGGGCCTGGTATGATGTTATACACCTATAATCACAGGTTCTACGGAGGCTGACACAGAAGGGTCATTGAAAGCAGCTGAGGCAACATAAGTAGACTTCAAGAATAGTAACAAAACCAAGTTAAAGTGACACCAAATACCACTAAACCACATTCAAAGTTATTTTCACAATACACAAAAATTCCTGAAATGCAACAACGAAAACAAAATAAGAAAAGGTCTGAAGAGACACTTGATTGAAAGAGGCATGAAAATGCTAATGAGCACAGAGAGACCTGTTCCTGATCTGTCACTGAGAAATTAGAAGTGAGGCAAGACGCGGCTACACATACTGGAGGAGGTGATATGACAGTCCAAAGGAAACTGTAACTGACAGCACCAATGTTTCAGGAACCCAAGCCCAAAGCAGTTCATTTTGTCTCTGGTCGAAGTGTAGAATGGTGCAGGCTTTGAAGACAGTTCAGTGATTTCTTACAAACTAAGGATTACTATATTGTATACTGAACTAAACTAAAAATTTGCCACCAAATTTTTGCATACTTATTTTATTCATCATTCTCTAGCAGCAATCGTGGCCATCCATGGGAAGCAGACTGGAGCAGTGGTCCACCTATGCAGAGAAACCCTATGCTGTTCGGCAGTAAGAAGATAGGAGCTATCACAAAAATGGACCACAGAAAGATCTTAAAAACAACCAGCCAAACAAAGCCACCAGTCTGAGAAGGACACAGGCTGTGCCACTAACTGGGGAGAGAGCTCAGTGGCCTGACACCCAAGAGGTCAGGGGCTTGATCCCCAGGGCAGGTATAACAGGAGAGAAAAGCAAAATATCAAAACCGGTGAAAGAATTTTCATTGCAGGAGCTGGAGGATGATAAAAGATTTGAGTGGGTAGAGCATGGGATTAGAACAGTGTAACTGTTTGTTTTGTTGCTTTGTTTGTTTGTTTGTTTGTTTGTTTTGAGACAGGTTTCTCTGTAGTCCTGTCTGGCCTGGAACTCCCTATGTAGACCTGGCTGGCCTGCATCTCACAGACATCTGCTTGTCTTTCTCTCCGGAGTGCGGGGATTAACGTTTTACACCCAGCAGTGAAACTGTTTATTATGATGTTGTAAAGGTGGGGAGCACATTTGACAAAACACACAGAATTTCACAGTGCAAAGAGTGAATGACCTTATTGTGATCTATACCTGTTCACTGACTATCAATACTGATCCACTAATTATTTTAAAGGTACCCTCTTCATGAAAAATTTAACAATAGGGGAAACTTTGAACTTTGTGTGGACACAAGTTGCATTTGTACATGCATATGTGTTTGTGTGCATGAATGTGTGAATCTGTGCATATGTCTGTGTGTGTATGAATATCTCAGTGCATGCATGTATCAGTGTTTGCCTGAGTGTATGTGTGTGTGTGTGTGTGTGTGTGTGCATGTGTAGCTGCGTGCATGAGTATATGAGTTTGTGCATGTGTCTGTGTGTACATGAGTACATGAGTGTGTGTGCATGTGAATGTATGTGCGCATGAGTGGGTGTGTATACGCATGAGTGTATGAAAATGAGCGTAAGTCTTTGTGTGGCTGAGTATGTGAATGTCTATGTGTGTGTTTGGGGAAAACTCCATTGAAACCCAGCATATATTAAATTTCTACATATTAAGTTCTACAGCTGAGCCTCATCTACATCAAATTCTAGGAATGATCCTTCCTAGCTACAAGGGAAATTAATATTTAATAAATATGTGACCCATATATGCACAAAATGTAATGTTGGCCAACAAGGGAAATTAATATTTAGTAAATACGTGGCCCATGTATGCACAAAATGTGATGCTTGGCCAACAGGAGGAACTGTGAAGGAAAGTTCCCAAAAAAGCCCCACATTCTGAGCTGATCCTCCTGCAAGGCTGTCTGATTAACACTTCTATGACTGTGCAGAGTTTGGAATACTGCAGATCCAGAGCCGATTCCCAAATTATCTGGGGACATCTTTAGCCTCTAAAGGGCCACTCCTTGCCCACCTCTGTTTCTAAATTGGCATCTTGTGACTAATAGACTGTATTAGCTTACTGTATTAGCTTAGCAAAGAAATGATTCCTTCCCACCAATCAAAAGGCTAAAAATGTCATCAGATAGCACTGAGATCCCCCTATTGCTACGACTTAGCCTACTGAGCGGACCATACCGATCAATGTATTTGAAAAATGTCCTGATTTATGACTCTTCTTTGTTCTGTTACTATAAAAAATTCATGAAACTATTACCACTTTGGAACATGGAATTTAGGGTAACCTGGCTCTTCGTCCCCAGACCATGGTCACTCATATTTGGTTCCAGAACAAACTGCTATCTCTTACTCCTTAAAAATGTTCTAAAAAATAGAAGGAGACAATTGATTCTAGGAAACACGGGTGAATTTATTTTTCTTCCAACTCAAGTAGTTCTGAGAGGAAAATGAGAAAATTTTTGAGACCTTTTTTTTTTTCCCTCCAAATAATCTCTTTTCTAAATATCTGTCTTCCTGAGGATTTCATGAGGTTGATGTTTGCTTATTGGCCCACACAAATGACGTATTCTCCAAAGGAATTTACTGTCATAACATGATCATCTGCAAATATTTTGATTTTAAGATAATATATTCAAATGACCCTAAGCAAGATGCAACTTTCCTGTGAAAAGCCAGACTTGAGACAGTCATTCATGTAGTGGGGACTGCATCGGGATGACCCGTGGCTTTGTGAGACAAAGGGCTTCACTGACAAACTCAACCAGGTGCAGACTGGAGTTTAATTTAAAAACCATTTCCCTCGCACTTATGAAGATTTCTCCCTTAGTTTTAAAATAAATTAATTCAAAGTTAGGTCATAGTCCCCTTCTCAAAGGAAAGAGAAGTAGCAGTGATGAACAGGAAGGCCATTCAACTGTGTTCGGAGGGTGAGACAGCCCGAAGTCCTGCTGGGAGCAGCAGGCATCAATTATTAAGTCACCCCACTCTCCATTCATCATCTCAGTTATTTAATTTTTCATCTATAAATGTTCTCCTGCAATCATGGATAAAGCATTAATTAGTATTTATGCACAGATCCATTCCATGCTTGACCTTTAGATAATTAGCTTGTGAATTCTGTTCTTTTGGTACACAAATAGCTTTGCAAAACTGATTTCCTTCAGTTCTGACTATCCCGTGTTTAATTAGAATGGCTTTAAGTTTCCTTTTCTGCATGTGCTGCAGCCACGTTTTATCACAGTGCAGTGTCTCCATTAATTATTTTGAATTAAGATGCACTAACTTATAATAATAACTCAGTTTTAATATAGACTCCTTTCTTTTCAATGATTCTTGCAGAATTGAATAGAATTTTAAAACTATAATTATGTTTTATGCTATCTTTTCAGCATAATTAGGAGGTAGAAAGTATTGTGATTTTACAGATGAGGAAGCTAAAACATAGTTAAAATACTTTTAACAAAGCTAATTAAGACATCTTAAAACATGAGGTCTTATGGGAGACTTCCCATTATTTCTATTCTGCTTTTTTCTGTCTGTCTCTACCAATCCCCCTAGAGTTCACCTGGAAAAACTTGTTGATCAACAGACAAATTTACTAGGTTTATTTCAGAAAGAAAGAATACCACCCGGAAAGACATGTCATTAAGGAAAAACAGGGCAAGGCAGAGTAGTATATCAAGACTGGAACTTGTCCTGCATGGTGCAGAACTGGTTTGGACTGAGGCAAGATTATTCCTTGATGACTCTGGCTATGTGACAGGGAGGGAGAAGAATACTGCTATGATGCTCACCAGGTGGTTCTTGTAGGAAGATGCTTCATTGAGTCAGTCTTCCATGAGAAATTTAAAGGAGCAAGCAGCTTGTTATTTTCTCTTTTTCTTTAAACTTATTTTTATTTTATGTGTACGAGTGTTATGTCTGCATGTGTGTAAATGCACCTGTCTCATGCAATGCCCACGGAGGACAGAAGAGAGGGTTGGATCCCCTGGAACTGGAGTTATAGACAGTTTGTTAGCTGCCATGTGGGTGCTGGGATTCCAACCCTGGGTTCTCTGCAAGAACAGCCAGTGTTCTTAAGCCCTCCCTCCAGCCCTGATATTTTCTCTTATTCTTATTATTGGTCAACAAAGCAGGAACAGAAAATAACTTTTTCCAGTATAAATGACCATAAATCTTGGAATATGTTTATTTTCAAATTTCTTAATTTGTATATATTTGTGCCTATACACCTCAGTTATGCTTCCCCATAATTAGACCAATCAAATTCTATAGACATTAGGACTTTGTCCTCTACACTAGAGAGATGTTTATGATCTGGGTAGCATGAACTCATAGTGCTGAAGAAGTGAGGAAAGACCTCCACTTCCCGTTGCATCATAAGTGAGGAAGATCTCTGTGTTGTCTGTCTTAATGTAGCTTCTCTTGAATTTCAGGATGTTTTGGACTCATACATTTATGGTGCTTCTATATTCTTAAATTTTGCAAAGTTAAAAGTAGATTTTGAGGGCTAGAAAGATGGTTCAATGGTGAAGAGCACTTGCTCTTCTTACAGAGAACTCAAGTTTGGATTATGCGTACCCACATGACATCTCACAACGATCCATAATTCCACTTCCAGGAAATCTGATGCTGTCTTGTGACTTCCATGGGCATTGCGTGTGTGTTTTGCATGTACATTCATTCAAGCAAGACACTCCTAGACATAAAACAGTAACAAAAAATAAACAATAGGATCATTTTTAAAAAGCAAGTTTGGGAGTAAATAATGAAGTTGAGGTTTTGAAATCTCTCACTAGAAAAAAAATCACTTTCAGAAGTTTTTGAGACATATTCAACTTCACTTTCATGTGAATTTTAAATATGCAAATTCAAGACAGCTGACAGCAACTGGCTAAGACAGCTTTAGTTTCTACTGTCTCCTCTGCCCAGCCCCAATCCTGGCTGGGCGACAAAACAATCACCCTGACAAGGGGAAGACACTTGGACATAATTGTGCTTCTGACTGGCTTATAGCCTACCATTCTATCAGGAGATTCCCATTCACCTCTTGTAGAGTCTATTAATTAGAAGCTGTGCCCTTCAGGCCTGACTGCTGGAATATCTTCTGTAGCTCCCTGGGAGTATAACAACGTGAATATTGTAGGGAAAAGCACACGGGGTCAAATGTGTGCCAGCTGGCTTGGTTGAAGACTATGTGGAACGTGATTATGAAATAAAGCTTAGAATGTATGCATGGAATATTCAAATACACAGCCAACAATCTACAGTGCAAAGCTATCAGCAAGAATTAACTTTCTTTTCCTGCATGCCCTGTTGGAAACCCTCTCTCTTGAGAAACATACCCCCCAAAGGCTGTGATCACCGTATAGGCACTGTAGATAATTGTTCAATTGTTTGAACTGTGGCAAATACATATATACTTCATCATTTTTTGCTCACTCTCAAGTGATTTGTTTACCATTATTAAAGTACAATCTTTTATTTATTTATGTTTATTTCATGTGCTGTGCCTGCATGGATGTAAGTGCAGCCATGTATGGAATGCTGTCTGAGGCCGGAAGAGGGTAATGATCCCCTACACTGGAGTTGTAGAAGGTTGTCAGCTGCCATGTGGGTACCAGGGAAGGAATCCATGTCCTCTTTAAGAGCACCTGTGCTCTTAACAGCTGAGCCATCTTATAGTATCTAAGTAAATTCATTTTTAAAAAATATTTTTTGCTTTATGTGTATGAGTGTTTGCCTGCATGGATGTAAGTGCACCCATGTCATGCAGTGTCCGTGGAGGTCAGAGATGGTGTTGGATCCCTTGGAATGGTGTTATGGACAATTGTTAGCCATCATGAGCATGCTGGGAACAGGGTCCTCTGCAAGGGTAGAGCCGGTGCTCTTAGCCACTGAGCCATCTCTCCAGCCCTCTAACCACATTCTTAAAGTGAAGTCATCACCACCATCCAAGTCTAGAACAGACTGGCTGGAAAATGGCAACTGTGTCATTCGACAATGACATTCTTTTCTCTTCCTGTGCCCGAGCCTGGCAGTCAGCCCTGTACTTTGTACCTTCGTAATACTGAAACTCTGAAAACCACAGTCACATGAAATCCTGGAAGATTTGCGTTTTGATGCCTGAATTACCTCATCTGGTACAATCTCCTTTATGTTCACGCCTGCTATTGCATCTCTCAGAATCTGCTTTCTTGTTAAGGCTTACTAACATTCTCTTATGTATGAAATCTTAATAGTTTTAGGTCTGCATTATTGTATGGTTTTGGAATAATCTCAAGCCGTTTGTACAAATACACTTTTTTGATGGTAATATGATTATCCAGGTAGGGAGCATTTTATCATCCTCAAAGTTTCCTTCAGAGTCTGAAAATGTGTTACTTCCACTGTCCCATGTTGTCATTAAAGACTAACACCACATTTTGCTGCTAAATATTAGACTTTGTCTCTTCTAGAATAATGTATGTGGCTATATAATCAGGCAGTAGGTACTCTTCTGTGTCTGAGTTTTTTCTGTGGTAACAAATGCAGAGGCTGATTCATGCTGTTGCTGGGTTTCCTTGATTTTTCTCCTTTCTTTCTTTTTTTCTCTCTTTCTTTCTTTCTTTCTTTCTTTCTTTCTTTCTTTCTTTCTTTCTTCTTTCTTTGTTTTCTGTTTCTCTGTATCTTTCTTTGTTTCATTTGTTTCCTTCTTTCTTTCTTTTGTTTTTACTTGAGGCAGGGCCTCCCCTGCAACCCCAGATGTCCTGGAACTCCCTACGTAGATGAGGCTGACCTTGATCTCACAGATATCCGCCTGCCTCTGCCTCCCAAGTGCCGCGTGCTAGGATTAAAGCTGTGTTCCACCACACCTTGCCTTGCTTTTCTTTGTACACTGAATGATCTTACTGCACTGGTCTTAGCCATACCATCTGTTTGTTCTAATGTTGGAATATTTTGAATACACCTTCAGCAAGCATTTTTCTATATCTCTTCATGTCCCTTGATAAAGTCTTAGGTGTGTCTATGCTGGATTGTTTTGTGAAGAAATGAGCTCAGGTTTCAAAAGTGAGTATGCCATTTGCATCCTCAACAATAGGTTATCTTCTGGATCCTTCGTGACACTTTTGTGCCAGGTTTATAAATGTCAAAGCCGATTGAGCACCCTGTGGCTTTAATTTCTATTGTAATGATATTGAGCTTTTCTTTCTTCTTCTTTTGGGTGCTTACTAGCCACTTAAAAATCACTTTTTGGGGGGAAATACAGAGTTTTATATTTTACCCAATTAATAATAAATTTTTGATGATGAAATATATTTGCAAACATGAAATCCTTCACTGGTACCGGCAACCATTTTATCTGGGTCACTTTACTGTCTTTTAATGTTTTTACCATTGTCTTTTTCAGGGCAAAGTTTTTTTTTCACATTTCCACACATCCATTTTTCTTTTGCTATTTGTGATTTTGTGCTCTCAGAATTCTACACCTGTCAAAAGGTTGCAAAGATTTATTCTTATGTTTCCTCTGTATGCATATAGATTTTCAGCTCCATTTATTAAAATGATTTATTTCTCCTATGGAATGCCTTCATGACATTTCTGAAAATCAAGTGACCTTTTCTCTGAGAGTTTCTTTGTGGATTCCGCTCCTATTTGCTTTCTCCCCTTGATTACTGTAACCGTCACACCTAAGCTGTGACATGAAACATGTAAGTTCTCTGCCTCCTTACAAAAGTGTGTTAGCTTCCCAAGCTGATGGATTTCTACAAACATACTAGGATCACCTTGTAAATCTCTGCAAAAATTCTATGGGGATCTTAATTGGGGTTGTTTGAATTTAAAGATTAATTTCATCTGTTCCCAAAGTTGAGTCTGTCAACTTTGCTTATGATATTCTATGTCTTGGGTTAAAGCTCTTAATATTTTCTTATCGCCCTTCATATCTGGAGGATCTAGAGTGATAACCTATTTATTTATGTATTTATTTTAGTTTGTCTTTTTAAGGGCATCCCACTATACAGACCAGGCTAGGATCATAGGTGTGTATCACCAGGCGCAGCAGCTAATGAAATGCCTCTGGTGATACTGTCAATGTTTGTTCTTCTTCTCTCTTGTTCTCCTTTTCTCTTTCAAAATTTAGTTAATGGTATGTCAATTCAATTGATATGTACATGATTATAATTTCACCATATATATTTCTTTCATTCTTTTTCTACTCCAATGTTTACTGTATATTACATATTATTTCTTCTTTGAATTTTACTTTTATTAAATTCATTAATGTAATACTTCAAACCCCCTCCTCTCCTTTCTGTGTGCTGACAAGATGCACTCCTTTAAGCTGGAGCCAGTTATAACTCGTGTTACGTGTTCTGTGAAGTTTCTGCTGAATTAGTGAGTATTGAACCATCATTTCTAGGGGAATTGGAGTTGGGTTCCTGTAAATTCTAGTCCCAGCACTGTCAGGACCAGTGGTACTGTGTGCTCACTTCTGTTAGGGGCTCTTATGTAAGAACACAGAAGCTCAGGCCCACAGGGCAGCGACTCAGTGCTGAAGGAAGCTTATTAAGCACATGAACTTCCCAGGTGCCTGGTGGCCTTCTTGCTCCTGAGTACACTGCACATTTCAGCGCTATGTGTAGGGATCATTTTAAACACAAAACTCATGAGTAAAACTCAGAAGTGTAGAAAAATGTGGCATTAAATAGACTACAAAAAGACCTTTGTTTATAGTACCTGGGACGTGATATGAAAGCAGAGTCAGTTTTCACCTCAGCTGAGCACAGGTGCCCTGGGCTTCTAAATGTTTGCTCCTCTGCACAGATCTGCTAATGGTCATGAAAATCTTACAAGTATCGATGGAGAGTTACAAATAAATTTAGTGAATCAAAAGTTTACGTAGAAAAAATCCACACATATTAAGAATTGACTCCTACCTTCTTTCTTTGTTTAGTCATCACATTTACTTTTCGCTTACCTGGGATTCTGTATTTTAAAATGAATGTTATTAAAGATACTGGGCATCTCTTTTAACTAGAATAATGATTCATTCATGTTTTATAATGTTATTAATATGTCTGTATTTAAAAGTAAAATGTTATTTTATCCTACAGTTTTATTCTTTTTTGTTTATTTGCATTCTTGGTTTGATTCTTTTGAGCAAATCTAGTCTATTATAATTTGTTTTTTAGTTTTTTTAGTTAGTAGCACATTATTTAATTGCTTCATTTAAATATGTCTTCATGGGACTGGACAGGTGGTTCAGTGGTGAAGCGCAGTGTTTGCTAATGCAGAGGACCCAGGTTTGGTTCCCAGTCAATAGCTGCCGTAGGCATCTGACACCCTTTTCTGGTCTCTGCAGGCATTGTAGAGGAATGCGCTTACACATATGCATGCAATACACTCACATACATAATGTATAAATAATAAGTAAAATATTTAGATATGTCTTTATTTTCATGATTTGTTTGTTCATTCATTCATTTATTTTTGACACAGAGTCTCTAGCACAGGCTGCCCTCAATCTCCCTTATGCATCAGGGGATGGTCTTGAATTCATGATTCTCCTCCCTCCACTTACCAAATGCTGGGATTACAGGTGTATGTCTCCCTTTATGCAGTGAGGAGGATTGAACTGAGGGCTTTGAACACGCTAGGCAGGGACTGCATATCTGACCTACATCCTCAACTCGTGTTACAGTTCTCAAAGCGCACATGCATGCATACGATCCTGCTTGTGCTCTGAAACCTCCAGGGTGAAGTGATGGGCTTGCTCCGGATGACAAGGGGCTGGGGCTGCCTCCGCTTGCCTACCTCCTCTCCTCCTGTAAGACGTAACCGCCTTAGCTTCAGCAGAGCCTCTCTCCCCACTTTGCTCAGGATCTGGGCCACCATGGCTCTTTCCAGGGCTCTTTTGCAGTGTATTTTGCTGGTATCACGATTTTCACGACTTTTTGTCAAAGGAAAGAAAATACAGTAGAAGAAAAATATAAGCGACAGAGAGATCGGGGTGAAATCCAGCTCCAAAACATGTTTGAAAAATCACTGAAGGCTTGTCATCCCGATGCTGGGAATTTTCATGACATATCTATGCATCTTTGAGAAATGTGCTGTAATGTTCACAGTGGAACTTATTTTTATTTGCACTGGTTTGCATTAAAAGATTATGTTCTTCCAGAAACCATTGAGTTGGTTTGGCCGTGAAAAGGCACATGGCCTCTACATTCAGCAGCAGCACAGCGCAGCCTCCACTGGCCTGTCTGCTGTCTTACTGGGATAGTTTTGGTGCCTGCTTGTTCTGTTCCCTTTCAGCCTTACTGTCTACAAAACACCCTCCACACCTCCACAACATTTTGCTGTTTGACTTAGCTCATAAATGTTTTCCATTCTTACTAAATTATTTTCCCTTTGCAATTCACCTTGTGTCAGATCAATCCACCTGCTTTGCTTGGCATGAAGGATAGATTCCAAGAAGAGGAAGCCTGTGTGCGGTGGCTTTCTTAAACTAGTTCTATCCCTGGAAAACGGCAACATATCTCCTTCATGCATCCCATTGAGCACGACTGTGTTCCAGACTTGTCAAAATTCCTTTAAGTAATATAAACAATTGTTACTGTGAGTTATTTTGAGGTCATTACAATTCTGTTGGTAATAGAATAATTTAAACACTGTTACACATTAATATTTGAAAAACAAGTGCTAGAAAAAATGATATAGCCATTCTATGTATCTCAGTTTGGGGAATGAAATAATAACCACAATATTCCAGCTTAGTTTACTAAGTATAGAAATAGAATTATGTGCAACCGTTTCACAGTTCGCTAATAAAGGTGTCTTTGTGTTTTCTACAAATTCAGAAATCACTCTACGCAACTATCGATCACAACCACAATTGTAGCCTTGGTGAACAACTGTTTCCCATTCTCCTATCAGGAAATGATGCGCGTATACAGAGCACCATTTCCTAGTTGTTTCCTGACTAACATGTCTGTGAGCATCACAAGTACTCTGACCCTTTGAGAATGCTATGTAAGCACGACTTGAGGGCATTGCATGCAGGCTCTGGGAAGCATGACACTCAGGCTGTGGACGAACGAATCCAAGCCAGCACAGTAACATCTGGTTTACTTGCCTGGGCTCATATATAACTGCCACCTGGTTCTGATGTTAAAGGCGAGCTGGAACCTTCGAACGCTCCTATTGGCAGACAAGCTTGCCCTGCCAGTCAGCCCTGTGGAAATCCCATCTGGGGACAATTTGTAGCTTCCTCTCTTTAAGATGCTCCAAAGAATTCTCAAATTGTCCTCCGCTCCTTTCTAATAGTTTGCCAAGGGGGAATTAAACAATGTTATCCTCAGAGTTTATTGGGATTTTATTGCTAATTTTCAACATGTTTTCTCGTTTTCTTTTGTTTCCATTTTTTTTTTCTTCTGAAACAGGCAGTGACAAGTATCGATGCATCACGCGTAGGGAGGGAAATGTGTCTGTCAAGTGTGTGCTGTGCTCTCTCTAGTACTGTACTTTCACGAGGGTAAGCCCGGTCTTTAGTTCTCAGGCTCTTAGTGGGATCCCTCTTCCTGTCTTTCCTCTCCTCTAGAAGGTTCAGCTCCAGTCGCTGGTACTGTCCTTCCTCAAGCAAGCAAATGATTTTCCATATTGAAGTTTAATCCCTTCGCAGCACTCTCAGACTCTACCATGGCTTGTTGCCTTAAAAATTTGATGACTCATGTCTGCTTCGTTTTCTATGACAGCTCCACTAGCTCTAAACACACTATAATTTAATAACTTTCTGTTTATTATAGTCTTTCTCTGCTTCTAGGATTTAAGCACCTGGGTTAATGTCTGGCATAGGGTAATGTTAACAAAACAACATTTCAAAAATTTTCAGATAACTAATTGATTTCCTTGACAGTTCAGAAATATATCAGAGTCTCTTGTAAAGATTTGGAAAGGTATTTCTGTTGAGTGGAGCTGAGAAGCGGGACTTCACGCACAGGAAACAGAAGTGGGACCCAAAGTTCCGCTGATTATTTAGCAGTTATTTTTAGAAGATTCAGCCAGGAGGGAATTATTGATCATCCTAGATCAGGTAGAGGAGTTCCTGTTGTTTGCTGTGCTTCTCACAGTTTGGGAGACTTGCAGCATAAATTGTTGCTTGCTTTACGTCTCCAATCACTGAATCCTTTCCACAGAACATTCCTAAATGCTGACCCTATCAGTTTGATTTAATTTTAGAAATTCAATAAATATTTCTCAAAAAATTTTACTGTTATGATAATGTTTCCCATGGACCTCTTAAAACTGTAAAATCTGTAGGCAGAGGCTATTCCTTTAACTAAAACTTTGTCTTTGTAAATGTATATTCCAGTATAAACCTCTGGCTAGAAAAATGATTATTCTTCAGTGCAGAGGGATCTTAGGAAATGTGAGGGCTGCAACTCTGTGGCTGTGTGATTTGAATTGGCTGGCGTGGCTGTGAGGGTGTGGAAGGACATCGGGAAATGGCTTCCCTCCAGGCTTGAAAAGAGCCTTCAGAGTTAGATACACCAGTCAGTACATAGAAAAGATAAAGGACCAAGCATGGATTAGAAATTAGTGAATGACATTTAATTTCCAATCCTCCAAACCCAATCAGCACTCTGAGACAAAATTAAGTGAATTTCAAGAAGGCCATGAGTTTATTATTTTTGTCTTTGGTACAGGTAGGTGTCTCTGGGACCTGAATTTCACATCCCTTAGTGAGATCTACATCTTTTCCCCCAAAGTAGGACATAATGAGCCAAATGATAGCTCCGGATTCCCCAGTGCTGTGTAGACAGTGTCCTGTAGGTGATGTGTGAGTATGTGTGTGCACGTATGCAAGTGAATGTGAGAGTGATTGGGCGTATATGTATGTATGAATATGTGTATGTGAGTGTATGTGTGTGTGCACGTATTTATATGTGTATGAGTCTATGTGTGTTTAATTTTGTGTGAGATGGTATGTATGTAAATGTGTCAGTATGTGCATATTTGTATATCTGTGTATCGGTATATGGGTAGATGCGGATGTGTGTATCTGAGTCTGTATCTGAATATGTGTGTGCATATGTATGAGTGTGTATGTATGTTTGTGTGTCTAAGTGTGTGTGAGTGTATGTGTATGTGAGTATTGTGTGTGCATATATGTCTGTGTGGGTGTGGGTGTGTAGATGTGTGTTTATATGTATGTGTATGAATGTGTCTGTATGAGTGTGAATATGTGTAGATATGTATGAATGTGTCTGTGTGAGTGTGTGTATGACTATGGTTTTTGTGTATCATGTACAGACATGTATATGTATGTGTGCAGGCATGTGTTTATCTGTGTACCTAAATGTGTGCACATGTGCATTTGTGTATGTGAGTGTATGTGTGTGCATATGTCTGTGTTTATGTGTGTTCTCACATGTGTGTACATGTCTGTGAGTGTATGTGCGGGAATATGTGTGGTGTGCACGTGTGTGTCCCTGTATGTGTGTGAATCTGTGACTGTGTATGTGTGTTCATATGTGTGCTCACATGCTATGTGCGCATGTATGTGTGCTCATGTGTGTGCGTGAGTCCTGCCGCTCTTCCAGACAGTTGAACTTGCAGTGCTGTTCTCTGGTAACGTCTTTGTCCTACAGAACTGGGAATTCGAATTTCCATAGCCTTATGTACAAATCAGGAGCTTCGTGTATGTTCCTGCCGCACAGCAATTATATCGACATGTATGTTCCTGCCGCACAGCAATTATATTGACATGATCGGCTCTCCTGGCTGCTCTGTATGCTCGTCTTCAGGCACGAGTATTCTGTGAGATCTTGTCTTTGGAGTAAGCGTTACCACACTGGTTGAATGTGAAGCGTTCCTGGAGGGCTCATGTGCTACAACAATTGACCCCAGCTGCTGATGCTGTTTGGGGAGACTGTGGAATATTAAGATGCCCCTAGCTGGAGGAAGTGGGTCACTGAGGGTGACACACTGAGAGTGATATCCTGCTGAGGGTGGTAGCTGGGCCCCCGTTAAGTCTCAACAATGAGATGTTAAGGGTCTTGCTGCCAGATCCCTCCGCCATGGACCTGACCCGTACCGCAGCATCATTCTGGTCCTGCCTTGAAGCACTGTATCTTACTGAATCATGAGATTCAGTACACTTGAACTCCTTCTAGTTGCTTCTGTCAGGTGTTTGGTTGCAGTGATGTCAATGGTAACCAGTACCTTACTTCCCGGACAATCAATCCAATGAGAGTTGGGTGGTAAGTGACACAGTGGTAGTCTATACCAAGTCAGCACACATCTACGTCCTAATCCTGCCTGAGCTTCCCTCTCAAGGGGTAATTTTGTGTAAGAGTGGCTTAAGCAAAACAGTACCCACATGAAAAGTTTTTTTCAAATATTGCACTAACTTCATGAATGTCGGCATTTTTTGGTAGGATAATGAGGTAACTCCTACAGTAAGAAGCAGGAATAAGTCTGAAGTCCAGAGCCTCCAAATGCTGGAGTTTTAGAAGTTCCTAGAGACATTACGGCCAGCACGCTATCCTGAAACTTCCTGTGTGCTTCTTCTGACAGACTGATAGGCTTGAAATTCGTGTCCATATGGATTCAGAACAAAAGAGCAGGCAGAGATTCTGACTGCACAGTCAATGGTGAACTCTCAAATGCTAAAGACCTGAACAAGTTCTAGCAGGCTGTGGGATCAAGGCCTCTTCCTTGTTGAAAGGGTAAACTGATTGCCGAGAGCAGCACCAGATGTCATGACCAGTATAAAAGGTAAAAAAATTTGAACAGACTGAAATATCATATATACATTCCAATCAATATAAAAAAAGTAATAGTCTAGAATATTTTAAGCATATTAAGAAGCGACAGGAGACCCTGTCTCAAAAGAATCCCCAAATCAAAAAGTTTATTTTAGAAATTGTTACACAATAATCTGCCCCAGAAATAAACTGAACTACTTCTAATCAAGAGAGGGATTTAAAGGGATTATCTTACTCTGTTTCCCAAATCCTGTCTTTACCTGAAAGCTTAGGTAAAACTGGAACGACTCCCATGGAGAACAATGCTTATTGAGTTATTCTACTTTTAAACTTCAAAACTTTGGGAATAAGCCTGAAGGAAACTAATCCTCCAAGGCACACCCAACCCAGGGTAATTATTGCACCTCCCTAGGCTGCCTGGAGCTCAACCCACCTACACAGGTGCTTGAGAATCTAACTCGTCCTACTTCTTTCATGAAAAACCTGCTCAGGGCTCCTCTAATGCAAATTTAGCAACACACCAACTCTCCATTTCAATGCCAGTGACCAGAAAAAAAATGTCAGAAGGAGCTGGTTTTAACCAGTCATTTTCTTTGATTATCCCTTAGTGATGCAATGCACAAGATTTCAGAAATATATTTTAAACGCTTTTTTAAATTTTATTATTTATTTATTTTTATGTGTCTGAGTGTTTTGCCTCCACATATGAAAGCGCGCCCATGCATGCAATTCCCACAGCGACCAGTAGAGGGCATCTAATCCTCTTGAACTGGAGTTAGAGTATTTCTTAGCCACTGTGAGTGCTGGAACTGAACCCAGGTCCTCTGCAAGAGCAGCCAGTGCTCTTAATCCCTGAGCCATCTCTCCAGCTCTTCGGATATGTTCATTTGAATATAAGAAAATTAAATTGTTTTGATTTGATTCCTTAATTCACTATAGGAATGAACATGTAAAAGCTCAATGCACTTTTTTTCTGAAATATTTATTTTAAATAAATCAATGCTGACTACAAGAAAGGAATAGAGTGAAGAGGTTCCTCTTAAACCTGTTCAGGAGCACCAAACACTGAGACTAAAAAGGTGGGCCAGTAGAAATGAAGAGGAGATAGATTTTAATACTTAAAAAGCAATAACGAAAATTTCTACAAACTCTTCCCATGACTAAAACATACCATGAAACATATGAATTAACAAGAAAAGGGAACTAGGAGCTACTGAGAGTCTAAGTGGTGAATACTGAAAACTACAACCTAACTAAGTACAACATTGCCAGAAAGAATATCTGCTTCACCAGCACATAGTAAGTAGCTTAGCACTTCACATCGCTGACAAGTGTTTAACCACAGAGGTGAAAAAAAAAAAAAATCAGTGACCATAGTGAACAGACTGCAAAGTCGAAGAGAGAGGAATCCGACTCAGACACTGATCTTTGCTGACAAGCAGGAGGCAAACCTCAGGTAACAAGCATGCAGGATTCAGACTTCAAACCTCTCTGTGGCGTTTTCCATCTGATTCACTTAGAAGGTACCACAGCTGTTTTAAGTGTTGAAGAACAGAGAATCTGACCTGGGGAGGAAAGCAGACAACATGGAGCGGTGACTGTCCAACCAGTCTACAAGCAACTACTAGATGTTAAAAGAATTATTTTAATTTCAGAAAAAGTATTTTTAGAATGGGCTGCTCAGGGGCTGGAGAGATGGCTGAATAGATTAGGGGACTTGCAGTTCTTCAGTTCAGGTTCCAGATCCCATGTCAGTCAACTCACAACAGCCTGTAACTCTAGTTAGACGGGAACTTCACAGACATGTAACACACACACTTACACATACAGTCACATTAATAAAAACAGACTTTTTCTAAATGATACAGGATTAACTAGGCAGAAGGCCTTAGGAAGACCATGCTCGTAAATGTTTAAAGAGAACAAAAGAGGGACTAAATGAGCAAGTATATTAGTAAGATTGCTTTAAAGGCGTTCCTATTTTCCCCTTTACGCTTTTGTCTCCAAAGACAACATGTGTTTCTAAAAACTATAGAAAGCAGAAATGGGACTATTTGAGGGAAGGAAGGAACCAACAAGACAGGAGAAGGGCAAACAAAGGAGAAGAATGGGGACAGATGTAAGCGGAATACATGATATTTATACAGGAAAATGGCACAATGGAGTCAAATATGCATACTCATTAAAATAATCTTAAAAAGAAAGATATTTGCATAGCTGGGTACGGTAGCACACATCTGTTCACACACCTCTGTTCACACACACTTGTTCTGATACTTGAGAGTCTGGAGCCTCAAGACGCCAACCAACCTGTGCAGCATAGTTGCACCTCTCTAGGTGTTTTGTAAAGAAACCGAAGTCTAAGTGTGTTGTGCCAAAATTAAGTGTTACAGCGAGAATTTAAAAAAAATAAAACTATAACTACATATACACATACAAGTGTTTGGAAGCATAGGAGAGAGCGGAAGTAGGTTAGCAAAGCAACTGTTCTTTGGTTTTGGAAGCCATATGCTATGTTGACTATAGACAAATTTATAAATAGTTGTATATTTCTATGTATTATAGTTTGTGACACAAATACCTCAAGATCTAAAAGCAGACTGTTGAAACTGTCTAAGGGTAGAAAGCAAACAATTTCTTTTTCATCTTACTTCTTTTTCATTTATTTATTTTATTTTATGTATATGAGTGCTTTGCCTGCATATATGTGTGTATCGCATGTGCGTCTAATGCCCACAAAAGCCAGAAGAGGACGTCGGATCCCATGGAACTGGAGTTACAAAAGGTTGTGAGCTGCCAAGTGGGTGCTGGGAACTGAATCCAGATCCTCTGCAACAGCCGCCCGTGCTCTTAAGTTTGAGTCATCTCTCCAGCTTTTTATTGCATTTTACTGTGCAACATCTGCCTGCTACATATAAAGCCTTTGCAGTGTTGCTGTGCTGGGTGACTCTGGCACAGGCCCCCAGTCTCTAACCCTGCACGAGGAGTGACGGACGTAGGAGGGGAACAGTGACCACCAGATGACACCTTTCAGAATATTCCTTTTGCATTAAAACACTCAGTAAAGAAACTTTCCAACTCCCCAGAGTAAGAAAGCAAGTTTTGAGATATTACATAAGTCTTTAAAATAAATCCACTAGGCAATGTCCTTAGAGGAGGCAGATAAAATCTCCCAGCAGCTTATGCACTGCCCTCATCCACCCTGTAGGGCACATTTTTTTTTTTTTCCTCTGTGATAAAAGCTAGAACTAGGCTAAACCAGCCAGCTTTTCATTTTCCCAAGAGATGAAAGGAGGAGGGTTAAACTGCAGCTATATCAAAGAGAGTCTGAAGAGTTCTCAAAAAATAGTGTTATGAATATGGCTCCTGGGAGAAAAGGGAAATACGTCTCCGGAGAACGCTTGGGAATTTGGCTTGTAAAGCACTCTCTCCGTACTGAAAGTACAGATGAAATTTTACACACGTTGCGGCTTACTTCCGTTGAAAATTCAGGGTTCCACACTTGGCTTCACAAAACAATCGAATCAACAGCAACAGGAGAAATGCCCCTGGCTTGCACTGAAATGGTCTCAGAAATGACAAAATCAATTAGGAATACTACCAGAGGAGCTGAGCCGTGGAGAAATGAATTCATGGGCATCCACTGCCGTAAGTGGCAGTGACCTTGAGTGAGGTCACAGCTGGATGAAGTGAGCTTTGGGAACAGTCTGAGACCTGCAAATGGATTTTGTTTATCTGAGCAATACTAATACAGCACTAAATATATACTGTTGCTTTCCTCTTGAAGGAACTAATGAAGACGCCCTGGAGTAAGCCATGGGCTAAGGGGACCCTTCAGTCCCCCATCACATCAAGCCGTGGAGAAGTCAATTCATGGGCATCCACTGGGCAAAACACTTGAATCTCGGGTTTGAAGCTGTGTGGTTGGGCCAGTGTCAGGGAGGAATATTGAACGGACGAAATTTCAGTATTTTATTGTTTCTTTCTCATACTACTTCTCAGGAAGTTGCTTCTTTCAATAGCTTGGGTTCAGTGGATGCTTCATTCATGTGGATCCAGTACGTCCACTGGGGACTTTCGGGGTAAGGAATCTTCCTGCTGCTAACCATCTGAGGTGCCATTCAAAGTCAGGTTAGGAACTGATTCATAGAAACAGTAGAGAAAACGGACAGGTAGCCTTCTTAGATGATGGAAGATTGGTTATTTATCTTTCTAAACAAGTGAGAGGATGTCCAGAGGAAAGAAATAAAAGAGAAAGTATGCAAACTAAGTGGATTCAGATGTCAGTCTGATTACAGAGGCTGCGATTGTTAAGTAGTTATAAACTACTATGTTCAGTGGGCACATTTGAAAAGTAGTTGGCCAATGCTCTTAATAAAGAGTACCCATGTTTAATCACCTTGCAAGTTAGATAATTTCTAGTCAGTACATAAGATTTGGAAGCTAATGCTCAACAAAAGTTCAGGGAGCCTTAATGTCTAAGAACCAAATCTAACAACCATGTTCAGGTCTCCTGCTACACACGAGAAAGCCCACTCTGCTCTTGCTATTCTGTTCTTACATCAAGTAAGACATTTAAACAAGCATCTCACAAGAGATCTTTCTATTTTGCACCTTTATCCTCCTGAACTAACAGTCTGACCTGAGTAGACACGTTGTGAGATGTCACCAGATTTTGATTTCTGAATGCACACATTTCATTAGAGGTGGCTACAGATGACATTTGCATTTACTTCCTGCTTGTTTTTCTTACATATTAAAATACACTGAGTATAATAGTGATGAATATTGGGAAAGCTAAACTGTCTAGTATACTTTTGTTAACTATTTTAGAATGTCACACATGCAAACAATGTAATTTGATCATATTCACCCTCTTCCTCCCACATCCACTCCCAGACCCTCCCACACCTCCCTCTCCTAACTCCCTTTGTGTTCTCCTTTATCTTTTACAATCCTCTGAGTTCAATTTGTGCTGCCCCTACAGTCATGGTTTTAAGACCATCTCCTGGAGCAAGGTCGACAGCCCAAGGGGCACACCATGTAAAATTGACTCTCCTCCAGAAGCCACCAACTGTTAATAGCTCTTCAATTAGAGCTGGCTTGATTTCATGAGCTCGTGTGAAGACAGTTATAGCTGCTCTGAGTTCATGAAAGAAGTTGTGCTGTCTGGTCCAGAAGACGTTGCTTCTCTGCAGTCCTCCTCGGACTCTGGCTCTTATAAGCTCTTATAATCTTTCCACCTTATTTCCAAAAAGTCCCTGAACCTTGTGGGGAGGAAATGCTGTAGATGTTCCAGTTGTGACTGAGTATTCCACTGACAACTGTTTTTTGCAATTTGAAAAGTTGTGAGTTTCTGCATTGATTACTGCTGCCCAGAGCAGAAAGAATCTTGTCTGATGAGGTCTGAGACTCCACTAATCTATTGGTATAGATTTAAAAACTGAGAAGGCAGTTTGACTATGGCCATTTAGCAAAATAATACTAGTAAGTTCAAGTTTCAGTCCTGTGAGCGCCCATCCGTGGGCCCTTGGGCCGATTCGTAATACCAGTCATAAGTTTCCTCCTGTAGGGTAGGCCTTAAATCTTATTAGAAAGTATAATATCCATGTGCTGTTGTATCTAGGAGTATACTTTGCCTGTCCAGTCATTATTACAGCTCTCAGGGTTCATAGCTGGGTAAGATCGTTGATGATATCTTTCTTCCAGGCGCCTACAAAGCACCTTCCAGACTGTGAAAGCAAGGCAACAGGAAGCTTCCTGGTGATTGTCAGCTTGATTTCTCTATGGTCTGCCCAGGTCTGAAAGTCTTCAGCAATAGGATCTTAACCTCATGTTATGTGCATGAGTACATTGCCTGGATGTGTCAGTGCACCTATGTCATGCAATGCCCTTGGAGGTCAGAAGAGAGTGTTGGATTTCCCTGGAATGGATTGTTAGCTGCCTTGTAGGTGCTGGTAACTGAACCCCTTATCCTCTGCAAGAGCAGCCAGTGCTCTTAGCCAGGGAGGCATCACTCCTGCCCCTGTTTAACTAATTTATACATTAAATGAATCGTTCAAATTCCTTTTCAAAATTCAAAAGAAATTTAAAGCATGTTGCATATGTAATATTTTTGCAGCTGAAAACACTTTGTTTCATTAAGAAATAAAACACCGTCACTTAAGAAAATTCAAACCTAGGAACTTTCATATCATCTATCCTATATCTCATTTATTTAGAAATTATTTGATCATCTATAATAGCAATAAGATTTACAAACTGAATGGTGGTGTTCGGTGAACTCCTCTCTCATGAAGACATATCGAGCAGCATTTTATAGTACATATAGGACTAGAAATTGAACATTCATTTGAAGTTCAGGATATTGAATCCATGGCATGGCGGGAAAGTGTTCTGTCACTGAAAAACTAAAAAACTGAAATATTAATGGCAATATTAACTGATGAATTAAATGGCAAACATTTTAAGGATAGAAATATCTATATCAAATTCCAGTATTTTATTGAGTATTAAGTAAATTATCATTTTACTTAAAAGTGTAAATTCCGAGATAAGCTAAATAAATTTATACTGAACGAAGTCCAAAACAAATTGATTACAAGCATTTAACATTAAATACACAGACATTTCTATTTTTATTATATTTGAACACACGTAATTATATAATAATCTGTTAATATAACAAAATGTCAAATGGGTTCAAAAGTGCTTCAGTTGATGAAAATTAGTTTTAAATAGAAAATCACAAAGAAAACAAAGTTCACAATTAAAATATTTAAATTTTATCTGTCTATAACTTTTGAACATCTAATGACTCTAATTTGCTTTAAAAAGATTTAACAATATTTTAAAAGTAATGAAACCATTTTCTAATAAACCACATAAAATTTCCCATTTTTATCCACTTTATGGAAGATCACATAAACTATGTACCTACTAACATTTATTATTAAAACTATAATAACATAATTTGATGGTGATTTACTACTACTAAAATTGTTCTGTGTCATTAGAATATTCATTACATGACAAGTTCAAAGTAGAAGAATATGATATAAATTGTTCTCCAATTATTACATACTGGAAAATTACACATAATTTTTAATATAAAAAGCTATTGTTCTTGCAAGTTATATGAATTAAGTTGCCCAAGGGACAAGTGAATCGTTACTTAAAAACTCACGATTCCTAAGTGATTCTAAGTGTAAGTGACTTCAGTTTTATGAGTTTTCAGCTCAGGAAATCAAACTGCCATTTAATTTTGCTCTAGTGAGCCTATCGTTTCCATTTCATGCCCTTCCTGGGATACATTCTTCTTTGCATTCCTGAGGATTTATTCATGAACTCCCATTAGCATTAATAGGGGTTGTATAACTCTACCCCCTACACAGCCAGTGGTAAATGAAATCCCTTTGGCATAATTTTCTGGCATTTAAATGAGTCTTGAGCTTTATAAATTACAATTATAGTGCAAAGTTACTAATGTAAATACCAAGAGGATACAGAAAAGGGAATTAAAGGTGCCCTTTACACTGACGTATGAGAGACTGTACTACACGATTCAGAGAAGTTCACAAATACCTGTCTGATCACAGGTCTGGGGAATTGTGTTGTCTTTTATGTAACTGATAGATATTAAATCCAAAACCTGACTTAGTCATCAGATCACATAGCTTTCATTTAATATGGAAAATCATGTGGCCACGTTTCTTTACATTGCTAATACTTTGCCACTTAAACTGTAGATAGGGTATGTGTAGTTCACTTTGTTTCTTAAGATTGTGGAAATGTGTATGTTTACCTGACGTAGGTAGACTAATGGCTCAAACCATTTCATAACTTCCAATGGGGAGGCTCAGATCACAACAGAGTATGTTGAATGGGATCACATGTAATCCTTAGAGCCCTCCAACATGGTAGTTTCAGAAGATACCAAATAAGTCTCTTCTCTCCATTCAAAACATAGAGTAGGCTTAGTAATGAAGAAGTGTTTGGCTCTCCTGAGTAGATAATAAACATAGTGCATTTTACAAATATGGTTCAACTATGTCAGAAGATTCTACTTTCCCAAATTTCACCCACATGTTACATGGCTGTTACTTTCATTTCACTATTCATAATTCTTTTCCCTATACTTTTATTATTTTTATTTTTTCTGTATGAGTGTTTTGCCTACATGTATGTGAGTGCATTTGATTTGTCTCATCAGTGCCTGAGGAGCTCAGAAGAAGGGGTCAGATACTCTGGAACTAGAGTTATGCATGGTTGTTAGCTACCATGTGGGTGTTGAGACTCGAACCTGGGTCTTCTGCAAGAGTAGCCAGTGCTCTTAAGGCTGAACCATCTCTCCAACCTCGTTGCCCTGTGTTTTAAAGGCCATTTGTTTCTCCTTATAGAAATAGACTCAGAACGAATTTAATATTTGCTTCTACGGCAGGAGGGAACAGCATGGCCAATCATCAGTGCCTTACTAGAACTTACTTTTTTAAATCAAGGGAGTCAGTTCAGAGTTTGGATCTGTTTCTATGGAAAGGGGACAGACTGGGAGGCCACAAAGCACTGGGAGTTGGAGGGATGTGACAAGAGAGTGTAGCCAGTACTGAGCAACAGCCTGGCAGTGAGCTCACAGTTGAGTCTGTTCTTGGTGGTAGCTGGACACGATTGTGAAGACCCAGGGGTCAGTGGTTCACTGCAGGGGTACTGTGCAGGGTGCTGAACTCTACAGCACGGGCTTTCAGTTTATCCACCATGGGTTGGTGTCCTTTGTTCTTCACATTAGCAAATTTGAATTTTTAAACCTCATCTTCCTGATTTGATAATCCTGGAGAATCATTAACAGTGAGAAAGACAGTGACTGGGATAGCAGCCTGTTTTCAGTTTAACATGATCAAGTGTTCTCTTCACGCAAAGACAGAGAGCCACTCTCCACCATCATGCACAGTTGGACTTCCTTTATGTAATCACAGACCCAGGAGGAAAGAGGATCTTACTGTCAGGAGCATGTTTGAACACCTACCTGTTTCTTAAACATGCATTTTTTGTGGTGAATAATTTTAAATGATCTTTCACACATTATAGTAAATAATGGAAACTGACTGTTGTGTTTGCATTCATTCCACATGCAGTTTGCCTACATGTATGTGAGTTGCCTATTGCTGCTCCTCATGCACAACAGTCACCTGTGAGTATGATATTGGGGATGTAGACTGAGCCCAGTCATTATTAGCAGTGCAACACCAAATGGAGCTGGAGTGGCAAGAGAAGTGAGCATAAAACGACACTAGTTTGAGTAAGCTAGATTAAATTCCCCAAAGAGAGCCTGTGTTCTTGTACCGTTATGGTTTCATGTTCCCTTTCTCCACTATAATAGTTTGAAACCATATATGGCAAAACGTACTCTATTTGCTTTGGAAAGAATGAATTAGAGAATAGAGACACTCATTTCAATAGTTATTGAACCCATGGTACTTTTCAGACCAAATTCAAGCTATTTATGCACACATCATCAAAGATGCATGTAAGTTATAATTAGAATCGTCTGACTCCAAATATGTGCTCTGGGACCAGGAAGCAATATCTCAAAGTTCCATATCCTAAAATGTGTTAATCTGTGAGTCCAGTTGTAGGTGCAAGAATGGCCCATGCTCTAGGATCTACAAAGGATCTACAAAAACAAATACATGGACATTTTGACTAGCCATGCTTTGGCTTCTGTTGACAAGCTTTACCTGTGGGATAGAGCACTTGCTCCCGGAGTAAGGCCATTCTAAGAAACACTACTAAAAGATGTGCAAGCTTGGCTACCCCTAACTCTGCCTGACCATTAATGCTCTGTCTTTCCCCACAGCCTACCCAGCACTTTCTGACACTAGAAAGTGAACCGGCAGTGGGGAAGCTTCCAGTTCAGTTCCGGCTTGATTTGTCAATATTGTACAACGAAAGTGTATATTGTCTTCAGTAATATGGCCTTACTATGTAAATATCACAGGCAACCAAGAGAAATAGCGTTATCCTTTATTGTTTGGGGGACTATGGGACTTCTCTGAACAAAGTGTCATGAAGACGGATTCCACACCTGTCACACACTGGGACTGTTGTTTGATAATCCATGGCCTCCAGGGGTGGCCTTATCCAGCCACGCAGGGTATTTCTCTCTTCATTTCTTAACATGTATTTTTAAAGATTTACTTATTTTTATTTGTGTATGTGTGTGTGTGTGTATGTGTGCACCTGTGTGAGTCTATTTGCAACATATACATGCAGAAGCCCACAGAGTCCAGAAGAGGACACCAGAGCCCCTAGAACTAGAGCTACAGAAGGTTGTGAACTCTCGTGTGGGTGCTGGAAACTGACCCTGGATCTTCTAGAAGAGCAGTAACACCCTTAATCAGAGTCATTTCTCCACCACAACCTACATGTTTTTAAAATTGGCTTACAAAGAAGTAAGCTCACTTGTAGCTTTTTCATACATCACTCATCTCGGTTTACACTCCTTCCTCCCCGTCTTGCCGTGCTCTCTTCCATGACGCTCTCGCATTTCGATAAAGATGTCCCATTGACTAGGCACTCACAGGCACATGTCCTCAGCACTCTGGTCAGTTATGAGTCTGCTTTAGCTGCTACAGAATGCAAAAAGAAGCTTCGCTGACTAAGTTTGAGAGCAACACAGATCTATGGATGTAAGTATAAATATTTAGAAGACAGTTTGAAGACAAGACAAGTTAGAAAAAAAAAAAAGAGAGAGAAAACCAACACAAGACTGCAAGCTCGCCCTTGGAGACTTTGAGCTCCTTATCCACTCACTTTTGTTCTGATTTACAGTATCAGGCATGAAGTCTCTCTTGTGGACAAGGCCTCAAATCCAATCCAAAAGTAGTTTATTACCCTAATAACGGTCATGCATACTGTACCAGTGGGTGCATCTTACCTGGGATCTGGATATTACAGTGTGCAGGATCCAGTGCTGGTAAGGCCATTAGTATCATTTGTCCCTTGGTGACTGCATTGAACCTCCCAGGACAATGAAAGTTAGCAACACTTTTTTAAAGCCATTTAAAGATTGATTGCTCATATCCTGAAACTAAAATGTATGGTTTCTTCAGCAATCAGTTCTTGCCATTTAGTTGTGGTAAACAACCAAGGGCAATAGACTATAGTGCTTTGAGGGCTTCTGGTGCCTCGCTGACCAGTAACTCATAGGGAGTCATCCCGTGCCTGGCACTGAGACTTTTCCCTTGGTAACTCATGTCTTCTGGAAGCCCCATTGTCCACCATGCAGAGCACCTCCATTCAAACCCCTTTAAAAATATACATATATCTTTTAAATAGCTTACAGGCTGCTGGGCTTCTATTAATCAGGTTTTAAAGCACGTACTTAGCTTTAGTTAACCCACCTCTTGCCTCTCCTTCTCTCTCCTCTCCCGAACCCTATTACCGTTTAAACCTAACTTAGCATCCAGTTTTCTGCTCCTTGTCTTTCATACTTCTGTGTTCCACGATCCCCTCCAGGGATATTTTTTAATTGAGGTGCAAGATAATAGGTCTCTATCTGGCTTTTTCATATAAGCCATTTCGCTTAGCCCTCCCTGGCTCTTCCTCTGCCCCCCCCTTCTTCTCTCACTCTTTAAGTCTCTCTGCCTCATTGCATCTCCCCTCTCTCTTTCATGTTTACCTATATTCTACCACTTTCCTCTGTTGATACAGGCTCCATGTCCTCTTTCTAGTCTTCTTGCTTCCACATGGATTCCAAAATTAACACACAAAAATCAAATAGCAGAAGCTCAGATCCACATATGGGAGAGAATTTGTGGCCTCTATCTTCCTGAGCTTAGATTACCCGACTCATTGTAATTTTTTCAGTCTCATTCATTGTTTTTTCTAGGTAATGTGACTCGGGCAACAAAAACATGTGTGCAAGTATCTCTGTACTAGGACGTAAAGGTGTATGTCCAGGAGTGGGCTAGCTGCACATGGAGTATTTCTACTGCTGTTATTCTGTGGAACAGCCACACTGATTTCCAAAGAGGTTGCACTTGTTTGTGGTACCAACAGCAGTATATCAGGATTTCCAACCCCATCCATGCCAACATTTCTTGTCATTTGTGATCCTGATTATGGCAATTTGGACTGGAGTTAGATTGAAATTTAAAGAAGTTTTAATCTCTACTTCTCTGATGTCTAAAGATGTCGAAGATAATTTTGCATTTGTTAGTCATTTGTATTTCTTCTTTTGAACTTTCTCTTCGGGTCTACAGCCTCTTCTTTAACTGGGTTGTTTGTTTTCTTCATATGTAAGCTTTTGAGCTGCTTGTGTATTCTGGACACTGATCTGTTGCACATATAGCTTGCAATGATTTCCTCCCGTTGTGGGTCTCCCTCTCTGTACAGAAAACTCTCAGTTTCATGAAATTCTACATGTTGATCATTGGTTGTATTTCCTACACTACCCGAATACTGTTCAGAAAGTTCTTCCTATGCCTGTAAGTTAAAGTGTGTTTCCTACTTTAAAAAATATCGAATTTTATAATATTAATACAATATAATTTGATGGTATTTAGATTCCCTTCCTGTCTTCCCGTTGACTTACAGCCTCCTACTCAGTTTAACGTATTCTCATGTATATAGTCTGCAGAGTCTAGTTTGTGTCCCCAAATGACCTTCAGTGCGGATCCATCCGCTGGATCTTGGTTAATCAACCAAGAGTCCCATCCCTTTAAGAGAGGGTCTCTCCCTCTCTCGTTAGCCATCAGTTATCAAAAGTTCCTTAGGTGGAGTTGGGGTCTCTTACCCACTTCCCCATGTCTATACTGGGATTTTGCCTTATTCGAGCTTACAAGGGGGTTTTGCATGTTGTCACTAAGGCCATGGATTCATATGAGTAACTAATCAACTCTTTGGAAGACTTACTTTTTTTCTCCAGTAGCTCTAACGTTTCAGGACTTACACTGAGGTCCTTGATTCATGTGGAGTTGAGTTTTGTGAAGAGTCAGAAATACTAATAACCTGATTTGTCTGCAGGTTGAAATCCACAGTTCCTGGTACTACTGGTTGAAGGTGCTATCATTTCCTCAGTGTATATTGTTTACATTTACGTTCCTGTATTGTGCGGACTTATATCTGCATCCTCTGTCTAGTCCTTTGAGTTACGCATTTGGCTTTGTCCCAGAAGCCTGTTGTCTTTGTTACTTTGATTCTGTAGCAGATCATGAAATCAGATATGGTGGTATGTCCTGTCAAGTTCTTTTGTTCAAGGTTTTGGGGGTATACTCAGTATTTGGACTTCTATATAAATTTTTAGGTTTTTTTGTTCTGTGAATAATGCCTCTGGAGTTTTAATAGAGATTATATTAAATGCATAGATTGTATTTGATAAAATGGGCATTTTCACAAGATTAATTCGAATAATTCTTGAGCACAGAGTTATTTCCATCTTCAATTTATCCCTCAACATCTTTGTAGAGATCTTCTATTTGCTTAGTTAGGTTCATTACCATGCCTTTTTGTCGTTTGTTTCTGGTGTGGCTATTGTGAATGGGATCTCTGATTTCTTTTTCAGTGTGTTTGTCATTGATATAGATGTACATTCCTGGTTTTGTATGTTAGTATGGTATCTTGCCACTTTGATGAAACTCTATTTCTTTTTCAAGAATTAAAAAAAATATATATTTTATGCAGCCTTTCAGGTCTCTTATGCACAGGATTACATCATCTGCAAACAAAGGTATTTTTAGTTCTTTTCTATGTCTGTCAATTTTGTTTCCTTCTCTTGTCATATTGTTCTGGCTAATCCTTGGGACACTGTATTACACTGTATTGAGGAGAGTGAATGCACTTCTTTTGTTCCTGATCTTGAGGAACTCTTTGTTTTTCTCCATTTAGCATTTAATTCACTATGAATATCATATGTAAGCATTAATTATATTGAGGTAAACTCCATCTATCTAGGATTAATTCTACATTAATTTCTGCTCTGATGATAATTAGTTCTGCCTGAATGCTGTTTGGGGGGTGGCTGTTTCCTTGTTTTCCCAAAGCCTAAGTTATATCATTAAACTATTCATTTGGGCTCTTATGAATGCATAGATGAAAGCACTCGGTGTGAGATGCTTTCCTCTTAGGACTGCATTTTCTGTATCCCTTCTTCTGGTATAGTGTCTTCATTTGAACTCATTTCTATGACCTTTTTAATTTGCTTGTTGATTTTCTCCATGACTCATTCATCAGCCAATAGTATGTTGTTCAGTTTCCATGAATTTGTATGTTCTCCATGGCTTCCATTTACGTTGATAACTTTATTCCATTGTGGTCATATATATTAAAATAGCTCCTATATTTTTGAGACTTTCTTTGATTCCAAATATTTGATAAATTTTTGAGAAGCTACATGGGATTTTGAGAAGAATGTATATTTAGTGTTTGGGTCCAATGTTGTATCTATCTACCAAAACAGTTAATCAAAAGATAACTGAGAGAATAAAGCAAAATTACAGGAATTAACACACATCTTTTAATAGTTCTGAATATTAATGGTCTCAATTTCCCAATAAAAGGTCAATAACTAGTAGATTGAAATATAAAATAAGATTCATCTTTTTTGATGTCTGTAAGAATTATACTTTGCCATCAAAGATAAACACAACTTTAGAGTAAAGGAATGGAAAAATATATCATAGTCTAATACAACTAAGGAACAAACAGGTGTACCTATTATAGTATCTGAAAAATTGATTTCAAATGAATATTAACCAGTAGAGATAAATAACTTCTTATTCATTATGGGAGCGATTCACGAAGAGGATATTACAATTGTAAACATATATTCACCAGTCACAGGTGTTTGCAGTTACATTAAACACTTGCTTTTAGATGTAAAGCCACAGATTAACCTCCATACAGCAATAGTGGTTGATATCAGTACTGTACTCTCAAACAGATATGTCATTTGGAAAAAAACACTCAGAAATATTCTAGAAGCAGCAGAGAGGGTCTGCCAAGGAACAACAACACGAGGAGAAATTTACTTCCCAGTAATACTAAGTCAGGCATGGTTCCATGTTTATATAGACATGTAGACTGAAGCAGATATAGACATTCCTATGAGATAACTCAGCAATGTGTTTTCAACACACAGTATTCCCAGCTGTTATTCAATATTTGAGTTTTGTTGTTGGATTCTTCTCCTGCACTGCCAAACAAAACCCAGAGCAGTTGAAGAAGCCTTGCAGAAATCACTCTGGTGAGAGTAATGTGCCTTCAAAGGACTGGCATGCTGTAGCAGTAAAATTCTTGCCTCATGGTAAAACAAATGAGTGAAAAGATGAATTAATGGATGAGTGAAGAAATGCAAATGTCAGATGCACGTCATCTGGGCCATTTAAGGTACACACAATACACCTGGGCAAGTCAGAGGACACAACTGAGATTAAACACTCAGCACCCACGTGAAATGTAGAAAAATGTCAATCTCTTAGGTTAGGGTCTGCTTTAAAATTACTAAAAAACAGATGAACGGATGTATGGATTCCACCTGAGGGGTCTGGGTGGGGCCAGTGGGGAGAGCATTATAAAGATGATTAAGATGGCTTGAGATGTTCTGTACAAAATTGCCCAATGATTAAATTTTAAAAAAAAATTAAAAAGAGATCTAGGAAAAATCGCTAATAATAAACCAAACAAATGTTTGTTTTCTGAAAGAAAATGTGGCAAGAAGATAAAATATAACAAGTATGATGCTACCTCACATCCCATTTTTAGAGTTAACAGAAACTAATCAATAATCTATTCTGACTGCTGAACACCCCTGCTAGAAAAAAATCACCTACTCATAGCCCCCGTTTCAACTCACCTCTTCATCTTTTTGTGAATTCTAAATGTAGGATTGGGAGGTGCATCTATTCCACTCCAGGCTTCGCTCCCTAAAGCTATTGCTATGTAGACCATTTTATAGCCTTGAATAACAGCTGATTAAACTTCATTAACAAGGCAACTACCAGGCAGTGAGTGAGAGAAGAAATACTGACTTTAAATGTTTCCAGACTGTGAGCTTAAATTAGCCTTAATCTTTGACAAGCTGATTTATATGTTTTCTTACATAAATTTGCAGTTCTGGAAATGTTTATGCTGGTTTGTTATGTTGTAAGAAAATAGGCACTTCATCAACTTGTTTCAACCAGCAGAATGCACATATGCACATAAATTGGAGAAAGTATAGACTTGGGGTAATGATGAATTATACTTAGGCTAGTACAAAAGTATCCTGGGTATCCAAATTTATTACATAGCAGGGGGCACTATATCATCTTAAGGTATTCTATAGGACAACCAAAGCTTCCAATAAATTTTCAAGGTGCTTCATATCCAGAAAATAGACTATACAATACAGAGTTTTATAAAACTCAAATATACTGAACCTGGAAAGTGTTTATCAGTAAAATATGCCTTATGCATCAGATTTCTCAGTGAGAAGTTTATTTTTAAATTGTTGCCAGCTCTTAAATTCACATAATAAATTTAAAATAAAAATTGTCAGTCTTAAAAGATACCATTCTTGTGAGGGATACAATTCTGCGGTGTCTCTTCAATAAAATCCTACATTTACCTCCTTAATTTTGGAAATAGAATACTCAATACATCTTTTCAGCACTGACCCGAAGAATGGAGGCATATACACTGTGATACAGAACTTCTGTGGCCCACAATGATGTGGACTCGGAGAAACACAGTTCATCCAAGGAAACTGAGGTGACTTCAGATCCAGTGGCAATATCTGACTCTAAAATTAATTATTAAATTGATAATTAATTATGCTAATATTTAAATAATATTTGATAATTAAATTTAAGTACTTACTAAAATAATGATTAAACTTAAAAAATTCATTGTATTGATTTTATTTGGAAGCAGGATTTTAATAGATCTTTAACCATTGAAAATGTAAAAGTATTTCACAAAAACCTCTTTTAAGTTCATCTCCCTGGCTGATGTCACTAAACTGAACAGAATGTAAATACAGGCTTTATTGCAAGGTGTAATTACAAAGACCTCTTGAAATGGTATTCTGCATCTCTCATGTGCTGCCCAACCCAAGGTAAAATCTTAAAATGACATTTTGGCATTGTTGCTGAGAGAAGGAGAGTACATCGTCGGTATCATAAACCTTGAGAGCTGAGACTTATCTAACAAATTCATAGGTTTGCACTCTGTAATCTCTTTTAAAGTGCATGTCAGTAAAAGTCACACCTTTTTTCTAGCCTGTCTGGGCACTGCAAAGAGCACTGGTTTTAGTACTCCTAGGCAGATTTTGTATTCTTGTAAGTGTGTGTGTGTGTTTGTGTGTGCACGTGTGTGTGGCATGTGTATATTAATATTCTGTAAATATAGGACATATGCTGAAGCATATACTGTCTAGGGTCTAGACTTATGTGTTAGAGAGAGAGAACACATGGTGTTGAGAGAGTTAGAGAACACATTGTCACAATAACCACACCATCTAATTTAGATATTTTTTTAGTAAAAGTTTTGATATGTTGATAGTCAAATAGCCAAATATATTTCCTTTGCTTCTCAATTTATTTGAGAAGATGACTAGAAAGAATTCGGTGTGTGTGTGTGTGTGTGTGTGTGTGTGTGTCCTCCACAATAAGCGGTGCTGCTGTGCTCGGCTTCTTTTGACGTGGGTACTGGATATCCAGCTCAGGTCATTATGCTTGAGCAGGGAGCACTTACCATCTCAGTCATCCCTCCCGTGCAAGAGAGTGTGATTTACCTGAACCACTAATACCACATCTAAGTCCAGTTGTTACAATAATTAACAAAACACAATGAATACATTTCTACCACTTCCCTACTATCTGACTCTTCTCTAAGAAAGGAGTGGGCAGTGATATGAAAGTCCCCCACACAATGTTATGCTTGTCTGATGAGAACACATACTCGGTTATTCTTCCGTTTTGTCAAGTTTTATGTCAGGATTTGAAAGGGGGAACATGCCACTGCGGCAGCAGTGTGTGTGACAACCTGTTACCTTGTCTCCTAATGCTGGCTCCCTGGCTTGACTTTCTTTTTAAGAAGGGCCATATATTTGAGCAGGAGAAATAGGGCACCCGTTAAGAGCACTGGCTGTTCTTGCATAGGACCTGGATTCAGTTCCCAGCACCCACATGGCAGCTAACAGTCATTAGGATCCTCCAGTTCCAGAGGATCCAAGATCTGGTTTCTGCAGGCATTGTATGCATGGGTACAGTAATACACATGCATGCAATACACTCATACATGTAAATAAAATCAATCAATCAATCAATAATAAAAGAAGGTTGCCGATATTAAAGTGTCAATAAAACAATCTGACTTTACATTTTTTTTTCTTTCACTGAATTTTAAAATATTGGTTAAATGATTTTACTGGCCTACTAAAGGGCCTCTTGGGAACACCCATACCTATCTCAACTCTAAAGATCCCGCTGTGTGAACCATTGGCTCCCGCCGTGGCACTTGCCTCCTATTCTCAAGGATTTTTGAAAATGGTTTTATTTTATCAATTTCTGTTATTGGGAGAGGAATTTTTTTTTACAGAGAATTAAATAAGAGTGCATTCCTCATTTTAAAATCCTGCACTTTAAAATCTACTATTGGTGAACATTAAATTTGTAATTCATTAATTTTCTTTTAGTTTCTTCTTGCATTTAAAATGTATTTTTAAATGTTTTATATTGGCAGAACATTTTGAATTATATTTTTTATTTATTATTTCGGAAGCAGACATTTCATGTAAACGAACATTCAGAAAAATGTTAAGGGTGACATTTGTGGACCCATGACTCTGGCCAAGAAACATTAGGATGGCTTGCTGTGATTATTTAATGGAATGAACATGTATAAGAGTCACTCAGAGTCAAAAGAGCACCTTTCATTTCAGAAGATACTTTAGGCTTTGGCTTTTGTCCGGTGTTGGAACTCTAAAAGCTACATGGGCATTTATGTAAAAGCTACTGAGGCTGACTCAGTGCATGCTGTACAACGAGATGTCAACATTGCTCTAAGAACCAGGGGAGGAAAGATTTCATTTAAAAGTGATGTGTTCTGGATGTGAAGTCGAGAAAGGATGGGCTTGTGCTGATTACTATTGAGGATCAATTTAAAGGATTTATCATCATCTTGGAAACACACCCCTGGGTATTTCTATGACAGGGTTTCAGGAGTGGCTTAAATTAGGACGGAAGATCCATGGTGAGTGTAGTTGGTGACCGCCATGGACTGGGGTTCTCGACTAAATAAATGGTGAACTGGAGCTGAGTGCCAGGCATTGGTCTCTCTCTTCTCACTGACATGGATGCCGTGTGACCAGCTGTCCTAAGCTCCTGCCCTGTGACTGCCCTCCCATGCTGTACCCTGGAACCGGGAGCCAAAATAAAGCCTTCGCTCCTCCAGCTGCTTCTGTGAGGTGTTTTGTCACAGGGAGGAGAAAAGTAGTTATTAGACGAAATCGGCACATGGCGTAAGAAAGGCGCAAACTGTTACACATTTGGGATGGTCTTTTCTCTTTTAAGCAGAACTTATTCACCGCTGGGAAGAAGAGGCGGGGAGGGGAGCTGAGCAGGCCTGGGGCCAGCTGCTAAGCTGCAGACACACCCACCCACACCGCTCTCTGCTTCCTTTCTCACTGCCGTGAGACTGCGATGGAAAGAGTCTTGCTCCACTGGCCGAAGAGGTGGGTTTCAGGTGATGTGAGACTTGTAGACTTCTGAAGATCCCAATGGCTGTGTCGTTACTGTCGAGTGGAAAAAATGTATGGTGAGACTGTCATTCTTCCCACTTCTATGACGAAAAATCATATAAAAGAAGCTGAGTGTTTTACAAAAGCATATATACTTAGCTAGTCAGACCCTCTCCACGCCATCCCCACCCAAGCTTTGGGACTGCTCACCCCTGCTGAGGCTTCCCTGCTAGCCTCATAAGGCAGATCCCACCCACTAGGTCTTGATCCCCTTGTACCAGTTTCCAGGGCTCACATCTACTTAATTAACTAGCTAGACCCTCCTCACACTGAAATCGACACTGCCTTGGGCCTAGGCATCCTCCTGCCCCACCCCACCCACCCCCAGAGCTTTGGACTAGCCTGCCAGAACCAGCACTGAATCCCCATAGCCTGAAACTGGAATGAGATCCTGTCACAATGCTGGGAGCTCTTGATTAGCCAACTTGCAACCATCCTATCGCCAGAATGAAAAATAAAATAAAAAGTGAGAACCTGAAGCACAGAGAAACTAGCTATTCACGCCCCATCATGCAACCAAGTAGCATGAACCATATAAACAGAACAAAATTTCAACTACACAAAGGCAGGTAAGAATTCCAGATCAAGCACACAATCAACAAAAGAAATCCTTATGCCCAGGTCACAATGCAAAAACACAAAGAATGAAAAACCAAGATAATATGCCCCGACCCAAACGCACCATTCCTACAGATGTGCACAACAATTATAACGACCCAAAGGAACCTCAGGATGCATTAAAATACAAAGCTTCTCTACCACAAAGGAAATAGTCAACTGAGTGAAGAGAAAGCCCACAGAGTGGAAAAAAAAAAAAAAAAACTTCGCCAGCTACACACCTGGTTAATATCCAGAATGTACAAAGGAATCAGAAATACAAAGAATCAAGAAAACAAATGACTAAATCTAACAAGAGGGTCTGGATCTGAACAGAGTGTGCTCGAAAGAAGAGATTAAAATGGCTGAGAAACACCTTTAAAAGTGCTCAACATGCTTGGTAATTAGGGAAATGCAAATCAAATTCACTTTAAGATCTCATTTTACCGCAATCAGAATGGCTGAGATCAAGAACACAGATTATATTAAATGCTGCTGAGGACCCTCAAAGAGGAGAACACTCATTCCCTGCTGTGGGGTGAAAAACTGGGGCAACTGCTGTGTAAAGCACTGTGGAGAACTCTTAAAAAACTGGAAATAAATCTACTATATAATCCCTCCTGTCATACAGCTCCTTGGCATATACCCAAAGCACTTGTCCTATGGCATGGATACTCATGCAGCCATGTTTGTTGCTGCTCTTTACACAATAGTTAAGAAATGGAAACAACCTAAACATCCCTCAACTGACGAGTGGAGAGTGAAAATGTGGCACATTTACAAAATGGAGTTTGACTCAGCAGGTAAAGAAAAAGAAAATCATGAGCTTTGTAGGTAAATGACTAGAACTAGAAACTATTATATTAAGTGAAGTGACACAGACTCAGAAAAACAAGCAATATATGCTTTCTCATTTGTGGATCTTAGCACCAAATTCTCATATGTGAGTATATATGAGCCAGGAAAATCAAAAGGAATCATGGGGATCAGAGACAGGCATTATCAAGGGGAATGAGGGGATTTCAACTGGGGAGGGTAGAGGGAGGCTTACTCAGGGGGAGAGAGAAGATGATGCTTAGTGTTGTGAAAAACTAAAAGGAAATGTATTACTTCATGATTTATCTAATGATAAATACACTACATATATATATTTGTAACAAGAAATAAAGGTCCTGATTGGAAAAACCTCACTTAAAGAGAAGTTCAAAAGATGACCGAACTAACACAGGCTACTGACACAACTCTTTGTTGTCTCCCAGAACCTGAAAGGAAGACCCCATTGCTGAAGACAGGACATAACTTCAGATACAAGACTGAGCTGAAACTGACCTGGAATCCTGCTCCCTGGAAACTAGCTTCACAGTATCAGAAAATACTATGCAAGCTCCTAAGGGAGAATATCAATCAATGGCCCGACCAAGCTGTAAATCCTGCTAACCACAAGAATAACAAGTGCAGGGATGATTTTATTTGTGCAGTGATGACACATTTATCTTGAGGGTAATAAACAGCTACCTAATTGGACTTAAATCCTGCTCAGTGGGACAGAACTCATGGACAGTACTGTAAACATAGCCAAATGCACATGGCTGGAGTGGTCATAGATCTTGGAGAAAAAAACCTTGTCACATTTCTAGGCAATGTAATCTCTTACTGTTTACTAAATATGTATCCTTATATTCATAGACCAGTATACCTCTCACCACTCATCAAGAAGTTTCTTTGTGACATAGTTGGAGACCATCACAGAATTCCAGAGCTGGTCAAATGAAGAGAATAAGCGTCAGTGAGACACCAGCTCTAAGAGGAACCTCTACACCTAATGCTCAGGGAACACACCAGAATAGGGGTCAGAGAGTATATTAATGCATCTCCCAACTCTCACTAGTGAAGCTTCTTCAGGCAACCAATGGTGATCAACCCAGAAAGCCACAACTGGCCAAAGTGTAGAGAAAAAGACACCACAGAGTGCCCGTCCTAGGATAGGACTCCTTTGTGAAACCTCTGCCACCCAGAGTTCATGGACCATTGTAGAAGAGGGGGCAGAAAGACTATAAGAATCAGGTGTGGTGGATGTCCATAAGGAAACAGAGTCTAGCAGGCACCTGGGAACTTGCTCCTAAGAAGTTACAACAATAGTTAGAGCACACACAGAACCCATGCAAATGGAAACCAGACAGAAATCAAGCATGAAAGTGGGGCAGTGGGAAGAAGGCCTAACCTAAGTGAGGAACTGGTCAGTGCTCGGAGAGGGAGAGCTGATCTTATTTAAGAGAGTGGCTAGATCAGGCTCTTGTACCTAAACTTCTCTGAGGGACATCTGAGTACACAAACTTGACTCAGAAGGCTTTAACATATATGACAGAATGCATGAACTCCTGCACGGCACATATGCGGAGGACAGAGAGAAGAGAGCGCCTTATATGATTGAAATGTATTATGTCAAATGCACAAATACTCATTTAAAAATAATAAAAGAATTTATATATGCATTTGTATTTTCTGTCATTTACACACATAAACATACATGAAAGACAAGTATATTATCTGAACCACAGACAATATAATTGTGCTCTGGCTTCATTGCTAACATGGAAATAAGACCAGATGGTATAGTGCTCCTTACATGACGTTATTGTGCAGCAGAAGGAAAAGGATTTCAGGAAATACTTTGGAATCTTAATATGCATGCACAGGAATCACTTAGGGATCATGTCAGAAGATAGATGCTGAGTCAGACCTGAGATGAGTCTGTATCTAATGAGCTCCCATGTGACAATTCTTCTGATCTGCACACGCACTCCAAGTGAGAAGAGTCTAAATGGTAGTTACTGAGCAGAAGAACAGGCAGAGAACACTGAAATACTGTGCTCCCCACTATTACAAACAAGCACATTTGCTTTCTGCTTTGGCTATAGTTTCCTGTATTCCTCTGGGAGTACTGAAAAGGAAAAAGGACTCTAGCTGAGGCCAAATCTATTAGTTTTTTTTCATAATCTGCCTGAATGTGGTATTATATTAAAATTAATATTTTTCTAATGCCCAATGTATAAATATTTATGTTGTTTTAACCATTTATCATTTGAGTATTCGTCTAATGCTTTGTACTTTATAAATACAATTAATGTCATCACTTTTTTGGTAGTATATTTAGCCATTTAATCCAAGTGGTCTGTAGCAGAGAGTGGGGACATATATTTATCATTGGTGGGTAAAGCATGCTACAGTGGTTGATTATTCTTTTATGGCATTTTCCATTGCTGATTAAATATTGAGTACAGCTTGCCCTATGGCCAGCAGCTTGGAGTTGTGGACAGGATGGCAGGTCACCCCTACACAAAATAGAAACTGGACTGGAAATGTTCTGGAAAATGGGCCAGGCTTCGACATACTTTTTGTGTTAAGAGCATATTTCTGTCAGGTCTCTGTTGCAAATCTTTTTCTCTCTATTCTTCAATAGAATTCAGTAAATTGTCCCACTCACTCTTCCTTCATCAGTTCAACAATGGTATTTTAAGACAGGAAAATGTGGAAAGAACAGTCCTGGCCTCCGATGCTGCCATCACGGTAGTGGGCAGCAGGATTCGAGGAAAGCAGACAGTGACTGCAAGAGATGATGTGCTGAAATGCAGCGGAGCCTGAAAAGGAAACAAGTCACTGAGAAGCATAAAGCATATTCTACTTAAATGGTGTGAACACTGAGCTTAAAGGGACGAGACTCTGGCTGCACTCCCAAGAGTGGTACAGCAGGATCATGCAGTAGATCGATTTCTACCATATTTATTTTATTTTTTTATTTTTTCAGACAGGGTCTGTCTAGAACCCTAGCTATCCTGGAGCTTGCTATGTAGGCCAGGCTGGCCTCGATCTCACAGAGGTTTGCCTGCCTCTGCCTCCTGAGTACTGGGATTAAAGGTTTGTGCCAGCACATCCAGTTATTTGTAGCTTTTTGAGGAATCCCCAAACTCATTTTCATAGTTGCTGCAAGGATTTGCACTCCTACCAGAAGTCAATAAGAGTTTCCTGTTCCCCATTTCCACACCAGCATTTGTCCATTTGTCATTATTTGTTTTTTGAATTTTAGTTATTATGCACCCCGCTATAGAGATGGCTGTTCATCCATGTTCATTGTTGCTCTATTCACAATAGCCGGGAAGTGGAACGAACCTAGATGTCCATCAACTGAAGAATAGGCAATGAAAGTTCAGTGTATTTACACAATGGAATACTATGCAGCTGTTAATAAAAAAGAAACTTGAAGCTGAAAGGATGACTCAGTAGTTAAGAGCACTGACTTCTCTTGCAGACGACATGAGTTCTGTTCTTAGCACCCACATGGTCACTAACCACCATTTGTAACTCCAGTTCGAGGATGACACCTTCTTTTGACCTTCATGAACCATCACATGGCAAGGTTGCACTTACATTCATGCAGGCAATATACTCATACACACAAAATAAAATAATAAACAAAATATTACAAAAAAAACAAACATGGAATCTGCAGGCAAATGGACAGACCTGAAAACGATCATCCTGAATGAGATAACCCAGACGCAGAAAGATAAACATCATATGTTCTCTCTCATTACATGGATGCAAGCTTTGAATCCTTGGATTTGTGTGCTTCAGTTGAAAAGTGCATAGAGGTCAGGAATCTAGCTTCATGGGGATGCTTCATGAGAGGGGAGATACATTTGGAGACACAGTGGACGAAAAGGAATTAATGCAGGAGGAAGGTTTAAATGGAGGGAGGACTGAGAGGGCGGAGGAGGGGGCATGCGGATGGAAAACAGCAAAGGCTTTCAGAAAATGTCATTTGAAAACCCACCATTATACAAGTTTCTTAGAATATACACATACAGTATGAAGAGATGATAAAAGGAGTTCTACAGCAGGGCTGTTGCCCCTACTAGACAACGTAGCCTGGGAAAGTAAAAGCAAAATGCAAGCAGTGGATTCCCTCTCTAGAAACCGTTGACCAGGCATCGTCTCACAGACCTTCATCCGGGTCACTGCCCTGCTCACCAGAACTTCATGTTAAAACTCGTTGCTGATGACACTACATACATGAGCTGTAGAACAAACAAGGAGAAAATCAAGCTGGTGCTGACCTCTCAGCTTCATCTCTACCTGCTAGCTTTCACAGGGCTAGAAGGTGCTGTGTAGAGCACCTGAAGATAAAAGTCATCATTAAACTTACCCAGCTGTGAATTCTGCAAGCTCTAATAAACAACCATTCTAGCTGTAGATGCCTATTGGTACAATAGTGGCAGAAATGGTATGGGAGTTACCAACCACTTCCTGATTGAGCTTTAACATTCATGTCATAGGAAATGGATTTAATATCCATTTCATGGGATGTCACACTTGACATGGATACAAGCCCAGGGACCTTTGACTAAACAGGGCATACCATTATTATTCTGCTAAATGGACATAGTATTATACTGACTTATAATGACTTTTTGATGTAGATTAATGTACATCAACTTTTGCCAGAGAAGCTTCATCTTGTAGCAGATGTTGATTAAAAAAAGACCCATAACTGGCCAACACAGCGAGAATAAGTGTCTACAGAATGCTTAGCCCTGAATAGCAACATTTACATCAGACTCCTGCCTTCCATCTTTCAGAATCTTTGTGTGTAAGTTGTGCAGAAAAAATTGTAAGAACCAGAAGCAGTAGAGGCTGACACAGAAATGGAGTTCTCCAGATAGTGACTCATTTTGAACGAAAAGCAAGTGTGACACCATGCACAAGTCTCACATAAACCCAAGGCAGACAAAATCCCAGCACAGAAGTGAGAAAGAAACCCAAACACTATCTGAGGAACTATTGACAACTAATGGCTGCTGGCAAGGGGAGAGTCAGTGTTCTTTAAGGATGTGACTTTGGATAGTGTATGTAGGCTCCAATGGATGGAGGAAACCAAAGGACATTTGGGGTATAACTTTGACTTGTTGGGCATATATATCACTTTTCTTCTTTATTCAAGTGTGTGTGTGTGTGTGTGTGTATATATGTATTCACATGTACTAGAGTACATGAATTTGGGTGAGGGATAATAAGGAGTTGCAGATAGAGGAGAAAGTCTAAATAGGATCAAAATATCTTATGTGAAATATGCAAAAATTCAATCAAACACAGACAAAGAGACTTCCAAGCAGTCACCCTGAGGCAGGAAGGAAAGCAGCAGGCAGAAGACCAGAAGCCCAGAAGCTTCTGCCGGAGGCGGGGCTTTTGCTCAGAGGCTGTTGTAGGGCAGCACCATATAGGGAGATATGCCACAGCTTGAAGCGTTTTCATTCCCGAAAAATGTTCTAATTGGAGTTATTTGAAATTTGAACATCTATAATTTGTAGTCAAATAAATTATATGCAGTTTATCTTCTTGGCTGAATTGAAAAGGTCAGCGCATTCTTGGATGCAATTGATTTCAAATTGTGCTCACGTGTTCCAGTGAAGATACTTCAGTTCTCACCTATCTTTCCATCTGTTTTTTGTATTTGCTACTTTTCGGGGAGACAAACAGCCTGTCATCTTTTTCAGGACATGTCTATGTGTTAATTCTCTCATCCCTGTGCTATGAAGGTAGAAGGAGCTTTCTGTTCTACTCTATTTCCATGGCTCCTTTCTCCTTTAATTACAGAGCTCAACTGGAGAACAGCTGCACTCCCCCTTTATTTAAATGTGCTGATCAGATCAGTAGACGATATTGATAAGTTAGATCGAAATTCTGAAATACCTGTCTGTTTGTGAGTTAAATAGCCTGGCCATGGGATTTGACTTTTAGCTAAATTTGGGGAGTGGGTAGATAAGAAAGAGGAAGATTCACAGATGTTTAACAGTTACTGCCTACCACTGTCACTTAAACACTGTAAGCAAAGAAAGAATTACTCTTGCTAACCTCAGTCTATCATCTTTTTAAACACATACCTTGGAAAGAGGTCATCTCAAACCAAGCACTGACTAGGGAATGTACTGCTGCTGTCCTTTTCTGAAGTCAGCAGAGTGGTTTAAGACAAATGGTACTTTTGAAAATTGGGGTTATTAGAAAAGAGTACTGTCTCTGCGATTAAAATACTGGCTGCACCCTTTGCAAATAAGCAATTTTCTATGAAACAACATTGAAATGAAATGCATTCTGGTTTTCTAGTAGAACATGTATAAAATATCTGCATAATGAGGCTGGGTTAGCTGTACCTTTTTTATTTATTTTAAAATTTTATTTATTATTTTTATGTGTATGAGTGTATTGCCTGTACGTGCGTAAGTGCACCTGTGTCATGCCATGCCAACAGAGCTCAGAAGAGAGCATCAAGTCTCCTGGAACTGGAGTAACAGACACTATGTAGGTTAGACACTATGTAGGTGTTGGGAATCAAACAAGTTCTCTGAAGGGAAGCCAGTGCTCTTAACTGCTGAGCCATGTCTCCTGCCCAGCTGTGCCTTCAAATCAACTCAAACACCTGGGTATAAAGTTGTGAGAAAAACTATCTCTGTAGTTTTATATAAGTATTATTCCTATTAAAATAGGTATTTGTTCCTTTATTAAGTTCAATGTGCTGCCATCTGTCTCTGTCTCTGTCTCTATCTCTCTCCTCCCTCTCTCTCCCTCTCTCTGTCTCTCTCTCTCTCTCTCTCTCTGTGCAGATGATTCTCTCAGCAGATGATTCTTGATTATGGAAGCATCCATAAACAATGTGTTGTAGCAACCACATCGATGATCACTGAGACTATTGGTCACTTAAAACTAGTTAGAACACATTCCAGTCTACATGTTCTTGTCATGTTCAACAAAAGCAAAGGAAAACAAGGAATTCTGAGTGGTGTGTGGTATGCCTACCTTGATAGTTTGATAACATCATGGATGCTCAAGCTCATCACACTGTACATATTAAATACATGCAGTTGTTTATATTTCAAATTAAATTTCAATGCAGCTGCTTTTAAACAGAAAAATAATCAGTTTCTATGAGGTTTTCAAGACTAACTTTGCTGTGTTGGTTATAGTTCTCAGAGTGTTGGAAATGATGGGCGGGGAGTGCCGATTTGACAAACTGCAGAGTTAGACCAGAATTTATAGGGTGGAGGGTTGATTCCCTGTCTACTGAATATGAAGGCATTTAAACTTCTCAGAGCATGAGTAAGGGCTGCTGTTTGAAGACTCTACAGTATGCTTAGACTGAAGTGCATGTACAACTTCTTGATTTATAGTCAGTGACCATAGGCACCAGAGGGCTCACAGGGACAAAGGGAATTTATGATCAATGCTTTAAATCTGCGGACAGCCAAAAGCACAAATGTGCTTCATAACTCTAAAGTCTGGTTCAGTTCCCATGATTCAAGAATACATAAGCCTGTAGGGAAAATGAAACCTGGATCATTTTGTTTTCCAATTCCTAGGACCATTCATAAAGTGCAATTAATTTAGCAGCAGAGATAGTTATTCCCAATATGCACAAATTAAAAAATAAACTGAATTAAAGTGTTTCTGGACTGTTCCTCTCGCTTCCACTGGAACTCATCACCTTGCTGCCCTTTCTAGAACAGTCTACTCCCTCTCACCCACTTGAGTTTACCTAGAAGTTGTGATCTGTTTCCAAATATAGGCCAATGTCATTAGATTATTTTTAGTCCTTTCTCATGCATCAAGCATATGAGAGATATATTAAATTTAACGAAAAACAAAACTCCATCTTACATTTCAATCGATTTCTATTTTTTTAAGAATTTGCATACTTGAATATATTTTTCTACAGTAATTCCAAGATTGTTGAGATGGCTCAGCAGGTGATGACGATGCCTACAGACATGAAGACCTGAGTTCCATTCTTAGAACCCACCAGAGTAGGACAGAACTGACTCACGCAAGTCGTTCTCTGATCTACACATATGCATGGACCATTGCACATACGTGCCCCCACACATACATACATACAAAATAAAATAATTGAAATTTAAAGTAAGGATAAATTCAAATTTCCTTTACTGTTGTTTCCTCCGTTTTAGAGATGTGGTGATACATAGAGGGAGAGCGTTGTGTTAGGGATACAGAGAGCATATGTATTATGTTAGGGAAATATTCATTTAGTGTCCTTTTCATTATATCTTCCTTTTTTCTATCTTCTAATTAAAGTAGGGAGATTTTTATGGCCCAGGGTGGAAGGGCTGGAGTGACCACAAACAAACACACCTTGTACATTGAAAAACTTCAGTTTTTTTTTCTTTTAATATCCGTAACAGCAGACCAGGAAATTGTTTGATTTCTTTTGTCCCAGTAATAAGTGGTCTTCTTTCTCTTTGCACATTATGTTTTCCATCAGGCTATTTGTTAGGAATGGTGGAAGTCCTCATTCCCTTGTTATTATGGGAGCAGGAGGATACCCAGTCATTCTACTGTTTGTTTGAAGAAAGCTTCTTCATAATATTGAAGAATCTCCTCTTCCTCTCGCTGACAGCCGGATTTTCTCTATCACAGTGAGTGCAGGACTTTGTCAGATGCCTTCTTTTTACATCCATCAGAAGATCCTATTACATTGCTTCTCAACTGCTTGATAAAGGTCACAACATCGTGATACTATTACACCAATCTGAGTATTTAGAATAAAGTAGTTTAAGTCAGGTTGGTCTACACGGTTGGAATCCATTTACCAGGATTCATCAAGATTGTCTTTCAATTTATTTTTTTTGATATTAGGATAATACTGAGCTTATAAATGAGCTGGGAATTATACCTTCTCCCTTCAGTTTCCAGAGGACATTCAGATTATTTGTATTATTTCTTTTATGTTGGCTTAAAATTTTTAGTGAATTTTTGTGAATTTCATATAACATATTTTGATCATATTTAGACCCCTTCCTCTATCTGCACCTGTTTTATATCTCCCACAAGATTTCATGTATTCTCTCATATGTTAAGGACTATTAAGTCAAATTTGTATCTGCAAATGACCTTCTCTATAAGTCTGTACACTGGAGCCTGGTTAACTTATCTACTATGAACTCACCCCTTCCCAGAAGTTAAGGGTTGCCCATAGTCCCTCAGCTTAGGTTGGGGCTTTTGATCCCTTTCAGTGCTGGGTTTTGTCTGGTTTGGACTTGTGTGGTCTTTGTATATCCTTTCTTCATTGCTATAAAGTTCAAAGAAGCAACTTTCCAACAATCAGGAAAACTATTCCCTTACTGTCATTCATCCTCCACTGGTTCTTCCAGTCTTTCTGCTTCCTCTTCCAAAATAATGGTCCCTTGTCTTGGGTGGCAGAGATAGAGGTGTCCTTTCTAGGGAAAAGCAATCTCTTAGTCTTCTTTATACTTTGACCAGTTGTGACTTTCTGGGTTAAGCACCATCTGTTGCACAAGGAAGCTTCACTGGAGAGAGCTGAGAGATGCATTATTATTATTTCTACTTTATTATGTTCCCTGAGCCTTAGGTGTCTTGGTTATAATTGTAGATGTGTCATCTAGGGCTGGGTCCCTCACAGATACATTCTCTATGTGTGACCAGTTGTTGAACTTTGCAATAATCTTCATCTGTTTCAAAAAGAAGCTTCTTTAGTGAGTAGTGGAGGTACACTGGTCTGTAAATATAAAGATACATATTTGGAATATGGTAACAAATGGTTTGGTTTAAGGATGTGATAAAAGTATTTCTCTAGTATTTCGGACCTCCCCAGCTGTGTGTATTGGCTATGTTTACAGTACCATTCATGAGTAACCTTCTATTAAGAGGGTCTTAATTTCAATTAGACAACTGCTAATAGTTCAATAGAGGTAGTTCTCTGGGCCAGTCATTATTGTTGATTAGGCTTTACAGCTGGGTATGGCCATTGGTTGGTTTTCTCTCTTGGACACCTGAACAGTATTCTGTGATACTATGAGAGCTAGTCTTCAGAGACAAGGCTTCCCGTTCAGTTCCAGCGCCATCACTCCAAGTTCTGCGTCAGATGTATGTCCTATCTTCAGCAGTGGGGTATAAGTTCTGGGAAGTAATCAAGGGCTGTTGTAATAGCTTTTGTGTCATTCTGGGCGTCATCTGGATTACCCTGAACAACAGCTTGAAGGCAGAATTCCCCTGCTTGGCACTGTGCTTTTTGCTTTATAGCCTTCAGTTATGCACATGCACACACACACATCACATATTCACACATATAAATATATATATCTACACATTATATGTATATTTTTCAGTAGGCTTCGAATTCTGGAGTTTGTTTGTGTGTGCCACCTAAGTGCTGTTTTTCTCTCTGCACCCCTCCCCTGTATAATCTCTCCTCCCTCTGAAGTTAAATTCCCCCATTTCCCCTTGAGAAGTGTCCCCTACTCTCCCTAATCCAGAGCTCCTTCCCCCTCTTCACCCCTGTGTTTTTTTTTGCATTCTTGTCTCTTTTGTGTCACTTTTGTCATGCATTCATACAATTGACATCTTCAAGATTCATGCAACTGAAATGGAAAATGTTCGAGAAAAATTCCATCACAACTGAGAATGTTCAGACATTTTTGTATCTGAACAGTAGTTTAAAACAAATATTTGCCTTGGGAGATGTGCATAGCTGTATGCAGATCTGATTGTATCATTGGAGTAAGGAATTCAAACATCTACTAATGTTCGTGTCTACAAAAGCCCAGAGGGACCGTTCATACTGCCTACTAGTACATAGTTACTTGTTTTCCTTTAAGCAGTCACTGACAAGGTTGATCAAGACTATAAAAACTGAACTATTTCATTTTATCATTTTTGTTCTTTTTTCCGGTTTTTTCCTTTCTTCGTGTGAATCCAGATATCTGCCTTGTCATGTCCTTCAGCTTGAATAATTTCTCTAACATTCCTTGAAGACTGTTCTTCTGGTGAAAGACTCACTCGGGTTTACTGGTCTGGTGCCACGTTTTTCCTTCAATTTACAAGGACAATTTCATTGGATATAATGTTAAGATGGTGTCTTTTTTTTTCTTTTTACATTTTAAATATATCCACTCTGCCTGTACTAATTATTTCTAGTGAGAAATGCACTGTAGTTATCTTCATTCCCTCTAGATAAGACATGGCAACTAACAAGTCTGAAACTTCAGTTCCAAGGGCTTCAGCACCTTTTCTTCTGTCCTTTGCACACATTGCATGACATGGGTACACTTACATACATGCAGGTATAACAATCATATAACAATTAGAAAAGTATATATTATAAAATGATCATATATAATTAATTAATATTCATTATATAATCATAAAATAACTAAATAAATAAAATTCAAAGAAAAAGAAAAAATATACGTGATACCCTAACTTTGAATGTTTAACTGAAGGTGATACTACTGGGCTAAAACTAGAAGATAGCATTAGTGGAATTGGAAATCATTCTTCTCCGCTACATAATCTACACATAAACAATCTTAATTCAATTTCTTAAATTTAAATTATGTTTTATATATGAAGAAGCAGTATATATTATACTATGCGGTATGCAAATATTCCAAGTCTTTTTTGATTAAGAGAGTAATGGATTGTGTGTAAGAAGAAACCAGAGAGGGAAGCTGAGAGCAGGGGAGGGGCCAGCAAAGGGGGGCAAAGAATAAGGGTCAGGGAAGTAAGAGAGAGGGAAAAGCATGAAAACAGTATAATAACAGACGTGTAAAAAAACATCTTGTTGACCCTCATTAGTTCATATGCCATCTTAAAAAATCAGATCAGTAAAAATCATAGGTGCATATAGAAAAAGTCACTTTGCCATTTTACATGAAACACTGTCCAATTAGAGATATTTTCCAGTGAATTGAATGAATGAGTAACTAATACAGAGCCTCTAAACATTGCTAGAATAAATATACTCATTTTAATTATGTAGGAATGCAAAATTTTAGAGCATAAATTAATTTGTAATAATTAAAATTCTTAATCTATAAAGTTACTTAGATTGAAAATTTTAATGAAAAAGGTGAATTTGATTAGTCATTAAATATTCTGAGATGCTATTGCACTTCTACTTTAGAGGAACCTTGTGGGAAAGAGGTTGTCCTGATCTGAGTTTCTGGTGATATTTAGGAGCACGGCTGTTCGTGTTTTGCATGATATTCTGGTGCTGGAGATTGCACCTGGGTTCTTGCTCAGTGCAAACCCCGTATTTCTACACCCAACCTGCGTGTTTCTTGAAATGTCCCATAACAAATAGCTACTCTTTTAGAATAACTTGCCCTGGCTTTCTTAAACAATGTTTTGTATGGGGCAGGAGAAATGGCTTAGCACACCAGCTGCTCTTGCAAAGGACCTGAGTTTGGTTCTCAGTACCCACATGGTTGCTAATAATGGTCTTATAACTCCAGTTCCATGGGAACCAACACTTTCTTATGACTTCCATGATCATTGCACAACACATATGCACTTACATACATGCAGCAAAACACTTACACACATGAAAAAATTAATTAAAAACTTAAAAATTAAAATAAGGGTCTGGAGAGGTGGCTCAGTGGTTAAGAGGACTGGTTGTTATTGCAGAGGACCCAAGTTCAGGTTTGATTCCCAGCACCCACATGGCACTAACAACCATCTGTACCTTCAGTTCTAGGGGAATCTGAAGCCTTCTTCTCTCCTACACAGACACTGAATGATACCAGTGGACCTACCTATATGCAGGCAATACATTCATATGCATAAAACAAAATAATAAATAGAAAATTCAAATAAATAAAAAGGGATGGCAGAAAAGAAAAACGTGATGTGAAATCTCTATAACATGGGCTTAGAAGACTAATTATCAACACCTTCTTACCACATGTAGAAAACAATGTAAACTTCAGCATCAATAAACTTGTAACTATATTTTATATATAGTTGTTTAGATAACTAATGAGTATGTTTAATGGATGTCTATTTGCATGATTTTTGTCTTAAAAATGTGTTAAAATTAATTTTTATTGCTCGTGTTGTATATGTGTTCATGCCATGACAGCTCTGTATAATCAGTTCTCTCCTTCCATCTTTATTATGGGATCCAAGGATCAAATTCTGGACAACACGTTCTTGAATCAAGAACTTTTGTCTTCTGAGCCATTTTCCTGTCCATGATTTAAGATTAATTTGTTTTTAATTATTGTAATTCAATGTTTTTGTTGTTTTTGTTTTATCTATTGCATATTACTAAGAAAGCCTCTCTTTTATGATAATAAATTTAAATATAATTTCCGTATTACATACTTTAAATCAAAACAAGATAAGAGTTTTAAAGTGTCGTGACTACTCAATTGTTCTTTTGAAAACCATCCATGGCTATGGTGTTTCAATATTTAATATTCTGCTTTTTTTAGTATACTACTATTGCATGTCTTTGAATATAACAAAATCTTTCTAAGAATTAAAGCATCTCACTCCAAATTTCTTTTAATTAAACCAATTTAATCTAGTTTTATGAAATTATTGCATAATGGTGGATATTCTATAATAAGGAAACACATCTCTTTGAAGGAAAATGTAGCAACAAATACAATCCTTTGGTGAAATCAACAGACCTCCTAGATTCCATTAAATTTTACAGCATTAATAAACGGCTGCAACTGATCTAGTATTCAAAAATCACATTGTTCTTACATTGCGGAATGCAACAGGTTCACTGATTTATCTATCCACGTAATAGAGTTCTTCAAAACTTCTTTAACACAATGGGAAAAAGTACCTATCAACTAAAATGTTGTTAATGTAAATACACTTATAGACAACATGTTTTAAGGGTATTTTGTCTGTTTTTAATTTTGAAGATTAATCACTTATACATGGTTATAGTCTATAGTAAATAAAATGAGACCATGTCCAGCAAATTGATAACAGTTGCTAATATTTTTAAAGCTCGGGAGGTTATTTCTGCAGATTGTGGCACTTTGGGTAACTTGTCATTGCTGGGGACTGGGGTACGATGGGGACTGAGCACCAGGAAGTTTATAGAGAGGCCTTATAGAGCTCATGTCACAGAAAAGGCGATTTATAATAGCAGAAAAATCCAAGGGAAATGTTGGTGCCACTCAGAGTTTCAAGAACTTGAGAGAGAATGTCAATGGTGTTTTTCAAGATCACTAATGTTTCCTTGGTCTTCACAGTTTGTTTTTTAGGATGTATCGAGAATTACAAAAAGAGGAAGAACAGATTCTACTTACAAAGAGATCAGTAGAATGAAGTTTCATGTGTAAATGAAACACCAGACATCTAAGTAGCACGTAATACTGTTATTGTGAGAAAGAATGGGGTAAAGATGAATTGTGACTCAACTATGTGTGTAATAACTATCAAATGAAGGGAATGTGAGCATTATTTGGAGTAATTTCCATCATTGTCCTTAGACAAATATTGCTTTAACCTGGCATTATTATTTACTTCATTTGAGTGCATTCATTGTGTTATTTTTTGTGGGGGTTTCAAGGTCAAATACATAAAATGTTTTAGCAAAATGTATCTTTGTCCAAAGAACTCTATATTTTGCATGTATTTCATATATTCCATTTAGCATAAAGCAAAATATACTACTGAGACATACTTTATGTCTTCTGATGTCTTGAGGCAGATTGGTTGACAAAGGTGTTATTCAGTCTCTCGTAAAGAGGAAGAGCATTTGCAGATTCAGTGCCCATGCAGAGCAAACCCCTGCTTTGCTTCAGTTTATAACTGGTAAATTTCTTTAGAAACAGTTTGAAGCTATAATACTTGCTTCATAATATCATTTTATTCTTTTCACAAGGATTCACTGTTATATGTTAAATGTACCCATAAATCTCTGAACAAATATATAGGTATAAATATAGATTTTCTTCCCTTTGTGTTTACACATTGTATTCAACTTAGGACCTATTCAGCTTTGTGCAGTGGTGTGTCAGGTTTATGAGATGCTGTAAACTTGAGAAAAGCAAGGCAGCTATTTTTAAGTTTTTGTGAGCTTAGAAAATACATTTGCTGCAAATATGGCATAAAGACCAATTCTATTGGCTTCATGTTAACTCAGAATTTGTTTAAACTCTTAAAAACTTGGAAGCCTTACATAAAACTGGGAATCCGTAAATTAGCTTTAAAACAACAGCCAACTTTTATCAGAAATAGTAGTGTTACAGATATAATAACATGAATAAACAAAAGTTAGATTCTACTGAGTGCATGTGTTATTAAAATTTCTCTTCGGGAGAGGCAGACCAGCTTAACCTGCCTCTCTCCCGCTGCCTTGCAACCCAAAAAAGTCTCCCAGGCCTTGCAACAACACACAAATTTCTCCACTCACAGTTAAACAGATTCTAGCTAGTTTATTTGGGCTTAGTAACCAAGCAATGGGTAAGGGGTTACTTACAGAACGTGGGAGTCCACCCTCCCCTCCACAAGTTACATTAGTAAATCCACGTGGCTGGAATCTTGTAACTTCCCCATGAACAGATCCAAATGGCACACGGGGGAGGGGAGAAAAGGGCCGGCCTCCTGGTGCCCCCAGTTTAAATACTTTTAGCCCCTCCTCTTCTCATATCCAAAGCCAATAGACAGGGTGGGTGGGGCATAGGACTTGCCCAGCTCCTGGTCTTTCTGCTTAAGGTGGTCCTGGGTGATATCACTCTGGGAGGGGTGTTTGTCCACCTTTTCCCTCGGAGAATCAATCCACTCTACGGAGTGTGAGCTAAAGAATAATTGAAAGAAACCCCAGGAGAGATGGAGAGATAGCGCAGTGGGTTACAATCTTAAGCAAAAGCATGAGATCCTGTGTTCAGATGCCCAGCAGTCACATGAACACATGGACATGCCAGTGAATGCTTATAAACCCAGCATTGAGAAGTGACAACAGAAGAATCCTAGGGACTTGACAGGCAGCCCATCCAGCCAGTTGATGAGCTCCAGGCTCAGTAAGAGATCCTGAATCCCAAAATAAGGTGGAGTGCAAAGAGGAAGACACCAGATTTTGACGTCTGATCACCACATGCACACATGTGAGGATGTGCACCCAAACATACCAGTGCACATACTTGCATACACCACACGGGAAAAATAATGCATAGGGTTCGTATGAATGGTAATTGCAAGCAACTTTCCATGGTTTCCCAGAAAATGCCAATATTCATAGTTGCGTTTCTGTAGTCCTGACATACAAATTCATCACCTTCTTACAGGATGTAGACACTGGTGAAAAGGAGAACATCCAATTTTTTCCTAAGCCAAATTTTTGTTTTTCCACTTTTCAAAATAACATTTTCTTAATTCTTTCGTAATTTCAAACAGTATGTTTTGATCATAGTTAAAATCCCTCTTCCACTTCCTGTCAGACACACCCACACCTCCTTATTCATCAAAATTTTGTCTTCTTATTGTCTGTTTTAAAGCCCATGGAGTCCAATATGCGTTGCTTGAATATTTGTGGTATGTGTCCATACCCTGAAGTGCGGTCAACCTATCTGGGGCCACACCCTTAAGAAGTGATATTCCCTGTCCCAGCATCTCTTGGCACTAACCGCTTCTCTCCAAGCCTCGCACTTTGCATGCACTCACCCCACCATGCTGATATTCTGTCTGGTTTGAACGTGGGCAGATTTAGTGAATACTGTCAGGCCACTGAGAGCTCATTTGTGCATTCTCGCTGTTGTGCCCTGAAAACACCTTTTCTTGTAGTCATCCACCACCTCTGACTCTCACAATCTTTGAACACACCCTCTTCTACTATGATCCTTGAGCCTTGAGGAGAGGAATGTGGTACAGATGTCCCATTTAGGGCTGAACCGTTGAAGTTTCTTAATCCTTGCACCAATTGTGGGTCTATGTGAAAATCAGTATCTACTGTAGAAAGAAGCTTCTGTGGTAAGAGTTGAGAGGTGCCTTCAGCTATGTGTGTACTAAATCATTAGGAGTCCATTTAGCAGAAAAATAGTAGTGGGTTCTGGAGTCAGATATATGTCCTATTTTGCTATAGGTTTTTGACCCCTATAAATATTCCGGGTATCAGGGATTGAGCTCAGCTCAGCTGTTAGAGTTCTGAGTGCTCTTGCAGAGGACCCAGTTTCAGTTTCCAATACCCATATGGCAACTAACAACCTACTGTAACTCCAGTTCCAAGGGATCCCACTTCTGATCTCCACAAGCACTGCCCAGCATGGATGCACTTATATACATGCAGGCAAAACGCTCATATACATAAAAGAAAAGACATTTTTAAATTAGAAGAAGTGTGCCTACTATTGATTCCATACCGTGGAGTGGATCTTACATCCTATTAGAAACTGTTCGCTTACTCCCTTAACTTCCATGTTACTGCAGTGGGCTTATCTTGCCAGACCAGCAGTTACTGTGGATGCAGGGCTCACACAGGTTAAGATTGATGACTACTTTCCTCCTCCTGTAATTCCAGCACTCTGAAAGCCAGGTGGGTAGGGATGAGTACCAACTTGACTTCTCTGTTTTGTGTGACTCAGTTATGTAGTATGTTCCACAATAGGGTTTTAGGCTAAGTTCTGAAGTATAAACAAGAGAAATTGCAATGTCTAGTAATATTTGAGGGTCCATGAGACCACCCCTGGCCAATAACTCCAAATGTGGTAACACATCCCTGGACATTTTATTTACAAGACTGTGATTTATGGTGGTGTGTTGTCCCCGCCTTATTCGGTAATTCCATTAATATATATATATATATATATATATATGTATATATATATTTGTTTATATTTTATGAAGCATCTACATTACTGCTACCATATAACTTTTTCAGAAGGATTTCCATTATTAATTTTCCTTATATCTGCTTCTTTGCCCTGGCCTCCTTTCCCTGATGTCATCATCTGAACGAGGTAGCAGCTGTAGAATGGGGAAAACCACCTACATAGCTGACAAAGAGTTAGGATCAAGAACTGAGAAAACTAAGCATCAAGAAAAATAAAACAAAACAAAACAAAACAAAAAATCCTACTCAGTTAAAAATCGGGGCAAGGGCTGGTGTGGTGGTGCATGCCTTTAATGCCAGCAATTGGGAGGCAGGGGCAGGCTGATCTCTGTGTGTTCAAGACCAGCCTAGTCCACAGAGTGAGGCCCAAGAGTGTTGCGGATGCGGGGAGACTGTCTGAAAACACCAAAGGCCAAAAACAAAAATAAAATTGAGCAAGAAACGAAACAGGGAGTTCTCAATAGATTAAATGCAAATGACTGAGAAATAAAAAGAAGTGTTCAACATCCTTAGTCATCAGGGAAATGTAAATTAAAGCTACTTTGAGATTTCATTTTACACCAGTTAGAATGGCTAAGATTAAAAAAAACAAAAACAATAACAACAAAAAGCATAACAGCAAATGCTGGTGTGGATTTGGGGAAAGGAAACACCCACTGCTGATGGCCTTACGAACTGTGCAAGCACTGTTAATCAGTACAGAGGTTCCTCAAAAGGTAAAGATAGATACACCACACAATCCAACTATACCTTTGGGAACAGAGATACCTGCTCAACCATGTTCATTGCTACATTATTAACAGTAGCCAAGAAATTTTAAAAGAAAGATGAGTGGATAATGAACATGTGGCACATTTATCTACACAGTGTAATATTATTCAGCTGTTCAGAAACAAAATCACGGAATTCTCAGGTAGCTAGATGGAACTGGAAACACTCATCCTAAGTGAGGTAACCCAGAACCAGGGGTTCTTTCCCTTAACAGATGGTAGCTTTGAGTCTTTAGATATCTGCATTTCATCTGGAAAACCCACAACGTTCAAGAAACTAGTAAGAAGCAATGTGGGAGTTGCTTCATGGACAGCGAGCTAGAATGCAGTGATATAAAGGGAACCGCAGAATATGGAACAGGAAAGACTTCAATTTTTAAAGGAGATTGTTAATAACGTATCAACCAGGGAGATAAATCTGCTTAGATAACATCAGGCAACACAGGTTATAGTGCAAAATATGGCACAAATATGCAAAAAATTGCTTCACAGTGTATATAAAACAAAACTTTTCTGCTTCTTACAAATGCAGATAAAAGTTATGGTACGTATCCTCTGTTAAACAGCATATACATTAGGAAAATAGTAACTTGAGACAGGGTGTCAGGTAGTCCAGATTGACCTTCAGCTCATTTTGTAGGCACGTAGGATTTGAACTCCAGTTCCTCCTGCCTCTGCTTCTCCATCTCAAATGCTGGGGTGGTTACAATGAATCACAATTCTTCTCTAAGATTTTTGATGTATGAAATGTCTGTTTTTGACAGTTTTGGAGAAGAGGGTGTCATTTTCTTCCATGGTGTAGCCACTGGGAAGTTGCTTATGCTCCACTAAATCACATCCCATCCATGTTTAGTCAAACAACTCTAGTTAAACTCATTGGGTCACACACCAAAAGAAGTCATGAAAGTCATAAGAGAATTTGCTGGGAAGAAGAATTTTAGTGAGAGATGGAGGGAGATGAGAGAAAGGAATTGAGAATGAGTAAAATTACGTATATGCATCTAGGAAACTCAATAACAGATAAGGAAGAATACTCACGGCACATTCTACATAGCTTTGGCATTTTTTTGGTTATAATTTGGAGACTAGGTACAGTGAAAAGTGTTTTGTATGACACACATATGGAATGAAAACTAAGACGTGTCTACTTTGCAGCTTATTTTCTTCCAGGGAATCAGATAAAGAAATTATTTCAGTAATAAAACTAGTGAAAATAATAGGACAAATCTCCAAGTCTTTTATTTTTCTTTTTGAGACAGAGCCTCTCTGTAACATCAACTGATCTGCTGCTAACTCATAGTTCCCGAAACAAGATGAGTCTCAATAAAACTAATTCCAATTCTCATTTTTTTCAGCCAGAACTAACTAAAGACTTTATTTCTAATTGTAGACTTTAGAATATATGTGCGTATATGCATCTAATGTCTTAAAAATATACTGACTTGCTATTTATTGAAACTCACTTTATCTGACATTCATTGGAAAGAGTTACTTTGAATACATGGAGATGTGAGGATGTAAGACTACTAATTTTCACTATGGTTATGCACAAAAGGAAATACAATTGAGAATCTCATACTAAGGAGATAAAAGTTTTAAATCAGAAAATAAAATGATTTCATAATTAATAAATGTTGGAAAATTGACACTGCAGTTTTAAAGAATCTTCAGAATAAACTTTCTGGTGTCATGATGTGCTCTCAGTCACTCTGCTCCTGTTGAAAGGAGAGAGAAAACCATTTCCACAAAATATATCTGGAGGCAAATTCTCAGAATAAACTGATTGTTGTATTTCTCCTTCCTTCATTTCCACATTCAGCATGTATTTAAAAATATATTTTAGACTCTTCAAAATTAAAAAATTTAAATTAATCAGGGTTACCTAAAGAAAAAAAACCTGACAGAATATATATATATATATATTCTGTATATATATATATATATATATATATATATATATATATATACAGAATATTCTGTATATATATATATATATAGAATATATATATATATATATATGAAGGGGATTTATAAGATTGGATTCTAGGATATATTCCAGGTTGTCCAACAATGACTGTCCCCCACCAAAGAAGTCAGGAATCTGATGGCTGCTCAGTCCTCAAGGCGGATGTATTGACAACCCCCCGAAGGCATGGAGGATTGCAGGAGAGCCCCTGGTCTTCAGTTCACATTGAAAGCCTAAAGAAACTGGTGCTAATATCAGTTTAGAATTTCCAGATAGATTAACTGGCCAGTGAGACTGAAGGCAAACTGGCAGCCGTGGTAAAGCTCTGTCTTTTATATGGGCCATCACCAGAAGGTGCCACCCACATTTAGGGTGATGCTGTCTCATTCACATTTTCTGATCAAGAAAGCCCATTATTTTTCAGGTAATTTCAGATCCAGTCAAATTGACAGCTAAGACTAGCCATCACATTTTTTAAGAATAATCCTAACCTAGCGTTGTGGCAGTTAGGGTGGCAGCAATGGGTGAACTGTTCATGGTGAAGGGCCTCTAATTTCCGGACCAAAGATGTATCTTTGTATGCAAAGCAATGAGAACATTGTCATCCATGCTTCAAGAAGGATGTTCTCTCTCCACATCGGAGCTGTAAATTATGTGCTTAGAAAACTCCTACACTCAAATTCCATAGCTGACAATTCAGTGGAAATATAGCAAATGCAGTATGAGAGAGTTTTGTCTCAATCCCTTGTAATGAGTGGAACAGGTCACCTGAAGCAAAACAAGTTAGAAATAATCACCACATTGACATTTTTTGAAATATGCAAACCCCTTTACACAAAACCTTTGATGCGAAGATTATATTTGATTCAAATCGGGGGGTGCTATTCATTTATTCTTTACTAGAAAGAAGTGTTTTTCAAGCCATATTAACACAGTGGATGGATCTGTCAGCACCAAGATTAGATTTGTCAATGTTTGGTGAGCTCTGTCATCTTGAGAAGCAGCTATTTCAGTTATTCATTAACATGAAGTCTGTATTAGGCAGTGCTATTATTTGAGTATAAAATATTCACCACAGGCTCTTGTTTGAACAATCAATCGCCATCTGGCAGCATCATTTGGGGTGTTATGGAGCCTTTGGTATGGTGGCCTAACTAAAAGCAGTGAGTAGCTGGAGTCAGGTCTTGAAGTTTATAACCATTTCTGGTTAAAGCTCAAGCTCCTTGCTTCCTGGTCAGCCAAAATATGAATATGTCATGTCACAAGCTCACAGTGACATACACAGAGCCACCACAGCTGCTATGAAGGGACTCTATTCATTTTTACCATGAGCCCAAATGAGCCTGCACTCCATCAAGCTGTTTCTATCAGGTACTCTGTATCTGTGATAGGAAAAGCTAGCTTATAGTCCCAGAAAAATATAAAGGTTATTAATGTAGAGACTAGCTAAACCAGAGCCCATCTGGATCTCCCTTCAAAGAATCCTAAATGAATCTAATTTTTCTTCATTTTCTGAGCTGCTTTTGTACAGAGATGATTCACAAGGCACAAATATTTTATTATAAGGGGGCTGGAAAGATGGCTCAGCAGTTGAGCACTCGCTGCCTTTGCAGAGGGCAGTTCTCAGAATCCTCATGGGGGCTCAAAACCTGCTGTAACTCCAGTTCCAGGGCATCCAACACCCTCTTCTGGCCTCTGCAGGAACCGGGCATTCACATGATGCACATACATACGTGCAGGCAAAACATTCATACACATAGAATTCTTAAAAACATTTTTTTTAATGAAACAATAGCCTCTCTGGGTGAAATCTTGCCAACTTTATACCAGGTACAGCATCATCACTGAACCACTTAGGTGGGATCTACTTGGCCTGGGTGCTATGCTTAATGTGAAATACACAATTTAATTGATATAGATGAAGAGATAGCAACTATGTTTTTAAACAACAGGAAACTCATGAACTAAGAGTAATGTGATACTGTCGTGGTAATGAACACGTGAATCAATATTAGAACACTCATGCTCAAATTTAGGTGCCATTTTGTATCTCTTCTAAGTGAATTAAATAACATCACAATAAAACCCTTAATCCACTATCTTAATAGTCTTGTAAATGTTGCCATGCAGCTTGCTATCCATATTCAGTGTATCCTGCTATGGGACTAGGGATAACATTTAATTATATCCAAGGGAATATTACTCTTTTCTATGATCTGCTACTCTTCTAGAATCTGAAGACCTTTTTACTTTTCTTTGAAGTGTATTTCCTAATGTATGATAGCTAATGGGAAAAATATTGATTACTTATAAATATTTAAATACCAGGAGTGTATCATTAATTTAAGTAGGTGTACTTTTATTCTAATGTTACTACAAATGGTCTGCCTGCTCCTTTCTCAAGTTGGCCTGTTTACCTCTACATTGATGGAAATCTGAAAATGAGAAGGACTAAGGTGCAGGTGTGGGTCACTTATTTCAGAGAAATTAATTTTTATTTGCACTCACTATTATATAGTTATTGTCAGTTTGCAAAAATAGCTGGATAAAGAAGACTTAATGAGATTTTTGCTCTTACATGTATTACAATTTTTTGTGAAATAGTCAATAAATGAGGAATAAATTTGAGACAACCACATTCTACTAAAAGCACCACAGAGTATAGCAGAGGTTTATAGATATGAACAACTTCTCATTTCCCAAACAGACCATCTTCTCATTGTTCTTTGCTCAGTCCATGAAGTAGCCCTTGCCTGTCACATGGATCCTGGCCCCCTCTTCAGAAAATGAAAACTAAAACAGCACTAACAGCAACACAAATTCTACTTCCATAAAATGAGTTTCTGTTACTCTTAGTTCCAGTTAGGTGTCTTACAGGTGACCATTCATGAATAAATGGATAAAATTAATGTAATATATATTCATAAGACAGAGTTTTATTCTGTTATAAACCAGAAGAAAATTACATTATTTTTCAAGGAAATGAAGGAAACTGGAGACTAAAGTGTTGTGAGACGAGCCGGACTCACGCAGACACATGCTGCATCACCACTCTCTCGTATGTGGAAATTAGGGGAGGAATGTAACCGTGAAAGGAGGAGGGATGTGGGGTAAGAATGAGCGCCACACTGGATTCCCGCACTTGTACACAGTCAGTGGGTACTGGAGCTTCCTTTATTTCACTTGCAGATGTCTGTCTCCTAATGTGCCTTGTCCTTCTCTTTGAAAACCATCTCTATGGGTGGATCTGAACTAGGGTCAGCTCAGCTCAGCATCTATGATTTGAACTTTCTCTTACATCCCTCATTTCCACTCCTGTGGGGTTTTCCCCGGTCAGGTCTTGACCAAGCTGGTTCTAGTCCTTCTTCTCCTTTTATTCAATGTAAATACATATACTGTTCATTGCACTGAAAGCCAAATGTTTCTGTTTCATTTATGTTACTCTTAGAAATTGCTAGAGTTGCTTTGAATCACTGGCAAGGTTACTGAGAGTTATATTATGAAGACATCTCACATTTCTCCTCAAACTCTGGTCCCTGTGAATCTGCAGATGTACCTTGCTCCCATCTACCCCAGTGTTTTGGTGAAAGTTACTTCTGTTTTGCCTCAAGCACCCCCTCCTCACTGTCTCTGCCTTTATTCATGGTTACTCTGTTCTGTTTTTTAACTTAGAAAGTGTTGTCCAATTATCCTGGTTTGTCAGTTCTGTATCTGGACTTTGTAGTGTGATTTCTGCACATTATTGCACTTTTACATGTAGCCTGGATGTCACTAATTATACCATATACCTTAAGTAATTCAAACAACTTTCCTCCCATGGAAACAAGGATTAACAGAAGAACATCTGCTGTCCCCATCACGTTGTCTGGCTTTCCCTCCGCCTCTTTCTAAGGTTCTGCAAAGAAGGGAATGCCGGGTACACTTGTTCTGGTTATTCATATCACCACCTGGAGCATTAGAGTGTCCTGCATCCTCCGTAGACAGGTGTCAAATTGGAATTTCATTGATGCCCATTTTATCTGCATTAAAATCCCATTGTAAATGATTACTGGGATGCTAATGTAATTCCAACATTTTAAAATTGATTTTAACAGGGAGATAGAGAGCTAATCTTGGAAATACTTAGATTTACCTTAGCAATGAGATATAATGCTTAACTTTGAATAAGAGTATGTTTTACAAAAGCAACAATACGTATCTGCACAGATTAAAAGGGAGCTGAAACACTCAACTTCTCTTTGTTAACATTGTCCGCATTTTTACCCATATTTAGCCAGGTGAGCTCAGCTACAGGCATCAGTGATACCCAGACTTTACCTGAAAAAGTGGATTAAGTTTTGATCATTCAGATACACAAAGTGCAAATAGGAGCAAAGGGGCCAGAGAGATCCTTCCGTCGGCAAAGCGCTCACCACAGGAGCATTAGGACCCGAGTTTGATCTCTGAATGCCTGGAACTAAAGCAGGTCTTGATGACACAGGTTTGTTATCCCAGGAAAAGCAAGGAGAACTAGAGTTCAGTAACCAGTCATCCAGCTTATTAGCCAGCCAGCCTAGCCAATGGGACACTCTGTCACAGAAGACAAGCTAGCCAGCTACTGAGCAAAAACATGTCCTCCAGCTTCTACACCCACGCACACACACACACACACACACACACACACGAGAGAGAGAGAGAGAGAGAGAGAGAGAGAGAGAGAGAGAGAGAGATACATAGAGACAGAAAAAGAACGGGAAGTCTTGGGTACGAATAAGGAGAGAAATGAAAGTATATTCAGTTACTTAAAGGATGTCATAAAGTCATGGAACTGGAAACTTACACACTCTGCGTATACCAAGTCACTGCCTCTACTGATTCCAGACCAAGAGTGTTCTGCTGGCCCACAGTTATGGAGTCCCACTACAGGAATGGATTAGTATTGACTATCACATTATACTGAAGGGGCATTTCCTTACTGTTTTTTCAAAATGTAGGCCAGAGAAAGCAGTTATCTGGACTAACAAAAGTGTTGTATAGCCTTGAAACAATTGTGGTATAAATGTCTGGGATGAATTAATGGATTTTTTGGAATGGTTTGTGTCAGATAGTCTTGAAGGTGATCTTATGAGGGAGCAAACGTGGATTCCTTCTGGTTGGTAATTAAGTTTCTTGAATATCAGAGCTATTTGAAATTCAGCAGTGTGTTCCTTGTTTTTCAAGTGTTTTGCATTTGCAAAGCCTTTAATGTGTTTGGCCTCAAGGAGTTTTTCTCAAATCCATATGGTTCTTATTCCTTCAAAGCCAACCCAAACCTAAACTATTTTAATTATTTATTTACACTCTAAGGAATCTTTTGAGACTTCATTAAGGAACTCATTATGTCTTTTTTTTTTTATATGTAACAGAAATTTTTCCCCAACACTTTTAGATTATATTTCTGAAAAGTCATTAGGATTATTTTTATGCTGGCCCATCACTTCTATTTCTAATATAATTAGGGCAAAAATGTATAATATTCTGCATTTCTAAGGTGATTGTTGCAGTAATCCACCATGAGTTGTGTTTTGTCAATTATGTATAATTTTTCTTTTAAAATGTAACTTCTAATCTTGAATTGCCCCCTGAGTTACTCTCTGGAAAATAAATTCCTAATTTGCCCCAGAAATTTATTTTGTCTTCAAGTATATGAGTGACAGAGAGAAATGGGTGAAAAAAGTAAGAAATTCTGGGTGAAACAGGTCTAAGTATTATCCCTCACAAATAGGGATCAATTCATGGTGTTGCGGATAAGCAGTTAATTTTTTGGTGAAAATGCTTCAATTATAGAGATTGTGTGCTCTGTTTATACTCCCAGTAAAAGAAGTATATTTAATACAGAGAAACTGATAACAAATTCAGCAGAGATCAGGGCACACACACTTTTCACTGCACAATTCAGTTGCTGAACACTTATTGATGTGCTTGATTTGTGAAATAGTCATTTCACTCTGTTGTGTCCAGGTAAAGGAGGTGGCATGCTTCTTCACTGTTAATCGAATTAAAAAGCTGTTTTGAGTTCTGCTCTGTGTTCCCGGTACTTTAGATATGTTTAATTAGTGACCTGGGTTAGCTTTATAATAGAGAGGGAGGGAGAGAGAGAGGGAGAGAAACACATAATTTCTTTGTTTTCATGTCCCAAGGATATTATAGATTATTTTTCTCTATGATATATTCAAGCAAGGTAAGCGTCATTTCTCATGGATTATTTAAATACTTAAAAATAGAGTTTTTCTATATAAGATAATTACTACAGTGACATGTTCCAATTTAATTGTACATTAAAATATAACCTACTAAATACTTATATACATTGGGAATCCCCAAAGTAGCAAAACAGGAAAAGAAAATCCGTACCAGTCATACAACAAAGGGGAGGTATATCTATTTCAAGTCCTTACTTTTGAAAAATGGAATCTCTGAATTCAGTTTTTTAAGTTTTTTGAGATTGATTTTCAATTTATTCTATGCACCAGGTTTAGTGAACTAAAAATTTCTCTAAGCGAATTAAGTTATATGCATTAATTGAATAAATGGAAAATATAATGACAAGGGTAGGTAATTAATGTTTATCTATAAGTTATAAGATCTAGGTGACATTTTGGGGAAGTTGGCAGATAATGCTGAGAAAATTAAAATTTCTTCTTACACATTTTCATTCTCACTTTTATTCAAGAGTCATTTTCTTGCCTGACATGGTGGAACATGTCTTTAATTCCAGAACTAAGGAGGCAGAGGCAGGTTGGAGCTCTGTGAGTTCTAGGACAGCCTGGTCTACATAGTGAGTTTCAGGCCAGCGACTGGTACACAGTAAGAAGTCTCAAAATAAACAAATAAGAATGAGAGTCATTTTCTTCACTGAAGGTTTTACTTGGTTTAAACAAAGAAAGAACAAATATGTCTACAGTATATATCCATGCTAACTAGTTAATTTGTAGAGTATTTTCTGTAATTCATATTATTTTTTTTTAGCACAATCGAGTTAACCTCTGCCCATTGCTTTCAGAATAATCATTCAAAGAAGGATAGCTTGCTCCTGTCACTGTGTTGTGAAACAAAGATGAAAGTGGAGCCCTCTTCTTATGCTTACAGTCAAAATTAAAATTTTGCGATCTTACAATGGTCACTTTTTTTCTTCCCAAGTTATTTTTGCTTCCTCTGTATCTGTTTACAGCTACTCATTAACAAAATAAAATGAAATATTGAGTGTAACTGCTCCTAACGCCTAATGATTTGAGGACAATATATTTTTATACTTAATGTTCAGAATTGCTACTTATTTGTATCATAACAAGCATGTATACCCAGAAATAGAACACACAACTCTCTGCTCTAAGTGTGTGTGTGTGAGTGTGTGTGAGGGGAACGGGGATTTTAATTGGGGTCTGTCCTGTAGAACATGGAGATACTATTCATTCATAGAGGTCAAATTCTAATAGAGAAGCGTTGGAATGAATTTCAAGCATTCTGAGTTAAAGATGTGGTCTAGCCAGGCCGCCTGCCAGGAGGAATGGAGGAATGGCTCCCGTGGGGGTGGCATTCTGCTCTGGCTAGTTGTGAGACCAGCTTCTACCCAGCACCTGGAAAGAACCTGATCCACCTGGAAACAAACTGCAATGGCTGAAGTCAGGACCCTACCCCATAAGACTATTGGCTAACCAGACCTATAAGACCCTCTGTTCTTTCTTGAGTAAATGAGTTTGCAGCAGATTACCACTGCTGGCTTTTGGCTAAACTCCCAAGTCAGTGTCTTGACTCTGTGTCTACTCTCCCCCTCATCCCGGGGTAGAGACCCTAAGGTCCCCTTGGGCTGGCTCCAAGAGTTGGACCCCCAACAATTGACTCCTGAAACAGGGACTCTTCCCCCCTCTGCATTGGTGAGATACCCCCAGTCTGATTGTCGGTGAGTAGGTCCCCGGTGTTTTGTGTGGTGACGGTTCTTGAGACCAACCTGAATCTGTACAAGAGAGAAGCTTAAATTCCATGTGAAAGAACTTCTGATATGCTAGGTTTTCCTAGAAATCTGGGAGCTTAAAACAATTTGCTGTATGCAAATCCAGTGGTAAAGGGCAAAAGCTTCTTGAAGGGTTGCTGCTCTGCTGTCATTAGACAGAGGGATATACTGTTTGTATGTCACAGTATAGTGTCCAAAGAAAATTGACAGGACCATGCAAACCTTTAAAATATGGTATATCTGGGTAACAATGTTCATTTCCTAATTATAAAGCTTCATCTCATTTATCTTACAAAATGAATTTATCTGGAGATTTTGTTATTTGGATAAGGTGAAGAACCACCATGTGATATATTTTGACATATTGCTCTGATTCTAATCATAATGTAAATTACAGCTAAATGTTCAGTGGTGCTTGAAGCTTAGAATGATAAAAACCCTGATTTCTATGCGTCACATCAGTCTAAGAAATTTCTTAAACGTGTTTTGATCATATGCTTTGATGCTGAAGCAGTTGGACATAAATTATAGCTATTAATATGTAGTAAGAGCCTGTCAGAAACCTGGAATGCCTGAAGTTTAGGAATTGGCTATAAAAATTTATTTTTTCTATGTGGCTTATGCACAGGTAACCTAAATGTGGTTTAGGGTTAGAAAATGATTCTTCCCAGGTAAGAATTTTAACTCATGAATTTAGGTTTTATTTGGAGCTTTTAGAGTCTAGTAATAAGTAAAGGTTTTTCTCATTTGCTTGAAATTTTCAAGGTAATAATTGCTTTAGACTTTACCAGAAGAGACTTTTTTTCTCAGAAAAAAATCAAAACATCTCAATGGTGAATGAAATTTGTATAAAATTATTGCCCTTTTTCATAAGCACTATTTTTCATGAATTGTGATTGCCAAATATTTAAAAGGAAAGTATATCATGTAACCTTATTCCTTGGTAAAGAGAGGTCTGTTTTCACATATTGCTGCCTGGATCATAAAAAAAACAATAATGGACTGCTCTGACACAGGACGGATTCAGGTATAATCTCCTTGGAAGACTGAGGAGGCGAATACCAAGACCACCTGTTTTCTTCCTATAGCTAAAGCACACTTTCACCCTGGATCAAAGCTCTGTCTTTTTTTCTCAAGGAAATATTTTTGCTTGTTACTCTGAAGTGGGAATTTTACTAACACTACTGCATTTACAATTACATAACATGCTTACTTTGTGCTAGGTAGTACTGTGGATCCTTACAGTCACTTATATCTAATAATTATAATGATCCTGTAAGAAAGTTTTGCTTTTTTCTTTATTCAGCATGAACTTGGGAAGACCTTTAAGCCTTAATTGTTTAAAGCTAAATAGAAATCAATACAAATGAAAAAGTGAAAATCATACTAAACTCCTATCACAAGTTCTATCCTGCTCTTCTTCAGATTTTAATAGATACCCACATGACTATGAACAGATTGCCTTTTCCTGAGGCTATGGTCTTCCTAGTTAATCTAACAAAAATTTTTTACTTTTCATAAAGAATGTGGTAAATTTCCAAAGATTTTTATTTTAAAATGAAATTTAAAACCACTTAATGCTTCAGTGCTATACTTATGCTTATTTAAAATATTTAATTCCTTGCAACGCTACTAGTAGTCACATTTGTAAGTGCATACTTTCTAGCCCAGCTCTCAGTGCCTAATTGTGATAAAATAAGGCATTTATGTTCTTCCATTAAGGTATATTAAAGAAAACTTCAGGGAAAAACATCGCTTGCCATGCAGTAAATTATTACATTTTCCGTATTGCTTTGAATCACTAGATAAAAAATTAAAACCATGGTTGGAGAGACAGCACAGCAATTAAGAGCACTGAGTACTCTTACAGAAGCCCTGGATTCAATTCCCAGCGTCCACATGGTGGCTAACAACTATTGGTAATTCCAGTTCCAGGGAATCTGATGCCCTTTTCTGACCTTGTTGTGAATTGCACAGCATGGGTGCACTCACACACATGCATGAGAATACTCATACACATAAAATTTAAAAAAAGATAAAAGATTAAAGAATAATAAAAAATGAAGTTAAAAAACTAAAACTTTAGCTAACAATTGCAGACAATTCCTAAGGATCAGTATCTTATTTCCCTCTACCATATGACAGTCATTCTTTAGAACACCATCATAGCAAAAATAATGATGCCATAAATTTAACTGGAAGCTTGTTCTATTTAATAACTTGTAAAGGACAAAAGCACCTCATCAATGAACATTAAATCACACCCTCATCAATTATATACGGTGCCAGTTATTTTTGATGTCCTATGGCTGAGTGTCAAAAGAAAAAATAAATTAGGATAATTTTACTTATTCACATTAAATTGCTCAGCCACTGGCTATTTATTGAGTAAAGCGTGCACCTTTTTCATAAGACAAACATCAGCCCAGTGCAGCTATTGGAGGTATCTGGAGACAGGGCTAATGTGTTTCATGCTTCAGAAAGCACAGCTGCCAGAAATTCATAGCAATCAATCAACATTTTCCTGCTGAATTCCATATCTTAAACAATGCACTATGGGTGATTATTATGAGTAGATTTTCCTTTTTTCAGATAATTCTGCTGGATGTATTGATTAACCTACTGCTCCTTTGTGTCTGCTTTATATGCAGCTAAAATATTAAGGCTACAATCTGTTTTATTTCTTTTGTAGGAAAATGTATCCTGCTCTAGAAAATTTAGCACAATTCATTGCTTTTGAATAGACTTGCCTTTTGAATGTGCTATTATAATCTACAGTTCAAGATTAGAAAGCTGGAAAAAGGAATCAAAATGAACAAAGCATCTATTTTTTTCATAGCTGAGAGATTTTACCCTGAAATCTAGAATGCATTTTGGTGGTCACTGAGTGGTCCCCGGGTTCAAGGAATCTTTGTTAGAGAAGTATCTCAGTTCACTGCAACAAATGGATGAAAAGCAGCTCATAATTCTTCATCTATCCATAGCAATGATTTAGATTTGAATGCAAAAGTGATGTGTATTTCAGGTCAAGTTCTCAAAAAGGGAGTAAAAACAAATCAACTTCACATTAGTTTTGCTTTCCAGTTTGAGAACATGTAGTCAGTATGTCTCCTGCCTCTCAACAGAACCATGCTATAAGGAAATCACTGAAATTAATTTATCAGAACTTCGATGGCAGAATGGCTGCAGATAATTTCCAATTCAGGCATTTCAAACTGACAAGACCAACTCAAACAATGCCCCACAAGTTGCATTTGATTGGGCCAATGCAATATTTTTAAATATGATTTACAGTTAAAGGATGAAACCGCTTCTATAAAATATGAATTTTTGCTTTTAATTGAAAAAAATCACTGGAACATTTGGCAATCCTGAATACACAGAAATTCGTCTAACGCTCAGTGGCGGACGTCCTACCTGAAGGGGCGTCTTCTGAGTGCCCAGGTTTATCACGTTTTTGTGCACATCTTTTTCTGAACTCTGTGAGTTTCTTAAAAGAAGAAATGCCTGTCCAGAACACACAAAAGGAACTCAGCAAGCACACCACGTTTGTGTGTATGTGAGGTGAGGGATTCAACCCAGGGCCAAGCACGTGTTCTACCACAGAGCTACACCCTGCCCCCGCCCTTTTCAACACACACAGAACAGCTAACCATCAAGAAAAAAGAAATTGACTAAAAGTAGTTTAGGATACTTAGAATGGAAGTTGGTTTTCCAAAAATTGATCCGGACATACTGAAAGTATTTATTGTTTTTCTTTAAATTTTGCAATGTATTTTAAAAATTGAAGAAAAGCGGAGCGCGGCCTGTAATGCAGTGCCTTTGAAATGCTGTCATTCTTCAGCTACGGAGTACACAGTGCAGCTGGGGCAGACTCTTAGGAGGCACACGTGCAGAGAGTCGGGGAGGACCCATAGTCTGTTCTGCTCAGATTCATTTTCAGAACGTCACCAAGTGGTTCTGTAGATCACTAATCCTGTCACATACCTGCTTCATCTGAGAAAAGGGTTGGTGGCATCAGTGAGTGTAACTGCCCTTCTCGTTATGAACAGATTCAGGGTTTCTGTTTACAAAGCTGTACTCTGAGACATACAGGACCTGAAAGTTTGCTAGACACTCCTACTGTCGGCAAGGAAAATGAAGGGGAACATATGAAAAATAGCTATTGAAATGAGAATCTACCTAAGAATTACTTAAAAAACAAAACCAAAGGCAGACGTAGGGGACTGGGTTGCTGTAACACGTGTACACCCTTTTAGTCTGTGTCACATGGACATAATTGTTTCCACCCACGTGCCTCAGTGTCCCCACTATAGGAACATGAGACTACACAGTTCCTAGAACTTTTTCACAAGTAGTTCCATGCACTGAGGCACGTTAGCTGCATCTAAAGCTTCTGCATCAGATGCCAGTAGAATATCCCACGTGAGGGTGATCGGCAATGCCTCCGTAAGTTGTTAAAATGCACCGTGGAAGGGAACCCGTGCTGTGCGTGCCATTTCTGATAAAGATTTCCATCTGCGCCTCCCAATGATCGCTGTAAGATATTAGGATAGATAATGACGTCCAGAATATTTTTTAACTACTTTGAAGCATTCAGCTAGACTTTAAGGGTTGATTCTCCCGTATAGAATTCATGGCACAGTATTTCCCAGTTTTTCATAGCCGAGGCAGCAGCATGTGTGTTTTGGTCCTCAAACTTCCACTGAGCTCCATAGCTTCAGGGTACGCAACTCACTTGCATACACTAAAACCAGCATGCTTGAGAGCAATTCTTTGTAGATGCATTTCATTTATTACATGCTACCAGTCTTCCAGCTACTCTAACATTTGTTAACTCACTTAATTCTCATAGCAAGGGTACAAAGTAAGTACTGTTTCCTCAACTAAGTCACAGAGAAGTCACAGCTTTCCCCACAGCTGTTGAGGTATCTAAAATATACATAAAATTAGAGGAATCATAGTTGGACTTCTGTCCATGTCTCTCTTTTTTTAGATGTAAACAGTTTTTCAATTCTTACACATTTTGATGACTAAAATCAGTACATTATGAAGTTATATTTTTATTACCAAAGGTGTATATTTTTCTAACAAACATTTTATTCAAAGCCAGTCATGTCAAATTTGTAATTTATTTTCGCTACCAGCTACTTACTTAGGCTTTCACTAAATTGAGACCTAGTTTATTTTCTCAAGTGTAAAGAGTTATATAAAAAAGATCATTTTAGAAATATAGTAAAACAATGTACATGTATGGATTACATTTTAAGCATTGTATTTAATATCATTTAATCTAATTCATTTTATAAATATCATTTATGAAAAAATTAAATTTTTTCCCAAATTTCTTTCTGCTTCTCTTCTCCTTTGCTCCTCTTCCTCCTCCTCTTGTTCTTCCTCTTCCTATCCTCCTCCTCTTCTTCCTCTTCTCCTCCCCTCCTCCACTTCTTTCTTTCCATTTTTCTACCTTCTTTCTCCTCAATCTCATATAAATTCATACAACTTGAGGTTTATTTAGCTATGTAATTATGCTGTTATGCTGAATAATCATTAGTGTTGGAATGTTTTGTTAAGCTTTCATAAGTAGATCATTCTCAACTATGGCTATTGGAAATTACCCCTACATGTCATATCTTAAAGCAGTGGACTTTTATTGTTTCACAGTTCCTGTGAATCAGAAATCCAGACACTGCTTTACAAAGTGAGTAGTACTCCATGTCCCATGGTTGGTCATAAAGTCAACTGAAGACTAAGGAGATGGAAGATTAACTCTGAAGGTTACCACACAGGAGGCTGGGTGCAGGATTCCTTACTGCCCCACTACCTACCACTGTCTGGTTTTAGCGTCATTTAAGCCTTTCTCCAGAGCTGATTGAATGGCATCTTAACATAGCATGTTATATATTCCTCCAGAAAGTCATTTCAGAGAAAATGGTAGTTGTGGCAGTGTTACGGCCTATGGAAAAGAGTCACATATAGTCATTTCTACAGAGTGGGAATGGAGAGCACAAGAATGTGAGCACCCAGATATGGAATAATAGTGACACACGGGCAGAGCACTTACCTAGCATGTATGGGACGGGAGGTTTGATCCCTGATCCCTACCATCAGAGAGAGATAGAGGGGGAGAGGGAGAGAGAGAGGAAGAGAGAGAGGGAGAGAGAGAATTCAACCTTTCTGGTTTTGTTATTTGAATTCCCACACTAAACAGAGCTGTTGCTCCTTCTCCTCTTTATTGGTGAGCATGAGTAACTGACCTCATCTTTCACTGGGTGACAATCTATGGCTCTGTTTATTTACACCGATGTTCAAGTTGGCTCAGGTTTGGTCAGTAGGTTTTATCTCTCTCATGTTAACATATCATCAATATTTTCTGAGCTGGGACAATGTTAAACTTGCACATTCACAGGTTATAACATCATCCTAAAAGAAATTCAAGATCATACTTATTGATGTAATATTACTATAATTTTACCACCTTCTGTAGTGTTTTGATGTGTTCAGTGATAGAAAAAACACAATGACAGGGATTTTCCTGAAAATTATTAGTGATGACAAAAGTCAGCCAAAACTGTACAAGACACCATCCTCATAAGGGAAAAGAAAAACTACTTTACATGGAAAATGTCCTTAATTGTAATAAAAACGAGTTAACTTTAGTAAATATGCTTTTTCTCTTTTGTATTAAGAATTCATGCAATCTACTTTGGTCATGTTTACACTCATCTCCCCGTCTTCACTCCATTCTGTTACACTCTCTAAGTCATGCTCTCTGTTATTATTTTTCTGTTTTGAAAAGCCTATGAAGTCTAATTTTGTTTCCCAAATGCTCCTGCATGTTGTTCCCTCCCTAGGAATCTAGTCAGTTTGCCTCACACCATGAAAGAAAACTGAGTGAGCTCTTCTCTTTCCCAGTTTTCAAATGCCATTAGCCCCTCAGCTACCTCACTGATGCTGAGTTTTTGTCTAGCTTGTTCTTAAACAGGTCCTGCACAAACCATCACAAGCATGGTGGGCTCACATGTGCAACAACCTTGTGGTGTCCAGGCAACACAGCTTCCTTAAATTCCTGTCATTCTTGGCTCTTACAGTCTGTCAGTCCCCCCTCCACATAATTGATTCTTCAGCCTTCGGAGGGGAGGGTGTGATATAGCCCCTCCCCCCTTTGGAACTGATACCTCAGTCTCATTCTCTGCATATTGGCCAGCTGCGAATCTCTGTGTTAATCACCATCTGCTGCAAGAGGAAACTCCTCTGCTGAGAGGCAAACCAATAAATCATGAGGAAGCAGTTTAATACAATTTTTGTTTAGCAGAATAACAGTACGTTTTCCCCAAAGGTCTGTAAATTTTCTAGCCACAGATTCTTAATCCTAATAAAATTGCCAGGTATGGACTCTATATTATGAAGTGGGCTTTAAATCTAATCAGAAGGTGGTTGATGACTCCAGTAATGTCTGTGTCACTTTTATCACAGTGGTCACGTATTGCCAGACCAGTTGATTGCTTTTCTCTTTCAGTTTCATTCATAGCACTTTCCAGTTCTATGAAAGGTATCCAGTAGAGGTACAGTTTTGAAATGTCTTAGAGTACAAGTACCTGCTTGATTTGCCTGATTTGTTCCATATGTCACTATCTAGTGCCTTCAGCAAAAGGGTTTTTACATCAAGTTCTTCTGATGGTAAACCAGGAGCAATGACAATAGCCAGTATTGTTTGAGGGTCAATGGGAGCCTAACCTGTGGTGTGTGGTAAGGCCATTGTACTCCCGCTGTAAAGTCATTCCATTTCAACACTTTTTTATTGCATATTATATTTTAAGAAGGTTCCATAGTAGGAGTTGAAGACATGGCCTAGTGGTTAAGAGCCCTGGCTGCTCTTGCAGATGACTGAGGTTCAAATCCCAGCACCCCCATGGTGGCAAACAACCACCTTAACTCCAGTTCCAGGGCATCCAACACCTTCTTCTGACTTCTGTGGGCACTGCATGACATGGGTGCACTTACATACATGAAGGCATTACACGCATACACATAAAATGCTCTAAAAAAAGTTTCTTTAGTAATAGGTATGTGTGTAACTTTCAAAAAGCTGCTATTGCTAGTTTTCTGTCCTGTTACACCTGCCTCTGCCTTGTTCTCCCATTCCACACCCTATTTAACCCTTGATATTCCATTATTCACCTTTCACCTGTTTTATCACCACATTCTGTCTTACTTCATATGACTGCACCCATGGCCCTTACTAGTTTCATGACTTCTAAGGATTTTATCATTAAAACATACCTATTTAGAGATTCAAAACTAGCATCTAAATATGAGTAAGGACTAGTGATGTTTGTCTTTCTGGGTCTGGGTTACCTTTCTTAGGATGATTGTTTCTGGTTCCATCCATTTCACCTGCAAAGTTCACAATTTCATCTTTTTAACAGCTCAATAATATTCCATAGTAAAAGATGTACCATATGTTCATTATCTATTCATAAACTGATGAGCATCTGAATTGTTCTGGCTGTTTTTGTTTCCTGGGTGTTGTGAATAGACCAACAATTAAAATGGATGTATAGGTCCCTCTGTAGTAAGGTTCAGAGTCCTTTAGGGAAATGTGCAAGAGTGAAATGGCAGGATTATTTGATCAATCTCTTTTTGCTTTTTTGAGGACTTTCTGCACTGTCTTTCACAGTGACTGCACCAAATTTCACTCCAATCATCTGTCCCCACATCCTGGTCAGCATCTGCTGCCCTTTTTTTGTATCTTTACCATTTATACTGGGTGAGATGAAGGCAAACAAACAACCTAATTAAAACTTGGAGCAAGGAACTAAAGAGAGAGTTCTCAAATGAGGAAACACGAATGACTGAGAAATGTTTTGAAAAATGTTCGTCTTTAGGCAGCAGAGAAATATCATTTAAGTTGTCCTTTCAAAGAATCCTCTTTCTCCTCTTCTTTTAGCCGAAAGTAGACTAGCCCTGATGTGGGCCGAGCTATGTCTCCTCAGAATTCATATGCTCAACCCTTAACTACAGTGTACTGTGTGTGGAATAGGAAATAGACTATCAGAAGGCCATTAAGTACAAATAGGGCATTACACTGCATCAAGCAGGGCCTCAGAGACCTCATTGGAGGAGAGTGGATCTCCCTGCATATGCAGACAGAAGCTTGTAAGAACTGGGTAGAGAATCTTCACAGATGTTAAGTACTGGCACTAGAATCTTCTGAACTGTGAGAAAACTCATCTGTGTTATGAAGCCACTTGGTCAATAAGGAAACTGGCAGTATTAATTTTCCAAAGTATAATTCTAACATTTCTGGGAAAATCACATAGTTGAAATACTATGTTTTGTTGGTACGGATATTGACTCCTGTCCTCACACATTCTAAGAGGCATTCTAACCAGCCCCAGGGAATTGGTCGTAATATTAGAAAATGTGATTTTCACATTGTATAATAAAACATTTCAAAATTTGAAAGATTTATATGATTCAACCACTTGATGTTTTCACATGATAAATGGGTGATTATACAAAATACTGTGTTGTAAGCAATCTAATAAAAATGATGGATAAACCAACAGATTTTAAAGAAAAGGAAGTGAAAATTTTATTGATCTGATCTCAGTTTTATATTTCAACTAAATAATAAAATAAAACAAAACCAGAAAATACCACTCATAAATTTTGATTTTTGGTAGAGTATAAAACAGAATAAACTTATCAGTCCTGAGACTTGATTGAAAGGTTTCTTCCTTTCCAACCACATTGTAGTAGTTGGATTTAGTTTATAGCTTCAGTTGTCACAAGTCTTGCATTTGGGATTTATTTTAAAGTTGAATTTTGGTCTATTGAGTCACACCTGAAGAAACCAGGTCTTCTTTCAATTCTGGGAGGAGAAACATGACTCTAGAGAAAATGTTATTAGTGTTATCATTTCATGGCTTTATATTGCTTTTTATCATTTTTAAATTAACAAATAAATAGTTTTTCATTTGTTGTAATTGGAATTATTCACAGTATCAACAGTTAAAAACAGAATTTGGAAAACCCTTAAAACTTTTAAAAATATAATGAAATCAAGAATACAAAAATTTGAGATCTGTTAGTTTCAATCATCTTTATTTTCACTTATTTTATTAAACTTTTAAAATAAATTCTACATGTTTAGAAGATCTAATTTTGTTTGCATTAAAACTTTCGAACCTGCTGGGCATAGTGGCACATGCCTTCAATCCCAGCAGCTGAGAAGCAGAGACAGGCAGGTATCTGTGAGAACAAGGTCAGCCTAGTCCACATAGAAAGTTCTGGGCCAGCTGGACTTGCAGGAAGACCCAGTCTCAAAAAAAAAAAAAAAAAAACCAAAGAAGATCAAACCCTCTATACAACTGGAATTGACAACTAAAACTAGTATTAGCACACTTCTGTCAATACACCAGACAGCATGATTTGGGGAATGGAGGGTCTTACTAATTTCACAAGAACTTTATGCAGCTCTGTGTCATCCAAGCAGTGATTTTAAAGTTAACTAGACAGAGATATCAGAAATACCATTTGGAATCAGTTGATCTTTTCATTTAGCCACCATAGGCAAAAATCTACTCTTGGGCTGAGTTTCTGGTTTATTTATGATGAATAAGCCATGTTACCTGTTCAGTTGAAAGAAATACAGACTATACAAAGAGCTGGTAAATAAAACCCATCCTGCAGTGACTCCAGCACATGCATAACACATACAGTATTTGATATGTGCATATGTGAATCAAATATAGACGTGTAACTCACAAATGTGTGTTTGCATACACACATGCATGTGTGTTGCTTATTACGTGTCTATGTGGTGCCCCATAGCATTTTGCAGTATTTTGACTTCACAGCAGAACTGAGAGAAACACATTCTTTCCCAGAATAGGGAGCTTCACCTTTTCACAAGGGTAATTCAAGCTTTTTAACCTGGAGATTTCTGGCACTGAAGTCTCTGATCTTCTAGACTGCCTGCAGACTTCCTGACAACAAGCTGACTTTGCCTCTTTTATAACTAGATTTAACTTTAACACAAAAAAAATCCACATCATTGCATTTCAGCTGTAATTAGATCAGGATGAAGAAGACCCTGGTTCTTTTCAGAATGTAGTTAAATTGGACTAAACTGTAATGAAAGTAGTCCAACCATAAAAATTACACACACACACACACACACACACACACACAGATATATACTTTCAAGAGTTTTTTCAGCAATTTTAATTTTCATTTAAAATATTCAGAGAAATTGAATTGTGTTTTTGTCGAGTACTGGTATAAATACCCCCTGAAAAATTCCAATTTCACGTCTTCCGCAGCTCATGTTTATTTCTCAAGAGAGAGTTCCTGAAGAAGCTTCATTAGGTTAAAGCTTCAGTTACATATTTTAAAATTGTACCTGGGCCTTGTCAAATGACAATGAATTTCTGATGACTTTTATATCTCTAATTTAATTGAAATGCTTAATATTTCAGACTGTCTAAAGAGAATATGTTCCATGTCTAGGATGAAGTTCTTTCTCAAGTTTTATAATTCATTTTTAACACTTTAAAATGTGACAAAAACAAACATTACATGACCTTATTTCATTTGAGGTTTCAAACAGAAAACCACAGACAGGTTCACAAGGTAAACCAATAGTATTTTCGATAAAATAACTTTTACAGGATCTATCTGATTTTTTTAAAGTAATGTTACTATTATTTGAAATTTAATATTTGTTTTTTAAACAATTGGAAATAAATTATTATACTTTCACAAAAATCTTATTTAATATCTTTGATTTTTAAAAAAAATTTCATATAAGAAATATTTATTGACTACATACTAGGTACAAGAAGGATTGATTTCTAATCAAGAACATTAAAAATTCATGGGGAACAGTAACTTTTAACAAATAAAATCACAAATCATTATGTAACCTGATCATCTAACGAGGTCCATAAAAGAGAAAAGAAAGATATAATAGAAAATAATTTTGTGATATTTGTGTTTCAAGGAGTTAGTGATGACCTTACAGAAGAACTGAGTTTTTATTGCTCTGGAAAGGTAAAGGGAAGTTACTCCTACGAAGAGCAGCCGGGGCGTGTGCTGTCAGAGGTAAAGATCCGGAGAGGGAAGCCACAGGACAGGTCTGTAATAGAAGACATCTAGGATGGAAGAGACAGTCAAAGCTTCCAAATGCAGGCCGCGGATTCTGCGTGTTAGCTGAAGTTCAAAGAAGCTACTGAGGATTTTGTGCGGGTCAAAGAATGCTAAAAACTGTCTTGTAGTAAACTTCGATGAGATCCTGGTAAGGAACGGGATAGGATGTGAGGATAGGGAGAGTCGGCCAGCAAGCAGAAGGCAGAGGTGGGCAAGGCTGGCCGTCAGTGTCTGGAGGCAGAAATGACAGGACAGGACGGCTGCCGTGGAGGGTGAGCGAACTGATTCCAGGGCTTTCCTCTTCAGTCACTGGGGCTGCATTTTCCTGAGATGGAGAAGAACACGGGAGACGCAGGGTTTTAGAGAAAGGCTGGGGCTTTCATTGTGAGCATTTCTTGATCAGGAGCCTGGGACCAACCCTGCAAGAAATTCATGTGAGTGATTTAGTTCACCAGAATTTCAAAGAGCACAGCTGAGATCCCAGGCAGGGTTTCCCACTCGGAATATCATGGGTGAGTTATCACAGTCCAAAGAAGTGATTCTGTCTAGTGAAAGGCTGGATGGACAACATGAAAGCAACAGTAAATTTAAGGGGAAAATCGTCCTGTAATTCCTTACCTCTCCCTTTGGTTGTTTAATTCAGTGATGTGAGTATTGCATAGAGGAGCAACTTGCAAGAGCTGAATCATTTTTCCATGAATTTCTTTGTAAATACATTAGTCTGGCAAAAAGAACTAACCCTTCAATTGAAATTTGATTATCTGTAAAACCTCATAAGCCTGAAGATTTGTTTTTTTTCTTACTTGTTCGTTTTCCTTTTTGGATGATTTTTGACGTTTGAGACAGTCTTGCTCATTTTCGCAGGCTGACCTCAAATTTGGACTCCTACCTAGGCCTTGAGCGCCGAGATTCATGTGTGTTGCTGGACCCAGATTGAGATCGTTTTCTGAAAAACTTAACTTTACTACTATTTTGCCTAATTAAATGCATAGGTGTATCTGATTCCTTCATTTCTTAATGGGTTGTCACCAATTTTGTGCATGTTTCTGAGCGGGGTGGCACGCAGTTTCTCACCTCCCCGTTGCAAGCAGGTGTTTGAAGGAGGGGGCGTTCAGTTGCGCACATGCCGGTTTCAAGCAGGAAACCTCACATGCTGGGGCACAGTTGCACACACTACAATTTAGGTGCACTATTTTGTGAATCTATTATTTCCTTGTCTAAAGATTCATCAAGATTCATTAGTTCTGAGTATTCCTTACCGATTTTCTGTGTCTTACTACACAAAGAGATTTTAAAAAATACTTTTTACTTGATAATGGCATCTTTATTTCTCATTTCTCATTTCATTTTGTTTATTATTTTTACACTGCTGGTCAGACCTTCAGTACAGCATGACATAGAGCCTGCAATAGTCATCACATCTCATGTCAGATTCTAAACACAGCTTTCCAATTGGCTTCTATACTGCTGGTTTGAGATATCCTTTTCATTCTAAGGAAAAGTCTTTTTATTGAAATCAGCATTGTTAATTTTTATATCTGCATCTCCAGAAATATTTGTGTGTCAGAGATCTCCACTGAGGGAATTTCTGAGGATCCTCAAAATAGAGACTTTCAGTAGGAATCTCTAAAACTTTGACTGATGGCATTTGGATACTTAGTCCTCATTTGATAATAAAACTTACTTTTCCTTTGTAAGGTTATATTAAATTTTTGTTATTTAATTTTTCTTATGGTGCAGATGCATGTGGATTTATGTTAAACACATTTCTACTCCAATTGTCTTCATTGACACTAACTTAATGGGTCATCTCAGAGTGAAGATTCAAAGGCCATCTACAGTACGGAGTAGTGGTCTGAGGACTTACTGATCCTAGACCTGGGCAAGAAGGATTGATACTGTGCCAATCTCTTCTTTTTTAATTAATTAACTAATTTTTATTTTATGTGCAAGAGTGTTTGGCCTGCATGTATTTAAGTGCACCACATGAAGGCAGTGCCCATGGAAGTCAAAAGAGGACATAAGATTCCCTGGCACTGGGATTACTGATGGTTTTTAGCCCCATGTGGGTACTTGGAATTGAACCTGGATCATCTGCAAGAACAACCAGTGCTTTTAACTCCTCTCCAGTCCCATTGGGTCCATCTTTTTAAATGTCCCTACTAAGTAATTCCTCAGTTATATTTTTGGTCACTCATTCAACGAAAGCATTCATTTGACCTCTATCAGTTCAGGTTCAGTGACGGCTCTCTACTTTCAGCCCAAACGGTTAACCAACCAGGTTTCACAGTTCATATTGAAACCCTCTTGGACCCATGTCATTTACACTTTTTATTTTCTTATATTAACAATTGGAAATTATATACCAAATGCTTAAATACAAATTACCAGTAATATTCTCTAAGAGGAATATACCCTTTAAATTTCTGTATCCAAATATTGATATATATTAAGTATCATACCATTTGCCTCACTAATTTTTCTGTGATTCTGTGTTTTGAATAGCCAATCTCTTTGTTTCTCTCTCTAAATTGTAAGTTACTTATTACATAAGTCCCAATAAATAGTTCTCAATAGCTATAACACTTTGAGGGTAAATATTTTACATACAACTGGGCAATTTCAAGCATTCCAAGATATCATCTATCCTCAATAAGAGTTTGGTAGATAAGAGAGATAATATTTTAACATATTAAATTTAATTTTAACTTATACTCATAAGGCCTAAGTTATTCTTTATCTGATTTTGTCTCAAATTTTAGAGTGGCACATAGCCCCAGAAAATTAACCAGGTTAGCTTAAACTATCTCCAGGGTATTTGTTGAGAAAATCCACCTTTCCAGTTTCAATTGTCAATCATTTGCTCATAGGACCACTCCCAGGGAGACAGGCTCACCTTAAGTTATGCTAAATAGATGGCATTTTTTAGTGTGTTATTAAGGTAGTGAGTTTATCCTGCCTGCGGTTCCACCTCCCAGTGCTGTGCTCTCTAATTCTCAGTCCAGAGAGTTTAGTCACCCGACCAGTTACAAAAATTTGGCTGATTTGGAAAACCTGAGTCTGGGTGGTCCTTCCGAGGGGCCTTAGCCTCATAACACAAAGAGAAATGTCACAAATGAATTATTGTATTTTAAACAGCAATGTTATAAAATATTAATAAAATTGTGTGTGCATTGATTGTTAATAAGATAACAGTGTCTGTATTGTCAGATAAGCTATTCAACACATTTCAATGACATTAGTAATTTCAATATCTTCTTAAGTTATAAATATATTCACTTGTTGCTTCTTAATTTAATATTTTACTAATTGCTTTCTCACTACTATGAAAAAGAACATGCCCAACGAAAACAAGTTAAGAAAGGAAGAGCATGTTTTAGCTTGCAGTTCTAGTCCACGACGGTGGATAGATGTGGTAGCTATGGACAAGGTCGCCCAGCAAACTGCATCCACAGTCAGATTCATTCACAGAATGAATGTCAGTACTCTACCCACTTTCTCTTTCTACTCAATTTATGAAATGGTGCCACCCATTAATGGGGTAGAACTTCCTATCTCAGTTAAATCAGTCTGGGTCTCCTTCACAGACAGGCCTATAGATTTGTCTCCTTTAAGTGGTAACAAATCTTTTTGTTCAGTGTATATTTTATTGAATTTTTATACATTTTCTTCAATAAATTTTTGTTTCGTTTTGTTGGTCTTTTCTTCAGATAAGATCTCCTTGTAGCCCCAGTTGGCCTAGAACTCACTTTGTAACCAGGCTGGCCTTGAACTTAGAGAACTACCTGCCTCTGCTCCTGAGTGCTCAGATTAAAGGCATGCCCCACCATGCCCGGCTCATACAATAAATCTTAATCATATTTAAACATCTCCCTCACTCTGACCCCTCACAGCATCTGTCTTGATTTCATAAGGACTATCAAGTTAAGTTAGTGTACTCAAGTATCTCTTAGTGTGACTTCATCTTGAGTCTAGTCAGCCTAGACTCTCCCTGAAAGAAGATCACCTCTCCCTTGTCCAGCAGTGATCCTCATCTAAGATTGGGACATCCTGTCTATTTTCTCAGTTCTGTGCTGGGATTTTTTCAGGAGTCTCATACACACCATCACAATTGCTGGAGGTTCATACAAGAAAGTTCCCAGAGGGCTGGAAGTCTCTGTTTCCTTATGATCACATACCTCTTTCTATCTTTCTGTCCTCTCTTCCTCAATGGTCCCTGAGCCATGGGTGAGGTAGGTTTAATAGAAGAGTCCTATCCAGGGACATTCGGCAGCCCCTTATTCTCTATGCTTTGGGCATCGTGGCCTTCTGTGTGCATTGCTCTCTGATTCATGAAGTTGAGAGATGCATCAGTATTCTCTCTACTCCCTGTTCTGTTCTATATTCAGTGAACCTTAGGTGCAGAGGTTCCATTGTAGATGTGTCACTTAGCACTAGGCATCTCATAGACATTTATTTTCTGTGTTTGACCAGTTGTGGGACTCTGTAATAGTCTCCATCTATTGGTAAAAATGAAACTTCTTTGATGAGTGTTGAATGGTATACTTTTCTTTAAATATAAGGATCCCTTGTTAGCATATAACACAGCATTACATTGTCTAGGGATGTGACAGAGATACGGTTTTCTCTAGGATCTATGACCTCTCCAGTCATGTGTAAATTGTCTATCTTTACCGTGCAATACAAATTCTCTCCCATTGAGAGGCCTCTAAATCCAATTAGATAGCTGTTAATTACTCCAAGATAAAAGTGTCACTAGTGCACCACTATAGTTTGCTGTGCAGTCACTGTTTTGGTTATTAGGCTTTAAACCTGGAGTTGGACCATTGATCAGTTTTCTCCCCTAGCAGCTTACAGAGTATCCTAAAGAACTACAAGAGCTGGTCTTCAGGGAGGAGGCTTCCAAGTCATTTTTAGTTCCATTGCTTGAGAAGTATGTCCTCTCTTCAGCAACAGAATATTTCATTCAAGTTCTAGCACTCAAGGACTGTGGCAACAGCTTGTGGTATTTGGGGATCTCTTTGACTACTCTCACCAACAATTTAAATGGAGATTTTCCTACCTGGTATTGTGCTTCTCGTTAGATAACTTGCAGGGACACACATGCAGCCATATTCAGATATTGTATGTGTATTTTTCAGTAGACTTTAATGCATTTCCTTCTGGGTTTTGTTGGAAGCTTTTATTTGTTTGATTATTATTTTGAGACTGTGTTTCACTGTAGCCCCAGCTAGCCTGGACTTGGCTATCTCAGAGGTTTTCCTTCCTGTCTTTGCCTCCAAAGGACTGAGATTAAAGGTGTGAGTCACTCTGCATGGCTTAGCCTTTTAAAAATTTATTTATTTATTTAATTTTTGTGACTTTCTTCCACTATGAATTGATGGAATTTAGATATCTTTCCCCATCTCTGTATTACCCCAACTACAGCTGCGCGCAATCTCATGTTATCTATTTCACACACACACACACACACACATACACACACACACACACACGCAAACACACACATGACTTATAGAATCAAATTTGTTTGCCCAAATGTCCTTCAGTGTGGGGCTATCCACTGGAGCCTAGTCAACCTATTAAGAGTCTCATCTGTAAATGAGATTGACTCTCCCCCTTCCAGAAGCCATTGGTCCCTAGTAGTTCCTCAGATAAGGTTGGGGTTTCTTGTCCATCTTCTTACATCCATGTGGAAATTTTGTCCAGCTTGAGCTTATGTGGGACTTTGCCTGCTGTCACCATTGCTGTGAGCTCATGAGAATAACTTCTCAGATATCTGGAAAACTGTTTCCTTGTGGTCATCTCCCATCTCTGGCTCTTAGAACCTTTCTGTTACCTCTGCTGTTATGGTCCCTGAGGCTTGGGACATAGAAGTTTGAATAGAAGTGTGCTATTTAAGGGCTACGTACCCTGCACCCTCTGGTTCTCTGGACACTGACTAGATGTGAATCTCTGTATCGATCATCATGTACTTCATAAGGAAGCTTCTCTGGTGAGAATTGAAATATATACTAATTTATGGGTATGACCAGGGGTCCCACAGGTCTTCAAGCAATACTGGTCATTGCCCCTGCTGTTGGTTACCCACCAGAACCTGATGGCAACATCCTCCTGCTAACAACACTGCATAAATGAGGTGTAGAACAAACAAGAGGAAACTAAGCCAGTGTTGACGTTAGAGCCTCATTACTCCGGCCTAGCTTCCACAGTGCTGTAAGGTGCTTCACAATCTGCCACAAGAGAAAATTAATCATCAACCTAATCCAGTTGTGAATTCTATGAAGCACAATTACATTGGTCTGGAATGATACTTCTACTAATGTGAGAGTGGCATGAATATTATGAAGGTAAGTGAGGACTTTAAGGTCCACTTTATAAGGTAGATCCCATGCCTAACATTATGATTGTGATTTTTTTATATGTTGTAAACTTAAAGTCCCCCTATCCTCCTGACAATTCCCTTCCTCAGGTGTGCACTTTCTTAGGATGAGTTACAGAGGGTGTGTAAGTGTGTGAGTGTGTGTGTGTGTGTGTGAATTTCATACTATCTATTACAGTATTTGTTTACACCAACTGGTTAATTTTTTATTGCACCCCTCATCTTCTCGTGAATACTTTCCATCAGTTGAGCTTTGGTGTATGCTTCTCATGAATACTGCAGTCAGGATGGGGTAAGTTCTGTGGCATACACCTCCTTTCCCTTAGGAGTCTGTTGAACTTAGAGTGTATTCTCTTTAAACATTTGCTCAGTTATTATTATGGACTGTATTGTTCTTAATTCAGATAAGGCCAAAAAGCCTAGAAAAGCTTTTAGTTTGTAACTTTCTTGTCATGTTCTATTCCCTCCTCAATATTGTTTATTTTATACCCTCATAAAATTTCCCAATTTTGACTTCTTTAACTCCCTTTTATTTTCCCTTTCTTTCTTTTTCTTTAGACAACATGTGAAAGTTTGAAAGCATCAAGGAAAGCTCAAAGCATGTTCCCAATCCAAATTGTACTAGTTTAACTTCTTTTTGAGACAAATTTTCCCTGTAGTAACTGATTTGGAACCCACAACACAGACCAAATTAACTTCAGTCTCAAGAGATTCACCTGCCTCTGACTCATGAATGCTGGAATTAAAGGTGGTACCACCAAGCCTGACCATCCTAATAGGTTTGCAACCAAGGAATATCTCAATGACTGGTGTCCTCTGTAGTTGTCAATTAAGAGGTCTAGAAGAGGTTTCAGGCATGCACTCTTTATGAACTTGCTGGATGGAGTCTGCCTTGGAAACAGCCCAAGTTTGCCATTTAAGAATACCAGATGACAATTAGCGCTGTTTATTTAAAGTAAACGAGAAACAATCACAGTTTTAATCAAACTATTTAATGTAGATTTTCATATTACTTTTAGCTATGACAGGGATTGAGTTGCAAAATAGTCTTACAAATTATTTTTCTTTCAGGGACATGTAGTCTGAGAAAACAGTTTTGCACAACAAATATATATTCAGTTATAATGTAAATATGCACCAGGGAGCCATAGGAATGCAGATGCATTGTATTTGTTAGAGTGATCACTTTATACTTAGTGCTGTGTACAGTTTGATCTCTTTCTTTTTTTCTGTCTTCTGAAAGGAAAATTCACTGAATGTTCCAGGCAGAGCAATAAAAATGGAAACCAGACAAATGTATTTCAGTTAACTACTTCTATTGTTTGGATTAAATCAAAGTAAATCTTTCTTAGTACATACAGTGTAGTGACAACGTTCTCCTCGAGCCCCTCCTCGGCCTCCTCCCTGCCCTCATGTCTGACCAGCTTGCTCTCTGCTCTCACAGTCATCACAAGTAGCTTTTTTCCTTATCTGAAGTTTCACTTTTGTTTCATAATACTATGAATACACTCAATATTTGTTCCAAAATTAAGTATGAAAATTCTAGTATGTCAGAAGTTGCATAAAATGGGAACAAGGAGGGAAGATGGCCGTGTCCTCCCTTTGAAGGACTTCACAGTTGTCAACATAGATAGACATGAAGAAGAAGAATTCTGTCAGTGTGTGACCCATGCCTTCAATTTAGGCTGGGACTTCTTGCCCTCCTCCCTGATCCTTGCTGGGCCTCTGACTCATTTGGTTGCACACGTGTGCTGTCATAGGTGTTGTGTATTCATAGGCGTTACAACCCAGTGGTTTCAAAGCAACAAAAATCCCTTGTATTTATCTACCACCTCTAGGTCTTACAGACTTTCCATTCCTTCCTTCATAATGATCCTCGAGACTTGGAGGAGAGGATGTGGTACAGCTGCCCCATTCAGGGCTGAGGTCTCCTCAGTCTCTTGTTCTCTGCATGTTGGCCATTTGGGGTGTCTGTGCTAATAGCTATCTGCTGGTGCTGGTGGAGAGATTTACTACTATGGCTATGAGTCGGTTTAATACTGTGTCCATTAAGCAGAATGATAGGATCAGGTTCTCACTATGGTCTGTGACCTATGTAGTCACAGGTTCTTTGAGGTCTTTGTTTTTGTTTTTTTTTTCATTAATTAATTTTTAATAAATTAATAAATTTAGAGATAGGGTCTCATTACATAGTCCCAGCTGGCCTGGAACTCACTATGTCACTATCTCAGGCTGGCCTTGATCTCACAAAGTTTCATCTGCCTCCGGAGTGCTAGGATTAAAGGCATGTACCAGCACATCCGAGAGTCCCAGGTTCTTGACCCTAATAACAATGTCAGGTACTGGCTCCGTCTTTTGGACAAACCTGGATTTAAAGCCTACTCCGCAAGATGCCTAGTATCATTAACTAGTCCCCAAATTCCTAGTTGACTATGTCATGGCCCTATTCTGATAAATGGTCACAGTAAAACTGCTCCATCATTTCTTGTCTTTATATCTATAGATTAGTGCAGCTCTGAGTTCTCATAAGAGAAAGTTCTTTTTGCAATTTTCGGTAATTAATAAAAAGACCTGCAGTTGGTCAACATACAGAGAATAAGAGATTGTCAAGTGTTCAGTTCTAAATTGAACAGCCATGACTCATCCTCAGCCCCCAAGGTTCAAGGATCATAGTGGAAGAGGTAACAGGAAGATTGCAAGAGCCAGAGATAGTGGAATTCTGCCGCTGTTGCCCATATGAACTCTCAGGGGTTCTGACTTTATACACAAGACCTGCAAGAGATAAAGAGGGTCAAAATGCAAGCATGGATCGGGGAGGAGCTCAGGAAGTCCCACCATAACAGAGGAGCTGCTGCCGGAGGGACAGCTAGTTCTCCTCACTGACATGCTATGAGAAATTACCCAGGGTGAAACTGATGGTCCTAGACCCACGACTATGCCAACAGCAATAAATGGACTCTGGGTTCAAAGGGATCCTGGGATCTACTAATAAGAAGAGGTCATGTGGCGTTTGTCTTTCTGTGCATGGGTTCCTTCCATTTATTTGCAAATTTCATGATTTTATTTTTGTTACAGGAAATAGAATGTGATTGTGTATATGCACCGCATTTTCATTATTTGTTTTTCAGCTGGTGGACTGCTAGGCTGCTTCTGTATAGAGCAGCAGTGAGCATGACTGAGCAAGGGCCTGCGTAGCAGTTTGATCTTTTCCTTTGGATATGTACTAAGGAATGACTGCTCCTTTCACAGATGGTTTAGTTCTGGAAGAACTCACCTCATTAATTGTCATAGTGGCTGCACTAGCTTGCAATTTCCCCAACACTGAATGAGGGTTTTCATTCTCCCACATCCTGTATTTTGGATAATAATCCTCTGTGGATGGATAGCTGATAAAGTGTTTCCCATTCTGTGGGCTTCCTCTTCATTCAACTGACTGATTTCTTTGCTGTACAGAAGCTAGTTATTACTATGAGGTCCTGCTCATGAACTGTTCTCAAATCCTGCATGAATGGAATCTTATATGAATAATCTTTCTTGTATCTCTATTTTTCAATGTTTGCCTAGGTTTTCTTCTAGCATTTTCAGTGTTTTGGATTGTACACTGAGGCCTTTGATCCATTTTGATTGGATTTTTGTGCAGGATGATGGACGTGTGTCTAATTTCATTCTTTTATATCTGGCCATCCAGTTTTTCCAGCATTGTTTGTTTAATACGCTGCCTTTCCTCTGGTGAGTATATTTGCATCTTCCTCAAATATGGGACGCTGTAATTACATGCACTCATGCTTTGGTCTTCTATTTTGATCCTTGATCTGAACATATTTTTTGTGCCATAACAATGCTGTTTTTATGACAACAGTATAACTTGAGGTCTGGTGTGGCAGTCCCTCTAGCCTTGTTGTTCAACTCAGCATTGCTTTGGCTATTTGGAGTCTTTTTGACTTTCACATGAATTAAGATGTTTTTTCTATTTCTGTGAAGAATAGAATAGAATGTCATAGGGATTTTTACTGAGATTTCATTGAATCTGCAAACTGGTTTTGGTAATATACTCATGTTCAAAATATTAATTCCACCAAGCTATGAACATTGCATTCTTTAATCTTCTAGCATTTTCCTCTTTTTTTTTTTTTTTTGGTCAGAGATTTAAAGTTTTCGGTGTAGAGTTCTTTCAGAACTGCCTTGTTAGGTTTGCTCTTGGAAGAATTTAGGAGGCTGTTCTGAGTAGGCATTTTCCAATGATCTGTTTCTCAGTATGCTCGTGATAGGTATCTAGAACGGATACTGATTTTGTAAGTTAATTTTGTATTCTGCTGCTTTGCTGAAAGTGTTACTGCAATGTCAGGTAAGTAGAAAAGAGGCATGTGGGGAGGAAGAAGAAGGACATGTAGAGAAGGGGACACAGGTCCTGTGAAGTGGGAAAATAGAAAATGTAGAGGTCTCAACTGGGAAAGGGAAGGGACAGCTAATCAGAAGGCGAGGGAGGAAGGAGAGATAAATAACATTAAGAATACATGAAAAGTCCATATGGAACTGTTTTATAAACATAAAATACAAATATGTGTATTTACATACACATACAGCATATATAGGTTTTTAATGAAAGTATGCCCTGTAGAAGAAAGTGCTCCACTAGAAGCTATAAACTATCACTACCCCAGTGCTGGGCACAGGACACATCCCTTTGAGTTATTGGAATGTGGATTCAAAGAGACTCCCAAATAAAATAAGCTATCCCATTGCCCTTGGTTGCCTCCTAGAACATGAAGGGAAGATCCTGTTTCTGAAGATATCACACCCTTCAGAAATAGGACTTGGAGGAATCAAACTGGGACTGTCCTGCTCTCACTGTATCAAAAGTGCTGGGTAAGCTAACAAGGGAGAAAACAAGTCAATAATCCTACCCAGCTGCAAGGACTACCAACCGCAGCAGGGACTGCCTATTGCCAATGGTGCAGTAGTGGCATTTGTATCTCGGTGGTAACCAACAGCTATCGAATTATACTTATGCCTTCTTAATATCAGAGAATTCATGACAGGTACTGTAAACCTAGCCAACTACTGATAGCTGGACAAGTCAGACACCCCAGAAGAAAAAATACCTGTACCATGTTCCCAAATCAATGTAGCTTTCAACTGTATTCTAAAAAGTAGTCCTGAATGCCATAGATAAGTAAAGTCCTCATGACTCATCAGAACATTTTTTTTGTGACAGACACATGCTTACTACAGAGATCTACAATTGGTCAAAATACAGAGAATAAATAGCCGTGGGGTTCCCATCCCAAATTAGTACATCTACAACACAACCCCTATACCTAAGGGTCAGAGAATATTACAGAAGACAGAGCAGAAGAACTGTAAGAAGCAGGAGACCATGATATCTTCTGCTAGACAGTGTCTTCTAATGATAGGGAAGCTGTATTCATAAAATATAATCACAACAGTATGTTCACCTAAACAGGACCTGCATAGTGACCACACCAGTCAATATGTCAACAGCTATAGAGATTTCACAAGGTCCCACACTTAGATGAAGAAAGCAGGCAGTCAATGGCTTTGATGAAGGAAAAATAAGCCCCCCCCACTTTCAGGGACAAGACATCTGATAGATTTTTCACTAAACACATGTACATAAAAACATATAAGCAACAATAAAGAAATCAGTAGGATGTACATGCATATACATATACAGACACAGATATTTAGACATATCAACAATAATAATTATAGAAGTCATGAATCTAAGAGATGAATTCAAGAGGGGTTGGGAGGAAGGAGATTGAGTGGAGAGGAAGGGGTGGAATAATGTAAGTATAGTCTACTTGTGTGTGAAATTCTCAGAAAGGAAAGAACGCATGAAGTTGAGGAATGAGAAGGATTTGAATCAGAAGGGACAGAACGGAGATGGATTTGATCAAATGCATTATCTGCTCATAATAAATTCCTAAACAATAGAAACATTTAAAAACGGAGACGTGAAATTAGGTGGGGGACCTGGAGAAGAATTCCGTTGTGTCACTAGAAATGGTGGCGTGTGCTTCTAATCCCATAACTCTTGAGGTAGAAGCAGGCAGATCTCTGAAATAGAAGCTGTCCTACATAGTTAGTTCCAAGCTAGTTCAGGCTAAAAGAGGAGTCTGTCTCAAAACATTCCAATGAGAGAGGGAAGACACTGAGAGAGAAGAATGAAAAGAACTAAATTTTATTGTATAAATGTATGAAATTGTAAATAAAAATTGATTCATTTACTTAAAATCATAAGGTATTTAAACATAACAAACCACTTGAAAGGCTAAGAAACAGTATATAACAGGCAAAGGAACTATATGTGTTTTCATCGATAACATATTTGTAAACTAGATATTTTCTGTCAATACCATTCTCCGTGTCCTGTGTGCTTCTCTTTAGCCGCACTTACTGAGAAAGGTTCACAAGTGGAGAGTAATCAGACACTCTGGGTCTCAGTCTGTGTTTTAAATGACCATTCCTACGTAACATTCAAAATGTAATATCTTTTCTTGGGAAAAGGTGAATTTATTATTTGAGGATTGGATTTCCCTTTTTGATTGCTTAACATAAGTACATTATCGCACTCCCATCTCAATTTTAGCAGTGACCTTCATTTTGCATTTTATTCTAGAGCTGGAGGTTCTGGCCCTCTTCTGTCATCTTATATCTTATCAGTCACTGACACCTTCCACTGTTGGGGCTTTCCGCTCTTCTTTGCATAGTGATTGATTGTATTTAGTGACAAGAATGCTGACAGCTGCTACCTGCTTATAATCTCTTCTAATCCCCAGCAGGAGATTTCAGAAAGGGGGAATGACTGTTTTAACTACATGGCTTCTTTAACTTTAGCTAAATATTGCTTCATTACATCCCTCAAAGTTAATTGACACTTGATAGTTCCTTAGTCTGTAGCTTCAGGACTTATCTTCCCCCTTCCCTGTTCGTGTAATCAGCGATATGATTCCAGCCCCATTGAAGGTTCTCAGTTATAATTGACTTGTTTTTAACCTATCCTGTGATTCTGATTTCATGGATCTATAAAGCAGATCGTCTCACGCATTAATGACATCTTGGTTCTTATGGACCATATTAGAAAGCATAGTCTCAATGACCTCAGTGGAGTTAAAGGCCCATTAGTCTAATAGCTGCACTAACTCACTTTTATAGCAAAGTGATTAGGTAATGCTGTGAAGGGCACATGGCTTTCTTGTGCTAATTAGCAGGAATATGATTTCTATCATGCTGATATCCCCGTAAGATCCATAAACAGGACATTGTACTTTTAGCTCACAGTAATAGTACTATTTGTTATAATGTTATTTGAATACATTATGTTGCCACACGAGTGTTTTCTTCTTGATGTGATCCTAATGAAACATGTAGTTTCCTCACTGCCCTTTCAGCAATTCTTACTGTGTGCTTTTTATTTATTTTTGGAATAATTCTAAACATAAAGTACAGCAAGCAAGAGGACTTTGGGGAAATATTGTCAAGAAATTCAAGGCTTGTCAGATTCTTGGTTTTTCTGTAAAAAATATGCTTTACAGTCTTAAGCAAGTTATATCAGCTCTTGAAACTAGATTCAATTAAATGAAAAAGAAAAACCACATATAGATATCAAGAGAAAAACAGCCCAATGAGATATGATCATTTTCATAGAGGTTTTGGTAACTTACCAGATGTTTCTACCTACCTACCTACAAATCTAAACCTAACGACCGTAAAAGAGTAAAAACGAAGAGCAGGAGTAAAATATGGGAGAGTCGTGCCATTGGTTAGAAAGATCACTGCGCTGGACTGGAGGCAAGGACTGCTCCTCACAGTGCGCCTGGTCCTGTGGATGGAGGAGGAGGAGAGAGGAATGCCACTGTGGTTAGAGAGCAGACATTAGCCTGCAGCCTGCCCTGCACAGGGCTTGCCTTGCACGTCTCAATGAGCTTCCCACAGGAGTTCCTCTTGAGGGATCCACAGTTTCCTGTATGACTTTTCTCTGTGGGTGTGGGTGTGTCTCTCATTTTTTAATAGCAAATAGAGGAATAAGTATAGGTTGTAATATTAACTCATGTACAATTCTAATTATGCATAAGAAGCTGTTTTTAGAAGAGTAATATAAAAAATCAAGCATAACATTTGTAATAAGAACTGACAGAAAAAACCCTTGCTATGGAACATTTCTAAATCAGCAGAAATTGAAAGACTCATAAAAATAAAGATTTTGGGGAGTTCTAATACATGTCTTGATTGTTCTGCAGAACCTAATTGATTAATTAATTATTAGTATAACTAGGCTAGAAAAACTGGTAAAATATTCTTGTTAAAATCAGGTATCAAAGAAATATGGTTAGACCTATTTTCGGGGAAGCATGACTTGGAATGTTACACCTCAGATTAAGTAGACTTAATTAAGGAAACTTTAATAATGCTCCTATCTTATACAGTGCCCACAGAGAGCAGAAGAGGGCATCAGATCACCTGGAAATGGTGTTACAGATGGCCGATGGGAGTGCAGCCAACTCTGAACCTCTCGAAGCACAGACAATTCTCCCAACTGTTGAGCCTCTCTCTCACCCTTAATTTTTCCCAATTCTAAATTCAACATGAAAATCATAGGGAAGGGGCAGGAGAGATTACACAGTGGTTCACAGCACCGAGTGCTCTTTCAGAGGGCCTAAGTTCTATTCCCAGCAAAACTCTTGCTCCAGGAGGATCAGGTTCCCTCTTTGGTCCTCTGCAGGCACTGGAATTCATAAGCACACACCCACACACAGATGCACACAAATACACATGATTAGAAATAATAAAATATATCTTTAAAACATCATTGTACAGCCATAGATGGCTTTTTATATTAAAAAATATCAAACAGAATCATTTTTTTAATTATTATTTCTTGAAGCTGAAGAAATACCCATTCACTCATCAGAGTGAATTTTTGATGCAAGTATAATGTTCTCAAGCTCTAAATAATCATGGTTTAGCTACATTCAAATAACCCTCACCTATCTGAACCAGAGTGATTTTCTAATAAATGGGGAACCCAGTGGAATGGAGTATAGGAGACTCTTATAGAGCATGAAAGAAAGCCACTTAAAAGCATAGTTCAGCACATCATTTGACATGGCTCAGCAAGGTCAAAGCAAAATTGTGTTTTTCTGCAGTGAAATTGAAGATTTCATGAAGAGTGAACGGCTGAAGGTCAATGAGCAAAGTTCCCTTGTGGCTTCGCAATAAATGTGCCCTTTTCAACCTTCATTTTTCTGTAAACATAATCTTTAAAAATTTTGGTGGTACATATGTGTCACTGTGTACATTAACACATGCTATGTGTCATATGCATAAAGCTATCATTTGAAAAAATACGTAAGTAAAGCTACTTTGCAGAGAATGAGATGAAAATGAACAGTAATTAAAACAACAGCACTGTTTGTGTGAGCAAGTACTGTACAGAAAAAAAAATTAAATAATACAAAACTGGAGTGACACTCAGTGAGTAAATTGCTTGCTATTCAAGCGTGAGGACCCGAGTTTGGATTCCCAGCATTCAAATAAAACTCTGGGCATGACAACATGTACCTGTAATCAGAGAACTGGAAATGCAGAGACAAGAGGAGCCCGGAAGCTCATTGGCCAGTCAGTCTACCCATCCGTGAGTTCCAGGTTCAGTGAGAGATCTTTTCTCAAAAACTACGATAGAGGTGCCAGTGGTGGCTCAGCCAGTTAGTGACACTTGCCACCAATTATGATGACACGAGTTTGGTCCCTGGAGCCCATGTGGTAGAAGGAGAAGACGAATTTCTTCACACTGTCTTCAGACTTACACACACAAGTTATGACACATACACACACACACATTCTCAACACACATAGAAGTAAATAAATTAATAACAGCTTTAGTAAAACTATGGTAGAAATACACACATACATTATATATATATATATATATCTCCAAGGTTGACCTCTGTCCTTTGCATACACATAGTGTGCACACACACATAAATACACACATACATACACATCACACATACACATATATAAGTAGTCACTTATAAATTTTGCATGTCATATGTCATTGAATATTCTTGGAATCTGTAATTGTCTTGTTGATATATGAAGTACTTGAGGTCTACTATTTATTTACCAAACAAAATATCAGCAGTTATATATCATGTATTGCCATGACATGGGTCATAGAGTGGGACACAACTTTAAAGATTCTCCTCAAAAATAATCAAGTTAAATCTAAGAGAATGTTAAAATTTTACATTTGTTTACTGAAGATTGTCATAGTCTAAAGAAATCCATAATTTACAAGATTTGGATAAATATATTAAAAATGACTCAAAGACAGAGACAGTCAGGTGGATTTGCTGTGGCTGCCATGTTCATTGACCTTTTTGTCAAGCACCAGGTAAACTCATTTTCAAAGAGAGAAAAAAAATCAAGAAGAGGAAGGGAAAGAAATCTCTTATTCCCAATTTGCCATTAGATGCCAGCAGCAACTTGATTCACACTTGAGTTTTCTTTTTCACATTCTGTTTTTAAAAACTTTTAAATGCTTGACATCTTCATACATAGAACAAATTTTAGTTGTTTTATGCTCTATTCCTCTCCTCCTCCCCCTTCTCTCCTTGTCCCTTAATTTAATGAGAGTTTCTTGCCTGAGTATGGTTGGGAGATGGTTTACCAGCTCAAGAGCAACTTACCAGTGGCTACACCACTATAGAAAAGGTCATTTTCTCCTTTAACAACCATCAATTGTCAATAGTATTGGGTTGGTGCAGTTTTTAACTGTTATAGGTCCCTTCCTCATTCATGATGTGATATTGATGAGCTAAGTCTTGTGGTAGTTCATATGCAGGTTGTTACAGGTGCAGTGAGTTCAATAGTACAATGGCTATATCATGTCCAGAAGGCATCTTTTGCCTGCCATAGCTCCTAACATCTGGCTCTTGCAGTCTTCTATGAGGTTCCTGAGGCTTGTTGGAAGTGTGACACAGCTGTGTTATTTATAGTTGAGTCTTCAAGCATCCCGTCTCTCAGCTCTTCAGTCAGTTATCTGTTTATGTCTTGATTGATGCCCATCACAGTAATTAGCTTAACTGGTAAAGGCTGGGCTTAGCACTTGTCTGTAGATATGAACACAAGTAGGAAGAAGTTTGAAAACATACACGATCATTTAGTGGTAGAAGGTACTGCTGGGGTCTATGGCTTCCTAAGGCATAGTCTCAAGATCACATTACAACAACCAAGCATGACATTTCTTTTGTTTGGTTACCCCATAACTGTCATACCACTATTGCACATGTTGCTTGACAGATAGTTATTTTAACTAGCAGGATTCGCAGCTGGATAAAACTATTGATAACTTTTCCCCTCATGAGCCTCATAGCCCCTTCTGGTACTATGAATGTCAGTCAGTGATGAAGAAGCTTCTACCTTAGCACGAAAGTGTCCCGTGACCAAAGTGTATAGTGTCCATCAAGTTGTGATGGACAGCAAAGAGGAATGGCAAAAGCATTTATTGTTCCACAGGCTTCTATGATCTTTGGTTGAAAACACACTGAAAGATATGCAGCAACTGGCTTTGAGGTTTTTATTTAATAAACCATATTTTCTAGAAATCATTATCAGTTCATGGAAGTTACCTCTATTGCAGCTTATTTTTGGTTGTTCCTAATATGCTTATAAATTAGTAGATTTTCTAATGTCTTTTCCATATATATTTGATTTTATTTATCTCTCCTACCTTTTCCCTCCATGCCATATCTTATTTAGAACATTTTTTACCTCCAGGATTTCCTCTTGCATCCCTACAGTGCCCCGTTTTATGTTTCTGGCTTTTATCAGCATTTAATATTAAGCATACTACTCTATCAATTTATATGTAGGATTCACATTTAAGGAAGAATGTCTGGCACTTATCTTTCTGGGCCTGGGTTACCTCACTGAGTATGATATTTTCCAGATTCTTACATTTTCCTACATATTTCATAACTGTTTGTTACTGCTGAATAAAATTATTGGTTTATGAACCAAATTTCTATTATTCATTCATCAGATCATAAATATCAGATCTAGTTCCATTTCCTCTCTGTTGTGAATAGAGCAGCTACAAAGAATGAAACAGAGGTTTTCTATTGCAGAGTTGGTACTTTTAGCTTCTTGAGGCAATCCACTTATTTCCACAGTGGCTGCACAAGTTGACACTTCCTCCGACAGTAAGCAGTGTCCCTTATTCTCACTGTGTTTGTCACTGGTAGATAAGAAGACTACCGAATTTTGTGTGTTGATCTTTGTAATCATCCAATTTGCCAAAAGAGTTAATAAGCCATGAGATTTTTCTGGTAGAGTCATTAGGATCTCCTGCATGGAAACATGTCTTCTGCACATAGGGAAGGGTTGACTTCTTCCTTCCTACTTGTATCCCATTTGTTTTCTTCTCTTGCCTTTTATGTAACTGATATTTCAAATATTGTTTTGAAGGGGCGTGGCACAGTCCATAGTCTTGTCTTTTTTTCTGATCTTAATCAGAATGGTATGTGTGGATTGCCAATTAGCATGATGTTTGCAATGGTGTTTTCTTTCACAGTCTTTATTAACTTAAGCTATGTTCCCGATTTGAGTCTTGCAAAGAGGAACATTTTCTATGTTGAAATTTGTCACATTGCAGTTATTTAGATACCTGGCTAAGTCCCTTTGAAGCCACCATAATTTGGACTGTGAAACTTGAATACAGATGGTTGGGGGAGGGGATACCATTTTCTTCATTGGAGTAACTTCTGGTCAGTTGCCCCTAGTCCAGTAAGGAAGCTGCAATCCATGCTAGGAAAAGAAATTAGTTAGACTGAGTGGACCACACACAGAAAGATAGCACACTGTTAGCTGGAGGCGTTTTTTATATTGTCTTTATTATGGTAAGACAGTCCACCATACCCTCGTTACTCTGGGAATTTTATTAGAAAAATAATGCTGGATTTTGTCAAAGATCATTTTTAATGTCTATTGAGAAGGCCACGTGATTGTTGTCCTTGAGGTCTGTAATTTTCCATTTCAGTTATATCTTTGTTTGGTTTTATAATCAGGATAATACTTGCTTTATAAAGAGTTTGCAATCATTCCTTTCTCTTGTTTTGTGGGGTTATTTCAGAATAATCAATGTTAGCTCTTTAAAATTCTGGTGGCATTCTATGCAAAATCCATCTGAATCTGGCCTTTTTCAGTTGTGCAGTTTTTAACCACTACTTACATCTCATTGCTTTTTATAGATTTGCTTAAACTACTTCATTATGTCTTAACTTCGGTATGACATACTTCTAAAAATTCATTCATTCTGTTTTTCAAATTTCAGTTCATTAAAATATAGAGTTGTAAGGTATTTCCTTATTATCTTCTGGATTTCACTGGTAACTGTTGCAAGAGCCCCCTTTTGTTTCTAATTTTAATAATTTGTGGTTAACTTGTTTAAGGGTTTGTCAATCATGCTTGTCTTTTCAAAGAATCGGCTCTTCATTTCACTGATACTTTTCAATCATTCCTCTTCTGTTTTCATTAATTGCTCCCCTGTTTTTAGATATTTCTAGGGACTTGGTTTGTTCTTAGTTTTGCAGTCCTTAGGGTACATAATTAGGTTGTTTATTTGAGAATTCTTTCATGTTTGAAGATAGACTCTTCACTAAGAACTTCTGTCTTAGAATTGCCTTCCCGGTATCACATAAGATTTGATATGTTGTGTGCTCATTACACTTAACGCTATTTAAATCTTTTAGTGATTCATTTATCATTTCAGTAGTGAGTTATATGATTTCCATGAGTTTGTATATTTTCTTTAATATTTTGCTTATTGTTATGTAGTTTTCTTCAATTGTGATCAGATAGAATATAAGAAATTATTTCAATTTTCCTGCATTTGTTTAGACTTGCTTTGTGTCCTAAAGTGTGATCAATTTTGGAAACTGTTCCATGGACTGAGGAAAAGTACGTGTATTTTGTAGTGTTGCATAGAATGATTTGTTGGTGTTTGCTAGGTCCATTTGACCTGTAGTATCATTTTACATTTCTTTATTTTGCCAGGTTGTTCTATCTACTAATGGGGCTAGGGTATTGAAGTCATTACCTGCTACTCTTTTGGATTTAATTTGTGATTTTGTTATTTGTTTTATGAAAATGGGAGAGCTATGTTTGGAATATATATATATATAAAATCTTCTTTATCTCTTCTGACCAAATTCTTGATGTCTATTTTGTCAGATATTAGAATAGTAACTCCTGCAGTTTTTTGTTTAGTTTATAATCTTCTTCTTCCTCCTCCTCTTCTTCCATTTGTTTGAAAGACCCTTTACAATCCTTTCATACTAAGATAGTGTCAACATTTGATGGGTAGATATGTTTCTTGGAGGCCAACAAAAGAAAGATCTTGTTTTATAATCCAGTCCACTATTCTGTGATTTGTTATAGGCAAATTAAAAGTAATAATATTCAGAGCTGTTATTAAAAGCTGTATATTGATTCTTCTAATGCTATTGTTGTTATAGTTTTTGGTGTTTTAAGTCTCTTGTGTGTAACGCTTGTTTAACCTGATCATGTTTCTCCGTGTAGCAGTTTGACCATGTTTATTTTCTCTGCAGTCTGAAGTAATCTTTCCAGCATGTTCTGTGGGTCTTGTTCATAAATTCCTTCAGCTTGCTTTTGTAATGGATAGTGTGTCTTTTTCCATCAATTATGATAGGTAGTTTTGCTGGGTCTATTAAGCTAGATGACTATTGTGAGTTTTCAAAAACTTAAATCTTTCCAAGCTCTCAGGTTTCCACTGAGAAAGCAAGAGTACGCAAATGAGTTTGGGCCTTATGATGGGTGCCTCTTCATTCTTTCAGTTCTGTGTGCACTTTCTGTTCTCTGTTTTGTTTTACTTGTGGTATGACATGGGGAGTTTATTCTCTGATACTGTCTGCTAGATGCTCTGTGAGTCTCTCTGTCTGGATGGGATCTCTTTTCTTAGATGTGGAAAATGTTGTTCTAGGACATTACCAATAACATTTCCCTGTTGCTTTGACATGAATTTATTCTCTTTCTTGAAAGGCTGTAATTTATAAATTTTGCCTCTTCTTGGTGTCCTAAAGGCCTTGCATATTATGCTCTTAGGCTTTTAAAGTTTTCTCATTGTCCTTGACTGTGGGATTCAACACCCCTGTCTTGTATTCAAGTCCTGATATGCTACCCTCTACACAATATATTCTACTGGTAAATCTTTCTACTGAGGGGGGGCTGACAAGAATGGAAATAGTGCAATACTCATGTATGTAATTCTCAAAAAAAAAAAACACACAATGAAACCTATAGTACGGAATCCTTGACTCTAGTGGAAAATTCCATGCTTCAAGTTTATTACTTTTAAATGTTATTTCTGAACACTAGTCAAACATTAGTCAAAACACTCAAGATCATTTGCCAACAGGTGCATTCATGACATGGTGGAAATTTTGCATCATCCAAGACTGATGCAATCACTTAACTTTCAAGAGAGTGATATACTGTTTTGTTCTTTAACAATACACAACAAACTTCCTTTGTTCAGATTCCTCTCCTAAATACAGTGCTGAAGTTTTGTCTAGGTCTAGTGTTCCTAAGCACAGAAACTCTCACTTGCTGAGTTGGAAGTACAGTTAAGTTTAATAACATTCCATCTTGCTATTAGTCAAAAGATAAGTACTAAAGAGCCAATCAATAACTGAACATGGGAACATAACCCGTAACCTCAGTATTTGGGAGATGGAAACAGGAGGATTAGGAGCTCAAGACCAAGACCTGCTCCACAGCTAGCTTGTGACTGACTTGGACAGCATGATATCCTGTCTTAAAATACCAGAGAAAAAGAGAAAAGAAAGGAAGAATGAAACATATCTATTAAATAGTGCTTGTCATTTGGGGAATTGACTGGCAAGTTTCCCTGAAAATTAATGATTAAATAATTGCTAATTAGTACACTCCGTGACTTTATAAAACACACCAATATCATATACAACTCAGAGATAGATTGAGTTTTCTTGTATATTAAGTATTAAGCAATGAAATTATTTTCACTTTTCATTTTAATAACTTTTAAACATTTAAATATTACTTATGTGCATGTGTGCATATGTGAGTGCTTAAACTGTGTGTGCTAGTGTATGTAAGGGCCAGAAAAAGACGTGGGCTGCCCAGGAGGCAGGAGTGAGCTGCCTGATAGAGGTGCTGGCATCCAAACTCAGGTCTTCTGGAAGAACAGCTAGCCCTCTTAACTCCTGAGTTATCGATCTAGTCCCTTAATTTTAACCTGTAAACCCGGTTTTAAAATGTGGGTAAAATTACTGACACTTTTTCAAGTTTTCTTCCTCTGTGGGTCCGACTGCCTGGTTTTCCTGCTGTTACACCAACTTACTGACAGTTCTTTCTCCCATCCCACTGAGGCTGCTTCCTGAAGTTGGAAGTAATTCGTTTACTGCAGAGACCTTTGAATTCCTCTTCAGGCTATAGCTTTTTGTTCATTTATTGAAGGAGTTACTTCCTGCCTCAAGTGCACAGACTTTATCAAATGTATTTCTATTACTGTCACAGACTCTCTCTTTTCCTAATTAGCTCCGCAAAAATCTGTGCAAACACTGACTGTCAGGAAATGAAGCTTTCTTTGCTTGCAAACATGCTTACAGTGCTTTCCAGAAAACACCTGTAAATGCTCATTCATCCTGATAGAGAGACGTAATTGAGCATTTTAAGTTTAGTCAGGGCGATAAAATAATATATGACCTAATGTCACTATTATTTAAAACCCTGGGTTCTAAGATTATTTATTTACTGTTCTTATTAAATAGCTGGTAGGGCTATTATAAAGCAAAGACAGGTAGAAAAGAACTACACTGAATTCTAGAATTCAAAGCGAATTGTAGATTGTATGAAACATTGAGAAAAATATTCTTAATTTTTTATTATAACTTAAAGAACCATTTAAATATCTAAGACAACAATAGATAGTCAATTCAACATAAAATAGTTTTGTCTAAAAGCTAAGAGAAGCAATTGAAATCAAAGACACTAAAAACAAAAACAAGAATACTGGTAAGTTTTAGAGAATGAGAAACTGCAGACGGCATGTCCCTGTATAGGACTCCTATATTAAACCCACCCACCCATGACTCAGGGATCATTGCAGAAAGATTGTAAGAGCCAAGGTTGATGCGTGAACATAAGGCAATAGAGACTTTCAAGCACCTGAAACTTGCTCATATAAACTTGCAACAATGGTGATAACATGCACAAGACCCATGCCGACTCAATCAGACAAAAACCCAGCACACAGCAAGGAAAATGGGTAGCCAGCCACAGACCCAGACTAGGAACTATTGACAGTGGATTACTCCTGGGTAAAGGGGAGTGGATCCTTAAGATCACTTGATGAGCTAACCAGACTCAAATGGATGAACTTGCACTGAAGAACAAATGCTTGATTGGACAGGACTTAACATATATGACAAAATGCATGAACTCTCCTGAGGGAGAGGACATGGATGAGGGGTGGTCTAAATTTGATTGGGAATTATATGAAATCCACAAAAACTCAATAAAGAATATTTTTTTAAAGCAAGAATACTGAATGCCAACTAGGTGGTGAATCCTCAGATGACTGCATATTGTCAGTTGAAATATTTTCAAATGCTGAAGAAAATATTGGTTTTAATCACATAATTACATTACGATTAGACATCATATCACGTTGAAGAAGCAAAAGTGTTGATGTTTAGAGCAGCGTGTAATCAATTTATAAAAATTCTAAAATGATCAGATTAAGTAATATTTGAGAACTTAAAATTGGAGAATTTTTAAAAAATAGCCAACTTTCATTACTTAAAGACAGATAAAGCCATACTCTTAAAGCCTTGCTGCAAACCTTGTTGGAGGGATCGCTTCTGGCTTTGGTTGCCTTATGACCACAAAGCCATGAACTATCACAAGGGCTGTAGCCAGCACATGGAGGACTCCGAGGCACTCCTGGAGGAGCTGACCAGCCATGGCTGCTGTCTCAGGCTAGCCTGAGCCTATTGACACACAACATGATCAAGAGTAATTTTCCATTTTAGAAAGATGTAAGAAAAATACGAAGAAGAACATGAGCAAAGTCACCCGCAAAGCCCTGTATTTTCTAGCCACATCTGTCCTTTCATAAAACAAATTTGCCTGCTAGTACTCCAGGGTGGTTTCTGCCTCTGTTTTTGTACGAAGTCCTTGAGCCCATGCTGCATTGTATTTTATCACCAATATAAAGCAGGCTGTGGAGGCCTACACATTCATTACATGTGAGGACTGCAAAGCCTGCACGGGCTAGCTTTGAAAAAGAGGGTTCTTATTCCTAAATATACAAGCACAATTAGTTAAAGTAATAGAAAACACCCCATATTTTGGGATTTTGTGGCTATTCAGGCATTGATATAATTAGTTATTTAAGAAAACTGGCATTATACTGCACACTTCGGTGGGAAGGTGTGAAATGCTTTGCCATGTGATATTGTTTTTTGCAATAATTTTTAAATATCATGCTAAAAATTGAGGAAGCAAAATAAAAATTAAGTCATGCAATTTTATAAAAATAAAAAAATTCTCAAAGCAAGTGATCAATTAAACGGAAAGTTAGCCTACATAAGTAGTGAAAACATTATTCAACATAATTATAAAGAGATCATACCCAAAATACAGTAGCAATTCACAGAACCCAATAGCAATGAAACCAAATAAACAAAACCAAATACTTGTTTACAATTAAAAAAATATACATGGAAAGGTGTTCCACATCTCTAATTAATAAAGGAATGCAAATCAGAACCAAAATGAGAGCAAAACCCTGTTGAGGTTTCCCTTCACACCTCAGAGAAGGCTCAATAAAATAACAAGTAGGGGGTCATATGGGAGAGATGTATTTAGCTTGTTTTGGAGGACCCTCCATGCTGAGTTCTACTGTGGCTTACCACTTTGCGTTCACCAATGGTGAGGTGAATAAACGAATTCCTTTCCACACAATTTGGTCAGCATTTGGTGTCAATTGCTTTCCTCTTCCCAGCCATTCTAACAAGAGTAGGAAGTGTCAAATGAACTCCAATTTGCATTTCCATGATTGCCAAGGATTGCGAACATTGTTTGAAGTGGATTCTAGCCTCCTGTCCTTCTTCTTTTCAGAACTCTCTGATCATATCTAAAACCCATTTTTAACCGGGTTGATTGTTTTCTCCATATTTTAATATTTGAATTCTTGGTGTCTTCTGGATACTAATCCTGTAGTGGATATACCATTGTTGGTGATTTTAGTTTCATACAGTCGTATGTTTCTGCTGTTGAAATTAAGGCAGAGAGGGCTAGTCGGAATGATCTTAGGTGTGTTTCCTCCATTTCTTTCTACCTATCTTGAGTTTCCAGTTTTAGACTGAGGTCTTTGAACCACTTGGGATTAATTTCTGGATAGGGTGAAAGAAATGGGTCTAATTTCATTAGATACTCTGACATTCAGTTTTCGTGACACCATTTGTTAAAGATGGCATCTTTTTCTCCAGTGTGCATTTTGGCAACATCACTGGAAATTAGGTTTCTTTGATTATATAGACTTAGTCCAAGTCTTCCATTTCATTGATGCTGGAATCATGCTGTTTTTATCACCATGGCTCTATTGTGTAACTTCAGGTTATTATTCGTATTATTCATTTTGCTCAGAATTTCTTTTTCTATTTATAATCTTTTGTTTTTTGCATATCATTGTTAAGATTTATGTTTCTATTCTTGTGGAGAGTGTCATGGATTCATATTATTGAGTTTGTATTAAATATATATGATGCTTTGGTTAAGATGGTCATTTTCAAAATATTAATTCTACCAATTGAAGAACATAGGAAGCCTTATCACCTTCTCTTGGCTTCCCAGATTTCTGTCTTCAGATAATTAAAGTTTCCACTTTATAGGACTTTCTCTTCTTCAGTTTGGTTTCTTTCAAGGTATTTTTTAGGCTACGGTAAATGCAGTTCTTTCCCTGATTTCTTTCTCACCCTATTTATATTATATGTGTATATATATATATATATATATATACATACATATATAAAGAATACTGATTTTTGTATGTTATGATTCTGTTGCCACTTTACTGAAAGTGTGGATTAGCTCCAGAGGCTTTTTGGTGGGTGGAGTTTTTTTTCTCTTATGTTGTCTTGTCATCATCATGTCATCTTCAAACAAGAATCATTATACTTCTTCCAATTTGTATCCCTGCACTTTCCTTCCACTTTCATTAAACTGGTTAAGCCACATGACCAAGCTGTGTACTCCTGGCCATACACCCAAAGGACAGTATATCCCATTACAGAGACCCTTGTTCATGTGTTCATGGCCACTCTATTTATAATAGGAAATGGAGACAGCCTAGACGTCCATCAACTAATGAATGAATAATGGAAATGTAATACATATACAGTGGGATTTTACTCAGAGGTAAAGAAAAAATGGATGGAACTGCAAAGATTACACTGAGTTATGTAAACCAGACCCAGAAAGATCAAAACACATGTTCTCTTTCATATGTGCAATGTAGCTTCAAATCTTTAGGCTTGTGAGTTTAACTTAGAGTACGTCTAGAAGCAAGAAGACTAGAAAGGAGTCTACTAATTGTAGACAGATAGCAGAATTCAGGCAGTATGAAAACAGAAAAGAGGACGATGGGAAGGATTTATGTGGTGATGGGGATGAGAGAGCAGGACTGAGAGGGGTATAAGGAAGGGACAACTGGCATTAAGGATGCTTCAAAACACCACATGGAATCCTATGATTTTATAAGCATCCTAAACATACACGTATTAAAAAGAAAATCGAATTGGAGTGACCCTATACAGAGTGAAAATGCCCCTTTCAGGTTATCAAACAAAAAATTCATCCAGTTACTTCCTCTCAAGTTACTGGTCAGGGGACTCCAGAGACCTTCAGATCAATCCAGACTATAGCCATCGCTCTTGGTGACACAACAGAACTTGATTGTAAGAACCTGTTACTGAGGGCATCATGCACTTTATCACAGGTCATGGATAACAAGCTGCAACTGATCTGGAAGTTTCCTCACTCCTAGCTAGTTTATATCATGTCAAAAGTTGCGTTCAAGCTAGTGGGAGAGTAAAATCATCAGCATAATACCTAGCAGTGACCCCTGTGAGCTACAATAACGAAGAGCCTGGAAACTAAGAACAGTGGGGCAACACGGTGTGACTGTCATGCGGGTGAGTAAACACTTTCTGATTGCATTCAAGGCCTGCTCTTCAGAAGAAAACTCACATCGAACATAGAAAATATTGCTAAGAATCTGCAATTGGGCAGGTCATATGCTGTGGAGAAGAACCTATTACTGTTACTTGGTTAAATGAACATGGCATCAAACCCCTTTCTGAATACTTACCTTTGTACCTAAATGTTGATTCAGTCATCACTATTCAGCAGCGAAGCTTCTTATTACAGTGGACAGTGTTAACTCGGGAATGTACAACTAATCAAAATGCAGAGAATAAGTGACTGTACACTGCTCAGTGCCAAATGAGACATCAGTATCATCTCTTTCCTATCCACACTCCAAGGCTTAGGGACATCAAGGAAGAAGTGGGTGGAAGATTGTAAAAGCCCAAGGGCCAGGAGGAGTATTGTGGAATAGTGTTTTCTGGCCATAACAGAATCATTATCCTCATGAACTTAAAGCAACGGTTGCTGTCTATATATGACCTAAGCAAAATCAAGTCGATCAGCATTCCAGCATTGTGGGGAGCTGCAATGGATGACTGCTGAGGGAGGGACAGTTCCCTTGGTGCTGTGGCCTCTCACATGCTGCCCACAGTTCAACAGCAAACCTTCTATCCATGCATATGGAAAGAAGAAAGAAAGAAAGAAAGAAAGAAAGAAAGAAAGAAAGAAAGAAAGAAAGAAAGAAAGAAAGAAAGAAAGAAAGAAAGAAAGAAGTTGGGGAAGGTGTTGGGGAGTCTGTAAGAAATTAGATGGGAGAAGGTAAGGGATAGATATCAAAATACATTGAAGATATGTACTAAATTCTCAAACAATGGATGAAAAACAAAAGTCAAGGTGTAACTGGTGTTGCAAACAGTGTGGAAAAGTGAATGTTAATCACTATTGGTGAAAATGAAAGTTGTTGACCATAAGGGAAGAGTATATGTTGATTTCTCAGAAAGTTACAAACCAAAATACATTTTTTTTTTACCTCTGAGTACACAGTCTAAAGAGAAAAAATAAATAAGCACCCCATAATAATACCTGAATTCCCAACTTCATTTCAGAGACTGTCACAATATGCACAACCAAAGTTCTATCAACAGTGAACACATAAATATGTGGTACACACACGCACACACACACACACAGTGTGAATGGTTATTCTGACCTAAAAATGCACACTGCCATTTGTGGCAATATGGGTACACTTGAAGAAAATGAAACAGTAGCAGAAAAATGATTACTGAATATTTTACTTCCCGGATCAGTGTAATAAATGAATAAATGTGTTGCTATTAAGAACAAGATGGAGTAGATGCCATTATCAGAAAAATAAAAGTGTTGTTAACAAACTGGTTAGATTTCTTTTGCTCAACCCAGATAAGAGCCAACGACAGGAGCTCTTTGGGCACTGGCCTTTTGGAAGCTTGGTTTTGCTCAGTATTTGCCAGTAGCAAGAGGTGGCAATGGCCGTGCCAGCTCTCATCCAAGCCTTCGGTATTAAAGTCTTAGCTCCATGAGTGTTACAGCTCTTGGGTAGGGCAAGAATGTCAGAACCATTTTTAATATCACTTTTCTTTATTCTTGAAAATTTCATCTACACATACTATGAAGCATGCACATATCCGTCCCTCATTGTCTCCCTTCAAATCCTTCAAACATGCCCCCTTTACAACCTCATGTTTGCATATATGCATATTCCATTAAGTCCAGGTAGTGCTTCCCATACGTATGGACATGGGGCTATCCATCCACCGCAGCCTGAGAAATCTACCAGTGGCCACACGAGAGGCTCAGGGTTCTTATCTCCTGGTAATGGCAAGCGCTGAGGCTTCTAGGCAAGCCTGGGTATTGGAATTCCTCAGCCCTTGACAGTGGCCACTGGGACAGTTCACAGTCCAGCTGTGCCTGAGTCATCTAGCTTGAAGGCTGGCAGCTGTCCGGACCTCTTCCAGTTTCTGTCCCTGCCTCCTTACGGCCCTCGTTCCTTCTGTAGCCCCGCTGTCTGTCCTCCCCTCTTCCACCACCCCCTCACGCTCGCTCAGATGACTGCTCGAACTGTTCAGCTGTGATATCTGGCTGCCTCTGCCGTTCGGCGTGCTGAGCGCCCAGCCGTCTCGGTAGCTCTCCCTCTGCCGTTGTTGCCATCACTGTCTCAGCCTTTGCCGCTTTGTCCTTTGTGTTGCCAGATCAGCCTGCACTACTAGATGTAAACAAGGACACGACCTCAAAAACATATATTTCTTTGTGCCCAGCGTTGCAGCGGCAGGGGAAGCGGCGTAGGACTGGTGTCTCCAGCTAACTCAGGGAGTGAACAGCTTCTGTAGTTACCATAGAAGGGGTGATACCTCACTTGTGATCAAAGGTTCCTATTTGCACCTCTCATGACTCGCCACACCAGTTATCGTTGTCTCTCTCTCTGCCAGGTCTTGGGGGGAAGAGCTTTGTCTTTGGTATTGCGGGGCATTCAGTTCACTGAGGCTGTAACAGCAAACATTCTGATGCAAACTGCAGAAACAGCCCTGGCTACGTGCACCTTCAGGAGCCAAAGCAATCGGCTGCAGTCGTTTGATGCTCTTCTGAAGGGGTTTGCTGTGTTCAGAATAGCTGGTTTCCCCCGCATTCTGTGGTAGAGCTGCTGGCTGCTTGTCTAACAGTCCTTTTACTCAAGGCAGCCAGGGCAGGAAGAGAGAGGGCAAGAGCAGCTAAGCAGGGGGTCCTTCCACCAGCATCCTTGTTTACTTACAGGAAAATGGACAGCAGAGGGAGGACTCACAATAAGAGCTCAGGGAGTCACACCAACACCAACAGTGATTTAGACAGATTTTTAACTGTACTGTAACAATGCTTAACATCTGCACAGAGCCACAGGAAGAGATGGTTCCCCCACCTCTGTCTCCAAAGAACATACAATTGATGTGACGCAGAAAAATTAATACAAAGAAATTAATAAACAACAAAAGGACTACACTTAATAAATGTGCTATATAATAAAATTTACTACTTGCTATGGGAGCAGAATTTAAGTGTATTTACTTTATACAAAAGGGGGACAGGAATAGATTTATTTACTTGTCAGGATCATTTAATAATGTTTATCCAAATATAATACTACATGCCTTAAATGCATAGAATACATAGAATACATAGGCAACCAGAAACCTTTAATGAGTCGTCACCTCAAGGTGGAAATATGACTGGATTCTCAAATATATCCTTGCCTCATTTCTACAGCTCTTTTTGTTAAACATCACCATGAAAGACCCACGCTCAAATACTTAGAATAGTTTCCCCTCATTCATGGCCCTTGATTACAAATATAATGAAGAATTTTCAGTATTCAAAAAGTATCCTCCCAAGCTGGGTGTGGAAGCCTGCTACCCTCAGTGAACAACAAAGAGAATCTGCCTCAAGCCAGGTGAAGGGTGACAACCAGCATCTGACCTTGTCCTCTGACCTTCCCACACGTGCTGTCCAGCCATATGTGCACCTGGCTGTGTACACATACATAGATACATCACACACACACACACACACACACACACACACACACTATTGCCCTAAAATTCTATCAGATGTCCAAACCTGACTTAAACTGTAGGAAACTTCATCTTTCCTTTAAACTCACTCATCCCACAGTCCTCCACTCTCGGATATCCAGACCAGAGCATGAGAGTAATTTATGACTCTTAGCTTTTTCTCACAACTGTGATCCAACCTGCCAATCCCATCAGATACTGCCATAATGTATTCATAATTTGGTCACCAATATCTTTATTGATGGTCCCCATGCCAATAAAGCTCTCTGTAGGAAAATGTTTATTACGTGCCTACTGTCATTTTCAGTTCACAAGGCAGGTTATCACACAACTTTTCAAAAATCTTTCCAGTGAGGGACTTGAGAGATGCTTCAGGAGTTAAGAGCCCTGACTTCTCTTGCAGAGTACCTGGGTTCAGTTCCCAGCACCCACATGGCAACTAACAGCCATCATAACTCTGGTTTCAGGGGACCCAATGCCCTGCCTACTTCAGTGAGCATTGCAGGCAATATACTCAGACACATAAAATAAAAACAATAAATAAAATATTTTTTGAAACAACCTTCACACATAAAGCTCACAGAACATAGAACAAGGAGTAGAGAGAACACCAATGCATCTCTCAACCCTCATCAATGAAGCCCCCTCATGCACAGAGGGCCAGGAACACAAAGGCCACAAATGGCCAAAGCATAGAGCCTGTGCATTCTTGGACAGGATTCCTGTATTAAACTCCATCTACCTAGGGGTCAGGAACCATTATGGAAGAAGGGACAGAAAGATTGTAAGAGCCATGGAGGAGGCACGTGACCATACGGAAATAGGGTCCTGAGAGCAACTGGGTTCCTTCTGATAGGAACCTACAGCAACGACGTCAGCATGCACAGATTCATGCAAACTCAAGCAGACAAAAACCCAGCACAGAACTGTGGGATGGGCAGGGGTCCCCAATCTCAGTTGAAGAATTATTGGCATCTGATTAATGCTGGCTGAGGAAAAGCAGATCTTAAAAGGAAGGAGTCTAGGTAGGCTGACTAGATATCAGTGGAACTTTCACTGAGGGATGCCTGAGATACTAATTGACACCATAGATCTTAACACAAATCACAGAATGTATGAATTCTAGTGAGGGGCCTACTGTGGGAGGGTAGCAATGGAGAAAGGCATATGAAGATGACTAAGTTGTTGTGTATAAAGTAAACAAAACTTAAATTAAAAATCTAAAAAAAAAAAAATCCAAACACAAAAACAAATAGCTGCCAGTGACTTTCCAGCACAAAAATAGTTCTGGAGAGGAACCTTTGGCTCTAACCCTGTGTCAAGGTCATTGGGCCTTTGTTTCCCCAGTGGGCGTTCTCATGGCTTGTACTGCGTCCGTGCTCAGCTGACTTTACTCCTGTTTGAGGAGCTCACAGGAGCAAGCACACCTGTATTCCCTCTTCGGGAAATTGGTAGCTGTCTGTGTACCTTCCTGAAGCTTGCGTCTACAAATACATTCATGGTGGGTGTCATTACCTCTTTGTGGTCTTTTCTCAGATATTTTATTTAAAACAACCTCCCACTGACATTCTTCCTCTATTTTTGTTTCAAAATCTTTTAAATCATATTCCAGGATAAATATTTAATTAGGAATTTGTTGATTTTTTTTCTGCCGTGTTAAGATACTGTGTTTTGGTTATAGCATTCTGGCTTATTTTATGTTTTTAAGGAACCACTTTCATATCTGATATATTTCATATTTCACTTCTGTCTAACAGTAAAATGTCAATTGTCATTCTACAGAAATAAAATAGAGAATTTGAATAAAAGTTTTTATAATGACAAGAATAAATCAGTGAATCTTCTAATATAAATGGTAAGTATATCTACACCTAGACTTGGGAAAAGCACCCAAGTTAGAAACATCAAAGTTTTAAAAGTTGAAATTAAATATATATTTCATAAAATTATGCACATTTTGGGGCATTCCATCACCTATCAATACATGTATACATAGGGTAATATTTTAATCAGATTACCTATGATCATAAATAATATCTGTCATTTCTTTATGTTGCAAAAATACAAAGTCTTTTCTTCCAATTTTTTAAAACACATTTTGCACAACGGTTATCTATAGTTACGGTCCAGTTGGCAGTCCAGAACACCAGAACTTCTGTTCTTTTCTAATGACTTTATTTCACATTAGTTAACTTGTCCCTGGCTTTCTGACCTCTGGCTCTTCCTGAGCCTCTCCTAATCACCATTTTGTATTCAACTTCTGACATTAAATTTTCTAAACTCTGCCTGACTGAGGCCAAGCAGTACTTGTCTTTCTTGCTTACATTATTTCCTTTAGGACAATGATTCCTCTTTTATTCAAATGTCAATGACAGAATTTAATTTGTTTCATTGGTGAATAATATTTTTGTGGAGCTGAAGACCCAGACATTTCATATTTCACATATCACACTGTTAGAACATTATAGGAATGACTTTTATAAATTAACATAATATGGACTCATGACTTTTATTTAACCCCAGCAAAACCAGACACCCTTGTGTTTTGTGGCCTGGGAACATGATTTTGTTGCTTTGGCAAACTCAATTTGGTACTCCACTGAAAAATATAATCAGTGAATGAATGTGGGTGTGGTTGAGAATTAATATATGAAAGCTCTGAGAGGTGGTATGCTTTTCTCCATTGTATACTGTAATTTTGAAAGGATGATTGACCTTGGATGGATGAGATACTCTAGAATTAAGGTGGAAAAGGACAGATGGTCTGATACAATTAGGGTGAAGCCAAGTTTGTACTTCCCCAACTGAAGTTGGAGAAACCACTTGGAATAAAATTATAGGTCAGGGCCTTATTGGGGGACACAGTATCAGAAACAGAATTCCGAAGTCAGTATCACAATTCCAGGAGACAGGTGGCTCCAAATGAGATCTGGGCAACGGATGTCTTCCAAGTTTGGGTCCACTCTTAAAATTTTTTAATTTTAAAAATTTCATTTTTTTAAACTTAAAAATTTCAAAAAATTTAAGCATCAGGCTTTTGTTCAGGCACTTATAGTGTTGGCCTAGCAACACTGCACTGCTGTACTCCAAGTGAAGAAGAGACTCCTACTCTGAACTCACAGATCAGTGGCCAAGAAAACCCCAAGGAAGAAGGAAAATTCAGAATGTCTACAATTACACATGCAATTGTGTAGCAATGAGAGCAAAGTTTTCCTTGATACTTCCCATTGGAGTGCTCATGGATAGATTCCTGAAAAGGTCTAGAGGAAAACACAATTTGGGACATTCACAGTCACACCACAGGGTACATGGTACGAGAACAAGCACCAGACTTCTTGAGGGTGTGGACGGTTGGGCATTCGTAATTCTTTTTTCGCTTTCTGCTTTTCTTCGTTCCTTACCAGACCTGGGATGTAAGGAACTGTGCTCAAACTTTATTTTTCCTTTTTGTCTTTCTGCTTTCACTATGGTGATATCTTTATCTCAATAATCCTGTGCACGTGCATGGAGATTAATGAATTTACTTAAATGAATTGGAACTAAATTGATCAAAGCAAGTTTGTAAGCATTTAAACGTTGTTAAATATTTTCCTTGGTATCACAACCATAGGATCTTTAATTTGGCATATTGAGGAAAAACTGAGGACAAATTACGCTGCTTCTTAGAAATAGTTCAGTTGAAGCATTTTGCTCTTTGAGATTCAATTAAAGCTGATTACTTTCTCTAGAGGAAAAAAATGTATTTCCTAAGAATTGCATTTTCTAGAACCTCATGGACCTCCTCTACCTAATTCTCCTGCCTTCCAATGAGCGTCCTTCCCTGGAGCAAAAGGCCATGGAAGAAACTAACCAGAATCAGTTGTACCTGTTTCAGCATTTGCTAGACCGAAGATGCAAACATCCTGAATGTCCAAGTCTGTCTCTCTGAGATTCAAAACACTTTCACAGTCTTGTTTGTGACATAATGCTGTCTCTTTAGAGGAAGAATTTATACTTTGCACAATCATGTTTACCTACAAATTATAAATTTAAATTAAAAAGCTTAAAGGGATTTTTAAAGACATTTTAATAGGTTAGCCCATGAAGAAGTGAAGACTGTCCTTAACTTAGAATCACAAGAAGTTGCTTGTGCTTATTGCTCGCATAATAAGTTCATGAGATTTATGAATGGTGGATCCTTGCACTGACAGGATCAATTTAACCACTCAAAAATTTAAGTTAAATAAAAATTTATCAAGTACAGTGTATTATAAGCCAGAATGGTGAGTGCAACCACTCCAAATAAGCTATGCCTTCTTTAGTATCACTAAGAGGAGGATACGATACAGGAAAAGACGTGTCTTGTCAGTGAAATTAAGCAACTCTATCTGGCAAGGCCTCTTTCATGGTCCTGCACTAGGGGAGAAATATAAAGCTCTAGAGAGCAGAACAAAGAAAATTTAGACAGGGGTTTCAAGAAACCCTAGCCTGTATGTGTTTGATCTAGATCTCAGATTTTGCACATTCAAGCCTGGAATGAAGTTTAACCAGAGAATAAATTGGACCCTGATGGAAAATATCATATTAAAAAGATGATATTTTTGTTTGCCTCCATTTATAGACACGGGTTAAAAATTGTGAGTATAAGCCTTCAAACCTCTTATCACCTTGAATCTAGTCAGGGAGAAACTCAGGTTAAGCGACAATAAATGTAGATACATTTGGTGGCTTTATTCTCCTTGAATAACAGTGTGAGCTGCCAAATATTCATGAACTTACATAAACATTTACAGTTTTCATCCTTTCAGACTCAAGTGTTCTGATTCCCAATGTAAGACCATTCAGATGAATTTTAAAAGAAGCCAGTTTTGATAGTTAGCAAATTGTCCTGCACTGTTTTTAATTCAATGGAAAAGCTTGCACTGAAGAATGGATTCATCCCACCTACCCAAGCCTTTTTAATGTCAAAATATCTTCCAGAAGCTCTTGAGATATGGTGAGCTTCCCCCACCCAAGACTCAGTAACCAAAAGGAAGATGAAATCATCTATATAATAAAAAATATTATAGCCTTGAGAACAACTAAGGAATATAATGTTACCAACAGAAGTTAATATTACTTCATGATATAAGACACCAAAGAAAATCAACATAAGAGAATCTCTGTGTTCCTCTCTCTGGAAATCATCATAGACAAGACAAAGTCCTCCCTAGCTCAATATAGAATTTCCTTATCACTATAGTTGAAGGAAAATTTTTATATCTCCAGAAACTTGTGAGAACCAATTTAAGCTGGAAGTGACTTAATATGGTAATTGACAATCCAGCTCCCTGCCTATCTCAAAAATAACAGAAAATTTGCTTATTAACTTTAAATATAGCATAAAACATTTAAATCCCTACAAACTTCTGGTGACCTATATTAAAATATATAGGTTTTATCCTAGATCATTCAAATTGGATTTTAAAGAGTTTTGTTTGCCCAAATGCTATTGACAAATTCCTATCATAATAAGATTTTAGCTACTCCAAGAAATTCTAGCTTTAGCTTAATTAGTGCAATTTGGTTTGGTCCTCAATTTTACCTGTGGGATCCTCTTTAAACATATTTTGATTCAATGTTAGGTAATTCAATTTGGACAGAAAAAGTTTTGTTTGACCAAACATTATTAATACATATTATATTGTCAAATTCTCATTATGGCTTATTTTTAATTACTCCAACTAATTTCAGCTTCAACTTATTTGGCACAAGTAGATTACTGTTTACTTTTGTGCAATCAAATACTAATTTGTCATTAGACTCTTATGAGAGGATAAGAGCATTGTTTTAATTCTTTATTGTAAAAGTTCCCACAACAGATAAATTTATTGATTAATATTATTTATTTCTCATGCTAGTAAAATAATTAGTAAGAGAATTTTAGAAGCATGTAAGAATGGAAATATTTTTAATAAAGAAGGATTTACATATGAAGATTATGATGACTAGATGTTTCCAGACTGGAATAGAGAAATAATATTCTCTTTTTATGCTAGGAGTGCATTGAGTAATGTAGTTGACATGAAAACCGAGACTTACAGATGATTTGTAATCTTAGAATTTCTAAAACCAATTTCAAGCACACCTCTATTTAAATCAATGTAGGTCTTGATGTAATCTTTCTATTACAAGATTTCGCTTAAAATATAAAATGTATAATCAAGGTTTAGTTAAGAGATTTAGTTTTGGGTAAATATAGCAAAATTATTATAAAATGCCAGACTGTCATAACTGACCTTTTAAAAAACGTTTAATGACCATTCCAGGAGTTCTCACTCCTGGTATTGTCCTGCAAAACTCTTTATTTATTATTCGCTTAAAAAACTGCATTAAGATTTGCCATTTCTGTGCCCATTTTAAATAGTCATCTATGTCTAATTTTTAAGTAGAAAATTTTCACTGAAGGCATGATCAGTAGTCACATCTTCTATCAATATTGCATAAATAATGCAATACACCTTATTAGAAAATTTTTCCTAATACTTACATATTTCATTTTTTTGGGTATCTAATTAACCTTTATTAAAGAAATAAATCTAATCATTCTGAAGGATTTACAAGCTTTATCAAAAATCTTTATTTATAGCTAGATCCAGGTAACATTTGGCTAAATGTTTATTTAACTATCATGGATATATTGTCACTAATCTTTTTTAACCTCAGATTAGAGTTGTCAGTTCCCAAAAAGATAACATTAAGTTCTCAACAGCTTTCAGAAATCCAGTTGACTTCAGTCTTCCCTCAGAATTTCCAGTTCAGCTTATTCTTGCAATTTTGCTGCTCTCAAAGGCGTGCACAGTTTACACTGGGCCTCCACAACCGTGGTACCACTCTGACTCCTGTGTTTCAGTCACGACAGCTAGAAGCTGACTTTCAAGCAAAAGCAACTTTCTCATGTATGATTCAGTTTATCTATGTGTTTTTATAGCTACCTTTCCCTTGCAGCAGTGACTAGGCAATTAACTATGTAAGAGTTTAGAATGGTTATTTCTACACAGTTCGGCCAAGCCACACATATTGTGACCCTAAATCAACAAAGAATTCTTTTTATTTCATGGGGCTGATATTATTAATCTTCTGTATTGTCAAATAATTTCAACTCTTTCTACAGATCAGAAAAATTTTTTAGGACAAACTTCCTTTCGCTTCCAAGTGTAATTTCATTACTTCCTACACAAATACTTTATTCTATATATATATATATATATATATATATCCCATTTCTAGTGCACTAACAAAAACTATTTTTTCAGACAGATACAATAAATCAGGTATAGAAGCCACTACATAATGCTGGAGTATGGCACTCTATAACCCCTAGGGAAATACCACCCACGGACAAAACTTCAACTGCCATTTCTGCTGTCAAAAATTCCCTAATTAATTTCTAGAGTATCCTATTCATACTCTATGCTATTAGTATTTATTTCTATTTAAAACTTTGTTCGATGACAAAGTCATTCAGTTTTTATTTCAAAGCCTTTGATCCCTTACAGAATTGTCTTGCCTTCAAAGAAGGAATCATCATGCTAACTGTCTAATTGTCTTTTCAATGATCACAGGTACAAACTCAACAAACTATGCAATCCTGTCCTGACTGCGAAACAGTGGGTATAATCACCTTGAAAAAAGTCAAACCCCAGGTATTTTGTCTTAATAAACTTTAGCAGATGAAAGTAATTGAAATAAATTCCTTTGGTCATCTTTAAATTGGGTAAAATATATGTTAATACTTGTTAAAACTTTGCTTTTGCTATTGCTTAAACACAAAAATCTATTAGAGCTTTTAAAGTACAGGTCAAAATAGTTCTTTGGCCTATGTATCTCAGACTTGTTACCTCTTTTTACCAATTTTTGGAAGTTCGTCTTTCTTATGGCAGTCACTATATTACCCAAATGCAAGCCGTAATTATACTCACCTGCTATTTAAAACTTTAGTGCATAAACAAAAAAGGGGGAATTAAGGATTACCTTCTCAAACCAAATTATACATTACATTTTTAAAAAGGAGCCAAAAACAAATCATACTCTAAATCAGGTAAATTGTTCCTTCTAATGTGACTGCCGCCCAGCAGCATCTACAGGAAAAACATCTTCAAAACTGAGCTTTTTCAAAATTCATGGTTTTATATAAACTAAGTTAAAGATGAACTAATACGTGGATCCAGTTTCTCTTATTAATGGCACCAAGGCTGCACATGCTTGTTTTTTCTGACTAGCCTTCTTGGATTGTAGTATGACTGTTAAAGCCATACCAGAAAACAACACTTTGAAAGAGAAAACAGTTTCCTGAAAGTCAACGTTACAGGAATAGATTCATGCTTCTCACGCCGTCTTCAATGTTGCTCTGCCCACGCCACCTACTCCAGAGACCTAAGATGACATCATGCTGACCTGTGCTGACTCTCCACCAGATTCTCCAGAATATCTGGGAGTACCCCACCACCCAAGACGCCCCATCATCACGTTTCCTGACTGATGAAAGAAAGTAAAGGGGAGCTGAAGGAATGGTTTGCATTAATGGACATAAACTAGAGTAAGGACTGCAAATTAATCCCAGCAAAACCTTCTGTGCTCTTGTGTCTTATGACAGGGATTTCTGATCCCGTTTCCTTGACAACCTCAATTTGTTGTTTATTTAATTTTGAATATTTTTATTGAATTTTTGTGTATTTCATACAGAATATCTCAACCAATCTTAATCATATTTATACCTGGTTCCTTATTTGCACCCTCCCACATCCCTCCCGGAATTCATACACTATGTCATTTGTGTTAAGGCCTATTGTGTCAAGTTAGTGTTCCCGGAGAATCCAAAGTGCAAGTTCATCCACTCAGTTCTAGTCAGCCTATCCAGAGACCCTCCCTTTAAGAAGATGAGCTCTTCATCACACAACAGTAATCAGCCACCAGTATTTCCTCCACCGAGAATGGAGTCTGCTGCCCAGTTCCTCAGTTCCATCCTGGGTTTTTGTCTGCTTCAGTTTGCATGGGTCTTGAGCATGCTGACACTATTGCTGTAGGTTCATATGAATGGGGTCCCAGGAGCCTGTAGGATTCTATTTCCTTATGGTCATGCACCTCCTCCCAGGCTCCTACAATCTTTCTGCCTCTACTTCCACAATGATCACTAAACCCGGGGTGTCTACAGACACCCAGTCTTCACTCTTTGACCATTTGTGGTGTTTTCTGTTCCTGTCACTCTGTTGCATGAAGGAGCATCATTAACAAGAGTTGAGAGATTCATTAGTGTCTTCTTTACCCTTGTTCTATGTTGTGTGAACTTAGGTGTAGCAGTTGCATTATAGATGTGCTGCTTAGACTTGGACAATTCACAAACAATGTCTGTGTGTGGCCAGTAGTAGTACTTTGTAGTTCTCTGTGTCTCATGCAAAACAGCTTCTTTGATGTGTGGTGCCTGGGATACTTGACTGAAAATATAAGAATACATATTTTTCACTTAGAAGTTACATTAGTCTAGGGATGTGAAATTCTTAGGGATCTCTCTCAGATCTATAACTTCTTCAGCCCTGTGTATTTGGCTATGATTACAGTACAAGGTATGAATCCCCCCCCCACTGAGTGGGCTTTAAGGCCAAAGGTAACCATTGATTGCTCCCAAGATAAAAATGTCACTAAGGTATCAGTGTTATATGTTATGCCAGTTATTGATGTAGTTATTTGGTCAAGAAGCTGGTGTTGGGCCATTGATTGATGTTTTCCGTTAGGAGCTTGCTTAGTGCTCTCCAGAGCAATGAGAGATAGCCTTCAGGGGAAGTGACTTTCAGGTCAGTTCCAGTCCCATTGCTCTGAATCCTGTGTCTGAAGTATGTCTGACCTTCAGCAATAGGGCCTTACCTTTAAGTTCTGGGAGACAATCAAGGCCTGTGGCAGTAGCCTGTGTAATTTTGGGAATCTCTTGGACCACCCTGGCCAACAGTTCAGAGAAATGTTTCTCCTGTCGGGCACTGTTTTCTTGCTATGTAACCTTCAGTTATGCACATGAACTCTTGTAGAGAAATTGTATGTGTAATTTGTCATTAAGTTGTTAGACTAAAATGATTCCCTCTGATGTTTTACCCTAGCTAGATTCTCTCTCTCTCTCTCTCTCTCTCTCTCTCTCTCTCTCTCTCTCCTCTCCTTCCCTCTCCCTCTCTCTCTCTCTCCATAACTGCCCCTCCATGTCTTTCGCATTACCATGTCCCCATTTTCCCCATTTCTCCCTTGATAAGACCAGTCTTTTATCGCCCAGCTTTCTCGAGCTCCTGTGTTCCCTTTATCTCCATAGTTCATTGTATAACTCTCTCTCACCCCTCCCATTTAAATACACCTATTTTATCTATTTTTCCCTTAGTAAGACATGTCTCCTACTATTCTTCTCTCTCTCTCTGGTTCATTATTTCCCTTTATCTCCCTGGTTCCTTTCCATTTTCATGGTTCCTATGGTTTCATCAATAATATATACTCACATACAAGGATTTGGTGCTGGAATCCACAAATGAGGGAGACATATGTCATTGTTTTTCTGAGTCTGTATTACTTCACCTAGCACAACAATTTCTAGTTCTATTCATTTAGCTGCAACTGTCATGATTTCGTCTTTATCACTAAATACAACATTATCTACTCATCAGTTGTAGAGCATTTAGGCTTCTTCCATCTCTTAGCCATTGTGAAAAGAGCAGTCACAAACATGGCTGTACAGGTTTCTGCAATAGTCCTTTGGGTTTATGAGGAGTAGTGATGTAACTGGGTAAAATGGTAGGCTTGGTTTTAGCTTTTTAAAAGTTCTCCACACTGCTTTCCACAGGGATTTCAGGAGTTTACAATCTCACCAGCAGTGAATGAGCTTCTCCTTCCCCACATCCTCTCCAGCATCTGATATCATTTATTTTCTTCATCTTAGCTAGTCTGACTGCAGTAAGATGAAATCCTAAAGAAGCTTGAATTTGCATTTCCCTAATCACTGACTATGTTGAGCACTTTTAAAGATGTTTCTTAGCTATTTTTATTTCTTCTTTTGAGGACTCTGCTCAGATTCTTAGCCCATCTTTCAATTGGATCACTTGTTTTCTTGATTCTTTGTTTTTTGAGTTCTTTTTATATTCTGGGTGTTAAACTTTTGTTTTATGTTTCACTGGTGAAGATTTACTTCCATTTTGTTGGTTTTATCTTCACTCCCTTGGTTGTTTCCTTTAACGTACTGAAGCTTTTAGGTTTAAGGAGGTCACAGTTGTTGACTGTTGACTTTAATTGCTGAGCAAATGATGTCCAATTTAGAAAATCCTTTCCTATACCTATATCGTGCAGGTTACCAAAAATGTTTTCTTCTAAGTTTCAGGTTTCAAATTGAGGTATGTGATCCATTTGCAAGGTGAGAGATAAGGGTGTAGTTACATTCTTCTACAGGTAGAGACACAATTTTGCCAGCACTGTGCTGAAGATAACTGTCTTTCCTCCAGTTAGTGTTCTTGGCCCCTTTGTCAAATCAAAATTGCATGTACTCATATTTTGTTCTTCAATTATATTCCATTGGTCTGCAGATCTATTTTTCTGCCAGAACATGCTGTTTATATGACTGTGTAATATAGTTTGAAATCTGGTATAGTAACCCCCCTTCAGTGTTCTTTGTGCTCAGGATTGGTTTTTTTCATCCAAGTCTTTTGTGTTCCCTTATGAATTTTAGGATGTCTTTCTCTCTCTAAAGAATGTCATGAGTAACTTGGTTGGGATCACCTTGAAACTATATATTGCTGTTGGTAGGATGGCCATTTTCAAAAGGTTAATTCTTCCAATCTAAGAGGAGTACTGGAGGTCCTTCCATCTTTTGATGTCCTCTTCAATCTCTTTCTTTAAAGATTTAAAACTTTCATTGTAAAGATCTTTAATGTCTTTAGTGAGGCTTATTCTAAGATATTTTGTGGGTTTTGTGAATGGAAGTGTTTTCATGTACTCTCTTTTCAAATGCTTGTTATTGGCATATAGAAAGGCTACTGATTTTGGTAGATTAATCTTATAACCTGCCACTTTACTGAAATTGTTAATCATTTCTAGGAGCTTTTGGTGGAACTTTTGACATCTCTTAGGTATAATATATCATCTACAAAAAGGGAAAATTTGACCTCTTCTTTTCCAATTAGTTCTCCTTTAATTTCCTTTTCCTGTCTTACTGCTCTGGTAAGAGTTTCAAGTACTATATAAAAAGGAGTGGGGATAGTAGACAGCTTTGTCATGTTCCTGATTTTTAAGGAGAATTCTTCCAGTTTTTCTCCATTTAGAACGATGTTGGCTTTGGGACTGCTCTGTATAGATTTAATTATCTTGAAGTATGTTCCCTCCAGCCCAGTTCCCTCTAGTACTTTTAATACAAAGGCATGCTGAATTTTATCAAGGGCCTTTTCTACATCTATTGAGAGGATCATGTGATTTTTGTCTTTGAGTCCATTTATATGATTTATGACATCTATTGATTTATGTATATAGACTCACTCTAACTCTGGAATAAAGCTGACTTGATCCATGGTAGATGATCCTTTGATGTGTACCTGTATGTGATTTGCAAGTATTTTGTTGAGAATTTCTGTATCAATAGTCATTAAAGATATGGATTATTGTTTTCTTTTTTGGTTGAATCTTTACCTGGTTTTACTGTTAGACTGATGGTGACTTCATAGAAGAAATTTGTGAATTCTCCCTGTTTCTTTCTTTTTGAATAATTTAAGTAATCTTTAAATGTCTGCTAGAATTCTGCTGTGAATTCACTCAGCTCTTTAGTTGGAAGGTTTTGTATGACTCATTCAATTTCCTTATCTACGATGGACCTGTTTAACTTGTTAATCTCATCCTCATTTAGCTTCAGTGATTCCCATGATTTTAAATGTGCATTCATTTATTTTAGGTTTTCAATTTTTATAGCATATACATCTTTAACTATTCCTTTATAAAGTTCTGGATCTTGTCTGCCTGGATAATGTCTGTCTGGATAATGTCTGTTGTGATGTTTCCCCTTTTCATCTCTAATTTTGTTGATTGTGAGTTGTTCTTTCTTTCTTTTGGTTAACTGGGCTAAGGGTTGGTGTATATCATTTACCTTTTCAAAGAACCAGCCTATGGGTTCATTGATTCTTTGCATTGTTTTCTCTGTTTCTATTTCATTAAGTTCAGTTCTGATTTTTTTCCCTTGTCTTCTGTGTTTAGCTTTAATTTGCTGTTGCCTTTCAAGAGTCTTGAGTTGGCATGTCAAATCACTCATTTGTGTTCTTTCTGATTTTTTAATGTAGGAAGTTAGAGCTATAAATGTCCCTCTTAGGACTGCTTTTAAAGTGTCCCAGAGGCTTTGTTGTGTTGTATTGTCCTTTTTGTTTAATTCCAGGAATACATTTTTTTTTCTTTATTTCTCCTTCACCATTCAGGAGTGTGTGGTTTAATCTCCATGAGTTCATGTAATTACTGCAACTTCTTCCAGTGTAGTGATTTTAAGCTTAATAGTATTGTGGTCTGGTAGAAAGCATGGAATTATTTCAATTTTTTTTATTTGTTGAGATTTGTTTTATGCCCTAAAATGTGGTCAATTTTGGAGAAAGTTTCATGGGATGCTGAATAGAAATATTTTTTGTGCTTGTGTGGAGTACTGGGAAGATGACTGTTTTAGGTCCTTTGATGAACCTTTTCATGTATCATTTAATTCAGGTGTCTCTCATTTATTCTTTGTTCAATTGACCTGTATAATGGAGACATTTAGGTATTAAAGTGCCCTACTACTAGTGAGGTGGGATTAATCTGTGTCTTAAAGTCCCACAGTATTGTTTTTATGTAGTTGAATCACCAGAGTTTGGTTCATATATGTTCATGATTGTGAAATATTGTTGGTTATCTCTTTCTTTGATAAGAATGAAGTGACCTTTTATATCTCTTCTGATTAGCTTTTGTTTGACTTCTATTTTGTCATATATTAGTATGGCAATGCCTACTTGTTTCTTAGTGCCATTTGCTTGGAATATATTTTGTTTCTGTCCTTTCATCTCAAGGTAGTGCCTGTCTTGATGTTGTTATCTTGCAGTTTGTTTCTAAATCTAACCTGTGTCTTTTGACTGAAGAGCTCAGACCATTGATATTCAAAGCTGTTATTAAAATATATATATATATATATATATATATATATAAAATGTATTTTTCCAACAGTTTAATTTCTTTTTGCGTTCTTGGTCTTAGTGTTTCCACACTTATGCCTTCATTTATTTTCTTTCTGTTGCCCCTTGGGTGTAGTCAGTCCTTTCATCAGCTATTTGTATTGTTTTAGTTTTTCTAAGGAGGTATGGTTTTTCTGGACATGTATTCTTTCAATCTATTCATGTCTTTCTTTCCCCTTCAACTATAATAGACTTTTTTGGTGGGCAAAGTATGCTGGGTTGGCATCTATGGTCATTTACTACTGGGAATACTTTGATCCAGGCTCTTCTAGCTTTCACAGTTTGCATTAAAAGTCAGCTGTAGCTTTGATGGGTTTTCCTTTATATGTAACTTATTGCTTTTCTTTTGCAGCTTTCAGTGGTCTCTGTGCTGTACATTTTGTTTTTTCTGTGATGTGCTGTGGGAAGTTTCTTTCCTGGTCCTGCCTATTTGGTGTTCTATGTGCTTCTTGTAATTTTATGGGCACATCTTTCCTTAATTTTGGCACCTTTTCTTCTGCAGTTCTGTGGAAGACCAGTTCAACACCGTTATCTTCCCCTTCCTCTATGCTTATGACATGTAAATATGGTCTTTTCATGGTATCTCACACTTCCCGAATATTTGTTCCCCTGTTTTGTTTATGTCATAATCTTTCCTTGAGCAGTCCAGTTCTTCAACCTTATTATCCAGTCTTCATATTCTATTTTCCATTTTATTCATTCTATTGCTGAGGTTTTCTCCTGTTGATTCCAATTGGCTTACTGAATGTTTCACTTCCTTCTTCATTTCAGCCTGAGTTTTGTCAATATTTCTCTTTTGTAAATTCAGTCAGGTTATCCCTATTCTTCTTTTGGGTCTTTGATCTTTGTTTGTTTGTATGTTCTTTAAATTTGTTGTATTCTTTGATTGTTCTTTTAAATTCTGTGTCCTGTGTTATCACTAAGAGGTTCCCATTGTAGAACTCTTCTTTAGAACTGGTTGCGTTTGGTGGGAACATAATATCTGGATTTTTCATATTATTTTTTCCTTGTGATTTTTGCATGTGAATTTCTTTTGTATGTGATTCTGATATGAATCTTAAGTCTTCTTTTGTTAATTTGAAAACCAATTTTGTTTGTATTGATGTGCTGTGGTTGTGTTCTTATTAGTTATGAAAAGCTGGTTGGTCTACACTTTAGGGTCTCTTTTTTGATTTTATATCGAAAGGACCATATAGCTCTACTCCAACCACTCAGGACTTCCTGAAGAAGCCCCAGTCAGGTACCAATCAGATGCTTTCAGGTAAGGTCTGGCCTCTACTAAGCAGCATGTATGACACAATTTGAGAAGTTCTCTAGGTAGAGGCCGGATTCAGGCACTCTCAGGAAGTCTGGGTATATATGGACGCCTGGGAGTGGGCTGGAAACTCAAACCTTTCAGCAGAGGGAGGGTCTTTAGATGGTCCCAAAGTGGGGGAACGGGTATGGCACAATTTGGGAGACTCGCCACCACAGGGAAACTGTGTTCATGCACTGTCAGGAAGTCTGGAATTCTCTATCAATTTGCTATTTTTACGATCTAACGAATTATGATTGCAGTTTGTTGTGATCACAACTCAAATGAAAAGATTTTCTCCAAGTATACTTAATTTTTTTTATTATGACTGTATTTGCTCTTTAGAATACACTTTCTGTGATTACTACTTAACATTCAGAAGAAAATATAAATTTCTCTTAAACAACTGTTAAATGGGGAATTTTTAAAAAACTTTTAGAATTATTTCCTGAATTTACATGTTTAGGTCATAAAACAACAAGTTTTCCCAGTTGAAATTCAGAAACTTATTTTCAGCTCCAGGCTTTGCCTTATGCACCTCCAAGTAAAGTCAGCATTAAGATCTGGCTCTGTACTTTTTGTGTCTATCAAGCTTCAAATTTTCTGTACCTAAATCTATACTATTTTGTGACAAGTGTCTTTGTGAGATTAATTTTCTCTCCTGTAATCTCTGCGTGGTATCACTGTTATGGTTGACTATTTCCTTTTGTGAGGACTGTAAGTTACCTTTTTGCTGTTAGATAGCATTGGATTTTATCCAGATTTTACAAATGTGACAGAATTGTTATGCACAGATCTGTGTGGCTCTTACAGGGTTGTATATAGAGTTCTCTTGAAGGTATAAATCATTTCAATTATCTATCTCCAGAACCAAGTTTCTCCCCCTGAGTCCTGGTCATGCCACACCAATAGCTTTTTTAAAAGTGGCCTCTCTAGCTTCATTGGGGAAGTACAAGTTCAAGTTTAGCTCCACCCTCCATCTTGGCAGATCATCTGGAATTTTCATCCCTAAGTACCTCATTCACCCAAGGTCATGCATCTTTTCTCAGCCTCCACTGTGTCCAATGGGTGGGGGCATTGCCTGCAGCACTTTAATATGCTGACTCCCAGGTATATCTTATCCATTCATTTATTCACTCATTCATTATCATGTTGGGTAGAGTACCAAACTAAGGTTGCCAAGGAAAAAGCTCAGGGATTTTGTCCATCAATGAGAGACATGAAACTAATACTGCAGCTGGAGCCTTCTCTGTGATAAAATTAACCTATGAGTAGTATGCTTTTGGCACTTGTTTCGGGGGAAAATGTGGAAGATTTTCAAACTTTGGGCTAGAAAGGCCTTGAAGACTGTTAGCAAAGCTTAACGAGCCATTCTGATGAGAGCCTGGAAGACAGGAAGACCAAGAGAAATGTGTACTTTGTATAGTGAAGATCAGGTTCATGAGTTTCAAAGGGGAGCAAGCTTTTGTTAGGATCAATTAAAAGTCCAGATTACGCCCATTAATAATAATCATTCCTATATTCCGGTGATTTTAAATCTTGTCAAACTGAAAACCAGTATGAACTGTTACAACCCCCGCCCATCAACTTAGTTCCTAAATACACCTCTTTTAAGCTACATCCCTCTCAACCTGTCCCCATACACTCATGGTTGTCTCATAAAGTAAAATACTTTGCAGTCAGATATCAAAAGCACCCATAGTTTTACCAGTCCCGACACTGTTTGAAAGTGTAAGTGCCGAGTCTTCGGAGACTCAAAACAATTTTCTAACTATGAGACTTCTAAAAAGTTCTAATTCACATCCTCCTGAAATTTAACACCATAGAACAAGCATCCATTCTAAAAGTGAGAAATGAGGGCATGGCGAAGAATGACTTCCCCCTCCTCCCAGAAACAAAACAAAACCTGACAGCAAAAACAAATCCTGGAGCTTCTTGTCTGGCATCCGGAGTTCCCAGGGGTGATGGACTCATCTAGGCTTCAAAAGCTCTGCCTTTCCAGGTCTGCTGCCTACAGCACAATAGTTTCTGCCTTGAGCCGCCTCTACTCAATGTTCATAGCTTCCTTGGATAATGACCTATGGTTTTCCGTTCTCCAAAATCCTGGCGTCTCGGCTGCAACTATGGTGTTACCTTCAGAGCTTAATTCATTGGCTTCTCAGAAGCTCCTTTTTGGGAATCTGAGCCTATCACCCATTGTCTGATCCCTAGAATGACAGAACAAGCCTCCATGACCACTTTGATCTTGTATTTTTGTGCTTGTAACCCGGCACCAAATGGACAATGTTCCCAGTTCTGCTGCTAGCTTAGGATAAAGCCTAACCTTTGTGAACTACAGTTGCAGTGGCCTATTAAGCCATTATGACTGAATCTGCAAAATCATTCCCCTACACAGTTGTTTTTTGAGAGGGGAACTCATTAAGTTGCATTCTCAGTTTACATTCTCTCAAAGTACTTGCATTTTCACAAATTAGACCTTTTGATGGGTGGGGCCTGAGGCTCAGTTCAATCTTCCCTGTTGTCTCATGGCAGAACAGAAGATTTCTCTTTAATGGAACTAATCTCTTTAAGAACTCCAACCTCTTTCCTGCTCCTTCCCTACCTATAACTTTAAACTTCTTTGTGCCTTTTTTCCTCACCAAACTGTGCATTTTAAAATATCTTTCTACGCCACTGTTGTTCTTTTTCTCTGCAGAGTATTTGAGTAGTTGCCAGGCCACAATTTGAATGCTCTCCTGTCTTTCTGCTAACCACACCAAAGGCTCACCCCAGTTACTGATAATCCTTGCTCCCCTTTGAAACTCATGAACCTGATCTTCACTATACAAAGTACACATTTCTCTTGGTCTTCCTGTCTTCCAGGCTCTCATCAGAATGGCTCGTTAAGCTTTGCTAACAGTCTTCAAGGCCTTTCTAGCCCAAAGTTTGAAAATCTTCCACATTTTCCCCCGAAACAAGTGCCAAAAGCATACTACTCATAGGTTAATTTTATCACAGAGAAGGCTCCAGCTGCAGTATTAGTTTCATGTCTCTCATTGATGGACAAAATCCCTGACCAAAGCAACTTAAAAAATAAGAGTTATTTTTGACTCACACCTGAGTCAGTCATGGCATTGAAGTCATAGTGGTCACATTGGATCCAGTCAGGAAGCAGAGATTAATGACTGCTCAGGTCTCTTTCTCCTTTTCATTCAGTTAGTACTTTAGCTTATGGGATGCTTATCATCCACAGTTAAGATGAGATATCTCAGCTCAATCTAGGTAATCTCTCATAGGCATGCCCAGAGGCTGGTCCTCTACAAGGTAATATTAATCACCACACTGAATCAATTATTGTTTTAAATAGTCTTTATATTTTAACTTCTGTTTCTGTTAAAGTGTTTACACTTTGTTAATTCTGTGAACACTTTAATAAAACCATTTATACTTTCAAAATAAAATGTATTTTCATTAGAGATAAAACTTAAACTTATACTAGTTTATTCATTATATAACCTGACATATTTTATGCCAAGCAAATGAATTGCTTCCAACTCTTTTCAGTTAAATTCAGTAAATATCTAAGTTCATAATTAAAATATTGGTGATTTCCAAGGTATTTTTGGTAAACCATGTCATATAATATTGCGGTAACTCAAGTGCTTCAAGTGTGAGATTCTTTGTATCAAAGATGGAGAAGGCCACAGAACTAAAGGACTGTAGTCGAGCACTGTAGAAATAAACAGAAGAAGATGGGGGACAGTGTTTGTGAGATACCAGAAATAGCTCTACATCTTATCTGTGGAAGAAATTCCAATCTGCACAAAGGGTCGAATACTCTCTTTCCTGATTTGATCACTTTAAGTTGGCTACACATGTCAAAGTTAAATTTTTATCTCCCAAATGTAGTCCATGAAAGTAATAATGATATATAACAATGAAATATTTTAAGAAATTCAAAAGCAGGCTGATCTATATGCAGAAGTAAGTATATAGGAAGGGAACTGAATAATATAAATTATATAAATAATATAATGAACTCATTAAATATAAAAAATTGAAAATATTGTTTTCAAACAGAAAACAATGAAATGCATTGGGAAAATTAAAAAATAAAGAAATCTATGGGTGGAAATTTAGTATAATAAAAATCAATGCAGGGCTCAGTTGCAATATGTATATCAACCTAATTATTTCAAAACCTCATGTTATATATCTTAAGTGTATTGTATAAAATAAAATGCTGTCTGGAGAGATGGCTCAGTGGTTAAGAGCACAGACTGCTCTTACAGAGGACCCGGGTTTGATTCCCGGCACCCACATGGCGGCTAACAACCATCTGTAACTCCAGTTCCAGGGGATCCAATGACCCCTTCAGACCTCTGCAGGTATTTTATGACACAGGTGCACTTACACACATGCGGCCAATACACTCATACACATAAAATAATAATAATAATATTAATAACAAACAAAATATATTTGAAATACTGGACATTTGGCACTTTAAAAATTAGGGAGGAGGGTGAAGATGATTATTCAGAAGACCGGAACTATGGTTTTACTGCCACCTGGAAGTTAATTGAATCACTCTATAAGTGTTCTAAAAATAAAATGTCACCTGTGTTTCCAGGAAGTAATAGCAGAAAGTTCTGCTGTGCAGAAAAGTGAGTCACATGATTTGATACTGGGCTCTGATCTCCCCATAGAGCCTGCCTCAGAAACATAAACTCTTATGAAATCCTGAATGTAGGATACCTTTGAGCTCCTTATTAGCTCAAAAATTGAGGTGGTCAGAATCATGGGCTATCTACTTTACTGGATAGTGTGTGTGTGTGTGTGCGTGAGTATGTGTGTGCACATGCTGTGTGTTTAGGCGTGTGTGCATGCATGTATATGCACATGGAAGCCAAAAGTCAACCGTCAGTGTTGTTTCTCAGGAACCAACCACTTGAGATAGGATCTCTTATTGGGCCCTGGGCCTTAAAGATTAAGGTAGTTTGGCTTGCCGGCAAGTCCAAAGTTCTGTCTGTCTCTACCTCCTTGGTACTAGAATTAGAAATCATATCACCATGCCTGATGGGAGCTGGGGCTGGAAGGCCGGTCTCTGTGTTTCTGTGGCAAGCTCTTTACTGACTGAGCTATCTCTCCAGCCAAGTTTCCATATTCTTTCTCTCCACAGGTGGGAAGTACGCCAGCATATTTAGCCACACCATACAACTAGAATACATTTAAATGTATCAAAGACAAATTATTTGAATTGTTTTCCGGAGTGGTTGATGAGACATTCGTTCCAGCTATAAAATATCTCACTGTTGACAAAATTCACGTAATTATACTCTTAGAAGACCTATCATTACATGCAGCCTTTATGACTACAGTGCCAGCGCTAGGACTCTGTGGAGTCTGTTGTTCTTCATGGCATGGCACCTGAGCAGTCCTGTCCTTACCCAAGATTGCACCTCTGCCATAGCACACTGTGTTTGATAAAGTACGTTAAAGTAAGTTATAAATATTATGAAAAATTCTTTGTATGAGATAATTCTAGAAATGCCAAACTAATTCTTGCAGATAATGGAAAGACAAAATTATGAACTGCAATGTATTGAGTAGATGTTCCAAACTACATTAATTATCAAATTGAAGATCTGTCTTGAATATTTCAGATTTACTCATAATTTTAAGAGCATTGATAAATCGGGAACTTGTCAGGGCGGGGTGTCCTGCATCTATAACGCCAGCACTCTGGAGGAGGAGGCCTGTGGATCTCTGTGAGATTGAGGTCAGTCTGGTCTACACAACAAGTCTGAGACCAGCTGGGGCGACAAGGAGACCCTGTCTCAAAAACCAACAATAACAACAAAAATTTGAGGACTTCTTTAGAGAATAAATTTCTCCTAGAGTAATAGATGAACCTTCTTACCTAATTAATTTTATGAAAACAGCCGAAGACAAATACAAAGTTTTATTTGGGTTATATTTCACATGTCTTCTGGTAAAACCTAAAGGAAGTTCTGAGTCCACAACCCCGTGGTTCTGCAAGCACTCTCTCTGCCACTAGTAGCCCCTAGTGCCATAGTCATCTGCAATGTCCTTTAAATTCATGAGATTGACATCTCCAACTCAATTTTGAAAAGTCATCAGTTCATCCCACTCCAATCAGTATTTGGGGTTTTACTCCCAATATTTTGGCCTTAAAGTTTTCATTTCTTTGTTCTGATTGCAGTTTCCTCTAAAAAAAGATGAACTCATTAGTGGTCATCTCTCAGGCTTTGGAGTGTGTCTGTTACTGGAGGTCATGGGTGATGGCCGGAAGAGCAGCAAAGTCAAGCAAGCTGGACATCTGAGCTACGGTTCCAAGGATTAAAAGGCACAGCCTTAGCACAGTCACATGATCTTGGCCCTGTGGACTTCCTCTACCTGAGACAGAGTTATGTAAGCTTTCTTAATGAGCACTGTGGCTGATACTAAGCACTTCTGTAGATGGCAACATAGTTTATAGGTCTTCTAGACTCTCAATTTGCCATAGCCATTAAAAGCACAATAAAACAGGACATTTTATAAGCATTAAAACTATCAGGAATGCACATTAGATTGTTAGCTTATTTTCTGAATTTCCTCAAGTACTGCTTAATTACATTTATATAATTAATTTTACTATTCAAGCATTTTATTTCCAATATAATGTTCAACCATTTTTTCTTTACCTCATATTAATTGTACAAAATAAAAAAATCATTCTTTGCATTTTTATACATGTACATAATTCGCTTTAATCATACTCCTACTTTTATTACTTTTTCTGCCCCTAGCTACCTTCACATTCTTAATAGTCCTCCTAACCTCTGAATTCTGTAAAAGAGAAAAATGATACGAGTCTTTCTGGGCGTGGTGTATTTCACCTAATATCATGATAGTCAGTTCTGCTTCGATGTATATGGCATAATTTTGTTCTCTTATAGCTAAATACAAGTTTATTCATGAGGTTGGAGTGATGGCTCTGCAGTTAAGAACACTAACTCCTCTTGCTGAGACCTAAGCTTGGTTCCCAGCATCCAAATGGAAGCAAACAACTATCTATAACTCCAGTTCCAGGGGATCTGTTGCCCTCTTCTGGTCTCCATGAGCATTGCATTTGTAGGTACATTCAAGCAAAACATTCATGCATATAAAGTAAAGGAAACAAATAAAAAAAGTTTAAGTTCATTTATATATGTGAATATTTATCTACATCCCATTTTCTTTATCCATATATCCTTTTAGAAAAATGTAGAGTGCTTTTAAAATTTGGTTATTGTGAATAGTGCACCAATAAGCAGAGGTATGCTGGCATCTCTATAATCTAATTCTTTCAGTTATTTGCTTAAAAGTGGTATATCTGGATCTTATGATAGTTTCATTTTAAATACATGAAGAACTTCCATAGTGGCTGAACTAATTTACTGTAATCAGTCTGTAAGGAATCCTTTTTTTCTGCCTCCTTCCCAATATTAAATTCTTTGTTTTCTTAATGGCAGTCATTCTGACAGGGGTTTGATGAACTCTCCCTGTAGTTTTCATTTACATTTCCCTGATAGCTTAATAGGAAGAATACTTTTTCATGCATGTATTGGACCTTTGAATCTGTTCAGTTCATTTGCACATTTATTGGTGGGGTTGATTGTTCTTCTGTTGTTGAGTTTTTCTTCACATATTTTGGATCGTCTTTTATTGATCAAATACCTATGGAAGATAGTTGCCACTTCCCTTTATAATTTCCTTTCTAGTGAAAAATTTTCTTAATGTGATGTATTCCCACAAGTCAATTCTCACTATCATTGTCTGAGCATCTGGAGTTATATTTTAAATGTCAATTTAAAACACTTCAGTAGTGTTTCCCTATTATTTTCTTTAGTAATTCCAAAAAGTTTCAGGACTTACATTAATAATAGAGTCTTTCATCCACCTGACGTGAGGGTATTTTTTTTGTTTGTTTGTTTGTTTGTTTTTTTAATACGGGACAGAGAAAAATGTAATATCAGTTGTCAGTATGTAGATACCTAGTTTTCCATAGGTTTTATTTTTCCTATGTTTTTAATGTTAATTTTATTTTGGCGTATTTGTCAGTGATTGGACGGATGCAACTGTGTGGGAGCGTTTTTCCGCTCTCTTCTACCTCTTCCGATTTCGTGCCTGTTCCCTGCTGTTCTCTGTGGTTATGACCATGGAGAACGGTTTGAATTCAGGTTTGTGATACTCAACATTTTTCCTTTTTTGCAGGTATGCTTTGACTGTTTTTTTTTTTTTTTTTGCTTTGACATGGGCTTTACGAGTTTTAATATTTCTAGGAAGACTTCTCAACAGTTTTGGTATGGCTTTCCCTTTGGTGAAGTACATTTAGGAAATATTCATTATACCATTCTATGAGCGTGGTGGTTCTGATCAGTTGCTAGATTATCCTATAGTACTTTATGGCTCTCATTATAGAAGTCTTTAACCACTGTTTCTAAAAAATTTTAATATATTGTATGTTTGTGTGTATGCATGTGTGTGATGTGTGAGTGTGTGTGATGTGTGAGCATGTGTGTGTGTGAGTGTGTGTGATGTGTAAGTGTGTGTGTGATGTGTGAGTGTGTGTGATGTGTGAGTGTGTGAGTGTGTGTGATGTGTGTGAGTGTGTGTGATGTGTGTGTGATGTGTGTGTGAGTGTGTGTGATGTGTGTGATGTGTGTGTGAGTGTGTGTGTGATGAGTGAGTGTGTGTGTGATGTGTGAGTATGTGTGTGTGATGTGTATGAGTCACTCTTGCCAATAGCCAAGTGTGGAGGTGAAAGGACAACTTTGTGGATTCTGTTCTCTCCTTTCAAATTATTTCGATTCCAAAGATCAAACCTAAGTGTCAGGTTTGTTAAGCGCTTCTAACCACTGAGCCACATATTTGGGTATTTTATTTTGTTTGGTGCTATCATGAATGAAATGGTTTTCCTACGTCCATTTCCAGCAAGTTTTCTCTCAATGTACAAAAAGTTGCTGAAATTTTAAGTTGATTTTGTATCCTATGTTGTTGACTGTGTTAATTTAAGATTTTTCCGCTGAAGTTGAGGCCTTCTCAGCATAGGTTCATATCATCTGAAAGTTCCAATTTATTTTGTTTTTCTTCTGGTGTTACTGCTCTGTTGTGGTTTCAGGAACTCAGCTGAGTAAGGATATCAGGAGGAGCTGTCTTTGGATCATTTGTCATTTCAGTTACAATACTTTCAGGTTTTCCCCACACAGTACGCTGGTTCCTGATTGATCCTGTGTAGCATTTACTGTGCTGAGGGATGATATTGTTATTCCTAGTATTTTCAAGGCTTCAGTAGGAAGGGATGGTGAATTTTTAAAGATTTTTTTCTACATTTTTTAAAATGATGACGTGATTAATTTATGAACCTTTGTCTCATTACATTGTAGTGACTCTGTTGGTGATGGCATATGCTGGGCTGCCCCTGCGTTCTTGCTATGGAAGCTACATGATCATGGTGCATGTTTTTTAATGTGTTGTTGAATTCGGTCCACAACTATTTTATGCAGGATTCCATTGTCTATGTTCATCAGGGAGATGGATGATAATTTTTCTTGTTGCTAAATCCATACACAGCTTTTGTACCCAGGGTAATTCTTGCTTGAGAGAATGAACTAGTAACTACTTCTTTTCTTTCTATATTAAGAAGCATTTTGAGGGGCATTTATACTAGCTACTATTTAGAAGTATGATACAACTCATCAAGAAATATGTTTAGTCTTGGAGTTTTCACTTTGGAATGTGTTATTGCTTCATTGACATTGCTAATTACATATTTATTTAGATTGTTTAGTATTATCTTCAGTTTTCAAGGTTAATACAGTTCTAGAAATTTACTCAGTTGTTCCAGGAATTCTAATTGAATTGAGCATATTTTTTCAAGTGTTCCTTATTGATCCTCTGTATATCAGTGGTGTATTTTCCAATAGCCATTTTCCCTTTTTCTTGTCTTATATTATTTTGTGTCCCGTATCTTTATTTTGGTTCATTTGAATAAGGGTTTGCTTTTTCTCTAATTTTTAAAATTGTTTCCAAGTTTCTATTTCCCCCTTTTTATGACATTTTTGTAAATATCATTTATGATATTTTGATCATATTTAGAAACTCTCCCGTATTTTAGACTCTTGTTACCCACACTCAATTTCTCTCTCTCCCTCTCTCTCTCTCTCTCTCTCTCTCTCTCTCTCCATATATATATATATATATGGAGATAGATAGAGATAGATAGAGATATTTAATCAACAAAGTCTAATTTGGGTCCCCAAATGTCCTTCTGTGTGGGTCCATGTACTGGAGCCTGATAAACCTACCAAGAGTCACATCCTTCAAAGAGACTGACACTCCCCTTGCCAGCAGCCTTTGATTTCTAGCAATTCCTCAGGTTGAATTTGGGTTTCTTACCTACTTACCAAAATACACACGAGGATTTTTATCTGCATTGAACTTACATGACATTTGTGAATGCAGTCACCTTTGCTGTGAGTTTGTATCAGTACCTTGCAGTTGTCTCTCTTGTGGTCATCTTCCAACTCTGGCCCGTATAATCTTTCCACTCCCTCTTCCACAGTGCTCTCTGAGCCTTGGGAAGCACAAGTTTGATATAGGTGTCCTATTCAGGATGAGCATTCTGCAACCACTTATTTTCTGCACTTTAGCAACTTTGTGAGTATCTGTCTTAATCACCATTTATTGCATATGGAAGCTTCTCTGGTGAGAGTTGAGAGACGCTTTAAGCTATGGATATAATAATAAGTTATTGGGAGTTACTTCAATACTGTATCTATTTAGCAGGATAATTTTATTTAGGTTGTTGTCTATGTTCTGTGGTCTGTCTGTCCACATCATAACTAACACTATAAAAAGCCATATGGAAACTTACCACTATAGAAGTTTCTAATAGCATACTCATATACGTTATAAGTGGAACTTAAAAGGAGTTACCTTTAACAGTGGGACATTGGCCCTGATAGATATCATAGGCTAGCATAGTAAAATCCCCATGCTAGGGATGGGATATATTCCTACTTTTGAAATTGCTGAACAGCCATTGCCTCTGCTCTTGGTTACCCACTAGAACTATAGTTGCTATGGACACTATATACATGAGCTGTAAAAAAAAAATTTAAATCAAGCTGGTATTAACTTCAAAGCTTCAACTCTACTGTCCAGCTTTCACAGTGCTGGAAGGTGCTATGTAGTTGACCTTACCCAGCTGTGAATCTTCTTAACTTCAACAACAACTGGCCTGACAAGATGTGACCTCTGGTGCTACAGTGGCACAAATATTATGGGTGTAACCAAACATTTTCTAATTGGATTTAAGATCCTCTTCAAAAGACTGAGCTCATACCTGACACAGATAGCAAGCCTAGGAGCCTGTCAGTCTTCATGTGTTTACATATTTTCTGTATTTTTTTCTTGCTCTTGATTCTAGTTCTATTAAATTGTGTTCTGAAAATATGCAAGAAATTAATTATTTTGTTGGTGAGATGACCCAGCAGGTAAAGTTGCTGACCATCCATCTTCACAATCTGTGCTTGATGCCTGGAACCCATCAAGTTACATACCTCCAGCATATAATTACACAGCATAATCATTACGTTTCAAAGGGAGCAAAGGGAGCACTGAAAGGAAAAGTCAGCCCAAAGAAAGACTGGAACCCAGCAGGGCACATCCAAACCCATCTGCGCCATGGTCACCAACTCAGGCGTGTGATGGCACCATGTGTGCCCCAATGGACTTAGGCAACCCACTCTATGAGACCTGTTTCCTTTGGTACCTGCATCCTCTCATTTGGGCCAGCTTCTCTCGGTTCCTACAGCATTTTTCTGTGAAGAACCCATTCTTCTGACATCTTCATTATCTTGGATTCTCCATGCCAGTCACATTTCACCTTCATGAGCTCTCAGAGCTCTCAGAGCTTCCTTTCAGGGACTTGTTTGCCCTCAGCATCTTTCTGGAACTTTAAGTTTCCTTGACCCCATAATTCTTGCATTTTTCATGACCTCAAAGCCAGCATCAGGTGAACGATGCCATGTTCTGCTGTAAGCTGGAGATAAAACCTGCTCTCTTGGATAACAGCACTAATGAATTCTTGCCGCAGCATTTTGGAAAAGATTTCCATGGACAACTGATTCGAGGCAGGGAACTTGTGGCAGCATTCCTAGTTCAGGCTCTTGCCTTTAGAATGAATTTGTGTTTAGCAATAGGGTATTACCATCAAGTTCTGGGTAAAGAAGATCAATGGCAAGAGCCAGCATTGTTTGAGACTCTGTAGGACTCCCTGGCCAATATCTCCAAAAATGGGAGTTCATTTCCAAGCTTTGGGATTTTATTTGGTATCCTGTCGATGTGCAGAGAGTAAGAGACTGCTGGGTTCTCAGTCCCGAGTGGAATGTGACACCTGTGCTACACCATTTCCTGCTAGACCAGGTACCACTGAGGAAGAAGGAGCAGAAATATTGTCAGAGCCAGAGGAGGAAGATGAATCAGGGAAACTGTGCTGTCTGGAAGTTGTGTATACGAACCCACAGCACTGTGACAGCGTGCCCGAGGCTTGTGTAAGGCCACGTCAGACAAAAATCCACAACTGACGGGAGAGGTATTTAGCAAGCTCCAGTCCTATCTAAGGAGCTGTTTGCAACAGATAGCTGCTGGGAGAAGGAGAGTCCGTTTTCTTTAAAGAGAATGTGCCTAGTATGTGGACTAGACGCCAAGGGATCCAGCCACACCCAAGGGTATATAGAGAAAACAGATTAGACACAGCAGACTTGTCCAAAAAAAAAGAAAAGAAAAAGAAAGGTCATAAAGTTGGGAAGGGTGGGAGGGTAGAGACGAGACTAGAAAATAATCAAAATGCCTTGTATGAAACTCTAAAATAATCAATAAGTTAGAGTCAAGTTAGAGTCTTCAGTGGCTTGCATGTAGCCCCCAGGCCACCTGTCCCCACCTAGGAAAAATGTAAGATTATATCCTTAATGGTGCCAATTTCTTTGATAAACTCTCTCCTTCTCATAGATTAACATTGCTCCTTTCCTCATCAAACTAGATAATTTCCATACCTTCCTATTTTAATTATCACTGCAGACCTCAATAATTGCATTGAACAACAACATATTGCAGATTGAGTGCTATGCTATCTTGAGTTCCTCTGCCAAGCAACTTACTGCTTTACCTTCAAATTCAGCCTCACTTGGATTTTCAAGACATGGACAGAATTTAGTCACATTTTGCCATGTGACATCAATGGCCGCTGGATTAGTTTCTCATCGATTCTTTGCTCCCTTAGTAACCCTGTGCAGTCTACATTGCACAAATTTGATATCCATTACTTCTACCTGAAGGACCTGTTGAACTCTGCTCAGAGTATGTTAATTCTTCTCTAGCCATCATCTCCAGACACCTCCACATTCTTTCCACAGACCAAACCAGAGGCCAGGCTTATGAAAGCAACGAGCTCCCCTCCCACTGCCAGCTTTCTATATTACATTTATGATTATGACAAAATGTCTGATGAATTCAACTTAAAGAATGGTTTATTTTGTCTTACAGTTTATAAAGGAAAACAATCCGTGGTGCACATAGGAGAAGTAGGATGAGCGTGAGATGACGGATCACAATGTGTGCACACACAGGAAGCAAAGAGTGGGGAGTGACGTTCTCAGCCCCCTCTCCCTTCTCTCTACTTTTTCAGTCTGGATTTTCAGTCCATAGCTTAAGACCATCCACATCCACGGTGGTCTTTCCTCCTCTGGTAACGAAGGCTCAAACGGGCCCGGAGGTGAATCTCCCAGGCAAATATAAACCCAGTCAAACTGACAATGAATATTTATTATCATTCTTAGTCTCATGGAATGCTTCGTTATTGTGATTTTTTCCTATCTCATTATCTGTAAGGGATTCCCTTAATTAGCCTTTGCTTTGTTGATTTAGTGATCATGAATTGCTTTGTTTTTGCTTATGTTGGGAGGTTTGTACTCATAAATCATAGAGGGTATCATTTCTGGATATAAGGTTCCTAGCTGGCAGATATATATTCTCAGCTCATAATCTACATCATTCTATATGTTAAGCATTTTCTTGTATTCATGGTTTCTGCTGAGAGATTTCATGCAATTCAAATGCATTGCATCTGTAGGTATCTGAACTTCTCTCCTGAAGATTTCAGAATTCTGTCTTCTATTTCCTGTACCCTAAGCTTAGATATAGTTTGATGTGGGAGGTCTGTTTCCTCTCACATCTATTTGGGGTGCTAATTGCCTCCTTTATATGAACGTTTATTTTTTTCTTAGAGATACTCTCTTATAAATCACTGGATAGACATTCCCTGCTCTTTTAGGTTATTATCTTAATTCCTTCCTCTAGACCATGGATTCTTAACTTTGAGTATTTGAAGATGCCTCCAAATGCTTCAAAGTTGTGGTGATGTCATTTCCTTTTTTCATTAGTTCTTTTTGAATGTAATAACTTGGCTCACACAGCCTCTGTGTGATCCAGTGTATAGGTGACTCTTTCCCCTGGGTTTCTTTTATTGAAATTTTCATTTGCAAGATTTCCATTTGTGCTTCTTTCTGGATCTTGATTTCTTGGTGGAAATTCTAATTAAAGTTTCTGAATTTCTTATCCAACTCTTGAATTTATTTCTTTATTTCATTAAAAGTTTTATATGAAACCTTCTTGAAGTTTTAGAATGTTTTGTTCAAATGAAACTTTTCAATTTTTTGTCTTGTTATCAATTCAACAACTTTGCTATATGTTGTTGAATATTTATTAGAAGATATCATATACTGCCTGGCTTTTTCATTTATTTTTTTAGTTGATACAATATGATTTATTTGTACATGTGTTTAGTTCATATCCATTTGGGTATTGTTTGGAAGTATTTATTTATTTATTTTATAAATTTTTGTTGAATTTTTTTACGATTTTCATGCAATGTAATTTGATGGATTTAAGTCCCGTCCCCTGACTATACCACTTGTCCAATCCATTGTACTCCACTACGTATACAATACTGCCTATAGAGTCTGATCTATACTGTCTCCGTTATGTTACTCAGTGTGTTGCCTCCACTAGATTCTAATCAACCTATCAGGAGTCCTCTTCCTTTAAGACACTGTCTCTGCCTTTCCCAGCATATAGAAATGTTTCACCTGCATATTAGTAAGTGCAGCATGTGCGTGAAATGCTCTTGGAGGCAGAAGAGAGAACCAGATTCACTGGAACTAGAGTTACAGATGGTTTGGTCACCATGTGGATGCTGAAAACTGAACCTGGGTCCTCTGCAAGAGGTGGTCTTAATGGCTGAGTCATATGTCCAGCCCCTGGGAGTATTATCTGTTGGAAGTCTCCTCTTGATATCCCTACATTTATTACCATTTAGAGAAAAAAAGAAATCAGTAATAATAACACCAATTCAAAAATAAACCAGATGTTTAAATGAAGCAAATTGAGCTGATCTCAGAGTAGTATAGATTATAAAAGAAATATGATAGTTAAAATATGAAGTTTCCAAAATCTAGCAAATCTAACCATCTTAATAATTAATTAAGTTGAAGAAAGACACAGAAAGAGAGAAAAAGCAGAGAGGAAAAGAAGAAATTGTCTGTGGGAAGTATTCACCCTCTTCATTTCCTCTCTGGGCCTGGCATTTTGCAGTTTGTTCGCTATGTACATCGTGAGTAGCCTGTTGTCTTCTGGCAATGGTCCAAATTGCTTAGAACTGAACTGGAGGGGTCTGCAGGCTGAGCCCCATCTTGCCTTCCTCCTGGGACCACAGTATTATGTCTCCTGGGCTGAATTCTTGCTAGTAATATTAATATTGAAGCCCCAGCAAAGCAAGGGGTCCAGGAGCTGCCCTTAACATGCTCCTGCCAGCTGAGTTTGGTGACCACTCAATTGGATTTGCCCTCACATCAGAGGCATTATGGACATGAAAAATCCCTGAGTACCTTGTTTATGTGTTAACCAAGTGTCTCTGGAGCTTTCAACCTAGAAAAATCAGGTGAAATTTATCCGCACTAGTAGAGTGGGGACTAAATGGCTTCATCAAGGTAATATCCATCCTAGAGCCCCTGTTCATACTCACATGAATTCACCAACAATAGCAATAACAGAGGAAAGAGAAAAAGCTAAGTTTAATCTTTGACTTCAAAAGAATTCCCACTCAACCTTTTAGGGAATTCTTTTACAGTCAAAGAATTTAACTAAGTTTAATGTAAATGAGACATCATCAAATTAGAAATTATTATTTTTCTCAAGAACTGAAAAATGATGTAATTTTATGATATGCATGTAAAAGTATAAATATATATTAATTAATGATGGGAAAGTTTTAACTATTAATCACAATCTTCATTTAGGTTTTCATTTCAGCACTATAGCTATTGAATCAAATTCAAAATAACCAAAAATGTTAACAACCCCCTTTGTGGATCAGGACCATGGCCTTTGATTAAGAGTTTTAAGTGTTAGAAATGTTAGATCAGATTGACGAAAGCAAAATGAAAGTGCTCCTTCCTGTGACCAGGAACAGATTATTCTTTGTTAGAATAATGAAGGGTCACAGCTTCTCTGTAGGATTGCATTTGGGTGCCAAGGCACAGTTGGTGTGGAACTTAAAACAATTTGGAAAGAAGAAAATGAAATTACTTTCGTATTTCTGTTTTTCTGTGATTTGAAGGCTTGCAGCACAATGAGTTATGCTTTAGAGGTTGGGATGATAAGGGCTGGTAAATGTTGCCTAGATAATACAGTCTCCTGCGGTGGGGGTTCATAGAGTTTCTGGGCTGAGAGTTTCTCAACTTAATTGGGTCTGTTATAGGTTTACTTAACCAGACCTGGAGTCAATTTATCCATAATTAAGTATAAATCTATAGCCTGTTTTGTAATACCCTGATTCCTATGGAGAAGACTCATCTGAATTGAGGTTTCATAAGAAATATAAATATAAAGATCTATATTTAAGAAGCATTTCAACACAATCTGTATCAATAGTGAGGCTCAAACCCAACACCTGAACTTAGATTCCATTTCTATAAGGACATAAGCACATAGTAGCATGCGGATTCTGGTGGTGAGTTTATTTTCACTTCAGGACTAGTTCCTACAGGGTGTACTCTGAGGAAAGATCAGCCACCTGTACAGACCTTTTCCTAACATTATATTGTGTCTCAGAAAATAAGTGTAGCTCATCCGAATTCATTTTATTTTTATCATTTATATTTATTTTATGTTTGCATTACATGTGCACGCTTGTGTGCAGGTGCCTGTGGAGGTCAGAGGAGAGTATTGGATTCCTTGGAGCTGAAGTTACAGATGGTTGATAGCCGCCATGTTGGTGATGAGAACTGAACCCTGGTCCTTTGCAAAAGCAGGAAGTGCTCTTAAATAATAAGCTGTCTCTTGAGCTCCTATGAAGTCATTTTGAATATAGTGTGGCAAGTTCATTACTATTTAAAAATTAATATCAACAATGCATAACCATTGACAATGCACTTATAACTTTTCAAAATATTTTGATGCCGATTAATGATTATATCAGTAAAATATTGAAAATTATCTACTATTTAACTTTCAAATCCAGTGTGGAATGAATGAATTTCAAAGTTACAGGTAGGTAAGAAAGAAATTACAGACTATGTGTGTTTTACTTGAATTATTTGACTGAATACAGCTCTGGGGATAAGAGGAATAGCAGCATGCGGTGGGAGGAAGTGAAACTCTAGAGAATCTGCTTTAGGGCCTGTTCACTTATTTTCCTGTAAAGACAAGTATGAGTGTTTAAACACATTTTTTCCAGAAATTTAAGTAATTATAATAAGCATATGGAGTGGATTTTGGAGAAAAAGGACCCATCCTAAAATTTTATTGACAAACAGAACTGTATAAGCTATAAGACAGTATTTTTAAACAGATATGACTTACTATGTTTAAGATGAATTGATCACCTTCATGCTATACTTCAGATGCTTAAGACTCTTAAGAGAACAGTATGTCATGCCTTTAATCCCAGCACTCAGAAGGCAAAGACAAGTGGATCTCTGTGAGGTTGAGGCTAGCCTGGTCTACAAAGTGAGTTCCAGGTTCCAGGACAGCTGAGGCTAGGGAGACCCTGTTTCAAAAAGATTAAAAAAAAAAAAAAAGACAGACTCAAGAGAGTCCAGAACTCTAGATTCTCGTAGATGCTAATCACCGCTTCTCCTGGCAACCTGTGTTTATTTTATGTGATTTTTCTTAGGCTTTAAGACTTCAGTGAACTAAAGAAGAGCAGGAAAGGCATCACAACTGCCAACTATGATTTTATCCCACAACTTAGTGGCACATGTATGGGACAGCAAAGCACAGGACACATTAGAGCCTCATCTTCCCTGTGATTCAAGGACAGCAGCCAGCGATCACTTAAAAAATCAAATCACATAAAATATTCAAAGAACTAGATAGTAACAAAAGTTGAAAAAGCTTCAAGGTCAGCCTAAGTGCAGTTATATAAAATACAGTGCAGTCTATGTGCTAGTCTAACACAGATGGGAGAATTGTGAAACTTAACACAGAAAACAGCAGTTTAGTCCCCACATAAGCTGAGTGATCATTCTCAAGGGATTTTTCAAAAAACTCCCTTTAAACTTAAGTTCCATGTGATTAAAAGCCTTTCTGATGTGATTCATTCAGAATAGATTCCCAGTCTTTCTTCCCCACACCATCTCAGGAGGCTTTAAGCACACTACACCTTCTTTAGCCTGCAGGTCTTTGCTCCAACTATTTCTTCTACCCACAAAAGTTCTTGGGTCTCTTGCATAAATCCAGAGCTTAATTAATTATTTCATTTAATACTGTGGAGAATCCAGGCACCATTCTTGATAATTCAAGGTAATACTTGAAGTAGAAAGATACTCAGTGTGAGCTAACGGTAACAGAAGAAATGGAATATCCATGAAAGCAAACAGAAAGTAGAGTACCACCCAAAGATTCACAGGCTGTGTATCTCTCTACTAGAAGAGTATCTGCAAAGTCCCACCAAGCCCGTGCCCTCACTTTTATTTGTAGAACCTGTTAAGGTTGTGGGAATGTTACTAAAGAGAGCTGAGATTTTAAGTAAAATTGAAAATGGTAATCAGCTGAGCGTAAAATATAATGCTTTTTCTGTAACAGAAATGAAAAGAATGAAACAGAATAGCACTGGTAGACAGAAGAATCAGAACTGCGTGCTTTTCTGCTCTGATGACTTTGAGTAAGGAGGAAGGGGCAGCTGTCAGAAAATGCCTCTCAGCTGGAAGTCAAAGAGCCAGCTCTGCCTCCCCTCTCCTGAGGAACACAGCTCTGCCAACAGCCTGGGGTGACTGATACTTTATTTCTGGTCTTTGAATCAACAATAAAATACATTTGTTCTTTCAGGCTACTACATTTTTAGCAATTTATTACTGCAACAATGGGATACTCTAAGTTCCACACAAGCCTGAAAACTCAAATGCCCATCTGAATCAGAGGTCCTGCTGACCATATCTTCAGGATTTGTAGTGTTATTGATTCTAATCATTTTATTTTTAGCTGTTTCTCAGTCACCAAAATTCACTTTTAGATTTTTACTTACACTCATGTGTTTGTGTGATTTAAACTATTCTCTTAACCCTGCAGGGTCTGAGTATGAAACCTGGAATACCCATCAACCTTTCCCACCTGAACCACTGTCTTTGTCCTTTTCCTGTACTGCCTCCCACATTCAATAAAGGATTTTTAGGTGCATGATTTGAGAATGATCGAAAAAGGCTACAAATATAAAGTTTTGAAAAGCCAAATTTAAGAGTAATTGTTTCACCTAGCTGGGTCTACAGCTCCGTGTCCAATAACGAGAACAGTAGCCCTGAGCAGGAGGCACAGCTATTTTTATAGGACAAAACTGCAGACTGCATGACCTTTACTGTGATTGGCCGGGGCATTTGTAAGACTTGCTGGGTCTTTTCCATTGGTTACATTTTATTTAGTAAGTCACAAGTTCTTCTTTCCCCATCGGAGATTTCTAAATGTGTTTTTTTCAAATTCTTAGTTTATTTTAGCAGATGCATAACAATGTATGAATTATGGATATTAACGTAGTACCACATGTATTTTTTTTTCATGGCAAGAATTGCAAACTTTCTCCTAGCTTTGTGAATTTTATACTGCACTTGTCTTACATAGTTACCATAACATGAGATTTCATGGCAGAACATTTTACTCTGTCTAGCTTTAGCTTGATACACACTGGCCAGGAATTCCATATTTGTCCTCCTTCCCCGACATTCCCAGGCTAACGTAACCACTTTTCTACTCCTGATGTCTCTGAGCTCAAATGTTTTAGATTTCACATTTGAATGCAATCATGTCATATGTGTGTTGCTTTCTCTAACACAGTGTTCTGTTCATGTCACAAATGACAGGATTCTGTTCTTTGTATGGCAAAATTATATCCCATCTTGTATGAGCAGCTTCTTTTCCTTATGTTTTTATCACTTTATGAACTATGGAGAAATTTCCATTTCTTGGCTATTGTGAGTGCTTGCAGTGGACGTGGGACCTGCCCCTTTGACACACTCATCTCATGTATTTGAATGTATGCCTATGAATCACATGGTATTTCCTCTTTGTAACTTCTTGAAGAGTCTTGGTACTGTTTTCCTTAATGATTGTACTAATTTGTATTCCATCAACAGTATGAAAAAAAAATCCCTTTTCACATTAAAGGGTCAGTGAGATCTCAAATAATTAACCTGATGCTGTACCTCAAAACTTTAGGAAAAAAAAAAAGAAACCTCAAAAGCAACAACAACAACAAAAAAACAATAAAAGCAGAGCAGACATAAATGAAGAGACTAAAAGAACAATATATAGACTTAGCAAAAAAATGATTTCTTTGTTTAACAGCACTGACAAACCCTAGCCAAACTAGCCAAAAGAAAGAGAAAACCAAAATTAGTATAATTAGAAATAAAAGGCAGTTTTTACAATAATCTCAAATAAAATATAGAGGAAATTTAAATGTAACAGATAGTTTTTTAAATGCATAGGGCATACCATTGCTAAATTCAAAAGATATAAACCATCCAATAAATCCCTATCTAGCAATGAGGTTAAATTAGTAATTAAAAGTCCTCCTATAAAGAAGAGGCTAGGAGCAATTGGGTTCAATGGCAAATTCTCACAACTTTTAACAAAGGTTTAATACCATCCCTACTAAACTTATCACAAAATAGCAAGAAGGAAGCACTCCAAATTTCATACTACACTCTCCTGTTACCCAAACCAGATTAAGACACAGCAGCAGCACCAAGAAAATGGCAGGCTCATTTTCTTGATGGACAGAGATGCAAACATTGTCAACAAGATGTTGCAGAACCAAACTGAAGATAATATCAAGAAGATTATAAGACACAAATAGGTTGGCTTCATTCTAGCGATGCAAGACCGATTCAACACATACAAATCAGTAAATGCAATATAACATTCAAACAGACATAAAGTTGGGAATCACATCATTACCTTGAGAGATGCAAAAAAAATGTTATTTGAATAATTCAACACACCTTCATGGAATAAGTTCTGAAGAAAACAGAAACAAACAAACAAATAAAACCCCACCCTTCTACATAATAAAGAATATTGAAACAAGCCTGAACCTAATATTGTACTAAATGGAAAGATAATTAACACAATATCCTCAAGATATTTGAGACAAGGGTATGTGCTATCTCTAGTCATTCAGTACAGTGCTCCACATCTTAGTTAAAGCAAAAAGGTAAGTGAAAATATAAAAGCTGGAAAGGAAGAATATCAATTATTGTTATTTGCAGATGGCATGGTTCTATACTTTGAAAAATCAAAACACAGTGTTCACCAGAATATAGTGAGCTCTGAGAAAAAAATCAGTTTCAGAATACAAAATTCAGAATATAAAATACAAAAGAACTTCGACTCTTCATAAAATTGCTTTCACATGCATTTTTTTGGTGTGTTTCTGTTTCAATGGCAGGGAAATTAAATTAGCTGAGATGTACCTTAACAGATAAATATCCATTCCATTCATAAGTAATGAAAATATGCTATATGCATGTAGTGAACTTTTTTCATCTATAAAGGACAATAACATTATGGAATTCACAGGATAATTAATTAAAGTACAAGTACTATGTTAAAAGACATAGCACAGGCTCAAAGAGTAAATATCACATGTTCTCACTCACATGCAGATCCAAGCTTCTAAAAGAACTGAGAACCTATCAGTAAACCAGCACTTCTATAGACAACTGATTTTCAACAATGTTGCTAAAGCATACAGTAGAAAAAAGATTTTTTTGATAAATAGTTTTAGGAAAACTGTGTATTCCCATGCAGAATAATGCAGCTAGTTTATCAGAGATTGATTCAATGACTAGCTTCCCTCTAATCATGTTCTACTCAGGTTACCTGAACATTCCGCCAAGGTGGACATGTTATCACCAGTTACTCCCCACCTCACATGCCGATGCATGCTTTTTCACTGAAACCTAGCTTCTCCTGGGAATAACCTATCTTGCTATTTATATGGGAGATAGTGATCCTACCTCGGGTCCTTCGAGATTCCAGTCATCACAGTCGGAATGTCTGTCATCAAAGAAACAAAGACAACAAATGCTAGAAAGGATGTGGGTGAAAAGAAAAACTTATTTGATGTTCCTCGGCGGCCACTGTGGAAATCTGTTTGGGGGAGGGGGCATTCCTAAAAAACCTAAAAAGAAAACTGTCATATGACCCAAGTATACCTCTCCTGAGCGTTACCCAAATAATGCTATATACTACTGGAGAAACATGCTCACCCTGTTCATTGCTTGGCTATTTACAACAGATAGGAAATGAAATCAGCCTAGATGCCCATAAAATGATGAATGGGCGATAAAAATGTGGCCCAAACATCGGCATTTTATTCAGCTGTATAAAACATTGAAATTTGCTTATGAATTGATGGAACTGGAAAATTATACTGAGTAAGGGAAGCTAAGCCCAGAAGGATGTTTCTTCTTCTTCCTCACATGTGGATTCTTGCTGTGAATCCCTAGGTCTGTGCGTTTAACTTAGAGTAGCTGTGGAAGCCATGAGTCTAGAAAGCAGCCAGTGTGGAGACAGTGTCTTAAGGTAATATGAACGTGGGGGGAAAGAATGTCTGAGGTGGGAAGGTTTGTTCTGGCAGGGAATGGGAAAGTAGGAGAGATGAAGGTACAGTGGAAGGGGTCAGCCATGTCTAAGGATGTATGAGACCATATCTGAAGATGCATCTAGAAACCTACTGATAATCCATTTCTAAAACAGGGAGTTTTTAACAGAGATATCCTGCAAGGCTGCATAATGCGCCTTCTAGAAAAGTCCCAGGGCCACCCTAGACCAACATAATTTCTTTATTCTAAACATGCATCCTCATACTTACGGACAAATATACTAATAACCTCTCATCAAAGAAGCTGTCAGTTAAGTTGGCATGGTAATAAACTACATTCCAAATTCTGTGTTGGTATCCATAGACAAAGGCTACTCAGCCTTATTTACGGAAGTGTCACTTTGAAGTGAACTGCAGAGAATGTAGAGACTTGTGCCTATGAAAGGCTAATAATATGTGGTGGTTAGATGCTCAGCCCTAAATAAGACATTGATAGCACACCCTCTAATGCTCAGGGAACATTGCAGAAGAGGGGCAGAAAGAGCATCAGGGCTGGAAGATCAAGGCAAGTCTAGTGAAATGTCTTCTTCCTAGTATGACACAATGATTTCAGTCATAGTTTCACAGATGCTGTGGTAGCCTGTGCTGGACCTGCACACAAATGGTCTTTCAATACTTAGGCATGAATGGGAGAACAGCTTATAGAGTTCTGCTGAGCTACTGGATACTGATCACTTCTTCAGGAGGCACAGATATTGTTCTCAGTTATATACTCACTGGTTACCTTACCAGTCTCCACCAATAGATAGTTGCAAACCCATGGTCATGCAGATGGCCCTGGCTATAGTCATTGGCCAAACAACAAAAAAAAAAGACATAAATGTGTGACTGGTAGGGAGAAATAAAATGGGTCAGGAGTGGGGATAGGTAATGTTCATTTAATGAACATTATATGTGTTCATGAAATTGTCAAAAAACAAATTTAATAAAACAAATAAAAATTAAGGGCACCAATAAAAAAGAAAGGCTATTGTCTTTGTGTGTTAATTTTGCAACCTACAAATTTTGGGTTCATGATTTCTTTGTGTTGCTGTACTTTTTAGTGTGTGTGTGTGTGTGTGTGTGTGTGTGTAAGCTCTGGAATCAGTGGCTCTGTGATTCTTGTGAAATAACCATGAATGTTAAAGTGCTAAGCTTCCTCTTAATTTTAACTCTCTTGCTATAGCATATTATTTTCTTAAATTTGTGACCAGTCAATCAAAATCAGGTTATATTATTGATATTTCTCACTTTCCCTTCCATTTGCCAGTAGTTCTTATGCGAAAAGCACACTTCGTTCATGCTTCCTTCTCAGAATTCTCCTCTGTCCGTAGTGGCTTCTTATTCTTCCGTTTCTGTCCATTTTCTCGTTTCCCTGTGCATCCCACAACTCTTCCCTGCAACAGCTACCTTGCTTGCAGTTTCAGTGCTCCAGGTGCCACAGCCCAAGTAGCAGAGACCTTTCCCAAACAAGCATTTGATCACATCAGTTCCAGAACTATGGAGCTCTTCACTTCATCTCCTGAGTATCAAAATTCCAAAGTCAGAGAAATGAGACCAAGTCATGCAGCCGCTTGTGTTCGAATACCCTCGCACCATTTTACCTAATGACCACAGGACACTTCCATTATGTGTCTAAACAATGACTCTATCTTTTCCCTCTGAGTTATCTAACATAGTGTTCAATGTATTACATACACTCATAAATTGTTCTTCCTCCTCCTCCTCCTCCTCCTCCTTTTTCTGAGACAGGCTCTCCCTGTAGTCCTGGCTTGCCTGGAATTCACTATGTAGAACAGGCTGGATTCCACAGAGATTCACCTGCCTCTGCACCCAAATGCTCAGATAAAAGAAATGGGCAACTATGTGCAGATCTAAAATGCTTTGGAAATAATGAAATTACTAATCAGTCTATCAGTTATCTAAATGTTTAATAGCCATTTTCCAGGCCTCCATTTACTTCAACAATGAGAAAAGATAAAAGATGCTCCTTTTGATCATAAAGTTTTTTTTATCTATTATAAAATTTATTTTATTGTGATTGCCTTTATATAAAACAGTGTCCGCCATTCCATTTAAGAGCAGTACAAATTAACTATTCAATGAACGGGGTTTAAGTATCAGAGATACTACTTGTCTGACCTCTTCTAAAACGATGTATCTACTTTTGTTCTCATGGCTTTTATTATTTTTCTTAAGCATTTCTTCTTAAATTATGCATATGTGCCACAAACACTGGATGTGTCCTGTTCTACTCAAAGGTACCAGAATTTTTCCAGTCCCAGCTATGAATCACAGAAATTATGTTATGCTGCAAAATTATTTGCATTTAAAAAAAATTAGAACATTACACCTGTGTCATGCTTTCTGTATATCCCTTGTCTCCAAAGCTGGACCCCTTTCTCTTATTTGTTTCTGATGTTATGAGGTGAAATAATCCCAAATCCCTTGAAATCCAGCCAGAGCATACTTCTTTTCCTGTGCTAGACTCAACCTAGGGCCTCTCACACTCCTGGCAAGTGCTCCTCCACTGTAGTCTATCACTCACTATCCCTTGACGCATCCATTTGTATACAAATTCTGCTGCCTCCCAACTCCCAAGTCACCTTTTATTTTTGTTTAATGGAGTTTAGTAGCAACGCCCTGGCTTTTTCTTCAAGCTGTGCCTTGTTTTTCAGCATTCAATTTCTATTTTGTCTCTAAAGTAGTCTTCACCTGAAATTGGCAGTGAGTCACTGCTTTCTTTGTCCTGCACAGTTTGGCCTTAACTTTAGGAAGGTGTTCATCCTGCACTCTCAGTGAGGGCACATCAGTTAGGAATTCATTTAGATGCCTGACAAGGGACTGTTGATGAAAGTGACCCCATTGATGATTTTTTATTTGCTTTAGGTCTTTTTTCCTTTAAGCTCTGCTCTGCATTTTCTTCTAGAAGGCTGACCTCTACAGATTGCTTCTTCAGACCCAGTTAATTGGAAGTTCAAGAAGGAAATTAGGCTTTCAAAGGAGACAGTGGCCAGGGCATGAGTTTTGCTCTTTTAACTTCTGCTAAACCAAGGCTATGGATATTACTCCAATTTTAACCTTAGATGCTGCTGGGTAACCTTCTGCTGTGATGACAGCACTTGCTTCTTATTAGATGTGGGCGTCCTCTGACTTCCTTTATCACATCAGGGAAACAGGAGATAATGACTACTGGTCTAGCTGGATCAGAACTAGCTGCTTCATGTCTTTTTCTTTTTGGTTCTTTTAACCTTGATCTCACCCTTACAAATGGCCTCTTTGATATATATATTGCATCTTTGATGATTATTTCTCTGAGTCCACCATCTGCTTCCTTCCTACAAGGAATACTTTGGTGTCAGATATGAACCCAGAAAATAGCCTTTGAAATGGGATGTGGAACTTGGCGGCTCACATATTTGATAAATGAGGGAATAAGTCCCTCTTTAATAGCTCAATTTCTTTTACTTGTCTGGAATGGACACCTGGCTGCAGTGGGGACAGAAAATGGAAATTTCATCCTAGGTAGTGTGAGCCATGGTAGTTAGAACAGTGTTTTTTAAAGAATAAACAAGAATACTCATGTATTAGTCAGCTGGTAGGCTTTTTCAGTGTGACTATGAAAGCAAGTATCTGAGCCCTCCAAGGTTGTGAAAGTTTACTACTGCTTAAATTTGTGGTTACTTCTCTCTTTGGCACTTAGGAATTAAGAATTATGAAATTAGAAATCATGCATTTCTACAGCTTAAATCTGGTTAATTATCTCACTGTGTAGGATTAAAAATTAGGAAATTATAAAATTAGAAATCATGCATTTTCTTTAAGACCATAAAGTTTTTGATCGGCCATTTTCAGGGGTGCTTGTACTTTTGCCTAAAATTATCTATTCCCATCAAATCTGAGGTATTTTGCACAGAGAGCTGGTTCCTTTGATCTTCAGATGGGAAACACTTCTCATGGAAAGAAGAAAATCACACAAACATTAAATTCTGAGCAAGAGTATTTTTTTTCTGAAAATCACTCTGGTCAGAGGATTAGTTAGGATATTTAGTGTTGTGCTTACCTATTCATGTTATAAAAGTATATCACATTTCAAAACTGTGATAGTATCCTGTACTTTAATATAAAAATAATTTTAATGTATGCTTTTTCTATGAAAATGTAACTTCTTATCATGAACTACTTTCTTACTTCATAGGTATTTTATGGTGTGATATCATGAGGGAATGGAATTATAGAAGACTTTTGAAAAATAATAATAATTGCAAAGGACTATGAAGTTACAACTCCCTGACCTGGCCTCAGAACCTGCTGCGTCATGTTAAAGTGGATGAGGCTTAATTGTTTTCTAGGTGTGTACTTTTGGAAATCTAGTGAATAATTACCATAAAATATTTGTAAGACTATTAAACTGGGGCTAGAGAGATGGCTCAGATGTTTGGATCATTGGCTCCTCTTACAGAGAACCTAGTCTATTCCCAGTATTCCCCTGGGGGCTAACAATCATCTGTAACTTGTTCTAGAGGATCCGATGCCTTCCTCTGGCCTCTGTGGTCATTGCATGCATGAGGGACACTTCCCTACAAGCACAGACAAAACATTCATATATGTAAAATAAAACTAAATGAATTTTCAAAAAGATTATTAAACTTATTTTACTTTGCAAGTCTATTAGATAGCTTTGCCTACTGGGAATGATTAGAAAGTTTTTGAAAAATGATATAAAATCCTAAGAAATATCAAGGTTTAAATTGTTGCCGGTGGAATTTCTTCCATTTCATTTTTCCCGCATGCGTAGTTTAAAATGCAAATATCAGGTAGCCCTGTGATTCCTGAAGACTGTGTTCCACTCTGGACTGTCTGAGGCAAACCCTTGCTTTGACACTATGCTGCCTTGAGCCTATGTCTGATTTATTCTTCAGACATAAATATTATGTTGTGCCCCTTTGTAAGTCTTGGTATTGAATGCAAAGACTGCACTTCCCATCAGGAACTCTCAAGATCTTTAGATCCTTGTGGGGAGAGAGGTTGATGCCCCACAGCATTCATTTCTTTCCCTCAGCCCCTCTTTTATCCAGAGTCTTCAAATGGTCGTAATAGCATGTAATGTTCATGAAGCTGTTTCCCTCTGGACTTTTAAGGCTCAGACACTGATCACTGTAAACTGTTCAACAGGAATCTGTATAATGATTCTATAGTACCCAATTCTGTCTTCTCATCCTTGCATATCCTTGCATCCAGAAAAGACATTCATTTGTTCATAATACAGAGTAGCAGCATAGATAAGTATATCATCAGAGAATACGATTTTGCAGGCTAAAATAACCGAAGGATGTACTTATCTTAAAGAGAAAGACAGACGATGCTGTTACATGCCACAAGCATATATAGAGAAGTCCAGAAGAGCTAAGAACTTCAAACATTGACATTAATTGAACTTGTAGATATAACATTTAGAACTACTTAAAAATAAAGCAAGAAAATAAACACGTGGAATTTTATTCTAGAATCTTTAAATTGCAAACAGTGTCAGCCAATGCAGTGTCCGTATGTGACATGAAAAGAAGGAAGTTAAATTTGAGTGTAACTTGTTATACACAATGTCAATTGAGTAGTTAGCTAGTTAGACTGAATAGTCACCTTTAGGCAAGCCCTTATATTAATACTGCTGTGATCACAGGGACACAGTGATCCAACTCTCATGCTTTTTAGTGCTTACGCTCTTAGCCTTTATCTACAACACACAATGAAGTACTGCACATCGTGACCACAGGAGAGCACTGCATTTGGGGTCATGATTTTATGTTTGTTCTTCTCTTCTCTTTATGACAGCACGGCAAACCTTTCCCCTGTACCTATTCTGTTAAATCTTTAAACTCATCCTAACTGTTACATTTTCAGAAACTTTCAGGTAAATATGGGTTATAAAGTAAATGTTGGTAAAGAACTGCAAGTTCTAGGTGTAGGAAGCCTTGCTGTGGAGCTCCCTGTAACACAGAAGGGGGTGTGAATGTATTCAGCAGATTTCCACAATTCTCTCCCCTGCAGGCATGTGGCCTGACTGCAAGGAGCCTAGCTTTTCAGTCTTGTGTCTCCATCTTCAGTCTATGAGAGTCAGATATCAGTAAATGAGCCACCGTGATTGTGAGCTCGACCCCTACTGACCCTGAAACATTAGTTCAAGTATCATAGAATTTTCCCTAATAAATATCTAGGGAAATAAGAGGATAAAATAGATTATACTCTTACACAGTTTTCTTAAAATAAAATTTAAAATGTTAATACTGTTTTTATCGATTCTCTGAGAATTTCATACAATGTATTTTGATTATATATGAACCCCCCCATCTCTCTCAGATCCACTCCACCTTCATACCCTCTCTTACTTCATGTCCTCTGTTATCTTTGTGAAGCTTAGTCTCATTTGCATTCCTAAATATTCTTGCACGTGGGGACATCCACTGAAGCAAGTCAACCTACCCAGTTTCACAGACTACTGAAGAAAAATGAGTCTCCATCTACCAACAGCTATCGATTGCCAATAGTTCCTCTGCTAGGGCTTGGACTTTTTGACATCTTTGCCTCACCATGTTGGGATACTGTCTGGCTTGGGCTTGAACAAATCTTGCTCATGATGTCACAAATGCTTTGGTTCATATGTACAACCCTTTTGTGTCCTGAAAACAGTTTCCTTGCATTCATCTACCACCCCTGGCTTTTACAATCATTCTATACCTCATTCTAATGATCCAAGCCTTGGGAGGGTACATGCTCACAACTAAGGCTTTGCACTCTGTTGTTTTATGCACATCAAACATTTGTGGTCTCTATGTTAACTACCATCTACTGGCAAGAAGAAGCTTCTCTGGCAAGTTTGGAGATATTCACTAATCTATGGATATAGCAATAAGTCATCAGGAGTTTATTTAATACTGTGTCCATCTAGCAGAAGAAGCAAGTTCTCCTTGGGCCTGCAACTTGTCAAGTACAATCTCTCGACCCTGACAGTAGTGCCAGGTATAGGCTTCATCGTGTGAAATGAGCTTTTAATTCAATCAGAAGGTCGTTGATTTCTTCCATAATATTCATGCCACTTTCACACCAGCAGACATATCTTGCCAGGCCAGTCATTTTTGTACCTTTTTTTTGTGGGGGGGGGTCATGGCTGAGTAAGATTGATCTTTTCTAGTGAAATGCATAGCACATTTCAGCACTATGAAAAGCATCCAGTAGAGATGAAACTTCAAAAAAGTCAGGAAAAACTTGATGATTAGTTTATGACTCAGTTATGTGGGGTCCTCAGAAGTGCGGTCCTACCGTCAAGTTCTGGAGAGTAACCAAGAGCAATGGAAATAGCCAGCTTGTTTGAGGGTGTGGAGTCACCCAGAGCAACAGTTCCAAATATGAGTTGGCCTTTATTGGTCATTCTATTGCTGGCGTGTGGTGCCTGGTAGGAGCACCACCTCCCTCACTTAATGTAGATTAACTCACCCCACAGTAACTGTTGCCATAGTTTCTCTGCTAAGGCTGCCCATTCTCCCACTCTGTGCTGGGATATTGTCTGACTGAGTCGGCATGGGTCTTGTGCATGCTGTCACCATTGCTGCAAATTCCTACGAGCAAATTCCAAAAGGCCTGTTTCCTTGTATTCTTTTATCAACTTGGGCTCTTCTGGTCTTTCTACCTCCTCTTCCAAAATGGTCCCTGAGCCCTGGGTGGGTGAGTTTTAATATAGGAGTCCTATGCAGGGACACACACTCTGCAGTTTCTTATTCTCCAAACCTTGACCAGTTGTGGCTTTTTATGTACATTGCACTCTATTGCATGCTTCACTGGTGAGAGTTGAGGGATATGTTAGTATTCTTTGTGTCCCCTGTCCTCCTATATTCCATGAGCCTTCGGTATACAGGCTCCACCACACACCTAAGTCTTTCACTTCCTTAGTTAGATGTATTCCAAGATATTTTTGAGGCTATGGTGACTAGGATTGATTTCCAGGTTTCTTTTATACTATGATTATTTTTGGTATATAGCAATTTTCCATGTTAATTTTATATCCTGTTACTTTGCTGAATCTGTTTATCATCTCCAGAAATTTTATGGCAGAGTTTTTAAAACTCGTTCTTTATAAAATCATATCATATGAAAATAAAGATACATTGACATGCTTTCTAATATGTATTCCCTTTATTTCCATCACTTGTCTTATTTCTCTAGCTAAAATTTCAAGCCCTGAATTGAACAGGGAAAGAAAAAACATGGAATATAGGATGTAAAGTAAAGTAGAGGAATCAGATCATCAAGTAAATATCAATGATTTTTTTTTAATGTGAAAGTAATATTGAAGAGTTTAGGGATATCATCACAAAACATATTCTTCAAACTGGGAGCATAGAGGAAAAGGATACCATAAGAATACCATGGTGAAGAGACAGAAAATATCTTTAGTAAAATCATAAAAGAAAAATTCTCAAACCTACACATAGAGAAAGAGATTCCTACCCATGTACAAGAAGCCTACAGAACATCATAGAAGACCAGAAAAGACATTTTCCACAATATATTTATAGTTAAAGCATTAAAAACACAGAATAAAGGAACGATACTGAAAGATGCAAGATAAAAGGGTCAATTCACTTATAAAGGCAGACCCATTAGAATAGCATCTGATTATTCAACAGAAACCTTTAAAGTCAGAAAGGTTAGAAAGAGGTAATCCATGTCTCAAAAGATGACATCCGTCAACTCAGGCCATTATACCTAGAAAAACTATCCATTAAAAGTGAAGAGGAGATAAAATCTTTCCAGGATAAAAATAAATTAAAGATATTTTTGACTACTAAGTCAGTACTACACTTCATTCTGGAAGGAATATAGCAGTCTGAACATAAAGATAAAAACATTCCAGAGAACGTTAGGCCAGGCAAGCAAAAAATATTTGAGAAAACATCACAAAATCAACAAATAATAGAAATTAATAGAAACCTTTTAATAATAATTAAAATTATTTATTTGAATTATGAATATTAATGGACTCAATTCCATAATAAAGAGACACTGGCTAACAGAATGAATTAGGAAATAAGATCCAAGTTTTTACAGCCTCCATGAAACACACCTCGTCACCAACAAAAGACACCACCTTCCAGTTAAAGAACAGAAAAAGTTATTCAAGCAAACAGAACAAAGAAACAAGCAGCCAGAGCTATTCTAACATGTGACAAAATGGAACTCAAGTCAAAATTATTCAGAAGAGCTATAAGAACACTTTTAATACTCATTTAACAATTCCACTAACAAACTATTACAATACTAAACACATACACACAAAACACAAGGAACACCTATTTTCATTAAAAATATGATTAGATCTAAAAGCCACAGACAATTCACTACCCAGCAATAGTGGATAACATCAATAGCCCATTGTCATGAGTAGTTAGGTCATCAGGAAAAAAAAAAATTAAAGAAACACTGTAGGTGACATCACAAACAAAATGGACCTAACAGATATCTGCCGAACATTCTACCCAAACACTAAGGAATACACTTTCATCTCAGAAGTGCATGAGATTTTCTCCAATATTGACGACACATTAGAAACCAAGTCTCAACTAATAAAATAAAATTGAAATAACATCCTGTTTTCTATCTGACCTCAGAGGAATAAAGGTGGATGTCAACAGCAGCAGAAAGTGCCCAAACTCTTAGAAACTAAACAACACACTATTCAATGAAAACTGGATCAAGAAGGAAATTTAGAAGTTCTTAGAATTTAATGATGATGAAAATAGAATATACTAAAATCTATGGGACACCAAGAAGGCTGTCATGAGAGAAAGTTTATAACATTAAGTGGATACATCAGAAAATTAGACACATTTCTTATTAATAGCTGCAATAACTTCATGATACACCAAAGGCTTTGGAGACATAAGAACAAACAATAACCCAAAAGTGTAGGTGGCAAGAGACAAGCAAGCTAAGGTGGATATTAATGAATGAGAAACAAATAATAAAACAAAAACCTACAGAGAATAAATGACATTAAGATCTGCTTCTTTACAAAGCTTAACAATATTGAAAAGCTATAGTCAGTTCAAACGGGAGAGAGAGGGAGAAACAGAGGAAGAGTAAAGGACAGAGAGAGAAGGGAAGAGAGAGAGAGAGGGAGGGAGAGAGAGAACCCATGAGAGGAGAGCATTACCATAAACACTGAGGGAATTTAGAGTATCATAAGGACTTATTTATAAATCTAGGAAATCCAAAAGAAATGAAATTTCTGGATATATGTGGACTACCAATTTAAAATAAAGATGAAATAAATAATTTAAGCAGAACTATAACAACCAAAGAAATATAAATAGTAATCAAAAATCCCCAAATTGAAAAAAAAAATTAAAGTGGAAATATTTTAAGGTTGAAAACTTTAAAACAAATTTACATTGATACACTAGGTTTATTGTATTTCATACTACAACTTTGAGCCGCTGAATGGTAGGATTTTGCTAAGAATAAGCAGAATTCATCTCAAAATTGGGGCAAGAGTAAGTTGTTTCCCCCATCTTTGCAGTTAGATATTTCTGCCATCTTATTCCTCTTTTGCACTTTGGGTACAAGGACATGTAAGAATATTCGTCACATTGAGGGTCCCCAAGTCCTGAAAAGATTCTGCTTTGTGTATAATAAATTTCTTCTTATTTTAATTTTTGTCACCCACTCTGTGCTTTTAAAATAAAATTAAATAACCAACATTTAATGTATTTGAAATATTGAGTCCAGACCTAAAATTTTCCAAATACACTATTTTACTTGGAGGGAAAGTGTAGGCTTCTCTGACCAAAGTGCGGACTTGCATGAGAATGCCAGGTGTTCGAACTAAACCCAAACCACTGTCGAAGTAAGTGCATCTCCTCACTGGAAATAGTGATTGGTAATGCGGTTCATCAGTGGACACAGGTGATATCATGAAGTCAGTGTCTCAGGAACTGGTGTGTGCTGTCCCTCTTAACAAACACTAGTGTTGCAGTCATTTTTATCAAATGAAAAATACAGTAACAATTTGTTCTTACAAATTTGACTATTTGGAATGTTGCATTTTGCTCTTATTTGCTCTGGGGAATCCTTTATTATTTCTTACTTATTTTTACCTGATACATGTAATGATACATACTGGTGAGTGCTGTGTAACCTGAAACACAATCACACATTGTCCATTTAAATGAGGCAGAGCATAGCGAGCCTCTCAAACACCACCTCTGCACGACAAAAGTTTTCAGACTCTTCCCCTAGCCTGGGAAGCACGCTGCGCACGGTTGTGCATCTTCCCTGTGCCGTGCACCGCACGGCGGAGCTTTTCATTCTGTTAACTGTACCTCGGTACCCTGTGATCAGCCTTTCGACTTCTCTCCCCAGGATCAGGCTCCTCAGCCTCAGGCAGCCATGCTGCCCACTGTCTCTGAGATCAACAATGCTGAATTTAACGTGAGAGCATGGTTATGAAGCACTTCTATTTCTTCTGCTGGTTTATTTCTCTTGAAACAGCAAACTCTAGCTCCTTGAATGTTGTAACTGTGTGTATTTCATGCTTTTTGGTTATATAACATTATGCTGTATCTGTGTACTACATTTTATCTGTCTATTCATCACTTGATGGACAATTAGATGATTTTGATAATCCTGTGTGATTGGCTAATGGGTTCTGCACTGAATATGGATATTCAGATATGTCTTTGACATACTGATATAGTTTTCTTTGAATATATACCAAGGACTGGGAAAAGTAGATGATACAATAATTTTATTTTTGATTTTTGGTGGAACTTCTATATTGTTTTTCACAATAGCTATTCAAATTTATACCCCCCACCAATGGTCTGATCCTTTTCTCCACATGCATACGAACAGCTGGTATCTCTATCTTGTGTGTGTGTGTTCATGTGTATTCAGGTGGAGATGTGTTTCAAGTATCTATGCCCATATATGCACCCCTGTAAAGACCAGTAAATAACCTTGGATATAGAGTCAAACACATAGTTTTATGAGACAGTGTCTTTCATTGGCCTGGAGTTTATCAATTAGGGTAAACTGATTGGGCAGCAAGCCACAGAGATCTGTCTTTCTTTACCTCCCTAAACTGGGTTTACAAATACACCACTGTGCCCAGCTGTTTATGATGGTTCTGGGAGTCAAACTCAGGTCCTAGTGATTATAAGATAAGCACTTTACCAGTGAGCCATTAAAATATAGAGACCCCAAGTCATGGTTTAAGTTCCTGCTAAGAGCCGTCACAGCCACCATTGTTCTGGTTCTATAACCATTTTAAGTACTCTAATTATTTTCTTTCTCACCTGCCAAGTACTGATTTCAGAATTCTGAAATCAATAATGAGGTGCCTCTGGTCAGGTCAATATAAACCTTGAGTGATAAGGTCTTAACCTGGCCCATTGCACACATGGGTCTCTTGGGAGCCAGTGCCCCTCAGTTCCTGAGGCCCGCTGCCTGGGGCATGCTTCTCCTGGAACAGCCACCATGTCTTTTTCTGTCCTAGTGAATATTTTCATACCTACGTTCCCCTTTTGTGTGTCTTCTTTTGAAAAACGTTTATTTTTTTTCTACTGGCCATTTTTAATCAGATTATTTATTTTGGTATTGAGTTTTTGGATTCATCTCCTGTGTCAAGTATATGTTTGTCAATATTTTCTCCTATTTCTCAGTAGAGCTTCTTCTCTCTGATGATTATTTATTTGCTCTATATCATTTTCAGTTTGGCAAAATTTCACTTGTCAAGAATTACTCTTTTACTGTATTTTTGGAATTTACATCAATATCATGAAATATTTTCTCTTTCTTTCACCAGTAGTTTCATGGCTTGCAATCTTGAAATTATTGTTAATTTTACGTTTATTTTGGTAATTGGTCTTTTGTAAGTGAATTTTATGTTTAGGCATGAAATGGCATCACTAAAATGACAACCAACTTAAAACTCACTTTAATACTTTCACTTACTAAATGTCATATTGGTATGGGAATATGGTACTGTTTCTGGGAACTAAAAATCATTCACCTGAACTTCCACTGGTTTTATTTTCAGCCAAACGGTATGAACTTAATGCTGTAATAACACTTTATTACATTACTTAAATGAAATCATTTTTAAACGACTATTTTTCTTCTATAATTTGTTTGGGATAATTTTCACAGAGCCATTTTCTCTTTATTCCCCCACAACATCCTGAAGGACAGATTGAGTCTAAAGTCCCCAAGTAGTAAAACAAAGCAAAGAATCAATCTCTCCACCAGCACCTTTCTTTCTCTTTCTATTATATTCATTTAAAAACATTGACAAAGGCGCCCACATTAACGCGCTGCTCGGCACCTGCACCTAGCTTTTCAGTTGATTAGGAAGCAGCAGATGGTGGCAGCTCTCGTTTACTCTAACAGTAAGATGTGCTGATTGCCATTGCTTGATATTTTTATGCAGAAAATTCACAGAAGCTGGGCTGGGCATGGTGGTATATGTCTTTAATCCCAACACTTGGGAGGCAAAGGCTGGAAAATTTCCATGAGTATGAAGCAAGCCTGATCTACATAGCAAGTTCCAGACCAGCTGGGGCTACAGGGAGACAGTGTCTCAAACAAATCAGTTAAACGGTTGGATGATTTTTCTTTGAGGAATGTTTATGGAAGGTAGAATAAAGATTTAAACAAGTTCCAAGGTGAATTTCAGCCATTTCTATAAAGCCTAACAATTCACACTTTCTCTTATGCTTCTGGAGGTTGAGATACAGAATGTAGAAATTTGGGTTGCTATTTTAAAAAGCAGTAAGAAATTTTTATTCCCCAAAGCAAAGCATAGATTTTTCATTTTACCAATATGAACTACTGTATTTTATTGTTACAATGATATATTCTTGAAAATATTGATCTAATTCTTAGGAGGTTGGCATTCACAGCACAGTCATTTCAGAAGAAAAGGAATAATGGCAACCTACCCTACTTGAGAACTTTACTTGGTTTCTGGCTGTTGAGCACAAGCTGATGTCTACACAAGGGATTTTATCTTAACAAAACATTCATTTAGTGATGCTGTCAGGTTCCACTAGTGTAATATTGGTGTTGTCAATTTGACGATATCTGGAATCACCTAGGAGATAAGCCTCCAGACATACCTGTAGTGGGTCAGTTAGCCTCTGGGCATACTATGCTGGGTCATGTGGACTAGGTTAATTGGGGTAGAAATACCCATTCTAAATGTGGGAAGCTTGATTTTCTAAACTTGTGACCTGGATTGCACACAGAAAATGGAAAGATAGCTGACAACTGCCATCCACAGATGTTTTTCTTGACTGCAGATGTACTGTGACAGGTAGTAATCTTGAACTCTGAGTCAAAACAAACATTCTCCTTTATGTTACATTGTCAGAGTGTTTTATCTTAGCAGTAGAAAAAATAGCCAAAGCAGTAAGTTCCTTTATTTTCAGCTAAAATTGATGTTACTATATTTCATACTAATATGTATAGTATTAGATTACATAATATTTAGATATAATGATACATAGAATATTTATTTTAGTTATTAGTTCCTTCCATATGTATAGAAGATCTATCTAAATCATAATTTATGTATAGAAGACTTTCCCATATTTTATTAATATATATGTATAGTCATAATGTAATTAAAATCTGTATAACTTTAGATGCTGTATATTATGTTGATTTGCTTAATAAAATTATTACTTTACAGAATTTTTTTCCTTTACGTGTATAATAAAAACAAAACATGACATAAACCATATTCAAAGAACAGAATCTGAGGTGATATATTAAAATATGTTTGTAGAAAATTTGGGATACTTGAAAAATCAAGTTTCATAAAAATAATATAAATCTTATTGGCTTTCCTTTCCAAAACATTTGACTTGGGGGATGGAGACATGGCTTAACAGTTAAGAACACTGGCTGCTCTTGCAAAGGACACAGGTTTAGGTCACAAAAGCCACATATCAACTAAGAACTGTGGGTAACACCAGTTCTAGGGGATCTGACACATTTTTTCTGGTCTCCAGTGGGTGCACTTACGTACACATAGGCAAAACATGCATGTAAACTAAAAGTAAGTACATGAAAAATCTAAAGACTTTAATTCAATCACTTAAATAATAATCTGAGAAAAATATATAAACTGAAGCAAAGAACTGCTGTATTTGTTTCTGAACTTCAATGACAAAAAGAAAGTCAGGTGTTTTACTTATTAGCAGGCTGAAAAGATACCGATATTTGATATTTGAGTTGAGGATCTCATCATTATCAGGTAATGCTGTTCTGACTCACAGCTTCTCATGACTTGACCTCTGGGTCTGTCCTAATGGAGCAACAACAATAATGTTTTTTCATTATTGTGTGTGAAGATAGTAGAGTGGAGATTTTATGTTATTCTTTATATATGGATGTAATAGTTATATATTTTGTTCTATCATTCTGTGAATATACTGAGCAATGTATAATGCACTCATTCAACACATTTCTTGTAGTTTTAAACTTTAAATTCATTAACAGAGAAAACAGGAATCCATATACTGAAATCATTGATAACGTATAGACAGATAAATTTGGCAAATATTTAGCTGAAACATAGAGTTGATGTCATCCACTAATGCATGCGAGTCTTCCCAAGTCTTGGCTTTGAAAACAGATAAGGTGACTTAGACAATTTCCATTTCTTTAGTTTCATTTGTCAGTCAAGAATTAAACAAATATTATATTTGTGAATGAGGAGCCCTAACCTGGAATAATTCATGAGATCTCTTTAAGTTTCTGAGTACAAGGAATGTCATATCCAATGGTTCCCTTTAGTTACAATTTAAAGGACCTTTATATCAAGAAAGTAACAGTTTTATTTCACTCCAGACTCAGTGTTATAAAATTTGTTCATATTTTGTTTGAAAGGAAAACAAGGCAAGAAAGAAACATTCACAGAGAAAGCTGCTAAGCTTAAGAATTTCTCCTGGGGGAATCCTCTCTGGCTGCAGACTTGTGGTTTGGAGTCCAGTGCCTGAGGGCACCCTGTTCCCCCATCTGAGCTCTGTTTGCCTCAGATCTATGAATACCACCCTAACCTATCCACCAACCTGCTCATGTAGTAGCTCCATCCCAACCTGCTGATCCAGGACCCTTTGTAGTCAGTCCTAAAATTAGTACTGAAATGCTGTACTTGTCTTGCTGTTCCAGGGTTCACATCTACCCTGCTTAGCTGGTTAGACATTCCACACGGTGTCCTCATCCCTACCTTCATCCTAAACTCTCTCTTGTTTTTCCTGCCTGAAAGTTTAAGACTAGCCTGTCAGAACCCAGCCACTGGAACCCCATCATCTGGAATTAGACATAGGCCCCTTCCTCCACAGGAGAACTCTTGACTATCTAGCCTGGAACCATCTTGTCCTGCCAATATAAAATCAAATATGGGAATGACAGCATGTCCAAACTTCAAAATGTTAGAAGATACAAATGAACCCCAAGCTCTCCCCCATTTTCTACAAATGGTCTCAGTGATTTTCATCACAATCATCATCATCATCATCATCATCATCATCATCATCATCACTTCTGCATACCTGCCTGGGGAGATGAGCGCAAAGTAGGTGGCAGGAGATGAGAGCGATTTTCAGTGTTCACTATTCTCTTCACACGCTCTTCAGTGTTGTCTTAAAAATATATCAAATATGGGACCCTGAATCATAGACCAACTAACTATGCATACCTTACCAGAAAGCAATCAAGCTACAGCAACATTATAAGCAAAACCAAATTAAACAAATCCAGGCTACAGTTTCACAGTAGACACACACCACTGAAAATATTCCAAATATCCAAACCACAATGCAAAGCATGAAAAATCAAAGTAATATGTACCCACCAAAATGCACTGTCCTACAAGAAGCACTATGCAGAGGAACCTCAGGTCATGGAATTTGAAAGAACAAGCATACACATGCTCAAAGAATTCAGTAACTTTAAAGAACATACAAACAAACAACTAGAAGAACTCAAAGAGGATGAATAAACTCCTGACGGAAACTCAAGATCACATCTGAATGAAATGACAAAAAATTTCAGACTTGAAAAGTGAATTCATGAAAGAGATAGAAATACTGAAGAAAACTCAAGTTGAAATGAAGATGAAACTGAAAAACTCAATAAGCCAATTGATGAAAAGAGGAGAAAGTCTCAGAAACAGAATAAATGCAATGAAAAGCAGAATACCCAGATGGGAGGACAAAGTTGAAGAGCTGGACTGCTCAAGCAAAGATTATGAATAGTACAGGAATGGAGTATGTAGGAAATGTGGGACACCATGGCAACACCAAATCTGTGCATTACAGGCATACAGTGTTAGGGTTGGAAAATCAAGAAAATAACCCCACAACTTCACTATGATGCAAAAAGGAAAATTTACTTATATACTTTGGCAAACAAAGTAAATCAAGTGGCTAGCTGGGATGCAGATCCTAAAGCCAGATTGGGGAACTGCCACGTTTCCCAAGGTTGCAGCCAGCTTTTATAACTTTAGCAGCTGTGAGGCTCTGCGGGCTGGTCTAACCTTGGAATCAGTTGGTCCAGAACCTGTTTGTCCCACGGGGATTATTTGTATTGGACAATTCAGACCTCATTGTCTATGGGGTCTTGGCTTGACACCAGAATGCATGCTGAAGCATTAGCATCTGGAATGTAGCAGGGTGGGGCGATTAAAACTTAAGAGGTTTGAGTCTGCTTTGTCCCTACATTTCTCCCCTTGGAATGGTAAGTGGGTTAAATCTTTAAGCCAAGCATTTTACAGAAGCAGAAAAAGCAGTTAGATGGCACACTTCAGGGGAGAGGGGCAGTAGCTTGGTGCAATTCTATGTCCTCATAGACATAGCCATTCAGGGATTGACTGAGCTGCGCATAGTGAGTGCACAAGACCATAAGCTGGATGGCCTGCATTCTGGTCCTGATGAAATTGGTGAGTGCATTTAAGTTGCATGGACCACAGGTAAGTGTCATGAGGAATAAGAGAGGCCCCGCTATGGCAGTGACAAGAAAGCCAGGGGGATCTTGAAAACAGGAACTCATATCAATTGAAGTAATAACTGTTATTTTTAGCATATTACCCTCTGAAGAGGTCACACAATTACCAACAGGGAATTGGGGTGCTGATGTCTCTGGCTTTTTCAAAGCTGAACAGGGACGTAGGTTGTGGCAATTTGGGGTACTCCTTCAGTAAGTCTATCTAAAAGACCCCTGAATTGCATAACTGTTAGCTGTAGGGAGAAAAGAAAGTCCTTGACTGATGCCTAGAAGATGGAACAAAAATAGTCAGAACAGAGAAAATTTCAAATGTCCAATTAAAAGTCCATTAGAATTTTTGCTTAGGACTTCCAAGAGCATTTATCTGTTGCATTCCCCTTGGTTTTTCTTTCCGCCTGTCAAGGATGAATTTGAGAGTCTTGAAGTCAGAATTTTTTTCAGGCATCTTGATAGCTTGCTGGTGTGACTAGAATCAGGGTAAGTTCCCTCCCAAACAGCTTCTAGACAGGGAGAGAAAAGAAATTAGTTATTACTTAATTTTTAGGTTAGAACAAAGGTGATTTTTCCTTTCTTGGCCTCAGGTATGCACTGCAGTGTTGAAGTAGGCCAAGATTTGAAGTTGTACATTTGAGTAGTATTTTTGCTAATAATAGTAAAATCGTTAGTGACAAATTGTGCAAATAACATCTTATATGAACGTAAACCTGATGTCTGGGAAGTGCAATTCTTCGGACTCTTGAGCACTATACCAATCATTTTAATCTTTGGTTATGTTTTCCTGTTGTGTGTTTAAGGTCATACAATTGGCCCATATAAAACAATTTAGTTTACTCTTAAGGTCAGTTGAGCATCTGTTCCTCAGGGGGATCACATGGGCTTCAGAGGAGTCCCTGGTTTCCTAGGACTTTCTTTTACCAGTTCCAACTGTGTGAAGATAAGTCAGAAAGTCTTGCTGGACCATGGCTTCACTTAGAAGCATCAAGGAAATGTTTTCTTGTACTGACCCTCCTCTTTGAAGCCTGGACACTGGTTTGAGTCCTTCTACTGGGGTCTCCATGACTTCCCTGAACAGGAGGACAGGTGATTCCTCACAGTTACAAGACATTTTGAGAGATGTCCCATAGTCCCCTAGAACCTTGGAGGGCAAGAGACAAAAACTTTCCCTTTAAGTCCCTCTGACCAGATTAGTATAGGCCTCTAAATATGGTTGTTAAACATCCAAGAAGATTAGCTCCACCAGTCTGACATTTTTAATTACTGTATGCTATGCAGCTACAGGTTTTGCTTGGGCAAAGACCAAACATTCTTGACTGAACTATTAGTTTAGAAATTTTAAGATTATATACACATAAATTTTCTCTTCTCTTATACATCATAACATATCGATTCAGACATTCAATCATTTGCATAGACTGTATATCTTTTCTTTTCTAGTCTGGAACTATCCAGTCATCATAATCTTCCTATATAGATCCTTCTTAATAAAATATTTCCATTCCCATATCCTTCTAACATCATTGTTCACCTTTTCATTTTCTTTCTTAGTATCATGAGACATATTAACATTGAAAAGTTAATTTTTCTTCTATTTAGAAAATTCTCTTCCTGGGGCTACTTAACACTATTTCTTTCCTTTCTAAGGTTATAATGTTAAACCAATGCACATTAAAGTTCACCCTGGGGAATGAATAACTTTACTTGTACTGATGGGTAAGGTATTACTAACAAGTATATAGGTGACATGAGAGTAGTTACACTGCAAAGTCTTTATCCAGCATGGATGTTGACTTTTCTATAACCTTATGTGTCAAGTCTTCTTTTCCTAGTTTTATAGATTTCCTCTCCAAATGCAAGAGACCATTTGTGATTAGGGAAAAATTACATACAGCTGGCTGGGAAGAGTGGCTGGATACTCAGGTGAGGGTACAGTGACCTTGCTTACTTGTCCTTCAGTGAAAGAACACAACCATTAACAAACCCAACTATGATGAACTTTTGCAAGGAAGCACAAGCTGAAGACATGAGGATGGCAGTTACTCAACTCAGAAGTGTGTTGTGCAGCATCATCTTAATAAAAGAACATGTAATGCAGATTACACACATAAGATAATCTAATGAATTAATATTACCCATATACACCCTGCAATTTACAAGTTTCCATGTAAACCTTAGAGCATTAAAATCGTTTTTTATTATAAAACTGAAAATAATAGCTACTTTTGTTAGTTCATTTTCTATCATGAGATAACAATAACCCTTGTTGAAATTAGTGTATCCCTTAGTTATTTTTAATAGTGCAATATCTTTACTCTTAGGCTTTTTTGCTTTTTCCTTGTCAAAGTCTTAAAAAACATCTTGAGATAACAGTCTAGAGTCTGAAGTGCGAGGGCCAATCCCAACTCCAGAGTCAGCTTCACTGTGAGCTCAAACAACACATGACAGTTTACCAATGTGATTTACACAAAAGGCATTTGTCCTTTTTATAACCTGTATACATATTTCCAGACAGGCAAGTCTTTTCATTTACTGAGTCCTTTATCCAGAACAGGGGTTTATAAATTAAATCAGAACATTTAATATTAAGATATTATTTTATTTAATATTTTTAACTTTACGAAGCCATGGGTGCTTGGTGAGAACCCAAGATCAAGCAGGACTAGGCTACCAGAAATTTCTGTCTTTACCATTGTCAAACCTGAGTTCATCTATACTTGATATATACCATAGGCATGAAAACTTATACCTTTAATTAATTTATCTGTGTGTTTATGTCAATGACAACCTGAAAGATTTAATAAATATTCTTTAAATATTTTAACCCTTTTTAAAGTTATAATTTATTTATCGTAATTTTTATTTAATTAAAGAAGAGGCAAGACTATTAATTCATAGGGTAGTTTCTTTTAAAGAGGGCTCCCAATCTGTCTGAATCATAAAACCATATTATATTTTAGCATACATAACTTTGAATTAAATACCCATAATCCAAAGAATAAGGAACACAGAAAACAATGATGCCTAAAGGAACCTGTAAAGAGTTGATACAGAAATGCTTTCTCTTTTAGTCTGCCTAGGACATTGTAACTAAAAAGTGAAAATCATCGATGTCAATCCAGGGAATGAAGGGGCAGAAACAAAAGCAAGCTTGGAGAACAGCTTGTTTCTTGTAAGGTTTGGCCCTGGAGAACTGCAAATTCACATGAGCTTCCCATGTTTAGCCATCACAAAACATCAGTTCACTTTCTATCTGGCTAATCTTGCAGGCCCATGCCTAGAAAAATTAAATTTTCTTTAGAAACTGACAATGTAAGATTTTAAAAATCACTTTCAGAAATCAGCAAATATATCATATAAAAGATGTTAAAATCCAAAATAATTCCCCAGAAAAACAGACATCATGGAAACAATCAGAATCTACAATAGTTCCCTATAAAAACCAGTAAATGCATAAGACAATGTAAAAACTTTAAACAGTCATTTAAAAACCCAGTAAATATACCATAAGAAGTTAAAATCCTGATATTGCTTTCCATATTTGACATAGAAATGTATCAACCTTATTATAAAAGACCATGTGAGATTCTTTTGCTTTTCTATGATCCATCAAGGATCTAAGATGAAACCAAAATGAAAGCATAAATTGCAAAAGTATTAGGACATATGATTAAATGCTTGCAGTTCAGAAAATTCCCAGATTGTTATGATCCGGTAGAGTTTTGTAAAACTTGTGCGTTCTTGGTTGTTTTCATATTTTTACATATCCAGAAACTAACTGGCTCCTAAACTTAAATACCCACCATGAAGGCCTTTGCCTATATGGCCTTGGGTGGTTGCAGGGATGGGTCCTGGAGCTCTTGTCCTGGGCAGTGGAATCCCGGGCCTGCAGGTAGGGATGACCCGGAGCCAGAGCTGCAAGTGGCAGCAAAGGATGAAAAAGAGATGAGATTTAAGCAATCATCACAATCCCACAGGTGCCAAGGAACATGCAAGACACTCTGGGCCCCACAACTGGCACAGCAGGGACATATCCAGCTGGCAAAGCCCCATCATCTCCTTGCATGGTGTGCAAGGCCCAAGTTAGTGGTGCTGGTGGTGGGGTGGCTCCTCATGGATGTGGCTGCGTTGGCTGTGGACATGGCTCTAGCTACCTCCACAAGCCCCTGCTTGCATTGAGCAGGCCTCTGAGGCTGCGTGGCAGCTGAGGAAGCCCCACAAGAGCATAGTTGGATCTACCTGTCACCTCTTCCAAAGACAGCATGGACTGGGACACTGCCGCCCAGCTTCAAACGCCCCAGTCTGACCACCTCCCACTGGCCCCTTCCCGTGGCCCCATTGCCCAGCTCCCCTGCTGCCCTTTCAAAACCTTTAAAATGAACCAGAATTAGCTGACCCATTGTAGGAAAGGCCCTGAGAAAGAACAACTTGAAGGAGAAGTAAGGATAAGGAGAAGTAAGATAAGAATATGATAGTGAGGCGGAACTCAGAGGACAGGGAGAAGAGAGTTTAAGGGGGTGGGTCCCTGCTATGGGAGACAAGAACCCTGCGCTGCGCAGAGTTGGCTGAAAAGATGGCTCCTGTCCCTGTTCCAAACAGGTCTGTCTGGCCAGCCCAGATTCCACATCTGGCGGGACACAGACATGGGGTCTGATAGGCCTGGATTCCACATCAGGCTTATCCATGACCCCTTAACAGAAGAGGAATTGGGGTGTCCCCTGATCCTCTCCAGCTAGGAGATCTCCCCTGAGCCCCAGTTTGTCTGGACTACTGAGAAAAATAGAGAAGAGAGAGCGAGCGAGCGAGAGAGAGAGAGAAGTAACCAGCGATACTCCCTGAGGCTGGCTGCATGGGTGCACTCCAGTGAGTCGGGGTTTATGCTCCTGTATCTCGGTGCAACCTCCAAAATGTTAGGGTCTGAAAATCGAGAACAAACTCCACGACTTGACTACGGTGCAAAAAGGAAAATTTATTTATAAAATTTGGAAAACAAAGTGAATCAATGGCTTGCTGGGCTGCAGTCCCTAAACACAGATTGGGGAACTGCCAAGCTGCCCAAGGTTGCAGCCGTCTTTCATAAGTTCAGCAGCTGTGGCTCTGCGGGCTGGTCCAACCTTGGAATTGGTTGGTCCAGAACCTATCTGTCCCATGAGGATTATTTGTATTGGACAATTCGAACCTCATGGTCTGTGGGGGCTTGGCTTGGCCCCTGAAGTGTTAGTGCCTGCATTGTAGCAGGATGTGGCAGTTAAAACTTAAGAGGTCTGAGTCTGCTTTGTCCCTACAAGAGGACTGAGAAGAATCTCAGGTCAGTAGAACTGACCGGATTGTCAACAGGATTTATAGAAGACAATTTCCCTAAATTAAGGAAAGACCTACCTATACAGATACAAAGAATATCAATTAGACAGGATGAAAATGGAAACTCCTGAATGCTGTAAGAAAAAAAGAAGTTAGTATACAGGAAAACCCATCCGAATTAGAGCTGACTTTTCAGTGTAAACTTTAAATGCTAGAATAGCCTGGAGTAAAGCATTTTAATTTCTAAATGACCATAGATGCCAAACCAGAGTACTTTACCAGCAAAATTGTCTATCATAGTTGAAGGGAAAAATAAAATCTTCAATGATACAGATAGACTGAAAGAAGTAATGCCCATCAAACCAGCCTTACAGAGACTACTAGGAGCAATACAAAGGACTGACCGTACTCCAGAGGTTACAGAAATAAAATAAATGAAGTTAAAAAGTATAGAAACCCAATATAAGACTAGGAACACACAGAAAATAAAATGACAGCAACCAATTCACACCTTTAAATAATAACTCTTAAATACCAAAGTTCTTAACTCTGTAGTCGAAAGACACAAACTAGTTAAATAAATCAAGAAACAGAAGCTCAGAGAAATTGGAAGTTGGAGTGAATTTGCCTTGTAAAACCTAATCCTTCACAATAGGAAAGTCCAAAAATATTCCTTACCAAACAGATTTGAGAGGGTACCACCATTTTGAAGATCTCTGTCATTGATCTTGGCATGTCAGGACTTACAGTGAGAACTTCTGTTGCACAATTGCTCCCAGACGTGAAAAAGATGGGAAGCTACTCAGTCCTTGTTCAACGTGCATAAGAAAGAATTCTAGATCAATGAACGAAAGGCTACCTTGAAATCATAGCAACACAAGTCTCAAATATAGATCCAGAACTTCCTTGAGGGATCAGGTCTCCTTGAGGAAAGAACTTGCTACAATAACAAAAGTTTTATTGGTAATCTTTTTTTCATCTTTTCCCAAATGAACATATGACCTTTTACTAGAGTAAATGTACACTGAAGTAAAGGAAATTATCAGAACTTTCAGGGTCTACCAGTCTCTGGCTCTGAACAGACATTTATTGTTTGGGAGCTCAAACATCAGTGTGGTCCTCTAGCTAAAGAAGGGGCTTAGGAAGGACAGGTGATCAGTGGATCTTTACAAAGTTTGAATGACTGTAGGTCCCCTAACTCATCTTGTGTTTATGTTTTTAAGTCTCAGTATGCATAATTTGTATATATACTTTGCATAAATTCCAAATCATTTCCCTGAGTTACAGTGTAAGGGCTAATGTGATCGTAAAAGACCAAATATAAATGCTTCTGCTAGGGAAAACACTGAGCTCCAAAGCAATATTGCATTGCTGGAGGGATTGCAGAGATTGGTGTCACCATCAAAGAATTAAAAGAGGCAGAGTAGGAATTTCCTGTCACATCTTCTGTTAACTCTTTATTTTTGTAGAAAGTGGATGCAATGTGGAGAATGATGATTATTTGTCACAGACTAACCACTAGTGAGTCTAACTGCTATAGCAGATGTGGTTTTCTTACATGAACAGATTATCATATTTTGAGCCATGGATCTTGGGAGTGCATTTTTCTCAATGCCTTCTCATTAAAACCACCAGAGCTATTTGCTTTAGGCTGGCAAGGGAAGCAGTACACTTCTACTTAGTCCTCAAGAATAGGCTAGCTCAGTAGATCTGGTTCATAACTCAATTTCCAAGGATTTTGATTGTTTATCTCTTCTGTAAGATATCTCACTGGTCCTTTTCATCAGTGTCATTAATGTTGATACAAAACATAGCTCTCAGCTCAAAAAGAAGAGAAAGCTTAGTTTGGAGCCATGTATGAGTGATTCTGTCCTGGAAACATAGATTCAGGTATTCTGAATACAGTGCTCCAGTTGGTCCCAGGTTAATGAAGTTTTATAGTAACAGAACAATGAAAGCTATAAATGAAGGTATGAAATTTATTTTAGACACACAAAGCATGTTGGCAGGTAACAGAACAATGAGGAAGCTTCTAGAACAGGCCTCAGAAGCCCCCTGGAGCTGCTCTTTATTCTGTTCCTCTGTAGAACCCTAACTAAAACAGGAAGGAAGGATTTAGTTCCACTTATTGTTTGAGTAGATATAGTGATGTGTTCAAACTTTTTACACTCAAATTCTAATTGCATTGCTAGCATACACAGGCTTATTGTGATCTCACAATACAAAATGTATTCAGTTCAACAATATAGCCTACCTGCTTTTGTAGCGGCAACACTGTTCAAAAGTGCAAAGTATTCTTTGAGAATTAAGGAAGTCCTTCAATTCAGATCTTATCATATAAAAAAACTTACATGCTTCCCATATGCAATGTTATGCACTTAACATTCCCATTACAAAAGGGGGTAAAAACAGTAGTATAGCAAGGGGCGACTGGGACACAGCAACTCTGAAACTCAGCATGGCAAAGAGTCAACTTGATATCTCCATGTTTGGCATCCAGCACTTGGTTAGAATTACCTGGGCTCCACTGGATGGTGTAACTCAACTCTTCCAGCCCTGCTGTCCCGGGATCTCTTGCACCTACAGCTTCAAGTCCTCAGGTACTTTTCTCCTCACCAAACTGCACATTCTACCTCTTACTACTCCACATTTTCCACTTTCTCACCATAAATCTGATAGAGAATGGTGAGTATTAACCACAGCACAAAATGAATACATTACAGTATTGAAATTTCTTCCACCAAACAAATCAGACCATTGTATTTTAACTTAGCCTCACTCAGAATTTCAGAAAGTGAATAAGGTATCACCAGATATTTTCACAGAATGAAACATAAACGGACCATACCCAGGTGCCCATAGAAGCCTCATTCCCTTATTATGTTTATAGCCTTCACTATCTGCATGTCCATCATCACTCTTTCTATATATTCCCCTTGTATCACTCATTGTTCTGTTTAAAGGACTTTAGGACTTCCTTTGTGCTTTCATCTCCAAACTCATCCAAATTACCCCTAAAAGCCAGTTCCAGAGCCCTAAAAACCACACGGTCTGATTTATAGCAGCCAGGACCCTATTTTTTGTTACTAGTTTGTGTGTGTGTGTGTGTGTGTGTGTGTGTGTGTGTATTAATTACTTTACATTACTCAGAGCAGGTACCAGGCAGGAACCACTAGAAGGAGAAAGGTTTTGTTTTGGCTCATGGTTTGAAGGGACACAGTGAATTAAGATGTGTGGATTTCTGGGCATGGGCCAGACCAAGAAGCAACTGGATTAGACTGAAGATCACATGTTCCGGCTGGGACCTACCTCACAAATCTACAATCTCTCAAAAACAGTACCATCACCTGGAGATCACATGCTCAGACATCTGAGAGACATTTCACACGCAAACCATAACACATGGGATTTGCCTTCACTGAACCAGGAAACTTGAATTCATTGTAATTAACTGGGTACTGGAGAAGTACATGACAGGTGGTTGTTTTCAATTCCCAAAGATGATTTGGCCGCGATTAATGCAAAGACAGCAGAGTCAAAGCATTAACTAGAATCGTCTGAGTTCTGCACACCTGTGGTGATAGTTCATCTTTTTTTTTCCTTAGAAATGAAATAGATCATAAATTTGCTGCATCTTTAATTGATATCCATGAGCAAAATGGTTGTATATCAAGTGAACATAAGTCTAAACTGAATGGTGTATCTTAATGTCAAAACTTGAGATAGTTTATAGACCAAGATTTCTATTTCGGAATGGTGGAGAAATGGTGTTCTCTTGTGCAGGTGCCAGAAACATACACTCGTATTGTTTATCCCAACTTTCACAAAATGACATAAGACAGCTGACCTGGATGAGTTTGGTTTGTACAAAGGAAATAGTTCTTAATTTCTTTTGAAAAATACTGGGTACTGAGCCTAAGCTGACAGTAATTCTAGCAGACTCATAATACATGTTTCTGTCAGTCAGAATAGGTAGGAAAGTAGGTAGATGATCACTGGGGCCAAATCCTCTCAAAATAGGGTTAATTAGATGAGAGAAATAACTCAGGATGAGTGAGTAATAGAGAAATCAATCAGAAAGAGCTTTAAACAATGAGCAGTGACAAGTCAGGAGTGCTGGGGGCAACCTGTGCTAGACTGTCAGTGGAAGACAGGTGCAAGGGGCAGTCTACCGGGAGGGAGAGAAAAGACGTGGGACATTGAAATATTCATTTCATTAATTTTATTTTTATACATATGAGTGTATTGCCTGCATGTATGTAAGTATATTTGTGTCATGCAAAGCTTGCAGAGGTCAGAAGAGAGCATCGGATCCCCTGGAGCTGCTGTTGTGGACAGGTGTTAGCCACCATGTCAGTGCTGGGAACTGAACTCCAGTCCTCTGGAAAAACAGCAAGTGCAGTTAACCACTGAGCCCTCTCTTTAGTCCTTTGTTCTTATTTTCTTGATATTATATCATGCTGCCCTGTAGTTCTGAGGTCTAAGGAAGTGCTTCTCTCCACCAAGAGAAACAGGAATGAATGATAGGATTGGAACAGAAGTTCTGTGGCTTCCTGACCACTTACCACACTGGACTCCCATGACTTAAGGGACAGGAAAAGAGGTGAATGAATGTTCTATCTGGGAAAATTGATTCTCATTTTAAAGGAATACATTAGACAGCTAGTTACTCCACAAGAGAGGAACCAATGTCATGTCTAGAATTCAGGGACCTTTCAAAGTTCCTTCAAGTATTAATTTGCTCTGTGGTAGAATGATGGAAGTTTTAAGAAGTTAATTTATTCAAAGCCCAAGGACAGAAACAGAACAAAATAATCTGAGTAAGATGGAACTTCTCACACACAGTTATTCACACTGGAATCCAGGCGTATCCTGCTTTGTCTGGGAGTTACACAATGAGCTCTTCTGGTTCTAGGTTTTTGGACATTTACTGGAAGTATAAATTTGATTTACCAGGTGTCCAGATCAGCAAATGCAGATTTCAGGATTTTATCAGCCTCTGAAATTGCATGGGCCACTTCCCTATAATCAGTCAATCAATCAATCAATCAACCAATCAGGACCTCTCCCTCCCTCCCTCCCTCCCTCCCTCTCTCCCTCCCTCCCTCCCTCCCTCCCTCTCTCCCTCCCTCCCTCCCTCCCTCTCTCCCTCCCTCCCTTCTTTCTCTCCCCTTTCGTTTTCCCACTCTCCCTCTCTCCCCCTTCTATACACTCAGATGGAAATATTCAAATATAAATATGATTTATTCAGTGTCCTTGGAGAATCTGGATAAATAGACTTCTGGCTTCAGTAGCTTTACTTATGCTATTATTTTGGTAAGATTTCTTTCAGATTATGTACATTTTTACTTGCTACTTATTTTGACTGGGATCACTCAGTCTCTTGAAACCATTTCGGATGAGTGTGTTTCCTCATATACCTGCACTAGGGTGCCGTCTTTTTACCCTTGCAAAACCCATACTATTTTGATAAAATTAAAAATTCAATTCATTAGCAGTTGAATGAATAGAAAAACTTTTTTTAATCACTACAAATAAAGACTCACTTTGAGTCTTACTTGTTATAGCCCATTTTTAAACAACCATGTTTCTTTGATCATCTTTGAAATACAAAATATTTAAACACCATTGAATGTAGTCTCTCAGTCGCATACATCCTCTCCTGAACTTCCCAGCATTCTCTCTCACTCAACTAAGTAGTAATACAAGAGATATGAAAGCTCTAGTAGATTCAGTAAGTGATCACTGAAACAAAATAATTCAAATTCATTTTCACTTTATTTTGTTTTCTTATGATCTGAGAGGAAATCAAATTTTTATGTAAATTTTTTCTGTCGACATTCTTTCTAGGGAACCTAAGCTGTGATATAAAGAAATACATTTCTGAAGGAGTTATTGGCTTATTTGACATGTTCACATCAAAAGACTAACATGAACTAATATGTACACACAGTTATTCTAATAGACTTGTTATGACAGTTTGAATTTCATAGAAATTACTTAATAGGGAGCCCTCTGAACATGACTTCAGCTTTAGATCTGTTCACCAACAGCTTGTTGAAAATACGTACTCAAGAGAAAAGTTCAAACAAAGTTGAAACCAAACTTTGGAGAGAAATATGCTCACATACACACGGAGCAGCACAGACCTAAACAGACCCGGCAGCCTCTCCGGGCCCAGGGGTGTTCGAATCATGCCTAACCCACCTGTCTGACAACCAGGTGACCCTCTCCCATCACATCGAAGTACTGCACCACAGTCCTGTCTCTGCTGTCTCTTAACAAGTGAACTTCAAATTTCCAAAAGGGAAAGCTTCATACTTTCTGTAGTGATTTCATGTTTCTTGGCCGTTTGATAAGAAGTGAGCATGTGTTTGTTTATGTGGTGTATGTGTGTGTGTGTTTACTTACACGGGGAAAATGAGGGAGTGTGCGTATGTACAGCTTATAAGGTATGGCTTCAGAGGCCAGAGGTCAAATTAGCTGTCAGATTTTAATGATTCATTTTATTTTTATTTGTGTGTAGTATGTGTGTCTGCATGTACGTATGAAACATGTGCAGAGACCAGAAGAGGTTGTTGGCTCCTCTGGAGCTGGAGTAATAAGCAGTTGTGAGAAGCCCAATCTGGGTGCTTAGATCTGAGCTCCTGTCCAATGCCTGACCATCTTTCCATCCCAATGCTGCCTAACATTTGGACAAATCTCGGAGCTTGACCTGTCAGTGATGCAGGATGGCCACAAAGCTTTTAGACTCTGACCTCCTATTTCTACCTCCCAGCTCTGGGGCTATAGATGTGCATCACTCTGCCTCGTTTTTGTGTGGATAATGGGGCTCCAAACAGGTCCTTCCATCTTTGCAACGAGTGCTTGACAAACGGAGCTATTTCATCAGGCCTCGATTTAACTATTTATCATTGCTTTCAAGGTTTTTGCATATTTCCTCAATGTCATTTTTTTTCCACACAAATTCTGTCTTTTATTATGGAGTGTGATACTTTGGGGACTTACATGCCATGTTATTGTAGCAGTGAATGAACCAGTGAGCAAAACCAAAGATATCTTGGAACTAGGTACTGACCACACTGAGAAAGAAAATGCACTGAACAAAATTGTGCAATACGTAGTGTCAGAAGACAAGAACAATTCAAAGGAAAGTAATGGCTGAAAGAGAAAGGAAGAGAGCTGTGAGTAGCAATGTGAAGAACAGGAAGGAAGAGAGGGGTGTGAAGAGAGGTGTGTGCGGCCCTGTGAAGGGCAGGACTGCAGCTCTGGTGCTCGCATTAATCCAGCACTCGGGAGGAAGAGCTGGTGGATCTCTGTGACAGAGGCCACCCTGGTCTACTTAGTTAGTTCCAGGCCACCTGAGGCTACAGGGAGATCTTGTCTCAACATGCATAGATAATAAATAAATACCAGGAAAATAAGTATAGAAGTTGATACTTACACAGCATTTAAAGGAGATATTTAAAATAAGGTAAAAATGACTCATAGGGATATGTAAAGGAAATTCAGGGAAGGATTTTTTTTTCCCCCAAGGTTGATGGGCATTTGGTTTAAACATCTCCAGAGATTAGGATTACATGTGTGATTAGGAAAACATTGTTAGAATAGGTTTATTCTTTGTTTCAAAACTGGCTAATGTCTTCCACAGTGCAAATAATAACCTGTAAGTCTGCTTTCATTTCTACTAAAGAGAAACCACACATGTGATTAATGGTCAAAAGCTAGAAACATCATGCAGTCTCACCACATCTGTCATCTTCAGTCATCCTTGGCATATACCTAGCACCAGCACACAGTAAAATGCAGTCCTCCAAAGCCCTGGACAAGTGGGGTGAAAACATTGCCCTATAAAATTTCAGAAAGGAAGATGGTCTGTTTTTCTGACCATTGGTTCTGCTTAAGATATTGTTTCCTAAGAATTTAGGTCCTTGGGCTGGAGAAATGACTCAATAGTTAAGTCCTCTGACTACACTTGCAGAGAGCCTGGTTCCTGTTCCCAGCACCTACATGAAGGCTAACTGTTTGTAACTCCAGTTCCAGGGAATTCAACACTGTCCACTGACCTCTGAGGGCATTGTGTGATTTGGGTGCACTTGCTTACATGCAGGCAAAACACTCATATACAGAAAGTAAAAATAAATAAATGAAATACTTTTAGAAGAATTTCAGCTGTTTATTTCTCCCCATGTTCCCTCCCGTGCCCTCCCTTCCTGTTTTCCACCCACTCTAATCCTTTGTATTCCGTTATTCCTCGTCCCCTCTGTACACTGCATTATATCTCCCCTCCCATGAAGTGCATCTCTTTTTTGGTAGATTGACCCATCTTTAGGACATGAACCCACCCTCAAGAACATTTGGAGGCTGGAAAGCAATTAAAAGCACTGGCTACTCTTGCAGAGGACCCAGTTTCAGTTCCCAGCACTGATATGACAGCTAACAACTGACTGTAACTCCAGCTCCAGGGAATCTGAAGCCCTTTTCCGGCCTCTGGGAGCAATGCAAACATAAGGTGCACTTAAACATATAGGTAAGACACTCAGACACATAAATATAAATAATTTTTTTTTAAATTAGGAGGACATGAGACAAGGGATGCTAGAGAGATGGTGTGGATCTGAGAGGAGATGGGAGAAGGAATCTGAAAAAGGCCAAAGTGAATTGTATCAAATATTCAAAAAATCATTAAAAATATGTCTTGAAAAGTTGAAAAACAAATTTAGGATCCTGGACTTCTCTGAAAGAGCTCTGAGTCAAAGGAAACCGTAATAGTCCTTAAGGCGGGGAGTTTCTAAGCAGGTCTATCATCAATAGTCAGCACTGTGGATGGAGGGGAATAATGAAGGGAGTTAGACTTTGGAGGGCCATGGAAGCCACCAAAATGATTTTGAGTTTAAGATGAAATAAAATAACCACAGAAAAAGTATGGCCAGAGTTATCTCATCATCTCTCATTTAGCTTTCAAGTGACACCTGCCTGTACACAGAGAAGTCACATGGGGCTTGACCAGGAATGAAGAACAAGCCTGTGACCCAGGATAATGTCACCTTCACCACTGATTGAGGAGGTGCCAGCTCAATGGAGTCTGCCTGCTTTCTAACAGAGAGAAGAGAGCTCTCTGGGAAGATGCATTCTTTTTTCCATACAAGAGAAAAATACTCAGGCTTAAAGCAAGCTACAGAAGATGGAGTTCTCATTAAATGAGAAATTAATGGGGGCAGGACACATTTAAAGATGAAGATCAAGAGCTCTGAGTGGTAGGTGTGGAGTATAAATGGTCTCTTCTTTCACTTTTTGACCCCAAACCTGTATATTTAATGCAAAGTGAGGACATGAAAGCATTTGTGAAAAACAAGTGTTTTTCTCGTAAATTGTGACATTCTTAAATGGAAATCTTTCCCTGTTGTACAGCGAGGACACAGATTACTGCTCATAAAGAGGGACGAAGCACCAGTGAGTTATGGAGTGAAAGCATATCCATAAAGTTGAGAAGATGTTGAAGATCTTAGAAAACGTCTTTAAATATGCAGTGTTTGCCATTGTAAGATATGAATGTACCAATTCAAGTGTAAATGGAAATGAAGATGCTGGTGTGAAATCTGGCTTCAGAGCAAAAGTCATTCACATGACTGAATATTTGATATCTATGACTCAGTTTCTGTTCTTTGATGGGGAATCAAAGAAAGCTAAATGATTTAGACCCTATGTAATTACAGAAACATGGTGTAGAATCATAGTTTACTTAAAATTTCACATAGTATTTGGATATATAACACTACAGAAAAAGAAAATGTTTATTATAGATTGTTGGGCATAATGTAAGGTGGGCCTAGCCTAAGGCCACCCGCTCGGGAGAAATAGAGGAATGGCTCCTGTGGATGTGGCATTCTGCTCTCTGCATCTTCCAGTTTTTCTGTTATCTTCCCAATTACTGTGGAATCTTGTGACTTTGGGATTAGATGCCAAAATGTTCCTTTAAACATCTGAGGGTCCAGGGTTCAGGTCCCTGTTCAGGTGCCAGTTATAGTTGTGTCTGTTACCACTGTGTCAGTTTCCTTCGTGTTTCACCACTCTGGCCAGCCTGAGGGGTTGGAGGTGAGTAGACGTAGAGTCAAGCCACAGACTTCGGGAGTTGGACGGGAAGCAGCCCAAGCGCGTGGCATTGCAAACTCGTTTATTGAATAGGTGACAAGCTCTTATAGGTCTGGATAGCCAATGATCTTATGGGATGGGGTCTCAAATACAGCCAATAGTAAGTTTGTCTCCAGGTAGGTGGGTTCTTTCCAGGTCCTGGTCTCACAATTAGCCAGAACAGAACACCACACCAACAGGAGCCATTCTTCTATTCCTCCCAGTGAGTGGCCTTAGGCTAGGCCCACCTTATATTATGCCTAACAATAGATCAATGTGATTTTTTTTAATCTGTAATTTCAAATTTGAAATAACATTTGATTTTTTAAAAACTTACTAAGATGATATCCTAACTTTTGGGGAAGATAAAAAATTTCTATTTAAAAATAAAACTAGTAAAATAAAATAATGAGGTGCCTAACCATGCATAATACGATTTAAATTTTTCTCCTAAAAATAATATTTAAACAGACAACAAATGAAACAAGATTGAAGATATTAATTTAAAAATTAATCTGCACATTTATCGTGTAGAATTTGATGTAAAGACCTAGATTCTAAACACACAAGTCAGATGCTCTCATGATATAAGACAAGCTGTTTTATGCAAAAATATATGAAGCCTTTCTCTTCATTCTTTGCATTTTTAAAATACTTTTCTTAACTCTCCGACAATTTCAAACAATGGATTTTGGTCACATTCCTTGCCACAAATCCTTCCAGTTTACTGGCAACTGTCTAGATGCCTAAATTTATGTTCGCTTTTAAAAAACCCATTGATTCCAATTTTTGTTCACTGAATACTCTTGGATGTGGAAACTTCTCTGAAGTGTGGTCCAATTATGAGAAGGAAAACTGACTCTTCCTCTCCCAGCATCTACCAAATGCCAATAGTGCCTCATTTAGAGGTGTGGATTTCGTACCCACGTTCCTCTCTCCATGCTGGCATTCTGTTTGGCTTGAGCTTGAGCAGGTCTTCTTCATGCTGTCTAGATACCTCTGAGTTCATATATGCAGTAGCCTGCTGTCTTGAAAACACTGCTTCTGTGTCCTAGACCACTACTTCCAATGTTTACCACCAGTCTTCTTCCTCTTCCTCAAAGATCAAGCTTTGGGTTGAAAGGCGCGATATAGCTGTCCCATTCAAGTCGGATCACTCCATGCACAGTCTCGTATTCTCTGTCCACTGGCCAGCTGTGTGTCTCTGGGTTATTTGCCTTCTACCCCAAGAAGAAGCCTCTATGATGAGGGCAAAGAGATGTACACATCTACAATCTAGCAATAAGTCTGTAGGAGTCATTTTACTACTCTGTTTAGCAGAATATTGTAGAAGGTTTTCCCCTCGGGCTTAGACCTGCCTAGCCATAGGTTCTTCTGGTAATGGAACGTTTTTGTCTGGGCATGTTGGAGGATATAGGTAGAGAATCCTTTATACTATAAGCATAATCATGTATCAATATTTTTTAAATGTCTGAAAATTCTTAGAGAATCACCTTTTGGCAGTCATAAACCAACAGAAAACAGTTCTTGTTGTTGTTGGTTTTTTTTTTGAAAGGAAATGATCAAATATAAAGTATAAATTTTAAAATGACTATTTCCTTCTTTAGTTCAAATCTTCCAAAGTTAATTATGTTTGTACATGTAAATGGTTCCATATCATCAGGGAAATTATATAGATATATTTCTCATCTCAAAGTTGCTATTGTTTTCCTTTATTATGAATTCTCTTAGCTTTATAAAAGAAAGTAATTAAAACTTTGCAGTGAATGATGCTGAGATTTCCAATTAAATAAGTTAATTACCTAAATAAAATTGAAGTTGTGCAGGTGAATTCTAAAGTGTTGATGTGGACACATCTTTCTAGGTAGGCAGGAAACAGGCCAAGTTCTGAAAAGTGATACAGTTTATGAATTACAAACAGATTTGAAATAATACACTGTTTTTAAAAGCTACTACTTTTATACCTGCAGAAATTTAATCTTCAAAGTACGATAATCAAACAGAGATTCATTTAACTTAACTAATATAGACTGTGGAGATTTTTTCATTTATTATCTCACACTTTAAAATCAGTTCCCTTTGATTGGCATGATTCCTTTTGGTAGCTGATTTTGTTTTTCAATATTATGTTCTGGCAAGTACCACCACTAGCTGTTATTTCATATATAATTGGAAGGAGGAAATGGAATTGAGTTTTTAAAAATAGCTGCTTTCTTTGAAAGGCTATAGGGACTATATTTTCTTAGTCATCCGCTTTATTATTTTAATGTGCATAACCTAAGCATATTTCTATTTAAAATATATCCTATCAAGGGATACCAGGGAATCTTTAGATCTTACAAATAATTAAAAAATGTTGAAAAATATTTAGAGGAAACAGAGTCAAAAGATGTTCTGAGATGACTGAGGAAGTGACACATATTTATTGATATTAGGGTGTTGAAGTCTGTGTGTCAAGCTTAGTGTTCATAAAAGTAGTTAAACTGGTTGTCAGAAGACTAACATCTGTACCCTTGATCAGAAATAGTTAGACTCAGTTACAACATAAAGGACACTTCTTTACTTAAAAACTACTTTAACATAGTTTTAAATAAGTTCTACTAATGATCGTGTAACACTAGGTAATATAGAAACTTTAAGAAGTTCTGTATGGGGATTAATACTATATATTTATGACTTCACAATTATTATAGACTTAAAATTTTTATTTATTATTTATTTATTTTTCTTAGATGGGTATGCGTGTTGTGCCTGCATGTGTGTCATGCAGTGGAGGACAGAAGGGAGGACTGAAGAAGAGGGAGATGTGAGGAGGGAGAAGAGTGGAAAAGCAGCTTGTAGAGCTATACAGCTGATGGTCCATAGACAGACTAAGCCTCAGCCGTGCTCTGGCCCATAGATTCGAATTGCGCAATCGCCAGGCTATTAGTTTACTGTCCTTGACTTCTTCAATTTTAATTGATAACTGCCTTCTCTTTTCACTCCACAAATGGAACAGTACCAAATTTCAAGGATGTTTCTAGTATATATTAAAGTAGGGAACAAGAATCACTAATGCTTGAGCTATAGCATATTAACAGTCCTTTTTTTTCCTTACCGCCGCCCCCCATTAGAATGAATTCTCTACATAAAACAAAAATACCAAAATCCAGCATTGCACTCCAGGAACGGAATGAATTGATCAGATTAAACCATTTAAGTCCATTTTCAATATTGGAGTTAAGCTCAATCTACATATGTGATGGGTGATTTCCTAAAGGAAGTTTGTGTGGTCGGCCATGTGATAGAAATGAAAAGGATGCTGAAGTCAACCCTAGGCAGCCCCCTTAGAGGTTTTAAGAAAAATAAGGGATCTTAATGCACAGGATGCCTGGACTAAACTACATGTTCAGAGTGTTTCAGGTATGCATCCAGTTGGTATACAGCCATTGCTTGTAGGGATATTTCTATAATAAATGTCTTAATATTGCCTAATATGGACAAAAACATTTGAAAATAAAATGACCACTATTTATTCATTTCTTTTAAAAACCCATTCTTATAGCATAACTTTACTGCTTTTCTTGAAACTCATCTATATTTTGAATGATAAAGATATAAAGTTGCCTGTCTTACACCTGCTTCAGGCCATCTTGAGCACATTCCATTTATTACTGTCAGTACTAAAAGTTAGTCATTTTCTTCTTTCCTCTCTGAGATGTGTAGGCTTCGACCACAGGTGGTCTCCAGCTTCTAAAGATCCGACTTACAGTGTTTCATTTTATGGAGGTACAAAAGGCACGATGGATTCAGTTGACACTTTCCTTTGATGTTTCAAGTTTGCTCTTTTCCCAGGCTCTTGATAGACAGCACGGCATGTCAAAGTAGGTAGATTCATAGGTAGATGGTGACTGGGGCCAGAGTCACTGAAATTGTTTGCAGTGTGTGAGCTCAGCACGGGCCAGTCAATCGTGGAGTTGCTCAGTGAAGCAATCACTCAGTCCATTATGGTCACCTCAGGTTCCTACTGCTTTTCATTGCGAATGTAATGACTTGCGTAAAGCTAAATGCTTTGAAATAATCTTCTCAGAAGCTATCAAGTAGTTTTATTACATAATCAATTGTAACCTAGCAATTTAATGGAATGTTGGAAAAGCTTTTACATGGAAATCAATTTTAGCCATTTTTCAAAGAAGGAAAATCAGGTTTCATGCTACCAATGTAAAGACAAAAACAATGAAATCAAGTTCTGTTAGCTCAAGTGTCTTACAAATTCACCATGACTATGTGCAAGAAAACATGTAAACATGCAATTAGTGATGAAACTGAGGTACAATGCCTGTTAATGAGCTCACCAGCTTGTGCTCATTCACCCCGAGAAGTGACATGATAAATGAAAAGTGAGTAGACATGGACCTCTGCCAGAGGAGCTTCTTCGTACAGTGAGTGGTGCCGATTATTTTTTATTTCCTACTTGTATTACATACTTCTTGAACATTCATAGGTTATTGGAAATAAAATGAATTTTATATAAGGTGTCTTTGGTGACCTTTAGGACATGGTTTCAACTACTGATTTCCAATACTTAACAATTTTCTGCAGAAACATTATTCTTCCTAACAAACGAAGAAATATGCAAAAACATGAGACTAAATGCAAAACAGTTACTTTCTTTCTTACATTACATCATGCTGTGAAGTTTTAAATGTTTTTAAATGGTTAGTGTGTGCATGTGTGTGTGTGTGTGTGTGTGTGTGTGTGTGCATAATGTGTAGGGGTGTGCATGCTACAGGAATCCTGTGAAGGTCAGAGGACAATTTTGTATTGTTGGGTTCAGAAATTGAAATGAGGTTGCTAGCCTTCCAGTCAAACCCCATTCCCCACTGAGCCTTCTTGCCAGCCTGACAACTATGTTTGTAATTATAATTTTAAGTAATAAACTTTTTGATACCCTTATCTCGTACAGCTCCTTAGAAGTTTTCATTATAATATGCTGGGATTGTTTGTTAACAAACTCAGAAATCATGAGTACAGATTGACAGACCAGAAAAAACCTTTTGTATTTGCCACTTCTGAGGCTGGAGGCTCTGTAGTAATATAAACACCAGTTTCTGTGCTGCAGACCTGCTGGTGCATAGAAAACCAGGTGCAGCTAACAGAGAAAACTTTGTGTCTTGGGCATGTCTATGCGTTGTCAAGTATGAACATGAAAACTTACTTTAGGCCATATTTAGACACATATTCCAGCTGTTTGCTTTTTGCTGCCAGGGTGTCTCTCAATTAATTTCTAAAGAATTGTGTGACATTCCAGTTTTATTCACAGAAACCCTATCTATACCTGTATGTATTGTGGAGTCCAGAGTACTGATGAAAATGTTAGTCAGGTGGGGCACATTATCCTGGAAGTTCTAGCTTACCTTCTCATCTCCATTCCGCTCAAACACTCCCATGCCTCAGAACCCCCTGGAACATTTGCTGAAACAAAGATCGTTGCAATTTGTTTCCAGAATTCCTGGTTAATTAGATGTGATCAAGGCCAGAGAATATTAATTTTTAATGAGTTACTACACAATGCTGACACATATGACTCTACAGATGTATTTATTTTATGCCACAGGGAGTTCCTTCCTTCTGTAGTCAAGGTAACACAGCACTGAGGAGCAGACAGCAAGTCCAAAAGGAACTTTTTGAATTAATGTGGGTACATCCAAAGAGCACTGTACACATGTCAAACAAAATAATTCTAAATATGGCCCAACTGTATTCACTTATACTTCTTGAGCATTAATATATATATATATATATACTTAATACATATATACTATATATCAATACATAAAATATATACTTGCCATTTCAGTTGGATAGAGATGGTTCCTGATTTATGATGGTTTTGTGATTTTTAAACTTTGCAATGAAATCAAAATAATAAATATTCAATAAAATCCATGGTTTCCTATCTTTGCATTTTAAAATTTCCTCATGCTAACAATATATAGTATCATACAGTCTTGTGATGCTGGGCAGTGACAGAGAGCCACAATTCTATTCAGCAAGCAGTTACAGCAGTGTGTAACTGACATTTCATTGGCTAACACATGTGAATGTGAACAGGAGTGCATGTGCAGGCCAGATGTTGATGTCTAGTATCTTCCTAAAAGCTTCTCTACCTTATTTATTTTTGAAACAGGGCATCCCTGTAGCTCCAACTCCCTAGAAAATATATGCACACCAGACTGGCTGTGATCTCACAGAACTCAACAGACTTCTGTTTCCTGAGGTAAAAGGGATTTTACTGTGTGTCACCATGCCAAACTTCACCTTACTTTTTGAGACTAGGTCTCTCACTGAACCTGGAACTTACTGATTGGCTAGGCTGGCTGGTCAGTGGGCCCCTTGGATGCTCCTATCGTGGCCTCCCCAGCACTGAGATACACATGCTGCTGGAGGCAACATTTCACATGGATGCTAAAGATCCAAACAGAGATCTCCTTGTTTGCAAAGCAAACATTTATTGATGGGGCTATCTCCCCAGCACTCAACACAGCAATTTTTGGACACAGGTATTTACAAATTTGCATGAGATATTGTTCAATATACTTTGTAGTGAGTGATTTCTTGAACTTTAGACCAACCTAAATTTTCTGAGAATGTCTCCAGTAGGCAAGGCAAACCTCTGATGCTCAGTATGTTAGAGTCCTAGTCTGCTGTGATAAACACAATGAGCAAAACCATGACCTTCCTTGGGAAGAAAGGTATCCCAGCTGACAGGTTACAGTCTACTGATGAAGAAATTATGGCAAGCAGCTTAAATAAGAACAGAAGCAGAAACCAGAGAGGAAAGCAGCCTTTTGGCTTTCTCACTCTGATTTTGTTTTAAACCATTTTTCTTTTACAAATCAGGACCATCTTCCCAGGGAAGAAATACTCCCACTGTGGGTGAGGCCCTTCTACGTCAACTAGCAAACAAGAAAATGCTCTGTAAACATGCCCACAGCCAAATCAAATTGAAGCAATCCTCCAGTTGAGATTCCCCTCAGATAACTCTTGGCTGTGTCAGGCTGATAGCTGAAGCTAGTTAAGAGAGTTAGATATATTGAATGAATTTTCGAATTATGATTTGCTCAACTTATGATAAGTTTACTGGGTTGTGATGCGACTAGAAGTCAGAGTAGCTGAGCTCTGTCAGCCCACGCCTGTTTTAACTACAAATCCATCATATTCAAGAAGGATTTTAGAATGTCGCTGCAATAATCCATTTAATGTTTCTTAGAAGGCTTTATTTGAATATTATTTAAATGCAATAAATGAGAATATTCTTTTGGCCAAAGATAATAAAACTATTAAATATTACTCAGTGGGTCAGCTGTCAGTTTTAACCCAGATGTATAATTAACAAAATGATTTTGTTAAGATTGAAAGTCTCTATCTTGACTGAGATCTCTATGCAGGTCAGATTCATTGGAGTGCATGGAAAATGGAAGAATGCATTGTTATTAAAAAAAAACTTAAAGTACCCAAGTTCAAAGTAGACAGGAATTTACTTTGCTGTAGCTATCTTTGAATCTGTTAAAAATTAAGGTAAAATGGAGTTTGAATAAAAATTTGAAGAGTAGAATATATTCTCTTAACAACTACACAGTTAATATAATATATAAACATAGATACATCCTTTTCTTTCTCTTCCTAAACAAACAATGCTGTTTTTCTTACATACCAACTATGCATTGCCAAATTATAGTCTACATCTATGTCTAACAAATATGACATCATAAAGACTATGTTTACAAAGTATGGGAAACCAACAGAACACACACATCCATGTCTTATCCAGGGAATGTTTAATTTATAGTAACTAATCGTTCATAACCAAGTAAACATGAGCTTGAATTTGACTGTAAAGCAGGAAGGAGAACATGCTTCATATGGAATTGTGAAGAATGTGTCCTGCTGAAGTGGATCCAAAGGAAGCCTCAAGGTCTTTGTAAAGTGATGGTACTCAAGCCTAGACTGAAGCGCCAACTCACATTACATTGTTCCTGAGTTTCTGAGAGCAAAAGAATTTGAGGGTCTACGGGAGATGTCACTCACCTTTGTCAGACAGAAAAGAAGGTTCAAATAATCAGTACAAAAGCCTCGGAATTATAGCGCAAAGAAAATTTTAAAACCTGAGAAATGACTTTCTAAATGAACTTGTCGTATATCTTTAGATAGGAAACTAAGTCTTCTACAGAAAATAGGTTTCCCTATGCTAAGTGCCGTAAGCAGATGTGTTGAAAGTTTAGACTTCGCTGGGTGTGGTGGAACATTCCTATAATCACTGGTCTATGCAGTGAGGACAGGCCAGTTGCAGCTACAGGAAGACTATGTCTCAAAAAAGTACAAAAAAAAGTTACTAAATCTTGGCTCTACCATCCCATGCTTGGAATATGACATAATTTTTCTACTATATATTATCTCTATCTATCATCTACCTATCTATCTATCATCACCATCATCCATCAGTCATCTATCTATCATCATCTATTTATCTATCTATGATTCACTAGTTCTCTATTGAGAGAAGAAAAGGAAAATCAACAAGTTGATATATGGAATAGAAATACCTACAAAGCAATAGTGTAAAGACTAGAATAGAAAGGACTATAGTATAAACACCAGTCATTCCACAGCACACATGTGCCCAACTTCAATCCAGTGAAGGTCATATATGAATAATCTAATAAGTTTGTCCATCAACGAATTTTCAAAAAAATGAAATAAGATGAATTTACATATCATAATTATAGGTTTCTGGATTTCAGAAACCTCTCTGTGGGATTACCCACCTATTCTTAGAATAGGTCCAAACTCATGGAAAAGGGTATGCTGGCTCCTTTTTTGTCAACTTGACACAAACTACGAACACCGGGAAAGAGGGGACCTCCTCTGAAGAACTGGACAGATCAGATGCTGACGTACTTCAGTTGGTCTTGGGCCCCAGCCCACTGTGGCAGGGTGCCATCTGTAGGCAGGTACATGTACAAGAGCAAGCTGGAGGGGAACAAGCCCTCAGGTGGCCTTTCCCCATAGTCCACCTCACTTCCCATGTCTCAGTTCCTGCCTTGAGTTCCTGCCCCAACTCCATCAGTAATGGATTGTGGCTGTGGAATTTTGTCCTGAAATAAACCCTTTCTTCCCTCCCATTGTTTCTGGTCAATATTTTGTCCCAACAACAAGAAAGTAACATCACAGCAATCAGTTCCTGGGGATACAACGAATTAGGAGACACACTATAAAAATGGAGTTACATAGACTCTACTAAAAGCAGTTCTGAAGCCTGAGCATGAGCAGAATACGGACAGCAGAATTCTAAGAACTTTAATAAACCAAAGCAAGTGACAAGCTCATTTCATGTCTCAGAATGACAGAAGGTGTTTTTGCAATTGCCGAGCACAGAACAGGGTCCTGCTTCTTCCTCCAGGTGCTGTTGTTAGTGCCTTCCAGGTCCCTGTGCTCTGTCTCAGGACTCTGTTCACTGCAAAGCTGTTGGTCTTCCTGTGCATCTCTGCAGAGTCAGTAAAGGAAGGAAAGACAGAAATCTCGCTCCTTGCTGTAATCGTGGCGGCTGGGAGCAGCAGGTAACATTTGGCCTCATATTCTCTTGGCAAAATCAAGTTATGTGGCCACATCCAGATGCCACGGTGTCTGGGACGCACAGAGCACCCTGAGCCCTGCCAACTTTCTAATTAAGATGGGACATGAATTTTATTGAATAATTTGATGTCTCTGTCACATTTTCATCCTAGAACTGGGATGAATTTTAAAAGGCAACATCAAGATGCTCCGTCACACATCACCTTTCAGCTTTTCAAATGAGGATCCTGTGGCTGACCATAAAATACTCCAGCCCTTCCTGTAATTCTAGGCTATTTCGGGTATTTTAAAGAAGAAAAATACATAAATCATTCTTACATATCTTCCCTCATCGCTCCCTTCCATAACTAGAAAATCTAGAAAAAGTTACATATCAAAAAGCAGCTTTAGATGTTGACGACTGGGGTCTCAGTGTGAGTTATTACTAAGAAAGAAAACAAGTTCATAGTGCTCTTGGTAGCTTTGCACATTTACATTTTTATTATAAACCAATTTGGATTCCCTGGATGGTGGGAAAATATTCAAAAGGAGAAGAGAAAAGCAGATGGGCATCTAGAATTTTTTCCTCTGTAGACCAAAGTTTTAGAAGGCAGCAAGGATTAAAGTTTCAGGTAATTTAATGGGCAATCTCTGCCCAGGTTCCAGAAACAGTTACAGTTTTACCACTATAACATCAATTTTATATTACTTATCAGATTTTATTTACAAGCATTATTCATATTTTAAATTGTAATATAAAGATTTTATCAATTATTTCTAAAACTATAAAAGTATAGTAAGCTAAATATTTTATAATTATAACATGGATTAGGAATATAAATTAGGAAGCAATTATTTAGATTCTAAAAGTGACAAATTCAAATTAACATAACTTTACTAAATTTAGAGGTAAAATTGGGCTTTGTGCGGAACCCACACTGACTCTGAACTCTGTAAAGACATTACTTTTTAAATACTTTGGAGTAGTGCCCATTAAGCCTCTGGTAAACATTAACAGTAGTTTTACATAATCATTATCAATTTTACCTAACAGATTTTTAGTGGTAATACTCAGAATTACCAATAAATTCCCAAATATCCATGGATTTATAGCTCTTGGCAAAGATTTCCAGCCAAGCCGTGAGCATACAGACTCTATGACTCACTCTGTTTAATGAAAATTCAGAATCCTTTCTGTAATCTTCTCAGCTCAAGATAAAATATGCTCATTAGTTGGAGACATTTGGGAAAGAGAAACTGTGAGTTATTTTAATAGAGAGAAATTATGAAAAGAATTAAAGATTTAGCAAAAGACAAAAATTATGAAAAACATGCAAATTGCCTATAGAAAGCAGCAGTAGGTGTGAGCTGCAGGTAAAGAGGAGAAGCAGTTGGATGACTTGGCTCCATGTTTAGAAGGGGTGTCAGCAATATGAAGGTGAGAGCCACACAGGCATTTTGGAGGAGGGACATGGACACTGGTTGGAGGAATAGAAATACCCCAGAAATCCTGGCCAATTTGCCTTCACACAGTGCTTCCCTGACACTGAAGGCATGCTTGCTGGAATTGTCACTCACAGGAAACAATAGGTCCTCTAGTGCCTCTTGTCAATGACAGCGTGTACAGGAAGCCAACTTAAGAACTCTGTTCCCCTCGCCATCACCTATGTGATCCCCTGAGGAAGACCATAGGTGAGAATATATAAAGAAGGAAGCTAGATGCCTGTGCAGTTCCATGGTATCACAGACATAAAAGAGAGACTACATTTATTTATATTGAAGGAAATATGTTCTTGAACACAGGATGCTATAGAGGATGATCGCAAACAATTCATTTACCTCAGATCCCAATTAAGTTCATTCTATATAGTTTGGTATCTTCTTCGAGCATGTCAATAGGTTGTTTTCTGAACATTTATAACGCATTAGGTTTTACAATTTTAAAATTTGGGATACAAAAAATAACATTTATCTCTCATCCTCTTTCCAAATACCTGAGCATTTTTCCCAAAGTCATATTTTCTTAATTCTAATTTAATATCCTTGTAGCTTTGATTCTAAGAATTTGTTTTTCACCTTTGTGAACTTATTGTGAATGGTTTTATCCTGCCCTGTAGATATATTTTATATAGCTAAATTCTTCATAGTCAAGTCAATATCTTTATGTTCTTTTAAATTAATCTTCTTTCCTGTTTCTAGGCATATGTTTGAACTCTTGTTTACTGGTGTAAACACCTGCTTGAAGATTTCTCCCTCAAGCTGGAAATAATCCCTTATGCCTCTGAAATCCTATGAAATTTTATCTGCACTATCATAGTGTGAATATTTTCAATCAGACCTAAAGTTATTCAAGGTACTTTTTTTCCTCTGCTAGTCTACTCTTCTTTGAGAAACTTTGATAGTACATTTTGGTCATTTTCTACCTAACTCTTCCCGTGCCTTCCTCCACTTCCCATGCACCCAACCTTGCTGCATTTTTATAAGCCCTAAAAGTTCAGTCTGTGTAGCCCAAAGAGTTTTGGGTATGTGGCCCTCCACTGAAGTGTGGTCAGCCTACCCTCTGAAACAAGGCTGACTCTCCCTCGCCCAGAACTGATCAGTTGTCACTAGTTCCACCAGTAAGGGTGCTATATTATGCCCACCTCCCCCCTACATGCTGAATTTTGTCGCCTGGCTTTAGCTGGAGCAGGTATTGCTCATGCTGTCACAATTGCTGTGGGTTCGTAAGTTCAGGAAACATCGTTTTCTAATAGTCTCTCACTGCCTTTGACTCTTTAAGTGTTTATAACCCCTGTGCTGCAGTGATCGCTGAGACCTGGAAGGAGACAGTGTCACATTAGTGTCCCGTTTAGGGCTGAGCATTCCACAGTTCTTTGCACATTAACCAGTTAATTTCCATTACAGAAAGAACAAGCTTTTCTAATAAGAACTGAGAGATGCACTCATCTGTGGGTCTAACAAGAACTCACTAGGAATCAGTTTAATACTATACCCCTTCAGTGGACCATAGGTCTCTAACTTGGTCTGTGACTTGTTTAGCTACAGGTTCTTGGCCCTGATAATAGTGCCAAATCTGGGTTTGGTCATTTGCAGTTGGTCTTTAAAAAAATCAGAACATAGGTTGGTACTCGCATAACATTTGTGCCATGATTGTACCAGTGGATGTGTGTTTATAGGTGGTTCACAGCTGCATCAGACAAATGATTAGTTTCCTCTTTCAGTAGCATGCACAGTTCCAGCACACAAAAGCTAGTCAATAGGGATAAAGATTTCAGGTCAGTATCAGTTTGATTTTTCCATTTTCCAAGTCTCTTGTATGTTGTGTCTTTATAGATAGGGTCTTACTGTCAAATTTAGTCAGTTAACAAAGAGCATTGGCAATAGCCTGTTCTTTTGGGGGGTCTATGGACATTCAGTTGTCAGTAACTCTAAAGGGTGTATACCATTCGTGGAAGCAGGCCTTTTATTTGTTAGCTATAGTGTCTAGGAGGGGCATTGCCACCTTGTAATAGGGTAAGTTCAGTTAAACTATTTTTTAAGTAATTTTTTTTTTACTTTATGTATTTGAGTGTATTTCCTACATGTGTGTAAGTGCACTTGTGTCATGCAAAAGCCACAGAGGCCAGAAGAGGCCATTGGATCCCCTGGAACTGGAGTTACAGACAGTTGTTAGCCTTCATGTGGATGCTGGGAAAAAAAAATACACAAAACTTCTACAAAACCAGCCAGTGCTGTTCACTGCTTAGCCAGCTCTCCAGCCCTAAATTCTTGTGATATATGTGTATACGTATGTTTTAGAAAGCTAGTACAATAGTAGATTTTCATATAACTTTTACAAAAGACCTTTGGTATTAGCGATCCCTCCCCACGTTACCTCCTCCACTCTGCCTTCAGATGAAAACATTATGCTGCAGGAACTATTGCAATCCTTATTTATTACTTATTTATCTATTCATTCATATATTTATGATACTGGAGATTGAATCAAACTCAGGTATCAAAATTATTAGGCAAGTGCTATATCCAAACTTTCCAAATTTAAATGAAACAAAGAACTTTCTTCAAATAAATATAACAGTAGCCAAGAGTGATACAAATATACCCAAAACATTGTGTGATGAGTAAAATAATAATAACATGCTTGAGACAGACAACAGAAGAACATGATGACTTTTTGTTCTGGAAATGGATTGAAGGAAATTAATTGGGTTTTTATATTTATTTAGTGTGTATATACGTGTGTATCTGCATGAGTGTGTGGGCATGCACACCTGCATATGCATGGAGAGATGCTATGGTATCATTCTCTAGAGGATGAACATACACTGAGGGTCATCCGGGTAAAAATATTGACTGGATAGGACTTGACATATATGACAGAATACTTGAACTATGATGGGGGAAGTGGATCCAATTTTGAATAAGATGTATTATAGGTAATGCACAAAAACTCAATAAAAATTGGGGAATTAAAAAAAGCAAGAATATGGTAGGAGAGTCGACTGAGAGAATGAATGTGAAATCATTACAGAAATGACAGAGTCCCTATGAGTAAACTGCGTTTGTGAGGGAGGCTTCAGGAGAACCCAATCTGTTCTTGGATCATGAAGGTGCTATAATGCAATGAAAAAGAATTCCTGCTGCATTGAGTAGAGAGGTCAGAACTGAGAAAACACTGTAAGCAGAGGACTGTCACGATCACATTATTCCTTTGGGTCTGGTAAACTGGACCATTTAAATGAAGGCAGACCAATTTCAGGATACAGGTTTTTAGGCACTTAATACAACAGTATATTCTTTCTTAGGGTACAGACATTTCAGAAACTGCTGCAGAGAAACAGAGAATGGTTTTGAATTCAGTCCTGTGGTACTGGCATCATTGCCTATTCTCAACCGCTCCAGACTTCACAGTGTGGCGTAGCCATGGCTCAATTCAGGAAGCAAACCCACCTGACTCCTTTCCTGTGGCTCCATGGACCTGTCCTTGCTTCAAGCTTAACTGTCTCATTCTTCTTCCTCAGTAATTCTTTCTGCTTCATAAATTAAACCATCTACTTTCATTTTTCTCTTTAACTTAGCCAAAATTATTTCTGTAAAAACGCAATTGTCTTTTTGTAGCTCTGACTTTGAACTATAATTTGTAACATAAAATCTAAATACATGCATTAAAAAAGTCAAAGAATATTTCAGTTTCAAAATGGTCTTACCTTAAATTCTAAGCATTAATGCATCAACATTGCTTTCATACGCTTTGTGGAACTTAAGAGTGGAACAAAATGGTTTGGCATGATAAACACATCTGAAGCTATAATTACTAATTTAGTGTATCTTTCAAAAGCCTATACAAATTCTATTGGAAAGGTTATAATAATCTGTTTTATAAGTGAAATGTAATAACTTTCACTTTGCTTTCTTTTCTTAATTTTTCAAGAGGAAATAAAAAAAATTCCTACTTCGAGATTTTCAATCAACTAAACAATTTTAGTGAATTTTAATAAAACATGATCCCCAAAGAAATTAAAAGTTCCCTAACTCCTTCGTGTAGACCAATTAACGAGTCAATTCCAGGGGTTTGGATAAAGGAAAAAGAGTGGGAGCAGTACACTCGGGCTGTGGGAGGTTCTTCCGTGGTGTGCATGAACCCAGCCTGGCAGTGAAACAGTAAGATGTGCTTTCCTGCTGACCCCCTTCCACTGGGCCCTGCTTGTGAATCCACGGCAGGATGTCACCGGAGACAGAGGCTACAGTGACTGTTACTGCTTTTCACTGCCTTAATGTTTACCCACACTGCGTCTAAGGGAAAATGATTACTCCATATGAAACACCCATCTTCCACAGTGCCCAATTTTAATCTGAAATGCTATTCTGCTTGGCTGTTGAATGGACACAAGACAAAGATATGGTTAAGCCAGTAAATTCTCCTAAAATGAAATAAATGTCTTACTACATTCAGTGACACACTAACTTACTTGAACTCACAGAAGCAGAACATAAAATGCTTACTTTTTTCAAAAGTAAGACTAGAGCACAGAGAAGATGTGGGCACATAAAGCCAGCTGGGCAGGACCAGTCCGTCCTGGGATCTGCCGTACAGCAAGACAGCCAGATAATAAGAAATTTAATGTGGAAGCAGATCTTAAAAGTTCTAAGCAAAAGCGGCAACTAGGTAAGTGATTAAGTCGAATAAATGAATGCAGGTAGTCATTTCACAAGGCACACACATAGACACTGCACCCCAGGCTTCACATACAGATGATTCATTGACGTGTCTAAAGTACACAGAACTGGAAAAATAATCAACTAGAAACCTAAATTATATTTCCAGCAAGTTACATAAAAACAATGTTTTCAGTCATCTTTACTATAAAAATAGATTCATCCAGGGAAAAAGGTAAATATGATCTGAAACAGTCACAAGTGATTCGGAGACACTTTACACGCGGTAGAAACCTTTCCCCGAAAGGGAGACATACAGTGTGGGCCCTTTCTAACTATGAAAGCTTTACCACCCTAAATTATTTATTAGCTTACTTCAATTTGCACGGGAAATAGGTTTCACCACGGCATCTTCTGACCCGCTTGGCCCCACCGTTGCTCCTCCCAGACTCCTCAGCTCACATCCTGTTCCTGCATGTTGGTCCAAGCGGCAGTGTAGACCCTCCCTTCTGCTTTATGTCACCTGTATTCAGTTCCTCTCTTATTCCTCCTTATGGTTCTCCTCCATTTACGATCTCCCTTTCTTCTGTCATTCCTTTGCTAATTCCATGAGCTGTACCCATAAGACAAATATATATATGTAATATATGAAAATTATATATATATATTATAATATATATGAAAATTAAAAACTAGGATTTGAATATAAGAGCAAAACTGTTTGTCTTTCTGAGCCTGGATTAATTCACTTAATATAATAATTTCCAGTTCCAATCATTTTCTTATAAATGTCCCTCTTTTCTCACATCTTTGTGAGCATTTGCTGTCATTTGCTTGTTTGACGCTGGCCATTCTGACCAGGGTGAGATGGAATCTCTGGGTCTTTTTAAGTTGTGTGCCCCTGGTGACGAAGGATGATAAACACCTTAAAAAAATATTTACCACTTATATTTCTTCTTTCAGGAATTGTCTGTTCAACTAATTAGCTCCTTTTTTGGTAGGAAGTTTTACCCTTTGTCGGTTTTTCTTCGATATTATTAATATCCTATTGTAGACATTGACCCCATGCCCAAAGTATAGTTGGCAAAGATTTTCTCCTGTGCTGTATGAAGGAACTGTCACTCGGATGATAGTTTCCTTTGCTGTGCAGAAGAATTTTAGTTCGTGTAATTTCATTTCTCAGTTACTGGGGTTATTTCTGTAGTACTGAAACCTTCTTCAGAAAATTCTGGATGTGCATATATATTGCAATGTTTTCATGTTTCCTCTAGAAGGTTCAGCATTTGGGGTTTTATATTAGGGTCTCTGGTCCATTTTGTATGGATTTCTGTGCATGGTGGAGGCATGGATCTATTTCATTTTTCTGCATATGCATTTCTAGTGTCTCTCCTGCCAGTTGCTGAAAATCTTGCTCTTTCCCACTGTGAGCTCCGATACCTTTGCTGAATATTACTCGACCATATTTGTGGGAGCTCATTTCTGGGTTCTCTATTTTATTATCTTTGTCTACTCCTCTGTTTTGTGCAAGTAATATTTTAAATCTGCCACATTGGCTCCAAAGTATAATTTCATAGCAGATATTGTGATATATACAGTATTGTTCCTTTTGCTTAGGACTGATTTGGCCGTTGAGGGTCTTTTATGTGTACACATGAACTTTGTGGTTGGTTGATCTATTTATTTGAAGGATAGCATTTGAAATTTGATATACATTGCACTAAATATGTGTAAGACTTTCCATAACAAGTTTTTTCAGAACATAAATGTTAATTCTGGCAATTCATGTGCATGCATGGTATCTTTATATCCTGGTGTCCACAATTTATTTTTCAGTATATTAAAGCACTTATGGGGGTTAATCTTTGACAATTCCAGCACTTAAAAAGTCCAAAATTCTTTAGCTGTGAAGCACTATAAGGTAAAATGCAAGTTACTTCTGACATACAATGGTGCAAAGTAAACATTCTTATTACCAAAAATGTAAGAATCAATGCATAACAAGGAACAATCAGATCTTACAACCCCATGTCCATCACGTGGGGTTCTTAATGTAATTAGCTGAGCTTCAAAAATGTTGAGGAGCCCTGACACTCCAGTTGTTTACCCTTAGCACATAGTCTCATGGATTTACTCCAGTCCATGCCACAGCTCTCCTTGACACATGGTCCGGTGCAGTATCCTGGGGTCTCCAGTGCAACCTAGGTTTCACCTTCATAGACTCACACAATGGCCTCTCAGGCCCTCCTTGCAGAAAATTCAAATTCATAAGTTGCCTGGCCTCTGCTGCTTTCTAGTACTGGAACACAACTACACAACCTTTGCCCTCCACCCAAATCTTATATCTTCCTGCCTACAAAATCAGTACCATGGGGACAAGGCTGCTAAATTATGTGGGAAATGTAGCCTGGCCCCCTAGAACCACAGCTAAATCACCTTCTGTGCACTGATCCTGAGGAAACAATTACTCGGCGGCTGCTTACAAGGAGTAGGAGAGCACTTCAGCTTGGTCTTTCTTCTTTCTATAAAATTGGATATTTACAGAATGAAACCTCCTGCGGGTTTTCATTTTTCCCTGAGAAGACCTTTCCTATTATTCTGGTGCAGTACAGGTAGTTTCTCCCCTTGAACAGTCACACTACTTTCTCAGCCCTAACAGAATGCTTTCCTCTACTGAAATTTCCAGTGCCAAACAAATTAGTCCATATTATTTAATTTCAACTTAACTCAGATTCTCAGGTCAGAGAGAGAATGAAATATCCCACACAACCTAGAATCAGCGAGGGTTCTCGCTTCCACTCGGAAGCACCATGAGCTCCACCCCACTGTCCATTTACACCCAGTACCCTTGTCTTCCAAGCCACCAACAGAGTAGCCTGTCAAGCTCTGTTTATGGAATTCTGAGGTTTTTCTAGTCAGAAGTTCTGAAGTCTTCCCCATTCATTCCACATATCAGTCCTAAAGGCCCAAGAACAATATGGTCAGGTTTAGAAAGCAACAATCACATTCTCAGCTCCAAACCCTCTTAGTTTCCTTTTTTGTTGCTGTAATAAAAATACCTTGATGAAAGGAACTCAAGGAATGAACAGTTTATTTTAGTTTACAATTCAAAGTACTGGACAGTCAGTTTTCCTCCTGCTTGGAATGGTATAGTTTCTCCCTTCTCTTAATTTTGATTTCTTTTTTTTAGTATCATGTCAGAGAAGTCTAGGTAACAGGAATTTAAAACACTTGGTCTTATAAATTCCACAGTCAGAACAGAAGGATAAAAAACAATTAATGCATGTTGCTCACCGCTCTGTCTCTGTTTACAGTGCTACGGATCTTCTACTTCTGCAAATGTAATCAGGACAAGCTACCAGAGCCTGGCCAGAGGCCCATCTCTCAAGGGTTCTAGATTCTGTCAAGGTGAAAATTAATAGGAGCTTTCACACATTATTCTCTCAAGCATTTTTTATTAATTTCTCCCAGTTACTACGAATTGTTTAAATTTATGTTTATCTTGAAATACTCTCGTTTTCTATCAGTTAAAAAGATAACATTGGGGGTAAAGAAAGCCTGGTTAGTAATGATTTACTTTGGGGCTTTAACTATATCGTTCCATCCTTCCGTGCCTCATAGTGTTACTGGATAAAACATCTGGTGCTTCACTGACATTTTTGCCTTTATGAGTTACTGCTTCTCCTTATAGCTTTTCATTTTTATTTTCTGTCTTTGGCATTCAGTTTAAATTTCTTTGCTATAGTGTGTCTTGGAGAGGTGGTTGTCTGGCCATGTCTGTATAGGGTTTCAAATGCTTCTGTTTGGATGTTGAATTTTTGATCTGTTTGAGGAACTTTCTGTGTACTTTCAGTTGATGTATTTTGTAAGCCTTTAGTTCTTATTTCAGCTCTTTCCACCCCAGGGGTTCTTAGGTGTGGTCCCCTGAACATATCCTAGGATCTCTGGAAGTTTTTATCATGTTTGTGATTTTTCTTTATCCATCTTTGAATACATTATTTCCTGATGTTTAATTTCATTCTTCAGTTTCGTCTATTGATTATGCCTTACACTGCCTTTATTTGATTGTTTGAACTTTTTCCTAGTGTATTTGTTTGGTCATTGTTACATTTTCAAATTACTTCCTGAAATTTTCTTTCATGTTATTGAATTTCTCCTCCAAATTTCTGACTTGGCATCTAATGTGGCATTTTCCCCAAAAGATGTACTTGCTTCATTTATCTGAGTACTTGAGTCCTCCATTTGGTCATATAGACTCCCTTTAAATAGTGGACTCTGGAACCTCCAGGCATTTCACATCTCAGCGTCTTTAGCTTCCCGTATTGGGGATTTGGTGAACGCGTGGAAAGAGCTAAGCACGCTGTTGTCAGAGCATTGCTGTGTTTGCAGATCTGATGGGACCGTGTTCATTCCATTTTTGTTCTTACTGTGTCTTCCCACATTTGTTTGTTTGATATTGTGAGATCTCCTTGTGAAAGTCTTCCTTTGTGCTTATGTTCCCTACACTACTTAGAGGGGAAGTGACCTCAGTCAGATATGCTGACTGAGTCCCAGTGTTAACTTACAGAAGAACTTGTGAACTTCACTTATGTCCCTGATAAGGTGTCGAGACTGAAGTTCATTGGAAGCTAACGGCATTCAAGTTTGGAATGGGGAGGGATGGGAAAAAGAAATCAGAGTAACAATGGGAGGGGAAATATCTGGTTAGGTTTACATGAGGTAGTTCAATGTAGTGAACACTAAAATAACGCAAGGGAATGAAACAGAAAGCATCCTGTCCTCTTCCTCGCAGTGGGCTGGGTTTCTGTTAGTAAATCAGCAAGTTCAGTCCGTGTACCCTTTTAGAAAAGAAAACTTTCTGTGACCAAGGTCTGGTCTCCTACAGATTGCAACTTGTTTCTGGTATTTTGAGGATTATTCTTTTCATACACAGAGCTTTCTGTGATTGAGGCTCAGAGGACGCGAGGAAGGTCCCACTGCCCGTGTTCAGTTTGGTACGCCTGTCCGAGTCCATACCAAATTCTTAATACACTTCCAGAGACCACATTGACTTTGCTCAGACAGTGGTGGGGGTTGCATTCTCCGGTAAGCATCTAATGGTCTCAGCTTCAGGCTCAAGGGCAGCCACACTGGATTCCGACTGCAAAGCCTGCTCTGCTCTGGCTTTCTCCGAGTGGTGCAGAATCTACGCTCCAGTTGTGTTTCAGCATCTTGGACTTTCTCTCCTCAGTTCTTGCAGCACACACTCCTGAAGGGCTTTCTTGTGGAGACCGCTGAGAGGGCTGACACATGTGCTGTGCTTCAGCTTGGGGATCGTCGCTTCGCTATATTTTTACAGAGAAATTTCCACCTAGGTTTATTTCTGTGTCCTTGGCCCTTTCTCTTATAATAATAGTATTCTACTCTACTTTCCTCGTTTATTGCACAAAAATGCCTTTTAATCTAGCTTCTTCTTTGAAAGCGATGACTATAAGGAACATTAATGAATTCAATTATATAAGCTTCAACACTCTGAGCGGAAATGAAAAGAAAACACAAAGAGCAAATCTAAAAGAAAACAATGTGCTGAAAACACTTAAATCACAATGTACTGCAAACAACATTTAAATCACAGATGGAAAACTAATCAAAGGAATCTCTTAATGTACAGAGAACTGAAGGAGTGTGATGTATTTATTCTGCCAAAGCAACCATAAGAGCATACCCTGGACTGGGAAGCCTAGGCACAGAAATTTATTTTCGTATATCAGAAGTTGGCAAATTGGAGGTGGTATTTGTTTGAGGTAAAGCCTCAATTTTGGTTTAAATGTGTTTTGCTCCTGGGTGCTTTTTCATGGTAAAAGTCAGAGGGTGGGAAAGTAGAGAGAAAGTCTCAGAGGGAGGGAGGAGAGAGAGAGAGAGAGAGAGAGAGAGAGAGAGAGATTACTCAATTTTCCCTTTTTACAAACTCTAACTCCATGACCTCATGGAGCGCTAGTTGCCTCCAAAGGCCCCATCTCCAAATATCATCACATTGGTAATTATTGGTAATTACATCTTTAACCTATGAATCTGGAGGAATACCCAGATTTGGTGGTAGAGGTGAGTAGCATAATACATAAAAAGACAACATAAATGTGTGTATACATATAAATGTGCACATATACATAAAAATATATTCAATACTACCAGAAAATACATACAAATGGCTTTACACATGTAAAAACATGAGTCACAACTATAAGAAATATAGTGAGCCAAACAAGGTAGTGTTCTCAGCCAGGTAAGGGGGTGCATGCCTCTAATTCCAGCACACAGGAGGCAGAAAGCCAGCAGGAAACTATGAGATCAAGTCCTGCCTGCCATTATATAGCAAGTTCCAGGGCTATAATTTCAGCTACAGAATGAGGCCTTGTCTCAACAAAACAAAACAAAAACAACATAACAACAATAGTGTTTTCCAAATACATGATTAACGAAGTCTAATTTTAATTATAAGCCATGGTCCTAAGATTAACAGGAAGCAAGTATTCCCCAAGCTGGGGAAAGTGAGGGCTGCTTTGACTGAAATCCTGTGAATTAGGACATAGGAAAGGAAATGACAATAAAACCCTCAACAGAATGTGCTGCAAAGATGCCAGAAGAAGGAGCAGCTGCCTCTTACACACTTAGTGTGCTGCACAGCATGTGTGAGCCACTGTGGGCAGCGGTGTACAGGTTTACACGTGAGTCAGATAGTTAGTGAAAATATCATGAAATGCATATCCTATACTAAATCATGTATATGAATGGGAAATTATGGGCATATAGTTTTGATTGCTTGTATTTAAAGAATAAATAATCTGGGGCAAGAAATGGATGATTCTAATGTACATAGCCAACAGTCAAGTTTCAAATGGGAGGGCAAGAAAAGAAATGCATTAGAGAAACCATCAAAATGTGGACCTTTTGTGAGCATTTCTCTTGAAACATTTATACATGTATGATGCATACAAACTATAAATCCATCAATCAATTTTAAAGTACTTTCAATTTTATGGGAAGTTAGAAATTGGGAAAGAATCTGTTAATAAAATACCAATAAAAACCTGGATGGTGACAAAAGCCAAAATCCAAGCACTTGGGAGGTGGAGGTAGAAGGATCAAGAGTTATAGTACAGAGGCCAGCCTGGTCTATGCAGAGTTCCAGGCCGGGCAGGGCTACCTAGTGAAACCAGTCTCAAAAGCACCATCACCAGAGCAACAAGAGGAGTTCCAGCACCTACCTGTGGGTAGGACTCTACCGTGGGTTCCTGTGAACACGATTCAAAACGTTTTTAAAAGCCTGACTATGGTGGTGCACGCCTTTAATCACAGCACTCGTGAGGCAGAGGGAGGCAGATCTCTGTGAGTTCAAGGTCACCCTGGTCTACATCATGAATTCCAGGCCAACTGGGGCTACAGGAAGACTCTATCAAAAAGATTTTTTTTTAAAAAATTAGAAAATTTTATTTTTAGAAGAAAATTATCCAATAATAAAGTCTCAGTAAATGCTATCTAGGATACATCTAAAGCCTTAAAAGTCACTGCTGATTGGATTGGCATCTGACCATTTGTGGTATTTTAGACTGCTGTGTTCTTTGAGGAGTTGATGGGTAAGTTCACTTCCAGCTGTGGTATTTTGAGTTGCACATTTCTACACATTTAACTCTTTAAAATGAGTTTCATTTTATTTTTCTTTTAATGACCATCTTCTTTCATTAGAACATTTTAAAAACCAGATCTGGAGAGATAGTTCAGTAGTTCAGAAGGCTTGTTGCTTCTTCCAGAAAACCTGATTTCACTTCCCAGCACCCACATTGGATGGCTTACATTTGCCTGTAACTACAGTTCCAGGGCACTCAATGGACCCTTCTGGTCTCCTCTGGCATCTCACACACACAGGCACACAGACACACACACACACACACACACACACACACACACTCTTGGAAATAAAAATAAAAATGAACCAACTGGTTTTAAACTTTTCTTATAGGAAAAACAAAACACAAAACAATGATTAAGTGTATCAAGAAAAATAGAAAATGGAGTTAAATAAAATAAAAAGCTTATTGATTCATTCAGTTCCAATATGCTTTGCTCTAAGAACAGATAAAAATTCATTGTACTCTACATGCAAATTACTCTAATGACAATCCTCTTCTAACACTTGCATACAATCTGACATATGTTAACCAGCTGTGCGCCATATCTATTGAGTGTTCTTACTGCTCCAATTTTTTCCCTTTTGAAAACAAATTAAGTTGTTCACAATGTATGTGTGCATTTTGTCTGCATGTACATAAGTGCCCCATATTTGTGCAATGCCCACTGTAGGCCAGAAAAGGGAGTCAAATCCACTGGAACTGGAGGCACTAGTAGTTGTCAGCTGCCTTGTGGGTGCTGGGAACTGAACTCAGGTCCTCTGTAAGTTTGAGCAAGTGCTACTAACCACTGAGGCATCTCTTCAGCCACAATGCTTTACTTTCCTGAGCAAAGTCTCACACTATAGCCCTGCCTGACCTGAAACTCATATGTAAAACAGACTAGCCTTGAACTTGCTGTTTTCCTGGCTCTTTCCCCCTCATATAGGGATTGCAAGGCATGTAGCACAATAACTAGCCCAACATGAAGATAATATATTATCAGATATTCTTGTTGGTACATGTTAGGTTAGAATACATGTGCATTTATTCTCTGCTGTTGTGGTCTAATGCAAAGCTCTCTGATTAACTCTGAGAGGAACCTCTCTTGGTGAATCTTCCCCAAGACACAGGCTCCTCAACTATATACTATGATGTGGAAAATTTTCAACTACAGAGGCGTGATGTAGTTAGGGAGATGAAGAAGACAGAATGAAAACTGTGTGTTCATAAATCAAGTCTGTCCCTCAAATTTGGTAAAAGCAGCTACATTCCTTTACTTTCATATTTTTGTGACATGTAGCACGTGTTAAAATGGTCAACTGTATTTTATGAATACTTCAGGCTAGAATGCTCAGAAAAAATAGAAACTCTTTGAAGAATGTGAGACTCTTTGGAGACACATTGGCTCCTTCGTGACCCTAGAGTTCTATTTCTTGAACTTTGTAATATCAGAAACTCAAAGTATCTAAGCTGCTCCCAGAGACCTGCTGATGATTGGAGTCCTGCTTCCAAACAGCCATGGGACAGAGCCAAACAAGATAACCAGACTCTGTTATGCATGGTAGGGGAGTAGTGATGGTCAAATTTATGGCTCCTCATAGTTTCATCAGGAATACCCTTTGTGTTCAGAGTCTGTGAAACCATGTATTTTGTGGACCTGAATTTATTTTTTACTACTATATTGAGAATTTGTTGACATGTATCACTGAATGTAGTGAGGTGAGAAGATAACCTGAAACATAGTTTTCATTCTTTATGTGGAAATAAATCAAGCCATTTATTTCATTTTGAGTGCAGTTTGAACCAAATTCTCTTTTCATTTAATGGCTGCGTAACCACTATTAGAAACGGTCCCCCGACAACAATGAGTTCTGTAATGAGCAAAGTCTCAGGCTCATTTCAGATTATGATCTAAACGTGCACAAAAATAATATTGGAAAACTACATTATTTACTTAATAGTCCATTCTTAGGCAATTGAAATATTCAGTTAGATATGTAGTACCATCAAGCATAAAAACATTTTGATAGAGCCAGGCTGGTCATAAAGTTGATATATTAAGGCATGTCATTGTATTTCTAATATAATATATCTAAAATATTAATAAAGATCTAGAAATAAAGTTTTGCAAAGCATTGAAATGGGCTATATTCAAATCTGGGTGGCTTCATGCCCGCTTTCTTCTGATCATATCAGAACTGATCTTAATCAGTTTTATGACCCAGGAAAAGTATTAGAAAAAGACAAATGCACTGAAATCCCAGAATATGAGGTATGCATAGCTCTAAATTAAAAATCAAAGAAAAATATATTGTTTTACTATATTAGGCACTGAGCTTTGTGATGAAGAAGTCATCCACGCAGCTTTAAAAGGCAGACAAATATTTAATGATAATTGAAAGGAAGGGTGACATTATTGATGAATTTGTGTTTATATATTTTTGAAGACAACCAGGAAATTTGCTTAATGGGCATTACTGAATCTTTATAATCAATGGAAGGACAAAAAGGTCTGGAATAATTTATATTTTGTAGGTTATTTTGTAAAATTGTAGTCAAGCAAATATTGAAGAGTTACTTAAGGCCTGTCATTAGTTATTTCTTTTATCCATTTCCATTAATAAGGTATTAATTATCTAGAACTAATAATGACATGAAAGAGGAAATAATAAGAATCATGCATGATAAACTTTCTTGCATGGGAGTAACATTCAGATGTCTTATTTAAAAGTAGAATTTAGCTGCCACTTCTAGGTGTGAGTCTCTGAAGCTTCCCATGAGGAAAGTATTAAGCAGTGAATATTCACAGTATCTGAGAGGAGCTTCTATAATATGTAGTTGATAATAAATTTACATCAGCATCATCAGGGAAACCCTACCAGTTTGAAATCAGTAAACTGATGGGAGACAGACACACAAAACACAGACTGCTTAGAGGCAGCACGGACGAGATGCAGAAGCTCTGTAGTGATCCATGGTCAGATCATGCTACCCTGCATGCCTACCGACACTGAATTACCATATGTGAAGAAGGCACTACATGCTTAAGACTTTCCTACATTTCCTGACTCCCTTGAATTCCGCATCTCCATACAGGACACAGTACTGGGAGGAAGATCGATGACTCGAGATGAATGATGACTCTGCCCGCAAGATCTGCATCGCCGCATTTCTGCGTTACATTTTTGCAAAGAAAAGATGTTTAGAGCTATAATTAATTAAAAATTGTAAAATGAAATGATGGTAGATTTCCAAATGGACCCTTAGACTAATGACAGTTCTCTTTATGTGTGGCAGAGGATGGAAAGACAGTAGAAGGTAGTGTGAAGGAGGCAGACACTAGGCAGTGTGTGTACAGTGGATATGAGAAAGATCTTTCAGGAAAACACACTTTGCTTGCTGTTACACATGTGCAGCATCTCTCAAGTCCTTTTTTCTAACTGAAAATATAAAAATTTATGTACATGTTCCCTCAAAGAAAGCACCATGCCCATTTTCCTAGGTTTCTCTAGGCTTACTAAAAATTACAGCTCTCTGATACATTTTATCAGCCTTCTCTAAACAAAGCCCCATATCTGGAAGTACTTCATATTTCTGATATTTAAGACATCAATTCCATTTTATTCCCATTGCCTGTCTTTATCAGAAATGTAAAAATGTAATTTATTTATTCTTTATTAAATCATTATGTATTTCATATAGAATACCTTGATCAATCTTAATCATCTTTATACCCCCTTCCTCATTGGCATACTCCATAGCCCCCAACTAAAATCTTTGTATTTTTCATCTGTGTTAAGGTGCATTGTGTCAAATAAGTGTCCTGGAGTATTCCTCATTGTGGTTTCATCCACTGAGGTCCCTCACTTTAGGAAGATTGACTCATTCTTACCCAATGGTATTTCGTTACCAATATTTCTTCAGCAAAGATTGGGGTCTGCTACGCATTTCTTCATTTTCATGCTGGGTTTTTGTCTATTGAGTTTGTATGGGTGTTGAACATGCTGAAATAATTGTTGAAGGTTCATAGGAACAGGGTCCCAGGAGTTTGTAGGATTCTATGTCCATATGGTCACCTCCACACTGACTCTTACAATCTTTCTGTGGTCTCTTCTGCAATGGCCCCTGAGCCTTGGATGAGTGAAACTTAATGTAGGAGTCCGGTCAAGGGGCCCACACTCTGCAGATTCCTAATGTCCATTCTTTGGCCATTTGTGAACTTTTTATGTTACTGGCCTTCTCGTTCATGAGGGAGCATCCTTGATGACAGCTGAGGGATTCATCGGTATCCTCTTTACCCCCTTCCCATGTGGGTGTAGAGGTTGCATTATAGCTGTGCCCAGAAACAGTGCTGGGCAGGAGAAATCTTCCTCTGAGTTGTTGACCATGGTGGTCCAAGAGACTCCCCAAATTACACAGATCCACAGCCCTTGGTTGCCTCCCAGAACTTGAAGGTAATTCCTATTGCTGAAGACAGGACATACTTCAGAGACTGGATTTGGAGCAATGGAGCTGGAGTTGACCTGGAAACCACTTCCCCTGAAGGCTAGCTCTCATAGTTCTGGAGAGCACTATGCAACCTGCTAAGGGAGAACATCAATCAATGGACCAACACCAGCTTCAAGACCAAAAACCCACATTAATGACAGGCACTGCATTCAACACTGGTGAAATAGTGACTTTTTTTTTATCTTGGGGCCAATCAATGGCTACCTAATTGGTCATAGAGTCCACTCAATGTGAGGAAATATGTGGTATTGTAATCAGGGCCAAATACACATGCCTGAAAGGTCACAGATCTTAGAGGAATTTCCAAGGCTGTAACATCTCTAGGCTAATGTAACTTCTTACTATGTGCAAAATATGTATATATATATATATATATATATATATATATATATATACACACACATACAGTCAAGTATCCCAGTCACCACTCATCAAAGAAGCTGCTGCTGCAGCAGATGGAGACCACTGCAGAGCAGCACAGCTGGTCACACACAGGCGTTGTGAAGAGGTAATTTTTAATATGAGCCTAGGTTTGTATTTTTTAAATTCTGTTTTCTGTCTGAGAAATCCAATATTAGATTAAGCAATCATGGGACTTAATCTTCCTCCATTTTAGTTTTTTGTATATTTGGTTGGTTGGCTTTTGTTCATTTGTTTATTTGTTCTTTGCCTTTTTTCCCTTATTAATTTAATTTCTGTGATTTTTCAGACAATTTGTTTTGACCGAATTTATATCCCATTCCCTATCTTTACCCGCTGCTTACTACACCTGCCTGATGTCACGAAATCCATTATACATATTATATTTGTTATATGTGCTACATATATGATATATAATTACATGTAATATAATCTAAAATGTATATTATATGCATATATATATATATATATAAAATGCCTATAGAGTCAAAAGCCTAATTTGTGTCCCCAAATGTCCTCTCGTGTGAATCCATCCACTGGAGTCTGGTCAAATTACCACGAATCAAACTTATAATAGAGACTGACTCTCACCTTCCCAGCAGCCTTTGATCTTCAATAGTTCTTCAGGTAAGATGTGGATTTCTTACCTACTTCCCCACATCTATGCGGGAATTTTGTCTGGCTTGAGTTTCTGCACAACTTATGCATACTGTCCCCATTGCTGTGAGTTCATATGAGTAACTGACAAGCTGTCTGGAAAACATTTTCTTGCTGTCATCTATCATCTCTGGCTCTCACAATCTTTCCACCTCCTCTTCTGCAATGATCCCTGAGCTTTAGAGGCAGAGTTTGATACAGGTATCCTATTCAAGGGCAATCACTCTGCAGTCTGTTATTCTCTGCACATTGATCAGTTGTGGGTTTCTGTGTTAATCACCTTTACATAACGAAGCTACTCTGATGAGACCTGAGAAAAATGTTTCTGATGTAACTGGATAGGTGCATGTAAAAGAATAAAACTAGATACCTATCTCTCACCATACATCTTGGGATAAATGATCAGAACAGGTGTTACTGTATAGACACAATGATGTCTACATTACAGGAAAGGGACCCCAGATCTATGAACCCTGAAGTTATTTATAGAAGCTTTTATAGTTAACCCCAATTAATTGAGGAAGAGCTGGAAAGAATTCATTATTCTAAAGAAGAAAAGATAAATATCTACTTTTTTGTTTGAGACAGGATCTCTCTGCATATTCAACTCTCCTGGAACTTGCTATGCAGACTGGGATGGCCTTGAACTCAGAAATTCTCCTGCCTCTGCCCCCTGAATACTGGGATTAAAGGTGTGTGCTACCACACTCTGCCATAAAGCTCTCCTTTTAATTCACTGTTATTTACATTAGTAACTGGCTCTGGACACAGAGTATCTATAAATGTGAAAAATCACTGTCTCTATCTTACAAGACATGGTTCTTAAACATTTTTAAAATTTTTGTGTGTATGAGTGTATTGCCTGAATGTATATCAGTGCACCCATGTCATGCAATGCCCTTGGAGATCAGAAGAGGGTGTCAGATTACCCTGGAACTGGAGGTAGGATGTTTGCTAGCCACCATGGGGGTGCCGGGAATCAAACCCTGGTCCACTACAATAGCAAACTGTACTCTCCATCACTGAGCCATCTCTTCAGCCCCTACAGCATTTTCTAATACTATTTGCAGTTCATACCGAAAGCTGTGCCCTTCCATAAATATTAAAATATTCATAGAATACAAATTTCCAAGGACATCTACTTTTCTTTTTCCCCAAGTTTTCCTTTAGATCAGGTCTTTGGGATTCAAGATGGCAGTCATTACTTACTAGATTAGCATGTAATGTCAGTGTTCCTAATTAGCACATTTTCTTGTGCTCCTCCCTCCCCTCCTCTTCTTTCCATCCCTTCCTTCCCTGGCTCCTTTCCCCTTCCCTCCCTTAGCTTTCTATTCCTCATTTTATAAAATTTATTATTTTTGTTTTATGTGTATGAGTGTTTTGTCTGCATGCATGTAAGTGCACCTGTGTCATGCAATGTCTGTAGTGACTTGAAGAGGATGGAAGGTTGCCTGAAACTGGAGTTACAGATGATTGTTAGCAGCAATGTGGGGGTTGGAAACTGAACACAGATCCTCTGCAAGAGCAGCCAGTGTTCTTACCCCTGAGCCATCTCTCCAGCCCCTAGTTTTCAAACTGGCCACAGCAAACCATCCTAAAATGTTATTATTTCAGTTTGAGACTATTAACAGAAATGGATGTATTAAAAGCATTCTTTATCAAACTATTTCTGAAATAATGTTACTGATTTACAGAGTAACTATGAATGCTAACTTGTGTTTGTAAGAATTAGATATGTGTTGGAGAGGTGGCTCAGTGATTAAGAGCACTGGCTACTCTTGCAGAGGATCCAGGTTCAAGTCCCGGTACCCACATGGGGATTAACAACTGCTGTAACTCCAGTTCCTTGGGATCCAATGCCTTCTTCGGACATCTGTGGGTATTGCAGAATATGGGTGCATGTACCTACATGCAGGCAATATGCTCATACACATAAAATAAAAAAAATTAAAATTTTGTATTTGTATTACATTGTATACATCTTTGTATAATTTATGTTACATCTTCACATAATAATAATAGTATTATCATTCTATTTCCCTTATTTTTGTCATTGTAGTATGTAAATAAACTCAAAAGTAAATACTTCACTCTAACAAATGATAAATAATTCTAATACATTCTAGTAAATAACTTTAGTATAATGTACATGTTGAAATTACATAATATTCTATCATTGTGTGACACTATTCCAGAAGAGAGGTGAACAAACCTATTCTCAACCTAGATAGGGGTGTGACGACAGACCGAAGTAATAATACCACTGAAGAATAACTTGCCAACCAACTAGTTTATTGGGGTTACTTCTAGGAGCATGGATAGAAAGTCTCTTACAGGTGCATCACTGAAAGTTCATTCCAGCATGGGTTATGACTCAGTGAACACTGGAGCTCTGGGGCTTTCATGATGATTGTAAGACACAGGTCAGAGAATCTCTTCATCTGGATGTCTTTACTGTTTACATAACCATGTTGAGGGAGCAGGATTGTGTGTATGTTCAGTTTCAGAGGATACCTGAAACTAGTGTTGTTTACTTACTGAGTCTTAGAACGTCTCCTATAGAACTTCTTGAGTCTTAAAGAGTTTCACTCTAGGATGGAATGTTTCAGTTCAGAAGACATTGTTATATAACCATCCAAGCAGGCCTCTTACCCCTACTACTCAGAAAAATTTCAAGTTCAAGGCCTACCTGGGCTACAGACTGAATTCAAGGTCAACCTGGAAAACTCGATGAGACTTGTCACAAAATTAAAAGGTAAAACCTAAAAAGAAAATTAAAAAGTGCCAAGTCTAGTTCAGTGATATTGGTGGTGAAAATTAACATTATGTGGAATTAATATGACCTCAGTATAACTGTGGTATGTGATCGATGAGGAACTAACACATTTGACGAGTACATTTTGTACTTATGTGTTTATTAATGTATGTAAAAATAACAGGACTTTAGAAGCTTCTATTTGTCTTCAAATCATAAAGGTCACTCAGAGCTCAATCTCCAGCAGAGAGAAGACAAAGCAGACCACCGTGAACACTACAGTCTGAGCCTGATGGACAACGCTATAGTCCTTCAGGAAGCACTTGTTACTATGTTTCTTATTTGTTAAACTATCTAAGCTTGTATTGGCATCAACATGTTACTTGGAAATGTCACAATCCCACATTTACTGGAAATATCTCCTCTTTAAAAAAATGTTGACTGTTTAAATTTTTATAGTAGCCTAATGAGCACATACACTTTGGGGCAGGAAGTCTCAAATTCACCAATACGATTATTGCCAAGGGATAGCAGGAAAAATCCAACAAAATGACTTATGTAACTCTGGTGTGTGCCTCGGTTCTTGGAGCAGAAACTCACACTAGGCCTCTGCATAGTAGATAACTTCCTCTGTGTCTTGAGTATGGTTCAAATCTTTTTCATGGTCCAGGGCAGTGCCACATTAATCCCCATACAGTAGAGTGGTGGTCTAACATGCCTGACACCCAAGGTTTAAGTCTCAGTATTGAAAAAAACAATGGATGCTATTAAATTTTGACAAATGAACACATTGTAAAATAGTTCCCACAGTCAACCTAACGAATGTTTTATGATGTCATGTGTATACGTTTCAGTGAGCATGGTAAGAGCACTGGTGATCTGGTCACCAAAGACTTCAGGTGTAGAGTTGTTAGCCACAGACATCATGCTGATCAGGCGTCTTCTAAATACCAACGTGCGCCCTTTCCCTGCCCTCGAACCTTAGCCACTACATCTTTATTCTCACTTCTTTGATGTTATAGATGATTTCCAACTTTAGAATTTGTCTGATTTTTCCAATGGTGTAAAGGAAATACGCATTTAGCAGAAATTATATCTTTACTTTTTAAGAGTTTTGTCTTTTTATCAATTTTTTGCCAGTTTCTTATGATATATTTTGATCCTATTTAGCTTCTCTTTTCCATCTGCACTCTAGCCAATTTCATGAAAACATTTTAAATGAATATATATTCTAGAAATTCATATATATATAATAAATATGAATATATATATATATTTATAATGTGCCATATAAGGCCTATAGAGTCAAACTTCTGTCCCCAGATACCCTTGGTGTGGGTCCATTCACTGTAGTTTGGTCAACTTACCAAGAGTCATAACCTTAAACAAGACTCACATCCCCCTTGTCCGCAGCCATTAGTTTCTCAGAATGGGTGGGAGGTGTCTTTCTCACCTCCCACATCCATGCTGGGATTTTTGTCTGGCTTGATCCTATTTGGGGCTTAGACATTCTGTCATCATTGCTGTGAGCTTAGAGGTGTTAAATATCATCTGCTAATAAGGAAGCTTCCCTGGCTGAGAGATGCTACAACCTTTTTGGATCCTTTGTTATTGTGATCTATTACCAGATCACTGATAAGCTCTCACAACGTTTGGTAACAAAATGCTGAGCAGTTTCTTTCTGTATTATAACATGGCCAGAAAGCATGTGTGATAGAATATACTTCTTTTGAGACAGAGTCTAGTACACAGCCAAGGCAGGCCTCAAAGACACTATATAGCCCAGGCTGGAATCTAATTTCTGTTTCTGCCTTCTAAGTCCTGGGATGGCAGAGATGAAGCACAACTGGCTGAAAGTTTGCTTTTATAATAAAGCTATCCGAAGCTACTCCACTGTAGTGACATTGTGTTGTTTTAGGTGGAATCGTTATGGCTTGATCACTTCTTAAAGGCTCCACCTCTTAACACTGTGAAAATAGTACTTAAATTTCAACTTCTTGTTTGGAGAGCTCATTCAAATCATATAATAAATAAATTATGAAAGTTAGTATGATTTTAGAATTTTAGAATGTGAATTATGCTAAAACTAATGGATTAAAGTAGCTGATTCCTAGGGTTTTAGTCTAAATCACCAGCTTTTCTTTCAGGTATCAAGAAACTCATTTTTTTCCTTTAAATGCTTAAAAAGTTGAATTTCACTTTTATCTTTCTGAAGATAACAAAGTTGTAGACTTAACTTACCACAACATACCAGACAGAGTTGGTGACAAACACCTGTAGCTCTACGTGCATCAGATATTGAGGTAGGGATAACAGGTATATGACCATCCTTAGCTGCAGAGTGAGTTCAGAGCCAGCCCAGGCAACTTAGTGAGACCTTGTGTAAAAATAAAGTATACAAAGAAGGTGGGGATACTGTTCCGTTATAGAGAATTTTTAACATGTATCAGGTACTGGGTTCACTATTTAGCTTCCCGTTATTTCTCTCTCCATCTCTCTCTCTCTCTCTCTCTTTTAATAAAATCATGACAATAATTTGGATCTATATCCGATGTGTTTCTTTGGAGCGTTACCACAGCAGTGCAGCCAGCTGCCTCTAATGAGTTCCGTCCTGCTTTATTAGTCCGTTCCTTCATTTGTGAATTTATTATTGAGGAGAGCTCCTAGGGTATCTGTCTTGTAGCATGAATTTTTAATTAATTGATTAATTAATTAATATTAATTTTATGTGTATGTGAGTTTTGTCTGCATGTATGCAAGTGTACCTGCATCATACAATAGCCAGAAAAGGCAGAAGAGGGGTGTTCAATCCCCTGAACTGGGATAAGGATGGTTGTTAGCTTCCATATCAGTGCCGGGAACCAAATCCAGGTCCTGCTCTGGAAGAGCAGCCAACACTCTTAACCATTGAGTCATATGTCCAGCCCTGTTGTACCATGACTTAAAAATATTTATTATAGTTTTTATGATAAAGGACTAACCAAATTTTATTTACTTGTACGTCAAATTATTATAAGTAGGTTTTTTAAATATCTATTTCTGGTTGTGTGGGTATAATATGCTCTCTGCTCAAGGATTTAAGAAGACTCCAGTTCTTTTAACAAGCATTAGAGATCACTCTCCAGATGGAAGAGAAGAATCGTTAACTCCTGTTAATTATGCCCAATGTTTTATGATTTATTTTATTTTCATTTTATGTGTATGAGTGTTTTCTCTCCATGTGTTCAATATATTCACAAATGAAGTTATCGATTGACATGATCTTGATGTACACAGTGACCAGAAGACAGCGTTGGATGTCCTGGAATGGAGTTTTGGATGGATTTTAGCTCCCATGTGGGTGCTGGGAACTGAACCCAGGAACCCTGTAGAGAAGACGTGCTCTTAACCACCGAGTCTTCTCTTCAGCCCTGCATCCAATATTTTAAGTTATAAATCCTGTCTTTAGTATTTTGTGTGTATTGATTTCATTAACTTTTTCTTTTCCCATTCTACGTTACAATATGTAATATATTTAAACTGGTCGTTGTGAAATGTTTAAAAGTTGTCACAACCATTCTGAAAAATTTTGAAATTTCTAACTTTTTTTTATATTTTTGCTTTTATTTTAAACATTTTGTCCATTTTAAAAATGCATTACCACAATCATTAAACCTTTCATGCCTGGAAATTTCTGCTCAGTGTGCTGGTCACTACTTGCTTTATTTTTGTGGCAAGTTCTTGCTCTAAGACCTGACCTCCTCAAACAACATGCTGGGGTGTCAGCAAACTGCTCATTTTCATTGAAAAGCTTTCATGAGAAAACTTCCTAGTCAGAGGATCCACACTAGCATCAAATGTAGCATAAAGCAGTCTACTCGGAGTATGTGGACCACAAAAATAACATAAATTTCTATGCAGAATCTTCTGTGGGCACATGAGGATCTTGAGGTTTCTCATGGAAGATTCCATGAGAAACTTGAAATTTCAAGAGACTGACTCTTAAATTATGCTTCTTACTCAAATAAAATCTAGGAAGAAATAAATAAGGCTAAAAACCCTGTTTAGAGATTCAAAGACTTAATTATATATATATATATATATATATATATATATATATATATATATATATAATTTGTCAGAGAAACCAACCATCTGTATTTGGATTGCAAAATACATGGGACTGAAGCCTGAAGAAAAATTCCCTCAAAGAAAACTAAGTACGGGTGTCTTTAAAGGAGCTATATCAACATAAAGTCATATGTTGGAAAATTAACAAGATTATAACAAACTAGCTTATTTCAAGAAATTAGATAGGCCTTAAAAAATAGAGGACATGAAATGAGGAAGATAGGGACCTGGTGCTGCATCTGAGAGGAGGCGTAGGGTTCTGAAGGAAGGGGACTAAATATGATCAAAATTCATTGTATGAAATTCTCAAGGATAAATAAAAATATTATTTCCAAAAAGGAATTTAGAGAGAACAACACGTGGATCCTTGCTTGCTTCTGTGCCTTCTGCTACATCTTTTTCCCCAATCTCATACCCTTCTGGATCCCCTCCCTTGAAAATGCTGCCACCCATAGTGGGCTGGATCTTCCTCCATCAATCAGTAATCGAGACAATCCCCCATAGACATGCTTGGACTCTGTTCTTCTGAATGTGCCCCTCGTTTTACAAGGGGACCAGCTCTCTTGCAGCACTTGTCAGTAGTTTAGAGCAAAATCAAAGATAAGGCTGATGAGAAAAGTTACTGTTCCAATCTCTGTTCACATCACGTTGGTTACTGTATCATCAGCCAGCGAAAATCTCAAGCCTAGTCCAGAATCAAAGTGGGGAAGGCACTGAGCAATGACCAGATGAAGGTGCTGAGCAATGACCAGATGAGTGTGCAGTGGAGTTCCACTCAGATTCAGCCATAAAGAGAATGAAGTTATGTCTTTTGGAAGAAAATGGATGGAACTGGAGATCATCAAACTAAGTGAAAAAGACAGACTCAGAAAGACAAATATTAATATTTTCTCTAATATGTGGATTCTATATTTTATATTGAAACACAGAATAATTTCTATAGATGCACATAGAAATTATAATATACAGTAATATGAAAGTGGAAATAAGACTGCAGGAGTCAAACTGAACTACTGAAAACAGAATGGTTAAGAAAAGTTTTTGAGGATAAATATGGTCAACTACATATTATAATTATATAAATGCCTTCCAGTAATAGTGAATATATGCTAAAAGTACATTTAATTAAACTAAAAAACAAGGAATGTGAATACAAGGAAACGTTCAACACACATGATTTTTGGTAAAGTCAAACCATGACAATAGATATCAACAGAGCATGCGGGAGGACAGCGTAGACTTCTGGGACATCAGTGAGACTCTGTCCTATGTTCCTGCTTCTGTTTCACTATGTGTTAATTTTTCAAAATTCATTGAGTTGCTGGGAGCTGAAAAGATTATTCAGCAGCTAAGAGTATAGGCTGCTCTTACAGAGGACCTACGTTTGCTTCCTAGCATACAAATGCTGTCTAGTAAACATCAGTAACTCCAGGTCCAGGGGCTCTGATGCCCTCTTCTGAATTTCATGTAAGTACACAATACGTTCAAGCAAAATACTAGTACATATAAATTAAAAATTATTAAAATATTTTATTTCATTGACTTAGACACCTAATTGAGTGGGTAGGACCCTTTAAAGTCTCTTAAAAAGCAATGCAAATTAAGTTAAAATTCAAAATGAAAAAGCATAATTTAAAAAAAGGGCTACCCAAGGTTTGTTATACTTTAACAGAATATAAAAAGTGAAACAAAGTGTTATACAATGTTGCTAAGAAAGGGACATTTGTCCTCCCTCATTTGTGGATTGTAGCACCAGTCCCTGATACTTGAGTATATATCCTGATGTAACACCCAGGAGCCAGGAAATTGGAATGGAAACACGAAGGTAAAAAAAGAGAAAGACCCTGGAAGAGAGGAACAGTAAGAACAGATGTCATCGGGGGGAGGTGGGAAAGTGGGAGTCTTACCAGGAGGGGAGGTGGGAGAAAACGTTCAGGGGGCCACTGTGGAGGGTGGAGGCAACTCAGGAGAAAGTAGATGGCTGAGGCAGGTGTTACTGGGGGAAGAGTGTGGGGAGCTGGGACTGGGGAGGGAGGAGGGAGGTCAGACGGGAGGAAGAGAGAGTAGAGGTGAATGGATCTTGTGGGACTGGGGAAGCCAGAAGGAAATATGATGCCCAAGAAACTCCCTGAGAAATGCACGAAGAATATCTGAACATTAGTGCATGTGTATGCCTGGGCACTGTCTGAAAAGGAACACGGTGCCAGGCAGGAAAGACGTCCCTTTGAGAGCTTGGTGAGAGTGGTCCAAGAGACTCCCAAAATAACACAGGCTATTGTCAGAGCTCTTGGTTATCTCTCAGAACTAGAAGGTAAGACCCTGCTGCTGAAGACAGACTTCAGATACAAGACTTGGAACAGTGGAGCAAGAACTGACCTGGAAGCTATCTACTTGAGGTTTAGCTCTCATAATATAATACTAGATGATAATATGCAAGCTACTAAGGGAGAAAATTAATCAATGCTCCAACCTAACCCTAAGGACTAATAACAATAAGGAGTGGCATTGTTATCTGAGAGATCATCAATAGCTATGTAATTGGACTTAAATACCTTTCAATGTGAGTGAATTCATGGGTGGCTCTGTAAACACAGCCAAATACACAGAGCTGGAGAAGTCAGAGATCCTCGAGAAACCCTGTCTCAGTCATATCTCCAGAAGAGTGTAATCTCTTAAAATATGCTAACCATTCTTATAGTTACAGACAAGCATACCGTGTACCACTTATCAAAGAAGCTTCTTTTTGCAACAGATAGAGGCTACTGCAGAATCCCACAACTGGTCAGACACAAAGAATATACATCCGAGAGATGCCCAGTCCTAGGTGACACATATACAGTTGAACCTCCACACATAAGGTTTGTGGAACATAGCAGAACGAGTGGTGGAGAGAAAAGTAGTGCATCCCTCAACTCTGACCACTTAAGCTTCCTTATACAGCAGAGTGTGACACACACAGAAGGCCACAACCAGAAGAGTTTTAAAGAATAACCGACTACAGAGTATGTGTCCCTAGATAGGACACCATATTAGACCCACCCACCCAAGGTTCAGGGACCATTGCAGAAGAAGGGGTGGAAAGATTGTAAGAGCCAGGGCTGGTTCATGAACACAGGGAGGCAGAGGCTCTCAGTTCATTGGAAGCATACACATGTGAACTTGTGACAAGTTCAAGCACAGGCTCCATGCCAACTCAATCAGACAATACCCCAGAGTGGAGCGAGAGAAATGGATGGTGGGCCAGTCTTAGACTGGTAATTGTTGCAGACTGATTACTGCTAGATGAGGGTGAATATGCCTTATTTATGATCTCTGGATAGGCTGACTAACTTCGGTGGCTGATTTTCGCCAGGGGAAATCCGGGTATAAAGTCTTGACTGAATAGGACTTAATGTGTATAATGCAATGCTGAGGCCCAGTGGAGGGTTGGGGAGGTATGGATGGGGTAGGGGGTCTAAATTTGATTAGGAATGGCTATATGTGCTGCGCCGGCACGGCCCTGGGTCCGAGTCTCTGCAAGGGACGTCGAGGTTGAAGAGAAAAGTATACACACACAGACACAGAGAGAGAGAGACAGACACAGAGAGAGAGACACACACTAGGTAGGAGGAAAGGAGAATGACTTTATTAAGAGGCAACAAGCCTTATATACCCTGAGGGCGGGGCTTTACAGGAGGTTAAAAGTTCAGGTTCTCAGGCGACATCTAGCCACATGACACACACCTGATGTAAACTGAGGAAGTCTGTAAAGGTCAAGTTGTTTACTTCGGAACTGCAACTGACAACATCCTGCTGGCTCTTGGCCGAGAGTCTAGCGCTAAGAGAGAAGGGCATGCAGGGAGGATCTTTCCCAGGGCTGTTTTTCTCTGGCTTGTGGCCTCCAACATATATGAAATGTATAAAACTCAATAAAATGATTTAAGAATGAAATGAACACTGTGTTACTCAAGGTTAGGACAGATTTTACAAGTACTTTAAAGATAGATTTCCAGTATCTGCCAGTACAGATATGGCTGTCACATGACTTGTTTATACATAGACAAAAGAAAATATACATATGTATGTGCATGTGTGTGTGTAATAATTTGCAAAAAATAGCCAGAACTGCCTTAAGAAAACCCAAAACCTTGGGTCATGATAAAATATACTTAAAGTAGATAAGTAATTTCTAACTATAAAACAACATTCTATATAGCAATAAAGGAAATACAGCTGCACATAATACACAGCTAGATTTGGTAAGGGTGACATATATAACAGAGCAGTACATATCCAATAAAGCACATCTGTCAATTCTATTTGTATAACTTCAAAATCCAACAGCACTAAGTAGGCTCTTAGGGAAAGTCTGCTGAAGCTGCAAGGCTGAAATACTCATCACTCTAAGTCACAACAGCTGGCTCTGGCTGACAATTCAGAGGCCTCATAGAAGGCCTTTGATGAAATGCATAATATGCTATTTTACCTTGTACAGATTTTGGCTTCTGAAAAATTGCTGTAGTGTATAATGCTGCTTTAGTTCCCATTCTGACAATAGTGATTGTCATTGCCTGGGAGAACAGGGACACATTTGGACAGAACTACTTTGAGAGCAATGAAGAGTCTGGAAATATTCTGCTTATCAATCAGTGTATATGTCAATAGTATTTATTTAAAGATTATCTTAAATTCAAAATGTTTCTTATGTATATGCATGTAGTCTAATGAATGGGATATATTTCAAATGAAGTGAATTAAAAATAATATATAACTACCTATTTAAGGATGAATATCCTTTATTAAGAAATGCTGCCATAATTCTGAACTTCCTCTGAAGTATTCAAATAGTTTAAGCCAATGTTTCAATTTATATACAAGCTACATAATTATAATGGCATATATATAAGTGCAATTTAGAGTTTTCACATATGCAATTACTTAAAAGTTCTATCATGACAAATACTGCAGCATTCCAAAGCAAACATAGCACATGTCAGGAAATGACTTTTTTTCTGAATCTTGTGAGAAATCATCATACTTTAAAAGTTTCATATATCTACCAATATATCAACTGTCCACATAAACAATCATGCATATACATATATGTATATTATAAATGCTACAATAATTATGTGGATAGTAATTAAAAGGTTTTAATTACTCAATTAAATTAGTTTCATTCTAATCACATTTTCTTGTTTAATATATCTGTTGTCATTTCCTCAGATCTTCATATGCTTATCATATATGTGCATTTTCTTTATTTATACACCATCCTTACCATGCTTTTCTCTTTTATCCTTTTGGTTGTTGTTTATTTTTTAACAGGATCTCTCTAATCCTAGCCTGCCTGGAAGTCATGGTATGGACCAGAATGGCTTCGATCTTGCAGAGATTTGCCTGCTTCTGCCTCCAAAGAACTACCATGCCTTTTTTTCCTTTTTAAAAAGCATTCTGTGTTGGAGATTTATTTGTTTTATTGCATTTATTTGTTTTTATTTTATTTTGCCTGAATGTATGGGCATGCACAGTGTGCATGCGATGCCCACAAAGGCGAGAATTGGGTGCCTATGCCTGGGACTAGAGTTAAAGATGGCTGTGAGCCACCATGTGAGTGTTTGGAATCAAACCTGGGTCTTCTGAAAGAGCATCCAGTGCCCATCTCATCTCTGCAGTGTCCCCAACTACGCTCTCTTCACTGCACACACACGTCCATGTAGCTCACCCTGAGCTTTCTTGGTTCTAAATATTGGCCGACTCGTATGGCCATGATTATTTGTTTGCTTGATTCTCCTGCTGCTCAGACTGTTTTCCTGAACTCCCTTTTCTTCAAAACACCATCACTTCTCTCCTAAATGCTTTGCCCATGTTTCCAGAATAATAGAGACATCAAATTGAGAAAAATTCCTGTTTTCCATTAATTAAATTTTATTTATATAACTATATTTTAAAATACTTAATTTATTACTTTTTTTGTGTGTGAGTGCATTATCTGCATGTATGTAAGTGCACCCATGTTGAACAATGCCTGAGAAGGTCAGAAGAATGCCTTGGATCCTCTGGAACTGGAGTTAGTATCATGGTTAATCACTATATGGGTGCTGGAAATTGAACCAAAGTCCTCTGCAAGAGCCATCAGTGCTCTTAACTGCCGAGCCAACTCCCCAGCCTCATGTAACTATAGTCAAAGCCTAAAAAAGCTTTCAAAGATAAACCTCCACAGATTATATGTACTTCACTTCCAAATAGCATTAAAGATAATTTCTAAAATACATCAGTTATTTTCTTTAACATCTCTGAGAAATAAATTATCAAAAAAATTAAAAAATTTATAGACCAAAGGCTTCTTTAAATCTGGATTTACTCATTAGAATGATGAAGTTTCAAATACGTTGTTTGACATATCTGACATAAAGTATGTTTTCTTTGGTTGAATATGGATTTCAAGGGGCCTAACATGGCTGCTACATAAAATTTCAATGAAAAGCACAGGGAGCAAAAGAAAAACGAGATGAATAGATTATGAAAGTTTCCTGAGTTTGTTCAGGAAAAGAGACATTCAACAGAGGACAGGGACGACCCACGGGAAAGCAGAAAATATTTTCATGCACTCACCTAAGAAGGTTGAAATCCAGAACATAGAAGGACCCTGAAAACAATCCCAGAAAAATTAATGACTGGATAAGTAATGGATGATAGAACTACATGGACATCACTCAGAATAACATACAAATATTAGGTAACAGACACATGAGAAAGTGCTCAGGATCAGGAAATGCCAACCAAAGCTATAACATCACCCACCCCAGTGAAGACTTCTATTAGCAGAAAGATGGAACTGAGTCCCGCCTATGCATGGGGGGAAGAAGCCCTGTTCACTGCTCCACGGAAGGTGACTAGTACAGTCATTATGGAAGCCGAATGGAAGGGCCTAAAAACTGCAAATAAGTCTACCTAAGAGACTTACTACACTAACGAGGACAGGAGTTCAGACCCTCCAAACCTACTGTAAACACAAGGTGCGCTGCCTGTAATTGCAGCCGTACAAGATGGAGGCAGGAGGATCCCCTAGTGCAGGCCTCCACCGGTGTGCTTGGGGTATGACTGAGGGAATCTTCCTCAAAGGAATAAGGTGGAAGAGCTGTCAATGTAGGTTCCCATAGCAACGCTGGGCCTCCAATTGCACATGTATGGATATGATGCATGCATACCCACACATAGAAGCCCCACTCATGTGAACACACATACACTTATCACTCATGTTTACCACACACACACACACACACATGCACATGAGAAGGAAAAATGAAAAAGGATTCCCAATTTAACAGTATCTAGAACACACAATCAACTTCAAGGGAAGACAAACCAGTTAAGTCAGAGGCATTTCCAGGCCTGTGCTTGTTTCAGCTCTTTTCACAACAGCCCAGAAATGAAACTATCCTACATGTTCATTAACCAGTAATGAAAATGTGGGATACATCTTCAGTGGAGTACAGCTCAGGCAAAGGAAAGTATTAAAGCTTGTCATTTGCAAGACAATGGTTGGAAGTGGATGGATGTCAGTATGTTAACTGTAATAGTGAGGAACAGAAAATACAGTTTTATCACTACCCCATTCACATGGAGAATCTAAAGAAAATGAACGTGTGTTCATTGTTGGATAATGGTTACCATTGGCTGGAGTCAATGGAGGGTGTGGTGGGGGGGAGAACAGTGGGGATTAGACTGTGTGGAGATAAGGGCAGGAAGCCAAGGGTATTATTAAAAGGAAGGCAACTACACACTAAGCAGACGCACATTACATCCTGTACATTTCAGAAGGCTGGAGGGAATGGGTTTGAAGATTTCTCAAAGAAAGTAGCCGTTGAAGAAATACATATATTTAAACTGCTTTAGACTCTATGCAGTGCACACAGGTCTCAAATCTACATGATATCAATGAATGTGAACAGGGTTTATGAGTTAAATGTCGTTTTGTGACATCCCAGGTGATGTTCTTTTCTATGGAGAAAGCTCTTTTTAGTCAATATATGATTGTAGTGATTCTTAGTCTCTTGCTAATATTTCACTTTCAAAATCTGGTTACCTAATGGTGATTATGATTCAGAAAAAGCTCACATAAGTTAGAGAAGGCTATGTAATTCCCTCATCAGTTACACTAATAATACAGCTATAATTTTAAGTTTTTATATGATTTAAAAACCTTTGTGCAGAATCTATTAAGTTCCGATTGCAGTCACATATTTAAGAGACGGACAGAGTGACAGTCACATCAGCTGCCGCACACATGTATTACTGCAATATTTTTTGATAAATAAACTGAAAATGAATGGACTACATTCCTTGATGCAAATACTGATTAATTTGCGTTCTTTAAGGAGTACCAAATTAAGCTATAATACAAATTAATGCAGCAATTAAGTTAACACATATCATTATTCATCTTTGAAATAAATGAAGTTGAAAGAGATGGATCATGTTATTTGTGCTGCTGGGCAGATTACTTACATAGTTAAAATCTATTAAATTAGCAAATCCTGCATAACCAATGGATTATTTTAGTGTGTGTGAAAAAGAAAAAAGCTAGAATATTATCATGCAGAGTTAGCTTCTTTGTGTGAACAAGGTAGGTGATGACCAGCTTGTCAGAGTGCTCTCTGGCTCAAAATCAATAGACATTCTACTTTTTTCCAGACTCATCCACCATCATGATGAGCCACAGACAGACACAAGGCACGTTTGTGAGAGCATATGGCAAGTTCCCACATGTTCATACACTGTCACATAAGCATGTGTACTTCAACAAGAGCATGTGGCACGTGTGGACCTCAGTTGATTTCTCTCCAGAATGAAATGTCTGCTCTCAAGGAGTAAAACATGAAACATCAACATACAAATCACCTTAGTGGAATGTGTGGAATCTAATCCCAGACATATAGAATATTCTTGTCTCCTAATCACTTTGCTATGAAGAAATCTGAGGTATAAGCATGCATGCTACAGTGGTGTCAATCACAAGAATAGGTCAATCCTAGAAGAGAAAATGTTGCATTACCAAAGAATGACCTTAGCATGAAGATGTTCATCCTGTCCAACAAGCATGATTGTAATTTTTTTACATGAAAAAGAATATCAACATAACCTCTCTTGCTTATCCTCCATATTAATCAAATGGGGGGTAATTTGGCCTTTTGAACAGTTTGTCTCTAAGTATACAGCCTTTCAAGATCAGTAAAAGGATTCATGAAATAACCACTAATCTATGTGTCAGACATGTATGTAATAACATTCAATTGATTTGGGGACATGGCAAAAATTAGGCATCATACTATAAGTTTTTGAAACAGCACATAGAACATAATGATTTTGCCTGAATTTTCTCTGGTGGATCTGACTAAACCCTGATAATAAATTGTGCTTTTATAATATCTATTCTTTTATCTTGTCAGAAAACTGTGCAAGTGAAATTTCAACACCTAGCCTTTCCAACTTGTTTGGCTTGTTTAGTCACACGCACTATGGTTTCCTCCATGTTTCTCCGTGGATTGACAGCTCATTCATTTATCTTTGGGGATGAACAGTCTATGTGATGTCCCATTGTTATTTACCATTCATCTTATTAAAATGTTTTGTTTGCTTTCACAATTAAAGTTGGACCTAAAGCTGCTGCCTCCCACATGCATGTTTTCAAATAGACATAAGTTCTAGTGATTTTGAGTAAGTAACATCAATAATTATAACACTGTATTAAATGATAGGAATGGGAATGAAATTAGTTATGGAAGAACTTCCATGCTCCTCCACAGTGGCCGTGGAAACTTTGGCGTCACCCTCACTCCCCAGCATTTAGGTCTATAGCGGGTGCGTAGAGCGACCTCATTTCTGGTTTGGTTTACAGCTTTCTGTCCACACATCATTATCTCTTCTGCTTCCTTTTCATTTCAATTTCTTCCGTCCTGAAGTATTGGTTCACATCTTTAGCCCATCTTTTAATCAGTTGTTCAGTTGTTCACTTACCAATTGTGGCTTTTTAAAAGTGCTTTGCAGGCTTTGGCATACACTCCTCTGCACACAAATCTTTTGTAAGAGTTTCTCATCGTCTTCATCTTGTTTTTTCATTATCAGGACAGTATACTTCACAGAGTAAGGATTTGTTTTGCAAATTATTAAATGCACACGAGCATTTCATACAATGTATTTTATCACATTTGGACTTTCCTCTCCTCCGACTTCTCTCTACCCCCACCACCCTCTGATTTCCTGCCCTCCATTACTCTCTATTCCTTTCTTTGATTTATTTATCTAATTTTTGTTTTATAAAATATTTTATTTATTATTCTTATTTTATAAGTATGAGTGTATTGCCTTCATTATGTAAGTGCACTGTGTATAGGCAAAGCCCACAGAGGCCAGAAGGTTATGGACAGATTTTAGTCACCACCTGGGTACTGGGAATTGAACTCAGATCTTCAGGAAGAGCAGCAAGTGTTCCTAACCTCTGAACCATCCTTTCAGCCCCCTTAGTTTTTGCTTTTTGAAGGCCTATCAATTCTAATCCATGTCTCCCAAGTCCTTCTGAGTCCCAGGTCCATGCCGTAGACACTGATCAACGTACCAGTCATCACATTAGTAAGAAGAACTGATTCTTCCTCTCCAGGATCTATGAATTGCCAATAGATCCTCACCTCAGACTTGGGCTTCCAGGTAGTCTCCCCCGTCCTGTCTGGTTTAGGTTTGCATAAGTCTTGAGTATATTGTCCTAAGTGCTATGGGTTCATATGTGCAACTACCCTGTGGTGTGGAAACAACACAATTTCCTTTTTTTTTTTTTTTTCCATCTACCACCTCTGGCTTTTCTAGTTTCTCTGAGCAGTTCTTAACTTCAATGAGGTCCAGCTCACCAATTATTATTTCCAGAGTATGTATCTCGGTGTTATTTCTAAAAATATCATCGCCATATCCAAGACAGTCCATATTTGTGTCCGTGTCACTGCCCAGGAGTTTAGTAGTGTTGCAGTTTACATTCAGACCCATGCTGGGCTAGCTACAGCGAAGGAGATTAGGTCTGTGGCTAGAGCCATCCTTTCCTCTTTGACCTGCTGACAGCTGCCTCAACATGGTCTAAGAACCTCTCTGTTCCATTTCATGTCCTGGGCTCCTTTGTTAGAGGTCAGTTGTTAATATTTATGAGTGTGTAATTTTTTCATAATTATTCGAACAGGACTTTAAAGCAGCTTGATCCATTGCTCATAATCTGTCTTCCTTGAGTTGACCTTAGCTGAAGAAAGCAACTTTACTCATGGGTATGTGTCCTTCCTGGGGCAGCCCACATCCCAAATATATTTAACACAGTGTGATGAATAAAACAGACCTATTTGCCCTCTTGAGGAACTTGTGAAAAGTTCTTTCAGTCTGAGGCTCAATGTGTACTATTTTTTATAATTTCCTTATATGCACAATGTAATTATGATCCCTTTTATCCTTTCTTATCCCCTCTTTACCCCAGTTAGTCCATTTCCTACTTTCATGGGGGTTTTTTGTGACCATTGAGTTTAATCATGTTTGCTTGTGTGAGCATTGTATGAACATGGCCATGGAATATGAGCAATTTGCCAATGGTGACACCATCGAAGAGAAGGGTGGCCTCATGAGACCCTCCCTAGCCAAAGATGGACTTTTCAGAGGCTGCCTTGTAGATCTAGCCACAGCTGACTTATGTTCCTGAGCATATCATCCACTCTATTTTTCTAAATGGAAAAGTAGTCAAATTGTCATCTAAATATTCAAGGTTTGGTTTTGCTTACTTTCATCTGTGGGCAAAGAAACTTCTTTGTTTAATGGGTAACATTTACTACAGACACTCATTATTGGTCAAAGTGCTGAGAATAATGCACTGCTGAGTTCCCGGCCCTAAATGGCATCTTATTGCCCTCTTCAAAGCCCAGTGAACATCACAGAAGAGGGGATGGGAAGGATGTAAGAGTTCGAAGCCAGGGAAGAATGCTGTTAATAGTTACCTCCTGGGATTTGCAAAGCCAAACCAGCCAACAGCTTAAATCACCTCAGTGTGCTGCAACATGGAGTCACAGCCAGGGAAACTGACAGATGGCAGAGGGCTACATCCCTTACTCTGGAGCCTGGCAAATCTAATGTCAGTGTGCCAGTAAGACTCAACCTCTGGGCAAAGCACATTTCTAGATCATAGATCTCACATAATGTCAGGGTCAGCCAGACGGACCAGATCTCTATGTCTGTGTACGTGTGGGACAGAGCACTTGTGGCCTAATTATGTTAAAGCTGCAGACTTTCACCATTGTGTGATAGCAGGATTTCCATGTGTTGTGATGTACACAGATATTCACAGCAGAGCACACCCAGCATCTATGGATGTCTGCCATTCTCATTTCCAATCTCTGCACACATTTCCAATGGGAGAGCATTCATTTATACATTTCCTGTCTTGGTGACTGCTTCCAAAATGGAACCTAGATGGCTGGTTGATGCTGGTCAGATTCCACCATGAAAAGCTGCTTGGGGTAAATAGGAAATTAATTGAACAGATATGTTTTAAACATATCTTGCTATATTTTCAGGTAAAAAATACTGTTGGATCCAAATATGCTTTTCTTTCTATGGGGATATATACTTGGTTTTTTATCCTATTTTGCTTATTTAATAATTGCTACATATGTTTCTGAATAATGTGAATGATTTTCAAAAGCTTGCTCCTGTTGCAAAATAACTTATTCTGAAAAATATAGATAAGGGAAGGGGCTTGGAAACTTCCAAGAAAATCTGAGGTGCCTGTAAGCAGCTGATAATCCTCATTACATCTCTGAAATTCTAAATCTCTAGGAACTTAAAAAGAAAAACAACTTTGTTAAAAGGTTCACTGAACAACAATCATAAATATCATCCTCTAAGTCTAAAATGAAGACAGCGTGACCAGCTCACTGTCTCATGTTTTGTACTTTGACAGTTCTAGTTAAAGCACAATCTTGTTTTACCCTCTGAAATATTGTCTGTACACTGCCTGTCTAACATCATTTCAACTTTTTCTGTGGCTTTGACTTTACCTAAATAAATCAATCACAAATATATCTCAAACTTCTGACAAAGCATTGCCTCTTACAATAAGTTCATGCCCACCCTCCAAAATACCACTTCTATGATTTTAAGCTGGATTAGACTTGATTTATTGTCGGGAGCCATTTGCCTGCCTTGAACTTTGCCCTAGTTTAGGAACAAGCAGGTATCGGGGTCTTGCTGTTCCCAGAAGTGCTGTGGGATTTGGGCATTTTGCTATGTAAATAATTTATTCACCTGAGGGAGAGATTATTTTAGGCCCAAGGCTGAAGATCTTGTAGATCCTTGTAGGAAGATCTGATTTATCTCCGGAGGAAAGCTTATCTTAGATCCAAGGCTTAGGACCTTTTGTTAGTAGATGGTGTTTTGAATAATCCCACATATATAAATGCATGCTTGTTTTTGCTTGAACCCCTGATGGTTGTATTGTTCCTCATGCAGCTGTAAAGGTATAAAAACCCTGAGCAAAATAAAGTCTACACCTTAGTACTGACTGGGAGCCCTCCAGAGTCTGTCCTTTCTTTCTCTCTCTCTCTATCTCTTTATTTCTCAATCCTCATTCCCCACTTCAGGTACAGTTAGATTTCTGCCGGCGGGCTCCGGCAATTTATGTTATCAGATAGCCAAATTTTGCTTAGAATGATTCTAAGTTTTCCATTTTTTTGTCTTTTCTATTTCTCTTATTCAGAAAACTTATCCTGTATTGTAATAAATAGCTTTCCCTTTATTAAAATGTTGCAGTGTATTTAGCATGGTAAATGTGTACTAAGTGTACTAAGCATAGTAGCATGCAGGTTTAATCCCAGTAGAGGTAGGAAGATCAGTAGCTCAAAGCCAGTCTGAGTAAGACCCTGTATTTAAAATAGAACAAATCCAGAAGATGTATGCTGATAATTGAATAGACCAGTGCAGGCAATTATTAGAGCTACTAATTTAGCTTATTGTTACTCATTAACTCAAAGCACAGATTGTGGAGACTTTGAGAATGTCCCTACATTTCCTACCCGGAGGAACACAGTTGACTGTTACTCCTACTTTCCAACTCTTCTGGGCTAGCGTGGGTGGTCTAAGACCACCTCTCTTAGAAGTTCCCAGCAATGACAGTATAAACCCATTCCTGAGGCATACAGGACTCTGAGAGAGAAGAGTTTACCTAGAGCGTTCTCCAGTGGCCAGGCAGATACTCTCTGATTGTTGCTGTGTCTGAGGGACTCCTTCCCTGACCCCTTTGTTTCCCAACAAGTTCTACACCTGCCTTGAGACATGAAAGCACTGCCTTTTCTCCACCCTTTTTGATCTCACTACATTTAATATTTCTATTACAGCAAAAGGAAGTGAGTAATTCAATCCTATTCAGCCAGCTAAACACTCCTAGGGGAAATGACCGATGCCTTTCAGGAAGAAACAGCCTACAATTACTGTGTAAAGATGCGTCCATCACAAAGCCAAAGATTGGTTGATTTCCACAGCTCTTTAAGATGCTTTGATTTCAATATCAACTCATACTTTATATTTATCACCATCTTCACTGATTCTAATCTCTCATATTAGTTACTATTTTTTTCTCATATTCCATCTCTTAATCTCACTTCTTTTAGTTTTTCTTGATATTTGTTTTTCCCAATTGATCCTTAGAATATCTTCATTAATTCAATTATATTTACCTATACAATGTTATGTATAATTTTATCTATTGATTTTCAACAAAAGTAGGTTACACAACAAGAAGAATTTGAAATTCACAACCTAATCTTTTGTGACTAAAGATAATTCTAAGCCAAACTATCCAACATCTAAGAGGGAAAAGCAAAGAGTAAATTCCTACAAAATACCATGACTCTTTCTAAAATGTTTTCTGGATGACATGTTGCTGACTGCTGTGGTTTGGATGTGAAGAGGTCCATGCGAAAGTCCACGTGTTGAAGAACTAATTTTGCAAATAGTAGTTTTCCAAAGTGAGAGTTCACTGATGAATTCATAATTTAATGTCATTATGAGGAGGTAGGAGAAATGGTGCAACTTGCGTCCTCTTTAAGAGAAGTTGATCACTGAGGGTATGCCTTTGGGGGCGTGTCCTTTCCTCTAACAGCGATTCTGAAGCCTCCCCTGTCCTCTGCCCTCCTCTTCTCTCCTCTCCCTTCATATACATATGTGTGTATGCTCAATGGCAATGTGGAAAGTTATGTGCATTTTGGACAGGTGAGAAAATCCATATTTTGCTTCATGTGCTAATTCTTCCATAGCATGATCAATTCTGAAAGATCCAGGTGACACAGCACATTGGCACAGGTGCTTGGGGCCGAGGACAGGAGCACATGGATGTTGGAGAAGGAAATAAGAAGCTATGTAAAGGAACTAGAGAGATGGCAAAACGGTTAAGAGCACTGACTGCACTTGCAGAGAACCCTGGTCCAGTTCCCAGCACTTAAATGGCAACTGCCAGTAATGCCAGTTCCATGGAATGTGCCATCCACTTCTGGCCTTCTCAGGCATTACATACATGTGGTACAAGGTATGCATGCATTTAATTACATACAGACAAAGCACTCATACACATTAAAATACATAAACAAATTTTTAAAAGAAACTATGTGCAAAGTAGCTTAAAAACGTTGTTTTATTCAGTACCCATGTGGGTTCATGTCTCATTTTTACTCCATCCCCATGTTGGGAAGGTTTTACATGAGATCTAGGATTCAGAACAATATCAATTGTTTAGCTCAGATACAAGGTGAGTTAAATGGAGTTTTATGTCCAGCAATGACTGAAGGTAACACTGCATTGCACTTTTGAGATGGGTTTAGAATTCCAACTGACAAACCTACAAATATACTTTTATATCAAAACCTATCTACAATCTAAGATACATTCACCTACTTAAAATAAATATTACTTTACCTGAGAGTCAAAGAAGACTCCTTTAAAGGTTGTATTTCTGGGGTGCTTCAGTCTGTGTTTTGAGACATTTGTAGTCCCTTCCCTGTATTTATGAAACAGTCTTTTCTCCAGATAACATAGTAAATGACTTCTGAATGAGCCCACACTTAAAACTGCAGTAGCAAAGCTGTTGGCTTGCTTTGAGCCCTTTGAATTAACCACAGAGCAAAAGGATCTGCTCATCATAATCTGTGATAAACTGATGTTTACATAAAAGGTAGCACGCCTCTGATGGTCTCTTCTGGTTTGATCTTCTGAGTGTGAAATATAAAGAGAAAATATAAACTTCCTTTCCATTTTATTTGTAAGTTCATTTGGAGAAGCCACTGTTCTGTTTCCATCATTGTTTTGTAGAAATAGTGCCTCACATTTAGGAAGCACAATAGACTCCTCCAGGCCAAGGGTGTGTTTAATAAATCTCAGTTCATGAATGATTGATCTTAAAGAATTAGAAAACATCTCTAGTGTGAGCAATTAAATCTCTTTATTGTGAAGTTCTGGTTCGATAGGCATGAAATTCTAGGCCATGGAGTGTGATTTACTGCACTCCAGAATTCTTTCTTTCATTGGCAAGTTCTAATATTTTCAAAACACAGCACCAGCTTTGCATTCAGAACTGCCCTTTGCTCAATGATGTTTGAAATTCGTTTGATGTTTGAATCTCCCAAGCGCTGGTTAAAGCGGTGTCTAGGAATTATTATCAATGTTCTCAAAATTATCAAAAGGATAATGATCCATTGTGATGTCCCAAACGAAGACAGACGAGTAAATTGATGCACAATTGGATAAATGTTATATAAATCTGTGGTTAGCCTCAGTCAACATTCTGAATAAGAATATTCTTTCCTCTCCACTGGGATTGTACCTAGCATGTGACTATTTTTGTCCAGTGATACGTGTGATGGATTTGTCAGAATGAAGCCACTACAGAACATGGTTTTCTAAGTTACAACAATGAATGAAGGCTTCTTTATCAATCCATTGGATGCATGCACAGTAAATAAGAAATAAAACTTTCTTTGGAGGGATTGAGTCCACATCTCCAAATGTGTTTCACAGCACAGATGGATTGGCTAATACAAAGGTGCTAATGGTGACTACCATTCTGGGAGAGCATTCTGTATGCAATATAAGAATGGATTTCTTTCTTGTACAAGCAGCTTTTAGTGGTTAAAATTTGCCATATCGGCGTTTTACAGTGCATGCACTTGTGCAATTTTTCTTAAGTGAATATTAATTCTGAATGGCAGCTCCTCACTTCAACAGATGACTAAACTCACCGAATAACCTGTGATTGTTGTGCTGAGCAAAACACAACACAAGATCAAGACTTATAATCAGATGCTGGACTCTCTATTAACACTGTGTTCCATGCGCATTACCACCCAGCTCTCCAAATGTGGATTCCCCGAATCTGCTGGGTGAGTATCTGTGCTGGGAATAGCTTTGAAGTATGTATGAATTAGGGATAAGAACATATTTAGAGAGAGAAAGAGAGCACAGAAAATGGAAATGGGAGGGTAAATGCCAACTCAAAACATTTTTTATTTGAAAGTTACAGACCTATAGTTCCAAAGGGCCTCAAGATAACCCTTGAGTTCAAGTTTGAGAACCACCTCTTTTGTAACCAATGCTATATCTACTACTGAAAAGCACATATTAATCCTGAAGTGCGCTGGGATCTGTTCTGCAAATCTACATGCAAAGTGCTGCTTTTCATTTTGATAACCTAAGGATTTGTTTGCTTGCTTAGCAGTGATTTCTCCATTCAGGATGTTTGTTTATTGCTTTTAAACCATGAGAGTGAAAAAAAATCTGTTTATAGGTTGTTATTTAACGTTTATTTTTTAAATAGCAACCTGGAACTAAATTACGTTTAGAAGTCATCAAAGACTTCAGGTAAAACTCAAACAGAGTGAAACATACCCTGTTAAATTTATCAGAGCTTATCAAGATTGACCTATGCATGGTGTAGGATCTATGCTTGAATAATGTCTGTCATAAGAGGCACTGCACCGACTTTTTGATAGATTCTTCCAGTACTGGAGTTTATTAAATTCTGTGCCACAGGATATTAAAATCAGAGCAATGCTATTAAAGACACTCCTTTAATCAGAGGAGTCCGTTATTTATTATTCTATTTTAGCTTTGGTTGTTACAGTGGAAAATGTAAAAGTCTGAAGAGTTTATGTGATTGAATGAGAATTCTTAAATAATAATAAAATTCCGATTATCATTCCTTTAAATGTTCATGTGCAGAATTTGAAATGGAACCGTAAGTGGTGCTCATCCTCTCTCTTCTTTCCTATCATGCCAGTCCCTGCCCCCCCGCCCATTTTGGGCTGATACTTTGCAAATATTCTCTTCTCTTTCTGTATTGAATGCATAGTACAGGAAAGCATGAAAATTACTTTTAATGACATCAGCAGATTTTTATTGCAATCTGATAAAGAATTCAATTAGAACTGACTCATTGTATGTTAAGATTAACTTTTATTTTACTAATATTCTAGTTTATGTATTCTATTTTATGTTTGAGTTTCATCCTTCGAGAACACTGTTTACTTCCATGTCCCGTGTTTTATTTGAGTTGGTTGATTTGATGCTGTCCAGCTTTTTTTAGTGATTTGTGTATCCTAGCTATTAACCCTTTTTTCTATTCGCTAGGTCACTTCTTTACTAACATGATGGTGCCCTTTGTATACAGGAATTTCTGAGTTTCATTTGGTCCCATTTATCCACTGTTGGTCTTAATGACAATGCTAGTAGGACTGTGTTCAGAAAGCCTTCCCGCACCTCTAAGTTCCACCTTAGTCTTACTTTCTCTGCTATTAGATTCATGTGTCAGGACATATGTTGAAGTCCTAGAGCCACTGGGAGTAAGTTAGTGAGGGTGAGACACATGATCTAGTTATACTCATCTACATGTAGCTGATCAGTTTGACCAGCACAATTTGATCAAGATTTTTTTTCTTCACTGTGAACTTATGGTCTCTTTGTCAAAAACCAAGCGGCTGTATATTAGCAAACTTATATCTGGGGTCTCAATTCCATTCCATTGATCAGTGTGTCTGCTTTTATACTAACAGTATGCTGGTTTAATGTCCTGTAGCATGACCTAAAACTCAAGATGGTTGTGCTTTTTGCAGTCCTTTCATTGTTCAGAATTATTTTTGTTATTTTAGTTTTTGTTTGTTTGTTTGTTTTTTGCCTTTTCCTGTGCATCAAAATGTAAACTACTTGTGAGCTTGTGTTTCAGCCCATTCTCTTCCCTCCACACGGCTGAGCCCTGTCCTTTCCCTTCTCTTTGGATTATTTGCTGTGATCCTGAGAGGAACAGGTCCTTCTCTGTTGTGTTATGTAGCCTTCCTAGGATGGGCCATTAGAAAGCTTACTGTGAGTATGATATAAACTATTCTTTCAATTTGAAAATTATTGAGGCCTAAGTGCTTTCGATACTAAGGAGTCACAAAGGTTCTACACGCATACCCATTGAGCACCTTCAAACTTGAACATGAGGCAGTTAGTTGAAGAATATTTTCAGAACAATTCAGTGGGTCCCACTGCAAAATTCAGACTCAGAATCATAGTACTGGTACAAACATTTATGACTCTGACTGGTTCCCAGGTAAAGCTTACACTTCAGGTCTATGAACTCTATCCTAACCTCATCTGTTCATAAATCCTCCTGCAGATGTCAAGATAATATTAGCCAGTACAGTAGTCTCTTGAGAATCCAAGAATGAAAGCCTTGGAAAATAGTTCATTGCAAACCCCCATCTTAAAACAAGGATGTGTGGGTCCAGGCCAGTTATTTGTTTTGGTATTTATTTATGCTGGGATTGCTACAGTATGTTCATGTGATTGGCTGACCAGGAATGTTATATATAATTCATGATAGTGTAAATTTAAAAGCTTGAAAATAACGTGCTTTTTGTTTGTAATACATGTAGAATGTAGTTATTTGGAATTAAGATTGTAAAACTACATTGGAAAATTTTGTCAAAAAACATCTATCCTGCTATATATACAAAACCATATATAGTCTAGGAATAAGGCTTTTGGGGAAAATGGAAATTTAATATGTATAGTTTGCCTGTTAAATAAGAAATGTTTGAATGAGTCAAATATCTGTGGTGAAGATCTGCTAGAGTTCCACATTCAGAGTCAGTCAACACAACAAACACTAAAAGAAGGTGAAGGTGCGCTCATCAGAATCAGACTCTTATCAATCACTGTTCATTTAATGCATAGAAATGTGGCAAATAAAAACCAAACTTGTTTGTGTGGTTATTAAAGAAAGGAAGTGTGTGTCCCATAGATTGAAAACTGTTTCATGTGTTTCTCTGGCCCAGTTTAACAGAATAGCTTTCCTTTATTTTTTTTTATTGAATCATTGTGCATTCCATACAGAACATCTCAACCGATCTTAATCATCTTTATACCTCCTGTCCCACTGCCTCTCCCCCATAGAAGACCAACTGGAATCCATACATTTTTTCATCTGTGTTAAGGTCTATTGTGTCACATTAGTGACCCCAAATATTTCTCAGTGCAGGTTCATTCACTGAGGTCTAGTCAGCTTACTCCGAGTCCCTCACTTTCAGAGGATTAACTCATCCTCACCCAACAGTACCCAGCTGCCAACACTTCTCCAGCTAAGGTTGAGGTCTGCTCCTCACTTCCCCAGTGCCACGTTGGGTTTCGTCTGTCTGAGTTTGCTGGGAATGTCTGTCAATATCCTGTTACAACACTACAGTGTTCTTTCAGTAAAACTTCCATTGATAAGGAGGGAAGGACAAAAGAACCTAGTTTCTAAATTGCAGAGTATAAATACTCTGAAAATGAGTCCAGATATACAATTTATTCTCTTTTACTAAATGGGCAACACATCAGTTGAATCATGGCTCTATATTTTTTCTGTTTATCCCTATGACTCTAATGTAGAGGTGGTTTCTAAACATGTTGTATCATTATATTTTAGATTTTATTTTGTAATTCATTGAAATTAAAATTAATTTTTGAAGGTAAACAGAATGTGGTAGTGTTTTGTATAAACATAAATATAATTTCACTTCTACTTCATCAGGAATTGTTGCTACTGTATTATTTGTAACAAAGTTCAGGAAGCCTTCTTATCAATTAAACTTTGAGCTAACTTCATTAAATATAAGGTTTTATTTTTGCTTAGATAATGTATTACTCGATTTCTAATTCTTTTTAACTTGGACTTGCTGTCCTCCTACCTTAGCCTCCCAAGTGTCAGACTTAGACTTGTGCTATTACATCAGACTTAGCACATTGTTTTTGCAGTGAGTTTTGTAATAGAAATGGAAATTTCGATTGGTTAAACATTGTATATTATAAATTTTATTTTTTGTCATGTGATATACAATATTAAAAAACAGAGATCTATCTCCGGAAAAGTGTAGTATTTCATAAAACTAGATACTTCAAATCACCTGGGAACCAATGTGACTTTTTAAATCAACTCTGAGTTTTATGTCTTTATTGAAGGAAAATTGAGTTTTATGTTACATAAAATTAAATTCCTGTTTGTATTATATTCTTTTAAAAAGTACAAAATACATTGAAAGATACTAGCTCGATACTTTTAAGTTGATAGGCAAAATTTATTTTTTAAACTTCTAGCCTCTTAGAAAAATAATATGTATTTAGGAGAATTTTTAAAATGTACTTGTGTGTGTGTGTGTGTGTGTGTTATTTTAGAATCTATCAATGAAGTAAATCCATGTCCATAAACGATTGGAATAAATATGAAGTGTTTTATTTATTTACTTTTTAGGATAAATCCCTATGATTTTAACTCTAGGATGTAGTGGACATTAAATAAGAATTCCTTGAACAATTTATTAGTGACTAATCTGACACCACCATATTATACAGGATGGTCCTCCAAATCAGAGCAGTGCCTTCTTCTGAGCTCAGCTGTGTTTACTCACCAAAGATCATCAAAGCTGGGCTTCTGGCTGTTGGTGCCCCCACCTAGAAGGAGGAGCAAGGAGACTCACAACACTCTCACCCAGTATCCACCCAAACCTCCCAGCTGTGGTGTTCATCCCTAAGTGCACACTGTCTCGGGAAAGTGCTGGAGCATGGAGAGAGGTCTATGGGAGGGACTCTAGGCAGCAGCCTTCATGCATTGTGGGTGAAGACTTTCTACTGCAGCCTCAGGAGGAATCACTCAAACCTGTGTTCGTAAACACTTACCCACTGCTCTGTTAACAAGCCCAATAAACTGTTTGGTTTCCCAGAGTGCACTTTCGTTGAATGGTGCCTCTCTTTGTCTTTGGGACCAGGGAAGACAGAGTGCAGGCTGTTTCCCCCTCTCCCTCAGAACGAATTTTAGCGATACATTAATACACGATAGAGAGTAACTCTTCGTCCTTTAAACAGGATAGTATAAATTATTTTCTAACAGATGGAAGAAAAAAATGTCACAAATATTAACGTGTCACAATATTAACCCCATTGCACCCTGTTGTTGTTTCCCCTCAATCTGCAAATGTTCCTGAATGCACCCTGTGACATCCCATATAAACTTAATGGATTATTTGTTATAGCACATTAAAGACAGTGTATCAAAGACACTCAATGTAGTTTATTTTGTGAAAACTGCATTTTTGTCACTGTGCTCAATGTAGAAAAGAATCTTGTGGTACTTTGAGTTTCTATTGCTGTAATTACTAGTGAAGCTAAGCATCTTCTATTTTGCATTTTAATTTATTTATTTGGTTTATAATATTTTATTTCTTCTTTTTCTTTCTTATTTTACTTTTATACCACTTGATTTAACAATTGTTTCATGGACTTCCTAAGGCTTTTTAACAGTGTTTGAGAATTGCATACATGGACGTAATGTAATTTGATCAAGCCCACACCCGTTATGTCACTTCCAGTTCTTCCTCATCCACCCGTGACAGTTCTCTCTCAATTTCATATATTCCTTTTGTTGTCTGTAAATGCAGAGTCCACTTGTTGCTGACAGTGTGTGTAAAGGCGTAGGACTGTCCACTAGATCATGACTAGTAAGTGGTTACTTAGGGGTCACACAGTTGAGAAAACTAACTCTCCGTTTCCCAGCACCATCAGTTGCCAAAAGCTCCTTGGCAAGGGAGGCTGCTTGGGCAGTTCCCGCCATGCTAGGAGTTCTTCTGGCTTGACCTTAAGCTCACATAAGTGAACTTGCCCTGTAGTGTCTTGGAAAACCTGTTTCATTGTGGTAATTCCTGCTTTTGTCTCACAAAATTTCTTCCCAGTTGTAAACGTCCTGGTCTATGTTCCTTGACCAAGTCCGTATCGGCGGAGGGCTGCAGATTGAATGATGCACATAAAACACAGACACACATTAGGTAGGAGGAAAGGAGACTGACTGACTTTATTGAGAGGCATCAAGCCTTATATACCCTGAGGGCAGGGCTTTGCAGGAGGTTCCTCTATTGATGATACACAGTTGTAAACAGGAAAAAGGAAGTTGTGGTCTGGCTAGCTTAAAGGTCAAGTTGTTTACTTCAGCTTTGCAATTGACAAGATCCTGCTAGCTCTTGGCCGAGAGCCTAGCACTAAGAGAGAAGGGCTGCAGGGGGGCCAGACCCTACATTTCCCCCTTTTCTCTTACATAAATGAGCATCTGTCTTAGGTTGCCAAGGACATCAGTGCCTGTCTTATCCGTCATTGGCAAAGCAGCCACAATCTCTGGCCACAGAGGCTGATTCCCTGTCTTAGGTTGACAGACACCCCCTTGGGCTTACCCGTCTCTGGCTACTCATTTATGAAATTCAGCAAATTCTGGACTAGAGGCTAGCGAGTCACAACCTAGCATCCTTAGAATCAGGCATCACAGTAATTATTCCAGTAATGTAACAAAGGCTTACTCTTATACCCTCAATTCACATACTAAGGCTTCGTAACATTTACAGAAATCATAATCTAAAAAACCATAACTTTCATTCTCACAGGAATGACTGAAATGCAATTAAACAAGTTACATTGGAACACAAGAAATACATTGAACAAAGGAAACATCAAACCTGGTACCATTATGAGCGATATTTAACTGTCCAAACGTACATAGCATTGACTTATGCAAGCTATCACTCGTCCTTGACTTTGTCCATGGCTGCTGCCTGTTTTCCTATATAAGTCTGCGGGAAACTGTCATCTGATCACCAAAGTTCTGCACTTAGTCCCTTTTCTCAATTGTCAGCATTCCCTGCAGTAGAATCCTGATTTACTGTTATTCTTTCCATGTAATGATGTCCTGTCAGTTGAGTATCATTCACCGTCACCGCAATCTCCTTTTCTTTCTATATGGCTAGATGTAGCACAGTTGAATTTATTATGTAAGTCCAAGACAGCTCTCCTTGTGTCATCAGGAACTGATTCCACAGCAACAGCAACGTCACTTTTCCTTGTTCAATCCCTGCGAACCGGACAAGCCTTTCTGGCAGCCACCTGGCATTCTCAGCAACCTGTGGAAAAACACAAACATGCCCTCTTCCCCACATTAATACTGGGTTTGGGCTATTATTTTTTGTATTGTTTTATTAACCTTTCTAAGATAACCTCCATTTTTCTGACTTTTCTATGACAAAAATTGGTGAATTAGAATGCTCTGTATAACCATTTTCTAGCTGTTCTTGAACTGCTCAGTGGCCTGAATTTTGTTTACAGTAAGAGGCCACTAATCTATCCATACAGGTTTTAAAGGGATAAGCAATGATAATTTGAGACACAGTAGTTACTGCACGAACTTCCATCAATCTGGTACTTTTTGTCAGGTTCAGGGTTCGAGAGACGCAGCAGACAGAAGGGACCAGACTCCGCTGGCAGCTAACAGGACCCGACTTTATTGAGAGAAGACCAGATGGGACTAGCTCCTCCGCACCCACGAGTGGAGAAACACTAGCCCCCTCACCCCCATCTTGGGGCTGGGGCTCGGGGGAACCGGGCTGATGTGATCAGCCCAAGTCTGCGTCTCAAAAGCCCCACGCAGCACCAGCAGCAGAAGCACCAGCACCAGCCGCAGAAGCAGAAGCACAAGCACGTAGTCCAAGTCTTCAAAACCTTTTAAACCTTCAGTCCCCTCCTGGCTTTTAGGGGAGGGGGGTTGCCATGACATCTGATTGATGCTTAAGGCAAGCTTCTGTCCAGGAAGTAGTCCTTTTCCAGAGCTGTTTGTGAATTCCTTGCTTATCTGCCAAGGAATTTGGGATCTGGAGCTGTTTGCAAGGCTTAGATAAGCTCTGGCTCAGGTTTCTTCCAGAGTCCGAAACTATTGGGCGTCTCATTCACACCTTACACTTTTAATTACTGTATCTTATGCAGCTAAAACTTGGGCAAAGACCGGACATTCCTGAATAAACCTTGACTACATATAGTTTTCGTTTATCTTTTATATACCGTAACAAATATAGAGATTTAACCATGCCCTGTAATGCCACATTTCTCCTAAATATTCTTCCTTCAGGTCAGCCTCAGGTTTGGGGGGGCAATAAATGGTGGAAAATCCTCCTCTCTCTCCTATTTTTCTTTGGGACCTAAAGACTCTTGAATAACTGCCTGATTTTAGGTTCCACAAAATGGGCTCCTCCAGTGGAGTGGAAGGCTTAGCTTTACTTTCCTCCTCCTCTTGAGGTTCAATCCCAGATCCCTTTTTTTTTGAAACTTTTTCTATCTGAAAAGACTCTGAAATACTGAGGCCCCAACTTTATTTTGCTCAACCTATTTATACCCCTATCCAGACCACAAGAATTCAGGCAGGAAGTCAAATTAGTGAACCTGGTCAATTTCAGGGCCTTCCTGATGCTCTTGACTTGTTTACTTCCTGAGCTTAAGGAGCTTCCCTAAAGGTTGGAATGTTTCACCACAAAACATAAACAAAAGAAATGGTTCCTGACCACCCATAACACATAAGGAAATTGAAACAATAATACAAAAACCTCTCCAATGATAAAAGCTGAGACCCAGATAAATTCACAGCAAAATTCTATCAGACATTCAAACTCCATTAGACAGTTCAACAGGAAAGAAAATAAACAGAGAAACACCTTAATTAAAGAATACCATACACTGAATGAACCTAACAGACATCTGCTGAATATTCTATCCAAATACGAAAGAGTACACATTCTGTTCAGCACTATTGGAACTTTCTCTAAAACTGACCACATACTGGGGCACAAAATATACCTCATCAAATCCAAAAATACTGAAAGTCTCTCAGACCTCAATGCAATAAGACTTAAAATCAACAATGAAAGAAACCTTATCAATTTCACAAACTCAGGAAGACTAAACAACACACTCCTGAATGATTAATGAGTCAAAGGAGAAATTAAGAAAGAAATAAATGTTTTCTGGACAACACAAAACTTCTGGGACACTTTAAAAGAAGTCCTAAGAGGGAAATTTAAAGCTCTGAATGCCTACATTGAAGAGTAAAATAGAGTCTAAAAGACTAACTGAAAAACTAAGACCATTAGTTGCCCTCGTAAAAAACTAGCTCAGGAAGTGTTTTGCTCCGGAATTGTTTAGCCCAAGCAGTGAAATTCACAAGGTGCACCCCTTGACCACAGAATGTACGAAAACATGTTTACGAGACCTTGTGACCACCTGTTTCCTGTTATTGTAATAGTACCACCTGTTCCTTGTTTTCGTCTCTGTAAAACCACATGACCACTCTGTTCCTTGTTTTGTTCCTTGTTTTTCTTTTTAACTTTGTAAGTTCTCCGAATATAACAGGATCTGGCAAGTTCCTGGGACGGACTGACGGAACTCCGCCCCCGCCTATGTTTTTGAGATATAAAAGAGGCAGGCTACTGCAAGCTTGTGCGTTTTTCTTTTTCCTGCGTCCCGGAGCAGGGCACCCACTTGTACAAGTGTTTAATAAAAACCTCTTGCTTTTGCACCTGGCGTTGGTCTTCTTGGCCCTGCCTTTGGGTTCGAGTACCAGAGCAAGCGGCCATTGAGGGTTCGAGTCCCGAAGCCCGGGTGCCATTGTGTTCGAGTCCCAGGGCAAGGCGTCGGGTTGAAGTGACGGGGGTTCAAGTCCCACGGAACTCAACAACATCAAAAATCAGAAAGAGCACACATAAATGATTAAACACTGACTGAAATCTCTAGCTATCCTATCTCTTAAATACAGTTACCAATAGATCTGTAAAAGATCATGAGAGCCTGAAGCACCCATTTATCCAATACGCCCAAATACTTACATTTGCCGGCCGGCCTTCCCGGGAGATCCGTCAGCAAGTCCTCTGTTCCGATCTGGGGCGTGGGGGGTGGGACCTCCAGCTGTAGCGTCCTCTGTAAGGCCCTGTCTTCATTCCTCGAGTACGGATCGGCATGAATGATGCACATAAAACAGAGACACAGACACACACTAGGTAGGAGGAAAGGAGAATGACTGACTTTATTGAGAGGCATCAAGCCTTATATACCCTGAGGGCGGGGCTTTGCAGGAGGTTCCTCTATTGATGATACACAGTTGTAAACAGGAAAAAGGAAGTTGTGGTCTAGCTAGCTTAAAGGTCAAGTTGTTTACTTCAGCTTTGCAATTGACAAGATCCTGCTAGCTCTTGGCTGAGAGCCTAGCACTAAGAGAGAAGGGCTGCAGGGGTGCTAGACCCTACACCCAGTCTTCTCCAATGATGTCTAAGCCTTCAGAAGAGAGGATATAATATACATGTCCCATACCCTAAGCTGAACATACCAGTCTCTTGTTCTCTGCATCTTTACTAGTTATGAATCTCTCTGTTAACCTCTATCTACTGGCAGAAGAAAATTCTCTGGGTGAGGGCCAGAAAAGATACTATCTATGGGTGTAAGTCATTGGGTGCTGCTTTAATAGTATATCCATCTAGCAGAATTATAGTCAAAGGTTCTTCCCTAGGACTTAGGACACAGGTGCTTGTTTTCATTAACATTGCCAGGCATGGGTCCCCTCTGTGGAGCAGTTCTTAAATCCAATCAGGAAATGTTTGATTGCTCCTGTGACACTCATTATCAAATGTACAGTGGATACATTTTGCCAGACCACAGCTTGTAGCTTGTAGGATTCACAGCTGTGAAAGAATGATGATTAATTTCTTCCCCTGTAGTGTGCGTTACACCTTCCAGCACTATGAAAGTGCCAGTGGTGACAAAACTTCTAGTCTGTACAATCTTGATTTTTCTACATTACAGGACACAAATATATGATGTCTTCTGCAATAAGTTCTTACCACCAAGAATAAGGCAATGGCCTTTAATGGTTAGATGATTATAGGACTCCAGTGACAAAGAACAACAAAAAAGGTAACTCATTTCTGGGACTGGGCTTATTATCTGATACCCTGTGGTGTCAAGGATAGGCACTGTTCCCCATTACAGGGTAAGTCCACTTACGCTCTTTATATACACATCTATGGAAGCTTCATGCAGCTTTTCAAAAGTCTTATGTACCTTGCCTATCCTGCCCTCCTAACAACCACACCACTTAAACCTTCTTCACCCATTGTTCTGCATTCCCCTGCTTCTCACCTGCATCCTATTGTCCTCCCTGACACTCCCCCAACACATGATGCTCTATTAGTTTTACAGGTACACCAATTTATAAACAAGCATCTGGAAAGTCAAACCTAACATCCACCTATAAGAGTGAAGATGCAACATTTGCCTTTCTGCATCTAGGAAGTCTGACTCAAAATGATTATCCCCAGATTCATATATTTAATGATAAATTTCATAATTTAATCTTTCATACTACCCAAATAATATTCCATCCTGTAAATGTCTTACATTTTCATTGTGCATTTACCAGTTGATGGACATGTAGGCTCTTTTATTTTTCTGGCTGTTGTGAATAGAGCATATTGGAGAAGGAGGAGCAAGTGCCTCTGTAGCAGGATGTAGAGTCATTTGGGTATATGCCCAAGAATGATGTAGCTGTATCTTGTGTTTGATCTATTTCTAGTTTTTTTTTTCAGTTTAATAATTTAATTTATTCATTCATGGATTTTATTGAACTTTTGTGATTTTCATACAATACAGTGTGTTGATATAGCTATCCTCCCCGCTCTGCACCTCCCCCTGTCACCTCCCTGTTGGGGGTCCCTGCGCTCAGGGCCAGGCCGAGGGGTACTGAAGGATTTCCACCGTGGGGTGAGGGGGCAAATAGGAGCAGAGTCAAGACACTGACTCCAGGAGTTGAGCAGAAAGCCAGCAATGGTGGTCTGCTGCAAACTCATTTGTTCAAGAAAGAGCAGAGGGTCTTATAGGTCTTGTTAGCCAATAGCCTTATGGGGTGGGGTCTTGACTGCAGCCAATTGCAGTTTGTTCCCAGGTGGATCTGGTTCTTTCCAGGTTCTGGGCAGAAACTGGCTTCACAACGATCAGGTGTGAGGCACCACACCCATGAGAGCCATTCCTCCATTCCTCCTGCACCTCCTGTTTATGTGATGCATTATATTTATTACTTGACATATGTTGAACCATCCCTGCACATATAGTATGATTCTGTCTTGATCATGTTACATGTTTTTTTATGTGTTTGTGGATTTGATTTGCATATATTTTATTGCTTCTATTATCATTAGCAATATTTGCCTATAATCTTAAGATTTTATTAGGTCTTTAAATGGATTAGTCTTCATAGAGTTTGGAAAAGTTTCTTCCTTTCTTATTTTATGGAATAATTTTAGAAGAATTGCAGTTAGGCCTTCTTTGAAGTCTTACTAGAATTCTGTGTTAAAACCTTCTGGTCCAGGGCTTTTATATTTTGTATTGTAGGATTTAAAATTACTTCTATCTCATTGGTTGTTATGTGCCTGTTTACATAATTTACTTCATCTTGACTAAAATTTCATCTCTAATGTATTAATTTTGTTCTTTTCTCTGTTTGTTAATATGGTTAAAGGTTTGCCAATCTTCCTAATATTTTCAAAGGACCAACTGTTTCTTTCATTGATTTGGTTTTTTTCAATTTCATTAATTGAAGCACTTATTATGATTTTTTCTTCCTGTCTATTCTTTTGGGATATCATTTATTCCTATTTTCCCAAAGCCTCAGGTACATCAAGTTCTTAATTTGAGATGTAGGCACTTAGTGCTGTGAAATTTTTCTGAGACTCCATTATGTGTCATAGATTTTATTTTGTTGTATTTTCAGTTAAACTCAGTCATAGGTGTTTTAAAATTCCTTGTTGATTTCATCTTTGATCCAGTTATTCAGCTGCATGTTGGTTGATTTCCATGAATTCGTATATTTCTATAATTTTTGTTGGAGTTGATATCCGGTTTTGTTCCAAGTGGTCAGACAGAACGCAGGATGTTATTTCCATTTTCCATATTTGTTGAGTTTTGTTATGTATGGTCAGTTCCCAAGAAAGTTCAATAGGAAGCTGAGAAAAAAAATGTGTGTTCTTTAATGTTTGAGAAGACTTTTTCATAGATGGACGTTAGGTATATTTGATTTATGATGTTATTAACTCTCCTGTTTCTCTGTTTAGTGTCTGTCCAGATCACCTACCTGTTGATGACAAGGTACTTAATTCACCCATTATCCCCATTAATGGAGTTAATCTGTGACTTCAGATCTAATAGTATTTTTTGATGTAACTGTGCACAAAAGTGTTTAACTCTATATATCTATTTAGAATCACAGTATTTTCTTGGCAAGTTTTTCTTTTATTGAGTCTGAAGTGTTCTTCCTAATTGCTTCTGATTAATTTTGGTTTTGAAGCTTACTTGGCCAATTTGCCACAACTTAGAATCACCTGAGAAGGGAACTTCAGTGGACAAATTGAGTACCTCAAGTCACCTGTGTTTGTAGGTAATTATCCTGATTGCTTTCACTGATCTTGGAAGAACCATACTATGTGTAGGTGGCACTTTCTGATAGCACTTCAGATATAAAAGGACGTGGGAGAAGGAAAGTTATTCAGTTTTGCTCATTGGCTCTGTGACAGTCGAATTCTTTTGCTTTACTGCTGCTGCTTCTGACTCCTCCACTGATATTTGAAACAACTTTTCTGGGCATTCAACATGGACTGAGAACCAGCTGACTTCCAGGAGCCCTCCAGGCTTTCAGTGTCAGATCTTTATGAAAGGAGCAGCTACCAGGTTCTCAGCTTGAGAGGTAGAAAATATCTTTACAGTTAATGCAGTCATTGTTCCACTATTATGTCTGTATTGAGGCACCTGGTTTCATAGATTAACTGCAGGAATTAGTACAAACCATTAAATGATAATATTAATGAGCTCGGTTCCCCAATAAAGAGACATAGACTAACAGATTGGAAAAAAAAACACGATCCATATTTGCTGATATACCTCATGATACAAACTATACACCATTATAGGGTGAAAGAATGAAAAAAAAGCATTCCAAGTGAATGAAACCAGCAGGCAAAGCTATTCTAATATCTGACCAAATGAGCTTCAAATCAAAATTAGGTTAGAAGCAATTAGGAAAGACACTTCAGACTCACTAAAAGAAAAAGGACTCCTTTGGCTTTCTTAAATCAAAAATAACATGTGTGAGAAATAATGGTTTATTAGAGAAACATGAATTTGTGTGTTCATGTGAAAAATCTTCCATTAAAGAGTCTGAATATTCTTTGGATTGATCCAAGCAACCTTATCTCCTGAGGATCTCATCTCCATCACCTTTGCTCAAGGGTAGTGAGAAAGTCCTCCAAATAAGTGACACAATCTGAGAGGAGTTGCAGATCTTGAGAGCCTACACTTTATTATGACAACTCAGAAACTCCATACATTTTATTTAACATTTGAAAGCAGGGAAACCTGTATAATTTAAGTAAGTACATACAACAGCATTATAAAAATCCATTGCTTAAATGGTGCTAAAACCAGTCTACAACAAATGTATTGGCAAAATTTAAAAACCCATACCCAATTAAGTGAAATGCTATTCTTTATATTGGAGGTTGTCAAATATAAATCTATCATCTCTTCTCTATTCTCAGTATCATGTTTCATCCTCAGAAGGGGCATTGTATCAGGAAATCTTGAGTTTCACACAAGAAGATCACAGTTAGCTTATGTAATTATGATGTTTGAGCTCTGAAATCCTGGGTGGGGTATCTCAGGGAGCCTGAAGTTTAAAGAAAACAAAAAGAGTCCAAGGCTGATGCGACATACTTTAATCACTCTGGACAAGGAAGGCGCCCTGTCTGATTACAGTACTGTAATCAGAATCAAATGAAGGTGACTAACAGTTCTGTAATTACAGATTGTATCATTGCGTGTGCTGTGGTGTGTGTGTGTGTGTGTGTGTGTGTGTGTGTGTGTGTGTGTGTGTATGTGTGTGTTGCTACTTCCTCATGAGCATCTTGATATCTGGTGCTCCCATCTCTTAGTTCATCCTCCACACCCAAGCTGGGGCAATGCTATCTAAACTTTAAATAATACTTAAGGTTTTCTATTCCCTTCAGTAATGCATATGTCACCCTGTATATATCGTGTAAGTATTGCAAAGTGAGATTTATTCTCAATTGAATGCTGAGCCTTTTTTCTCCCTTTTTCATACTTAGTAGTTGAACTACAAAATGGAAGCTGTCAAATAGGTGGTTCTTCTTAGATAGCTTAAATAGAATAGTTTTTATATTAATTACCTGCTAACAACCAACAGTACAAATTGAATTAGGACAATGTCCTTGAAAATAGTAAAGTTGGTTTGAAGGACTGCAGAAGTCCCTAAATGAACCTAGAGTATAGTCTACATTCTCATGGAATAGTAGTAATCTATTATTTATTTACTTTTCTTAGATAAGGTCTTACTCTGTAGTACATGCTGTCTTTGAACTCACTATATAGTTTATGCTGACTTTGAACTAGCAGAAATTCTCTTGCCTCAGCTTTCTAAGTGCTTGAATTAAAAGCAAGCACCACTATCCAAAAAGTACTATTTTTTGTTTTTATTTATTCTTTGGCAATTTCATATATAAATACAACATATTTTCATCCACTACAGATTCCTAAGCTCCAATTTCTTACACAATCCTCAGCATTCCTTTCCCAATTGATTTCTTCTTCTTTCTCTTTCTTTTCTTCTTCTTCCTTCATCCTCCTCCTTCTCTTCCTCTTCCTCTTCCCCTCTGTCTCCTCCTCTTCCTTCTTCTTCATTCACAGAGCCCAGTTAGTGCTGTATGTATGTGTGTAACTGTAGGACAACTCTTACTGATGGTAACATTACTGCAGATGACTAACTCTTCCTCCATCAATGGCCATCAACTGCCAATAGCTTCTCAGTCACTGGCTTCTAGAACTCCTCCCTTCTCCATGCTAGAGTACTGACTGGCTTGATCTTATACAACTCTTATGCAGACAACCACAGCAGCTGTGAGTTCATCAGTGCAGTGGTCCAATTACATATTGAAAACATTACTTTGAAGCAACTTTCCCTGACTCTAGCTATTACAAAACTTCCATTCCTTCTTCCATGAAGTTCTATGAGGGATTATGATATTAATGTTTCCCCTAAGGCTGGGTATGCCACAGTATCTTATTTTTACATTTGACCAGCTGTAATCATCATCTACTGGATCATAAAGGAACTTCTCTTATGAGGGATTAGAGTTGCACTAGTCTACCAGTATAAGGATAAGTAATCAAAAGATGGTTTCATACTGTGTCTCTTTCATAAATAATAGTAGTGCCTAAGACTTACCCACCTAGGAGGTCTTGACCAGGTTTACAATATCAAGCATGAGTTCCATCCTGTAGATAAAGCCTTAAGTCCACTGAGAAAGCTGTCCTCTGGCTGGGGTTGGCACGCCTTTACTTCTAGCACTTGGGAGGCAAAGCTGCCAGAGGTCCATGTGATTGAGGCCAGCCTGGTGTAAAGAGCTCCAGGCCAACTAGGGGTGAAGGGATACCCTGTCTCAGCAACAACAACTACCAAAACATGAAGCTGTGGGTCACTCCCGTAACGTTCATGTCTCCACTGCACTGCTGGGCATATTTTGCCAGGCTGGTCATTCCTATAGTTCAGTGGATTCACAGAGGGTTTACTGTTAATGACTTTTCTCTCCCAGCAGCATACAAAGCATCTTCCAGAACTGTGAAAGCTAGCCAGCATTTTTAACATAACCTAATTTCAAACTGAATTGCTAAAAAGTCTTTTATATTTATGCAAATAAGAAAAAATCTAGACTATTAAATATGAAAAAACTATCCAAAGGAAAGAGTTTGTTTTATTCTTATGGGCAATAACTGTAAGCAATTTACTATCCTTGAACTTGGTATTTTATATTTTGCCAAGAAAAATAATGAATCTGAAGAAACTATTTTGTCCTTCTCCACGTTCTACAAATGTCAATGGTAAGAGCATAATGAGCTTTCTTCACCTGTTACAAAACAAAAAGATTTTATTACTTGTTTGTGATCTCAGGAAACCACAGTGACATTGAAATTAGAATTCAGGATGCCTTGCCTCACAAATTCAGCTAGTTCAGTGGGCCTTACTTTCTTAGAACTCAGTATTTTAAATCTTTTTTTTACACAAATCAACAACAGCCCTCTGGCTAAAGACTAGATGGAGTGAAACTAACATTAACAGAAAACACAATAGCAAAGTTGTCTTTTTTTCAACATAGAAGTAACAGGAAGACAGCTACAGTGAATCTTAAATTACAGATAAAGATGAGAGATTCCAAGAGCCTGGGAGTGTTCCCAGTGAAAGCTGAAGCAACCCCTAAATTTAAACCTTCTCAAAGTTTACATGTCATAAATATATTGAACTTCTTTACTTTTTATTTATAAGTGGGAAAAATTCAGTTGAACTAGTTTTAATAAAAAAGAAAAAAGAAGGCTCTGAAGTTGAGTATGGTGTACATGCCTGAGACCCCAGCACTCTGCAGGTTGAAGCAGGAAGACCCAGCCTGAAGGAGGACCAGAGGTTAGAAGCAATCTGGGCTACTTACGTATTTCCACTTCAATCACCCATCTAGAAAGACCTTCTGAAAAACATGAAACAAACCAAACAACAATGATCACAACCGGGAACCTTGTGCTACACCTTTTACGTAATGAACAATCATCAAAGAACACGCGGTACAGGCACAGAGTGACACGGAGGTCTGGATGACTGGCGCTTCTTTCTCCTGCAAAGACATATCTATTTCTCTCTGGATGATAGAAAAATGTGAAGAGCCTGAGTGTTCTTGGTGGCCTTGGGAATGGCCTTTCATCCCAAACTCTCCCAAGATCTTGTTAGTTAACAAGAACAGGTACCTGTATTAGGCTGGAGCTGAAATACATGCATCTTCATGTATAGATTTTCTTCTCTAATTCAAAAACATACAGAGAAACTCAGTAAATGTGTATTTTTATGCTAATTGCAAGAAGGTGCTTCAGATACATCCAATTTTAGCTTAGATGGTTGGTGTTTTATGTCTAATCATTTCAAGTACACTATAGGTTGAAAGTTACTTTTACTGCTAAGACAGTAGTCGGGACATGGCTGAGTTGAGTCTACTTCTATGCAATCTTGAAGCAGTGTCTGTTTGTATTTTCTCTAATAAACAGTCATGGGATTGTGATTTACTTTAATCAATCCATTAGGCTAATTTCATCTTTAAACTCTTACACACAAAGACACTGAAATTTAAGAACCATTTGAGAAATACCAATCAATTAATACCAAGCAATATAATCATATTGCTCTGAAATCAGGTTCATGCTGATTTTTCTTCAATTCCTATTATGATTTAATGGCCTGCATGCTTTCCAAATTGTAAATTAAGAAAAATAGCTACAGAATTGGACAAAGTAGAGGATGCCTATAATTCAAGAACTCAGGATGTAGAAGGAGGATCGGGAGTTCAAGGTCATATTCAGCTGCAGAGCCAGTTCACAATCAGCCTGAGATAAATGAAGCTCTTTTACAAATAAATAAATAAAAATAAATAAATAAATAAATAAACCTCTAAAGTGAAAAAGAAAGAAGGAAAAATAATGAATGAAGGACGGAAGGAAGTAAAATAGGAAACACAGAAGGAGGATGTGAAAGGAGGAAGGATGTGAGAGATGGAAAAGGAAAGAATGCTAAAGAGGATACACAAAATTCAGTAATGCCAACTGATAAAGTTATGACCCACATAAACATATTTCATGACCTCAGAAGCAAAGAAAAGGAACTGTCGTCTATGATAGAAACCACCTTGCAGCTCTCAGTGCAATTTGAGCTGCACCAGTGTTTAGTTTGCTTGGTTTTGTGATGAGTACTGGCAGTTTTTGTTTCTTTTCACAAACGATATTTTGCATTTGATTAATGAGTTTGTATTTCCTTAGTTCTGTAGAATTGAATAAGATTCTAATAAAGAGGATTTGTATATCCTTTGACAGCATATTTCCAATGTTTATCTGGCTCTATCATCAGTGTGCTGGGTAAATATTCAAACCTCTGGCCTCTTTCTCTGTCCAGAGCCAGTGATAAAGGGCTTCTGTTGGGATTCCCATGCCAGAGTTGGTGGTAATGAAATTTTACTGAAGCAAGTATCATCCTGCTGTTTCACTCAACTATGAATCAGCAATTTTGTAGTTAATTAAAGCCTTCTTTCCAAAAGTGTGCTGAATGAGGCAATCATGTTGGAAATAGTGGGGGAAAGTTGAAATTTATACATCTGCCTTTTTAGGACTGAGAAAATGCCGGTCTCTGTCACATTCGATTGTGATAAACTTCCTCACAATACACAAATTGATAAACCCTTCAGCTTACAGCACCTGGGGTGATTTTGTCACCGTTTATGCTTAGGTTGGAATGCTGATAAGAAAGGATCCCGTATTTAGTTGTTGAGTGATACACTAACCCACAAAACAAATAGTAGCTTCCTTCTAGAGCAATCTTTTTTGGTGTGTGAAGTTCACTAGAAAATGTCACATACATGCTCCTGATTCTCCACAGTTATCTGAGACTAGCCCGCCGGACCACTGAGCTGAGTGGACACTGGTTTTGAGAGTTCTTAGAATACCTGGGTCACAAGCCTCTTTTTTCTTCTGGATTCCATCTCCTTTTTCCATCGTGAGTGCCCCTAGCTAACACGAGTTTCCTTTTTGTATTGTGGGGTCATTTTCTCTAATTTGGCGAGTTTTTCAGAAGTGCTGCGCATTATCTGCACTTGCTCATTTCTCTTAAATACAACAGAGTGTGGGAATCATAATACATACCTCCAGCATTTGGTGTACATTATAGACCGCAGTGCTCTGGATATCTGAAAACTTATGCTTTGACATAATATTGAATTCCACTTGTTCTTTATAAGCTATTGCTTTTATTTAATTTTGTCAGCTTCTCATCAAATTAATGACTTTCCAAGTCTCACAAAAAGATTCATGACCCATAATTCTTCTATTAACTGCTTGCTTTAGGGTAGATATATCCTGCTAAACAAAAGCAGTTCGATAATTTAAATTTTTTAAACCCAGTTAAACTTGGATGTCATTCTGGAATAGCTACTCATAGTTATTTATAATTCTTAGCAGCAATATTCCTGCCAATTCAGTTTTACAGATGAAGCTTCACTGGGTTAAATGCTTTTCCAGGGGTCACCCAGTAGGTGAATTAAAAGATCCCTTAGAACTACGAAATTCAGTCTTTCCATATCACTGAGTTGTGCAACCATGAAAAGCATTGAAAGTATATCTTTAGAAATTTTTTGCAAACTTATCAATAACATGTTGAAATTTATATCTATTTTTTCCAGGGACACTCCTATAGTAACATTTAAATTTGGTAAATGTGCATAACCAAGTTAAGTTTTGTTGTTTACACTAACATAAAATTTTTAGTAAGTATACCTGGTAATATTATGAATCTGAATGGATTTTGGTCACAGAAATTTGAATTAGTTTGCCTTTAGTTTTATAAACAAAACATGAATCATTCACAAATAATGCTGCTTAAGTTGATAAGTATAAATATAAATGTTGTTAAATAATAAAATCTTCCTTTTCAACAATTTTTAAATATATATATTTAAAATACATACACGGGGTATGTGCATCTGTGTATCAGTACCTGTAGAAACCAGAAGAGGACATCAAATCCCCTGGAGCTGGAATTCCAGGAAATTGAGAACCACCCAGTGAGGGTGCTTTGAACTAATGGCAGGTTCTCTGGAAAAGCCAGAAGCACTTGGCTACTGAGCCATCTCTGCAGCTCCTGTAATAACAACTTTCAATAACAGTTAAATATAGAGTCATATATATTGTGCTAAATGGTATTCTAGAATTGTAGACTGTTAATTTGGAGTCAATTTCTTTCCATAAAAGCTAATGTATTAATAAAGAAGTTAAAACAGATGACCTCTAATTAAAAATGAATAATGTGCTCTAAGCATATTTAAAGGGTACTGTGAAGTGAAGTCATTTTTGTCTGAATAATTCTATCACATCAGAGATAACTTAATAATATGTAATGTGAGACGGAAATTTTTTGTACAGACCAATCATTGCCTCACATATTAATTATTTCTTACAGAGCTCTCATATAATGGAGCTCACACATCTACCCATCCATTCAGCCAGCAGAATTCTCTGGCCTTGATGGAGACAGTCTGACCAGAGGATGGGCGGGTCTCTGTATATCACAGGGATCACCATCATGCTTGCTTCCCACACTCATACAAGAACACACAGTTCTGATACTGACATTAAGTTTGTGGTCATGTATCTTATTCTTTCAAGGACAAAAACAAAACAAAATCCCAAAGAGAAAAAGATGTCTCCCAATGTCCACACAGTTTCTGTTGTATCATTTTATATTATTTCAGTCTGTTTCTGGGGATTGTAGGAAATATGATTCTACTAAGAATTTTTTCCCAATTTTGTTGTTTGTTTCTTCAACAGGAACTATTTTCTTAATGTCTATATGAGTTTGGAGGGCTGTTTCAAGTCTTTGAAAATAATTTCCTTATATATGAAGTAGGAAAATAACTGCCTTTTCTACATATTCAGAGGATATTATATACTATTAACCACCTTGCCGGCTGCTGTCATAATTCTTTCACAGAATATGGACTGTCTGCCTGAATGCACCCATGGTATCTCCCAGTGGAGGACAGGTTGTAACCACCTCTGTCTGCCTGAATGCACCCGTGGTATCTCCCAATGGAGGACAGGTTGTAACCACCTCTGTCTGCCTGAATGCACCCGTGGTATCTCTCAGTGGAGGACAGGTTGTAACCACCTCTCTGTTCTCCACGATCCCCTCTAGACACTGAAGTTTGGTTTTATGTGTTTTTATATTCACACCTCTTTATTTTTAATGTACCACTGATAGGTACGATAAACATCTAGAGAACACTTAAAATCACAGAGTTAATTGCCTTTTCATCTACATATAAAATATTGGGGGAAAACAGGAAATATTAGAATCTGACTTTTGGCTATTAGAAAAACTATGTGAAAATTATGCTAACTGTTCTCTTAAAATTGAAAAATACGATGCAGAAAAGAGTTCTTTTGGTTTGTGTGAAGCATCTAACTTCCACTCCAGTGTGCTCTTAATTTTATATAACAGAGGTCACCATATGATCATTAGTTATTGGAATGGGAGAGATATTGACAAATGGATGATTTTTTTGAAGTATAAATTATGACTGACCCAAAAACATACTGAAGATGTGAAGCATGGTGTCTATATTCCCATGAAATTTTTATTTAAAAATAATGAACATTCTTTATGGGACTTCAAATTTTCTCTGGCCATGCCTTATTCCTTAGCTCACACACTTCTCTGTCACCAGGTAATAAAATAACTAGCTTACTTTATTCCACTGTACAAAAATTTATATACTTTAATATCTTCATAGAAATATGATGATAAGACATTGCTGAAGACACAACATATTTGAGTTAGAGAACATGGAGAAATCAAGCTGATACTGACGTGGCATCTGATTCATCCTATGGCTACCTCTCATAGTGTGGGAAATGCTATATAAATATGCACACAATGGGAGAACAACAGTAATCATCAGTCTTACCCAGCTGTGAACTCTGTGAGGTCCAATAATGATCGGCCTGGCAAGACACAGCCCCTTCTGCAATAGCGGTAGGAATATAATTGATTAAGCTCTGTTTTCTGATTGGATTTAAGACCTGCTTCTCAAAGTCAAAGCCATAACTGACAACATTACTAGAAACTGTGACTAGACCCATCATGAACACCAGGGGAGAACTTACTGCTATTATTCTGCTAAATGGGCATAGTATTAAACTGACTCCTAATGACTTAGTGTTATACCATATTAGTGCATCTTGCAGCCCTCATCAAAGAATATTCTTTTGGCAGTAGATGGCAGTTAACACAGAGACCCACAACTGGTCAAGATGCAGAGAATAAGATCTTGCAGAATGCTCAGGACTAACTGAAACACTTATATCAACCCTCTCCTCTGATGTTTCATAAATCATTGCAGAAGAAGGTGCAGAAAGATGATAAGAACTAGAGAATATAGACAACTGCAAGGAGATGGTGTTTTCTGGACTCAACAGGGCAGGGGCAAATAGAACAAACAGAAGTTGTGACACAATGCACAAGACTTGGTCATGCTCAAGCTAGACAGGACTCCTGCACATAGAGGAGATGGGCATAAAGTCCCACCCATAGCCTAGGAGACATCATCAATTGATAACTACTAGAGTTGAGACTATGTTTTCTTTACTTTTTCTTTTGCTATTTTTTAAGACAGGGACTCACTATATAGTCCCAGCTTGCCTGACACTGGTTATGTAGACCATTCCAGTATGGCCTGGATCTCACAACAATCTGCCTGCCTCTGCTTTCCAAGTGCCATGATTAAATGCACATACCCTCCTTGACCTAAAAGTCAGTTTTCATTAAGAGCGTGGGCCTCTATTACATTGATCATGCTCCAGTGGATGTCCATACACTCAAATTAGACTCAGTGAATTAAAGAAAATTCACAAAGTTGGACAGGTAGGAAAATGACACAGAAGTTGTGGGGCAGGAGGTATCAAATGATTGGAATACATTGAATGAGATTTTCGAAGAAGGAAGAAGAGGAAGGGGAGGAGAAAGGAAGAGAGAAAGGAGGAGGAAAAGAAAAAGAGGAAGAGGAGGAGGGAGAAGGAAAGGAGGAAGAAAAAGAGGAGGAGGAAGAGGAGGAGAAGAAGGATTAAAGAAAGAGGAAGAGGAGGAGTGTGAGGAGGAAGAGAAACAGGAGGAGGAGGAAGAGGAGGAGAAGGAGAAGGAGGAGGAGAAGGAGGAGGAGGAGGAAGAGGAGGAGGAGGAGGAGGAGGAGGAGGAGGAAGAGAAGTTGTTAATAGTCAATCAACCTAACAGTACATGGTGTTACACATGAATTTATTTAGTCTTTTATGCTTTGTGTCTTTTCCAATGAGGGTTCAAAGTTCATTATTGTAGGCAAGGATCTATTGACCAGTTCTTCACTCTAGGCAGCAGGAAACAGAAAGAGTGAGGGGGAATACCTTTCAGGATATTTCACAGAAGTGAGCAAACAGGCAAAGAGTGTTCAGTTATGAAGATGGGCTTAGTGTCACAACCAGTCCACACATTCTTCAAACAATGATGAAGCTGTCTTATGAATTCTCTCCTGGTGAGGCCCAGCATTCAACCCTACCACCACCCCTAGGCTTGAACTGATTGAGTGGACAGAGAATGCTCTTTTACAGAAAGTAATTTATTCTGGATTCATCACCGGGGAGAGATATAGAGATTTTGCATGGCAGAGCCAGCATTTTGATCAGAAGTCCCCTGAACCTCTGGCACACACACTCAAGATGGAGGCCCTGGCGCCGTGCCTGCCTCTCCTTCCCAGCTTTCCCTGAGTTTCCACTAGATACCCTACCCCTTAAGTCTTTGGTTATTTGGATGTCAATCACATTTGGAGGCATATCCCGCGGAGAATCAATTTACTCTACAGAAGCTTTCATTATTTTTTTTTTCAGAATAAGCTAAAACTCAGATACTGTAACAAATAAAGGAGATCAGGTATCAGATCATAGACTTAGAAAAAAGAAATATGGCCATATCACTTATTTAGGTAATGTCATCTCAGGTTTTAATTCCAAGAATCTTATGAAAGAAGTATTTATGCCATTATATTAGCATAATTAATAATACTGGTACATTAGTATGATGGTCAATATGAATAAAGTCAGTCCCGTAAGGGGAAATGTACTTAATTTTGTCAAGAAAATCAGAGCTGTTCCAAACACTCATTACAAAATTTGAAGGCTGTCTTAAATAACTCAATTCAGTATGTTGCTAACTCTCACTAGTAACGTTTTCCAATGCAACGGACAGTGATTAACACAAAAAGCCACAGTTGGTCAAATGGGGCAGAGAAAAAGAGACCACAGAGTGCTTATCCCTGTGTAGGACGCCTATCAAACCCCTGCCAGGAATCATCGATGAAGAGGCGGAAAGACTGTAAGAGCCAGGGGGCGTAGATGGCAACAAGGAAACAGAGTTTTCCAAGTGGCTGGACAGTTGCTCATACAAAATTATAGCAATGGTATCAGCATGCACAAGACCATGCAAGCTCAAACCTGACAAAACCCCAGTATAGATGCAGAGAAATGGGTAAGAAATCCCAATCTTACCTGAGGAGCTATTGGAAACCGATGACTGCTGGTAGAGGGAGAGATAGTTGTCTCTAACAGAGTGACTCTAAATAGGCAGACCAGGCTCCAGTGGATGAACTCACATTGAGGGACATTTGGGGACACAAGCATGATTTAATGACCTTAACATATATGAAAGGATGCATGAAATCCAGTAAGGGGGACAAAGGGGAGTTGTGAATATGGGAGAGGATCTAAATATCGTCAAGACGTATGGTATAAAATTTGTAAAAATTTATAAGAGAAAAAAATAATGTATCCAATACACAGGGAGTGATGAACACACCTTTGATCCCAACACTCCTGAGGCAGAGGCAGGTGGATCTTTGTAAAATCAAGATCAGCCTGATCTCCATAGTGAGTTCCAAACCAGGTGGGGCTACAGGGAAACCATGACTCAAAAATCAAAAACAAACAAAAACCAAACAAAAAAGCCCACATATGGCTAAAAAGGCTGGGGATGCAACTCACTTCTTTTGCCTAACATGATGAAGCCACGTGTTGAATTCTAAATATAGGATGATAGATAATCAGACAGATGATAAATGGTATATAACATAAATAATTGATAAATGAGTCATCAGAAAAGTTTAATGAGATGCAACATACAATGTACAATTTCCTCCCCCCCACACACACATGCACATATGCATTTCTAAACTTATAAGACCTTATAGAGCTAGAGAGAGTTGACATGTGTTATTAAACAGAAATAGTTTGTTAGGAATGATCGTCTATATCTTTCTAGATACCCTTCTAAGTCCTTCATAAAGTTAACAAACTATCACAGTTAGGGACCCTATGAAGAATATATTATACGTATCTCACAAATAAGTACAGTAAGGTTAAGAGAGTTTATTACATTCATGAAATAAGGGGGACTTTTTGCCTCCAGCACTCTGTAAGTGGGAAGGACATTTAGTTCCTTCGAAGGCTACACTGAGTTTTCCAACAGTGAGATACATTATTAAAGTAAATTCCAGTATTTGACACTTGTGGGTAAATATGCACTAGTTCTTTTGAATAATTGAAATAATAACAGAGATGCTTAGCTAATTTTGCTGTTGCTTTAGGATATGTAGACTATCAAGGTAAGATACGTCACTGAAATCTTTAAAAGGGAATACATTGAATAGAATGGAATTTTTAACTTTCACAAATGTTATGCTTTGCATTGAGCTGGAAATTGAGGGGAGAAAATTCATTTACTGAGTCTTACTTACAGAAGGGCTATTTTGGAAAATGAATAAGAAATATGCATATAAAATTGGAAATAAAGTGCAAATGTAGCAAAAACATACAATTTAGTTTGATTACAGTGTAGGTCAGCTTGGCAGATGAGCTCCTTGAAATAGATGATCGAGATTGTGCGAGTTAAATCTGAGGCTTGCTGACACGCAACTGGCAGCGCTTCTAACGCTCTGCACCAGGAAGCACATAATTACCGCGGCTATTAAGGAGGATGTGAATGGTCTCCTAGCAATCTGAGCATCCTCTCTCCTGAGCATTTTCAAGACTTTATGTCCTTATCTGCTGCAGTTGGTAGAGTATTGATTCACACATGAAGGAGCAATTAAAATGCTAAAGTAGAAAAAAAAAGTTATTTCATTCCTAAAACAAGTTATTCCAGCACACACACACGCACACACACACACACACACACACACACAGCACCTGGGTTTATATAGTTCAGTAGTGGAGAGTTTGCCTAGTATTCAGAGACTCAACACTGCAGGAATAATATATATATATACATATATATATATATGTATATATATATATCTTTACATATAAATTATTACATGTAAAATAATGTATTATAAATATATAATTAAAGCTAGTGTTGATTTTGGTATTAATTCCTAATGAGTGAGTGAAGGAGACAGCCCACCTGTTCTGCAGACAGGACAATCTACTGTTTCAAAAGTTATAGATCCTAACGGGGCTGGAGCTATGGCTTAGCAATTGGAAACTTCACTTACAGAGGACCATGTTCAGTTCCCAGCACTAAATTCCCAGTTAGAGCAATAAATCAGTAAAATGTTATATATGAAGACGCTATGCATAATGATGCATACATACATAATAAATGAACTATCCCACAATTTAAGTTGGGTCACTCTGAGGAAACCTAAACATGTTCTTCAGACTGAGGGCAGTGGGGATACATTTTTATAATGACTGAGATTCTTGCATCCCATTTCTCCATTTCAAATGTCTGCCACTTTAGAGCACTCAGGCTAATGTGCCTACTTCCAGGGCACTGCAAGTCTCAGAAATTAATGTGCTCACATGAAAACAGAGACACACCATTTATGTCCCATTCAATAACTTATCCTAGTAGGCATTTTACCTAAATAGCAGGATTGATTATGCTTCATTCTAGGAATGAGAACATTGAATACATATTGATATTCTCCTCTATTTAAAAAAAAAAAAACTTTCAGTCAGACTATTTGAATTTGATTAATGTTTGAATCACTGCCTGTCACTGGTTCTTGCATTCAAATAGTCTTTGAAGAGTTATATATTGTAACTCTATTGCACTTAATTAGAGGGTTTGAATTACTTTAAGAGATTAAAATAATTAAATGGCCTTCTTTGTAAATTGATGCATACTTTTAAAATTCATTAATAAAATTTCAGAACAGTTTTCCTTAAATGCTGGGTATGAGTTTTCTATATACATTTTAGGTGACAAACCCAATCTTTTATTTAGAATTTCATATATGCATGTAATATATTTGGATCATACCACCCCATTCCACTTTTTCCAGGCCCCTCTCCTATGCCCCTCCCACCTTTCCCTCCCAACCTCATGGGTTCTTTTCTTAAACTCACTGTGTGTACATGACTGTAGTGTCATCTACGAGAGCATGGGCAGCCTCTCAGGAACCACATACCTGAAGCAACCTATCTTCCCTAGAATCCAAAAATTACTTCTAACTCCTAGGACAAATGTAGTATTTCATGATGCCCTCCCCTGTCCATGCTGGGACTTTGGCTGGCTTGACCTTGTGCAGGTTGAGCAGGCCTTGAGCAGTCATAGTCACTGGTCCTTGCCATCTTTCAACCCTCTTCCACAACGACCCTTGGGAGGAAGCAATGTATATGTCCCATTTAGAACTGAGCACTCCATGGTCTCTTACTCATTGAACGTTGAATAACAGTAAGTCTCTGTAGTAACCGTCATCTACAGTAAGAAAATAATATGTAAGCACCGCTGATGAAGGCTGAGCTATGCATTAGTCTATGGGCATAAAGATAAGAACTTAGGCAGGATTTATTACCTGTCTATTTAGGAGAATGATAGGATCAGGTTCTCCCCTGTGGTCTGTGACCTATCCAGCCATGGGTGCTGGGTCCATTGAACAGTCTGAGGCATGAGATCTGTCTTGTGAAGTGGGCCTTAATTCCAATCAGAATGTGACTGATTACTGCCATAACATTAGTGCACTACTGTACCAGTGAGCGTATCTTGCCAGACCAGTCATTATTGTTGCTACTGGGTTCACAGCTAAGTAAGAGAGTGGATTATTTTTCTCCCCTCGTAGTTTGCATAGCATCTCTCAACACTATGAAAACTTGTCAGTAAGAGTGAAGCCCTCCCCCATTGTCCTTTACTAGTAATCTGTCTTTTGTAGGCACTCCAATTTAAGCATGCATGTTTAAAGAATCAAATTTAGCATTCTGAGAGCATGCCACATTTCTGGGTTCTTTCTGGGTCTGGATTATCTCACTAAGAATTCTTACTGGATATTCTTGTCAGTCTTTTTCTTTTATTGAAAATTTAATCACTTTCGTTAATTTCTAAAGCTTTATAATTTACTTTATATTTAGGAAGGTTCATTAAAAGCTGTCATGTTACACATTTCTTATTTTCTTTGTGTGTTTGTGAAACACAGTGCCTACACGTTCTGTTATTATTCAATCAAGTTTTGTTGTTTTGTTTTTGATTAGTCAGACAGATTCTCACACATTCCTCACTGAATTCAAATTTGGTATGTGACTGGGGTTTGCATTGAATTCCTGATTGTCCTGCCTTCCCCTCGCTATTGTTAGTATAATAAGCCGATGTCACCAAACCTATCACACTGCACTTTAATTGCTGCCAAGTATGTATTTATAAGAATTTTCTCATATGTGGTATTAAAATTGACTTTGTGCCAAATAAAAGCTTCTTATTAATCACCAATGAGATAAAATTACATTTTTAAGGAAATAGATCTTCATTTATTGGTTTTTTTACTAATCTCTGTGTATAGAGCTTTTATTGACTCATATTCCACTAACTATCATTAATTAAACTTGTGTTTGTAATATATTCCAGAAACAGTGCATTAGTACAGTGATTAAATGTTATTAGCAGTATGACAAGAAGGCTAGTGAAATTGTCAGGCCCAGCTCTGATCACTCCAGCCATCAAGATTTCCGCATCAGTCTACCCGAAAGCTCCCTTCCTTAGACTGGAGGTGGAAAGAAAAGCCCACCAAATATTTATTAGAAGTAAAATTTTGTGAAGGATTTCATGGGAATTTTGATCGGAACTGCATCAAATCTGTATATTGCTTTCAGTGGGATGACCGATTTCATAATGTTAATTCTTTCAATACATGGGAATGGGCAGTCCTTTCATTTTCTGGTGATCTCAATCTCTTTTTTTAAAGATCTAAAATTTTCATTGTAGAGATCTTTAACATGTTTGGTCGGGTTAATTTCAAAGACTTCCTTTGAGTTATTGTGAATGGGAGGTTTCCATGTACTCTTTCTCCAATTGCCTGTTATTGGTCTGTAGAAAGGCTACTGATTTTTGTAGATTAATTTTATAACCTGCAACTTTACTGAACATGTTAACCATTATTAGGAGTTTTCTGTTGGAATTTTGGGAATCTCTTAGATATAATGTCTTATCATTTGCAAAAAGGGATAATTTGGCCTCTTCCTATGAGTACTCCTTTAATTTCCTTCTCCTATCTTATTATTCTAGCAAGAGTTTCAAGCACTAAATTACAAAGGAGTGGATCTAGTGGACAGCCTTGTTGGGTTCCTGATTTTAGGGGGAATGCTTCCAGTTTTCTCTATTTAGAATAATGTTATCTGTGGGTTGGTTGTAGATATCCATAATTTTGTAGAGGTAAATTCCCTCCAGTCCAGTTCCCTCTAGGACTTTTAACATAACTGCATGTTGAATTTTATCAAAACAAAAGTCTTTTATTTATTTATTGAAATGGCAATGTGATTTTTGTCTTCAAGTCCATTTATAAGCTTTATGACATTTATTGACTTACGTCTCTCGAATAAAGCTGACTTAATCATGGTGGATGATCTTTCTGATGTGTGTCTGTATGCATTTTGTAAATATTCTGATGAGAATTTTTGCATCTATGTTCATTAAGGATATAGATCTATAGTTTTCTGGGGAGGGGAGGTTCTATCTTTATCTCGTTTTGGTATTTGAGTGATGCTGAATTCATAGAAGGAATTTAGGAGTTCTCCCTCTGTTTCTATCCTTTTGAATAATCTAAGTAATATTGGTTGTAGATCTTCATTTAATGTGTGGTAGAAGTCTGCTCTAAATTCATGTGGGTCTAAGCTTTTTTCAGTCAGGAGGTTTTGTATCACTGCAGCAATTTCCTTACATGTTATGGATCTGTTTAAGCTCTTGATCACTTGGTTTAGCTTTCACTAAAGATGTCATACATCCTAGAGAAACTCCCAAGGCTTTCACATGCCAGGACTATTGTAACTTCTTACTTAGTGCAAAATATGTATCCCTATTTTTACAGTCAAGTATCTCAGTCAGCATTCATCAGAGAAGCTTCTTTTGCACCAGAAGACTACTACAGCGTACCACTACTGATCACACACAGACATTGTCTGTGAATTTCCCAAGTCTAAGGAACACATCTACAATGCAATATCTATTCCCAAGGCTCATCCAACATACCACAAGAGTAAAGAGAGCACTAAGGAATCTCTCAGCTCTCATTAATGAAGCTCTGTCTTGCAACAGAGGGCCAGAAACACAAAATGTCGCAAATGGCCAAAGAGAGGAGATTAGGAGTCTGCAGAGTGTGGGTCCTTGGACAGGGCTCCTATATTAAGCTTCACTCACCTAGGGTTCAGGGACCATTGTGGAAGAGGGTACAGAAATATTGCAAGAGCCAGCAAAGAGGTGTGTGACCACAGGGAAATAGAATCCTACCAATTCCCGGGACTCTGCTCCTATGAACCTACAGCAATCGCATCTGCATGCTCAACACCCATGCAAACTCAAGCAGACCAAAATCCAGCATGGAACTGGGGACATGGACAGCAGATTCCCATCTTAGTTGAGGAAATATTGGTGGCTGATTACTGGTGGGTGGGGAAAAGCTACTCTTCTTGAAGCAAGGGTCTTTGGATAGGCTGACTAGACCTTAGTGGATGAACTTGCGCTGAGAACTATTCAGAAACAGGAACTTGACACACTATGCCTTAACACAAATGTCAGAGTATATGAATTCTGGGGTTGGGGGAGGACAATGGGAGGGTGCCATTGAGGAAGGGGGTATAAAAGTGATTAAGATTAACTGAAATGTTCTCTATCGAATACATAAAAATTCAATAAAATTAAAAAAAAATAAAATTACCAGATGAACATATATTTTATAAAGAAACAATTTAAATCCAATGTATATATAAATATATAAGTATATATATATATATATAAAATGTCAAATGTCAAATTACCTATAAATAGTATCCATGCCACTGTTGCATCAATAAACTAACCAATAGTTTTCAGAGTGAATTTAAAGCGTGTTATACTGCTAACTGCTAACTGAGCCAAGAACCTATGACTGGTTGCCTCACAAGCCTTACGGGAAAAACTACTGCTATTATGTTACATGAATAGATTATCAAACTGGCCTACAAATGCTTATCATTTTACTCATATGCTAGTGTGTCTTTCAACCTTCCTCAGGGAAGCTTCTTTTACAGATAATTACTAAAGAGTCTCACAACTGGTCAGAGGAGGAGTGCGGAGGATAAGAGACAGGAATGCTCAGCTTGGCTTAGGACTTCTGTATCACACCTCACACCCCAGCCCCAAGGCTCAGGAGCGTAAGGAAAGAAGGGAAGGAAATATTGTGAGAACCAGAGGTTGCAGAGGACAGGTCTGAACCAGAGTTTTCTGGACATGATACGGTTGTTGCACAAAGAACACACAGTGAATGTGGCTACATGTTCAAGTCTAGTATAATAACATCAAGCCAGTTAAAGTTCCGGCAGAGGTGGGAAAGGACTCACAAAGCACCAGTGCTAGCTGAGAAACGATTGATCCCAGATGACAGCTTGGAGAGGGAACTTCAATTTTCTTCAAGGATGCAGTCCCTAATAGATGGCCCGTAGCCCAATGCCTGGCTCTACACCCATGCGCACACAGCAGCACTATGTGGAATAGTGTAGGGTCTGGCCTCCTGCATGCCCTTCTCCCTTAGTGCTATAGGCTCTCAGACAAAGCTCAAGTAAACAACTTGACCTTTAAGCTAGCTGGATCTTGTCACTTGCAGTTCCAAAGTAAACAACTTGACCTTTACAGACTTCCTCAGTTTACATCAGGTGTGTGTCATGTGGCTAGATGTCTCCTGAGAACCTGAACTTTTAACCTCCTGTAAAACCCCACCCTCAGGGTATATAAGGCTTGCTGCCTCTGCATAAAGTCAGTCATTCTCCTTTCCTCCTACCTAGTGTGTGTGTCTGTGTCTCTGTCTTACGCGCGTCATTCAATCCACAGCCCTCCGCTGATCCGGACTCGTGCGAAGGTCTAGGAGAAACTGGAAGAGAAGCTGGAAGGGATTTGATCAAAACACATTGTACACAGGTTTGAAATTCTCAAAGAATAAATTTAAAACACCTTAAAATCACATATAATGTGGTTTAAAAATAATCCTACCCATGCATATGATAAACACACAAATATCCACAAAGCACTCACAAAACTGATGTCAAATGTCAAGCATTGACCACATCCAGTACTGGATGGCACTGGAAATTAATAGCTGCTGGGAGGAGAGTCAGTTTTCTTTAGGAGAGGGATACCCGGTAGGCTGATTGTGATCGAGAGGATGAACCTCCATCCAAGAATATTTGAAAACACAAATGAACTAGAAAAGTCTTAATCTGTGTGTGTGTGTGTGTGGTGTTTCTGTGTCTGTGTCCGTGTGTGTGGATGTGGACTGTATATGAATTGTGTGAGTGGTATATAGATATGTGGTATATGTGATATGTATGTGCGGTATATGTGTGTGTAGTATGTATGTGGTGTATGTGTTTGGTGTATGTATGGTGTGTGTGTAAGTGTGGCATGTGTGTGTTACATGTGTGTGTGCTGTGTGTATTTGTTGTGTGTGTGTGGTATATGCATCTGTGGTGCATGTGTGTGTGTTGTGTGTTGTATGTGTGTGTGGTATTTGTGCATTTGGTGTTTGTGTATGAAATGTATGTGTATTTTATGTATGTGGTAAGTGTGTGGTATATATATTTTTTATGGAGTATATGTATGTGGATAGAGTGTATGTGTGTGCAGTGTGCATGTCTATGTGTGTTACGGGGTGTGTGTGGAGTGGGGTATGCATATGAAGTGGGGGGTTGGGGAGTGGGGTGTGGGTTCAGTGGGGTGTGTGTGTGAATGACACGGAATGGGGGTAGAGAGATGAGAATGGATCTGAGAAGAGGTAGGGGAAGGAATTTGAAGGTGATCAAGACACGTTTTATGGAATTCTCAAAGATAATAAGAATTCTCAAGAACCAATAACAATATCATTTTAAAATGTAAAAATATTATATCATATTTAGTTAGAGCTCTGCGAATGCTACTTCATGCCAGGGCTGAGTAGATGTGATTATTTCACATTTTAAAATGAGACATAAAGAGTTTGTAATCTAAATTTTAGGCTAAATGAAAGCCATAATGCTAACTTCTAGTTATGAAGAACTCAAAAGAGAATTCACTTCATTTATCTAGAAAACACATGCAAATTATAAAAGACAATGTAAATATGTCAACTGCCCCTTTCTCTCAACTTGCAGAAGGCTATTGATGCAGGCTCACCATTTTGGGCTGTGTACTTATATACAACGATTTTGCTTGTTTGATTTTGTTGTTGTCAATCTCTACTAGAAGGCAAACTCTGATCAGAGATGACTCTGTGGTTATAAGTCACCTAATTGTGATCCTTGAACCCAAGTTAAAAAAAAAAATCCTTGGAAGGAGTGAACCAGTTCTGTAAGGAATCCTTTGACCTTTGCATGTGCATCATGGCATGAACTTATACTCCATAAACATCCATATGCTAATAATAACATATTTATAGTCAAGTTCCAGGCCGGGGAGAAGACCCCAGGGGGAAAGCCCTGCAGTATAAGCTTAGGAATAAGTTTGAATTCCCAGAACCCACAAGAAGCTGAACAAGCAGCAAGGATATGTCTAACTGCAGTGATCCTGAGACGGGAGGCAGTAACAGGAGAACACTCAGAAGTTCCTGCTTCGGTTTACTTGTCATACTCAGTCGAAAACAATAGCAAAAGACACCAACCAGTCTGAAGGTGAAAGGGAGCATGGACATGTTCTCTGACTTCTACTAGGTGTCATGACTCCACTCCTGCATTCACACACACACACACACACACACACACATACACACACAAAATCACTCAAATGCACACATATAACTTATACAAACATTATACCCACAGAGGGAAGAATAGCAATAATGAAGTGGTGAGCTCCATGCCGGCCACACCAGTGCCACGGTTACTAACACAACCCGCCTGCCTAAAACAAACCAGGCCCCTGTCTTAGTCTCATTCCCATTGTATTTGTAATCAGCTGAAGTAATTATAACTAGATATAATGAAGTCAATGTGGTGATGAATCTGTTCTATGCTCCGTTTGGAGTATTTAGTCTACTTAATTATAGTCAGAGTAAAATAAATCTTCAGAATTTATAATTTGCAAAATGAAACATTTTGGGCTGTGACAAACTTTAGACAACATCAGAATTCTGATGCACTTGGGTAAAACAATCAAATTTATTATTTTAATACTCTATATTTCTTTAGCCAAATTTGGCATTTATGAAAAAAAACCAGAAAAGTGCATTTTTGAAATGTTAAATCCTTTCAAAACTAAAAAAATATAATGATAGAGATAAGCACTAAATTATCAATAAATCACATGGATTTGCAATTGCAAGTTTCCATGGATATAGAACACGCCACCTGTGAAACATATACATATATATACATATATGTATATACATACATATATTTATAATCAAATAATCACAGTTTATAACTAAAATATAGTAAATCAAAACTGTATTTAGGACTGGCAAGATGGTTTCCTGGGTAAAGGCACTTCCCACTAGCCCTGACAATCTGAGTAAGATTTCCAAGATTCACAAGGTGTACAGAGAGAAGTGACTCCTACAAGTTGTCCTCTGACCTCCATATGCATGCGGTGGGAAGGCATACCCGCACGTACAAGCACACACATGCACACACACACACATGCACACACACACACACAGATACACACACACAATTAAAATATAATAAAAATTTGAAGGGCTTATTTAATGAGCCAGTTTAGGCTGCATTTCTCAAGTCTCCTTGAAATATGTACTTTGCATTTCTACTGGGCAAAGTCATCTAATACTAAAACCACTTTACAATAAAATGTTGACTATTCTGTGTAGTTTATTGACTACTGAACTAACAGTGAATAATAGAATGGTGATATTTACAGACTCTTACACCATGATGAAGTTAACAAAAAGAGTCAACATAATTGTGGATTATTCTTTATGTATATATACTTACTTGTTAAAATTCAACCAAACTTATTGGTTCTGACATAAAGTCAACCCATATTAAGAAATGATTTATGAAGAGTTTGTTCAATTCGAATTTTAATTCTTAAAACCTTCAGAAATTATGTGGATATCAGAGGCAAGTGCACTTGTGTATTGAAACCTTGTGTACAGGGAGAACCTTTGAAACTATAGCTGGTTTAGATATTTATTGATATTGTTAACGTTATTCAGATTTTCATAACTTACTTTTGTGTAACAGAATATGTTACAGAAACAACTTGAGTATGGAAAGGCTGGTTTTGGTTTAGAGTTTCAAAAAGAGTTCAGTCCCTCATAGCAGGGTGGAATGTGGATTACAGCTGTCCTATTAAAATGGAGGTGCACAGGAAGCAGAAGAGGGCCAGAACAAGGGGCCTCACATTTCAAAGTTCTGCCCCCATTGCATACTCCATCAGCCAGACCAAACCTCCCAAAGGTTCCACAGCCTCTCAAATAATACCACCAGTCAAATAAAGTGCATACATCTGAGCTCACTGGGGACACTTGAAATTCAAAACTACTCATGTGTTCTTTAGTAGCAGACTTTCATATGTGGATATATATGATCATTTCCATAGCAACAACAAAACAGCCATTATTACTGTTCTATAGATTAATAATCTATATAATTTATTTATAATACTGAGAGAAAAAATTAATTTTGAGTAAATAATAGGGTAAAGTCAAATTACTTAGTTTTTATAGGAACTATCACTTAAAACTCAAAATTTGTAAGCTGGATTTCATGCAGTGTTCCTGAATGTGAACATAGCATTCCTGTTTTATTAATTACAGACTAATATGAGCTTGATAATTAATCTTCTATTCTTGCATAAACCAAGTTCATTTTAAAACGAATAAACAATAATGTCACAATCACCTTGATTTTTTGTAGTCCCAAGTAATTCAAACAAAGGAAATTAACTGAACCCTTGAATACACTAAACCCAGCATATTAATATGCCATCTGTATTAATCTATTTTGATTTTTAGATTTGTAATTTATCTTAATTCTCATGTAGTTGTAAATTATCTAATGATTCATGGTCCTATATTTTCTGTATAATCAGGGTAAGAAAGTTTCTTGTGGAGAAAATTTTCAGTCTCCAGACACCAAATATTTTAGATATATCATCCTAAAAATGTTTAAGAAATGTGAGAAATTTATAGACATACACAATTTCCATCAAAAAGAGGATGTTAGTTACATTTTTCTTTCTTTTAAACATTTCATTCTTGTCACCTGAATAATTACTCCTCTTCTATGGATAGTACTCCAAATAAAGCATTATATAAAATTTTTGTCTGATATCAGAGCCTCTAAAATTTTGGTTTCAGTCCCTATTTGCTAAAAGATCTTTTGTTCTTGTGAAACAGAGTCGTGCTGGTCTGGTACTCTTTATATAGTTCAGGCTGACCTTAACTCACAGTAATCCTTCATCATCAGCCTGGCATGGCAGGCATGTGTCATCATCCCCATCTTAGCGCCTTCAAGCAGTGTTAATTTTTACCCTAAGTAATATGTTAGATTATAGCAGATCAACAAATTTGCCTTTGCTTTAAAATCTCTCACCACATTTTTACTCAAAATTATGCTAAATAAATGATTTTACTTTCCACCAACATTTCCACAATGTAATTAACTTCTTACATTAACCTACTCTTATCTTTGATTGAAAATGAATCAGAATTTAATGATTTATTACTTATTGAGACCATGTGTTGCCAGTTAATCCAGGTTCACCTTCAACTCACGTGCCTTCTACCTCTAAAATCTGAGATTCCTGATGAGTACTGTGAAGGCACGTTTAAAGGTACATCTTTGAACTGGCAGGTTTATGTCAAATCTGTCTTTATTTTTCATTCCTGTATCATTTTAATATATTTGAGCCCCCAGAAGAGCCAAGGCTTCCTAAATCAAAACCATACTCACCTACATATCTTTTAAATTTTCTCTAAATTACGTGAGGGCATTTTGTTGGAAATTTTATGTAATTAGTTTATAATAAATAAAAGGAAAAATACCTCCTCTTCAGGCACATAACTATGTATCAACAAACATCAGAAAATAAGACCAACAATGACCAAAATGTCATGATACATTTTTACATTTTTGTTCAAGTTTCTGGTTTTCCCCGCGTTCAGATTATCCACCCTCTAAATAGTCTTCTGAAGTATATAAAAGGCATAGGAGAAGGTATATGCTGTTTTCCCAACATTCATTTTATCCAACTTGTGCTAGGGAAATGTTTTCAATGAACTTGCATCTCATACCAGCTTAAAGGATGGGCTCTGACAGATTTATGGCAGTAAACTCACAGAAATGGCTCTCTGGAAACGTCTTTTCATCACATCCCCAAGAATGAAATATTAATAGAAGGATCTGCCCCTCTGGGAGCACAGCCCCAGTAATTCCATCTTTCTTAAAGGGTCAAGAGTGCCGTTCTGCTTAGAGAATGAAGAATACAGCACCTCTCCAAGCAAGGTGGTAAGAAGTGCTCGACCAATCCCCTTTCTTCTTCCGATCTGATTCTCCTGTGTGAAACCTTGCCGTACACTCTGATGATGCTGAAGAGCTTCCTATCATATGAATAGTTCCCTAATCGTGCATATGTTGAAATACAGTGCTGAACATCGTGTTAGATGACCTGGCCTTAGGAGTTGAATAAGTTGTTACAGGGCAAGCTCTCTTGATGCCCTTGTTAAATGTGCCTAAGGAGTGAACTAACTCATCTTTTCTGTTAGGTGAGGACACACATATGTCCCATTACCTTTGTCTTTCTGACCATCAACACTTTGAAGATGCAGTAATAAGCCTCTCCTCAAATAATGACTATTCTGTGACTCAGTCTTGGACTTTGTACTCTTCAGAACTGTATCAAATACATTTATAAACTTTACAAATTAACCATCCTTTGATAATATAGACGTATGAGTGGACCAAGTCAGAGATAATATCTGTAAAAGGAGAAGGCCTTGACAATATGATGAGCTGAAGTATTTGTAGCTACAAATAAAGTTCTATTAGTTGTGAGCTCTGTTTGTTATTGCAACTAACATTCCACTGAACTGTACTAGTATGATTTAGTGCTGTGCCTGAGAGACTGGTTTGATATTGATATGAAACTCAGGCCAACAACTGTGTGAGGTCCTTGGCCATGCTAATTAACTTTGAGACAAACACATGACTTAATCCAGCACAACTAAAGAGAACATTAGTTTTCTAAAACAGTATTTGAATTGAAGATGAAAGTCTTCTTCCTTAAACTCTCAACATTAAAAACAACTGTGCCAGCAGCTGGGCTCAGCCTGTGATGCAGTGGAAACATAACAGAACATAACAAGGATGCAGAGTCTTCTCAGCACCAGGAAAATACCCTGTCTTTCTCAAGCATTACAAAAATTATTTTTATTAATTTTTTTATGTGTATGAGTATGTTGCCTGAATGTGTGGAAGTGCACCTGTGTGGTGCAATGACTGTGGAGATCAGAAGCAGGCATCAGAGCAGACAGCTGTTAGCTGCCATTTAGGTGCTGGAAGTCAAACCTGGGTCCTCTGCAAGAGCAACCAGTGCTCTTAACAGCTGAGCCAACTCTACAGTTCCTTCATAAACATTTTGTTTATTGGCTGTCCTAGACTGCTTATGCTATCCAACATTTTCTAATTGCTGAACCACATTCCATCAACATTCAAATGTATTTTCTCCAATTTCCAGATAAAGCAATTATAAAAAAATTCCTTTTACTCTATTTTCATCTTACACTAATAATAAAACATCTCCTGCCCATTCTTGAGAACAGCATATTTGTCACTCATTAGACTACAAAAACCATTCCAAACCCTGATTTGATAGGAGTAAAAATTTTTATTTCATATGAAAACAGTAGAGCTGAAGAGATGGCTAAGTGTTTGAGAGCACTGGTTGCTCTCCCAAAAGACTCCAGTTTGCTTCCCATCACACGTCTGGTGGCTAACAACCTTCTATAACTCCAGTTCCAGGAGATTCAATGCCCTCTTCTGGCCTCCACAGACATTACATTCATGTGGTCCACTCACATGTAGGCAACACACTCATATACACAAAATAAAAATAATACATGTTAGATGATAGATAGATAGATAGATAATTTAAAGAAAACCAACACATGGTTCTTAAGTCCTTCAGTTCGTTAGCCATATCTTCTTGATTTTAAAATGAGTAGCACTTCCTGGAACTTCCCACATACCTGAGCAGCGGTTTCTGGGAATGACTGCTCTCCTCTGTAACAACCCTTGCTACTAACACTCCTCTCTCCATTCCCGTTGCTATACACATGTATGTTGCTCCAGTTGTCTTAGTTCCTTTCTGTTATAATTCAATTATTTTATTTCACTTTCACATGCTTGTATATATTTATTTAAATTATAAAGAATTTAAACAAGCTATTGGACTATCTCTTCTGTGACAATTCTAACCATTTTCTTGTTTTAAATGTTTTGTTAGAATACTTGCTTCTTAATTTGCAGGTCTTTCTGAAATATACCAGATATTAATTACTGATCAGATTTAGCACCTTAACTGTCATCTCCATAAAGTTATCAATCATTTTTTTATAAAGCAATGCATTTTCACTAATCAACCTATTTATAGTACCAACCCAGTTGTTCATAAATTAAAAAAAAAAAAAAAACTAACACTTTTTTTTTTTTTCAAACAAGCCACCTGGAACATCTGAGTCCTTACCTAAGGCTGAGCGATTTCTAAGACTGAGTGGATTTAAGACTCCACACCCACAGACTGGACTTCAGTCAGGTTTATCCTACACTGTGTCTTCTATAGAGATAAAGTGGGACACCCACACAACTTGAGAACAAAATTTCTGAGCTAGACATACATTGGAAAAGATTTTCCTCAACACTCTAGGGAAACACCTTTTTTCCCATATCTGGAGACCCATGAAAATGCCACTGTTTGGAGCATATTTTACTGTCAGGAATTATTTCACTGCTTTGTGATTTTCTGTAGACTGAATTCAGATCATTACTCTAAATATGTGGAAGGACCCAGCTGAGACTTGCAGGGGAATATAATGATTTTCGATTGACATCTTACAAAGTTTTATTCAACAAAAATCCTCTCCTTTGTATAATTTAATGTATACGATTAAGGAATTAGATATTTTATACAAAATTCCTACCAAAACACTTGACTAAGTGCTATGCTCACCACAGTGGTTATAAACGTGAATGAAATTACTTTTTGTTCTCTACCAGACAATTTGGTTCAGTGAACATTGAACTCATCTTTATTTTTCATGTTGAATAACTTTCCTTTCCAAGAGGCATAATTTGTTTTATTCAAATTATCTGTCTTCCTACTGACAGGCACGAACCCAAAGATGATGAGTCTGGTTGCCTGGAGTCCTCAACTGCTTATTACTACACCCTTCTCATTTGTTTAAATAACTCATACAGTCAAAATATCTGAATATTCCAACACAAGACAATATTCCCAGACAACATCAGAATGCATTTACATTTCATAGGTGAAGCTAAATTAATTCCCTGCACTCTACTAAAACCAACTGGCAAGTTTGTTTCCTCACTCGTAACCAATCTATTTCCTTTAAAAACATTTTTCTTATCATATGCATCATATTAGACTGAATTGGAGACTTGATTTTGCTCCACAGATACTGTACCAACTGACAAAAATATCAGAAATCTCCACCCATTAGAGTGGAAATATTTTTCTTCCAATTTATTAGATGACAACAGTCTTTAGGTTTTAAATATTGTTAGTGTTCTGTGAGGACACTGTAATTTTGACTCCACAGATTTTGGCAAATTTCATAGGGTCACTATTGTTGTCCTAACTGCTCTGACCCCACATGGACACTTTTCTGTGGTGTGCTTTTAGCTGGCAGATTCAGAGTCTTAACCTCTAAATGCTCGTTCTTTAATTTTATTGTGACACCCACTGTACTAATCAATATGTACACTGCACTGCAGTCCTTCCTGTTATGTGAATGGGAAACACTGGGTTAGGTTCCTTTCTCCAGCCTTTAAGCAATCAGTGCACGTGCTTCAGCTGTGAACTGTTCTGTATTTTGTGTCAGAGTGACATGTGACAGCCATAGACATGATTTCCTTTCAAAGCATTTAAAATGACTCAGCAAAAATAAAATTTAGGGTTAATTCAAATCTAATCCTGTGTAAAATATAAAAAGTATTAATAGCTTATATTGAAAGATAAAAAGAATCTCCAATGTCTCCATCCTCATTTTGTTCTACTTTCAGGTAAATATATTTGTGTTGTTATACTTTCTAATTAGTATATTTCTGGAACCAACAACTTGATACAATCAGTAAGTTGTTGGTACCAAAATGATTAACATACTCTGAAGGGCAGAATGTTTTAGTTTTTGTTTAACTTTCCAAAAAGATTTTATTTTGTTTTTATATTGTAAGTATGTTTGTGTGTGGCATGTGAAATTTGTGTCTGTGTGGAGAGGGGTTATACTCATGTGATTACACAGCCCAGAGGTATTGGATCTTCCTGGTGCTAGAGCTCTGGGTAGCTGTTAGCCCTTTGACATGAAAGCTGAGAACCAAACTGAGGTTCTCTTCAAGAGCGGTATGTACTCCTAACTGCTGAGTTATCTCTTCAGCCTTTATTTTCGGTACTTTATTTTTATTTGGATGACAAATATTCAGTTGGTGACTACATAACTAGGTAAGAAGAAGACAAGATATGGCATAGTTAATATTGCAGTTGAAAACTATATATTAATTCAAAATTCCCCACCAATACATCTGTTGATGGACATTAAGAACCTACCCAACTCTTAACATTCTGTTAAGATATGTGATGGAAATTAATTATTTTTGTCAGAAAAAAAGATCCACTTGGACATAAGAAATACTTAATACATTCTTATTTTCCAATTGGATAAGTCTTTTTAAAGGGCATAGTTAATTTTATTCAAATAATCTCTCCTTTTTGGTGAATTTCATACAATATATTTTGATCATATTTACGCCTCTCCCCAACTTCTCCTCTTTTATTTTTTAAATCAGTCTTTTCTGTTATTAACAGGCATGTGACAATGATATGGGTTTGAAAAGGCTCAGTGGGGCAGGAAAAGACACTTGCAACCCAAGCTTGAGCAATCTGAGGTTGATCAGCAGAGCCTACTTACAGGTGGAAGGAGAAAACCAACTCAACAAGGCTGCCCTCAGGAGCCCTGACCCCCAAATCATTCACAGGTCTGCACTCCTCCCTCAAGTCACACACATACATATGTAAAGCAATATACTTGCTGCTAATGTCTTTAATCTCATAAGACGCTAAACAGGAGATATGGACATAAAGATCTTTAGACTCCCAAATTATCTGGCCTCTCTATTGTTATTTCACATTTCTCGTGGCTCTTTCTCCTTTTAATCACACATGTCCTTGTCTATATACTGTCCATTTATCTATGGACCACCTATATTTTTCTTTATTTCTTATCTCTTTGTTGGATCAGCTCCTTTTCTGCATGCTTTTTAATAACTCCTTACTCATAAGTACATTTCCACCATTGGGTAATTTCTATTTAAATATAGTGGAGGAAAATGAAGCAATTTCAAGAAATTTAAATGTCAAACACTGTCGTGAATATTTCTGGGAAGATCGTGTCTTTCAAACATTTAATCCTAAAGGTGCCTTACTGTTAAAGAAGATGAAGCTTATGTGGGCTTATGCTTTTGCTGTACACAGGAAAGCACTAGTCCTACAGCAGACTTAGAACTCCATCTTTTCCAAGACATCAGATCACGTGGCTACCGTCAGGACTCACAATTCCGGATACCGAAATACACCAGGTTTGCATTTTGCTCATTAAAGTGGAGAATCTGAAATGTATTCTTCTCTACTTCCTGAACTCTTGTGCTTTCTGATGAATACGAGCTGAATGCAAGCATCTGCATTATTTGGCCAGTGTATTAAGTATGTAGGTATCTGTACTCTGCCCTGATTATATTAAAAACATAGTATTATTTATTTCTTTTTTTGTCCATTTAATGGCTTTTGGAAACTGTAATATCTGCTCCCAGGGTAGTTATAAAATTTCTGAATGAAATTCGTTTTCCCTAACCTTCACTAAAACATTGTTTGCTTCCATTTTTCATTACTGTATTCACATTCTAAAAAGAAATTATACCAATGTATACTTTTACTGATCATGGAAAAGCTTCAAAGAACATTTATTTCCTTTATAACTTTAGAGCTGTGTCTCTTAGCCACATTGAAAGGAATCATACATTCAGCTAACTTGCAAGTATAATGAACAATTGGATCTGTTTATTTTGGCGAGTCTTAGAATCATAGGTTTCCTTAATATAGCTCTAGCATTGTAATGTACAATTAGAGAAAATGTTATAAAATGGAAAGAAATACTATATACTTTAAAAGTGCACATTTTCAACATTATACTTGAATAACAAGCAATTTAATATTCAAATCAAAAGTTTTGAATCTTTTGAGAATCATAAAATAAAATTCATTCAGTTATAAATTTTATTGTATTGTGTTAATATATTTCATGTAGCTCTTTAGTAAGTATTTGAAAGAAAATGATCAATCTTTATTTGGATAGTGACAATGATCAGTATATTTTTGTACATATATATTTATATAATATTATAGTGAAAGTCAAGATAGATTAAAATGTAGTTAAATCTCTATAACAAATTAAATATATTTCCCTTTTAAAAATAACACAAAAATCTTGGGGATAATATACAGACATATCTCACAACAAAAAATTTAATTTAAATTAAGTAGAAAATGTGCCTGGGAGTTGTGAAACCCAGCTCTGATTCCAGTGTTCCTTCAGGTGTAGGCAGAAAGACCTCGAGTGGAAGGCCTGCCTGTGCCACATAATGAGACCCTCTCAAGAACGTGACAGAGACGAGAAAGTGGAGGAACAGGAAGGAGAAGGGAGATGTAGAAAATAATGGTGATGAGGGTTAGACTGGTAAAGACGGGAGTTGTATTAGTCATGACATTTGGGATATGCTTTGAAGTAGATTTCAGGTGCAGGACAACTAAACATTCCATGTGGTGCTAGAACGGTCCCTGATTCCATGAAAGACTTTACCATCGTGAAGAGTGAAACTGAGTGAGGCTTTTCTGGACTTCTGGGTGTACATTTGTTTTTATAAAAACTACACTGAAGTATTAAGAGATAGAGTGCGATATCTTCATGTTATCTTCAAATGGCTAAGAAACAGAAATAGAGTAAGACACAAAGGGAGAGCGGAAGATGGAGTGGAAGGGGAGATGGGGAAAGGAGAAGAAAGGAAGAGTACAAGTGGGGGAGGAGAGGGGCAAGGAAGGAGAGGAGAGGGTCAAGGAAGGAGAGGAGCCATCAGTCCGGGAGCTCCGGAAGCTTACAGGTGACAAAGCCTCTGCCCCACATAGTTTGCAACAGTAGCTTCAAAGAAGAGACTCACTGCTGAGTCATGCTGCAAGTCCCATGGGGAGACCAGGGTCACAGGCTTCGGGATCTGTTTCCCACACTGCCATGGGCTTCCCAGTGAGACCTGCGTCATCTATGTCGCAGTAAGCCACCCCTCACCGATATTCCTCGAAGGAACCTGAATAACCTCATTGGTCCTAAGCTAGACTTGAGCGGAATCTTTTCTTTATTCCATCATTGGTTCCCTTGTGGAGGTGAGTTAATATTTATTTAGAATTCCCCAGGAAAAGTTAAGCAGCAGCAGTGAACTGTCTCCATTTGAGTTGTTGTTGAAGTTGTTGAGTGTGTGTGTGTGTGTGTGTGTGTGTATACATATACGTGTGTGTGTGCGCACTGTATCTTTCCACTAGCAAACACGCTTTTTGTTTATTTTTAATTTAAGTATGTTACTTATTTATTTAATTGGTGTGTATGAGTATAATGCCCGAATGAGTAGGTGCACCAGTGTCATGCAGTGCCCGCAGAGATCGGAAGAGGGCGTAGTATCCCCTGGACCTGGCGTTACAGTTGGTTGTTAGTTACCATGGGTGCTGGGAATTAAACCCAGGTCCTCCACAAGAACATTCAGTGTTCTTAACTGCTGAGCCATCTTTCTAGCCCCGCACTCTTTAATACATTAACAATTTGGCATATAATATTATCAATTCACAGGCTAAAAAAGTATCAAGTGAATAAACAAAATTACAAAATATGCTCCTAAAGGCAAATCTTGATCCATGGCTATAAAGGCTAGTGTTATTCCCAGCACACTGAAATAGAGCATGGAAACAATATGATAATCTCAAACTGCAGTGTCCCCTCTTAATTGAATCTGTAAATTTCAAGCAGCCCCTGGCAGTGAAAACACGTAGGTCACTCATTCTGTTAGCACTGCTTCTCCACATTCCTGCGAAGAGAAACTTTCCAGTCCTAAATTTTCAATCAAATTCCAATCATTTTAACAGCTCAGCTGACTTGCTAGTGAGGTGATATAAAAGCGACATATGAAGGATTTTTCCGCAGAACAATGTGTCTGGTTGTGAATCTTTAGAGAAACATATCACTTGCTGAGAAGCAGCCCTTTAAAAATAGAACTCATTGCTATGCATGCTAGTGGACAACTTGCTGTGCCAGACGCTCTAAAAGGAGCTATTCTAACCCCAGCAGCAAATCAAGCCTGAAGGTAGAAGTGAGTGTCCTCTCTTAGAATCATTATATGCTGTGAGCTTTCCAGGAGCTGTGTTGGAAGCACCGGGCCTTGTAGAATTCACACTGAGGGCAGGGAGAATAAAAGATTACCTGTAGTTCTATTTGACTTTGAGTATTTCGTGTCTATCTAATCAACACTGTTTGTGTCATAGTGTAGCTTTGGCTACATTTTCAATTCCATCCACAGCAGTGATTCAGATAATGAGGATTTTCCATGATGAATCAATGATCTCTCTTCATGTCGGGGATCTTGTCATTCTGAGGCTGGAAATCTGCCTCTGTGGTTCTTTAGCTAAAATGATGAAGGGTTATGATTCACAACAAAATTGTTGTTTTAAAATTTACCAGTGACCAAAACACTAAGCTATAATTATTCTCTAGACAGTTTGTATTGCAAGTAATCTTTGTTTTTCTAAAATCTCATTAGTCTGATTCTTAGTTAATTGTAGCTTTGAATTTAGCTTGACAATGTACATATTTTTTAGCAACATGGAAATTATTGAAAATGTTAATGTATAGAAGTTGAATCCACTCTTTGAAACTATGAATTTACATGTTCTAGAATCTTCACCTAAAACTCAAATCAGAATGTGGGTCACATCATCCAGCCACTCACAGCTCATGCAGGTTTAGAAAGTTTGCCAGCCACCTTAAATGAACCAAATCAGTTTTAACAAAATGCACAAGATCATCAGTAAAATCATGTGTATGATATACTTAATTATCTTCTCATTTTCAAATGCCAGATCTCAGCTGTTCAAATCATCACAATAGATAATGCTTTGCAAAAGAAATTATACAGTCAGGTGTGGTGGCACACACCTTTAATCCCAGCACTTGGGAGGCAGAGGCAGAGACAAGCATATCTCTGGGAGATCACGGCCAGCCTGGTCTATATAGTGAGTTCCATGTCAGATATGACCATAGAAGATCTTGTTTCAAGAAGACTAGATAGATAGAGACATGATAGATAGATAGATAGATAGATAGATAGATAGATAGACAGATGATAGATGACAGAGAGAAAGAAAGAAAGAAAGAAAGAAAGAAAGAAAGAAAGAAAGAAAGAAAGAAAGAAAGAAAAGAATCTGTATGCTTACATGTTTCTGTTAGGATTTAATTTAAAATTGTCATTAGCTGATATTTGGCACTTGGAAAAAATTCAATAATATCCTTGGCAAACAATGGCTGACTACAGACAAGTCACAAAATCTTTCCTCCCTAATCTAAAAGGACATAAGTGAAACCGTGGCTTATTCTTCCACTAGCCCATCTCAACTGTGTCCAAAACTCAGTCCCCAAAAACATAAGATATGAAAACGCCTCAACCTCAACCTATAAAAACAGGATAAGAGAATGAGATTTGTCTAAACATAGGAGTGCTGTCCCTCAGAAAGTAGTTAAAATGTTCAGTGCCGGCTATACCAGAAAAGCACCAGCCCCAGCCTGCCTCTTAGCCTCTTTAAACGCAATCTTATCAAAGTAGGCTGTACAAAGGCCCCATTCCTCAGCCACAAGGCAGAGAGAAGGGAAGTAATGAAGAACATACCCGTGTTATAAAGGCACAAACTCAAATGCCAGAAAAAACATCCCATAGGCCCACACATGGGATGACACAAACAAATAACAAGAATATGAACAAGAGAGGAGGCAAGCAAACAGAAAGAAATATCAGGAAAATACATGTTGTTCAACTACATAAAAAAAGTCGAAAGAAGAGAAAGGAGAGGAAGGAAACAGGGAAAGCAGAGAGGAAGCAGGAAAGGAGGAGAGGAAGGACAAAGGGAGGAAGAGCCATGGATGGAGGGAGCGAAGAACTGGAAAGAACCAATAGTAATGCCACTGTATCAGTTTTTACGTGAAAGGCAGTCACTCATAAATCAGTAAATTACACGCAACAAAAATATGAGTGATAACCCAGAGTAAAATTAAAACTGTAGGGAAACAAAAAGCAAAACATATCCTAAGTATAAGACTAAAGGACCAAAACACAATGAAAATCAGAAAGAAATAAGGCAGAGGTGAAAAAGTCAATCTCTGTCACAACAGAGTGTGGTCATGAAACAACAGTACTACGAGAAGAAAATCCACATGAAAGGTTGAGTGCTTGTAGACCGGAACCAGCATGAAGAACAGACCGTGCTGAGCCCGAGAGAGGTGCTGTGATCACTGGAACAACTTTCTAACTGAGCATGTAATATTTTAGATCATTCACATTGCTTTGCATTTGTTGGTATATTTAATTCACACCTATTATGATTTTCTTTATTTTGATCATTAAATAATCTAGAGGAAACATAAATGATTTACTTAGAGATGTAACATTTGACCTCTAAATCTAGGACTCAAATTCAGGCATCCAGATACCAGCAGCAATGCCCTCGCCATTCTTCATGTACTGTGTAAACACCTGAAGCAAAAAATGTGAAAAATAATTATTGAAAAGAATGCTGCTGAATATATAGAGGCATACAAGGGCTTATTGTGATTAAGGAAACACCAGTGCCAACAAATTATAATGGGACACTGTTGGGCTAAGTCATCAAGTTTGAGGGTAAATATGTTCTGAGATTTGAGTCTGGACACATGGTGTCACCTCCACCAGAACAGACACCAGATGGACCTTGGAGTTAATGCAGAATGGCACTCTGTACTGAAAAACGTGAAGCTTGACTACAGCATGCTGAATGAAGGAGACATGAAAGAACTCAGGGGCCATCTCTGAGGATAATGGTAACTCCCGAATGCCATAGTTAATAAAAGACAAAGAAAGAAAACTGTAAACTGCGCAGAGGTTAGCCAGGCACACTCTTTTAGGCAAGAACACGTTTTATGAGACCTGGACTTGCTAAGTTGAGGTCTTTCTGGCCTCAAACTCATGGTCTCCTGACTCTGCTTCCTTGGTGCTGGGGTTACAGGAAGTACAACCACACCTGGGCTTTTCTTTGTCTTTGTCTTTTAATAATAAAACTAGCATACTTGGAAAGCTACTCTGTTCATCTGCACATGCTACTCCTGTAATACTGGCCTGGCTTCCATATATCAGCCTGGATAAATGTAGGAGAAATACCTAGAGAATGAAGTAAAAGGAGTATCGCGGGCACCACGGTGACAGAGAATTCTGCATAGCAACTTGTAATAAATGCCTAATGAGACGTCTGCTCCATTTCTGTTACTCAGTTTTAAAGCGCTTCTCACTCAGGGAATACTCGAATTTCTCTCTTTTATGTAACAAAAGTGTGAACATAAGCCTTTTCCTGTTCTTATTTTCAAAATATCTCTTATTGTTACACTAGACAGTTTAAAATATGCTTTTTATATTGCCCATGGGTAGTTTTCTTTTTCAGAATCCAGACAATCTGTCCAGATTATTGTTCTTTGTCTGGTTCTATGTATATGTAACTGGAGCATAAAATGTGTTTTGGTACTATTTTTCCTAACACTTTCCAAAAATAGCATCAAGATATAAAGTCTAACAATTAGGCAGAAACAGAAATGATTAAATCAGTGGTGGGCACAGGCTGTTTACATTCAGGTGCCCTGAACTGAAGACCTGCCTCACACTGTGTTCCTCTCCCTACAATGTAGTCTCAAGAGATGAGCTGGCTCAGCATTTTTGCTGACTGCAGTTCATAGCAAACAGAACATCATTAATGGTGAAGGAAGCATTAGAGCATTAGACCATCTTTAATGGGAAAGAAGTTTGGAATCAAAGATGATCAGTACCCATTTATCAAAGAGTTACCCTTAGAAATACGGCAATGTTGAAAACAATCAGACCACTAACACCATGTTAGTAATCAGTGCATTCAATTAGAAGCCAAAAGGAATAACACAGTAATAACTGACAAACTGTAAAGCAAGTGTACATTAATAACTAAGGTGCAAAAGATCCTAGGTGTAACCTGGGCTCACAAACCACTGCTTTTATTTTTTTAATTATTAAATTCAATTTACATATTAAAATGTATGCTTAATCAGTACCTTTAATATACCATGATGATTCAGAAATAATTTCAAACAGAAGAAATATGAAGTTCTTTTTTTTTTTTTCTCAGCTGTCCTGAAACTCACTATGTAGACCAGGTTGACTTTGATCTTACAGAGATTCACCTGCCTCTGATCCTGAGTGCTGGAACTAAAGTGTATGTAATCATGCCGAACTATTAAATTCTTTTTATATACTTTTTATTTTTATTGAATTTTTCTGCAATATATTTTTATCATATTTAGATCCCCTCTCCTATCTAAACTTCCTCTTACTGAGCTCCACTTAAATTAATTATATATGTGTGTGTAATATATATAGATATATAGATATAGATATAGATAGATAGATATAGCCTATGGAGTCTAATTTATGTCCCCAAATGTCCTTTACTGTGGATTCTTCCACTGTAGCCTGGTTGACCTAGAGCCACACTCTTGAAAGAGACCAGAGACCGACTCTTCCCCTTGGAGAAGACATCAGGCAGGGTTGGAGATTCTTCCCCTCTTCCCCTAGACAATGCTAAGATTTTGTCTATTTTGGGCTTACATGAGGTTTGTGCTTGCTGTCATCATTACAGAAAACCACAACTGGCCAAAGGTGTAGAGGACGGCAGACTGATCATTCCTGAAGAGGACACCTATGCCAAACTTCTGCTCTTATGGCTCAGGAATCATCAGGAAATAGGGGTTGAACATCCATACATAAGGAGGACCATAGAGAACAGAGTTTTTCAGACAGTCAGTCAGTTACTCATATGAACTCCAAACCACTGGTTTTTAATGATCTAGGATTATCTGTTTATTCCTCAGAGAAATAATTTATATTTCCAGATAAATGGCAGGAACTGAAAATAGACAACGTTTTAACCATAAATCTATGTGGATGTGGAGGACAGAAATGGAAAAAGAAGTTTCTAGAGATGGAACCCAAATATGGAAAATCTCTCAAGCCTCTTAGCGTTGACTTGAAATGGAAAGACAAACAAATGCTCTATTAGAATTTGAGGGTTTTTATTGAGAACTGAAGATTCAGAGTGTAAATATAAATGTTTCTACAATTTTTGTGAATTATAATCTTTCTCAAATGATTAGGATAAAAATAAGTATTAACAAATTATCAGGATGATTCACATTTCTGTCTCTTTTATTGAATCTGCTTATTTTCATTTCAGTGTTATTTTAGGGATAACAGTTGTTGCCCACAATGGTCCAACTCATATCTTCTTAGAAGGTGAAAGAGCTGCTATTAGGTCACTTGTTAATGATGTGTTTCAGAAAACCACTGCATCGCATCATAAATTTGTTTTTAAGTGCTATAAATAGAAGATGATCATGAAAATCACTGAACAGAATAATAGCATTTAAACATTTGTGAAAGAGTAGTTGCTCCTCAAGAAATGCTACAATAATGAATTCATTAAATCTTCTTAGAATAAAAGGAAACTGGAGGGAACATTATAGAAGGAAGACTTACAACATCCTGATTTTTTGTAAATTGTTACACACCCAAAATTGATGTTGCAGCTTATTGTGTTTACTTTGGTGTAGAATTTTGAGACTATGAGGTGTTCATCACTTTTTCCAAGCATACAACTTACAAAATTGCCAAATCTGGCATATATATATATGTATATATATATATGTATATATATATATATGTGTGTGTGTGTGTGTGTGTGTGACCTTTTATATCCTACAATGCCTCTATTAATGATTTGATGACAGTGTAGCAGAATATAAGGACATTAATTTTAATCTCCTTAAACATTAAGATATAGACTAAACATTATTGCAACTTAAGAAGTTAGAAACACACAGCAAATACTGTAGCGAAGTACTCTCAATTTTAAAAAGATTTTGAATTTTTTATCGATAAGAAATGACAGAATGATAGACATATTCAATCTAATTTAGAAATACATGATGTATACATGTATGAAATATCATGTATTCCATTAATTTTATGATTTAACCTAACAGCAAAAAAGAAATTCAATTAAGAAATAAGATGTTTAAAACAGAATTTAAACATTTTAAAAGACAATAATATTTAAAATCATTATGAATAAAATATCCAATAACAAAGCCTCACGGGATAATGCTGGAAAGAAGAGAGAGCATCAGTCTGGAAAGAGAGCAATGGTAACCCACGGGGCATGCAGGTTTGTGGGGGGAGCAGGGGAAGAGTGTCTGTGTTCCTGAAGTATTCCAACAATTCTTTATACAGGAAAGCAGACAAGGGAAATTTGAACTGATTTTCATAAAATTTCAAAAGCAGCCACTCAAGACAGGGCCTACTGAATATACGTGATACCGTAAATGCTGGTTACTGGGATCACTTTAGGACCCAGTATTGTTTTTCAACTAGTAGTTTTATGTCAGTTGAAAAGATAATTAGGCAGGGAAATTCATAGACTTCTAACTTGTCTATATAAGAGAAAATACATGAAATAGTTTAAATATGTAACAGTATTATTTTATTCACAGCTATGTTTTGTCTTCCAGTTCTTTGCAAGAAATCTATTTCTAATTTATTTTCATAAGAAAGTTTTCTGCTATATGTAACTATTTTACTCTACATTCATTTTGTTAGCTCAGAGTCATATATGAACTTTAAAGTTCATACTCAACTTGTGTAACATAATTGAAGTCTAAGGAGGTGACTGGGACAATGCTGCAATCTAGGGCAACAGACACTCCCCCTCAGTATAGTCAAGAGTGTAGGGAAATCACCTTGATAACTCTCCAATTAGAACATATTATACAGAAAATTGAAGCTTGAAACATGTTTTCAAACCATTTAGTATACATCAGTCAGGCAAATAAATTTAAATTCTCTGAAGAATGCAGTTAAACGTTAATTTTTAGAAGATGCTTTAAAATAAAAATTACAACAATGTTAAATACTTTCTTTCAATGTGTATTATAATCAATGTTGTGTAATGATACAGAAATTTTATCTTGAAGGTCTGTTACAAAATACCAATAAAATATTAATATATTTAATTGTACTGATGTCCAAATTTAAGTAAGCAGAGAGTGGTCTAATGCCATTTTTTACAAACAAATAAATGAGCCAACACCAGCAAATGCTATTCAGAGGAGACCATGGCCAGAAACATACACAATGAATAATTAACAACAGAGTAGAATAATTAGACTATTTAGAGAGAGGGATATAGTCAATTTATATTCATTTATTTTGTGAATATTTATTGAATTCTTCCTCTCTCATGAATATCATTTTATAAGCTAGTCATGTAGCAGCAAACAAAACATTGTCTGGATAGAATTTACATGCTAGCAGAAGACAAAGATAATTAAAAATATAATTTAGTATAAAATAGAAAATCATGTTAACATTTTGGACTAACTAAAATTTGATCATGCTGAAGAGCAGAGGGTATTATTTTAGTTTGTATTAGGCTGCTAACACAAAGTACCACAAGTCAGGTAATACCCAATGAAAGCCAATGAGCTTTCCTTAATATTTCCAGAGGAACCAACACCCAGTAAGGGTGGCTTCTTGAATCTTCCCAAGAAAGAAAGCAAAAATATGAGAAAGCAAGAGGGGACAAATTAATCTTTGTAAAGAACCCACTGCTTCAATAAAAACATTAGTCCGCAGTGGCTAAACATTCCTTACCTAACTTCCACCAAAGGTTTCAGCTCCTACTACCACAACAGCAAGTCTAGGAAGAGACTAACATTCAAAACACATTTATGTTAATCTAGGTTAACAGATTCTGACAACAGAGCAGAAATCTAAATGAAATGCTTCATGAATTGCTTATTCCATTTCTTTTACTATAATATTTAATAGAATAAATCAAAAGAAACCAGACTACTAATGGCATGCATTACTTACAGTGCCCGTTCAATTAACGCAAACAGGAGGACAGTAATCATCAGTAAGCTAAGGTAAAGCACACTAATGACTACCATGCTAAAGGTCTCAGCCTTTATCTGGTGTGCTCCTTGCTGTTTGTCAACTTTACACTAGAGTCACCTGGGAAGAGGGACCTTAAGTGAGAAAGTGGCCTGTGAGCATTGGTGTTTTCTTAGCTGTGGATTAAGGTGGGATGGTCCAGCCTACTGTGGGCCTTGCTATCCCTGAGCAGGCAGGCCTGGGCTGCATAAGAAAAGAGGCTGGGGAGCCAGGGGAAGCAAGCTAGTAAGCAGTTTTCCTCAGGGTCCCTGCCCTGGGTTCCTGCCATGCCCTTCCTCCTGGGTTGTAAAGTATAAGATTAAATCAAACTGGCACCGACCTGGAAGAGGCATGTCTACTGGCTATCTTCCTTAATATTGGAAAGTGATGTGCACACTATCAGAGCAGAAAAGTAATCATCAGTCTCACCCGGCTCTGAACCTGGTGAGTTACAATCGTGTCCGGCCTGGCAAGTATGCCCACATGTACAATTGTGGTACAAATATCATGGGAGTACCCAAATACTTTCTGATTTAAGACATGCTTCATAAGACGCAATCCATAATTGGCACCATGCCAGGGGAAAGAACCTCGAGCTAGACAGATCATATGTCTTATGTCACAACCTGCTACTGTTATTCTGCTGAAAAAACATAATATTTTAAATTGACTACTAATGACCAATCATTACGCATAGATGAGTGCATCACTCAGTCCTCATCAGAGAAATTTCCTTTTGCAGTAGATGTCAGTTAACACAGAGGCCCAGAAATACTCAATTGGAGAGAACAAATGACTACTTCTGGAAGAATGCCCAAGCATTCAGAATAATATAAGAAATAGGTCGAAGGAACTTTTTAAAATTGTATTTTGGAACTGACAGAGCTCACCTGTTATTTGTCTTCCAATAATCACAACACTGAGGGAAATCTGAGCAGTGGATGCCTCATGAACATCTGAAGATTCACTAGTGGATTGATGAACAGTTGTTCCAGATGAAAGAACAATAGCTCGGATATCACAGTGTGTTAGCAGATATCTCTCGTGCTGTTCTGAGGCAGACAAGACATTTGTAACATGCCTAAAATAGTCACAAGAAAATGTCCTCATCAAACCAAGTGTTCCTGAACTCAGGATAGGGCTGCTACTAGGAAATCACATGTTTATCATCTTCCGCATTGAATCAAGATGGGAGAGCAAAGCAGACACTTTGTAGGGATTCATAATGAAGAATCAAATGGCAACAGGAGAAATTATTACTTACTATTACATATATATAATAGTCACATAAGCTATATGTTATATATTACAACAGAGTTAAATTTTAATTACTGGATAAAATGCTGATTTTTAAATTTATTTATTTATCTTTATTCTATGTGTATGACGGTTTTGTCTGCATGTTTTAAGTATACCACATGCATTAAATGTTGTAAACATTGTGTACTTAATATTTTGCATGAGTATTAGATTGTCTTAACTCCAATTATCTTGCTTTAAATTCTTCCTTTTATTATAATAAAAATGACACTGATATACAACTTTGCATCTTTTAAAAATGTGTATATGCTTAGTTATTGGTTCTGACAAATTCTGATGAAGAAATTAGAGCTCAAATTTGATCAGTTTTGATCCATTGTTACATTCTAGGCTTTATTTAGTCAATTGTTCTCTGAATATTAAGCAATGATAGTAATTATTTAAGCTACAGTTCATGGTAGATAGAAAAACCTTGTCAGTGTATATGATCTCTCAATAGGCAGTATTTTCTGAGTTAGTATGATTGTAAAGCAGTTAGCCTTCAGCAGTTTCCTGCTACAACTGTCCATATGGTTCCAGGTAAGAGCCTGTGATTATATAAGAAATTTATAGTAATTTGTCACAGAACAGCACGAGAGATATCTGCTAACACACTGTGATACCCGAGCTATTGTTCTTTCATCTGGAACAACTGTTCATCAATCCACTAGTGAATCTTCAGATGCTCATGAGGCATCCACTGCTCAGATTTCCCTCAGTGTTGTGATTATTGGAAGACAAATAACAGGTGAGCTCTGTCACTGCCTATGTTACATAGTAACTACGCTACAGGCATGAGATGGGTGTGTGATGTCCCCTAATGGATAACAATTGCAAAGCTCTAGGCACAAGCATAAACAATTCTTATCTTTAAATATTCGTAAATCCTGTGCTGTTCTGGTAGCAGGAGAAGTAAGTATCCCTGTTACTCATTGGTTCTGACTCTGGTTCACTTGGTCTGCAGTGTTCTTCAGTGAGAAAGACAAAAAAGCTAATATGAGGAGGTTGCCTCTGTATTGTGTGTGCTCTCATAGGCCACAATACATAGTCCATGGACTCTGAAGACACAAGAAAGAAATGTTAGCTGGAATCCAGCAAATCCTGTCTGTGTAGATAGAGAGATCATAGTTAGATAGATAGATGATAGATAGATAGATGATAGATCAGTGATAAGTCATAGAGGATAGGTGGTTGATAGATGATCGATGACAGAACTAGAATGATAAATGATAGTTAAATGATATGTGATAGAGAAAGATAGGTAGATAGATAATACATTCACATATAGATGACAGATAGAAGAATGATAGGTGATAGATGATTGATAAATAACAGTGTAAGATATACACACAAGCATTATATTAAAGCATTTCTTGTTAGAAACTTTAAGTCAAACTTGGATTTATTTCTGCTAATTGCATAAAAATGTGTGCATGTTGATGCTTCTGAGCATGTTATAGTTCATCGAGTTTCTTAAAAGTTCTTTCGCTCTAGTATTAATTATCTTATTCACTAATAAGGTAGATACTTATTGAATATTAGTTGTGGGTCAAGCACTATTTTATTGACTGTTTTCACATGCATTTTATAAGCTACTTGACTATAAATAAAAGCCACTTAATGCTTAGTTTTTGATGAATATGTGAGTGATCTTTATTGTTTCATTTTCAAATTTCATCATAAAAACAATTTCCAAGAAAATTGTGAATGTTATGAAATTACATAGTTATGTTTCCAGGGAGTGAGTTCTTGACCAAAGATTTTGTTAAAAGAAATCTCCAGCTTTGACTTGCTGCTACTCACAAATAAATTCCTTGGATTTAATTTAATTTTTAATTAATTCAAATTCAAATTAAATAAATCATGAAAACAAGATTTTACTAAGCAACTCAATATGTTTTAAGGGTTTTTATGCTGCAAAATGTGTATTTTTAAAGTAATCATCTAAAACTAAGAATGACTTTTGAAGAGATCAAGATTTGAGGTCACCATGTTACAGGAGTAATTCTTTGATTTTGAAATACGTATTATTTTCTTCTTCATTGTTTCTAATATCAGATTTACTTTACACAGTGAGTGAGTGATGGGCTGTTCCATTGAAGCCAAGGGCACTTTTCCAATCCTGTCTGTACACAGATGATGACCAACATGTAGATACTGGAATCTCAGCTCTGGAGATAATCTTCCTTCTGCACTTAATTCTTCTACTGTCTTTTCTCATTTCTTTTGCCATTTGAAGCATCATCCCTCCTCCCCCACCTCTATGATAAGGAGTTTCCTTGGGGCATTGATGAGGTGTTCAAAGTACCTGGATGTCCTGGTAACATTTCAGCTGGTCCTCAAAGAGGCTTCTTGCTTTTTAGCTCCCTACTCAAAGTAGCCAGTCTAATAGCTATCAATGAAGGAGCTAAAAGGCTCCTTCCAACAATTTATGTTATTTAAGGAGAAGCAAAGCCATTAAATAGTGTTCAGTTGTCTTAGGCTAAGCTAACCATCGCATTCTAACACTATCTAAAACTGCATTCTTCCCCATCAAGTACATTCAGCACTCTCATGGGAGTGCTCTGGCTAGGTTTCTAGGGTTGTTTTGTTTTGCTTGTTTGCTTGCTTGCTTTATTAGCTTGCTATAACATAGTAAGTATAGGCCGGTGTGCATGATTTTACAGATATCTTCCATTAACAAAAATGCCCTAAGTCTCTGGAGTTAAAAGTAAAGTACTGGAACTTCATTCTCAGTTTCCTCTGCTGTGATTTATTGATGAATCATAAAAGTTACAATAAGCCAGAGTTGAATAAGAAGTACCCTAGTTAATTTCTCATCTTTGTGACTAAATACCCAGTGAACCACTTACAGGACTAAGGATCTATTTTGGTACAAGATTTGAGGGTCGGTCTATCATTGTGGAGAGAGCATGGTGGCCAGGGTGACTTTCAGGAGGGCAACAAGAATGTGAGTCATAGTACTTCCTCACATCTTCATGGACCAGGACTCAGAGACAGGGCAGGGAGGAATCCAGACTGTAAGCCTCCAGTCTCACTCCCCTACAGCCTCTGGTGTGGATACTGGAACCTCTGCTCTGGAAATGATCTTCCTTCTACACTTCATTCTTATGCTGACTTTTCTCATTTTATTTTGTTTGTTTGTTTGTTTATTTTTGTTTGTTTGTTTTTTGTTGTTTTTTTTTCTCCACTTGAAGTATCATTCCTATCTGCTTCAATTAGGCTCCAGGCTTCAAAAGTCCCGCGACCTTCCAGAACAGCACCAGCAGCTGAGAAACATCTCACATTCGAACCATGACAGGTACGATTACCATCAGGGTTTTTCATTTAGCTTCAAATATACACATTAACATTTGGATTTCAATCATTACTTTAATAGATGACGGTAAAATACCCCATACTGTGAAGACAAACCACACAAGCACCACTCTAAGCAGCTTCTGTGCACACAAACATGTACAGGCATGCACACAAGTATGAATACAGAAAACTCAAGGTCAGTACAAAGAAACTGAGTCCGATGTCAAATTCAGTTCCCCTAGTCAGATCCCGAAGTGCAAAATGCAGACTTTGTTCTCCCCAGCTGTAATCCCGGGTGCTTCCACGTAGGGTCTTAGTCATGTGGACTAAACAAACAAAATCCAAAGACATGTATCAAGACTCCAAATCAAGTGTCAAGTCTTTTGCCAAGAGTATCAAACTTTCTCACAATGTGTTTTGTTATAACCCTGATAGAGTCATGCGAAGCAAAGGCCATTTCATGAGAAGCACCTTGGATTTCAGTCCCAGACCTGAGGAGTTTCATGTTAAAGTAAGAGCCGAAGTGATATACATTTTCTTGCACAACAGAAGCTTGTATCGAAGCCACAGGAAGTACTCAGTAAACACCCACTGACAAGAAAATGGAGTACAAACCTTGATCTCTACAAACACTATTTCCCCCCCACCCCCTCTCTCTCTCTGGATGTACACATGTGAACACTGAACACCTGTACAAAGATCTCAGGTCAAAGTCAGATGTCTTTCTCAATTCTCTCCACCTGCCATTTTGTGTTTTCAGAAATACTTGAAGATTCAGTGCATAACTGTCAAAAGGTATTTAAGTCTTTTTTTTTCAGTTTAATACATGAAAACTTATGATATGTACTTCCTGAAAATAATTTGTTCAACTGAGCTGTTGAGAATGGAAAAAAAATGCTTGCAACTTTTAAATATGGAGATTTGAGCATATCATTTGATCAATAACTTGCAAAGGGATGATTTTTGTGCAATTTCCTCACAAAAACAGAGAAGTTTACTGATTATTGTGCTATTTCATATATGAACAGAGAAGATTTTATTTCACAAAATATGGTGCTGAAACATATTAGCCTGGATTGTTCTCCCTTCTGCAATTCCCATTAAACAGAATTCAAATAACTAGTTCACGTAGAAAGTGCAGCATCTGAATAAAGTTAACAGAACAGAACAGGTTCACAGAGCATAAACTCCATAAAACCTGCTACTATATATGAACATACCTTGACAGTTTCCTACCTCCACCTGACCTTTGAGACAGGATCCCTCCCTGAATCTGGAGCTCAGGGACTCAGCTAGACTGTGTGGCCAGTGGATCCTAGGATCCTCTTGTCTGCACCCCAGAACTGGGATGACAGGTCACAGAGCTAACTTTGTGTAGGGATGCTCCGGAACCAAAGTCAGGAACTTGTGCCTGCACCCTAGCACTTTATCCATTGAGTCATCGCCCAAGCAGCAAATGTGTGCTTATTAACAAAGTTATAAAATTGAAACCAAGAAAAATATGACAATTCCACAAAATAATTAAGTAGTCACATTTTAAATAACTAATGCTTGCTTTCCTATACTATTGAATAAATATTATCAAAATATTGGTTAGAAATTACACACTATGAAACATGTTTGTAAGTTACTGAGTATGCATTTATACTTGAGAACTGGATACTTATAAATTACCTTGGCAATTTGAGATATTAATTTTTTAAGCATCACTTAGTGAATGTTAAGGTCTTCTGAACTTAGATCACATTGTGCTTGTTTTTGTTCTTTACAGAAAAAGCAAGACAGATTTACAAGTTTTATGCTCCATTAAACTAAGGTAAGATTCTTCTCATAGTTTAGAACTAAAAGTTTTCAGTATATTATTTAACCTCTCTGTTTCTTTGTTCATTCACTTTGAAATTTAACTCAACATACAATTTGTCAGTGTTTTGAGGTCTCCAAACCCGAAATGTAAAATCAAAGCAAATCTGACTCCATCTTGTTAGAAAAAGCCTCTGCCACATAAGCAGAAATTCTTTCCCACCCTCATAGTTAAACATTCGCAAGGACGTGGCCTTCAGATAGCAGGTGGTTTTACAAAAATATCTTGTTTATGGCTTAAAGGGAGAACATAGAGTCTGGTCAGGGTGACTGAGGCTAAAATCAGAAATCCGAACAAGCCCAAGACCTTGTAGCATACTTTGGTAAGTACATTCCAGGACAGACCCACCAGTAAGAAGCCATAAGTTCCTTGCCACCTGTCGTTTGATATGAATAATCTTTGTACCCAATCACTGTAAGCTGCTTTCGTGCGCACGAGCTTTCTTAACCAATCCCAGCTTTTGACCCACCTCCCTTTGTTCCAATCCAATAAAAGAATTCCTTTCCCTTTACTGGGGCCACTGTCCTATCACCCGCTCCGTTGGTGTGTCAGACTGTGGACCGAGCTCGAGCTTGCAAATGATTTTTTTGTATTTGCATCAGATCTGGCCTCCGTGGTGGTCTCTGAGGGGACTCTGCGACCTGGGCATAACAGTTTGAAATCACTTTCTTCCTTGTTTTGTCTACATGGAAGTGAAGGTTTTCTTCTTGGAAGGCCATTATTAAAATACAGTGAATAAGAAAGATATGCCTTTATTCCCAGAACTCAAGAGGCAGAGGCAGACAGATCACTGTGAGTTTGAGGGCAGCCTGGTTGTACATAGCAAGTTCCAGGCCATCTGGGGCTACACAGGGACCCTGTCTCAAAGAAAACAGTTTAAGCTGAAATTCAATGAACAAATCTTATAACTTAGCTTAATGTTATAAGAGCACAATAGACTCCAGATAAAAATATTCTCAATATTTTTTTATTTTTTAGTTTTTTGTATATTCTACATACTAAACCTCTATCAGATATTTAGCCAATAAGGTTTTTTTTTTACAAATTCTGTAGATTCCCTTTTACCTCTAATGATGATATCCTCTGCTGTACAGAAGGTTTTTAGCTTCATAAGACCCTGTTTGTGTAGTTCTTAATAACTGTTCTCTGGCCATCCTATCTAGAAAGTCCTTTCCAGAGTCTGTAAGTTCCAGGGTATTCCCTGCTTTTCCCTCTATCAGATTCAAGTTACAAGATCTTCTTTTGAGGTCCCTGCCCCATTTGGAGTGGGGTTGTGTGCAACGTGAGAAATAAGGATCTAGTTACAGTCTTCTACATGCAGCTCTCCTGTCTGACCAGCATGTCTGTTGAAGATGCTGACAGTATGTGTTTTGGTCTCTTTGTCAAAAATCACGTGGCTACAAGTGCATGCACAAAAGTCTGGGAAAACCCATAAAGGTGTAGAAACTCATATGGGACCACGGAGGTGGTCATGACAGGCTAGAGAAAATGGAGTGCTCTACAGAGGGAATTGTAGATAATGGAGTAGGATGGGTAAAGGGGTGTAGAAAGGGAGGATGTCACAGAAGAGGGGGAAGGAGAGAGATAATTGACATACAAGGCCTTTTGAAAAAGTTATATGGAAATCTACTACTAAAGACAAATATTAAAATATATACATATTCCATATGAAAACCTTTAATAGTGGGGCATCAGTGGCCCTTCCAGAAACCGTAGGCTAACAAATGAAAATCCCAGTGCTAAGAATAGATTCCCTCTTTTGGAGTTGTTGACCAAAGTGTTTCCACAGCCCCTCAGACAATATGATTATTATCACTGTTCTTGGATACCCCCAGAGCCTGACCATAAAACCCTATTGCTTTAGGCACTACTTATGTGTTACAGAATAAGCAAGGAGAAATCAAACTGGTACTATGAAGTTTCATCCTTACTGGCTGCATTTTGTTGTTCTGGAAAATGCTATGCATGTTCTGCCAGAGAAATGTAAGCATCAGCCTTATCCAGCTGTGAACCCTGCGAGCTGCTGCAGGGATGACTGGTCTGACAAGATGTGTCTGCTGGTGCAACAGTGGCACAAATGTTATGTGCATAACCAACCACCTTATGATTGGATTTACAGCTTGCTTCATGAGATGGATCCCATACCTGCACTGTTGTCAGAACCAAGAACCTGTAGCTAGACATGTTATAGGCCATAGGAGAGAATGTACAACTATTATTATGCTACACAGACAGCATTAAACTGACTCCTAATAACATTTACTATACCCATAGATTAGTGTATCTCTCAGTTCTCACCAGAGAAATGTCTTCTTGCAGCTGATTAACATAGAGACCCACAGCTGGTCATTATTCTGAGACTAAGAGACTGTGGAATGTTCAGCCCTAAATGAGACACCTGTATCACACCCTTTCTCCCCAAGGCTCAGGGGTCATTGTGGAAGAGGGAACAGAAAGATTGCAAAAGGCAGAGGTGGTAGGTGATGCAAGGAAACCATGTGGTCTGGACACCATAGAGTAGTTGCACGTATGAACCTACAATTTGGGATGATGTTTATAAGATCTATGTGAACCCAAGCCAGACAAAAGCACAGCATGGATGGGACACGTGGGAATGAAGCTCCAGTCCTAGCTGAAGATCCACTGACAACTAACAGCTCCTAGGAGATGGACCAGACTCAAGGAGATAGAGCAACACCCAAGGGATTTTGGAGAACATCAATTAGAATCAATAGACTTTTTAAAGTAAAATGAGAGGACATGAAATCAGGAGGTTCCTTAATAAGATGTGGGTGTAGATGGGGTTGGAGATCTGGATGTGATCAAACTACTATGTATAAAATTCTCAAAGAATGAATGGAAAATGTCCATCTCTTCTTTAAAAGTCATTTGAAACATTTGTTTATTACATTTACTTTTAACTGGTACATTAAGTATATAACATGCATCAAGAAATGAAGGGAGTCTATTTCAGTATATTTTTAAAGCCATAGGAACACTTTCTCACAGTCCCTTCAGTACGTAATGGCCTATTTTAGCAAATAAACTTAAAATTAGATGCATTTATTCTGGAAAAAGAATAAGCAAAGTTTTTCTTGATCACAAAAGGAGAGAGATCAATTTTTAAAATGTTTTTATCCATTTGGAATCAGTAATGTTCATCCCACTCCTTCTGCACACACTTTAGGATCCTCATCCTATCTGCAGGATGTGTCCAGTGAGTTCCTAGACACCAGCTATCAAAGTGCGTCTCACTCCACATGGCAAGCTGATTCTACCACACTGTGCAGCAACATTACAATTCTGCTTTCATATTTGAGGTGACAAGGTCCATGCCAACAACATATTGATTTTATACTAAATTTACATGAGCAGTTGAAAGGGGGAACAGAAGACATCAACAGGATTAAAGGTTTTTGTTTTTTTGTTTTTTTTTTTTTTAGAACAAAATATCCAAGACAAAGTATGAAGCAGCAAAGGCATTTAACTACTGTTGAAGGGGCAACAGTTCCTTTCTTTCTGAGAAGCCAAGTCACTCTTGAGCTAAGCAAGCTACAGGAACTGCCTGTCTAATTGATTCTCACTCATTTGTCTGCTTTCAGAAGCATGTTAAGCTTGCATATAACTCTCCTTAGAGCACCAAAGACATGGGTGAATTCAAGCATACCTTGAATGAATTCACTTGGGGTTATTTAAAGGAGCATATGTGAGGATTACCTACAAAAGCATGGTCAAATTATAGATGGTTACACCACTGAAGAAATGCCCTTCCTCCTGAGCTTTAATTGCATGTATGTATATATTCTCAGAGATAGGCAAGGCCTCATGCATCTAGCATTGCTTTGTGAGCCCCTGTGCCCTTCAGACAGACTGTTAACTGACCCAAATCTGTGATGTTCTCGCTTGCTCAGATTTGAAGATAGTATGGCCATGTTTTATCGAGAACACAGAGTTCCACAACAGATGATTATTGATGTGTTAACTTAGTAAATCTGAAAAATATTCAAGTAGACTCCATATAATGGCAAGTTATTTCTGTATGCTGAAAATATCCATGTTAAATTATCTCAAAATCTGTTTCCCTAAATATGACTTTGAGAAAACATTCAATCACATAATTTTTCCAGCAAGCAATTTAAGCTTCATAGACAGCAGGGACATTTCTAAATTTGTCCATCTTCAGAACAGACACACTGCAACTGTTAGCTCATAAAAATGTATAATGTTTAGAAAAAGTCTCAGATTAAACTTTAAAAAATGATGAAAGTGTATCGGTGTGTTCCTAAGTATATTACTGGAATTTAGTACAGAAATTAAAGTCAAATGCTGTTTAATGTGATGTTCCTTTCTGTTTTTTCTTTCTTTCTTTTTATAAATACCATTGGATTTTTAGTGGCATTAAATAGAATTTCAGCAAACAGCTCTGCTCTTGGCTTCAAAACTGCTTTCTTTTCTATAATTTTTTTCCTTTCTGCTGCATCAAAACACCTCATCAAAATTTCTTGAGGAAGGGTTTATTTGGGCTATAGTTCCAGGGGTTCCATAGTGCAGGGGAGTCATGGTCACAGGGATATGCAGATGCTGATCACGTTGTGTGTTCAGTTTCAAAGCAGAGCACTATGAATGTTACTGATCAGATCCCTTTCTCCTTTGATTCATTCTGGGACCTCAGTTCATGAAATGCTGTGACACCTATTTTGGGAAGTTCCTCCCACTTCAGTTAATCTGATCTAGAACATCTCTCACAGACTTGCCCACAGATTTATTTTCATTGTGATTATAAATCCCATCAAACTGACTATGGAGATCAATCATAATAAAGCCACTATCTTTCCAATTTGATACCAAACTATATCATATAAGATTCTAACTTTCCAAACTTCGCCCCCATAAACTCATGGCCACCTCCTAAAGCAAAAGGCATTCAGTCCAACTTCACATGCCCCCAACTGTGTTCAGAAATTCCATTAAAGTTCAAATGTCCAAGTTCCATCTGAGAATCCAAGCAATCTCTTAGCTATGAGTTCACAGAAAATTAAAAACAAATTATAGACTTCTAATATACAAAGATGCAGAATAGTCATTCTCATTCCAAAATGGAGGAAAGCAAGTATAGTAAGGAAAGACTGAGCCAAAGTAAAACCAAAACCCAACAGAACAAAACCAAAGCATGCAGCTCCATGTGCAGAATCTGGCATGCATGGTGGAATAATTTTGCCTCCAAAGTGTTCAGGTAGTCCTGCAGCACGAAAGCTCTTCTCTTGGTCTGCCTCCATTTCAAGTCTGCAGCTTTTTCCAGTGTATTATGATGACCCATGGTCCTGACATCTCCGACATTCTAAGCTCTCTGTTACAACTTACGGTTCACCTTCAAAGCTTCACACTGTGGTCACCTCTTATGCTTCACCTTCAAAGCTTCACACTGTGGTCTCCCAGAGCCTCCCATGCTGCTCTACTGGCCTCGGCAGGTTTTTTTGAACGTGTTGAACAAGACTGTACAATATTCTGCATGCCTAGTAAAGCGATACCTTATGGACAAAGCTGCTGGGTTCTGTGACCAGTTTAGAATGTCCCCCGCCCCTTGGGCCACAGTTGCATTGACTTTTGTATGTCTTTCAGATTGGCTCTGAGGAAACACTGTAAGTTGTCACAGGATGGAGCCTTCCATGGGTGTGTGCTTGCTCCCAGAGGCATAGTTCTCTTATTCCAGGGCTGAGCCCCAGCTTTCTCTTTAACAGCACTAATCTTTTTAAACACTTACTGCTGCTTTCCAATATGCTTTGCTACTAACTCAAATCTTTCTCGCACTCTTTTCTTTGCCAAATTGTACATTTTCCCATATTTCTGCACCGCTCTATGCTCATCTGAGAGTGTTAGGAATGGGAGCATAAGTCACCAGCTACTCTGCTTGAGCCCCTCTTGAGATCCCCAGTTTGTATCCTCCTTTATCATCATTGCCTGTGCTTAGTCGACTGACTCCGAAGAGTCTTACAGAATCACATGACTGCAATAGCCTGTATATCTGTCCATCAGGACCATGTTCCTGCTCTGCACCACCAGAAGAGTCCCTTCTGCCCCTCTCCCAACCCCATGATGACCTCTCAGCAGGAAGCATTTGAACTGACATACAGGCCCCCAGCCCAATCTATTCCTCTTCAGAGTCTGGAATGAAGGGGGATTGTACAAAAATACCCTGACCATCTGTAGATGGTCACCACCATCCCTACTGACAGACTTGTGGGAGCATTGTTAGACCCTATTTCTACATACAGTCCCAGAATGCAATCTACCAATCATATAGCAACCCCTATTCTTCAAACAAGTTCCTCCATCCTTATCAAGGCAATGCAGCCCCTAAGCCCTTTATAACCACCAACTCCCATAACTGTCTCAGCATAGGAACATACTTAAAATCTCCTGCCCCTTGATCAGTGTGGCTACTGTGCCAATCCCACAGGATGATCCTGCCATTATTTGCTAATAATGAAGGTCAATTTGCATTGTTGAGGTTGGATGCTTTCACTTCTATCTGTGACTCCTGTTCCTAACAGAAAGCAGCAAAAAGTAACCACCGTACAGTACTGTTACTGTTCTGTCTTGAAATGTCTTCCACTAAACCGTAAGTCCATTCTTCAAAATTCTGCTTCGCTCATTTCTCAGGACAGAGGAAAAAATCTCATGAATAGGGCCTCAACTGTCCAAATTTTGCGGAGTTTTTGTTTTCTGAAATCTGACTAGATGGTCCATTAAACTTTACTGGGAACGTGCTAGAGCATTTGCAGTCCACAGCTGCAAACCTCTTCATTAGTCTTTCAGATCGCTGCCAAAAGCCTAAGAAAGGTGTATCAGTTTTATCACAGCAAGAACTCCATTCCCCGGTATCAGTTAGTTACTTTCCTCATTTATAGGGAAAAATGACTGACTGACCTTATGGGGGGAAGGATTTATTTGGCTCACAGTTTGAGGTGATAATCCACCATATCAGAGACATCAAAGCAGCAGGAACTTGTACGGAAACAGAGAGCAATGAACACTCGTGCTCAGCTAGCTTTCTCATTTTCATGAGTCTAAGATGACAACTCTTGGAATGGTAGCGCCTACATTCAGAGGGATCGTCCCACCTCAGTTAATCTCACCTGGCTAATACTTCACAGATGTGCCCAGAGGTCATTCTAATCCAGATAATCCCTCAGAGGCTTGCAGAGAGTTTATCTACTAGTCTGACAGTCAGTGTTTACCATCATACTGGCTCAACAGGAAAATACTTGAATGTTTACAATACCTAAGTTTAAACACACATCTTATGTTTTAGGTAAAGAGTTATGCAGGTGTTGGGGGACAGAAAGCAAAGGAAGGGCAGTATGTATGTATATCATTTCCCCTGGTCATTTTTTTTTTATCTTTTGCAAGGAGACTTGAAACTGCAATATTCTCCCTACAATGAATCCTACATATTTCTGCTTCTAAATGACAAAGTTTAGTGGGTAATTTTCTAACAGCAGTACATTCTTTTCCATCAGCAATGTTTTAATAAAAACTCGTGTTATTGATGTATTTCCTTGTTTTCCCATTTTCAATGCATGTGAGATAATAGCTGCAGACACTAATGTACAATTCAGCACTTGCCAGTTAGGCAGACATGGTTCCAAACATAATTACTTTGTGGCATCTTGGCAAGCTCCTCGCCTTCAGGGAGCTCAGTGTTCTGGTTGCAAAGTAGAAATGTTTTAAAACGTAGACATATTGCTATTGTGCAATGGCTTAGACTGCATGGTACCAGGCGTACCAGTGACTATGTCCTTCTGCTTTACTTATTTATGTTTCTAATTCTCTAATGATGTATATGATTTTCAAATCACCTTCATCCTTAGTTTCCACTAAAGGATGTAAGTACCTGCAAAACTTAGCAACCACTCATACAGAAAAAAAAATAAAAATAAATCAGACAACTACGAGCTATAATTTTTATTTATTTTTTTGAGACATTTTCACAATGTAACTGAATTTCTTATGAAATTTGCAATTCTCCTGCCTTGGCATCTTAAATACAGTAATTTACATGTGTATACTAACATATCAAACAGTAACAACAGTTCCTTTCAAGATGGCATTTTAGAACCCACCACAGAGATAAGCCACTTTATAATTTAGGAGCAACAGGTGTTGATCATGCTCAAGAGACAAGTGTTTGTTTATTGCAGATAATGAAAAATGAAACTCTAACTACTAAGATCAGGATAACTTCAGAATTAAGGGCAGCTGAGGATGGAAAGAATTGGAAGAGGTTTAGAGCTCTTCCCAGCTTTTCCTTGTTACTGTCCAGATCTTTACATAGGAGAATGGGGGCTCCTCAAATTATGAATTAGTGACAGGCTTGGGAAAGGAGTGTAACAAATACTGAGGAACACATTAACCTTTTCTCTGTCCTTTGACCAGTGTTCACATTCTCTTGAGTAAATAGCAATACAAAAAGATCACAAGAACTGTTACTACATTTAAGAGATCCAGAAAAAGACATATGCATGTGTGCACATGTACACACAGAAATGCACACACACACACGCATGTGTGCACATGAACTACTAATCCCAGGGAAGGAAACCAGAATACCTACTGGGTCCAGAAATCAAGTTGGATGAGAGTTGTGGAAATGAGATGGTTATACTTTCAAGAATGAGCAACTCAGCTTTTGACTAAAACTGAATTTTAATCAGATCATAAAACAGTTCTCTGTCATCCTCAACATAAGAAGAGAGAAGGCCAAGTGAAAGAGCAGAGGAGCTAGAGTCATGGAACTCCGGAAAGACCTGTGCAAAAGGAGAGTCGTCACGGACCAAATAGTACAGACAAGCAGCCCAAAACGCTGTGAAGACGATCTAAATCTGCGAGGTGCGAGTCAGAGAGCAGGAGCCTGAAAGCCAGCGTCAGGCCTAGAAGAGACAAACCCTCACGTTAACAGCACTGCAAGTGAAAGAGGGGTCCCTGAGCACATACGGTGCCATTTCTACTGTCCTAAATAAACTGCCCAATCCTCAGCACAGAAAATGCGAGACTCATAGCGAGATGTAAAATAGTTGGTTTATAGGTCAGATTCCAACAGAGAAATGAACAGTAGGTAGAGAAATGAGCAAAGTCAGCAGAGATGAAAACCGTGGGGAGAATCAGTATCGCAATGGTGAACGAGATCTGGAATAAGGAAAAGCATCTGCTCTTATTGCTTTCCACGTGACACAGTAACAGAAGTCTTAGTCAGAAGAACCAGACAGAGGAGTACAATAAAAAACTTACAAATGGAGGTGGAGGAAGGGAAATCATACCTGCTTGTGGTTGATATGCTTCACTTGACGTACACAAACCTCAAGTAAATGACGATGAGTGAAGCTGTAGGATTCAAAATCACATAACAGAACTCAGTAATATTGTTACATATGACTAATTAAAGTTCTAAGAGAGAACTCATGAAATTATTCCATTCTTGACAGCAAGAAACAATACCTAGGAGATGGGAATTGTTGTACTTCTGTGACAGAAATTGACAAGAACTGTAAAAACTAGAAATATTTCTGTAGATATGTCACTTAGGACTGGGTATCTCTTACATGTATATTCTCTGCATGTGAACAGCTGCAACCCCCTGCATCTGTTGAAAAAAGAAGCTTCTTTGGTTAGTGGTGTATGGTATAGTGGTCTGTAAATATAAGGATCCATATTCAGCATGTGGTAAGAAATTTTATTTATCTAGAGAAATGACAGAGATTGGGTTTTCTCTAAGATCGATGACCTCCCCATCCATATTTATTTGGCTGTTGTTATAATGCTACCCATGAGTTCATGCCAATTGAGGTAGTTTTAAGGTCAGTTAGATAGCTGTTGTTTACCACAGACAACAATGCTACTACTGCATCAATAGGGGTTGTTAGAGCTGGGTTAGACCATTGATTGATTTCTAGAACTTATGAGCTAAACTTCAGATAAGAGGCTTCCAGGTCAGTTCCTGCTCTGCTCAATTGCTCCAAATCTTGTGTCCAAAGTTTGTTCTGTCTTCAGCAGTAGGGTCTTATTGTCCAGTTCTAGGAGATAAATAAGAGCTCTGGCAATAGACTGTTATTTTGGAAGTCTCTTGAACCACTCTTGACCAACCACTCAAAGGATATACATATGCACTCATGTTCAGACAGCATATGTATCTTTCACAGGAGCTTCTGGTGCCAACACATTTCAGTCTGGCTTCCCAACCTACTCCCCAAGATCATTTATCTCTATACCTAGAGCTCTTGGAACATAGCAGAACAGAGGCTAGAGAGAAAACTAATATATCCCTCAACTTTCACCAGGGAAGCTTCCTTATATAGTAGAGTATAATGCACACAGATGGCCACACCTGGGAAGAGACTGAAGAGTATGTCCCTGAAAAGGGCTCCTATATTAAACCTCACCCACCCATGACTCAAGGACCACTGCAGAAGAGGGGATGTATAGATTGTAAGAGCCAGGGTTAGTCCATGAACATACTGAAACAAAGGTTTTCAGGTCACTGAAAGCTTGCACGTGTGAACTTGTTCCAATGGCAGCATTGAGCACAAGAGCCATGACAAGTCAATCAGACAAGGACTCAGAGTGGATGAGAGAAATGGGTGGTAGGCCAGTTCTAATCTGCAAGCTATTGGTGACTGATTTCTAGTGGGTGAGGGAGAGTAGACCTTACTTGTAATTTCTATATAGGCTGACTAGATTCTAGTGGATGAATTTGCATGGAAGGTGTTGCATAAATTTTCTCAAGGCAGGACCCCACATTCAACCTCACCGTACCCTCCAGGTCTGAACCCACTGAACAAATAGAGGATGTTCTTTAGAGAGATTGATTTATTTCAGGTGACCTATAAAGTCATTTTTACCCACCACCGCCAGTCTAAAGCAGCCACAGAGATGGCGCACAAGTCTCTTTGTCCCTGGCGCAGGGCTCTTTGTCCATTCCCAGCCAGCGTTTCGACTCTACTCACATGATCCTTAGGACTGTAGGGACTTGAAACGCTGCCTCCTGGGTCTTGGCCTTCTGAGTGGGCCTGGGCCTGGGACAGGGCACTTTTCCTCCTGAGTGGCTTTGAGTAATCCCTGCCACCTCTCCAGCTAGCCACCATGTTTTCTCCCCCTTCTCCCACCCTTCCTGCCCCCTTATTTGTCAGAAGGAGGGACTTGCCATGGAATGAACCAATAGAAAAAAAAAAACTCAGAGAGAACCCCATATTTACCATACAGAAGGGCATCTGGGTACAGATGTTTGACTGGATAAGACTTACCATGTGTGGCAGAATGCATGAGGCCCAGCGGGGGCTGGGTGGGCGGGTTGCAGACATGAAAGGAGTAAGGGGTCTAAATTTGATTGAGAACTGCTGTATAAAATGTACAAGAGCTCAACAAAGTTTTAAAACTAGAAACATCTATTCATGAATTAGAAAAATGACATGCGTGGCATCCTATGTGACATATGGATTTTATGAAATTCCAATCAAACTAATAAGACATATTTCATAGACCTAAAAGGAAATCCTAAAACACATGTGAAGTACAACTAGCCAAAGCAGTCTGCAACAATAGAGGTGTCAAACTACCTGAATAAGAATACATAAAACCAAAGTCACGACAAAATGGACGTTTCTCAAGGTGAATGACAGCTATATGAAAACATTTTCAGCATCTGTGATTATAAGAGGAATGAAAATCAAATCAACAATAAGAAATTATGTGGGTAGGTCTCCATTTCCAGCATGGCTGTTGTGCTCCAGCCATGCCAGAGAATGGAGGACGATTGAACAGGGGGCCTCAGGTGGCTCAGAGGAGGAGCTCCTGGGATACTATGTCGGTGGGTAGTTTGGTTATCAAATCCAAGGCAGGGGTTTATATAGGGAGGCCTTTCCGACCATTACAGAAGGCGGGAAAGTTAAAGGCGGGGTCTTTAGGGAAAGTTGTAGGGCTGACATGGACATGAGGAACAAGGAAACAAAACCCAAAAACCTGGTTTGGGTATAGGGTGGGGGAAAAGAAGATTCATATCTACAATAATTTCCTGGGGCCAGGTTATCACATCAGGCAGAGTTGGCCTGACTCATACCGTGCCTTCAGGGTACCCAGGGTTACTTGCCTTGCTCAATAACCAGACCCCCACAATATTATGTCACCCACGTAAGAATTATCAGAAAGACTAAGAATACTAAGTGCTGTCAAAGCTGTGGAGAAAGTGAACTCTCTTAATAGTGGTTCAGTGGTAATCAGCACAGCTTCTATGGAAAATAGACTTCCTCAAAATTAAAAAGGGAACTACCACATGATTCAGCAATCCACTGCTGGGTGTGCATAACAAAGAAATAAAATCTAGTATGTCAGATATTTAGAGTTTTCATAACAGCCAAGAAATGGCAGAAAGCTAGATATCCATTGACCAAAGAATGGATAAAAACAAACAGGTTCACAGCCATAAAGGAATACTACTCAATCACAAAAGAAGCAATTCGTGTCATTTGTGAAATCGTGAATGGAGCTAGATTTCATTGAGTGAAATAAGCCAGGCATAGAATGAAAAAAGAACACCTGATCATACTTGTGTGAGGAACTTTCCAACATCAGAGGAATAAGGAACACTGGAATATGTTTGTGATGGAATTTTTCAGTCATAAGAAGAATGAAGTCATGGCACTTGCGAGAAAATAGATGCAATTTCAGACTGTCATATGTAGTGAATTAAAGCAGTCTCAGAAGGAGAAATCATGTTTTCCCTTGTCTGTGATTCCTGCATTACAAATGATCTTAAAAGCATGTGTGTGTAAAGTAAAAGAAAGTAGAAAAGGCATGTGTAGAGGAAACGTTGATTAGTAGAAGAAATGAGAAAAGGAAGGGTAAGAATGAGAAGGAGAATATGCTCCATTTGTAAGACACACCTGAAAGAAAAGTTAAAAACGTAAATAAATAAATTTAAAAGTTGATCTTATCAAAGGTAAACTAGAATTGCAGGGCAAGATTGAAGGCTCAAAGTTTAGGACTACTTGCTATTCTTGTAGAGCCATTTCCAGCATGCACATGGGAAGGGTCACAAACACCTGTAAGTCCTGCTTCACAGGATTCACTGCTCTCTTCAGGCCTCCACAGACACTGCACTCACATGCAAAGGCCCATGCACAGAGACATACATGTCCGCAAACATTAAACAAATGATAAATTATGGTTTAAAATTATAGCGCTTGTTACTAGAGCCCAATGGTTAGTGATGGAGGGAAGTCTTGAGGAAAGCTTGAGACATGGGCATTAAGTTGCAATTCAAGAGAGTTAAGAATCAGTGGCATCAGAGGGTGAATACAGAAAACAGTCATGATCGCCCACCTTGAAAAGCTGGAATGTCTTCACCATAAAGAAATGGTAAATGTTTAAGGTGAGTCAGAGGATTAGCCTATGTGAAAATCACAGAATGCATATGTGTAAGGAAACATGACAGGCTACCCATTAGTATGAGTATTTTTCTATTTTGTTTATAATCAGTTGGAACATAAAAAATCTAAGTATCAATGAAAATGACAATTAAAACATGGTAAACTCAATGACGAATATCTTTGCTAATTTCTTAAAAATTAAGACTACAATGTGCAGATAGTCAATAAATAAAATGGAAAATATAACAGCGTGGTTAAAGGGATGAAATGGGGATTTATTTCATGATTTAGTGCTCTCTGAAGAAAAGTATTTGAAGGTAGATTCTGATTAATAAAAGCATACGATACACAATAATTTGGAAATGATTAAAATTAATAAGTATGTATATGATAGAAAAGGCATCATCAAAATAAAAAATGTAGAAACAGAGGGGAAAAGAAAGAGCAAATGAAAGAAATAGGAAGTCCTGTGAAATGTGGTTGATGTTAATCTGAGCGTAACAATTGCTGTGCACGTGAAAGCTCAAAGGTGACAAACTGTAAAGAGAGATTCAGAGCAGGAGAGCACAGTCCATACCGAGTTGCTGCACTGCAAAGGGGCAAATGGCATGCACGTTCACTCTCAAGCTCTGATGCAGTTTAGTGGAGGTGGCAGCAGAACTTTCTGGTGGTGATGTCTAACCGGCAGAAGTAGGTGGGAGGGCGACCTTTAAAGGTTGCTCCTTCTGGTTCCAGCTGCTCTCTCTGCTTCGACCTTCATCATGCTGTGAAGACTACAACCACATCCCCCCCACCCCCACGTGAGCCCTCCATGTTGCCATCCTCGCAGTGCTGGACTGAGACCCCCAGAAATCATGAACCAAAATAAGTCTCCCTGGAGTGAAGAGGTGGCTCAGCAGCTAAGAGCACTGGCTCCTCTTGCAGAGGACCCTGGTTCAATTCCCAGCATCCGTATGGCAGATAACAACTCCGATGTCCTCTTCCGAACTCTGAAGGCATTGCAGGACATGGATGCACTTACATTAATGTAGATAATACACTCATACACATAAAAAAGTCTTTTCCTCCTGTAACTTGCTTCTATTAAGAATTTTGATGATAAAAATAACTGACACAGCTGCTTCAGTGAAACACAGTTTCAAAGCATAGGAGGATCACCATAGGTCCAGAGCCAATCTGTACATCCAGAGTTTCAGGACAACCTAGACTACAGAATTGGCTTCAAGATGTATTAGCTATGTTTCAAAAATGAGCCTTTATACATGACAGTTTTTTCCTAAATCAATTTTATTTTAAAATTTATCTCTGAAGTAGCAAGCAAGAATTCTGTTTTTGTTTGAAACTTTAGGAAAGTCAGCCTGTTTACTTATGTAGGCAGTCATGAATTCAGAACATGAAATGTCTATCAGTTGCTACAGTTCCCTAGTAATTGCTTTACTTGATATAATTAAACATCAATCAGCAGTTGTAGCATTTACATTTTAATGTAATCCTTATAGAGATAAATACATCCTTAATCAGGGTTAATTTAATACAATTACAAACTAAACATTTGATTAGTACATTTAAATTCCAATGTAATAAGTTACTAACAAGTTAATTTATGAAGAAAGTGCATTTGATACGGGCCATTATTTGAGCAGCTAAATATTACATAGTAGAATACTGCTCATATCACAGGCACTTTTAACGTGGTTATTTGAAAATTCCTAGAAATTAATAATCAAAAAGTTGAATGCAAATCGCCTATCCCATTATCTTAGGGAATTCTTTACTTATCAAACGTGGAATGCTTCGACGTGAAGAAACACAGCTACTGATCTTGATTGTTTGAAAAAGTAAATACATAAATTAGAAGTTGCAGTGTCTAAGAAATCAGTGCAAGCCCCTCCATTATCTGACTGAAAAGCACATAAAGTCCACAGTGGCATTTGTAAGAGCCAAACCATTCTAATAAATATAAACAAGTGTGGAAGGACTGCGGTATTAATAACCACAAATCATGGGGCTGGAGAGATGGCTCAGTGATTTAGAGCACTGGCTGCTCTGTACAGAACCTACATTTGATATTCAGCACCCACATACAGCTAATAATCATCTTTAACTCCAGTTCCAGGGGAATCCAATGCCCTCTTCTGACCTCTGTGAGCATTGCATGTTGCATGGTGCACTTATTCACATGCAAATAATATACTCATATTCATAAAATGAAAAATAATAAATAAAACTTTTTTAAAAAAAAGTCAGAGTAAGAGATTTGCCTTGAGACTACAGAGAAAATTGTTACTAAGAAAGAAACTTTTTGATTGGAGTCTAATGATTCAGCTTCTGAGCTTTTGGTTAAGATCAGGTAAAACTTCTCAACACAGGCACAACAGGGATGGACTCAGTGCATAACAGGATAGCGACCCCCAACCAAGTGTTAATTTGTACCCTGCCAAAATGACTATTGGGTATGACCTCACATTTCTTGTTTTACTGTGTATCATTCAGTAACAGATGGATCAGGAATGTGAACAGAGAAAGAGGCAGTCTGACAGAAAACTTACCAAATCAAATCATATATTTCCCCTGCATAATGTGTTCTGGATCCTTCTTTGCTTTATGATCAATCTCACTTTTGTCCATTTAGCCCATAATATTTAAAATTGTAAAGCTCGAATCTTTGATCTCTCATTATTTCAAGTTCATTATTTTCTTAGTAAATTTGCATCTGTATTTTGAATGCAAGCCTGAGCATTTTTTTCTCCTGAGTTTTAGCACACTGTGTTCAACTTTTTCCTTTGCACTAAAAACATGCTTCACATTTACTTTTATATAACAAACCCAGCTTTCATTTCCTCCGGGAATATCCCTAGCGTTGCCATGGCTGGGTCATGCAGGGGTTCTGTTTCTATTTCTGCATATACGTTTCCAGGTACATCCAGCTTGGCTTTCCTTCACACTGTACCCCACAATTACATACAAATATTATTTGCCAAATCAAATATAAAACAAAACTTAGAAAAAGAGCTAGCAATCCCCAACTTCTTGGTAAGCTGTGTCTGCTTCAGGTCACACCTGTGGGAATCCATCTGGAATGTGGGCTGCCCAGCGATCTGTTACTAGCTGACAAAACATTCTGAAACTGTAGTTTAAGGAGTCTAATTGGATGGTTTTGAACTAATCAAAAAGGGCAAGCATCCTGGATGGGTCTGGTGTCAAGAGGCTGGATTTGTCTTCTTGGCAGGCTGAGAATATCATCTGCCACAGTGCAGAAGCTGTCTGTTGAGAGGCTGTCATTGGCCTCTGGGAACAGCAGGCAGACTTCTGGAGATGGAACAGGATCCACTAGGAAGCCAGACCAAAGTGACAGCCCTCAGCCATAAATTAAAAACCCATAGCCCTGCAGTCATCTTATATTGCTTGGCAATGGACTCTGCCTACAGAAACTTCTGGTGAAAATACAGCCTGCACATGAGCCTTGAGTTGTGTGAGGCCCATAGCAGGGTCTAGGTGCGATGTTCTGGCCTCCCAGCCCAAGGGGCTGTGAAGTAATGAGTGGCTGTTACATCTGTATTAATCTACCAGGTCAAGGTGTTAAAGTGCCTAGGAAGACCCCAGGTCACAGGCCAGTCCTTCCCCAGTGATCCACTGTTCTTGCTCTTTTCTTTGCTTTCTTAATATTTCATGGTGTTTTTGTACATTACATATACCAGATCTCAGTCACATTTAGACATCTCCCCCATCTTCACCGTCTACCTCCCCCCACTGGATTTCATGTGTTCTGTCATATATATTAAGACTATCTAATGAAGCATTTGTGCCCAGATGCCCCTTGTTGCAAATTCATCCATTGGAGTCTAGTCAGCCTACCTAGAGTCACTCCCTTAAAGAAAATATATTCTCCCTCACCCAGTGATCAGTTGACAATAATTCCTTGACTAGAGTTGGGGCCTGCTGCCCATTCCCCCAGTTCTGTGTTGGGTTTTTATCTGATCAAGTCTGCATGGGTCTTGTGCATGCTATCACCATTATTGCAAATGCATATGAACAAGTTCCCAGAGGCCTGAAAGTCCCTGTTTCTTTATGTTCATGCCCCAACCCTGTCTCTTACAATCTTTCTGCCCCACCCTGCCTCAGCAGGGACCCCTGTTTATGGTCAGTTGTGGCACTCTGTGATAGCCTCTATCTGTTGCAAAAAGAGGCTTCTTTAATGAGTGGTGTATGGTATACTTGTCTGTAAATATAAGGATCCATGTTAATCATACAGTAAGAGATTTCATTTGTCCAGAGTTATGACAGAGGTAGGGTTTTCTCTAAGATTTATGGCCTCTCCAGCCAAGTGTATTTATAGTGCCACCGATGAGTTGCTTCCCATCAAGAGGGCTTTAAGTACAATTAAACAGAGGTTGATTACCCCCAAGATAAAAGAGCCACTATTGCACCAATAGAGAAAGTTTTCTGCGGCAGTCCTTGTGGATGTTAGACTTTATAACTGGATTGGACCAGTGATTGATTTTTTTCCCTTAGCAGCTTACATAATATCTTCTGGAATTCTGAGAGCTAGTCTTCAGGAGGAGGCTTCCAGGTCACTTCCAGCTCCATTACTGCAAGTCCTGCATCCAAAGTGTCCTGTCTTCAGCAATAGGCCTCAAGTTCTAAGTGGTAATCAAGGACTGTGGCAATATCCTGTGTTATTTTGAGACTCTCTTTCATCATCCTGACCAACTCAAAGGGAGGTTTTTCCTGTCTGGCACTGTGTTCCTTGTTGTATAGCCTTCAGCTATACATATGACTCAAGTTCAGTTATTTTCTGGGAGGTGGGATAATATATCTCCTCTGGCTTTTTACAGCACCTAAGCTTTGTATCTCTCTCTCCTCTCACCCTGCCTAACCTCCCTCCTCCCTCCCAGTCAAAGTTGCCCCATTTTCCTCTTGATGATATCTGTTTCCTATTATACCCACTCTCTGCCTTCTTTCTTCCCCTTAACCCTCATGGTTTTCCTTGCGTGTCCTCTTCCTCCCGTCCCAGTTGAATATTATGATTTTCCCCATTTCCTCCTTGGTAACAATTCTTTCTGACTCTCCCCTGTCTCAGGCTCTTTCTTTCCCTTCACTTCCAGGCTTCCTTTCCTGGCTCCTCTTGTTACTTCAGGATATATATGCACATATAGAGGCTTTGTACTAAGATCTACAAACAAGGGAGGATGCATGCCACTTGCTTTTCTGAGTCTGTTATTTAAATTAGTATAGTAGCTTCTATACTGGTTCCATACATTCACCTGCAAATTTGATAATTTTGCCTTTCCTTAACACTGAGTAGAATTGTAGAATTCCATTTTGCAAAGGTACCACATTTTCATTATCCATTCTTCTGACCTCTTCTTTTCCAATTAGTACTCATTTAATTTCTTTCTCTTGTCTTATTGCTCTAGCAAGAGTTTCAAACACTATATTGAAGGAGAGTAGAACATGGACAGCCTTGTCTGGCTCCTGCATTTAATGAGAATGCTTCCAGTTTTTCTCCATTTAGAATAATACTGGAAGGGCGGGAGAGATGGTTTGGGCTATGAGTTTGTTGTTTATAGCCTCAATTATGTTGAGGTATGTTCCCTCCAGTCCAGTTCCCTCCAGGACTTTTACCATGAATGCATGCTGCATTTTTTCAAAAATGATTTTTGTATCTATTGAGATGACCATGTGTTTTCTGTCTTTAAGTCCATTTGTATGATTTATTACTTTTATTGACTTATGTATGTTTAGCTATTCCTGAATCTCTAGAATATAATCAATTTGATCATGATGGATGATTATCTTTTTGATGTGTGTCTGCAAACAATTTGTAAGTATTTTGTTGAGAATATTTTCATCTATGTTCATTAAGGATATGGAGCTATAGCTTTCTTTATTTGTTGTGTCTTTACCTGATTTTGGTATTAGAGTTATGCTGGTTTCATAGAGGGTTTGGGAGTTCTGCCTCTGTTTGTATATTTCTTAATACTTTAAGAAATATTGGTTGTAGGTATTCTTTGAATGTTTGGTAGGATTCTGCTGTGAATCCTTCTGGGCCTGGGCATTTTTCAGTTGGAGGTTTTTATTGCTGTTTTGATTTCTTTATTTGTTATAGTTCTGTTTAATCTCTTGATATCCTCTTGGTTTAACTTTGGTGGCTATCATGAACTTACAAAGTCATCCATTAACTCTAGATTTTCAAATTTAATATTGTATAGGTTGTTAAAGTATTCCCTCATAATGTTCTGGATTATGATGTGCTGGAAATGTGATGTTTCCCATTTCACCTCTGATTTTGATGACTTGCATTGGTTCTTTTGATTAGCTGGGTCTATCCTGTTTAACTTTTCAAAGGACTTCTTCTTACATTATTGATTCTTTGTAATTATTTTTGTTTCTTTTTCATTAATTTGGGCTCTGATTTTTGTTACTTCTCAACTGCTAGGTTTGGGTTTCATCTATTCTGGCCTTTCTACAGTCTTGAGTTACACGGTTAACTCATTTATATGTGCTTTCTCTGATATTTAATGTAGGCACTTAGAGCTATAAACTTTCCCCTTAGGACAGCTTTTAAAGTGATTCAGAGGTTTTTCCTTTAGTTCCAGGAATACTTTTATTTCTTTGTTAACTTATTCTTTGACCCATTCATGATTCAGGAGTGTGTTATTTAATCTCTGTGAGTTCATGTAGTTATAGGAACTCCATTTGCTGCTGGTTATAATCTTTATTGTGGTGTGGTCTCATATCATGCATGAAATTAATTCAGTTATTCATATTTCTTGAGGTTTGTCTTTGCCCCAGTACGTGGTCAATTTTAGAGAAATATGGAAAGACTGTAGAGTAGAAAGTGTATTCTTTCGTGCTTGAGTGGAATATTCTATAGGTGTCTGTTATGTCCATGTGGTATAAGATGTCATTTAATTCAGATGTCTAATCTTTAACCTTTTAGAGATGGTAAGGTATTGAAGTCACCTACTATTACTGAGTTGATGATAATCCTGTAGTAATGTTTTTATGAAACTGAGTACATCATAGTTTGGTTCATATGTTCCATGATTGTAATATATTCTTAGCCAGTTGTTAATTAATTAGAATGAAGTGCTTCTCTTTATCTCTTCTGAGCAATTTTAATTTGAGGTCTACTCTGTCAGATATTAGAATTGCTACATCTGCTTGAATCTTAGTGTCATTTGCTTGTAATATTTTTTTCAGTCCTATTACCCTCAGGTAGTCCCTATTCTTGAAGCTGAGATAATTTTCTTGAAGACAACAAAAAGATGGAGTTTGTTTCTGAATCCATTCCACCAACCTGTGTCTTTTGACTGTGGAGTTGAGGAATTGATATTTAGTGTTATGATTGAAAGATGTGTATTGGTTACTGTCATCTTAATTGGTTTGTATTCTTGCTCCTATTTTGTGTTTCCGTAGTCATACCTTCCTTTGTTTTCTTTCTGTGACGTCTTGGGTATTGTCATCAATATCTTTGTCCTTTGTAGTGCTTCCAGTATTCTATGTAGGGCTGATTTGATGGACATCACTCTCTCACTCTATTCGTTTCGTGAAAATTTTTCCATTCCTCTTCAACTATGACAGAGAGTTTTGCTGGGTAAAGTATTCAGGGTTAGCATCCATAGTAATTTAGCACTGGGAATACTTTGGCCCATGTTCTTCTGGCTCTTATATTTTACTTTGAAAAGTTGACTATAATTCTGATGTGTTTTTCTTTATATGTAGCTTATTTTTTTCTAGAAGCTTTCAGTATTCTCTCTTTGCTCTGTACACTTAGTGTTTTTACTATGATATGCCATGGATAGTTTCTTTTCTGGTTTCTGGTGTTCTATATGCTTCCTGTATCTGCATAGGTATATCTTTCCTTAATTTGGAAATGTTTTCTACTATACACCTGTTGAAAATCTGATTAAGGTCATTGGCCTGAGATTCTTCTCCTTCTTGTGTGCCTATGATGCATAGGTTTGTCTCTTCATGATGTGCCACATTTCCTGTGTATACCATGTCTATATTTTTTTTCAAAAATTTGCCCGAGGAGTCCAGTACTTCAACTTTAGCATCCAGCCTTGATATTCTGTTTTACATTTCACCCATTCTACTTGTGAGACTTTCTTGAGTTTTCTTGAGTTTTTCAGTGTTTTACAAATTTGCAAGTGGTTCGGTTTTATGTGGGGTTAGTTCTAATCTAAAATGAAGGAAGGACATCTCACAGAATCCAGGACATCCTTTCTTAAAGGTCCTGTGAAAGGAACTGCAGACATGGCTCAGAGATCAAACACATTGGCTGTTCTTGCAGATGACCTAGATTCAGTTCTCAACACTCACTTGGTGGTTAACAACTATCCTTAGCTCTGGTTCCAGGGAATCCTGGCCTCCATGGACACTGAGCAATAGAAGTATATATACATACATGTAAGCAAAACACTCACACACACAAAATAAAAATAAATAAAAATGTTAAACAAGTCCTTTACCAGAATTCAAACCTTGCACCATGTCTCAAAACTCCAGCACAGCCAGAGTTCCTCCAGGGAATCATTGGTCTTACTACTGCTTCTTTATTTAAATGCAAAATAAACTTTTATGCTTGGGCATAAAACCCATCCACGTAATATATATCTTACAAAGCCATAAACACCTACAATGAGCAAAGCACCCAGCATATATCACGCCATGGACACATTAAAGCACATGGAAATGGAGGCTCTACTTCTCATGCTCACTTGGAGAAAGATCTTTAACAAAATGCTAGCATAATTCCACAAAATATGCAATTAGGTTTGGCTTTATTTTGTGCTTTGTCCACTTTTGTTTACATTCCTGCTTGTGATTCATGTGTAGTTAAATCAAAGTAAATATGCATTGTTTTGAGTCTCATAGAAGCAGAGACTTTGCTGAAGATTTCTCTGAGCGCAATTTATTGAGGATTCAAACAAGGAAAACTTGTAAGAGTAGAAATTAAAGATTGGCCAAAGGAAGATTAAAGGTGCCGTGATTGCAGCTGGTCTAGCATTGGAACGATTCCTGAGGGATTTCAGAAGTATGGCTGAAACTGCAGACTTGTATTACAGGAAATGATGGTAGGTTCTGTGTTCTTACATCAGTGACTGACATTAGCTGCCTTGTGGACAGATTGTAGCACTCTTGGAAAGAGACAACTCTGAGCTCATCACAGTCAACATTCATAGCTCTGTTCAGAGACTTCCAGCATCTCTCATCACCATATACATGTTAGGGTTGCTCCCTGTGAACTCAGGTTCATTAGATTTCCAGTTTCCCACAGCTTGATAAATAGCTGTGCAGTGTCTATGCTCCAGCTCCTCCCAAGTCCCTGTCAGAGTCACTGCCTTCCCCATGACTCCCCCCCACCCCCAGTACCTTCTTCACCCATTCTAGTTTCTCTCCCCCAGCTAGTGCTGGCCTAGTGCCGCTGTGCGAGCCTTTTCAGATTCCACAGACTGGACCATTGTGTGTCAGATCCCAGTTAGAATGCCATTATCAAGTCTATCTGTTAGAAAATGTACTGTCTATGTATTAATACATAGTACATATTTGAATGGAAGAATAAAACCACTTCAGTTGATCACAGGCTGGCCAGACAATGCTTTCAACCAGGTGATGGAGAAGCAGCCTGAAAGTCATGGCAATCAGACATAATCAGAAGCAATCAGAGTGATTACATCTGCCTGTGTAGTATTCTGTTCTTTTGCTGTCCATCCCACTGCACTGGGGAATCAAAAAATGCTCATGTAGCAGAGAGGTTTGCCTTGTGGGCCCTTTTCTTTGCTATTTGTGAGGTTTCACTGGAGAGGCCTCCCTGGATTCCATGGGCTTCTGTTCCCATTCAACAAACCTACAAACAAGATAGTGCCATGAGCTGACTGTTCCTTAGGATAAGGCGGCTTTGTTTTCAAGAAACATTTTTTAATTGTGTGTATCGAAGAGGCAACTTATTACTGGGCTAGATTATTCTATGAACCACTCTCTGCAGAGACAGTGTAGAGCAAAATAAAATGCCCAAAGCTGTGCAATCCCACGTACAAATCCATACCTGCTGAATACATATTTTTTTGATTCCTTGAATGCTGTGGCTGAATGAGGCTCTCCAAGCAAGGAACTAGATTGAACCGAGACTGAATGTCACATTCAATCTAGGTTCAACATCTTTAAAAGCCTTTGAATATCCCTCAGACTCCACTGTATGATTGCCAAAGTAAACACATAAGTAGAGATGGTTTTAAGTGTTACTCATTGTGACAATACTGTGGGAATTTGTAAAAGACCCAATTGCTCTAGTGCTACAGAGATGGTTTTCCCCCACGGGAACTTGGGGCCTTCCTTTCCCATGTTCTGGTTTGAGTCCTCGCTCTGGTTTGCAACCTGATCAAAGAATTATGAATGTCCTTTTTATACATTTTTTTTTCATTTTATGTGTATGAGTGTATTTACTACATGTAAGTGCACCTATGTCATGCAATGCACAAGGAGGCTCCCCTGGAACTGGAGTTACAGATGGTTGTTAGCCACCATGTGGGTGCTAGGAACTGAACCCAGGTCCTCTGCAAAAGCAGCCAGTGTTCTTAGCTGCTAAGCCATCTCCCAGTCCCAAATTTTTATGGGTAACTGGTTGTGTCTTCTGCTTGTCCAGTTTTCATCATAAACATTAGCAATGCTTGTTTTCCACTCTTGTCATATGTCCACATGTAGACAGGAGCCATCTTCACAGACACCCTGAAGATCAAGTCCTCTTAGGCATGGTGCTAATCTTTTCATTGGTGCATATACCTGTCTACCTTAATGCACAAGTGCTGTCAACTGAGGGGAGGGGAAGCTGGGTACACTAAGGATAAGTGAGATCTCTCCTGGGAAACCAAGAAGCCTTTGTGTTGTGTGAAATTCAGGGAGGGGCATAACATAAAGTCTCAGGAACTTCAAGGAAAAGAAAACAGTGGAATAAAGGTTATTCACATTTTTACTGAACTGCTATTTTAAATTGAATCTGAGGTACTCTATGCTGTGGAAAAACTTGAACCTGCTTGGTAAAGTGTTATTATTTTCTATTTAATCACTATCTCTTAACAATTTCCCTAATTAATTTATTTTACAAGATAGTGAAGTGCATGAATTAAGGAAACGAGGTAGTTTTACTTATGAGTCGGGGAGAGATTCTCACCATCACCACAGCTATTTATAAGAAATTCCTTTCTTGTCACCAGAGTTGAAAGTTTTAATGTCTAAATAGAAATATATTGATTATATGTATGGTAAATGATACAGTAGTGTGTGCCATGCACTTTTTTGCATGATTCCTCATAAACAGTTGTAGGGGATGTGTTAGCTCAGTTCACACTTGCTAAGATGCGTGGACATTTCATTACACAACTTTGTGAAATCTGAACTGTTAAACTATTCAAATGTTTTCTGCGTACAATAAAAAGGTTGGCTTCTTTTCCACTCCTATGGTTCTACGAACTTTTCCTCCAACGATGGAATTTCAGTAGCACACTATGTCTGCCAGTTCAACTCAAAGTTATTTGGGATTTGACTCTGCATTTTAAACTATGTCTGCATTACTGGCAAAAATTGACTAGATCTGCTTCTGAAGGAAGCAAAGAAGAGGAGGTGGGACAAATGCATACTCACTGAAGTGTAGCCTATTAATTCATTTCCACTGTTCACCGTCTTCAAATATCTATTTGTTATCCTCTTGAACATCATGCACATGATTGTACCAAAGAATTCTGTGAACTGAGCTCTCCTATCTAGCTATGCTTTAAACAGTAAGTATGAGGAAATTCAAGCAAAGTAGATTTCAGATAGCATCAGGTAGCAAGGTATTCTCTCATTAAATGTATGCCTCATTTACATTTAAATTTGACAGCTTACTTTATTTAAAGTCTAGATTCCTGAGCAATTAAATATATATTATTATTCATACAATGGTCATTTACTAAAAAAGGAAAGTGGATTTTTAGCAGAAGATAAACAGCAATTGTTAACACAGCATTTAAATTCATGAAGCATAGAAATGGAAAAGTGATTATGATTGATGATAAACTCTAAGAGAAAAAATATTATTAAACACTTGGATTTAATTCAAAAAAATTATACAAGAATATTAAAGGGGAAAGTGATTTCAAAGTTATAATAGTGTAGAGTTCTATTAAAGAAAATCGTTGTGGATTATATTAGCAAAAATTATTTTTCAAATATTACCATGCAGCTGAAATTGCTTCATACATATTTATTTTATAGTCAAATTTAAGTAGGTCATTCATGGGCAAAAGTAATATATCCGTTGAAGAAGCTATGGAAAATCAAGCGGAGGAGCACTCTGTCAGGTTGACCAGAGTAGTAACAGAAGCGGACACTTCAAGTCAGAATGACCTGTGGGGATTCTGCCTGCAGGAAATGAGATGCTTGAGTATCTACATTTCATCAAGCCTAAGATCTTGCAGCACTCCGAAAATACCTCAGTGATGAGTCATGATTCTGTGGAGAGAATAGCCAACTGTTGTTCCCTATGCAGTGGCAAAAGATACTCCCTTATAAAAGGGAGAAAGGCAATTCTTTAAATGACATATTCTGAGCTTCAAAGCGGGCTTATTTAATGCACTCAGATGACAAGGGCTTACTACAGGGGAATGATGGCAAGGATGAAGATGAGAGAGCGTAAAACAGAGCTTTCCCACAAAAATTAATCATCTGTGAAATAGTTTCTGTAGTATTCTGGGAGGTAGGTAGGTGTTTTTTTCTGACTTCTCTTTCAAAGAGACACTCTTTCAAGTCTAACTCTATAAATGATTGTACTTAACTGCTTAGTTAAAAGTTTATACTGGTAATATCAAGTACTAACCATTTTGACATCGATTTAGATATTTTTGCCTTATGTAATATGCCTAACACTTTGTGTTTTTCCTCAAGTATGGTTTTAAATGGCTTGATTTGTCTACAATATGGAGATTAACACATGTGCAGCTTCAAAAAGGTAGAATGTGTCGATCTTAGGTTTTTGAAACACTCTGGCCCTGACAGTGAATGCTTCATTTAATTTCTACCAGGAGACAGCCATTCTCCGCATAGATATGCATGAATTGTAGGGAAATATCTATGCCAGCCTGCTGTGAGTGCACTGGTCAGAAACATGATGGACCTGTCTCTTGTCTTTCCACTGTGTCAGAATGTCTTGACTAACCATAAACACAAAGGTATATCCATTTCATGGCTTTAGTTTACCACATGCAGCTTATGGCATTTGATAGACATGATCATTGGTAATCATGTGTTCTTTTATTCTTATCTTTATTACTAGCATCAATTCTTATACTACACATTACATTTCACACATTGACACATGTATACAGCAGAATGGCTAAGAAAACGTTTAACTAGTTTTAGAGTTTACAGGGACTTCCTGAAGTCAACTCAGATGCTAGAAAAAGTCTTTTGGTGATCAAACAAGTTTTATTAGCTGTAATCCAGGGGCAGAGCTGCTCAAGACTCAGAGTTTTCAAAGGAAGGTCTTGATGTCAAGCAGTTTTAACTGTCACTTTGAGCTAGGTTGAGTGTCTAGGGAAACAGGCCATCCCTGGCACTGTGAGCCAAGGCCTAGGATCTTAGTCCTTTGCTGGAGCAATTTCTCTTGAAGGACATGATGACCAGTCAATGGGTCAAGGTGCCGGCGATCTATGAGGCTTGCGATGGTCTTAACATATGCACCCCAGGTGAGCAATTCAATCTGATGTAAGTAACAAGTCCCAAATCTGATATGATTAACAAGTTCCTATGTCTGATGTCTCTTACACAATATTTTTGCAGGTGGCTCTATTTATTGGCAAAAGTGATTAGTTTGTGCCTCTTAATGTGCTGCCAGATGGTGACTGTGTCTGCTTTCTACACAGTTATCTTCCAAATGAGTAACTCAAGTCAAGGATGTTGGTTTAGGGAATAGAATAATTCAAGGACAGACACACCCTGAGCGATGTTGTTCTATATCATGCCACCACTAACTACATCAAAAGGAATCTGAGTATTTAAATAATTCACATGTGTTTCCAGTCATTCCTGTCTATCCAAACAGATGTCCTGTTCAGTGGTTCCACATGATGCAGCATCCAGTCCCAGAACAAAAGGGAAAGAACCAGAAGTACTGACAAACCAGAAGGGCATATCTTCAAATTTTCATAATTAGGATGTTAATTGATTTGTATTCATCTATCATAATTGTTTGATTAAAATGTTTATACAAATGCATCTCAAATGATTGATATCCACAAGTTCAAATCCGTAATATCAACCACTTTGGACACAGTTTCTTTAGAATCTGAAATACTAATTTCAGCCAGTAGAGTCATTTGCTATACTTGTGGGGTAAATTCACATTAGAGTCTCTTGATCATATTAGCCATGGTGAATCTTTTTATGTTTTGCATTTATTTTAAATTTCAGTGCTATTTAGAGGATAATCACAATGACCAACACTCCCATTAAATACATTGTCTTAACATTTTAAACATGATTTGAATGTCTAATATTTATGCTATTGCCTTTAATGTTAGATTAAAATCTACTAAAACACAAGATCTATCAATCTGATTCCTTTAAAGGAGTTAATTTTTCATAGTATCAATTTTATAAGAGAGAGAGATAATCTAAATTAAAGTATTTTATATTTATGAGGCCTTCCATTTGCAACCACCAATGTGCTGTAGAAACAGAATTCATAGACATCTCTGGCTCTCCCATACATATATTTATGAACCATGATGTGCTGCAAATGTCTTTGCTGAAATAAGATCGCAGTGTAGAAGTGTCAACCTACATTTGAAACCAAGATGACAATTGAAACGGTGTCAGAGTCATTGGTGGGATGATACGTCATCTGTGTAAACCCACAAGGTGTTCACTTTCTAATAAATATGAACCACAGCAGTGTTAAATAGATTAATGATGGGCTTTCCTGTCATTGTGACAGGAACCCTAGAGATGGAAAAATACCAGGCTAGGTTTGAAAGTGGCCGGGTCCTGCAGTCAGGCCCACCTGATCAGCGGAAAGTCTTAGCTCCCTGTTACTGCCAACTACAGATGCACATTTCCTGATTTTTTAAAAAACATGTTTTCTATAAAGATGGAAACAGATTAAGAACTTATTTCTAGCTCTAGTAAAAACTGCAGTTAAATTCACAATTCAGTTTCTATGTATATCGTTTTCTCTTATTGTGGTGAGTGTTTGGTTAGAGATCCAGACTTTATGGGTGGAGCTCTGGCAACACATGCTTAAAAAAATTATTTAGACTAATCTATGAGGGACAGTAGTTGACTTACCAGAACCAGCAGTTTATTATTACACAGTGATTTGCTTCCAAAACTCACATCTAACGTGGGTGTTTAAGATCCCATGAATGTGAAGCATCAGGAATTTTGCATTTTCACCTCTGTCTTCATCAAATGTCACGAAAGTACTAGACACTGCAGACAGTTTTAACATAGGATTCTCCCTTAGTGCAGAAAAGTATACATGTAGTTTTGGTTTGTTAATGTCTTGTGAAATGTGCATGGTTGAAACAAAAAACACAAAATGAAATTTATATTCTAGTTTTAGCTTCTATTTATAGAATGAATATATTTAGTCTGCAAGATTCCTATCTTAAATTCTGTCTCTACTGCAACCACATTTGCAAAAAGGACTGTGCAGAAGTAATTAAATAAACTCACAAGGCTGGGCCCTAAATGGAAGAGGATATGATATTTTTTCTTGTTAGAAAGAGTCTCCCTATGCAGCCAGTTGGCCTGGAACTCACTGCATAAACCAGGTTGCCCTCCATCTCAGAAAGATCCTCCAGCCTCTGCCTCTTGAATGCTGGGATTAAAAGTGTGCAGCAGCACACTCATACAGGATATGCATTCTTGCAAGGAAAGACACCAGAGAGTTCCAGCTCTCCACCATGTGAAGGAAGAATGCTCCAATGAGGAGCAGTTAGGAGTGCCCTCATCCAGTACAATGTTTTCCAGTTCCATGCATTTAGCATCAAATTTCATTTTCTTTTACAACTGAATAGAATTATATTGTGCATATAGGCCTTTATTTCATTATATTGAATAAGGTAACCTCTACCTAGAAACACAAATACCACACAGTCTCTCTTATCTTTGGATCCTAGTCCCAAATCTTTAAATGTGGATATTCAACCAGCAGTATCTGCAGAAGCCAGGAAAGAAGAGACCATGGAGGTTGGGGGAGAAGGAGCTCTGTGGAGGGAAATAGTGGGACTCCAGCTCTATGAACCAGGAAACATGAAAAATGGGGAGTGGACTTTACATAGGGAAGGAGGAGAGAAAATATTACAGAAAGAAAAGGAGACAGGAGAGTTAAATAACAGGGAGAGTGCCTCAAAAAGTCATAAGGAAACATTTTATAAGTTTATTTAAAATGCATTTTATATGATATATATCATATATATATGACATATATATGATATAGATATATATATATATACATGCAGTTGAAATAGTTATGTCACATGTGATGATATTTCTTCTCCTAAGAGCCACAGACAATCTAACAAATTCCCAGTACTAGGCATGGGGAAGCGCCCTTCAAACTATTGGTCAGGGTATTCCCAGAGAATCTCTAACAGTGTAGGCTGTTTCCATTGCCCTTTGCTGCCTCCAAGAACATGACAGTAAGACCCCGTTGCTGAAGACACTTGAGACACAGGGCATGGAAGAATCAAACTATAACTGACCTGGAAGCCTCCTCCCTGAGAACTAGGTCTCATAGTGTCAGAAGTTGCTATGTAAGCTTCCAAGGGAGACAAGCAGTCAATAGTCCTACCTGGCTATAAAACCTACAACCCACAACAACGACTGGTTCATCAAGATACCAACGGTGATGCAACAGGGGTCTGTTATCTTTAGAGTGACCTATAGCTCTAAACCTGTGATTCAAGGCCTGCTTCGTAGTAAGGAATTCATGCCTGGTACTGTAAATCTAGCTGAATACACACTACTGGAGAGGTCATAGACCTCAGAGGAGGAACTGCTATTGCATGTTCTTTAACCAATATAATTTCTAACAATATTCTGAATACTTATATCCACAGATATGTGTAGTTCTCACCCCTCATCAAAGAATCTTCTTTTTTGCAATAGATGAAGGACATTATACAGACCCCCCCAAACTGGTCAAAATGCACAAAATAAGTGATGGTGGGATACCCAGCCCCCATTGATGAATTTACCATGAAACCCCTAAACCTAAGGCTCAAGACATAGTTCAGAAAAGAAGGCAAAATTATTTTAAGAGCAGGAGGACCAAGATGCCTATTACTAGACAATATCTTCTATACATGACAAGGAAGGTGCTCCCAGGAAATCTCAACAATATGGTTGCCTAAACAGTACGTGCATAATGACAATACTAGTTGACATGTCAATATGGAAATTTCACATAGTCCCACCACTAGATGGAAATCTCCTGGAAATCAATGGACACTGAGAGAGAGAATCAGTTTTCTTTGGGAACTAGTTCTTTTTAGACACATACATAAGAGCAAAACTAAATGCACTCGATAGGCTTAGGGTGTTTGTGTGTGTGTGTGTGTGTGTGTGCAAAGCAATAATTAAGGAAAAAGAAGAGGGCACAAATTTGGGAAGCAGAGAAAGAGGACATAAATGTAGCTGGAGGAGGAAGAGGGACAGGTGCAGATGATGAAAGCCCAGTACACATAAATAAAATTCTCCAAAAATATTGAGAAAAAAAAAAAGCCCTCACTAAAGCCCAACTTCACTGGGACCCTGATGTCAGACTTCTAGCCTCAAGAACTGTGAGAATACAAATTTCTGCTCTTTCAACAGCTAGATCTATTGAACTGTGTTAAAGCAGCCACGCCAGATGCCCACATTTCCCAAGGAGCTCAGTGTGCAGTCACTTCAGATTGCTTAACCTTTTCAATTCTCAGCTATGGTTTATATATAAGTAATACACTGTTGTACACAAAGTAATGAAAAGAGCATTTATGTATTTGTAGCAAATGTACATATGAATGTTAATCATTACGACGATCAGCTGACCTGGGTTTACGTGTCAAAAGAACAGGTTATTTCTTTCCATATTTTAGATAAGGCACTGCAAGACAAATCTCTATAAGTGTGTTTAGATTGCAGCATGATCCAAGCTTCTGAGGAAAGAACCACCACAGTGAGTTAAAAAATGGTCAGAGTTAACACGCTGGAAGGAGAAGCTAGAAGGTTGCCATGGAGCTCGGGCTGCCTCTGTGTGAGTCATTTGCTGATATTTTGGGTCTGTAAAGCTGTAGATGGCCTTGGTGCCCCTCCTTAGAAATGTGTGTATCTTCCAGAGTAAAGATCTCTACGCAAGCAGAATAGGCTAGAATGTCAGCCCAGGCAAGCTACAGAGTCTCCAGGGCAGTGATGCCAGGACGGCTTCCATGTGGGGCAGCCACACTGCACATGCAGTGCACTTCCAGATCTCTGAACCATACCACGGGGCCTAGAACCTGGGAACTGCCAGTACATCTCTGACTGTGTTAATAATCAGCATGTGGTTCTGTGCTCTGAGGACTATCAGAGGATTTGTACATTTAATAAGGCAGTTGCTGATTCCCACCATGACACTAACTTTCAATCAGTGTAATAGTCGGTTGAACAACACCAGTTCACCAACAATGTAGTTAATTACCAGGGTCTACAATGAATACTTTTACAAAGTACTTTTACTGCTAGCTCTTCATGTTACAAGTCACTGTGTAATCTTGATGGAAAGTTCACCTTCTGTCAGGGTTTGCTCAGCTTATAGATAGTAAAATGTGAGAGTGTTGTTCCCATTGGTGAAAGACCATGTGACATTTCATAGAAATGGGTAAATGGAGGAGAGAATTGCTCTCTTCAGGTACCACAAAGAAATGGAAATATTAATTCTAGAAATGAGATTCACACTGCAGAAACTTCAAATTAGGAAAGAAAACCTAACTGAAAGAAGATTGGCTTTTATGTGTGTTAAATCAAACCAGTTTGGTTTGGAACAATAATGAAAGAAAGGCTCCTCAAAAGAAGTTAAAGAAACAACAAGAAAACCTTCCCTTTAAAGGAATGTTCAGAAATACTGCCTGATATCTAAAGAACAAAGGATAAATGTTGGAATTTAATACATGCTTATAAGAGAGTAGAGCAATTGGTCAAGGTATGGAAAAGATGACTTCTTCCATCTATGTAGTGTCATGTGAGGCAGGAACCACTATGTACAAACTGAACACACAAAGACAGAAATAAAGCCTGTGAGCATATACCTGGGAGCATAAAGTCTGAGTTTCTCTCTACTCGGGTCTCTTAGGACATTTTTCAAGTGGGAAGGAAGCAAGATTCCTATCTGTACCAGAATTTAAAGTTCAATGTTTGTTATTTTGCACATTGCTCTTGCTAATGACTAGCTCAGTTTGTCTTGCTTAGAACAATTCAGTATTCCCATGGTTGAATTTTTTAGCAATGATCATCCCCAGGTAGTGGGCTTAGGTATTTTTAGAGCAGTAGCACTTTGAGCTAAAGTATCTTATTTATTTATGGCTAAAGTGTTCAAATTTTTAATTTCTGAAAGTCTTCCTCATGTGGAATTTCATGAATATGATTCATAATGTCAACTTTTCTTTAATGTTTAGTAAATATCGCCTGCAGTGGAAATGTTTTTCACTCTCATATTGAACTTGCGCCAGCATTTTAAATGGCTTCTAGCTGTTGAGGACTGTATGCTACTAATAGAAACAATTGTTTTTTTCTTTATATAATTTTACTTTTGATTAACATGTATCAAAATGTACTCGTACATTATGATACTTCCATGCATGAAGGTAGTTGTGCTTCTAAAATATTATTTTCAAATCGAAATGGGTAGTGCTGAATTAAAAGCTTTACCATGCGCTATTCTATTAGTTTAGATCACAATTAGTAAAATGTTGTATGTTTAGAACTCTCTTATAGTCTGTATCCCAGCCATACTGATTCTCCTGAGAGTGACTGTAGAAGCCACTGTAGTGATGAAGCAAGAGGATATACATGATGTAATGGTCACCAAAAACCATTTTGCTGTGGTGTCTGTTAATTACACCAGGCTGAGAATTTTAGTCATGATCGCATATTGACCAGTGGGTTCTGAAAATTAACTTCCTTATGTGGAAATTAAGATGCTCCATGAAATGACTTTAAATACAGGCACAGCACTCAATAGGATGTGTGAAAATGCACCTAATGAAAAAGAAAGCAGAATTCAAGTGGCCGATGTCCTGGAAAGCTCCACTGTTTTCCAGAGGTGAAGTATAATCCTCATCTTCACTAACATGCTGATGGTCTTTACAATACTTGACCAGAGGATACTTCTTTCTATTACAAACTGATTGTAGCTTTGGATTGTCTGGGGTGAATTTGATGCTCTGGTAATATCTTTATGTGTTGAAACTGTCCCCTAGCCTGGGACCTAGTCCTAGCTACTGTATTTTGCCAACTTTCACAGTGTTTTCTGTGTCTAATGAGCATCAGCTCATTAGACAAATTAACAGGTAGAGGTAATGCCCTCGACTCTTTCTGGGGTGTTATTCCCCATTGTGCTCTTCTCGGGGTTGTGAACATCAATCCAGTTGCATTTCCATCTTCTGCCACCATACAAACACATTAGCTTCCACTTCTGTCAGCTTGTCTGTATCGTAAGGGGCAGGATCTTGCTGAGCTCTCTCCATTCTCATCCTCTCTATACCTTGTAAAGATAAAAGTCATTTCATCTTAATAAGCCAGTACTTAACAGCACATATTTTAAATGTATAAAACTGGTACTGCTTGCTTACACCATAATCCCAGGCATTGTGGGGGCCGAACAAGGAGAATCATAAGTTCAGGCCTACCTGTGCTACAGAGTGAGTTCAAGGCCAGCCATAGCAACCTAGGAAGACCCTGTTATAAAATAAAAAGACAAGACTGCTGAGACTGTAACTCAGTGATAGAACGCTTATCTAACACGAACAAGGCGCTTGGCTTAATCTTCAGTACCTCAAAAATAAGAGAAATGTGGTAAGAATATTACCAACCCAACTATGATAATATTATCTCATCTTGATACCATTTATAACTGAGTTTATTGCCTATTGCTGTATTTTCCCATATTTCTCAAAAAACTTTGGGAGAATGCTTTGTTTAAATCTTAATTGAAAATTCCTATATCTTACATGTGATACACTGCTTAAAATATATATGCATAATGCATGTTATGTTCTTTTAAGAAATCAGATTTTCAATTCTGTAGACCTGATTCTGCATTTTGCTTCATGAATTACATTTAATGCATTCCTCTAGTTCATCTTTCTTATAAACTGGAAGTTAAATATGAAATCTTCATTATACTTACATTCAATTTAACTAAGAATGCTGTCGAATCATGCTATCCACCACGTGTCTGCCTTTTGTGAAATTAAGGTCAGTCACTGTTTGGGAGGTAGCTCAGGTGGTAGAGAGTTTGCTAGGCTTATAGAATACTGGATTTGATATCTGCCAGTGTGTAAAACTGGGTATGGTCCAGCCCTATAATCCCAGCACTTGGAAAGCAGAGACTGGAAGAGTAAGAGTTCCAAGCTGTTTCTGGCTACATAGCAAGTTTGAGGCCAGCCATTGATAGAGGAAGCTTGTCTTAAAATAAACGCCAAGTGTAATGATGAACCTGGATAATAGATTCTGAAAGTCACAATTAGAGCTATTTTCTCTAACAGACAAGCAAAATATCTACCTAGAAATATGTTCGTGTCTATTCAATATGGAAGTCTTGTAAATATCTGAGGGTGTTTGGAGAAGAGAATGACATTTTTTGCCTTTGAATGAATCATGTATTCTTTCAATTCTTAAAGATGGCATCTTGAAACAAAAGTAGGTAGATCATCAATAGGATATGTTCTCTAAAGTCAAATGTAATTGTGTCTAATGAAATGGTCAAAGGGGCTAGAGAGCTGTCTCAGCAGTTAAGATCACTGGTTGCTTTTGAAGAGAACCTGGGTTCAATTCCCAGCACCCAAATGGCAACTAATAAACATCCCTAACTCCAGTTCCAAGGGATCCGACCTCTTTTGACCTCTGCAGTGAATATGTGACACAGTGCACATGAATACATGCATTTACCTACATGTGGGCTCAAATCCATAAAATTAAAAATAAATGAAGAAACAAAATAAATGGTCAAAAAGTAGTGACATACAAGGAAATAGAGCCTATGATCACCAGAAAGTTTCCAAGTTTCTTCCTGAAACTGACAGTGCTCTCTGTGAGATCAGAAGAGGCCTAATCATGGAGCACACCCATGCCCCAGCTCTCACAGGGACAGTAATAGAATTTCTCATTTTCTGCAGACAGGCCACTATGGACTTGTTCCTTTACATCCATTTCTGAGAATAGACTGTTTATTCCACTAGCCTTGTTATTTTACTGGTAATGCATGATGAATGTGCACATGTATGTGTGAGAGAAGAGAGGAGGAAAGGAGGGAGAAACAGGGGCTATATATTGTTATTTTGTGTGTACAAGTGTTTTGCCTGCATACCATGAGTGTGCAAGGCCAGAAGAGGCTGTAAGGTCCACTGGAACTGGAGTTACAGACAGTTGTTAGCCATCATGTGGGTGTTGGCAACTGTGGGCCCAATGCCTGAGTAGCTAGTGCTCTTAACCACTGAGCCATCTTAACCACTAAGCCAGCTTAGAGAGAGGGGAGGAGGTTTTAGTGAGAGACTTAAATGATCTGGTACCACGCTGCTAAAACTTTAGTAGTCTTCTTTATACACCATACTTCCAGAGCAACCATTAGTTAATCTTCTCAAAAACATCTGCCAATAATGTCACATTATTTGTTTCATATCTGAATTTCATATTTAATCTGGACTGTCACAATTGTCTTTGAATGCAGTGATTTAATTCTGCTAGTGTAAAGTGACTTCCTTTATGACAGGATATTTTATTGTTGCAAAAATTGCTCAAATATCTGAAGAATCTAAGTAAAATGAGAACAAATCTTTAGTTCTCAAAATATCGTATTATTCTTTTGAGTCAATTATGGACACATAGGCAGTTATTCTATGTTGCAAGTTAAAACCTCCAAATTCCCTAGTGGCAAATTCTCAATGTGATTTAGCATGCAAGATATTCATTCAGGAATTTCCAAGATCAATATCTATAGAAAGAAGGGAGAAGATGGAAATAGAGTGGAGGAGGAATCTGCACCGTGAGCTGCTCACTGTGTGTCTCAGCAGGAGCCTGTGGAAGCTGTGTCCTGCCTGGGCAGCCTTGGCAGAGTTGTCCTGGGATCGGCAAGGAAAGCCAATTCTACATTCAGCAGATAAAGGAAGCTTCTAGATGGAAGAATTTGTACAGGAAATTGGAAGTGGGCATTCACTCCGTTTTTCTATAACTGAGGCAATTCCTAATGAAGGGCAAGAGCTGAGCACCATCTCACAGCATCCCTGGCTGCAAGCAGAAGGTAAATCCTTCATTCTTAAGGATGATTCTTGCAAAACATCCTACATCATACCAGCCAACAGTATTCTGCAATCATGTTTCGGTTACAAGCTATCAAACCCAGAAACAGCAACTAAAAGGATACAAGTATTCTTATGTCCAGCTTTCTCTAAACACATGATCAAAAAATAAATTTCACTGAAGGGCACTGGGCCCCCAGATGTACTGAAAGACACTTTGAAGACTGAAACAGGTGGACATTGAGCCTCAAAGGCAAGCTTAGTAGCGAGGCATGTGCAAGGCTAGCCTGAACTAACAGCAAGACCCCATCTCTAGATCATTTAATCAAGTGATAAATTCATCATGAGCTTCCTGTGTTAGACTCAGTGATGTTTGTTACTTCAATAAAGCAATTTCTCAGGCTATGTTAAAATTATTCTCACTGTGAACCAACACACAATTCACTCCACATTCAAGACAGAGACAGTACATCAGAGCAACGAACATATGAAAGCTGACTGAGAGGAGCATGGCTTGCCTAACAACTGATTTATTTTGTAGACACGTTCCACCCCCAAATGTCACATGTATGATTCTCAGTCTAATTCCATCAGCCGATAAAAACAATATGGCCAGGTTACTTCTATGATTTAGGAAGGCACAGCTGTTTAAGTGAGAGAAAAAGAAAAGCACTTGATGAACTAAAATAAAGATCATCAGAACTTAGTTCCCTGACAGTCACCAAAGCTCACATCTAGGCTTAGTTTCAGAGGAAAGTAACTTGAAAGTTTTTTTTTTTCTTTTTTCTTCACTGAAAAGGAATCCATGCAGGAGATTCCTTGAGATTAAGAAAAGAAGTGTGGAGAACAGAGAGGAAGAAATCACAAATATTAGAGACTGGGTTGCACTCTAAATGTGGCAGCAAAGTTTAGACTTTAGCTTAGTGTTAATTAAAGCAATCCTTATTAGCTGGGATATAGTTAGTTTGTAATCTCTAGAGGCAGGGGTAAAGTGTTTCCCAATATATGATGAGACATAAAGAAAGGAGAGAGGGAGAGAGACAGAGACAGAGAGACAGGGATATGTGAATACAATTAAATAATTAAATCAATAAAATACTCATGTGTTTTAATAATAAGATGAAGGTGTTGTGGAAATTAATATAAGTATCATCTAAGAAAACGTCCTATAACTGTTTCTAGAAAATTATAAATGTAAAATTCTTTGCAAACATTTAAAAGTAGCAAATAGAAGAACAACACAATTATTTGCATTTACTTCAAATTTTTAGACAGGGCTTTATATAGCATAGGTTGGCCTCAAACTCACTAGGAAGATCAGATTGACCTTGTTCCTTCCTGCTCCACCTAACACATGCTTAAATCACAAACATGCACCACTAGCTATGGTTTTGCACAGTGCTGAGGACTAGACCCAGGTTCTTGTGCATTCTAGGAAAGCACTTGACCAACAGGCATATGTCAGCCCAGCATAACATGATTCTTGATCACTAACATAAATCATAATTCATGATTCTTGATTCTTGATTCAGTAACAAAAATCTGAATAAAATAACACTACCAAAGTTTTAGAAGCTACAAAAAAATCAAATGAGAGATACAGAAACTATCAATAATAAAAATATTTTTAAAACAATATATAAAACTATATCAGCAATTACAAAAAACTGAGATGAATAAAACTTCTTTATTAAAAGACATACACACACTGTTTTAAACAGTTAACATATTTTTATGTATCTTGGAAAATTATTAACTTCTACAATACATAAAAACATTTAAATCAGTGATACAGAAAAGACTTTAAAATTAAAGTAACAATATGCCTATGTATAAGCTAAACATTAAGTAAATAAACATATAACAAAACTTATCAGTGAACATGACAAAAAGCCTGGGTTACCGGGTTGAAGAGATGGCTCTGTGGTTAAGAACTCTGGCTGTGTTTGTAGAGGACCTGGGTGGGTTCCTAGCACCCAAGTGGCAGCTAACAACTGTCCATATCTCCAGTTCCAGTGAATCTAATGCACTCTTCTGACCTCCGTTGGCATTTCAGGACACAGGTGCACTTAGCTAAGGGCAGTCAATATACTCATATACACAAAATAAAAATAATAAATAAAATATTTTTAAAACTGGGTTATCACTGTATTTGTATTACTTAAATGAAAGATTGATAACTACCAGTGTGTGGATCACTGTTTGGAGAAGAATAGAGGTGTGAGAATATATATTCTGTCATTGAAAGCTATGTAATTTAAACAACCACGCTAATGATAACAACAATAATCATAATAAAAAATGACAGTACCAATTGCTGTTTGGCAAAAATGATGTTTCTCTATGTCACAGCTATAGCTATTTTCCTCTTATTTGAAAATAACTTTAGCAAATAAATATATGTGATAAGACCTATTATTACCCCGCTAAATTGTTTAGTGAAAACCAAATACAATTATCTACGATTTAAAACATGGAGTTAAATGTCCCAAACGCTGACAGGGGACACTCCAGTGACACTGCTGGGTGGACGGAAGAGAAACATTATTTATTTACCAGCTTCTGTATGATGTTAACTTTATAAGCATATAGTAATTTCAGAACATAAAATACATAATAGAAAAATGAGAGTAGTTTTATAACAGCAATTTGTTTTCATAATTTAAGTCATTATTACCTCTAATGCATGTTTGTGATTTAGGCACATGTTAGGTGGAGCCGGAAGGAAGACTGGAAGTTCAAGTCCCACGCTGAGGGACTTGGGAGCATTATTTGTTCCCCTAGAAGCTAGTTAATATTTATAATTGATGGAAATGCTGCAAAAGATGAATTTGCAAGCAGAAAAGAATAATCGATTCAACTACTATTGATCCTGATTTCGTACAAGGTATGACAATCATACTAGGTGGAGTGTGAAGACAAAATATCAGAGTATGATCAATCACGGTTAGTGAATTTTCTCTTGGTTTTCCTCTGTGCACATATATTCAACACAGGGTTTCATACAAATGGCTTTTGTTTACAGTAAAATATATTAATAAATGCTGACTAAATATATGCAGTTATTTTGTAAAGTAAAAATAAACTTGATCTACCTTGTCTTCAGATGGCAGTCTCAAGCTGTTTGTACCTGTGCCCTAGCTGATTAGGAGTTGGAGCTCTCACAGCCCCCCACTGATGATTCAGGAAGTTTGCTCATACAGGTCACATGATTCCAGGGAAGACATGATCGATGTTGTTTATGTTAAAGGCATTATGAAGGATGTAGATGAAGAGACACACAGGGCAGTGACTGGAAAACGGACATGGAGCGTCCATGTTCTCTCCAGGGGCCACACCCTTCCAGGAATGACAATATGCTCAGCCATGTAAAGTGCTCTGAGCTCCAGCCTTTTGGGATCTTACAGAGACTTCTTTGTGTATCTAATTACAATAGTGAATAGGTCACTGTCTTCCTTGGCAAGTCTGTGCAATATTCCCTTTTCAGGGATCCTAGAGATTATCTTTCTGAAGGAAGTGTCCTGTCATCTGTGACTCAAAATCCGTACTCTATACATTCTGTGGAAAAAATGTTTCTGATTATTTTGGATCTATTTTGATTGCTTGTATTTATTGTGGTTCTGAGGATTGGAACTACACAAGCAATCAAACATTATACCACTTAAGACTTCAGTGGACATCATTTCTCTATAATAATATGAATCGACAAAAGTAATTCAAGAAAGTATAGGATTACTATAAATCAATAACAAAGAGATCTTTTTCCTATTTAAATTGTTCTAGGTATATATTTAAATATATTTCAATTCAATATTATTCCACCTATTAAATATATTTTAATTTCATTTTTGAAACAATTATAGGATTATACTAAGTCCAGTCCTATTTTTGTCCCTGTGTTTTATTAAGGATAATAGATTTCAGTGACCATGTTACTCTTTATCTGAAATCATTATGTAAACATAGCCATCATTTTTTATCCAGAGATAAATATATATTCCACATTAATGTATAAAAATAGAAAGCTATATATTCAGATGAAGGACAAAGAGAATGACTTGCCTTCTTAGTATGAAATAAAGAAAATAGAAGGGGAAGATTTTAATCTTGGCAGAGTTTATATTGAATTGCTGACATTCTTTCCTATATTTGAGAACACTGAGTTGATAGTATATACATTCGATTCCATTTATAGACCTTTATTAATAAGCTGAAGTAAATACGATATTAATCAATATAAAACACTTTTAAGTTCCTCAGAAGATGCTCTGACCAACTCCAGTACTGTGGTTCTGTGCATTGTTTTTGCAATCCCCTTAAGATTCATGCCAGAAAACAGGCTACTTGATTTGCATGCACTTAGTAAAATTAACTCTTATTTTTGCTGACTTTTTGTCAAATTTGTGGGTTGGCTTCTTTCTGTATAATAACACAGCTGCTTGCTGACTAAAAAGCAGGAACACATAAATAACAACATCAAATTCTTTATTTACTTCTATGGGCTTCAGATTGAAGTTTGCTGACTCTGGATTGCAATCAGTTCCTTGCTGGCTGGCATTGTATTTTCAGTTCTGCCAGTCCAGCTAATTCCGTTCCACAGACACTGTTATCAATGCTAACCAGCTTAGAAGAGCCTGTGGCAAAATGACACTTCCTCCTAATCCACGACAGAGAATCCCACATCTTCTCTTGCTTTTGTGAGAGACCACATTCCCCAGAACTGCCGTTTTGGTCCCTTTCTTCTGATTGGATGAACACAGAACTCATGAGTTCCTAGGGTACTTGGCAGAAAGCTGAAAAGCAGATGCCTAGATAGACTTCACGTCTGTGCACACCCTCCCTCAATACTCCCCCTTCTCTTCGCTATCACCTTCTGCACAGAAGCTTACTCATGTTTTTAGAAATCAGTTCTTTTCTCTAAGTATTTACTTAGCCAATTGAAATCGTAATTTAAGAGCAAAGGAAGTATTAGGAAACGATTTGAAATATTATGTGCTCCCTTTTCTTCCTTCCCTTTTTGATTCTCTCTCCACTGATGTCCTCATTGCAGTGATGGAGACATACAGAGCAATCTCTGTTCCACTTTTCAATGATCTCATAGGCTCTTTCAACACACATTGTGTGTTTTTCTTTTCCACTTTTTTTGATACTGTCTTCAGATCTATAACTATAGTTGACTATAACTATAGTTAACTAAATATTTGTCCTCAGAGTGAAGCTATGGAAATGCTGACCATATGTCTGGAGAGGACTGGATTGTTCCCATGGGTTCTAGGTACTTATTACTCAAGTGCCAGAATCTGTTATGAATGTTTAGTATCTCATTTAATTTTTACATTATCCTAGTGGAATTAAGACATCTCCCATTCTGGGGCTTGAGAGATGGAGGACTGATTAACAATGGTGGCTGCTCTTCCAGAGGTCCCAGGTTTGGTTCCCAGCACCCACATGGCAACTAACAACTGTTCATAACTACAGTTCCAGGATATCAAATACCCTCTTCTGGTCTCAGCAAGCATTACAAGGCAGGATATGGGTGCACTTACATGTACACAGACAAACATTCATGCACATAAAATAAAAGTAAATAAATATTTTACATGTTTTATTATTTTTTATGTGTATTAGTGTATTGCCTACTTGTATGTGAGTGTGCCTGGGTTGTACAATGCCTGCAGAAGTCAGAAGAGGACACTGGATACCCTGGAACAGGAGTTAGGATGGTTGTTTGTCCCAATGTGGGCCTTGGGAACCCAACCCAGGTCCTCTGCACGAGCAGCCAATGCTCTTAACTGCTGAACCGTCTCTCTAGCCTCAATTAAAAACAAAAACTTAAATTAATAAAAGTCTGTTTTGCTAAAGAGGGCTATGTGACCGAGAGCCATTAGGAGAACTAACCACAGCTATGTCTGTACCTAGATTCACAGTTATAATCTAACCAGGCCCAATTTGAAGATTTTCTTTCAACTATGGTAGACTAAGTCAGCATGAAATATTTATATACAGGAGATAAGAGTGTGAGTTCCTTGTATTAAGTGGAATAAAACACAATTGCAGTGCTCATGGCTTTGCAAACGTTCTTTGTAGCTCATCCTATAATTTGGGTTGTGGTAAATCATTTTAAAACTAAGAATTGTTTTAATTATGTACCTTTTATTTGAAGGTAAGAAAAAAGTACTAAAATGGAAAAACAAAGAATTGTTTCTGTTTTTGCATTAGAATGTCTGCTAGCCCATAGCAATCAAAATCAGATTTTATTAGTATTCATCTAGGAAAAAATCATCATCTGTTGCTTCTCCAACATTTTATTTTTCCAATAACCAATATTTTTCAATATTTTATTTTGTATGTATGAGTGTATTGCCCGCATGTGTGTAAGTACACCTGCATCATGCAATGCCTGCAGGGTTCAGAAGAGGCTGGATCCTTTACAACTGGAGTTACAGATCATTATAGTTATTAGTCTCCATGTGAGTGCTGGGAATCGAACCTGGGTCATCTACAAGAGCAGCCAGTGTTCTTAACTGCTGAGCCAACTCTCCAGCCCCTCCAATAATCAGTTTTATACATTTTGTTTCCAAGGTCTGTTCCACATGATGTTTTCCTTCCTAGTTGCTGAATTATTTGGTTGGTTCATTGGTTCTTTTTTCCACTTGTATTAGCATAGTCTGCTTAAAGAACCTGACTCTGGTTTTTTTTTTTTTTGTTTTGTTTTTGACTGTCTACTGATAGTTTTGATACCTCCTACTCTTCTCATCCTTCCATGCCATTAGGACAAGCTGATAACGGAACCACACACAGGAAACCTCACCCTAAATGTACACTAATATCTAGACATTCTCTCTAGCACTGTGCTAATCTGGTTTCCAGACCAGCTTGCACTGCACAGTGTTGTCCAAGGAAGCCCCATATGTGAGGAACAGGTTTGAATGTGTGTGTGTGTGTGTGTGTGTGTGTGTGTTGTCAGCAGTCTCAAAACCAAATTTCTATTGGAGACACAAGCTGCTTTTATGTATAGCCAGGTTGAGGGTACAAAGTGGGCTCTGTTTCCTCTCTTCTCCAAACCAATCTTCTTTCTCGATTTAAAGGCAAAAGTTCTGTTCTTTAATAGTTAACCTTCTTAAAGGCATTGCTTTAGTTGGACATACTGATTTTCCATCTTATAATGAAATATCCACTGAAAATCTACCACCCTTGATGTCCTGGATTTTGCCTGTTCTCCTGGCTATGCCTGTCAACATATCCTTACCAAAGAGTACAAAAGCTACAAAACTATTCTTTATATAGCTGAAAATTCTATTTCTCCTTTCTTGTCCAATATGCCTCCTATAGTCCTCACCTTCAATGTCCTGTACACATCTTTCATTAATTGTTATCCAAATGCTACCTCTTTAGAAAGTTGGATTTTGTCCATACTACCTAAAGAAGGAATCCTTCTCCTAACTCTTACCTTAGTCCATAGATGATTATTCCTAAACTTCATGAAGGAAGAGGCTGTGCCCTTTTTATTTACCTTTAATAACTATCATCTTAAACCTTTACCACTGATAGTAAATACTGTCAAATCAATAACTATTAATGACCAATTTAGGAACTGCTTCAGAAATCAAGCCTTAATGAGCAGAAAGAAGCAAGCAAACAAGATTGATCCACAGGTCAGCCACTGAAGTTCACAACACAAGTGTAACGGGAATGTCATGATCAAGATATCAGAAAGGAAATGATTCCAAGTACAAGCCTGGTTCCGTTTCCACGTTTGGGGGATGTAATTTGGGCAGATCTACGACCTGTAGTAGAGACCTCAGGGTTCAAGTGTGAGTAAGGTGAAGTTGGAATGAGGAGAAAAGCTTGATTGCCATTAAAACAAAAGGATTCAATGCTTTATTTCCATGGGTTAGAGTCGATTATCCACAAAAGGGAGCCTTTCTCTAAAATGACAATTCCTCAAAGACTGCAGTTCAGATGACCAGGATGACTGGGAAATCCTTTTTTAAAAGACCCTTGACTACTTGTTTAAAATGACAGTGTGAGTCATTTTGTTGCCTTAGATGAACTGTGGCTGGACCTTGAAAGACAATATGGCCAGAAAGTAAAGGATGCTGGCAAGTTCAAGTAGCCTCCTATTGGTGAAACACTGGCACAAATCCAGGAATTGGTTCAGGTCTTGATTTTATGCTATTAACTCTTAGGCCTCATGAACAGTTAGAAAATGTGGCCCTGCAGAGGAGGAGAGAACAGGAAGTAACAGTCTGAAGATGGACAGGCAGTGTGTTAAGGCAGGGTGAATACTCAAGCAGAGACCTAGAACTAGGGCCGGTTTGTATTGTGGAGAGAAATGATGATATTTAAAGGAAGTTCTGGAAACTGCATTATCAGAATCACAGGGAAGTCTATGAGGTCACCCAGGAGACACACATCAGAGAGGAATGTTGTCATTTGGGAGCCGTGAGTTCTTGAGTGTTACGTGGACATAGGAGGAAGGATTTGGATGACAACAGCATAAAGGTGGCAAGACCTTGAGAGACAGTTTGACCAGAGAGTGGTTGGATCGGGGTTGACTCCGGAGTTTGTGGGTCTTTGAAACAGGGCTCCTACCACAGGCCTTGTAGGGTTCACAGTGGAGGCAGGCTACTGGTGAAGGAGAGAATTTGCTAAGGGTGGGGTTGTCTAGGGAAAAATCACTGCAGCTCACCAGCAGTGAGAGTTAGGAGATGATGGTGACAGCCAGTCCAAATGGATTCGAGGGCTTTCTTAACCCAATCCCCACATGGTAATAAGGTTTCCCTGCCTTTCATTCATTTAAATTGATCTCTGATCAATTTTTAAATTAGCATACAAAGATTTGGTTTAGCATTTTCATATGTGTGTAACATTACATACTATTCTACTTTATCTCTCTCTTCCACTACCTTCCTTCATCCCCACACACCCCTCTTCCCAATATATTTTCTTCCTTTCAAGAGTCCCCTAATTCCAGAATAAGTCTTCCAACTCATTAATTACCTCTCAATTCAATAACCACCAGTTACTCCCAACTCCCTTTTTCTTGGCTGGCCTAGCAATCAATAATCAATTTCTTATTTTCTTGTGTATTTGTTTCTTATGGGCATCTAAAGAGTAAATAGAATCTATATGAGTCTAAACGAGAGACTCAATTTCTGGTCCTTGTTAGTTAGACAGAAGTCCAAACTGAGGACTACAGATGTGATAATATGCAGCCAGTCCCAGAAAGATGTGTAACTGTTGTGACAAGTCATGGCCTTCTCTAAGATTAATTTCTAACCGTGGTTGTCCAAGTGTTATGTCCCTGGAGTTGACTCCTATCTCAAGAATTATGCTTCTGGGGGACATATTTGTGCCTTGGATGGGGAGACTCTGTGGCCACAAGAGACTAGTATTTGCAACACCAAAGAGCTTTCTTTTTGCTGCAGATAAACAGGTCATCTAGATACGGAAGCAGGTTGCTATTGGAAAGGAAATATTGTGAGAGTGTTCCCCATTCTGGCCACCAATGTCGTCAAGGTGGGTGAGTGGGGGTTGGCAAGACTCGTGAAGAAGTCATCCTTTAGATTGGGAAAAGTTTATTTAGTACCCTTCAAAGAACCCACCGAGCATGACAGCAACAGAATCACATGACTAAGACCAGGTTCTGTGTGGTCTCCATCTTGACCCACTTCTCGCTCTGTTACAGTGAGCCCCATGTGTGCAGTCCATCCTCTGCCCTGGAATTCCATCTGCAAATGAGGACAGCACTAACTGTTCCATGCTAGATCAGTGGAGGCTGTTAAGGACTATAACTATGCAATCTCAGGATGTGGTCAATCCCACCTGGCTGTATTCAGTCACAGAAGCAGGTCATTCACAGTTTGTCTTCAACTGATCCTAATTTTCTCTCTGGGGACCCTTTCTCATCCAGCCTTGCTGTACAAACCCATTTCCTTTCTCCTGTCTCTCAGTCCCCATCTCTGCCTGCCCCACAATGAAACTGGCACTCAGTCACACATATAGTCAAAAACAAATAAGCAAACAACCAACAATAACTTCTAGCTTGGAATCAAGAAAATCCTAAAATTTACATGCATTTCCTCTCTGTCTATGCTGTCCCTGAGCAACAACAGATGGAGGTAAAAGTTTGAAAAGAAAGTTTATTTTTCCCAAGGCTGGAAAAGAAGGAATGGGACGCGCATGGGGGAGGCAGCCACTGCAGCCTCCAGATGGAGAACTCAGAGGAGAAAAGGATTTTATCTGCTGTCTAAAATAAAAAGCACACTACCATCCCCTTTAGTTTCTCGGACTAAAATGTCAGCTCTCCTCACAGGCAGGTATTATAGAGATTACAAATTAGCACTTTTCTCTTTAGTTAGCCTGTGCCCTTGACCAGTGGCACACTGTGCACAGGAAGTGGACAGCCATGAGGATTCATGTCATGGACACTTGCATATAACTATTACATCAGAGGTCTTTGTGCTACCTTCTTGGGGCAGATCCAACGCTAATATATATAAACTTATATATTATGTTTGAGTCACGTGCAATTAAAAAGTAATTGCTAACATGCTGGATGAGACAAAAGCCAATATTCTTTGTCAACGCAATGCCATCATCTAAAACGAAGTCTTGAATAACCATGCAAGACTATGTGTGTGTGGAGGAGGGAATCCTCAAATCTTGAGATAATATACATTTTTAAATATTCTCAAAAGGGTGGATCTATGAGAGATATAAAAGACTGGACAGGAAGAAAGCTACAAAGACAAATTGTTCCAATAACTGCTGTACCTTGAAGGTAAAGAGGGCTTAGAGAGGAATGCGAAGGGACGAGCTAAGCACACATTTGGAAATGCCCAGCGTGTTTTTATTTTACCTGGCACTTGTTCTTCAATCTTCTAATCATTCACATCATGATTCTTTGTAAGTCTAGTATGATTTATGAGCTTTATCTTGTTCTTTCCGTTTAATTTCTTCCTTTCCATTTTCCAACTCTCAAAGAAAAATGTACATCTAATGGAAAGATTGCCTTTTTACCCTTCTGAGCTCTTTGTATCAGCAAGGAGGCAATAGTCCTGCCGCTGTTTCTATTGTAAATAATCATAATTCTAAGTTCTAGTGGCCTCTTCCTCATACATTGTTACTTTCATGAAACATAAAGATATAAAAAGTTTTTTCTTTGGCCTAAATATTATAAACTATTTACATATAATTTTGAGGCTGAGAATACAGCTCAGAGCTGATATTACCGTGTGCCAAGTGCTGGCTTCAGTCCCCAGCACCAAGTCCAACCACACCAAACAGCAGAGAAAATCCAAAGTGGTGAAAATAGTTCTTTTTTTCTAACATAGAAATATATATATATTTATACATATTATATATACTATGAATATCAGTGATAAAGGAGATTTTAAGAGTTTAACAACAAAAAATACTATAGTTCCCATTAATTTGAAGTAAACGTTTTACTTTCGAGACAGTTTGTTCCATCAGCGCACCTTCGTTTGCCTGCTCTGCACATCTGTGTCCTACATAGGAAAACACTGTAGCTTGCTCTTGAAATTTTCTTTACAAAGGAATTTTATTAGTGGCAGAGCTAATTTTTTCCAAATAGAGTATTTAAAAATCAAAAGGGATGACACTTATGGACATTTAAATTTATTCAGTAATCCAACATTATGTTATTTTTAGGAAAATACTTCAAAATTTAAATCTAAATACCAATGGTATTGATTTTTCTTTGGTTTTAACAATTCTTCTCCATTCTATGCTAACCCAAACATTCAGTTCATTAGGCCATGCAAATTAGTTCATTGATATTTATTACTTAAGCTTTATATTGATTTCACTGAGGAGGCAATTTGAATTGTATAGGTCTGTCATATCTCCCCGTTTGCAGTGTTGAATTTGTCCTGGAATGTTTCTTTGCTGTGCGGGCCAGTCCTTGCTATCTGAGAACTGCTTTTATGTTGCCTTTTGATATTGGGTGAATTTTGGCCGTTGGGAGTATCTCAAGCTCTCCTGGATGCTGCTCCATTATTCAGCTCTAGAATCCTCAGCCTCCTCACTTGAATCTCCTTTATCAGTTGAATCTACTTAACAACACTCTCAGCTTTGCATAGTCCAATTAGTAGAGCATTTGTTCTCCAAAGCACTTTATTAACTAATTTTTACAATATCATAGATGGAAAACCTTTCTTATTTCTAACAATGATTACAAAACGCTATTCCTAATTGAATCAAATTGTATACAATATTCCCTTACTCTGCTGGTTTGGAAAGAATAGTTTGTAGGAATAATTTGAAGGACTTTGTGAGGCTTCTGTGAGATTGGCATGCATACTTTTTTTCTAGAGAACATTTTCTGGAATGAAATAGGGCACAGAAAGATAAATACCACACGCTTTCACTCACAGGTAGAGTCTAAAATGATAACTCTAATGAAAGTTAAGAATGATAGTAGCTGATGGTAGCTACCAGAGGCTGGGGATAGCCGACATTGGTGAAATAGGAAGAGGCTGGCTCGCAGATATAAAGTTATACGTAGACAGCAGGAGTGAGTCCTGATGTTCTTGAAGACAGAGTCAAAAGAATGAATAGCAATGGACGGCGTGTTCAAAATAGAACTGGGGATCTTGAAAGTGACGACCAGAAGAAGCAGTGCTGGGATCTAGCGGGATCTAGCGGCATAGTTCAGTGATGGAAGCATGCTTAGCATGTGGCCTTTGGTATGATTTCCAGGATTGAAGGGGAAGAAAAAGATAAAATTTTAAGATGACTGGGTGTGCTATTCAACTGGATTTGACTATTACAAAATATATCTATAAATATGAACATTACATTATGTGCCATGAACTTGAAGAGTTATTATTTCATAATTAAAGAACTTAAGTAAGAAAAAAATTGAGAAGAGTATAAGGAGTATAAAATCTCAAAGACAATTTTTAAAGGAGTCTAGAAAATTCTCCAGAACAACGTTTAAAATGTTTCCTTGCCCTTTATAAACAGATACAGACATATCTAAATGGCATTTTTTAATTTTAATTTTTTGTGATTTTCATACAATATATTTTGATCACATTTAGATTCCCTCTTTTATCTGCACAATCCTTTCTGATCCCCCCATATATGTGTGTATATAGAGAGATGGAGGGAGGGAGAGAGGGACGGGGAGAGGGGAGAGGCAGGCTTGTGTCCCGACATGTCCTTCATGTGCGCTCATCCACTGCAGCAAGGCTGCCTACTCAGAATACCGTCCTTAAATGAGACGCACTCTCCCCTTCCCGCAGCATCAGGCATCCATAGTTCCTCAAGGTTGGGGTTCCCCACCCACTTCTCCAAATCTACGTTGGGATTTCATCTGTCTTGAGCTTACTTGGACATTCTCGTCACTTAGATTTTAAAGGTTTAGTTGGATATAACTGTAATGGGATTCTTGGTCCCGGTGTCTGCAGGGAAATAATGCTTTGGTTAAGAATCTGTGCTTCTATTTTAATAAATACCCATCTTTCTTATTTGGTGATGTCTCAGTTGCATTTTATTTTCATAAACCATTATCTAGTAATTCTCTTACTTTTCAAATTACAAATTGCCTGAATGGGTGAAATTTTAATTCGCGGAGTTTCTTTAGTAATTTTGTTAATTTTTTTCGTACTTTTTATACTTCATATTTGCATCTCCTCCATTCTTCCTGAGTTTGTCTCATGGCTACATGCACACTGTGTTTACTGGTGTCCTAACCACTCATCCTACTAGTTTTTATGATTCTTCTTATTTTCATATATATATATATATATATATATATATATGTTTATATATGTGCATTTGTAAGTGCACGTGTGTGCATGTGTGTTTGTGCATGTGTGTGGCATGCTTGTAGAGGCCAGAGTCAACTTCAGGTGCCTTGCTTAGTTGTTCTCCACCTAATATTTTGAGTGAGGGTTTCTCTTTGGTCTCAAGCTTGCTGAGTTAGCTAGACAGGCCAGCCCTCAAGGCCCAGGGATCTTCTGATCTCCACCTCCCTCCACTGGTGTTACAGGATCATGCTGCCAGGGGTTTTACAGTAGTGTGTCTGTTGTGATCAAAGTCAGGTTCTTATACCTCCACAGCAAACACTTTATCAACCAAACCATCTCACCACACCACCTAATTTTTTAAAAAAAATACGTAATGTATATTCCTTATTATATTGTTTGTTTCTATGAAGCAGGGCTTCTTGTAGCTTAAACCTGCTTCCACCTTACTATGTAACCCAGGCTGGCCTTGAACTCCTGATGCTCCTGCCTCCACCTTTTGGATGCTGAGATTGCAAGTATATATCACAACACCTGGCTCATACATTCTACTCTAAGATTTCATTTCTTTTTCTTCTGAGATATTCTCAAATCACTATTAAGAAAGCTTGAAATTTACAGGGCAATAGAAAAATATAATATATGGAAATCAAACAAACAAATAGAAAAGACAACACAGGACAAAGGAAGCAAAATTATAAAATGTGTGAATTTCTAAAAAAACACTATCACATGAAAACATTTTGAAATCTGTGTTTGTCAGGCAGTTGATAAGTATTGCTCAACAATTCCTCATGGCCTCTGGAGAAAAAGTTGAGCCAGGAGAGTCACAGGTCACATGTTGCCTCTTGGAGATTCCCTCATCCTGACCTTCTTTAGAGCAAATTCAGCAGTCCTGGTCAGTGATGTCACTCAGGCGGGAAGCTGAGAATGTTATGGCTGGCAGGCTTTCCTCACTTGGAGGACATTGCCACCTGGTGACATCACTTTGACAGAGTGGCTAAGGTTGAGGCCATTTCAATCACTTGAGAAGTCAGCTGTGAGTACTCATGTCTGCTCAGGCCTGAAACGCCCCGTTCCCCTTGCACCCAGCATAGCTGAGTACTGAGAGTTAGACACCTGAATCTATGCGAGAACAAGAGGGGTTAATTCAGCACTTTGGTGAACGGTCCGGTACCTGAAACGTTTGCTGAGTAACAGTGCCACTGCCTTTCATAGGGACAGGGGAGCCATGACATGGTTTAGAAACACAAAGTGGAATATAATGAGGACGGTGTTGGCCTCTGTCCAAGCATGACATCCACAAGGGCTGGGAGGTCAAAACTGCCGTTCTCTTTCTTTAAAGCTTTGATCATCCAGATTAAATTATAACAGCCCGTTCATCCAGAATGTTGGTCTTTTCCTCTGCCAGCCCTATTTTTCTGGAGAGCTATGTAAGGAAACAGATGATAATAATCAGCCCTTCGCTAAGAGTGACTTTCAACAGCCATAGAAATTACTTCATATAAGAGGATAAAAGGTGACACATGATGAACTAAAATGGCCCCCAGAGCATCTCTGGAAATCTAAAAGATACATAACAAGACCACAGTGTGCAGGGCAGAGTTGCAGTGAGATTCCTGCCTACAGAGCTGGATGATGGACAGAGGCAGAAATACCGCACGGATCCATCAGACTGATGAGGTAAAAAGATAATTCTTTACAATATCCAAAATCTGTGCATTGTAGAGAGAGACTGGAGGACACGGGCCGATCTAGGGTCTGTCTCACAGTGACCCGGCTGTGTACCTGGAAACCCCAGGTATACAGCTAAGGGCTAAATCTCTGAAGGTGGCAGAATATACAGTACAGTGGATCCTGGGAATCCAAAGGTAATGGCTCTGAGACTCTGTGTACCCCAAATCCACAAATGTATTCTCTAATGGGAAATTACAGTTTTCCCATGTGACCCACGTGCCTCCATCTCCCATGGCTTAAACCTCCTCTAGGTCACTGACAAAGCCTGATTCACGGTTCCTTTCTGTTTGTGGAATAATGATTGCCCTCCCCCAATTTTTAGCTATGTGTTCAGTACAGACAGGATGTTCATGCAAAGTATTTACCCATGGGATTGGCTGAATGCATGAATGTGCAGCCGGAATCTGGAAGCCATCTGTTCGAGACAGACTAGATGGATGAAAAAAGGTATCACTGGAATCTTAACCTTCTCAGAACCACGTCAAAGCTGCTCGTCAGAAACATATCGTGATAGTGGCCAGCTGCTGTGCGCCACCTGCTCTGACGTTCTGTGTGCTTAGCTGTGTATATCGGTGACTCGGTACAGCTGCGTGTTAAAAATGGCACGCATTTTTTTTCTGATTTGCATCTAGAATTATGATGATGGGCCATTTATTCATGGTCTTTATTAAGTGATCTTTTCATGTTTTCTTTGCTTCCATTATTCTAAAAAATATTAAAAGTGTTAGACACTCTCCTATGTATCACATATACAACCAGCAAAAATGCATTCCGTATTCCATGATAGATGATTATAAAGGAATATTTTCAAAATAAGTTTAACACGTTATTGAGGCATTTTTAATTAGACAAATAACTTTTTGAAAACTGTGATTGTCCCATTTGTAGACATGATTAAAATTTGCTTCTAGAACATTGGAAAAATAAACATTAATCCTATTCTTATATTTTATTTTCTGTGTCATAAATACTCCGTAAACACAGATGGATATGGGTTTCATTTTGGCACTGCTATTCAAGATCTCCTATTCTGTTAGAAGCATTTTTAAAGAAAAGCTGTCTAGAGATGTACAAATATTGTTTCCACAGGTAAACACAAAACTAAAGGAAGCAAAGAAAAACAAGTATTTGTAAGTGACACATCACCGAAGATTTCACTGAGGCAGTTTCTATGACACAGGCAGAGGAAACAGGAAAGCAAAGAGGACTTACCAGTGACTGAAAGTGCTGTTATTATTCAGTTGTTCTTATTCAGTTTGGTATACCACATTTAATTATATTCCCGGAGTTTTGAAAATAAAATTCTTGGCTTAAATATAATTCATCAGTAAACAATTGCTGATAATTCTAATTTTATTCTGATATGTTGATTTTGGCAGTTAAAGCCTGCTTTAAAAGACAGGCAGTATGATGATAAAGCCCTGTATTCTAATCACTGAGGAGGCAGAGGGAGAGAATCATGAATTCAAGGCCAGCTTAGACTGCCTAGCTAGAGTCACCTGGGAAGGAAGTTCAATGAGTGTCTAGATAAGACTGGCCTATAGGTTTGTCTGTGGGCTTTTGTATTGATTAAATTGACTGGGATGGGAAACCCTGCCCACTGAGTGGGGCACCGTTCCCTGGTCAGGGGTCCCGGGTCCTATCAGACTAGAGAAGTGTAGCTGAGCACTGGCATGCATGCAACAAGCCGTTGCTCTCTCTTCTTCACTGTCAATGTGATGAGGCCACTTGCTTTAAGTTCCTGTCAACTGTCTCCCTTCCTATGACTGTGGACTGTAAGCCAGAATTGTGAGAAAGTAAACCCTTTCTCCTATGTTTCCTTTGGCAGGGTCTTTTAGCATGACAACAACAAAAGAAATTAAGACACTCATAATTTTAGAAGGTCTTCCCGTTTCACCCATCATATCAAAATCTTTAAAATGTATTTCTTCAGCTGATCAAAGATGTTTTACTTTCTGTCTAATCATAAGTCTGAACTCTGAAAATTGGAGGATTTTGTGCAAATTGTTTTAAGTTGCAATACGTGTGAAATCTGGGCTTAACATCTCTTGTCTCACACAAACATGTCTCTCACAATTCTCTCTTACATGTTGTAGCATGTCAACCCCCACTGGTAAGGGGAGAGTTTCAGCCCCCATAAAGAAACTACCAGATAAATATGATGTGCCCACTTAGGCATTGCCTAAGCACCTGTGTTTATGCCCATAGGTTAGGTCATTCAGTATTTGTGTGGATGTTACTTTTGCTGTTGTTGTTATTGGAGCTGTTGCTGTCTTACAATTATTGTGTTTTTACAGTGAAAAAGACATCATCCTATACCTGTTATCCTCTCTCCAAACCCCTTGCTCTTATGGCTCTGGGATTATTGCAGAAGAGATGGCGGGAAGTATGTAAGAGCCAGAGAGAAGGGGTGGAACGTGGCATTTAAAAAAAGGAAGCAAAGAGCAGTTTTCTCTCTGTCTGATATGAGGGATGGACTTCGGCTTGACTGACAACTGAGTAGCCAATGGTTTAAGGGAAACGCAGGGGAGGCTGGGAAGAGGCGGGGACTACATGGCGGCTAGTCTTGGAGACTGGGAGAGATTGTAGCCACGAAGGAAGAAAAATGCCCTGACCCTAGGCCCACGCAGAAGGCCAGAACCCAGGAGCCAGTGTGCCAAGTCCCCGCCATCTTAAGGATGATGTGAATGAAACGAGCTTAGAGACCTGCGCCCTGCGCTGCTGTCGCGAACTTTATGGGCCACGGGTACCCAGCAGCTTTGTAAACATCACTAGATAAATAAGTCATTCTAAATGGAAGATCAGTTTCCGTTTTATCCACCTGGATTAACCAGATCCCACTCGCTAAGGCGTGGAGAATAAATTTATGCAACACATGTTGAATTTCTCCTTCTTTTCTAGTAGTTAAGAAGCAAAGAACTTAAATATTTTAAATATTATTACCCCTTGGCAATACTCTACAGTACATGTTACTTCAGCCCTCATGTATCCATGGTAAATTTTTTTCTTATGATGTGTTTCATACTTATCTGGCATAATGTATATTCTAAAAATCCGAGTTTGGGCCCTGTTTTATGACACTCCAATTTATCACCAAATAAATCACTACCCACCTTGAAACTTTAGAGCCTTGTTCTATTCAAGGTGACATTATCCCTACACAATTAGATTTGGAAGGTGAGAGCTATGCTTCTATTGGTAAAGTGAAAGAGGATGGCTGTGAGAGGAAAGGAAGATCTTGGGAGCAAGTCCACATGGTGGCAAGGTGTCTAAAATTCCATTCGACTCTGGCAGCACTCTCAGTCTCTTGGATTCTACCCTACAAGGCATTGAAGCTTGTACACAATATTCATACGTAGAGAATATGAGCTGAAAACAGGAAATTACTGTGCATCTGACAGTAAACATTTGCATAGGTGGTTACTTGTTTCTATGACCAAACATTCGACATAAAGCAATGGAAGAGGGACAGAGTTAATTTTGACTTACAGGACATACAGTCCATCTTGTCGTGGATGGCAGAGAAGAAGGAAGGAGAAGCAACTGATCACATTTACAGATAAAAAACAGAAAATGAACAGAAAGTGGGTCTGAGCTCTCAGTACTCAAGGTCTGCTCCTGTTGACTCAAATCCTCCAATGAAACTCTACTTCCTGGAGGTTCTACATCTTTCTCAACAGCTCCACTAGCTGGGGACCAAGTATTCAAGCACAGGAGTCTATGGTTGACATTCACGTCATAATATGCCATTCCTGCTCCCATAGGTCTTATGGAACCCATACAAACTGCTTATTTTTGAGGATATGAAAGCCATATTTAGAATCTCTTGACTCATGCAAACATTGCCCTCACTCTGGAATTTTCTCATCAGAGATGATTTGTTGAGCTGAATGCAAAATGCATTCATTCCAACTTCAAAATTTTCCAGTCTTAATAATCATACCTTTAGAAAGTCTAAATTTGAATGTCTCTTCTGAGACACAAGGCATCCAATAACTGTGAGTGCCTATAACATTAAAATCAAGCTCTGTGGTTCCAGTATGCATTAGCACAGAGTGAACATTCACATTCCAAAATAAAGGAATTAGGAAAATAAGGAAGAATGATCCTGAAACCCAGCATAGTGCACAGCAGACTTGTAACCCCATATCCAGCATTTTGATCTAGTGACTGAATTATATCAGTTCCAAAGGTCTTGACCGCTCTGCCCATCTAGCTGTGCCACCTTCACACCCTGGACTGGCTCCACCCATGCCTGTGCTTTTCTTGGCAGATGTCTCACAAGGTCTCCATTTGTGGAGACCTGTGTCTTCAGGATTGCTTCTGATCTTCTGTTTGCCAAACTTCTGGAAGTATAGCTCTCACACCGTAGACCTGGATGAGCAGTGAGAAGTGAGCCCACCACAGCCAGAGTGCTCTCCTGCCTTGAGATAATCTACTAAGTACTTTAATCCATTAGTTTTAAATTCGCCCTCACTTAAAAATCTCAGGATGAGGGAAGAATGCAGCTAGACTCTTAAGCAGAATATTATCTCAGTACTCACTTCCTGATGGAGTTTTGTTCTTCCACAAAAACCTCCTGAGTCAGGCCTGTATACTCCACTCTTCTTTCAGCATCACAGTCTTCCAGACTCCCACCAGAATGATCCCATTAGTCCTACTTGCATCATGCTGGTGTTTTTCTAGACTGGTCCCAGAAGCTCTTCCACATTCTATGCGCAAATGAGTCCAACGTCTAGCAACCAAATGTTCAAAGCACTGATCTACACCTTAGTCCCAATTTTGTGTATTAGTTACTTTTCTCATTGTGACCAAAGACCTGACAAGATGCAAAGAAAAGGAAAATAAGGTTTATTTTGACTTATAATTCTTGTCCAATACATTCTAAAATAATGCATTCATGTCCAAGATCCCAGGAAGGGCATGATGACCATGTCTGGACGCAGAGCACTAACAATAAATGAGACTGGGATATCAAACATCATAGCCCATCCCAGTGACTCATTTTCTCAAATGAGGCTCAGTCTCTTAAAGGTTACACAACTATCCCAAACTACATTACCATTGGGAACCAAATGTTCAAATGCATGAGCCTATGGGGGGCATTTCTCATCCTAATCACAACAGCTGGTATTGAATCTATGAAAGCAGAAGAGAAAGTATGATAATTTCTAAGTGAAGGAACAATCATATCATTTATGAAACTCAAAGATGCTCATGGGTTTGGGAAACTATAAAAGTAAGAAATATGGTTATATAGCCAAAGAGGGGTGACTCAGCTGGAGCAAATAAAAAGTTCCCCTTGTGGGTCTAAGGAACCATCTGGTGCAGTGGTCTCTAATCCAGATTGCTCATTAGTGTGAGAATCCACTGGAGGACTTTAAACTTGCCAGTGTTCAGACCCAGTTAAGTTAGTATCTTTGTGGTTGGTTCTAGGAAACTGACTACTGGCATCTTAATTTGCAGCACAGATTGAGAACCAATGGTTTGGACACTTCTGGTTTGTACAGTTACACAAGGTTTGATGAATGATATAAATGAATATATGGCTCATTCAAAGCCGTTATAAAATAGAAATAAATGTGAGTGTTGTATGTATTACCAGACTTGAGAATCTTTTTCCAACCTTTACAACTGAGAGATAGGTAGACCAAATTTCTGTTTAGTACCATCTTTCCATGAAAGATCACCACAATAGGAATGGATTGGATGTGGGGAAAGAGTTTTTTTTAAATGGTACAACAAAATTTAGGAAACATGCACAAAAGCAGATTTGTAGGAAAACTAATTATAACAGAAAAATAAGGCTTACAGTGTTACTATGGTTACATGTAATCACTCTGTCACCTGGGAAATCATAATTATTATTCTCAAGTTTACATACAATACTCAGTTTACATTTTACAACATGAATATTTAAAGTACTATACAAAAGTATATATTAAACTTATAGATATATGCTATTAAACCATATGAAGGTGGGGTATATAATATATGTAAAATTTTGAAGATTTTAATTAAAACCATTGATGAGCTTCCCATTCCCTTTTCTTACTGTTTCTTGATTTAATAATTCTAGTGGAAAATGAGGAGGTCTTTAATGTTTAAGCATTGAACAATTTTCTAAGTTTGATCTTATCATTCTGCTGTCTTATTAGGTGATACACATTGCTAGTGTTTTAAAATATCTGCCAAGAGGAAAAAGATGCTCAACACATGTCAAAATGTATAAAATTATCTGAAGCCAATGTCTATTTCTAAGGTGACATGCTTAGAAAGAACTACATGCATATGTGTGTGTTTGATAATTTGAATAAGCCTTTAAAAAGCACCAACTTGTAGTATCGCTTATGATTCAATATTTTGGTGAGCTTTTTTAAAAAAATTAATGTGTTAAGCATGAGATAGCTGAATAAAGTTTTCAAAAAAACTATATCACTACTGTTTAAAGAATAATTTTGACTACTGTTTTTGAATTGATGGAACATAAGCACATGATACAAAGTTTTGAAAGATGAAAGAAATAAAAGGACTGTCAAGAAAGAATGACATTAAGTACTAAAATTTTATTTTAAAACACATTGTATAAGAATATGTTCATCTAGTTATTGATGTTTAGCTTATATAAAAATTCATTAAGTATATTATTTGATGAGTTTAAGGAAACATGAAATGATATACACTCTATCACAATAGGTGCATAGAACATTTCCTCCATCTCCAACCTACTTCTGGTTGAATCATCCAACAAATCAATTTTGTGCCTTCCTCTGTTTTTTACTGTGTACAATATGGTTCATTAGTGTTGGGTGTGTCATTAGCTTACTCCTCTTTTAAAGATTTCTTTTATTTTTGTGTATGTGTATACGACTTTGTGAGTGTATACTGTGTCTATACAGATACCCACAGAGCCAGAATGAGGAGTCAGGTTCCCTGAGCTACAAGCAGTTGTAACTGCTTAATGTGGGTGCTTGGAACAAATAGTTCTAGAAGAGCAGCAAGAGCTCTTAAGCATCCATCCAGTCCCTAGTTGACTCAGTTTTAGTGCTGAGTCTTACAATTTTTCAGTACCAATTCATACACCTATAAACTTTTGTTTACTATACATAAAATATCAAATTGCTTCAAGTTACTAAATTTCTGTGTATTTTTTTATTTTGAAGAGTAAACATTGAAGGTCAGGATTTCTAGGTAATATGACAAATGTATATTTAAATTTACACAAACTATCAAATTATTTAAGAAGGTGGTAGTATCATCTTTCAGTGTATGAGAGTTCCTCGTCCTCCACATCCCCATCAACAGTTGGTAATTGCAGTATATTCTTGCCATTCTAATCATTGTGAAGAAGACTCCCAAAGGGTCTCTAGAATTGATCATCTTAATGAGTAAAAAAATTGAATTACTTCCATGTGTTTTCAGCCTTTCATATAGTTACTTTTTATATCATATAGTGTGAAACATATGCCCTGATCATTTAATTTTAAGTTAAGCTTTTTGTCTCTTTTATTCAGTTGTAAAAGTTTGCAATACTTGCATAACTATAAATATTTCTCCCAAGTCTGCCTTGTCTTTTTTTTTCTTATAGTATCTTTTGAGAATCAAATGTTTAAAAATCTGATTAAATTCAATTTAATCATTTTATTATCCAATATTATTTATTTTTTATTTTTATTCAGAATTCTTATTAACCTTGCTCATAATGTCTTTGATGCCTCATTCTAAAATTTTGTAATTTAAGGGTAAAATTTTTCTCTAATCACATCATTTGATATAAATTGTACAGTGAGAAGAAAGGATATAATCTCTGTCTTTCTCTCTCTCTCTTTCCTTCCTTCCCTCCCTCTTCCTCTCTCAGTATGAATATCTAATCTTTAGCCTGATCTAACTTAATTTCACTTTTAATTTTTATCCCAGGTAAATTATTTGAATCCAATGTTCAAACTATCTATCTATCTATCTATCTATCTATCTATCTATCTATCTATCTCTACCATCTATCCCTCTATATCTATCTATCTATCATCTATCTATCATCTATCTATCTATCTATATCTATATCTATATATATATATATGCATCATAAGAATCTGCTTTTATTTTGTGGTAGTAAGTGCTGATTACAGGCTTTGAGTATTTGAAGCCATTGATTTGCACATCCCTATGGCTTCCATATTCTAAAACTGAACATTATGGATAAAGCTTTATAGCTATCTTGAAATCAAGCAGTATGTATCTTTCAATATTTTAAGTATTTTCAGTCTTTGTGTTTCTATATGTTTTAGAATCATGTTGTCAATAGATTAAAGAATTAAATATTTAAAACCTTAAACTACATTGTGACTGGCCTTGTATAGAATGCAGAAAACTCTTGAAGCCTGAACTCTTGTTGACTTTCATTTTGTGAGTAGACCCTATAACCTAAAGAAGTTGAAATGAAAGTAATGAGAGTATGTAAGTATGTTTTATTCCAATGTCAGAGTTTAAAAAAATCTTCCACTGATAAATGTGTGATGTTATAAATGAGAATGTCTCCCAAAGGTTCAGTGTTTGAACACTTTATCAGTTGGTTGTGCTGTTTGGGGAGGGTTATGGAACTTTCAGGAGGTGTGCCATTGCTGAAGGAATCACATCACTGGTATGGGCTTTGAGAATTCAGAGCCTTGACCCACTTCCAGTCTGGCTCTCTCTGCTTCCTGTGCATCCTTGAAGTTGTCAACACTCTTCTTCCTGGCCCAGCCACCTTTGCCGAGTCACCTCTCCACCGTGATGGCCTCTTATCCCTCCATAAACCCAATATATTCTTCCTTCTATAAGTTGCCTTGGTCATGGTGCTTTATTACAGCAGGAACGTAACTGGTACAAAGTGAAATAGTTGTGATTTTCCTATTATTCATTTTCTGAGAATTTTCTTTTTGAAAATAGAGATATTTGTCAGTTGTTTATTTTTCTTGTCATATACGTATATAAATGTGTATGTATGTCCATGTGTGCACTTGTGTGTAGAATTCAACCTCAGGCATTGTAACCCAGGAACTTTCCACCACGCTGGCCAGCAACGCCCAGAGATCCACCTGTCTCTGCCTTCCCAGTGTAGGAATTACATCCATTCTGAGGACTGAACTCAGGTCCTCATGCTTGCAAGGCAGACATTTTACTGACTGAGTTGTCTCCCTAGCTCCTGTCCAATTCTTTTCAAAGCAATTGTATTAAATATATGTCCTTTGTTTCATATTCTTTGTGAATGAAAGTTCCTGGAAAGAACTTCACCAGCCACTGAACCTTCTGCAAGGCTGAGTAACTGATGGGAGTGGTTAGAATGCTGCAGGCCTAGAGTCTAATTACATTTATTACATTTATCTTGGGCTATCTTTAGCAGCCTTAATAGCTATTTTATTGCCCTCCTATGTATGTACCTAACCTTTTCTGTCCAATAGTAAAATCCTTTGGAAATTACAAAAAGGCACCTAGCTTCCACCCACCAAAGTCTAAGACTGTTGGCAGCATTTGGAGCCCATAGCAGAGACTTCCCCATTCTCCTGCAACCTGCTTAACTGATGTTCCCACGGATATATGTTTTAAAGTTGTATTAATTTATGACTTTATGGTTTCTGCTACTGAAAAGCTTCACAAACCTCATTTCACTTTGGAATATGGAACTTGGGTCACATGAAGCTGAGTCGCCAGCCATACACATGTCTCTTTGGCTCCAGAATAAACTATCTCTCCCTCCCTTAGAGCTAAGACCTGTGTTTCCATATTGACAGTTACTGTGACATCTGTTTGATGACTGTGAAATCACTGCAATGAGCTTTTTCACTTTTTATTTATTTATACTTCTATAAATTTACTTATTTGGATTTTGTATGGGTCTTTTAAATTTTTAGTTGAACTGTTGTGATTTAATACAATATGATTTGATAATGTTTAAGACCACTCTCCCTACCCACACCTCCCCTTACTACCTGAACCCAATCTAATGTACTCTGTTATACATATCATAAGGTCTAATTTGTGTCCCCAAGTGTCATTATTGTGGATCTATTCACTGGAGCCTGTTAATCTACCAAGAATCAAGAATCTCATCAAAAGAGATTGGCTCTCACCCTCCCAGGAGCCATCAGTTGTCAATAGTTCCTCAGATAGGGTTGGGGTTTCTTACCTACTTCCCCATGTCTGTTCTGGGATTTTATCTGTCTTGAGCTTACAGGATACTTGTGCAAGCTGTCACCATTGTTGTGAGTTCATATGGGTAAGTGACCAGTTGTCTGAAAACTCTATTTCCTTAGGGTCATTTACCGCTCTGGCTCTTACAATCTTTCTGTCTCATCTTGCTTATGTCACTGAAGTTTGATTTAGGTGGGCCAGTTGTGGGTTTCTGTATTTGTTACCATTTGCTGCATAAGGAAGCTTCTCTAGTGAGAGCAGAGAGCTGCATTAAACTATGGGTAGAAGAATAAGTCATTAGAATTCAGTTAGCTATAATTATGTATTAAAAATTATTTGGCTTTGCCCTATGCCCTGTGACCTGTCTAGCCTCAGGTTCCTAGGCATGGTATTGTTGTCAGGCCTGGACTCCATCCTATGAAGCAGACCTTAAATCTAATTAGAAAGTAGGTGGTTACTCCCATAATATCCACACCGCTATTGCACTGTGGGCACATCTTTCCAGGCCAATTGTTGCACTTTGCAGGATTCACAGCTGAGTAAAGCTGATAACTTTTTTTTTTCCTTCCAGTAGTATGAATACCACCTTCCACCACTATGGAAGCTAAACAGTGGAGATGAGGCTCCAAAGTCAAGACCAACCTGATTTCTCCTTGTTTGTTCTACAGCTCATGTACATAGTATCTTCAGAAGTAATGTCTTACCATAAGGTTCTGATAGGTAACTAAGAACAGAGGCAATGATCAGTATTGTATGAGGGTCTCTGGTCAACAGCTTCAAGAGAAGGAGTCCATTCTGGCATTGAGGTTTTATTTTCTTAGTTTATGGGGCAATGTCTATTAGTAGGAGCAATATCTCCCTGCTATAATTTAACTCCTTTTAATCACTTTTTATAGTGTATGTGCTCTAAGTAGCTTCTGTAGTGACAGGTTTCTCTGTGGGTTTGTTCTAAAGGCCTGTAGTGCTGGTCATCCCTCTCTGCCCGGCCCTCCCATTCCCCACCCTACTTAACATTTTCTTCCTGATTATGTTCCCCATTATACCAGGGTGTTCTCTAAAGATTAAGCAAAAGACTGAAAAAATGCTGTGAAAATGCTCACCAGCTTTAGTCACCAGGGACAAGGAATTTAACCAGTTGGAGATTTCATCAAACACTGCTCAGAATGACTAATGTCCAAAAAGCAAACAACCACAAATGTTGGGATGAATGTGGAGAAAGAGGAACGCTTATCCTCTGCTGGTGACAGTGAAGACTGGTGCAGCCGTTACGAAAAGCAGTATGGAAATTCCTCAGAAAACTTGAAATGTATCTACCATCTGATCCAACCATGCCACCCTGGGCATGTAACCGAAAGACTCTATAACCTAACACAGAAATACTGGTTCGACCATGTACATTGCTGTCCTTTTCATAATATCCAGAAATTGGAAAAAAAAAAAACTTAGATGTTCAATAACTTACGAATGGATAATGAAAGTGTGGAACACATACACTATGATATTATTCAGCTTTTAAAAATGAGATTATGGAATTCACCAGTAAATGGATGGAACTAGAAACAATCATCCTGAGTGAGGTAATCCAGACTGCCCCCACCCAAAATAAAGGTCCCACGTTCTCTCTTATAGCTGTATGTTAGTTTTGGAATTCTAGTTATCAATGTTTCAGTTTGAAAATCCAGACAAGAGAGGAAACTAATGGGGAGCTTCCTGAAAGGGTGGCAGAATGCAGTGATACTGATTTGGGAGAGAGTATCTCTCTGTAGCCTTGAATCTCTCTGTAGCCTAGTATCTCTCTAGTCTTGAACTCACAGAAATCTGCCTGCTCAGCCTCTTGTATGCTGGGATGAAAACTATGTGCCACCATACCCTATCTGGAGTACACTCTTGATGGCTTTGGGCATGCAGTTTCCATTTTCAGACATTTATCCTATCACAAAATCATGGCTGAAAATGAAATTCAATATAATTACACTTGTAATAATTATATTATATGAGTAAACTTAATCAACTTGAAGGCAGTCTGTGTATCTATTTTGCACGTGTATTGCTGAGACATGGTGTTGCATGTTTACCAGCATATGACTGAGTGTGTGAGTGATAAAAGGTAACCCAGGCAGCGATGGTCGGGAATGTTAGTCATGATTAAAGTGGAGTTTGGAGAAATGATGGCTTTATTTCCAAGATTTCTGGAAAGATGCCGAAACTCTGAGACCACGGTGAGCTGCCATGGAACACTGTGCTCTGAAGGCTCTGTAAGGCGATGTCTTTCAGGCGCAGGAGGCTTTATGTTGCATTCTGCATCTGCAGGCGGACGTAGTCTCTATCATACAGCTGGGTGCTTATCTTAACGCCTTCCTGCGTAAGTGTGACATGAAGCAGCAGTTTTACTTGGAGCTCACAGTTTTTAAGATGTTTTAGTGTCAGAGGAAAACTAGTAGAAAAACTGAAAAGCTTGCCTTTTTCTTTTCCTACAGAGAGATGTGAATTTCCTACGTTAATAAGGTGTCCATTTTGAGAGAGGTATTGTGCGTGGGCAGCTGGTCCTGTGATGAAGCCAGAAGGCAGGTCTGCTCACTCAGGAAGTGATTCATGGCCTCAGTAAAGACTGCGGAATCTAACTCATGTCAGAGCCATTGGTCTCATCCCTCTGCATGTGGAGAATGTGTTAGACTGGACAGCTTCTCACAGCACCTCCTAAACTCTCACCTGCTGGTTTCTGACAACTTTAAAACCTGAAGTCAGTGTCTGATGATCTACACTCAGAACCTGAAGACAAAACCTTCATTATATCCATCTTTTCCCTACCAAATCTCCTTGGGATTCCTGTTTAAAGGAAGCAATTGTAGAATACTGGTCAAATGAAAAGAGCCAGATGCCCAAGGTGTTAAAATACCAATGCTGTGACTCAGGGACTTTGTAGAAGACCCAGAGATCTCCACACCAGGAGCCTAACATTAGCTAATTATCACAGAGGCTTGCTGAGATGGTTCTAAAGGAGCCAAGGCTGAACTGGGCAGACAAGAAGCCTCAACTGTGACATGCTCATGACATCTTTTCCCTTCTCCCTGGCAAAGCTGGACCTTTGCCAGGAAGTGATGTGAGAAGCAAGATTTAAAGGAAGGAAACAAGGAAGGCCTTTACAAAATTACTATAAATGTTTTCTAAGAGCTCATGAACAAAACTTATGAGTGAATTTCAAAGTGACAAAGCATGGGAGAGAAAGACCTCCCAGGATGCTTAGCTGAGGATTGCTCACCATGATCTGACAACATGTACCACAAAGCTTTCCATCCCATGACACATTGAACTCCTTGTGTTTCTGCTAGAATTCACTTTCCAAAACAGTACATTTTTGGAAAGAATAAGCAAGTAAATAAGAAAGTGAAGAATAGTGTTTTCCTTTTCACCTCAGTTGATGTATGGTGTGACCCCGCTAGCTCCCCGAGCTCCTATCTAATGAGTCAATTGCACATTGTGAAGGAATCTGAGAACACCTACTATGAAGCCCAATAAAGCACAAAATCATGTGTCGGGGTGGGTCTAGACAGGGTCCCACACAGCAAGGCAAATCTCTGCCATTGAGCTGTGACTTCAGCACTAAAGTAGTATTTTTAAGATCGAGTGTGTCTTGTCACACGGTATCCTAGATACTTTTCTGTTGCCACTTCTAGAAGGAAGAGTTTATTGGGCTTACAGTGCCAGAGGGGTAACAGTCCATCATGGCAGGGAGCAGCCAGAGCAGGAAGATGAAAGGTCACATCTTCAAACAGGAACAGGAAGCAGAGAGACTCTCAAAGCCACCCCCAGTGACTTCCTCCAGCAAGGCTGTACCATCTTGGGATTCCATGATCTCCCCCAAACAATGCCACCAACTGACCAAATGTTCAGATACAGGAGCCTATGAGGGCTCATTCAAACTACTACACAGGAACTAACGTATTTCCACTGAAATTCAAATATTTTCAGATACAACCTTATGAAGTATGTAGTACAGTAACACATTGCGTGGTGAAGGATTTAGGCCATGCTTCCCATTTGCACTGATAACTGATGGCTCATTAACTTCTGGGAACAATACAAAGCACACATGCGCTAGAAAACCAGGTAGATGTGACAAGAATGATAAAATGTGTGTCAATCATGTTTAAATCCCACATTACAATCCTAATGAGAAGTTAGAAAGGGTCAGTAAAATGTTAGCATAAAGGCAGAGAATCACATAAATTATGTTTGCTAAAATTGATAATAAGATAGTTCTTTTTGTTTTGCTCAGATTTTTCATTTGGTTGAAATATATGTGTTCAACTGTCACCTATCAGTTTGCAGACATGTTATTTGGTCTGATTTTATAATAATATATACACAGACTCAAACATCATAAAAAAACTTCAAGTTGGGTGTATTGGTGTGCACATACATGCACACATGTATACACAGGCTTGTACCCCAACAATGCTCAGAGGCTGAGGCAGGAAGACTGGTCTTAAGGCTAGCCTGGGTTTCACAGTGAGATCCTGTCTTAAGCAAACAAGAATAAAAATCTCATAAACGTGTGGATTTGTCTTTTCATGTGTTTGGGAATGGAACTTCTCCATTTGGGGAAGGTAATCTCAGAGGCACATGAAACACTTTTGAATTCAATTTTGAAAAGAATGGCATGTAGATTGTTTCTGTTCCAGTATGTGGAATTCTGATCAGAAGCTGTGATATATGCTGGAGCTGAACTCCTGCATGCAATTACATGTGTAAGCAAGTGCTTTCTGCTTGTAGGGTTCCCAGGTACCTGGCAGGATCTGTTAGAAAAATGGAATGGAGAGGTTAGGAGGCCAGGATGTATGGCCTGGGCTCCATGACTTGAACTCACAACTCTTCTGGATATCCTGCTCCTTCACTCTTTTGCTGTGGTGATATACTGTTGGGAGCCGCAGCCCTAAGATGGTGGCTGGCAGCTGTCCAAGAGGCAGGACTCGATTAGTCTAACTAAGCGCGGGATGATCACGTGATGATTGCATGAGGCTTGCGTGAGAATGTTTGTCCAATGGGCAAGGGATGAGGGGTACTTCAGGATAGCAACAAACGATGATTGGTAGCTGGACAATATATAAGGCAGGGCAAAAGAGAAATAAAGGTTCCTGTTCTTGAAGACTGAACCAGTGTGCGCCTCCTTCTGTCCCGCTGGACGGTGACAGGTGGTGGCCCGTACGGGGACCCACACAGTTTAAAAGAAAAAAGAAAATAAAATAAAAGAAATATTGGTACGTAAAAGGGATACTGTTAACAGTAAACTGCAGGTCTCCCCAGAGAGAGACGCAATGGAAGAGTTCTGCCTGAAGGACTGGAAAAGCTAGCCATCTGTGTATCGTCTGTGTTGTGTGTTGTTTTAGTTTCAATATAGAATATACTGTGGAAAAATGGGATCTGAATTGTCCCAAGTTAAGGTGGAAGGACTGCTTAAATATCTTTTAAGAGAAAACAGAACACCGTTGAAGACCCGAACGCCGAAAGCCTTCTTACAAACTGTGGAATAGCACTGCCCTTGGTTTTATAGAGGAAGGCTCATTAGATACAGCTTCTTGGGAGTGCTTGGGAGAGGAGCTAAGGACTCAGGAGTGGAAAGGGAACCAGTTAATACCTTCGTGTCTACTTCCTATCCTAGTTAAGTAAGGTCACATGCATCCCCTCTGTTTCATTGCTTTTTTAAATATAAATTTTACAAAAATCTCTATGACAGTTACACTTGTGAGGGGTTGTATGCTGTTTGGTTTTATAGAGGTGGTGTAATGTGTCAGTTCTATTTAGGTCTTTAGGTTATTGTCAGTTTTCCTTATTCCAAATGAAAGTTCCTCAAGTCTTTAAGGTGTAAAGACTTGAGTTACCTGTGGTACAGGTAACTCAAAATTTGGAAATTGGTACCAACATTGCGACACAGTCCTCTATTCATAATTTGCTTCTCACATTACAACATTTAATTTGGGATTGCAAAGAACCATTTTACATAGGCCATATACGCACTCACTCTGCTCTACCAGACCCAATTAGTTTGGGCAATCATCATGCGGACCTCACCACACGCATCCACATGTTTTTAACGCGTATACAGCAGCAACTGATTTTCATTCTAAATTTTATGTGAATGCCAGCACTCTTAAGGTTAAATTCCCTATTACAAAAGATGGGGCTTGGCAGATAGCAAAAACTTGTCCCCATGTCTCCCCATTCTCCCAGCTTCTGTTGGAGTCAATCCTAAGGGCCTTAAACCCAATCACATTTGGCAGATTGATGTGACTCATTGTCCTGAGTTTGGGAAACTACAATTCATCCATGCTACCATAGATACCTGCTCTAACTTCCTTGTGGCTTCGGTGCATTCAGGCGAGAAAGCCAAGGATGTTATTTCACATTGTCTACATACCTTCACTGTATTGGGCATACCTAAAATTTTGAAAATGGATAATGGCCCTGGATACACCTCTATAGCCTTTGCGCAATTCTTCAATGCCTTTGGCATCACCCATGTTACAGGCATCCCTTACAATCCTATAGGTCAAGGAAGCATTGAACGTGCGCACCGCATCCTAAAAAACATGCTTCTTAAACAAAAAGGGGGAATCGGGGCCACCTTCCATGCCCCACGAGACAAACTAGCCATCTCCCTTTTCACCTTAATTTTTTTAAATTTGGACACCAAGGGCCGTTCCACTGGAGCGGCACTATGACTCAAGGCGTTCCAAGGGACATCCTCTTGTGATTTGGAAAGATGTTTTATCAGGACAATGGAAAGGCCCGGATCCAGCCTTAGTGTGGCCCCCAGGCTCTGTTTGTGTTTTTCCACAGGATGCCCACATTCCCATCTGGATTCCTGAATGACTGGTAAAGCCTGCACCTGGAAAGAAAGATGGTGATTCAGTGGGCGATGGCGATATTGAGCCTAATGCTAAGAATTGAAACAGTGGCTGGTGAGCCTCGCCAGCTATGGAGCATTGTAAGAGCCTGGCCAAGTCCAATGCTGATTGTGGTGTCCTCCAGATTATTTCCTCCCCTGTTTGCTGCAAATGCAATGCTTGGATTGCCCACAGTACAATTGGATAGAGAAGAAGCTAACTTTTCTTGTGGCAGCTTTAACCTCATTGGAGCACTCTGTTTTCAAATTTACACTGATAATATTTCCTCCCCCTGTGTTGTATTAGCTAAGCAAGCTCTGGGAAAGTTTCAGCCATTTAGTTCCTGGTAACTAATAGCTCACTAGAATACCAACTTATTTGCCTATACCAGTGAGTATAGAGGAAGGAGAATTATCTGTGTTATTGCGACATAAGAGGGATTTTTGGAATTACTGCTCCTGTTGTAGCTGCCATTGCTCTCGCCTCAGCTGCAGCTATCCCTACAGCACAGATAGTGAATCAACTTTCGGAGAACACTGCCATTGCTTTGGAGAGCCAGACTCAAATCAATCAACATCTACGAGTGAGCATCTTGGTCATAAATCAACGGGTCGACTTGATTCAAGAACAATTGGACATAATATCACAAATAATGTCTGTTGGATGTGTCTATTGCACGCACAGCATGTGTGTTACTTCCATATGATTTGTAAATCTTAGTTTTCCTGCAAATTTGTCAAAAAGCTTAGGTGCATATATTACTGGTACTTGGACTGCACAATGTGATAACCTTACTTCTGTGTTGCGACAGTATATTATTGCAGTTAATGATACTAGGGTGTAAATTGCCTCAGTAGAAGATTTTGTGACATTTCTCAGTTCTTTCATACAATGGGATAGATCTTGGCTTGGGTTCTTGGCCTTAGGTGGTCTGTTATGCCTTTCATCCGCGCTGTGCCTCTGGTGCCTTTGCTGTCTTAGATGGCAACACCACAGAGACACTATCGGCATAAAGCAAGCCATGCTGGCTTTGCAGATAGGCTCCTCCCCACAGGTGTGGCTGAATATGCTGGACCGGTAGTCAATGACGGGTAAGTTCTGGGGCGACCTTATACCAACCTAAGACAGGGCAGTCAGGCATAAGTACTGATTGTACCAAAGACAGGTAGGGATAAGGTTCAGTCCTGGACAACCTAAAACAGACACATGTCCCATTTCAGCTTAAACAAAAAGGGGAAAGTTGTTGGGAGCCGCAGCCCTAAGATGGCAGCTGGCAGCTGTCCAAGAGGCAGGGCTTGATGAGTCTAACTAAGCGCGTGATGATCGCGTGATGATCGCATGAGGCTTGCGTGAGGCCGTTTGTCCAATGGGCAAGGGATGAGGGGTGCTTCGGGATAGCAACAAACAATGATTGGTAGCTGGACAATATACAAGGCAGGGCAAAAGAGAAATAAAGTTTCCTGTTCTTGAAGACTGAACCAGTGTGCGGCTCATTCTGTCCTGCTGGAGGGCGACAATACACTAAGTGGTAAAATTCAGTGTCCAGAAGTAAAGTGTTTGGAATACCTGGCAGAAAAACAGGCCTTCTATTCAGGTTATTAGAATAGGAAATGTGATTTGTTCTCTAGATCCTCTGCACACAATGAAATGTCAAGGCTTATGTGATACTGCAGTCCATACAGGCACAGGCATTTCTTTGTACTGTACCACATGCTGGATAAAACTTGGGCAAAAGTTCACTGTGCAAGCTCGCAGTGGCCAGGCCCTCATCATCAGTCTTACATCCCAACACTTGCTGTCCTGACTGAAACCATTTTAAAGAAATGACATTTTCTAAAGTTGCATGCATGCTAGGGATGTAGGGAGGTGGGGCTGTAACTGCTTTTTCTTTCAGAATATCTGTTTCCCAGATAAGCTGAATTTGAATCCTAAGTAACACATTTTCTGCTGCTTCTTGGTCTTTAGATAAAAGGCCTTATTTTTTTTTTATTTTTATTTTATATGTATGAGTGTTAAGCCTCCATGTGTGTAAGTGTGCCTGTGTTGTGCAATGCCTGCAAAGGACAGAAGCGGGTGTTATGGACAGTTGTTAGCCTCCGTGTGGGTGCTGGGATTCGAACCCAGGTCTTCTGCAAGAACAGCCAGTGCTCTTAACCACTAAGTCATCTCTCCAGCCCCAAGGCCTTACTTTTAAACATAACAAGAGCCCTTCAACTGATCTGCTTTGAGTCAGGTAGCCTGGACAGCTCAACTTGGAGCTGTGACTCTCAGTGTTCTCATCTTTGGTTAAGTTGATCAACTCAAAATTAGGGGAGTTGGAACACTTAAAACCCAGATTCTTCTGGGAGACATTGAATTCTTAGTTTTCCCCCTTTGGACTGGACAGTGAAAGGTGCTTGTTGTTGGTTGGCTCATTCATATGAAAGCAGGAACTTGATTAGTTAGAGCAAGGGAAGGAAATTTGAAAGTCCTACTAGAGGAAGACCGTTTGTTGTTAGGGAGTCCACCAAAGGGGTCAACTTTGGAGCAGAGCCCTGAAGCAGACCATCTTGGATACAAATGAGAGTGACTGGAACACAGCTGAATCTATTCTGGGCCTTCTCCCCTGACTGTCTCTGTAATTTAGAACTACTCCTTACTCTCCTTCAGCCTAAATCAAGCCACTGATTGTCTGACTTAAGTACATGGGGATACTAGCAATTAGCAGGAAGAAAATACATTTATGAAGAACAGAGTTGTGACTGTGACCACAGACAGAAACCAAAAAAACTGGTGAAAACAGCCATTATTATTATTATTATTATTATTATTATTATTATTTTGTCATCTGACCAGTCCCAGTGACAGGAAGCATTTCTTATGTTTTCCTGTAACTTAGCCAGATATCAAAGCACTGAGGTCTGGGTGCCAGGATTGTGGCATGAGAGAGACTCTGCACACACAACCTGCATGGGCAGGAAGCAGGGTGCCTGGGAACAAAGTGAAGGGCTCAGCAAACAGAAAGCTTCCTTAGACACCCGGTCTATGAGATTTTATTGTTGCTTCCAAGCTTCTTTGTTGGCTTAGAAAGAGCCCGGATTGCTCACTGGTGAGCCCTCTATGCATTAGAAGCATCTGAACAGACTTGGATACAAAAAGCAGTGGGAATTCCCTGAGGTGCCTTTCAACCCCATAAGAGGAATTTAGCTTCTGTGCTTATGAAAACATAAAAGTTTTGCAGATTAACAGAGACTCATGTAAGCTCTGACGCCTCTGAAGCTGCACAATGTTTTAAATGAAGTTAAACAAGCTCAGCCCCTCACAGGTTTGTCAGTTTATTTTGGTCAAAGTTTCATCTAGCTTTTGATGATTACTTATCGCCACTGCAGTGTGGAAGACTGGATCAGAATCTGTGGGTAAAAGATCCATTGATTAGCCTGTCCCAGCCAGCCTTCCCATCCACATACCACACCACACTGGTGATTTCCACTCTACTTTTAGTTATGAGGACAATATTTTCATTTACACATATGAAATAGATCATGCTGCACCTGCCTTCCTGAGTCTGCTTTATTTCACTTTGCATAATGCTTTCCAATTCCACCCATATTGTCACAAATGACAGAAATTGAGTCTTCTTTAAGACTGAATAATATTTCACTGTACATATAGGCAATGCTTTCTTTAACAAATCATCAATGGATGATCATTTAGGATGTTTTCCATAGTCTTTGTATACTGAATAGAAACAGCTAATCGGACAGATACATGTCCAGTATTTTCAGACATTCTTTAGGCAGTCTCTGCACTTTCTTGACTGCTTGCTTTGTTGAATAGAAGTTTGATTTGTTTGTTTATATATATTTATTATTTTATTTTATGCGTATGAGTATACTGCCTGCATGTATGTAACAACACCTGTGTTATGCAGTGCCAGCACAGTTCAGAAAAGGGTGTTAGATTCTCCTGGAAGTGGCATTACTGATGGTTGTTAGTCACACTGTGGGTGCTGAGAATCAAACCTGGGTCCTCTGCAGGAGCAGTCAGTGCTCTAACCTGCTGAGCCATCCCTCCAGCCCCCAGAGTTTGGACTTCTCAGTTATTATTTTTGAGTTTTTGTTGTTTGGCAGTTTCACACGTTCGTGTAAAGATGGCAGTGGGTTTTGCTTTCCCGCTCCCAACTTGCATGCCCTTATTTGACACACTTCTCCCAAGGAAGCTCCCATCCTTTCTTCATTTCTTTTTTTATGTAACCCACTGAGTTTCGTAGGTTTTCCTGTCTGAGCTATTATTATTTCTCTCTCTTTTTGAAGACACTGAGAAGTGATGTTGAAGGGAAGGGTTTTCTAGTCCCTCTGTTACCTTTTCTCTTTGAATTTTCATGAATTTCAGGTAATAAGAGACCCTCTCTCTCATTCGCAACCCGTTTGCTGTGCCAAATTTCATATATTCTATTAGATATATATGCTCATAGAGCCAAAACTTTGTTTCCAAATGCCCTTTGGTGTGGTTCTATTGACTAGAACCAGGTCAATTTACCAGGGATCCCATCCTTAAGAGACTGACTCTCTCCTCAATAGTTCATCAGGCAGGGCTGGGGTTTCTTACCCACCTCCCCATATTTATGCTGGGATTATGTGTAGCAGGCATTTACATGGGGCTTGCGCATGCTGTCAACATGGCTGTGAATTCTTATGACTAACTGCCACACTGTCTTGAAAATCCTGTTTTCTGTCCTTATGGTCACCTGTGGCCCTCAGGTCTTTCTGCCTCTCTTCGGTAAAACTCTCAGAGCCTTGGAAGGCAGAAGTTTGATATAGGTGTCCTGCCAGGGATAAACTTTCTGTGACCTCTTGTTCTCTACACAGTTGTGGGTTTCTGTGTTAATCACCATTTACTGATGAGCAGACTTCTCTGGTGAGAGTTGAGAGATACATTAGTCTCAGGGTAGAACAGTAAGTTATTAATATAATACTGTAACTATACAAAATAGCACTATAATACAAAATAATACAAAAATTTGCATAAAAAGAAAGAAATTCACCCTGAGCACTATCGTGTTGGCCTAAAAATCATAAATTTTAAAACAGGAGGGTTAAAGAGAATGTTTAAAGAGATTTTAGCAATTTAAACCATAGGGGAGGCATTCTCCTCCTTGTCAGCTAAATTCTGTAATATACGTAAGACCAATATTTACCTCTGAAGTTTTATAAACAGGGGTTAGGGGAAGGGATCCTGCACAGACAAAATCAGATGAAAAAAAATTTTTTAATAAATAAGATTAAATTTAAAAATTGATTCAGGTCATAGGGTTTTACTAAAAGAGTAAAATCAGTAAGCATGTATAATCAGAATGGGCGGCACCCTTTCACAGCCAATAAGGAGACAGATGAGATGCAAGAGAACTCACGTCTTATCAATGAGAAAAGCAACTAAATCTGGCATATCCGTTTTCACTGAAGTTACCCATGAGAGGAGGGATATAAAGACCCTCTGGAGACTAAAATAAGAGATACCTTCATTTGGTTGACAAAGGAAGAATAAGGTACCATTAGCTTGTCTCCATTTGATTTATATCTCAAAGGATTAAACAAAAGGGTCTAATTCTTTTTTTTTTTCTGAATCCAAGCCTGGCCTCAAGTTAAACTGAAGGATATAAAAATGGCCTTTAATGGGAACTATCAGTACAGGAGAGAAGATACTTAAGATTTTCATAATTTTTTGTTTCCATTTATTGATTGTGGCTATAAGCTTTTAAGCATCTGACCACCCCATAGAGCCTGGAAAAAACTCAGTTTAGGCAAGAGTAAAGACAGATCCTTTACTGGCTTGGTTCTCCTTGATTATGAGTGATAACTTTCATATACACCTGATGTAATAAAATTTAGAGGCATCAGAGAGTGCCCCTTCAAAATGAAATGATCTGACTTTCGCCAATTCTCATTCCAAATCCAAGACCCAACAGATTCTATTTTGCAAAGAAACAAATATCTTTTATGAATATTGATAAATTGTCATGTGCTGTTATAACGCACTGTGAAACTGACCCTCAGCATGGGATTTGGCCCTCCAAGTTCAGAAACAAACATTTGCATCTCAAAATGTTCTCCAAATCTCCTGAGGTAGAGTGGCTTCAAGACTAAGACCAAAAGGAGGACAATAAAATAGCTTTCAGTTAAAGGCATTATGTCCCATAGAACAGCTAAGCGATAAAATATTTCCAACAGAATTACATGAGAAAAATAACATGATATAAAGATGTTTACGGTAAAAGCAGCGTATGGGGTGTTCCACTTTGCCACCAACAATGTGCTTGAGTGTAGCTACCCCAAAGCTCACCTCACCCTAAGACAATGAAAGAGGCAAGCCTGTTTTTTCTTAGCCCCGGGATAGTAAAGAATTGGCTTACCACTTTAGATATAATAGGAAAACGAAACTTTCCACTTTAGTGGAATCAAACATTAGTTTGTTACTAGAAACTTATGAAGGACTAGACATTGCTTAGTACTCCAAGGAAATTTCTCACACCAGCTGGTAAATTTATTTCTTAATGTCTCATGATATTTAGTTAATATTTCATTCCACTATCTTAGATATTTTGTCACTTATTTCTTTTTCCATAAAGTCTCAAAAATTTTTTTAGGAAATATTGCTTGAATTCAATCTTCCTTTGGGATCCCCAATGAAGTTTTTTCCTACATTTTGCTTCTCTTAAAGAAGACATTGATGAAACATCACACTTCCATGTGTGAAACCCCTGTAACTCCTCCTGTGCTACGGTGATTGCAGCTAGAAGCTACGTTTACAACAAAGACAGCTGTCTCATACACATTTAGATTTTCCTGCTCCTTTGTTTTCAGTCATCACCTTTCCCTTACAGAATTTCAAAGTGAATATTTCTACCAATACACCTAAACAGCAAGGTTTTTTTTTTTTTAACCCTAAATCAACACAGACTTAATTATTTTTATTCAATGGGGTAAAACTAGAATTAGCTAACTTACCAGCCAGACTCTGATATTATTTATCCTTCTGTATCTCAAGACAATTTCAACTTTCTTTTAAAGACCTCAGAAGAATGGCAGACAACATTTGCTGAATTTTGGAGACACACTCTCTTTTCTTCCTTCAGATCTTCCAGAGTAAAGTGAGTTGTTTCTTTGCGTATTTAAAACTTTGATGCTATACATGTACTTTGTGTCAGAACAACAGCTCTCTCTTTTTTCTCTTTTACCTGCAGTTTTTCTTTGTGATGAATTTCCATAGTACTTTTAGGTGTTTTTCTTGTAACTTTTCAAGGCAGTAATTGCACATGAGTAGACCTTTTCTTACCATATTAAATATCTAAACTATGAAATTCTAGCTCATGTAAAATTATTGAGAAAATATGAATTTTGAATTTGAACTGATGATTTATATGTATTGTTTTCCCACATAAAGATGGAAAAATTTTTTGATGACAAAAAATTTTAATTATAATTACTAACTATATCTGCATGTGTGTTTTATAAACTCATAGTTTATAATGTTTGCTTTGATTTATTAGTATTAGAATATATGGAAATTGAGTAAAAGAATTATTTTATAAATATAATCACCAGAGTCTGCCTTTCCAGAGTGGCAGAGCCATGAGCTTGCAAACCCTCAATGTCTTGAATTCAATAACAAATATTTTTGTTGTAGATGAAACTGTAAGATCACAGTTCAGCATGGTGGAATTTGTATATATTAATGGAGTTCCATACTGATATCTATGTATATTGCATATAGCTTAAATATATTTACCTTCTCAAAACTTTGCCAATCCTTTTTGTGGAAACTTTCAAAATCCTCGAATAAAGCTTTTGTGATGTTCAGTACACCATTATTGTGTACAGACATCATCCTGTGAAATAGCAGCCCAGAGCTTCCTTCTTTCGTCCCACTGTGACCCAGAACCCATTGCTCATACTCCACATCTCAGCCCCTCCCCTCCTCCGGGATCTACTAGCCACTGCTCTCAATGTCCACAAGATCAGCTCCTTTAGATTCCACAAGTGAGTGAGATCTGGTGTTGCTGACTTATGTGCCTCACATTCCACTTAACATAACGATCTCCAATACCATCCATGTTGCAAATGACAGGGTTTCATTCATTTTTATCACTTCATCAATTCAGATTTGTAACTGAGGGCTTCAGCCTACTCACAGCAAATACCAGACAGAAAATCAACACAAATATAGATCTGAACACCACAAGCAATTTATGTACGTCTGAATGACATGTATGAATATAAACACTACTAACCAGCAAAATCAATGCAGTTTCTCAAGAACACATGGCACATTCTGAAAATACCATGTGGAAGGTTTGTGTGTCTATGTGCTGTTATATTACATCATTGTTTTTTAAATTGTTACCATTGTATAAACCGGGAAAGAAACAAGGACACCAATCCATGTTAATCTACCAGAATTTCAAAAGCAAAGAATCATTCCAAATAAATGTGTTCATTTAGTTCCTAAACTAAGGATGGACCCTTCAGTCAAAGATGATTCCAGGAACTGAGTCTCCAAACACCTGAGTTCATGGTCTTGAGTGTAAATTTCTTAAGCCTTAGTTTCTTAGAGATTGCTGGTATGTCCTTGAGAGGGCTGCTTTGAGGTACGTCTGTAAGTCCATTGTCAGAAGACCTGCAAATTTAGCTTCATTTCCTCTTATACTCAGATATTTTATTTTTAACAGTTGATTTCCTTAGTAAAGAAGACAGACACCAGCTAACACTCAAATACAGTATCACACTGATATGCTGACTTGCAGTGGTTTTCAGACACTTCAAAATGAAGCAGGCAGTGGACAAAAAGCACTGGCTTGGTGCATCCACAAAGATTCTGACTTAACTGCTCGTGGAAGGGGCCACGGACATACAGTGTCATTTTACAGCCAGTCCAGGTGAATAGTCATCCAGGTTCGAGGAAAACCATACAGATTTACTGACCTGTGTTATATATATTTGATTGATGGTAGGTTCCAAACTGAAGCATTTACAATTCAGGTATACAAAATAGACTGTCTTAGTCACTTTCTATTGTTGTGATAACATACTCACCAAAACCAACTTGGGAAGGAAAGCTTATAGTTCATCATGGAGAGGAGCTGGAACTGAGGAGCATTGCTTACTGGGTTGCTCCCATCTGACTGTGCCTACTCCTCCACATGATTTTATTAGTGAGTACACAGTGACAATGGTTATTAGAGAAAACTGCCCTGCATGCTATCTTTTCCTAAGTTTACACTTGATAGCTAGAAGAAAGGTGGATTTCATTTCTAAAATTGAATGGCTCTTGTTTTGCACATATGTTAAGGTTCCTATGAAAGAAATAACATAATTAATGAATGCTACACACTGTATTTGGGAGTTGGGACAATGGCTGAAACAGCTTGAATACCTTCTGTATTTTACTGTTCCACTCAAATGAACTGATTTATTAAAGACAGTGTCTAGGTGTGTACCTCTTGCTGGCTTGGAATTCACAGTGACTCTCCTGCCTCTGACTTCCAGGAGCTCTGGAGGTTCATATGCATTGCAAGTGTGTGCCAAGACACACAGCTTGCTGCTAACATTTGCCTTCCTTCCTTCCCTCCCTCCCTCCTTCACTCTCTCCCTCCCTTCCTCTTTCCCTTCTTCCTTCCTCCCTCTTTTCTTTTGCAACTCCTTCCTTCCTTCCTTCTTTCCATGGTATGGTTTCACTTTGATGTGCAACTTCAAAATAATCAGTGTTAAGTAAAATAGTGTCAACATACTTGTTATTTCACAAACTAATGTTTTTCCTTATACAAGATAAATTTTCATGGTGTAAACACTTGAGGCTATTGATCAACTTTAAGCTCTAGGTTTCTACAGATTTCTCATTACCTCTCCATCAGAAAAGTGATTAGTATCCCATAGTCTCCATTAACACTTTGCAGGCATATGTATGATCTAATGAACATGTAGCCAATAAATGCATGTCATATATATCATGTAATTTTCTTTTAAAGTTCAACTATACATCTGGAGGATATTGTCATAAAAATGTATGAAGCTGTAGAGAGCTGTCAGTATTTCTCTTTACATGGATGCCACAGGCACATGCTCACACACAAATGTCTTAACTTTGTTTTCAGCTATGAATTACACTGTAATGTCTTCCTTGAAGACAGGTGTGAGTTTTACCTGTGGGATACACTGAGGAGTAGAAATTCTGGGTTACTGGATGGTCATATTTTATGAGTACTACAGAGTTTGTTTCACAGTATGTAAGAATGACAATACCTCCTCAGGATAAAAATATCAGTCAATTAAAATACCATAAATTTTAACAGGTTTTTAATGCAAGTAAGTAATGGAAAATTTTATCAGTCTTCTTTCTACTTTCTAAGATTCTCTTTTATTATTTTTCTTCTCATATGTTCTTGTTCTGCTTTTATGTAAGAGTCTCCTTCTACTAGGGAGTTTATGTAAGAGGCTAATACAGCTCCTTCCACTAGGGATTAGTAGTTTGCATTGTCTGTAGCAATCAACAGCACATTAGGTTATTGCTCCTTAGTATCACTTGTCCAGGTACATAAAAATATTAATGTATGTTTTCTTGTAATATTTTATCATTTTGTAGAATTGTCACTGTAACATATATGGAAACTAAGTTTATACTTTTCAAATTGTGTTACGTTTTCTTGAAACTAAAAATATATGCCCCATAAAGATTAAGCAACAGAATATTTATACCCCTAATTATATTTATCTAATGGCATCTTTATCTGCCCTGTTTATTTGTAAAATTATGTGCCCACGACAGGCAGTGTTCTATGCTGTATTCCAAAGAAAAAGTCCAACATCATTATCCTACATATATCTGACAGTAAGAATATTGTTTGAGATGTGTGAAAAGTTTAACTCCCATTAGAATTATGTGTTGCCTGGCTTGTAAATATATCTAAAATGAATTATTATTGTGTGGTTTGATTTTTTTTCCTTTGCTTTTGGCTGACTCATACTGCATATGTCCTAGAGTTATGAATTCTGTGTGGGTTGAAAGATGCTGGCATACACAGCAGCTCACAGTCAAGATTTAACTTCTCATTTGATAACCTTATCAGCACACTACCAGATGTTACAGTAATCATTTTCTCCACTGAAGCAGCTGCGGTTTTATGTGGAATACCTAATTGGTCATCATGAGGGCTATATTGCTGTCAACTGCTGGAAAAGTCATTGAAATTGGATTAAAGTAAGAACTGGATTATTACGACATGGGGCCCTAAGAAGCTTGGAGCACTTTTAATTGACTTGGAAGCAACAAAGAAGAAGAACAGCTAGGCAAGTCCCAGTTGGTGCTAGCTGGTCATATTTAGGGTTATAGGAACAGAAAAATCTAATGACTGTTCAAGTTGAACAACAAATCCATGACTATTAAAACATTTCCCTGAATAAAATTATATTGTAAACAAACCTAAATGAATATGAACCTTTTAAAGAGAGAGATGACACATACCAGTATAGAGAAAGGAGAACAAGCTATTTTTAGCCTATATCATCTGTCAAGCCCTACACAAAACATTTCAAATATGATACTTTATTTTATATTCAGATGAATCAAGTAAGTAAAATGAGAGGAGTGTTCGCTTGTGTCCGCTAATGATTTTTCCAACAACTTTCCCGTCCATTTTTCTGCCCTGCATAATGAGTTCCGTTGCAGCATACATAGATTTTCTGTCTTACAAAAGAGTGTGGACAGATTTTTGTCTGCCTCTGTGGACTGTCAGCATCTGGTGTGTAGAATGTTATGTGGTAGGTTTGGTTTTCTAGAATGCATTCACACTGCAAGAGCCAACCAATCCATGGGACAGAGATAAGCTCCACTTGGGTCCTTGGAATTAGTTATGTACCACATTCATGCCTGTGTGCTCTCTTTAAAATGCATTTCACATTTGTACACTACATACTGGCTTTGGAGAAGTAGGCATTATAAAGTGCATCTTCTTTTAAAATGAAATTATTTTACAGCAATAGGAAAAAAGAATCGATATATGTGAAACAAAACTTAAATCGCCAGAAAATCTACTGTGTGTTCATTTGAATGATGGTTGGCAGAAATGAGATACAGACAGAAAAAAAAATCACCTCCTCTGTAACTAACAAAGCTATCAAAACTAAGCAAAGTAATTACATTTCTCTGCTCCACTGATCAATGGTCACCTCCAGTTGACTCTTCTAAAGATTCCCCGGAGATTTCTTGATGAAGGTGATTATTTGGTTATTAGTTTTTATATACAATACATTGCTGGTGAATATGTCTTATATTTGACCCTAAAAATAAAAAATAATATTAAAATGTATCTGTGAAATTTACAGTTGACATATCTGTTTTCTTTTTTGTTAAAATCTAAAGAGAATGCTCTTTTAGAGAAATCCATTTCTATGCTGTGGACTTTTGAATAGACATCAGTAAATTGATTACACTGGGGATTTTCCCAGGGGGACCAGCCAGAGAAAATTTCCACCTTCTCTCACTTTATCACAGAAAGAAATCTCTGTTCTCACTGTACCTGGGTCCAGATGCTAATGCCACAACCATTCCCCCCACTTCATCTTCTTTGACACCCCAGAGGCAGACTCCACTAAATCTTCAATATTGTACACCCAGTGCCTTTGTTTAAAATATTTCAGTAGAATCTTAAACTACCCATGACTTAATTAACTTGTTTTCTAAACTAATCTAACCATTTCTAAGACAGGGGCTATCACTGGCTCGTATGTGTTTAGAGCACTGCTGATGCAAAATGGCCTCTATCTCATGGAATTCAAAACTCACTCAGATTTTTCCCCATTGATTTTTAACACTTCATGTGGCTTTCTTTGCTTGCTGGCATCATCCTTTGGTGTCTGTATTTCAATCATATTTGAACCATGACTCCTAACTACATCACCTAGTTTAGACCCCCTGATTTTTAAATATTTCCTACTTCAAAACTCTGCTTATTCTCCATACTTGCACACATTCACACACACACATTCACACACATGCACAGACATACACTCACACCACAGATATGCACAAATTTATACAGACTCCAAAACACACATACAGGAATACATTCACATGTGAGCACATGTAGACACACTCACACACATACATTCACATTCCTGATGCACACACCCCATACCCAAACACACTCACACACAGGTATACACGCTTTTTCATACCCACACACAGGCACACATACTCTCTCATCACAAGAACTCACAGACATACACATACACATATATTCTCACACTTTTACACTCACATGCATATACTTATAGTCTTACGCATGCTCACACACACAATCTCTTACATTTTCACACACAAACATATACAAACACACACTAACATATGCACTCACGCACACTCTCACACACGCTCACAGGCACACACATACATACACAATCACACATACTAAAATTCACATAAACACCTGTACACACTATTACACAGACACACACACATTCACACATACAGACATGCTCACACCCACTAAAACATACAAACTAACCCCCCCACAGATACATACACTCTTTCACACACACTCAATACACATACTCTCTCACATACACAACTATAAACATTCTCACACATGCATGCACACACATTCACAAACCCTCTCACATAAACGACATGAGTACACATACAGGCACTTACAACTTTAACACAAACTCACACACTTGCACACACTCATGCACACACTTACACAGACTGTCTTACACACAGAGAGCATCATTGTTTTGCTGCTTTCACATGCTGATGTGGATTGTGGCTCACTGAAAGGAAAGAAGAAATCTAGACGGTGTCAGCTCTGCTTTCACTCTGGAATTTTCTTTCAATTATAAAAGTAGCTGACCTTAAAGAACTATTTGCTTGAACAGTAATTATGATTGCTTTCTAATGAAGCTGAACTACTTGGACATATGCGGCAAAAGATTAATCTCCTCAAGTCATAATGGTAATTATATGAGGAAAGACAGAGGAGATGAGCAGTGATGGGAGACATGGAGATACCATTTATGTGCTCTCATGGGCAGACTCTGGACTTAACATTCTGTTAAATTACATAGATACATATAGCATGAAGAAGAATATATTTGACAAGAAGGAGACCAGGGGGTGGGAAAGGACAGGGGATGAAAGTGGGAGAATTATTAGCAAAGCACAATGATTCCCATGTCTGAAAATATCATAAGGAAACTCACTACTTTGTACACTAAAAGTTAAGAATAATCCTAACTATAAAATAAACATTTTAAAACGCCTCAAAGCAAAACAAGAAGGTCATATAACACACCAAAAAAGAAATCATTTAACCTTGCTAGCAGCAAGTGAAAGTTATTTATATCAGTGATTGTTGTATTTTCTCTACACCACGTATGGTTAGAGCTTCCTTTGACAGAGGTGGTTACATTCCCACAGTTCCTATAGGTATACAGAGGTGTGACCCTCTGGAAGTTATGTGGAAATTAGGTGGAGTCAAGTTCTGTTTATTTCTAGTTCCATTTATAGCTCAGTCTGACATTAAATATACAGTCTTTAATTTATTCAGAGATTTTCAAATAATTAGACATAAATATGTTCAATATAGCTTTGGAAAAAAAGAAGTTTTCACAGTACTTATTTTCTGGTGATAAACTATAATATCCAAACCTTTCATATATTTTCCATAATTGATAGGTTTTAATTTTACACTTAGAAAATAACTCTTATTCAAAGATGGTTTGAAGGGTTTCATTGTACTTATCTTTACTTAACTGCATACGAAAACATTTTGAAAAAAACAGAATCTATAACTGGGAATGATGAAGTCCATTTTACACGGGAGATGGAAAATCAGTACTTCAATATGAAATCCAACTTAAAAAGACTTTTCTCAAATTACACACATTTGATGACTTTTTTTTTATAAAATAGGGTTATAATTCTTATGCCAAATAATTGCAACAAATTTTTATGTAACATTAATGAAATAAGGTTAATTTTATTGGGTTTGAGAGTAACTATAAAGTATTCCACAATATCTGATTTGCCCTAAGAATTGTCCTTATATTAGATATTAAATTCTGCCATGTCATGTGTGATGACAGAGACTCGGTGACTGCCTAAAGACAGAGCAGTGGTGAACTGTATTTTTCATTCTAGGCAGCTATAAACTGCAGAATTTAATTTGCTACCATTACTCCTATGAGCTGAATATGTGTATAACTTCTCTTCACAATGATACATTGACAACTGACATTTTCATAGAATTAATGCCCTTTATACCAAAAAATCTGTTACTCAAATATTTGCTAAACTTTAAACCTATTATAATGAATAATGGGATTCATAAAACTGTAGCTTTAAAGTGATGTCCTGTATTTTATCAAAATTACTGGTCTTTCTCACAAAATATGTTTAGATATTATCATACTTTTGTTGCATATTGAAGAAAATGATTGGGACAGAGTTTCTCCGTGTAGACTAAACTGGACTTAATGTGCAATCGTCCTACATCAGCCTGCTGGACATAAGGTTTTAGGCATTGTACCCACATTTCCTAGTGGTCAGAGCTCTGAATATTGGTGGTTTTCACACCGAGAGGGGAGATAGAAGGAACTGTTAGGAATACTCACGAATACTTACCATCTCACATTTTGGACAACTGAAGTCTTTTAAAAATGTTTTATCTATTATTTTTATTTTATTCTCTATGTATGAATGTATTACCTGCATGACTCATGGAGGTCAGAAGAGGGTGTCAGACCCCTTGGAACTGGAGTTTCGTATGTGCTGCTGTTAGGCACCATGTAGGTGCTAGGAACTGAACCAAGGTCTTCTGCATGAGCAGTCAGTGCTCTTTAACCCTTAACCACTGAGCCATCTCTCCAGCCCCCACAGAAGTCTTTCTAACATAATGACCATGTGTGAAAGCAAGTTCAACACAATGCCTGTTTTATTGCATCACATCAAAAATCTACACTTTTGTTGATGACTAATTTATTTATAAATATTTTAAATTTGTTCTCATAAAAGACCAGATTAGCAGATTGGAAATTAATTAGTCCTGGAAAGACTATTGAAATGTCTGTTCAGCTCATCTCTGACAATTAAAAGGTTTGGAAGCCACTTTCTATCACTAGTTTTAGCCGCCAGAGCAGAGAAACAGAGGAAACAAGACCCAGCCCGAAGGAGGGGAGAGATCGTGGAAGGCCTTCTTGGGTCTTCTAAGTGCCGCATTATTTTACCCTTTCTAAGAAAATAGCTTCATTGTGTGGCAGAGAGAAGCCTCCCCCTTCAACCAGCCTGCAGGAAATGAAGCACCTCTCGAAGACATTGTCCCCTTATCGCTGCCTAAGTTCCATATGAGGGATGAAACGGTTCTTCAGAGCAGCCGCAGCCAGGGACACTGCTAGGATGAACAGAGCAAACTCAGCTTTAAAAATGCCCAAAACCCTGCAGAGATTTGCTGAACATGTACTTAGTAAATGAAGACTGAATGTTTCTTAGCCGATACAATTAAATCTGTTGTTAAGTCTAAAACTACTGAGGGGACTGGAGAGATGACTCAGCAGTTAACAGCACTGGCTGCTCTTGCAGAGGACCTAGGTTCAATCCCCAGCACCCCCACATGGAGGCTAACAACCATCTGTGTAACTCCAATTCCAGGCAATCTGTTGTCCTCTTGTGGTCTCTGTGGGCATTGCACAACATGGATGTACTTCATACACACAGGCAAAACACTCATACATATAAATTATATATAAGTAAATAAACAGTGAAAAATACTGAAACCAATCCAAACATAGACCAGTCTCTTTCCTCTTTTTTGTCTTAGACTTTCCAAATTTAAATGTTTTAAATAAAAATATGTATTTTATAAAATAATTAGAATACCTATCTGGCAATAGCTGTGATTAATTTGTTTCAAGGCTTTGATAGCTTAATGCCTCATTTAAGCAGATGTATCTGGGAGTACAGAACAAAGGCAGAAACAAATGTTTCTGAATTACATACTCATTTCATCAGACTATCACAGCCTCCCTGATCTATGTACAATGTTCAAGGTGAAGCAAGCACATCTCACCTGGCATCCAAACAAATAAACGGAGCCTGTGTTGTGTGCTGGGCAGAATAAGCAGAGGAGGCAGCAGTGTCTGCTGCTAACTGTTTCTAGCCCTGGACAAGGCCTGAGCAGCCAGCCTGCTGGAGTCTACTTTGGCTCATGGGTGCATGTCTGGGAATGCAACTTAGAGGCTCTTGATTACAGCTTCAAGTTTCCTTTCTACGGCCAGTGAAGGGACTGCAGCTGTGCATCACAGGAAATCATTATTGAATAATTAAAAATCCATTTACCTAGTGCTGTCTGAGTCAAACGTCGTTTGACGAACAGGGACACTGTGGCTGACATGCTTTTTCTGTAGAAGTCAGTCTCAGTGTGGTGCCTGCAGCCTGCCCTTTGCGAAGATCAGCTGCTGATAGTTCGAGCATGCTTTTTTGACATGTCAGCTTTCTATGAGGCTGTTTTTCAGCAATGAAATCTTCATGACTTTTTTTCAAATCTCACTCAGGAAAGAGAGTGGTTATAACATTCTTGCATCTTCTTTGGAGAGGGGCTAATATTTAGCAATATAATCATCTTTTATATACAGAGGATGATGATCATTAAAACGTTTTCCAGTGTATATTTACAATATAGTCAAATAAAGCATGCTGTGTCTGTGCATGCTCATTGTTTAAACAGGAACATACTCAATTTACCAGCTGTAGAATGTACTCAAAATGCTCACGTAAATGCCATTGTGCACAAATTATTAGCTAAGATCAGCTTCTCATTTACCATTTGACCCTTCTCCACACTAAGGTTCTGTGAACAAGTGTTATGTTTGCAAATTTACTTCTGGGGCTGGAGAAATGTCTCATTGGTTAATGGCAGTGACTGCTCTTGAAGAGGATCCGAATTTGGTTCCCAGGACATACATGGCAACTAACAACGAGCTGTAACTCCAGAGTCAGGGGATCTGACACCCTCTTCTGGTCTCTGAGGGCATTATGTGCATGAGCACACAAAAACATGAAGGCAAAATGCACATATATATAAAGCAAAATTTTTAAAAATAAATAAATAGGTCCTGATCCCCTGCACCCAGACTAAATGCATTCTCCAGCTTCAGGGCCCACACCTAGTCTGCCTAGTTAGTTAGACCCTCCCCAAGCTGTTCTTACCCCCACCTTGCCAGTAAGCCCCCTTCCTGATTTTCCTGTACATGTGTCCTACCCTGACAAGTATAATGTTCTCCATTCATCGAGGAAGCTTCTTTTTGTAAAACATAAGACTACTACAGAGTTCTACAACTGATCACACTCAGAGACTAAGTGTCTGGGTAGTATTCAGCCCTACTGACACATCTACAGTGGAGCCTCTATACCTAAGGCTCACAGAACAACAAGAACAGGGAGTAGAGAGACTATGAATGCATCTCTCAATTCTCACCAGCCAAGCTTCCTTATGAAACAGAGAGTGAGGCACACAGAAGGCCATAACCGGCTAATGTGTAGAGAATAGGAGACTGCCAAGTGGGTGTCCCTGTGTAGGACTCCTATAGTAAACAAGGGACTACTGAGGAAGAGCGAGCAGAACGGTTGTGAAGAGCCAGGGAGATGACTATAAGGAAACAGAGTCTTCCAGGCCTCTGGAACTTGCTCACGTGAATTTGCAGCAGTGGTGACAACATGCACAGGACTCATGCAAACTCAGTCAGACAAAAACCAGCACAGAACTGAGGAACTGAGCAGCAGGCCAAGAAGCTATTGGCAGCTTATCACTGATAGGTGAGGGAGAGTTGGTCTTCCTTAAAGAACGGACTCTAGCTAGGCATACTAGACTCCAATGGATGAACTCACATCAAAAGCATCTGGGAGTACAAACTTGACTAGCTAAACCCTAACATATTTGACAGAACGCATGAAATCTGGTCGGGGGAGTTGTTAAGACATATTATATGAAATGCACAAATTTCAATAAAAATATGCATTAAACAAACAAAAAATTACCTCTGTTAGTTCATCCTTGAAGAAATGACTAGAACAACTACAGAGTGTGGGAAACAGCTCCTGGGTGTTGGGAAAGGAGAGAAATTATGGAAAGACTAAGCCACAAAGCACACGGACGCTCAGTTAAGACCGGAGGTTCCTGAAGTGCAACGGACAGACAATTCTGCTCATCTGTCCATCTGCTCACACAGGTATTCGTCTTATTTGATGAGAGGAGTCACTGTCTGTTCTGTAAGTGATTATCTGGTTCAGAACTAAAATTCGGTAGTAAACAAAGCTTGAAACTGGTTGCTTTTATTTATGTCATGTCTACAATGGAACGGATGTTATAAACAGAGTCCTGAATATGTATTCTAATAAGTTCTAAGAATACTAGAAGTTACATTGTGCTAAAAAGTTTTTAGTTCATAAGGGGAGGGGTGGGTACAGTATTCTGCAGGAGGAACTCTGCAAGAGTCACAGAGAAGGTACCAATGAATAAAAGACAAGGAAATAAGTCACTTCAGCTTGCACAATTATTATGTTCTATAAACTTGGCTTCTCGATCTCATCACATATGACACACTCCCTCTGCCCTGAAATGTGACCAGCTCTGTGTCCCATGAGGTTTTGCAAAGTTCTTTAAGACTGAACAGTCAGTGCTGGTATCTGAAGCACCTGTTGACTCCAAAACCTAGGATCCTCTCAGTCTTCTTAGCAACTGCCTTCCTTGCTCTGGCCACTGTGGGTAGCACACGACACACAGCTTGGGAAGCCTTGGTAGATTTGCAGTGGTCACTGCTGTCTTCATTACCACCATCTTGGAAGTAGTAACAGCAGCTTCTGAGCTCCCAAAGTCACAGTGCTGTTTAACAATCAATTCATCACTTCTGAGGAAATCTTGAATGCGACATTCTTGGAGCTATCACAGCCTTTCTTTAGAGTAAATGTGCCCACTGATGCTTCTATTTGGTGACCCATCTTCAGATAATTAATGTGAAAATTTTCTATGGGTTTTATCTCCAAATAGAACATAAACTAACTTACTAAAGTAATTTTGAAATATTAAGGTATTGACTACTCAAAGTTCTTTTTAAGATATTTTATTTATTACTTTTATTTTTATCTTGTATGTATGATGTATTGTCTGCCTGTTGGTATGTGTACCTGTGTCATGCAATACCAACAGAGGTCAGAAGAAGGCAGTGAATTTCCCTGGAACTAGAGTGCTGGAAATTGAGCCCCGGGTCCTCTGCAAGAACGGCCTGTGCTCTTAGCTGCTGAACCTTCTCTCCGGCCCCTCAAAGTTCTTTTTTAATCCTACGCTCTATTCCTAGAGGACTTAGACACATGTAAGCTTTCCCTTCGAATGCAGATTAAATTACCAGATTATGTTTATATGAAAACCTTTAGAAAAATATTTATGTTTTTATATAAATTATCTTAAAAATGGAATATTTATGAAAATGTTGTCTTAAATTGTGAGATTGGCAAGCCAACCATGTTACTACAGTTCAGCTCCTAAATGTGCATACAAGGCCAATTAATGAAGAAGCTCCTTCTGGCTCCTGGTTCTCTGGGAGGTGATGTGTGCCTTTGGAGGTAGGGCCTGGTAGAACAAAGATAAGGATGCAAGATTTGTCCTGGAAGGCAACATGGGGACCTTGACCTCTGTCTCTTTCACTGCCAGCTTCACACGGAGCAGCTTCTGCTACTCTCTGTTCACCTCCTGTTCACTCTCTGTAACTACCTCCTGCCGTGGGCTCCAAAGCACTGAGCCAAAGAGCTATCAGCTCAGTCCTCTGAAAGCATGAGCTAAAACAAACCTTTCCACTCCAGAGTTGACCATCTTAATGTCCACAGTGTGGGAAAGCTGATGGGCATGGCTGCTTTTCTGGGGCAGAAAATGAATTTGTCTTTTTATCTCTTTAAATTAAATCACTCTGGATAGGGGAACTTCTTGGTGTAGTTTGGTTTTCCTATTGAGTGGAGTCAGTGCAATTTAGATGTTGATTATCTAGTTTGAACAATTCTATGAGGTATATAATATAAACCGGACTGGGTGCCAGCAGAATTTTCAGTATTCAATCTGAGACTTATTATTGATCTGCATAAATGAATGAAAGCACACTTTCCTGAAAAGATGAATTTTAAACTTCAGTGCTATCTGTGTCTTCTCCCTTAATACCGCATGCTTCCTAAAAGTGATACTTAAATTAGCTTAGCCCTTTTGGAGCAAGACAGAGCGATCTTATCGTCAGTGTATTATAATTTGCAGCATGTTGGGGATTTGTCTAACCCACACAGTCACCAACCTCACTCTAACATCTCAGTCCATATTATCAGGTGTCTTCTGAGCTCTGCCCTGTCTCCATCACTGCAGTACAAAAATGCAGATGATGGGGGTGTCGTCTGTAATCCTAAGAACCATAACCTTCTGCCCTTACAAGGTTATCACTCTCTGAAAGGCATCACATGCTTTCACAGCTGGGCATGGCGCACACATTCCTTCCTCCGTCAGGCTTAGATCGTCTACCAGGGAATTAGTTGTTAGTTCCTTATACCCCTGCATTTCTTTAAATGTTTCTCATCAAATGATGATCCAACTTATAACAAATTTCAGTTCTCAAATGTGATCTTCCACCGAAAACTAAAAACTTAAAAATAATAACAAGCAAGCAAAAACAAAATGAAGCGACAAGAACAAGTCCTCGCCTTCCCTCTTCGCCTGCCTAAATTTCAATAATCTGGATTCGTGCCGTTTAAATGAGATTTCATCTGTACAGTCTCCGTTCCGCCGCTGACCTGCCTGTGCTGACTGCACTCCAGCATGACTATGGGTCACAGTGACTCCACCTCCTGTTAAAGCACTGATGGATCTCCAACCTCTGTTTACCACAAAACACTCACTCCTGGTTAAAAAGGAACTATGTCCAGTTCAATCACTGTATCCTCGGTTCCAGACCTTGTGTATTTAGAAAAATTTTATTAGATAATTGATTGTGGGTCAAATTTGACCTTCCCTTAGGATGTTGTGATATAAACAAATGTTTCTCAAGCACTTTGATTTTTCTGGAAGCATATAACCTGATCATTTTATTTATTTCCAACTCAGAAAAGTCACTCACTTGAAAAGTGAGAACTTTTTCAGATTCCTTCTAATGAAGATTTTTTTTTCGTGTTTAATTAATTTGTGTCACCTGTTAGAACAGGATCAGCAACCTCACTCTAAAATTCTATGACCTCACAGGGCTAATGACCTGTCTTCTTGAAGTTGTTGGAACACTCCGGGCACAGTAGCTTGTCCTCTGACAGCAGCCCCACTAACTTCCCAGTTTATCCTGCGGTGGGTTTTCCTGCGTCATATTCTTGGTTCATAAACCGGTTAGCTTTCCACAGTCTAGATCTGAAGTGCAAAGTTATTCTTTCAACATAACAAATGATTCCAGTAGAGTTGGTTTTGGAGCCCAGGATTCTCTTTTCTGGTTAATTAATATTCAGAGTTCAATACCATGTTGTGGATTGACCTAACTAGGTTTCATGAAGTATTTTTTCTGGAATTTGTTACTGCAAGGTGTGTTAGAGAATGCTGATCCATCAAGAATGCTGGACCAACTGTGATTTATGTTCACAGTCAAACAACTCCCCTTTCAATCAAGATTTTGATAACAATTACCTCATATTTCCCATCATTCTTTTTGACAGGTGGAGGCACATGGTTATTGGTTGCATGAAAATAAGAAATAATGAAACTTACTATTAAAATTTTCATCAAAACATAAAAAAATGAAATAGCATAAGTTTTATTGTCCAAGTTGGTCTACTGGGAACCCCACGATGCCTGTTATATTATGTAGCCAAATCTACTGGCTGAGTGGTGCAAACATAATTCGTAAGAAAGGTGCTTAGAACTTGACTACAAATATGAAGCTATTGAAGTGTTATATTTATGGAATGAAACATTATTTTACCTTACCTGTAGGACTTTGCAAATTAACCTTCATTGTATGATTGAACATCATGAATTTTCGCAACTGTACCTAATGTAGTGATTGGAGATTTTCATCAGAGACACAGTCTGTCTGACAGATGATGTGTATGTAGACTGTGGTTCATGCTCCTAGAGATGCCTGCATTTCTTCTTTCTTCTTTCTTCATTTTAAAAATTTTTCCCGGGAACTGTTCTCCATTCACATTTTGCCTTCCAGTCTTCACTGGCTTTCGTGATCACCATCTGATTCGCAACCTCCATGAGCTCCAATTCTCTCAGAAATCAGATAACAAATCCCGGCAGCTCTTGGACAGACACGCTGTATCTCCTTAGCTGTCCTCCTTGCTAGAATTTTGACTGTCTTGATCCTGTGCAGCTCTTGTGTAGGTTACTGTAAGCTCATGTGTGCATGAATCAAGTCATGTCTAGAAGCAGTATTATCTCTTAACCACCCTAGCCTCAGGTTGCTACCATTTTTGATTATTGTGAAAGGTGCTGCAGTAAACAGGAGTGTGCAGAGGTTTTTCCCACGTGTTGGTTCAGTTTTTCAGGACATGTTCTCAGTAGCTGGACTGCTGCTTCTGATGGTCCTCTCCTTTCCAGGCTTAGGTGGAGATTCCATAACGTTTTCCACATCTGTCACTTAATTCACATTGTTACAAAGAACAGCTGATAATTACATTTGCTCCAATCCTCTCCACAATTGTTGGCTTTCATCATTTTAGTAATACTCATGCTTTAAAAAAATTTTTGTTATTTATATTTTATGTGTACGAATGTATTGTCTGCACTTATGTTAGTACACTCAAATCATGTAACGCCGGAGAGATCAGAAGAGGGTATCAGATTCCTCTGGAACCGGAGTTACAGGCTTACAGGCAGTTATCAGTCGCCATGTGGGTACTGGGAATCGAAACTGTGTCCTCTGCAAGAGCACCCAGTGCTCTTAACCACTGAGCCATTGCTCTAGCCCCTAGTAATAGTCATTCTTACAGGAGTAAGGTAATACTTCCATTGTGGTTTGTTCTGCCTTCCCCTTACAAGGAGTGATGCTGAGACTTTTAGCATAAACTTAATGGCCATTTACATTCATTGTTCAAAGAAATATTTGTTTAGTTATTTGGCATTTTGTGATCAAGTAATGACTTTCTTTGCCATGGAACTTTTGGGTTCTTCGGGGTTCTCTTTATTGTTATAAATCTGAGCTGCATATTAGAGTGACTGTTAACTTCAAGAGAGGGGCTGACACTAGACACTAATTTATCATCAGAATGAGCTCTATTAGGGGAGAGTCTTGATACCATAGAGGCCATGATGTAACTTCAGTTAGAAAAACAATTGGAAGGATAAAGCATCACATTAGAGAGAACATGCTGAGGTTTTGAAGGAAAAGAAATTCTTCCCTTCAAAAACCTGGAGAGGAGCTTTATCAGGAGAGACAGCCTGAGGTGGAGGAGTAGCAGAGATAACCACCATGCACATCATAATGGGATCCTCCAGGGAGAGGCAGGACCTTCAGTTTCCTGAGAAGCAAAGCCAATTTGTTACTTTTATATGTTTTTCAAGGGATGGCAGAAACTCCACACCATGTGACTTATTCTGGTCTAGTCTATGTGCCAATGGACACAGACCATAAACTTGTCTTGCAGATTTGAAGATTGGGCTACAGGCCAGAACACAGCATGTTTTTTTTTTTTTTTAAATAGTATTTGTCTTTATTATTTGAGAATTTCATGTGTATATACAATGTATTTTGATCATTTCTACCCTATTTGCTTCACTCCCCACGAATCTCTCTCAACTTCCCAAATTCATGTCTTCTTTCTTCTTATTCTTTATTACTTTAATATCCCACCAAGTACAATTTGTGCTCTCCATATGTGGCGGGAGTGAGGCTACCCAGTGGAGCATGGGCCACCTACCATGGGCCACTCACTCAAAGAAAGATCAGTGTCCCTCCTCCAGCTGAGGATTAGGAGGAGTGCTGTGAAATTCTGTCTTCTGGACTTGACACGGATGTTGCACTCATGAACTAGCAGTAGCTGTGATTACCTACACAAGAACTACAGAAGGTAACACCAGTGAAAATTCCAGCACAGACGGGAGAGGGACTCATAAAGCCCAGTCATAGAAACAGAGACACAGCATTGCACAGCCTCTCTCCACTTTGTGAACACAAACTATTAAATTCATGTCCTCTCATTTAATTTTGCATTTGCTTCCAGAGCTTGAGCTCTTCTCCCTGCCCATGCTAATCACCTGAAGTCTTTCTCTGTGTGCTCTTCTAACACTTTTATTGTATTACATTTAAGTCTCATCACCATTTTGAGTTGACTCATGTAGTGATGAGAATTCTAGATAACTTTCATGCTCTACATGTGAATAGCAAATTTTCTACTGACAGATTTAATCTACATTCTTAGAATTTTTGCCAAAACACAGCTATCTTTGAGGGCTGGAGAGCTGGCTCAGCATTAAGAGCAGTAACTGCTCTTGTAGAGTACCTGGGTTCGATGTCCAGCACCCACATGATGGCTTACACCCGCCTGCAAACCTGTTAACTCCAGTTCCAGGGGAACCTGACACCTTCTTCTGACCTCTGTGGTCATTGCAGGGCACAGGTGCACTTTCATACTTTCAGACAATACCTTCATACATATAAAGTAAGAATAATAAGTAAAATATTTTTAAAAGCATATGTCTGTAAGGTGTGACTTTACTCTTTCCCCTGTTACAATGATTTCTATGTGTTTTTATACCAGTATCACACTATTTATATAAATATGACTATAAGCAAAGGGAAACCATAGAATGGCTCCTACCTGATTTTGTTCAAGATTTGTGTCTTTCATATATTTTGGTTTTATAGACATTTAAGGATAGTATATTCTAATTATTTGAATAGCATAACTGATATTTTGGTGGTGAATGCACTCAATCGGTAGTAGTGAATGTTTACATTGAGTAGTGTAATATAATAATAATGATTTTTCTAAGCCATACACATGGCTTTTGTCATTTTTTTTTAATTCCAGCAATTTTGAACTTGTTGAATTATATTTGTTAGCATGATCTTAACCTTTGGTCTAAGTTTATTTCTACTTCTTTTAACCTATTTATAAATCAAATTGTTTTCTTGATTTCTAGTTAATGAGGATTTTATTGGTATTTTTAAAGCAACACAATTTATATGTTTATTTTGTATCCTAACAATCCATTGCATCTGTTTCTGAGTCCTGACTGCTTTTGACTAGACTCTGGGACTTTGAAGCTGTAAGATCATGTCACCTGAACACAGAGGCAATCAGGCTTCCTGCTTTCCAAATGGGATTTCTTATATTTCTTTCCTGATTCCTGACTAATTCAACTATAAATTCCAGAATAATTTAGGAAACAAAAAGGTTGTGTAGGTGAGCTTCCTTGTCTTTTACTAAATATTAGGGGGAAAGCTGCCAGCATTTTCTTATTCAATTTTGTTTTGGCTGTTGTATTATTACATATGACCTTTATTGTGTGTCAGTGTGTTTTATCCATAGTCAATACTTTCACATTTTATCAGGTTGGATGATGCTTTATATCAAATGTCTTTTCTGATTTATCAAGCAGATATATGATTTTGTCATCGATTATGTTGTGTTGGGCCGGATTTATTGATATATTTTTTGAACCACGAGGTGAATTCCACCTATATGTGATGAATAATCTATTTTACTGCCCAATTGTGCTTGGTTTGCTAGGATTTTGCTAGGTTTGTATCTGTTTTCAAGGATATTTGTCTGTAAGTCATCCTAACTTCTGAGTTTTGTTGTTAGAGAAATTTGCTGGTAGAACAAGTTTAAGGGATTTTTAATTTGACAGGTGAACATATTTGTTACTGTGAGTTCATATGAACATCTGACCGGCTGTCTGGAAGGCACTGTTTCCTCTTCCAGTATTTTGTAGAATGTGGCACTGAAGGTGTCTGTTACCTAGGCTTACCTTTGATGTAAGAATATATATTCTGGAGCAATCTTGTGATGTACTGGTAATTGGTCACATTTTCTCTGTCTTCATAATTCAATTTATGGACAATGTGTGTCCAGGAATTTGCTCATTTCTTACTGTCTGAAGGGAGCATTTCTATTTCTGGTCAGCTAGCTGTGGCATTCTCCTTTTTCCTCTCCGTTTCACCTCAGTTTTCTCTCTTTGTTAGCCTACTTTTCTATTGAATTACTGAGACTTTTATGCAATATAATTTGGTGTTATTTAGATTCCCCTTCCCTTTCCACACCTATGCCTACTGCCCCCCAACCAATTTAATGTATATATATATATCACATATATATCATATATATATCATGACCCATAGATTCTTATTTGTGTCCCTAAAATGTTCTCTACTGTGTGTCCATCCACTAGACCCAACAATAGTCCCATCCCTGTAAGATATTCACTGTCTACCTCTCTCCCAGAAATCATCTATAGCCAAAGGTCTTTAGGTTGGGCTGGGATGTCTTAGTAACTTCCCTATGTCTATGCTGGGGTTTTGAGCTTGCACAGAACTTGTGCATGCTGTCACAGGTGCTGTGAGTTCTCATGACTAGCTGACCAGTTGTCTGGAAGGCACTGTCTCCTTGTCATATATCCCTTCTGGCTCTTACAATGTTCTCATCTCATCTAGATTATAATCACTCATCTACTTTTAAATCTTTTTCCATGAAGCACATTTTTATTTCATTGATTTTGTATTTTAGTAACAATTTCATTTATTTCTGTCCTGATCATAATTTTTCCTTATTTTAATTAGTTTTGGATGGTCTTTTTCTAATTCCTTCCGTTGGAGTAATACATTGCATTTTAGATGTTTGATTTTGACCTAACAGTGGGAGGCTTATGGCCACTTGCTTTTGATCTCATAGACAGTAGATGTGGTGTCTCCATTTTTTATTTCCTTCAAAATGTTTTAATGTCCTTTATTTCTTCTTTGATCTATTATTTAAATTTTTTCTACATTTGTGAGGCTTGCAAAGTTTTTCTTAATGTTGTTTTCTGGTTCTAATATTGCACTGTGTTCAGAAAATATTCTAAATTATATCATTTTTATAGGTTTTCTGTGACATGTTGGGTTTTCTATTTTATCTTCATTCCTGGAAAGTTTTCCATGTGCTGTTGACAAAAATGTGTATTTGGCAGCTGCTGAGCAGAAGTCCTGTGTATGTCTCTGTGCATGTCTCTGGGGCCATTTGGTAGACTGTGCAATTTAAATGTGCGGATTTTGTACACTTTCTGTGTGCTGGTTTATTCGTTGCTGAAAGTGTCCTAAAAGATCCCTATCATTATTGTGCTGGAGTCTATGTCTTTCTTTAGATTATTACTATTTGGTTTATATATCCTTGATATTAAATCTGTCCAAAACAATAATGATGATTTTCTCTCTCACTGAATTTACTTTTCATCCTTACATTAGCTTTCCTTGTCTCCTTTTACTATGTCCAAGTATTTGGACATTTTGTCTCCAGCTGGTGGCGCTGACTTGGGAGGTCTTAGAAGGTGTAGTCTTGCTGAAGGAAGCACGTCACTGGAGGCTTTAAGAGTTCTTACGCCTTGCCAGACCCCCAGTAAGTTGCTTCGTGAGTGTGCTTGAAGACGTGAGTACTTAGCTCCTCTTTCTGTTCCTGCTCTGGCCGCCTCCGGACACCATGACTCCCTGCCATCAAGGACTCTGATACCGCTGGAACTATAATCCCAAATGAAATCTTCCTTCTATAAGTGGCTTCAGTCAGTGTTTTTTATCACAGCAACAGAAAAGTAACTAATACAATGCCTAACGCTAAAGATGTGCAAAAAAGTCATTAGGAAAGCTGCTATTTTAAAAGCTTCATAGATAGATGATGATGATGATGATGATAGATAGATAGATAGATAGATAGATAGATAGATAGATAGACAGATGATAGATAGAATGATAGAAGATACATAGAGATAGAGATAGAGATAGATAGAGAGATAGATAGAAATAGACATACAAGAGTCTAGTTGGAGATTATGCCACACAGATGGTTGTGCTCTTCCCAGAAGTCATAGGTTGCCAAATGGAAAGCCCAGTGCCAGGTAGGATACCTCCACTGGAGTTGTTGGTCAGAGGCGACCACCCCACAAAAACACCCCACAAAAACAATACAAGCTGTTGCCATTCCTCACAATTGCTTATCAGAACTTGATGGCAAGACACTGTTTCTGGAGACACACACACACACACACACACATTTGTTACAGGATATGAAGAAATCAAGTTGAGGCTGACCAGTAAGCTTCCTCCTTGCTGGCTAGTCATTATTCTACTGACTGGTGTTATGTATCCTGCTGGGGGACACTGTGATCCACAATTGTGACCTGTCTGGAGATTATGGGGTAACTAATCACTGTATGGCTGGATATAAGACCCGTTCCACAGGAGGAAACAAATCCCTGGTGCTGCAATCTGGCCAAGAACCAATGGTTGGGAAGCTCACAATCCCTACTGCTATTTGTCAGCTAAATGGGCATAATACCAAAATGCTTTCTAAAGTCATATGTCTCTACTCATAAATCACTGCTGCTCTCAGACCTCATCAGAAAATTTTCTTTGTGCAGTGGGTGGTGGTTAACACAGAAGCTCACAACTATTCAGAGAATATGTGCCTATGGAGTGCTCAGCACAAATAAGATACCTATGTACCCATCCCTAAGGCTCAGGGAACACGACTGAAGATGGAGTCGGGCAGAAAGAGCCAGTGGTTAGAGACAGCCTGCGCAAAACCACATCTTCTGAACATCATGACCAGTGCATGCAAACTCACAATAACTGTGTTTGCCTACACAAGACCTGTACTAAGTCAAGCCAGTCAGCATTCTACCACGAATGAGAAAGGGGTCCGTTAGTTCTCACCCCTAATTCAGGAGTTATGGACAACTGTTGGCTTCAGGAGACAAGGGAGTGTAAGTTCTCTTTAAGGGTGTGACACCTGGTAGTCCAATGGATGGCCTGACACCCAGGAGTACAAATTATAGTCAATGGGTTATTAACAGCAACAATAACAAAGGCTACAAAGTAGGTGTGGTAGGGAGGTGGGGTAGATCTGGAAGGAGTTTCAGGGAGGTGTAGGGGCTGATATAATCAAAATACGTGGTATGAAATTCTCAAAGACTTCATTAAATTATTATTTTTTTTAATTTACCACCAGTTCCATCCATTTTCCTGTAGATAATAATAGTTTGTTCTTCTTTATGGCTTAAAACCCCATTGTATGTATAAAATGAATTTTGTATGTATTCCTTTGTTGGTGAACACCTAGGTTGGTTATATAACTTAGTTATCCTGAATAGTACTAGAACAAAGATATAGAAGCATCCTGGTGATATATTGATTTATGGTCTTCGCGGGGTGAAATCTCAGGAGTAGCACAGCTGTGCTATGCGAGCTCCCGTGCTCGTGTTCTTCAAGGACTGGCAGTGCAATTTTCACTGCTGCGTCTATCTTATTTCTCAAGAGAGATCTGTTCAAATTGTTCATTGTGGACATCATTGCTATCCACTGCAATGCCTTTCATCTTTGATCTTGGTACTTTGAGTCACTCTTAGTTGGTGAGTTTGTTGAAGGGTTTGTTGGTCGTATTTGTTTTTGTTTCACTGATTCTTCATGCTGTTGTTTTCATTTCTGCTTCATTAATTTCTGTCCTGATTTTAGCCATTTCTTTTCATTTACAGATATGTGGTTTGTTGGTTGTTTTTTTTTCTAATACTTAATGTTCATCAGTAAGTTATTTGAGATCTCTCCTTTTTAACGTAACCATTCGTCTGTATGAACTTCCTTCGTAGGACTACTCACATTGCAGCCTATAACTTCTGATATTTTAAGTTTCATGTAACCTGAAGAATTATTTGAATTTCTTTCTTAATTTCTTGGATGACCCAATAACCACTCAATAGTGTGCTCTTGAGTCTTCGTGAGTTTCTTTATGCTCCACACTTCCTCTTCTGCTTATGTCCATTGTGGTAAGATGGAATTACAAAACATTCGTTGAATTGTCTTATATTTGCTAAAATTTTTCTTAGTGTCTGATTTTATGATATGTTTTACAGAAAGGTCTGTGAGTTGATGGGACCGTCAACTATTCTGCAGTATTTGATGGAATACTTGTCACTCTCTTTTAGTCCATTTGATCTATTATTTCATTTCATTCAGATATTTATTTTTTGATGGTATAGTTGGTCTATTGGTGAAAAGGGTGTACTGAAGTCTTATCATTGGGTTGGGCTTAATCACTATTTGGTGCATATGTGTTTATAATTGTAATATTCTCTTAGTGACCTTTATCCCCTCTGGATAATTTTGGTTGGAAGTCTACTCTGTCAGATGTTGGGACAAGAACTCCTCCTTGCTTTTTAGTTCTATTTCTTGAAAAGCCCTTCTCCATTCTTTCTCACTAAGGTAGCACCTTCTTTGATGGCCTGTTGCATTTCTTGGAGGCAACAAATAGGATACTGGTTTTTTAGTTAACAGCGTCACACACACACATAATGCATACTGACTCCACTCACCTGCTGCCCTCTTTGTTTCCCGATTATCTCTGTATCTCCCCCACCATCCCCTATAAATATCTTTTTTACATTCACATTGATTAGTTTGTTTTGTGAACCGCTAAACCTAACCAGGATCATCTATGTGACCATTAGTTCAAAACTATTCTTTGCAGCCTGATTGAATCAGCAGTGGGGAAAGACTGAAGATGACAGCTCCTCCTCTCTCAAAGTCTATAAATAGCCAATATCTCAGTAGTAAAGAGAAAGGACCTCAGAAGCCCCTAAACCATCCATGACTAAGTGTTGACAGGGCTGTTATTGTGTGGGCTCAGTGCAAGTTACAGGATTGCTGTGAGTCCGTGATTGCAAAGGCTAACTTTAGTCTGGAGGATGGAACTTCACAGCTCTCTCTTATCTACTAGTTCTTACATACTTGCCTCTTTTACAGTGTTCTGTGAACATTAGATACAAGTGTGATACAAATGTGTTATTGATAGATGAGCTTTAACTCTCACATATTACCTACATCTTGAGTAGTCTCTGTGTTCACTGAAGTTGACTCCAAAGAAGCTTCTCCTTCTGTCTATGGATACAAACATAGACATTTAGAAGGTAGTCTGATGCTATGTCAATTTAGCTAAGCAAAGTAAGTTCCCCTCTTGGACATACAACCTTTCAAATCATAGGATGTTAACTAGGCTTATGGTCACAGGCAAGCATTCTCTACCACGGAGTTAGCCTCAAATCCAAGGAGAGGGCAGTTGGTTACACACACTACAGTCGTGCCACTGTTGCACAAGTGGCCCATTGTTCACAGTTGATTGATTTTGTATTTTGCATGGTTCATACCTGAGTAATGCTATTATTGACATGTTCACTCCACAAACATACTTCATAGACCCCTTTTTGAAAGCTAGCCAGTACGGAGGAAACCTTGAGCTCAGTTACAACTTGGTTTGTCAATATTTGTAACTGAAGTGTGTCTTATCTTTAGTAATAGTTGCCTATAGTTCTGATGGGCAACTAAGAGATATCCACATATGAAACTGCGAGTTTTGTTCAATAATCTACAGCATCTAAAAGTATCATTAACTAGCCATGCAGGGCAACTTTCTCCAGTCTTTCCTTAATATTTTTATTTGTATTAAAAAGTAGTAGACTTTCATATACCTTCTTACAACCTTTATTTAGGTTAATCCTGCTCCATACATTTGTCTTCCCGGGCCCCTGCTTTTCTTCCTTCTTAAACGTTTTCATCCACCAATATTCCGCATTTTGACATGTCCTCTATCTCACATCTCTTAAGGCAACCACACAGAGTCTCTTCCTACTTTCCTGGCTTCCATAGATACTTCAAGTTAGACAAATAGAACTAAAAGTGGAGGCTAGCATGTTTAAGGGTTGCTCTTTGCCCACATCCCTGCCATCTGTTCATATTTGCATTCCTAATGATAAACACTCCTGCTGGGGTGAGAGAGAATCGTCAAATGATTTTAATTCATGTTTCCCTGATGACTAATGACATTGAACACTTTATAAAAGTGTTTCCTGGAAATTTTTATTTCTTTTTTAAAAAAGAATTCTTTTAGGGACTGGAGAGTTGGCCCAGAGGATGAGAGCATTGTTGCTCTTGAAGAGGATCTACGATCAATTCCCACATCCAGTGACTTACAACTGCTATAACTCCAGTTCCAGGAAAGCTGAATCCTTCTCTGGCCTCTGCAGGCTCCAGCATGTACATGGTGCACATACATATCCTCAGGCACACACATTTGCACAACACACTCCGACATATAAAAAATAAGACCTTAGCAGATTTATTTTATTTTTATTTATATGTAGTTTATGCGTCTGTGTGTGTCCATGTACACGTATGTGAAGGTGCCCATGGAGGCCAGAGAAGGTTTCTGGATCCTCTGTCATGGGAGTTACATGTCATTTTGAGCAACTCAATTTGGTGTTGAGAACTAAATTCTGTTCCTCTGAAAAAACAGCAAGTGGTCTTAAACACTGGGTCATCACTCTAGACCAATAATCTCTGTCTTCTTTTGAGAGCATTCTGTTTAGCTTCAAGCCATATTTGTTAGGAGTTTTAATTGGAGTTGAGTTGTTGAGTTATTTATATATTCTATACCTCAGTCATCTGTCAGAGGGTCATTTCTTCTGCTCAGTAGCCTTCTGTCTGTTGACAGTCCCATTTGCTGAAAAAAGGCTTTTAAGTTTCATGAAATTCTATTTGTCATTTATTCATCTTATTTCCTGTGTATTAAAACTTACTCCCTATTTTTTTTTCCTCTAGAAGTTTCAGAATATGAGATTTTATCCTCATGTCCTGAATTGCTTGGAATTAAGTTTTGTGCAGGTTAAGAGAGAAGACTATAGTTTCATTTCCCGGGTATTAAAATTGAGATTTGTCAGTATAATTTATTGAAGCTTCTGTCTTTTCTCGAAAGTAAAATTTTGGTCTCTAGGTCAAAAAACTTTCATCTGTGTCCTCTATTCTAATCCATGAATCTGTGTTTCTGTTTCTGTGTCAGTACAATGCTGATTTTACTGCGATGGCTTTGTAATATAATTGAAATAAGGTAACCTGACTCTTCCTGCAGTATTCTCTTTGTTCAGAATTGTTTTGCCTCTAATTTTCGGGGAGGGGGTATATCTTTTATCAGTTTTGTCATTTGAGTGATATTGGTTTCATAAAAAGAGCTTGGAAGCATTTCTTCCTTTTATATTTTATGGAATAATTTGAGGAATATTGGTGTGAGTTCTTTGAGGAACTGGTCAAATTCTGCAGTAAACTAATTTGGTCCTGGGGTTTTGTAAACATGTGGTATCTACCGAAAGTACTAATTTAATTCTGGTTAAAAGACGGTAGGTCTTTTATATCTATGGATTCATATGTTTCTTTTAGATTTTCCAATTTAGTGGAATGTAGTTCCTTAAGGTATGTCCTTTGGGTTTTCTGAATTTTCTGATCTCTTGTAATGTCTCCACTTTCATTGCCAATGTTTAGTTGAGTCTCCTTCTCCTTATTTCACTTAATTTGGCTCATAGGTAATCGATATGGTTTATCTTTTCAAAGACCAGCTCTTCATCTCCTTGGTTTGTCTTTGCTCGCTTCCATGTCATTAGCTTCTGCCCTGATCTTATCTACTTCTTCCCATCTTCTGCTTTAGCTTTGGCTTGTTCTTGCTTTTACAAGGCCTTCAGCAAAATCATTAAGCTATTGATTTGAGATTTCTAAATTTTTCTGATAGTGGTACTTCATGCTCCAAACTTTGTGTGTCTATGTTTAGAAACAGTATCTTCAGAAGGACCATTCTTCACATGAGTGTGAAGTGACTGCTCTAGTTTGCTTGTTACTGCTGTTGTACTGAACTCTCGCCAAAACTAACTCGGCGAGGAAAGTTTTTATTTGACTTACACATCCTGGTCACAGTTCATCCTTGAGGAAAGTAAGGGCAGAACTCAAAGCAGGAGCCAGGAGCCAGGAACTGAAGCCCAGACCATGCTGCTTGCTGGCTGGCTCCTCATGTGCATGCTCAGCCCGCCTTCTTATACAGCCCAGACCTACATAACCAGGGTGGCACCACCTACATTGAACTTGGCTCCCGCATCATTCAAAAATCAAGGAAATGCCTCACAGACACGCCCACAGGCCAGTCTGACAAAAGAAACTTTCCAGCTGAGGCTCCCTTTTCTCAAGTGTGTCAAGTTGAGGACTAGAGCTATCCAGAGAGTGAACTTCTCTACCTCTTCTGACTTGTTTTGGTTTAAAGTCTATTTTGTCAGCTGTTAGAATAGCTAGGCCGTGTGTTTCCTAGTTCCATTTGCTTCAAGTAATGGTTTCTATCCTTTCGATCTGAAGTTTCGTCTGTCTTTGATGTGAGGTGCCTTCTTGAAGACAGCAAACACCTGGATCCTGTCTTCCAATTCAGTCAGTAGCTTTGTGTCATTTTATTGAAGAATTGGGACTGTTTATAAATAGATTTATTTCAAAATGTGACTATTACTTACTGTCATTCTGTTGACTTTTTGGTGCTTTCTTTTCCCCCATTATTTTATTGTTTGAAAGTTTAATACATTTATATATTAATTCTGTTCATTTCCCGTCTCGATCCTCCCTCTCACCTCCCTTCACTGCCATTGGCAATCTTATTATCCACAAGTCTCCCTCCTTCTTTCATAATCTCTTTGTGTGGCCCACTTGAGTTTACTTACTCCTGCTCGCTGGAGGTTGGTGAGAAAGTATTTGGTGGGGTTGGTGAAAACTGTGCTACATGGCTGAAAAGAGATTCATCCCTCCCCTAAAGCCAAAAGATGCTCATTGCCAGTAGGAGTGGACCCCCAGGGACGCCTCTCATCCCATGATGAAGTGTTGATGAGCATTTTCATGCAGGTCTTCTGCAGATAAGCACAGCTTCAGTGGGATCATAGTCTAATAGCCAGGCCATTTCTAAAAGACCTCAAGTCCATGCATGTCTCCACACACTTGCCTCTTATTTCCTTCTGTCCTCTCTTCCTTGATGTTCCCTGAGCCTTGAGGGAGATATGTGTTACAGCTGTCCTGACTGGGGCCCAGCACTTATTCCTGGTGTGTTGCTGTTCTTGGCAGGTGTTTCTGCAGTAACTACCATTTGTACAGTGGGAGGTTTCTTTGATGAGGGCCAGACACAACACAGCTTCATGGGTATAAACAGGAATACTCAGAAGGCAGGTTTACAAAATGTTTGTTTTTTTCACAATATGTATTTTAGATTGAATTTCTGTTCATTGCATTCAGTACATATTAAACATATTTAGACCTTCTCCCTTATCTGCACCTGTTATTACCCCCCATAGGGTTTCATGAATTCTGTCATATTAAGGCCTACTGAGTCAAGTTTGTGTCCTTAGATATCCCTCAGTGTGAGTTCATCCACTGGAGCCTGGCCAGCTTATCTAGCACCTCTCCTTTAAAAAGGACCAACTCCCCCTCACCCAGCAATTATCAGTTGCCAACAGCCCCTAGTGTAAGGCTGGGGCCCATTTCCCCAGTCAGTCCTATGCTGGATTTTCATCTGCTTTGAGTTTGCATGGGTCTTGGGCATGCTTTCACCTTTGCTGTAAATTCCCAGAAGACTCTGTTCCCTTGGGTGATGCACCCCCAGCCCCTCACCCCCTACTCTCCCCTCACCCCTCACCTCCCCACCCCCAACTCCCGGCTCTTACAGTCTTTCTGCTCCCTCTTCTGCAATGGTCCCTGAGCTCCGGGTATGCGAAGTTTAATTTAGGAGTTGTAGGGTAGATTGATTCTCTGATGGAAAACCTGATGAGCTGTGGACAAACACCTCTCCCAGAGTGGTATCACCCAGGACTACCTTGCTCAGAAAGACAAGGAGCTGGGAACGTCCTAAGCCCCACCCACCCTGTCCACTGACTTTGGATGTGAGAAGAGGAGGGGCTAAAAGTATTTAAACTGGGGGCGCCAGGAAACTGGGGGCGCCAGGAAGCCGGGGGCCCTTTTTCCTCCCCCACTGACCATTTGGATCCAACCGCCAGGAAGTCACAAGACCAGATCCTTCTGGATTTACTAATGTAATTTGCGGATGGTAGGTAATCCCCTACCTACTGTTCTGTTAGTAAGCCCAAATACACTAGCTAGAATTTGCCTGTCAGTGGAGGAATTTGTGTGTTTGTTGCAAGGCTGGGGGAGAGAGGTAGGTTAAGTTGGTCTGCATTTCCCAAAGAGAAATTTTAATAACAGGAGTCAATATCCAGGAGAAAAAGAGTGGTCCAGTAACTGTTGGAAGCTCAAAGAACGAGGATTGTACAGATAATACCTGGATACAACTGGAAAATAGAGACAGAGATCTACTCTGCAGCCTGACACAGATGTCGACATTTGAATTTTGGTGTCTCATTTTCTATTTAGTTGTACTCTCTTAACTTATTAATATAATTATTTCCTTTATTTATTGGTCTTTTCACTGAAGCATGTTTTATGCATCATGTTTACATATCTTCTAAATTATCTATATACTCTTGAAAATTCATCTATACTCATTTATATTTTTATGTGTATGAGTATTTGGCCCACATGTGAGTAGGTGCACGGTGTCGTGCAATGCTGGGGAGGCATCATATGGGCATCAGATGCCCTGGAACAGGAATTACAGATGGTTGTTAGCTGACATGAGGTGCTGGGAACCAAACCTATGTCGTCAGCTAGAGCAGCCAGTGCTGCTGACTGCTGATCCAGCTCTCCAGCCCCTCATCTATACACCTGTATTGTTTACTTTCTGTTCCTTAATGTTTTTCTTTTTTAGTGTACAGATCTCATGAGATTTTTTTTTTGGTAGGAAAATTTACTGGAGATATTTTCTCATGGCTTTCCTTGTCTTCCTTCCTAAGTACAGCTTTCTTGGCTACAGTATTCCTTGTTAGTAATTTTGTCTTGTCTGACCCATGTTAAATTCACGTCACTCTCACCTAGTTTGTAAGGTTTCCTGCTGAAAGATCTGTTGCCCGAATAATTAGAATCACCCAATGTGTTGTTTCTTTTTCTTTTTTTAATATTTTATTTATTATTATGTATTGCCCTGCACGTGTATAAGTGCACCAGTGTCTCGCAACACCGTGGAGGTCCAAGATGGGTGACAGAGAGTCACTGGAATTGGAGTTACAGAGGCTTGTTAGCTGCCTTGTGGATGCTGGGAATCAAACCCAGGTCCTCAGCAAGAGCAGCCAGTGTTGTTAACCCCTGAGCCATCTCTCCAGTCCTGAAATCTTACTCTGTATTTTTTGCATGTGTATGTTTGTGTGGCTTCTTTATGTACATATGTGTGTTGACGTGTGTGGGGGCACACATTTGTGTGACGACATACCTGGCTGTGCATGTGCCTGTGTAGGCCTGACTTTGACTTTAGGGGTCTTCCATTTTAGGTATTGAAGCCGGGCCTCTCCCTGAACTTAGAGCTCAGTTTTGGCTCATCTAGCCACCAAGACTGCAAACATTCCTTTCCTCCTCCTCCTGCATGCTGGGATCATAGGAGCGACACCAGTCTCCTGTGGCTTTAAATTTGATATTATGTATATCTAAGCCCCTATCAATCTCAAATCTAGTTGTTGTCCTGTCAGAATGATTTAAAGGATGGTGTAAAGATGATAGTCCATCCCATGTCCTCCTGTCATTGTGACCATGGTGCCCAAACCCTCAACCAGTCAACAGCTTATAGTCAGAAAGTAGAATTCTGCCCAATCTGTAGCAAAATCATACTGAAAACCAGCTCCAACCCCTGTGCTGAACCCTGACCAAAAATACTGGGCACTGAGTTCCAGGGAAAACCCGGTGTTTACTGTCTCGTTTTACCCACAGTATATAGGATAGATTTGATGAAGGTTCTCCCTGATCTACCGTGGTTGAAGCCCCACAGAATCACCTCAAATTTCCACTGACGGGAGGATCTGCATAAGCAGTGTGCTCCGTGCCTGCACCACAGATTGTTGTGATGCAGGAGCAAGCCTGAGTTCATCTCACTTTCCATTTTCACTGGGAAAGAGAGTTTCTTTCTAGCAAGATTCATTCTAAAAGCTGGATTTCGCCCAAGTCTGGGAGCTGTAAGGATCTTCGTTGCCTAGTGTTGACCCAGGTCTCCTCCACCACTGGTAGGTTGGATGATGACTTCAAATGTCAGGACTGGGCCATCAGTGCAGATGTCAGTGACTGATGCTGGGGTAGGTCTAGGGACTCCGCGTGTGAGATATGACAGTCTGGGCAGAGTGAAATAACGTCTGTCTGGCTCTGGCTTTCACTACAGGGTTCTCTGCAAGCTCCAGGACAAAGTCATGTGCTAACTTTTGTGCATTTTCCCCCAGAATGTGCTGCCTTGGTTCCCTCCCTGGGTACTCCAGGGTTGAGGGAGGGGTGGTGGCAGCTCCCTTGGCTGGCTTACTTAATTGCAGAAACACCGTCTGTGAGTTCAGGTTTGGGGCAAGGGCACAGGTTTCATGGAACAGGGCCTGGGACTGGGTTGGTGTTCTGCCATTTCCTCCCTAGACATGGACTTTCTCTCCGCACTGTGCGCAGTTTGTACAGACAGGCCTGTCCTTCCTGCAGACAGGCTCGTCCTTCCTGCTGTTGTTTGTGCATCTTTTCTTCTTGCTATGCTGAAACCAATCATTAAGCATCTTACTTGTTTTAACTTATAAATTGCAGAATGTGATTTGGGCTATAGATAGCAATTAAAACTTGTAGCTGTGGCGATCATGTGACTGAGGGATTTACTTTTTATTTAATATATGTTTGCTATGTATTTACTTACAAATTGGTCACATTTTCCGTGTTTATGATATTAAGTTATTTCAGTCTCTTAGATTTACAACTTGGTATAAAACGAATTAAGCTGCAATTTACATAGGTTTTTTTTCTGATTATGACAGTGATTATGACTGATCTTTTACTAAAATACAGATTTCTTTTCTAAAAGATTTATTTATTTTTTAATGTGTATATATGTGTGGGGCAGTTCATATATCACATGTGTGCAAGTGCCCTTGGAGGTCAGAAAAGAAGCATCAGATCCCCTATAGAACCGAGTAATTATGAACTGTTAGACATGGGTATTAGGAACTGAACTCAGGTCCTCTTGAAGATAATAAACACTCTTAACCATTGAGTCATCTCTCCCACCCCAAATACAGACTTCTTAAAACAATACTTCTACAATTTCTTATGTGGCTAGCTAATAGCTGACAGAATTCTAGGCAATGAGATGTGGACACCAAATTTAAAAGATCTGGAATGATTTTTTGGTGTCTGCAACCTGAGTCTTCAAGTATATCTACCCAAAAGATTGAGGCTATTGTCTTTACTAAGTGATTTAGGAGAAAGCTTCACAGATAATGTTTAAGAATGGTCTTAATATTTTACTATCTTTATAGTAAACATGATCCACTTAAAGTACAAATCACATGAATCTTCAATTTTAAATATCTATTTAATACCATATTCTTAATTTTGAAGAAAGAATAAACTACACAAACAAGAACATTTTAAGCTTTTATTCCATTTTAATTCATTCAAACAGTAAGATTTTCAGATCATCTCCTTTTACAAGTCTTCATTACACATCCCAAATGCACCCTTTCACTGTGTGCAGTTCGCTTATTAGACCATCTCCCCATAAAGCAATCGTAGCATGTTTACATACCTCCCCCAACAACACCGAGACATTGCCTGTCAGTCCGCTCTCTCCAGGGTCCTAGAAGGGTCATCATCTGTGTTCTAATGAAAATCACTACAGGGTACATGCTAGAGGAACAGAAAGGTGAAAGAATGGGAACTGTCCTGAATAAACATATCCACAGTATTTCCAAGCAAAAAGTGATCAAATATGAAATATAAAAATTTTAATAGTTATTGCCATCTAATTCTTTTTTCCAAAGATCTGATAATTTGATTTTTTTTTCTTTCAAAAACTTATGTGGGCTAACAGATTCAACCTATAATTTAGATTCGAACTCTGTCAGAAAAAAAAAAATACTGGAATCCTGAGCTACTTATTTTCCAACTAAGGCACAAATTAATATACACTAAAGTAATCTTTAGAGTCATTGAAGTCACTGTTAAAAATGAGAGCAACAAAGTAGTTCAGCGAATTTCTGTTACCCTTATTCTCACAGCCTTTTTATTTCCTAGTAATATGTATGTTAATAGTTTATAAATAGCAGTGTAGATATAAAGGGAATATCATTTGTTCATTTTCTTCCAGTTAACAGTTTACTTCCTTCTCTGAGAACACCAGAGCATCACTTTCCTGAGTAGGTGCTCACCACTGTCAGCAGCAGCTTGTTTGTAAAGATGCTAGTGCATGGCCGGCACCAATCAGGAGTATCTCAAGCTTCAAATCAACTCTAAACCACTTCACACTCTCATCTCCCATTGCATCCAGCCTGTTGTGGCCCCTCCTTAATCTTGAGTACATCTATTGTGAGTCCCTTCTAATGGACATAGCAGGTACTGAGGGGAGTGCTCAGTTACAGACAGACAGCTGTGAGGGGAAGTAAACAGGAGGAGAGAGGATAGTTGTACTGCATTACTCTAAAGTGTTCGTCCTTTATCCACTATGAGAATGTGTCAGCAATGGGCTGTTGTTCAGTCTGTATTTTCCAGGGCATTGATCATTCCTGCTAACTCTGTACTGGTCCAGATTTAAAGCAACTTGAAGACAAAGCCTTCCCTGAAGGATTAGCATAACTTGAAAGACAGTTTTTCTGAGTTTCTCTTTTGGGGGATCTATGAATATCGTTTCAAACTGAATAAAAGTAATCAGCTATTGTAATTAAAGGATTCATAGAGTTGGATATGTGATGATGTGACCACAGAAAAAAGGACAATTTTAAGAGATGGATAAAAGAATTTATGAAAAAGGCACCAAAAATAATTCTAGCTTTTGAATTCACTATGTGATTGTGTTCAAAGAGGTATGTGTTTATCAGGAATTTTGATGACATGATGTGTAGTCATTTTTATAATGTGCATAATATAGAAGGTCTCCTAATTTTACTGTCTTGTGTGTGTGTGTGTGTGTGTGTGTGTGTGTGTGTGTGTGTGTGAGTGAACTCCCTTCAGGATCCCCAGATGATACAGTAGAAATTAAGATTACCTTCTTGGGGTTCTTAGTCTTCTTAATAAAAGAATATAAGAATAGACTCAAATGGAAACTTGAGGACAATCTTACTAGAGTTAGACTCTAATCACCCTAGGGCAGGCAGGCTGTAAATCAACAGCTTCCAGAGAAGGAGAGCAGTGAACAGGAAAAGAGTACCAGGCCAGTTAATCCAGAGGGGAAGTCAGACAGGTGGGACAAGCCTCCTGGGGTGAGCAGGAGGGCTTAGAGAAAGAGGAGGCATAAGTAAGTTCTGGATAGCATCTGAAACAAAGAGACAGGGAAAAGACAAAGGCAAGGCTTCACCTTTCCAAGTCAGTAAGGCTCTCGAACCTCCAGGCAGGTCAGCTGGGGGTGGCTGCACTGGAGGGCAGGAATTCCAGGAAGGAAACGTCCAGCACATCATTAAAGTAATGGTTATTCTGCCTGTGTCTTTGGCATGGCTTAAGGTGAGCTTGCATCCCTAGGGCTGGTGCTGGGACAGATGATTGACTCACTAAACCCGAATGTCTGGTCTCCACCCAGGCCAGCGATTCTATTTTCTTAACCAGAAAATATTTTCTTAATGGGCCCTTATTGCTATTCTTACACTGATTTTAAAACATGAGGAGGAACTTTTCTCTAAAGAAGACAAAGGAAAAATAAAATTTATTACAGTAGAAATAGAAAAAAAATTAGCAATATTATTTATTGTGAGTGACTTAACCAACTTCTTCATTCCTTAAAAACTCAGCATTTTATGCTGTAGTCATCGTCTATGAGGGATTATTTTTATGTTCATATCATTTCAGTTTTTCTAAAACAATTACATTATTAAAGAGACTATTTCAGAAATTCTTCCTTTTCTGTTTTTTTTCCCTTTTTCTCCTTTGCTGTCTTATTGTTCTTGCTGACGTCAGCACTCTGTTGAACAGGAGTGGACAGAGTGGACATCCTCATCCTGTTCCTGATTTTAATGGAAGTGAGTTGAGTTTCACTTCACTTACAATAACGTTGTTTGGGGGCTTGTTTCTTGCCTTTTTTATGCTGTGATAAGTCTCCCATATCTCTGGATTCTCCATCAATTTTACCATGATGAGGTGCTGCGTTTTTGTTTTTCTTCCATATTGCTAACTTTAATTATATTTTTACCGATCCACAGAAATCAGCATCGTGCATATTTAAGGATGCTATGATTCTCTGAGTCCTGTGCACACACTATAAAGTTGAAGTGTTTGCCTCCTTGAGCTTTCTTGCTTCTTCCTGACAGCAACAAATCCCTTTCTTCTTCCTTTTTGAGATGTCTAGCACATTGCTGCTGCCATGCTCACGGCACTGGGCAGCACACATAATAGCTTCTTCCTACACGTAGTAAACAATATCCACTGAGCAAACTCCCTCTCTCTCCCTCAACCCGGACCTCCCCTAGTTCATATAACTGCTTTCCTACTTTCAACTTCTATGAGATCATCTACTGTTTTTATTCTGTGTGGGATCAAGATGATGTAATGTTTGCTTTTCTATGTCTAGATTATTTCATTTAACATAATGATTATGTTCCTTCCACATTGTCTGATGTGACAGAGTTTGTTCTTTCACAGCTGTGTAGTATTCCTTACACACTCTCCTGTCTCACAATAGTATGAAATTTACCCTGCCGTGCTTTCCTGTCCTTTTATTTAAATACACACTTTCAATTAAAAGTAAGATAATCTGATACAAGGCATCTTTTTCTTCTTTGGTGTTTTAAAGAAGGATTGATCAAGGAGCTAAAATTATGAATTAACCTGGAAATAAGAGAAAACATGAAAGTGTAACCTTTATAAGTACTTTAAACTCACTGCTCATCCACATTTACAACACAATCGTTTTAAGTGTGTACTTGTCACATTTCCATTGACCCTTGCATTAGTCACATTACAAAAGACATACTAGAGGCAAATAGTAAGTTAAGAGAAATTTTATTTCTGAAAAATTGTGTTACTTTCACAAATAGTACTAAACTACAAGAAGAAAAGTGCTCGCATCCTTAGAAAGTTCTGTGCTTAAAACTGATAGAGAATACTGTTTGACATAAAAGCCTTTCATCTGAGATGCAAAATTGAGTATTGCACAAAAAGCCCCTCAGGAAAACATCACTGAGGAGGCATTTAACATGGAACAGCTGTGCAAGAAGGAGGAAGGAAAGTCACGTCTGCATGCCTCACCTATGAGCCTAGGTACAGGGATGTCTTTACTTATTGTATTTAAATTCTAAATTTGAACGAACCATAAGAATCGTAGTTCATTACATCCTTGTCTTATTTTTTTTTGATGTAATGCCCTGCAGAAAACGTTAAATATTTCATTTTATATTCAACTCAGCTTAGTAGATGACGCAGGGAAGTGGAACCGAGAGGGACAACGGCCTTTCCTGAGCAGTAGGTTTAGTGCAGTAGACTTAGTACATGCAGATCGCCTTATTAGAAGAAAATGCCTTCTCTAATATACTAAGAATGTTAATATGCAGAAGGAATTGAAGGCCGAGTGGAGCGCCGGCTTTCATATGTGGAACAGTAAAATCTTGTTTCTGTTTAAATTGTTTTCAAAGGTTGTGTGAATCCTCATCACCTAAGATTAAAATCACTTCAATATGGCTACTCTCAGCCAAAGCGTTTCTAAGGCAATGTCCCTGAGCAGGTAAAGCATACCCCTCTTGATTCTGTAAACACAGCCACTGACAGAAAGAAGAAGCCTCAGAAAAGGACCAAACTAAAATAAAGATTCATATTTATTATAGCCCCTACATTCTCCAGAGCCAATGATTCCATCCCACCCAAAACCTACCAGAAAGCTTTGTTCTGTGAACCACACAGTTCCTCACAAGAACCACACCTTACACTGAATTTCCTGCAAGGCTGAAGAACTGATCAGAACTTCGGTTGGGTATTGGAAATGTTTCATATCCACAGTCAAATTATCTTTAGCTTTGTTAGTTGAGGCATACTCCACTACACTGTATGTGACGGCTAAGGAAATAATTTAAAAGCACAGAGCACGGGTTTCTAACAACTGAACATCTAAGGAGGTAGGCAAATAACATCTGCCAACCACAGAGATTAATCCGCTTTTCTCAAACTATATGTACGGTTTTCCAGTAACTTATTTGAAAAGAATTTTGTTTTTTCAATATTCTTTGTTCTGTTACTATAAATACTTCATGAACTGTTACCAGATAGGAACTTGGAATTTAGAGTAACCTGAATCTATGTTGCAGGGCTATGGTCTCTCAGAAACTGCCCTATGGGATCTAGCATAAACAGCCTTGTACCTCATTTGAGGCCAGTTGAGGTTTTTTTGTCAACAGCTCCCAGTGAAAACATGAGAAACACTGTCTTAAATTTTTGAAATCAGCATCAGAGGTAAAACGTACAGAGAGGATGCTGGGACATAGTTGATAAATGCATGAATTCTTGATGCATCAGCTTATAAGTTGTTACACTTTCCACTTTCAGATCCTTTTCTTGGTGTGTGGGAAGCACAATTTGCTTCACTTTGCTGTTCCTCTTTGCACGAAACCTGTGCTGTAGGTGACTCTGGACTGTGCTGGGAACTTCTGAAAAAGCTGTCAAGATTTATGGCGCTTCCACTGCTCCCTGGGCATCGCACCCAGGGCTTCAGACAGTAGTCTGCAAACCCGCAGGGAACAATGTCCCGAAGTCGAACAGTCAAGGTGAAGGCTGACGTCAGCAGGCCTCAAAGTTGCCCACTGCGAAGGCAAGCAGACCTGGCCCTCAGACACCTTACGGCGTCTCAGGATGAAGCCCGTTGGGTGCATCAGATCATCTCAATTTTCAGTTATTTAGGAAGAGAAAGAAGTTTGGAAGCCAGGGACATGAGTATCACACTCATCAACCCAGAAGTTCCCACGCACCGATGAGACTGGTTCTCAGGGGATTACCTCAGGTGGAAGTCTGTGCTGCAAGAGGACGGGCTGCTGACTGGGGAGGGGGTCCTGTCAGCCATCTGAGGTTTGATGGATCTTTTGTAGATAAACAGCAACACCATCATCTTTGTCACGGAAAGCATAACCCGGTTATCTCTGTCCAGGGGCCTTTGGACTTTGGGTTTTAGACTCCTTGCTGGATAAGCACCATTTATGTGCCTGGGTCTGCCTCTTGCTTTTAATGGAAGCACACACGGGAGCGAGTCAGGGCGAGGAATCCAACTCAGGTCATCAGGCTGGGCGGCAATCACCTTCACCTGCTGAGCCTGCTTGCTGGCCCAGTTAACTGGAGCACATCTAGATTAACTGCATGAATGAACACTGACTGGCATTTGGCTTCTCATGTCCAGGTACATCAAGTGCTTGTCTCTGACACTTGCTCTAACCTAGGTTCAGCACGTTGCTGGGGAACATGATCCACTTAAAGCTCCAGTGAAGACGCTTTCACAAAGAATTACGGAATAGAAAACAACAACAACAACAACAAAAAAAGGTTTTCGTTATTCTTTATTCACTGCTAACAAAGTTATGTTAATTAGTAAATTCATCGTGTTAGTAACTCTGAGAAAATAACAGTAACGTGTATTTTTTCTTACTGAATTTATTTAGCTAAGAAGATTCAAGTGAAACGACAGCTAAGAAAGAAGCTGTATAACCAAATGTAACAAACAGCCATTTCCCTTCACCATTCTTTTTAGAAGTTAAAGCAGAAATCTGAGTTAATAACTTTGATAGAAATAAATCACAAATATGATAACTAGAACTCTAAAGACCAAAGTGACTGTCATAAAGGTTTTTCTTTGTGTCTGTGTGATTAGTGGGATCATAGAGTGACTTTTCTTGCTTAAGAAAGTCAGTTCTTTAGGCTGGAGAGATGGCTCAGAATTTAAGAGCACTGACTGATCTTGCAGAGGATTTGATTCAATGCCCAGCACCTTCAAGGTGACTAACAACTGTTTATAACTCCAGTTCCAGGGAATCTGATGCCCTCTTCTGACTTCCTGGCATGGTGCGACATGGGTACACTTATATACATGCAGGCAATATACACATACACATAAGAAATGATAATAAATAGATATAAAAAGATAAATAATATATAATAAATATATACCAATCATTAACATTAATCATTAACAGGTGTATTATCTAACCTTGTAATGCAAATAACTACTCAGCCCTTAGTAGTAAAATGGTAACTCTCATGTTTTCCCAAAAACATTGAAAGGAAAAATAAAACAATTCTGTCTGGACATTTCAGATGCACTTTCATTAGAGAAGGTAGCTATTTATATTTCTATTATTGTTTGTTACATACCAGGAAGTCTTGAATTCTAAAACAAAGCCAATTGCACAAGGTGTCCCAGTTAGCAAAATGATGTTCAGCAACATACACTAAAAGCTCTAATTTGCTCCAAAATGGAATGTATCCAGGCTGATACTTGGAAATTTATTCTTGTGTATAATAGAGTACTCAGAGTTAATAGGGATTCAAAATCAGACAAGTGCTTGCTATACTGTATGACTGTGCTATTAGCATCAGGTTCCATAATGAAAAGTTCTTTGGAAGAGGAACTTAATACAAAGTCAGGTGCTTTTTTTAAAAAGGCATTCTGTGAGTTCTCTGTATTAATAAGTCAACAAGTTAACAAATTTCAAAAACTGTAGGTGTATGTTTAGTAACAGGTCTAATGTATTTGAATTGGTACTTATGGAAGAAAACTTCTTAAATTTCCATTATAATTAACCAGCACAAGATACATGTTTTATTTTTGAAACTTTGCCTAAAGCAAATCATTGAGACAGATTTTATGGTGGTAAAAATCTAATACAGAAAATGCTAAGATGCTTAATTTTCTGATTATACTCCTAACAAGAGCCACAGTCATTTCTAGATCTTTATCTTAGAACAACATATTGCCTATATCTGAATAATAATAAAGGAAAATAAATATCTGTTTTGATTTGTTCAATCTTTAATGTTCAGGATTTAAATTTTTATATCTATTATATAAATGTAATAAATATAGGATCAGCTTATTTTTCTATGGAACTAAAATCACAAATTAAGTAGTATGTGTCAAAATCACAAGGGAGATACTATAGTCTGCATATCTTCTTATAATTCTATATTCATTTCAAACTACTCATAGAGTCACTTCTTGACATATAGCTTAATCGTTCAGAAATCTACCCTGCTCTACTTTAATCAATCATTCATGGAATGGATGTTGTCAAAGTTTTGGAAAGTCCATGATTTATCACTCCTTAGGAAAGAAAAAACGACTATCCTTTTCTCAGTACAGAGCTTAATGAAGCTGATTTTCATACAGTCCTCCAGAGACTATGATGAAGATAGGAACTTGGCTTGAAAACTGCCTAACTGAAAACTCTCCTTCTGACTCTCAGAGGCCGTACATTCTTCTAACATTTCCTGACTTGAGGAGATACATTCAATTATGATAGAGATGTAAAAACAAATGGTAATGTCTTTAAACAGGAATCATTAATAAATTTTAACATTTCATCTTATTTCCCACTTACAAACATTATTTTATGTAAAATTCCTTATTTTATTTTGCTCTTATATTAAAATGAATTTCCTTCTCAATTTCCTACTTTACTTCATTTCCCAGAACTGTATGTTAATTCATCAATAGTCTGATGCTAAATGCAGACAGTGCAAATTCAGCTCATAACACACAGACAATGCATATTCAATACATGGGAAATGAAAATTCAGTATACAGACAGTGTAAAATCAATGCACAGACAGTGCAAAATCAGTACACAGGCCATCAAAATTCGATATGCAGACCAGATCAATTCAACACACAGTAAAATTCAGTGAGCTAATATTTCTCTCATCTAGATATATCACATCACCTCTAAAACTATATTTTGAGTATGCTGCCAGACGTTTATGCTTTGAAATCATTTAGGCATTCCTAAGTCATCTGAATGTAATTAAGCCCTACATTTCTTTTAAAAAAAACACAAAAGAATATATAAAATAAAAAATGGTATCATATATGTCTTAATACATTAAAAGTAATAATCTGTCTGAAATGTTCATTCTATTACAAGTAATCTACAGATTCAGTGCAATGCCTTTCAGGAAATCCCATAGCATTTTATAGAGAAGAAAAATAAATTCTAAAATTTATAAAGAACTACAGAGTAACTAAAGCAATCTTGATCAAAAATAACAAAATGGGAGACACCACACTGACATATGCTAAATGGAACACACAGTTATAATGATCAGAACACCACGATAATAATGTTAAAATGGACATGGGAGCAGTGGGGCATAATTTTAAGCATCAGAAATAAATCACCATTTATGATCAATTAATTTTCCACAACTTTGTCAAACAATGGAAGGAAACATAGGTATCTTCAGTAAACGTTTGGAGGCAATTAAATACCCACATGTAGACTAAATTTCAACTTTAATACCATATTATATGCATAATGGTCAGAAAAAAATGGATTAAATACTGTGCTGTGAAAGCTGAAGCTGTGCGTGTAGGTTTGGGAAGAATGCACCAAGACCCTCTGTCTTGAGAATGATAGTCTTTAGGAATAATCTCAAAAGCAAAAGTAATTACATAGGACTCTATTAATGGAAGAAGCAGATGTGCAGCCATGGGAACAATCACCCTCAACAAAGCTGAAAACATCTACAACCCATCTGACAAGAATTTAATAACCAATATATAAAGAACACAAACAGCACAATAGCAATAATAAAAAGTGTAAAGGCAAAAAGAGTGAGTGAATGTGAGAATCGTAGATTAAAAGTCAAAAACATAGCAAGCACTGATGTGGATGAGGAATGTTCAATAGAGGGAGGTCAAGGGGCCACTACAGAAAACAGGAGTGAGAATCCTCAAACAGTTACAAATAGAACCATCATCTGATACAGTGACTCCACTACAGAAAATATATCCAAAGAAAACTAAGTCTGTTCTCAAAGAGATATCTGTACTTCCATGTTCTTTACAGCTTTCTTCACAACAGCCAGTTTACAGAATGAACCTAATCTGTGCCAACGAAGGAATGAAGAAATGCAAAACAAAAATCTGTCCAGTGGATATCCTCAACAGAGAACGACTTGGTGTTTACAAAGTCAACACTCTTTTACTCAAAACGCTGGTGATAAGCTAAATGACAGTTAAATGGAACAAATGACACACAAAAAGACAAATACCATGGCTCACCTCACACCTAGAATCTAAGATTATAGAGTGCAGAGAAGCAGGTGCAGTTAAAATGCAGTTATCACAGCCAGGAATGCAAAGATGCGAAGAATGCCAAAGGATACAGAACTTTTGTTGGAAAAGAGCGGTGTGTTTATAAATAAATGCATTGTATGGCATAGTTAATGATTATGTAATATATAACTGAAAAGTATAAGAGAACAGAGTTTAAGTGTCTCACTGCATAAAAGCAATTAGGTGATACGGAGACCTGGACCTAACCCCTGGAACTCACATGGAAGTAGAAAACTGAATCTTACAGGTTATTTTCTGACCTACACACACCAAATAAATAAATAAATAAATAAATAAATAAATAAATACATTTGAAAATAAATATTCAAAGTAGTATACACTCAACTCCAAATAGATCAAGGACCTCAACATAAGACCCAATACCATGAGTCAAACAGACGAGAAAATAGGGAAGACCTTGGAATTCATAGGCACAGGAAAGGACTTTCTGAACTGGACACCCATAGTGCAAGTAGTAAGTCTAACAAATGGGACCTCATGAAATTAAAAAGCCTCTTTAAGCAAAGGATACCATTTTTCAAGTGAAGAGGCATCCCCAAGAATGGGAAAAAACTCTTTACTAGCTATAACTCTGATAGAGGGTTAATATCTAGAATATAAAAGAACTCAAAAAACTAAAGATCGGAAAAACAAACAACCCCATTAAACAGCGAGGCAAGGAGCAGAACAGAGAGTTCTCTAAAGATGAAATGCAAATGGCTGGGAAATACTTAAAAAATGTTCAGTATCTCTAATCAGGAAAATGCAGATCCAAACCAAGTTGAGATTTCCTCTTACTCCACTGAGAATGACTAAAACCCAAAAGACAAACATCAACAAGTTCTGACAAAGATGTGTAGAAAGGAGAACTCTAAACCATTGCTGCTAGAAGTGTAAACTGATTCATCCACTATGTAAATCAATACAGAGACTTCTCAGAAAGCTCAAATTTGATCTACCACATGATCCAGTCATATACCCAGGCATATACCCAAAAGGTTCTAAACCTCACTATAGAAATACCAGTATATCTGTCTTCATTGTTTCCCTTTTTATAATGGTCAGAAACTGGGAAAAAACTAGATAGCTATCAATTGATGAATGCGTAATGAAGGTGTGTGGTACATATGCACCATGGAATGTTATTTAGCTCTTAAAAAACAAGATCATAAAAAAGGTAAAAGGATAGAACTAGAAACAATCATCCTGAGAGTTAAGCCAGACTCAGAAAATCAAATGTTGCATATCCTCTCTCATAGCTGGATGCTAGCTTTGAAATACTAGATATGCATGTTTCGATTTGAAAATCCAGAGACATGAGGAAACTAATACATGACCATGTGTGAGGAGCAGGAGACTTCTTGGGAGGGGAGGTAGTACAGTGTTACAAAGAGGGAAAGGAGAACAGAGTAGGAACGTTCAAGTGGGGTGTAGAACGGGAGGGCAGGGCGGATCCCGTCATACCGGGAAGGATAACTAATATGAAGAGCCATTAGAAGAAGCCACATGGAAACCTACCACTACAGTAGCAAATATATACATGTACACACACACACACACACACACACACACACACACACACGAAAGAGAGCTACCCTTTATCAGGGAGATATTGGCTCTACTAGATTCCATAAGCTAACAAAATACAAGCCCAATACCAATGCCAGGAATGAACTCCCTTTCTTGAATCTTTTGACCAGTAGTCACAGTGACTCTCAAAGAATACTGATAATTACCTGGCTCTTAGTTACCCACAGGTTCTTCATGGTAAGACATTATTGTTGAATTCACTAATTACATGAGCTGTAGAACAAACAAGGAGTAACCATGCTGGTGCTGACTTCAAAGCTTTATCTCTACTGGCCAGCTTACACAGTGCAGGAAAGTGCTATGTAAGCTACGTGAAGAAACAATTCTCATCAACCTTACCTAGATGTGTATGATGAGAGCTTCAACAATAACTGGCCTGGCAAGATATGCCGACTAGGGCAGTGGTTGCATGAATATTATGGGAGGTAGCCAAGCACTTTCTAATTGGATTTAAAGTCTTCTTCATAGGGTGGAACCCACTCTCGACACTAGCTCCAGGTCTAGGAATGTGAAGCTAGACAAGTCACAGACCATGATTTTATTCAGCTAGTTATGACATTAAGCCTACTCCTAATGATTTATTGTGATACCCGTAGATTAATGAATCTTTCAACATTCATCTGAGAAGCTTCCTTATACAGCAGATGATGATTAGCACAGAGAACCACAACTGATCAATGTACAGAGAATAATAGACTGCAGAGTGCTTATCCCTGAGTAGAGCATAATATCAAACTTCTGCCTCCCAAGTCTCAGGGATGATTGTGGAGGGAAGAGTGTAAGAGCCATAGGTGCTGGGTGACCACAAGGACATCAAGCTTTTCAGGCAGCTGAGACATTGTACTCAAGAATTTGGGACTTCCCCTTTGCCCTATTTCATATGAGGTACGTTGACTGGGGATCCTGATGGTCTGTTCATGGACCAGTACTCCATTTCTTCTTGTTTTAGTTTTATTTTGTCCTCTATCTTGCTGACTTCACTCTGGCTTTTTTCCTGAGTGCTGTGGTATAGACAGGAAAAGTATTCTGAACCTTTCTTTTGTTTTTGTTTTCTGTATCCTCGTATTCTGCAGATTTAAATTCAAGCTGCTTGAGATAAAATACAACGTGACTCTCTGGACTAGGCAGCCAACCTTAATTAGAGGTTTCACTCTGAGCACTATCATGCTCGTCTCCTTATCCAGACTGAAAATAATAGCATGAGCTGACAGATTATGCATTTCAGGGAAAGAAAGGGAAGTGTACGGAGGACATTGAAGGCTCAATACACAAAAGAGCCAAGACTCTCCCTGACTCATATAATCTTTAGAAATTGACTGTCTTCTTTGACATATTAGGCTTAACATTTACATCTGAGGCTCCTACTGAAACAGGGAAAAGTTAGTCAGACAAAGGCACAAGGCCTCAATGTCCCTTATGATCATAATATGACACATATGTCAGTCATATCTGTAATTCCAACTATATCAAAAGGCTGGGCCTTTCCTCTATGTCAATAATGAGGAGAAGAGAAGCAGGACGCACACAGGAGCCTGCTCTGGTAGGAAGACAACAGGAGAACCCAGGAGATGTTCTAACACCTTTTTGTCTTATAGATGAACAACTTCTTGTTTATTTGCCTAAGAAACTTTGAAGACCTGACATTTATCTACTAGAAATTGACTTAAATATAAATTGGAGGATGGAGCTGGTGAACCTCAGAAAGAAATACCAATAATAGTTCGATATTATCCTACAGCTTAATCTTCTTCTAGGAAGGCAACTACTAATTTAAGTTCCTTAAATCCCTTGCTCCCATTTAGAAGTACACACTTATTTGACTTTTGCTGTGCTGAAAGTTGAGGAAGACTACAAGACAGGCCCAAGGAAAGACAAATATTCTGTCGGTTCGATCCTCCTTACTCATGTGTGCTGACTGCCATGTATCAATGACCTTACCAAATTTAAAGAGATCCAAGGGCTGCACTTTGAAATCAAGTCCTCCCTTTCTGATAGCCTTTCATGGATTCTACAGACAAAGAAGTGATCACTCTAAACAGGGAAAAAGATCTCCTCAATGCATGACCCAGGAGATGACAAGACTCTTCTGTGCAAATCTTTGAGTTAGAAGGAGGGTCGGGCATCTGGCTCCAGCCTGACATCATTGCCTTTCTAGTTTCATTTCTGTAGTTGTAATAAGTTACCATGACCAAAGAATGTAGGAAGCAAAGGATTTATTTGGCTTCCAATTCCAGGATATAGTTTATCGCTGTGAGAAAGTCAAGGCAGGCGCTTTTAAGCATCATATCTATAGTCAAGAAAACAGAGAATAAATGCATGTACATTGCTTACTCGCTAGGTTGCTTCACTGCCATGCAGTTCAGAGACCTGTCTAGGGAATGGTGCCATCGACGTTCAATTAGCAATCAAGACAATTTCCCAGAGACAATTCACAAACCAACTAGATCTAGATAATTCCACAATTCACAATTAAGCCTCTCTTCTCAGTTGATCCTATGTTGTAGTAAATTATCACATCAGACCCCACAGTGACAGGTTTCAGTCTATGCTCCTGGATTGTTTCATTTGCTTTGCTCTCTTTCCTTAATCCTTCAGAAAATTAACCATCAGTTATCATCTTCAGTATTGAGAGGGAACAAATGGCTTTTATGTTCAAAACTACCATTACAGCATTAAAGTGCAAAGACTTCTGGCTGTCATATGTTCTTTCTCACCATGACATGTTCTCAAGATAGCTTGTTATTCACGGTCTGTTATCTCAGACAGCTCTTTCTGGACTGAAGATGTCCTCTAATTCTCAGAATTTGTGAAATGGAAGTAAACAAATGTAAAGAACCCATTTTAAAATAATTCAAGTGGTGTGGACATTGGCCCAAATAGTTACAATGGACAAAAGCTTGACAGCTTAACAATATGCATAAAACTGACCTTAAATCATAATTTGTTACATCATGACATAAATGTAATTTACAGTCAACACTCTTGAATAAGTTGGTAAATTTATCCATTGATATTATATCACAGAATATCAAGAAAAGAAATGAGAGCCCGAGAGGTGGTTCAGCAGGAAAAGACACTTGACGCCAAGCCTGATGGTCTGAATTCAATTCCCAGGATCCACAGGGTGGAAGAAGAGAACCATCTTCGGCAAGCTGTCTCCTACATCCACACACATGATGTGGAGTGCACATTTACACATATGCAAACACGCACAAACACACACTAAATAAATACATCATGTAAAGGTAAGGCTTAAAAATTAAAAAGTAAGCAAATAAAAGGGAATCTGTAAGTAGAAGAAAAGGTTAAGAAGGTAATCAAAAAGATATTATTGATAAAAACAGATTTCTATAAGGCAAGACTTCCTTCTAAGACAAGAAATCTGGATCTTTCTAGAATGACAAAAGGAAGTATAAAGCTAAAAATCTTAAGTGAGTCATTTAAAAAGGTTGATGCAAGTTACATGGGTTATATAAAAGATGAGACAACTTCTCTTTCTCAAAACTCTATTTAAATCAATGAAGTTCTCTTAAACTATTGCAAAAATTGGCTTAAAGAATTAAAACGTGGGGGTTGGAGGGATGGCTCAGCAATTAGGAGCACTGGCTAGTCTTGCAGAGGATCTCGGTACAAATCCAAGCACCCACATAGTGGCTAACAACTACCCGTAACTCTAATTCTGACCTCTGTAGACATTGCACGACACGAGTGCACTTACATACATGCAAGTAATACATTCATATACATAAAATAAAAATGAAAAATAAAATTTAAAAACATGAAAAAAAAATGCATGAAATATCCACGGAAGCTGGAAGAGTGTGTTGCATCCCGTAGAACTGCAGTTGCAAATGTGTGTGTTAGGAAGCAAACACAGGTCCTCTGCAAGTGCAGTCAGTGTTCTTAACCCTGAGTCATCTCTTCAGTCTCCATTTTTATTTTTATAATTGGTTCTTGTGACAGAATACCATTAATTATTTTTAAAACACTTAATTAGAATTAGAAAACATAATCTGTAAACCATGTTCATTGGATTATATAGCATCAGATAAAATGAGAGAAAATACTCCAAGCTGCCCTGCATGGTATGAATTTGGCATTTCCTTGAGCTAGTCCAAAATGCTAACAAATCTTTTTACATGTTTAAAATAACTAAAGGCTAAGTTCTACTTAGTCTTGATTTTAAACAATCAAACAAACAAAACCCCAAATTTAATTGAAGACCTACTGTTTGATCCTACCCACAATGCTTTGTGCATTGGAAAAATTATTTTATACTTAAATGAGTTAATCACTATCTCAATGGCCCTTCAGTGTTGATGGAGAAGAGAAATGCCCTTGGATACTGTAAATTGCAAACTGTCAATCCCTGTGGATGGAGTGTTAAACTCAGATGACTAAATATGATCACTTATCCCACTTGATTCTCTATAAGCACTCCATTAATCAGAAAGAGAGGCAGATACTGACTTTGTGTATGGACTATTAACTCAATGGGACTGAGCATATGGGATCATGACCCCCTTCCAAATTCTCATGTTTAAATAGTGCTAGGTTGCTTTCCCAATAAATACAACAGACTACTTTCTGTGTATGTTACAGATAGATAATATACATTCTATAAAAATTCTTTGTGTAAGATCCTTTCAGACAACCTTTCTGTAACACAAATAAGCTACTTAAACAGAGTCATCAAGTACCCTTCATCAGAGTCATCAAGTACCCTTCATCTTTCAGTTAGTGTACGTTTGAGTTTGCCACATTTCACATTCAATTTCACGAAATTGAATTTTTTCCCAATTTAAAGTTTCCTCTTTATTTTGTTGGGCTAAGAGATGGCAAATTCAGTTCAGTTTAAACAATTAGGAAAATAATTAGTCTCCAGATGCCAACGCAGGAAGCTTGACCAGTCCTGCAGCACTGATGAAACAATGACACAGAAATGACTGCAGCAAACTAACTGTCAACACCAGACTCATAGCACTCCTCAGGAAAACAGCATGTAAAGGTCCTACTGAGGTTAACAGATAAGTCTTCTTTATGAAGTCAAATCAGACACCCCCGATTTGACAATGAACACCTAGACACATGATAGATTATAGGACTTCCCAGAGACCAGGAGAGACTGAGAGTGAAACACATCAGAATTTAGTGATAACAGAAGACTGACAGAAACAAGAGAATTGTATCAGGGCCAGGAAGTCACCACTGCATGGACCTTTAATGCAAATACCTCATCTCTCATACTAAAAATTAAACATAAGGACTAAATTAAAGCACGCTTACTTCTACATTTTCAAAATGCGAAAATGCTAGAAGATTGGAAATGTAGACATTTGCACATTCAGATGTTTTAACTTTGAACTGACCTTATAAGCTGAATGCCTTTTTCAGCTATTAATTATCTCCTCTGTTTTCAAAACACACATTTATGAAAAAAATTGAAATGGTATAAAGTACTTAAAATAGCATGTAAAGCTACACCACCAGCAAAATCTCTTAGTAAATATTAGATGGAAAAATTATATTGTCAAAGGTTTCATTTTAACTTATGACACCAAACTCCATGAGAATAGTCATACTTATCTTTGAAAGAATCTTTTTTCAGCAGAATTACAGGTCAATGAAAGGATATATTGGGACAATGTTCTTTTGTTTATGACTCTTAAAAAACAGAGTTTGAGTTAAAAAAAAAAAGAAAAAAACTTAACAGTGCTAAATGCAGTTCTTTTTGTCATTAATAGAACTATTATACACTGAAAATGTTCATAAACTTTAAGTGTGATTTTAGAAATAGCATAAAAATTACCTATATTTCCCCATTTCTAAAAGCAAACGTAAAAAAAAACAAGGAAAATATTCTTAACAGAATTATTGTTTAGCAGTTTTATTGGTTCAGTCTTTCTGCTTGGAGACTTAGTTTTATTTCAGATATTTATTACATAACTTCAGATTCACTTTATCTTCCAGCTCCACAAATTACCAGTCATGGGCATCCACACAGGGATGTTTGCTTCTACAGTTGTGCCCTCTGATAAAGACATAGTTTAAATTGCTCCTCTGCTCAGTGCCAATCAGTATTAAACATAAAGTAAAGGGTTAGCTTGCCACAGAATTAAGGATCATCATTTCTCAAATAGTTATCACTTTGTGTTCTGTAATAAAATGTCCATTCATGTTAAAATACCTTCACTGACTCTCCTCTTTCAGTTTTTGTTTGCTTTCATTTACATTTGTTGGCATTCTGACTTATTGTGTATAAAAAATTTAGCATGCAGCATATGTTACAAATAATTTTTATTTGTTATTTTAATTTATGATACTTTAAATATTATCAATATATTAATCTTTTCACCCTTTAATATTTTTCATGGTTTTGTTTCTAATTAATAACAGAATGTCTTCACAAGTATAATCATTTGGTCTATGAAGTAAAACACATCATCATAAAATCGTATTGCCCATTATGTAACCTTGTTTTTCTTCAGATGTTTTTTGACTACATTTTCTTACTGAAGAACTATTAGGATTGTTGCTATCTCAAGAGGGACACTTTTTCCTTGGCTGTTCAAGCGGATAGTATCACTGGACAGCTCAGGAAGAAGCTGTATTCATTGAGTTTGTTCATGTGTCTCTCTATCATAGTATGGTATTAGGTTCATACAAATTTATTACATCTTAGTGTCCTGCTAAATATATGTATGGTTGTTATTGGTATATTTAATAGGTACATTAGCAGTACATATATAAAAGAACAGAAATTTCAAAAAAATAGAAATTAATGGCCTAAATAATTAAAATAAAATCAGTGACTTAGAAGGATAGCTTCTTCTTAACTGACAGTGTAGAGAGTTGGAGCTGTAAAATAAGTGTCACTGAGCTTGAATCAGCATGCTGGCAGAGTTGCATTTCCTGCTGGGTCTCCCAGAACACTGCTTCCTTGCTTCTTCAGGCTCTAGAGACGTTCTGCATTTCTTGGTTCTTGGCATTTTTCCATCTTCAGAAACATCAGTCATAATCACTGCTGATTCTCTCATACAGCTCCGTAGCTCCTGTTCTTTCTTTCTGTGTGTGTGGTATGTGCATGTGCAGGTGTGGGCGGGTTAGTAGGTTGACAGGGACTGTCATCCTCAATCACTCTCAACTTCATTTTCTGAGACAGAGACTCTTACTCAACATGGAACCGACTGATTTGGGGAGAGTAGCTTGGCAGCAAGCTCCAGACAATTTCCTGTGTCCACCTCTTCAACCCTGGGATTATTAGAAGCATGCCCTCATGTCCAGCGGGGACTGGGGATCTGAACTCAAGTCTTCTTGCTTTAATGACAAATATTTTACCAACTGAACAATCTCTCTAGGCCCACCATCTTCTCTTTTATACTGGTGACTTTCTTGCCCATATTTATTCAATTATAAGATCCCCGTGTCTGTACTGGCCTACCTAGGTAATCCAGGATAATTTCTGACACACAAAACCGTTGATTTGATTACTTTTGCAAAGACATTTTTTGTTAATTCAGGTAACATGTGAATCAAGCCCTGGAATTAGGATGTGGATGTCTTACTGGATTCACGATTTGCCTTGTGCCATAAGTAAGTCTCGAGTTCATAACATCTCTTCTTATTTAGTGATAGGTCCATAGCACATGTCATGGTCCATTTCATAGCTCTTTTCCTAATTTTTGAAGCCAGAATGAAAAGTTTAAAAAGCTACGGGCAAACACATTTTTCACAGAAGTATATTGCTTACAGTTAAAGCTAATAAAAGTATTCCTAATATTTTCCACAAAATTCCCTCTAACCAATAAAATCTTACAAAAATTAAAAAACAAATTATGAACTACTAGAAATATTTCATGATATAAGACAGGCTCATGCTTTATCTAAAGCAAAGTAGGGGGATATACTTTAGAACAAGATATTTTCAATGATTTAACTAATGTGCCTTGAGATCTTTAGGTATCATCTCCATAGTCCTTCCTGTGTCAGCTTGGCTTCAAGGAGAGATCCAGAAAGTGGTTGTTAAGATCTAAGTGTTGGAAGGAAGCAATATCTGAGACACTGGTGTCAACTACCTATGAAGTATTCAATCAAAGAAAAATGTACAAGTATTGATTTAACAAAGTATTGTCAAATAACAGACAGATTGTATAGTATGAAATTAAATATTTGGAAACACATTTGCAATAGAAAGATATATTTGAAACAGGAAGCATTTGTCATAAATTCCTATTAAAGCCTTCTGACTTCACACTTGAAAGATATTTAACTCTTCAAAAATATAATATGCTGGGTTGTAATTTAAAGGCTCTGTTCAAAGCATCTTATGTTCATTGCATGAGCGGTCTAAGTTATTTCTCAGAAGACTCCTTTTTTGTTTGTGTCATTGAACAAACAGAACGTGGAGCCCTGGAAGACTCTTGAGGCTGACATCAAGCCAGTCCAGCAGGCCAGGCAGGGTGAGCTCGTACCAGCACCCTCTGCCTCACAGTTGTGATGCACAGGACCAGAGAGCAGAAAGCAAGTAGCACACCAGGAACGGTGGCTCACACCTTTAACCTCAGCACTCCAGAGGCAGAGGAAGGGAGACCTCTGTGAGATCGAGGCCAGACTGGGTTCTAGACCAGCTGGGGCTACAGAGAGATACTGTCTCAAACAATTCTATTAGCACAGAGCTCATGAGTCCATCATGGGCATATTTTTAATCACATCATGAAATTAACTTATACATTACTCACAAATTTTGAATTAATTACCTACATAAGCAATCCGTAATCTTACAGATCATTGATTGAACAATGACTTAAACTATAAATTCACAGTTTGTGCAGATAAATCAGGATTATCATGTCTGAATGCAAAGTCTGTGTTTTGAACAAAGCAGAATGAAACAACTCGTATGTTCATTTCTATGGAGTCTCTTTTCCTGATGAATATCTTATAGATCATACAAAATCAAAGCCACACACTTACATATACACAAAACATTATAGGCCTGTTGAAGGTAAAACATAAAACAATAGAAGTTTTAGTAGAAAACACCGAAGACAAGGTTTCTGGCCTGAACTTAGAGCATAGACTTTCTCCAAAAGACAGTCTCTGAATAAAGGGTTGAACATATGGGACTTCATCAAAATTAGTAACTTCTTCATTGAAACAAATGAGGAACATGACTCACACAGGGAAAAGTATTTGCAAATCACACACCAAACAAATCACTTCTGCTCCTAATACTGATGAATTGTATGTCGGAACTGGGTATGTACTACCATCTTATTAAACTTATTTCCTATGGAAATGCATTCTATGAAATACATTTGGTAAAACATACCAAGGACTCACGAGTTTGCACAGGACAAATGCCCTCACATTAGACTCTCAGTTCCTCCCCCAGGGCTGGGAGCATGTGAGAAACAACGTGCCATTACTCTAAGGACATTTAGGCTCAGGCACATTCCCACACACCCTCTATGGTCCACCAAACGGGACACAAGTGAAACTGATCTTGGGATCTTCAGAGCAGGGTGGTTTTTGAACTAAGAAGCAATGATCCCAGAGAAATCTGACAGCAGCTGTGCTACAAGCCTGAATTTCAACGTTAGGATGTCCTTCCCTGCTTTTGTAAGACAGAACGCACACAGGGTGATTATCAGGAGAAACACCTACTAAGTGATACTGCTGCTCCACGGTTTTCAGCTAATATCTTGACCACTAGATTTGTTAAAGCAGCGGATTTCCAGTCATCTCAGTTGTAATTTCCTTTACCTGAGTCACAAGTAATGGCAAAGCCTGGGTTACAAATCCTGGAAAGAGAACAAGTGGTGGAGCCATCAAATAACAGCTAAGGGCTGCTTCGTAGCAGTCTGTAATATACACTAGCAAAGGCCTGCCCAGATTTTAAGTATACATAATCGTAATTCTGGAGATTCATTGCAAAATTAGGTGTCAAGCATCCAAATGTGTAACTTGCATTTGTTACTCTGTATTCAGGTGATGACTTTCTCTGAAACATGACTTTCCCCTGTCTGCATTATTTCTTGTTTGCCTTTGATTTGGCATTAGAAACAAATTACAATTTATTTAATCACTCAAAAACATTATCAAACAGTAGCTGACACTCTGGCATGCAATCACACTTCTGTTTTTGTGCTGCAGTCAGTACAGAGGATAGAACTTGTCTAAACCTGTTAGATGAGGTACCACATGAAAGCTCAAGGTCAATTAACCTATTGTGCAGTGAACAGCAATGATACACACAGCATTTGCTTCTGAATTTTACAGGCAGCCAAATCTTGATAGTTATGTTAATCCTGTGAATTCTTAGTTATAGTCAATGTTTTTCAAGGATGATTTAGCTCCATAGAGATATGTGCCATTTAAGACCAATACATTTTACAGGAAAAACCTGAGTGTTTAACCTTCCAAATTACAAGCCCTCACAGAGACGAAGGAAGAGCTATTAGCTAGTAGTGATAAGAAAAGGCAGCGGTGGGAACCACAAAGAACACTCACATTTCTTCCTCCACATCGTTGTTCAACACCTTCATTCTGAGGAGAATGAATTTACAAATCATGGGAGTGTGGATTAGTGTGTCAGAACGTTCTACAAACAGTGCAGGACCACTGACCCCAAAGTGCTGTGAGACTGAAGTTGCAGAGCCACAATTATGCAAAATAAAATTGCCTGGGTGCCACTAAGACGAGAAGAACACTATGATTTGGTCAGAATCAGGTGATTTTAAATAGACAGGACATTTTCTGTTTGAATACATCTGTTTTATCTTAGGTCAATAACAAAGTCATTGAAGAGATCCCTGGTAGGGATGGGGCCAAGGTCTAGGCCATCCAACTTCACACTGACAGAATGAGTTCTTCATATCCTTCTTGGAAATCCTGTGACAGAGCAAACCATGTTTCCTCAGGTGTAAAAATGTTGGTTATAGTCCAAGACTCCTATCTATAGTAAGGTCATAATCAGTCCAGTGGGGAGGGGGCCACAATCGTAGGTGGTATGTCATAGGATATGTCATAGGTGGTAAGCAGAGATCGCAGTCGCAGAGAAGGCCCATGTATGAAAAGAGACAAATTCTTCAAATAAAAAATCAGTTTTCCTACTATAAGCCCCAAGAGACAAATCAATAGCATATCATCTGTTGAAAAGATGATGGAGGATCAAAGACAGTATCACTCTGGTTCTTCATGTGTGACATAAGGTGGGTGTTATCAGGACTGTATATACAACATTTTGTCTTTATTAAAGCAACGATTTCAATCAAAGCAGCAAAAGACACAAAAAAATGTCACAGCTTTGGTCTAAGAAACAAACATGTTTTAGGGCCTTGTACCTGTAAATCAACAGTGTCCGGCGAAACGATATGGGGGGCTTCATCTCTGTCAGAAACAGGGCAGCGCTGGCCAGGGCTGGTATGTTTGAGCATGCCGCATGTGCTGGCCAACTAGTGAGGGCCGGCAAATGATTCCTAACACCAACAGTGAGTCAGAACAACAGACGTGAATGCTGGCTCTAAAGCCCCAAAGTATTTCCTTTAGCCCAAAGAAGACAAAGTGAGTCAGGATGGAGACTCTGCAAGGAATTACAGAGGTGCTCTGTACAGAGCGCCTGGACAGAGTTCTGAACCATCACCCCGACAACAGTCCTCTCTGGGTAAGACTTCAGGCAGCACGTTGCGAGATAGATCACACACACACACACACACACACACACACACACACACACATCAGTCATCGATTTGGTACCCACACATACCCTTAGCATCTCAAGAACTTCAGTGTTGATGATCTGATAGGCTCTCTCACCGGGAAATACTGCATAAAGTCAATAACTGCTTCTTATTTTCATATTTTACTGTTTAGTCACCAGGCCTGTATAATCAGTCTGCCAGTACCACAGGGGTTAAACAGCTCGCTGCATGAGGACCGAGCACACCTGGAGCTGCCAGGAAGCAATGCTGTGTCCCAGCTGTGTTCCATCCTGCTTTAACACTTTGTGTCAACTTTTACCACATACTCCATCTATAAGCCCTGCCAAGGTGGGACTCAGGGCCCACACTACTGTGAGGGCCTGCTGCCCTCTTTGATTGTGTTCAGTTGGTATCATCTAAAAATCTGCCTCTTATAACCAAAATATTTTATAAGCTTAAAATCAAACAAAGCAAAATCAAAAGTAATAAACATTTATGCAGGAGGCAGAGGCAGGCAGATCTCAGTGAGTGACTAACTTCTAGGCCAACTGGGGCTACCGGGACAGGAGCGACTAGAGGAGACAGGAAATACCGAGGAAGACATGGGGAAGCGGGGTTACTCAAACAGGGGACCGGAGAAGGAGAGGCAGGCAGAGAAGAGAGAGGGGGCAAATAATCCCTCGCTGGCATAAGAACCGGAGGGAATCATGTTAGTTCAAAAAAACTACTGAAAAATCACACATATAATAATTATACATGAATCCATGTGTATAGCTGAAGAATATCGAACAAGAAACAGTGCCAGACAGAAGAAACTTCCCTTCAAGTTGTTAGTGTAGTTCAAGTGATTCCCAAAATTACACACTGCTCATCATTGCCTCCCTGAACTTGAAGGTAAGACCCCATTGCTGAAGACAGGATGTTCTCCAAACAGAGGACTTAGAGCAATGAATCTGGAACTGACTTGGAAGCCACCTCTCTGGAGGGCTAGCTCTCATAGTTTTAGAGAACACTATGCAAGTTGCTAAGGGAAAATATCAATCAATGGTCTATCTCCAGTTTTAAGTCATAATAAATAAAACAATGACTAGCACAGCCCACTCAATAGGAGAGAACTCATGTTTGGTACTGTAAACAAAGCCTGATAGACATGGCTAGAGAAGTCAGAGATCTTAGAAAAACCGCAAGACTGTCACATCCCTAGACCAATGTAATTTCCTACTATGTGCTAAATTTGCATACAAGCATTCCAGTCACCACTCATCAAGAAGCTTCTTTTGCAACAGAGACTATTAAAGAGTTCCACAACTTATCACACAGAGATTAAGTGTCTATGAAATGCCTAATCTTAAGTGACACATTTACAGTGGAACCTCTCACCTAAGACTCATTGAATATAGTGGAATAAGGGGTTTGGAGAATACGAATGCATCTCTCACCTCTCACCAATGAAGCTCCCTCATGCAACAGAGGGCAAAGAACCCAGAGCTCAGGGACATTTGCTTAAGAGGGGCTAGAAAGATTATAAAAGCCAGGGAAGAGATACGTGACCATATGGAAGTAGAGTTTTACAGGTTCTGGGACCTTGCACATATGAACTTACAGCCATGGTGACAGCATGCAGAAAACCCATGTAAACTCAAGTAGACAAAAAACCCAGCACAGAACTGTGGAACTGGGCAGCAGGACCCAATCTTAGCTGAAGAGCTGTTGGGCAGCTGATTACTACTGGTGAGGAAATGCTGATCTTCATCAAGGGAGGGATTCTAAATGGGAGGACTAGACCCCAGTGGATGAACATGCACTCAGGGACCTCAGAGGATACTAACTTGACTCAATAACCTTAGCATAATAGGGAGGAGGCTATGGGAGGGTGTCAGTAGGAAAGGGCTTTAAAATGGACTAAGATGTTGGTTATTAAATTAAAAATGTTATTTAGAAAGGCATATGTCACCAACTCAGAAGACAATTTACAAAATAAATAAATAAGCAAATAAAGTAATAGGCATTTAAAAACACAAATTAGAATAATTCACTTACCTACAAGGAACAGTATAAAAGAAAACAAGATCCATTGTGGCTGAAACATGACAACTCCTATAAATGAATTAAATTTCCTCTTAAAGGCATAGTGGCTGACTTGATTAAAAGTAAGACTCAGCTCTGTGCTTTGGGGGAGGAAGTGAGTTATAAGGACATGCTGTTGCAGGCACTATTTTCAAGGAGATGCATTAGAAAGCAAAATAACAACAACAATAAATGCGAAGTGCATGTCCTTATAGAGCACCACCAACAAAATGCAGGATGATGTCACTGAAGTCTACTTGGGGAACTAATGGGTTTATGGGGCTTATTTATACAGCAGTAGGGGTTTCTTACAGGGGCTTGGGCGAACTGCTGCACCACAGGGAGGTCTCAGCACACCGTGGTTAACGACTTTCCCATACCCTCACAGATGAAGTTCCCGCTTCAACACTCGATGTATTTCCAGACCCCGTGCCCTTTGGCACCTCCCAAGGCCACGTGCAGTCAAGGACAGAGTCACATACAGGCTGCAGAGCAGTGCATGGGGCGTGGCTTGAATCTCAGGCAAGGGTCCAATGACCTTTCCCAAGCCCTCCGTCTACGAGGAAATGAGGAAATGGCAACCAGCTGCATCAGGGTCTCTGATGAAGATGATGGGTGCTATGCTTGGAGGACAGTGTTTACAACACAGATACATACTGAATGCGAAGAATAAAGCATGACACTCCGAGCAAATGGGATCCAAAAGAAAGCTGAAGCAGCTGCACCCTTCAGATAAAACAGACATTAAATAGAGGGCAGAAAACAGAGGAAAGGGACTGCGTGGTGATAAAGAGAACAGATTCAGCAAGCACAAATTAATGATTCTAAACAAATGCAAGACTTTCATTTAAACAAACGGAAGTGAAGACACGGTGTATCAAAATTTAAGGACATAGCAAAAACGGTATTAAAAAGACTACGTTAGCAGTAAAGAATGAATATAGAACCTTGTAACTCACCAATTTAAAACTCAACTTGAGATGGGAGTTAGAGGGCTGTCTCCGATGTTAAAGAGTTCTTGCTGTATAGGGATAAGGACCGGAGTTTGGACCTCAGCACCCACATAAGAAGCTGGGTGTGGTCTTTCTTACACAACCCTGTAATCCCCCTGTTATCCCAACACTGAGTAGTAGAGAGACAGCAGAGATAGGAAGGTCTTTGAGCTTGTTGGCTATCAGTAAGACGAGAGAGAGAGAGAGGTGAACACCCGAGCCTTTCTCTGACCTCCCCATCAACTTGAACATACAGCACACACACACACACACACACACACACACACACACACACACACATACACACAGCTCCATGAAGAGTGAATACTTAAACACAAATCCTAAAATAATGAAACTACCTGAGGAAATGGAAAATCCTTTGATTTTGACTTTGATTGCTATTAAATCTAATATTTTTTAAATATAACACTGTATTTTTAAGTAACTGGCTCATAACAGAATAGAAGTAAATTTAAAAATAAAACATATGTCATCAAAAATAATTTGATAAAATCATCTAAATTATTTATTCGTCCCTTACCTTATCTACATACTCGTACTAGGAGATTTAGATGACTGGTTTGCCAACTTAAAATATAAAACACATACTCACAGATAAACTCACAGACCCACACAGACTCACACACCTCCGCAGAGTGAGAATTCAGGAGACAAACTCTAAGAAGTGAAAACTCTGGAAAATCTGTTACATCAACATCATGGGACAGCAGCAATCGCTTTATTTTTGTGACTTTATAGCCTGCAAATGAATTGCAATGTAAAGGAACTACAGTGAAAACCCATTTCCTTTCTCAGCAGAACAAACTTGGACAAGCTGTTTCCGCCTGAGCAAATTCATGCAGAGTGACTGGACTGGCCTTAGGAGGGGAAACTGCAGGCAATGTCAAGTGCACAGAAACAGTTATCTCGGCCTCAGCTCTGCTGATCTGAGTCCAGAAAGTGCTGTGCTGTTCGGTAGTACCCTGTGCATTGTGCAACACATAGCAGCTAGCGTCGGTAGCACTCACATGCCCTACATCTTACAGAACCATGGCACACAAAACTATTTCTAATTTTTGGAAAAGCCTTTCAGTGGTTTAAACACTTCTAATTGAGAATTGCTAACTTGTGGTACTTTCAAACTCAAGAATCTTACAGTGTTATGTCAAAGCTCAGTATCTATATTACGTTTGGGGTAAGATCTATTTGTTAGCTTAATTTTTATGAAGTTAAAATGGATAGAAAATTACCTGGTATAGCAGAAAAATCACAGGTATGGAAAAGACATGACGGAGTAGAGCGAGTCACAGTTCATGTTGTCATCTGCATTAAACAATAAGATTTAATATTTCTACAATTCATTTTAAATATAAATGTATTGAAATCCTGAAATTCAGTGTTTTTGGTACAGCCAAGCAGTATCCATTTTTAAAAACATCTGTATTATTTGTAATCTAGTGCATTAAGTTGTCTTTAGACCACTAACATTCTATAAAGAAAGATGACCTTCTTAAATAACAGAGTGCCCTGCATAATCTCTAATCAAGTTTCATTTGAGGAAACTATAAAAACAACTTAAATGCCAATAGCTTTATATTATATTATAATAAGAAATAAATATGCTTATACCTCACAATGAAATGCTATTATTTACATACATACTTAATCTAAATATGATGTCACACGGTAATTGTGTAAAAGGCAGCAGCAATAATACTAGCAACATTCAATTTAGGAATAGATGGTTTATGGATCTGGGTCTTTATAGACTAGAAAATGGCTAAAGAACACATCCAGTTTATTCATCCAATTGAATTTGTCCCTAACTGCAAAAGATGCCAAAGACTCTGTGGATTGCTTATGCATTAGGTTGTCTTCTAAATTTGTAGAACAAAACCAAATGGTATTTACATGCTATTTACGTAGAAATATGAGCTAATTCCTCACATTTCAGCATTTTCCCTGAAAAAACTATTTTAAAGTTAAGAATATTTACAAATCAGTCTTTTAAATACCAATTACTTAACACTCAACTAAGACCTTATGTCAACTGTCAAATATTTGTGAAAGCCACATATTCTTAATTTTGTGATGAATCAGATTAACTGTTACAATTATGCATACTTAGAATGTGAGTGTAAAAAGTGCTTAGACAGGCTACGTTTTTGTGGTGGACTGAATAGGAATGTCTCTCATGGGCTCCAAGCATTTGGCGATTTTGTTCCCAGTTAGTGGCACTGTTTTGAGATGTTGTCCTTACTGGGGAAAGCATGTCACTAGAGGCGTGCTTAGAGAGTTCTGAATCTTGCCAGACATCCAGTGGCTTTCTGCTAACTATGCCTGCTTGAAGATGCGATCACTCAGTTGTCTACTCTGGCCACCTCTGCCTCCCTCGCCATTATGAAGTCTAACCCTCTGAACTGTACACCAAATAAACTCTTTTTTCTATAAGTTATTTTGGTCATGGTGTTTTATCACAGCAACAAAAAAGTAACTAATACAGCTTTGTTCACATCACATCAATCCCCCCCCCCACACACGAGTACACACAGGTATATAAATATCTTTTATTTATAATAGAAAGAACAAGAGTTTAGGCTACCATCCTCACATCGACCCTCATACATGTATTAGACCTCTTCCCATAGATGGAAGCTGACTGACAACCAAAACGTATTCTTCTCTAAAGGTTGAGTGAGTGTCAGAAAGCAGTGAGGAGTTTCACATACAGCAAGTAGCTGGAGTCAGAATGTCTTTGAACCTAGATAATATATATCCATAAAAGATTGAAAGAGTAGCTGTACATATTAGAACAAAAACAGCCTTCACTGTAAAGCCAGTGTAGTTCCATATAGATGAGGTGTTTTTGCTTTCTTGTTTCTCTTTTGAGTATTCTCTGGGATTAACAGAGAATTTAAGTCCTTTAACTCCTCACTACCACTGTGTCCTAGAACTTCTATTTTCCAGTGTCCTCATTAGGGATAGAATTCAGTCGAGTTGCCCTTCTTTGACTAGACAAGGTGAGTTTGCCAGTGTCACACTACAATACAAGGCAACATAGTGCCAGACTCCCAGCTCATCAGGTAGACTTCAGAGAAAAGTTTCTGAAGAAACCAAGCCTGTTAGACCAAAGAGGGGGAGAAGAAATATGTGCCAGGGCATCTAAAGGAGTGTAGAAGCATATATGCTTTCAACATGCAAATGGTTTTCAAATAAAATATTGACAATGGTTTCATTAAACAGATTTGGAATCAATATCACATTATATGTGATTCACATTTATTTATGTAAAACTGGAATTGTAAGCTGTCCTTAGAATATGATTCCTGAGACTTCATATTTTCAAAGACTTAGAGAGACCGTTCCTCAGGCCCAACATGCAGCAAAACTCAAAATTTATAAACGAAGAAAATATTTAGAAACTGAGTTTTGCAGGCTATTAGCCTTAGCTGTGTTTATGAAGGACACTGATGGACTGAGCACAATGTCCCCATCTGGAAGGACAAAATGGCCTCGTGCTCCGGACATCTCCATCTGGAAGGACACAATGCCCTGCACAGCTTTAGGACAGCAGGTAATACTGAGTTCAAATAAGCTAAACTCAATAATGACTCATGGATACCATGGCTCTGTGACCAAAAATTTTAGAAATTAACCAGTTTCTTATTTCACCATGCAAGTAAAAATAAGTGTACCAGGACTGAATATCTGTAAACCTCCTATTTTAGAGAATTTAACAACATATTTGCCAGTATTAAAACTTTTAACTTTGTGAAGATATCAAATTAGTCTCTTAAGTAAAATTCCATAATCATTTGCTAGATATATTTATTAATTTATAATGCCTTAAAATATGTCATATGCTGCTCTCTGATTTAAAGGATAATTCAAGGACAAGGGCATAGAATTTGAGAAAAGCCTTTGGACAAATCCTTTAAGAATATCTTATTTTTATGTCCGGGTCCTTCGGGAACAGGGAAAATTAAAGTTGCTCGTGAAACTTATATTTTGTTAATTTTTTTTCTGATGATATGTGTATGACCATTTTCTGTTCGTTGTCTGACACACATAGAAGTGTACAAGAAGTGAAAATAACCAGATTTTCACTTGTGATTTTAGTGTAATTAGAAATAACACCTCATGAAATATGTTAACCTGGTAAGAGCATTCCAACATGAAATTTTATTACTAACTCCTATTATTAGAGATAATACTTCCCAATGAATACTTAATGTTTATACATCTTAAGAAAAATATGCTATCAACTTATATCAGATTCTATTCAGTTAAAGAAGAAAACTTTATTAACTTTTACTACAGTGTTCCTTTGTTGCATATTTAGCCCTCTTTCAAAAATATTAATCATGTATCTAATTTAAATCATAAAAACCCTGATTTTAATTAAATAATTTATTTAAAATGAATTTCTCCGTTGCTGAAATATCGCACTTTTTCAGAGTTCTTCCATATTCATGCAGTTGATTCTACTGATAGCACCTTATGTGGAACATTTCTTATAACTAATGAGCACTTTCAAATATAATTCTTAAAGACTCACCCCGCACTCATTTCTCCTTTGCTTTAGTTTATACTCATTCTATTGTCTTTGAACAGATACATGGGATCAGAACTAATCGCTTAGTTCTGTTGTCCTATGCACCTGTTGGCTTAGAAAATCTCTCTACCTTTCCAGGTTCTGGTCAAGCATTTGTAAAATTCACCTGTGCTGAGACTTTTCATCATGAATTGGAGGGTTTGGGGGGAGAGAGGCCAGAGGGATTTACTTTTGCTACATCAAGTCACAGGACATATCTATGTTGATGTCAGTCTCCCACATCTGCATGAGATTGCTTCACTGGCGCGTTCCCACTGCAGAGTTAGCTTTAGTTCTCTTTCTCCATACCCTAATTCTTAGAACTCAGTTCAAACACAATGGCAAGAAGACAAGAAGGACAGTAGCAGAATTTTAGCCATTTGATAGCTACATTTAAGACAGCAAAACTTTTATCCAGACCCACATAAATGTATATATATTAAAAATGCATGCAATGTCTGCTTTCAATAAAATACTATAAAGCACGGAAAACTGTAGATACACACAAACAATGAACAAAAACAGACTGAAGAGGCAAAATTGTATGATACTGATATGGCAAAAATGTTAAAGTCCTAAGAGAAGTTAAAATAATGATTATTCACAAAATTGAATGCTCTAAAAAGTGGTGTCAATTTGGGAGATTTTTCTATTAATGTTGTCTTCTATTTTATTTAATGTAGAAAAGATAAAAAAACTCACAGGCAACGAAAAGGTAATTAAGCATGAAATTTCATGAAGAAAATATTTTAATTTGGATTATCTGGAGGCATATAGATAATCGTGGAGATAACATTCATGCAGATGAAAAATATTTTCTGTTCTAATCTAGATGATCAAGAAGGTGGGTAACACATTTTGCAGGTATGAAGATGGCAATGTGAAGTCACTGGATCCAGACATATCATGCTCATCAAATGACTTCAGTATTAGAAATTTTGGATTTTTAATATAAGCATCTATTTGTCAATATTAAATATATTGTCATAGTTCCCTTGGAAACTGAAGATGGTTCTTTAATTCTTTCAGCTTCACATAAAGGAATTTCAAAAGAAATGCCTAAAATCACAGTTTGCACTTTTGAAGTGCACTGAAACTACCAGGAACTGTGACAGACTTTCAGAAATGCCAAGCATAATCTGAATGTTTCAGGGAGGAAGTGATGGATTGCATTTGTCATACATGCCATGAACAGACAGCAAAAGGTAAGTCACTGTGTCAACACTAAAATCATCAAGTTTTACACACATTAATCACCATGTCAAGACTGACTTATCACGTGTTTTACACATATGATACACATGCAGCTTTCTGCAGTTTCCCTGATTCAATGAACAACTGTGTAATCAATTAATTTAATCTATTATCGATCCACTGTTGTGGATACATATATTATTCCCAATATGCCACTAGTGAGAAATAAATGTTTAATAAAATAAATAGATGCTTAATAAATAATCTTGGACGTGTCTTTTTGTCTTTGAATATGATGAAACAATTCTTAAAACACTGAAAGAATCAGAAGCAAACAAAATTATAGACTCTTTTCTGTAAAACAAATTGCTGTGAATTTAAAATTACAGAGTCAAGCAGTACAGACAGTACACCTTAAAGAAATTTCAAGAGAATGGGATAAATATAATTTTTAATGATGAAAGTTATAATAAAACCAGTGTTATGAAAAAGCAATTATCCTCTATTTGTTTGGGAAAATAAACTCTCCAGGACAGGAAAGATAAGGAATAAGATGATTATGGCTTCTTCTACTGCTTACTTTGGATTTAAAGCCTCAGGTAAATTTTTAGTTTCAAGGCTGTTTTAAATAGTTGCCCCACCATATGACTGAACTAGATTTTTCTTTTCCAAATACAAATCTATTTAGAGAGAACACAGTCCACAATGTCAGGGGACAAAAGGTCTGTACAGTTTTGTACTTTTGAATTTTGATTAAAAGCAGTTAGAAGTATTCACCTTGTTTAGAATTCTGCTTAGTCCTAAAATGTCTTTATTTGAAGCATTGCTCTTATAATTGCAAACATTAGTAAGTTGACAGGTCTAATTACATCTCCAATTATGTGTCTAAAATGTTAGTTAGGTTTTTAATGTGTACTTTAATGGTTATTTTTAAATTAATACCACTAAATTGCCCCTAAAGAAATCATTATGGAAAAACTAATATGGTTTGTAAATACACAACCTCAAAATATGTGATGATTATATTTTAAACTTTGCTGGGAAATATATAACACAACAAAGACCATTTTAGCAGTCTCAGGCACTGTGGTGGAGTTGTGAGTATATTCACTGCTGGGTCAGTGTGAGCACCATGCCCATGACAGTTCCCTCATTGTCGGAAATAGCTTGTTCTGCCCACTAACTACTAAATTCGCATGGCCCCATTCTCTCACCCATCAGCAACCTCCACTTGGCTTTCTGTCTCCACGGCTTTACCAACACCAGATACCTCTTTACTTTGAATCAAATTGTGTCAGTCCCTTTGTGTTGGCTTTATTTCAATTTACATGTAGTTTTAAAGTTAATCAATATTTAGTGCACAATACAATTTTTTTTGTTGCATGATCTATAAAGTTGTTGTGATCCTTGAAGTAATGTCCTAAAAGAGGGTGGAAATTTTAAGATGTGAGTCCTTGTTTTAGTCAGCTTTTCATTGCAATAACAAAATGCCTGAGAAAAAATGACTAGCAAGGAAAGACATACTCAGGCAGTGGTTGCAGAGATTTATCCCATGGTTCAGCAGGTTTTCTATGTTCTGGCACATGGCATGGCAAACATCAGGAGGTTATTGTGAGCAGAGCTGCAAGCCTCACAGTAACTAAGCAGAGTGGGAGGGAGGAGAAGACGGAGAGGCACAGGAAGAGGAGGTGATGAAGGGAGGAGAACAGGAATCTTAGTTCCAGTATACCATTTCAAGGGCTTTTCCTCAATGACATAACTCTTCCACTATAGTCCACCTCCCCAGACTTCACCTAGCCCTGCCCATCAGCAAAAGGGCCTGGCAGCCACACCCAGCACTTGACATTTTGGGCACAATAGATCCAAATCCTAACTGACCCAGTGAGTGGTCCTGAGGATATTGGAGGTATGTCCTCAGCAAGATTGTATATTCCCAGTCTCTTTCTTTAAATCTTTCTTCTTTGATTATCAATCATGAAGTATTATTTTAGGTTCAGAGTATGATGTGCCACTCTGTCTAAAGCCCAAATCAGTCTGGTCAACTTGGTAATGGGACAGAATCTCCAATAAACCAGGTAGCTCTATATTTCCATTAATTAATGCATCTATTTAGGATGTGCGACGTTATAGTATGTATGTGTGTGTGATGTACATGTCTGTGTGTATGTCTCTGTGTGTATCTGTCTTTGTTTTTGGTAAACCAGTCCATTCTTGGAGTATAACTAACTGGAGCTGATTCTTCAGTTACAGAGTTTTGTTGGAATAATTTGCCTTTATAGTACTTCTGGTCATTCCATAGTATGTACTTATACTTCGTAATGCAGGATGCTCATCTCCTCTCAAATCTGCACTTAGCATGCAGGCACAGGGGTACCGGGCTCTGCTTATCACCTCCTGCCTTTCAAGCACAATATATAAAACATAGAGGTGGGAGACGATGTGAATGACCTTATGTGTAAATAGATTTTCCATGTTTCGAGTTCCATCGTCTTCCAAAGAGTCAAGGAGCGTCGGGGAGAGTACAGTTGTGCGGGGTCAGACCCACGAATTTGATCAGCTTCACTCCTGTTCTTTCACGGTCAATCCTATCTCCCTTGTGACTCTAGAGATTCACTGACCATCTTGTCAAATGATGTCCGTGGAAGCCAATGCTTCTCAGGTAAGTGATTATTTGTGTGTGTACTACATCATATATTCCTCGAGAAATTAACATCTTACTCGGAGATATTTTCTTTTAGTTTTACATAGTTTTATAATACCATTTATTTATTCAGATGCCAGCATCCACTGTATTGAAAAAGAAATAAATATGTGAATAAATGACATTGTTACAAAAATCAAAACAAAATTAGTGAAGATGTAAATATGAGGGAACATGATTGCATGTGTAAGAGAGAGAAAAATGTGTACGCTCATCTATCTGTGACTGAGCCTCAGTTCCTTCCTCGTCCATGTGCAGAATCTCTAATTTGCTGGAAGTTAAAAGAAAATGCTGTTATCTGTTGTTCTCTGTGCTGACAGTGGCTTTGCTTTGAACAACATGTCAATGCAAGTTGACCCCCCAGGGCCATGACACTTAATGCCCACCATGAAGGGCAATTGCTTGTAATCCAGCACCATGCTTCCTGCTGCGAATGATTTTCAAGTACTCAAGGGACAACAGGGCCAAACAATGTCAGATCCTTTACTAACTAAGACACTTGGCTCCAAAGACTAATTATATGGATGATGAATATTGATTGAATACTAATAATGCTTTCAACACAAGGCTACAATTTCACTCTCTTGACAGTTTCAACTGAGGGACTGAACATTATGTTCCTCATTTATTAGGGTTATACAAACTGGAAAATTCAAGCCATTCAGAATTTAGAACCCTCTCAGACCATCAGAAACATATAGTATTTAGCCACAGAAGTGTCTTCTTGTCCTGGGTCTGGAATGGCAGTATGCATTATGCTGCTCTGATGCTCAGGGAAACGGGAAGGATTAGCCAGTGGATGCATACTTCTTAAAAAGAGTTGCATAGATGACTAGTGAATAAATACTATCCGTCCCCTGAAGTTGTAGATACAATGTTTGTATCTGTGTGTATTCATGAAGACAAGCAAAGAAATGAAAAATAGAGAACTATGGAAATGGCTGTCTGGTTAAATTATGTGCTGTGCAGGCATGAGTTCACCACACATGCATATCTATCATACACACATATGCATACATAAAATAAATAAGTAATGCACACATTGAGAAAACTCATAAAATGAATGGGCATAGTGGCACTTGCCTTAAACCCAGCATATATGAGGCAGATGCAGGAAGATCTCTATGAGTTCAAGGCCAGCATTGTCTATATAATGGGTTCTAGACCCTGTCTCAAAATAAACAAGCAAAAAACAAAAAAGGAATATTAAGTATATATACATATGTCTATACTTAAACTGAAAATAAATGATAAATTTCACTTATTTCTTTAATGTATATATGTATAAAAATTGTAAAATACTATATCTGGATATTAGTTTGTTTTGTTCCAATTTTGTTTAATAAACTGCATTTAATTGTAGTCTAAATAACTTGGTTCTCAATTTTTATGACTTTGGGTGCATTTAGATTTCAGGACAAATTAATATTGCAATAATAAGAACTATTCTAGTTCTCTCAAAAGTCAATATTCATAGGAACCCTTCGAGTCACATTGTTCTATGTATCTTCTGATGTTACTCTTTAGTTACTAGAAGAGTATGGCACAGACATTGCTTGACATGACATTGAAGTCTCATAAAGATAAACAAAAATAAACATTTTCTCATCACACAGAAAAAGAGATGCTTACTTGTCTTCTATGCAAAATTAAAAATATATATATTTCCAAGTAACATGTTAATTTCTCAAGTAACATATGATACAGTACACACAGGTAATCACTTACCTGAGAAGCATTTGTTTTCACAGGTGTCATTCTGCAAGATGGTCAGTGAGTCTTTTACGTCATAAGGGAGATAGGAATGACTGTGAAAGGACAGGAGTGAAGCTGATCAAAACTCGTGGGTCTGACCCCGCACAGCTGCACTCTCTGCTATGCTCCTTGACTCTGTGGAAGATTATAAAGAGCTTGGTTACTGCCGTAACAGACTTGCCACTACTACACTAGTAGGAGCATATCACCTGCTTGGTCCACAGTGTTTCCACATCGTTTGCCCAGATCATGTAGTGGCTTTATCAGGAGGGTATTACTGACTATTTCTGCTGGGCAAAAAACATCAGTAGGAATTTCTTTTATTGCTTTGGTAACCTCAGTGGTATCCAGCTAGCAAGTTGATGGAAGGCAGCCTGCCCCTGGCACTAGGATTTTATTAAATAGCCCCTGTGTTCTGGGAGGATTTTCACTCAAACTTTTAATTTACCCTTATGTATTTCATTTTATTAATTATATTACCAACTATCAGATTTTTATGGCTTTTTCCACACACCATGAACTTTGTTTGACTCTCCTTCATCCCTCCATTACCTATTTCTAGGTATCTGTCCCTTTTCAGAACAATCTACACCCTGTATTTGCTTTCTACTTTCCTATTGTCCAAATTGCACTGTTTTCTTTTTTCCTTGATTTGTAAAGCCTTATTACATTTCGAACATGGAAGTACTGGCCATGGTAATGTTACATATTTGTTCTACATTTAACGAATAGAGTACTTTATTTTACTGAAGCATATATATGCTTTTTAGTTAATGAGCTTATGCTTTCTATTTCCTGTCAAGTAAAATTTTATCTACCCCTAGTATGACAATATTATCCTAATTTGGCTTCACAATATTTAATGAAATAGATATTTTAATCTTAAATTAATCTTTAATTTAATTTTATAGCAGTAGTAAAAAGTTAGAATTCTTTTTATGTAGACAGATGTACAATTTTTCCATTATCAATGGAAAATATACATTCTTTCTACAGTAACCAAGTATAAATTGTTAATAATAAAATTTGATAGGATAATGCTTTGATTATTACGGCATTCTTACAGTTCTTTTATCAGGTATTAAAAATACAATATTCCAGTTTTCCTCATTACTAAAGCTGTTTTGGTCTTGGAGATACTGTATTTTTATCTAATTTTAAAATTTTGTATTGAAAATAGAAAACTATGATTAGAATTATGTGCCTAGTAAAATCATTTTCATCCAAATTATTAACATGAAAGATTTTTTTCTGTTTCTTTATTATTTCTTTTACTTATCCTGTTTAGTGTTCTGTTTAGAGACATGGCATGTATTTTGGTAAATTTATTTCTAAATATTTGATGTTTTAGATTCTTTTGAAATCATACTGCATATCTATAACAGAAAGATGTAATTGGCTTTTACCACAATTATTTGTTTGTGTGTTTGTGGGGATGCACTTGCCAAGGGGCTTGAAGTCAGAGGACAGCCTGTGCAAGTAAGTCCACCCTCTCCTTCACCCCTACACGTGTAGGTCTCAAGATCAGACTCACAGGCTCAGGCTTGGCAGCATAAATCTTTACTGGCTGTGATGTCTCACCCATAATTTACTTATGTATTTGACCATAAATATTTTAATTTTGCTAAATCTGTTAATTACAGAGTATCTGGCAAGTACTAGTAGCTTCTGTAAACATATTTTTATTCTATTATTTTCAATTGTCTTCCTTTTGGGGATTCTTGCATCCTCTAAGCATTCTAGCATTGTGACAAACAGGACAGGTACAGCTGATGGCAAACTCACTGCAGGAAGTCTTACGAGAATGCATTCAGTATTTTATTGTTAAGCAGCTGTGGACTTTCCCTGTGTAAGAGCCATTCATCACATTGACTGATTTACCCTGTTTCTCATATGTTGGAATAATTTTTGTAAATTTTTTATTGAATTTCTGCGTATTTCATAGAGAACATCCCAATCATCTATACACACCCTTCCCCAATGGCACCCTCCTGAAGCACCCCTCCCCAACTGAAATTCATACACTCTGATATTTGATCCAAGGCCCATCATGTCCCCAGATGTCCCTCAGTGTAAGTTTGTTCATGGATGTCCCGTGAGTCAATCCAGAGTCCTACTCTTTAAGAAGATGAACGCATGTGCCAACCTTGGCCTAAGTATACTGGAATATTTTATGTGAAATGATGTTTAATTTAAATACTTTTAATTATTTCTTAACTCAATTTACTATGACTGGGAAATCTCTTTTCTGATTTACTGTGTCAATAGCACACTAATGTCACAGACAGTTGGTGTGGTTTTCTAATGTTAATCAATTTTCTATTCCCTGGGTTAGTTTTCCTTGGTTAAGATGCATTATCTCCAATATTTTCTGCTGGACTCCTATTTTTGCAAGTATTTTCATTTGTGACATTAAAATTTAAGATCCTAATGAATATTGGTTTATATGTTTTTCGAAGACCCCTTTGTCCAAGTTTTTATTGGAATAATGTCAGAAATAGGAAGCCGTTTGGATTGTCTCCCTTGCTTTCTATAGTGAATCCATTTATGACAACCTAAATGTGACTTGATAGTAGATAATGTGAAATAGCAGATAATGTGAAAATACAAAAAGACACTCAAGGAACTGGGGACACTAATTAAGCTAGTATTTTAATACTTGATTCTATGTAACTTAGAAAATGAAATTACGTAGATAATTTTTGATGGACCATGCAAAATACTTAGGCAGACTCCATAATATCATTTTAAAGATTTGTTTCACATCCTTTTATCAAGAAAATTAAGTACACAGGGAAAAATATATTGATTAACTTGATAAACTATCAACTGATAGATAGGGAGAATATAACTTGATGTGGATGACTATAGATATAAGAATATAAACATGAAGTTATCAATGGATAACAAGAACATTCTATTGATTGATTAAACATTTTAATCAGCAATTACCTGAGTGGTAAACACTTTAATAATATGTTATATTTATCTTTAATTATTAATGTAGGATTAAAAATTCAAAACAGGAGCAGGGGGATATCATATGAATGAAACTGGGCATACAGTCACCGTACATACCGATGGGTTTCATAAAGACATCTCCATGCAAACTATCCTGCACATAAGCCGTGTTCTGTCCCATGTCCTACCATGCTACAGCCCTCCCTTCCTGCTGAATTCTCTACTTCCCTCAGGAAGTTGTACTCAGCTTCCATGTCATATCTATTTGCAGCTGAAGATTTAAATATGTGAGTTTTTGTGTGCATATAAAAACTAGGACTTACAAATGGGAGCTGGCATATAATGTCTCAAAAAGACAAATATATATGTATATTCACTTTTATTTGAAATTTACTAGTTCAGTTTTTCCAGTTTATGAAGTGCTATTTTTTTTCTTTTAGTATATTAGAGTTATATTTTACAAGGTTATACAGTTAGCATCATAAATCTTCTGTGTTTTTTTTTTCACCAAGCTGACAGTGGTATTTTGAAGTAAGTTGTCTACTGCTTCATTTTCTTAGCCTGATAGGAGCTTTTACATTTTCACATTCATATATCACATTTTATTGAAATTTAATTGACAAGTAGTCCCTGTAGCCCCTGCTGACCAGGAACTCACTACCTAGACCAGGCTGGCCTTGAACTCACAGAGATCCACCTGCCTCCCAGGTACTGGGATTAAAGGCAGGCACTACCATACCCGGTATAAAATCGTATTTTTAAAATTAGATGCCTGGATTACTTTGAAAAAAATTATTGGCAATCATTTAGTGAACAACTTTCTGAATTTGTGTGGGAGTGCAATGCACACTACTTTAGAATGTTTGGGGAAACATGGAGTTATTATACAGTTTTACACAGGAAGGTACAGTCATGTGCTGTTGAAGTCTCTCACTTCTGAATGATTAAGTTATTAGTATAATATTCAGAGGGTTAATTTTTATTTAGTTTAGCTACTATTTATAGACAGATAACGAGATAGATAGATAGATGATAGATAGATAGATAGATAGATAGATAGATAGATAGATAGATTATAGGGAGTTTAGATTCCTTCCTCTGATCAGCATTCCCTTACTAAGGCATATATACATGGCATATGTATATATACCTATAGATTTATATTTGTGGTTCCCAAATGCCCTTCATTGTGGGTCCATCCACTGGAGCTGGAGCTTGGTTAATCCATCAACATTCTCACCCTTAAAGGAGACTGACTGCCCCGTCCCTGCAGCCATCGGTCGCTAATACTTCCTTGGGTAGAGTTGAGACTTCTCACATACTTTACTACATCTATTTTGTCTGGTTTGAGTTTGCATGGAACTTGTGCATGCTGTAGCCAGTGTTGCGAGTTCATAAGAAGAACTGTGCAGGCTGTCTGGAAAACTGTTTCTTTGTGGTCATCCATGACTTCTGGCTCTCACAGTCTTTCTGCCTCTTCTAAAATGATTCCTGAGCCTTAAGAAGCAGAAGTTTGACATAGGTGTTTTACACAGGGATAACCATTCTGCAGCGTCTTATTCTCTACACACTGGCTAGTTTGGGATCTTCTACATAAGACAGCCTCTCTGGTGAGAGTTGAGAGATGCATAAATTGACAGGTATAGCAATAGTCAATTTAATGTTATATATATTTAGTATAATAATAATAATAATATTAGGATTTTCTCTATGGTCTATGACCTGTCTAGCAACAGATTCCAAGGCCTGATATCAATTTCAGGTATAGGTTCCATTCTAAAGAGCAGATATTAAATCAAAGTAGAAAGTGGTTATTTATTTCAATAATATTTCTGCCAACAGGGGGCATACCTTTCCAGGCCAGTTGTTCTTGTAGCTCACCGAATTCATAGCTGGGTAAGGTTGAAGATGAATTTGCTCTTCAGGTAGCATGATAACACCTTCCAGCACTATGAACTAGCCAGTAAATATGAGACTTAGAAGTCGACATCACTTGATTTTTCCTTGTTTCTTCTACAGCTCTTCATGTCTTGCCATCAAGTTCTTATGGGTAGCCAAGAGCAGAGGCAATAGTCAGCAGTGTTTGAGGATCTATGGAACCCTTGCTCAATAATTTTAAAAGAGGGACTCTATTCCTGGCATTAGGCTTTGACTTTGGTGGCCTATTGTATCTAGAAGAGGCATTGTCCCTCTGTTAGCAGGAAACTCCTTTGTGTAATGACTGTGTCAATACTTTAAGATGTTTCTACAGTGATGATTCCCATATGGCCTTTCCTAAATGCCTTCGTGTTAGCTGTTCCTCCCTATGCTCCCTGTCTGCCACGCCCTCCCATTGTCTACCCTATCTGAACTTTCTTCCTCTGTTACCCCATCACCTCTTTTGTAGCCCTGCATTCTGTCTCTCCTCCCAGGAACCCCCACCCATGGTTGTTTATTAGTTTCCTGACCTCAAGAGCATTAATTTGTACTTTGCATTGGCATTTCTAATTATTCTCTAGCATGCATGTAGTCTATATAGTCTACCATAGTCATGTCCATATTTTCACATCAGGACACAGAGTTAAGCTCTTCAAGACGAAATGGAAAAAGTGTGTTCCTAATTGAGAAGAAAAGCATTTATCGTATGTTCATTTCTTTCTTTGAATGTTTCTAGTGTTTTACTTGACTGATATTAATGATTCATGCATACTTGTGTGTGTGTGTGTGTGTGTGTGTGTGTGAGTTCATGCACCTGTGTGTTCCTGTGCATGTGTGTCAAGATGTGTGCATGTGCCTGTGGGGGCCTTTCTGTGTCTATGTGGGCCTGTGTGTACATGTGTGCATGTGTGTGTATTTGTAGTCCTTCCAAATCCCTTAATTGAGCAGTTTCAAATATTTTTAATGATTTGAGAATTCATATAGTATGAACCACATAATTGTAAGTATCTCACGATTTTTAAAACAAATAGCTCATTATGGGTTTTGGATTGAGAGATTTTCTTCTCCTCCCTACAATTAGTTCTTAGTCTACACCTCCATGTTCAAGTTTTTAAGGTACAGGAATTACTTGGGCTATGAATAACCTCAGTTAAATTACAGCATTTGTCTCTAATAAATCACTTGTCTTAATTGACATTAGCTTTAGGATACTTAGTGTCTGGGTCTCTAGTAATATGATGATAGATTCTACCTCATAAATTCATTCTTATCTGTGTGGCATCCAACTAGTGACAGAAAAAATTGGCACTCAGTAAATGCTACCTATTAGTCCTAGTGCCATATACATACTTTAATGCTATATAATTCCTGATATTATATAACTAAGTAGTTTTTTTTCCATGGGGAAGATATATTGATTAGTTGGTTGATCGGCTGGAATTACTTCATCAATGTCAGAAACAAGTGTTGCTTCTCTTTCTGAATCAAAGTACAACAGATTACTGAAGCAGCATTTTAGTGGACTTGCTGAATAAAAGAGCAGAAAGAATAAAAAATGATACCAAACATTCAAAGTTGATGTCAATGCAATTAATCACTAAAGCTAATTTAATATTGAAGTATACATGTTGCTTGACCTTCTAAATTTTAATGTTTTGATCATGTTTATGTGGGACAAATCCAAATCTGTTGTTATAAAAGTTGTGACTGTCATTATTTATAACTCAAATCTAATTCTTTCATGAAACTGTGAATGCACCTGCTAGTTCTTCAGTCACATGATTCAATATAAACTAAATAATCAGGAAAGTTACATTATAAATATAACAAAATATTTAATCTTTGAGACCTAAAAGAACTAAAAGACCTAAAAGAACATCTAAACTTATGCTAGCATTTGTTGTAAGATACTGGATTATATCTGGGAATAAAGAACCTCTCAGTCTAGAGCCAGGAACAGAAATTCCATCAAACAATCACAGTGCGGTTTAACAGAAGCCATGATGAATTATACACAGAGAACTCACCTGTGCTATGCTGAATGCTATTTGCTTCAAGAATAGGTTAAATATATTTATATTTACTTCATTTCAATCAAACTAGAAGGGTGCGACATGGCTGGTGAGGCTGGGTAATATCTCATCTTGGTGCTTATGAGGGAAGAGTCAATGTAAATAACTTCTAATGTGCCCTCAAGGTTTTCCTTCTGAGGTTGATTCCTCTATTTGTAATATATCATTATTCATTATAGTTGAAGTTTTGCAAACTCGTGTCCAAATCTTAATCCCATTTCCATCTTAAACTGATGGAGACTCATTTATCATCCCAAATTTCCAATCCAAACCCAGAGTAAATAAATATTCTGAAACAGAGAATCAAGAAAAAAATGTAAAACATCAGATTTCATTAAAATGTAACATCATACATGTATCAAGACAGGATGCCACACATGGATAATTTGAATAAAGTGCAGTTCTAAACTAGGAACTGGACAGACTCTAATACAAAGAGGTTTTAATCCGTTCTTATATTTGTGTTTTACCGATTGCTGTTTTACATACACACACACACACACACACACACACGCACACATAGTTCATTTATTTCCAATTACTTTTACAAATAATATTCACTCCCTCCTATGAAGATACCAGTTGTGGATATAAAATAATTTTCAAGGTTTTTTTCATTTCCTCAAATGATAAATAAAGACAATTGCTTATCTTCTTGGATCTGACCAGCCCTGAACTTGGTTTGACTAGAAATACTTCAGAAGACAGGTTGTGTAATCTGTGAATAAGGGTCTTAAGTGATCTACATTATTCTAAATTGTCTTTTTTGAACTACTGTCTTAGAAAACTCTGTGAACCAGAGATAAAGTCTACTAAGAGAAGCAAAGACAGCCTGGCTAGCCCCAGCTCAGTCAGATACAACAACTAGCATTGTTAGTTAGCCACACTGAATGTTTTAGCCCCAGGGAAGCCTCTAGTTGAGCCCATCCTGGACATCACATAGACACAGCTGTGTAGCCGACCATTCCCTGGAGTGCCGTCAGCCTAGCCAGTACCACAACCTTAATGAAAATGACTCCCTGTCAAAGCAGCTATGGCAATAGTTCCTCGGTCAGGATTTGGACTTCCTGCTCATCCACCTGCCCAGCCCCATGCGGGCTTTGAGCGGCTTGAGGGTTTGCACATGCTGTCACAAACTCTGTGAGTACGTACATGCAACTTCCCGGTGTTGTTCAGAAGACGCCATTTGCTTTGTGTAGATCCACCACTTCTGACTGTTACAGTTCTTCTGTCCTCTCTTCCATGGCCCTTCCCGAGCTTTCAGGGCAGGCTGTGATTTAGATTTCCCATTTAGTCTAAGCACACCACACTTTGACCAGTTTTCGGTCTCTGCCATAATAGTCATTTGCTATAAAAGGAAGCTTCTTTGATTTGAGTTGAGGGATGCATTAGTTTAATAGTAGAGCAATAAGTCATTGTCCTTAGCAGTCAGTGTAATATCCATTCAGCAGATTAATCGTAATAGGTTCCCGATTGTGTCCACGACCTGTCTAGCCACAGATTCCTGACCCCAATAACAGTGCCAGCTGTGGTTTCCATTAGACTGTTTCTAGTTACTCCCATGCCTTCATGCTGCAGTGGGGCATGTCTTGCCAGGCCAGTCATCGCTTGTTTGTAAGGTTCACAGCTCACAGCTCGGTAAGATTGAAGATCACTTTTCCCGCATAATACCTTCAAGCAGTATAAAGGCTAGTCAGTAGGGATGGAGCTTCTAGGTCAGAACAAGCTTGGTTTCTTCATATCCATGATACAAGTATGTGGTTTCCTTAAAGCCAGGTCTGACTTCTTTTCTACCTTCTCTCGCAGAATGACAGGAATTCTGTTTTTTGTTTTGTTTTTGTTTTATTCAGTGTTTTGGTATTGAATTTATGGCTATCAAAGAAAAAAGCATTTTTAAAAATTAGCATAAAAGCATAATAAGATTTTATAAACATAACCATTAAATGTCAAGAAAATTCCACTCAAATAGCTGAAATTTGTTTAATTTTCCCCAAACCACATGTATATATGTTCCAGTGAGCCACTGGTATTCGTTTGCTGTTAACACTGATGTCACTGTTCTTTAGGAAGAACTAACAGAAATGCCAATATTCTCTTCGTTGAATTGACAGAGAACAGAGAAATAAAATAACCTGCTGTAAAACTCAGAAAGAAGTCAGTGCTGGCAAGGACCAAGCAAGTCATAACGCTGCTTTTTGAGAAAAGGTTAATGGTTTCTACTACTTAAGTATTAGCTATGTCTTTCCTCGTATTGATTTTTCAGAAAAATTTGTGCATGTATGTGCATGCTAATGAAAATGAATGAAACATACATTACAGAAAATATTTTACATAGGAAGATTATCATAAATTTAATTATAGAAAAATACAGTTCTGAGTGTTTCTTTGGAATAATGCATTTAGAGGCTGGAGAGATTATTCAGAAGTTAAGAGCACTGATTGCTCTTGCAGAGGACCCTGGTTTGATCCCCATAACCCACATGCTGGCTAACAACTGTCCATAACTCCAGTTCCAGTGGATTTGACCCTCTCTTCTGACCTCTGACATGGAGCACTTACACACATGCATATACATTTACACATATAATAAAAATAATAAAGTATTTTAAATAATATAGAATATTATTGTAGAATAATATATAGTAGAATAATTAGAATAATCCTATATTCAAAATATACTTATATTTGTGATACATTAAAACAGAACCTACAAAGTGTTGCCTGGTCTCGATCTAATGCTTTTGCCAGAGAAGTTCTTATTCAGCTTTAAAACTATGACTAGGTTTTTATTTAATAACGAAGTTTAAATTTCCTCTAACTTATTTTTAGTGAACCAAATCATTATTAAAATGGAGTTTTCTGGCAGCACCAGAAGACCATTGCACAACCAACTAGAGGGAGTATCAGCAGCTCCTGGAATAACTCTGCACATTTTCAGTGTGACAAAAGCTTAAGGAGCAGTCAAGTGTCCTGTGTCTCTTTTCTTCCCTCTTTGGCTCCTGCTCTGGTAGATTAGCTTTCATTTGGGCACCATATCAGTTACAGTTTCTAAAGGCATACAATACACACTTCTGGGTTCATATATTTCGCTATGATTTCAGTATGTAGTGCCATCAAAAGGTTTTATTCATAGAACTAGGGAGAAGGAAGCTCAGTTCTGCTTCTGCCAGACACAGACCATGCTATTGTTTTTCCAGTGTTTGTCAGTTATTTTCATTCCTAATTCTTAGATTGTTTTTTTCCTGAACGTTCTCAGTCATTCTTCATTGCTTTCTATTTTCTTTTCCTATACAAATACAGGCATGTTTACATACAATTATAATCTACTTCTACCCAATAAAAGACATAGTAGAGACATAATTCTAAGTTACATTTTCCTATTTTATGAAACACTATATTCCAATTATTTTATCATACTATAAGAGAATACATCTAAATTATATAATCTATTGATTTATGCAGAAAAAATGTAACTTTCCACAGCTATGATCATATAATGAAAGAAACTTCAGTGAAATAGTCTTGTCATCACTTTTAATAGTTTTAACAAATACTTTTCTCTTAATTCAGACTGTTTAGCCTTATTGGTGTCTCTAGTGCATGGCAGGAGAGGGTGCTGAAGGCCTGAAGTGTGCCAGCTAGTCATTCATTTGTCCCTTAATGTGCAAAATTTATCTTTAAACTGTGCAATGTTTTGTACAATGTTACTTTGTAAATAATGAGTTGTGTCTTCACATTATAGTTTCTCTTGGATCCTTAAAGCAGACTGGCTCAGTTTGACATAACTAGAATACTTGCTAGAAGGACTTTTTGAAATCAGCTATCTAATTGGGAAACCTGGCACTGCCCCAAGGCACTTTCTAAATGGTAAACAAGGGGCAGTAGAGTACCAGAGTGTGTGAAGATAGAAGGACTTGGCTTTTAGGGCAGATGAATACAACCCCTTTACAATGACATTTTCATTACAAAGTCTCATGGAATATTTGAAGTTTCTATAAGTGTGAAATTGGGGGAAGGATTTCCATTCCACCTTTTATATCAAACAGTAAAGGAGCATTAGCCCTAAGTAAGTCTTTCTGTGTCTCAGATGTAATTTGAAAGGCATATAAATATTTGATATAAAAATATAATGGCATTGGTAATGACATCAGTTAAGGAAATAGCCTTTCCTTTCTGAATCTAATTCTCTGTAAGTTTCAAGTGCTTTTATGTTTCTTAATAATTGCTGAACTTTTCTGGAAAGTTTACATTTGTTCTTGCCTCCATTTGTGGATAGTACCATGTCACCATTCTTTGTGCAATTATACAATACAAAACAGAATATTTTCTTATATGATACCCATGTCGAAACAGTAATTTTTTACATGTTATGCAAGAAAACAAATAGAACAAACAATGGAATGCAACAGAAAGCTTCTTTTTGTTGCCCAACTCACAGGGTGTCTTTGTGTCTTCAGAGACAACTGTTGAGATAACTTGTTGATTAGCACAGGGATGGGTGGAAACATCAGCTGCTCTTCTCTTTGCTACAACAGAGCACATATCAGAAACAACTTGAAGTGAAGACATATTATTGTGACTCATGGACTTAGAGAATTTAGTACTTGGTCATGTGGTCTCCTGTGTTTGGACAAGACACCACTGTGTAAGACACAAGCTCTTCTTGGTGGGAAAGAAAGAAAGGGGTTAGAGACAAGATACTGCCCAGGACCAATACCCAAACTCTGACCTCTGAATCATATAACCTACAGCTTCCAGCTTTCCTGTGTGGTGAAGTTTCCAGAAACTCCCAAAATAACATAACCAGCTGGGAACCTGGTATTCAACATATGAGCCTGTGAGATGTATTTAATATTCAAACTATATCAGTAAATCAACATAATTAGAGCAAATATTAAATGATCAAAAAAGTTGATGCAGTGCTGACTCTGCTTGAACTTTGACCTGCAGTCTTAATATTCACAAGTCAATATTTTCCATTTTTAACTCATACTAGTTTTAAAAATGTTCCCTTTTTAAAGAAAACAAAACTTTCATATACTACAGTATTCATCCAATACAAAAAAGTAAATTTGCAATGTGATGCAGCTATCAAGCCTATTTCCTTTCTTTCTCTAAGTCAGTTTTTCTTGTTTTCCTTTTATTTTGTGTGAGTGGGTGTGACAGATGTTCAAATGTATGTGTGAGTGTGCACACCCATGTAGAGGTTCTCAGCCACCAGAGGAGAACATTTGATGTCCTGTATCACTCTCCACCTTAATCGCTTGAGAAAGTGTCTCTAGAGCGAATCTGGAGTGAGGCTTGAAGCCAACAAGCCCCAGTGGCCTCCTTGATTCTGCCTCCCTCCTTCCTACAAAAAGAGATAGTGTTATTGGGGGCATGTACTAGCATGTTTGACTTTTTGTGTGGGTTCTGGGGATTTGAACTCTGGTCCTCTTGTTTGCACAGCAGGTACTTTTACTTGTTTTGATAAGTCAGTTTCCAAAATCAGATATTGGGCTCATCTAAAATGGAGCCTAAAGGAAGTGAAACTAAGCCAGAAGGCACCAAGAGATAGACAAAGACTCCTGGAAATGAGGAACCTGCAAAGAAACAGAAACCTACTGTGCTAATGAGATGAAGTGTAGAAATGCTCACCATTGGAGCAGTGTGTTACTTCTGCATAGGGAAGGCTTCCCCTCTCCTGTATGACAAAAAGGCATTCTTTTTCCTCTGTAGTGATTGGTAGGTGTGATTGCCCATGTAACCGCCCATTTATGCTATACAAGGCTTAAAAATAACACAATGCGATAGGCTGTTAAGAAATGAGGAAGTGCACCTGATTGGGGAGAGAACTGTATATAAGAGCATGCTTGAGCACTGTAAAGCAATTTTCCTGCTGTGCCAAAGAAGAGCTGTAACACCATAAAGAGCTGCAACACAATAAAGAGCTGCAACACCAAAAGAAGCTGGCTGTAGACTCTTCTTGGCCAGATGGGGGTCCCGGTTTTGCCTTTAGGATCTTCACCACGTATTGCTGGGGATCTGGGTTGGGGCAAGCTGTGCACCTGATCTCTCCCGAGCTCCCCTCCCAGCGGGCCAGGGACAGGGGTAATCACTAGGAGGAAGAGGAGCACTGACTGTATCTGCCATGCCCATCGTGACAGCCAGGTGTACTTAGACTTGGTTTGCTTTCATACTTTATAATGACAAAGATGTTCATAATTATCCCATCAACCTCCAATTAATTTAATTCCTATTCCTGAGAATTTCTTTTGCTTCCAAACATTTAACAAAAAAGATAAAAAAAGAACAGTGTGAAAGATAATTATGGCATTCTGACATTTTAAAATCTGCTCTTACTTAGTCCTAGTTATTTTTGTATTGACAATGAAAACATACAAATTTTTTTATAGATATGAAACCTTCAAAGACTCAAGTAACTAATATGCTTGATTTTCCCTTAGCTGGCTTAACAACTGAAGATTGGTCAGACAATACGATATCAGAGCCTTACACATTCCTTTCAATTTCTTCTTTGTAGGATTTAGCTACTGATCTGAAGAAAAAATACATTACTCAAAAGAGAAATACAGCTGCGGTCCCCTCCTGAAAGGTGGAGTTGTGGTTCCTTCCTGTGGATCTTGAGCTGTGTGTGTCTGCCATGAGCCTGGAGCTGTGAACTTGGAGTTATGGTCCCCCCCTTTGAGGCGGAGCTAGCAGCTCCTCCCATGACCTGGAGATCTGGTCCCCTCCCATGAACCTGGATCTGTGGTACCCTCCTGTTAGCTGAGGCTGTGGACTTCTGTGAGCTGGAGCTGTGGACCCCTCCTCCGCGCTAGAACTGTGATTCCTGACTATGAGTTAGCTTTGTGGTCCCCAACCATGTGCCATGCATGGTTCCTCACTCCTTTGGTGATAGGCTGATGGTGGAGCGGACCGGAGGGTGGAAGGGTTCCAGGTATCAGAGAGCAGTTTCAGCTTTCTCTGAGTGGCTACCTTCCTCCAAGCCCCTCATCTGGGGTCCCAGGTTGTGCATGGCAGGGCTTTGCCTCTGGTTGGGCTTTTTCTGTCATTTGCTTATCATTGTCTTGGGAGGGCTGATTCACAAGAACGGACTTTCCACTTCTCTTGATGATCAGCCATGGCCTGAACTCCACATGTGGTCCCAGGAACCCAGGCCAGGAAATTTGACCTTCCCATTCCTAGGCACTGAGAGGTTTCCAATCATTTTCTATTAATCTTCTGCAGCCCTAGTAAAAAACATAATTAAACTTCTAGATATAAAAACACAATATGGGAAGTTAAAAATGAAAGAATAATTAATTTTTAAAAAGAGAAATACACGTATTTATTAAGAGTATTGTTATTTTTCTCTATGTTTTTTGCAAATTCAACTTGTATTTGCATTTATTATTTTGACATTTTACTTAATAGCATGTAAGAATTCGGATGACAGAATTTCACACAGAGAAAATAAAAATTAATTTTTAAAAAGAATTCCCCCAGATGACATTTTTTATATACATGTTTGACAATTCAGTTTTCCATCTCTGTTTGGTAAGATAGTCATGTTAGTATTTAAACTGAATTTCAGAATTGTACATTTATGTCTATCATTTTAAGAGATTACTTTTTGCTAATATTTTATTTGGGGGGCATTTATAAATTTTTGTGTCTTGATTCTAGCTAAAATTTCTAATCTTGCATCTCTATAATTTTAGTATAATGTCTATGCTGTTATTCAAAATTCATTATCTGACCAGGTATGGTAGCACATTCCTTTGGTTCCAGCACTGAAGAGGCAGAGGCAGGTGGATTTCTGTAAGATTGAGACTAGCAAGTTCCAGCCCAGCTAGGACTACAAGGGCAGGAAACTCACACACACACACACAAACAAAACTGAAAATTTCAATATCTGTCTAATCAGGAATAAAGAAAAAGAAAAGAAAAAACGCTTGCTTATCACACTGTATTAAGTGGAAATAAACTCTTTCACTGAAGAGAATTTGGATATCATCTATCATATATGTTTATGTCAATTGACATTGTAAATTGTACTTTATATAACACTCAAATTTATACTATCAATAAGAGAAGTAAGAACATTTTGAAACATCAACCTCTTCACAAGATCTTTCATCAATACTTATGATTTCAGGAAAGCAATTGAACTGCTAGAGAGTATAGAATTCAGAAAACTGATATATTGTAGTTCTTTTAAAAATATATTTATTGTTTTTATTTATTTTATGTGTATGAATGTACTGCCTGCATGTGTATAAGTGTACCCACGTCATACAATGCAGAGAAGGTCATTGGTGGGTGTTGGATCCTCTATAACTGGAGTTACATACAGTTGTTAGCTGCCATGGGAGTCCTGGGACTCAAACCTGGGTCTTCTGCAAGAGCAGTCAGAGCTCTTAACCACTGAGCCATCTTTCAAGTCCATGCTGTACTTATTAAGTTAAAAATGGTAACAAATCTAAACTCACACAGAGCTTTCTCTTTTTCTTTCCTTCTTCCCCACATTCAACCTTGTAGTACTAGAAATAGGTAAATGATCTGAATGCATTTTCTATATCTGTTTTAGGAGTAGAGTGGATGTAGAAGTATTTAACCTACCTACAAAATCCTAAAAAACTGAAAATGATAGTCATGGATAGTCATAGGAAGATTCAAAGATTTCAAGCCATATTTGTGTAGTATTCGTGCGTGTGAGTGTGGTGCGTGCATGCGTGTGTGTGTGTGTGTGTGTGTGTGTGTGTGTGTGTGTGTGTGTGAGAGTCTCAGGCTGGTCTCATGTGAAGCTGTGGATTGAAACCAGGCCTTTCTATAATGCTAGGCAATCACTCTACCAAAAAAGGAACATCCCAGTCGATAGATTCATTTGTAAGGAAAATTTATAATTTGCCATTAGTGAAACTTTGAACATACTGATAAAATTCATTTCAAATCACTTTGAAAGAAAAACTGCTTGTAAACAATTCATGAATTAGGATTGATTCATCAATTTAAAATGGTTAAAAATATACCTTCTGTCTGTTTCTTTTCTTAGGAGGAGATTACTGAAATAATTTCATTTGCTATTACTAAAGATTACATACGGTGTCTTTTCTAGAGAGTAGAGAAATATTTCTATCATGCATGGTCAACCAATGAAGAATTTTTTGAGAAAGATCAAAGAAATGGAACAACAATCTCACATATACTTCACTAGTAAAGTAATTCAGTGTTTGCAATTCAATGTGAGAAAACACCAGAACCAATGTGCAAAGCATGAAAATTATTTGGCTGATGCAAAATATGCTGCCCAAGGGGCTTGAGGAATCAAAAAGCCTGGCTTTTCTAACAACAAATTTAATGAATGTTGCATTGTGTATAACAGCAGGCAGCAAGCTCAGTGTAATGCAATACGTGAAGGGTTCATTTGCTAGGTCAGAACAATGGGAACACTAAAGTTTTACAATGTAAATGCTATCAAAAAACTTAATCAGAAGAAAAGAATCAATAAAAAATAAAATGTTTATGAAAATAGTAAGATGTAGGTCTCAAGCTATCAGTTCTACGAGGACCTTAGGGTTATGAAAGTTTAGAGATGGAGAAGTCCCTTAGAACTTAGGCAAATTCTGTAACTTTATCTTCTGATTTACGCTATCTTCAAGTTCTCCAAGTTCAGTTATTCACCATTAATATCATTTATAACTTGTTTATAAAATATTAACCTGGAAAACCATACCAACTCAGTTAATTGCTGAGTGAACAGCCTTTTAGTGGCACTAGGAGGGCTTCTTCTGGAAGGAAGTGAGTAATAAGCACAAAATTCAAAGTTAAAATGCATAATGTGGATCACATTCTTTGAATGCTTGTCATTTGTGCCCCCTGAGCATCTCTGCATTGCTTTTCAGATCACAGAATTTATCTCCTACCCAGGAGTGTGTCAGTCAACAGGGTGTCATACTTGTACAGAAGTATGTAACTGTTCTTTCTCTTAGCCCTGAAGCAATGATACAGGAACCTTGCCAAAAAAGAATCTGCTCATAACCAGTCATACCACTGAATTATCTTCATGAGAACTGACTTCATTTTGAATGCAATCTGAAGATATTCAAGCTAAGGCCAAGTCCACTTAGTTCAGAAGATTGAACTAAGGAAGAGATATTTAAGATCACTGAAAAGATAGTCTTGGAGTCAGAATTAATCACAAAGTTCTGCCTCAAGACCATTACTCTTTAAATGCAGAGTTTAAATGGGAAACATGGTGAATTAATTAATGTCCTTATTCAGATTTAAAAACAACTTATATACTGATAATCTAGCAACCAGGGAGCTCACAAGAGCTGGGCATGACATCAGTAAGGGCTCTGGGTATCTAACAGAACCCTTTTAAAACCATATCTGTCCTAGATTGCAATACCAAGGCAGAAATGTCTGCTGCAGACCTCAGGCTGCAGAGGAAATAGATGCCATTCAAATACCCCAGTAAACAAGCTCTTAGTGAGACTCTGTGCTGAAAGCTGCTAAAGTATATTAACAGAAATGCCTAAGTTTTCAAACAAAAATGTAAGGAATGCTGATATGGAAAAATTATGAAACACATACAACAAAAACAAAATTAGAAACTGACTATGAAGTGGAATTAGCAGGTATATTAGTCAGGTTTCTCTAAAAGAACATAATTGATACAATGAATTTTTATTTACAGATAAGTTTGATAGATAGATAGATAGATAGATAGGTATATAGATAGATGATTTATACATAGATGATAGACAGATGATAGATAGATAGATGATAGATGATAGATAGATAGATAGATAGATAGATAGATGATAGACAGGAGATTTAATACAAGACAGATGATTTATACATAGATGATAGACAGATAGATGATAGATAGATAGATGATAGATGATAGATAGATAGATAGATGATAGACAGATAGGAGATTTAATACAAGACAGATGATTTATACATAGATGATAGACAGATAGATGATAGATAGATGATAGATAGATAGATAGATAGATAGATAGATAGATAGATAGATGATAGACAGATAGGAGATTTAATACAAGACAGAGTTCTAGTAGTTCAATAATGGCTGTCTCCCACTGGAGAGGCTACTCTGTCCAGGAGGCTGGATGTCTCAGCACTAATCTAGCACTGAAGGCATGGGGGTTCCTGGGGAGCTGTTGGTCTTCAGTTCTACTTTAGCATGTGAACTTTGTTCTAATGTTGATGAACGCATGACACAGCTTCAGAATACATAACTCACCAGCAAGGATGAAGGCAAGCAGGTAAAAAGTAGGAGTTTGGAGGTTTTTTTTTTTTTTTTTTTTTTTTCCTGTTTTGTCCTTTTCTTTGGCCTGCCAGCAGAAAGTACTGATCACATTTCTGGTAGGTCAGAAGATTCCAGCTTCAAACAATATGATCAAAGAGTCTCTTCCATTTTACTTAATTCTAGATCCAGTCAAATTGGCAGCTGAATTTAGCCATCGCAGCAGGCAAAGACTGCAATGTATCTATTAATACTATAAACAACTTTAATATCCAAGTGAAAGCCTTCTGATAAAACCAGGCGAAAGCATGATGACCATCTTATCAAACTAAAGTAATATTAAAAGGCAGAAACTACAAAAGTTAATTCAACAGAAATTCAGGAGTTACATGTAAACTCTGAAATTCTCTGGAAGGGTTGAATTGTAGATTTAAAGTTTTAAGAAGAAAGAGTCCATGAGCGTGAAAATGTGTTGACAGAGATTGTGCCTGCTGAATTACTGAGTGGAAGATAAGGCAGAGCCTATAGAAATGAGGACATGAAACACACTTAAACCAAATGGTATAAATGCAGGAGAGTGTCCAAGTTAGAGGAGACAGAAAAAGAGTCAAAGTAGCTCATCAGATACCAGCGGCTTGAAGGAGACGAGGGCTCTACCACTTCATCATAATCAATGGCTCCAACCAAGACTTGACCTACAGGACGCTTGTTACTGATCATAGGAGCAGAATGGGCATTGAATCATCCCCCTGGCCCTGGGAAGAAAGATGACATCTTGAACTTTACAAAAGCTCCTGAATAGACATCTAAAGCCGGTTCCAAAGAGTTCGAAGCCTCATGAGATTGTTATCCAGCAGGGTACTTTATCTAGGATTTCTCAGTCCTGTAGAAGTCAATCCAAATGTTCTGTCAGAATGAACATTAAATTGATTCATTTCTTTCGAACTTTGTAAAATTTGGTTTATGACAAGGAATTCTAATCTTTAATCTTACAACACCCTTTAAGACTGGTTTAAAGAAAGGCACTGATGGGCTTGAAAACCTGATGATCTGGGGCAGTGGAGCTCTTCCCTCATCCTTTGCTAAGCTTCTTTAAAACTAGTCAAAGACTAGTGAGGTCAAACCCCACCCAGTGGGGAAAAGACACAGTGCTCTTGCTTTAGTGATTAAAAACCTATCAAGCTTATGGTTTCTGTGTGTTTGCTGGATCTGATTAACTGCACAGAACACACCCTTTTGTAAAAATAAAATCTGCTTTGCTGAGTTATATTAGTTTGGTCTGAGTGTTCTTGGTGTGGTATTGGTGAGTTCCTTGAACCCCAGAGTTTATTTATAACATTCTGGAGAAAAATGCCCCTCAGGAAACTGTATGTTCCAGAGACTTGAGAGATAACATAAAGTTTGCCTGGTTTGTAGATCAGCACAATGGTCCTGTAGGACATTATACACCCTCATCTCCTGAGGTGCCCAACTTCACTCTGTAATAAGTAAGACCTGTCTTCTATGCTCTGCTCTTTGTGTCCCATCTGAATTCACTCTTTTGACAGAGATCACAAGGTCCAGGGAGCAAAGGGGAACGGTGTAATGGCTAGAGTGAGATGCCAGTGACCACATGAGTAAATAAGTGGCCACCTAAATACAAAGTAGCCAAATAATGACTGCAAAGTTCTCCAAATAATTGAAATTGTTAAGCATCCCCAAATTCTAAATATGGTAACTACAAAATGATGCACACCCAGATACATCATATTAGATTTTTTTAAAGAATAAAAGAAAATGTTTGACAGCATTAAGGACAAACCTACTCCATACACATATGATAACGCCAGCACAGTTTTTGTTTCTCACTAACAATAGAGGCAATATGCAGCAGAAGGAGCCACTCCAAGGTACCATCTGATTCCATGCTGGTAAATACACCCCTGGGCTCTAAGAAACACTGTCACAATGTACAGGGGAGTGAGAAAATCTGAGTCATGCACAGCTTTGGTGAAACAAGGAGAGAACAAAATTTTCAGCCTGTCTCTGCCTAGCCTTTGGCAGAATAACTTCTTAAATAAAACATGAAAGAAAAACAAGAAATCTGCATATGCAGGCAGAATTTCTGTTGTTAATCCAGTCTTTCCCCTGGATTTACTACTCCTAAAGGTAACTCATCTTTATTCTCAGATGCAACTTCCTGTAAAATTCTTAATTCTTAGGAGTTCCTTAGAGAGAGAGAAAAGGAGAGACAGACAGATAGAGACAGAGAGAGAGCATTTAATCAAGAATTTAATATCCAGCAAAAAAAAGAGAAAACTTTCAAAAATGAAATGAAGATATTACAGACTGGAAAGATGGCTCAGTGATCCAGAGAAGAGGTTGTGGTCCAAACTGACACCCTTCGGTGGCCAACAACTGTCAACTTCAATTCCAGGAGATCCAATGCCCTCTTCTGGCCTCCATGCACAACACAGGCGCACTTATCTACACACAGGCAAAATACTTCTACGAATAAAATAAAAAATACAAGTAAATGAAGATATTACCTGACTAAATAAAGAAATGATTAAATCAACTTGGGAGAAAACACCCTTAAAAGAAAAAGTATTGGAAGTTACTCAGGATTAAATGAGATGAAACCATGCATTTATTTATTGTTTTTTAGACAGGGTCTTCCGAAGCCCCAGCCAGCCTGGAGCTCACTATATAAACCAGGCTGTCATGAGATCCACCTGCCTCTACCTCCCAAGTGCTGGGATTAAAGGTGTGCACCATCACACCCAGTGCTGAAAACCATGCTTTAAAGTCAGCTACGAACAGATTATACTGGTAAATGTAGCCAGCCTCAAAGGATCACAAACTAAGAAGAAACAAGCCAGGTTCTAGAGACTGAAAGTAAAATTTAATTGCTTAGACTTAAGAACAGGGTCATAATGTTTCTTTTATAAGCAATGAGACATTTTCACTTGATTACTATGATCTTTACACAAGTAAATCCATTATACTACACACTTAAGAAGGTTGATTTAAGCTATTGATTCACACATCAATCAAGTTATTTTTTTAATGTACCAAATTTAGAAGCACACAGCAAAAATCAATCAAAACTCACCAAATTCAGAGTACTATTTTTTCATTTTTATTTTATCTTCAGATAGGGATTATGCTTATCAGAGTAAGAATTTTCATTAGTTCAAAATCATCCAGAAGTACATGGTTGGTTAAATAAAGGAAGATTATTTCAGGTAGTTGGCCATTAAATTATAATGTAAATTTAATATACATTTACTTCATACAGAAAAATTAAATTTTAATTCAAGGATTAGATATTCACAATTTATATAAAGATAGTGGTTTGGATGGAATAACACTGGTAGTCGGTCTATTAACAGGTAATCCCTTCACAAGATAAGTTTGGTGCATTCTTTTACCCATGTGAGTTACAGAAAAGAAAAGGAGATATTAGTAGAAAATTCGTTCATTTCTTAGGCTGGTGCCATATTTAATTGCACATTTTATGCATGTCTCTTATTCTGGCTCCTCCATCTCTCTTCAGTTTAGTCTTCAAACTGGACAGTTGCAATCATCTGTAATAAACTGATTGTGTGGTTTTAGTCTTTTTGAATGATCTGAAGGGACACATGGAAGAAAAGCCTTAGCATGCTTAGCAGAGTTTAATGAACTGTTCTGGTGGGAACCTGTAAGACGAAAATGCAGAATGAGATGCAGACATTAAAGGCCCAGCTCATGAAGTTTCAGAGAGGATTAAGAACTCTATGGAGAAACTTGGCCAGAGACTATTTTTGTGAGACAATTTGACAAAAGGGTGATTGCATTCCGTTCCTGTCCTTAGAACATGAGTGCTTCAGTCTCTTATAAAAAGGATTTTTGTAATCAATTCTAATGTTTCTGCATTCCAAAGTGACTGCAGATGTATGACAACCACATAAAAGCTTTGGGAACTCTGGAATGAGACACCATGAAGTCTAAGAAGACACTTGATGGGGATAGATGCAAAGTGAAGGCTGATGTGTCTAGCTTCTTGTTACATCATGGGGCCAAGGGAGTCAAAACTTTATACCCAAAATCATTTCGACATCACTTTCACAGTCAGAACTCTAAGACAGAGTGCCAGTGAGGTGATGCTCATCCGAAGGCTTCCAGGGACCACCCCTTCATAATGTTTCTCCTGGAGGCCACTGTCCTCCCTGCATTCTGATCCCCTCTGGGTAGCACTCCAGTTTCTTACTATACTTCTGACCCTAATTTAATCTCCTTACCTCCTTCTTATAAGGTCCCTTGTAAAGACATGGACCCTACCAGATGATTAAAACTCATCTTTACTCAGATCCCAACCATAGTCGCATCTACAAATTTCTGTTTCTCGTGCTGTCCTTTTGCTTCGCTGTTGCTGTGAGGGACATCAGGAGCAAAAGCAACTTGGGGAAGAAAGACTTTATCTCAGCATACACCACCCAGGTCGTAATCCACCACTGAAGGAAGTCAGGGCAGGAATTGCAGGACGTGAACCTGGAGGCAGGAGGTAAAACACAGACCATAGAGAAATGCAGCTTAGAATCCAGGTCAGAATCCACTACGGAAAGAAGCTGGGCCGGTAACTGATGCAGAGAGTACCGGCCTGCTGTTCTGGCCTATGCCCAGTCTGTTTTCTTATACAACTCAGGACCAACTGCCCATGAGTGGCACCACTCACAGTGACCTGAGTCCTGTGGCATCACTCAGCAATCAAGAAAATGCCCCACAGACGTGGCCACAGGCCTATGGAGGAAATCCCCTGAAGCTCCCTTTCCCCAGATGTGTAAAGGTAACAACTGAAGCTATCAGTACACGTGATAAGTATGTTCTTCTTATATTTTAATGCTTGGAATGTGGATATGTTTTATCAGAAACTATTTGTGCTACATACAGCAAAGGTCTAGTGCAGACAGTGTAGCTCCTACATTCATGATCTAGAGAACCTCCATGAGCTGTTTCATATATTACACATCACATATTAATACATTTTGTGTGAGATATTCATGATTACTATAGGAGATAGAAGACTGTGTATCTGGATCCATTGTCCTTATCTACAAAATAGAGAGATTTCCTTAAGTGCATTCTTAAGTCCCTATCATAAACTTCTATAATTCTATTTTTTACTACTCTCCCATGCATCTTTAATGAACATGTGCCTAATTCTTAATTGTCTATGGAATTTCTGTTCCCAGTGAAGAGAGCCATTGATTGACACATTCCTCGGCTCTAATCAGTCTCCTCTCCTTAGTCACCTTTTGTCTTAGAAGCCGTCCATTTACCAATTATTACTTTACCAGTCCCTGAAGTCACATGTAGGAACTGTCCTAACAGTTTCCCAACCCCAAGCCAATTCTTACCGCCTGCTGTGAATCAGCGTTGTCCCAGTGTCTCACAACGCACCTGTGACTTCCTTTATCTTTATCCATGCCTACATCCAACCAAATTAAGAGATATGCAGCGTGTTCAATAAAATTGATTCCTACTCTCTTCCATTTGTGCTTATTTCTTTGATCATGGCCTTTGAGACTCAGCAAGTCAGACAACCCAGGACTGAGCATGGTTCAAGCGCCACAGCAGCCTCCCTCACTGATGCTTTCAAGAGACAGGATGTAGGATTTTAATGGATTTCCATGTTTAGGACATTCCAGTGTGTGTAACCAGAGAAGAACGAAGAGCTCCTAAGCATTTCAGAATTACAAAGGCATTGGAAAATGTGAGAGATAATTACTACAGGGAAAAAAAAATATTTTAAAGGGAAATTAAATTTGAGAATTATAAAAGAAAAAACATTCTCATTTCTTTTTTAAGGAGTTTCTTACAAAGTTTTTTTAACTGTGACCACTGGAATAGAAAAAATAAACCCCTACTGACTTATTTGTGACAGGACAGCATTTTACTTGGGACTACTAATTAACTGATTAGAAATTAAATATTTAAAAAATGTTTTTATGCAACTGTAGTCTGTGGAAAGTTCCCCTTGTAGAAGAAAGAATAATTTAAGTATTTGAAGCCTATTTATGTAGATTGAACTAGATACAACTGACAATTCAGCTGATTAACACATGTGATGCTGTCTGTGCTTGATGTACTTTATTGAAGCTGTGTGTGTTACCAAAAATAATAAAATAAATCTTTACAGGTGTCATAGGAATATATTCTTGACACCTAACTTTTGTTAATACAAATATTTTCTAAAGCATCACAATGTTATATCTGGCTTCCTATCTTTTTAAAAGTTTTTTTTAATTTACATGTATACATGTGTGTATCTGTGTATGGGTATGTATATGTGAAAGCAGGTGCCTCTGCAGAAAACAGAGTATAACAGATCCCTGGAGATGGACTTGAAGATGATTTTGAGCTGCCTGACGTGGGTGCTGGGAACCAAACTCAGGTTCACTAAAAACTCTTTCTAACTGCCCCTGTCTTATTTTCGAAAATCAGTAGACCAGATTTTAAAATCAATTTTATGCTCTGTGAATTATCTAGAAGCCTGTAAAGAAAAAAAAAAAGGAGGCGGGGGCTCTTCAAATTAAGATATTCCTAAAGACCAGAGGGATTTTAAACCCAGGAAGTTTATTTTGAGGGCATTTAGTTTAAAGAGATTCTTTGTCTGATGAAAACAGACATAGCTATAGAAAGTTCAGATACTTTAAGGGACACACATGTCCTTTAAGTAAAACATAGTTTGATGTTTATCTAAGACATTGTATTGCACAATGTGCTCAATTTCCACGTTCTAACTACTGTACCCCATCCAAATTTCCAGGGCTAAATTTCCTTTACTGCCTATGACATTATGACATACTCACTGAATTACAGGACTGCTGACAGCATTTACACGTCTCCCCTCAGTTCACCAAAAATACAACTTGGCTGTTTAAAAATGTCTCATTTCAAGGCATAGTTTGCCTGTGTTTAACAAATTAAAATGTATGGATTTCAACATGCTGGAATTTTCTGTGTAATGGGCACATTGGTTACACATGTTTTATCCAAATTCAAAATAATATCACAAGAAGTTTTCAATATCTTTTAAGTGTTGTCATTACGAAAGAATTAAAATATTAGAACCACAAATAGACTCTGTGGAAATTGTTATTCAGTAGAACAATATTCAGAAATTCTTGATGCTCTTACAAACACCTGAAGATGTTAGAGATTAAGCTTTTTTATGGTATCATTGACTTCTTTATCATCTCTAGATTTTGTTATGGGTCAAGATAAATAACCAACACCACATGGATGAGGTAACAAGGTATTTTATTTCCGCTCACCATACCGCTTGACCCAGGAGCAAGCACACATCAATCATGCTCAGAAAGAAGCTTTTATAGGGTTTTTGCGGCAGCGACTAGTTACAATTTGAAACATCTGATAAGATTTAAGCATTTTCCTGGACTTACAATATCCAATAAGAATCAAGCATTTTTCCGGACATACAATATCCTCATTACATTCTTGTTACTAAAGCACAAAAGGAGATCAAGCAGTTAACTTTTTGCAGTCTTCCCTCTCAGATAAGGGTGCCCCAGGGTTTGTGATCAGGCCAGTTCTCAGGATTTGTGAGTTTACTTCTTTCTGAGTATGTCACTGGGAGGGGCTGAGCAAGAGCTAAGCACAGGCAGACTTTAAGTCTGGACAAACAGCAAAATGAAAGCTTTTATCCTATTTTCCTAGGCCATTACAGATTTAGCCTTTCACAATCCATGTAATGCAAAGAAATCTAGCTCAGAAAAATTGTATAAGGAACTACAATGACAATGAGTCTTGTAAATATATTACTGAGATGTCACTAAAGAGAAACCCCCAGCAGTCAAACATTTCAGGACTTGAAATCATCTTCAAATAGCCACCTTGGTGACTCCAGCTAAACATTCCAGAAATCACAACTGGCATTCGCAAGAAGGGGTCCAATGGTTAGATAAACTTTCTGACACCAATTACAGGCTGGGTGTTTGTTAACTACCTCCTCCTGACATTAATCACCAGTCCAGTCCACACCATCAAGCTACTCAGCTCCCCACCTTTAAAAACCTACCAAACAACAAGCAGCTGCTAGCTGCTCCCCTCCCAAGTTTGGAGGCTCCCCTATGCCCCTTGATAAACTGATCCTGCCACAGTCATGCTAGAGTTTCTTGTTTGTTTCTGACAGGTCTCAGGCTGAACCAATCTTACAATCACTATCTAATTTAGTATTCATTTATAAAATGGAAAGCACAGCAGATATTCAACTACAAGAGAAGTAGAAGAAAGTTTTAGAAGATGTTAAAGTGAATTAAAAAATTACATATCTATATAAAATCAATAGTTTCAAGATGTGATATTGTAACCATAGTAACAGAGCAAAGGTAGTCTAAAAAGACACTTGTGACACTTCCTTTGGGTATGAGACTATTGACAGAGTGGACTCTAAGGTCTTAGAATTTCCACTGGAATCTTATGCTATGGGAAAGAGAGGCTGTAGCCCAATTCCAGTCAGAAAAATTTGTTTCCTAGAAAAATACTTCACACTGTTCTAACAACTTTCTTGACAAACCAGATCCCAGATAATCAAGGTCAGAACCACATATTTAGCCATGCAGAGTGCTTACCCTCTGTTTAATCCTAAGCTTCACACTAGTACTCTGAAGATGGATTCACTGGACCTCTTTATCATCCCTCCCAGTGAGGCCACACTGAATAAATCTCCCTCTGCTTTTCATTGCTCTCTGTGTTATTGATAGATTGAGGCTAGGTGGCAGAACTTAACTTGGTAGGACTACCTGGGCCTACTTGATACAAGATACTTAGGTGTCTTGATCCCTAAATTTCCAGTCACAATATGACATATGTTCAGGTCAGTGTTTTTGATATTCAAGGATATTCTAAATATGCCTGCTACTATTATGTGACATGGGATTATAATTGAAATAGGAAAACATTTTAAATGGTTGCTAAAAGCTTGGGCAATGTAATGATAATTAAGAACTTCCCTGCTCCAGAGACAGGAGACAGAAATGATGGAGGTGAGCTAGAGCCTCCCCTCACCCCTGCAGTTACCCAGGAAAGAAGTCTTTGTTTCCCAAGACTGCCACATTCCTGTAACCTTTACCCAGGATATATATGTTTTAACTTAATTATCATGTAAGTGATGTTTTATCTTTCTCTTCCATTCCTTACATATAAGTATATATGCCCCCAAAATCTAAATAAGGGTCTGAGTCCTTTATGGAAGGATCAGTGGGTCAGTCCTGCTTGCATGAAATTAAACTCTCTCTCTTTATCTAACTTCAGTTGCTGATCTCTGATTTTTCCATAACAGAATTAGTTTCAAATAATTCCAGAATTAACAGTTAAAAATGAACTTTCCAAAGGTAGAACAGATACTTAACCAGAAAATGTTCTCAGCATCTTTTGTATGCATGTGTTCTATTTTTTATGGTTGTTTACTGGAGATTGCACATCTGGGCATATACTCTACCACTGAGCCACAGTTCTTGTCCTCTTACTATACTTAGTAGGTCTTGACTTTAATATATTTGGGCACATAACCAGATAAATTCAAAAGACTAGGTGCTGAAGCTGTGCTATGGAAAATCAGACCAACAGTCAAAACCAGATGAGGAGAAGCAGCTTAATTTCACTCTAGAAGGACAGAGATATGATCATTCTGTAAAGAAGTCAGTCCCTTGTTCAGGTTCTTGGGGGCAGATATACTTATGTGAGAAATGCAAGCAAAAGCTAAATAACACATTGTAGGAAAAATATGGCTGGAATGTGGCAGATTTTTGCAAAAAAAAAAAAGCTTTAATCCTTTGTAACCACAGCAGGCAGGGAAGATTCCTGTTTGCCTCCCCCATTCCTAATTTTCATCTAAGGACCCATCCAGATCCAGAGTTTTTGCAACTATCCTAAAGATTGTATTACCATTATATTGAAAGAGCAACCATTTGAAGGGTTTTTCTATTTTCATTACAGCATCCCATTCACTAAGTATTCCCCCTACACACACAATAGAAACATTATACATGTCTGACAAATTTCCTTCCTTTCATTCTTACCATTTATTTGCAAGTCCCAGACAATGCCAGTATCCAATTTTCTAGGGAATGCAGTTCCCAGTAACCAATTCTGATAGATAATTGTGCTGTTTTAATAGGAAAACGTACCAGGCAGTGAGAGCCATTAGACACCACCTTTTCAGTTGCTTTCTACAGCTCACTGGTATAGCTTTTCTATTTATCAAATTGAACCTGACAGAGGCAATAATATGTTACATCCAACACGGTGCCTACTGAACTGCTCAGCCTTACGAGCTGTTCCATTGTAGTCATCTTTCTTCAGACTGCATCCAGCTTCATTACAGAACACTACTGGGAAGTTTTGCTCATGATACAGGGGAAAATCAAAAGCCCAAAAATGAAATTGCTTTGAGAAACTTCAGTAATAACAGTCTAAATTTGACATAGCTCAGATTAAATTTCTTTTTTTTTTTGATTTTTTGGTTCTGGGTTGTTACTGTTGTTATCGTTATCATTGTTGTTTTTTGTTGTGATGAAGACAAGAGCTCCCTATGTAGATCAGGCTTATCTTGAACTCAGAGGTCTGCCTACTTCTGCTGGTGTTATGGAAAAATCAGAGACTAATAGCCAAAGTCAGGTGAGGAGAAGAAGAGCTTAATCTACTACTGGGATGGATCCTTCGTAAAAGTGAGCCCCTTGTTTCAGATTTGTGGGGGGAGCATATATACTCATGATGAATGCAAACAAATGGTAAATAGCACATACGTGGTGATTTCCAGGTAACATATGGCAGGAATGTAGCAGCTTTTGGAAACAAAGACTCCCATGGGGTTAGTGCACAGGGCAGAGGAGAAGACTCCTGTCTGCCTTCCCAGGTCTATCTCCTGTCTCAGAGCTTTCCCTACTCCAGAGTTCTCAATCACTATCACATTGCATGGTCATCTAGCCACCGTCAGATATATTTTCTTATTTGCATTATATTCCCTCCTCTTCAGTGACATAATCCCTTCTGTTTATTCAAGGGGAACTCTGATATTCTTGAGGAATCACCTGCAGTCTGATGGCCTCTACCTGGCTTTTGATAAATTTAATAAGTAAGTTCATTATCCAAGATTTTAACAAGAGAGCTAATAGAACCATTGCTATTGGGCTTCTTAGTGGGGCTAGCCAGGGGCCACATGTTTTTCAGCCACACTTCCAGAAAGACCCATTTCCTTCTTCTGAGGCCATATCGTATTTTTTTAGCAGTTGCTTTGCAGTCTCTCTAACTAAGCTAGATTAATTTGCATATCAACAGCACAGAAACCTCCCTTTCCTGAAATAGTCAGGTTTGGATAAGTTAACTGACAGATCCAAGGAAATTTCCAGCTCTCAGCTGAGAAAGAAACTGGTCATCTGGAGGGGGCAGGTCTTAACCCTACACTACTGAATCAGTTTCTACCTCCTATTTTTATTACGCCTCCATCTGAAAAGGTAACCTAATTACCAATAGTGTATTGAGTCACTGGTTATTTTGTCTTCTTCCATGCAGAATAGAGACACTGGGTGTAGCAACTGGGTAAACCCTTCAGTGGGTCTATAAAAAAGACCCCAGGTCTATATGCTATAGAGAAAAAGGAAGTCCTTGACTAGTGCCTGTGAAGGGAAAGTAAAGGCGAGAGTAGTTAGACACATATTCTAAGCAGGAAACCTGGAGAAGTCACAGCAGGGTGAATGCTAAATATCCAATTTAAAGTTCATTAGAATTACTCACTCAGGACATCTGAGAGCATCCATCTATTGGGTTCCCCTTTGTTTTTTTCTTGGCTGCCAAGACTGGACTTGAGAGTGTTGAAATAAGGATGTTTGTTCAGGCACTTTGATAGCTTGTTGGAGTGGCTAGAATCCGTGTAAGTTCCCTCCCAAATGGCTTCTAGACAGGAAGAGAAAAGAAATTAGCTATCATTTAATTTTTAGGTTAGAACAATAGTGGCCTTGTCTCCTTTTGGCAGCAGGTAGGCACTGCAGTGTGGAAGGAGGTCAAGATTTGAAGTCTTACATCTGAGCAGCATTTTCTTGTTAAAAACAAAATCATTAGTGAGAAATTATGCAAATAACATCTTATATGAACTTAATGTCTGGGAAGTACAGTTCCTTGCATTCTAATGCAAGGAAGCATACTAATCTGTTCCTCAAGGGGTCACATGGACTTGGGAGTAGCCTCTGGCTCCCTGGGCCTTTCTTTAACCAGTTCCATCTATAAATAATTTTGTCTCATCTTTCATATACCATAACATATCTACTCAGACCTTTAATTGCTTGAATAGCCTTTCTCATTTTCTTTTATTCTGGAAATACTCAACCATCATAATCTTCATACATAAATCCTTCTTAATAAAATATTTCCTTTTCTTTTTATCTTCTCATTTTCTTTCTTAATACCATGAAACATAACATTAAGAAATAAATCTCCTTCTGTTATGAGAATTCTCTTCCTGGGGATCCTAAGCAATGTTTATCCCCTTTATAAGATTCTAGTTTCAAACCAATATTTAATTAAAGTTCACCCTGGGGAACCAATGACTTTACTCATAGAGATGGGTGAGGTGTTACTGACAGGTATATGGGCAACCTGAGAGTAGTTGCACTGGAAAGACTTTATCCAGCATGGATACTGACTTTTCTATAACCTCATGGGTCAAGTCCTCTCTTCCTAGCCTTCCCCAGATTCCCTACCCAAATCCCGGTGAACATCTGTGACTAGGGGTGGGGCAAAAGTACATATAACTGTCTGGGAGGCATGGCTGCATACTCAAGTGAGGGTCCAATGAGCCTGCTTATGCTTCCTTCAGTGAAGGAGCACAATAGGCAACAAACCCAATTGTGATGATCTTTTATAAGCAGGCACAGCTGAGGTCATGACGATAGCAGTTTTTTGGGTCAGGAGAGTGCTGTGCATCATCATCTTACTAAGAGAATATGAAATGCAAATTACATACATAATGTAATGAATTAACATTCCTTGTGTACACACTGCATATCATAAATTTCCAAGTAAATCTTATAAAAGACATAAAAACCATTAAAATCCTTTTTTACTTCATGTAGTTTAGAGAGCTGTCTACCACAACCTTGTTTAATGTCTTTAAGGAGTGTAAACACTAGGTAGAGAGAAGCAACTGGTACATAACAATGGATTATCAAATTTAAGTTCACAATCTCCAGCATAATCAATGACTGAGGAATTTTAGGCAGAGGGTGGGTATGCTCTATCTTCTCCCTGGACTGAGAATTGACCTTTTAAATAAAAAAATCAATACTGTTGGTTCCTTACTAACATTTGCATTAGTCTGTGTTAGTGACTGCCCTCATTGTTGTGACAAAATAGAGAATTACATTAGCTACTTTTGGTATAGACATTTTAGACCATGAGATGAATAAGAATGACCTCTGTTGAAATTAGTTTATCCCTTAGTTTTTCCAACAGTCCCTTTACTCTTGAGCTCTTTTGCTGTTCTCCTTTTTCCATTGTCAGAGGGTTAGGAGGCCACCCTGAACCTGGACAAGAGTCTTAGAGAACTTTTTGAGATAACAGGCTTGGGTCTGAAATGGGAGGCCCAATCCCATCTCCAGGGTCAGCTTCTCAGTAAGCTCAAACATCAGTGACTATTTACCAATATAATTTACACAGAAAAGCATCAGTTTCTCTTTAGAACTAAACTTCGTGTTTTACATTGGACAGGAGAGCTGTTGAGTCCAGTGACTACTAGCAGGAATGAAAACATCTGTCTATCTAATTGATATACATTTAGCTAGGCAGGCAAGTCTTCTCATCTATTGGGTCCTTTATTGGGAAGAGGAATTGATTGACAAGAGACAGGACATTTGATATTAAGAGATTATCTCACTTGATATTTTTAAACTTTATAAAGCCAGTGGTACTTGGCAGTGAGCACCCAAGATCAAGCAGGGCAAGGTTGACAGAAGTTTCTACATTTACTGATGTCAAACCTGAGAGCCTCTCTGACTATACTTGATATGATCAGAGACGTAGAAGCTTATTCCCACAATCAGCTAGTTTGTCTCTATTCATGGTGATGACAACCTGAAAGATTTAGTAAGTATCCTCCTTCTTTTATATTTTTCATAATACAGATTAGGGCTAATGATTATATAAGTCAGGGAAGGTTTCCTTATCTTTCTTTCCTGTGGGCTGAATCTTAATATCCCCTTAAACACTCCCCGACCTTTTTCCTAAAAGCTATAACTTGTTAGTCCAAATTTTATTTTCCAAACTAGATGAGAGGCAAAACTATCAGCTCTCGGGGTGATTTATTTTAATCAGGGTTTTCAATCCATCTGGATTAGAAAAACCATATTACAATTTACCATATGTAATTTTGAATTAAATACCCATAGTCTGGAGAATAAGGAACACAGAAAAAAAGTGGTACCTAAAAGAAATTGGAAAGTGTTGATATGAGAATGCTCTTACACTTAGTCTGCCCAAGACATTGTTATTAGAAAGTGAAAAGCAGAGATGCTCAGGGCATGAAGAGGAAGGAACTGAAGCAAGTTTCTGTCAGAGAGGGAAATACATTATTGCAGAGAAACACGTGCTTTGGAATTACAGTGCAGAAAGGACAGGAATTAATACTAGTGAAGGCCCAATCATTAGCCTCCCACCCAAGCAGGTTATTGTTTACCTCCCATTGCCGTAGCTATGTTCTGGTAGCAGCTGGTCTCTGGTAAGTTCTGGCCTTGGAATACTGCAAATTTACACAAGTTTCCTGGTACTAGCCGTCACAAAGTGTCAGCTTGCTTTGTACATTGCTAGTCTTGGAGGTCCATAGCTGACAAATAAATTAGGTAAATCAATGTAAGATTTGAAAATAGTCACTTTTAGAAATCAGCAAATATAACATACAGAAGATGTTAAAATCTAAAATAATTTTCCTTAAAAACAGGTAAATATTCATGCAAACAATCTCAGAACCAAAAGTAGTTCCCAGTAAAAACCAGCAAATGCATAAGACAACTTAAAAACTTTAAACCAATAAATATACCAACCTAGAAGTTAAAATTCAAAGTAATCTCCTTTAGCAACACACCAAAATAATGTTAAAATTTAAACTACCATCATGGACATGTTTGTATGACATAAAAATGCATCAATGCATAGATCTTGTTACAAAAGACTGTGCTAGAAGCACTTCTTTGTCTATGATCCCATCAAGAATCCAAAGCCAAAACAAAAAATAAATTGCAAAAGGATTAGGACACATAATTAAGTGCCTGCAGTCTGGGGAATTTCCAGGTTATCATGATCTCCTACAGTTCTGCAGTAACTGTATTTCCTGGGTGTTGCCATTTTGAATTATGCCATGTGGTTGGATTAAGATGGTGGCAAGGTCAAACAGGTCACTGCCATTTTGAAAATGTTACTGTCCAAGATGGCAGTTAAGCAATGTGGCTGACCCCATATTGATGATGTCATCATCCAAGACGGAAACCAAATCACATAGGTGCCTCCCTCTTAGGTAGGTCACCATCCATGATGGTGACCAAGCCAAATGGTAAACTGAGTCCCATGATAAAATTGAGCCCATCCCCCACCAGGATACAAACCTTGTGGGATTCACATATTCAGTTTTACATTTTCAAATGTCCTGAGGCCAGTTAGCAAACTAGATAATGGCATTTAAATGTTTAGAACCTCCTTGGAGGTCAGACAGGGCTGACTGGCAGCTCCTTGGTTTCACTCCATATTTTACTTCTTCATGGATTCTTTTCTGGAAAGGTTTTAACATGCAACCAAGAGGAGTTTTAGCAGAGTGGGTTCTGCTCTCATTTTTATATCAGTAATCACACGTACACCAAAAGAAGATAGTCCACAAAACGAAAGACAAGACACTAAAGATCAGGACAAACATGCAAAACATAGAGTGGCCACATCAAATCACACACCAGAACCAGAGGGGAAGAGGACTCTTCCTCTTTCCAAGGTGACGGGGTCAAAGGATCACATCCAATCTCCCTGTCTGTCTCCCCAAATGTCCAGACCCCAGAAACACCAATGCACCACTGTAGGCTCTTTTTCTTTGTCAGAAAGGGGCAATTCCTTGGGGCTCCCGCAGGTCTTAGGAGTCGTGAAGACTTTACCCCCTGAACTGAACAAGACCTCAGACACCTGTCCTTGTGTTCTGGGGTCTCTCTTCCCAGGATCTGGGTGGGACTTCCAAATGTTGTGGCACTCAGACCTGTGGCCAGAACCACTCAGATTCCAGATGTTCTAAATCAGCCAAATTTATTTAACTGGGCCAATGACTGTACTCTGGGCCAAGAATTAGGAGCACAGCACTGGAAGATAAGATTTCAGGCAGGAAAACCTCACTACCTCATTAACATACCAGATATCCCACCCATCTATTTAGCATAACTTAAGGGGAACCTGACTCCCTAGGTGTGGTCCTATGACCAAATGATTATGAAACTGGAAAGGTGGGTTTTCTCAGCAGATAAACTGGAGATCAGTTAGTCTGTCCAAGTTAATTTTCTGGGGCTATTTACCACTTTAACAACCTGATATCAAACCAATAAACGTCACCAAAAGTTTTTTAATTTGGGGTTTTATCTTAATGCCATAATCTCCTGCATAGCTTAGTTATTCCCATTAAATTCCTGTTCTACCTATATGGGACCAGTACCTCAGAATCACAATGAAGTTTAATTGTGGTTCCCTTTCCTACCTGATTACTGTTTTACCTAAACAGGGCCAGCACCTTAGAGTCACACTGAGGTTTAATTGTGATCCCCTTTCCTTCCTGATTGGAGGTCAGTGCCATCTTGGAATCACATCAAGACTTGTATGCAAGCTCCTGTGAAGGATCAGCCCTCTCTGGCTTCTACCTGTCTATCATGGGGATCCCTTGGGTCTCCTTCTCTCTGCACCTGGTGAGTTGCAGCTCTCTCTGGCTCCCTGGAAGGAGATCCTGCGAGGAAATTCTTCTGAGGTGCACACTTCTCTGTTCCAGGGACTGAAGGGTCCAAGAGCAGTATCCCCTACTACCAAAAGAGGGTACAGCAGCCTTGTCTCTCTGGAGGCCTCTATAAATGTTTTGGAAAAATCAGAGAACAACAGCCAAAGTCAGGTGGGGAGAGGAAGCGTTTAACCTGCGAGCAGGACTGACGCAGGATCCAGTCCCTTGATCCAGTCTGGGATGGGCATATATACTCATGTGAGGAATGCAAGCCAAAAGTAAACAGCACATACATGTTTGCAGGTAACATATGACAGCTTTGAGAAACAAAGTCTTCTATTGGGGTAGCCACAGGAGGCAGAGTGGAAGATTCCTGTCCACCTACTCCATGTCTAGCTACAGTTTTAGAGCCTTTCTGGCTCCAAAGTTCTTAATTACCATCACATTGCAAGGTCTTTTAGCAATCATCAGATGTATTTTCCTATTTCCATTATACTGGGATTAAAGACATGCACCACCAAACCTTTCTCAAATGAAATTTCAAACCAGACTAGGTTTTTGTTTGTTTGTTTTTTAGTGTTTTTGTAGATAAGGATTTTCTTTAACTTTTCCTGAACTGTGATGTTCCCAAACAAACATAGTTACAACACTGCAAGGAAAGTATATGCATAATCTTTAAACTGTCTTTCAGTTCTGGAGTCTGAGCATGTGCTGCCCACACAGCTTGTAATAGCAGTGACATTGCGTTGGTCCTTGAATTCCAATTCCTGGGCTTTCCTCACCCTTTCAAATGAAATCTTTCAGCACCCTCATCTGATTCTTTCCTAAACTCCTCCCTTCTAGTGACTGTTCAGGAATAAGAAATTAACCCCACTCCAACCTAATCTTCTTTGTGGCTAAACTCAAAAACTTCCTTTAGTCTTTTGATTCCTTGTTTGAGATGGAGTCTCTGAGGATCCCAAGGCTCTCCTTGAATTTGAGATCTTCCTGATTCAGCGTCCAGCCTGTTGGGATGACCAAAGTTCCTTGACCATCATCCTTGCTCTTCCTTTATTTTTGTGCTGTTAAAAAAACATGCTTCATATTTGCAGGTGTTAGAACCCTTTATCCCAAACAAGTCTTCCACCATCCCAGTCCTCACAAAAACTTTTGTGAAAAAAGCCCTTTGACCCTTTTAGGCATTACTCCTTAGTCTTGGGAGTAGATCCTACCAATTGTCTAGAAGCAGTTACCAAATATCAGGAGATTTTTGAGTCAATCTTTAAGATGGACATTAATAGAAATTAATTTACATGAAGTAAAATGAACTATATCAAAATTTGGACAATAAACATTCAAAACTTGCCACTTTCCACTTCTTTTGCAATGTTGTCATTATTTATCCTGTTGAGTTTTGTCCTAATGCATTCGTACCGTGTAGGAATTCCATACCTGCTTTGCCCTAATCCACCTCAGTGATTCCCAGATGTTAACCTTAAATCATGTGCAGTGATGAAATGGGAAGAACGAGCATCCCTTAGATGGTTCTTAGTCTCCTTCGTAAAAGAATTTCAGAATGGACCCAAATGGAAGCTTTAGGACAATTTTTTTACAATTTAAAGAAAAATACTCAAAGCAGGCAAGCTGAGACTCCTAGCAGCTGCCTTAAGGAGGAGAAAGGAGGGAGAAGAAAAGAAGCCAAAACTCTTGCAGATTTAGAGCCTCCATGGGGGGTCAGACACGTGGCCGAATGGCAGGCACATGGCTGGGAGAAAAGGCTTTAGAGAAAAAGTAAAGAAATGCAAGATGGTAGAGCAGCCCAAAACGTTAAAGGAAACATGTTTAGAAAAAGGCCATGACGTACAGAGACTTAGATGTCTCTGGCCGGTTCAGAAGCAGTGCACTGGGAGGTGGGATCCCAGGCTGGAAAATCTCACCATCTCATTAACACACTTGGTATCCACCCATCCATTTACCATGACTAATGGTGAGCCCACCTTCCTAGGGGTGGTCCTATGACCATATGATCCACCAGTGAAACTGGAAATGTGGGTCTTCCAGCAGACAGACCACAGACACTACGGGCCTGTTTGCTACAGTGAGAAGATTTGGGCAGTCATTTGGAAACTACTTAACAGTAAGTTCTCCAAGTAAAAATGCTGCAGCATAGATATCCACACCACAGATATCTGTACCACAGTTGAGCCAGTCAAAAACTCAAAACTGACCAATTTCCTGTGGTGAACTTACTTAAGTCTAGAGAATATCACCAATTATTAAATGTCAGATATAATAAAACTGTCAAATATAAATTAAAATAGGCTTTTTAATGGGTGGGGAAGTATAGCTTTTTGTTTCTGCAGTTCCATTAATTCAATTGTTTAGCAGAACACCGTGTCAGTCCTAGTCTGAAGGAGGCTTCTGTCTCCTTTTCTTTGAGTCAAGGTGGTCATCATATTCAAGACAAAACTCATGTGAATAACAAGCAAACTGTGTTCATATCTGAACTGTGATCCATTGTCCACATAAAAGGGCTTTAAAATAAAATGATGAAAACTCTGGCAGAAAGTAGACTTGTCATAGAAATGTGAAATGCCTACTCTATATATGAAAATATTTGGAAGCATAGCTAAGTGTGAGACCCTGTCACAAAAAGACCGAAAAAAAAAAAAAGGAAAGAAACAAAAAAGAAAGAAAATATTTGGAAGCTCTACTCTAAATTTAAAGACGTGTTTCTTCAAAACTCTTTTCTTGTGTCTTTTTTCTTTAGCAATTTCTGGAATAGAATTTACACTGTTCTCAGCAACCAATGCTGTATCACAAGTCAATCACCTGGGTATGGGTTTCCATCATTTCCAGGGGCAGAAGCCAGTTACTATCAGGAAGTTTGGTGATGCTCAGACATTGAAGAGGTGTCTAGTCTTCTACTCTAGGTCTTGGCCACAGTATAAATTACAAAATGGAAAAGCAAGGCTATCCAAGTAAAGTATTCATTTTAGCAATCTCCCACAGCTTTCATTCTTCTGCCAGAGAGAGGGTAAGTTTGGTCAGCAGTTCACAACTTAAATTGTTGAATCAAGGGAAGCAATCTCTACAAAGGACTGGAAAACATATGGTGCCTTCTTGACAGTTATCCACAGAGAGCCCCAACCTGAAACTCCAGGAGACATTCCTTGGAAGGGCACTCTCTGAGGCAACATTCATATCTCCCTTATCCAGGGCTACCCCTGAGGCCCCCACTACACGAAAACCCAAGTGCTGCCCCTCAGTTGCTTCCTGCATTCTCTTCAGGAATTCTGGAACTTCAGAAGTCTACATTCGCGCTTGACTTCAGGATCAGAAACGGATTAAACTGAGCTGCAAAAGCTTTCTGGCCACCTGGATAGATACACTGAGACCTTTCAAAACCTGGGACAAACATTTGATCTCACTGGGAACGACATAAAGTTCCCTGTCAAATAAATACTCTCCAGAGCACAAAAAGAGACTTCCTCACAGGTGCCTGAGGATTTCAGGGATCAACCCTGTGACTTGTAAGAGAACAGGGAGATGAAACTTCAGCACAGACACCTTCTACTTTACAGGCACACAAACTTTCCCAACAATGAACTTTTCAGGGAGCCTGCTACATAGATGGTAACACAAGCACAGGCTTACATGTCTAATACAGAGTTTGAAAAGGATCAGACTAAAGTTCTATGTTACACCATCCATCACGGCCCAGATGAGAATCCCACCCCATTGATCTTAGTAAAACATGCCCCTCTCACTCTGGTCATTCTTCAGGTCAAATTACCGTAAAATATCAATCAGTTTGCTTCAAATATTAGGAGAAAAATTTAAAAGAATAATCCTGTTAGACAACGTCCTGGAAGAGGCTACTTCTGTATATTATGTTAGTGATCAGGAGGATGACCAAGAAAAGAGGAGATTAAGCAAAAGATTAGAGAGCTGTAGCAGGCCTCCAAACCTACACATGCACTGGAGGATACCAACTCTTCACTCAAGTGTGGCAAACTTGGGCATTTCCAAGATAATGCCCAGAGGGAAGAAGAAAACCTTCATGGCCATGTCCCTTGTTCAGTGGGGACCATTGGAAGAAGGACTGCCCCCAGGAGACGTGGGACATTGGGGTCCCCTGCCCCACCCATGGCTATTTCTGCCATTACCTTTAGGGAGACTCAGGTAAACACTGATGTTGAGAGATATAATTTACCTTCCTCCTAGACACCAAAGCGACAATCTCAGACCTCCTCTCAACTCCAGACCTGTCTTCCTCCCACAGCGCAACTGTGAGGGCCTCCCAGGCCACTCCTGGCCAGATCTTACTCAACACTTTTTTCTTGCTGTGGAGAAACTTCCTCCTTTCACATTCATTCCTAATCATGCCTGAAAGACCTATTAACCTCCTGGGAGAAACACTCTATTCACCTGACAACCTCGGTCCTGCTTTCTTTCCAGTACACCACTGCCTGTGTTGGGAGCACAAAGTCAGCTGTCCTTGTCCAGAAAGGTCTTATGACCACATCAAATTTCCCTATCAGAAGAAATGCCAAGGGCCTGGATAGATGGCTCAGCATTTAAGAGCTTAGCTGCTCTTCCAGAAGACCTGGGTTTGGTTCTCAGCGCCCACATGGTGGCTAACAACTGTCCTAATTCCAGTTCCGGAGGATCTAACACCCTTCAGAAGGGCATTTGGTTAGACAGGTGCACTTACATACAGCCAGGTAAACCACTCATACACATAAAATAAAAATGAGCAAATTAAAAATACAATACCCATTGAAACCTGAAGCAAAAGAAGGACTCACCAAGATAATTGATGTTCTGAGAATTCAAGGGATTCTGTGATCTTGTAACAGTCCCTGTAAGATTCTAATGTTAGAGGTCAAAAAGTCAAATGGATACTGGAGACAATCGCATCATCTTTGTATGGTCAATGATGTGATCATCCTCTGGTACCCTGCAGTCCCAAACACGTATGTCATCCTGTCTCAGATAACCAAGGATAACCAGTGGTTTACAGTGCTGAACCACTTTCTCTTACATCCCTCTACCATGACTCTTAATACCAGTGTTCTTCTACCAGATGCTCATCCCAGTTAGCCTGGATGGGACAGCTTCAGAGATTTAGAGATGCAATTTAGGGTGCAAACCAGTTTATTTCAGCTTATATTTCCTGTCAGTTGTTGAGGGAAGTCACGGCAGGTACTCAAGGCAGGAACTTGATGGCAGGACACACATTGTTACCTCTGACCAAGGAACTCATTTCACAGCCAAAGAAGTACATCAGGAACCATGAAGGATGCTGATTGCTCACTGGCTCCCAGGATGAATTATACTTATCTAACTTTTTGGAGTTCAGAACCACCTGCTACAATAGTACTACTCACTGTGGTCTGGGCCTCATACAGCAATTAGCTGTCAAAACAATCTCCCACAGACATACCCACAGATCAATCTTATCTATGCAATTCTCCAATTGAAGCTCTCCTCTCTGATGATTCTAGGCTCTTGGCAGTTAAGGCTAACCTGGATATCCCCATTTGTTTGAGCAAGCTGTATCAAGGGACTTTTCCAGTTTGACAGTTCCTGCGCCATGGGAGTTCCCCTCTCTGTAATCAGCCCCATAATTTTACGGGGATACTATCTTTAAAAGGTATGATATGGCTCTCTAGTAGCAATTTTTTTTTTCTTTGAGACACAGTCTCCCTGAAACCCCAGCTGGCCTAGAACTTGCTAGGATAAGGTTGGCCTCTATCTTACTGATTCTGCCGCTCTCTGACCCCTGAGAGCTGAAATTAAAGGTGTGTACCTCCCTGCCTTGCCCAACTTCTTTAGTAACAACTACTGCTACTCCAGGGGCCTGAGGTTTAATTAGAGATCTGCACTACTCTAAATCCCACTATTTTATTTCCATACTGCTCAAGGGAAAACACACAATCTGAACATGATTGTAAAGAAATTATACTCAAAAGCTATGCTGTGGATCTGAAGGAGATACCCTCTGAGGAACTTGTCTGGGTACCGTTCTCTGATGGCAATTCTTTGGGGAAGACGGGAGCTTAAGACTGAATGGTCTGTGCTTATACCCACAGAGACTGTCAGAGATCCTCTTTCCCAAAGGTCAGAGTACCTAAACTCACTAAGTCAGTTGTTCTCCCATGAGCACTGAAACTAAGAAAGAAAAAAGACACAGTATATATAGATTCAAAATATGATTTTCTGGTCCTGCATGCCCAGGAATTCATTTGGAAAGAGAAGATGAATTCTGGCTGAACAGCTCCCTGATTAAATGTCACGAGGAACTAAACTGCCACCTGTCTGTGGCATTTGTATCTCAGGAGATTCTGGTAATTTGTTGCAAAGAACACCAAAGTGGAAGGAGAAATACCAGAAGAGAGCTGCCTGGCTGACAACATGAAACGGACAGGCAATGGAGCTCTCCTTCCAGCACTAAGGGAAAATCTGCTCCTGTGGACGGCTCTTTGAGAGATGCCAGACCACAATCTTCCCCCTTTGAATTAGAATGGGCCAAGCACACGCTGCCATTTAGGTGGCTGACATTTGAACAATACAAAATATATTTTCCAGACACAGACCAATGGAAGGTCTGTAAAACCCTCCACTAAGCCTTCATCTAGAATATAACAAGATGACATAGTTGTCATAGAGAATGTTCTTGGATACTATCTTTTTCTTTTTTTTTTTTTAATTCTCAGATCAGCAGTGGCTGAATTTTGCTAAAGAAAAGCCTGTCCATAAAAGTGACCATTCCATGTTCCAACATCAGCAAAAATACCCAGGGGAAGACTGGCAAATGGATTTTGCCCAAGTTCCCCAGGCAAAAATGTGCCAATACCAGCAGGTACTAAATGATAAGTCACATGGAGTGGATAGAGGTCTTCAGAACAGAAAAGACAGGAAAGGTAGCTCCCCACTTCAGGAGACCATTCCTCAATTCAGACTCCACAGGGATTACATGACCCTGCACTCAAAGCAGACATCACCTAGGAAATCTCAAACACCTTAGTTAAGAACACCTCCCTTGTGCTTACAGGCTTCAGTCACATGAAGCAGTGTGAAAATGTAACAGAATCCTTAAAAGGCCCTCCAAAAGTTCACTCAGGAACGTCACTTACCGTGGACCACTCTGCTACTCCTAGCTTTGGTCCCAGTCTAGAATTGTCTTTCCATGAGAGCTTCCAGTCCCTTTGAAATGTTATAGGAAGGCCCTTTCCTGCAGATTTTGTTCAATAGTCGTCAGCCCTTAGAAACAAGTGACTTCAATGGGCCAGGTCCAATCAGCCCTCCAAGGTCTCTTCAAGGCACAGCCATGAGGGTCCGGAGGCTTATGTTTCACTCAGGAGATGCTGCTTCCTCTTGCCCATCTCCGGAGTCTGGGTGGGAAGGTACATTCACTGTGATCACCCTTGCTTAGAGGTTTGACCTTCCTTCTGATTTTTCTCTTAGGGCCATATTTCTTTACTTTTTTATTTATTTAAATTTTATATCTGTATGTGTGTTTTGCCTATGTATGTGTGTATAATACCATGCGTGTATATTCCATATGTATAATACTGGTGGAGTCCAGATCCCTGTAACTGGAATTACAGACAGCTGTCAGCTGATATGTGGGTGCTGGAAAATGAGCCCAGGTCCTCTGCAAAAGCAGACAGTGCTGTTAACCACTGAGACACAGCTCTGGCCATTACACTTTTTTTTATAGATGCTCTGGTCCTAATCCTATATCCTAAATATCCTTATGACACCATTTCCTCTGAGTGGGAACAGGTGGTAGCATCTTCTACCAAGAGATCCTGGGCTAGGTCTTGAGGAGCATGTGGATTTGCTAGCATGGTTCTTCACTGGCTTTTGCTTCCTGTTCTGCCTGATTCTGGAAATTCAGACTATAGCATACTTTGAAGAAGTTAGGTTCACAGCTCCTTAATCTGTAACAAGATGGCTGTAGGCAGCAAAGGAACCCTGAATGCTGTTTCTCTGCACCCAAATGACCTGAAATACAGGCTAGCCTTTCCTGTGACATTTGAGGCTTGGGCAATAATTAATTCTTCCTCTGAGCTGGCCACACCCTGGGTCCTAGTGAACTTGATTTTAACACATTCTATGGAGCAGCTGAAGATTGGGATATGGGGACCAGTGTGCAGGATCAACCTCACAAGTCATAATCAGACCTAGTCAATGGTCATGTCTTACACGGGAGGATGATCATCAGAGGTGGTTATTTCTTGTGAAAACCAGAGATGGCTCACCAGTCCATTAGATTTAAATAGTATGATGCCCACACTCCCATGCACAGGTGTGCCAGCTGCTCCTCAATTCATTCATGTGTTCAGTTCCTGTTTCTTTTGATCAGACCTTTCCCCTCCACTAAAATAAGATATCATCTTGAAAAGTGCACCTGCTGATCCACATCCTGGGAGGACTGCCAGACTCTAAGAGAGGCCAGCTTTTGAAGAGGACAACAGGGGAACAGGCTTTCCTATCAGAACACTCTTTCCCCTCATCTAAGAGAACATGCTCTGCCTTTTCCTACCATTCCATGTGTGCCCCTTTTGGGCACCTGCTTGTTTGTGGAGTTGGGCGTAATCTAGACTTGATACTCGCCTTCTGTTGTCTTCATGGTCCGTGCCTTCAGGGACTGTTGACTGGCGGTATCATGGTTCCTGTATTAGAGGGAGTGATGCACTGTCCTCTAGAATCAATACAATTATTTCCCTTCCTATGCTTGTTTTAACAACTTTCACCAAGTAACATGTAAATTCCCTCTTAGCAATGACAGGGCAGATGTGAGGATTGAGACAACACTTTTCTATGCCCAATTTTCTGCTTTGAGAGTCAGCTTTTGTCATTACCGTCCACCACCATGACAATTATCCTAATTGAAGTTTTTTTCATCCTTTGTATCTGAAAGTGCATGGGTGTATTAGTTACTTTTCTGTGGCCATGATAAGACACAATGACCAAGGCAACTTATAGAAGAAAGAGTTTATTTTACTTACCATTCTAGAGAGTTAAGTTTCCATTATGACTAGGAGTCATGGTGGCAAACGTGGCCAGAGCAGAAAGCTAAGCTCTCACCTCTTCAGACAAGCACAGGAAGCACAGGGCAGCTGAAAATCCAGCAGGACTTAAGAACTCTCAAATCCCATCCCTTCCAGTGATGTTCTCCTCCAGCAAGGCCACATCTCCTAAAACCTCCCAAAACAGCTTCACCAACTGGGGAAAAATGTCCAAATACTTGGGGATTACAGGAGACATTCTCATTCAAACGACCACAGATGGCTATCTTGTCACAAATGTTCGTTAATTCATTTTAATAAAATATAAATTTTCCTGAAAAATAATTTAATATTTGTAACTTGATGATAAAGAAAAACACGGGAAGAAAACTCATGTTCAAAACCCTTTGAATTGAAAGCACATTTTCTGCTGTGTAGGAAGTAAGAATGGCAAGACGGAAAATGCTTCATAGGATGGACAGCTCCATGCCTTTCCTTGGGATAACATAAATACACCCACGTGGTCCACTGCAGATGGTGAGTGAGTTGTTACCAATATTATGGATGGTCTGAATGTTTATCTTGGGTAAATCACCTTTGCAGATTCCATGATTCTTCATGATCAGCAAAGACATGTAAATTTAAAATTTAACATGTTTGTAATGCACATTTCCCTTTGTATGATATGCCTTAATTAAATGTTGCATATAATTAAGTGTTGTATATATAATATGTTAGTGTTTAATAAGCTATTGGGAGTAGAGACGGTTCATTGGTTAAGAGAACTACCTGCTCTTGCAGAGACCCAGGTTCAATTCCCAGAACTAACATGATCTCTAGCAACTTTCCATTACTCCAAGTTCCAGGGCATCCAACACAGTCTTCTGCCATCCAACACAGTCTTCTGCCATCCAACACAGTCTTCTGCCATCCACCAGTATTACCTGATACAAGTGCACTTACACATGCAGGCAAAATACTCCTACATGTAAACATTTTTATAAAAACTTAAACTTTAAAAGTTATTACATGTGCTGGACATTACATTTTTTTCATAATGTTCCTCCATTCTCCTGATCTTTTTCCTTTATTTTATTTTTAATATACTTATATTATATTTAATGTATTGCTTGAGGATCTCGTATTTGTATACAATGTGTGTCCAATGTATGTCAGAGAATCCTTGATATTCCTCCAGCCAGAAGGGGTAGTAGAATTTCCCCGCACTTAGATTTAACACAGACTTAATGATGCAAGTCTACATTTGACTTCAGCCAAAAGGCCAAGAAACTGTTATTGAAAAAGTTGTACCCAGCAATCTGGAAAGTGAACTAGGAAACCAAGAAGACTGCCATAACCAGGAGATCTCATCTGTGAGAAGTCTGGATTGCCTGCATGATATGATAGCTTCTGCAGAATTGGTCTTCAGATTACAAAACCCCAAGACATTCATCAGAAAGCATCAGAGAAGTTCTAATTAAGAGAACTTATGCAAAAGTTCCAACCTACAGAGGTGTGCCAATGAGGAATAGCCAACCAGAAAATTGGCACTAATAACTATACAAATGCCAGGTTTTTAGTGTTTCCTGTGTGTGGGTGCATGAGAACGAACATTTGTGTGCAGGGGCATACGCCTGCAGGGGCCAGAGGACAACCTCAGGAAGGATATCACTTTATGGGTGTTGTGTGTGTGTGCATGTGTGCGTGTGTATGGGTGTTGTGTGTGTGTGCATGTGTGCGTGTGTATGTGTGTGCATGTGTGTGTGTGTGTGTGTGTGTGCGTGTGTGTGTGTGTATGTATACAGCATTTCACATTAGCCTGGAGCTTTCCAAGTAGTCTAGACTAGGCTAGACAGTGAAATCCAAGGATGTACCTGCCTCCAACTCCCTGATTCTGTGATTGAAAGCACACCACCATATCTGCCTTTTTTCTCATAGCATCTAGTGTTTGAACTTGGTACCTTGTCTTTACAGAGTAAGCACTTTGCTGACTAAGCCATCACTCCGGGTTTTTTTATTGAAAACTTCATGATGATATATGATATCAACATTAGGAGATGCTGGGTGAAGGGCATATTGAATCTCTCTATAATATCTTTACAATTTCCCCATAAAACTATTTATTTCAAAATAAAACTTTTACAATAGAAAACTTACTATGACAAAAATTCTATGATTAGAAAGCAATTCAATAAAAAGGAAAATACTTGAGCATTATTTTCTAAGAAGATATGTGGTAAATAAGCATATGAAAAGATCTAACAGCATCATCGGGGATATTAATTTTTTTAACATAAGATATCATTCAGTATTTGTTAGAATGTCTAAAATTGCAAAGACTGACCATGCCAGTCACCGGTAAGGACTCGGAGTGGCCTGAACTCGCAGAGTGCTTGGTATGCCCACACGGGTGTCTACTCTTTTATTAGCAATTTAGTGAAGAGATGCAGACGCAGATGTTAGAAGACCAATAACTAAGAATATCAAATATTGAAACACAAGTGACACATGGACAATTGTGACAAGTCGTACTATGAAAGAAAGAATAAAAATCTTATACACCCGACAGGCTAGATGGGTTTCAAAATAATTATTCTGAATGAACACCACCAAGAACACAGAGTATATGTACTGTGCATTTTTTTTAATTTTCAAAAAGTGAAAGTTAGTAGAGAATGACATAAAGTAGATCATGAAATACAGTCAAAGAAAATCTGACTGAAATATAATATGATCTAAATATTACACTGTTCAGCGAAGTGAGGGAAGTGTTCATGTGTTCTCTTTGGAGTTTAGTTTGGAAGAACAAACTTTATGCCAAGGGGACTCCTTTATCAGTTTCTAGTGTTCGTAACAATGACATTATGGATGGTGGGATTTATTAGACCGAATTTATTAAATACTAACTCTAAACAAATCACAGAAAACTCCAATGTAATTCTTCTTAAATTGAAATGTCAGTACTAGGACATAAAGAAAAGACTGCATAGCTTCAGGAAGTAGGAGGTGGAGTGAGTTGAGGGTGACGTGAAGCCTGCTCCTCTGCAGAGAGGCAAGGGATTCTTCATCTTATAGAATCAAGGTGGGGGATTAAGACAAGATATCCAATATATTACTTAAAATAACAAGGAAAAAGGAAGGTTACAAAAAACTAGCAGTAAAATATAGAAGGATGGAGATGAAAGATAAAATAGTTGGCCTGTTTATCTTTTAGATAAGGGAGAAAATAATTGGTACATTAAGAGTGATTCCTAAAGATAATATTCCATATTTGTACAAAGACAGAAATGACAGTATTACTTAACTCTTAACAATGGTATCATACAAAATTTGTATGCATAAGTTCAGGGTCAATTCAAACATCAAATTAAAAAGAAAGCAAAGTTGGCTGTCACCACAACTAAATAGAGTATAAAAGTCTACCACAGTTACTTTGAAGCAAGTCTCTTCACCTACAGATGAAGCACCTTAGAGAAGATGCTGTGTTGTCCTGAGAATCACACATGTGGACACGCTCCTAGAAGAAGCTGCTCTCTGAAGAGCTAGTCCATCTATACTGAATAAAACTCAGGAATGCCATTGCCTGGAGAACTCCGGGGATCCTTCCTGCCCCTCAGCAAGCATGGAGCAAACACACCACAGTGCTGCCCCGGAAGGGGCACACTAAAGCTCTTCATTCAAATTGTAGTGAAAGAAAGTGTTTGGTGGGTGAAGAATCATCAGCAGTTTCTCCTTAGATTGTATTAACCATGTCTAAGCATAGACCAAATACTTCAGAGCAATAACACATGCTGTGTGTATCAAGCCACTGCAATTCTGTCATAATTTTGCCATTTTAGCTATAGAAGAACATGGTATCTACTTGCAACTTACTCTTATTTTCAAGACATCATCTTACTTAGGAACACCTTTATTTTCTATGTCTATTCAAATTAAAGTGAGATGAAATATCAAATGTTGTGATTGCATATTACTTTAATCTTTACAACTGCACAAAGATTGTAAAATGCATTTCCTCTCTTTTCATTTAGATAAACTTGAATTCAGTTCTCCTGTATAAACTGACTACACCGAGAAACGTAAGCAGTCCCTTCCTACACGACGGATTCGAGGTATACTTTCAAAGGGTGCTTGTTTAGAATGAAAATGAATTCTCTCTTCATAACTTCAGCATGTGCATTATTTAATGTATGTAGGTGTTAACTCCATATCCCATAGTCTCTTCTATTTTCGATATGGCGTGTTTTATTTAAACTTTATTGAATTTTATTTCACATTGCATCTTTTTGTCCTGCTTCAAATTTAAAGAGATTTTTTTTCTAAATATTTATGATGGAACAAACAATTGAAAAATTGATCAATATTGTCTATGATAGATGGACATGCAACTGGAAAGCACTGAACTTCATAAGAATGACTTAAATAGAAACCATAATGTATGACATGTTCAAATTTGAATTAAAAAATCAATTTGAAGCAACAATATTTATAATGTTCTTAATATATAGGGGTGTTGTTTCCAATGGTATGTAAACTTTCTGCAAATCATATAAACATTGTTGTCAAGCTACTATAAAAAACTCCTCTAGCCTTCATGAGAATGAGAAATGCAAGGCTGGAAAGCTGGCACAGTTGTTAAGGACTCTGGCTTACAACCAAAAAGACAAGAATGAGAAATACGTGCAAAGACTGTTTTTTGAAATCATATGAAATTTTGAAACACAAATACTGATTTGTGGAAATGGGCTCATTAAAGCCAGTTGATAAATGTTGAGGAATCGGCAAGCCAGTTATGAAACACAGGTTTCATTAATTTTCAAACCAATATGCTTTATATATTTGCAATTAATTTATTCATTTTAAATAGCACTGAGCATAGAGAACCCATCGCTACCTAATTCTTTTCCTCTGTCTTATTCTTTTCTTCTATTTTATTCTCAGTGATGCCAAAGTCTTCCCTCCTGTTAAACCTGTGTGGAGGAAGTACTACAGCAATGATGTGTTCTGATCGCCTCATCAAAGTCTGAGGTTAGGAATGGAGTTTTAGTAGCTTGAAATAGGGCATGAGAGGCAATACAGAAGTAATCCATAAATACAGATCAGGAGAGTCAGCAGCTAAACATTTGGCTGTGCAACAAGAATATGAGAACTACTTCAGAGTATGTAGCAACACGGGTGCATCAGAACAAGAGATAATCTTCATGTGTTTAAGCCAGCCAGTGCCTTCATTATTCACCAGATCCTTTGTGAATGTGTATATTAATATAATCATACATAGCATAACATTCTAAAATAGTTCTAGATACTATGTACATGTGGATATAATTTTAATAATATAGCATATGAGATTTTAAGATAAAAAAATCTAGTGCAAATTTGCTGGCAAGATGGCACAATTGAAGTTCTTACTTTTTGGCTCTCATAATTATTTGACCATAGTACTGCTAAGACAAGAGAGGGAGAGGAGAGCAGGAAGGGAGGGAGAGACAGAGGTAGAGAGAACAGAAGAAGTGAAAAGCGATATTAATTTCACACTCAGTGTTGTAGGAACACTTTCTTGGCATGGCATGGACTTCATCTTCTAAAATTCTTAGCAGCTGTGATTATCCGCAGGGGTCTTGCACAGATTGGGCTCACTAAATGTCCATTAAGGAGTAGGAAGTGTTCATACAGCACACCCCTCTGCAATTTACACAGGCAGTTAAGGGTTGGAGAGAGAGAGAGTCGTCTTTGGCGGTATAACTGCAAATAAATTTCTACTCTCCTGTAAGTAAGCCCAGTCTAATTTATTGGTTCTCCAAGGCACATGGGTAGAATCCTTGGTTTCAGGTGGTGGTGACCTATCTGAAGAGGGCAGATAGTGTGTTTACTGTAACCAAGAAAGGCTCATACACTAGGGCCATAGTTCATGGAAACCTGAAGGTTTCTGGAGTCAGCCTTGTATTTAGGAACTGAGTCACCTCTGGTAGTGTTTGGGTGCCCATGAACTTATCCACAGGACATCTTCATGTTTGCAAGTTGGCTCTAAGTTAATCACATTTGTTTTTATCCCGTGTTTTCCTATACCTTTAAGGAGCTCATTTTGCCAGTGTTGACTGCATTAGTAGAAAACAACCTCTTCACATAATTATAATGACCCCCACCCTATGTCAGTGTCACAGGTTTTAAATTTTAAAATGAGTTATGTGAATCTAAACAATGTTTGATTATTATGAGTACTTGAATGTTTTTTCACTGAGAGGAAAACATCTGACATTTTTACTACTATTGAAAATTCAGTGAAAATGGTTTTGAATGAAAACAAACATTATCATTTCAGATTGCACAAGTGTCACAAAATTACATATAAGACACAAAAGAAATGTACTTTTCATTGCCTGTGATACACAGAAAGTTTATAATTGGATCCAAGCATGTGGCATTGTCCTGCCAGCCAGAATAAAATGCACAGTTTTCAAAAGGATTTTTACATGAAGTGAAATTGAACTGCAAAATTTTTAATAAACACAATACATAATAACAGATGATTCCAGTGAGCAGCGTGTGCTTTCCTTTTGGGTCTTTGTCAATCAGAATTTTGAATTATTCAAAACTTTGCAAAACAGCTCTAGAAATTTCATAACGCAGCTTTTCAGCACCATCTCCACAAAGCAAGTTAAAGGCTTTTTATATTTATGCGGTAACTCTTTGAGATCTGCTGGAATGCTTTAATGACTGCATTGTGCGTTCCGATTGCAGATTCATTTCAGTTCCTCAAGTTTTCAGAAAACTGCAGTTCCTGGAAGCAGGATGCAGAGGAAGCCAGTGCCATTACTCGTTCAAAAGCAAGGAGGACACTCATAAACACGCTATGCTTCCTCCTGCGGTTGTTAGCACGCCCTCATCTTCTGCATTATAAGTTGTTCCAAGCTCACACGACATGTTTTTACCCTTGCTATCGGACTGAGAGAATTTTTAAAGGATTCCTAGTCCCGCTTTCTTATTCAACAATGCTATTAGATACCAAAGTAAACCAAAATGGGAGCTCTGGGCGAACTTTGTCCTGCCCTCTGAGAGATCTCAAATGATAGGAAATACATGTGTGCACACCAATCCACGCATGTGTACATTGGATACATCCATTTGTAACCGTATTAAGCTCAGCGGAGTTCGCGATGCTGTCTCTACTGCTCATCGATGATCACGTGGATCATTTAGGGTCTCCCCATGCTTGTTCTTACCCCTGTACTTCAGCGTGAGAATCCCCGTGTCTACCATCTGCCAATGGCTTACATAATTGTTTTTGGATGGACACAAGAATAGTCAAATATTTTCAGTTTTTCAAGCTTTAACCTATTATAAAGAAGAAAGGGCAATCTGCAAGATTTTACATGCTGAAATCCAAACTATCGTGAAAATACTTGCACATTTCAAGTCAATGTGGGCACATAAAGGCTTCCAGATAGAAGATCAGCACAGGTTAAGACCCCAGCTCTTACATCCGGAATGGCCTCTTTTGTTTGCCTTGGTTACACTTTCCAGAGGATCGAATTCTCCTGCCTTGCTCACTCAGTAACCAATGCACCAAAGCTACGAGGTGCAATTACACTAGAGAAATAGAGTATACTGATTTCAGCTATCATTCAAGAACTGGACTACTAGAGGACTCTAGAAAAAGAGTGGAATCTGAAGCATCAGATATCTGTGCTCTCACCTAGACAACAATTGCATTAACAAAATCTGTCTGCCGTTTGTACTGTTTGGGAACAGCGCATATTTGCAACTACCAGAGAAAGGCCTAGAAACCAAATGGAATTTCAGATCATTTCAGATCTCGACACAGTAGCATCTGCTCTGCAAGTGTGCAGCTACGGCAAGTAGATATGAATGTGTTACTGGAGCAATGTGCACCCAGGCTGCAGGACGAGGCTAGGCACACGGATCTTTTCCTGCGGCCTTAGGATCCAATTGTAGGGCTGTGATTCTAAACACAGAATGGCTCAAAGGGGCTGGGAGGTTTACATGAGCAGCTGTCATTGTGGCCACATCCACTCTAAAAGCCGGTCTTCGTCTTCCTGTCTCCCCACGCCCATCCTTTTTGAGAGTTAGGGAAAATCTAGAGTATTCAAAATAAAACGGAGAAATTAGAAAGTGACAAGGCATGCATAGGTGGAACCTTAGATACAGAAAAGATGTTAGTTAAGTTTACCCAATGAGCTGATGTATGATTCAGAGAGGGTTTACAGTTGTTGCTAAAATTCCTTCTGGGAGGCATAAAGGACATCAGGCCCCTTCCTCTCTTGGTCCCTAGACAAACTTAGTTACAATTTTACCAAACTACAGTCTGGGAAACCAATGAGTTTATTGGGCTTCTAAAAAAGCAGTGAGTGAGGGTTTACTTACAGGAGTATGTAAACTAAATAACTGAAGCAAGAGCTAGAGGAAAATTTGTACATGAGCGTTCATAGCATCATCAGTGTTCACAATAGGCAAAATACAGGAGCCGAACAGTGAAATGCTGTTCACTCTCTGAAAGTAAAGGAATTTTTACAGTCAATTATAACCCATGTAGAATAAGGAAACAATACTGAAGGAATGTCAAGCATAAGAAGACACCTTATTGTGATTCTACTATTATGATATTTAAAATTTTTCAGCAGTACCAAAAAAAACATGGTTGTCAGGGAGTGAGAAACCAGAGGATGGGGATTTCCTGGTTAGTGCATGTAGGGTTCCAGGTTTACATGATAAAAACACAGAGGATGGATGCTTACAAAACATGCACTCTGCAGACCTGTACACCTAAATTAAATTTTGTTATATATGCATTACCATAACATAAATCTTAAGAAACTCTTTCAGATGCCAATAAAAATATGTTGATAATATGCATAAGATCTCTGAAAACCAAGACTTGCAGTATTTGTGGTTCTATTTTCCCCATGTTACATATTCTGTAATGCACGATCCTTATTCTCAGAACTTGAAGTAGTGCTAAAAGGACGAAAAAATACAAATATGTCTAACTTCCAAACTAAAAAGTAAACCAAGAAGAACTACCTCAAGGTTTCCTTTGGGCCATTTTAACGTGTTTGCACCAACGTGGTCTCCCTCTTCCCTTGGGTTGAATGACTGTTCTTCCACCTCACATGACTCCTTCTTACCTTTCATAGACTGCCCCCTTAGAAAGCCGCACATTCTCTGCCTTGCCATTCACTTCTCAGAGGACACTATTTAACAACATACTATCGAGAGTCTGCTCATAAGACACGCCTGAGAATCACTGCTTGTAATATACAGAGATATATGTATTAATTAAGAAATCACAGAAGCATTCCAAACAGGTCAGAGGCAATGTCAACTTGAACATGGAAAGTGGAAGTATAAAGAGGAAGTGTGTGCTGAATGCACAAGGTGTGCTCTGTGACTCTCCGTCTGTCAGTGTCCCAGGGATCTTCTTCTAACATTCCTTGAGGTCAATAAAAGTTCACCTGTTGTTCTTTACAACCCATCACAGTAGTCATTTAAGAACAAAGAAAATTATAAGATTAATACTGAATTTTAACTAGAAAAAAATACATTATATGATTTTACAAATATTTGCCTACTCAGTGGAGAACATTCACAACATCAATGGAAAAACAGTTCCAAAGGTTAAGTTCAACCATTTATCTAACATTTAATTATATTTTGTTATACAGTACATTAGGCAAGTTCTCCTTGAACATCTTACAATCATTTTGAATTTCATTTAAAGAGATGCTAGCTGCTGGAGAGAATGCTCGGCAGTTCAGAACATTTATTGCTCTTGCAGAGGACCCAAGTTCAGTTCCCAGAAGGCATGTTATATAGCTCACAGCTTCCTGTAATTCCAGCTCCAGGTGACCTCTATAGGCACCTACACTCACGTATACATACTCACACATAGGCACACACACGCATACACATAACTAAAAACAGTAAAATTAAATCTTTAAAAATGAAAAATCTAAAGCTGCCCAAATGTCTATTCAGTGTCACTCAAAACAATACTTACAGAATTGGAAACTAGTGAAAGTATTCTCATAAATGTCTTCATCTAACATTCATTTTCATTACAGAAGATGAACTTTACGTACACACGCTGGGAAAATGAAATTGTTTCGAAGGGCCTGTGTTGATGAAGGTAGAAATGCTGTGATTCTCCTTGGTTCTCACTTCATAACATAGACCCACTGCGGTTCCTGGCTTAGGAACAGATCATTCTTGAAGGGTGTTTTGTATCAAGTTATTGTTCAGAGTGGCAATGAAAATGTCTTTATTTGGTCCTTAAAACACCAAAGGGGGTGACTTGCTACGTGTCTGATTGCTAAAGCATATCTGCTCTTCCTTAAGGCATTTCTATGTGGGACCCAGCCCTGGTGGACCTATGATATTTGGCTTTTCCTCTTTCATGATTCAAATGACGGAATGAAGAAATGAATCATGTCCTCAGATATGGCAAGCATCATAGTACAGACTTTCATTTGTGAGTTCCACATTTTAGGAGCAGTGTACTCTTGTGTACAATTAGAAAATCCCCTACAGGCTGAGTGTGGGGCTCTGTTCCATGACCATATTTTCAGTTTCTGTCCTGGTTCTAAATGCTTGGTTTTCTTGTACTGTGTACCAGCATTAATGATTTCATCTTTTTCCATTTCTATAATGTTGCTCAGAATGGACATGAATTTCTTCAGACAGTACCTTGAACAACCCGTTTATTTTTCATTTTGGTCACTAGAACAGATCACAGAAATAATTTGGAATTAATTCTAGACCCTCCGCAAACTTTCTTGGTTCAGCAGCTGAGGTACACTACATTATTATTATGTATATTAATAACTATAAAACATAAAAGTATTTATATGCATTAGTTAATAACAGTAACTATGTCCATAGAATATTCATTTATTGTCTGGAAGACAAACATAGATAGCAGACTTATTATTTTCTTTATTCTTGAAAAATCGGAGGCTCCAAAGATCAGAGGACCTGAGGGGTGTGGTTACTAGTGATGGTGTGGTCAGAGAGCAGAGAGCTTAGCGTTTGCTCAGAGCTGCTTTTAGATCTTAGCCACTCTGCTCATAACTCTGGTGGTTATGCTTGTTGCTTAGTTACGTTGGTTTTGTTCCTGCAGCACAGGCAATGAAGCCAAGCCCTCCTGTACACTGTGTAAGGGCTCTGTCACTGAGCTGCACCTTCATACTATTTTTCTTTCATTACTTTAAAAAATTTCTGAGACAGTTTCTAAGCTACCCAAACAAGCCTTGACTGAGCCTCCCCTCCCACAAGCCTTTGGAGTAGCAGATGACAGCTGCACCATGTGTGGTTCTTGACAGACGCAATAACAAACGCACGTCATAGGGGATGTTTTTACCACGAAGATCCCCCATGCATTACAAACCTATCTCTACAGCTAGGATCTTCTTCCTGTCTGTGAACTTTCATCTGTCGCACCATGTCACATGTTGGAATGACAGTGACTTTGGTCAGATCAGCCCTGTCACTGGGCAGTCCATACAGAAAGTTTCTTCATGTCTTTTTGTATTTAATAATCTGCTTCCTTTTTTATCATTTAATAGTTTTTGCCTTTAATTTTATTTTTAAACAAACCAAAAATGTGTAACTCCATTTTTTTTATTTAGCCTTTTTCTTTATAGTTTCATGACTACACATGAGGTTCGCTCTTTGAAACTTACAAAATATATTAAATACTTCAATCATGCATGGTGCCTTTCTTTAGTTTAATCAGCTCACTGGTGATGCCACTTTAAAAACCTTCCCTGAATTTCTTTTCATAATTAGACATTTAAAAATAAAAATTATATGGACAAGTCTACATAAGTGCTTGTTTGATCATGTTTCTAGTGCTAAGGCAGGTCATGCTACATTAAGAAATCAATTTAAGAAAAATTGGGTTGATTGTGATGCTGTGTAATCTCCTGCCACTGGCTCTGCCTGTCTGCTCTCCTCAAGCTGACGCTCTTTCAATGACTAATTGTCCCCCTGGGATTTTTGGAGTGTTTGTGCAGTCGCATGACTCAGCAGGAATGCCTACACAGAACATCCAGTTGAGCGGCAGTGTGGGAAGATCAAAGATTAAAAGTTGCATTCAATTTTCTAATCACTAGGAGGGCAGCTTGCCCCTGGGACACGGCACTCGGTCTTTTGGAAACCCAAGAACCATGTATTTTAGGCAGTCGCTAGGTTGACTGAAAATGGAACTTTTCCCTTAGGATAGGAAATTTTAATGGGCATAGTAAGGCTGAGTTATTATATTGATTTGTCTTGAATTTTTATGTCTTAAAAGTAGAGGAGCATTAAGGGAATAAATGATATACTGTTCATAAAGTACTTTGGGGAGAACTTCGTTTTCTCAGAAGCTCCTCTTCATCTTGTCTAAGAAATCTCATTGCAGTTTGTTTTAGGGAACACATAATTCTGTTTTCAGCATTCCTGTGCCATATGGTATAGACCACTTTAGAGCATATAGGTCATTACGTTTTAACGGGCATCCTGTATCTCTCTGAATGTCTATAGTGCCAGCACAAACAAAAATAGTTGAAATACTTAGTTTCCAGCAGCTTTATGTGACTGATGCTTTAAATTGTTATTCTAATTCTCCCTTCAGCCCTTTGGAACCTTAAAGAATTGAAGACTATTAAACCATATTGTAATAACTATTTAGTAATGACCCAGGCCTAGATTTTAATCAAAGCAAATCTCATCAAAAGGGAGATTTTCTTTGATAGAGCATGTTACTCTACTCTAGTCTTACATGACAACACAAGGACTAGTATGTCTCAAAAATAGGAGAATATGCAATGCTACTGAAAGTTTAACCTAAGTTCCACAGTCTGAGAAGTTAACATCTGAAAGCATACATGCAAATGATGAAATAAGAAAAAGAGTGTGCACACAAGCTAGCTGCTATATCAAGTAACTCTCAGTGGTAGCTGTCTATAACATACTTTATTACTCACACACCCAAGACTGTCCAATTTTGGGGGGTTATCCTACTTAGGGTCCTTCAGGGTCATGAGCTAAAAGAACCTGGATCAGTTACAACATAGTACAACTTGCTGGCTACTCACTCACTCCAGGTTGCAGAGAAGAAGCAAATTGGAGAACCACACATGGGTGCTACTTGTGTATAAGGTCGGGCATCAAACCTCAGCAGTTTCCCAAGTGAGAGCTCGCTGACGGGATTGGAACTAACGCCATAGGAGGATGAAAACTGAGAAGCCACTTGCAAGAGTATCCAGTCACTGTCCACACACAACACGGTGATCTGACCGAAACCCCAGTCTCCACCATCTGTCCCTGTCTGCATCCCAGCTAACACTGCCATTTAATTTCCCAAGAATGACCATTTTTGTTCCATTTTATCCCCAAGTTGGTGAATCAGCAATGTAGAAAATTATTTCAACAAGTTCACATTCTTGTACAATTGCAGATCCCTACTCACGAGTGAGAACTCATGGTCACTGAACATTTGTTTCAGATAAATTTCTAGAAAAACTCGCTCATAACAGTTTCTGGTTCATCTCTACTGGTGATTACACTTGGCGAAAAACTATAAATATTTAGAAGAAGCCGGATAAAAGGGAAATTTTGGGGGAAAGTAAATGAATACGCATGATGAAGAATGCACTTGAAAGTGCTGCATTCCGACGGTTCTTTGCCAGTGTGCAGATTATAAAAGCAGATAGAGTGTCACAATTTAACACATGGATGATGGAAACATGGGGTTTGAATTAATGTGAAAATACTGTACAAGAACAGTATAATTTATGTTTTCTTTTCACCAAGGCATACAAGAAATGCCATCATAATTCTCACTTTCAAGCATGAGATTTGCTGATTAGATTTGCTCAATATGCTTTCCGATGCTTTTGAAAGGTATGTATCAGATGCTTACGACTGTAAATCACATGAAACTTTCTGAGCATTGTTGGCCACGTCATCCCATAGTCTACACAGAGCATAGTAAAAGACCAACAGAACACTTCATGAACACCGTAAAGAAAGTTTTTAGAAGACAATTTACAACTGGCATGGGGAAAATGTGGAGCAGAAAGCTGGCTTTAGGAAGATTTGCTGAGATTTGCAGCACCATGATGAATATTTATTATGGAATACATTTTGAACAAAGTCCTCTTTGAAGAAAATTAAGTCAGGAATGTGACCCACTCTGTGAGGGTCTTAAAATTATGATTGCTTTAATATATTTGCTAGGTGGCTTGAGAAATTATGTTTACCTCATTTTCATTATCCCTTGGTTAGGATTTCCCAGTTACCGAGTCAAAGATCTGCCTGATAGCAACCATAAGAATGGCAGTGTGTGATCTTACTGCTTTAGTGCTCAGTGCTTCAGTCCTGCCTGCACACTCCAAATGCAGTACTCCAAGTGAATAAAACTAGTGCATTTGATGAATTTATCCCATGTCTGAAGTTCCACATTTTTGAAATTAATATGTGTAATTTGTATGTCCATGCAGTTTGTAATTACCTTCTACTTCTAGAAGCACCCCATACACCTGACAAACTTTGTGGTTGATCCTCCCATAGCTCATGGCACATCTATTTAGGACAGACTAAGGAAAATAAGTCTCTGAAGTGTTAAATGACTTTCCTATGAAGATTAGAAAGGGTAGCATCAAACCCTTGTTCCTCCATGTCTACAGCCAATAATCAAGCAGTTCGGTGCCAAGCTTAGAACAATGTCCCACAAAGGTGATGTCTATCACCTTTGGCAAATGAAGGTCCAGGGCCCATTTGCCCTTCCCTGCAGTCTGTGGGCTCAGGAAGCCCTTCAGACTTCTTCAGAAATTCACAGATGTGGTCCCTCTGGTCTTAGAGAAGTCAGAGCCTATTTCCATTGGGGGAATTACATAATTACAAAATAACTCTTTCTGTGCTTTAGTCTCCCCTCAGCTGCCAAAGAGGTCATTCATGAAGATGCTATACCTGCGTCAGAACTGGGATCAATGCTTGAAATAGCAGCTTCATATTGACTGCCTGTAATGGATTTGAATACATAATAGAAACTTTTGCTAGACTCAACTGATGAACTTTCTTCATGAATTACAACCTGCAAAAGAAAATTCTCTTTAATGGCCCTTTGAAATGTAAAAATAAAAAATAATAAAAGAGGACAGTTTGAGATTAAGGAGGTCAGGGTGGATCCGGGCAGAGTGAAAAGCTTTTAAAGATCTGATCTAAACAGCTATTGATTGGTGTATTTGTCAGCTATTTCTAAACTTATATTGAAGTTCCTCAAAGTCAGAGAATGAGACTGTAATTGCGGGCTCAGAAATTTCATATGAGCTCTTAGGGTCATATGAGGACATGGATATCGTTATTGAGCATATTCTCATTCTGTGTCCAGAGCAGACTGCTTGTATGGATAGAATGTTAACTGCTGAACATGAGCCCCGCACTGAAAGCTAGACATCATATATATAAGAAATGGTCATTTGAAATGACACAAACATCATAGTATTTTATGACACTACTAACATGTACTACCTAGCATGGAATTTAATATATATTTGCAGTTCTTTTCTTTTTCCTTAGTTACTACTTGTAATCTTCTGTTAACAAATATTAGAAATTCACTTAAAAGTATTTAAGCAGCTCCTGACTTAAAGAGAATTAGCAGAGCATGAAGGAATGACTCAGCAGTTAAGAGCACTGACTGTTCTTGCAGAAGAACTGAGTTTGAACTGGCTAACTCCAGTTCCAGGAGATGTCACCCTCTTCTGACCTTAACCGCTGAGTCATCTCTCCAGTCCCTGCATTGAACAATGAAGATTCACTTACATGAGGCCTAACACTCATACACATAAAATTTAAAAATAAAAATGAAAAAAACAGAGAACCAGGAGCTCAAAAGCAATTAAACCTGAGGTTGGTCTTCTTTTTCACTTTTCTTTTAAAAAAATGTTTATTTTTATTTTATTTATTTTTAAATTTTTATTAATATATGTCTGTGTGTGGGTCTGTGAACATGAGTGCAATACCCAGGGGGCCAGAAAAGGGTACAGAATCCCTTGCAGTCACAGGAAGCTGTGAGTCACCCAGTGTGGATGCTGGCAACCAAGGTGTAGCAAATTTTCTTAAACACTGGACCATCCCTGCAGTGCCAGTGAGGCGGGTTTTCAAAATAAAAAAAACAAGTAAAGAAAAAAAAAAAAGAGTTAAACGTGCTCTTTCCAGTGCAAATTCATCTCTGACATGTACGTCTTGTGTGAGAACACAAGGACAGACATACTTAGGAAGTGGACAAGAAAACTGACCTCTTCTACATTCCCTAGCCAGAAATTGGCCAGCAGTAGGCACCTGTTCTATGTCCAGGTCACAGTTCATGACCCAGCGAAGTCAGAGCTGGACCCCAAGAAGCCTGAAGCCGAAATCTTCCCAAAGGAAGAATACTGCTTGCTGGATCACTCTCGGGGTCTTGCTTACACAGGCAAGGACCACCTGCCTGAGGAGTGGTGCCACCATACTGTGTTTGGCCCTCCTATGCCAAGGAATGATCAAGACGCAGACATGTCCACAGATCACCCTGATCTAGGCAACTCCTCAGCTGTGGCTTTTCCTCCAATGACTCTAGGATGTGACAAGCTGCCATGAAGAGGACTCATCCTCGTTTTCTACCCTTCCCAGTTTATTGTGCAACTGAGGTTATAATGCTCTCAATAACTCAGTAACTTTCATATTGAAATGTAATTGAGAACACCTTGAGCTAATTTTTTGAGCATGTCTTTAGCACATATGATGCAAATAATTTGGTTGCTTCAATTGCTTTGTCACTAATTTTTTTCTCATACTAAAAGAATTCAAAATGAGAGAATAGCCAAATAGCAATCAGAACATTTGTGCAAGCCTTGTTTCTCATTAGGTTGTTAACAGATTCCTCTATTAATATTAGAAAAGAAGTGTGATTGCTTGTGCATAGAATTCTGTGTAAAATAAGTATGATTTAGTATTTGATAACTTCATCTTGAGTTTTACTGTTGATATGTAATTACTAGTTTTTCATTTGGATAATATTGAATATGATAGTTATTTTTTAAGAATTTATACTTTAAAAATTATCCTCAGATTTCTTCTTACTGGTTTATCATTTTAGTTTTACCATATCTCTTGCCCAGTGTGTTAACTCCATTCTAAATCAAATCCTAAATTATGTTTTTCTGCAATGTTTATCATTCGTATAGAAATAATCATGGTGTGAAAATGACCATGTTCACCTGTGTGAATGAATTCTCATTTCTTCACGTTATAATTTCATTTTCAAATAACACCTACCAAGTTTGTTCTTACATCTATAAACTGTTAACTATTTTCTCTGGGAAAACAGGCAAATAAAATTATCAGAAAAACAAGCTTCTTCAAATTATAGTATAAGGAACTGGGGTGGGAAGAGTGGTGGACATGGTGCTGAGGTGGTGTCAGGGCCCTCTGTATGCTCTGTATGCTAGGCCAAGGGGCATGGTGCTGCGGGAGGAACCAGGGCCCTGTGGAGGCTCAGGATTCTAGGTCAAGGGGTGTGGTATTGAAGGTGGAACCAGGGTCCTGTGGTGGCTACGGTGCCTAGCCAAGGTTCTACCACTGAGCTGCATTCACATGAACTGTGTTTTAACATTTAAACTCATTCATTCATAAAACTACCAGCTGTTGACCCAGCAGTTACTATAACTGGAAGAAATACAGAGAAAGGGAAATTAATGATCATGATGCACATCCTTAGGTAACAGTGAAGTTTTCACTGATCACCCCCATTTATACTTCTACACCTGCAATTCTGCAGTTTCCTAACAGCTATAATTAAAATGAAATGTATCAAGCGTTTTAATTTCAAGAAGTAAATGTTAATGAATTTTTTATATTTACAAATCATGCCATTTTTTTTCTCAAAACAACTAATACAGATATCAGAAGTTTTGTAGCTGAGGGGCCATTAGAAATTCCCTTAGCATAAATATAATAAAATCACATGGGAATTTTTATATATTTTATTTTCACTGTCTTTTTATGTGAGTGAGTGTATTGCCTCTATGCATGTACACCCATGTCGTGCAATGCTCACGGAAGTCAGAAGAAGGCATCAGATCCCCTGAAACTGGAGTCACAGACAGTTGTTAGGCTGCCATGTGAGTGCTGTGAATTAAACCCCAGTCCTCTGAAAAAGCAGTCAGTGCTCTTAACCACCGAGCCATCTCTTCAGCCTCCATCAGGAGTTTTAAAACTCCCTATGACCGCGTAGTAATGGATCAGAAGGATCATATCTCCATGATTCTCATATAAGACAAGAAGTTTAAAAAGTCTAAGGAATAAAACCATCTCTTTCTCACCTCTTAAATGTTCATTGGCATAAAATACTGACAAAAAAGTGAAATAGAGAAGGACTGTTCTGATTATTGCTTTCTGCAGAGATTATGATTTAGAAAACAACACATCGATCTTTTATGGGGCAATCCTGTTACCCACTGCTGACACTTAAAACAGTATACAAATGGACCATTTTAATACAATACTCACTATAGCAATTTATCTTTTTAAATTTGCTTCATGGTATGTATGCATTTATTACTCTCAGTATTGCTTTCATTGTTGCTGTGAACTAATACCTAAAAAGATGCAACTTTTTATCCATTCAATAGTTAACATCCTTACAATGTCTTTTCTTTGTATTTTTTCTTTTTTCTTTATTCTTTCACAGATTCATATAGATTTATATATATATATTTATATAATAAATATAAATATAATAAATATATATATTAAATATATATATAATATATATATACACCATGAAGGACACTCCCGTTCTTTTCTCCACCTTCCTTTTCCCAAGTCCTCCTTATATTTTCATGTCGTGTGTGTGTGTGTGTGTGTGCGCGCGCGCGCACATGCGCGCGCGCGCATCACTGCACTTAATTAAAGTCGCCTGCCTGATCATGGGCAAAGGGGATTTACTTGAGCCAGGGAAGTATACCACTGAGTAATATGATTCCTCCTCCCTGCAAGCTTACCGCCTGCACCTCCTCTAGGGAGAGTGAAGTCTTATGCGCCCTGCTCCATCCAAACTAGCATGCTGATGGGCCGAGTGTTAAGATGATCTTGTGCAGCTAGCCACTGCTTCATGTGAGTGTACGGGTGCAGCAACCATGTCATGTTCAGAAGACAGCAGTTTAGAACACTCCTTCCCATCCTTCAGCTTCTCATGTGATGTTCCTTGAGCCATATGGCGCACATACAGAGGTCCCGCTTCGGACTGAGCACTCAAGTTACAGTCTTCAGCTCTGTGATCACTAATGAGTCCCTTCATTAACTGTCACCCCCTGCAAACAGAAGTGTCTCTGATAGAAGCATTCTTTCTATGTTTAAACATAAATATTAAGAGCACAAGTATGACAACCTGTCTATTTAGTCAAACCGCAATTTTAGGTTTTCTTTTTCTTCAGCCATGGGCTTTAACCAGTAGCAGATGTGAGTTTCTCCTGTGATAGGAACCTAAAATCCAATGAGAAATCAGATGGTTACCCCATAAGTGGGTACATTTTGCCTTGCAGGCTGGTGTTGTGGAGTCACGGCTGGGCAAGATTGTTAATGAATTTTTTTCAGCATCTTTCGTGGCACAATGAAGTCTACCCAATGAGGAGGAAGATTCCTGCTCACTTCCAGCTTGAGTGTATCTTATAATCCATACGTGTGAGGTGTGCAGTGGTAATATTCTTTCATTTATTTCTGGTGGGGCAACCAATAGGAATGGCAGTAGCTTGCATTGTTTTGGACCCTTTGGGACCTCCATGACAAAAAGAAACTACACCTAGTACAAGGATTATTGTTTAATGACCATTGGCTTCTAGGAGCACCCTTATCCAGCCATGCAGAGTACCTCCCATCTAATACATTTTAAAAATCATTATCTAATTGACTTGTAAAATGGGTTTCCATATGCCTTTTCATATATCCTTCATTTTGGTTGACTCACCCCCATCTTTCAGCTCCCCCTGTATCTCCACTTCAAGCTTTCAATGCCTAGCATCTTTCTCCTCGACTTTTATGTCATTTTGTTCTACTGTTACCCCTCCCCTTTAACACACAATCCTTAAGCTTTGAAATTAAAATCCATGTATGAAAGATAACATGTGTCGTCTTTCTGAGTCTAGTTACTTCATTCAATATAATATTCTCCAGTTCCATCAGTTTACTTTCAAATATCATAATTTCATTGTTGTTGACAATTGAATAAAATTCTATTGCATTCTGAAGAAATGCTGAAAATGACTGACCACCTGGCACCCTTTATGCACAGAGCCAGCCTTACTTTCTTCATAGTGTTGATCATACAACCGCATACTTTCTTACATATATGTATTTGAATTTCAGAAATTCAAGTTTCACAAACATCACTTATTTCCTGCATTAAAATGTATACTGAAAGAGTTATGGAGTACTTCTTTATTGTTATTTCATTCTAGATGCTTCTAGTGGTTGACTTACTGATGGTACTAAATAAATACTTATTGGGAGATCCACAAATATAACATTCAAAGTTCTAAGCAACTTATTTAAAGAAACATGGACACCTAAAAATATTTATGTATTCGAGGAATAGAAAGTGAATAAGTCTAGAAATTCTGCACATAAGAGATAAAACCTCCGATCAAGTGTTTGACCTAAGAAATCCTACTCTGGAGCATGCTGGGCTTCTGACAGTGAGATTGAGGAGTATGTCAGACAGCAGCAACAGCAGCTGAAACTCAGAACAGGCAACACTGTCCTCTCCTCCTTCTGCTTTGCTATATCCACATATTTAATAGCAGAGCAAGACAACACAGAGTAGTAGTTCCCTCAGATTTTATCCTGTGTCTTAACTGAGGCACATGCTGTAGGCTTGACACACCAATGAAACCTTTGGCATTTTGGGTTAAATGATGGTTTTCTTTGCTCTTTCAGTGGAAATGTTCCAGGGGCCTGATAGAATTTTTGTTTGTCTGTTTGCTTGTTTTTGAGAAGGGGTCTCTCTGTGGCCACAGCTGGCATGGAACTCACTATGTAAATCAGGCTGGCCTTGATCTCACGCAGCTCCAACTGCCTCTGCTTCCTGAGTGTGTGGATTAAAGGATTAAAATTCCCGTCACTGGGCTGTGACTGGATACTTACAACATGTTCTTAAATACAAGTGAATAGCCGTTTGTTAACAGATAAGTAATATCTCTAAAATAAGAACAGAAAATCTGCAAAGGCATTGAGGTGTCAGGGCTTACTTGATTATAGAAAGAAATCATAAATAGTCTGGCTTTACATAACTAATAGTATGTACTCTTTATAAGAAAAAGCAATTAAAGAACAGAAAGGAAGAGGAGGTGGAAAGACTGTAAGGGCGAGGGGTAGTGGATGACTACAAAGAAACACAGCTTTCCAGATGGCTGGGAGCTTGCTCATATGAACTTACAGTGATGGTGACAGCATATGCAAGACCCATGCAAACTAAAACTGGACAAAAATCCCAGTATAAAACTGGGGGAAATGGTAAAATAACCTCCTTAGTTGAGGAAATATTGGTGACTGATTACTGCTGGGTGAGAGAGAGTTGATCTTCTTTAAAAGAATGATTTAGGCTGACTAGGCTCCAGTGGACTCATACCAAGACATCTGGGGACACAAACTTGAATGGATAGGCCATAAAATATGTGACAAAGCGTATGAGATCTGGTGGTTTCTGACAGGGTGTAGATAGGGAAGTTAGTCTAAATGTGATCAAAATATACTGCATGAAACACAAAAATTCAATTAGAATATATATTAAAAAGAACAGAAAGGGTAGATGGGATGCTAACAACATAACAGGTGTGTCCCTTGATCGATGCTGGCACAAACCCAATCAAAACAAATGTTATTATTGAGAGAAAAGAGTCTCTCCCATTTTGCTGGGCCTCAACTTACAGAGCCAAGTTCAGGACAAGAGGAAGAAAAGGAACCAAACATCACATTCTGAGAGATGTGATGGTTTCTGTAGCTCAGTATGTCAAGAAGTAATTGTGAAGGGTGACCTGTGACCCCTTTGAAGACTCAGCATGCCAAGAAGTTTGTTTTTCCAAAATGGAGTGAAACAAGTGATATTCTCTCAAAAACAGAAAAGTTATGTTTTCTAGAAATTGAAAGTTACACTTAAAAATTTGCAGAAAAATTATTGTTTAGAATTACCAAACAATAAGAAGGAAATTAAACTAATATCTATTATGACAAAAATATTAACAAAACAAGTAGAGTATTGACAAAAAGCAATATTGTACTGATTAGTTTTTCAACTTCACAGAAACTAGAGTCACCTGGGAAGAATGACTCAGTTAAAGATTTTCCTCCATCAGCTTGGCCTGTGGGCATACCTACTTGGCATTTCCTTGATTACTAAGTGATGTCCAGACTCCTATGGGCAGGGCCATTTCTAGGTAGGTGGCCCAGGCTCTAGGAAGCGTAGTTGACCAAGCCTGTGAGCAGCTCCCCTCCATAGCCTCTGCTTTTGCTCCAGATTCCTCCAGATTCTTTCTGTTCCAGTTTCTGCATTGACCTCCCTCAGTGACGGACTATGATGTAGAATACTAAATAAACCCTTTCCTCTCCAGGGGCTTTTGGTCAGTGATTTATGACAGCAACAAAGAAGCAAACTAGGGAGAAATAGATCAGAAGCACAGAATAGAGTGACAAACCAGCCTCCTACATTCCATAACCAGATTTACAAAAAGGAATCATTGAAAAATCACACAGACATATGGAAAAATACAAACTACGATCAGCAACATATCAGGCAAACAAGCATAATTCAAAATCTGTCTTACTATGGAAGCTAAGCAAGCTTCTAAAAGAAATGCACAATTGTAGGCATAAAACTGAGGTAGATAAAGTTTTCTGTAAAAATAAATATGCACATAAGATTGATTCTGTGGGTTTAATTAATACTAAGGACTTTTATTCTTTGAAGACTCTTTGGAAAATTAAAACTCAGAATGGAAAAGTTACTTATAATAAATGTATATTCATATTTAGAATGTCTTATAAATTAATGAGATTTTAAAAGTCTTTCTAAAAGGATGCAAAATGCTTGAATAGGCACTAGGAGAACTGATAAATTGTTGGAGGCCACAGGTCAGAGAATAGCCAGCTTAGCCTGCTTGCCCTTCTCTCTTAGTGCTAGACTCTCGGCCAAGGGCTAGCCAGGATCTTGTCAATTGCAAAGCTCAAGTAAACAACTTGACCTTTAAGCTAGCCCAACCACAACTTCCTTTTTCCTGTTTACAACTGTGTATCATCCATAGAGGAACCTCCTGCAAAGCCCCGCCCTCAGGGTATATAAGGCTTGCTGCCTCTGAATAAAGTCAGTGTGTCATTCTCCTTTCCCCCTACCTAGTGTGTGTGTCTCTCTCTCTGTGTCTGTGTGTGTACTCTTCACTTCAACCTCGACGTCCCTCGCAGAGACTCGGACCCAGGGCCGTGCAGGCGCAGCAATAAATGACTGAAGAACCACCCCCCGAAAATAAACATCATTCCTCAGGAAAATCAAAAGTGTGACCATCCTGGCATATCAATAAATATAAATGAAACAGTAACAATAAATAAACAGTATGAATTGAGGATTATATAAAAAACTGAAACTTTCATGCATTGCTAAATCATGTATAAATTGAAGAATTTTCTTGAAAGACATTTGGTATTAGAAAAGTTGAACCTACCCATTGGATTCCAGCAATTCTAGACCTAGTTATGTGCAAAGAAATAGTTACCATATATTGATAGCCATCAGAAAACACATAGAAGTTTGTTTTAATACCAGTAATATAAGTTGAATATAATCCAAAACTGTGGCATAGAATGAATTCATAAATTATTATATATTTATCAATATAGAATTTTAAATATTTTATAATTACATTAGAATTAATTAGTGAGAATTCAAGCCACACTGTGCAATGTCATTTTGCAGATATTTTGCAAGGCAAAAATGGTCTATGAGGATGGAATTCAGAAACAGCTATTTCCATGTGAGAGGCAGGCTCGTTCAGAAGAGTGAGATGGGGGACATACGGAGTTATAAAGATGTTATATACATTTATTTGGAGTACTTAGGATATCTGGGCACAAATGCTTCACTGGAGAGGACTTAACACACATGATGAAATATATGAGGTCCCGGTAGGGGTTAGGGAAGATGGATGATGGATGGGGAAGGGAGTCTAAATTTGATTAAAAACTCTTATATGAATGTATAAACCTCACTAAAAATAAATAAAAAAGAAGTGAACTGAACATTTAAAGACAAAATAATGAAAAAATTATTTTACAGGTTTATTAACATGGAACAAAGTAACTTGAATCCATTTTCCATAGTAAAATCAAATCAAGCATAAAAATCTAACATATCATAGGTAAATAAAGCACACAGACTTAATCTGAACTTTAAGGTGACTCTATAACTTACATGTGTCAGTGACAAACCAAATAAAAGCAATGATTTTGTGGTGATCATGAGAGAACTGAATCTCCACTGTATCAGTTCATGTCATCACAAACTTGGCAAGCCAAAATCTCCTCAGTTTTGTGTAACATAATTGTGGAGTGGAATTCTGATACAGAATTAAGATAGATGATGTAAATATTCCATCCTCTTCATTACATTTACCTTTGTGACTGCCAATTAGCCAGCTGGTTATGTGTTCAATATGTGTGAATTCCACTATCATGACAATGTGTGGACTTCAGATGTTAATAAATATTACAGATTATTGAATTAAATTACAGCTCTTTACATCTTATTTTAACTGTGACTGTCCTTGGTAGAAGTCATGCTCAATCCCATCACATTTTCAATAGTGTTAAAGAATCAAGAACAGGTCTAGCTAACAGGCACTGTCGGGCTGACAAATTCTACAGTCCCTGGACATAAACAGTACATTGCATGTCTTTCGAAGACTACTCTAAGCAGAGCTAGTTAACAGTTAAATAAAAGAACTGTATGAATAGAACAATTATATCAAACTTCCTGTAATGTTTGTTGTATGAAGTAGAATGGAATAGTATTTTTAATCTTATCACATGAAATTAAATTCAAGGTAGCAATTTTAGTTGCCTGCATATCAAGATAAAAATATAGTGTAATAATGAGTTGTGAGGATTATAAAATGAACATTCTAAAAACTGCTAATTATGAAAAGGCCATTCCTTATATTTTGAATATTTATGCAAAAATACTGATTGACAGCATTAAAACAAGTGATTAATTGTAAATGATATTTATTACAGAATTGCTAGAATTCTTAAACAAGCTGATGTCCTCGGGTTAGTTACCTTCTCTCCTCCCCAAATCCTAGTCATTCATTTGCTGTCATTTCATGCTTGCCCAACTTGTGCCATAATGTGCAAATTATGATATTCTTAAAAGATAAATTTGAATAAAATGAAAGAAAAGGAAACAGACATAGGTCTTTCCGCAGCACTTGAGAGGCATTGGTAGGTGGATGTCTGTGTGATGGAGGCCAGTCTGGTCTACATAGTAAGTTCTAGGCCAGCTGGGGCTACTGGGAGTCTGTCTCCAAACAAACAAAAGATAACAACAACAACAAAAGTAGAGGTGCATTGAGTCCCCAAATTATAAAATATACAACATTTCATAAATGTAACTCCTGTTTTATAATGCTGCATTGCAGTTTGAATGATTCAACGAATCTTGCCTTTTGAAAACTTTTGTTTCCTTCCTTGGTGGGCTTGACTAAGCTGGTTCTCAAACCCCTTGCCAAGCTATAGATAGAGTACACATAATTTGCTTGAAGTCTCCCTGATTATGACTGGTTCCAATGATCATTCTGTTCATCTTGCTGCCCCCGATGTGTGAAGTTTTTATCTTTCCTGTTCACTTTCTGGAGATGATCTCTGGTGTATCTTCTCTCAAGCTATGTGGTCTTGCCCACTGTTGATTAATTGATTTGAACTTCATTCATTCCACATTTTGCTGAAAACTTCTATATGTCACAAAGCTGACACAAAAGTGTAAAACATTTCTGATTTCCTGGAAGGGCTGACATGGCTACTGGTTAGGATGTGTGCTAAGCAATGAGAGAGGCAGGATGGAGCATGGGGTTGTTATGTGCACGTGCTCTTCCACTTGGTCAATGGAATGAATGACAAGAGTCCCAGCTCTAATGTGGTTCTAAACATCAGAGGTTCAGCATACTGCAGTTATTTTCCAAGATGAAGGCACATTCTAGAATCCCTATTTCTTGCTATACCTTACTGAGTCTTGCATTGACATTTCTCCCAAATTCCAAGTTCATTGCTGTGGGGTTGATAGGCATATCAACCAAAACTCCAAGTGGAAAATTTTCACATCCTCATGCATATCCCACTCACCTTCCAGAACATCTACTGAATTTCTTACTCATAGAGAATTGCTCAGTTGAGTCAGTGCTAGATGTTTTGGTTAAAAAGTTGCTTGGCCTTGCAGTGTAGATATCTCCAAAGTTTCTTTCACGAACTTACCAAAGTATTTGTAAGTGATAACTGTATACCCTTATGGTTTGTAAAATGTGATGTTTTGATCTATGTATACAATAGAAAAGATTTGGTGGGTGGGAGAACTGTGGCCTTGCTGGAGGAAGGTGTGGCTTTAGAAGCTATATCTTGCCTTGGCCAATTCCTTTTACTGTTCACTCTGCTTCCTGCCTACCACAATGTGAGACGCCTCTACCACATGTTCCTCCTGCCATGATGTTCTCTTTGCCAAAGGCACAGAATCAACAGAGCAAAAGATCACTGGCTGAAACCTCTGAAACTGGGAGCTAAAGGAAATCTTTCCCTATTGAGTTATGTAAACCAGATATTTTATCATAGCAATGCAAAAGTTGATACACAGACCTCAGTCCATGTGCTCCTTTATGTTTCTCCGATTTTTATTAAAAAAGAAAATAAAGAGATAGTGCATGAAAAAAACACAGCATACACATAGATGACCAGCATAAGAAAAATATTCTTCTAAATCTATATAAATATGATACACATTTAGTACATGAGATAATAATAACCATTAATTAGATATTATAGATCTTATTGTCTTGACAGTATGCAGTATAAAAAAAACTTTGAACCTCACTAGCAAGTAATAAAAGATAACATTAAATTTCTCTTCCATTATTCTCCAGATCTCCATAGCTCCTAATAAATTTACTGTACTCTGGTTCTATGGTTTTAGAAAATTCAGAATTCATGCAATAGAGACTTTAGACTATCTGTTTTTCTGTGTTTGGCACACAGTCTCACAACATGAATTTGATTAAGGAGACTGAATTTCTCCCTAAAGCAGAGTAAGAATTTTAGAAGCTTGGACAAGTCCAACCTTTAATTAGCTTTTTAGAGCTTATGTTTCACTTTCTCTGAACCTCTAAGCCTTGATGGATTTAAAATGTTCTAAAACTTAGTTTTTCTTAGAGTATCAGTTGGAGTTGCTGTATTTATACCTTGTACTGCAAAACAACAAGGAAAGTCTATAACAGCTGCTTCGCAATTTGGCTTGTTCCATCTACTTTCTCATGGCTATGTGTGTTTGTGTGTGTGTTCATGTACATAGGCGTGCATGTGTGTGTGTGCCCATGCACGTGTATGCAGAAGTCAGAAGAGGACATTGGGGTATCTTCCTCTCTCATATATTTCCTAGATATGTGTGTGTGTGTGTGTGTGTGTGCCTGTGTATAATTCTTTTTACTTTAAAGAATTTCATAAAGCACTGTCTTTGCATTTCTGTCCCTCCCAATGCTCGCCTAGTCCTCCCATGCTCCCCTAGGCCATCTCAATTTCTTGCCCACTTCTTTGATTATTATTATTACCTATACATGCATACATTTATAAATACACACACACACACACACACACACACACACATATATATATATATATAATGCACTGCATCCGTTTAGAGGTGGTCTGTGTATTTAGGGCTGTCTAGTTGGGATTAGATAAGCTCCCAGGGAGCTAATCCTTGGAGAAAGCCGATTCTCCCTCCCTTGGCATCTATTGATTTCCTGTATCTCTTCCTCTTGAGATGAGACACAGTGACAGTCTCCCCATCCACTTTGCACTTCAACTGGCTTTGTCATTATGCAGATCTTCTTAGACTACCAAACTGTGGGGGTTTCACTGGTGCATTTTCCCTGTCATATCTAGAATGCATCAGCTGGTGCAGGGGTCTTGTCCCTCTGGCTCTCCGTGGTGCTGTAAACATAACCAAGTGCACATGGCTGGAGCAACCACAGACCCCAGAGGGAAACCTACTTCTATCACTTCCTTACACAGATGAAATTTATTACTGTATTCTAGACACTTACCCTATGTTAACACACAAGTGTAATTCTCACCACTCATCAAAGAAGCTCCTTTTTGCATCAGATGGAGGTTATTACAAAGTTCCACAGCTCGTCAAATGCAGAGAATAAGTGACCACAAGGTGCCCAGCCCTATGTGACGCAGCTACAAGGCAACCTCTACCCACAAGGCTCAGGAGACATCATGAGAAAGGAGAGGGAAGAATTTAAGACCCAGAGAGTCAATTTATGTTTTTAATCAGCTTATAAATTAGTAGGTTTCCATATGGGTTCTTCATAACTTATCTTGAGACAGGGTCTCACTGAACCCGAAGTTTGGTATTTTGAGCTCCCAGATTCTCCCTGTCTCCATCCCACAATCTAGGAATTTCAGGCATGCAGCCATGCCTGGCTTTCCTGGGTGCCGGAGATTTGATGTCAGGTCCTCTTGCTTTCTCAGAAACTGCTGCTGTCCAGTGAGTCATCACCCCAGTGCCATGATCATGTCTTTTAAAACCAGAATGCTGGAACTGATGGGTTTGCTCAGAAGGGAAAAGCACTTACACAAGCTTGGAATCCAAGTCCATTCCTTAGATCAGAACTGCTTCCAGGGAGTGGTTCTCTTACCTCCACACAGTCATACAAAATAATAATAAATAAAATACAATCTATAACCAACATATTGTTATCAATCATATTACAGATAGTTTATATATGCTATAGGAATAGTAACAATGAAATAGATATCACTACTTTCACCATAGTCAATTTATTACAAAGTTTTACAACTAAGAAGCAGTGAAATTCAGATTTATTCAGTCCTCCTCTGTCCTGACACATGTGACTTTAACCATTTCATTATCACTTCAGGGATGAAAGATGCAAGTCAGTGCAGGGGAGGAAAGCAGTCCTGGCTCCTATGCAGATGCCTGGACAAGTATTTCCAGCCACCTCGGCTGGCTATCTTGGCATGACCATGTCAGCAGTTACAAATCTCCTGGAGCTTCTTCCCAGGAGTTCTTGGTGAGGCATCTGTGGAGAGTGATCCCACTACCTCATCTCCCATCTACTTTGTTTCTCTGTAATGTTTGGCAAAAGTGTACCTCCTCCTTGCCCCGGAAGGTCCACAGTTTAACACAGGTCATGGACTCATGACATAGGAGCCACACTCCTGTCATTAACAGAATAATCTCATTCAAACTCCAAATGAACATTAAAGTGTTTCATTTAATGTTTTGTTGTAAACCATCTAATTAGCTGTTAGAGATTCTAAAATGGATGCCAAAGATCACCATAGATCCAACTTTTCATGCCATTCTCCTTTTTACAAAATTATTCTGTGTCTATGAGGCTTTGGAAAGAAACGAGAAGAAGTGTGATCAACAGCATTACCCCATGCATTTGTCTGATTTTAACTCTTCCACAAATGAATGCTTCGTGCTTCGTTTAGGAAATTGACAGCCTAAAACTTAATATGGCTTCATCATCAGCTGATTAGGGTTGATTAAAGAGTTGGAACTTCCTGGCAAGTTGATTAGCTAATAAGAGGAAAGAGAGTACATTATGAATCTCACTGATTCAGTGAAGGAGCGTAGTTTTCGGCATAGTGAATATGTGGGACTGTATGAATATCTACAAACCAGTAAATATGCATGACTTTAAAATTGAAGAATTTTAAGTAATAAAGGCTCAACAATTTCTATTTTGAGTATTAGCCAAAATTAACAGGAAACATGTTAGAAACCAACGTAAATGACAAAATCAAGAAAACGTTTGCCCTTCACTTCAAGAATTCAAAGAAAATATCTGTTTTTTAAAAGCCCTAAATATGCCATGAATAATAGAAAATATGCAGTTATTATGCTAGGAGGTTTTTGCTATGGTAACTAAATACTTTTGCAAAACAACTTAAGGACAGAAATATTTATTTTGCTCCTGGTTTCAATGACCTTGGTCCACTATGGCTGGCTGGATTGTTTGGGGACTGAGGTCATCATCAGAGCAATGGAGGAAGATGCTGTATGCCTCACAGTAGACAGGAGTCAGAGAAAGGAAGGTGCTTGGGCAAGACCTTTCCGAGCAAGCCCCAATGACCTACTTCCTGCAACCAAGCCTCACCTGAAGAAGTTTCCACCACTTCCAGTTTTACCGACACTATCTGAAAACTAAGTCATTAACCTAGAACACTTTGGGGGGAGAATACCTTATATTGAAAGAATAACATTCCCACCTGGTCTCCAAAGGGCTCATGTAAAACTTAAAATACAAAAACTCATTCACTCAGTTTCCAAAAATGGTGGAAGTATTAACAGTTCTAGCATGGTTCAAAAGTCTAACATTTCTTCTGAGGTTCAAGGCAGACTCTCCATGTGAGCTCCTTAAAAGCTCAGGAAATAGTTTGTATATTCCCAATATACAATGAGAGTAAACATTTCCATTCCCCAAAGAGGAACGGTGAGATGAAAAGCGGGGGGGGGGGGGGGGGGGGGGGGGGAGGGGGGGCAGAGCAAGACCATCACCAGGATGAACGGTATGTCCTCTAGCTCCTTGTCCAGCATCTGTAATATTAATTCCAAAGTTCTGGATCGACCAGACCACTGTAACCTTCATGTCCTCTCTCTCGGGCTGGATGTGGCCCCTGCCTGTGACTTTGTCCAGTAGATATTCTACATTTCTGGAGTCTCTGCTGCATCTTGCCTCACCCTCACAGCCTTTGTACAGACTGACTATAGGACTTCAACTGTGTCATTCCCTGACAAGTCCCACTTTGAAATCTGTGTGGAAGCCTCCATAACAACTCAGGAAGACTTTGAAAACTTGAAGTTTGGTGTAGAAAACCCATATGGATACAGGGTTATCAAAACTATAATTTCTGAAGAGATTGGTGCCATTCAAAATAAGCCAAGTGCCTTACAATGGAGACAGTAGAAAGGGTCTTGAGGGCATCAAGTGTCCACCAAGCTCTAAACAGTTTCTTCTTTCCGAGATACACTGGCAGCCATGTTTTAACCAACCCAGCCACAGTTCAGGCAGGTGGATGACCTTGGTGCAATCCACAAGGCTGGTTTTTCAGGCATGCAGAAGACAGTTTCTTTTTTAAAAGCGTCAAATGTTTTTCTTATAAAAATGTATCTATTAGCCTACTAGACAATTGAAATCCTATTATTTCACAATTGTTTGATACAAATGAAAATATTGCAGAAAAATATCGTATCCTACTCAACCACAGTTGTAAGAGACATGACTCCAGAACATCTAATAAGCTACTCAATGCTTATTTAACTTTATAAATTATGAAAAAAAATTTGAGAATTCACATGTCCATACACACCACTAAGCTCACTAATTTGGTGTTACTGCATCTAGTGAGCTATAATATCCAAAAACTGAGTAATGACATATTAAACAGATATTTTCGCATCTGTAAATTTTGTTTCCTCACTCATATATTTGATTTTACTGAATTTTCTTTTCTTCCATTTTGTCAATGGTTTTCTGTTCTTATTAACATATGAATTATAGTTATTTCCAAATTTCTTTCTAAAATGTAGGTCATCTCTGTGTTGATATTTTATCTCTTATCAGCCAATTTCGTAAATGTAGCTAGTGTTTAATTTCTTTGGGTTGTATACTTGTGTTCTAGAATCAGAATTACCTTAATCTAAAGAGTTTGAAAATCCTTTTCCTAAAGATCCAGAGACTATTTTAGACTCAAGAACTACACTGTTGCAGCTAATTCCTGGATGAGAGGGGAGAGGCTACCATGGCAATATGCTAATCCTACACCATGATTATGTTCCTGACAGTTCTTGACCAAAACTGGGGACTAGACGACAGGCCGGAGTCACCACCCATCCTTTAAGGAAGTTGTGCTTTCTTCTAGCAGGCCATTAGATTTAGAGTGATTAACTGTATTCTTGTCAAATTTGACTTCAGGTTTTTTTTAGAGGAGACCCATGGTCATTGTCCTGCTTCCTCTTTGGGTCAGCACTTTTACTAAGGGTGGATCTGTACTCATAGAGCATAGGTGTGCTAGCCAGAGTTTTTGTCCCTGGGACTGTGGGGACCAGACAAACCCCATTTTGTAAAATCCTCCATTATGCTGAGCCTTAAGTTTCATTTCTAGTTAAGTTTCACTTCCAGGGATGAAGCAGCCCCTGTTCTCAGAAAACACTTAGCTAAGTTTTAACTGCAAGACTTTACCTTTAGCAAACATCCCCCTTAGCAAACATCCCCTCTATTGTAACAATGTCACAAGATAAATCTTGAGAAGGGCTGTGAAAGTTGTTGAGTCAGGCATTTTGGACTAACCACCACATAAGCTCGCGAATTATAAGCCAGTCCTTAACTAATTTAGATGAATTCTCCAATCCCCTTAGAGGTTACCTAGCCTCAACCCAAAAATTCCTTTCCTTGCGGTTTTCGTTCTTAAAAGGCCTGCTAGCTAAAGCTTCCGGGTTGCCATTGCTCTGAATGGGAGACCCTAGCAAGTCAGGATGCGGCTTTTTAATAATTCTCATTTTATGTGTATGAGTCCATAGCCTGCATGTGTGTATGTGCACCCATGTTGTACAATGCATACAGAGGTTCAAAGAGGGCATTGGATCCCCTGGAGATGGAGTTATGGATGGTTGGGAGCCACCATGTGGGTGCTGGGAGCCACACAGGGGTCCTCTGAAAGAGCAGCCAGTGCTCTTAACCGTAGAGCCATCTCTCCAGTCCCCAGGATGCGGCTTTTTATTAGCATTGCTCTTAGCATTGTTCTTTTACTATTTACTGTAGCAGTGAAATATGATGCTACCTAGATCATCATACTGGAAACCAAATGCCAGAGGCCAATTGAAAATTATACCACGTCCAGATGTGACTGCCTTCTAATTAGAGAATTAGTGCTTCTTAGCCAAGCAGCCAGACCCCAGATGATTACCTTAATCTACTTAGCTACTGAATTTGAATTACTAACACTTCCTATATACCTAATTTCAACACTTTTTTAATAACACAGCCAGGTAAATCTTTTTACATAATTGGTTGAGTTCATCACGGACTCTTCCACAAGTAATAAACAGACCTTACACATACTCTCCTTAGTACAAAGAAACTATTGAGAGAACCTTCTACAAATTTATTCAAAAGAAATGGACAAATTAATAAAATAAATGGTAAAGTTCTGGCTTGGTTTACTCTTTTAGTGTTTAAAACCTGAGTGGAACACACAGGTATTGATTCCTCATATTTATTTCATTCTGATTTATTGTCATTCTATTAGTAAAACATTCTTAAGTACAATTAGGGGATTATCAGCTGAAAGGAAATCAACCTCCCAACTCATGCACACTAGTTTTTGACTTGATCCGTGTGCATGTTAATTATATGTCTTAGCATATTTAAATTATTTTTGGTACTATTGTATTTATTAGTTGAGCACGTCATATATGTATACAATATATTTTAGCCTATTCACTCCCTACTATGTTCATTCAAGTCCCCTCAGAACCCACCAGCCTGTCTGCTTCCCAACTTCGTGTCCTCCTCCTTGGATTATACTATTGTTATTATTATTACCTCTTGAGTCAAACTGGTGCTGACCATATGCATGTGCCCAGCAGGCACATCCCCAGAGAAAACGACACCCTCCTTCGGCTGCCAATATTTTCTCTTCTAGATGTGCGCACCTCAGTTGCCCCTCCCAGTACATGCTGGAATTTAGGTCTCATGAAGGCACCATGGTGGCTATGAGTTGATGGTCTGTTTCGTCTTATCCATGTCATGTTCTTAGTTTTGGTTGACACATCTCTAGCCCTGCTCTCCCGACTCCCTTGCCCTCATCCCATTTAAACTTTTAACCTGGAGTCATCCCTGTCTGCTCTTTCATGTCATCTGTTACCTATACCCTCTAATTAGAACATTTTTTACTTGGTATGCAAGATCATAGGTCTCCACATAGTTTTTCCAACCCTTTATTTTGGTCAGGCCTTCCTCTACTTTCTCATCTTCTCATCCCCCAGATCCCTGAATGTTTGAAACCCCACACCAGTATCTCAGAGAGGAAGTCAAAGTATCCTTGCTCATAGATGGCATGATTCTATCCATGAGACCCTAGAGACTACACAAAAAATGTTAGAGTCGATAAACACTTTCAGCAAAGTGGCAGCTTACTACATTAACATACAAAACCCAGTATCTTTCCTATATAAAAACGACAGACTGAAAAAAAATTAGGGAAATAACACCACCCACAGTCACTACAAGAAAAGAAAAGAAAATACCTGGGACTAAACCTTACCAAGGAAACAAAATTTTTCTATTTTGAAAACTTTAAGACACCAAAGAAAGAAATTGAGGAAAGCTCTAGAAGATGAAAAGGGCTTCTGTATTCATGGATTAGAAGAATTAATCTTGTGAGAATGGCCACACTACCAAAGAAATCTACAAATTCAATGCAATCCCAGTCAAAATTCCCAGGTGGTTCTTCACAGGCTTAGAATAAACAATCTCAAATTTACATGGAAGTAGAAAATAAATCCAATAATAAACAAATCAAGCTTGAACAAAAAGAATGCTGAAGGGGGTCTCATCATGCCTGATTTCAAATTATACTACGGAGTCATAGTATTAAAAACAGTATGATACTGGTACAAAAACAGAAGTGTAGTTCAGTGAAATAAAATTGAGAACCCGGACTTGAGTCCATGCAAATACAACTACCTGTTTGGTTTTTTTTTTTTTTTTTTTTACAAAGATGTCTAAAATATACATTGAGGTATAATACCCAGAGGACAACACATAGCAATGGTCGAATTAGGAGTCCTTCATTAATAGCTGACGCCCAAAATAACTCTCAATCCCAGGAGAAGCAGAGCAGAGTTTATACAGCTAAAACCACATGCCAGGGGTAAAGCAAAAAACCATAGTTAAATCAGATCACTGTCCTTACACCAGACCCGGGGCAGGTCAATTAACAAAGAGGTTTTAAGGAAACAGTAAGTTTCAATCTCTGCTGGATGAGAGGACAGGCTACCTGGACATGCTGTCTGGCTATTTGAAAGTTTCTCGGTATTGTAGAAACAATGTATTCCCTCAAATTGCCGGCATGAGACCTTCTTCTTGGGACTGTGGTGGGAATGACTGGGCAAAAACACTGGGTAAAGCAAGAGTCAGCTAGAATAAGCTGGAATCACAACCCTGTGGTCTTAGGGCAGAGTCAAAGTGTTAACTCAGTATCTTCAGGTGACAGACAGTGGATTGTACTGGGTTCTCAGGTACATTCATTTGACAGGGGCTAATGGAATGTAATTTTTTCAGAATAGGGTAAAAACCAGTTTAATAGGCAAAAACCAATCATTGGACCCAGGAGAATAAGGACAAGAGGGCTGCTTAGACCTGGAAACAAAGTAGTAAGCTATGGATTATAATCACACCAGCAATGGAACCAGGAACTATTGGACTCTCTCTCCTTTTGTAACAAGTAAGAGGGGGTGTGAAGGAGGGAACAGAGAAGATGTCTCAGATGTTAAAATGAACTGTAGCTCAGACCTGTTGAAGAGACTGGAGATACTTTAAGAGAGACTTGATCACTAATTTCTCAGAATGGGGTCCCTTAATCTAGGTAGTAGAGGCAATGGCTTTCTGAACATCATCTCATAAGAGATGAAATCCGTGTTACAGGCAATACATGTAACCCGGAGGAGGAAGGCTAGGGAGGAGGTTGGGCCACTTTTCACAGGTTTCTATGATTAATTTAGCATTATCTGAGCCAATTGACAGAGGCAGCCCAGACCTAGGGATTATTTTATTTGGGAAGCTTTTTTTTACCATCATGAAGGGAAAACCTCCATTCAATGAGAGAATGTATTCACCAAACCAGAAAGTAGTTCAGGCAGTTTGTTGGCACCCAGGAGGGTCATCTGACAAAGCTGGTCTACACGGAGGCATCCAAGACTGCATGGAAGATGATTCTGAAGTCTGTCAGCCTCCATCATCCCATTGGGGTCCCTTTTCATTGCCTTGGAGCATTAGTGGCTCAACAGGGAGTTGCCTAGTACCTAGTTCCATGGACGTGTCAGAGTCCTCTTCCCCTGTAGATAACAGTATGGACATGAAAGGGTGACAAAGGCACAGTTGCTGTCTGTGAGGGTGTTCACCCATACACCCTTTCCCTATGTAGATAGAGCCTGGGTGAGGGTGAGCAGTTCGGTATTTTGTGTGAAGGTTTCCTGGGGCAAGGCTTGGGCCCAGACAAGCCATTAGGTAGTCATAGTGGCTCTGGCCTTTTGTGTCCCCTCTTGTCATAAAACTTCTTTCAACCACGAATAAGTTGGCATGCGCCTCAGATAAGGGGGTTTTCTTGAAAGTCCAGGCAACTGATCTGGGAGTTGTCCAGCAGATCCCCACAGTCATGTAGAGACACCTCTGGGTTATTATCAGGCATCGGTGTTGCCAAGTTGAGGCTCTGAATGACTGAGGTGAGACAGCACCTTTAAAACATGGTGTTGACTGGGCTTTAAAAGGTGAACCTGTGTTAAGAACACTTGCTGCTTTTACAGAGGACCCAAATTCAGTTCCTAGTACCCAAGTCAGGTGGCTCACAATTGCTCGTATCTCCAGCCCCAGAAGCACTATCTGATACCCTCTTCTGGCCTCTGAGGGTACATGCACTCAAGTGCACATACACACAGATGCACACACATTAATAAAAATAAAATAAACCTTTTAATAGTTCTAGGAAACCTGGATTCCAACATGTAGAAACATTAAGCTGGATCTTTACTTTTTACCCGAAACAAAACTGTACTCCAAATTGATCAAGGGGCTAAACATAAGATCTATTACTCTGAATCTGTGAAAGGAAAAGGATGGATTATGCTTCACCTTATATGCACAAGTAAGGGCTGTGTAAATAAGACTCCTGTACTACAGGAAGACCAACAATTGACACATGGGACTTTGAAAGTTAAAAGCTCCTGTACAACAAAGTAAACTCACTCAAGTGAAGAGATAGACACAGAATGGAAGAGAAAATCTTTGCCACCTGCACATCCAACAGAAGATTAGTGTCTAGAATACATAGCAACTCAAAACATCTCAGCACAAAGGGAAAAAAAAAACAATTAAAATATAGGCTAAGGTACTAAATGGAAAGTTCTCCAAAGAAAAAATACAAATTGTCAGTAAAGACCTTCAAAAACTTCCAACATCTTCAGCTAGCAGGGAAATTTTGCAGATTAAAACTACCTTATGATTCCATCTCACCTCAGTCCCAATGGCCATCATCAGGAATACAAATGACAAATGCTGGTGTGCTTGTGGGAAAGGGGACAACCTTAGACGATGTTCATAGGAGTAGAAACTGGTGAAGCCACTTTGGAAATCAGTCTGAAGTTTTCCCAAACAGAAGCAGAACTGCCAAGTGACCCACCTACTCCATCCCTGTGCCTTTGCATCAGACCTCAGAGATGTGAACATCCAGGCTCATTGCTGCCCTATTCGCAATAGTAGGAAATTCAATCAATCTAGAGTCCATCAACTTATGAACAGATGAGGACAATGCGGTACATACACACAGCAAAATATCACTCAGCTGGAAAGAAAAATGAAATCTGTGGTAATGGATGGAGCTAGAAAATAATTATACTGAGTGAGATCACCCAGGCTCAGGAAGACAAATGCCTCAAGTTCTCTCTCACATGTGGATCCTTTGAAGGTTTTGTTTTGTATGCTTATCATGGACTAAACGTGGAAACCAGTTAATAAGAAAGGGTCCTTGGGTCAGATCCATTAAGGAATAGAAGATAGCAGAATATCAGTAATTGATTGCTCAAGTTTCTGACAGTGTTGGAGGATCTGGTGGTGGTAAAACGTCCCCCACTGGCTCACATATTTGAACACTTGGCTCCCAGTCTGTCATGCTGTTTGCAGAGGTTTAGGAGGTGCGGCCTTGCTGGAGGTGGCATGTCACTGGGTGTGGGCTTGGAGAGTGCCTAGCCTAGATCTAATTACAGTTTTTCTTGCTACTTCCTGGATGTGCTTGAAGGTGTGAGCTCTCAGCTCTCTGCTCCAGCAGCCTTGTATCATGCCTCCATTGACATTACAGACTCTCTAGAAATATAAGCCCAAATAAATACTTTCTTGAATAACACTTTCTTCTCTTGGTCATGGAGTTTTAGCACAACAACAGGAAATCAACCAATCTAGGTGTTTATAAAAACAACAAAAAAGTAACTTTGGAATAAATCAGTCATTTGGAGCTACAGTGGAAGGGCCTGCAAAATCAATCTTCAGCTTTGCTTAGCTATTGGTCCATGGGAGGAAGTTGTGGTAGCCTGAGATGTGTATCCTGAAGACCCCTATCTCACGCATTCTGTTGCAGTTTCTGAGGCAATCTGCTTGAGCTTTGGCTGAAAACCTGTCCTTTTCTACTGATCTATTTTCTTTTAATTTATTTATCTCTTTGTTTTTCAGAATACAGAAGAAAATATTCTCTCTAGTTGTTCCGGTGAATTAAATAAATTACTTAATGCCATGAGTATGGAATAAAATAATGAGTGCATTTAATTTTTTTTACTAGCTATGTCTATAGAACCTGAGAAGCATAAATTTAAAATAAACTAATAAGAGGGCAGAGATAAGTAAGGCATGATGGATCACACCTATAATCTCAGCACTTGGGAGGCAGAAGCAAGTGCATCTCTGACAGATGGAGGCCAGTCTGGGTTACTGTGTCTCAGATCTCAGCAGAGAAGCTTCTTTATGCAGCAGATGGTGATTAACAGAGAGAACCACAACTGGTCAAGATGAAGGGACTACGATCTCAGACTGCTTATCCTGGACCCCTGGATCATTGCAGACGAGGGGGTAGAAAGCTTTTAAGAGACAAAGGTGGTGAACGACGCCATGGAAACAGGGTTAATCACACAGCTGGTGTTAACTCACATGAACTCACAGCAATGATAAGTCTCATATCAGCTAAAGTCAGAAAAAGTCCACGGATGTGGAGATATGGACAAGAAATCAGAATCCATGGGGCTCAGGTTAAGGCCCTGGCTGCGTTTGCAGAGGACCCAGGTTCAATTTCCAGCACCCACATGGCAGCTGACAACTGTCTTCCAGTTCCAGGAAAATACAGCACCAACTATGACCTCCTCAGGCTTTGCATGGCATTGGTGCACTTAAACACACAGGCAGTACACTCATACACATAAAATAAAAATAATTTAAAAAATTAAAGAAAAAGAAACCCCAACCCTACTTTTGGAACTACTGGAAACTAATCACTGCTGGGAGGGGGAGAATCAGTCTTGTTTAAGGTAAGACTCCTGGAAGGTTGACCAGGCTTTAGTTAATGGACCCACACCTAAGGGGCATTCAGGACACAGGTTTGAATCTATAGGCCTTAACGTGATATATATACATGTATGTAATATAGTATATGAAGGTGGACAGAGAAAGTCGGGGACTTCAAATACAGGAGTATACGTATATGTGATCAGAAGATATTGTAAGAAATTCTTTAAAATTCAATAAAAATGATGATGATGTTATCATATATATTTTTCATAATCTTGAGCACATTGACTAACTCTAAATTCATTAACTGACCTTTTCAGTTGCCGCATATTTCTATTTACCTGGTGAATTTTTAAAGTTACAGATTTTAAAATGTTTCTAAACTCTGAGAATACATTTATTACTTGAAAATACCAGCTAAGATGTTAAAATCGATGTGATATTTAGAGGAATTTTTAAGCATAAAGGAAAAAAATTTGAAAAATTAGATTCAGAAAAATATTCATTATCATAGCCTACCTTTACCAAAAGTAAATAATTTACTTTTTCTCTCATTTATAGACTAAAGATTATTTACCATATCAAATATGTCTGTCTGAAAAAGATATATTTATAGCTGCATACTCATCTTTAATTCTTTTAACAGCAATTTATGGTTTTAAAAAAGGAAAATTAATATTTTGGGCAACATTTCAATAATGGATTGTTTTCAAGCATCCATGACTTTGCTTTCTATTCAGATATAAGACAACGTTAAGCAACTGGTTTGTGTATCTTTCAAGTCTCTATGCCTTATAAAAGGCCTGACTTCAACAGGAAGAATATTCTAAGTTTTATGTGGCTCTAATGTCTGTTTTCTCTTCTAATACCAATTTCTTTTTCATTCTTAGTGGCAAAAATACATTGTTTCCTCCAGATATAATTGTTTGGAAGTAACTAAATTATCTCCAGACATGTATGAGAAGCTGAGTATTAATGGAAGTAGATGAATGACACTTAGGTTCATCTTCATATTAATGACTTATACCTGTATGCAAATTGAGATTCTTCCACATGCAAATCACCATGCTATTGGTGGTCTTTATGGTGTTTTGTGGGATAAATGAAGAGTCTAGACTTGAGTGAGTCAGTAGCCTTCTCAGTGCTCTTCATACTGTCTGGAAGATTGTTAACTGAATATTCAGATACAGAATTTTACTCACTCCCATTCTGAGGTGATGTTATGGATCGATACAATCAGAACTATTCAAGAAAACAGTTTTTTTTGTATTATTTTACTGCAAATAAGACTCTGTTACAAGGGTCAAAACACAATGGAATTTTCTGGAACAACAAATCAGCAAGAGAGCCACAACAGAAGCCTCTCATTTATACAGACAGGCAGTAAATGGGCCTCCTCCCCAGACTGACTCACAAGCTTCAGCTTCTTCTTGGTGAAGAAGCCAAGGACTTTTAAGGAAAGAACTACAGAACTAAAGAGACAGAACACAAGGACCAGTTGGCTGGTTGGCTTGTGCCTCCTTGCGATGGCATGAGGCCTCGTTTTAGGATATTACAACTTGTGTCTGGTTTCAAGAGATCCTTTCGGTTCCAAAAAAAACCACCCTTTGAAGGTATGTGAAATCTAGTTGTCCATTCATCTATTAAAGTGTGTGTTGGACACTGTAAGGAAATTCCTGTGCAGTGGTCCAGTATGTTGAATAAGGTTCTTGGTTTTGGTTTCTGGCATTTTCACAGAGGGAAGGGTGAGTTTATTCAAACATTGATTACTCTTTAATTCATCCTTGTACAAAACGATGTTTTATCATATTCAATAAAAATGACAAATCTATTCTAAATAGAGATATTTATACTAATGTCACAAAAACATTTCTCATAACTAATGACCAATGATAAATGAATGAAAACATAAACAGCAGGCAATTATCAGAAACTCAGCACGGAGAAGTCAGAACAGCTTGAAGAGGCCCAGGACCCTGACCTGGGAGTTGCACTGCCTTGCACTTTACAGAGGTGTAAGTGGATCAGCCATGGAAGGAATTTCAGGAAGGGTGGTCCAGACCCCTGAGACCCAAGGCAGCTTTCCTCTCACTCACTCTCATAATGGCTACCTAAAACTCTAAATTACTTGAAACATGCTTTAGGCCTTTGGATATTCTATGGCTGGATTTCAAGTATGCTTGATGTGCTGGTTAAGAATGTTTTCAGGGACTGAAGATGGAGCTCCATGGCAGGGCACTTGCATAACAGGTACGAGGTCATGGGTTTACTCCCAAGCACTATATAATACATGAGTTAATGAACAAATAATAGCAAAAGATGGGGAATTGGATGCAACTGGAGATCGTCATATTAAACTAAGGTAGTCAAATTCAGGATGACAAATATCACATTTTCTCTCACCTGTAGACCCTAGATTTGATATGCATAAATAAAATCATATATGCATCTAGGACATGCATGTAGAAGTAAGATTAGGGGAATTCATGGGACTAAGAAGAGGAAAAGGTAGGCAAAAATAGATGGAGTGGAGTGGCCACAGTACATATTGAACAAAAATGTTTTATAAAACCCATCACTTTGCACAATGAATGTATATTACTGGAACAAGGGGACAATGTATATTAATGAACAAGGGAACCAAAGGAATAAAGTCACACAGTATGTTACTTATGTATCAAAAGGAAGTCCATAATTTACATGATTTGGGAAGAATCCACAACTCATGTCTAGGTAAGCTAGTAAGTTGTGAGACATATTACCACAAATTAAATGAATTTGTAATGTGTGGTAGGTATTGAGCAGGGGTAAATTAAATAGACAGCATTATTGCTAAATAAAAGTTTGTAAAGGTGATAGTGTTTTCATTCATTCCCAGATATTCATAATACAGTCACCATGGATGGGATTCTTAATACTCTCCAGATAATAAATTAGTTACCCCATTCAAGTAGCCATTATCAACAGATGCTGGTTGCATTATGGTCACCGTCTACTGAAGCAATACAAATAAGATTCATAGCTACTAACAAAGATACTACTGAGCTGCCACTAACTGGCCAGGGACACTTGTGCCCAACACATCTACTGTTTGCTCAGCGCCTTTACAAACATTAACTCAGGTCTTCAAAACCACTCTGGAGACAAGGCACATGGAAGCAAGTAATGTGAACCTCCTTCCAACCTTGCATCCCATCCTAAATACGACCATCTACTTCACCTGATTTGTCCTGCTCATAACGGTTTGTTTGAAGTTGATTTAATAAAATTTAACTTTTCCCCATGACTGCTAACCTTAGAACAGTTCCTTGAGAAGATCTGCTGATTCCTTCACTGATGGATGAGGAATCTTTTCACATATTCTATCATGAATAGTTTAATTTTAAGAACTATCATGTATAGTTCTTAAAATTAGTTAGAATATTATGAAAAATTATTACCATTTGTTTCTATTGGAAGCAAAATACGGTACAGTCCACTCTCTCTAGAATATAATTTAACAGTGGATGAAAGTTTTTCAGTTGTCCATATAACTTTGAGTTATGTGGTCAATATCTCCTATTCAATTTTAAGGTACTGTATTCAAACTATAAGGAATAAGGTTAAAGTTGTTATTTGTGATATATAACAATAATAGCAAATTTTTGATTATTTTTTTAGCAGAAAATTACCCAAAATCATTTAAAATTGTATAAGGTAGATTTCTTCTTTGGGGACATGAGAGACATTCAAACCATATCTCAGTTTCTTGAATTCTTTGTTTCAATATTGCTTAGACTCAATAAATATCTTGCAGCAATTGTGATGGTACAGTAGTACCCATATTCTTGTCAATTTTAAATATGCCTTTTCTGAAATAAAGAGGAACTTTGCAGTTTTCCTAAACCACAGCAATAGTGACTGTTATAATTAACTGTTCTTAGTCTTGTTGCACACAATCAGCCTAAAAAAATCATAAGCATGTGTCAACAACTCGCTTTTTATATTTCTTAGGACTAAATTTCGCAACTTGAATCTCCTGTGGTCTGATGTATTGCCACCTATTACACATATAAACACCTTAAACATTCTTTTAGTTGACTGAACTACCAATTTGAGGATATTTACAACATTTCATTAGAGAATTGAATGATATCTGTTGTTAATAATAGTCACTGATTCTTCAAATGTCATTCACAATGACACTAAGACCACAGAGGCTCAAGGCATGCACTTTGTAATGAAACAGGGTCTGTAAGCCATGAATTGCGCCCCTTATGGCAGCCGCTGTGCTAGACTTCAGGACTTGTGGAGGCTCAGCTGGGTTGACTGCATCGGGAGCCTGGAACAGCTAAGGACTGGGCCCCAAACAGCAGGAACTAGAACAAGCTCAGCAAGCTTTCCTTCTCTTTCTTTTACTTTTTACTGGAGGGAAGACTATTAGGGTTATGGTTCCAGAGGGATAAACGTCCATCATGGCAGTGGAGGAATGGCTGGAGAAAGCCAGAGCAGAAGCTGAAAATGCACATTTTCAAACAGGCACATGTAGTAGAGAGAGAGACTGGAAGTGGCCAGACTGTGAACTCTCAGCTGAGACTGAGACAGGGAATCTAAACTGAGTAAGAAAGGCAACGCAATCCCTTGTCTCGCACTGCAACTGTGTTCAGAAGACCGGCCTAGACTGCAGCACCATCCCCTTCCGTAAACACAGTGACCACTGGCGTTCCCACTGGTGCTGTATTGTCAGGCGGGCCCTTGTCAAGTAGGTGAGACATCCCTCTGCCTGGCCTGCAGTTAAATTCACCCAAAAGTAGTAAAGGTCAGAAATGATGCAGAGCCCTGATGCTCCTCAGTGCAAGCTCATCCACTAAAATCTATTCATCCTTTCCAGAGTCCCTCATTTAAGATTAGCTCTTCCTCACACAACAGTAATCAGATGCCAATATTTCCTAGCAAAGGTTGGGGTCTGCAGCCTATTTCCACAGTTCCATGCTGGGTTTTTGTCTGCTTGAGTTTGCATGGGTCCTGACCATGCCAAAACCATTGCTGCAGGTTGATAAGAGGAAGGTCCCGGGAGCTTGTAGGAGTCTATTTCCCTACAGTCACACACCTCCTCACTGACTCTTACAATCTTTCTGCCCCATCGTCCGTAATGGACCTTCAGCCTGGGTGAGTGAAGCTTAATATAGGTGTCCTGTCTCCTAATCTCCATGCTTTGGCCATTTGTGGCGTATTGTATTTCTGACTCTCTGTTGTGTGAGGAAGCTTCATTGATGAGACCTGAGAGATTCAATATTGTCCTCTTTACCCTTTGTTATAGGTTATATTGTGTTAGGTTTAGGTGTAGAGATTATATTATATACATAACTGCTTAGGCTTGGGCAATTCACAGACAATGTCTGTGTATGATGAGTTGTGGTACACTGTAATAGTCTCTATCTGGTACAAAACAAGCTTCTTTGATGAGTGGTGACTGGGATACATATTTTGCATTTAGTAAAAAGTTCATTAGTATGGGGATGTGACAGTATTTGGGGATTTCTTTAAGATCTGTGACCGTTTCAGCCATGTGTATTTGGTTATGGTTAAAGTACCACACATGAGTTTCCTCCCATTGAGTGGGCTTTAAGACCAATTAGTTAGCCCTTGATTGTCCCCAAGATAAAATTGTCACTACTCCGTCAGTATCTTATGCTTTGCCAGGCATTAATGTGGTTATTTGGTCATGAAGCTAATGCTGGGTCATCCATTGCTGTTCTCCCTTAGCAGCTTTCATAACACTCTCCAGAGCTATGAGAGATAGCCTTCAGGGTAAATAGCTTCCAGTTCAGTTCCAGCTTCATTGCTCCCAATCAGTCTCGGAAGTATGTCCTGTCTTTAGCAACAGGGTCTTACCTTGAAGATCTGGGAGGCGATCAAGGGCTATGGCAATAGCCTGTGTAATTTTGGGAGTCTTTTGAACCATCCTGGCCAACAACTCAAAGGAAGATTTCCCTGGTCTGTCACTCTTTCTTGCTTTGTAGCCTTCAGCTATGCATATAGACTTATGTAGAGATACTGTATATGTCATTTGCCATTAGGTTGTTAGACTAATATAATTCCCTCTGGTGTTTATACTAGCAAGTTATTATTTATCTCTTCTCTCTCTCTCTCTCTCTCTCTCTCTCTCTCTCTCTCTCTCTCTTCGATGCCTCCCCATTTAAAGTGGCTCCATTTTCCCCATTTCTCCTTGATAATACCAGTCTCCTATGATTCCACTTCTCTTGAACTCTTTCTTTCCATTTATCCTCATAGTTCTTTGTATAACTCAGTTTCTAGTTCCAACCATTTACCTGCAAATGTCATGATTTCATCTTTTTACTGCTGAGTAGAACTCCACAGTGTAGAAATGTACCACATTTTCATTATCCAGTCGTCAGTTGAGGGACACAGGTATTTTTGATGAAGTGAAGTCTGACTGTGCTTGTATACTTAGTGTAGCTTAGTTGTTTTTCTATTGGGAACAAAAAGCTGGTTGGTGAAGGCTTCAGGTTCTCCCTTTTGAGTTCATATTGGAGGGATTGGATGGCTATAGAACAGCTGCTCTGTACTTCCCAAAGAGGCACAAGCTAGGGGAGATCAGAGCCTCTGAGGCTCTCTCCTAAGGTCTGGGCCCCTCTAGCCAGCAGGGACAGCAGAATTTGGGAATATTGATAGGCAGAGTGTGGGGAAAAATGTCTCTCAACACAACCCCTTCTGTTACTGAGCTGGAACTTGTTTCCTGCATATCCTGTTTTGTTCAACTCAGTTCTCAGAATTGTTTATCAGACTGAGCCCAGGCAGTTCCACCTCACAGGCTGAGAACGCCCTGACCCTATCTTGAACCCCAGACCTCATCCTTGAGTTCCTTCTTGCCAACTTCCTCCTTCTTATGCTAGGGGGTATAGAAGAGAGTGAGAGAAAAAGAATAAAGAGCCTTTTCTCCATCCTGACCAAGAGTGTACTGTGTCTTTCTTAATCCCAACGTCCCTCGCAGACTCAGACCCAGGGCCATGCAGGCACGGCAATTGGAGTTTCCACCGAGACCTAAAAATGGGGTAAGCGGACGGGGTCGTCCCTAGGCCGGCAGGGACGTATTGGGGTATTTACTACAGGATAAAATGGGCAATAAGCCAGGTAAAGCACAACTGCAGCATCAGCTTAAATGGCTCCTAGAGGAGCAGGGAACAGCAGTTAAGACCAGAACTCTTGATAAATTTTTAGATTCCATTGAAGACGCAAGCCCTTGGTTTATATCTACAAGTGATTTACATATTTCTGATTCGAAGGAGGTGTGTCGGGACCTTCAAAGATTGTTGGATAAAGGGGGCTCAGATTCCTTTCCCCTTTCTACCTTTTCCCTTTGGAGGCTTGTTAAAGACACCCTCCTCACTGATAAGGTCCGCTTGAAATAGCTGGACCAGGAGGCCAAATCGGTTTTTTCAGAAATTCAAGAAACCGAAACTAAAGAATCCCTCCATTCGGACCAGAGTGATGATGAAGTTTCCTCTGAATTACTGTTAGGGGAGAGGGGTGCTTGGGCCATCCCTGACCTTAAGCCATCTTCCCCCAGGAGAGAGAAGGAAGGGTCAGATCTGGGTCCCGATAGGGGTAGAATGCACAATCGCCTATACCCCTCTCTTTCAAATCGGAGGACTCAGAGGAGGAATGCCTAGAGGAAGAAATAGCCATTTTAGAAAAGAAACTAAAAGCTGCTCGTGTGAGAGCAGGCAAGGGGAGAAACCATCCCCCTATTCCTACTCGGAAGAAGGTTCCATCACTTCCATTAGCTCTCCTCCATATCCTGAAGGTTTTGGAGAAAAAAAAGGCCTGGCTCCACCATCCCCCTTTGACAGGAATGATGGGATGCCAGCGGGGTGGGGGGGTTCAGTTTCGCCCTCTTGTCGCTCAGTTTTGCCCTCTTGTCACTCCGGTGGAAGAGATCCCGGACCCACAAAATCCAAATCAGGTTATTCAGCGACATAAGCCTTTAGCTTTTAAAGATACAAAGCAATTAAAGGATGCTGCCTTGAATTATGGAACCCAGGCCCCCTTTACTGTCTCCCTACTCGAGTCCTTTGGTCCACTTAATCTTACGCCTAGTGACTGGCAGCAGCTTTGTCGTGCTGCGTTATCGGGCGGTGATTTCTTGGTATGGAGAGGAGAGTTTAAGAAAAGTGTTCTCAAACTGATCAATTAAATACTCAGGCTGGACAACCCCAGAGAAATTTAGAAATGCTAACCAGGACGGGACAACATATAGCCCTTGCTCAACAGATACAGTATGATGTGGCAGTTTGTTCTCAAATCGCCACAGCAGCTACTGCCGCATGGAGAGCTCTCCCGAATAAGGAAGGAGGAGACCAATTGTCTAAAATCCTCCAGGGGCCGTCCGAGCCCTTTCATGATTTTGTAAATCGTCTTCTGCAATTGGCGGAATGCCTGTTTGGAGGGATAGTGCCTACAATGCCCATAGTTAAACAACTTGCTTTTGAGAATGCTAATAAATATTGCAAGGACACCCTCCGCTCTCATAAGCATAAGAATCTTAATGATTACATTAAAATATGTAGGGAAATAGATTCTAACTTTATACAAGGCCAAGTTTTGGCTGCGGCTCTTAGAGAATCAGAGACCCATGGAGCCCCTAGAGGCCCTCCCAAAAGTAAGCATTGTTTTGAATGTGGGGAATTCAGACATTTTCGTAAAGAATGCCCAAAGAATAAACAGGGACCCCAGCAGGGGGGTCTCCGAAGGCGTGGCTTATGCCCTCGATGCCAACGTGGGTATCACTGGGCCAATGATTGTCATTCCAAAACTGATGCACAGGGCAATCCACTTCCTGCCCAGCAACCGGCGCAACAGTTGGGAAACTGGATTTGGGCCCAGCCCCAGGGCCCCAGAACCAATGTGTATGGGGCAATGACTCCCTCCGCAGGCAGCGGGCAGATCTGCATTGTCCCTCAGAGCAACCCCTTTACCTCACAGACCTCCTCAGATCCACCCCAGGGAGCCAGGATTGGACCTCTGTCCCTCCACCAGAACAATTTTGACACCTGAAATGGGAGTTCAAGCACTGCCTACAGGGATCCAAAGACCCCTTCCCCCTGGCACTATAGGTCTTATTCTTGGTCGCTCTAGTACTATTCTGCGGGGCATCCAAGTACATCCAGGAATAGTGGATTTGGATAGCCAAGGGGAAATTAAAATATTAGTTTCTGTGGCTCATGGGATAGTTGCCATACCTGAGGGTGAGCGTGTTGCCCAATTAATTTTGCTCCCGGGGGCCCCACTCTAGACTAGGTCTCTCCGCCAAGAGCGCGGAGATCAAGGCTTTGGGTCATTGGGCTGTGGTCTTTTGGACGGCTGCCATGACAGACCACCCTCAGCTTCTCCTACACATAGAAGATAGGCCCTTTAGAGGAATTTTAGATATTGGGGCAGATGTTTCAGTATTGTCTGATACCTTTTGGCCCGATGCTTGGCCCCGGGAGACTGCCCCCACCACTCTTCAAGGCATAGGACAGGCTAGACCCCAAAAGAGCCTTAAAATTCTTAAATGACGAGATAATGAGGGACATTCTGGCTACTTCCAGCCCTATGTACTAAAAAATCTCCCCACAAATCTTTGGGGCAGGAACTTATTAAAAGAAATGGGTGTTGTCCTTACTACCCTTCCAGATGCCACATCCAATAAGGCATCCAAAATGATGCAAGGCTGGGGATGGCGGCCGGGGATGGGACTGGGTAAATGGACCCAAGGAGAGATTCAACCGGTCTCTGCCACCCTCCAGGATACTTGTACTCCTGGGGATGGAACAGCTAGGGCATTTTTATTGAGGGTCACTGTTCAACCACCTGCCCCTATACCCATAACGTGGCTCTCTAATGATCCTGTATGGGTGGAGCAGTGGCCCTTGCCCAAGGAAAAACTGCAGGTGGCTCATGCCCTTGTTCAACAACAATTGTTAGCAGGACATATTATTCCCTCTACATCACCATGGAATATGCCCATTTTTGTTATAAAAAAAAATCATCTGGAAAATGGAGGCTTCTTCAAGATTTGCGAGCAATCAATGCCAGCATGTAGCCCATGGGTGCCCTTCAGTCAGGGTTGCCCACCCCAGTAGCTATACCTAAGGACTGGCATCTAGTGTTGATTAATCTTAAGGATTGTTTTTTCTCTATTCCCCTACATCTGGGAGATAGTCCCAGATTTGCCTTTAGTCTCCCATCTCTTAATTTTCAGGAACCCGCACTTCGTTTTCAATGGGTAGTGCTTCCTCAAGGCATGGCCAATAGTCCCACCATTTGCCAGGCTTATGTTGCTGCAGCATTGGATCCCATTAGACGGGAGTTTCCCACACTTTATTTGGTACATTATATGGATGATATGTTATTGGCTGCCTCTACTAGGATTTTAGTTTTGCAAGCTTTTACAAAGCTACAATTATATTTAAAACAAAATGGCCTTATTTTAGCCCTTGAGAAGGTACAAACCCAATTCCCCCATAATTATTTGGGCCATGTTATTCAACCAACCGGGGTGAGACCTCAAAAATTATGTATAGATACATCACATATTAAGACTTTACATGATTGGCAAAGATTTTTGGGCAATGTGCAGTGGATCCACCCTTCCCTTTCCATTAAAACAGGTGATTTAAAACCACTGTATGATCTTCTTCCCAGGGATCCTGATTCTACTTCCTTATGTGTTCTTTCCCCTTCAGCCAGGGCAGCCCTTAAGTTATTATTCCAGAGCTTAGAAAAGGCACAGGTGCAACAGGTTGATTATACTAAACCCTTGAAGTTGGCAGTTTTTTCCTCACAATTTGCACCTACTGCAGTGTTTTGGCAGTCTGGACCCATTTATTGGGTGCATTTATCAGCCTCCCCCAAAAAGATTGTTGTGCCATATTATGAGCTTGTTTTGGATTTGTTATGGAAGGCTCATAAACTTAGCCTTCAAATGTTTGGAAAGTTACCTGATAAAATTTTTGTGCCTTATAACAAGGAAAAATTACAACATTTACAAAACAACTGTGATGGATGGACCTTATTTGTAACCACTACGGGGGCCGTTTTTGATTGCCATTATCCCTCCAGCCCCCTCTTTTCTTTCTTTAAGAGACATCCTGTAATTTTTACCACTATTGTAAAGGACTATCCCCTGCTTCAGGTTTGTACAGTTTTTACTGATGGCTCCTCTAAAGGGTATGCAGTTGTTTTTTATTCACAGGGAAGTTTTTGGGTGCCTGTAAATGGATTGTCAGCTCAGGGGGCTGAACTTACAGCCTGTTTGCTTGCATTTCAATTATTTAAGGATGAATCTTTTAATTTATATACTGATAGTATGTATGTTTCACAAATAGTTAAACCCTTGGAAACAGCTTCATGCATTTCACCTTCTTCTAAAGTTCAAGGTTTGTTAGTACAGTTACAACAGATGTTATGGAAACGGGTTCATCCTTCATTTATTGGATTTATTTGTGCCCATACTGGCTTGCCCAGACCTCTTTCCCAGGGAAATACTGGGCAGATGCCTTTACTAAGCACCTTGTTGCCTCAGTAAAAGAGAAGACCGTAGATTTCCATAATAGATATCATCTTAATGCACAGTCCCTTTGTCATCACACTGGGTGCTCTAAAGTTTTGGCCACCCATATTACCTCTCAATGTCCGGATTGCTCCCCATTTCATACTGTTTGAAATGAGGGAGTTAATCCCCGGGGGCTTAAGCCAAATCATATTTGGCAAATGGATATTACCCACTTGAAAGAGGCTAAAAAAAATTATGCATGTATCTGTGGATTCCTTTTCAAAGGTAATTTTTGCTTCTCTCCATTCTGGTGAACACATTAAGGATGCTATTTCCCATTGCCTTTGCTTATATGGGAATTCCCACTGTACTTAAAACAAATAATGGGCCAGCCTATAGTAGCCAAAAATTTGCTGCCTTTTGTCAAGATTATGATATATTACATAAATTTGACATTCCATATAATCCAACCAACCAAGCCATTGTTGAAAGGACACATTCCGTCCTTAAACAATATTTTCATAAGATAAAAAAGGGGGAATATATATTATCTCCCAATACACAACTTTCCAGGATTCTTTTTATTTGACTTTTTAAGCATAGATAAAACAGGGCGCTCTGCTATGGAGCGACATTGGAATAAGAGTACTCAACAGCTTGGATGGGTGAGATAGAAAGATGTAATGATGGGCCACTGGCAGAAGCCGACTCCCCTTCTAGCAAGGGTCCGTGGAGCAGTGTGTGTTTTTCCACCAGGAGTGGATAAACCTATCTGGGTCCCCGAGAGACATGTTTGGCCTGTGGACGGCAACGGCGGGGATTCTCCTGCTCTTCCCGACCCCAATCTCTGCGACAGCAGGAACAGAGGTTTGGGCACTGGTGAGAAATCCCCCCCTGTTGATGCCAGTGGGGTTTGATAGCTCCCTGTTTCCAGCCTTTTATTGTACAAATAATACTTGGGGTTTGCCAGCCTCAAATGTTTAATTGCAGAAGGCCCCCATTAATAGTTCCTTTAGTTTAAAAAATGATCTTTGCTTTACAAAGGTGTTAAATATTAGTGCCCTTTCAAATAATACTAGTTCTTATTTGTTAACTTAATTGTTCCTTTAGTAGTTGCAGCTTGAGCCATTGCTGGCCGTTGACGGATGATTCTGCACTTGTTGTTTAAATTCTCACAATGGTTCCCCTGTTGGCTACAGATAAAAAGAAGGGAGAAGAAATTATTTTGTATAGACAGCGAAGAGATTTCAGAATAACAGCAGCTGTTGTTGCGGCCATTGCCGCCTCTGTGACTGCTGAGGCTGCTGCTGGAATTGCCTTGGCCTCCTCCGCCTCCACTGCCATGATGGTGGACAAGCTGTTTGAAACTGTGTCACAAGCACTTGCTACCCAAAATTCCTTGAATGCTCATATACAATTTGGTATATTAATTTTAAATCAACTGATTACTTTGTTGCAGGAGCGAGTTAATTCCTTTTGGATTGCTCAACAAGTGCATTGTTCTTTGTATTATCATTCTGTTTGTGTTACTTTGGTAATATTGAAAAATCTTAGTTTGTAGTTTAAAAGGTTAAATGCCTTTTTAAGCGAGAGTAGGAATATCTTTGTAAATTTTACCACTGTTTTAGCTCATCAAATATTGATTGTTAATAGGACTAGAGTTGAACCTGTAACTAGGGAAGACTGGTGGAACTCCATGGCTAGTTTAAGAGGCTGGATTCAAAGATGGTCTGGGACCCTAGCCTTGGGGATTTTGGGACTCCTCCTGGCAGGAGTTGGACTAGGTGTCCTGGGTATGATCTGTTCCATGTTTTCTAAAAGAAAACTCATGCACAGACAAGCGTTACTTAGCTTATCTCATGGCCCCAATGAGAATCATGAGATTTAGTTCCAAATGATCAAAGATGGAAGGGTTTGATGACCGGCAACCTGTGGAAAGCGGCCCGCCTAAGACAGGAGAAGGGACCCTCCAGAGATGGGTAAGGGGGTTTTGCCAACCATACGACCTAAGACAGAACCTTTTCATAATAAAAACAAAGGGGGGAATTGTGGGGAAAAAGGTCTCTCAACACAACCCCCCTCTGTTACTGAGCTGGAACTTGTTTCGTGCACATCCTGTTTTATTCACCTCAATTCTCGGAATTGTTTATCAGACTGAGCCCAGGCAGTTCCGCCTCACAGGCTGAGAATTCCCTGACCCTATCTTGAACCCCAGACCTCATCCTTGAGTTCCTTCCTGCCAACTTCCTCCCTCTTATGCTAGGGGGTATATAAGAGAGAGAGAGAAAAAGAATAAAGAGCCTTTTCTCCATCCTGAGCAAAAGTGTGCTGTGTCTTTCTTAATCCCGACGTCCCTCGCAGACTCGGACCCAGGGCCATGCAGGAGCTGCAGCAGAGGATGAACTCAGGCTTTCTCAGTCTGCAAAGGTCTTGGCCCCTACTAAAGGTCCCTGCATCAGTGGGAGGGGCTGCAGATGGTACCAATGTAGAGGGTTGGCACGGTGAGATTTGGAGAGCTCACAGCCAGCTAAAGCTAAAAGGGCAGTCCCGAGATATGAGGGGCTAAAACCAAAAGTGGGCCTGTGCCCGAGCCTAGAAGGACAGCAGGATGCGGAATAGGGAGAATGGAGCTTCTCATGTGGTTGGGGAGTGGAGACAAGGTGGGCAGGATGAGACATACCAGCAAAGAAGTCTGGTTATAGGAATCCAAGGCCAGTTGAGGATGGTGACAGCCAGGATAGATGGCTGGTCTCAGGCAGGTGGATGACAGCAAGTTGAGGCTGGGGACAGCCTTTAACCACCCCCACAAACAAACTTAAAAATTGAGGTTGTTTGAGTACTGGGGCTCAGGATTCAGTGGGTGGGTCTGGACTAAGAGGGTAGTCCAGAGATCTGGAGTGCTAAGAGCAAAAGAGAGCCTGTGCCCACATCTAGAAGGAGAACAGGATGGTAATTGTGCTTTAGGAGAGCAAAAGAAAAATCCCTAAGACAATCCCCCTGGAAGCTAGTTTTTGTTGTGATTTTCTCCATATTGGAATGGGTTGGGTCTTGCACTGAGGACACTCTTCTTTCCACATTGTTCAAGTGCAGAGCAGGAGGTCTTTTGTTAATGTTGCTAATCTTAACAATGATACCCTCTCCTCCGGGAGCTTCCTAGTGTGCTTTTTCTCTTCAAACTATATTCTGTGTTTCTTTCTACCCCATTTGTTCTTTTTCACCATAGGTCTACATAATACTTATGTCAATAAAAATACTACAAATTCAATATTAGACTGCCTTGAAAGTTCCTCCAGAAATGAAATATTCTATTACTTTAAAATTTATCCTCAGTTCTTAGGTTCCAGGCAGAGAGGAGCCAGATTCCTAGGAAAATATTCCAGTTGCTCTTTAATTCCCTGTTTCTCTCTGGAAAGTCATTGTTCTCAATATTACTCTCTTCCAGATTCCTACCAGAAATATCTGTTAAACTCTACTCAGAGTATTTAACCCCTCTTGAGTCAAAATTTCCAATAAATAAAACCTCAATAAAACCAAGATCAGGTTCTTTGCAGCAACAGCCCACTCCTTTTATAGACTTCTCCATTAGTCACTTTTCTGTTGCTGTGATAAAACACCATGACCTGACCAAGGCAATTTACTGAAGGAAAAGTTAATTCAGCTCTCAGTTCCAGGGGGTGTAAGAGCCCATCATGGTGGGGAGGCATGACAGGGTTAGCTGGAAAAGAAACCTGAGTAGTTACACCTTCAAGCATGCACAGGAGGCCCAGAAGCATTTCTTAATTTATGAACTTGGTACTTAGCCTGAAATAAAGAATGGATCTTGGATAATGATGACTTCACCTGGGATTCTCAACAGAACCAGTGTACTTTTTCTTTCTACCACAGGAGTCACTGAATACGTGTTATGTGTGTTTTTAAGTTTTCCCCAACTGGAGATTAAACCTAGGTCTTCATTCATGCTAGACAAGTGCTCTGTCACTCAGCTACATCCCCAGCCCAAGATACTGAATGGTACAAGCAAAATAGCAGTGTTGGTACACAGTCTCCAGTGACACAGCACCCATCAGGTACCATGGATCCGTTTGTGAAAGCAGCCCCCAACCCATCTAGATTCTAAAGGGAAAGGGGCTTTCATATCCTCTTTCAATGAAAGGAATGTCAAATTGCTTGTTGACATATTTTTAAGCCACAGAATGTTTAAACATATATGTTCATTGAAAAATGGTTAATCATAACTTTGAGGAGAGAGTTAACGCTTCATTTTGCTTCCTTTTAAACAGAGAACAGAAATGATAATCTATTCAAGTAATTAAAAATGCTAAGAAAATAATCAAAGGGAGGTAACAAAGTTAGATAAGGAAAAAATCAAGGGAGGTGGAAACCCTGTAAACATATGAGAAATATACTGTATTCAGAGTAATCAGAGATTGAGGCTTGCAGAAACTAGAATGCATAGGAAAGTTTATGAGTAGCAGAAAGCAAATTTCTAAATAAATTGAATTAAATAATAGATATGTGAAAATAATTTTAGGATTAGTATTGTATAATGTTCCCTGACTCTTTCAGGAGAGAGGAGACTTGGAGACATACACATGTTGGAGGCCATGGGTTAGAGAATAGCCAGCTTATAACCTGACTCCATTTTAGAGAAAAACAGCCCTGAGAAAAATCCTCCCTGCAGCCACCTGCATGTATGATAAGCACATTTAGCCTTGGTAGCAGAGACTGAGTTGTGCTGGAATGCCTTGCACCCACCTCCCTATCACTAGAGATGAGCTAGGAAGGCCTGAAAGCCAATACTTTTATTACTCCTGCTCTGTTCAAGTGTCCTTGTTTCTCTTCTCTGTGCTTGCTCCCCTGGCATACAAGCAGTTATTCATGGGGGGCTCTGAAGGTCAGAGACAGTGTTTCCTAAGCAACGGTGCTGGCTCTGTTAATGAACACATTCCTGTAAGTGCATGTAATTTTTTTAACCTCACCTCCCCAACCTTGTGTATTTAAACCCTGAAACAACAATAAACCTTGCGGCTTGACGAGAGACTTCCCAAGCCGTTGTTCTGCGTGTTTGTGTGTCTGTTCCTTATCATTCCAGGTGTCTTTGGGGTCCTTGCTCACCGTTGTTCCCCGCGGGCCGGGGCATACACAGAGTCAAGATTATCCTAGCATTTGATGTAGAGTCAGCCATACTTAGTTCCAATCAAATGTTTCTAATTTAGGTATATAGAAGCTGGTGTTTGCATTAGAGTAAATGAATGTGTGTCTGGGTGTGTTTAGGGCATCTTCTGAATCATTCTACTAAACAAATGAATTGACAAAATTATATTTAATGACAGGAAATAAGAAATATAGGTTAATTATTTGACCACTTTAATAAATGATTATTTTCAGAGGTAAATAGGGAAAATTAAATGAATGTACTTTTAATTTTATTAATAATGCACCATTGAGAAAATAATGACTTTTGAATGATTTGCTCTGGGACATTGTCTTTTTGGTATGGCTGCTGGTAGAGAGACAGGTAACAGATGATGATCTAACCTCTACTGGACTGTGAAAATGGACTCATACAGTGAACACAAACCTGTATCGGAGTGAAACTGCTCATATTAGAGTGTCTTCTAACTTTGTTCAGAAAAGAAATAATGATCTGTGCAAGATATGCCACAATTAAAAAATCTTAGAAAAAAACATTTTTCTTCTTGATGTCCTAGAGGCAAGAAATCCAAATCTGGGTTCCCACCCATTTGGTTTCTATAAATGTTCTCTTCTTGAGTGCAAATGTACAAGTTCTCATTGTGTCCTTACTTTCTCCTTGATGTATATTCCTGTAAAGACAGAGTTCCCTCAATTCTCTTCTTGAAAGAACACGGTGATGGTGCTTTACAGTTGTCAACTCAACACAACCTAGAATCACCTGGGAAGGAATGTTAATGAAGGCTGTGAGCCTCGGTCAGGCTAGTTAGTGGGTAGTGGGTGTGTCTATGGAGAATTTTCTTGATTGCCTTAATTGATGTGAGAAGATCTAGCTCATCACAGGCAGCAGCATTTCCTAGGTTTGCCCCAGTGTAAGAGTAAAGAAAGCTAGCTAAGCATTAAGTATTCATATTCTTTCTCTCTCTCTCTCTCTCTCTCTCTCTCTCTCTCTCTCTCTCTCTCTCTCTCTTTCTCTCTCTCTCTGTTGTGGTTGAGCATAGATGTGATGTGACCAGCAGTCTCAAGGTCCTTCTTACCAGTGTGATTCCCTACAGACATGGAATGTAATACGGAATTAGGAGCTAAAATAAACTCCTCTCTTGAGTTGCTTTTGGTCGCATTTTAGCACAGGAAAAGAATGAAACTAGGAGAGTCATGGAGCTCATTGGATTACACACCCACCGTTTGTGATCTCAGTTAACCGTGCTTCCTTAGATGCCATATGTTCCAACATAGCCCTGTAGAAAATTAGTATGAATGAATTTGCAGAAGGGCATGTCAAATCTTCCTTCCATCCATAACAGATGGAGAAATACTTGAGGGATTAATGCAAGGAAAGCTCTTATCCAAGTGTTGGCTCCAATTATGGTCCAAAGGGTAACAACTCTCACAGATAAGAAAGCTCAAAACCACATGCATTGGTTGGGGTAAAAAACTGTAATACATAAACACACAAATGACAATTCAACAAAAAAAGTTACACATTGACGCTATGAAGAGAGAAACCAGGAAAGACTGGCCTGATTAAAAAACTATTAGGATATCAAATAAGATACTGTCATGATTAGTCTGAAAGACTGCCAGATCTGCCCTGAGCAGCAGGGTTTGAGAGAGGTTTAAAAACTGTTCAGAGAGGTTTGAGAATTTTTAAAGGTCAAGTTGTTCTATTGAGGATTCACATCATGACAGAATGCTTTAGCATTTGAGTAATAATTGACGTGTAAGCAATTTTATCCTCAGAGTGAATCAACTACAGATTATCACAGTGCTTTAAAAGAAGGCAGAACATTCCTTTTTTGGATGTGGATAAGCAAGCCATAATTGTATATGTAATCTTATAGACATGATTCATAAGCCTTCCTCAGAAATGCAAAATATATACATTGGAAGCATATTAAGAAAAAACCTTTGCTAAACAAGGAAATTTAATTCTCTCTGTTACACATAACACAGGTTTTTGTTTCTGATTCATGAACAAGACTAGCAGCCAGAGTTTCCTAAAATAGAAGTAAACATAAAAATCTCTTCTCAGAGAATATCCACAAAACTGCATCACATGGCGAAGCTGTGACTCAGATAACGCCACTTGTTAGAGCAAATGAGTCAAGCCTCTGTCTGCTCTTTCTGTGTAAATAATAATAGCTTCAAATAAAATTGGAGTCAACTGCCTGAAAGCTGCTCACAAATTTATCACTGTATTAAAATCAAAATTCAGAGAACTTGATCTAATTACTGAAAACCAGTATTTACCAAGTAGCTACTGAAGTTTTCTTATTTTCAGTTACTCTGTTGTAAATCAGCTAAAAGATGAGTAAATAGATACGTAGCTTAAAATGAGCATGAGGCATTGTGTTCTTTCACCATTTTCTTATTTTCCATTTGTCTCTGCATTTCTCTAAGTTCCTCACAATTCATTTCTTCCTAACTGAATCCTGAAAGGACTTTGCTTTCATTTAAACATAACTAAAGAATTGGGTGATGACTCTTCAAAGACACCTGTAGTCCTAATAGTGGAGGTGGCATTTGCCAAAAAAAAAAAAAAAAGGAAAAAGGTCTGTGAAAACGTTTGAGCATGGTTCTTTATGTATTTGTTTTATTACAATTATTTAGTGTGTGTGTGTGTGTGTGTGTGTGTCTGTGTCTGTGTCTGTGTCTATGTCTGTGTGTGTCAGTCCACGAGCATATACAGGCTCCAGCATACATGTGCAGGTCAAAGGACCCCTTGAAGGAAGCAGTTCTCTCCTTCCCTTATGGGCATCTGTGGTGATAGCCCTCAGATCCTCAGGCTTGTTGGCAAGTATCTTTATTCACCAACCCATCTCGCCTGCCCTCAGTATTTTTAATATAAGTACTGTCATTTCAGTTTTAAAATTTTTGTAGGATAAATTTCCCTTCAACAACAGTTTTTCTAGAGCTTAATCAGAGCACTATTTTCAGGTCAACTTTTACATCAAACATAATCAATGTTTATTTTTCAGTTCTTACCAAATATTAGGGAATACATGGTAATGCACTCATTGTGCAAATAGAAAAATAATTACTTCACATAATTTTGAATGAAAGAACATGTTTGATCAAGAATTGTTAATGTATTATAAAAACCAGCCACCCACCGACACAGAACACAAGAACCAGGGGTCACAGGGCATCGACCTCCTTTCAAGAGCTGTGTGTCTATTTCTGTAGATCTTCTCTCAAGTGAACCTTTAGAACTTTTAAATAGATTGTTGATGTGTATAGGAAAGCTTTTCTACTTTAAGTGATACATTAAAATTATTTAGCAATCCTAGAAGTTCATGTTCAGTTACTTTCTGTTCACCACTTTGTAACTACATACTGCATAGAAAAAAAAAATCAGTGCTATTCATGAGTTTATCCAAGACAGTCATGTAGCTGAAGCGCATAGCAGTGCATTATTGGGCTTCCTACATGGAGCTCCACTGTGACCAAGGACTGGGCATCAAGGCCCCATATAATGCACATCTAAGGAGGGTTAACACTTCATTCAGGCCTCATGCTCAAGAGCCTAAGACGCTTTGCACCGTGCTGCCGGTAAGGGCGACTGGTCAACTTTTCCCCTGTCTTAGGATGAATTTTTAGACCTCAATGAGAGCTCAGTTTGGGTACCAATAGCTGCACAAAAATAATTAATTTTCAAACACTCAAAACAAGGTATTACTATTCTTTCAGCTTGAGGCCTAAATGCACAATGATTAACAGAATCATAGACTCATCCTTATTAATATAAGAGATTTACTCTCTGCTATTCCCAAAGACTCTGTTCACATAACAGAAATTCACTCTGTTGACGACCATCCCAGCCGTACAAAGGAAAAGTCAACAAGAGGCATGACAAGGAAGGGTTTAGCTCCTAGACATGGTGGAGTTCCTGACACCTCTGCCTGGAGTTGGGTGGTATAACCCTGAGCCTCCTTCACACTTCAGCCAAGATCTCTTCCAAATGAACAAGGTGATGCTCTCAGCAGGCAGATACTAGATCTCTCATGGTTCCATTCCCTTTCCTTGTAGGCAGTGAGTTTTCCATCATCATCAGGGTCTCAAGTGTGAGGGGCAGCTTATGAAGTTCGAAGCTAGAAAACAAGGTTTCTGTTTTTGTAAATTAGCAAATAATTCCACTTCCTTGACTGGACACAGCTAAGGAGCATGCCTCCCTTGGAGGCCAGACCACAGGCTACGTTTTAGCTTCCTTAGTCCCTTGGGTTTGTGATGTGGCCCCAGACACACTAGAAGACAACGATGGGTTCTGCTGCATATCCCCAGCTGATTTCCCTCATGTTCCCTGTCTTTCTGGTGGTGTAAGCATCATGTCATTCCTAATTACTGGTCCTATTTGCAGTGATCTGAGACCTTTCCTGAACTGCTGTACCTGTATTTAACTCACAAGAATGGAAGCTATGCATGAACTTGACTCACCTTGAGAAACAGAACCGCTACCAAAAGGTGCAGTTAAATCTCTGCAGTCCTCTCCTGCGCACAGTGCCGAGATTTCCACTGTGTGATGAGTCGCCCATTATCCCTTGATGTGGGTTTCTTCCTTCTACCCGTGTGTAGATCTGCAGGCACAGATTTTGGTGGGAAGTGTAACACGATGACCTCATTCTTCCCTGCCTGCCACCAGACCATCTGAGAACTTAAGATCCCTCCTGGTGGGTTGGTATCTGATCTTATTCAAACATCTTGTGTGAAAGAAGGAGTCTTGATCTTACGTGGACATCTTGTGTGAAAGAGGAGTATCTAATCTCATGCAGACCATCTTAAGCAAATAACTATTGTTAATGACCACATCTGTCTATGAAGTGATAGCGGACTCTATCAAACCATAGAGATTCCATCTTACAGCAGTTTTTTTGAGGAAAGAGAACACTGAGCTTGACATTTTCTGGTGATCTTCAAGATTGGATATAATGCCAGGATGTGTCTCAATCAGAAACAAAGGCAATAACTAAAATGTAAACCATCTGCTTCTCTGGACTCAGATGGGGGTTTTGGGCTGGATATTTTTGAAACTAGCACAGCTTATACTTGCTTATAAAAGCTGGATGCTACAATGAATCGGGGCTGCTTCTCAGAACTCGCCCACCTAGAGTTTGGTAGTCAGCCTGGCCATAATAAAATCTACCTTGCCTTTCTTTTGCATGTGGTGACCCTTGTTTGACACTCTTTAACAGGAGAGGAGGGTGAATGCCTTTCTGTTAGCAGGACCAAAATTTTCTCTCCTGTCCCACAAGCATTAGCATCAGCTGGAAACTAGAAATGCAAAGTTTATTGTCTGGGTCAGAACTCAATAAAACTGAGCATGGGATTAAGGTGGGCTTAAACCGCTCTCACAGTGGCCCTGGTTTGAGAATTATGTCTTTTGCCACTAAGATCCATATACATGCATAAGATATACTGTCTGACTGAATTCACACTCAAGGGAATTTACTTGGAAAAGCCATCTGGGAGAAGGCTCAGCAAAAAAAGAGGCATGTATTCATCTAAACCATTTAGATTGATAATGAGTTTTATTGTAAACACTATATTGATTCATATATATTCATATATATTCACTTTCACTATGAGGATGGTGACATGGATGATATTTAATAAATATTGTTAAAACATTCTCACCTCTTTCTGTCATTTTAAAGCCATGTTGCTTCATTTTTCACTCTCTACGCTGTTACATCTCTTTCTTTGTTTTAAGCTGTATACAATATATCACTCAAATTGTCTTAAAAATGCCCTTTCTTTTTTTCCTCTGGGTTTGTAGGAGGAATTGGGACTAAAGGACCTGGGCTTGATTTTCAGCCCAGTCTCTGCTGTGGCTGGAGCTTGGTGGAGTTCCACAACCTCTATTTTTCAATCTGCATTCTGCACATCAGGTAATAGTACCTGAAGCCATGTCATCATGTCTAATTACATAAAGTGGCTAAAGAGCAGAAAGAGAATTTGAACAGTTGAAATTTCCCAGAGAAAATGCTCCATAATCTGGGAAACATTTAAGATCTCATATCTCTTTCTGGAAAAATGTTCTATTTCCTTTCTTTTATGTGGCAATTCTTTTTCCAAACAATGATTCTTTATATATGAATTACTAGAATTTCAATAGGATAATTATAAGGCTTCTCCCATTATAATATGTATCTAACCAATTCTAATGTAATTTTAAAATCTGATTATCTCTAATCCATTTAACTTACTATAGTTTATTAGAATTATTTTCAATAAACTGTCCAATGTGTGTATTCTTTATCTGGATGATTTATACATAATCACACAGTATGAGACAAACATCTACATACATTCAAACACAGAGATAAGCTTTTTACCATATGCTATGAAGAGAAAGCTAAATGCATAAGTATGTTTAAACAAGGGCATAACAATTGGTCAAGATGAATAAGAAATAGTTATATTTTAATAACTGGAATGAGCTTCCATGGTCTCCTTTTCAGAACAAGAGAAAGTATAAAATATTTCTCAGGTAAACCATCCCATCATTTCCTGTCTCCATAGGAAATTGTGCTGCAGTGTTCAAGAAATAGCATAAGACATAATAGAAAATCTCTTCAAGTTTTCATATACTTCTTTAAAACACTAACTCCTTTTAGCTGATAGGTTAATGAGTATTGCTATATTCATAAAAATAAATTCATAACTACTTCTTCTAAATATGCACTATCCTTTAGATTCATTTTTATATGACATTTTAGAAGGAAATTGTGGCGTAAAAGCAAAGAGCAGTCTTCTCTCTGCCTGATATGAGGGATGGCTTTTGGCCTGAATGACAACTGAGTAGCCAATAGCTTAAGGGAAACGCAGGGGAGGCTGGGAGGGGGTGGAACCAACATGGCAACCAGTCCGGGGGGGACAGGAAGAGATTGTACCCAAGTGGGAAGAAAAATGCCCTGGCACCCAGGCCCACGCAGAAGGCCAGAACCCAGGAGCCAGCGTGCCAAGTCCCCGCTGCCTTAAGGATCATGTGAATGAAGCGCAATTCCTGGGGACGGACTAAGACCTACACGCAGCTGTCTCAGGCTTTGAGAGCTGGCCGCCCATAACCAGAAAAAGGACTGAGCCAAGCGCCCAGCTGACGCAAACCTCATGGGCCGCATGTACCCAGAGACTTTGTAACTTGGTAAATAAATAAATCTTTCTAAATGGAAGATCAGTTTCCGTTTTATCCAGCCGGATGAACCAGATCCCACCGGCTAAGGCCCGGAGAATAAATTTATGCAACAGAAATCTTCATGTGTCTTTTATAATCTAGAATCCAGTAGAGGGATGACTATTTCTAACTTCACAGAACTACTAGAAATGAAAAAACGACCTTCCAGTTCTCAAGTTCAGTATTCATAGATAACTGGACAATGTCTTTTGTGACCACAGAACAACTTCCTGTGTTATGAGTCTCACCTATGCACCTGCTAGAGAGGGTAGCTGCTTACGAGATGTGACATTGCAATCTTACCTGCTTTGGTTTTTCCTGTGTTCTGATAGCTGTTCAGAATTTACTATATTAATTTGTCTCTGTGAAAATAATTGATGGGGCCTACGCATTTATTTTTGATGTATTTTAATATCTGATGCAGCATCTGATCTGAGAAGTTCCAAAGTCCCAAGCAGGATTTTCTGGGCAGTGATAATCTTCTACATAGTCAGATCTTCTGTTCATCAGTGTGAGTCTCACTGTGAACTTTTGGGTTGAGGATGGTGGTACATTCCTGTAATGCTGGCACTGAGGGACTGAGGCAAAAGGATCTCAAGTTTGAGGGTCTGTGTGGGTTAAATTGTGAAACTATCATGCCAACCTTTCTGCAATATAACTAATTATTATATTTCAAAAGAGAAAAATCATCTAGATATGGTGTGCTGAAGGAGGAAATCTGGCTAGTCATCATAGTAGATTGTATCCAGATTAACTTCCAGATAATGCACATTAAGAACTCCAACATTCAGAGGAGCATTCCAGAGAGGTGTGACCGAGGAGCAGGGGGACAATCTCTTCTTCGTTGTTGTTAGTGAGCACATTCTTAAATACGGAAAGCATGTTCAAAGACATACTGCATATGGATGCTATTGGCACAGCAAAGCTTATTTTAGTTCTTATAATTTCTCATAAATCATGTTTCAAAAACAAAAACTCTATTCCATTCCAAAATAAAAAGAAAGAAAACAAGGAATTTACATAAAGTGCCAAAAGACACACTTTGGACTGAGGAAATTGCTTTGTCACTAAAGTGTCTGCGATGCCAGCAGAAGGATATGAATTTGAATCCTTAGCACTCGCGCTATAAAAACACGGCAGCCTGTGCCTGGAGCCGAGGTATGGGAAAGCAGGGAAAGGCGGGTCCTGTTGGCTCCCTGGCCAACCAATTCAGCCAACCTGAGCTTCAGTTTCAGTGAGAGAACCTGCGTCAAAAGATAACATGGAGAGCAACGGAAGAAGACAGCCAAAGTTTGTCTCTGTATGTACACACAGTGGTGTGAGCACACATGGTTCACAAACACAAGCAAATACACATACACACACAGATTCACATACACATATATACACAGACAGAGGTGTACAAATACACACAAGTTCACACACAAATACACAGAGGCACACACACAAACACACATACAGTTTTATGTACACACATACAGGTTTATATACACATACACACAGGTTCACTTACACATATACACAGACAGAGGTTCACGAATACACACGCACAGAATTTCAAACACAGTTATGTCCAAAGGCACACACACACATACACACAAATCCATGTACATATATACACACACAGGTCCACAGATATACACACAAGCATAGACACACACATACACACAGGTTCACATACACATACACGCAGAGGTTCACAAGCACACACACACAGAAGTTCACCCACACGTGCACAGAGGCACACACATATATACATATATAAGTTCATGTACACATATACACACAGGTTCACAAATACACAAGCATAGACACACACACACAGATTCACATACATATATACACACAGAGGTTCACAAAAACCATGGAGATTCACATACATTCAGTTCATATACACATGCATACACCACAATACAATACAATAAAATAAAATTTAATAAAACTTCACTACCACACAAGTTAATACTAATGAGTGCTAATCTAGTATTGAACTAGTTTAGTTATTAAAATTAGTACTAAATTAGTACTGAACTATGTTAGTTATTAGAATGAGTATCTGGAATTCTTTTACCTGTACAATTTTCTATGAGTCTGAAATACCAGAGTTCAGGGTAAGGGAAAATAAAAAATTCAGAGTATGATTTTACTGACAAAAATATCATTGAATAACATTTGCTACATAATTTTGATGGAATTCATCTTTGGCAATCGAAATGATCAGCTTGTGCTTTCTGGAGAGACACCTCGTGTTATCTGCAGAAAACAAACTTGTCATTTGATTAAGGTTCTCATACAAAATGGGGTTGTATTTTATATGATCCACAGTGCTGCAGTATGCTTTAGATCACCTGGAAGAGCTACTGCAGTATAAATGATGGGTCTATAGTATACTCATCGTTCAGAGAATAACCAGAAGAAACATATTCCTCATATTCAGTATACAGTCTCTTCCTTTTCCATCGCAGTGGCTAGCCTCCACTCGCTGAATGTAAAGCAAGCTACTGAAGCGCACTAGAATCACCCAGTCAGTTTATGTCCTTGTCCCACACACAGAGCAGGCAGCAAGTTAACGTACATTGTCACAGGCTAATGTAGCAATAATTTGCTGATAACCTTGGCACCATTTCTCAACATGACTTCTACTTTCTCAATAGTGCTGAGAGTGGTAATATTAGCTCACAATTAAAACCAAATCAATGGAAGTCACTAAGAATAAGCTTACTGGCTCCTCAGTTGAGCTATTAATATTTTGAATGTGTTAATGAGTCTTCTACCAGTCAGAGACTGCTGTGAAACTGTCCTTATGTGGAAGGAGTTTTAAGCTAATGCCTAAAAGTTATTATATAAGGTTTAGGTTCTCAGGGATTTTCAGGAGTAACAACTGACATGTATTACACTTTTGTTCACAGGTAGAAACCTACCACAGAATAAGATAAACTAGGGATGTCGTCCAGTGATCAATGACTAGCCCACTAATTCTGGGCATTCCTTAACAATGTCTAGGTAAAATGTTCATTTTACAGACTAGAAACCTCAGGTTTATATAGACCAAACCAGAGGTCCTTGGTCCCTCAAAGAGTAAGTGGTACAACTGAAAATATGCAAATTTTCTAAAATTTCCCTTTTATTTAAATAACAAGAAATCATCCAAATACATTGCTTTGTTTATTGATATATGAATTCAAAGTGGCATGTTTTTCAATCAATTATGTATCTTATTTTTATCTTAAATAGCGATATTTTGTTTTTAATGTCTATCAAGCAAAACACACCTCCAGACTGCGTATGCCATGGCTCCACATTGGGCTTCCTTTTTCTAAGATTTGTACTACAGTGCACAAGACGGTGCATTGAGAAAACAGATAGAACTGGCTGCACATGTGCCATCTAAATGAAAAGCCAGTCAAATGACTCAACATATTTTTATGTGGGAAAACAGACAGATGGTCAATTAATCACAGTGGTACACAAACTGAATAGGAAATGTTGTAGTGATTTATCATAGGTGTATCTGTATGAAAGAAAGACGCTCCAGAAGGAAGCAAGCCGCACCCAGAGCACAGAGACCAGCTTCTCAGAGACTCCTGTTTCATTATCTACCACCTTCATGAAGTACATTCTCTGTGGGTTTTGAAGCTATTATTTTGAAGGATTGTAAAACCTTAAAGGAAGCCACAGAGTAGTTCTGAGAGACACAGGATAGGATCATCATTGATAAGGTAAAGCTATGGATCTCAAGAATGAAGGAAGTTTGGATATCTTTACTGTAAGCAAAATTAATAGTCTTGTTTGTGATTTCCAGAAAGTGCCTGAAAGAGGAATGACTCTGACCCAAGATCATCTAAAATATGCATTCAAGCATTAAGCATGGTTCATTATCTTATTTTTTTTGTAAACAATACCCATTTTATGTAGTGCTAGAATTGAACCATGGTTTGTAACTTGTTAGGTAAAGTATTCTGCCAACTGAGCTATATCCCTGACTCCATGACACTAAACTATTTTAACATGAAATATAAATTTGTGTATATATATATATGAATATCATCAACATTCATGAAAAATATTGTGTTGAAATTCTTGCCTATAAGCTGATAAGAGGGCTCAACCACACCTTGTGCTGAGGACTTTTTTTCCATATCCCCATAATTGTAAATATTTTTCTGTCCTTTCTGAATTTCCCCTTCCAAGACTTTGAGTCTTTAATCTTAAGGGCTAACCAAGACTTAAAAAACCTCAAAGGTCTGTTCCCTACAAATCCTTCAGTTTTACTTGGGACAAAGACCTTTATGATCCAGAGATCAAAAGTGTCAGCCTGTTTGTTCAAAGTGGGACATGAAAAGGTCTTAGTTTGCAAATTGAAACACCAGCATTTGAGGTGAATCCAGAAGAGAGAATGTCATTACTCAAGACAGTAAATCACATAAGCAATAATAAAGCATATAAAAGTTGTTATATCTAAGATTAGTAGAAAAAATAATGAAACCTCTGTCATAATGTGCCTGATAACTATGATGTTAGTAAATGATTAAAACTTAAGGCACAACTTGGGTATGGACATCTTGAAAGACTAGGGCACACTGCTTCCATTATTGGGTATATTATTCAGCACTCCAGTAATGCCACAGTGTTGCTGTCAGAATAATATAGAGTCTTTTGGCTTTAGAAGATAGCTATTCTTGTCACCTTAAATTTTGAATGAAATCACACTGATGGAAAAATATTATACTGACAGTTGCATACAGGTACTACGGCAAAATATAAAGTAAGACTTGAGAAGGAAACCAATGATGGATTAAATTAATAGGAAAATAGTGTGAGGTTGTGATGTTCTAGAACGTTATATTAACAATGCCTAATGAAAACTAACAAGGAAATAAAAACACACAGAGAGATTTCAAGTGCCCAGAGACTTGCAAATGGAACTTGTTTTTTGATTGTTGAAGAATCCTTCTAAGTCTTATACTAGTTCACAAGGTAGTCTTGTCTCTAGGATGTTCTTGAGGCTAAGGCGATTTGTAAAGGAGAAGTTTTCTTCTAGAGGATAACTTTAAGTTCTTTTAGTCTGCATATTGTAGGCATTATCCATCCTTTAGTCTGAGCAAATATATTTATATCCCCAACAGAAAAGCACCCTGATAAAACATTAACTGTTAACTTGGGAGGGGGGGCATGCCTGTCCTGTACACTAAGTTAGAGAAAACATGTGTCTTAGCTTACAGAGGTAGGTCAGATAAACCCTAAGCACCTTTTTGATTGTGGACATTAAAATTTTTTAAAGCACAAGTGACTAGAATTGGTAATATATGTTTTTCCACCTAAAATGACTCATGAATTCTCTTAGTTTTCTTATTGACATGTTTTAGACAACCTAATTTTATTGAATCTATTAGTTATATCCCTGATGAGTAGCCTACTTTTGTTTCTATATAAGATAGGCTTACATTTAATTTTGAGAAAGTGACATTGAAGACATGGCTACATCCTTTGCAAGCTGCTACAGTCTGTAAGTAACCTAGTTATCTGCATGTTACAATCTGTCTGGGACCTTTGCGTGAAGACTTCAAATGCCCTGCCTTGTCTTTATTTAACATATAGAACAATTCCTAAGGCTGTGGTTTGCATTTGCTGTGGTTGGCTTTGGCTCTCAACTTGACACGTCTGGGAAGAGGGAATCTAAATGATGGATTGGCCCATGAATATAGCAATGAGTTCAGTAATGTGAGAGGGCCCCACCCACCGTGGGTAGTGTCACCTGCTGAGCAGGTGATCTTGGGCTGTATAAGAAAGCAAGATGAGCACACGTCAGGAGAGCAAGCCAGCAAGAAGTGTCCCCTCATAGCCTTCACCTCAGTTCCTGCCTCCAGGTTCTTTCCCTGAATTCCTGCCTGACTTCCCTCAAAGATGGGCTGTGCCTTGGAAGTGTAAGATGTAAGTTTCCTCCCCAAGCTGTTTTTGGTCAGTGTTTTATCCCAACAATAGAAAGTAATTAAAACAGAAAGCATAACTGCTTTGGCTGTTGGATATATCCATCAATAGTCATTACTATATAAATATGTTTCAAAGGGGGCAGCAGATGATCAATTAAGGTAGAGAACAAAGGTCTACTATTGAAAAGAAAATAACACTGATTTTTTAAAAATATTCATAGCAAGAATGACTGAAGACAACTTGGCAGACATCTACAATTACTTGAGTGGGGCTTTTATTAGGGAACGCTGGCAGCATAGGTCTTTAAATGGCAGCCATTATTGGTATTAAAGACCTATTCTTCTTTTGGAGTGTGATGGCTCATCTTCATTGTCAACTTGATCAGATTTATCTAAATAGGATAGCTGAGGTGAGAGCCACCCTAAGTGTGGGTGATGTCATTCTGTGGACTATGGTTCACAGAATGAGTAAAAAGGAGAAAGTAAAATGACCTCAAGCATGTATGCACTGGACTTCTTGACTGTGGATACAATGTTACCACCTACATCCTATACAATTTGCTATACTTTCCTTCCATGAAGAAGTATATGCCCTGGAACTGAAAGCCAAAATAAGTTCTACTGCCTATAAATTGCTTTTGTCATGTAGTTTAGCAAAGCAACAAAACAGGTAAATAATACTGGAAAACTGGTACCAAGAATTCTGACTATTTCTGTTATGAACCATACGGTTGTGCTCAGGTCTTTAGAACTGATTCATGTAGGGAAATAAGAAAGAGTTTAGAATTTTGAGGTAGAAAATCCCTTGAATATTGTAAGCATAGTTTAATGGGACATGACCGTGGAGGCCGAGCCTATGAGGTTTGAGAGGTGCTAGATTTTAGGGCTAGAATCTATTTGCTTGACATTCTATCCATATGGTATTTGTTTTGTTGCATGAATGATACAGAACTGAGGGTATCATAGAGGCTTGCACCATAGTTTCAGAGAGCTGCTGGGGCCAGACAATGACTGGTAGAGTCGGGTTGCCTGCAAGACGCTTTGAAAGGCCACTACAGATATCTCTGAAGGTGAAGCCTAATCTTCTTCCAACTGAGATTCCAGGATGTTTGAGATACCAGGACCCTGAGATAGGCAGAAAGAGTACAGCAGCCCAAGATAGAGGTTGTGTGAGCTACAGACAACAGACCTAGGGGAGTGGGGCCTATAGAGGCCATACAATTCCACCGTGAACTCTAGATGCTAGTCATGGTGTTGTAGGAGTTGATGTCAGCCCTGTTATTTTAGTCTTTCTTAAGTCTAATCTTTCCTTTTTATATCCTCATTCTTCCCTACTTGATGAGAACTGTACTCTCTATCATTTATTTTGAAAGTATACAGCTATTTTCTTTTTAAACAGGAGCTAACATGATATTGCCATGCATCTCCAATGACAGTTGAACTTTGTATTCTTACAAAGTATTGCAATTGTTACCAGGGACTTTTGAAGTTGAACCTAATTCATTTTGCATTATGAGATGCCCATGAGCCTGGGAGAACAAAAGGTGGAAGATCATGGCTTAAAAGTAAATGTTTGGTTGTCAAGTTACCAAGGAGTGGAATTGTGATGGTTAATCTTGATTGTCAAATTGATGAAAATTAGAGTCAGCATGGAAATGACTCTTTGGTACTGGATGTGAGGGATTATCTAGATTTCTGTGAGGTGGGAAGACCCACCCTAAGTCTGAACAGTACCCCTCCATAGCCTGAGGGCCCAGATAGCGGCCAAAAGAATGCAAAGGAACACAAGCATTCATCACTCTCCTCTAACTGACTGTGTGTGCAGTGTCAACAGCCACCTCCTGTCCAAGCCGCTAGTCTTTACCTGATGTGATGGACCGTATCTCAGGAACTGTAAGGCAGAATAAACTCTACCTTTCACAAGTAGGTTTCATCGGGTGTTTTATTGCAGTCACAATATAACTAACTAAAATGCAGAGTGTGGGACAACATCCCTCATAAGGATTTCCTTCTTTGCTGAGGGAGCAAAGTTTTATTTCTTAGAACACAGATTTACCCAGATTCAGTATCCTGATTACCGGAGTGGTAGCAACCATTGCTTCTATAGAACTCAAATTCATTTGTCAGCCAGGGTTTTCTCTGAAGGAGTAGACTGTTCTCTGCCTGGGGGAATGCGCTGTTTCCCAGTCCAGTGTGGTGAGACGGCCTTTCTCTCTTGCCTGAAGTCTTTTCCCCTTGAGCAGCTGGAGTGTCTATATATTACCGCTGTTGTTGAAAATCCCAAAAGTCAAATTCACATGGAACTTGCAGTGTCCAGTGCCTCACTGCTGCCTTTGTAGCTTCCTCCCAGTGCCTGCAGATTGAATGATGAAATAAGCATCTAGCACTTGTCTAACCATAGGAAAAATAATCTTTAATCACAGTCAACTTAATCACGTACTCGCCGTCATCCAGTTCCACTTATCATAACCCGATTGGTGCTCATACTTCCTGTGGCGTGCTGAGGCTTTCCGGTTTTGTCCTGGTTTTCCTGTGTTTTTATTTTGTAGCAATCCTTTAGTTTAGGAAAACTATCTAAAACCCTTTCTCATTTGAGAAAGCATTTATCTTTTCTCTTTAATCTTCTTTACCCAGAAATATATCTCATATATTTAATTTTCTGTACCTATTTTTTACTTGGTATTTCTTGTCTTTTTTTATATATTTGCTTAAAAATTAGGGAAAAAAGTATCCTTTTAAAAATTGTTTTTATTCATTCTTTTTTTATGTGTATGTTTTGCCTGCATGTATATAAGTGCACCCGTGTTCTGCAAAGCCCACAGAGGTCAGAAGAGGGTGTTGGAGCCCCTGAAACTGAACCATCACATAGGTATTGAGAACTGAACCCAGATCTTCTGGAAGAGTAGTCAGTACTCTTAACCACAGAGCCATCTCTCCAGCTCCAAAACAATTTATTCTTAATAAAATAAACATTTTAGCAAAAACCTAGGAAGCTGTACCTGAAACACAGAAAAACACTTTAAAAATTCTTGTGGCATTTTTTTTCTACCAACTAATTTAAACATCATTTTAACTCCTGTCTGAGCACAGATGAGTGCGACTCTCAGACCTCATGGGAGAAGTTTCTTTGTGCGATTGATAGCAGTTAAGGCAGACATTCACAACTGGTCAAATGCAGAGTGTAAGTGTCTGTGGAGTGATCAGATACAAATGGGACAACTGTTTTCCATCAGGGACCGCTGTGAAAGAGGGTTAGAAAAAGTGTAACAGCCAAGGTCAGTGAAGACGGGAACAAAAAGTCCCCTGCCCACGCCAGAACCTATGCGCTCACTATTCTGCAGCAGCTCTGGCAGCCTTCACAACGCCTGTACCAGATCGAACTAGTCAAGCTGCAGCACGCACTTGGAAAGAAGTCATGAACCCCGACTTCTAACTGAGGCGCTACGGAGAGTTGGTAGCTTCTGGGCGTGGGAGAGTCAGCTTTCTTTAAGTCTGTGCCTCCTGGTAGGTTGACGCTGCTTCTGTGCGTGGTCCGACCTCAGAAGTATACAGACAGCACAAATCGGGTTTGACTGATTATTAAATTAAAAATAATAAACGACAGGAAGCTCTAGGGGTAGGAGGAGTGGAGTTGGGTCTGGTAGGAGTTAAGGAGTTGAAGTGAATACACTAAAAATATATAGCTTGAAATTCTCAAAAAAAAGTAAAAAATAAATTTTAATTTGTTAGAGGATTAAATCCTGGTGTAACAGACACTTAGAAAGTATTTTTGTTAAAAAGAGTCAATGTCTGTCTCATTTGGGCCTGCAAGACAATAGAAATGACAATGAAATGTCATTTCTGTCTTTTCCTAGCTTTTATCTCTTTTTTCTGGGTCACCTGCTAACTCCTTTTAAAATATTTTATTTATTATTTTAGGTGTATGAATGTATTGGCTGCATGTATGTAAGTGCACCCATGTCATGTCCTAGCAGGCATTGAGTTTCCCGGGTTCTCTTCAAGAGTAGCCAGTGCTCTAACTGTTGAGTTATCTCTCCAGCCCCCACTTCTAAACATAAGCATCTTAATACAGAATGATAAGTCATTGTTTTAAATGCCTAACTGCCTTTGATCCCAGGAACAGCAAAACTTAGCAGGATTGATTTCCAAGGCAATTGCCCAAGAGGAGATAGCACCCTGGAACAGAAGTAATCATATTCTGAGAACTAGTCCACCCCTCACATGGTAGACATTTCTTTGGACCATTTTGCAGAAGCAAAACGTGTGTGTGTATATGTGTTGTGTTGTTTTGCTTCAATTCCTTATTTAAATATAAAGCTCATGTCTTCATCCCAAAGATGGACTTAGGTTACTGCAGCTCAGTCTTGGGACAAGAGGCTAAGCTTAGCCTCTTGGTTGCTACTGAGGCTTTTTTTCCTACAAATCTGCTTGTATTATGGCCTGAAAGAAATCTGAACAAATTTGACAGTTCTAATTTATGTGAGCACTCACTTAGAAGCCAGCGTTGCCATTTCTCATAAACCCATGTGACATGTGTGAATGAATACACACGTAGATAACCCTCAAAACCAAAGCACCCAAGGATTCTGTACCATTTATTTAGATTTGTCATTTGCCATCTAAAAGTTAATTTTAACTGGTAACTTGACACAACCTGGAGTAACCTGAGAAAATCTTAATATATATAAGGTTGGTCTGTGGTTATGTCTATGAGGATTGCTTTGATTTTTGAAATGATGTAGGAAGACTCAGCCCATTGTGTTGTGACACCATTTCCTGCTTTGAGGCTGTGGACTGTCCTAGAGGAGAGAGGTCTAGCTGAGACTAAAGCAAGCATGCCAGCAGCATGGGTGTGTTCACTTCTCTCTGTTTGTGACTTTGGATGTAGCTGACTGGATGCTTGAGTTTCTGTCTTTACTGCCCCTCAATAGTAGGCTGAAATCTGGAATTAGAAGCCACATAAACCTTTTTTTTAATTAGTTCCTTTATGTCAGGATATTTTATCATAGCAACAAAACTGAAACCAGAACAATAGTTTATCTGATTATTCCTTCTGATAACATTAATCAAATTTAATCCAAAATCTGCACCTTTAAGGGCATGACTATTCTTAGAAACAATGTAGAAAACATATATTAAAGTTACAGAGTCTAACTCGATTGTTGGTGTAGCTCTTAAGAGGGCACTAACAGTTTATTTGTGAAATGACTTGTTTTAAAATTATATACATATGAAGATAATATTGATCCTGGATTTAATTGTTTGTTGGGATTGTTTCTTCAAGCAATTTCCACTACAAAAAAGTAATCTAACTTTAAGATATTTGACAGTCCCCTCCCATTCACCTGGAGCTTTTGGTCCCCTCCCATGAGCTGAAACTGTGGTCCTGTCCTGGGAGCTGGAGCTGTGGTCCCTTCCCATGGAGCTGTGGTTCCCTACCATAAGCCATGGTTCCACATTCATCTGGTGGTAGCTGATGTTGGAGCAAATAGACTGTGGAGGGCTTTCAGATGTTGGACAGCAGTTTCAGCCTTCTCTGAGTGTCTGCATTCTCCACCTCTCCTCTGAGGTCCCAAGTCTACATGGCAGTGGCTTTGTGTCTTATGCTGGGGACAGAAGGGTTACAGATTCTGTTCTTGGGAGGAGAAGTTCTCTAGATGGGACCTCCCACTTCCCCTGAATACCAGCTTTAGTATACACATGATCTTGGGTATCCAGGACTTAGTGTTGAATCTCTCTACAGCACCAATGTGCTTTCACCTGTGGCCCAATTCAACTTCCAGAGATAAAAGTCACAATCTGTGAAATTTAAAAAAAGAAATACTATAATAACTAAATGGATAGAACTATCAAACTAAAAATATGTAATTATATTTTAGAATATAAATCCACAATTCTATATGTCTCCTACCATTTTCTGATGTTATTTACTAACAAAACTGTGGACCAAGCTTCAACAATAATGTGAAATTTATCATTGTTCCTATAATGTGAGTTTACCATTCACTTCCTTTCCAATTTCTCCAACCCATACAAAGTTTTTCAATGTATTTATGTTATTTCTTCAAGAAATCAATGCCAATACAATATGAAAAATGCAAAAATAACAGAAAAAAACAAAATGGCAGTCCAATACAGTCCATAACAGATTCTCAACAAAACCTTTACTATGTGACTACTGAAAAAATATTTTGGATAAGCATTTTACATGCATCATGGCCTTAATAAAAATATCATATTTGTCAGTTATTTATCCAAAATATTCCTGGAAAAAAAGTCCATAGCAATTATTTTTAATGAGGCAGGAAAAATGACTCACCAGTTAAAAGGTTTTTCCACTCTTCCACAGGTTCAGGCCCTAGGATCATCGTATGCTGCTTAACAGTCTCACAGCCTCTTGTAACCCCAGCTCCAGAGTATCCGATATCCTCTTCTGATGTCCATGGGCACCTGCACAGATGTAACAACACGCAGAAACACACACACACACACACACATACACACACTCACACATACACACACATACACACACACATACACATACACACATATACACATTCACCTAGATAAAAATTTAAAATTAAACATTTAAGTCTTTTTAATGTACCTTAGAAATAGTTTATCAGTCCTTTCAGTCTTTTAAACCTTCTCAGTTTTTTCCTGACCTTTGATTATTAAACAAATAAAATACTATTTTAGTTTCTCTTTTAAAGTCTGTCTTGAGATCCTTATTGATTTATGGAGCCAATGCAAACCTTTGTAGCTTAAAGAAACATATATGCTCTAAGCAAATTAATGATGTTGTTATCAATAAACAACTACATTTAAAGCATTTTAAACTTCTATGAAAAATATTTGGTAGAACTCCGAATAGAAGTTTTAAACGGTTTAGAGTGCGTAAGTATTGTGCGGTTAGGAAATGCTCCCCACAGCTTCAAATGCTCGAACACTTGGTCCCCAGCTGGTGATGCTCTTCAGAAAGTTACAGAACTTCCAGAAGTTAGAGCCTTGCTGGAGGAAGTGTGTATCCCCGGGATGGACTGCGAAGTTTTATTGCCCGGAAGCACTCCTCTTGTTCTCTTTTCTGCGTGCAGATGGGGGTGCTTTGCCAGCTTCATGCTCCGGCTGCTATGCCTTTCCTGCCCGCTGCCTCGTCTGTCCATCTTTCATGCCTCTGCCATGACAGACTCTATCTCTCTGGAACTGTAAACCAAAATAAATCCTTTCTCCCCTGAGTTGCATTTTTCAGGGTATTTTTTTATCAGAGCAACATAAAAGAAACTAATACAGAAATTGGTACCAGGAATTGGGCCATTGCAGTGGTAAACCTGTTTTATAGGCCTTTTTTATGTGGAAGAAATGTGAAAGACTTTGGAACTTTGAGCTGGAAAAGACATTGAAAGCCATAAGTATATTAATGGACCCTTCCTGTAGGAGCCTGGAAGACAGTAATGATAAGAGATATGTGGACAGTGGAGGCCAAGCTCATGAGATTTTATAATTAGCCTACTTGATCTTTATGCTCTCTCCTTCCTGACTGGAAGACTTGGCCTCAGAACCCAATGTCTTGGGTCTTAAAGACCCATGGTCTTCCCTACCATGATGGTCTGTATCCCTCTGGAACTGTAAGCCAAACAGTTAATTTGATTAATTTTGGTATTCTATCATAGCAACAGAAAAGTAACTAATACAGTACTTTTATAAGGCACTTATATGTCATTTATTGTGATTTAAACATTCCCTCAAAGCAATCACTTGCAGACACACACACACACACACACACACACGCATACACACACAGGCACACATGTTGTAGGGATAGCATGTCAAGAATATTTATATTGATGCAAAATAAGTTCATTTTTAAAGTGTAAATGAAATGGCTAGATATTTTTAATTAAATTCTTTCCTAAAACACAAAAATGACACAAAAAGAAAACTACATGAAAACAATTACCATGAGAGGCTGGATCGCTGACTTAGTAGTTAACAGCACTGACTGCTCTTGCAGGGAACCCAAGTTCAGTTCCCAGCACCCACACAATGGCTAACAACCATCAGTAACTCCAGTTCCAGAGAATGCCATCTTCTGATTTCCACAGGCATTGTACAACACGGATGCACTTTACATACATGTAGGTAAAAACTCAAACACATATAAAATAAAAATAATGAATAAAATATTTTTTTTAAGTGACCATGAACAGACATCACAGGGCTGTAGGGAATTAGAGTGTCTTCACTATAGGCAAAGTTGTTAGCCTTTCTCAGATTTTCAGAAAACATCCAGGATAGGAAATAAGGCCTATCCAACATTCCTAGACTGAGGCCTTAGATCTAATTCTTGTGTATTTTAGCATAAGATATCATATATGAAAGGAACATCATCTCTGTACTGGGAAACTTCACAGAAAATGTTAGTTGTTCTGTAATTCTCAGCTGGTGAGAGGCATCAGCCAGACTCTGGGTCAAGGAGTTCTTTTCCCTCACTGTCCCCCTAATTTTCTCTGTCTGTTGTCTGCCTCATGCCCAGTACCATAAAATAAAATACAGTATTTTAATTGCCAGCCAGTACAATGAGGAAAATAAAGAGAAGGTTAACCAGTTTTAATGACATTTAAAACAAGGGAAATACAGATAACATCTCCATTATTCACAGATTATCTGATCTTACACATGCAAATGTATGCACCAAAATCCATGTACATGAAAGCTCTACTATTAGTCCAGAAAAACATGTCTATACTTATATAATAGAACAGCATAAAATATTTTAAAATTGTACCAATATTTTTATTCACAAATACATGAATAAATTTGTAAAAAATGCTTTGACAAAAGAAGAAAGACTAAAATATCCAATATGTTCATAAATTTTATTTGTATTAAGGGAAAAAAACAGATGAATTATATTTTGATAATGAAATTAGAATGGTGGCCTATGGTGTACTCTTGTTTTCTTTATTTCTTTACATGTAAATCATAATTTGATACAATTTCAACTAAATTACTATTTGATTCTCGAATAGTCTCTTCAGTGTTTAACTACTCAATTTCTATATGGAGCTAATTATCTTAGAATCAGAGAAAACAACCAATAAGATAGAAGATAATAGAAGAGTGAAGATAACAAGATTTTAATGTGATTTTATGTATAGAAAACAAAAACTGCATTCAAAAATTATTCGAAATATTGGAAGTCATGTAAAAAGACAGGGAATAAAGTGTGTATGGGATAATTAACAGGACACCTGCATATTTTTAAAATGTCAAATACAGTGAAAGAAAGGTCTCATTTATAATAATAACACATTGATCTCTGTAACTGAGAAATGGATTTAACAAGCATTGTGCAGAATGTGGATTAAATACGATGCCACAAGTTTTCAGTCCATCACTAGCACTGTGAGCATTTGCATTTCCCAGAGATAACAATTAGACAATGCCCCATTATGTTCATTACTCACAGGGCTACGAGTTGAAATTATTGATTTATTGTCTTCAGGATATCTCTCCTCCTCTTCCTGACATGAAATTAAATGTTCATAGATTACAAATTAATTCTTAAAGCACACTTAGCAAAACATCAGGGATCCTAACTTTCAATCAGAAATGCTGCCCCAGAGCCAGCCCTGAGCAGCTTCTCCACACCGGTCACCGTCCCGTGCAGCTTGTCAGAACAGGCGACTGGCTGCAGAGAGAAAGTGCTCACTACCCACCTTCATGTTCTGCAATATTGGGTCTAGCATCGTTTGACATTATTTTGCACTTGTTAATGAAATTTTCTGAGGGCTATTTGCCATTAATTTAGCATAACAGGAAGTGAGCTATGAGGGAGCTCCTTGTGAGGAAAGTTGCGGCTGCAATGCACTATAATGAATACTTCTTTCAAAAATACATTAGTGAAAGCAACACGTCTTTCTTGACAAGCATAGCATGTACGGAAACACGCGATTACTGCTATTTTTATTAATAATTTATTCATTTTGAATGTATGAATATATGTATGTGTACCACATACATGCCTTGTGACTGCTGAAGCCAGAGACCAACAACTGGACAACTTACAGGGAACCATTAGCATTGAATGGGACACAAACCGAACTATTCCCTCCCAAGGTTCATTGATCATTGAGGAAGAGAGGACAGAAAGACTATAAACGCCAGAGGTAGCAAGACTTCAAGGAAACATAATTTTATAGTCAACAGAGCAGATACTCATATGAATTCACAGCAATTGTAACAGAGTAGACAAGCCCTATAAAAACTCAAGCCAGACAATTTCTCAGCATAAGGTAGAGAGGTTGGCAAGGAGACCCAGCTCTAACTGCGGAGTTCCTCACTTGGCAACTGACAGTTTTTGAGAAAGGGAAATCTTGTTAGGTTGATCAGGCTTCAGGGACTGAACCCATACCAAAGGGCATTTGGGGATAAATTAGACTGGAGAGGCCTTAAAATAATAAGAATAATAAAGGCCATGAAGTTGGTAGATGGGGTAGTGAGGGAGTGCAGATAGGGGAGGAACTCTGAATATGATCAAATACACTATGTGAAATTCTAGGGGATTGTGTGTGTGTGTGTTGTGTGTGTGTGCATGCATCTGTGTGTGCATGTGTGTGTGCTTGTCTCTGTGTATACACGTATGTGTGTGTGCATGTGTGTTGTGTGTGTGGGGGGGGGTTGAGACAGGGTCTCCTTGTAACCCCAGGTGGCCTGGAATTCACTATGTAGACCAGGTTGGCTTGAATCTGACTGCCTCATTCTCCCAAGTGTTGGGATTAACTGTACGAACCACCACTCCCACTTCTGAAATTTTAATAAAAAGTATTTTTAAAGACTAAAGAAAGGTTATTTTGGTTCAGAATTTGACAGGGAACGTGAGGCAGCTGGTCACACTGTGGGAGCTGAGGGAGATGCCTGTTACTGCTTCAGTGTCTGGGATCTCAGCATATGGAATGTCATGACCCTCACCTGTTTGAGTTTTCCATCTTGCTTTAAACCTCCCAGGAAAAGTCCTCACAGACTTGTCCAGAGGTTTGTTTCCTAGATAATTCTAAATCCTGAGAAGTTGACAATTAATATTAACAATAATATGTTTAAATTTAGCTTTTATTTATGAACATTTCTTTATATATATTAATGGAATTTATTTATCAATATTATATATTTATCATAGATAAATGTAATATAAATATATGTAAATAATTTTGTTACCTAGTGATGAAATGTTTAAATATGGTTGTTTTTCGAAAACATTCACTTTTCAGAGCTGGAGAGATGACTCAGCAGTTAAGAGCACTGGCTGCTCTTCCAGAGGACTCAGGTTTGATTCCCAGCACCCACATGGTGGCTAACAACCATCTGTAACTCCAGTTCCAGGGAATCCAACAGCTCTCTGACCTCCTTAGGCATTGCACGACACTGGTGCACTTACACACAGGCAGGGAACAGACTCATATACGTGAATTAAAAATAATAAATAAACGTTTAAAAAAAGAAAATGTTCACCTTTTTACTTTTGACTTAACTGGGCTCGTTTATTTATTAGGCAAAACAAATGGTTTTGAAAATCTAATTATGCTAAACATTAAACAATTTAATAAACTGTCATAACTATTAAAAATTAATTTTAAACAGTAGAATGTTGGCTTGTTAATTTATGAAATTAAGACATCTTTATTAATAATCTGAATGAAATGATGTAGGTAAGTTGGCAAGCACATAACTTGATATTTAATGATATTTGATATGCTCTATAATTGCCTTGGGGCGTATGGTTTCATCATAAGTACTTTTATTTTATTCTATCTATGACCTTGATAATTATCATGTGCTATAAATACAATGTTCCATTGTGACCCAAAGAAAGATTAGAGACAGGAAAGCAAGGTGATTTGGGGGAGTAGAAGACATACTCAAAGAAAAAGTGAACTTAAAGATGTGTTTAAAAAATATTTTACTGAGAATTTGAGCTATAAATTTAAAAAAACTCACCATTGAGTACTATGATAAGAATTATAAGACAGATGTGGTGTCTCATGCTTATCCCAGCATTTGGGAGTCTGAGGCAGTGAGTTCAAGGCCAACCAGGTCAAATAGTCAGTGCTAGTCTAACCTGAGTGTAAGGAGCATGTATTAAATAATTAGTTTGTAAGTTGTAATGATGTAAACCCATAGTTTTATAAGCATGTAATAGATATCCATAGTGTTATAAATGTAAGAAGCACGTGCTATAAGTTGAAAACCCATAGTTCTATAAGTTTGTAAGTTGTAACAATGTAAGCCCATAGTTTCATAAGTATGAAGTGCATGTAATAGCCAATTAGCTTATAAGTAGTGATTTGTAAACTCACAATATAATCTCATAAGTTAGAATTTTATGTTAGAAGTTTTAGAGCCTAGTTTCATAAGTTAGAAGCCTGCTAGAAGGGGGCCCCATAGAACACTTTCCTTAGCAGAGAGACCTGCAGTTTCTCAACCCTAAAGCCTATGCTTGGAGCCTCAGAGTGCTTTCCTTCTAGGAAAGGCATAAACCTAAGCCTTTGCACAGTTTCCTGGAAAAGCCTCTAGCAGCACTAGGCTGATAGAGTTATAGAAGCGTCTCATTTTCTCAGAAAGGCCTCTGGTCAAGCTCTGGACTGATAGGGCCTTAGAGTGCCTGTCCTATGGGATCTCCCAGTCACACCTCCCGGCTCAGTCTGGGGGCTTCCCCAGTATCTGATCTCACAGCTGGACCCCTGCTTAGAGCCCAGGGGTCCTGCTCCTATCAGACCCCAATGGTCTCACACACGACAGTTGTGATAAAGTCCGGAACTGGGTATGGAGTCATCTGGCAGCTGATTGGCTAGTGGAGTCACACTGCCATGTTCCCTATAAAATCTAGGGCCAGAGGCTAGATGGCAAATGCCCATTTATGAGAATTCCCGGGAGTGCTTTCCCAGTTGTCCGGAGACTCGTCAGTCCAGACTAGGTCGGAGGAAGGTGACCCTGTGAAAGGGGCCCCGTTGAGGAACACACAGCTCCAGCTTGGAATGAGTTCTCCAGCCCTACCTGCATGCCTGTCATTGGACCACCTGCCGGGACCAGTCGAAGAACCTGTGGGACAGCCCTGGGCTGTCCCTGAATCACTGGTGCAACAACCTCATCTGCTGGACCAGCCTAAGAACCTACAGGCACCTGATGGGAGCCGTCGGGACAATTCCAGCTGCTTGGACCCACACGCTGACAACACGACTACTGATTATTCTGGGACAGGAATCTGAGTGAGCGTGTGTGCCAATTGATAGATCTGTTTTGTCAGCTGATAGATCTGCTTTGATCAATAAAATATGTTATAATCTCGGGAGGGCCACTGGGTCCCCTTTCCCTAGCCAAATTTGGGTTAGGCCCAAGCCTTGCGACACTGAGCTACAGAAAATTTGCCTGTTCAAAACAACAGAAGGTAATAAGTACAGGTTTCTGGCCCTGTGTTCTTTTTGATGACATGTAGTATGTTTACAGATTCAGTATCTGTGCTGCTCCTGGCTTTTCTGAAGCTGAACTGCAAGGCATTCTCACCAGCCGGTGAACATCTTAGTGTCACTTCTGTGGGTTAAAGGGTAAGTTTGCTGTGGCAATTTTCTGAAAGTTCTATATACTATGTGTATGAAAATTTTCATTTTCCTCAAAGGGATTTTTGAGTATTCTTTTCATAGGGGTGTGAGAGTGAAATGCAATCCTCTTCTCAGAGCCACTATTGCTTTGCACCCTCAGTTTTGAGACAAAGCTGCTTTCTTCTCAAGTGATCTCGAAACAGTGCAGCAGACAGAGGCCATTAAGATGAAGCCTCAGGCCTCCTGGTGCACGTCTTTAGTCCTAGCATTCAGGAGGCAGAGGCAGGAGAATCTCTGAGAGACCAAGGCCAGCCTCGTCTACATAGTGAGTTCTAGGAGGGCTGGAGCTGGGGAGATCCTGTGAAAAACAATAAATAAATACAGAAGATCTGAAAGAGGAAACAGTTTAGCTCTCATTTTATTAAAATGATTCGTCAGTTTCAGTGAAATTGGCCTTCATGTCGCTTTTGTACACTGTTCACCAAAGATAAACAGACAGACTGGGAAGTTCTGGAATCCACGTTCTCCAGAGCTGCCAGGTCATCCAGGGACCACCACGCAAAATTCTTTTAAGTCAGTTTCCTTCTTTCTAGAACTGTTGCATACTCAATTTTCAGTTCCACCATTAACATATCCCATTTTGCAATCTAAAGTTTTAAGTCTCCGGGTGTTTTCTAGGGTGAATTCCAATAGATCTAACAGAGACCCTTTGGGATGAGCAAGCCTGCAGTCAGAGCATGGAAAGCTTGGGCTTTCACAGTGTGCTCGCCATTGGCTGATTGTTTGCCAGAATCTTGGGTAATTATTTCTAAGTTTCTGCAGTTTCATCAACATTCTTCAGTCCACAGTTCATTTTAAACTGGAGTAACCAAACTCCTCTCCCAGAAGCCAGTGATGCGATGACGCGCACAAACCATTTGCAAGTTGCTGAAAATGTGCTTTCTTGAGCCCTACTTGTTTCCAAACCTGTGAATGAACGAATGGTTTTGAAAAGATGCGCAGGCCTTTGGATTCTAAATAAGAAATTCCAGGCATTCCAAAGAATTCATTCTTTAATACTGAGAAATACAGTCTATGGTTTTGGTTAAATGGCTCAAATTCTTGTGGAAGTGGAGTTCTAGAGGTCTAAGTTTCCTGATGATGAGATTTCCTGAGTTGTACCATGACTTTCTTTCTTCCCTATATTTATCAAGTAAATATAGAATCCAGTATTTCATATCTCAGATTAAAAAGAAAAAAAAAGTCATTCATTCATTCAAATGACTACAGTAAAGTGCTAAGTCCTTTTAATTGCTTGGAATATTGATCCATATTGCTGCAAAAAGAACACTCATAAAGGTACCATTGTTAGTGTGAAGGTTGGTCATCCTGGTGTTTCTTTTTATCTGTGCCATAACTCCTAAGCAAAACCAACAAAGAAAATAATTATAAATAAGAACAAACACACACACTTTAGATAGTGATTTCTCTTGAATAGAAACATGCATTAATTTTATGTTACTTTCTTGGAGAAAACACAAATAAGGTTAAGTATCTATTATTTGACCTCAGCCCACATCAGTGACAGTATTTATATCTAATTAAACACGTGCTATGCCAGTTCAGGAATTCATTAAATGTTAGGAAGCAGGCACAAATGGCAATTACAAATACAAGGAGCAAGTACAAAAAGTAAACTGTGGGCTTGGGAGATCATGATGTGTCAGTGCAGGTTCATCCCTTGTAACAGGTGTGCCAGGGTGTGAGGAGAGGCTGACGATTAGCAAGCCCACCAGTGTGTGTGGGCTGGAGGCAAATTCAGAATCTTTCTCAGCTCCATTGTCCTGTGAGTCTAAATCTCCTCTAAAAAATAAATCTATTTTTAAAGGAAATGCCACTAAATGATTCCATTAAGAATGCTATGCAGTCATTGATGATTTAGTTAACTTGAAAATTAAAATATTTCAGACTACTAAAATGTACTGTCTAGGACTATGCACTGATAAGCTGTAGATTCAGTACTCACAATTATTTCAACCTCTTTAATAAGTGAAAATAGACTTAGTGTGGCATTACTGTGTAAAAATAGCAATTACCTGAATAACAGTCTGGTTCTTAGTTTTTAACAGTGGGTCCCAAATTGAAGGACTATCTTTCCCTGAAAGCATGCTGCTGTAACTGTGTCTCGAACTCTGGCTGGAAGTATGCCTGGAACTATGCTTTCTCACTCACAATTTTATTCAGACTGGTTTTGTTTTATTTCGCTTTTAGTGTATGAGTGTATTGTCTGCATGTGTGTAGGGACACCCTTCTCAGAACGTATTAGATTTGGAGTAAATGGAGTTACAGACAATTGTTAGCAGCCATGTGGGTGCTGGGAATCGAACCCGTGTCCTCTGCAAGAGCAGCCAGTGCTCTAACTGCTCTCTGGAGAGCCATCTCTCCAGACCCTCAAACTTCTTTCTCAGTTAGGTAAGTGCAAGCTAGAATCCATTTTACCATATCAGACAATCCTGCCAGTCCACACCTCAGGCACACTTGCAAACTTCCTTCCCGTCATCACTATATTCCAGGAGAAGGTGGAGCTCTGTCTCTCGGCACTTTGATATGCTAATTCTCAAGCATACCCTCATTCACTCATTATCTGTTTGTGGGCAGAATAGTAAACTGAGACTGCCAAGGTTTGAATGCATATGTGCACATTACATCAATTTCACAGCTCTCCCCAGACCAGACATCTTCCCTTCTCCTTTATTTTCACTACCCCGTCCTTCTTGACTTGTGTGGATGCAACTTTAGCAAGCTAGCCATGTGGAGGTAAAGATCTATATGCATCACTAATATGTTTATATACATTTGCTGTCATTAGAGCAGCTTTCTCGGAATGTATGAAGGCATAAATCATCATAAATACGTGCTAGTGTATTACAGGTTTAACTTAACTATTCCTATGTCTCTATCACTGTTTGCTAATTACTTGTTTTGATATGCCATATTATTGTTATTATGAGCCATTTCTGATCAAATTATACTTTAGGCACTTACACTTGGAATTACTTATAATCGTACACTAATAGTTGGCTATTGTTGAAATTCATTTTGATGTTGTTCATGGTGTATATCAGAGCAATGGAGCCTCTTATTCTAGATTGTCTTGACCCAGAGACTAACATGTCTCAAAAGGTAATCCTGACGTTGATGAGGATTAAAGGCATAGACAAAAGAAGAGTGAGGAAGCAAAGACAAGTTTATTAAGAAGATTCGGGAAAGACTAAGTCTTCCACAGTGGGAAGGGATCCCAGGAGTGGCTACTGACCAGTAAGATATACCAGCCATTTATGATATTATGGCAGGATTTAAACAAAGAATGAGGTAAAATTTATTAAAATTTGCTAATTCTCTGAGCTTGTCACAGGTCAAGTCTATAGGGGACTCACGCTCTGTGCATGTGCCCTGGCCCAATCAGGTAATTACTCACCTAAAGAGGGGTGGCCACACATCATAGCTTCCCTGTCCATGTTTTCTTGACCATGGCTCCTTGCCAGTCATGGTCCATGGCTGAGTCCGCTAATCGTTACCCGACACAGGCACTTTTTGATCTCAGATACGCCACTGGCTATAGTTTGTCATGGACACTTGCCTTTCCCACCTTTGGGAACTAACACTTAACACAGCCACAGAGGTGCTGCTATACACTTCTTGGCTACCGCAAGTCTATCTCCCTGACTGTGGGGCCATCTGGGCCAGTCCCATTTCCCGGAACAGGAAAAGGACATTTTAGAAGCTGTTTTTATCCACAGTTTAGTCTGCTGCAATTAGAGGAAGAATACATAATATAACAGTGCCTTACACTGGGGTGGAGAGCTTCTTGTGAAGCAGCCAGAGGTTGCTAGATTGGCGCATTTGTTTCCCCTGAGCCTCTCCCTAGTCTGATATGATGAGCTTGACTATCTCATACTCAGCTCCAAGCCTGTGCTCCTGACCCAGGAGTTTTAAACTAGCATTCCTTCTAACTGTAACACTTACTTTTACAGCAACATTTATCATAGTGGGTTTTGCTTGCAGCATTAGATCCTCAATGACTAGTAATTATACTTTTTTTCAGTGATCATACATACACAAAATCACTATTCTTTATTTTTTCTCAATATTTAATGCATATTTGTGCATTTATTCAAATTAATAGTACTTAGGATAATATCTCAATCTTTAAAATTTTACCATAGCACCGAAAAGTATATTTTTTGTGGTTTTACTATAGTAAAGTTTACTTTTGTGATGCAATTTCTGTACTAAATACAAGAAATATGACATCCAAGACTTAACTGTGATAGCAAAAAATGGAAAAATTGGTGAATAACCTTGTCTAGGCTTAATACATGACATCAAATAATTTACTAGTTCATAAAATTAAAATATACATGTTCTTTTGTATTTTCATTTAAAACATGACTTCAACAAGCATTACAGATCTATGCAAAAGAGAACTGATGTACTGTTTGCTATATAATCATTATCTTTTCAAATCCCTCTTCAATGGCTACAGAGACACCAGCGTGAGTAGGCAGCTGAGATTCTTCGTATAAGATGTCCACATGTAGTTGATGCTCCCTGGGGACCCTTTCACACATTGTGTGTCCCAGGTAACCAAGGACACGGCACTTCAGCTATTTGTGGTTGACGTTTATGGAATTTCCTCTTCTTCCTTCTTACTGATTAAGCATAAGAGAACATATTTATATAAGTCCATATCACAGAAAGATCAAATAGCCTGACAACAAAACCATCGGTTATTAGCTGAACAGTTTTAAAGTGCAGTGATATAGCATTGAAGTTCTTCATTCCGTTTACCATAGCACTCGGTTTTCACTTAATATAATTTTTTAAGGTTTTATCTTTAGGTATTTGCTGATTGATCTCAGTCAGATTGAGGATGATTCAGATGCAATTTAGAGCACCTTGCTAGACCTCCTTGAGCACTGAGAAGAGGCATCAGTTTGAAAAAATGAGGTAGTCAAGGGGAGTCGACATTCCTGGCTCTGAAGTAAAGAGAGAGCTCAGTACCATGACTAGACCTACCGTAGTGTGACCAGAAACAGGTATCACGATTGTGGGTAACATGATACAGTGAATGGACATAGCAAGTGTTTCCAGCAGGAGATGTTTATAACAGACCTTTAAATAGTTCACTGTAGGAGATCCCAGTCTTCATCTTTCTGGAGGGTTTTCCTTGTCAATGTATAGTAAAGAGTGGATGGTGGATGTGACCCAACTTCTCTAAGTTCTGTAACGTTTTAGCCAAGGGATTCCCCGTTATCCTAAATTTGCTAAAGGGGTTTGAATGACTCAATTTCTATAAGAGCAATCTGGTAGCTGTGGTGAGCTAAACTCAGAGCTCTGAAAGATCGAGGTGAAAGGATTACAAGTTTGAGGACAGCCTGAGAGATACATAGAAAGATTCTGTCTTGAAAAAAATACAGAAGAATAAATGATTGTAAAAGGAACAGTGCTTGGAGCAGTATTAAAGAGAGACTTTCCTTTTTTTTGTCTGCACTGAGCCCAGCCAGTGTTTAGCTTCTATCTTTCTCATTCCTGCTGTCTGTTTGACCATCATAGGAACAAGGAGAACTGTGACAGACCTCAAGACAGGGAACATAAATCAACAGCATCTTTGGCAACATATGATCAGAGGAAAACAGTATGAAGAATTTACTTACCTCAGCAAAAGTGGTCTGCCAGTGATGAAAAACAACTTATGTGATCAGTAAAAGTTAAGAAACAGGAAACACTACATTCCAGAGGAAGAGATGTAATAAAGATATGACTAGATTCCCATCTCGGTGGGCATGAATTAGAAATAAGGGATGTTATCTTGTCAGAGAAAATTGCTAATTTCTAACTCACATTCTTGCAGGACAAGAACCATGAAAAGAATTCAGCATTTAGAGACATCAGAGACCTTTCCACGGTAATAATTTTGAATATACTAAGCTTACCTGAAGGAGGGCGGTGAGAGCAACTCAACACAGAACTCAGACACGGGAGACCATAAGTGCCACATTTTCACAGCGTAATGAGTGGCAAATAGCCTATTAAGCCACTGGTCACATCTCTTCATCCATCAGAAAGAGCAAAGGGGAGCATAATGTGAAGGATGTGGAGGAAATGTAAGATTTCTTAAAGGAAAGAAGAATGTATAATGAGTGCTGTGTTATAAATCTGCAGAGCTTGCAGCCATGTGGGAAATCACTCCACAAAAGGTTCAGAGATTTAAAGGGCATTTTCAGGTTCCATTTGAGAAAACAGAATAAATCAGCAATTTTTATTTTTTAAAAAAGTCACTAAAAATAAGCCCATTCTTAATGTTTCAAGATATCCACAGCTCACAGCCTTGATCCGAGAAACCTTTCAGTAGTGGGTAATAGTCAAAGCAGGGACTCATAACTAGCCAACTATCTAGAATAAGGGACCACTGGACTCTTAGCCTCCAACTCAAATCTACAGCCCTCCAAGGCCCCGGGAACAATGAAGAACAAAGATGAAGGACTGCGGGAGCCAAAGGATGGGGAAGTGTGATGAGGTGCTGTTTCCTGAATATGGTCTGATCCCTGACCCTGCCAATCAGGAACACACAACAGCAATGACTGCCTGCATGCCTCTGCCTACCACGGAAAAGAGGCACTTGAGGACAATAAGGAGGTTGTAGCAACAATGCATGGGAAAGAGGCAGCCTGACTCTTAGCAGTCATATGGCGGAGAGCAGACCCATACTGCTGAGCACTCATTCCTTCAGATTTCTCTGGGAACTACGCTTCTCAGCAAGGCTTCATTCCTTCTTTACTGAAATAGTATGTCCAGAATGAAATGGGGAAGTAGAAGTTGAGACCACTCTCATCAGAAAAACTTGCTCTTTGATACCTAGGCCTGAAATCTCTCTCTCTCTCTCTCTCTCTTTCTCTCTCTCTCTCTCTCTCTCTCTCTCTCTCTCTCTCTCTCTCTCTCTCACACACACACACACACACACACACAAACAAAATACTCTCACACCAAACAGTTATCTCTCATGGTTTGGGATGAGAAAGCACATGCTGCTGTCAGCACTTTTATCTATAAAACTTGCAAAATCAACATGCATTTACTATCTTGGGTGGAGAGCAAGGAAGCATCTTGCAGGATAAGAGCAGCCTGTGAGCCTGTGAACATTATAAACAGTAACTTTTTGGCTGCAAGATTAGGTAAAATCTTCAGTCCAGATTTTGTCCATGTTGTAAAGGTCATTCCGACAGGAGACTAGGTGGGAAAAAGAAAAGATGAGAAGGAATAGGAAGGGGATGCGACACAGTTGCCGGGGAGACAGTACAGTATGTGTGTACACAATTACGACATTATTAAAATGAAAAGGAAACAAAGGATATCATCTCATCACTAGTTTGGGAACAAGTGAGAGTGATATCCCCTACTCAAGGGCAAGTAAAAGCAATTAAAAATAAGAAGAGAATAATTCTTGAAAACTTCATATTTATTCAAGTCTTAATCTATTGACTTTTTCAAGTAAGTTCTGTAAATCTCCAATTCCCTCTATACAGAACCCACAAGATAGATTTATTTGGTTAAAAAGGTATTTCCTATGAAAGAGTCTCTAATCCTTTATTTAAATTTAAAATACAAAGTGAGCCCTGAAGATAGAAATATCTAAATTAGCATATTAGCAAATATTTGAAATGATAAAGATAAAAGAAATTCAATCTCATCAAGTTTTAGATTTTCCCTTAAAGTTTAATCAACAATGAACAAATTAGACTTAGTGAATTATCAAGGGATGTTATAAATCACTCTCATTTATAAACGTCTGGGGAAAAAAGGATAATGTGAAAATAAAATTAATGCATTTTAATAAAAAATGCTTATCTTTTACATTTTTGAAAAAGCAGATGAATTTTTGCAATGAAACAGATGAAATTTTGCAATCAAGAAATATCCGTATAACAAATCACTTTATGATTTCTTTAAAATTTTATTTATCTTAGTCAAGTAAGACATGAGTATTTCTTAATGTATTATAAAAGCATCTCCACTTTTGCAGAATCAATAAGACACAGCTTGTTAATCCTTTTTATTTAAAGTTTTAGAACCTATATTTTTCATGATTTAATTATTTTTCCATAGAGGAAAATTGCCTTTCTCACACAAACCCTTACTAAACAGAAGAATAAAACTCCAAGTTGTGCCCATAAGTGATTGTTTCGTAATAGAAATTCTTATATTTGTTTGAAAATACTATGTAAGGCATTTATAATCAATATGCTCACATGATAGTCTTCAAGCTAATGAGTTAAAGTAATAGTAAGAACTAGTTACCTGTTGTCTCTGCTTTTACTCTTTTTTATTCATTTCTTTTTATTGTATGTGTTGAGTGTTTTGTATGCATGTATGGAAGTGCACCTGTATCTTATCATATCTGTGGAGGCCAGAAGAGAGAATAGGGTCCCCTGGGAGTTCATAGTCGAGTTAATAGTGGTGGTTGTTAGCTGCCATTTAGGTGCTAGGAACCGAACCTGGGTCCTCTGGAAGAGAAGCCGGTGTTCTTATCCTCTGAGCCATCTCTCCAGCTCCTGGTTTTAATCTTGTACTCTGAAACATTAATTTCCGAATGAAAGTTTTGCGTGTTTGGAGAAGCCCAGAGAAAGGGAATGGAAGGGAAAACGAGGGCTATGAGAACAAAGTTTATTGGAGAAACGCAGAGTGGCAAGCACCCAGCTCCGGAGTGGGTAGAACTGGTAACAAAACGGCTGCTCGCCGGGACTCTATAGGGCAAAAGAACTCAGAAGTTGAAGAAGCTACAGTTATGGCGGGAAGAATCTGGGTACAAACTTGACCACCTACAGGGAGCCATTTCCCTGTAGTAAGCCAGGCAACCTTGGTGACAACAGGCTGGCAGTCCTAGCTACAGAAAAGCCCACTTCTGATGTAATGTAAACATGGGTGAGGATTGCTGGAGCAGTAAACCCTCCTCTGGAGCAGGCTAGCATTGAGGAAGAAGTCCAGGAGTTGGAGGATGCCGTCTTGACGTGGGGGCTGTTGTTTGAGATGACCTGAAAACAGGGAACAATCACAGTTGGAGTCTAGGGGCAGAAGACCAGGAAAGGTAGTTGCAGAGTAGGATGGAGCAGTGGGGCTAGGCTGTGCCTGCGGTGGGCACTCTCCCGCAGTGGCGAGGAGCCAGCCCCTTCACCCTGGAACTGCAGAGCTGACCTGGGTCGGGTGGTGTTTGTTGCCAGGAGCGAAGAGCTCTGAGGCTCGGTCCTGAAGTAAATGCAATGCCAGCCCTCTGTGGTGGAAAGAGAAGCAAGAGACTCCAGCTGACCCTGTGGTGTCCTCACCACAGTCTGTTAAATTCCAGGAGGAGACCTGGAAAGACATTTCTCCAGTAATTTTCTTTTCACTATATTTTAGCATTGTTTTTGTTTTGTTTTGAAATTCTTTTATATTTTTATGCTTGTATTTCTTATCTTAATCTACTTTTATTTGTATATTACTTTTTTGTGAATATGGATATCAGAAAGTCATGGAGTTTTCTGATAAAGATGAAAATGAAGACAGTTTGATGATAAACTGTAATGAAAATTTCTTTCTTCTCCCCAATCTATTTATTCATTTTTATATTTCGATGTAAGAAATATGTCATTATGGAGCATTTTCACTGTGAGGTGTATTAGAACTTGTCAGAGTATCACAGATAAGCAGGGGGTAGTAGGTCCCTGTCCCCTCTAGCTGACAGCTGACACCTGCCTGTCTAGAAGCTCTCAGTTCACCCTAGGGCTGAAAAGTTACGGGAAGTCTGCTATGTGACTGAGCCCAAGTATCGGAAAGAGAAGGAATCTTAAACCCCAGGATACACATTAGAAAGACTCTGCAGTGTGAACCAATGGGATGGGGAATCTGGGATGGGGCAATACTACACTTCAGGAAGATTATCCGTCCAGGAAAATCTCAGCCAAAGAGGAATTCAGGGGGCAGGGAAATGCACTTAGAAATATAAAAACCACCGTTTTACAGGAGTTAGGGGCTGAGGGAGTGTTATGTCACAACCAGGCAACTTCATGCATACCAAGGTAGAGAAATTGGACTTTCAAGTACTGCCTTGGTGGTTAGAGATTTGGGGAAGAGAGACACAAAATCCCTACAGGCAGGCAAACCTCATGCTGCGCAAGCTAAAGTAGGAAACGTCGACATGAGAACTCAGTCTTTCTAGGCTGTCTGCTGGGCATTTTCAGAAGGTAAGGGTGACATCAGTCACAAAATTACTCCAAAAAGGGAAACAAAAGATTAGGGGAGGGGCTTTCGAGAAAACTCCAGTGAAGTGGTTGAATAATTCCAATGAGGACAGGGAAAGAATTATTGGTCTCTCTGACATTTCCTCATGTGGTTCACTAGGGAGAAGGATGAAGCTCTGGGAAGTCACCTCCTGATTGAAAGGAAAGGAAAGAACAAAAACTATCAAACATTGTCTTATCTGGCAAAAGAGGCCCTCAACCTTTTGCCTGAAATTTCGTTCAGATAATGATTGGGGATGCCAAACTTTGATTCTTTATGATTGTGATAAAACCCATCCTCTCCAGAGGAAAGACATTATACATTATGCTCTCTGTTGAGTGAAGGGCTGACTCCTATGTTCCATTTAAAAAGTGTCACAGTTGAAACAAAATGTGAAAAAAAAAAAAAAAAAAGATTGTAAATGTGTACAGAGAAATTTAATCCTGACTTATCCCCAGAACAGTGGTTCAGTATACAGTGATCCAGGGCTCACAAGGACTTCACAAAAACCAATTATGTAAGTATGTTTTTATATGTACAGATTTGTGAGGGGACTGTGTACTTTGTGTATACGGACACACACACGTACATACACTTTCTTTTAAAATAAAAACCTAATTCCACAAAATTAAGGCCCAAAACCTGCGGGCAGACCATGAAACAGGACAAGCAGGAGGTGAGATGCCAGCTTCTCCAAGTTCCTACCCAGGTCTCAGGAAAGAAGGGAAAGAATGTAGCAGGACAAACAGAGAATCCTCGTGTTAGTGACTATTACAAGTGTGGGAAGCTACTACACTTTAAAAAGAACAGTCAGAATGGAGAGCAGAGAGAGAGGGAAAAAGCCAAAAACAATTCCACTGAAACCTTTGATGAGAAAAGGGGAGTAGAGAGTTCTGCTCTTGTTTTTCATGACAGGTCCACTGGGAACCCATGATGATACTGGTGGTGGGAACAAGGGAAGAAGAAATGACTTCTCTGACCGACTCTGAGACCCTGTGCTCTTCTTTATCCTAGGCAGATCATGAGCAATAGAAGTCTCCTGTCAGGCAGGCAGGGGTGCACACCTTTAATCCCAGCACCCCACCTGGGATGAGGCAGAGGCAGGTGGAGCTCTGTGAGGTCTGGGATGGTCTGCATAATGAGTTCCAGGCCAGCTGGGGCCACATGGTGAGACTCTGCCTCAAAATAAATAGATAGTGAATAAATGAATAATAAATAAATTAATGTAAGTAAATGAGTATATAAATAAATGAATAAATAAATAAATAATAAAAATAAATGTCTTCTGTCGTGTGAAACTACAATTGCAGAGTTAGCATGTGGAGACTTGGCTCTCTGTGTACTTTCCTTTTTGCCTTTTCCTGCTTACTAAGAGGCTCTCAAGGTCATTGATATCTCCAGGGCGTGCTTGTACGAATGTAAACTTTCTCTAATTCTCAAGCTCTGTCAGACCAAGGTGGAGGACAGGGGATGAAATGATCTATAAAAATTTCTATCAAAGCTTCTATCAAAGCAGAGAGGAGATCATTTGCCTCAGACCTCTAACAAGGAAAAGGCTTGATGTTTAATAGTATTTGTACACAGGTAATCTTAACGACGAGAAAGGCGCACAGTTCAGATTCAACTCTTGTTTACTGAGATGAAATAAAAAACACTAGTAGGGTAGTAAGAGGATTATTGAGAAGGATGTAAATGTGGTTATTTTTGTTGAAAAGAGTTAAAAAAGATAATATTATAGATAAGGCAGGAATTTTTTTATGATAAAATAAGAGTCCTAAAAACAAAAGATAAAAAGTGCCAAAAAAAATAACAACAAGAAATCTTGGGGCTAGCTAGAGAGATGGCTCGACAGTTAAGAGCTAGGCCTGCTCTTGCAGAGTATCCCAGTTTGACTTTCAGCACCCATGTGGGGGTTAACAACCATCTATTACATCCAGGCAGTGAGATGCCCCTTTCTGACCTCCAGGCAGGCACTGCACAACATGGGTGCACTTACATACATGCAGGCAGTACACTCATATACAAAAAAGAAAAATAATATTTTTACAAAGAAATATTGAAGCAAAGTCACAGAAGTTTCTGAAACACATATACAAAGTCTATGGAAGATGAGACTTAAGGATAATGTATGTTTGATGATGTTAACATTCAGAAGAGCTGGCTTAAAGAATAAGAATGTACATCTAATTAAGCTAGTCACATGTGTTCTTACTAACTTTGTTAGACTTTAACCTACGTGGAGAAACTCAATCATAAAAAAAATCAAGATTCATGCAAAATTGTTTGGATTATTTTGTATAAGCTTTATCTAAAGGTTACACAAAAGTTAAGTTGCAAGACCAAGAGGATGATGGGAACCCTCTGATAAGCCACATGTCCTGTTGATCAGAGAGGCCATGAAGTCTTCAGAGTTTGGTCTCTAATCAGAGCACATTTTACAAAGTGAGTCACCGAGGACCTCAGGATACAGGTGATACAAGGATTACACACACATGTGGAAGATGTGTGACTTGCCAAAAGATAAACAAAAAGGTAAGAGGATCTACACCCCAGATGGCCTCCAGGGCTGACACTGCTCCAGAGTATGGAGGTAGACTGCTCAGACATGCCTGACAGTAGAAAGCTATCATAGCTTTCTATGATGCTGGACCACTTCTCCAAGACAGTAGAGGCTCCTACTGCTGGTAATGTGATTAAGATTATCTTAAAGTAAGTCATGCCATGATTGGTCCTTACATGAAATGGATTTAGACAACAGTGGCCTCTTCACCCCCACAGTGTTGCAAGGAATTATAAAAAAGTTTGAAATTAAATTAAGACTCCATATCTCATACCACTCCCTCATCTAGAAAGGTGGAAAGAATGAAATAATCTAAGATGCACTGAACTAAACTTACATTTGAAACAGAACTACCATGGATTAAGCATCGCCCGATAGCTTCACTTACTATTAGAAATGCTCCAAAAGGGATATGTGTCTGTTTCCATGTGAAATACATTATGGACCCCTATACCTTAATGGGTCCAGGAACCTCCCCATGATAGAAACCAAAGACCAGTTGCTGGAAAACTGTATCCTGGCTATCTCCTCCATCTTATGACCCTCATGTCTAAGGAAATTCTTGACCAGGCCTCACCTTTGGAGTTTGCAGTTCATCAACATAAACTAATGCTAATAAAACCCAGAGAAAAGACAAGCTCCAGGATACAAACTAGGAGAATATTATTCTCAATAACATGGTTCCTTGTGGGACAATGTCCAAGGACCTTCAAAGATTAACTACACTTGCAAATTAATCAATAGAAAATTGAGGAATTCATGATCCATTTGTATACTGTTTGGGAGGATGTTTTAGAAAATGGAAAGGGTTGATGGCTTCAGTCTTAACTTCTCTTGTGACTATGGCAGGAATATCAGCTACAATGTGATGCTGCATTATTCCTTATATAATGGGGATAACTCAAAACCCCACTGAAATAATATTCAACACAGAAATGAACCTACAACATCAGCATGATCTAATGCTTTTAGATATGAAATCAGACCATCAGTACTATGATGAAAAGAGTCAAAAATGCTAGAGCAATTTATAAACAAAATAAATCTTAAAAACAATCGGAGTCAAAGAAGAGAGGAGGAAATGGTAAAACAATAAATCATTATGGTCCATTTTCAGCATGTGTCGTTGAAAGCTTATGAGAGACTCTCGTAACATGGTTCCAACCTTTGGTGAGGCTGTCATGCTCTTTCATAACACTGCCAAGGGACAAGCAAGCATGACTGAGACAGGATGAAATGGGCCAAGCAGGGCCTCCTAGGGCTGCCCTGCTACTCAAGTCTTTCTTCTGCAGATGAGAGAGATCAAATGTATTTATGTTGCTGCAAACAATAAATATGAGCTAACCTGAATTAAATATTTATTTATCACACATCATCACTGACTAAATGAAGTTACGATATTCCGTTTAAATACTTCCAAGCACTGTCAGTACCACAGAAACCTTTTAAAATGCTGACAGTTACTTGAAATTTCTTCTGCATTTGCTAGCTAAATTAGCATATGTAAATAGTTACTGTTCTAGAAATCATCTGAAGCCATTTCTGAATTTGTAATTCCCTGTCTTCTGGTAGCAAAGTTATATTTAATTGAAAAAATCTGAGGGAAACTGTCAGATATGCCTGAGTACTCAATATGTTTGGGCATTTCAGAACAGGGGATAATTAACATTATCCCCTATTAACATTACATTCTATGAAATTCTACAATGTGTGTGTGTGTGTGTGTGTGTGTGAGAGAGAGAGAGAGAGAGAGGCTACTCACTGTAAAAATTGATCTTTTACTGTATTGGACTATTTGTATTGCCTTAATCTGGAATAAGCCAGCAGAATCTCTTAAAGCCCTCCAGATGGGATCCAGGCTGTCAGTCTGTAACATATTGTCTCCTGTTATAGCAGGAACATTATTGAGCACTGGCAAAAAGTAAACTTGACACTGCAGAATCAAACCTCTTTTACCACAGAAATGCCTCAAATATATTCTAGTCTTAGGAGGTGTGGCCTTGCTGGAGGAAGCACGTCATTGGAGGCAGACTTTGAGAGCTCATAACCTGGTCTGATTTACATTCTGTCTCTCTGTTTCCTGTCTCTGCTTGAAGATGTGAGCTCTCATTTTTCTTCTCTGGAATCATAAGGGAAATAAATGCCTCCTTCTATAAGTTTCCTTGTTCATAGCATTTTATCACAGCAACAGAAAAGTAGCTTACATAGAAGATAAATATTATGTTACTTTCTATGTATTCAAAATAAAATGAGTAAACCAACTTTCAAATTCTAGCATGACATCCTTACAAATGTTAATGGTCTGTACAGATAAAGTACCCATGCCTCTATTAATGAAGATGCATTTGGTCCTATGTACTTGATTCTTAGAGAAAAGTCTTTGAATATTTACTAATTCTTACACATGTGAAAACAGATGTATGTTTTCCCAAATTTTAATTCAAAATTATTCACCAAGCAGCCAGGTGTGGATAATCATAACTTGTCTGTGAGTTGTTCCTTCAAGTAACAGTACTGTTGCATGACAGAAGAGGCTACTTTAATTTTCAACCCAAATGAATTGCACATGCTCAAGTTAGACAGCCATCCTATGTCAGTGTATGACAATACTTTACATAGTTATAATTCTTATATTTATCAATCTCTCTAGCTATCTACTATGTATATACTTTTTATCTCCACATACACAATATTTTAAAATACATACTTTAGGTAGTTTTCATAAAATGAACACTTCTTCTTCATAGCAATGATTTTTACAATATGAACATAATCTGAACTAAAAACTTTTACCTAACCTTGTAACCAAAAAGTTACTGTTTATAATGTAGATAAACCCACTGAACCATGTGTTCCTCTGTTCCCTCTGGACCCTTTCTTATCCTCCACTCAAATTAGTGAACAAATGTGAGTGTACAGGCTTTGCAAATTAAAAGTGCTGAAAGCAACTTGCTTTTCTCATTGCAAACAATAAGAGAAAACTCTGTTGTGTGTGTGATATTCTAGGCCCCTGGACCAAAGGGCGGGCTGGCCTGATAAGGGTAAGTTCCGGCTTCTGCTTCACCATTTCCTGCTGGAAATACTGTTTCAGTGACAGAATGAACAAGGTCTTCGTTCAGGAGCAGTTCTGAAAGACATCTGAAGGACTAGGTTTTCAGAGCTTGGGCCCACTCTTGGTCTTCAAATGAATGCTAAGAGTCAGGCAGTTTTTAATTTCAGTCATAGACATAATGTGGTTTATACATGACACACTTCCTAGACCATTTTCTTTGTTCTAATTCTGAAAAGATTATTTTCAGTGAAACTATTTTAGTTCCAACAGTTGTAAGATGCAAAAAGTGAGATGACTGTTTGCCCAGGCTATTGTCACTGTTTTGACTCACAGTGAGCAGCCATTGATACAAAGAGCGGAACAGTTATTGACAACCTCCTGAGATTCAACTGAGCTATTCACTTCCTACTATTTTAGGGGGATTGGAGGCAGTTTCTGAGCAGCCACACAAAAGAAAATTTCTTGGATGATTAAGTGGTACTGAAACTCAACACAAAAAATAGCTCATCTGAGCCAGGCATGGCGGCAAACACCTTTAATCCCAGCACTTGGGAGACAGAGACACACAGATCTCTGTAAGTTCAAGGATAGCCTGGTTTACATGGTGAGTTCCAGGCCAGCATGGGCTACAGGGAGACCCTGCTTCAAAAAACAAAACAAAACAAACAACAACAACAAAAAAGTAAACCTAGCTCATCTACTATGTCAAACCTAGCTTATCTACTATGTATAAACTCACTCATTTGTAACGCACACTCTATAGACAATAGACGGGATCAGTCTTCATGCTTACAGTTGGCACTTTCATTTGAGATTACCCACTGTTCCCGGGTTATGTTGAATTAATCCTTCATCTACTCTAACCAAGATCCGCAGAGGCATATTATATTAAAAGACTTAGCTACTTCTTTCATTTTGAGTTGAAAACTTATAAAATGAATAAGGACTCCTAAAGAGCTTCAATTTGCACTTAAAATATTTCATTTTTCTTTCTCTGAACTCTAAAGAACCAGTTTCAAAATTATGTTAACAGAGAGCATCCTAAGCTTATTTGAAAATCTGTGTTGAATGAGACAATAATGATAAATTATTAACACTTGTAAAGAAGTATCACAGCATCAGTCAGTGTTCTCTTAAATATTTGAATACATCCACAGCTATACCTTGTACCTAATACATTAGACATTTAGTGAAAACTAACAAGTAATTTCTTCCCTCTCCCATGACACACAAGAACAATGATCTTATTGCCAACATGAAATTTTCGAAGAATAAAACTTTCATTGTGTCTTCATTAGAAAATGAGAATGAAAAAAATCGACATAATTAAATACTGCTGTGAAAACAATTTAACCTTGCAGCATCCCCAAAGGATCACAGAATCCTCTTTTTTAGTGTACTTAGACAAAAATCTGTACATTTATGTTCAGTTTCACATGCAAGTGTATGCATCCACCTATGACTTCAAATGTAATTTTCACTGTCAGTTGCAGTTATACCTTAGTATTGATAAAGACATTGAAAAGCCCAATTGGCTCAGAATGCTAAAAGGACGGAAGCATGCTTTCTGGCACCAGTGGAGTGGCACATCTGCACACATATTTCATGTTTATTAAACCAATAGATCTAATTAAATGTTATAACACTGACCATTTTCTCACTGAAATATAGTCATCAACCCATGTGACTTTTCCTTTTATCAAACAGGCCGTGCTGCCACGTTTCACTTTGACTTTTCCTGCTCCCATATGCCAGAGGACCTCAGCTTCTCTGAGAAACTAGCAGCACTTTCTCTTTTTGGCACAGTTCTTACCTTAATCATCTTTCTGTCTATGATAGGATAAATGGAAAGCAATCAGAAAACATGTAAGTTAATTCGAGTGGCACACTATTAGGTATCTTTCCTTTTGAGACACAGTCCCACTATGTAGCTCTGGCTAGCGTGGAACTCATATGTAGACCAGGCTGGCCATGCTCTCACAGAGGTTCACCTGCTTTTGCCTCCCTGGTGTGGGTAAAAGCATGTGGCACTATGCCCAGCTCTAGGTTTCATATGCTTTCAAGACATGAACTTCCAGGCACTACTCACTTTGGTTTGAGAACAGAATGAGGGAAATGTAAGTCGGAGACTTCTGGATCCAAGGCCTTAGAACACTCATAAGCATTTAGTTAATTCCAGATGAAAGAAATTTCTCCCCTAGCACAGCTCCAATATTTGACGGAAATTAGTCTTCACGTTCTTTCCATAGGGCATAGTGTTTGGACTCAGCTTAACATTTCTCTGCTAGCTTATGACATAAAAGAATGTGTTTTCTTGCAGCTTGCGCTTAAGAGATAAATATGACGAGATTAATCAGATAAGAAGTTGTCAGTTTTGAGTGTTATATATTATCTAAAAGATCATATCATTGAAGAGTTTAGCAGAGTTTAGAGTCTAGACTGCCAAAGAACATTTGACCCTCCCAGCTGTCCATGCAGCTCTTAAACTGTGCGGCAGAGCATCAGAGCTTAGTGCTCCAGCCCGGCTTTTGGGAGCACTCAGAGACTGACAGGCCTACGCCTCCATCCCTGCTGAACTGATTCATACAGGCTTGCTGTAGCCACCCCACGTTACCGAGCCCTGGGAGCCCAAGAGCACTGTGTCTCGTCCGTAACACTGCTTGCACTTCACCTACACAGGACCACCAGACTGGCCTCATCCTCACAATGGGCCTCACACCCACATCCAGAAACTCCATACCAAGCGCTAAAATATTTAAGAATGCTACAGCAGCAACTGAAACACATACTGTACAACCACATCCCAGAGGCTCCCAAGGCAATGTAAGCACTCACAATACTGCTCGTGGCAAAAGTGAAGGCAGCTTATGCAAGCAGTGTACCAGGACATACCACCAGAAAAAAAATATTTTACTATAAAAGCTATCCTACAACCTACCTGCCAGTTACACAGCATCACTGATGTAAAAGAAGAAGCCTAACAACAAGAGGGAGCACCCTACCTCCTGAGAAATGCGATCCCTATTGTGCAACAAAACTCAAAGTAGATATCAATACATTCTCTGACAAATAACTCAAAATATTGATTTTAGGAAAACTCAAAGAGGTAAAAAAGAATATAAATAGACAACTTGATGAAGCAAGGGGCATCTTTTGAAATGAATTGGAAATCTGCAAAGAGACAGAGCTCATAAAAAAGGAACCAAACAAAAATCTTTCAACTAAATAACTCAGTCAATAGTTTTTAAAGGCACAGTTGAAAGCCTCAACAGCAAACTGAAGAAGGTTCAGAAAACAATTTGTATACTGAAAGGCAGGTATTTTGAAGTAACCCAGTAAGATAAGAAACAAAACAAACATAGCCTGAAGAAAGCCTTTGAGACTTATAGTACAACTTTGAGTGAGCAAACTCATACGTTATGGGTATTCCAGAAGAAAAGAGAAGGGAGAGAGAAGAGGCAGCCCACTATATATAGTCATTGTTGAAAACTTTGAAAATCTTGGAGAAAATAGGTTGAAATTTCACAAAGCCCAAAGGACCCCCTAATGAGTTCAATCATAAAAATAACTCCTCTAACAAATATTGTCGCTAAACTGTCAGAAGCACAAAATAAAGAGTACTAAAACAGCAAGAGAGAAACACCACATATAAGGAAATCCTCATTATACTAACAGCTGACTTCTCAGCAGAAGCCTTCATGCTGGGAAAGAACTACATGATTTATTAAAAATCCCGAAGGAAAAAAGTCAAGCTATCCCTCAGAAATAAACTCTTCCCACGACAAAAACAACACAGAACTCAACAGCAGCAAGCTGTCTCTACAAACATGCTTAATGGAGCTTTACACTAGAGGCCAAAGTATGATTATGATTATAACCATCATGCATACATGAAATTATAAAATTAGCAGCATAGATACAAAAGAGAAAGAAACATACCACATTAGCAGGGAATATGTCCTGAAAGACAAGGAGGAAGAGAGAAAGAAAAACAAAGAGTGTTTGCTTTTGTGCCATTTGGTATAAGAAAAACACAATGACTAGTGCAAGACCCAGTCAACGGCAGAACAGCTCCCATGAAAGTCCAGTCCAGTGCCAGAGGACTACACTACTGAATTTTACCAAACTTTGAAGAAGGAACGGATATCATTTCTTTCAAATTATTTCAAATAATTAGAAAGAAGGCTGTTATTATAAAGTCGTTCCATGAGACCAGCCTTACTCTGAAACCCAAACCATAGAAGGAAACAACAAAGTAAGAAAAGAATGAGCCAATATCTCTGATAAAATGAATGCAAACATGTTTAGTAAATACTGAAAAATCAAACCAGTTTACACTATGAGTAAATTAGATTCATCCCAGGAATATTAGGATAGACCAAAAAATATAAATCGATAAACATAGCATATCATGTCAACAGAATACAAACAAAAACATACAGACATCTAAATAGATGCAGAAAAGCAACTTGCTGAAACTAAGCATCCATCCCTTCATGGAAGAAATCACCCAAATATTAGACATAGAAAGTATGTACTCAACACAACAAAGTATAAAATCACAGACAATGTCATAATGAAGGGAGAATGGAATTGTATCCCACAGGGCCAAGAACACGAAAATGTCCACTTTCAACGCTCTTACTCAATACAGCATTGGAAAACTGGCTACAGTAAGAAAGCAAGAAAAGGCAACACAGGGCATCAACCCAGGAAAAGCAGGCTTAAATTACCTCCACTGGTAGTGTCATGCCTCTGTACACCGTATAAGGTAAATCCACATTGCCATAACACAGAACTAAACTGTTAGAAGTGAGGAGGGAATTACAATGGGCCACAAACTCAAAATCAACAAGAAATAAATAGCTTTTGAGACATTGATATTGAAATGAAACCAAGACAGTAATTCCAGTCAGAATCTACAAATAAAGGATCCTACAACTAAATTCAACATAAAGATTTAATGAAATTTATAATTGAAATTACAAAACACTGAGGAAAGAAATTTAAAGGGATATGCACACACACACACACACGTGCACACACAAAATCTATATTCATAGACTGGAAAATAAAGATTCATTGTAATTCCTGTCAAGATACCAAAGACATTCTTAGGGACACACGTGCGTGTGCAACCACCTCCACACCCAACATACTCCTAAAGCTTGTATGGAATTACAAAAGATCCTGAGCAGTTAAAGCAACCCTGAGCAAAAAAACAACAAAAAAATATACTTCAAAATATACTGCAGAGCCATAGCAACTAAAACTGCACAGAACTGACATAAAAATAGACTCAGAGAGCAAAGAAAACAGAAGAAAGAACTTAGAAAAAAATTTACAAATTTATAGTTACCATGCAGCTAGAAGATTCATTAGAGAAAGGACAAAGCAGAGCAGGCAGGCCCAGTGTGCCTTCCTTACAGGGTGAACACAGGGATGCGCTTTTCATGCAGGCACCTTCTCAGGTTGGCCACTCTGGGCCTAATATTATTTCGGGAAACAGACCCGTTCAGGGTTCATTTTCATTATGAGGCACTGGCATATGTGACTGCATTGTGGCCTGTCTGTTGGAGGCCACAGATTAGAGAATAGCCAGCTTAAAGCTTGATTCCATCTTAGAGAAAAACAGCCCTGGGAAAAATGGTCCCTGTAGCCACCAGCATGTATGATAAGCACATTCAGCCTTGGTGGCAAGGACTGAGCTGCACCGGAATGTCCTACACCCATCTCCTAATCTCACCTGAGATGAGCTCGGAAGGCCTGAGAGAGGAGACACTTTTATCATTCCTGTTCAGCACAAAGCCCTTGTTTCTCTTCTTAGTCCCATCTCTCCTAACAAACACATAGCTATTCATTCTCTCCTGGCAAACACATAGTTATTCATGGTGGGCTCTGAAGGTCAGAGATAGTGTTTCCCAAGCAACAGTTCTGGCTCTGCTAAACTACCACATTCCTGTAAGTGCATTTTTACCCCCACCTCCCCAAACTTGTGTATTTAAACCCAGAAATAACAATAAACTGTGCGGCTTGACGAGACACTTCCCTTGCTGCCAGGTTCCATGTTTTTCTGTTTGTTCCTTATCATTTCAGGTATCCTAGGGTCCTTGCTCACTGTTGAGTCCCAGCTGGCTGGGGCACCTGTCCATCAATTCTGGTGCAGGATTCACTCCCAAATAAGAGGCTTCCATAACTTTCACTTCACAGAATTGCCTGACATTTGACTTTCTTTGAAAACACTAAATTTATACAAAAGGAAATAGTTCCACATGTTTTGTGGATTCTGACTCAGGAGGAAAAGCCAAATAACAAGCTCCAGGTCTGTAAGTATGTCAGCTACTACTACAAGTCTGTGAGCAGATAGGAAGAGGATTCCCACTGAGCAAGCTTGTCTAGAAGTCGCCAGCCCATCACACACTGTGCTGGTAACATGCTCAAGACCTCAGAGTCACTGAAGTAAGAAGACTGAAAGCTATGCTTCAACATTTGAAGAGATTATTAAATGAAATGTTATGACTGTGGTTTCTGATACTGGATTATTGAAACGGCAGGTGCTGTTTGATGCACTGAACCATACCAGTGTCAGATTAGAATGCAGGCTAGCCCTCCAGTATGTAGATTTCAAGATCATTCAAATTTTAAATTAAATTCTATGTGAAAATAATTAAGACTTACATGTTTGCATGTTTATGTGTCTATGTGTGTAAATTATTAATTGAATTCTCAATTATATTATCATTTATTTATGACATTTACTACATATGACTTATTTTCTAACAATCTTATTTTCTAACAAGCAGTTTTTCTACTGCACCAATATTTTCCACTCAGACAACCTAAAAGTCTTAGAACTGGGTTACTTGGCACTTTCTCTTCTCAGCTCTTCCAAGCTCAAAATGGATCCCATGGTGGTCAGAACGCTTTTGAATTTGAAGTTAAGCTCAATACATCCCAGCCTGAGAATGATCTGGGTGGTTTGGGCCTTCTTTCAGAAAAGCAGTTTTGTCTGTCCATCACAGTAACTCTGCTTTCAATCGGAATGCTGTTTTCCTTGGGCATACAGGGAATTCTTCTCTTCTTACACCAGGTCACTGTGTGAGGCAGATGCTTACCACATTTCTTACAGAAAACCCTTTGGGTTTGGAGCTCATTGACCATTGTGGTAGTTTGAATGAGAACAACCCCCCGACATGCATAGTTTCAAAGTATTTAAATAACTGGACCCATTTGGTGGTTGTTTTCAGAACTCTAGGAGATAAAACCTTGCTGGAGAAGCATGCCACTAGGGGGCAGGCTTTACAAGGTCAGAGTCTTGCCTTATTCCAAGGTTGTACATTCTACATTCTGTGTAGGTTTTCTGTTTAGGCCATCTCTGACTCCAGGCCTCGCCATCATGATGGAACCATAAGCCAAATCAACTCTTTCTTCTATAAATTAGTTTGGTCATGGTCATGGTCAGAGAAACAAAAATAACTAATACAGAAGTTAACACCAGAGTGTCAAATGTTGCTGTGAATGACCCGACCCTGTTTTCTGGAGGAACCTGGAAGACCCTGGAAGTTTGAAGTGGAAAAGCAAGCAAGTGCTTTGAATAGAACTTCACAGGTCCTGCTAATAGAAGTCTGGAAAAGAGTAATGTTGAGAGCACATAGCAAGAGAGGGAAAGGAGGACTTAAATAGTGACTGAACTGTTTTAGCAAAGAATTGCCCTGCTTTCTGTCCACTGCCTAAGCACTTGCCTGAAGTTAAATTAAAAAGTAATTTCTTTGGTGGAGGAAGTTTTAAGAAAGCCTAATGTTGAATCTGTGACATAGTTATTAATTATGAATATTACACAGATTTACAGTGAAAAGGAGCACGTGAGGCAGAAAGAAAGAAAAAGCATCCAGTGCAGAAAGAGCACTCAGACGATTAATGTGGCGGTCAAAGCCTACTTTGGAAAATAGGCACACACTGCTGAGGCGATTAGCCGTATTAAGGAGGGGCCCCTGTGTACTGGGCAGTGGAAAGCACACCCTTAGGCAAGACAACGTCCAGCCAAGCTTTCAAACTATGAAAGGAAAAAGTCTAAGAATTTTTCTCTCTTACAAGTTTTCTCTCCTAGAAACCATACAAAATCACCTGAAAACAAAAGCCAAGGGGGCCAAAAATCCATCCTAATCTGGTGGCAGAATTTGGCGTTGTTTTCTTCATGACATCAGCTTTAGAGGCATGAAACATCCAAGATCAATGGTTTCACTGATTCTTCCTCTCTGGTTTCAGAGAGCCACTGAAACCAGACAGCCTGTAGCAGGGGAGTCACTGCATAAAGACGGCTGTAATAGGTAAAGGGGCCCCAAGAGGCCATTTGGTGAAATGATGAAGGTAAAACCTGAGTTGTCATCCGGACCCCAAGATGTTGGCTATGCCCAAGCCATGAAACATCTAACAAGCAGAGCTGAATACAGGGAATGGAACCATCTCAGGAGAGAGTTGTATGTAGCAGAGCAAAGTTTCAGGGGCTGACCCATCCAAATCCTTTGGAATTGAAGTCCCAGACATCAGCCACGGAGCTACCAGATTTTAGGTTTACCCTGCTGATTTCCAGTCTTGTTTTTCTTTCACCCTATTTCCTGAATATGTCCCCATTCCCCCCTTTTTGAATAGAAATATGTATTCTATGCCAATATCTGATGGAAACATGTAATGTGGAGATCAATTTTATAGGGGGTTACAGTCAAGAGAGTGCCTTGAGTCTTAGAAGAGACTTTGGGTGTTGGACTTTGGGGCAGAATTGAAAGAATGTGGAGACTTTTAAGGTTGGACTAAATGCATTTTGCGTGATGATATGTTCATGAGTCTATGGGGGCTAAGGAGTTAGATATGGTGCTTTGAATGAGAATCTTCCCCATAGAATCCAAGGATGAGGATTTGAATACTAGGTTGTAGCGGCCTGGCTATGTTCCTTGACCGAGTCTGGATCGGCGGAGGGCTGCAGATTGAATGAAACACATAAGACAGAGACACACACACTAGATAGGAGGAAAGGAGAATGACTGACTTTATTGAGAGGCAGCAAGCCTTATATACCCTGAGGTGGGGCTTTTCAGGAGGTTAAAAGTTCAGGTTCTCAGGAGACATCCAGCCACATGACACACATCTGATGTAAACTGAGGGAGTCTGCGTCAAATCAATAAAGGTCAAGTTGTTTACTTCAGAACTGCAGTTGACGAGATCCCGCGAGCTCTTGGCCAAGAGTCTAGCACTAAGAGAGAAGGGCATGCAGGGGGCGCCAGAGCCCTACACTGGGCCCCAGTTGATGGTGCTATGTGGGGAGGGTATTGGAACCTTTAGGGGGTGTGGCTGTGCCTGAGAAAGCACATGGCTCGGGTGGATTTTGAGAGTGAATAGCTTTGCCCCACTTCATATTTGTCCTCTCTGCTTCCTGTGTCTGCTTGAAGATAAGGTAAGCACTGAGCTTCTGTGCCAAAGCTAGCCATCTCCGCCTCCACGGCTCCCCATCATGGCGGAGCTTCCTTCTATACATTTCCTTGAACATGATGTTTTATCACAAAAACTGAAAGGTAATTAACACAACCATTTAGGTGCATCCACAATCATTAATTTATATATATTTAAAATGATATTTTTATCAATAGAAAGACTTCACATCTTCAAATGTTTATTAAATAATCTGGCCTACAATAAGTTTGTAAGTTAGACAACTAAGATAAACCAATCCATTAACCACAGAAAGAACAAAGGTATAGAAAACAATTTATAATTCTACTGTCTTAAGTAAAATTTACAAAATATGAATTTCTCTAACTTCTAAAGTCACAAAAATTTTACTGCAAAACCACTGAAAAATCGATCAGGACATCCCCTACATCATTCCTTTCACAGTTACAGTTTTATTTAGATGCCAGCGAAAAAATAACCTGGAAAAATCATACACCAGAAATAAAATCTTTACTAAGCTGGTGGAGCTGGTCTGCTGCAAAGTAATACTTAAGATTATTTTATGGTTGTTCACAGTGTAAAACACAGCATTACCTGTATATGGAACATATATCAAGTTTCCTTAGTGAATAGATGTGTTTAAATAAATTTGGATTATTTCATTTTATAAGCTTCAAAGTAGGAATAAATTAATACTGGAAAATAAATTGCCTTGCTATTCATAATGAAATGTAATGTTTTAATAATTATTGGTCTAGACTTTATAACATCCTCTAGGATTCCAAGGAAAAGAAAAATGTGATAAGAGTAATAGTTGTAGCCTTTGATATCTAACAATATGCAGAAGTTTGTATATTATGGTCATTTGGATCCTAATTTAATATATTTATAGTAACCAAATGATCTAAAAACAGGCATTCATAGTCGATTACATGAAAATAATACATTGGCTAAGGAAGTGAGTTTGCTGTTCCAATAAACTTGGCAGAAAAATAAAATACACTAGAGCTTTTATTTTGGATTACTTTTGCATGTATCACTGGAAAAACTTGGATCCCCACATGCAGAATGAGATCTCCGGAACTCCACTTCTCATCAGTTAAGAAATCATCTCAAATGGATGAAAGGCTTGATTGTAAGAACTGCGTCTGTGAAACTCCCTTGAGAAGTTACAGGAGAAATGTTCCCAGAGATTAACATGGGCACAGCTTTAGGGACAAGACTACTAAACATAGGGAAAAAAGCAAAACAGAAAAAAAAATGAGCGTATATCAAACTAAAGATGTTTACGCAACAAATGATATGATCCGTGCTGGGGAAAAGATAACCTACCTAAGGAGTGGGAGGAAAAAGTTTCAAACTACCCGCATTATTTTCTATTGCTGTGTTACAGCACCATGACCAAAAGCTACTTTTGGACGAATTTGTTTGGATTTATGTTTCCAAAGGAATGAGTCTTTCACGGAGGGGTGGGGTGGGATATAGCTGGAGGTCAAGGCAGGAACTGGAAGACCTGAATGAAGTATAGACCAAGGAGGAATGCTGCTTACTGGCTTGTTTCTGCTGCTTCTGCCCAGCTTTCTCTCTCATACAGCCCAGGCCCACCTGCCCAGAAACTACTGTGGCATTGTCCACAGCGGACTGGGCCTTCCTCCATCTTTTAGCCATCAAGGAAACAGCCCCCCAGACATGCCCATAAGAGAGTCTGATGGAGGAAATTCCTCAACTTAAATTCTCTCTTCCCAGGTATATCAAATAGACAACAAAGGTTAACTAGCACAAGACACATCTCACAAGGAACAAAAACCAAAGTATGTAAGCCATGACAAACATTCAATAGTGAAAAACAAATAACTCAATTAAAAATACTCAACCAGTGCCAGAAGGTTCGCTTAATGGTTTCACTTGCTGGCATGCAGAAGGCAGTAGATTACAAGACACTGCAGAAAAATCAGGGTGATGATGCCCATCAACTGAAGAATGGATACCTAATGGAATACTATTTGGATATACAAAAGAATGATGTCATTTGTGGAAACATGAATGGTGATCTATGTTAAATGAATTATGCCATTCTCAGAAGTGTCATGTGATCTCACTCATATGTGCATATCAGGCTGTGGAGAGTAGGAGTTGGGAAGGATGAAAGGCTTTGATCAGTGGATTCCACATTATGATCAGAAAGAAATAGTGGTTCTGAAAGGATAAGTACAGATAATAATAGTGTAAAATACATTTCAAATGACTGGAAAAAGAATCTGTGTTCATTATAAGGAAGTGATCAATGCTGGAAGAATTGGTAAATGTTCATTTTTGGTTAAATATCAGAGAATTACATGTGTATCTAAGCACCACTTATAAATATGTAAATTACTTATATTCTTATGTATGTACAAAGGGAATAATTGAAATTCAAAAGAGGCCAGGTGGTTGACATAAAATTATGTAATAACAATCTTAACTCTATTAGCATTTTTCTGTCAGGAAATGGTTCTCATTTCAGTTGTCAAGCTTCCTCAGTCTAGGGGCTGTGTGAACAAGGTATCTTCTCTAATCGTGTACAGTTCCCCTGTCCAGTAAAGTATATGTCACCTGATAGAGATCATCAAACTATTCTAGAGATTTTGGGTCCTTCGAGGCATTTTTGGTTGTTTATATGATGGTTAATTGGGATCTGTTATTTGTGAAAATGATAAAAGATTCCAAATAGGAGTGCTTACAGAAACATTAAAATGTGTCAGCTTCTGGAGTCAGAAAGAGGCAAAAACTTGAGACAACAAGAAGTTCGAAAATATGTTATTTCAAAAGATCAGTTGACCTGATGGAAATTTCTCAACAGCAGTGAACAATGCCAGGATATGATGGATGTATCAAAGATGCTGTCACCCAATGAAATTACTGCCTTACAGGAGCATTTAAAACTCAAGCCCATACAGCCTTACAGTTGAAGAACCTCAATAAAGGAAAGTTTAACTGACAAATTTCAAGGCAGAGTTTAATATTTCAGAAACAAAAGTTTATAAACATGTATGTAAACAATAAAAGGTTTTCTGATATTTTGCTGTACATAGTTTGAATCTGAATTGGGGATGAAGAGGTGGCCCAGTGGTTAAGAGCATTGGCTGCTCTTATAGTAGACACAAGTTCATTTCCCAGCAATCTCACAGAAGCCAACAAACATCTATAGTTCTGTTTTCAATGGATTTTATTCTCATGCCCTCTTCTGATCTCCATGGGTACTGCAGCACAGCACATGGAATACACACACACACACACACACACACACACACACCCTCTCGTACACATGAAATTACAATATATCTTTTACAAGAACATTTGAATCTAAGGCTTTAAAAGTACTTCTAAGTCACAAAAGCTAATATAGAGACTGATTAGATTCTTCTACATTGTTTATTAATTTTTTATGGGGGTGGGGTACCTAAGACTGTCTTGTACTGTGAGGATCCGAGGTCAGCTTACTGGAGGTGGTTCTGTCCTTTCACCATGTGCGTTTTAGGAATCAAATTCAGGGCATCAGGCTTGGCAGCAGGCTCCTTTACCCACTGAGCCACCATACCAGCATGGAATATTTTATGTTTATAAGTTTTATGGAATATTCTAAAGTCACCAGAACAATTTTAAACATATCTGAATTTGTCTCTAATAGCCAAGTTTATGAAAAAGAAGTTTTTTTAATTGTAATATTATTGGTATAAACTTAAAGCCCTTGAAGTCAACCAACCTAAGGCTTCAGGTCAGACTCCAAAGAATACAGACGTGCATTGAAATGTTGGTTTACTTTTCAGTTTTTAAATATGATTGGTGAGTATTAATTTTACAAAGTCATGAGCTTCATTGTGACACTTTCTTTTTAAAAAACATTTTATTTATTATTTTTATTTTATGTGTATGAGTGTACTGCACTCATGTATGTAAGTACACCTGCGTCTTGCAGTGCCCACAGAGGTCAGGATGTGGCCTCAGATACTCTGAAACTGGAGTTACAGATGACTGTTAGCCACGATGTGGGTGCTGGGAGTCAAACCCAGTTCCTCTGCAAGAGCAACCAGTGCTCTTAACCACTGATCCATCTCTCCAGCTCCCATTGTGACACTTTCAAACATGCATATAATGTGCTTTGATCAAATCCATCCTGCTGTTGCCCTCTAAAATCCTCTCTCTATGTTGGTCACAACCCTACTAGTCCTTTGACTTTTGAAATAGATTCCACATATGAAAGAAAACGTGATACTTGAATTTTTGAGCATGGCTTATTTCATTTAATATGTGGATGTTATTAAATTCTATACATGTTTATATTTCCAGGAAGTCAATATTGCCTTTTATCAAGTTATTTCACATTTGTAACCTCTTGGAGAGGTTATAAGATATATTTTGTACCAGTTCATCTGGAGTAATAAGAACATACTAAAAATAAAAGGTTGCCATTTTGTTGGTGAACTTGTTTCACTCGTGAAGTTATTTTAAAAATATTTTATTTATTATTTTATGTGTATGAGTGTATTTCTTGCATGTTTGTAAGTGTATCTGTATTGTGCAAAGCCCATGGAAATCAGAAGAGGGCCTGGAACTGGAGTTATAGATGGTTGTTAGTCGCATGTGGGTATTGGGCATAGAACCCAGTGTTTCCTCTCCAAGAGAAGCAAGTGCTCTTAACTAGCGAGCCATCTCTCCTTCCCTGATGAAGCTCTGATGTAAATAGCACTGTTAACTTTTCTGAAAAAGTGAGTTGCAGTGATTTCCGGTCAAAGGGAATGAACATCACAGAAGGGATGCTGTGTTCAGGGTGATCTCTCTGCTGTAAGTTTAAAAGAAATGTCTCAGAGAGCATTATTACTAAGCAATAGAAGTCTTCTCTACTACTTCAGGCAGTAATGTTAACTTTCTTAAATATCCTAGAACATACTATCATTTTTGTGGGAATGGATTTAGTCTATTATCATAGTTTTATTGGGAAGTTTGGGAAATTCTCACTTATTTTACTTTAATTTTATTAAAATGGCATAATTGGCATTTTTAAATGGCGAACAGGAAACTCTCTGAATACAGAGTAGTACAAACTGAGCCTCAGCACAAAGAAGAGTCTGCCTTTCATTCACTTTCATTTATTCATTTCCTCAGCCCAAATTTGTTATCTTGGGCTATTTTTCAGACATTCTCAATTGGTTGGAATATTGGGCATAAAAATAAGAATCTTTCTGATTTTAAATGCAATCATATATTAATTGAGAGATTAGATATCTCTAATAATTCAGTAACTTTTAAATATCTCTGTCCTTGGAAAGAAATGTTACAACTAAACAATTCCAAAGACAGCCCAGAGGTCAAAGTCTCTTAATTAATGGAAAGTTTTACATAATCATAAGCCAATCACAAGGAAAAGCAGAATATTTCAATTAGAATAAAGTCACATGTGTCAAGTCCCTCTGGCAAGTCAGTCCGAGTGCATCATGCCCAGCATACTTATTTAGGAGGAATGACCAGAATGTGAAAATCTTTTGAAGTCATCGTGACCCTATCTTCAAGGATAAGGGGAAGCTGCGTCTGCTCTCTATGTCCTGTTCTGCACATATGTGTATTTGATCTTTTAGTCTGTGACAGCGCATAATTCACAATAATGTTCAGTAAGTATTTTGCATCAGTAACATAAAGAGAAATGTTTTATAAAACCACAAAGGCCGTGAAATCTTCACAATACCAAAAATCGACAGCCTAAATTCCCACACACCAAAAATAGAATGACTCCAACTACAAACAATTAGAGCCACAAACCATCGAGTGACATGATATGACTGCATCCCAAAGGCATCACACTCAGAGGAAGAAGTCACTCATTAATGATGTCCTTTGGTACTGTTAGGCCTTCATAAGTTCTAAAAATAAAAGGCAAAACAGTAGACAAGACTGTGGTCTCCAGGAAAGTGCGGTGAGGAACAGAGGCCCAACATGGTGGAGCACAGAAGGCATGCCAATAAAACCTCGGAGACTGAGGGGGAACGCAACCACCAAGTTCAGAACCAACGAAGGTTTCTGCAGAGTGGCTGTCTTTTTCCCAGCAGAATTTATGCTCACAGTTAACAAATGCACCACACAGGATTGTCTGTTAATGCTTAGGCCGGAGATAAAGCAAAGCAGAGTGGAGAGAGGTGACATTTGTCTCCAGACAACTCCCTGCAATACCATGGAAAGCAACCCACTAAGTCTATCAGAGCTTCTCAAGAAAGAAAACTCCAGGAAACTGGCCATATTCTCTCCAGGCATCACTGGCTCCAATGAATCTCATCCTGGTATTGCACAGAACTTCAAGATGTTATCCATCAACCCACCAGTTTAAAATTGTTATAAGAACTTAATACTTTATTATGATTTTTTTTAACAAAATCTCATCCTGCATTAAACGTTGATTTTGTGAGTTTGTTTGTCAGCACTGGATACTGAACCTACACATTAGGAAAATAACATTGAGCTACAGTATCTGGGGTCTCAGCTTCCTGGGCCAGGCAGAAGGGACAGAGGGGAACTCCGCCATGTGGGGAGGGTTGAGTAGATGCAGAGTTAAGACACAAACTCTGGGAGTTGAATGGGAAGCAGGCCAAGTGTGTGGTACTGCAAATTCGTTTATTGAATAGGTGCACAAGTTCTTATAGGTCTGGATAGCCAATGACTTTTTGGGGTGGGGTCCCAAATACAGCCAATAGTAAGTTTCTCCCCAGGTAGGCAGGTTCTTTCCAGGTGCTGGTCTCAGGACTAGCCAGAGCAGAATGCCACGCACACAGGAGCCTTTCCTCTATTCCTCCTAGCAGGTGGCCTGGCTAGGCCCGTCCTGCATTATGCACAACGCTACAGTCCCCATCTTCTCTTAAAATATTTTGTTGGTAGTTGTTAACATGCCATTGATCGAGTCAACGGGGACATCAACCTAACTGACACATTGCTCAGGCCCATTGTGACTCTCCTCTGCTCATGATGCACATATACACAGAAAAGAAGCCTACAAGGAGCTCTGTGATGGGAAGAACAAAGGACTAGTAGGACCACAAAGGAAATTCATGGTGCTAACCTCAAACATAAGATACTAAAGGAACAAATCTGTGACCACTGCAGGTAATAGAGAAAATCTTTACTACAAACCTTGAGTCCAAGGAATATCAGGACCCATAAACTGGGGATGTCATCTCTCCCTTTCACTGGAAGACCAGGCTAAAGGGCTCCATCTCTGGGCTTTAGGAGAGAGTCCACAGGTAAGCAACCCCAAGGCTCAACACTCTTAGCTGGAAATATGCACATGACACATTTTGACCTGGATTTTATTCACTGAAGTACAGCTAACTTCGGGCACAGAGAACTGTAATACTGAAAAATCTACAGCTCTTACTAAGATATGAGATGATACTCAAAATCATAAAACCCGACATTCGCTCTGAGTCTAAGAGTTGGTATTTGTGATCACAATAAGGAATACATTAGTGGGGCTTGAGAAAGTGGCAAGTATGGAAAATGGCAATAAGGGCCATGCAGTGACATAAAAGTTATTAAAGCTGCTGCCTGTGTGAACAGATATTGACATGTACCCTAAACCATGAGAACTTGTTTGAGTGGATGGTTAGAATTTAATACAGCAAATGAAGCAATGATTGTATCTTTGGATCAATGATTATCAAATTTGTGCCTCCTTTTACTTCTTTCTGTGGTCTAGGTGACTTAACTGTGTGACTTATATTAAGTTCAGAAGTTTAGGAGGTGGAAAGAGGATGAAGATCATCAGGTCAATGTTGAGGTTCTTTTCCCACCTGGCCACAGAGGTTGCTTTCTATTCCATTTAAAGCCATCATTCCTCTCCTGATATATTACACTGACCTGTTTGTTTTTAGTCCCAGAATAGTAGCAACTACTTACAGTTGTTAGCTAACCTGTGTGTGCATGATCAACAACGTTTTATTTGGTTCTGGAGATATTTAAATTTTGCTGAATACCTTAATGGGAGCCTAAGTCGAAATCAACTGAAATCCTTTGAAATATAATCATTACTATTACCATATAAAATAAGAATTTAAGTCTTAAAGGGTATTGAGTTACATTTACACATCTACATGTGCATTTTTTGCATAATTGGAATTTTAAAAACATACATATGAAGTCTTGGGTTTGCTCCTCAAAACTGCAATAAATAGATGACAGATAGACAATAGACTGATTATTCATTGATAGAGATAGGTGATAGATAGATAGATAGATAGATAGATAGATAAATACATCAACACACAGTAGTTGTGGTTACCTGCACAAGATCAAGCCAGTCAAATTCCAGCATGGATTGGGGACAGGATCTTAGAGGCCCCATCCCAACCAGAGGAGCTATTGGTGATGGTTGACTGCTGAGGAAGAGTCACTCTCCTTGGGACATATGACCACTGGCAGGTCACTCATGCCCCATTGGGTGACCACACATCCATGTGTACATAGTCTGGGCTAAGTGGACTCAGGGTTATTAATAAAAAACAAAAAGGAAAACGAGGCTGTGAATTTGGAAAGGAGGCTGTGGTAGATGGATATGACACAATGTATATTGTGAAAATGTATGAAATTTTCAAAGAATAAGAATTAAAATGCCACTTGAAGTTTAAGGATTAGCAAGAGAGTAAAGAATCCAAGTCTGTAGTAAGGAAAGGCTCTACTTAGGAATGGATGAAAGTTGATTTAGACATGTGTACGTTCATGTGAACATAATCATAATTGCTTTGGAATGCGTAAATAAGAAAAACAAATAAGTGTAACCATACACTGTAAAAGACTACTGTAAATTCTAAAACAAATATTAGCTTTCATCACCTTTAACAATTTGTGCTGAAACACTGGAGTGTTTGAACTTAACATGGAATGAATGATTAAAAAATTAGGCTAGAATTTTCTGGTCAGAATTGTAACTCTAACCAGACGTACATGAACATAATGCTTCACACAGAACAAAGATTAAAACCAAAAGTCTTCAGTTAGACTTTGCAAAGACTGAATAAATAATGGAAAATGACACAATATTATTTTGTAAAAATGAATAGAAACAAGATAGTTTATCTGATGTTAATGTATCATTTTCTCTTTTTATATTTGAGCTAACTAAATTGTTCAGAAACTAATAATTATAGAAATTTTGGCAAAGATAATTAATGCAAACATTAAATGTGCCAGTCAACCCAGAATTTACAGATGAATATGTGATTTATTATAGAACACAGTTCTGTATCTTTAATATGTTCATTTTTCCCCTTTGGAACATATACATTAGACTTTTTGCAAGTATCATTTAATAATCTGCTCTTGTTATTAAAAACTTACTAAATATTTTTAAATTTCTTTATAAAACAGAATATATTGGGCATTAAGATGGCTCAGGAAGTAAAGGTGGCTGCCACCAAGCCTGATGTGATCTGGGTCTGATCCTCAGAATTCACATGGTAGAAGGAGACAATGGAACGCACAGAGGTTTCCTCTGATCTACACACACGGCATGTACTTGCCACAGTCCATCACCCACAAACACACACACAATAAAAATTTTAGAGTAAGAATTACTAAGTGAAATTCTCTTTCAGTCTTTTTAATTTTTTAATTATTTATTTTTAGTTTATGTGTATGAGTGTTTTTTCCTGCATGTATGTAAGTTCACCATATATATGCAATGCCTGCAGAGGCCAGAAGAGGGGGACTGACCCTTAGGAACTGTAGTTACAGACGATTAGTTGTGGCCAAGTGGGTGCTGGGAACCAAGCCCATATTTTCTGCAAGAGCAGCCAGTACTCTTAACAGCCAAGTCATATCTCTAGCCCCATATTTCTTTTATTTCTACTGGAAGCTGTCACTAAATTTGGTGCTGAAATCAAATACTCAGAGTTAAGTTGTAGATATAAATTTTCAATGCATTTTTGCTGGAAAAGATAAAAGTAACTTGTCATTTAGAGACTATATTTAAATTCATATAAGACTAATATTAATTCTGTGATCCCATTCTGGTACATCCCAAGTCTCAGTCGAGATCTTTATCTAGGATCACTCACTGGCTGACCTCATCCAGCTCCAGGCTTTAAAGATCTCTTACAGCTAAGTGATAGAGCAATTATATTCTTATTACAGAAGTTTCTCTCTAACCCCAGACTTGAATACTCTGTCACCTGTGTGAAATCTCTGCTTAGATCTCTAAAAGACATCCAATTTGTGCTGACCTCAGGATCGTTCTGACTCCCCAGCCTGCTGCTTATACAGCCTTTCAGTCAGCATTGATAGACGGCACACGATTTCATTTGCTCAGACCAGTATCTTTAAAGGTATCTTAATTGTCTTTTTCTCCCATGTCTTTTTAAATTCATTATGAACTCTTTCTGACTGCACTTTCTGACTGCATATTTAGACTTTGGCCACTTTCTGCCATCAGCAGTACTGTGGCGATCATTGTCCACATCAACTGTTGCCCAGGCCACGGCAAGCCCACCCGGTTAACCTCATGTTTGTTCTCAGTCTTTTTTGCTTAAGCCAGTACATCACATCTGATCTTTCCATTCAACACCCACAGCTGCTCTTTGTGGTTCCTTGTCCTCGTCTAGCTCAAGGCACCAGGCCTCCTTAGTGCTCCTACTTAGGCATGATTCCTTTTGTCATCTGCCACAAAGTTATTTCCGTACTTGCTGGTTCCCTGTCTCTGCATTTGTTCACATGCCACCAACACACCAAGTGTTTCCTAGTCTAACTGGCGATGGGATTCTCACCTCTTTTCATTCCAAGCTTGGAGTCCTTCAGTACTGCTCTGTGTGAGTCTGTCTGTGTGGGCATCACTTTGTCAATACCATGTAAATACATCTTTCATTCAAAGTTATTATTCAAAGGTAATTGTTTAGTAAATGAAAGAGCTATGAATGTTTATAGATAATGAGTTCTAAAGTGAGAGTATATCAATATAACAGACTTTCCAGTTACAGATTATTAAGTTATTTTAAGATCATCATCTTCAGTATAATTTAAATTATTATCCCTACCTTTCAGATTTCCTTTATCAGAAAAGCCCTGTGTTTCCATGGGCAATAATCACCACAATACCTACAACAGCAGAAATAATAATAATTTCTGGTTTTGTTGATTTTTCTTGGTTGACTTCTACTTAACTGAACTTCATCATATCTCTACTTATTCTCTTATTATCAACTTATTATCATCTCTACTTATTGACCAATGAAACCTAAAGAATTATTACATAATAAAATTGTCTCTAGAAGAGGTCTGACAGAATTTAGTTAGTAGTAAGACTAGAGTTGTGAAAATCTTCCCTCTTAAACATTATTGCACATAATTATAATTAATAATTTACTTGTTAACTTCTCTTTCTATACCTTATTCCAAAATAAAAAAAATACATAAAGCAATTTTTTAACTAATGAAAATAAATTTACCTTTCATGGTTTTTACCTGGGATACACTTTTATAGAAGACAAATTAATAAGAGGTAAAAGGAAAAACAAACATACCCCAGAAGTTCAATAACTTGTATGACTTATTTCTAGAAGGAACAAAAATCCGGGGAAATGAATAATACAGAGTATATTTGAGAGAAATCCTTTAGACTTCAGGTTTGCATATTTTCATTCTCTAAAACAAGAGGGGAAATCTCAGTTACTGTCACATAGCTGAGGCTTGCACCTTGAGCCAGGTTATGGTCACTGTGCAGAACGCTGTCTGCATAATGAGCGCAGTATGTTTTTCTCTGTTCACTCATTCCGCCAAATCTGATGCAGTAAAGGCTGTATCCTGAGAGCAGCGATTTTCTTCATATCCCAAGCTGTGGTTCCTTGGCGTGCACAGCACTTTGAATGGAAAGACACTGGAAGGCCTCAAAGCAAGTCTATCTCTCCTCTGTCCTCAAATCTGTCTATATTATTTCCTTAAAATAATTCATGGGAACCAGAACTAAACTCCCAAGATCAAGTCACAAACATAAAAACCTCAAATCTCACTGTTCTCCCTGGGGCCTCTCCATTCAGAGGGCACCTGCCACTTTCCTGTGGAAGGAGAACCACACAGAGAAGCCAAGAACCTGAAAGTCTGGCCTTGCTGAGCTTCTCTCCTCAGCATATTACCTTTAGACGACACCCTGTCGTGCAATCACATTCCCGTAGACCGGCCATTCTCCATCAAACCAAAGCCTACAGTGTGCTCTGCATCTTTGGGTCTTTATTTCTAAAAAGCACTCTTATACGACTTTGAGTGAATATGTAGTTCTTTTTCTTGTTAACCTGTCTCCTTTTTGAAGTGTGTGGAATGAACATCAACCTCACCACGTGAGAGAAGGCATCGTGCCAGTTTTGGTGAATTTGAGGATGACAGATTCTTGGATCTTCAGTCATATTTTGGGGGGTTAGATCCTGAGCCTACACACTTTTGCTATATTTTTATTTGGTGAAAGGATTTTTGATGAAATAATAATAATTAGAGATAGTTTACAAATACATTTCAAGTTATGTAAAATTTCCTATGGTCAAATTATTTTAGCTGAATTTTTATTTTTGGCAGAAAGCATCGTTAAAAGTATACATAAAAGTTCAAAACAAACTTTTAAATGCTATATACAGATAGATTCAAATAAGAAAAACACGAGATATGATAGAAAATATTTTATTTAATTTAGGGACAACGTCCAACTTAAAGTTATTATTGTAAGGCATACATATTGTGCTTCCTAAAATTATCACTAAAGCTGTTTGACATTCTCTTATATTTACCATTTTTGTCAGTTTATTTTACCTATGGGAAATGTTTACATTTCAAAGAAAAAAGATGTGGAAACAGATAACTTTGCTTCAAGCAATATGGGGTATTCAGAGAACACCATCAAACAGTGTCAAACACACAGGGCATTCTCTCAGGCACATCTGCAAAACAGCATCGCACGAAAATCAACCTTTAGACAGACACCTCTTTAATGCACTTGCATTTTTGATAAGTTAGACCTTATCTTTAATTTTAGTTTATTGGAGAATTCCCAATAGTAGTTACAGCATCCAATATTTTATATTGCTGAAGTGGCCATGTCATAGGTTAACCTAGAAGTTTGGAACTCCATGGGAGATGTAGAATGATGTCTCAGAAGGGTCATCAGCAAAAATGGCAGTGTCTCATTGGGAACTGACCTAAAATTAAGGGAAAAGACTCCAATCAAGGTTACTCTGATAGTCATGCCATTCTGTTCTAAAGCCAACAGTACGAGCACTTACAATTCTATTCAACATCAAAGTATCATTTAGAAAGACCAGTAATCATAAATACTTCATACTAATGAATAAGCGTTAGCTGGCATCATCTCCTACATGCTTGATTGATGCAGTGGCCATCAGCACTGGTTATTGCGCTCTCTCTCTCTCTCTTTCTCCTCTCTCTCTCTCTCTCTCTCTCTCTGTGTGTGTGTGTGTATGTGTGTGTGTGTGTGTGTGTGTGTGTGTGTGTGTGTTTCAACCCTCCAATGTGATTTTTCTTGGTTGGCATTGCTCTGAGAAGCATAGTAATACCTTCCTATGCCAACAATATTATTACTGTTTAAAAATTAAGTTGATTTTTTTGGTGAAAATTGTAGAATTAACAGTTGTGTTATATATTCAGTTAAAGATAATGTCAGTTCACTACCAATGAAATAATTACAACAAAACTGTTGGGATCAGTAGGATCTGCCACCCTCCTTGTCTGGGAGATGACTTCAGTGCAACACAAAACTCCCAGCACAATTCAAAATAAACTTCCAGATGGTCACAAATGAGACCTGCAGAAATCCCATCATTCAAATGTTCAAATCACATCGTTTGTTAAATGCACTTTATACATGGTATAAAGCAAACAAGACACAACACACCAGCACATTTCTAAGAGTATGTGAGTTGGAAGGAATGTGCTGTCTGAATTCATGGTAAAGGGTTCAGTTTTCCTGTCTGTGCTTTCTGTACAATTACAGAACTACCAGAATGAACACTGAGATTCAAGCAAGGAATCCACTGGCAGGGAGTGCCTTGGCCAAATGATATATTCTTGCTCCACTGGAGAGACACAGAGACAAGCTACAGCTTGCAAACTATCTCACTGCACAGCTAGGGGTTTTATGTGAGTTTCCTGGGATAGAATTGTGAGGCCAAAATGAATGTGAGCAATGAGAAACTGAATTAAGACTTCATGAACTGTAAGTGCTTCGTCAGTTTCACGTGGATTTAACTTACCCTGTTACTCAGAGCCTCTGGAGCCTCATGAATAATCTGTGCCCTGTGTTTGTGCTCCACTCAATGTATAACTCACGCATGTCCTATTTACCAACATCTTATCTATACATAACACAATTTAGGAGTTTCAATCATCTTTTCCTTGCTAAAATTAAGTAGTCTCCAACATTTTCATATTGTAGTACTGTCACTTAGCTATGAAACTCAGAACTGCTTTAATATTTTCAAAATTGAGGAAATATGTTTTTATGGGAACAGGGTGATAGGTACGGAGTGATAAGTAGATATCAACGAGAAGGTACTTAATCACATAAGAATCACCATAATTAGGAAACACAAGGGTCACACTATAGATACCTATGAGAAGATTTTTTTTCTTTGAAGTTGTTTCATTTTGTAGCTTAGCCTAGCCTCAGACTCAAAATCCTCTTGTCTCAGCCTCCGGACTGCTGGAATTATAGGCACTCACTACCAATCCTAACTCATAAAGGAACATTTTTAGAATTTAAATTAAAATAAATATATTGAAAACAATTTAACAGAGAGAGTGTATTTCAAAGCCATTATAAAATGACCAAAACAATCAGATTATTCTATACAATCAGGCACTTTGATGTGATGCATAAACATTTACATTTCTCAGAATATTTATTCACTATTATGCATCATTTATTTAGTATTATATTCTCTGTCATTCTGAAAATAATAGTCAAGTATTTGCAGGACTGTCTTCTGTACCTGAAGTCGTATCATGACAGAATGATATAAATATCTAGTATATATGAGGATAAATGTTAACTACAACATGCAGTAGTATTTGTGAATCATGAAAATTCTATCTGTATGGTAAGCTATCTCACCCGCTTCACTTGGTAATGAGAACCTATTTTGGATTACAAATCAATATGTTCATTTATACATATGTGTACACCAAGAATAAAGTCAGGATGGTGGCATGAGCCACCCTGTACTCCTGGGTACCAGTGAGAGGTGGAGGAGGCTGCCTCCTTGGGAAGCAAAGAGAAATGGGGAGAGCGAGCACGATGCTCACGTCAACTTTAAATTATTGAAAAATACACACATGAGACTCTTAAGTAGCAGAGGCCATTTATTTTTAAATGTGAAATTTTGCCTTTTACTCCTTCTGCCATTAGCTGCCGAACACTGATTCCTATCAGCTGGTTTTGTCTTCTATGGATGGACATACTTGTTCAATTATTGTTGTGATACAAATTGCACATCACTTTATTGTCATCATTTTGTTAACGTATATCACCTGTGCAGATGAATGGAATTTGCTTCGACATTCCCATGGGTACCCCTCTGCCTCCTCCGCCTGTCCCCTTGCTTCAGATTGGTTTTCTTTCTTACTTGGTTATTTCCACATAGAATAGGGAGCATGTCATAGTTGCCTTTCTGTGCACCTAACGTGATATCTGCAATTCCAATTCTGGTCTTTCAATTCCATTTTGATGCATGTGATAGGATTTTACTACTTCAAAATATTTTATTTATTATTTTTATCTTGTGTATGAGTGTATTGTCTGCATATATAAAAATTCACCCATACCCTGAAATGCCTGCAGAGATCAAAGAGGGTGCTGGATTACACTGGAACTGGAATTACAGGTGGTTGTTAGCCACCATATAGATACTAAGAATCAAACCCAGGTCCTTTGCAAGAGAACCTAGTGCTCTTAACCTCTGAACCATCTCTCCAGGCCCAACTTCAAACTCATATATATATATATATATATATATATATATATATATATATATATTCACACATATAAGTGTGTATACATATATTAGTATACATAGCATAATAAAATTCAGTCATGAATATTTGAATACTATGTACATACTTGCGTACATAAATAAATGAATAAATGTACTTCTTTATTCATCTGTCACTGGGTCCCCAGGCAGAGTCAACGTCTTAGATATTCTAGTGCTGTTATAAACACTAGAGGTGTTTATATGTATGTATGTGCCTCTTTTGTATATTGGCTCCAGGAGCTAGATTCCTGTCAACAGTGTGAAAAAGTTCTTTCTCCACATCTTTTGTACCACTCTTTTGTTATTTAACAAAGGCCATTCAAACAGGACAATATTGTATTTCATTGCAATTTTTATTTAAATTTCCCTGATAAGTACACTGAGCATTTTTCATGTATTTATTGGCCATTTGTATTCTTCTCTTGAGAAGTATCTCTGTTCTCATTATTTAATTGTATTACTTAGACATTTTTTGCATTACTTCCTTTTTTTCACTGACACAACAAAATACCTGCAAATAAGATCCTAAAGAAGGAAGGGTTTGCTTGGGCTCACAGTGTGAAGGTGCAGTCTATCACCGTGGGGAGTTCATGGTGGCAGGACAACAAAGCATCTGTTTAGAATGCACCTGCAATCAGGAAGCACAGAGAAATGAATGCTGGTGCTCGACTTCCTTCTTCATTTTTGTTCAGCATGGAATCACAGTCTATAAACTAGCACTGCCACATCTAGTGTGGGTCTTCCCTCACTACTTAAACCTTTATGCAAATATCTTCCTGGATACATGCAGAAATATGTCCTCTAGTGATTCTAAATTCAGTGACATTGACAAAGATGATGAATCATCACAATGCCACTCTGTCAACTTCATATGCAAATACATCACTTTAAAACATAACATCGTACTCTTTACCCCTAATACCTTATTTTAACCTCATAAGGCAAAATACATTTAGTCCATCTCTAAAGTCTAGTCCCAACACTGTTCAGAAGTTCAAAGTCTCTTCTGAGATTCAAAACAAACTTCTACCTATGAGCCCATTGTAATTAAAATGAATTGAATATGCAGTAATACAGAGTAAATATTCCCATTCCAAAAGGGATTTAGTGGGAGGATAATGAAGGAAAACAGGATCAAACAAAGCCAAAACCCAGCAAAGCAAAGACGAAGGCTGAAGCTGGCATCTGGGGGTTATAATTGAATCACTTATGTCCCCCTAGGCTTGAGCACACATGGCCTCTCTCTGGAATCAGCCTCACCCCTGCCTGCCGTTCTGCTCCGCAGACATCTGTATCACAGCATCACCAGCATCCTGTGGTCTCCACGGCTACTTGGGCTCCATCTCTACATCCTCAGAGGGTCTGCTTGTAGGAAGTCATTTCTACCATATGTTGCAGGCGCCAGGGTCTCTCTGGAAACTTGATATAGGCCCCGGTGCACCTTCACTCTCACATCTATCGTGCCTCCCAAACCAGTACCACATGGATGATGCTGCCAAGTTCTGCTGCCAATGCAGAAGCAGGTCTGCCTCTCTTGGACAACAGTTAAATTGACTTCCATGTGCCTCTGAGGCTGTCTCTCGGGAAATACTTCCCTGTGTCGCTGTTTCAAGGAGGGAACCCCGTGAGCACCATTTTTAATTCATTCTTTTTAATTTCAAGTGAATTTGTATTTCTTTAAAAGATGTTTTTATTCAATCAGAATTCCATACAATGCATTTTGATCATATTCAGGTCCCTCCCTCAGCTACCCTCCAAACTTTCGGTCCTCCTGACTTCATGTACTCTTTTAAAAGGCCTTTCATTTCTAGTTGGGGTACCTCAAATGCTCTTGGGGGTGCTTCCATCACTTGGAGCCTGATCAACCTATGGGGTATCACACCCTTAAAGAAAACCGACTCTCCCTCTCCCAGCTGCTGGCAATTGTCAGTAGATCGTCAGCAAGGGCTGGGGCTTCTTACTTACCTCCCCACTCCATGCTGGGTTTTTCTAGCTTAGACTTGCACAGGTCATGTTCCTGCTGTAACAAGCACGGTGGATTCACTGTGCAACTCCACTGAGGTATACAGAAACATGGCAGGCGTCCTTACATTTATCTGCTAACCTCTGACTCTTACTCTTTCTGCTCCCTCATACATAAAGGTCTCTGAGACTTCAGAGAACAGGGTGTCATATAGATGCCCCATTTAACGCTGAGTGCTCTACACTTTCTTACTCTGTACATTGTCCGGTTCTGGATCCCTAGGTTAATTGTCATCTGCTGCAAAAAGAAGCTTCTCTGGTGAGAGCTGAGAGATGTACTAATCTATGAGTAGAGTCAGCCATTAGGAGTCATGTGGGGCCCTGGCCTCCCTACATCCCTTTTTCCCAGCTAGGTTCCCGGCCAGGAACTAGCTTCAGCTTGTCTTATGCATTTGCTATGAGAACAGTTTGACCAAGAACGACTTGACCTTTAAAGGCCTAACCACAATTGCTCTGAACCATTGCTCTGAACTGGGTGCGAGTCACATACTCTGATGTTCCCTGGGGGCCTGAAGGTTTGTCCCCTACCAAACCCTCAGTGGAATTTCCTGCAATATATCACTGGCATCTGGTGGGTGTATATATATATATTGAGCACCTTCCTTGAATAAATCAAAAGCTTCTCCACCATTTTGGTGTCTGTGTTGTGTGCGTCTTGTGTGTCTTCAATTCCTCAGCCCCGTGTCAGATAGACTCGGATACAGTTGTAACGCAGGCGTTACAGAGTCAGTTTAATATTATGTTTACTTTGCAGAATAATTGTAGCAAGTTCTCCACCAAGGTCTATGACCTGTGTTACCATAGGTTCTTGGTCCTGATAACAGCGTTGGGTGTAGATAGATTCCATCTTGAGACACAGGCCTTAAAATCATAAAGTGGTTGGTTAATCCCATAACATTCGTGCCACTTTTGCATTAGTGGGCATAGCTTCTCGGCCAGTTGTTACTATAGCTTGCAGGATTCATGGCTGGGTAAGATTGATGGTTACTTTTCTCTTACAGTAGCATGAGTAACATCTTGCACTGTGAAAACTAGTCAGTAGAAGAGAAGTTTCAGAATTTCTTCATGTTTGCTCTGTAACTCACCTATGTGGTATTTTCAGCAATAGCATCTTACATCATGGTCTGGAGGGTAAATAAGAACAATGGCAATAGTCAGTATTGCTTGAGGGTCCAGGGCACTCCTTTGATCAACAGCTCTAAAAGAGGGAATCCATTCTTGGTATCAGGTTTTTTATTTAATAGTCTGTTTGACAGGCTTGCACAGCAAGGGCAATTATCTGCTGAGCCATCTCCTGGACTTAAGTTGTTTCGTGGAACAATTCAGCCTATACTGACTAAGAAGACAAATGAGAGATCTTCGCAACAATCTTTTAAGAAACAAGCATTTCTGAGGCTCACTGAATCATTTAGCAAAATTTTATTATGCTTTATACTTCATTTGCCTTTAATGATGCATACTAATTTCATCTGTTTGAATAGAAGCATCGTCTCTCTTCATGAATGCATTACTTCACATATATTACTATACTTGACGATTCAGTTAACATCTTTCAAATACATGGCATTAGCTAAAGATTATTATCCCTTTGGGATAAAGGAACAACATATATTTTATTTTCATTCACATAAATATTTGTGTAATGTGAGTCTATGTATTGAATATTTAATATATTCGAATATATTTCCAGAGTAAAATACTTGTCAATTCTTTGCAAGAGACCACTGGTTCATGGTTTTGTAGTCTCACAGACAAGGCATTTAGGAAGGATGAAGATATTTTGTAAAATTTGTGTCAGTATTTTGAGTATATTCATTCATTTCATTTTGTTGTTATTTCTTTCTTGTTTTGATTTGAGGCAGCGTCTCCCTGTATCCCCAGCTGGTCTGGAACTGGCTATGTAGACCTCCTCTCACAGAGATCTGACTGCCTTTGCCTCCCAAATGCAGAGATTAAAATTCTGTGCCTGGCATTCACTCAGTTTAAAATTTAAGCAAAAAAGAGACATTTTCCATTTATTTTTGTTGTGGTAGTGCTTATTAAACCCAGGACCTCAGACCTCAGAGACTCTAGATAAATGCTTTGTTGCTGAACTACAACCATAGCCTATGCGCCCACAAGTGATAGCCACTTTGCTTTAGCAAATTCTATTCATCTTAGTTAGGGCATTGGTGATAGATCAAAGCAATGATTACACCAACCTCCAACCTGAAACCTCCGAGATCATCAGCTTTCTTACAGGGAACGGGGAAGTAGTTTCTTGCTGGAATAGGAATGGCTCAAAGAGACCTGTGTCACCCAAAAGTCTGAGCCAGACTCAGTGACATTTTATGAAAGCTACGTTCTTGGAATTGTTTGTGTGGCCTGCAGGCGGCTCACAGGGCAGGTTTCTCCCCTGGGCGGTCCTTACTGTTTTTATAAACCTTGGGAGGGTGAGGCCCTGTGATTCTGGCAAGACACAGAGACTTCCTGAAACTGGGGAGTTGTTTCCTGACCCTTAAAGCTCCTTACTCTAGGATGGAATGCTTCAATTTCTGAAGAAATTGCTACACGACAGAATTACTCATGAATTATTCTGGGAATATCTACATGTAGTTTAGTCTCCTTACTTGAAAAGAGTACAAAAGGAAGTTATAAAGATCAGATATGTGATTTTTAAAATATTTTTGTGAGTCATGTTTGTTATTGTTATTTATTATTTATAAAAATAATAAGTTTATTATTTTTAAGTGTAAAATATAACTATATAATAAATATGAAAATACAAAATAAATTACTAAACAAATAGAATATTATTTAAATAAATAGAGTAATATTCAAGGTGTTCTAATGCTACAGAAATTAGACTCAATATAAACCACTAGAACATAACAAAAATACATAGAATATTGGACAACAAGCAGCACAGTGCTCAGATCCTTGGCAGATGAAAATAAACAACGTAAAGATGGCTATCCCATTTCACTTACTAGTGATCAACCTAAAGTAACAGCGCAACAGATAATGTCAGCAAAACATAGCAGTTCAGGAGACAGTGGACCCAGCTGAGTGCCGGTGCAGAGGCCCAATTATACTTGGTGCTTCAGCAACAGTCACAACTCGCCTGGCTAGAGGCAACGAATTAACCACCCACTAAAGACTGCAAGAACACACATAAAAGCAAGCTTTTAAAGGATGAACCCAATCCCAAATAATTGTAAAATCAGAAAACTCCATGTTCTTTAAAGGGACACAGCAAAATTCCACCTGTAATAATGTAAAGTCAATAACGTTTAAAAACACAGCAACTCTGAGGTCTAAATGTAGTTCACCATCAACATCATTAGATGTCCTCTCCAAAAGTGCAAAAACCGGAAGTCACGTTTGTAAAGCAGCAAATGATGCCTGAGCGTTCTGTAAGATAGAGAATGTAAGGAACAAAGAAAGTGAGTGAAAACCACTGACTGCGGCATGAGAACACCCTACCCCGTGGTACTGAGCTAACCCTCGTCAGGACACGCGGAGATGGAAAGCTCAGTGAGGAAAACTCCGCAGCAGAGATGTGGGGAGAAGAAGCCAGGAAAGGGGCTGCTGGGCAATGAGTCGCCAAGAAGAACCGAGTGAAGCCTCCCGGCTGTCTAAAGTTGCTGGATAATTTTCAGGAATGCAGGAACAGGAGGTTCTGGGTAAACAGTCTTCTTCATGCCTGAGTTCCAGTGGAATGGGCACCAGGAGGAGAAGCATGTCTGGAGAAGATCCAAGGGAAAGGGAAACGTTAGTGTCCAGCAAGGCAAAGGGAGCCATAGAGTAAAAGGACACTGGGCTGCGGGCGTGGGGCACGCTTAGCAACACAGGCTACTCCTGAAGAGGGTTGAGACTGCATTCCCAGCATCCATATAGTGGCTCACAACCATCCAGAACTCCAGTTTCAGGGACCCTGATACCCTTTTCTGGCCTCCTTGGGCACCAGGCATGCATGTGATGAATATACATGCATATAGGCTCTCACACATAACATAAAACAGAAATAAACGAATCTTTAATAAAAAAATAGGTGGATGATGGAGTGTGGGGACACATACAGTTAAGCCAAGCACCAAGGAGGCAGAGGCAGCTGGATCTACCGTGGTCAGCCTGATCTACATAGAGAGCCCAAGCTAACTGGGGCCACAGGGAGACCCAGCCTCCAAAAACACAAATCAGAGCCAACAACAGGAAACATAAGAGAATGCATAAGTTTTCATTAACATCAACATAGACGGCAATAAAGCCCAGAAGTATGCAGCGCACTTTGTGACTGTTCCAGTTCACCGAGTGTCTGGATTTCTTTGTGTGGTTTGCTGTGCAACGAGTCTTTATTTTATGGATTTTGGTTTCTAATTCTTTTTAGTCCCCTGGTATTTCAAACCATATTTATAAGGCATAGGCATAGCCCCAGTAAAGCATAGTCTACATATGTGTTCTCATAGCACTCGCACGCTTTTTAACTTTTGACTCCCCCCAAAATTTGCGTGATATTAGTATCTATGATGCGATGTGAGGGGCTAAGAGCCTTAAGTCATGTCCTTCTGTCCTCCAATCAAACTTGTGCAAGGCTGTTCGTTAGTGTATACAGATTCGTCTGCTTCAGAGTGTCTCCAGGTCTGAAGGCTCCTGTGTCATACAGGACATCCTAATCAGTTCACTTATTTTTTTCTATTTGGTCTGTCTTTTGTGACTGGTGTCTCATTCATAAACGGCATAATAGACAAAAAGCAAATCAGTTTTCATCCCTGTACAATTGTGCATGTATGAAGCATAGTATTCAATATTTCTCACTAGAGAAATATGAATTAAAGTCATCCTGAAGTATTGTTTTTAATCTACAAGATGAGAAAAAAAAATGAAAACAAATTATATTGGGAAAGCTGTGGGGAAAGACACTATCACACACAACAAAAATAGATTCTGATGCAGCCACGTGAAGGGGAATTGCTGACCACGCAACTCACGTGTTCCGACCTTTGCATGCCAAGCATTAGCCTGAAAGAGAACCTCTATCGAAAAGTGCCCATACAAACATACTTGTGAACAAGATAACTTATTTTAGTATTATTTGTGATTGCTAAATACTGAAGAAAGCCTAAATCTACATAAGTAGGAGAAAGTAGGGTCCATCTGCACAATGAAGAGCAATGTGACTGTGAAAGCTGATCTTGGTTATCAACTTGGCACACCTGAGAAGAAAGAAGCCCAACTGAGGAATTTTCTCCATCATATTGGCTTGGAGAAATGTCTGTTGGGAAGTTTCTTGATTGCTAATTGATGAAGGAGGGCACAGAACCCTGCGAGTAGAGCAGGCCTGGGCTGTGTAAGAAAGGTAGCTGTCCCATCCCCCTTCTAGCCTTGGGTTCAGATCTCAGAATCTGGACTACCTTCCTTGTGCAGACAAGTATAATCCTCTAGAGTAGTTTGGGAGCCCCTCCACAGGCCGTCCCCACCCCTACCTTGCCCCTAGCCTTCTGAGCTCCCTGCTTCAGAACCACCTACCACTGCAGTAAGTCGGATTCTGTCAATCGTGCCTCTGCATGCAGTGGGTATCCCTTCTAGCCTTGGGCCCGGTCCAGCTCCTGCTTCTTCCACTCCAGATGTTTGGACTGCATTCTTAGTCCTTCCTTAAAAATATTAAGTTCAGTTATTTTTTAACCCTACCATTAATAGAGGAATACTAACTTTAGCAGTAAGGAGTACACTCTCATTCTTTACAGTGTTATTTGTGTGAATAATTTTGGTTGGTATAGTCACAGAATTGCTCGCTCCCACCATGTGAAAGTCACAGTCATTGGCTCATGCATATTAATTCATTTCTTTATTGAGAGAAAACGATTTCTGCAGTGACTTAGATAGATGCTCCTGCTCCTTCGCTCTTCCAGCATTTAGTCATTCTTTGTGCTCCAGTTGGAAGCAGTGATTGGTGTATCCCATTTGGTTTTCTTCACATCCTAATGGCTTAATTATTTGTTAGTATTTTGGAGTACATGAACCTTGTGCAGTGGGTCTCAGAATTAAGCCATACAATCTTATTTCTCTTAACACCATATTCTGTAGGTAGATAAGTAATCTCTTCAGCTATAAATTATTCTTTCTGTAACTGTTTGACAACAGAAGGCAGATAAGCTGTTTTCATACATACGTGTTTTAACATAAAGTATAGCACGTAATGAAACTATAAAAAATAGTTTCACAGTATATGTTTTCCATTTAACAGTATCAATATAGAAACCATTCAAATCAATTGATAGAGACTGATGGCACTCTTTTTGTGGTCATTGTTTGAATTAATTTTTTGTTTCTGTGGTAAAACTTTATGACCAAAGCAACGTGTAGAGGGAAGGGATTATCTGGCTTATAGGGCACAGTCTGTCAATGAAGGAAGCCCAGGTAGGAGTTGAAGCAGGAACCTGGAGTCGGAAATGAAGCAGAGACCACCAAGGACGGCCGCTAACTAACCTGCCTCCATTTTCACACACAGCTACCTTTCTCCTTAAAAAAATTTCATTGTAGAATTCTTTAATGACTTTGGTCAGGTTTATTCTGAGATTTGTTTTGGGGATGGGGGAGTGTTATTGTGGATCATAGGGTTTCCTGTACTCTTTCTCCAATTGCTTATATTATTGCTATATTGAAAGGATACTGATTTTTGTAGATTAATTTTTTAACCTATCATTTACTGAAAGTGTTAATCATTTCTAGTTTTCTGGTGGACTTTCTTGGCATCTCTTAAGTATAATATGTCATCTGTAAAAGGGTTAATTTTCCTCTTCTTTTCCGGTTAGTATTCCTTTAATTGCCTTCTTCTGTCTTATTGCACTAACAAGAGTTTCAAGCACAAAGAAGTGGAGATAGTGGACAGCATCGTTAGGTTCCTCATTTTAATGGGAATGCTTCCACTTTTTCTCCATTTAGAATGATGGCTGTGGGTTTGTTGAATATAGCTTTAGTTATGTTGAGGTGTATCCCCTCCAGTCCAATTCCTTCTAGAACTATTAACATGACTGTCAAAATGTTGGATTTTACCAAATGCCTCTTCTGTATCTACTGAGATGATCATGTGATTTTTGTCTGAGTCCGTTTATACGATTTATGACATTTATTGACTTCTATAGTTCCAAGTCATATGTTCAAAGTAAGTCCAGTCTTCAGCTGGCATACAAAAAGAGATGCTCTCCTAGAACACAGCAATATATGACCTCCACTGGCTAATTTTTTTTAAAGAAAATTAAGCTCAAAGCAGTATTTAAGAAGTGTTGTACATTGGCACCAAGTTATCCATGAAATCTAAACAAAATATGTTTTTTTCTTAAGAAAAGTGGTAGACAAAATGTTCAGGAACTAGACTGTGTGAATTTGGAGGCTGACTGGGGAGTGTTTGGCTAAAAATGGGACATCTATATATCGTCCCAACTCAGGGATCAGGGAACATTTCAGAAGAGGGTTCAGAGAGATTGCGGAAGCCAGAGGTCAGGGAGGACTGGAGTGAAACAGCTTCTGTACTTGATAGGACCACTGCACTCTTGAACTCACAGCAGCCGTGGCCTGCACAACACCTGCAGAAGGTCCAGCTGGTCAGCAGTCCTACATGGATGGGATGGAGGGCTCACGAGGCCCTACTCCCAGCTGAGAGCTATTGACAGTGAATGACTGCTGGGTAAAGAAAAGTTAGTTTTTCAGGAGGAGCCGTTTTATTAGGGAAGTCCATGCTCCAGTGGGTGACTCTGCACTCACACACACAGACAGCTCTAATTGGACTCAGTAGATGATTGGGACTGTAAGAACAGGCTAGGAAGGTGTGCATGATAAAATACATTGCATACATGTATGAAATTCTCAAATTTTCAGGACTAAGAACAGATATTGGAACCTGTAGATAGATGGGCACCTGGGGACTTACAGGAAGGTAAGCTAGAACTCACCCGTTTTGGGACAGTGGTCCACCCCAATGCCACGGGGAAAGATGTCCCTGCATTCAAGACTTTTCCAGATCATGCCCTACGTATCTCTTCATTTATACCCTTTAAAATATCCGTTAGCTTATAATTATAAACCAGAATGTTCAAAATTAGCAAACAATCAGTTCAGCAGTCCAAATCTGCAATATTGTAAAGTAATAAGTAGAAAGACTGACAGCATTTCACATACATTAGCTCAACCTTATTTTTTCCCATGCACTAATACCACAAATGCTTTTGTTTGTCGACTTTGTTCTCATTATGCCAAGACAGATTATATTTTTCTTTAATCTTCTGAAAACTGCACATAATGTTGATCTTTTTAAACCAAAACATCTTGTTATAATCTATCAGCAAATTATGAACTTGATTATCTTTGGAATCAACAAATTTTAGTATGTGTATGTTCATATAAATCTTGATGTCATGTGGATATTCAAAACAATAATGGCAATCCTGATATGTGGTTTTATTTGTCCTTCTCTAAAGCCATCAGACAGACATAACCATCAATGCACATGCCAGAGATTCCCATCTATTATTTCTCTGCAGAAAGTACCCCAAACTGACTCACTAATTCACTCAATGGGGATCCTGACACTTCAGAGAAATATTCATGCATAAAATTAGATATTCTGACTGGATGTGGTATGGTGGTGCTTGCTTTTAATTCCAGCACTTGGGAGGCAGAGACAGGCAGATATCTGTCAGATCGAAGCCAGCCTAGTCTATATAGCTAATTCTAGGTTAGCTGGGGCTACAGGGAGATTCTATCTCAAAAGAAAGGTGTCCTGGTTGACACTTGCCTTTCCACTGATGCACACTGCATTCAGAGTTTTCATTGCTATTTTCTCTGTGTTGTGTACCACTCCAGTGGCCTATACTTCCAAAGCAATGTTTGTTATAATAAATGTAGTGCAGACTCTGTCTGGACTCTTAAGCCATTCTCTCTCTCTATACATTTCTCAGTTATTTTTAGTTCTTTTCATTTACCACTTTATGATCAATCATCATTCACTAAATAAAAATAGTTTTATTTTGTGTGATATAGCCTACTGTGTGGATTTCTTGCTAAGAATATGCCATGCCAGTCATGGCAGGTTCCTTATAGAATTGTTCACATTGAATCAGTCATAGTCTCTAAGAGGAAAATGATGAAATGACATTCCAAATCATACTGCAAAGTCATGTGCTGTAATGGCTGAATTTCAAAGGAGAAAACTGAGTTCAAGAGTTGTCCCATGCTGGGACTCATACATATTAACCAGCTGAAGTGGAAAGCCATCTTTACTGATCACTCTAGTCATCATATTCAACTTCTACCCACCAAAATGTAGAAAATCCTCACAAACAGAATTATGCTTAGAATATCTTATCACTAGATTTTCCTGAATAGATCATCTTTTGGATAACATATGATATCTTAAGACTCACAGATATAAAGGACTTTAAATATCACCTGGGATAGAATTTCAATAGCCTACGAGTTGGTTTATATGAGAAATACTTGTAGGATAAGTAGAAAGTCCTGTAGGGTTAAAAATCAGAAATCAAAAAAAACATAGTTTGCTTATTTTCAAATTAAAATGCAGTTATATTTGAAATGTTAGGAATTTCCATTTGTTAGATACAATAACATTAAATTTTAATAAATTATTCACCAGGACAACAATATAATAAATGTTATATAGAAGGAGAGTCAGAACTTCTGATATGTCAAGTAACACTTTTAATAGAAAGATATGAGAAGGGTATCAAGAAATAATTTATTAGAACTAATATTAGTAAAATCTCATGTTTTGGTACCAGCTTATACTTCTTTCAACTTTTGTACTTAGCATTGGGAAGGAAGAATAGCTTAGTAACTGAAGTTTATGCTCTCCCAAAAATATCTGTGGTATTTCTTATTACAATGGAAGATACATTGAAGAGTTCTTTCCCAAGAAATTGTATATTTGAAATTTTACTTTTACAACTATTGTTCAGCTAAATTATAACAGGAGACACAAAAGTTGACATTTCATGTAAAATATTACCGTCTAATTTGGATACAATGTTTGTCTTGGAAGGGCTCTGGTTTGCACAGGGTTAGAGTATTATTCAATTGAAGACCTATTGTCAGTTGTGAGATTTGCTAACTTGGTGAGCCCACAGATACATGTGAGCACTTGTTCCAAGTGAGTCTGAAGAAACTGGTATCTTGAAGGCATCTCTTGACATTTCTTAATGCCCATAAAGCTGGGATATGGTACTTATTCTGCAAAAACTGTATAAAGATTTCTCTCTTGTATATTTTCTCTATTGCATTTGAAGACCTAAACTGTGGATGAAGCTAAGCCAGTACCTGTTAGAGTCTTTGGTTTTCCTCAGTGGAAGCTGTGTTCACAATGATGAAGTTGCTACTCAGAGGACAGGTGTAGCTCTGGTGTTTTTGATGAGGGAGCTGCTGCTCCAGCAGGTGCATCTTCAGGCCTTGTAGAGACATGGGATTTCTATTCTGTAGTTTCCTGTCTGGCCATGGAAAATGAAGGAGCCAGAGTGGGAGGACGGTGCAGACAAAGGGTGGAGCCTTTTGTCTGTGGCAAACTTTTCCCTACACAGTGTTGCGGAGAGTCATTCTGTAGTGTTCCTCTGCTGTGACACTCCCACATTCAAAACTGCATTTGCTTTTAAGGTAATTCTCCTTAAATGAATCTTGTGACTCAAGGACCTGAGAAGACACTCTTCCAAGGTTTCCATGTTCAACCGGTTGTTGTTTGTTCTTTAAAGTAATTTCATAGTGCTCACCTTTACACATTTCTTCCTTGGTTTTTTAATTCTGAATAATTTTCCTTGAAGAGTCACTTTGTACTAGTTTTGTCTTGTACGCAACCCTCTTCTGTGGCATTTCTAAAACAAAAGCTTTCTTTATTTTCCATATACAATAACTCTTATTTACAGATACTTTTAAAATGTATCTTATCTTGTGCAACATTTTTCATTCTCATCACTATTTTTTCCAGAAATTGAAATGGAGATTTCTTGACTATTTCCAGATAGATACAACAGTAGGAGAACTTTTTTCTTTAAGCTTGGGACAGAGTTGGTCTTATATTCTTCAGCAGTCAACTATCAAATCTGTGAGGTTAAAGAAGCGCTTCAGAGAAGAGCTTACAGTCAGCAGTTGTAGTTCAACACACTCAGGCATAAACATTAGTATGTGATCCCGAGAGGGGAAATTGTGGGGGGATAAGAGTGGAACTGGAGGGTGGATTTGATTAGAACGCCTTCTATGCATGTATCAAACTCTCAAACACTTAAAAAGTTTAATTTATTATTTTTATTTTAAGTTTATGAGTATATTGCCTACACGTGTGTAAGCTCAACATACCGTGCAATGCCTCTGGAGGTTGTTGAATTCCCCTGGGGCTACAGTTACGGATGGTTGCTAGCTGCCATATGGGTGCTGGGAATCGAACCCAGGTCCTCTGCAAGAGAAGCCAGTGCACCTAACTGCTGAGTCATCTACCTCTCCACACACCTAAAGTTATTATTTTTTTTTATTTTGTTTTGTTTTGTTTTGGAACATGAAGGAGGTCTTGATTGATAGTTTGTTATCTCTTCACCTAAGACATAGTGACTTTATGGAATGAAAAGAGAAGGAAGGGCTGGCCCAACCCCGGGTAAACCAACATCAAAATAAAATCAAGAGAAGCTAGAAGACAATGACTGCCCCTGGTCTCACTTCCCTGGACATTACCAGAAAGAATTACAGTTTCTGCCTCCTTCCCATTTTATTTCTCCTCTCCTGGACAACCAAAAATCCCTTAGATATTAACATTTTAAAATGAGCTATAGTTAATACATTGAAATACTTAAGCACAGACCTATTCCAGTGATTGTTATAGTATTCCCTCCTGGCCATATTATCGTTAATATCCTTCACATGCCTGGAGGTGAAAAATATCTAACTTGAGTTTGTCAATCCTCTTACACTGATTTTTTTTCCCTTAAGGCAGGGAGCAAGTCTTTCTCTGCCTTAAATCGAGATGTTTGGAATTTACATCTCCTAAAATACAGCGGTATTGCTTTTGACATTTAGCTTTCAATTTCACTCGGATAATAGAGCACAACAATCTAATGAACACCAGCAAAATCTCAGTCACAAAAGGTCACAAATGGGTTTCTATGGTGGACAAAGAAGAAGCATCACCCTGCACTCATGAGTAATCAGAGACAGAACCGGAAATGACGCTCGGTGCCGCTCCCAGAACAAAATGATGCGATGATGTTTTCAAGGCTTGACACTGCCACATCCCAGTGATGACGTGAACAAAGCTCTTACTGTTTAGCGCTGATTCTGAGACTAAGCCTGAGATACATGGGCAACAATATAACTGGTTACAAGATTCGGAAATATTCCTATTTAGTATCAGTACCCAAAGCTACATTAGAGTTATATCACAGAGAAGGTTTTACACACATGTGCCACTGACAGTAATTTAAGGCACACCTTTTGTTACAATAGAAAATAGACTTTATCCAAATGTCCACCTAAGATGAAACAGGTGAACAGACTAGGATGTGTTTTTCTCAGGGCATGCTACACAGCATCAGAAATGAGACACAAGAGAACGGTTCTAAGCACGGAGCACCCTGTTGAGAAAAGTAATAATGACTACACTTGTCATATAGCACTTATATACATTCATGAAAGAGAGGAAGCTAACATTATTTATGACCTATGCATAGATACGAAATCATAAATTAAACATGGTACTGAAGCTTGGCCAGGAAGGTTTCGGGCATGGTTCATCTCTTCATAGGAGTTATTTATAAATATTCATAAATAAGTTTGAAAATAAGGAGTTATTCATAAATAAGTTTGAAATTCAGAAATATATTAGTACCACCCAGTGACATACAGTACAGCTCATAAAAAAATGTAGGGACCTTCCCAAAACACATTTTCAGTTAAAAATAATGATTATAGCACAGTCCTTCTTAAGACGATTCTGAAAATCTAGTAAAAGTGCAATGAGCCTATGTTCAATATATTCATCTTTTAATATGTAAGGCACTTTAACAAGCATAATTTGTCATGTTTATAACCCACTTAGACTGGGAGCACTTGCTGTCACAAGAGAAGACATTAGGGCTGGGTTCCGTACATCTTCAACGAGGCTTCCATGTCTCAGCATGATCCTGCCTGCCCACAGAGGGATGAGCAGGCTGCAGCAAACCCAGCTGACAGTGCTCCAAGCACCAAGTATGGCTCTCCACATTAAAGCTGGCATCTGAACATCTCTAAATGATTGTCCTGAGTTGTCACCAAGATCTAAGCTACCGATAGGAAAGGGGTGGGTTCAGCAGCATCAGTAAAGATAAGACAGGATTAGTATAGAGCCTTCTTAACTCCCTACTTCTCTGTCTGGCAAGCCTTCCTCCCTGAGATCTGACATTGGAGATGATTTGAGCTTTTCTGGATAAAATGATCAGTCCATGGTTCATTTCCTTCCCTCAGCCTGAAATATTTCCTCCTTCCTAGCAGACTAATAGAAAAACTCATCAAACTGTCAACATTCAGTCCAACATAAGCACCCCTTCAGAGCTCTTTTCTTCTGTTTTCACTCCATTTAGAAAACTTCTAGACTTCTCTGTTTTCTACTGTGCCCTGTAACACTGGCTATCGGGAAAAATATACCATTTTGTGACATTTGGCTGTCTTTCTCTACTTGATATTGAACCTGGAGACTACAGAATCAAATAAGATTTAAAAGCCACAGGTAAGGTTTGTAGCACACAGAATTCATTACTTATGTTAATTGAAATAATGATTGAAATTAAACTGTAGCATTAACAACACAGAATCTATCTTTTGACAAGAATTAGACATCTCATGCTTAAAGTTAGATAACAGAGGAGGGGATGGCCTGGGAAGATTGATCTCTAACTTGGATAAGAGAAAAAAAAGAGAAGTACTGGCAGAAGAAAATTCACTGCTGAGATAAAAATTTAATGGTGAAAAACGTGAATAATCTAAGAACGTTGTATGAATTTATGAAAATGTCACAATGACAGCCATTATTCTACAGCTGATATACATTAATACAAAAAGATAACAAATGAATAAAAACTTGAATAATTGGATTAAAGAGGAGACAGTAACAAAGTTGGAAATTCTATCATCTCCGTTACTGAGTGTCTCTAATCTATGTGATAACATATAGATCACAGCAACTATTAAAGTAATTTTGAGCTCTAGCCCAGTTGATCTAAGTCTTTCAAATGAAGAAGGAAAAAAACTCTTACATAAGGGAAAAGCTTTTACTTAGAAGCTTTAAGGCCTCTGCCTTAAAAGTTTTGGGCATTCTGTTAAGCTGGAGTAGGATTCAATGTACAACTTCATAACAGGGCTGTAAGCATTCCTATGAATGGCATGTTGACACAAAAGAATTCTAAAAGAAGCAGGGGGCAAAGACATAAAAGACTAAGATGCTCAAATGTACAGCTTTGGCAATTAGAGCAGAAGGACTAAGGAATGTCCAAGGCTGAGCCTTCCTGGTGTTGAGCACAGGGTACCTGTGCAATGTGAAGGTTCAGCATGGATTCAGGCCTCATATAAGCCTGGGCTACCAAGGCCTATGGGCCCCTTACCTTGAGGAGACTGAAGAGTATCTATAGGATTAAATTGCTGAGGAGGAAATTAGCATGAAGAAATGTGCTACAGTATTTAGAAATAGGTTAGGTTTTAGGCAAACAGGTTATGTGTTAGTGAATCAGTCTTGAGCTGAGCTGATTTTAGCAGAATTATTCTATCATAATTACATTATCAGTAATTCTCTTTCTGGTGTTAATATTTCATGCTTTGGAAATACAAGAAAGGGAGAAAATCAATAGTCTTTATTACCTAAGAAAACAAACAGTAAATGGATGGAGAGGTCAAAGTTATCTGAGGTGCTGATACAAATCCAACAGTGAGTGAGCTCCTCCAGCATGCCCCAGGTTGTTTTCCTGTGGAGGGTTTGATTTGGTTTCTGATCATCAACTGATAAAGTCAATTTTAAGAGCCAAGAACAAAAGAAATAACTTTTAAGACAGCAAGTCTTTGCAGAATCACATTCACCATTAAATCGAGCAAGTTCAATACACTGTTCAAAGAAAGACTATATAATGTGAAAATTAGGCACAGAGAGAATAATAAAAGAAGGAACTGAAGAGATTAAAAGTTAAACAAACCTGAAGAAATCACAGTAGGACAGTGAACTCCAGATGGCTGCAAAGTCCCTGGGGTGTTTGAGGAATGTAGAAAGGGCAAGGCACTTGGCATCCATCAGATTCTCATCTCAGAAAGTCTGGAAAGGAAGACAGAAGTGTTCTTGAAAATACTTTCAAAAAAGGCTGCTTTTGAACTCATTGTGATAACTTGGTTAGTGCATAATTTGGTCACTAGAGAAATCCCATATCCTAAGGCTAATTTTTTTGCATATGAAATGTAAATTTTAACGAAAGACAGAAATCAGATCTTTCCTGTTTGGGGAGGGAAATTGATAATATATTATCTATATATAAAACTAAAGCATGCACTGTTACACTTTGAGATATACATATGTAGTGTTTAATAATTCAAAAATCAAGCTAATCCACAGTCATCACTGCATACCTCCTGTGTCTATTTACTTTCTGTGCAAATATGAATTATGTAATATAGTATTCTTGACCAAAGTCTCCATATCACACACTCAGCCCCAGAACACACTGATACAGTGACTGCAGTTTCAAGCTGCTGGCCATCTCTCCAGTCAGTTCCCAGTCTGCTGCCTTTCATTCTCTCATCCAATGGGTTCCATTGCTTAAGATTCCACTCATCCTGAGAGCATATAGTGCTTCCCTTTCTGCACTGGGATTTTTTTCCAATTAAGAGCATATTTTTTTGGGGTCTATCCATAGAGTCTTAGGATGCAGAGTTTCCTTTTTTAAATCTAAATGATAGTCTATCATATATATATATATATATATATTCTGTTTTTTTGTTTTGTTTTGTTTTTCAAATTATTCTGTCAGCTAACGCTGCTTGAATCCTTATCTTGGATATGCAGAATAATACTATATAAACAGCTGAGCGGTCATCTGGCTGAGACATTGATTTCATTCCTGTTCGCTAGATACTGAAGAGTAAGCATCAGATCATGGTAGATATATGATTAATCTTCAGAGGAATTTCTATGTCATTTTCCACGACAGCTATGCCAATTTTTATTCCCACTAGCAGTAAACAAGAGTTTCTTTTTTCCACAACCTGTCTACATTTATTATCTCTTATGTTTTTGTAATAGATATTCTAAAAGGTATTAGATCATGTCTCACTGTGGTTTTGATTTGCATTTTTCTGATGATTAGTCATGTTGAGCACTTTTTAGTGGACCTGTTGGGCATTCATTCTCAGGTCCTTTGATGATATTTTCTTTTGCATCAAGAGCTCCAGTTAGGCAACTGCCCCTTATGAGCTGGGTGGTCTGTAGATGCCTGCTCTTGCTCCACAGAGAGGCTTTGCTTTTTGCGAATTTTGCCTTTGGCAGACACATGTAGACTTGATACATACACATGCTCACTTACATCATTTTTGTGTGTTGCCTGTGTGTTTTATGTCACACAGCCACACACATATATGTGTATATGTGTGTATATATATAATATTATCAGGCCGAATGCCAAAGGGCTTTTCCCCTTGTTTTCTTCTAGGAGTTTTATGAATTCAGGTTTTATAATCCATGCTTCATTGTATTAGAATTCTTGTATGTGATTTAAAATAAAATCCACATTAATAGCTTTACATGTGGTTTTCTTGCTTTCCTAACATGATTTATTGAAGAGATGATCTTGTCCCAGCTGCATGTACCTAACACCTCCGTGAAGAATTATTTGAACTTCTGGACATGGAGCTATTACTTATCTCTGCTCTATGCCACTGCTCTGGGCATTTCTACTCCAGAGTTACATAATTCACAGTCAGGAAGTGTAGTGATTTCCACTCTATCTTCTTGTTCAAGATTCCTCTGTCTAGTTGAGACACTTTTTAGTTTGTTTTGGCATCAAGAAGTTTTTCTCTTTCTGTGAACTGTTTTCCAGTTTCATAGGAATTGTGCTGAATCTATGATTGCTTTGTGAAATGTGGACATTCCAGTCCCATTGTTCCACCAGTGAGCCCACCGCCCTGCCTCTGTGTCTTCCTTGATGCATTTAACTGATGTCTTAGTTTTCAGGGTAAAAACTGATCACAACCCCCGTTAAATTTCTTCCTGATATGATTAACAATGTGATGATTGCTTTCTCTAGTTTCGTTTACGATAGTTTGCTAGTTTGCAGAAATATATTGACTTTTGTTTCTTGATTTAGTGTTCTGGGCCAGTGAGGTCACGCTGTGAGTAACAGTGTTTGGTGCCAAGAATGTGATCCCTGAGATCCACAAGGGGCAGGAGAGAACCAACTTCTGCCAGCTTCCTCTGAATTCTGCGAGTGCCCCTTGACAAGTGGTTGACCACAGGCACATGTGCACACACATTAAACTAATAAATGTAAAAGGATTACATAAATAAAATTTGTGATGTTTGTATTAGAAGTAACATTTTATACATGTCTACTCATAGGGATTTCTATATAAAATCTTTGTCATTCACAAAAGAAATATTTTTTGCTCTTCCTTTCTAACTTAGGTACTTTTTGCATTCTTTTCTAACCTCATCGCTATGGTTATAATTTACTACATTAAATAAAAATGATGAGGGGGGACACCTTTAAGTTGTTCCTAATCTTAGAAGAAAAATTTCCTTTTTTCATGGGGTATGATGTTAATATTCTACTTGTTACAAATGGCCTTTGTTATTTCAGAGTAAATCCCTTCTGTACCTATTTGGTTGAGACTTTTGAACTAAGGAACGTTCAGTTCTTTTCCTGCATCCATCTTTATTATCCTAAGATTTTTATTGATCATTTTAATGTAGTGAAGTCATTTGTTGGTTTACATATATTCAGCTATACCTACATCCAAAGGTTAAGTCCCACTTAATTATGAGTACCATATTTGGCAGCGCTGATTGACATGCTTTGTTAATATTTTGTTAAACATTTTGCGTCTCTGATAACTAGAAATATTGACCCGTAATTTTCTAATTTTGTCTTTCTCCTTCTCTCTTTCTATTTCTCTCTTCCTAATTTGTCCCCCCCTCTGAATTTTCATTTTCTTTCTTTCTGGGGGACTTTTTGAGACAGGTTTTCACTTAGTGCAAGATGGCCTGAAATTCCTAACAACTCTTATGCCTCAGTCTTCTGCGTGCTGGGATTACAGGTGTGAGCCATACGGTTCCAGGGCTGAATGAAAGCTGTTTGTAAAATGAATTTGAAAATGTTACTGCTTCTTCAATGTTTTTAGAACAGTTTGAGAAACACCGGCTTGAATACTCTGAACACTAGATGGCGTGCACCTGCACATGCACCTGCTGCAGGCTGTTGTTCTGTTTTATCGGGACGCTCCTCATCAGGGCTTCTCTCTCATGTTTATCATTTTGCTGTTCCCATTTTCTATTTTTCCATTATTCCACTTTAAAAGAGGGTACGTGTCTCCTAATTTATCTGTTTCTTCTAGGTTACCCAAATTTTGGCATGTCTTTTTCCTGTATGTTTCTGGTGTTCCTTTGTGTTTCAGTTATGCAGTTTCTCCCCTTTCATTTATCACTGCATGGATTCATGTTAGGTGAGGATTTATTACTTTTCACTGTCCTCTCATGAAGCCAGCTGTGAGTTTTACTGATTTCAGTGTTGCTGCTGTAATCTTTATCACTAGCTTCTGCTTCATGTTAGTGATGGTCGTGATTCCTTGTGGTATGAAATCAGATTATTTGAGACCTTTCCTCTTCTATTAGAACAGTAATCTATTCCTATAAACATCCCTCTTGGAATTTCTTTTGGTGCATCTATTGTATGCAAACTATCTTCGCTATTGTTATTTTTAATATTTTTGTCTTTAAGTCACATATGAGTGTTTAAAATGATTTGTTTACTAACTAACAGTATTAGAGTATTCTGAAGCTGACTATATATTTACCTTTACCAATGAGGTTTATATTTTCATGTTAATACTTAGTATGCACTCATTTTAACCAAGTAAATGCTATTAGTATCTCTGACAGGGAAAACTTAACAATGATGAATTATTTCAGGTTTGTTTCAGTTGAGAGTGCTTTAACTCTTTCCATGAACATCAGGTTTACAGTGCTCAGTGTGACAGCTAGCTATTGTTTTTCTTTAAGCATTTTAAGAATTTTCTCCTTCCCCTCTTGTTTGGAAGGCTCTCCTGAGAATCCTGTTGATAAATTTATGGGGATGTGTCTTCCATGTGAACATTCTTTCCTTTGGTAACAAAGCAGTCTCAGTCTATCACTGTTGATGATATGACAGAGTGTGTCTTCTGGTAAGTCCTCGGGCTTGTGTTCACTTGGGGTCTTTTGAGCTTTGTTCATCTGGATAACCCTGAGGAAATTTACTCAAGGTTTCTTCAGGTGAGCTTTCAGACATTTTTTCCTCTTTGTTTGAAATCCTTATAGCAATGTACTAATATGCCTGATGATGTCTCTTGGCATTATATGCCTTCTACACTGTTTGTCATTCACTTTTCCTTCTGTTCCTCTGACCAATTCCCAATGACCTGTCATTGGGTTTGATGATCCTTGTCCATGATTGGGTCTTAATTCCGCTCCATTCATTTATTCTTAAGTTCCTGGAAAGTTGTTTGAGTCATTTACTTGTTTATTTATTTATAGACAGGATCTCTCCTTGTAGTCCCAGCTGACCTGGAACTTGCTATGTAGTTCAGGCTAGCCTTGAACTCACAGAGGTCTACCTGCTTCTGTCTCCTGAGTGCTGGGTGGATTAAAGGCATGTGGTACCACTGGTTTAATTCTGGTTCATGGTTTCTGACTTAGGACAAACTGTCTTCTAATTTCATTTAGCTTTTTGTTGTATCCAGGCCTAACCCTGAGCTTCTTTAAGAGGACAGTTTTGAGTCAGAAAATTTCTGTATTTCCAAATATTTCTGGAGCCTTGGTAACCAGAGCTTGATCGGGTTTCTTAGTTGATATCCCAATCCACATAGACCTGCAGTGATGGCTGCTCACCTACTGAAGAAGCATTTCTTCCTGTCCTTACTGTTACATTCAAATAACAGGATACTCTAGGGCTGATGGAGATTGCTTCTAGAAACAAGTGTACCTTCATAAACGTTTTACTGTCATTTTAAGGACGTAATATGTCTGATGTCTGAAATAGTTTTACAAAGTAACATCTTTGGAGGAAAACAGACCTTGTTTTGAATTCTAACATGCTTACTGGTTTAACCTTTAATTTCATGTACTTTGAAAACAAGAAATCACAACGTTTATTTCAAGAGTTGTGATTAGTTTGTGAACCGTACTATCTAAAATTCCGGGCATATTGTAAGCATGTAAAACCTGTAATGATTTCATCTCTTGTCTATGACCCTGAGCATATAGGAATGTGTTTCAAAATTTTAAAGCACTGCACACCTCATATTTTCTCTCTAAATCTTACCTTGCACCATCCCTCTCTCAAGGAGCCAAAATACACAGGCATTTATGTTCAGAATTAAAGAGATAAAATGCTTTGACATTATTTAGAATAAACTTCATGTTTCTCTTTTTTTTTACTTCTCACTCAATTATTTTTATTTCTTTTTTTCTTTAATTTAAAAATATTTGCTTACTTTAAGAAGTAACATGGTTAACTTGAAAAACTTTGTATAGGTTGGAGAATTTGGAAAGGGAGTGAATGGCAAAATCACATTACAGAAACAGTGACTAATTTCATATTACTGTTGAAACTTGGTAGTACAGTTTTGTCAGTAAATAGCATTCAAAAAGGATGGTAGACGTATGGAATTGTAACATCATATTCTAAGATATAATCAACATATTTTAGTTTGAGAATTAGATGAGTTTAGTTAACACACTATTCCTATTTCTCACTCTTTTTTCTAAATTCCCAACTGATTTTTATCTCTAGAAATTAGATTAGGGCATGGGTGAAGACACACTGTGGCTGTAGAAGAGTTAAACATAGATAATGGAAAACCTCTTGGTGCCTGGGAATGGGCAAAGATCAACATCAAAGCCTGGATGCCCAGGGCCATGTGCGAAGGGAGGACCACAGCTGGGCCACGGGGAGGTAGGAGTCCCATTTAGAGAATCAGTCTTCCCAAGACCAGAATCTGCAAATGAGAGGCTTCTTTCCAGTTCTTAGCATAAGAGGCAATGCCTCTGTCCTGCACAATCGGGGACCTTAGGGGAAAAGTGCTGTGTGAATGTAGCTGAAGAACTGCTGCCCAACGTTGGGAAGTCCTCCATCCTCCACTCTGCTCCACCATCAGCTACCCACCAAAGGAATGTGGAACTGTGGTTCATGCTAGTTGTTCAAAGCTTCAGGCCCATGTGAGAGGACCACAGCTCCAGGTTCATGGGAGGGGACCACAGCTCCAGCTCATAGGAGGGAACCGCAGCTCACTCAAGTTCGCAGGAGGGGACCACAACTGTGGTTTATGCGTGGAGGAAGCCACAGCTCCCAGGACTGGGACGACAGCTCCAGCACACAGAATGGGATCACATCCCTGGCTCACAGGATGGGGGTCACAGCTCCGGGTTGATGGGACAGGACCACAATTCTAGATTCACAAGATGGGACCACAGTTCAACGTTCATGAAATGGGACCACATCTCCAGATTCACGGGAGGTAAAGACAGACTCAGGCTCACAGGGGAATCGCAGCTCTAGCTCACAAGTGACAAACACAGAGGGAGGGGAAAACGGCTCCAGTTTCATGAGACACAGCCACAGTTCCAGGTTCACGTGACAGGAGCACAGCTCGCTGGAAGAAACCCCAGCTTCAAGTTCACAAGAGGCGAACTCAGCTCTGGGTTCATGGGAGGGATCACAATTTCAGTCACACCGGTTCCTGCTATTTTCCTGTCTCTGTTGCTCTGTCCACACGACTTGACTTTACCCTTATGTATGATGGAGCATTTGGACTTCGGTGCAGAAAATGAAGGCAAGTTATGTGCTGGCTTGAATTTCTTGCTAGAAGCACACCAATATTGGAGAAAAATCACTTTTGTTTTAGATCAATGAGACGGATTAAATGGGTTTTTGTTATTGTTCATTTTGTTTTCTGTTTTGATGATCAAGGTTCTGGTTGGCGTGTGTGTGTGTGTGTGTGTGTGTGTGTGTGTGTGTGCGTGTGTGTGTATGTCACTTCACATCTTCCTCCCAGGCTAGGGACGGCTAGTGATGAGACATTTTCTGTTGGGCCTCATAGGCCCAGACACGTGGCCTAGTGTAAATTCCAGAGCCTCATTCAAGTTTTGCGACCTGTCTCTAACACTCCACTTCTGCATAGGAGTGACTCAGCAAGGCACAACAAAAATGGACTCTACCTGACTGCAGCCTATTTAGTGAAAAATGATTGGCCCTCCATTCTCCACGTCACCTTGCCTCACTCTTTAGCCCCAACCCCTTACTTCTACACTATATAAGACTATGCCTGATGCAATAAAGTGAGGTCCTGCTTCAACAGGTCTCCCAGCTAGGTGTGGTGTTCTCCGGGATGGAGAGGGTCCAGGCTGCCCACACTCACCATCCGGCTCAGCCCCTGGAGGAGGGTGGCTGGATCAGCCTCTCCACCGCCCTGTCTTCTGGCAAACCCAGCAATTTTCTGACCTTGAAGTGGGTTTTGCTGAGAGCTTGGAGCATTGCCACCTTGGCTCTTCCCTTTTAATTGCCAAGTCCTTTCTCACCTTCGCCCATCTTGTCACCTGGGTGATGATGATGACTGACCAACCGTGGGTGCATAGCTTAGTGGGCACCTGCACGTTCAGTCCCTGACACCAGGGTGCTGCTCAGTGGAGAGTTGGCAACTGCTCCTGAATGCATCCACTGCCCAGATCCTGCTCCTGGAGCTAGGTGGCTGGTGTGCCCATATGTCCATCCAAACTTTACATGTTTTAACAGATCCTCTTTCTTTCTGGCTATTCAAGAACTCATGTCTTAAAATTATCAACCTCTCTGTCCAGTTACTATTTTTCTCTTTAGAAGGGATAATTCTCACCAGCTCTCAAACATACTTACTAACTTTCAGTTACATAAATAAAAATTTAAATATCCATGATTGTGGAGGGAATTCCATCGCTTCTCAGAAAAATAGGTACCAGAGCAATCCTGCACCAGAAAACATCAAACAAACAGCAATTTGGCAGCTCCAAACTGCTGAACAGTGAAACAGCAGGTGAAACAGAATAATAAAATGACCAAGCAAAATTAGTCACAGCTTGATACTACCAAGCTGTCATCATTTTACAGTGGGGACTGCATGGTGGGAAATTTCATGCATAGGAAGGACTCAGGCTAACTACTGAGGACTCACCAATAAGGACTGCCCTCAACCACATTCTGGAAAACTGCATGCATAGTGGCTCATTCTAATGGTTCAAAAGACTGTTCCAGCATGGAGACAATCCAGCCCCACCCCACACCAGCCTCCTCGCCACCACAGCCCATCACTATAAGCAGTGTACTAAATAAATGTCTTGTTTCGCTTTCTGCTGTGTCCTAAAGGAGTGATTCAAACGCCTGTCCACAGAGACCACCGTCCACTTGTAGTGCACACTACTGTTTGCTGTTCACGCTCTCCACAAACCCTCACTGGTACTTGCTAAATGTTTTCTAGTATCCTACACTCAATTCATGATAAAATTCTATCATATCTAATCAAGACCTAACTCATCCTTTTTTTCACACTGTGTGTCAAACCACATCCTCCCTCTTTCCACAATTCTTTTCACAGGCTCCTCATTTCCTGCCTGATCCCTAGAGCACCGTTTCCACACAGCAGTTCATTCAAAAGTATAGGAAGTCAGCTTCTATGGTCATCCCATCACACTTGGAATAAGATCCCAAATTCATGTAAATTCCATTGATACCCTATCATTAGAGCCTTAGCTTTTCTATCCCACACCATCCTAGTTCTCCCTCAGCACCATCTTATTTGGGCTTCTCTCATCACTAATACAGGTCATCCTGGTTAGGAGAAAGGACATTCTCCCACCTCAGTGAGGGCTTTGGTTAGACATACAGAGATCTTCCCTGACATCAGTCTGAAATAGTATCTGTCTCTCATACCCTTCTCTCTCAGTATCTTCTTCAAGGGCAGTAAATATTCTCTGTCAAATATTATTTGCTTATTCCACTCATGAAATATATAAATTTATAAAGAAAAATCTTCATTTGATTGTGGTACAAAACAAGTCACAGGCCATATTTGTACCATTGACTATAATTTGACCCTGGATCCAGTTTATTGCCTGGCTGCATTTTGTCTCCACGTATGTGTTTGTGTGTGTGTGTGTGTGTGTGTGTGTGTGTGCCTGTGTATGCCTGTATGAGTGCCTGTGTGTGTGCATGTGCATGTGTGCATCAGTATGTGAACGTGTGTATGTGCATGAATGTCTGTGTGCATGGGTGTGTGTGTCTGTGTGCATGGATGTGTGTATAGTGTGTGTGTCTCTGTGTAGGTGCATGTACAGGGGTCTGTGTATCTATGTGCCTGTGTGTGCATGTGTATGTACATATGTGTGCATGTCTATGTTCATGTGTGTGGGTGGCTGTATGTGTGTGCACAAGCTACTTTTTACCACTATGACAAATACCTAAAAGAAATGGTTTATAGAGGGGAAGATCTTACATTTTTAGAGATTTCTGTCCAGGGTCCCCGGTTCCTTTGTTTCTGGGCTTGCAGCAAGGCAGTGCATCCTGACGGAAGGACATAATAGGCACAACAGCCAGGAAGCAAAAAGAAAAAGAAAGAGCTGGGGACAAGATACCTTTGAAGACACCCCACTCCTCTCCTTGAGCCAGTGTCTTTCAACCAAGTCCTAGCTTCTACCACTTCCCAAAATAGTGCCAGCAGCTAAGGCCCATACCTTTCTCACCCAGAAGAGATGTGTGTATTGATGCAAATAACATGCAAGTCACAGGCTTATATCCTTCACATAGATATTATTACATATGTGATATAGTCATGCATATTATTAGGATGATTATATACACATACACGCTTGTGCATACGTGTGAGGGAGAGGAAAAGGAGTCGACTTATCAGCTCCAGCTTTTCTGTTGGATCTGAAGTCCCATCGGAACCAAGACTTCAGCACAAAGCCGAGTCTCTGTTTGCAGGACAGTACCTGACAAAGCAGAGAAACTGGGTGGGGCTCTGGATGGGACACCTGCCTTGCCAAGCAGACCCACGTCCTGCCACAGTCCCTGTCCTCCTCATACTCTGTTCACATCTGTTGTCTTTTCAGCCTCCTGGCTCAGATACCATTTCGCAAGCAACTTCCTGCCATTTACAGTCTTTGACTTCTGACTTAAGAGTTATTTCCTCAACATGGCTTCTTCCTCCTTCATTGGAAATATTTTTCCTTTTATCATAACTTTTATTTTGAGACAGGGTCTTCCTGTATGCCCAGCAGGCCTGAGATTCTCTCTACAGATCAGGCTGGTCCCCATCTCATAGTGATCTTCCTGCTTCTGCCTCCCAAGTGCTAGGATTAAAGTCTTGCACCACCATGCCTGGCTTACTGTATCATTTTTATTTAAAAGGTACTATTAACGTTCCTCTGGACTCTTATCATCTGCAATTTGATTTGAGTGTGCATGATTACATGTTTGCTGTGTGATTTGAATGTGCGTGATTCCGGGTTTGCTGTGTGTCTCCTGATGAAATCTCTGTGAAGTCAGGAACTATGTTGTTTTATTTTAAAGACTTTATGAGTATATTGCTTGGTACCTAATGAGTATTCAACATGTCCCTAATAAAACTTGCATCTCAAAGTTAGTGGCAAAATAGTATGTCAATTCAAAAACAAAACTCTCACCTCCAAAGAGATAAGAATGTAGTTTCTTCTAGAATATGAGTGGCCAGGGTTTGGAAACACAGAGTTAGGACTCCCTAATTCCATATTCCAACTTGGAAACAGTTTCATAAAGTTTTTAGAGTGACAGAAAAAAAAGTCATAAATTAAGGCACTTCTCAAACACATTCGTGGAAACAGTAAGTGGAGAAGCTGCGACCTCAGATGATATCTGATCACCTTCTTGTCTCTCAGCTGGTGGACACTATACATTTGTTAATATACTCCAGGAGGTTTTACCTGTTAGTCCCAAGATGTTAGGTCAGATAAAAGTGTGGACAAGGAATGACAACCTAAGGGGCTAAAGATAGGCCAGGATGAACTGTAATTAAGCTCTGGCTCTGTGACAATCTAAACTCTCAACACTTGTTGAAATTCTAGTCAGCTGATTGCCTGGGTAAAAGATTCAGTTTGGAGATTTGGTATTTTTCTGGGAACGTTCAGTCAGAAGTATTATGTTCAAAAGCAACATTAAACAGTAGTGACAGCTTAAAGTGACTTAAAATTTTACCCAACTCTGGACAGAGATGCCATATGGTTACTTTCATTTCATGAACACACCTGTCCCAAGAGCCTTCACCGCAGTCACTCTGAGAATCCTTTTCATTGTTTATCTGTCACCCTCCATGTTTAGACTAGATTCTTAAATGACAGGAAGGATTTAGTCTTTTAGGATCGTCTAAAACATCTGACTATTGTAATCAAGTAAATAATGATCAAGTAATAATGAGTTGACCTACTATTTTGCCACTAACTGTGGGATGCAAATTCTATTAGGAACATATTGAATACTCATTAGGTACCAAGCAACACAAAACTTCCTTATCAATTTCCAGAAAGGTAGGTGTTTAAGCACTTATAGTATTAGACACTTATATGTGTTTTAAATATTGATAAATGGATGTTCAGTAGAACACTATTCACCACATGACTAAATATAGAGTGAGTAAAGATGGATACCTGGAGTTCACTGACCAGTCAGTGGAGGCAAATCTGTGAGCTCCAGGTTGAGACCCTGTCTCCAAAATAAGGCGGAGGGACTGAGACATGGCTCAGTGGTTAAGAGAACTGACTGCTTTTCCAGAGGTATTGAGTTCCTTCCCCAGCAACCACATAGGACCAACAACTGCCCTTCCCTCTAGTTCTAAGGGACCCAATGACCTCTTCTTGACTCCAGGTATCCACATGGTGGACTGAAATCCATGCAGGCAAAAAGCTCATAGACATAAAATAAAAATAAATAAACTCTTTAATAAAATGGTAGAGAGCTACTGAGGAAGAAACCCAGCTTGACACCTGGACTCCACAGGCACCCACGTGTATGGAGCACACACATGAACCACACACATTTTTGTGTACACAAACATATACAAATTAGAAGCTAAACGTACTATAACAACCTGTGCTTCTGGTTTTAAACTGGGACTTTCCACGTTTTAGAATTCTTTAAATGACTTGCCTTATTTTCTTAGCAGTTCTCTGTTTGCGCTCTTCTGAAGGGTGGCTGGAAATCACAGGATCCTTTCCATAACGATCAGAAGCAGTCAGCGTGGCTTTAACATGCACACGAAATAGCATGCACATGAAAATAGCGTGTACATTTTATTAAATTCATAAGGGAAGATCTTGTTCACTTAGCTGCATGAATTTGTACACGTTTCCTAAGTTTGTGGCGCGTTTTATGATTTGATGAAGGATACTGCTATTCCCTCATTCTTTCTCTTTATTTCCTTCTTTACTATCAGAACAAGAAGGAAAATAAAATATCCATGTTGTGTCCCGTCTGCAGTGGAGCACAGCTGTGCCCTAAGCAGCGATTAGTGCCTGTAGGACTCTAGAGATCATGCCTTTCAAAGACTCCTTGGCTTCTGGACTGAGTGCTGATGGGGCTATTTATTCTTTATGTGAACTAAAAATTGACAGCTAATACTTTTTCTGAGGAAAAACACATCCTTATGAGACAAACCTAGCATGCTTAATAGTGAATTATGTTACAGCAAAATAAGGGCCCATCCTAGTCTTCAAATGTTGGCAACAAAAATAAATGAAAGATGTGAAGTCATAAAGTGTATATTATAATATTTGTTACGTTGATACAGGGTGAACTACTTGCTATTGCAAAAGAAAATCCAATTTACTGCCTGCTGCTTTCAGTTCCAATTTGACAAGTGCTCAATCCTGAACCATTTCCACTCCCTCATTTATCTCTTCCAGCATGTGCTGCAATGCCTCCTTGAGGCAAATAAAACAATCTTTCCATTTAATCTGCAGAAAATGTTCATGTATATTTGATTTTGCTAGGTACAAATACACAAAAAGCTATTGCTACCATTACAGATCTCTTTGGCAATGTAAAAGCAGTATTGAATTTATGGTTCAGGTTACAGCCACTGTACATCTTGTCTGCGTGAAAGGAGAACACACTCACTACAATTATTCTCTAGGCTCACATGTTTACAACTTATAATTCATTGTCCATAGAAAACGTATTAAAGAACTTTGTTATGTCAAATGTTTTATAATATTTAATATTCTCCTCAAATAACTTAATACTGTGGGACAGCAAAACTTTTCAGGAGACTCTGAGTATTTCTGTTAGCTTCTTTGTCATCTTTCTGACATTTTTCAGGAAAGGGTCTCCCTGTAAACAAGAATATTCTTGAACTTGATCTTTAGCTCATGATGGTCTCTAGTTCTTAGCCATCTCCCCAAATTCCACAAGTACTAGAATTTCAAAGTGTGTCTTCATACCCAGAAATATATATATATATATATATATATATATATCTTAGATTGACAGCTAAAAACAAGGAAGAATCTCTTATCATAGCGTAATAAAACTTTTTAATACATTTACTTCTAAAGCATTATTACAAATGGATGAACAACATGGAAACCAAATCTCAAAGTTTTAAAATAGTTATAGAGACTGTCAGCTAGTCACGTTCTATGAAACCCATTGGCTTTTGTCAATATGAAAAATTTTGGAAAGAAGATAGCAAATGAGCAAAGGGCAAACAGAACAGAGAGATTCCAATGCAGACAATGTAGAAGAAACAGAAGCAAGTAAGATGTGTCAGCAATATTTAAGGAATGGAATAAATATTCAAGAGGAAAATACTGAATTCTACAAGCTGGACCAGATGATAAGAAATACCTACAGAGATCAGCACTGGACACAACGGCATGATTGGACAGATATATCAGATTAAAGAAGGCATCCAAATAAGCTCTAATATCAAGCAAAGAACATTTTATATATACGTCTGTCCCAAGCATTGCATGGTAGTGTATATACAGAAAGTTTATCTGGTTTAAATGGAATTTAGCATCCTCTAATTTTAAATGGCAGGTTGTCAGATACAGAGAAAGTACTTATTAGAAACAGTTCAATTTTTAGAATTCCTGGGCATCAAAGAACTGCAGTCCATGGACAATGGAGCTGTAGTCCCTGGAGGAGCTGATCTAGGGAGAACAGACGTGGGCAGAGGGACTGGTGACCCTGTGGAAAAGAACCCCCAGAAGTTCTCAGATGTTAGCATTTGAGTCACAGAATGAGCCAGCTCTCTCCCTTTGTGGCCACTCCACAAACGACTAAGAGGTTGACACATTTACCTTGCCCTAATAGAAATCTTCCCTACAGTCCAATATTTTCTTTTGAGGAAAGAGTACCAGGTATTCTCCTATTTATCATTTAATTATTCAACAAATACATGCCAATACTGCACCATGTTTAATTATTTGTTTGTGTGTTTGTGTGTGTGTGTGTGTGTGTGTACACATATGGGTGCAGCAGGTCCCTTTACCCCCTGAGCCATCTCACCAGCCCAAGCCTGCACCATTTTAAATGCTGGCAATACCTCAGGAAATAAAGGACTAAAATATTTTTGACAAAGATACCAACATTGCAGAAAGAAATTAAATAAAGTGTTGCTGTACTTTAAGAAGGATACACAATAAGATACATGCAATAGAAAAAGCTATGACAAATACACTTGCAAACAGAGCAGATGCTTCACTCCTACCACAAGAGAAGCTTGTTATTAAAAAGAAATACTTACGCAACAAAAATACTTTAAAGTTAAAGCATACAAAAAAACAAAAGCATTAGGAAAATGGCAGTAAATGTGATAAAATCTCATATGATAAAAATCAAGAGAATCAAACTCAGAGATAAATAATAAACTAGATTATGTATTTAGTCTAATCAACCTACATTAGAGAGAAAGAGGACGATGTACACAACAAAGCTTTAAATATTACATAAAATCCAGAACTAGAGAATATGCATATTTATATTAAACAGGAGAGAAATATTCAGGTGATAAAAATGTGGAAATACACACACACATGAACATGCACACATACAGAAAGAGAGAGAGAGAGAGAGAGAGAGAGAGAGGCGTCAGTTGTGAGAAAGCACAAAAAAGGACCTAAGTTGAAAGGTTGAAAGACAAAAGTGCAGGTCCGCCTTTAGAGAACCAGAATGAAACAACGCAGGACTTACCACCAGCAGTACAAGAAGGAGAAAGACAGGGAGGCCTGAAAGAAATCTGAGAAAATTTTGTTTGCACTAAGGTATCTGATCCCAGCAAATCTATCATGCAAGTGATAAGGCCACACTTAAACATTTACTTTCAGTTTTGAATACATTTAGCAGGTTTTCTCTCATGACTCCCAGAAAGACCTTGGGGGTATTAAATCTTCTGAAGTAAATATATATATATATATATATATATATATATATATATATGAACCATACATAGGGAAAAATAAGAGGTAATATCATGCATAATTTACTAATAACTATCTATGGTCATATCAAAACAGATAGATATCAAAATGGTTTCCTTTGCAGTTTGAGATGAGACTGTACTGTTTAGCACAGGAAACAACTGTATTTCCATCTTCTTGCTTATTTTAATTTCCAATTTCTTGCTGATTTTAATTACCTTTTAGAACTACCTGCAGAAATACTTCATCAGAATTAAAATTATTTTTTAAATCCCAGAGAGCTATGTCTCCATTATGTGACAGAATTAAGAACCAAGAAAACATTCACACTGGAGATGTAGAATTCCAGTCAACATTTAGTATTAACTTTTACAGTTTAGATTAAGCATTTGGGTAACTGTGACTTCAATTATTTGAGCAAAAAGTGCTAAGAAAGTAAATCAAGAAAAGTACAAAATCAATAGAATCTTTAAAACGAAAGCCTCAGTAAGAACGCATCTCCTGTTTTCCCAAACCTCCTTGTACCCCGGTCTCTACTCTGTTAGTACCTTGTGAAGCCTCAGATCTTGAAGTTGTCCCAGACCTGCCTTGATTAATCCATCACTTAACTCTCAACAGTGCAGTGCATTCATACAGCAAATGGTGATTAACACAGAGAACCACAGCTGGCCAATGTGCAGAGAATAAGAGGCCCAGATTGCTTATGCCTGAATATCTGAATAGGACACCGATATCAAACTTCTCCCTATCAAGGCTTAGGTATCACTATAGAACAGGGAGTGGAAAGACTGTAAGAGCCAGAGGAGGTGGATGGTCATAAGGAAACAGCGTTTCCCAGACATCTGGGAAATTATTCATAGGAACTCGCAACAATAGTGACAGCATGGGGAAGTCACACATGGGCTCAAGACAGACAGAATTCCTGCACAGACGTGGGGAAGAGGGGAAGAAACCCCACCCTTATCTGAGGAACTGTGGGCAACTGCTGGGAACGGGAGATTCAGTCTCCTTTAATGGTGAGACTCTTAGCAGGTTAACGAGGCTCCAGTGGATGAACTGAAGTGCATTTGGGGATACAAATTAGTCAGTGTTTTCTGCTGGAGTGGTCTCACCTTTTCTTGCATCTGTGGACACCTCCTGCCATAATACCAGGCTCATGAGATTGCCCTGTTATAAAGATAAAAGAAATCAGATACACATGGTTTGTGGACAAAGATGCTGAGACCAATTGAGCTTTATTTGGAGATGGAGCCTCACAACTGTAGGGGTCATGATCTGGTTTTGAAGTGGGAGAATATGAGAGGGACAGTACCTCACACCAAAGGCAACGTGGGGCCCTGCCTTGGAGAGCATGGTAGGATTTGGAGAACGTAAGGAGAAATGGCTTAGCGGGGAAGAGCAGGAGAGAGAGCAGCTGTATACAACAGGATGGTGGAGGGCGGCAATGATACCTTTTCCTTTTATAGCCCTTCTCCAGGTCCTGGGGAACCTGCTTATTAAAGAAAGGCAACACAGTTATCAGCTTGAAATTCTAGAGATAAGAAAATGTGTTCCCAAGTCCTTGCTATGTCTATAGGAGGTGGAGATGAGAACCAAAGGGGAGGCATTGGCTTATTTCTAAAAGACAGAGAGCAGCGAGAGTGTCTGAGAGCAGCACCTGTCAGTCATGCTGCTTCTTCCCCTTGGAAATGGGCCTGGAGTCTCAAGAAACTGACCACACACTCCAAAGTGTTTGGACAAGATAGAAAGATTTCCTTCTCCATTGTCATCTATTCTTTTTCTTATTTATTTAGTATTTATTTTGTGTGTTTTATGGGGCCCATCAATTCTAATCCTTGCCTCCCAAGTGCTCCTGGATGTGGGGCCACGCTCTTAGGACATTTGGAATTGATAAAAATATTATTTGAAAACAGTTTTACTTCTGCAGATTGAGTGTACCTGTGTTCAGTCAAATGAGCAAACTGTCCAGCAGGTGTCCTGTTCTTCTGGGTTTTCATTAAACACAAAGGTCTCCCATGTCTCACTCTGAGTTTGGTCTCACATCCCTGTGTCATTAGCTCACTCAAAGTGTTGAAGTTGACAAGCAGAACACAGCTTTGAGCACAGGCTTTGATTTCAGGAAAACGCTGGCAGGTAGAGATTTTGCCAAATGGCATCTTTACAAGTTTCTGTCTTCCTTCCGTCTTCTCTTCCCTTCTCTTCTCTTCCTTTCCCTTCTTTTCTCTTCCCTTCCTTCTCTCCCTCCTTCCTTCCTTTCTCATTCTATTTAACCCTTTGATAGAAAAGACAGTTCTTCGTCGTTTCCCACAATTGTGAGTCTAAATGTCTTACAGCTCTGTTTTTCCTGATTTAAATATAATCATCCTATAGTCAAAATATTTTCCAAAACTAAATTCACCCTAGATAACTTTTATGCTATCTTTAGCCCTCTGAATGACTATTCAGAATGACTATCCATTTCTTGTGCTTCTCTGTACCTGACCTAATATCTTTGTAACCTTTAGAAAAATCTATTGGAATGTACTTCTTTCCTTTGCAATGTATTAACACAAAAGGCAAGAAAGAATTCAGGTAGTATCTGAAATCTGTAACACAGATATAGGTACTTTGCTGGAACCCAACTCTGTGAGGTTTCCACCAAAGTATTTGAAAAGTGTCTTATTTATGGCTTCTTTTTTCGTTCTGTTACTGTAAACACTTCATGACACTGTTATCACCTTGGAACACGGAATTTGAGGTGACCTAAACCTGTGTTCCCAGGGCCATGGTCATACATATTTTGCCCCTGAATAAACTATCTCTTACCCTCTTTGAGAGGAGAGTGGTCCTTTTGTGTCAACACGCCATTATTCTGTGAATAATCAAGAACCATCCACTGCTCCTGTCAGTAGGAATCCACTTTAGCTAAGTGTCCTTTTCCTAATAATTACCACTTTGAGGGCAACTAGAGAGTATAAAATCATCTTAGTCTTTTGCTCTCTCTTCTAATTTTCTCTTCTTTAAAAATGGACTCAGCAATTTCCTGCTTGATTTCCTTAGTAGGACTGATTACTAATTACCTTTTTGTCATTGCACTGGAAGTCACCTCTGTTCAGTCACAGGCTCAGTCATTAAGGCTGTGATTAACTGACACAATTTTTTCACCAAGGAGCGAAATATTTGGAACCAAAGAACTTAGATCTGTGACGGGCGTTAAGTAGCAAGTGTCACTTTGCAGTGTTCATGCTACTAAGTTTACGAGGAATGGATTTGAGAATTACATCAATGCATATCTCTTTAGGAGATGTGTTTTTAAAATATGTTTATTGATTGGAGAATTTCATGAAACGTATTTTGACCGTATTCTGAGCTTCTCCTCCCTCATCATAGACATCTGGAAAGGGAGGTATCAGCTTTCCTTACTCCGTGATGCCTCGTTGGTTGATCAGATTCCAAGGAATAGACATTCCAAGGACATTTGGGAAATATAGATTAGACATTATATGCCTTTAAAGGAAGACAAATAATAAAACCTAAATAATTCATTTTCAGTCAATAAAAACTTGTTGAAAACTTGCAGAGTAATAAACAATTCTAGTTATTGTTCAAAGATAACTAAGTTGTGTTCCTTCCTCAGGTACAGGGATAGAGGCTTGTGTGTGATAAGCAGGATGTGCAGTCAGAAGACAGATCACTCAGAATGTATATGTGTGTGTCGTGCTTATAAAGCAATGAGCACTCAATACCGTGTCTCTGGGTTCCTCCTTCACTCCTGTCTATCCTCTTCACTCCATGCTTGCCTTTAATACCTCCTCAGTTTACAGCCTGTCCTTTAGCTCTATTCTCAAGCTGCAGCTAAACTTTAAACTGGAAAGATAAAATTGTACAGTGATGGATACGTTTTCTCTGTATGTGACATGTTAGTTCGGGGAAAACTTATTAGTTTAGAAATAAGTCGTAGATTGATTTAGTCAACACAAAAATGTCATTCAGAAATAGATACTCGAGAATTCTACTAACTGCATAGCGAGATCTTGTCTTGAAATAGAAAACAAACTAAAAAGCAAACTGGAAAATTCAGAGAAGTCAAGACACTACTAAATGGTCATGAGGTGGAGGGCGGGGGTTCCTGGGAGGGGTGTAGAAGGCAGGGATGTGAAGGTGAGAGGGGAGCCATAGACTAGGAGGGTTAAGTGAAGTGGTGAAAAGAAGGGCAGGGCGGAAGAGGGACTATGCAGAGGGATATGTAACACTAAGCGACTTTAGACAAAGCCATATGAAAACCTACCATCACAGAAGCTTCTTACAGTATGAACATATGCATATATATTATAAAATTAGATTAAAAGGAGCTATTCTACAATAGGAGACATTGCCCTTTCCAGACATCATAGGCTAATAAGAAAATTAAAAAGTCAATGCGAGGAATAGACACCCTTTCTAGAAGCTGTTAACCAGGTATCCATAGACGTTCCATTGTCCCTGCTCTTGGTTACCAGCCAGACCAGGATGATAAGGCCCTATTGCTGAAGACACAGCACACATGAGCTGTAAAACCAACACATGCTCATGTCAGAGCCTCATCTCTGCTGGCTAGAGTTCATAGTGCTAGAAGGTTCTGTGCATGCTATCAGAAGGAAAAAGTAATCATCAGCCTTAACAAGCTGTGAATTATGTGAGCTATGATGACAACTGGCTGAGCAGGATAGGTCCACTGGTACAATAGTGGAACAGATATTAAGGGAGTAGACAACCATTCTTTAATTGGATTTAAGGTCCACTTGCTAGGATGGGGTCCATACCTGACACTGATATCAGGCTTAGGAACATGAGGCTAGACAGGTTACAGGACACAGGGAAGAACATAATACTAATTTTGTATCATATCAAATTGACTCTTAATGACTTATCATTATACACAAAGATTAATGTATCTCTCAACTCTCACCAGCAGATGGTGATTGACACAGAAACTCACAGTTGGTCAACATGCAGAGATCAAGAGGCTACAGAGTGCTTATTCCTGTTTAGGACATCTGTAGCAAACTCCTATCTCAAGGCCCAAGGATCACTATGAAAGTGAGACAGAAAAACTGCAAGAGCCAGAGGTGATGGATGACCACAATCAATCAGAGTTTTCCAGCCTGGTACATACAGTGTGTTTCAGGCCAGCCAGGACTATATATAAAGACCCTGTCTCAGCAAATAAAAACAAATCAATAAAACAAACAAAAGCAGAAGTTCTAACTGAACTGTTACTATGAAGTGGACATCAGTGTTTAGCAGACAATGTTCTCAGCTCTGGGAAAGAACAGATTCAAGTGGAAGAAGGTGAAAATTAAAAGCATTTTTCTCTTCCAAAAATATTAATACAACCTAGTGTAAAATTCTTGTAAGTAATTTCAAATCCATAAATGCCACGTTATGAAAGATGAAGGTATATATAAGAATAAAATTTAGGGGAAAGAGAAGAAATTCAGTTTAAACAACTTAGCACTTATAGATTTGAAAGTGCTAGCATTATCTATTGGATTATGTTACTATTTAGAAGAAAAAGAAACTTGTTGATTTTAAAGAAGATAATTATCTTTATAAACATTTGTTTCTACACATTGGCTATTGATTAGTTAGTGTTATTACTAATGTTGCATGCATATTAAAATTCAAAAATGTTATTTCACACTATAGTCATTTAGTATGGTATAATTATGTTACAAAAATGCAAGATAGATGTATCCGCTTAGAAACAGGTGCTTAACATGTGTTAAAATACTTTATTGATACAACTGCTTCAAAACATTTATTATAGTCTTTCTATACCTATCTTCAAATGTATAAAGTAGTAGTTTACCTTGCCCAATAAAGAAATGAAAATGTTAAGATAAATTAAATCAAACACTGATTTTTATTGCATAATACATCAGAGCCTAAACTTCAATTATTGCTTTAATCTTTGTTGGAATCTTAAGACAAACACTTCCACGTCTTCATTCAGAAGGCACAAATGTAGTCATTGGCAGCTTACTGATTTGATTTTCTGGCACAGAAGACGTGTTTACAGCAGGCTAAGAGGGCTTTGAGGCAACAGAAGGTGATCTAGGACCCGAACTTGCAGCACAGTAACTGCAGTATGTACAGAATTGTGTTTAATGGATGTTTCTTGATGGATGATCATATGAATGAATTCATATTTGTGTTCCTACTGAAAACTAAAGTGACTTCTCCACTGTGCATTTGAACAAACATGTTTGAGTGTAAATTTGATCACCAGTGTTGATTCAGTAGTTTTTGAACGCCAAAATATAATGATGAGTTCAATTTATCACCAGACCACTATGTATGATCCACAATGATTAATGTGGAATTGTGAACCAATAGCTTCTTCTGGTACAGGCCTTCAGGTTCTAAAGTAATCTATTTACAGGCATCACACTGGCGTCTAATTTCAGCTTCTATAGAAACACACTGGAGAAAATGGGTGTTCTGGAAGAATTGCTTTCCTAGACATGTGTTGCAGTGTGATAGTACACTGCTGGCTGTGCTTATTATGGGTTGCACTGTTTATACAGCAAGGAGGTACCTGTAATGGTAGTTTAGCCATCCCTGAGGCTAGAGCAAAAATGAGGCAGTCTGACTTATGGCAGTGAATCTTGACTGACTAAGGAAAATCCCACAAGTAAAATACAAGTAGCCTTCAATTTATTTTTCTAGCCCCCGATATATTTGCATCTCCTCCCACCAAAATAAAAATAAATTCATGGTAAGGATTTCTGCCAATTAATTATGGAAGTCAAACTTTAAAAGAAAACTATGCATTTATTGTTGGTTTCAAAGAAGTAAAACATTTATCATATTCTTACAAAAATCTATGAATGCAAATTTTCACCATTCAATATCTGATTCCATGGTGTGATGTGTACAGACGGTCTCTACAAAGTTAGAGCAGTAAAGTAAAAAGATTATTTCAAATTTCATATCTAGAACTGTAAATCTTGTCAAAAATCTGTGACTGGGGCAATTGTAGATCCAAGAAAAGGACCGAATGCCACTGTTTAGCAAATTGACAAAGTCAAGTCCCCTCCTAAATATACATTTTTTTTTAATATTCTAGACCTAAGATACTCCCAATCTTGATCAGAGAAGCCTCTCTTTCTAGTGAAGAGTGGTGAATGCAAAGACTCCTGACTGCAAAGGTGCTAAGAATAAGTTTTGGATGAGGGTTTAGCACTAAGCAAGACATTTCTCTCATCTTATCTAAGGCTCGGAGAACAGAGAAGAAGAAGAAATAGAAAGAAAGAGCAGGCAGAAAAAGAGAAGGGCTAGAGTAATTGTAGTTATGAACTCAAAGCAGCCACAGATGCCTGAACTGGGTCTGCATAAGAATAGATCTGTTAACAGTCAGACAGAAATGGTGGAAGGTTTCAGGAGGCCCCATCCCTCCCCATTGGACTATTTCATGGAGAACGGAGCTATTGCCTTCCATTGTGTGTCCACTGGAGACCGCACCAGACTTCAATAGAAGATCAGATCCAATGATCATATACGGATGGTCCTGGTCACTAAATGGGTCACAAAACAAAACCAAAAATTATGAGCCTGTGAAAGAGACTGGTAGTGATAAGAGGCGTTGATGGGGCTGGGAAGGAGGAGACAGAAGGTGTGGAGAGTGATCAGAACGCATTGCACGCAGGTACAAAGCAGTCAAGTAACAAAACCAGTCAAGCAAAGATGATTAAAGCAGTCGGTTTCTATACAGCCCTCTCTTACATGCTTCCTTTTGGTTTGTCCGACCTCTGTCTTCTACAGGTATTCCAAGTTGAACACACGTATGTAAAGATTTGAAGTTCAGATCCACATATGAAGGAGAATATGCGGAGTTGGCCTTCTTGAGCCTGGGCTGTGGCTCTTAATTTAAGTTAACAAGTTCTGTCCAGTTACCTGCAAATTTCATTTTTTTTTTTTTACAACTGAATGAAATCCTGTTGTGTATATATATCACATTTTCATTATCCATTCCCCAGCTGATGGACATCTAAGCTGATTCTGTTTCTTAACCATTGTGACTAGAGCAATGATAAGAAAGTTTGAGCAAGTATCACTCAGCAGGAGTCAGTGCTACAGATCACATGGTAGCCCAGTTCTGGCTATTTGCTACATCATTTTGCACTCCCACCAAAAGTGAATAAGGATTCTTACCCAAAGTCCTATCCAGCATTTGTTTTCCTTTGGTTTTGATGATAGACATTCATTGCTGGATAGAATGAAATCTCAAAGTAGTTTTAACTTGTGTTTTTCTGAAGCCTAATAATGTCTAACACTTTTTCAAGTGATTTTAGTCATTTGCATTTCGTCTTCTGAGAATTCTTTGTATGTTCAGACCCATGTCCCATTTTTGGATGGATTATTTTGTTGGTGTTTAAAGGGCTTTTTTATTTTTCAGTTTGTATAGTGAACCATCCTGCATCCCTGGAAGGAAACCAAATTGTGGAGGACGGATGGTCTTTTTGCTATGTTATTGTAAGCATTTTACTCAGGTTTTTTAGTCTAATCTCATCATGGAGACTGAGCTATAATTTTATTTTCTTTGTCATGTCTCCGTGTCTCAATCAAGTGTTGCAATCGGTGTAACCTCTTTCTGAAAAGTATGAGAGCTACAGCGATGGTAGCCTTCACCGCTGAATAATGCTGAGCTGAAGAACCACGCTTTTTAAACAGAAATCCCAGTGACAGGTCTGGAATACACTCTTATGAGATATTGATCAGGGAGGCCATAGAGGCTCTCAAAACACTATAAACCCCTGCTGTTCCTATTGATTGCCCCCCAAAACTAGTTGATAAGACTTTACAGCTGAAGATATCACACATATGCAAGACATGGACAAGTCAAACTGGGAGTAAACTGGAAGCTTCGTCCTTATCGGACAGTTCTCTAGGAATTGCAGTGGCTGCTGGGGGAGAAAAGGCATCCAGAGTCTCACCCAGGTGAGGGTCCTAGCAACCGCAGTGCCGACCACCCAGGTGAGGGTCCTAGCAACTGCAGTGCCGACCTCCCAGGCTAGATGGGCCCACCAGTAAAATGGTGACATGACTAAGGGGGCAATTGAGTGTTCTCTGATTGGTTTTGAGGCCTGTTCCATAATATCTTTAAAAACTCATGGTTGAGGAGATCTTGGGTGCTAAGAGAGAACTTAATATCACTGTTAAGCTGACACAGAGCTGTCTGCATTCTAAATACTATTGTTTATATACATATGAAAAGGCTACTCTTAATCAGAGAAATTTCCCTTCACCAAGGGGCGAGGGGCAGTGGTGTAGCAGCACAGGGTGCTCAAGAAAACACAGATAAATAGCAGTCGTGTGTTCATTCCTATCATGCCGCACAGACTCCGGGAACAACGGAGGAGAGAAGAGGCCATGAACTGTCACTGGAATCATGATCGCTCAGCAGCAGCTGCCTGTAATGGGCAAGGTTCAACCGTCTCTCACAGGTCCTCCTCCTCCTCCTCCTCCTCCTCCTCCTCCTCCTCCTCCTCCTCCTCCTCCTCCTCCTCTCCTCCTCCCTCTTCTCCTCCTCCTCCTCTTCCGGTACTGGTAGATTCTAGGGGCAGGTAGGTATTTGATGAGCTTGCCGAGCGGCCATGAACAGTCGTAGCAAACCACTCAGTGGTGTTCAAGTTCCAGGTCACCCAAGAAACGAGATGAGTCTGAAAATGGACTTTTGGAGAAGGGATGGAAACGGAGTGGAGGGACATGAGAGCTGAGGGTGACAGTAATCGGAATCTCTCTCTCTCACACACACACACACATACACAGACATACACACATGTGAGCTTGTCAAAAGAACAAGACATGTAAAATCAAAAGGACATCATAGGTAGAAACAGAACCCAGAGGAGAGCATATGTTATTCATAACATAGAGAAGACACAAAAATCATATAATTAGCATATGAAACAATCCCTTGCCAGCCAACAAAAAATTAGCAAAATATAGCTTATCAATGTTTCATAAAATAGATGTAATAGTTTATATCGATTGCTAGCTTGACAGCTCTGTAACTACCTAGAAGACAAGTGTCTGAGCATGTCAGTGTGGTGTTATCTTTATCAGAGTAAGGGAGAACTCCCCTTAATTCTGTGCAACACCAGTCTGTGGGCTGGGATCCTGGAGTGAATAAAAGGAGATCGTGACCTGAGAGCCAGTGCTCGTCTTCTCCTGCTTCCTGAGTGAGGGTGTGCTGCGACCAGCTGCCTCGATCTCCAACTGCTGTGGCCTCCCTACAGGAACTGTGAGTCAAAATTTCTCTATTAAATTCCTCTTGTCTAGGTGTTTTGTCACAGCAATAAGACAAGCAACTGCATTAGAATCACAACATTAGACAATTGACAAATAAGTCCAAGACTATTCAACCTAAATTAGAAAACAGAATGATATGGTTAATACCCAAAGAACTGCTGAAACATAAAAGAATGACTTTGGAAGGAAACAGAGCGGGGGCGGCTCATATTGCAGGAGGCAGTGAAAGCCTATACCTCCTGTTTAGAAAAAGATTTGGCACTGTCCACTAAACATGAGTCTACAGAGCTGTTCTAACCAATAACCTCCACCTAGATAAGAAAACAAGTATACATTTTAGCAAGAGAAATTTATTATCATAATACTATTTGTAGTCAAAAGCTGAGAACTGATATCAGCCAAATTCTGTCAGTACTAGAATAGCACAGAGTAATAAAAATAACCTATACTATACTCAAATACAAACTGATACTGATGCACACAGAGAAGTGTATTAGGAAAGCTCAATACAAGAATGTATATTATATAATTCATTGATTTTCTTTCAAATCATAAGAAATTAAACACTACAATTTATGATTCATATCATAATCCACAAAAATAAAACTTAAGAAGAAAATTTAAACAGTAATATTGATTACCATAACCACCAAGTCAGTTGCTATTCTTAACTGGTAGGGAGTTCTTTTGGGTAACTTCTAGAAGACTGATCATTTTTCTTGCCCAATTTGATTAGTAAATTAGATACATAATGTTCAGCCTATGATCATTTTTAAGTTTCATATGGATTATTTATATGGACTACTTATAAAATAGATTAAAATATTTAAATGTCTGATATATACATTTTCATGACTTAGATTTATTTCATAACCAAAATAATGTTATTTTGATAAAATATCAATTATGTGTATTTAATTTATTAAAATTAAACTGTATATAATATTGATAATCACATGATGGGTACAGGGTCATGAGATACTCTTAATAGATAGATGCATAATTCTGGAAAACAGAATTTTAAAATCTCTAGAACGTGTTTTCGTACAAGGAATGTTAAAGATGATTTAGTTACTTTTGTACTAATTCTACAATCAGTTAGTCCTTGTGAGCAGTGATTGGAAGACAGAAAGAAATGCTACTGGATCTGATGATTACCTTCAAAGCCTTGTGGAATTTCCATTTGGTTTGACTTAACTGTGTCAAAAATAAGGACATTATTAAAGAAGTAAATGAGAAAATATAAAACAGAAAATTTGATCAAAGGAACGGATACAAAGAAGAAATGATGAAGAACTGTAGCGAATTAAGCTTCTGGGAGCAACTTAGGGTACTCACAACGAGCTTGAAAGACCAAAACAGGAGCAGAGTATGTGCGTTTCTTCTTTTTATTGTTGTTGTCATTGGTCTTGAGAAGGATCTTCTTGTATAGTTCAAGCTAGATTCAAAAGTAAGATCTTACTAGCTCCGCTCTGAGTGCTGGTATTACATAGCTTGCTATACTAGACCTCTTTTGTTAAAATATGTGAAAGCAAATATACTCTCCTCTCCTTGTGACAATGAGCTGAAATAAATCATCAGGGAGAATGAATGAAGAAGCTTAGAGACGCAGACTTCTACACTATTTATGTCTGTGGTATGCATCAAAACACAGAGCACTCCACAATCCAAGCAGTCAACATGGGTTCATGCATGTCCTACGGTAGTGAAGGATGAGGAACAGTAGAAACTGACCCAACGTCAAGAATGAAAGAAATCTAAAAGTAAGTTTTTATAGGAATGATGATTATTAAATTTATTTTCATTCTCCATTTGCCCAAGGAGTACAAAAAGGTGATGAAATGTACTGAGAAACCTAGTTTTCTAAAACGTAGCCATGTGATTCCCATTATATTTATTACTGTGCATATTTATTTAAATATTTTAGTCATATCTTTAGTAAATACTTGATCCACTTGATCCAGATGAAAGTGTCACACAACCTTGTCTTTAATGTTTTACAATTAATATTTTCTTCACTTGTAAATCGCACCCAAAAGTATTTATTAGATAAAATGACATTTGTTGGTCTATATATGCAATATGGCGTGATCAAACAAGCCATTTAACACCCCCTCCAAAAAAAAATTAACCCAAAATAAAAAGATGTATATAAAATGGATAATTTCATTATATACAAGTTTGAAAATTAAACTACTGGCTGACAGCAGTTAATTTGAATTACCTCAATTAAATTGAGATTTGGATTATGCATTTTCTGTTATTATATATGTTTAAGACCTTACATATGTGGCATCATGTTGAACATTCACTACGACTTCCTCAGAAACATGCCATTGGTTAACTCTGACTCACTGTGGGCTGGGAAAATAAGGAATCCTTGTTCTACATATTTTCTTAACCATGTTCTAGTCACTAACTATATTTCAGCTATAATCTGAATTGATAAATAAACGCCCAAATCATTCATAACATAATTTTCTCTTATTATTTGCATTTTTATTTGCAGTCTGAATGTTCCTTGCTTTTTCTTGATGACACTGACTACAACTTGGAACAGTTGGCAGCCCTGACTATTCCTGACCTTTAGAAAATGCATTCATTGTTTTCACATTAAGCTTGTCCAGGCACTTCATTGTTAAAAATTAGTTTGATCAAAAACTGTCCGATTTTTAATTATACTTGGGTTTCATCAAGTGCTTTTTCCTATACATCGAAAATAATCATGTGTTTTCATTCTGTATCATGTTAATTTGTTGTCGTCTTTGATGAATTGAACTTCAAAGATTAAGGCCTAACTAATCATGGTGTATGAACCTTGATTAGTGTTTTGGGTTGTGCTTGGGAATATTGTGTTGATGTTCATATCATTCATGGGACCTTTTGATGTGTAGTAATGTTTATTTGGCTTTGGCATCAAGATAATATTGGCAATACAGAACTCTTGTATTTTTTGCTTCTCTGTGGTCTGGAAGAGTTCATAACTATTTTAGAAGTGATATGACGTGAAGCAACCTTGGAGGGTAGATAAGTATAACGTCCAGGGTTCACCACCAAGAAAACATCCAGTGGGGTGGGGCGGAGCCTGTTGCAACAGCAAGCTCCACGGTAGCAGTGAGTAGGCTGGCTGGCAGAAGACACTAACCATGACAAACACACTGAACAATGTGTTTGACTCCCCCCGAAACCAATGAATTCTAGGGCTTCTTTCTGCTTTCACAAAATGAGCTAAACTTGGGGAGGGAAAGTTACTGTTTACAGTGTGAGCAAGCACACAGACGCCTGTGTTGTTTTGGGGATCTGGGCTTACAAATTAATCCTTCAAGACGCTTCTTGCCACCCACATGAGAGAGTATATAAATATGTGTATGAATGCTTTACATATCGAAGTTCTGCAGGTAGCCCACTTATGTCCTTGAAAGCAATGAGAGAAACTGAGAACATCTGTGTGTGGTACTCTAGGTCCAGGGATCAAAGGGCAAATTCTTCTCTGATGAAATTAGGGTGGGTCTGAGGTTTACTTCACCTCATGTTGGAGATACTGTTTCAGTAAAGAATGAGCAATTGTACCGGAGTGCAATTTCTAGAGAAATCTGAAGGAAACGTCCTCTGCAGTTTGAGTCTGCTCTTGGCTGTGTCTTTTTACAAGTCATAGTCATCATGTGACAGCTACGTCCACCTCTGTGCAGCGATGAGACAGTAAGACGTCTCCTTGGCTTAATGCCATTTTCACTATTTCTGATACAGGACAAATGCTCTGATAACACTTTATGATATAATTGCCCAGCAAAGCTTGCTTACTGTTTAAAACCAATGTTTTCTTTGTAAAACTCGCCATTATCTTTAATTGCATTATACTTTGCTTTCCATTCTTACAAACAGAATAAGAAAACAAAAATGCCTGTTTCTCCCCATCATAAAGTGTGTACATTTTGGAATACTCTTGTAGTATTCAGAAGATTTTACAAAATCACAGTTTTTATGACTTTTCTAATTCAAAGAGTAGATTGGCTAATAGTCTGATGTTTACAGAAGGCCTCTGGGGCATGGCCTTCTGGAAATTCAGGAAGATACAGAAGTAGGAGATGGTATAAGAGGTGAATTAAGGAGTTCAAGAACTCAACAAAAGCCCAGCATGTGTTCAGATAGACAGGATACTGGGTCAAGTTTACAGAACAGCATTGTTTTTATAGAAAGTGCTTACTAAGTCAACCAGCCAACAATCATGAGCCCTCACCTCAGAGTGGAGACATAGCTCAGCTGGTAGAGTACTTGCCTATCATGAACAGGGCCCTGGCTTCAGTCCTCAGTACCACATAAACTGGGTGTGATAGTGCATGTCTGCAACCTCAGCCCTTGGGAAGATCAAAGTCATACTTGGCTTCATTGTGAGTTTGAAGTTTGCCTAGGCTACATTAGACCATGTCTCAAGCAACAAGTCCTCATCTCTGCTGGCTTAATTGACTTAAATATTCATAATTTGATCTGGAGATGACTATTTTCCAGTAAGTAAACTTTACAGAATAGATAGGACTATGTATTCCACTATGACTAAGTAGAAAGCAAAGAATTTGAAATGAAACAGATTCCTTAACTGGATTAGATAGATAGATAGATAGATAGATAGATAGATGATAGATAGATAGATAGATAGATAGATAATCAGAAAAATGGTTTGAAGCAAATATTCTGGACAAGTTTTTATATTAAACAATCACATTTCTATATTTCTTTTCAGATTGTCACTAGAAAATCAACAATGCTTATTCTTGAGAAAAAACACTTTTTGTTCTGCAAATACTTTCCTTATCAAAAAATAAGTAAGGATTAGAAGGTTACTAATATCAAATTTAAACTGCATTTTCATGTAATTTGTTTTCCTGTATGGATTCCTACTACAACCAAAACAGTAAGAACAGACTTGGGAACAAACTACCTCAAACTCAGTGTATTCTCTTTACAGCAGAGCACCTGCTCCAAGCTAAGCAATTCTGTTCTGGGGAGAAATGTTTCTCTAAAAAGACATTACAGAGCACAGAGTACCCATGTCTTTTGTGCCATTGTTACCAGAAAAATTAGGGGAAAATCGTCACTCTCTGCTCCTGGTTTTCGTAGAGTATTTACTGTCTTTTGCACAGCTGGAAAGAAATGTGACTCGTGAATAGCTTTCCCTACCCACTTTCTTGGCTCATTCTGTCCTCAGAGCAGTCATACTTTTCAACGTACCACACTTGACTGCCTCTCTCCAAGCATACATTAAGAAGTGCATATTTGAAAATTCGGTGCTGATACCCATTGTGTATATGCGTTGTATACAACATACTTTACATGTGTATATGTGTTATTTACACCCATGGCAATCTGGATAGCGCCAGTCATTCATGTTTCTGCTGCCAAAGCCTCCCACAGCACATCCAGGATTTGCCCGCTTGCTTTTGGTTTGATGAACTGTAAGCTGTGGATGAGGATGAAGCTTACTCTCCTCCATGAAGGTAGTCATGTCCTACCCTAGGTGGCATATTTAATTGCCCAGGTCTTTGCCAGGCTTATCTGCAAACTCCAGCTATTTTTTCCAGGATTGCCAACTCTTCCTTTAAATCAGTCACAGAATTTTGATGCCCTCTTGGAAGAGTAGAATTTACACTTTTATCACAGGATGTATTTGAGAGAGGAAGATATTGATTCTAAATTTACTTTGATTTCATCTAGATTAGTTAGTTGTGCCAAATAAACATATTTCATGTTAGGGATAAACTTCATTTTCCTCCATTACAGAGATAGAAAACCCACAAGAAAGCATTAAAGTCCTAACTCATAAGAAAATCTTGCTCATCGGTGATGTAATGCCATAACTCTTTCATTTTTTCTCCTACTGTATTTGTTAGTTGAAGTAAAGTCCTCAACAAATATATCATGTTTACTTACAGGGAATAATTATTTAAAGTAAGTGTCAACCAGGTGATAAAACAGTCATTTCAAAAGAGAGTGCCTTGAACAGACGAGAGGTGGCTCCAGATTGGAAACCCTTTTTTAAAGTAATAAAAATGTAATTTTCCTTTCAGAAAAACATCAGTGTATGAGGAAAACAGATGAGCAGGAAATAATGAATGCTACTTGAAACAGTGAGTGCAGAGTTCAAAGATTTCTCCTTCTGGTGTTCAGTAGCACAGAACGTAATTGAAGACATCCTTTTAACATGATTTTGAATTAACATTATGCATAGATTAAGTGATGTTACTGACAAACATTTCATGGGAAAATAAAGAATGACATTTCAAAAGCCAGGTCCAGAAAAATGCATCCTGTGCAACTTCACTTACAAGCATGTGGCATGGCATGCATCTGGAGGTGGCATGACAGTTCCTGGGTGTCAATTTTCTCCTTACACTATGTGGTCCCAGGGATCAAACCCGGGTAATCAGACTCGACTCTGAGCACCTGCTTAGCCATCCGACATGCTCAAGACCCACTTTAACAACTTTTAACTTTAATCTGAGTAGCCTGTCTCAGAACTCATGCTCTTAAGCTCATTGAATGCCCTCTACCACCTAGTAGGGTACGCTTTTAAGCATACTAGCACATAAGTTCATATTCGTGGAATGGTTCTGCTCATCTCTCTGCAAGTGTCTGCCTTTCTGTGGCTGTACATATTTTATTGTCAGGAAATGATCTCCTGAAAAAATATTCTACTATTTTTGAAGTTCAAAGCCTCAATTTTATTTCCTCTTTGTTGTTTTATTTCATTATATTTCTTAAATATTTTATTCTTTGAAAGTTTTATACATTTATGCAACGCATATTGATTATATCCACCCACCACTACCTACCTCCAACTCCTTCTAGTGGCTCCTCCCATCGCCTTCCCAACTACATGTCTTTTATTATTATTATTATTATTATTATTATTATTATTATTTATGTGTATGAGTGCTTTGCCTAAATGTATGTGAGTACACCCATGTATGCAATGGCTGTGGAAGCCAGAAGAGGGCATTGTACCCCTGGAACTGAAGTTACAAATGGTTGTTAGCCATCATATGGGGTACAGGGAGCCAAACTCAGTCCCTCTGCAGGAGCAGCCTGTGCCCTTAATTGCAGCACCATCTCTCCAGCCTCTTTCATTGCTATTAACCGAATCCAATTAGTAGTGCCCATATGCATGTGTGGGCATGAGCAGCCAGCATGCCAGGGGCCCCTCCTCCTTCCAGGCTGGCGCTTTGACTATGGGACCCTGTGCACGTCTTGCACATGTGGTCCTAGCTGCTGGGACAGGAGTGCAGTGGTCACATCCCATCATGCTGCATCCAGCAGCCTGCATTTCGCAGCTGTCTTCCCCACCTCCTGTTCTTACACTCTTCCCGTCCTCTCCTCCTCAGACTTCTCTGAGCCTTCTTTTTAAGGGATGCATCATTTTAGAATCATTTAGATCCTTATGAAATATATTAATTTTCATAATTCTTTCTTTTCTGAACATGAAAATATTTAATGCATTGTTTGCCCTTGCAAAAACATAATGATTTTATTATTAAATATTGCATGACTTTCATTTTTAGTGAGAAATGAAAATTGTTTTATAAACAAAATATGTTAGAGTTTATGGTATTTTATGCATAAAGTCCAGAACATTGGATTTTCTACATAACTGGGTTATGGTTTAAGGGGCAGCTTGGATTAACTGTTTCCAGGCTTCTTGCATGTTAGACCCCACAGTCACTTTTAAGGGAAGTGTGAATATAACCGGAAGCTGCTAAGTGATAATGGTCTGTACTTCTCAAGTTAAGTGTTAAGTACTGTAGCATTAAATTCATTCACATAATACTTTGGTCTTTTTCAAAGTAGGCTATATCGTGACACAAATAACCACTGTTGGTTTCTGCTTAGACAAAGTCTACTAATCTTCCCAAGTAGATTTGGTGTTTTTCAAACTTCATCCTCTTCCAAGTGGTTCTTTGTTCCTAATGCTACCAGAAGTCGGGGATTTTCCTGGTTCCTTCTGTGACCTAGACAAATGAGACTGGTACCAGTGCTTGCAGAAGCAGGAAGAAGCTGGACACCATTCTATTTGGAGTCAGAGGGGACTGTGGCAAATCCCGTACGCTTATTCACACTGCATACTCTGTCCTTCATATCATTCCTCTGTTCGCTGTTGCCTACACGGACCTAGCTAGCTCTGAGTGTAGAGCTTGGGGATGAGTCAGAGTCCTGTGACTGACAGGGGCTACCAGAGAAGACTGTGTTGGATTGAAGTTCCTTACAAAGCTGGGCGATTGCGTGGGTTCCTGTGCTTTAGTCACTTTTCCTTGCTGTGATGAAATACCCTAATAACAGTAACCTAATGGAGAATGAATGGGCTGATTTTGGCTCACAGTCCTGGGTACAGTATCTTTTATATATCCTCTAACCAATTTTTCTCTAAACCTGAAATTGCTTTTAAAAAAGAAAATGTTTTAGAAATATGTTCATTTAGTCGGACTATCATAACAAAATGTAACAGAGCAGAATCTTTAATAGAAATTTATTTTCTTCAAATCCCAGGGTCTAGATATCTAAGGTCAAGATCAGGACAGGTCTGGCTTGCTCTAAGGCTTTGCTTCCCTGTGGATGGATGACTGTCTTCTCCCTGTGTCCTTTAAGTAAGTGTGGATCCAAGATGACTTTCTTTGCATCCAAATTTATTCTTATTATAATGTCATATTGAATTAGGGCCCACTCTAATGACCTTATTTTACATAATCACCTCTGCATTAGGTCCTAAGGCTTAGCTTTTCAATACATGAATTTAGTGGTTGTGGGGAATTGACTCATAACTCAGCTCGTAATACTGACTCTTATTGATATGACAAAGAGAGAATTGGGACACTATAGTCAGTTAGCTTGTATGATTAATGTCTATTGGTAATGCAAAATTCATAAAGGCAGTGATAATGGATGATGAAATAATCATTTCTTTGCATCATGATTCTAAAGTCACCTAATGAATGAGTTTCCATCTTTCCAATATCCTCTTTTCACTGCATTAATTAATGCAAAATACATTTGTTCGGATATGGTTGCTAGCTCATCCTAAATGAGTGGTACTACTCTGCAGTTCTGAGAGGGGCTGAACTCCTCCACCACGAAAAGTCATTTTGTATTATTGATTCCTAATACAGGCAAGATTACACACACAATACTTACATTATAGCTTTCTGGATTTTATACATTTTGGCATTTTTATATCACCAAATGAGAATTAATCTCTGGAAAAAGTTATTTTAATGGAAGATAAACATAAATTTTACAAGAATATCTATATCTCATTTTAATTAGACATTTTTATTTAAAGTCACTTAAAACACTAATTGACTATAAAATATCCTGGAACCAGATTTCCCAATATCTTCTTAAACAGAGATCTGATAATGAGATTTCATTTTCATTTAATTTTTTTACATATACAAAGTTAGAAGAAATAATGGTTAATTTTAAATGTAGTTTGTGTTGAATACTTTTTAATTATTCTAAACTTAATTTATGTTTTAAATTCATACTTAAACATATGTTTACTGTGATTTATTGTATATATTTCTTACCTAAAGTAAAAATTTGACAATGTTTATCTCATATATCCCAAATAATAAAGTTACCCTAAGTCTGTATTTTCAACTTAGAAGTTGCTTCTAAATTTAAAAGTAATAATTTAACAGTCATCAACAGACAATAAGTTTTAGGGGTACAAAGATTCCAAAGAGCATAAATTTCCTCTGGACACTAAAGGGATTAATTAACAGTTCTTGATTGTTTTCTTTATTTGCTTTAGTTTTGAGATAGGGTCTCCCTGTAGCCCCAGCTGACCTTGAACTCACCACATTGATCAGGATGACCTGGATCTTACAGAGGTCCACCTGCCTTTGCCTGCCCAGTGCTGGAATTAAAGGTGTGCATGTCTAAGAAATAGTTCTTGAAAACACAGGCAAGCTCCTTGAAGAAGGTATACCACCAAGCTCCAGTGCTGTTTACTGGAATGTATATCATAAATCCATTTTCATAGCCATACATCTGGTCTTGTAAACAACAGCTGTTGTGAAATATCACAACTCCTGTCAATCAATTGATTACCCATAAACCCTCAGCCTACAGTGTTCTGAATTTCTTTCTGAAGTGACTGTTCTCTTTCCTTTATAACAGTTACATAGTGCCACGATTAAATTTTCAGCTCATCACCATACACTATTTCCTTGAACCTTAAGATTTTTGTCATCCATGCAGTCACATAGTCACAACAATACACATTTCATGCCCTTTGTAATGTGACAAAGGCTAGAGGAGGACATCAGATCCCCTGGAACTGGAGTTATGCATAGTTGCTGGCCATCATATGGGTGCTGGGAATCAAACAAGGGTCCTCTGAGACAGCAACCAGCACTCTTAACCACTGAGCCATCTCTCCAGGCAGTCTTAACTCTATTTTTAAATATTTTATTATTCCTATATTATTTGTATGAGTGTATTGCCATATGTATGTATGTAAGTGCACCTATGTAGTGCAATGTGCAAGGAGGTCAGAAGAGGGCATTGGATTCTCCAGGAACTGGAGTTAAGGACAGTTGTTAACCACCATGTGGGTTCTGGGAATTGAATCTGGGTCTCCTGCAAGAGCAATCAGTCCTCTTTACCACTGAGCCAACAATTTAGCCCCTCAACTCTAATTTTAATAAACATATTTACACTATATTATTAAAACACAAAAATTGGAGCTAGTATATAAGTCTATTCTTTTCTACCACAAATGTTACAACTGATATGAATTGGTATTTTCCTTCTATATTAGCTCAAAGTTGAAAAAAAAAATCCCTTTTTCTATACAGAGTCCTTGCATGTGTGTTCAAAACTACCTAGAATTTCACCTCAATCTACCAGTTCCATGTACTATGTTCCCACTTAATTACTCTGCACTGGATTATTCTCAAAGCTTCTTAATGTGCCCCAGTTAACAGTGATACAATCAAACTCCTCCCCTACAAGCCAAGCCCCTCCTACCCACGTTCACATTTCATTTACCAGTTTCTTTTCTGTCTCATCCATGTTAGTTTTCTTGTGTTTTATGTGCTTTTAGAAATTTGTGCTTTGTCGGGAGCCATTTGCCTGCTTTGAGCTATGCCCTAGCTTAGGGCTAAACAGAGATCAGTCACAGAAGTGCTGTGGGAGCAAGATGCTTTGATATGCAAGAATCTTGTGACTCCTGAATGGGAGTCTGCCTTGAGCCCAAGGCTGAGGACCTATTGTTACTAGATGTAAGTGGCTTGAATAATTTCACATATATAAATGCATGTTTGTTTTTGCTTGAACTTCTGACATTGTTCCTCATACAGTTGTAAGAGTATAATTACATTGAGAAGAATAAAGTCTATGCCTCAGTATTGACTGAGCGCCCTCCCAAAACTCTTTTTCTCTCTCTCTCTCTTTATTTCTCAATCCTCACTCCCCAAATTCAGGTACAGTTCGATTTCTGCCGGCGGGCTCCGGCAGTGCTTCTTTAAGTTTTACATTGAATTTTCAAGTTACAACTCTGCCCACTGCAAAGGATTACAGCAGCCAGTCTCTTCCACCTTCCCTCCATCTCTAGCCTACTCTTTTCCCTACAGGCCACCAGCTTTCTTTCTGATACGTAATCTTCAGGAATGTGTTTCTTTGACTTACTGACATGTTTTCACTTTGCTTGTATAGTGTTTATGCTATACATTTGAAAATAAACTGAATAATATGGTACATGCTATGTCTTGTACTTTATTTATTGGTATTAGTCTATTCTAATATATGTTAACCTGCGTTATGAACAGATTAACAACTTCCTTGTTCTATGGACATACTCTAGTTTGTTTGACCCTTTCCATGTAGGCATATATTAAAGTTTTCCATCTGTTGCCAGTATAAATAATGTGTAAATAAAATATCACTATGTACTTTCTGAAAAATTTCAATGTACTACTTGACTGAAATTAAAATCAAGCCATGGGCATGCATGGGCGTTCATTACTGGTTGCACATAGCACCAAACCACTGGTTGCATTATAAATAAAAGAGGTTGATTTGGGCCAATTGTTTTGAAAGTGCAAGGTTGAGTGGCTGCATCTGGTGATGGCCTTCCTGATGTCAAAGCAATGCATGGAGAAAGACAGGGAGTGCGGGAGGGGGTGTTGTGGCAGTGTGTGTGTGTGTGTGTGTGTCTCTGTGTGTATGGGATATATATGTGAGGGGTGTGTGTGTATTTGTATGTGTGTGTGTGTTACTCCCTCTTCTTATAAATCACAAATATTTAGTCATGGAGGGTGCATTCTAATGACTTTAATCATAATCACCTTTCAAAGGCACTGTCTATGAAACAATGTTGAACTATAAGTTTCTTCTTTCTCAGTACGTCACAGGAAAGATTGCATCAATACACACAGGACAGATTATATTTGATATATGAATCCTTGGAAGATATTTAAGCCATACCCAAACCATAAGACCCATACACATATTATAATTTTAGTTGTAAATAATAGTTTTCAAGATCTTCTACGCATTTTATTTTATTTAAACTGGAAGACAAAATGTATACATAATATTGGGGTTTGATATGGTGTTTCATTATTATATAACTAGGGCTTAAATTTGTAAAACATATCTATACCCTTAGTTGTCAATCATTTCTTCATGGTGCCACATTCAGGACCCTCTCTTCTGACTTTCTGAGATATGCAGTACATTGTTGCCTGTAGCTTCTTGTTGCTAACTGTAACTTTGTAGCCATTGTTCAGTCCTTCTCTCTCCTTCTGTCCTTCCCTACCCTTCCCAGCTTCCAACAGTTGCCACTTTAATGTTGATGCATTTGACCATTTTTAAATTCCTCAGGAGTTCATGTAGCACTGTCTTTGTATGTTTGGCATATTTCACCAGACATAATGGTATCTAATTGCACCCATGTCTTTTCAAGGACAAGGCTCACCAATAAATAAATAAGCAAACAAATAAATAAATAAAGTAACACTGTCTTTCAGTCCCACTACTGAGTGTATGTATCCAAAGAAATGAAATCAGTATGTTGAAATTAGTATGCAACACTGTCAACAATAGCCAAGAAATGGAAACACCCCAAGGGCCCCCCGACTGATGGGCAAGTGAAAAGATGATGTACATACACAATGCAGAACTCTTCAGACTTCTAAGTATTGTTATGGTGAGTCCCCTAAATATATGCAAAAAACCTCATTTCTCAATTCTTGTGAATGTGATCTCAGAAAAATAAGAAGTTTGCAAAGGAAATGATCTTAAGTGCCTTGAGATAGCTACCCAGTATTTATGGTTCCATCTGTCTTTATAAGCAAAAAGAGAGGATTTGATTTAATATACAAAGAGATTTGATATGTAATGACACACAGGGAAAAGATCAAGTTCTAGAGAGAGAAATATATATATATATATATATATATATATATATATAGAGAGAGAGAGAGAGAGAGAGAGAGAGATAGAGAGAGAGAGAGACTGGAGTCACACAGTCCTAAGCCAGTAATGGCTGAAGCCACCAAAAACACAAAGAGGAAAGAACAGGATTCCCTTCCAATCTGAAAAACGGGTCTACTCTGAAATAAGGAATTCTATTGTTAAAATTCACCAAGTTTCAGTGCCTTCTACATCAACTCTACAAGATTAATGTAAACACATTAGTTCAACTAGCAAGCTTTCTTTCTGAAAATTTTCAAATAAGATCAAGTAGATAACAACATAAATACAATGTTCCTTCTGTTCCCATGCAAGACCCTTCCAGACAGCCTCAGAAACACAGAGACACTAGCGTGACCCATCCTACTTTTGGCAGAAGATGTATTTGGTTATAACATATTCAGCTGCTCTCTCTCTCCCTTCCCTCATTCTCCATACACACACAGGGCCCCATCTAGCCTAGCCTTGAACCCATTATGATACTACAGATGACCTTGACGTGCTGATCCTCTGCCTCCATCTCCCTAGCTTTGCGATGGCGGCACGGTTTCCTACATGTTAGGCAAGCATTCCGCCGGCTGCACTATATCCCTTCCCAATACTTTAGCAAATGTCTATATGGTTTATAAAACAGAATCTATGTAGGAGCTGGATAAGTGGTTTCTGTATTCTACTGTGTAGGGTATGACAGCAAGAAAAGAAATGCTCATTTTGGGCAAAAGTGAAAACGTTTTCCTTCTGTTATGGTTGGAACCCCAGGGTGTGCTATCCACAGACATGGGGAGAACTGAACCGCTCTCCTCTACCTTTTCCGCGTTTTATATAGAAATATTTAAGCCTGAAAGTTTTAATCGATGGTACACAGATCTATATGTATTCTGTATATTTTTAATTGATTTTTATTGAATTTTTGTGAATTTCATAGAATATACTTGAATTATATTTACCCCGGGTTCATTCCCCCTCACAGCTCTCCATCTAATTTCGTGTTCTCTGTATAGGTTTTTATTAAGGCTTATCAGGTTGAATTTCTGTTCCCAAATGCCCTTCAGAATAGGTTCATCCAAGCATTCGACGTTACGCTCCTAAAGAAAGCCGGCTCCTCTCTCCCAGCAGTTGCCAGCAGTTCCTTGGTTATGGCTGAGGCGTCTTCCCAGCTTTCGCACTTGTAGCTGTGGCTTGTGTCCGGTTTGAGCTTATGTGTGTCTTGTGCATTTATTCACCCCTGCCGTGAGTTCATGCATCAATAAAAAGCTGTCGGAAACACTATGTCCTTTGGTCAACCATCAGCTTTGACTCTTGCAATCTTTCCACCACGCACTAGTCTGCAATAATCCCTGAGGCAGGGAGACAGAAGTTTGTTACTAGTGTCCTACTCATAGGTAAGGACTCTGCAGTCTCTTATCATCTGCGGGTTGGCCATTGTGGGTCTCCGCATTAATCACCGTCTGCTGCATGACAAGTATTTTTTTTTTTAATCTAGATTCATCACCTGTCACTATTTGTCATACATTAATGCCTTTCTAACTAATTCATTTTTAAGATTTATTTTATTTATGTAAGTTGGGATACCCACAGAGGCTTACAGGAGGGTGTCAGATCCCCTGGAGCTGGAGATGCAGGCTGTGAGCCACCTTCCTTGCGTGCTGAGAAACAAACTCGTCTCCTGGAGAGCAAACACTAATGGTAACTGTTGAGCATTCCTCCAGCCGCCAAATTTATTTTTAACCCAGATATTGTGGAGTAGTTTGCAGGTATGATGAAACTTCACCTTTAATTATTACCTCCTTGTGTTTCTTAAACCTTATGAGATGGGTATTTTAGGAGCAAGCAGAACAGTTGTTTTGTGGAACAGAATGATCATCATTTTGTATTTGCCTAATTATCTGATTTGACCAAACAGCAGAAATATGGCTAGAACACTATATTTAAGGTACTGATCTCAGGTGATAGCAAGGCAGCTCCAGCTGTGTCCAGGTGGGAGCCTACATTCTGCTCACAGGCATCACGGTCCCAACCTGCCATCTGGATGAAGACTCCCATTCTTCTGCGGCAAGCACCTTTGCTTCCAATAGTTCATTTTGACAAGTGATTGCAAACATTCCTGTTTTATAGATAAATATCGAAAAGCATAAAATAAGAGAGAACGGAGGTACAGGAGCCCTGCTTTCAGAAATATCGACATAAGAAAAAAGAGTCATTCACTGAGAAAACTGGAAAAATAGCACACAAATGATTGAGACAGAAATTTGATAGGCTAGGGAGAAATAAGTTCCATAGAGCTTTGGAGGGCATGAACAGAGATATCAAAACTCTGAGATAATAGAAAAGATCTTAGCTGAGAATCAAAAGGAGCAGAATCAGGCAAGGTGAACAACCTCTTCTCTGAGGGGCTGTTGGTGACTCACTATTCTACTGTAGGATAAAGATCATAAATATTTGAAAAATATGGTTACAGAAAATAAACGAATATCAAAAAATGATCCAAAACATAAGAAAATAATATATAATAACAAACAATGGAGCTGAGAAAAATTAAGATGTGAAACCCCAGGATAGAACAGTGTGAACAAGAACTGTCAAGGTTTCCAAATGGAAAAATTAGGCAAAAGGAGGACATTGAAAGCAATCTACTATGTCTAACACAGAACACAGGAGGAACTTAAATAAGGCAGACAGGAGGATTACACTAAACAGAGAGAATAAATGGACACCAAAGACACACTACGAGTGTGTGCTAGTCTCAGGAGTGTCTTGGGTAAAAGTTTCTTTTCAGAAAGCATCGACTAAAGCGGTTAAATACTCCTACCATCATCACAGTAAGACAAGCGAATTCTGCAGTTAGTGAGTTTACTGCTCTGTGATAATGACTGACAGAAATTACCACAAATTGTTGGAGTCACTTTCTACAGAATATTTTGGTGGTTGTCAATTCAGACTATGACATACAGAGCTACAGACAGAATGATGACCTAGCATGTACCAGACTGTAAGGATTTAAAAATGAAAAGTAAGGCTCTTCTCTCTCTCGAAAAGAGCATTTACTTTGGCAAAGTGTCTGCTAAGACAATGGCTTCAGGCCTTAAGGAAATTAATCCAGACAAGGCTATGGCAAACTGTCTGCTTTCCATGACCCAAGCCCCAGGAGTCATGATGAAGCACATCCCGTCAGTGTGCTAATTATGAACCCACATCAGATGTTCTGCTAATCACCTTCTGAAATGCAACCAATTGTGCGGCAGGGGGGTCGTGCATTTCCTGTTCTGTAGACAACTTCAGTGACATTTGGTTAATTGGAGCAATGCACTGGAGTGTGTAAGCTCCATCATCTAAATCAGATTCCAGGCCCTTCGCTCATTAGTGCACACTGTTCCTGGCGAACACTGAAATGGATTTTCCGCATTCCTCTCACTTTCATACTTTAAAACTTCCTAAATCCCAACACCATTGATGTCAGAGTTGCAGAACTCCTTGTTCAGCCCGAACATACAAATTTCTCAAAAAATGTACTTTTTTTGGTTGACATAGGTAAATTGTGCAGCAGTAGGAAATGACTGTGAAAATCTACCAGTTGAAACAATAGAAAGTAACTGTGTTAAATCGATATACTAAACTTAACACAGACAAGCACCAATAAGAATTGAGTGTAGAGTCACTGCAGCATGGCTCTCCTCAAGAAACAGGATCGATGATGATATCATTAGACATGAATGAAGCTTCCTTTGCAAAAAATATTACATGAACAGCAGGAAGCAATGTTTCACGTGTTTAGTGACAATTCTAGAGCTTCATTCATTTTATAAAATTAGTGGAGACTGAAATGTAAGACGCATTGCAATGGATATATCTTAAATGTATCGTATAACTTCTATTAATTTGTATATTTGAATATAAAGGTTCATTATTGGAAGAAAAGCAAGGGCACATGTTTTACTTATAAGATTTTCTTAAAAATACAGTAGTAAAAAAATACCCCATATTACTTAAATTTTCATTTTCTTTTCTTTGAGATTAAGAACTGAAGTAGAAAGATAAATCTAACTTGACTTCTTTTAACTGTGTTGACAATGAAGACATGAAAGATAAAAGAAAAATTAAATAGCTATGATATCTATATTACAAATATGTCACAATTATAAATATTCATTTTAACACTATCAATTCCTTAAAGATAGATGAAGTATTTATAAAATATTCAAGGAAACAGATTCTTGGGCTTTTGAATCTGGAACTAAATCATAAGTAGTCAGCAAGGTATTGAAATTATGGAAAGCTGTGTTTGGTGGCAAACCCCAGCAACGTCAGTACTCTTCAGACCAAGGCAATAGAATCATGAGTTCAGGGCTGGGCTCAACTACATAATTAAACGCTGACTCAAATAAAAACCAACCAAACAAAAATCAAGAGTAAAATAAAAGAGGAAAAGATTAAATTATAGATACTGAATGTCATCATTTTCTGTACTTCCTAATAAATAGGAAATCAACATCACTCCTTCCTACGGAGAAGAATAGGAGATTGATGCTGTGGTATGCAATGCCACTCTGTGAAAACAGCCCAATTCTTAGCATCTGTTAGGGCCAAGAGGGGGAACTGAAATGCTCTAACAGCATGTGTTTCAAATAAAGGCCTTTTTCTCTACTGAAAGCATACATTCAGAATGAGATGGCAAAGCAGAAGCTGACTCTTACCTTAGAAGAACTGTTCCCTTATGACACCTACAGACCTGGGATGGTACACAGAAGCCCAAACAGAAGTTAAAGTGTTAGTCCTGCCTCTTGTCTGTAACACAAACTGGATAATCTCCATTGCTTCCAATGTATAGATGATATTTCAGGGCTTGTTATACAAAACACACACACACACACACACACACACACACTCACACACACATACATACATTAATACATTGTTCTGGGTCAAGAACAAGGAAGGGTCAAGAGACATTAAAGCCATACATTAAGCTTACAGGAGGCACTCAAGGCCTAGTAAGCTTGTTTACACTATAAATAGACAGAGTGTTAAATATTCTCAGAACATAAGATTTACTGTTTGTTTGCAAGGTTAAGTAAAAGTCATTTGTACAAAGCTTGTCCATATTTGTAAAAGTCATTCCAACCAATGAACATTATCAAAATACATTGCATACATATATGAAATCCTCAAAGATAAAAAGCATTATGTTTTTACCATGTCAGCCTTTTTACATCATACGCAAAATATAATTTTGATCTGCTTTACATTGCAGTATTTTCATATGATAGTCAAACAAAATGCTCTAGAACAAAAATAATGAATTCTTAAGTGGATAATCCACTATTTGTTACTGAAAATAATAGGGGGAGGCAAAGCACGTAAAACAAAATTTCTCTCAAACAGAAAATTTTCAAGTATGGATATTGTCATAGAGTGTTCCAAAATCATCCAGTTTTAATCTTTTAAAAACTTCTAAAGCATATAGATACAAACATTTCAAAGTAAAATTTCTTTAAAATTTCTCTTAGATTTATTTCTCTGTATTTCAAATTAGATATATAAGCCAGTAAGGAAAGATAAATTATTATCTACGAGCTTGTTTCAACTAAATACTGCAGCAGCGCCAAAGACAGAGCAAGGAAGTCAGACATGAACACTAGCCTGAAGAGTTTGACTCCAGCATCATGCTTCTGGATTCCATACGCGGCTGTGCACCTGTCCTCGGGAAACAGGAAGTACGCTTATTTTAAGACATAGATATAAAATCTAAAGGATTAGGAGAACTTTTTACCTATCCCAGTTCAAATGCTCATGTCCCATTTTTGCATCACCAGAGTGATTTTCAGAGCATGCTCATGTGGAAACCTCAGTATTGAGATTTGTGTATCTTACTACTTAACACAGTTGTGTTTTATAAACAAACACTAAAGTATGTATTCAATGGATTTAAGTTACTCACTGAAAGAAATTAGCTTATCAGTGTGTGGTAAGAATATGGGGAGCTGGGTGTGGTGGTGGGTACCTTTAGTGCCATCACTCAGGAGGCAGAGGCAGGTGGATCTCTGTGAGATCCGGCCAAGCCTGGTTTACAGAGAGACTTCCCAGTCTGCACTTAGCAGACACACAGGCATACTTAAAACGTGTCTTTGGCATCCTCACTGTAGCCTTCATAGCGCAATCAATTATTCCCTGCTTCCATCTAGTAGACTGTTCTAGCAGTTTCTCACTCCTCTGGACTCCCAGGCCCTGCATCTCTTTCTGGAGCAGGTAACATGTATCTAGCACAGGCCTCTAGGCTAACAAAATCTGCCCTCGAGAATGCCAGATCTCCTCTGGCCCCTTCTTCGCTCCTCCCTTTCACCCGCCTTTCCTGCTCTTCCTCCTCCTCCTCCTCCTCCTCCTCCTCCTCCTCCTCCTCCTCCTCCTCCTCTTTCTCCTCCTCCTCCTCCTCCTCCTCCTCCTCCTCCTTGTCCTCATTCTTTTCTTCCTTCTCCTTCTGCCTCCCCTCCCCCAACTCCTGCCTTCTGAGATACCTCACATCAGGAAATTACTTTGGGAGCAAACCAACTTGGCTCTCATTAGCGCCCCAGTTGTAGACAATCTTCCATCTTAAGACTGTAGCTCTGCTGGATACATTTAAGGCATGCAGGATGGAAAGAGGCGGGGAGATAAGAATGTGACTTCACAGAAGGAGCCGTTCAAGCACAGTGGAGTTGAGTTCGTTGCATAGGCATGATCATAAATCATCATATTTTTCATGTAATTAGTAAAGATTTCTGCTATTTTTCTATGTTTCACTAGATAGGCATGTCACATTTTCCTTCTAAGAGAGGTGTGTCTTGATAGGGAAGGAAAGCATCTGGAGGTAGCATCTGTCTTATTCTGGAGAAGGGATCAGAAGAGTAGCCTGATGCACTGTAGGTGAGGCCAAAACCCTTGACTTTAACCTTTGACACATCTTTGCAAGTCCAGGAATTCAAGAGCTGAGTTCCTCTTGAGTCAGCTGAGGTAGAACAGCACCTCAGGCTGGGATGGACTCTGCATATCTGCTTCCATTACTAGTGAAGCCCTTCCTGGGCACGCTGTACCCAGAGGCAGGTTGGCGTTATGGGCTTGATCTGGCTCTGCATTCATCCCTTCCCAAGGAGGTGCCTGTAGTCATTTGTGGTTGGTACTGTTCACCCCCAACTGTATCTGATCCCCAGAATATCCTGAGCTGAGAGGAAGCCATCATTAACATGGCTTCCTTTCCTGTAAGATGACAGAATGCACAGGAGTCATTCATTTTGGACTGTGCGCAGGTTCCTGAGATAACAATCTAATCAAGATATTCTTTGACTTAAAAAAAATTACTTTTATCATTAATTTTTCTGTGTGCATACATGCTTGTGTAGAACCTGTGTGCATGTGTGTGTGAGTGCAGGCTCACACATGCCATAGTACATATGTGAAGGTCAGAGGACACTTTGCAGGCGTCAGTTGTCTCCCCTGCGTGCTCCGGTAATCACACTCCGGTTCTTAGACTGGTGGTAAGCACCCTTAACTGCTGAGCCATCTCATTTACGATGTATGACTGCTTTTTAAATGTCTCATTTACATAAATTCAGAACACAGTCATGGTGTATAAAAGATAATTAAGACTTGCCTGTCTACTTTTATCTGAAAATAATCTTAATACTCTAAGAACTGCTTTAATTCTAAAAAGTGTGGGTGGGAGACCGGTTCAATGGTGCCTCTTTCCTCACAAAACAACCAGAACAATCTTATATATAAATACTAAGAGCAACGTGAAGCAAAAACGTAACGATTTAATTGGAAGTATGATGAAATCTTTGATATTCAGGTTGGATAACTGTTGGGGGTCCCAGCACTCAGGGCCAGCCGAAGGCAGACTGAAGGATCTCCAACATGGGGGAGGGGCGAGTAGGCGCAGAGTCAACACGCAGACTCTGGGATTGAACGGAAAGCCAGCAGTGGCGGTCTGCTGCAAACTCATTTATTCAAGAAAGAGCAGAGTCTTATAGGTCTTATTAGCCAATAGCCTTACGGGGTGGGGTCCTGACCACAGCCAACTGCAGTTTGTTCCCAGGTAGATAAGGTTCTCTCCAGGTGCTGGGCAGAAACTGGCTTCACAACCAACCTGTGTGGAGCACCTCACCCACAGAGCCATTCCTCCATTCCTCCTGGCAGGTGGCCTAGCTAGGCCCACCCTGCATTGTTCTCAACAGATAACAGGTGAGGAAAGTGTGGTGTGAGCCAAGACTGCAGGGTCCTCTCTGATATTGGGTCCTCTCTGCATATTGGAGCCTCTCTGTTACCGGTGTCTTCTCTGACGGCAGGATCCGAGATGGATATTGGACCCTCACTGATCCCAGTGTCCATTGTGATACCCGTGTCCTCTCCGGCAGCAGGATCCGCTATGGATAGTGGGTACTCTCTGGTGCCATTGTCCTCTCTGTCAGCGTCCGCCATGGATAGTGGGTACTTCTGGTCCCACTACTCTCTCTCATGGCAGGGTCCACTATGTATCGTCGGTACTCTATGGTCCCACTATCCTCTCTGGCGGCAGGATCCACTATGGATAGTGGATACTCTCTGGTCTCTCTCTTCTCTCTGTGGACAGTGTCTGCTGTGGATAGCTGGTACTCTCTGGTCCTACTGTCATCTCTGTCGACAGCATGGGCCATGGATAGTGGGTACTCTCTGGTCCCAGTATCCTCTCTGGCGGTTCCAGGGTCCTCTCGCTGTTTCAGAAAGGGGACTTGCAGCCAGGGCAGGGCAGAACCAACTAAAGGTGGTGTCCTGGCCACCCCAGTCAGGGTCTCTGCATTCCGGTTCTAAACTGTTCTGTATTCCAATTCCAGAATTCCCAGGATTCATCATTGCAATGAGGGTTTAACCTTTCAGCAACAGGAGAATCACAGGACATACTCCTATTGCGTCACCCATGAATTCCACGTGAGTCCCAGGACTACTTCCGTAACCTTTTCCTCAATGTACAGTGATCTCTTTTCTTCTTGTCTCACTTTGAGCATGAAAGGTCGTATTTCCTAATGACTATGCTGCAGTTAATGTCAAATTACTGCACCAGCAGAGGGAAAGACACAAGTGGTCACAATGCATAGGTGCTTCAGAAGACCCTTTAAACTTGTTATGTTTGGATTTACTACTTTAACTTTTAATTACATTTTATTTATTAATTTGTGTGTATTGTGTTCGCATGTGCCATAGCCTATACACGTGGAGGTTACAGGACAATTTCTGGGAGTCAGTTCTCTCTCCTTCTACCCTGGGGGTCCTGGCAACTGAGCTCAGATCATGAGACTCGATGTCAGCCACCTTTACTGGCTGAGCCATCTTGCCAACCACAGTTATAAATCTTATCTGTGAGAGTTGGTGTTTAAAGGTTTATGAAATAAAACTTCTGTGTCTTGCTAAAAGGTTGACTTCAGAGCATCCAGAAAGCATAACCCAGACTCTGCTTTGGTGAAATGACAGGCTGTTATCCTTCTCTGAGCTGGCATGCACATGCCCAATAAATGGGGGTACCACCACCAGCCTCCCTTGTGTGGGGAGATGCAAATCCAAGGGGCTTGAGGGTCTGCTGATTTGGGCCTGGACTTCTGTAAATAGCAAACAGCAGTAATGATTTCTATTAGCTGAGGAGACAGGCACAGGTATGGTGTGCTGTTCATTTTGGAGGTTAGCACAATGCTTACATTCGGTGTGTTCAGACACTGTTGTGTATGGGTCTCATTTCTGTTTTAATCTGAACTTAAAGTAGCTGTGTCTGAAGCTGTTCTGTAAAACAACTTAGGCTCCACAGGAGATGGCCAAAGCATAGGGATGCAGGCCAGGACAAGGTGTGAAGGTCTGGGGCTTCCTATTTCTCCTTCGAAGTCAACTTCTGTTTTTGTTGTCGTGGCTTAAAAAGACACAAAAACAATTATTTCTTATTCATGTATTTATTTATGTGCATGTGTCTTAGTTATTTTTCTATTGCTGTGATGAAACATCATGACCAAGGGAACTTCCAAAAGGAAGAGCTTATTTAGCTTACATTTCTAAAGGGGCAAGAGTCCAGCATGGTGGAGAGGCAAGGCAGCAGAGGTGGCTGGAGCAGGAGCAGAAGCTGAGCACTCTCATCTTCCAGCAGGCACAGGCAGCAGAGTAACTGGAAATCCTGCAAGGCTTAAGAACTCTCCAAGCCCGCCCCCAGTGACATACTTCCTCTAGGAAGGCCTCACCTTCTAAGACCTCCCAAAACAGCACAACCAACAGAGGCCAAATATTCAAATACTTAGAGCCTATGGAGGACATACTCATTCAAAATACCTCAGTATGTGTGTGTGTGTGTGTGTGTGTGTGTGTGTGTGTGTGTGTGTGCCATTTGAAGCCAAAAGGAGTTTGATCACAGAACCTGAGGGTTTGTGCATGCTAGGCAAGCACCCTACAAACTGGGCCCCAAGCCCTCAAAGTCAATGAATGCAGGGAACAGAGTTCTTGAAGATCTCATGTGTGAGGAGAGAACAAGAGCATGTTGGTAAGGAGTGTTGAGTATGTAATCAGGAGTGAGGGCAGGAGGCCACACACAGTCTGGAGCCAGCATCCAAGGAGCCTGAGATGCTGCCTGGGACCCAAGGGAACACATTTCCACAAGCAAGAATGAGGCAGTCAGTACCTGAGCTCTCAAACCAGTCAGAGGCACAGGGTAGAACTTACAGTTGGAGAAGGGAAAGGGTCTTAGACTTCCTGGTCTTGCAGAATGAGAACAAGAGGTTCAGTGAGAGCAAGTAGTCCCGTGGGTTCCCCCTGGAGCATGGTAGACCGTGCCTCCCAACCTCTCCCATTCTGGAAATGGGGAACTGAAAGCCACTAGATGCTTTGAAGATGCAATTGTAATTCTTGGAGCGGTCTCAAAATGTCCACCTTCACTAACTAGTATGTTAACTGGGAATTAGAATTGTCGTCAGACCAGAAAATAAGTTAGTATCTAAGGTAGTTCTGGCATCTAAAAACAAACAACTAGTACAGGCCATGGTGGTACACACCTTTCATCCCAGCACTCAGGGGCAGAGGCAGGCAGTTCTCAGTGAGTTTGAGCCCAGCCTGGTCTGTGTAGCAAGTTCCAGGCCAGCTAGAGCTATACAGTAAGACTTTTGTCTCCAGAAACAAAGAAAAGGGGACTGGAAAGATGACTCAGCAGTTAAGAGCACTGGCTGTTCTTTCAGGAGACCAGACTTCAAATCCCAGTACTCACATGGCGGTTAACTACCATACATTAACTCCAGCTCCAGGGGATCGGATGCCCTCTTCTGTTCTCCACAAGAGTGCACTTACATACATGCAAGCAATAAATGCATACACATAAAATAAAATAATAAATATTTTCAAAAGAAACAAATGGAAGAATATATATATAAATCGATATTTACCCTCAGCTAAATTTTAATCTCAGATAAACTGAACATGCAATACTTAGAAATTCTTGTGCTAAGACAAAATATTTGATACTTACCTGAAATTAAAGTTTTCGAGTTGTATCTGGCATATATTTTATCTGGCAACCCTAACTTAAAGAAATTTGAGCCACAAAATAATTAGCTTAGTCAAATCTGAAGTGAGGAGATGGTTGATGGTTGAGCAATTAGTGCAGGAGTGCATCTGTGCTCCCAACACAGACCTCTGGGATTCTCAACCATGTATTGAACAAAACAGCACTGGGGTGAGGAGCCTCAGAGAGTTAGCAATGCTTCCCGAAGGAGCTGAGAGTCAGAGAGCCAGAGTGATCCTCCCATTGGTCTATGTGATGAAGGAAACCTGTGAGTTCCTGAGCCAGCCTCAGTTGGGGGAGAGCGGACGATGTACATTGACACCGGGGATGTGACCCAAAAACAAAGACAGATATGCAGTGCTTTACTGAAGCCTTCTTTCTTGGACTCTGAATAGTTGAAATTATTAAATCTCTCCATGAAAGTTGTTACGTTTCAAGGAGTCATAAACTCAGGTCATAAATTGGAAGGCTCAAGGGGAGATTGAAGACGGAGTTTGGAGAGAGACAGGATGCCATAGCGAGGCTTGAAGGAGAACCCTTCAATGCTGATGCTGAAATGTGGAGGATGATCTTCTTCAAAAAATTAGGCGTCAATGATAGAGAGAGGCGCCAAAGTCACCCTGGTCTTCACGTGTGTGCAAAGCACCCCCGACACACACACAGATGCATGTGCACATGGAAAGCTAAGGTAACCTCTTGTCCCTGATGACGTAAAGCGAGGGTCGCCATGTTCACCAGGGACAGCATCTAAAATATGCTATGCGAACAGAATAGAAGAAACATGAAGCCCCTGACACCATACAGTAAACATCTGGCATACAACTGCTTGAGGCCTTGCCGGAAGCTGTGTGGTGCTCACCCCATCAGAGGAGGCCTGTCTGCTTTGTGGCTGAACTTCCCAAGGGCTGGTGACAGAGGAGAATGAAGGGGAATCACCTATGAGGTGATGCAAGGATCTTCCTTGCGACCATTCTCTTTAGCAGGGCTTATGAAAAGAGATAGAAAACCTTCCGCCGGAGGCCTTCTGGGAAGTGGGCATCTCCACGTTGAGTATCTTTGTGGGGACCACATGGGAAAAATGAATTTGCAATTTTGGGTAATACTTGGAATCTTTAAGCCAAGATCTGTTTCCACTATCCTGTCTGGTGCAGGCTCCACTATGGATATTGGGTCCTCTCTGGCCCCAGTATCCTTCTAAAACATATATGTACAAACATTAAATAATTCAAAATAAAATTTCTGTAAAATTTCACTTAGATTTATTTCTCTGTATTTCAAATTAGATATATAAGCCAGTAAGGAAAGATAAATTATTATCTACGAACTTGTTTCAACTAAATACTGCAGAGCCAAAGTCAGAGCAAGGAAGTCAGACATAAACACCTGAAGAGTTTGACTCCAGCATCATGCATCTGGATTCCATATGCGGCTGTGCACCTGTCCTTGGGAAAAAGGAATTATGTTTATTTTAAGACATAAGTGTAAAATCTAAAGGATTAGGAGAACTTTTTACCTATCCCAGTTCAAATGCTTATGTCCCATTGTTGCATCACCTGAGTGATCTTCAGAGCATGCTCATGTGGAAACTTCAGTATTGAGATTTGTGTATCTTACTACTTAGCACAGTTGTATTTTACAAACAACGCACTGAAATACCTATTGGCTGGATTTTAGTTACTCACTGAAAGAAATTAACCAATGAATGTGCTGATAAGAATAGGGAGGCTGGGTGTAGTGGCAGGCATCTTTGGTCCCAGCACTCAGGAGGCAGAGGCAGGTGGATCTTTGTGAGATCCAGCCCAGCCTGGTTTACAGAGAGACTTCCAAGTTCATTGAGGCTACAGGAAGACCCTGCCTCAAAAATACCCAAAGATCAAGAATATGGGGATGCCATGGTTCTACTAGATGTAACAATAAAAATTGATTTTCACTGTAATTCAGCATCTTCCATTAAAAAAATATGTGTATGTAGTGTTCCACTAGATTGGGTTTGCCAACACATTTATGCTTCTAACATAATGCCAATTATATGGATATATAGCAATTATACTGTGGCTGGGATGACAAAAGCAATAACAAGCCAAAAGTGTACCAGGAAGGAGGAGCCAGGACACATTGCTTGGGTCTTCTCTCTGTGGGACTGGAGACATTTGGAGAATTTTCCTTCTTTTTATCCCTATTTTCTGAAGCCCTTTTTAAATATAAAGCAGATATCAAAAAGAATATATATTTATGGTAATACACAATTACAAAGAATTATAAAGAATGTTTCTAGTCATAACTAACCATATTCCAGACTTATTAATAGGCATAAATATTTGCTTAATATATACAGTATCTACAACTACTTATATCAATTTAAAATACACACTTCTTTCTGATTTTGAGAGCGGCATGTTGAGTCTTTCCTCCTTTCTTCATGCATAGCCCGCTAGCAAGTTCATCTGTGCATTCATCTTGACCCACATACCTTAAGTTCTAGTAGAGATGCTTCCACTGAATCTAATGCACTTTCATACCAAATATTTGTCAACTGTACTTTCAAAGTAAATGATAAGGCAAGTGCATCCTGTATGCTAAAATATCTGGATTTACAGATATAAAGGAGCCATAGTTAATGCTGCTAATACAAACTAGCTGAATTGTTTCATCTATCTGTGGTTTGTGGAACAAAGATCCATCTTCTTTGCTCCTTGCATCTTCTCTTTATTAATAGAAAAAGAGCCCAAATTTAAGTTCAGATGCAGCATTTCCACTGTTCCTTATAAAAGCAACTGCAAGCAAATAAAGTTGCTAAATAAGTGCAATCCAAAGGCTTGTCTTTATCTATTTACTTAGACTAACTCTTTAGTTATAAGAGACCTAGAAATTAGAAAGCAGAGAATCCAGCCAATCACATCAGCTATATCACTTCCACTGAGAGATTATTAGCTTCTTATTGAATAGTAAAATAACATAAGAAAGTGTTATTCTTCATTGGGAACCCCATTTATATCCCGCCTTTAAATTGTCAGTTGTACAACTGTATCATCTAGCCTGCTACACAGAACTAAAGTACCTAATACCCTATCCCTTTAACTCCTGAATTAATAATTTTAATAATATATAAAATTAGCAGTACCTCACACAGAACTGAATTATGAGTCATAATAAATTGTAAGACTATGAAAATGAAATTCATAGGAAAAAAAGATAACGAACCACCAGACCTACAAATATTCAAAATAGAGCTCTGTTCTGGTGATAGAAAGAAAATTTTTTTCAGCCACAGCAAATGGTCTGGGAGAATCAGGAAAAGTGGGGAGGACTGTAGAACCTTCCTGATGTGGACTCCAAAATCTGGATAACAGTGGCCTTTACCTCCAGGACAACGCTGTGAGTTTAGGCACAAAGCTCTGAAAACGTGGGTTCTGCCTCCAAATAACCTGGAGCAGAAGTAAGCCCACTGGAACCCTGAAGTACCAGGAACATTTCCCCAACTTGCAATATCACTGGTGGCAAACTCCAGGTCCACCTTCAAATCTGCCTCAGAGAGTCAAGATGTGACTCTTCAAAGATGAATTGAAAAATTACACAAAAACGCAGTAACAATCTAGAGTTAGTAAACAGAAAACAGTCGGCTCTGAAGTAAACAAAAGCAGTCAACCTTAGTTTGTATTTACTGGTTTCTATGAAATGAGTAATTCTTTTATGACCTACTTTACGCTAAGCCTGTGAAATCTCAATAGAGAACTGGGCAGAGATACAGTCAATTGGGTTTTTTAGCCAGTATAAGATGAACTCAGCATACCCCTGACTGAAAGTTAGATGATGATTATTAATTTCCGTTTTCCTAGAAAATTCTTATTGAGTTCCTCACTAACCAAGCATTGCTAGAGCTTTTAAAGATGTGCGGTAAACAAGGCAGAGGTCTTCTGCCTGCGATGAGGCTTGCATTTAAGATTGAAAATGGAAAATACAATTTCAGATTTCATATGATGTACTAGGGGATTAACTCCCAGGGTCACAGGCATGTTAGGGAAGTGCTTGACCATTGAATCCTATGCCCAACCTAGTTCAATTCTGTGAGAAGTGTTTCAGATCAATAAATAGAGTGACTGAGGTGGGGTGGAATTAATTTAGTGAGATCAAGGAAAGCATCTCATATAAGCAGATGTTTGAGTGATAAGAAAGAGAGAGAGAGATGGGCTGAATTCCACAGAGCGAGTCAAAAACCCATGTCCAGGCCCATCTGTGTGCCAGGCACAGATGTACTCAGTGCAGAATCGCTGCTGGTAAAGGAGCCGAGACCAGAGAAATGACCATTAGAGTGCATCAAGATTCATTAAAGGGTGGCAAAAAAGGAGGAGTCTCTGAAAGAGAAGAGACATTTTGAATGGACATTTTGAGAATATGGTAATAATACATGAAGCGCCTACTTTGAAAGGAACACAATAATTTACTCCATCAGATTGTTTGGGGGACATTGGATGCAAATTGATTGTTTGCAAATTTACATGCAGGATTCTGCCATTCCTGAAACAGCAGTCCCACATTTAATTAGCAAAACATTGGACATGTCAGTGTATTACTTATAAGCAGTATTTATTATTCAGAGTGGAGGGAAGAAAACTAAATATCAGAATATATAAACTGATACATGAGAATAGCAGCAAAGCTTTCTAACACCTCAACATTTAGCCTGTATATGAGTGAATCATTTAATGCTTTTAATACATGAATTTCGCAAAGAAGGTAGTTGAGTTCTTATGTTTAAACTATGTGCATGTGCAATCAGTCACACAGTTCACATTCCACAGGGCCAGACTGAGCTTTCATCATCTAAGGCTATATAATCAGTTCTCCCTCCCTCCATCCCTCATACATTTATTGCAATCTTAAAATAGAAGTTTAAAATTTGTTTTAGAAAATTTAATTTGTCATATTTTTTCCTCTGGCTCCAGTATTAACTTTTCTTTTAATAGTTTTTAAGTATCTCAGAGAATTGACCTAGATCGTATTTTTATATCCAGTGGACAAAAGTAAAAGAAACAGTGACCCTGACTCCACCTTCCTAGGAAATCGACACCTTGGTACATTTCATTTGTTTCCTGACTGTACTCATTCTCCAGAGCTCGGCCTGGTCTTCATCTTCCCATTTCACGTAAAGAATAGTATTGGAAATTTACTGCATTTTGAAGGCAATATGTACTGCCTGTGATAGCAAGCGATGAAAGTACGCTTGCTATAGTCTTAAAGAACTTCCAGCATTAAGGCTGGAAGACAGAGCAAAGGATTTCAGTAGGTGGTGAAAGAAGTCTGTCCCAGTTCTCATAAAGCAACATAATTAAGTCAGTACAAATATCCACAATATACAAAGATATCTCAGGCTTGTAGAATTTCTAGAGAAAATAATGGAGGGCCTCAGAATTGGGGAGAAGTGCCAAGACTTTTTCTTTTTAAGTGTCTTTGAGGACAAATTTTGTCTTCTTATTGTGTCATAGTAGAGGTTAAAGTAATAGCTTACCAGAGAGCCGGGCCACTGATTTGCTCCCATTTCTCAACTCACTGTGATAGCCTTACCAGAGAATTTCCACAACTAGGAAATTGTAAGATTTAGTCTGTTTTAAGAATGAATATTTTTGAGACATTATATATCAGCATGTACAGTCAGAAAACATTACATGCCATTAAATAGAAGTCCATTAAACAGAGCCCAGGGAGGGAAAATATCCTCTGAAACAGAAACTCCCCAAGGGACAGGCCATAGTTTGTAACCACTGAGGGGAAATAACAGGTTAACTAGATGCTTATCGTGATGAAATGAGCGGCTTGTTACAATGATGACAGAAATTTAAACAAAATTAAGGCCAAAATGGAATGATTTTTTTTTTTTTGTCCCGCGTGAACACTGACCAAACTTTTCCTATCTTAGGGCTGTCTTTCAGCCGTCAGGCAGTGCACTGTCCAGGGAGAATGCCAGTCTCTTCCCTCATGAGCTCAGATCAGGAACCAATCTGACCCTCCCGTGAAAATGTATTTCAATGGTCCAACCATCTACTTGGCAAATTTTATTTCCTCTGGAAATCTGCATTTGTTGATTTGCTGTTTTATCTAGATTTCTGTTCACACTTCCTGACTATTTTGCTTTCAGCAAGATCATCATGAAATATCTTGCAGTCACAAAATACTACATCTATCCTAGATATATCATTTAAAGGGAAATGATAAAATTAGTTGTTGGTTCTTATTCAAGAGATTTACTTTTTAAATGTGCCTGTCACCCAACAAACAATAAATGCATAAAATGATAGTTACTATTACAACACCACATATATCATATAATGTATCTTTTTAAGATCTATGTAAATGATTGCATGTACATATTAAGAAAGGCTTACAGCAGCAAATTTTGATAACCAGTAGGTAAAGGCTCTTGCTACCAAGCCTATTGACCTGAGTTTGATACCCAAGACCCAAATGGTGAAAGCAGAAAACCAACTCCTACAAGTTGTCCTCTGACCTACACACAGATGCCATGACATGCATGCATGTGTATACACACACAGACACACAGAGAGACATATACATGCAGAGACACCCAGACACACACACATAGACACACACACATGCACACACACACACATACACTTACACACAGACACACACACATACACACACAGAGACACCACAAATAAACAAGTAAATAAACATGAAAATCTTAAATTCTGGAAGAATAAAAACTTGTAAAATAGTCAATGTAGAATGAAAGTTATGCACAGACTATAAACTCTGGACCATTTGCAAAAATGAGGACTATGCTGAAATATGCTCATTCTTTTATATATTTTACAGAGTTTTTTTCTTTCTTTTTCCATTTCTGTATTATGACATATGTAATAACTCCTGGACACACATTATACTCTCTCTGCATTTCATCATAGGTTAGAGCGAGTCAGCACAGGCTTTCAACGGTAATGCAGGAATGGGATCACCTAAGTGTTTTGGACTTGGTGCTAGAAATCAGATATTAAAATCTCTTACATCTCTGGAATTGAGACATTCTTTCATTTTTCACAGAGGGCTGCTTTAAGTGGCATGCCATTCTGGCGACTGTCCTCACAGAAGGTTCATTTTCAGAGGGCTTGTTTTCAGCTGGTGATGTGATGGTGGAGATTCTGGGAACATGAGGATGAAGCAGGCACCCACCGGGACCGCGTCCTCAGGGGTTACGTTTTTTCTGGGCTTTTTCTTTCTCCTTCTGGTTCCTGATGTTTTCCTGCTCCTTCTGATGGGCTCCTCGTGCCATGTTGACTAACACCTCTGAAAGTATGCGCAGATTCCATAGCTTGTTTCCTCAGGTACTGTACTACCGTGACAGTAAGTCTGATAGTCATGAAACTGGTCTAGGACCGGGGCTACTGCCGTGACTCTTCCCGATGACATGGCTCAGAAACCCTTGGAACTGGTTTGTGGAAGGAATTTGAAAACATTTGGAGATGTGGTCTGCAAAATATTAGAGTGCTATGGGAAGAATTTAACAGGAGATTCTGGTGGGAAATCAAGATCATGGCGTTACAAGTTTGTGTAGTAAAATCTGTATTCATGAGGTTTCAAATGGGAATGATGATTGCCAAAATTGGCTATAGGGTATTTTGTTACATTCCAGGGCAAAAGAGAAAAAAAGTCTGTATTTTGTGTACACCCCGAGTTTTACTGGAGGCTCTATTTGAAGGTGAAGGGTTAATTGATCTTGTACAGATTTCACATCAGGCAGCATTCAGGCTATACCAGTGTCATCCCTAGATGCTTTTAGCCAGGTTTGGAATGGGAATCCAGAGCGAAAAAAGCGGGACAGAAAGATTTGGAAAGCATTCAATTTGACAAGAGAAGCTTTTTATTTATATGAAACATTTTACATTAAGTTATTATCATTTTATTTGTATTAAATATAGTACATCCAACATTGTAGACAAGAACTTGGTTTTGGAAAAGATAACTACTGAAAAGTAGCTGGCCGATACACATCAGGACAGTAGCAAAGATGTCTTGAACACATGTAGGAATGTATCACCCTAATCCATCATGGGCTCAAGGCTGTGAATGTTTTAACTCATTTTAAAGATTCTATTTTGAGGAAATAGCTCAGAGTTCTCTGCCTACAGAAGACCATATGGGAAATGTTTTCCTAGGAACAGTCACCAAAACTGTCAAGAAGCTGCAGACACTGCTTGGACTGGAGGGTGATGTTGGTGTTGTGCAAGTTTTTCAGGTGTACAGAATTCAAGAGTTTGAGGGACATGGAGGTCTACAGACATATATTAAAAGACGATCAGAAAGACCAAGCAAGTTGTGGTATGGTGCAATCCATTAGGGGCTGGGCTTAAAGATGCGAGGGAAAGCTGCTGATGTAACAGGGACTCCACGGAGCAGAGATGCCAGAAATGTTCACCAAGGAAAACTGCAGGCAATGAACAGAGCCAGACTGAGAGAGCTGCCAAGCAGCTGGAGCTCGCAGGGCCATAGCGTCAGGCCGTGCCCTCAGGAACCCACATCACCCTACTCTCTACTCCAGATGCCAGACCAGAACCATGGGATTTGATGCTTGCCCTTCTGTATTTTGGTCTTGTTTTGGTCCAATTCTCATTTCAATGCTTCATTCCTCTTCCTTGGAATAGGAATATCTCATCTGTCCTGTTGCATTCAGGGAGTATGCAATATTGAAAAATTTACATATGTTCACAGCTGAAAGTTTGCCCTAAGTTTCATAGGATGCTTGAATTTTATTTTTGAATAATGTTGAATTTCTTAAGACTGTTGAAAATCTTGGAGATGTACTAACTGCATTTTGCATTTTTCGATGGTACAAGATTTATAGTGCTATGGTATACTGAATGAAAATCACAAAGAAATTGAGCACAATTTTTTTTATTGTGGCTGGTATACAATGGAGCTGAAATTGAGAGGAAATGACTAGCCCATAGTCTTTCCACAGTGGATAGATAGGTCAGAACAATGTCTGCAGCTCCTAAGTGTGCCCAGTGCTACAAATCAGTCCTTCTCTTGTATTGTCTCAAGATCATAGTTCTACATTTTACTTTATATGGGTCTTATTTCCCAAGCTTCTTTCTCTATCCTCCTCATCAATCAAATTTAACAATTTAAACAGTAAAAGGTGCTTGACATTTATGTTAGTTGGATATTTATTCCAAATTTGCCTCCTCTGATTCAGAAATAAAAAGAAAACAGTAATAAAATAAGCAAAGTAGAAGAAAACAGGAGTGTGATGATGGATGAGCAAATTAACTCATCAGCTAATCGCCAGCAGTTATCATTTATCTTCATTGAAATGCAGAGAACTGAGTGATTGGCAAATTACATGTGAAGAGCACCCATGCCATTTAGTAACTAAACAGAATAGTTAGACCAGGCTTATCAGTTAGATCCATGTGCACTTGAGCTACTTCATTTCCAGCTATTGCTCTCCAGAAACATTTTGAGTGAAACTTCTGCTTATTCTAAGTGTTCAACCAGCAAAACTTTTCTCCATACATATTCTGAAATAATAATAATGATTCAAGGAGAAATAACCTTTTTCTGAGGCCTAGATGCCTATACCTAAAACAAGGTCTTTAAACCCATTTCTCTGGTGAGTAGTAAAGATACATTTGATTCATATGTGTGTATGAGTGCATGTATATGTGTGTATTTTGCATGTTCAAAACAGGGATGAGAGACAGGAAAAGGGAGATTAGTTGACCCAAACTGTGCAAGCAGAAAGAAAACTAACCAAACCTACACTGCCTTTGCAGTGTAACCATGGGGAATATGCTCTTCCACTCAGAAGTACCTTCCTAATCTCAGTCCATAGAAAATTACTGTCTCAGTTATTATTTCTTTCATATATTTACTTAGAGATCTTGTTGCTCTCAAGTAGGTGATTGCATAAAATTATCCAAAGAATTCTCTTGCTAAAATACATGAGGTGAGGCTGGAGAGATGACTCAGCAGTTGGGAGCACCTGCTGCTCTTGCAGAGGACCTGGGCTTGATTCTCAGCACCTGCATGGCATTTGACAACCACCCCATAGCTCCAGTTCCAGGGGATCTGATGCCCTCTTCTGACCTCAGCAAGCATTGCATAACACAAGTGCACTTACACACATGCAAGCAATACACTCATACACATAAAATAACAACAATAATAAATAAAATATTTTTAAATAAAATATGTGCAGCATGAAGTAAATATTTTGATCTAACATTTGATGGTGACTTGATTTTTGTTTAAATATTTATTTTACTTATAATTAAGTGTATACGTGTTCATGTGTGGATACATGCACATGACTCTGGCACCCATGGAGACCAGAAGAGTGCGTTGGATCCACTCGAGTTGGAGTTGACCAGCATTTGTGATCTGCGTGATATGGGCACTGGGAACAGACCTCAGGTCCTCTGGAGAACAGGAAGCACTCTTAGCTGCCTAGCCATCGCTCCAGCTAAAACTTGCTTTTATTTTCTTTGAGTTTCTTCTTTTGTTATTCTTAATTTCCTAGATTTCTGCTCTTATTTTTAATAACTTTGTTTATTCTAATTTGTTCTGGCAAGAACGGAGGTTATTTAATTAATAATTCATCTATTTCTCATTTCTTAAAGTAAGTATTCATTTGAGTTTTCTTCTTAGCACTGTTTTAGTTGAATCTTATACATTTTTGATGTTTATTATCCAAACATAAGTTACCAGTGTTCTTAACCTCTTCCAAATTGTTTTTGATACATTCTTATTTAGAAGAGTTCAACTGCCACCTCTTTAAATACTTCTTTTGTCTTTTTTTTTTACTTGAGTTTCATTTAGAGAGCATCTACTGTTCTACCAGTTTATAACATTGTTTAATCATCAGATATCTAAAATTTCACATGGGGTAGTCTGTCCCATTGTGTGTACATTGTGGACTTTTTTTCCTGTTGTATTCTAGCTTTTTATCATTTCCTTTCTCTGGTACTTTCCTTTTGTCACTTTTTCAGATTTGTCTGCTACTGACACGTTCTTTCCATTTTTCTTTATGTGGAAAAGACTTCCTTCCCTCCCTGGTGACAGTCATCACCACTGGCTATAGAATTTGGCACTGACCCATCTCCTGATATGTGAAGAACCAGCCCCATTAATCTGTTCTTAGCTTCTTGGGTTCAGATGAGAATCACGGTTCATATTCCTGTTTCACATCATTTATTTCTGGCTGCTTTCTAGTTTTATTTTTTCAAAATTCTTTCAAAACGTGAGCGTGAGGGTTTGGTTTATCCTTTCTTATATTCACTCAGTGTCGAATCTGTTGGTCAGCTCACCGCATTTGAAGGCTCAGCCGTTGTTTACTGAATACTTAGAATACTGTCTTTACCATTCTCTCTCTTTCTCAAGGTATAATAACATGAATATTGACTCCCTCAACTTTCTTCTACAGATCCTTAAAGCTCTGCTCACTTTCTTAATTTATATTCCTTTGATTTAGATTAGAAAAATTTTACTGGTCTCTCAACAACCACCACACGTGTGTTCCATTGCATCCTCTACAGTACTGAGTCCATCAAGCGATTTTTCTTGCCGTGGCTGTGTTTTTAGCATCATCACAGAGGAATACGTTTCCACACATCTTATTTTGTTGTGTAAATTATATTTTCCTTTGTTGTAAGTGAATTTACTGTTGGCCTTTTAGCCATTTTTATTGTCAATTTAAAGTCCCTGTCAGATACTCTTGGTTTGACATTAGTCTCTCTCACACACAGACACAGCTGAGCAGAAGTCGCAGGGACAGTGTGGAGTTCTCTGCTTGTTGGTCCTTGACACACACGTTGGGTAGTCAGATGACAGGTCAGTAAGGGCTGTTACCAGCACGAGCTACCTCCTCTTCATGCAGCCCGTGTGAGGGACAACATCCTTTCCTTGGTCTGGCATGTCCAATAAATTCTTCAGTCCACTTTCTGTGACATGATTTTAATAACCAATGTGTCCTGCCAGTCTCAATTCCCCATGGCAAATTTATAGAAAGACATCATTTCTACTCCCAAGAACAAGACACTGACCAGTTTGTGCTGCACGGATGGTCCAAGCAAATGGTGACATTCATATGTCTACCCAGGAGCACAAGAATCCTCCTCCCTTAAAATGGAGCCACAGCTGCTCATAAAACGGACTTGGCATTGCACAGTCTGACAGTCTGAAAAATGGCAGCCTTACACAGTCTAGAGTAACAAATATCAAGGCACAGCCTGATCTCAACAAGGCAACTTCTCTATTTGAGCTACATTTACCGTTCTCTCTAAACCATTTTATGAACCCCCATTCTGTAAATTCACATTCAGGAGGATTTGTGACCCATAGTTTTGTTTTCTTGGCTCATCCAAAGCCACTGGTGTCTGATCACACATCTGTTGATGGTTGATGGTTTCTTACACAACAAAAGAGCCTGTCTGGGGCCACAGCCAAAATTATTGTCTCTGCATTTTTTAAATTAGAAGCTAAAATTTTCATGATGGTCACTTTATCAATTTTCATGTTTTTCCTTAGTGCTTAATATATGCCCCAAAATGTTTCCTATCTAATAACTATGGAATATCTAGCAATTTTCTAATTTGAACTTTATATCTGATCTTAAACAGTCCTAATTAGCTTATATCCAATTCTAAATAGACATTCAAAATTTCTTCTGTACTCTTTTTACATCAGATTCAAAAAATAGTTTTAATTTATGTTGTAAGGTTAATTTTGAGAAGTCTATTCTACAAACATTTCTATAGTTATTACAATACCATATGTAGAAATATTATAATAATTTCCCAAATGAATTACCTTAACTGTATTATCAAAAATTAATTTTCCTTAAATCTATATGTAATTTCTGGTCATTTATTTTATTCCATAGATTTATTCCTATAAAATTAAGATGTTATATATTTGAAGAACTGCACATTCTGAAAGTCAGTTTGTGATAACTTACCAGCTTGTTTCCACTTATAAGGAGTTTTGAGTGTTTTAAGTCATAATATACATATGAATTTGTTTTTCTTTCCATTTATTTCAGTTTTACACATGCATACAATGCACTGTGAAGATTTTCTCCTTACATTTTCTCATCCCCCCTGGTTAGCCTGTCTTTGGCCTTACCAGTCCTATTCCCAGACTCATCACCTTTGGTTTTCTTATCTAAGGCATTCAGGTTAACCAGGGTCATCCATGTGTGACCAGTAGATTGGAACTACCTTGGGAGGCTGGTGGAGATTGTTGTGTGACCCTATTCCTGAGAGACATGAGCAAACACGTACTCACTCCAGCTTGGGAACAAGTGACAGACTAAAGTAAGGATACCACCAAAGTCCAACTTGGTGAACCGATTTTATTGGGGTTACTTACAGGAATATGGGTGATGGGTTAATTTCAGGAGCAGAAATGACTTGAAGACTGTTACTTTACCAAAAGCCGATCTCACCATGGGTGACTGCTCCTGAAAGCAGGAAACTCGGGTCACACTGCACAGCCAACAGACAGGTCAACAGGCTGGAGCATCCTTTCTGGAAAGCTGAGTTGGTCTGAGCCTCTTCTAGGCAGCCCCCACCCATTGGAGGGTCTCTGCTTTTTCAAGGAGGCTCAGCTGGTTTGAGAGTCTCTCAGTGGTCCTCAGGGCTTCTATGTGCTTTTGGAGGGAGGGGCCTAGTGAATGGCCAATTTCAGGACTTTTTGACTCCAATTTGTTCACTTCCTGAGCTTCCCTGCAGGATGAATTGTTTCACATTTCTTTAAAGCATCCCTTTTACCTCCCTTAAGGAACCCTGTTATTTACCAACATCCTGTATTCTTAATGAACTTCCCTCCAAGATGGAAATCTTTTACATCAGAGGAAATTACAATGTAACCCGATTAACAGTGTGTACATAACTGAAGACCATAACTGAGCCTCCTCTCCTGGTCAATAGTTCAGTGCAGAGAGGTGGACTCCTGGAATTCCTTTCCAGTAACGCCTGACTGATCATGGCCCAGCTCTCCTACAGAACCTGGGTAGGCATTTGCAGATACTGTGATTACAATGACTGTGCTACACAGAGGATGACATTTCCTCCCTATCTTCCAGCTCTTAAATTCTTTCCATTATCTCTTCTACAATGTTACCTAAGCCTTAGGAAAGATGGTATCAATGATTTTTTAGGGAAGATACTTCTATGGAGATTATACTAGAAATATAAATTGTATTATGGAACTAGAGAAATGGCTCAGCAGTTAAGAGCACTGGCAACTCTTCAGAGGACCTGGGTTCGGTTCTCTGCAAATACATGCAGACTAGCAACCACCTGGAACTCCTGTTCTAGGGAACCTGATGCCCTCTTCTGGCTTCTATGGACATTATACAACATAAGTGTACCTACATATAGGTAGGCAAAATACTCATACATAGAAATAAACACAAATAAAGAAAAATGTTTAGGAATGTTACGTGTTGAATTACGGTCAAAAACTTACATACTGATGATTCAACTTCTACATAAGGATATCATTTTATTTGGAAATAGACTCATTACAAATGCAGTTATTTGCAATGAGTTTATATTGGCGTAGAATTAGTTGCTAACTAGTGTCTTTACAGAAGAGCAAAGTTGATAGCGACACCCGTGAGACTCTCATGTGAATACAAAGATAGAAATGATATATACAAGCCAAAGAATACTGCCAGCTGTAATGAATCAAACTGAAACTGGGAAGAAAGAAGGAAACAAATTTACCTTCACAACTAACAGAAGTACTGAACATGGTCATGTCTTGATTTTGTCCATTAGTTTCCATCTATGTGAGATCATAACCTTGTATTGATTAGTACAGTTTGTACTTTGTTTTCACAGGCTTAGAAAAAAATATATCTTTTTTAAAGATTGATTTCATTTTCAGATGTGCATACATGTGTGTGACTGTGTGTGGGCACATGCACATGAGAGCACAGTGTCCGTGGTGTCCAGAAGAGAGCACTGGACTCCTGGACCTGAGTTACGGCAGACTTGAGCTGCCTGACATGGGCACTTGGAACCCAGCATGGGTCTTTTGCAAGAGCAGTACGTGTTCTTCAATATTACTTTCCAATGATATGTTCTTATTTTTTAAAATCACTTAATTTTTACATACAGATTTATTGAGGTTGGGGGATGCAGAGTGGAGCAGAAGAAAGAGCTGAGCCTTAGCAGTACTGTGATAGAAGCCTGAGGCTCATGGCCAGTCAGAGATCACTGAGAAAAGGAGGTTGAAGGATTATAAGAGCCAGAGAGGTTGGATGATCACAAGGAAACAGAGTCCTCCAGACTGCTGGCCAGTTGTTCATATGACCTGGTAACATATCATATGGTGACAGTATGCAAAGTCTTATGAAAGCTCAAACCAAATAAAATCCCAGCACAGACATGGGGAAGTGGGTAAGAAATCCCAACCACACTAAAGAACTTTTGGCAACTGATGGCTGCTGGGAGGGGGAGAGACAGTGTCTTATAGGGATGGGACTCTTGGTCGGCCCAGTGGATGGACCCACACTAAAGGATATTAGGGGACACAAATCACCCTCTGTACAACATTTTGTATATACAAGAGAGTAGATAAAATTAGGCAAAGGAGAGTGGGGAGAGGGACTCTAAATACTATCTAACTATACTGCATAAAAATTGAAAAAATTGAATAAAAATAAAATTATTTATATTTTATGTGTGAGTGTTTTGCATGCATGTCACCATGGCATGCAATGACAGCAGAGGCCAGAAGAGGGCGTTGGATCCTCTGGAACTGAAGTTACAGGCTGTTGTTAGCTGCCATGTGAGTGCTGGAAACCGAACCCAGGTCCTTTGGAAGAGCAGAGTCCTCTTACCTCCTGAACCATCTCTCTAGTCCCAGAAAGCATTTTTTAAAGATACCACATGATGTTACAGGAATTAACCTAAGACAAACCTGGCATAGCAGAAGATTCAAGTCATTCTCAGAAAGCAAACTAGGTTTTCTTTTATTACGCATAGGACCCTATCTGAGCTCCTGCTCTAGAGAAACTGATTCCCAGACCAGAAATGCAAATTTCTATAGGATTTTTTACATCACTTTTGGTGGTAACCATATTGGTGGGTTTGAAACTTTCAGCACAGATGTGTCTGTGCTCTTTAGGCTCTAATAAGAAGTGTAAATATTCAATGTTTTACAAAGGCAGAGATATCAGGCAAGTGTGAGCAAGTTGTTATATTCCCGGTGACATGATACATTGCTGATACCAGCACAATTTCATCTTAGTTATTTCAAGAAATGAGACAAAGTACAGCAAATGTTTCCTTAAGACACTGCAAGAGGCTTCATTCTTCAGGGAACTCACAGACCACGAGCTTTGTGCTTGTCTCTCCTGTCCTGTCCTCTCTCAGCCTGAGACTGAGTTCAGAGTAGAAGATTTTCCTTTATGATTTGAGTACAAGTACACGGTTCCAAAGTCTTAACTGTCACATCTACCTGTATCAGTAAGCACACTTAATAGGCCTGTCATTAGCAGTCCATAAGGTTCTTGTCAAGCACAGTTTTAGCACTTCTTCATCTGCCACACACACTAAAGTTAGACTGAAACCAAAGTCTTTTAGTCACACATTAGATGAACTTTAGCTCCTTGATAAAAAAAAATTCTAGTTTATTGAAATTGAGTGCAATTTGGGATTTAAGTTTAATCTTGTAGGGGCAGAAAAATGGGACAGATGAATTGTTTGGGATGAAGCAAGACCTATAACTACATCACATGATCACTAAATCACCCTTCAGAGACATTCCAAATGCTAAGAATGTATTTTCCAAAGACCATTAGAGTTCTAAAATCTCATATATTCTTATATTTGATTTATTAATGCTGCAACAGTATCAAGAGATAGTATCTCTAAATGTCCTGAATTATGAATTGCCAGTTAATTTTAATATTAATAAGCAGATTGCTTTATACTATATTACAGATTTTATGCTATAGTGATTGCTGTAATTAAACCTACTGAAGCTTGCCTGAGGGTGAAGTACAAAGTTGCATCAATAAACACAGCTCTGTCATCTTCATCATGTGAAGTATGCATACACACACTTTAAGTCTGAAGACTGAAGCCAGAATGTAAGCATTTCTAAAATATATTTTGAGAGGTAAAAATCATGAACAGGGAGTTATCTAATTGGACTAGAATGGAAAAATATATTATTCCATAAAATATGTACTGCATACATGTGCATGAATCAAGTTAGGCAGGGGGCTTGGATGAATATTAGGTGATCACCACACTAAATAAAAAAATAAAGACATCTGAGAAAAATTCATCTCATCTGATAAATCCCTGAGCTAAGAATGCAGTGGCAGATTTTAAATTCAATTAAGGGAGCCTTAAGAAACCCTACATCAAAAATTATATGTGGCAGGTTTAAGATTACTCAAGCTGGGAAACAAGGAAGGGCAGCCATTGTTTCCTCTTTTAATTAACTCTGTATTGAAATTCCAGGAAAATTAAACAAAAGAAGATAAAAGCAAAGGTATAGACTCTGGAGAGGGAATAAATCAGCAACTGAAAGTAGTCTGGTTTGAAGGCACAAGTTATCCTGAGAGCTCTTCCCAATAAATCCCCTGCAACAGCTCTCTAGCTCAGTCTGTAACATAATGAGTCGCAGTGGCCTGTTCTCAAGGCATTATTGTTCTCTACTTTTTTTCAGTTACACGGCATATCCCTTCTTTCCATATACTAGTCAGAGCCCCTAAATCTCCATAATTTTAGTGCAAGTTCAAAAACATTCTCTTCTAAAGCCCCATCTGATTTCCTCACATTTCAGTAGGAGGTGCATTCCACCTACATGACTCTGCTACTGATAAGTCTAGGTTGCATTTCTATAATCAAAAGCATGGATTTGGGTACTTCATAAACTGAGAAACTATATTGTTACTTTTCCCATAATAAAAACAACTTTAGGAAGCCTTTATTTTGGCTCATAGTTTAATAGTATAGCTCACCGTGGCAGAGAAGTATGAGTTTCAGATAGCAACCATGGTCAGAAAGCAGAGAAAAATGAATGCAGCTGCCCAACTCACATTTCAGTCCAGGTATCCAGTTCCTAAAGTAGTGCCACCTACGGTCAGAGTGAGTCTTCTCAGCTCAGCCCATTCTAGAAGCTTCCTCACAGACATGCTCATATGTTTGTCTCCTAGAGGAGTCTAGATTCTGTCAAGGTGACAATCAGTATTAACCATCAAAAGTCCATTTCCTGTCACCTTAACACCCAAACATATCCCTTGAAGGACACAGCCGTCCACCCCTGGTTGCCACAGGCTCATTGCCATCTCATAATGAAAATGCATTCTGCCAAACATTAAAACTTCCCATGGTCTTTAACAGTTCCAATTCTGTTTAAAATACAGAATCTCTTCTGACTCTCAACTAATCTCAACATTGAGCCATTGTTAAAAAAGAGAAAGAAATTCATACTTCCAATTTACAAAGGCTCAGAGCAAACAAATATTGCAATATTTTCTTTTAAGATTTTAATTTATTTTTATGTGTATGAGTGTTTTGCCTATATATATATAAGCACACCACATACGTGCCTCGGGACTGCAGAGGCCAGAAGAGGATACTGGATCTCCAGGAAGTGGAGTTATTAATGGGTGTTAGCTATCATGTGGTTACTAGAAACAGAACTCATGTCTTCTGGAAGATCAGTAAGTACTCTTAACTGCTGAGGCATCTTTCTAGTTACAAATATTGCCATTCTCATTTTTTTCATTTTTTTTCTATTTTGTAATGTGTATGAGTGTTTTACTGGCATGTATGTAAGTTTGCCAATGTCATGCAATGCCTGCAGAGGCCAGAAGAGAGCCTCAGATCCCCTGGAACTTGAGACATGAACAGTGCTGGGAACCAAAGGCAGGTCCTCCACAAATACAACCAGTGTTCTTAGCCACTGAGCCATATCCCCTGCCCCAAATATTGACATTTAAAAAGAAATGGAGACATAGCAAGGAAACATTGGAACAAAGACAGACAGAAGCCCAGCAGAGCAAACACAAAATCCTGCCTCTCCACGTCAGACATCTAGGATTTGTGACAGAGTCACTTAGGCTCCAACGTGCTTGAGTATCTCTGTCCCTCCAGTTCTGCTGCCTGCAGCACACATAGTCTCTGTCTTGGGTCTCTACTCCTTGCTTCTGATACATGGGGAAACAAGGTCATTTTTTAGGGTTCTAATATCATTAATAAAAGAGTTTTTTTAATGGGAGCTTTAGGACAATTTTATTAGAGTTCCAAAGAAAAACCTTCAAGGTAGGCAAGCTGTAAATCTCAGGAGCTTCCTGGAAGAGAGAACTGAAGAGCGAAGAAAGAAACTGTACCCATGTTAAAGCCAGCGTGGAGGTCAGACACAAGGCAAACTAGCAATCACATGGCAGAGAGAGCAGACTCAAAGAGTAAGGAAAACCAGATGTTGAGGTGGGCCAGAGTGTTAGGAAAACCTGCTTAGAAGAGAAATAAAAAAAAAGAAAAGGAGAGGCTACCCAGGAGAACTACGAAACTGCATGGCTGCTGCCCATTGAGGGGCTGCATTATGGCTCCCACCCACAAAAATTCACCATCTCATTAACGTATTAGTTATTCTTCTCATCCCTTTAGCATAAATTAAGGTGAACTTGTTTTTTTTCCTAGGGGTGGTTCTGTGTCCAGGTGATTGACCTGGCAGACCTGGAATGCTGTTCTCCACCCAGACCAGAGATTTTTCTTCTCTTGACCAGTTTTCATTTAAGGAGACTTCTTACTGCACCCTTTCTTGGCTAATGTCTCATGATCCTGGAAGTTCCAATAGCTGTGAGCTCCACTGCAGTTAAGCTTCACCTTACAGCTTCATGTGGTCTCATACCTCCTTGCAACGACTCTGACCATGATGTACAATTCCTGATCTCAGTGGCTCCCTGGTACTGTGGTGTGAGACTCTATGATCCATTAAATCTTGGATCTTTCATATCTGAAAAGTCAGTACCACCTGGGAAACATTGCCACATTCTATGGCCTGGTATCTTTGGACCACAATTACATACAACACTGGGTGCCCTCCAAGCTGACCCTGGGAAAACACTACCCTTAGGCAATTGTCTTCTAAATGGGAACTTTTCCAGTGGTATTCTCAGTTTAGGTTCTCTCCTTTCAAATGATTTTGGATTTTCACAAGATGGAGCCTTTGATGGGTGTGAATGTGGGCCTGCAGGTACCTTTCCTGGTGTCCCATGTCTTTCTGTAGTACTTGTTGCTCTCCCTTTTTCACCGTAGAAAGATAAGAACAGTGAATGTTAAAAATGATGAATTCTTTAACAAATTAGCCCATTACTTTTAAATGTGGCATCATTTAATTTCTCAGGAAACAGACTACAGACAAATTCTTTGCAAAATACAAAATAAGTATCTTCTAGCTCAGTCCCCAGTAGATTTGTTTACCTCTGAAATTGTGTGTACTGGGCTTCCACTGTCTGCACTTCTCTCAGTATTCTCATCTTCAGCAGAATTACCTTTTAAATTCTGTTTTAATCCTAGTCTGTGGAATAGGGCCGTACACACTTAGGGTTGACTGTACGATGTGGTTCAGCGAGAGACCCAGCAGAAACGAATGAGAGACTCCAGCAGAGGAGTTAACAGGACCAGTTTATCAATCCTCCAAGTCAGGAGTGGATGGCTAGCAGCCGCTGGGAGTTTTTAAAGGGGGGAAGTCGAGTGGCATGTACTGGATTGGCAACTGATGTCAGGAGGAGGTAGTTAACAAAAAACAGCAGATAACTGGTGTCAGGAAGCTTATCTATTGGTGTTAAGGAGAAGCAGTAAAAACTGGCTGTCAGTTCCTTTCCTCAGATGTTTGTGATTTCTGGAGGTTTAGCTGGAGTGCCAAGGTGTCTATCAATCCCCCTTCTGCAGATGGCAGAGGAGTCCTGGAACTACTGGGAGAGAGGGAGCTCTTCAGTGGCATCTTACATTCCAGCCCTTAGTGTCATAGAGGCAAAGGGCAGTGTTTTCCTTTGAGTACTTCCTGCTGACCTTTGGGTGATGATTCGGGGAGATTACACAGGAGGCTGGAATAGGTCATGCTGGCGAGTTCTCATCATGGTTAGGCAGTTGTTCATATTCCCCTGGTAGGAAGGTAAGTCAAAGTTGATTAAAACTGGTGTGGGCTAACTGCTGGATGTGATCCTGCAGGCAACAGATAAAACAAGGGGCTACCATTAGGATTATTCCAACCTTGACTAATGGCTAGAGCAAAGGGAGGAGCCAGGGGGCCAGGCCTTCCAGTAATCTCCCTCCAGAGAGGTGTAGGGCCCCCAAGGGTGGTTGGAAATGATCTTGGGCCACTTCCTGGAGATACTGGAGGTTATATTCTACTTTACCAGATTCATTGATGTAATAACAACACTCCTTGCCAAGGAAGACACATGTTCCTCCTTTTACAACAGTTAGTGAGTCTAGAGCCCTTATGTTTTGGAGTGTTAGTTTTGCCAGTGAGGATAGTTGTTGTTGTGGGACTTGGAGGGACTAAGCAGTTGCTTCTACAGCTGTAGCTTTTCGTTAATATTTTGAATTTCAAGAGAAAATTGTTGTGTTGAAATTAAGACATGGACAGACTGCCTTCTGCCAGCTCAGTGGCAGCCACTGCTGATACAGGACTAATTCCAACCAAGACCGCCAGAGTGCCCTCCCTTTTCTGTCTGCCTGGGAACAAGTTAGAAGCTAAGATCAAATGTTCCCATACCTCATCAGAAATAAAGAGAGTAAGGCTAGGTACCAAAATTATGCAGTGGCAAATCCCTGGCACGCTAGGAGAGGTGCAGGAATATGGTGGGAACATAAGAACAGTGACCTCTACTTAAGGTAATGTTTTTAGTGATGGTTAGGTTGTTACTTGAGGAGCATGGACAGTGAGAGGTGTCAGCTGTCCAGCATTCAATTCAGTTAGGAAAGTGGTAAAAACTGTCCACCAGGTGGGGTTTTTAAGAGTGAATTTTACTTGTTTTCCTTTTGCTTTAACTAGTGCAAGCTAGTAGGGTTGGGAACCATAGTGACCAGATATCCTCCGTGAGGGTGCCCAGTGTAGATGTAGCTCCACGACAGACATCTCCTCAATGCAGTTCCATGACGGGCATCCCCTCCAAATACTAGGGGCCCTGCAGTTTTCATTTGTGTGATCTTCAGGGATACAAAAGAACAGGGCATCGTTATTAACTTCATCTCTTCCCTTGACGTTAAAGTATAAGTCAAAGAAATTACATGGGTTGGAAATGGGCATGAGGATGAGTTAAGGACCTCAGCCGGTTGGTCCTGATCATTCAGGGCTCACACCTCAAAGATGTAAGCACAGGAGGAGAAGAGCATGTGGTATCAGTTTCAGTGGAAGATAAGGATATGTGGAGAAAGGTGACAGAGTAGAGGACAAAGAAGGGCTCTAGGAATCATTACTCAGGTATAGGACGTAAGGAAGACTGCCTGGTAATCTTAAGTCTAAGAGGGCCAGTAGGGGTGACTGAAGACTTGCTGTGATTTCAGGACAGTTTGAGGTGAGAGAGATGAACCCAGCTGGGATGTCCCAGCAGTTAGTATCACAGGTGGGGCCCTGTCCAGCAAAGCTTTAGGGATTCTTTCTGTGCTGATGGTCACAGAGAAGGGCGTAGTCTCCCGGCTGGAGGATATTGTTAATAGGTTCATTCGAGGGTTGAGGAATGAGGTGATCTGCATATTCTCAGAGTAAAGTCCCTAGTAGAGAGAAAGCAGGAAAGTATCCATGTAATGGGGTTAGCCATATGAGGAGGGAGATTGCTCAGGATTAGTTCAAACAGGCTCAGAAGGAAGGTGTACGAGGGATAGCCCTGACCCTGATTTTAGTCAGAGCCAAGGGAAAGAGTTGTACCCAGGAGGAGTGGGGTTCTAAGGAGGCTTTGATGAGGTGATCCCTAATGAAGGAATTTGCCCACACTACCTTCCCTGAGGATCGGGGCTGAAAGGGGATGTGGAGTTTCCATGTTATTCCCATTGCTCAAGAGACAGCCGGTATAACCTTGGATATGAAGGATCGTTATCGGACTGAATGGTGAGCGGGAGCCCAAAACAAGGAAGAATGTTGGAAAGGAGGTGTGAGGCCATAATTTCCGCTTTTTCCCGTGAGGTAGTGAATGCTTCTACCCAGCCTGAAAATGTATCCACCACAACTAGATTTTATTTTCAGGATGGCATGTGGGTGAAGTCTATTTGCCAGTCCACCCCCAGCGGGGATCCTTGATGCTGGTGAAGTTTGAAAGTAGGAGAAGAATGTGACCCACCTTGTGGAGAGACCTTAGCACAGGTAGAGAAGGTCTGAGATATTTTAGTGAGTAGGAAGTGTAGTTGAGGATGATAAAGAATAGAGTTGGGGAAGTGGCTCAGGGATGGGACTTATGTTAAAGAGTCCTGTAGGTGTGTTAGGATAGAGAGAGCTTGGGTTTCAGGTAAGCAACATTTATCACCCAGGATGACGCAGCCCCCTGGTCCATGTATGGTTCCCTGGCTAGTGAGGCACTGGGTTTCCTCTGGAGAGTAGGCGGGACACATATCTATGGGGGTTAGGAAGGCGAGGTTAGAGGTGAGGAATGACGGGAGGCCTGTTTCCCTAGCTGTCAGATCAATTAGACTATTCCCCTGGGCTATGAAGTTAGTCTGCAGCTGGTGACCCTTGCAGTGTATGACTGCTGCTTTAGAAGGGAGATAAGAAGAATCTATTAATTTAAAAATTAAGGACCCTTAGTGATGGGAGTTCCTTTGGTAATAAGAAAACCTCTCTCTTTCCAAATGGGGACATGGTGGTGGAGTGTGTGATAGGCACAGAGTCAGGATATATGTTGGTTCTTTGTCCTTTGGCTAAGGTTAGGACCCTGGTAAGTGCTATCACCTCTGCCTTCTGAGAGGAGGTACCAGGGGGAAATGGTCCTGATTCTGTAATATGAGAGGGGGATACTACAGCATAGCCTGCCCTATAGGATCCTCCCAGGGTGGAGGGAGAGCTTGCATCAACAAACCAGGTAACCTCTGGATCTAGTAGTGGGTCAGGGGACATTAAAGGGTCCTGGTAGTGGAGTTCTTAGAGCATCTCCAAGCATGAGTGTGAGCTGGTTTGGTGGAGGAAGGAGAGTGGCTGGGCTCAGGGGTGGACAAGACTCAAGAGTGAGTGAGGGACTGTCAAGAAAAGTGGTGTGGAAAAGTTGTGATTTAGAGGGAGTGAGTGTGGAGACAGAGGGTTGGGTAAAGAGGTCCTAGAGACGATGAGGGGAGAGAACAGCAGTAGCTTGTCCTAGGGTCAGCTTAGAATCCCCTGGGCCATACGGGCTGCTACTGCTGGGCCTGGGGTCAGGGTTGCCGTCCCGTTATTGTATCTAGCTATCTGGAGAGATGAGCTATGGGGGCAAAAGTGAGGCCAGTCATCCTCCCAGGACCCCTTCTTGGGAGAAGCCCTGAATGCTGCCACCAGCAGTTGAGCCCCCTTCACGTCTTGGATGGCCCAGTTTGTTTTCTCCTGTCCCTCTTGGTTATGGAACAATTTAATAGCCATGTCTGACAGCTCCCCCTGTGAAGCCTCGGGGCTTTTAATTTTCTTTTTATATTGGAGGCAGACTGGGTTATGAAATGGGTGTTAAGGACAAGTATACCTTCCTTAGAATTCAGGTCTAGGTGGGTGTGCCAGACCAGGGTGTCTGTAAGGCGACTCATATATTCTGCTGGTTTTTCTTAAGGCATTTGTGTAACTTGGTTAAGTTTGTCATAGTTTATTGTTAAGCGTGAGGCCCTCTTCATCCCAGCCGGGAAGCAGGAGATCATGTAATCTCTCTTCTCACTACCCTCTGCATGGCCTCCTAAGATGCCCTGGTGGTCTCAGCAGGGGTCCTGTTCTGTGAGGTGAACCTCCTATGTATGTGCCTGAGCCACTGACCGGATTTGATCATTCTCATCAACAGAGAGGGTGGAAGACAACATTACAAAGATATCATAGGTTTGTGTTAGATATTTAAATTCCTTACTGTAGGTGCAGAGATCAGAAGAAATGGAAGCTAACTTCCTTTCAGTCTGAGATAAGTCAGACCTGGAGAAGGTAATGTGAACCCAGATGTAGAAATCTCAGAGACATGCTCAGAGATTTGTCTCCTAGATGGTTCCAGATCCTATAAAGCTGAAAATATTAATCACTGCAGAGTGTTGGATCTGCCCGACCCCCATTCCCTTCTCTCTTAGTGCTAGGCTCTCAGCCAAGAGCTAGAGGGATCTTGTCAGTTGCAGTTCTGAAGTAAACAACTTGACCTTTATTGACTTGACAGCAGACTTCCTCAGTTTACATCAGGTGTGTGTCATGTGGCTGGATGTCTCCTGAGAACCTGAACTTTTAACCTCCTGCAAAGCCCCGCCTCAGGTTATATAAGGCTTGCTGCCTCTCAATAAAGTCAGTCATTCTCCTTTCCTCCTACCTAGTGTGTCTGTGTCTCTGTCTTATGTGTTTCATTCAATCCGCAGCCCTCTGCCAATCTGGACTCAGTCAATGCACATAGCCAGGGCACTATAGCAGAGGTTTATTTAGGTTACCATTCTAGTGACTGGAAGATTCAAGAGACAAGTTCTAATGTCCTGTGAAGACCCTCTTATGTGGGTCATGAAAGAGAAGCATAAAAGGGAACATCCACGTGCAGACAACTTGCCCATACAAGAAATGAATTATTACTAAATAACATTGAGAAATTGGAACTTATTAGAATTTCAGAAGAGCAGATATGAAGAATTTCTGGGAAACTGGACTGAGGTACAAAGGTAGCAAGGATGGTCTCATACGAAGATAAAGTAGGAGAATAAGGATGCATTTTTAGACGGCTCTACATCGCAGTTGGGATGAGCAAGCTTCAAAAAGCAGGGAAGGCCAGGGAGAAGCATGGCATTGGTATAGCCGATACTTCATGTGGAATTTTATTATTTTGCAGTATATGCTTTGAGTCAAGAGGGGATGCTATAAAGTAGCAATTGCATCCAAACAAATACTGTGACTGTATTCTGTAAGACAGAGATCTGATAAAGTGTCACTGCCTGGAATTACGGCTCTCCTATGCTGTTTGATGCCATATAGCCAGCCATTTTATGGAGGACAATAAGAACTATAAAGAGAAATATAGCAGAAATGCGTGATTTCAAGAACAACACCATAAAACTGATAGAGGCTGTCTTGGCAATATCCTTACATATATCTCTGCGAAATAATAGAGTTTAAAGGTCCCCTACCAACCTCATTCTCTATTGTGGGTATTTTGATAGAATTCTCAAAACTGAAAACATAGCCACCCATGGCCTCTTATCCAAACATTAGCTACTCATCACTACTTAAACAATCTGAGATGAAGTTTTGTCAAGAAGAAAATATGGAGCATCTTACTGGCAAACCACCAAGGCTAGGCTGCATAAAATTATTTACTGAATTTAAAGCAGAACCAAAAATTACTTCTCAGAAAAGGCATTGGCGAGTGACGCAGAATTGAAGCTCTGTAGAAGCAGCTGATAAGGGACTAAACTACAGCAAGCACTAATCAAATTCCAGACTCTAACAGCCCCTGGGAGTGCAAACTGTTCTAGTCAGGGACACAAATTCTAGATACAGCCACCAGAGTCTTTTAACAGTTGGATCACATGGAAAAGCATGCCCACCTGCAGTACCAAGCGTATATCATAAACTTTAGCCTATCTCTTTCAACAGACCCTTTGAAACATCCATGCTATGGCTTTTTACCATACCTACCCCGAATTTGACCCCATAAAGTTGGATATCACTGGACCTTTCCCCCTGCATGTCATTCACCACTAGCCCTTCTGGAAGCACACCTCTGAGGCCTACATCTGCCTCCCCACTAATTGAATAGGACTATGTACTCCAGCATTCTGGTCCCCAACAATCTCAATCCTTCCTTCTGATGCACCCATCCCAGTTCTGATCTTGACCACCATCAGAACATGCTGAGTGTGCAGATGACCCTCATCCTAGAAACCTCAGGGGTACTCAAAGGGCAGGGATGGGAGTCTCCAGTTTGAGGGCAACCCTTCACCAGTTAATCTTTCCTTCTAAGATACTATCAGAAGCCTTCCAAATGTCACCTATCAGCTCCAAGCAGGAGTGGTTTCAGGTCTAGATTGGTGAGAAGATGGGAAGGCAAGTGACAGGTGAGTAGACTTCCTTAAGAACTAGGCCCTGAGCTGAGCTGAAGCCCAGTGAACACTTGGGAGTACTCTGCCTGTTAGCCCTTGGCTTGAATATGAGTTGACACATGATGTGAGACCTTGCTATGATAGTGTTGGGTTTCCATCATTTTATGGGCTCCAGAGGAGGGAGCTATACCCTTTCTGGAGTCTGGCGAGTCTGATAAGTTCTTGGGCCTGGTTTCTATGATCTGATTTTAATACATCCATGTGCCCACACAGTCTTAATTTATCCTGATAATCTATAAGACGGCACTCTTTCTCCTACCAAGAATAGTCATCTCTCAGCCTGTGCTCACAGGTGGTTCCAGACAGATGGTGGTGCTTATTTTTCCCCCAGAAGTGCAATCATCCTCTACCCTCAAAATGTTATAGTCAACAGCTGTTTGTAAAATGGAGTCTCTCATGTCAAGGCCCAGCCTGAAAACCCACTGTTCACATAATATGGAGTGACTTAGAGCATAAATGGTATCTCATCAAACTAAAAAAACAACACAGGACATGTTCAACAGGATAAAGGAGAAAACCTCAGACAGGGAGAATATACAAATGACTAGCAAGTGCCTAAAAACATTCTCTGTAATTTCACATCAAAACAGTGTAAATCTAGGCATCTTTATGTATGGTCTCACCCCAGGTATGATAGTTTCTAATAAGAAGACAAAAATAAATGTAGGCAAGGATGTAGAGAAAGAGGAGTTCGTATGTACTAATAGTGTATATGTAACTACAGCCACTATGGAGAACACTGAGATTCCAAATAAAATAAAAATAGAACTATAATATGAGGCAGCAGCCTTAGTGCAGTGCACACTGAAAGGCACTGAAATCGACATGTTGAGGACCCGTTTGCACATGTTTCTTGCAACACTATTTACAACAGCTGTTAGATGGAGAAGCAGCTGAGAGAATCTGACTGAAAGGCACTGAGGTTAATTTCAAGTGAAGCTGCTTCATGATTCACATCAGCCACTGCGATGTGGACATGGCGCCAGATTTCAGTAGACAAGAAAGTGCGGGAGACCTGGAGAACACAGGGAGTCCTTTTATAACTTTTCCCAGTAGAAGGAAGGGTGCTCCAGGACAGAATATGGGGAATATGTGACCTGGGAAATCTGTGATCTGGAGGCATGTGGACTGGGAAGCACTTAGGGAGCCTGGCCATAACCCCAAGCCAGGGGTGGCAGAGGTAAAAGCCTTTGTTTACAGGGCCCTGTTTCATCTGCAGCAAGTGGAGCCAAGGTTTCACAGGAGGCAAGGCTAGATCTCTGTTGTCTTTGGCTTGATCTCCCCAGCAGCCCCAACCTAAACTAGATCTGTGTTTTTCAATACTCAGAGTAGGTCTGGGATAGGGGGGTAGCCTGATTTCTTTAGGCTTAAAGCAGCAGGCACATGATCTCACAGTACCTAGTACTCATGGAATTAGTCTTGTGTCCATCCGTGGGATCATTAATAAAGAAATGACATACAGATACACAATGGAATGATTTTCTGCTATAAAAAGAACAAAGTTCTTTAATTTACCTCATGGATAAACCTGAAGTGTATTATGTTACATGAAATAAGGTTGCCCCAGAAAGACAAATACCACATGCTCTCTGTTGCATGGGGAAACTAAAGTCAGTTTCTAAGGAGTAACAACTAAAGTAGTAGTTTTCAAGAGACTGGGAAAGGTGTAGAGGAGACAGAGCTGAGGAAGAGGTGGATAACTGTTATAACAGACAGCTGCGTGGGAAGAACAACTTAGACTATTCTATAGCACAGTAGAGTATCTGTGCTTACAAGCAATGAACTTAATATTTCAAAATAAGTACTAACATTTTGAATGTTAGCAATATAACATCAACAATAGAGATAAATTATATATGTAAGCACTTAGCTACTACTTAAACTTCCATGTTATGAAAGACAATCTAGTCATATTTTGATGGTTGGCTTTGATGGTGATCCAGTCAGAACCTTAAGAGCATGGTTTCTACTCACAGAAGAGAGAATGTGAGAACAGGAATTCTGAAGAAGTATTATAAGGATTTGACATTTTCTAGAAAAAGAATAAAGTGTGAAAATGGCTTTTTGAATCTTAATAAATGAAAGTAATAGAATATAAACTCAACAGAGAAAGTTGGCTGGAGAAGAATGATAATTCAGTCATTCTGTTTATTTGTTTTTGTAAAAACTGCTATTTGTAAAACTTATTTGCATAAGATTTCATGTTATAAACAAAATAAGTTAAAAACTAAACTTAAGAATACATTAATTGGGAAAAATGCTTTCATTGAAATATAGAAACATACATCAGAAATAGTTTTCAAACGTGTGACTATTGCAGTTGTTAGTCAATGACTGTTTGCCTGAATACTCTTCATCACTAAACCATATATGGATGATCCATGCTGAGATGAAAACAAAATGACTCTAAGATCATCTCTAAGGACAGATATCAAACAGGGAAGACCAAGCCCCAGAGCAATGCAGCAGTCATCATAGCTGGGTGGATTGTTAGATGAGACTGTGTGCCTCGTGTCCATGTCAATATAGACTAATCAGGGAAAAAAAATTGCTCTAGAAAGACACAGGTATACAGAATGTGTTTGAAAAAAGAAAAGGGCATATGAGCTATAACATTTGTATTCATAATATGAAAAAAGATTTAAGAACATGAGGGAGCCCAGTGCAGTGGTACATGCCTTTAATGAGCACTTGGGAGACAGAGGCTGGCAGATCTCTGTGAGTTCAAGGTCAGCCTGGTCTTCATAGAGATTTCCAGGCCTGCTGGAGCTACAGGGAGACACTGTCTCAACAAGACCAAAAGAAGAAAAAAGAACACAAGGGAAATACCATGTTACTGTATTACTGTTAGTCTCCCTATTCTTTCTATATAACCAATGAATCCAGTGTACAGTGGTCTGATAACCACAAGTAGTAGCTGGGTCCTACACAAACTCCGGGAAGTGTTTGATCACATATGAGGAAATCAGGCAATCCACAGTCCTGGTGCTTCTTGGAATCAGATGACAGCCAACCATGCTGCTTAATGCCAGAAAGTTCTGTCTTCAACCTCGCATGTTAGAGGAGAGACCACTCAGAGTGACAAATAGAAGGAGGATATGAAGCGTGTGGCCTCAAAAATCTAGTAGTCATTGTAGAGGTAAATTTACAGAGTTTCTCTCTGCCTAGAGGGACATGCCTCCAAAAATGTGATTGACAGAGATCAAGCCAATAGAGTCAACCACTTTACAACCAACCAGTGACTTAAGGAGGAGGACCTAGGGGGAAAGCAGTGAAAACTGGGCAGGAGACGCGTGCCTCTGGTCTGTCTTGGGTGTGTGTGCCGGAGGTCGAGGTCCATGGGATTTCTGATCAGAATGCTGCCCCCCCATACAAACTTTCTGTCTCTCTCCCTGAGGATAAATCCTTTATAAGTAATCCCAAATGTAACAGGTTTCTCTAATTGAAGAGCATTCTTGGTTTACTCAATCAGTTCAAACCTGGGGGGGAGGGGGCTGGACGCCTAGCCTTACTGGGAGAGGAGAATTCTAAAGACACTCATCAGTATTGCTAATGGAAAAAATCAGGTTAAGTGTGGGAAAGAAAAGAGAAGGAAAAAATGTAATACTGCAAAAGTTAGTGTTAGCTGTCAACTTGACAGAACTAAGCAGCACCTAAGAAATGAGCCCTGGGCATGCATGTGAGAATTATGTCAGTTCCATAACTGAGCTGTGAAAACCCCCTCACCATTCTCTAGCTGGGATCTTGAACTGTGTAAGTGGAGAAATTGAGCAAACATGCATCCAGTGTTTGCTGTCCTTGATTGGGGATGCTATACAACAAGTTTCAACTTCCTTCTACCCTGAATTACCTATCACAATGGACAGCATTCTGGAACTATGAGCCAGAGTAAATCCTTTCTCCCATAAGTTTCTTTTGCCAGATTATTTTAACACAGCAACTGAAGTAAGATAGAGAACTGATACCAAGAAATGGGGCTGTTGCTGTGATAAACCCAATAGTAGGATTCTTAGGCTCATGGCACTGGATTTTAGGAAGGATGTAGAGGAGTTTGGATATTTGAGCTCAAAAAACCCTGTCATTCTAGAAACAGAGCTTAATGTGCTTGTTTGGTGGAAATTAGAAGACAGGAGTGCTGAAAGAATGTGAACAGTGGAGGCCTGGTTCGTGAGTTTTCTGAGAGAATCAGGAATTGAGATGGGACCAGACATATGGTATTTTGGCCAAGAATCTGCATTTATTCTGCCTGTGTCCTGAGAAGTTGAATTTAAAGATAATTGACTGACTTTTGTGGCAGAGGAAATTTCAAAACATAAGAGCATTCATGTATTTATAAAGAAGCTATAATTGTTAAGGTGATCAACACTACTGAAGAGAAAAACTGTACTGGACTAGAACTCTAAAAACTTCTGAGGATAAAATCCCACCAAGCACAGGCTGTCTTAGGAAGATGAAGTTGAAGCAGGAATGATTAAACTAAAGTGGTTTCCTGATCCTTGAAGTCAAATACCATAGGAAGTGTTTCCTCTTTGTTACACAAAGAAGCTGACAGACCTGTGGTTCAAGGGTTCAGGACTACACCTGAATCTGGCAGCAGAATTTGGCAGCAACATCCGCATGGACTTTGCAGGCATAGAAGTTACAAGATTGAAAGGTTTTGGAGTCACACCTCACAGTTTCAGAGAGAACTTGTAGGCAGACAGTGTGCAGTGGAGTTACCATCCCTGCAAAGAGGCCCAGAGAGGGCAATTGGTGAACCTGGAAGGTGAAGTCTAAGTTGCAGTGAACACCCCACAATATTAGACGTTCTAGGTTGTTGAGTCATTGACTAAAGAAGGGTGAAGGCATGGCATAGAGCCAGCCCATAAGAGAAGCTATATGTACAGACAGCAGCAGAGCTAAGGGAGTGGGGCTACTCAAGCCCATTGGATCCCAGCCAGCTTCATCATGAGCTCCAGATGTTGAACACGGAGCTGTAGGATTTGCAATTTTTCCTCATAATTTTGGTTCTTTTTTGGTCTGATCATTACATAGTGAGCTGCAGTTTTTTTTTCTTTCTGAAATATTTAAACTGTGTCATTTTATGTGGAAATGTGATTTGTTTTTTTTTTTATTTATAGGAGTGTACAGTTAAGAGAATTTAGACTTTTACAGCACTGGAATTGTTAAAGACTATGGGAATTTTTAGAGTTAGACTGAATACCTTACATTATAACATGGTCATGAGCTCATAGGAACAAGGGTGGAATGTTATGGCCTAGCAGTAAATTATTTGAATGTCAAGTTGACAGAAGAGTTGTGGTGATCAGTGTTAGGGATCAACTTGACAGAGTATAAAATCATCTGGGAGACAGGCCTGTAGGCATGCTGTAGGGTTACCTTGGTCATGTTAACAGAGGTGGGAAGACCTATCCACCATGGGTGATGTCACTCCCTGGCTGGATTCCAGTATGGCTTAAATGGAGAAATGCAGATCAGCAACAGTGTGTATTCATTGCTGTCTGTGCCTGGCCAGGGCTATGGTGTGACTAGCCACTTCCATCTCCTGCTGCATAGCGTGGAACTGTGAGTCAGATTAAACACATTCTCCTTAAGGGTGTTTTTGTCAGAATATTTTATGACAGCCACCAAATAGTAACTAAGACAAATGTGCATCTCAAAAACTCATTGCATTGATAAGGAAAGGAAAAATAAAATGTGTAGTGGAGTGTGAGAGGAAATTGTATATATAAATTCACAAAGATGATTGTACTCATTTGGTAATTGTGTTCTCTCTCTCTCTCTCATTCTCCCTTCCTTCATGCTTATGTCCATCCTTCATGTTTTCTTTTCTTCTTTCAGTATTTTTTTCCTTCCATATGAAAAGTTTAATATAATAATAGCCCTGTGATGCACTCAAGTGAATATAAATCCTGTCTTGTCATCTGTTTCGTTCTGAAGCTATGACAGGAAGGTAGGGATCTAGCGTTGTTAAAAGGAACTCTGGAGTTCCCGTCTTGCATCCCAGCCCCACGGTTTAGCTTGGGTCTTCTACCTCAGTGTACCCACCAGACTTGTGAGTTCCTCCAGACCTGTGAGCTTTCCAAACCAAGCATTCCCTGTCTGCTATGCCAGGTACCAGGCTTAGCTTAGGTCATGCCCCCACCCTACCCTCTAATGCCCACTGCCCTCATTCACCAGCTCTGTGAGTTCTTCAACCTCAACATTATCTGTCTGGCATCCCATTTCAGGGCCCATTTCAGATCATATGTTCCTGTCTGATCTCACAGACCTGTGAGCTCCCTGGCCCCAGCAATCCCTATCTGCTGCTCACTCCCCTGGGCCTAGTTCAGGTTACACTGCCTTTGCACCAGTCCAGCTTGGTCAGTTCTAGAATATGAAGCCTGCCTTTACAGCCCGCCACACTCCCAAGCATAGCTAGGATTGTGTAACCTGATTATCGAACAAGAGTTATCCAGTCAAGAGTTACATTTCCATGTATATTTAACTACCAAAAAATTAGAATAGCACCTGTCCCTCCAATCAACAAACAACACCTATACACTGGGCTATTCACCTAGTTGCCACCCTGCCTATCCTGCTGTTCCCCAAATATGTGAAGTCTGTCCAGAACTTCAGACTCAGATTTTGCTCCTGTTCTTAAGTGAACCGAAACTACTTTTTATACACCATTTGCACATCAATACAGAGTGAAAACCAAGCAGCACTCAGCCCACCAGGTAGGCAAAGACCCAAAGACCCACTCAACAAAGGCAGCCACCACCCCTGACATAATTCAGGATGCTTAGGGCCCATTGTAAAAGCACCACAGCATGAATAACCAAGATAATATGTCTCCTCCAGAGATTAGAACCATCGCTCTAATGTTTCCCGAGAAAGGTACCCTGGCTGAGGCACAAGACAGTGATTTCAAGATAACAATTGTAGGGGTTGGAGAGAAGGCTCAAGAACAATTGTTGTTCGTCCGGAAGACCTGGGTTCAATTCCCAGCACCCACATGTTGGTGAACAGCCATCCATAATTCCAGCTCCAGGGTATCTGACACCCTCTTCTGGCCTCTGCAGGGATTGCATCTAGATGGTACACTTACATATATATAGGCAGGCAAAACACTCATACACATAAAAATAATATTTTTAAAAGATGGCAATTATAAATATGTTCAAGGACCTGAAAAGGGTATGAATGATGAGCATGAAAATACAGTTGAATGAAGTAAAACATTCAAGATATGAAATTAGAATTCAATAAAGAGAATCTCTGAAATAAAACTCAAAATTAAAATCTCAATGTGTCAGACAAAAAGGTCATAGGAAAGTCTCAACAATAGATTGGATCAAGGGGAAGAGAGAATATCAATCTCAAAGACAAGATGGAGAAAAAGTATTTCTTGGTCAAAGAAAATGTTAAATCTAAAATAACCCAGACACAAAACATATAAAACCTCTAGGATACGTAAACGTCCAAATCTATGAATCCAAAATAAAAGGAGAAGAAACCCATGTCAAAGGCACAGAAAATATATTCCACAAATTAATAAGAAAATTTCCAAAATCTAAGACAAGAGATACCTATCAAGGTATGAGATATACAATACAGAATACAAAGTAGACAAGACCAGAAAAAAAAAATCCTTGCATCATGTAATAGTCAGAACACTAAATATACAAAAGAAAAGATGTTGAAAGTTGTGAGAGAAAAAGATCAAGTCATATACAAAGGCAGTCCCATCAGAATAACACCTGACTTTTCAATGGACACTATGAAACAGAAAGGCTAGATCTTATTAGTCATGAAAGAACAGAAATGCCATCCCAGACTATTATATCCAGAAAAACTATGAGTTGTGGTCGAAGAAGAACAAAAAGTTTTAAGATTTGCAGTTTCACCAGAAAAGGAGTGCCTTTCCAGTTGTAGCCAAGAAAGTTATTTATGATGTAAAGAGCACAACTCCTATCCCCAAGGGGTGACAGTTTATTCTGGAGACAAACATGAGTATTCATGGCCCAGGAACATAGACAAGTTAACAGTTTCATGAAGTTTAGTACAGAGATCTTAACATCCACAAGGTTAATTGTCAATTCATTTACAAAAAGTAAGTAAGAACTACTGAACCTTGTAAGAGTAGCTTGACTAGTCTTCTGAGACTCCCACCTTTCTGTATTAGGATATGTTCCAAATTGGCAGAAAATCACTGCACAGGAGGCAGGCCTCACCAGCATCAACTAGAAGTCATTGGCCAGAGTGAGCTATAGGAACATATGTGTCCTTGCCACTGAGTACTGGGTTGATTACAGTCAACATGGGTTTCTCTGATGAATGAATTTTAAGATACAGTCTAAAGTAGTCAAAGTAAACATTCAGTGCTTCATATCAAATACACCGCACACTAGATTATTCCAACCTTATTTTCCAATTCTTGAAAACTCGTCCAACTATCTTTTTGCTCATATATACTAGTTTCCTTTTGAGCCTCACTATTTAAATACTTGGATGCACTTTTCTAATGCCACAATTGCTCTCAGTCCACCTTAGAGAATTCACCAGGATGGCTTGGTATGTATTCTAAGATAGCTGTGTAAAATAGCAAAAGAGCCATTAGATACTGCTGTGTGAGTTTCCAGGGGAAGCATGAATTAATGACACTTCACCCAGGGCAGCATACCAAAGACAAACCAAAGAAACAATTCTGTAGAGGTTTTCATCAATGAGTTTACTGAGGCAATGCTGCTTCCTTGGAGGCCCCTGTACAGCTTGCAGTCAGCTTCATAGGAGAGAGTCTCCATTCAGCCAACAATAGTTTTCTTTCAGAACTTGTAAGCCTCAGAGCTATTAAACCTTGTAAATTTAGTCTGATGGGTCTTGTGAGACTCCCTCCTTCCTGGAGCAGGGAATCCTGGAGCAGCTGCAAATTAGCAGGAAATCGCTGCACAGCAAGTATACATATCCAAGTCTCCTAGCAAGGCGAGAGCACTAGGAGACTCTTGCATTCTTCACTCTTGAATGGAATACACACAGCACAGGGTGAGAGTCTACTGGGCTTAGTGTCACAAATAAAGCTGAGAGAGTGTGGGCTCTAACTGAATCACTGTGAAAGAAGCAAGCTTCTGTTTGTAAAGAAGCTGTTTAGAGAAATGTCTGGGAGACCTTCAGTAATACAGGACACAAGTGTGGGTGTCTTTCCTTTGAAATGTCACCATGCAGTCATCTTGTCGATACACTTTGTTTAAAATGCCTGTGTACTCATGAACAGTTTATACAGTTCCCTCTGACTTGCTTCTAATCATAATTGTCACCATTGGAAACAATTATAGCTGTATAGGAATTTATTCTTTTATTTTATTTCAGTACTTCATAATATAAAAATGTAATACTTAGGATTCATTTTTTTACAATTATAAGAACAAAAGACAGTGGTTCATTAGCATTGCCTAAAATAAAAGTTATAGAATTTTTACTGTAATAGCATTTTCATGCAAATAATGCCAATCTTTATAGGTTTCCTAATTAAGCCAGTGAATTTACAGCAGAATTATCACATTTTGAAAACATAAAAATTCATTATTTTGAAGGTCCATTTCTTCATCTGACTTTATGATATTATAAATTGTTTATTTAAGAGTGTATTCATTGCCAGCAAAAGTTTTAAGTAGAAGTTTATAAAGAAAATTATCCAGCTGTGAAATTGGAAGCAAACTACGTGCAGCTGAACTGAATTTTACTTTTTAGAGTTTTTCCAACAGTAATCTGCACTTTTCTTTTATGGTACCTCCACTAAAAAGGATTATCTAGTCAGAATATATCAGTACATAATAAATGTGCTTCATTTCTTCCAAGTTCTTATAGCTGACAGCCAGAATGAATGTTTGCCTGGGTGCCGGCATCAGGGGTACTTTTGCAGAGACTATTTCATGGTCCATTGAACCCTAAAGGACATTGTTTTTAAAGCCATATTATCAGAATGGAAGAAGCAAGTCATGAGAGAGGCTATTACAGGTACTCCTGGAACCTGAGTAGCTACCTCTCTTACCTTATTTGGTATTTTGAGGACATCACGATATGAAACATATCAACTCTAAAATACGCTGCTATAATTTTTATACATTCGTCCACCTAATAAAATATCTTGTGCATATACGGGGAAGTTGTGGCAATGTAAGCAAGCCAGTCGAATGTCTTAAATCAAGAACACTTACATGACCTTTCTACTCCATTTAGAACTTGTAGCAGAAACCCCCGTTTTCTGCATCCTTGTCTGACCTCCAGTCACGAGAGTGCCACAGTTAGGATGCGTTTCTCCTCATTCCGGTGTTTTATTTATGCTCTCGTCAACGGGCACTGCAGGTTATTTGTTTGTATGTGTCTTACCTGCGAGACTGAATTGCTCGAGAGCAGAATCCAAGGGTTTTCATTCTTGCATCTTTATGGCACACACAGCAACTAACAACACAGAAGTCAAAGAAGCTTAATTTGTTTGAATGTGGCACAGCCATCAAAGTAAATGACACTGGCTGCATCGCACATGCTGTAGAAGGTCACACAACCCTTATGTTTTATATCTCGTAATTGGCATAGATTCCTGATGCTTTTTTGTTTATGTCTTGTCCTAGACGTTGTATTATTCCAAGAAACAGGTCAATTCTGTCAATGTCAAACACTTGGAAGGCAGATGCTACCTTTCCATTTTGTTGGAAAGCACAGTTTGCCTCCTTTTCCTCTGAAGTTGTTCACTAAAGCATTAATTTCACTTGGTAATTTAGGAAATCATTGATTTTTAATTGAAAATTCCGTGAGTTAATTTTTTCTTATATTTATTAACTTCCAGTCTGTAACCCTTATAAGATGTGTCTCCCATGTGCATATGTCTAGATATTTTCAAAGTATAGCATTCAAGGCTACCTGTTACAGTTTATGTGTTTACATGTTACATATAAACCTATTCAGCTGATTACATATTTTTAAATGACTTAAGAATGCAAATGAAAAATAAAGCTTAGTGTCTTAAGTAAATAAGCAATTAGAACTTGGAATGTTATAAACTAGACTAGATGGTCATGGCCATGACATAAAGCTGAATGTACTGTAGCTGAATTAAATATTAGGTACTTTTTTACACATCAAAGGGAAAAGTAAGTTCTATTTCGTTTCACAGTCTTTAGTTTTTAATGTAAAATTTTGAAACCTGTAAGAGTCTGTATGCCAAAATAAGATATACAGAACTTTAAATTTCATGGAAGTGTTATGAAATCACCTTGAAAGACAAGGAAAATGTCTATAATCTGGGCATTTATATGGCACAGGTGGGGAATTTAGAAGGATATTTTTGATGGTGCTTACTAACGAAAGGTGTAGACATAACAGGAAAACAACTCCATTAAATAGTTCCTATTTTCATTTTGGAAATGAAATTTAAAGAGTAATCAAATAAAATGTAAAAATAAAATTTTTGTATTTTTAAAGGATATTTTATGATTCAGAGCACATATCTAATACACTCCTATATGGCTCAAAGGTGACAATGTTAAAGAATAAGTCTATTTTTTTTCTACTTATAGTATAATTCTATATATATTTTAAGAACCCTTGCTTTCCAGAAAGGGACATGCATGCACATGACCATAGAAAAAAATGTGTGAGACAGTTTAGGGAACTCATACCTATGGGGGTCTGTAGGGCTTTGGCCACCCCTGCATACCCTTCTCTCTTAGTGCTAGGCTCTTGCCATGAGCTAGCCGGATCTTGTCAGTTGCAGTTCTGAAGTAAACAACTTGACCTTTATTGATTTGACTGCAGACTTCCTCAGTTTACATCAGATGTGTGTCATGTGGGCTGGATGTCTCCTGAGAACCTGAACTTTTAACCTCCTGAAAAGCCCCACCTCAGGGTATATAAGGCTTGTTGCCTCTCAATAAAGTCAGTCAGTCATTCTCCTTTCCTCCTACCTAGTGTGTGTGTGTCTGTGTCTCTGTCTTGTGTGTCATTCAATTCGCAGCTCTCCGCTGATCCAGACTCAGTCAGCAAACGTAGCCAGGACGCTACAGGGTTCTAGGTATTGAGCAACCCCAGATACCCTGAAGGGACTGCAGGTGTCTGGCCTGCTCTGCCTGATGTGATAACCTGGCCCCAGGAAGCCACTGTAGATATGAATCACCCCCCCCCCAGACCAGAACCAGGTTTTTGAGTTTCGTTTCCTCATTCCTGAACTTCCGCGTCAGCCCTACAACCTTCCTGCCTTTACCCCAAAGAACCCACCTTTAATTTTCCCGCCTTCTGTAATGGTCAGAAAGACCTCCCTATATAAACCCCTGCCTTGGCTTTAATAACCTAACTACCCACCTACATAGTTTCCTGGGAGCTCCTCCTCCCGCCGCACTCTGAGCCACCTGAGGACCTGTTCCATTGTCCTCCATTCTCTGGCATGGCTGGAGCACAACAGCTGTGCTGGAGATGGAGACAACACCCACACATACTCATTTTGAGGTTAAGGTTAGCACCCCCTGATGTGGATGAAAATATATTCTGACATTCCTTCAGTCAAAGGAGAAGGGAAGGGTGTGGGAGGGAAAGACTTTGAGCAATAGGGACTCAGGCCTATAATCATTGCTACAAAGTACATGCTATTTCTAGTTTGAATGATGACTGACAGGTTGACAGCCCCGATATTGCTGTGAAAAGTGGACGTACAAGGCTAAATTTCTCAATAAAATTTTTAATCAGTTGCCTTAGTAGAGATACCTGATTCTAACAGCAACAAATAACCAGCAACCAAAACTCTGCCTCGGGACAAAATAGAATTGTTTCTGACTTTAAAAATAAGTAAATAAATAAATAAAACCCAATGTCAATAAAGATCCTCTACATGAGTCTTTATAAGGGCTTTATGTATAACTGCCAAAATGTGGAACACAATGAAGATGTCTTGCATTATCGAATGGATAAACACACTGTGGTGCATCCAAACACTTGGGCATTAGCCCGCGCTAATAATAAAACTATCGAACCATAAAGACTTGTGAAAAAGCAGAAATACATATTACTACATGAAATAAACTCAAATGAAAACATCTTTTAGGATTCAACCTACATGATATTCTGGAAAACATAAAATCATAGAGAAAGTAAGAAGACCGTTGATTGCTGTAAGTTAAAAGAAAACGGAGGGAGAGTCAGCACTGCACAGGTCGATGGCAGTGACGGTAAGCGATGTACAAGGGTGAACCTCCTCACCTTCCAAACCCGAATCTTCCTGTCAAATAGCATCTGTGCCCAAGACAATACTAATGCATCTCTCAACCCTCACCAGTGAAGCTTCTTCATGCAACAGAGGGTGATTAACACAGAAAGACACAACTAGCCAAAGTGTAGCGAGTAAGAGACTACATGTAGAGTGTGTGTCCCTGGATTGGACTCCTATATTAAACCTCACCCACCCAGGGTTCAGGGGTCATTGTGGAAGCGAGGGGGGGATTATAAGAGCCAGGGATGATGCATGACCGAAAGGAAACAGACTCTTCTAGGTTTCTGGGACCTTGCTCATATGACCTTATAGCAGTGGTGACAGTGTGCATAAGACCCTTGCAAACTCAATCAGACAGAAACAGCATAGAGCTAGGGAAATGGGCAGGACGCCCCAGCCTTAGCAGAGGAGCTACTGGAAGCTTATCTCTGCTGGGTGAGGGAGAGTTCATCTTTAAAGGAGACACCTTACATAGGCTGAACAGGCTCCAGTGGATGAATTCACACAGAGGGACTTCTGGGGTCATAAACTTGACTCAATATGCCATCACATCTATGATAGAATGCATGATACCTGGTGGGTAGGCTTTGTGGGGACTGCAGATAGAGGAAGGGTTTTAAATACAATTAAGATGTATGAAATGCACAAAAATTACATAGATAGATAGATGATAGAACAGAATCAGTACCTAATAATAACTAAGAAATTGCCACAAATCAAGAGCAACAATGGGCATTTGGACTTTGAGGGCCTTGACAACAGCAGGAGAAGACAATGTGACACATCCTCTACTACTGCACAATGAGCTCCTTCACCTCTGACCATGCTCCACATTCCTCTGGCCCCTGGGCCTTTGCACATGTGTTTCACTGGGTGGAATGCACACATTTCTGTGCTACTGTGTGGAAGCTGCTGTGCAGCAGAGCCTCAGCTGAGGTGGTCCTCTGACACCTCAACTTCTCTAGGACAAAATGAATGCATGCTATACAGTCTCTGAGAAAGAAAGAGAGAGAGGAAGGAAGGAAGGAAGGGAGGGAGGGAGGGAGGGAGGGAGGGAGGGAGGGAGGGAGGGAGGGAGGGAGGGAGGGAGAAAGAAAATTATATAAATCAAGGGCTCAGAGAACAGAGAACTCAGGGATAGTTTGATGCAAGATGAAAGAAAAAATTCCAGAGTAAAAATTATTGCCATTTTGAAGACAAATATCTCAGGAAACACAAAATATTTTTAAAAAGCAAAGGACAGTGTATCAAAATAAATATGAATAAAAGTATCTGACTTATGGAATTAAATGGAATAGGATTAAATTTTTGCCTTTCAAGGTTAACATTATTTTTAGAATATAAAACACTTACAATACAAAATATTTTGTATGAGAGTTATGTTTTAAGTGTAATTGTCTGAAAATTTTTAGAATCAACTTACCATAAAATGTAAAAATCCATCGTATTTAAAGGATATTGCATGTATTCTCAAGCAGGGGTTTGACTCATTGGATAAAACACTTGATGCAAGAGTTTGAACCTTCAGAGCCCAGGACATGTAGAATGCCACAGTGTACACAAGTAATTCCAGCATCACGACAAGAACTTGGGTCTCAGAGACCAGAGACAGCTGGTCAGCTAGCCTGCACAGCACAAAAAGCTGGAAGACAAGAATCCACATCTAAGAATGCCCTTGCCTAGGAAAATGGGATAAAGCCTTTCATTTGCTGTTTGTCTAGACAAGTCTGTTGGTGCTTGATCTTTTCCCAACCCCTCCTAGCAGTAGTCAGAAAGGAGTGTCAGTCCCGAGACCTGGCCTGACCATAACCCACAGAATGTTCTAAACTGGGAGGGACATGTGCAAATAGTGAACTGCCTGGCCTGCTTTTGCTAGAAATGTGCTCACAGGAAACTTTGTGAAATACTTGATTCTTATTTCATATTGTAAACCCACGAAAATGCTTAATTCTTATTCGATGTTTCTATTGTAAACAGTCACTGCTGCAGAGACCCTATAAAAACTTCTTTCTGAGCATGGTTGGAGTGTACTTACTCCGGAGTTAAGTGGCCTGGTTGGTCAAATTAAAATACCTTGCTATTTCATCCACGTGGTGTTTGGCCAGAATGCTCTGGCAACCTCAGAACTCACAGTAGTTAAAATAACCAGTGTTATACAAAGCATCCTAACTTGCTCAGTTTCATTGCTTTCAAAAAAACCCTGGATCAGTATAAAGCTTGGATTACATTAAATATTCAAATAATTTTACAGTTTTTACAGAAATCTAATACAGTGCACATTTTATTTTGCTCCCATACATGTGATATGGTACAGTGCTTAAGTCTTATATTAATCTAAGACTCAAATGGAAATATTTCTGACTTTCAGAAAAGAGTGATGCCCACTTGGATGCAGTTTTCAATCATGTTATGGATTATTAGGCTTGAAAATCATCTTCACAAAAACTGAGATAATTCCTCAGTCAAGGTAATTGTAAGGTTCTGTGTTCGAGAGACGCAGCAGACAAGAGAGACCAGAGACTCCGCTAGAAGCTAACAGGACCCAGTTTATTAAGAGAAGACCAGATGAGACTAGCTTCTCCGCACTTGGGAGATGGGACAGACTATCCCCTTCATATTGGGGCTGGGGCTCTGGGGAACCCAGCTGGTGTGCCTGGCTCCAGATGGGGATGGAGGAGCTCCTTCAGGAAGAGTGCAAGAGGCTAACTCCCCAGGAGAGTGAGTTCAGCCCCCAAAACCTAAAAAGCCTCAAAAGCCTCAGCCACTTCCTAGCTTTTAATGGGAGGGGATTGGGATTGCCATGACATCTGATTGATGTTTAAGGTAGACTTCTGGCCAGGAAGCAGTACTTTTTTACAGCTGTTTGTGAATCCTGGGTTGGGAATCTTATCTATTCAAAACGTCATTTCTTTTCTCAGATCTTTCAGATCTCAATGGCCCCTGAGAGTCTGGGTTGGAACTGCTGGAGGGAGGGGTTGGAGGTTCCAGTCACACCTAACAGTAATCAATAATGCACTCCATCACTAGAAATATTTTCATAAGCATTTCTGTGTTGGATTGCCTGCTTTATGTCCTCACAGAGAAGAGCAATCATCAACAGATTTTGCCTTTATTGCCGTCTTTCACCAGCACCAAGGACCATAAATTACCTTTGTTAAGAAAACCATCATCCTCAGAAGTTTGAAACTTCTACATGCTGTGAAGAATGAGGTTTCCAGGAAGTTGAGGTGTGTGGTGACTGCCTTGGCACATGGAATAAATTTCACTGTCAGCAGAACTTTGTACTTGTGTGCAACTTTTAGATTGTGTAAATCTAAGAGTCACCAATGGAAATATGTAACTTAATATTTTCTTAATTCAGGGAAAAAAATCATTCTCTGAAGTTTGGGTGTTGTAGGACAGAAAAGAAGACACCAGGAGATGCAGGAAGCAGTCTGATTCAGGCTGCAGTCCGGTCCAGCAGGCTCAAGTTGTGAAATCTGGACCCTGGAAGGAAGCATTATCTTGTTATACTTTAGGCAGTGAGTTACAATGAAAAGGAAGCTTACATATTGACTGGCTATTGCAGTCTGAAAATATGTTGATGATTGCTCTTCCTGAGAGGACACAGAACAGGCAAGCAGAAATGCTAATCAGAATATTTCCAGTGATGGAAGATATTATCAATTATCTGAATTAAGGAATTATCTCAGTTTTTATGAAAATGATTTTCAAGCCTAATAATTCATAACATGATTGAAAATTGCACCTTAGTAGGTACCTTTTTTTCCTGAAAGTTAGAATTATTTCTATTATATTTCAAACTATATTTGAATATTAGTTACCATAATGTAATATTTGGTTCTGAGACCCAGCAGTAAAGGACAAGAGACTCTGCAGGAGAGTTAACTGGACCAATTTATTAATAAGGGCATGGGCTAGCTTCCCCAGATCTGGAAATGAGGAAGCTAGCCCAGGGTTAGCCTCCCCATGGAGATGAAGAGACTAACCCACTCATGTTGGGGGACCAGGCTGGGGGACCTGGTTGGCATTCCCTGGGCTCAAGAAATGAAGCAGCCAGCCTGAATTAACTTCTCCAGATGAGGATGAGAAATCTAGCTAAAGCCTAACTGGTCACTAGGCCTTTTATAGAGAGGGGATTCCCGTAACACCTGAATGATGGGCAGAGGACATAGTTAATACCCGGTATCAGAAAATTTGTCTTGTTAGGAAGCTGCAAGTCAGTCCCTTTTCCCAGATGCTTGTGAATTCTGGAAGTTTAACTGGAGTAGCCAAGATTCCTGACAGTCCTGAGTCCTGGAACTGCTTGGGAGGGGGGATTTCCTTTCAGTCACACCTTACACATAAGATTTATGTTAAGCCAATTATATAAATTTAGAAAAAAAGTGTTTAAAGAAATCCTCTGTCTGAAAATCATCACAAAAGTCTCTATCAGAGACAAGCAGAATTGAAGAAGTTTCATCAGGATGGAAGGTCAGTGGTTCTATTAGCTGTGCTATGATTCTAACCACAAACATGTCAGCTGAGATTTACTGACAGAGACAGAGGGAGAAAAGAAGGATTTTAACCCATATTTTCCTTAAATATTCAACTTAGCTACATCAGAGAAAATAAGAGGAATCTCATTTCATATTAAATACATTTCATCAATCTCTGCATTGTTTTACTTTATAATTGCTCTTATTAAAAGATTTTTTTAAATTAAGAGCACTCTACAGAACTTGAAGAGTTTTCTGTCTTTTTTTACATATTTAAAGAAATGGACCAGGAAATATTGTGCAATTATGTTTTTCTGAATATCCTATTCTGTGCTTTAGAAACTATTTTATATTTTAATGTTTAGTTTTCTTTTTATAAGATTTTTATTATACAGATGTCCTTTCATATACATAATTCCATAAAGTATCACACAATTTCTATTATTTATATTGCTCCCCCACAGATTTCCACTGTAAAATATGTAGTTGCACTTGTTGAAGAGTCTTTGGCCAGCTCATAATGTCCATTATGAATGAAGGTGGCAGGCTGCTTAGTCAAGCATGAGGGTAAACCAATGACATGAGAAAAGGAAGAAGCCAGGAGTAGAAAAGAGAAGAGTAAACGGCAGTTGTGACCACAGGAGCTCACAGTGCTCCTCCTGGCATGCATAGTGGATGGGTCACGCATGATGAGGGCTGGGGTTCTGGGCACTGGTCTCCTGCTTGCTCAAGTTTGTTGTGAATTGGTAGACCTGGCAGTTCAGCATTTACAACACACCCAGAATGACCACCTAGGTAAGAGCCCTATTTACTAGGCACCACTTAAAAGAACAGTCTCTTCAGCTCCTTCTTTCTCTTTACATTTCTGCTTTCTTTCCCTTTTCCTGACTCCTGCAGTTACATCATATATATAGTTATGAACATGGCAAACAGCCCCAGAAAACTAACTGAGATAGACTAAACAGTCTCTAGGGTGCCTGTTGAGAACCCCCATGCACACCTTTCCAGGTTCACTGGTTAATCATTTGCTCATAGAACCATCCCTATAGAGGCAGTTTCAGCTTGAGTTATGCAAAATAGATGGACAGAATACCTAGTATGTTAATGAGGTAGTGAGGTTTTCTTCCTGCAGTCTCACTTTCTAGGGCTCTGTTCTCTAATTCTTGGCCCAGAGAGTGTAGTCACTGGTCCAGTTCAATAAATTTGGCTGATTTGGAACATCTGAAGTCTGACTGTTACTTCCCAGGGATCTTAGTGCCATAACACTTGGAGGTCCAACTGAGATCCTGGGAGGAAGAGAGACCCCAGTCTCAGAGAAAGTACCCAGGGTCTGTCTGGATTCAGGTGGGACTCCTAAGGCCCACAGGAGCCCAATGGCCTTGGCCCTTTTTACAGAATTGCATATTATAAAACAAGTTCTAAAACGAAAGTAAGATCAGATCAAGAGTCAAAAAGAGCCTCTGGGGGTACTTTGATGAGTTTTCTGGGGTCTGGACATTTAGAAAGACAGATGCTCAGATGCGATCCTTTGATCTGGTCATCCTCTTCCCCTCTGGTTTCTGGTTCTGGTGTGTGATTGGATGTGGCCATTGTTTGTGTGTCCCAATCTTTTGTGTCTTGTCCTTTGTTTTGGGAACTGTTTTCTTTAGGTGTGCCTGTAATTACTAATGTAAACATGAGAGGAGAACCTATTCCACTAAAACCTTACTTGTTGTATACATTGAGATATTCCCTGGAAAGAATCCATGAAAAAGTAAAATATGGAGTAAAACCAAGTGGCTGCCAGTCAGTCACATGTCTGACCTCCAAGCAGGTTCTAAGCTTTAAACTTTTATCTAGCTTGCTATCTGGCCTGAGGGCACTTTAGAATATAAATACCTTGCTTCTTGGAGGAAAAAAAAATTTTTAAAGTCATTCTTTCCTGGGGCTCTTTTTCTAAACCATATTTCTCTTTGGGTGGGCGGGCAGTCAAAGGGGAATTTGGACCTCAGTCACAGTTGTGCACCAAGCAAACAGTGCTTAGAGAATGTGGGCCCAAGACAGCTGTTTTTCTAAATAGAGCAAAGCATTTTAAATTTTATTGAACAATGTGAGTCTCACACCACACCTGGGTGAGATGTGTGCTCTCAGAGCAACAGCCCAAGGATGTATGTAAGGTTCATAGCTTCCCAATTTTCTGCTGCCTTTTCAAGTTACCTTTTCAGCAACAGATTGTACCTAGGAATAAAGAGATCCTGCAGACACTGCTTCACATTCACTACAGCAATGGCCAGTAAAATGTATGAACTCCCTTGCTTGGTTTGAGACAATGAATTCTTTTCTTTACTTTCTTATCTGGGGCCTGCTTATCTGAAGGAACTTTCTACTGTTATATCTGTATGCATCATTTAACTGGCTGCTTTCTAGAAGTAAAAAGGGGCTTCTATTCACATGTAATCTGTGAGATATATGAGTAACATAGGGCTTGTCTTCTGGTGGGGGCTGGGCTCAGTTTTATCATGGGACTCATTTCATCAATTATCATTTATCATTTCCATAGTGGCTGGTGCCCTCACCAAGAGAGAGGTAACCATGCGATCTGATCTCCATCTTTGGTGATGACATCATAAATATGGGGACAGTCACATGCCTCGCTGCCATCAGAGTAACATTTTCAAAGTGGCAGTGACCCATGTGACCTTGCTGCCATCTTAATCCAACCATGTGGCATAATTCAAAATGGCAACATCCAGGTATTTACCGGTACTACTGAACTCTAGGGAATAATGATAACCTGGAAATTCCCTGGACTGCAGGCACTTAATCACATGTCCTAATAATTTTGCAATTTATTTTTTGTTTTGTTTTCATCTTGGATTCTTGATGATATTATAGGAAACCAAGATATTCTAACATAGTCTTTTATAACAAGGTTAATGCATTTTTTTTTGGCAGACTAGGAAAGCAATACCAGGCATCCATGATGATAGTTTAAGTTTTGACACTATTTTGGCCTGTTTCTAAAGGGAATTACTTTGTATTTAAGTTTTCAGTATGGTATATTTACTGGTTTTTAAAATGACTGTTTAAAGTTTTTACACTGTTTTATTATTTACTGGTTTTTACAGGTAACTATTTTGGGTTCTGACATTGTTTGTGTGACTATTTACCTATTATTAAGGACAATTATTTTGGATTTTAGCATCTCATATGGTATATTGGCTGATTTCTAAAAGTGGCTATTGTGAAATCTTACATTGTTTTACATAACATATTTGTCAGTTTCTAAAGGGAGCCTAAATTTTTCTAGTCATGGGCCTCCAAAATTAGACAGGTGCAAAGCTAGCTGACACTGTTATGATTACACCTGGGAAGCTCATGTGAATTTTAAGTGCTCCAGGGCCAAACCTTACAAAAGACAAGCTGCTAACAGGACATAACTACTTACAATAGCGGGAGGTAAAGAGGAATAGTCAGCTTTCATGGGAGGCTTGAGATGCACCTTTCACTGGTCTTAATTCCTTTCAGCATTATGATTCCAAACCTGTTTTTCTCTGGAATGTGATGTTTCCCTCTCTGGTACTCAGTTGCTTCAAGTTTGCTTTTGCTCCTACCCTTCGTGCCTTTGCTTTTCACTTTCTAGTTACAATGCCCAGGACAGACTAAAGAGAAAGAACATTCTCACATCAACTCTTTCCACATTTTTTCAGGAACCAATGTTTTCTGTGTTCCTGGTCTCCAGATTATGGGCACTTAATTAAAAATTACATATGGTAGATTGTAATACAGTTTTTCTAATCCAGACAGACTGAAAGCCCTCTTTAAAAGAAATCACCAAGAGAGTTAATAGTCTTAGCTCTTATCTAATTTTAAAAAATTAAAATATAGATGGACAAGTTGCAACTTTTAGGAAAAAGGGTCAGAGGGAACATTTAAAGTCGATATTAAGATTCAGCCCACAAGAGATCCAGATCAGAAGACCTTCCTTAACTTGTATAATTTTTAGCCCTAATGTGTATTATGAAAAATATAAAAGAGGGAGGGTACTTATTAAATCTTTCGGGTTGTCACCATTAGTAGACACAAGCTTACTGATTGTGGATATAAGCTGCTATTATGCCTCTGGTCACATCAAGTATAGTCAGAGAGGATCTCAGGTTTAACATTGGTAAAGGCAAAACTTCTGTCAGCCTGGTCCTGCTTGATCATTGGTCCCTACTGCCAAATACCCATGTCTTCATTAAGTTTAAAAATATCAGCTGAGGTATCTTCCTAATATCTAATGTTCTGTCCGTTGTCAATCAATCCTTGTTCCCAATAAAGTAATCAGCAGATGAGAAGATTCCCATGCCCAGGCAAATGTATGCAGGTTATAAGAAGGATAGATAGATAGATGTTTTCATTCCTGCTAATAGTCACTGGACTCAACAGCTCTCCTGTCCAATGTAAACACTGAGTTAAATTCTAAAGAGAAACAAATGCCTTTTTGTGTAAATCATATTGATAAATTGCCACATGCTGTTTGAGCTCATTCATTGGCCTTCCCACTTCAGACTCAAGCCTGTTATCACAAAATCTTCTTCAAGACTCTTGTCCAAGTTCAGGCTGCCCCTCTGACTCTGTTGCAAGGAAAAAGGAGACCAACAAAGGAGCCTAAGAGTAAAGACACTGTTGTAAAACTAAGGGATAAACATATTATTGTTATTCATCATATGGGATAAAATGTCTAAAGCAAAAGTCACTAATGGGATTCTCTATTTTGTCATAACAATGAGGAAATAAACTAACACAGACTAATGCAAATGTATAGTAAAGAATCAACAGGATAGATTTTTTTTTTTTTTAAAAAAAGGACATTTTATAGTACATGGAAAAGATAGAGAGCACCCTCGCCTGAAATTCCTCAGTCAGTGATTGTGCTGGAGTTTGTGAACTTTGATTTGATAATATATTGCTATGTATCAGTTGATTCTCTCTACCTAGTGTTCATAGTCCTTCAAGACCTAAAGTAAGGTTTTGGTTCACTACTCTCTGAACTTCATGAAGTAAAAATGATTTTAATGGTTTTTCTATTTTCTAAAAGGTGTATACATGTCATATTAATTCATTACATTATCTTATGTGTGTAATTTGCATTTCTTGATCTTTAAGTAACATGCTGCTGCAAAGCACTCTTCTGAGCCAAATAACTTCCATCTTCAAGACTTCAGTAGTGCCTACTTGTAAACGATCTTCACAACTGGGTTTGTTGACTGTTGTGTTCCTTCATTAAAGGAGGGGTAAACAGGGGTCATTGGACCTTCACCTGAGTATACAGCTACTCTTCCCAGCCAGCTGTATGGAATTCTGCCCCAATCACAAATGGTCTCCAGGATCTGGTAAGGAAATCTAGAGAAGAGAGGAGTTGACTTGTGAGGTTATAGAAAAGTCAATATCTATGCTGGATAATGCCTTTTGAGTGCAACTACTCTTAGATCACACAAATACCTGTTAGTAACACTTCACCCATCCCTATGAATAGAGTCATTGATTCCTCTGGGTGAACTTTAATCAAATACAGGTTTGAAACTAGAATCTTAGAAAGGGGATAGGTGTTGTGTAGTACTCCCAGGAAGATAATTCTTACAACAGATGTAGTGTTATTATTTCTCATGGTATAAAGAAAGAAAATAAGAAGGTGAAAAAAGAAGGAAAATATTTTATTAAGAAGGATTTAGGTATGAATATAAATATTTACAGAATAGAAAAGAAAAAAAAGTGAGAAAGTTTAGGCAAGTGATTAAAATTTTGAGTCAATATGTTATGGTGTATGAAAGATGAGACAATTATGTATAGATGATCATAAAATTTCTAAGGTAATAGTTCAGTCAAATTATTTAAGTAACAAAATATATGTATAGTCACAATTTATTCAAGAATGTTTGGTTTTTGCCTAAGCTTTGTCTACATAACACTTAGTAATTAAAAGTACCAGATTGGTGGAACTAACCTTCTTGGGTGATAGCAACCATATTTATAGGTCTTTACTAATCTGGTCAGAAGGACTTGAAAAGACAGTTTTTTGTCTCTTGTCCTCCAAGGTCAACTAAGTCCCGAGGGTCTATGGTGCATCTCTTGCAATGTCCTGTACCTGTGGTGAGCTACCTGTCTTCTTTTTCAGGGATGACATGGAAAACCCATGAGATGGATGCAAACCAGTGTCCAGACTGCAAAGTTGAGGATCAGGACAGGAAAATGTTTCTTCTGTTTTCTAAGTGAAGCTACAGTGCAGTAGGACCTTCTGACTTCCATATAGATGGAATTGATAAAAGAAAGGCCCGGAGAGCCACAGGTTCCTCCAAAGTCTAAGAGTAAGAGTAAATTGGTTTATTTGGGCAAACTGAATGGTCTTAAACACCCAACAGGAAGGTATAACCAAAAATTGAAGTGATTCTGATGCTTCTTTAAGAATACAAGGGATTATATTTCCCAGACATTAGTTTTAAGTTCATATGAGATGTTACTTGCACAATTTCTCACTAATGATTTTATTATTATTAGCAAGAAAATGCTGTTGAAATGGAAAACTTTAATCTTGGCCTAATCTGACACTGCAGTGCATACCTGCTGCCAAGAAAGACAAGTCCACTGTTGTTCTAACCTAAAAGTTAAATAATGACTAATTTCTTTTCTCTCCCTATCTAGAAGTCATTTGGGAGGGAACATACACTAATTCCAGCCACTCCAACATCTATCAAAGTGCCTGAAAACAAATCCTGACTTCATCACTCCCAAGTCCAGCTTGAGGGCTAAAACAAGGAGGAACACAATAAATGGATGCTTTTGGAAGTCCTAAGCAAGAAATTCTAATGGACTTTGACTTGGACGTTGGGAATTTTCCCTGTTCTGACTTTCCTGGTTCCCTGTCTAGAATGTATAATACTAACTACTCTTTCTATTTTAGCATCTCCCAGACATCAGTCAAGGACTTTTGATTTCCCTACAGCTAACAGTTAGGGAATTTGGGAGTCTTTTAGATAGACTCAGTGAAGAAGTGTCCCAATGGCCACAACCTGAGCCCCTATTCAGTATAGAAGAAGCAAGAGCAGTCAGGACCCCACTTCCCTATTGGAAATTAGGGTGACCTCTTCAGAGGCTGATATTATAAAATGGGAGGTATATATTGGCTGGACAGTTTAGGGTAAAAAGACTCCAATGAACCAAAGAAAAAAGTAGCCAGTTTTTCTTTCTTTCTTTCTTTCTTTCTTTCTTTCTTTCTTTCTTTCTTTCTTTCTGCTAAAACCTAAAATATTCTTGTGCCTGTTAACAGCCTACTCTATGCCAAAGACCCAAAGTGCCAAAAGTATTTGGATCTAATTCCTAAATGATTTTTAGGGTTACCTCTTCAGAGGGGGAATGTTAAAGTGGCAAATAGCCCCAGAAAACTAACTGGGATAGACTAAATAATCTCTGTTGAGAAAGCCCACCTTTCCAGTTTCACTGGTCAATCATTTGCTGTTTGGACCACCCCTAGGGAGGCAGGTTCACCTTAAGTTATGCTAAATAGGTGGGTGGAATGTCTAGTATGTTCATGAGGTAGTCAGGTTTTGCTGCCTGCAATCTCACCTTCCAATCCTCTGTTCTCTAATTCTGGGCCCAGAGTATGCAATCATTGGTCCATTTAAATAAATTTGGCTGATTAAGAACATCTTGAATATAAGTGGTCCTTACCAGGGACCTTAGCACCACAGCATACTTACATAAAAGGATTTAGTGCTATGATCTACAAATGAAGGAAAACATAAGGTGTTTGTTTTTCTGACTCTGAATTACTTAATTTAGTATAAGTTTCCAGTTCCATCCATTATGGAGTTTTACAGGCTCCTGGGACCTTGTTCATATGAACCTACAGCAATGGTGTCAGCATGTAAAAGACCCAGGCAAACTGAAGCAGACAAAGACAGCACAGAACTGGTGAAACAGCAGCAGGCCCCAGCCTCATCAGAACTCTTGGCAGCTGATTACTGCTGAGTGAGGGACAGCTGATCTTTGTTGAGGGAGAGACTCTGGATAGGCTGACCCAACCCCACTGAATAAACTGTAGAGGGACATCTGGGCACACTAACTTGACTCAGTAGGCCTTAACATTTATGACAGAATGCATGAACTCTGGTGGGGCGGGCGCTGGGGGTTCCAGATGGAGGAGGGGTTATTATAAAGATGACAAAGATGTTTTGTATGAAATGCACAAAATTCGATTTAAAATATATGTCAACATAAAATAAAGTAATTTGTTTAAAGAAAAGTACAGTCATCATCTCTTTTGCTTTTATTTTCTAAGAGCTCTGCAGAGAAACAAAAGTTGCTTTTTTTCCAGAGCGCTTATCTTATTTCTTTGTCTGTCACAGCTCCTCCTCTATTACCGGGAACAGCTTTCCCCATGGTTCTCCACATTCTAACTTTCTCTCCGAACTTCCTACTACCAGATAATGCACCCAGTCATTCCACAAGTCCCTATTTCTCAGTCTAAGCCCCACTGAATTCAGCAAATGGGAGAAAGTAAGTGAATTTCTACAATTAAGAATGTTTTGTATCATATCCTGCATAAGTGTTTCCAGCTGCGCACTTCACGAGTTCTGCAAGTGCGCATTTTAACTCTGCTTTTGTGCTTTGTATGAATTAAATGAGATTGCAGTGGAAACACAGAAACAATGAAGGGAGCACACATTATTTCCCACGCAATCCAAACCGATTGTTTTTGTTATTTCTCTATATCTTCTATTATTAAGAAGAGTAGCTGGGAAGGTGCGTGATAAAAGCAACACAGATTCTTTAGATCACATTCATCTTCAAAGAAGCAATGTGTAGGAAGCCATCTTACAGGTCTCCTCAGACATCACAATTGCATCATTACATGACACTGCCCTTCATAATTCATATTTCTAATTATTAGTACTTTTATAAATAAAAAAAATTGGTCAGTCATCAAGCTGGACTAGGATGGAATAACTTTTCCTACCTGTTGTGTGCCATCTCTGGATTGAACAGACGTCTGCTCACATCTGTCTGGGTGAAGCCACATGGTACTTAAGGCCTGAACAGGACAGCAGTGATGAGGATGGGCTTGAGAAGGGCAGTTGTGCTGCCCCTGCTGTGTGTGATAAGACACAGCACTAGAGCTAAGCTATGTGAAGGTGGTGCTTCCACAGAGGCAGTGCTGACCTGGCATCTCCCAGTGACATGGCAGCAGGCCTTCCTACTGCAGTAGCCACTGCATTTCCCTGCTATGGGTGACAGACATGAAGCTGAGGGTGATCCCTCTACCCCTAGGGAACGTCGGGGTAGGAAGTCTGCAGGGAAATTCCCACTGAGGCCATCCTCTGTGTTTTATGGGGCGGAATGCTTACTTGATAAGAAAGCAGTATGTATGGAACAGAGTTTCCAGGAAGTTGCAGTGCAAGTTGCATTGCACCTGCTGCGCAGGTAAAACATGTGACTTAGACTTGACCGTCAGCCTGGAAAAGATTCAGGTTATCCACATTGGTGCTGTTGAGGAATGAGATCTCAGGGATGGAAACCCTAAAGGGATACTCAAGGTTTTCAGTAAAGACCATGCAGGGTGCCTGGAAGCCTCACAATAAATTCCTTACTAAAGTGCAGAGTGTCTGTGCTTAGGTGGGTACTGAGGAAAGGCTACCTTGGATTTGGACATTCCACCTCCCAGGCTGCAGAGTGGCACATCAGGTAGTGTCCCAGGCTGGGATGGTGGGATGGATGATGGAAAGTGGCTGTGGGTTACCTATACATAGTGCTTCCCAGGTGTACCAACGTTACTGTCTTGAGGGATAAAGCGATGCAGGGAATGGGGTGTTCTCATGCTCTATGGGACTTTGCTGATATCTATTTTTTAAGTATCCTCTTAGTTGCTGAGTCCCAGGACAAATGAGCACTTCTTTGGAATGGACTGCTATAAGCCTTCTAAAATCTTGCCTACTATTTATAAAAATATCTTTCATTATATCAGGATTACCTCTGAGTGTCTTAACATTTAGGGAAGTTTTTAAAAGCTGCGTAAGCAAACTTGAAGTAATGAGAATAGGAAATCAGTTTGTAAAAAGTGGAAAAGACAGACAGAGCTGTCAAGTTCTTGGGAGTCTTTTAATTGGACAACAACAAATGGTCCCTGAGAAGGTGATTGAGAAAATTCTACAACAGCCTATAAATCTAAAAACAGCAGTGTAGGAGTTTCAGTAAAGAAGGGATCTTCTACTAGTGAAAAAAAAAAAAAAACACTCCCCAAAGCTATAAGGTTATTTAATAAAATCCCAGAAGTGGGCTTCCTGCCTATGATGGGTGATCTTCACAGATAACTTGACTAGATTTTGGATCACCTAGAAGATACACCTCTTAGCATATCTGTGAGAACATTTCCGGAGCAGTTTTGATGAAGAAAACTAAAATTAAGTGGGAAAAACCTAGAACTGGTTGAGAAATAGCCCCTTGCTTACCTAAAGAAACAGCTGCCTGTTTAACCTCTGCATCTGATTCTGTAAATACGCTTCCTCCCTGAAGCTCTGGCTTATGGTCTCTTCTCAAAGGGGCCTGCAGTCTCCTTCAAGCCCTGTGCCTGGCCTGCAGTCACACAGACAGATCATAATCTCTTATCATATAGCCTAGAAGACCCCTGTGACCCCTGTGACTGACCTACAAACGCACAGGCATGAATTCAAACCACAGATGACATGATGGGTCTGGAATGACACTGGATTGTCTACAGCTACTGTGAGAAACTGGGGCCTGGTGCTCAGGCTTTGGAGGTTACTCCTCTGATACTAACTGATATAAAGTTCATGATTCCTCCACTCAGTTCCAGCTGCCTGATCTGAGAGTGATGATTCTACTACAGCTTAACTGAGGTTAGATAACACATAGGATGTGTGTGGTGATTCCTCCTCTCAGTTCCAGCTGCCTGATCTGAGAGTGATGATTCTACTACAGCTTAACTGAGGTTAGATAACACATAGGATGTGTGTGGTGATTCCTCCTCTCAGTTCCAGCTGCCTGATCTGAGAGTGATGATTCTACCACAGCTTAACTGAGGTTAGATAACACATAGAATGTGTGTGGCACTGTTACCTGGACAGAGTCCCTGGACTACATGAAGAAGAGAATGTGAATGCAGTGCCGATCTTGATCTTCCACTATGTTCTGACAGTAGACTCCGTGTGATCAGCGTTGATCTCAGCTGAAGGCACTTTTGTTGTAGCTTGTTTCCTGTCCTCTCAAACTGTGAGCCAAAGTAAACCCTTCTGTCCTTCCTTAAGCTGCTTTGTCAGGTATTTGTCACTTATGAGAAAAGTAACTAATACTTCCTCTGAGAAGTTGGGCAGGGAGGCATGGAGAGCAGGCACACAATGCAGGTTGTCACCTCTGCTGCAGGTCGGGTCGCACACCACAACTAGATGACACATAACTGTTCCTGAAGACAGCATACGCTTTGGTTAAAGGACATAAAGAAATCAAGCTGGGACTGAGCTGGAAACTCCCTCCTTGACGGATGACTTTCCTAGGATAGGAAGTGCTGTGGAGGATACTGGGAGAAATGACAGCCAATTGTTCTGGTCACCTATCCAGTAGACACGGCTTATTAATGCCATCAGCCTGCCAGGAAAGATGTGCTGCTGTACTATGGTGGCATGTCTTTTATGGATTGGTGCTAAAATTCCTTCAGGAGGATGTATGCATAACATCCACCTCTCCTCCTTTGGTCACAATGGCAAACCAAGGTTCAATGCTACCAGAATGTACTCTGGGTTACCAATGAATTTATTGGACTTACAGAGTGATGGATGAGGGGCTTCTTACAGGAGACTGGGTGCTCCTGTCTTAGACCTCACATGAAAATCTTCACCCAAGCATGGATAATGACTTCCCCAGAAGTGCACAAGATGGCAGGACGGACCATCCCTTAGTCTTCCCCATCCCATATAGTCTAGCCCTCGCCCAGACCATGTACAGTGAGGGTCAATTGCTCATTTGGGGTGTATTGGGTCATGTGGCTGGACTCTCTGGAGAGCGTCCTGTGACTCTCCCTGCCATGCTTTCCAGGTGGGCCATGAATAAATAGTCATTTAGCTGTGATGAACTTAGGCAAGTTGGTTCAACTAACCTCAGGAAGATGACTTCCGTCTGCAGAAGTTCTAGACAACATGGTGTAATAGACTGCCTTCCAACTGTATTTAAGGGCCGTGCCACAGAAGAAGTCAGAGGCCCTTGTTGGAAGGTCCTGCTAGTTTTGCTAACTGTATATGATTTGCCTGTCAGTTTGCCTGCTGAAATTTTGTATTTATGCCCACATATCATTGCTGTGGCTGGGTTTTGCCAAGAACTCTTCTTTTTCGGTGAGTGACAGTTACTTTGGAGACTCAAAAATGATGAAATTGCTGAGAATAAGTGTTGCTGTGCTACAGCAGCCTAGGTATCATCCTTATGCAGGAGAAAATGACCACACATCCATGACATTTCCTCAGAAGCTCTGGGAACATTGGGGAGCAGGGACTTGAAAGAATTTAAACGTTGAGGAAGGAATAGAGTGCTGTGTAGTGCTGTCTCTGGACACACGGCCTCTTAACGGGATCAGCTACCATTATCCATATTCCTGAGACCCTGATATATTCCCACCTCCTGTTCCTCCTCCAGCTGCAAGCAGTCCTTCCTCAGCTCCATGAGGTCTTGGGAGATGTTAGACACTCAGTATAAAAGAGGTTAGAGGTTCAGGGGCTGGACAGATCAATCAGTGGTTCAGAGCACCTGCTGCTTTTAAAGAGGAACTGGGTTTGGTTCCCAACACCCACATGGCGGCTAACAACTGTCTGAAACTCCAGTTCTGGGGGACCAACATCTTCTTCTGGCCTCTGTGGCCACTGTACGGCATGAGTGCACCTATGCAGGCAGAACATTCATGCACATAAAATAAAAACGAATAAATAAATAATCCTGAAGTCAAATCCAAGCTTTAATTTTGACCAAGTTCCATGCCAGCTAGGGCCATGGAGAGATCCCGTCTCAAAAACAACAACAACAAAAAAAATCAAAGCTTGAAGGTAAATTGAGAGAGGTAGCCTCACCTATGCGGCTTTGGAGAGGCCGTCCGTCCTGATAGTGTGGGGCACTTACTGGCTCAACAAGATGGGCTTGGATGGGATTGTTTCTTTGGTCTGCTGTTGGCACCCTATCTGGGGTGAATAAATATTTGCTCACCTCTCCCCAGGGTCTTTAGCACAATACCCACAATATCGGCACTAACAATTTTCCTCTATAGAAAAACTCCAGCATACTTTACAGACGATTCTCGATAGAGGAACCACTTGAAACTGGAAAACTGCAGCTCCCCAGACCCTTTCAAGGATAGCCCTGCGGAACAGGGCACAGATCTGCACACTGCTTCCATGAGAAATGCATATCGATACAAGTGTACTCAACACCGTGGCTCTGTGAAGCTCTTTGATGGATGCCACGGTAAGTAGAAGAAAGATGATCAGAAAGTCGTGACAAGGAGTTCTGGGGATGCAGGACACTGGGATCTGGTACTTTCTAGCTACTGCCACTGTTCAGAGGATTTAGGAATTAAATGGGCATAGTGGCAAGGGTGATGACCAAACAACACTGTAACTTTGAGTTCCTGAGACTTAATGGACATCTTCCAGAAAGCAGAGACCTATATCATGTCCCAGTAGGGCAGAACTTCCTGGGTGTGATCTGACAGCTATTTGTGCTGATTTTGAGTATATTGACTTGCACCTATCATAGAAAGAATTTCTTTCCTTTAGGAATAGGTAGTTATTGCACATGGATTTCTCTTCACCGTACTATGCTCTTCCATCACATAAGGGATTCCTTCTCATCGAGAAACTAAATTCATAGGAAATGTGACTGAGTACAGGCCATGCTCATGGAATTCACTGAGTCTCCTGTAGCGGGTCTGACAGAAAAGTGAATTGGCCTTTTGAAGATTCAGGTGCAGTGTTGAGTTGACGGGGCTGAGACAATATGCTCTAGAATGCTGCATGTGGTGTAATTTAACAGTGTCTAGCCAGATATACAGACATGATTTCCCAGAGCTGTGAAGCAAAACCGTTCATCTACCTTAGTTTTTCATGCTATTGCGTGCACAAGGAAAGGAGAGGCTTATTGACCCAGGAAGAGTGGTTGATCTAGTTGCCACGAAGAAATTCTACTGCTCCTCCACAGACAGGCAGCAAGAAAGAACCCAGAACTCAAGGGACTCTAGGCCAGCTCAAAATAATCAACGGAAAATCATAACCACCTGATTCAGGCAAGGCTGCTGAAGTGTTCGACACTGTGGAACAAATGTTTGGGGCAGCACCCACTACAAACCACAACCAGTCGAAGTGCTGGCTGAAAACGAAAGTCTATACAGCGTGTGACGATTGAATGTAATTTTCTCATTAGTAGCAAAATGTATAACTATATGTCTAAAAAATGAAGGCTCAAACTGACTTTTTTGTGGTATAAATGTTTGTTTGTGTGTGGATATGAACCAACTACATATTTACTGTAGCCCATCTCCTTATTATCCAGCATAGATATACTGATAAGAAATGACTCTGATGTGTCACCATGTAAGTCACAGGATATTAAAGGAGAAGCCAGGAATTCTTCTCAGGACTATTCGTGCTTTGCTAAGAAATGTGAGTTGGCGTTATATGCAGAAGAGCTGTACCATACACTGGATGTGGAGTTTGTTGTTGTCTATAGTTGAAAAGTAATTAAGGTTTAAAGAGATGTTTATTGCAGAAGTTGATAAAGGATAGACAGTGATGGTCAATTTTATGCGTCATCTTGGCTAGTCTGCAGTGTCCAGTTATTTAGCTGAATACTAATCTAAGTTTCACCGCAAGAGTGATTAAATCTACAGTTAACATTAAGTAAAGAGGTCCTTTAAATAACCTGTGTGGGGCTGATTAAGTCAGATGAAACATCTTAAGGCTTCCCTGGTGAGAAAGAAATTCTACCTGCAAACAATGCAAACAATAGCCTCGGCCTCCACCAGAGAGCTCTAGCGAGCCGTTCCTTGGCAGCCTATTCTCTCAGACTCTGGAGGGGCCTGGCAGTCTCCATCAACACAGAGATCGGCTCTTGGAAAATGCCTTCCAGTTAAGACCACCTTCAGATCCCTCCTCTCTACTCAAGCTTAACTAATAGCACTTTTTCCAAATGTCAGAAAACTCACACAATGTTTTTCCTATTACAAGTTTCATTAAAGTTCTCTTTTGATCTTTCTCTTTGTCATCTTTTCAACGGGCAGAACTTTTCTCATGGGTATAATTTTATATTTGTTTTCTAAAAATTGAGTATTACTAAATATAAACGAACTATCACAAAAGAAAAAAAATCAAACTAAAGAACAAAATTTATCAAGATCAAAATCTGTATTGAGAGCTATGGCTTTTGCAGGAACATAACATTTTTTTCAGTTAAAAAAACTTAAAATTAACAGAGTGGGCTTCTTTATAATTATAAACATCTGGGGGCTGGAGAGATGGATCAGCAGTTAAGAGCTCTTCCAGCACTCACGTGGCAGCTAACAACTGTCTGTCATTCCAGTTCCAGGGGAATCCAGTGCTTTCTTCTGACTCTGCAGGCATTGTATGACACAGGTGCACTTACAGTCATGCAGGCTGTACACTCATACACATAAAATTAAAAAAAATCTGTTCAATAGAGTGTTGTGGCACAGATCAGGCCGAACTCTGAGAGATGCAGGAAGCAGGTTTATTTAGGCTGCAGCCTGCTCCAGAGGACTTACGTCTCAAAGCGTGAACTGCAAAAAGAGGAAGAGCTCAATTTTTATACCTCAGGCAGTGCAGTCTCAAAATTAGGCAAATTATTATAAATTTTGAAAGAAAACAGATGTTAAGAAAAATCCTCTGTCTGAAAGTCATTGGAGAAGACAGACAGAACTGGGGATGCTTCACAGGACACAAGGCCAGGGGTTCTGCTAGCTGTGTTAGTGTTCGAACTACAAACCTGTCAGCTGAAATTTGCTGAGAGACAGAGGAAGAAAACAAGGATTAGAATCCATACTTTCCTTAAATATTCCATTTAGCTACATCAGGAGTATTATCAACAGGGTGGGAACTCATGGAATAAATTTGAAACTATTGACAGAAATCATACTGATGAAGAATTGTCCAGGAGTGCAGAGATGGCTCAGTCAGTAAAATGCTTGCCTCACAAGCATGAGGATCTGATTTCAAACCACAGCACCAGCATAAAAAGCCAGGTACAGTGGTGAACATATATAATCCCAGCACTGGGGGGAGGCACACAGGAAGATTCCCAGGGCCAAATGGCCAGCCAGTCTTGCCTAATTGGTGTGCTCCAGGTCAGTGGAAGAGTCTGTCCCAAAAGGTGGAAAAAAAAGAACCCAGGTGGTATCCAGAAGAGGTCCTCTGACTTCACCTGCACATACACGCATGCACGCACACCCTTATACAGGAACATGTAGCGCACACACACACACACACACACACACAAATACATAAATAAGTAAATAAATAAAATAAATAAAGAATTGTTTTTCAAAACATGTAAAGAAAATTAGATTTAAAAAATGAGAAAAGCAGCTGGGCATGGTAGCACATGCCTTTAATTACAGGACTCAGGAAGCAAAGGTGGATCTCTCTGAGATGGAGGCCAGCCTGATCTACATAATGAGTTCCAGGTCAGCTGGGCCTATAAGGAGACCCTGTATCGAAAAACAGTATAAGCAGAGAGTTGAACAGGTATCATATCTGAAAAGATGCACAGACAGCATGTCATGCCAGAAGCCATTAAGCATCAGGTCATATATTTCTTGCAAATCAAAATGAGACATAATTGCACATTATGCTGTCCAGAACCCGAAACTCCGACAACACTAAATGTTGAGAAAGATATGCAGCAAAAAGATCTCTAGTTCATTTCTGGTGAGAAGTGAAAACTGTATCAACACTTTAAAGATAGTTTGACTGTTGAACTAAACTTAAAACTTTTGGGGAGACAAGATCTTATACTATAGCTATAGCTGTACCAGAATAGTCTGTGTAGCCCAGGCTGGCCTTGCAGAAATGATAATCCTCATGCCTCAACCTTCCAATTGCTGGAAACATAGGCATGTTCCACCATACCTGAGTTATACATTCTTTTACCTTTAATATAGTAATGCATCCCTGGGTGTTTATGTACAAACATTAAACCTAGGTCTATACAACAACACGACCATTGATACTTATTACAGCTTTACTCATAACTGACAAAATGTGTGTCCTTCAGTAGGTGAATGGATAGCAAGCTGTGGTACATCAAGACACTGCGATATTATTCCGTGTTTAAAACAAAGTGAGCTATATTCATCCACGAAACCACCAGGAGGAAACTCAAATGCATCTTGGTTAGTGGAGTAAACTGAAGATACTGCATACTGTAGTATTTAAACTATGACGTTCTGGCAAAAACAAAACTTATATGCAGACAGAATAAGTGATCACCAGAGGTCATGGGGAAAAAAGACCTGTCACTCACATGGGAGGATCAAGTGAGGAGGGACGACAGACAGACAGCAGCACAGAGGGCAGCTTAGAGCTGTGGGACTGTTTGGTGCTCCACTGCAAGGGTGAACACACGTCATTATCCACTGTGGGAGTCCACAGGATACATGCATCCAGAGCACCCCAAGGTAGACTGTGGACCTTACATGGGCCCAGAATGTCACTGGAGGCTCCTCAAGAGCTCAGCTGAGGGACACTGAGCATGGGCAGGGTGCTGGGAAGACAAAAGGGGTTGAAGAGAAATCTGTTATGTTTTTTTAAAAATGTCCATTTTCAAAACAGAAAAGTTCCTTCAGACTTTGCCACCATAACTAAAATAAATTTTAACATTTTTTAAAAAGATGTAACCATTATTACATCAAAACAAGGAGGAAAGAAGAGATTTTGTGATATTCATAAAAATGTGTTGAGTTAAATGAGTTAGGGAAAATCCTAGCTCCCATAAATGCATACTAGATGAAATTTCACTATTAATTACTGGGACTTGTTATCATAAGACAATGAATTACTCTGCTTTGACAAACTTGATATCAAAAATAATTATAATATCCACTAGACAAATCATTTATAACTACACAATCACAGACTATGGCCAACTCAATAAAATAGTCTTCATTAAGAGTGCATTACATTGTGAATTGATTGTATATCAAACTCCACATTAGCATTACCGAGCTAACACAATGTGATGGTAGTACATGACACAATATTCTAAAATGCCAAAAAGATGTGAAAGAGAAATTCTACATTTACAATGCATCCATCCTACTTGTTGGAATTCTATTTCAGTATAAGTGAAAACAATGAATGGACCCACAATGTTGAGAGAATGTGGCTCTTACAACAAAATGAATTCTGGGTTGGATAAAAGAAGTATATTGAGTAACCTGGTTTTACAATCACAGGCTCAAACAACTGATTATTTCTTTAACAAAATAAGGGCCTCCTGGTAGCTAAGATGCCAGCACCAAGCGTCCACACTGCACATGTGAGACTGTGCACTGCAGCCTCCAGCCACGTATGAGTGAGAAAGTCTATTACTTTTGAGACCTTTCAAGTTTCACAATTTCCAAAGAAATCTATCACAAGGCACTGCATCACAGAACTCCAACTCACATGCATATTCCACTGATTTCATCTTTCATATTCCACTCCCAGTCCATGACTACGTTAGAGCTTATGAAACATTTCACAAAAGATTATGAAACATTTCAGCTATCTGATAACAATTTAATGTCACCACCTTCAAGAATATAATGCCACGTTTATCCAAGAAATACATATACCAGTGGACTGAGAATGAACAAATTCTGTCAGTGGCATGCAGACTCGTCCATCTTTCTAGAGAGAAACTTGTGTTTTAAAATCGCAGCAGGAAAAGAAACATTATTTTATTCCCTTCTTCAAACCCCAGTTAATTTTAATTTCTCTACCTATAACCTGGGTCAGTTGTGCTCAAAGATGAACACAGGGTGACCCGGTGAAGCAAGGTGAGGAAATCTATTAACTTCCTGCTTCAGTTATCACAGGCTACATTACCAGCTATCAAAACAGAGCTGGACAAAAGGCAATCCTTCATCTAGCTAATGAATGTGTAATTCAGACAGGTGCAGCAGGACAGCTTGTCTGTATGCCTAGACAGCATCCGCTGAGATGATGATGAACGATGGCTCGGGACGAGGGCCTTCAAAAGAGTCCACAGTCACAGACTTGTCAGCTGCACTCCGTCAGCTGGGGTGTCAGTACGAGTGTGTACACAGGGAGAGAAAGAAGAGAAGAGAGGGAGAAAGAAGGGAAGACAGGGGGAAGGAAGGAGAGGGAAAGGGGGCCGGAAGGGTCAAGAACACTCTAGGAGGAAGCTCTGTGGCCTTCTGAGTGACAGCTTGTATGGCTAAGGCAGTCACAAACTCCTGCAAGGTGTAACCAAAGAAGAAACGGATTTTTCCTTTCGATAAAGGTAACAAGCTTCTGGAAGACTGTTATTGTCATATCCACCTACAAAACCCGAACTTCAGTAACTTCCTTTGTAGTTATTTTTCTGAGGGACAAAGGGAACAGTAAAGATGGGGGTGGGCGGGGAGGTGAGGGAGAAGTGAGGCCAGGAGAACAAACCAACGCTTACCTGCTGAGCAATTTCTCCAGCCTAGGGCAGATACTTTCAAAATCCATTAATTTTGAGAGAGCTCTTTCTACCTATTGAAAGTTTCCAACATGCAGTAAGAAAGATTAATATCAAAACATTTTTGCCTAAAAATTAAAATGACAAAATTACAAAATTCCAGTGATAATGAGTACACCTGACAATTTCCAGTGACTAAAAATGCCACTATCATGTGCAATATTAAGCAACTGAGCGTTCATTCACATCGCTACAGTGGGGACCCAGGCTAGAAGACCCTAGGAGAATGGAAGGAAAATGATGCTCAGCATAGACTTATGAAATCAGTCCGGGCTGCATTTTAAATTTTGAGATAGAAGATAGATCTATTGGATACATAATAGTTTTCAGAAGCCTCGAAATCTATGCTATCCCCAGAATTGACACCTCATGTCTGCAAGCCCACACTGCAATTTCATTTCACTTTCCAATAGTGTCTTCTCTTTCTTTACAAATCACTCATTCTTTATATAAATGTTAACGTATGCTGTGATGTAAATAGGTGTTGATCACTTTTCCTTTTATCTTAACAAATATCTGCTATTCAGTATTGTTCTGCTAACATATGCATCTATATATAAATATGTATGAAAACAAATGTATTTCCCATCTATATGTAATACAAAAACTATTTTAAAGCCAGCGTTTGAAAATATTCAGTATACAAAAGGGTGTTTAAAAATCTGGCTTGTGGCTGGAGAGATGGCTTAGAGATGAAGAGCACGCCGGCTCTTACAGAGAACCAAGTTTCAGTTTCCTGAACCCACATGGTAGCCAAAGCTCTCTGTAACTCCAGTTCCAGGAGATTAAACCCCCTCTTCTGGCATCTGAAGGCATTTAATCCATGCAATGCATGTCTGTCCATGCAGTCACAACACTCATAAACATAAAATAAAAATAATTAAAAATTTTAAATTATGACCTTAATTTTGTACTAGTTTGTCATGTGAAATCAATACACCAAACTGAAATCATCCTTTTAATAACCAACATATCAAAAACTGGAAATATCTGAATCCTTTGTCTTAACAGTAACAAAAGTAGAAAAAGGCCTTCAACATTTATGGCTGTTTTTTAAAGCCTTTTATTTAAATAACACTAGTTAAAATCTAAAAGCATTTATCTTACAGAATACAATTACGGTAATGAAAATTTGCTCAAATATTGGCTTTCTGTAAAAACATTGTTGCATTAAATCCTGGCTAGCCTTGGCTATTTATAATGTAGCACCAATAAAACCGGCTACTTGGAAGGGAAATGTGGAGAACTGAAAGAGCAGAAGCTGAGGGGCTTTGATTCCAGATCAAGCTTTGGGCAGACTGTTAAATGTTCGCCTGGGTCGCTGTTCTCTCGATTGACTTCTCTGCTGTTCTCTCCATTGACTTCTTTGCCTCCATCTCTTGTGGGGGAGGGTGATGGATGGGTAATGAGGTGTCTGGATGCTGACTGCATCAGAGTAGACACCACGGTATTTCATTGTTTCCTCTTCAGTTGGCCTGTTCTTTACTAGGGTCTAAATGTAAACAAATAAGAAGATGCTCTGAGCCACAAATACACATGATTAAAGGAAAGTCTAGCTAGAGAGAAGGAAGGTTCTCTGGAGTCTCAGGATCAGTGATTGGATTAGCTGCGGTGTCTATATGATTTGGGAGTAGACAGTAACGCATAAAAAGCAAATTTCAGAAACTTTGCCCTCTTTTGTGAGAAATAATTTTTCCTTTACTGAATTTTCGAGATGGTTTGAGCTTCTCCACTTTTTGGAGTGGAGTTTGTGCACCTTGAGGGCAGCACAATCCTGGTACTTGCATTTCAACAGAGGAAAGAAACTTAGATAGTACTCAGACTGTAGAAGAAAATGCTGCCAGTGAGTTTCACACCCAAGTGTGCCTTAATTAACAGTCCTTTCTTAACAAGCTTTTAGAAATCACTTTTGACCATAAATTAACCCATTTTGTGATATGTTTCTGTAACATGGAATGTTTCCCCTTAGAATTCATCATCTTATTTTACGTAGTAGTTTTCAAAAGGCACCCTGGAATCAACTTATTCCAAGTTCTTTATTTTGCAAGCAAAGTATTCTAACTCAGTAAGTGGAATAAATTTTCCAAGGTCACATAGCAAGCAAAGAATGCTTGGAACCCCATCTCCTGAATATGGAGCAGTTTGTCATAAGATAACTTCCCCTGGTGCTTTTCTGAAAAATCAGTCATCAAAGGCCTCAATCTCCAGAATTAAGCCAATATAACACCTTGTTTTCCTCCAATAACGTTCTTGAATATAGATTTCTCTTTGCTCAGCCTCAGTCCTTCCGGAAATCTGCAGACTCTCACTTGGCTTGAAGCCCACCTTCGTTGCTATGCAGGCAGGCTTTGACAAATATTTCTGAACCAAAGCATTCTTTGAAGAAAGAGTCTCTCTTGCTTAAATTTATTTCTAATGATTTTTATAGTTCCATCATGATTTCCATTATCATCACACGTCTATTTTTGAACAAGTCAGAGAGAGCATCATGCCATGAGGGAATAAGTTGTGAAAACCATGTTTTCCTATTCGCAGGAATTCAGGAATTCAGCTCAGGATTCGGTTAGAAAAGCACTTTGAACTGCTAGCTGTTACAACTCATTGACAAGTTTCCCAGTCAGTGAAGCAAAGCTGTTCTAAATGAAGACAAAGTAGAAACATTATGCCTGTCAAAGGAAGTTACCTGGATCGGAGAGAAGCTCTGATTGCCTCAGAGCCAACTTCAATGAATTCTATGCATGATCTCTTTCATTATAGCAACTTACTGTCATGAGACTTATTTTTTCTATAACAGCTAAGAGGTACTTCATCTACCTGTACACAGTGATACGATGCACAGTGTGAATCCGGAAGGGGATGGTCAGCAATGGCATCACTTGGATGTCATTGTGGACACAACAGTAGCATCTCACTCAGGAAAGAAAAACACAAAACACAGCAGGCATGCCAAAAGAAATCTCTGACTCATCTGAGAATCTGGGAAAAGCTGAATCACAGTTGAATCATGAAAAATGGAAGTCACTGGAACTATATTGCTTGGGATTTCTATGATCAGGCAACAAAAATTTAATCTCAGAAGAATTTAATTAAAATGTCATCATATGTAATATAGCAGGATATAAAAATTTCAAAGATAATTTATTTTCTCTGCAAAGCACAGCTTAGCTTTGCCTCAGCCACCACAGAGGATCCATTGAGCCATGTTTTCACCATCACCATCCCTTCCCCTTTTGGTCTTACTGTGTAGCCTTGCATGTCTGCAGAGTGCTCAGATTATAGGCATGTGCGATCACACCTGGTCTATTGTCAAGATTTCACTCGCTTCTGTGTCTTCCATTGAAAGAATCTTAACCATAAAATGATAAATGCATATCCTTCCAGTCTGGAGAAACAGAACTTTCTCCCATAAGACACTTCAATCTTTATGGTTATGAGTCTAACTGTTGTGATTAGATACAACATTATCTACATCTCTTATCAGCCTGACTAGTTTTGAATCCTTTCTATCCATCACTTACTAAGTTCATAAGCCACATCAATACAGAAGAAAGACCTGTGATATTGGATGTGGAGGCATATTTCTAGAATTTTATAGCTTTATAGGCTGAGAGAGTAAAAAGTTCAAGGAGGAGACCTAAGGAACAAAAGTAGCCCAGTGCCTTTTCATACCCTGTTACCGTTATGAATGCTGTTTTTCATGTTTCTGTGTTTGGACTAATTTAATGCTTTCATTTCCTTCTTTCTACTCCATTTCCGTCATATTAAATACTTCACATATATTCTTTAATCAATCAGAAACCTCAGTGAATACAGACTAAAGGTTGCTTCAAGAGTGGTCTGACTCTGGTATTGCAGTCAGCACCCACCAGTGATATCACATAGAAGCGAGACCACCCAGTGACATTACTTGGAGTCAGTGCCACCCAGTCTTATCACCTGAAAGCCATATCGTTTGCCGACCTAAAGGGAAGGAGAACACAGTCAATAAGAGAGTTACTTGAGGGGAAAGAGGCATGTCTGTGAACACATAAGAAGCCAGAGAGTTACCTTGGACCTTCATCACACTGCTTTCCCAAGGGAGGGCAAAGTCTATGAAACCGAGTGTCCAAATCCTCCTCTCAAGCAAGCAAACAAATAAAACACCCTAACAAACAATATTCCCAGATAGACACAATCACAGTGTGCTGTCATTTTATGCATTTATTTGTATTTCATTAACTTTTGTATTTTATTTATTATTTTTATTTTGTGTGTAAAAGTGTTTTGCCTGCATGTGTAGAAGTGCATCTGTGCTGTGCAATGCCTGAGGAGGTCAGAAGAGGATGTTGGATCCCCTGGAACTGAAGCCGCCATGTAGGTGCTGAGATTCGAACCTGGTTTTCTGTAACAGCAGCCAGCGTTCTTAACCACTGAGCCAGTTCTCCAACCCGTGTATTTAATTTATTTTTATGAGTGTTTTGCCTGCATGCATATAAGTACACCAGGTGTGTGCAATCTTGCAAAGGCCAGAAGAGGGTGTTGGATCTCCTGGAACTCTTACAAGTGGTTTTAAGCTGCCATCGGAGTGCTGAGAACTGAACCTGTGTCCTCTGCAAGAACAGCCAGTGTTCTTAACAAGTGAGCCATCTCTCCAGCCCCATTTATTTGTATCTAGTTTTTAAATTTTTAATTTGAGTATTATCTTAAGGATTTGACATCTCATTCTAATTTATTTAAATTGTTTGTACTCTCTTAGCTTCAGGGATGAGTAGTTCACCGCGGAAGAGTTTTGAGTATAATGGTCTATTACTCACTTTTCTGTGGCTGTGATAAAAACACAGGCCAAGGTAACTTATAAAAGGAAGAGTCTATTTAGCTTAGGGTTCCAAGGAGGCAAGGGTCCATTCATCGTGGCTTTGGAGGCATGGCACCAGACAGGCTGGAGTAGACGCAGAAGCTAAGCACTCACATCTTCAAGAGCAGGCACAGGAAGCAGAGTCACTGGAGCCCAGGCAAGGCTCAAGAAGTCTCGAAGCCCACCTCCAGTGCTTCCTCCAGCATGGCCACACCTTCTAAGACCTCCCAAAACAGTGCGGCCAACTGGGGACAAAATGTCCAAATACTTAGGGCCTATGGGGGGGCATTCTCATTCAAACCTCCACAAATAGCAAGTGACAAAAACCCAAACAGAGAAATTTGTCAAGCCCACCTTTCTGTCCCTACTACTTGTAGTGTGGAACCCAAAACTAACTAATCTGCTCATTTTCATTTCTATATTTGTCTTAGTTTTTAAGAATTTCATAATGAGTATCACGTCTGCATCATTTCCTCCACTGCTGCTCCCCCATCTTCCCCCAGACTCACTCTTCCTCATTTCTTGTCCTCTTCCTCATTGTTACATATACATACACATATACATATGCATATGTAATTAGAGTCCATTTATTGATGTTTGGGATTAGATAACTTTTCAGGAAGCTAATCCCTGAAAAAAACAGATCCTCCCTCCCTTAACATCCATTGATGGCCTGTCGCTGTTCATCTTGAGATGGGACCTGCTGAACGTTCCCTCCTCCAGCTCTGCATGTCAGCTGTTTTTGTCATTATGCAGCTCTTATGACCACTATACCATGGAGAGTTCATGAGTGCAGCTTCCCTGTCACGTCTAGAAGCAAGTGTCTTGTTCCTCTGGCTCTTACGACCTTTTTGCCCATCTTCCATGATATGGATGTTCCCTGAGCCTTATCACCTGTGTGTTTCAGCTCTAATTGCTAGGCCTACCTCACATGTATTAAATGGCAATATTCTAATTTGATGGCCAGGGAACTAAATGTGATCACCCCTGTGTAAATGGATGGGTCTCTAGAGGACAGGATGTAGACAGACTGTAATGGACTGTATTGTGTCTACTCCGAATTCAAACACTGAAATCCTAACCTCTTTGTATCTGAGAATGTGGCATGACAGGTGCAGGCACAGGGAGACTGTGTCCAAACTTTCCTGATTTTCACATCTACAATCTATAAAAAATGTTATCAGGGCCAAGGTATACTTCCAAATTTTATAAACTGCCCTAATTTTAAATCATTTGAAACATCCCTTTAGACTTAAAATGAGATAGTTAATCATCCAAAATGATACCATTGGCAGAAAAGTAAATTTGGCATGTTTACATTGTATAGTATATCTTTTTTCCTATGGCATGAAATAACCTGGACCTACCTTCTGCTGAGTTCTGTCTGAATGTGATTTAATGAAACTGTCCCTAAAGTAAAATAAATGGAACTTAGAAGCCCATTCCACCTATTTCTAACATGTTCTGAATCTGATGTCCTTGATGAAAATTTAGGAAACATACTAAGAATTATTAAAAATATCAATTGTAAATTTTATAGCTGTTTAATTAAGAAGTCATAATCTTACTTGTCCTTGGAAACTCTTTTGCAAAACTATCAGTTAATGGACTTCAAAACCTTTGTTCTGTAAAGTATATTTTGAGAAATTCTGAGGACCATGTATCTCCCAACGTGACTAATTTATAGCTGGAAAAAAAAAAAGTTTCTCACCTGTGATGTAATTTTTTCTTTTACTTTTACTTTTAATCTCTCTCTCTTTCTCTCTCTCATTCTCTCTCTCTCTCTCAAAGTGGCATTGGACCAAAAGTGAGACTGCACTGTTCAATTTAAAAGCAATCACAGGGTTTTATCTGACACTGCTCTTCCAGCTTGACCTAGATTAGCCTTCTCTTTCAATCACAATTCATTTGGCAGGGAAAATACCATCATATTTAATTTCTCTTGCAACTTGATAATTACAACCATTGCTTTCAAAGTAAGATGCAAGTAATTAAGTAGCCTCACAATAAGCCACCTGGTGGCTTAATTAGCTGTGTATGAAATTTTGAAGTTAAGATTAATGGTAAAAGTAAAGTTCCAATCTACAAAATGAAATCCAAAGCTGAACACTTCACTCAATATTCTTTTTTTAATTTACATTGGATAACTCAAGCTGAAAACACCTGGTGTCCCTGTTCTTCCAAAATAGAATTTGACTGTCCAGCTACCTCAGGCGGCAGAGCATGAGACATTTTAAACAGTTAATGTGAATACTAATACTTCAAATGTGAAGAAATAGAGCTTAAATAAAATAGGTAACTAAACAATAATGACCTCTGAACAGTGGTGCTGAGGAGTCAATATTTACCAATACTGATCTCATCTAAGAGGTTTTCCTTTTATTGCCCAAAGACGACTATGATGCAATTAGCAAATTTCAGTTAATATACCCATTCATTCTCCCTGCTTACTTTCTAAAACTGTCATGACATTACAGAATTAGGTTTACAATAGAAGTTCACAGTGGGCATACTTTCAATGAAATGTACTTGTCTGTGTTTACAAATTATTCACTTTTTCTTCACCCCATCTGCATTGCGTGCTTTGGGGACAATGTTAATGATCTGAATAAAACACTATTAGAAATACAAAAATAAAGACTCCTGAAATGTTGGATAGGATAGAAGTATATGGTGAATTGGATATTTTGACTTAAAAATGCATTCAAAGCCATCTTCATTTAGAAGAAATAAAGTTGTATAAATTCATTTACCTTCCATTAGCTATCAAAACAAAGGCCCAATAACTCATAGCTTTATGTCTTAGAAAAATGGTCCCTTCAGTAGGTGATGGGTAATTCATAAAGTTTCTCTTCTACAGCACAAAGATAATATAATTCAGGAAATTAAAATCTCATACTGCTTTTCACTAGGTGGGTTTGGGGAGGAAGACTAAGTTAAGGAGAAACAGAATCAAATACTTAAATGCAGGAATACCCTGCTTGGATCTAACTTTTACAGGAAGAATTTCAAGAGAAGACTCAGCAGAGACATATTAAAGGAAATTATGAAGGGAAAAATGCATGTTGCCTCCAGGAGCAGGAAGAGGACCCAGTGTTGCTTTTGGGACTGGGAGAAGTAGACATAAACAGGTGGTCTTACTCCAAAGTTGTAGCTTCCTCTCTTCCAATCTCGGGGGGGAACCTCCAGCTGTAGCGCCCTGTCTATGTTCATTGACCGAGTCCGGATCGGCGGAGGGCTGCGGATTGAATGACACACATAAGACAGAGAGAGACACACACACTAGGTAGGAGGAAAGGAGAATGACTGACTGACTGACTGACTTTATTGAGAGACATCAAGCCTTATATACCCTGAGGGCGGGGCTTTGCAGGAGGTTCCTCTATTGATGATACACAATTGTAAACAGGAAAAAGGAAGTTGTGGTCTGGCTAGCTTAAAGATCAAGTTGTTTACTTCAGCTTTGCAATTGACAAGATCCTGCTAGCTCTTGGCCGAGAGCCTAGCACTAAGAGAGAAGGGCTGCAGGGGGGCCAGATCCTACATTTCCCCCTTTTCTCTTACATAAATGAGCATCTGTCTTAGGACGTCAGTGCCTGTCTTACCCGTCATTGGCAAACCAGCCATAATCTCTGGCCATAGAGGCTGATTCCCTGTCTTAGGTTGACAGACACCCCCTTGGACTTACCCGTCTCTGGCTACTCATTTATGACAGTCAGCAAATTCTGGACTAGAGGCTAGCGAGTCACAACCTAGCATCCTTAGAATCAGGTATCACAGTAATTATTCCAGTAATGTAACAAAGGCTTACTCTTATACCCTCAATCCACATACTAAGGTTTCGTAACATATACAGAAATCATAATCTAAAATACCATAACGTTCATTTTCACAGGAATGACTGAAATGCAATCAACAAGTTACATTGGAACACAAGAAATACATTGAACAAAGGAAACATCAAACCTGGTACCATTATGAGCGATATTTAACTGTCCAAACGTACATAGCGTTGACTTATGCAAGCTATCACTCGTCCTTGACTTTGTCCATGGCTGTTGCCTGTTTCCCTATAGAAGTCTGCGGGAAACTCTCCTCTGATCACCAAAGTTCTGCACTTAGTCCTTTTTCTCATCTATCAGCATTCCCTGCAGTAGAATCCTGATTTACTGATATTCTCCCCATGTAATGATGTCTCGTCTGTTGAGTATCATTCACCATCACTGCAATCTCCTTTTCTTTCTATATGGCTAGATGTAGCATAGTTGAATTTATTAAAAGTCCAATACAGCTCTCCATGTGTCATCAGGAACTGATTCCACAGCAACAGCAATGTCACTTTTCCTCGTTCAATCCCTGTGAACTGAACCAGTCTTTCTGGCAGCCACCTGGCATTCTCCACATCCTGTGGAAAAACAAACATGCCCTCTTCCCCATATTAATACTGGGTTTGGGCCATTATTTTTAATCTTTCTAAGATCTTATAATAACCTCCATTTTTGTAACTTTTTTATGACAAAAATTGGTGAGTTAGAAGACTCTGTATAACCATTTTCTAGCTGTTCTTGAACTGCTCTGTGGCCTGAATTTTGTTTACAGTAAGATGCCACTAATCTATCCATACAGGTTAAAGGGAGAAGCAATCATAATCTGAGACACAGTAGTTACTGCACGAACTTCCACTAATCTGGTATTTTTAATTACTGTATCCTATGCAGCTAAAACTTGGGCAAAGACCAAACATTCCTGAATGAACCTTGACTAGAAATTTTAAGATTACATATAGTTTTCTTTTTATATACCATAACATATACAGAGATTCAACCACACCCTGTAAATGCCACATTTCTTCTAAATATTCTTCCTTCAGCTCAGCCTCGGGCTTTGCCGGGCAATAAATGGTGGAAATTCCTCCTCTCCCAGATATCTAACAGCTTCCTCCTCTCTTTCCTCCTTTTCTTTGGGATCTAAAGACTCTGAATAACTGCTTGATTTGAGGTTCCACAAAAGCTGGGTCCAGATCCAGATCCATTTGCATTTGCCCTTTTTTCTTTTCTTTTCTTTTTTTTTTTTTTTTGAACCTTTTCTATCTGAACAGACTCTGAAATACTGAGGCCCTAATTTTATTTTGCTCAGTGTATTTTTACCTCTATCCAGAGCACAGGAATTTAGGCAGGAAGTCAAATTAGTGAACCTGGTCAATTTCAGAGATTACTTCCTGAGCTTAACAAGCTTCCCTGTATGTTGGAATGTTTCACCTCAAAACATAAACAAAAGAAATGGTTCCTGACCACCCATAACACATAAAGAAATTGAAACAATAATACAAAAACCTCTGGAATGATAAAAGCTGAGACCCAGATAAATTCACAGCAAAATTCTACCAGACATGTAACTTTCTCCAAAACTGACCACATACTGGGGCACAAAATAAACCTCATGAAATCCAAAAATACTGAAATTCTCTCAGACCTCAATGCAATAAAACTTAAAATCAACACTGAAAGAAGCCTTATTAATTTCATGAACTCACAAAGACTAAACACACTCCTGAATGATAAACAAGTCAAAAGAGAGATTAAGTAAGAAATAAAAGTTTTCTGGACAGCACAACAAAACTTCTGCAACACTTTAAAAGAAGTCCTAAGAGGGAAATTTAAAGCTCTGAATGTCTACATCAAAAATCAGAAAGAGCACACATAAATGATTAGACATTGACTGAAATCTCTGGCTATCCTCTCTCTTAAATGCTGTTACCAATTGATCTGTTAAAAGATCATGAAAGCCTAAAGCACCCATTTATCCAATACACCCAAATACTTACATTTGCTGGCCGGCCTTCCTGGGCAATCTGTCAGCAAGTCCTCTCTTCCGATCTCCGGGGGAACCTCCAGCTGTAGCACCCTGTCTTCGTTCATTGACCAAGTCCAGATCAGCGGAGGGCTGCGGATTGAATGACACACATAAGACAGAGAGAGACACACACACTAGGTAGGAGGAAAGGAGAATGACTGACTGACTGACTGACTTTATTGAGAGGCATCAAGCCTTATATACCCTGAGGGCGGGGCTTTGCAGGAGGTTCCTCTATTGATGATACACAGTTGTAAACAGGAAAAAGGAAGTTGTGGTCTGGCTAGCTTAAAGGTCAAGTTGTTTACTTCAGCTTTGCAATTGACAAGATCCTGCTAGCTCTTGGCTGAGAGCCTAGCACTAAGAGAGAAGGGCTGCAGGGGGGGGGCAGACCCTACACAAAGTAAGAAACCCTACTCAAGGAAGGAGATCAAAACTTCATGAGTAGACAACAGAAGGCATCATTTTCACTCTGGAAGGAGCTAAAAGGGTATTCAGAATTTTCCACAGTCCTTGCAGAGTAATGACATCAGAGGTTGGGACTGATTGGACAAGCACCATGGCAGGACATGAACAGAACCACTTAAGGGCGGAGCTGAGTAAAGGATGTGAGGTTGTCATACAGTGAGTGACACAGATGTTTCTGCTCTCCCTCTGATGCCTTGCACAGAGCTCCTTAGCCCTTACAGTATCTCGTGGGTGATACGGTAATAGACGTATCTTTTCCTAATAAGGCCTGGTCTTAGTCCCCAGTTTTTATACTGTTTAAAATCTCCAAAGTCAAAGTTGTCATTTTTCCATATGCGTAGAAGCTAGGCAACCCTAGATCATTTCAGGATAGTTACCAGAAAGAGGGAGGCGAGATTATGGGGTGGCAACTTTCAGCCCACCTCCAGGCTCTGAGAAGGGAAGGAAAGTTGGAGACTGAGCTAATCATCAATGGTCCTTGTTTGAACTGTCATTCTCACTTGGTAGAACTAGTCTATGGAACCTAAGTGCCAGGTCCAGATGCGTGATGTTTATAAGTACATCACAGTAATAGTGGAAAGGCAGCAGTCCCAAGGAGGGATCAGAGAGTCTGCCTCCCTGCTTGCCTTCATGTTGGCCTAGACGTCCCCTCCATTTGACTGTTCCTTTAGTTATTTTTTATTGCAAACTTGTAGTAGTAAAGACATGGCTTTCCCCCCCTGAGTTCTGTGAGCCTTTTGACCAAACTGTAGAACGCTGGGATGGGTTTTATAGCCAGTGAAAACAATTACATATTTTCTTAGGATAGGGAGGTCAGATAGATAAATAAATGGATGGAATATTTATGATATTTCCAGGAAGGTTTCACTGTGCTGCCAAGAATTCTGCCTTCCCCTTCCCGCTTGACAGGTTTTCAGAGTTCTGGGTGAGCTGTATGTTGTCATGGTGCTGGTGGGCGAGCTGTATGTTGTCATGGTGCTGGTGGGCGAGCTGTATGTTGTCATGTTGCTGGTGGGCGAGCTGTATGTTGTCTCGGTGCTGGTGGGCAGAAACCTATTGGAAAACATTTCAATGAATTGTAATGAAACTGCACGGCAGCCTGCAGTAAGATGGCAGCCAAATCAATTTAAATCAATTTGTGATGCTTCTTCAGAATCTGGCATCTTATTTTTCAGAGGAACTCCACATCATCATGTCAATCAGGCATTCTCAGTGCAATCCTAATCATGAAGAGATACTTGGATCAAGACTCAGGAAAGGAAGCAAGTCAGGGATAAAGACTGAAGTTGTCCATAGGTAACTTAACCCTCAGACAGTGAACTCAGGATGAAGGGAAACTGAACAGCACAGTCACACTGAGAAAGGGGAGGGCAGACTAATGCACTCATTATACACAGGGTGAGCAAGGGAAGTCAGAACAGAGATTATGCAGACTAGTGGGATAAGCTCTTAAGATACATCACTGATAATCACGATGCAGAGGCATGAATTTCTCAGGAAATCTGAGGCTATCTTAGTCAATAGTGAGTGTATATTTTATTTTCTTCCTCCTGGCCTTTATTCCCAACTCTTCTTCTGGGGCTGGATTTACCTATATTTTCTCCATCATCAAGAACTCCAATTGCCAGTTTCTTTAAGATAGCTCAGTATATTATCATGCACACCTGGGTCAGCATTTTAACCTTTGGTGTTAATTAAGAAGCATATGCATACATCACTCTGATGGGTAGCTTTGGGTCAGGAAATTACTGTATTACAATGACTGACATTCAGAATCTAACATGTAAATCGTTTCAATTTACATTTAAATGTAAATATGTGCTGCATATTTAAATATATTTACATAATGCATACTTAATATATTTACATTGAAATTTAGCTGGGAGTGAAATCTAAATGCATAAGTTGCTGACATTTTCATTTTCCTGGCTTCTTTCTTTTGTTCTTTTTTTCCACAGTCCCCCAACTGGAATCCATACATTCTTTCATCTGTGTTAAGGTCTATTGTGTCAAGTTAGTGTCCCCAAATGACCTCAGTGCAGGTTCATCCACTGAGGTCTAGTCAGCCTACCCAGAGTCCCTTGCTTTAAGAATACTAACTCATCCTCACACAGTAATTAGTTGTCAATATTTCTTAAGCAAAGGTTGGGGTCTGCTACCCACATCTCCAGTTTTGTGCTGGGTGTTTGTCTGCTTGAGTGTGCATGGGTCTTGAGCATGCCAAAACCATAGCTGCAGGTTCATATGAGCAGGGTCCCAGGAGCTTGTAGGATTCTATTTCCATAAGGGTGTGCGCCTCCTCACTGGCTCTTATAGTCTTTCTGCCCCTTCTTCCTCAATGGTCCCAGAGCCATGGGTGAGCAAAATGTAATATAAAAATCCTGTTCAGTGACCTATACTCTGCAGATTCTTAATCTCTATGATTTAGCCAATTTTGTCCTTTTTGTTACTCCCTAGCCTGCGGGGCAATGGCTAGGGGCACGAATCTCAGGTACCCGAAAAAGAATAGAGACAGAAGGCGGAGGAGATGGCTAGCAAGTCTGAGATACTGATCAAGCCAAGCCAACTTTATTGAGTAACCACAGTCTTTTTATATCAAGAAATTTTAAGACACTGAACCACAATGGAAGCTTTACAGAGGAAGTTGGGGAGGGGGATCAGAGTCACAAGTTGTTTTTCTTCAACCTTATCTCTTACAACATATCTTTTTTTTTAACAGCTTTACATTACATAACTGATTCACTCCAGACTAGCAGTCAGCATGTTTCTGGTGGTCATGTCTAAAAATCAACCTCTTTGAGAACTATTTCTTCTTAGCTTACTCAAGCTGTCTCCATAGGATATTCTGCAAGTTGCAGAGTTGTTTTAAGCTATTGTTTGGTCCTCAGCAGTTACTGGCCCTTTGTTGCATGAGGGAGCTTCATTAATGAGAGTTGAGAGATTCATTAGTGACTTCTTCACACCTTGTTTTTCTATATTGTGTGAGCCCTGGATATAGAGGCTGCATTGTCAATGTGCCACTTAGACATGGGCAATTAACAGACAATGTCTGTGTGTGCCCAGCTGTGATACAGTATTAGTCTCCATCCGGTACAAAAGAAGCTTCTTTGATGAATGGTAACTGGGAAACTTGATTGTAAATATAAGGGTATTGTAAGGTTTGGTTCAGTGTGAGAACCAGCAGAAATGGATGAGCAACTCTGGACATGGGTGTTAACTGGACTGATTTAGTAAAGCACAGGGCTAACCTTCCCGCTCCAGAGGAAGCTAACAGCTCCTTGGCTGCTTGGTGAACTTTTTAGATGGGGGAAGGTAATTATCAGCCTATAACTGATGTCAGGAAGCTTATCTTCTCAGGAAGCTTATCTTATCACTGTTAAGGAGCTGCAGTCCCTTTTCGCAGATGCTTGTGAATTCTGGAAGTTTGGCTGGAGTCGCCAAGCTGTCTGTCAGTCCTTCTGAGTCCTGGAACTGCTGGGGGATTTTCTTCAGTCACATCTTACAGGGATGTATTTTGCAATTAGTAAAGTTACATTAGCCTAGGGCTGTAATAACCTTGGGATTTCTCTAAGATCTATGACCTCTTCAGCCATGTGTATTTGGTTATGATTACAGGACATGATTTTTCTCCCATTGAGTGGGCTCTATGACCAATTACGTAGCCATTGATCGACCCCAAGATAAAGTGCCACTACTGCACCAGTGCTGAGTGCTGTGCCAGTCATTGATGTGGTCATTTGGTCATGAAGCTGGTGTTGGTCCATTAATTGATGTTCTCCCTTGACTACTTGTACAGTGGTCAGGGCATTCTCAGCCTGTGAGGCGGAACTTCCTGGGCTCAGTCTGGTAAACAACTCTGGGAGCTGAGGTGAACAAAACAGGATGTTCACGAAACAAGTTCCTGCTCAGTAACAGAGGGGGGTTGTGTTGAGAGACCTTTTTCCCCACAATTGATGTGGTCATTTGGTCATGAAGCTGGTGTTGGTCCATTAATTGATGTTCTCCCTTGACTACTTGTACAGTGCTCTCCAGAGCTATGAGAGCTACTGGCTTCTTTCTTTAAAGAAAGCTCCATGTCAGCGAGGAGCATGGAATTGTATAAAAAACAGACACAGCTACAGAGGCTTAGACAAGCTTCCTTAGAAAGTGTTCTTACTGGGACCCATAGCTCTAATTTCCTATTACTACAGAGGTGCAAAGACTTCAGTAAGAAATAAAACACAAGTACAATATCAATCACTTTGTAATTCAGCCTGGAGGCAAGAGTCTCAGAAATAGTACCTGCAGCCTCTGGGGACATAGTCCATCATTAGATTAACAATTTTCTGAGGCAATTGTACATCATTAAACTAGACAAGCTGTGCCCCAGTGAGATAGGAACAGTAAGCACAATCTTTGGAGTCACTTCAAGAGAGAAAGCTGTGGACTTCTTGTAGAGTGAGAATTTTATTTGCTTTGGAAAAAAATCTAATTACTAGCTTTAGAGAGAAGATAATATAAAAGATGAGTCAACACTGTTTCGAGCAGATACGTCCCTCATATCTGGTCTGTCTGCTTGGAAAGAACAGGAGGAAAACTGAAGGAAGGCACTGGAGTTGGAGACTGGATGCCAAGCAGGCAGTGCTACAGAACTGACATTTTGTTCACTTAACCTAACATTGCTCTGCCTTCATTTAATCTAAGCATTACCATGCGATCAGCTTGGAAGGCACTGTGTTGAGAAGCCTTACTCCCCTTTCAGAAAGACAGCAGGCTAACTACTTTGGGTTCTGGCCAACACCCATCTTTCCTTCCCTTTCTCAGGTTCCACTTTGAAATAAGGACTGTGAAAGAGACTGGTGAATCTCCTACAGAAATTTGCAACTCATTGTAATTTCCTTAGAACTGTTTTGCAAACAATGCACAACTGCCACTATAAGGGTATTGTAAGGTCTGGTTTGGTGTGAGAACCCGCAGAAATGGATGAGAGACTCTGGGCATGGGTGTTAACTGGACCGATTTAGTAAAGCATGAGGCTAGTGTCCCAGCTCTGGAGTGAGGAAACTAACAGCTTCTTGGCTGCTTGGTGGGCTTTTTAGATGGGGAAAGTAATTAACAAAAACCAGCCTATAAAGCAGCAGGGGAGATGGTCTCCAAAGGGATCAGCAAGGCAGGTAATTATGAGGCATGCTCTCATCACCTGGAGCAGGGCTCTTTTGAAGCACAATTGTTCCCCCTTCCCAGGGCTGCCTGACTCACCTGCACATTCAGAATACAGCTGAATTCTAACAGCACCAAAACAGGAAACGGACTCAGTCATACCAAGGAAGGAAAAGCCCATTCTCAATGCTCTACTGCAACTCGAAGAAGCTTCACTGTAGTTAACAATATGTTTGATGGAAAAAAAAAAAAAAACATGCTTTCAAAAGTCGGCTCACATGTCTTAAGCAGACAGAGGGTTAAGTTTTCGGAGCCTCATTATCCTCATATTTAAAATAAAAATAAGGCTATTTACCAAACAGGGAAGATTCAATTTGCCTAAACTGTTAAACATTAGTACATCAAATTGTAGCAATTATTGTATTATTAAGATAAAATTTATGTAAATTGTTTTACCCAAAATAAAGAGTTCCCTCTTGACTGCCAATGGTTTTGAAGCTGTATCTGCTTCTACAATAGTATGTTGAAGGGCTGTATTTAGGTTGCTAAAGAAAAATTAGAAAGATAACGATAGAGAAGGGGCCAAAACTCAGAAGTCACCCGTTTTCAAGGTGATTTTTCACAGTTTCAATAAAGCACCTTCACATTTCTTCAGATTCAGTAGTATAAACTATAAACTAGTAGGAGTTTACACCAAAAAATTGACTAAAAACCAAGATTCTGACTATATTTAGCTATGGTCTTTATCCAAATCTTGTCCTAATTCATTTCATTTTCTTCATATTCATTAAAGAGAAAAAGATTGCATGGGTTTTTAATAACAGTCCAATAAACTTGGGGTTTTTGATGAAGCCAAAGTACCAGGTGCAGACAAATCTTAAATGAAGTAAAGTCATGCTGTTTTCAATCTCTATCCAAATTCTCCTTAGTAGAGAAGAGATGGTGCTTCCAAACAATAATCATAACTGTATTTCATATTTTGATAGAAAAGTCTGTATTAATTACTCACTATTAATGTCCTCATTAAAGTATTTCAATCATTTAGATGTTTTCAATTCAGTTCTTAGAAATAAATCTCAGTCACAGCACTTGAAAATTCAAATTACACTCCTAACTTGACAAACACTGAAACAACATATTCAGAAAAGGTGAAAGGGGGTGTGCTTTCAAAAACACTGAGATGTGCCTGTCCTAGTCATTTTTATGACATCTAAGGCAAAAATGCCCAATCATTTTCTAAAGATAAGAGTCATCTGTTACAATTTCTATCTGTATTTACTTTAACATTCTTTAAAATTAAGAACACTACATAATTCCTGCTAATTTTAATACAATTCAGTACAATTTTAATTATCATCCGAGAAATTCACAGATACAGAGTCACTGAGAACTATAAGATGAAGTCTATGAAGTCTGAAGAAATGCTCAGACAGCTCTTGTTGCCAGGATTAACAGAAGAACCATTTACCAGGGCGCCCATTAAAGCCAAGGCTAATAAATTAACAAAGACTTCCAATAAAATTTTAGCTGAAGAATATTTCCATATGTAGAAATAATAGCAGTCAGAGTCCAAGCTGTGTTATTAGTCGATGCTTCTGTAAATGTTCATAATTGATATATATGTTCATATATATAATATAATTGTTATAATCAACAGATCAGTAAGAAATGATGAGAAGTATGTCTTCTGTATTTTCCTCTTGACTACACCTCTCATAACCAGTATCATTTTCAGTTTTCTCTCTTTTGTCCCAAGCGATGTAATAAGCCCTCAATAAATACTGGTAAAAGAAGATAGGAAAAAAAAATAGATGGTACAAGATGGAGAAAATAATAGTAATATAACAGAAAAAAAAAAGAAACAAGGGGAAGATCCCCTGGCTAGAATGGCTAAGTTTACATGTTTATATTGATACACAGACTTCCTACATTATGATGATAATTTCCATCCTTATTTTCTACTTCAGAAGGAAGTTCTGTACAAAAAAAATAAAACATACAGATTATATAATTATTTAAATGTGAAAATTTAGGAGTAAAGACAATACACTGCCTATTAAACTACTAAGGACAAAGTCAGGACAGGCTCTTTGGCTTGGTGAGGCTTGATGCTACATGTGGAACTGAAGAAACGATCTGATGCTCCAGAATCTCACCACAGAGGTAAACAGTCTTCAGCCCACATAGGACAGATGCTGGTAGAAGCAGGAACATCCCACAGGACCTGAGAGGTGCCTTCCATGCTAGTACTCCTGAAAACAGAAACGAAGAAAACTGAGCTCCCAGGCTAGTGTGAGGAAACAAGGTATAGAAAGATGTAGGTTGAATGTTTTGAAACTATTCCCTCAAATTCGTGTGCTAGAAATTTAATGCCCAGTGCAACAGGGTTGGATTTCCCATGATAACCATAAGAGTGGTTATCACTGAACTGTACAGTGTTTAAATTCATTAATCTAGCCATTCCATTGTTCTGTTAATGTTTGTCAGCTGGCAAATTCTAGGATATGCCATATCATCAAGTTACACAGAGATGTTTTTGAATTCCACTCAGAGAAAATGGTAATACTCATTTTGTTTGAATATTTGTTTTCTTAAAAAAAAATACAGGCAGCTTATATAATGAACCTAAATTTTGTGTTAAGTAATGTCCAATGGCCAAACTAAATAGCAAATGTCTATAAAATTTTGAAAGATGAATAAATTATTCTTATGTAAGACAATACCACAGTCTTAACATAATTTTCTTTAAACATAATTGATCTATTTTTTCTTTTTTCTTTTATTTTATTTGCTTTTTTGAGACAGTGTCTTCCTGTAACCCCAGCTGGCCTAGAACACACTATGTCAACCAGACTTCCTCGATCTCATAGACATCTGCCTGCCTCAGCCTCCTGTGTGTGCCACCACAAGCATGGCATTTGATCTAAATTTTCCTTCTAGGTATTCTTTCCATAAAATGTTACTAATAATTGTAAGACATATGTTAATTAGTCCAAATTGCTACTTTACAGAATCCTTATAAATAAAATCCCCATACAAATCTCAGTACATTAGTACACCTACCATCTGCAAGATCACGTCACCTCTTTCTATTTTAATCTTTTAGATTATTCCTTGGCAGGGCATTAGCATCTCTTGCGGCAAGATTTATATTTAATCCAGTGAAAGTCAGCTGTCAAGAATAACAAACACCACAGCAGCATGTTGACATTGTAAACCATACTCTCCTTCAGTACACACTCACCATCTATAAGCAATTCATATAGACCTTATTTTCACTTCCGGGCTTCATTCTTAAGACTCAAATTATTGTCATTTACTTGCCACTACTTGGTAAAAATAAGCTGACTAATTAACCTGAAAATTAGAAAGACTATACACATGTAAAATAAAGTTCTGCTATGTAATAAAATTAAAAGTAATATGCAAGAAAAATGAACCTGGTGAAAAGGGAGAATGCTAACAAGGACGGATGTGGACATGTGGGTGGGAAGAGTGGAGCACAGAGGTGCTAGGTGAGATTGCAGAGACGGAACAGGACAGGAGCTTCAGAGCAGGCCCCACTGGTAGCTGAGTCGCAGTGCTTGCCTTCTCAAGATAAACGATTTCAGAGAAAGCCAGAAACAGACCAGGCCATTCGGAAGGCGAGAGACCAAGACACAAAGACAATTATGGAATTATGCCTAAATACAAGTAAAACCGGAGCAGTGTCCAACTACAAAATACGGACACCTCCATGTCCAGGCAAGGGTGAGTGGCTTCAGCTCCTTCTAACTGAACCTTTAGCTCTCCATTCTATCTTCTACGCAGTGAGTTAAGATCGCAGGTCATAAAATGCCCACAGTGCCTGAGAGCATCCAGATGCATCGTAAAATCCCACTTCCCGAACCTTCCAGAAAACCCCAAATGTAAGCTCAAATTCCAGTAATTTGCTTTTCCTGATGTCCTGGTACTCTCATACACAGTGGTTATCCATAGTGAACATGGTACCACCACAAAATGAATATCAGATTTAGCCGGTTTCAGTGACAGTTATCATTGCTGATGTTTGATGGCTGGATAATCGAAAATAAGAGATGGGAAAATGTTAGAAACAATGGATAGAAACAGCTTTGGGGGAGAGCTAAAAACTGGAAAAGTGGAGGCCAAAGGCAGAGCACTGGAAAACTGATTATATCAAGTTCCAGAGAAATACTGGGACCAGGAGATTAGTGAAATTAAGAATCACAGGGGACCATGACAAGAGCGTCACAAAGATCATGACTACTGCATAGAGGAGCCCTAAGACAGAACTCCGAATTGTGGAGTCACAATCAGAGCGTTAAATATACATTGTAGAAACAGCAACATTTTAGAAAGTGAGATTTTTACAGAGAAGAGAAAGAACTCTAATTTAGAAGGAAGTATGAATAGATAAACACTCTACAGATAAACTGTACGCAGCGTTGAAAGACGAGCCATGGAGGGAGGCACGGGCGGGCAGTCCTTAAGGAGGCTTCACACCCCGGTGGAGTGACAGGAGTGTGTGCCCACGGAGAGGCCGGGAGTTCACAGGAAGGTTCTCAGGGATGAGACAGGTGCTCACTTGAAGTCACTGAGGGAGGGGAGGGGAGCTAGAAAAGCATGTGTGAATGACAGAAGCAGGTGTGGTGACACCAGGCAAGGAAGTAATTTAGAGCCTAACAAGTAACAGCACGCACCGCAGCCGCCACAGACGCAGCGGGCAGCTTGTTAAACGCTCTCACCAACAACGAGAATCTCTGCGGCATCACGGGCACCACTTTGTGCTTTAGCTTCATTTGGTCATGCTGGCAGTTTTAAATGTGCCAATTCTGTTTTGTAGAAATGAAAATCAACTTTGGGTCAAATTATGTGATCTAAGAACAGTTCGTGCTTATGCACACATTTACCTTTCTGCCAGGAAGCATGAAGAATCGGTTATTTTAGAATGTGAGCATCTTTCTGCTCTGCATCCTGTTTTTTAAGTATCCGTGGTTGATGTAGCACCTTGTAATGTGAAAAACAGGAATTTATTTCACATTCTTCCTTGTGTGCGGTGAAATAGCGAATGGCATATTAACTCTGTTTCAGTTTCTTCAAAATAGGAAAATCAGACTGCCTCGGAACTGCTGTAAGCGCTGGGTGTGTGTTACGCTCAGAGCCTGAATGTAATAGATGTTCAGATCCGATTTGTTCATCCACCGGTTATGTACATCCTCCTCCTCTGGGCTCATGCACAGTTGAATATAGCGTTTGCCACATGTTACAGAAGTGCCAAACATGGCCTGTGTGAGATGTAGCCTAACAAAAGAGATAGCCTGTTCCTCCGCAGGACCTCATTCATATCTAGACATCCCTGGTGTTCTAGTTCTCAGGAATGATCGCTGGATGTGCTGTGAAGGAGACTGACAGAACAGGCAGACTTACCGTAGTCTCCATGTGAAGGCCAGAGACCACCTATACTTTATTCCAACACGTTTCACTGCCCAAGGTATGAAACCCAAGTGGACTTCTTTCCCAGGTTTGTAAGAGCTAAAATGTGCAAGCCAGGCTCCATCCACCACCGGTGGAATCCTAAGGCCCAGCTCACAGTAAACTCTAGGCCTCTGTTGCCCCCTGCTGTCCATCTACAAGCAATGACCCTATCTCTTACCAGTTCCGGGGGTAGGATGGGAAGGTACCTCAAATTTAGGCAAATTAGTCACTTGACTGGGGAATATCTGCTCAGTTTATACCACCCTGACACACACAACAAATAAGGCTTAGTCTGACAGAACCACTATTTTCTATTTTGTTTATTCTTTGACCATTTTGCTACCAATGTTTGTGATGTGGGCGCCGTGTTCTAAGGTTCTTGGTCTCTTATTCAAGGAACTGAAGAGAAGCCTCACAGAGATCTGCAAAGTCACAGAGGAACTATCGTGAGCCACCAACATAGACAAGCACATTTATGTCTTTCCACAGCATCAGAATTTGTTAAATAACAACAAATTCACAAGGTGGAGTGGCTTCAACAGAAGCAATATGCCAGATAATCCCGCCAATTTGGCAATCTTGCTGAGGCTACCGAAGAGCTCAAAGTTTCAGAAATAGAGTGACAGAAATGCAAATATAGTCAGCCAACTATCCTTGGCTAGGAGTAGGGCCTCATGAGGCCTTCCCCATCCATGTCGGAAGGCTGATGCTGATGCTTGGTCTTGTGTGAGTAGCCACAGTGGCTGTGAGTTCATGAGTGCAGCAGCCATGTCACATGTCACAGTCACATTTCACTGCACTCTCCCAGCTTCCTGCTTATACACCCACCAACCACCACTCCAGGATGTTCTCTCAGCCTCGAGGGTGTTGTTATAGAGATGGCCCAGTTAGGAATAAGAACTCAGAATACTTATTCTAAGTACTTTGAACAGTCATGTGTCTCTGTATTAATCACCACCCACTGCAAAAAGAAATTTCCCTGAACAACATCGTGTGTAGCACTAATCAATGGTGTAAGCATAAATAATTAGAAGGCAGTTTTACAACAGATCCTTTTACCAAAACAACAGTGGCTTGGTTCCCCCAAGCTTTTGACCAAGTTTATGGTACCAAGCATGAATTCCTTCCCGTAGAGCAGTGTAGAGCATAATATAAGGTGGGCCTTAGCTAGGTCACCTGCTATGCGGGGATTAAGGGCGTGGCTCCTGTGGGCGTGGCACTCTGCTCCAGCCAGGCATGACACCAGCTTCCACCCTGCGTTTGGAGAGAACCTGCATGATGATCCATTCCTAGACAGATTACTATTGGCTGCAGTGGGGAACCACCCCATAGGGCAACTGGCTAACCAAACTCATAAAACCCCTTGCACTTCCTTGAATGAATGAGTTTGCTGCGGCTAGCCCTCCGCATGCTTCCACCCTGCTCCTGGGGTCTGTGTGTTGACTCCACACCTCTCACCCTCTCCGGGTGGAGACCCTGCGTCCCACTCCAGGCCTGCACCAAGAACAGGGACCGCAACAGAGCAGACCTCAAATCCAATCAGAAAGTAGTTAACTACCTCATAACAGTCACTATTGCACCAGTGGGCACTTCTTGACTGGAAGATGGGAGTTACAGCACTCAGAGACCAAGTAAGACCATTAGTGATTTTATTCCCCAGTGACCTGCCCAGCACCGTATGACACTGTGAGAGCTAGGAGAGGAAGCACGTGGTTCCATTCCAGCTTGATTTCTCTATGTCCTGTAAGCAAAGTGCATGTCCTCAGCACTACAGTTAGGTGTGCTGGATACCCAAAAGCATGGGAATAGCCTCCTTGTTTCACAGACCTCTGGGGCCTGCCTGATTATCAGTCATAAAAACGAATTTCATAGTTGGCTCTGGAGTTTTCATTAGTACTTAAGGCTTCCTGGCACAGCACTGCCCACCTAGCTGGGTTACCTCTATTCAAACTAATTTAAAAACTACATGTATTTACATACATAATTAAGGCACATGTGGGCACATTGGCCATCATTTACATGAGGAGGTTAGACAACTGTGCAGAGTTCCAGGGTCAAACCCAGGTGACGAGACTTGTGCAGTAAGCATCATTACCTGTTGAGCCATCTCTGCAGTTCTATATTTAATTAGTTTTCAAAGTAGCTTGCAATCCAAATTCCGTAAAGGATTGTCCTTTATCTCTGGTTTTGCTTGGCCCTTCTCCCCATCGCTCCTTCTCCCCATCCCTCAACCCCATCCCCGTCTAAATCTTCCCTCTCCAAGCACTCCTTCCTTTGCATTCATGCCATTAATTCATCTGGGTCCTCTCTATATAAGCTCATTTCCCTCTCCCCTTTCATAGGCCCTTTTATAGCCCCCTGACCTCTACAGACACTCCAAATTAAACACATAAAAGCATTTGAAGCTAGATCTTCACATGAAACAGAGCATACGGCATCGGAGCATGGGCCTGTCCTGTTAGTATATTTTCCACTTTCATCCATTTTCCTGCAAATTTCAGCATTTCCGTTTTTCTTACAAGTGAACTAATTTTCTTCCTGCATATGTACAACACTTTCACTATCCATCCATGTGTTCGTGACATCCCAGCTGATTTCTGTTTCCTAGTTATCATGAACAGAACAGCAATGAACATGAACGAGCAAGCTTCTGTAGGAGTACACAGTCTTGTAGCTGGTTACCTTTCTGTGACTGTGATAAAATACCATGACCAGAAGTAACTTAGGGAGGAGAGTTTACTTCGGTATATGGTCCGTAATGGCAGGGAAGGTGTAGTGGTGGGAGGGAGAGGCTAGTTCATCACATTTTGTCTCCATTCTAGAAGCAGAGAGGAGCAGGAAACGAGACCAGTCTATACATCCTCAGATCGACGCATTTGGGCCCGTGCTTTCACAGGCTCAATGACCATCTTGTGATACAGAATTCATTCAGTTCTACTTCAAAAGTCCCCATAGTCTTTAAAAGTCTCATCACTTTCCAAAATCCAGTCTCTTCTGAGACTCAAGGCAACCTTTTAACGGCAAGCCCCTGTAAAATAAAACAACAAACCAACAAACAAAAGACTGGATACTTCCAATATACAACGGCACAGAATACACACTTCCATTCTAAAAGCAAGAATGAGGGTGTCCTGAGGAAATACTAGATGAAACCAAGTCCAGAACCGGGAGGGCAAATTCGTGTCATCTCATTGTATGTTGATTTTTTCCTCTTCTTCTCGTTTATTGTTCTAGCATGGTTTGTTCTTTCCTGGCTGCGTGGAATGTATGTTTTTCTCTTCCATGCAAAGTTTTCCTTCATGTATCTTCTATAGAACTGACTTAATGATCATAAATTATTTTAGCCTATTTTTCTCATGGAGCATTTTTGTTTCCCCTTCAGTTATAACACGCAGCTTAACTGGGTAGAGTGTTCTGGTAGCTGTCTTTCAAAACTTGAAATATGTCATTTCAGACCCTCCCAGTTTTTAAAGTTTCAGCTGACAAGTTTGCTGTTATCACAATGGGTCTGAGTTTAGGTGTGACTTGCTTATCTCATGCAGCTCTTAACATATCTATTTGTACTGCATATTTAATGCTTTAACTAAAATATGAAAAGTTCTTTTCTGTTCTTGTTTGTTAGATATCTTAAATGCCTTTCATACCTGGATTAGAAAAATATTTCTTAATTCTGGAAAATTTTCTGCTTTGATTCTTTTGGAAAATGGTTTCTATGACTTCAAAATGGTCCTCTGTGGAAATGACTTTTGCAATATGGACATACTCGGATCAAATTATTTTATTTAACCTTGCAACCTAAAAGTTAATCTTATTTTAGCTTGATTATGATGTAGACAAACTCACAGAGTCTTGAGCTCATGACCTTTCCTGGTCCATGACCCAAAACAATGCATAAATGTGTATGAATGAATGTGTGTATGTGTGTGTGTGTGTGTGTGTGTGTGTGTGTGTGTGTGTGGTGCATATTCTTAGAAACAATGAAGATTATCCCATCTGTGCTACAAGCAACAGGGATTAAAGCGACAGCATCTGTTTATGGCTGTGTGTACTTTTTTAGGTCAGATGGAAGCGGGAAGGACAAATTTCCTAATAAGACAAATCCTTCCAGCTTTTCCTTCCCCATTTCATGCTGGATAGGTTGTTTCAGTTAAAGAAAAAGCAGGCTCTTCCTTCTTCAGAAGGACAGTTCTGAGAGAATCCTTTAGAAACAACCCTTCAGAATAGCTTGGGTCCTTCTTGACTGAAATGGATGCTAAGACTCAAGCTGTCTTTACTCAAGCACTGCCAGGGTGTGGCACCATGCAGTGAGATGCAGTTCTTCCATGCCGCATTCTGCAGACTTGCTTTGTCAAAATCCTGTGTATCTTGGAATTCCTACTCCCACCTTCTTATCATTTATCTTTGTCCTTGCTGGATTGTTCCAGTTAACCACCACTTTGACTTCCAGTTCACAGTCTCTCTTTTCCTGGATGAATTCTCAGGGAGCTCACAGAGCTTTTTATTTGTCTTCCTGTGCTTTTCTACGTCCAGCATTTAAGACTGGTTTTTCTTGAGTATGTTCCTTCGTTGATTTTCTCTTTCATAACTTGCATTGTGTGTCAATCACTTTTTTGTTTGTGTTCTCCTTTGGGAGATTATTTTCTTCTTTAATTTCCTGAGCAAACTTATAAGCATTGTTTTCACTTCTGCCTGGGATTTTATCTAATTCATTTTCACTGTAGGACTGATAATTGGAGAAAGAATTATATTGCCTTGGTTTATGTGCTTCTTAACACAAAAGGGATTTACACACCTGGGTCATTCTATTGGTTGGTTTTATCAAATATATTCTTTCAGTTGAAGTATTTGCAATGGTCACGTGGGACTTGGATATTATAAAGTTAAAGTGCATCATTCAGAAAAGAGTTCCCCCATCCAGGAGCTCCTGGTATCTGCTGCAGCCCTTTATTCCCCGAATATACTCTTCCCTAGGTAGAATATTAACTGCGGAGGCAATCATAGCTGCTGGATTCCACTATGTGTCATCCTTGCCACTTAGAGGTAATGGCCACTTCACTAACTGCTGGAGAATAAACAAACAAGGACAGCATGGTGTGTACTCAGATTTTAGTTTTGATGCTTAGGTATGAGAGGGAAGGAAGGTATTTGAGGTTAAAGATAAGTATTAAATCAATGTTGAAAGAAAATAACACCAAGATGGGGAAAGTAGCTAGTAGGAGCAAGTCAAGATACTGTTGGAATCCACTGATTCAGAGATTGTTTAAAGATCTGGAAGGATACTGGGGCTGGAGGGATGGCTTAGCACTTAAGAGCACTGGGTTCAAATCCCAGTACCCACATGGCAGATAGCAACTCTAACTCTAGTTCCAGGGGAACTGAAGCCCTTTTCTGTCCTCCTCTGGCACTGCATGACATGGGTGCACTTACACACATGATGAATCACACATACAAATAAAAATAAGGAAATAAATAGATTTTTAAATGTTTTTTAATAATATTTGGAAGGTTATAGTTAAGTAAAAAGAAGAGAGAACAGAGGTGATAGGAATGAGAGAAATTATGAGATGTGTTGAGATATATGTAAAGATATATTAGAGAATGTCTTCTAAGTTTGCTGAGAAACATATACAGCAATCCTGAAAGCTAACTCAGCAATGCACAAACCAAAGCAAAACCATTATAAGTTGCAGAAGCAAGAGTGGAGGTTAAATATGACACTTGGATTTAATAGAAACTGTGCAGAGAATATTATCTGAAGAACTGATTGCTTATTGATATGGGAAGAGCCACTCCAAATGTTGGCAGTGCCTTCTGACAGCAGCCCAGATAAAAAGAGCACGGCAGAGAGATGATGATCTGCTTGTTGTGTGTTTGGCCTTCACTCTTGCCTCCCAGCTGACTTGTCCTCTTGCTTCTGCGGCTGATTCCTTTGCTGACATCAGAGCACGTGTTTTCAAGCTTCTGCCCTTGACTGAGGATCAGTGGCTCCTGAGGAGCTTTAGGTTTTCAGAACCTGATTGAGACTGCTGAGGCACCCAGCCCCATAGACTGAGCAAATACAAGGACCTCTGCCTCTCCAGTGTGAGACAGCAAATCTTACTGAGGCACCATCCAGCCTCAAGAATGGAGAAACTACCAGGTTTTCGGGTATGATTCAGCTGGTGTTATAATTTCAAAAGAAGCTGATAAATAAATTATTGATACATAGATTAGATAGATGATACATGTTAGCTAGATAAATTTTGCCACTTCTGTTCTTCCAGATAATCCTGAATAATACACTAAATAAATAGAAAATAAGAAATAAAAAGTACTTATTCAGTGAATTTCTGTAACAGTTGTGCTGAGTTGAATGTTGAAGTTTCCAGGTCCCTTTGGCTCTAGCAGTCTCTACTTGGAGTTGTGTGTGAACATGGGCAATACGAATCACCCATAGCATCTATGTTCCTGTAGTTTTGGTGGGAAGGGGGATTATAAGCCATTCCTGGTGATTCCCTTGGACCTCTACACTCTACCTTGATCTCTTCTGATCTTGGAGTGCCAGTGTATGTGAGGAGCTGCACTTCTTGTGAAGTTTCTGTTGTCCTCCACCTCCACCCCACCCAATTCAAGATGTGTGGTCTGGTTCCAATCATCAGCAACCTCATCTCCAGAACCATTCTAAACAGTTGCAAAAGGAAAGCTGATGCTCCCACCTAGTGTCTGATTCAGGGAGGATGTCAGCTTGGGCACTTTATGGGGAAGGAGAATGGTAAGTGACTACATCAGCCTCTAATTGATGTAAATAAACATGTGGCTTCATGAATTTGGGAAGAAAGAAAGGAACATGAAAATGGAAGTACAACTCACAGTCCCCTGTTACTGGGTATTCTCATAGTTGGAGATGTCAGGAAATAGACTGACCTTAGGGTACCTGAAAGAGAACATAAATGATCTCTGAAGTCTCCAGGAAGAAGAAGCCGCTTTCTTTGCAGGTTTTCACAGAAAGAAGAGCGACACTATCCACAGACATGCAGAAATTCAGGGAAGTCTTAAGCATCCTGGATACTGTGCTGCATGAAGTGTTTTGGCCTGAGTTCCTCCATTTTGTACAAGGTCACTACCTTGATGAGCTGTCTCTGACTCTTGCAGGCAGTTTTAGGAAAAGTTTAACGATAGGGCTATTCCAGGAAGAATTAATCACAGAAAAATACCTCTACAGAATCTGGAAGATCTCACTTAATGTCTTACAGCTTTTGTAGCCACTTGCTTAATGCTTATCTTGCTTAATGTTTTTCTGTCTTGCTTAATGCTTAACTGGCTTCTGTAGCTACTTGCCTGCCTGCTACAAGAACAAATATGTCATGTGTACTACAGGAACAATCCATATGTCATGCTTACTGCAGGACAAACATGTCATGCCTGTATAATCTTGTATAATCACTTTATCTACCAGAGTGCTTATAAGCCCTGTTCTCCTCTGAGTCATCACTGTGCTCCTTAGACTGTGACCCAGAGAGAGCAATCACTGGCCAGTTAATAAATTTGGCTGATTTAGAACCTCTGGAGTCTGAGTGGTCCTTTCCAGGAGTCTTGGGGCCATAAAAGAAGGAGGCACATTGCCAACTCAAATGTCTTAGTCTATATGCTGCCATTACCAGTCAGTTCAGGGTACCCAGACTACTACTAACATTGAGAAGTCCATCAATCAAGATAGAAAAGAAAAGAAAATGTAAAACTTTGCCATGGAGAGATTTGGGAACAAATACTCATGGTGATTATGCATTGATAATACCTAGCTATTTACTGGTGAGGCCCTTTAGATCACCTCACTTCCTGGGGACTGTGGTTCCATCACTAAGTGCATTACAGATATTTTGGCTACTTATGAGAAAGACTGTAACTGCCACTAGACAACCAAGAATTTAAGTCACAACAATAAGGTCAATAAATTCAGGATAGAGAGATGGCTCAGTGGTTTTGAGCACTTCCTGCTTTTGCAGAGGACCAGAGTTCAGTCTCAACACCCATGTCAGGCATCTCACAAGTGGCTGCAATTCCAGCTCCAGGGGAAACCAGTACCTTTGGCCTGTGTAGATACCTGTACTAACATGAACACACATGCACACACATAGGTACACACACATATGCAATTAAAAATAAAATGAATCTTTTAAAAATATGGAAGTTCTTCAAAGGGTTAGTAGTAAATCTACCATAATGATTTAGCTTTAAACTCTTGGATCTACACCCAAAAGATTCTATACACTACTACAGTGATACCTTCACAAACATATTCGTTGTTGTTCTAGTCACATTATCCAGGAAATGAAAACAACTTAGATGTCCATCGGTTGACTATCAGCTGATGATAGGTAATGAAAATACGGTACATGTACACAACGGGTGTTATTCAGCTGTTAAGAAAAACAAAATCATGGCAGAACCCTGCCCACTTTGTTGACAGCTTTTCCCTCTGTGACTAGGCCCAGAACACTCTGCTCCCACTCCAGACAACCCTGGTTTATTATCCAGAACCCCAACCACAGTATCACCATCTCGTCCCTCCAGAACTAGAGCCTGAACACATGGCTTCCACTCTGAACCAGCCTGGTGAGCTAGCTAGAACTGGTCCAGTCTGTCCACCATCTTCATACTCACAGACTTAGCTATGACTGATCTCACACACCAGACCAGCCTGGAATTATCCTTGTCCCTTTAATAAAACTCAGAAGTGAGAACCTGAATCATCATAAATCAGCCAACCTATGAAAATAATAAAAATGCAATCAAACTTCCACTCAACAAAAGTAGGCTAGAATTTTATCTAAGACATCCACCCAATAAAAGAAGTCCATATGCCCAAGTCACATCCCAGCACAAATAATATGACAAAAGAAGATAATACTTTCCCATGAAATCCCAGCAGTCCCCTAGAAGTGTTCTTCAACATGAACTACCTAGAGGAAGCTCAGGCCACAGAAATTAAAAGTATCATCATAAATATGATCAAAGAGTGAAGCACTTCAAAGAACATACAAATAAACATCTCAAGGAGCTCAAAGAGGATAGTAACAGACTACTGACTCAAGCTCAAAAAATATGAATATACAGTTGAATGAAATGACAAAGTCAATTCAGAATTTGAAAAGTGAATTTACAAAAAGATAGAAATACTGAAGGAAGCAAGCACAAACTGATATGAAGATAGAATTAAAAAGCTCAATAACCCAATTAGAAAAGACAGGGGAAAGTCTTAACAGCAGAATCAATGGAATGGAAAACAGAATATCAAGACTTGAAATAAAGAGAATTAGAACTCAAGGAAAGAATGTGAAAAATCTTTTATACACAGCAATAGAATAGGTAGAAGCTGTGGGAAACCATGAGATGACACATCTAGGCCTCGACATTACAGGCCTACTAGAAGGAGGAGATTCTCAGTTTAGCAGCACTGACCAGATCTTCAATGAGATTATAGAAGAAAACTTCCATAAATTAAGGAAAGCCATAACCATTTAGATACAAAAATACCGAGAACACCAAACAAACAGGAACAGCAAAGAAATTCCCCTTGGCACATCATAGTAAAAACACTAAATATACAGAAGAGAGGACACTGAAAGTTGCAAGAGAAAAACAAACTACATATAAAGAAAACCCCATCAGAATAACAACTGACTTTTCAATGCAAACTTTAAAAGCCAGAACAGCCTGGAGCACTATATTCCAAATTCTAAATAGCCACCGATACCAACCAAGACTACTTTATCTACAAAACTGTCTATTATAATTGAAGGAGAAAGAAAACCTTCCATGATATAAATAAGCTGAAGGAATTCAAGTTCACCAAGTCATCCCTACAGAGAATACTGGAAGCAATACAAAGGACTGAAGAAAGAAATGTTCATAACCAAGAAGCTATGGGAAGAAAACAAAGTAAGAACATAACAGAAAATAAAATGATCAGAACCAACACACATCTTTCAATAAGAACTTTAAACATCAGTGACCTCAAGTCCCCAATCAAAAGACAGTTGCTTTAAAACAGACCACATGCTGGGGTACAAAACAAAACTCGGCAAATATGAAACACCCCAGCAGCATGATGACTCTAAGCAAGCCCTTTGGTACCATGCATGTGTAGCGCCTTTTGCTACAACCACACCGGAGTCTTATCCGGCGAGAGCCTGAGGAATTGAAGACACACAAGACATACACAAGACAAACACAACACAAACATCCAAAATGGTGGAAAAGCTTCCCATTTACTCAAGAAGGGTGCTCAATATATATATACATCCATCAGGTGACAGTGAAAACCTGCAGGAAAGTTTCAAAGGGAGTTTGATAGGGGGCAGCAGTTCAGGCTTCCAAGAAACATCTGAGTACATGATGTGCACCTGGTTCAGAACAATTGCAGTTAGGCCTCTAAAGGTTAAGTTGTTCTCGATCAAGTTGTTTACATACAAACTGCAGCTGACAAACTGAAGCTAGTTCCTGGCCGGGGAACCTAGCTGAGAAAAAGGCATGTAGGGAGACCAGGCCCTATATGTGTGGGAGTCAGTAGTGACGAAAAATTAAAAGAAACCTGCCCTGACCATGTGCTTCTTCTGCTGACACTGCCTTGGTAGCCCACACATGTCCAAACTCTCACTCAGAAAGGTGGGTTTGGATAACTAAATCGCTCAAGAGTTTATTTTCCCAGATAGAAAGGATGAGTTTACTTCCTGCTGTTGCTGGGATTCTTTGGGGTGCATTGAAATCTAGGGAGAGGCCATCCAGAAGCCAGGGCATGGACTGTAGGCAGTGTGGCACCTGCAAGAGCATCCTTTCTTCCTGGACTATTCTGAGCAAATAAGACTTGGGCAACACTTTGATCCGTTTGTTTCCAAGCCAAGTTTGTCAAAGATCATCTTCAGTCAGTCTTCAGGAAACACTTAGATCTTTGATCATGAGCCTGCTCAATTCATCATGTACAGAAATGCCCCTGCAGAATCTTCTCCAAAGCAGTGAGTTCCGATTCCTCTCACTAACTTGCAGGGCTGGTGACTGAGATGTTATTGGAAATGGACCTTTTTAATTTCATGGGATAAAGTCATACAAAATAAAATAAGGACCAAATCCAATGAGAAGTATCCTTCTAAGAAAGGGTGAAGGTGGGACAAATGAAAGCAGCAGCAGGGACCAGAATGATGAAGCTGCAGGCTCATGACGCCAGTGTTTGCTCAAAACCAGCCAGGAGCAGATTCTTCCTTAGAGCCTACCTTTGGTTTTGGACCTCTGGTTGAACAGAGTGAATACATCTCTTTGGTTTCAGCCAAATGTATGGTGAGTTGCTATAGCAGTCGCAAGGAACTAATACAATAGAGAATGTCTGTCATTTTCAGAAATAGCTATTTTTTCTCAATGGCACTTTATATTTGCTCCACTAAAGCCTCTCTTCTATCAACTAATGGGATCGTTTTTCCAGTTATTCAAGCCCTAAGTACCAGTTTTATTAACTCCTCTCAGACACCAAGCTAATCTTTGCAATAAAACTTCTTCACTACCCCTTCGAAACGGTCCCAGTGTCCTTGCTGCATTCTGTCACCCTGGTCTCACAGAAAATACTATCACATTCGGCCAGTCCATTGAAGCAGATTTTGGCACTAATCATTTTCTATTTGTCCTTCCACATTAGCTCGTCCATATCTACCTCTTGGTCGCCAGAACACTGACCTGTCTGTGCTGCAGTGAAATCTTGCTCTCTGATCCAGGAGTAATACCATCAGAACAACCAGTTCACAAGGCACAAGGAAAAGGTATTTACTAAATTCATTTCCCAGACTCTCCCGGGGCGGGGGGGTGGGGGGTGAATGGGAAGAGTTCACTGTAGTTAGATACAGTTTTCTACCACAAAGCACAGTTTATTTACTGTTCCAAGGCTGGAGAGATGACTCAGCACTGCCTGCTCCTGCAGAGGACCCAGGACCCACATGACAGCTAACGACTGTCCTTAACTCCAGTTCCAGGGGATCTGAGGAGGCCCTCTTCTGACCTCCGTGGGCATTGCATGACATGGGTGCACTTACACACAGTCAGGCAATACACTCATACACATAAAATAAAGAAGAATAAATAAAATATTTTTAAAAGTAAAATTCCATCAAATATAAGCAAGGTTAACACACAGTATCTTTAACCAACTACCCACTCTGTTCGTTTGACCCTGGCTTGTGGGGTGTTCTTTTTAAAGCACAGTCTGCTGCAGTGCCTGTTGCCTCTTACATCATAAGAATCTGCCAGTCACACCGAGTGTTTTGATTTAGTTTTGAGATTTTAGTATTTATCTATACTCCATAGACTACAAACTCTGAACCAGCCGCTCGATTCTGTGTTCTCCTAGCATATCTTCAGGGCTGTTACCTAGTGGCTGTTCCTTTTGGGTTGTCTTGCTTTAGCAGGCTGTATCTTGGGACACAGCCTTCTAAATGCTGTCACCATGGTTACATTTTAGGTTTTTCACATAATGTAAAGGGAAATCACACATCCTGATGATAAAAAATTGTGGGGATATATCTAGCCTCATGCAAACCTCACTTCTTAGAGATGAGGGTGATAACAAGCCAGACTTTGCCTGGTGATATTTTCAAGGGAGAATAAGCTGTCAGTCGATGGAGGCCCTAGGTCCCACACTCTGAAGTTGTAAGCTTTGGCACTGAAGTAGAGGACAGAGGTAGGAGGAGGCCTCAGAGGAGATGGGACTCAGAGCATGTGAAGGGTTGTCTCTGGACAAACTCTGGCATCACTTTTGTTACAACAGTAAGTCTGTGTCTCCCCAAAATTCACATACTGAAACTGTATTCCCACTGTGTCTAAAACTGGTACCATGGGAAGAGTTCATGTCCAGCAGGCAGAGTCCTGAGGCATGGCAGCAATGACCTTGTAAAGAGACTGAAGACCGCCCTCAGCCCTCCTGCCCATAGACCATGGATCTGTCAGTGCTTACTTCAAAACTTTCTAGATCCCAGAATTTGGGGGATTCATTTTTTATTGTCTGTAGATTATGCAGCATGTGGCTGACTAAGTCAGTCTCCAAGTTTTAATTTTTAAACTTTAAAAAAAAATTTATTTTTGTGAACTTTTCTGTATTTGCGTACATGTATGACATATGTATCCAGATGTCCAGTGAAGCCGAAAGAGGGTGTCAAATCCCCTGGAGCTGGAGTCACTGGTCGTGGTGAGCTGCCTGACACAAGTGCTTGGAACTGAACTTGGGTCTCCAGAAAAGCAGCAGGTGCTCTTAAATGCTTCCAAACTTTTAAATGAAAAGAATGACCAAAATGTCTAGAGTAACTTCTTTGAAAGTCCAACAGCAATCTAAACCCTTGGTTTGGAATATGAAACTGTTTATCATATATTGACCTAATTTTTGCCTTCTAGAGTTGAGAAGGATATCCTTTTAAACAGCATTGAGGTAAGACGGATGTCATTTTAAAACAGCACTGACATTTGCTTCAGCCTTTTCTACAGTTAGACTATAAACATGCTAGGGACAGATTTTGTTTTCAAAATCAGTCTAGCTACTGTTCACTAATCACTTCTCTGTGCCAAGTATTCTGCTGGGGTGTCTCTCCTCACCATCACTGCATGCTGGCACTGATCCTCCTGGACAGATGGAGACTGAGGAACAGCAAAGCCAAGTAAAGGCAGAAGGTGAGGGTGAGGCAGATTACTAAAACATCAGCACCACCATCAGTGTTGGACTTGATATCTGGAGCTGTCAGCTCTATAAATGACTTCCTTTCTGTGAAGATAATGGATATGCAAGCCGAGGAGGAGGAGGGGGAGGACGAGGAGGAGGAGGAGGAGGAGGAGGAGGAGGAGGAGGAGGGGGAGGACGAGGAGGAGGAGGAGGAGGAGGAGGGGGAGGAGGGGGAGGAGGAGGAGGAGGAGGAGGGGAAGGAGGAGGAGGAGGAGGAGGAGGAGGAGGAGGAGGAATGGGGGACCAGTGTTCTCTGGTGTGCGAGTGTTCTGTATTTTATTCCCAAGCTATTTCTATGCTCTCTGCAGCCTATCGCAGTAGTAGATCTATAGAGTATGGAATCTTGCAACACTGGAATTAAGACTGTTGCATTTTCTTCCAGCTGACAGATACAGCATTACACTTGTGGCATCCACAGTGCAATGCCTCCGTCCTTTCCTGCTCCACACATTTCAGATGTCGTAGAGAGCCATTAAATGCAAGGTAGAAATTTTTCTAGGAGTTTATGCATGGGAAAAAAAAATGGTTGCCTGTAGAAATACTTCCTAACAAGGCCCCAAAGAATTTTCAACCACGTCATCTCATTTCAGCTCTCTCTCCATTGATCTTTATTATCACCTCAGAAAGCTGAAGACACATCCCAGGATGCCTCACTTCAAAGTATTAGATTCATGTGCACAAGTGCTGCCAAGAATAAAATAATGAACAAACCCTCTCTCAGCTTTGCCACCAAACAGGGTCATTGGTGATGACAGACTCTTTGTACAGAGGTGAGAGGTATTTAAAAGATGGTCCTAGCATATATAAACATCTTTATCCCTTCATTCTCAGAGCCTCAGTTTGATATCAAGTCTGTGAAGGTTAAAGGTCTTAGCTCTTTTCCCATCCACTTACGGCGTGAATTGCAGCAAGTCCACTGATACCCTGAATGATTTGGGACAAATTATCCAACTCTTCTCTCCCTCCACTTTTTTCATCTGTAATAATGGAGGATTTAAGGGAAAGTCCCTTAAATCTTTTATTATTACAAAGAGATTTAAGGATATAGAACAGAAAAGAAAAAGGACACAAAGCACCAAGCATGATAGGTAATGCTGTGATTTAAAAAACTGAAACTGTCACCACAGTCTTAATCATCATCATATAGCAGAGGTGGGATGCAGAATAAACAGTGCAGGCTTTGGAAGCCGAGCAGACAGAGAGGGATTCTTGACTTCGACAAACTCTGCACACACTCCCTGGTATTTATAGTGCTTATTGTCTGCATCATAAATTGGTGTTGACAATAATATTTCTCTTTCATGATTTGTTAGAGTTAAAAATAATCTGCTTTGAGTACCCAGCATGGGTACTCTGTATTGGATAACACCTTATTCTTCTTAGTTCTGTAAAAGCCTGCTCAACCTTTGGGCTCACGTGCAGGAGCATGCCACTTGGAAGTTCAGTGGGGTTCACTGAAGGGTAATTACGGCAATCTGCGGTGCTCTAAGTACTTTGATACTTTGACAAAAAGCCCTACCAATTGCTTCCTGGATAGCCTAGGTGTGCTGTCTCCACACTACCTGAAGACCTAGGTGTGCTGTCTCCACACTACCTGAAGCACAGCAGCCAAACAAGACTTTACAGAGTATTCTGTCCTTAACATTGCTTCCCAGTGAATACATTGTTAGTGCAGACCTGGCCGTTATTCAACAGTTCTGCGCATAAGGGCTCCACACTCAGCAGGGACTGACTTAGCTCTTCTTGAATCCTGAGAAGTTTCCAAATGAGCAGCTTGTTTTGGAGAGTTCACCCGGCCACTGAACTTCTCTGGCCTCCTGCTTCCTACAGAGATCTCGTTCATACTCGTTCCCGTCACGTTTTAGATGCCTGCCCTAAGGTCCTCACCAGAGGCAAAACAATTAACAACTGAGGGGGCCCGATCCTAGACTTTCAGCCCCCAAATTTCAAGTAGCCAGCTGCAGAATTTTTAATAGCAGCAATAATGAGAATGAGATTTTGCAAGAAAGCAAGCAAGTAGCTTCCAAAATGCTTAATAGAGCCTACTAATTCATTGTTTTTCATCTTTTAAACACGTTTTAATTTAATGTTTATTTTTAACCCTTAAACAACATACAAAAAGACCTAAGAAACTTTGAGTCTCACTTCTTTGCAAAAGAATTCATACTCATGATATAAACTATGTGATATAAAGTTTATGATAACTGTGGTTCTGTTGAAAGATTTTGCTATGGTAATAAAAATGCAAACAAACTACAGTCTTTGTAACTCCTTCTTACAACTTTATCTCTCTTTTGATTTTTCCATATGTCCACTTTTAATATCTATGTTTTTAGCCAGGAGACCAGAGTTGAAGAATGACTCTCTAAGGAAATTTTTATTTTGTTGAGATAGGTTTCACTATCTTGGTTGGCCTGGAACTCACTATGTAGACAAAGCTGACTTCAAACTCAAGGAGACCCACCTGCTTCTCCAGTGCTGAGATTAAAGGCCACCATGGTTAAACTGAGGAAACTCTTTAAAAATAAGAAATAATTACCTATTCTCCATATTAAGATATCTGAAATAACTAGCAACACATTTCATTTATATTTAAGACTTTAAAACTTTGGGTTTTTTGCATCAAAAACCTTAGGCAAGATATAAAGGTCATAGGTCAATGACAGAGTATGTGCTTAACACACTCAAAGCCCGGGTTCAATCAGAATGGAACTGAAAAATGGAGAAGAACAAAAGAAGAAAGGAGAAGAGATTGATAAAGAAATCATGTACATCCCAAAGATTTGAAAAAAAAAAGATATAAGCAATCCCAGGCAAAATTTAAAGAGGAAAGATGAAAATGAAATATAAACTAAATAAAAAAATTTAAGAAAATTGCTAGATTGATAAATCTTTAGTTGTTTATAACTGAACTAACAGATGGAAATTTTCTAATTCTTTAAATATATTGCAAAAACCACAAAAATGTGAAGTACTTCATTTTAACCCAGAACCATATTGTCTATAATTGAACTAATATTATACTAACTGATTTTTTTCTCTTAAAATTGAGAATCTGATGGAGAATCATTGCCATGTTCCCTCTGTACCTAAATTGTCACAGGAGGTCAGGGCGTTCCACACCCTAATGACTTGTTCTTCATCCCCAAGTGAGAGGGTCTGATGTTATTATAAATCTGAATTTCCACTTACAATGTGAAATCTTATCCCAGTTTTATCCATGGATTCTTATAGACTATTCTTAATAAAGATTTGTTTTCAACTTTTTATAATTCAATAAGAAACAAAGGATTTGCCAAGAATTTCCTTTACATTTGGAAAGAATTCAGTATTGGAAAAGGTTTAGCAGCTGGCCCTAATGAAATGAAATTGAATTAACTCAAGAAAATTGAGTATATTCAACAATGATGCAGCCACACATAGCACCAGTTGGTCTCCTTATGGAATAATGCAATTTTGAAAATATGTTTCTCTGTTTGTTAAGTTTTGCTGTTCTCACAAAGCTGGGTTCTGCAGGAAAACTGCTGTTCCTCTCTTCTCCAATAGAGCAAACCATGGGCGTAGAGCAGCTGGCTCTTCAGCACAGTCATCCTCTCAGCTGCCGGCTTGCTTATGCTTCCACTTCCTGACCTTTAAACTACTCGTCAGTACATTTGACGTGGGGCACCTGTCATGGGTAGGCACAAGCCAACGTTATCCCAGGACTGGGTCATTGGTAGAGAACATTTCATCTTTCTTGGTCATATTCATGCTATCCTGGACAATGATCCAGAAAGGGAAGTTCTTTTTTTTTTTTTTTTCCTCAAATACATGGTTCATACACTAAGAGTCGTAAGTTGTTTAAAAAATTTAAAGTAGAATCCACTTTTTACCTTTTTTTCATTATATGTGTTCAAAATAATATATCTAAGTTCATTAAACCTTATTCGGAGTCCTTTAAGGAGTAAAAATTTAAATTTGAGCAAAATTATCATTTTCAGAATAGAGTTTATTAGAACAAAGTGAATATCCCATAACTGTAGAAATACTAGAGCCAATTTCTATATTTTTCCATTCTGTGGATGAATCTTTGAAAAAGTTTAATGTCTCAGGAACTCTTAATTGCCCAATTCACATAATGAATACTTCCAACAAGGCAGTTCAAGAGTCTCCCAACAATATAGGCTACTGCCATTGCCCCTGGCTACCAGAAAGAACTTGACTGTAAGACTTTATTGCTGAGGAAGCATGTGTACTTTGGACGTAGGACTTGGAGCAACTGAGTTGGGCCTCACCTGAACCTCTCCTCCCCAAAGACTAGCTGTCTTATTATCAGAAGGTGCTAACAAGCTGCCAAGGAAGAAAAGCAACCAATAGTCTTATCCAGCTGTAAAGTCCAGGAACCACAAATAGGACTGACCAGCAAAATACCACTGTTGGCGCAATAGTGGCACTATAACTTCGGCGTAACCTAATTGAACTTATAATGGACAGTATTGTAAATCTAGCCAAATACCTGAGACTGGAGCGGTCACAGACTCCAAAGGAAAAACTTCTCCTTCCACTTTCCAAAACTCTCCTTTCTCAGCGCTCACCCCGCCAGCTCCCCTCTGACGTCCAGAATCTGTCTCCTCATCAAGGTCAGGACTCAACGCAGTTTGTGGCATTATTTCTCAGAAAGAACTCCTTAAATACAAGCCGAGAAGTAAGAATGCAAACTATTTCCCGCCCCACACATCCGAGGACCAGGCACCAATAGCAAGATAACCACGAGGGCCACAGTCGCTCAAAGGGTAAGGACAGGAAGGACAGAGCAGCGACCACTGCAGACCGGATACGCCGACAGGAGGTGTGGCTTCTTGAGTGCGCTCCGACCAACCGGAGCTGTTCTCTGGCGCTCTTCTCTACACCACGGGTTACCGGTGTTCCTGTCAGAGTTAGGCTTCCTGTTCTGCAAGAAATAATCTCTTCAGTTTTCTCTGCTTGCTTTCTGACCACAGGTTTTTGGGTGTGAAAGGCAACTTTTCATTTTTCGTCCATAAAGCATTGTTCCCTGAGTCTTCATGGATCTCACAAGCCTACTCTGAAGGGAATTCTTTGTCTACGAGCCATTTCTTATTTTGAGAACAGCTTGTCATCTGCAGAAGATGGAAGTACCATTTTCTGATTCAATGCCAAGTCCATTAAATCCTGGCTAACTTATATTTCCTTAAAATTAAAATTTTGTTGGGGACTGCAGAGATGCCTCAGCAGTTAAGAGCACTGGCTGCTCTTGAAGAGGACCTGGGTACTATTCCCAGCCCCGACCTTGCAGATCGCAATGTCTGGAATTCCAGTCCCAGGAGCACCCTCCTCTGTCTTCTGGCCTCTTCAGGTACTGCAAGCACACATAGAGGAAGACGAATTATTCAAACATATAATTCTTTTTAAATCCTTAAAAAATTAAGATCTTGTTCACAAAAACATTAAGAAGCTGTTTTTATATCATTCTCTTCTTTCTATTTCCTACATACAACTGGAAAACGAAGGTCAGTGGTTCAATATTCTAGACTCAAGCTTTCTATCTACACCAGGCTCACTAAGCACATTCGCTACACTCTGCCGGCTACAGGTGACAGTGTTGCCTTTTTTCCCTCCTCTCTATAGCAAAGGTCCCTTTTACTGCAGCTCTAATAAATATTTCCTCTTAGCCCTTCCTGTGACTATTCTCTCAAAATCCCCATGGCCTGTCATTAATAACCTACTATAGAGTATTTGAAGAATCACCTACCACAATGACAAAGTTGGTAGTTTGTCCTTTTGTTTTTGTCTTGACATGTCTCACTCCTATTACAAAACCCAGTTCTTTTGATTTACTCCTGTGAAGCTAATTATCCACAACACCTAATAGCTTAGGACAGTGGTAGTCTTTTGTTTTGCCTGAACATGTACAATGCATAGAGGGCTTTCTTGGCATGGGGTCCTGGGGGAGAAAGGAGCCTAGGGTCATGGAACAGGCTCTTGTCTCCCTCCCATTTATTCTTCTTTTTAAGATGCCAAATTTCCTCATGTCATGGACAGTAGGTTCAAAGAATGAATATTCAAAATAAAATCAGTTGGAAAATGTATTGAATTTTATGATCTAGTCTGAAAATCAGTTGTTATTTTTACTAGCACATTCTTATTCTAAAGGAGCAAAGACATCTAAAATACATTTATAGTCACTTCTGGAAAATGTGATCTGTCACACAACATAAGAGCATGTTTTCAACTGGTACAAGGGCTTATTGTTACGTTATCGATAATGCACAATAACAACTGTCAATGTCCATTGTAATAGGAACCGACATTTGCTGTGGATCTGCTTCTTTTAGCCATTTATTGGCACACTTTCTTTCTGTGTCCTTCTATTTTACATAAAAGGATATCAACTATAATGTGTGTCAATATTAAAGAAAATATTAGTTGCCTTGTGATTGTGTCCGCCCATCCCCATGGCCCTGTCTCCCCCTTTCCTGTTCCTTTGAATTCCTTCTTCCCAAGCAGCCCTCAGCAGCTTCCCATTAAAGAGAATGATGCGCTCTCTCCCACAGCAACCATTAACAGCCAGTAACTCCTCAGGAAGGGGCCTCATGGGCGCCTCCTTCATCCAAGATGGAATGTTGAGGAGTCAGTCTCATACATGTGACCGTAGCTGCTCTGTGTTCCTGATTGGAGCGTCACATCCATGTCTGGTTGGAAATGTGTTCTTCTTTTTGTTTTTTTGTTTTTTGTTTTTTTTTTTAGCTTGAGACCTACAAGTTTTATCATAAATTCTTACTTTGCAAGGTAGTGAAAATGACTTCAATGTAAAGTATTTGCAGATGTTTCCCCTTTCATATTAAAGTAAGTTGGAGATCTTTCTTATTTTAAAAATGTAGATATTCAAATTTAAAATATTGTCTTGGACTTTATTCCATTCTTTTCTTCACATAAATTTAAATTAAATTTTGATTTATTATTATTTTTTTTTATGTGTTTGAGTGTTTTGCCTGCATGGATATAAGTGTACCTGTGTTATGCAATGCCCTCAAAGACCAGAAGAGAGTGTCAGATCCCTTGAAACTGGAGTTATGGATGGTTGTTTACTGCCATGTGGGTGCCGGGAACCAAACTTCAGTCCTCTCCAAGAGCAACCAGTGCCCTTAACTGCTGAGCTTTCATTCTAGATCCTCTTCTGTTAAATTTTAAAACTTATAATCTAAATACACCAACTTCCTATCAATTGGCTGATTAGGCCAAAATTAGATTTTATTTTAAATTTTTTTCTCTAATCATAGTACATTTTATTTAACCAAAATTTGAGATTGATTTAATTAAAGGTATTTATCTGTTTTCCTGTAACCTGTACACATTCTCCTATGTACTTAAACAACTTCTAAGTCGCTTATTATACCCATTACAAAGCAAAAGTCAGATAGAGTTGATATGCTGTGCTGTTTAGGAAAAAATGAGCTAGAAAAGAATATATCCACAGTTACAACAGATTCAGCTTTTTTTCCAAGTATTTGAATGTGTAACTGGTAGAATCTGTGGGTACCTAACCCAGGAGTTCAGAGGCTGTGTGTGCGCTCGCGTGTGTGTGTGGGGGGGGGCTGTTGTGTGGGTGTGTCCTATAACAAATCTGTGAAAAAGAAAGAAGTCTGACCCCAGTGTAAGTTTAGCAGTTTCGAGTTATTGTTTACTTTTGTTTCTTCATGTCTATTACAGATCCTTCTATGCAAACCTCCCATACATAGAGAATGGAATTTCCAAATATGAAAACTGAGATGTTTTTCGTAGCACCAGTGTTCAATTCAGGGTTGAATTTGAAATAAGCAGAGATATTTTCAACTGAACAGAGATGATTACTTCCTTATTCTCAAGCCTTGTTAAACATGGAAGTATGCAAGAATTTGAAAACTACACATGTTCACTAGACGCTTGTCTTTCCTATAATCCTGGATTTATCTAACAGAAAATAGAATAAATCTAATCTTGAGATATAATCACACAGACTATAGCTTAGAAGGTTCTCCTCTTTTTTAAAACTTTTGTTTATTTGGTTGTTTGATTGGTTTCTGGTTGGTTTTTCTTTTTTTGTTTTTAGAGACAATTTCTTGCTATGTGTCTTTTGCTAGCAGCAATTTAGACCAGGCTGATTTTACACATATGAGCATTCCTCCTGCCTCTGTCTCTAGAGTGCTGGAATTACAGGCATGTGCCACCATGCAAAGATGAAGTTTCTGTTTATTTAATTTCTTCCTGCAGGCCTTTCCTAAGATTTTAAGTCTATATTCTCCCTCATCTTCAAGCCTGTTAACAAGTAAAAATATTTTATGGTTTTCTATAGAAATAACATTTCTCTAAAAATACTTCTTCCTTCTGGAGCTAAGAGACGTCTCACTTGAATTGTGAGACACTGGATATTTTGAGATCGCTCACCTTGCCTCCAAGCCTGGTGCTGACTCCCATGGGCAGAATGCCTAGCCAGTCTTTGCATCGATTTTACATCTGCATGTTAGATAGCAGTTACTGCTCTCCCATCTTCTGGAAACTCGGTCTTCAGTTCACCTTTGAGCTCAGTTTCCCAGCTTAGGGTTTATCCTCTCTAAGCCCAGAGATTCATCTGGTAGCAAGAGTTATGTGTCCCTTGTCCAAGTTTTCAAACAGATTTCAAACATTTTCCAGTGCAATGGCCTATTTTAAATAATGATAATCATTTTTGTAGCAGTTGCTAGAATGTTTTTCTTTTCATTTTCAAGAATTTCTGACACCAGTATATATGTGTGAGGAAAGCAGTTCATTGTGATAATGTCAGATCTTTTCTCATTACCAGAGAAGCAACTGCTTTCATGGAACCAGCCCTAGACAAGGTACCACTAGGGTTACCACCAGCATGGTGTCTCCCAGACAGACAGGCCTTTTCGTTCCCAGATATGGAGGCAAAACCTTAAGTCTTCTCTTGTCCCTGGAAGCTCTCTGCAGAACACCAACTGTTACTAGAAATTTACCATTACTTTTGAATTTCCCAAGTGCTAAATTCTAAGAATAATTAGGGACACCTGAATCCTCACGGTCGGGATGGAACAGCTGTCATTGAGATGTCATCAGTAAACCAGCCTACATTGCAGCTTGAGGATATCAGTGCATCAACTTCTTGCACAGAAATTGTTTAAGCATGTCTCTCCCCTACCACAACACACTGGATTTATTGTCTTTGCCCAACTAGGTGACTTTTTCTCTTTGCGGGAGCAGATGGGACCAAATAATTTGCTCTTTTCATCTTTTAAGTGATGATGAATTTTAAACAAATGTCCAAATCTATTTTGAGATTCTGATTGCTGTTTACAGTAACTATCACTACTTTCTGGACGACCAGGGATTTTAACAAGTGACTTTTCGATTTTTATGGTACCAGGAATGTATTTTTGGCTCATTTTTCACAAGTGGAAACTCAATGAAATGAGAACCCAATGGCCATTTCTGTGGCTGAGAAAGCTTCACTAATTCATAGGTTTTGTTACCTGTAACACTTGAAATGTCAACATCTCTAAGCAAAGACATTGCTTCCATGCTTGTAAAACAATGTCAATAAACAGAACAGCATAGTAAGTATCTAAAGGAGAAATCTGCTAAGTATATAAAAGCATAATAACACTAACTGACAGAACACATATTTTTGCCGTGTTTATAAAGCCAAAACAAAGGGCAATTGAGCTGTGGTGAGGAAAAGTGTCTTTCTTAGAACAGACATTTTCCTAGGATTTCCTCTTATTCTGGCAGAGTTGATTTATTCCTGTAAGTCATCATCTGGATATCTTGGCTATCTAAGGGTGCAAATCAGAGGGGAGGCCTGGCACCATCTTCCTAACTGTCCATCTCTTCATGAACGAAAAGCTCAGCAAATGCTGGTAGCTTTGCCAATCTCACAGAAAAAGGAGAGTGCTCTGCTTTCATCCAGTTGTAGAACTCTGTGAGAGTCTCCACCTTCAGCAAAAAGAAACTTTATTGGTAAGTGGGGAAAGGCACTGTCTGTAAATATAAGGATACAAATTTAGAGTACAGAAATCAGGTCGGGGCGTGGGAATGTGTGATAGGGGAGGGTTTCTAAATATGATCAAGTTGTATTATATGAAATTTGCAAAAATCCAATAAACAATTAATTAAAGAATTAAAAAGTTGAGATGTTCAAAGCTAAATTGGTTTGTTCCTATTAGCTGTTTGTTCCTATAAACTGGTTATCTAAAGGATTTCTTTGCTTTTGAATCATATTCTCTCAAGGAATCTGTAACATTAAGTCATAGAGATGAAGAGTTCTATGGAATCCTCATTGAAATTAAGTAATGACAGAGCAATTCCTATTAGTTCTTGGCCAGTTTAAACTCCCACAATGAAGAGATCTTAAACACTGTCTGGGTATCTTACTCAGATTTAAATATCTCTCTGCTTTTCTAGAACTGTGAGTATTAGTTTCATCTAAATAATCCTTTGGTTAATGGGGATAGAGACAAAGCGATCCAGAGAACCAGCAAATCTCCATGAAACCCAAGTGAACGAGTAAAGCACGATCAGTATTTAAACACATTTTCTGACAGCAGCACCTGAATGAAGTGAGACTCCATTAGAGCCTGTGTGGCCGGAAAACAAGATTGAAACACTCTTGTCTCCTTCACATTGTGAGAAATCACTTACCACAAGGAACCTCCTTTCCTATGCAGTACAGAGAAGACTAAAAGTTGAGGCTCTGTTTACACTTGAAAAGGCCAGAATCAGACCCTCCCTGTTCCTATGTTTGGTTTCATACATAAATGATGCATTAAATTGGAAAAATTCCATGCATTTGATTTGGTGAATCTGAATACCTAGAAAGAAGCTGTCTTCAAAGGCCTTTTCTTGGGGTCCACTGTATCAGTAGTCTGATATTTAAAATAATGGACACAGGACTTTCTTCAAAGTATCGTCATCCCTCCTAGTTCTGACAAGTACAGTGGGAGAAAAAGAAGAGAGAACAGAGAGGCTGCAGTGATACGAGTCCAGAACCAAGCTATCTTGGGATATCTTTAACCCCTCAAATACTCATTCATTTTCCTCCTCTGTACGTTACCTAACATGTTTGCAACTGTTGACGCAAAGCATAATTTTCCCCTCAAAGGAGATAAGATCAGTTTACTCTGGAGCCAAATATGAATGACCATGGCCCATGAACACAGATTCAGGCTACCTCAAATTCCATGTGCCAACTTGGCAGCCATTTTATAAGGTTTTTATAGTAACAGAACAAACCAACACACATTTAAATACATTGGTGCATACATTTAGGAGGAAGGTCATGGCAAAGCGGGAGATTTTTGCTATAGGTCTCAGATGCTATCTGACGACATTCTTATCTTTTTGATTGGTGGGACCTGGTGGTCTGCTAAGTTTATGCATTCCAGAACGTTTTTATCTGTTAGTTATTGAACGATAAGTCAGAAAGAAAGGTGGGGAAGAGGACTACAGCTTTTCCTTTGTCTCATGTGTCCAGTAAGTTCTGGGCCTGGTTTCTAGGATATGATTTTAATATGCCCCTGTGACACAACTGTCTCAATTCATCCCCCGCCTCCCCGAACCAAATTATAAGGCAACACCCTTCTACTCCCTGGAATAAGTCATTTTCCAGTATAAGTTGCATAGGGAGGACTGTTACTAGCACGGGATTGAGGATGATCAAGTCCAGGGGTTCAGCTCATTTTTGCAGTCAATTACCTCCCACTTGGGAGGTAGAGCAGGATAATCTCTCTCTGAGATCAAGGTCAGCAGGGTCAACATAGTTCTGGGCCAGCTGGGGGCCATAGGGAGACCCTGTCTCAAGAAAGAAAAAAAGAAAAAAAAATAAACAAAATACAGGAAAGGTCTCAGACCGGCTGAATGCAGCAGGCAAAGTAATTGAAAAATGAAGATTAACACACATACGAGCATTCCCAGAGAATCTCTCCACAAATACAGAAGGGACTCAGGAAACCGAAGTCCAATGTGTCCCTCCACAAGGAGGATTATGTTTTTAAGGGTTTTAGTGGGTTTCCCTCCCCTAATTTTGTATTAGTCAGCTTGAACAAAGAAGAATAGGCTGATAGGTTTATGGCTTCTAATGAGGCATCCAGTATGGCCTCGATCTTATCTGGACTGGTTTAAATTAGTTGGTTGGAAAGAGGACTCTGCTGACTAGAAGGGAGCCCTGAAGCAGTTGTCTGAGAACTAGTAGAAGATGGAGGCATGGCATCATCCTTGTCTTATCTATCTTCCCGTTCCACAACTTGTCTAGCTCCAGTGGCTTGGTGCCAGGCAGATGGTGTGGTCTTCATCTACCCAGGGCTACAGTCAGTCATCTTTCTCCTCAAAACTGAATGAGAGTAAATAACTACATACAAGAACATTTTATTTTTAATTCTGTAGCTATTCTCTTGCTAAACATTTTTACGCGCATATACTATTCTATTTCTTGTTCATACAATGAATATAACAAACAGTACATAGCATAATAAAAGAACTCATTCTAAATAAAGGCTGGGTTTTCATTATTTCCATGACCCACATCCTGTGACCTGGTAAACCTAGCTTTTTCTTCCCTGACTCCTCAGACCCTCTCATCATTAGGAAATATTCTATAATTGATAGAACACTGCAGTCCTGGAGAGCAGAATCCAGTCTCTTTTAAGGCCCGTGTCAGGGTTTTTGGTGTATCTAGCAGATATCTAAGAAAAATTTAGCAATGTTATAAAAATAATAGTGAAATAAATTTAGAGTTATAAAGCTTTCCAGTTGTGTGGTTGACATGCTTTTTTTGACCTAGAAAATAAAGCTTTGTGAAAAATCAGTTGGTTACAGACAAGTGTAGGTAATATGAATATTTTTCTAATAGTACCAATTCCTTTTGTTTTTGCATTTTTGTAGGCTAAGTCTGGTTTTTCCCTCACATCTTGTGAGCTAGCTACACTCTCCAGAGAGGCATTGTCTCTTTCCAGAAATGTATATGGTTTGAGCAGCAAGGAAGATGAGCATGTGAGGCTCATCACACTGTAGGTGATGTTCAGCCTCCAGACAGAAGTAGCAAACATCCCAGCATCCCCTGGTGGAGGAGGCTGTGGTTCTGCAGCAATCAGCAACACTGTTTCTTCTGGGTAAATCTGCATCAAAATGCTTAGTCCACAGGGAAGCCAGCATTCACTCTCTACTCACTGCCCAAGGAAAGCAGCATTATGGTCATTTTCCAGCCTTTCATCACAGAACAAAAAGGCAAAGCAAAGAAAAAGGAAAGCTATTGTAACCAGAATGCCTGGAGAAAGAGCAGAGTCTGAAAAGGAGCAACATTCTTCGGGGACACAGACCTTCCTGGAAAATGCAGTATTATATAATAATTATTGCGCAGAATTGTTTTCCCATAGGAAACCATGTGCACAGAATGCTTAGTAGGAAAGGGAGTCAATCCTGTTTGTTTTTACTGCTGCCAAATATACTGTATTTCTTCTTTGTCCCATTTATTTTCAACTATTTAATGAAGGGAGCCTAAGCAGTGTTAAGGTTCCTCACAAGAAAAAGATGAATGCATCATTACAGGAGAGGAGAGGAGGGATTCAGAAAATTGACTTGGAGTCATGTTCTACAGAGCTGAAGATTACACTGTCTTATTTACATATAAACACCACAGAGTAATATTTCTTCTATCTACGGACAAAGAGCCTTTCCTTGGACAACTGTAAGACATCTCTGAATCTATTCTCCCAGCCATGCTAGACTACCTTTGCATCACAAAATTTGCACAGGAAAATTGGATCTGTTTAAATTGGCTCTGCCAGAATCACGCATGTCCACATTTAATCACTGTCTACATCTGATGACTCTCACCAGCCACACCTTGGTCAGCCACTGTGGCCAGCCTTCAGCAAGGGTGCTGTTAGGTCAAATTACCCAAGTGAGTTTCCCCTCATCCTGAGGCATTGCCCTCGGGAAATTTCACCCCTCCTCCCCGTTTCTGGGATCTAGACCCAGACTCCTATTTCTCTAGTCAAAGATCTCCACTGAAAGAATGCAGATGAGACGCAGAGTGCGGAGAAGACAGACTTTATCAGAGTAGAGCAAAATCTCTTCTCTTCCTGAGGGCCGTGCCCTGCCCAGCTGATTGACAGTGCTATTTAAATAGACTCTTTCTGGCAGGTACCCAATGAGGCATAACATAGGATAGTATTTGTTCTTTATCAGAATGCATCTTGTTATATAATACTCTTGTAAGGTCCAAGACTTCCAGAAACAGATTATCTTATAGTAAGAAATAGGCCCAATCTCTGGCTTGGTTGGAACCTTAACTTCCCAGTTTTTCTAGGTCAAAGACCTGGTCACAGGACCATCCCTAGGAGGGCTACCTTAAGTTATTGCAAAGAGATGGGCACAATACCTAGTATGTTAAAGAGATGGTGACCTGTTCCTGTCCTGTTGCTCTCCTCCTCCGCCAACCAGCCTGGAAGGGAGCTGAGGGGTGCTGTGGGTTGCAGCCGGATGGGGGTGAATAGGAGCAGAGTCACCTGGGAGCTGGGTGGAAGCAGGCAGGTAGTGAACTGCTGCAAGACTCGTTTATTCAGGGAGGTTCAAGGGGCTAAGTAGGGTGGGATAGCCAATCGTCTTAGGGGGGAGTCCTCATCTGTGTCCAATTGCTCTCTGTCTCTGGGCAGATGTTCCTCCAGACCAGGTCCCTCCAAGGCTGGGTGGTGGTAGTTTCCTGGTCAGATTGTCATGCGACGGCAGGTCCTCAGGCCATTTCCTGGTGCCTCGTGGCCCATAGTCATTTTGTAGTTCCCCATGGCAGGTGGCCTGGCTAGGGCCCACTCTGCTCTACACCATACACTGCCCAAGATCTCCACCCATAATGCATGCCGTTCTGTGGACTGTGTAGCACTCAGACATGTGGCTGTCTGCGAGTTTTGCCCCTTTCTGAGTTCTTCAGTGTAACTTCTCTCCTTCCTCATACTTCTTTTCTACCCATACTTTTCCTTAACCCTTTTGGGTGTCCCAATGTTTTGGGTTTCTTTTCTTTTCTCTAAAGCTCCTTTTCCTCCCTGCCATGTGGCTGTATCTCCATGTTGACCCTGTGGGCATGTTTTTATGGATTTTTCTTCTCCCTCCATTCTCTTCCTCCAAGCAGCTGCTGAGATCCCCAGCTTGCCTACCCTGAGGAATTTTCCTTAAATTCCAATAAATTTGTATGCGAGCTTCCCTTTGAGTCCGTTCTTAAATTCTTTTATGAATGAGGCTAAGAACCCTTAAGGGGGCACTGTTTCTCTCCTGCATCAAAGATTGTCCGTTAATTGCCTCTCAGGCTATCCAGGGTGTCTATACAATCTGGAAATATCTGGGTGTCTTTAAGAGTGATGGAGCATTTCTCAGTTCTGTTGTGCTTAGTTTGTGGGGATAGGGTCCTGGAAACTTAAAAGCCACCAACACCACCACAAGCCAGTGGTTTTCAGGGTCTTGTCTTGTGAATCTGAAGAATGAATTTCCTGGATCAAAGAAGGTGAGTTTTAGGAAGGAGAGTGTTTTATGATAGAAGCTCAGTTGTTTGGTTGTCTTTTTTCCTGCAGTCAGGGACAAAACCCAGGGCTTTGTACTTGCTAGGTAAGTACTTTACCCCTGAGCTAAATCCCCAACCCCCATGAGGAACTTAGGAGAGAGAAAGAAGGCAGAGCTCCAGGACAGCAGGAGAGGTCCCCAAGAGCAGGATACCACTGAGTCTCATTTCTTGGGAGTTAATAAGGGCTTAGTGGAGGGGAGAGGGGGAGATGATATGGTCAGTCCAGTTCTCATTCCTGGTGTCCAGGTCTCTGGAGGTTCTGGTCACATTCTCACCATGTCTTACAGGAACAGGGTACTACTTCAGGAAAAGGAGATAAGGAAAAATGAACAAAAACACAGAGCCACCCCCCTCCCCTTCCTGGCCTCCCCAGCCCCTAACTGTGGTGTAACCAGAAACATCTTTGGATTAGACAGTTCTGGCATCTCTGGCCTCAGGCTAGCACAAGTGTACCAGCACGCCCAAGGAAATTGCAGCTCTCGGCTTAGGGATAGGCGGATCACATTTCTTTTGGGCATTTTCACTCTAAACTGTCTAATCAGTTTCTGCCTCCTGCTCTCACCAGTATCACATCTCCTTCCAGAGCTGGAGATATGACACATGTCCCATTCTTGTGACCAGGCAATCTACCTGCTAATTCACACCTATATGACTACTTGGTAGCACCACGACTGTACATTTTCACACTAATTTGTTGTGTTTGGAGTTGAAGGCACTTCATCCCTACCTCAAATCGTGTTGCTGTATTCCATGTATCTATCATGGCAGAATCCTAACAGAACATGCCTTTCCATCTTAATAGGTCATGTATATTTTTTTTCGTTCATACTCTGTCATTGTTTTGTCCTCTCAAATAGGCAAATCAAATAAGGACTAAATTTCCAAAGGAATTATTTCACTTTCCTTAAAACAACACCATTGCCCAGAGTTCTGACCATTGTAGCTAAGAACGTGGGGCTATTGGTAAGGACTGCTGCTCAGGTCAGTTATTATGAGCTGTTTACAGGTAGGTCACCTGTCAAGAAGACACTAAGAAGCAAACTACTCAGTACAAACAGAAGGAACTGGAACAGGGAGACATTTGCACATGTCAACTATGAACAGAACTTGGAGAGTCAGAACAGGAAACTGGGGGCAAAGAGGAAGTCTACCAGCGACTTCCAGTGTCTCAGGCAATTATCTGTGTGGTTTATGACAATAGATCTTGACTAACTGAACTTGACCTGCCAGCAGCCTCAAGGAGAGGCACTCTGCTCGCATACACAGGACAGAGGAGAACCAGTTTGGTGACAGACAAAACCCGAGTGCCCTCTGAGGAGACCGCTTCATGGCCCTCTTTTCCCATGCTTTCTTTCTGATACCTCTCACATGGTTTTGCTGCCAGTAGTGACCTAGAAGGGATGCACATGAAGAAGGGAAGAAAGGCAAGTTCAAAGACGAGCAAGAGCTCCATCTCAAAATCTAAGCCTCAAAGACATTGATGGATGGCACTCTTCAACTGTAAGATTTAGTAAGAAGAAAGCATACGTCCTCTGAAAGAAACTGTCAAAGAACCAAAGAGCTCCACTTAGCTACATTTAAACCAAAGAAGGGATAAAATTATGAAATGATGTCAAGAAAACAGGAAGAGAAATATAGTCATGAAGTTACAGTTAGAGCTAAACAAATGGCCAGCACTGCCAGGCAAACTGGAGCAGGACTGGTGTGGCCCAGACTGCCGAAGATGCTCTTGGTGTTCAGATTCTTACTATGCAGTTTTCGGCTTAATTGTGTATAAATGACAAGTGGGAATGTTTCAATAGGTCAATAGTAGAAATGGGTGCGCTCATACAGGCATCCAAGACATCACACAGTTACTCCTTTATCTTTTGTGTATGTGTGGTGACAGTATTTAAGACCTGCCTTTTGGCAAGTTTCAGTTGCATAATACCATTACAGCTTGTACTGTAGTCAATACAATACACCATGTGCCGTGTATTGTAGCTCCAGAGATAACTTACCTGGGACAACTGAAACTTGCATACTTTTGAACAATTAGTTCTCAGTCTCCTTCTCCTCAACCATAGTAACCACCACCTTAAACAGCCTGCCTTGTCACCTTTCTGAACGTACCTGCTTAACATCCCATGTGAAGCGAGGTCACTTCCATGTTCACTGTGATTGTGAAGGACATGTCAATTAACCTAACATCTTTCAGGTTCATTGATGGCACATATGACAAGATCTTCTTCATCAAGGCTGAATACTATTCTTTTGTGTATATTCAGCACATTTTATTTATCCTTTCCTCCATCTACAGACATTTGGGTAGTTTCTATGTCTTTGTTGTTACGAGTTATGCTACACAGGTCTACAGATATGTCTTTGAGAGTCATATCCCATTTATTCTGAACAAATTTCCAGAAGACTGGTTTTTAATTTTTTTTATTTCATTATTTATTTATGTGCACATGTGTGTGTCTATGTGTGAGTATGTGCACATATGTGCAGGGACCAGAAAAGGGAATTGGATCTCCTTGAGCTGGACTTACAGGGCATTGTGAGATGCCCAATATAGTTGCTGGGATCTGAACTCTGATATTCTGGAAGAGAAACAAGAGCTCTTAACCGCTGAGGCATCTTGTCAGCCCTAGAAGGGCAATTTTTTAAAACAATATGTAATAGTTACATTTTCATTTTTTGAGAAGCATCTTTATTGATCTCTAGCAGAGTTCTATTACTTCTAACTCTCATCTAGAGTACAGGTGTTCCCCTCTCCTCATATCCTCTCCAAAACTTGTTAGTTTTTGTCTTTCTGATAAGATTTAGAAATCAAGCCCATTTATGACAGCAATAAAAGTAAAATACGAATAAACATAACCAGAGAAATGACAGATCTGTGCACTGAAAACCAGAAAGTATTAATTAAAGGAACTTCAATTTGATAAACAGAAATTCAGTCTGTACTTACAGACTTAAAGAATCAGTATTGTTGCACTATCGCTACTACTCAAAATTATCTACAGACTAAGTGAAATCTCTGCCAGAATCCTGATGGAAATTTTATGGAAATAGAAAATCCTGAAATTAAATAGAAACCCCCAAATCCCTAAACATTAATAAGAAACGTGATTCACATATAGGAAACAGGGGGCACACGTCCTGCTCCACAGGGGCAGAGCAGATTGGCTGCCTGCATCCTCCAGACCTGTGCCTCTCAGTAAACAGTGCTGCGAAACTGGATAGCAATAGTCAGAAACAGGCTGGATTTTTACTCAAATTATATATAAACATCAACACAAATGGATTAGAGGATTAAAGACTTAAATGTTTTCAAACAGTAAAACTACAAAGGCAAATCAAAACAAAACCTACAAGGAAATGCCTTCTCCATGATGGACAAAAACGAAAAAATAGATGGCTGGGATTAATCAAACTTCAAAAAGGCCCTGCACAGTAAAGCCCAGAGCAAGCCGTGTGTGATGATTAACCTTGACTCTGTGCTTGGTGGAATCTGGATTCAACTAAGAGGCCTGTCTCTGGGAAAGTCTGTAAGAAAGAACAGGGGAGAAGACGGTCCCCGAGAGCTGGGCAGAGAGGGGCCAGAGAAAAGCAAAACTACTGGCTCTGATTAGCTCCTTACTGGTGAATGGGTCCATCTCTGCGGCTGCAACATCACTGTCAGCAGAATTCAGCTTCTTAGAACTCCAAACTGGATTGAAAACCAGCCGCCTTTAGGAATCTCCATGACCATCAGGACCCAATGGGGTACTTCATCCACTGTGCGGTTACCCCCTTCTCAGCCTCTCCAATGTGCCGATCTCCCAGTCCCTGACCATTGTGCCCCACTGTTCAGAAGCTCCGAGCTGGGAACACCCCACCATGGGCTCAAGCTTCAGCAGGGTGTGATGAGGAACCTGAGAACATACTGGTCATCCATGGTCTGGGAAGGGCCTCAGCTCTCAAACTCCACTGTACCTAACAACCAAGGATGATTAGAACATAAAATCTACAGACCGAGCCAATGCTGTATTCTGCACTGATATGAAATGACATAAACTTTCTACCACATCTAGAAGTTCTTCAAAAAGAAATATACTGAATCAGAATCAGAAAAGTATGTGCAGTTGAAGGTTCATATGTTCTGATACGAAGGATCCTTCTTAGTAAAGAATTAAGAGCATTTAGAGGGATCAGTGACACAAAGGGATGACTGATAGAGAAACCAGCGCAGTGTTTCTGAAAAACCTTCTTTCCAAGGCAGAGAGCAATCTGAGATTTAGGGTCAGATAACTCCACAGCAAAGGGAAAGCACTTTGCATGTTTCCTTGCCTATAGGGCCACTCTAAAACCAGTCGTTCACCCACCTGCTCTTTCTCCAGAGTCCCTAGAAATTCTCCCCAGTCACTCCTGTATTTTCCTAATCGTTTTTTACACTTCTGTCCTGGTTTGCTCTTTGTTTTGTCACAAAACACCAAGACCAAAAGCAACTTGGAGAGGAAATGGTTTATTATATCTTACAGGTGAGTGTCAGCCTTCAAGGAAAACCAAGGTAGGAGCTCAAGCAGGAACCTGGAGACCGGAACTGCAGCATAGACCATGGAGGAAGGAATGCTGCTTACTGGCTTGCTCCTCCTGGCTTGCTTGGCTACTTTTCTTACATAAGGGAGGCCCACCTGCCTAGGAATGGCACCACCCACAGTGGACTGGGACCTTCCTCCTCAATTAGTAATTAAGAAGTGCCTCACAGACATGGCCTGAGGCCAATCTGATCAAGAACATTTCTCAGCAAAGGTTCCCTCTTCCTATATAGACCAAGTTGATAACCAAGATTAGCCAACACATACTCTGTTTCCATATTACAAATCCAAGTTGATCCAATGGGTTTTTTACTAGAGAGAAGAGACTGTTTGTCCACAAGTTGCTTTGCATCCATTTTCTCCTGCAGTCTGTTTACCACACAATGTGCTTTTCTTAGAGCAACCAAATGAATGTGGTGATGCAAGCCTTAACGCTGGCACTCCTGGTGAGGATTTCTATGAGCCTGAAGCCAAGAGATTAGTCAAACAAGCTAGCCATATCCACACAGGAAGACCCTGTCTAAACCAAACCAAACTAAACAAAACACCAAAATCCAAACCAACAACCCTAATCAGTAACCATGTGATCATACACCTCTTTGTTTTTTATTATCTTAAAAGTCCTAATTTTTTATGACTGACAGACTTCCTACTTAATGTCCTCAGTGTTGGGGCTTGATTGCACAAGTCCCTCCCACATTCATATTTTGGAACGTATTCCCTAAGGTGATAATACTGAGATGTCCACAGGTGGGTTCTCAGAGTGCGACAGGAATGTGTGCGTTAGTCTCCATAAAGGAGACCTCTGGTGGCCATTTTCCTCTTTGTCCCTTCCAGTTCGAGAGGGAACAGCACTTATCCCCACTGGAGCAACAAGAAGAGCCATCTTCAGTGGATGCACACTAGACCCCAAGCCAATTGGAATCTTGATCCTGGATTTCCTGGGTTCTAGAAATGAGTTCACAGACATAAACAAAGCAGCTTTACAGTATCCTATTCAGGCTCTGTACTTTCATGTTCATCCACAAGACTTCAAGAGTTTCCAGCTCAGAATCTTCTGTCTTCTGTTTGCCTGGAATCATCTCTCCCCACTCTAAGCAATTAATTCCCACTCTCACAGACATCGGTTTACTTAGATTCCTCTGTTAATCTCTTAGGAGGGGTCCCCAGGGTACACTATCATGAAAAGCTTCCTTGTTTCTTGGTAGTCTTGATTGAAATTTCAATGAAAAGCTAAGTATAGTAACACAAACCTGCAATCACAGCACTGAAGAAGCCAGGACAAAAGGATGTCAAATTCACAAATAAATAAATAACCTGAAATTTAAGGATACCTCTGTAATTCACTGACCATTTTTTTTTTCACAAAAAGAACATTTAAAGGTCAGGTATCATGAGCATATGCTTATAATTGCAGCACTCCAGAAGCAGAGGCAGAAGGATCCTTATGAGTTTGAGGCTAGCCTGGTCTACATAGTGTGCTACATGGTGAGACCCTGTCTCAACAATAACAATTAAAAAATAAAAAATAGATTTTAAAATGTTTATTAACCATTTACCACAGTGTCTCCAGAGCATTCATATGATTTCTTATAATAAGTAAAAATGGAAAAAATATTTTTGAGTAAAGGAATTATGTTGATTATACTTGCTAGATCCTTTTCAGCATCTTTGGTACTCAACACTTCAGTTACATACTTCCTGTGTAATAGTTTGGCTTTGGGGATGAGTTTGATTGAATGAGTTGTTTCTAACAATTCAAAATAATGCCATGTATTCTTTCTTATTGTGTCTTTCTCCTCTGTCTTTGTCTCTCTGTCTCTGCACCCACACATACATACATATACACACACTGCTAAAACTAGTTTCTGTGTGCCAAGCTTCAAGCTTGGCAGGATCTAGAAGTTAAAGGTTACAGAGTGTTCTTCCATCAAGAGTTAGTGAATTCTTGGGGTGTTCAGTTCAACTTTCCAAGAGGAACTGGAATTTATCAGTAATCACTGAATGAGTTTGGAAATGGCTCCAGCTTCAAGCTTATCCTAAGTGGAATAAAGATACAGATACCGCTTGGATTAAGTACTTGTAAAAAGAAACTCAGAGCCAAACCTCACCCAGTTATCAGATCACATAAGCAGTGAAGGTTAAATATGCCCTTTTTGAAGCTTCTTAGCTTTGGGGTAATTTGCTGTGCAGTAACGGTAATGAATACACAGGCTACCCCACGGAAGCAAAGCATGCTGTTCAAAATCTCAAAGCTGGAAACGGGAAAAAAAAAACTCACTCTCACTCCTGTGGACCATTCTAGCATAATTAGCCCACGGGATACTCAACTGCAAACACAAAGGAAAGTAGCTTCTGCTGTGTCAGCAGAATTCACTGGAACTACGTTGATGAAACTTGCTCATAAATAAAACACACCTCTCATTATTAAACTTGTCACGTCCTTTCATAAAATTTAATAATAAAATCGATGTCCAAAATGCTTTATTTATCCTCTATAATTATACATCTTGCTTAGTAAGCAATATTTTGATGTTAGATAGTGTATACAGTAGTTATCTTAATCTGTTTATTTTTTAATATAACCTAATACGGAGCCCAGCCTGATACTTTACAGACAAAATTTTTCTTTTAGTTCACAGTTCTGATGGTTGAAACCTCCAGGCAGGCAGGTGCTAACAGCTTCTCCTTTGGGGGCATCATAGGGAAACAGTCCTGCGCACGCACTAAGGATCCTGCTATCCAGTGGCATTGCCTTACCACAACCTCATAATACCTAGCCATTTCTATGCTGACGATGCTAATTCTTTCCTAGATTCACACTTTGATAACCTAATCACCTTCAGTAGACCCCCACCACTGAAAGGCTTACCCCATACTGTTAGAGACTAAGCTCCTGGCACATGGACACTGGAGGACTCCCTGAAGTGTGTCCAACCCCGTAATACTAGTGATACCTGACGTGAGAATGCTATTAGCTTTTCCATAGCTAAATTGTGGCATTACTACCTAGCATTATAATTACCTGAACAAATACAGGCCTACCTCCTAAGTGCAATTTTTAAGAGTGGCCTTGAACTCGGAGGATACTCACTCCCCTAGATATCTTCTGGAATTCTCTGTGTCCTAGAACTATGCTGATGGTACCGTCCTGTTGGACTTCGGTCTCTGAAAAAGGTGTCTGAGTCCTGCCACTACCATAATTTTACTCAAAACGGTTCCCCCAGTTTCAGTTGTGGAACTATAAGCTTGGCTCCACCCTAATCTTAGCAGGTCATCCGGCCTTTTCGTCCCTAGTTCTAGGATATCTCATTCATCCAAGGTCACATGTGCCTCCCAGTCTCCACTGTGTCCGTCCGATGAGATGCAGTGCAGTCCTTCAGCTCTTCAATATGTTAACTCTCAAGCATACCCACATTCATTCATTCATTATCTTTTGGGCTGGAGTACCAAATTGAGGTCACCTAGGAAACTGGACCAGACGCCAAGGTCACAAAGTGCATGGTTTTGCTGGGGTCAGTTAAAAGTCATTAGTCCAGACTGTGTTATGAATAAAAGTCATTCCCACATAATGTATCCTGAGGTGGCTCTATGTGTTTGCTAGGACTACCACAACAAACAGGAAGGACAGGTTGACTTATGCAGCAGACATTCAGATTCGCACATTTACAGAGGGTGCAAGTTTTACTTCTTCAGAGGTTCTTTGTTTGTCTACAGGTGGCTTTCTTTGTCTGTGCTCTCATGAGACATTCCCTGTATGTTTTAACCTTTTTTTCAAATGACTGTGTGCACCATTTTGGATCAGGTTCACACCAATGACTCCATTTACCTTAATTACCTCTTCAATCTTCCTGCTCCATATGTAGCATGGAGTACTGAAGTGCTAAGGACTTTCTAACATATGATTTCAACAAACAAATTTTGAGGGACCCACTTAAGCCCCACATTCCCCAGCACCCGGCCATTCCTTCCTATCCCCTATGCACAGGAACATGTCCCAGTACCAGCTCCCACCACACAGCTTTTGTAAGGCAAACAGGTGCTCTTGCAGCAATGTTTATGCAGAAAATGGATTTTTGTTCTTTCTAATTGGGAGCTATGGGAGAAATCTGAGCACAGCTGGGCTGCAGAGGGTCGACATTAGATACAGGAAATGGAAGTGGAAAGGGAACTGCACAGTGACTGTAGTCTAAGATGTTGATCTTTGGTTACCAATCTTCTTTTCAAATTGTTTTAAATGTAAATTGAACCAGGAAGACTCTGTACTTTGACATTACTTTTGTCTGTTATCTTTCACAATTTCCAGAAGATCAACAGCTTGTTGGGCCCTCCTTCTGCCTCGGATGTTGCCTCTCTCTGGTATTCTCTCTGTGCCGTACAGGAAGTAGTCACTGCTACAGGGTGCTTTATCACAGTCATGTATTTCCTTGGGGAGTTAAATCTTTAGGGCCTCATGTTGATTTACTAATCTGTTGAAAGCACACATATTTTTTTCCCATAGTTTGTTTTTCTAAAACAGTAAGACAGAATAATTCTCAGCACTACATATAAAAACAGAATGTAAACAGGCCAATTTTTTTTAAACTTGCAAAGCCTTTGTTGAAATGACCTTTAGCCGAATCAAGCAAGTCCTTTCCTTCCCCACTGCACACTGAAATGTGAAATCACAGAAATCAAAACCATCTCTACGAAGAGCCCTGAAGAAGTTGCTGTACTCCAGAAGTAAGCCTCAGGCCCAGACTCTTGGGCCTCTGCACAAAGCGCGCTGTACTTTTTAAAATTGCAGTGGACGTTCCCAACGACATATGTTTCATCCAAATGCCTAATCCCAGACTGTCAGTCTCCCCTTTTAAAGGTAAGTTTTTCCCCCTTCTTGAAACAAAGATCCTGGATGCTTGAGTATAAACAAATTCATTTGCACCATTTCAGACAACAGAAATAGAGAAAACAGGCAAGTTTCTAGTCTCTCCACACACACGTTAGAAATAAACTCTGAGGTCCAGGGAACCCATCGATGTCACACAAAGAGCACATGACAATGAAAAAGTAACTCAGCAAGGCTGATTTTACTTTTGCAAAAGGGTGACCTGTGGGATCAGTTAGATCCAGCAAGTACACATAGGACCCAGAAGTTTGGGGGCTTTTATTCCTAACACAAGAGAACTGTGTCCTCCCCATTGGCTGGGGGCTGATCTTACAGTCTTTCCCTGTTGGCTAATTTAAAGAATCTGCTCAAAAGGTGAGGAGCTCCATCACTCCAGTCCATTAAGCTCAGGAACCCATCAGGGCTTTCCCTTAAACAAAAGCCTTACAGAGTGTGGTGCAATTAAAAGACTAGAATTCCATGTCATAAACCAGGTTTCAAGTTTTACAAAGTTGAAAGAAAAGACTAATATTTACTGTTTCTTGTACACATAAGTATGAGACTCATAGCCTCTGAATTTTAAGAACTGGCAGCCAAATATAACAGGGAAATAGAAGCCAAGGATTAAGCTGAGCTGTCTAGATGAGCCTCTCCCCTTCCTTGAGTCCACTAAAAGGCTTGATGACGATGTACACTGTGACAGCCCACAGAGGAGGTGTCATATTAGTGAGGGTTGGAAATGACCCTCACAGACCTACTTGTGCAAAGGTGGAATTGCAGGGACTGTGTGAAGTACACTTGCCTGGCAGTGAGATGGCTCAGAAATCAGAGGGGTCATCACCGATTTTCATCAGCACCTTAAAGGCTACTCAGTTGTCTGCTGAATGTCATAAAAATATGACTTGCGTTTTGTATATTTCTTGACTTATTTTTCAAGTATTTCATTTTCGCTGTAATTTACTAAAGCATCTATCAATTATAAACTGGAAATAAAAGATCAAATCCCAGGCTGGATACCTGGCTCAACAATTAAGAGCACTGGCTGCTCTTGCAGAGGATCTGGGTTTGGTTCCCAGCATGCACTCCAGTTCCAGGGAATCTGAGCCCTTTTCTGGCCTTCACAGACACTGCATGAGTATGGAACACTTACAAGCACTCACACAGAAAATAGACATAAAAAAATTCAGAGGCTGAAGGGATGGCTCAGCAGTGAAAAGCACGGGCTGCTCTTGCAGAGGACTTGGGTTGGTTTCCCAGCATTCACATGGTGGGCAACAATCATTCATAACTCCGGTTTCGGAGAATCCAATCCTCGTATGCCTCCGTGGGCATTTCAGAAGACTGGTGTAGTTACATGCATGCAACCCACTCACTCTGTACCTAAAATAGTATTAAAAACATTTCAAAGACAGGATATTTTCCCCGGACTCTGCCTTCTATGTCATACTTTTCTCCGTCTATGCTGACAGGGCCCGCTCACCTTCCACCAAAGCCCCAGGAACATGAGATCCTAACCGACTTAAAAGAGCAGGAGCTGAGAAATGTTTATTCTCTCTAGTGAGTGTCCACTGTCTGCTCTCTGAGTGTACTTCTGTTTTCTGAAGCAATTAACCAACTCACGGTCTTTGGTCTCTGTCTTTAGCTTCTCGTACTCAATTTCCTTGAGTTCACTTGAAGACCATTAGACTTAGGGCCATCCTTCTGGACTCTTTGCGGTGTACGTTGTTGACAATGGCTTACTGCCCAGACAACATCCAAGGTGGCCTCACATTGGTCTTGGAAGAGCCCCTGCTTTGCTGAGCGCAGATTGCACAACAGAACAGGCTGGATAGCAAGGTCAGCTGATGTGCTCACTTTTTTGAGGCAGGTGCTGTTTAGACTTCACAACTCTTGTGGACAGTAAGATAGGTGTCACCAAGGCAAAGCGAGACTAAAAGTGCAAGGTGGAACCAGGACAGGGCAGCCTACCCGTGTAAAAGGGCACCAGGCCATAGAAGGCACTATAACCAAGAAAACAACTGCACTGTAAATGAAACTTCTTTCGATAGATATCAAAGTCTTCTTCAGCTATGAATATTGCATCAAGTTCATCATTTCTGGTTAAGAAAAGAGGATTAAAGCAGCTTATATTTCTGTAAATGTACTAAAATTGGCACTACGTACAACACAATTAAACATGTTGAGCTTTGAATTTAAAATTTTCTTTAAAGAAAATTTGGATGCAAGACTTTGAAGAACAAAGTAGAAACTGAAGTTGGAAGACTCAGTCATTTACTGAGGCCCAAGACTTTGATTTAATCATCCAAGAGAAGGACAGGCAGCAGGAAAAACAAGGCCTGAAATCTGGTTACGGGTTTCCCAAATTGACAAGCAGAATTAGATGAGGTTGGAAAGAAAATGCCCCTAAAACATGCACACGGGAGAAACCAAGACAGAAAAGACGGAGTAATAAATCCCTAAACAATTTGCAAACTTGAAACTGAACTGAGCTAGAATTAAGAACTCATTTATAAAGGAAGAATATTAGAAAGAACTGAAAAGAGCAAGCCATACATTGAAAAAAGTCCATAACACATGTACTTGGAAAGGAATGCACACCGTTGTGTGAAAGGAAGATATCCATATAACTATCTTGAAACACTCATGCCTATTAATTTATTTATGGGTATTGTGTGTGTGGTATATGTCATATGTATGGTGTATGTCCTGTGTGTGGTGTTTATATGTGTGGTGTTTACACACACGAGTATGTTGGTATATATGCCCCCACACATGCATGCAGATGCTGGAGCAGAATTTGGGTGTCCTCCTCTATTGCTCTGTGCCTACTGCCTGAGAACAGGAAGCTTCCCATTTCATCTAGGCTAGCGGACGAGAGCATTCTTGAAATCAACATGTCTGTCTCTCTAATGCTGTGGCTATATGCAAGTACTTCCCAGTGTTAGAAGTAGGACTTAGCAATGCCGGGGTTACAGGCAAGCACTCTCCAATGCTAGGGTTACAGGCAGACACATCAGAGCAGGGGATACTGGCATGTGCTCCCCAGGGCCTGAATTTTGCGCAAGCACACCCAATGCATGGATGCGCAGCTAGGCCCAGCTTTGATGTGGGTGCTGACTGTTTGAACTCTGGTGCTCATGCTTGCACACCAAACACTCTTATTTACTAAGCTATCTCTTTAGACCCCATTTCTCACATACAATAAACCTAAAATGTTAGATCTTCAACCATTTTCTTTGAAGAAAAGTACAAGAATATTGAAGATAGCCCTATTGAGGACTAACTCTTGAGGCCTCCATTGACAAAACAAAGGATGAATGAGATATGGCAGAGCTGATATAGAGATATCATAAGACAATGCAGGTTATACAAGCTTAATCTAATCTACAAATGATGGTCAAAGACGCAACACCAATGAAAAGCAACAGCACAGACTAGCAAATGTAGTTCCATTTTTACAGTTTATAAAGCACACAAATTAACCACATAGTTTTAAAGATGCACCTTAAACTACGAATAAGAGAACAATAAGCATGAAATGTAAGAACTTCAGGAAATAGGAATATAGACAGAACTGAAAAGAGACAATAGAAATGCAGATAATAGATGATGACCAGAGAGATATATAGATGATAGATAAATAGATAGATAGATAGATAGATAGATAGATAGATAGATAGATGATACATTATTGCCAGAGAGATAGACAAATGATAGATAGATGATTGATGGATAGATAGACAGATGATAGATAAATGACAGATAGATAATAGATGATAGACAGATGACAGATAGATAAATGATAGATAGATAGATAAATAGATGATAGAGAGATAGATGATGGACAGATAGATGATAGATAAATGATAAACATATAGATAGATAATAGGTAGATAAATGATAGATACATCAATAGATGATGGATGATAGATAGATAGATAGACACATAGATAGATAGATTACTCCTAGATAGATGATGGATGATAGGTAGATGGTGAAGAAAATAAACAGAGGGAAAATAGATGATTTTTAGAGAAATGACAGATGATAGAAGATAGATAGAGGACAGATAGATCATAGATGTTAGACATATGGTTGATAATCAGGTAGACGTTACATGATAGAGATGATAGAGAAAGAGATAGTCAGATAGAGAGATGACACATAAGAAACTGACAAGTAATTTGCAAGGTTCTTCTTGAAACAAATTTCCTGCTTTATCATTGCAAAACAGCATCAAGGTAAGAACTTGTTAAACTATGTTGTATAATTAAAATCTCTGCAGCGGACTATAATGAAAATGTTTGAAGAGTTTTATAATCAAATAAATTAGGCCAATCATATTTGCATGCAGATCTGCAAAAGCTGCTTCTTAGAAGTTACTGATTTTCCAATTTGACGATATCTTAGGTGATAATTCTATACTGAGCAGCCTTTCAGACAACTTTGGTTAACTACTTTTCCATGTGCTTAAATTCTCCACTGGATCTGAAAAGGAAAGAAGAGGTAGACAGTCTGAATAGAATGAAAAGTGGATTAACAAAGCTTATTTTAGCAAGGAAAGCTATTTTAAATATATACATGAAGATAAAATGTGTTAAACAATAATGCCCAAGTCTTCCTTTGGAAATATATGATTACAAATAAATTTTGAAAGGCTTTATAAGTGGAATTTTGCTTTGTTCTTTAATTTGTGTGTGTGTGTGTGTGTGTGTGTGTGTGTGTGCGTGTGTGTGTGTGCGTGCTGTATGCCTTCATGGATGTGCCAATATATGCAGGAGCCCATGTGTGCAGGCAGAGGCCATAGGAGGGCGATGGGTGCTCCCCTCCATCACTGTTCCCTTCTACACTTGGAAAGGTCTCTCAATGGAAACTGGAACTAGGTGGCAGCCAGCGGTCCCTGGCGAGCCTCCTGTCATCCCACCCCCACAGTCCTGGAGTTGCAGGCCCATGGTCATGCCCAGATGTTTACATGAGTGCTGAGAATTTGAACTCAGGAACTTACGCATGCACAGTAAGGACTTTTACCTGCTAGAGCAATTTTAATTTTTAAGTCTGGGAAAAAGAATTACCTGTGTGAATGTGTTTCAGTTTTCACTAATTCATGAATTCACACCATCATAGACGGTCTATAGAAAGGAGACTCTCTCATAATGAGCATTTTCATGTACCATACATATAATATTCATGGTACCTATGTCATCAAAATTTACACTGTCATGAATCTTGGGTGAATCTATTAATTCAGCAAACATGTATAACTTGGGGTAATTCAGACCTTTCTTCATAGGTAGGTCACAGGGCTTTTGTTTGTTTTCTGTTTTGCTTTGATGCTTGTCGTCCTTTGCAGGACTTTTGCTGTTGTGAGCTTGTTTGTTACTTTGTTCTCTTTGCTCCTGTGGAGACAAGGTCTCCTGTAGCCCAGGCTGTGACATAAAGGTTACATATAGCTCAAACTCACTATGGAGCTAGAGGTGACTTTGACCTACAGATCCAACTGCCTCTGCCTCCCTAGTGCTGAGATTACAGGTCTCAGTCTCCCAGTGATCCGTCTGCCTCTGTGCCCCAGAGTGAGTGCTGGGGCTAAAGGTGTGCAAGACCTTGCTCAGTCTTCTTTTGCTGTGGTTGTCATTGTTGACTAACAATAAATGTCATCTTCTGGATCACTAATATAATTGTCAAATTCTATCTTCTGGAGCCTGAAAAAGACCCTTAAGAGGCATTTTTTTCATCTCACAAGATTAAACAACAATTAAGGAAATCACATATTTACCATTGAAATTCTCTTATGTTTTAAATCAGAAACGCATTATACGCCAAAGGAAACTGGACGCATGAAATACTTTTCTTGTGGCTGCTGTCAAATGCTGACGAAAGCAACTCTCAGGAGGAAAGGTTTACTCTGGCTCACAGTCTGAGATGACAGTCCACATGATGTGCAAAGCATGAGGACAGGAGAGTGAGGCACATTGTACCCACAGTCAGAAAGCAGGAAGAGGTGAATGCGGCTGTTCAGTTCACTCTCTCCTTGCTACTAAGGCCAGAGCTCCAGCCCAAGAAAAGGTGCCACCCACATTTAGGGTGCGTTTTCCCAGCTTAAAGCCAATCTGGAAAGTCCTTTACAGACAAGTCAACAGGCTTATCTCCTAGGTGACTGTAGACCCTATCAAGTTGAAAATCAATATTAACCCTTGTGAGAGCATGCCTTGACAACAATCACATGTCTTTAAGAACATAACCTTTCTCTCCTTGTCCCCATGGTGTTCTGAACAGTCCAGTGCTGTTCAAAAACCTACTGTACAGATCTCTTCTGAGACTCAAGACAATCTATTTACTGTGTTTGTGTATGAAATAAAAAAAAAAAGTTACACAGTTCCAATAAACAGTGGTACGGAGTAAATATTTCCATTCTAAAAACAAGGAATGGGGACTCTCAGCAAGAAATAATCAGACTAAAGGAAGATGAAAACCAGGCAGACGGAATGACAATTCCTACAGCTCCATGTCCAGCATCTTGAGGGTTATGATGGAATCATTGGGATTCCCAAGGGCTTGAGTGCCCCATCCTCTGGTTCTGTTGCTGGCAGCACATGCAGCCTCGCTCCCACCAGCTCTACTCTGTGCTTGTGAGTTTTCTCAATGGATAGTCTAGTCCTTGGCTTTGGTACCTCCACTGTCCTCGGGTCTCATTCCATCCCATGAACCACGGATATACCAGGCTTTGTTTTCTGATCCTGGAAAAATACTTAAGTAGTCAGGATTTCCCCTCAATACGGTAGTTTAACAGGCTCAGAAAACAACAAAAGGCAAAGGCTTCTAAGGACTGGCCACAGGAAAAGCCACACAAAGGCCAGAGTGCCCAGAGGCTGCTGTCTCCCGCATGAGGGGGAGGAATGTTTCCAGGCGTCCTGAGGGGGAGCAAGGCCTCCACTTAGGGGGCACGTGAGCTGGGTGCACCCTGGAATTTGAGAGGTGGATCCCTGGAGGCTATGGGAGGACTCCAGGAGCAGACTGGGGGTATACTGGTACCCATGGTGAAGCCTGGGGGTTGGGTGTGAGCAGAGGGTGGGCTGCTAGAGCAGGTGGGTGCACTCTTGGAGCCCAGGCATGAGCCCAGCTTATGGGGAGAGTAACATTTGGAGCTGGTGGGTAGATCCTGGGAGCTGGACGGCCGATGCTAGATGTATGTGTGACGGACGACCCAGGCTGGGGCTGGGCCGCAGGAGCAGGTGGGTGTATCCCTGGAGGTTCAGAGCACCCACGGGGGCCAGCCTGTGTGAGGACATGGAAGCGGGAGCATCTGCTGAGCAGTGGGGGGGGGGGGGCATTGTGAGCGGGGCACAGACCACTTCATACCGGCATTCGGTAAGGAGGGTCGACAAGGCTGAGGTTTCTCCATCACGAAATGGAACTGTAGGAAAAACTGCGTGGTCTCAGTGCCAGGGAGTGCAGAACTTGTCCTGCAAATCTCCCTGCTCGGCTCCTCTTGGGACCAGCTGTCGCCAGTAGGTGCCGCGTGGCAACAGATCCTCAACTCATAGGCAGACAGGAGACCGCGGTATGGTATAATGCCCTCCGTGGCCTGGGTGATCAAGGAATAGCAGACTCCACTAGTCTATCCCCGTATCCCTCTGCTTGGCCACTTTGTAGCCTGGGTGCTGATCTATACAAACTTCTTGACCTCCATCTTGACTTTCAGAGTCTTCTAAAATCCAGGTCCTTCTTGATGCTGATGGTATCCAGGGCCAGCTGCTATGGGCATTCTCTGCAGTCTCAGGTGCTCCCTGAGGAGGCGGCCATGTCCTCAGTCACAGTCTTGCCCTTGATTTATGCTGGAAGTCCACTGTGAAGGACTTGTGTTGGAGGACAGGGGAACCCAGGCCCAAGGCTGTTCCATCAGTTCTTTTTGAGCAGGAACGCCTTCAGCAGTAATCTTAGGGTAGGCTCCCTCCCATCTTTTCTCTGTGTGTATGTGTCGTACATGTGAGCCAGCCAGAAGTAGATGCATATGTGTGCATGTGTGTATAGCCAGAGGTAGATGTCAAATGTCTTCTTTGGCTGCTCCCCACCTTACTTTTTGAGCCAGGATCTTTCACTGGTGCTGGGGAACAAGGACAGTCTATGCTAGCTGGTCGGCCCCCTCAGAAATCCTTCTGTCTCTGTTTCCTCATTGTCGGCCACCACCAGTCCTGTTTGTTTCTTTGTTTGTCTACATGCGTATCATGTTTGTGTGGCAAAGAAAAATGGCAAGAGATAACTGAGTGTTCAGCATCAAACAAAGCATTTATACCAACCCCAAGTAAGGCTCAGGGAACACTGTGGAAGAAGGGACAGAGAGAATGTAAGAGCTGGAAGGCAGGGAGAAGAGCCGTGAATGCCATCTTCTGGGCATGACAGCCACTTCAAGCTCATCCTGCTGCAATGGACAGTTCCATGTCTACAATCACACAGTTGATTCTGGTTAAACTTAGTGGGTTACAAAACAAAAAGAAATGACTGTGGAGAAGGGTCTTGCAGGGTGGAGGAAAAGTTGACAGAAATGGAAAGGAGATCAAAGTGGGGGCAGAAAATAATCAGAACACATCATATAAATGTGTGAAGTTGTTAAAGTACACATACCGTGAGAGTTATAAAAAAAGAAAATTAAAGATAAATCATCATTTATATGAAAGGTTAAACTTAAGACAAAATGAAGTTTTGGATATTCAATGAATGATAAGCAGTGATATGGCCAATAACCATCACTGTGTAACTTAAAATTCAGGAGTGCAGTATTAAACAATCATAGAATTATCTTCCGAAGATGTATACACACTGACTGTTACAAATATGTATACAGTTAAGTATTATTTTGTGTATTCCGGCTATTGTAATTCAACAGAAAATTAATGGAAAATTATATATCATCTAAATTATTTATTCTGATCTAATGTGGATGTATTTTTAAAATTTTAAATGGTAAATAACAGCACAATAAAACACTATTTTATTCATTCAGCTATTGAATATAAGTCTGAAACAGTTGCTCAATATGACTAAGTAACCGTTATTAATAACTACAATTCACAGCAGTAAGTAAGAATAGCTATACATTGCTAGAGCTGGAAGACCTGGGTTTTGCAGGCTAATGAGCTTGTTTCCACAGGGAAATATGTCAGCCATGTTTTCTCACTCATAGTTGAATCAGGTCTGTTAGAGCTCACATTAGATGAGACTCCAAGAGAAAGCTTTCAGAACTGTTAGCCATCTATGCTGGATAGCTTCCATTGTCAGCTTGGAACAACGGGGAGAGGGAGCCTCAATTTGAGGATTTTCCCTATTGGACTGTCCTGTGCATGCCTCTGTGGCATTTTCTTGATTGTTAATTGATGTAAGAGGATACAGCCCACTGTGGGTCATAGAGAGACTCAGAGGCATGGCACCCTGTAAGATCAGGAGAGGAGGCTACTGGTGAAGGTGCAACCTCAGTTGTAAAAGAGACCCCAGGATTGATGGGATCAAGAAGAGAATCTGAGGCTTAACATTGTGGGTGTGATGGAGAGAGCTACTGATTTAAAGCACCATTTGGAGAAAATAACCAGTGGTCATTTTGCAGGAGATTATGGTGATAGTCTTTAAAAGGTCTCACCTGTTTAGGAAAACCAACCACAAGAAACTAGAGCTGTAGTCAAGTTGCTTAGACTTGATTCCAGACCATTTGCTAATGCCCAGTGACCCTGACGTTATTCAGTTCCACCTCACAGACTGTTTATGGCAAGAAAGTGAAATCATAGACAACTCTAAAATAGTTCTGAACTAATCCCTGAATGCCTAGGAACTGAAATTAGACACATGAAGTAACTTGAACTCCAATATAATGTCTGTTTGTTCCTCTGAGATATGTGGAGATTGTGCTATAAATGGAATAATGTGTGCAACGTTTAAACTGAGCTAGGTGCTGAAACAAGAACCGCCTAGTTCTCTACAAGTGAGAAATGACAGCACTTAATGAAAGTTAACACAGTAAGACTATTGTACAGTGGATTAAAAGGTATTTCCAGTACTGAATAATGCATATACACATAGAAGTTCTTCATACAAGTTTAGGGGTGTCTAGGAAACAGATGACTCTGCTCTGAAGCAAGTAGCATCTATTTAAGACATTTGTAGATTTTTTGGTTTTAAGGTACTTTATCAACTTTGTTATCCAGGTTCAGTTCTTCTTAAATGGCATCATTTGTTGAAATCTCATCAACAGTTCACAAAAAATACTAATTTTCTGTTTATTTAAGCTATATAAGTATGGTGATTTATATGTATTTTGTTTATTTGAGCTATAATGCACTTATGGTGATGTATATGTATTTTGTTTGTCTTGTTGAGAAAAGATCTCCCTACAACCCCGATGGCCTGAAACTCGTTATGGAGACCAGGCTGACCTCAAGCTTCAACAACATTTAATAAATGCCATCACCAGTAGCTGGTTTACAAAGGGTCTTCTCCATCCCTGTGAAGATGAGTAGAAACTGCCCACCCCTAAACACACTATTTTAGCTTCAGGATTATGTGTAACGATCCAGCCTGATCTTCCTTCTCTCCACACTGTGCAGTCACTTCTCTGCACCTGCCTCTTCATTCTGTGTTTTTCTAGTTCATTTGTTTTGTAGTTAACTGCAAAAGACATTTTCAGAGAGCAGAGGTAGAGTTTGGCCTTTTATAGAGAAAAGCTACTTCTGAGCACATTTTGTAAATAAACAGTATGCCACCTTTTAAGTAAAATTGTTTAATCCCGTTATTTTAAGTGAGGGAATGTATAAGATGATTCTAGTCAATTTTATTACTGTTGCACACTTTGATCTTTCTAATAAAAGGGTTTTACAACCCTGATGATGGTCATGTGGAACCCAGGGCCCTCCTGAGTGACAAGTCCTGACCTCTTTTACTCTGGTGAGTGGCATGGGAGTGGAGCAGTTGTGACACAGGTCATGTCTGAGTGGTCCTTAAATTCCAGGGGTCGCTGAGTGTCTCTGCTTATTATCACCGTAAATACGTGTGTCCTGGAAAGGAGCAGTTTCTTTGTCCTGTTTTGGATTCTGGAATACAAGGTCATGTGAAGCCAGCTCATGACTATTCATAACAAAATGTTCCTAATGCGAGCAAGAAATTATCTGGTTTTTGTTGCTGCTGTTGTTAGGCAAGACTGCTACAATTCAGAGGATGTGTGTTCGTATAGCTTTGTCCGGCAAAACCTGATACCTAGAGCTACAATCCAGATTTGTGTTTATTGCACATTTGGTACACACACCAACAATGCAAGTGCTGTTTGAAGCATCCCTAGAAGACAAAAGAACAGCAAGTAATAAGAGCTATAGAAGACCAGAAAAAGAAACAAATTAGGGTGTTTAAGGAAAGAATAAATTTCACATTTCAGAAATTTACTGTTATTTTAATGAAGATATTATAATCTCCAGTCACTGCTGAGTAATCTTTTCTGAGATAAAACCTTCCATTTTTAGGGCTCATTAAGACACAGGATGTTCTAGAGGAGACACATTCCATCCTGCAGGGAAGCTCACTAAGCTCAGGAAGTAACTCAAAGCTTTCAAGAAGTCCCTGACACTGACCAGACACATGAGGTCCCTCCCCTTCAAACATATATCCACAGGGAGAGACACTCGGCATCTCAATCTTCCTAGAAGAGGCTCAGACAAGTCCAGGGGCCTGGGAGAGGCAGAGAGTATCTGAGCTGCCTGGAGGAGCGGCTCTCTAATGTGGCAAGCCCTCTGAAGGTTGTGCCCTGTGCTCCAGGCCTCCAGCCTTTGAGAGCTCAGCCCATGCTGGGCTTTGATGATGCACATATCTTCAAGTCATTTCTGCTTCTGTACATAATCCCTCACTATGATCCTGTAACTAACCCAATAAACTCACTGGTTCACCAGCTGGACTTCGGTGGTATCCACACTTTGGTCTATTGTCAGTTCACCATATGGGGTGAGTGTATGTCTCCCTAGAAAAAAAATCACACAATACTTCTCATGGTCACAATAAAATACCAACAAATTCAAAAACAAAAATTAGGAATCTTCATGGTGTCCAATGGAGTCTGTGGTAAGCATAGGCTTTATTGAACCATTTCAGTGAGGGAAGGTAGTGGCTCTCACCCACATCTTCCTTGTCAGCTCTAGAGACTTATGGCATTGGTTTATTTTTGAGAAGAGAGAAATTGTCTTACAAATATCAGAGAAGTCGAGATGCAGACAAGAAAAAGCACTGCCCTTCAGGAAAAAGAAGACACATCGGTGAGTGAGGGTCACATATCTAACTTTCCATACAGGAATTATGACATAGTTTCTCCAGGTCACTCCCAGGATAATTCCAGATAACTCTTCACATTGCTCATGAATGAGATGAAATGACTATCTTTTTCCTGAAACAGAAATGTCTCGTTTGTTTTTGCATAACTATGACCAAATTATCTAAGTGAAAGTACCTCAGAGAGGAATGGATATTGTGACTCACGGATGCAGAGGATTTTCAGTCCGTCATGCAGGGGGCCTGTAGCACCATTCATGGCAGTGGGAAGGTGGGGCAGAGTTTTCTCACATTGTGAAGCAAAATTAGCCTAGTGTAGAACTAACAAACCATGCTCTCAGTATTGCACTGTTCTGCTTCATAGATGAGTGAGTCCGAACTAATGTCACTTGATGAGAGCCTATGTATGTGGGGAATGGGCTAGAGTGACTCCATTTTAGGTTGGACTCCATCTTAAGACTACAGGCTAACTTCTCCATTTTGTCAACTTTTGCTGTAAGTTTTCAGTTGCAGCCACAAGACTATAAATTAGGCAAGCCTGGGCATGTCAGACAAGGAAGATACGCTGGGCACTCACAGGCTCCCCTGACCAATCATAATGCACCACTGTAATGCCCCTCCTCTCTTCAATAAAAGGCCCACACCCTCTGGGTTCAGGGCTCTCAGCACAGATCCACTGGGTTGGCGAGGTCGGAGAGTCCAGGCTTGAGCTTGAATAAAGGCTCTTTGTTCTTGCATATGCTCCAGACTCCATGGTGGTTCTTGGGGAACCATTCCCTGGGTATAAAATTTGGGGGGCTCGTCCAGGATCCCCAAGACCCCCACAGGACCCCCAGAGTGTGGAGCCTCATCCGATATGTAAGTGTTTTTTGTCTTTGTCTCCATCATGACCATAACTGGTTTCAGGCCTCGGTTTTGAGGTTTGCCTGCAGGAGGTCTAGGTGGATGCACTGAGCCCCAGGCTGTGGGATCAGGAGACGTCCTGATCCACCTGATAGGGATTAAATCCCACTTGTGGTTTTGGAAGGGTGCAGCAGGTCACTCCCGCAGATCAGGGAGAGGCTGTCGTCCCAGTTTGGTTTTGTTCATGGTGCCATTTGGAGACTTTCTGTTGTCTATGTGGTCTCTTGTTTTCTACTGCTGTTTGGCCTTGGTTCTCGGTTTGATACCTCTGATTGACCTTGGCTTCTGGTAGGTTATGTCTGTATGTGTTCTTCTCTCTTTTTTTGTTATTCTACTTACCTCTCCGGGGATCCCAACAGTTCATGGAAAGACCCTCTGGGGTCTCTGCGGTCTCAGTTGCTTCTGTTTGTCTCCACAAGTGATAGGTTCCCTGACTCTGACTCAGCCACACCACTACCAAAATAAGAGCATGCTCAAAGGGAAAAACAAACAAACAAACAAAAAAAAAACTCATTTTGGTTTCTCTTTTGAAATTTGGCTAGCCTAGAGTTTTCCTGTCTCTTTTTGTTTCCTGTCTTGGATCCTTGGGATCTAGACTTGGCAACAGTCCGGCTTGTGTTACTTGTCTGTGCCTGTTTTGTTTTAATTTTCATGTGAAGTGTCCAAAATGTTGTGGCCACCTCTGTCATGTGCTAATGTGAGTCTGAGAATGTTGCAACTTTGGAGTGTGTACTTTTCTGCTTTCAGGAGGTGAGCTGGGGGTTTGATTTTCTAGTTAAGGCCCCAAAATTTCCACCCTATATCTCTTAGCACCTTACTCTAAATGCCTTTATCTAGTGTGTTATCTGAAAATGTAAATACCTTGCCTAGCTACAGGAAAAAAAAAAGGTTACACGTGCTCTTGGGAGACATGTTCCCTTAGAGCAATGGTCCAAGGACCTGTATACTGGACATAAGTCCTCATTCTTCTGCTGCCTTTTTGTTTTTTAATTCTTTTCTAGGAATGAAGAGATCCAGAGGACACTGCTTCACATTTACCTTTGCACTTGGGTGAGATTCTTGATGGGACCATAGAACAACAAGAGATTCTCACATGGTCTTTTGTAACAAGGTTAATACATTTTTATATCAAATTAGGAAGACAATATCAGCATTTTAATATCATTTTGGTCTGTTTCTAACGAAAATTATTTTAAAGTCTAACTTTTAACATGGTATTTATTGATTTTTTAAAACATTTTCTTATGCATTTACTGGTTTTTACAGGAAACTATTTTAAATTCTGATATTTGTTTATATAACATCTTTATCTGTTTTTAAAGGAAATTATTTTGAATTTTAACATCTTTTATATATTTGCTAATTTCTGAAAGTGATTTTTAAGAGCTTACATTGTTTTTCAGTTTCTAAAGAGAACGTAGTTTTTCTAGGCATGGTCCTCCAACATTAGCTGGGTACAAAGTAAACTGATGTTTTGTGATGGCTAAACCTGGGAAGCTCATCTGGATTTGTAGTACTCCAGGGCCAAGCCTGCTTCTGTTTCTACCCCTTTCATTCCCTGGATGGACACTGGGGGTTATCACTTTCTAGTTACAATGTCCTAGGCAGACTGAAAGAGACAAACATGTTTGTATCTACTCTTTCCAGGTTCCTTTGATATCATTGTTTTCTATGTTCCTTATTATAGGTATTTAGTTCAAATTTTGTATGGTAAATTATAATATGTTTTTTCTGATCCAGACAGACCGAAAGCTCTCTTTAAAAGAAATTACCCTGTGAGCTAATAGTCTTGCCTCCTGTTTAGTTAAGAAAAAAGTTTGTACAAATAAATCATAACTTTAAAAAGACATTAAAAATATTTTAAAAGTACTTATTAAATCTTTCAGGTTGTGATTAACATGAATAGACAAACTAGTTAATTATGGGTATAAATTTTCATGCCTCTGGTACACATCAAGTTTAGCCAGAGAGGAACTTAATTTTGACAATGGTAAACACAGAAACTTCTGGTAGTATAGTCATGCTTGACCTTGGGTGCCCATCAAGCACCCATGGGCTTATAAAATTGAAAATATTAAGTAAAATAATATCTTAATATTAAATGTTCTGTTTTAATTAATAGACCCCTGTTCTGGATAAAGGACCCAGCAGAAGAAAAGACTCACCTGCCTAGATAAATGTAATCAAGTTACAGATGCTTTAATTTATGCTAGTAATGACTAAACTTAACAGTTGTCCTGTGCAATGCAAACCACTGAGTTAAATCCTAAAGAGAAACAAATGCCTCTCTGAATAAATAATATTAATAAATTATCATGTGCTGTTTGAGCTAATTAAGAAGCTGACTCAGAGTTTGGGATTGGCCCTCCCTCTTCAGACTCTAGCCTGTTATCTCAAAGTGTTCTTTAAGATTTTGACAAGGAAAAGAGCAAAACAGCCTCAGAGTAAAAGATATTGTGCTATTAAAAATAACTAGGGGATAAACTAATTTCAACAAAGGTTATTATCTCATGATATAAAATGTCTATAACAAAAGTAACTAATGGTAACGGTCTAAGGTTTACCTGGAAACTTGTAAATTGCAGAGTGTATATGGGTAATATTAGTTCATTAGATTATTTTATGTGTGAAATCTGCATCACATGTTCTTTTATTAAGCAAATGCTGCACAGCACGCTTCTGAGTCAAGTAACTGCCATCCTCATGACTTCAGCTGTGCCTACTTGCAAAAGTTTACCACAATTGGGTTTGTTAACAGTTGTGTTCTTTCACTGGAGGAGGAGTAAACAGGGTCATTGGCCCCTCACCTGAGTATCCAGCTACTCTTCCCAGCCAACTGTATGTAATTTTGCCTTAATCACAAATGGTCTCCTGCATTTAGGGAGGAAACCTGGAAAAGTTAAAAAAAATTAAAAGGACTTGACTGACTCATAAGGTTATATTAAAAAAAAACTTTTGATGTTATTATATCTCATGGTACTAGAAAAAAAGATAAACAATGATGTTAGAAGAATATGGGAATGGAGGTATTTTATTAAGAAGGATCTGTACAGGAATATTATGATATGTGGTTAGTTCCAGACTAGAAAAGGAAAAGTAAAAAAGCCTATGCAAATAATTGAAGATCTGAGTCAATATGTTATGATACATGAAAGATGAAAAACACACATATAAATAATCTTAAAGTTTCTGAAATAATAATTCAAATAATCTGAATCTTGAAATCTTCAAATAATCTTGAATATATGTATTCAAGAATGTTTGGTTTTTGCCCAAGCTTTAGCTACATAGCATCAAGTTATTAAAAGTATCAATTGGTGGAACTGACTTTCTTGGGTGTTTAACAACCATATTTAGGGGCCCATACACATCTGGTCAGAGGGATTTAAAGGGATAATTTTGTTTCTTACCCTCCAAGGTCAACTAAATTCCAGGGGACTATGGGGCATCTCTCAGAATGCCCTTTAACTGTGATGAGTCACCTATCCTCCTGTTCAGGAAGGTCATGGATGCCCCACTAGAAGGACTCAAAACCAGTGTCCAGTCTACAAAGAGGAGAGTCAGCACAGGAAAACGTTTCCTTGATGCTTCTAAATGAAGCCATGGTCCAGCAAGACTTTCTGACTTATCTTCACACAGGTGGAACGGGTAAAAGAAAGGCCTAAGGAGCCAAGTGCTGCTCTAAAGCCCATGTGACATCCCCCCACCTGAGGAACAGATGCTTAACTGACCTTAAAAGTAAAACTAGATTGGTTTATATGGGCCAATCTATTGATTGATCTTAAATACCCAAAAGGAAAGTATAACCAAAAATTAAAACGATTAGTATACTTCTTTAAAAATAATAGGAATGATAGTTCCCAGACACTGAGTTTAAAGAAAATAAGCACTAATAATTTTGTTCTAAACAGAAAATGCTACTCAGATGTAAGACTTCAAATCTTGGCCCACTTCAACACTGCGGTGCATACCTGTGGCCAAGGAAGACAAGCCCATCATTGTTCTAACCTAAAAGTTAAATGATAACTAATTTCTTTTCTCTCCCTGTCTAGAAGCTAATTGGAAAGAAACTTACCCTGATCCTAGTCACTCCAGCAAGCTGTCAAGATGCCTGAAAAGAAATCCTAAATTCAGGACTCTCAAGTTCAGCCTTGACAGCCAAAAAGAGAAACAATGGGTAATGCAGCAGATGAATGCTCCTTGAAAGTCCTGAGCAAAAATTCTAATGGACTTGGATTGGACATTTGAAATTTTCTCTGTTCTATTTTTGTTCCATCTTCCAGGCATCAGCCAAGGATTTCTTTTCTCCATACACCTAACAGTGATGCAGTTCAGTGGTCTTTTAGATAGACTTACTGAGGGGGTACCCAAAAACTGCACAACCTATGACCCCATCCAGCTATGCAGAAGCCAGAATGGTCAGTGCCCCAATTCCCTATTGGCAGTTGGGGTAACCTCTTAAAAAAATAATATAATAAAAATAGGAGATAGAAATCAACTAGGCAGTTAAGGGTAAAAAGAACCCCTAAATGCTTAGATGATATTAAGATCTCATTATCAGCATCTTGATCCATTCATTACGTGCCACTTGGACCCAGGATTTGGTCTTCCTTAGGTACTAGGAGAGGGGACAATGTGGGGAACAGGGTAGACTGACTGCATTTTAAGTTGGACTCCATCTTAAGGCTAGAGGCTAACTTCTCCATTTTGTCAACTTTTGCTGTAAGTTTTCAGTTGCAGCCACAAGGCTATAAATTAGGCAAGCCTGGGCATGTCAGGCAAGGAAGATGTGCTTGACATGCACGGGCTCCGCTGACCAATCATAATGCGCCACTATAATACCCCCCTCTCTTCTGAACCCCCCTCTGGGTTCAGGGCTCTCAGCACAGATCCACTGGGGTTGGTGAGGTCTGAGAGTTCAGGCTTAAGCTTGAATAAAGGCTCATTGTTCTTGTATATGCTCCGGACTGCATGGTGGTTCTTGGGCAACTGTTCTCTGGGCATAACAATGTACTCCCAAAATAAGTATGTTTGTTGGTAGATATACACACAACAGTTAGGACCTTCATCCTTCTAACTGCTTTGTAGAGTATGGTGAAATAATCTGGTAAGCTCCTACTTGTATTCAAAATTATAAAGGAGAGCTTTCCACCTTAAGCTTTAAGCTGCCACAAGAAAACATAACCATAAGGTCACACATCGTAGCTGCCTTGATGAATGTCACTTTCAGAAATGCTTGTCTTGCCTTCATCTTGAGAAAATAGATGTATACTGTTTGTTAAGGGGTTCTTTAACTAATTGCTCATAATTCTTGATTTTGTAAATAAGTTTTGATAGCAAAGAAATTCTTCCTTTTAACAATCCCAAGAGTCCCAGAGCCCTCTGGAAGAGTTGAACAGTACCTGAAGGGGGCAGTAAGGATTAAGAAGAGACAAAAGGATAGACTCAGAAGGGCTGTCAGTGAATACTGAAGCCCTGACTCTATTTTGCTCAGCGTATTTAGACCCTAGCAGGGCATAGGAATTCAGGCAGGAAGTCAAATTAGGGACAATGCTGACATTTGTGCAAAACAATGAGTGCTATCTTGTAAAACCTACATCCTCTCCCAAAGGTCATGGAATGTTCAAATCTCATCCTTGGGCTAAAAGCATATCTCTTCCTAGATTTTGGGTACATTTCAGAAGACCTTATCTGACATTGTGAAATGCAATGTTACCTTATAACCTGCTCTGAAAAGCAGCACAGCTCCTAAACAAAAGAATGGCTGCAAACAGGAAAGAGAGATCCTTAACAAAAGAGAGTTCCTTCCCCCTTTTACATTTTTTAATTGCCAAAGCCCCCTGGACTAAGGCGCAGAAAGACTGTGTCTGTCTTAGGTTGTTCTGTCCAAAGCACAGACCTTACCCATCATTGGTACATGAATCCCATTGATTCATGACCTGTCTCAGGTTGGCCCAAATTGACAGAATCTTACCCATCTCTGACTACCAGCCTCTGCAATGAGGTCCCCACCTATGGTAGGGATCGGAGCCAAACATTATGTACCTCAACTTTGAGATCCCAGAACGAGCTATTAACCTACCTTGCCAATGGAGGAAGCAAGCAGATACCAAATAGTATATAAAAACCCATAGCAATCCTTCCTATCCAGGAGGTTAAAGAGGACCATGAGAGTAAAGAAGCTCTCAGTTTTCCTAGGCCATCCTCTGCTGTCTTTGCAGCATCAAACTTAAGTGGCTCAGCATCTTGTAGGCTCAAAATTACCTTATGTAATTGAACTAAATCTAAGGACAAATTCACACTGTGCCACACACCTTGCTAATGTCTCTTGACTCTATTCCTTCCATGTTGGCTATTATTGTAAGCTATAGACGTAATACAAATTTACTGGTGCTCAGCATGACATTCCAAATGAGCGCTAAATTTTAGACCTTGTGTTTTATCTCCTAAAAACTTCACTATGTCATATAAAACATTCAGTTTTTGTTCCAGTTCTGAATCAATATTTTCTCTTGTTTCTAAAGCCATTGTAACACTTCTAGATAAGCTTTTTTCCTAATGAGCAGTTTGCACTTCTTACATTAGCACCATTGCTGCAGGGGTGACAATAGCTATTAGAGTGATTAGGGCTATGATTCCTGCACTGACCAACCCTACCTCTCTTTTTGTTTTATTTTTGATATTTATCATCTCTACCAATATCTGAAGACCTGGTCAGCATAACAAGGTCTTGTGATATTAGGAGGAATCATAACAAAAGGTTGGTGAACAACCATACCTTGAGTATGCAAAGGAAACTTGGAGATACAATTCATCAAATTGCAGTTAGTACAAGCAACATTAAACATAGACTGCTTCGCAGAAAGATGTAAAGACCCAACCAAAAGCACATAAGGTGGATTTACGTAGGCAATCACTGGTCCTCTGTTTCAGGAAGTGACCTTCTAAAACTTGATTTTATCCATTCATTGCTGCAATAAATTTTCATACAGATGTTTGCTGAAAGCCCATGCCTGACCACCAAAGTTCTGCAGCCAATCCTTTTTCCCATTCCTGAGTGTTGCTCCGGCTATTGTCTTGATTACTGGACCAGTCAATAATATATCTATTTGTTCCAAACACATTATATTGAAAAAACTTTTCTGCATAGCACTTTTTCCAGGGTATTGTTTTGTTGGTACAGCTCTAGTCTATTCCAAATGGGGGAAGCACTTGATGAGGGATGCCTGTCTTGGACTCCACTTCTGGCTGTGGCAGCCAGATACATGTACCACTAACACAGCCTGTCCTAGCGTTGCCTGAGAAAGTCCTTTGGTTAACTGTTCCACACCCATCTCGAGAAGAGTTTTTTGGAAAACATAGGCAAACCTCTTCCTGAACCAGAGTAATTAAACCCTGATGCTTAATACATTCTCATGAGCCCCATTGCTGGTTGATCTAACAGCATGAGATTTTTGTGTTAACTCTATTTGGGACAAGCCCACAACATGCATGGCCTTATCTGCCAAATGGTTGCCTAAAGCCAAAGGGCCTGGGATTCCTGACTGTGCTCTTATATGACCTATAAAGCATGGTTGAGAATTGGTATGCAAGCACCTTTGTATCTGGCCAAATAATTTCTGAATTTTCATATTGGATATCAATATAAGATACAGTTTCAAGTAGCTGTAAAGCTCTAGCAGTATAGTGAATATCAGTATACAGGTTAAAGGGAGAAGCAGCCATACACAGTAGTTACCACATGAAGATCCACCAATCTGGTCCTTTTAATTACTATATGCTATGCAGCTAAAGCTTGGGCAAAAACCAAACATTTTTGAATAAAGCTTGACTAGACATATATTTTGTTCTTCAGACTATTTGAACTATTACCTCAGAAATTTTAAGATTACATATATACATAGTTTTCTCTCATCTTTAATCACTTGTATAGATTTTCTCATTTTTTAAAATATCTCCCTTTCATATTTTTTAACATCATCTTTCACATTTTCATTTTCTTTTTTAGTACCATGAGATGGAATAACATTAAAGAATTAATTTTGGAAAAATTACATACAGCTGACTAGGAGGATTGGCTGGATACTCAGCTGAAGGTCCAATGATCTTGCTTACCCCACATTAAGTGAAAGAATGGCCAACAAATTCAAATATTGTAGCGCCCTGGCTACGTTCATTGACCAAGTCTGGATCAGCGGAGGGCTGCGGATTGAATGAAACACATAAGACAGAGACACAGACACACACACTAGGTAGGAGGAAAGGAGAATGATTGACTAACTTTATTGAGAGGGAGCAAGCCTTATATACCCTGAGGCGGGGCTTTGCAGGAGGGTAAAAGTTCAGGTTCTCAGGAGACATCCAGTCACATGACACACATCTGATGTAAACTGAGGGCTAGCTTAAAGGTCAAGTTGTTTACTTCAGAACTGCAACTGACAAGATCTGGCTAGCTCTTGGCTGAGAGCCTAGCACTAAGAGAGAAGGGCATGCAGGGGAGCCAGACCCTACAAAATATGATGGTCTTTTTTAAGTAGGCACAGCTGAGGACACAAAGACTAAAGTTATTTATGCTCAGATGAGTACTGTGCAGCATCATCTTACTAAAAGAACATGGAATGCAAATTACACACATAAGCTAATGTAATGAATTAATATTACTCATGTATATATTGTACTTTATAAATTCCTAGTTAAATCTTATAGAAAACATAAAAACCATAAACCTTGCTTTAGGTCTTGAGGAAGTGTTAACATTAGGAAGAAAGAAGCAACAGGCACCTGGGAACACATTATCAAATTGAACTTTACAGTCTCTAGCATAATCACTAACTGAGGAATTTTAGGCTTAGGTTGCCATCTGTCTTCACTAAGAACTGTGAATTGTATCAGTGACTTTTTTGTTGTTGTGAGAAAATTGAGAAATCCATGAGCTACTTTTGCTATAGACATTTTATACCATAAGATGAATAATAACCTCTGTTGAAATTAGTTTTTCCCTTAGTTATTCTCAACAGCACAATGTCCTTACTCTGAGGCTGTTTTGTTCTACTATTTTCTTGTCACAGTGTCAGGCGGCCAACCTGAGCCTGCACAAGAGTTTTGAAGAACATCCTGAAACTACAGGCTTGAGACTGAAGTGGGATGGCCAATCCCAGCTCCAGAGTCAGCTTCTCAGTGAACTCAAAGAACATATGACAATTTACCAATATGATTTACACCAGAAACTCAGTGGTTTACATGGGACAGAAGAGCTGTTGAGTTCAGTCACTACTAGAAGGAATGAAAAAAATCTGTCCTTGGAGCAATTTCTGTTGCTATCACCTCTGCTGAGTAGCAAAACACAATAGTACAGACAATACCAGGTGCTGTTAGGACAGGACACAGCTGTCTGATTGAGAGAAGATCAGTTGTTTAGTTTTACTTTCTCTTGCTGCTTGAGCCACTTGCGGCTCAATCTTACTTTTTCTGCTTATGACCTTTCTGTCTCATGTCTAAGATCTAAACTATCCCTAATTAGAGGCCACAAAGTGAAAGTGTCCACAGGAACCTTGCTTGGTCCATGAATGCTATAACAATCCTGAAGTTTTTCTCCTACTCTCTTCCATGTCTTTAAATTTATAGTCCTTTCTTCAGGGAACCAAGGACAGACTTTTTATATGAAGTCCAAGAAATTACAGAGCTGCTGATGTCCTACCCCAACCCCTCAAGCATGAAGTTCTACTACTTGGGCAGAGATGTCTAAGGAGGAGAGATGCCATGTACCTGGTCCTCCCCCTGAGAAAAACAGATGGGACTAAGACTAAAAAGATGAATGTACTTAATAGAGTAATAATAAAGAAAACCATTGCAGGCTAGGACATAGAAAGCCACCCTGTGCTACATACACTGTACTGAGCACTCATTCTGCCAATAACACACATCAGGGAAATAACTCTTGTAACTGGAAGCTAGGAATCCTTTAGGAAAAATTTAAATATGATGAGTAATATTCTAAGAATTATTTTTTCCCATAAACAAAACCTAGATATCTTGTTCTGAAATTTTCCTACATGAATAACAACATGGATGCTAAGAGAATTTCTTCTCCCTACCAAAATTGGCAGCTTATTAAAAGAAAAAAGGTTATTTACTGTGGATCTAGCTATTTTTTTGTAAAAAAAAATCTGAGAAGTAACATCACTGGATCCTAAAAGTGCCATCAAGAAACATCTAATGAACACACTTCCTATTGCCAGTGCTAGGAAAGATCTTATGCTTCCATTTCGTTACCACATTAGGTAAGAAACAAATAAGAAAAAGAAGAAAATGAGAGAAAGAAGAACAAAAGAAGGTAGAATGGTCACAGGTGAGAGCAAGAAACAAAGAGAAGGCAGGCAACTTGCTGCCGTGACCCATTTTTATTCCTGGTAGTTTCTGACTGCACCCCTTTCCTTTTACTTGAGCTCAGTTATCCTGTGATGTCCTTCACTTTTTCCCCAGTCTTCATGCCCCTGTTCAGGTGTCACTTGCTAGCAGAGTCAAACAGTACCTGAAGTGGGGAGTGAGGATTAAAAAGAGAGAGACAAAATGATAGACTCAAGAGGGCTGTCAGTCAATACTGAGGCCCTGACTTTATTTTTCTCAGTGTATTTATACCCTAGGAGGGCATAGGAATTCAGGCAGGAAGTCAAATTAGGGACAATGCTGACATTTGTGCAAAACAACAAGTGCTATCTTGTAAAACCTACATCCTCTCCCAAAGGTCATGGAATGTTCAAATCTCATCCTTGGGCTAAAAGCATATCTCCTCCTAGATTTTGGGCACATCAGCAGACCTTATCTGACATTGTGAAATACAATGTTACCTTTTAACCTGCTCTGAAAAGCAGCACAGCTCCTAAACAACAGAATAGCTCCAAATAGGAAAGGGCCTCCTTAACAACAGAAAGGTTTCCCACACAGGAGAGTCTGCTGTAAGTCATGGAGACCATATTGGGATACATTGCTGGAAACCTGTATATACCATGAAAGGCCTATGTTTAGGACCTCAGTTTCTTTAGAACACAAACTCATGCTGAAATCCACTTGTAGTAAACTGAAAATTTCTTCAGCTTTCTTGATGCGGAGCCTGGTGGAATATTTGAGGAAAACTTGGCTTTTGATCCTTGTTTTCTTTCTGTGTCTCTGTCAGCAAAGTTCAGCTGACAAGTTTGTGGTTAGAACACTGACACAGATAGCTAGAACCCCTGGCCTTATGTCCTGATGAAAGGTCCTCAGTTCTGTGTGTCTGGGCAGTGTCTGCAAGTGATGGCACTCCAAACCTGCCCTGTTGACCCACAGGCCCTGGACATACTAAGATCTGCGCTCTAGCATTGCATACCAGCTAGCAAACTTTCAATAAATACAGTGGCCTAGAAAGGAAAGGAACCAGATCTGAGGTGGGCCAATTTGAATACCCCAGGGATTCATCTCCCATCCCTTGTAAACATTCAGAGCCCTTTTTCAGACTCTGCTCCGAATGGTGGGAACAGATGGCTGTAACCACAGCTGGAGAGTGGACCTCTTAGGACACTAGATGTCCCTAAGTATCAGGCTCCGGCGCCAGTGCCAAAACCTAACCTAACCTGTGTCTGTTCAGCGAGGGGTTGAGGAATGAGACACAGAGACAAAGACACACACACACACCAATGTCAACAATGGAAAAACAGCTTTTTTTTTATTAAGCCATGGTGCTCATTTATATACACCCGGGGGGGAAGGTATGAAAAATTACTGAGTTTTTTCATAAGTTAGAAGTTCAGGTTCTCATGAAGCGGCTGTGCACAGGATGTGTCTCACACCATGGGTACAGGGGAGTTGTGGTTAGCTTTAAGGGCCAAGGTGTTTTCTCAGAAATCGCAGCTGAGGATGTTTTTCTCAGAAGTCGCAGCTGTCAAGATCTGGCTGGCTCTTGGCTGAGGGAAAAGCTCTTGGCTGAGCTCTTGGCTCAGCCTCAGAGAAAAGGGCATGCAGGGGGGCCAGAGCCCTACACTTAAGATGTTTAATTTAGTATTAGCCTCCCTCCTTTGGAGAGTTTTCTGACTATTGATTGCCAGATCTCTGGTGAGTACAATCTATTAAGTGATGCCTTCACTAAATTTTTGAAGTGCAGGAATTGTCCCCTGTGTGCACAGATAAGGTCATACAAAATTTCTATACTGCTCTCAAACTGGGATTCCAAGACAAAAAATATCCCAGATTGCCAACCCAAACTGGGTCATGGCTTGTCCTTCCTTGCAGGTGACAAGAGACTATTCAGGTTGCCCACCCCCAGGATTGTTTTGACTCTCACTTCCTGCAGGACCAGTCAAAGGCACTGTGGGACCCTTTAAGGAGGTGATCAGGCTCCTCTTCCACCAGTTTTGGTGGGTCTCCTAGTGGACCCAGGTTCTCCCTGTTCAGGTGGTGGTATGCCAAATCCCTGCTCCTCATTCCTGTCTCCCTTGGGTTCTGCTGTGCTCCAATGCAGCATGTCTGAGATGATGCTGGAGTAGTTCTTCTTACAGGCTCAAAAAGCCTGAAGTACTGTTAAGGTTAAGTGGAAGTTCTCCTCCAGCATCCCAGGAAGACTAAGACCCAGGGACAAAGAATCCAAAAAGCCAATTCCACCTTGGTCATCCTGTCCAATGCACCATAACTATTGTCGGAAACCAGGTAGGGCACCAGGAGAGAACAGGAAGCAGGTATTTTATTTAGGCTGCATCCTGGTCCAGTGAGCTCAAGCCTCAAAATCTGGACCCCAAAGGTAAATAGCTCATATCTGTTATACCTTTGCCACTGGATTACGGTAACAGGGAAACTTGCCATTTATTGATTGGCTATCAGTACAGTCTCAAAATTAGGCAAATTATTATAAATTTAGAAAGAAAATCATGCTAAAAATATTCCCATCTGAAAGCAACAGCTTCTCACAAAGAAAAGGAAAAGCAAAAATGGACCTTTTGGGTGCTAATGCCCACTCTTTCTCCACTGAGACTCTGAATCTAATTTTCTTCAGCCTTGCAAAATCATCTGTTCTCAAGTTCTTTTAAATTGTTTTTCCGATCCAGACAGACAGACTGTTTGCCCTCACTAAAAGGAAAAGCCATTCTGAGAGCTCTCAGGTTTATATCTTATTTAATATACATTGGAAAACTATGACTTTTATAAGAAGGCTCAAATATTTAATTAATTAATTAAGTTAAAAAGATCTCCAAAAAATAGTCTGAAAGGAAAAATATTTTAGAATAAAAAAAAATTAAAAAGTGAAACAAAAGCCTCCTTTTGCTTTATACATGGGCAGCTAAAAAAGGGGGAGACTCCTCCTGAACGAATGTAAACAGATTATAAAGAAACAGATGTTTTGAATCTCAGCAGTTGCCATTGGATTCAATTCTTTTGTCTGATATAAACCATTTGGTTCAGGTGTTTTATAGAAAAGCAAATGTATTTATATGCATTATGTTAATAATTTTCCATGTGCTGTTTAAACTCACAGAAAAGCTGAAATTGGTCCTCCCACTTCAGGTTCAAGCCCACCTATTTCTAAATGTCCTGAAGACCCCTCTCTGAAGCCAGCTGGGCACCTGACTCTATGGCAGGGGAAAGGACCATCAAGCAGCCAGATAAAAGGTGTTATGCCCTTGGAGATGGCTAAGGGATAAGCCATTTCCAACACACGTTACTGTTACTTGTCTCATGGCAGAGAAATGCCTGTAATAAGAGCATTAGGTCTGAATACAAACTACTTAAAAATCTAGGAATACACCTTACTAAGCTTCCATCTAACAAGAGTTTAACCATTATGTGAACGTACCCTGACTGGATGGAGACGCATCCTTCGAGAGCTAAAGAGACCAAGGGAATAGCAATAGTCCTGCCTTCCCTGCCAAGAGCAAACACAGACACTGAAAACCCACTAGCCAGCTTCAGCCCTGCCCTGGCCACCCCCAGAAGCCGGTCAGTCCACGCACAGCAGAAGCTTGAGGAGGCTGCAGACCTGCTCCAGCTACTCTGGGGCCAGCTGCTCTATACACAGTGGAAGATTACTTTTGTCTTATAAGGTAGCCACTCTCTCTGTAATGTATTGTCATCTCTGGCTGATATCAACAGTTATGCTTTTTTGCTACACTCTTGCCATAGATCTGGTAGAAGTTGCTCCAGCAGACTGCACATATACTGAGAGAATTCTATTGGAACTTCTTTACTTTGCTTATTTAGGCATTTTAGGTATCCTCTGTTGCCATTATTATTAACACCCACAATGCTGCACCTATATCTACTATGCCTCTTAACTCAGGCCATTTTGTCTATGGCCAGCATCCCCTTGAGAGAGTCTCAAGACAGATCATTTATAACTAGACCATGCCTTCCATGCCAGAATCCACTCCATTATGAGGAATATTTATCCACTTACGATTGCCAGTCCCAATGGAGCGATGTTTATGTGTCAATGACCCACTGATTTTTGGCCCACAATAAACTCTTCATGCCATGGGTCAGTTCTCAATTTCTAAATCTACGCCTCAAAGGAGAAATTTCTCTATCAGAAAAATGGGATGGTTGGAATCTAGTTGGAAACAATGGTATTGTTTGGTTTAATTTGAGAATTAAACCAAAACTGTCCGGATTCATCAAGAGGGACTCAAAGCACACTCAGAGTGTTGTGGGGAAGGACAGGCAGAGCACCAGGAAGGCAGAGGAAACATGTGTTTTTATTTAGGTTACAGCCTGGTCGAGCAGACTCAAGCCTCAAAATCTGGATTCTAAAGGGAAATAGCGCATAGCTATTACACCTGTGCATTTGGTTACAGTGAGAAGGAAACATCCATTGATAGGCTATAAGTGTAGTCTCAAAATTAGACAAATTATTATAAATTTAGAAAGAAAAACACACTAAAAAGATACCCAGTCTGAAATTCATTGCAGAGGTCTTCATTTGAGACTCTGAATTGAGGACGTTTTGTCAGGGCCAGTGGTTCTAGCTAGCTGTGTCAGTGTTTTAATCATAAACTTCTCAGTTGCACCTTGCTGACAGAGGCAGAGAGAGAAAACAAGGATTAGAATTCATCTTTTCCTTAAATATCACACCAGGCCCTACATCAACTCTACCCTTTGAGACTTGGTATTTAACCCAGAGTTTTGTTTTCTTTTTCTTTTTTTAATTTAGGGGCTCATATAATGTCATTACCTTGGCTGTGGTCTTGACTGTGTTTTTTCTCTCCATAGAAGAAGTAAAACATCTCATACAGAAGGGAATCAGACCAAGAATTAATTAAAGGTTTTTAACATTCATATTACTGTGTCAGTTAAGCTTTCAAAACCTCTAACACCATCCTCTAAACAAAGGCACCAAATTTTCCTATGTGGGAGCTCTCAGGTATCTACTAGTTTGATTTGGCAATAAAGAAGAAACCAGGCTGATAGTGATAAAGAGGTGGGTACATGCCCCTTTCCCACATATCCAAAATGGTCCTCCTGGTGCTTTCCAGTTAGCGCAGGCTGGATTAGCCCAGAATTTATGGATCTTTGGAATGCCTTGAATGGCGCTAACCTGAATAGCATCAGGGCTAGACCGTTAAACAGAGGGTGTATCTTTTAAGACCTTGTCCATCTGAGACCATTAGCACTTCAGAACAGTATTCTTTCATATGGGGTCTCTCCTATCCACTGAATGTGGCTAGGACTCAGCCTATTAATACATTCCTTTCTAAGTACTTCTGACATGAGGACCCAATTTGGGGGTTTCTGAACCAATTTTGGTTCAGTGAAGTTTTGGCTTCATTGAATTATTGAATAAGCACGTAGGCTCATCCCTATCCAGGGCCATTCTTCACTCATGAGGTCACCACTATACATGCCCAACACTTGGTAATTGCAAGGTTTGGGGTAATTTTTCTCTGCCACATCTATAAAGAGGTTTTTACTTCAAGAGGAAAGTTTGGGCTTAAATCCTTATATAGTATAGCAGCTGGATCAAGGTGGTGATGGGACCTACAAAGACCCACTCCTATTGACTGACTTCTGCCAACTGGTAAATAGCCCATAAAGGTTCCACAGAACACCATTGTGTAGGGGGCACTTCAGATTGAAGTGAAAACAGCAGATAATTCTCTTCAATTTTAGAGTTCAAGTTAGGGAACACTCTGGAGACGTGAGAAAGTTTCAAGATTTTTGACCCAGGTCAAATACTTTTCTTAATAATCTTGTTTGTATTAATATCCATTTCAAGATATACTTATAACATTTTTGAACTTTTTGAGTTTTCAGTTTTAAGCATATTTCATGAAGATACTTTTATGCCTCCTGGGATTATAGATGGGAGGTCTTAACTTTAGAAAAATTAAATTTCCCAGGATCACAGAGTAGCTTATGGGATAATGAAGATTCCAATCAGATTTGTTAGCGTTTCAAAATTAGCTAATGTTTATTATCCTGTAATGGAATTCATTTTCTTAATGTGCAGAATGAATAACTAGCAATTAGTAGAGACTCTCAGGTGAAATTTTTGCTAAAATTCTATGAGAATCTGAATGCTAATTAGTTGATGAAAAATGTTTGTTAATGTTATAATAATTCCACATTTTATTTGAATTTCAAAAATAAAACTCCAACTTCTAAAAATAGAAAATACTAATAGAAATACACCAATTCTTTAGATGTTGGTTCTGCTTCTTAAAATACTTGCATGGATCCTTCATAAAATATTCTATTAACAGAAATATGTCCATGGATTTGAAGCCACTAGTAGCTAGAAGAAGCTTCCTGGGCATTGACAGCACTGTTGATCTCAGGTGATCAGAAGAAAGGAGAGAAGCAAATGAAGTGTGAGCTGAGAGATGCCTTCCTAAATCCACTGTCACATGGAGATCTACATTCCTTTCTGACCAATCTCCTTGATATTCAAACTAGTTTAAGCATTTTGCTAAAGAGTATTTCCAAATGTTTGCAAAGAACATAATTTATCATCAAGATAATATGTCGTCTTCGTCAAGCTTGCAAATCAGCTCTCCAGAAATGAACTATTTTCACCTTCTTTGTATCCAGCTTGTTCCTATTGCAAAACTGTGCTAGGATGGAAAACGGTATTTAGCCCAGCTGTTTGGAAAAAAAACGGGTAAGCTTTGGCTTAGAAGAATAGCACTAATAATACTTTGCTCCTGTACACACACACACACACACACACTTTCTAAAAATACTACCAGGTGTCCCTGAATTGGCCAGCTCTGAAACGACTTCTACAGGCATTCTGTTCTTTGCATTAAAGAAAATACCACTTCTGGAAAGTCATTAGTGACTCAGCCTTCCATCACATTACAGACATTTCACCTAGCATGATCTGGGGAATTGGTTCCGGTGCTGGTTTAAGTTTCTATAGATGTCTAAAATGATTTCCTTCTGTGTTAAATGACAGTAGTTTCTTTAGAATAACTTATAATTTAAGTATCTAGCACACAATTCCTGGTGAGTAGTTGATGCTTAGGAAACTGCACCTTTCCTGTTTATCACGGAGTTACAAGCTCTCTTCCACTTCTCTTGAAATTTTGATCTTTTTCCTTTTTTAATGCTATTTCACTACTAAAGAGTATTTGTAAAAATAGCTCTCGGGAAAGAGCAATCCCTGCCCTGTACGGAGCTTGCGATGGTTACTGTGGTGAGAGTTCTCACGTGTGGCCTCAGTTATTCTTCACAGCACAGGACTGCTGCGGGTGCCTGTGCTGTCACTGAAACTTGGTTAGCGGAAATTGTAGCTCAAAGGACCGAGCTTTTTGAGATCAAATTGCTAGTTAATGAAAAAAGCCATGTTTCAGACTTCATTCCTTCTGAGACTAAGCTCTGAGCATTCTTATTGTACTTGATCTGACTGTAAATTATAAACAACTTTGAGAACACGTGTCAAGAAATTTCTCATACATAGAACCCATCAAGATGGGTTTTAAAACACTGGCTGCTCTTGCAGAAGATCCCAGTTTGGTCCCAGCAACCACATGGCAGCTAACCACTGTTACTGTAACTCCAGTTCCAGAGGATCCGGTGCCCACTGCTGACTGCTGTGGGCACTGCATGACACAGGTGCACTTAACTTACACACAGGCAAAACACTCATACACATAAAATAAAAATAAATACATCATTTTTTCAATGGCTACAAGCTGATCATTAATGTAGACTCTAGAAAAACTAAGAAAGTCAAGTCTGATCACTGCCTACATCGTTGCTATATTTACTGTGGTGAAGGGTTCTCATAGCCAGTAAATCTACTGATGATAAGAGGAACTGTGAAGAGATTGAGGACTGTGTGACTGAGGTGTTGCAACGTGGCTTTGGTAGGTGCAGGGACATGTGTGATGAATCTGATTTATATTTGGTAACTGTAGGGTAAGGCATCCCAGAATACCCCAGTCAGCTGGAACAAATTTGGATAATATATTATGGCTGCTATCAGCTAGTCCAGAGGTAGAAATTCTCATTGACAGATAAAACCAAGAAACCCAGTGCTAGGACTCCTGGCTGCGTAAGCTGATCTGTCATGCATACTGTTTATCAGGGACGTTCCTGCTACAGAACGGAAGGCAGCTTCTCTGGGAACTCCAACACGGGGTGGCAGCACAGAACTTGCATAAGACAAGAACACCGACATTGCTGTTCACCCAGTGAAGCCCCAAGAGCTCCCCAGCTGCCTGGATCTCAACACCATGGCATCTAGCAAAGCACTAAAGGAAAGGAAACTGCATGTTCCCAAAGGGGAGGTGCCACCTCGAGGTCGCCGTTGACTGGGCTCTGCTCTAAGAATGCCTTAGCAACCGTGCTAAGTTTGTGGAGGTTGCTTCCATCACCCATAGCATACGGGAAGTGTAAACACTGAGAAACATGTGACCAGAGACTAGATGAGCCTCCCTTCCAAGAGACTTTAACATGCGGTCAGCAGCTGCTGCTCTCATGGCCCACAGTGCAGGGCCCAAGTGGGATTTCCCTGTGTGGGACCCCTGGAACCCCTTTTCAACCCAATAACTGCTCTCTTCACTTCTGTAAAAATGCTTGGCTATAGGATGTCAGAAAATGGATAAATATAACTCCATCTTATTCTTTGTTCCTTCTAAGCAGTCACAAGGCCACAAGATTAAATAAGGCTAAAACAAAAACTAGCAAGAGGTTTGAATAATAATCAACACATTCCTTTGCCCTGAAGGCAGCACCCACCAATAAGAAACCTCCAAACCTCTATTAACCAATTTTGGCATATAGTTCATTACAACCAATTAATTTAAAATATGCTTGGCGCGCAGGCCCCTATAACCAAACAGAATGTAACACTGTTATTCCCCACCTTCCTTTATCTCAAACTTATAAAAGACTCCTAATCTCTCTGCTCAGGGCTCCCAGAACAGATCCACTGTGTTGGTGAGGTCTGGGGGACCAAGCTTAAGCTTGAATAAAGGCTCTTTGTTTTTTTGCATACACTCCAGACTCCATGGTGGTTCTTGAGGAGCCGTTCTCTGGGCATAACACCTGATGCAGTCTCACTGTGTTTGTTGGCCTGTTCAGTGACATGACTGGATCTGTTTTCCCAACAGCGTCTCTTGGAGAACTTGAGGATGAACCCAGTATTTCTGACTATGCACAATCACTGACTTTAACTGGGCGTTCACTCTATTTGTTCTGTTCTTCAGGCACTGACCAGACCGGTCTTTCTCCTCTGGAAGCATAACAGCTGTCAACATTGCTGTTGACATGACTCTTTGGAACATCGATTACTCCATAGCTTAAACCAACTGAATTGGGAAGTCAGCAGGACAGTGTGCTTTATTTTTGACCATGTGATTAGAGAAACCTCTGCGGTAAGGGGAAGCATTGAGAACCGACAGCTCTGCACTCGTTTCAGGCCTGGATCTTCCCTGTGAAATAGGAATAAGGGAACCTGGTCATGTGTGTGGGAATCATCCAGTTGCCACTACCCAGTATGGATTCTGTGGAGTCAGGGACAAGGTCACCAGTACTCACTGACTGCCAAGTCTATTCAGTATTCTTTCTCTGGAAAGTGGGGAAGTCAAGAGTTGTCACTTGGACAAGCCCCCTAGAACAGCTTTCCCATAACACAGGGCTGTGTCTGTAAGATAACTTCAAGTTCTGTCATGTGATACACCAGGCAACATCACTTTTCTGTTACCATCCATTTGACTTATACTATCAGTGCCATGTAGAATAGGACAATGATGTCCCTCAGGTCACAGAAACAACTCTGAATACTTCTTCCACCCAGAAAGCTGTAGGAAATGACAAAAAACATTTGGTCCTGCCTCTAACTGGGTCTACAAGTTATAGTTTAGTCCTCCTCCGATGCTTAGTCCCTCTGTTCTGAGTTTCCACAGACTTCATCAAACAAATGCTTCTGTATCTGTTAGAAGTTTTGATCACTATGCTGAGTAATTGTTAATTCTAACAAGATTTGTAGAATATATTACAGTAAGTTGGGAGAAAGTTACCCTGAGCAGCTCAAGTCATTTTTCTGAAAATCCTGCTCTGGGTGTGTGCTTTTTAAAATTTTTTGAAGCCTAAGAAGCTTAGAGAATTATTGCCTTTGGTGAGCCATCCCTAATCATTGAGGCCATTTTCCAAAATGTTGCCACTTTGTATGATTAGATTTTCAGAATACTGCCTTTATTAAAAATCTGTCACCAGAAAAATGTATATGTTCAGCATTTTCCTAAAGAACTATTTTATTTTGTCTCAATGATATTAAAATACCATATGTTCAACATTAATAACATTGAAGAAAGTTATTGTGTTGAAATTCATATCTCTCCTGCCAAAAAACTTTCTGATTAAGTCAATGGTATATTTCCAGTTAAACATGACTTATTAACATAAAAGGATCAGTAGCAAAGTTGAGAATTTTTTCTCATTGTTTTATGTTTAGAATCATGTTTTTTCATCATACATTTAATAGCTTGAGTTTACTAAATAGTAGAATTTAGAGGGAAAATTAACATTAAGGAAAACAGTATACTTCAATTTACAGAATCCTTAGGGGAAACAAATGAGAAAATATAGGCACAGATACAACTTTATAGATACAGCTAATAGGGGTATTACTACATTTTCAAAAATGAGCAAAGAAGATTCCCAGTGACTAAGATGAGGAAGGGATTGGGAAAGAGGAGAATGAAAACTGAGGTGGCCTTTCCATCACTTGTCTGGAAGACAGCAGTGCCTGAGTGGGCCAGTTTCCAGGCTAGCATCTGATTAATGTTGGGAGCTAAACCCCTAGAAAGCATCAGGTCACTGAGAAGTAATACAGATGTCACAGTTCCTGCTTCTTGATCTCTGGAAGAAAGGTTTTATTCAAAATTAGAGGAGAAACTAGGACAACCGCTAAATCCTGGATTCTCCCTGGGGCTCACTGGAGTCTCGGTTTCCCGGTTCCTTTTCTGCCTGTGGAGAAGAGCTTCATGTTTCTGTATGAATGTGTGTATGTATGCATGTGTGATTCTTTGTGAAATCGTGGATCTGATTTCAGTCTTTCCATGAAAGTTTCTCTGAGATTTTTCTGACCTTTAAATTCTTTAATTGGCAGGGGAAATGAACCAAATAATACCCCCCCAGACTGATAATGATACCAAGAGCAACTTGAACATTCACTTTATTTTTATTATTTTGTTTTGATTTATTTTACTTTTACTTTATGTATATGAGTGTTCTGCCTGCTTGTATGCAAGTGTACCTGTGTCATGCAATGCCCTCAGAGACCAGGAGTGGGAGTCAGATACCCTGGAACTGGAGCTAAGGACAGTTGTTATCCACCATATGAATGCTGAGAACTGAACTTGGTCCTTTGAAAGAGCAGTGCCCTTAACCACTGAGACATCTCTCCATTCCCTCACATTCACTTTAAATATCACCTTTTTTTCTAATTTATTACTTTTAATAAATTAATGGAGTACTGACATGAATATTGCATACTTAGGGACCGTCACAGATAACTTTTTGGCACATGAAGATGACTTTATCTAAACAGCTTAAAGATTTCTGGGCTAGAGAGTTTGGTTAGGAGGAAAGTAGAACGTGCCTTGGTCTTGTATTGGTATTCTTGAAAGAATGTGCCATTGGAGAAAATAGTAACAAAGTTATCTATATCAAATGATGAAATATACGAAAGAAGAAGCAAATAGATCAGAATGAATAAAGAGCAAAGAATAGATAATAGAAGAATCCCGTCTGTGAAATGCATTTGAACATCAATGCAACAATAATCATAAGCATAAATTTTGCCACTTATGTTTAATTTAAATATTGCTTTCATACGTTGGGAAGCAGGGGAAAGGAAGGATTGGCCAAGGATACTGAGCCACACGTTAGCATGTAAATGAGTTCTGGAGAATTATTAAACTGTGTGGTGTCTGAAGCTAACAAGCGTGCCCTTGGACCTGAGATCAACTACAAACACTGATCTAATGGTCAATGCATTTACAGCACACAGAAACAACTACTGCTACTCCTAGAACTACTGATGATGATGATGATGATGATGACGATGACTTCAATGATATGAAGATGATGACAATGTTGACTATGATGATGATGTTGATGATGATGACAATGATGATAATGATAATGATCCCAATGAAAGGAAACTGAAACATAATGGATGTAACTTTGATTGTTGTAATTTCATAGGCACATGCCTTCCCCAAATCGTTGAGCTACCTACATTAAAGATGCACTATTTTTGTGTCAGTCATACCTTAACAAAGATATCCAAAAGTTAAAAATTAATTCAACTATTTGGTCCTTCTCTGTGGTAGTTTTCCAAAATATTTATCATTCTGACTGTAGTGTGGAAGAAGAAAGTTAATAGAGTTCTTAAGAGTACGAGTTGACATGTTCCTGTAGCCTATTAGTGGGAAGCTAAGAAAGAAAAAGCAAGTGGTGAACTCGGTCTAAAATGGTGTTGACTGCATTTGACACAATCAAGTGCAGATCTCTAGAACAATTATACCTCAAAGATTTGCCACAAATAACCTCTCCCCAATTTATGGAGCCTGTCTCTGAAGAAACAGCTGTGGATGAAAGCTTTCAGATCAGCCAGCTAAAAAAGAGCCAGGATGTTATTGTTTATATTGTCTAAGGAAATGAAATATAAATTTGAAAATATGTTTGGAAGAAAAAGGGAGACTCTAAGAGACATGCAGGCAGATATACAAAGTTATCAAATAAGTCTTTATGCACACATATATTAGGAAGAAAAATTCAGTGAGTACATTGTCCAAAGAAGCATAGCTGGATATAGAAATTTCTACTGAATGGAAAGGAAATGAGAAATTATCCAGATCTTATGCTCAAAGCAATGAATAAAAGGAGAAGACCTAAGAAGGAGCAGAGACTGAAAGGGTTTAGAGGAAAGAGACAATGGTTAAGAATTTTCATTTATGTTAAACAAAAAAATCTTCAGACCACAAACATACACAATTTGTATGTCAATTTAAAGCACAGAGTAAATAAGTAAAATTCACTGTGAATAAATAGATACCCCTACTCCTTTCTTGGGCAGGAATAATAAATACATTTATGGATAAATTCATATTCATAAAAATATAGTTACATGTGTAAAATATAATATGGGTATCAAAGGATTAATTAGATGTGCAGATCTTGAAGATAAGGAAACACGAATAAGAAAATAGCCAGAAAAAAGCCGGAAAATAAAAATGGCAAGAAGGATGAGTTGTGACAGATGTTAAGCCAAGTGTGAACTGGTAGCGAGTGAAGAGGTGATTTCAGAGCAGTTCATGGAGCGGTCAGTGGGATGGAGTAGAGAAATAAAAAACAGATACTTTCCAACTAATTCTAATATTTTATTAATTTTTTGGTAATATAAAATAAGCACCATTTTGACCTCCTTTGGAGTCTGGCATAACACCAAGGCCAAATATTACTGTGAGAAATATAAACTTTCAAATATTTTCAAGTCAAACTTGTTCAGAAATAGACATTAAAAATAGCTTCAAGACATTAACAATCCAAATTCAGTTGAGTATTAGACTGAGGAGTTACAGATTACTGATGAAATTTAAGGCTTCATGTGACCACCTCATTAGTGTATCTACGTTTTGAAATGCTCATCTCAACAGAAGTAGAAATATTATTTGTTAGAATAGAACATTTTATAGCAAAAGCTTGAAAATTAAGAATAAAAAATAGGCTTTGGTTTTGGTAATACATGTCTATAATTCGACAACAGAGAGAGAGAAGCAGTAGCCTATATGGTAATGAGGGACGGGAAGGTTTTGAGATCCCCAGAGGAATGACCTAAAGGGACCTCCGTGGCACTGAGCCTTTGTTTGACAGACTGCTATTTCTAGGGAAGTGTTATCCTCCTTTACCAAAGAAACTCAGTTGATAGATAATAGCAAGAAAGGCGGTTCCATTGAGGTCAGAGATTTTAAAGAAGATAAAAGTGTACACATTTGGTACAAAATAAAAGATTTTTAATAAACTGTTGTGTTTATTAATTCAACTCTGTATTAAACCGACTTGAAAAGTCACTTGCAAGGAGAAAGAAAAAGATTAAGCCGGACATGGTGGTGCATGCCTGTAATCCCAGACCCCTCTAGGGGTAGAGGCAGGAGGATCTCTGTGAGAGTGAGACCAGCCTGATCTACACAGAGAGCTCCAGGCCAACAGTGGCTAGAGGAAGACTCTGCCTCAAAAGGACAAAAAATTAAAAAAAAAAAATCACTTCCATGGGATTTGAATATAAAATCAAAAGACAGTATTTAGAGGAGCTCTGAATGGACTAATCTAGACAAGAGAGGTTTTTATTTATACCACTCTCCTCACTCTTGATCAGTAATTACTTTATTGAAAATAATTTCTAAAATAACCTTTCAGTGAGTTTTGTTAGCAATTTATATTTAAAGGGTGTGAAGGAAATGATGTACAACCCACTTGCACTGGATGCTGTGAAAAACTAAAGACATTCAGCATCATTTTCCACCAAAACTAGACTTATACAAAAATCTGCTAAATCAATTTGACTAATTAATCAAATTCACTGATCTTCTGAACATGAATAATAGTGTGGGGTTTTTTCATTTTTAAAGAAATTACTGAGGAAAGGAATGTTAATGGTTAATTCTAGTTAAGGACATTCTTTTAATCACAAATCTACTATACCAAAATTTGGAAAATAACTTATTTTTTGTATTAATCATCTTATTATATATAAATACATAATATGAACATAAGGATTCAAATATTAATGAGAAAATTAAAATGCTTGTAATGCCACAAGGGAAAGAAAATTATCTCGTCTTTAAGTTTTGTTGAGCACAATGAAGATGTTATTACAGAGAACATTGCCCCATCACTTGGGAGAAAGCCAGTGCCAGAAGAATATTTCCAATAGTGTCTACCTGTATCATCTAAAACTGATGACATCCTGTGTATACCCACACTGAACCCTGCGTAAGTTCTCATTAAGCTAATGTGCCATCTACTTTGCCTCTCCTCAAGTGCGCTTTTGATTTATCATCTTTACACTTTATTATAGAAAATATTCTACTGTGAACATATGAATGTTTGCCAATTATGACAAATATTTAGGAGTGTGATTACTGGGCCAACTCAAAGAATACGTTTCCAGTTTTGGGAATCATTTTCATAAAAGTATTACAATTTTTCAAGTAAATATATGCTTTTTTCATCTTTATTGAAGCTCTTTAATAGCTACTGAAATTGAACATTAAAAAGACGTGTATTCTCTGTTGGTTCTTTGAGAGTTCATTTTCCAAATTCTTATTTTAGAAAATATTCTTTAGGTATTAAGATTCTATTGTCTCTTATTGGTATACATATACTTCACCATTTATTAAAGATGGATGCAATTCTGGAAAACAATTAGATGGAGGTGCTTGCTTATTGTTGCTAAAGAACTGAGTATTGCTGAATTTTTAACAGTGCGGGATGAAGAACACTATCTTTTTTTTGTTATTGTCTTTCACTGGCAAAGTCTTTCCCAGTGAAAATTCAGCATTCTCTATGCTGAATTGTTTTTCTTTGAAATTTTTGAACCAGGTTTCCCTGTGGCCCCAGCTAGCCCAGAACTCTCTATGTAGACCCAGCTGACTTTGCTATCTGCCTGCCTCTGTCTCTAACTCCAGGGTGCAGGGATTAAATCATTTTCATTCTTATTATTCAAGGCACAAATTTCCATATATAATGATTTGATGCTTCCTTTTGCCCTGCTAACGGCTGTGGTGTGAAAATACATCCTAACATAATTATTTTTTAATCTAATTTTTCTGTCTCTTTTTTCATCTAAATTTTCTCATTTGAACGGTTACAAGATTTTTCTCCTTTTCATTTTTCTATTTCAATTCCCTTTTTTAAATTAAAATCACAGTGCTGAATTGTGTTTTACCTAAATCCTTTGATAAGCAGAAGAATGAATTTTATGAAGATAGGCATGTTTTAATTCTAGAATCTCACTGCTCAATGTGGTGGGTAGTGAACCAAAGAGTCTTGGGATGGGAGTACACCCTGCGCTGTCAGGTGAGTCCAGGATAACCCCAGCAAGGGAGGAAGGCGAGAACATTGGAGCTGGGTTATACCTGAATTCTACGCCTGCCCATCTTTCCTGTTGTAACTTTCTACTTTACCTTGGACTTTGACATCAAAAACTTCCATCCGATAGAGCTTTTACAGTTAGGTTAAACGTAGATAAAGCATGCATTACGATTTTTCAGAAATAAGTCTTGTTTTTCGGGGGAAACCTTTTTATCTTTCTCGTTTTTGTTATTTTGTTTGTTTTGTTTTGATACGGGGTCTCGCGATAGTCTGTGCATCTTGTAAGTGCTGGCGGAAATTCTCGCTGTATTCTTGTCTCTGACATTGTACTGTTGCTCTTCTCCCAGTTCTAGGATTATTTCCTTAGTTTTGTGTGCACAAAGTTTATTCAACTTTCTGAGTTATCCAACTGGAAAACACTATGTCTGTGAACTACAACCCTAACTGTTCTTTGTTTTTACAGATATTCAACAGTCTGCTTAACAAAATTCATAAATGAACATTAAACATTTAAATCTGATGAAACAATAAATTTTCTAAAACACTTTTTGATGTGTTACTAAAATATTTATCTGTTCCTTGACTTTATATTTCTTGAAGGAAATGGTCCTATTTCTCAATTTTAAATTATAAAATCTTTTAAAAATTTTTGTAAAGAAAAAAGAATTATTTGCTTGTTTTATGTTCTCGTACTTGGATGAATCTGACATTTTCAGGATTCTGTCATAATCAGAAGTTCTTTCATTAAGTTTTATTTCTGCCCAAGTTATTTTAGGTATCTGTGGAAAAAAGAACTGAACATTTTGTACATATTTTTAAATTTTTATTAGTGGGTCAGGTCACTAGCATCCAAGATGGAAGAGTATGAAGCAGAGTTGAGTGGTCTCAGAGAACATTTTATCCCGCACTGACCCACAGGAGACCAGAGCAGAGGGGACTGGTTCAGATTAACATGGACAGGCATTGTCTGTGAGTCGAAAGCACTGCGGTCTGAAGGTCGTTTCCTTAAAATTTTCAAAGCAGATGGAATCAGACCTTATTTTCACATCGCCATTTCTCCTACTTGCCTCAAACTGTACAGACTATGACACAAACTGAAATTTTCCCAAACTTTTCAGTACTCTTGATACCAATTGCAAACTTGAAGAAACATATCAACTTTAACAATAGATAAATGATAATATTTTCATATTTTGCCAAATTTTATATAACGAGTGAATGTTAATTTCAAATCAATTTTGTAAAACATTTTTTCCACTCAATAACCTTTACAACACCATTAAGCCCAACAATTTATTCTAAATTCTAATCACTCTAATAATATCTAGCAATGAAAATATATTTAAGTTCTTGTTGTTATCAAATACCATTGTGAGATTTCATACATTATTTTTAAACATTCTGACAGCTGGACAAGTGTTTGCTTTTCATTTTTAAGGCACTGATGTGCCAGTGCACCAAGCCGTATAACCATGTGCTTATTTCAGTATGTACGCTCCCGGCTGGCAGTGCAGCTCAGCAGGTTTAAGACCCTGGATTTGGTGCCTATGCTGACAAAAATGAAGTAATACAAAAACAAACACAATAAAAATAATGTGGATTTCCGTAACTGACAGGAGCAAGCCTGATTTTATCCATTTTCCCACCTCATTGACTTCCCTTCACTGTGTTTGGTTTTGTTTGAGACAGGGTCTTCCTGCAGCCACAGCTGTGTAGACCAGGCTGGCCTTGCTCTCACAGAGATCCACCTACCTTCGCCTTCCACGTTGTGCACTAGCACTCCTGGCCTGCCTTTTTAATACACTTTCATATTCGTAGACATGTTCTGGTTTTACACATATATAATACACATGCATGCACACACACACACACACACCCACATTGCTTCTTTGTATTTGTGTTTGTAAGTCACAGGAATAATTTTGAATCACAGTTTTCATTCTTTCTTTCTTTTGAGAGATAAGGGAATTGAGACCCAAAGAAGACAAGTACCTTTCGCAGGTTATGTAGCCTGCATCACATCTGTGATCCAAACTGCCTCCTGTTTGCAGCTGAGAGCCTCTCAGTTTGCCAACTGCCACTCCAGTTTCAAGGATTCCCATCATGACGACCTTGTGTTTGTCACTGAAATCCTTTTGGTTGTGTTGCCACATATCTCACATTTCCATTGAACCATACCATGAAAAACCAGTGGCATGTGGAAAAATTATCTGAGAGGAATTTTACTCTGTTGAATGTGCAGTGTATATTGGGAATAAGATTCATTTGGGGATGTTGTCATCAGGAGTACTGTGCATTTTGTCTCTTCTTATTTTTACTTCGATGCATATTCATTCATTATAACTCAATATGACTTTAAAATAATCATAATATATATTCTGTAAAATGTAGTTAACCTAAGTTTGTGAAATTTGGAAACTATATTTTCTGGACAGCAAGCTAGAGAAAGCCTAAGCTTTAAAGATGACTCTGTAGTGTATAACGGAATCCCATGGGTCACCTCATGTTCAAGAACAGGAGGCCACTGGATTGTTTGTGGTGGGCAGAAGTAATTCCTCCTGCTTTGCACTACATGGGAAGTAACGTGATTTCTAAATAAGCATAATATATCGCCGTCTCAAATAAGTAAATAGCTTGTAAAGGTGTATTCGGAATATTTAATGGGTCAAGAACTTTCTGAGATTTTCATAAAGATGAAAAAGAAAAAGATTGTAATCAATCAGGACAGGCAAACATCCACAGTTTCTTGTAAGTGGACCTGCTCGTTTGCTGAAGGCATTTTGACCCACACTCCATTCTCCAGAGTCAGTAGTCAGTCCTTTGCTTTCCCTCACAGCAATGTGGTTCCAGAGGCGCTAGGTCAGTGGCTTCAATCTAACCGCGCAGGTGCTGGCTCGAAGGAGGGGATGGAGTGCCTTCCCATTGCCAGAAGGAGAGGCCTGGGAGGTGAAGCTCCATGGCAGTCCTGCTGAGGTGCAGCCTGTTGAAAAGAAACCCTAGCTCTGATAATGACGTGGGTGACCATCAGAAACTGGGACTATCACAGAGCTCACTCCAATCTCTGGGAAGTGTCAGCATTAAATGGGGGAAAGACATGTATTCTCTGATACTTTGTGCAAACTTCATGTCCTGATGAGAAGGACCATACATGTATAGTCAATTGGTTCCATGCTACAAAAGAATGACTATACTGCAAGGATATTCTGTGAAAAAAAAAAAAAAGAAAAACTGACTCATAATTTTACTCATGTAGAGATCAAAATTCTTCTCATTTTCAAGTTGTTTCAGACACAGGTGCTTTCTCTTTGCATCTGTTTCATATACATATGTTGTATTTCTTCTTGGAAGCATAACCAGAACCCCAAAACTGAAAATCTTTCTCTAAATAGAACAATTCCTTAGCTTAAAGATATCCTTTAAATGTGGCTGTGCAAAACATAGTCAGTGTGTGCACACGGCTTATCTTGCTGACATCTTCAACTCACTGGTTGAAAGAATTCACCAAATTAGCATTCCCTTCGCTTGGCCAATCACATCACTGTGAAAACCTTGACTCTCTTTAAAGCTTCCAGGGCAAGTGAATTCCATTAGCATGTATCAGAGTTCACCACTTACTATAGCTAGAAGGTTTGATGCTACAGTTCATTTCCCCATATTTGATGAGTGTCTAAGAGCGTATTCTCAAAGCTGAAAGAGTTGGAGACCGGTGGCCATCCATAAACATGTGCTGGCTTTGGGTTTTGTTGTAGTTTGTTGTTTCGTTTTAATTTTTCTCTACTCTTGAGAATTTCATACATACATAAGATTGTCATCTTATAAGCATGTCTGTCCCCATTTCTTCCCCACAGGTTCCCCCGCACCCCCAATACAACCACTCCCAACTCCATGCCTTTCTTTATAACCTACTTTATGAGTTACTGTTCTGTTTCTGTCATTAAAACCATGACCAAGGCAACTTATCGAGGAAAGAGGTTATTTGGCTGATGGTTTCAGAGAGCTAAAGTCCATCATGGAGGGGAGGCATGGCGGCCGAAGTGGCTGCAGCACACAGCTGCGTCTTCAAGCAGGCACAGGAAACAGAGAAAAACTGTACATGGGATATTGCTTTATACTCTCAGAGCCTACCCCCAGTGATGTGTGTCCTTCAACATGGCCTCATATGCTAAAGGCTAGATGACCCTCCCCAAACAGCACCAGAACTGGGGACCAAGTGTTCCGATACTTGGAACCTACAGGGAACATTGTTACTCAATCCACCACACCTACTAAGTTCAGTTAGTACTGCTCTGTTTAAACTCCAAACTGCAAACACAACATAGGAAGAGGAGAAAGAAAGTAACAGCCAGAAAGCTTTGGGTGAGCCATGCCCATGCCAAGTGTTCAGATGGACACTGAGTAGTGTTCTCCCAGTGACTTCTCGGCAAATTTCACCTACTGATAACAAACGCTGCTCAGAAAGCTGAGTAAATATATATGAAAACCAGTACATGACAGAGCCTTGCTGGGAGCCCAACCAATGACAGAGCTGCTGGCCCGACAGCTTCCATAGTTTTTATTGGTACATGAAGTAAATAAAGAGAAAATGGAAAGGCAGGAGGAACAAAGAAGGGTCATATTAAATATTAATATTTAAAATGATAGAAGCAAGTACCTTTTAAAAAATATCTTTGAAGAAATTAACAGTTAAATTGGTAGTCAAAAGTCAGATCAAGGAATTAAACTACAGAGACCCCACCACCACCAGACTTGAGCAAAGAGCACAGGCCAGGTAGAGAAGCCGAAAAGATGCCTTAGGCTGTGGACATAATAGAGAGGCAATTTGCAATTCCACCTGTAGGTAATATCAAACATTACCAGACCTAGGCAGCACAGGAACCCTGATGCATTGCTTAGTCCTTGTCAACTTGGCACACCTTGAAAGGTGAGCCTTAACTGGGGAATTGTCTTCAAAATTTGTCCTGTGAAGATGTTTGTGGGATGCTTTTGTGATTGTTATTTGATACAGTAGTAGCCACCCACCCTAGGCAGATGGGCATAAGTCATGTAAAAAGGCAGCTGAACATTAGCCAGGGGGAGCAAAGCAGTGAGCAGCTTTCCTCTGTGTCTGCCTTAAGCTCCTGCCTTGACTTCGTTGATGATGGGCTGTAACCTGTAAGTTAAAATAAATCCTTTCCTCTGATGTTGTTGGTTAGAGGGATTAATCACAATCAACAGAAAAAGCAAACTTGAGCACCTGGTTACAGAACATGCGGGTAAGAGTTACAGATAGTTTAATTTCTAGGATATGGCTAAGATTTGACTCTCAAGGAGTCAGGTAAATAAAAAAGTGCTAGTAATAGAGAAGAAGGAAAGGAGTTAGAGAAATGGAAGAGGGGGTGGGAGGGAGGGAGAGATGTAAAGGGATGAGGGAAGTCCTAGAGAATGAGAGACTAGGAGACGAGCATAAATCCAAACTAAAGCAGCTTTGTGAGTGATACATGAAAGAACATAATCAGAAAATGACGGAAGAGTAGCCGAATCAGAGAGAGGGATTAGGGTGTGAGGGACAGGACGGTGTTTGTATGATGTTGATTACTGAAGGACAATGCCAGCTGCTGAGATTAAAATAGAGCACATTTAGCTGGCTCTGGTGGTGCACACCTTTAACCCCAGCACTTGCGGGGCAGAGGTAGGTAGATTCTGTGAGAATGAGACCAGCTTGATCTATAAAAAAATGTCCAGGCCAGCTAAGGCTACAGGGAGACCCTATCTCAATACAAACAAACAAACAAAAAACCCAACAAACCAAAACAAAAATGCAGGGCAATTATTACAACATACACAAAGAATTGTTGATATAAAAATTTAAGAACAAATACCAACTGCTTTGAAAGGCATTTAGTTTTTTGTTTTTTTTTTTTTTTTACAAATTGTAATTTTTAAAGCTTATTGTTAGTCGGTCCCAATGAGAAGATCACTGGCAAAAATTAACCGCTATGTAAAATTTCAGTAGGCAATAGAGACCCAGTGGTGCGTGCACAGATGTAGGTGGTGCAAAAAGCAAAATCAAACACTATGTTTGTAAGAGTGGTTGTGCATAATTATTTATATTCTATTTATAAGACTAAGTCATCAACTGCTTCCTTGATCATGAGATAAATAAAAAAACACCAGGTTTATAAGCTGTTTCAGAAAAAAAGTATAAAATCACATAAATGGAATGGAATGTTTTGTTCTAACATGTTCTTTGGAAGTCACCATGTCAATACTGGGAAATAAGAAACAAAACATATTATGTTGACCTGAGATTGTATATATTCAGTCCTTTGGTATCCGGGGGCCCAATGTTAGTGGATTAAAAGAAGCAAGAATGGAAAATAGTCACAAATATATACAAGTAATTAACACCTGCAGACATTATGACTGTTTCTTAAGGACACACAGTAACAATGATTACCATCCATGGACATTGTATCAGATATCCTAAACAAGCTGTAGATGACATGAAGTATGCATATTATATATAAAAGCTGTGGTGTTTATATACTATGCTCCCTCTGTGCGTATTGTAATATTTGTATCAGGTTTGTACACAACACCCCAAGGACAGCAAGGTATTTATTTTTAAAACATTTATAAAATAGAGATGATTCCTACTCAAGTCTATGAGATTCTAAATACATGAAAAATATTCCACTAGTTTTTTTTTTCTATAGCAATGGTGAACTAGAACAAGAAATATACAAGAGGCAAAAATTACAGTTAGAAATACTGTGATGCAAAAGAAAGGACAGAATGTTTACTGTTCCCAGAGGTCAATAATAATAAATAAAAAATTAGATTACTGCCTACATTGAGAAATATGGGGAAAGTGCTAAGAAATTTAGTTTATTTTTGTCCACTGATATATTCAAGTTTTTATTTGCTGGTTTAGTCTGAGACTTTGATATTTGTTTAGGATGTTGTCCATTTGTCACGAACCATTGTCTTTTGGTCATTTATAAAATATTTTCTTACAGTTCTACCATCCTCCGAATCAATGGCTAGAGCTTCTTTTTTATTTACATTTGAATCTGTGATTTTTTTCTTCCACATATTTTCACACTTGCCAAGGGATACTATAAATTTTGAACTATTATCAAAACATACCAATTTTCTATTTTTCCAGCTCATCTTTGATCTGTAGTCATTGATTTTACTATCAATTTACTCTGTTGCTATTTTCTCAGTTTAAGACTTACTTGGTTTATTTTATGTGTATGTGTGTTTTTTCTGCATGTAAGTCATTAACACCCATGTCATGTAACACTCATGGAAGCCAGAAGAGGGTGTGGGATTCAATGGAACTGGAGCTATAGATGGATGTTGGCCACCATGTGGTGCTGGAAACTGAACCCAGGTCCTCTGCAAGAGCATTATCATCTCTCCGGCCCTGTTTCTCCTTTTTAAACTGGGATTTGCACAGTATTACTTTTCAGTTGAAGTTATTGGGTAGTAAGATTGTGTACCAAGCATCTCAGAGCAAACTATGTTCCTGTGTAATGAACAAAGGACTTTGAACAGGAAATCTCACAAAGGTTACAAAATAATTTTTAAGATATGGTGTGTCAAGAATCTTTATAACAAAAGAAAACATTGATATAGAGAAACCCACGGCAGAGATATAAATTTTTCACAAGCATCCTCCAATACAGAATACAGTTTATTTAAAAAGTAATGGGTGTCAAAGATGTCTTGAAGTGTCCACTTGAACATTCTTTACCAAACACATATGACTTTTATTGCTTCCTGTGCTTTATGGAATTCTTTCTACTGTATACATCCTCACAGGATACCTTACCTTGGGCCAGAGGTCTCATATATGCCTATGACCCCAGCTCTGAGGCAGGTAAAGGGAGCATTTCTGTGGCTTGCTGGATTCCAGTGTGGCAGAGAAAACTTGCTACACACATAGTTCAGGGAGAGACTCTGTCTCTAATAGACGGAGAGTGACAGAGGAGGACACTTCCTCTTCTGGAATTCACACATGTGCACAAACGCATGCACACACACACTCAGACACAGTAACTCAATAAATAGTAAATCTTTAGAATACATTCTCTTAATTGGTATTTAAAAATAGAATTACATAGAAAATATGCTGTGATGACAATTTTTATATGTATTTTGACATAGTTGAAGGATGCCCAGATAGCTGGCTAAGCATTAATACAGGGATTTGTATGTGAGGGGTTTCTAGACTGGCATTTGAACCAGTCCTCTAAGTTAAAACAAACAAGCAAACAAATAAACAAACCTTACTTCATCATGTTACTTGACTGTCCCCAGACAGCTAAGTCAGAAACCTAGACAGACATGTTTATGCCTTTCTCCTCTGTCGAGAGGAGAATTTCTGGTTATTATTAACAATAAACTCAAGAGCTATGCCAGTTCTTTGGTTTGAATCCCCCAAGTACTGCTGTTATAGTAAAGAATGGAATCCCCTATAGCTAGAGACACGCGCTTGTCTCCTTAAGAATTAATCCAGTTGGATGGGGCAAGGACCTGGCTCTGGGCGCACTCCAAAAAAGGAGGGTTCACCTTAAGGTAATGTGCTTTCTCTTCCCAGAGCTCCTTCCCTCTGGTGCAGTTCCTAGGAGCTGCCATGAAGTTCGACTTCCTTTCAGAGTCAGCCTCAGAATGGTGAAACTGTTCTGTTTCTTCTGTCTTTGTCTTTGGATGCTGGCCAGCACCTAAGCGTGCTTTCCCTGATACTCTGTGCTTCCTCACTCTGCTTCCAAGGCTTCCTTCCATGCCAGGTGGCTCACCTTCACACCAGCTTATCTGAAATAGCATGGCTTTCCCCTTTCTGCATTCTCTGGGGCAACTGAAACAGTCACAGCTTGCCTGCCCTGAGGTTTTTCTGTTAAACTGTCCTCAAGCTTCCCTTTTGAACTCATTTTTAAAATTTTCATTAATGAGACTGAGAGCTGAAGGTGAGGACTCTGATTTCCTTGGGTTCATTTGCCATGAAGTCCCAAGATTTCCTGTAACACCCTTTCCTATCTTCTAATTCATTTTTTCACTTCGATTCTTTCTTTAAATTTATTTTTTTTTTGTGTATGAGTATATTGCCTGCAGATATGTAAGTGATGTGTTTATACCTGTGGAGGTCAGAAGAGGGTGTCAGACCCCTGGAATTAGAGTTATGAATACTTCTTAGCTTCCATATGGGTACTGGAATCGAACCCAGGTCCTCTGTGAGAACAGCCAGTGCTCTTAACTGCTGAGCCATCTCTCCAGCCCGTCTTCTCACTCTTTAGTCAGTGGAGAAAACCCACTGACCCACACCTAGATGACATGATTGCAGCTTCACTTGGATTATTATAGATATAATTGGCAATCACAGAGATTGTTGGTGATTGCTTTGTTTTGTTTGGGAAGTGGTCCTCTCTATGCAGTCCAGGCTGGCCTTGACCTTGTACTCTTGATTCTCCTGCCTTAGCCTCCCTGGTGCAGGGATTGCGGCCTCTTGTGCTAGACCTGTCTCAGTAACAGGATCACAGGTCCTTTTATTCCAATCAATTACTAATATTAACTCTTTGACCACACAGTATACTGCACCCAACAATATGTAGACTGCAGTATGGCTTCTAGAGAGGTAAAGAAGCAACAGGATTCAAAGGCCTTCCTGAAGGCAACAGCTGAGTGCTGGCAGAAGCAAAGAGAGCCACCACAGGTAGTGAGATAACAGCATAGAATCCATCCTGGACCTGTGCCGAGGCACAGAGCTAGTTAGAGACAAGTGGCACTTTGAGAGGGGCGTGCCCAGCAGGGGAGCATGCACAGCCGACGGCCCAGAGTAGGCAGCACATCCTGTGCCAGGTGTGCCCGGTGTGCTGGCCACTGGGGCCCGAATGCTGCCATGACCCTCCCCTCTTTTATAGAATACACAAGAGAGGAATCTGCATTCCTTTGTTTCATGTATTAGTAAGCTCACTGCTTGGTGTCTCTGTTACAGTTCCTATACATTCATGTGCCTAGGTATTTCTGACTTGATTTAGTAAGTTAATAGGTGATCATTTATTTGTTTAAGTTAGTTACCAATCTGTGCAGACAGTTTGAACTAGCTATTAAATCATTCTGCCTTATTACTTGTACTAAAAATGTAGCCAACTGCTGTTTCATGAAACAGAGTCACCAGGGCAAGACACAGACTGAAAGCTGCTGTTCTACAGTGTGGAGTAGTGACTTTGTGAGGGACACAGCCCAGTTTCCACAGCGGCTATTGTTCAGTCTTCTGGAGTTCAGTAGAACACAAAGCCTCAGAAGGCCAAATATGCTCCCTCCTGCAGCTGGACATACTTGTTCCTGTCCTGAGACACCCTGATCCAGCTCTTGAACTGGAGCTACACAGCAGCCTTCCCAGACCTCCCGCTTGCAAACAGCACACTGCAGGACTTCTCAGACTGCACTCCTATGAGCCCGTCCACGAAAAGATCTCTTTGCTTCTGTTTCTTTTCAGTCTCTCTCTCTCTCTCTTTCCTTCCTTCCCTACCTCTTCCTGCCTCCCTCCCTCCTTTCCTTCCTTATTTCCTTTCTCCCTTCTTTCCTTCCTAACTGTAGGATATTAAGTCTTAGAAAGGTATTTGTGCCTAGTATGGATGCTTGCAATGGGATCCAGATTTCCTGCAAGAGCAGCAAGCGCTCTTAACTGCTGGATCATCTTTGCAGCCCCTAATTGTTTTATTTTAAGTAATGATAAATGTTGTTAACAATAAGTATGCATGGGTAAATAAATAAGACAGTACTTTGTAGAGAGCCGCGGATTGCTGCATCTTAAAGATGGCGCCTGCTCCCGCCCCCCACCATCCTGAGGTGGGTGCTCTCTGGAGCAAACAGCTCCATAATTGGCTGTGGCTGAGGTCTGGCCCTGCTTCCGCCTGTGTGCGCCTATCTGCTTTCACCACGTGGTAGTTTGGGGTTGGCTGGCAGGAGGGAATTTAACTCTGTGGCGGGCTTTCCCCGGGAGGAGAAGGAGAAGCAGTAAGGAGAGGGAAGAAGAAGTTAGAAAGTTAAGAAGCCAAAAGGTTGTTCAAGGTTCCTGAATAAACTGCTTTTGGAAGAGTCCGGGGTCGCGTCTTCCTTGCTGGACGAGGCGGGCGCGACAGTACTTTATAATTGTCATCTTCTAAATGCTATTCTTAAGATAGTCAGGTATAATTATTGGCCTGATTTGGGAGAAAACATTTTACTAAATTAAAACTAAGTGTAACATTCAGTTTGTAAATTCAATTAAAAGTGGTTATTGATGTTTTTATATGAAAAATAAGTTTGATTTCCATGAAGATGTGTAATATATTCAATTTCATATCATGTTAAAATGCATCTATTTGAATAAACTCAACTGTACATATTGTGTTTGTTATCTGGGTTTTTTTCTTTCATTACTTGTGGCATTAAATCTTTCTACAATCCCATATATAATACAAAATTTAAGCTCATGGTTAAAAAGCAATAAAATGGATCCCTCTAGAGGACAATCTTATAATGGTTTTGTGAGAAAAACTAGTTTTTCCGCATTTCTATACCTACTACAAATGTATTTTAAAACAGAAAGTATATTTTAAAATAGAAAGTTTCTAGATAGGTTTCAACAGATTACTATTTCATCCCTGATGTGTAAATATGTAAAACTGCTAAAGCACATTTCATATAACCTTAAAAGCCAAATATAAAATCACAGAAGTAAAGCAAAAGCTAAAATTATAATGATAATTACTGTCAATTCAGTGTTTAAATTTAGCCCTACCAAAGTCATGAGGACTATTGTGACTGAGCACTGGTCAGTATTCAAAATAATGTCTTCCTCATGGCTGGTAGTTTCACCCAGAAGCAGCAAATCAAGATTTCTTATTGTGTAGGTATGTCACAGTAAAATAAAGCTCTAATGCCTTGTTTTATTAAACCATAAAAGGTTATTAACTAAAACATGCAGTTTTCTTTCTTCTATAATGCATGCTCTTACCTCTTAGGCAAAGATACACATTAATCTCAGTTTTGATAAAATATAGAATACTTATGTAAACATTGTTAGCTGTGGGAAAAAGAAAAAAGAGCCCATCCAGTAAGAAGCAGTGGTCTGACCCAGAAAACGGGTAAAACTGTGTCTGGTAAAATGCTAGGTCAGCCAAGGTTTCAACAGGAAAATTGCCTTCAGGGATGCGCCTTCTATTGCCTGGGAGATGGAGCCTCCAGGTGAAATCAGCAATTAAAATAAGCTATTAGTGAAGCAGAATGGGGAAGCAGAGGAAGCTGAGATGCTGCGCACACAGGACTTGATGGATTTGGAAATAGGGCAGGAGGAAAGGCCGGGGAATGAGGAGTTGGAAAGGGCTGCAGAGCCCACCTCTCAGCATTGGATCGCCTGGCTCATCCTCCTGTGTCAAGCTGCATGTTACTGAACATCCTGATGAAAGAACAGCGAGGGAACAGCTTCACTCTACGTGATGGTTTGCATGAGAACGTCCCCCACAGGCTCCAAGTAACTGAACATTTTGCCCCCATTGGTGGCACCGTTTTGGGAGTTTTTAAGAGGTGCAGCTTTGCCGGGGAAGCGTGTCACTAGGAGTGGTTTTAAAGAGTTCTTAAGCCTTGAAGGATTTCTTGTCTCTCTCTGTTTCTTGTGCCTACATCTCTACTAGGCGGATACTCTGGTCACCTCTTTCCGCACACCTCCACCAACACTGCAGAGCCCAGCCTGTGGAACTGTGGGCCCTGTAAGCTCTCCCTTCTGTAAGTTTCCTTAGTCATGCCTCTACTTCAGCTCCTGCTTACAGAGCAATTAGCAGAGAACAGGTGATTCCTCTATGGAGGCCATACAGCAAATTCCACATTTCTGTGGGGCCTGGTGAGGAGCTGTCAGCTGCCCGGGATGGTGAAGAGGCTAGTCTCCTTCCAGCCTCCTCTGCTCACACCTTTGTCCCTCCTCCGGCATAAAACTCAGGCCACTGGTTGGTTGAAACGGGGAGCTGACTCTATTGGCTTCTTCCTTTGTCGGTCAAGTTTGTTTATCCTGTGGATGATGAATCCCACTCAATCATGGGGGTTGTGGGGGACTTTGGTGGGTGGAGGACCGATTCGCCCAACACAGAGTTTACCGTCAGTACATCACATTTATTGTATGTACTTATGCCTTTTTCATATGCGACGCCTTTATCATCCATCTCTTTCAGAGTCTGCTCCTCCGTGGGATTAGTGACCCTACATATCAAGCCTGCTCCCCTGTCTGGGTCAGTGCCGTAGATACCTTCCCTTCCTGTTTGCAGATGCTCCTCCTCGCCACCGTCATGCCACCCTGCTTCACTGCGTTCCAGATTGCCAAGAAGTGTTTTTCTTTGTATGTAACCACAAAGCTTGCTATGGGTATCAGTTGGCATGCCGTCAATGAAATATTTGTCCTTAGGATCAAGGTGGCCATCTTCAGAAAGGTACGACTCCAACATGTGAACAAGCATCCAGCCAGTTTGATAGTGTAACGCCACGTATATAAAATAATCCCAGGACACAGGAGGCTGCAGCCAGCTTGCTTATGAATCGCAGCCCTTTCAGAAGGAAGGGAGGGAAACAGTAGGCAGAGAAAGAGAGAGAGGAAAAGGAGGAGGAGAAGAGGAGGAAAGAAGAGACAGAAAGAAGATTTAGGAGGGAGGGAGGGATGGATAAAGAGAAGAAAGAAGAAAACAGGAAAAGACGAAAAAGAAAACAAAGGAACGGAAAAGTGCAGTGCTTATGACCTAGAGATGGACTATGTTGTGACAGTAACAATGCTCAGAATGTACACACTATATGTATATAGTATGTATATATGTATAATTGGTGCATATATGTATATATATGCACATATATAATATATATACTTATAATACATATATAAACTGCAGAATCCATGCTTTTTAATGAACCAAAAATTTGAAAGCAGTCAAAACTCTAAAAACGAATAGCTTTTTCTGTACTTTCTCCCAATACGGACAGTTGTTCTAATGCAAACCTGCCTTTCATCAGGGTAAGCCACGTGTGTCCCCAGACACGTGCTCTCCGCAGTGCGTGCTCTCCGGTGCGCGCTCTTCTGTGCGAGCCTGTGCAGTGGTGTGGTAACTGCAGCTTCACAGGAAGCCAAAGCGACATAAGAGCATGGCCACTGCTGGGTTTCCCTCCGAGTCGCCGCTCCTGCTGGGCTGCAGGCACATAAAAGGGAATTTCTTCCACTAGTGTGGGCTTTCTCTGCATGCAGTGCTCCACCCTGTGACCCGCTATTGCGAAGAGCTCCTCTCATGGGGGAAATTGATCTTCGTGGCAGTGAAGGCACTGGATGGAAGTATTCTGACCTTCATAGCAGAAGGAGGAACATTTTTCTGAAATTCTTCAGCTAACCTTACACAAAAGCACATATATGTATAGAGAAACGTGCACACTTGTACAGACAGGAAAACATTCAAAACTTATTTTCTGTCGCTCAATGCCCACCTTTGATTCAGTGCTGACAGAATGGCATCAGTGCACTAACTTTAGGTTACATATCTAAATTACTTCACAAAACACTTATCCTTTCCCTAGAATGCAAATTGGTTATATTTTAGTGGCCCTTATTTAAAATGCAGAGTCAAATATTTTTTGAAAGGATAAATGCTAACCACTGAAAAGGATTCTTCTCTGGAAGAGTACAAACGCCATATAAAAAAACTAAATCCATCACATATGCCTTCATTACTTTGACATTTCTACCACAAATGTCAATATATCCTGTGATTCAAAGTACAAAGATCTATTCCTGACTCACCCACAAGGTCATTTCAAGAGAGTCATTTCCTCTGTTTATTTCGCCATTCTGAAATAGAAGAAGCTGGCAAACTTCCAGGGCTGTGGGAGCTTTGAGCAGTGAGGCCGCGTGTCTCAGAGCTGCTCTCCCCATTGGCATCTGTGCTCACACGGTCCTCGGCCTACCAAAAACAACAAATTGAAAGTCATGTTCACTGCTGAGTTAAAAATTTTCTGACATCCTCTAATTTAATTAACTTTATTTTACATGTGGCACATATAATTTGTAAATAAAATAGGTGTTGCCTTTTACATAATTTAGTGGCAACTAAAGGAAATTAATATTTAAAGTATTTTGTATAATTTATATTGACGCGACCTACTTTAAAAATATTTCTGGTGTTATGTTTCACATGCAAAAACTTTCAGAAAAATGGGGATTAAAACTGACATGAACTATTTTATTTTATTTTATTTTATTTATTTTATTATACAGAGGTATATTGGGCCATTGTCATGCAGGTATATAGTTTATACATGATTTTATGTATCTTTAAAATCTAGGCTCCACAAATGAGACAAAACATGATATTTTTTCTCAGACTGACTTAATTCTCTTAATATGATTGTCTCCAGTCTTATTCACAGTCTTGCAAAGAGCATAACTTCAATATTCATTATACCTAAAAAATTACTTTTTGTACATAGTCCTCATTTTCCTTTCCCGTTCCTCTGCTTGGAACACCTAGGTTGATTCTATACTGAGCCTCTGTGAACAGTGCTGGAATGAACGATGATGTGCAAGTGTCTCTGATGTGCTGGCTTGGAGTCCTTTAGGGTTAATTCCAAGGAGTGGTAGAGCTGGGCCACTTGTAGATTTACTTTCAGAGTTCTGAGGGGTCCTCTCACTGATTTCTATGCTTGCTGGACTAATTTACATTCCCGTGTTCTACAAGGGTCCCTCTGGGTCTGCAACCTCAGCATTTGTTCTTGTCATGGTTTTGTTTTGTTTTGTTGTCTGTGTGTGTGTGTGTGTGTGTGTGTGTGTGTGTGTGTTATGACTGGCATTCGCACGGGGATGCAGTGGAATCACAAAATCACAGTGAAGTATGTGTTTCATTTATCAGGTTAGTAAGCTTCAGTATTTTTATGTGTTCACTGGTAATGTGTCCGCCATCCTTGGGCACTGCTCATTTCAGGACCCTGTTAATGGATGAAGTTACTTTGTTTGGTGGTGTTTAGTTTTCTAAGTTCTGTCTATATTCTAGAAATTAATCCTCTGTCAGATGCACAGCTAGCAAAGATTTTCTTCCTTTCAGGTAGGCGATCTCTTCATTTGAGTCACTCTTTCCTTTTCTTTACCTAAGCTTTTTATTCCAAGAATCCGATTTGCCATCTGTGACCAGAGTCCTATTCAGAAAGTGCTTACTCCTGCTGACATCTTGACATGGTTTCCTGCTCTTTTCTTTATCATATCTTACCTGGTACTGAATTTTGTTCAGGGTGAGAGATACGATCTAGTTTTGTTTTCTACATGTTCATATCTGTTTTTCCCCTGCACCTTGTCTTGAAGATTCTGTCTTTCTTTTAGTGTGCATTTTTTGTTCTCTTTGTCAAAAACCAGGTGGCTGCAGGTGTGTAGGTCTACTTCCAGGTTCCCTACTCTGACCCATTGTTCTAAGTACCTGTTTCTGTATTTATATCGCTGTGGCTTTGGAGTGCGTTTTGCAATCAGATATGGTGAGATCACGAAACTTCTTTCTTTTACTTAGGGTTGTTTTGCTTATCTGGGGTCTTTTATGCTTCTAAATGAATTTTAAGGTTGATTTTTCTTTTCCTGTTAAGAATGATGAATTTCTAAGGTAAACTGTATTGAATCTGTAGCTTGCTTTTGGAACGGTAATCATTTTCCCCAAATTAATTCTTCAAACATATGGACATAGATGATCATTCCATCTTGGTTCTTCATTGCTTTGAAGTTTTCACTGTAGACATCTTTTATTTCCTTGGTTAGGTTTTTCATGATCTTTCTTCTTTCTTTTCTTGATGCAGCTGTGAGTGAGATTGTTTCGCTGATTTCCTTCTCAGCAGTTTTGTTATTGGAATATCAGAAAGCTACTGATTCTTGTACATTAATTTTATTTCCTGCCACTTTGCTGAAGGTGCTTGTTTATCAGTTCTGAGTTTTCCAATGAAGTCATTATGGTCTCACAAATAAAATTATATCCTCTGACTTCTTCCTTCTGATTTATATCCCTTTTATTTTCTTCTTTTATTGTGTTTCTTTTATTCTGCTTCTCTAGCTAAGACTTAAAAGCACAATATTAAATACGAGTAGAGAAAGTGGACTCTTCATTTTCCCCCATTTGCTCTAATACTGTGTTGGCTGTAGGTTTGTCTTACACAGCCTTTCCTGTGCTGAGATGTGCTACTATTACTAGTGTTTGCAAGCATGCCGCAAAAACCACTGAACAAGACCACTCCACAGGTAGAAATGCAATTTATTGGGAAACAAACTTCCAGGCTGCCTCATGAGAGAAGAGTGCAGTAGCAAGCGACTATACAGCGAGAGTTTGTATCAGAAGCTATGTCTGATGGGAGGAGGGTACACAGGCCAGAACAGCCTGACCTCAGGGGCCTGTGCAGGAAAGGTCAAGAAGCCTATGAACCAAGCATAGTCTGGTTTGGGTAACGAGGAGAAGGAAAGTCTTGGATTTCTGTAGGTGAAAATCTCAAGAGAATCCAGGCAGGAGTGGGTAAGGGTTGTGGCTCTGGGTGTAAGTGTGTCAGGCTTGAGAGGAAGACAGGAGTCAAGGGATATATCAGGATTTTTAAGAAAGTCAATATGGAGAAGTTGAAGTTTAGAGGATGACAAGATAGAGAGGTTCCTGTGGGAGATGAGGTCCTTGAGTCTAGTGGGGGAGGGAACGGTCATAGAGCATCCAGAGATTAGCTTAGAAGCCTCTTGAGCCCCTAGAGAAGCTTCTGTGAGCCTCTTGGTTGTTGTATCTAGCTGCTTGGAAGGATAGGCTACAGGTGATAAGGGAGGTCCTTTCATTTGCCCTAAGGCACACAAGATTCCCCACTTTCCATCAATGTAGAGTGACTGGCCGGTCAAGGTCTGGGAGAGTCAGAGCTGGGACTTGTAGAAGGCTATCTTGGAGGTAAAAGAAGCAGTGTGATAGGTAGAAGGGTCAAGAGGCTCTGTTAGGCGCCGTTAGTTGCTTCATAGAAGGGGCAAGCGAGAAGAGCAAAGTTAGGATTCCAGGGTCGGAGGTATCCAGTTAATCCCCAAAAGGAAAGAATTCCTTCCTTAGTAGTTGGGGGTGTGAGAGTCCTCAGGTGCTATTGCAAACAAGAGTGAGTTTGCAAAAAGTGGGAGATAGCAGGAACCCCAGATATTTGTCTTGAGGGACAGAAAGCTGTGCCTTGGCAGGGGAGACCCTATACCCTTGTCTTCCAGGAAGTTAAGAAGTTTAGTAGTATGTTGTTGAGGCAGAGAAAATGAAGGACTGCAAGGCAAGAGATCATCATCGAAGGTCAAGTTTGAGATCAGTGACTAGAGCCCAACCAAAGAAGTGGAGCTGTCCTTGAACCCCTGAGGGAGGACAGTCCAAGTAAGCTTTGTTGAGGTCCTCCCAGGTGAAAGCAAAGAGACTGTGTGAATCTGGGTATAAAAGGATGGTAAAGAAGGCGTCCTTGAGGTCAAGAACAGCAAAGTGGGTGGTTGAGGAAGGGATCTGAGAGTGGAGAGCATAGGGATAGGTACCTCTGGGTGAACAGGGAGGACAGGTGCACTGATAACCCTGAGGTCCTGAACCAACTGGTATGAGCCATCAGGCTTGAGGACAGGCAGGATGGATTTGTTGTAAGGTGAATGAGTGGGCTTAAGGATACCTTTGCTTAGAAGGAGCTGTGTGATGGGCTTTGGACCTTGTCTGTATTTGAGGGTGATGTGGGAGCAGCAGGGATGGGAGGGAGAATCTCGAAGTGAAATTTTGATGGAAGGCCACAGACCGGGAGGTGTCTCACACTCAATGAGAAATCTGGGAGAGGGTAGGGTGAAGGAGACACGGCTGGAGCTTTAGTTGGAGGGTCCTTAGATGCTGGGAGAGGAGGAAAAGTATGGAAGGAACTGGATGAAAGGAAAAGGAAAAATGTAGCTTAGTCAATAAGGGACTGGGGCAACCAGGCATAATGAAAAGAGTGAGTAATCAGGTGGCCCCAGAAGTAACAAAGGAGGGTCCTGTAGCCCTGGGCTGGTGGGAGCAGCCATCAACACCCATCACAGAGACCTGAAAAGGATAAGTTTTGTAGGAATAGGCAGAAAATATAGACCAAGTGGCCTTCGTATAGATTATAAATAACAGACTTAACTGCTATTTCAACATTTACCTCTGGGCTGCTCCATGGTTATTCTGATCGTTTTGGTGGGGACTGAAATCCCAAGGCAATGTTAGCCTTCTGGCTCCAGAAGATCTGCATGGTTTTCCTGTGGAGGAGGAATTTGGGGTGAGTACCTACCTTTAACAAGGTAAAGAGGGGCAGTCGACCTTCCAACGCCCACCTGTCCACAGTTGGTGGCCTACAGTCCAGGTATTTGGCCGTTTTTTACCCAGTGGCGGATGTTTCCTCATTTGAAGTAAGCCCTAGGTGAGTCTGTTGTTGCCCCATCCTCATGTGACGAGGCCTCAGGGCTGCTGCCAAAAGCTGGTATTTCTGTCATGGGAGGCTCTCGCGGCCCTTTCCCGCTCCTCCTGCCCATCAAAAGCCTTAAATGCCATGTTAAGCAGATATCTGAGGGGAGGGGACCATCATCTATTCTTTTAAGTTTTTTCCTAATGTCGGGATGATTGAGAAATGACGTGAGAATTAAGAATCAGCATGCCCTCCGGGGAGGCAGGATATAGCTTAGTAAATTGGAAGAGAGCCTCTGTGAGCGAGGCAAGAAACTGCCTGATTTTCGGAGGAGCCCTGGGTAATCTCACTCAGCTTGTCAATTAACAACTTTGTCGGAGGTCTTTTGCGGACCACCAGGAGGCAGACAACCTTCTACCCCTAGCCGCTCTACCAGGGGACAGATTCTCAGCATTAGGCTGGCAATCCCGGTGTTGGGACAGTCATTGCCCCCACAGGTAATTGACATCACTGCAGTGAACATCATCTCCATGAGCCTGGGCAGCCATTCAAACCCTTTCAGAAGAGAGAATGATGTAGAGATCACACCAGGTTAAATCATAAGCCTGAATAAGATACCTGAATTCGTTAATAATGAACGCAGTGGCGTCATTAGAAAAAGAGCCAAGGCATTTTTCTATTTGGAAGAGGTCAGATCTAGAGAAAGGAACATGAACACTGACTATGCCACCTCCCTAAGGGGATAGAACCTGACGGAGTGGGCGGGAGTTCCAGTGGTCAGCAGGGATGAGGGCGGGAGAGGAATGGGAGGACCAAGGAGGGAGATGGGGCTGGTCCCTTAGCAGATGGTGCCGGAGGATCCTGGCCCAGCCAACCAGCACACAGAGTTGGAGGTTGGGGATAAAGAGCTGGGAGAGGTGCACTGGTTGTGGAGGAGGCAGGCTAGGTTGGGATGGTACCCATGGGGGACCCCATCCTCTATATCAAAATTCAAGGGTGAGTTGCCTGGAATTTCAGGCTCCAGAGAGGATATTGCTTTTGCCAAAAGAATCTGGTGAGTGTGGCGGACGGCACCGGGAGAAGTTCAGGAGCGAAGCGCAAAGAAAGCATGGACCTAGGAAATCTCAGTCCTTTTGCCTGGACAGTGACAGAAGTGTCAGGATCTATAAGAAGTTGGAGATCAAATGTTCGTTTCTTGGCCATTGGGAATGGTTATCAAGTCATGTTGCAATAAAAAATAAGGTGGTGAAACTTGAAAGTGTCCTTGAGTCCAAGAGGAGAGAGCTTTTTCAAGAGGACCTTAGAATGGGAGGGGCCGTGTTTAATTACAGCCTTTGAAAGAAGGTGTGGAACTACAGGGGGCCTACGGCAACATTACTGCTGCAAAACAGGGAGCTGAAGCGGAGTTCCTGGCCCCACCGCAGGGTCCGGACAGCAGCTAGACCCACTACGAGCTCGAAGACGAGAGCTGAGTATAACAAAACGGAAAATAACCGTACATGCCGAGGATCAGAGAGCCTTCCTGGATGGACAGAGGGAAGGCAGGAAATGGAAAAAGAACACTGGAAGGAAGGAGGCAGGCTGAGAAGACAGAGGGTTAGGCCTGTGGATGGAGCATCAAGTCAATGGGCGTCCCCAAGGGAACAGAACCAGTCAGGAGAAAGCCCAGATCACGAGGAACCGGCATCCCCAACAGCGCGAAGAGCGTCCTCCGGGATGGGTGGGGGGGAGCTGTCTGTGTGCTGGCGTGACGTTCAGGGTGGTGATCAGGCAGCCTGAGCGAGAGACACCCAGTCAGGCATGGAGATGTGAAGACGTGAGCTAGCAAGAAAGGCAGGAGAAAGGTGACCAAGAAGACAGATCCTAAATCCAGAGCCAAATGTAGAGGATGGCAGAAGCCTGCAGAGGCAAATGATCTGAGCCACAGGCAGATTGGGTCGGCAGTTTGGTTCCACACAAAGGAGGAGCCGGATTGTAGGAGACCCAGGCAGTCCTCCCAGGTTTCAGCCCCATTATGTATGCAAGCATACAGCAAAAACCAAACAAAAACAGAGCATTGAACAAAACCACTCGATGAGCAGAATAGTAGCTTACTGAGGAACAAACTTCTGGGGTTCGTCACAAGTGTGGAGCGCAGCAGCACACAGCTACACAAGGGTTCATATCAGAAGTTAGATGCGATGGGAGGAACAGGATGCACAGGCCGGAGCAGCCTGACCGTGGGGAAATCTGGAGAGGTTGCCAAGAAGTCAAGGGAGGGCCTAGCTGTTAGGAGTGAGGAGACTGCAGCTCCCCCCACCCAGTGGCAATGCCCTGGAGTCACAGGATTCTAAGAAATGCCAGACCATTTCATTTCTTTGTAGGGGCCTGTGCAACTGTCTCAGAGCATTGGCAATTGTGCTGCCATCTTAGGGACCTAACAGCTAGTCTCTTCAGAGCTTTTTATTATGAAGGAATGTTGAATTTTGTTAAAACCCTTTTCTATGTCTATTGATATGACCATGTGATTTCTGTTCTTGAGTCTATTTACATGATGTGTTACATTTACTAATTTTTGTGTGTTCAACTACCCCTTCATCTCTGGAATGAAGCTGACTTGAACATGGTGAATGATCTTTTTTGATATGTTTATGAATTCTCTTTACAAATACTGTATTCAGAACTTTTGCATCTATGTTCATCGGATAGATCATCCTATAATTTTTCTTTTATTGTTGTCTTCATCTGGTTTTGGTATCAGGGAAATACTGGCTTCATAGAAGCAGTTTGACAGTGTTCCTTCACTTCCTATTTTATGGAATAATTTGAAATCTTTGGTCTGCTTCTTTTTTAAAGAACTGGTAGAATTCAGCAATGAATTTATTTGGTCCTGGAAATACTTAGATTTCTTTTTATGCTTCAGAGATGTTCCTTGTCATAGATTAGTTTATTATTTATTAGTGATAATCTCTTTTGGTTTAATTTTGGCATGTCACATAAGTCTAGAAATTGATCCATTTCATTTAGATTTTCCAATTTGGAAAGTACGTTCCTAATGGTTTTCAGAAATAGTTACTTTTCTTTGAAATGTTTTCTTATATCTATTATTATATAAATCATGTATTTGGAGAACACTGAAATCTCATGAGCTAGTTTAAGCAGAAGGAAATCTAAATTATGAAATTATATGAAGCAAAATCAGTAGATGATCAGTTATCAGTGTAAACTTGGTCTTATAAATGATTCAAAGAAAAAAACTACGAAATGACATTGTATTAGTTTATTTTCTGTTGCTGTGATAAAACACCGTTATCGAGTGGACTTAGAGAAAGAAGGATTTATTTGAACTTACTGTTCCACATCTCCTAAAACTTCCCAAAACAGCACCACCAACTGGGGACAAAATATCCAAACACTGGGAGTCTGTGGGGGACATTCTCATTCAAACCACAAAAATTCTACCCTGAAATACAGAAATACACAGGTTAATTGTTTTAGTGTCACCTTGGCCGTGATTCAGAAATAAGAAACTGGCCCTGCAAAGTTTTGACTGCAAGTACATCTCTAGGTGAGGACCGAGGATCAGGAATATCATCTCAGAATTAGTAGACCCTGGAGATGTGGGTTGCTGGGTCTATACCAACAAAGAGCCTCCTCTGCTTAACTGAGATTCTGGGACTGGCGGATGCCACTGCCACAGGCACTAAATCCAGCTGTAAGGGAGTCTGGAAAGCACAGCTTCTAACCTTTCAATTTTATGCCCTATAAGGTAACAACTAAATTATGGGGTATTTTTAATGTGAAATGCAAAAATTATTCCAAGGGAGTTTGGTTTAATTAGTTGGAAATTAGGCTAGAGCTCAGGGTTGTGAACATATATTTTGGAATCCATACACAAAAGTATGTAACACCTTGAACCTGAATGAAAAAGTTCCTGAAGTTCTGAGTCATGTTCCAGAACAATCAGAGATTAGAAATGGGAGGAGAGAACAATCCCCAGAGGAGATATAAAGAGTTCATATGAGGAATTTGGCTGTGTCAGAGAATACTTGGAGAAGACATTACACACATGTAAGTGGAGGGAGTCTGGTTAAATTCAGGAGATTAATCACATATATTTATTTTTATTCCTTCCAAAATGCCACTTAAAAGATAGTGAGTAGAAAACTCAAAAAGTCAAAAGGAATTGACAAAAAGGACACAGCAATACTAGGAGAAAATAAAAGCCATGTGGACAATTAGAGTCAGTTTAGCACCTGAAATCTTAATACCTTCCAGGTATTAAGTCAAGGATCAATAAAAAAATCAACTGCAAAACTTTGGGGGGCCTCTTTCACTAGAGACAGAACATCCTGCAGAGTCTGCCTTTAAAAAAACCTCTGGTATTGTATTTAACCTGATGAAATATTCAGGTAACGGAGACTAAAAACTGACTCATTGTTTTTTATTTTATTTTTTATTGTTTGTATGTCATTTATGCCTTTATTTCGCTATGCAAGCTTGCATAAGGCCATTTCCACACAATTACATCCACAATTAATACATGTCCTTCAATTCTGTTGCATGACAAAGTACCCTGGCACAAAGCAACGCACATGAGACACGGCTTTGTTTCAACTTGCAGTTCCACAGGATCCGTCATTGTGGAGAGGTCAAGGCAGGAGTTTCAAACAGATAGGCACATCACATGCACAGTGCAGAGCAGAGAGAGTGAGTGTGCCCGTGCTCACTTGCTTACTTCTGCTCACCTTGACTTCACTCTCTCACAGGTCTGGGTCTCCTGCCTAGGAAATGGTGCTGCCTGTGACCACATCAATGAGCTTAATTAGGACAGTTCCCCACAGATATGCTCACAGGCCAGCCCAGTGTAGACAGTCCTTCACTGAGGCTCTCTTCGCTCATGATTCTTGGTTGTGCCAAGGTAGCCATCACAACATAATATTATTTCATTGCATTCTTTGAAAGGGAATAGGACTTATTTGAGTGTACTTCTGACCATAAAAGTCTCTGTAACTTTAACTACAATAGCTAAAGAAAAAGCCTTGACAGAATAGCTAAAGAAAAATCTTGACAGAAGATCATTTATGCAATCTTTCAGAAAGCAGAATCAGAGATGCGGAAACAAAAAGAACAATACAAAGTTGAGACGAATTCAAGAGGCCAAATTTTCAGTTAATACATATTAAAGTAGAATAGACATGACATTTGAAAAAAAATAAATACAGAACTATTACTGTATTTCTGTAAACTGTCTGTTTGTAACAGAAAATTACAAACATCCTGATTCTACATACAGAATGCATCTTGAAATGCCACCACAAGGAGAGACAGAAGATGGCACTGTGTCTTTGGAATGTGAAGTCAGGGGTAACAGCACAAGTCCCTCCACCCCTGAGACGAACACACAGCACACATCGCATCCAAGATTTGAAATCTCAGTAGCACTAAACTTGTTTGCACTCACACTGGAAATGTTATAAGGACAAAGTGCACTTAAAGTTGCCAAGAATCTCCAACCTAGTTTTTTAAACTTCACAAGAAAGTTAGAAGAAGTTAGACTAGAAGATGTGTAGACACAGGCATAGAATCAGACTTCAAAGTTTTCAAGATAGTATGATGCCAAAATTTTTACCTCTGAAGCACATCTTCTTGGAAAAGTGTTTTGTTTGTCATGGAATAAGTAAAAAATGAGAGAGAGAGAGACAAAGAGAAAAAGACAGAGAGACACAGAGAGAGAGAGAGAGACAGAGAGACAGACAGAAAGTGCCTGAATCTGAAAACAGAGCTAGAGAATGGAAACGAGTGACTAAGAATCACTGTGGTTTGTTGAAAACTGTTCACACTGTGCACTGAGCGGTTTTTCACGTTATATCAATGCATGGTATTGAGGGAAAAGTCGGAAGCACATCTGAAAACCTGCTCATGTATTTGCTAAAATGGAAGCTATTTTGATGTTGATAAAAGTTTCACAGGCGGTTTCAGTGAGCAAGAGAATTCCCCACAGGAGAGAGCAATAGACAGGACAGGAAGTAAGAAAACAATGGGAAACAAACATGTCTTTGAAGATTTTTACTGCAATTGGTTTTCAGAGAGATGGAGGTCATGCCAGAAGAGACTTACATGTTCAAGGGATTTGTCTTTAAATTCTAAAAGATAAAAAAAGTGATTTTTTTTTCTGTAGCTACAAAAATGTAAACAACTTTACACCATCTTGGTTGCCTATCTCTTTTCTCTTAGCATGCAGAAAATGTCAACTTCACACTTACAGTTTCATCACATTAACAACATCTGTCTTTCACCTCCCCACTGAGGCATGGCGAGGACATGTTGTGTTGGATTTTCAGAGTCTGGCCTGGGAGCGTTGTGTTCAGGAAGAAGTGTCCCTTCCCCGCCTCTGTGTAAAGTTATACAGTGCTAATACCCACACCCCTTTTCAAACTGCATCATGTCTCACAAAGAGAACCGACACCAAATAACATGGGGATTTTATAGCAAAGAATGTGAAATCTTGCGGAGCCCGTCTATCTCATGTGTGTGTCTAATGTATGTCTTTTCTGCAAATGCATCCTTTTCTGCAAAACAAGAGCTTGTTCCATGACCTGGTTATCTGTCTGAGAAGGTAAGTACTATTTGACATTGTATGTATGGATAGTGTTTAATGTCAATTAATGCTAATTATTAAAATTAATTTTGTCAGTTTTTGTTGCTCTTTCCTGAGGCAAAATGTTTTATTACTTTTTAAATTTTTTAGCAATAGTGTGACTATTCCTCAGAGAATTTTGAACTTTTATCTATACTTTATACTAACTTCACCAATTTCATGCAAGAAACTAATATTTGATTTATTCTAATGAATAACTTCTTTATAGTTTAGCCAGTGAGATCACTGTGCTTAGTTTGAAAATTATGTGATAATTTCAAGGATTTCATGGTGCTATTTGACAGCCTTTCAGTAATAAACAAATGTTCCAAAGACTAAAAAATGGATGGATCACTGGCTCAGTGAAATCCATTGTTACTATGTACAGTTCTTCCTGTTGACACCTTTATGACTGCTTGCATAAAAGCATTGTGCCAGATTTATTTGCTGTGGGCATGCAATTTATTCTGCACCTACCATACGATGGATTATACTTATAATGTTGTTTGAGCCGTAGCATTTGTTATTGTGTCTTTTGGTGCTCAAGATTTACTGGACCTTAAACTGTTGACCATTTCAGTTATTTAAGGAGATAATACACCATAAATACCACAGGATATAAAAACTAAATCTGGTATGTAAAAAAAAAGTTAACCTACAAGTAATTTGAAATATTTCAGCTAAAATGAACTATAGCTTTGAGGCTAAAATGAAGCTTGATGATCCATCTTCCAAGGCCGTATCACTAGTCCAAGACTGGCTGACACAGAGAAATGTCCGTGCAGAAACTAAAACATCATTTATTTCAAATCTGTGAGCAGATTTGAAGGACTGTGGTTCTGAAAAAGTTATTGTGAACCGTAAACTCCCCGAAGCAATCTTAGAAGGAGACTGACATGCAGAGCGATCAGCAGAAGTCTCTAGACAGCCAGGAGTGATGGTGTGCTGTCATCCCAGCCCTTGGGAGACAGAGACCAGAGGTGAGGTCTCATCCAAGTTAGTGAAACGAAACAGCCAAATGAATGAATGAATGAATGACCATCCAGAGGGGCTAGTAAAAGAAGCCTGGTGCGACAGAAAGGAAATGTGCTCTCTGGGAGTCTCTGCAGCCCCCATCAGCCTTGCAAGGAGTTCTGAAAACGGATGACTCTACTGTGGTAAAAGGATGTTCTAAATACAGATGTAAGAGATTTAACCAGATGTTAGCCTGACCTCTGCCTGTACTAGGTAGGAGCCTTGAAGTTGCCCCTGGTTCACTGCCAGTGTTTGCCATTCTGCCACAGGGTAACATGTTCTCTCCCCTCACATGTAAGGCCATCTCTGAACTTTCCCTGGTCCCTTACGTGGTTCTCCTCACTCCATAGCTCCAGACTTCCTTTTTATTAACTGTTTCTTGAATCCTCATAGCACATGTTTGCTATCTGTCTGTTTCTACTTAGCTTTGTCTTGAAGAGAAGGAAACTGGTAAAGACTCCTCTACTCTATCAGGCTGAGTAATGTCTACCTTGCCACCCAAACAGGTGTCTAGTGCCGTTTCTCTTTTACAGCCTCCAGAGCAGCTCTGAACTGGACACGAATGTCATTTACCACCCACTGGATATGGACTGCCCCTCAGGCATGGTCCCAACACTTCTGTCAGCTCAAGAAATGAGTATTTGGGCTGTGACCGCTTTCTAAAGCACTGCACTGCATGTCCCTCTTTATACAACATAGAACAAAACAGTCAATTAGCTTTGAAGCTGAAATGAGTCTAAACCTCACAAACAGCTTGAAGGGGAGATCCAACAATGCAGTGTAGGTTCTCCACTCTCACAGCACCCAGCTCTGTGACCTTGAGAGATAACAGTACTGTTTAAATCTACTTCAAGATATGTCCCACATATTTTTACAAACTTTTGCGAAGATAAAATAGGAAATGCATGTAAATAAACTCTAACTAAGACTTCAAAGCTGGCAGTGCACTGCGGCATACATGGTGCAGGGAATACATTCTGTGTGTACTGCCCCAGTCCTTAGGGCGATTCAGATGACTCCCACATGATGCAGAGGCCTGTGAGATGGGCATCCTCTTCCCACATGACACCGGAAGAAACTGCATCTGAGAGGGACTCCGAACCTTGTCCATGATCATTTCCATCTCACTTTAAAGCAATGACTAATCTTAACTCTTGAGGCCCTGGGAAACCAGCCAGTGGGCAAAGAAAGCAGATGGCTAGACGAATGACACAGCAATGTCTCTGGGGAATGGGAGGCGCAGTGGAAAGGACCGTCCTTGAGTAGCAGGGAGGACTGCAGCCCCTGAAGGAGGCATGGAGGATTCCAAAGATGTCATTGGAGGTGTCGAGTGATAGAAAACTTACATCACAACACGGTAGTCTCTGTTTCCTGTCTTTAATAAGAAGCCAGCTCTTCTCCAGAGGGGACAGTGGTGATGACGTCAGGATTGAGAAAAACTAAGCTTTGGGATAGGAGATGGAAAACAGAAACACCTGAGGACTTTCTGCGCCTTCATTTCCCTGTGAGGCTATAGGTGGGGATAAGACCGGAAGGGAAAGCAGTTAGTGCTGACTGCCTGGCTCTCACCCCATTGTTTGCAACAAAAGATTGTCCTTGAAATAGATTTCTTGCTATTGCCCTCTGCTACTTGCCAAGTTTCATTCATTTTTCTCTTACCTAGTTTAGCATAAACAGAAACAAAAATTCTTTATTCCTATGATTTGGGGTTCAGCTCAATTGAGGACTCTGTGCTCTGAGGAGCAGGGATGTCAGGGTGAGGCCACAGCCACATCAGTGATCTTAAGGAGGGGCTTGGGCTAGGCAAGCGCTAACCTTGACCTCCTCTATGCAGTCCTGGAGTTGGGATGGAGCTACAGTAGCAAGCCTTCCATCCCGTAGAACGTGGGAGCAGCCATGGCTTATGGCAGTTACCACGCTGCTCCACCAGCACTGTGAGTGGCAGTGCCGATTTGCATAAATGGCCAGGAGGATCTTCGTCTCAAATACTGCATGTGCACTAGCTCCAAGGCTAGGCAAAGGTTGTGCTTTTTTAATATAAAAGTTTTTTTTTCCTAAATCATAAATAAATTCATCTTCGGTTTCTTCTCTTACGTGTGGGTTGGTTGACACTGCATCTCCTCTCTGAATGACTTCTGTTTGGGACTTGCTACTTTTCTAATCCCTGAGGAAGACCTTGGTAGCCTACACACTAGAGGCAAAGGTTTGTGGATATAATTTGTGCATTTCCTGAGACAATTACACTACGAAGCAAGTAGTCTTTCTTTTTTGGCTACTGTTTCCCAAGAGTAGAAAGAATATTACATAAAATACAGACCATGCTGTAAAAGTACAGAAGCTGCCAGCTTTCTGTTTACCTTGCTCCATTTCTTATTCTTCATGATGCCCATCACCATTAGATTCTTTTTCCTCCCTCTCTCTCTCTCTCTCTCTCTCTCTCTCTCTCTCTCTCTCTCTCTCTCCCCTTCCCTTCTCATAGAAGATTTAACTTTTTCTCATTCAGAATTTAAAATTTCTCCAACCACAGAATGCATGTGCAACAAATATTTACTAAATGAATGACAGAAGACTGTAAAAATGATACTACCTTAATGGAAGTTGAGGATTAAGAGTCTGAAAGAGGACCTAAAATGGCTTCGTGATGTGACAAGATGGGCTGAGGCAGGATGATGAAGATCTCTGCAGCTCACCAGTGAAACAGAAAAGACCACAGCTCACAAATTTTAATGCCAGAAGTTCTCAGCAGGGGGTGCTGCAAACACATGTTTGTAACTCAGAACTTTTTTCAAACACCACAAACTCAGTGTCCTTTTCTGCTCCAAATTTCCAAAGGAAATATCCATGTGGACCAGAAGCAGGAAAACTGAACTACACTTGGGGCTGTCACCATCAGTTACCAGGAAGATAGTATGCCCAAGGTGGAGAGATGGACTTAATTCTATAAAGAGTATTATTTCCTCTGAAAAATAGACTTCACTGTGTTAAACCATTAACATTAGTGTTTATGTTTGCTTTTCACTCTTGCTAGCACAAACTACTTGAATGTCCTCTCTGGGCAGCACACTGGTCAAGGTTCATTTTCTTGCATTATGAGTCATGGAGAAGCTGTGTACAATCTCACAGGGCCGAAGACATACAGTTGCAGGCGATTCACAATCCCTAAACCTCACCTCTACTTCTAAAATACCCTTGTTCAGTTTTTGCTAGGAAATCTGTAGTGATGACACCTAAACACAGAACATAATTCTTGTATTTGTTTTAATGTCAACAGCAAGCCTTTTTAGGAAACTAATTAAAACTCAGTGTCATGACACACTATCGGTTCATTTTGATCAAAGAAGGAGACAGCAATCTAAACACATGTTTCAGAAACTGCAGAGACACGCCAGTACTGTGAAGGGTTCACACAGTTGGAGAGCATGCAAAGAGCACATCATCAGCCAGGGTTAAATCCCAGGTCTGCAACCGGTGATCTGAGGCTCACTGCTTTGCTCTCTCCTCCTGTATCTAGTAGCTTTCCTGACAGTCCATGGAGCTCTGATAATAGCAACGCTGAGATTTTCCTGCATGAGAACATGATGCACCAAAAGTTGAGCTCTACTGACTTTTAACAGTAAGGACTATTTCTTCCTCTGCAAAACCAACCAAAGACACTAACATCTGTTACTGGAATGGTGGCTAAAAGATTTGATCTGTCTGAACCCACTGTGGAATGTCGTAAATTCAAAAATAATGGCTACAATTAGTTCACAACGTGTTCTGTAAGTTCTTTCATAAGGTACACCTGTGTTGGGATGACAGCCATTTACTCCTTTGAACCTTGGTTAAGTGGAGGTAATATTATCACCCAAAAGATTTTCTGTGGTATGTAAGGATAAAGGTTTGACTTGACAACTGAAATATTTCTTAAAACCTAGCTCTCTTTGATATCATAACAATAAAGTCCTTAGAGTTGAATGTGTCTGGGGAGACCACTTTAAAATGACTGAAGTATAAACAAGGAAACCTGATTTTATCCACTTCAGCTCTGAGAAGGCAGGGGGAGGGGCTTCTGTAAATTTCCTTTTAAGGACACTATTCTGAGTGTGTTATAAACTCGTCAAGCCCAAGTCTCCTTCCTAAGGCTCTATCCCCAAATCTAGTCAGAGTAGAGATAAGAGTTTCATCGTGTCAGTCGGGGGGTATGGCAACAAGAAAGAACAGCTGACATCTAAACCCATTTTTTGTTACCAGTTATTTTTCTAACACATGCATATTAACTCTTGTGATCTTCATAATAACCTTATAAGCTGACTGTTATATCCATTTTACACGGAAGCAAAGTGAGACCAATAAGGCATAGCTAAATTTCTTACAATAAACAGAATTTCACTCCTAGTCCATTGGCTTCTTCAGTGGTATTTTTAGCATCTAGGCTACACAGAACTTGGGATTAAAACAGGACTTTAGAACAGCTGGCATGAGCACCAGACTTCACTAAACCCATGGACAACACTGCAGACCATGTGAGTACTAAACAGATGGAAACAAAATGCTTTTAGGATAGGAAAACACTGGACTCCAAGGCAACAGTACTGGGCAATGAGTACACGGCTAAATACATCGATCAAGTCAACAGTACTGGGCAACGAGTACACGGCTAAATACATCGATCAACTTATTTTAGATAAAATATTTGATAAGCTATTTTAATGGCTTGATTAAGAAGTCCCCCATAACCTCAAGTATTTGGACACTTTGTGGCATTGTTGGGGAAGGTCATGGACTATCTCCAGGAGCAGCCTTGCTGCAGGAAGCCTCACCTCAGTTCCAGTTTGCTTTCTGCTTCCCAGATATGCTTGCACAGGTGAGCTCTCAGCTTCTCTGATCTGGGCTGCCTCCTGCCACGCCTCCCCACCACGAAGGACACTTATCCCTTTAGAACCGCAAGTCAAGTCGACTCTTCCTTTCGTAAGTTGCCTTCGTCATAGTGTTTCACCAGGGCAACAGAAATAATCTAATACATCTTTATGGGGATAGCTCTTTAAAAAAGCATAGCATGGATTCATAGTATTATCTCAAAGCCCATATTTTCATTATAAAAATACAGAATACAATTTGTCCTAACAAATAAAGCAAATGAACAAATGTCTGCTTTTCTTTCTAATTCAATAAAATAGAAGTAAAATAATTACTAAAACAAATCCACAAGAATGGAGACAGGAAGCAATGGCACTAAAATATTTATAAGTGAAATGGGAAACAGGCAAATTATCGATAACAGACCAAGGAAAATCCAAGCAATAAGTGAAAGAGGAGGTGAAAGTGAAGAGTAAAGAAAGGAAGCGTCTGCCAGAGGAGAGTGGAGGAGGAGCGGAAGGAGGAGGGGAAGTGAGATTCAAGGAAGACGCAGTAGCAGCTTCACAATGGGCAGCAGTGGCCGCGTCCACAGCGGAGAGAACACACTGCCGCAGAAACAGCATTGAGAACAAAGAACTCCCGAAGTTAAAATGCATTAGAAGGAGTTTAAAAAGTATTCCCCCAAAACGAAACAAAACAAACACCCTCCCCCAAAAGGTAACAGACATCTGATAGAAAAAGGAAAGAAAAATTAAACCAAAGGCCAGTGGGTGCTAATATTTGAACAATAAAACTGCAGGAAGAAACGGATCATAAACAACCAAAGAAAGTAAACCATCAAAGGAAAACAACAAAACTGTGGAAAGACATGGTTTCATCATGTAAAGGGAAACGCAATGCTCACACAGTGGATGATATAAAGCAGCTGCACATAGGTAGGTTCAGAATACTCCAGATATGACCCAGAAGCCTCCAGAGGGTGTGAGAAGAAACAAAGAGGAAATAAATCGAGTCAGAGTACGCTGTGCTTCACTAAGGTAACAGAGCTACAACAGACAGCAGACCACAGCTGCCAGTATCAGGGGCAGGCAGTTCCTCAGCAGAGTCCTGCATCTCGCCCTCTGCGGTCCGCCTCAGGTGGAGAGAGGAGCACTTGCAGCATCTGCTCTCAGAATGATTTGGCATGCGTTCATTTGAAAGGGAAGATAGACGAGGCAAAGGTAGAGACGTAGCAACAGAAGTTGACACCATGTAAACACCAAGCCATCCCAGCGGAACACTGAATAGTTGGGAGTTGAAACCAGGACAGAATGGAGAGCAGCAGAAGACAGCAGGTGCAGAGACAGCAGGGTTAGGCAGCTGCAGAGGGATTACTGAGGGATAGCCGGGAAGGAAGCCAGTAAAGAGCAAGGCCATGAATGACTTCTGAGAAACCAAAAAGGAGTGAAAGGAAAATATGACAGTGTTTGAGTTCAGACCCCAGTAGCACACATATCATTATAAAACTTGCACACTGAATATTTCTGTAACCTGAGCACCACATAACAGCAGAATGCGTTGCTGTGTCTGGTGAGCCAGTGATGGGGAAGAGAAGCCAAGGACAATGTAAGATGCAGTGGAGAGAGCAAGAAGACGAGACAGTGACCAGCTGTGCAGTCAGTGCAGAGAGCCCGCTAAACAGGAGGCCAGGCCAGCTGCAAAAGGGAGGGACAGGCAAGAATATAATTAAAGAAACTTTATAGGACATTTGAACTTCTAAACTATAGGAATGTATAATTTTGATAAAGAGACAAAATCCTGACACAACCACTAAGGAAAGTTCACATTTTATTTTTGTGTAAATTAAATATGTATATGACATAGATAATATTGAGTCCTCTGTAGTAATACAGTGCTTGCCTTTACTCCCATTAACTTTGTATTTTCAACAATTCCTCAGGTACTTACATTCTTTTATAACATGAATTTAACAAAACTAATGTTGTCAATTGCATTACATACATATACATGTATGTATATATATATATATATATATACTATATATGAAATGAAAAGATTAAGCTGTTTCAAATGTGTTAAAATAACAAGTCTATGTATTTAAATATTTGGGTTGCCTAATTAACAGTCTTCAGCAGAAAAAGACAAAACTTATCATTTGAAATCAATTTAATATTCCTAAATTATTTCACTTCTCAAAGTGAAAGAGAAATATCCATTAATGTACACTCTCAGTATAGCCATGGAGCACAGCAGTCTCTCCTCCAGGAATCACCAATGCTACGAGCTTTACATACTCTCAGAGGCAATTTTAGTAGAAAGGAGGTTTATGATTTAAAAACCTTGTAAGATACAATAACAAAGAAAATCAAATGAGTTCCTATAAAAGTTTTAGCCTCGGAAGCATCTGCCATTGAGAATAGTTCTATCTGCTTTGTAATTGTAGAAAGACACTCAGGAGATGGCTGTAGTTATGAGAACTAAATGTGGATCCTGGCTCCTGACAGCAACACATTTTCACAAGTTAGCAAGGAGCAGAGAGCACTGAGATGTGATCTCCAAACTTCCCCCAAAGGGAATTCTACTACATACTCATATTTACCCAAATAAGAAACATTTACCCTACCGAAAGTTGGAATACTTATTGCGTTTAAGAGTCTAATCAAATATCTATATTAAATCATTTAGAAATTATTTAATGACGTGGACAGAAATGAAGACAATTGTAAGATCAAATGTTTAACCATTTGGTAAATTATATGTTAAACAGCTGTATAATTTTATGGCATAGTTAATAGCGAACTTGATGTAACTTTAAAAATAGTCTATTAGATACAAAATCGAATATAATATTCAACATTTAAAGATATTTCTTTTTAAGAGAAAGTTTAAGGAATGATCACTAAATTGACTTATTTATATGAAAATAGGGCTGGGAAGATAGCTTAGTGTTAAAGTATGCGCTTGTCAAACAGGCATGAGGATCTTGTGTGAATCCTCAAAACCCACGGAAGACAGCAAAGGACAGACACTAGGCTATAATCCCAACACTGCGCGGCAGACTCTTGGAGCTAGACCCTGTTTCAGAAGACAGGAGGCTTCTGAGGACTGTATCTGTGGCTGTCTTCTGGCCTCCACACACCTGCACCCCCCCACACACACATACACACTAAAACAATTAAATAATGTGCTTTATTTACCTTGCTGGGGTCTAGTGAAATAACTTGTAGAAACGTCTATCCATTTCACTGCAAGGAGGTTGTGCACCGTTCCCCTCCAGAAGGCATTCATAAGCTCTGCGAGCTAATGTACACTTTCAGTTTTATCTTGTCTTCTGTGTTCATATAATTTTGAAAACTTGAGCACAGATGGCTCCAGGGGCACTTCACAGGGGGCTTAAGCCAATGCTTGATTGTGTTGGAAAAGTATTCGACCAACTTCAGAGTCCAGCTCAGCCCCCATCTCCTACTGACGCTTTGCAATCCTCGAACTACAGCGAAGCTCTTTCCTTACTGGACAAAGTAAAGAAGTAAATGTTTCCTGAGTGAATCAGAAAAAATTAAGTTTAGCTGTTGAAGGCAAAGGAAAAGTCATCAATACAGGGCTCATTCCTGGAATCTTGGTGCCCTGACCTTGATAAACCTCTTCTACTCACACACTAGATGGGTTACAATGAAGGCCTGAAGGTTTCTCACCTTTTAAACATCTCTACCATTCTAAGAAATATCTGTGGTAGACCTGCACCTTGGAGGTAAGACACAGGAGAACAGCGCTGGAATACAACAGCAGTGACAGAGGGTGCAGTGGGCACACTGAAAAGGCAGACAGAGGGTGAGTGGGGTCACTGAAAAGGCAGCTCCGTGAATTTCCACACCAGACAAGACTAAACATCAGTATTTACATTTATGTCAATTTAATTGGTATTTACATTTCCCTTATCTGATTCTTTTTAATTAGCCACAGATTTGCTTCAAATATAGTTTTCTCTTAACAGAATACCAAGTGCTATGATTTCAGTGCTTATCTCTTCAGTCTCTTGTCCATTTGCAGCAGCAACTGAGTTCCTCCTGTTTGTGACTTACTTTCCTACAGAGTTCTGCTCTATGAGACAAAACAACTTCTGCTCTCCGCATAATTCAATTTGAATGCATCGAGCTATTCTCTGAACGTGATTTATTTGGTCTTGTGGTGCTAGGTTTCATAACTCAGTACTAAATTTGTAGAAAATGATGTTGAATGAAGTCATCTATCCAAATGCTTCCTCATCTAGAATACACTTTGTCTTGAAGAAATCTTTCTATTGTCCCCCTTCAGCTTTTGTTTTGGGTTTGTCACCATCCATCAAGTGACAGCAGAGACTTTGAGGCAGGCGTCAAGGGCATTTGCTCTGTACCTTAAGACATCATCAACATTCCTGATTAATGATGTGATTTTCACAAAATCTATACTGCTGGGACAGTCACTCTGGGTAAGATCTTCCTTGCTATCAGTTTCAGATGTTGGTGCCAATAAAGCACTCAGGTATAAAAGCCCTTCCAAGGTGACAGTGGGTAAACCTTGATACCATGTCATAAATCAACTCATCAAAAAGACAGTCATTTCACTGAATGCATAGGACAGATGACTTCTCTACACATATGGCTGTTTTTGTTCTCAGTGGTTATTATTTTATTGAGAAAAACAGGGACAAGTTAGGTTAAGACACAACATATACACAACATTAATATATTAAGCAGTTATATAGCTCAGACTTTCAATCACATTTCAAAAAAAATTAAAATTATTGAGCCTTGAGACGACAAAGCTAAATCTACTTCGTGCTTAGTCAAAGTATGTGATGCTAGAACACTGAAGAAATTAATTTCAAATGATAAAGATATTGCTGGAAAACACTCAGTTCTTTAAACCTATCAGGTTGACCTAACAAGAAAGAAAGTTTAACAAAACTTTTGTTTAACATTTGCAAGAGAAACATTTGTCTTCCTCTTCCTTTTTTTTTCAGAATAGGAAATTAAAACTAGTTTCAGTGGAGTATTTCTTTTCTTCCAAGCATATGGGAGTGTTTCAGCATGGAACCTCTTTTGGTGTTAACAGCAGTTGATACTTAGAATTATCTATCACATCTGAACTAGAAAATGTTAGTCCCATATAAAATTTTTGTCTTGAGACCTAATCTCATGATGGACTGGCCTCACACTCAGACTCTTCCTGTCTCTGTCTCCTAAGTGCTGAGATTACTGATGTTCACTCCACCACCCAGTTCAGTACTTAACATAGACACAAAATCCCTCCCTTGTATCTACAGTAGCCTGGAAATGGCTGGATCCAGTGAGGGAGTGGTTCTTCCTTTCCTCTCTTTGCCACAATATTTTCTTTACTAGTAAAGTCTCATGCAGGTATGCAGCCCGTCCTAATGTTTTCAAAATCTGAAGCATATGTTTCAAGTTTTGTGGCTGTAATGAACCAGATGAGCAATATGTGAAAATATAAAAGAACATTCATATTTTCTTTTATGAAAACTAAGTGAATCTTTATATTCCTTTCAGCTAATGTGAAAAGTAAAGGTCAAACAGACTGAAAAAAAAGTCATCTAGGAATTTTCTTCAAAGGGAAGAAAAATGCGCCAGGTGTGGCGGTAGCTGCCTTTAATCCCAACACTAAGGAGGCAGATGCAGGCTAATCTCTGTGAGACCCAGGCCAGCCTGGTCTACTTAGTGAGCTCCAGGCAGGCTGGGGGTAGGGAGACCCTGTCAAAGAAAAAGAAGAAGAAAAATTACAGTGTTTTTGTTACTGGATAAATAATTTGCTTTATGGAATTCAAATTCTAAAGTATTTCCCCATACTAAGAAATAACATGATATTTCCAAGTATGATTTATATTATATATACATATATGTTTACTATAATTGATGAATATAGTTAATATCTACAGCTCTGTATGCATAATGGATTTCCTCAAACACCCATAGTCAGTAAACTAAACTTAAAGAAACAGAAAATAAATATTACATTCCAGAATAAGCCAAATAAGTGTAAGAAGTTACATTATAGTGATTTGATAGAATTTAATGTTATTACTGTCTGTGAGTTAGAAAATAGCGAAAATGTTATTTTTCTATGACTTTGGTTCTGCCTTCCTATAAACCAAAGTATCCGAGGCACGGGATCTGGCTGACCAATTGCCTCTGTGAATGTTGCTTTATTTTAGGATTGAACTCAAGAAGGCCTACTCAGCCCAGCAGTGCAACTCCGGTATGAAGGGCTCTAAAGAGGATATGACAGAAGTCTAGTAATAAGTGTTTCACAGAGGTAAAAGTTCTCATTATAGAGGATTCTAAAAGTTGAGGTCCAGAAATTATGGGAACCATGAGCCCATGAAGCAGGTGACTCAGAGTCTGTGGCCAGGCATTGGATACAGTCTGATGACTCTCACACACACATTTCTGGTGGACCCTGTACTTAGTAAAAAGCATCTCCACAGAGAGCCTCTCTGAATATAACCCACAGTACAGGACACACTGATACTCAGTATTTCCAGTTCATCTGAATCAAATAGGCAGGGAGTGGGGCCAGTGAGACAGTGAGGGCAGGTCCAAGTGGCAGACTGTGTGACCAGCACCTGTCTCCTGACCTGGGCTTGAGTTATGCGCTAGGACATGAAGTACCAGGACTAAATAAAGTTAGACACACACCCTGCCTTTAAGGATCAGAGTGTAGTGGAAGTGACTTCCAGAGTAAAATGTCAGCATTTATAAAATTTATAAGGTACAGCCATTTCAGATAATTTGCCAGATAATCCCACTTTCCTTGGTAATTTTGGCCAAGGTGAACACAGGTTCTTTTATCCAATCTTAATTATTAACTCATATCTTCTACCATCCATCTATATACCTATCTATTTACCTGTCTTTCTCTATGAGTTTTGACTGGTTTCAGAGGCAGGTGGACAGAAATTAGGGTCTGTATTGATAAGGAACTCAAACCAGAGCTGCAGACAAGCCGCTGCTCTCACTCAGGCTGCCGAGTCACAGGTCTGAGAACAGAGCTATAGTCCAGCTCCAGAGACCAAGGGGCAAGCCTGGGTCCAGAAGAAGAAACAAGCAAGTCCAGACAGTGAGTAGAAGAAAGCAAAGGGCCGTCAGGAGGGAGTGTTGGCAGCTGGGACACTGCTGAGCAGAAGCGTTAGGGACGGTTGGGAGTTCTGGGCTTGCTGTCTTTAATATACACACAGGGTGGTCAGGTGACAGGTCCATGGCTGCAAGTGCTGGCGATGACCATCCCAGGGTTGGGAATTTACCTTTTTCTGAAAGAAAGAAAGTTACACCTTTTTCTTGATCTGGCATGTCCAATACATTCCTGAGGTTGGTTTCTCTAATACCATTTCAATATGCCTAGGGGCCCTTACAGCCTTAAATCGCCTCAATAAAGTAGAGAGCAGACCATAAAATGGACTCTTTCCACTAAGTCATTCATCAATCTGTGCTGTGTGGGATGCTCCTCTCACATCCACCCAGGGCAGAGTCATCCTCCATTCTCAAAATGGAGTCAAAGCTGTTAGCAAATTGAGCCTCTCAAGGCAAGACACAGCCAGAAGATTATTTAGAGTAACTTAGAGCAGCGTGTAGCCTGATGTCAACACAGATACACAGGGATAGCTGTGAGGAACCACTTTAGACTTAATGCTCTGTGTCTCCATATGGTGACACGCTGGGCTCAGAAGTTGCATGGTCTAAGAGGCCACAGTGGACACGGCTGCCTTCAGTGTTACAGACACAAAACAGGAATGCTTCATACAAAACGACTGGAATTTTGTCACTTTGAACGTGAGGAACTAAGGCATGCCATATGTTTCCCAGTAGAGGGACCAGTCCCCACAAAAGAGGGACAAGCAGGAGTGAGGTGACTGTGAGGCTTCCACTTGTGTGCTGAGCTCAGGGAACACTGCATCCTTCCGAGAAGAGAAAAGGAATGAGCAAATTACTAGGGTCAAGGCGCAGATCAACTGTGGCATGTTAATTATAGGACCTAAATATAAGCTGTCGTCATTTCAGATCTAGGTAGGCTTGGAGTCTGAGGTGGCTCCTGTCCTCACTCTAGCAGTACTGAGTCTGCTGGTGCAGTTCATTAGTAAATGACTGCCTGCAAGGGGTGGAGATGAGAACAAAGGGATGAAAAAGAAGATGAAACAACAAGAGAACATGATTTCAAAACATTTCAAGGAACCGCAGAGACCTCCACATCAAAGAGGAACAAAATTCCCCGAGCATTCGATGAATTTGAAATAAAGATTTGTCCGTGAGGTAGGCTGTGGAGATTCGCCCTTCCACCACCATCTGTCATTCGATCACATTCATGGAGCGCACTGCTTTAAGAAGTGTACAGCTGCCAGTGCAGGTTAGGGGGTTCCCGCATGGAAGGTACGTCAAACATGGATGATAACATTTTTAAAGCCTCAGAAGCAGGAATATAATAAGCCAAACTCAACATAAACCCCTGGTTTATGCAATGACATGAACACAAGTGCCCCATTTTAGAGATGAAATGTTTAGATTCAAAGACATCGAAGACCTCACCAAGATCACAGTCAGCAGGATGATTTGCCCAGTTGCCGTACACTCTCAGCTCCAGAGCTCAAACTTCCCTGCTAGCTAGTTAGAATCAGTCCATCCTGTACCCATTGGCTCTCCTTGGGCCTTGGCCTGTCTCCCTAAGGCCAGATACCACTATGCCCATCCACCTGCTTTGGGCCTGCTGCAGCTTCGGGAGAGCCCCTCACTAGCCAGACATGTCACCTTATTATCCAAATCCAAATCCCACTGAGCCCATCCCCGCTCTAGCATGTGTTGGACTAGCTTTGATGCATGCCATCTCCTACTTGGTAACCCACAGGTTTGGAAATTACTGTTATTGTACCAAATTTGAGAGTAAATCACTAGAATGTTACTTCAGAGGAGGAATCATCCATGAAGGAAAAAATGAGATGCAGCGTGTTGAAATGTGCTTTTTTGATAGAATCCTGTGCTTGCAACTGTTTACTGAATGACTAAGATTTCCTGAGAAATACACAGAAGTCAACTGCATTAACCATTTAAAATTCTTTAAAGGATTTCCAAGTAGAAAAGATAGGAGGCGTTATTCACTATTGCGGCAGAGGCAGAATCAGTACCCATGTGTTGAACTCCTTGAGGAGGAGAAAGTTGAGTTCAGAAGAACAATCTTTTAATGACAGAGCTTCTCTGTAGAATTTAGCATTCATCCAAGGTCACGAGCGTTTTCTCAATGGAATTACACCAGTCTGGGGCTGACAAAACCCTGAATTCCAGCGGCTGAAGGCTAGCACATTTGGGAGATCAGTACCCACACTTGTAACATCTCTTTATCTCTACCTTCTACTACTCATGGAAAGAAATAACTCTTGCTAAGTGAGAAGAGCTATATGCATAGATTAAGAGCTCTTGTCAAGGGGCTGGAGAGATGGCTCAGCAGTTAAGAGCACTGGCTATTCTTGAAGAGGACCCAGGTTTGATTTCCAGCATCCACATAGTGGCTAACAACTATGTGTAGCTCTGGTTCCAGGGGATTCTGACACCTTCTATGGCCTCCATGAGCACCGCATGATAGAGGTGACTTACACACACGCAGGCAAAACACTCATACACATAAAATAAAAGTAAAAATAATTTTTTAAAAAGATCTCTTGCTAAGAGCTTTTATGTACAAGGCACCCTGGTTAGCATCTCATAAAAGACCTCACAGCAAGCCTGGGCTGCGGGCATCATGATCACTATTTAATAGCTGTGGAACCTGATGAAGCCACAGCTAACAGATTGTCTGGCCTTCAAGTGTTTGTGTTTAATGCTTACAGACTGTCTCTTCTATAAAAGCTACATAGACTCGAACAGTGAATCAAAATGATCCATTATATTGCTTCTTATGAGTAAAATAACTTAAAAAGCTTTTAGCATTTCCAGAGATTTGAAGAAATGAATAAGAAATTCAAGAATTCCTAAAATGATGTTCTAACAAAAACAAGTTATTTTCTTCTCTCAAAGCTTTGCTTCTTAAAAGCTTCAGCAGTATATTTTGCCTCACCTCGTTATATTTCTGTTAAGATGGTGTTATGTGCCTTCAAGGTATTCATAGCACCCTGAACTTCTCAAGCTTCCCATCCCTATCCTTTTATAAGGTGACCTCAGCCTCCTCATCTTCTCCATTCCCCAGCAATCTTCTGGCTGCTTCTCTACTGGCAATGAAGCAGAACGTGTTCTCACAGCAAATGCTGTTTCTCTGAACGTTCAATCTGTTTTTCTTCTACTGTGGAAGCCTCTTCAGCGTTCATGCCTTTCGGTGTCCTTGTTCCATGTCACCTGTTAGCATTCTCCTTTATTACATCAGGCCCTGTCTTATATCCAGTACATTCCTGCCTCCAGCAGATGTAACTTCTCTGATACTCTTATCACCTACACTGCTTTAGACAATGTGGTTCTTGAGCAGTAGTTGTTTTCTAACTGGGTAACAGATCCGCACAAGGTTACTAAACTTTTAAAACAGGATTGACTATTTTTAGCAAGTTGACTTCCAAGGGACTCGAATTCCTGCCAACACAGCGGGTCACAGATCTCAGCCCACACTATACTCAGGTGGGACAACGTGGTACCAAAGCCCCTTTGTCCTTCTCATTTTCATCATGTGCTCCCAGAGATAGAGACCCGCATGTGGGCACTGGGCACATCTCCCTGTTCCATCCATTTCATTCATGAATTCTCTTCTCAGGAGCATCTTGTACCTAAGAGCCAATAGAAAATCAAAAGCAGATCCAGATGACATCTATGCAGCCAGTTACAGTCCATGGTAAGACTCCTCTTCCTGGATTGAGAGCATGGAGTTCCATCCTCTGTTTCTCTGATGCACCCTCAAGGGATCATTGAACTCCTAGAATTTCCTGTGGCATAGGCATTCCGTCACGCACCCCAATCTCAGACTAATAATACCAGACCTCTTTCCCATAGTCTTTCACAGTCTCAATATTGTTCAAAAGTCCAGTTTCTGAGACTCAAGGCAGTCTCTTAACTTTAACCTATTGCAAAGTCATAAAGTAAATTTATACACTTCCAAAACTGGCACAAAATACGCATCTCTATTTCAAAAGGGATGAAGGGGCATGGACACTCAGCAGGGCAAATGCCAAATCCTGTAACTCCAATGTCCCATTTCTGGTACTTTAGGCTGAAAGGACATTCACAGCTCAGCCCCTCCAGTTTTGCTGCCAACATTCATCTCTCTCTTAGGCAGGTTCCACTCCCTATATGCAGCTCTCTTTAGCAAATGTCTCAGGCTCTGTCAGCTCCAACATCCAGGCTTCACTTTCACAGCTTTGTACAGTGACCCCTCAGGACTTCTCTGCCTTCTCAGGATCTCACAGAGACTCCCTTGCCACACATTGCCTGGCCTCAGCCACTCTCTGAAATCATAAAGGAATAATCCACAGTCTTCTCACTCTTGTAACTTTCAAGCCTCTGAAGCCAGTACCATGTGGAAAACATGGTCATATTTGACTGACAAGTTGGGGTGGACCCTTGTACCATTTGATCACCACATTGTTGGAGGCCATAGTCAGAGAATACAGCCTGACTCCATCTTAGAGAAACTAGCCCTGGGAAAAATCCTCCCTGTAGCCACCAGCATGTATGATAAGCACATTCGGCCTTGAGCTAGGAAAGGCACAGAGCCCTTGTTTCTCTTCTTAGTCCCATCTCTCCTAACAAACACATAGCTATTCATTCTCTCCTGGCAAACATATAGTTATTCATGATGGGCTCTGAAGGTCAGAGATAATGTCTCCTAAGCAACGGTTCTGGCTCTGTTAGTTACCACATTCCTGTGTAAGTGCGTGGATTTTTACCCCCACCTCCCCAAGCTTGTGTATTTAAACCCAGAAACAACAATAAACCTTGTGGCCTGAAGAGAGAAGTTTCCCAGGTCATCCTGTTCTGTGTGTTTTGTGTGTTTGTTCCTTTCATTCTAGGTATCTTTGGGGTCCTTGCTCACCGTTGATCCCCACGGGCCGGGGCACCACATTAGCAGCAGATATCATATGTTAAAGGAATTGATTTATAGGAGCACTCAAGCCCTTAGGCCTTCTCCTTTTGTAAACTGGAAGCTTATTAAGGTGTGGTCTTGTCCATGAGGGCACCCTAACCTTTGTTCCTGTACAAAGTTGAGGCACTGATCTTCACAGTTAGGACCTCTCTTTTCTAGCACATGCCTTGGTGGAAACAGCAAGCTTCTTAATGTTTTTTGTCTCTCCAAACTGTCCATTTTCCACTTCTTTCTACCCTACTTGCCCTTTTTCACTGAAGACCTGCATAAGAGTTATTGGTAGTAACAAATTCACAGACTCAATGTCATGCTATCTTGAAATTTCCCTCCAAAGATATTAGTCCATTACTTTTTGACTGAGGCTTAGGCAAGTTTTATGAACACAAGAATATCCCTCTAGCCCATTCACTAGTACTGTTTCGCTCTGAGGAACATGAGCTGGACCTCTGTATTCTACAGCACTGTCTGTAGGCTCTTACCACAACAGCCCATTAAGCTCTGCTTACAGCATTCAAACAACTTTTCTTGTACAATGTTCCAGAATCTTCTCTATTCTTCAAAAGTTAACACGGTTAGGTTTTTCACAGCAACTGCCTGGGCTGGTACCCACGTCTCTATTACTTACTTTGTGTTGCTGTAATAAAACACCATGACCAAAAGTGACTTGTGGAAGAAATAGTTTGCTTTGGCTTACCGCTGTAGAGAGAGAATCCATGATGGGGCAGGGTCGGGGGGGGCACATGGCAATAGTTCACTGGAACAGGAAGCTGAGAGTTTCTGTTTCCAGAAGCAGAGAGAATAATCTGGAAATTGGGTGAGGCTATATACTCCCAAAGCCTACCACCAGTGATAAACTTCCCCTAGAAAGGTTCCATCTCCTGCAGGTTCCATAACCTCCTCAAATAGGGCCACCTAATGGGGATCAATTTTCAAATACATGGACCTGTGGGGGACATTTCTCATGCAAACCATCACAGAGGAAAATTTTCAATTGAGGATCCCTATTCCCAAGTGTGTCAAACTGACAACCAAGATGAGCCATTGAAGTGGTGTAAGTTGTTAGCAGGTTCCTCAGTCCTGAACATCAAGTAGTTAAACCAAAATATTTTCCTGCCTGGCTAAGGCTGGATAATTTTTATGTGCTTCAATTGCTATTTCATTATGCTTAGATATAGAAATTGCTGTCTTTATTGCCTACTGACACTGAATTATGTAATTGTGTAATATAATTTCATTCATTTTAAATATGATACTTTTGATAGGCTTGACATTACAGTCCTCTTCACAACAAATATTTGGACATATTAGGAAATAAGAAGGAATGACTATTTCGAATACTCTAAAAGAAAAAAATTTTACAGGAAGTATTTTACTAGAGTATTATAAAGTGAAACTATAGTTCTAATCAAAAAGCACAATTCACCACCATGGAGTAAAATCTTCACTTTAATAATCAATTTAATATGCCCTAGTCTACAACTGACTATTTGAGTGTGTTTTCCTCTTTCATCCATAATTTTTCTCTCTTAATAAGGCCATTTCCTGCTACTAACTTCCTGGCTTAAAAGTTCAGATACTGTCACCTCTCCACCAAAGCTGACAGTCTCCTTCAGGCAAGATAGATGGTCCAGAAAAAGCTTAAACCTGAAGAGGAGAGTAACTTCTTTGTGCTCTGCTATCTGTGTGATTATAGCTGCCACTTGGATCTGAGGGCCACCGTCAATGGTACCCTCTTTGCATACATACATGTTGCAAAGATACATCCTTGGTGTTGGCTAAGCTAAGAGCCATGCTTTTTTCCCAGTCCCCTTATCTATTGCCTTATTTTTAGTATGGCCTCTTAACATGACAAGATTTCCTCTCTTCTGTACTACCTTGCTTGTAGAGTCACATGTCAGTTTCTACACAGTCCATGCCTTAGCATAAGTCACTCTCCTGAGGTTTGCATTTTCTATGCTCTGCCAGATCAGTGTCTGTCCTTGAGTGTCTCCTAGATATGTCAGAGTTAGTACACTAGGACTGAGCTCCTAACTCCCCATACTTACAGAAGAAGCCTGCTTTTCCAATGTCTCCTAGATATGTCAGAGTTAGTACACTAGGTCTCAGCTTCTAATTCCCCGTACTTACAGAAGAAGCCTGCTTTTCCAATGTCTCCTGGATATGTCAGAGTTAGTACACTAGGTCTCAGCTCCTAATTCCCCGTACTTACAGAAGAAGCCTGCTTTTCCAGTGTCCTCCTCTGTGACAGATGCAGCTCTGAACATCTCCCCTTCATGTTCTACACTCTCTTCCTTTGCTTCCTGCTTTTCTCTCTAGTCCTGTTGTTATTGTCTAACCCACTACACAATCCAGCTATTTGTTATTTGCTGTTTCTTTCTCGGTTCTTTGACTGGAAAGGAAGTCTCATGGAGATTTTTATGTAATGTTCCTGGTTGCTGAACAAAAATTAAATCATCTCAAGTCTTAACGAGCATCTGCTAATGTAAAGCATGTACGTATTAGGAGACTTCCAGTTTATTACTGACATCAGGACATATCTAGCATATAGGTTATCCTTTTTTGAAGAGAAAACAAAACAAAACAAAAACTAACCCCTTTTATAAAAATAAAATTGATATATTTAAAATGTTCATTTCCTTCTCTCCCACCACTGAAATAAGGTTGAGTTATCAAATCTCAGCACTTGGGAAGCAGAGGCAGAGGCAGGCAGATCTCTGGGAGTTTGAGGTCAGCCTGTCTACACAGTTCCAGGCCAGCCAGGGCATTGTATAATGAGACTGTGTTTTTAAAAAAGAAAAGAAAAAAAAAAAAAGAGAGAAAAGTTACAGAAAAAGTCACTTCTAAAGAATCATCAGCCTCTTTAAAAACTGTGATACTTGTAGCTGGAGAGATGACTTGGTGGTTAAGGGTACTGGCTGTTCTTCTAGAGGACCTGAATTCAGTTCCCAGCACCCACATGGCAGCTAACAATCATCCAGAACTCCAGTTCCAGGGGATCTAATGTTCTCTTTCGGCCTCCATGGGCTTTTCATGACACGGGTACACTTAAATACATGTAGGCAAACACTCATATACACAAAAAATTTTTAGATGTAATATTTGTAAAACAAACAGGGAAACACTATATTTACCATATTTACCAAAAATATTGCCTTTCAAAATAAACCTACACTGCCTATTTTACATTCCTGTATATGGGTCAGTGTTGCTTCTCAGCTTCTAATGTATTAAACTTATACTTTATAAGAAAGGAAATAAGTAGATGCCTTACACAGTCATATTTACATTCAACCTCAAAATGCTTTATGTCTAGCTTCATGAAAACCCATAGTTTAAACAACTTTATTGAGACATAATTCATATTTCACAGGATTCATCTATTTAACATTCACAACTCAGTAGGTTTTACTGTAAAACAAAGTTGTATAATCAGTCCCATAATACAATTTAGAACATTTTCATCATTTCAAAAAAGAAACACTGCCTCATTAATTGCCATTCCTCATCAACTTTGAAGCAACTACTAATGAATCTCCTACCTAGACAGATTTGCCTGTGGTGGAATTTTTATAAAAATGGAGTTATACGGTATAATCTTTTATGATCACTCCTATCCTGTGGCCAAGAATTCAAACACTAGAGCCTATGAGGGGCATTTCACATTCAAGTCCTAGCAGTATAGAAATGGAGAGAATTTTCCTTCAGCATGTACTGATAAATACAGCTTGCAAGTGGTATTTCTCATTTGGTCTGATTATTTTCATGTGAGGGAAAGCGTAGTCATGGTATCTTCCTGTTTTTGTTTGCCATGTGTTTGACGGAAACCATGTTTGAGGGAATGGTTTGTTATTCATACAAACTGACATTATCAATTAAATCTCATCTCTTTCTACATTTGCTCTTTAAAAATCTTTAGTTAGCATCACTGGCTGCTGGAGAAATTTAGAGAAAAACTGACCCTCATTTTACTAGAAAGAGGAGACAGTTAAGAAAATTAACGTGAGTCTTACAAGTACTGGAATTTGTACAGTTATTCTTGAAATCAAAGCCTTACTCAAATAAATAGAATGAAAGATTCATAAGCAGCCTTTGAAACAATCTCAGATGACCACATGTTGTTCAGGTAAGGAAGCTAAGGTCTCCTCTAAGAAAAAGTGGGGAAGCTAGGATTCTAGGTCTCTGATTCTGGTCACTCAGAATTTCAGGATTCCATATTCTCCATCCATGTACAAAGCAATTTCAGGACTCCATTTCTCAGGAAATCCTGAGAAGTGTCGCCCACCATGCATGTCTAGATAGACTGACTGAAGAATGAAGGGGAAGCATTCTGAGAGGACTCTTCAGAATAGCTCAGTCTCTGAAGGCACACCCACACTCCTTTAGAAAGTCATTTTTGTCCAACAGTGGGAAGCTAATCCGTCCTTTCCTCAAGAAAATATTCATTCCTCTCAATAGCAGAGGAAAATGTTCCTGATTCAAAAGAAGGGAGATGATATGCTCACCGGCCCCTCCAGTTTGCTTTGCTCCAGAAGTAGAGCAGAGCTGCCTTTAAGCAAGCCTTCAAATGCCAAACATGCTTCCCAACTTATCTCAAACCCATGATGTGTTCACAGTCCTTCTCTTCAATTTTAACAGTACAAGGCTGTACACTAGAAACTTCTATCTATACTATACTATTAGGAGACAGTTCACTCAGGTAACACAGGTATGTTTGTCTACATCTAGGAGCATCCACTTCACTTTTCCTTAAATCTGCATTAACCTAAAACTATCCTAGACTGTAGAAGTCTAAGAGGATTTGACAACATAGAAGTGAGAGGAAATCTGCAGGAGCATAACAGAATTTTAGTTTGGTTATTCTGCAGACTTTAAATATGAACCATTCTTCTATGAAGTTATGAATGCTTTCAATGAACAAAACGGACCTCTCATAGAGCCTGCTTTTAAATCAGGGAAATGAAAGTGAATTCAGATGAAAGCTAAACCATATTTTCATAATTAAAATTAGAGCTAAAATCTAATTAAAGTACCTAATTTCAGCAATAGTATTTCCTACTACAGTGCACTAACATGTGTCCTGCAGAGAAATAATGAAGCCACATGAACTTCCTTCAAAGCTCTGCAGAGTGCTTACATGAACTGAATACCTCGCTATAACAGAATTTCTATGCCACTCTCTCATGAGCATCGATGATGCTTTGTAAAGGCCTCAATATTTTTTTCCTCACCTGATCTAAATTATTTACATCCTTCTAAGAATTTTACTGTGCAAATTTTGCAAGTGGCATTTTATTGAAAAATGAAAACATATTCATTACCTTAATAAAAATGTGATTTTTATCATAGTTTATTTCTTGCCCTTGCTTTTCTCATAGTTGCCCAACACATTGGCTTCCATGTGACTCTGTTAGAATGTCAACAATACTTAGCCTTCCAGAGCAAATGACAAGCTAAAGACAGTGGCAGACACCCAATGCTTCTCATTTTCCAGAAGCGTCTTGGTGGTGATAAACATCCTCTAGTGCTGTGGAAAGGAAAACAGTGCAAAAAGTCCTTACAGTAGGAGACACAAAATTATTCCATTGACTGTAGTGATGAACTTCACCACAACAAAGCATATTTCACAGCTCTCCACAAGACAGCAATAGATTAATTACAAAATCTCCATACAGTGCATAATGTGCCCACTGTCAAGGATCAACTTGCAGGTAGAAAATTATTCTATAATAGAAATAGAAATAGAAAGAAGAATAGAAAGAGCAGAGGAGAGGTTTAATGTCACAAAGCCGAGTGAAGACCTGTCACCCTCTCCTCCTCCTTCTCCTCTCCTCCAGATGTCTATACTAGGAGGAAAGAAGGTTTCTCTATACTGTGCTTTCCTGGTCCATGACAGAAGACTAAGAAAATATATTTAAAATATATTTAAATAATTTAAATTTAAAATATGTTTAAATAATTTCATTCTAATGAATTTTTACATTCCACACTTTAAACATCATGTGTACTTGTATATGTGTATCTGTATGCATGTGCACATGTGAATGCATGTACATGTGTGTATGTATATGTCTGTACATTTGTGTTTATGTGTGCATGTGGATGTATGTGCAGGTGTGTGTGTCTGTGTGTGTTTACTGGAGTATTCTGTGCTTTTGTGTGGATGTCGAATATCTGAAGTGGAAGAATACTGTCCTGAAGGTTTTGACTGAAATCTCGGGCTAATGTTACTGCTAAACCCAGCCCTACAATCTTTTCCCTCTGAAATTATAACCTTAAAAGTGCCTTTCAAAGAGGAAATGTATGTAATTACCAAAATTTACCAGAAGGAAATTGTACAATTGAATTCCATCAGATCTGCTGCCCAAATCCAACACTGAGCTGCCTGGATCTAAGAATTTTGTTCACCTTTCTTGATCAAAAGGATTTTGTGGGATAAGAAGCCTGTAGTGGACAGTTGTATCATGAAAGCACATCAGGAACTTTCTCACAATATTTTCAGACTGGTGATTAATACACACAGATTTTATTGCTAGACACCCAGTGATGACAAGTTCTCATGCAGTGACTGATTTAATCACAGGTAAGGTGTGTTGAACTTCTTATGATTTTTGTTTTAAACATTAAATTTTGGGAGGGTCAAAGTGGTAGATAATTGTTAAATTGAAAATATGTTAGCAGTTAAATGTGGTAAGTTTTCTTGTGGAAAGTATTATTGTCTGAGAGACAGAAATATGTGAAATAGTTATAAATGTCTACAAATATCTGCCCTGTGTGGGCTCCCCCAGATCTTGGGCTTGCAGTTCTTTCTTTTCTGAAAAGTAACTTTAGAGTCATCACAAACTCCCTCTTCCCTTCCTTCTCACCTCTCCTCAGTTTCTTCTTCCTCCTCCTCCTCCTCTTCTTTTCGGCTTCCTTAACTCCTGTCATGTTTCTTGTTAGTAAGAATGCCCTTCACCTACCTACTCATTGTAATAATTTGAAAAAAATGAAAAGTGTGCCCAAATATGGAGAATATATTATTCTCATTTCATCCCTACTTTACCAACTTATAAATTATCTGTCAATCAGCAATTTCAACATGGTGCTTAATTCATTGTGAAATGTCTTAATCTATGCAAAATTCATATCTTTAAGTGACTGAAAAAGACATTCAAGCTATCCAATTTAAACTCTGAAAATACTGTCAAAGAAATAAAATAAATGGCAGAATCATCACTCTGAAGAAAAATTATGTCCTTACTTCTCTACAAAAATGAACCTTTTCCCCCATCTTTGCTCACATTATTGATATGCCTAGTGTGCATTCCTGCGTTCTCCTCCCACCCCCAATTAAAACCCTGTTCACCACCAGAGGCCCCTCGGTCACATCTCTCTTTCAACTCTATTCATGGGTTGCTTTGACATTATGTTAAATTCATTTTCTTATTCACAGGTTATTTGGTGCCCGCTAGAATTTCCCCTCCCACCGTCCTTGAGGAGCAGTGGTCGGTACTGAACGTGTGTGTTATGCACACCAGTGCTGGAGTTACACTGATGGCAGTGATATCAGGTGCTTCTAACAATCTTATGGCCTTGGGCAAATTGTCCCCTTAAGTCTTATTTTTCTTACCTGCAAGATGCTGCATTGCTATTGTGAGCATCAAAATGTATACCACAAGTCTACAGTGGACCCAACCCATGAGTGATGACAAATGGTACTTTCTCCTGTGACATTAGAAACTCTCCTTAATTCCCCTTCCTTAGGATCTAACTCGGTAACTGCCATGTCATCTTGATCCATACATACATGTTGTGTGACTAACTCTTGTAAATGCAAGATGTGCACATTGAATTATGTTTTGTATGGTTGAAAGATGTCATTGGAGTGTCAAATCTCAGCAATCTTATAAAACAGAACATTTTTGGTGTTTTAGAACACTGTTCTTATTTCTAGTAAGCCAATATCGACTCTCTGACTCAGTTAAATGTATCCAATCAAAACTTCAGGACGCCAGAGGTGTGGAAGAACCAAATGATACACGGAAATTCAGAAACAGTAAATCAAATTATTGAACTTTCCCAGATTTCCCCATGTTGTGCAGTGAGTGTGCGTGTGCGTGTGCGTGTGCGTGTGTGTGTGTGTGTGTTTGGTTTTTGTTTGTTTGCTGTTTGGTGTAACTATGAGTAGGCCTGTAGAGTGACTTTACATAAAGTTTTCCACCGCCAGAATGCAAATGTCTACAGAGGTGTGATGGATCCAAACCCTGCCACCCTCCATCAAGACACGCCTCGAGGAGCTTGATTGACAGAGAAAGAAGCTAATAGAGTCAGCTACCTCCCAAACAACTAGTGACTTGAGGGGGGAGGGCCTCGGAGTTCTGGGAAGGAAATCGCTCTCGCTGTGGTCACTATCTTCATGGTGGTGGGGGTGGTTCTGGTGAAAATGTAAAAAACCTGCAGCTCAACCTCACTATGAGGATTCTGCCCCCTCTCCCCAAAAATTCCTTTGTAAGTAACCCCAAATAAACTCTGGTTTCCCTAGCTGAAGATCATACTTTGTTCACTTAATCGGTCTGGACCTAGAGGGGCAGGGCCAAACTTCCCACATCACTGAGAGAAGTTCTTAACAAGGCCCAAATTTGGAAGCCACACATTCTTCAGAGATCTCCTGAAACTGTGCTGCCAAGCTCATCATTTTATTCAAAATGGCTTCTGTAGCGTCACTTTTGGGAGGGACAAGCCTGCACCCTCCCTTACCTCAGCAGACAGTCTCGCCCTTTCATCCCTAGACCAAATTATCCCATATGCCCAATGCCAAACATTCGTCTCAATTTTCATTGTTTTCAATAAGAATTAGAATATGAACCCTCCGTATTCAGTACTTTGGAGTGTTAGTTCAGCCACACCCACATTAATTCATGATCAAGGGTTCCCAGGGATCAAGGCCAGTTGTCCTCTTCATAAGAGTACATGGCTCAGTGACCTTATTTGTTTTTTGTTTGGAAATTTAAGTAAATGTTATTAGTCCAAGTTCTGTCCATTTTGTAAAAGTCTTTAACACAGTTCCCACTGCTTTGTTTTATAAATGAGGATGACAGTTCATCAGGGTGGTCACAAAGGTGATGGGCTGTTAATTTGTGATAAGCTAATCATGGGCAGAGGGCTAGTCATGGGTGGTGGGCTAGTCATGGTGGTGGGTTAATCATGGGCAGTGGACTGGTTATGGGTGGTGGGCTAGTCATGGGCAGTGGGCTGGTTATGAGCAATAGGTTAGTCATGGTCAGTGGGGTGGTGAGGGCGTGGTGCTGGAGAATCAGCATGATGATTAGGTCTCCAGAGCAGGTGGCCCAGGCAGGCAGCACACAAACAGGACAACTATTCTTGCTGTTGAAATTCGGGAAAAGGTCTCTCTTGCCAGGTTGCTGTCTTCTGGAGCAGCTGCGACAGACATGCTGTGATCCAGGGAGACCTGTAGGAGGAAGCACAGATTTCCAGCTTAGCCTCCAATTAATGAGAAGAACAGAATATAGCCAGCAGTTGCCCTTAATTTATTTTATGTAAAATCATGGGTTTTGATAAAATCTTCTTTTAAGATGCTTTTCCAGCAGATTCTGGCTTCAGTGGGAGAATCAAGAGGAAAAATTTTAAGAAGTTAAAATATGTTATATTTAAAAGATTTAAAGTATAACTTGTTCCTGAGCAGTTAATCTTGAATTCCCCCTCTTTTGCTTTATATATTAATTTTTTAAATAGTAAATGAGTTAATATAATTATAGCTTGTATTGGGGTAATTAGGGAATGCCACTCGAGACATGAACCTTCCAGACTTGGCAAAAAGTGCTAAAAGTTTTAGATATAATCAACTGTTTGTATTGACTTGTAGTGCTACCCCTATTACAGAGAAAGCAGTAAGTAATACAAAGTATGTGCATATATAGATATGTATATATATATATATATATGTGTGTATATATATGTGTATATATATGCACTAATTTAAAAGGACAAATGAATTTATATAAGTTACTTTCATTGACCAAATTTCATTTGTCTAACACCTGGAGGTTTGATTGCTCAATGATGGTGTTCAATGATTGACAGTCAGGACAGGATTTCATAATTTGTTGAGTTTGTACCTGTAATCATTGAAAAGACAACTAGACAGGTAGTATGATGATTCCTTCTGAAGAGCAGGTCATTCTGTGTGGGGTCCCATGCATGCATAGCACCTTCCTAGCCAGCAGCAGGAAGGAAGATCCAAGATTGGTATCTACTAGTTTCTGCAAGTTCTATGGCCAAAGTGTGTGATATCTTCACAGCAGAGTTTTTCCATCACCATTGGTGCACAGTCAAAGGGAGGAAGCCAGGAGAAGCAAGCCAGGAGGCTTCATCTCTCCAGGGTCTCTGCTGCAGTTCCTGCTTCCAGGCTCCTGCTGGAGCTCCTGCCCAGACCTCCCTCAATGATGAACTGTAAGCTGTAAGCCAAATAAACTCTCTTTTCTTCAAGTTGCTTTTAGTCATAGTATTTTATCCCAGCCACAGAAGAACAATGTTAGAAGCAAATAGCTATCTAGCTGGGTTAAACTATAAACTCTCTAGCTTATCTATTGAAAGACCCACATTTCCAGTTTTACTGGTCAATCACCTGATCATAGGACCACCCCTAGGAAGGTGGGTTCACCTTAAATTGTACTAACTAGATGCTCAGAATACCGAGTGTGTTAATGAGACAGTGAACTTTTCCTGCCTGAAATCCTGCCTTCTGGGACAGTGCTTTTGGACCCAGCCAGAGACATGTAGTTCTCCATAAGTCTGAAGAATTAAGAAAAGCATAATCTTTCCTTCTCTTCTTCATGTCCCTTTTCTAAACATGCTTTCTCTAAGGCTCTGGGCTGTCCCACCTTCCCTTCCTTGAGGATTTTTCTTTCAATTACAATAAAATTGTTCTAAAGCTTCCACTTGGGTTCATTCTTAAATTCTTTGGTGAATGAGACTAAAAGCCTACTGGGGGCTGCTCTTTCTTCCCATTTCAACAGAATCATGAAGTAAAAAAAAAAAACTGAGCAAATCACTAAAATGTAATGAATTTGAAGTGGAAGAGCCAAGAACCAGAATTCAGTTTCACTACTGAGTTATACCAAACAGCAAAATACTAATACACATCCTCCTTGTTAATGTACTCCAAGGAGAAAGTGGTTCTAAGCACAATCTGTGAGATCAACACAACTGATTCTAAAGCAGGTGAGAGTGAAACAAGGAACCGAAGCTACAGCTGGGGAGAAGGCTCAGCAGTTGTAAGCACTGGCTGCTCTTGCAGAAGACCTGGGCTTGGTTCCCAGCATTCACATGACAGCTAATAACCAGCAATAACTCCAGTTCCAGGGGATCTGTCACCATCTTCTCACCTCTTCAGGAACTGCATGCACAGGTGCACTCACACATATACAGGCAAAACACTCATACACATGAAATAAAAATAAAATCTTTTAAAAAAAGAAAGCACAGGTCAATATTGCTCATCAGCAGAGACAAAAAGTCCTCAACAAAGTACAATCAAACAAAATCCAATAGAATATTAACAGACTATATTGTGGTTGTTCTAACATACATTCTAGCTACCATAAAGAGAGCTCAGTATACAATCAATAAATGTGGCACACCATAACAATTTATATGACAAACTCAGCTGATGAAGAAAAGACATTTGACAGAAGTCATTACCTTGTCATTGTTAAAAACATTAAACGATGTACAAAATTATGATAGCTGGTATAATAATGGCTTTGTTAATAAGTCAACAACTTATACTACATCGAATGTGAAAAATCCAAAAGCTTTCTAAGATGTGGAACAAGACAGAATGCCCATTCCACCACTTTTATTCAAGACAGGGATGAAGTCCAAGCCTAGAACAGTTAAGCAAGGACAAGAGATAAGTAACATTCAATTTCAATAAGAAGTTGGATCATTTTATGTAGGTAATAGTTATAAGATAAAAGGTCCCAAATATCTACCAAAACTATTAGAACTTTTAAATGTATTCAGCAAGGCTGGAAATTACAAAACCAATAATCAGAGCAGATGTGACTATCTGCTAACTGAAATATTTGAATCAGAAATTATAAAGCAGTACCATTTACAAGGGCTCCCCAAAAATACCTGACAGTAAACTTGACCAAAAAAATGAAAGGCATCTAAATTGTAAATTATGAAACACTGATGAAATTGAAAAGAACATAAAAAACTGGAAAGTCACTCCTTGTTCATGGATCGGTACTGTTAAAATTTACATATTTTTATAGATTTTATAGCATTTTTATAGATTCAGTCCAAACCCATCAAAATACTAATGCCATTCTTCACACAACTAGAAAAAGCAATTCTACAATTTACACAGTACTTTAAACATCCCAAATATCAGAACCATTTTGAAAAAAAAAAAAAAGAGCAAAGCAGTATCTGTTACACCACTCAGCTGCAAAGCACACCAGGAAGCTTTGCATGTCAGCATAAACACGATAAGTAGAGTGGTGAACCAGGGTCTAGAGGAGAGTCCACACATCTCCAGATGACTACTTTTTAACACATAATGAGGAATACACACTGGAAAAAAGAGTCTTCTCAATAAAAGTTTTGTCAGAATTGGATGTAAAACTCAGTAAATCTGGAGCCCCTCAGTCACAGCACTCAACTCAACGTTGACTAATAGCTTAAGTTGTAAGGCCTAAATCTTTACATTTGACACAATTTATAGTTCTTTACCTTCACTCCAAAACATCAATTGAACTCTATGAACAATGTAAAAATTAAATTAAATAAAGTATAAATAAATGAAATTTGTAAAAGTAGTGATGATCTATGGGACTTCCATCCCTACGCAGTATTGACATTCTGCTCACCAGATGTTCTTTGGCAGGTCGCTGAATTGTGTGTGGCCTTTTTTTCCCAGAACTTCCCAACCCCCTATGCATCTCTTTTTAATAAAGCCCAATCTTCTTTTAAAATTGACAACTATGACTACCAATACCTAAAGATAGCATTCAATGCAGAAAATGGCATTGCAACAAACAACTCATGTCCCACTGATTTCCCTGTAGTACTTTTCCCATGATAGTGTGGGACCCCTGGAACCCCTTCTCAACCCAATACCTGTAGATTAACTGCTCTCTTTGCTTCTGTAAAATGCTTGGCTTTAGAATATCAAACTGAACAGTGATGGTTTCATTTTGTCCTTCCAATAAGCCCCTGGCCACAAGCCTAGAAAAACGAAGAAACAAACCTAAGCCAGTATAGCCAGGAAGTGACTGGCACTTTGTGATAAGCTTAGAAAAACAGAGGTCAGGGCCGGACTTGGGCAATGGTCAGCACATTTCAATAAACTTGAGTAATGCATTCCATTCTCTTGCCCCAGAGATGGAACCCTCCAATGAGGAGACTTATAGCTCTTTTTAACCAATTCTGATATATAACCCGTAGTATCTAATTCACACACAATTATTTTAAAATCTGCTTGGCACGCGCAGGCTTTCTTAAACCAATCCAGAGGTAACACGGTAAATCTACACCTCCCTTTATCCCTAACCTATAATAAGCTCTTACTCGCTCCTTTTGAGGCTCCCAGAATGGATCCACTGTGTTGGTAAGGTCTGGGGGACCAAGCTTAAGCTTCAATAAAGGCTCTTTGTTTTTTTGCATACACTCCGGACTCCGTGGCGGTTCTTGAGGAGCCATTCTCTGGGCATAACAATAGATTTTTTAAAAAATAGACTATTTTTCTTAACTTCTTGAAAATTTCACATGTGCATCCAATGTGAAATTGCACTCACTCATTGCCGGAAGCCTCCGGGGTGCCCTGCTCCAAATTTCATACCCTCCTTATTTTCCCAGGGATAGCATTTCTTTTTTCTTTTTGAGACAGGGTTCTGCATGTTGCCCATGACCATCGTGCCTCCACAATCCCAAGGCAGGGACTGCAGTTGTGCACTTGTTGGGTTTTCATAGCATCAAAAGTAGAAGTCAAAGGATTGGTAAATCTCTGGTTTACCAACAAATGAGCCCATTCCGAATAAACACAATAAATGACACTCATACAATGAGTGTCAAAATACCTTTTGGTAGCTCTGGCTACTACGCCGGAGCCCACCAGCAGAAATTGAACTGTACCTGAAGAGGGGAGAGTAAGGATTGAGAAATATATGTAGAGAGAGAAAGGATAGACTTGGGAGGGCTGTCAGTCAATACTGAGGCCCCAACTTTATTTTGCTCAATGTATTTATACCACTATGCAGAGCATAGGAATTCAGGCAGGAAGTCAAATTAGAGACAATGCTGACATTTGCTCAAAACAACAAGTGTTATCTTGTAAGACCTATATCCTCTCACAAAGGTCATGGAACATTCAGACCTCATCCTTGTGCTAAAAGCATATCTCCTCTTAGATTGTGGGTGTAAACAACAAAATGGCTCTCAGGCAGGAAGGCAGGAAGGAGAGCTCATTAACAACAAAATGGCTCATGACAGTTCCCCATTTTTTACTTTTTAATTACCAAAGGCCCCTAGACTAAGGCACAGAAAGACTGTGCCTGTCTTAGGTTGTTCTGTCCAAAGGACAGGCCTTAACCACTTACCCATCATTGGTACATGAATTCCATTGATTCATGCCCTGTCTTAGGTTGGCCCAACTTGACAGAATCTTACCCGTCTCTGACTACCAGCCTCTGCAATGGGGTCCCCACATATGGTAGGGATTGGAGCCAAACATTATGTACCTCAACTTTGAGGTCCCAGAACAAGCTATTAACCTACCTTGCCAATGGAGGGAGCAAGCATATACCAAATAGTTTGCAAAGACCTAAAGCTGCAATACTTCCTATCCAGGAGGTAAAAGAGGACCATGATGATAAAGAAGCTCTCAGTTTTCCTAGGACATCCTCTGCTGTCTTTGTAGCATCAAACTTAAGTGGCTCAGCATCTTGTAAGTTCAAAATTACCTTATGTAACTGAATTGAATCTAAAGACAAATTCCCTCTGTGCCGCACACCTTACTAATGTCTCTTGACTCTATCCCTTCCATGTTGGCTATTATTGTAAGCTGTAGACGTAATATAAATTTACTGGTGCTCAGCATGACATTCCAAATGAGCTCTAATTTTTGGACCTTGTACTTTATCTCCTAAAAACTTCACTATGTCATATAAAGCATTCAATTTTGTTCCAGTTTTGAATCAATATTTTCTTGTGTTCCTAAATCCATTGTAACACTTCCAGATAAGTCTTTTTCCTAATGAGCAGTTTGCACTTCTTACATTAGCATCATTGCTGCAGGGGTGACAATAGCTATTAGAGTGATTAGGGCTATGATTCCTGCACTGACCAACCCTACAACTCTTTTTGTTCTATTTTCGACATTTCTCATCTCTACCAATACCTGAAGACCCGGTCAGCATAACAAAGTCCTGTGATATTAGCAGGAATCATGACAAAAGAAGGTTGGCGAACGACCATACCTTAAGTATGCAAAGGAAACTTGGAGATATAATTCATCAAATTGCAGTTAGTACAAGCAACATTAAACATAGACTGATTCACAGAAATATGTAAAGACCCAACCAAAAGTACATAAGGCGGATTTACACAGGCAATCACTGGTCCTCTGTGCCAGGAAGTGACCCCCTAAGGCTTGGTCTTCATACAGATACTTGCTGAAAGTCCATGTCTGAACACCAAAGTTCTGCAGCCAATCCTTTTTCTCATTCCTGAATGTTGTTCTGGCTATTGTCTTGATTACTGGACCAGTCAATAATATATCTATTTGTTCCAGACACATTATATTGAAAAAACTTTTCTGCATAGCACTTTTTCCAGGGTATTGTTTTGTTGGTACAGCTATAGTCTATCCAAAATGGGGGAAGCACTTGATGAGGGATGTCTGTCTTGGACTCCACTTCTGGCTGTGGCAGCCAGATGCATATACCACTAATACAGCCTGTCCTAGCATTGCCTCAGAAAGTCCTTTGCTTAACTGTTCCACACCCAACTTGAGAAGAGTTTTTTTTTTGAAAAACACATAGCAAAACTTTTCCTGAACCAGAGTAATTAAACCCTGATGCAGAGTAATTAAACCCCATGCACCCTATTGCTGGTTGATCTAACAGCAGAGTGTCATTCATTACTATCACATTCTCTCTCCCGTCCCATACTGCAGGATGCAGAATTGGTGGATCTGGCACATTAGCCTAATAGAGCTCTCCATGTGTCATCAGGAACTGATTCCACATCAATAGCAACAGCAGCATCACTCTTCCCTCATTCAGTACCCACGAACCGTACCAGCCTTTCTGGAAGCCACCAGGCATCCTCAGCATCCTGTGGAAAAACATAAACATACCCTCTTCCCTGGGCCGTGCCATTTCCCATCAATCCGATTCTTCCATCTTACTTGTGCATAGTTATCCAGTTTCTTGGGATGCCACAACCTATCTGCAGCAGAAAGACCAAGAATATCCACATTTAAAAATTGTAAAATAAAAAGAGCATGATTCAAAGAGTTCTGTGGAGATCTGAGGTATAATTTCCCCTTTTTTATTTTTTATAATTGATTTTTTAAAGCTCCATGGGCATATTCAACAATCCCTTGCCCCTGGGGGTTGTATCCTTTGTATCTGACCAAAATAATTCCTGAACTTGAGTGTTAGTTGCCTTCATGTAAGACACAGTTTCAATCACCTGTAAGGCTCTAGAAATATAATGACTATCAGTATACAAGGTATGCCTATTTTATGTGCAATGGATAACTGAGCACAGAAACATTGGAAAGTTTGACTAGTGCAGCCTGTGCCATTGTCTGCTTTTATGATAGATGGCAGGCCAGCTACAGGAAAACATTTAATGCAGTGTACTATAACATGTTTAGTAGCTTCTTCAGTTTGAGCGGTGGCCATAAGAAATCCTAAATAAGTATCAATGGACACATGAACATATTTTAGCTTCCCAAACTCAGGGATTTGAGTTACATCCATTTGCCATAATTTATTAGGCTTTAATCCCATAGGGATTACTCCATAATGAGGTTCTGAATGATGTTCAGGACAGGAGTGACATTGTTTAATAATTTGTCTAGCAGCCTCCCTGGTAAGGTGAAACTGCTTCCTCAAACTTTGCCCCTTTTGATGATATAAGGCATGAGATTTTTGTGCTAACTCTATTTGGGACAAGCTGACAACATGCATGGCCTTATCTGCCAGATGGTTGCCTAAAGCCCAAGGAAGTCCAGTATGGGCCCTAATATACCCTACAAAACAGGGCTGAGATGGGCATGTAAACTCCTTTGTATCTGACCAAAATAATTCCTGAACTTGAGTGTTAGTTGCCTCCATGTAAGACACAGTTTCAATCACCTGTAAGGCTCTAGCAATATAATGACTATCAGTCTACAAGTTAAAAGGATCAGAGATCATAAACTGAAATACAGCAACTACAGCCCGAAGTTCTACTACTTGAGCTGAGGCCAGAGAAGTTTGAAAAACATAGGATTGCCCTTTTAGCACATAAGTAGCCCTACCATTAGAAGACCATCCATAAATATCACTGAAGCATCCTTAATAGGTTCCTGTTTCATGATTTTTGGAAAAATAAAAGCATGACCATTTGCAAAGTGTAATAACTTGTTTTTTGGATAATGATTATCTATACTGCCAGAATAATGGGCAAAAGCTATGGCCCAGGAATCCACATTTTGAAATAACTAATCAATCTATTGTTTTGGAAATGGAAATCCTATTATAGTAGGTACTTTTCCAAAATATTTTCGAGATTCAGCTTGAGCCATTTGAACTAAACATGCCACAGCCTCGTAATAAGGGGCCAATACTCTAGCAGGCAATACAGATAAATGCAACCATAGTAAAGGCCCTTCCTGCCATGAAACTGCAGTTGGAGTATGAATGGTAGCTAAAATATATGCTGCCCATCTCTGGTTGTAGTCTATATATTGTATTTGCTGATTCTCAATAGCTTGTTCTACCTGAGACAATGCCTTTCTGGCCTGCTCTGTCAAGCCTTTGGCCAATTTAGGATCTGGATCACCTTTTAAAATGTCAAAGAGAGGCTTCAATTCCCTGTAGCAATTTTTAAGTGAGGCCTAGAAACAGGTAACAACAGCATTTGCCATCCCTGACTACTCTTTCCCAATCCCTGATCTAGCAAAAGTCCCTGACTGAACATTTGTTTAGTAACTATGTCACTGGGACTATAAAGTACACTTCCATGTGGCTCATCATGTCTCTCCCCCACAGATTAACAGGCAGTCCTGGAATGATGTATGGTTGAAAATTTCCCTGGTGTCCTTCATTATCTCTCCAAATTAGTATATTGCTACTCTGCTCTGGACACTTACTCTGACCAATTCCTTGTAACTGTGTCATGGAGGACTGTTTTGGCCAATGCGAGAGCCACTGACCACTGAAACGTCAGCTCTAGTATCTGATAGGCCTTGAAATTTTTTCCCATTGATGGACAGTGTTAGCTCAGGCATTTTGGCACCTGTAGCTTGTATACACAATACATATCTGAGGACCCAAACTCTGTATCACCTCTTCTAGGGTCCTTCACTGTATTCTTTATAGTAACTTGAGGGAATAATACTAACCGAGTTAAGTCTTTGACCTTCCTTAATTACTGATATTCCACCAGGAGAATGAATTATGATCCTTTATCTTGCCTTCAAAATCTGCATCAGTTGTTCCTGGGGCTACCATAATCCCTCTCATAGAAGCACTACTTCCTAGCAATAGTCCTGTCATCCCCTTAGGCAAAAGACCATAAATCCCTGTGGGAAGAGCTTGCATTCCCATCTCTAGGTTAATACTGCATAGGTGGAGGAACTGAGGTCCAGTCCTGCACTGCCTGGGGTTGCTCTGAAGAGGTCCTGAATGGATTTCCTTCCTGAGGGACAAAACTCTGTAGCACCCCATAACATTGTTGTCGGGCCTGGGGCTGGCCCCTCCTCCCATTTCCCTGATGAAGGGGATTTCCCATGGCATCTTGCTTAGATCTACATTCATTGGCCCAGTGTTTTCCCCTTTTACATCTGGGACACAAGCCTGGCTCCTTTTAGGAGCACTGGCACTTTGTTTATTAGGACATTGCTTCACTTGATGTCCCGGATGTCCATACCCAAAACAGCTTCCTGGGAACATATTATCAAATTGGAGTTTATATTCTTTACCATAATTATTGAGGAATTTAAGGCAGAGGTTGCTATCTATTTTCTCCAAGAACTGTGAATTGTATTAGTGACTTATTTGTTGGTGTGATAAAATAGAGAATTCCATGAGCTACTTTTTTTTATAGACATGTTACACCTTAAGATGAATAATAACCTTTGTTGAAGTTAGTTTATCCCTTAGTTATTCTTAACAGCACAACGTCCTTACTCTGAAGGCTGTTTTGTTCTTGTTTTTCTTGTCACAGGGTCAGGTGGCCAGCCTGAGCCTGCACAAGTCTTGAAGAACATCCTGAGACACAGGATTGAGTCTGAAGCAAGATGGCCAATCCAGCTCCAGAGTCAACTTCTCAGTGTTATCAATATGATTTACACACACACATACACACACACACACACAAATTTGTTTCTCTTTAACTCAGAGTTTACATGGGACAGAAGAGATGTTGAGTTGAGTAACTACCAGCAGGAATGAAAACACCTGTCCTATTTCTTTTGCTATCACCTCTGCTGAGTAGCAATACACAATAGTACAGCTGATACCAGGTGCTGCTAGGACAGGACACAGCTGTCTGATTGGGAAAAGATGAGTTGTGCTTGCATTATTCAAAACTATGCATGGAAGTTGTAGGTGAGAATTGAACTCACAGCCTTATATATGCTAGGCCAGCATCCTACCAGTGAGCTATTTTTCCCAGCTCAGCAAGCTGTAAACTGAAACAAGGATGAAATCCTATTTAGTGACTGATGTGGAAAGCAAAGCACCCTAGGGCAAGGTGCAGAGCTGGTGGAATTTACATGATCCACCTGTATTTTTAATTATGGAACCAAAACCCAGAGTAATTAACAAAAGCCTGTGACCATGGTCCTTTGATGTTGGAGACTCTACCCTGTGTGATCAGGAGCTGCTGTAGGAGGATGCATTTTTAAAGACAGAGATTCGACCATGCCATGTAAATGCCATATTTCTTCTAAATATTCTTCCTTCCACTCAGCCTGGGGCTTTTACCCAGGCAATAGATGGTGGAAAATCCTTCTCTCTCTGATACCTAGCACCTTCCTCCTTCCATTCCTCTTCTTCTTCGGGATCTAATGGCTCACTCTTGAATAGTTGCTTGATTTCAGGCTCCACAAAAGCTGGCTCCTTAAGCAGAGTGGCCTGAGGCTCGATCCCATTTCCATTTGCTTTTTTTTTTTAGCTTGAACCTTTTCTAGCTCATGTCTAGGATCTAAACTATCTTTTAATTAAAGCCCACAAACTAAAGCAATCCATCAGGACCTAGCTTGGTCCAAGAACATACTAATCCTGAAGTTTTTCTCCTACTCTCAAGAACATACTAATCCTGAAGTTTTTTCTCCTACTACCTTCCATATTTTTTTTCACGATCCCTTCTTCAGGGAACCAAGGACAGACTTTTTATATGAAGTCCAAGAAATTACAGAGCTGTTGATGTCCTACCCCAACCCCTCAAACATGAAGTTCTACTACTTGGACAGAAATGTCTGAGGAGGAGAGATGCCATTTACCTGGTCCTCCCCCTGAGGAACCCAGATGCAACTAAGACTAGAAAGATGAATATATTTAATAGAGTAATAATAAAGAAAACCATTGCATGCTAGGACATAGAAAGCCACCCTGTTCTACATATATTATACTGAGTATTCATTCTGCCAATAACACATATCATGGAAATAACTCTTGTAACTGGAAGCTAGGAATCCTTTAGGAAAAATGCAATATTCTAAGAATGCTTTTTCCCCATAAACAAAACCTGGATATCTTGTTCTGAAATCTTCCTACATGAATAACATAGATGTTAAGAAAATTTCTTCTCCCTACCAAAAATTGGAGCTTATAAAAAAGGATTATTTACTCTGAATCTAGTCATTTCTTTGCAAAAGAAGTCTGAGAAGTAACATCACTGGATCCAAAAATTGCCATCAGTAGACATCTAATGAACACACTTCTAATGCCAATGCTAGGAAACCTCTTATCCTTATCCTTCCATTAGGTCACCACATTAGATAAGAAAGAAACAATTAAGAAAAAGAAGAAAATGAGAGAAGAAAGAGCAAAAGAAGGTAGCGTGATCACAGGTGAGAGAAAGAAACGAAGAGAAGGCAGGCGACTTGCTTGTATTACTCCCGAAGTTACTCACCACATCCCTTTTCCTTTTACTTGAGCTCAATCATCCTGCGGTGTCCTTCACTGTATCCCTGGTCTTCAAGGTCCCTTGTTCAGGCACCACTTGCACCAGCCGGCAGGCAGAAATCTAACTGTACCTGAAGGGGAGAGTAAGGATTGAGAAATATATGTAGAGAGAGAAAGGATAGACTTGGGAGGGCTGTCAGTCAATACTGAGGCCCCAACTTTATTTTGCTCAATGTATTTATACCACTATGTAGAGCATAGGAATTCAGGCAGGAAGTCAAATTAGAGACAATATTGACATTTGCACAAAACAACAACTGTTATCTTGTAAGACCTACATCCTCTCCCAAAGGTCATGGAACATTCAGACCTCATCCTTTTGCTAAAAGCATATCTCCTCTTAGATTTTGGGTGTAAACTACAAAATGGCTCTCAGGCAGGAAGGCAGGAAGGAGAGCTCGTAAACAACAAAATGGTTCCTGGCAGGAAAGAGAGCTCATAAACAACAAAATGGCTCTCGACACTACTAGAATAACATTTTAATATCAATTTAAGTAAACCATCAAGTATCATTTGAAAATCTAACTGCTGGTACTTCCTTCAATTTCTAGAGCCAAACTGTTTCTCAAATAGAACAATTCATCCAGCAAATATACTTATGATATACCTATTATATATCTGTTTTAAACATGTTGCCTTGGGAAAGGTGTGGTGAATCCTAATGTAGAGGCACTAAAAAGAGCTTTATAGTCTGTTTGTTTCCTTGTTTATATACCCACAGTCCTCTGGGGGACAGACAGCAAACCAAGCAGAGCCAGTAGGGAAGCATAGGGGTGTGGTTACAGACAGACCGGGATTTTGCACAGGGGCTTCAGTTAAGTTTTGAGAAAGAAAAGATAAAGAAATACAGCAGGTTTAGAACTGGCTAATTGGAGTTATTTAGAAGACGTTGGGGCAGAGGAGCTATCTCTTCTTGTCTGGGTCCTGTCCCTTAGGTGGTTAGCAGGGTGTTATGAGAACCCAGTAAGACAGATGGAAGGTGTATGTTTAATCAGCTGCTAAAGAAGTGGAAATTACTAGTCTGTATTCAGTGATTGCAAATTTGATTAAGACATCAGTTAAAAAACCTGTATTATAATTGGGCACTTTATAAGCTGTGAGAACTCCTGCCGTTCCCTCCATTCAGACTGCAAAGGTATAAACAGTTTCTCACTTCTTTCAGTGCGGCACTCTGAGTTCAAAGAATCACTGTCCTTCACTTGCATTCAAATATTTTATTTATTTTTATTTTGTGCTTGATGCCTGCAGAGGCCAGAAGACAGAATCCGATCCTCAGGAACTGGAGTTGAGGATGGATGTCAGCTGAAATGTGAGTGCTGGGAACCAAACCAGGGCCCTCTGGAAGAGCAGTCAGTGCTCTTAACAACTGAGCCTTCTCTCCAAACCATTATAATTTTTAGCTGGTCTCTACTGACAACATTTGCCCAGCATCTCATCCCCTCCCAACATAGCTACCCAAATAACTCTCATAAAATATAAATTCACTTAATTCTTTAGTTAATAATAATCAATGGCATCTAAGGTATCTCTGGGTAGTGTGTGGTCATTGCTGTATCTTACTAAGTCCTCCTGAGGTCTCCCTGGGTAGTGTGTGGGCATTGCTGTATCTTACTAAGTCCTTCTGTGGCCTCTCTGGGTAGTGTGTGGTCATTTCTGTATCTTCCTAGACTTTCTGTTTACTGCCTTGTACTGTACGTAAAACACAATTTTCACCTCCAAGGGGATAGGACATTAGCTAATTCTGAAGCCAAATATGAGTGACCAGATCTAAGTCTCCCCAAATTCCATATTCCACTGAGTTAGCAATTTCATGAAGGTTTTATAGAAACAGAATGTTTTCAAATAGATTAATGAAATAAAATAAATAAAAATGAATCAAATAAATAGACAGTTACAAATCCAATGTTGACAAATCAGGTAAGCCATCACAGCAGAGCTGTACTTCCTGACCTCAGATGCTCTTGGATAGCATTCTTAGCCTTTGGTAGGTGTGCTCAATCCTTGTGTCTAACAGATAAATTTTGTAGAATGTATTAACAAAGTCAGTTATTCACAAGGTTAGAGCAGACACAGAGAGGGGCTAGTAGATAGGGGACCTATCTTGAGGAGACAGCTCAAGATAGCCTTAATTGGACCCCAGGGCTGCAGAATTCCAACCTCAGTCACTGGAGTTTGGGTCATTTAAGTAGCCTTGTAGGAGATTCAGTGTGAGGTGTGACTTCTCCCAGGGAAATGTCCTTCACAGTGCCCTCACTGATTTTCTGATCTCACTTGTTATTTCTTTCCTCTGAATTCACGCCACGTTGGGAGAAGCGTCCATGCTCCTCTCTGAGGAGTTTTGCAGTTGCTGTTCTCCCGCTGCCCTGCTAGTCTCTGGAGATCTGCATGCTGAGTCTATTTCCATTATTGGCCTGGAGAGTTTAATAAGTGTCCCCAAATGTTCTTCAGTGTGGGTTCATCCACTGGAGCCTGATTACCTTACCAAGGGTCCAATCTTTGAACAAGACTCTCTTTCCCACCCAGCAGCCATCAATTTGCCAAATTTTTCTTAGGTTGGGTTGGAACTGCTTACCAGCTTCCCTGTGTCCATGCTGGGATTTTGTCTGGTTTGAGTGTACATGAAGCATGCTGCTTCCTCAAGAAATCTTAATCCACCGTTCTGAAGTATTCCTGTCTGCTTCCTCTATTTACTCTCCATGGCACATTCCACTGAACATAACAGATGAGGACAAATTGAGAGTATGAAATTGGCATTCCTGAGTTGCAACCAGGAACCACTGAAATCATTCAATTGAAAACAATGAAGGATAAAAGCCAGAGGAGCAGTCAGGAATGCTTGACTGGATGAATATGAGAGAATAGGTCATGACAGACTGCAGATTTCTGGTTTAGATTTGACATGTGACACCACCATTTTCACATATGCAGATGGGAAGCAAGATGGTTAGGGAAGGAGCTGTTTAATAAGCTCTGAAGAGGCAGCCCTGAGTTCTTAAGTGCTGCTGGAACATTTTGAGGATCAGTTCCGAGTTAAATATATTGATCAGGAACTTGCTAGGGGAAAAGCAAGAAATAGACAAAAAAAAAAAAAAGAAAAAAGAAAGAAAGAAACTCCAACAGTTTAAAAAAAAACAAAAAAACACCCCAAACCACTAGACTGTATTTACAGAATAGGGAAACACAGCTAACTAGCTGAAGCATGAGACAAGGACAGTCAGGGCTAGAGGAGAAGAGGAGGGTACGGAGCAGAGGGGAGAGGGAAGAGGAGAAGGAGGGTGCTAAATTAACGAAGCTTTAGGATAAAAGCAATGGAATAAAATCAAGAGAAAATACCAGAAGGAACATTGGAATATTCAAATAGGAAAAATCAGCAGAATTCAGAAAGGGGAGAAATCAACAATTTCAAATGACTAATGGGGATAGATAATTGAGGTTAAAGCATTAATTGCCATGGGATTGGGTCATTAAGTACATAGAGTATTCCTGGTGATGTCTACTTTAAACCCTAGAATCATGCAGGAAAAAAATCTATTATCTTATGTACACACACACACACACACACACACACACACTGCACACACGCACACCATCAAAAGTAGAAAACCTTTCAAATAATGGAAATGAATAATGATACGTTTTCCTCTCAGTTTTCTGATGGAAAGTGAAATATTTTGTTGCAGTTTATTGGAAGACTAAATAAGATGTGCTCTGGCCATTCCTATTTGCTTCTCAGAGCACCTGATAAGGTAATTGAGGTTAACTAGCATTGAATCTTCTGTAACTTTTCCTGGTAGGGTTTCCATATTTGTCAAAGTGGATAAAGTAATGCCTCTTGGTTTTGTCATGCCCAGAGAATGGCTCCTCAAGAACCACCATGGAGTCCGGAGTGTATGAAAAAAACAAAGAGCTTTTATTCAAACTTAAGCTTCGTCCCCCAGACCTCACCAACACAGTGAATCTGTTCTGGGAGCCCTGAGCAGAGAGGTTAGGAGTCTTTTATAAGTTTGAGATAAAGGAAGGTGGGGAATAACAGTGTTACATTTCTGTTATAGAAAATATGCACGCCAAGTATTTTTTAAATTAATTGGTTGTAATGAACTATATGCCAAAATTGGTCAATAGAGGTTTGGAGGTTTCTTATTGGTGGGTGCTGCCTTCAGGGCAAAGGAATGTGTTGATTATTATTCAAACTTTTTGCTAGTTTTTGTTTTAGCCTTATTTAATCTTGTGGCCTTTGACTGCTTAGAAGGAACAAAGAACAAGATGGAGTTATATTTATCCATTTTCTGACGTCCTATAGCCAAGCATTTCTTTACAGAAGCGAAGAGAGCAGTTATTGGGTTGAAAAGGGGTTCCAGGGGTCCCACAGTTTTGAAAAAGAGAGTGGTTTAATCTAACAATAATTAATTGTGAAAAAATTAAGGTCTTAAGAAAGTGAAGATTTTCTTCAAATTTGACGTCATAAAGTCAAACCTTTTGATAACTTGTTCACAACATGAATTTGCCAAAAGAAAGCCACCAAAACTGGACCCAGTAGTACACACCTTTAATCTCAATACTGGGGAAGCTGAGGAAGGTGGTCTCAAGTTTGAGGCCACACCATATTACAAGATCTACCTAGAAAGAAACGAGAAGAGAAAAAGGAAAATAGAGCCTCCAACTTAGGACATAGGACAACAGATCATTATTGATGCATTAATACCTCAACCAGGTTCATGTCAATTTGAGAAAAGATGCTAGTGTTTTATTTTGCAAATGTACTGCTTCATATTCTATAATCACAACTTAACAACAATTCTTATGATGCTAAAGTTACAGAGGACAAGATAGAAAATAAATCTATCATCATAAAGAATACAAAAGCGTCTTCTTCTGTATTTTTATTGTCTAAATAGAAACAAATAGCTGCAGAAAAATGAAGAATAGGATGAAGAAACTTACGGTCTAAAATTAAAGCTCTAGATATTCAAACACATTTAAGTATGCTAGGACCACCAGAACCACACTAGTGATCCTTTTAAGTAACACATATTTCCAGTTACTTTAAATCTTGTACAAAAACAACTGTGCATCATTTTATATCAGTTAGCCATATTCTCCATTTTGAAGAGTTGAATTTTTGTGAATTTACTTTTAAAGTGTCATGTAAAGCAGCTCTCCAGTCAGTCACTGAAAACATTCAAGAAGTTAGATGTGATAAGTGTGGAACTAGGTTGAATTATTATCCCAGATGTTTAGAGCCCTAAGTTTACCTCTGCTCTGAGTCACACCCATCTTTTCTTTACTACTGGCTGCCCCCTGACTGCTCTGCAGCCTACAGGCCCAGCAGCAAATGTAAACCTGTCAGCAGCTACCACCCCTAGCCAGATCCAGACCTGTATCTGCGCTGGTCTATCCAAAGATTCAGACATGTTTTATCAAAAAGTAATGTGAGATAACAAAGAAAGATAATCACTAGAAATATGAACACAGATTTGAGTAGCCACTCCCCCAAATACATATGCAAAGAGCCATTTGAAAAAGTCAAGCTCATTATTTATCAGTAAAATGCAAGCACAATCACAAGATACAATGTAGCGTTTGTTGACAGAGTCCTGATCGGAGGAGGGCTGCGGATTGAATGAAACACATAAAACAGAGACACAGACACACACCCTAGGGAGGAGGAAAGAAGAATGACTGACTGACTTTATTGAGAGGCATCAAGCCTTATATACCCTGAGGGCGGGACTTTGCAGGAGGTTAAAAGTTCAGGTTCTCAGGAGACATCCAGCCACATGACACACATCTGATGTAAACTGAGGGCTAGCTTAAAGGTCAAGTTGTTTACTTCAGCTTTGCAATTGACAAGATCTGGCTAGCTCTTGGCCAAGAGACTAGAACTAAGAGAGAAGGGAATGCCGGGGGGCCAGACCCTACTATTTGTTATTTCTGGATGGCACTCAAAGTGATTTATATATAAACTAAGTCAATCTCCATAATAGCATATTATTATTTTGTTAATAATTTCCTTAATACAGAGAACAGGAAACCAGGGAAGGAAAAGAATAAGAACTCACCAAGACACGACAGCGCTAACAGAAGGAAACTCAGCAAGACAAGGCTAAGAAGTCATGATAGGAGGGCAGAACTGGGATTCAGCTCCAGGCAGTGAAGCTGCCTTTCAAAATAGACAATGCTTCATAAAAACAAACATAGCTTGAGTGTGATGCTCACAAGAAAAAAATAAGGCTGAAGGAAGAGAAAATATTCTTAAAATGTTTTTTTTATTGAGTTCTTGTACATTTCATACAACAGTTCTTAACCAAATTTAGACCCCCCAATCTACACCTCTTCCTTCTCCCCTGGACCTTATTATTCCCCCATACATGTTAAGTTCAATCCAGTCCAGCATTTGTACTTAGATATCCTTCGGTGCAAATTCATCCACTGCAGTCTAGTCAGCCCCTCTAGAGATCTCCCTCAGCCAGCAGTACTCAGTCTCCAGTGGTTCCCAGACTAGGGCCGGCCCATTTCCCTTGCTCCACTCTGGGCCCTTGTCTGATTGAGGTGGCCTGGATCCTGTGCTCTATGCCACCATTGTCACCAGTTCACATGAGCAAGCTTCCAGTGGCCTCAAAACCTCTGCTTCCCTATGTTCATGAACCAACACTGGCTCTTACAGTCTTTCCACCCTCTCTTCCACAACAGGCCCTGAGTCATGGATGAGTGAGTTTGAGTGAATTTTAATACAGGAGTCCTATCAAGAGACACACACTCTGCAGTCTCTTTATTCTTTAAAACTTGTGGCCTTCTGTCTGCCCCATACTCTGACGTATAAGGAAGCTTTACTGGTAAGAGTTGAGGAATGCACTCCCTGAACATATTCATTTTCTCCTCTCCTCTTCTCTCTCTCTCTCTCTCTCTCTCTCTCTCTCTCTCTCTCTTCTTTCAGGGACTGGCAACCAAAATGCTAAAGGGTATATGAAAAAGTCATGTGGAGACAAACTACTTTGTGAACAATAAATATAAATTTGAAAAAAAAAATCAAGAAGGAAAATGTCCTGCATGCTCAGATAATGCTGCTCCTTTTTAAAAGCACTCTGTTGTAAAACAAACATCCTAGTGCTAGGTGAGGGAACCTGCTTTATGAGTTCTTAATCATGGAGAACCCAGAGCCGCCCCCCCCACACCAATAATACAGGTCATTCCTCTTGTTTGCCCAGCAGAACTAGTTCATAAGACCCTCACTGCCAAAGACACCACACATCTCAGTTTGCACAGAGAGCAGAGAAGCTGGAACTGAACTGGAAGCTTTCTTCTTGCTTGCTAGCTTTCATAATCCCAGGTGCAATGCAGACTGCCAGGGAAGAAAAGGCATCAATTGTTTTGCCCTAAAAATTATAGCATCAACCTGCCAGGCCAGATGTGTCCACTGAAGAAATACTGGCACTATTGTTATGGGGCATCCAGTTATTCTTTGATTGGATTTGAGGGCTCTCTCCACAGGAGAGAATTCATGTCTGGCCCTGTAAAACTTGTAAAAATCCCCTGGCTGGGGAAGTTTTGGACTCAGTGAGGGAATTTAATGCTGTTCTTTAGCCAAATCGATATGGTGCCAAACTGCCTTCTAAATATCTATGTTTATGTCCATAGACAAATGTTTTGCTCAGCTTTGTTCAGAGAAGTGTCTCTTTGGAATGAAAGTGAGTGAATATAGAGACTCCTGATTGGTCAAGGTGAGGAGAGTAAGGAGAGTTGAGTCTGAGCTCTAAGCAGGACATTTAAACCACCCCAGCTAAGGCTCAGGGAACATCATGGAAGAATGGATGGAAAGAATGTAAGAGCAAGAACATGAAGACAGGCTGTGAAATGGCAACCTCTGGGCATGCCAAAGCCATTGCAATCTCCCATAGCTGAAGAGCTGCCTGCACTGGGCTTGCACAGGACTAGGCCTGTCAGCAGCCCGTCATGGAAAGAGGAGACACCTGTGGGGCCTTAGCTATCCCTGGCCAATTATTGGCTACTGATAGGTTCTGGGGGAAAGGGTCGTCACTGTCTTCATTTGTGGCCCACACCAGGATCAAGTGTTCCAAACCCATGGTCACACAGATGGCCTGGTTAAACTAAATAGATAGGAGATATTGTAATCAGAAAGCACTGCATAAGTGTGTATGAAACTTTACACTCACTTGAAAAATGTAGATTACTTAGCTATTAAGGAAAAGATAACTTGACATGATTTCTTTGAAGAGTGGGCTGGGAATGTAGTTTAGGTATCCAGTGTTAACCTAAGCCCTGGTTTAATACCCAAAACCACAACAAATAAATGAATATGTTTATTCATTTATTTATTAATTCATCCATATCAGGATGAAAGACTACATTAAAAACTAAATACATATTAAGCAGAATGGGCATATGATTTTCTTAACATTTGATTCTTCACATTTAGGTGTTGACAAATGACCTAATCACTGGGTGCAATTCCAAAACCTTCAAATTCAGAATGTTGTTAGAAACAGTAAGAATAACTCTCTACATAATCCTAACTTCATGCCAGCTGCTAACTATATTTATATATTAAGTGACCTTTTCTACGGTTCCATACGGTAAGTGCTGATACTTCTTTAAATATCAGTTTTTGGGGATCATATAACTGGCAGATAATAGAGTCAGGATTTGAGTGCAAATGGAAAGCCCCGCCCCCCCAAATTTTCATTTTTGAGTGCTATTAATAAATAGACAGTTATCATACATATAAAAGATGGAAGAAAGAATGCTTTAAGAATCCTGAGACATTCTGAGACAAATCTAGAATGGTTAATACCTCTGTATACAAACCCTGAAAGACACAGAATGCACACAGGGAGTTTGTACACATTTAGAAGGTATGTGCTGAAAATATGAAAAGCAAGAGACTTCCTAAAAGGCACTATCAATTGTGTATCCACATCAAAAAGATAAGGAGCAAAAATTAATAGTTCTTGGGGGCACAACGACTGTAAGAGCCAGGGTGCTGAAGGCTCACAAGGAAACAGTTTTCTAGGCTTCTGGGAACTTGCTCATATTACAACAATGGTGACAGCAGGCACAAGACCCATGCAAGCTAAACCTAGACAAAAACCCTGCATAGAAGTCGGGAAATGGGTGAGGAGCCCCAAACTTAGCTGAGGAACTATTGGCAGCTGATCACTGCTGGGTGAGGGAGAGCTGATCTTCTTTAAGGGATGCCAGACAGGTTGACCAGATTCCAGAAAATGAACTCACAACAACCAACATCTGGGGACACAAACTTGACTTGACAGACCTTAACATATACAACATAATGCATGAGATCTGGCAGGGGAGGGAGTGAGGATACAGATAGGAGAAGAAGTCTAAATATGATTAAGATGTATGAAATGCACAAAATTTCAGTAAAAATAGAAAAAAAGGAGTTATGACTCCTTGACCTAAGGAGATGAGTCATTGGTTAGGATCATTGACTGTTCTTATACAGAACTCGGACTGAGCTCTCAGCACTCACATGGCCAACAACAAAGGTTCATAACTCCAGTTCCAGGGTATCCATTGCCTTCTTCTGGCCTCTGAGGACATCACACAACATCAGTGCAACTAAATACATGTAGGCAAAACACTCATACACAGAAAATACAAATTTTAAGAAAAAGGAATAAACAAGTCTCAATAGAGATCTAGGGTCATAATAAATTCAGTGTGACTCTTGCTCCTAAAGAAGCTGGTATTTTATATGTTAACACATTTCTTATGAATGCTTTTCCTGCCAACAACTCAAACTAGAAAACTTAAGATATAACCACCGACTGACGAGATCAACAAAGGGGAAGCCCTTAGACTTCATTAGAATAAAAACATTTAATAAAAATTATTTGAATTATCTTTTCAAGGTATAAATAGCCTTGTAAAATTATGAGAACTGTAAATAAATGAAGAATTGCCAGAGCCCGCTGGCAGAAATCGGACTGTACCTGAAGCGGGGAGTGAGGATGAGAAAATGTAGAAATAGAGAGAGAGAGACAGAAAAAATAGGACAGACTCAGGAAAGCTGTCAGTCACACTGAAGCAGCTTGCCTTTATTAAGCCCCCCCCCCCATTTATACTGTGAAGTGAGCAAAACAATATTAACACAGGCAAAATAATTTAAGACGTGATTGGCTTCCTTTAAAGATCTTCAGGTGACCTCAGTGTTAGGTACAAAATAAACTTCTCCTCAGGTGTGAATCATTTGCATAATGAAAACTCCTGCTTCCAATCAGCACTTCTGTGTATGAGATTGACTTCTGCCTAACCCAAAACTAGGGCATAGTTCAAGGCAGGCAAACGGCTCCCGACAAGAATGAAAAAATCTGCTTCTTAATTAAGGATACTTCCTCTAAAATATAAATAAGTTTACCTGAAAGCAAATTTTCTACATTTATTAATTTGTTTCATGTGTGTGCGCATACTTTCAAACGACAGCTTTCAGGAGTTGTTTCTTTCCTTCCACTAGGTAGGTTCCAGGGATTGAACTCATGACTGCAGGCTTGGCAGCAAACACCTTTACCTGTTGAGCCATCTCTCTTGCCCACTGGAGTGAATATCAGAGTAGCATCAAGTCTTTGATATGTAAGGAAAGAAACAACTCCTGAAAGCTGTCGTTTGCACTTACATACAGGCAGGCAAAACACTCATACACAAAATAAAAATAAATAAATAAAATTTAAATGTGCATCAACTATTTTTTTAACTTAAAATTTTTTGAAATTTGATGTCCAGAGTCAATTACACATTTAGTTAGTCCTTCACATGAATGAAAGCTGTTGTTTTTATATACATCAGGGTTGTCTTCTTGAACAACAGTTTATCTTCCACCCCCACCCCACACCCCCAACCAAATTCCACTCAAGGGAGCTCTTAACACTCCTCTTCCCCTGGGCGACCCTGCCCCGAACTCACGTATCCAGATGCTCCTTCCATTTATCATTAGTCTTTGTAGCTAGACTCTAGTCCACTGGCTGACATGATTCCTGAGACACAGCTCACTCCAAAACAGCTTGGTAACAAATGATTGGAAATTGCATTTGGCAACCGTGCTCTGAGCTGGGTGTCATCCTGTGCGTCCAGACTGCTGCTGGTGGTGATGAAAACTTCAGTCATGTACCCACCTCCCCTCGCCCCCTCCCTTTCAACCCTCTCCCCTCCCCTGCAGCTCTCTTGGTCGCCTCCCCTTCAACCCTTTCGCCCACCGATCCCTCCACCACGGATTTTTCCCCCTTAGCCTTCTCAATCCACTATTTAGACCCTTTGCCTGACAGACCCTTTGCTTGTCCTGCCTTGTGCTCGATGTCATCTGTTCTACCTTCCTCTGCATCAGCTTCATTTTAACTTTTCACTTTCATTTCTCTTCACTTCCTCATTTTCTCACATGTGACTGTGAGCATGGCTTTCACATCTTCTGACAGGAATCGTTCCCATCCCCAGAGGTAGCTGTTGTAAAAAAAAAAAAAAAAAAAAAAAAGGCTAGGGTCCAATAGTCCATTATAAGTTTTTTGTTCACTTTTGAGATTGTTTACATATACTTAGATCCCATCCCCATCGGCACCTCCTCTCACTGCCCTTACATGATTCAATGTACTATATTATACATATAAGACCTTTAGAGTCGACTTTGTGTCCCCAAATGTTGTTCAGTCTGGATTCACCCACTGGAACCTGGTTTACCTACCAGCAGTCCTATCCTTGAAAGAGACTGTCTCCCTCCCAGCAACCTTTGCTTGCCAAAAGTTCTTTAGATTGGGTTGAGGTTTCTTACCCACTTGCTCATGTCTATGCTGGATTTCTGTCTGGTTTGAGTTGCGTGAGACTCGTGCCTGCTGTCACCACTGATGTGAGTTCATATGAGTAATTCACAAGGTGTCTAGAAAACTCTATTTCCTTGTACTTGAGTTTTGAAAGTATTGGAGAATAATGAATAGTAAATACATTCTTTTCTTAGTAAAGGAAGCAATTGTTCTCTTGGAGGAGAAAAAACTTTCATCCATCCAGAAACATAGGAACAAATATTTATCAGTTCTCACATTTGATAAATGTCACACTGTCAGGAAGAGTCTGTAACACCAACTAATTTCAGTCAATTCAGGTATCAGTATACAAGACTGTTGTGTTGATTCCTGCAAGGTCCCTTTCCCAAGCAAAGGAAGCCAAAGTAGAGGGAAGGTAGCTCGAACCACTGTAGGAGGACACAGGCCTAGTCTTGTTTGGTGAGGAATCTCCTCAGCCTCATTAGCAGGTCCCTCCCGAGGGCCTCCCTGACCCTGTGGGCATTTCCCTCAGTCTCATTGGGGGTCCTCCCAACCCTGTGGGGCACTCCTTAACTGTGGGCTCCTTTTGTCTCTCTGTATTCAGCCCTCACCAGACATTATGTTTATATCTGCAAAACTTTATTTTCCCTGAGGTACCCTGCTGTCTGTGTGACCCACATTCCCTCTATAGGCCCAATTATTGTTTATATAAGGGCTTTGGATGCAAAGGCACATTGGTTTTGAGTGAATCATGGATATTGTAATTTCCCCATGAGCCCTATTATTGGAACTGTGTGAATTTTCAGAAAGCAAGCTTTTCTTTTTTGCCTGTCCCATATGACAACAGAAATGCTTATATACCAAGAGTTATCCTCTAACAAAAAATAAGCTAATAGTTTTAGTAGCAAGGTCTTTATATAGCAATATTCAATGTCAAGGTTATTATATAACAATATTCAATAAAATAAAATTATATCTTTTCAAAATATGAAAGATACAATCATCTGAGGTGTCAATTTCTCATCAATAATTTTCTTCATTTAATGATCAAGGCACATCTGTAAATTGAGTGTATAACAAAAATAGACAGTACTGTGAAAACACTGATATTTTAAAATTCAGTCTGCAACCAGGACTATTATTCAGTCAACACATAAATTCACAAAGCCAGGGTTAGGGATTTTACAAATTCTAGCTACTTTAAGCATGGTTTAAATAAGGCTGTGGAGTAGAGAAGTAGTTACTCTGTACTTTCAATAATCTAGCTAGTTCTCTATGCAGCTGTATGAGGTTTATGAGTATGTTTTTGTCGGTGTTAAATATAGAACTGGAACTCTTAAAAGTCAGCCTGCTTGCCGACAGAATTCTACTTGAATCTCACCTTTTTATACAATTCCATAATAATTCTGAGAAGCATGGTCCTCTGCACTATAATTTTCTTTAAGCTTCGACATATAACCGATTTAGAGACACATCTACATTACACACTAATTATATAATAATTATTCATTTATTTTTATTCATTTGATTCCTCAGTTGAGTTTGACAACTAAGAATGAAAGACTAATCCCAAAGAGTAAAAGGGACCTGATAAAATTTAAGGCTATTAAATCCCATGATAAAAGCCCTTAAAAATATATGTATATGGTATATATGGAGCAAAACAAATCATTTGATGAGAAATACTGTCATAGAATCATAACCCTGAGTCAGTGTTTTCACAGTAAATGAAATCGGAGCTGAATTTCACTTCAAAATGTTTCAGGAAAAAGGAACTGAGGACGAAGGTAGATGGTGCAGCCCGGCTGGAGGAATGCTGGTAGCCACAGCAGCTGAGCATGAATTACGTGTGTGGTATATATACTACTTCTCTACTTTTCTGTATTTTTGCAATTATTTATAATACAAGTTATTGCTAAATATCACGATAAATCAAATTCTCTTTATGATAAGCAGAACCAATATTATTTCAGATTCTTGAAAAGATTTTGTTACTAAAATACAGTTCTTGTATCATAGTGAATGACCTCTAGCAGAAAGTTCCACTTAATTCACATTTGCACTGACCTTATTTTCAAAACCAATCAGCTTCCATCTCACACTGAAATGTAACAAGTACAAGAAGTGAAGAGCAAAACTAAGAAAGTAAAACCTCGGCGTACCCGCAAACCTTGTCCACCCAGTCATCCATGAACTTGCTCCTGAATGTCATTTAATTTTCATGCTACTGAGCAAGATCACAGGAGAAATGACACTGAAAGGCCAAAGCACCAGGAAGACTGTCACAACTGTATTAAAGCAAAATAGCCTCTAGGACTTAGGTTCTTGTTCAATTTTAAAGCTTAATGTCACAGACCACCCAGTATACCAATGCTTTTGCAAATCCAGGATTTATGTTGCCCCTAAGTAGAAATGGATTTGCAAATTTGGTGGCTTTTAACTTAAAATAAGGCAAAAAGAACAAGAGCCAGGAAAATTGTAAATCAAATATGACTAATCCCGCAGACTGGCATGATCCAGACTCACCTTGTTGTTCTGTTTGCGGTGTTCTCCACAGGTGTTGAAGCCGCTCAGTTATAGTCATGTTTCCCCAGGCTCTGTAGAAATCATGGTCCTTCAATGGTCATTCAAAATGGTAAGTTGGCCTTCCCCAGGAGAAAGATGAACAAATGACTCAAAAGCAGACACAGAAACTGAAGATAACTAGATATTCAGTCCTCCATCATCAACTTTTCCTACACATGTAAGCAGAGTGAAAATGTACCAAAGAGAAAGCTCTGTCTAAACCTAGTGTGGTCATTTTCCTAAGATAATTCCAAACAGCCCGAAGTGTCAACCACGCCTGTAAAACACTTGAACTGTATTAAATTAGGGTAGAGGGCAAAGTCAAGTAACTGCCAAAGTCTTAGAAGAGTTCCCCGGGCTGGCAGCAGCACATTCTCCTCATATAGGCAGGGGCCCAGAGGCTTACATGGAAGGATGGCTCATAGACCACCTTAGGGCTGAGCAGCACTCAGCAGCCGTGAAGGAAAAGTAACATAAAAGCATTTTAACGTGTATGTGCTTTCAACTTCATCTTCTTGTAACTAATTTCCTTAATACTTTATCACATGAAGTGGAAGTTGTTCTGAAAAACTAAGTGAAGTTATTAAAATAAGATGCCCATTTCTCTCTACTATACAAGTTTAATTGTTAAAGTAGAGAGAGGGATTTACCTCTGGGTAGACATGCCCTTGTTATCTCCTTTAATAGTTAATCCATTTGGACAGGGCAAGAACCTGTTTAAGCGTGCACCCCTAAAAAGGGAGGTTCACCTCAAGATGATGTAATTTCCCTGTCCAGAATTCCCAATCCCTAATGCAGACTGAGTTTCCATGAGATTGGGCTGAGACTGACACAGAGAGGCAACTATTCCTTTGTCTGCTCTTCTGTCTTTTCATTAAGGTGCTGGCCAGAACCTATGTATTGTGCTTTCTTCTCCTAGGGCTCCCCTCTCAGACATGTGCCTGCCTTCCTGCAGTTAATCTCTGGCCTGACTTATCTTCTCCATTCTCCTTCTCTGAGTTTCTGTGAGATTTACAGTTTGCCTGCCCAGAGTTTTTATTTTAAACTCTAATAAATTGTACTTAAGTTTCCGTTTGAGTTCATTCATATTTTATAAAATTTTATTTATTTATTTATTCGTTTACTTGTTTTATTCTGTATGGATTGATGCTTTGCCCTCATGTGTGCACATACTCCTGTGAATGCAATGCCCAGAGAGGCCAGAAGAGGGTCTTGAATCCCCGGGAATGAAGTAATGGCAGGTTCTTAGAGGTCACCTGGGTTCTAGTAGACAAAGCCCACATCTTCCACAGCAGCAACTGAGTCATCTCTTCAACCCCCACTTTTAATTCTTTTTAAGAGTCTAAGAACCTCAAGATACCCTGATTTCTTGGGTTGTGGTGACTCTGCCAGGGTGCCCTAAGATTTCTGGCAATATGTCTTTCTTGCCTTTTAATTCTTTAAGTGGGAGCAAAACAAAACAAAAAAACTCTGTTCCTGCACCTTTAGCTAGAACGGAAAAGAGGAGAAGTGACATAAAGGGGATCTGAGAATCAGCAACTCGCAAACAGAGTCATGCAAATGATAAATATGAAAGGGATAGATCCAATCGGAGCTAAGCAAAGCACGTGATAAGCAGTGGTGACGGCGGTACTTGAAAACTGCCCCGTGCAAAGCTAACAAAATAAAAGCGTTGAAGAGGGCACGTTTCAAATGCGCCATCAGAAGCAGCTATTAAATTTTCAGGAACTTTGTGAACCAGGTGGTGAACATATTAATAATTAAAATTAAATTGCCTGAACGTATAGTAAAAGCAATCTTATAAGAAATGCAGAAAGGAGCTGGCTACACAAAGGGCGGCGGCGATGGCCAGGGTTTCAGGGTTGGGGGGACTGCCTCGGGGAGCTATTGGAGGACAGGCTGTGTAATCACCTAGTCACCTTGGAAATCTGCCTGCTGCCCCAGGACAAGCTTGGCTTCCTGCTGCCAGTGTTGAGGGTTCTGGTTACTGACACCGAGACCCTCCCCGGTGGGTTGCGAGCTCAGTCATGCTGCAGGCAACCCACTCTGCCTGCAGCGAGTGGTCATGGCTACCTGCAGGTATTCCAGCTGCTCTTTTGAACCAAAAGAACATCCCATGAGCTCGTGGCCATGGCATGTGTCCATCCGGCATCCAAAGCAGAAGAGACTCCCAGACGAATTCTAGCCGTCATGGGTGTGCAACATCTACTTTCCGAGAGTGAAAAGGAAACCTGTGCCTCCAGGGTGTTAACATGAAGAATCAGAGGCCAGAGTGATGGGTCAGAGGATCACAACACTGGCTGGGGTTTGATTTTCAGCACAGACATGGAGGCTGACCATGGTCTGTAACTCCTATTCCCTCTTCTGGCTTCTGAGGGCATTGTACAACACCAACGCACCCCCATACATGTAGGCAAACACTCATACACATAAAATAGAAATAAGTAAATAAAATATGTAATAAACAATAACAAAATATGAAAGCAGATCACAAAGGCAAAGGTGAGTGCTCAGGGCTACAGAACCATTATGTTTTCTGGTCAACTACAGACCTGCAGACATAACCGGCTGGAACAGAAAATGCACATGTCCCCACTGTTGTGGCCTGGTCCTACCCACAACCAGTCTGTTCTCTCCTAAACCATACTCAGTTATGTCAACCAAAGAAAGACAAACTACTAGAATCTGTGTTTATATTATATGTACCTTTTACAATGTTTCACAATGGGAAAATGGAAAGCTAAATATGAGAAAACTCGGAGCCTGAGTTCTGTCTACCTCACACATGTGTAGTGAATTCTGATTTTAAAATGTGAAGGTATTTAGGTCTGTATTGAAACTCGTGTATTTTTGTCTGTGCTACTGGCTCCTGGAGAAATAAACTAAATACTCAGAACATTTGGGATGAAAAAGAGATGTGATTAATATTCAAGTCAACTCCAGGCAACCTTGCTAGGTTTTCCCACTGTGTCTTCTCTTGTCATCTTTTATACCTGTTGTGTTGGACACTGGGCACAGAGTCTGCTACCTTGCTCAGATACACTTCTCACCCCCGCATTTTGTGATGTCCACTTTGTGGTGAGTTGTAACAGTATTAGGGATTATTTACAAAACGGAGATCAAATCAGTGCCATTTTATTTTAGTTTAGTTTTTGAGACAGGATCTTACTGTGTTGCTCTGGCTGGCTTGGCACTCACTGTGTAGACCAAGCTAGCCTCAAATTCACGGTGATCCACCTGCCTCTGCCTCCACCTTCAGAGTGCCAAGATTAAGGGCATGTGCCACCAACACCTGGCTGAGTAGCATTTTTTAAAGAGGTGGTTATTTATTTGTCTTCTAGGACAAGTCCCTCTTCCTTTCATCCTTTCATGATTTGGAACCTCTGATTACTGTAGCTGGTAGGTTTCTTTAGCCTTTAAGAGGGTCAATAGAGCATCCATGTCAAATTACTTCTGTATAGTTTTGGACAAAGAATCAACATGCGTGTGTGCAAAGCTGAGTTGACTCTGACCCAAAGGTTAAAGCGACAATGGATCAGATTCATTATGAAGACAAAGTTGCTGTGCCTTTTTATTCTACTCCCATCACCACTGGACATGTACAAGGCAAAGTGAAGAGTCTTCGTGATCTTCGGAAACAGCCTCAGGTCCCTGAAAAGTAGAGGCAACTCTTACAACCCATATGGCAGAGTTATCCAGTACAATAAAGACATGGAGAAACTAATATCATAGCCCTCTGTGTGATCTCCAAGATCAGTGATTTTTAAGTCACTTGACGGACAGTGAAGGCGTAGGACCCCCGCTTTCATGGAAAAATGCCTGGTCCCCTTTGTTAGCTTACCTCCTCCCAAACTAGAAAGTCCCAGAGGTCACAAGGGCTATGTCAACATCTCATGGTATGTGAGATAACGTCTGTGGTATTTACAAGAAGAGCCCCTAATACCCCGTCTATAAAATTGTGGGTTAAACATTCCACAAGAAGAGCCCCTAATATCCCGTCTATAGGATGGTGGGTTAAACATTCAGTTAAGTCAACATCTTGTGAACTGCAAAATAATGTGTGTGGCATTTCTGAGAAAAAGTTGGACTATGTAAAATTGTCTTCTCTGTGACCCTGGTCTGTAGGCCAAAAGCCAATCCAAATGTAACAAGTACCCTATATGTTAATGAATAATAATACTGTGAGTTTCTACTATAAAAGCCTGGCCCGGCCGAGGTCAGAGGGGGCTTGGCTTTCCGATGCTAAGTCCCCCACTTGTGCAAGTGAAATAAAAATTCCTCTTGCTTTTTGCATCTGACGGTCTGGATTCTTGGGACTGGGGCTCCCCGACGTTAGGCACTCAGGCGGCCCATAGGGGTTCGAGTCCCCCGGCCTGAGAGTGAGGTCTAACAAAGGGCAGAGCTTATTTGTATTTTTAAATGGTAACCCCAAGGGAGACACTCATTATGAAGGAACAGTGACTTTGTTGTGATGGGCTGACTGGTCTGCATTGATTCTGGGGCCTCACCAAGAGCATCCATGGGATGGGACCCTTTTATATTAATAAGATCAACTCTCAGCTAATAAGGGAAGGGAATTAGTGACAGATGTCTTTGTTCCTTATCACTCACTGGGGAGATTGAATGGACTGTGCAATCGTCTCCCTGATAGTACCCAATAAGATTGAACCAGGTTATCTTACAGAGCAAGACATTATTTCTGTCTATCCCATGTCTGTTCCACTCCAGGAGTCTTTGACATACTTCCTACCTACAGTCCTTTCTGCCAACCCCACCCCCACCTCCTTGCTCCTAAGTCCTTGTCTTAAGATAAGTTTATGGGCAATGTCAAGCCAATAGAGAATCTTTTTAGTGTTTATTCTAATTCTACATTACAGCTGGCATCTGAAAAATAATTAACGCATTTGTGATTATTGTATTCCACATACAATGCAATTCTTGGGATGTGGATAGAGATTCCAAGAAGGCCTATAGGTATGCACAACGCTCTTCTGCCACCAAGAAGATGCCATCCGGTAATGCAGAATGGCATTTCCACGTGAATAGTGAGGAAGAGCACTGAAACCCATCAAGAAGCAGGCAGGAGCTGTATCTGACATGGGCACATGAGCCAGCAGCACAGAGAAAAGAACAAAGCTCACAGCGACTGTGCTACCAGCTGGAAACTGGGGAACTCACTACTGCAGGTGCGCTCTCAGCTCAGAATTAGGGGACCCTTCCCACTGCGTGGCAAACAGGAAACACTGCAGAAAGCCACTTTGAAGTATGCCGGAACTCCTAACTCGCTGAAGTCATTGCATCACAGGCTTGACCTAGTTGGAGTTCTGCTACAGTCTGCAGGTAGCTTTGCTTCAGACTGAGACCTTGTACTGTCTCCCTAAGTCTCCAGCCCTCCGGGTACTGTATGTAGCACAGTCACATCTCGAGAGCAGAGTGGAGCTGACTGCATACCCGAGGAACCAACCACCTGCCCACTGTGACATGGACTTGACCTATTCAATCCAAGTCCCCCACCCCAGCTGTCGTCCCTAGCGCAAGTCCCGTACACCCCACACCTCCACCATTGCCTCCGTTAAGACACGCTGGTATGGGGATGTAATCACCTCAGCCCACACACTGGGTGTGGGGCTTCACAAGAGTGGATGAAAACTTCCAGAGCTGTAAGAAGGTTAGAGCCAAACTTGTTCTTAGGCCAGGCCCACTTGCAGGTTGCAATCGTCCATTCAAGAGAGTAGAGCTGTCATGGTGGCCCATTTCTTAAAAGGTCACACATCTTAATAGGATTGCACTGAAAATTACGTTTCTAACTTTGGAGGTCACATTATTCAAATTTATATATTCATATATTTATATATTACCTTCAGATGCCATGTGATTAACATTTGCTACAGGTTATTTAGGGGCCCTCTGAAGAATCAAATGTAGAAAGGGATTTTTCTCTGGGACAGACAGCATTCCACTTAGCACTATTTATTTGGTGTTATAGTCACAGAGTGCACTAATCAAATACATGGCTACTTGACAGCAACAGCAATATTTTCTGATGCATCCTAGTTCTTGGTACAAACCTCTAATGTCTTTATGGGTTAATGTACTTTCTAGTTCTTGGTACAAAGTTATGGGTTAGGGGTTATCCCTTGTGGCCAGGTTCAGGAAAGACCTTGAAACTCCACGGGGTTTTCTACTGATGGAGACAGCAATGCAGTCTGTCTCACTCCATCATCGCCCTTGCCCTTTGGGAACCAAACCTTAATATATCTCCTAGGAAACTTTAGGTATCCTCAAACTACTCCTGTCTAAAATGTTCACTGAAGTAAAAACGACTCCAGAATGATTACAGACTGCAGTTGTCAGATTCACAGCAGGTGGAGGTGATTAGGGCAGGCCTTGCTCGGGAGTAAGTGCAGCTCCCATCTGTGTTCCCGTGGGAAATGAGCCAGCATCCAAGGTCTCGGAACTGAAGTCACGCAAAGTTCCCTGTGAAGCAAGTTAAGTTTTGTATTCTTATTATTTACTGTTCTGCTGTAAATCACCATCAAGTACATTTTAAAGCAAATGTATATGAAAACGATGTTGGAAATGCTGCATGATACGCTTGCAATAGAATACATTGCCACAGAAAAGAAGTCATCTTTAAATTAGATATTAAGAAAAGGAAAACAAGGCAGTTTCCACCTCTGTGGGGTTGGAATCACTATATCGCTGCAAATGCAGATCGCTGTTATACACCCCCACCCACCGCGCACGGGTCCACCCCACCGCGCACGGGTCCACCCCACCGCGCACGGGTCCACCCCACCGCACCCCGGTCCACCCCGCCGCGCCCCGGTCCACCCCACTGCGCACCGGTCCACCCCGCCTCAGAGGGCAGAATTTGCCCCATCAAAGTCTAATTTCGTAAAATGGTACCAGGAATATTATGTTGGAATAGAATAGAGCTAATGAAATTTTGTCTCTCTCATCAAAGCAGTAGTACAGTTCAGTAAGGTTCACTGGAAATCGTATCTTACAGTAAGTATCAGAAATTACAGTAAATTTCAAGTAGAAACATAAACAGAAAATGCGCATATATATTCTTTCTCAAATCTAATTTTATTTCAATGATCCAGCAAGGCAAATATATATGATGTATGCTGTGTTTGATCTGAGGAACAAAAATGGACCTTGCAGTTAAGACTGATTGTACTGTGAACCTTAGTGCCTAGTTTCCAACCTTACTGTTTCTTTTTTTGAGGTCTTACGGATTATTTTTGTCATTTTTTATATTACAATGCTTCTAAAAAGAAAGCCTCCTTACAAGGTAGATTTCAGCCATTGTCTGTGGACTGCAACACGGAATAATATTTCTTAGTAATGAGAATATCAAGAAAGGCACAGGCGAAAAGCAGAGGTTTGCAGGGCTGACTGTTGCACTGAGTTACAGCATCTGCAGGCACATGATTGCAACCTTCAGAGTTCTGACTGAAAGTCTCTAAAAAGATATGGGCGTGGTAGTGTATGCCTTTAATCCCAGAACATGGATCTCTGTAACAGGCCAGCCTAGCCTACACGGGTCAGTCAGCGACATAATGAGATCCTGTCTCAAAAAACCTAAAATGAACGAATAAATAAATAAAGGAATAAATAAGAAATATACTTTAATTCAGTTATTGCTGCTTCCCAAGTAAATCAGATTACCAGAGATAAAGACCTTGGAGGCCGCATGGTCTGATTATCTCACCACACAAAGGAGGAACTTGAATTTTAAGGACAGCTGACTTGTCAAAAGATAGGCAGAAATTTGCGGGCCGCATTACAGTGAGAAGTCTGGTTTTCTTTTATTTATTCGTTTATTATGAGTCAGAGTCTCATTGTGTAGTCCAAACTGCCTCCAAACTCTTAATCCATCGGCCTCAGCCCCTTGAGTATCAATTGTAAAGTTGTGTTCCACGGTACTGGGCTTGAAGAACTCTGTCTTCTTTATCCTAGTAATCTAGGATTTTCCATTCTTTAACAAACCACCGATATCAAAGGATGTGATATCTTTAACTTCAGGGAAGCCTGGTGCCTTTACCAGGCAAGCATCTTATTTGCACGTGGAGTTTGCACGAAGTGCTTTCTGACCCTGATCATCCTAATGCCGCAGTAACACATTCCAGTGAAAAACTTCAAGGAATGTTTCATACAGAATTGTGACATCTTGTCATCATAATTTACATATATCCACCTGTATATGTGTGTCAAAATGACTATAAACTAAAAGAATATTTTTATGATATGCACTTATTTCAAGATTGATGTTTCCATTTTGTATTAACAATTAGATTAACATAATTCAACTATTTGCTATGGTCCCTGGAAATTAATATATTCTTTTAACCACAAATTGTTCTCAAATTAGCTAAATAGCATCATACAGCAATAATTATGTGAAATGAATAGAAAAGCTTCACAGCCTATGGGCAGCAAATGCAACTGTAATCTCAGCATTTGGGCTGTGGAAGCAGGACTGGAGTTTGCATCACGCCCACTTACATAGTGAGTAGCTGCTATGGCACCACGTGCCAGGGGTTCTAAATCGATAGAACTTTTCCAAGGGGAAATTTGATCATTTCTATTTAAAAATCCCCACACTGAATCTGGACTTGACTAGATAATCTACTTCTCAGACATTACCTAGAGAAGTATGCAGACACATACAAACCCCTGAGGCTCTGTGGACGTTTTCTCCTCAGCTAGCACACGTCATTCATTCATTCATCTTCGTGTTGTCGTCACTGTTGAGCAAGGCTTCTCTCTGCCCACTTTCCATCTATATAGCTTTCATATCTGTACTGGACAGTGCACACTGGATTATAGTGTGCTAAGAGGCAAATTTTCAATCTCAGTATAGTAACTTAATATGAGTAAATTTTGGCTTTTCTGTCTCACAGACTCTGAGGAGTAGAGCATAAGGAACAGAGAATAACTGAGGCTCTGCTATCTCATATGAACATCTTTTGGGGCATTTAGGTGTACATTCTCCACTGATGTTAGGGGGAAGTTGGATGATGTGCATTATATTTGCTCTGCTATCTCATATGAACATCTTTTGGGGCATGTAAGGTGCACATTCTCCACTGATGTTAGGGGGAAGTTGGATGATGTGCATTATTTTTCATTCCTTTGTTTCCCATAAGTGAGAAATATCACTTCTATTCACCTTTTCCTTGCTTAAGCTGATCCTACATCTCCATTCCATTGCTTGGGTATAGAGAAGAAAGATGCAGCATGTGGGTGATTGAAAAAGCACGCCTGCTAAAAGTTCCTAGGATAACTGCTTCCAAACCAGATGAGGTGGTACATGCTTGTTTGTAATCTCAGCATTTGGGTGTGGCAGGAGGATTAGTTACAACATCATGCCTGTTTACATTAACGAGCATGAGATCAACCTGGACTACATGAGACTCAACTTCAAATACTAACAGCAATAGCAAAAAGCACTGCTTCATGGAAATCATATCTGACTGTCTTACCCTAGGCTTTGAAAAGCTGCTATGTGCTCTCCTTCCAGTTGTCCAGGGTCCTTCCTGACTAGTGCTTATGGTATAGTCTTCACAAGTCCTAACTTGTTATGCCTCATCAAATGAATTGCTAAAACTATTTAGTGACATAGAAAATATTTTAATGATATCAACATAAAAATTATTTTACCAAGCCAATAATTTTAACCTTTGTAAATAAAACATATCTAGAAAGATAAGGATTACTGTTAGCAATGACTATTTCTGTCTATAGTCTGTCTTGGCATTGGGCCATTTCAAGTCTCTTAATAACCATCAAGAGGCTGGACCAATGGCTCAGCAGTTGCTGCTCTTCCAGAGGACCCAGATTTGGTCTCCAGCACCCAAATGGCAGCTCTTAACCATCTGTAACTCCAGTGCCGTGAGATCCGATGTCCTCTTCTGGCCTCTGCGGGCATTGCATATGCATGGTACATATCCATATACTCATACACATGAAAGAGTAAATCAACAAATGGTACAATAAAAATCTTTTCCCAGAATTGCAAGTGTTATTAAATAATTAATCTGTACATATAGCGTTGAATAATAGGAGATGCTTTGATCCATTTCTACCAAACTTGCCCGATTTCCACAACCTATTTTAACAATACTGATTTTAGCAATTTTTTTATTATAGAAATTGGTTTTATGTTTTAGACCATAGATTTCAATTTGAAAATGAGCAAAACTCCAGTGGTTTGGGAAGATATTTGTTCAACTGAGCCAAACACAGCTATGACCTCTGTTCTGCATTTTCACAAATGTTCATCAATTAACCAATCTCAGTATCAGTGTCCTCCATAAAACAATCCTTGCCTTAGTTCCTCATATGATTAGCATAGTACCTTGAGTTGGGTAAAACACTCAGTGACCGGCAATCATTATTTAAACTGTAAGACTGAAACTAGTAACTAAGTGGTGTGTTAAGAAAGAATTTATAGCAGAAAATAAACTAAGATTCATTAAGAGAAAATAAAATTGAAGTCTGTACAACTTACAGTTTCACAGGACAGACAAACCCGTGTATCAAGCCCAGAAATTGGCATGAGATAAAAATATAGTTAATAATTTTTTGCATTATTAGCAAAATTTACCAGACTTGGGTTTGTGTCTTTTTCAAAGTAGGAATCATGTTGTGTGTTCTGGAAGGGGCTGCAGAGATGGCTCATCTGTTCCCAGCATCCACATGGCAGTCCATAACTCCATTTCCAGGGGATCTGACCCCCTCTTCTAGCCTCTGCAGCTTTGGCACACAGGTGCACTTACACACATGCAGGCAGTAAACTCACACATATAAAATAAAAACAATAAGGAAAAAAGAGTAGTCTGGAAATGAAAATCTATCAACATCATTACTGGCAATCTGTTTTCTGAAAAGTCAGTCAAAAAGTGAAAACAAAAATTTTATGAATATCAAAGACAAACAAAACAGATCCTGATATTTAAAAAGAGGCACTGTTTTATTTTTAATTGTCCTTTCCTTCGGAAGAAATGAACAAAGTTTCTGGGAAGAGAGGGAATGCAAATCTGTAGCACTGCACTGAGGCAACTGGAATGAATGCAAAAGGAAGGGAAGTCAAAAGGACGCGATAACGGGACTCCGCGCACAGGCTTAGAAGCCAGGCAGAAGGCGCAGAGGGTCTTCTGCAGAACATAAAACGGACCCAAGTGCAGATAGAGTTGTGATGGGGCACGTCAGGTCCCAAGCCATCTGTTGGGAGCCGAATGCTGCTCTGTGCCAAGCATCTGATAATAATGCATTCAGTCCTTGACCTGATGAAAATGGCTTTCCTCCATGTTGAAGTTGTTCAAATATGCTCAAGGGAGCTTCTTGCTTCAGCCCCTTAAAAACTGTGCTTCTGTATCTCCCAAAGTGGAAACATGACTGTGAATATTCTTCCTAATTCTCTCTTTGTTGGCAAGCTTCTTAGGACAATCTGGTGACAATTATTTTGATGTTTTTGTGTAAAAATGCAGATACATATTTAGCCATGTTTTCTATATCTTTCCCATACACAATGAAGAATGCATTAAATTTTCCTGTTTAAAATCTGTTATAAAGCAAAAATTCCAAATGACAAACCATTCATTCTTGTATTAAGAAAATATTGGTCACTTGATGTAAATAACATGTAAGTTTAAATGGTCCTGTTTTTCTTCTAAGAAGGACTTTAAATAGACATTTTTGAAGACTGATGCAAGATTGTTATTAATTAAGCTTATTTTTCACTAAAGGCTGTGTTTTTCAGAAATTGAGACTACCCTGAAATATGTAAACCTCAACAGATTCATAAATCTTGTGGCTCTTTAAATTTTTGTATTTTCATTAACTTCATAAAGTGGGAAACATGTTCAGGGCCAGCAGAAATGTCCACTGAAAGCTCTTTGAGGCTGATATTTAATTCTACATTTTAAAAGGCTAGCCTTCTCTATGATCTTTATACTCAAAGTGTCAGGAAATGGATTTGGAAGCACATATGACTGAGGCCAGAAGTGGATCTGTGACCTGAGATTGACCTAAGATATATTTTTGAAATGACAGCTTCTGATCACTTGCCCAGGGTCCCTAATACAGCAATAAGAAACATATTGGGCCTCTTCCGGAAATTGCTTTCACCCTCCATTTAGGAAGGAAGGATAAAGAAGGCATAGCTCATATCTGTTGTCTGAATCTTCTCTAAGTGATTGAAGTGCGTGTATGTGCGTGTGTGTGCATGTGTGTGTGTGTGCGTGTGTGTATAGAAAGCTGGGAAGGGAGAAAGAACACAATGGTGTTAGTCACATCTGTGAGACAAAATATCAAAGAGAAACAGGTGAAAAGGAGGAGATATTGTCTTTGGCTTGTATTTGCAAAGGCTTGGTGGTTCTAGGAAGGAGAGCGAGGAAGGAAGGCTCACTCACAGGTCGAGATTTGATTCTCCACCTGGGTACTCGGATGCACTTTGCAGACATATCACCAGTGATCTGACTACTCCACTCGGGTACTGGGTGTACTCTGCAGATACACCAGCAGTGATCTGACTACTCCACCTGGGTACTGGGTGTACTCTGCAGACACACCAGCAGTGATCTGACTACTCCACTTGGGTACTGGGTGTACTCTGCAGACACACCAGCAGTGATCTGATTCCTCCACTTGGGTACTGGGTGCACTCTGCAGACACACCAGCAGTGATCTGATTCCTCCACTTGGGTACTGGGTGCACTCTGCAGACACACCAGCAGTGATCTGACTACTCCACTTGGGTACTGGGTGTACTCTGCAGACACACCAGCAGTGATCTGATTCCTCCACTTGGGTACTGGGTGTACTCTGCAGACACACCAGCAGTGATCTGACTACTCCAGCCGAGTAGACCTAATCTCTTGCTTCCCCCACTTCCCAGTAATCCCATCAAATTATGAATTTTTCAGTAGATTAGTAGATTAGAGCAGAGTTGTCCACCTCTCATGAGTCTCACAAAGGGATACCTCCTATTATAATAATAACAACAGTGGTTCTCAGGGACTCAAGAAGTTTTCAGTCTCAAGAATCCTATACACTCTAATGTTTTTTTACCTTAGCTCCAAAAGCCTTTGGTTTATATAGACTACTTTAGTGAATAATGTTCATATTTGTGAGTTAAACTAAAGCATTGACTTTAGAATAAGAACAATAAAGATCAGTAGTAGAGGTTGGCACCTGTAATCCCAGGACTCAAGAGACTTAGAAGAGATGACAGCTTTTTGACAAGCCTGGACTGTACCAAGTTCTACACCAACCTAGGTGCTTGTGAGATTCTCCCTCAAAGTCTTTAATAAAGATAAACCTATAATTAATTCACATTAATAACATTGTTATAAAATAGTTAGTATTGCATTAGAGCTTTCCAAATACATTTAAACTCTGAATGAATAGGAAACAGCTCAGTCATCACATCTAGTTCTGCCTTTAGTCTTTTACTACATTTGTTTGGGGCTAAGCACATTAATTCTGCCTCACAAAAGAAAGGAAAAGAAGATACAGAAATGGCAGCACTTAGTTGGGCGTGGTTATGAGCTCTCAGGAAACACTCCCATGAGCTATCTTTTCAGGAGACATAAAAACAACTAGTCTAGAGATGACAAAAGTGGGTGGGGTTTGTTTCCTTATGATGGGTAAAGTGGGTGTGCATGAAAACTGTGGACATAATCAAATGAGTACCTACGTAGACTTCTAAACACTGGGAGTCTTTTCTTTGTTCTTACCCAAGGACGTCGCCACATACTTATAACTGTAAAAGTTCTTCAGTGATGACTAAATGACTTGAGGCAAAAAATGTTACAAAATTTTTACAAAACTCAAAATACAATTTTAACAATTCAACAGTAGAGAGAAGTTTATGTATAGTTATTAGAGAGCCGCTCAGAACCTGAAGCTAGGCAATGTTGGTATTTCATTGGTTTTGACTTATGAGATGTTTTAACAGTCACATTAAAGATATTGTACTTCTTTAGTCTAAGGCTCATCAAAATGTCTCTAAGAATGATTTAGCCTGGCTTCATGCATTTGAGGATGCTCCCACTTGAGTGAAGTAAAGAGAGCCAGGAAAGTATTTCTGCCCCCTCCAAACACTCAAACAGAATCTGCAGATCACCCACTCACCGGGGAATCCCTGTTCATTTGGAAGAACTTGTAGTTTTCAGGTCTTAAACTTAAATTTCATATTTTTCTTAATACTGTTAAAAAAAAAACTAAACAGTCTGGCTAGAGAGATACTCAGCACTTAAGAGCACTGGCTGCTCTTGCAGAGGACCTGGGTTCAATAACACCCAATACCCACATGGCAGCTAATAACTATCCGTAACTCCAGTTCCAGGGGATCTGATGGCGTCTTCTGAGCTGCACAAGATGGGTGTATTTACAGAGGTGCAGGCAATACACTCACACATAAAATAAAAATAATAAATGCCATATTTTTAATGTTTTTATTTAGTCATTATGTCTTTCATAAAGAACATCTCAATCTTGATCATCTTTATATCCCTTTCTCCACCAGCATCCTTCCTTATAGCCCCCCAACTGGAATACATACATACTTTCAACTGTGTTAAGGTTTATTGTGTTAAGTTAGTGTCCTAAAGTGACTCAGTGCATGTTCATCCACTAAGGTCCAGTCAGCCTACTCCCATAGTCCCTCGCTTTAGGAAGCCCACCTCATCCTCACCCAGCAGTAATCAGTTGTGAGTATTTCTTCAGCAGCATGACCGTATGGAAATAGAATCCTACAAGCTCCTGGGACCCTGCCCATCCAAACCTACAGCCATGATTTTGGCATGCTCAAGACCCTTGCAAACTCAAGCAGACAAAAACCCAGTGTGGAATTGGACAGATGGGTAGCAGACCCCAATCTTTGCTGAATGAATACAACATTGTAAAAATATAAAAGTAAACAGTCATGATGGCTCTCAGCACTAAGCAGACTAGAAGCTTCCTCACGGGCTTCCTCCATGGAAGCTAGTCTAGACCCACGGAATGAGTCCAAGCGCAGTGGGAGTGGAAGCACTCTGACCGCTCAGCCACCAGAGCCTTCTTCACTCGTGCTGGCTCCACTGCCGAACAGCTACATCTGAGTCCTTTCCATCTTCCGCTCTCCTCTCTTCGCTCATCTCCCCCACATCCTCTTCTCCATCTGTTTTTTTGGAGAATAGCATCTGGGTTCTTCCTAGTCCTTGCTCTGTCAGAAGAGGAATGCCAAGATAACTGCCAGAACTTACTGCTCATTGAAAGCTAACTCAAGTTCAACATTTACCCTCCAGAAGAGAAGATACTTTGATATTTAGAATAATATATAACATAATTATATGAAGATGGTATAAAGTTTTAATGACAAACCATTGCCCTTATCCTCACAAATAAAATGGAAGAAAATTACTAATACCTTAAATCACCTTCTTTACCCAGATTTTCATTTAACAACTATTTTCACTCTTAAATACAAGTGACATTTTTTCCATTAAATTAAACCTAGATTCCTCAAAGTATCTTAGTTCATAATTTCTCAAGTATATCAAAATATTCCTACAGGAGTGAGCACATTTACCTCCTTGACAGAGGTTCAGTTTGTTCTGCTACTAAATGGACTTCTAAAATACTAATTAGTCCACAAACAACTGGCAAACAAAGGATCTTGGCTCCCTGTACACTGTGACCGTCTCAGAGCCCTTAGGCTGAGCTTTGTTTGACTCTCACTGGTTCACTGTACCCAGGGCAGCATGTCCATGATATTAATAGATTTAATATATCCGAAGTGGTACTTAGATGCTCTGTGCTCTTGTCTGGACTATTCAACTACTCGAGCTATTTCCAAAATTATAATTACTAATTTGGGGTAGTGCTCTGTTCACTATAGAGCATAGATTTTTTCTTAAGCGAATTTTCATGAATTTCACAGAATACATCTTGATCATATTTAGACCCTCTTCCTTGTCTGTACAGCCCTCAAAGCCCTCCCCACTGGATATCATGCATTTTGTCATATATATTAAGGCCTGTCTAGTCAAGTTCACGTCTCCAGATGTCCCTCTGTGCATGGATGCTCCCAGTGTGCATCCATCCACTGGAGCCTGGTCAGCCTATCTAACGTCACTCCCTTAAAGAAAACCAACTCTCCCTCTCCCAGTAGTCACTGTTTGCAATAGTCCATTTCCCCACCTCTAGGATGGATTTTTGTCTGGTTTCAGTTTGCGTGGGCCTTGTGCATCTTGATATCATTGCTGTAAGTTCACATTAGCAAGATCCAAGCCACCTGGAAAACTCTTGTTTCCTGGTGGTTTTCCACCACCCCTGAGCCTTAGGCTTTCCTGCCATCTCTTCTGTAATGGTCCCTGAAGCCTTGGAGGCAGAGGTTTGATATGGGGTCTTATCCAAGGACAAGCACTCTGCAGTCTCCTATTCTCTGGACTTTGGTCAGTTGTGAATTTCTGAGTTAATCACCGTCTGTTTCATGAGGATTCCATAGATTTTGAAGTCTGTCCCTCCCACTCTTTAATATACAATAATATGTCATTGCATATTGAATGTATATATACTTTTAAAAAAATATTTGTTTTAGTATATGAGGCTCACAATAAACTGTCTTGATTCTCAGAAGAGACTCTGGATTTTTAAACAGTGTTGGTATTGTCAAAGACTGTGGAGACTTTTGAAGTTGAAACAAATAAGCTTTGCATTATGATATGACAAGGAAACCTACAGGAGCTCATGAGGAATGCTATGATTTAAAAGTGATGTGTTTGGGTGTCAGGCTGATGAAAGGTGGACTTGCGACAGGTATCATTTTTTAATAGAAGAAATAGTTTATTTTGCTCATGGTTCCAGAGGGCTGTGTTCATCATAATGTGGGGAGGGCATCATAACAGAAGTGCTAGAGCAGAAAGCTGAGTGCCCACGTCTACAAGCACATGCAGGAAGCAGAGTGACAGCAAGCTGGAAGGCTTTGAGAATTTAAAGCCTTGCCCCAGTGGCATACCTCCTCAAAGTCCATGATCCTCACCAAACAGCACCGTGAACTGAGGAAGTATTCAAATACCTGAGTCTATGGAGGTCATTCCCATTCAAAACACCAGAGGACCATGCTTGGGCTGGACTTCCTCTAGGTAAGTCCCTCACCCCCTGTTATAGTCACTGAAAAATCTACTGTTTTATGATGGTTGTCTAGATTGTCAGCTTGACAAGAATTACAAGAACCTAGAAAGCAAACTTCTGGGCACATTAAGGACATTTCCAGAAGGAAAAGGAGTAAGTTAACAGAGCACGAGCATTTAGCCTTCTCTGCTACCTGACTACAGATTTAAGGTGACCAGTCACACCCAGAGCAGATCCCACTGCCAGACTTCTCCACCCGCCCAAACTCTGAGCCAAAATAAGCCTTCTTTTTGCCAGGTATTTTGTCACAGCAATAAGGAAAGTATTGTGAGAACTGCAATGCGACTTTTTAAACTTTTTGATGGTATTTATTATGCAACATTTCTTAACTTAGATGTCATTACAGCTCTGTGGGTATTTTAATACTTGGATGTTTTGAGCATTCTTATTTGTTCAGAAAATTGTTAGCTCAAAATTAGTCTCTTTTTTATTAATTTCTCCATGTTTTAAAATATTACATATGTCATGCTGAGCCCCGAATTAAGGGTGAAAAATTTCCCCTCTGTATCATCCTATATTAAATAAGAATCAGTCATTTTACATAAAGTACAATCTAGTTAAAATTTAAATTATAGTGAGATGGTCATTGTTTATCATCGATGAAAATTATGTCTAAATACAACTCTTTCTTATTAAAATTCCTATACCATTAGGTCAAATATTTACATGAAATGAGAATTTTTCTAAGCCCTTTGCTTGGATATATCTATTCTGGTAAACATTAGTGATGGCCTGAGGGCAAAGTTTTTTTCTTATCACAAAGAATGGATAAGGAGGAAGACACTGTAAACACATGGACTGTCCCTCCTGAAGACACCGTAAGCCCGTGGACTGTCCCTCCTGAAGACACTGTAAGCCCGTGGACTGTCCCTCCTGAAGACTCTGTAAACACGTGGACTGTCCCTCCTGAAGACTCTGTAAACACGTGGACTGTCCCTCCTGAAGACTCTGTAAGCCCGTGGACTGTCCCTCCTGAAGACACTGTAAGCCCGTGGACTGTCCCTCCTGAAGACACTGTAAGCCCGTGGACTGTCCCTCCTGAAGACACTGTAAGCCCGTGGACTGTCCCTCTTGAAGACACTGTAAGCACGTGGATTGTCCCTCCAGAAGACACTGTAAGCCCGTGGACTGTCCCTCCCGAAGACACTGTAAGCCCGTGGACTGTCCCTCCTGAAGACACTGTAAGCCCGTGGACTGTCCCTCCAGAAGACACTGTAAGCCCGTGGACTGTCCCTCCTGAAGACACTGTAAGCCCATGGACTGTCCCTCCTGAAGACACTGTAAGCCCGTGGACTGTCCCTCCTGAAGATACTGTAAACACTGTAAACTGGGTAATTTAGTAAGGTACTGTCTCAGAAGTTTTAAAAAGTGAGGAAGGATGCTGGTACTTGTAACTTATTGAGGAATGCTTGCTTAAAATGCACCAGGCCCTGGGCTCTTTCCTCAGTACTGAAAAAAAAATCACAGAACAAAACATCAAAACACCAGGGCCTTTGCACAGGCACCAACACTGTAGATGTGGAAAGACCACTTGTACAATTAATTGAACGTATTGTATTCACTGGTAGACTTCCAAGAGAGAAAAGAAAGGAAACATCTGCATCAATTTTATTTTTTTCAATTCTTTTTTTTAAAATTTTACTTGCATGAGTGTTTTGCTTGAGGCATGTAAGTGTACTTGTGTCGTGCAATGCCTTTGGAGGTCAGAAAAGAGCATCAAATTCCTTGGAATCAGAGTTATGGACCATTGTTAACTGTCCTGTGTGTGGTGGGAAGCAAACCTGGTTCTCTGCAAGAGCAGTCAGTGCTCTTAACCACTGAGCCATCTTTCCAGCCCCTGCACTCATTTTGTAAAGCTGTCTTACATATTCCCACAGACGGGTCTTGACTAAGAGAATGAAAAAGGCCAGTCACCCCCTACAAAATAAAAGAGCAAACTGAAGGTTTATCTCAGTCCTAAGGAAGTCAGCTGTTTAGCAGCAGCCTAAGCAGTGTTGCAGGCAGATAACATATCAAAGGGAAGGAGATTGAGACAGCCAGGGTGGTATTTGTGTTGAGAATCTTATGTGCTTACCTTTGTAGTCCTGTAATCCCATTAGCATTTTTATGTGATCATCATATCTTTTGATGGCCTCATACAAGTGCGCTGGAGGAGTGACATAGATGTCATTAGTGTTTATATGCAAACTTGGTCATATTTTTATTACTTCTATTTAATTTTATATAGTGACTTTAATTGTCATTTACAATGACATACGGTTGTCTAGAATTTTTATTATTTTTATAACATCTTTAACGCTTAGGAAAATGCTAACACTAACATTTTATAACATGCTAACATCACCACTTTTGAGAGTGCCAGAGGCTGGGAAGAATGTTTGAGAGACCAAGTTGAACATTCTGTTATGAAAGGCAAGACTGCAAATATTTTTTGAAGACACTCAATGCAAAAATGTGCAGAAAACTGTAAGAAATAAAAAAGCAATTTCAGAGTTTAATTGGAAGCATCGACTTTTCTTTCTTAGCGTATACAATGCACCTTAGTAATGATTACATAAGATGTGCATGCATGAATGGAGGCCTCTGTTCATGACATGACCTTCTCCCTGTGTGGACAGGACCAACAACCTTAAGAAGTAACATGGTCTGATGGGCTGATTTTACCTTTGACCATTTGGATGAACTATGTCATTTACAAATGTAAAAAATTTATGTTTTCATCATGGTTGTTGCCTGGTCAATTGGAGCACCATTCTTCTAGACACTTCTTTCAAAACTACCCAGATTACTAATTGCCAATGTGTGAATGATAAGGAAAAACTTTGATTAATTTCCATTATTTTCAAAAAAGAAAAGAGAATAGTCTTACATACTTTACTAGGCAGCTGACAAAATAAAGTGGGTGTAGGATGCTAGTACGAGCAAGTCAGGACACATCTGCACATGAAGAGTCTCAGCCTCGGAAAATGACCCCAGTAATGACAACAGTTTGTTTGCCAAGCAGCCTTCTAATATTCTATTCCTCAGACAAACTCTTCCTAAAAGTTTTTCTAATGCACAGGAGTGCTCTCTTCTAAGAGAAATCCATTAATGAAGCTCTGCCTTCTGAGGTGAGAATTTATCTTTTGACCCAAGGAAGAGTAACTGTGAATCAGACAGTTAAGCAAATCTATATCCACCTGAAACCTCCAGAAAGCTTCTTTAACGTAGGAAATAAGCCCATCAAAACATTCCTCACCAGGGCCTGATGATGGTTTCCTTTGGCTTTTTGTGGGATTTTTCTACCAGTAATTAGAATGAGATTTTCATTACTATTTTTTGGGTTATGTTAGTCTTAACTGCCTAAGAACTTAGTGTGTAAATGCCAGAGTCATCTCAATTTCTCAACTTAAAGTTCTTTCTGTAGAATTTTTGAAGAGCGGACAGGCAATGGATTTTTTTTTTTTTTTTTTTTACAATTTCTTATGAACTAGGAAGGCATCACTGAGGAAAGCAGCAAGGTGGTGAGGAAGGGTAGTGAATGTATCATGGGCTGTGTGCACGGAAAGAGTCAAAGCTAACGCTGCTGTAAATAGGAAGAAGTTTGAGATTTGCATTCTGAAACATCTTGGCCCCAAGCTTGGCAGGGCCTGACCTCCTAAGGCTTCCCCTCACCACAGGAGGGAGTCCATGGACATACTTAGTAGCAAGGGGACCTCACAAGGCAGAAGGGGAAGGAGAAAGGGAGGGGAAGGCCAGCCGACATCAGCAGTCAAATTTCAAACTTTGTTTACATTCCCTGCTCTCTTAACTTCTTAGTGGCAGCCCTTCAGTATGATGCGCAGTGCTCGCTCTGCCTGTAGACTGCTGTTTATTTCTTCCTTCCTTGAATCAAAGATGTATAGACGTCCTTGCTACCCCTGGGTCAGGAGAGCAAAGGCCACATCCACTAGTTCAAAAGAGAGAATTCAATATAAACAACTGAATTTAAAGACCCAGAAAAGCCGGGGTGCCACCCTGCAGTTGGCTCAGAAACCCAAGCTGGGTGCAGGACAGAAGGACAGAAGCTACCCTGGGAGAGCAGGACCCAGAGGAGGGCATTTCCTCCAGGAGCCGGAAGCAGGCAGAGATGGGGACAAAGACAGATCTGCTGTGAAGCAGCTGAAAGTATCCAAGGCCCTGACAGACCTCAGTCAGATATCCAGAGTCCTGAGAGTTTTGTTTTGTTAATCTTTGAGGCTTTAGTGGTGAATACCTTTGCCTGTTGATCATTTCACTGGCTCCAGTCCTGAGTTTGGAGGTTGTTAAGAGAGAGAAATTGAACAGGATAAATAACTATAGTTGGTTAAGAACACAGTCTGCTTCTATTTCAGGATTTCTGTTATCATGTTGCCTAGTGTCAACGGGCTTGACTGAGGTGAGCAGAATATAGATAGATGATAGATTGATATAGATATAGACAGATAGGTAGATGATATGGATGTAGATATATGGATATATAGATATATATTTAGTCAAGGAAAGTCAAGATACAAGTGAGGTTTCAGGGAGAAACTACAGTGTGTGGCTTGCAGACACTTCTTTGTCTATCTACCTAGCCAGCGTGCTGTGTCATGAGCCTCTTAGAATAGTCCATTACCCATCCTGTTGATTTACCTAGTGATGGTCAGTACTAACTTGACAGGCTCTAGAATCACCTAGGAGGCAAACCTGTGGGCACCTTGTGAAGGACTATCTAGTTTAGGTTTACGGAGGCAGGAAGACCCACCCAGAAGGAGATGGCACCTTTTCATATGCTGGGGTCCAGCACTGTAAAAAAGAGAAAGCTAGCTGAATGTGAACTTTTATGTGAGTCTGCTTTATGATTACCAGCGCAGGGCTTCTGAGGCTCCTGCTCCAAGACTGCTCCACCATGGGGGCCCAACCCTAAAACTGAGAGTCAAAATGAACTCTTTCTTCCTGTCAGGAATGTTTTTGCAGCAGTGAGACAAGTAATTAGAACAGATGGTGTCCTGATATGAATGGAGTTGTAGCTAAAATTCCTTCTGGGGGGTGCAAAGAAGTCCTTTGGTCCCTATGATAAACTGAAGTCTAATTTTGCCAAACTTCAGTCTGGGAAACCAGTGGGTTTACTAAACCTACTTACAGAGCAGTGGGTGAGGGTTTACTTACAGGAGTGTGGGTGGTCCCCCCCTAAGGTCACACTGCAAAGTCTCCATCCAGGCATAGATAGTGACTTTCCACAGCCATGTAAAATAGCAAGGGAGGGAGGGAGGGAGGGAGGGAGGGAGGGAGAGAGAGAGAGAGAGAGAGAGAGAGAGAGAGAGAGAGAAAGAGAGAGACACTCCCTACAGCTTCCTCCACTTATGCACTTTTAGCCCCGCCCCTTGTGCAGCTAGGGCTGACCAGTTGGATGGGAGGTGTGGCTGGCTCTCCCCACTCTCCTTTCTTGTGGTGCATTAACAGTCAACAAGTTTGTGATGGTCCTGGGCAAGAAGGGGCACCTTTGCTTGGGAAGAAGGCATCATGTTTGCTTGTTGGAAGCAACCAGGGATATAGGTGGGGGCCCAGCTCAGGGTATGTGGCTTGTGGGACTATCAGGTAAAAACCTAAGTAGATAAACAGTAGGCTGTTCTTGTCTAATTGAAACAAAAGTCCTCTTTTCCCAGGACTATGTTGCTTTCTGCAATGAATACAGACATACGAAATGCATTTTTCTGAGGTATTTAATTGTAATTTTCTGTGTATGTGTTTTTGTCTGCATGAATGTAAGTACACTCATGCTGTGCAATGCCCAGGGAGGCCAGAAGAGGTTGGTGCTCTGGAACTGGAGCTACAGGCCACTGTTAGCTGCCATGTGGGTACTGGGAAGGGAACACAGGTCCTCTGGAATTGCAGCCAGGGCTTCTAACTGCTGAGTCATCTCTCTGTCCTGGAAACCCATTTTTTAGCAAAATCCTGCAAAGGTGGATTAGAACTCCTGTGTTTTAGCAGACAAATCGGCAGCAGTGGGACAGCTGCAGTGTCTGTGTGTGGAGTCACATATTATGCACCTGAACCATAAAGAATAAAAGGACAATTTTACAAGCAATTCTAGAAGGCTGAGCACATGCGCTGGTTTAGAAAAAAATATTGCAAAACAAAACCATTGTCCTATGTATGTGACTGAAGAACATGTTATCAGGAGGAAAAGAAAATGCTTTGGGTAAGTTACTCGTAAGTTAATGAATATGTGTGTGCTACGTACCTTGGTTTTGGATGTTTGTGGTTCTTGCCAATACTTTAATACATTGACTTATGGGGATTTACTTTCTCATTCTAAGTTAACATTCCTTTTTATATCAAATTTGTATGTATGATTTTCTACTCTTTTTCTTGAGAATGTTTAAAATACCATATACCTATCTTGGGTCCCAAAACCTATTCTTCAACTCTGACAAGAGAAAAATCCCCTGTCCCTTGTCTCCTCCTGCCCCATGTCTTGGCTGTTCCTCCGGTTGAATGAATGGGGCTGTGTGCCAGTTGGCCTTGGAAAAGCAGTTTCGGGAAGTCAGTGTCTGAGATAGGAGTTTCCCCTGAGATGGCGGCGAGGAAAAGGCAGTGGAGGACAGAGAGAGAGGACGAGGACAGGCAGTGCCTCCCTCTCAGCCACTTGCCTCCTTCACAGACCCCGCTTCTTCCAGAACTTTCTACTCTCTTGGTTAAATTTCTAGCAACATACAAGTTCAGTTTCTGGTCAAGCTCAGGGTGAGCTGATCTGTTTAATGGCTTTTGGCAGAGCCTAAATAAAGGAAGGTTCCAAGAAAATGAAACGCAGATGGGCAAGTGGCCTTAAGGCACACTTCTTCCTCGGGTGTCATGTGAGTGACAATGGGAACCACTTAATGTGCTCCTGAGTCATAATGACCCTTAGTTGACAAGTAATAATCACATTATCTGAGCTCAAAAGAACTTAATTTCCCCAAATTAGTCTATTAGACTCTACATTCTTTATCTGCACACACTTGAAATGTCTTATACACAGGAAAATTCTCTTCAAGACAAAATAAACAGAAATGGCTGTTCTGTTAATTTTATTGCTCTCGAGTGTGTGTAGAGATGGCCAGAGAGCATGTGATCTAATTTACTTTCTTAGTGTGCGTATTCAGATGAATACCAGAAAAATGAGTGGAAAAAGATAATTTTCTGCCAAAGAATCCACATTATCTGTGTCGAACTTACAACTTTAAATAGGGATGGCTCTGAACAACTTTGTGGTAAAAGGTTATTGTGAAATAACATTAATTTCCTAAGTTGAAACTGGAATCTTCTAAAATATACAGCATTTCTCTGTGAATGATACAACTATTACCCACAAGGAAAGTTCTAGCTTCTTATGTTCTATTTAAACTTATGATTATATTCCTATTTTAATGTATTGAATTTAAAATGTTTTAAATATTGATGTCATTCAGACACCAATATTTTCTTTTATAATTATTAATTTTTAAGCTTATTACATTTATTTTATGTGTATGAGTGTATTCTGTGCATGTATGCAAGTGCACCCATGTCATGAAATGATCAGAGGTCAGAAGAGAGCTTCAGATCCCCTGGAACTGGAGTTAAGGACAGTGTTAGCCTCCATGTGGGTACTGGGAATTGAACTGCAATCCTCTGCAAGAGCAGCCAGTGCTCTTAACCCCTGAGCTATCTCTCCAGACCCTAATTTTTTTTTTATTATTGAGAATTTCATACATGAGTATTGTCTTTGCATTGCTCACATTCCTCCCAGTCCCCCACCTCCTCCTGTGCCACCCTCAATTTCTTGTTTTCTTCTTTCTTGCTGTTATATATATATAACATATATATATATGTTGCACTGAGTCCAATTAAGGGCGCTGGTATGCACCTGTATACCTGTATTTAGGGCGGCCTACTTGCTATCGCCTTTTAGGAGCTGGTCTCTGGAGAAAACTGACCCTCCCTCCCTCTGCATCCACTGATTGCCTGTAGCTCTTCGTCTTCTGGTGGGATCCTGCGACTGTCCCCACATCCCACATCCACCATAACATGACAGCTGATTTTGTTATATTGCAGGCCTTGACACTAATATTTTTTTTGTTTTTTTAATTTAATTTTATCTGTTTATAAGTAATTTGTTGTTATTTTATTACACATGTATGCAGTGCCCATAGAGGCCAGAAAATGTCATCGGATCCCCTGGAACTGGGGTATAGATGACTGTTAATCACCATGCTCGTGCTGGGAACTGAACCTGAACTGCAGGAACAGGCACTGCTCCCCCCTGCTGAGCCATCTCTCAGTCCCCTCAACACCAATACTTTCAATTCTTCTTTCAAATGGAGTCTCATTGTGCTGCTGGTGATAACGTTGAAGTTCTCAGCTCAAGGGCTTCCTTCACCTCCTGGGTCTCCTGAATGACTGATGCCTTTGGCATTTGCCATCACAGTTCACAATAGTGTTTAATTTCAAAGGGATTTCAAATATGTCCAATAGGAGTCAAAATGGATCCCTATTTGTCTTGTATTTAGAAGCAAATGTTGGCACCACAATGTGCTGGACATAAATGAGGAGGTTAAGAGCGTGCTATAGTTATCTTATTTCAGCACCAGCAACACTGAGTCAACAAGAGTTGCTTATTCTCCCCAAGTCACTGAACTGTTGAGTTGGGGAAGACTTGCCTGAGAAGAGCAAATATTTTCCTTCTTCTGCTCTGTCAACCTTTAAGGCTAGGAAAACATTAAATTTGTATTGTGTCCATAAAAGATGCACATTTTTATTTTATTTACCTATTTATTTATTTACTTATTTTGATGTTTGTTTTTTGACAGGGTCTCCCTAATCCCAGCCTGCCTGGAAATTAGGATATGGATGAGGCTGGCTTTGAGCTCGTGGAGTTCACCTGCCTCTGCTTTCCGAAGGCTGATGAGTTGTTCCTTTTTTAAAAAAATGACTCATTAAAATAATGCCTTTTTAACTCTCTGAAAAACAACAGAGAGTGGCTAGAAAGATAGCTAAGCAGTTAAGAACACTGGCTGTTTTTAACACACATGCAGGCAAAACACCCATACACATAAACCAAACATAATAAATAAAATATAAATAAAAGATGTCACAAAAAACACCAGAGAAACTTGCCTTCAGTCCTCAGGCATCTTTCTCAGGGACCATGAGAAAGTCACCCCTGGGGCGCCTGCCATCATGTGGAGTTTGACTATGAGCTACAGAGGTTCCAATGCTGTCTACATTTGTCAATATCTGAAGTGTCCTTTTGCTTTGTAAACTCGATTTCTCCACCTACTTTTTTAGACATATGCTTAAGAATAATTCAGGGACTTAGACAAGTACAAAAAGTAGAATGTGGATTGGGAAAGAAGTGAGAAAAATCTCTGCAGGTAATACAGTAGTATGATCCACGTAATCTGTTATTCAACTGCACAGAAAATCCTGAGTAATTTACAGAAGAATATCAGAACCAATGCAAGAGTTCAATACCATTACAGAAGATGAGATTAATATGCAAAAAAGCTTATTTCTATACACTAGCAATGACCATGCCAAGATGATATTAATAGTAAGTGTATACGTAAGGGCAGCAAAAAATAAGAAAATATTTACATTTAAACTTAAAAAATGCATAACACTTAATGAAATAAGCTATTAGTTATAGAAATATTTAAAGATATAATTGAAAACACATTAAACTAGAACAAAACAATACAATAATGTTAACACAATAATATTTCCTACGATGATCTACAGACTTGCAAATTTTCTTCTCAAATCTCAGCTAGATTTTTTGTAGAAAGAGAAGTAAGTTCTAAAATCATATGGAATTAAAAAGGACCAAAATAGCTAGACAATCAGAAAAAGAGTGGCAAAGATGGACACAGTGCATGCCAGTATCAAACCCTGACAGAGACGCACAGTGACCACAAAAGAATGGAAGAGACTGAGTGTCTCAGAATAGATGTTTACATTCACAGACCACTAACTTTCAGGAGAGGTGCAACGCCTACTCAAGGGGAAAAAAAAGTCTTTTAATAATCAATTTATTATTGTTACAACTCTGTGAGAATAAAAAAATTGAATTGTACACATTAAACCAATGAATTGTAAGGAATATAAATGGTGCTTCAGTAAAGCTACTGTCTTAAATGTCATAACTTAAAAAAAAAATCCTCTCAGGAAGTTTGTTCAAAAATGAAGACTAGGGCTGGAGAGACGGCTTAGAGGTTAAGATCATTGACTGCTCCTGCAGAGAACCCAGGTTCGATTCCTGGTACCCATGTAGCAGCTAACAACCATCTGTAACTCCAGTTCCAGGGGATCTTTGGTCTTCTTCTGACCTCTGTGGGCATTGCATGACACAGGTGCAGTTATATACGTGCACCCAATACACTCATACACACCAAAAAAATTAAATGAAATATTTTTAAACTGAAGATTATAGGTCAGAAGTGACATGGCTCAGTGGATAAAGGAATCTACTGCAAAGACTGAGGATTTGAGCTCCATCCTTGGGACCTACATGGTAGAAGGAGAAAGCTCCCACATTTTGCTTTCTGACCTCCACATGAGTACTATGACATGTACGCCCTCCTCCCCAACAAATAAATAAATGTATTAAAAATTAAAATCAATAAAATAAAACGTAAGATTACTTGACCCACTCCACACATGAGAAACAATCTCTCAGAATAAAATCTCAAATTGTGCAACATTTGCCACAGTTTCACCATTTGTCAGATGTGTTGAAATATGGCACCCTGACACAGCCTTCAGAATGTCCTTGTTGCTAGCTCTTTTGGGATGCGTGGCCTAGGCTAGACAAGAGCTAAGAAACTCCACACATAAGATAAAAATCACAATGACTAAGAAGCACTAGAAATGAGATGTCACGGAGCTGAAGTCTGAGGGTCCCAAAAGTCAAAATGTCCAGGGGACATGGTTCTTGTGAGCTCGCCACACAGAGGCCAGAGGGAAGCAACCACACCAGAGCCCTGTGCTGTCACAGCTGTTGCCTGTGCAGTTTAACAAAGAGAAAATGAACACATGGAACCTGAGAACACAAGAGATTCTCATTGGGAATATTCAGATAGTACATAAAACAATCTTGGACGTTGTTTTATTGAGCCTCTTTTTACAAAAGGTCCTACAGATGAACACAGCACACCTGGCAGGAAACTCATTATTCCTTGACTAAATTTAGGTGTGTTGAAAACATTTATGATCATCTCTAAATTATCTATGTAGCCTTTTGTGATCCTTGCCATTGATCACAATGGACCCCAAAAATACAAATTTCTGTTTCACATATATGGAGTTAACGCTTTTCAAATAGCATTTTCAAACTTAATTCATTTTACAGTTGTGCCATATTCCTTGTGGCCTCTGCCCCTAACAAGTATTTCCATCAGATCCTCAGTGTGATGTGGAAAGCATTCTTCATCTCTGAGTTTGCCCACTTCAGAGCACAGGAAGAAGAAGGCCTTAAATGTCACCATGATATTTAGTGACTAATTTGCAAGTCCTAAATGATGTGCCGTTATAGTCTTGACCTAATACCAGTTCCCCCTTATGAACAAATTATAATTGTCTATAAAGGCAGAGTAATCAAGGCCCTAGACAAGGAAGCTAAGATGAAGCCTCAAAAGTGTAACTCAGTGGCTAATTTCATGTCTTGCACATGCAGAAGAGTGACTTCTTAGTAGAGCCACTGGGAAGACAGAGTTGTTAGTATCACTTCAACTCGCAGCATGAATGCTACAAGAATTGTATAGTGTTCGAAAGCTGTCTACCCCGACTAGAATGCGCTCATCAGTAGCTGTTTTAAGTTCAGTTCTTGTGCTTTAATTTTGTGATTTAAAATGAACTTAATTTGGGAATCTCAGGCTCCCATCACACTTTTTTATAAAATGACATTTCCTTAGGAAAAATGTGTACCATTATTTATTAATCTTCTAAAATCTTAACCGAAAAAGAAAGACTTCAACATAGCTGGCAGATCTCTAAAATCTGTATTTTAGGACCACTTCTAACATTTTAATAGAGTGATCCATCTCCTTATTTTTGATGAATCTTTCAAAGAAGAAGGTTTTAATCTGATCCCTATACAGAATACTTTTTAAAGTATTTTATTTTTTTATTTTATGTGTATGAATGTATTGCCTACATGTATGTCAGTGCACTAGTACCATGCAATGCCTGAGGAGGTCAGAAAAGGGTGTTGGATCCTCTGGAACTAGAGTTAAGGTGCCTGTTAGCCACCATGTGGGGCTGGCAACTGAACCCTGGTCCTCTGCAAGAGCAGCCAGCACTCCGAACAGCTGAGTCATCAATTCAGTCTCACAGAATACTTGTATCTAAGTTTATTGAAGGAACCACAGTTACCAAAAACCTAGCCAGAGATTATTTAGTAACTAGCAAGTAATAACGTGTTTGGAAATTGATATAGATAGCTGTCTTTCTTTGCAAAGCAGGGATTGAATACAGGATGATGTTTCAATGATTTTATTATATATGGTCTGTCTTTAAATCTCTAACAACTTCAAAAAAGATTTTCTGTCAAATAAAATGCAATGATTCAGCACAAAGGCAGCATAAAGAGGCGTAAAAAGGCAGAGTCAATAGATACTAACATCAAGAAAAGATGAAAAAAGTTTTTATTCACATCTGAAGTTTCCATTTGAACATACTGATTGAGAATGGAAACCATTTCCTTATGTCTACAGGTGCTCCAGGTTAGACCTGCAAATCTAAAGATTTGAAGGCAGGACTCACATAAGAGAGAATATGTAGCATTTATGTGTCTGAGCCTGGATTCATCTTATTCAGTATATTTTTTTTCTAGTTTCATTCATTTCATTCTCCTGAAAGTTTCATAGTTTAACTTTTCTTTTAGTGAAAAAAATTCCATTATATCTGTCTATCTATCTATCATCTATCTATCTATCTATCTATCTATCACATTCTCATTATGTATTCACCAGTTGATGAATACATAGAACCAGCAATGGGTTCTAAGGGAGGGACAGTCACTGTCTCCCATGGTATACCCACTGAGGAGCCCAACAGACTCCAGTGAAGTGTCCTAAATCCACGTTCACAAGATGATCCTGGTGAAACACAGTGGGTCTCAGAAAAATAGCAACAACAACTCATGAGTGTGGGAAGGGAAGAAAGGTAATGGAGTGAGAGGGCAATTAGTGAGGGGAGGTTTTTAATAATCAGAATGTGTATTATACATGTACAAAAGTGTCAGAGCACACTATGAAAGTTTAAGAAGAAAGGAAATAGGACTTTTTTCAAATAATTATAATAAACTTTAAATACTTATAACAATTATAAATGCTTATAATAATCAACTTTATAATCCTGCTAGGGTATTTTATTGTAAGTAAGTGTTAATTTGACATATTAATAGTTTATAACACATGAAAGTCTTGTAGAACTCTGTTCTGATATTATCAACATATGCATATGAATATGTGTATAGCTTTCATATTTATATCTCTAAACAGTGAATATGTTTTATATTTTTAATTTCTCCAGAAAGATTTATTTCTTTTACTTAAGAATTTTTCAACCGCATATCAAAGAGAAGTTCCTCCAGTGGCTCTCGACACACCCTCCAGGCCTCCCCCTCGCTGTCTCCTGCGTCCTATTACCTTCCCTCCCCCCACTTTTTCTGTTCTGGTGGTCCTCTTAAACCTTCAGAGCCTATCCCTGCACTCACCACACTTGACTACACACATTTAGGCATTGTAAACTAGAATCTGAATATGAAACACAGCATATGATTTTTGTCTCCTCAAGTCTCATTTACAATGATACCTTGCAGATTCATCTATTTTCTTAAGAATTTCATTTATTTCATTTTTCTTTGTAGCTGCATAAAATTTCACTGTATATTTTCATTATTCATTATTCTGCTGATAGGTATCTAGACTGGTTCCTTTCTTTGCTGTTGTCAACAGTACAGAAATAAACATGAATGTGAATATATCTTGGTGGTGGAGATAAGTCTATCAGGTACATGCCTACACATGGTGTATGTGGGGCCTATGTTATTTCTATTTTTAGTTTTTTGAAAAAAAAAAAACTGATTTCCATAATGGCTGTTCTAGGTTGAACTCCAACCAGCAGAAAATAGGTGTTCCTTTCCTGCCACAACCTCAACAGTATCTGCTGTTGTCTCTTTTCCTGATAGACATTCGGACTGGGATGAGATAATCTCAGTATAGTTTTCTATTTTGTTCCAAGAATTTCGTGAATGCTGCATCGTTTAAATCCTCACTTCCTTTCCATCTCCCATCCTCTTCGTTGATTATGGCTGTTTTGTGTAATGAAGGAGAGTCTTTGTGAAATTTCTCCTGTCCACATTGGCCTGCCCACTGATGATGTCATTGTGCAAGTCTTATGTAAACAACACTACTGTTGAGGTTTCATGAGTACAGTTTCTCTCTCATGTCTCTGGCTCTTACAGTCTGTTGGTCCCCTTCTCCAACAATGCTCCCTGAGCCTTGGTTGTACAATTAAACTGCAATTGTATCAGTAGGGCCAGTCGCCCAATGGTCACATACTCCTGCATTTAGTTCAGTTGGAAGACTTCGTAACAGCCTCTATTTTTAAAAGAAGCATCTTTGATGAGTGGCCAGAGCTGCACTTACCTGTGGGTTTAGGGATAATTATTTAGAGGATGGTTAGAGATTACACTTAGGAAATGGCAGCAGTAGGTTCTCCTCTAGATTCTGGGACCTCTCCAGTCAGTGCTATTTGTCTGCTTTATAGTACTAGTCAAGAATCCCCTCCTGCTGAGCAGGCCTTAGCTCCAATTTGATAGCTCTAATTATCCCCAAGATAAAAGTGACATTATTGCACCATTAGGGATATTGGTTTGCTTTACCCTGATGGCTAGGGATCACATTTAAAGTCCTTACAGGCTTTTTGTGTTTCTTCTGTTGAAAACAATTCATTTCCTTAGTCCATTTACTGACTGGCAGATGAGGGAGTTGATGTTTAATTTTTGCAGTTCTTTATCAATTCTATATACTGACCTGTTCTCTAGGGTATACCTGGAAATGGCTTTCTCCTATTCTGTATGCAATTTATTCCCTCTGTTGACAATTCCTTTTCCTGAACAGAAACTTTTAATGTCATGTGACCTCATGTTCCCCTCTTAGTAAAGTCCCGATCAGAAAGTTCTTGCCTAATCTATATCTTCAAGTGGTCTTTGGTCTACAATTTGTTTTTATGCAGTACCTCTACAGAAAAAATGTTACTACACTGAGAAAAGAAACTGAAGAATATAATAGATGATGGAAAAGCCTTCCATACTCCTGGACTGGCAGCTCAACATTATGAAGATGGTTATACTACCAAGCACATTCTATACATTCAATGCCATAGGCCAAACATTCCAATGGCATTCACTGCAGAAATAGAAAGAGCAGCCCAAAATGTCACACGGACCCCGATTAGCCAAAGCACGGTTTATCAGAGGGAGCAATACAAGGCTAACAGAATACTTGGCTTCAAATTACATTACAGAGTAATAATGAAATGACAGCCTGAGCCTGTAACAAGTACAGACATGTAGAGCAACAGAACATCACAGAAGACTCAAAAACACATCTTCAGAGCTATGACCACCTAGTTTTGGCAAAGCTGTCAAAAATCACAATGAATTATTTCAAAACAACATATTACTGTTGCAAAGCCACCAATTGTGGTCAGTGTTAAAATTCTTGCTAAAATAACTTGAGTTAGATCATAGCTAGGACTGAAACAATCACAGGCCTCTAGCAGGTGGATTTCCTTTTGCCTTGCCAAGTTCTTGGAAGTCAGTGCTAGCTGTGTGACTGTTATCAGGACTATGCTGTCTGATCTCTGATTGACTTTGCTTCATAAACCATGGCAACTGAGTTCCAGAAAAAACCTGGGTTTAGGAAAAGCCTAAAGGAGATGTTCCTATAGCAGTGCTCTACAGTATGGATCACAGCGTCATATCTAAAGGGTTTTACTTGCTGAAGAGTAAGTCCCAAAGCCAGCTAGGTTCAAGAGGATACAATGCAGGAGAATACAGGATAGATCAATGGAAAGCAATGTTTAAAGTTAGTTATTACACTGTGGTTTTTAAGGTTTTTATAGTAACAACCATCAGAATTGCTCGGTGATTAACAGCACTGGCTGCTCTTGAAGAGGAACTGGGTTTGATTCCCAGCACCCACATGGTTACTAACAATCATTCTTAACTCCAGTTCCAGCGGGATCTGACGCCTTCTTCTGAACTCCATGGGCATTGCACACAACGTGGTTACACTGACATACATGCAGATAATACACTCGTGCACATAAAATAAATATGAGTAATAAGTAATTTTTAAAATTAGCCCTAAAGTCTTTACTATATTCAACATTTTCAGCCAAGAAGATATCCTAGTGGGATTGTACCTCATTACAGTATCTCCGAAGGTATGTGGATGCCAAGTGTGATTTAAGGAAGCTCACAGCTTTATGGAGCATGGTTAAAAGCAGGAGAATGAGAAAAATACTACAGATAAATGAGGATAAAGATATCACTGTTAAAATATGTACAAGGTCGTCTTTACCACAGCCTGCCAGCTTCAATGCTCTGCACCACAGTACGAATAATAACCATCAAGGAAGCTGTAGCATGGATGGCCCTGAACAATGTCTTTTAAATATTGCCTTATTAACATTGTTGAGTGCTTTGAAAGGTATAACCGAGTAGCCAGTAAAGAGCATTACATCTCTCAGATGGTCATTCAGGTAGCAGGAAATCACTTTATGATTTGGAGCAAAGCAGAGGTCTGCCCAGCCCCACTGTTTAGAAAGTTAGAAGAGAAGGACTGGGGTTTAATTCAGAGGTAGAAAGTTTGCCAGCCATGTTCTAGGCGCCGGGTTAAATCCTAACACTGTGAGAAATTTTAAGTCATAGAGTGCACTGAGTGATGGACATTATTTTTGTCAAAGGGAAAACTCAGTCCTCAATTGTACATGAGTTGATTCAAGTCTCCAGCTCAGTGGGACAAGCCAAGAACTAGGGGCTCTATGAATTTCCGTTTCATATAGACGGTGCTTATTTTTAGTGTAAACCTGTTTCTCGTACTACATAAAATACATTTATACTAAAACACATTGTTATTCACCTGAGAGTCAAATTTAATTCAGTGTTTTCTATTTTCATGTTCTAAAGCTGAGAAGCACAACCCCAAAGGAAATAAAAAGGCTATCTGGATCTGATTTAATTGCAAAAAAAAACATTGATAAGTTTGCTATGTCCAACTGGACTGGAGGAGCACTGCCTGAAAGTTTCATTTTCCTCTTTGGTATATTATGTGCAGCAAGTACTGCAGACATGACAACTCAATTCAGGACCCAGTCATTCTCAAAATAGTGTATAGCTGGCTTTGGTTCCTAATTTCATAATTATACTGCTGCTTTGGACCAGGAAAAGTACAAACCTGTGGCTAACAAAACTACATCTTTTCCACATGAGGGATGGATAGAAGGTTACCCTAATTGTGAAGTAATTACCAGCCAAAGGATTCTAGCTAGCCAAACTCACCAACACTCCTGTTCAAAGACACAAAAGAATAGTTTTCTTTGGAAATTCAATGACATGTTACTGACCATGAAATCTGTTTCTTTATGGGACAGCCTTCAATATTTTAAATAACACACAATTTAATGCTATTGTTTCTTGTAGTTCTTAAATTAGCCAAGTCTTAGGTATTATTGTGGTATTTGGGAGTTTTTAATTTTTCGTTCTCTTTGAGAATTTCATACAATGACTTTTGATCACATTTGACCCCCATTCCTAGACTCCTCCCAGATCTGCCTCCTACTTCCTTGCCCACCCAATTTTGTGCCTTTTAAAATATTTATTTATTTATTTTGATTTTTTGAGACAGGGCCTCCTGTAGCCCCAACAGTCCTAGGCCTTGCCACGTGGATCACACTGGCCCCAATCCCACAGAGATTTGCTGCTTTACCTTCCTGAGTGCTGAGATTAAAGCACAAGGCCTTAGTTTTTTTTTAAATCCATTTGTGAATCCCACGTAGTCCTGGGTGTGTGGCTGTCCGCTGGAGCATGGCAACTTCTCAGGGGCCATATCCATAAAGAAAACGGACTCCCCCTCTCCTAGCAATGACCATTTGCCAGTACCATCATGACCACTTTCTTTCCTGTGCACTGTCACAACCTCTGCAGAGTCATACATGCAACGACCACGTTGTGTCCATAAAACACTTTCCTTGTATTCATCCACCGCTCTGACTCTTACAATCTTTCTGCCTCTTCTTCCCTGATACCTGAGTCTTAGGAGGAGAGGCTGTGGTTAGGACCAAGCGTTCCATGGACTTTTAGTCTCTCTGCATCTTGACCAGCTGTGGGCCTCAGTGTTAATTGCCATCTACTGGGAAAAGAAACTTCTCTGTTGAGGGTTGAAAGACGCACTAATCTGTGGCTACAGTGATAAGCCATTAGGAGTCAATTTAGTACTATGTTTATAATATCTAGAGAGCAATCTAGGATTCCAGCCACTCAGATCTAAAGCCTTCTGTTGAATCAATTTCACAAAGTCCCAATTCTTCTGCCTCAAAATGAAAAGTAGAAATAATGATATGCACATGAGGTTATTTCAAAAAGTGAGATGCTTCATGAAAGACATTAGAGCAAGATGAAGACATAGTAATCCTCTGTTAGCTCTAGCAATAATGCAGTAATGCTGACGGACAGAAATACATTTAGAAACAAAGATGGCCACTTGACAGAAAAATGAAAAGAAGCAGAGGAACTGGTATCAGTGTCAGACCTAAGAAGACTCCATTTCTGTTATTCGTGGTTTTCTGAACTGGTGTACTGTTTACAATTAGGCAAAATTAATATTTAACTGAACCAAATCATTCATTTTTTAAAAAGAGCTCAAGTCACACATTTGCCTCAATAAATCTCTTTCTCCTCCAGGATATCTGAAATTGCAACCATGTCATTAGAATAAAAGTCTAGATGTGGCATTTGGGACAAGGCGTGGCGTACGGGAACAGGAGGATTTGGTGACTGTACAGGAAAGAAGAGAATCAGACAACAAAGCTTCTGTGGTGAAAGCAGACTAACAAGGACAGCTGCGGAGTGGAGGGGGAAAGAGAGATTCTGGATGGTGGGAGGCTGGGCACAGGCTGAAGGTGAGATGCATCTGAGTGTGATTTCACGCTGGAGGAAGTGGGGCCCACAAGTAGCCCACAAGTTGTGAGGTGCACACTGCCTTTGCCCGGGGTGGTCTGAAGAGTTATGCTGCTGGTGAAATGGTCACTGTGTCTGCTTGCTTTCAGATTTTTCACATATTTTACTTCCAATTCTTTACTTTCATCTTACTTTGCAATAGCAGTGCATATTTTGCATGCAACTATTTAAATCAAATGTCTCATTTTGACGTAAAGACTACCAGGTTCTCATAAGTCCTATCTTAAGAAGGATATAATTGTCTATCATCCTATAAAGCATGAACCCTCAATAGTTCTCACTGCTAACCCTCATTCATGAGCTCCACGTCTGCAGACGTGCACCTGGGTATCCCACTGGCCCCGCAGGCTCACCTCAGCGGCTGGCTCATCATCTGCCTATCCCACCACCCACAGCCATGTGCACTCTAGCAGAGATGGAAAAGCTAGATTTTTTTGTTTCTTTCTCTACATTCAACCCACAAAGATATATTTCTACTTCTCCTTTACCATAGTACTTCAAAGTAAACTTTCTTTTCTTTTCCTAGTGCACTGTTTTTACATCTTGGGAAAATGTAATCTCTACCCTTGGAGACTGCCATCTCTTTATCAAAATCTGATACTGCTTTTTGTTTAGAAGATTACATTGATATATTCCTAAATAATCTCATTTTAAGCTTTTTAGGTCAAGCTCATATAAAACCCTCACTTTAAAAGGCATACAGGTTTTTTTAGATCTTTATACTATTCATATGTACACAGAAAAATTTGTACAAATCTTTCAAGCACATAAAAATTTTGCTGTTGATGGAATGCATCGCTTTCTCTGTAGAACCCTCGTTGCTTATTGCTGGGTACAGGAAGACGGGATACAATGACAACGTGGCAACGGACAGATGAAATGAAACATTCTGTTGAATTCAGAGAAGTACTTCTGAGAGGCAGATTTTGTGAAGACCACCAACCACTAAGTAGACTATTGACTTTTAAAATAAAATCTCAGGGACTGGAGAGACAGCTCAGCAGTTAAGAGCATGCCCAGCTCTTTCAGAGGACTCAGGTTCAGCTCCCAGCTCCTCAATGATGTCTAACAATGATCCCTAATTCCATTTCCAAGAGATCCAACACCCTCTCCTGGCCTCTGCAGACATTGCATGACATTGGTGCACTTACATATATGGCAAACAAAACACTCGTACCATAAAATAAAATAAATCTAAATGTTTTAAAAATCATAACTGATATTGCACAGAGTTCAGAGTAAATGTTGACACAAACTGACAGCTGTGACAGCTTTAATTTATTCATACTAACAGTGCACATTGCAGCCTTCTTGACTCTCCTCTGACAATGCTCAGAACACTTAGGTAACACATTGCTATGAATTATATGTATATAATTTTCTCCTTATACTCTTCCTCAGAATAACTCCATGAACAGTCTGAGAAAGATGTGGAATGCCGTGAACAAAGGATGTTGTTAAATACTGCCTTTTACTGCCTTCTCAAACTTAACTTTTACTCCTTGATCCTCGTCTACTGAACTTCAAGGCACAACTGTTTCTATACTCCCAACACACTCTCAAAAATTCAGGAAAGAGAGGAAGGCAGTGGCCGTAATGTTGCTGCTCCTGTGAGAGGAGTGGACGGGCTCTCGGATGTGTTGTGTTCATCTGACTGCAGAACAGCTGGGGTGCGAGATCCACCTGGGTACCTCCCACCACGGTGCGCCAGACAGTCCTCATTTTCAACAAGGAAAATTAAGCCTTTTGCTTCTCCACTGGTATTTAGGATCTCAAACAGATGGCTTCTATCAGAACAAATTTCACTATGTCATAAAAAATGGTGCCATCTCCCTACCCACCATCCTCTGTGATCAGCACCATGATATTGCATGTACACCCTTAAGCTGACAGGCCATGAGTTAGGAGGCTTTTCCTAGGGAGACATGACTCATCAGCTACTCATCCAGATAGGGCACCAAGGACAGATTAAAGAAACAATTCACCCAAGCCTGGCTTCGTGAACCAGGGATTTTAGTGGAGTTGCTTAAAGGAGGGGCATGGGTGAAGGGTTACTTACAAGGGCATGAGTGATTCCAAGGCAGTTGCATCATCAAAAGCCCATGCCAGCATGCATGATTGTAGCACCCTGGCTACGTTCATTGACTGAGTCCAGATCGGCGGAGGGCTGCGGATTGAATGAAACACATAAGACAGAGACACAGACACACACACTAGGTAGGAGGAAAGGAGAATGACTGACTGACTTTATTGAGAGGCAGCAAGCCTTATATACCCTGAGGGCGGGGCTTTGCAACTGACAATATCCAGCTAGCTCTTGGCCAAGAGCCTAGCACTAAGAGAGAAGGGAATGTAGGGGGTCCAGACTCTACACATGATGACAGCTTGAAGCTGCATCCAGGCGTCCCCTGAGGATACCTTGGTGGACCAGCACTCCTTTGTTGCTGCTTTTATCACTGTAGACCGGGCTCCTGTGGGTTTTGTCTATTTCGGGAACTTCTGGGATCTCCTACGTTTCATTGACTTCTTTAGCCTTCTCAGTTCTGGTCAATTCTTGAGTCTCATGAGCCTCCCTCCTCTTTGAAGGAAAAAATGCTTCAAGTTGGAAGAAATAGTGCTGCAATACTATCAGAAAGGAGGTTGAGGTGCTACTTGGAACTGTAAACTGCTTTCTAGTCCTTTCCATCACAAGTACAAATGGAGAGAAGATGCCAATCCTATTCTATGACAACTTTAAATCTATTTGACATATTTAAATGCAAATGCATGTTCCCCTAGAGAAAATCACCATCTTTGAACCAAAAACAGCATCTTATACTTACCCTTCTTAGCATGCCTAGCTTCAGTCTATATTTGAAGTATTGACCAAGTAAAACTAAATGGGCATTCTTCTGTTAGCAAAGGGTTATTTTTTTTTTTCTGGAAAAACTCTGAGGTAGGACCTGAAAGATATGTAACTACTCTGCCTTTGCTCTGTGACCTTGTGTCTGGAAATGCAATTAAAGACCAAAATTCCTTTGCCTCCCAACACAGATATCTTCTCCAAAGATTATACATATAATGAAATGCATATATAGTAATATATATATATATATATATATATATATATATGAAAAAGAAAGCAGCTTTATTTTATTTTATTTCTTGAGGCAGAATCTCACCATGTGACCCCAGGCTGGGCTCAAAGTCTTGATCTTCCAGCCTCTACCTCCAAAGTGCTGGGATTATGGACACTATTTCTGTGTAAGTATGAAAGCAGAATGTAGAACACATTAAAGGCAATCTGAAAAAGAAGATACCAAGACATAAAAGAATCCTCCACTTTATATAGCCAAGAAGATACAACCCATTACCCACCTGCTTTCCAGATGAACAGTAAATCAGTCCTAGAGTGAGAGAACTTGACAGCACAGTTTGTCATAAAGTCCATCCTAGATTCACCTGGTAATTGGGGTGACTAGCAGTTGTAGTTAATTGAGTTGATCGTGAGGGATATTAAGCTTCTCATATTTTATGACAGGAAGAAGTTTTACCACTTAGTGTGAGGCACCCAGCTCCTGTCCCTGACAGAGGAGAAAGGCCGCCTTCCTCTTGCTGATAGCTCCTCCTGGGTTCTTGAGAGAGACAATTCTTGCTTACTGAACCCGCAAGGGAGTCGGAGTCATCCAGCTTTTGAAATGATTCATATGTATTTTAGAAATAAAGAGTTTATAAGTCTTGTAAATTCTCTAAGAAAACAAAGGTTTCCTGCCTCTTGTTTAATAGGAAGTATTAAGCCTAAGGTTTTTCCTTTTTATTTGCTGTTATATTAACTTCATCTAGAAAAAGTAAGTTCATATTTTTATGGTTATAATCCTGATGCTTTACCTCAGAATATATATTTTTAACTTTTTGCCTTTATTTTACAAACTTACATACATTTATTTATTTATTCTGTAGTTGCGTATTGTGTATATGTTGGTGCCATGCAGACATGTAGAGGTCAGAAGACAACTTGAAGGAATGGGTTCTCTCGTTCCACCGTGTAACTTATGGGGCTTGAACTTGGGTCTTCAGGCTTGGCAGCAAGTGCCTTTACCCACTGAGCCATCTCACCAGCCGTCCTCTTCACCTGTCTAGCCTGGTGTTTATAGTTCAACTGTGTTCCTGAACACGAACTGTCTCTCTAAAGAGCTATATCAGATGAGGTCTGAGAGCAGAAAACGTGAAGCAAGATCGCTGCACGAGCTCCAAAACTGCAGACGTGCACTCCTGGCTCCAGGCAGTGCTGACAAGGCCGCTGAGTCTTTAATTATAGCTTACAGTCCTCTCCACTGCTTCCTGTGACAAACGGACCCAGTCTGCAGTCATAGAAACACGTCCTGACAATATCCAATCCAGAAGCTACTTCCTTCAACCCACCCTAGATGACACACCCCAGTCTACAAGCCTAGCCTAGAATTCTTCCTAGAGAACATTCTCACTCAGAACAAGGATAACGCCTATCTTTTCAGGGTGCGTTGTTTCTGGCGTTCTTGGTGGAAAGTCCTTAGTATCGTGGTGTGAACAAGAGGAGGATGGGACACAGCCAAGGGGCTGCGGGCATGCTGGGGCCGCACTGCTTATCATCTTTGATCTCCGGGTCAGTATCTTGGCCTGTGGTGGTTCTTCCCTGCTCCCATCTGCCCAGCGGGAACTCTGCTGGTTTCTTCACCAGGTACCCGCAGAACATTTCTGAAGCTACTTGCTTCACCAACCTGCTGTTGTCCTTGTATTTTTTTCCCATTTTGAAACTTTGATTTGTGTGTGTTTACAAACTGTAGCTATTTTGTCATTTGAGGGAAAGGGTGACCAAGGCGGTGTGACGTGTGGGTGTTCTCAAGCCCACGCCCTCTCCCTCTCCCTCTGTGCCAGCCGGGGTCGGAGCTTGCCCTCTCTGTCATCATCCTGTTCTTTTTTCCTTTTTCGCACTATACTAGTCTAAACTTGTACCTTTTCATTCTGTCTTTTCCTTAGATACTTAATATAAAATAACAAAGGGTCAGGGGCGAGGTGGTGGAAGTCCAACTGCAGGACAAAAGAGGAGGCCACAGCAAAGGGACCAATGAAGGGCAGACCCGCTGCCCAGAAGCACAGGGTACTTGGAGACAGAGGCACTCGGACATCCGAGGCAGGCCCCGTGAAGTCTCTGAGATAGACCGCTGAGATATTCTGCATCTGGACATCCGGGCTTCTTCAGGTAGACCTGGCCCCTGTCTGCAGGGACAGTGTTGTTCAAAGTGAGCTCAGGAACAGGAGGTAGGTACAAGGCCACAGAAAGGAAGAAGGCCCTTCCTCTCCACCGCTCAGTGTCTTCCGGCATCCCAGGCACCAGGTGTGACAGAGCAGCTAGCAAAGGGGCTGTGTAACCCTTCAGGTGCCAGACTCCAGCCCATCACTTGAGTGTTGAAGTGTCTGTGCTGCCAGCCCATTAGTTGAGTGTGGAAGGGTCAATGCTCCTGTCCCAGCTGCTGCAGAGGCGTGTGGAAGTGTGGGTGCCGCCCAGATCACCAGCTAAGTGTGGAAGTGTGGGTGCCCCCGCCTAGCAGCTGAGTGCGAACGGGTCAGTGACCCCAGTGGAACAACTGAATATGTAATCCAGACTTATCACCTAAAACAACTCAGCTGCTCTCTGGAATTTCAAGCCAGGCTTTTGTGTTTAACTGAATATCTCCTTCCTTACACGTGCTCTGGCCCTCACAAAGGACTGTTTTCAGCTGCTTTACTTGCTGCACAAGGCCCTCTAGACCATCCCAGTCCAAATAAGGATTTCCAGCTGAACACAGCACTCTCCGCCCATGCTGGACAGAAGGCTGGTGACCTGATAGGTCAATGGCTCCCTCCCTTGTTAAACTACATTCCCTCAGGTGACACTCATAAATCTGTTCATCTGCAGACTACACCTCCACAAACATGCTCCTCAGTGGTATATAGCTTTTAAATAGTCACAGGACAGGTTAGCAAAATCTCGGCTAGCCTCTAGTGAGCTCTTCTCTTGAGAATAAGAAATCCCTGAATCTTCACACACACACACACACACACACACACACACACACGCAAGAGAGAGAGAGGGCGCTTTTTCTCTTTATGTTCACCTGTTTTCTGCTTTGATTCCCCTGCGCTGAAACGTCTGCCTTTTCTCTCTCCAAGTCTTAATGGCTCCATCTCCAGTCCTTCCAGTTTTTAATGTTGGCTTGAAGGTTACCCACACCAAATTATTACTTTTATTTTGCTCCCAGTTTGGCTTTTGTGTTTATTCTATTGTTTGTTTTCTCTGCTTGAAAGTTTGCCTTTGCGACCCTACCATCCAGGACTTCGGTTTCTGTCAACATGCCCAGAAACCCTAGACCACCTGTCCTTGCTCCCTCTGTGGGTTTAGGATCGTGTTTCAGGGTTTAGGGCTCCCCTCACCCCTTTCTACTAAAGGGTCCCTTTTCCTTGCTGAATTCTCGGTGCTTCTCCCGTGTCACCCCCTAGCTTGGTCTGTCACTGGCTGCTCGGGCATCACACAGCACCTGAGCCCTTCCTCTCATCCCCTTTGTTTTAGATGGAGACTCATTCTCACTAACCTGCTGCCCACATCCCGGCATCTCATTGCTCCTCTGTTCTGCGTCCTTGAAACCACCCACCTAATCATTTCTTCATCGTCAGTAATTTAGGGGACAGCTCATTATCTTTTCATTTTCATAGAGAAATAGCCTCTTCTTACCACAAATTATGCTCAGTTCCTTCACTGCATACGCAGTGTTAGGTATGTACAGAACATACTTCTTTTCTTTGTCAAAACATAAAAAAATACAACACTTTCTCGGCAGCTGGATAGTCATATATTACCCTCTTTCAAATTATTACACAATTGGATTCCCTAGTACAAATCTAATCTGAACTGACATAAAATGAAGTTTTTAGAATAATGCAATAAGAAACATAAAATGAGTGAATTGTGTCTTATCTAAGAAAATGGAATCAGCCATTTTCTTATCTATCTTATCATTCCATTTTCTTATTTAAGAAAATGGAATCACTTCTATGGTAACGTGGATCAATTTTCTCCCACCACAGTCCAAATATCTGATTATGTAAATCTAATACTAAAACGCCCAACTCCCAGGGTTTGGAATACTATAATTTTGCCCTTTGATTTTATTCTATTTAAATTAATAACAGTTACAGTACTTTACACTTTCAATTTTTCTTTTAAGTATTCGGTTCATACAATTGACTACAAACAAAGCAGAAAAATAAGCATTATTTCTACAAATAGAAAATCTGGATAAAATAATGTTCAAGGTCACAGTTAAGTGGTAAAAATAGAACATAACTTTGATCTTCCAACTTCACCCTTTGAACTACAAAGTAGAATTCCGGCATCCTCAGCATTGCATGTCTTGCTAGTAAGTGCTCCACACATTGTGGGAGACCAACTGAAAGAGGAAGATATCTCCCATTAGACTTTGCCACAAACTTGTACAAATCCTTCTAGAAAATCCCTTGACAATGGACAACAAATACCATAAATACATTCTTGATCTTCTCCCTGATTGTCCCACTTCTACAGTGTACCCTAAGAGCTGGGAGCTGGGGTGGAACAGAAAGTGGAGTAAGGGGCTTCCTGGACATGTACATTTTTGATAAAATCACTTCTGGGCATCAAACTCCAGATTATTTAGCCTTTGATCACAGACTGGCACAACTAACTTTCCAGGAGTTGCTCAGTCTTCAGCCTCAAACTGAGGCTGCACCATTGGTCTCTTGTCTCAAAGCTTCTGGATACTTAGACTGAGCAGCTAGGGAACCCATGAAAGTAGACATGGAGAAATATCTGGCCAATCTAATAAAGCCCCTCAGATGAGCGAAATATACACGAGTTGAATAAACACTCAGTAAAATACGTATGTTCTATTGTGTCTAAAAAATGCTGAATAATACATGTCAAATTAAATGTTATTGATTATGTTAGATAAAATATATAATAAAATCATGGCAATTGAATATTACTATTTTGAGTACTGGTCTACAAATTTTAAACTATCTAGGCAGAAAAGTAAACATCAACTCATTGTCACCAAGAAAGAAACCAACAAGAGAATCTGAACATTTTTTTTAAAGAATGAAATTAAGTTCAAAACACCAACTCATGTCATAAAAATAAAATAAATTTGAGACTGAAATCAAAAGAAAGTTATTTATAGAAATCCAGAGTCTTTGAAATTTTCGGTTTCCAAATTGACTGAACTCTTAAAGAAAGAATGCAGGATCCAAGTCATGTGGAGCTTAAAGCCAAAATCTCACCTCATATAAAAGAGGCCACCAACTCGGAATAGAACTCTGAGTAGCTGCAAAGGAATCTGGAACAAAGTCCCATTTCTACAGGTCTCATGACTTGTAAACTTTAAAAAGCACACATCACCAACAACTTCCTCAGGTATGGGTTTAAACAGATTTCCAGTAATTGAAAACATATGTTGTTCAAGAGCTACAAAGAAAAAAGGAAATATGTAGTCATTTTGCCCACTATGAGAAGGTGCAGTTTATGTTTCTGGTTTATAGTTTTAATATAGACCTATGCAAATAATTCTGTTTTAAATAAGTCCTGAATAGTAAATGAATGTCATATTGATAGCTCACAAAACATAAGTATTGACTAAATAAAGTCCGGGTTTGTTTTGATGAAGATCCAAAGTTTCTACCTTTGATTAATCAACAACAGAAAAACCCAAGTAACTTTGATATTAAAGTTTGAAAATGATCTCTGACTCACAGATGATGTCTTGAAGTCTTTAGAATCGGACCTCTTTCAGTGACCTGTAATGTGCTGAGTCAGAGGTTTAGATGATGGAGAGGCGTTCCTTTCACCGTTAAAATCTGTGTCTGCACTGACTAGATTTTGACCAAGTGAGCCCACTCTATAGCCCGATGATTCTGTATAACTGATCTTATGCCTAGCTCTACCTTGAGCACACTCCTTCAGAGGCATCAGAAAGAGATCATTCATCCAGTGTTTTCCTTGATTAACAAGCATAAAATAACTGGGTACAATGTTTAGAGAATTATCATCTGTCAAGAACCACCACAGCTGTTGATTGCGACGCGAGTAGTGCCATCCCATCTCCCTCTGCCAAGCAGAAAGCTGTCAGGCTCTTTCTCTGTGAGCTCCAGGGTCTCCATCACTCCTGGCCTGCTAGCAAGTGATTTTTTAAAACCACTTCCACGTGTGGCACTCTACAATTACGGGAGCCCTACCAGGTCAGTTATCTGGACAGACTCTGAGGCATCCTCTCCCATGTGGAAAATTACTCAGTGATCTGTAGACCATCATATGCCATTTAATGAGATTTACCTTTTAAAGTAATATTTTTATTATGAGAACGTGGGTGCACTGTTGGCAGCTCATGTTTTAGCTGCTGTACTCACTATAGCCAGGAGTCACCTCGCATGGATAATGAAAATCGGATCCCCTGGGACTGGAGTTGTAGACATTTGTGAGCCGCCATGTGGGTGCTGGAAATTGAACCCAGGTCCTCTGCAAGAGCAGCTAGTGCTCTTAACCCCTGAGCCATCTCTCCAGCCCCAAAGTCTTTGAATATTTCTGTATGTGGTAGCTTTTTTGTAGACTAAGAAACCTTTAAAAACATTTTTTATTAAAACAATAAAATGGAGTTTTCCCCACACAGCATTGCACAAACCGTCTCTGCTTTTCTGTTTTGTTAGGACCCTTGTAGACCCCCATATTTGGGAGTTTTCCCAGAACCACCCTTGTGAGTCTCCTTCCCCATCTCCTGGTGCTGTGATCTCAGCTCTGCCAGGACCCTTGGGCTCTCCTGGAGGCTTTCCTTGCCCCTTGAAGTGCCCCCTTTCCTTCCACTCACCGTCTCTGCTGTTAGGACTCATGTGGAACCGCAGATCTGGAGATTTCCCAAATCCACCTTGGCAAGCCCCGCCCCTCGTCCCCCCCACCCCCCCGGGCTCCCACATCACTTTCTCAGCTCTGCCAGGACCCTTTTGTGTTACTGGGAGCTTTCCTGGACCTGCCTTGTACTCAGACCTTCTCAGCTTACTAGGATTCTTAAGCCCCCAAGCCTGTGAACCCACCTACCCTGACCTATCAACAAACCTGTTCACTGAGCAAACACCCAGCCCACCCTTTAATTCCACAATCTTGAGGAGTCAACCCTGGTACCCCAACTCAAAAGTCGCACCTCTCCTTAGCCTTAAGTGAGATCACTTCTTACACCCCATTTGCACATCAATAGAAAGATGCCCCAAATCAGAACACCAAGCACTACTCAGCTGGACAGAGTCCTGGTAAGTTGGGGAAACAACAAACAACATCCAAATACCCACTCAACAGAGATGAGATCACCTACCCATACCAAGAAACACCAACAACAACATGAGTCTAGATGTCTGGGTCTCATTGAAAAGACACGAATAACAAAAATAACCAAGAGAATACATCTACTGCAGAAACTAGCACACCATTTGTAATGCTTCTTGAAAATGGCAACCTAACAGATATATGGGATGATTTCAAAATGGCAATTATAAATATGTTCAAGAAACTCAATGAGGATTTAAATAAAAAGACTAAATGAAGACCGCGAAAACACGAACAATTGTTGTAAGAATTTCCAAAGAATGTGCACTAACCTCTTATCTGGGGGAACACATTCGAAGATCCTGAAGGGGTAGGGAATGTGAAACTGGTCAGAGCTCAAGTCTCTACTGCCACCATTTATTAACTGAGCACTTGCGGTGTCCTTTGACCATGGCTTGTCAAGGCTGATGTACAACAACCAAAAAGCAAAACTACTATGAAGTTCTTTTGCCTTCTTCATAATTTCTTTGAAGGCAGATTTGTTCTTACGACCAATATTATAAACTTTACCACACAATTTTTTTTCTATTAGTAATTTAAGAAATATGGCTTTGTCACTTAAGGAGTGCACTTTACACTTTATCTTCGCCCTGCCTGAGTGACCAGCATTGCTAACACTGCACTTCTCAGGAAATTGTCAGTAAATAGAGCTCTCTGAGCATAAGCCATGCACTACTGATGCGAGAAGAAATTCTCAGGAGATTGAGAGGAAAGGGGCCCATTATGAAAACCGCAGGTTGCTCAAGTTGCGGTGTGGGCAGTACGTGGACAGACCGTGATCGTCTGCTTGGTTGGGCCAGGGGGACATGCATAGAGCATGTTGTCCCTCTATTAGGTTGGCACATGACAGCCCGTAGAGTTCATTGATCTTAGTGGAAATGACGTCAGTGTCTGTTCAGCTTCTGCTGTTCCTCTATAAAACTCCTCAACAAAGGAAATTCAAGGCTTCCTCCTGGATAGCGAACCCCTCCCGACTCCTGGGAATTTCTCTCACTTCCTTAGTTTCTCATTTTCTGTAACAGTGTTTAATATGCTTGCTTCACTTTACATGCTCCCACATGAGTTCACATTCTCACTTTTCATTGGTAGGAGGCAATAAGCTTGGAGCCACTTCTCCAGGTCAACTGCTGATGACCATGAGTATCTGGCTCTTAGTGTCCTTAAGTCAAGCACAACCATGCTATGAAGGGTCCTGTGCCTCTCAGAAACCCTTCAGTACCACAGCAATCAATTTAATAAACAACAAGGCTACAGTATGACTAATGAATGGGTTGAATATTCTGTATGGGTCTCTGAAGTCAGGGACTATTCAGACTTACACTTAATACTAAGTTTCCATCAAGCTTTCAGAGCATCCCACATTTTAAAACAAATTCCTCGTGTTTGTAATTATTAGGCCATAACTGACTTCAGGCAACTGAATCTTAAGAATGTAAAATAGATAATAGTGATAGAGCTCTATGGAACATCAATTCTGATGATTCTGGAGCTGTGATAGGAACATCTGGTACGAGACCTGCCATCTACGAAAGCACAGCACAGTGTCAAACTTTGTCAAATACTGCACTTCAGATCCCTAAACGTCTTCCTTTAGCACACCTGGAATTTCAGTGATTGCTGTTCTTTTTTTTCTTCTCCTCCTGTTCATAGGAAGGATTAATCTACACTCTGCTTCTAAGAGCATAAATGCAAGTCAGTGACATTAATTAAACTTAATGTTTACAGCCATCACGACCATCCATCGATTTTCAAGTTATTTTCCTCACTCCAGCAAGATCTCTGCATCCACTAAACTGCCCTCTGATCCTGCCAGACTTTAGTAATTTCTAATCTTTCACTGTAAGGTAATTTATATATTTTTTCATTTTTAAAAATTTTGTTATTTATTTTTATTTTATGTATATGCGTGTATTGCCTGCATATATGTAAGTACATCAATGTCATGCAATGACCACAGAGGCCAGAAGTGGGCATCAGATCCCCTGGAAGTAGAGTGGCAGACAGTCGTTAGCCACCGTGTGAGTACTGGGAAATGAACTCAGGTCTTCTGCAAGAGCAGCCAGTGCTTTTAAGTGCTGAGCCATCTCTCCAGCCCTGTAATTTACTTTTAAATATGACTTTTCCACAATGGTCTTGTTCTGATGATGATTAAATTGGACTAGAAGTGATATTAACATCTTCTAAAGAAATTTTCTTGCCAATTCTAAGAACTTTCGGCAAGACAACAGTCAAAGAGACATTTTGTTTACATTTGTAAAAAAAGTAGCTACTAAGTGAAGTTTAGTGACAGGCCAAGGAGAAAAACAGTGGTTTTCGATCTGTCCATCAGAGAATGGAACTAACTATAATTTTCTCTCTAACATCAGTTTCAGTAGGTTGTACATCTTGCAGCCATGGCTTGGTTTGCAGGCTGATTTCATAGTGTCTTCTTTGTGTGCATGTGGGGTCTCCTAGAGGTTCTGATCCAGTGACCTTGTGCTATCTGACAAATGTCTTCATCAGCTGACATTTAGAAAGTTGTGCCCCAAATCTGAAAAAGTCATTATCAAAAGGAATTACCAGAAGAGGCTGATCATTATATCGTTACATACAGACAAGAAAATTATTATACTTAATACTATAATTTTAAGCAGAGTGACAATATTTTCAAACAAAAATAGCAGAAAGTAACACTAATTACAAGGAATGTGAGTTCTGTCCGAAAAGAACTTCTTGCTTTGGCTTTTTCATGCTTCCCCAGCCTGACTGGGTTAATGCAAAGGCAGAAAGGTCCACCAGTCCTCAAGGAGTCCCAAATACACAAGTGAGACCAGACCATAAATCAGTTACAAAAATCTACCACTGGGAATTCCTCAAGTGTCACAGACATGTAACACAGACCAGTCACAAATACCATCATTCACTAAGCATGCTCACACAGCCCCTCAGACAAGCATAAGTCAGATTTGCACAGAGCAGAAATGAACTAGAAATAAACAGAGAGAAAGCAAAGTTTAGCCAGCACACATTGCAAACTGTCTCAGGGTTAAAGAGAAAGCCTGGCCATCAGAGGCTCGTGGACCTTTAACTGGGCATCTTTGTGACGCCTGATGGCTCAGTGAGAAAGTGTTTGGACAGAAAGTATCTGGTGCACCAGTAGGCGATGGGGGCGGGGCCGGGGGAGGCATCAGTAATGGACATCAATAAACGAGGATTAAATACTGTACAACCCAGTCCAACTTTTAAAACAAGTAAGTTCCTGGGATCAAGGGTACAGACTGAATTCTTCTATCCCAGTGGGTGATTCTGACTGAAAAGCAATCAGGACTGTGTCTGTAAGCACAAACTACAGCCTTCCACAAAAGAATAAGGTTCTGCTCTGTGATCAGAGTGCACTTTTCAAAATTTCAGCACTGGGGTGCTAGACACAGGAGGTTTAGGTGTTCAGGGTCATCTTAGGATTCTCAAATTAGAGGACAGCCTCATCTGAATGAGACCTAGTCTCAAAAGCCATGGACACTGACTTTGGCTTTGATATTGTTTGCTACTGTTTTTGCTTTATGAGATTCCTATACACCAGACTGGTCTCAGGCTCATTATGTAGCCAAGATAGGTCTTGGAATTTCCATCCTGCCTCAGTCTCCCAACTGCTTAGATTTTAGGTTTGCACTTCCTTACTTAGCTTTTAAGTACTACTTACAGAGAGGCATGACATCGTAAAAAATATTTTGTTCTCTCTTTTCTGCAAAATCTTAATATATATTGTGTATATATATATATGTATATATATACATACATATATATATATATACATATAATTTGCATGTAACAAGAGATAAATCCACTACGTTTCTTTCCTTCCCCTGTAAGAAACATGTATTAAATATGAGTAAGCTTGGCTACAGTCAGATTCACTTCAAGGGAGGTGCAGGTGATTTTAATAAGGTTTAGCGGACCGGCAGTTGAACAATTATCATACACAAGTTGGTCCAGTGACGCATCCTGCAAGAAGTTTGATAACTAGTTAAAGTAGGTATGCCCTAATGCTAATGCTTGCTTCTTAATATCTTATTGCTATTGTTCACTGGGTTTGGGAAGTGTAATGCTTGCTGCTTTCTGGGTCAGGTTTCATTCTATAAACATCTCAGTTTTAATCAGGCATTATGATGGTAATATATTCCATTAGCAAAGGATATTTATTTTCTCCCTCTAATCTAAAATCCTGAAAACTAATTTAAATGGATCTTTTTATAGCAAATCTGTAAAAGCTGTGTACATTCATTAAATTAAGGATCACTTTGCATGCCAGCACAACCAAATTATGTTTTGAAATGATAGAGGATAAACAACAGATGTATCCAATATATATTCTTCTTTGGTTGCTATGACAATATTGCTCTCAAAGGAGTTGGATGATACAAAAATAAAGTAAAGACCAATAAGTAATTCCTTTGGGCACACCATTCATATGAGTCATGTGCCCTTCCAATGGATATTGCAAGATTGCCAGTGAGGTTCTGAAATGTTGGCTTCTTGTATTTTGTTAAATTTTTTGAAATGTGTGTGTGTGTGTGTGTGTGTGTGTGTGTGTACTTATCTATATGTGTACCATGTGTGTACAGTTGCCTACAGAGATAGTAAGAGGGCATTAGATCTGCTAAAGAGGAGCTACAGGTGGTTATAAGCTGTCATATGTAGATGCTGGGAACGGAACTCAGGTCTTCTATAACAGTAGTATGTGCTCTTAACCACTGAGCAATATTTCCAGCCCTGTTCTATTTTTTGTAAGTATAACAATGTGTATAACAAAATCTTATTGTAGACAGTATCAACCAATAGGAAAACAGATATTTGTCCTGAAACCCTGATTCTGTAGATAGAGAATGTTGTCGGCTTATACACTAAGAACTTGTAGCTTGTCCTTCAAGTTTTTTGTGTGTTGATTGGCATCTAGGAAAAAACATATGAGAACTGCATTGAAGAAGAGCAGGAAACATAGATTTTTAAAATGATGCAGGGATAAATTAACTTGTAACTAAGGAGTCAATGTCTTAAAACATCTTTTTGAAATCATTTTATCCAAAAAGGAAAAATTATCATCAGAAATATTGTTCTATTTGAGATTGTGTGGATGTTCATAGTTATTTTCTGAAATACATGAAACTTGAACTAAAAGCTGGTGTGTTATTTCAACTTTTACACATATCTGATGGTGCAGTAGCTGTTGACAGTTTCGTTATCTTACTAGTTGGTCTCATTTCCCACTGGAAATTGAAAAAAATAAACTTGCTAAAATGTCCCCTTACTAAACTGTACACAGTGCTAACAATTTTAAGGTGAATATTATATTCAATTATTAAAATATTGAACGCTTTCGACATGTTATTGGTTCTTTGAGAACTCATACAATGCATTTGTATTACATTTAGACCCCTCCCCCACTTCCCCCCACATTGATTTCACCCCAACTTCATGGCCTCTAGTACTACTGCTTTTTTTCTGTTTCTTTGTTTGGGTTTTGGTGGTGGTGGTGTTTGTCTTTTTGAGACAGGGTCTGCCTGTAGTCCCAGCTGGTCTGGAGCTCACCGTGTAGTCCAGGCTGGTCCTAATTTCACAGAGATCTGCCCGCCTCTTCCTCCCTGATGCTGGGATAAAAGGCACCACCAGGCCTGACTATTATTTATTTTTTACGGACTGTCAGGTGTAATTTGCACCGCCCAAGTGCTCCCAGGTGAGGTTTTACTGCCCTCCCCAGAGCCTGGTAAACCTAGCCAGTATCACACCCTTATGAAAACAGATTTTTCTCTCCCAGAAGCTATCAGTTGCCAATATATCCTCACTGTGCCATCTCTTCTCTGAACCTTCATCAACCATGAGTCTCTATATTAATCACCATCTGCAGCAAAAAGTAGCTTATCTGTGAGAGTTCAGAGATACATTAACCTAGGGGTAAAATAGGAAATCATTTACCATGTCCGTTTAACAGAATAATAATAGTAGATTCTCTCCCACAGCAGGATACCGGTCTAATCATAGGTTCTTGACCTTGATAAAAGTACCATCAAGGACTCCATCTTGTGAAGTGGGCCTTAAGCCAAATCCCAAAGTGGTTAGTTACTTCCATAACATTTATGACACTATTGCACAAGTGGGAATGTCTCACCAGGCCAGTCATTATTGTAACTCATGGGGTTCACAGCTGGGTGAGGCTGATGATGACTGTTCTCTTCCAGTACTGTCCGTGGTACCTTCCAGCCTGTGAAAGCTAAACAGTAGAGATGAAGTTCAAGAGAAATGTCAGTCTGAGTTGTCCTTGTTTGTCTGTGACTCACACATGTGGGTCTTCAGCTATAGTATCTTACTATCATGTTAACTGGGTAACCAAGAGCAATGACAAGATCCAATATTGTTTGAGGGACTAGGGGACCTCCTGATCAATCAAACCAAAAGAAGAAATCCATATCTGGCATTGGCTTTTTTATTTACTAGCCTGTGGGGTCTGAAAGGGCCACTGAATGCCCATTATAGGGTAACTGCATTTAAACTCTTTCCTAAATTGTTTGTGTATATATTTTAAGAAACTTCTTTGGTGATAGATTTTCATACAACTTTCTCAAAAGGTTCTTGATGTTAGCTATCTCTCCCCATAGTCCTTTCACTGCGCTGTTCTCCCATTCCCCACCTCATTTAACCCCTCTAATATCATCACACCCCTACCTTTATATCACTGTGTTCTATTCACCCGCCACGAAGCCTCCCGCCGTGGCCCCTGATAATGTACTGACCCTTACAGATTTTCCAGTTGAAACAGACTTATCTAAAAATTCGGAACTAACATTCACTTATGAGAGAGAACGTGTGACATTTGTCTTTCTGGATCTGGAGCTGTGTTACCTAACTCAGGATAACTGTTTCCAGTTCTACCCATATCCCTAAGAATTTCCTGGTTATTGTGAATAGGTAAACAATGAACATGGACTAATAGGTGTCTCTGTAGAAAGATACAGTGCTTTGGGTATATGCCCAAGAGTGGTGTGGCTGGGTCACGTAGTAGATCTATTTCTAGCTTTTTAGGGAACCTCCACATTGATTGTACGCCTACCAGTGGGGGAATGTTCCCAGGTCTCTGCATTCTTGCTAGCATTTGTCATCATTGCTATTTCAAAATGTAACAAAGCAAGAACACTGGGGATCATAAAGGTATTAAAAACAAGTGTAGTAAGGCAGTGTATGTCTAAGCTAATGTCTGCATTGGTGAAATTCCAGTTAAAAACAAGGCAACGTTGACTCCAGATCCTGGATGTCAGACAAGAAACTGTTTATTCTTCTCATACACAAAAAAATCTGCAAAGATACAAAGAAAGGGGAAAGTAGCGATTTATACAGTTAATGGATAATTAAACTAAGAATCTTGATTATTTGGATTCACTTGAAGCCAAGAGTACCAGCTTTAACCTACTAACTTTGAAATGAAAAGTTCTAGATACTGGAAGGAAAAATGTACTACTTTATACTTAATTTTGGAGACTTGCTAACAGTGGGTCAGAAGGACAATTTTCAAGTTATTGAGGCCAATTTTGTCACATATTCTCATATAGAGCTTGGATGGGAAAGAGGAAGAAAACAATAAGCAGAGGTGCAAGAGGGTCAGGTTGTTGGGCAACAGAGAAAAAGTACAAGGACATAATGAGGAACACAGCAATGGCTTCAGAGAATCAAGTCAGCTCCAGAGCTGTTTGCCGTGGATACAAGAGCTAGGTTTGATCATGTTTGATTGTGGAAATAGAAGACAGACAGGCCTTACCTATATTGAAGGGCTTTTAAATTTAAATGTTATTGACAACTTTTCAATGATAAGTTTATAATTACATCAAAAACCAATTTTACCTGCAAAACATAAAATAAAAATGTGTTTCAAGAAGAACAAACAATGCACTCAGTGTGGCAAGTCTATGCACATGGATCAAGGCCCCTAAATCATACAAGAATAGGCAGGACATTAGGCCTGTCCCCCTAAGCCTTAGAAGACAGATGTACCCTGCTGGGGGTTAACTGTTTCCGAGCAATGAAGGTAGGAACCTCTGCTATATTTTAAACTCTACTAAGACCCGAAGTGAGAAGGGAAAGATGCTGTGGTTCTCTCTGACTCCAGAAGCTCTTGAAGAAGTTTCACAGGTCACCCTGCCACAGCGTTACCTGGGAGCGAACGTAGGGCTGCAGGTATAGCTCTGTAGCAGGGCACCTGCCTGGAACGCAGGAGGTCTTGGTCTAGCAATGAAAATATGAATCAATCCATAAATGAACGAATAAATACCAAAAATCACAAAGCTGTTAATATCTGAAATAACCAATCTTTACCAGTCTGTTATTCTACTTAGAAAACGCAAGAGAACAGCCTGTTAGAGAAAAGAGAATGCAAGATGACAGTCGAGTTGCTGGCTTCTGGGTAAACAGATAACTGATGAGGTTTTCTCTTTGGTTGTCTTTCGAAAGTTAGCACACGAAGTAGTAGATTTCGTTACATACTTTGTACTTTGTTGTTGCTGTTCCCTCCTTTCCCCTGCACCCTGGTCCCCTCTTGCCGGCCCTCCCCTCCCCTCCGTTCTGTGCTCACCCCACATGTGTTCCAGTACGCCCCCATTTTTCCTTCCTCCCCTTGCAATCTCTTCTTCTTCACAGATATTTAAAAGTTTTCAAATGAAGAAGGCTGCTGAGGTCACTCACCAGTCTCACCCTTTCTCCTCCTGCCCTTCACACAAAAAAAACAATAAGAACCGTGGGCCCCACATGCCCCCTTCCCCCAACCCTTCATGACCGGTGTCACCCTGTGACCAGGGACCTGCCAGGATGAGCTCACTCCTGGTGACCATCTCCACATCTTCCTACTGTCCCTGTGACGGCTGGTTTCACTGTCAATTTCCCACCACCTAGAACCACCCGAGAAGGGAGGGGCAGTGAGGGGCTGTCTGGGTCTGACTGGCCTGTGGGTAGGTCTGTGGAGGGTTGTCTTGACTGGCTTAATTGATGTGTGAAGACCCATCCTGAATGTGGGCAACACCACTGAGCAGGTTGGGGTCCTGGACAGTGTAAGAGTCGAGAAAGCCACCTGAAAACTGAACATGCATGCATTAGTTTCTCCTCCTGATGGTGGGCATGACCTGACTAGCTATTTTAAGCACATGCTGCCTGGCCTTCTTTGATGGACCTGAACTTGAACCTGTGAGTTAAAATAAAAACTTTCTCCCCTGTGTTTTTGCTCTTTTGCTTGTTTGTTTGTTTGGTTTTTGTGCTTTTTTTTTTTTTTTTTTTTTTTTGTCAGAGTACTTTGTCAAAAGAACAGAAATGAACTAAGACAGAAACACCAGAAACAACATCCAACTAAAAATCCAGTATGTATTTTGGAACATTCACTTAAGATTTGCATTTTGAAAAATGTTAAAGCCAAAGTTCATAAAAACATAAGACACTGGTATAGAAGATGCGGTTTTCTGATTTAAGATTGAAAAACTTGAAAATACAGTAAAACAAAACAGACAAGCAAAAACTCTACCCAGTTTCTAGAGAGAAATTTTACAAACTTATAAACTCTGTGTTCTGGGGTTATTGGTTCCCCTGCCAGACTGGGGGCTTTATTATAAGCTTACTGCCCCTGGTTTTGTATCTAAGATCAGTGAAATAGGTTTTGTTGTTTCATTTGAATCTAAAAGGCTAAGCTTCCACTATGAATTCTGTCAGGGGTGAGGAAGAGACTGGTTGAGCTTCCTGTTTTGATTCCTCTGTAGCTACCTATATTGGAGATACCAACTTCCTGGATGCTGATAGGTGCTCTGACAGGTCTTCCTGCTCACTACAGTGGCAATAATGGTCAGTGGAAGTCATTCCAGCACAAACCAGGACAAGCGGCAGTGCTGGCCTCCAGCGCTGACCCTATGAACATGGGAGGGAGGCAGTGGGATCCCTACACTCATTTCTCCTTCTCTGATAAAGCTACAAAACCCAGAACAATTTTCCTCCCAAGGAAAATTTAAAAAGTACTATGTATCAAAGCAGATAAGAAAAATCATATTTGATCTACGAAATGTTATAGAATCACCCACTTGGTATTTAATATTTCACTTTAGATATTGACAATTCGTATTATTACAAATATTTAAAATAATTTCAAAGAACATCTAAATTTAGATTTTGGTATTTAATGAAACTTGATTTAGACTTATTTTGAAAATATTGTAGCAATTTTTTCAAGACCGAAGACTTCCTGATAACGTATGTAACCTGTCATTTCTAAAACTCCTGGAAAGGGGATCTTGAAAGAGAGGTGTCAGTCATTCAAGGACCCCAAATCTTGGCACCAAACACATTCCAGTTGGGTCCAAAAGACTAAAAACTGTCACCTTTCCTCACTAGGATACAGAGACTTCTATCCGTGGAGAAATGTATCTGTCCTCACTGGGTAGAAATATGCATTCCTTGCTGTTGCAGGTCTGGCTCTGGTTCTTATTTCTTAACTCTAAGCACCATTCCTTTTTCCTCTCCTACAAATCTAACACTTAGCCCTGCTGTGGCATATGTTACAAACTCTTATGGGGGGCCTAGAGGGAGAGGGTTTCAGCATTTGACAGTGGCTAGTATCATAGCTCTCAAACCTAAGCTAAGATCCTTGGTGTTGAAGGCTTGCCAGCTTCCTGGAACCGTCCCTGTCCAGGGCCTGCAGGTTTTCCTCTTCGGCTCTTCCAGCCCTGGCTGTGTCTAGTTCCTCTGCTCACCACGTCTCTGCCCCGGCTGCCCCGTCTAACTAACCACTGATGTGATTGAACACGGCTGCTCCCTCCAGCCTTCCTTTGCCACGGTCCTCTCCTTCACTGGGCTACAAGCTCAGCCTGCTCCACCTACCGTAGAGATCAAAGAGAGGCAAGAAAACTCAGGGGAACTCGTGGGGCCTGATGGTTCATCCCCAGAGGGAAAACAGAAAATGACCTTCCTAGAAGCTCAAAATGTAAGCCAAACACCCCTCTCATATATATATAGGAGAGTTTGTACCTGACAGAACAGATTTTTGTACAGATGAGAAACTGCGCTTGGACCAAACACATCACTCGCTTCTGAAAATGAAGTGCAGTCTGTGCACCAGTATCAGGCCTCGCGCTGGATTCCTGGGGGAAGTGCTGCCCTCTGCCCTTGGTGGACATGCTCCGGAGCTTCCCAGAGGCCAAGCCATTTGTGGCAGTCAGGACTGGAACTTTGCATTCAGGAGCCATAGTCATGCTTTGGCAGCAAGCAGCTGAGGTTGCTGTGTCCTTTGTGGGATTAGTGGACGGCTCAAAATGACCAGTGTCACCATGGTAGTAGTCTGTCTGGACCCCAAGAGTTCACCTAACAGCTGCCAATTAGAGAGCCAACCAATGTGGCCCCCAATACTTTAACTTATTTAAAGGAAAAATTTTTAAAAATGTGTGTTTGTAATGTGGCTTCACATTGGCAGAGGTTAAACAGCATTTAACACTGTTTCAACTATACCCATCCTTATTCAGTTCACTAGGGAGAGGTAGGCTCCTCTAAGCTGTATCAAATTTATACATTGCCTAAAATAACCTGAAAACCACCTCAGTGTTCATCTACACATCGGTGAGGTAAGTCAGGTTATGTAGCTTAAAATACTATACGTAGCAGCCGTGGGAACTTTGCTATGACGTGAGAGGCACAGAGATCATGCAGGCTTGGCCTCATCCCAATGAAGATGACTATACTGCTTAATTATTCTTTGTATGATGTGTGGGAAATAATAACAATCTTATATTTGAGGAAAAATTCTTAACATAGAGGTAAAAACTGATGGTTATGCTTCCTTATCATTTTTTGCTTTCTTGTAAAGAAAAAAAAATGACTAATCATGAAATATTTTTAAATACAATGGTTGTTCTTTTATATTTTAGTGACTTTAGTTTTTATTTATGTGTATGTATATGTGTCTGTATGAGCATATGCCATGTGTCTGAAATGCCCACTGAGTCCAGCAGAGGGTGATGGGTCTCCTGAAGCTGGGGTTCCAGGCAGTTGTGGGCCACCTGACATGGGTGGTGAGAACCAAGCTCAAGTCCTCTGCAAGAGTAGCAAGTGCTCTTAACTGCTGAGCCATCTCTATAGCGCCCATGTAATTTTTATTTCATAAAATTTGATCCTTAAAGTATCTAATACATAGATGTATCATATTTGAGTCTTTTTTTCTTCCAAGGTCATTTGAACACCTTGATTTGTTTTTCATCACAACATTTATCTTGCATATTTACCAAATAACAAATAATTACATTATAGCTTACTAAAATTTACAAGGACATGTTTTTTCAGTGTTTTGATAATATTCATAACTAGATGGTGTTTTAAGAATGTAGTAACACCGTTTACTCAAATACACAATTTTCCCAAAGTATTGGGGAAAAAAGCAGGTTTTTACATCTCTTTCTGGATTTGGCATCCTAAATTTTACATCCTAAGTTGACTGGGAAGCCCTCCTACATCAGCCCACACATGAAGGTGCGCACACACACAAACACACACACCCCTCACATATACATGTACTCATTCCATGTACATACGAAGGAAAAGCCACGACAAATTCATAGGATAAGTGTTTAACACTTATAGAAACACTGTAGAGAAGATGCACTGCAACCCTGTATGACGTTTCTAACCTAAGGGTCAACAATCAGTTCAGAGTCAGTCATGATGATCTGACCCATTCAGAATCCCAGATGCTCTCTTCCATCTCTTCTCCCTGAGTCTGAATTAAAGCCGTTGTGCACAGTCAGCAAGCTGGAGAGTTCACTACCTGGTTCCAGGTAGGACTCACCATCTTTTGGCTAAGACTGACTGACTTTCTGGTATTCTTCCCATAGTGGCTGTCTCTGTACCAAAGTTGTCATGGAGCCAGACAGCCTCACAACCTAATTTCTGCCACTTTCTTTCTCAGTGTTCCATTTATACTGATGATCTTTCTATGTAGCCCAAGATTTTGAGAGAACCTAGAAGCAAACCTCAGCAAGATGCAAAAGACCTCTATAATGAAAAGCACCAAACACTGAGGAACTTGAAGAACATACTAACAGTGGACTACCATGTTCAGGGATCAGAAAAGTAATGTAAAAATGACCATATTCTATACTACAGATTGTAGTCAAATTTCCAATAACATTCCTCAAAGAGCTAGAAAATTGTCCAGAAATTTATAAGAAACTGCAAAGATCCCCAATAGCCAAAAGAGGAAAGAAAACTACTAGAGATATCACAATATCTGAATTCCAGTTATACTACATAATATAACTTGAAATTGTTATTTGTAATGTGTATAACAGTTATCCATATCAACAAAAGCAGCATGATCCTGTGAAAATAAACATGTAGAGCAATGGAATAAAAATAAAGACCCAGGAATATATAACAACACAGCTAAAGACATCTAATTGTCCACAGATACACCCCAAACAATCATTAGTGAACAGTCCCTTCAAGAAGCAGTGCTCAGACTTCCGGGTAGGACAGCCCACTAGACACTGCCTGCATAGACCTGGTGGAAGGACAGCTGTCAGGATAAGGAAACAGCCTTTATTGCAAGAAGAGGAAGCACTCTGGAAAGTCACACCAGAGTAACAGACAGTGGATAGTTCTGAGAATGGAATGGAAGAGCAGCAGGAAGAAAGTCAACCAAACCACTCCATGTGGCTCCTTGATTCGGCTGGCCGGGCCGGGCCGCCCTCATGAAAAGACGCGGGCCGCGCTGAGGTGGTGACTTCTCCAGTGGGATGAGTATGCAGTGGAAACAGGTCCTGCAGATCACTGTGGCCAGGCCCAAGCTTAAGAGGTGATAGGTTGTTCACAGCAGAGCTCCCCTTGGATCCCAAGAAGAGGAAACAGCCATGAATAAGGGGGCACAAATTCAATCTGCAACAGCCTCAGAGTAAGGGGCAGCTGTGGGGGAAAGCTGTGGACAGCCGGAGCGCTAGACACTGAGAAGCAGAAAAGCGCAGGTGGCACGAGGACATCCCAGGCCGAGAAGCACATCCAGGGAGTTGGTGGTATCCTCAGGGCCTGGGAGGACAGCAGCAGAACCACTGCTACGGAGACCAGGAACTCGAAGCCCTGGTGGACTACTTGACCCACACAACCACATCCCTCCAACGAAGTGATTAATGCTTATGGGTATTGACAGTGTGAAGACAGGCCTCTGCCTCCTCGATCTCAGTGCTGTTCCCCTCGCCAACACACGTCTCTTTAATGAACATGGGAGGCACTTTCCATAAAGACTTTAACCAGCCCATGGCCTGTGAACTGGAGAGTCTTGGGATGGAAGGAGACTCTACTCAGCCTCTTTGTGTGCAAAAAAAAGAAGCAACAAGTGGCAAAAGTGAAGAGAGCTGTGACGGATCTTGGACACTGATCCAGCACAGGCCCTGAGTCAGCACAAACCATAGAAAAGGGACCTACAAGTCCAGCACCTCCCCTCCCTAAGAAGACAGTGGGCGCTCTCCAGTTTTCAAGAACCTAGAAGAAGCCTCTCCAACACGTTTTTCTTTTTTGTGTGTAAATTTCTTTTTTTTCTGCCTTGTATTTCCTCTTTTTTATTACACTGTTACTACTATTTTTACCTTTGAATATTAAAACGTCATATTTTTATTTTTTACAACTCTTCACAAATTAATCTGAATCTGTCCATGCCTTTTTCATATCCCTGAGCAATCTTTGTTCTTTCTTTCATCCTTTCTTCCTTCGCTTTTTCCTTGTTTGATTTTCTGCTCCTAGATCCCTTTTACTCCTCCTAATATTTTAGTAGTATTTTAACCTTTTCAAATTTATAATGTATACATATATATGACAATGGGCATCCCAATTTCATAAAGCAATCACTAATGAATATAAAATGTCAGATGAGTCTAAATATGGGTGACTTCAGTAGCCCCTCTCATCTTTAGATAGGTCATCCAAACTAAAAAATCAGCTAAGAAACTGCTTAGATTAACTACAGCATAAATAAAACTGGCTTAAAAATGGGCTTAACAAATATCTACAAATATTTCATGTAACAGTTATGAGATACAAGATCTTTTCACTAGCCCAAGGACTCTGCTCTAAAACAGGTCACACTAAGGGTCACAAACCAATCTTAAATTCAAAAGAGTTGAAATACTTTATCTTATTAATTACAGAGGAATTAAACCAGAAATCATTGATGAGAGAAACAGCAGCCACTGTACAGATCTTAGAGACTGAACAATACATACTGTGTGAAGAGTAGATTGTAGAAATGAGGAAAGCAAATAAAAATTCCTAGGGTCAAAGGAATGAAAGTTGAGTCTAGCAGAGCTTTTGAGATGACCGAGGCGGGTGGAAGGGGAAAGTTTATGAGTGCTGTCTTAGTCACTGCTCTGCTGCCGTGATAAAAACCCTGACCAAAGCGACTTATGGAAGAGTCTATTTAACTTTTATTTAGGTCCCAGAGGGATTAGACCCATCATGGTGAGGAGGCATTGCATGGTGTCTGGAACAGGAGCTGAAAGTCAGCCTTTCCATCTTCAGGCAGACTCGGGAAGCAGAGAGAGACAAAAAAGTCCAGCAAGGCTTCAGAACTCTCTAAGCCCACCCCAGTGATGCACTTCCTCCAGCAAGGCCACACCTCCTAAACCTCCCCAAACAGCGCCACCAGCCCGCACTGGACAAAATAACCACATGCTTGAAGCCTATGGGGGTCATTCTCACCCAAACCACTGTAAGTGCTTACATTAAAACGTCAGAGACACCCAAAACTGCGTCTTTCCATGGCTCCTCCTCCACTCTGGGCTCAGGCCTAGACCGCAGGAACAAGACTAAATGAACCAAGGAGACAGCAGCTGTAGGAACTTTGAGGGACAACAGTATAGATAACTGAAATTAGCCAGGATGCTGAGAAAAATTCCTCTTCCGGTGGCAAAAACAGGATAAAGGGACAGGCCATAGACACCCGGTGATGTGGATTCTGCATGAAAACAGGGGGTGATGGTGAGCTGCCGCAGTCAAGCATGTGATCAGAAGAAGGAAGGAGCTGAAGGCTCACGGAAGCGCCGCTGAGCTGCAACAGGGGCTCACTTAGGGAGGAGCACCACAAAACTCTATCAGTGCTGCGCCTCCAGGCCGCAAACGCCAAGAACAAATCAAACCCCAAAGGAACAGGCCACAAGAAGTGACAAAGATCGCCACAGAAATTAACGAAATGGAGACCAAAAGAAAAACGCAAAGAAGTGATCAAAGAGGTGGTTCTTTGAAAAAGTAAGTAAGATTGTCAAGCTCCTAACCAATCAAACCAAAAGAAAAGAGATAATGGCCAAAACAAAACAATCAGAAATGAAAAGAGAGATTATAACAGACACCAGTGTGATCCACGTCACCGCTGTGGAATGTTTTGAAAACTTAGGTTCCAAAACACCATAAAATTGTACAAAATAAATTCATAGACGTATGTGGGGGGTTGAATGAGAATTGTGTCCTCTGGGCTCAGTATTTAAAGCCTCGGTCCCTAGTTGGTGGCTCTGTACGCGAGGTCATGGAGTTTTTAGGAGGTACAGCCTTTCTGGGGTAAGTATGTCACTGGGAAAGGGTTTGAAAGTTTGTCAGCTCAGCCCACTCCTAGTTTGCGCTTTCTGCTTCCCATTTGCTGTTAAAGCCGTAAGCTTACAGTCTCCTGCTCCTTCCTGGCTTCCTAGCGGTGTTGGTGAACTCCTATTCCTCTGGAACTGAAAGTCAAATAAACTCCTTCTTATAAAACTTGTCTTGGTCATGGTGTTTGGTCAGAGCAACAGAAAGCTATTTAGAACTGCACATAAGACCTACCAAAGCCAAATCAAGAGGATATAAAACCAAGATAACACGCAATGAGATTGAAGCAATAATAAAAATCCTCTTAACAGAGAAAAACCTAGGATCATCTAGATTTGCTGCTGAAATTCACCAAAAATTAAAAGTAGAGCTAACACGAATGCTCCACAAACTACTCCACAAAATAAAAAAGGACCCAACCTCAACAACGATACAGCAGTCAAAGACAGTGATCACAGAAACAAAAATTCTCAATAAAATACTTGCATATTGAATTAAAAACACAGTACCTTGGCCAAGTTGGTTTTATTGCAGGGAGCTCAGCATACACAAATAACTAAATAAATATAATGGCTCACATAAACAGACAAGTACAGAAATCATACAACCATCTCAATAGGTGCACAAAAGACCTTTGAAAAAATTCAACATCCTTCATCAAAAAATTTCTGACGATATTAGGAACATAAGGGACATACCTCAATGCAATAAGGGACACGTGTGACAAACCTACGGCCGACTACACCAAGTGGTGAATAACTGGAGCCGTTCCTCTAAAATCAGGAATAAGACAAGTGTCCACTCTCTATGCTCTATTCGATGTAGTAGCCAAAGTCTTAGCTAGAGTAATAGGACTAAAAGGGAAAAGCAGCTAGAAATATGAACGGAATAAATCAAATGATCTCTGTTTACAAGTTATACAATTCTCTGATTAAAAGACTCAAATGTGATAAACATTTTCAGCAAAGGAACAGAATACAAAACATCATTTTTTATACTCCTATCAGTAGTTTTCTGTATACCAAAATCAAACTTGCTGATAAAAAAATCAGTGGTAAAATGCCACTTATAGTGTCTTAAAAATAATAAATTATCTAGGACTCATTCTAACGAAAGAGGTGAAAGACCTCAAAAATGAAAACTTCAAGAAGGAAGGCAGAAATTAAAGAAAAACATATAACAAGGGGAAAACATTCCATTCTCGGGAATTGGCTGAATTAGTATTGTGAAATAGATAGATGACAGATAGATAGAGAGATAGAGAGATGATAGATAGATAGATAGATAGATAGATAGATAGATAGATAGATGATAGATAGATGATAGAGATAAGCCATTCAAGCAAAAGGGGGACAAAGGAGAGCGGAAGAGGAGAGATTAACAGTCTCAGGAAAGGAAGAGGACTAACACAGGAGGGAGAGGATACCCAGAGAGGGCAAGGCGAACAGAAACAGGTAGAAACAAGTATAATAATGCTGTAGTTATCTGAATGTATCACATTGAACCATTTCTTTGTATCTAACAAAAAAGAGTTTAAAATAGTAAAAAAAAAAAAATGTGTTGACAGAAGATATCTACATGCAAATCATTAAAACTCAATCCTTACTTCTTACTCTGTGCAAATAAATCAAAAGAAAGGGCTGGAAAGATAGCTCAGATTTAAGAGCACTGGCTACTCTTGCAGAGAACTTGGGTTCAGCTCCCAGCACCCATGTGGTGACTAATAATTATCCTTAACTACAGTTCCATGGGACATGATGCCTTTTTCTAGCCTCCACAGGTACTGTATGAACATGGTATGTTTATGCACAGACATGGAAGCAAAACATACACATAAAATAAAAGGAAATAAATCAAAAATCAACAGAAAAATGTGTCAAAATTCAATGTAAAACTTGAAATTTTGGAACAACTAGAAAACATATAAGGAAAATATTTCAAGACATAATAATAGGTAAATATTTTCTAAGACTCCAGTAGTCAGAAAATTATAACACAAACAGATAAATGAAACCGCACTAAATTAAAAAGCTTCTGCACACCACAAGAAACAGTGCAGAGCTGGCCAACAAAATGGGACAAAGTATATGCCAGCCATTTACCTGGCACAGGATTCCTATCTAGAATACATAAAGAACTCAAAAGAGGACGCATCAAAAAGCAAATAATCCAATCTATAAATGAGCAAGTAAACTAATTTTTTTCTGCTGAAAGAGTACAAATGGTCAAAGAGGCATGAAAAAAGGTTCAATATATTTAGCCATCCCAACACGCAAGTCAAAAACTACCCTGAGATTTCACCTCATCCCTGTGAAAATGGCTGTCATCAAGAAAATGGAACTAACAAATGCTGATGAAAATGAGAGAAACCAAAGAAATGCTTGTACATTCATGGTGGAATTGTGAATTATTCCAGTCACTGTTGAAATCAGTAGAAATGGTCCTCAAAAAAAGGAGTGAAAATGGAAGTACCTACGACCCAGATCCACCACCCTGTGTATGCGTCTGATGCAACCAGCAACCTGCAGTGGAGACGCCTGCATATCCATTTTGGCTGTCACACTACTAACGACAGTCAAAAGAAGAACCCATAAATCAAGTGTGTGCATGCACACACAGTGAAGCATTATTCCAGCCATGCAGAATAAATCCATGTTCTTGAAAGACAATGGAAGACCCCAGAAGTCATCGTGCCAAATGAAAAAAGACAAGTATCCCATTTTCTCTCCTATGTGAAATATTATTAGAAGACTTGAAGATCAGGAGCTGGAGAGATGGCCCAGTGGCTAAGAACACTGGCTGCTCTTGCAGAGGACCTGGGTTCAATTCCCAGCAACCACATGGCAGCTAACAATCATCCAAAATTCCAGTTCCAGGGGATCTGACCCCTCTTCTGACCTCCACAGGCAATGTGTCTCATGGGTGCATTTACACACATGCAGGCAATATATTCATATGCATAAATTAAAAATAAATAAATCCAAAAATAGAAATGAACCAGGCTCTGTACCTTGCAGAACCACCCTGCAGCCTTGAGCTCCTCCACTCTGTCCCCAACACCCTGCCCCCTTCTAGCCTTGGGCACAGGCCACATGCCTGGACTGCCCTCTTGGTCCAGTCCTGTCCACTGAGTCCTAATCACCTACACTCAGACCAGCTCAGTTTTCTAGTTTGTTAGATCCTCCACATGTTGTCCCCACCCCAACCTTGCCTTGGATTCCTGAAACAAGCCTTTACCCTGGAAAGTGAGTAATCCCGCTCACTATGCCCGAGCAAGTCCTCTGTCCCCGTCCTACACTCCGTCCCCTTCTAGCCTTCACAGGCTCACCCCTGCTCTTCCACTCAGCAACTGGAAAAAGCCTTCAAGGAACCCTTCTGTTCATAATAGTATCTTCAAAAAAGCATTAAAATATTTAGGAGTAAACCTAACCAAAGACATTAAAAATTTCTACAATGAAAATGTTGAATCTTCAAAGAAGAAAGTACGGGAAGGTGCCAGGAAATGGAAGATCTGATAGTGCTCATGGATTGGCTGAAGTAATATTGCAAAAATGACCCTCTTACGAAAAGCAATCTATACATTCAATACAATTCCATCAAAATCCCTATGACATTCTTCACAGAGATAGGAAAAAAAAAAACCTAAAATTCATATGGAATTGCAAAAGACCCTGGATAGCCAAAGCAACTGGGCCAAAAGAGCTGTGGGGTTTTACCTTACCAGATTTCAAACTATATCACAGAGATATAGTCCATTATAAAAACATGTGGCACACACAGATCAATGGAACACAGTAGAAGATTCAAACACGAATGCATACAATTTCGACCACCTGGTATTTGACAAAGTTGCCAAGAACACACAGTGGAGGAAAGACAGAATCTTCAATAAATGGTTCTGGCAAAACTGCATCTCTACCTCCAGAAAAATGAAACTGGCCCTTTCACTTTGCACAAAAGTGCAAAACTCCAAAAGAATTAAAGATCTCAAAGTCCTGAAACTGAAACTACTAGAGGAAAACATGGAGAACACCTTACAAGATGTAGGTGTGGGAAAGGACTTTCTAAATCAGACATTGATTGCTCAGGCATTAAGGTCAGTAATCAACAATTGGGACTTCATTAAACTTAAAAGCTTCAGTACAGCCAAAGAAACAACTAAGAAAGTGAAGAAGAAACCCATTGAGTTGGAGATCATCTTCACCTGCTGCACATCTGACAGAGGATTAAAATCCAGCGTATACAAATAACTCAAAAAAGCACCAGAGAAACAAGAAAATAAATGGCCCAATAAAAAGATGGGCTGAGAACTTGAACAGAGAATTCTCAAATGTATAAATAAAAATGATTCAGAACACCTTAAAAAGTGCTCAACATCTTAAGCAATCAGAGAAATGTATATAAAAACGCTTTCAGATTCCATCTTATTCCAGTCAGACTGAGTAAGATCAAGAGAATAAAAGACACCAAATGCTGCTGAAGACGTGGAGAAAGGGGAACGCTCACTCACTGCTGGTGGGACTGCAAACTCGCGGAACCACGACGGAAAGCAGTGTAGAGAACTCTTTAAAAACTGAAAATTAATCTGCCGCATGATCCTGTTATACCACTCCTTGGCATATACCCAAAGGACTTGTCCTACTAGAGACACCTCTACATCCATGTTTGCTGTCGCTCTCTTCACAATCTAAGAAATGGAGAAAATCTAAATGTCTCTCCACTGACGAATGCATAATGAAAATGTGGTGCATTTATGCAATGGAGTGTACTCAGCAGTAAGGAAAGGCAAAATTATGAAATTTTCAGGTAAATGGATGGAAGTAGAAACTGTTAAACTACGTAAATTAACACAGACTCAGAAAAACAAGCAGCGTATGTTCTCTGTCATTTGCAGATAGTGGCAGCAATCCCTTACATGTGAGTATATATCCTGATGTAACAGCAAGAGCCAGAAAAATAGCAAGGACACAGTAAAGGGCAAGAGCCTGAAAGAAGGGAATAGAAAGGAACAGATGTTACGGAGGGGAAATGGGGAAGAGGGGGCTCTCAACTGGGTCGGGAGAGGGGAAGGACACACAGGAGCCTGGACGTAAAGGGGAAGGAATAAATGAATCCGGAAGAGGGAGGAGAGGAGACAGGAATTTTCAAAGAGAAAATGGGAGTGGGCACTTAAACTGGGGAAGGAGAGGGAGGTTAGACAAGGAGAGAGAGAAGAGACAAATAAATCTCAGTTGGGTTTAAAATGCCAAGGGAAATGTATTAACTCCAAAAACTCCCCGACTTACATATACAGTATCTGAACATTAGTACATATGTGTACTTGAGGGATATATAACAAGAGACATAGTGCCAGGCAAGAGAGACCTCACTGTAGGTTGTTGGTCAGAGTAATTCAAGGGACTCCCCAAATAACACAGGCTATTGCCTCGGTCCTGGATAACCTCCTGGAACTTAAAGGTAAGACCCTGCTGATGAGGACAAGACGTACTTAGGACACAGGACACAGTGTGAGGGGCAGGTAGTTAAAAGGGCTTGTCGCTACCTGACGACCTGAGTGCACTCCCTGTGGACGGCGTGGTGGAAAGAATAAACTGACCTCATCAAGTTATACATACACAAGTAAACAAATAATGCATATGAACTTTTAGGTTGGACTGGCTAGGTTTAGTTCCTCTGTGACAATTTATTATTTTGATCAATTAAAAATTTCACATAGTTTTACTTCTTGATTTTTTAAACAGTTTAATTTACAATACACAGTTTCTGAAAGAATGTGAGAAATACATGCTAACAGTTCACTAAGGCCCTAGTCCTTTCTGATTGATCCTAATGTTAGATAGTTCATCTGAGTTGAGTTTTGACAGAGCCTGTCTGGAGCCTGAGTTTGACCTGTAAAGCCGGAGAACAGAATAAAGAAGGGATCCTGTAGACCCAAGTACCAATTACTTTCCTCACCCATAAATTAACCCCAAAGAATTTCTTCAATTGACTGTCCACCCACCCAATGATAGTGTTAGCATTTTTTTTTTTCATTTAAAGCTGATGGTGATGAGGATAGTGACAGCAATGTCCTGGATCTGGATGACGATGACTGTAATATTAGGCTTCACCACTGAATTTTGGCAGAGTTTTGATAAATCAGTTTAGAAATAAGCAATTTTTATGTTAACTACTTTTAGACTCTCTAATTATAGAACTCTAGTAAGTACATTATTTTCAACATTTACAAATGATGATTGCAAAACTAAATTAGATCACAAAGCACAAGAGTGTCAAGAATGAGGAGTGTTAAACTTGAACATTTAGTATTTTTTTACACCATGCTGAGTTCCTAATAGGCAAAGAAAAAAAACTGATTTTAACAGTGCAAAAAACAACAGCCATAACTAATTACTTGGGGTCTGAAAACTTAAGACAGCTCTCTTCCTGAAGTAGGCCATGCTTTGAGTTTTTCTTTCTTTCTTTTTTTCTTTCTTTCTTTCTTTTTTTCTTCATTTTATTTCTTTCTTTCATTAAATCGTTGTGTATTTCATACTTGAATCTTTGTTATTTATTTCTTTTATTGAATCGTGTCTTTCATACAGAACATCTCAGCCAGTCTTAATCATCTTTGTACCCCCTCCCCTACTGGCACTCCAACTGGAATTCAGACATTCTTTTATCTATGTTAAGGTCTATTTTGTCAAGTTAGTGTCCCCAAATGCTCCTCAGTGCAGGTTTATCCAGTGAGGTCCAGTCAGCCTATTCGGAGTCCCTCACTTCAGGAAGATTAGCTCATCCTCACCCAAGTGATTGGTTATCAGTTGCCAATATTTCTTCAAATGATCACACACAGACATTGTGAATTGCCCATGACTAAGCTACACATCCACAATGCAGCCTCTACACCCACGGCTCAGGCAACGTGGAGCAAGGAGTAGAGAGGACACTAACGAATCTCTCAGATTTCACGCTTTGGATTTTAAAGTATCGATGAGCATACAAACTGCAGGAGGAAGAAGGACGGCTCTGATATGGCCTGGCAAACACACAGCCAAGGGCACTCAGATGCCAAGCACCAGAAGTCAGGCTCAGGCTGCTTCAGGCTGTGTGTCTTGGCTCTAGAGCTGTCAAGGCGCGTTTGGTTGTGGGCGTCAGACAGAGATGCTGCTTCCCTCTGTTTATTTCCTCTTCCCAGCACAGAGTGAGCATCCAAGGACACACGCTCAGCCGTTTCTTGAGTTCCGTTTGTATTTATTAGAATTTCAGTCGTGAGTCCAATTTTATGACTTCATATTTGTGTTTAGCCTTCCAAATAAATCGCAGTTTTCGAATTGTTAAAGATGACCCCGATGTATTTTGTCCAGTCTGTGCCCTGTGGAAGGCTCTCAGGCATTGCTCCCGCTCTTCTCCCCACTATCTAGACATCACTTGGTTCAGGGTAACTCTGTGGGCCTCTCTTTTCCCTCTGACTCACTAATGACCCAGTTCATTCCCTTAAACTCTCTCTGTATTTTAGGCAGCTACTCTAACTAAGTCCTTAATTATTTGCTGATGATTTCATGTCTTAATTTTATCTTTTCACTACATGAGAATACACATCTTCTCAACTTAATGAACTGCCACAAATATTAAATTTAAACAACAGATTAAATAATAAAAGATAACAAATTGAATTGATATAACATGTGTATTACTTATTATAGAGCACAGTCTGTCTCTGAAAAGGTTCAAGACAAGGAACAGTAGTGCAATTCTTTGTTTGGGTTTTTTTTTTTTTATTAAGTTGCTTTTTGTTAATTGTACTTTTTATTTTGTCTTAGGATAAACTATGGAATGGCAACAGAATGCCAGATTATGAGCTCCACACAACCCCTGGCAGGTTGTGTTGCATAGTTTAAGGTCTATCTAGTCAAGTGTATGTCCCCAGATGTCCCTAGGTGTGAATCCATCCACTGGAACCTGGTCAACCTATCTAGCCTCGTCTCCTAGAGAAGACCAGCTTTCTCTTGTCCAGTTCTGATCAATTGCTTATAGTTCCTCCACTGAGTCGGGGCTTCTTGCCATTTCCCTACTTCTCTGCTGGGCTTTTGCTGGTTTGAGTTTGCATGAGTCTTGTGCATGCTGTCACCATTGCTGTAAGTTCACATGAGCAAGTTCTCTGGCCTGAAAAGCTCTGTTTCCTTATAGTCATCCACCACTCATGGCTTGCAGACATTCTGCCCCTCTTCCACAGTGGTCCCTGAGCTCTGGGAGACAGAGGCTTTAATACAGGAATCCTGTCCAGGCACAGGTACTCTACAGTCTCTTATTGTCCACATTTTGTTTGTGGCTTTCTGTGTTAATCACAATCTGTTGCATAAGGAAGTTTTGCCAGGGGTAGGCTATGGAGGTACATATAGGGGAGAGGTCTAAATGTGATGAAGATACATATACTTAAGACTGGAATCAAAGAAACTGAGTAGCAACCGCCATGCCATAAGAAAACTTGAGACTGCCTGGTAAATCGTAGCAAAGAAGAGCCGATAAATTCTGATTGTGTGGGAATAGAAAAAGAAAAGAACTAGAAATTTATAACAAATTGAAAAGTAGTTACCAAGAACAGTACTGAAATTATGTCAGTCAGTATATCCAACCAGCCAGTGCCCAGTTATGTCCAGTTCTGTGGGCACTATTGGTCTTCCTTTTTAACTTCAAAGATCAAGCAGTGATTTTGGTGATAACTAGAGAAAAAGAAAAATTCTGAAAGTCAGGCAAACAGGTGCACTGACCAAACTAAATATTTGGAAGTAAGGACTTTTGACTGGAAAGGCACTTCAAATCTTTCTTGTGCAGCCCCATCAGTAGATCTTCTGTGTTTGTGTTAACGCCTCATGTGCTTTCCAGAAAATATAGCTATAATTAAAAAATAATAAAAGTGGAAATAAATAATATATTTCAATAGCTTTATTCTGTAAAAAATCATTACCTGCCTCCTTATGTATTTTAAACACCTACAATCTAAACTGTGGGCCTTCTGGGGATAGACATCTTGTGTTCCATGTTCTCTCATGCAGTATTATGTCAGGTATGAAATACACACTTGATAAAAGTTTGTTGAACTTATATATTTTTAGTTCTCCCCTGTTTACTTTGTGAATAAGCCCACTAACATTGTTTCCCTTTGTAAAAATTTGACATAAGGGCCAGTTGTTCAGGCTCTAAGGAGGACGCAGGGAAATACACGGCCGAGATCAAAGAAGAGTAGAGCAGAAAGAAAGGCCTGCGTAAACTTTCAGAGAGAGACATAGTCTTAGAACATTCTGCATATCTGTGTGTATATGACTGTATATGCGTGTGTGTGTGTGTGTCAAGATTTTGAAGGAGACTGATATAAAAACGGTGATACTGACTGTATTATTTTTCTGTTGCTGTGATAAAACACCATGATCAAGGCAACGTATAGATGGAAGAGATTATTTGGCTTCCAGTTCCAGAGGGATTAGAGTTCATCATGGTTAGGGGGACGGTGACTGAAGCAGAACATCTTCAAGGACATACAAGAGATAGACCGCAGAATGGAAGTAGGGCGAGACTATGAACTCTCAGGGCAACCATAAAAAGCCCACCATCCCCAGTAACTTGCCTCCTCCACACTCCTCCTAAAGGTTCCATGACCTTCCACAAACAGCACCACCAGCTGACCAAGTGTTCAGTTACTTGAGCCTGTGGAGGACACTTAGTCATACCACCACAAGTGAGACAACACCAAGAAATGTGTATCAAGTTTCTCTCCAAGGTTCTCGGCATACAGTACCTAAATCCTTAGCCTCTAGAATAACCAAAGTGGGTTCGGTATACTAATAAGAAGCCCAGCACTTGGGGCTATGGATATGTGAGGAGGGAGCATATCACCCCAAACACCAAGCATGACCCTAGGATTGGCATTCAGCCAAGCCCAGCCTCCCAACCTTCAGGAGAAGACAGAAGGGCTAAAGGTTGAGCTGATGATCAGTGAGCGACGAGATCATCAGTGTGCCTACATGAAGCCTCCAGAGAAGCACCCAAAGGACATGACCCAGAGGGCTCCTTTGCTGAACATGTACAGACGCTGGGAGGGTGGACACCCAGAGAAGACATGTAGGCAAGGGGCTCCTTCCCACACACTTTGTCCTAGGCATCTCCTCTAACTGCTCATTAGTCATATGCTTTGTGATGTATTGCATAGGAACCAAACAAAGGCATTTCCCTGGCTCTACGATCCACTTTGGTAAATGAACTGAATCCAAGGAACGAGTTTTGGGAGCTTTAGATCTATAAATGGCCTCCCAGAAACAGGAAACACAACAAGGTGCTTGTAAATGGCACCCGAATTTGAGGTCAGTCTACTGAGACTGGTTCTTTACCATGTAGTGTCCATCTCCAGGTTAGTAGTGCCCAAGCTGAATGCATTAGAGAACACTCAGAACTACAGAATTAGTGTCCACTACAGAACTATGTGGGTGAGGGGAGATTCCTCTATAGAGGATCTTATATAAGTAGCATGTGAGGGTAAGAAAAAGTTTTGTTTCTGTTTTTCTAATATCAATAAGCATAACACAGTACAAACAAGGGTCATTAGAGTTGAGTCTCTTCACGTCACAGCACATTAACTGGTATTTTCAGAGAAGCAGCCAACTAGAACAAACAAGCCAGGAAAGACAGGGCATGCTGACCCCAAGAACAATGTCTGTGGGGAAATCTTTCTTCTTCCCCCCAGGAGCATACCCGTGAGTCTCGATGTATTAACAGGGCCCCTTTCATATCTGCTTCTCCAACCAGCTTGTAATAGGAGAACACCAGAAGGAGTTGGTTTATGCCTGGGTGGTCATGCTGTGTGACGCAAGACGTGCGTTTTTCAGTGGAATGACTCTGTCCATGGTGCAATCTGCACTGTGCTCATTTTGTACAGAAACGGTCCCACGTTACCAATCTGTGGGCCTGGATTTGTTGCGGAAAGCGGTGTGGGACTCTGACCATCTGAGCGTGCAGCAGGCATTCTCTCTTTCAGGTCTACTTCTTTCCCTCTTCTCTTGGACTGTGTGTCCCAGGTGCTGGATCTTGAACGGAATTGACTATCATGTTTCCTGTTCTCTGATTTTCAGTGACAACAAGGATAAAAGACTGGAGGTGGGGAGAAAAAAGGTTGTGTGATTGGGGTAATGCCTTCCTGTACTATGTTCCTAGAACCACTCTTTCCTAGTTCTCTTCTCTTCAAATAAAGTTGGTTTTGCTTACATTTTCCAGAGGATGGCACCTCCTTAGATCACAGATTTCCTTCCCACAGAGTCTTAAGTATATTCTGTACCTTGTGGCCTTGGGTTAATATCTTTGCTTCTTACATTACTGCTGTGTTTCAGATATGAGTGTTGCCACAAGGCTCGTGTGCTAAGGCCTGGTACTGATGAATGTTCAGATGTGGGGTTTGGAGGCACGTGACTGGGGTATGAGGTCTCTAACATAACCAGTGGATTAATCCATTGATGGGGTCATGATTTAATGGCCTATTGAGTGGTAGCAGAAATTACACGTGGGGCCCTGTTGGAAAAAGTGGGTCACTGGGGCGTGTCTCTGAAGGCTACACCCGGGACACGTACTCTCTTTGAGTCTCATCTATCCTTCATTCTATCTCCCATCTACTGTGAAGAAATCAGCTCTCTCTCTCACCAACTTCCACTCTCGCGGTACTCAGCCTCATCAGAGATTCACCATGATGGAGCTAACTGGACTAAAACTGCTGAAAGCAGAAGCAAAAATAAATCTTCCCTCTTCAGGTTCTGCTCATGTGTTTTTTTATTAATGTATTCCTTGACAGTTTCATATACAGTGTACAGTTTCCACTCATCCCTCTTCTGCCCTAACAACCCCTGTCCCTCCCACCAAGTCCCCATTCCACTTTTATGTCTTTATGTTTTGATTTGATTTGCTGTAGAGTCCCCTGGTTTTAAATTGATCAAGAACACTAGTGTGAGCATAGCTGTGGGGCATGGGATCCCACTAGTGGCTTCCTAACCGAATCCATGTCTTCCTGTTCCAAAAGCCTTGGCTAATCAGAACCCTGAGTGGGCCACACCACACCTCTCCCTGCTCGTGTATTTTGTCACAGCAGTGAACAGTGACACACTCACGGAGTGGCTCTGTTCTCTTCGCAGCTCCTTGTCCCTGCCCACACCTCTATAGGCAGGCTTTGCATTGAATTCTCACACTGAAACATTTGGAAGGAGTTCTGTTTCTTACCTGAATACTTGACTGATCAGAGTATTTATTCAATAAAGCTCAACAGTAACTAGCCCAGAGTTCTAGTTGTGATTTAAATCATAGTCATACTCCATTTAAACTGGTATTTGTGAAATAAAAGGTTAAATAAATGCCTCCGAAACTAAGTTGATGTTTCTGATGGGATTTATCACAAAATGCTGAGGCTGTCTTTTCATCACCTTTATATGTAGTCTGGTTTTACCACACTCATTTTGCTTTATAAAATAGTCTTTCATCTTTTTATGGCATCTTGATGAATGAATGAACGATCTCTCATAATTACAGAGAAGCTCAGTGCATAAGAGACCTAAAATAGTGTATGTGGTCATTAAAACCCCGACCAGAGGCTGCCAAGGCCATGGCGTCTGCGGCTGCGCCTCTCCGCCCTCACTGTTTTTCTGTGTACAGGCCACAGGCTGTGCCGGCACATGCGGTATGATAGACGCGAGAACTAAATGGCGCTCTGGTCCCCACTGTCTTCACATCCTCAGGCTGCACATTCTTTACTGAGAACACAGGATCCTCTCCGAGCCCCTGCCTACCTCTGGCAATCAGTGAGTGCTAAGAACGACTTATCAGCCACGTGGCATATTAACCGCTCCTTCCTCTGAAAGCTGTAAGAAGGGGCCCCCACTCCGCCACGTGGACCTGAACGTCCCCCTGACCACCAAACCCAAGACCCTCGGTGGCGATATGAAATTATATACTCGTGTGTCTTTCTCCTTGCCATCACATCCCAGGCTTATGAAGGAGCAGGAAGAATATCCATGGCATCTACGACATACGCAGTGATTTTTTTTTTTCTTAGCCGGCTATTGACACATCCATAATATGTATTTCTGGAAATAATATTAGATAAAAGGACCTATAAAATATTTAGTCATAAAAACATTTTTACAACCGAACCCTCTGAAATCTGAGCCTGTGGAAACCATTGTCAGTTTATTAGAAAAACAACAGTCTACTATTAACTTAATTTTTATCATGGAATATGATTTTCTCCTCAGTTTTTAAAATGAATTTAATCATACTTTTAGAAAATATAAGCACCATAGAAGTTTTAATAAAAGACACAATTTAAATAACATAAAAGATGTAAAAACATTCTTGGTCAGATTTTCCTATTCGACCTCTCTCCATAACTTCTTAAAAAATAAGAGAGCATTAGTCTGCATCTAAGTATAAAAATGTAATTTTGATCCTGACCATCCCTGATGCTAGTAATTAACAATAATACACACACACACACACACACACACACAAAATTAGTAATGTTCCTTCCAGCTTTGAATACTACACTCTACCTGCCTTTTCTCCAACCCATCCCATGAGTGTGCCCTCTGGAACTCTTAGTTCACAGAAGGATTTTCAGTTTATGCTAACTGGATGTAACACTCTTAAGCACAGCAGACACCAGTGTTCCAAATTTTTTTTAATACATAAACAGGACTGGATATAAAATGCTTCCTTAATGAGATTAATTCTCATTAAACTCAAAAAATTATAACTTTTAACTCCAATGAACAGATTTTTATAATCCTATGAAACATAAACCCACTAGTTCAACTTAGAAAGAAGATGTATAAGAAAGAAAAAGTGAGGGCTATTTCATCAAGAATCTTAAAGTTTTCTGAGAGAAACTAAAGTCACTAAATTAAGAATAACAAAATATATAACGATGTCTTACACATCTCACATTATTAATGGCATATTAAGATTCATGTATTTATTATCTCTGTGTTCCCTAGATGGTAGCTTTAGAGTATCTCACTGAAACTTTTAGCAAGATTTTTTGCATGTGCTTTCTCTAGGAATTACATCTGTCTGGATCTATTTTGGTTTTGCTTAGGGCTGTGAACCTACCTGATAAATGCCTTTTAGAATTCTTTTCTCTGCACTTGTCCATTAGTGCCAGAAATGGATGATAATCATTTGATATGGAAAATTTGGGCATATGTTTCTTAAATATTTCAACAGTTCTCCTCAACACATGGATTTATAGAATCTTTGGTCAGCCCAGGATGACTTAGACCCAGAGGACTGCTCTCAGGCCTTCTCCTAGAAGGCCCTTAATTCTCCTTTTATAGTAACCTCAGGGGTGCAGATTTAACTTGCTGGCATTCACGCCAAGCATTGTTGAAAGATCCCTTCTTCCTATCCTTTCTGATGTTTCTCTTTCATTTTCCAGTTCTTTCTTTCTCTAATCATTCCCTCTTACATGAGAGTCATGATTTAGTAGAATTGAAATGCTCTCAGCCACGGAAAAGCAAATCCTGTAATAAATGTCTCTGCTGAGAGCAGTTATGGAGCTGTCACTGCCGTGTCAAGCCCCCCCGGGCAGGATCAAGGGGTCAGGCCCAGCAGAAGGTCAGGAGACAAGCTTTAACATTAGCTTTTATAAATGGGACTCAGGGAGGAAAGAACTGACAGACAGAAATCAATGACTTTATGTAATCTGTTCCTTGCTCAGTCACTTGGAGCAACTTTGAGTCAATTTGTGAAAAACAGCTGAAGACCAGAAGAGAGATCGCTCTTTCTAAGAAACTTGGCAAAATGCCGTCGTCCCTGAACTAAGCTGACATGAGAAAAGTGCATTTTGAGAAAGGTCATCCTTGTCTGCAGGGAACCCGGCACACCTGCAGCACACTGGGACGGCAAACTTAAGAGTCCCGAGGTACCTTGCTGTTTCCAGTGCAGTACAAGCTTTGTTCCCACTAAAGCTGGTGTCAGAGGCGGAACAGGAAGAAATGAGGATGGAGCCGTTTGCGATGGGCCTGCTGGTAAGAGCGTCAATCTCAGCAATGCTCCACGTTGGTCTGCAGAAAATCCTGGAAATGTCTGCAATTTGCATTTCCATCTGGAAGTAAGATAGAAATTTGTGCTGAGACTGACATTATTTCCTCCACATACACATGTGGGTTGGGATGAATGATGCGCAGATAATAATCGTCTGTGAACAAAGAAGTTCCATATTTGGGAGAGATAACTTCATTTAGGATGTTTCCAAGTAAAAATTAGTCTGACCCATTAAAAACTTTACATAAATACATTCATCATAGTTTCATTTTAAGTACTTTAACTGCAAAGCAAGTTGAGAGAAAAAGAATCCTATGACTTCAGTGTTTCAAAATGCTATCGTAAAAATGTCAGATTGTAAGTAGCTACTAAAGAAGCAGGAAGTGAAGGAGGAGCAGGCTTCTATGCGAAGTCTGCTGAAGGGAAAAGAATTCAGAAGGAAGCAACGCTCCAAAAGGAACATAGTGTAAGAGGAATATGCCTTTAGATGGGCTGCCTTGAAACTAAAAAGAAAGACTTAATTATCGTGAACATTAGAATGATGGAACCCCCACCCAAGAAACTTCTCAACAGAGTTAACAAAGCAAGTATTAATGAACCCAGTAACATCATGTGCTGTGTTTGAAATGCCATGCAAAAATACAAGTGAACATGCTAGATAGCTTGTTGTTAATAGTTTACAGTGGCTCCTGGGTAAGAGAACAGGAATTTAAAGCTGATCTAATCAGTTTCTATTCATGGTCTCTGCTTCCCTATCTATAAACTGGTGGCCTTATTGATCTCACGAGTTTTAACCATTAAAATAACACACAAGCAGACACATATATATGAATTAGCATGAACATAGTAGGTGAGTAGCAATAATATTTGATACTATTAATAATTATTTTTAATTAAATATATTTCAAAATCTAAACTGTTTCTCTATTGTCAGCTCTAAAACATCAAAATCAGGGGGTCGTTTGCAATAATGCTGCCTTCTGAGTGAACTCTGAATTTTTGCAGAGGACTTTTATACACATTAAGCACTGCTGGGCATCTTGTGCATATCCAGGCCACATTTGGCACTAGCTGAAAGCAATTTCTAGCATAGGACCCAGATATCTGAACATTTTAAAAGTCCACTAAGGAATTCCAATGTGCATCCAAGTATAAGGACAATTCTCATGCATTCCATCCCTACAAATAATATTTCCCAGCTTTGAATTTCATGTTTTGTGTAAAATTGAAAAGGATGATCTGTGGCTCTCATGTGTCCTACTATTTTTAAGGATAATATTTACTTTTTTATTAAACTTCTATTTTATTATAACTTCACATGTAGATGTAAGAAATAACAGAGTCTCCAAGTGTTTCCTGTCCTCAATCACAATAACTCTCAGAACTACATTACAATATTGCAACCAGGATTTTGACATTAAGCATCAAGATATTGAACATCTCCATCACCACAAGTCTCTTCCAGCTGTCTTTTATGGCCTCACACACGTCCGATCCCCTGGGTTCCCATACCTCATCTATCACCCTAACTCTAGCAGGCCCTAGACAAACAAAACAAATGCATGTTTCCTCCTAGTATTTTTCTTAGTTTTTTCAGATTTATTTTAACTGTATTTATGTATGCATATGAACTTGTGTGCAGGTGCCCACAGATGCCAGAAGTGGGCATCGGATCCCTGGAGTTAATGTCACAGGAGAGTGTAAGATGCTCAGTGTGAGAGCTGGGAACTGAACTCAGGCCCTCTGCAAGAACAGTACATGTTCTTACCAGTGAGCTATCTTTCCAGTCCATTATTTTTGGTGTTGGGTTGTATTAGTTGCTTTCTTGTTGCCTTGATCAAATATCAACCAGAAGAAAGTTATTGGCAAGAACTTACTTTGGTTCATGATGTAAGAAGGGGCACAGTCTATCATGGCAGGGAAGGAATGGCTGCAGGAATGTAAGGCAGCTGGTCAGAGAGCAGAGAGCAGGCAGAAAGTGGGGTCAGGCTATAAACTTCCAGGCCCACCTCTAATAATTCACTTCCTCCAACAAGATCTAACTCCTGAAGTTTTCATAACTTTTCAAATCAGCATCATCAGCTGGGGATTATATGTTAAAGTGCATGAACCTCTAGGGGACATTTCACTTTCAAATCACAACAATGGATTCAAATATAAATCAATCTAAATTTCTCTATAAAATAATGATTAAGAATTAAGAATATGGGCACAACACATATGGATTTGAATCCTGCTGTCATCATAAAGCTCAGGCAACCATGCTTAAAATGGGTGTCTGTGGATGACTTTAATAAAATGGATATAATTTGGACTAATGACTTTTAATTAACCTTGGCTAACTCAGTGGACCTCATATCTTGTGACAGAGCCTCATTTTGATACTCCAGCCAGAAAGATAATGAATGAATGTGGGAACCCTTGAGAATTAACGTCTCAAGGTGCTGAATGACGTCTGCACCAATCTTCATTGCATACAGTGAAGATTGGGAAGGACTTGTGACCTTGAGTGAATGAAATATTCTAGAACCAGAGATGAAAGGGCATGAAGGTCTGTTAAGACAAGATGATCCAAACTTGTACTTCCCTAATGAAGCTGAAGAAACCAGTTTGAATAACAATGGGGGTGAGGCCTGACTCAGAAGTACAATTCCAGGAGATAGATAGTTCCAAGAGATCTCTGGGGGAACCAGTGTCCTCCAAGTTGCATGAGTGGATACTCAAGCTGTAAACCTGCCATAATTAAGTTACATGTAAGGCAGTCTCAGAATAATGCCTGTCACATATTAACCAAATTTAACCATTGTCACCATTCTTTCTAATGTAACATAAAACATGGGAACGGATTTTTCGCATTGCATTCAGACTCATAATGAATTAACAACCTAATTACCTCTTGTGTCCTCTTCCCAAATGTGAAACTCAATTTTTCATTAGACTAAGCATAACACCATTCCCTCTTCACTATTAAAAATCTTGTTAAGCATTTTTATTTTTGTTGCTAACAGTGAATTTGTCCCTGAAATTGAGTCCAGTAACTGGTTTGGATCAATTGTCCTGGCTCATGATGATCACTGTTTACCTGTTTCGTCATCTCAGGACAGCACTAGAACAATAACCTTCCTCTTTTCAAAACTGCCTGTCTATCCCCCTCCCCCCCTTTGCAATGCCTTTCCCAGGATCAGAACTCAAGGACTCCTTAGCGAGCTTCCTGGCTTGCACATAAAGGGAGCTGCGGGCTGCACGGTAAGACTCCCAGCTTCCCACAGTGCTCCTTCAACAGCACCTCAGCGTGTTACTCCATAGTAACAGCTGTATCATCACCTAACAAGGGTTTTCAATTTACTGAATGCTATAACACATATATTTGGCAATTCTGCTCTCCATGTTTTTTCTGCCTTTCTTTTTCCCTTGGATTTGAGTCTAAAGGCTATAGACTTTGTTTGACTGAAAGGATATTTTCTTATCTCTCTGCTGCAGCACAATATACTTAGGCCATTTGTTTTCTTCCTTTCACAATTTCTTCCCAAGCATGCTATTCCATTTCACCTCTGAGAGGCACACAGTTCAAAGATGGCTAAGAACATTTACAAATAGCTTGTAAATTCAATCCCCAAACAAGAAAGATTGACTGGCTACATTTTAAAACTTGAGAGCCATAATCAACATTCCAACAGAGAAGCAGAGCTTTTTACAGTGTAGTGGTCAAATCCGGGCAGCTGTCCTCACAACCCTGAACACAAGTGAGCAAGTGAGACGAGTGAATCCCAGAAGTCCAGAGCTCTGCAGAGGGAAAAAAGCATTAGCAAAGCATGACACTATCATCGATGTCTTCAGCAATCACGTTTCTGTCTCCTGTGTCCGCCTGCTGAGGGAAGCCTGAGGTGGCAGTCTTTGTCCAGACAGCAGAGGTCAAGGTGGCCTTCCCAGAACTCTGGCAGAGGCACATCTTTCCTTTCCTTGTTGGTCAAGCCAAGGCACTTTCCAAAGCAAGGTGGAAGCCCAGCTCCCACTTACTTGGAAGTTGACCACTTGGCCCTGAGGGAACTTTCTGCACATCATAAATACAGTGCCCAGGACTAGATTGTGCACATTTGGGAAAAGCATCAAGCGTTAAATGAGGTGAAGTATGTTAATATGCCCTGGCAACGTTAGATACTTCATGCAACTTCCAGATTCCCTCATAGGACACAGCGGGCAGCTTGACAAGCTTCCCTTTGGTAGATAGGGACTTTCATTCCACTTAGATGCATGCCATTCCTTACTTTGGCTCACGGGGTTGTCCCTCTCCTAATTCTATAAAACCCTCACTGGCGTCTATTCTTTGGAAGTGCAGATCTGTGCAGTGTTTGATATTCCATTTACCACTTCATACTAAACGTCAGCCATTTTAAGTCTTGGGCAGGATGAACAAGAGCCAATCAAGTTTCAGGACAAGGATGGAAATGATAGGGGCTTGTACTAGGTCTGAGCTGAGCTTCATTTTGAAGACTGTTGTTTTATAGTGCAAGAAATTGGAGAAAACATTCCAGTAACTCAGTCAAATATTCTGAGACATATAAACTCAGAACGTTAGTTGCACAAAGTACAAATAACTTCATATCAAATATGTCTTTTCTCAAGTAACCAAGTTTAAAGTGATCCACATTTTCTAAAATATATGGCTATGTACTGTGGCACTGTTATTTCTAGTCCTAGTAATAAACAGATATGTAACTCTGATGAGTTTTCTCACAGCTTCATCAAGCAAATTTTAAATCCATAATTATCTCCATAGCCATTCTAAGGTTTTGTGTAGCTGTCCATTTTAAAACACAATCCATTTTCTCTCTGAATATGAATTTGTCAGTTGGTTTCTCACAGAGTGAATTAGACACAGCTGTATGTTTCTCAGTCCCAGTATGAGCTAGGATTCTAACAGCTTTCCACCAAATGGAAACTTCTTCACAATAATGACTGTATACAAACACCTTTGTTTGGAAGTATTATTGCACAAAGCTCACAAATAAAGGGACTTAAAACTGCATCAGATGGCTCTGGTTTGTAGCACAGTTGTAGAATGGTATCAGATAGCTCTGTAGGACATTCATTGCCTTTGGTTTTTAGTTTTTGTAATTACATTCTTTAAGGTTATCAATTGACCCAACCAAAGTTCTTTATTCTCCATAGATACGGCTAAGTTGTGTTTTTCTTCAGTAGATGGTAATAGAACAATACTAATCAATTGACAGTTGTGAACAGCAACAGGAATCGTTTCCAGATGTTTCTCTCTTCTTGATACTGTTGTTTCTCTTCCTTTGCCAAAAACCAAATTAAGAAGCAGAAAGCTGTGGTGAGCTTTTCTTCTCTGCAAGCAGCAGGATCTTAGCGTGTCACTATCTAGATGTCCTTTCTTGAATACCGAGGAGTACTCAATACAATTCTAAAGTCACTCAAAATGCAAAGTGCTTTTCCACTCTCCTGAATAAAAATCACACTGCAGAAACTTGAAAATATGCAAAACCATGGGTGACCCCACCTGAATGAGTCCATTCAAACTAGGGGCAGGGAGGAAGAACAGAGACTGTGGACTTTCACTAATTGATTTTAATTTCATTCATGACTTCTTTTATTCATTTATTTTGACACCAGCTGTGACCATGATTTAATGTTTATTTCTCGGCCTGTGGCATGGTGTTATTAATGAATGTATAGCTGTTAATGTTACACCATTTTTCTTTGATGTTCCTCAAACACTCTTTCGATTTCCTCCTAGCAGTCACATTTATCTGTTTAACTTGTATCTTCCTAAGCTGTCTTGTATAAGTTTGTTTACCCATAGTTACTTCTGGGACAGTTATGTAGTTTGGGGATTAAAATTTAGGTAATCACTCTCTGCTCTATTTCAAGTAATCATTTAGAGATCTGAATGTTGATGCATCCTGAGCAGTATTAAAATCACACAATGGACATGTCCCCTGCTCTATTACTTAACATTGTGTACTTGATGATTTAAGGATAACTAAACCATGATTACAATACTAGAGACATGTTGAGGCTAATCTTCCCAACAGGGCAGTAGTTGATGCAGGCTAAGAGTAGTGGACTGGCCCTTCTGCCAGAAGAGGAAACCGGAAGGGAAGTGCTGATCACTGGGAGCCGCTCCTCTCCCATCCCCCAATGAAATGGTGATAGAGACTGAGACCTTTTCCTCAGACTGAATGCAATTAACCTGCTCCTCTGTGACTCAGTCAAGTTCCTCTTGGCCCTTGCCCTATTAACTTTCCCTAACAAGTCAGGCCAAGAAAATAACACATAGAACTTGGAACCATGGAAACTTGATACCACCAGGTTTCTACCTTAACCATCTCGTTTTCCAGCCCATCCCATTTCCCATGCACCATATCGCTGACCTTGTTTTCTGTATACAGTTTTAAAACTGCACTTTGAGTGGGACACTCTAGAAATGCTTTGACAGACTCAGACTTCCGTCTATGTATAACTCAGATTCATCCATCAGACACTGCATTGCCTTAAGCTGCTTTAGCAAACAACAGGAATGCCTCAAATTCAGACTTTATGCTCACTACACTAACAGTAATCAATATTTTGCTTGAGTTTGCGCCATTAAAAGGAATAGAAAATTATGAATCAGCTGAACAAAACCAATAGCAATTAGTGGTCAAGTCTTGAGGATGTTAATAGTAAGAGACCCTTCTCCTAGAAAAGATCGAAGAGTAGCACATTGTTCTCCAGAAACTTGATCAGCCTTCTCTAACTGGACTATCATAAATCCACAAGAGATTTATCATAAGGCTCTAAGCTAGGCCTTCAGTGCACACTTTAGACAATTTGATTAATTGTTTCGCATTTTCAAGTCATCCTTAAACATTTTTTTGAAAATGAACTCACTTTATTGTATGTTTCACAATGAATTTTTCTTTTCTCATTTTCTGATAATTAGGTAATCTCTGGAAACAGGTAAAAAGTTTTCAACACAAATATGTTGTGTAAAAGCAAATGTTAACACTACACAGATTGATGTGTAAAAGTTCCCTGGTAATCAAGAAGAAACATTGGAGTCATTACGTCATACATCCAGACTCTATTTTAATACAGAGAATACAGAGGTCGCCTAGTGGAACATGGACGGAATGTCATCAGGCTGTTTCTACACTCTGCCCCGTAATACCATTTGTGAATGACTTCTATAGTATATTTTATTATTAAATAGTGCATATTTTATTAAAGGTATAAATTATCAATTGACAGTTTTGTGATGAGACAATTACACAATCATATAAATACTTATCTTAAAATATATGTAAAGGAAAACAAAAAAGAAGAAATTCAGAATTATGAAAATATTTTTCTTTACTATTGGATTTATTTTAAATAACACATAAAATATAAAATTTATACAGAGCTAATGGGAAATCTCATATGGCGTTTTGCTATCTGTACACATCATATAATGCTTATGGGTTATATTCATTCTATATATTATTTTTGCTAAATTGGCCTTTTACCAAGACATAATGGCTCTGTGGTCTCTTTTTGTTGCTTTTGGCATGAAAGCTATTCTTTCTCATAGGCATCCTAGCCTACGCTCCTGTGGACTCTTTCCATGAATATAAATATTATTTTTCACATATAGTCCCTGCACGCCCTTAAACATAAAGTTCTTCGTCAACCACAGACTCACGCTGTGCCTTATGTTTTCTTTATTTGTTGCTGTTTTGAGACCCACTGTTCAGAATACAAGACGGCCTCAGACTCACCACACGGCTGAGGTGACCTTGAACCCTTGATCCTTCTGCCCCCACCTCAGCCACCTTCACATCCTGTCTTCTCACTCATTAGCACTCCTTTTCTTCCCATTAAGTACATTTTCCTGCTTTCACTCATGTCGGAATGTCTCTCTTTCTCTCATTTCTAAAAGATGGTTTTCCTGTGCTTTATAACTGGTTGGGAGCATTTGTTTCTTCAATCCTGAGCAATCTCATGCTACTCTGTCTTAGTCTATAGAGTTTTTGCTAAGAAGTCTACTGTCAGTTTGCCTGGGATATTGGTGTGTCTCATTTTGGTTTTTTGTTCTGTGGGTGTAAGAATTCTTTTATTTTTCACCCTTTAAGATCTTCATCACAAGGCTGCTCAATGTAGGCTTAGCTAAGTTAAATCTGATTGGTAACCTTTGACCTTAATGTAGTTTGGATATATGTATCTTCAAGGTTTGGGAAGTTATCTGTTATTCTTTGAATAAACTTTCTACATCTTTAGTATTCTCGGGTCCCTCTTCAAGCCTAATAAGCCAAATATTGGCTCTGTCAAACCAGTCCCAATATTCCCATACTCCCTTCATTCCTCTTTATTCTTTAAAAAAACGGCACACATCACTTTCCCTGACAAAAACAAGTCATAAGGCCATCCCAAATTTGGAGCCACCAACTTACAGAGTGCAGGCCTGTGGGCACTCTCATGAACCCTCATGTGATATGCACATCAGTTGTTTTTGAAGCAGAGTCTCCCTGTGGACCCACCTGGCCTGAAACTAGCCTCAATCTCACAGAGATCCACCTGCCTCTGCCTCCCAAGTGCTGAGGCTGACGGTGTGCCCTGCTGCACAGCCTGAAGATCTTTCATCTGTTTAACAGAATTATCGTCCATCTTCATTCAGCTAGTATTGGTGTGATAATTCCTCTACTGTTGTTTTCCTTTTTAAAGTTTTCTTCACTTTATTTTTGTTCTTGTGTTTTGAGACAAAGTCTCATCTATATATACCAGGTTGGCCTCAAAGTTGCAATCCCTCTGTCTCAGCTTCCCAATGTTTGGAATACGGCCATGTGTCACCAAGCCTGGCCACAAGTAGTTTTTGCATGTCTTGGCTATGGTAATTTGATGAAATCTGTGAACTCCAGGGTTAGCTATCAACTCCTATTGACATAGAAGCTTTGAGGGAAAAACAAGAATTCTGTTTGTTACCATCTACACAGAGTCCAAGCTTGATTCTGTTTATCAGAGGCTCAGACACTTTACAAATGTGTATCTGGTTGTCAAAGGCGGATGATATGTGACTCTAGATGGCAGTGTGCCTCCCGTAGCATGAGCGAGAGATGGCACTACACACAGTCCTCAGCATGCCAGATGTGCCAAGCTGCAGAAACCTGAGCTTTTAATCATTTTGCCTACTTCAGAAAGTCTCTGCAGCTGCTCAGGCTTGCCTACCTGCCAGATCCCAAGAATGTGGAGCAGAGGTGTGCAGATGGCATGGGTCCTGTCTTGTACTGAAGCCTCTAGAATGAGGCGGCTTAAGTGGTCTTCACAAGAGTACATGGATGTGGAAAGTGTTAATTAAGGATCATGATGTTCAGAGAATTAAGCCCACAGTGGTTTTTTGCAACCTAGCAGAACTAGTGGAACTCCTTTGAAATTAAAACCAAGAGTATCAGGAATGTAACGTGTGACCTGAGGTCTGGGGAAGACACTGAAATCCACATCTACAAAATGCCTGGTACTTAGCAAGCTCTGAATTCTCATTATGAATGTCATGCACAGTTGTGCCAGGTGTAGACCTTGGTAGCTAACATATGGGCCAAACTGTGTCCTGGTCAAGAACGAATAGCACCATAGGCCAGCCTTGTGAAATCTGCCACAGAGCCTCTCCTAGGGGATGGTCAGCTTCCATTTGATTAGTAGATTTTAATGCACTGCACTTTAAAATGCATTGATGCCAGCTCCACTGAGAGTTCCTAATTTCACGGTATGAGGTGACATGCGGACATGAATGTTCTTAAATTCTTTATGTAACTTTGTATAGGTGTATTCCTTCCTTAAATAGAGGAGAGTTACAGAAATACTCAACGGTGGGAAAGACAGCTGCTTCCTTGGTGAGCACAAATGAGACTGGAGCTCTTTGTTCAGGCTCTGACTCATCGTCCCTCCAGAGAGTACCACACCGCAAAACGATGGACACTGCTCACCACTCTTCAAACCTGCTATGGCCGGCTATGCTCTTGGGGGGGTGTGCAGAGATGCCCCCGTTGACAGACTGTGCTTTCCAGTCTGTCTAATCAGACTCAAGAAATGAACTCAAGATGACAGGCATATATTATTGAGAATAATCTTATATAAGAATATTGAGACAACAGTGTGATAAAAGCTGTGAATAGTTAATATTTGTGGGCTTTAATTTATGCCCAAAAATTTAATAAAGGGAAGGAACTCATACTGAGGCTTTCTTTGTTATTTCGTTGGTAGTTTGCTTGCTTCTTTGGAGAAAGGGTCTGGCACTGTAAGCCAAGCAGTCCTAGGACTCCTGTGCAGTCCAGGCTGGTCTTGAACTTGTGGCAATCCTCCTACCTGAGCTTGATGCACCTTGCCCAACTCCTACTGACTGTTGTTGTTGCTATCTAGTTTCTGGGATATTTATGTTCTCATAACTCAGCTCTACAGTCACGAGAATGCTTTTTTGAAAAGCAACATAGGAAGGAGATTGTCAGCTTAGGTTGTATGTGAAAATGGACTGACACTGGGGACAGACGAGAACCTCGATATCCTTACCATCTTCCCAGCTCAGCCTGTACAGGGAACGTCTGCTAATAACCCCACATTCTGCCAAGCTAGCAGTTCCCCTCTGAGAAGTGAACAATGACTCAGAACCCCTCAGAGTTCTGTAGAGGTCGTGCTGCCTCTCCTCCAGCTCTCACTTGCCCATGCATGCCCTTCTGGAACCAAAATCAGACAAACCTTGCTCTCACAGTCTCTAGGCTGGAACTGGTTCAGACCGGCCTGTCTCACCTTCATCTCTGATAGGCGATGCGAAGCACAGTCAACCCCTGGCCTGGGCTTCTTGTCTCAGATAGCAAGGAGGTCTCACTGATTTGAGGTTTGCTACCACACCCACAGTCCAGCTTTGCACCAGTAATAAAATCGATACTTTGCTCACATTTTCAGTTTAATGCAACCTAGAAGAAAGAATTGCAATGTGAGTGGCCCATCTTAGGCCCCATCAAAACACTGATAAAGATAACTAAACTAAAATAAAATTTCAGAGAACACAGCACTACAATATTTACACGTTTAATTGCACTATGCTTCTATGATCCACTTGGAAGACTGAGAGGATGGGGGATGAAGGAGAGAGAGAGAGAGAGAGAGAGAGAGAGAGAGAGAGAGAGAGAGAGAGAATATCAAGGAAGTCCTTCAACTTAGTATATTAACAGTGAAAGTATATGTTTAGCAGACATAGAAACTCATCAAATGATCTAAAATACGTCAGTTGAAGTTGGTTTCTTTTGATTCATAAGTAAAAATTTGTAACTGTACATTACCAAAAAGAACTAAGGTTACCATATAATTGTATTTTTACTTTCATTAAAAATAAATGAGGTAGGTTCTGGAAATACTGCTCAGTAGCTTAGTGTACTTGCTATTTTTCCAGAAGACTCAAGCTCAGTTCCCAGTACCTATGTCAGGCATCTCACATGTTCATATAACTCCAGCTCCAGGGGGATCTGACACCTCTTTCTGGCCTGTGGTGGCACCTGCACATACATGGCATGCACTCACACAGACATACACAATATACATAACTAAAAATAAATAAAAGAAATTAACAGTTTTAGGATGCACAGCAGGGTTTTCTCACAAGCTGTTCATGACTGTGTCAACTATTGAGAATTCAGAATCTAACCCACTAAAATTAGCTACAAAACTATATTATTAAAATGTTTTTGAGCTGGGCAGAGTGGCACACACCTTTAATCCCAGCACCCGGGAGGCAGAGGCAAGCAGATCTTTATGAGATCAAGGGCAGCCCCTGGTCTGGATACACAGTTCCAGGCTAGTGGGGCTACAAGAAGGCCCTGTCTCAAATGAACAACAATGCATTCATACACATAAAATCAAAACAATAAATACATTTTTAAAATTTTCTCACAGCTTGACCTTACTGAGTTCCAAATGAAATGTTTGATAATCTGACCCCCATGGATATTGCATGACATAGGTGGATGCATTTACATACATGCAAGCACAATACTCATAGACAGAAATTTAAAATAATAAATAAAATATTCTGAAAAGGGTATTACCACTAGAGGCAGAGAAACCGGTTCAAATGCCTTGGTGCTGGTGTGTCCTGATGCATGAGCTTGTTGGTCTGTAACCCAGGTCTCTCATCTACAAAACAATGTCTGCTTCAAGAGGTGGTTGATAGGTGGAATGTGGCATTTGCTAGTCATTTATTTCAGTATCTGCCACACATTACTTGTCATGAAAGAATACTTTACTGTCTTGTTTTCCTAACCTATAAATAGCCCACAGTCCTAATGTTCCCAGAGCCCTTAGGATAAGAGCATGTATCCTGGCAGCCCTAATGAGCTAGGCTTTGCCACCTGTCCTCAGCAAGGTAAAGAGGCTATGAATTATAACAAGCCAGAAAAGGAGATTTATTCAATGTGGCTTCATCAGACAAAGTACAAAACAGTCCAGTGATCTCCCCAAGTCCATTTTTTTGCTCTTAAAGTGAGGTCTAGGTTCAAAGAGAGGGCAACCGACCTATGATCTACCGTCACCATGGGCTCAGCTCAGTCTGTTATGAGGTAGTCAGAAAAGTTGTCAGAACTATGTGAAATCTCTTTCTTGGAGACAAGCTCCACTTTCTGGCTGCCACCAAGGACCAGAATTTTCTTTCTTCCAGCATAAGATTCCTGGCGAAATTTCGATTTCTTGGGATTCATGATGTCCGGTCAGGACAGCTACACCAAGATAAACAAAATGTAGCAGTTATCTTTGGCAATGTCTTTCAAATTTAAGCTCAGCTCATAATCAGAAGACTGAGAACGTGGTTCCATGAGTAAAGAGCTTCCTGAGCAAACGTGAAGAACTGTGTTTGGATGCACAGAACCCACATAAAACAGGGTGCATGCGGTAGCACTCCTCTGTGATCCCACTGTTCCTACAGCAAGATAGGAAAGGAGCCCAGGAAGCTCAGGAGCCAGCTGGGCTGGAGGCCGCAGAGAACATGAGACCTTGTTCCAAAGCAAGGTGGAAGGTAAGGACCAGTACCCAAGTCTGAACTCTTAACATCTGCATGTGCAGTGTGGTATACGCATTCACACACACACACACACACACACACACACACACACACACACAAAGCTCAGGCAATGAAAAAACATAACTAAAATATAAAAAGAAAATCAATGCAGCTGTTCAGTTAATAATTCTCCTGGTGTTTATGTTAATAAGAAACATTGTTCGCTAGCTAGCCCAGCTACTGAGTATAGAACACACTTTCATAATAGAAAGCGTATCCAATCAGGAACTAAAACAAAGGCATGTCTTTGATTACTGATGAAAAGAATGATATCTAAGTTGTATTTCTGGCCCTGAGTGAAGATACACATTCTGAACAGCCTGAAATATCATTGCTCTTTAGCCAGAGGCTTTCTGGGAAAGAATAAAGACACATCATTATCCACTCCCTTAAGAATTAAACCAAGCAGGGCTGTCAAGAAGTTGTCTGTTTCAAATACATGATGTACAGTATCCCTAGACATGGGAATTGTTGTAATGGCACCTTTGGCTATTGCCCACTCCCACCCCATGAGAAGGTTTTCTTCCAATGGCACCTTTGGCCTTTGCCCATTCTCACCCCTTGAGGGTGCCCTACTTAATTCTGTAATAAACTCAGTCCTCTGCAATATGATCTGTGCATATCATTTGAATTCTTTGGACTGAGACCACAAGGACCAGAGAGTTGGAGCCAGTGCAAGCTCTGGTAACAGCATAACTGGCCTTTTCGTTTATGTGTCAATTTACAGACTTATGGGAGTAAATTGAATAGTTCTTTTGGCAGCTTATAGACCAATCCTTAGACATCACTGTGAACAGCTGAAGTACAAGTCTATATATCAATTTTCTTGTGTCATTATCTTAATTATACACAGTAGATTTTCGATGCTTTTGCATCAAACAAGCATTTCTGATCATACTAGATGATCCAAGCATCTGTCTCACTAACAGTAATCACATTAGCGCATTGAGGAACAGTCAAGAGCTAATGCCAACCTAGAAAAGTGTTTTCAAAGACAGAAGGTAGGATGTGGAGGAGGAAGAATGAAAGGAGAGAAGAAGGGATACAGAGAGGAACATATTGGAGAGGAGATATTCTTCAAGGGCTTCCTTGAATTGAATTGAATTGGACATTCAGAATGAACTGTGATACAATGATATTATTCTTAGAAAAGAAAGAAGAATATAATCAAGGGCTGTAGCAATAGCCTGTGTAATTTTGAGAGTCCCTTAGACCGTCCTGACCAACGGTCCTTCTTCCTTCTTTTCTAAGAATAATATCGTTGTATCACAGTTCATTCTGAATGTCCAATTCAATGTGTGTATTTCCCGACACAAGTCAACCCAATGAGGCAGTGCCTACTGTTACAACACACTTAAGGATTGTGTTACACTTTCCATGTTTACTATTATAAACAAAGAACAACCTTTAGCAAGTAGTTTATCACCCTAGGTAAATTTCAAATATTTCAAATCAGAATGACTGGGTGAGTTCATTGACCTTTTACAAAAGGAACCTGTGTTCAGTAATAAATTACTATAGCAAAGCCACACTTGAAATGCACTATACTTTCAAGTTCAGCTTGATCTTTTTGAAATAAAAAAAAAGTTTATGATAAAAGAATCTTGATAATCAAGTCAGGCAGATGCTATACAGAAATCATCATATTTTATTAGCCTGCTAGGGTTGTCGTAACACAAACGAGATTTCTTGCTAGGACCTCCCACTGTTTCTCTCTGGCTCACTGCTGGCATCCCTTCCTTCACCTGTAAGGACACAGTCCTTGAGAAATAGTCCCATTCTTTAGACCTCGTTTAATCCTATTGCTGCTTCAGAGACTCTTAGTCCCAGTCTTTACTTACAGGAGGTTAGGTGCTCAATAAGTAAATCCAGGGAAGAAATAATTCAGTTCAGAAGAGTATCTCTTGTAGAAAGTAAAATGGCAGAAAAATCATTGAAAAACTAATTTATTGAATTCCAGTTTTCAAGTACACCTGCTGATTTTTACCATAAATCAAGAATGAAGTAGGAAATACCAGGGCATGTACTGAATAGAGAAGGTAACACACATACAGTGTCTGTACATGAGTGCGTGTATGCACCTGAAGGTCACATAATTGGAAACACAGAGCCAGACCGGAGAATGGTTGGTCAGGACGGTGTAAGGGACTCTAAAAATTACACAGGCTGTTGCTACAGCCCTTGATTATCTCCCAGAACCTGAAGGTAAGACTCTATTGCTGGAAACAGGGCAAACTTCGGCACAGAACTTGGAGCCATGGAGCTGACCTGGAAGCCTCCTCCATGAAGGCTATTCTTATAGTTTTGGAGAACACTATGCAAGCTCTAAGGGAGAAAACCAATCAGTGGTACAACCACAGTTTTAAAATCGAATAACCACAACAATGACTGGCACAGCAAACTATTTGTAAAGTAGTGGCACATTTATCTTGGGAGTAATCAACAGCTACGTAATTGGGCTTAAAGCTTTCTCAATGGGAGGGAACTTACATGCTCCACTGTAAATATAGACAAATACACATGGCTGAAGAAGTCATGGATCTTAGAGAAAACCATGAGTCTGCCACATCCATAAACAAACATAATTTCTTACTATATGCTAAATATGGATCTTTCTATTTACAGACAAATGTGCCAATCTCCTCTCATCAAAGAAGCTTCTTTTGCAACAGATGGAGACTATTATGGAGTTCCACAACTGGTCACATACACAGAATAAGCCTCTGTAAGATGTCCAGCCCTGACAATGGAACCTCCAAACCTAAGGCTCACAGAACCTAGTGCAACAAGGGGTAGAGAGAATACTAATGCATCTCTTAACTCTCAGCAATGAAGCTTTGTCATGCAACAGAAGACAATGGACACAAAGGGCTACAACTGGCCAAAGTGTAAAGACTGAAAAGTGTGGCTCATTGGACTGGACTCATATTAAACTTCATACATGAAGGGCTCAGGGGCCATTGCAGAAGAGGAACAGAAAGGCTGTGAGAGCCGGGGCAGGAGGTGCATGAACATAAGGAAACAGACTCTTACAACCTTCTAGAACCTTGCTCATATGAACTTCCAGCAGGCACAAGACCCATGGAAACTCAATCAGATAAAAACCAGCATAGAACTGGGGAAATGGTCAGAAGACCACAGCTATGGCAAGGAACGATTAGCAGCTGATCACTGCTGGGCGAGGGAGAGTTGATCTTCTTTAAGGGAGCAATGCTAGATAGGCTAAAAAGGTTCCAGTGGCTGAACTCACACTGGGGGACATCGGGGTATATAGGCTTGACTCCATAGGCTTTCACATGTATGAGAAAATGCATGAAGCCCTGTGGCTGGACTATGGGGGTCTACAGATAAGGAAAAGTGAGGGCTAAATAAAATTAAGATGCATCGTATGAAATCCAATAAAGTTCAATATAATTTATTTTTGAAAATTAAAAAGGAAAACATAAATGTCAACACTCTTTCTAATACCAAAAAAAAAATCCCATTTGATAGTTGATTAAAATTGACAAATTGAGGCAGAGAAAGATTAACAAAAGAATAGAAAAGGTAGTTAAGACTGAAGGTATCCAAGCAGAAAAAGCATACTACTAATTCCTTCATAAATATGTTCTGTGATAATACCTAAAAGCCACAGAGTCAAAATTAAAATAATGAAAGTTTCCTTTGCCTCGTCTTCTGATGAAATATAAACATGTAAGTAATCTTCATGCTCAAAAGCATCCAGTGTTAACGAGAGGAAAACAAAGTGTAGGACCAATGTAGGTAGAACTGTCAACTCTTAAGAACCATCGGCCAAAAGAAAACCTTGCATATATACTTACTTACAAGACACTGCTCAAAGCACATATGAACCATCTCGTCCTGGTAAATTTATTTAAATCTTTTGCTGCTTTCATAGAGGCTATTTGATTTCGTGGACTCTTTTCTCAGAAGTGACATTCAAAAGAGAACTAGCAGGTGGCAGCTAGTGAGACTCTCAGACATGTACAACAAGAATATGAGCAGACCACGAGGACGTTTTCATACACAGGAGAATCACCTGTAGTTTGAAATCAACTAGGAACCTCATGGGCTGGGAATGACAAAGAAAATGTTTTGAAAGCGGTAGAAGATGAGATCATTGGTAGATATTGTTATTTCAATAATAATTCCCTCATTATTTTCATTTTAACTCTACGGTTTTTATGTATTACCACAGCTTGTGTAGTGATTTTCTAAAACAGAGGAACATGTTAGAAATAATCTCAATGGATTAAGGAAGATATTTCTGGATGAAAGAAGACTAATTAGAGATTCAAGTCATTGGACCAGTTTCAGAAAGCCAAGTAAGCATGGTTTTGATTGACATTAAGTCAAATTTTATCCTACAGAAATGTTTACGTTAAACAAACTTAATAGACACACACCTTTAATTCCAACACTTGAGAGGCAGAGGTGGCAGCGTCTCTCTAAGTATGAGGCCAGTTTGGGCTCCATAGTGAACTCTAGGCCAGCTGGGGCTATAGGGAAACCCTGCTTCAAAAACAAACAACAAAAATTTGAAAAAACTATGCACGCACTATCACTTTCTTGAGGACCATCTGTTTGTTCCTTTTATTCTTAATATCAGCAGCCATATTTCCCTTTGGAAACTACCCTCGATGGACTCAGTCCAAATGGCTCATTTCCCTCTTGGGCCCCCAGGGCCAATACTGGTCCTAGTCCTGACCAAGTAATGTGCAGTAACCGCTTGCCCAGCAAGAAACCGGGAGGCAGGTAGGAGCCTGATGGCAGACTTCAAAGAAGCATGCTGGGAAGGCTGAGGAGACAGGCTTGTAGAAGTCTCATTGCCTTTTTTATATGACAAACGGGTAGCATTGTGTCAAAATCAAAGTCTGTAACTACGGAAAAGGAGCTTACTAAACTATGAGTTGCTACTCTAATGGCTTACCACAGAAAGTGGAAAACTAGTCCCCAGTGTGGCCCTGTTCTCAGAGGGAGGGATGGGTGGAGTGGAGAAGTCAAGGAACCGGGAATTACTTTACCAGACAGGACCATCAAGAAGGAAAATAACTGACTTCATCAAATTACAGCTAAAGATGGGAAAGAGTCATGATTCCAGGGAAAGCGGTTACTCAGAACTCGAGGATGGAAACATGTGGTTCACCAAAGAGCAGAGTTTCTATAGTAAATCTAATTAGATTGAAGAGGAACAATGAGACAGACTGAATACTTGGGAAGCAATATTGCTTTTGCACACAAAACAGATACAGAGCTGTGTGGTTCAGGCATGAAGATAGCTGAAATGGCTTTATAAGAACTAGATAAAGCTCTAAAGCTAGCACTTTAAATAAAGTATTTTCGTGTTTCTTAAGTCAAATGTCCATGGAGGTCTGACGAGTCCAACTGGAGTTACAAATGGTTGTTAGCTGCTATGTGGGTGAGCTGGAAATTGAATCCAGGTCCTCTGAAAGAACAGCCTTACCTACCTCTTAACCTGCCTCTTAACCCATCTCTTTAAACTAAGCTTTTAAAAATACACTTTAGTTTTTTCGTTGTTGGGAATTGTAGGTCCACAGCCTAATGCATGCCAGGAGAGCATTTTACTCGGAGCTACAACCCCAGACATAAAAATGAGACTTTTAATCACAAATTTAAATTATTACATGGTTTAAATTTTTTTTAATTAAAAAAATTTAAACAGTACTACCCAACTAAACAACTTCCATACAAAATTTTTCAATGTAATCATTTAAAACACGTTCTTCCACTGCAATGCAGAAGACTTGGTGCCCTGTTTAACACTAACTTAATGAAGAATTGTGCACAGCACTATTTGGACAAAAAAAAAAAAGAAAAGCTTAATGAAGTAAAGACAAAAGAATTGTGAAGGAGAAACAAAAATATAGAAAAAGAAGTAAACTACTAAGTCCCTAGGACATCTGGTTCAACACAAAACTTGGGAAAAAAACTTATGTTGCATACAGCACTGCATATAACTCTTAATTTAATTAAGACCAGGACAAAACCATAAAATAAAAGGAGAATAGGGACAGCAGGGTGGAGATCTTAAAGAATGGGGACAAACAGCAAGGGCTGGGGAACAGCAGTTCCTGGTTATAAAGCCAAGTGTATTTGTGTACTTGAAAAACTGAGTGAGGGGACTGGCCTCTTTAAAGAACTGTCCTGTCATCCTGGTCCTGAGCACAGAGAAACGCAGTTTGCTGTTTCTTTCATTACTTACTGTAATATCTAATTTCACATCCTTATATTACATGGACACTAATAAAAATGGGTTTCAGAAAGTTCTTTAAGAAAGTTTAGCCTTCTAGGACTCACTGCAATCCCAACTTTACACCTCAGATACAGAGGGTCACAGGACCCTCTGTGCATTACAGCATTTTCATGTACAATAAGTGACCATGTTTGAATGAGCTTCCTTACCTAAATTTTTTCATTATTGAATCTCTGTTTCTTTCTTTCTAAATCATTGATTATCTTTGTTAATCACAAAACTGATACATGTATCACTCGTGAATTATAAACATTCATATATGCACCCCTCCCGCCCCACTCCAACACATACATAGCTTCATAATGTTAAACAAGAAAGGGTTTATTCTATTGAAGGATGCATTTCAGACTTACCCTGAAGAACTAAAATCATGGATGGGTTGTGCAAAGTATAATACTCCCTGAGTAGATTTTTTTAAAGTGAATGCATTGAAAATGATCTAAAATAATTCTTTGAGACATTTTCTCAATTGTGTCATCATACAATTACTATTCAGTGTAAACCCCACACAAACCATGAGAACAATTTCATTAAGCAAATCTAGCTTAATGTAAAGATTAAAGTTGGTCCAGCACGATAGACATCACCAATAACTAACTATGTCTTCTTTTTTCTATTTTCTCACAAACACCAAATTGAGCCCCATTTTCTTGACCTGGGGAGTCTGCAGTCAGAGAAGTTTAGGGTGCCAAGAAAGCACTCTGACTCAAAGACTCATACTTTACATGTAAAGACTCTGAGTATCACGTCATTTGACCAACTTTCATCCCTGTTGCTGATCCAGTGAGCCGCGTCACTGTTGGAGTTCTCAAGTAGAGGCTTCCTCCCTGTCGTCATACGTGAACAGAATACAAAATGTCTAACAAAAAACATAATTAGTGATAAAAATAGACAATTTGCATCCATTCTCTTTGCACTATAGCTGAAGATAAAGTAAATGTATAAGGAGCATTCAAATGTTTTCAGATGCTTGAGTTTAAATTCAAAGGGTGGCTGCTCCATCTGGCGAATGGTCAGGTGGGGTCCCCCTTTCCCCACTCTGACAGCTCTTTAAATAAGTTCACTTTCAGATGTTCTAGAGCTGCTCAAGAGTCAGGTTGGGTTGTGATATTTGTCTTTGTTCTGAGTTATGCCCCTGACAGATGGGGCAATGAGTCAGAAGTTAGAGGGGCCAGATGATAAAGAAGCGCTGAGACCCAACTCTCCCAGCTCAGATGAGCAGCAGGGAGATACCAGTGTTTGAAAGGATGACTAAGCTGTGTTTCCTGAGAATTTATGCTACATAGTCTGGGGAGCAAGTGGAGCTACTGCAGACCAAGTCAACTGCAGAATTAGGGGAGCGCTTGCTTTTGTTTTATGGGAGGGTTGCAGAAAGAATGTAACTTATTTCAATTAAGTGAGATTTAAAAGAATGTAATTATATATAGAAACTTAAAGTTTTTATGGTTTAATGGTTTCCAAAAACATGAAGCCTACATAGAAGAGATTTCTTAGAGGAGAAAGAAATCCCGTAGCAAGGATAAGCTACATCTCCACCAAAGAGTTTGCAGATCACAGGAAGGAAGACAGAAAAGAGCAAAGAGTTAGCAAGGTCACACTCTAGATCTGACAGAGATGATCTGTATTAGTAATTTGTCTTTCAGGTAAAACGAAATACTTAACAAGAAGCAACTTAGGAAGGAAGGGTCTCTCCTGGCTCACAGTTCAAGAAAATACAATCCATTACATCTCAAAAAGCATAGGGCAGGGGCGGGAAGCAGTGGATCACATGATTTGCACAACGAGGAAGCAGAGAGCAATGAAAGCTGGTACCCAGCTCACTTCCGCCTCTGTCTTCCGTCTGGAGGCCCAGCCCTTGGAATGCTCACATCAGGGTGGGTCCTCACTTAAATCAACCTGAGCTAGATAGCCCCTCATAGGCAGGCAGAGACGGTCTCCACAGCCATTCTAAATTCAAACAAGTTAACAACAATGCTCAGCACATCCCATTCCCATGTTAATGGAAGCCGGGAGCACACACCACAGCAGGGCGTCAGGAGAAATGCAGAGTCCAGGAAGGCCAGAAGGATCCTGGCTTATGTTTTCCAGTCATTAGCTACCAAGATGGCATCTGGATGTCACAGTTCCTGCTTGTCAAGATTTAGCATGATACAGGAAGTTTGCTTTACCCACAGCATTCCATTTAGAAATTTGGGGCTCAGTTCAAAACTGCTGGCAGCCTCTCAAACATCAGCAGTGTATCTTCTGTGGATAGTTACGCAACAGACTAATGTAAATGTGGGCCAAAGAAAAACGCCAACTCAGACTCCGCTTCAGACTCTCAGCGGAATTTTGTGTCTTTCAATGTATTCATCTTCCATCCAAATCTCCTGTCCCATATGTTAACCCTCACTAGTGAAGTCAAGCTTCCAAAATAACTGCAGTTGCAAAACAATTTATTGTAAGTATGAGTCAGTTCTTGAGAAATTGGAATTCAAAGGAAAATAAAATTCTAGGATGAAGTGGAAATGTTGACTCCCTCTTCCTCTCAAAGGCAGTAATCAGTCCAGACTTTGCTCACATCAGCTTTCACCAGCTCTGCAGATAGAGACATCACTCAGTACCTACCTTGTGTTCTCTGGGCTTTAGATATCGTCTGCGTGTACTATACAACTAGCCCATCCACCAGCTGCACCAGTTCATCCAACAGACGGGTCATGCAGGTTTCCTTTACACTCTTACCTGTTGCTACTTTTAATCCAAATTCTAGCTCTTCAGGAATACTTATCTTTAGTTGATATAGTACTTCTACTAGAATGTGAAGAAATTTAGGTTGAAAGTGTTAAGCTAGCTCCTGCTTAGTTGCTTAGTGATTATATAGCCTGCAATTGATCCTTATATTGCAAACTGTTAAAGAAGGCAACCAGCCTGTTCTAAGCACAGAAAAGCAAATCAAGAGGATACAGCAATCCAGGCCAAAGTAGGAAGAGGTCATGGCATTTCTGGGAGACCACATGCAAGCAATGCACAGAGCGCCCGTGAGACCTTCAAAACTATTTTGGATAAATTTTCCCACCAAATTAAAACCTAAAATTGCTCTAGTTTCAGAAAATGGGCTGGAAATTTTTGATGACATGCTTGAGACGATCCACCAAATATAAATAGCACATCTTATAATGTGTGCACTGTAGAGTTAACAGGCAAGAGAACAAGAATCTGTTGTGGTGGAGCCGGATGGGGGTCTGGTTCTCCCGTAATGGCAGTGAGTGCTGGCAGTCACACTTGAAGAGCAGAGCAGACCTTTGTCCAGGCCACAAAGCCGGAGCTGGGTATAGGAAACCACAGGCTTACGGGTGCAGCTGTCTGTCCCTAGGAACAAGGGATGAAGAGTGAAAAGTGGACATCCAGAGAGGGGCTGCAGACTTGATTTTTACTTTTTAAAATTTATTTCACTTTTGTTTTCTGTGTATGAGTGCTTCTCTTCAGGTATTTATATGCTGTACGTGTATGTGTGTGCCTTATGCCTGTGGAGACGAGAAGTGGGCTTCAGGTCCCCTGGAACTGGAGTTACAGGCGGTTGTGAGCTGCCATGTGGATGCTGGGAACTGACCCTGAGTCCTCTGCAAGAGCAGCCAGTGCTCATAACCTTTGCTGGGTGAGTTCACCCATGGGTGCTGGGATTGCTGGAGTCCTGGACCTAGAAAGGAGAGGAAAGTCACATAAATAAGTGAGCTCTGTCCTCCTCTCTGGGACTGGGGCCTTCTGCATTAGGTCTGTCTACTTCCTTCCCTGTTTCCCTGACCTTTTGTGTTTGCTGCTTTCTGATTTCCAGGGCTTTATGTTTCTAGCCCATCCTTAATTTCAGTTTATTGTATTGATCAAGCCTTAACACACTAGTGTTTTCAAACAGTGTTCAGTCATCTCCCTTAATCTTCTCAGTCTTGTTAGGTATTTCTAGACACATATGAATTATTTTAAATATTTTCATTAGTAATCTCCCTTACCAGAAGACTCAGTGTGTTTATCTCTATTTGTATTGTTTTTTTCCTAATTTCCATATATTAAAACAAATATTGTGGAGTTAACTTAAGGTATTGACGGAGTAAACATATTATCAAATCAAAGGTTTGATAAGCATTATCAACTGTGATCACAGAAAATGTGGTGTAGGTACATTGTTCAATGCAAGACTAAAAGTGATAAACGTGAAAATCTTACACTCAAACATATTTTAACTTTGTGTAACTCTAATCCAATCTGTTATGAAGAAAGAATTTCTGAAGGTGAGAGAGATTTCAACACATTTCAGTGGTGTTTATAGATCTAGCACACACTGATCAGTAAATCTCCAGATGACTTAGACAGTGGGTAAGGCAATCATATCTATTGATTACATTTCCTCAGTATATATATTTTCATCCCTTTTATTCATATGAGAAAAAGATATGCTTTAAAATTATCATAGACTAGAAACCAGAGAACTGGAATGAGAAACAAATCATGTCCCCACCTGCTATGCCACCTGAGACCTATGCAAAGGAGTTACAGTGACCTGCACTCATTCTAATTCCCAGCCCTCAAAAATTATCTGATTGTTTTTCTTTCTTTTTTTTTTTTCTCAAATACCACTTGAGTCTACAGCTATACCACCATGAAAGTGCCTTACTTCTCATCAAGTACCACCTGAGCTTTCAAGAACAACTTTGAATTCTCTCACAGCACCACCCCAAGAACGTATGGTGACTGGTCTATCTACCCCACACACTTTTCCTTAGGCTAGCCATGAGTGAGGCCCTCCACAAAACAGAAGGAAAGAGTTTTACTTGGGAAAATAAAAGCATATTTCAGAAATATAGTGTATGGATTTACTCATCTATAAAAATATGGCATTACAGGACAGTGGGGTCAGGCAACATAAATCAACAAGATGGCAAATACCAGACAGTGTGGCTGAATCATTAGAAGTGTGGGGAATGAGGATTTTTTTAAAAAGAGGAACTGGATTACTGATCGTGCTCATCTTCTACCATATTAAGAAATTTGAGTTTTGTCCTATAAATGTTGATTCCCACATAAATTTGACTTTTAAATGTGGATTCCTCCCTTTCACACATAAGCTATGATGCTGAGCTCTGGGTGCACTGTCTACAATGCACTCCTGATGGGAGAACTCACATCGCCAATGAACACTATTCCCACTTCCCAGCCCCAGCTTACCTCAGTAATTATCCGAGGAATAAACAGACATTTTTCAGTCTATAAGCAATGTTTGATGAGCTTGCCAGTTTTTTACAGTCACATAATAACCCTTAACCCTTCTTGTCATCAATAGTGTATGGGTTAGAAATCGACTCACAGTCAACAAATAGGAAGCGAAACTCCCAAAGGTATAAGGTCAGTATGTATTAAAATACAATTACAAGTCATTAATGCAAATTCAAAATTAGTTGAAAGCATTTACTACCATCATCTCAATTTTATCACAAATATGTATACATTTAGCATTATTGCCATTTAATCATATCAAAAATATGTTAATGGAACTGAGTAGACAGGCAGAAACCTTAGTGAAAGCATTTCCAGTGTGTTTACGATGGAGTTGATCTTAGGCGAGACCTCGCAGAGTGGACAGCACAGCACCCTAGGCTGTGCTGACTTGCAGGGTGCTTTTATTTCTTCTCTCCGATACTCCAAGCAAGCAAAAACTTTTCATTCAAAATTGGAATTCTGTGAAATTATTCATTTGAGAATAAAAATTCAGCCTCTGTGACATGCTTGGTTTCTTGAGAAATGAGATGTTTGAGTTATTTGATGTTGCTATCTTTATTTTCTATAGTAGAACGTATGTTCTCTTCATATAATGGATGTGCCTACATCAATCTTTCATTTACAAAAACAACCTTCCAGAAGGATTTGTACTGTGTAAAAAAATAAAAATAAAATAACATTTCTGCCACGAATGGTCTTCATAAGCGCAATAACAAAACATTCCTAACAAAGGGAAGCTCATTTAAATAAAGGTTTAGATGGAGGCTGAGGGAATAGATCAGCTGCTGGAGTGCTGGCCCAGTTCTCCAGAGAGCATACAAGAAGCCTTGGGTCTGCTCCCCAGTACCATAAAACCGGGCCCTATCTTTAAAAAAATAAATAAATAAAACAGAAAAGGCTTTAAGTAAGGTAACTGTCACTACGTCACTACTGTTGATGCCTGCTATCATTAGATGAGCTGATTTTGAATCATTAATACATCAGTTATGCCAATGATCCTCATGTTATTTTAAGCAAAGTGACCAAAGATACAAGATCCTTCTTGATGACCCTGTGTAGACCAGGTACCTTTCGTTCTTGGCCTCCGTCCTTCTGTCCATTCTCGATCATCACCGTCACACTCTACTTCTCAACTTGGTCCAGTCAACCCAGATCCTACAGTTGGATTAGTTTTCCTCAAATACTGTTTACACTGAAGAAATCTGTGCCCACCACATTCTGCCTTTCAAAGCATAAATTAAACCAGGTTGCAGTTCTTAGTATAATGTTTTTTTTTGTTGTCCTACCTTCTAATTTGAAGACTTTTTCTGAACCATGTTGGACTGTCACATCCATACTTGCCTTTTGAAGGATTCTTCCTCTCGTCTTCACATTCCTTCAGCTACTGAACTGCTTCTCCACATATCACACACGTTCTTCAGGACACTAACCGTCTGCCAGATACTTAATCTCACTGTTCTCAGCTCTGATTGGCCACAGCTTATTTGTTTCACACATTTTATTTCTTACACATATTTATTTAATATCTCTTATATGGTTTGCTTTTAGGTAACATAATTTTAATGGCACCATGACCTCTTTTCTGTAAATATGCATTCTGAATTATTCAAACTGATAAAAATAAATGGCCTCTTCGCCTTTAGGTTAAACTAGTAGAAAATACTTTAAAGTTTCTAAGTAAATCATTACCTGAATCAAGTTAGCATTAAAACTTTGCTTTCAGTAAATCTCACAGGCTGCATATATAATTCACCTTTAAAAATAATGTTATCAACATAAGCAGATTTGATGGTTATGTAAGACCAAATACTTTCTTTATAGTCATGGGCACATGTCTTTGCATAAGTCATGCCAGCTGCATGCCCCACTTCAACCGACTGGCTCAGAAAATTTAAGTCCAGTGGCTATTTCCTTTGGTTCAAATGTAATCAGCAGACACTTTACAAAGGCATGAATACAACTATCCAAGTGCTAATTCTGTATCTAAAATGGAAAATGTGAGCTTCATATTGCAATGACTGTTGTTTAAACCTTAATATTTCCCCTCCATAGTGAGGAACTCTTGGTGTCCATCCTTAGAAGCCCTAAGAGAAGTTCACACATCTCTGAACATCCTGGGTACGAGCTGGAAGAAAAGAACATTGGTAATACTGAAGAAAAAAATATTTTCCAGTAACTAGCACCAAAACCATGGTAGAAAAGATCCTTTTAAAGTCATTCTGCAGCTGTCTTAATCCTGTCTGGAACGAGGCAGCATAAGAATGAAGTCATGCCATTTCTTTCCCGAGGGAAGGAATATGTGCAGATAATTTGGAAAGGAAATTTCACAGAAATACCATTCTCAATCTACATTTCTTACTTACAAAAGCAGTTGGCAATAAGCTTTCTCTCAATAGTATACAAAATTGGAAATTCCTCATCCTTTCTACCAAAACACGGAAAGAAAGAAATATAAGTCAGTGATAAGGAATGAATAGGAAATTTCTTACAAAGCACCAGGACCCGCTGTGAAGCTCAAACTCATGTGACTAAACTCTCTTCCCAGCCCCTCACCAGCCCGTTTTTCTCCCATCAGTCAGTTATGATCCCTTGCTTAACTTCAGCCCCAAAGAGCAGTCAGTCTGAAAAATAGATCCAACTAGAAGGTAGACACTTTCCTTTCCTCCAGATGTAGAGAGACAAATTTATCTTCCACTCCATTTTCAAAGTAGAAGTGTGGAAAGACATGTGTCTTTGACTTAGGAAAGGCTTCATCCAGACCTGAAGAATGTCATGAGTGAAACACTAAAATATTATTTATCACTGTGTTGATGCATCATCATAAGAAATTTTATTAACATCAGAGATCTAAAACCTTAGACTTCAGCTGCCCAGCAAGAAACCATCTAGTCAATAAAATGTTAGCTATCTTAAACTGTTTCAGATAATACTGAGTGAACAGAGCTGAAGATGTTTACTGTGGTTCCACCTTTCCTCCTTTATATGGAGTTTCTACCTGTATCTTAGGTACTGACCTCTCTCCCCTTGCAAAGGCGTACTACACTGGCTGCTGACCTTCACTCGGACAGCTCATTAATGAACACTAGCTCAGCTTAACTTCTAGTTTCTGCTGTTGCTGGAATACATGGCACTGGGGTACATTTATGCTCCAGGATGAAGTGCCAGAAACTGAATGTAAAGACTGAATATATAATCTATTTTCTAATTACATGTAGATCACTTTATGAGTGCTCTTGTTGAAGCAGCACAACTTTTAAATGTATTTGGTTTCACTTTTGGTTAACTGTCAATGGTTTTGTGTTTTTGTTATTTCTTCTTTTGCAGTTTCAAGAAGTCTTACTTATTTTCTTTCTAAGAATCCTCAGTGTTTTCCATTCTGCTTTGACCACAGGGGTCTTCTTTTTCTGCTTTATCCCCAAACCAGCTAACACAGAAAGAAAAATTCCAGATTGTCTTAGTCACTTTACTGTTGCTGTGTTAAACATAATGACCAAGGCAACTTAGAGAAGGAAAAATTGATTAGTCTTACAGTTCCAGAGGGCTAAGAGCTCATCAGGGTGTAGAGTGGATTGATCTGCCGAGGGAAAAGCTAATGAGCTGTGGTCCCAGACCGAGAGGTATCACCCAGGGTCACCTTGCCCAGAAAGACAAGGAGCTGGGAAAGTCCTATGCCTCACCCACCCTGTACATTGATCTTGGATGTGAGAAAAGGGGGCACTAAAAGTATTTAACCTGAGGGCCCCAGGAGGCCAGCTCGTTTCCCTCCCCAATTGGCCCTTTGGATCTGACCACCAGGAAGTCTCAAGATCCAATCCTCGTGAATTTACGTACGTAACTTGTGGAGGGGAGGGAGGGCGCCCGTGTTCTGTAAGGAACCTGTTACCCACTGCTCTGTTAGTAAGCCCAAGTAAACTAGCTGGAATTCACCTGTGAGTGGAGAAATGTGTGTGTTTGGTGTAAGTCCTGGGGAGATTTTTGGGTTGTAAACCTGGGGAGAGAGGCAGGCTAAGTTGGTCTGCCTCTCCCAAGAGAAATTCTAATAACAATTGGCAACAAGGAAGGGATATGAGAAACAGAAGGATGAACATGCGAGGAGCGACTGTACTGTCCCTAACATGGGGAAGACCAAGAACTGAAACAAAGTTGGGTGAGAGGAAAGGCTTGGAGCTTTGAAATGACGCCAGCCCCGGTATCACCTGCATGACATTGGTGATCAACAGTTCAGCATGCTGATGGGGCTATTAACAACAGCCCAGTGCAGGAAACCATAGTAATCAGAGAACATTCAGTGACAGAGCAGTTGGAGCTAGGAAAGAAGTTTAAACAGGCCATGAAGGAACCCTTAGCTACCTGGCTTGTAAGGCTGTGGGACATGGGAGCACATGGGATTATACTAAGTGCTTCAGAAGCAGAAAAACTGAGTAATATAACCACCCGTCCTTCTTTCAGACAAAGACTTCATTCACAATTTGAGACAGTCCCTAATGGATTGGCTCATATGAGCCATTAGGGACATGTGGTTACCCCCAACTGAGGTTCCGATGAGCACCAGAGTCTGGAAAACTGTAGAGGAAGGGCAGGTGCTATTGAGGGAACTAGGTGTGAGGGAAGCTGTGTTTGATGCTCAGTTCATGGGCCCAGACAGAACTATTTTTACCAGAGACTTAAGAAAGAAACTGATTCAACAAGGCCCAAGAGACTGGTATGGAGCCTTAGTGTCAGTGTTGAGCCCCATGGTGGGGTGTAACCTGTATGAGGCAGGAGAGGCTTTAGCCGATTTAAATGATCTAGACCAACGCATAAGCCAGGTTCAAAATTTGCTAAAGCAGGTAGACACGAGGGAAATGAGCAAAAACCACACAAAATGGCCCTTTCATGTCTCCTGAGCACAGATGTGGCTGGATCTTTGCAGGGCAGGAGTTGCTAGGGACAAAATTGATGGGCAGTCGAATGCAGTCCTAGTGAGTCTGTGGAAGGCTTTAAGACGGAACCAACAATTTACCACTGGAGTAAGAGAGGCCAGAGACAAGGAGGTATGAATCACTCCAACTGCACCCCCAGTTCCAGAGAAAGGGATCCTCATGGTATGGGAGACTTCCCAGTCACTTCCTTGAAGAGACTGTCAAGGTTGCCCATGGATGAGGGCCATAAAAGGCGACCAGAGGCCCCATGTTGAATTAAGAATTTATTGGATCTCCACTAATATACAAAACACATGGGCTTTAGTGGACACTGGAACAGAGTGCACATTGATTCATGGCAATCCCCAAAATCACCAGAGCTCATGGGTTTCAGTGGATGGGTATGGAGATAAGACTATACGGGTGAAGCATACAAGGCTTATTCTGGGGGTGGGCAATTATCCCCTCAGGAGTACATGGTGTGCATCTCTCCCATTTGAGAGAACATCCTGGGGGTGGATGCCCTACGGGTACACAGCCTGCATACCACCGTGGGAGAGTTCTAGCTGAGGGTGTACACAGTGAAAGCAATTACTCAGGGTTGGGCAAGATGGGAACCACTCAGATTACCCACTCCACGAAGAGTGGTGAATGTCAAACAGTATAGGCTTCCTGGAGGCTAAGAGGAAATTACAGAGACCATCCAAGAGCTGGAGAGGGTGGAGGTTATACGCCCCGCCCAAAGCCCTTTCAGTAGCCCTGTATGGCCTATCCAGAAGTCAGATGGCTCCTGGAGAATGTAGACTACAGGGAATTAAATAAGGTGGTGCCTCGTATCCACGAAGAAATGTGCCCAACATCACATTTCTAGTGCAACAGCTGGTGCAGCAATGGACCCTGCTAATGCATTCTTTAATGTCTCCTTAGCAGCTGAATCCCAGGGCGAATTTGCATTCACATGGAGTGGACGACAGTGGACCTTCAGAGTGCTTCCCCAAGGTTATCTCCACAGCCCCACTGTTTGCCATGGGATGGTGGTTCGGGACCTGGCCCTATTACCCTGCCCTCCCTCTGTGAGAAGGTTCCACTATATAAGATGCTATAATGTTGACCTCGGAGTGCCTTACAGATTTGGGAGCCCATTTGGGGGACATGAAAGAGCACCTGAAAAAGTGAGGATGGGAAATCAACCCAGACAAGGTACAAGGGCCTGGTACAGTGGTGAAATTTTTAGGAATCCTCTGTTCAGGAAGGACTCGCATGATACCCAGTACAGCAGTTGGAAAAATTTTACAGCAACCTATACCAGTAAATGCAAAACAGTTATAGGTATTTTGGGGGCTTCTAGGATACTGGTGGATTTTCATACCTCACCTTGCTCAGGTCACCTGTCCCCTGTATAATTTAATAAAAAGGGGCGCTACATGGGATTGGGATGCAAAGGCCCAAGAAGCTTTTGAATAGGCAAAAATACTGGTTGGACAAGCGAAACAGCTGTGCGCTCCCATATCCCAATGCCTCTTCCTATTGGAAGTTACCCGAACCCCCGAGGGTTATGGGTGGGGCTTATGGCAACAGCAACCAGGGCAAACTGTCCCGATTGGATTCTGGTCCCAGTCATGGAAAGGGGCGGAGTCCCGGGACAGAGCCAGAGAGCAGCAGCTGCTAGCCGTATACCCAGCGCCGAAGCAGGTGGAATCCATTACAGGCCCCTCCCCCATTACTGTGAAAACTGCATATCCTATAAAGGGGTGGGTGGAGGGCCTGCTAGCCAAACCACTATCTGGGGTGGCACAAAACCAAGAGTTGCAAAGGTGGCATGCATATTTACAGCAGTGAGGGGTGGTGTCAGCGAGCCCAGTCACCAATGCCATGCAGGCGATACTGGGGCCGGTGTCATTTCAAAGCACAGAGTGTCATTTCAGAGCACTGAGCCTCCCCCCTCACCTCCTATAGGCGACCCTCCAGCAAGACCAGCCCAGGAGATAGAAGGGAGTCCCCCAATCCCTGCTGATGCCTGATATACTGACGGTACCAGCAGGGGAGCTAAGCAAGAGTGGGTAGCTGTGCAATACAGATGAACACTGACACTATGTGTGGACAAGGGAGAAGGGGAGAGCAGCCAGTGGGCTGAGCTGAGGGCAGTATGGACAGTAGTGACGCAAGAGCCCTGGCCGGTAACCATCTGTACTGACAGCTGGGCGGTGTTCAAAGGCCTAACTTTATGGATGGCCCAATGGGAGAAGGAGAACTGGCGGTTGTTGGGATGGTCACAATGGGGACAACAAATGTGGAAGGAAATATATAAGGTGCAACAAGAGCTAGTGCCCCTAGTGGTTTATCATGTGTCAGCCCACCGCCTAGTGAGCCCCCCAGGGAATCAGGAAGCTGATGCTCTTACTAAGGTGAGGGCCGTCTGTCCTCAAGTGCCCTTAGAGGCAGCTCACTGGATTCATATAAAGTCTGGCCACAGGAGAGCCAACACGGCATGGAAAATAGCCAAAGCTGCTGGCATTCCTGTAAAATATTCTAACATTGTGCAAGCAATCCAGGCCTGTGAGGTGTGTTCTCGACTATGGACCCGGAGGATGGATGCCATGATGGGGTATGTGCATAAGGCTGTCTCCCTGGTAAGAGACTGGTAAATTGATTATATAGGGCCCCTGCCAGCCAGTGAGGGATGCAAATATGCTCTCACTTGTGTGGATACTGCCACAGGCCTTGCACAGGCCTTTCCATGCAAGCGAGCAATGGGTAAGGCTACTATTAAGGGCCTGACCCAGCTCAGCGTCATGTACGGGTGCCCACGGAGGATTGATAGTGACCGGGGAACCCACTTTACGAGTGCAGGTGTACATACCTGGGTGGAGAATAACAAGGTTCAATGGTATTTCCACCTTCCCTATAACCCCACTGGGGCAGGGCTAATAGAAACAAAAAATGGGTTGTTAAAGGATCAGTTGAGAGCCTTAAGTGCAGAAGGAACCCTATGGGGATGGAAGAGAGCCCTTCCAAAAGCGATACGGCTGTTAAATGAAAATCCCAGGACCAGGGGTGGGTTCCTGCCTATGAGTTGTTGGCCAGGGAAGGCCTAGCAACCCCCCAAACCATAAAGGCTGTTGCCTCAAATGTGGGTTGCACCCCAGAAACCAACGGTAAGACCCTACTGTTGAAGACGCCTCATGTGGTAAACGTGGGAGAGGGAGAGATCAAGTTGTGACTAAGCTGGAAACTTCCTGCCACCGGCTGGATGGCCTTTATTGTGCCAGAAGGCACTATGCAGAAGGCAGAAGGAGAACTATCCTCCACAGTCCTGCTCAATGACCGACCCCGCATGTTACACCATCAACATGCTAAGCAAGACATTCCTGCAGGTACAGTAGTGGCCCATCTAGTGTATGTGCAACCCACAAACTTCCAATTGGACTTACAGCCCACTCCCAGCTGGAGGGGACTCATATCTGGTACTGTAAGCCAGGTCAACCCCAGTGGCAGGGAAAGTTATAGGCCCCAGTAGGGAAGCCATGCTGCAGGGAGAAGTCTATAGAATTAGACTTGTAACTTTAAATGGAAACTGTATGCCTCATTTCTTACACTTGTGTTAAGAATGTGATTTTTTTTATATTTGTTTTCTATGTAAACATTAGCCTTTTAATGTTTGTGTTCAATGATTTATATTATGGACCTTGCAAATTTATACTGTTAATATACTATTAATACATTTGATGTAGACTAATATGTCACATGCACAATGACTTTATAGTCTCTTAATCAATGGGAGCAAAACAAAACATCAAACAGGAATGCGAGTCCATCAGCTCATCTCATAGCTTCATGAATTTTTATGTGTTGAGCCATGTTCCTAGGCTCATAGAAGTTGAAATTTTTCATTTGAGATCTTTGCTAACTGATCCCTTATGCAGTCTTTCCTCCTGTAAACTATGGGTATTAGTTTCTGCAGTTTCCTCAGACCACTACTACCTTAGATTCGCTGTGGACTAAATTTCTCATTGGCTGTGTTTGAGACATCTTACATTAACACACCACGAAGTAAATGTAGCCTCACTATGGCTACGGCTGCTCTAGCAGCCATGATCCCACCTACACCTTGGTTCCACCCGGGCTCAGAACCATTGGTCAGAGAGGCCAGACTGTAGCCTCACTCTGTTCTTACTTCATGCACCAACCTCTCTGAGATTCATGTAAGTGTTTTTAATCAGTTTTACACCCTTCCAAGCCCAGGGTGTCTTTCTAGTGTCAGGAAGCTGTTAGCATTTAAGCCATGCTCACTTGGTGTGCAGCCCTCTGTTGCTCTGCAGTTAGCCCCTCCCCTTTTCTGCCCTTTGAATTCCCACCTAGCTCTTCATTTGACATTACTTATTTAATTACTTATTTGTTATTAAAGTAATTTTTATTACTTTTTGTCTTTAGCCAAAACTTCATGGTGTGGGCTTCTCCAGGAGAGGAGTTTCTGAAGAGACTTCATGAAACACAGAGTTCAATAATTCCACACAAGCCTTTCATGCACACCGCTCTAGCATCTTACACTAACCTGCAAGGCTGTAGGACTCGTATATCAGTACAATCATGATGCTGATGACAGCAATTTGAGACAAAAAATGAAGACGAAGAAGAAAGAGAATGATAGTGTTCATAAAATTTCAAGTCATAATTTTTTTAAAAAAACTTTCTTTTTTCAAGATTTATTTTTCATTTCTAATTATGAGTGTGGGGGAGGAGGGGTATGTGTGAGTGCACTGCAAGAGACTGCAGAAGGCATCTGAGCCCTGCAGCTAGAGACATGGGCAGGTGTGAACTGATTGACATGGATACTGAGAATTGAGCTTGGGTCCTAAGCAAGAGCAATCTGAGCTCTCAGCCAGTGAGTCATCTCAGCCCTCAACCAAACTTCCTCATGAAAAACAAAATTAAGTCCATTCTAAATATTTGAGATTTTAAGAAGGCGCAGTGTTTAAAGCTGTAAAATGACTTCAATAATTTTGAACAAAGCTAGAGACAGGGCTCAGGGTTAGAGTACTGTAGAACACCCGCAGAGCTGGGAATTGGGCTATGAGGTAGAGTGTTCGCAGAATATGCACAAGGCCCCGGGCTTCAAAACCCAGTGTCACCAAAAAATTATAATTATAGGGGCTGGAGGGATGGCTCACTGGTTAAGAGCACTGACTGCTCTCGTACAGGACCCAGGTACAATTCCCAGCACCCACACAGCTGCTAACAACTGTCAGTAACTCCAGTTCTAGGGGATCTGACACGTTCTTCTGACCTTCACAGGCATTGCACAACACAGGTGCATTTACATACATGCGGACAATACCCTCATCTATATAAAATAAAAATAATAAATAAAATATTTTTAAATAAAATAATTATAATTACAATAACTTCAATAATTTCTATTTAATTACTTAAATTGCACATCATTCAATGAGGTCTTTTAAGTATGTATTCTTTTTTCTGAATACTCTGTATTGACAGACTCATGTGTATTGTATTTATAACCATACAAGTGTGCTTCTAAGTACATATGTATCACCTCTATAAATAGCCTTTGTTTTGCAGCCAGATGCTTGCGATTGTCCTGTTTTCTCATTAGTGTGCTAGTTCACATTTCTACAGATCTTTTCCATTTATGAGAAATCAGACAACCAAGCTTGTTAGAATTATGAATAATGAATAGTAAAGGAGGGATTCAGTGAGGAGAAAAAGGGAGTTTTGACTAAAGTACCTGACTTTTCTTGCGTAACATACTTAAGTATCTCTTTGATTACATGTCTATATTACTTATTATTATTAGAAAACTTATAAGTAGAAAATTAGATTGCCCTTTCTAGTTTCCATGTCAAATAGCAGTCTTAATGTGTTTCATCATGTATCAGCAAGGAACACAGAAAAAGAACCAGAGCAGCCATTGACATCTGTAACTTCTAAACAGCAAATTTCTCTCTTCACTGTAATTCACTGCCAGAAGGAAAAGTCTCCCTCAAAGGGTGAGAGAGACTCCGCAGCCATGTTTAACCTTCTACGTCTTCTAGAAATGAGTTTATGTCTTTTCTGAAATGACAATGAAGGAAAAAGAAAATTCCTGAGATTTTGGTGAGATATTGTTTCCCATTCTCATTTCCAAATAAAGCAATTCCTTCCTTCAATGAAGATAGCATAGAGTGTTTTAAAGAGCTTCCCAAAGCAACAATTAATTACAGAATGTTAAGAACCTAACTGGATCAGCAAGCTGTCTCAACGAGGTAGAGGTCCTTCTCTCCGGGACTGATGACCTGAGTTTGATCCCCGGGACCTATATGGTAGAAGAAAAGAACTGATTCCTGCAAATTGTCCACTGATCCACACATGTGTATGCATGCCTGGCATGTATATACATAGAAATGAATAAATAAATAAATAAATTTTAATTTTAAAGTTAAAAAGGTGAAGTTGTGGTTTTTAAGTAAAGTCTGGGATTATTTAGAGATGTTGAAGATGATAGGTTTAGCTTTCAGAGGAATGTTGTAATTATGGAGCAGAATGTTTACTTGTGAATTCCAAGCTTCGAGTCCTCATATATTTATATTCAAGAAGCTGTCAGAAAGAAAAAAAAAACTTAGGTTTATGTACATTTCATTTTGGATAGCACAAAAATGTATCCATTTTTATGAGGTAAGCTTCATAAAGTTTACCTTTTCATAACATTTAAAGTTCCCAATATAACTGTTCTTTGACTCATACACAGATAATAAAATTATATTTTAAAATCTCTCCTCTTCTTCGCACTCCACAAAACATACTGGTGAAAGAGACAAAAGACTTTACAAAATGACCCAGGAATGAATTGAGGTCAACAGGGAAGTGGTGTGGGAATTACGAAATTCAGACGGAAGGCTCTGTGCTGTTGTTGTAGTTGCTGCTGTTTTGTTTTGTTTTGTTTTGTTTTCTAGGACATCTTAACCATCACCTGAATGAGAATAATCACTTGCAGTTCAAAACTCTGATAACATTTTCACAGAAATTTCTAATATTAGTAGATAACTTTTATTATTCTGTGTCACCTCTTATGAAACAAATGTATAGAAGATAGAGAGATAAGAACACTTACCTCAGAACTCATGCTTTTGTCTTCTGAAGTTTTCAACTACTATTGAACTTAAGAAAATAATAACTAGCAACCTGAGAACCCAGAATGACACTCTTTGGTACAATAGACACTAGGAATGTAAATTAATAGCCTTACGCCTACGTGTATTGACAATTAACTAAATAACTTCAAAGACATGCTTATGAATTCTACTCTTAAATGAGACAGGGTCAGATATATAGACATTTCTATGTACTTTTGTTGTTGATTATAAGTCATTAACCTTAGGTACTCAAAATCCCTATGCTAATGCTCTACCCAAATATGCATTCTTGTCATCAACTAATTTTTAGATTCTTGAGATAAATAGAAAACTTTAAAAATTAGGAAATCAAAAAAGATAATAGATTGGTTTTGTTTTTGAGAGGAATTTTTTTCTTTTTTTGTTGAATTTTTGCAATTTTCATGCAATATATTTCAATCCTGTTTAGATCTTTTTCTCTTTCCGCACTTCTACATACTACACCCTGCCCAATTTACTCTGTTTTGTGTGTGTGTGTGTGTGTGTGTGTGTGTGTGTGTGTGTGTGTGTGAGATGGCCTGGCAAGATATGTAATAAGGGCACGAATATTATGAGAGTAACCAACCGCTTTCCTTCTGAATTGAGGTCCGGTATCCAGTTCATAGAATGGACCCCATACCTGAAGTTGATATCAAGCCTAGGAACCTGAGGCTAAACAGACCACAGGCCATAGGGGAGAGCCTAATACTAGTTTTCTGCTAAATAGATAAAGTATTAAATTGATTCCTAATGACTTATTTCTGTACACATAGATTAATTCAGCTCTCAGCAGAGAAGCTTCCTTGTGCAGTTGATGGTAAAGCAGAGAATCAAAACTGACCAATGTGCAGAGAACAAGAGATTTCAAGTTATTTACTCCGCAGTAGGACACCTATACCAAATTTCTACCTCCCAAGGCTCAGGGATTGTGGACGAGGGCAGAAAGATTCTAAGACCCGCAGCGATGGACAACCGCAAAGAAACCCGCAGAGCTTTCCAGACAGCTAATCAGTTACTCTTATGAAGTCACTGCAATAGTGACAGTATACACTAGTCCCATGCTGGTCCAAACCAGAAAATATGCCAGCATAGATGTTGGGGAGTGAGGAACTACTGGCAACAGATAGTGGCTGGGACAGGGAGAATCCATCTCTATCAAGGGTGGGACTTTAAGTAGGTTAGCCAGGCTCCAGTGGATAGACTCACACTGCACTGAATGACATTTAGGGACACAAATTAGACTCTACAAGCCTTCACACACATGCACACACACACGAAAGGATTTCTTTAAAAGCACACTTTATTGATTCTTTGGGAATTTCATGCAGTGTATTTTGATTGGTTTCAAACCCCTCCCCCCTCCTTTAAGATCCATTCCCACCTTCCTACCCCTCCTTTCATGTCCTCTCAGATAAATTGATAGATTATAGATGATAGATGATAGATTAGATAGATAGATAGATAGATAGATAGATAGATAGATAGATAGATAGATCATTTTAAGTCTATTAAGTACAGTTGTGTTTCCAAAACGCTTCTGAGTGTGGGCCCATCTCCTGAGCATGAGCGTGGTCCACCTGCCCAGCATCATACTCTTAAAACTGACTCTTGCTCACAAGAAGCTGTCAATTGCCAATAATTCATCTGCTAGGGCTGTGACTTCATGTTTCTCTCCCCTCTCCATGCAGGAAATTTGTCTACCTTGGGACTGAGCAGGTCTTATGCATGCAGTCACAACTGCTATAGGTTCATATGTGAAACTGCCCGCTAGATCTGCTAGATCCAAAGAGCGCTGTTTTGTGGGAGAGGAGAGGTGAGGCAGTGGCACAAAGCAGGAGAGGGTAATAATGGAGTCGGAAGGGGCAAATGCGGTGTGGGGTTAACTTGCGTGGCAGAGCAGGGGATACTGGGACATATAACTAACATTAAGGGCCCTTTGGAAGGTCATATGGAAACCTACTACTATAGAAGTGTCCTGAGAAGTGTGCATATAAACACATAAAGAGTTTAAGTGAAGTTACCCTACAAGGGAGGCAGTGCCCCTGCCAGACACCACAAGCTAGGACATAAAAAATTCCTATGCCAAGAATGGGCTCCCTCCCTTGGAGTTGTTGATCAGAGGCTCCCACTGAGCCTCAGACAATACTAGCTATTACCATTACTCTTGGTTACTCTCTGGAACTTTCAGCTTCTGCTAAAGATACTACATACATGAGTCATAGAATATGGAGAAATCATTGGCTCTAAGGCCCACTATGTAGGGTGGAGCCCATAACTGGTTCTATTTTCAGAGCCAAGAACCTGTGTCAGGACAGGTCATAGGCCAGAGAGGAGAGTCTACACTGATTATTCTGCTAAATGGACATGCAGTATTAAACTGACTTTTAATGACCTATTCTTTTTTACTAATTTTATTTTCTGTGTATGAGTGTATTGCCTGCATATATGTATGTGCATCATCAAGGTGCACTGGCTAATACCTGTTTATTCCTGCAAAAATTTGAAAGCTCTTACTGTTCCACTGTGTCAAGTGGCTGTATTTGTTCTCTCACATTTATGTTTCCAAATCTCCATTAACATGAGAATATCAAGTGCTGCAGAGATGGCTCTGCATTTAAGAACACTGGCTGCTCTTGCAGAGGATACTGGTTTAATTCCTGGCATCCACATGGCAGCTAACAACCAACTGTTCCTCCAGTTCCAGAGGAATCCAATGTCCTCTTCTGACCTCCATGGGCATTACATTACAGGAGTGCACTTACATATATGCAGGCAATACATACATATATACACCACACACACACACACACACATACACACACACACACACACACACACACAGAAATAAAATAGAATGAGAATATCTTCTAAAGAAATTTTTAAATATTTTTGAGATTTACATAAACATAAATATATGTAAATATATTTTCAAGCTTTGTTCTTTTGGGGTGGAATTAAACATGAACTGAAGCTGTTATAATATTAAATGTATTTCTATTAATGAAAATAATAGCTTATATCCAGTAGGTAAGTCAAAAGAACCTACTCTGAAATTTTCATTTTAAAACCTATTCAGAAGTAAGCAATTTGATTTCAGCATAAAGAATTATGATTCTAACAGTTACTATTTTTCAAACCATTTTCCTATTTTTCCTTTCATTCTCCAAACTGTCATTGTGTTTAAAATGAGTATATTTATTTTAATTTCTCTAGCATACTTGTGCTAAGTCAGGAAATCAAAAACACACAAGACATATAATCATTTGCAATTTACCTGGAACTGAAGCAAGTTCAGTGTCTTTTTCAGTCATCCTCCAAAGAACAAATTCTTCCTCCTTAATCCCAGCAATATTTAAGGAGTACACTGAGGTCAATAAGCATATAAGAATGTGACAGAGACTTCCCTGGTTTATTCAGATGGATCAAGAATATTTTCAAGCATATTTTTAACTTTAATAGAGTTCCTACCCAAACTCAATAAAACATTTTTACTATTGGTCTGAGTTCTAGCATTATCATGGCTTCCACAAACAAATCCAATCCAATTTAGCAAAGAAATTTTAAAACATGGAGAAAGAGATCCACCACGGAAAATTGAAATAGGTCAGTGTTACTGTAATGACTGGAAAATACTGAGCTGAATAATCTGCCACTTCCCATTAGACACCAGGGTTTATAAATGACCAGAGTGGCTTTGTGACGGACAGAACAGTCAGAGGAAAGTTTTCCTAGATTTGCCCAAGAGACTAGCAAATCTACCACATAAACAGAAATAGCAGAAAACGTCAAATAGATTTATTATGTGATTTTAACTGTGTCCTCAAACCACAGACAGTTGATTCTTCACATTAAAGAAGAGTCACCAGGGACATTATCTCATGTTTGTATAACAGGGGCGATGAGTTGATTCAATGTGCCTGATCATAATAACACTGCTATCCCACACTCAGATGCAAACAGTCTTGACATTTGACCAGGTTGGCTTGTCTAACATGTTGATGTTGATGTTAACAACATGCCGGGTGACACTTGTACCTCCTTGTTATATGCACCATGGAGTGAGGGCTCAGACATACTAGACACTTGTCCCTATTCTATGTTTCCATTCATTTACCACCATTGACTCTATCTCCTTTCTGCCTTTTGAGCCTTGTCCTCTACCATCTTCTTCCTCGTAATCATGTTCGTGCTCAGGCATCATCACCTTTCTTTCTGAGCATTGTTTTTCCCAAACTAAAATCTATTAAACCCTCTGTGAGTCTTCAAATCCATTTATGTTACTGCAGATGGCTTATAACCATCTTGTAAACTGGAGGCATCTTACACTCTGTCCTTGAGCCCCAACTCCACCTAATTCACTGCCCCCTGAGCCACTGATCGTTCTATCTTGCTTCTTTTCCTTTGCTTGAATTGTTCTTTCTATGAAACCCTCCCTCATCTTTATCTTTGCTGCAATAACCCTGAAACATTCTCCCAAAGCAGGTTTGGGCAAGGTGCCCTCCAAACATACAATGTTTCTTCTGACTTTTCTAACTAAAAGAATATGTCTTGGGCACTTGAGCCTTCAGAAATTGAAAAAAACGAAGTTCTACTTTTATAAATTACTTAATCTTGGGTATTTTGCCTTAGCAGCACAACATATACTAAGAACCCAACACATACTAAAATTCTTTAAAACTCTCAGAGAATTCTTCCAGAAAACAATCAGGCGTTAAGCATAGACCATGTTTCCAAATATTAAGAGACTCAGACCAATTTCCCTACCAGAAGAGGCAAAAGGAAAGCTGTCCTTGCTGTTTAAATATTTAACTGGCCTCAATCAGCCAGAGCATTTCTTCTCTTTTAGTTTGTAAAGGCACATTGAGATTTTCAAATACAGAGAAATTTGCAGATCATTTTTTTTCTTCTTGTTATCTCTGTCATCTTAAATTAAAAATTAATTTTAAATGTATGGAGTAGATACTCTCTTATTTACATTTGGCTTTACTTTTCTAGAAAACTGACTTTATGGGGCTGGGAAGATGTCTCAGCAGCTAAGAGTACTGTACTCTTTCAGAGGATTTGGATTTGATTCCCAGCACCCACATGGTAGCTAACAACCATCCATAATTCCAGTTCCAGGGAAATCTGATGCCTTCTTCTGATCTCCCATGGGCATTGCACAACACAGGTACATTAATTTATACACATGCAGTCAATATACTCGCACACATAAAATAAAAATAATTTTTTAAAAAAAAAGAAAAGAAAACTGACTTTATCACAAACTGTTTAATAATATTATTCATTTTCTTTGGGGGGTTTTAATACTAAAAAGGAGCCTATAATATACTCATCCACCCAGACCCACCAGTTCTCAAAGGAAACCACCAGCATGCTCTATAAGAGACCACACATCATCATTATCATCATCATCATCCATAGTATTATAATAATTGACTACTGGCAATAGTTGATGACCTGTACCCAAGAGGGATATATATATTACTGAGAAATAAACCATTCAGTCAAAACCATCTCTTGGGAAAGATGACCTACATGTGAAGTATATGTGTATGAATGTGCATGTGTGCTGCATGTATGTGTGTGCCTGTGTGTTTATGTGTGGGTTTATATGTGGTGTGTGTAGATATGGCATACATGTGTGGTATATGTATATGTGATGTATGTGTTTGTGTGTGATGTGTGTATGTATGGCGTGGATATGTGGTTTATGGTGTATGTGTGGTATGTCTGTATGATGTGTGTGTCTTATTTGTATGAATGTGTACGTGTATGCACAAGTGTGTACATATATATGTAAATGTGTATCTGGGTGTTTGTGTGTGTGCGTGGTGTGTTTAGTGTGTTTGTGTGGTGTATGTGTGTGTCTACTGTGTGTGTGGAGTGTATACATGTGTGATGTGTGTGTGTGGTGTGCTTGTATGTATGGTATGTCTGTGTGTGTTGTGTGTCTGTAGGTAATGTGTGTGTGTGCACCTTGTGTGCATGTGTATGTAAGTGTGTATCTGGGCATTTGTGTGTGTACATATATGTCATATATGTGTTGTGCATTTGTGTGGTGTATATGTGGTGTGTGTTGTATGTGTGTGTGGTGTGTGTATGTGTGTGTATGATATATGTGAGTATATGCATGTGTATATGTATGTGTATGAATGACGTATATGTGTGTGTTTGTGCTATATACAATACATATAGAGAAATTCATTATAGACGTTGACTCGTTCAGTGAGCCAGGCTACAGCCCCATAGTCTATACTCAACCACTTGGGGCCCTAGAAGGCCAATGCCATAGAGATTTTCAGAGTCCTGAAAGGCTGAGACTCAAGAGAGCAGATGATTTAAGTTTATTTCAAACCCAATTTCAAAGAACAAAGACAGTGATTGCCTAACTGAGACAGGGGAAAGGACAGAACTCTCTCTTAAGCAGGCTTTTTATTCTCTTCAGGCCTTTGGAGGGTGGATGGGATGAGCCCACTGCCTTTGAAGAATACTTATCTGCAAACGCCCTTAGGAACACACCTAGAGCCATGCTTAACCAACTCTGGGCACCTGTGGTCTGCCCACGTGCATTCATAAAATCCAGCATCACAGGTATCGATTCTAAGAAACCAGTGACAAGACGTTTACGGGCACTGTGGGGCCATTCTGTTTCCACAGATTCTAGCTGTAGATATGATTTGCATAACATTTATGTGGTTCCTTCACTGTATTGTATTTATTCATTACACTAGTATACATCAAGCAGTCACCACCTGCCATAAAATTTGTACACAATGCAAGGATAACCAGAAAAGGCAAGGTCCTTCTGTCGTGAGCTTGAATGTGGTGAAGGAGACAGATACTAAAACAAGAAAGTCTTATTTTAGTTCAACCCTGGACATAATCAAATGGCTCAGAGGAAGAATGTCTTCTAGGAAGAGAGTCCAGGGAAGGGTCCTTATCACAGACGTCTGCGCTCATCTCCCTGTGTACTTTTATATTTCCTAAAAGCTTTTTGAAAGGTTTTGTACAGCCAGGTGCAGTGATGCACACCTTTAATCCCAGCCTTGGGAGGTAGAGGCAGGCAGATCTCGGGGACACTGAGGCCAGTGTGGTCTCTACACTGAGTTCCACACCAGCTAGGACTGCAGAGAGACCCTGTCACAAAACAAACAAATCAACAAACAAACAAACAAAAAGTTGATACATTTTTTGCTTCTTTCTAAATGCATGTTTTATTGAGTTTTTGTGCTGCTCGTATAATAGATCTTAATCGAATTTAGATCTCCTCCCCATCCACGCCCTCATGGCATCCCCCGACAGGATTTCATGTATTCTGTCATATATGTCAAGGCTTCTCCAGTCAAGCATTTGTACCTAGATGTCCCGTAGTGCAAGTTCATCCACTGGAGTCTAATCAGCCTTTCTAGAGTCACTCCCTTAAAAGAAAATCTGCTCTCCCTCACCCCTCAGTGATCAGTTGTCAACAGCTCCTTGGCTAAAGTTGGGGTCTGCTGCCCCTCCCCAGTTCTCTGCGGGGGATTCTGTCTGACTGAGTCAGCGTGGGTTGCGCACGCTGACACCATTGTTGCAAGTTCATATGAGCAAGTTCCCAGAGGCCCGAGAGACTCTGTTTCCTTCTCTTCATGCATTAACCCTGCCTCTCACCCATCTTCCCCGCCATTTCCACAAAGGTCCCTGAGTTAGGGGTGGGTGAGGAGTCCTATCTAGAGACATGCACCCTACATACAGCCTCTTACTCTTTAAAACTTGGCCATTTGTGGCCGTCTGTGTGCATTGCGCTCTGTTGTATGAGGAGGCTTCTCTGGTGAGAGTTGAGAGATGCATTAGTATTCTGCTATGTTCCATTAGCCTTAAGTGTAGAGATTCCACTGCCGATGTGTCACATACATACATTCTCTCTCTGTGACTAGTTGTGGAATTCGGTAGTAGCTTCCATCTGTTGCGAAAAGACGCCTCTTTGATGAGTGGTGAATGGTATATTTGTCTGTAAATATAAGGATCCATATTTAGCATACAGTAAAAAAGTTCATTTGACTAAAGATATGATGGAGATAAGACTTTCTCTGGGATCTATGGTATCTCCAGCCATGTGCATTTGGCTATGTTTACAGAGCCACCCATGAGGTCCTGCCCATTGAGAGGACTTTAAGTCCAATTAGATAGCTGCTGATTACTCCCTAGATAAAAGTGTCCTTTCGGCATCAACAGAGAAGCTTTACTGTGCCAGTTCTTGTGGTTATTAGGCTCTAAGGCTGTGTTTGGAACATTGATCGATTTTCTCCATTAACAGCTTACATAGCATCCTCTGAAACTATGAGAGCTAGTCTTCAAGAGAGGCTTCCAGGTCAGTCCCAGCTCCATTGCTCCAAGCGCTGTGTCTGGAGTATGTCCTTTCTTCAGCAATAGGGTCTTACCTTCAAGTTTTGGGAGGCAATCAAGGGTTCTGGCAGCAGCCTGTGTAATTCTAGGAGTCTCTTTAACAGCCCTGACTAACAACTCGAAGGGATGTCTCTCCTATCCGGCACTGTGTTTTTTGTTGTATATCCTTTAGGTATACACATGCACTTGTGTTCGGATATTGTGTGTGTATTTTTCACGGGGGGCGGGGTGATACATTTCTCTCTGGTTTTAGAACCACCTAAGCATTATCTCTGTCCTCTCTTGTTCCTGTCTAACTGCCTTCTCCTTCCCAGTTAAATTTCCCATTTTCCCCTTGATAAATCCTGTCTCCCGTTACCCGCTTCTCTTGAATTCCTTCTTCCTATTCACCCCCTCGGTTTACCGCGTGTCCTTCTCTCCTCCCTTCCCAGCTGAATACCCCATTTTCCCCCAAGTGACACCTGTCCCCTCCCACCCCCTCCCTCTCTAGGCTCCTTCTTTCCCTTGACCTCCATGACTGGTACAGTTACACCAGGATACACACTCACATACAAGGATTTGGTGCTAAGATCCACAAGTGAGGGAGAACATACATTGTTTTTATCTCTGAGTCTGTTACTTCACTTAATATAACAGCTTCTAGTTCCATCCATTTACCTGGAAATTTCATCTTTTCTTACAGCTGAGTAGGACTCATTGTGTAAACATACCACATTTTGATTATCCACTCATCAGTTAAGGGACACTAAAGTTGTTTCTATTTCTTAGCTATTGTGAAAAGAGCAACAACAAATGTGAACAACATTGACCTTTTATGCGTGAACGGTATGTGTTTTTGTATGTATGCGTTTGTGTGTGTGTGTGTGTGTGTATGTGTGTGTGTACCCATGTGTGTGTATGTGTAAGTACAATCACTCCTCAGTATCCATGTCATAAGTCTCAGGACATCCACATATTGAAAATCTGCAGATGCCTATTTCATTTAAATGGTATAATATGTCCTTGTGACCTGTACACATCTTTCTGTATACTTTAAATGATCTGTTATTGACTATAATATGCAAAAAATGTAAATACTATGAAAATACTTGTAATGCTGTGTTTATTAGAATATAAAAAGAAAAAATGGTGCCTGTTCAAGGCAGACACCATCCAGATATTTTCAACCCATGATTGGTTCAATGCACAGATACAGAATTCATGGGTATTGAAGGAGAACTGTATATACTCACACACTTTTTGACAAAATTCAACTTTCCTCTAACTTAAGACATTCAGAAAAGATGAACGCAAATGAAAATGAGCGTAATTTGATAAAAAACATCTAAAATTACAAAACGTCAATATTATGCCTAATGAGAAAAAACTAAATGCTTTCGTTGTAAGATAAGGCATAAAGGAAAGGTGCTCACTCTTACAATATGCACAGAAGTTGTAGCCAGTTTAAGAAGACAAGACTACAAGATAAAATACCAACAAATTCAAAAGAATGGAGACTGTATTCTGTTTGTAAATGGTTGTGTATACAGAAAATTCAAGGAACATACAAATACAGAAATTATTAAGAAATTCAGCATGTTCTCCTCAATATACCTCAGTGTAGAAGATACACTGATAGAAATCAATTAACTTTCTATGTTCAAACAATGAACATACCATTTTCATGATTTAGAAGACTCAATAAAGATGTCACTATTCCTGAAATTTATATATAAGTTTTATACAATGCCTATTAAGATTCCAGCAAGATTTTTAGTTTTAAAAAAATTTTTGGTTATATTTTAAATTGAATTTTTGTGAATTTCGTACAATATGTTTTAGAGCCCCTCTCCTATCTGCACCCCATATGTATGGGGGTGCATAATATGTCTATGGAGTCAAATTTGTGTCAAAAATATCCTTCAATGTAGATTCATCCACTGTAGCCTGGTTAACCTACCAATATTCATACCCTTAAATCTACCAGGTGTGGTGGCACATGCCTTTCCTCTCAACAGAGGGAGACATATCTCTGTGATATGAAGGCCAGCTGGGTCTACATAGGGAGTTCCAAGGCAGCTTGGGCTATAGGGAGAGTGTCTCAAAAAACACGTGCGCACGTGAGAGAGACAGAGACACAGGCAGAGGCAGAGATAGACTCTGACTCTCCCTTTCCCAGCAGTCATTAATTCCTCCAGTGAAGTTGGGGTTTCTTACGCAGTTCCTCATGTCTATGCTGGTTTTGTCTGGTTGGAACTTATTTGTGCATGCTGTTACCCTTGCTAAGACTTCCTATTTGTAACTTCCCAGCTTTCTGGAAAACTGTTTCCTTGTGGCTGTCCACTTCCTCTGACTCATATAATCTTTCACAAAGACCTCTGAGCCTTTGGAGGCAGAAGTCTTATACAGGTGTCTAATTTAAGGCTAAGCATTCCATAGCTTCTTCTTCTCTGCACTTTGGCCAGCTGTAGGTTTCTTTGTTGATCCCCGTCTGCTGCATAAGGAAGCTTCTCTGTTGAGAGTTGAGAGTGCAAAAATCTACAGGGTTAACAATAAGTCATTAGGAGTCTCTTTAATACTATATCTACTGTACAGAATAATAGTATTTATTAGGCTCTCTTCTATGGCCTGCACCTATCTAGCCACATGTTTCAAGGCTTGATAACAATGTCAGGTATGGGTTCTGTCTTATGACATTGACATTAAATCCAATTAGAAAGTGATTGTGAGATGTGCCATGAGATCTATGCCACTATTGTACCAGAGATCATATCTTGACAGTCCAATTGCTGAAGTACAGAGGAGTCACACCTGGGAAAAATTAATGATTTTTTTTTCTTCCATTAGCATGCATAGTACATTTCTCCTTGTTTTTTTCAGAACTCATATATGTAGTATCTTCAGCAATAGTCTTATTGTTAAGTTCTTGTGGGTAACCAAGAGTAGGGACAACAGACAGTAGTATTTGAGGGTCTATGGGGCCCCTGATCAATAGCCTCAAAAGAGGGAGTCCATTCCTGACATTTGTTAGCCTACAGTGTCTACTAGGAGCAATGTCCCCCTATTATGAGATAACCCCTTTAATTTTATATCTATAAAAAATGAAAGGAGATTATATATGTATATATATGTGTATATATATATACACATATATATACATATATAAGCTTCTAGAGTAGTAGGTCTCCATATGGCTTCCTTCCTGCTCTATTAATCCCTTGCCCCTCTTTAGAGCAGGGCATTTTATCTCCTCTCCCATGAAGCTTGCCCCCTGGACAAGATTATTTGGTAGATTTATTTGTCTCCTGATTTTAATCTGACAACTTTAAATTATCACATTATATATATATGTATATATATATACATATATATATATACACATATATATGATGGTTAACCTTAATTATTAACTTGAAGGAATTTAGACTCACCTTGACAATAGTCCTCTGGGTGTGTCTGTGAGGGCATCTCCAGTAAATCTTATTGGAAAATGAAGATCCATCCTGAAAGTGGGTGACACCAACAGATGAGCTCAAGCCTAGGATTTCAAAAAAGGAGACAGTGAGCCGAACACCAGCATTTGCCTCTTTGCTTCCTGACTCTGGACACGGTATGACCAGTCACCTCAGCCTCCTGTCACCTGCCTTCCCCGATTTGATGGCTGATACCCTTAAACTGTGAGTTGCATTGTTCAAATATTTTGTCACAGCAACAACAGAAACAAGTAATTTAGAAAACTTGGACCAGTAGTGGAGCCACCGCTGTGATGAGCCTGATCCTCTGGTCCTTAGGCTTTTGAAATTTGTGTGTGACCAAAACATGAAGGAGTTTGGCGCTACAGGCTAGAGAATTCCTGAAATTCTCTAAGTAGAGTCATTCAGGTGGGAGTTTAGAAGATGGAAATACCAGGAGAAATGCAGACAGTGGTGACTTTGCTCAGGAAGTTTCAGAGAAGACGGATTCTACTGGGAACCAGGCTAAGGGTCACTCATGCTACATTCTATCAAAGAACCTAGCTGCATTCTGTCCATGTCCTGAGAGCTTGAGTGATATTATGTTCAAAAATCAATGAACTACTTTGTTAGACAGAGGAAATTTCAACACAAGATACTTAGAGAAAAACAGTTGCATGCACTGGGACAATGGTAAGGTACCCGAACGGCAAGACCCCACAAATGGAAAGATCCAACTTGTGAAAATGCAAATTAATTTAAATGGAGAGAGCATAAACTGAGAATGCATAGAAGGCATCCTTTGCTCAAAAACAGTCAGCAACCCAGGAACACAGAGGCCACTGTGCTGTAGTCCAAGAGGGGAGGCTACATCTCAAGACGACAGCAGAACTTAGCAGAATCACCCATGTGATTCTGGTTTTTCAGGCAAGAGTGACAGTAGTCAAAGGCTCATGCCAAGGTTCCACATGGACGCTGGGGCCAGGCCATGTGACCAGGGTTGGAGTTTCTACAAAGAGACACCAAGAAACAGCAGCATGAGGTTAAAAAGATGAAATTGTGTTGCAATGGAGGCCTCAGGATGGTGAGGGTTTCAAGACCATGAGACATTCACCACGAAAAGCTGCAGCTGGGTAGAGCCAGCCTGAGGAAGAAGACATGTGAACTGCAGAGAGCAGAGATGGAGTTTGTGGCTGCCCAAGGCTGTTGAAGTCCAGATGAGCTCCGGCTTCCCCTGAGCCGTAGGGTTTGGCATGCGCCCAGTCCCTTCCATTCCTTTTGAGATGTGAATGCTTATTCTGTGCTATAGTTTTGTGGGAAGTATATAACTTTATTTTTTTTAATCTCACAGAGGTTCAGTGGTTAAGAGATTGCTTTTGGAGTCTCAGAGAAACGGACTTGTAAACAATTTTGGAACTGCTGAAAACTAAAAGGATTTTTAGAAATGAACTAACTGCATTTTGCATTATGAGATGGAAATGAGACTTGAGAGGGCAGCGTAGAATGCTGTGTTATAAAATAATGTGTCTGGGTGTCAGGCTGACTAGGGGTAGAGTTGTGATGGTCAATTTTGATTGGTCGACTAGACTGGGTTGGACTCTGTATGTAGCCCATCTCTAAGTGTGTCCATGCAGGTATTTCCAGAAATGTTTAACAGTAGAGAAGACCCAACCTGAATATGGGCAACAGCCGGCCAGGAGGCTGCGGCCCAGACCCAACAAAGAGGAGAAGTGAGCATAGCACCAGCATTTATCTCTCTGTTTTCTAATCATGGATGTAGTGTGAGCAGCACCTTCATACTGCCACCATGATTTCCCTGCTATGAAGGATTGTACCCTCAAACTGCAAGCCCAAACAAGCCCCTCACTCCTTAAGGCTTTCATCAGGTATTTTGTCACAACAAGAAAAGTAGCTCTGAAAGTTAGCCAGACCCCAGCTGTGAACCTGGGACTACAATAATGACTGACACAGCAAGATGTGCCCATAAGTGCAATGCGGGCACGAATGTTGTGGGAATGACCAACAAACTTCTGGTTGGATTTTAGGCCCACTTCACAAGACGGAGCCCATACCTGAAACTGTTACCAGGGCCAAAAACCTGTGGCTAGACGGAGTGCAGGCCCTAGAGGAGAACCTTCTACTATAACTAGGCTAAACAGGCACAGCATTAAACTGACTCCTAATGACTCACTGTTCTACTCATAGATTAATACATCTCTCAGTTCTTAATAGAGAAGCTTCTTTTTATAGAAGATGACAATACAGAGGCCCACAAGTGGTGCGGACAATACAAGATTGTAGAGTCTCTGCCCTGAGTGGAAAACCTGTATTGCGCCCATTACCCACAAGACTCAGAGATCGTTGTGGAAGAGGTGATGGAACCATTGCAAGATCAAGACACTGTTATCTGGACACGACTGAGCAGTTTCACACATGAACCTATAGTGCTTATGACAGCATGCACAAGGCCTGTACAAGCCCAAACCAGACAAAATCCCAGCACAGATTGGGGAGGTGGGCAAGAAGCCCACCTTTAAGGCTCTGATGCCTTGTAGGTTGAACAGACTCCAAGGATGGACTCATACCCAAGAGCACCTGACAAACACAAATGAGAACCAACGGGCCTTTAAAAAAAGAAAAATAGTAATGAAGACATGGAGCTGGAGGATAGAAGAGTACAGAAGGATCCTAAAAGAGATGGGGAGGGGGTCTGAATATAATCAAAATACTGTGTGAAATTCTCAAAGAATCAGTACTAAGACTTTAAAGAGAAAAATAACTAATGAAATCCATAAACCCGACACATAGTAGGACTTTAAAAAGGAGAGACTGCTACCTGACAATCTTGATATATGGTACAGAACACAAATGTGCAGCTTCTATAAACAGAACTGTGACTAACAGGTTAGAAAATCTGAGCAAATTAGCCTAGTTGATACAGCAAGATGTTCCTCATAGAAATGCGATCACCACGGAAGGTGAGTGTACTGGATTTCTATGTTTAACTTAAGGCAGTGTAATTTATTGTGCTGTAGATCTGTATGTCCAGGACAGGTCTTATCAAAGCAAATTCACTCACAAGCTATGAAGGTTCCTGTCTGGTAGCTCTAGGAAAGAATGACCCTTGTTCATACAGATTGTTGGAACAGTTCAGTTCTTTGTGACAATAGGTCCAGAGTCCTTGTTTTCTTGTTAGCTGTCATCTGAGAGCCAGGCTCAGCTTCTAATTTGACCTAGTCTTATGTTCTCCACTTCCAAAGGCCCAAACCATTACAGTGAGTTCATCAGCACAACTTAAAATATATCCAGTGTAAAGTCAAGCAATTATCAACTTCAACCCCCTCAGTCCCTATTTGGCATGCATCCTCGCATTTTTGTGGCCATAGGTCTAGTATGCAAAGATTGTGGGGACCCAAATCTTGCCTATTCGAGTAAAAAGAGAGATCATGGCATATCTATCAAATACAATCATTGAGAGTTATATCCTCACAAAGAAAATTCATATGTTATGATTTTTTAAGTCACTTTTCAGTGGGTGGCATTGTCTTAGTTGGCTTTTCATGAGAAATGCTCAGTAAACGGAGAACTCTTAAGTTGTTTGATGCTGATTCATCCATCTTCTAGTAGGTTGACTTCCTATGATTTTGCATACCATGTAGAATAACCATGCAGCATCGTTAGTCCATCTTTGAATTTATTATTCATTTTATTTCTATCTGTGGCCTTCTAAGACACAGTGGGGTAGCGGAGCTCACTGTACCCATTTATCTACAGATAATGTACATCCTTGCAAACATTCAAAAGCAAAACTTAACTTCTGATTTTATATCCAGTATTCCTGCTGATTCTGATTGTATGATATTTCACATTCCAAATATACATGCAATTATTCATATATATGAATATATATTCATATATATTTTTTCATATATATTTTATATATATAAACATAGTTATAAACAAAGAAAATGTTAACTTCTAAAACATGGGCTTTTTTAGTACCAGACTAAACAAATTTATTTTACCTTATCCATCTAATTACGTATGTTCTACTCCAAAGTTAAATTCAGTAATTGCTATGAACTTAACCTAGGCCAATTTAAGATTAGGAATCACTGAAGTTATGAGCCTAGGATAGCTTCTCAAATTAACAAACAAAACACTACCCAAATTGATTTGTTAAAAACAGTACCTTAGTAGTTTTCACATTTTCACTGAACCACCAACTGCCAGAGAATGTGGGAATCACTGAACCAATATAGAAGCATTACCAATTAGTGCTTTCACAACCTGTGAGCAATTTAGAAGCAGGTTTTGAAATGAAGAAAGAACACTTAAGAAACTGCTGATGAATGAACCACAGAGGGCACAGCCTTCAAGTGGGGGTTTACCACTGTAACTCCGTAAACTGGGGTCACCTGGTTCACGGAAGCTGACCTCACATGTCTAGTGCGTAATTTATTATTGTTCATAAAAATTTACTAGCTTATACTGAGGAAGATTCATTAAGTAAGAAGAAATGAAACATTATTTACTCAAACACATGGTCACAAATTGTTTTCTTTCATCATGTAGGATGATTATGGGTGGCCTGCTACACCCAGGAGGACCAGCATCCATCCCAAAGTCTCAGGCCTCCAGGGGAGAGTGACTAGAAAGAACATAATTAGCTGTAACCCGGCAGGTTCAAGGGACTGCCAAGAGCTCTCAGACCACCAAAGAAGAGACTGATTATCCAAACATTTGGCTTTGAAAAACAAACAGTAGAAACAGGTAGAGCAGAGTCGGAGGCTCACTCACCCTGGAAGTATGTAGCACTGGAATTAAAGACGAGGTTTCTTGGCTCCTCTTGTCAGATGAAGCTAAATTACCAGCACATCTATATAACCAATTTGCAATCAAAATGCTATGGATGTAAAGAATCTTTTAAAGAACTATTCTGAATTTGTAAGAAGATGGAGTTTCTGCTATGAAGGGCTCCATCACCTTAGTTAGGATGCTTCTCCATAGAAAATCCATTTCAGCTGGTGTCTAGAGACAAAATCTTGTTCCTTTTTAAATACATATTTAATTGAATTTTCATGCATTACATACATCTTAATCATATTTAAATCTCTCATGTATCTGCACCCCACAGACCCCCAACAGATTTCATGCATTCTCTCATGTATAATAAGGTCTATCAAGTCAAGTTTGTGTACCCAAATGTCCCTTGTTGTGAGTTCATTCACTGGAGCCTGGTCAGCTTACCTAGAATCACTCCCTTAAAAAAGACCTACTCTCCCTCACCCAGCTGTAATCAGCTGCCAATAGTTCCTCTGCTAAGGTTGGGGCCTCCTGTCCATTTCCCCAGCTCTGTGCTCAGTTTTTGTCTCTTTGAGTTTACATGGGTCTTGTGCATGATGTCACCATTGTTCTAAATTCATATGAGCAAGATCCCGGAAGCTTGAAAGATCGTTTCCTTGTGGTCATTCACCATCCTTGGTCATATTACAATCTTTCTTCCCCCTCTTCTGCAATGGTCCCTGAGCTCTGTGGGGGGAGGGGAGGGGGGAGGCTAATATATTCAGGGACCTGCACTCTGCAGTCTCCTTTTCTCTACATTTTGGCCGGTTGTGGTGTTCTGTGTTAACTAGTAACTGTGTTAACTAGTTCTATAGTAAGAGGAGACTATTCATAGGAGTTGAAAGCTGCATTAGTAGTCTCTCTAGCTCTTGTTCTGCAAGGTTCCATGAGCCTTAGGCATAGAGGTTTCATTGTAGTTGTTTTAGGTAGGACTGGGCATCTCACAGATATTTAATCTCTTATGTGTGATCAGTTGTGGAACTCTGTAATCATCTCCATCTGTTGCAAAAAGAAGCTTCTTTAATGAGTGGTGACAGGTATGCTTGTCTGTAAATATAAGGATCCATATTCAGCATACAGTAAGAAATTAGGTTTCTCTTGGGGAGTTTCTCTAAGATCTATGATATCTCTAGCCATGTGTTTTTTGCAATGTACACATTAGCACACATGTGCTCTCTCCCACTGAGTGGGCTTTAAGTCCAATTAGACAGCTGTTGATTATCCCCATGATAAAAGTGCCACTACTGCATCAATGGAGACAGTTTGCTGTGCAGTCATTGTGTTTAGGGCCTTAAAGCGGGGGTTGGACCACTGACTGATTTTTCTCCCTTAGCAACTTGCATAGTATCCTCTGAAACTATGAGATCTAGTCTTCAGAAGGAGGCTTCCAGGTCAGTTCCAGCTCCATTGCTCCAAGTCCTATATCTGAAGTATGTCCTGTTTTGAGCAATAGGGTCTTACCTTCAAGTTCTGGGAAGAAACCAAGGGCAATGGTAATACCATGTTATTTGGGGACTGTCTTGGGCTACCCTGACCAACAACTCACAGGGAGGTTTCTCCTGTCTGGCGCTGCGTTTCCTCTTATGCAGTCTTTGGCTGTGGCTGTGCACTCATGTACACATATTATATGTGTATTTTTCAGAGGGTTTTTGAACTAATACATTTCCCTCTGGTTTTCATACCACCTAAGTATCATTATTCATATCTCCTCTCTCTCTGTGTGTGTGTGTCTCTCTCTCTCTGCCCTCTCTCCCTCTGCCCAGTTAAAGTGCCCCATTTCCCCATCCCCCCTTGATAACACCTGTCTCCTATACAGTCCCTCTCTTGAGCTCCTTCTTTCCCTTTGCCCCCAGGGCTCCTTGTATAACCCTCTCTCCTCCATTCTCTGTTAATAGTTCCATTTTCTTGATTTCCCCATCGGTAACACCTGTTTCCTACCATTCGCTCCTTCTTTCCCTTATCTCCTTGGTACCTTTCCATTTTCCTGGCTCTTGCAGTTACATCTGTACATATTCACATTTAAAGATTAGGCACTAAGATCCACAAATGAGAAAACATACATCATATCTAAGTCTGTGTTACTCACTTAGTATAACAGTTTCTAGTTTCATCCATTTACCTGTAATTTCATATATCATTACTGCTGAGTAGAACTCCAGTGTGTAAATGCAGGACGTTTTCATTCTCCAGACCTCAGCTGAGGGACACTGAGGTGGCTTCCATCTCTTAGCTATTCGGAAAAGACCAGAGCTAAACATGAATGCACCAGTGTCTCTGGAACTTGGGTATATGCCAAGGAGTGGTATAAAGAGATCATATGGTAGATTCATTTTAGTTTTTTAAGAGCTCACCACACTGTTTTCCCCAGTGACTGTGTGAGTTTCCATTACTACCACCAATTCCCCTCCCCCACATCCTCACCCAATATTTGGTGTCATTTGTTCTCTTGATCGTAATCATTCTGGTTGTGATTTACAGTTCCTTCAATACCAATGATGTTGGTCACTTTTTATAGTGTTTCTTGGCCATTTTTATTTCTTTTTTTGAGAACTCTCTGCTCAGATCCATTGCCTTTCTTTTACCTGTGTCATTTGTTTTCTCAATTCTTTGTATTTTGAGTTCTTTGTATATCCTGGACTTTAATCCTCTGCCAGATGTGTGGTTAGTAAAGACTTTCTCCCACTCTCTGGGTTTTCCCTTCACTCAGTTGGTTGTTTCCTATGCTGTACAGAAGCTTTTTAGTTTAATGAGGTCTCACTTGTCACAAATCTTATTCTTACTTATCCAGTATAACACAGGTTCCATGCTGAACGCACTGCATAAAATAGCCATATTTTAACACTAGGTGTTGTGGCACATGCCTTTAATCCCAGCACTTGGGAGACTGAGGCAGAAGGATCTCTGATGGACTTCAGCCTGGTCTACATATTGAGTTCCAGGCCAGCTGGGGCTACAGGAAGATCCTGTATCAAAAAAAAAGGAAAAAAGTAGCTATGTTTTGCAGTCAATAAGTTGGTGAGACTTTTGGATGAGGAGCTCAGGGCACTTTAATTACTCTCTTTTTCCTACAACCGGAAGCAGATTTTCTCTTTTCAAAATAAATGTGCTGCCCATTGACTGAAAGCTCGAAACTAGAAATTTGAAGGCCAGAAAATGTGGTTCAGAAGAAAAAGTCTGGAAAAGCAGCCCGAGTGAGGGTTGTGTATTTTCTTTGCATGCCGTGGTGGAAATGTCATGTTGTTCCTTGGATTCTCAAATCCCAGGCCAGTGCAATCTGGAAATTTCTTGTCCTGGGTTGACCTCAAGGTAGGCAGCAAAATCTCACATATCTATAATAGGAAAGGTTACCGATAAAGTAAAGAACCGGAAAATAACCTGGTACTATCTATAAAAACCACTCTGTTCTCCAGCTGTCCGGTGATACGTACTTGATATCATACTTGATATCATACTTGATATCATACGTACTTGAAAGTGATCCAAACATTGCAAAAGTCAGCCTCAGTCTTAGTGAAGTTTGCAAATGTTTTGACCAAGTGATAGCTGAAGTTGAAGAGAACAGGATATGGAAGTGCCAGGGTTTCCTTCCAGATTCTAGAGGAGCTTCCACTATTTGGAATACAACAGTTAATCAAGATTAAATTGGATGCTTTTAGTTCCTTAAAGTTGCATTAACAAATAAAAAATATTGTAAAGAAAAATTCAAGATACTTTCAGAAATTCACATTTCGCTCTTAAAATATAATTAGAAATGATATTTATTCAATACTTCAAACCAGAATCATTATAGTACTGTTTTAGAAATTCAAAATATGTGAATTTATTAATGAAAATAACACTATCTAAAAATATATTTGTGTATCATCTCTCTAGCCTGTTTAAATAAATCATAATATAGTAAGTTCCTTTTTGATTTCCATTGTCAAATCAAACAGATATCTTAGACGTGCTATAAATTAAGTACGTTGTTAAATTTATAAGTGTTTATGAAGTTGTTTTTATATTTTAAAGAATATTTCATATAAGTTATCAGACATGCTGTCATGTAAAAAAAATAAAACAATGAAGACACAAAATATAACCATAATAGATTATATAATGCAGTTTTTATTCCCCAAAATTCCTTCTGTTGATGATTAAATTTGTAAAGAACACACACAGCATTGCCTACAAAACTTGGTGAGCTTACATTAGTGGACTCACCTCACACTGGGTCATTCCAGATGTTGCGTGTTCCGGGCCCTCATAGACATACCTCAGCACTGGAATTCTGCAAGCTGCAAGGGTTCTACCCCAGACATAGATACAAGAAGGCTGCAGAATGCATGTAGGCTGACACTAACAAGCAGGGGACTGATTTCCCTGAGAACACTATTAAAATGTGATTCACAATGGCCAATGTTTAGGTGGTTTGGGCTACATACAGAGTGCTGGGTTCCTCTTTGAGCTTTTCCTCATTGATTCCTATGCTAGCAGTAGTGAACATTTTTTACTAACAAAATACATTTTTACAGAGACTTAGCAAACTAAAATGATAGATGAAAATCTTCAAATTCTCAAAACAATAAAAAAAAGCCCCAAATTAACTTTATCAGAGCACTAGAACCAACAAGAACCAGATGAGCAGTTGTTTAAGAAACAAACCTGAATCTCACTAAAAAGAGCACACTTTGTGGCATTTTAAGTTGCCTTATTCCAGCTCCATAGACTTCTTGAAAAGGAACAGCCCACAATGACAATGAAAACCAGCACTCGCAGCCCCTGCATGGAGAACAGGGCTGGATCTCCTCGAAAATGCCATTCACACACCACCTTGGCTCCTTGCAAGACCTGAATAGAAAAGCTGACTTCATTTGATCCAACTTTGGTTCACCCAGGAACACAATGGCAAGTCCCATGTGGCTCCAGATCTACAGAAGTCAAATTCACACTACTATGAATCCATCTAAAACAGCCAATATGTGCATGGGAAGTGGGAACGTTCATAGAAACGTGAAAAGCTGGTTATCGGGAATCAGCGGGATGGAGAGCAGGCAAGTCAATTAACAAAGAATCTCGGATTTGCATGGTAAAAAGTTCAGGAGATCTGTTCTGTAACAATGTAAATATGCTCAACAGTACTGGACAGTACATTTGAAACAGTTAAATGAATCATTTTTAGACTAAATGATCTTTAAACATTACAAAAAAAATCAGAAAATTTTCAGCTGGCTTTTTAGGCAGATATTTGTATGTTGATCCTTTAAAAAATATGGAATTACTTACAAGGAATCCAAGAAGCAATCTCAAGACAATAAAAAAGTACAATGTCAGAGGACCCATATTTTAATTTTAAAATGTTTATAATGCTTTCAAAATTAAGACAGTACTGATATAAAATCATCCTAGAAACCAAGGGACTGGAAATGAGTGCTCTGGAGTAAATCCGTATCTTTAATGGGTATTGACTTTCAATTCACAGACCTAAGGTAATTCAATGCAGAATATGTAATCTTTCAATAAATGTCACTAAAACAAGTGAACAGCAACAGAATAACACTAGACATCTGCCTCACTCTCCATGCAGATGTAATCCAGAATGGGGCAATGAGAGGAATGCAAATAAAAATCTGAGAAGAAATTGAAATGCATTTTCTTAAGATCTTTGGGTCCCTTGGCAATGACAAGCCTAGGACACCACCAAGGAGTCCGACTTCCTCAGCACTAAGAATCTTCAAGAATAAAAAGAAACAACGTTTTAAAACTCCATAGAATAAACATTCACAAATACATATTTGGTAAGAGTCTAGTGTCCAGAACTTGTAAGGGTGATGAAAACTTACCATAAATGAATTTCACATGAAACAAAAGTCTTTGAAGAAGTTTCTCTAAAAGAAAAAGGAAGAAGGCAGCCAGCACATGGAATATGTTCAACAGCCAACATCAGTCCGGGGAAAGGCAAGCCCACGTTGCCGTGAAACTCTATTTCCCAGCCACAAGGAGAATTATAACTATTTTCTATAATAGTTTTGGTGAAGATGTGGAAAAACTTGGAATCATAGAGTGTTGATCCCGAATAATAAATAATAGAAATGTATGACCTCTTTACAGAACAATTTCCTGCTTTCTCTTAAAGTTAACGGCAGAGTTCCCCTGTGAGCCAATAATTCCACATTTAAGTTCACAACCAAAAGAACTGAAAACATACATCCATGGAGAAACATGCACATAAATATCATCAGAAGCATTACTTACTGCTGGTTTGTTTGTTTGAGACAAGTTCTCCTGGTAGCCCTAGCTGGCTTCCATCTCACAGACAACTGCCTGCCTCTGCCTCTGGAGCATTGGGATTGAAGACCTTTTATTCTTAGTGGTCAAAAGATGGGAACAACCAAAATGTGTGTTCAGTAACATCAGATGTCTATGCAGGAGGAACATGCAGCCACTGAAAGAGTGAACCACTGAGAGATGTGCCATTTACATGAGTCTTGAGAACACTGCACTAAGGAGCCAGGCACAGAGGCTCCTGTGGGGTAAACTTGCATTCTGCTTGCTTTGTGAAAGTGACCACAATAAGAAATCTGAACAGAAGACAAAAAGCGGATTGGCATTTCCTGAGCGGAGGTGACCAGTCAGCTGAAGAGAGAATGAAGATTGTTATATTGTTTTACGACGTGAAATTATTCTAAAAGCTAACTTTTGATGTTCTTTGTTGTTGCTGCTGCTGTTGAGATAGGATTTCCCCATAGGCAAGCTGCTCTGGATCTGTGTAGATCAGGCTGGCCTCCATCTTACAGAAAACCAAGGGCCTTTTCTCCCCAGCTTCTGGGATTAAAGGCATGCGCCACCTTCCCGGGGGGACTTTTAATATTCTTATCTATAGAAGGGGTTTCAGAGCGCCCCATGAAACAAAGTCCAGGTTCTCTGGGTCTTAAGCAAAAAATTACACAAGGCACAGGCAGTGCCAGTGAAAGTGTGAAGTTAACGTGTGAGTGAAAGCACAGAGCACACTCACACACTGGGGTGAGTTGATTCCTTCTTGGTGTAATGGACTAGGAAAATGGGATAAAGACTTTCATTGTGTGGTTTGTCCAGACTTAAAGTGTTCTGGTGCTTGACCTTTGCCCAACCCCTCCGAGCAGCACTCAGAAAGGAGTGATCTCGAGAGTTCCAAAGCAAACTGGACCACACTCCACGTGATGTTCTGATCTGGGAGGGACATGTGCAAATAGATAACACTCTGGTCTGTTTCGGTTGGGAATGTGCACACTGGAAACTTTGTGAAATTCTTAATTCTTATTGGATGTGGCAAATTGTAACCAGTCCCCACTGCGGAGAATCTAGGAAATCTTCTTTCTAAGGATGATTAGGGTTCACTGTAAGCAGCTTGGCCTGTCAGAAATAAAATACCTTGCTATTCCATCCATGTGGTATTGGCTTTTTATCTCAACCCATTACACTTGGGGGCTATTAATTTGTTTGTCTGTTTGTGCAGATATTAGTGCATCCATATGTGCAAAGCCTGGAGAGAACAGATGTCAGATACCCTGGAACTGAAGCTACAGATTTTCTTAGCCATCCTGTGGATGGTGGAAACCAAACTCAGGTCCTCTGTAAGAGCAGCAATGCTTTTAACCACTGAGCCATCTGGATATTATGCAGCTTTGTACAGTTTGGTGGTAGGTGGACTGAACATCCCACAATTTTAAGCATATGTACACCTTATCAGTATATTGAAGAGAAGGAAAGTCAAGGTTTTGAGGGGTTTTCCTCTCACAGGTTACTTTAAGGTAAAACTGGCCTTCACTGAGCTTGAGCCCCATACCTGTTGGTGCCGGCTCCTTTTTTTTTTTTTAAATCTCTCCCATCAGGATGTGCCTGACCAAAAAGTACTCAGGAGAGGAGATACTGGATGTGTTCCTACCAGGAAGAAGTGGATATATTCTTCCAAGGAACAGTGCCCTGGGTACTTGGGCTGTCTCTCACTTACCAATTTCAAGTGGTCATAGAATTGTGCATATTGTTAGAAAGCACAAGTGCTTTGTGTCGAATAATTGGATTTGTTTGCTTATCTAATCTTGAGATAAGAACTCCTATATCCCAGGCTTTTACCTCCCAAGTCCTGAGGGTGCAGGAATGTACCTACCACACCTACTTTATGCAGTGCTAGAAATCAAACCCAGGGCTTTGTGCAAGCACTGTACCAACTGAGATACATCTCTATTCCTATGGTTAGATGTTATTACATGTCGATAAAAAGATCCAAACTTGTAATAAAGTATTAAAATATTTCTAAAGTGAGAAGGCAATGAGATCCAAAAGAGAAGAGGCCAGATAGAAATGAGAACAGGAACCAGGCAGCTGATAATACTACCGACTCCTAGAGGTCATATAAGATCTGTCTGTACTGTCAAGAGGTAACTCTATTTTTCTTTTTAAAAATATTTTACTTATTATTTTTATTTTATGTGGGTGGTAGGAATCAAACCCAGGTCCTCTGAACCCAGGTGCTCTTCACCTCTGAGCCATCTCTCCAGCCCCATAGCTCTACTCTTCATAGTAGCCTTACCAAATGGATTATCTCTCCCATGGATTTTCATTTTTGTTAGGAGTCTATAGTCAAGAGCATGTGGAATGAGGAATGTTGTCTACTCAATGCAAATATATACTCCACAGTTCTAGTAATTAAATCTCTGTGGTTCAAGTGAACATGTTAATCAGTGAGAATAGCACAAAGGATGAACAGTTCATTTATATCATTTTAGCTCATGGTGAAATGGCAGCTAAGTTAATGGGGAGGACAATAAAGCAACTTATAAAAAGTTTAGGAAAACTCTCCAAGAAAAGTGAAAATATGCTTACTTCCTTCCAAAGAAGAAGAGGATGCTCCAAATGGCTTAATGGTCTTTAAGAGCATTTTGCTGAATTTAAATGAGCTTGTCTATTTCTGAAGCCACTCTGAGAAGTTGCTCTGAGGCGGTAACCAGAAGTTTTACAAAGCTCTCATCCCATTCAGTAGGGTTAGGGATCCACCTGGGGGTGATGACTTAAATGAACAGATAAGGGCCTTTGGGGCCCTTTAAAAGCAGTCCGTGGAAATTTTTAAAATTCAAATGAAAGCAAATGAAATAGTAATTAGGGTGTTTCTTATAGTGCATGATGCAAACAGATTTTTAAGCATTAAATTGAAATAATTTTTTAAAAACCAAAACAAAAGGAAATCTTTTCAAGCCCAGCACTGGTCTCCTGAGTTCTTCACAAACTTTATGTGAAATTCCCAAAACATTGAAAGTATAAAACCATCTAGAAAATTACATGCCACAAGTAGAAATGGTCATTTAACTTAATGTAATGTGATCGTCTCTAGTTATAACCACCTTTTCTGCTAATGACATAATTTTTTGTTCTTTACAGATATCCATCTATATATGCATATATTCTGATTCACTCCTATGAAACTTTATATCCATAACTGCTAAAATTTGAATAATTTTTAAACCTTATGGTTTGCATATATGTATGCACATGTGTTTGTCTATGTTTCAACTCCTAGGGCTACATGGTGTTCAGAAAGAACTCCTATTTGGATGTCAGTAATGAGTTGCTTTGGAAGTAAAACATTGGAGGAATCTAGGTTCTATACCTGTAAATAAACATTGATACTAAGTATGTTGACTATGACCAAAGCACTTCTAGTCAGGTCACACAAGGAAGTAGAAGTAGCCAACTAGACTTTCTGACTCTTCATTAGATCACACACAGGCATCAAAATATGTCAAGACCATCCATTTGGACTTACCAAATGTGTGGGATTATTCATTAAAATGTGACCGTTCGTCTTGATGAGTGATAACGAATGTCAGCTTTGATTCTTCTTACAGGCTCAGCTCTCAGAGGAAATTTAGCCACCACAGCTAGCTGTAAAACATTCTGTACATCATTTAATAGTGCAGTTTTTAGCTGGCAAGGATAAATAATTGTGTATAAATACATCATGAAGTATATTACTGCTCATAACCAGGTGATACTCCTGCCACGGCCTTCCATTATTCTGTCCTTGAATATTGCATGTAGTATGTTTGTTTTCCTTCCTGAAAACATGATCATCTAATTTTACTGTTCTTTTAGCATTTTATGCATTATATGTATTATATTTCTCTTATTTCATATAGCAGTAGCTCATTGCAATACAAATTTCCAGTGCCCGAATGGACTACAGTTTACTTAGGTATTCTACTCTTTTTATTTTAATGCATATTTTAATTGAATTTTTGTGCATCTCATACATCTTAATCATATTTAGACCCTCTCCTCTATCTGCAACCCCATAGCCCGCCCACTGGATTTCAGGCATTCTGTCATGTGTGTTAAGTCTTCTTTAGTCACGTTTCTATAGCTTGATGTCCCTTGGTGTGAGTTCATTTACTAGAACCTAATCAGTATCATTCCCTTACAGAAGATCAATGCTCCTTCCTTCAGAAGTTATCAGTTGCTAATAGTTCCTTGACTGAGGTGCGTGCCTCCTGCCCATTTCCTGAGTTCTATGCTAGGTTGTTGTCTGATTGAGGTGCATGGTGTCACCATTGGTGTAAGTTCAAATGAGCAAGTTCCCAGAAGCCTGGAAGACTGTTTCCCTTTGGCCATGTACTACCCCTGGCTCTTGAAGTCTTTCCGCCTCTTCTTCAGAAATGGTGGGTGAGGTTTAATGTAGGAGTCGTATCCTGGGAACACACTGTGTGCTCTTTTTATTCTCTACACTTAGACCAGTTGTGGCCTTCTATGTTCACTGCCTTTTGTTGCACGAGGAAGACTTTGCTGTTGAGAGTTGGGAGATGCTTTAGCATTCTCTCTACGCACTGCTCCATTATTTTCCATGAGTCTTAGGTGTAGAAGTTCCATTGAAGATGTGTCACGTAGGGCTGGGCATCTCACAGACACTTATTCTCTGTGTGTGACCTCTTCTGTGACTCTGTAACAGCCTCCATATGCTGCAAGATGAAGCTTCTTTTATCAGTAGTGACTTACATACTTGTTTGTAAATATAAGGATCTGTATTTAGCATATTTAACCTATAGTAAAAAATTATGTCTGTCTAGGGATGTGACAGATATAGCGTTTTCTCTAAGCTCTATGACCTCTCCAGCAATGTGTATTTGGCTGTTTACATGTCAAATTTGAGTTTCCTCACCCTTAGCAGGCTTTAAGTCCAATTTGATAGCTGTTGATTACCCTCAAGATAAAAGGGCCACTACTTCATCATATATTGCCACTCAATTAAAATATAGTTTGTTGTGCCAGTCATTATTGTGGTTATTAGGCTTTAAAGTTGGGTTGGGCCAGTGATTGATTTTCTCTCTTACTCTAAAACTATGAGAGCTAGTGTTCAAAGAAGAGGCTTGCAGGTCTTCTACTCTTGAGACATATTGGAGATGTTTTGTTTTGCTCTGATAAATAACACTACCATACTTGTGTTTTCATTTAAAAAAAAAAAACCTGCATTCATTTTGCTCAAGTATATCCTCAGAAATAGCAGTTTGGAGCATGTGTCTATTTAGCTTTAATATACCTTCAGCTTTCTTATGCAGCCTTATTTACATCCTTCCTGAAAAATACAAAGTTTCCAGATAGTCCCTATTCTCACCAGCATGAATTTATCAATCACTTTAATTGGAACAATTCTATTTAGTACATTGTGGTGTTGTATTTTGGTTAAATTTGTATTTCTCTGATGACTTAGAATTGTAAACATACTCTAGGTTTCTCTGCCACTTCTTATCTTAGTGTGCTGTGTGCTGTGTGCTGATTCAAATCTTTGGATTTCTATCTTAAAGATCTAGAGAAGCTTAGAGCTCATTCTTAGCATGTGTGAAGTCCTGTGTTTAATCCCTAACAGAAAAAAAATTGCAAAAGTTACTTATGCATACTGGATATTAATACTTTGTAAAATTTGTCTTCTGAAGATGTCTTTTTGTCTGTCAACTCTGGTTACTGTTAATATTACTTATTGATGAATAGAATAGATTCCTTTTTAAGAAATGAAATGCAGTTTATAAATCCCTGTTTAGTGTTTTGGGGACATTGTTATAGTAGGTTTTTTTTCGTTTGTTTGTTTGTTTTTTTTGTTTTTTTTTTTTTTTTGCCTATTTCAGGATCCTGAATACATTTTCCTATAATTTATTTTGCAAACTATCTAGGAGACAGAAAGGGGAGAACCATCTACAAACTCATAGACCGGAGCAACAGAAAAAGAGACACCCTGCCTCAACAAGGTGGAAAGAGGCAATTACTCCTCAGAGTTGTCTCTGATCCCAGCATGTGGCCATGACACTGACATGATTATAGTAACACACATCAAAAATTAATAATAATAATAATAATAAATTTAGAAGCAACTACTTCTAATTTGACATGAAAATTGCTAGGAATTTAATTAAGAAATCTGTAGAAACATGGACAGACTTTCCATGGTCTTGGATTGCCAGGATTAATATTGTGAATTATGAAAATGCTATACTACCAAGATTAATCTATATATTTAATGTACTATCTATCAGTGCTCCATGTTATATTTCACAGATCTCAAAAAAGCAGTGCAAGAAATCATATGGAACCACAAAAAAAAACACAAATAGCTAAAGCAATCCTAAGGAATAAGATGACTGGATCTATCACAGTACCCTCCCTCAAATTATGCTGCAGAGCTATAGTAATAAAGGCAGCCTGGTACTGTGATAAAAACAGACAGGCAGGAGCTGGAGAGACTGCTATTACAGAAGAACTGGATTCAGCTCCCAGTATCAACATGGTGGCCAACAACCATATATAACTTCAGTTCCAGGGACGCCAACACGTTCTTCTGGCCTTCACAGGCATTGCAGAACACAGGTGCGCTTATATATATTCAGGCGCAATACTCATACACGTAAAATAAAAGTACATGACTTTTTTTAAACAGTCAGATCAGTAGACCAATGGGGCAGAATGGTGGACCTGGAAATAAGCTGACAAAACTATGCCACTCAGTTCTTGAAGAAAGAGGCAGAAACATGCATGGAAGAAAGACAACCCACCTGCAGAAGAATGAAATTAGACTCATATCTTTCATGTTGTACAAAAAATCAATTCAAAATGAATCAAAGGCCTTAATTTAAAACCTGAAACATTGAAACTTATAGACAGAAACTTAAGTAGTACTCTTCAATGAGCAGACTATCCATAGCACAGGATTAGCCCCACATATCAACAGATGGGACTACATTAAATTAAAATTTTCTGCACAGCAAAGCAAACTATCAGCAGAGCACAGAGACAGCCACCGCATGCAGAGAAAATCTTTACCAGCTATACCTCCGACAAAGGGCTAATATCTTGAATTTACAAAGAACCGCGGAAACTAAATACCAAGGAAATAAAACCACCAGTCCTCAAATTGGCTAACAAATTGGATAGATAATTTTCAAAAGAAAAAATACAAATAGGCAGTAATTATTTTAAATGTGTTCAGTCTCCCAAGTCATCAGGGAAATGTGCTCCTTTGACATACCACCTCACCCCTGTCAGAATGGCTATCATCAAGAAACAGGACAACAAATGTTTGAGAAGACCTGGAGAAAAGGAAGCAAGTGTTCAGGGCTGGTGGGAGTGCAAATTGGTACAAGCAATACAGAAAAGAAATCGGAGGTTCCTCAAAGAAATAAAAATGCAATTACCATTTGACCCAGTTATTTCCCTCCTGGGCATAAACACAGAGGACGCCACATCTTACTATACAGGTATCTGAGCCACCAAACTTACTGCTGTGTATTCACTCTACAGGAAATGGGACCAACCTAGCTGTCTTCAATGTGTTAAGGACTGACAAACAGAGCAGCATTTTACATTGCTACCAGAGGCATGTATGAAGGGTCCCAATTCTTTTTTAATATTTAATACATGTACGTCACAAGTATGAGTTTCCTTTTTGTTGATGGTGTTCATTAATAGAGAATAAAAAGTGGTAACATAGTTTGAATTTACAGTTTTCCAGTAACTATTAAAGCTGAGTATCAACATATATTCATACTATCTTTGCTTTGCGTTTGATTGATTATTTTGCAATCTTACAAAGGCAAGGCTGGCCTAAACTCATAGAAAGGTGACTTTAGCATCTAGGATGATGGAAATTGACCAGGAAAGAGCAGAGAGAACATTCTCAGAGGATAAAAATGCTCTGTGTTGAGAAAATGTGATTATACTTTTAACTGTGCCTCCCCAGCTCAACCTGGCCTGGGACTCGAAATCTGCCGACTTATATTTTCAATTCTGTGTAATCTCAGTGAGGTTACCTTCTTTCCTGTCTGAGCTGATTAACTTTTAATATTCTCTCTGATTTTCCACTCTTCCTTGCTCTGTTATACATTTTCTTTCTCTTTTATCACCGTTATCTCTTATTTTACTGAGTTCAGCTGGCGCTGTGCGCATATTCGGCGATACAACACTTACTTAGCGTATGCAACGATTTGGGCTCAATTCCAAGAAAAAAAAACAACAATAAAAAGAATCGTTGGTTACAATTTGCTGGTCTGATAAGGTTATGCAATCTAAAGCTTCTTTTTGTCAACCTTTCCCATAGTCTGGCATGTGCATTAGCTATAATTTGCCTTCAAAGCATCGATTTAGCTGCACTCCACAGCTGATGGATTAGATTTTTTTTATTATTATGTAGTAAAAACCAATTTCTAATTCATGTTTTGATTTTTTGACTCATTAATTACTTGCACATTTGTTGCTTAATCCAAATGCTTAAAGATTATCCTCTCGTTTTTCTGTGGTTGATTTCCGGCTTGTTTTCACTATACTTATAAGTATATTGTATCTTATCAAATTCCTTGGAGATTTGTTGAGCTTTAAAATAAACGCAAACTCTAAAGGAGCCTCCAGAGTACATTGAAATAATCATTTTAAAAGTTAGACATAAAGAAGGATCCGCCAATGTTTGTTCTTTATTACTTTCTCACATATTGTAATGACAGACATTGCTTAGAACTATAGCCATAATAAAAAACAATGGCATCTGTGTACTGATATGAATACAGCCATTCTACAGCACATTCTGTACACTGCAGTCTTTATAAAGTGCAGTGTTACAAGGGCAAGGCTAGCCTGAACTCATAGAAAGGTGACTTTAGCATCTAGGATAATGGAAATTGACCAGGAAAGAACAAAGAGAACATTCTCAAAGGATAAATGCTCTGTGTTGAGAAAACGTGATTATGCTTATAAAAACTAATTGAATCATTCCCTTAGCACTTGAGCATTTTATTCTGGTAATAATATCTTGGTTGTTTTTTTTTTTTTTAACTTGAAAGTATTCATGGAGCAGTTCAGTCATAGAATTTTAAAATCATTGTATTTGGCAAACCTAATTCTAGTAATTAACCATTTCAAGATATTCATGAAGTGAGTTTTGAAAGTAATGCTGTGACTTTCCCAAGAAGATTTGAGACATGGTAATGTTTCTAGTATATTTTTAACATTATAAAAAAATTAGCATCACTTTGATGATATTGTGAAACAAGTAAATTTCTCATAATCTTATTTTAAAGTCTTTAAAATCTTATTTTAAAATCTTATTTTAGCCTGTTTTAATTGTTCATTCAGAATTTCAAATAAGACAAATCTACACTGAAGGAAACACATGGAATACCTGTCATAGACATCTGCTGGTATCTCCATCTTTAGTATCAGCGGATATGCAGCTACGTAAACAATTCACCTACACCACTTAGGAAAGCTTGAACATGAACCTAAAGTACTAAAAACAGTAACCAGCTGTGAGTGGTAGAGATTGCCTTTAATCCCAGCACTCAGAAGGCAGAGGCAGGCGGATCTCTGTGAGATGGAGGCCAACCTGATCTACCTATGAGTTCCAGGCCAGCTGGGGCTACTGGGAGACCCTGTTTCAAAAAACAACAAAAAAGTAGTGGCAAATAGAAAAATCCAGGAAAATATACTTCTATTACATAAATCAATCCTGGAAGAAATCAAAGGAGAAGCTAGACCAAAGGAGAAGCTGGGGAGAGCTGTCTGCGTTCCAGTAAGTGTTACTGAAAGAGAGGGAGAACTATGGGCAAGACACAGAGAGGCAGGGGAGGAAGGTTTGGCCAAGTCTTCAGGGGTCCACAAGGCAAGGCAGGTTTCCAGGAGAGCCTGCGACTCTCAGAAACCTTCTAGTCTCTAACATTTTGGCTGTGTCCAGTCATTTGGGTGCAAACAGTCTGAGGAAAGTGTGTCATGGTTGCAAAACTGCACAGCAACTGGAGCCTCTCAGTGCTACAGGCCTGCGGCTAGACAGGTGTGAGCTCACTTCCCATCATCGCCCCAAACCAAATTTGTTTTCCCAGATGACAGTTGTTATTATTACAACTCAAAGTGAATTCAGCATCACACTAAAATAAACTGTGGTGGTTTGAGTAAAAAACATCCTCCATTGATTTCAAGAATTTGAACATTCGGCCCCAGCTGCTGTGGCCGTTTTTGGAGATTTTCAGGAAAGGGGCCTGGCTGGAGGAAGCATGTCAGTGGGGTGCAAACGTTGAGAGTTCTTAGCCTTGCCTCGCTTCCAGCTTGCCCTCTCTGCTCCCTGGGCCTGCTTGAAGATGTGAACACTCAACCTTTTGCTCTGGATGTTTCCTGTCTTACCTCCCAACTATGATAGACTCTTATCCCTCTGGAACCATAAGCCCAATAAATTCTTCCTTCTTTAAGTCGTCTAGGTCATGGTGTTTATCACAGCAACAGAAAAGTAACTAATACATAAACCTTACACAAAGAACACTTCAGGGATATACCAAGTAAGAAGACACTGGTTGCCAAACCACCAGGTTTTAATCACAGCTCAAAGACAAAGATGAACATTATACTGTACCTATCCCAGTAAAGACTTCTGGGAATGTGGTGTTATCAGATAACATTACAACAGTTATTACCTGAATAAAAAAGCCTGACTCTTTGGTTTTTAAGAGTGGGCCTGAACTCAGAGGACAACCATTCCCCCAGATGTCTCTTGGAACTGTGTCGTGGAACTGGCTCCTCAGTCAGGCCTCACTCATGCTTTTTTTAGTCACTACTGTTTCTCCAACTTCAGTTGGGGAACTACAAACTCAACTTAGGTCCATTCTCATCAGCAAGCTCTTTTCTCAATCTTGCCTTTTCATCTATAGTCTTCTAGAATATCTCACACACACAATGTTAAGCATTCTTTCTCAGTCTTCGTGTTTTCAATGAAGATGCATGTCCTGCTCTTCAGGACATTAATATGTTAATTCTCACACATACCCACATTCATTCATTATCTTTTTTGGGTGGATTAGCAAACTGAGGTTCTGAAGAATCAGCATCAGATACCCATGTTACAAAAGTGCATGGTTCAGTGACTTTGTAGTTTTTTTGGTTACAAAGGTAAAGTAAATGTCATTAGTACAGAGTCTGCCCGCTTCATAAAAATCAATCCTATATGGGAAGGTACTTTTCAGGGGCTTGCTGGAGAAAAGTAGTCATTGTATTAATGGCTGTTATTCCATCACTTAGACTCCTATCTTCCGTAATAAGCCAATTTTAAATATGGTAAATTATTATCTCTTTCTGAAAGAATGATATTTTTCTTTTTGTCACACACACACACACACACACACACATATATATATATATATATATATATATATATATATATATATACGTATATTCTCTATCTGTGGCACATATTATTTCAGACCCTTGATTTTTCATTTATATTATTATGTGTGCCTTTTTGAATATTGTATTAAAGCTTCTCAAATAAATAAACATAAGCATTATGCAGATTGTGTACATCTTGTAAGATGAAAAGAAGGACATCTGGGCAATGGAGAGCCACTGTGCATCACAGGTTTATTGAGCCATTGTATACATAACCTTGGGCTTCCAAGATATATTTCAGGATTTGGAGTCTCCTGCTTACTAGAAATTACCTTTGAATATAATCCTCACATTTTAGCATCAATGTGTCCAAATATCATAAAAACAAATTAAGCCTTTGTGGTGGTTAAGCCTTCCCACAAGAACAAGCCTCTGGAAAAGAATCTCCTTCACCCCTGTCCTGACCAGGAGAGAAAACACGAGAAGCAGCAGCAAGTACAGAGTCCCAGTTCCTACTTCATGGGTATGAAATGTCAGGGATGCTCTACAGGCACCACAGTGCAGCCATGTGCAAACAGTAGTCTTGAATGTTGGCCCCTCCACTGTCCTCTGTCAGCCAACAAAAGCAAGGCTGACAGAAGGATGCTACTTCAGGGGGAAATGGCACCCCAAGCGTGCTAACCAGAGATGCGTGGGAATCATCCCAATAAACACATTTTAGATTAAGAAAATAAACGCAGGTTAGACTGGCATAATGATGGAAGTCATATGGTCCCTAGATATACAGCAATATCACTAGGGGTTAGTAGCAAGAAACGTTAGATACACATATAAAACATGAACACAGTGAACAGGTAAGTGTATAAAAAAACATGATGCATGGAATGGCTTTCAATGTCTTGAGATCTAAGGCTCACAAATATCTTTGGTAGTTATGTAACATTTCAAGTAAGAGAGATCCACAAGAGGAAATAATTTGAGAAGATACAGACTACTGCACTGATTGTATAACAGAGAGGTAAAGCTACAAAAATAATCATAGCTGACTGTCATTTAACCATTTATATGTACTTATTGAATACCTACTGTGTGTAAGGCACTCCCTGTAGACACATTGTTTAAAGCAGTATTCTTTAGTCATATGTATTTATTGAGTACCTGAGATATGATTAGTTCAAAATGAAGACGGACTCTGAAAATTCCACTTAGACTTCAGAAATTTGTGTAAAATATTGAACGTGAAGTATCTCAACAATGTTACACTGACTCTTAAAATGATGTATGCTGTTGGTGTTAATTGAACCTACTCCCTAGAGCTTCTTGAATACAGATGCGAAATAGCCCTAAAGACTATAAATAAAGACACATAAATTCTACTCCATGTCTTTGGGAAGTGTTCTACAGAACACACCTGAGATGTTGCCCAAACAAGTTTATCTTTCCATCTTCTGATAGGATGGTAGGATGTCACTCCCTCAGTCCCCTTGAAGATACGTGTGGCAAGGTCTTCTTTTAGCTGGAGGATTTAAAGGCTGTCACTGCCCAAAAGACACATGAAGAGCTAGCAGGTGGCTAGCTCATCTGCTTTGTTACCACAGAAACAAATGTGGTAAAGGGGTCTTGGCACTGACCCAAGGGTTCTTCCACCTGCAAGTGGCATGCATCTGGGGGCAGATGCAAGCCTGTAATGACTACTTCTTTACAACACTTCTTCCCATATAAAATAGCCAGCCAAATACAAGTGAAAAACAATTATTTTAAAAAATTGTATGTTTACAGGTCTTGCTTTCTAAGACCATTCTCCAATTTTTCCTTGACAAAATGACTGACACTTTGGCTATAGCAAAACATGCCTGTGTCATCTTTTAGGACAAAAACTGAACAAACAGCCAAAGACAAAGCAGTGAGCATGTCTCCAGAGGATGCAAAGCCTTCCGGAGGCTAATACTGAACCCACGGCACCAGCAAAGGCAGCACCAGCAAAGGCAGCACCAGCAAAGGCAGCAGTGCTGTGATGCAGTTTACAGATTACCCACGAGTCCACACTGATGTGAAAAACAAATGAATGAAGAAATTAAGTAATAGATAGGTACACAAAGGAACGAGGCGTTTCTCCTACAGAAGAATTCCAAAAAAATCGCTCACTGCCTAGGTGTGTGCTACTGTTAGTGATTAGTTTCCAAGTAATATAATCTGGTTAGGTTATTGATGGAAACAAATAGCACACCCTTTGGTGTAGACTGGCAGATTCTCCGTTCTCCAGATGACCCACTAGAACATCAGTAATGATGTCATATCCACAGCAAGTACCTTGCCTGCATATTGACAAAGGTATTCTTTTCTGTGGTCTTCTTCCACAAAATATTTTATCTCACACAATCGTAAGGAAAATAAATAAATTCAAGACATTCTACAAATGACCTGACTGGGACCCCTGAGGTGACAAAAAAGCAAGAAGAGGCTAAGGGAACACAAAGACATGCAGCCGGGCTTCTCAGTTAAGGTGTAGAAGCATTAAAAGAACATCCAAGGACCGGAGAGATGGCTCAGTAAATTAGGTGCTTGTCACACAAGTATGAGGACCTGAGTTCAAATCCCAAGAACTCCTGTAAAGCAGGAAGTGGTAACTCATGTGTAACTGCAGTGCTTGTCTGGCAAGATGTGAGGTGGAGACAGGAAGCTTGTGGGAAAGACAGCTTGGTGTACATAGCAGCAAACAGGAGACTCTAGCTTAAACAAGGTAGAAGGCAAGGACCAGTAACACCTGTGCTCTGATTCCCACACCCAATCTTTGTCATGCACCTTGCTCATTGCTCCTACTCAGAGAGAGAGAGAGAGAGAGAGAGAGAGAGAGAGAGAGAGAGATTTTAAAAATTCAACATTAGAAAAAGCTAACAAAATATGGAGTTCAGTTAATAATATATCAGTATTTATTCATCAACTGTGTGCCATAGTAATGGAGGACATTAACAATATGGGAAACTTCCTAATGTAGTGTATGTGGGGACTCATTGTATCTCTTTGTGAACTTTAGATAAGTCTAAAGCTATCTTAGATTTAAATTTTTCTTCAAATATAAGACAAAAGAGTTTAGCTACTCTGAAAAGTCCTTAATTATAAGAAAACCAAGCCAAGATTTAGGTTTTCTGTTTCTGGATTGCCCGTTAGGAAACCAGGACAGCCACATCAGCTAGAAGCCTTGCTCAAGAAAGAGAAATCTAGACCTCCCCCGGGAAATGTTTTCTGCTGTTCATTTTCCAGCTGTTATTGTTTCCACTGAACCTGTGAATTCTGACATTTGGGGAATTAGATTAAAATCATCGCTAAACTGTGGCTGTTTAAGTTGTGTTTGCTTTTCTCATGCCTTCATTTGAACGAACTCCTCCAGCTGTCAATGATTTGGATCTGATCAAATTTGGGTGATGGATTGGCTGATTTCTACATATGAGTTTCTATTTGTACCTCTGGGAATAAATGGGATGATGGAAATGACTCTTCTCAAATTATACTAATTCAGTTATATAAACACAGAGTATGGAGGTCACAAATGGAATTATTTTATATTGTAGGGTTAGGTTTTAGATATAATTTTAATCCCTTGCCATTCTTATGGGTCTAAATTTACATTTAATCTAGTAACTTACACTGCCCACAATCTTATCTTTCTTTTTTCCTATTTCCTTCCTCTGTCTGTCTCTTCTTACTCAAACTACAGCCCCTTGTTCTATCTTTCCACGTCCTATGGAGAACCCTCAGACGTAATTTTCCTAAGAAATTAGCATGCTGAATGCTGAGTAGAATGGACAGCATGTGCACACACATCTGTACCTCCAGAACCACTCCAGGCAACTTGGTGACAGCATTGCCTGGGCTATATGGTCACCTGGGAGACCTAGCGATGGTCTACCAGCACAACTGCTCACATGTTCAATTAGAATGCCTTATTAGTGGGTCAAGAATAAAAAAGGCATGGAGAAATTACTGAGCAAATTGCCTTAAATCATCCTGGCCTCCTTCCCTCCCTTCCCTTCCATGATTAGTCTCGGGATATTTTTGACATTTTCTTTCTACAAAGTTGATCATCATTTACTTTGGGTTTCATTTTATTTTCCAATTCATTATCATACAGAGAGAGAGAGAAAGAGAAAGAACCCTTCAAGAGTTACTTTGATATACTAAACTCTTTAACGCTCCCTTTGTACAATCTCTTTTAAAATGTCATTTTGTGCAGCGTTCCAGGTACCACAAATGGATACACGCTCGCTGGAGGTGAGCACTTGGGTTTCACCCCGACTTTTACAGGAGTAACAGAAGTGCTATTCCTTCACAGTAAGTGTTGCTACATTAAAAGCTCTTATTCACTGAAGTTCTCTGCACATTTGTCATCAGTGTCCATTTGGGAATTACTTGAGGTTCATTTCAGAATGGAGAGACAGAGACTTGTTGAATGGCAAATAACTTGAGGAAAACAAACCTTGTGGCCACTGTTTAAATCCCACTTGCTCTGATGAGGTTCAAGTGAATCATCTAAATAAAGTTCAGGCATAAATTGTTGCTCCTGATTGTAAACAACAGAATAAAGTCTTCAAAGCGGACACCAGAGCTAAACTACGGAGCAAAGACTGTGTGTCTGTCAGTGACTTCTTCTCCTGAAGTTATAAATACCTCCCCACCATGTGTATGTATCTCCTTCCACCACCACAAATCAACCCACATTCACATGCGCTACTGACGTAGAAGAACTTTAAGGGGCAATATCTACCCATCAGGACTCTAAAATATAGAATAAGAAAACTCTACTGTCATAACTATTAAGATGTGCAAGTAGATCAGAGATCAAACTCTATGATGCTGTTTCTTCTTAGTACTCTGTCCATTTCCATCCACACATGACATTGTCCTGGTTACTTTTTGTCAACTTGACACAAGCTACAGTCACCTGGGGAGACGGAACCTCAACTGAGGAATTTCTTCCAACCAATTGCCTGTGGCCATGACTCTGAGGCATTCTCTCCGTTTCTAACGTATGGAGGAGGGCCCAGTCCACTGTGGATGGGCCTGGGCTGTGTGAGGAATGAAGTTGAGCAAGCCAGAGGGAGCAAGCCAGTCAGCAGTGTTCCTCCATGATCTGTGCTTCAGTTCCTGCTTCTGGGTTCCTGCCTCAGTTTCCTTCAGTGATGGAATGTAACCTGTAAGGCAAACTAAACCCTTTCCTCCCCAAACTGATTTGGGAAATTATTGTTTTATCATAGCACAGTCAACAAAGAAGAACAAACAGTCAAGCAGAAGTTGATGAAGTAACTGGACTTACTCCCCCTTTTCTCTGAAGCAGCAGGACATCCCTTCTCCTGGGCTGTGTTCTATGTCTAACCAGGAAATAGTGAGAGCCGAACTCCTGAGTTAGCAGGCTCTGTCTCTTAGAAGCTATTTACTCTCTCTGAAGCTCAGCTTTCTCACCTGGTAAGTAATGTTAATAAGGTTGTCATAAAGAGTAAATGAAATGAGCAGCCATATTTAGATAACTGTGTTCATCGCACGTAGGTTGGTGGTATTCCTGATTCAGTGGCTAACTGAGTCTTTGCATTCAGGAACTGAAACTTGGAGGAAACTGTTACTTCAGCAACCAGACTGTGGCATAGGTCAGTGGCACACTGATCTGTGTCAGTGTCATACATGTAGATGGGGTAAGAGGCTTCCTGATGCTGTGACAGACCATTGTTGTCTTCATGGTAGTATAATGTTTGTTACTTTCCCACACACACATATCGTCATATTTAAATTTGATTAGGTTTTGAAGGGTACCTTCAAATAGGGTGATATGTTAGTTCTTAACTCTTTTATGAGAACAATTCTGAAATATGACTTACTTTCACACCTTAAAATTTGGCTGAAATGTAGTTTTTCTGACACATTTTAGTTCATGTCAAAGCTGGTGAGATGACTCAGTGGGTAACAGGGCTTACCACACAAGTCTGATGACCTGAGGTCAATCCCTTGAACCTACATTAAAAAAGCAGAAACAGGGGCCTACACCTGTAATCTTATCACTCCTCAAAGGAGTTAAAAGAATCACCCAGAAGCTTGCAGGTAAGCTACCCTGCAGTACACAGCACAGCAGAAATAAGAAAGACCACGCTTCAAGCCATCCTGTGACTCCACAAGCACACTGTCATATGTGCATCATACAAACATGCACACACACATGCACCCACACATGCACCCACACATGTACCCCACACACATACACATGAACACACATAATAATGAATAAAACATTTTAATTTTTATAACTCACTTTAGACATTGAATTTGGTTGACTTTCTGACTTAAGGATTTTGTGACCCATTTGGCTAAAGACAGGCTAAAATTCTGCGCACATTAAGGGTGTCACAGATCATGGGAATAGGAACTGTTCAGGTCATATCTCCTTAAGCAGACATCTGCAGAAAAACAGGAATAAAAAGATAAATAATAGTGTATATGTAAGGAATTCAAGTTCTTCCAATGTCTACCATAAAGAATTACAGAGAGAATACAACCTCCTCCAGGGATCCCATGTGGTCTAGCCTTGAATCACAAGGGATTGTTGATATCAGTTTACAACTTAACTCCCAGTATGACCAACAGAAAACCTGCCAGTATGTGCTGGGGATATTATTAAACAAGTGTTCTCTTGTAGCATGTTTGAATTAGTTAATTTGTTTCAATTCATTAATTTTTAAATTAACCAGTTCTATATGTTCTTTTGCAAAAACCTTGAAGAAGTTTCCTGCGGCTCAACATTGCCCTCCTATGGACTGAAAGCCATAATAGAATACTCCTTACTATTTAAAAACAAATAGGAAAATTAAACTCCTATAGCACAGTTCCTAAACAATTCACTTTCGGAATTCTGAATAGCGAACACACCTGTTCCCCGCAGCATGCCCAGGGCTCCCATGAGCAGTTTGACTGATGCAGCACAGGGAATGAACCTCTGCTTCAACCACTCAAAATCTGAAGGGATATTCAAGCTGAAATATTTACTAGGCATTGGGTATTATTAGTAAAGAAAGAAATTATAAGGCTTATCCAATTCCTGGAAAATACGATAAGCTTAGAAATAAGGAAAAACCTCCACTAATTAAAAGAAGTCTAAAAGTACTTGTAAGATTTAGTCAAGAGTCTAAGAAAGAATGCTCCCCTCCCCTAGAAATCCACCTGGACCTCTGGGTGGGCAGTTTGCAAACCACTGGTGAGTTCCCGGATGGCACTCCGCAAGTCAAAGAAAACACTGAAAAGGTGACGAGTTTGGGAACTGAGGTCCAAAAGGCTTTAAGACCAGCAGAGTTCTTTTTATGGTCCAGGAAATGTGCATTTGCAGGTGATACCAAAACATAGCAAGTGGTCCAGGGCAGCTGCTTTCATGCAATATGTATGAACAGATTATTCTGCCTCTTAGAGTGCACGGCAAAGGTCTGGGTAAGTTGCTTTGACCTCTCTTAAGTTCAGCTTTGTTAATTATACAACTGTAGTTTGTTCCTATTTTCCAAAGTCCAGTATTTACTATGTCTCTTGATACAGCAGTGGTTTTATAAAAGGTGGATAAGCGACAGCCATCATCAGCACATTGAGGTTATTGTCTACTGTGTCCTTCACATATGTTACTAAGAAGTCCACAGTTAACTGGGTCACCTGTGTGTGGTGTGACTTCCCTGACATCTCCAGAGTAGAGATGAGATGGGTCAATTAAGATGGAAAAACCTTAAGGAACTTAATAAACCAGACAGATTCAGTACCACATGACCGAATTACAGAAGCAGATATCTTCACCAGAGCTTTCTAACAAATACTAATGTCCATAATCAAACCTAATCTTAAATGTCTCCCATCTTAGCTCTTTCTAATAATCATTAAAATCTAAATTATCAAAAACATGACAGGAGTTGGAATCCCAGCTTTTGGGAGGCAGAGACAAGCAGGTCTCTATGAGATTGAGGCCAGCCTGGTCTACACAGGGGGTTCCAGGTCAACTGTGGCTACAGGGAGACCCTATCTCCAAAAAGGCCCCCACAATATGACAGGAACCCTGTATAAAAGAAACTGGAAAAATGTGTCCACGGCATTTATTTATAAATTCAAGCATACTTGTGAGCCTTTTCCAGACTCTCCTCTGGATTCTTAGCAATGCAGCTTCAGAAGTTCACAATGCAAAGCCTTCCTTGGGAATATCCAGTGCTAATCACCTTAGCCGCCACAAACTGCAAACCACATCTTCCAAAACATCCAGCGTGTGTGAAAAATGCCACCTGCAAGCAAGGCGGGAAGGCAAGATTCCAGTTATTCCATTATGTTCCGATCATAGACAAGCAGGTCTCTGAGTCAAAACAGAATGGAGCCCACTGCTAGCACAACTCACGTGGATAAATTCAAATTCAGTGGGTAATATGAAGCTCTGAAAAGGGTTATCCCCAAAGCACAAATGTAGAATGTTAAGTCAAACACTGAGGAAATTTGAAATAAATCCTATATAAGAACTGACACATTTAAACACTACAGGAAATCAAATGAAGTTTGAAGCTGTTGTTATCCACATTTTACAAGTTAGGAAACTGAGGACCAGGTCCTCACTCAAGATTGAGCCTCTAGTAAGTAACTGAACCAATATGCAGTTCAAAGCTGCCTAGTCCTTTTATTAGTGAACACATGTATGCATTTTTTTCTTTCAAAGTACACCACCAATTAAATATATCTGTATACAGAGTAGGAAAACTAATCAGAAATAAGGTACAAAAAAAAAATCATGACTTGAACTGCTTGCAGATCAGAGGCTTTTGGAAGAAAAATTGTTTTTGCCTTTTCTAGAGTCTGTTGTCTGTGTACAGCAACCTGGCAGTCTGATTAAGAGTTACAAGGCAGGGATAACCTGTGACATTACACTATAGTTACAAAAATGCTGCCCCAAGGCCAAACTGCACTCTGCCATTTCTGAGACCTGAGGTGGATGGACCCCACTTGGTCCTGGTAGGAGAGAGCCACCTTCAACACCTGCAGGTGTCTCCCATCTAAGGGTGAGGAGGAGGGCACCCTCAAACAGATCTGTGCTTGGCCAGAGCAGCAACAGTGGGAGAAGCACACTTACAGTGACTTCTCCCTTTGTTTGCTAGTCCAAACAGTCTTCTTCCTAATGCATAAACCCGGTGTACTGGCAACACGGAACAGAAGGCAGAAAGCACCCATCTGTCTCAGAAGGGAGAGTGATTGATCTTCATAGTGCTTCAAAGAATCACCGTTGGCAGGTGCAGAAAAGCCAGGGACGCTGAGGGTGTGGAGGGCAGTCTCCGCTCTACATCACCTACACTCCACTACAGCTCCCTAAACTGCACAGCTCATCCTGTCTCCAGAAACAAGCTTTATGAAAGTCCCGCCGAGTCTTCCGTGAAATACATGGGAAAGATTTAACAGGAAACTTCTTAGCACTGGCAGTCATTTTATAATTCAAGTTTCTATTAGGTCTATAATACTTCAGGACGCAATGTCTAATGAAAAGCCCTTTAAGGTACCGTAAATACTCGGCCACCCTGAACCTAACAGGAATCATGGAGAGCAGTTTGGGAGTAGGTGCCTTCTACCTGCCTCTTTATCTTTTCTTTGTTCTTTTAGAAAAACAAGAGGCCAGAATGGCAGGGAAGAGATAAGCAGACCATAATGACCAGACTCATGAAGATGGAAAGATGTGACAGGGACAGAAAAGTGGAGACAAAGGAAGAAAGGAGAAAGTCTATCGGAATTAAGCTGGGGAGGACAGGAATGGATAGATGGGAAATAAGACAAAAACCAAAGTCCACTCCAATCTTTATGTCCCCACAGGATGGAGGTTGATATTTTAGAACGTTTTAGAGCTGGAGTTGGTTAAATATCCCAAGTTATGACATCATGAGTTTTGAACTTGCAGGCTTGGTTAGTTCAAAAGAAGAGCCACTTTGAAGAGAAGGCAGGAGTCTGATTTTTTTTTTAAGTGCACCATCTGATTTTGAGGATACACGCTTGAAAGAGAAAGCCGGCACCTAAGATGTGGAAAGATATGTGGTGCAGGATGCTCGCCACCTACTAGGAAAATATGCAGAAGAAAATATTCTGGTTATGCTGATTAAATCTGGTCTTGTACTAGGGTTTTCCAGCTTACTTGCCAGGCTGCTGAAATGGCAGCATAAATAAGACGTAATTACTAGTTTGCCCACTGAGAATCACAGCCCTACTGAGATGAAAGCAAAGTACCAGAGGAAATCACAAGCCTAAAATCCCATAGGTCACAAACCCAAGCGCTTACTGAGGTCAGGGTGAATGCTGGGGGCAGGGGCACATGAGCATGGGGTGATGCAGAGTTTGTACCATGCAGCCGTGTTCTCTTCTTGCCCAGTCAAAGCTCTATGTTGCCAGAGCCTCTCATTTCCCTTGAGAAAGCAAAAACAGAGATTATGAGTAAAATCAGCTTCTTGTCGCTTGTTTCTTGTGGGCTTTTGGTCTCGTCTTTTGGGTTTGAGATAGGGTCTCGCTACATAGTCCTGGTTGTTGGGAACCCACTATGTAGTTTTAGCTATATAAGGTCATTTGACTGTCAGCAAGGAGTAGTACGGATGCGGGGGGAACTTCTGTGAATCTAATAAATCATTTCTGTGGACCACCAGAGTGCCCAGCTGATATGCATTGCAGATGTGAGGAGTTTGGCCCATGGATAGGAAAGGACTTTGGCCAAGGTCACAGATTGGCTAGTGGGAGAGCCAAGATGTGCGATGAAGGTTCCCTTGTTACCAGCTCAGCACCTGCTGCAGATCCCAGTATCCCCACAAACCCACACTGAAAGTCTCTGTTCTCTGAACCCAGCAAGAGCCTTGTGTGTGTGTTTCCCTTAGCACCTACCTCTACAGGAACACCTCAGCAAGGGCTGCTGCCATCTGTCAACTAAATCTTCTCTTGACTTGGGAGGCAGAGTGGAGGAGAAGTTTCAACACCTCTATGCCTCATGGAGGTCTGAGGTATTAGAGGAGGAGAACTCAAGTCTCCACTTCTCACTGGACTGAGACTGCAGCCTGTACCCCCATCTTTCTGCTAAACACCTCCACAGTGAATTAAGTGGAGCAGCTTCCTAAGCATGAAGATTGATGAGGCACCTTAAATGTTAGAAGTACTCTGAATTAACCTGGAAAGGGAAAATCTAGAGCTCAAGAGTCTTGAAAGAGGCAAAGTTCTATTAACTGCATCAAGAGCAGACCAGTGCTACAGAAAACGAGAACCGCAGTAGACAAGCACTCAGGGCCTTCAGACCCTTCGAAGTCAGACCACAGTGTCCCCACCCCACAGGTACTATGGACGCTCCAGAAGTGGATCTTACCATTTGTCTTATTTTGAAAAACTTCAGAGTCACGATCGTGACTAATGTGTATTATCAATATTTATATTGCTCTGTTTTTATATCAAAGATGTTTACTATTCGAACACATGAATCAATGAAAAGATACCTGTCAATACTGGAGTGCGCTTGAGCCCCTGAATCCAACAGCACTAGCTTACTCAGAAAGTGGCATGGTTAATGTCTTCAGCAATCTCCTCCAGTTACTTGGAGATGTCAACAAAAGTACTAAAGAGCTATGCATAAATGGAAATTTCTTTTATGTGATTTTAACCACCAGAATATAATTAAATATGGTTTATACATCTTGTCTTCAACATAAAATATTCACTTTATTTTATGTGTATATTTCCTACATATATATAAGTGCATGCAATACCTATGGTGGCCAGAAGAAGGCGTCAGATTCCTTGGAACTGAAGTTTTGGGTAGTTGCTATCTTCCTGTGGATGCTGGGATTGGAACCCAGGTCCTCTGTAAGAGCAGCCAGTACTGTTAACAGCTGAGCCATTTCTCCCGCCCCTGTCTTATCTTTCAACCAACCTAGGAACAAGATGGATGTGTAAAATTTACTATTAAGCTTGGAGAGGGAAATGTCACCGTGATAAGCAGGGAAATTTGAGTTCATTTCTTAACTCCATTGCTACAGGTTCTGCTTGGCAATAGCCAGGGGTAACTCCAGAACTTTCCCTCCCACAGAAGACACTGCACAAATATGCTTCAAAATCTTCCCTTCTGATGCCAGCTGGTACTGTGGGAGGGATGGGCCTCCCTGGGTAACTAATGGGTATGGGACCTTCCCCCAGCTGGTGCAGATGGAGAAGCCTGCTCTGTCATTAGCCTAAAGCCAGTGGGTGGGGTCCTCCTTCAATTGCATGTTAGTAAATAGTCAACTTTGCACTATAGATTCCTGCCGCCCCTAGCTTTTTGTAGGCAAAGCATCCTTCTGAAGCTCAGGCTCATCTTCTAACTGCCTGAATTCACTATGCCAAACTGGCCTGTCACCGTTCCAGAACACAGGCTTTCTCAGTGGATGGAACTACCACCAGCCCAGTTTCCCCAAACAGAAACCTGGTCTGTGCTGGCTCTTTTCTCTTCCCGTTCTCCTCTATGTGGACCCTACCATGGGGCCACGACAGCTACTCAGCCATCTCAGGTGCCTTCTTCACCCAAATCCACAGTATATTTATCATCATTTATTCTTATATATTATTAACTGAATCCTTTCTATGTTTTAAACTCTCTAAAATATATTAATTTCTATAATAAACTGATCTCTAAAAATGCAATGCAAGGGCTGGGGCTATGGCTCAATGGGTAAAGCGCCTGCTGTACAAGCATGAGGACCTGAATTTATGTCACCAGGACCTGTGAAGTTTGGGTGATGGGTGGAGGGATGAAGATAGGCAGATCCCCGGAGCTTGCTGACCAACTAGTCTGGATAAAACAGTGACTTCAGGTTCAGTAAGAACAGTCTCAAAAATTAAGTGCAGAGCAATAGAGGAAATGTCAAATGTTGGCCTTCAGCCTCCATAAGCACACACATGGGCTAGCATATGCACCCACACCCACATACATACACACACAGCAGGCACATATATGCATCCAATGCACACTGTGCCAGATCGATCCTCAACTTGAAACACCTGAGAAGAGGAAACTTTATTTGAGGAATTCCTGACATTGGATTGACTTGTGCCCATGCCTGTGCGGCATTTGCTTGTTTGTTAAGTGATGTGGAAGGTCCCAGCCCAGAATGGGCAGAGAAATCCCTGGGAGGGCGGCCCTGTGTTGTAAAGGAAAGCAGGCTGAGCACGAACCAGCGGAGCAAGCCCATAAGCAGCATTCCTCCATGGTCTGTGTTCCAGGTTCCTGCCTGAGTTCCTGCCTTGGCTTCCCTTGATGACAGACTAAAAGCTGAATAAAACTTTTCCTCCCCAAGTTGATTTTGGTCAGTGTTTTTGTTATGCCCAGAGAACAGCTCCTCAAGAACCACCACCGGAGTCTGGAGTGTATGCAAAAAAACAAAGAGCCTTTATTCAAGCTTAAGCTTGGTCCCCCAGTATCACCAACACAGTGGATCCTTTCTGGGAGTCCCAAGCAGAGAGGTTAGGAGTCTTTTATAAGTCTGAGATAAAGGAAGTTGGGGAATAACAGTGTTATATTCTGTTTGGTTATAAGCACCCATAAGCCAAGCATATTTTAAATTAATTGGTTGCAATAAACTATATGCCAAAATTGGTTAATAGAGGTTCGGAGGTCTCTTATTGATGGGTGCTGCCTTCAGGGCAAAGGAATGTGTTGACTATTATTCAAATCTTTTGATAGTTTTTGTTTTAGCCTTATTTAATCTTGTGGCCTTGTGACTGCTTAGAAGGAACAAAGAACAAGATGGAGTTATATTTATCCATTTTCTGACGTCCTATAAGCCAAGCGTTTTACAGAAGCAAGGAGAGCAGATAGTCTACAGATATTGGGTTGAGAAGGGGTTCCAGGGGTCCCACAGTTCTCATCACAGCAATAGAGAAGCAGTCTAAGACACATACACATGAACACATGCACATTCCACACACACACATATACACACACACACATACACACACTCTGTATAGAGAAAAAGAAAAAGGAAAACCACACATACATAATATTGCTGATGCCTGTGCTCTGGCTTATACATTTCCAAAGCTGCCTTTTTACTCTCAAGTTAAAGTTTAAGTCCTATTTTCCCTATAGACATTGTCTGGAATTCTTAAGTAAATTTCTAAATTAAAATTCAACACTTTTAAAGCTATCAACTATCAAACTTTTAAAAAAAAATCATAAAATGGGCAAATTTGTCAAAATTTAAATCTTCTGCTCATTAAATGATAGTTTAGGAAAGTTGAACAGGCAAATCTTGGACTGGGAGAAAATATTTATAATACATATGTGCATACATATATATTTCCCAAAGGAAAAAATACTAAAGGTCAATAAACACATGCAAACATTTTCAACACCTTTAGAGTCACAATAAGAAATCTATCATGTAGTCACTAGAATAACTGAAATTAAAAAAAAAAATACAGAGAGTTGGAACTCTCATGCATTACTAGAGGCTAGTGAAGAAACTCAGCTTGGAAACTGATCTGGTAAATCTTTATAAAAATGGCCATATACTATTTCTGTTATCCTGAAACTCCATCCCCTAGTTATTGATGAAAGAAGAAATGTATAATATGGGTCCACAAAAAATATATGTGAGAATGTTCATTAGAAGACTTATATTATTTAGACAGAAAATAATCAGACCTATAAATGAGTAAACATTTCTACGTGGAATAATATTCAGTAGGAAAAAAGTACTGCTATTCGGTAATTGCATGATAGTATATAAGAATATTAGAATTACTAGGATGAGTAAAAGAAGCCAGGCACAAATATATAATATGACTTCACTTGGAAGAAGTTCTAAACACGAGAATTAAGGAACAGTGAGAAATACAGAGGTAGCAAATCACCTAGAATTTTAGCATGCTCAATATGATACATACTGATGCAGTGTGGAATACATACATGCACACAATGCCAACCATATTTCAAGTCTATGCTTTCCTGTATGTTGGTTATACGTAATTAATTTTGCTTTCATTTTATTGTCCAAATAGGTTAGTACAAAGCTAAGTGCAATTATTTCTACCAAGCATAAGATAAAACACAATGAATGATAGATTTGTTTTTGCTTCTTATCACACCCCAGTTAACAGTTTAAATTAATAAACTTTAGTGAATGTTATTGTTGTTGTTTTTGAGACAGGGTCTCTCTGTAGCCCCAGCTGTCCTGAAGCTCACTATGAGAACCAGGCTGGCCTTACATGCATAGAGATCCTCCTGACTCTGCATCCAAAGTGCTGGGATTAAAGGCGTGCTCCATCATGCCTGGCTACTTTAGTGCATTTTTACCAAATCATTATTTTAAATAATTTTCACTTTGAACAGACTTGATAGAGTGAAAAACACAAACTCCAAGAAGCTCAAGGGTTTGCAAACTGCAAAGTTTTAAATTCTTAATATGAAACAAGCAGCGTGACATCCTTCTGCTTAGAGGTCCATTGTTTCTAATCCTCTTCCTTCACCTCCTGCTTGACAGAAGCTGACAGAATTATTAAGATCAGTCTGTTTAAAACAGAAAATCTAAAACCTGGGAAGGGAACTTCCTATGCCTGCCTCAGATCTCTGGTGTGTTGGGAACCTTGAGAAACAAACAGCTAGAGAACAGCAAGGCTTTCTGCCACTGCCCTCAGAGCTCTGAGCAACCTGCAGTACTAAGGGCATGCTTTCTGATGCAGTTGCTCTCAGAAACAGCGGGGTTTCTTATCACAGAGGATTGATTACCTTTGGAGGAATGTTTTAAATTAAAATGGAGATTTTTAAAAACAAATGTGCAATGAGTTCACTTTTTAAAAAAATGCTGTAGTGATTATCCAAAGAAAATAAATCTTGCTTCCTTTAATTCTGAGACTAAAACCTCATGTGGTAGACAGAGGCCCAGAGCCTGCGTCATCAGTCCTTTAGAGCTCCTTCCCCAGAGCACAGTCTTTTACACAGAGTGACAACCTACACAGAAGGAGAAGAGAGCTGAACCCTCCCACTTCCCACCTTCAGAGCAAAAAGATGAGGAATCTGAGCTTGCTTGTGCCCAGACTCTACATTTGAATAACTTGAAACAAATAAGGACCAAGATTTAGAAATGAAATTATTCTGGGAATTAGTCCTTCATTTTGGGAGTTTTCACACAAAATTTGACTCCTTCCAGAAGACAGTCAACAACATAAATTATTTAAATAAAAATACACTGTGGTGTCTGTAGAGTGCATGTACACATCGATGAAATGAAGGTCTTCAGAAAGCACAGCTAAGCTGTAATGCTGGGTGGGTGCTGGTCAGTGCAAGCAGTGTCTATACTTGACCCAGATGTGGCTGTGCTGTTACTGTGGGTAAGCCTGAATTACAGGCCTCCATCCTAAATTTAACCAAGGCTCCTAAATTTGCAAGAAAAGTTATTCTGTATTCTCAATTTATCACAGAGAAAACCCTGAACTGTCTGTCTATGTGGCATAGCTGCAGGATGTAGAGCCTGACAGCTTTTTCCAGGAGCCTTGGAAAGCTTGGGGTACAGTTAGAAGTGGACTATATTGTGATGAATGTGTACGTAATAAGTATGCATAAGAGCTGATTGCTGGTCAAAGTTTGCTCCTGTAAACAGAATGCATATAGATCAATGCCTTGAAAATCCAATGAATTAAGAATTATTTCCGCATTTTTAGTAAATTTGAGATTTTTGTGTTCTCATGAAGCATATTTATTTTACTCTGAATGTTTTCTAAGTTATCATTTACATGCATTTATTCTCTCTCTGTGGCTCAGTGGCAAGCACCTTTCTCACTAAGCCACATCACCAGCTCATGTCATCTAAATTTTATAAGAAAAAATTTAAAAAGAAAACATCAAATGAAAAAAAAAAAGGTGTAAAAGTTCTAAATGTATTTTAGGAAGGAAAAAAAGAGAGGGGGAGATCAAATAAAAAAGAAAATGCTTTCAGATGAGAAAGATTTCAGATTACAAATTAGTTATGTTCTAAGGTGAAAGATTCCAAAAGAGAAAACAGAGGATGAGGGCGGAACTAGAAAGTTAAAGCATGTTGTGAAATGCTGCAGAAGTTAAAGTCTATTAGGGATGAGATGGTCATGAGTAAATCATTATAGAATTAAGGGTCATTAAAACTCCTAAAGTATTTTAGGAAGGAAAAAAAGAGAGGGGGAGATCAAATAAAAAAGAAAATGCTTTCAGATGAGAAAGATTTCAGATTACAAATTAGTTATGTTCTAAGGTGAAAGATTCCAAAAGAGAAAACAGAGGATGAGGGCGGAACTAGAAAGTTAAAGCATGTTGTGAAATGCTGCAGAAGTTAAAGTCTATTAGGGATGAGATGGTCATGAGTAAATCATTATAGAATTAAGGGTCATTAAAACTCCTAAAGTCAGCAGGGGTGGTAGCTCACTCCTTTAATCCCAGCAGAGGCAGGTGGATCTCTGTGAGTTCAAGTCCAGCCTGGTCTACATAGTGAGTTCTAGGTCAGCTGGGGCTACAGGGAGATCATGTCTCAAAAAGACCAAAAAAAAAATCTTAAGGTCAAAATTCAATAACAATATAAGTATATAATATATACTATATAATTTATATATATTAAAATATAAAGTTTTCTTAAACTATTGATCTGCTTTTAATGTGACTGAAGTTGTAACAGTCAGAGCCTGGGCCCCAACAACCTGCTGAGTTAAGATCAATCACCCAGCCTCCACAAGCCAAGTACAGACACAGATCAATCACCCAGCCTCCACAAGCCAAGAACAGACACAGATCAGTCACCCAGACCCCACAAGCCAAGTACAGACACAGATCAGTCACCCAGCCTCCACAAGCCAAGTACAGACACAGATCAGTCACCCAGCCTCCACAAGCCAAGTACAGACACAGATCAGTCACCCAGCCTCCACAAGCCAAGTACAGACACAGATCAGTCACCCAGCCTCCACAAGCCAAGTACAGACACAGATCAGTCACCCAGCCTCCACAAGCCAAGTACAGACACAGATCAGTCACCCAGCCTCCACAAGCCAAGTACAGACACAGATCAGTCACCCAGCCTCCACAAGCCAAGTACAGACACAGATCAGTCACCCAGCCTCCACAAGCCAAGTACAGACACAGATCAGTCACCCAGCCTCCACAAGCCAAGTACAGACACAGATCAGTCACCCAGCCTCCACAAGCCAAGTACAGACACAGATCAGTCACCCAGCCTCCACAAGCCAAGTACAGACACATATCAGTCACTCAGCCTCCACAAGCCAAGTACAGACACACATGATGCTGAAGAAAGAGGCGAGGAGAAGAATAAGGAGGTGTATGGTCCCTTCCTCGCCCCCAATTCTACCTTCAGGGTCTGGACCCAAGGTTACACAGAAGATGGGTCAGTGCATCCCAGCCAAGGTGTGGCTCTTCCCTGCACCCACTCATTACTGTCTCTAGTCTCTCCTGTAAGAACTCATAAGTTATCAAAACTGCCTGAAACCACTTCTTGGAAGACAGACTCCTCCTCTGGCCCCTACCAGGCTTTCAGCCTTTTCCTTATTCCAACATGAGACTTCTGGGAGAATTCCAACTGCTGTCCATTGCCTCAATAGTTTGATAGCTGAAGGGAGGATCAAGGTGTCTCTGTCTCTATAAAATATCTTTTCTTCTCCCAGGATAGTCAAATTAGTAATATTTACACAAAAGAAATGACTTAGAGAAAAATATTTAATGTTTAACACTTGTACTGAATGGACCTTTTAAAACCTAGAGATTAAATTTCACCCAAATGTTGTTTATATGTTTTCCCATGGTGTTAAAACCTCCACTTGTACGCTGGGCCTAGTGGCACATGTCTTTTATTGTAGTACCTGGGAGACAGAGGCAAGTGGACATCAGTGAAATTAAGGTCAACCTGGTGTATATACTAAGTTCTAGGCCAGCGGGCCTATAGGGAGACCCTGTCTTAAAACACAAACAGCTGGGTCAACATAAATAATGATAATAATAATATAACAAACTCAGAGCACCTGTGACAGCATGCACAAGTCCCACATAAACTCAAGTCAGAAAAAAAGCCTATCACAGCAGAGGGGACTTGGGGAAGAAATTCCCAGCCAGCTAGATGTGGTGGCTCATGACTTTTAATCCTGGCACTCGGAGGCAAGCAGATCTCTGAGATCCAGGACATCCTGGTCTACATAGGAGCCCCAGGTCAGCTGGGGCTACAGGAAGACCTGTCTTAAAACTGAAACAAACAGCTGGGTGGGCGTGGTAGCACACACCTTTAATCCTAGCACTTGGAAGGCTTTCAAGGTCAGCGTGGTCTACATAGTGAGTTCCAGGCCAAGGGGAACTGTCTCGAAAATACACCCCCTCCAAAAAAACCCACAAACAGAGTAAAATAAACCTCAACTCAACTCTAGCTGAGGAATTATTGGCAGCTGATAGCTTCTGGGAGGGGGTAAAGGTGTGACTTTGAGCAGATTAACCAAGTTAACCAGGCTCCAGTGGATGGAACCGCACTGAAGGGCAACAAATTTGACTCTCCCTCCCTCCCTCCCTCTCCCTCCCTCCCTCCCTCTCCCTCCCTCTCCCTCCCTCTCCTGTGTCTCTCTCTCTCTCTCTCTCACACATGAAATTGGATGGGGGCAGTGATGACGGTGCAGATAGGGGAGGCAGACATTTAATATCATCAAAATATATTGAATGAAATATACAAAAATTCAATTAAAATTAAATAATATTTCTTATTTTACCAGTGTGAAGTAAATGTGCAAAACTATAAAACAACTCCAATCCGAGTCACACTTCCCTTTCCAGTTATAAAATAAGACACAAGATTTGATTGCGCTCCCAGAACCCAATAAATTCTCATTTATCGCAAGTCTGAGTCTGTCTTTTCTGTTCCTGTCTCCAGTACTATTTGGTTCTGTAAATGAAAGTTCCTGGAAGGAGCAGCACTTTACACTGATGCTTCTTCAGAGCGGATGTGGGGAGACTGGAAAGCCCAGAGCCTAACAGTCCTGGAACATCTTCAGCCCCCTTAGTAGCCATCCGCTCTCATCTGTGTCGGATCTAACAGCCTCCTCTGTGGCTATCTAGCAGCCTCCTCTGTGGCTGTCAAACAGCCTCCTCTGTGGCTATCAGCTAAGTCCTTTCGGAATATATACACAAACTAACTTCCAACTTCCACCAACCCAAAGGCTAAGAATGTCACCAGACAGCATCTGAGGCCCATCACAAAAATTTCTTTGTTTGACTATAATCATCTGCCTGATGCGTCTACCAATAGATTTTTTACTTGGTTTATGACATTTTTTTTTCTGTTACTATAAAAACTTCATGAAGAACATGGTAACTTATGTAAACTAAATCTCTGTTCCTAGGCTATTCATATTTGACTCCAGAATAAACTACACAAGATGTGAGAGCTATGTTTTTTCATTAACAGGATGCTGACTATAAATTGAAATAAAAATGTTAACTATGAAAAACACACACCTAAACAGTTTTGACAACTGAACCATGAGGGAGACAGTTCCACGTCCCTCAGTGGCAGAGGACAGCTGGTCAGAACTGTGTGTGCTTCAAAACATACACTGGTCTGTGACCTATGGTCTGTATTAGCTTTGTCAGAATCGTGGCCAGCTTCCACCTGATCACTTGCCTACTACAGCAAAAGAAGAGTATATTTTCCTTAGTAATTCATCAGCCCCAGAACCCTCAGAATATTTGAATACTTAAAATGTCCATTATTCAATTCAAAATTAAATAATAAAAGCACCAGAAAACTTTGGAAAACATGAAGAAGGAAGAAAACCAACAGAGGCAAACTCAGTATGAGCCAGACACTAAAGTATCATTCTTTGAAGAGGTTATTATATAATTCTCAAAGAAGTAAAAACAAATATTCTTAAAACACACAGAAAGCCAACCCCTTATCAGAGACATGTGTGTTCTAAAGGAAAAACAAACGGAAACTTTAGAAATCGAAAGTAAAAGCATCAACGTTTCGATCTAGTTTTTTATTAAATTATTGGATGGGCTCAATCCTGGAATGAAGAAAGGAAGGGTAAATAAACTTGGAACTAATCGATAGAAATCATGCAATTCTAACAATAAAACTTTATTCTAAATAAGCAGCGTTTCAGGAACCTAAGAACAATACCAAAAGATTCAAGTTTGTGTCACTGAAGTTCTAGAAACAGACAGGAAATAGTATTGTACTAATGTGTGTGTGACTTGTGATGGAACCCAGGCTACTCACATGCTAGGAAAGTATACTACCACTGAGCTATATCATCAAACCCCTGTTTTTGAAGAAATCACCCCAACTTTCCAAATTTGGATTGTTGGACGGATCTACAACTATAAATGATGCTCAAACATCATAATTAAACTGGAAAAAATTAGAAAGCAAGGAGAAAAAAAGTAATATATTACAGATTGGAGAAATTCTCTTCAAATAATGTAGATTTCTCATAAACAATATGGGAGTGTCGAAAAGTCTTACCATACTAAAAAGACTGCCGACACAGCAATCTTATCCAATAAAACAGTCTTCACTGACAAAAGAAAGTGAGAGAAATCTTTTCACATGAATGAGAAATCACGAGTTCATGCAGAGCAAAAAGAATGAAATGTAGAAGGCTCACCAGGTGGACCTGGAATGGCACAGAGGGGGACTTGGCATTTTAGGAATAAAGAAAGAATACTAGTAGCAAAATAGAACAATGCCAACACACATGTGAACATGCATACACACACATGTGAACATGCATGCACACTCACACACACGGGGAAAAGGTGTTTTCTCAACTTTCCTAAACATTTTACAGATACAAAATGGAATGCAAACATTCCAACTCTATCAAAGATTTATGTGTGTGTATGCGTGCGTGTGTGTGTGTGTGTGTGTGTGTGTGTGTGTGTGTGTAAGGGGCTGAATAGATGACTCAGCAGTTAAGAGTAATGGCAGCTAAAACCATCTGTAAGTCCAGCTCCAGGGGATCTCCTCTGATCTCTGCAGGCATTACATGACACTTACATGCATGCAGGCGGTGCACACATGGACAAAAATAAAAGTACTAAACAAAATATTTTTTAATAAACCACACGTGGAAACCTTGCCCCTATGTTCACCAATCATAATTAAACTGGAACAACTCATAAGTATGACTGATATTCTAACAACAAAATATTGTATTTGAACACTGCTTGGAAGAAGCTTCTTATAAAGGGCAAGCTCATTTGGTTGCAGAATGGAGTCACCAAAGTGCTTTAAGAACCATGTAGGGTTTTCGGTTGCTCCACAGTCTGGTTTCTTCAGTTGTCAGCATTCTTTAAGAGCTCCTCCAGGTGACTCTAACAGCATGCTAATTGGAATGACAGTTTGATTTTAATCAGTTCTAAATGGCACTTGTCTACTATGATAAAATCTTAGGATTTATTTCTATAACACGGTGACCGGATCAAAGGAGCAACAGAAAGTACGTAGAAGCTGGTGGCTCTCCTCCCCTTACAGGTGACTGAACCCCTGTGGTGTGGCACCAACCTGTAGAGAAGCAGAGAGCCTTGGAATAGAATATAACATGACTGTGAAAAGCTGAAATGTTTACTGTGAAGAGCAGATTTAGGAAAAGCACAGCCCACTGTAACACAGGAGGAAGTCAGTGCATGAAGTCTATGCTTCTCTTGGAGGCTGAGGCAGAGCCAGGGAAGGAAGATAGGAAGACAACAGCCCGACAGAAGAAAAGCATTCACAAAAGCTTTCACCCAGAAGAGCAATCCCTAAACCTCAAGTAGATGTGTTTCAGATATTGAAAACAAGGTTAGAAAAGAGGACATTTTATTTCTCTGTGTATAATAACTAGGCTGACAGATCACTGACGTTTAATGAAATTTCTTGAGCTGTGTCCCAGTGCTCATGGGGATAAATCAGCAGATGCCTATGTCTGAGGGAGCCGAGGGGACAGCTTTTCTTCATGTGATATCATGAGGTCTAGCCTGGTCAAGTCTCCAATGTAACAAACCTTCAGAAAAAAGATTACTCTTTCATTTTTATGTTTTAAAATGAAAAAGTTATAGATTATTTGTTAGACTATCATTTAATGATCCATCAGACATTTTTCTCTTAATATGGTTCAATTAACTAGTTCAAAATTATTTTTCAGTAATTCAGCACAGAATAGAAATGCTATTCAGTGATCCAGTTGCAGCTGACCCCTTACAGTGAGGGGGACACATTCCAAGACCCCTAACGGATGGTTAAAACTTTGTATAGAACCAAATTCTACCCATACTATAAATATTCATATGCATAATACTTATAACAGAATTTAATTTATTAATTAGGTACAATAAGGGACTAACAATGACTAATAAAATAGAGCAAATATATCAAAGTTGTATAGATATGGCCCAACTCTCAGTCTTACTGTGCTATGCTCAGTCGTCTTGTGATGATGTGAAGTAGTACAGAGACGAAGTGAACTGCATGTCCATATTCTTATCTGCAGCCTGCGTTAAGCAGCATAACTAGATCAAATTCTCTTACCTTCTTCACAGCTTCACAGAGTAATCCCCAGCCCTGCAGTCTCAGCATATGATGCTTCTCCTTCCCTATTAAATTGGGAAGTTTCCTGTTTAACCTTAAAGGAGAATATTTGAGTTGTATCATCACTATTGCAATTTGATACCATCAGTAAATATAGTAAGAGTAACTTGCACACGGCACTGCGGACCACAGCAGTGGATCTGATCATCTAGAAGGGTAAGGAATAGTTAACGGGGGCAGGGTGTGCAGAATGGGGTTCACCTCCAACTTGGAGCTCGGTGGGCCATTTGATCAGGCTACTCAGAATGGAACACAGTTTAGAACTTACAAACTATTTATTTTTGGAATTACCTATTTCGTATTCTGGTCCATAGTTGACGGTGACACGCGGAGACTGAGGAAGGAAAGGCAGTGGTTTAAAGCGGACGGATATACTCATTGCTCCTCGTGGGACGAGGTAGATGAGCTCCTCCCCTACCCTTTGCTGCATGTTAGATGTATCTGAAGGTTTTAAAACTACTATTGGTCTGGCCCTCACCCCATGGAAATGAAATTTAATAGGCGTGGGAGGCATTGCTGCATTAACTGCTTAAAAAGCTGCCAGATGAGCTAGAGATGTAGCTCAGACTGTAGAGAGCTTGCCTGGCATGCACAAGGACCCAGGTTCCACCCCAGCGCCCATCAAACCTGTCGTGGTAGCACAAATCTATAACCCCAGCTGTAAAGATTATGAAGTTCAAAGATGTCCTCAGCTACATAGAGAGTTCAAGGTCACATGAGATCCTGCTTTAAAAAAAAAATCTTCCAGGTGATTCTACTAGCAAACTTAAGCTGAGATGCCTTCACCCATTTCCTCCACAATGTACTATAAAAGGTCAAGATTCAATGCATATTTTCACATATTATCAAATAATCACACTGTTTATTGAAGAGAGTATTTTTATGGCCAATAATGCTTCAGTGTATAAAAGAATTTGCTTGCACAACCTACAGTGGAAGGAGAGAACTCACTCCCAGAAGTTGTCCTCTGACCTCTACAGGCACCCTGTAGCACTCCTGTGTACACACAGACACACACACACACACACACACACACACACACACACATCAATAAATAACATTTTTAAATTTTTAAAAATTATTTTTAAAATGTAGCCATAATCATCACTCTGATTAAAATGTGTTTCAGAATTTAATTCCAACTGGGGTTGGTCTTTCTGAATGATTCTAAAAATTAGAGATGCAGTTACTAGAAGGGCATGCAGGGGGGCCTACAGCTACTAATGGCTTAGTCATCATTTGGGTGATGAGAGCCAGGAGGAGACTCACAAAATTGTGTTGGGTAAAACAATCAGCTTTTGCAAAGATTACAACAGCCTAAAACTATAATTTGAAGCCCATAAAGTGAAATTGAATTTAATAACTTTTCATAGTTGGCTTAACAAAAACAAGAAAGTAAGTGACTATAAAGTGAAGTTATGGCTTTGAACATGAGAAGGAGAACAAGATTTTACCTGATTGCAAATTGTTAGCAATAAAATGCAATTGCCCAGCCACCACAAAAGTAATTTAACACTAAATTTTGTTAACAAAACATGAGCTGCCATTTTATTTCTCTACTATTTATACACCTCCTAGAATAATCTAACACTTCCAGTTCGGATCTGACAACACTTTTAGACACCAACAAAGCATTCCAAGGTTAAAGGCTGGAGTGGACTGACAGCAACACTTTGTAAAATCAACAAAACTGTCTCAATGTGACAGAGCCTGCACACCTGAGTCACTCAAGGACTACTGAAAAGTCTGATGCTTTTAAGTGAAAAGATGGTGGATGAAGCATTGCGCAAGCCTGGAGAAAAGAACAGTTGTGACTTACACTGTTAAACCGTGCAAACCTACGTTGAAGTCACTCTTTCCTTCCCTTGTAATACACAGCGTGAGGCAGAGAGAAGCACCACATCCTGATGGCTGAATTAGAGTCCTTTAATAGCCAGCAGTCAGAGAGAGGGCTAATGCCTCAAAGAACTCTCCACCCCTAGAGGAGGAAGAGTGAGATTTATAAAGCCAAAAACCACTATTACATCACGCCAGGGGCAAAGCCAATAATCATAGTTACATTAGATCATGATAGTTATACCAGACCAGGGACAGGTCAGTTAACAAAGAGGTTTTCAATTAACAAAAGTGTTGGTTAGGAAAAACAAGTTTCTGAGAGTTGCAGGAGCAATGGGCTCCATGGAGATGCAGGTACAGCTGTATAAAAGGACTGGTTCCCTGGACATACTATCAGGCTAACTGCAAGTGTCCCAGTATTGTAGAAGCCCTATACCCCCTGAATATATAGGTTCAGCCTTAAAGGGACTAGGTCTGGCTGACTGGCTGCAGTGAGACAGACTGGGGGCGGGGAGGACAGCTGGGCAGGAACAGGTAAAGCAAAAGTCAGCTATAACAAAAAGGAGTCAGCTTTGCCATTTTAATCCTCCCCAAATAGAGACACATAAATTATTAATAGAAGTTATAAAGGACAGATTTCAACAGTCCTAGAGATTGCTGCTGTCTGCCTCCCACTGGCCTACAGTGTGAGATGGTGTCCAGTGTGTTTACAGCTTCAAGTCTGTTAACAGGCAGGTGACGTTCACTACAAGATTTCAAGTGGGTGAGTGTGGTGGTTTAAATGAGAAATGGTCCCATAGGCTCCAAATATCTGAACCCCTGGTGGTGCTATTTGGGGAGGCTCATGACTCTGTTAGAGGCCTGTCACAGCTTCATGGCCTGACCCAATTTCCAGTTTCTCTCTTTGCAATTACTTGAAGATGTGTGTTCAGCTTTCTACTCCAGCTTCCTTCTGCCATGCCTCTTCCCGCCAAAATGGACTCATCCCCCAGAACTGTAAGTCCAATAAACTGTTCATTCTATAAGATGTCTTGATCATGGTGTTTTATCACAGCAGCAAACAAGTAACTAATACAATGATCAACAACCAGAAGCTAAAAGGATTGTTTAGGGGGTAGGGTACACATGGGTAGAGCTTGGACTGCAGAGCCTTTTACTACTAACACTCATATTTTCTTTGATGATACAAACCACTAAGCCTTCAGATGATGCTAAAAGTTTACTGTTTGAAATTCAACACATACTAAATCCAGATGTTCCTAAAATAACGATGGCATTTTATCCCAACAAACTTATCATAGATTTAAAATATTTTAAGTTGAAAGTGCTCTTAATACAACTCTCTAGACTCAGCAGTAGTGGAGGCAGCAGCTGTGGACCCAGGCTTCCTGGGAGGCACAGCACCCTGACACCCTGCAGCACAGACAGTGCTGTACACACCATTATGTTCAGAAAAGACACAAATCCAAAGTGTGAAATACAGTTGCCACTATACATGTGCTGCTTTTAATCATCAAGCCTGAAAGAAAAATAAGCTGCTCATTGTGAGTTAGGGACGGCCCATAGGTCCCTTACTCACATTGAGATGAGCTGTTTGGAAACTGGGGAAGTTTCAGGAGACAAACATAATCAACTCAATTTTCTACAAAAACATGTCCTGGGCTTGGTAGCTCTCTAGGTGATGTCTTTCCAAATAGTGACTCTAAAATCAGGTCCTTGCATACACACATCTCAGGACTTTTAATTGCTCAGATTGAGAGTGATACAAGGTAGTCATGTGGCCCTACCTGTGAGAGGCCAAAAAGCCTGAGAAGCATGTGTGTTCAGCCACAAGCAACTGTAGTGGTCACAGAAGCAAACCATCACTATAAATTACAATCCAGAGCCACCAGTGACTGAGTTAATTACGTCACAGTGACAAGTACACATTTAAAAAAAAATTATGTGTATGAATGAGTTGCCTACATGTATGCAAGTGCACCCATGTCTTACAATGGCCACAAGGGAGTATCTTACAGTGCCAGAAGAGGGAGTCAAATCCCCTAAAACTGGAGTTAAGGTGGTTGTTAGCTGCCATTTGGGTGCTGGGAACCGAACCCCAGTCCTTTGCTAGATCAGTCAGTGTTCTTAACCACTGAGTCATCTCTCCAGCCCCGGAGAGGTACACATTTTTATAACTTGCTCTGTCCTTATTTTAGATGACATGTAGTTAACACTGGACTAAATATTTGTAAGAAAGTCTGGAGTATGAAACTGTCTGAAATTCAGTGCAAACATTATGTTGTCCAAAGATAATAATCTGGAAACTGGCAAGACAAATGGCCCAAATTAGTAGAGGAGAGCTTTGTAACCGATGACAAACTGCCTGTGAGTGCAAGTCCATTTCCCCCATCTGCTGTGAAATATAACCAGGTTATACCTCCTGTCAACCATCTTATTTATTACTTTGCTGACTTGAATTCACTGTATGTTACCTTCTATGCATGACCAATTCATTTAGCAATATTGAAGTTAAAACTAATCTGGAGCCAGGTGTGGTGGCACACACCTTTAATCCCGGCACTCAGGAGGCAAAGCCAGAAGGATCTCTGTGAGTTAGAGGCCAGCCTAGTTTACATAATCTCAAAAACAACAACAAAGAGTTCCTGAATTCTAACTTGTCCCCATAGCACAGTTCACTTTTAACTCTCCTAAATAATTTGTTTTTCCAATATTTTGAAATTATAAAATTTAAATGTCATTATCAATCCCATTTTTCAGACCAATCTGAATAGATATTGAAACAATGTTTGGTCAGATCAGCAGGCCGCCAAGTTCAGTGATTCTGCCATCCGTAGCCAGGGTAACCACAACGGTTCCTGTAAACATATATCAAGGCCACTCTCTGCTCAGCATCTGAAAATTCACTTTTCACATGTTACTATTTTAGAACCATTTTTTACTTAAAAGTTAGAGAATAAAATAGGGACTTTTTAGTCAGTTTATAAGCATAGCACTTTTTGAAGTGCATATAAAAATGCTGTTTTAGGACACATAAAATTGATTTATTCTACTTAAAATACTTACTGAAAGTCTACCAACACAAGCCACCAGTAGGCAGATTGCTCATAAATTGACTAATGACAAGAATAACGGGGACAGCAAGTTCTTGTTATGGTCATGAGTCACTCTCCCCAACTTGGAGCTACCTGCACACTTCTTTACTCAGGACACGTGGTATTCATTCATCTCACACACCCTGATGAGAATCCATACATTTATAAACCTCTCCCTGACCCCTTCAAGGGAATAAAATCTCAGTCATAAAACCACCTCCCAGTTACTCCAAGCAAGTGTTTTCTGGGCTCCAAGGTGCATGGGAGGATCCAGAGCTGGAAAGGTTGCACAAAGGAGGGGGTGTAACATCCGCCTTGGGGGTGCACAGGGCTCAGGGGGGGAAATGTGGACAGAGGGGGCACTGCAGATGCATTGTGGGGAATTTTTGTTTGGCTGTTTGTATCGGAAGTTTGGTGACTCACAGTAGTTTTATCAATCTCACCTGGGCTGCTCAGGCGTCAGTACTCTAAAGACCTGACTCTGCTTGAAGAGAGTGCTTGGCTTCCTGCTGGCTAGTGTGCTGGCCCAGGGCCTTTCTGTACAGCAGGCTTTTTAAGAGCCTGGCCTCTGGTATTCACAGATTTCCCCGACGGTCAATGTCCAAAGCACTTAAGCTTTAAGTCCTTTTAAAACTCAACCTGGAGGTCACCTCTGGGTTCCTTTCCTTCCAGAGTTCCCATGTGGACTTAGTACAGGAAGAAACTTCATAAAAGCACCTGTGCTCATTAGTTTTGTCGACTTGATACACACTAGAGACTTCTTGGGAGAGGGAATTTCCACCATCAGATTGGTTTGTGGGAATATCTGTGAGGCATTTTCTTGATTGCTGATTAACAAAGGATGGCCCATCTCATTGTGGATAGGCAGGTGAGCCTGGGCTTCGTTAGAAAGGGAACTGTAAGGAAAAATGAAATTACAAAATTTGCGGGTAAATGAATGAAATTGGACAAAATTATACTTAGTCGAGTAACCCAGACTCTGAAAAATAAAGGCTGTATGTTCTCTCTCATGAAGGCATCATACCTTCCAATCTTCAGATTTGTGTATTTAATTTGGAATATCTGTAGAAGTATAGAAATCAGAAAAGGGCCTTGGTGCGGAGGACGTTGTGAGAGAAACTGGATAACAGGACACAGGTGATTAGAAAACAAGGGGAATTTTGAGGGTGTTAGGTTTCAGTGGGGTGGGGGTGGGGGGTAAGGAAATGAGAGGAAGAGTTAACTAAAACTAAAGATGTGTGAAAAAGCTGTACGGAGACTTATTGCTTTGTAAGCCAATTGAAAATATAAGTTAAAAAACATAGAATTGAGATGTCTTGCACATCTAGATAATGCTATTCCTAAAAGCCAAGGGTCATTAAACAAAAATCTCAGTGCCAGGTGTGAGACACTTATGAGCTGCTGGTAAGGGAGGCCCAAAGGCCCCCCATACAACACAGGTACTTGCCAGTCTCCTTGGTTCCTCATCAAGACTAGTTGATAAGACCCTGTTGCTGAGGACACCACACACCTTGGTTTCGAGGAATAGAGACATCAAACTGGAAGGATCCCACCTGCTGGTTAGCTTTCATGTGCCGGAAGGTGCTGCACTGGCTGCTGAGGAAGAAGAGGCATTAATAGTCTTGCCCAGCCAGAAACCAAACAAACTACAATACCAACCTGTCTGGCAAGATGACTGGTGTCATCCAGGCATGACTGCTCTCTGATTAGATTTGAAGCATGATCTGTGGAGGGATTCATGTATAGTAAAGTGAAATGGGTCAAAGATGGGGAGGTCTTAAGATCCAAAGATGAACTTACTAGTGTTGCAGCTGCCTTCTAAATATTTATATCCATCAGCAAATTTTATTCCCAGCTTTAATTAAAGAAGCTTCTCTTGTCAATCAATGACAGTGAATGCAGAGGTGCATGACTGCTCCAGCCTACACAGTACATTCACACCACCTTCCGTTAAGGCTCAGGGATGAGCGTAGAAGAGGGAGCAAGAAGAACATAAGAGGCAGAACGTAGGAGAAGGGCTCTGAAATGCTGTCTTTTGGACATGACACAGCCGGGGCAGTCAGGACCTCGTAACAGCTGTGGGTATCCGCAATGGGCTTGCACATGGCTGGGTCTACCAAAGTCAGTCATGCATCAAGGAGGGGCTCACAAAGTCTTACCCCTTCTTGATGAACTGTGGGGTACTAATGGACTCTGAGGGAGTTGACTCAGATGTGTACCCACCAGGTTCCAATGGACTACTCTAAATACAGAGGTCCTGGTTAAAATGGAGTTTAGAGGTGGGAAGTTACAGGATTCAAAATTCACTTTGTACATACATGAAACTGTCAAACCTATTCAACAATAGCTTTTTAACTATGAAAGAAAGAATAGAAGCAGCTGAAGCCAGCTGGGCATGGCGATGCATGCTTTTAATCACAGCATTTGGGAGGCAGAGGTAGACAGATTGTTGGCTCGAAGCCAAGGCTAACCTTATTAAAAGAAAAGAGAGAGAGGCCAATGCTTTTCTCTGGTCTCTGTTTCAGTTCTTGCCTCCAGGTTACTGCCTTGGCTTCCCACCATGATGGGCAATAACCTGCAGGATAAGTAAACCATTTCTTTCTCTGAGTTGGTTTTGGTCAGTGTTTAATTACAGCATCAGAAAAGCAAACTAGAACCGAAGTTGGTACCAGACAATGGGTTTGTTGCTGTGATGGACTTGCCCATGTTGTTTGGGGGAGGATTGTGGAAGCATTTAAAACTTTGAACTGGAAAAAACAAAAAACAAAAAACAAAACAAAACAAAAAACATTGAATACTCAGAGTGTAATAGGCTTCTCTGTAGGATCATGGCTGATGAAAATGCCCAAAGAAATGCAGGTATTGGGAGCTTGGCTTATGAAACCTCAAAGGGAAGTTTGAGTCCCTCAAAGACTCTATCAGGGCTATTTGTGTGAGAGTACAGATTAAAAAGCTGTGAACGTGAAACTTTTGCTTGACTGGAACAATGGATAATGCTCAGCTGGGGCTAAAATAATGGCTGATTAATGAGAGACCAATATCATTGACCTATAGGTCAGAAGACAGAAATTATGGTCTGGTGGGGGTGGGCTGGATCAAGCTGCATCTCAAGCTGGTAGCTGTACTTGGTAATATGTAAGAGTCTCCCACATGGTACTGATTTTGAAGACATGAAGGGGGGATGATGGGGAAAATCTGAGACTTGATACTGTGAGAGGCCAGGAGAGGCCACTGGTGAAGGTGCACCTTAGTTACAGTGGAGACTCCAGTGTACTGGAAATGCTAGAACTCTGGTTTGACCGCCAATGACAGCAGCAGATGGAGAGCCAGCCTGAGCCTACAAGACAGTCTGTCCTGTGGATGGCAGAGGTGGAGAATTGGAGATGCCTGAGCCTTCGGAGCCCAGAGCATGAGTCCCAGACTCAGACATGGAGCTATACTGCTGGACTCTGGTTTTGCTTGTGTGCTCAGTTCTTCCCTTTTCAAATAAGAAAGTATTTAACTTGTGATGGAGAGATGGCTCAATGGTTAGGAGTACTGGCTGCTCTTCCAGAGGATCTGGGTTTAGTTCCCAGCACCACCTGGCAGCTCACAATTGTCCTGGCATCCAGTTCCAGGGGATCCAATGCCCTCTTCTGGCCTCCATGGGCACTGCACCCAAAGGTGCACATCAATTCATAAATAAAAATATATTTGAAAAAAAGAAAGTATCTAACTTTTTTTTTTAATTTACAGGAGACTATAGTTAAAAGACTATTTTAAAGACTTTGAACTTTTAAACCATTTGAATATTTTAAAGACTCTGGGACTTTTAAAGTATTATGTTTTATATTATAATATTAACATGAGATCTTGGGGACAAACAAGGGAAGAGAAAGTTATGGTTTAATAGTAATGTGTTTGTGTGTAAATTTGACAAGAGGTCAACTGTGCTGGTTAGTCTCTGTCAACCCGACATAAACTAGAGACTTCTGAGAAGAGTAAACCTCCAGTGAGTAATGTCCTTCTTTAAACTGACCTGTGGGTTTGTCTAAAGGTCATTTTCTTGATTGTTAATTGACATAAGGGAACCCAGCCCACTGTGAATGGTACAGTCCCTAGAAAGGTGAGCCTGGGCTGTATAAGAACTGTAGCTGAACAAGTCAGCATTCCTCTGTGATTTCTGCTTCCGTTCCTGCCTTGGCTTTCCTCGATGATGGGCTAGAATCTGTAAGTCAGATACAGCATTTCTTCCCACATGTTGCTTTTGGTCAGGGTTTTATCCCAGCAACAGAAAGCCAAGTAGAAGAGAACCAGCCTTGAGTCACTGTCCATCCATGACTAGAGCTGCAGACTGGACGTCACGAACACCAAACCTCATCACTGTGTATTTTCCATTCTCCTTCCTCTCTGCTTACAGATGTGCCTCACAGCAGCACCGGTCTAGAGATAGCTGGATGCCTCTGGTTAAATTAAAACACAAAGGGACAAAGCTTCCTAACAAATGGAAGAGAGACCAAGAAGGGTCTCTGCCAATTTCTGGGAATCATTTGGCAAATCTTCCTCTGGGAACATCAGCAGAACACCACTAATCTCAAAAAAAAAAAGAAGTAGCAATTATAATTTTCAGAGTCTGAATCACCCAGTTTCTGGTTTTTCAGCCATATGAATCTTGTTACAACTACCAGACTTGTGGTGATTACTAAAAAGTGTTTAATAATTGACACAGTAATTCAAAATATGCTGTTTTTTCAGTATTGGTCTATGGATCTGTTCTTGTGGTGGTATGTATGCTGTGCACTCTGTTATGCCCAGAGAATGGCTCCTCAAGAACCACCACGGAGTCCGGAGTGTATGCAAAAAACAAAGAGCCTTTATTCAAGCTTAAGCTTGGTCTCCCAGACCTCACCAACACAGTGGATCTGTTCTGGGAGCCCCGAGCAGACAGATTAGGAGTCTTTTATAAGTTTGAGATAAAGGAAGATGGGGAATAACAGTGTTAAATTCTGTTTGGTTATAGGAGCCCGTGCGCCAAGCATATTTTAAATTAATTGGTTGTAATGACCTATATGCCAAAATTGGTTAATAGAGGTTTGGAAGTTTCTTATTGGTGGGTGCTGCCTTCAGGGCAAAGGAATGTGTTGATTATTATTCAAACCTTTTGCTAGTTTTTGTTTTAGCCTTATTTAATCTTGTGGTCTCGTGACTTCTTAGAAGGAACAAAAAACAAGATGGAGTTATATTTATCCATTTTCTGACGTCCTATAGCCAAGCATTTTTACAGAAATAAAGAGAGCAGTTATTGGGTTGAAAAGGGGTTCCAGGGGTCCCATGCACTCCAAACCACCTTTACCTGAATCTGACAACTTCTACACAAGTTTCATTAATAATACAGGTTCGTAGTCCATAATGAACATGCATGAGACATCTGGGAAGTAGGTAAGTGTTGGGAAGAAAGCATTCAGTGTTATCTTGAAGTTGGCTCCTTCTTTGGGAGTAAAGTTCTGTGATTCTTCCTTTAAAAATATTATTAATCAACAAACATTTAAAAGAAAACATTAAAAATCATACAATCTCCATAGCTTACACTTGTTTTAGCTTTGAAGAAAAAAACAAAAAGCACCAAAACTTCCTGCACTTTGCTTCAAGGTTAGCCTCCATCATCCACTTTCACCACAAGGTGGAACTCTGATGCCACAATCTGGAAATGCTTATGAAGCATATAAACCCAGGTAAAAATAACTCAATAACATTTAAATGGATAACTTAATTTTGCAAATATACATTATTCTCAATTAACCAACTGTCCACTACTTCAGGTTAGTGCATGCGTGCTCACACTCACACACACACACACACACACACACCACACACACTTTGATTTGTCCCGTGCTTCCTGGAAGCTACTGAGTTCTGTCAAACACACCTACACAACCTTTGATCTCCTGAGTCCCCATTCCAGTCTCAAACATAGCTGCACTTTAAAACATTGTAAAACTGTTTTCTCAAGTTGCTTGTAAAGAACTACTGTGCAGTAGCTCATTACCACAAATCTACATGAAACTTTCTCCTTAACTCTGCCTGACAGTGTAGCTTCTGCTTTAGAACAAAGACTTGCAATGACAACCTGTATGGTGTATTAACTTTAAGTTACTTTTTAAACTTTAACTTACTTGTTTTGGGTTATTATATAGACAGAAATTCCTAACTTTTAAGGTCTATCGATATTCAGATTTTTAGTCAATCATTTTTCAGTGACAACAGTGCAGTAAACTAATCAGTTTCTTGATACAAACAAATATGAAATAAACAACAAATATGAGCTCTACAAATCTGTTAGCCATGAAATCACTCTCTGAATGCAGGGCTTTGTCATGCGAGGTAGAATCCCTCTGCTGGGCTCCATGTTCAGTCCACTGCAATTTTAAAGCATATTTACATGCAATTTTCTACTCTTTATTACTCCCTTAATTTTAATCCAAACCTCATCATCTTTGCACACACACCCACACCCAGGTTCATACACTTCCTACTATTTTTCTCTCCAATGCCTTTTTCTTAACAGCAAGTCTATACCTGCCATTTTCTAAAGAGGCACAGGAAAACAGTGGTGACAAAGCCTGCTTTCATGGTGTCTTAAATAATTAAATTTTCCAGAAATAGTCAGCATCTAGTGAAAGGGAGTTATTTACACAGACTGACTCTAAACTGTGAATAGAATTTTTAAATTCCATTAGACTTTTCTGCAGTTTAAAGAGAGCTGTTGTGGCATGAACAGTTCTGTATTTTAAATGAATGACATGTCCCCACACAACCATATAGTATGTCCTTAACGACTCACAGACAATTGGTAAGTATATATCCCGATAAGAAAACAGGAATGAGGGAATATATGTTGTCATTAGGAGAGCTACTCAATACATACATGTATTGTTTTCCAGCTAAATTAGTGATTTTCGAAGGTGAAGCAGATTGGAAATTAAATTGCTAGAATATAAGAATTTATTCTGGGGCATGATATTCATACTGATTCTGATATAGGTTCATAGTTAGCAGAAGCAGAAGCTGGAGATGTGGCTTGGTGGTGGAGTGAGTGCTCAGCCTGTGAAAGGGTCAGGGTCCAGCCCAGCACCAGAAAGGAAGGAGAGGGAAAAGACAGAAGACAAAGGGGGAAAACTTTTTTAAAAAATGACACCATCATGAGCATTTAGAAGCCTGGTCGCCACACACATGTGATTATATTGACACCAGTAGATTTCATTTATTCACATTCAGTTATGTGTAATAGGTCATCGCGTCTGCTATTGTTGTGTGATTCCCTCCGGTTTCCTACAGCTTCTTCATTCAACATCTAAATGCCTTTACACAGCAAGTTTTCAGTATCAAAGAAACAAGAAGTATCAAATCCATTTGTTCTTCCAAGACTCACATCATTATTCTGACTGTTCCTTCTATTACAGTCTCTGCGCGCGCGCGCACACACACACACACGAGCTCTATTTTTAGCATAACTGGTATTATGTGTTAATGGTGTGCTTTTTGCTCTTCTGCATGTCCTCTAAGACAGCTGACATTTTAGGAGTCTACAAAATGAACACCAATGAAACCGGGCGGAGGAGCAGTGCTGGGAGCGCCGTCCGTGACTGTGTTTCAGCCGGCAGTTTGCTTGACCCATCGAATTTGTATTTTCCGTCTTCTGTTTTTGACAATCTGCTTGTGGGGGATTTACTCATTTTCTTATGCTGATTATAATTCTAAGATACACTTTATGCTATATCTTGAAACAGGAGATGAAAAGAAGGAAAATTTGCTAAGTCAGCCGTCTGGACTCAGTTTCTGGAAACGGGGTGTTAGTTGTAACAGGTGCAGGCCACACGTGGCCCCTGAGGAGCAGAGAAGCTTAGGTCTGCCGCTGGCCTTCCTCTGAACTGTGTGGTATGGGCACGGCGCCAGCTTCCGGGTTAAGAATTCCACTTGCTTTAGCTTGCTGTGACTGGATGATATCAATAGCAGACCTGATCTACATGTTGTGAATGCTCCACCTAAAGTACAATTTAGCCCATAAATCATTGCAAAAATGTTTCTCAATCTAGTTGCGTATCTTGGGATATATAGGGCCACCAACTTTCTTCCTTACTAAATTCATCTCCCAGTGACAATGATATTATCACTACATCTTCAAGTGCTTGGGGCAGAGACTGGACAGTGACAGAGACAGGAAACTATCACTAATCACATACATGTATGTGGAATAAATGTGTGGCCTCCATCTGAACATTCATAAAAGGAATTAGATCAAATCCCTAGTCACAGTAAGAGATGTATAATGAAATTTAAAATTCAGTTAATAGTTTTGATATAATATTAAACCTTCAAGTAAAATGAAGGAACTTCAGCTTTCTTATCTAGATTCTTTCAGACTAGCTTCCAGTCTATTCTAATGGTTAAATCATCAATAATACAGGAAACCACAAAATTCTATTTTAAATTATTTTATTTTACAACATTTTCTAACACATAGTGTTAGAAAAATGGATTTTGGCACCATGAATAAGGACTTCTTTTCAAGTTTAACCTTTAAATTAAAAACAGTAGCTACAACAAAGATATTTAAACCTCATTCAGAGAAATATTAAGAAATGAAATCAAAATTTTTGTTGCAGGATTTTTTTAAACTAGGATAGAGGAAAAAAATAACAAATAGACTAAGAGTGATAAATTAGATTACTCTGGAAAAAAAAGCAGCAAATGATGCACCCCGCCCCCACAAAATATAAGGAAAGCGACTAAGGGTCAAAGGTAAGAAACAGGGCTCAATGACTTTGTCTTCCTGATGTAAAATTCAAGTACTTACATAGAGTTCTTAAAAAAATGAAAGAAAATGTACTAGCAATATAGTGAAGATTTTCTTTCTTCTCATTAATTTTTATAGTAAGAAAAAATAGAATGAAACAAAGGAAAACCTTTGGTTTGACTTAAGGGCATAAGGATTTGACACTTGGGGCGCTTGGCAAAGCAGCGGAAAGGCACTTGCATGTTCCCAGAAGGCACCTATCTCCATCCTCAGGGAGCTTCTCTGACGGGACAGGGGTCTAATTCCAACACCGATGCAGAACAATTTACCTCCACACCAAAAGTATTTCCAATGGCCTCCCTCCTGCTGACTGTGTTTGCACTGCGTTTCCTGAGGAAAAGCCATGTGTAATATTGCCTTTGGGTTTCCTTCCTAACTACCGAGAAACAGGCCTACACAGGAGGTCAAAACTTATTTAATAATTACATGTAATTCAGTAAGAATCAGAGCTCCAGGTTTCAAAGCTGGCCGATTTCCATTTATACCTCTTGTCTACAATTCCCCAACATTGATAAATAAAATTCTTCTCAGGTTTTTCTTAAATATGAAAATATTATTAGGCTTATTTGTCACGTAGGCATCTGTACCTGATAGTTTTATAAACATGAAACACAAATTCAAACTGCCATTATTTTCAGAGACAGGAACGCATAGAAATAAATACTGATTTTTACTTTTTTTCTTCCTTTTCTTCTTCAACCTGGTCTTAAGGCTCAGAGCAGACATTAGAAACATCAAACAATTTTTCTTTATAAAAAGTTTCTCAAATGTTTGGCCCACAGTGAAGGTGTTCTGTTGACATTATTTAAATATTCCTCTCATCTTCTCAAGCACAACTTCAAAGACGTGTTCATGCCAGTCGTCCATCTCAAAGGAAAATTCAGTTCAACGAAAAGTAAATAAGTTAGGGATCTATGAATGACACTGCAATGTATCTGGTTCCATTTTTAACAGGAAGTCCTTCATGCAAATGTGTGAGCCTCCCAGGGTGCATGAAACTCCAGCCTTTCCGTGGGGACTCAATGGAGCAATTGTACCTCAGAAATCGGCATCCACCTCCCTAAAAAAGTCAGACACAAGCAAATGTATCAGCTGGTTATTTTGATTTTAAATCTGTGGCAAAATTCAAATCATGCTGCCTCGGTAGAAAGTTAGTAAGAAACCAAGAATGAGCCCTTTCCATGAGGAAAATGCAAAAATGTCATAATTACCTGAAAATCTTCTCCCACATTATTGAGAGCGATGTTTATAGTAAATGTCGAGGCATCATGGTGGGGACGGAGAGAGCGCTGTCTTTCAGGAGAGTACTTCACTACAAAATTCAACAGTGCAAATCCCTAGAAAGGTAAAGCAAGCCAGGAGATTTGCTCAACACTGAATCTTAAAGAGCACGTTATGTAGAAACGGGGAGGGAGTAGACAGGAGCGGAGGGACAGCTACCTTTGTATAATAGCCTGCGAAGACTTTCAGAGTAACAGGTGCAATGAATTCACGGATAAAATGAAGCCACACATTCTCCAGGTCAATTTGCTTCATGTGAATATCATCAGTTGGGACATTTTCGTAACCCCCGGATATACGGCTGTCCTGGAAATCACATTAACACATGAAAAAGTGAAGTCTGTGGACAATTTATACTGAAAATATGCTGGTATTTTTCTAACCACAGGTCACAGCAGACAATAAAAGTAACAGTAGTTCGATTATGGTGTGTCATCTGCTTTAATTACCAAGGTGATCAAAATTACTTACATAGCACCGCTTGCAAATGCATCAGTGGTGAAGTGTCAGGGGAGCTTTTCTTGCTTATCGAATGTATGCATGAGGTTTTCCCATACAAATCAACAAAATGGACTTCCCAGGTCCTCACAGTCCCTTTGCAGTGGCCCTGAGCGCAGACCCTACTTACTTGTGGTCCGAATTACAAGCCACTGAAAGTCTTGCCGTGTGCCTCCCTTCACACCACAGAACCCCGAGTCCTTCAGCCACTGTTCATCAGAACATCACAACCTATGGACTCTGGTTTCTTCCTCATACTTTCTCCCGCCTTTACCCAGCCAACTAACTAGCAGAGGGCCCAACGAGGCAAATGCAGCGGGAGCCCAACGCACTGCACTAACAGTGCTCTGTGCTGTTAAAGCGCTGGCTGGGCCCCATGGTTTCTTAAGAGACCCGTGGAACCAGGACCCAGATGACTTCCTGCCAAGTTTTTCTAACTGCCTGTAAATGAAAACGGAATTGTACTAAAGGCACGAAAACAGGGTCCACTGTCCTATTTCACACACACAGAACCACGTTGACAGTCAATTCCCTCGTGTTTGTCTTAGTATTTTCACTACAGTCCACAGGAAAATGCAGGGAACAAAAAACGTTCTCAGAAAGGACACATCAGCAAAGACAGGTATTTCACAGGCAAGCCCAGTCTGGGGACAACTGACCCTCATGGCCAGTGTATGCACATTCATAAACAGGAATGGGACCCAGGTACAGAGGGATGTAAAACCATTAACTATCAGTAAAATTAAATTCTTTTAGATAAAAGACTTGGAGACCTGTGACAAGAAAGGTCCTAACTTCTGAAATTATCCACTCCCACCCTCCCAGCACACAGTTTACTCTGAAATCCTAATACATCCTGTCCCTCCCCTGCCCCGAGTCCCCCCTCCCCGGCCCCGCCCGCACTTTGCTGTAGATTTGCGACTCACATGATGCTTTCCCCCAGACCATTTGCCATAATGTTCCATTTCTTCCACCAACTCATCACAGGCTTTTTCAGAAAATATGGGAAACCAAAAGACGTCCGGGCAAGGCTGAAACAAAGTGCCACCATTAGAAGACATAACAACAGCCTTACTAAGTCAGTAAGAGCTTTTGCTATATATACATTATTAAACAATATCTGGCCTGGAAAATATATTATCACAGTTTAACTGATAGCATCTTTTCTTCTTTCTTTATACACATAAAACAATGGTGTATCTCAGAATTGATGATTCCTGTTTTAAATACTGAAGCACAGTATCTTTACATAGATCTTTCCAAGAAAAGGCTATAAAGAAAGAAAACTGAATGTTTTTCAAAAATAAGTTTCCATTTGAAAGTCTGTGCCCCAGATCGGTCAATGGATTCCTTTACTCTGGGGCTGGAGGGGTGGGTTCAGTGGCTGTTCTTAGTGGACCTAGGTTTGGTGCCTAGCACCCTCATGGAGGCTAACAACTGTGTAACTCCAGTTACTGGGATCCGACACCTTCTTCTGGCCTTCACAGGCTTTGCACAAGGGTACAATTTTACATGCATATATATATATATATATATATATATGCAGGAAAAATACACTTAAACATTAAATATAAGTAAAGTAAAACAGTTCCCTGACCCTGGTAGTTTGAGGAAGAACAGCACTCAGCAACATGCCTATATGATTTTTAAAACAATGGTAAAATCTTAGTGTTAAGTTCCTTTTATATAGAAAAGCTTCAAGTAAAACAACTGAATTTTACCTAAAACGACTATTGCTTTATTGTTTACAACATTGTCCATGAAAGTGATGCTACTTAAGTAATATTTTTTCTGGAAATTTTAGCAAAAATTCGTTCTATGTATCATAATTATAAGTACAAACCTGCTCAACTATATTCTCAGTGAAAATCTTTGAATAATCACGGTTTATATATTTTTCTTTCCAGTCCTGAGAAAAACAAAGAATTGTATATATTAAAACAAATTACTTTTTTATAACCAGGTTATTGGAAATTAAAGACTGTATACATTGTAAAAATTATTCAAACAATTAATGTGTATATTGGACAAAATGGTAATTTTCAGATTAGCTTATTTTTTCAATCTTTGCCTGACTCTGTGATGCTCATATCATTCCAACCTTTTTATTTATGAAGTTTCATGTTTAAGGGTATTAAAAAGCCATTATAATGGCTACATTTGACTGCACTATTTTATGCATACATACAGGAGCAATTAAGCAATATATCTTTGAGGATCGATTTCAGAGGAGCTGAAAGTGTACAGTGATATTTTATGCACCATTCTTAGTTCTACAGGTGTTTATGTGCAACTTATTTTTGATGCAGAGAAACCCACGCTAGCCAATTCCTTTAACCAATGCTATTTATGCACAGCACATAGAGATCAGATGTTTGTGATGCTTCAGTCTTTTCTCTAACATCAGTTTTCAATTTCTAATCTATAGGAAAATTAGAATAATCCTTCTTAACATTTAAGGACTCCATAGTAGTTTTCCAATGCATCTTTTTAATTTGTTGGTGTTCGGTCCCTACTATCTGCTATTTGGGCATTAATATAAACTTTTCATTCGAGAACACTGTCTAGTCATCAAGTCAACTAATACTTTGCTAATTTTTTAGAAACTCTGCAGATGGGAAAAATGTGAAGTATTTTGCTAGAGAACATCCCCAGGTCAAGTCAGCAAACAAGAAAAACCAGAGAAAGAAACGAAACCTAGTGCATGCCCCACACTCAAGAACTGACTTCTTACACAAAAACAGACAACTCAGGGATCTAATTTAGGCCATCTCACCTGGAATCTTAAGTAATTCTATCCCTTAAAATATCCTGAAAACCTGAACCAAAGTTCAATGTGTAAATTCTACTCTCTCCATTAAAAAAATAAAATAAAATAACCCTTTTAGTACTACTACATTAACGATGGAGACACGCAGGTAAAAAGACAAAGAAACTTTTACAGTATAAACACCAAAGGATTTTCTTTTTCTATCCAACAGAGTATTCAGGTGATTTCTATCCAACAGGTGAAATTTGCTGTTTCTGGGATTCTACTCTTTCTGCAAAATCAAAGACTGCTCTCATCAGGTGGCCTGAGTATTTGTGACTGAACACTTCTATTATTGGCAAGGGGGACAATCTTAAGGAGCAATGTAACAGAAATGATTATTCAAGGGCACTTTTTCCATGAATATGTATGCCAACTGTACTGAAGAAAGAGGTCTCTGGAAATAAAAAATATAAAAAAGGAGATATAACTATCTGACTCAACCTTTTTAAAATGTCCTTAAAAGAAAATCATTTATTCACCTTAAAAGAGTATCCTTTATGTGAATGTGCTTTACTCTGCATTTTTAAAGAAAAAAGGGCTACGGTCAGTATATATTCACACAACAGTAAAAAAAAACAAAAGACAAAATGGAAAATTAGCAGGTCTTTTACTAGACCTTCTTGATATTTCTTTTAGGTAGGAGAGGTGTGCTGGGGATTGAGCCCAATCCAATTTGCATGCTAGGGATGACTATTGCCCCATGACATATCTCTAGCCTCTTGAAGTCTTTTCTTTCCCCTTTTGAACATAGTAACATAGATAGTTACTCATAAACATTTGTTTTCTAAAGTTGTAATAAAAAACTGGATGGTACTTTAGAATAGAAAGCATAAAAATACAAAATATAGAAATTTTGGGAGAAACCAAAGAAACTGATAAATTCTGTCTCTCAAAGGTAAGGTGTGTCATAATAATAATAAAAAGTTCTTAGTCAAATTTAATTTAATGCAGATCATGAAAGAAAATAAATTAATCATGTTTTCATATTATTGTCTGATTTATATCCAGTTAAGAGTTACAGGGAGAAAAACAATAAGGAAACTAAACATGAAACATACCACAGGGTTTTCAAAAATCTGCCAGAGGTCATTGTTATAATGGGAAGTGTTGTAATTAGCAGTTGATAATAGCCGTCCAAATTCATGTCGGTTAGAAATGTACATAAACACACCCTATGTGCCAAAAAATAGTAGTATTAATCTTAATGTATAAAAAAACTCCCAAATTTAATCATAGAAAAAATACACAGAATGTATTTAGTTTTAATATCCATTGACAAACATGTTTTATTTTTCATAGCAATATAGATGATTGAAAATAAAATTTTTATTACACATTCAGACAACACGGAAAACTAATAACACTGAAAATCAGCTGGAAAAGGAAGAGTGAGGCCAGGCTGTCTTGTCCCTTTCTCATTGATCCTAGGCACAGACTGGGGAGAAAAAAACAAAACCCTGTTCGAAGAAGACACAAAGAGCAGTTAAGTGTATCTTCTCTGCGGCTTCTTTTCCTTTCAAAGAAAACATCATGTTTTAATAAGAATTCAAGATGTCAAGGTTAATTCATCATTCACTTTCTCTCCTTCACTGAGGAACCCTTTAAAGACCCATCATGAGAACTTACCAGGCAATATAAAGGGAAGGAAAGGGATGTCTCTTGCCCTGGCTTTAAATCAAATAAATATGGCAGAGCCACTGTGGCAAGGATGTCTTTTTATACCTATTTTGTTGGTAAAGGATTAGTGATTGACCGATCAAGAAGTGCCTGTTTCATCTTTAGTGGAGATGTACTTTATGCTTACTCCCGTCTTTTCTCCACAGCACCCCAAACCCTAGAACATGAGTCAAAGCATTTGGAGTTACTTTTCTCATTTGTTCATTATAAAATGGAATTCACCTCAATGACGTGAGAGCAATGCCCATCCAAAACCTCACAATACACATACACAGGTAACTTTCCCACGAGCGCCAACATTTTACCAAGCCCAATGCAAAGGAAATCCTTTAGGATAATTTACTACTACTCAAAACAAACACCATATCTAACATAATTACATAAATAAAAAATAAATAAAAATAACACCTTTGGGGGGCTGAGCATTTGCAATGTTTCCGGAGTAGGGGAGTCTTTTTCCCTTTGTAAGGTCTAAAATAAAGAGAAGCATTGGGTAAGTGGATCTGCACACCCATCTCTCAGCATTGTTTGGTAAATAAGCGTAGCAGCACTGATGGAAAGCTGGTAGTCGGTGTCCTTCACAGACAGCGTGCAGAAGCAAAGCCTTCAGCGCACAGGGACAGCTTCCCCCTTCCCCTTTCGGCTTTATGGTGTTTGGTGAAACACATATCCAAGCTCATTCCTTAGCAAAATGTCATTAGACACATAATAAAGACAAAGGGAAAATAAGTAAGAGAGGCCATTCCGGATGCACTGTTGAGTGAAATCAGCCAAACACGAGCATATACACGATCAAAGGTGCTGAGGGTTCACATTATGGATGCACACAGATCTGTAGGCCAAACGAACACATTGGAACAATACATGCCTTGTTAAACTAAGAAGAAATACTTGCCAACTTTTCTGATATTTTCTAAAGCCAAAACTGCTTATATAAATTGAGAAAAAAAACAATATGTAAAACGGAAAGTCATATAAAGTCAATAATTTAAAAATTATTTTGATTTACAATTAAAGTAAAATTGTAAAACTCTACTGTGTCATCCGATTTTCCAGTAGATTAAATCACCATTATACCCTACTTTAGGTATAAGGAACAGGCTTTAAGAATGCAATGTCATTATAGAGCACACAGAGAAAATACAGTCACTGATTTCAGAATAAAATTATATGCTTAGTAAATGTGTAAGGAATATTTCATTCAGATTTTATTTAATTTAACTAGGCTGAGTCTTCAGTCTAGAATTTCAAGTGTGAATGAAGCTGTATTCTTTGATACAGGGTCTCCCTGCAGTCCCAGTTGGTCTGGAACTTGCTATGCAGACCAGGCCCACCTTGAACTCAGAGATCTGCCTGCCTCTACCTTCTGAGTGCTGTGATTGAAGGTGTGCTCACCACTCCAGGCAAAGAAGATGGATTCTTAACAAAGCTCATTCTTAACTCTGTCTTTATCATTAAAATCTCATTATGTTTCATATGTGTCAGCCTAGTGTAACAATCAAAAGCTGTTTTACAAGTGCTCACAAATTATCCCTCCAAAAATAACCAAAAAAATTGGCTAGCACTTACAAATTAGGAAGAAAAGGGCCATCAAAACACAATGACACACTGACTGGAAAAGCAAGCGACATTATCTCCACATTCAAGCCAGCCCCAGCTAGGCCCCTTACCATATCTCTGGCGTTTCGACAGAGAGCCATATCAGGATCCAGCTTATCACGAACAAAATAGTTCCTCTCTCTCATCTCTGATCTGAGTGTCTTTCCTTGAATTAAGTACACATTAGCCATGTAGGGCACATTCCAAATTCCTCTGAAAGTAGAAAACACATTCCAAAATACCACACATACATGTTTACATTTTTAGAATAAATGTTTTAATATGTTCAGATTCTGCAGAAATAAACTACTGAATCATTTAACGGCATTTGACATATATATGAAATTTCTTGGTATATGTATAACTAATGAGATTTAGAAGAGAAATCATTACCTCTATATAAACTATAATTTAAGTTGTAGCTGTCTGACATTTGGTGCTTTCCTATCACCCACGGTGAGTGCACTTAGGTCATCATGCCATCTCACATCTCTAGAGAAAGAAGGTGCCGGGGGAAGGCTGCAGGATACATGCTGCTCTCACCCTCACCGTTCTCCCTCACTCTGACCCAAGTCCTTTTGGAGGAAAAGCATTAGGAAGTTTTCCCTGGAGGACTGTGACTTTTAGAGAACAGAAAGGGACTATCTTGAGCAAAGGAATATAGTGGAACATTAACGGGAGACTATCCTTTTGTCTTACTTAGATGAGAAACAAATAAAAGGCCTTAAGTTCTAAGCAATTTGTCAGATAAACTCAGAAAGTAATCACAATGTGTGCAGGGATTCGTCTTTAAAGATAAAAGTTCAGGTACACATGCACATGTACGTGCCTTCCTGTAGCTCACTAGCTCGACCCTTTCCCATCTCCCCTCCCTCATCCTCTTCTCCTCACACTGTGGACAGTGACAGGAGATCACGCAGAAAGCTACCTGCCTTTCTTACCTATCAAGCTAACTTAATTCTTCCTCATCAATTCTCTTCAGAAGTAACGCATCTTCCCACCAGTCAGCTATCTAAGGAAAAATGTGTTGTATTTTTCTAAATCTAAAGGCACTTTTTTTTAGGGGTCAGAGTATATCTGTACTTTTTGACTGGGCTTGAGGAGTTTGAGAACTCAGGCACACTTTGTGAAACAAGAGCAGCATTCTTCCCCAGTATTCCCTTAGCAAAGCTGTTTTAACCAAGTACTTTTTAAAGACAGTTTCACTATGTAAACCAGGTTGGCCTAGAACTCACAGTGATTTGCCCATTTCTGTCTCCAGAGTGCTGAGATTATAGTCATGCACCACCATACCCAGTTCTGTTGATTTTTTTAAGTTTAGGAACTATCAACCTCACCTCAAGAAAATATTCCATGTACAAGCATTTTGAAGCATTTATATTTTTGAAACATCAAGAAATGGAAATAAAGTATTGGTAAGTTTCCTCTCTATTTATACCTATGATTAGTTACCACACAGAAAGAGCACCCCCCACCACCAAAACAAAAAAACAAAAAAAAAAACCAACTTATGCAGTTGGGAATATTAGAAAATTTTGATTTTCTGTATTATTTTTGCATTTTTATAAAGACAGGCTATTAAGTAACTTAACCAAACTAAATTGGCTTCTAAAACTTTTAGTGCAAGAATACTGCTTATTACTACCCTAAATGGAACTCATGATAACCAGATTTCACACTCTGAGTTGGTTCCTTTAATGGTTTAGAAATTTGGAAACTTTAAGAAAATAGTTGTTTTCCAAAATTACATCAGTGTCCTAAGTGATCTCCAGGTTCTCAGGTTTCCATTAAACATAATGAAGAGAGATAAAGAAAATGTTCAAATAATCCTGATAAGCTGAGACCTTTATTGTATTGTATATGAAGAGATTAAATCAAGGGACTCACACTCTGTTCCCCTGGACAATATCCACATAATCTTCAGAGCGTGCATAGTACCCATCAGGACTCAGGGCTCCCCAGAAGTTGGACCACAACTTTCCATGTCTCGTTACGAGAGGAGCAATGATCTTCCTAAAGAGAGAGATGTCCACACCATTATTTATTTTTAAAATACCAGAGTTCCATGTTTTGAAAGCACAATGAAGTTCACTAAACATATACATAAATAATTCCTCAAAAGATGTTTCATCCCAACACCTTTTCTTCAATGAATACAGTGCAAATATGCAATCACATTCTTTAAAAAGAGCAACAAAAGGAAAAAAAAAAACATGTTGAAAATGCTAACAAAATCCCCAAATGATTTTTAAAGTACTTCAGTTATAGCCAGTAAAGTGAAGCTAGTTAATTATTTCATTATACTTCAATTAAATTCAAATATTTAACTGACAAACAGAACACTAACGTATTAAGGTAGCCGATGGATATGTGTGGGATGAAAACCAATCTCACAGACAGGCTGAGGTACTGAGAAAGAACAGCATTCCTAAAATGAAGTCCTCAATCTCCCTGAAGTCTGCTTCCAGTATTTTATGACTTTCAAAATGGATGGTGGTTATGTTTGCCTGAGAGCAATGGACAGTACTTCAGAAAACAAAATAGAAGGTGCTTGTCCGAAGCTGAGAGAAGCCCACAAAATTCACAGTCAAATTTCACTGCTACTGTGATGATGGTGGAGATGGGATTCTCAGGAGGTCACCAATGGTCAGAGCCTTTAACTTCAGAGTTCTCCCCACTTTTCCTTTCTCCCCCTCTCTCTCCATTTTCCTGCTCTGCCCTCTCCTGTGCTCGCTCTCCTTGTAATGTTTAGGGGTAAGGCAGCCCCCAAGAGCCCCCTGGATGTAGGACCTTCAAGCCATGTCTGTGAGTCAAATAAACTTCTATTGTTAGAATTCACCCAGTCTGTGGTTTTTTTGTTACAGCCAGAGCAGAAACATAGTGACAGAATGTTGTCTTACTGCCTATTTGGAAAGTAGTCCTTTTTAGATAAACAAATACAAACTTGAAAATCAGACTTTCCCCTGGGGGAATCTAATTTAGAATATCAACATTTTCCAAATGAGTAAACAAAACCTAATTTTCTTCTACAACTGCTTTTTAAATGCAGTAATGCTTCACAATTTAAGAAAAGCTCACACATGGAACTGACTTGAAGCCTCCTCCCTGAAGACTAGCTCTCATGGTATCAGAAGATACTATGTAAACTGCCAAGGGAGAAAAATCAATCAATGATCCAACCCAGCATAAAGCCTATGTACTGCTGGAGGGGGATGAACTGTCTTATAGCAGAGCACGGAATCTGGAGCACAGGAGTGGCAGAGACCCCAATGAGCAAATGGAGGGAAGCGGACAGACTAGGAAGATGCATCCCACTTCCTGTAGCTGGACCCTGTTGTATCTCAAAGCAGCCCACTATGCACACACTTAAGAGTGGAAACTTCATGCTTAGACACAGAAGCAAGGGCCACAGGAACCACAGGAACCCAAGCCTTAAACAACTATGGGACCCACAGTATCAGAAATAAGTTCTTCTACTAACTTTTTAAGAGGTATTGACTCAGAATGGCAAGCAAGTACCTTTTGAAACAAATTTTTTAGACCATTTAACCTTTAGATTAATATTAAGGAATATATATATTAAATATCTGGTATGAATTGTTTCACGAAGATGATAACTATTAATTAACTATCTAAAGTATCACAAGATAAGGCTACCTTTGTTTATTTAATTGCCAACCTGACATAACAGCATTATCAGGGAAGAGAGCCTTAACGAGGAATTATAGGGGACAGGCTTGGTCTGTGGGCAGGTCTATAGAAGACTATCTCAATTGTTCACTGATGTAGGAAGATACAGCTCACTGTGTATGCCTCCATTCCCTAGCAGAGGATTCTGAGCCATAAAAGAGAGAACAAGGCTAGCTGAGAGCAAAGATCCATGCATTTACTATGGATGTGTTGCTTTAAGTTCTGGCCTTGACTTCCCCACAATAACAGACTATACCCTGGAATTGTTAGATAAAGCCTTTCTTCCATTAGTTGCTTTTTGCCAGGGTATTTGTCATAGCAACAGAAATGCACTGGAACTCCTCCTAAAGGCTACTGAAAGTCTATATGCACTGCCATCAAAGTATGAAGAAATAAACAAGGGGTTGGAGAGACGGCTCAGTGGTTAAGAGCACTGGCTGCTCTTGCACAGGACCTGGGTTTGATTCCCAGTACCCACACGGAGACTAACAATCGTCCATAGTTCCAGTTCCAGAGGACTCCAAAGCCCTCTTCTGACCCCTGTGGGCATGTACAACATGGGTACACTTATATACATGCAGGCAATACACTCATACTCAAAACATAAAAATAATAAACAAAATATTTTTTAAGAATTATCAAATTCCACTAGATTTTATGAGTTTGAGAGAAATTTATTTTGTCCCATTTCTCCTTCTTCAAGCCAAATGATCAAAACTTTAACCAAATACTTTGAAAGACTGTCTTCAGATTATAAGCAGTTGATAGTTTATGGATTTATGTATGAATACAGCATGGCTATACATATGAATAACTATTGCTTCAGGGTTTGAAGTGCAAAGTAAGATTTCAAATTCAGCTTCTGGTGGCATTTCTACTACATACAGTGTGACAGGGCTCCTCCTTATCTTACTTGACAAAGGGAAAGGTCATCTCACATTCTGTCTTCTACGCCTTCTATTTATTAGGAGAAATAATTGCGTTGATGCATATTTTCAACAACACTTGATGCCTAGTGAGCACTCAGGAAGGTGAGCTATTAAGAGTTCAGAGCAAGAGAATCAGTGGCAGCTTCAGACTCACAAACCAAGACGAGGAGCCTTTAACCAGTGTCTCTACTCCATTTCAATCCAACTCAGCAAGAGCAGGGCCCCAGCGGGACCCAGCACAACAGTGAACACAGCGACAGCAGGTGCAGGACATTGCTACACCTGTGGGGCCCGATTCCGAGACCCACAACTCTCTATGAAACTGCTAGAAGTTTATGAAATTCTGCATTTAAAAGATCTACAGGGGATAAAACAAAGGGCTAAAACTTACTTGATTCAGCTATGTCAACATTAGACAGCTTTACACAGAAAAACAGACCAAATCTCATTGACAAGTCAAGTCACTTTTCTGAGTGTTACTACAAATAAATGCTTTGGAATTGAAGGCTTTAGGGGAATAATTAGTACTGGGAGCTTATAAGGCACAGAAAATAACTTAATGTGCCTTACCTCAATTTCTTAAACATAGCTGAGTAGAGTGTGCACACAGCTGTGGGAAACTGTCATTTTACTAATAAATTCATATTAAATCTTTGTACCTGTTTTGTTCAATCAAAATTTTTAAAGTCCGTGGGTTTGTCAAAACAACATCAGCGTCCAAGCTAAAGTAATAGCCACACTTCTCATCCTGACGGCAGAAGTCCCTGCAGTGCGGCGGAAAAGTGAAGAACGAGATAAAATCATGGACTCGTGCCTGAAAATATTAGCATCAAACATACATGGAATAAGGTTGCACTAGTATATTTCCAATCAAAATCATCTCAATTTTTAAACTGGACAACTGATTAACACATTTATCCACAGGTGGATCATCACTATGATTGTTGGCCAACTGAGATATTATTTTAGGTCACTAAATATAAATATGATTTTAATATAAATATTCATATAAATATATTTAATATATTATTTATGTAAAATATATAAATCATATAAATATATGTGTTTATATATAAGTATTTAAGGTATAAAACAGGAGCTGGAGGGATGATGACTCAGTGGGCAAGAATACTTGCTAGGCATGCACGAAATCTAAGTCCAAATCCCCCCAAACTCACATAAAAATCTGGCCATGGTCAAGTATGCAAGCCTGTGGCCCCAGCTCCATAGCAAATAGAAAGAGTAGAGCTGCGGCTGGCTGGGTGGCAGCCTAGCTCCAGGTGCAGTGAGAGACTCTGTCTCAAGGGAGTAGAGTTGAGAATGAGAAAAGCCCATCTGATGCCCTGTTCTGGCCTCTGTGCACATGCACAGGTACAAACATGTATGCACACACTTGTGTAAATATACCACATATTCATACACCACACACACATCACATATACCACACACACACCTCACACTCATACACCACACATACAACACATCTGGTAAGAATAGGAATATGTAAATTTGGGAATGCTTTCTGAAGATGAAAAATAATTTATCACAATGAATTTATATTACATGCAAAGACACATGCACACACACACACATCACTGAAATATTTATTGCCAACAACTCAATTTTTGGTTTTTGTGGGGTTTGTATGATATGATGTTGTTTTGGTGGTGGTGGTGGTAGTGTGTGTTTGTGTGTGTCTGTGTGTGTGTGTCTGGTGGTGCTGGAGATTAATCCTAGGACCTTACACATGCCAAGACAAGGATTCTATCACTGAGCTGCAAACCTAAAGCCCAACGACTCAGTTTAAAGGAAACTGTGGAGATAAAGTTAAAGGCCCGTCAAGTATTAATATTTTAAACTTAATTTACATAGAATTCTCTATGAGATAGTTATGCTTCTGCTGCTTGCTGGGGACAAGAACTCACTTCTTTTCCAGAGAAGTCTACAGCATGATCAATAGGAATACCAAGGATGAGCCACTCCTGGTCCCTTGGTGGTGTGGAAAACCATCTGCACTTGGGATTCTTTCCTGCTTCCTCTCCCACCTCTCTGCTGTCCCCACTGGCCACTTTCTACTCTACATTTTTTCAAAGCATCTGCCAAGTAGGACACCAGACCTGAAGACTTGCAGCAATTGTGCAAACTATTAAGAGAAAGAAAGCCCTGAATGTGGACTAAAGGAATTGTCTGGTGATTAGATTAGGGAAATGGGCATTTCTCGGACTATGCTGACACCCCACCTAGGCAGAATCTGAAACTCCGCCCCGGACTTGCACAGCACAGAGGATGAGCGTCATCAGACAAGAATGTCTCCTGGGAGAAGGCATGTGCCTTGTCTGATGAACATCTCTCCAGTTGCTGCCTGGAATACATCACATTGCCATTCACTGACTGCTTGATTACCCTAGCTGTACAAGTACAGCACTGGAAGGATCAACGCAACTAGCAAAGGACCCAAACAGGGATCTTGAGGATTACAGGAACGGCTGTGTCAGCGGGTACCTAGACACTAGGAAACCCTCTCTCCACAGGCCAAAACATGAGCTCTACTACACGGCTTCCTGATGGTGAATTTAAAGGTAAGTCATGTGTGATTGCAGTCGCACTATTTGTTTATCTGGTTTTTAAAAATTATTTAATGTTATTCTATGTGAGTGAATGTTTTGGCCGCATGTATGGAAGTGCACCACAGCCATGCCTAGTGCCCAGAAGACCAGAAGAGGGCATCAGGTCCTCAGGAACTGGAGTTAAGGATCAATGTTAGTGGCCATGTGGGTGCTAGGAACCGAATTCCAGTCCTCTGGAAGAGCAGTAAGTGCTCTTAACCACTGAGCCATCTCTCCAGCCACAACCTCTTATCTGTTATCTTGTTCAAATTTTCATCTGAAATATGAGTCATAGCTCAGTTAAACATTTTGTTTCAATGTTGAAAGGAAAATGTAAGTGACATCTATGTCATTCCATATATAACACATCACCAAGGTGGCTTCTGCTGTTGTATCCAGGGCATACACAAGCAAACAGGTGTCCCATAACTGTAATGTAATAATTTCAGGGAACACTTTTTTTTTCTTAAAGTTCATCTACCATGATTCCATTTCAATTATGAAGACATACATTCCCATGTTTCTGGCTTCCGCTTGACTCAGATTTTCTTCTGGTCCTACTATTTTTAGAGTATTGATTTCATGTTTGGCTTTATCAAAAAACACTTTGATGTCCTTTTCATGATAAACTTCCTGTAACACATTTTAAATATCAAAAATTAGAGAGAAAAACCAGACAATAAGATGCTGAAGTATTGACCATATTTCAAATTGAAGCATGAATTCCACAGTTCACACATTCAGTAACAGAAAATGTTGTTATTTAACCATCACTTGAAAAATCACACAAAACAGACATATAGCAACATTCTAAAAGAGAAGCTGCTTCAGAATTACTTGAGCATCTACTCTTAGATAAATTCTGTAATAAAATCTTAAATCAAGAGGGTTAAAAAATGTTCCTTAATGTAGGAGGAAAAGAGCTTGTCACCCAATAATTTTCAACATTGGATGTAAAAATACAGAAAAAAAGATCTATTAAGTTTAATAGATATTAATCTGTTATGAATACAAACAGTCGCATTGTACAAAATAAGATATTACAATATTCTTTGATGCCAAATAGTACAATTAATGGCCACACAAAAAATTTATGGTGTGAGGCTATATACCTTCAATCCTAGCACTCTGGATGCAGAGGCAGGCAGATCTCTTTGAGACTGAGGGCAGCCTTGTTTACACAGAGACTCCAACTGGGGCTACAGAGATTCTATCACAAAAACAAAAAAAATCAAAAAGGAGAAAGTAACAAAATCATGTTGACAGGAAAATTGGGGGAAACCATCGACACAAAACTATTAATTTAGTATGATTCAGCTGTGCTAAAAGTTTAGGACATATTATCTATCACTAGAGTATTCTGAAGTTTCCTATGTGTCAAATCCCACTGAACTTTCTGAGAGGTTGGCATTCTTCACAGCTAAAAGTCAGTGTTGCACCGAGACAATCTTTGAAAAAGGCCATAAAAACTTAAAGGCTATTTGTGAGGAAAGAAAGAAAGAAGTGGAAAAGGCTCAATAAAATGACTAGGCTTCAGATGTCTGTGGGAAGTGTCTGGGAGGCTCTGAATGTCCTTCCTGGAGAGCAGACCACTGTGAGGGGCAGGACACTGCTCTCTCTGGGGGCAGCTTCCCTTCTGATGAGATGGGATTACCCCCTTCAAAAAAAAAATCAATGGCCAGTCTATAAAAGAAAGCACCCCCAAATCAACCAACACAAAGGAGCACAGGCTCCCCAGTACATCCATCATTACAAACTGAGGTGAGCTACCTGAAAATGACTAAGATCCAGCATTTTTATCTACAAAAACTGTCAAAGCCATGTGTCTTAGCCTAATATTAGGGTGTGACTAGTGAGTCTTTAAAATATTTAGGTCTTCACCCAGTAGGGCAGTAAAAACCCTCCATTGGATTTTTAGGCACAAGCAGCATCAGCCCAAAATAGTTTTCACATGAAATATTTGCGTCCCCTGTACTTACTTTATTATGAATAAAGAGTCTAAGTGCTTCTTTTGGATAATCCAGTGTCAACAATGTGTCCAAGAATCGAGGTAAGAAAGGGGTTGGTTGTTCAATAAAAACACCTATTGTTACATTTGGATGGACCTATGTTTTATAGCAAATATAAAAACAAGTTATGATCAATGTAGTTTTATTTGAAATTCTAGTCAAATATTAATTCTTATCACAGAAAATATCTACTAGACATTCACTTCAACATAATCACTAAACTTGAATTACCCAATGGCAGTTCTCTAACACATAAATCAAATTTTGTACAGCCCATTTCACTGAATCACATCTTATCAAAAGTTAGATTTATAATTTAAATATTTTATTTATTACTTTTTTATTTTGTGTGTCTGAGTGTTTTGCTTGCATGTGTCATACAACCCCCAAGGAGATCAGAAGAGGATGCTGTTAAGAGTACTTGTCAGCCACCATGTGGCCACCATGTGGGTGCTTGGATCTGGACCCAGGTGCTCTGCAAGACCAGCCACTGTTCTAAAGCAATGACCCAGTCCTCCCGGCCCTCTAATTTAAGGAGGAAACTTGCTATCACATTATCCTGTGGGGTGGGGGATAGTCTACTCACTATCACATTATCCTGCAGGGTGGGGGATAGTCTACTCGCTATCACATTATCCTGCAGGGTGGGAGATAGTCTACTCCAGTAACTCGTGCTCCCCTCACACAGCTTTCAGAGAAATGTCTTCAGAGCTAAAAGCAATTTGAAAATACTATAGAGAGCATCAGAGTTCCGGGCCAGGGACGCTGCTTACAGGGAAAGCATCTGTCAAGGCCCTAAGGGTGGAGGGATGGGAGAGGGGAGAGGAAGACCGGCAGGAAGAAAGGGAGGGAGGGAGGGAGGGGACAACTGTCTTCTCTAATCTCATTTTATTGATTTTTTAATATTTTTCTTCATTATCTTATTTAAGGAAAACTACTTTCATTCATTAATGGAGGGGACAACTGTCTTCTCTAATCTCATTTTATTGATTTTTTAATATTTTTCTTCATTATCTTATTTAAGGAAAACTACTTTCATTCATTAATATATTTTTTTAATTAATGCAGCTTTTTAAAATTTTTCTTAAATCCACCTTAGATATGTTTTAGGTGCAATTTTATTCTTTTATTCTTTATATTAAAATATCTGAAATATGCATTATACACAGCAGTCTTTGTGACCAACAAGTACATTTTAATAAGCTACAAGCTTATTAAATCTTTATTTATATGCAAAAAGACTGAACTAGAAGTTTCAAAACACTTTTTTTTAATCCTTGAACCAGAAAGCTTATATTAAAATGGGAAAAAAACACCAAACAGAAAGAATTAATTCCCCACTCAGAGGACAACATTGCTTTCTGCAAAAATCATCAAGACAAACGTTTAAACATTTCCACAGTGAGCTTCATTCAAAAATACTCGGGCTCTCTTTCCAGATAGGAAACATTTAGTTTGTTGTTTGAAAGTCTAGCCAAAAAAACCTTACTTTCAAGTAAAAATAGGGCTCTGTTCAGAAGCTCCAGGTGTAGACAATTTGCTCTTTATCCTTCAGACAGTGCTGAGAAGTTTCAGTTTAGGTGTCTGTGTGTACTCTGCTGCGGCACCTTGCCTCCCAAACCATTCAGTGGTCACACTCCGTCCCCTGGGACTGCTATTTTGACCAGTGTGGCTTTGACTCCCCCAGTATGCATTAGGTGCTCAAAGAAGACCTGGGGTGAATGAGCTCAATTTTCTGATGCTTGTGCTTTCAAAACAGCTCCAACGCACAAAACTATCAATTTTCTGAATCACTGTACTTTACATTATAAATCCATCATCTAATATACAATAGGAACTGTAAAATAATTTGGTTTTTTTTTTTAGTCTGAGTCACTGCATCTTTAAGTTCATACAAGTCCATTCTACTTACATCTACTGCAGATAAATCAATTGTGTCAAATTCACAAAGGGTACAGCCATTTTCCTGTGTCCATGTATTAGGAACGTAGTTTCCAAAGTAATTCAAGAGAATCTAGAACATGAAGCAACACAGTGAGCAGAAACAGCTCTCACCCATCACAGTGCTTCAAAGATGTTGTCTGTAACGGAGACAGACCCCAAATCCCACTGTCTAGCACCAACACATGTACACTCAACAAAGCTTTCTGTAGACTAGGGATCGGATCGTTAAGTCCTGTGAACTATGTATAGATATGTCAAAGTTATACAGTATGCACAGCATATGACCTGCGAGAATGAACATTTTAAATGTATGTCAAACAAACCCACTGTAAACGAGCAAATGAGACATTTTAGTAAAACCACAATGAGTCATCTGAACAGTCACTCAGTAATGAGGTAAAGGAGCATAAAGGCCCAGCACAGACACCTGCAGTAAACGGGGCAGCAGTGAGGTGCTCTGACACCAACCTGTCACACAAAACAAGGAGACTTCATCACCAAGGACATTAAGTCCTTCCGGGAAAGGCATCTGTCAGCCAGCCTTCAGTGTACTGCTCTGGACATCAACTCAGGCAAATAAACAGACACTCCAGAAACCGAGAAGCTGTGACGCAGGGTGCTGACCACTGCCCGGGCACCTCCTGTCTAACACTCTTAAGGATCCCCTGGCATTCATTTCTCCAATGTAAAAACTGCAATTCATATGTTAAGAGGGCAGTCAGTGAGGTGGGGACTATGATAGACCCCTAAAAATATCCTGAAAAACCTCTTCAGATAGAACATATCAGTGGAAATTCTCTTGATGTCACACTTTGTAACCGGGAAACGGCAATTCAGCACTATCACTGAAAGAAAGCACCTCACGACCTCCTTATGCTTATATAAGAAGTTTGTCATGGTGAAAATTAGATTAAAAATCTAATATGTTGGGCATGGTGGCCCATGACATTAATTCCAGAATTCAGGAGGCAAGGCGTGGGGTGTGTGGATACCGATATTTGTGAGACTGAGGACAGCCTGGGATAGTCTACATGTTGAGTTCCAGGCTAGCTGGGGTTGCGTAGTGAGAACCTGTCTCAAAAAAATCAACCAAGTAAATAAAAATCAAATGTTAAGAGTTTAAACTAGATTCTTCTAGTTTTCTAAAGCCCCAAAAAGACCAGAGATAAAGTATTTAGCCAGTGCCATGTTACCAGATTCCTCCCAAGCTTTTGGGATTCTGTCTAAATACTTCTAGTGTATTGAAACTTTCCATCAAAGCTGCTGACCTCAGCAGAATATAGATTGGAATAGGAAATCAGTCCTGCAACAGAGATGCCCTAGATGTCAGGACAGTCCTGAACGTCATTTCCAGAGTCAATGGGGGCATGTGAACAACGTGTGTAACAAAAGCAGAAATACAAACATTAATCACTCCTGTTCAACAAAGTGGTACAGTATGGAAGAAGGACATTAATGCTTGTGTGAAAAGCTCCTTAGTGTTACTTTTAAAAGACACGAAAAACACAGGTATGAAATGCTTAGAATTTATTAAAGCATTTTATTAAAACAATTATTAAGGGGAATAAAAGTCCCTGAAATTCCCAGCTTACATTTAAAATCCTTATCACATATAAAGACTGATGCTTCCCCCGCACTCAGAAAGAACATAAAAAATTAATGTACTTCATGTATGGTTTTCAGAGGGTGGAGTGGAAAAGGGTCTAACTTTTCATTTTCAGGATTAAAATCGATTTTGTAACTTTCCACTTTTTACTCTTTGTTTTTTGAGTCATTAAGACTTTGAGAAACTTATTCCTTGTGATGGGAAATGTCCTGGGGTTTGTCTCCCAATGGCAGAGGTTGTTCGCCCTCCACCACCACCACCCTGTGGCATCTGTTTTCTTCATTAACGCTCTAGGAGGTGTAGACAGATGCTTATGATGTTAGGCTGCTCTGTGCCTCCTGGCTCCCAGGTGCTAGAATTTTCCTGAGTCCTCTTTCACAATACCAAATACTTCCAAATCTGACATCACTTTCACTGGCAAAGAAACTTTCCCAACCAAGTTCTCTTCTCTCTTACTCAATCTCTCTTCTCTGTCTCATTTTGCTCCACCTAGTTATTATTCTAGGTCTTGGTGTTCAAGCACTATTATGTTCAGGCATAAAATTAAGGTCATTGTTTTTAATCATAAATCAATTTAGTTGCCAAAATTATTTCCTTTTATATGCAAAACAGGCGATTTGATTATCAATTATCATGTGTAACTTCGCTGAACAATTAAGGAAACTTTGTTTGCTCTCCAGGCAAGTGGCTGTTAAAGTGTTTATAAATAAAGCACTAAGATGAACTCTCTGCCTATAGATAGAATAAAACACCATCATTCTGCTAAGGATGAAATTCTCAGGTTGATGAATTCTAAACCAGATGCTACACCTTGTAAAAAGATGGCAATAAACTGTTCACACCAAAGTTTTTCAAATAATATTTTAAAGAGATGATAACCTTTTTTTATTGCCCCATAGTCCATCTCTGAGGAAAAAAAAGGTTGCGGTTACTCACTTTGGTGGGACCGTTTCCATTAATTGCTACTGGTAGTGTTTCATAAAATGTATTCTTGACTCTGGTTTTTCCATTTTCAAACTTTAAAACAACTTCATCTGGGTGAAAGAGAAAACAAGTTTTAGTGACTTCAAACATATGTGGGTCTACGGATTTTCCAGATGTATCATCACATTTTACAACGCACAGAAACCTTCCCTCTCTAAGTCAGCATGCAACAAACAGCACAGACAGACACAGGGACTGATCGTAATCAAATGCTTGGGCACTAAGCCGGGTGGTCACGCAGGACAGAAGCAGCTTTGCAATGGTGACCTGTGCTCTTGGTGACTCTGGTACCCACCAACTCCCTGACTCCCTTTAGCCAAATCCAGCCCAGCCTTATAAAGACAGCAATGGGCAGGTTGGAAGGCACAGGACCCGTACAAGCAAGGTTTCACAACTGCCTGTCTGAGAGCAAAGCCAGGCCTCTCATGACAGTCCAGAAAGGCACAGGACACAGGCAATGTCATGTTTCTGTTTCAGGTTCTCGTCTTCACACATCTGAACACTCCAAACTATAAGTACTCCATCCCATCAAGACTGTTCTTTGTGGACTACACTGATGAACTGTACTGAACTATAGCATGTTCTTAATTTTTAAAGATAATACATTCATGGATTGAGGTAATTTAATTGAGGAGGGTTCTGACTAGATATAGTAATATACGTCACTGCCACTCGTGTTTCTCTAGGGAAACAACACATGCAAGGGTACTCACTGGTGAGTGCATGTACACACTCACTCTTCCACAGTCCACACCAGTGGATACGACCAGTGACTGTTTAGGTGAAAAGGACTCCCTGATACTCCCAGGTAACTCACCACCCAAAGAGGTAACACTGCTGGGTGTCATAACGACATGCAACCAACTCCTAACTGCCTGTCCAATGTAAGTGACCCAAGGCCATAACTTAACTTCTTCACTCGGGAAAGACTTGGACTAGAGCATATGGAAGCACATCGAGTTAAATTCAGTGTTTCATGGTTTATAACATTTTAAAGGTTGCAGCCAGAGTCACAGGCCCAAAATGAATACAGCAGGAGAGACAAAGCTGAAAACAGGATTCTACACAGGAGCGAGCACGGGGCACTCGGAACTGGTACCTATAGCTCCATTCAATGCCTGGAAAATTTTGCATTTGTGGTCCAATGTGATGTTAAAGGCTTCCTAAAAAAATAAGGAAACAGGTAACATTGAAAATGGCGACAAACAAAGCAACATAGGCATATTAATATATTGTTCTTTGGGAAATTTTACAGCTTAAAATACTGTTCAGTGTTTAATAAAAATATTGCATGTCCAAGATAGACACTACTACAGATACAAATCACTGTGGAACACTTGTACCTGAGGACAGCGCACACACACGCACACACACACACACGTGCACACACACGCACACACACGCGCGCACACACACACACACACACACACACCAAACTGCTATCCCTAGAGGCAGCATACTCTTGCAGACCTTGTTTCCCTTGTGACAGCACACACATACTCGCTCAGACTTTGTGTCCCTGGTGACAACACACACACACAGACCTTGTTTTCCTGATGAAAGCATGCACAAGCACACAAATCAATAAACAGTGCAGTTGCATCTGTAGCACACAAAAAATACATGAAACGTTATATTTTTTTTAAATATGATTTTTCTCCAGTTAAGGTTTATTTTTCTCCAAATTCATATTTATATCAATCTCTGGAACTTTCCCTCCAAAGCCTGTGGTAGACTCAAGTATAATAAAACTCAGGTTTTCAGTATGGCTCGTGTATTTGGAAAGGGATAAAATGCCCTTCGTGTGTTATGCATAGCCATATGATGACACTCTTGTCATAGATAAGAGAAAGTATTTTGTGATCCTTCCAGAAAGACCTAAAGAGGGCTGAAAACACTTCACTAGCCCATTATTTTCACTATTCTGCCCTTTAGCTAGAAATGTAAATGTGAATGTAATGGCTGGAGCGCAGGCCGTCACTCTGTCTGAGAAAGACAAGCGAAAATGCCAGCTCCAGGCTAAGTGTGGAGCAGTAAAGAGAGCATTCACTTGGGATCAGAACAGCATTACTGTCGTGCTGAGCCATCTCTTGAGCCCAATAATACTTTTTCAGTCCCTTGAATAATCTATAATGAAAAAGAATAGTGACATAATATTTTCCAATGATTTATATTATTGTCTTTAAAAAAGCTCTTTCCTTATCATTCTTCTCTAAATCCAAATGTCCCTGTGCTCTCACCTTTTTTCTAATGTCAGAGAGAAAACTAGATACATATATAAAACCAGCACTCTGAGTAAGAATGATCCACAATTTACCAGAATTGACTGGTGTTGCCTCTGATTTCCAGGCTCAGAAGTTGCTGAATGAACTCACTATGGTACGGAGGATGCCAGGGCAGCGGTCTGGGGACTGTAACACTGCGTGCAGGCCGGGGCCGTCACTTCATGTGCTACTAAGTGATTTTGGCTGTCAAAAATAACAAGGCCTTACATCTGCTTTTTCCCCTGACCACCCAAGTTTGACAAGGGTTCTGACTCAGCCACCAGAGGCTCAGAGATACATTTACATAGTGCTGATGCCCACGCCAGGGAGAGGGACAATGTCACCAGCTCTCCAGTCTATTTCATTTGCACGTGACAGTGATGAAATCATTTTTCAGTTCTGCTTTCAACTGCAACATCGCCCAAATCCTTTGTTTCTGATCACCCCACAGTACAAAATATAAAGATCAAAGCAAACCCAAACAGTGAAACAAAGCAACCACAGGCCATTCCTACCCTCTTGGCTGGGTCAATATAGATTTTAGTGTAAAAGAGCTGGTCATCATCGTTGTCCTGCAGATTCCACTGCTGGACTATGCGGTTGATGTAGGGAGCGTAGCCAATAAACCCTGCAACACAAAGAAATGTGGGCCACGTTAGTACCACTGAGCAGCTGACCAAGTCCACGGGCTTGAGTTCACAGCTTCCCATGAAAGCAATACAGTTATCAAGTGCCCTTTGTGTGTGTGTGCGTGTGCTCATGCATCATATATACGCAAAATGGTAGTGTTAACACCAATTACAAGTACAAAGTCACCAAAGTTGCTTTTAAACAGTTCCTAAAGCTGACTTTTCCAAGGGTACTAAGAAAAGCCTTACTAAGAAAGGAGTAAGCTAAGACGGAATTTTCACTCCAACCCTCTGAAATGGCCCTCTTGGAACCACTGCAAAGGAGTCACTGTTCCCAAAAGCGAGAAATCTCTCCTGCACTGCCAGAGATGCTAATACACACAAAGGAATGTGGGTTGTCACCAACTACCAAAATCCTCAAGCAATTTTATATCTTGGGCATTAGGGATATTTTTTCCATTATTTGAACCAGTCTGATTGTGCCTGCTAAACCATTTTCTGGCAAGGTTTTGTATGTCATTGTCTGGAAAAAAGGAAGTTCAAAATTGGAGTGTTCCCCTTGGCCTTCCATCCTAAGGCATGAATCTGCCAATGGTGCAGGTCTGTAAAAGACAAAGACAACAGGATCATTTTACCTGTCTCTCCCCGAGTTTCAGAGAAGCAGCCAGCTGCTCGGCTTCATTGACAGACAATACTCACCACACACAGGCACTAAGGAACTACTGTGAAATGAAACCTAATGTTTTACCGTGGACATGAATACTTCATTGTAGGAGTAAAAGAATGACAAGAAGGACTGAGTGGTGGTGTGGTTTCCCAGGGAAAACAACAAAACCAGCTTCTGTCTCTCAATCTTGACTCTTCCTGCCAAGTCAAAAAGTCCTTAAACATAGACAAACAACTGTTTTCAAGATCTATTCATTTTTATTTTATGTGTATGTGTGTGCCTGCTTGTGGCTCTGTGCAGCACATGTGTGCAGGTGCCCATGGAGGCCAGAAGGGGGCACCAGATCCCCTTAGAGCTGGAGTTACAGCTGTGAGCCACCCAATATGGGTGCTGGGAACTTACTCTGCAAGTAAGCCTTCTTAATGACTGACCCATTTATCAAGGCTTACAATACTTTGAATTGTAAACTATGAATATCTATGATGAAAAAATTAGAGTGATTTCCCGATGTTCTATTACTGTCCACTAAAAACACTACCCTTCTTCAAAATGCAAATATCCATAAGTACATGAAACTATATCCATAAACATTCATAGTATACAATTTATATTTTTATTAAAGTATTTTTAAAACTAATGTTTTTATTAAGTCACAACTCACATCCTTTAAATATCTCTGCGCCTTCCTTCCTTGAAATGACACGCACTTTGACTGGATGGACTTTCGTGTTTCCTGCCTTCCTGACAACAACCCTGACTGTGGGTGTAAGCTTGGTACTTTGATATCCTAGTACTCTCTCTGACAACTCTACTTGCTTGCTAATAATATCTGTCCTCTCCACAGCACTGTGAGCCTCTCTGAAATTCAGCCACCTCAGGAGCTCTATCACCGCCCATATGAACTTCTACAACAGGATTTCGTGTGCATGCCATTTTCAGAGAAAAAATACTAAATGCAAAACAAAACCTAATCCTAAATTCCACAGCTATATATTTCTTTTAAAATTCCTTTTTGAAATCCACCTAGGATGTGGATATTCTGTATGTTGTGACTGAGGGTTCGATGGCACCAGACCAGGGGACGGAGTGATGGCTGAAGCAGGATGACAAGTGACAACCAGCTTGGGGGCAGGTTGGGGGCAGTGAGGGCGTCAGAGGTAGTACAGCAAATCCTAGAACTGAGTACAGAAGTGACACCTTGATGAGGCAAGAATGTGGGGAAGAAATGGGAGATGTCTCAAAGGCACAGGCAGTCTCAATAGAGATGGAGAAAGAAAGGAGCTGCCCAGTGCAAGCTGGAGCCTGGCTCTCTAGAAGCCAGCCACGAGCACAGACTGACAAAGCTCTAAGGCCTAACTACGGGATGCATTGCTAAAATGAAGTGTAGCTGGAAACGATGAACTTGGGATACCACACCGAAATTAAACTGCTTGCTAAATGTTTTATCAGCATAAAGCTGACAGGTAAAGCCTAGAACCCAGACACGCTGCTCCCTCAAAAAGCATTTACTGACCTGTCTGAAAAGTATCTGCTGCACCCACCCAGACCACTTCACGTGACTGTAACTAATTTCTCTACCACGCTCTAATATAAATTATATTGGCAAACTGTCATGTGTTATTTAAGCTTGCTCACAAAACTCGCCCTGAGCCAGGCGAGATCTCTGCCTTTGAAATGGAAAGACGGAAAATCTTCAAGTAGCTAAGAGTATTAGAAATACAATTTCCTTGAAGAGCAATATCCAAAACAGGATACTACTGTGTATTATAGAATATAGAATATAGAATGCCTGGGGTAGGTTGAGGAAGCCGGAAGCTCACAGATCAAGAGACTCTCACATTCAATTTGATGATATCCTTGCTTGCTCTCTCAATCAGGTTATGCTAACATTTGTTGTACTATCATTTGAAAGTATGTTGCTCTCTATTCGTAATGCCTGTTTTGATAGTGTTCTGCTATCTGTTGTAAGTCCTGATTTGAGGGTGTTCTGCTATCTATTGTAATGCCTGATTTGAGGGTGTTCTGTTATCGATTGTAATGCGTGATTTGAGGGTGTTCTGCTATCTATTATAATGCCTAATTTAATGGTGCTCTGTTATCTGCTGCTTGTACCTGCTACTTGCCCTTTTACATTGTCTTCTGAATGCTAAATAAACTTGCTCATTTTAGACCTAATGTATAGTTATCATCACTGCTGACTCAGAACACATAGAACACATCCTACCTATCTTGTTAGGCCTTCTGTCTAAGGGAAGCACATTTTACATTCCTAATAGTCCACAGTCAAATTTTACTTTATCTCTAATGGACAGTGTGTGATTGCTATTTAATCTATTGTGGTTCACATATATAATACAACTAGTACTCTTTAGCACTATTCAGATAATTACTATTTAAAATTTTCGACACAAATAAATTTTTTTTTAATTTAAAGTGCCAGAGAGATGGTTCAGTACCTCTTGCACAGTTCCCAGCACCCACATAGTGGCTAACAACCATCCATCATTCCAGTTCCAAGGATTCTGACTCCCTCTTCTGGCATCTGTGGCTACTGCATGCACATGGTACACATACACACATGCAGGCAAAGCACACATATAAACTAAAAATGAATAAATAAAAAAACTTTAAAAGTATTTGGTCATAAAATAAATCATTAAGTTCAATACATTTGAAGAATTGATCACATTAATGAATGACCGTTTTAAATTATGTGATTCGAGATTGAAAATGAACTTTTGAAGATAACTCTGAAGTTTTATGTCCTATATCCAAAACTCAATGAACTGTATCAGAAGACTTGGCTCCTTATTTGTTACATCTGCCCAGTCCAGACACATGGATAAACTCAGAACACGCTCTGTCAGCTCTCAACTTCTCACCTGGAGTTAGTTATGTACTTCCTATATCAGCTGTTTCCTCAATGTTTTTACCATCTTCTGGCATTCTGGCAGCGTCTTACCTACCTCCTGAATTCAGGTAGCGCTTCCCAATATGAACAACCGGGTATTTTTCTGCCAGCCTCTTATCTGGCCACAGAATGCCATCTGCTGCAAAAACAACTTTGTGGTTTGACTTTTGAAACTTCTTTAGAACTTCTTCTGGGCCACCAGCAAATACAACATCAAAACTGTTTAATAAATAAACAAGTTTTAAAATGCTTATCACAGAATTAAGACACATAAACCAAGGAAAAGTCCCTAATAAATCAGAATTTAGAATCCAACACAGCATTAAAACCATTCATTTAAAGAACACATTAAACAACCTCCTCCCAATTTAAACTTTGTGAACTATATTCAGTTTTAGTTTTACTGGATATTAGCAGTAAAATACAAGATACTTTTCCTCATGATAGACGGTATTTTTTAGATAATGACTCACCTACAAAATAAAAATTCTGAATCAGTGTGAATACGTTACAATTAAGTTACTTTGTCATAAATTAATGACACTGACATAATCATTTACAAAGGTTTCTACCTCAACACTCTAGTATTTCAATTACATTTGTACTAGTTCCTTATTTCTGAAAACCTGATTATCTTTGATAAATATTTTCACATATATATATATATATATGGGTGAAAATATATTGGTGAACATATATATATATATATATACACTTAATGATTTATTATGTAATATACCATTTTAAATAAGTTGGAAAAGTTCATCACCCAAACTGGTGATCCTCTTGCCTCCACCTCCTGAGTGCTGACATTAGGGGCCGAGTTCCCCTGAACCCACTAAGAAGCTAAGGTTGGTGAACGCTTTCCCATTTCATTTTAGCAGAGGTGTCAGTTCTGTGTTTAAGTTCCTCAGAAAAGAATTCTTTGAACCTATTTAAAACTTCTCAAAAGGCAAGGCATTTTTTTACTTAAAATTGCTTGAACCACAAAAATTCAAATAGTCTTTTTTTTCCAGAAAAGTAATGCCAAAAGGTCATAAAATAATTCTCAAAGGAACTCAGTCCATTTAAAAATGAATAAAATGAAATTTTGCATAGTTTACTATGGTAAATATTCCAGAGTCCTGCAAAATCCCTAAGATTCCACCAGATGTGTCAGAGTTCTATCTCCAACAGGTCATTCAGAATTTTATGAGGATTTTCCCTTCTGTGTTGTTTCTGTGGGTACATTCAACTGCAGTCACCAAGACTGCATGGGACTGTCATCAACCTGGCCTCCTCTTCTTCAGGACAAATCCCATCAAAAGCTGCCAGATCTGGATTCCATCTACATCTGCTTTATCCATCATTCATCTCCTCTCACTAGATGACAGTGCCCTAGACTGAGTCACAAACCTACAGGCCATATATCCCCTTCCCCACGACTATCCCCTGGTTTGGATGCTCTGAAACTCCCCTGAAAACATCAGCCCAAGAATCAATCCGTGGTTTCTAGCTCTGGCCTAAGTCAGGAATTGGCAAATATTTACACTGGCCTCTAACAGAAGACACTGTGGACTTTGAAGGCCAAATGCTCTCTGTCAAGTGACTCAGTTCTCCAAGGCTGGTACAAAAGCAGCCACAGACAAAAGGTAAGCAAATGTCATGGCTCAGACCCAAAACAACGAATGCTTGGCCATGAATGGGCCAGTGGATGGACCCATGTATGAATCTGAGGTCTACAGAATAAAGTCTAAATGCACCGGGATTGTGTCAACAGCCTTCATGAGCTAATCTGTTCTGAAGTCAAACTGAATTCTATCACACGATTATGTGTGTCCTCAGAGTGAGCCTCTGCTTAGCAGAATTTTCCAGGTGGAGTCAAGCCATCCTCCTTCAAGGCCCATTTCCAATGTGACCTCTTCTGGACACCAAAACTGCAAAAAAAAAAAATCACTTCCTTCCTCTTGACTCGCATGGATTTTCCCTCCTTGTCTACTCAGTTTTATTTCTTGCACCTCGCACTAAAACCCCCGCCTTATGCTGGACTGCGTTTTCCCTCCCTACACTGGACTCTTTATTAGCTGTGGGCTTTGAAGCTACTCATGTTCGATGAACAAATGAGTGAATCAACGGATGACTTAGACTGTATCTCAACAGGCGCTACTGGGTAATCAGAAACAAAGAGGAAAGGTTTCCTCTAGCCTTGTTCTTCCTCCCAAATGCGATTCTTTGCTCCTCACCATGTGCACACTAAGGAGTCGTTAGAATCATTTGAACTATTAGCAGTCAGTGCGGTGAGCTGGAGTGAAATCTAATGAAGTGGAAACATAGAAGCAGTAAGTACCACACCTGACAGTTCGGCTGCTTCTCCTATCTCCCCTCAAATGTACGTCTGCATTTCCAGAGATGGTTAACTCCACAATGCAATACAGAACCTTCAATGCATGTGTGCAAGTGTGTAGCATTCACACACACACATATCACATACACACATACTTGCACAGACATCCGTGTGCACACATACCTGCACACAGACGCACATGCACACACTTGCAGGTACACATGCGCCCACTCACAGGTATACACACTTGCACATATACCTATATACACACACTCAAATATACACATGTATATGCACACTCACTTGTATGCACACACACATATACCTATATACATACACATGCATGCACACACGTGTATGTATACACACACGCACACACTAGCATATACACACATGCATATACTTGCACATATATGTGCATGCACACACTGGCACATATACATGTGTGCACACACACATGTATACACACACATGCACAGACATAAATGCATAGACACAAACACACTTTAACAAGTTCAAAATGTCCACATAGGTGAATGTGCAGAGTAAAGAAAGGAAAATGATTATAAAAATTTAGGACTTTTCAAAGGAGGGAGAGAGGGAGCCGGTTAAAGGAGGCTCCATCTTAAAAGCCAAAGGTTACTTGGTGACTCTCCTCCAAATAGCAAGTAATTTCATTTGCGAGATGTGCAGTCATTACTGAGGCTGAGCAGAAGTGGTCAGTGAAGCTCTACCAGCTGGAGCTCGCTTGCTCCAGACCCTTTCCGGAGGAGCCCACTCAGGAGCCACCTTTTGCACAGCGGCAGCCAGAGAGACACCTGGGCAAAGCCCAGAGCTGCAGTGAGCTGCCTGCCCATCGGGTCATGATCACCTCAATCCTGGTTGGTCCCTTGATTTGTAAAATGATAAGGGAAACTCAATCGAAATTGCTGTCCAGTTTTAATGTGAGTTTATCTCTGAACGTAAGAACCTTCAACTCTGTTAAATGTTTAGTACAAAGTAAGTATTCATTCAATAAAGAAATAAGAAATCTTTCAAAACGCTTATATGTGAAACTGTTAGGAGAAAAAAATGTATTCAGAAGCAGGATTCAGATCCCAGTTAGCCGACCCTTATTCTGCATGTAACAGATATTTAATGCATGTTTATGAAAGAAGAGCAAAATTGAAGCAGACAATTTTGTTTAGGAATACACACACATGTGCACACACACACATGCACACACACACACTCACACAAAACTGCAGTAATCACACATGAGCACGTCTGGTGAGGACCACCTGCTGATGCCCTCCTGGATGCACTGGATGAGAAGGCCGTCACTGTTGACCAGTGGCTTCTCCCTCACCACTGCATGCGCACTACTACACTCACTAGAACCAGCAAGCATTAACAAGGGTGTCTGAACAACGTGAAAAGTAAAAAGTCACCCACTTCTGACTTAATTTATAAGCACATTTACACTGCTCCAGACGAACCTCAAGACAGTGCAGCATGTTTAAAGAGATAGCTAATAATTTCATTCTCTCCTTGAAAAAAGAATGAATGAAACAGGACAGAAACAAGGACCCATGATGTGTTTTGGCTTTGTTCCTACGAATGCAATGAAGTGTTGTCCATCCCTAATAACAAGGTTCTTTGTGTCTGCACACTTAGGCTGTCACTACTGCCAGAGAAGAGGCGTCACCAAATGAGCCTGCTTTGCTAGCTAAAATTACAGACATTATATCTGAAAAGCTTTGCTTTCAGAAACATTTTCTCTGTCCTTTGTATAAACTCTGTAAGACAATTTAAAAGGCACGTGTACTGGGTATGTAACTTGAATTAGAAGTATAAATGTTTAGTTAATAAAATATACCTAAGATAAGATCTAGTCATCTTCAGGATGATAATATAAATTATACTTCTTTAATAATAACAAATCAGAAAATGATACATTTAAAATCATCAGCAAAGTGATACAGTAAAAACATATTTTTAACAAATTTTCTTTGTGTGTGTTTGCATATGTGGAAGCCAGACTTCAACCTCTGGTGCTGTCTACCTTGTTTTTTGAGGCAGGGTCTCTCACCAGCCTGGAACTTGTCAAGCGGGCTAGGCTGGCTGGGCAGGGAGCAACAGGGATCTGCCTGGTTCTGCCTCCTCTGCTCCTGGAGTACAGACATGGGCTACCACACCTGGCCTTTTTAAACCTTCTTAAATGCATTCCCAAGATGGAACTGGTCTTTATGCATACATGGCAAGCACTTTTAAACAAAGTATGTGAACATTCAGCAACTGTTTAGTTTTGTCTATTGTACCCCCAACTCTGTGTGTGTATGTGTGTGTGTGTGTGTGTGTGTGTGTGTGTGTGTGTGTGTGTAAGATGGGCATTTTTCCACCTTTAGGTTTGTTTGGGGTTCTTTAGCCTTGAGTGCAGAATTACTATGGTAACAATGTCAGTTCCTTGAAGGTGGGGGCTGTTTCTATCTGTTTTTACAGTGCTAAGTTCAGCGCCTGGATCATGTAACATGTTCAACACAAGCGTGTTCAATCAAAATGAAAAACTCGGTCACTGATCTCACATTTGCAGTACAGAAGTGAGAACACAAAACACACACTGCTGAACAGAACAACAGCGTCTGATTCAGTTTCTAGCAAAACTCAACTCTTTAGTCGTGTCACTGCTTGAGATTCAAAACTTCAAGTGTTTTCTAACTGTCAGAATTCATTTTGATTCTCTAAATTAAAAAAATTCTCAAAAACTAGTTTCAAAGTATTATACTCTTGCAAAGTCAGCTTCTCCTTGAAATGTAATGCACTGCTGCCCAATATTTGATTCCCTGCAAACATATAAATGATGCCCAGCTGCCAGCTTCAGTAATGACATACTACATACAATCACAGTGATAAGGGCACTGGGGAACCACAATGAGTACACAGCTCTCCAATTATAGCCACTGTCTACATACTAGGGACAAACCTTGCAGAACAGCCACCTAGAAAACAATGAAATGGGCTGGTGAGGAAGCTCAGAGCAGAGCACTCATCTGACATGCTGGATGTCCTGCGTTCCACCCAGCACACAAACAAATAAACAAGCAACAACAAAAAGCTGAAGCAATGACTTTACTTTCTACTCACTTTAACCATACATATCTATTCATATGTTTATCAGCTTCTGTAGAGTACCTTCTGATATCATTCTAATTTCCTTTAGTTTGGTCTTCCTTGAATGCTAACTTTAGTTTAGCTCAAAACCATGATCATATTTAAGGAAAAACATTAAGGAAAGACAAGGTAGCTTTTTGTGTATAGATAGATGATAGACAGATACATAGATGTAGATGGACAGATGATAGATAGATAGATAGATAGATAGATAGATGATAGATAGGTACATGCTTTCAAAAAGAAATATTCTCTTTATAGAAGTCAAATAATCATCAGTAAACATATCTTGAAATATTTCATATCCTGGACTCTTCCAAACAGGAACACACCTGTGCGCGGTTAACTGAGCTACACCCCTGCAATCTGTTTGCACTTCTGCCCTCTTCCAAATGCAAGTAACTGTGTCAGCTTTAGTTCTGATCAGTTTTCTTCTAAATCATTTTCTCACGTCTAAAAGAAAAGACTATAAGGAAAGGTAACACTTTTCTTAAATAACTTTACCTGATAACCCACAATTTGGTCGAATGATTCTACCATATGTTTCCTTTAGGGTCTGGGAAGTCAGGGCTTCACACTCTATATAACCTAGTAGGAGGACGTGAGGATGTTCAATTTGTATCAAGGTTACTTCCAAGGAACAAACCACTTGCTACATTTTTATTTATATTATGTTTTTATAAAAAGAGTAATACCCCCAACTCAAAACCATATTACTATAGAATAATTAAGTTTGATCATCTGTCTTCAGTGTAAGTTAGGTAAAAGACATACATGTCATAATATTACTCTAAAAGTAATTCAAAGTATCTTATCATATAACTCAAAATACCAGGGCACATTATGAAATGAATTCTCTCTGTAAGGGAACCTGTCACCACTGCCGGCTGCTTCCTAAGGCAGAACCTATAGGGGCAATCTCCCACATCAAGGCACCTTCAAAGCGTTTAGCTAAACTTTATGATGCAAGCTGAGCATGGCCCGTGGTGCTCCTATCTTTCACTTTAACTTTTCAATCATGTGCTCCATGACCTTAAGCTAAGTTAAGTCTCCAAATGTGCTATCTACTTTTCCTTTCCAAGCTATGTCTGTAAACTGAGCACAGTCAGGAAAGCACTCTGGCCGGTGCAGGGAAACGCCGGCAGCTGAAGTGCTCAAGGAGGGAGTACGGAAATGATGACCCTGGCTTCTCCACTGTTTCACCACCTGGCCACATCTGTTCTGGCTTTGCAATCTCTGAGATGTGAACAAGCCTGGGGCTGGAGAAATGGTTTGGTGGCTCAGAGCATTGGCTGCTCTTGTAAAACACTAGCGTCAGTTCTCAGCACCCACATGGCTAACAACCATCTGTAACTAGTTCTGGGGGGATCCAACGCCCCCTTCTGGCCTCTTCGGGTACTGCACACAAGTGATGCACTCACTTGCACACATGAAAAACATTCACACACACAAAAATGACAATAAATAAATAAATGAACAAATAAATAAAATTAAAGGTGTGAACCCCTGTGTTTGGAGGCACTGGTCAGTGATAATGTCTGTCCCCTAAATTTTCATTAGCTTTCTTCAAAAGAACTCATTATACTCTGCCTCTAAACTCTCCCAAAGTCACTATACTCACAGAAATCTAGGGGATTAGGTCAGCACCCAGAAGCTATATTAATTGGAAAAAATGAGACACATTCTGAAAAGTCACCTTTATTTTAAAAAATAACTTGTCAAATATTATTTTTCTCTAAATTAGGTATGATAAATCTACCTCTACCAAAAGTATTCTGTAATTTTAAATGTTCCTCCAAAGGTCAGTTCAAACGAGTCTACATTATTTTATGACAGCAACATTATCAAAATGTTTCTAAGTGAATTCATCAGGACCTATGGAAGAGGGCAGAAGGGATCATTATAAGGAAGTAGAAATGCTGTGAAATTGAACAGTAATGACTGCACAGCTCTGTATTTTACACAAAACAATGTGCACTGTATCAATTATATCTTAATAAAGTTATTTTTACAAATGGTTTACTTGAGCCATGCACATCTTTTACACACTAGAGATCTATAATTTATAACATGAATATTACAATTGGATTTTAATTTAAAAATCATATGAGTGCTAGGCGTTTGTTTGCCTTAAAAAATCAGTGTGTTCCCAATCCAGGTCCTTGACAGGGGTAAGCTTTCTAAGGAGATAAGCACTTTTGCGAGAACAGAAGTCAAAACTTTATTTGAAGTAATTCACAAAGAACCTTATTTATTTCTCCTGGGTGCTCCATTACCCATAATTTTTAATCTATATTCATCACAATTCACCAACATTTTTCCAAAAGGATGTTGTCCTAAAAAAACAAGAGGGTTAAAAAGGCTCAGAATGGTGCCAGCAGCTGTCTCCTCTCTCCCCCACGTCACGCTGCTACAGTCCCTCCCTGCCCCAGGCTATCCCGAGCACAGACAAGAACAGAGGGAGGCAGGAGAGAAGACATGGCTTGAGCCTTCTTCTAAAACTGCTTCTTCTACCAAGTTTGATCTTGATCAGCACCCCTGTCAGAGACTGTGGGGGTCTCATAGGGCCGCTCTTCTTCTCAGAAACCACCAGACCCGTGGTATTACAGACTCCCCAGGACAAAATTTTAGGCTGAAAGGAAAAAGGGTCTGGGATGGAATGGTAAGAACAGAGAAAACAGCTTCTCCACTCTGTGACTCAGGATCTAAAACCACCTCATTCACATCCACGACTCTCACTTTCGTCTTCAAATGACTTCTTTCTGCATTTGGAGACTGAAAGATCTAAGATGACTTTCCTAGATCAATGACGAAAATTCAACTTGATTTAAAATGAGTGATTAGCACCAACAATATAAAAATGAAAAAAGAAGATTCAAAGAACAGGATGCGGGAGCAACGTGATACTTTCCAAAAACAGAAGAAACTGAGGAAAGATACTAGATACTTCAAATCAGAAGAGGAAAGCAACACTCCAAACGGTAACTATGAACAGGGGATGGCTCAGTGGTAAAATAGTGGTAAAATGCATGAACATGCATGCCTTTGGGTTTGATGCCCCTCTACCCACTTAAAAGTCAGTAAATTAGAAGAAAGCTATGCACTGAGAATATTCTTTTTCCTTGACAACACAAAGCTTTCTATCTCACTTGCATTTGTAACTTACATGATCTTCCTAGTTAAACAGAATTCACCGGGTTTTCCTCTTCAAGTGAATAGTTAAATATGATCTTACCACCACCTTTAGCTCAATGAAAACTTGAATTTCACAAAAATCTTAGGCTCTGCCATGTTTTCTTACTCATCAAGCTTAATATATTACAGAATTCGGAATCCATTTTTTACAAGAATGGATCTTTGTAAGCTAAATCAATATAAAAATTTCAAATCTTTAAAAGTCATTTAATATAGACTGAAAAGTCCAGAGTATTTATTTCTCTTACCATTCTGTAAACAAGATAACCAGATCTTCATGACTGGCATAGTGCTCCATGGCTTCCTTCATTAATCTCACTTTCTGGCCTCCTCCAATGCTATTAACTCCATCTCCACCTCTCCACTCTTCCCCTTGACCAAGAACCTAAAATGAAATCAAGAATTTATCCCAGAAGAATTCTAATCATACAGTATCAAAATGTCAACACCAATTTGTACAGTATTGCATAGTAACCTACTATGTATATTATGATTAAATCATGGTGCTACAAAGAAAAAAAAACTTCACAGTCAGGTCATATTCCTTCAGTGTTTGTCACAACTGACATTCCAAACTGAACATCTCAAAGGCTGACTCTAATCCATGCCAGGAGACCCAGAAAGCCTTTCATCTGTATTCTCCAGACTTGAACGGAAAGGAAGATGTAGAAACTTTCCAGTTCACTTGTTTCCATCAGGCAGGTAACCCGAGTGCTCATTAAAATCCCTAGACGCTCAGCGCCTGGAGAGACTGCTCGCCAGCAAGTCTCCCACTGAAGCAAAGAGATATAGAGAACAAGAGAAAGGACCTTCCTTATCTTCAAAAGCGTAAACTTACATCATCCTCCAAAGCTTAGTAAGCACTACTTGATGCCATAGACCACCAAAGCACAGCTAGTTTGTGCCAAACAGGCTTCTCTATTTACCCGAGCCTCAGCACCGCGTCCTGAACTGGAAGCCATTACGGGCACAACTACTCTGTGGGGAGGACAGAAGCATGACCAATACGTGTCACCTCCTGACAGTCACTTAATGTCTTGGTTTAGTGCCACGAAGTCTGCAGCCTAGCAAGGTGTACTAGCAAATCTAGAAAACCAGAGGGGAATGAACTTTAAATGAAATTTTTAAAGAAGTAAATACACAAACGAACACAATTTCAGCTTTTGCTTGGGGCTGGCGGGGGGGGGGGGGGGGGGGGGGCGGGGGGGGGCGGGAGGGGCTCAGCCTCAGCCTTCACTCCCATTTCACCACTACAAAAGACTTCCCCCCGGAAGAATTCCAATGTGGAATTCTGAAGTTAATGTGGATTTAGATTCAAACTGGGGCAAATCTACTGAATTTTGAGTGTTCCTGATGAGATCTGTTCCACAGCGCTCTGGAGTTCGGATCCTGAAGTGACAGAGGCCACGCACACCTGAGCCCTCTCCCAGGGAGCACTTGAGCCCTCTCCCAGGGAGCACTGTCAGGCTCCAGGCTTCCTGTGCATCAGTCACATGGACAAATGGCGAAAGACTTCCGGGGGCCACACCCGGAATCTGCAATGCACTGGTCTGACGCAGCCTGAACATTCCCCTTTCTAAATGGCTGCAAGTGATGACTATGCCACGGGTATAAAGTACACACATTAGCAACGACTGGACTACGTAACAGTCAAGAAGGACTCCACGCCAACATGTGGGGTTATAGCTGTGTACCCTGGGACGAGTTTTCCTCAAAAATAAGGGAGGAAAACACAAGCCTACCTTAATTTATTCACACAAATTAAACAGCATACCATATGTAAATTTCTCAATAAAATCCTTGCACATAATCAGCATTCTATTCTCTCCCTAAAGATTTACCCAGTGAGTCTCAATCATATTTTATCCTCATTTTTGTTATTTCTACTCCCTCAGTGCAAGCTACTGTGTTTCCCATCTGTCCTGAACTAAATGTCCAGTTGTTATCAACAGATCTTTTTCCACTAAAGTTTAGAATCCGTCATACTCAAATGTCTACCTTGTCTTTCAGGGGAGAATTAATGCACACCACCTTTCAGTACATTTCAGATGAGAACTAACAGTTTTTCCCAAGGTAAAAGAATGCTTTTCTTTTTCTTTAGTTCCCCAGATACTTCCTTATTCTCCTCTTTATGACAAGATCGGGTTGGCATGGCCTTTCTATTAATAGATAACTAGATAGAAAGAGCGGATCTGGGGTGGGAGAGATGGTTCAGCGGTTAAGAGCACTGGTTGATTATGCAGTTGACCCAGGTTTGATTCCAGGCACCCACATGACAGCCAACAACCATTCATATCTCCAGTTCCAGGGGATCCAACGCTGTCTTCTGACCTCTGCAGGCACTGCAGAACACAGGTGCACTTACACACATGAAGGCAATGTACTCATACACAAAAAAATTAAAATAATGAAAATTTTTTTAAAAAAAGAAAGAGCCAGTTAACATTCCTCTCAACCCTTCTGAGTCATCTCCCGTCATCAGTCAGTGAGCTGTGCCCTGAAGATAAGATTTCTAAAACATTTGGCAATGTTCCAAAATTCCATTAAAACAAACAACAACAACAAAAACAAAACAGGAAAAACAACCATCAACAGAAGCTAAAAAATACCCCCTTCCAGTCATGTTTCTGTTTGTCTACAAAGAAAGAACACACCATGGAAGACGAACCAGTGGTCAGTGAAAATTTTACTGTCAAAATTTAATTACATTATATTTGTGCATGACCCTACAAAAGAAATCCTTCAATTTACATATATACATATTTCCTACTGCTTTGTAGAACATGTATATATAAACCATTAGCTAACATTAAGAATATGAACAAGATCAAAAATATCTTTAAAACTACATAAACATCACAATTATATAACTAAATTTCATCTTCTTGTGTTGATTACAGACTAGAGTGTTGTTAGGAAAAAATACACTTTAGGGTTGGAGAAATGGCTCAGTGACCAAGAGCACATATTGTTCTTGCAGAGGACTCAAGTTCAGTTCCCAGTCCCCAGATTGGGTGGTTCACAACCATCTAGAACTCCAGCTCCAGCTAAAGTATCTATCTGGCCTCTGCAAGCACCTACACTCATGTATATGCATCCACACACAGACACACACAGTTGAAAGTAAATCTAAAAACAACCTCTAACTTAAGCACATATTCCAAACATGTCCACAGACTAAAAGATACACTTTACCTTCACAGTATAATTGAAATATTTGGCTGAATGCATAAATCGATGGAATCCATCATTTTCTTTCGTTGCTACAGTTATGACTAATAATTTATCTGTAAAGACAAAAAGGCATACGGCAACTTAGTAAGAGATTAAATGTTATCATTCCACAACTCATTATAGCCATTAAAGACCTCATTAAAGACACAGAAATGCAAATACTTTATTTGTTAATTTAGATGAGACTGACGAAGAACTACTGAAAAACAGGCAGATCAGATGGGTTGTGTTACTGTGGAAGGATGAAGCAATCTAGGAGGAAATCACCACGAAACACTTATATTTTGTCTGTAAGGGTTAAAACGTTCTGTAGGTATCACCTCATCTTCTAGCTGTACTGTCACCTACAAATCACTGAAGATTTACCACACATGGTCGTGTGCCTTCCTCAGCCAGCCCAGCCAGTCCAGCACTGAGAAGTGCAAAGAAGGACCTAATCAAAGACTAATCCTTAGGCTCCAAAATAAATTGTGAACAAACTGGAAACAGATATTTACATTTTCTTCCCACCCATCGGTCTTAAAGGTCATCATTTATATCATTTAGGTATGACTTGGGTTTTTTAAAATGGTAACTGGAACAAAACTGAACAATGTTAGAATCATTAGTAAATATGTGACTTTTCATTGCCTTTCATGGTGTCTTATTATTTTTAACATAACATAGGATCTCTATTTAGCAGAAGCAGGTAGATTAAAGAGGATTTACAAGCACCTCTAGGGGCTGAAGAGAGATCAGTGGTTAAGAGCACTGGCTGCTCTTGCAGAGAACCCAGGTTCAGTTCCCATCACCCACATGGTAACTAACAATCACTGAGTAACTCCAGTTTCAGGGGAGTCTATGCTCTCTTCTGGCCTCTGTGAGTGCACTTCCGTATAGACAGGCAAAACACTTATACACATAAAATAATAATTAATACAAAACATTTTAATACACCCAGAAGCTACTACAGATGGGTAATATTTATCAGACAAAAGCATGCTGGAAATTTCATAAACAATGCAGTGCCCCAGCAGGCACTAAGAAGGAAGGGCAGCTTTGTTTTCATGATTAGGAGCCAAGGATGAAGATAGCCAAGCACACAGCTGAGCATTTTCAGCATCAGGCCACCAAGCTTCATTCTTTACCACCTAGAAATACAAGGAAACCAGGAAGGCCTTGCATCCTGTAGGTCATACACTATCTCTGGATTCCTATAATCTAGTGAATTATGGGAATCATTTAAAAGAGCTACATATGAAACCAAAGGAACTTCCCAGCAAGTCCTGCAGATAACTGACTATAAAATATAAATAAGCATAAAATACCTAAAACAAGCATTCATTATTCAAACAAAAAGAAAAAAAAAACATTTCCATGGAGATAAATACCCATGGTTTTAGATTTACGTCAAAAAAAAAATAAATAAATAACGATTTAGGAAACTTAGGAAACAAATGTTCTAAGAAAAATTAAGTCATCTCCATTTATGTTATATAGGTCTGAGTAAATGTATCTTAAAAGGTATTTTTAAAAAATGTTTTTATATTGCTAATTTCTTAGCACTAGAGAGATGGCTCAGGGTAAAGTACATGCCAAGCAAGCCTGGCCACCTGAGATGTCTAGATCCTACAGAGAGGAAGCAGTACAAATGTCTGTGATCCTAGCATGCCTCTAGGGGAGAAGGGGACAGAGGACAGGAGAGCCTGCTGAGGCTGTGCCAGCCACCTGACACAGCCCACCTGACACAACTAGCAGGCAAGGTAGAAAACAGACAACTCACACACCAAGGCTGTCCTCTGATCTTTGCACAGGCACACACACACACACACACATACACATACACGCACATACACACATACACACATACATGCACATACACACATATACACACCCACATATACACATAATGTAAAACAATTTTCCTTTTAATGGTTAAGAAAATTTGACTTGTCACCATTCATAGTAAGTTTCATTACAAGACTGTACCAGCCACAAGTTGGTCAAGAACATTGTGAGAGTTCTTTTTGTTGCAATAAAATGCCTCTAAAACAAATTTTTCATAAATCAAACAGTGAACTACAAGTTTAGAGTTTCGAATGGAGAGACTTTTCCATTTACCTTTTCCAGTATAAAATAAATAATAAGAATTTTATCAACCACTAGGCGTGGATAGTTTCACTTGTCAACTTGACACAACTGGGAACAGGGAACGTCAACTGAGGAATTTCCTCAACCGGACTGGCCTGTGGCCATATTTGTTGGGCATGTTCTTGATTGTTCAGTGACAAAGGCGGGCCCACCCCTGGGCAGGTGGTCCTGTGCTGTATAAGGAAGCAGGCTGAGCACATGCCAGGGGAGCAAGCCAGGAAGCAGGCTTCCTTCAGCACTAGCTCCAAGTTCCTGTCCTGAGTCCCCGTCCTTGTTTCCCTCAGAGATGAACTGTGACCAACACTTTCCTCCCCAAGTTGTTTTGGTCAGTGTTTTTTATCACAGGAACAGAAAGTAACCAGGACACTAGGACTCATAATTTGGCCAGACAATTAGACAAAAATGTCAGCAAACTCAATAACCCAGAGGGCAAGGCTCACAAGTGGCACTGTCTAGCAAGCTTGTGCCAGGTGCCACATAAGGGTTCCCTCTCCTTCGGTACTGTTGCTCACTATAAAAAATGTGTGCAATTTTGCTAAAGAAACATGGATTTAATATTACACATAAATAGCTGCTTTTTCGCCTGCAATTTTCAGTATCACAACAAGAAATAAACTTGACTAATTAATCTTAGGGAAAGGAAAGAAAGTGCTGATCTAACCACTCATAAGCTTTCAACATCCAGTTCAAGAGAGAACAAGAGAAATGTAAATGCTGATTCACTGATGTCCCTAAGTTAACATAAAGATGCTAACAGTATTAATGCATATTTTTTAAAGTCACATTCCAGTACATACATCCGATACACTTCATCCAAGGAAATGACATAGTGACTAGGATTTGCCTCAAAGTCATGTGTGATACATGGGAGAGAATGAAGGAAGGGAAGAAGATTAGACATCACCGCCCACACATAACTGCAGAAACTAGGTTATTATTGTTTACATTTTTAAAATTCATTTTAAAAAATAGGACTCAATTTTGCACAAAATTCCTAATCTTTTAATTATGAAATGATAGAAAATTTTTCATGGTAAATATCTTGACAGTCTGAATGAATCATGAATATAAGTAAAAGGAAAGATAAAATCATGGAACAGAAATTGTTTTGTCAGCTACCTTGGAGAATGAGGCAGGTGAACCCAAGTTCAAAGCCAGTACAGGCTACATAAGGCGTTCAAGGCCAGCCTAGACAACTTAGCAAGATGCTGTCTCAAAAATATGAAGTACCAAGAGGGCTGCGAACAGAACTCAGGATAGAATACCGCCTCGTGTGCAGTAGCCCTAGGTTCAATGCCTCGTACCACAAACACGCATCCAAATAAGTGCAAAACACACATTAGTGAACACATCCTCCACAAACAGACTGACAAAGTGAGCTAATGACAGAAAGCTGTGCTCACTGACCGCTAAGATCTATGTCTAACCATGCCCTGGTCTTCGGCAATCTGCATGGCACTATGGTATCAAACCCCAGGCAAACAGAAGCTCAGTCTCTGTGAGAAGATACTAGAACACATGGGTCAATAAATGTACACAGCATGGTCATCCAAACAACCACTTGTGAAAGAAGAAATGCTCAAGACAAAAGACCCTTCATAACCATCTTTACTCAGTGCCATCAAAACGCCTCGCACTACAGGAAGAATTAAGTGTTACCGAAATGGTTATAAATGTTTGTAAATAGTTAAATATTTAGTGCTTCATAAAAATTCAGATGAATATTGTTAATTTCTCCAACAACTAATAAGTAGACGTATTTAGAAAGATCCAATTCCACTGTTTCCCCTCTCACAGTGGACTCACTTTTCGGTGGATTGGGGAAATGTTTTGTTAGTTATTTCTTTATCGTTCAAACAGCTGTTATCTGAACAGAATTTATCAATATTCACTGGTATGATGACTTCTGTTTCCAAAACCACAAGATGAATTTAAAACGAAAGCTGTGTTGCTAACAGGTTCTGCCACCCAATACTGAAGCTGAAGATGGTTCAGTAGATAAAGAGCCTACCGCACAAGCAGGAGGACTTGAGTTCAAGTCCCAGCAGCCATGTAAACGCCAGGCATGGCAGTGTACACCGTCATCACAGATCCGGGTGATCCCTGAGAGGCAGAACCCTAGGAGCCAATGGGCAGCCAGCATAGAACAAACAGTAAGTTCCAGGTTTAGTAAGAGACTCTGTCTCAAAACATGAGAAGGATAACAATGAAGAGCGTGCTGGCCTCTACATATGCACACACATGCATATGCCACAGACACAGAAAAAAGGTAAAATGTCTGCCGTCTGAAAGCTGGTACCACGGGAAAGTGTGAAAACAGTGTTAGTGCTGGTCATTCAGATGACAGTAACTACAGAAACTCCTTTTTCAAATACCTGTCTGCATGTTTCTCCAACTCAAAGCCAATCAAATTTCTAAAGCTAGATTACAACAATCACTTGCCTCCTGTGGTCTCTGAGGCCCACTTGGCCATTCTACCTACATGTTGACAATGCTAATGTGGTTCTTCACCACGCTCCTCTCCAAAATAATCCACATCTTTGCCCTGTGCTTTGTCTGCTCCAAACACAGGGGCCGGGTTTTATTTTCTGTCCTAGAAAAGAGCTCATGCAAGCCCATGATCCAGTGTTCCTCCCTGATTTCCTAAGAGCCTTCCACATCCCCCTCTTCCTCAGGGTAAGGACAATGAACTACTACAGCAGGCCAGCAACTGTAATTACATATGAATTTGCAGTTAAAATCTGTAATCAAACTCTGTCCATCTAGACTATATATCCAGAAGTCAAGATGTTCTCAACCATATTGCCTAGACCTCCAATATTTTTCATACAATAATGAACATTTTAAGTTTATGATACATAAAAGCACAACACCGTATATATCAGTGGGAAAATTTTCATGCATGCATACTGTATAATATTTAAACATTTCTGACTAAGTGGGTTCAGGGACAAATGACAATATACATCTTATGTCTATGTGTATATAATGTAATTTGTTTTCAACAAAGTCCCTAGGTGGCATTATCTTACACTCACATATGAGGAGACTATATTTAAATAGTAGAAATGACTTAGCTAAAGTCACCAAACAAGTTATTTGTGGGGCTGTCGCATGGATTAGTCCTCCTCCTGACCAGCTGGATTGACAAACTGTGGACACACACCTTCAATCCAGGCCTGGTGGTACGTGCTTACCCAGGACTACCCTGCATGAGAAAAGGAGAGGCAGAGAAAGTCAGTTGCCCCTCCCAACCAGCCTGTTGGTGATGTAAGAGAGGGAAGGATTAAAACCACGTAGGGTGAGGATGCTATGAGGTGGTCCCTTCCCCCGACCTTGTCATTTTCAGTCTGACTGCCTGGAAGTTGGAAGATCCAAGCCGGCTGTGGATTTACTGGTGTGACCTGTGATGGGGGCACTCTTCTGTAAGTACCCCTCACCCACTGTTCTGTTAATAAACCCAAGTAAAATTGCTAGAATTTACCACCCACGAGAAAGCTGCATGACTATCCACCCTTGACAGGAGGCAGGAAGTTCAGGAGAAACTCTTCTGAAACCAGATAAGGCAGCTCACAACCACCTGTAACCCCAGTTCATGGGGATCTGACACCCTCTTCTGGCCTCTTTGGGTACCTGCACAAGTGCATACACACACAACAAAATACTAAAAATCTTTTTTAAAATGCATTTTTTCCTAGGTTTTCTATCATCATTTTGTTCCTACTGAGTCATCTTAACTGAAGCCATTACTATGTAGGTGGTCAGGGAGCAAACTTTATTTTGTGAAACAGCTGGAAGAATTCAAGACGAAAATTCCTCAAGAGCAACTCATATCAGAGTTTCAAAAAGGGAAAGACCTAATAAGGATCTGTGGAAGAGACATCACAGGATTCCCCAGCATTTCTGTAAGAACAGTGGGGTGATGAGGGATGTTTCAGCCAACAATATCTAGTCATTCCTGCTCCACAAAGGCATCTTTGCAGGTCACAGTGAGATGGATGGACATCTCAGCTTCGACAGCTGCCAGGAGAATGCAAACACAAACAGTAATAGAGAGGGCTGCTAGTCCGAGGAGGGGGTCCCCTGACTGATCATCTCTCCCCACAGCCCAGGACTGAGGAGGTTTTCAACACCCTGCTTCTAGGTACAGAACTGGGAAATTCATAGGCAAACCAGGATAGGCTAGTCACCAGGGCAGCACACAGAGGGGAAATACTGCCAGCTGCTTACAGGAAGGCTGTGGGACTGTCCATCCCAGACAGGGGGAAGGAGGTTCAGGATAAACTCTTCTGGAAGTAGATGAGACAGGATCTGATTAAAACCTCAGGAAAGGATACACATCTGAACAACCACTGTGACCATCTTACAGGTTCTTCCCACATGCTTCAAACCATAGCACACTTTGATTAACTTATCTCAAATACAATTGAACACATGCTAAAATTAAAAACATAGTAGATATACTTGTTTTCCTTTGGGTATCATTTTTTCTGGGAATACATAGACATTTATTTTATATGTAGGTGGCAATGCAATGAAAGGAAGACAAATTTCCTATCAGAGAGGAAAATGAAGAATTCCTATAACTAGGCCAGGAATGGTAGAACACAACTTTAATCCCAGTACTCAGGAGGCAGAAGCAGGTGAATCTCTGTGAGACCAAGGCAGCCTATCCACATTATCTACATAGTGAGGTCCAGGCCAGCTGTGGCTACAAAGAGACCCTGTCTCAAAAAAAAAAAAAAAAAAGTAAGAATTCCTAATAACTAGTAACTTTCACAGAGCAATGAAATGCTTAAAGATATATCAAAGCATACAGGTAGGTTATTATACTGCCAATAACATCAAAATTAGTATATTTTGTAGTCAAAAATAAATATACAAAGATTAAAAGTAGGTATGGGACTCAATCCTAGTATAAGATGTAATATGAAACATTATTAGTCACATACTTTATGTCAATTATAACAACCACTGATCAAGAAAGTTAAAATGAGAAAGTCTGATAGAGCACAGTGACAAGTTTGACTATGTTCACGATCTCCTCTTAACAATATCCATATGCGTAAGGGAACACAAAGGCTTTATAACACATATGTGACACAGAAGTTCTTCAATCTGTAAAAATTCCCTTGATTCAGAACTACTCTACAGACTCCGGCAACATCCCACTCTCTCGGCCACTCCTACCTGTCCTCCTCCTCAGTTCTCCAAGATGTGAATGTTAGAGTACAACTTAAATGTGATAAACAATTAAGAAGAAAAATGAAGGGGATCCACTCCCCCACATCCATACCAAAGCCTTCCCAGAAACAGAAATTTAAAAACCACAAGGACTGGATCACAGCCAAAAATTATACACAGAGGCCCAAAAAAATTATTTCTGAAGTTCATAATGGCCAAACAAAATTCAAACACCAAAGAATTAACATGTGAAAGAAGGTTTCAGTCAGAGATAGTAAAACATGAATTAAATTTTTTAAATATGGGGCTGGAGATGGCTCAGCAGTTAAGAGCACGGGCTGCTCTTGCAGAAGACCTGGGTCTGAATCCCAGCACCCACATGGCAGATAATAACCATTCACAACTCCAGTTCCAGGGGATCCAATGCCTTCTTCTGTCCTCCATAGACATTGCACAACACGGGTGCACTCGCATCCACGCACACAATACACATGTACACATAAATTTAAAGAAAGAAAAGAAAAAGGAAAAAATTTTTTAATTAAATGAAAAAAAGGAAAAAGAACTTCAACACAGGTTCAAACTCATACAATACAAGAGAACCTCCCAAAGTGACAAAGAAAACCACAACCTTAACAAGGCAGGTGGCATCAGTCAGCTGCTTCATCCAGGTGTGAAAATTATGAGACACTACGTGCACGTCATGAGTAATTTTGGCTATATGAAGTTTGGCCAGGTGGTGAGAGGCCTGAAAGTCAAGCCATGTAATAATAGCTTAGGACTGAGGATTTTCTACTAGGGAAAAAAAATTAGCCACATTTTGCACTAATTCATCTCAGTTGAAGGGAGAGAGAAAAATAGATTTCTTCAAGAGGATTTTAGGAAAGGGACTTGGCTATCTATGGTAGAGGGAGAGAAATTAATTGAGGCAGATCCTCTAATAATACCAAGAACAATAGAAAGCATCCAAAATGAACAATAGAAAACCAGTGTGTTTCCCATCCTTGTAGATATTAAAACAAAGACTACAATGCCATTCTCCAGAATTTATGGTTTAGCATATTTGATACTTCCAAATATTATGAAATTTTAACACTAAGCTATAATTCAAAGAATTATAAAGTCAAAGAAACAAAGAGCTGCCACCTTTACAATAGAGTAGACTTTATTGAATTCAAAGGCTTCACAGGCTTAGCAGTCTCTAAACAGAAGAATGTACTAGCAACAAGAACGACCTTTGAGCAGAGTACAGACATGTATCTGCTGGCCAAATGCTTTATCAGAGGCTATGGACTGCCTTCCAGAAAGCTGGCTAGATTATGTAGCTTATTGAAACACATTTGCCCTGTTACTGTTTATTCCATATATTTTACACGGGTACTAAAAAATTTCCCATGCTAGCCGAGTGTAGTAGTGCACACCTTTAATCCCAGTAGGTGGAGGCAGGTGGATGTCTGTGAGATTGAGGCTAGCCTAGTCTACATAGCCCCAGGCTGGCTAGGGATATAGCTTGTCTCAAAAAGATAGGAAGGGAGGGAGGGAGGGAGGGAGGGAAAGAAGGAGGAAGGGAGAGGAGAGAAAAAAAATTTCCTATGTTCATAGCAAATACACAAACAGCACCAGTTAGGAACCAGGAAAAAAGGTCACAGACAATGATCCATTTCCACCAGTTCACACACCTGTAGGAGTCACCAGAGGCCTGGGCTTAAGAGACCATGTTCTGGGAGAAAGTTCTGATTAAAAATTAGAAGCGCTGAAGCACGTAAAAGTCCTAAACTTCACTTACTGTCTTTGATTGTAGTAGAATATTTTCTTTTGTGCCACATGTCTACGAGAAAACTATGAAGCTATTTTTAAAAGGCTGCATGAGCAGGCTGTGAGTGTGGCTTCTTAGTTCTAAGTAAAAGTCACACTTAACATGCTCGGAGTCTGGCTTCAATCCCCAGCATTACAAAAGAAGAACAGGTAACACTGCTGACCACAGCCACCTTTCAGGTATAAAACTGAGCTGCAGGTCAGCCTGAGCCTGTCTGTAAGGCTTTATGGCACTGATTCTGGGAAGTCAGAAACTTCGACGTCTCCACATCATTCATTCAAAAGTAGCTTCCACGGAAGCAACTACTTAAAATGTGAATTGGCTTATCAGGTCATTTGGGGCTATAAAAGATAAATTCCTCATGGCACCATAAAGTCACCTTTACAGACTGGGCCTCTGTGGAATTAATACAGTCCCCACAAAATTAGCATTTCACACTATATACCAACAGTCACAAACTCTCATCTTATTGAAAATATCTTTTTTTCTGGTTTTTTAGAGTATATCAGAAAGTCTAGTACTCACTATGCCAAGTCAGAGGTTTTACAAAATATATACAACTGATGCTTCCTTCTTTTTAATTTAACGCTTGGATTAGATGATGAAATGAAAACTTTTTCTTCCAGCCATCTGCATGTATCCCCTCAGGACACTCAAGGCACTGGTTGTGCTGCATCCTTTGAGAGGTATTTCAATCCCAACACAAGTGGGCATTTCACATTCTTACACAGGAACACACTCTACACGCTAATCCATATTTTCCTTTTGTAAGTTTTGCACATATCTGAGATACTTTCAAATCGAGTACAGTGGCACAGTATTGTTTAAACAATTTATTTTTAACCCATTAAGCTGGTAACATATTCAAGCTATTTCTGAAATATTGTTATGCTTAGGAAAATGTACAAAGATTCAGTTGATAGTGAATAAATTTCTTACATATAGGCTGTATCTGTACAATTAACTGAAATTCAATTCCATTATGATTTAAATCTGCAATGTTCCCCCAAAGGCATGTGGACCCTTTAAGAGGTTAGGTCAGACTAACAAAAGCAGAATACCGAAAGGTGATCTTTGAGGGTACGGTTTGCACTGCTTCTGTGGCCCTCTTTGCTTCCTGCTCAGCCAAGATGTGAACAGCCATTCCTCATCACCTCACCACCACAGACAGAGCTGCTCCAGCTGCTCTCCCTTTCCTGCCACAGTGGTCTGAAATCCTCTGGAGGTGGGAGCTAAAATTCCACCTTAAGATGCTTATGCCAGACATCCTCTCACAGTAACAGAAGAAATTAATGAAGACAAAAAAAGGGCCCCCACACTAGGGTTCTCAGGCTGTGATAACCTGACCATGTAGTTCACAGTGGTCTGTGAAGGAATGCAGCACCCACTGGAGCTGAGCTCTAGAAGAGTACTGTAAGCAAGAATACTGAAAAACACAGTAAAGACTGGGCTCATAGTTCTTCTGGCTCCACGGAAATGGGGCTAGAGGTCATTTGATTACATTCTGACACTGAACCTGGCAATGTTCTCCCTGTGTCCTGAAACCCTGAATGAGGCTGAGCTCTAAAGTAATGGACTGATTTATTTGGCAAAGTAAATTCCACGGCAGCACAGAGCTTGATCTGTGGCATGACTGTTACTGGTTGCTTTGGGCCAGGTTTATAGTGAGAATACAGAGCAATAGGAGGAGCAGAGAGATGTAAAACTATGAAGCTTGGCAAGGAAGGTAGGCTGGACCTTGAAGCCTCCTCCTAATCCAGGAGGAGGGCATGGGGTCGATAAGGAGGCCTGCATCTCAGCACAGAGCTCAGCAGGCTAGGCAGGCAACATCAGAATATAAAGAAGCACAGTTTATCTTATTGGTTATCCAGAGGGGAAAGCAAAGAGCTTTGTGTAATACACAGAAGTTAACTGAAGTGTTTTATTTCAATTCATTACTATTCAGGTACTAGAGAGATACGCGTGTGTGTGTGTGTGTGTGTGTGTGTGTGGAAGAGAGAAAGAGAGAGAGAGAGAGAGAGAGAGAGAGAGAGAGAGAGAGAGATTGATTGATTTGGTACCACTCCTGGAAGGCACTCTGTTGATTTGGGTAATCTGTGTACAACTTGTCTTTTACAAAGCAATCACCATCCTTGAGGCCACCTAACATCATTCTGAAAAGCCACCAAACTTATTCTTAGCCTACCAGCTCTTCAATTTCAAGTTCTATGGAGTTGGACCCCTTTAAAAATTCTGTACATTCCTTTGACTTTCTCTCATCAGTCATCATCTAGATTCTGGTTTTATAAGCTCAATGTTCAGTCCTTTTGTAATATTCCTGTCTTACAGCTGGTACCCAGAGTATTTGCCAATCACAAAGGCCATATGTACCACTTTAACCTCAGCATGGCTTATGAATCTCAAAATCTTCCCACTGTTAATGGACAGCCATAGGAACCAAGTCAGCTAACCATTTATTACACAAAGTAAACTTTAAAGAATAACGTCTAAGCTACAGATGTAAGCACAGCTAATCTATGTTCATTTCCCTGGGTCCCTTTGTCATGTATGACTATCTCCCAGCTTCTGACACATTTCAGAGAAATGATCCTGTTACTTAATCTTGGAACAGCATAGCTCTTGGCTCTCATTACCTCATTAGTTTTTTTCAGTTCTTAGGATTGGTGAATCCTTGTTAACCAATTGGTTCCCTAATCTCAGATATTGCTAGTCTGTTCCATCCAAAAAACATCCTTGTCTGTAGGAATGATTTTACAAAACAGGCAGACCTAAACTGATGACTTTTACTTAACCTTGAAATCAAAAAGTTACTGTTTACACTCCAAAAAAGCTCACTAAGCCATATGCTCTTGTGACCTAGGCATCTGTCCTTGACCCCTCAGAATCCCACTTTGCCCTAGATAGTGAATGAATGTGGGTGTGCTTAAATTAGCAAATCAAAGCCCTGGCTGAACACAGGTTTCATTATTTGTATTTTCCTTGAAAACTGAGAAGAAAAAAAAATGCTTGACATTGTATGAATGAAATGTTTTAGGCCTAGGGATGAAAGGACAAGACTGTCTGATCAGTAGACATGCTGTACTTCCCGAGAGTGAGGCTGGAGTGACACTTCTGCAAACACAGTATGAGTGAGAAGCGTGAGGCCTCTCTCAGCATCACAGCTCCAGGAGGACCTGAAGGAACAGGTGTCCAAGTCGGGACCCACTCACAACTAAAATTAAGAATCACGCTGTTTATTCAGGTACAACTGTAATGTTGGCATATTAATGTCACATATGTCAAGTGGCTTTCAGATATTAGCAGGCATCAGAACCACCCAAAGCCTTATTAAAAGCAGACTACTGGGTTTCAATGACTGAGCTTCTCACTGAGTGCATACGGGGAGCTGACTGATAAAAGGTGCACCATTAGCAGCAGGAGACACTGATGAGGTTGAAGAGGTATCACATTGCACGAGTGACTGTTCTAGTTATGCCAGTGAGTGCCAACAAAAAGATGCAGAGGAAGAACAGGAGAGAAACTGGTACCACACCACAGAAGAAACAAATTATAGGCGAATCTCAAGGAAAAGTCACAACTAGATAATGAGAATGGCGCGGGATAACTGTGTCTTCAACACTTAAAAAGACAAAAAATGGTTAAGTGAAAATCACTGCTCTTTCTGAGAGAAAAAGCAGCTGGAACCCAAGATGAGAAAAGGCAGCTGGAACCCAAGATAAGGCAGACCATGGAGGCTGGAGCTTGGAGAACTACCAGGCTCTGTGGGAGAAAGATGCTGACCTGTGAGGTTTTCAAGTGAGGAATTAGCGTTCTCAAGGCGCCAGAATTCCATTAGCTTCTGCAGTGCATGTTGTGTTCCTATCGTGTGCCAGATGCTGTCCTAAGGGCTCAGTACTCCAGAGTGAGGAAAAGAGAAAAAACAAAAACTAACCTCTGCTTCCAGAAAGAGAAAGGAAAAGACCTATAAATATACGATACATTAACTCAAGGGGACTTGCTGTCATTCTGGGTCACACGAGTGACTCCCTGAGAGGGAATTCTGATGCCAGATCAGTGAGTTACGTGGATAAGATAGCAGTGTTTTCGAGTAAGAGGAAACAATACAAACAAGGAATGCAGTGGGACCTGGTTTTGGTTCAGACCTCATCTTGCAGGGGGGAGAAGACAGGCATCCTTGTGGGCAGAAAGCAACAAGCAAAGAAACACGGGATACAGGCAAAACTCAGAGTTCTTCCACAGTGAGGGCCTTACAAGTCACTGCAGACTCCAGCCTTGACTCCAGATACATGGGAAGCTATCAGAAGATGCTCTGGGAAGGGATGTATCTACTAACAGCAATAATAATGATGCTTACCTACTAATTTATTGACTCCAACAACTACCACTCACCTGATTCTAATTGTACATTAAACACATTGCCCTAAAGACAATGTATTGTGGGGACAGGAGAGACGGCCCGGTTAAGAGTGTGTGCTGCTCTACCAGAGGACGAGACAGGATCCCAGCACTTGTATCAGGCAACTCATAAATGCCTATAAGTCCAGCTCCAATGAATATGACACCCCATTCTGACCCTTGAAGGCATCTGCACATTTATGTTCACAGACACAGACACACACATAAATAAAACAATAATAAAATCTCTAATGGTTATATAGTCTTAATTATAAGTATAGAAACTTGAACAAAAAAGTAAAGAAAAACTTTTGCAGGGTGTGGTGACACACACCTTTAATTCCAACACTTAGGAGGCAGAGGCAGGCAAATCTCTGTGAGATCAAGGCCAGTTTGGCCTACATAGCAAGTTTTAGCCCAGCTGAGAGACCTGTCTTTAAAACACATTCACACACACACACACACACACACACACACACACTGTGGGGCTGAAGAGATGGCTAGCTCTTATAAAGATTGCTCTTGTAAAGAACCTAGGTCTGGTTCCCAGCACCCACATGGTAGCTAACAACCATCAGTTAACTTCACTTCTAGGGGATCTAACACCCTCTTCCAGCCTCTACAGACATTTCACAATACCGGTGCACTTACATACATGCAGGCAAAGCATTTATACACATAAAATAAAACTAAATATATCAAAAAAATTTTTAAAAGAAAACATACTGTAAGCAGCAGGGTCCCAGATCTAAACCCAGATAATCTGGCTCTGGCAACAGTGTTCTTCCCTGTTTTCTCACTGACTGACTTAGGTTCAGTAGGACTACCCTGGCTGCCCTGAGATTAGCAAGGGTAGATTCAGGCAGTCTAGTCTAGAGAATTTATAATATCCCAGGTTAGAGAACGTGTTTATACGGACCAGGAAGAGGCACTGAAGGAAGAGAAAAGGAATCAGTTTGTGGATGTTTTGAACTGGAATCAGACAGTTAACTGCTATGTTCAACAGAGTTTGCAGAGAAGAGAGAGAAGGACTCCTGAAGATGACTCGTCTGAGAGAAAAGGTGTGTTTCACGGCCACAACAGCAAGAAAACATGTAAAGCAAAAGAATTTACAGTGACGCTGATTATACAAAATCTAAATGCCTTCTTCTGTGTCTTAAAAGCGACGCAATCTTAATAGCTTCTTTTGTGCTGACACATGCTCCTGGGCAAATCATGGCCACGTTCACAAGCAGCCAGAAGCACTATGAGTTTTCTTATCCGGGGTGAAAGAAGAGAGCAACCAAGCTCATTCCAGCAGGGGAGGCTTTTCTACACGTCCCAGTACTTAGGCTAGATTTGCACTGGACTTGAGCAGAAGTCAGTGTGCTATTTATGCAAACGCATCACTCTAAGTCATTAAGACATTTTTCACAAGGATTACAATGCATGCACTGAACTCAGCTAGGAAAGAATATCCTGCTGACAGAGGACAGTCACAGGAACCACTTATCTATCCCTCCCCTGCCTGTGCCCCATTCTTTCCCTGTCCTATGTGCAGTCATATTCAATTAATTCCTTGCTATAACACATTAGAAATAAATAGCTGGCCAGCTAGTTGTTTAATATCTGACTGTTCCACAAGAACACAGCAAGACATCAATTAATCATGAAGGAGTCACATACTTGAAGCAGATGTTCATAAAATAGCTCTTTGGGTACAATCTAATCTCTGCTATATAAATCCAAGAGGGCAGGGTGCCCCTGAGCACTAGCCAAGTTGTACCGTATCTGCAGGGTCAGCAGTTCATGCTGGGGACTTGAGGACACCCTGTTGGAGAGCTGAGCCGATATAGCTAGTTCCTAGTAGGAATCCTCAAAATTCAAGCTCTCAAAGCACTGCTTAGGATAGGGTCACCCTGCCCACTGCTGAAGTCTGCAGTTGCTCAGCAATGTCCGCTTCTGCATGAAGTCAAGAAGCAGCCTAAGTCCTTGCTACGTCCTCAGATTTGGTGACCTCCCCAGTGTTTTCCACATGTGCTTAATGCCAGGATTTCTCAAAGAGGATACACAGTATCTTCCCTTAGAGATATAGGTCAAACAGACTGAATCAGACTATGCTGCACGTTTTTCTTTTGGGAGATACAAGTACGGCTTAAAATAAGAAGAGAAAGTTTCTCAAACTGACAAATTATCCTGCATTCTTCATTCCAGCATTTTCCCAGAATTTAGCAACACTCATTCTGTATCATACAATAATTAGACAAAGCATTTTAAAAACGCAATTTCTTCTTGAGTTCTCATCACCACATAATAAGGAGCCCCCAGAGAGCTTTTACATATCTTCAAGCCTTGATTTCTTTCCTTCTCGTTCGCATTGTTGTTCTGCTGTGTTGTTTTTGGTGTTGCTGGGGACTGAACTCAAGGCCTTGCTTATGGTAGGCAAGTCCTCTATCACTGACCCACATTTCCAGCCCTGAGTCTTAAATTTCTTGGTCCCCTTTTTAGTGTCTGAGGGTCAGGACACCCATGTCAATCTACTCTGCATGTCTCTTCACTTACTATCCTCAATATAATCTTAAAATATGCTTTATACTGAGATGTAGAAACCTCATTTGTTCACACAGAACAGTCAAGTCTATAAATGGCTTTCTTACCTTTAATCCTAAGTAATATAAAAAATAGCTGGATATTGTTATGGCCAGATAATACAGTCAACTCTGTTAAAGATGTTTTTCTTTGTGTTTCCTGATTATTACCATGCAAAATCTACAGAGATTACCTTGTAACTTGCTCAGTCTGCACACATCTCTCCTGATGGAATTTGTAAGCTAGAGTTAAGCACAGGGAGATTCTAATTTTCAGTGAAAGGCAAGTCAGATTGACCCAGCATACTTCCAGACTATGGCACTGAAAACTATCTCAGACTTCCATGGTATCTAGTGAAAAATAATAATGTTTTGATAGCTATTAGAATGGCATGGAAAAAATTCAAAACCTTCCTGGAGAAATACACAGACACACACACACACACACACACACACACACACACACACACACACACACGCATACACACACACCTACAAACTCCTTTGGCAAAGTAAAACAAGTAATATCTGAAGGATAGAAAACAACCCTCTGCACATACACAGGCTTGTCTTCCTTTACAATGTAATTTTGAAACCTCTTTGGGTAGTTTAAACGCCTAAGGAATTTTTTAACACTGGATGTTTGTGACAGACCAAAGATCTAACTTAGAATCAAGACCATTTTCTTTTTCCTCTGTCATCAGACAAAACTTCATGTATACAAAGGATTACTACAGCAGCAGGGACAAGGAGCTTCAAGGAAACGGAGTCTCAGCCTTGGGGAAGATCCATACTCCTAGAACACAGGGTTTAACCCAGGCTCCACTAAGCTTTGGAGTGGGCCCTATAAATTATCTTCATTCCTGTTTCACTTTCAGTTTTCAACAAATAGTTATCAGTGTTCATTTTGAAGCAGGGACCAATTCATCCAGAGATACACAATTAACAAAAACAAAAACAGAAAGCCCTAGAATTTAAAAGGACATCAACTAACTTACTAGCTCAAAGAAATATGCCTGGAAGGTATTTTTTGACGTGACCTCAGGAGACACACAGGAGACAACACAGTCTAAGTAAAACTTATGGGAACTGTGGGTAGTGAGCTAAGAATATTTTTGATGCACGGAAATGAGAGATTTGAAGAGGAAAACTGTAGTTTAACACAGTAAGGATTAATGGCGAGGGATTTATAGAGCACTGAGAGGTGAAGGAAGGAAAGGACTATCCAAGCGAAGAATGTATACTCAGAGAAATGGTATTAAATGTAAACCGCAATAAATGGTGTTCAAAAGACCAGCCCTCCTTTGCCATATATTCTAGATTTTTCCTTTTCTGTCCATAGAGAGTTGGAGACTTGATAACGAAGTACCTTACTGTATCACTCAGCAAATGCTGCTGTCACAAAAGCATTCACAGCCAGACACGGTGGGGCACTCCTCCTTTAATCCTAGCACTTAGGAGTCAGAGACAGGCAGAACTCTGTGAGATCAAAGCCAGCCTGGTATCTACAGTGAGTTCCAGGCCAGTTTGGACTACAGGGAGACCATGTCTCAAAAAAAAACCAAACAAACAGAAAAAGCAATGACAAAGTATTAACAATTTGCAGTACAGGTGTCTGTGCATGTATCTGCACGTATGTGCTCGCTCTTCAGTGTGCACGTGGAGACCAGAGGTCAACAGTTCTGGTGTCCTCCTTTGCTGCTCTCCTTATTTTTTTGAGTCAGGGTCTCTCACTGAATCCAAAGTTTGCTGAGGCTGGCCACCCCTCGGGTCTGCCTGTCTCCAGCTGCCTGGAGGCGGGCGGGGTTGGGAGTGTACAGCGACATCCAGCCTTTATGTTGGTAATGAGAATCTGAACTCTGTTCTGTCATGCTTGAGTAGCCAGTAGTTCATCCACTGCACCATCTCCCCAGCCTTCATATTTTAAAACTTAAGATAGATGAAAAAAATACTTATATCTTTGAAAGTAGCTTTAACTAAACTATAGCAAAAGATTCTATTGCTGTTATTTTATTTCCTTTATTAAAAAGAACCAGTTATTTTTCCACAGATTTCTGTCACCAAAGCACTATGAAAAGTGTGATGATTAATCTCTATTGTCAACTTGAGAGGAGCTAGAATCATGGGGAGACAGGCCTCTGGTCACATCTGTGAGGGGTTATCTTGATTAGGTTAACTGAAGTAGGAAGACCCACCTACTGTGGGATTCCCTGGGTTGGAATCCTGGACTTTATAAAAGGGAAAAACTGAGCTGAGCACAGAATTCATCATTCTTTGCTTCCTGACCGTGGATGCGGTATGATGAGCATCCTCAGGCCCCTGCCTCTGTGACTTCCCACCCTTGATGGACTGAACTGTGAACCTGAGTAAGCTTCTCTCCCTTAAACTGGATCTGTTAGGAGTATTTTATCACAGTAATAAAGAAAGAAGTTAAGGAAATGGTTTTTCCCCTTTTCAGTAAATACGAAAGTATGCAATTCAACAACTCCCTTGTCTGGATGTTAGCAAAGATGTCCGGTGTCAAATCCACTGTCCAGCTGCATCAAGCTGTGCCCCTCGCTCTCCCCACTGATTTTTTTTCCTTTTCTTTTTCATTTTCAGTCTCCTTCCGTTATTTCTCCTTTCATCTATTTCTGAAAACTAAGCATAATACACATCAAGTTCACTACTAATCATTCTTTTAAAATCACAATATAGCTGAATTTTTAATGGAAAATGTAAAAAGATATGACAAAGCCCAACCCACCCATAAGACAATGGAGTGGGAGAAGAGTACTGACCAGGGACATATATCTCCCAGGGCTTACCATTATACTAACAGAAACAGAAACTAGCGCCAGCCTCTACAAAAATTAACTATCGTAGAAGACAAAAAAGAAAAGGATAAACTCAAAACACAGCTTGTAGTTTGATACTGCTTCAGAGTGCGAGGCGGGCGCAACCTTAACACTCTTACCGTGCATCAAATCTAGTACATTTGTCATTTTAACAGCCAAAGCTGTTGTGACATCACTGAGTTCAGTTGTGGGGCTGCTGTGACCAGCCACTCCCATTTTCCTTGCTGTGACTGTACCAACTTCCAAGGACCCTAATTTCTCAGCTCTATAACTAACCATCTGCAGAATGCCGCACCCCAAACTCAGAGTTCAACGGACGGCAGCAGCTGTTTCAGCCATTTCTGGAGTTAACACTTCTTAACTTCCTTTGCAGAACCCATTTCAGCAGTTAAGTTTTTCAACCCTTGTGCTCTACTAAAATAAAACCCCAAATAATATATACACAGGAAGTCTATATGTTTTCGTAACAATGATTATTAAAGTGATAGGAAAACAGACACCAAGATTTCTCAAAAGGTTCCATCTACACAAGGACCAGAATATAAAGTAGTGCGTGCTTCTGCTCAGTAAAGATTAAAAAGCAGGAGGAAATGTATTTGTTCAAAAGCCTACAGAAAAATACACATACATTATCTGTACATGAGTACATGTGTACAGCTGAAGGTTATATAAGAAACACAGTGCCAGACAGGAGAAACCTCCCTTTGAGTTGTTGGTCAGGATATTCTAAGAGATTCCAAAATAACACAGGTTATTACCAGACCCCTTGACTGTCTCCCAGAACTTGAAGGCAAGACTCTATTGCTGTAGACAGGATATACTTGGCACACAGGACTTGGAGCAATGGAGCTGGAGGATACTATGCAAGCTACTGAGGGAGGAAATCAATCAATGGTCTAACCCAACCGTAAAGCCTAATAGCTACAATAACCAACGAAGCAAACAATCTCTATTAGTTCAGTAGTGGCATTTATCATGCGAGTATCTAATACTTATTTTTGCAAAAGATGGAAGCTATTACAGAGTTCCAGAACTGGTCAAACAGAGAGAATAAGTGTCTGTGAGGTGCCCAGTCCAAAGTGACACATCTTCAATGGAACCTCTACGCCTAAGGCTCAGGGAAGACAGTGGAAAATGGATGGAGAGAATATTAATGCATCTCTCAACTCTCACCAGCAAAGCTTCCTTGTACAACAGATGTTGATCAACACTGGAGCCATACCTGGCCAGATGCAGAAAGTAAGAAATTGCAGAGTGTGTGTCCCTGGATAGGACTCCCATATTAAACCTCTGCCACCCTGGTCTCAGTGACCATTGGGTGAAGAGGGAGTGGAAAGACTGAAAGAGCCAGGGTTGGTGGACGATCACAAAGAAACAGAGTTTTCTAGGCTGCTGGGAAGTTACTCATAGCTGACAAAGGTGACAGACAGCATGCACAAGACCCGTAAAACTCAAATCAGACAAGAACCCAGCACAGAAGGAGGGAGATGGGGAAGAAGCCTCAACCTTCACTGTGGAACTATTTGGTCACTGATGACTTCTGGGTCAAGGGAAGTGTGCTGGATAGGCTGACCAGGCTCCAGTGGACAAACTCACACTGAGGGATATGTGGGGACATGAACTTGACCCAATAGTCCTTAACCTATATGACAGAATGCATGAACTCTGGTAGACAGGGGCTGTGGGGTGTGGACAGGGAAGGGGTCTGTATTAGTTACTTTGTCATCATGACCACACGAACTTACAGGAGGAAGAGTTTATTTGAGTTTAGGATTCCAGGCGTAGAGTCCGTAGTGGTGGGGGTTGGAGTCGGGGGCAGTAGAGCAGAAGGCTGAGTGCGCACATCTTCAAGCAGGTACAGGAAGCAGAGAGCTACTTGGAAATCCAGCAAGGCTTAAAGACTCTCAAAGATCACCCCCAGTGATACACTTCCTTCAGCAAGGCCACACCCCCAAACCTCCCCAAACAGTGCCACAAACTGGGAACAAAATGTCCAAATAATTGGAGCCTATGGGGAACTTTTTCATTCAAACCACTACAGGGTCTAAATATGATTAAGATGTTTAGTATGAAATGCACAAAAATTCAATTAAAAATAGAAAAAAGCACAGCCAAATGCTTAAATACCTATCACTTATGTGCAAGCTGCAAAGGCATCTTACTGCCCATGTTATCTACCATGCACACCTGCAATCGGCCTACAAATTCTATCAGCCTCCTGTGCCTCATCCTCTCCTAGCCATCTCTCCTATGTTTGGTACCATTATCAATATCCCCCATGGATGATGGAAACAACCAGGCTCCTATGTCCCAAAGGATCAGGTAGCCTCTGTCGATCTATTCTTCACTGTCATCAGAAGAGGTCACCTGCCAAGTCACACAAATTCTATCTCTATTCAAAAATATTTCAGCAGTTTCTCTGTTGTTCTCAGTGAAATCCATATTCTTTGCCACAGTGTTTAGTGGGTCTGAATTCTTTTATTATTGCCACTGGCCTCCAGGATGCTCCACAGACACAGCAAACACACCCTGGGCTCGGGCAGCTCCAGGAAGCTGGCACACAGCTCCCACTGGTGTACCCCTTCTCCACAAACAACGCATTCCTTCCAAACCACTCAAATGTACACAAATCTGGAACAAATTCCTGAAAAAGAATCCTAAAAAGACAATCCCAAACCCCATCATTCTTGCTCCAAATCACATATATGCAAAATCTTTCTTCTTGGGATTTATAGACACTGATAAAAATCATTAACTATGCTTTCTCAAGTCAACTAGACTGCATAGTCCATTGAAATGACTACACAACTCACAGGAAAAAAAATTTAAAAAGAAAATCTTTTATTCTGGCAAGCAGAGATTAATGGAGTCATAAGTCAGTAGCAGCAGAGTGGGCAGTGCTGTGGTAATTCCTCACAGTGGCATGGGTCAGGCTACAATACACAGAGCTTTCTGCTAGGCAACTTGACAAGGACGAGAGATAGACAGAATGTGTTATATTCTTATGGCCAACCTGTATCCTTATATGATGTCCCTGTAAGCTTAGGCCATTTGACGTTTCCTCTTGCTTTACTTACTAGGTAGATATCTGGAAATATAACTCTGTCATGCCTTCCTACTCAGTGACATTTCATTGCTCTGTGATGTTCTTCTGTCCTGAGATGTTTTATTACTCTAAAATACCTTAAAGCTCTGAGATGCTTACCACTCAGCATGCTTAATTACTGATAAACATGTGAAACGGAACATCACGTCTAATAGGTCCAATTATTCTGACAAAAGTATAGCTCGAACTTGACAAATGTCTCAACTTCTCCTTGTGATATCTGCTTGCACTCTGCTCTGGGCCCAGGAAATCTTGAAGCCTTTGCTGCTCGTTCTGGGACTACATGCATGTGGAAATAAAATAAACGATCTATCCAGACACACTCGGTGACCTGTTTATTAATCTCTCAGCTCTTTGACAAATTTTTCCATAACACCCTGACATACTTTTTCTTTAACCAATCATGTGAAAATAAGGAAGATTTCAAATATTACCACAAAATCAAATTTGAAAGCTATCAAAAGCTGTAAGAAATGTTTATAACACAGTATTTCAAGTAAGGTAGAATACAAAAACTGTCTTTATATACTGTCAATGTGTATGAATGAAAATATAGGAACAGGAAAAATACTATCACAGGCTTCTATTTTGTTTATTATTTGACAGTGGGATCATAGACAAACTTAATTTATTGTTAACTGTATTTTCGGTTCTAGAAATTGATTTCATTGCAACCAGAAACACAATTTTAAATAAAGGCACACCTTCACCTTTAGTCTGTGACAGTCCATTTCACTGGTTCCTGAGCTACTTCAGCTTTTCTTAGAAAACTGTGTCATTTCTTACTAGAGGTTTCAGAACGCCTGCATTCTGGACAGGTCATCAAAACAAATCCAAATTCACAAAATATTCATCTTTACCCTCTATATTACATTCATCTTTACTCTCAATGAAAATGAAAGCTGGGGCAAGAGAGTGTGCTCAGCAGTTAAGGACACTTCCTGCTCTTCCAGGGGACTTGAGCTCTGTTTCCAGCAACCATATCCAGCAGCTCACAGCTAGAAACTCCAGATCCAGGAAATTCAACGCCCTCTTCTTTTCTTCCCCAAGCAACTGCACTCACATACACATAATTCCACACAGACATACAGGCATATACATAATTAAAAATAAAAAGAAATCTTTTAAAAAATGAAAGCAAACACTTTCTAGATCTGTCATTTCAAACGCACACGTAGACCCAACACAAAACTACAAAGCTAAAATTGCCAGGGCAACAGATTAAATATACATAAGCCTTAAATCTAAGTCTTTAACCCATTTTGAGAAGCTGAAGAGAACATGACAAATCCACACACTGAAATGCTACTCAGCCATTAAAGGGTGAACCCCCATCATTAGCAACATCAGTGATGAAACTGGAGATCACTGGCCTGAAAAAAGCTGGCTGAGAAAGACAGGACCCTCATGATTTCACTCACATACTTGCTCTAAACAAACTGATCTCTGAGACCTTGAGAACAGAATCATAGACGCCAGAGGCTGGGGAGAGGTGGGAGAGGCTGCTCAGTGGATACTTAGCAACAGCGATAACAGCAACAGTTCTGGTGTGTTGTTACACAGCTACACAGTAGGGTGACAACAGGTTAACAATAATGTACTGTTTTCTTTTGTACTTTCACTTTCAGGAATACTTAAGAGGCTCAGTCAATAGAATCCTTCCTAAATAAGCCAGAATTTTCTGCTATATCTTGACCTTCTCAAATTCCGGAATTCTTGAATAAGCCCTGGTTTCACCTCAGAAAAGTAACTAGATGGCTCCGTATTTACTAAAAGCTCACAAAAGCTACTGCATAAAATGGAAAGACTAGAAAACTAACTAAATAAATGAATACATAGCTGGAACAAATGCTGTAACTGTATCAGAGACCAACTGTGCTTCTCTGGGCTTTCCTAAATTATGCCTCCTGGGCATAGAAACAAGAGACGGCGAGGGGGACACAAAATTCCTATTACTTACATTTCAAGGTTTTGTTTAACTTTTCCCATGACTTTCTGCAGTAATGGTTCTGTCTAACTTAACAATGAACTAACGACCGTGGAACAGAGTTCTATGCTAAACACAGCATGGATTCTGCTGTCCATACTTGGGTCCCTGTTGTCAAGTACACTTATCCATATGATTCTAAATCACAGAATGACTTTTCAGGTGAAAGGAAGGCTAATAGCTGAAGAAATTCACAGGAAAATCAAGTACTAAAACTCAGATCCTTGGGCTGGAGAGACACCTCTGTGGTTAAGAGCACTGGCTGCTCTTGTAAAGGACCTGAATTCAGTTTCCAGCACCCACAGGGTGGCCAACAACTTTCTCTAACTCTCGTTCCGGGGGCTCTGATGCCCTCTTCGGACCTCTGCAGGCACTGCATTTATGCAGTGCACATAGCTACATGCAAGCAAAACATTCACACACATAAAAGTAAATTTTTAAACTCAGATTCCTCTAAGCTAAGAAAATCAGCCATCTCTCATCAGTTACATGCAGTAGATCCAACACAAATGCCTTTCGCCCACCAACTTCAGCCCTTTTTTTTGTTATACATGGTCAAAAAGATATGGGGACACTACCTACCAGTGTTCTAGGATTAGCCCTGGAAGTTGGTAGGCATTGAGGGAGGGAAGGAAAAAGAACAAAGAGAGACAGTCACAGGCAGCCTGAAAGACAGAAGGAGGGGCTACTTCTGCATTCTAGAATCCAGGCACCAGGCTGGTGGATGCAGGGCTGGTGAGGAGCGTTTCCTATCACTAGGCTCATATTCAATGCAACAGATTCCAGATTCATGAAATGCAGTTAGAAGGCCTTCTGAGCTCCCAAAAGGACAGAAGCTGATGCTTAGGTTTTGTCAGTACCCTTTCATGTTCCAGAAATAACTTTGGAGACTCAAAGACTGCTCATCCAGCCTTTCCAATAATCATATAAGTTCTCAAGGTCCCTCTGTTTCCTAAATGGAGCTATGACCAATGGCAAGCCCCTGCCAGCATTTGCTTATTTATAACAGAAGTGTCTCTGCCCCACCCCCTCAATAGGCCTGGCAGCCAAAAAGGTTTCCAGAGGCTGAGACTTTGGAGGCAGCAATGCAGATTTCATAACCAATAGGAGGTGTTGTTTCTGACCTCCTGCATATTAAAACCTAGTGCACACTGATTGACCCAAAAGGAATGAAAACGCCTTGCTACATATCTAAGTCAGTAACTGATTAGCCTAGGACACCGCAGGTGGTCAGGACGGCTGGATGGGCCAGGGGCTGGGAGAAACCTGGGCTTGGGAGAACCCTCAGGATGCCTCGATATTCAGTTCCACTTCTAGTAAAATGGTGCTTAAAGAAAGTGTGACAAAATGACATCAAATTGTTGTATGAACACACTAACAGAAGACGTCAAATGCCAAGTAAGACTTCAAAAGTCAAGGGACCTGGAGGTACAATGAAAAGGGAGAAGAGTAAGAGCAGGTTATCTTGGCTGACAGTGAAGCACCCAAAGTGACTGTCAAACCAGGGGACAGTCACATGCTTGCAGTCAGGGAAGGATGGGCTTTGGGACTGAGCAATCAGGTGAGTGCTGAAACTCAGAGCAGTGGAACCGACATTCAGGGCAGGGAGTTCTTCCCTGGGAGCTGAGCTACGCCTGGAAGAATGCCCCACCACTCACCTGAAGCTACTCACAGGATTCCAGCAGCATATCACCTATCACCCACACAGAGCCTCCACAGGCCTCTATCAAAGGCAACTCGGGGTTTCCGGGTCTTCCTTAACTCCCCACTGAGAGCAAAAAACTAGATTTCAAGTAAAATTTCCTGGTTCTGAAAACCTAACACTTAACTTGAGTTTCCTTGAGCTCCCATAGTCCCATAGTCCTAAGGATTAGACTCCGCCTGGAGTGCTGCGGAGCAGCAGGACGGGAAGGGCATCTAGGAGCAGATGAGAATGGATCTGATCAAACAGGAAGAAGGTTTTTTTGCTGTTCTGTTTTCTGGCTGGGATTTTTTTTCAGCAGCACAAATAAGGGCTGGAGAGGTGGCTCAGTAGTTAAGAGCACTGGCTGCTCTTGCAGGTGACTCAGGTTCATTCCCAGAACTCACATGACAGCTAACAGCTGTCTGTAACTCCAGTTCCTGAGGATTCGAATCCTTCTTCTGACCTTGGGGGCACTGTATGACACAAGTGCCAACAAAACACTCATATGCATAAAAAATAAAAATAATAAATAAAAAATGCTAAGCAACAAAAATGAATTCAGATAGTTACAGACAGCTAGGAATCTCCGCTTCCAGAGTGTGTGTTTTTAAAGCCCTTACCCATCTGAGATATTTAATCACATGTGCACATACTTCTACTACAGATGAGGAAAGTAACAGTGGAAAAAAGCACACATCCAACAACCCAGAATAAACAGGAGCCAATCCAGGATGCTGAGGTGGAGGCAGGGAAGCCACAGGCTCCACTCAATTCTGGGCTATGGAGTAAGAAACAAGAAAGAGGAAAAACTAGAAGAAATAAGAAGAATGAGGGAAAACTAGAGAGTGATCTAGGGGAACACCCAACCTCAGCATCCGCCCTTCACCTACACACAAGCATACCCACATGCACCCACACATGTGCAACCATGTATATATACACACAAAAGAAGAGTTTTTCATTTTAACAAAGCAAATACTTCCTTAATACCTAATATACTGGAACAAATAACTGCGAATGTTTATCTGCTTATTTAATAAATCACGGTTAATTCCCCCAACAATACTTAATCTGAATGTTTTCATATGTTATGGATTACCATAACAAAAAAGATGAAATTTCATTTTTTTCAAAATCAAGTTATACCCTTTCCTTGTAATCAATCATTCCATCTGAACTTCTTCCTTTAATTTACTTAAGTCCTTTTGGAGGATTTGGGGTTTAGCTCAGTAATAGAGAGCTTGCCTAGCAAGAACAGGCCCTGGGTTTGGGTCTCAGCTGGGGGAAGGGAGAGTCCTTTTAGAAACAGAAAATAACCTGGGAGAAACTGTAACTTATCAGTCTCTTCCAAGGATTAGGTCTCAGAGTGAACAACTCATTGGATAACGCTCCCTTCTGGAGACAGAAACACAAAGAACAAGTGTGCAGCAGCACACCAGAGAAAAGTGCAGATGCAGCATTCCTCCCTGCCCAGTGATGGGGGATAAGATGACTGAGTGATCTCCACGATAGCCACGTGCACGAGCACACATGTCCACAAACACATACGCACTCCCGTACTTTTCTCCCAACAAAGTGATGCTTTGGTACTTATCATGGTTCTATCCACTAAGTGTCATGGTATTGTAAAGATACTTGATAAATCTAAATGGTGGGTTTAGGGCATTTGTTAACTATTTTAGTAACAATTTGAAGAAGGGTCAGTTTTAGATAACACCCATTATACAGGTTGAATTTAGTCTGCTCCAGGGTTACCAGTATCATCTTTGATAATGTATACATTTTAAATTGGCAGAAAGAAGCAAAAGAACAGTTATTTTAAATATCTCATACTATTAAAATGTACTGGAGTGTTTGATTTGTCTGTGAAAACAGAAAATAGCTTCATAAAAACACTACACTGTTTTCTTCTCTCACATAAAATCTTTAAAATATAAATGTATTTCCAATTGGAATACTTTAACATGCAAATTTAATTCTAGTTATTGTTGGCATACTGTCTTACCTCTCAACCAAAAGCTAACTTCTTAAAAAGCCACAACAAATTCTAGCCAAATCCGACTTGTGATCCAGTCACTAAAAGCAAACACAGACTTCAAAATACAAGACCCCTGTGTAGCTCTTTTCTCTTTGGCCTAAAAAAGTAAATTTCCGGAGCCTCTTTTCTGATTCCTGCAGTGCTCCCTTTCTGACTCTCACCCTACAATTAGAATTCAAGACCTAGCAAGGAACAGTGAGGCTAAGATCACGCACTGCATAGGAGGGGATTGCACAGGCTTGGGGCTGCGGAGTGAAGAGACATCAGACTCCCTACCCACCCCACCCCGCCAGCTGTCTACACTCCTGCACACTTCATCCTTCCATCTTCACATGTGAACTGCTTTCCTATTAATATTCTTAGAATTCCAGTGTACAAAAGAACTGAATTTATTGTGAATTAAAGTAACTGTTTGTTACTTTACAAAATTTTTTTAAATCTATCCCCACTTTATCTATATGAGTGTTTTTCCTGCATGTAAATACTCGTGCATGCAATGTTCATAGAAGTCCCTGGAACTGGAGTTGTAGATAGTTGTTAGCTGCCATGTGAGTGCTGGGAACCAAACTTGGATCCTCTCCAAGAACAATCAGTGCTTTTAACAGCTGAACTGTGATTGATCATCTCTCCAGCTCCTCACCATGACTTTTTTCTTCCTTCTAAACACAAGGCAACAGAACATAGAAAAGGCATTTAATAAACTCTACTCAAATCTTGAAATACTGTCACATTTCAGAGTATCAGACGTTGAGAATTATGGTACTCTTAGCTACCACCAGAAAATATCAAGGGACAACTTTATATCTTTAGAGTATTAAATATTTAGTAAACTACAGAGATTCACAAAAGTCATTGTAAATTACTGCTCAAAACCAAGACTTAAAACAATACAAAAAGAGTTCTAGACAGGAAAACAAGAACTTTCTCCCACTGTGGAAAATGAAGGTCTAAGAGGCTATGGTTATGTAGATACATCCCCAGGAGACTACACATAAACCTAGTCTACCCTCCAACCATTCTATCATGAATGTCAAGGACTCCTGCCTTGGAACAGTTGTCTGTAAAAGAAAGCGCTGGAAAAGGTGAGAAGACGAAAAAGCAGACAAAGCAAGGCAAGGATTTTAGAAACCCAAACGTTTGCCAGGAGTGTGAGGATCTAATTCCATGAAGTCCGAAAACACCCAGAACTCTGCCTACTTGTAAGTGTCTTCGTGCTTTGCTTGGGTGGTTTTCCAGTTTAGGGTTTGGTTTTGTTTTGCCCTTGGTTACCTAGTAAAGTCACTGTTTAAAAAATTCCAACCTTTTCTAAACTAAACTTAGAAGAAAAAGAGAGTTGTCCTTTTCCTGGACATGGCTGGCAGGAATTCGGAGGGCCAGATGAGCAGGATACTCTGGTCACCACCGCATTGCCAGCTGGCAGCCAGGACAAACCAGCATGGCTGGAGTCGGACCGGGACCTCGGCAGACAAGGGACCTCAGAGCTGGCTTGGGCAGGGCTGGAAAAAACCAACTAAACAACCAGTCTGCCCTGGGCACAACAGCCCTGCAACACTTCCCGGGACAGTAAGCTAGCAAGGCCATCTGGGTTTGTCTGCAAACTTATTTCTTATTTCTTTCTGAAAGAAATGGTTTAAGTTCTCTATTTGTGATTTTTTTAAACAAATACCTGTTTGTGTTTAGTATACTAATACAACCAAGAAGGACCTTTATAAATGGTGAGGGAACTGTTACAGATGCCAGTATTTTGGTGGCTGGGGGAAGAAGGACTGCCAGTTTAAGGTCAGTCTGGGCTGTATAAGTGAGACTTGATCTCAAAAAAAGTGTTTAAATGGATGGAAGGAATAACTCGGAGGTTACAAAAGCATACTGCTCTTCCAGAGAACCTGAACTCAGCTCCCATCAACCTACTGGGTAGTTCACAATTGCCTGTAACTCCAGCTGCAGGAGGACTGGACACCTTTGTCCTCTGAGGGCACCTGCACCCACACATAACCCCACAAAGACACACGCATATACACATAATTTTAAAAATTTAAGTACCTAAAAATAATTGGCTCCTCTCACAGCCCTTGTGCAGTAAGTATTAATTAGCACCTAAGACCCCATATGACTCCATATTAACTAAAAACCGTCAGTGGCAAAGATGAGCCCAGGAGTCACTTTTGAGGATCTAGCTGGAAAAAGGATGGCTTCTCGGCATGGGGTGTCCTCCTCCGGGGACGGAGCACTAGCATTAGTAGGCCTGAATCCATGAAAGTCTTTTACTTCTTACTAAACCTGTAAGAACCAATCAGTGGAGCACGGTGCATACTATTAAGTTTTCACGGTACAGCAGAGAGACACCAGGAGACCAGGCAGACCCAACCTTCAGGCCAAGGGTTTACTAGAAAACAGGACAAGGCAAAGGGGTGAATGGAAAGCTTCATCACACTGAATGAGCAGAATTTGTTCTTTAAAAGTCTCCAGTGAAACAGTACTGAGGGGCAGTGTTGGGTGCCCCGCCCAGTGGTCCCAAGGACACTGACCTGACCCACTTACTTAGGGACATTAATGTTTTCTTGTGTTTCTACTGAATCAGATGTTTAGAAGGCCATTCCTGGATAAGGGCATCTTCCCAACAATGGGCCTAGCTGACAGGCCACTAGGCCACTTTGTCTTCTGCAAAGCTTTTGTGGTTTCAGTTGTCTGGAAATGCCTCCCACCACAACAGGAGGTGAACTCTTGTTATGGGACATTATTTCTGGGGAGACATGAACAAATGTCTATTTACCCAAGATAGGGAACCAACAACAGACCAGAGCAAGCAAAGCTCCAAAATCCAACTTGGGGAAGCAATGAGCTTTACTGGGGTTACTTACAGGAATATGGTTGAGGGATTATTTAGAGGAACAGAAATGACTCAAAGACAGGTGTACCACCAAAGCCCATCCCAGCATGGGTGACAGTTCATGAAAGTGGGAAACCTGGAGTTTACTGCCTACAGGCACCTCAATGGTCACTAAATTAGTCTGAGCTTCTTCCAGGCAGCTCTGATAGTCTGAGTATCTGTCAGCAGTCCTTAGGACCTGGGGAGGGAGGGGCCTAATGAATCTGGTTAGTTTCAGGGACTTCCTGAAACCTTCAATTGTCTACTTCCTGAATTTAAGAGCTTCCCTTAAGGAAGTAGTTACACATCACCTTGGAACATCCTCTATCTTAACACCTTCCTTCAAGACAGAAGGTGTGGTGGTTTGAAGGAGTAATGTCTTCCATGGGTTCGATTGCTTGAATACTTGTTGTATGGCCCTCAACTGATGGTGCTCCTTTGGGTCTCAGGAACCACCTGGGAGGTGTGGCTTTGCTGCAGGAAGCCCACAGCAGTGGCGGCTAACTTTGAGAGTTCAAGGCCTTCCCTCACTTCCAGCTTCCTCCCGGTTCCCTGAGCCTGCTTTCTGCTCTGGACTGCCTCTTGCAAGCCTCCTCTGACATAATGGGCTCACATCTTTTAGGAACCATAAGCCCAAGTAAACTCTTCCTCTCTAATTTGCCTTGGTTCAAGTGTTTTATTACAGCATTAGAAAAGTCATTAAAAAAAATAAAGAAGGTTCTGAGGGTTTTATGTCAGAAGAACTTGCTACACAACTCCTGTGAGCGCTGTGACCGATGGGAGGGGCTGTGATCTGGGAGATTCTAAGTAGCATTTACAAGTCTGCTGTCCCTGGTGAAAGAGCAGGGACGGGGAGAAAGTTTGTGATCTAACGGTCATCTGTTATCCCTCCTGTGTACCTAAGTGTCTGAACAGTAGTGATGGGAAGAAAAACTGAATATACCGAGGTGGGAATGGTGGTATGTGCCTGTAACCCCAGCCCTTGGGAGGCTGGGGCAGGAGGATTATAAGTTTGAAGCCAGGATGTGCTACACAGTAAGACCCATCTCCCCCTCAAAAACAAAACAAAACAAAAGCATATGCCTGAAAGTTCCTTTATTCCATTAAGAAGATTGGCCTGTTCATGTGGAGCATAATCATAGTATTCAGGCCAAGGGAAAAGCCTCTCTTTCACACCGCTTCTGGAAGGAATCTTAAAACTGGAAAGTAAATACAGGAATTCATCCAAAACATTTGAGACTAACCCTGAAGAAAATAAGGCAAAGATCAGTTGATGTAATAAATGGATGTCCTATACTATAATCAAAGTAACACTAAAATCAACAAATCATTAGTATAGTTAATGATATCTAATTTTAACTCTGGCCTACTTAAGAAACCTACCCCAGTTTACTAGAACAATTTCCTGACATCCCCTCATTTAGCCCCATGTTTCACTGTATGGTCTTTAAAACTCATATGTAGTAATTTTTACAGGAATATTTGTAGCAATCGTCATTGTCTTTATATTGTATTCAGATTTGAAAACATTTCTTCCCATATCTGGTGAAGATTTTGAGTCTCAGTATAGTAGTTTTCCTGGAATAGAAGCTGCCAACCCAGAAGGCGCTTTCTGTCTTCTCCTATCTTGGCAATGCTAGGAACATCCTTGTTACTCAGAAATCTGCACAGATGTTAATACGTTGATGAGAAGAGGCAAGAAAAAAGAACAGTGAAGTTACCAGGCATGGTGGTACATGCCTTTAATTCCAGCACTAGAGAGGCAGAGACAGGCTGATCTCAAGACAACAAACAGAAGAGGGATGCATGGCCAGAAATTAATTCTTAACCTATATAAACTAAACACTAAGCTGAATTTCTGGTAGCCAAAGGGAAGCAAACCAATTGATTTGCCAGAGGGCTTACTGGCACTTCACCACATTGCCTTTAAGAAATAAATTCAAGAAAAATAGGAGGGACACAGCTCTGTCAACAGAATGAAACATCACTATTACTTTGGGAAAACCGCTATAATACTCGACTGAGATGATAAAGGTTTGAAAAAAGTTTTGAGTCAATCAATCAATAAACAGGTAAATGCTCTGATCTGAATTAATTTTTAAAACTGAAGATATTTATATTTTATAAGCCATTATTAAAACTAAATTCCTTCTATTAACACAAAAGAAAATACAAAGAGAAATTTTTCCTTTTGTAGAAAAGTATAAACCTCCCATCTAAAGTCTTTAAAAGTGAAGTTATCTTGTATAAAAGAAAACATTAAAACATATGAAGTTATTATATTTTATACTGTCAACAGCATTTTTACACACACAGTAACATATTTTAAATTGCCATATTTTAAAATTATAAACAGTTTCCTAAGTATGAAGGCATCCTTGTGAAACAGTGAGTGGGGTAATAATCGGTTTCATAGTGTCACACCGAACTTCAACAGCGGCATCATCATAAACCAAGCCTTCAACACAGCTTTTAGGTAGCAGGTAAAATAAACACAGCAAATAGCACTGCCCTACTCTACTACTCTGAGTACCTACTCTGGGGGTCACTACAATCTCATTAGCTTTGGAAAGTACTTCTGTTTACTGATCCAAGGAATCCACAAAATGCAAATTACTAACACAGAAACAAAACCGCTTCGGTCACTTTAAAAGACACCTCTTTCTCAGTTCCACCTGATTTATGGCAACATTTAAAGGAGAATAAAAATTCTGATTGACAAAAGTGTTAATTATTTCCTCCAAGGACCTAAAGTTCACAAGCAAGATTCTTGAATAAATCACCTAGAATATACACAAAATCTGAAGAAGTTCACATCTCCTTTTCTTCTAACCAATGGAGTATTTTATTCATTTTTAACTATGTGAATGATATTTGCACCAAAGTACATATCTAGTTAGCTTCAAGTGCTGTGTTTTAAACATTGCAGGAATCGCTGGCAACCTCTAAAATGAAAACCAGGCTTCTGACATGCCAGAGCCAGCTGCTACTCTCCCAAATGTGGTTCCTTCCAAGAGAACAGCGATCTACATGTGTTACAGCTCTAGAGAGAAAGCCATCTCCTGCAGCAAGAACAGCGCAGGACAAGACAGTCAATATTTCAGACCGTGTAGTTCATCCCATCTGCACAGCAAGCTCTCAGCTCTGCTCTGGGACAAAGCCACTAGTGTGTCAGCTAATGAATGAGACCGGAGACAATATGACTTTTGCTTCATAAAGTTCTCACTTGCCATATTTTCCTTCTGCTGTTTTCCATTTTTACTAAAACCTAATTTCTTTTTGCTCAAAAACTAAAACAGCTAGCTGGGTTTGACCATGTGGATTTGGCCTGTGTTTCAGTCTATTGGCGCTCAGGCCCAGTTGGTCTTGCAGGTACCCCACTATGAACATAAACCTGTAGCCTGCAGCTTTCCCTGTTAACACATTAGTCCTACTTCTTTCCCACAGACCCCAAGTCCTACAGAATAGTGAGAGCAGGAACAGCATAGAGAGCAGCCTGAAGAGAAGGTACAAGTCTTTTTATTGTTTCCCAGCACTATGATTTTGTGGGAGTTATGTGACATCCCAAATCTCAATTTCAGTCCCATCCAGAAGGACTGTGGCACATAAGTACATGAAAGAACACTGACTGCACCGCTTTATGTTAAGAGAGGTCAAGGCATGCTGTGGAGCAGAGCTGCCAAAGGCGGCTCAGAAACAAGATCCTGGCTGATGTCACAGTTACAGTGCTAAGTCCTGGTAGTGGGGTCCCTGAGGGAAGAAGGATGCTAGGCCAAGTTACCGAAGGCCTGGAGAAAGGAGCTCATCTCACGACTGCATGCTACTTAAAGGGGACCTTAAGCTCAGCAAAAGAAATTGGAAATCCCTTTGTGGTGATTCTAAAGAGCATAAAAATGAATTAAAAAGTCCCTTGCAAATAATTCCTAATTTGTTATTCAGGAGCACAATGCAAAGCAGGTTTGATTTGTAAAACCAAACATTAAGAAGTCACAAAGAAAGAAAACCAAATAAAAGACAGCAAGGGAGGAATCCCTAGGAGCCAGACTTCCAGGGACACAGCCTCCAACCTCCTCTCCCTCCTCCCCAAAGCTTCTCCAGGGACTTGCTCTCTCTCTCTCTCCACCCTGTAAATTACTGGTTTGCATCATTAGATAGGGACAAGCCTTTCCTTCCCTCCTTGAACAGGCCACAGCAAATTAGAGAGCTTATAAATGAACGTCGCTGAAAAATACTAGTCTTGACAGAAATGCCTAAAACCACTTCCTTCATCTGTGCCCAAAACTTGGTTTCTATCCAATTTAGTTCATAGTCAAGGTGCCTCTCCAAGCACGCATGGGTTTGAATCCAGGTCTGAAATCCTGACTGCCAAGACTGGGCAGGAATGGGGCCACCCCCTTCATCTAGAAGAGGCAGAATCCAGAGGTGTATCAGAGCAGAAGCCCAGCCACACTGAGGAGAGCTCTGACTGGGAAGGCTCTGCGAAAGACAGATAATCCTAATAAATGACTCAAAGAGAAAATGATTGTTTTAACTGAACTGTTGTCAACATTCTCTCCGGTTAAAAATACAGGGTCAGCCAAAGGGGACTCAACAAGGCACCCAGCAAAACTCCAGTCAGGGGGACAAACAGCAGCATTCCTAACTGTTGAACACACAGCCCAGAGCTGGGAAGTCATATTCCAACACTTGGTACATGTGAGCCACATGCACAATGTACAATGGGAAAATGGGAACTCACTATGAAAATGTGCTTTAAAAAAAAAAACTACTCCCAGGCAGGGGGGTGAAGACCTGTCATTCTAGCTACTCAGGAGGCTGAGAATGGAGCAATCACTTGAGCCCAGGAATTTCAGACCAAACGGGCCAACACAAGGAGACCCCATCTCAGAAATAAATGGAAGGCAGAGGGGGAACTATTATTCTTCCAGTAAAATTATAACGCCACTATACCTCTAGGATACCTATATATCTAAGCCACTGATTCTCTAGCCTGGGCCATTTTACCCCTCAGAGACCACTTAGCCAATTTTCGAGACATACTGGCACTTCATGAGGAGAAGCCAGGGATACTGCTAAGCTTCTCACCAATACAAAGAGCAGCTACCAAGAGAAAGGGGTACTGCTCAAACTATCAGTATGGTCAAGAAATGTTTTCTGAATCCACTTCTTCTCACAAGAGGGTGAGCACAGGGTGAGCATGTGTGTGGGTGTGCATGGGCATGTGCAGGTCAGAGAACGACCCTGGGAGTCACTCTTGGGTGTCTTTTGCTTGAGAGAAGGTCTCTCACTGACCTGGACTTCACCACATAGACTTCATGCCTCTTTCTGCCTCCTATCTCACATCACTGGGTTTACAAGGCTGAGCCACCATGCCCAAAGTTTGGCCTTGGGGACTTGAACTCAGGACTTCATACTTGCTAGGCAACTTTACTTCTCTACCTAGCAATCTCTCTAGCTCTAAATCCATTTCTTTTTTAATTTTTATTATTTTATTTTATGTGTATGAGTGTATTGCCTGCATATGTGCTAGTGTACCCATGTCATGCAATGCCCTCAGAGGACAGAAGAGGGCACTGGAATACTGGAACTGAAGTTATCGACAGTTGTTAGCCACCATGTGAGTGCTGGGATTCAAACCCGGGTCATCTGCAAGAAAAACCAGTGATCTTAACTGCTGAGCCATCTTTCCAGCACTAGAATTCATTTCTTAAAGTCTACCTAGGGCACTCTGACAAATAATGGGAGTCAGAGAGGTCTGGGCTCTTCCTGAAGACCACCTACAACTCTAGGCAACTTTGAACTTAAAGAGAACCTGGATCTTTATATAGTCATTTTCAGTTGTAATATTTGAGGGATAAAATTAGCCACAGTTCATAATTCTGTGGCATTACCAAATAATGTATTGTCTGTACTATTATCTTATTACATAACCTATAAGAATATCTGCCTGTGTCTGTAACCAGATTGGCTCTAATGCTGCCTCTACCTAGTGCACACTGTTTCCCACATTTAGCTCTTAACTGAACCTTTTGTGCCCACCTACGACAGAAACTAGCCCTCTGATGTCAACCATGGGTTTCATGTGCAAAACACTAACATCTGAAATTCCCTTACTCTGATGTTACAGTTCATTAAAAGTTTACTGTCCAACTTCACGACATTTCAAAGCTTGCATGGGAAAGGAACTGATTTTTGACTATAAACTTCAAGGCCATAGTTGCAAGGATGTCCTCTCTACATGGGATGGGCAGCGAAGTGATCTAAAGAACAGAAAAGATGAAGCCGACCTCTGAAACTAGCAAGTCCTTGAGGTCATTTTATCCATCAATAAAAGTTGATTTGGATGTTTCAACACAGAAAAATTTTCTAAGGAAAATTTTATTCTTCCATTTGCATTTACTGTATTTTCCAGGTGTTATGCTAAAAGAAACAGCTTCAGTACATGATAAAACTCAATTCTGACTCAGAAATATCAGAGGTTCAGATGTTCATTTCAAACTACCTATGTACCATATAAAAAGAAAAGCTCCCTGGGGCCGACAGAAGCGTGCGAATGCACACGTTTCTTCAGCCAACAAAGCAGGCACTGTTCCACAGAAATGTAAGAAAGGCCTGTTAGTCTGCTGATGTTTTCTGAAAGTCTTGAGGAAGGTAAAAGGGTGGTTACACGAACCAGCAGGACTCCTGCCAAGGGTCACCTTCTAAATGGAATCCTGAGATGGAGATGTCTACTCTTAGGTCTAAGTTCCTGCAGAAAAGCATCCAGTGGGGAGACGCAAGACGACCCTACCCACCCAAGGCACATGAGGTCGTTCAAATGCAAAGCCTAGTTTCAGAGTGTGGCACTTACCACACTTGGCACCTGCCAAGGATTTCTCTGGTTCGGCACAGCGCAGCAAAGCATGTTTAGACAAACGCGCGGAAGGGCTCTCTTCTGGCTGAACCTAGCAAGTTTAATTTCACAGGAACTTGTCTACACTACTCAGTGCAGCTGCAGCTTCCGAACACAGGCCAGAGCCAGGGCTCAGGAACGTTCTGCACAGCCTGACACGGAATCCCATCGAGTCCGAAAGCCGCCGGGCAGGCGGGCGGCGCAACGCCAGCCAGGGCGCCGCACAGAGCGAGGTTTCCGGACCGCAGCGTTGCCCGCTGCTTCCCGGGGCGCTGGGAGAAACTCGTCGCCGTCAGTCAGAAGACGCAGAGCCTGAAGTTTAGGTCCAGCACGAATAAAGCACTAGAAGCGCGGAAAGGAGAGGGAGCCGAGCGACAGAAAGGTGCCGGATGGTCCCGGAGACCCAGAGCGAGCGGCGCCCGGAGGAGGGCAGCGGCGGGACGCGCGGCGCCAGCCGGGAGCCAGCGGCCGGGAAAGGCGGGATAAGGGCGGATGGATGGACGGGCGGAGTTTACCGGGTCCCGCGGAGGGGGAAGTAGAATGGATGATGGTGCGGATGAGGGAAAGGATGAGCAGACGGATGGGGGACTGGGCGGACAGGAAGATGGATGGGGGGTGAAGAGCTGGGGAAATGAATGAGGGGATGGGGAGATGGGTGGGCTGCGGGCTAGGGCCAGGACCGGAGGCGCCGACTGGGGACCAGCGGCCGGGCGACGGTGGACGGAGGGGGGATGTGACCGGGGAAGGGGGGACGGACGGGGGCATGAACGGGCCCGGCGCTCACCTGCAGGGATGTGGGAGGGCGACTCTGCGGCCGCACGGAGGCCGGCCGTCCAGGCGAGCAGCGCGAGCGCCGGCCACAGCAGCCCGGGATCCCGGGCTCGGCCCCCCATCTTCCCGGCGCCCACGGCCTGCAGCGCCGACTTCTCGCGAGACTCGGGACCCCCGGGCTGGCGGGCGCGGCGAGGGCGGCGAGACTCGGGGCCCCGGGGCGCACGGGACCGGCGGCGGAGCGGACGGAGCGGGCGGCGCCCGGGCTTAAGAGCGGCGGCGGCGGCGGCGGGGCGGGCGGGCCGGGGGCGGGGCGCGGCGGCCGGGCCTCACCGAGCCGGGACCGTCGGGGCCGCGCCTCCACCCACCGGGCGGCGGACGTGTGCGGCCTCACGAGACCCGCGGCGGCGGCGGAGGAGGAGCTGGGAGCCCCTCTCCTCCTCTCTCTCCTCTCCCTCTCCCTGCCCGCCCCCCGCGCTCCGGAAGCTTCCGTGGCGCGCCCGGCTGGGAACTGGCTCTCCGGACCCGGACGCGGGGCGGTGGGGCGCGCGGAGGATTGGATCTCGTCCCCCTCCCAGCCGGGGGACTGGTCCTCAGCACCGTGGCTTCAGGGTGCAGCTACCACCCCCCTGGCAAAGAGGGCGGCCGTGCGTTTACTTTATTCTGTAAACACAAAGTTTTTACTGTCCTGTAAACACAAAGTTTTTACTGTCCGGTGAACATGTCTCCTTCCGCTACTGATGCCAAGAGAGCCGCAGACTCTTTCCAGTAATGAGACTCGTAAATCCGCTGCGCTGTCGGAGCCCAGATTGCGCAGCCCGGGACGGTGCCTTACAAGATCTTCCTGGTGTGCACATGGAAAATTACTCCCGAAGATGTAGGGGAGCCACCCCAGGGCTCTTGGGAGCCGCCTCCACTAATTTGGGTTTTGATCAGTGTCTACACACATCGCTTTTTTTTTTTTCCAGTGTTCCTCACACTGTAGCCTACGCTACAATAGTTTGTCAGCTATGCCTCAGACATTCCGTGGTGTGTGCTATATTATGGCAGAAGAAATCTGGCCTCATTCTGGTCTCTCCTACTTAAATCTTCCCGAAATCAGAGGAGGAAGGAAATACTCATTCAGACTCAGAGCCTTTGAAATTAAAATTATTCAACTTCATGAACACAATTTATGTAAAATTAGTACAATATCAGAACACTAGTTAGCAGGTTAAAAATAAGTTCAAGAAATGTTTGGAGTGTGACATTTAGAGAAAAAAAAAAATTTTCCTCAGCCCAGACCTGAGCCAGTTGTTACTGTGTTTTGAAGGTTTGGTCTCTTTTTTTTCTTTTTTAAGTAAAGGAAAATTGGAGAAAGTTCAGAGAAGTGTAGAAACCATTAAAGAAGTGGAAAATATGACCTGGAAGTGAAATGAAGTAAGGCTTACTTCATCTGAAGGAAAGGCTAAAGGACAGGTTCTTCTATAACACCCCTCACTGGGGGGCAGGTGCTGTGCCTTGAAGTCAGGCCCCACCTAGCCGACCAACCCCTAGACTCAGGTGTTGTGCAGATTCATTTCCATAATTCCAGATTTGTTTCTGCCAAGTTTCTTGAACTTGACTTCTTGCTTCCCGGATCTGGTATCCTCAACTCACCTCACGAGAACCTGGATGCCCGTGTATATTTGACAATAATGTCGACCAATAACGTTGGTTACTAGGCCCTTCCTCCTCCTCTGGTGAGGCTCAAATTTAAAGCCTTCTATAAAGCAAGTACCTCTTGGATTTTCTAAATAGTCAGACACTTCAATCACGGTCTGAAAGTGCCCCATTATGAAACCATATACTTCCTGCCCTCTTAGGTTTCCAGCCCTACTGTCTCTGGAGATTTCTACTTGGTTGTTCCTGTAGCAGCAGACAGGAACCATCTCTGGCTCATCAAATCCAGATCCACTCCCAGTTTCGTCATCTCTGTGAGTGATGCTTTAACTCTGGTGGCTCAACACCATGGACTCACAGGGCTGTTACATTTCTTTTTCCGTCACATTCTCTGCCATTCTCTCTGTTACCACCATAACGAGTGCACTCCTAGTGCTCTAAGTCAAGCTGTTCTTTCCCCAACCACCTTCCGGTCCCCAGCACTGTGCCATTCTAAACTACAGTAAGATCCATCACACTTCATCTGCAAACTCAAAGATTTCTTAGAGGATCTCGAAGAATTCTAATCCCTCAGCTTAGAGCTCTAAATTATTCCACTAGTAAATTCAACCACCTCTTTCTATGTATATACCCAATCAATCTGGCTTACTTTATTCTCTCTCAAGCAAAACGAATAATCTATCATTTTTATTTTCCACAGCTTGGGTAGGAACCATTGTCATCATTTGGGTTCCTCCATAGGCCAGCCTTGAGCCAAGGTTCAAGAAACAGCAGTTTATGTGGTATTTAGAGGAAACCCAGTAGGTGAAGGTGAGGAAAAGTCAGAAAAGACATCCAGGAGTTGAGTTACTGCGTAGTCCATCCCAGTGGGTGTGGTGCTTAGCCCACAGACCTGATGTATACTTTCCCACTCATAGATACCCAGCCAAGAAGCAAAAGAACAGACTGTCTTTCTCCCAACCTTATTATTCATTGACTGAAGGGCTACAGAGTTGTTAGTTCCCACGAATTCCCAGCTCGCTGTGCTCACTGATTATAGCAGCCCCCTCCAATGATGGTATAATGAGAAGCAGGTTGGCATGCTCAGAAATGGTAATATCAGAGATAGAAGCAGGACCATCATCAGCTAAGCCTCTATGCTTCTATGTTATCTGCCTATATAAAAAGAGCTGGTAACCCTCTCTTCCTCCCTTCCTTGAACTATCCAGATCAGTCACCACCACATAGCACTAAACCAAAATAAATTTCTCAGTAAGTTTTAATATACAACCAACAAGATCTGATGATCTGAACGTGGGTGTAAAAGGAAAGGCAAGGAATATTTATTCCATGAGTATCTGTTGAGTGAATGAGAAATAATGGTCTTAGGACACACATAATAGCCATGGGGTGGACATAGAAGGAAGTTAAAGGAAACAAAAGAGAAGGCCAACAAGCAGACAGCCAAGAAATGAAATGAGAGAAAGCAGGCCCTTCCGGAGAGGGAGGAGCAGGAGTCAGCAAAGGAAGCCGGGAAAGTTGGATGAGAAAAGGACCCACAGAAGAGAGGCTTTTGGGAAAGGAGAGTGGTTTTAGCATTTGGGATGCAAGCTTAAATGTAAGCTGTAGTTAGGAGCAGACGCCACAGAGTCTAGGATGCACAACCAAGAAGAGAGGGAGAGCAGGAAAGCTGAGTGGTCCTTTGTGACTCTGTCTAAAGCAGGCATTTCCTGCGCATGTCCCTGCGGCCTCTCCCATTTAAGGTAGTGTTACCACAAAACTGAATCTGCTCTTCAAGTATTAATGGTTCCTAATATACTCCGGAGAACTCGGCAGTTTCCTTTCATAATTCTTCAAGCTATAACCTGAAGGAGATGATTTCCCAGGTGATTTCTTTAAGGTCAAATATCCTTTCAAATGGCACCAGCAGGAGAAAGTTAAGTGAGCTACAATCAGCAAACAGAACTAGCTAGTTATCACAGATGATGGCTTGTCTTTTGATCTTTTTGACGCTGAGCTATTTGTCATTGAGAAAAACTCAACATAGTTTCTGTAGAAGATCTTGATTCTCAAACACTTTGAGATTAAAACCATTTCTTAACCTTGATTATATGTTTTAGATATCTAGCATACTTCTATGGAATCTTCCCTAGGTAGAGATGAGTTGTGAAATCCATGTACCCTGGAAAATGATGTCAGATGTAAAATGAACTCAGCCAAGTTCAAATAACAAAAGCAGGCCAGGGTCATAAAAAGCCAGAGAGTGTGCAGTATTCTGAAGATGAGTCTAGCAGATGTTCTGTGACCAGTCAAAATGAGTGGGGCAGAGCTGTCTGGGCTGTGAGTCACCCAGAAGGCTAACAGCAGATGCCTGTGGTGTCTGCATTTAGTCTTCCAAGTTTGTTTCACTGAAGTCCAATGCTGAGACAATCTTATTGACACAGATAACACCAGAACTACGCTAACTATGATCAACACAAGACGCCGTCACATTCTCTTGTTCAACGATAGTTTCTAATGATTACTTTCTATCTCTCTGTTCTTAAAATGTCTCATTCTCTTGCTTCAGTGCTGCCTCGTGGCAGGGTGCCCCAAAGTTGAGGAAGTTCCAGTGTCAACAAGGCCCTGTGAGTGTAAAAAGAGGCGGGGAGTTGTGCAACGTTCTAGCTTGGGAGGGAAGCCAGGCTGCACTCAGGAAGAACCATTTAGAAAGCGTCTCTTAGCCACTGCCATGGAGCTCTTAGAAAAAGGGTCTCAGATTTAATTTTTCATTTTTAAGGTTTTAAGTTGAATTCTTGGCAATTGTATACTATATGTTTTGATCACATTTAGATTCCCGCTCCCATCTGCACCCCTTACTCCTCCCACCCAATTTCATGTACTTTCTTATATAGAGCGAGTCAAACTTGTGTCCCAGATGCCACTGGAGCTTGCTCTACCTACCAAGAGACTCACTCTTGCACAAGACTGATTCTCCCCTTCCCAGCAGCCATCATTTGCCTATGATTCCTTGGGTAGGATTGGAGATTAGTATCCATTTCTCCATGTCCAGGATGGAATTTTGTCTGGTGCTTTGCCTACATGTGTGTATGTGCATACCTGGTGCACTTGGAGGCCAGAAGAGGGCATTGGATCCCCTGGAGTTGTAGTTTCTGATAGTTGTTAGCCACCATATGGGTGTTAGGAACTGAACCCAGGACTCATGCAAGAGCAGCCAGTGCCCTTAACTGCTGAACCATCTCTAGAGCACCTACATATTTTGTTAGTAGGCGTACAATGTGTATGATGCGTGTATGAGTGCAGGAGCGCATGTGTTATCCCAGGCATGTGGAGGAGGTCAGAGCACAAGTTAGGGAGTTGCTTTCTCCTACTGTGAGTTCTGGGTAGGGCTTGCTCATCAGGCTTGCTCAGCAAGCACTTTTGCTAACTGAGACATTTCACTGGCCTGGAGCCTGAGTTTCATGTATCCAATAAAGTACTAGAGTTTTCATATTATACCAAATTTAAGTACTCTCGTACATGGAGGGAAGACGATGAATAAGAAACCAGTCTCATGAGCATACTGTTAGAAGCACAGCCAAACATGTTTGTGCCTTTCAACAATGTCAGAATTAATTAAACAAAAACAAATTTGCAGGGTATAACAAGTAGGATTTCCTTGATGGCGAAACCACATGCTATTTTGTTTCAGTCTTAATTACTAATCTTAGTTCTCTGATCACATAGTAAATGTGTGTGTGTGTGTGTGTGTGTGTGTGTGTGTGTGTGTATCAGAATGGCTACGACGTTGTTAAAGGGACTGCAGCAGAGTTTAAGGAGTTTCAAAGAGGCCTGAGAGGCAGGAGCCTGGAAAGTGGCAGTGTTGAAAAATACAGTTTCTATGGGAAGATGATAAGCAACCCAGATTCCAGGTCTGCTGGAGATGCTGTTGCTCTTGCTGCTGCTGCCACTGAGTCAGACTGTGGGAGTTGAACTGCAGGAGCGAGATTTCGGACTGTGGTAGCTGTGGAGGCAAAGGGCAGGACCTGCTCCACATGAAAGAATGGATGGACAGATGGACCACAGATCCAGAGAGACAAAGGGTGAAAGGATGGGTGGGAATCTAGACCATATCTGCAGAGCTGAGCTGGCCTCCTGGAACAGCCTCGAGGTCTCCACCTGTACATTCCTTGATGCATACACTAGGTAGTCAAGTGATAGGATCCGGGGGCTGTCACGGTGGCAGAGTTAGGTGTGCTCTTCTTTATGGGGTCCAGGAGAGGCAGCTTCACCTTTTCCCAGTCTAGTGTCCAGTAAGTTCTTGGGTCTGGTTTTCCTCATATGATTTAATACTTGTGTGATTCCAATAGTCCCAGTTTACTTTGAAGAATTTATATGGTAGCTCCATTTCTACTAAAGGAGAATAGTAGATCATTCTGAATTAGGCAGATAGTCAGGGGAGGAGGTCCCAGACAACACAGGAAGCCCCAGTCAGCAGAGGAGGTCCCAGAATACATTCAGCCATGTTCCAATTATTCTCATTTGTACCCAAAATGGCCTACTTCTGGGTTCCTGTGCAAAGCTGACCCTTGTGTTGGGCTTCCCCTCTGAACATCATGGAGGGCTTTCTCTGTCCAGAATTTTAAGTTTCCTGCCCTTCTCTACCCAATCATACGAAAGCTCCTTCTTTCTTATGAATGAACCAACCAGCAACAGGTATCCTGGCCTGCCCAATTCCAAAGGGACAGGGCCTACCATATAGAATGTAGAGATGGAGTATGGTTACACAGTACTCCATCTCTGGACCCTCCTTTTGTCGGGAGGCTATCTCTTTGCTGTGTGGGGTGTGTGCTTCAGTAAATCTTGACTGTGTGCTGTGACAGCAAGCTTCTCATCCTACAATTCTTTACTTGTCAAAGAAAAGGATCTGAGAACAGACCCTAGGTGGCTTCACTGACTTTTAGAAATAATTATCAATCTGTGTCTTTTCAGTGGTACCAGACAGATGGTGGTGTTTGCATGCCCACCAAAATGCAAAGCCATCCTCCATCCTCAAAATGCAGTCAAATGCTGCTTGTGAAATGGAGTCAGCGAGGGCAGGCACAACTTGACAAGCCTCAGCTTTACACAATGTAGAGTAGCTGAGGACAGGACAGCCTGATCTCAACAACCAGAAAACTGGGAAAGGTTCCTGTTAGATCACAGCTCCTCTGGAGCACTTTCTCTCTCTTACGTCCTCTCAGAAATCAAGCCAAGGCTGGACACTATAGACTGGACTGAAACATCAAGATTAGCATATAACAGAAACCAGACAGCAGGGGAAGACTTGAGGACCTTATTTACTAGGGGCTTCTTATAAGGAACAGAGCAAGCTTCAGAAAAAAAGCAGGATATACTCCCTTGGGAAAGGGAGGTGTTATGTAAACGGTCTGTGAACAGTTAGGTAGACATGGCCCAGCACTCTGGGGGTGCTTTCCTCACTGTGGCCCATTTTCAGTACAAGGTATATTAGAATTCACCAGAGAATCACAGATAAGCAAGAGGCCCCATCCCCTCTCCTCCCCAGCTGACAGCTGCACCTGCTTCCAGGCACTCTCAGTGCATCCCAGGATTGGAGAGTTACAGGCAGTCTGCTATGTATCAGAAAAGGAAAGGCCCTCAAGGAGAGCCCCAGGATAAACATTAGATAAAGATGGAGAATTTGGGGAGGGAGCAACACTAGACACAAGGAAGCTTGTCCCCTCCTAAAGAACTCAGCCAATGAGAATGAAAGAGGGCACAGAAATGCACGTAGAGATAAAAAAACAAAACAAAAAACTCTGCTGTGCCAAAGCGTCACACCAGCCTTTTGTCCAGACTGACATCAGGCTTCTGGAGAACTGAAAATAGATGTTTTATTTTCAGATCTCTGAGGCTCGGCAGCCTTGCTATGGAGTGATCACCATCGCTTCTCACAAGCATGCAGGTGCTCTTCCTCTCTTGGGAGTGCCTTTTCAAGCTGTCTCTCTTTCTCACCATGTGTCCCTGGTGCAGTCCTTTGCCCTGGGATACACGAGCACGGACTCAGGTGTCATCTGAGCTAGGTGACGGGTAGAACTCCCAGCAAGCTTTCTCACTGCTTCTCTGATTTCCATTCCGCGGTAAACAACATGACTTTTCCCAGTCTCCTTCCTCTTGGTGGCTGGTAGGATCCTCAGCCTTCTTCTACTGTTTTTTTTTTCTCTCAATCTTTGATAAATTTGCCCTGGAGCTTCCTTCTGAGCCTGTTTTTCAATTATTTTATGAATGAGACTAAGAACCCAAAAGAACACATTTCCTTAGTAACAAGTCTATGCCCTCCTGCAGTCTGTCCCTAGAAAGGACTGCAAGTAGTCCAACCCCTCCCTCTCTGAGCTGCAAGAGAAATGTATGGTCCCATCTAGTACACAGCTCAGCGCATAACAGGAGTAACTTAGGCTATTTCAAAAAAAATTTACATGGTGGGATTTCCTGCCACCCCAGAAACTAATACAACAGACCCCTCCCTTTGTGGCTTTCCTCTAAGGGCTCCTTCAGGTCTCCTATCGTGTCTGTAATGGCTATGGCTACTTTTTCTTCTCTTTCACTTAAAGCTATCCCTTCTAATGCTCCCCCTGGTCGTGAGGCTCTCTCTCCTAATAAAGCTCATTCTGAAGTGTAATCAGTCTCATCCTCCTTTTCCATGAACCAGTGGAAACAGCGTAGTTCCCTCTTCGTTGTAACAGTCTCCACTAGAGGGTTTTCACAAGCTTGGTCCAGAAATCCCAAAGAGAAAAGCTTTGCCTCCAGCCAAACTGCTAACTTCAGAGTGCTGTGAATCAAGCCTCTGCCCAGAACCAACAATGGTCTCTGGGGACAGCCCTTATTTGCATGGTGGAGATTGTATAACTGTAAATTACATGCACAGTGGCTCATGTTAACCTCCTAAGACTGTACACACGCCAATCTGGACTTCCCTCATTCACATGGCAAGAAATACAGGCCAAGAAACTGCAAGTAGCTGACTGACTCAACAGGAGTCTCTCTGAAATGGAGACCTACAGCCCAGAGCCTTTGGCTACAGGTAGTACTTTCATACTGCCCAGCTCACTGCTGCTTGTAGTCTACTAAAGAAGTCTGTTTTCTTTTTACTGTGATCTACAAGGGGATTCACTCTCTACTCGACAGTCCCTCCCTGCCCACCACAACTTCTTCAGCCCGTTTTACATGAGTAACTTCCATGATCCTTTCTTGAAAGGGTCTCTACACAGTATGGGAGCAGCAGAGATCTATTAAACTTTGGTTGACTCCTTCCTGCCCCTAAAGCCAGAACCCTCATGAGTAAGTGTTGAGAATCTGAGAAGTCTCTGGATTCAACATTTTTATGCACCTTAGCTCAAAAACTCATTAACTCAGATCCCACTCTGACTGATTAATTCACTGAGAACTGAAGTTCCCGGGAGAAAGCCACATCTGTGGTAAACAGTCTTCAAGGCTGGTTGACTGAGTAGCTCCTCTGTGATTCCCCAAAGAGCTGGAATGTTACAGGTCAGGATCCAAATTATCTCGGGTTATCTTTAGCCCCCTAAATAGCCATTCACTGCCCACCACCGTGTTTAACTAACATTCATCCCTGTGACTATTAAATAAATCCTCTTGGAATGTACAAACAGACCCCTAACTTGCACCAACCCAAGGCTAACAATGTTGTCAATAACATCTGAAGCCTGTAGCAGAGCTCTCCCCACTTCCCTCTAAGCTGTTCCCACCAATGTGCTTTTAAAATACCTTAATTTATGAGTCTCTTGTTACTGTCAAAACTTCGTGAAAATCCTAGCATCTTGGAACAGGATATTTTGGGCGACATGAATATTTTGGGGACATGGTTGTTCGTATTTGGCTCTAGAATAAAGTATCTCATATGCTATTTTTTTTTTTGCTGTAAGATGTCTCAAGCTGAGATCTTGATTACTTTCCTGTGAGTGGAGTTCTAGCACTTTCCTGAGCCTCTGAATCTCCTATAGGCCTTCTGGCTGCACCACCAAGGTACCTCCTGCTACTGAGTGATTGCTTTCATGTCCTGCCTATGGCTGACAGTGTACTGCCATCTCTGTTTTGCAGAGCTGGTTCTGGAAGACCTGAACTCAACAACCATCAATAATATGCGTTTTATTTAATGAAAGCATTTTGAGTTAGATAATTGCACTATGGTGCCATTTGGTGAGATCTCTGAGGATGTCAACATGAAATGAAGCATTCTTACTTGGAATACAGAGATCTATCAGTAATGATGATAAATGTAGATCATAGTACTGATAGATGATATGAAAAAAACATAAGGTGAACTAATAGGATTTACAAGGCTTTGGTCTTAGGAAAATGGCTGTTATTCAGACCCAGGTTATGAAAGTGCTAGCACACGTTCTTAGTCTGGCATGTGAGTTCTGCAGTGAACACTCACTGCCAGAAATACCTTTGCAATGGAGCTGAATGAGCGGAATTCACTTGAAGGGGTGTGCTAATCAAAAAAATGCTGGCGCCGGTCAGTGAGCCAGCCACGTCTCGCCAAGTCTGCACACACCTCCTCAGAAGCCCATGCTGCCTCCTTTAGAATAGTTTCCATTGCAGGTTTCTGAAGCTGTACTTTGCAGCAGGTATAATTTTCTGTATTATAGGCACAGATGACAAAGCCCAAAGCCATTTGATACTTTTTGAACCTCACCATAATGAGCATGTAGCTCTTTTGCACACGGCACACAAAAACACTCAAGAGCTCCCCACAGGCCCCATATTCTATAAGGGCCTCTGACTTTATCATCACATTACTCAAGAATCAAAAGGCTGCTTTTGGCAACTGCCCTCTAATTTATCTCTCACTTAATCACAGTGCTTTTCTAAATAGTTGCTACAGTGTTACTTTTTTAAAGTGTATGGACTCTCACATTTTTCTAGCCATTAATATGATTGTTAAAAATCACAATTTAGACATAATTAACATGAATTTTATCCCAAAGTAAGAAATACTACATTCAAAGGATTATCATCTACTAAAAAATATAGGTATAGGCTATAATAGGCAAACAATCATTTAAAGTACAAGGTGTTAAATAAGGTTCATTTTTCCCATAAACGTTTTTAAATCTGTAAATGGTAATACTATGAAAACAATTACTTTAATGTCTCCTTTGAGTTGATCAGTTTTTCAACAATGAATACTTTTTGCCTAACTCAAAACAGAGTTTATAATGCCCGTGCAGAAAAAAAAAAATGTCAAAATCAATTACAAAGGTAGAAAAATCTGTTTTTTCTTTTTAATCCATTCGTGGCTCCTGCCATCAGTCAGCATCACTGGAAGGTTTGTGGCGGAGAGAGAAGAGTGGGACTGCAGGGCAGGAATTTAGAGAAACAAGTTGCTTTAATTCTAGAATCAAATTACTCCCTCCCCCTACCCCTGGTCTGGTTAGATTAAAGGTGTGTGCCACCAATTGAATCACTTTACTTTCTCCAATTATTATTGTTCAACCAAAATGGGAGCAGCAGCTTTACAAAGTGGAGGGGCCAAGCATAACAGACGCCATGTTGGTACTGCATTCCAGACACCACTAGAGCTAGAGTCTTAAGATAAAGCATCCGTACTCTCTTCAAATACCTACACACACAAATTGCTGTGGAAAATAATAAGTGATACAGGTCTTCTAAATCTATAGTATATCTCAATGAAAAATTATTTTTAAATGTTATGACTATTGGACACTAAAATATTTTAAAGATATTTCAATATCCTAGGTAAAATAATATGTTGAGTAACTATAATTTGTTTTTTAAATTATAAGACAGGTTTGATATTGCTACATCGTTATGTAACAAAACTTGTAACTGAGGGACTAGAGAGATGGCTCAGCAGAGAAGAAACCACCTAGGGAGTTGGCCAATTATTGTTCAGACAATATATAAAGAACTGAAAATTTTAAATGCAAAAAAAACAAATCTTGCAGTAAATAAGTGAACTAAGGAACTGAACAGATTGTTCTCAAAAGAAAAACCTCAAAACATTGGACAAAGTGTTCAACATCCTTATGCTGCAGCAGCAATAAAGGCCCATTGAGGGAGAACTCCTTCTGGTCAAGAGAATAGAATCTCTGGAGGGGTGAGAACCTAACTGCCGGAGCCCACCGGCAGAAATCGAACGGCACCCGAAGCAGGGAGTGAGGATGAGAAAAGAGAGAGAGAGAGAGAGAGAGAGAGAGAATAGGACAGACTCAGGAGGGCTGTCAGTCACACTGAAGCAGCTTGCCTTTATTAAGTCGTCCGTCCCCCCCCGTCCCCCCCGTCCCCCCCCCCCCCCCCCCCCCCCCGCCCCATTTATACTGTGAGGTGAGCAAAACAATATTAACACAGGCAAACTAACTTAAGACATAATTGGCTTCCTTCAAAGATCTTCATGTGACCTCAGTCTTAGGTGCAAAATAAACTTCTCCTTAGGTGTAAATCATTTGCATAATGAAAACTCCTGCTTCCAATCAGCACTTCTGTTCACGAGATTGACTCCTGCCAACCAAAAACTAGGGCTTAGTTCAAGGCAGGCAAACGGCTCCCGACACCTAACATAGAAGTCGAGGTGTCAGTCACCTGGCCCAGGGACTGGGCCACCAGTCCTTGCCCTCGGGAAGGCCGGTTCATTTTGAACTGTGCTAAAGAGACAGGAGAATAACTACAAGTCATGTACTCTTCGTCTCAGAATTCCCGCCCCAGCACGATGGGTCACAGGGCCTCGCTCATACAGCTCAGGAGTTGGCACACTTTTCTGAATTACTCAGAAAAGCATAACTTTTCCTTTCCTCCCATCTCTTCTCTATGCATATTTTCCTCAAAACTTCCTCTGACACTCACCTGCCGGTAGTGTGGCGGCTTGACTGTCGCTCGGCTGACACCCCGTCAATTTAACTCTCTTCCTGTGCTCCTCTTTCCCCCTCCAAGCAGCTGCCAAAATTTACAGCCTGCCTGTTCTCTTTCAAACTCTATTAAATGTCCTTGAGCTTCTGCTTGGGTCCATTCTCTGCTTCTTTTATTAATGAGACTAGGAATCCCAAGTTACATGCAGTGACTCTGCCCAGATTCCCCAGAATTTCTGGTAACATTTAGCTGTCAGGAAAATACTAATTAAAACTACTTTGAGGTTCTGTCTCACTCCAGTTAGAATCATGAAGTCTGACAACAGTTAATAAAAGGATATGGGGAAAGAGGGATCCTTATTCACTGCTGGTTGAAGTGTAAACCAGTGCAGTTACCACTGAAATCAGTATGGATGTCTTTTAAGCTAAAGCTTTTTTAAAAATCTGAGAACAGAATTACTGTTTCTGTGACACAGCTACACTGTTACTGTCTACAGGTCTTGACTGGATTCATTTTATCCAACAATTAAAGCATTAAAAGATAGGAAAAATCTCAGACACAATAGGTAACAAACTATTAAAAGTAAAGAAACATACATGCATACACTCACACACAGAGAAAAGTTCCCCAAAAATAGAAAGAGATTTTTAGAAACCAAAATTCCAAGGCCCCTAGAAGGACCTGGTATTTTAAGCGTTCTTGGTGTGGGCCAGTCCTACTCCCCTAATTTTAAATAAAGAAGAAAGAGCTAATAGGCCCATTTTAAGTGGAGATTGTTCTCAGTGGACTATGTTCTTGAGAGTTGTTCTGCCAGACTTCCTCCACCTTCTCCTGTACTGATCCTCTGACTTCCTTGTGTTCTCTTTTTTATTTAGTTGTCTTTGTTTTCTTACTTAGAAAACTCCTTAAATTTGTCCAGTACTCTCAAAATTATGGTATCGTAATGTAAAGTTTAAGACTTTTGTTTTTCTGAATGTTTATCTTTGAATAACAATTATTTTCTTTAAATTACTCAAATGCACTGCTTGAGGGTTGTATATGGGTAACTTTTAGCTGTTTTGTTTTCTACTTCATTCCTGTCCTTCTTTATGCCCTCAGCTCTTTGTTTGTTTTATGCACTAGTTTTATGTGAAGGTTTACCTCCAACGCTCTAATTACGCTTAATATATAATGAGTGAGATGCTCAAAAGACCAGAGAAAGCTGTGTGTAAAGAAACAGGGTTTATCAGTGGTAGACATTTTGAATGAAAGGAGAGGAGAGTAGTCTGAGCAATTTGCTGGGGACCCTCCAAGTGTCTGCTTTCTCTTTTGATGCAACTTATCATCAGAGATCCTCCAGACTCCTGCACACAGGAGTGGTGCAGCTTTTAAGCCTAGTGTTGTACTAAAGCATCTAAGCCTGACTGTTCCTTCTGGTTTCTAAAGAGGACAGAGAGCAGTGAGGAGGAATTGTGTTTTCCCTTCAATACACTGTTGTATTTGATGTGTTTTCATTCGTCAGACTGATTTTATTAGTTAGACTGATTTTACAAGAGTTCTTCTACTCTACATTGTAGGGAGAAAATCTCCATTTTACTTGGCTATATTCAAAACAGAACCATTTTCCTGGCTGCGCCACCCTGACAAGGTGACCTGAGGCCCACATCTTTCTGTATAGAGGACAAAGCAAACGTTATATTTGTGTCCCCTCACTTAATCTCACATTCAAAAGTATTTGATAGCCCTAAATTGCAACCCTTTTCTTATAAGAATTGCTTTGTTACACAGTGGAATTTTGACCTACATTCAGTTTTAGCTTTTTGAAACTTGTTAACAGAATCCAAGTGCTCAACATATTCCTTAAAAACGATGTTACCAATAGAAACTTAGTCGCTAAGAATCAATTTAATGGTATCAAAATTCCTTGAGAAAAAGGCAAGCAGTTAGTAGCTCTAGTTGAAAGGCTTCTCAGATGCCTGCATCTAAGAAAGCTCCTTTGTCCTCGGCCGGTCTAGCATTTCTCTACATCAAATGTACTGTTCTCATTTCTAAACTGTCAAGCTCCCGTGAGTGCAACTGCTTATACGATCACATGTATGTTTATAGCCAGAGGCACAGACATCTACTTACTGCACAGTAGGAAAACAAGGACATGTTTAAGCAAGTTCTAGGAGCTCAAAATCAATATTTACTTAATCCTCTAAAATACATAGCCTGTTGTCCTTAAAAGAAAATCTTGCAACTCAGCATCATGGAGGAATGGCACTTGTTTCTGAGAGTACAGTTTCTCATACAAGGGTTGTATTTTCCTTTGAGGCAGGGACATTCCTGTTTCGTGTTTGCTTTACCCATCATGCTCAGAAACTACAGGTATGTAATAACCACATGATGAATGAATGAGTACTTTTACTTTTTTCTATTTTTTTTGTCACATATAAAGACCTAATTCATTGGTCCCTTTTCCTAAGCAGGTTTTCAGTAACTGATGCATATCTTTTTTGCTTACTATGTAGTACCTAATAAAACAAGATTTGCCAAAGTTTGAAGTCTAATTCATAATCTAAATGTTATTATATTTTATCTGTTTTCCTTTGCATCTTTGTATACAAATCTCCATGTTCTTTTTGGTTTCAATGCTAGGAAGCTGGAGTTCAGTCAAATAAAATCTTTTGGGAGGACTGACTTCAGTGTATTATGCACTTTTACCCCAGTGGAGTATGCTCAGCTTGGCCATACTTTTGCTTTCCTGAAACATTCCAAGCCTTTGGTATACACAAAAACATGATGTAGTTTTATATCATGATTTATGAAGTTTTACCCAAAATCGTCAGAAAAACTGGCACTTAAAAATTATTTAGAACTAAATATGCTGTGCTATGAAGCTTGAAATAACAATAAACAATTAGAGCCAAAATGTTTTCTATTGGAACACCTACCTAATCTGATAATAGAAGTAAAGGAAAACAAGAGGAACTGATTTCCATGATATTGCCCTACAGCAACGATGAAATTATAGTGAATTTGGGGCCGGAAAGACTGCTCAGCGGTTCAGAGCACTGGCTGCTCTTGCAGACGACCTGGGTTTGATTCCCTGCACCCACGTGGCAGCTAACAACCATCAATCCACAACCACAGAATCCAATGCCTTCTTCTGACATCCATGGGCACTGCATGACATGGTGCACTTACACACACATAGACCATACACTCAGACACATAAAAAATAAAAATAAAACAAATCAACACTTTAAAAATTATAGTGAATTTATAAAACTATTTGCTTTCTGGTTTTATTAAAATGTATGCCAGTACACTCTGAAAGTCAAGCTGTTCCCCAGGGCCACCATTAATGGCAGCATGCCATGATGGTTGCCTCTTATAAGCTGCTTGTTATATAATAGTTGCCATCATTCCAGAATATTGAGTCATGAGATTTTTTTAAAGGGACAAGTTTTGGGTATTAAGGAACTAATAAACATAGACTGGGGGTATCTGTAACATATTTTTCTCTTGTATAGATAAGTAGACCTTAATCATAAATGTAATTGTACTGGTAATTCTACTCATGGAACTAGAAAATTTTTTTATGAGTATAGTATGCTCAATGAAATTTGGAGGAAATATTTGAAAAGAAATTAACCATCTTTCTTGTATTTTTAAAATCGTGCATTGCAAATGGCTGTGCCTCCAAGCCTGGAGAGTCAAATGTGCATTGCTGCTGGCAGCAGAGCCGACAAGAGTTGGCACCTGGCTGCTGAAGTTCTACTAAAGGAAGCATTTAAATCACTTCCAAGAAATGAAATTCTATTCATATTTAAACTAATTTTCATTTATAATATTAGGACTATTTACAGATAACAAAATAGAATATAGCATACATTATGAAAACCCATCTTAAACTTCTTAGGAGCAGAAGGTTTGGGGAATACGTAGAAATAAATTTTATACACACACACACACACACACACACGCACACCTAGAAAGGAAATATTTTAGCTAAATAATCATCTTCTTAAGCACTTTTTAATAAGATTTAAATTCATGATTTGTATCAAGTAAAATTTCAGTGGTTTTTTTTTTAGCATTAGCTACTTTAAATAATTCTTCAAAAATTTCTCATAGAAAGGTAATATGAAGTCTCCAGGTTTTAAAGGCCCCGTGGTTTAACAGTTTGATGTTAAGGCTTGTTGTAGACCATATGACTATTCTTTCTTTATTTTTCTTTTCTTTTTAATACAATGTCTCCTTGTAGCCCCAGCTGGTCTGTAATTAACTATAGAGACCAGTCTAGCCTTGATCTCACAGACAGCTGTCTGCCTCTACCTCCCAAGTGCTGAAATTAAAGTCATGTACCACCATACCTGGCCTCATGTGGCTATTGTTAAAATGTAGGTTTGTATTACCAGTCTGGAGACTACAGAATGGTGACGATGGACATGTTAGTCCTCTGCTGGACAGATACAGTGACTTACACATGTCTTGGTCAATTGTTCCCTTGATCAGAATGAAGGGACCATTCTCTCTTCCAATTATTTTCATTTGAAGTCTGTTTTGTCAGATATCAGGATGGCAATGCTTGCTTGTTTCTTAGTGCTTGGAATAAGTTTTTTCCATTCTTTCACTATAACGTGGTACCTGTCTTTGAAGTTAAGGTGAGTTTCTTGTAGACAACAAAAAAGATGGAATTTGTTTCTTAATCCATTCAACTAGCCTGTGCTTTTTGATTGGGAAATCGAATTATTGAATTAAAATTAGTGGAAGGTGTTTATTTTCTGTTTGTGTTCTAAGTCTTATTTTGTGTTTCTGTAATTATACCTTAATTTGTAATGTATGTTCATTTCTTCTTTCAGTCCTTCACATCCTCCAAGTATTCTCTGTATGATTCATTTTTTGGATATGAATTCTTTCAGCTATCTGTATCACGGAAGATTTTTCTTTCTCTTTTGAGTGTAATAGACACTTTCTATAAATCCAGTATTTCTCTAATACCAAAACCAGGTAAAGACATGACAACAAAGAAAACTGTAAGCCCATATCCCTAATGAACAAAGATGCAAAGATTCTCAGCAAATACCTGTAAATTGCATACAGGCACATATAAAAAGACTATCCATCATGTCAAGTCAGTTTTATACCAGAGATGCAGGAATGATTCAATACAGGTAAATCAATCAATGTAATAAATTCTATAAACCTACTTAGAACCAAAAATCACATGATCATTTCAATAGATACAGAAAAGACCTCTGACAAAATCCAACATCTATTCATGATTAAAAAAAAAAGTCCTAGCTGGAACTGGACTGGATAGAACACACCTCAACATAATCAAGGTTATATCTGACAAACCCATAGCCAACATCATTCTAAATGGAGACTCAAAGGATTCCTATTAAAGTTGTGAATTATTATTCAAGACCTCAACTCCTTAATTAGTATTCAAGATTATCCAAGACCTCAACTCCTTAATAGTGTGCTTCAAACCATAGCCAGAACAATAAGAAAAGAAATGGAAATTCAAGGGGTGCTACCTAGAAAAGAATAGATCAAACTATCCCTATTTGCAAATATTATATATAAGATGCAAAAAGTTCCACTAAATAAAACTTCTAGAAATGATCAATACTTTCAACAAAGTGGTAGGACACAAAAACAATTTATAAAAGTCACTAACCTTTCTATATACCAATACCAAGCAATCTGAGAAAGATTGTTACAAAAAAAGTAACAATTAACCTTACCAAAGACATTAAAGTTCGGTACAATGAAAACTTTAAATCTTGGAAGAAAGAGATTGAAGAATGCATTAAAAGATGGAAAACCCTCCTGTACTCATTGACTGGTAGAATTAATATGGTGAAAATGTCCAGTTTACCAAACGCAATTCCAATAAAAATTCCCAGGACATTTTACACAGAAATAGAAAAAAGTTATCTAAAAATTCATATGCAATCAGAAAAAAACACAGAATAGCCAATTCATTCATGAACACAAAGAACAATCCTAGGGGAATTGTAATACCAGATTTCAAACTATATTACTGTAGGGGTAAAGTTACAGAGTTTCTCTCTGCCTTGCGGGACACGCCTCCAAGAATGTGACTGACAGAGATGAAGCCAATAAAGTCAACTACTTTCCAACCAACCAGTGACTTGAGGGGGTGGGTCTAGCAGGAGAAGGTGAAAGGTAGGTTGGAGCCGCGCTGGGTAGGCAGCTGGTCTCCATCTTGGCAGTGTGTGCTGGAGGTCCACTGCACTTCTGATCAAAATGCTGGCTCCCCATACGAAATTTCTACCTCTCTCCCTGGGGATGAATCCTTTGTAAGTAACCCTGAATAAACTGGTTTCTCTGATTGGAGAGAATTCTCCATTAGTTCAATGGGTTCAAACCTAGAAGTGTGGGGCCAAACTCAGGGCCTCGCTGTGAGAGGAGAATTCTTAAGACAATTACAGAGTTAAGTAAAAAAAAAAAAAAAAAAAAAAGCATAGTGTTGGCATAAAAACTGACATATAGATCAATGGAACAGACTAGAAGACCCAAACATGAGTACACACAGTTGTAGCCACCCGATTTTGACAAGAATATACATTGGAGGTAAGACAGCATAATCAACAAATGGTGCTCAGAGAACTGAATCTATATCTGCACAAAAATGAAGTTAGCCATATATATTACCCTGCACAAAAGTGAAGTCCAAATGGATCAAAGACCTCAAATTGAAACCTGGAACACTGAAACTGTTAGAAGAAAGCACAGGGAGCACCCTGTGAGGTACAGATCAAGAGAGGACTTTCTATTTGGGACCTAATTCACCGAGGAATTAAGGTCAACAATTAACAAATGGGACTTCATTAAACTAAAAAGTTTCTGTACAGAAAAGTAAGCAACCAATGGAGTGAAGAGTAAACACAAAGAGTAGGAAAAGATCTTTACTAGCTACAGATTTGAAAAAGAATCAGTATTTAGAATATACAAAGCACTCAAAAAACAAAGAATAAAGAAAAAAAATTTTAAAAAACATAGCCTGTGGATCTGAACAAGAGTTCTCAAAAGAAGAAATAAAAATGATGGAGAAATACCTTAAAAAGTGTTCACTATCCTTAGTAATTAGGGAAACAAAAATGAAAACTCCCTTAAGATTTTATCTTAAGCCAGTCCTAATGGCTAAGATCAAGAGAACAAATGAAACCAAATGCTGGAGAGGATGTGGGGAAAGAGAAACTTTCATTCACTGCTGCTGGGATGGCAAATGGTGCAACCCTATGGAAAACAGTGTGGAGAACTCTTAAAAACTAAAAATCAATCTACCATATGATCTAGTTATACTATTCACAGGCATATACCCAAAGGTTTCAATATTGTACTACAGAGACACTTGTGTATCCATGTTTAATGATGCTCTTTTCATAATAGCTAAGAAATAAAAACAATCTAAATGTCCCTCAACTGATGAGAAGATAATGAAAATGTGGTACATTTACACAATGGACTTTACTGAGTGGTTTAAAAAAATCAAAATCATGTAATTTGCAGGAAAATGGATGGAACTAAAACCTGTTATATTAAGTGAAGTAACAAGACCCAGAAAGTAAGTGACATATGTTCTATCTCATTTGTGGATCTTAGCTCCATGTACTTTGATCAGAGATTGTACCCTAATGTAGCCTCAGGAGCCAGGAAAATGGAAAGGAATCATGGAGGTGAAGGGGAAGAAGGAATTCAAGAGAGGGGGTCATAAGAGATGTGTCATCAAGGAAGAAATGAGGAAAATGGTGATACCTTAACTCAGGAAGGGATGGAGAAGGCTGTACCAGGAGAGAGAGGAGACAAATAATGCTGAGAGGACCTAAAACCAGAGGGAAATGTTCTTCTTCAGAAGGATACTGCAAATACTATATAACAACAACATATAGAACAACAACAACAACAAAAACCCCAGTGCCAGTCAGGGGACACTTCTCTGTGAGTTGTTCATATAGTCCAAATGACTCTCAAAATCATACAGGCTATCGCCAGAGTTCTTGATTTTCCCCGCCAGAAGGTAATCCCTATTGCAGGTAAGTGCCTATTGCTGAAGACAGGACAGGCTGTGGGCACAGCATTTGATGCAACTGAACTGGAATTTATCTGGATGCCTCCTGCCTAAAAGCTAGCTCCCACATTAGCAGAAGATATGATGCAAACTGCCAAGGGAGAAAACCAATCAATGATCCTACCCAAATGTAAAGCTTAAGAAACACAACAATGCCCAGAAAAATTATCTTTTTTGTTGCAGTAGTGGCACTTTTATCTTGGTGATAATCGGCAGCTGTGGCATACAATTAAGGCTCAGTGGGAGGAAGCATGTGTGGTACTGTGAACATAACTAAATACACATGGCTGGAAGGATCATAGATCCTGGAGACAAACTTACGTTTGTCACATCCATAGACCAAAAAAGGTTCTTATTGTATTCTAAATATGCAGCCATATATTTACAGACAAGTGTACCTCTCATCACTCAACAAAGAAGTTTATTTTTTAAATAAATGAAGACTATTACAAAGTTCCAAAACTGGTCAAACACAAAGAAATTGTGTCTGTAAGGTACCCATCCCTAAGTGCCCTATCTACAATGCAGCTTCTACACCTAAGGCTCAGGGAACTTTGCAAAATACAGGGCAGAGAGAATATGAATTCATCTCTCAACTCTCACCAGCAACTTAACCCAGAATGTCAAAACCGACCAAAGTGAAGAAAACAAGAGACGAGCTTATGTCTCACTAGGACACCAATAACAAAATTTGACACCCAAGGCTCAGGGACTGTCGCAGGAGAGGGAGCAAATTATTATAAGAGCCAGAGGTGTTTGATGACCACAAGGCAACAAGAACTTTCCAGATAGCTGGGAAGTTATGCATTTGAACTTACAGCAATGATAACAGCAGGCACAGGACCCATGCAAGCTCAAGCCAGACAAAATCTCTCATTAAATTGGGAAAGCAGATAAGAAACCACAGCCTTGTCTGAGGAACAATTGGCAAGTGATAACTACTGGGAGCAGAAGAGTTAATTTTTTTAAGGGTGTGACAGACACTAACTAGGTTAACCAGCTGTGCACTGAAGGACATTTGGAGATACAAATTTGACATAAGCCTTAATATATGACAGAGAACAGGAGATCCATCGAGGGGAGGAGTCTATAAGAAAGGTGTAGATAGGGGAGGGGTAGAAAGATGATCAAAATATATGGCATGAAAGCCTCAAATTTTCAATAAGAAAAAAGAAAAAAATTACACATGAAAAAAGTAACAAAACAAAAATAGTTTAAAGCATTGTGTTAATACAGCATCATAAAATCATCCTAAAAGGATGAGGTATTAAAAGTTTGGAAAGTAAGTTTTTTTAAAAGTGATTTTCAGAACAATGAAAGAATACCAGTTTAAAGATAAATGGGGTCTGGAGAGATGGCTCAGTGAGTGGTTAAGAGCACTATCTGCTCTTCCAGAGGACCCAGGTTCAGTTCCCAGGACCCACATGGCAGCTTACAACTGTCTGTAACTCCAGTTCCAGGGGATTTGACTCTCTCTTCTGACCTCCTTGGGCATGGTACAACACAGGTACATTTACATGCCTATAGTCATACGCATAAAATAAATTAATAATAAATAAAATATTTCTAAAAATTAAATGATAATGGAAAAAAAAGAGAAGAAATGACACCCAACACTGGCAAGGATGTACTGGTGGGATTACTAACTTCTGTGACCACTGAGGAAATCAGAGAACTCAAAAAACTCAAACTAGATATACCACATGATCCAGCTCCAGCACTCCTTGGCATACACCCAAAGGACTCAACATCCTACTGCAGAGATACTTGCTCAGCCATGTTTGTTGCTCCTTTCTTCACAGCAGCTAGGAGATAGAAACAACTTGAATGTCTCTCAACTGATGAATGTAAAATGAAAATGTGGTACGTTTACATAATGGAGTCCTACTCAGGGTAAAGGAAAACAAAATTTGCAGGTAAATGGTTGGAATTAGAAACCGTTATACTAAGAGTCAGAAAAACAATCAGTGTAATGTTCTCTCTCATTTTGGATTTTAATCCTTATATGTAAGTATATATCCTGCTGTAAATGAAGGAGCCAGGAAAATATAAAGGAACCATAGAGGTAAGGAGGACCAAAGACCTTCAGAGAAAAGAATAATAGGAGACATAGGAGACAGGTGTTATCAAGTGGAAAATGGAAAAAATAGAGGTGCTTAATTGGGGAGGAAGAAAGGAGGGCTATAGAGAGATAAACAACGCAAAAGTAGACACACTCTATATATGCATATATATATATATAGAGAGAGAGAGAGAGGGATGTGAGTATATGTGTCTTTCTGAAGGCTTTATTCTAAAAATCAAAGTGCAGCCAAGGGAAGCCTTCCTTCATGTTCTTGGTCAGAGTAGTCCAAGAGACTTTCAAAACAACACAGGCTATTCCCACAGTCCTGATCACTTCCCAGAACTTGAAGGTAAGACCCTATTGCTGAAGAAAGACATACTTCAGAGACAGGATTTGGAACAATGGTCACTAGCTCTCATGGTATCAGAAGATACTATGTAAGCCTTCAAGAGAGAAAATCAATCATTGAGCCTACCCAGCTATAAACCCCATGAAGCACAATAATGACTGGCCCAGGAAAAAACTGTATCTGCTGGTGCAGTAGTGGCACTTTTATCTTGGGGGGCAGTCAACAGATGCCCAGTAGGAGTCACGGCCCACTCATTGGAAGGGAGCTCTGTAAACATAGCCCAGTACGCACGACTGAAGATGTTCTAGATCCTAGTCAAAAACCAACTACTGTCACTTTCCTAGGCCAGTATAATTGCTTGCTACATTCTAGATATACCCTTATAGTTACAGACACGTGTACCACCTCTCACCACTCATCAAAGAAGCTTCTTTTTACAACAGATGGAGACTATGACAAAGTTCCACAACTGGTCAAACATAGAGAATATGTGTCTTTGAGGTGACCAACCCTAAGTGACACATTTACCATGCAACCTCTGCTTCTAAGGCTCAAGGAACAGTGCAGAAGAGGAGGCAGAAAGAATGTAAAAACCCAAGGGTTGATACGCCCGCTACTAGTTAATGAATTCTAGACATGATAGGGAAACTGAAACGATACCAATCAAATCTCCACAGTACTGTAGTCTAAACAGATCTGCGTATAATGACAATACAAGTTGATATTCCAAGGGGAATGGGGGAGATTTCATGGGGTCCTCCCCTGAGAGGCTATCTAAGCCCAAGTGGACAGCCCTGAACAACAGGTTCACACGAGACCACTAAGTGGATTCAGTGCAGTATATATATGTGTGTGTGTGTGTGTGTGTGTGTGTGTGTATTTATAAATGTATGTGTATATATATATTAAGAATAATAAAGAAGACAGGAAATTGAGAGGAGTGGGGGTGTAGGCAGGGGAGGAGGGGCACGGGGGGTCAGAAACAACACAAAGGCAATACTCATGCATGATGTTCACAAAAGTAAACATTAAAAGTATCTTTTAAAAAAGAATAAGGATACCGACTCTCTTAGAGTAAAAAAGTTTAACTTAACTTTGCTGTTCAGTATAGGATGCACCCAAGCTGTCTAACTTCTTTATTGGATCATTATGTATGTGTTTGGTTGTTGGTGCTTAAAATCACAAACAGCAGAGCATTGTGCATGGTAGGTGAGTCCTTTATCACTGGACTCTAGTTTATTACATTTTTAAGACCAACTTTTCCTCATTTTTTTTCTCTCTACACAAGCAAAATCTGAATGAATGATACATATTTACTAGTAGTAACAGCAAAACAAGGATTCTTTCCATGAGATGGTTCAGGAATTCAAAAGTCCATTTTCTACATGTGACTGTATACTACCAGGGATCCTACTGCCAATTTGAAAGTAAAAAAAGAAAATAACCAAGATGATGGAAGGGAGAGAGGGAGGGAGGGAGAGAAGAAGGGAGGGAGGGGGAAGGGAGGGAGGAAGGGAGAAGAACTTTGTCTTCTACTCACTGAAGAGGAAGCCCATCAGTGTGGTAGTCCTGAGCTGTCCCTGGGTGCCCCACTGCTCTTGCTGAGGAAGTGCCTGTGTTATCCTCATCATAAGCTCCCCTGGGTCTGGCCTCCTGTCCACACGGCCTTTTCCTCAATCAGTGGCCTTCCTCCTTTTTCCTCAATACCCCTCCCTCCAAGCACTTTCTTAAAGGCACTGCAATATGTTATAAACATTTCATTTAACTGTGCTACAAAAGTAAATGCTCCTTCCCTTGGCTGTACATATTCATCTACCTACGCCTGAGGTTCTCAAACTTTTTGTGGTAGGAACACCTTATATACTTGAAAGTTATTAAAAATTCCCAAGATGTTTTGTGTATGTGGGTTATATTCATTTATAGCTACCATTATAAAATTAAAATAGGCATTTGGTGGGCTTGGGCTAACTCAACACTGTAGCCTCAGGGCAATCTGGTCTGATACAGCAGTTTAAGGCTCTCAGTATTCATGTTCCAGAAAACAAGCTAGAAAGTACACTGCTTTTCCTGTCTTGGTCCCAAGTGACACAGTGTTTAGCTAACTTTCCTCAACTGACTAAAATGGGCACGATCACAAGATTACCTGTGATCAAGGGGAGGGAACACAGACTTCATTTCTTTTTATGGCTGGTTGCTGAGTTCTAGATGATGAGACTATTCTTTAGAAGTTACTAATGCTAGCAGCTGGGGTCCATGGATGTAAAACAAACAGGAGAAGAAACCGAAGTTTCTGGTTCTCATGTAGTCAGAGACAAGGATGGACACTGTGTTGACTGAAACAGGTTCTAAAGGCTCAAGGGCCTTTAATGAAAATGAGAGTCTGAAAGCACTGAGTGAGAAAGACTGGCAAGCAAAGGAGAAAAGTACTCAGACACCAGGCACCTTAAATGAACTAGAGTTTACATTTTGATATGTGCCTTTTATTGTGGAGGTTGCATATCTGTGAGTGATGCTTGTGGTTTATTAAAGATGTCATATGCATCTCTGAGCTTGTGCATGAAGTAGCATTGGGATCATATCACTTAACCCGATTTATGTCCCAGCTAAAGAATGAATTTTCTCTGGCTTTCTGTTGGATGAGACTTACTCTCAGCTCTCCTCACGTCTGCGGAGCCAGCTCACGTAGCCCCGTACTTCCTCCTGCCAGGCTCCTCGGCCCAGTGCAGTCAACTTGATGCTGAATATTTGTTACTGATTTTTAGAAATTATTTAGCAGTTTGAAAATGACTTGGCAGTCCAGAAAGGTTCAAAGTCACTATTTATTCATCAACCTAGAGGTCAAAGGCCTCTAGGCTTATATGACAGAACCTGTACCACGTCAGCCTGGCCCGCTGCCTCTGACCTATGTGTGCTTCCTGGTGCAGCAGCGATGGAAAGACCGCACGTTCGCCATCACTGAGCCTTTCCAGAAAGTACTGAGATGGACGGACTAAGGTCTCCTTTGGTATTCTCCTAGACAAAGCCTTTTAGACTTTCTCCTTCCCCAGCCAACAGCTTTGTCTACCAACAATCAATCATCATTCCAAAGGAAAACAAAAAACTAAATGGTAGCTCCCAAGGGTCCTGTGTGTGCCTCAGCCTGGATTCTAAATCCAGTCTCCCAAAGCAGGAAGGGTTTGCAGAGTCCCAGAATATTCTATTATTTATATCATTAATATTATATTATTTATATTATTTATTGTCAAGAAAGACAGTAAAAGCAGAGAATGAGGCTGTAGATATAATGCTTTGCACTTTTAAGCAAAGGAGGTTTTTTTTTTTTTTTTTTTTTGGTTAATGGAGAATTCAGCGTCAACAGCTGCCCTTCAAGTTAGTCATCCTGTCCAGGAACACGGAAATTCTAGTGATGTCATGGGATCCGTCTCCATTCATTTTATTTCTCTTATTCTTTTGAATTATCTTCATAAAGAACCTTATATCACTTCTTCAGTATGATGTCACTTCTTCAGTATGATGGATTTTGTCTAGTCTCTGCTTCTTAGCTGTGGTACAGTGAAGACACAGTGTAAATATGGCAGACACAATGTAAATATTTACCTTTTCAGAGTTTTTTAAAGATTTATTTTCTTTATGTGTATGTGTGTGTACCTGAGTGAATGTATGTGCAAGCATGTGTGTGCTCGTGCCTACAGAAGTCCAAAGAGGGCATCACCTGCCCTAGAACCAGACTTATAGGCAGCTGAGAGCCTCCTGATATGGATGCTGGGAACCCTACCCAGGTCCTCTGCAAGAACAGCAAGTGCTCTTAGCTGCTGAGTCTTCTCTCCAGCCTCCTGGAATCTTATAAATAAGGAAACATTAAATTTCTGAGGATGTGTGGTTAGAGAATAAGTATTAAAATAACTTTTTTATTAATGATTATCTTGGATTTTTTTTTTTAAACAGGAGCTCATTATGTAGCCCCAGCTGTCCTGGAACTTGCTATGTAGACCAGGCTAGCATCAGTCTCACAGATCCACCTGCCTCTGCCTCCCATGTGCTGGGACTCACATCTGGCTACTGATTATTATCCTCATTGTACAAGTTTAGGAGATACAAAGTGATGATTATACAAGTATGCAGTGTATGACGGCCAAGTCAAGGTAATTAAAATTTCTCCTGCACAGATACTTTAGGAAATCTCAACCAAACCTACGGAACTTTGGCAACTGATGGCTTCTGGGAGAGAGACAGTGTCTTACAGGGATGGGACTCATGGCAAGCCCACACTGAAGGACATTTGGGGACACAAATCAGATTATAGATCATTTTATATATACCATATATATGAGAGTGCATTAAATTGGATGGGGGCAGCGAGGAAGGTGTGGATGGGGAAGTGATCTAAATACCATCAAACCACAAAAATCACATAAATTCAATTAAAAAACAAAATTTTAAAAAACTAATTAATCAATAATAATTGTTAAAAATTATTTGCAAAAATTATACCTACTTATAAGTGTAGTGTGATATTCTAATACACACGTACAATATGCAGAGCTCATTCAGGGTATCAGTATTCCCACCTTCCTATCATTACTCTGTTTAGAGCCACTGAGATCCTCTCTTCTTATTATTAAAAGTTCAAACACTGCTCTGAATAGTTACTACACTGTGCTGTAGAATACTAGGACTTCTTCTGGGCCACTGTGTTTGAGTACTGGTTACACAGTCTCCCCAGTAGTCCTTGTTCCACATTTGAATCAGTACTCTGGCAATGCCTCCCTCCATTTTCACTTCTGGTATATGTTGAAGGTAAACCACATCAGCATATCAAAGAGACATTTGAATGTCCACGCACTGGGCACCATGACTAAGATTTGAGGTTAAGGTAAACATTCATTAGAGGAAGAATGGATAAAGAAAACACGGTATAAACCTATCAAAATACTATCTAACCATAAGAATCCTGTGATTTGCAACAAAATTATGGAATTAAAGGATGGGTGTTAAGTAAAATTAGACACAAATATATATGAATATATATTCATGTATATATTCATATATATATATATATATATATATATATATATATATATTTCAATGCCTTCTCATGTGGGTGGAAGCATTTTTAGATGGAGGAGCAGGGACCAGGACATGTTTTTCTGGGAGGTGATGTCTGAAGAAAAGAAGGAAGCTGTCTTGAAGCATGGGAAGAGGGATCTAGGCCTGTTTTGTCTGATACAGGTACATGGAAAGCCCAGGAAGGGGTTCAGCAGTATGTCCGTGATAAGGGCATGAATGGGGTGAGTGATTCTAGTCAGTCATAGAGATCCTGGGGCAACCAGAGTTTCATAGTTTGAGGAATGAGGATTTATTTCTAAAAGATGGTTTCTAAAACAATATAGCAAAAGAGACTTTAAGACATTCCTCTGGCCAGTCTTGTTACAACTAAGTCCTCATCAGGAATAAACATTTTGTTAAAAATAAATATTCACAGCAGGGCATGGTGGCACATGCCTCTAGTTCCAGTACTCAGGAAGAAGAGGCAAGCAAATGTCTGTCAGATAGAAGCCAGCCTGGTCTACATGGAGAGTTTCAGGACAGTTGGGGGCTATAGGGATACCCTGGAGAGAGAGAGAGAGAAAGAGAGAGAGAGAGAGAGAGAGAGGGAGGGAGAGGGAGAGAGAGAGAGAAAGGAAGGAAGGAAGAGAAAGAAGAAAGAAAGAAAAGGAAGGAAGGAAGGAAGGAAGGAAGGAAGGAAGGAAGGAAGGAAGGAAGGAAGGAAGGAAGGAAAGGAAAGGAAGAAAGGAAGGAAGAGAAAACATATGTTGCACATCCAGATTTAGAGGTAGTCACGTCTGTTGTAGAAGTTTAGGATATCTAAAACCTGAACATATGAGTTATATACAGACAGATTAACATGGCTGCTCACATTCCTTTTCTTTTGAAAGTTAAATACTTTTTTGTTTGTTTAGTTCTTCACTAAGAACATGCTTGCCTCTAGAGTCTGTCCAAATGATCACCCACTCAAACATAGAGGACCTCAAAGCAATGCAGTTTTTTTGATCTTTGAAAACAGACGTGTTCCAATGGCTAAAGAGAGCTTTAAAGGAGCCGATTTATGGAAACCATCACACTTTATTTGCATCTCATTGACTTTGAGACTCAGACTTGGAAGATTTTCCTGTAAGTCTGTGACTCAGTAATAGATTCAGATGACTTAATGCTTCCATTTACCCAGGAGAGGGAACATGACTATTTACCCAGTCCATGATCCCCAGTTAGGATGCCAGCGGCCTCAAAGGAGCTAATCTCGTGGCTTGGCTTCATCTTTTCTTTTTCCCTCAAGAAAACCAGTACTTAGAGTCGGCCTGCTTACCAAACTTTTCTTTTATCTTTTAGTATATTTCTGGATCAGTTTTCTTTGAGACTACACAAGACGCTGGCTAAGCTACCCGTTTCTACATCGTTGCTACATCAAGCTTTACACAATCCCATGATCCATCAAATTTTCACAATAACCTGCTCCTCAAAGCAATTTACTCACTATGGATTGAGCTTTCTGAATGCAGCCAGGGAGAGTTCAGAGCTTCCTGCCCAAGCTAAGTCAGTTCAGCAAGGAGGGTTGCTGGCCTCAGGCCACAATCTGAAGAACCTCTGTAGTCACTCCCAGGGACTCTAGAAAACATTCAGCACCTGTCACTCATGGTGGACTATTATTCACTGTCGCAAAGAGAGCATTTGCTGTTTTTAATCATATATTCTTTCTATAGCGGCATTTGTGCAATTAATGAAAAGTTCTCCAAAGTGGCATTTACAAGTTGGTATTGATGACAGTCCTCCTTCATGCGGACACTCACAGATTACACGGTTTATGTTTGAAACTGACGCTGAAAGCAGCAATCAGGAGGTATGTTTACTTGGATACCTAGTTTAGCAGAAGACACAGCTGTGTCCTGAAGCTCAGTTCCACATGAACACATGAAAATAGCAAGACAAGGAAGTCTGAGAATCCCACCCCCCCAAACACACAGGCAGGCACGCACATACATTCACACGTGCACATGCATACATGCACGCACACATATATGCACTCACACACATACATACACTCATATCACTGGCTTGCCTACCTGTGCTGTCTTGATTTACTGTGTTGTGTGTGTATGTGTGTGCATGCTCTTGCTGAGAAGTATTGCTCTTCCATGATTTTTAGAGGACTGTTGTCTTTGTAGGATTGCACGATTTCACAGATGAAAATTCTAAATAGATACAAGACACTCTCCCAATTAGATTTGATTTTCATCAAGGATATGCAAATAAGCAGTCTATTTTTCATGTGGTCAGGTTTTTTGTTTTCTGTTTTTTTAAGGCGGTCTCTCTGTACTACAGCTCGCCTGGAACTTGCTTTGTAGACCAGGCTGGCCTTGGTCTCGCAGAGGCCTCTGCCTCCCAAGTGCTGAGATTTAAGGTGTGCACCACCATGCCCGACAGCAATGTCTATTTATTGTGAGTATAACCAAGTCCCAAATATTTTCTGGGGCATATTTGTAGTAAAAAACTGATGTCTGGGGACTGGAGACATGATAGTTCAGTGGTTAAGAGCACATACTACTCTTCAGACCACCTGGGTTTGGTTCCCAGCACACACATTGGGCAGCTAACAACTGCCTGTAACCTCAGCTTTAGGGGGTGCCAGGTCTCTGGCATCCTCCCACACCTGCATCATGTAGAGACACACACATATACATGTTTTAATTTACTTAGAGACAGAATCTCACTATAGAATTCAGGCTGGCCCTGAACTCAGAATCATCGTTGCACAAAGCTGGGATCACAGGCGTTGGCCACCACACTTGACTGAAAATTGGCGTTCACTAGACACCTTGTATTTCAAATAGCAATTTGACTAAAATGCATGCAAGCAAGAAAGTGTGTTTTATTGGTGTAATGCAAATTGGGCAAAAGTTTCCTGTACAGTTTCAGGCATGAACAGAGTAAATTCCTAAATACAGTTACACATTAGATTAATCTGAGGAGCTATGGTTGCTCATGTTATTGCTATGGAATTTGGTCAGGATGTGGGATTTTCTAAAAGTCACCAAAGTCAGGTGACTTTTACTTGCAACAAGCAACTGAATACTGATGTCCAGTGGTCTTAACCTGCACAAGCTCAACCCCAGAGGACTGTTAAAAAGCTGTGTCTGAAGCCCACCCTAGGACACTCAAATCAATGTCTAAGCACAAGATGCATTGGTATTCTAAGGGAACTTCTAGTAAACTTTGGGTGATCCATCTGGATTAAATTCTATCTTTTTAAAAAGATTTTATATGTATTTATTTATTTTTGAGATAAGGTATGTAGCCCTGGCAGGCCTGGGACTTGCTTTATAGACCAGGTGGCCTGGAACTTGCTATGTTGACCAGGCTGGTCTCAGACTTACAGAGATCTGCCTCAGACTCACAGAGCATGCCTTTGCCTCCTAAGTGAGTGTTGTGATTAAAGATGGGCACAATACCTGGCTTTTAGTTTTACTTTTAATTGTGTGTGTGTGTGTCTGTCTGTCTGTCTGTCTGCCTGTCAGTGTAGGCTTCTACACATGAGAACAGTGACACAGAAAGTCAAAAGAGGGTGTCACATTGCTTGGAGCTGGAGTTACAGGCAGTGTGGGATACCTGATGTGAGGGCTGGGGACAGAACTCTGGAACTCTAGAAGAGCAGTGTACGCTCTTAATCACTGGGCCATCTCTCTGATGCCTAAATTCTAGCATTGAAATGGCATCTGGACATATCCAGCCATGGCAATGGCATTTCCACCTCTTTGAAACCTTAAAGTTTACTTCTTTCAAAAACCTTAATTACATAACTAATACATGATATAAAATTTTTAATACATAACCCTCACAAATTCAACTACCTAAAATAAAGATGAATCTCCTGAGTTTTTCTCCTGCAATATTCACTGCTAAAATTTTCACCTATGTTTCTCCATCCAAGTGTATTACATTTAAATTGTTATGCAATTTCCTGACACTAGTCAAATTCTGGAGACTTGTATAAAGAGTCAACTTAAGTTCTAGATCCATCTTCCATAAGTATCAATGAATGGGCAGAGAAATTATTTTTAATAATATAGAAATATTATATGTAAAAAGTAGATAAATTTTAAATGACTTGGTTAATTATTCTTTCACTGTTATAAGCATACAACTGATGTAATAGATTACTATCATTCTGGAATATTCCTACCCCTTGTCTCATTCTACTCAGTGCTCACAAAGAAGTGGCCATGACTTTGATTTCTGTTTCTATAAATTAATGTTGTCTCATCCTGAGTTTCATAACAATGCAGTCATCCAGTGCACATTTTGTCCATTCTGATTGTTCTTTTGAAGATTGTTGCTGGAAGATTGCATCACAGGGCTGTTATGAACACAGGTCCCATAAATATTAAGATAGATCTTTGGGAAGCACAGACACTGATCTATGTCTTAGGAAGACTTCTGGGTCAGAGATAAAGAGAGGTTCAGTTTTAGTCAATATAACAAATGGCATTCCAAAGAGGATGAGGTAAGTGATTTCTGAAGAGACTGAGGCAAAGGATTTCCCTTTGTCTCCTAGCCTCAGTGGCAGGCAGTTAATGAAAGAGACACCTGCAAGCTTCTCACCAGCGGTAGGAAGGCTGTGTCTTCTACTTGCCTTTGTATTATTTCGAGCATCACTCCCTACCAGCTCCCAAAACTGTCTCTGCTTTTATTCGGCTGCCAAGTAAGTCTTATGCTCAAGGTGATAAACATGAAGTGCTAAGTGAGAGGGAGACAGTTTCAGACACGTTAAATTATAACTTGAGGCAGGTGAGATGGCTCAGTGGATAAAGGCACTTGCTGCCTGGTAAAATGAGTTCAACTCCCAGAACCCATAGGGTGGAAGAAGAGAGCCACCTCCCACAAGCTATTCTCTGACCTCCACATACATGCCATGGTGTGAGCCCCACCCCTCCAAAAATAAAGAAAAAAAATTCATGTAACTAACTGAACATAGATGAAACAAAAATTAGTATTATTTACAAATTTTTTCTTTCTCTTCCAGAAACAGTAACATTGTACTTATTTTTTGATTATCTGAAATTGTTTACATTTATATGGTTTGAATAGTTAATAAATTGTAATTCCAAGTGAGATGTATTTCTTTTGGGCACAGTTTACAAATGAGTCTATAGGTCAGGCATGGGTGCTCATCCCTATAATTCTAATTATGCAGGAGACTGAGGCAGAAAGACCATAAGTTGTAGGCTAGCATGAGCAACTCAACAAGATCCTGCCTCAAAATATAAATAAACAAATAAATAAACTGGACTGGGATGCAGCCTAGTGGTAGAGTTACAGAAGCAAGAAAAACACCTTAAGAGCCTGGGTGGAGAACTAACATTTCAGTTCAGTTAGGTGAACAACCTGGCCTGGACCAGCCCCAAGAAGACAGGTTCACTGGAAACGGAGTTACAGGTGGCTGTGAGCTGTCATGTGGGTGCTGTGAGTTGACCCCAGATCCCACGCAAGAGCAACCAGTGCTCTTAAACACTTAACCATCTCTTCAGCCCTTAAATTCTTTTTTTTAAAAATGAGATCAAGAATCCTAAGCGGAGACATCCTTTTCCTCTGTAACAGCAGAGCACTTGCCCAGCACACAAAAGGCTCTGTGTTCAGTCCCTACTCACACACACACACACACACACACACACACACACACACACATGCACACACACAGAAAGAAGGAGCCTCTGAGCTGATTTGGCCAGGATCCCCTGCTTTAGCACTTGCAGTCCAGATGGAGCACACATGGAGGAGTAGTTGAGTGACTGTGTTGAGTAGACATGGACTGCATCAGGCTTCACTGATGATACTGGCTTCTAAGACTTTGTGCTTGTTTGTCAGGACAGCCCAACATAAGGCAGCCTGGGGCAATCTATTGCACAAGCTCAGTAGGTGAACTTTGCTGGGGCTGCCACCAGCTCCTCCATTCAGCTGTCAAGTGTATTCTCTTCATTTACTAAAGTCTCTGGCCATTCAAACCGATTCATTGTGTATAGGAAGTTGAGTTTGGGATATGACACTGAGTTATGAACTAGGGGCCATTGTATGTTAGAGGAAAATCAGGTAAGAGTTAAATGATTTCTTTAAAAATGCAGTCTCTTCAGTTTTATCTTCCAAGTCACTCAATCCATTGCTTTACTGAGACAGGGTTTAATCGTGGTGCTTTGGGGATTCAGGAGAAATGAGCAGAAGCAATTGGTTCATTTGAGGAGAGAAGAAAGGGACGGGGGCAGAGACGAAAAGACTTACAGTGTGACAATTATTTGTATCCGTAGTCACGTTTAGCAACCGGCTGAATTTTAAGCAGGCATATTCAAATAAGAAGGCATGCATAGATGTGCTTATGTTCTGACAAGAATGTGCCCCGGGCAGAAAAGATTTAAAACCAATGAGGTTAGAATCTTTATAGATAGCTACTCTTGGACATATTTTTAAAATGAACATCTAGTTCATGGTTTGCCTATTTTAATAGTATATTCTTGGAGCTGGCGGGGAGGGGGGAAGCCCAATGCTTAAGAGTATGTACTGCGCTTGCAGAGAACCTGGGTTTGGTTCCCAACATCGAGGCTGGACAGCTCATGATTGCTTTTAACTCTATGTCTAAGACATCTATCTGATTAATTCTTCTGGAAGCATTTACATACCACACAGACAGACAGACAGACACACACACACACACACACTTATTAAAATTGAACAAAACAAACCTTATAAAGAAAATACCCATATGTATTCAGGGTAAATCTTTTGTTATTGGGCTTAAATGCAGGTAAGAGGCCTCTCATTGCCATGAAAGATGCTTCATTTCTTCCATGTAAGTTTGCACTGGGAGGTTTAGAAATCATCTGACAACATGGTAAATTTCTTATTTTGTGTATGAGTATTTTGCTTGCATGTATGAAAGTGCACCCATGTCACGCTAACCTGCTGAGGCCAGAAGAAGACATTAGTTCCCCAGGAACGGGAGTTACAGAGGGTTGTTAGCCTCCATGTGGGTACTGGAAACCAAACCCTAGTCCTCTAGAACAACCAGTGCTCTTAACTGCTGAGCCATCTCTCCAGCCCTGTGGACACGACTTAGACACAACTCTCTAAGAAGCTCTCAGCTGAAGTCTAGACTTGGTCGTGTTCCACCATTCATAATTTCCATTCTCGACATTTGCTCACAGGCTAAGAAAGGCACTCTGCTGACCATGACGCTGGGATTCACAGGAAAGAAGAAACAGCAGGCCATTGGCAAGATGTCTGCGGCAGTTACCACTGTAAGAGGGCAGAGCTTCACCATGTCTCCATCTAGCTGTGCAGAGAGACTGTGCCCTCCAGGCTCACTGCAAGCCAGGGAAGACAGACGTTGCAGCCTTACGAGGAAGAAGGGGAGCAGCCTTGAGTGAACCCACAAAGCTTCTACCATGACCACTCTCAGTTTATATGATTCCTGTGCAGAGAGAGAGGGTCAGAGAACAAGCCTGTGCACTCCATAACCCACCTTGACTCGACTCAGGGGGTCAGTGTGAAAGAAGAAACTTTGAGCAGTTCAGTCCTTTCTTGCTTGTCTCTAGGGAGGAAGCCTGTCTGAGCCACTGTGTATTCCTAGCACATCCATGGGGTAAGGTTTATACCAACAAGGCTCTGCGAACTCTCTGGCTTCCACCTTGGCAGGGCCTGAGAGGGACACTTGTGCTCGTATACCATTGTCAGGCTGATTGTTCTTTAAAAAGTCCAAGCAGGATGAAAATGACCCTTGGTACTCCCAGGCCTTTCTCAACGGATTTTATTCACAGGGGAAGCTCTCAAAACACCAGTAATAAAATCTGTTTTCCCTATAAAAGTATAAAGGGAGAGAAACAGCGCCATCTGCCCATGGTTTCTAGGCAGGTCTTCTGTCCATATTTCAAAGCAGCAGCCTGAACACTATAAATAGAGCCCCCTCCCAACCACTGTATTGAATGGAGATAGCTGAGAGACAGGAAGCAGAGAGGAAAACAGTAATGAAGCAATTAAGCAGATCAAAGAGCCACCAGCCACTAGGAGAGCTGTTCCTCTGACTGTCACACTTCTGTGTAAAGCATCCCACGTCCCAGCCATGCTGCTCTGCTTCCAGGCCAGGCTACTTCTAGGCAAACAGTGACGGCATCAGCTATATTTTCTTTCTTTACTAAAGTAATGGCTTTTTCAAACAGCTAGACAACATGGCTAGAGATGTGGAAATATTATTCATTTATTTATTTGTATGAAACATATTGATATATTTTCCTGCTTTGAAACTGTCACATAAAAATTAAATACACTCTTTATAAAATTTAAAATTTTGTAATTTTGTGCAAGGCAGTTATTTACTCCAATAGATTATATTTTTAATGTATTTTTAAAATGTTTTATGTGTATGAGTATTTTGCCTGCATGTATGTTAGTGTACCCATGTAGTAGAATGCTTGGAGAGACCAGACAAGGGCATCCAATCCCCTAAAACTAGAGTTATGGACAGTTGTTAGCTGCCATGTTGGTGCTGGGAACTGAACACAGGACCTCTGCAAGAGCAGCCTGTGTTCTTCACCACTGAACTGTCTCCCCAGTCCTATCATATTCATTGTTAAAAATTGTCACAAAGTTGTAAATGTATTCACTTTCTTTTAGAAAACCATGTTCATCTTTTGTACGTCAAACAGGACTGTCTGCGAAGCCTTGAGTGTCAGTGTCATCCACCATCACAGCAAGGGATGGTGTGAAGCCAAGTGAAAGACCCTCAAATGGTTTCTTTCATAGAAGGAACAAGGAGTTCTTTGGCTCTTCTTGGAATCCACGTTCAAGGGCAAGTCTATTGAATCACTGGAAAAACGTAACTGCATGGTTTTCTTCCAAAGGACTGGATGGACAGCTTTGATGTCTGACCTTTTCAAAGCCTTCACTGCCCATTGATAAATTGACTTCCCATGTGGCAAGAAGGAAGAGAAGGCCCCATGTTGAGGTGAACTAACTTTATTGGAGCTTAAGTTACAGAAGTGCTGACATGCAAGCGTGCTCTGCAAAGCATGGATCCCACAGTAGTGAGATCTCTACAAGTTGCTGGCTTTTTAGGTAGGTGGGAACTTAAGTGTGTACTGAACAATAATTTTGAAAATTTAGAATAATTCAAAATATCAATGTTATGAAATACACTGCATTACCTGTTCTAAACTGGGACTGGAGAGATGGCTCAGTGGTTAAGAGCACTGCATGCTTTTCCTGAGGACCTGGGTTCAGTTCCTAGAATCCACATGGTGGCTAACAACAGGCATCTAACACCCTCTTCTGATGTTGGCAAGCATTGCACACAGGGATGCACTTACATACATGCAGGCAAAACACTCATACACTTAAAATAAAAAATTTTTTAAAGTTAAATGTCCTAAATCTCAGCGAAAAGTCTTGGTTTTGGTGGCAAAGAAATAATTTTAAAAAATAGAGATCTGTTCTTGTATTGGAGGTTCTACTCATTTGAAGCATGACTGTAACTTTGGACATCTAACCCGGGTATCTTCTAGGTCTTTCTTCTGTAGACTAGAATGTAGAATAAGTACTCCCAAATGTTCCTTCTCAGTCCTTCTAGGTCCTTTCTAATGGTTTCATTCATTAAATAGCAAAGATTAATACAGATAGAGTCTTGACTAGTAAAAATAATAGTGGTTGACTAATAAAGTCCATAAGCTGGTGCTTCCACCTATTGTACGTTGTTTTATTCACTTGGCTCTGGGGTGTTAGGGAGTCTACAAAACCAGGAAGGATTTTGTTATTAAGTTTCCTCACTTAGCGTACCCTCCATTCGAGTATTTGCACAAAATCAACAGTATGAAACAGAGTTTAATTTCTAACTCTGTTAGATGTTATAATAAAAGGATTAGAACTCAAATTATGTTCAATGACTGTTAATGAAGATAATCTGGGCAAACAGTTTTTAAAAATTGTTCAGCAAAGACTTCCTATGATCTGGTGAACTAACTTTATTGGAGCTTAAGTTACAGAAGTGCTGACATTGTAAACGAAATGTAAATTAATGTCCTTTCCCTAACAATGATATATTCTGAAGTTTAATAATGCATGATTAAAAGATAATATGTCATCTCAAAGAGAAAGTAGTGGTCTAACACATTGTAATAATTTGCAAATCCAACATAACTGTATTATATTTATGCTGCAGAATTTCCCTTAAATACCTAAACTATGCTGTTTTTTTAAAAATGTAGTTCACTTCCATTGCTGGTAAGATTGCAAACTAACTAATCTTAAAATTTTTTTGTTGTAGGAAGCTTAAAAGTCTGATTGAAATATAAACAAAGATATTGATGGAAAATATAGCTTACTTCTAGGACAGTAGGAATTTAGTAGAGGTTAAAAATTGAGAAACGAGGGCTGGAGAGATGGTTCAGTGGTTAAGAGCACTGGCTGCTTGCAGGTTCAGTTCCCAACACCTACATGGCAGCTAACAGCACAACTGTCCATATCTTCAGTTCCAGGGGGTCCAAATCCCTCTTCTGAACTCTGTGGACATTGCATGACAAGGTACACTTACATACAGGCAGACAATATACCCATGCACATAAAATAAAAATAATAAAATATATTTTTTTTAAAAAAAGAAATAACTGGATATAGCTGTCCACATCTTTAATCCCAAGACACGTGGGAGACAGGGGCAGGGGAATCTCTGGGAGATCAAGGTCAGCCTGGTCTGCATAGTGAGTTCCAGGCCAATTGGGGCTATAAGGAGACCCTGTCTCAAAAACAAACAAACAAACAAACAAAAATAAACAGAGAAAGAGAGAGGGAGAGAGAACCAATGCCTGAGTGTGAAGCAGAGGCTGTGATGGAGGGACACTCCTGTCATCATTAACAAGGAGCTTTGATTTCATCTTCAGGATGAGATGGTGAACATTGGGGCTTAACAAGGTATAATTTTGGAACAGAGAATCCCCAACAAAATGAAAAACTCCAGAACACACCCTAGTGCAGATGAGAAAAATTCATCCATTCGCTGCCAAGTAGACATGAAAATGAATGAGAGATAAGTTTTAAATCTGTGCTACAGGTATGAAAAATAATTTGTAGAGAATTCAAAAACCCAAAATTGTTCACATTGTTCATGGATTATATTTTAAAATATAAATATCACATGCAACATGTGTCAGTTGGTAATATTACTGGGGCCCTTGCAGGAGGAAGAGCTCTCTGAAGAGAGCTCACCTTAGACTGGACTTCCTTCTGCCTCAGGCATTTCCTAGCCTTGCACTTGAATTTCAAAATACAACAGCCACCACTCCATCCTGTTTCTGGTCTCCAGTATGTCATTGACATGCAAATTAACCAAACAGTACCCAGAGGTCAAAGAACATCACACAGTGATTAGAGTGTAACCTCTGCAACCAGGGTCAAGTAGTGGCTTTGTGGGCAGATGGCGACCGGAGTGAACTTGTGTGGAATTCCCAACCGGGTTTTCTCATTTCTGCAGTGAAATGTGCCATTGTACCTATCACACAACTGCTGCACGGATGGCAGGGGTTACTTCACGCAGCACCATGTGAGGCTCATGCGCAGCACTGGGAAGGAGCAGCTGCTCTGAGCATTATCAGCATGATGAGCATCATCTCTGCATCTTAAGCTATCTCATGATTCAGTTGATTTCCCCAATATTTCACAGAAGCATTTCCATCTGGCCTGGAATTAAATCTTGGCAGAGGTACTGCAGGAAAGTGTAATGGCAATTATTAAGCTAGCTAATCACGTGCCATGGCTTTAGGATTTGGTGCTCACTCTGGTTTTGTTTGTTGTCACTGCAAAGTCAGCTCTCAGAACACACAGGGGAAAGTTCACCAGCAACCTACCCACATAGGACAAAAGACCTCCTCCCCAGATTTCTAGCTTGAACCTTGAATCTGGCAGCTCTACAAGCTCTTGATTAGCTGCATGCAACTGCTTGGCATCGCCTCTTGGGAGTTTGTGTGTTGCTCACCTTTTCTCCAGCCTTTCATTATCACTCCAGCAAGGGAGACACTGCTTTGCATTGCATTTCCTTGTGACTGTCATGTCTCTCTGAAGTTCATTCTACTTGAGAATAATGTTTCTTCTTAACATGGCTACAAAAATCCAGTAATATACATTTTCAAACAAGAATGTGTCTTTGTTTCATTCAATAAATACTGTTATGCTGCAGTAATATATTTCCTGCTTTGTCCTTGCTAGGAGAGAGAAGACCCCATCTCCAATCATGTCTCCTTGAATAACTAGCACAGTGTCGTAATGCACATGCACTTTGGTCCGTTCATTCAATAAATGCTCATTGACGGCATTCAGTGTATCAGACACTGTATGGGTTTCAAGTGTTACTATAATAAACAACCAGTCTCTAATTTGCCTCCTGAAATTTCCACCCTGACTTTTTAAATTGCATTACCATAAAGTCTGTTTGCAGACATGGCCATAAATTTCATCTTATCTCCAGCAGTTCCAGAAAATATCTCTGGCATATATCCCAGTCAGTCAGCCATGTCTGTTTGTGACAGTAATATATTATACAGCACCTAGGACAGTGCAGGGGATGTGGTCTCTTGTGAATGCACCAGCACCTCAAAAGGCAAGTGTCCCCAGCAGTCATCAGACAGGTGTGCTCCAAGTGTCTGCCTCGCTCACAGGTGCTCGAGAACAGTAGTTGTATATGTTTTTTTAACTTCCCTTTGTCTCTGAGAGACAAAGACACTCTGAGAGTACCTGAATTTAGGAGATTCTTCCTAAAGTAATTATTGACAAAATAATAGTGGAAAGAATGCCCAGGACTGTTACTAGCTTCTGTAATTTGCAAACTTACTTTTCTTTATTTTCGCAGATACTGAGGGAAGATCAGGTGCATGTTCTTGTCAGATCTGCTGCCTTCAGCCTGGCCCTGTCTCATCTTCAAAGGATGAATATATTACTTCACTCCCTTTTCTAAGATTTACAATTGAAGAGACGCCTAGAGGCTCATGGGAAATGCATTGTGAAATTACCTGGAAAGATTCATTTTAAACATTAGCTCTACAAACCAAACAGATGGATTTGACACTGTTTTACTAAATACCAGTCTATGGGTTTTCTAAGCTTCCATCTTATGTTAAACCAGGAGCACTGACGGAAAAGAAGACTGAAAAGTGGCTAGCTGCTCCAGCAGAGGCAGCATGCATGCCCAGGCTCACTGCTTCTGCCATTTCAGTGGAACATGTAACTGTTGAAAAGCCCAGATACTAAGCCTGCAATGTACTATTTTGTATAATGTCTGTAAAAATTTAAAAAATGCTTTAAATATTATCTTTCAGTGATAGTTATGTGATGGCCTGAGTTCCTCCATTTTGTATAAGGCCGCCCCCTTAATGAGCTGTCCCTAACTCTGGCAGGCAGTTCCAGGAGAAGTTTGACCACAGGGCTGTTCTAGGAAGAATTAACCACAGAAAAATACCCACTCACAAAATCCAGAAGGGCTCAGTTAATGTCTTACTGCTTTTGTAACCACGTGATTAATGCTTATCGGGCTTTGTAACCATGCTTGCTTAGTGCTTAAATGGCTCCTGTAACCATTTGCTTGCTTGTTGCAGGAACAAACATGTCATATGTAATGCCTACTGCAGTAACAAACATGTCATGCCTGTGTAATCTTGATTAATCACCTGGTCCAGCAGTGTGTGGTTTTGCTTTATAAGTTCTGTTCTCTTCTGAATCAGTGCTGTGTTCTCTAAATCCCAAATCACAGAGTGCAGTCACTGACCAGCTAATAAAATTCAGCTGATTTGGAACGTCTGAAGTCTGAATGATCCTTCCCAGGGATCTTGGCACTGTAATAGTTACACGTTATAGCAGTGTTTCTATATACAATGTAATGACATTGAACTTAAATTTGATATTTAAACACATCTTCAGTAAGTGAATTAGTGTGAATAACTTGGTTACATAAGAACGAACATTAGTGACCAATATACAATATCTCAAAAATTAATGTGTTAATCTATATGAGAGAGAAAATAATTTTATAATTAATTAGGATTACTTAAAAAATATTCCTGAAAAGTATTCAAAGGTTCAGCCATAATGCAAAAAATAAAAAAATATTTTATTATTAACCTAATTGCATATTTATTTAAAAGTCAAAAGTAGCACCAGGAAGCATGACAACACTCAAATTTTGGAAAACAGGTTATTTATTTTTTAGTGAGGCTGGTTGAGTTGAGACAATGAAATCCCATCATGAGTTACAGAAATTACATGAATTATATAAAAATATGACCTTTTTTTTTTTAGAAAGAGAAATTTTGCTGTCAGAGAAGTGGTAACACAAACACTCTAAACTGAAACGTAGAACACCTTGCCCTGCATTGCTAGAGCAATGCAGGTCTTGGAGACCAGGAGTGGAGGTGGGCAGACATGAAGATGCCACACGTCAACTTTCTGGATAGTGTTTACCAGATTTGTAGGTAAATATCAGATATCATTACAGACAATACATATGTCTATTTAAGATTATAATTTCAAAATATAAGGTAATTGTTTTGAGAAGGAAACATATATTTTTTTTTAAAAAAGCTAATAGCAGCAAGTAAAGTGAACACCACAAATAACTGAACAAAACAATCTTTACCATAAAAGAATTAATGTAGCTAAAAATGAAGCACCTGTCTTTAATGTCAAAAAGACCTGTGGGCTGTTCTGAGAACAACAATCCCAACCAAAGCTCTCAGTTTTCACTTAATAAGCTGTAAAGCAACAGAACTATGAAAGAACGCAGTCTACAGGCAGGCGGGAGGCCAAGGATTTTCATATATACACCATATTAATACAAACGAGTGCAGCTGGATTTTCATTGTGTTCTTTTAGAGTCCTCATCTATACCCAGTAGAAAGTGCAGAAGTAATGTGTTTTCTGTATTTTATTGAGCTTTGTGTGTAAAGATGTGTTTAGCATTTAAGTAAAATGCAGCAAAGTAGTATTAAGCAATGCCAGAATTTAGAGCTTTTGCTTTTATAAATGGCTATACAAAACACTGCATTCCAGAAATGAAAAATATAGCTCCGTTTCTTGTCATTAGGACACACTGGGCATTACAGTGATCTTGAAAGAAAAAGTATCTGATGAGATAAAAAGGTTACAATTGGTAATCTTAGGCACTTGGACGAACATATCATCTGTAAGGCATGTGTGAATGAGCAGGGCCACGCATTCAGTGTGAAAGTCTACTAAATGTAAACGTGCTAAACTCTTGGTTTGCACTCGGGCACCCATGCCCCAGGATGCTGAGATGGTATGCTGCGTCTCTAGTCAGCTCTTGCGCTGATCTTATACTGTCTCATATAGCAGCTCCAAATTGTCCAACTGGGAGAATAATGAAATAGGCACTGGAAATATCAGTTGCATTATAAAGAGAATGCATGTTTTATTTTGTAATAAAATCAAATTTCTCACTGGGAATGTTTGTGACTTTCATGAACTTTGCAGAATGAGGTTTGATACAGGTATACAAGTAAAATTTTCTGTGTAAAATAAAGCACATTACTTCTGTTTACCTTTTTGGTTCTAAAGATGAAGAAAAGCATGCCTCTTATTAGGAGTCAAGGTTGACTTCTTAACAGAGGGGAGTCGGCTGGACATAGGAGCCCATTACACTGGCCACCAGATTCATTACCTGTCAATGTGAGGACCCAGGGATTCATCCTCCCTTCTTGCATGTTCCTATTGTTTTAAAGTTGACGTTGCATATGATTGCTTGGTTAATGGGGGAGCGCTGTCAGAATAAACTCCCACTCCACCAAGCAGCCAAATACTCAGTTGGAACACATGTTCTGATTGTGTTCTTGAACTTATACCCTCACCCGGCTCTCAGAGCCAGAACGCAGGAAAAACAATGCGATCCAGGGAAATCCATGTGCAAATAACAGAGGCTGGCTGCAAGCCCGGTGCACATTTGTCTGCTTCTGTCCTCAGTTGGTGCTTTGCCACACTTCTCTATCTTGATGAGCGTCGTTGTGGAGGAGCCCTTTCAAAGTACATGAAGTCCTGAAATTGGAAAAGGGATTGTATTTAGATAGATAACAGAAATAATTTCATGAACACATATAATATCCTTTACTCTTATTGGGAGACTATCTTATTCTAGTAAAAATAAATGCATTTAATGAAAATTTATGAAGAGGACTTGTATGGAAGGAGATGAAACTAAAAACTCAAGAACACAAAAAAATTGGTAGATAAAAATTTTCCACAGTCAGTACCAATTAACACTTTTATCATCAACAGAACAGCTCAGTGGAGCCAAGAACGTTCTAAGATGCTGAGTATGCATGCAGACAGCAAGCAGAGGAAACGGACATCCGCCTGTAGATATTTTATTTTCCTAGTAGTCATAGAATAGAGATTTTGAAGTAGTGAGAACAACAGCTAATAGGAGAGGTGCCAGCTGCATTTGTGGAATGTCTGCGACCTGCCAAGCACTCTCATGGAGCTAAGATGCATAACCTGGAAACAGTTTTTCCCCTGTTACAAAGGAGTAAACTGAGTCTCCCAGTGGAGACACTTTGTAAAGCATGTGTCTAAAATGGCACAGACAGAAGTTGGCCAAGTCGCAAAATGAATTTTCTACTACAGAATAATTTCTCATCAGAATGGAGAATTTTCTCAGCCCAAAAGCAAAAAGGCTTACAATGAGGAAGCAAGCACCGAAAACCATGGCTTTCATCTTCACATCCAGGTCCAATGGGAAGCGAATCTCAAAGTGGTCAGCATTTCCCATTGTTGATAAAAACCCGTTCCACTTCCTGATGATACTTCCAATGTGGGATACTCCATCCAGAGAGTTAACCTGCAAACATGCTTTGGTCATTTTCTTAGAAGCTGCTTGCGACATGATAACATGTAATGTAGGAAAAATGCACTGTGATTGCTTAATTCAAAGGAGGAATCTGAGACTGGCTACGTGTCCTGAAACTGATTAATGGCTGAGCTGGGGGATAACTGCAAATTCTCAGCCTACTGCCTTTCCCTCATCCTCAGATGCATCCTTTGGGAACTTTTGTCAGAGGAGGTATAGTTTGAATTGATAACTAAATTCACTGCAACAAGGGTAGGAATTCGGGAATAGGAAGTCACCAAGGGAACCTCTGGGCGAAACTAAGGTGCCTATACTATACACTGCACACCACTTGAGCCCCTGTGGGTCAAATCCACCTGTTACAGTGGAAATGCCCCCTATGTATTTTGTAGTATGACTCAAGAATAGTACGATCACATACAGCCTGCTCTGGAAATCTGGTTTGCTGACATTTTCTACATAATTTTAATAAGTAAGCAATGCCTTATATGGTGCTATCAGATGAAAACTAAGAAGTCCTGGGCACTGTAGGAAATGCAAAGGGCAATGGTAGTAGGTGACAAACTGCACTCTGCCACAAGACTTTGAGAAAGCACTCAGAACTTTAGGGACTATTTCTAACAATTTTCTTGGCAGCCCCTGGGGTGCAGGAAAAACAAAAAGACCTTTCTTTCTTGAAAAAGTGTTGAGGTATAAGCCTAACATGAGTTTTATCCATAACTTTAGCAATGCCTCTAGGTGCTATGATTTGTCACACTTTTGCGTTTAAAATCTATAGTCCCATTCTGGAAATCTTCAGGAAAAAAAAAGATTATTTACACCAAGAATAAACTGATTAGATCAGGATATGTACTCGCAAAAGTCTTCATGTTTGAAATGGGAAAAAAATGTTTATATAAAAGGCAAAGTAGCTCACATTTGGAAAACACTGAGCCAACACTTAGGAGTAATGTGAAAAGTATTGGATATCAAGTCATCAGTTTACTCATTCACATGGAAAACCGGCAAGACCAAAAAATTGTGAGGTCTGGTAAGAGAGAGCAGAAACAATGTTTTTACAGCTCTGTACCTCAAAAACAGAGTCTGAGCCACAACCATAGGTTGCACATGGGCCACGCACTCTCATCACACTCTCTCTGTTTGCGTTGTGGATGCTGTAAACAGCTCTACACAGATTCCAGTGCTCTGAGACAAAGCCGATGGTGCTTCCTGGAGGACACTGCACTTCCAGCTGTGAACGGAGCAATGACAGAAGTTAGGATGCGTGTGCACACCTGAGTGGGTGGGCATGCACAGGCGTGCACATAGACACACACACAGACACACGGACACATACACAGACGCACACACAGACACACAGACACACATACACATGTACACACAGACACACACAGACACACACACGCACACACAGACACAGGCACACACGCGCACGCGCACACACACAGACGCACACACAGACGCACACACAGACACACACACGGACACACGCACACACGGACACACGCACACACAGACCACACAGACACATACACACGGACACACGGACACACAGACCACACAGACACACACGCACACACAGACGCACACACAGACACACACACAGATGCACAGACACAAGCAACACACAGACACCTGCACACACAGACACACGCACACACGGACACACGCACACACAGACCACACAGACACACACAGACACACACACACAGACACGCACACACAGACCACACAGACACACACAGACACGCACACACAGACACACACACACAGACACACACACGCACACAGACACGTGCACACACACACACACACACACACATATACTCGGGCATGTTCTGGTACTTCACGGAAAGTTAATGCTGGGAGGAAAAGACTTGCTCGCCCGAACTGTTGGTAGGGCTGGATTGCAGCAAACTACCTGAAGGGATGATGTCATGTCTCACTTTGGGACATAGAACAAGCTTAATCTCTGTTCGACTACGTGATATAAGATGCCAGTTGTCCAAGCTCACTGTTCATGACTGATCAACAGCATCTTCCAGAAGGATATACGGCCTCTCCCAGGCAACCCCAGAGAACCTGAGGACACAGGCTCAGATAAGCATACTGCTGCACGTGTTGCTGATGTGCTGTAGTAATGTCCTCTGTTTTATCTAGCACTCTTCTGCCTTCTGCCAAGACCCATGACATACCTCCCTTAACTTATTAAATCTCAATCAGCAAAATTATAACTTCATACATGACAATTATAAAAAACAAAGGAAAAAGAAAAATTCTGAAAACTGTATGAAAGTGTCCGCCTTCATTGAAAGGAATATGTTCCGAGATATCAGTGGATGCCTAGAGTGCAGCTAGTAAAGAACCCAGTGCATACTATACACACCTAAAATAGAGTTTAATTTACCTAATAACCAAAGTAAGGCATTAACTGCAATCATCAACTATAGAAGCATTACAATACTATGTCCTACAATAGAAGTGATGTGATGTCTCTCTACTGCAACAGAGCATATGATATAGACAGGACTGGATGGATTCAGTGATGAATTCTACTAAACTTTTAAGGAAGAGCAAATGCCAAAATGTCTTAAACTACTTTCCAAATTGGAAGGGAAGGAATCCTAGCAAATACATTCAATGAAGGCAGTATTACCCTGATACCAAAACCAAATAAGGACACAAGAAAAAAAGAAAACTACAGACTAATTTTTCTGGGCAACATAGATGAAAAAATTTTGAATAAAATATTGGAAACTTAATTCAAGAACACATTAAGAAGATCATACTTCATAACAAATTTGTTCGAATCCTAGGGATCCAAGGTTGGCTCAACATACATAAATCGATAATTATAACATTTAAATATAGTTAAGGACAGAACAGCTCAAGGATACAGAAAAGGCATGTGGCAAAGTTCAATGTCCTTTCATGATAAAAGCTGTGAAGAAACTAGAAGAGAAGGAACATATCTCAATATAATAAAGGCCATATGGCAAACCCGTAGCCAACAATATACTAAGAAGTAAAGAACCTAAAGCTTTTCCTCTAAAATTTGGAACAAGAAAAAGTATCCACTCTCTCCATACATAGTCAACACAGTACTCAAAGTCTGAGCTGTAGCAATAAGACAAGAGAAATAAACAAAAGGAATACAAATAAAAAGGAAGAAGTCAAAGTACCCTTACTTGCAGAAGACATGTTTTTGTCTACGGAGACCCTAAGGATTCTATCAGAACCCCAACATGCTAAACATTTTGAGCAAAGTATCAAGACAGAGAAATCAACGTAACAAAAGTCAATTACTTTTTAATATATCAACAACAAAACTTGTCTAGAAATAAATCAGAAAAAAAATCGTGTGCACAATAGCTTCAAAAATATCTAGGAATAAATTTAAGCAAGAAAGGCAAAAGGTATCTCCAATCAAAAGAAGGAAGCTGAAGAAGACACTAGATGTTGAAACATACTCTCTATGCTCATGAATTAGTAGAATTAGCACCGTGAAAATGATATATCACTGAAAGTAGTCTATAGTCTCAAGGCAATCTTTATCAAATTCTAATGGCATTCTTCATAGAACTGGAAAAAAAATCATAAAATTATATGGAAACAAAAGAGACCCTGAATAGTCAAAGCAAATGCTTAGCAGTGAGAACAGTGTTGGTATTATCTCAAAGTATACGACAGAACCACAGTTTCAAATAGCCTGTGGTAGTGGCACACAAACAGACACATAAACCAATGGAACAGAGGATTCAGAAATAAAGCCACACAGCCACAACCACATCATTTTAACAAATGTATAAATACATGTACACTGGAAAAAAACAGCCTCTTTATCAAATGGCATTGGGGAAACTATATCGAATGCAAATGAATGAATATAGAGCCATATCTCTCACTCTGCAAAATGATCAGTTCAAAATGGACCAAAGGTCTTAATACAGAACTGGAAATGCTGGAACAGCCAGGGGAAACCAGGGAAACATTTAAGCTGCCGGCACAGGTAAGAACTTTCTGAAAAGGATTCCAATAATAGCACAGGAAATGGTCTCAAGAACTGACAAATGCGATTACCTGAACATAAGATGCTTCTGTACAGCAAAGGCAACAATCGCCAGAGTGAAAAGACAGCATTCAGAGTGGAAAAGGACCTTTGCCTGCTACACTTCAGACAGGAACTGATATTCAGAATACATCACGAAGTTTAAAAATTAAACACCAAAAAAATCAAGTCTTCCAATCAATAACTGGACTAATGAACTGAACAATTAAAAATATATAAATGAATAAATAATTGAAAACTTATTCAACGTCCTTAGTCATCAGGGAACTACAAATTAAACCTATTCTGAGACTGCATCTTACCTCTTCAAAATGGTTATCAGTGACATAAGACCTTCAGTAAATGGTCCAGAGTTGACTAAGTGGACACCACACCTGGAATTCAAACACTGGTCGACAGCCTCCTAAAATTGCTTTTTCTTCCCAGTCACATTTTTTCCATCTGCCTGTACAGGTCATGGGGGAGGGATCAAACTACAGCTGAGCACATCTGCACCCTAGGTCCAGCTCTGGGCCTGGGCACCCCAGCCAGCATTTCTATTTTAAGACTCCTTTATTTGCAGAAAGGTATAAGCTATGATAGACACTATAAAGCAATCAAAAATCCTTCCCAATTCTTGGCATTGCCTGGGAAATAGGCAGGTCTGTTTACATAAACGTGACTATTGCCCATCCCCATAAGTTTCTAACGCAACAGACACAGCTGTCAGAAGCACAGCTGCTGTCCAAACAGCTTCACATTGTACTTGACCCATCACCTAGCACTTGATGAAGGAAAACTGTGAACTCTTGTTCAGGACATAATTCAGCTTCCTCCCTGCTCACTGCATTCTTTAATTCTGACAGGCAGGGCCAGGCAAACTCCCCCTCTTGTAGTTTAGGAGGGAGATCACACTGGAAAGGACAGAGCAGGAAGCAGGTGGATTCCCTCCTGTTCTCTCACCTCTTGTCTCGCACAAGAGCAGCAGAAGCAACAGCAGGTACATCGGAAAGGTCTCTGCATGGTCATGATCTCCCGGCCCAGGCTGTCAGTGACCCGCAGCACAAAGGGGCGTAGGTTCCGATAGGCATTCCTGGTAAAGTCTTCTGTGTCTTCAGTCACGATGTAAACCATCTGGTCTACATTGTTTTTGATATCATATCTATTATTAGTTTCAAAATTTGCCATCACTAAAAGTTAAAAGAAGAAAACAATCTTAAACCAGGTGAGACTGGCCTCAAGAAGTCCTTGTTTAAAAAAAGAATAAGTCTTGTTTAATATTTATAGGTCTGAAAACTAAAAAGCTTTTAAAAAAATACCAGGTGAAATATACATAATGGACATATCCATGCACTTATGAGTACTAAGTAATTTTTAAAACTGAAAATACTTGATAAGTAAGTTTAATATGAAATTATTTAATATTTTTATTGTTTTTATGCATATCATTTAATAGATCTTAATCAAATTTAGACCTCTTCCCCCATCTGCACTTTCCCATAGGCCTCCCCCCACAGGATTTCATGCATTCTGTCATATATGTTAAGTCCTTTCCAGTCAATCATTTGTACCTAGATGTCTCCTCAGAGCAAGTATGTCCAATGGAGTCTCGTCAGCCTATCTAGAGCCACTCCCTTAAAGAAGATCAGCTCCTCCTCACCCAGTTTATTATGAAATTATTTTTAAAACTTCCCTACATAAAAGCAAAAATTAGCATCAGAATCCAGAAAACTTTATTAATAAAAACCATTGTAATGAAATTACACATTGGACCCTGAAATTAACCAGCTCGTGAAATTGCTGAAATGACTAGGGACCTTTCCATCTACAAATCAGAAAATAAATCAAGAAAAGTCAAAGGCCCTGTGTGTGACCAGTGTCTGCAGAGCTCCTAGTGAGAGCAGTAGTAACACCCCAGCGAAGCGAGAACGCCATCGTTTGACTCTGATCATTTCTGCTGGCTTCCAGGGACCACAAACTAGAACTCAGCAGACACGTTCTGCTTCCGGACCTGCTGCTGACTGGGTTGCAGCCCTCTGGGCCCCGGCTCATTTTTCTACCTCTCGGCTCTACCTTGTATTCATCTAGGAGAGGTAAATGTGGCAGAAGAACGGGCAAGTGTTTCGTGCAGCTGGCAGATAAGATGCAAGTCCTTTTTGAGACTAAGAGATGATTTAATGTACAGATAAAGTTACACAAAATAATTAGTTTCGCTGTTGGCTTGAAGCTGATAATAGAGAATAGCCATCTCTTTTTGAATCACTAAAAGCTCATCAGCACAAAAGATAACACAGACTTCCACCTGATTAAAATACTGCTGAAGCAACAAAATCATACATACATTCCAGAGGGTCGAAATGCTGAAGAACATGTATGTTGTCCAACTGTGGAGACAGAACAAAGCAATTAGAAAAGAACCAGAACTAACTCAAACTGCCATTAGAAAAGAATGTGATGACAAACGGGTATGAAAATCTATCTGTCGATGCCAAAATAAGGCCTTTGAAATCGGAATGGAATCTAAAAACTTAATCAGCTGAGATTATCTTATCTGCATCTGATCAGATGGATCAGCTGAAGCACTTTCTTGTTGCTCCACTTTAGAAAACAAAGAGCTGACTGACATATCAGAAACACACCTGACTGGACAGTGAAGGCTTCTGGAGGAAGCTGTGTGCACGCACTGCTGCCTGGGCTGGTTCTCCACCAATCTCTATGAGACGTCATCCTCATGGACTGCTTTGTGGGGCAGTTAAGGATGACTTAACACAGACCTGACCCAGAGCATCACTGGCTCTGACCCAGAGCCCTCCATTTCACATTATTTACCATGTACCTCTTAAAGAGGGTAGCAGGGGGCTTGCACTCACTTGAGCTACTCAAGCCATGCTCTTGCACAAGTGCACACTCCAGGAAGGGTACTTTGAGGGCAGCACCATGGGAATGACATTGGGAAGGAGAAGAAGCATTCTAAGACGCCATCCGTGATAAGAGCAGGAACACAGTGTGAGGAACTCTTGCTCTAACTTCATCAGATGGACACCTTGGTGGGTGTATGCTCTGCTTGCTACAATTTGGAACATTCCAAAAGAGCAGCAGTCTCCTCTAGGACAGACTGGTCATTATCGACATCGTTTCAAGCCATTTAGATCACTAAACCTCCTATCTCTGAACCCAGAATGCTTCCAGGAATGCTATTTCACCAAATTTTCATTAAATAATGAAAATAATGTTGTAATAAATAAGATTGAAAACAGCTGTTCATGGATCCAGATGGTGTCATCATTCACAGGAGGAAAGAGAAGATCACAATCTCTGTTTAATTTAAAACTTTTCACATACTGACAACACAGTTGAGGGGGTCATACTATCTAAAACATCACAAAATAGCTAATACAACAATTTATAATATTTACAAATAGTTCCCATTGTGAAATATCAAGACTTTAAGACATAGAAATAAAAATGAAGATGTCACTGTATGGTGAAGTGTCCACTGCAGGGGAAATGCTTTAATTTCTGAGGCTGCAAAGGTTTCTCCAATGAGATGCTAGACTAGCAAGGGAATGGATTTGGACAAACAGGTGGAGTCATTGGTGGAGCTGATATCTGGAAATGTGATAATACGGCTGCAAACAGTTAAGGGCTCTTGGTGGTCTTGACACAGCATCACCTGATCTACACATAAGCTCTGAAAATGCCCAGCAGGAAAATGACTGGCTATAGATTTGCACTGGCTCAGGAGAGTGTGTAACATAGTGTTCACAGCTGGCGTCCATGGGACACGCCCTGTGCGCCAAGAATTATTTTATGGATGATTCTCCTCAAGAATCCACAAAGGTTAGTTATTCAAGGGTTAGAAGGGGTAGAGGTCATATAAAGACTAGCTCTGTCTAGCTCTGAACCTGTTTAATTCGCTTTTTACTTTCATTTTTTTAAAAACTCAGTAATTCTTGAAAGGGGAACCAGAGTTCATAAACTATGTTGATTTACTGTTACAACAGGCAGAAATTGAGACACTTTTTCATATTTAAGTTATAATAAAAGGTCGTACAACTTTAAAAGACATGAACAACAAAAGATTTCAGATTTCAAAAAGCAGTTTATGCATTTTTCATTGATCAAGTACGGATGAAGGCTTTTTATTTGCTTTTCTGTGTTCTGAGACAGGGTCTCACTGTGTAACCCTGCTGGCCTGGAACTCACTGTGAACACCAAGCTAGCCTTGATCTTATAGAGTGCCTCTGCCTCTGCCTCCTGAGCTCCTGGATTAAAGGCATATCCCACTATTCCTGGCTTGAAAGCTTTTTGAATAATGCAAGCATTTGCTGCCGAACTTTCTATGAGTGACTATATCTTGTCAAAAATTTTCTCATACAATTTTAATTAAAAAGTTGGCTCATGTAAGACACAAATGCTCCTGATCTTACCTGACTGACTTTCATAGGTCATCCAGGCAACAGAGCACCTCTGATTTTCTACGCAAGATTAAGTCCCTACCCCATAGAGAACTGAAAAGAGAAGCACATCAGCTCCAGCACTGCTTGGTTAACTCCCGGGGACACACCGAATTGGGAATATCCTGGATAATAACATCTTTATATAACTCGTTTTTGAAAGGAACAAAACAAGATTTAGAAGTTCAGAAGCACTTCTGCCATCAGTTTTGTCTTATTTTCATCAACAAATTTTCTTTCGTAGCTTTTAAACAACATCATTTACACATCAATTTGCTGTATCATACCAGTCTTATTCTGGCTCCAGAACTCACCAGGCTTTAGGAAGGGGTCTGTGGAACGTGGCCTGCAGCAATATCTTATACTTAGATTTATGTGCTTGGGGTGTGGAGGGCCTAGCGAGAGCCTCAGATGGCGACCAGAAGCTACTCAGTAGCTCCCCTCGACCTGGCACTGTCTTCTCTACTCTGACTTTCTGAGGTTAACCCCTTCACATCCGAACAAGCAGCACAGCACCTAGGCTGCCACTCTACTTCCTGTTTCTCCAGTTTCCTTCAGAAGACCACGGTGAACACTTTGAAAGTCAAGCTGCTTCTCTAGGAAGAACTTATCCATGCTAACACTTCTGTACTCACTGCGTACTGTCTGAAGTTCATACTGCCATTCCACCACAGCCCTCAGCACCCAGCCCTGTCAGTGACCCACCTCCCTCGCCTCCTCTTCTCAGACCTCAAAATCACACTTCATAGGACAATACTTCGGATTTGTTGGAGTACCTGAGCTAAGTATTCGAGACCAGGAGGGCAGTTGGGCAGAGGAGTTATGCCTGGCATCCACATCACTGGAGCAAGCTGATTCGGCACAGGGTATTTGCCAGGCTGATACTGGATAGGATGGATGCCACTTGTGGGATGATACAAGGGGACGGCCCCGGGCTGCTGTGGAACACAGTACCCTACCAGCAAGCCTACAGGTGGAAGGATGGCTGCTCCTGGTCCAGCAGGGCCTGTGTCACAAACAGATGTACAGGTTAGGGATCCTCACTTTGGTAGAGTGGAAGTTACATGACATTTTACATGCAGACAAAATAACCATGAAATGTGTGCTTAAAGAAAACAAGCTGTTCTGTTTTCTGAATATGTACTCATGCATCAACAGTGTACTAAGGGAATTATGCACATATTAATTCATTTGATTCTCTTAAAACTCATGAGATAATTATGCCCATTTCACAGCCACAGAAGTAAGGTCTAACACAATGAGGAACACAGAGACCTCTTGACACATGAGGTTCCTCCCTTGAGGATAATAAGCTTACTTTGTTGGTTTTAGACGGGTTAATACATTTAGTTCATAATCATCACTGTAACTTTCTATTAATTATTTCAAAGGGGTATTAATGACTATGTTGGGCTACTGTTCATCAACTACTTTCATCTGGATCTCAGATCAGACCACCTCCGATCTGTTAAAGTCAGTCTCTTCAGCTTATTTCTTAGGCGTTGGGGTTGCAAGCAGAGTGGTTTCAACAAGTATTTCCATCTCATGGCTCTGAAGGCTGGGAACCCCATGGTCAAGTGCAAGCCTAGTAGATCTGGTGTGCGCCCTCTTCCCAGCTTGAGGCAACCGCCTCTCTGCAGGACCCTCACAAGGGGCAGAGCAGGTCCTCTCCTGTCATCTGTCATAAGAACATAAGTCCATCCTGAGGATGCCATGCTCAAGATTTCTGCAAAGCTCTGAAAGAGTCCACCGCCCCAACCATTCTCACAGGACCTCAGCAGGTAAACGTGTGCACAAATGTTCAGTTCACGGTACTTATCTATTAGCCGGTTCTCCCAACTCCTCACATCCAAGACCTGATGAATTCTGTCTGTGTCATTATAAATCATTCAAGGCCCTAAACACATTTCCCACTGTTTCTAGAAGTGCATTTAGAATAAAGAAATGATGCACGGTCACCAAAGTGTGACTTGGGATTTCTTTTTCTTTTACCAAAGTCTCTTATGATAAGCAGTATTAATTGAATTTCTGAATTTATTATCTGTAATTCATAGAGTGGCTGGCATAAAGCACATCTGTGCTGTTAAAATACACTTCTAGTTATGAGAAACCTTTCTATAAATATTGTTTGCATTTTTGTCTTGCTTTCTTGATGTTTAAAATTAGTTAAAATTTACAAGCAAGTAGACTACATTCTGCTGTTCCTAACATCTTACAAGGTTAACAGAAGTCCTGAGCGGCAAAGCCATGCACAGCCCTGAAGCACTTTGCTCTGAACAGCCACGAAAACCAGATGGAATGAAGATTTTTCTTTAGGGTGGGGAATGTAGCTTGGTGGTGGTGTGCTTGTTTAGTGTGCTCAAGGCCCTGGGTTCAATCACCAGAGCTGTAAAACAAACACCACCAACAGCCCAAGTTGTCCTCCTCCTCTTTCCCCTCTACTTGGTCTGCTGAAGTCTTCTGGCTTACCCAGGATGAATGTATGAGAAAATGCATCTAGATTTTCATAAGGTTGGGTTGTTTTCTCTCTGATTATTATACTAACAATGTTTGATCATAATAAAATGCTTGGCATTAACACATGATTTTAATTGTCTTCCTAGGAGTAAAACTGCAGGAGATATTCGGTAACTCTGTGTTTAAAATTTTGGGAAATTTTTGTTTTCGCTTGCTTACTCCCACTGACAGCAGCATATGAAAGTTCTCATTTCTCTCCGGTCATCTCTGTGGATGTGAAGTGATACCTTGTGATTTTTTTGTTTGTACTTTACATATGACGGAAGTGATGTTGAGCTGTTGAGTGCTTCCTGGTCATTTGCATACCTTCTTTGGGGAAATATTGATTCAAATCCTTTGTCACTTCAAGACTAGACAGTAGCCAGGCATGGTGGTACACGCTCTTTTAATCCCAGCACTCAAGAGGCCGAGGCAGGTGATTCTCTCTGAGTTCAAGGTGAGCCTGGTCTACACAGTGAATTCCAGACCAGTTGGGGTTACAGGGAGACCCTGTCTCAAAAGACCAAAAAATGTGTAATTGTGTGGTTTTTCTTAGGTTGCTTCACTTCAGCTCTCATAGCTGAGAAGCCGTGGCTTGGTGCAATGCTGGTAATATTTGTATCTACTTCTCCACAGCATTTTATAGTTTTCAGTGTGACATTTCATATTTTGATCCAATTTGGATTAATTCATCCGTTCAACGAGAGAGTCTTGGACCTCTGCATGATGACGCCCTGTTGTGTTGGACCTCTGCATAATGACGCCCTGTTGTGTTGGCCTCTTCTGCTGCTACAATACTCTGGACCGACTGTCAAAACTGACTGGCTTCAGCTGCTTCTCTGACCTCTCCACTCTTGGCTCCGTCTTATTGGTCCACGTGTCTATCCTTGATTGTTGTTGACTTGATTTTTTTAGCTTTGCAGTAATCTTGGAAATTGTGAAGTATAAGTCCTCAATTTTCCTAAGATTGATTAGTCTGTTTCTTTTGAAAAATGCCTACCTAGGAAACTGACAAGACAGCGTATTGAATCTGTGATCAGTTTATGGATTATCACCACTTAACAATATTCACTTCTAAAATTTAGGAACATTACATGTGTTTCCATGTACACAATTAGTATTTAAAGTCTTCAGCAATGTTTTATAGTTCTCACTATGCAAATCTTATACTTCTTTTGGTAAATTTATTTCTGATTATGTTAGTTTTTAGATCACCATATGCAGAATTGTACTTTTAGTTTCTTTCCTTATTGTTAATGATTAGTGCACAGAAATATACTTAGATTTTTATATATTAATTTTGTATAACACCACAGTACTAGATTCCCTGACTCATGTTGTTCATGCATGTATGTGTTTATTCCATGTGTACGTATGTTCATGTCATCTGCAGAGACAGTTCTATTATATCTTTTCAATCCCTATGCCTTCTGTTTCTTTTTCTTGTCTCGTTTCCTGATAGGCTCTTCAGTACTCTGAATAGAAGAGGCAGGTTAGGAAACCATGCTTATTTTTGCTTCAGAGGGGCTGCTTTCAGTTTTACTGGTGAGCATGACAGGCGTGGGCTTCCCACAGCTGACTTCTCTCAGTTAAAAGCCCTCCCCACTCCCAGTTTGTTGATGTTTTTTCTAAAGCTTTTTCTGTGTTTCCAGATGTTATTGGCTTTTGTTAGATATTCTACCAGCAGGAGATATAGTTTGAATAATTCTCTGTAATAAGCCAGTTTTTTCACCCTTTGGATAAATCTCTCTTCGTCATGCTGTATAATCCCTGTTCACGTTGCTAGATTTTGTTTGATAGTATTTTGTACAGCATGTGTGCATTTACAAGGGACAGCTACCTATGATTTTTTTTTCCTTGTGATGTCTTTGTGTGATTTTTGTTAACTGAGTAATAATGGCCTCACACAACGAGTGCAGAAGAGTTCACCAGTTGTTCCATTCGAGGGGATGAGTTTGTAAAATTTTGTTATAAGAGTATTTATTACACATTTAAGAGCATTCACCGGTGAAGCTAGTGGAACCCGGGCTCTATGTTGTGGAAAAAAATGAAATTAGTAATCCAATCTCTTGCTACATAGGTCTATTCAGGTTTCTTCCTGAGTCACTTTCCTTTGTTAGTTCTTGTATGGAATGAGATTTGTCCCTGTTGCCTACACTTGCTAACCTCGCAGCATGCAATCACTGTATAATGCTTTTTAATTTCTCTAAGTTTGACAGCAACGTTCTTACATTCATTGTTATTTAGAAACCCGACTTCCCCAGGGAGTCAAAGCTGAGTAAGGATCACCATCCACAGTGAAGTCAGCCCTGCTCCGTAATGCAAATCCCACAGGTTCTCCCGCCTGTGGGGAGGCTGGAGAGAAAGAAAACTTGAAACTAAAAGGGGAACTGCTGTGGATACAGGAGGCAGGAGGCAGAGGGGAGGAGCTCACAGAGCGGAGCTGAGAGTGGGGCATTTAACTGATTTACCTGACAGCCTGTGCATATAGGGACACATCAGACTGAAACGTCAAATAATTTTTTGTTATATTTTATTTATTATTTTTATTATGATTTCACTATTTATTATGTGTATGAGTGTGTTGCCTGCATGTATGTAAGGTCACTCACTAGCATGTGGCAGAACTAGACTACTGTGTTATCGAAACATTCTGGCTGCAAAGGCACGCCTCAAATCAATGCTTCCAAGACAGTCTACAAAGTGGTTCATTAGGAGGTTTCCCACATGGACCTGCTTCAGCTTCTCTCTTACATCCTCTCCTACATTCCCTCGCCCTCCCTAAATGGCTGCCGCCCTTTCTGTTTCCAAGTCACATGGATTCCACTGCGGTTTCCTCCCTCCACTCTCCCTTAAGATCTCATGACCCCTCTCCCCCTCCCATTTTGGTTCCCTTTCTACCTCTCTCTCTGTCTCTCTCTCCACATCTAAGAAAAACATACAGCATTTGTTCTGTTTGTTCGAGCCTCGCCTATTTCACCTAACATAATGATATCCAATTCCATATATTTTCTGCACAACTGAATAAAATTCCAGTATGTATCAACTTATTTCATTTATCCACTCATCTGTTGATGGACATCTAGGCCGATTCTATTTCCTGTCTGTTTTGAACAGTGCAGCTGTAACCATAGATGTGCACGTAGCTGCATGGTAGCTGACTCAGAGTCCTTCAGGAGTGACACAGCTGGATCATATGGGCTCTATTTTTCCTTTCTTTCAGTTACATTCACAGGGATTTCTACAGTGGCTACACTAATGTACATGACCGCAGACTACCAGAGGGAGTCGGGGCCTCTTTCCCTGCGGCCTCCAGCATTTATCAAAGCCACTTAATCTGCATTTCCCTAAAGGCAAAGGATGTTGAACACTTTTCTGAGTATTTTGAGGGGCAGCTGAGGGCTAAGAAAAGATGGGAGACTTGGGGAGATGGTTCATCAGGTAAAACTTGCAGCACAAGCCAGACAACCTGAGTCCAGTACACGAAAACTACAGCAGAAGGAGAGTGCAAACTCTAGAAAGCTGTCCTCTGACCTACACACACACAGACACAGGCATGCTCACACACACACATGCTTACACACACACTCACACACATGTATATATGCACATATTCTCACACGCGCTCACACATTCACATACTCACACACTCACATATATGCTTACACACTCTCACACATGTACATACACATTCATACACACACATGTTCACACACATATATGCTTACAGATGTACATACTGACACATTCTCACACACACGCAGACACACATATATCCTTACACACACTCACACATGTACATACTGACACATTCACACACACTCACACACATGCTTACACTCTCTCACACATGTACATACACATTCACACACACATGTTCACATACATATGTTTACCCACACTCACACATTCACACACTCATACATGCTCACACTCACACACATGCTCACACTCTCACACATGCCCACACACACGTTCTCACACACATGGTCACACACACTCACAAAATGTTTTGGCCATTTGTATGTCTTCCTCTGAGAACGGACTATTCAGTTCATTAGCCCATTTATTGATTGGATTTTTTGTTTAGGTTTTGTGGCTTTGTGTTATTTGAGATACTAATTCTGTGTCTGGTGTTTTTCCACTCTGTATGTCTCTTTATTCTGCTACAATCCCCGGCTACACAGAAGCGCTTTGATCTCAGGCAGTCCTGTCTGTCAGTGCCGAGGGTCACCTCCTGAGCTACTGCAGTTCCTCTCAGAAAGTCCTTGCCTGCGCCTGTTCCTTCAACTATTTTCCGTGTGCTTTTAGCAGTTTCAGCATTTCAGGTCTTACATCAAGGCTTTTGATTCATTTGGAGGTTTTTTTTTTTTTTTCTTGGAAGAGAGGGGTGGATTTAATTTTATCTCATTTCCCTGGCACTAACCCCCCTGTCTCGCCCCCCCCCCCTACGATGTTAACAGCTTTCTGGAAAGTTGGTAGCTATAGTGCTATGGGTTTCTAAATCTGTCCTGCTCTGTCAGTCTACATGTCTGTTTCTGTACTGGCAATGCACAGTTCTGATGATGGTTCTGCGGCATGATTTGAGGTCATGCATTTTGACACTGTTAGTATTGCTCTTTCTGTTTAGGACTCCTTTGACTATTCTGATTTGGTAGTTTTTTTTTCCATATGCATTTTAGAATTGGGTTTTTCTAGATCTGTGAAAAATGACGTTGAAATTCTGATGGTGGCTGTGTTCAATCCGTAGATCCTTTTCAGTAATGTAGTCATCTTTACAATATTAACTGACAATTCATGGACATGGAAAGTCTTGTATCTTCTCCAACTTCTTTCCTCAGTGTTTTAAATCTTTCACTGTGAGTTTTTCTTTTTATCTCTTTGGTTAGAATTATTCTTAGGTATTTTATTATCTTGAGGGTATTATAATGACACTGTTTTCCTGGTAAGTTTGTTATTGGTAAGTAGGAAGGCCGCTGGTCTTTGTGTGTGGAGTTTGCATCCTGTAACTTTACCGAAAGTGTTATTATGTCAAGCACTTTCTGGTGGAGGCTTTAAGTACAGAGTCCTGTCACCTGCAAATAGACATACTCTGACTTTGTTCCTTCGTTGTAGCACTTGCGTTTCTCTTATTACTGTAGCTAAGACTTCAAGTACTATGTTGAATAAGAGTGGAGAGTGGGCACATTTGTCTTGTTCCAGATTTTGGAAACCATGCTCCTAGTTTCCCCTGGTTGGTATAATGCTGACTACAGGTGTGACATACACAGTCTTTCCTAATTTGAAGTATATTCCTTCTATTTCTAGTATCTTAATGGTTTTTATCATGAAGGGATGTGGAACTGTCAAAGGTTATCTCTATATCTAAATGGAACTTCTGTCCTTAAGTCTATGCATTATATAACATTTACTGTACTCTTTATTAAATTATGTTACTACTCCTGCTATATGATAAACAGAGAATAAGAACACTCAATAGGATTGGGCACAGTGGTACAAGCCTTTAATCCCAGCACTTAGGAGGCAGAGGTGGGTGGATCTCTATGAGTTCAAGACTAACCTGGTCTACACAGCAAGTTCTACACCAGACACGGCTACATAGTGAGATATTATTATTAGAGTATCAAAAGACCCTGTAAGATTAACTAGCCAAACTAAAAAATCTTCTCTGGGATGCCTAGATAAAGAACAAACTTTCTAGTTTTGCTGGTTATAGGTCCATCTGTAGGAAGGCAGGCTTATCTTAAGTCATGATATGGGCAGAACACCTAGTGCTTAAAGAGTTGGGGAACTTTATCGGCCCAGAATCCCAGCCTCTTCCTGCAGTTCTTGTGGATCTGGATTGCAGACATATGGCTAGTCCTGTCTGATTTTCTGAATTCTTTAGAAAAGTATGATCTTTCTCCTGTCTTTCTTCAGATGCCTTTTCTAAGCATGCTTTTCCTAATGCTTTGGCTGAGCCAATGTTTTGGGTCTCCCTGTTTTTTCTCTAAAGCTTCTCCCTGCCTTGTGACTGCCAGTCCATCACGTGACTGACCTCCATCAGGCTCTAAACCAACATAGTTTCATGGCTTTTGTCCTTCCCCCTCCATTCTCCTCCTCAAAGCAGCTTCAGAGAGTCACAGCTTGCCTGCTCTGAGGATTTTTTTCCTTAAATTCTAATAAAATTGTTCTGAAGCATTTGAGTTCATTCATAAATTCTTTTATGAAAGAGACTAAGGACTCTCCAGGGGACGCTGTTTCTTCCCTTTATCACTGTCTCAAATGAAACAAAACAACACAACACAAAACAAAACCTAACCCCACTGATCAGGGGATTCTGTGGAGGGACAAATCTTAAATTCTGCACACACACACACACACACACACTAATCACAGCAGCCAAGTGGTCTAGGATTAACCAATGCTGGGAAAATCAGAAACTTGGCAATAGACTAGACATGGAAAAAGTTTCTAATGTCTCTGGCTTGGGCTCCTGTGTGCCTCCAGAGTATGAAAAATAGAACATGAGTTTGGGAGTAAGATGACAACGGATCAGCGGTTAGCTTGAGAGCCTGTACCTGTGGTGATGCAAAGTAGCCTATAGGCTGCTGGAACTGCAAATTCTGAGTGCAGAATGCTGATGTGGGCTGTGGTATGGGATGTGGAAGTGATTAAAAGTACACGAAACCACTGGTGTTCACAGGTCATTTATGAGAAAGCATAAAAGGAAAAGTGAACAGAAGAGCGAGTGGCATGGAGGCCAGGAAGAGACGGAAGAGGGCACCAAAGACTTCTGGGAAACCAGCTTGGGCAGTGTTCTTAAGGACTGACTGCACATATGGAGAATAATAGTAATTAGAAACCATGTTAGCTCAGAGCTCAGTGAGAAATGGGGTTCATATCTACGGAAAAGGAACTAGGGAGAGTGCATGTTTAGATCTGTCCCCAAGAATGTGTTTTAATTCTGTTAAGAATTATTTTAAGAGTATTCAATAGAAGTCAGATATCTTCCCCTGATACTCATAAATCATCATTTAAAGAATATTGATTATGGGGTTGTAGAGATGGCACAGCAGTTAAAAGGGCTTGATGTTCTTTCAAGGACCCAAATTGAGTTTCCAGCACCAACTGCCTGTAACTCCAGCTCCAAGAGATATGGCACCTTCTTTTGGCCTCCAAGGGTATTTGTACACATAGAGCACTGACTCACTCACACACACACAGACACACTAATCAAAAATAAGAATACTTATCATTATATTATGTTAATGAGTTAGTTACCATATCACATACTTGTAGTATAAAAGCACATGAAGCAATAAAAGTTGATGATCAAAATCCAGAAGAAAAGTGCAACTGAGATTAAAGGATTTGTTCACTACAAAGGTTATGTTTCTAAAATTACATATGAACTTCTATAAATGAGTGCTTTTCATGTATGTATGAGTCTGGCTTAAAAGGGATGAACGAAAAAACATGGTTAAATTGTATGTGAGAAACTGGAAATTAAGCTGCTGTCTGAGATGGAACTTGCCCTTAAGGTTTTGACCCATTCTGCAGGAAAGCCAAGCAAAGCAGAACGGTGCATGCTTAATTTCATGTAACTGCAGTACCTCACATTAATGAAAAATAACTTGGGTATGAAGCACTGCCCACCAACAGACACTAGTGTGGGGAACTGCCTACAGAGTTTTCTTTTTCCTAGTAAATTTTAATATTATCATTCTTCATTTTAATAAATCATACCTACCAACGGTTTCTTTATTAACTAGTGTTTTAAAGAATAATACTAGTCAACATTATATCTGGTACTAAAATGAAAATGAAAATTATATTTGAATTTAAATAATTTCATGAAAACGAAACATTTCAAGTACATTATTTCTGGTTTCTGTGAATTATAAGAAAAGATACTTTCCTACTAGTTGTTCTTCAGGGAGGCCCCAGAGGCTCCCCAAACTGTGGCTATGGCCACGGTTTTTGATTACTCACCAGAATTGATAGTAAGATGCTATTGCTGAAAATACTACCCACATGCTTTAGAAACAGCACAGAAGCCAAGCTGGCACTGGGCTGGAAGCTTCCTTCTTGGTAGCCAACTTTCAAGGGCACTGGGAGAGAAAACATAATCATCGTACCCAGTTCCGCACCCTGTGAGCTACGATATTGACCTTCCAGGCAAGATGTGCGCAGTGGTGTGATGACACTGGGGTAACCAACTGCTTTCGGGCTGCATTTGAGGCTGATGGACAGTACCCTGCTGCACTGCAAATCTGCTCTGGAGCCAGTGGCTCTAGAGGAGCACTCGCTACAGTTGCTTCGCTCAATGGACACCTGTGTGTTGAACTGCCTCCTACCCATGTTTGTACCCACAGGCTAAGGCTTTCTCACTCTTCAACTGAGAAACTTCTTACGACTGTGGGCAGCAGTTAATGCAAAGACTCATAACTAATCAAAGTGCCAAGAACAAGCGAAGACTGGAGGGGTTCCATCCTAAACAAAACAAAACATCTACATCATCCCCTCCGAGAACTCATGGAACATCGTGAAGGGGAGGGAGATGTCAGAGCTGCCAGTCCAGGTGTGTCCACTGGAGCAACAGTGGCCTGACTGTGATGAAAGGAAAGCGGTGTGACATCTTCTAGACAGGACATGGACCTCTCACTGAAGACCTCACTGTAGCTGGGGTTACCCGCACACTGTGCAGATTCCTGAGGGATGAGAGAGGGGCTCAGAGGCCCCACTCCTCCCTGAGACACTACTAGCAGTCAGTGGCTGCTGGGGGAAGGAGTTCCATTTTCTTGTAGCCCACACTCCAGGAGATAACTTCCCACCTATCCTCAGGTAAGCAACGCTAATCAGACTCAGTGGTACACACACACACAGACACACACAGCCCTAATCAGACTCAGTGGTACACACACACACACACACACACACACACATACACAGCCCTAATCAGACTCAGTGGTACACACACACACACACACACACACATAGCCCTAATCAGACTCAGTGGTACACACACACACACACACACACACACATACACAGCCCTAATCAGACTCAGTGGTACACACACACACACACACACACACACACACAGCCCTAATCAGACTCAGTGGTACATACACACACACACATACACACACACAGCCCTAATCAGACTCAGTGGTACACACACACACACACACACACATACACAGCCCTAATCAGACTCAGTGGTACACACACACACACACACACACACATACACAGCCCTAATCAGACTCAGTGGTACACACACACACACAGCCCTAATCAGACTCAGTGGTACACACACACACACACACACACACACACACATACACAGCCCTAATCAGACTCAGTGGTACACACACACACACACATACACAGCCCTAATCAGACTCAGTGGTACACACACACACACACACACACACACACACACAGCCCTAATCAGACTCAGTGGTACACATACACACACACACACACACATACACAGCCCTAATCAGACTCAGTGGTACACACACACACACACATACACAGCCCTAATCAGACTCAGTGGTACACACACACACACACACACACACATAGCCGTAATCAGACTCAGTGGTACACACACACACACACACACATACACAGCCCTAATCAGACTCAGTGGTACACACACACACACACACACACACACACATACACAGCCCTAATCAGACTCAGTGGTACACACACACACACACACAGCCCTAATCAGACTCAGTGGTACACATACACACACACACATACACAGCCCTAATCAGACTCAGTGGTACACACACACACACACACACACACACAGCCCTAATCAGACTCAGTGGTACATACACACACACACACACACACACACATACACATACACAGCCCTAATCAGACTCAGTGGTACACACATACACACACACACATACACAGCCCTAATCAGACTCAGTGGTACACACACACACACACACACACACACACAGCCCTAATCAGACTCAGTGGTACACACACACACACACACACACACACAGCCCTAAACAGACTCAGTGGTACATACACACACAACCCAAATCAAACTCAGTGGTACACACACACACACACACACACACACACACAGCCCTAATCAGACTCAGTGGTATACACACACACACACACACACACACACACAGCCCTAATCAGACTCAGTGGTACATACACACACACACACATACACACACACAGCCCTAATCAGACTCAGTGGTACACACACACACACACACACACAGCCCTAATCAGACTCAGTGGTGCACACACACACACACATACACAGCCCTAATCAGACTCAGTGGTGCACACACACACACACACACACACACAGCCCTAATCAGACTCAGTGGTACACACACACACACACACACACACACACACACAGCCCTAATCAGACTCAGTGGTACACACACACAGCCCTAATCAGACTCAGTGGTACACACACACACATACACAGCCCTAATCAGACTCAGTGGTACACACACACACACACATACATAGCCCTAATCAGACTCAGTGGTACACACACACACACACACACACAGCCCTAATCAGACTCAGTGGTACACACACACACACACACACACACACAGCCCTAATCAGACTCAGTGGTACACACACACACACACACACACATACACAGCCCTAATCAGACTCAGAGGTACACACACACACACACACACACACACACACACACACAGCCCTAATCAGACTCAGTGGTATACACACACACACACACACAGCCCTAATCAGACTCAGTGGTGCACACACACACACACATACACAGCCCTAATCAGACTCAGTGGTGCACACACACACACACACATACACAGCCCTAATCAGACTCAGTGGTACACACACACACACACACAGCCCTAATCAGACTTAGTGGTACACACACACAGCCCTAATCAGACTCAGTGGTACACACACACACACACACACACATACACAGCCCTAATCAGACTCAGTGGTACACACACACACACACACACACAGCCCTAATCAGACTCAGTGGTACACACACACACACACACACAGCCCTAATCAGACTCAGTGGTACACACACACACACACACACACACACACACAGCCCTAATCAGACTCAGTGGTGCACACACACACACACATACACAGCCCTAATCAGACTCAGTGGTGCACACACACACACTCACACACACATACACAGCCCTAATCAGACTCAGTGGTACACACACACACACACACACACAGCCCTAATCAGACTCAGTGGTACACACACACACACACACACAGCCCTAATCAGACTCAGTGGTATACACACACACACACACACACAGCCCTAATCAGACTCAGTGGTACACACACACACACACACAAGGGCCTTTCACTTTGCAGGCAAGGGCTCTGCCATTGAGCCAAATCCCCACCTAATTTTTTCATGTAACAAAAAAGAAATACTTTCCAGATGAGTAGAACCTGAATTATGACAATATTTGCTACACTGAAATGGTATCGTTTCTGTTCTAGTGGAATGCAGATTCTTGACTAGAGTGGTGGTGGGTGTAACATAGGCCATGCACATCTTGTTGAAGTCACTGGCGTGGAAGCCACAGAGTGAGTATCATTTGGGACTGTCAATACTTTGAATTTTAAGAGCCTCAGGCAGCAACAAGGTGGTATGCCGTACCATCTGAGTTACAAGAATGCACACTGGGAAAGGGAGGCGAAGCTCTGCTGGTCTGGAGAGCACGGGGTGGGGTGGGGAGCACCCTGGCTCCACAGATGAAAAGACCGATGCTTAAGCATCTTCACAGTCATCCTGACGACAGCGAGGTCCTGCGGTTCCTTTTGTCTTTTTGGACCCTAACTGAATGCTCTCTACCGCTAAACCTATACTTAGACATATAAAGAACCAGGCAGGACTCCATGATGATCATTTTCTAAGCTATTAAGTTTTGCTTGAACACAATCTTATGAAAGCACATTTCCCAGTCAAAACTGCATTTTTAATTTGTAAAATTGTACATATTGCCATTTAACTTTTTAACGTGATTGTAATAACTCAAATTTGCTCTGGTAATGCAAGAAAGCTGCTTCCACCGAGTCATTACCAGTAATGTATCAAGACATAAACGCACATGCACAGTGCCCTGGCTGGCACTCAGGGTTGTGTCTTGGTTGCTCAACACTTCACGAGCCGCTTATCCCACGTGTCTCATGTCAGTCAGCCCTTCATGAACTCAGGCATGCACATGTTTTTTCTGCTAGATAGTGTCCTCCCCTTTCTCTTTCACTATTAAGTTCTTATGATAGTAAACTTTACTTTTCTCAGTCACAGCGTCCCTCCCACCCAGCATCCTCAGTGTCCCCACAACACTCTCTCCATTGGATCCATAAAGAACATCGAGAACATTACCACTGTTTCTTAACTTTTGGCCTCATGTGCTCACAGAAATATACTGTAATTGACATGGAGCCATTGGCTTGGCACCCCATCAGCATTCGGTGTTTATTTGTTGACTTGGATACAGGTTTAAAAAGCGATCTTAATTATCACTGTGGTGTTCTGGAAAAGGATGGTCCTTCCAGAAACTTTGTCTTACCCTGTACACTCTGAGAACTGTAGGCAGGAGGGGCATCAGGTGCTGCATTGGGCGATTTTATTTGGTCTTCTATTTGATCTGCAGGCTGCTCAGGGGCTGTGGGAGCCACACCTTTGGAGAAGAGAGGAGGTGTGACTCACATATAATCAACGAACGCACTTATTTTGGTCTCTTTGATATATGTCAAGGCATATAAACAATGTAAAATACACCTGCATTTCTTAGGAATAACAATATATCTATTAACAAATTTCATGAATTTTAGAGTAAGCATGATTTTGAAAATGAAACAAAGACATACTCTGCTTGTGACTGACTGGAGCATGAGCTTTCAGAATAGAGGTCAGGTAGCCAGCTGCTGACTCCCACCCACACAGTCAATCCCTGCAGACAATGAAGATTCTTTCTCTTATGATATGAGAAACACACCAAAAGTATAGAGTTGATTTCTTCTCATCCTTCGGAAATTTGGTATCTGAATTAAACACACTAAGCACATACTCGCTTAGAACTTAATACAGCCATACACAGCTCAGAGTCAGCTCAGTCCACATCTGCAGCGCATACATCTCACTGTCATCTTCCTAAAAGGCACTGCGATGGATGCAAGTGTGCTGCTGAAGGCTCTTTTCACGGCGTTACATCTCCTTCTCCTGTTGAGGTTCGAGAGAGTTCTCATTTGACTTACTATAGGAAAAGGTCTCAATTTCATAAACAAATGGTTCATTTGTATCTCAGAGGAAATAAAAAATCTTAACTGAGGTGTTCTCTTTGCACCATTTGCTAAAAAAGGCAGAGCTAACATCCAGCTTTCCCGCGTTTAAGGCAGATGCACTGCAGTCCCTTCACTGCCTTCTCCTAGAAGACTTGACCTTCCACCTTGCTCTCCCGTTACCTGATTGCTCCTGAACACTGAGAGTCCTTTCAGGCATATGTGTGACCATGAACTACTTTTACTCCTTTTCCCACAGAGATAGAGTGTTCAGATGTACAAATGAACAGAAATATGGGAATGTATCCACACACTAAGCAATAAAATATTTAAATTAAATTATAAACATCTCTAAAGCAAACAATCACAGAATTCACATATGAAAATAAAACATTAAAAATTAGTAAGAATGGGGCCAGAGAGATGGCTCAGTGGTTAAGAGCACTTGCCGCTCTCACAGGGGACTCAAGTGCAGTTGCAAGCACCAACATCAAGCAGTTCATAACAGCCTGAACTTCAGTTCCAGGGCATCCAGGGCCCCCATGAGTACCTTCATGCACATGGTACACATACATACACTCAGGCCCACACACATACACAAAAAATAAACTAAATCATTAAAGTAATAAAAATGTACCTGACATTTTGGTGAATTCCAATTACACCTGAAAAAGAAAACATTTTAATGTCTTTATGAATACACATATGATATACAAAGCTACTATTATTATCAACACGCTTGACCAAGTGGGTAGTTTTTAGCTGTTAGGCATCTTGCACTCACCATTTCATTACTTTGTAAAGTACTAAAGTGTAGGAGACACTACCACAGAGGTCAACAGAATACAGAAAAAACTACACACTCTGTTGCCCACTTTGCTGCAGTTTAGATTCCGATTATGCTTTGAATGAGAAATGTTCCCCATGGGCTCATGGGTTTGAACGCTTGGTCCCCAGTTGTTGGCACACTGGGAAGATTATGGAACTTTTAGGAGTTGTAACCTTGTGGGAAAAAATACATCACTGGGGATGGGCTTTGCACATTTTATAGCCTCACTCCACACTCTGCTTCCTCTCGAGTTTCTGTGTGTGGTGAGATGTGATGTCTTAGCTTCCTGCTCCCAAGCCAGGTCTTCCCCACTCTTATGAATATGTAGCCTCTGGAATCACAAGCTTCTCCTTTTGGTAATGGTACTTCTTCACAGTCATAGAAAAGCAATCTAATACAGAAGTTGGTACTGAAATTTGTTGCTGTGAAGAACTTGGTCATTTCATGTTTTTTTTTTTTTTCTGGTACTGAGAGTGATGCTGACAGTGGAGACCCAGATCATGTTTCAGAGGGAAACAAAGGCTTCACTAGCAATTGGGCTAGAGGCCATTCATTTGTGACATTCATTTGTGAGATATTTTGGCAAAGATTCTGGTTGCCTGCTGTACTTGTTCTAAGAACTTGCTTGAGGTAGAATAAAAAAGTAACAACTCATTTCTTTGGCAGAGGAAATTTCAAGACAGCATTGAGTCTGAGCACGGTAATTGTTGAATACTTATATTCAGGTCTACAATGAAAAAGAGCTAGTAGAGCAGAAAGAATTTTTTTTTTTTAAATGCACAGTTTAGAGGGGAAAAGAGCAGCAGGGAGCTAATGTTGCCCCCATGCAATGTCTGGAAAAAGAGACTGCAATTGTTAAAGAGATTACAGTCATTAAGAAGAGACCCCCTGCTCTGCACTGAAATAATGGACAGAAAGTCCTACAGGCACTTCACTAAGCTAAGCTGCCAACTTATGAAAGGAGAAAATAAGGAGTTACCTGCTCCTAGAAAGCAGCCGGCATACAAACGCTGCTGCAAGCGTGACCCAGGGGGCAAGGTACATTGAAAGCCGACAGCCAAACTTATAACTTTTGGTCTTGGTGTTTAATCAACAGCAACAGGAAAATAACTAATACACAAGCTTTGTGGATTGCCCCCTCTCCCATGCTGAAAGACACTTTTGAGCCACAGCAAATGATGAGAACCAAGGCTGAAGGCCAAGCAATGTGTTTGGAACTTATTATGACTGCAGTGAGGGGTCATGGAATTTTAATCAATTAGGTAATCAGATCTTACTTAGACTACATTGTGAAAGAAATATGGCAGCCATCATCCAGATGGAGCTGATGCTGGTAAGGTGACATTGGAGAGCAACAGGACTGCTGAGAGGCCTGATGTGATTTGGAAACTTTAACTAAAGAATAGCTGATGGGTTCATGTTGGGAGTCAGAGTGGCTCCTTCAACCATGGGAGATAGAAAATGAAACATAGAGACTGGACAGTAGAATCAAAAGCTCAGTTAGGGGCTTATTACATTTAAGAATAAGGCAAAGGAATATAAATTTCAAATGGAAAATACATTCCTATGTGAACATCACATATCAGGGAAGGGAACTAGAAATTGAGATGAAGTAAGTGGCGGGTGAGATTAGAGAGTGCTGTGGAGGAGGGAGGCTACCACAGAAAGAAACTTCATTGTTTCAGAACTTCTAAGCTCTGGGTGGTGACAATTAGCAAGGAAAGCACCTCAGTGAAGGTTGTAACTTAGTGAATGCCTATCAGGTGTTCTGCAAGTGACTCAACACTTTCTATACATTATCTCTAATCATGGTAACATCTCACACATGTTCAAGTGGAGTGAAAAGTCACCAATACAGAGTGGGCAGGCCACGGGAGCTCCAGAACACCAGGTGAGTGAGCCATCAGTGTGGATGCATTGGCAGTAGGTAGATTCCCAGCAAACACTGTCCTACCAAGAAGTGTGTGAGTTCAGCCAGTCTTGGATCATCTCCATTCACCTCAGGAGCTAGAGTCAGTGCACCGCACAATGTGCTTCCATAACTTAAAATGAAGGCATACCAAGTCAAGCCCCACTCTGGGCCTGCCAAAAGCAGTTCAGGAGCCGGTCCTGCGCTGGGAATCCCTGTGGTGTGGGGAAGTGACGGTTGCTTTTGGCACTTTAGATATTTTAGATACATAAACCCAAACAATCCTTAAAGAAGCACACAAAATGCACAGAACTCTTTCTGAGAACAGGGTCTAGACATGTAGCTGAGCACGACCGTGAACCCCTGTTCTTCCTATCTTAGCCCTTCTATGTGCTTGGATTACAGGCATGCACAACCAGGCCAAGATGGGAAGAATTCTTTATTAATAAATATTTACATGATATCTATTAAAATATTTTACTAAAAATATTTATTTTAATGTATGTATAAATGTGAATGTGGGGAAGAGGAGTCCTGTGGATTCCAGAAGAGGATGTCAGATCCCCTGGAGCTGAAGTCATATGGCACTGTGAACTGCCCAACATACGTTCTGGGAACTGAACTCCAGACGCCTGCAAGAGCAGTAAATTCTCTTAACTGCCAAGCCATCTCTCCAGCCCTAAGAATGTTCTTAACAGCACTGTTCATATTAAAGCAAACTGAAAACATGTTTATTGCCACACCCATCGATAAGGCTGGATCTTAAACTACAACAAACAGAAAAGGCAAGTGATCATCAAATAAGTAATGCATGATTCCACTTAAACATGTTCAATGGGAAATCTGCACAAGCAGTTCCTCTGACATGTATACAGAGGAGAGCTTTAAATAAAGCTAAAAGCTACTTAACAATACGAAAATCAAGAAAACAGCTTTATGTACCACAGAAGTGATGAAGGGGCGGAGCTATGGCAGCAGCCCTCAAATGTTCATATCTATTGTTCTGTTTCTGTCAGGGTGATGCAAGCAGAGGTTCTGAGTAGTCACTGATCTTTAAATACATATGACCTGTCTCAAATGATTGAATAACAACTTGGCAAAAATATGGAGCAATCAAGGCCGTAGTTGAGAGGTGGAGCATTATACTGCATGCTATGAGGTCCTGAACAATTTTACTGCATGGTGTGGGGTCCTGAACACTTACACCGCATGTTTTGGGGTCTTAAGCACTTTCACTGAATGGTGTGAGGTCCCGAGCACTTACACTGCAGGGTGTGGGGTCCTGGGCTGGATACCCAGGACCAAAATCATGACTAAATAAATAAGTCAGTAACATTTTAGAAATCTATAAAATATTTAAATCAAATTATACTAGTGGAATAAAGCGAAGACCGCACACACAAGCTCACAAGCTGAAGAAGCTGCCTCACCTTTCCTTGCCTATCGGCTGCCAGTTTTCTTTACCCCTCTGCATTGTCTCTTTCTTATGAAATTTTACAACACAGTTTTAACCAAAACATTATGTAGGCAGGACAAGTCCAGTTGGTACAAGCAAGAGTTCTGAGGTCCTAATCCTCCCTTAATAGTCAGTGGGTGGTTCAGGCGCTCCTGTCACTCAGCAGCAGTGAAACATGCCATTCACAAGATCTTACAGCACGCTCCTAAGTTCTAGCATACACAGCATCGAGGGTTGAAACTTCAGTCCTAAGACCCAGGGTGGTCAGAGGGTTACAGTGGAATACTGACTGCCCCCTGTCCTGCCCCTCTCTCTGGAAGAGAGTTTTCTGGTAGGTCAGGATCTCCAGGGACAGGCTTAGAAACCCACGTGAGCTTCTAAAACCCTGGGTCTTGCCTGTATCCAGTGCTTCCATCCAGGAGAAGACAGAAAGGGAAGCAGCAGGTTGAGTGTGAATAATTCCTGCTGCTTCTTTGCAGGGGCAGGAAAACAGCTAATTCTGTACAAAGTCCTATGCCAGGTACCCTAATCTACTGACTTTCCAATGAATTTAATATGCAACTTCCTTTACAACCTTAGTCTTCTCTTTTTGTGTCGCTTTTGCTTTTTGAGACAGGGTCTCCCTGTAGCCCCAGCTGGCTTGGAACTCTCTATATAGTTCAGGCTGGCCTTGATTTCACAGAAACCTGCCTGTGTCTGCCTCCTGAGTGCTAGAGTTAAAGATGGGTGCATAACCGCATCGGCTTTAATTCTCTCTTAAAGACACTTGGAAGTGGGCAGAAGACCGGGTACGACTTAGTGCTACATGACAGCATACAGCCAGGTCTATTCCTGAGAAAGGTGACATGATGACTCACCTATCTTCAAGTTGTTTTATGTATCATGGGCACACTGACAGTTAAACCGACCTCCCAGAACTGTTGCAAGACACATAGATCCACAGAAACAAAGTCAGACAGAGCAAATCCTCAGTAAATCTGTGTTATCACTACTAACACACAAGTGAAACACAACTGACAAAAGGCCCAAAGCCAATGTTGTGTAGCAATACCGTTCAAAAGGCTCAGCTACTCGGTCATTCTGCATGTGCCTCTGGGACCGTCTAGAGTGCCCTGGGCTCCTGGTGGATGCCACCCTCTCCCAGGGAGCAAAGTGGTAGCACAGAGGATTTTAAGCACAATGGAGATTCAAAGTCAAAGGAACTGGGAGACCAAGAAGAGCCAGTTCTCTGGCAGTGCACCGTTTCTGTAGTTAAACAAGTAGCTGACGTCAAGTCTGTAAGATTTGATAATTGGTCACAGATTTTATAAAGGTGAAAATTAGTTACATTAAAATTTTCTAGCCCTGTATGTTGGCACCACCTTTAATCCCAGCACTCGGAAGGCAGAAGCAGGAGCATCTCTGTGAGTTCAAGGCCTGCTTGGTCTACATATTGAGTTCCAGGCCGGCTGGGGCTACAGGGAGACCCGGTCTGAAAAAAAGACACACAAAAAAAGGATTATTTTCCAATATTCTTACACTGCTTCACAATACAAAACCTAAATGCTAATCATATAAGTCTATATGATTATAAGTAATACCACATTTGGTGAATGTGAAAAGTTTAAATAAAATGTGCTTCTTTCAAATGCTCACATTTAGTAATTTTTCACAAGGATCCAAGTTGGGTAAGTACACTCTTGTAGTAGTTAGAAAATGCAGTCCTTGTTTAAAGAATGGATATCTACTACGCCTTAAAAGAAGAGATACCCAGTAAGTCTGAAAGAGAGGATATCAGCTAGGCCTTGATACTAACTGAAGCATTATTTTTTACCTCTGTAGAAAGTGACAGTTATTCAACTTTAGCTGTTATATACATAACAGTGCTAGATAACAACAAACATGTGTCTGGTCTTGTCGCAGGTTCTAAACCCTTGGGATTTCTCAGTGACAGATTATGCATGGTGGACCTCTAGGACTGCCCCTGAGTTTATGCAAGAACATGACTCAAGATGTGGGCTAGGCATGCCAGCAAGACATGTATTCAGAGTAAGACCTTTCCTCTTTTCCTGACCTCTATGGAGGTGGAGGACTAGTGATTTAGTCCAGCCACATAGTCAGCAGTTTTAGCAGTCATGCCTATGTACAGAAGTCCCAATAAAATGCTACACACTGAGGGTTAAGTCAAGAGGACACCACAGCTTCAGGAAGACAGCCATTGTTCATTCCATAGGGAGCACGAGCACATTCAGCACAAATCCAGGTTTCAGCCACCTGTCCTTTCATTTTATAAATGAAATTTTAATTAAAAAGAAAGCCCATGCATGTGGGGGAGGGGAATGATCATCATCATCCAGAGCCATGGCTTATGTGTGGAAGCCAGAGAACAGCTTTCAGGAGTTGGTGCCTTCTTCCACTATATGGGTTCTGGGGATTAAACTCAAGTCATCAGGCTTGGCCTCAAGCACCCTAACCCACGGGGCCATCTCAGTGGCTTTCCCCTGTGTGTTTTCATTTTGCCAGTTTGGTCATTTGTAGAGTAGTGTCCTGAGTTCTGTGAGTCACTGCAGAAATGATCAAACCTGGGGGTGACAGGTTAGGTTCATGAAGGTGTCTGGGGCAGGGGCTGGGGGTGCTGGAAGCTGCAAAATTGTGGCAAATATCTGATGTGAGAGCGATCTCGTTGGCAACTGTGAACTTGTAGAGTCTGGACTAATCTGCGGTAGTATCAGCACTAAATTGAAAGGTGGATAATTAACCTTTACAGTACAGAGCCACATGCACATGGATTTCAGTATCAGGAACTTGGGGAGAGAGAAGCTTTGCATTTTGTCTCTGGTATTCCTGGCCTTACTGTTTCACAATAGCCTGAAATCAGCAGAATGCCTTCTTGCTGTGCCTTGAGGCCAGAGGGACTCAAAGCTCAAAGGAGTTAGGGAATTCCCAATGATGTGTCCCAGAATCTAGTAAAGATCTTGAGTAAACAAGAGAGAACACTGCTCAAGTCTGAGACAGAATATTGGATGGTGTCCACAAAAGAGAGACCTAGATGTCAGGGCAAAGATTGGAAATAAACCTGACACTAAAGTCACGACACACGGAAGTCTGGCCAGATCATGGAGACTCAAAACCAAGTGCATGAATTGCCTGACAAACTATGAGAAAGATAGCTTCTCCATCAGACTGAGCATATCGCAGGTTCTCCTAAATAATCCTCAAAATGTCAGGATACAATACAAAGTTATAGCATGAAGAACAGGGAAAACATCAACTCCTTAGAAAATAATATCAAAAGATCTTAACACCGAGATGACACAAACCTTGAATTACCTGACAAATAATTTTAAATAGGTATTTTAAAAAACATGCCCCAGGGCCTGCAATATGGCGCTGTGGGTAAATGTATTTGCAACAAAAGCCTGAGAACCTAAGTTCAATCTGCAGAACACACATAAATGTGGAAGCAGAGAGCTAACTCCATGAGGCTGTCCTCTGACCTCCACATATGTGCCATGGGCACACGCACCCACCTGCACACACATACATCGTGTACATGCACACAAAACTAAATGTGTGAAATCACTAAAATGAAATTAACAAAATAATGTTCCAACAATAGGCAGACAAAGAGTGAAAGTCTCAGCAAGGAAATAATATAATGACAGAAATCTAAATCACTGGATGGACTCAACAGAAAAATGGAGATTATATGGAAAAAAGCTACTAACCTAACAGCAAATCAGTAAATGTTACCTAGTCTGAAGAATAGAGTCAAATTACAGTAAAAATTAAACAGGGTCAAGAAGGCAATTCAATGGCAAAATGAGTTCTCAGCATAGGCAAAGTCCTGGATTTGATCCCCAACCCCCACATGCATGCACTCACATAACTTATGCGCACGCGCTCGCGCACACACACACACACACACACACACACACACACACACAATTGGTAAGCTCAATAGACAATTTCCTAGAAAGACATACTACCAAAGCTAAGTAAGAAACCAAAAACTTGAAGAGAATTTCAGCAAGACAATGAATCAGTACTGAGAATCATGGCACAGAGAAAAAGCAGTCACAGAGGACTTCACCGAAGAAGTGCAATATGCTTAAATGAGAACGAATGCTAAGCTTTCTCTGGCCTTCCCAGAAATAACACTGTGTCCAATTAACTTTATCAAATCAGAGTGACCCAAACATAATCTGACAAAGGGGAGAGTGATGTTAATATCCCTTAAGAATTGAGACTTAAGGGGCCAGAGAGGTGGATCAGCAGTTAGGAGCACTGAGAGCTGGCTGTTCTTGTATAAGACCCGGATTTGAATCCCTGCACCTTCATGGCAGCTAACAACCATCTGTAATTCCAGTTCCAGGGGGTCCAACATCCTCTTCCATCCTCCTCAGGCACTGCACAACAGGAGTTCACATATATACATGCAAGCATAACACTCCTACACATAAAATAAAAATTAATAAATTAAAAATAGAATTTAGACTTAAAAATCACTAAAAAAATGCTAGGAAACAAAATTTAATAACATGAAAAGATAATACACTGTGACTACGTGGGATTTGTGTCGATAATACAATTTTTAATTTTTAAAATCAATTAGTACCATAGTACTAAAATGAAAAACAAAGACTCATTTCATCTCAATAGATTCCAGACAAAAAGCATCCAAAAGAATCCAATTTCCTTTACTGAATGTAGAAATAGATCAGAGCTTCCTTGATCTAGTCTGAGGCCTGATGAAACAAACCTTCCACAGCTAGCACCACGTAACAGAGAAACACTGCTTCCTCTATGGCCAAAAACATGACACAGTGTTCACTGTCTCCTCACCATTCAATGTTACTCTGGAGACTCCTGCTGTGAAAATTAAGTTATAAAAAAGAAACGAGGCATCCAAATTAAAAAGGAAAAATGTGACATTTCTATGTTTCTCCTATATAGAGGTTTCTGGAGGAAGCCACTAAAAATAATTGGAAAGTATGAAGAAGCTTTATCATGTGACCAGGCAGAAGAGCAATAAAAAGAGACAGAAGAGGGACTGGAGGAAAGAAGGAGGGAGAGAGAAAAGAAAAGGAAGACGGGGAGAGAAACAGGAAGGGAGGGGAGGAATGATCGAGTTCCAAGACAATACTAATCTAATGCGCTCTGAAATCTCTTTTTAAACTTAAGTCCTTTTCCTCCAGTCAAATCCCAACAGAGAGTTGAAATATTCTGTAATGTTTCTGCTTCCAGGGACATTCTTGTTCTCTGAGATACAGCCTAGAAACAATGGTACTTGTAAACTGAAAAATCTGGTGGTGTGACAGGTGGGAGAGGGCCTCAGAGTGGAACAGGATAAACTCATATTCCACGAAAGACACAGTCACAAAGGGTCTGGCAAGTGCTGTGAAATGTTTGCAGTACAATCTACAGTACTATCATAGTGTTTGCTAAAATATGTATAGGAGAGATTATGCCAAAATATAAACAAACTTGAGAAGCTGCTTTTCAATGAATAAATGAAAGTGTTGAAAATTTGGGGGGATTGTTTTTATAACTTAAAATATTCATATGTGAGTTCGCCTAAAGAAAACTGACAGTAGGCCATTTCCCTTTTTGTCAAGTGTTAAGGGCTCTGTGAGATGTTTATGGGGCTTCACTCCAAAAGAAAAAAATGATCTGAAACGGTAGCACACTGAGAAGCAAGTCTACAGATAATATGTTAACATTAAATCTGTTCAAAATCCTTAAAAAGATGATTATATCTTTCTATTTTAACATTTCAATGAAATGTTTTCATTACACAATGTCCAAAATATGAACATTATTCTCATTGTGTTTATACAGAATACTTAAGGGACTGTCACCACCCCAAATGCACTATCTGATACTGATACACTGCCAGGTCATGACTTACTGTATCATCTCCCAACTAGTCAAACAGAACATCACGTGCCTTACTACAGAATACCTTGAAAAGTCACGCTTATACAGAAAACATTTAAAAGCATATGGTATCTGAAGGCAAACAATTATTCAGGCAGTTAAGCAATACATATATCTGTCTAAAAAAAAAAAATCCTTACTATGGTAATCTCCATTTCTCATCTGTATATTGGGCTGTCTTCCAAACACATACACACACACACACACACGCACACATACACACATATTTTGTGTAATGTATGTACCTTTTATTTATGTGTGTATATATGTATATATGTATGTATACACCTATACATGCACAAATGTCAGTCTTTCACATCTTATCATTAATACATGTCTCATTGGTATTGCAGCTCACAGAACTATTTTTTTTGACTGGGTGCATTATAGCCTATTTAACTGGCTGTTTAATAGTGAAACTAAATTGTTTTAAAGTTTATGCCATCATAAACAGTGCTGCAACAACTAACTTATATAATTTACTCTCTACATAAATAAATGTTCGACTTTCTAAGCGCAAACCTGATGGAGTGAATTTTTCTGCACTGTGAAGCTGCTAAGTTGGTGTTCAAGAGATTTGAATCAATTCACACACTGGACAGAAAAAATGCTGCCGATACAGCGGGTTTTAAATTTTTTCATGTTGTCCATCTTGCAGGAAAAGAAAATTGATTTTCCTCACGCCTTATGATGGAGGAGAGTGAGCAGCCCAGTTATGTTCGGAAGCCGTTTCTGCCTCCACTACTCGGAGCTGCCCGACAGTCTTCTGCTCATGCTCTGACTGTTTCCATCCATGTGTGTTGACCCCACATAAAGGGCATCACAATCGTATTTTATGTTAAAACTGTTTTCCAAAATTTTTCCTCATTTAATTGTTTAATTTTCCCGTATTTCAGAATAGATGTTCCCCTTCTTACAGTATAGCTTACCTATCTCATCTTAAAGAAGGGACATTAGAAAAGTGAATTTTGGACAACACTGGTGAAAAAGATAAGGAAAGTGATCATGCATATATTATTTGCTTTTAACAAAACTAACAGTCATGAAACTTCTCAGACAGAACTTTGTATCTTTGTCCCAATAATAAATATCATAACCATGAATATTCATGAAAAACCAAAAAAAGAGTACCCAAAGGGAGTCTCTGTAAAGGAGAGTATGGCAAGGTTCTGGGGTGACAACCAATATGTCCAGAAAGATGTGTGCATGAGTCAGTAGTCACAGATACTCTCCGGAACTCTGTTTCCTTATATTAGGTTGTATTATATTCCTTATAACAGGTTTTCTTTACAAACATTCATATAGAAATATGTAATAGAACACAAGTATCCAAAGTAATAAAACCGTTCATTCTCTATTCCAAATTGTTCACAAGCTGTACTGCACATGTATGTATACATATGTATGTGTATAGATATAACTGTGTATATACATTGCTCCACTTTTTTTTGCTCATGTTTGTATTTTAATTTACTCACTGGCATATTTCCATGTTAGAGTATTTAGAGCTACCATAGGTTTCAGTGCTTTATGCTATGTATTGTTCGATCTCTGTGTGCACTGTAAATTAAACAACTGAGTCCCAGTAGATGACTGCAGAATTGTGTCCATGCTTGCTGTATGACAAAGAATACTACCATGAACACATTTGATGCATATTCTTTTTTGACAGAAGTTTTTTTATAAACTTCCTAGTGTGTATGCTTTGCCAATCAAATTCCAATATACGCACAGTATTTGAAAGAATTTATGCCCATCACTTTCTAAGACTTTTTTTTTTTTTAGATAAGGTCTTCCTGTACTTCCAGCTGGCCTGTGGCCTGGAACTCACTATGTAGACCAGGCTGGCCCGGGATTCACAGAGATCCCCTACCTCTACCTCCTAAGCACTGGGATTAAAGGCATGCACCACCACGCCCACCCAGAAAACTTTTACCAACTTCCATGTCCATCACAAGTTTAGAAATGTGTATTCTCTTGGTGTCATCTACAACACAGTGGTCAGACTTTCAAGAGTAGATCAACAAGTCAAAGTTGGCCTTACTTTAGATACATTTCTTCTATAATCAACGTGGCTGAAAATCTTTGGGGTGCTTATCAACTTCATTTATTCCTCTTTCTTTGAGTTAATCTTCAACAATGCTACTCATTTTAAAAGGCATTAGTCCAAGTTCCATGTATGTTAACAGAATTACTTTTTTTTTCTATTAATACTATCCCTTGTATTATCTGGTTTTGCATGCATATGCTAATAAAAATCATGCTTTTAGAAGGGTTTAGGTTTGTGCATACTGCTTTCCCTCTGCCATGTGCACAAATGTTCACATTTTCTTTTAGTTTTTATATGCTTAAATTAATACACTATAATATACATTTTATATTAACACGAGGGAAGCTCCCAGGCCCCCCAAAATGTCAAGTGCTTTAAGCATGATCAACTGAAACGTTAATTCTTTCTCATACTTTGGTTTAAAATGTATACTTATCAAATGCCAACTTTCTTTTATCCTAAATCTCCCTCTGTAGTTTTCACTGAAGTGTTTTGTAGTATCACATAGTCTTTAAATTCTTTATAATACCTCTTTTAATCTGTGTATTTTTATTGAAAAGTGACCATTCTTTCAAAGAAGCAAAATACGCAGGTATTTTTTTTCTTATACAAGTATTCTATTTAACTCATATTATTTTGTGGAAAAGATATTTTTACCTAGGAAAATGTTATATATTTTGTTGGATTCTCATATATCTGCAGAACTTAAATTACTAAAAGTTTCACATTTCCGAAATATGGATTTTTTTTTCTGTTTGTGTTATTTTGTGCTAAAGTTTGTTTTTCGTTTACCTAGAGTTGAGTTTCAAATTATTTTCGTCAAATGTGACGCAACTGGAAATTTTGCTGAACCTTCCTATTTTTCCAGTGAGTGTGTACGCATGAACAGTCCAGAAACATCTTTACATTATACATAAAGCGGCAGCTTCCTGTAATGTTTCTAATCAGACTATCCCTATGCCCTGGTGACACCACTGGCCCCAACATTCACAAGGATGTCACAGCATGGCTAACAATGTGGACTCCTTGCTTCATGGTGGTATCTACTTGGTTACTAGCAGACAACTTAAGACTGCGTGGAGTACAGAAAATCAGCCTGACTGCAAAGGTCTTCATTGCACACAACAGAAAAATCAAAACAGAACCAAACTGTACTCAGAATAAGGCGAGAAAGGGGCTCGAGACTGTAACCTTGCCCCCTGCCCAGCTGGGATAACAGGAAGATGTCCCTACTCCAGGCCGGAGTCCTTCGGAGCGTGCAGGCAGGGCCTGCGACCAAACAAACAGGGAACCCTCGGTGGGGACGGTGACCGGGGAGGCCCCGCGCCCTCGCTGAGCCTGTCACCCCGGCCCAGTGACGCCCCGCGCCCGCCGCCCTGGCGGGGCGATGTGCGCTGACACAGCCCCCACCGCCAGCCAGGCGCCAAACTTGCTCAACCACCTGCGGATGATCCGCGGGAGGGACGCTGCGCCCTCCCGGCTCGGCGCAAGCTCCCGGGGTCCGCGCACGCTCCCCCGCTCCCCGTACGCTCCCCCGCTCCCCGCACGCTCCCCGGCTCCGCGCCACTCACCGCCCACAGGCCCTGGGCGCCGCCGTCGGGTCCCGCGGTTCTCGCGCGGGTTTGTTGGGAGCCTAGCGCGCGCGGCGGGGCTCGGGCTCTGGGCAGGGCTTTGTGCGGGGTGGGGCGCCGGATCCCTGAACCCCAGCCAGGAGCGAGGAAAAAGCAGCTTCCGGCGCCAAGGGGGTTGAGCACCCAGTAAAGAAGCTCAGGCCCTGCGGACCAAGGCCAGGGACTCAGAAAAGCGCAGGCCGCGACGGGGGCCTCAGCCTGGGCCTCTGGGTCCCTGTGGCGCTCAGCAGCACACCCAGGCGCTGGGGAACACTTGTCTTTCCTGGGCTGAAAGAGCCAGTTTGATCTGGGAGAGGACACAGATTCTTCATTTGAAGACAGTTAATTATGCTGTCAGGCTGTCATAGAATAATCATTAACTTTGGAGCCTTTTGTATAGACTTTGGCAAGGCAGCTCTATCAAGTAGATGGTAATGGGAGCAAACCCCTTTATCTGTGATTTGTCTCCAATGCCAGTCTCTTTCTCTTGGAGTGGATAGGTCTTGAAATCTGGCCGCACCTCGTAACTGTTGCTTTCTATTTTCTGCTGGTATCATTGGAGTAACAGGTGCTACTATAGTCTGTCCCTTGAGGGGGTCTGCATGTGAAATGCTTGGTCTCTAGCCAGGTGCTCTTAGGACATATTGGAACTTTTGAGAGGTTAAGCCTAGTGGAAGAGAAGTGGTTCGTGCTATGCCATTAAAGGGGTGATTGGGACCTGTCTCTCTTCCTCTTCTCTCTTTTGTTTTTTGGCTGAAGGACACAGGAATTGCAGCACCATCTACAGAGCTGGACGAGAACAAACTTTTCTTTTGTTTACAGTTATCCAGATTGTGATCATTTGTAGTGGCTACACAACGAAGCTCATAGAGCATGTGTGTATATGCATGTGCATGTGTTTCTTTTCTCTCTGTACACTTATATGACACTTGGGACAGAGTTTACTACTCTCTGAGTCTTTGACATGCTACAATGGTGAAAGAACTGAGTGATTTTTAAAAATAGTTTATTTATTATTTTTACTCTCTGTATATGAGTGTATTGCCTGCATGTGTGTCAGGGCACTTTGCTGTGCATTGTCCATAGAGGTCAGAAGACTGTGTTGGACCCACTGGAATTGGAGTTACAGACCGTTTTGAACCACCATGTGGGTACTGGGAATCAAACTCGGGTCCTCTGCTAGAACAATCAGTGCTCTTAACCAGTGAGTCATCTCTCCTATCCTTGACCTGAATGATTTTGAAAAGCTATTTTTGTTATTAAATGCTCATAAATATAATTTATATCCCTTTAATAGCTTGCACTTATCTTTATTTTCTTGATAAAAATGACTTTGACATGTAAGTGAAAGTGTGTTATCTCCCAAATCACGGTAATAAAGAGTGACCAAGTTGTACAGAGAGCCCTCATAATCATGTTAAAATAGTTAATAAAGGAACAGTTTATGAGGTGATTAAGTCACGAGGGCACTGGGACCTTATAAGAGAATTTGAGGGAAGTGCCCAGAAAAAGTGATGGTGAGTGTTCAGTTGTGGATGAATCATCAATGTCAATCTCCCCATCCAAGGTTCAGGAACCATCTCAGAAGAGAGGGCGGAACCGGCTGCTGGGTGCAGAGCAGGGCTGTGGAATGCTGACTTCTGGACAGGCATGGCTGTTGCACACTCATCAGCTCACAGTAGCTGTGTTTACCAGCACAGAGTGTGCACAGTGTCAAGTCAGAGTTCTAATGTGAATGGGAAGGAGGCCCCAACCTTGGTGGAGGAGCTATTGACAGCAGATGGTTGCTGAGGAAGGGAGGGAGGGACAGGGAAGGATGGTGGGTCACTCTCTTTGAGGACATGGCTACTGGTAATGGTACCACCCCAGTGTGCATGTGGTTAGTAGTAACTAGGTGTTATTAATAACAAAACATGGAGGACATAAACTCGGGAGGGAGAAGGACTAAGGAATACTAGAGGGATTTGGAGGCAGGTAATGGAGGATTGATATGATCAAAATAGCAGAATGTATAAATTTTTCTAATCGTAAATGAAAATATATATATATATATATATTTATGAAAACTATGGGTTTGAAGGGGCACCACTTAACTGTGGTGGCTGAAGAGGCAGAGAGATGCCATGTGTGAGCAGAGAGGAGCCAGATCCTGGCATAAGGGGAGCCTGGCACCTTGATCCTGTGCTTGCCAGAGTGGTGTGTCATAGATCGATTTTGGTTTTAGTTTGCTCAGTCTAAGATGAATTTTTGTTAGTAGGAGCAGGCGAGGACTAAAACTGATACATGGGCCCAGTTGTTTTTATTTTTTGTGTATGAAGGTTTTACCTGTATATACATGGACACATAAAATAAAAATAAACAAGGTATTTTTAAGAGCTGTGTTCTATTCCTTGAATTTAATTATACTAAATTTCCTTCTTAATTATTTATGACCTTACTGATGAAATACATGCTGCCTAACACTTCCACACAGTGGGGTGGGGGTTAAGTATTGATGTGGAGCCCATGGAATATCTAAGGAAAACAGGGATTCTCATCCTTGTTTTCTTTCGCTGTCTCTGTCAGCAAAGTTCAGCAGACCAGTTTCTGGTTAGAACATGGACACAGCTAGCTATAACCCCTGGCCTGTGTCCAGACAAAGCTTCCTCAATTTCGCTTGTCCTATGGCAACTTCTGCAATGATTTTTCAGAGGATTTTTTAAGCCTGTTTTTCTTTTTCAAATTTGTACCAGTTTAGCTGGTATTAAGATTTTGCTGATAGTCAGTCAATATGTAAGTTTCTTCCTCACTGGTCCCCAGTGCCTAAGATATAAAACATTTGTGCTATTTCCCTTCAGGGTCCAGATTTTGAGTCTTGAGCCCCCTGGACCAGGATGCAGCCTAAATATAATACCTGCTTCCTGCGTACTCCCAGTGTCCTGCCCAGTCTACCCCTTCACAGTCCAATTTTCCTTCCTACATCCCTTATTGGATAACTTTTTATGCTTTCACCTAACTACATTTAAACATTACTCTTACTGTTCAAAGGTTTAACCTTGTTTCATTTGGGGACTGATGGTTTATATAAAAATATCTAAGGAAGATACCACATATTTTTGTGTGTACTTAGTTCACTAATGGCTTGACTATGTGTTCAGCATTTACTTATTCATAAATTTAAATTATTTATTTATTTTTATTTTATGTATATGAGTGTTTTCACTTTGTGTATGTAAGTGTATTCATGCATGCAATGCCCATGGAGTCCAAAAGAGAGCATCAGAACACCTGGAACTGGAGTCTCAGATGGTTGCTAGGCACATGTGGGTGCTGGGCACAAAACCTGGGTTCAGTGCAAACGCAGTCAGTGTTTTAACCACCAAGCCATCTCTCCAGCCTCTATTTATTCATTTTTGCAATTATCTCAAAATGATTAATGCAATTCAACAAAAATTTCAGGAACTAGGACTTATTAGAGATCAGCATTCCCTGAAGCAGCAAGAAGAAAAATATTTCTTTAAATAAGACAAATAATTTATATGTAAATTAGAAGAGCCTTTCAAGTTCAGTCTTTACCCATGGCAGGTTCCCAGTCTATAAACTTTATAGTATGAAGGGTTTACTCTTATGGTACACTGGGATGAAAACCTAGGAATTACCCATTGTCATTAAATGTAGGTAAAGAGTTAATTTAACAAAGCCTTGTTTGTTTGTTTTTTTAATAGTAGCTGAATCAGAGCTACTGATACTTTAAAATATATTCAGGAATTAAAATTCTTATAATTAGTTGGATTTCTAAAACGGAACTTAAAATTTGCTGATGTTTTATAAGTAAGACGTAGAGAAACTAAATCCATTTTCTAACACAAGTGCTCATAATTTTCTCCTAAAGCAAAAAGCTAATGATTTTCTTTAATAAGTTCTTTCAATTTTCAGAAAAAATATCTATTTAAATCCTTTAGTTTTCAATAACAAAAATTAGCATTTATTCCACAATACCAAATTCTGATTTTCTTACTTTTCTTGCATACTGCCATTCCCATGCATCTTTGCAACATTGTATCTGTGTGCAGGATGTTACATATGCCAGTATACCACTGCATTGTTTTAGTTTGTGTTGTGCTGGATATTACATATGCCAGTATGCCATCACCTTGTTTCAGTTTGTGATTTTTGAGTGTGTGAGGCCCAGGGCCTTGCTAATATTTTGCTGCTGTCTAATCCTCCTCTCAGTCTAGTTACTAATTCTTCTAGGTTCATCGGAAGGCTCTCCTTATCCCCTTTGGGATATCTTTCTTTATCTTTCCATTCTGATAGTTTAAGCTAAGTCCTGTACTTGAGTCTGTGGAGCTGTGATGCACAGGGTTTCTGTTGTCAAAGAGCTTAGGATTCTTATCAAGTGAGAACCAAGAAAGATATAAGTGGATGGCAAAGTAATTTTAGAACATGATAAATAGTGTGAATGCAATAAAACAGAGTGAAAAGAAGTAGAAGATGTAGATGTGGGATTCCATTGCAAATGTTCAGAAGGAAGACCTTGGTCTGGAACAAGGCAAGGCCGTCCACTCTCTCCATTCCTCTTATAAAAGTACTTGAGTCTTAGCAGAGCAATATGACAAATGAAGAAGATAAAGAGTTATAAATTGGAAAGAAAGGAATCAAAGTATTTTCATTTAGAATGAAAATCTATCGTTACATAGAATCAAACCATATGATTCTATACATAAAAGACTCCACCAGAAAACTCCTAGAGCTAACAAATAAATTCAACAAAGTAGCAAGATATAAAATTAACACTCTCAATTCAGTAGCCTTCCCATACACCAACAAAAGATATACCAAGAAAGAAGTTTGGGAAATGATCCCATTCATGATCGCCACAAAGTATGTAAAATATTTTGGAATAAATCTAACGAAAAAGGGAAGGGCTTATAAAATAAAAAAAACTTAAGGACATTGAAGACAGAAATTGAAGATACCAGAAGATGGTAAGTTCACCAATGCTCCTGGATCAGTAGGGTTAACATTGTGACGATGACCATCCTACCAAAGCAGTCTACAGCCTACTAATTCAGTACCATCCCCATTAAAATCCCAACGCAATTCTTCACAGAAATTGAAAACATAACCTCAAATTTCATGTAGAGTCTCTCTCTCTCTCTCTCTCTCTCTCTCTCTCTCTCACACACACACACACACACACACAGGATAACTAAAATACTCCTGAGCAATAAAATAACTGCTGGAGGCAAACCTCAAGTTATCAAAATCTTTTACCATGTACAAAATTCAACTGCAAATGGATCAAGGACTGCAACATAAGACCGGACATCATGAATAAGACAGAGGAGGAAGGAAGGAATGCATCGGGACTTACAGGCACAGGATAGGATTTTGGGGACAGGACCCCCTTGGCACCATCTTTAAGTCCAACAACTGACAAATGGGACCATGTGAAACTGAAAAGCTTCTGTAACATCAAAGGAAACCATCATTCAAATGAAGAGGCAACCTACAAAATGAAAAGACACCTTTACCGGTTATACCTCTGACGGAGGGTTATTATTTAGAATATCAAGGAATTTAAAAAACTAACCATCAAAAAAAACAAACAATCCAATTAAAAAGTGGGGCAAGGAGCTGAAGAGGGCATTCTCTAAAGATGAAATGCTTTTAAAATGCTGAGAAATACTTTTAAATTGCCCATCATCTTTAGCCTAAGGGAAATGCAACCTAAATCTCTTTGAGATTTCACCTTTCCCCACTCAGAAAGGCAAAGATCCAAAAAACAAGCAACAATGAGAGCTGGCAAGGATGTGGAGAAAGGCGCTCTTACCCGCGGTGAGTGGGCCTGCAAACTGGAGCAGCCACTGTGGAAACGGTTTGGAGACTCCTCAGAAAGTTCACAATTGACTACCATATGCTCACTCTTGGGCATATACCCAGAAGACTACAGAAATACCTGTTCATCCACATCCATTGCTGCCCTTCCCATAATAACTAGAAATTGGAAACAACCTAGATGTCCCTCAGCTGATAAATGGACAATGAAGGTACGGTACATATACACAATGAACTACTATTCATCTCTTAAAAAACAAAATTACGGAATTCACAGGTAAATGGATGGCACTGGAAACAATCATCCTGAGTGAGGTAACCCAGACCCAGAAAGATAAACGATGTGTGTTCTCTTTCCTAGTTGGATGTTAGCTTTGAAATCTTTGATGTGCATGTTTCAATTTGAAAATCCAGAGAGGTCAGGAAACTAATAAAGAGTCACGGATCAGGAGTCAGGGGAGGCTTCCTGGAAAAGGTGGTAAAATGCAATAGTATGAAAAGTGAAGGCAGAACATGAGCATTAGTGTAAGAAAGGTTAAGTGGGGGGGAGGGGCAGGGCAGAGAGGGCTTATGGAGAGGGAGGGGTAAGTAACACTAAGAAGAAAGCACATGGAAATCTACCATCATAGAATCTTCTTAAAGTATATACACATACATTATAAATAAGATTAAGAGAAGTTACCTTGGGACTGGAGAGATGTTTCCTCAGTTAAGAGCACTGGCTGTTCTTGTGGAAGACTCAGGTTCAAATCCCAGCACCCACATGGAGGCTAACAACCATTTGGAACTCAAGTTTCATGATACACTTGCATACATGCACACGATACACACATACACATAAAAAAATTTAAAAATAAATCAATTAAAAGAAGTTACTTTGTAACAGGGGGACATACCCCCTTCTAAACTAACTAAATTAAAAACCACAATGCCAGGAACAGACTCTCTCTCTAGAAGCTGTTGACTGGAGGTCTCTTAGGCCCTCAGTCAATACCTGCCATTACCTCTGCTCCTGGTGACCCACCAAAACTTGATGGTGAGATCCTATGCTGAAGATACTATACACATGAACTGTAGAACAAACAAAGAGAAATCAGCTGGTGCTGATTTCAGAGCCACATCCCCACTGGCTGGCATTCAGAGTGCTGGAAGGTAGTATGCATGCTACCAGAAGGTAAAAGTACTTGTTCTGTGAACTACAGCGACTGACCTGGCAAAATACGCCCACTCCTGCAATAGTGGCACAGATATAGGAGTAACCAACCATTCTGTGATTGGATTTAATGTCCCCCTCCTAGAATGAAGCCGACACCTGACACTGACATCAGGCTTAAGAACCTGAAGTTAGCCAGGACACAGTGATACAGTACCAAAAGTCCTCTGAAGCTGCTGCTGGGCCTCATCTACCTGCACAGCAGTAGCTGACTCTTATCTGCCTCTGTGACTGTTGGAGCCCAACTGTTGCTTAAAATAGCTTGTCCTGTTTGAGCAAGTGCCTCCAGAGAATGAGACAGGTGGGCTCCTGCAGCTGCATCTGTTTCCTTATACCCTAGCCTCTAATCTCTAGCTGTCCCACTTCACAGAACAGTTGCTTCCATCCCCAGGGAAGGCAGCTGTCACTCGCTGCATTTGAATAAATGTAGTCTTGTCCTGTTAAAGGTCTGGCTTTCCTTCCCACCCTCTAAATTCTAACACACAAGTCATAAGGGAAATAGTTACAGTATTAAACGTGCTTCTAATTGTTATACCCATAGTTGAATGCACCTCTCAACTCCCACTAGAGAAGTTTTCTCATGCAGCAGATGGTGATTAACACAGAAACCCACAACTGGCCAATGTGCAGAGACAAGAGGCTATAGCATGATTATCCCTGAATAAGATACTTGTATTAAACTTCTGTCACCCAAGACTCAGGGGTCATGGTGGAAGAGGGGATTGGCAAGAATGTAAGAGCTAGAGGTGATAAGTGATCACAGGAAACAGAGTTTTCCAGACTGCTGCTCAATTACTCATGTGAACTATATCAATAGTAGCAATATGCAAGTCCCGTGTAAGCTCAAATCAGACAAAATCCCAGCGGAGACATGGGAAAGTTGGTAAGAAACCCCAACTTACCTGGGGAACTATTGATAAAGGATGGTTGCTGGGAGGGACAGGGACAGCCTCTTTCAATGATGGGACTCTTGGTAGGTTAACTGGGCTCCCTTATTCACACTGAAGGATATTTGAGGAAACAAATTAGACTCTATAGGCCTTAATACACACACACACACACACACACACACACACACACAGTACATTAAATTGAGCAGGGGCAATAAGGGGAGGCAAGGATAGAGAAGGGGATCTAAATACCATCAAATTATATTACATGCAAATCACAGAAACTCAAATAAAAAAGTGAAAGAAGGACTTGCTGAACAGTTCACAATTTGTTATTCAATGAAGAGCATTATTTATGGAACAGATTTTAATGTATTCTCTTTCTCCTAGGAAAACAACAAACACTTCGTCAGCTCACCATAAAGCTGCTGTCATATTAAGTGACACCAAAAGAGAAACTCCAGCTGGTTAGACGATAAAGGCAGAATTAAGATAGACAAAAGAAATCAGGATTAATTTGAAAGCATGAACACAGTTAGAATGAGGCCATTAAACAGAATAATGAAGAAGCCCAAAGGCTAGGGAGCCTGCAGCAAAGGGGCATTTTACTAGTTAAGTGAAATTTGGCATAACCATACTTAAGTTTAAGTACTTAAGTTTAAGAAAGTCTTAAGAATTGAGTGAACAAATTCTCATACCATGTTTTGTGGAAGATTCCTGAGAATTAAAATATACTGCATAAAAGCAGCGAGCTTATGAAACACTAAGTTCCGCAAGAACAGTGTATGAAGAGCAGACCTGGGTTCTGAGGTTTGAGTGTGTGTGGCAGTCTGCCAAGCTGTGCAGATGGACAGACACTGTTAGCTCCTGCACTCTATGGGAACATAGGAACCATGGATAAAGTCATCTCATAATGGAGGAATGGTGATTTATTTGAGGTTGTGTCAAAGAAGGAGCTGGATTTACTAAATTTTATGTTTATCACTAAGTAAATTTCTAGGCATACCAGGTACAATTTCGGTTTTGTGGGGATGCCTGTTCCTGATATTTTTTTTCCTGGGTAGCAGATTAAGAAACACAACAAGATCACAAAGCTGAAGAATGAAACAATGCCTTCATTTGTATATAAAGAATTGGAAAACAAGTTAAAAAAAAGAAGGGGTTTGTTTATAGAACTAAATTTAAAAGAAATTGTGTGAAAACTAAGGTGAATATCCTAGCACAGCAAACATTTACCAAGACTCCGGAGCAAATGAACGCTGGAAGAAAATGTGAAAAGCTCACTGAATAATGAGAACAGATAAACTCCTGCTTACAGTTAATGGGGAAGAAAAAAGCCAAAGAAGCTGACCAGAGAAGTCAGCAAATCAACTTCTGAGATTGTACTTCTGATAAAAAGGGGAAAGGCACACAAATCCCCAGAAATGCTTCCAATACAGGAGACTCACACACTTCCTACTTAAAATGCAGAAGGAGGCGCTGGAAGTGTCACTTTATGAGCATCTGGAGAAGTTGGTCTGGGAAGGAACCCTTGACACTGATCTGTAGAGAGAGTCTGGGAAATGCTGAGGTTTTCTATAGCGCTAAAAAAAAAATCACCAAACTGAGACTCCTACTGTATTCACACAGTGACCCAATACAGTGAGCTCTTGACCTGCATTCCAGACCACAGATTCAACAAACCTTAGATAGAAAAACAGTAGAAAAAAATATGCCCCGTGGATGTACACTTTCCCTCTGCCACCATTCCTTAAACAATATGACTATATTAGGTACTCTAGGAAATCTAGAGGTTAATAAAGTATATGAGAACATAAGCAGAGTCACATGCAAATGTTTTACTCCCTTATATCAGCTTGAGCATTTGCAGAGTTTAGTAGCCACAGCAATCCAGTCCCCACGACATTTGGATGAACGGGTGTATTCTGCATTTTAACAGCAGGACCAAGAGCACCTTTATTCTTCCTGGCTTTTTGTTTGTTTGTTTGTTTGTTTGTTTCACTCTCCTCCGTATCCTTCAGAAGAATGATCCTTTCTGAAAGTACTCTGAATATTTTTTGAACCATTTGGTGAAAATATATCACAGGGCCAGCACTGGAATAGTATGTATTTCTTGGTTTTATGTAAATTGTTTTTACACTGCTATAACTTGACTTGTATTTCCAGAGTTTATGTTAGAAATCCATTCCCAGTGTGACAGTGTTAAAAGGGTAGCTTGTGAAGAGATAACAGGTGACTTATGAAAATATTATTGGTGGGATGGGTTAATTATCACAAGAGTGCTTGTTGCCAGAGTGGGCAGCCCCCTTGCCATCTGGTTCTCACCCTTTCCTTCCACCGTGGAAGGAGTCTCTGTGGAGGACCTTGCCAGAAGCCATTACTGGGCTCTTGGATTCTAAGTTACTGAAACGATTAGCAACAGAGGCTGTTGATTGTTCTAAGTTATCTTATCTCCAGTACATCATAACAGGAGCAGAAAATGGGCTGAGATAGTCCATGGGTAACTAAGACTAAGACAGTGGGTAACCTCTAAAATAATTAGAAACTCTGGACTGAGAAAAATTTATTAGACCCATATTATAGACATGTTTCGGGCTTTAGTAACTAAAACCACGAGTCTCAAAGCTGACTGCTATGGGAAAGTAATATGGGAAGGTTATACGAGCGCCCATGCTTCCGTTACGCCCAGAAACATGGCGATTCCCTTGTTACAGTGCATAGCTCAGAAACCAAGGACTTAACTTATTGCAAGTGTTTTTTTAGGAATCAAGTAAGTCATTTCTCTATCTCATTTCTTTCTCTCAATTATACTTTTATTGCTTTCTGTTGTTATTCTTTTATAAAGCCTGGCTGTGTCTCCTTCTGAGTTCATCTGTCATAAAATGGCATTTGAATCACCTTACCATGGGTAGAAGAGGTAGTCCTTTTATAAAAGCGTGGCTGCTACTGCATGGATATGTAGATAGCGATGATAGGCAACCAATTTCTAGAAAATAAGCTAAGGGCATCTAATATAATAGTGTAATATAGTGATGTATAAATTGTTGGAGATGTCTAACATTTTTTCCTGTGTTGACATGTGAAATAGAGCACTTTGTTAAACCTTATAGAATTATATTTCAGCCTGATATGTTAACCATAATTTTACCAGTGAAAGAATTGTTTCCTGTAAGCTGCCTAAGCCTCCTTATTATTTTTCATGAGTGATAATTTTCTTCTGCAGTGCTTTGTCTAGAGACTGCTATGCTTTTCCCAAGATCATTAACCTCTTACGTAGCTTCATGGAAAGGGTGAGGAGCATACAGGAGTCTGGGAGAAGGGATGTGAGAGTGCCTGATCAGAGAAGGACAGAATTCTCCTGACTGCTGACGGAGCATGGGCTGAGCTTTCCTCAGAGACTGTCTTCTGAGCTGTGAGCAAGAACACCATTTCTTTATTATGAATTCCACACTGCTCTGTGCATCCTACTGCCACCTTAGGTTCTTAATCTTATTTACCTTTATTTTGTGTATTTGAGTGTTTTGCCTGCATGTCTGTAAGCACACCACATCTGTGCAATGCCCAAGGAGGGCAGAAGAGGGCTCCTAGAACTGGAGTTATAGATGGTTGCTAGTCACTATGTGGGTGTTGGGAACCAAACTAAGGTCTTCTGCAAGAGCTGCCAGTGGACTTAACTGCTGAGCCATCTCTCCAGCCTCCCACCTTATTTTATTTTTGAAATGAACCCATTTTTATTTCTAGTCAACATCAAACATGCATTCAATTATGGATTTTCATGGTTTCTAAGGTTACGACCTTCCTAGTAAAAAGCAACAGCATTCTGGTTTTCCTTGCTGTGCTGAGGGCTTTGTCTTTCTCATCTCTGTTCTTCTCTTTGATAGCAGGCTTTGATAAGGCCAGGAGAATTTTGGCAGTGTGGCTGGCACAACTACATTAAAGTTCCGTAGAGAAGCCCTCTCCTTTTTTCTGGTGTTGTCTCTACTGAATTATGGCTGGAGATGTCGTGTCACAGGCAAATAGCATCCTCTGACCAGACTTTCTTTACAAATCTACTGTGTTTTGCTATGACAAACAATAGACATCTCTATGAAGCCAATGGCAATGCACTGAGCTCTTGGGAGGCTCTGGCTACACTGAGTGGTATTTCTGATTGCAAAAATTGGGAGCAACTATGGCAAACTCGAGAGACACTCCTCCATCTACCAGCCTGTACTTAAGAAGTGTTCATAGGACTCTTTTTGTTGCCTCATCAAAATGCCTGAGGAAAGCAACTTAAACAAGGAAGGGTTCATCTTCCTCTCTCTGCTCATCTGGTTGGTAACAGGCTTTGTCAAGGCAGGGGGATTTTGTCAGTGTGGCTGACACAGCTACATCTTTCCAAGACACAGTTTGCATGTATAGCCCCTTATGATGCAAGAGTTTGAGATAGCTGGTCACTCTAAAATGGTAGCATCAGCCAGCCAAGCTCAGGAACACACACTCCTTTTACCTCTAGTATTCAAAAGGAGAGGCTGGTGGATCTCTGGGAGCAAGGCTAGCCTGATCTGCTACTTATCCAGCTGGGGCTACACAGAGAGTCTGTTGAAAAAAAAATTGTAAGGTCAAATTCTCTTAGGATGAACATGTTGCATGATATATTAATATATTAAAAAGAATTAATAAAATGCTATTTATTAATAAAAACACTATTTCTTTAATTTAAAAACGCATGTTTAAAAAGATAGTTAATGATCTCACAGATATTTAAAGTTTATTTTGGCATATTATTCTGTATTAAACCCAACCCAAGGTGAGTAAACCTAAGTTTTATCAAGAAAAAAATGTGCAAATGTGGATGTTGTTGAATGAATTCATGACAATTTTTATAGAGCTGACCTGGATGACCTGATTTTAAGTGCAGTATCTATCGTTTTCACTACATCATGTGATATCCATTAAAACAAGAACACTTTAGTTTAGCAGGGAATAATCAGCACATGAAAAATAAACAGTAAAAGTAAGCAAAAGACATGCCATCAGCTACATGTATGTCTAATGACACTGCCATTTCATGCAGCTGCTAAAGAGGTTGATGCAAACTTGATCTACAATTATTAGATGTCCAGTGTTCCTGAATAGACAGTCACATGGCTTTCATGCGCTGTAACACTAAGATACATTCAGAAGACCATTCAGCCCCTGTGGCCTCACTGCAAACGACGTGATGGAAGGTGAAAGTGTCCTTGAAAGGCCTTGAAGGAAGAGAATATCTGCATAGGGTTTCACTGGAAACAAAAGTGTCACTGAGGAAACTTAGACCAGAAAAAAATGAACATTTAGGAAAGAAGATGGGTAAGTCATTTGCATAAGGTATTTGAAAAGTATTTAGAAGGAAGTTTGTATCTCTGTGTATTATAGCTGTAACATAATGTTTTCAGGGAAAAGCAGATTTTCTTTTAATACATAAATTTTTCCACTATCAGAGCTCTTCAGAATCTTTAAAGGACTGTTTCAATCAGAGCTTCAGACTGTCTTCAAGGTCATTGTATGCAGGCATTGTTCCTACCGACTCCAGCAGTTGAACTGGAGCAGAGATGCCAAGAGGCTTAATTTGTAGTATAAGAGACCATTGCCAACTCTTTAATCAGGGGAAGGGCTTGTCTACAAATCATAAAGATACTATGAAAACAATCATGCTTTCTCGTGGGAGAAGTTAGAAAGAGTAAATTTGTTCTTTGCTCTTTTTTCTTATGAGTAATTCATATTAAACTATTTCTTTATGGCGAAATACCCTTTGGTGATCAGAAACTCAGTTAATACCCTCAACTTAAAAGCTGCCTCTTTAACGGGGGTGGGAAGGCCCTGGAGCTAACATTTATAATTCTTGTGTCATCCTGATGAGAAGAAAACAAAAAGAGGTTTCTGCGCAACACTGTGTTGAAAACTGAATTGTACTCACTGGGGCAAGTCATGAATTGCCCAACAGGTCAACCATAATGGAGGATTTGGTAACGCAGATTTACATCTTTACAAAAGCTGGGCTGGAGAGAAGACTCAGCACTGGCTGCTCTTGCAGAGGACCCAGGATCAGTTCCCAGCACCCACATGGTGGCTAACAACCATCTGTAACTCTAGTTCCAAAGAATCTGACACCCTCTTCTGACCTATGTGGTTGCATGACATTGCACCACCTGGGTGTACTGACATACATGCAGGTAATACACCTACACATAAAACAAAATAATAAATAAAATATTTTTAAAAACAAAAAAAAACAAATTCCGCATCTTCTTCACTTGCTTCTGCTCTTTGAGAAGAAGCAGAAGCAGTCACAGTGGCCTATGTTGAGTTCTTTCTAACGTTCTTCACGCTTTCTCCAGCCATGCTGCCATCTTCCTGTTCTGTGAACGTTAGTAGCATACAGTGCTTGAAACTTCAGTCTTTCTTGAAAGACTTTAGCTTAGCTTTTTTACATACAAATATTATATTTATATGTATCAAATTTCTCCCCAGAAACATTATTTCTACCAGTTCTAGAAAAATGAAAGGATAAAAAAACAAGTACACAAATATAATAGAGTAAATGTCAGAACTTCAGGGGAACTTCAATAAGAAATGGATATGGGAGTGTGCTGGAGGGAGGGCTAAGAGAGTTAGAGCACTGGCTACTCTTGTGGGTTCCCAGCACCCCACATGGTGGCTAACACCCATCTCTAACTCCATTTCCAGAGGATCCCAGGCCTTCTTCTGGCTTCCATAAGTATCGTGTGACAAAGGTATACTTACATATGTGCAGGCAAAACACCTCTAATACACAGAAAATAAAAATAAACCTGTCGAAAAAATTTTAAAGGACTGGAGAGATGGCTCAGTGATTAAGAGGACCTGGTTCAATTCCTAGCACCCATAAGATGGCTAACAACCATCCGTAACTCTGTTTCTAGGGGATACAACACCATCTTCTTCTATTCAGGAGCTTTGCATGACATAAGGACACATATACATGCATGCAGAACATTCATACACATAAAATAAAAATAAATAAATTTTAAAAATGAAATGGATGAAGGCTTCCTTAAAAGTACTTAAATGTTAATTAATATTTTAAAATACAAGAAATATAGACATTACTTTTAGATAGAGAGACTCAAGATTTAAAAAACACGTGTTAATTCAATATGCAAAACTTTCCTTAAATTCATTTAAAGGACCCTTCCATTCATTTATTTGTTTGTTCGTTTTCAGATAAGGTCTCCCTGTAGCCCCAGCTAGCATGAAAGTCACTTTGTAGACCAGGTTGGCCTTGAACTCACAGAGATCCATCTGTCTCTGCCTCCCAAGTCTGGGATTAAAAGTATATGCCACCCCATCCAGCATTTATTTATTTGTATTTACTTTATTTTATGCGTATGAGTGCTTGCTTGCATGTGTGTGAAGTGCTCCCCCCCCCGAGGCCAGAAGAGGGCCTTGGGTGCCTTGAAACTAGAGTTAAGGACAGCCATGAGCTCTCATGAGGGTGCTTAGAACAGAATGCTGGTCCTGTGCAAGGGCAGCAGGTGATCTTAAGCACTGAGTCATCTCTCCAGTCCCTATTTGCATGACCTTTAAATACAAGGGGAGGAGATACATGCCATGAGATAAGTAGTCAGCGACGACATAGGAAGGACAGTTTGACAATTTTAAATATAATTCACAATAAACAAGCCATTGAATATTATTTTACAGTAACTCAATTAAAAATAACTTTGTAAGCCATGCCTACTTGTTTTTGAAACCTAATTTTCTGTCTGCAGTTACTGACAATTACCCACAGATGCAAGGCAATTATCAAGTCTTTTGTGGATCTGTTCTCTGCTCTTCTTGCTCAGCCTGCATAGGATTTCCCCCTATAATGTTTGCACTGTGATGAGCTCTATATTTTCACTGTTTGGTTTTTGTTTGTTTGTTTGTTTGGTGTTTTCTTTTTTCAACAGTATCTTTCTATTACTATCCCTGGCTGTCCTGGTATTCATTACACAGTCCAATTTGACTTGAACTTGTGACGATCCTCTTACCTCAACCTTGTGAGTGCTGAGGTGGCAGGTAAGAACCACCATGTCCAATTTTAATCCTTAAGAAATGGAATTACTTGAAATGGGTTCATCTATAGGTACTAAAAACAAATAATATAAACAGAATATTTTAAGTAACCCCCATGTTTTGTGAACATGCATAATTTGCTTGCTTTCCATGCTTATGTAGAATTTTCCTAATTAAACATATGCTTCTTTGAGTTTTTTTAGAGCTTAAGGAGATGGTGTGATAGACACTTTATTGATTTCCTTTCAGTGGATTTGGCCCAATGTTTTCCTTTCAATTTTCCTTGCTGGTTGATCTTGATATGTTCATAATGAAAACTGAGTGTTTTTCCAGACTGCAAAAATGATCCATGAAGTTCATGTTACGAAGACTCAAACTGTACTGAAGGGTGGGAGCTTATTTACACACAGGCTCTGGTGCATTTATGAATGTAGGACATGCCACGTTGTACCAAACTGCTGAGGCCAAAGCATGCGCGTGTTGCCTTTGGGGTCTGAGAACACGCACCGATATGCCTGCCTCCTCTTCGGCTTCTCGCCCGCCCCACCGTGTCCCTGTTCTTTCTCTGCCCATCTCCTTGGAATGTCCGTACGGAAGCTTCAAGTCTGGCTCTTATTCATTCTTCAACAGCTTACAATCTTCCTTCATTTCCTATGGAGATGCTTCTCTTACAGCTCATCAATGACCTCTGGATTTCTACATTTCTTGGGATTCAGTTTGATTTTTTTGACTATCCTTTTCCTGGGGAGATGCTTCTGTGTTTACCACAGTTAAGGAATCAGTGACAGAAAGAACTACTCCACTCAAGTCTAGCTCGGTAAACCAATGAGTGTAGCTAGATTAGTTAGTTAGCACAGGTTAACCCCCCACCCCATCATTAAGACTTTATGTAGCCTTAAGAGGGGGGGTTTATGTACCTGGTGAGCTTTTTCTCCCATCAAAGACCTGTTAGTTGGCCTCTTGTGAAGGTCTCTTGTGGATAGTCATAGCTACTCAGACTTCAAGATAGCGATGGCCAGGCAATGTCCAGAGAACAGTGTTCCACAGCACGCTCTCTGGCTGTCCATCCCTCACAGCACATCCTTCTGGGTCTCATATTTTTACAGTTTTCAACTCTTTAATGACTTGTCCTTTTTACACAAATTCCATCGCTTAATTCCATTTCTTTCCAGGATGCATCGCTTTGCTGACATTTGTCAGTCATCAACTTTTAAAACGTTTTTGATGATTATTGACAAGTTCAGATTCCTAAACTAATTTCCACTCAGATCTCTGTCCCTAGATGCCTGTGTCAGTTTCAGCAGCCTCCCCGACACGGTCATTGGGGAGACACACGGCTCTCCAAATTCAAGAGGTTCAAGATACATTGATTTTACCTCAGACCCGATCTTGTCTTGACGGGCAGGAGCACATTCAAGTGGATGCCACAGTCTCCCTTTCACGCTTCATTGATCTATTCCACACCAGCTGCTCTGTGTAAATATGTCTTGCTCCCCATCATTTCTTCCTTTTCACCTTCACTGTCAGTTAAAGTAGTCGTACTGTCCCATCCTCTACAGGGCCATAACGCTGTAACCAGATGCAATCCTGACTACATTAGCTTCCTGTTTAAATCCGGCAGTGTCTCACTGACACATTCACGCTGGCATAAATGTCCCTCAGTCACGTTCTCGCACAGCTTCCTAACTCTGTGTGTCAGAACCCAACTGGGAGCAGCATCCCTGTGCACTGAGATCCCTCTGGAAAGTACAGCACGTATAGAACCCATTTCTTCTCTTTACCTACCTACAACTTGGCTCACATTACTCACAAAGCCTTTCCAGCTCCTTCTCCCTGCTGCCTTTCTTCTGTGTTGTCTGTCACCAGTTTCCCCTTTGTCAACACTTGCACTCAGCACATCACCAATAACTTGGCAGGGCTAGCCACTTGTTTTTCCAGCCACTATTGAGCTGAACTGCGGCAAAGACTATGTGTTAGTGCCTGTCCGACCCATCGTTAGCATGATGCCTGACACACACTCAACATACAGACCGTAAATGGATGCATGCAGCCTATCTTTTAACCAGAATTCTCAGTCACTGAGTTCTGCAGCTGGGACACACTGTTCCACATGTTTGACTTTCACCTTATTCTAATTATATTGAAGTCCGACAGTATTTCAAAACACACCCTGAAGACTAACAGCACACTGAACACATATGTGTTAAATTAAGAGTCTCCATATCAATTACAGTGGCAATTATCTTCTCCATTACTGTACTACAGGATAAACACTATTTTTTTTACATCTAACTCTGGGTATACGTCACTGCTCCTTTACCCTGAGGAAATTTTGATAGCACTGCAATTTTCTTGCAAGAAATATGGCAAATATGATTACATCTATTTGAAAATTAGCATAAGCTAGACATGGTTGAATGATAATAATTACATGTTTATTTTTCATGTAGTAAATAAGTCTGCACCATAGTTACAATGATCACGATGGGATAATGTTTGTTCTGGTGGAGGGCAAGTGATATTTTAAAATATTTGTAAAACCAGAGTATTTTAAAATAAATGTTCTCAGAAAAAGTTTTTATAAGAATCTTTCCATTAAATCCATACAGTGTAAGTTTGGAATTCATTTTCCGATATACCTGGTAGTTCTGCATACCTCAGAATAAAAAATATGAACTTATAGTCTCATCCTAGGCAGTGTTCATATCATACTCTGCAGATCAAAAAGGTGGTATGGCCTGGGAGAGACTCAGCAGGGCTTCTAGCACCCACATGGCAGCTAGCAACCATCCATGATTCCAGTTGCAAGGGATCAGACACCTTCTTCTGGCCTCAGTGGACACAGCATGCACAGTGCACATACATATATGAAGGCAAAACACTCATACACAAAAACAGATCAATCAATCAATCAATAAAAGTAAAGCAAGCGGTGTCTTGATGTCATTATTCTTGACTGCATCTGTAGCTGTGTCTAGTAGAGGCTGCTTTACTTTCAACTCTACATTTCAATCCTGAAAGTCTGTGTACACATTCATTCTTCTTGACTTTTCAAAATCCACCTTAACCATGTGCTTTAAAATATATAAAGTTGATTATCTAAAATGAATACATTATAAAATTACCATTTCAGAGTATGGTTCATTGACTTTGGGTGTCTTCTGAACAATGTGTAACTTTAGCATGGAACCCAGGACAAGGCTGGGACACACAACGCTTGGCTGTCTTCCCAGACTGTCCTCCTCTGTGCTCCTGGACTGCCAGCTCTCCATTCCATTTCCATCTGTTTCCTGACTTTCTGACCTGTTTTTTTGTTTTTCCATTTAGCATTTGCTTCTGCCCTGGAAACTTGGCTCTGATTCCTTGAACATGACTTCGTGGTCTTCTAACCACTTTGTCCTGGAGGACATCAGCTCTCTCACTTTGGTCGCCTTTGGAGGGTCTCCTGTCCCATGTTTTCTTTAAGAATCTGTCCATGGGCAAAGTGCACCTACCACACCTCAGCCTGGTAAGTGTTTCCATTTGCTTACAATTTTTGTTTGTTGAAACTCAGTCTTTGGTAAAGCTGTAGCAACTTGGATGAGCTCAGAATCTTTCTTGAGTGAGAGGGAGAATTTAGGGCCTATCCTCAAGGACTTAGGAGTTTCTACACACTTTTGCAAAACTAGGCATACGAAGACATGATGTAGATCCTAGTTAGTTACATCAGTTACTGCCTGTTCCTGATGTTACTCGCAAAGACCCAGACTGTGAGTTTGGGCAGAGGATGCTGAAGGGCGTCACTCTGAAAATATCCATGTAGTGAACCTCCTCAAAGACCCCAAAAGCTCATATTAGAAGGGACCTATAAGTGGCTTATAGTTGCCACTTTGATGGGCAGATGTCGAATTAGCATTAGAAAGGCCGGTTAAGGATATGCTGTTTCCAGCAGGTGGCAGGGCAGTCATGCCCAGGAGGTTCTGGGGTCCTTCATGTCTCTACATGACCAAAGTAAGCAAGGAGAAAGTATGTGCCAAGTGCTTAATGAGTTTGATGGGCTGAGGACTGATCTTTATCCTATGACCTGAATGGCTGCTGCCTTTGACCTTTCACCCTAACCAGTGCCCAGGGCCACGACCGGGGCCACCCTACACACCAACTGGACCCCTGAAGGAGAAAGCCTTGCACTTCTTGCAGCAGGATAAGCTGTGTGGGTGGCCTGATGAATCCCAGTGGCTTCTCCAGCTCTGAAAAAGCCTTCCCGAGCCAGCACTTGGGTTTCAAAACAGTTTAACAGTGAGAAAAAAGGCTTTAAATTCAGAACTCTTTAGCTTTGCAACTCACTGGCCTTAAGGTAGATTTGAGGAAAACTCCAAACTTTCTTTACTTCAGTTTCCTCTTCTGTAAAAACTGTCATACCTGTCCAGGAGTTTTCTTAGCATACTAAATGTGTTAATAAATCCAAAGTGAGTGTAAGGTGTTGAGGGTAAGCAGTACCTGGGAGTCTTTACCCCAGAATCATGCACCAATGATAACCCGACTTCAAATAAGAAAACTGAATACCACACCAGTGCTAATCACCAGATTTATCACCTGGGCGTTTCCTTCTGATTTTATTTTCTCTCTGGTAAAATGAGATTAGTAATCACTTGTGGATATTGTGTTTCGTGAGCTGAGCCATGCACAGAAGAGAAAATGCTGTGTCAAGATACTAAGGGGATATGTGTATGACAGCTCCGCTCACGGAAGCAGGGCTGACTGCTCAGCAGCTGTGGACAGTGGCAATGGGAAGTGGTATTCTACAGTTCCAGTCTGGAAAGATGAGTGCTTCAGAGAACTGCTATACACAACTGCATCTGCAGTTAACAACACTGTACTGTATATTTAACAGCTTGTTGAAACTGCAGGACTTGACCCAGTGAGAGGGCTCAACGAGTGCAGGTACTTGCTGCCAAGCCTGAGTTCAGTTCTCAGTTCCCACGAGGTTGGAGAGAACCAGCCCTTGCCAAGTTGTCCTCTAATTCCCACCTGAACATGTACAAAGTAATTTTAAAAATACAAGAAGTAACAAAAGAATACAGATCTCATATTGAAACAGGGTGAAATGAGAGCGTCCCCTAGAGGGTTCTTAGTCTCATTCATAAAAGAATTTAAGAATGGACTCATTCGGAAGCTTTAGGACAATTTTATTGGAATTTGAAGAAAAATCCTCAAGGTAGACAAGCTGGGGATCTCAGCAGCTGCCTGGAGGAGGAGAATGGAGGGAGAAGAAAAGAAGCCAAAAACTCATGCAGGTTCGGAGCCTGCATGGGGGTCAGACATGTGATGGACTGGCAGCCACATGGCTGGGAGAAGAAAGCTTTAGAGAAAAAGTAGAGCAATACAAGATGCTAGGGCAGCCCAGAGCCTTAGAGAAAGCATGTTTAGAAAAGGGACATGAAGATAAGGAAAGAATTCAGAAAAGTGGGCATACTTACAGAGAGCTACATGTCTGTGGCCGGGTCCAGAAGAACTGCACCGGGAGGGGGGATTCCAGGCAGGAAAAGTTCACTGCCTCATTAACACACTCTGTATTCCACCCACCTATTTAGTATAGCTTAAGTTGAACCCACCTTCCTAAGGGTGGTCCTGTGATCAGGTGATTGAAACTGGAAATTTGGGTCTTTCAACAGATAAGCTAGAGAATTTAGTCTATCCCAGCTAAATAGGTATCTGCTCTCTTAACAATATTGCATTTTTTCCATAATTACAATTTCAATGCAGTGCATCAGACTAACAAGTTCTTAGTTTTTGTTTTTTGTTTTGTTTTGTTTTGTTTTTTGAGACAAGGTCTCTCTGTAACCCCAACTGGTCTAGAACTTGCTATGAAGAGCAGGCTGGCCTTGATCTTGCAGAGATCTACCTGCCTCTGCTTGTCGAGTGCTGGGATTAAAATCATATCCACCATACCAGGTTCAGTTTTTTGTTGTTGTTTGTTTTGTTTTGTCTTTTAAGCTCTAACTCTGCTGTTATCACACAATGGTTTACTTAGTAAGATTTCCTTCCGCAGGGCTCAGGCACCCAGAATTGAGTCTCTTCCTAACACAGGCAGGAAGCCGTAGGTAGAGTGTCAGAAGGAATGCTGATTTTCTGTTTTGGGACTATCTCATAAAGATGTGCTTGGAAATGGCACTTCGTGTTGGCAAAAATACTTGGCCCCATAGTGCTTTCACATCAGAAGAGTGTAATAGGAGGCTGGAGAGATGATTCAGGGGTTAGGAGAATGTATTTCTCTGCTGGAGGAGGATCTGAGTTAGATTCTGAGCACCAACTCAGGCAGCGGAAAACCACCTGCAGGGAATCTGACATATCTGGCGTCTGTAGGTTCTCAGTACTCATGCCTACATACATACACAGAACATACACATGCACATGATTAAAAGTAAAATAAATCTTTTAAAAGCTTCTAGCAGTAACCTTGTTCAGGAAAATAGATATTTACAGTATTGGTGGCTTTTCTTACAGATGTGCTAGGGAAAACCAGTTCCGTCACCTATAGACAATGAGGAAAGTTTCCAGGCCACCCAGATAGGACACAACAGATAAGAACCAACATTCTTGCTGTATTAATCAGAGTTCGCTATAGAAACAGAATATATATTCATATATATCAATGAATATATATATATATATTTGGTAGTTGCTCAATTCACTGATGTCTCAGGCCCCTCTTGCGGTGGCCTTTTATACAGCCTGTCATCCAAAGGTAACACCCACATTTAAGACGGGTCTTCCAGCTTCAAATGATCCTATCAAGAAGATCGCTCTCATTTCACTTAATCCCAGATCCAGTCAATTGACACCCAGGATTTGCCATCACACTTACTTTTCTATAGAACACTGAAAACAAGATGCAAGTACATATTTACTTAAGAATTATAAGGGACTTTGTAATTTAATTGCATCTACCAATGAGACCAAAGAGTAATGCTGAAATATTACCATGAAGAATAGAATGTTAACAAAATATAATGCATATTATATTATATTCCTTATCTTAAATATGCTGTTTTTATTTAAAATTTACAGACTACTACTGCATCACAACTGAAAATGGGGTAAAATTGATAGTCAAGGGAACAAGGAAAAAGATAACCAAGAGTTTAATATAATTCTTGTACTAAAACTAACAGCAAGATTTGAAAATTAATTTTTTGTAAGTCTTATTTTTTATTGCATTCTGTCATTCATAAACCCACAAATAAATGCACATATAATCGTTTCTGTAATTCAAGTGGAAGTTTAATTTGTGTGGTGGCCTTCGCCCCTCCTGTCCTTCAGTTCTTCTGATAGCAGTTAGCGGGTGGCTTCTTTTCCTTGGTCAGTTCAGGAATTCAAGGACAGGAAAACAGCTCAGCGAAAAGACAAAGTGGGGTTTATTGACAAATGTTGCAGATATTGGGGGCAGAGAATGGCCTCCCAGCCTGGGGTGGCTCTGACTCTAAGATGGCTTGGGTTTCTATTCGGGTTTAGAGTGTTTACCCAGGGATCCCCCTCTCTCTTTTTTCTATTGTCTTAAAGCTGTTCTGCTCCCCTTCCGTAACAGGGATTGGGTGGGTCCGTCTGTCCACAAGCACAGAAATAGCTGAATTGTTGATCTAATAATTAAGAGTTAAGAGTTCACAGTCCTGCATCCTCGGCTCTTTGTAGTGTAACAGATACAGGGAGGCCCTCTTCCTGTGAGAGGAGTGGGGAAATGGATAAAAAGCCAGGAAGAAATGCAAATGTATTGCTTCTTGCTAGGGACAAAGAGCAGTAAAGAAACTCAAACTGGGGTTTTAGTTCTCCCTGCTAGGGGTGTGGTGTCCCTCCATTTTCTTTGTTGTGTAGTGATTGACATGGAATCCAGGTCCTTGTGCCTGATAAACCAGTGTCTCACCACATAGCTGTTCCTCCAGCTCTTCGTGTGGCCACATTTTAGTGATGACACTGCAAGTAACTTGCTCCAAATCCAATTGCTGACATTTAGTGGAGCTAGGACTCAGTTATGTAGGTGCTATATTCTAATCCTTAGAATATCCCAATCTAGATAGAAATGGTAAAGTGTTAAGAGACTCCCATATTTAAAGTGATGTGGCCAATCTCTGACCTGGGCTGGCTTCCTGGGTTTAAGTGTCATGGGACCTCCAAATATGGGTTATGTGACCTGATCCTGGTCTTGAAATTTTTGATTTTTTAAAACAAAGGACCCACAATTTTAATTTTCTCTGGGTCCAGCAGCTTATGTAGCCAGTCTTTAGAAGAGAGCTATATTCTTCAACTGTTGGTGACTAGTATGAAAATACCTAGACTAATCAGCGGACAAGCCTGGGACTGTTCCATTGTGTTTTGTCATTTCTGAGACAATTCTGCCTTTCTGATTTCACTGCTTCCTTCTCCTGGGCTTCCTTGATCTTGCAGTGCTCGCTCTCTGCCTATGATGCTCTCTCCTGGAGCTTCCAAAAAGCCCCCGGGCCCCTTTGTAGCTGTCTAGAAGGCTCTTCGCTGTCCTTGAACAAACCCAGGAAGCAATGTGACTTCCTCTGGTTTACTGAAAGTTTACTTTTACCCTGCTTGGTATTCATCTCCAAAATGAGAGAGGTGGGGATAGAAAGAAGGAAGGAGAGAGCAAAACAGAGAGAGAAGGAAGAGGGGGAAGGAGGAGGGGCCAAGAGGAAAGTGAAGAAAGGAGAAGAGCACTGTTTATAGAAGTTATTAAAGCATTACTTTTCATCGTGTTCTTAAAAGAATCTTATATAAACCCCTTCCATTGCCTAACCACCTGGTAAAAGATTTAAATTTGTTGTTTCTTGATTGGATTAAGTAGAAAATACCGACTCATTCATATTTTAAACTTGGTCCACCAATGTTTTGGAAATTTTTGATGAAATACTTGGTGAAATTAAATACAATGAACTGATCCCCCAATATGAAATGGCTTTAGCATTTATAGACATCCCCATTAAAATGATATGTTTTTCAGGTGAGTTCTGTGAGAACTTTCTCTGGGTAAAACTTAACAGAACTCTCAAATGGATGTGTAAATGCTTTATTATCTAAATGCAATGTTTCTAATTAGTGTCTTCCTTTGGGTTTTATTTTCCCAGTGCAATTTAGCTAATGCTTTAGCTAAAGAGAACGTGAGCTACTGATTAAATTAATGCCTTAGTAGAAGATAAAAGGAATCGCTATCAGCATAAATCCTTTCAGTAGCATTGGGCAAAACCATACTAAGTAGCCATCTGCAGACACACCTTTCAGGCACTTGGACCATGGGATTCTTTTTGCCTTTTTATTTCTTTTTTATTTGATCTTATTTCTCCTGTAACATAAAGCTGTTAATTAAAGGGTGCTTTTTGAAAATTACAATGTAACTAAGGTCATCATCCTCACTGAGGGGAAATGTATTTTCTCAAATAGCAGATATACTTTTCAAGATAAATAAAATTAGTATTCAAATTCATTAAAAAAATTAAAAAGAAATCGGAATTCCAATATCATACCAATTTGTTAAATAATGACTCTCAGTCTGTTAAAGGAGGTATACTCAGTTAGTTGGATCATTGGAGCCAATGATCAAATTCTCTTCTCAACTCGGCATTGTCATAACCACCCTTACATAACCAGAATTAAATGTGGATGAGTGGTGTACACATACCCTGGTGAAACAACGTGAAAATTTAGGAAAATGGAGAAACTGAAATGAGGTAGAAGGTAAATCATATGAAAAATGAAATCATTATATGTAATCTTCTGTAGAGTCCTGTCTTCGTTCATCTACCGAGTCCGGATCGGCGGAGGGCTGCAGATTGACTGACACACACATAAGACAGAGAGAGAGAGACACATACACACTTGGTAGGAGGAAAGGAATGAATGACTGACTGACTTTATTCAGAGGCAGCAAGCCTTATATACCCTGAGGGCGGGGCTTTACAGGAGGTTAAAAGTTCAGGTTCTCAGGAGACATCTAGCCACATGACACACACCTGATGTAAACTGAGGAAGTCTGTAAAGGTCAAGTTGTTTACTTCGGAACTGCAACTGACAACATTCTGCTAGCTCTTGGCCGAGAGCCTAGCACTAAGAGAGAAGGGCTGCAGGGGGTCCAGACCCTACATTTCCCCCTTTTCTCTTACATAAATGAGTGTCTGTCTTAGGTTGCCAAGGACGTCAGTGCCTGTCTTACCCCTCATTGGCAAACCAGCCATAATCTCTGGCCATAGAGGCTGATTCCCTGTCTTAGGTTGACAGACACCTCCTTGGACTTACCCTTCTCTGGCTACTCATTTATGACAGTCAGCAAATTCTGGAGACCACACAAATTAACTAGAGGCTAGTGAGTCACAACCTAGCATCCTTAGAATCAGGCATCACAGTAACTACTCCAGTAACGTAACAAAGGCTTACTCTTATATCCTCAATCTACATACTAAGGTTTCATAACATTTACAGAAATCATAATCTAAAATACCATAACTTTCATTCTCACAGGAAAGACTGAAATGCAATTAAACAAGTTACATTGGAACACAAGAAATACATTGAACAAAGGAAACATCAAACCTGGTACCATTATGAGCGATATTTAACTGTCTAAACGTAGTGTTGACTTATGCAATCTATCACTTGTCCTTGACTTTGTCCATGGTTGCTGCCTGTTTCCCTATATAAGTCTGCGGGAAACTGTCCTCTGATCACCAAAGTCCTGCACTTAGTCCTTTTTCTCATGTATCAGCATTCCTTGCAGAATCCTGATTTACTGTTATTCATGTCCCGTCAGTTGAATATCGTTCACCATCACTGCAATCTCCTTTTTTTTTTATATGGGTAGATCCGTAGCATAGTTGAGTTTATTATGTAAGTCCAATACAGCTCTCTGTGTGTCATCAGGAACTGATTCCACAGCAACAGCAAGGTCACTTTTCCTTGTTCAATCCCTGCGAACTGGACCAGCCTTTCTGGCAGCCACCTGGCATTCTCAGTGTCCTATGGAAAAACACAAACATGCCCTCTTCCCCACATTAATACTGGGTTTGGGCTATTACTTTTGTATTGTTTTATTAACCTTTCCAAGATAACCTCCATTTTTCTGACTTTTCTATGACAGATTTTAAAGGGATAAGCAATGATAATTTGAGACACAGTAGTTACTGTACGAACTTCCATCAATTTGGTACTTTTAATTACTGTATCTTATGTAGCTAAAACTTGGACAAAGACTAAACATTACTGAATAAACCTTGACTAGAAATTTTCTTTTAACATATATTCAACTACGCCCTGTAAATGCCACATTTCTTCTAAATATTCTTCCTTCAGCTCAGCCTCGGGCTTTGCTGGGCAATAAATGGTGGAAAATCCTCCTCTCTCAGATATCTAATAGCTTCCTCCTCTCTTTCCTGCTTTTCTTTGGGATCTAAAGACTCAAATAACTGCTTGATTTTAGGTTCCACAAAAGCTGGGTCCTCCAGTGGAGCGGAAGGCTTAGTTTTACTCTCCTCCTCCTCTTGAGGTTCAATCCCAGATCTATTTGCATTTGCCTTTTTTTCTTTTTTTTTTTTTTTTGAACCTTTTCTACCTGAACAGACTCTTAAATACTGAGGCCCCAACTTTGTTTTGCTCAACCTATTTTTACCTTTAATTAGCAGTGTAGGAATTTAGGCAGGAAGTCAAATTAGTGAACCTGATCAATTTCAGGGACTTCCTGAAGCTCTTGACTTATTTACTTCCTGAGTTTAATGAGCTCCCCTGCAGGTTGGAATGTTTTACCTCAAAACATAAACAAAAAAAATGGCTCCTGACCACCCATAACACATAAAGAAATTGAAACAATAATACAAAAACCTCTGTAATGATAAAAGCTGAGACCCAAATAAATTCACAGAAAAATTCTTCCAGACACTCAAACTCCATTAGACAGTTCAACAGGAAAGAAAATAAACAGAGAAACACCTTAATTAAAGAATACAATATACTGAATGAAACTAACAGACATCTACTGAATATTCTATCCAAATACCAAGGAGTACACATTCTACCCAGCACTGTTGAAACTTTCTTCATAACTGACCACATACTGGGGCACAAAATAAACCTCATCAAATCCAAAAATATGAAAGTAATAAAACTTAAAATCAACACTGATAGAAACCTTATTAATTTCACGAACTCACGACTAAACACACTCATGAATGATAAACAAGTCAAAACAGAGATTAAGTAAGAAATAAAAGTTTTCTGGACAACACAACAAAATTTCTGGGACACTTTAAAAGAAGTCCTAAGAGGTGAATTTAAAGCCCTGAATGCCTACATCAAAAATCAGAAAGAGCACACATAAATGATTAGACATTGACTAAAATCTCTAGCTATCCTATCTCTTAAATACAGTTACCAATCGATCTTATAAAAAGATCATGAGAGCCTGAAGCACTCATTTATACAATACGCCCAAATACTTACGTTTGCCGGCCAGCCTTCCTGGGCGATCCGTCAGCAAGTCCTCTCTTCCGATCTCGGTGGAACCTCCAAATGTAGAGTCCCGTTTTCGTTCATCTACCGAGTCCGGATCGGCGGAGGGCTGCGGATTGAATGACGCACACATAAGACAGAGAGAGAGAGAGACACACACACACACTTGGTAGGAGGAAAGGAGAATGACTGACTGACTTTATTCAGAGGCAGCAAGCCTTATATACCCTGAGGGCAGGGCTTTACAGGAGGTTAAAAGTTCAGGTTCTCAGGAAACATCCAGCCACATGACACACACCTGATGTAAACTGAGGCAGTCTGTAAAGGTCAAGTTGTTTACTTCGGAACTGCAACTGACAACATCCTGCTAGCTCTTGGCCTAGAGCCTAGCACTAAGAGAGAAGGGCTGCAGGGGGTCCAGACCCTACAATCTTCCTTTGATTAATCTTACTTTGAAGGTTGCTTAACTTGTTGAATGTGAAACAGATGTATGAAGTAATGAGACTCTTATGGGAAAACTGAGGCATGGGACCAACCATGCATATAAAAGGCACTGAGAGGCTCATGTGGAGAAATCAGGAAGATTATTCTTGCTAGTAGGCTCAAGCAGAGTAATCTCCCCAAGGAACTCAAGCAATGGGCAACAATCCTGTATATATATATATATATATATATGGGTGTATGTATCATTGGTGCCATTTCAGACCCACTCTGGCATTGGAGCCACCAGACTTACAGCCTAAGTGACTGTGAACTGTGCATGTTCTTTAACCTATGGACTCTCATTCTTTTATGACACATAGGTTGGAATTCCAAGCAGGGACTAGAGTTTACAGAAGAAAGAACTAACAATTACAGTCTGTTTTCTCAAGCCAAGAGGAGGGCTGGTTTTCTAGATAATTTAGAATTTTTTCTTATGTCAGCAGGGGCTGATAAACAGGGGCTACTCAAACGATCTGCTCTGGGATTTTTCTCAATCTTAGTTTTCTTTTTCAATAACTCTAGTCTTCCTCCTCAAGCTAAATATTCTTTTTCCCATATTTTATTATAAAATTTCCCAAATGAAGAAAAGTTGAAGCATATGTCATTGAACACTCAGGTATCCTCACATAGAGCAAAGTATCACATTTTATAAAAAGATTTTTTTTAATTCAAAATTTTTTTATTTTTAAATTTTTTATATGTATGAATGTTTTGCCTGCATGTATGTAAGTGTACCCATGCATGCAATGCCTGCAAAAGCCAGAAGAAGGTGATGAATCCCCTGAATTATAGTTATGGACAGTTGTTAGCTCCCATGACGGTGCTGGGAACTGAACCTGGTTCCTATTCCAGAGCAGCCCATGCTCTTAAAGGTTGAACCATCCCTGTAGCTCTTATTTATCACCTTCATGTATGTGTGTGTGTGTTCCTATGTGGATTTCTGTGCCCTATGTATGTGTAGGGGTCTAGGGAGATCAGAAGAGGGCATTGGATTCCCTGGAACTGGAGTTAAAAGCAATTGTGAGCCATCATGTGGGTGCTGGGAATCAAATTGAGGTCCTCTGCAAGAGCAGCAAGTGCTCTTAACTGCTGAGCCATCTTTCAACCCCATCACCACATTTAAAAAAGACTTCCCTCATGGTTCCAGTGGGTAACTAGATTTGGTGAAATTGCACTATTTTAGCTCTTTTTACACTTTAGTGACAAAATTACTGGACAATTTGCTAAAAGAGAGTTTCTGATTTGATAGACTTAGGGCAAAGCCCTTGAATTAGTTTAGTTTAGAAACCATCTTTGTTAAAATGTTGCTGACTCTAAACCACAGATAAAATTCTAAGAGAGAGAACAGTTGAAAGCAGGCTGCTGTTTGCAAGGTGCTTGGGAAGGCTGGACCAGCCAGTGAGTGCCCAGTGCCTTGTCATTTTTGTGGGAGGACAGATCTGAACTTCTTCCTTTGAGACAAGGAGTGAAAAAGTTCAGGAATGTTTGCTCTGGTGGTTTCAAAACTTTTAGGTTGGTTCTCTGTCTAGAATAGTCACATGGATCTGACATATGCATATCATGACACATCTTATGCAGTAGAATATTGAATTCCAGACCACTGTACCCACAAGCTCCATGAGTGTTTGTGAAGTGGACACAGTAGGTCAAGAAGTGTGTGCAGCTGTAATCACACTAATTTTAGCATTAATTTTCTCATACAAGGACCAGGAAAGCAAGGCATGTTATTATCTCAACACTAGAGATAATAACTAGAGCACAGAGAAGTCTGCTTAGAAATGGAATTTATTTGGGGAAAACATACATGGTCCAAACAAAACTACCCTTATCTAAATAAAACTGAAAAACCCCTCTAGTCATTCAGAGTTTTGAATGTGGACCAAACTTTTTCTGCAGGCTTTACATGCAGAAAGTTAAGCAGCGTGGCTTCCTGCTCACTGCGCTGTTAATGATAGTTGAGAACACAGGCCTTAAAGGCAAGTAGGCTTTGTACTGCTGGGAGGTACTCATTTGTATGAATATGCCACATGTGCTTTATCCATTGCCCTAGTGATAGAAAAACTATGTCCAGGCTTTATATATTGTGAGTAGTTTATAAACATTCTCATGCATGTGCTTTTCTGGATATACACATTCATTTATTTTGTGTAAACATTTAGGAGTTGAGTCAATGTTTTAAAGCATAAGCATGACCATAAGCTTGAAGTTTATAAGAAATTGCCATAATTTTTTTCCAGTGTGGTCATATGATATTATACTCCCACTGGCAGCAAATGGGATTTAAGACTGGTTCTGTATTCTCCTGACAGTTGACTGAAGCTATTTATTTATTATTTATTTATTACTTATTATTTGTTATTAGTCCCGGTAGTTTCTCTGTGACACATATGGGTATTTTCTTGTGACTCTATTAGGTGTTTTTCCTATGCAAAGTGCCATTGAGCAAATTTTTATGTGCTAAATAGCTATTTATATCTCTTCCTTTATGAAATGTCCATTGGAACATTTTCCTCACTTTTAATTAGTTTTTTTGTCTTTCAATTATTGAGTTATAAAGGTGCGTGTGGTGTGTGTTTATAAACATTTCTTTCAAGTCTTTGTGTCATCTGTTCTTTTTTTTTTGTCTTTTAATGATGAAAGTGTTTAGCTTTCTTGACATCTAATTTATCCTCATTTTCTTTCATGGTCCATTGCTTCATTAGTTCTAAGAACCTTTTCCTTAGCCTCAAGGCAAAGATAATATGGTTATTTTTCTTAAATCTTCACAGATTTGTCTGCACTATTTTAAACACTGTTACGGCTTGAGTTAATCTTGTGTTTTGCATCAGAGTTTGGAATTAGGTTGTTCCCATATGGCGATCCATCCTCTCCAGAACCATCATTACAGGTTTTCCCATACACAGGTTTTCCTACCCTCTGGATACTCTGGCATCTAACAAAGCTTGACATACTCTTGTAATGGAAAGTTACATTCAGCAGGGAAACACTCAGATAGTTGGAGAACTCACATTCCTTTATACTGGTGGACACAGACAGCTAACACTGTGAAGTTCTGGGCCCTGACCCATATTAGAGTTTTATAAAGTCCCGCATATTATATCTTCACTGCTACACCATTGATAGATTTAAATGACAGCCTACATGATTGCCAGCACAGAGGCTTATGTGTCCTAAGACCACCAAGGGGGACTTCCTTCTTCAATTAAGTGTTCAGTACCTACAGAAGCAGATTTTAAATTCAGGGGTTAAGACATTATTTAACAGCAAGATTTATTGCAGCCACCTTAGCAAGCAAGGTAGTTGCAAACAAATGGTCCACTAGATATCTCCGGTGTTCATTCTTCAAGAGAGTTTTGAGGTATTTTGTTCTCCATTTTAGTAAACATCCATAAAACCACTAAGGTGAGTATTACATCCTAAAGTACAAAAAGTATGAAATCAGCCATTAAACGATAAAACAATAATGTTACAAAAGCAACGTTAAATGCATGGGTACATATCTTTTCCTCTTCACCATCAGTGTAGGAGTCCATGCTCTGCTCTGTCATTCCTTATGCCAGACACGTCTTGTAGGTTTACAGCAGAACTTTACTATAAAGAGATTAGATAATACGACCCTTTGAAACTTGTTCTCCTTCAAGATTGCTTTGGATATTTTAGTGTTGTGTCTATAGTACATCAGAAACATAGACAAATGACAATAAATTTGCAAGATACTACTGTTCCATTGGCAGCAGTTTGCCACATACTGCCACTTTCTTTGATAGTGTGGCCAAGGCAAGCATGGTTTTCTTTTAACTCCAAACAGTAATGTTAACTTTCAGATTACAAATTGCCCATCACATAGTAAATCTATCTATCTATCTATCTATCTATCTATCTATCTATCTATCTATCTATCATCTATCAATCATGTATCTGTCTATCTAATCTATCATCTATCAATCATCTATTATCTGTCTTTCTATCATCAGCTATCTATATACCATCTATCTCTTTATATACATATTTCAGAATGGCTTTAAAAGGTTGAGAAGCCATGTCAGTTTTACGAGGTTCCAGAGGTCTCAGACATTAAAGCTGACAAAGTGCCAGTAGAGCCTGGTCTCCAGAACCAGCTGCCATGACTGAGAGAGTCAGGCAGCAGGGTCAGAGGTGAGCTGCAGAGTATAGTTTAGCTGCAGATAGAACAGAACAGGACCCGGTCCAGACGGGAGAACAAAATGGGCAGGCATTCAAAATAATGCTGCAAAGATTTGCGTATTTTGAAATGTGTATGTTAGGAAGTAAATCTTTCTGTATTAGAGTTGAGGTAAAGTAATAGAAAAATAAGAGAAGTTTTCTTTCTGTTTTATATCAAAGTCTGTTGTTGAAGAATGTAGAAATGATACATCAGCTCTTCATTAGTGAACTCAAAGCTTTCTGTCTTGATGTTTGGTCTAGGAAAGGAGCCCCTTCCTGTTACGTCCAGCAGGAAGGAGGAAAACATTAAGGAAAGTTATATGCCAATTATATTTTAAATGGCTAATACAATTCACTTCTAATGACCAGAACTTTGCCGTATCACTGTGTCTAGCTATAGAAGAGGACAGGAAATATTCTCACCCTTACAGTTCCATCTGTAGTCAGTGAAAGCAGAGCCTATATTATGGAAGAAGTAGAGGAGAGACCAGCGCGGGTGGATGTTGCCACCACAGCTCTTCCCTAACGCCAGGTAGAGATGATTGGCCTGACTCTCCTTGTCCCTTCATTTCCTTACCTTAGGGAACAGGAATGAATACTCAATCTAGAAAGTTCTAGAAAGTTTGGGAGAAAGCCATAATGGGTATTAGCCCAAGCTTGTTTCTCTGAAGAAACAGTCAGCGTATTGGGAGCACACATCCCTAGCTGCTCCATGGAAGGAGATTTACACTGCCTGGCTTTAGAAGGCACACTGGTTTTCTAGCCCTGCCTTGGACAGTACATCTTCCTTAACGTGCAGGTGCGTCATTACCAGAGAATACAGTCAGATACTCCAAAGTGCTTCATCAGAATAAATGTGATGGCAGTTTCACTTTTGTGCCTGTTTCTCAGGAGACTTCCCTTGTGTAAAAGACAGTGATCAATCCTGTCATGTGATCTCTAACAGACCAACGATCTGAGTGCATTTTCTCTTTGAACACTGTAAATAAAGAGAATGGCACCATGTTCTCCAATCCCCATTCTCTGGCTTATCTCAAACACCAGGCACAGATTCCACAAACAGAAATACACGATACATGGTAGAGAGAGGACTCTCCTATACCAAAAGAAGACAAATAAAAATATGACAGTAAATGGAAAAATAGCAATAAACAACTCACTCACGGAAGTGGGTCACAGAACATGCATAGAGCAATTTCCCCACCTGAAACCGCCTGAACCCGAATAAAATGTTCCCACATCTCCCCACCACATCTGTTGTCAGGACTGAGGGTGGGAGGGCCACTAGGTTGCACGTGGGCAGTGGTACATTCTGTGTCTATCCAGCATATCCTCCTCTAATCAAATCACTGCTGATCTATTTCTGTCTATGCCTATCTGATATTTCTGGTCTCATCAACCACTGAGTTTCCTCAGTGGAAGTGAAACTACTAATGATGTATTATAAAAGAAGTTTGGGGCTGGAGAGATGACTTAGTGGTGAAGAGAACTGATTGCTCTTGCAAAGGACCTGGGTTCGTTTCCAGCACCCACATGATGCCTAACAACATCTGTGACTCCAGTTTCAGAGGAATATGATACCCTCTTCTGATCTCTGAGGGTATTGCACAACACAGGTTCACTTACATATATGCAGGAAACACACACACACACACACACACACACACACACACAAGATTATAGAAAATAAATGTAACCAGTATGTACATGGAGGTGTGAGAGGAAAGACATCAAAGTGTCTGCTGATGGATGAATGAATGAGGACTCGAATAGACCTCCCCCAAGTACAACACAGGTATTTTGAAGGATTTTGTTTCCTAACCATTTGGTTCTTCCTTCATGCTTAGAAGATGCTGTAAGACCTGCATAGAAAACTGGGAAGCCCTCTGAGCAAGTGCTCAAAAATAAAGCATTAGAAAAAGTTGAGACACGGTTTTACATTTTATTTATTTGTTTATTTATTTTTAATTCAGGTTTCTTTTTAATAAAACAAACTTGTTCAACAGCTCCAACATACAGCCTGCACACCAGCCTTTCGGAGGGGGACCCTTCCCTGACACCCGGTCAGTGACAGTGCAGAGCCCGAGTGCAGCCTGGTGTACACGTTCCTCTCAGCTACAGAAACAAAGACGTCCTTTCATCAACCCTGAGGCCCTGTCCAAAGACGACACGCATGCTCTGCTTTATGCATGTTCTTGAAATCCACCTGGTGGTCATGCAGAGGCTGCAGCATGACACCGCGTGAACCTCCAGCCTTTAGGGAATGGATCTGGTACGAGCCGGTTGGGTCAAAGCTACATACAGCTCCCTTTCCTTCTTCAAGTCCACCCACAATGTTGTAAGTACTGCAAGGCGGGAGGCTCCGAGTACAGGAGGGTAGACAGATCACAGCAAGTGTGCCCCGGTATGGCCTTGTTAGCGGAATGCTTGTACATCTCGAATCTTGCTTCAATAATCTTTATGAAACTGAGACAATCTCCACGAAAATCATTGCAACCGATGACCGTTTTACCTGTTAACTTGTAACATTTGGGGGTGTCTTAGGTATGGTTTGAAAACCCTTCACTCAAGTGAATGTCAGCAGCAACAACTGAAAAATCTTCTCTAGAGGACACAGTATTTCCAAGAAGTCACGGAGCAAGAAGCGCAGCTGCACCGGGCTGGCGGAGCCGCGTGGCCAGATCCCCAGTTTGTACCCCAGGATGCGGCAGAGAAAGACAGGCCTGGCTCCTGCAGTCTCTGGGCAACGTGGCACAGCTCCCAACTTCTACATTTTTTTAATTACTGTGAAAGCGGGTACATTGAAATGTTTTAGATTTTTTTAAGGTTTTTGCTATGTTTCCGGAATACTGGGGATAAGGAGAAATCTGTGATTGTTCGCTGTCTACTAAGTCTCAATATAACTTAGAGCACGCTATCTCCTTCTCCCAGGGCACTCACTGTGCAAAGAACACCCATATAACTGTAGAATCTTTTGTTTTTATCCCCACAGTAGACCTAGCACCACGTGGCTAAGGAAACTATCACATTTCCGTAAAGAAAGCTGTACAGGCTGCGCCCATATAATTTCTACTCAGTTCTTCAATGAAGCAGGTTAGGGAATGCCTGTGAGCAGCAAAGTGTTACCAGGTAAATGGTATTTTGTCATTGTAGTTGATGTCTTCAGCGTCTGTCTTTTGCATGTTTTTATATAAGGAGTGGTTTCTCACATGTTTTCTTTCTAAATCTGCTTTGCTTAGGTCTGGATGCTCATAAAAGCAGGGCTAACCAAGACAGCTGCACCAACATACTTCTGAAACTTCCAAGAAAATAATGGTTTCAGTAAGTATTCCCAAATCCTTTCTCTGTGCCAACATATAAAATAGTACATCTACATTGCATGGTTTATTAGCTAATAAAGCAGTAATGTAACATGAGCAAATGCTGTCAAAGGGACTTTGACAGAAGCATTATGTGTGTCATCTCAGAAAATAGGAAAACCTTTTAAATTATTGCCAGAAATAGCAACTTCAAAATGGAAAATTGCTTTAAATTTTATGCTGATGTACATTCTTGTATGTGTTATTTATGTGCAGTTATGACAATCAGCCAGATCCATTTTTCAGTAATGCTGCAAAGATGAGACAAAAGAAAATTCAGAGATCCAAGTTACATGCCATTAAAATCTTTCTATGTGCAATGCAAAGCTCCAGGGAGGCAGAGAAATCTCTGGGGAAAAAAGTAAGCAAGGATTTGGAAAAACTGAAATACTCAAAGAATGACACTTTCTATGGCCCCGGGGAAGAGTCACTGATGCTGCTTAGCAAGGGGATTTAATTTCACCAGGCATGAATTGGTACAGTGGTACAAAAGGCCTTGGGCCAGAGCAGGGGGATACTGTAATGGAGATTTCAAGTAAGAGAACCATTAAATGGACATGCTCTAGTATAAAAGATGAACCAGAAAACACCCATTGACAAAAAAGAACAGATGACTGCTTTGGCCTGTACCAGAGGGAGGGAAAAACCTACTGAGAACTCATGAACCATATGAATTTAAAGGTCCTATTTAAAATCCCCACATGACTTGGAGAGCGGCAAACTGAGGCAAGAGCAGGCAGAGTGTGCTTAAACTGGAAACAGCAGCGGGCACCAGCAGAAACTATAAGAAACGTCTAGGAGCGTGCATCTCGAGATGGGAGCTTCTCAGACGTGATTCTCATCTTCAGAAGGCATGAGGAAACATGCCACCACACACCTGTTTCTGTTCCTGAATTTCTGCGTTAACATACTACGTGACCAAACATCAGAGACTAAACGGTCATAGAGCACTGTAGTGCGGAGCCAATGACACATAAGGTCATTGCGGATTTGTGGGAGCTGAGTGGCCTTGTGTGAAATACCTTTGCTTTCTCACCTCAAATATAGGAACTATCATAGTATTTGGTGTATAGGTTTGGTGTAAGAATTTAATGTGTTAATGCATGGAAAGTAGTTACAACCACAGCCATGTTTTGAATGTAGGAATCGTTATGAAAAAGCAAATGCAAGACAGTCATCATCATCATCATCACCATCATCATCACAGGGGTCATATACACCACCTTGCCTATTTTATTTAGGTTGCTATTCCTACAAATTTGCTCCGACGTGTCTATCTGGCTTGTAATGAAAAGATCGTGCTTGCAACCACCTCACAATTGTGTGACTTCACTTGACTAGATTATTTACTGAGAGGCAGCAGAACTAAGAGCTGTGAGGAATTAATAGTTTAACTATTAAGCTACTTAAATGCAACATGTGTTTCTAAAAAGTGCTATCTTCTTTTTATTTTAAGATGTTATTATTTTAGGTGTAAATCATTTGCTTTATACACGTGTAGGATCATATTGAATACTCAGAATCCAGAAAATGTCGTGTGCGTGTGTGTGCGATTTTAGAATCTATATTTATACTCTAAGATACACACATGATTGAGTAAACTGAATACAATCCTTACCTCAGACAGACCGGACAGGGTCATGCTCTGCTTTACCCTTACACCTCTTCCACACCCGGCAAATAACAACCACCTGTTCAGGTTAATTTTTGTCACCTGACACACATTAGAGATGCCTTGGAAGAGAGAACCTCAGTTGAGGAAGTTCTTCCATCAGACTGGCCTATGGCCAGGTCTGTAAGGCATGCTCTTGTTTGCTAAATGATATAAGAGGGCCCAGCCATTGTCGACAGTGCCATTCCTAGGCAGATGGGCCTGGCCTATGTAAGAAAAGTAGCTGAGTAAGCCAGCCAGAAAGCAGCATTCTTTCATGGTCTCTGCTCCAGTTTCTGCCTTCAGTAACAGAAACCAAAGGATGCCATCAGTCCACTCTGGGCAACTGGAAAAACAAGGTTAGGATGACAAACCGCCTCACTGGGTTTCTTTCATAAGTTAAGCCGGGCCAGCTCCATAACCCCGATAGCACTGGCTAACTTCCACTTGCTCGTTCTTGTTTTTTCCAGGGGCTTTCGTGTTTCTTGCTTTCTTTCCAGCTCCTTTCATCAAGATGGCAGGCAGGAAGGAAGTAAAGGAAGGAAGGAAGTAGAGAAGCAAAGGACTGAAGAACTCCATTTCCTTTTAAACACCAATGAACTGCGTCTTTGTTTCCTGGGATAGATTTAATACCTCTTCCTTGTTGTGTTTGGGACAGCTAGGTACTGTACATAGGCAAACTGATTAATCTGCATTTGTTTTATAGCAACATTTCTTCTTGTTTCATTCTATATCGTGATTTACATGTATATTTTCTAAAGGACTGAATGTTAACCTGCTCATCATTCACTCCCCTTAAATACCAAGCACACTGCCTTGTAAATATTAGGACTTTTGCACATTCCGTCATTCGTTCATTAAAAGCTGTTCATTATGTTAGACGCACATCACTTTGGCTTGGGTACATATTAATAAACAAACAAGTGTTTTGACTTGACCTTTTCAGTTGAACCCTGTCACAAAGCTTGTAACCGAAGTGCGGCAGAGCCAGGCGGTTCCAGCTCTTAGGTTTATTTCTTCTCTGGTTCTTATGAGAAAGAATCACATTTTCTGGGTAACTCAAAAGTGACAGGATCATAACAAGGAAGCTAGCGCCAAAGGTCATGGCTTTCACCTTCCGTTCAGGTCTAGAAGGTAGTGAATGTCAAGGGGGTCTGGTCTTGCCGTTGCTGATAACTTCCCTCCCACCCACGCACGGCCCTAACCGTGTGGAGCACATGATCAAGGAATCTGACCTGGAAAAGCAAGAATGTGACTTTGTCAGGGTCAAAAAATTGTTAAGACACGTTTTGTTTTCCTAAGGGGAAGTAGCTTACAACGAGACAGCGTAAATAGGAAGGGAAGGACATAAATTAGGAAATCACTGCCAAGAAGGGTAAATGCCTTGAGTCCTGTGAATGATGAACTGGTAGAGAGAATTCTCAGGCTAGTATACATTTTGCAGTTTTAAGTCAGGCATTAAGAGGAGCTTATTGCAAAAGTTAATTCTTAAATCTCTCTTCTCTGCGTTAAAAGTTTGAGATCAGAGACTCTCGTCTAGTTCGAGAGCCACATGGAAAAGCAGAGAGGAAGGGGCCATCCCAAGCTCCGTGGAGCACGCAGACTTTTGGGGACCAAACCCTGTGAGTCGCCTTGAAGACACTAGGGGACTTTGGAAGCATCTTAACGTCACTTGTCACGGGAATAATATGTCTCCTCTGTCCTGTGAGCTGCCCCATCTCCATTTCATATGTTCTATGATGGGCTTTTCATTTTCAGAATTAATATGTGTACTATAGTGAAATAAAATGAGAAATAAAAAATAAGCTGAATGGGCCCATATGATGAGTCTTACCAGGTTGCAAGACATTTAGACAAAAATTTTTAAGAAATCCAAGAAACATTTCTGGAAATTGATTTAATCTTTTTGTGTGTGTGTAGAAATATTTACCTGAAATACTTAGATAACCATAAAATAATGTTAACTGTAAAGCAGTCCTATAATATGACCCATTATTAGCTTTTCCACTGTTGTGCCTATTCTTATGGCTATGGATAGACTTCTGTCCTATGTAAACACGTTTTGAATGGTCTTAGAAGTGCTCTATATGTGGGATATAGTTTTGATTACTCTGGATCTATATTGATGCACTTTGGCAATCTTTAGATAAAATGATTAGCTAACTATGTCAAAGATGAACAAAAGCATCGTTTGGCTATTTCTCTGAGAAGTTTAGTGTTTTTCAAATTTTAACTCTTTTTATCAGTCATAGAAAGGACTCACATTTTGGAAAAAACACCATGCAGTAATAATTATTTCAAAACTTTTACACACTAGCAGGTTAACTAACTCTCCCATCACACCAATATATTCATTTTATAACTGAAATTGGAAACCTCATTTAATTGAAATGGAAAAGTGGACTAAAACTAGATGATTTTGATCTTGATTAAGCACACACAGAAAACATGACATGCGTCCTTATAACAAGGGCCCCTCAGAGACAGAACCTGGGCCACGGCTCAGGCTGAACACGACACGTGTGCTCGCCACATGTGCTTCTGTTCTCATTTGGGATGGTCAGCTCCCGGCACAGGTTCCCACGTTCTGTAACAAAGCTACCACGTGCATCCAGCTATAGAAGAAAGAAGGAGAAATTAGGATGAGACCATATGAACATGCTAACAGCCTTGTCATGTTCACATTCACTCAAGGACTGGGAAAACTAATGCTGTGAGACAAGTTCTTCATGCGTCTCTTCTGCTGGTACACATCTATGGGTGCTGAAACACAAAGGGTTCATTATTCTTTATTCAGGCCATTCCTCATGGTGGTTTTTATGAGGAAGGACTTTGAGGGAGAAGGCCATATTTTCCTTCAGGAGTCACAATAGGCTTGTTTGCTATCTGTCAAATGACATCCTGCTCCTCTTTCAATATTCTTGTGGGTATCAAGTCAAACCACAGTTCTTGTTCCAAAGGGAATAAGAGCAAGTTTATTCTGAGCCAAATATAAGTGACCATGGACCGTGACATGTTCAACTGGTGACTTATATAATCACAGAATGAAAAGTTTTCTATCAGTGAATTTACCAAATACATTGGTAAAAAGCAGGTAAGGGACAGCCTAGTTTTCTACTTTCATATGAAGGCGTACCAGCTTCAGGGCTGGTGGAGATTAAGGGTTAGGGTTAACCATACATCACAGAAGTTTTGTCAAATAGCTGCTATATGAGAGGTCAGATACAGAGCTTTGCAATAATGGCCAAAAAGGCAACACAGATGTGAGTTCTCTGGGCATGGTTCACAGTTGAAATGTAAAGCATCTGGTCTGCACAGTTTTTAATAACATATCTATTATATTCACAGTGTTGTCATCACTAAAACATAAAAGGAGAGAGCCATCTTGAATTATTAACTGCTAAAACTGATTTCGATAAAGCTTCATGTAGTGTTTCACAGACTACTGAAAAAATAGCTTTAATTTGGGAAGGGTGCTAGAAAATCGTCTCAACTGTTAAGAGCACTGGCTGCTCTTACAGAGGCCTGGGATTTGCTTCTTAGGACATAAGTGGCAGCTAACAATTGTCAACTCCAGTTCCAGGGGATCTGACACCCTTTTCTGTCTTCCTCTGCCATTGCACACAGGGGTGTACTTCAATACACAGATACAAAGCACATATAAATATATATAAAATATGAATAAATCAATCAATTCTTTCAAAATTTAAAAATCTCTTTAATTTTTAAGGCTTCAGTTGACACGTACAATTTATTGTAATACCAAAATATTTCATCATTTTCTACTTAAAAGATTGAAACTGTCATATATTGGGCTGATCTTATAGATTTCCTTTCATTCAGAATTTTTATTATAAAAATATTGAAATGACATTGTACATCACAAATTAGCTTTGAAAGATGACGGTTTATTCCCACACAGATGGAAAAGTGCTAGATGAGCTGAAGGCCCTGGCTCTGGACAAATGCTGATTAGAGCAGATGTGGAGAGACTGCCCTTCACTGATTCATTTCACCTTTATGTTCCATCTGTTCTTCATCTAGGGAAGTGGAATGACTGAGTAATCCTTGGAGTAACAGAACAGAGTGTATACACACCCTCATTAGCCTACAATTCACCAATAACATTATATAAAATATGTCCCTCTACTGACTTTTAGGGGGCATTGTTTTCTCTTTGAATCAGCAAAATAAAAACAGGGTCCCTTTCCAACCACGCATGCTCTCGTCACATTTTCGAGGTTCTCTCCCAAAGAATGATGCCCTGTTTACCTTCTTTGTAAATATTTTGGAGACACTCTAATGCTCAGGTGAGAAACTTGGGATCAGGCTCGCTGGTGAGCAAATATGACACTGCTTAAAGTATTTACTGAGAGTAATTAAGATAAAGATAGTACTAGCAACTGATCTGTCATTCTTGGCTTTTTGGTTTGGAACACTTGTTTAAATTCATTACAAACAAGGGACTCTACAATTCAGTACTTCTCTTCCCGTGTGATAAGTATTTCTAGGTATTTACATTTTCCTCTTTATAAGTCTATGTATTGTTAATGCTGCATATTTAAAGCATCGGTACAATCCCTTAGAAAATGTTTTGAGGGGCATGAGCAGCTGATGGAAATCATGTCTGAAGAAAAACATCTAAAGCTAAGGTTACATAAATGCTAAACAGTGAGTGTTCAATGTTCTGTTCCCTTCACGTTGTCCATTTAGTGGTCACTCTTAATTCCTTGTAAATGATTCTCAAGTAGCATCTAAGGGCTTGCTTTATCTCACATGTTAAGTCACCTTGGATCCTTTATGAAGATGTTATTAGGGGCTAAAGAGATAGCTCATGGGCTGAGAGCACTTGGCTGCCCTTGCAAAGGATCCAGGTTCAATTCCCAGTACTGATGTGGCAGCTAACAACTATCTCTAACTCCAGTTCCAGGGGATTCAATGCCCTCTTCTGTCCCCTGTGGCATTGTGTGACACAAGTGCACTTACACACATGCAGGCAATACACTCATATACATAAAATTAAAAAATAATAAAGTTTTAAAAAGATGTTACTAATGCACCGGAAGCATTCCTGTTCTCCCTTCATGTTTCCGAATTCAGTCCCACTCCGTACGGTCTCGGAAACGGGGCCTCTGCCATCACCCGCCTTCTTTGCTCCATCCTCTTCCCATACCCAGTCACATGGAATCAGTGCAGGCTTGTAGGTGCCTGAACTCTGGAGCAACAGTAGCAGTTTGAACTGTGTCCCCAATTCTTATGAAAAGAGGCCTTATGGTAAGGAAGTAAGGCTCCTCTCCACCCACTGGAGGAGTGCGGGCAGTTTTGTACTTCCCAAGGGCTGTTAAAAACTTAAAGAATTGCCAGCATTTAGATATGTGCCCACACGTACTTCATGTATTACATTCTTTCATTAATGCAGGAATATCTACCGAGCATCTGTTGTACACCAGACACTCAGGTTAAGGATACAATAATAAACCAGATCAAAAAGCTTCTACTCTGCTGGAGCTTATATTTTAATGATACAAGACTCAATACATCTTAACAGCTTATATTTAAATAGCATAATTATAATGGAAACTAAAGAAAAGTTTTAAGAAATTCATGAGTAAGAAGTTTCAGGAAGGTTATGCAAAAAAATCTCTTCCTGGAGGAAGAGAGTTCTCTGAACTATAGAAAGGAAACCTCACTTTTTTATTGAATATCTTGTATTGAATTTTTGTGTATTTCATACGGAACTTCTCAACCAATCTTAATCACTTTTATATGCCCTGAAACTTCACACTGGAACTGTGAGAAAATTCCGAGACGACAGCAAAGTAAGTGCAAATTAGTGGCAATGAACTCGGGATAGTCAAGTGAGTTAGGATGGGAGTTACTGACTACATGAATGAAGGAGAACCGATGTAATGGACACAGAGGTCTCATCATGCCTGAGAGCTGTGTCAGTGTTTGCACTTTGCTCTGTCACATCTAGTATATTTTTGGTGTGTTTTCATCAGTGGAGTGGCCATGTCTGACTTAGACTAGATCTTGTCACATGAGCAGTCACATAGGTGAGACCTGATGCTGACTTGGACTGGCGAGGTAATTCTGTAGAGCATTAGAAGGTGACAGAGGGTTGATACAGCTTGGAAGAAAAACTGTAAGAGATATTGGTGGAACAATTAAATTATAAGAGCTAATGAGGGCTCTCAGGTTTAGACCAGGAAGTGGAGTTTTTTATTATGATTTAACTTGAGTTTGAGAAAACAGCTGGATGATTTAACTTGAGTTTGAGAAAACAGCTGGATGGTTAGTGTTAACTGTCAATTCAAAGAATGCTCCAACTGCCAGCTGCTATGCCTCCTCCATTACGGGCTCTTCTCCCTCTCCAGCCATAGTTCCACATAAACTCTCCCTTCTATACGTTGGCTTAGACCTGGTGTTTATCACAGCAACAGAAAAGCAACTAGCACAGACATGTGCCTATCATACAACCAGAAGCAAACTAGGGCTTCCATTAACAGTAGACCAGATCAGTTTGTTGTGGTTATATGATGGCATGCAATTGATAAAAACAGTTTACAGCCATATTCATCTCCATGCATGAACCTGGGAGAGCAGCTGCTGGTGTGTTCAGTTGTGGAGCCCAACAGACTCTAGAGTCACACAGATAATCCTGGTTAATCTCAGTGGATCTCAGAAAAAAGTCATGAATATGGAAGGGGGACTTGTAGGAGAGGAATACCGTTAGGAGGATAGAGATATTGTAATAATCAGAATGCATATTACACATGTACGAAATGGTCAAAGAACAAAATAAAATTTTTAAGTCAAATAGTAGTAAATGCTAAATAAAGATTTGGAGAAAAGAAAGATACTTGCATACTGTTGTGGGGGCAGGGAAGTAAAATGATGCAGCCATTACAGAAAATGGGGTAGATGGTACCCAGAGCAACAGAATGCTTCATGTATTACTTCCGGGTAAGCCTCCGAGGGAAGTGGAATCAGTGTATCAAAGTAGCAACAGCTGCATCTTTACTGTAGCTAAGATGTTGAATCAATGTAAATCTCCATTAGCAGCTGAAAAGGGCTGCATAGCTGATTCTTTCAGATGGAAACATTCTCTAGAGGAGCAAACTGGGAAGGGCGGACATGGAATTCACAAGAAACTTAGGAGACTCAGGAGGCCCCTCCCAGAGTCAATATCTGCGGGTTCAGAGGAGACTCTGGTAGTTTACTTGCCTGCAAGTTGTATGTGAGATTCTAATGATGCAGATCTGTGAATCATCATCTGTGCTAGGGTGGGACTTTTCAGCTGCCCCCAAACTCACTCACATTCTGGAACACCTCATCCAAGCTCCTTCAAGTAAACCCAGGAAACGCATGGGTGCACAAAGTTGTGTTTGGATAAAATAATTTCTTTGGTCTGTGGTAGCCTTATGTTGGGGATCAATATAAATAAACTCCCCAATTTTAACAATAGGGAAATATAGGCCAGTGTGCTGAGAAACAAGTTAGATACATGTAGAAGGACAAATATCTTGATCTGACGTGGGTGGAATCTAAACAAGTCACATCCACAGAAATAGAGCACACCACTGGTTGCTGAGGGCTGGTTTGGGGAAATTGATTTTGGTCAAAGCATAAACCTTTAAGTGGTAACATTAGCAAGTTATGGAAATCTAATCTAAAACATGATTAATTTTAAGTTATAGCATTGAAATTTGCTACGAGGATAGATTTTAAGTGTCTACTATAAAGAGAGATAGCCATATAAAGCAATAGATATGCCAATTAACTTTATTGTGGCCATCATTTCACCTTGCATGTTTATAATGAAACCACATTACACACTAAAATATCCAATCTTTGTCCGTTGTACCTTAATAAAGCTAGAAGAAATGAAACAATCTTCAAGGTAAGGGTTATATTTAATATGCAAATGTAAAACGGTTCTTTTAAAATGTGAAATGGTTTTGTACACCTAAAAGGCATATTTAAACAAATGTTTCTTTTATAGAATAATAATGCACCTTTTCTATTCCCAAAGTTGTTATCAGGAACTTACAATTCTTTATTTGTGCATCTCTCTTCCCCTAAAAGTAACCATTTCTCTAATTTTGTGTGAATCCTCTAGCTTTTCTTCTGTTTGACTTTAGTGTGTGTATCTGAGAAGGAAGTACTTTTCCTACTTATGAACATTGAAAGATAAAGTCACACCATAGTTTGCAATGGCATTTTCCCCAAAATGTCATATTTCTGAGGTTCATGCATGGAGATGAATGTGGCTGTAAATGACTCACCCTGGAAGAGTAGGGTCCCATGAGATCCTCCCTAATCCATGATTGACTGTTGATAGGCTCAGTCCTGTGTAGACCTATTGCAGGGGTCATGACTGCTGTGGCTATGTCATGCCCAGAAACGAGTGTTTCACAGCCCTTCCCCTTATCTTGTGTCTCTTCCGTTCTTTCACCCATCTTCCACAACGTTCCCTGAGCTGGAGTGATATAAACGTCCTGTTTATGATGAAGCACTCAGTCATCTCTTATTCTCAGCACCCTGGAAATTTAGGCATCTCTGCATTGACTGCTGTTCATTGCAAAGAGAGGCTACTCTGGCTAAATTGGAAATAACTTCTTGCTATGTGTATAAACAGTTTTTAGAAGGCAGCTTGGCACTATGACAATTACCAAAGCAAAAGTGTAAGTTTTTCCTAAGGCCTGAGATCTCCTCAGTCTCAGTGCTTTGACTAAGTTTATAGCACGGGGCATGAATAAGGGCTTTGATGCTCGTTAGTTTTTGTCAACTTGACACAAACAAGATTCACTTGGGAAGAAGAAACCTCAGTAGAGGAATTACCTCCATCAGACTGGTCTGTGGGTATGTTTGCAGGGCATTTTCTTGATTGCTAATTGATGTGGGAGAGTCCAGCCCACTGTGGGTAGTGCCATCCCTCACCAGGTGAGCCTGGGCTGTGTAAGAAAAGTAGATGAGCACGTGAGAGGCAACAAGACAGTAAGCAGTATTCCTCTGTGGTCTCTGCTTCAGGTCTTGCTTCTAGGTCCCTGCCTGACCTGGCTTCCCTTGATGGAATGCAAACTGAAAGCCAAGTAAACCGTTTCTTCTCCAGCTTGGTTTTGGTCAGTTTTATCACAACAGCAGAAAAGCAAACTAAAACAGGTCCTTCTTCCCTTATCTTCACCAGCATTTGTTGTTACTTGATTTCTTTGTAATAGCCATCCTGACTGGGTTGAGATGGAATCTTAGTGTAGTTTTAATGTCCATTTCCCTGATAGCTAAAGATGTTGAACAGCTTTAAAAGTTTCTTCTTGGAAAATTCTTTGTTCACACTGATGGCCCATTTTTCTGTTGGGTTACTTGTTTCCTTGAAATCTAGCTATTAATTTTATTTTTGCTTATTAATTATATTTATTGATTTCTTAGAATTTTAGTTTTATTAGTTCATTGTGTATTCTAGATATTAATGTTCTGTTGGAAGAATAGCTGAAAAAGATTTTTCTCCCATCTTGTGGGCAGCCTCCTAAGTTATCTACTTCCTTTGCTGTCTGGAAGCCTTTTCATTTTGTGAGATCCCATTTGCCAATTGTTGGTTTTATTTCCTGGGCTACTGGAGACCTATTCAGAAATTGTCTGCACCCACATTTTGAAGTGTACCCCTACTTATCTCAAAGTATCTGGTCATATTTCAAGGTCCTTGATTCATTTCGAGTTGAGTTTTGGTGCAGGTTGATAGCTAAAGTTCTATTTCTTTTTTTTTTAATTTTTTTGTGTGTAGATATCCAGTTTTCCAGGACCATTTATTGAAGATGGTGTCTTTCTTCCAATGAATATTTGTGGCATTTTTGTAAAAATCAAAAGCCAGTTATCAGTAGTTGCATGTGTTCATGTCTGGATCCTCACTGTGGTTTCATGGATGTACGTGCCTGTTTTTAGGCCAGTGCAGTGATGACTTCATTACTATGACTCTGCAGTGTACCTTGAACTTAGCTAGGGTGATGCCTCCCACGTCATTCTTTTTGTTCAGGATATCTGTGGTCTCTTGTGCTTCTTCTATATATACTTTTGGATTGTTTGTCATATGTCTGTGAAAATGTCATTGGAAGTTTGACTGGGATTGCATTGAACTTGGGTATTCTCTTGAGTAGATGGGCATTTTTACAACATTAGTTTTTTAATTCATGAGCCTGGATGGTCTTTCCACCTCCTAGTGTCTTCCTTGGTTTCTTTCTTCAGTGTCTTAAAGTTTTTGGTCTATACTTTCATTTCTATGGTTAGGTTTAATCACTGGTATTGTGTCTTTGTGTGTGTGTGTGTGTGTGTGTGTGTGCATGTGTCTGTAATTATTATGAATGGGATTATTTCCTGATTTCTTTTTTAGTGTGTCTGTCATTGATATGTAAAATTCCTCTTGGAAGGGGCTAAGCTTAGTCCCTCCCTCCCCAGGTCCTACAACAAAACGACACAAATTTCCCAACTCACAGTTAGGCAAATTCTAACTAATTTACTTGGGCTTATTAACAGAGTAGTGGGTAGGGGTTACTTACAGAGCATGGGCGCCCTCCCTCCCCTCTGTAAGTTACATTAATAAATATACAATGAGGCTTGGATCTCTTGACTTCCGGTGGTCCCATCAAAAATGGCCAGGAAGGGAAGGAAAAAAAGGGGCCTGCATTGTGTCGCCCTCGGTTTAAATGCCTTTAGCCACTCCCCCGGCCTGGGAGGGGCGGTGTTTGTCCACTGCTCCTCGGGCTTGTCCCTCAGAGAATCAATTTACTCTACAGTAGGTATTCATTTTGTATCCTGCAAATTTGCTGAAAGCATTTATTATCACTAAGAGTATTTTGGTGCATCTCTGTGGTTTCTTACGTATCTGTAAAAGAAGTACTTTGGTATCTTTTCCTGTTTGCGTCCATTTTCTTCCTTCTGTTTTTATACTGCATATAAGACTCCAAGCATTATATTGAGTAAGAGGGGAGAGTGGGCACTATTGTCTTGTTCATCACCTTAGAGGGAAAGCTTAAGGTTTTCTCCATTTAGCATATAGGTTTTTCATGTACTTTTCATGTTAAGGTTTAATCCTTCCATCCGTAGTCTCTCCATGATATTGGATTTTGTTCAAGATCTTTTCTGCATCCCTCCTACCTAGTGGATTTCTGAGGCTGGTTCAAGGATAGTCCTCATACCACAAGGAAAGCACGGGTTAACAGAACACTGGTCCCCGGTCAGGTGACAGGGTGCGCTCTGGGAAGCACTGCATGAGGGGTCAGGGGTTCTTGCCATGAAAATCCCCTTAGGATCCTCTGACAGCACTGTGGGACAGATGAGGCACTGGTTCCCTTTTGGTCCCACTGGTGGCTTACAGTGCAGTCTGGGAGCACCCCCCCCCCCATCACTTCTGGGTGCGCACTGCGGTGTACTCTGCAGCGTCTGTTCTGTCTTCCTGGGATCACCGAGGAACTGCAGCTTCCTGGGCAGCACTTTCACTCCACTGGCATGGCTTCATACTCTTCCCTGTCAATGCTGAGGGAGCCCTGCGTTCCCTCTGAAGCAGCACAGTGCAGCGGCTGGCTTGGAGACACTTCCCTTTCACAGTGGCAAGCATGGCGTCAGTAAGGTGTTGGACTTTGTTTCCGCTTTCGGCCAAGAGGGTATGGCTCAAACTACTGGTCGGTCTGTCCCCTTGGGATAATTCCGGTGGGAATCTTACTTTACTGAAGGTGGCCTCATCTGTTCTTCGAAGTTGTGGAACAGCCTCCTGCAGTGTCCCACCTCCTCCAGCGACGATGATCACATCTGTGCTCTCCATCAGCTCCAGAAGTTTCTTGGCTTGCCCCTCATAATCTGTCCTAACCGCAGACACATCCACGCCAGATAAATGTAAAACTGGGGCCGTAATTTTTGCAAATAGAGTTCTGGCTTTGCCTGAACTGCAGGGCTGAGGAAGGCCGTTGCTTTCCTCTCTTGGGCATTGGGACAAATGAGCTGGTTGCCAAACACTTGGGCCTCCGGGCAGGCCGCCCTTCTTAGCAGGTTACCCCAGTGTTTTCCACAGAGCCGATGGCCCTACGTCAGCAGGCAGAGCCCAGCTGCCGTTTTCTTCCAGTGATTCCTAAGTGTGTTAAAGGACACAGTCATCTTCTCCCCAGCCAGCTGCTCAACACGCTGCCTTTTCCATGTGCGCCCTCAAGACTCCCCTTTGAAGTGGAACCGCTGCCACCTCCCTCCGCTCAGGCTCTCCCACAAGCCTGGCCCCGGAGTGGGCTAGCAGGAGCAGCTGCCTTGGGACTCTTTCCTTATTCATCATTTCACTTATTCACTTATTACTATTATTTCATTATTCACTTATTTATTATTATTATTTCCTTAATCATTTATTATTGTTATTATTTCCTTGTTCACTTATTCATTCTTTCTTTCTTTCTTCCATCTATGGGCAGGCAATAGGTCGGTTCTAAGCCCCTGAGGATTAGAGCCGGCCATGGTGGGGAGGCAGGGTGGCAGGACAAGAAGGAGCAGCCTGGCATCTCCAGGCAGGCACAGGAAACGAAGTGCGAGGTTTCCACTTTCATATCGAATGGACTCTGTTTGCGAAGATTTAAACTCTGTTTTCGTAATGTGTTAGCAGCCTATGCTTTAAGGAGGTCTCCATGCCTAGGGCTTTAGCTTTTTCACAGCTGCACTGCCAATACAGGGACTATGCCAACTGCATTCTAGCAGCCAAGTGAATCATGGGGTCCCTAAGGCATAGAATGGGGCTGATTCCGCGGAAGCCGGCTGCCTTGCTAGGTAGCCCCGATGCCGTGATGCCTTTAATGCCGTCTTGCGGTAAAAGCGGATACTTGGTGCACTGCAATTGTGGCAGCCGCATCGCCCTCTTCAGTTTCGCAATGCCCACAGAACCGAAGCAGAACATTAGCTCCGGCGCCCACACAGGGCTTTTGAAACGTCAACCAAACTTCAGGAGATGCATCTGAGTATTAATTGCTGTCTACCCTGGTTTATGGATAAGGTTGCCTCTGGGCCCATGAGAGACTCTTAGCACAACCGTAGGAACCAGCAGAAGTGTTCTAAAGCTCTGGGTCTTGCCAATCTTCAGAGTTTTTATCACTGAGAGGAGGAAAACACACGAGGTCATATGTTGACAATTGCTTCTGCTTAGCAGGGATGGGAGAACCAAACAGTTTCTGCAAAGTTGTACACCAGCCATCGCAGTCTCTCTGCTCTTCATGGGCTTACTATGCAGTTGTTCATACATGCTGTCTTTTGTATTGAAGGCGAGATAATGGAGAAGGAGAGAGGACTCGGTATCTTGTAAACAGCATATGCAAGCACATTTGAGACAGTAATCCCTTTATCCAGAGTGTGGGTACAAATCTCAGAGATGGGCTTCATATGGGACTGAATTTGTTCACTTCATTATTTTCAAAAGGTTAACTATATAAAGAGAATAATAAAGGGTTTATGTTTAAATGTAGCGTTTAAAAGAATCAGCGTTCCCTACTGGACATGTGCTGTGGATTTCCACATGTAAGACTATATTCCCTTCTCCTCCAGAGTTGATGGTTCTGCACTGTTTATACTAAACTTAAAAACGGAAAGACCTAGAGGACAGAAACGGAGACTCTGCTGAAAGCGTATTTGTTATGGAACAAGAGACGTCTGAGCTAGAGAGCCGCTTCTGCTTTCATTCAGGATGAGTCGTCATGCTTCAGCCGTCAGATGAATGGATCTCCCTGGCAACAGACATTTAAGAAAAACAAACTGAGAACAGTATTATAGCCATCTTTGGGAAATCAGGAAAAGAATATTGAGTTTTTAGTAATCAAAGACTGAGAATTTTGTATGTTTTGTTTTGTGAAGTTTGTATAGAACTTGATGAAAAGCAAACAGACTTCATCTTTCCCTTGTCATTTTGAAAGGTGAATTTACTGTGTGAGCCTGAGTAAACAACTCCCTGACTTTCTGGAGTCTGTCATCACAGGACAGTCCGCTGTTGTCTAGAAATAACTCTCATCTGCACCTTCCTGCCAGCAGCCCCGCCCACCAACTCATGCATGATCAGAGCAAGAAATTCAAAATCTAATCATCTTTCTGCTTGAGTCTCTAAAATGTCCCCTTCCCTCCCCCTTGTGAGTGGACTTGGGATTGCTTTTTGATTGCATGACAGAATCATAATTGCCATTGTAGAACAAATACTTCCTTTGCTATTTGATAGCCTGGCTCCTTTGTGGTTGACACCTGTACTATGGAAAGTTGATTACTGTTACTCTATATTACTTTAGTATTTGATGCTATAAAATGATATATTTGTTTATGAAAAAACTTTGACTAACCTATTAGTAAAAGTAAGCATTGATATCTCTGAGTGCTCAGATTTTATAACGCTCATATTTCCCAGCAGAGATTCAGACTGGGAGCCTTCAAGATCATATGCTATCTAGGAAGAAAACAGAAACAGTATCTTTGGTGCAGGCCATTTAAAAAGGAGCCTGGAGCCGCTGTCAGATCAGATTTCCACCCATGATCTGAGATCCCACCTTTGAACTGGCTGCAGACCTGCCACCCCACCACAGAGAGGTGACCTTCGTATGGCCCAAACTAGTTTTCTGAGCACTGTTGAGCCCCTGACGACCTTTGTTCTGTAAGCAGATCCCTTCTCTTGTATCACCCAGAAAACCCAACCGCATCCAGTTCTTTCTCACAAGACAGCCTCAGTTCCCACTTTGTTTTTGATGGCATAAGTTATAATTCCTGGATAACAAATGCTTGACAATCAGCCTCCCTTCCAGTTTTAAATTCTAAGCAGAGTTTCCATTTTCTCGGAGTATGAGAACACAATTTAAAGCTACTTGAATTTGTGTCTCCAGGGTTGCAGACTTAATTAGCCTCAAATAAATGTGATTTTCTTTGTTCTCAGTCAGGCTGATTTTATTCTTTGTTGACAATGCTAATAGTCCTAATTAAGAAAATATTCTGTGCCTGAAAAGTGAAACTTCTGCTTTGCACAGCCACAGACAATGGCGGCTCTTCTCTAATTGTTGCCCAAAATGAAAACATCGAGAAGTGAACATCATTAACTTAGCATACATATAACACACTTCCTGTCATCAAAATAACGTATTTCATCTGTAAAAAATGAGAAATTCAGAAAAGTATAGATAAGAAATGAGTTACCTTCCTGATTCTGTTTTTTTTCCAAAATAACCATTCTTCACTTACTGGTATAATCCTTTTGTGTGTGGTAACAAAATTAGCATCCTAATGTCGCAGGGCCATGTCTGCTGTGCTATGAATGAGGGCCCAAGGAGTGGGTAAAAGTGTTTACCAGACCAGAATTGATCAAAAGTTTTTTAAAGCTCTGTGTGAAAAAAAAATCTTTGTGTATGTGTCTGTGTATCGACGTGATCTGTTCGTACGTGTGGTGTGTCTGTGTATCGATGTGATCTGTTCATACGTGCGGTGTGTCTGTGTATCGATGTGATCTGTTCATACGTGCGGTGTGTCTGTGTATCGATGTGATATGTTCGTACGTGTGGTGTGTCTGTGTATCGATGTGATATGTTCGTACGTGCGGTGTGTCTGTTATCGATGTGATATGTTCATACATGTGGTGTGTCTGTGTATCGACGTGATCTGTTCATACGTGTGGTGTGTCTGTGTATCGATGTGATATGTTCATACGTGTGGTGTGTCTGTGTATCGATGTGATATGTTCGTACGTGTGGTGTGTCTGTGTATCGATGTGATATGTTCGTACGTGTGGTGTGTCTGTGTATTGATGTGATATGTTCGTACGTGTGGTGTGTCTGTTATCAATGTGATATGTTCATACGTGCGGTGTGTCTGTGTATTGATGTGATATGTTCGTACGTGTGGTGTGGGCATGTGCATGCCACAGTACAGTACATGTGGGGGTCGTAGCACACCCCCAGCTGTTTTCCTTGCTTCCTTTCTCCTGTAACACAGGGTCTCTTGCTGTCTGTTGCTGTGTACAGCAAGCTAGCTTGCTCAGGAGTTCTGTATAGCTTCTCGTCTATACACAGGAATACCAGTATTACAAAGATGCATACTACCAAATCTGGCTTTTACATGGTTCTGAGGATCTGAATTCAGGTCTGTGAATTAGCACTTTATCCACTGGGCCATATCCCAAGCCCCATATAAGTTTTAATAAGGAACATGCGCAGTGTACAGAAACAGGGGGACAAAATTCTCAGAGCGAAATAATTGTGCCCCTTAGAGGGAATGAGGTCTATTTACAGCAGTTAAAAGAAGTTCCCTGGCCTTGCGTGCAGCAGCCATTTGTGTGGGGTGATATTGGAATAGATAAGAAGTGGGCAGATCTACCTTGTTAGATGAGAATTTTTAAATTATTATTATTTTAATTTTTTTATTGAATCTGTGTATTTCATACAGAACATCTCAACCAATCTTAAACGTCCTTATATTCCTTCCTTCACTGGCACCCCTCTGCATAGCGCCCAACTGGAATCCATGCATTCTTTCATCTACATTAAGGTCTATTGTGTTAAGTTAGTGTCTCCAAGTGACCTCAGTACAGGTTCATCCACTGAGGTCTAGTCGGCCTACCCAGATTTCCTTGCTTTAGGAAGATTAGCTCATCCTCAGCCAATAGTAATCAGTTGCCAATATTTCTTAAGCAAAGGTTGGGGTCTGCTGCCCATTTCCCCAGTGCCATCCTGGGTTTTCGTCTGCTTGAGTCTGCATGAGTCTTGAGCATGCCAAAATGATTGCTGGAGGTTCATATGAGCAGGAACTTGTAGGATTCTACTTCCATATGGTTACCCATCTCCTCACTGGCTCTTACCATCTTTCTGCCCCAATTCAGCAATTGTTCCCGAGCCCTGGATGACTGAAACTTAATATGAGAGTCCTGTCCACGGACCCTCACTCTGTAGATTCCTAATTTCATGATGTAGCCATTTGTGACCTTTTGTTTTACTGGCCCTTTGTTGCATGAGGGAGCTTCATTAACAAGAGCTGAGAGATTCATTAGTGATTTCTTTCCACCTCCTTCTGCATTGTGTGACCCCCTTGGCTGTAGAGGCTGCATTGTAGATATGCCACTTAGGCATGGGCAATCCACAGACATGTGAGTGTGTGTGACCAGCTGTGCTGCTCTGCATTAGTCTCCATTTGATACAAAAGAAGCTTCTCTGATGAGTGATAACTGGGATACTTGACTGTGTATATAAGGATACATATTTTGCATTTAGTAAAAAGTTATGTTAGCCCTGGGGATCTCTCTGAGATGTATGATCTCTTCAGCCATATGTATTTGGCTATGATTGCAGCACCCAGTACCACGCATGAGTTTCCTCTCTTTGTATGGGCTTTAAGACCAATATAGGTAGCCTTTGATTGGCCCCAAGATAAAAAGCCCACTACTGCATCAGTGTCAAATGCTGTGCCCATCATCAATGTGGTTATTTGGTCATGAAGCTGGTTTGGGGCCATCGACTGATGTTCTCCCTTGGCTCCTTGCACAGTGCTCTCCAGAGCGATGAGTGCTAGCCTTCAGGGGAAATGGCTTCCAGGTCAGTTCCAGTTTCACTGCTCCAACTCCAGCCTCTAAAATATATTTTGTCCTCAGCAATAGCATCTTACCTTTAAGTTCTGGGAAGCAATCAAGGGCTGTGACAATAGCCTGTGTAATTTTGGGAGTCTCATGGACCACCCTGGCCAACAAATCCAAAGAAAGTTTCTCCTGTCTGGCACTGTTTCTTGTTATATAACCTTTAGCTATACACATGGACTCATGTAGAGATACTGTATGTGGAATTTGTCATTAGGTTGTTAGACTAGTATGATTCCCTCGGTGTTTTATACTAGCTAGGCATTATTTTCTCTCTCTCTCTCTCTCCCTCTCTCTCTCCCTCTCTCTCTTTCTCTCTTTCTCTCTCTCCACCCCCTTCTCTTCCTCTCCCTCCCTGGCTAACCCTCCCTCCATGCCTTCCCCATTTAAAGTGTCTCCATTTCCCGATTTCTCCCTTGATCAGTCCAGTCTCCTGTGGCCCCGCCTCTCTTGAGCTTCTTTCCCTTTACCCTGATAGTTCCTTGTGTAACCTCCCTCGCCCCTCCTATATAAATACCCCGATGATTGTGTCTATTTCTCACTTAGTAACACCTGTCTCCTAGTATTCTTCTCTCTCATGTTCTTTCTTTCCCTTTATGTCCTGGTTCCTTTCCATTTTCCTGGTTCCTGAAGTTACATCAGGATGCACATTCACATATAAGGGTTTGATGCTAGGATCCACAAAGGAGGGAGAACACATGTCGTTTGTTTTTCTGAATCTGTGTTCCTTCACATAGCATAGATTTCTAGTTCGATCCATTTACCTGCAAATGTCACGATTTTGTCTTTCCTTACTGCTGATTAGGACTCCATTGTGTACCACAGTTTCATTATCCACTTTTCAGTGGAGGGACACTTAGGTTGCTTCCATTTCTTAGCTATTGTGAAAAGAGCAGCAACAACATGGATGTACAGATATCTCTGCCACAGGAAGAGCCCTTTAGGTATATGCCAAGGAGTGGAATAGCTGGTCAAATGGTAGACTCAGTTTTAGATTTTTAAGAGCTCTCCTCACTGCTTTCCGCAGGGTTACACACTTTTACAATCCCGCCAGCAGTGAGTGGAAGGTGTCCCTTTTTCCCCACATTCTCTCTAGCATTTGGTATCATTTGTTCTTAGCCAGTCTGTCTGGGGTAAGAGGAAATCTTAAAGTGGTTTTAATTTGCATTTCCCTGATTGTTAATGATGTTGAACACTTTTTAAGATGTTTCTCAGTCATCTTTATTTCTTCTTTTGAGAACTCTCTGCTCAGATCCTTAGACCATCTTTTAATTGGGTCACTTGTTTTCTTTATTCTTTGTTTTCTGAGTTTTTCATAGATTTTGGATACTAAACCTCTGTCAGATGTGTCACTGGTGAAGATTTTCTCCTATTCTGTGGGTTTTCTCTTAAGTTCCTTGGTTGTTTCTTTTGCTGTTCAGACACTTTTTAGTTTGATTAGGTTCCACTTGTTGATTATTGACCTCAATTCCTGATCAACTGCTGTCTGATTTCCTGCACCTATATCTTGAAGGTTATGGTAAATGTTTTCTTCTAACGCGTTCAGAGTTTCGGGTTTCACATTGAAGTCTTTGATCATTTGGAATTGACTTTTGTACAAGGTGAAAAACAAAGGTCTAGTTTCATTCTTCTACAGGTGGAGATCCAGTTTTGCCAGCACCATTTGCTGAAGATGCTGTCTTTCCTCCAGTGCGTGTTCTTGACCCCTTTGTCAAATATCAAGTGACTGAAATTGCATGTACTCCTGTTTGACTCTTCAGTTGTATTACATTGGTCTGTGGGTCTATTCTTGTGTCAGTAGTATGCTCTTTTATGACTATAGCTCTGTAATATAGTTTGAAATCTGGTATGGTAATCCTCCCTCCATTGCTCTTTGTGCTTTAGGATTGCTTTGGCTATCTGAGGTCTTTTGTGCTTCCATATGAATTTCAGGATTTTTTTTTCTAATGCTGTAAGGAATGTCATGGAGACTTTGATTGGGGATTGCATTGAATCTATATATCGCTTTTGTTAGGATGATCATTTTCACAATAGTTATTCTTCCGATGCATGAGCATGGACGGTCTTTCCATCTTCTTGTGTCCTGATCAATCTCTTTCTTTAAAGATCTGAAATTTTCATTGTAGAGAATTTTAATGTCTTTGTTCAAGTTTATTCTAGATACTTCTATTTTTGATGGCTATTGCTAATGGGAGGGTTTACTTGTACTCTTTCTCCAACTGTTGTCATTGGTACATAGAAAGGTTGCTGATTTTTATTGAATAATTTTGTAACCTGCCACTTTACTAAAAGTGGTAATCATTTCTAGGAGTTTTCTGGTGGAGCGTTTGGCATCTCTTAGGTATAATATGTCATCTACAAAAAGGGGCAATTTAACTTCTTCTTTTCCAATTAGTACTGCTTTAACTTCCTTTTCTTGTCTTATTGCTCTAGCAAGAGTTTTAAGCACTTTATTAAAAATTAGTTGAGATAGAGGACAGCCTCTTCTGTTCCTGCTTTTAATGAGAATGCTACCAGTTTTTTTTTCATTTAGAGTGGTTTGCTGTGGTTTTGTTGTATAAAGCTTTAATTGTATTGAGGTATATTTCCTGCGGTCCAATTCCAGTTAGGACTTTTATCATGAATGCATGCTGGATTTTGCCAAAGACTTCTTCTGCATCAATTGAGATGATCATATGATTTTTGTCTTTGAGTTCATTTATGTGCTTTGTGACGTTTATTGACTTATATATATATTTGACACTCCCCTCCCACGCATCTCTGGAATAAAACTGACATCATCATGATGAATGATCTTTTTGATATGTGTCTATCTGTGGTTTGAAATTATTTTGTTGAGAATTTTTGTATCTATTTTTATTAAAGATATGGGTGTATAGCTTTCTTTTGGGGTTGTATCTTTACCTAGTTTGAGTGATGATGGATTCATAGAAGGAATTTTGTAATTCTCCTTCTGTTTCTATCTTTTTGAATAATTTAAGTAGCATTGGATATAGATCTTTTTTCAATGTTTGATAGAATTATGCTGTGAATCCATCTGGGCCTGGGCCTGGGTTTTGCTTTACTGTTTCAATTTCCTTAAATGTTATGAGTCTGTTTAAGCTGTTGATCTCTTCTTGGTTTAGCTGTAGTGATTTCCATGATTTTAGATACACATCCATTTCTTTAAGTTTATTGAATTTAATAGCATATAGGTTTTTAAAATAGCCCCTTATAATGTTCTGGATCTTTTTGTTGTCTGTTGTGATGTTTCCCCTTTCATCTCTGATTTTGTTGATTTGGAGTTGCTCTTTCTTTCTTTTTTATTAACTGGTTTGTCTATCTTGTTTATATTTTCAAAGAGCCAGCTTTTGTATTCTTTGTATTGTTTTCTTTGTTTCTATTTCATTCATTTCTGCTCTGAATTTTGTTATTTCTTCCTCTGTGCTGGGTTTGGGTTTCATTTGTAGTTGCCTTTCAAGATTTTTGAGTTACAAAGTTATTTATTTGTGTTCTTTCTGATTTTTTATTTTTGATATAGGCACTTAGAGCTATAAGCTTCCCTTTTAAAGTGACCCAGATGTTTTGGTGGGTTAGATTGTCCTTTTCACTGAATTCCAGGAACACTTTTTTTTTCTTTCTTAATTTTTCCTTTCACCAATTCATCATTCAGGTGTATGTTTAGTCTCCATGATTTCGTAAAGTTACTAGGACTTCTTCTGGTGTTGATTGTAAATTTTATTGCATTATAGTCTGATAGAATACATGAAATTATTTCTAACTTTTTGTATTTATTGAGATTTGCTTTGTTCCCCAGTATGTGGTCAATTTGGGAGAAAGTTCTATGGGGGGCTGAATAGAATGTGTATTCTTTGGTACTTGGGAGGACTATTCAGTAGATGTGATGTCTGTTAGGTCCATTTGATGTGTGGTAATGTTTAATTCAGATGTCTCTCTGTTTATTCTATGTCCAGTTCACCTTTCTAATGGAGACAGTGGGGTTCTGAAATATTGTACTATTAGTGAGTTGGGATTAATCTGTGTTTTAAAGTCCTATAGTACTGATTTTATGAAGTTGGGTGCACCAGAGTTTGGTGCATATATGTTCATGATTGTAATATCTTCTTGGTTAATTATTCCTTTGACCACAATGAAGTGACTCTCTTTATCTCTTATGATTAGTTTTAGTTTGAAATCTATTTTGTCAAAGATTAGAATGGCAACTCCTGCTTGTTTCTTAATGCCATTTGCTTGGAGTATTTTTTTTTTCTATCCTTTCATCTTAAGGCAATGCCTGTCCTTCAAGGTGAGATGGATTTCTTGCAGAAAACAAAAGAAAGGATTTTGTTTCTTGATCTTTCAAGTAGCCGGTGTTTTTCTGACTGGGGAGTTCAGTCCACTGATATTTAAAGTTATTATTGAAAGATGTGTATCTATTCTCATCATTTTAAATTCTTTTTGCATCTTTGGTTTGATTTTGTGGTTCTCCAGTTACACTTTCATTAGTTTCTTTCTGTTGCTCCTTAGGTACGGTCTCTTCTTTCTTCAGCTCTTTGCATTGCTCCAAGTGTCCTCTGAAGGGCTGGTTTTCTGGACATGAATTCTTTCACCCTCTTCATGCCGTAGAAGATTTTTCTTTCCCATTTCCACAATAATAGACATTTTTGCTCGGTAGAGTGTTCTAGATTAACATCTATTGTCATTTAGAACTAGGAAAACTTTTATCCAAGCTCTCTGGCTTTCACAGTTTGCATTGAAAAGTCAGGTGTAATTCTGATGGATTTTCCTGTATATGTGACTTGTTTTTCTTTTTCAGCTTTCATAATTCTGTCTTTGTTCTGTATGCTTAGGGTTTTTACTATGATATGCCATGGGAGTTTCTTTTCTGGTCCCATTTATTTGGTGTTCTATGTGCTTCTTGTATTTTATGGGCATGTCTTTCCTTAACTTTAGAAAATTTTAGTCTACAATCTGGTTGAAGATCTGGTCAATACTGTTATCCTGAGATCTTTTTTCCCTCTATGCCTTTGATGTGTAAATTTGGTCTTTTCATGTTGTCCCACATTTCCTGCATACTCCATTCCTGTGATTGTTTTTTTTTTTTTAATTTTGCATATTCTTTGCTTGAATGCTCCAATTCTTTATCATCTAGTCTTGATATTCTGTTTTCCATTTCACTCATTCTATTAGTGAGGCTTTCTCCTGTCCTTTCAAATTGGCTTACTGAGTTTTTCACTTCCATCTTCATTTCAGTCTGAGTCTTTTTTTTAATATTTCTCGCTCTTTTGTAAATTCAGTCAGAAGTTTACTCTATGTTCTTTTGGTTCTTTGATTTGTTTATTTGTGTATTCTTTAAATTCATTGAATTCTTTGATTATGTTTATAATTGTTCTTTTAAACACTGTGTCCTGGGTTATCTCAATGGGGTTCTCCTTATAGAACTCTTTCTGTAGGACTAGTGATGTTTGCTCTGAACATATTAATTGGGTTTTTCATATTAGTTTTTGTTGTGATCTTGGCATGTGGATTTCTTTTGTTATTTGTGATCCTGATGTGAAATTCAAGCCTTCCTTTTTTCAGTTGGAGTCTGATTCTATTTTTATACTTGATGTGACTTGATTGCTTTCTTATTGGGTGTGAAAAGCTGGTTGGTCAAGGCATCAGGTTCTCCCTTTTGATGTTATATTGGAGGGACCAGATGGCTCTAGTCCGGCTGCTCCAAAGTTCCTGCAGAGGCACAGGTTATGCGAGATCAGATGCTCTCAGGCTGTGTCTTAAGGTCTGGGTCCCTCTAACCAGCAGGCACAACAGAATTTGAGAAAATTGCTAGGCAGAGACTGAATTCAGGTTTTTTCAGGCAGTCTGCAAAGGTCTGGGCCCCTACTAAAGGGCACAGAAGCTTAGCACTGCAGCAGTGGAAGGGGCTGCAGATGACACCAGTGTGGAGGGGTAGGCATGGTGTGATTTAGAGAGTTCAGAGCTCGTCAGGAGTATGGTACAGATATCCAGGGTGCTAAGAGCAAGTGTGTCTGTGCTCAAGGCTAGATGGAGAACAGGATGTGGGGTGGGGAGTTTGGAGTTGCTGCAGTGGTAGGTAAGTGGAGACACAGTGGGCAGGCTCAGATTTTCCAGGAATGAAGGCTGCCAGGATAGGAAGATGGGCTCAGAAATACAATTGCAAGTTGGGGGCAGGGACAAACTGTGAAGGCTATAACATACTAGACTGAAAAACTGAGCTGGTCTGAGTTCAGGATTCAGGACGCAGTGGGTGGGTCTGGACTAAGAGAGTAGTCTAGGGATCTGGGATGCTGAGAGCAGGAGTAGGTCTGGCCCAAGGTTAGAAGAACGCAGTGTGGGGCGGGGATAGGCAGAAGTTGCTCAGGTGGGAAGGGAGTGGAAAGACAGTGGGTGGGCTCAGACTTACTAGTGAAGAAGGCTGCTCACAGAAATCCTAAGCAGGTTGGGGTGGGGCACGACGGGAGAACACGGCCAAAGTAGATGGCTGGTCCTAGGAATGCAATGACGAATTCGGGGTGGGCACAACCTTTGAAAGCCTTAACAAACTAGACTGAAAAACCGAGCTGGTCTGAGTACAGGACTCAGGACAGCGGGTGGGTCTGGACTGAGAGATTAGTTTGGGGATTTGGAGTGCTGAGAGCAGGAGCAGGCCTGTGCTCAAGGCTATAGATATCAATTTTATACCATCTCTGGCCTTTAAGGCTCTGGAACTCTTCATCCAGCAGAATCTGCAGCCGCTGTCCTCCAGCTCCTCATAGACCTTGTCTCCGGAACTCTTCATCCCCCAGGGGTCTGCTGCCTCCGTCCTCCAGCTCCTCACACGTCTGTGCCTTTTCTGCCTCCTCATTCCCCCGGCTGCTCTCTGTCCCCTCTGCTCTTTCATCCGCATTGCTACTGTCCGTCTCTGCCACCCTCGCGGCTGCCGCCACCTCTGCCCATCTGCCGCTACTGTCTTTGTGACTGTCCTCTTCTCCGTTTTCTAAAATGATTTTTAAAAATTTATTTTTATTGTCTGTGTGTGAGTGCATCCGTGTTGTGCAGTGCCTGTGGAGGTCAGAAGAGGACTTTGAATCCCCAGCAACTGGAGTTATGGATGGTTGTTAGCCACTATGTGGGAGCTGGGATTCAAACCTGGGTCTTCTGCAAGAACAGCCAGTGCTTTTAACTGCTGAGTCATCCCTCCAGCCCCCTCTTCTCCTTTCTTTGTTACCAGCTCAGCCCACTTTACTCATGATGAAGTTCAACAGTAAGAACGCAATGTCCAATCAAGAGGAATCAGTTATTAAGCAGAATGTCCCAGCACCAGGGAACAGTTAGCTGGTCTCTCTGGGCTGCCCAATGAGAACAGCCTGTTAAACAGATTAGAAAAGGGGGGGCGGGGAGGATGCTTACTTCAATCATGGCTGACCTGATTTAAAAGAACTGTGTTTGCACCGATCTCAAGCTTTCTACCGGGTCACCCTGATTACTGCTCCCCCTTCTGGCCTAGGCAGAAATGGCTTCAGAGTCATCTGCCATTCCCATTTGAAGGGATCTGGTTACTCCTCTGTAAAACACACCTTACTGTGAATTTGAAAATATATCATTACTACTCATTTCCTTAAATAAAGCAAAGTTCTCAAAGGCTTGTGATGGCAACAAGTCTGGTGTAAAGTGTTGTGCACAGTAGTGGCTGAGACAGTGCTTTCAAAAGCCAGAGTGTTGGCAGCATGCAGCTGGGCTGGTCAGACAGCTTCCCTAGGGCATTCATGGGATGTATGAATGGTCAGTCTTGGTGTGATGATAACTAGCTGCTTGCTTTATCACCCTTTGCACAAGGCAGATGGGGCACTAGAGGAAGGTCTAACTCATTATTGTATCTTATTTAAAGGAAAACAACTGAAAGGGGTGTTCATAGTAAAGACTTACCGTTAATGTTCATCATTTCTTAACAGCATTTAGTGACACTATCCTAGTGAGTGCAACTGTCAACTTGACACATCCTAGAGTTACTTGAGAAAGGAGTCTCAGCTGAAGGATTTTCCAGATCAGATGCCTTGGTTGTTGCTGGATAGAGGAGGGCCCAACACACTGAGGGCCGCACTATTCTCCAGGCAGGTGGTTCTGCGTTGTATAGGAAAGCCAGTTAAGTATGAGCTGTGAGCAGGTCAACAGTGTTCTTACATCATTTCTGCACCGAGCTCCTGCTTTGTTCAAGATGGACTGTAACCTATAAGCCAAGTAAACCCTTTCCTCCCCTAAGCGGATTTTGGTCATAGTGTTTTTATTGCTGCAACAGAAAGGAAAGTAGGAAAAACACTGAGTTATTGCCCCGAGGAAAGATGGGGAGGTGCTCTAATCTATCTCAATGTTTTAGACAGAATATCTAACCTAATAGATTTAGAAGAATCCCTAACATAAGAACAGAGTAGGAGGTATAATGTATGGAACTTAATGTTGGCTCACATTCAAAAGATTCAGTTATTCCTCTCTTAAAGGACACTATATTCTATTGCAAAGTTGAAAATAGATGATTTTTAACTCATGCTTTTCAAGTGAGGCAAAGGAAAGATAAGTGAAAAATAATAGATTCCTAGGTACGGAGTCCCCAGAATTAGAAAGTTAAAAGGAAATATTTCACTTTGCTTCTCTGGTAGTCAGCCAAGGGCTCTGGATTGAAGATTAACATAGCTCTAAGAATGATGTGAGAGAGTAAGTCAATGTTTAGTCAGACTCATGGAAGTTGTTACTGAGAAGAATAATTCCAGATATATTTGACAGGGTTACCCAGAAATATGGACATACTCCTTCCCAATCATATATTTTTAAGGTACAACTGCATTCCTGTAATCAAAATTGAATAGATTTATTAGTATTTTTTATTAGTTCTCTTAGAATACATTTCTAAGCTGATCATAGGTATATGAAGATGGCTGAGAAACCCAAGAGGCATAAAACTTATTATGATCAATATGATTGTATGAGCAGTATGTAATTGACCATTCCATTAATAAGATCTTTATTCTTACATGCTTAGGTCTTCAACATAAAGATATTTTTATATTTTACTTATTATTTTATTTTATGTGTATGAGTGTATTGCCTGCATGTGTACAAGTGCACTGTGTTGCACAATGCCCACGGTGGTCAGAAGAGGGCAGTGGATCCCTGAACCAGGAGTTAGAATCATTAGCCTCCATGTGGGAGCTGGGAATCAAACCTGGGTACTCTGTAAGAGTTACCAGTGCCCTTAACTGCTGAGCCATCTCTCCAGCCCCTCAACATAAAGAATTTAGAATTAATTCATTTAATCTTATAAACTCAACAGGGCAGGAAGTATAACAGGATTGGAAACTCAAGCACCAAAAAAGCAATTTCCAGTTCACATAGCTCATGAGAAATGTCACTAGACTTTGACCTCTGGGTTCTCCAAGGTTCCAGCAATGTCCTGTCCACTCTGCTACAGCATCCTGCCTTGGCTTACTTCTTGACTCTACAGTTTTCAACTCAGAAATAGGATGGATTGGAAAAAGAGAACAGTAGAAAATATAACAAATGAGATATTTTCCTTATCTTTGTAAAATAGTTATGATGATGGCTTATTATGTATTTAGTATGCGTTTCTTTGAATATAAAAGTATTCAGTAACTGACTGAGCCTAGCCTTTGAATTGTTTTCATAGCAACAATGATACATTTGGATTTTTATCCTTCCCTTTTGGATAAGTAAAAGTCTTGCAGATTATGAAGAGAAATTCATAAGTGGCATTGCCTGTGCATGCCTAGGGCATAGACTGCGTGATGGCCTTCCAGTCTGCAAGCTCACACAAGACAGATCCTATTAGCTGAACTGATACTCAAAGTCTTCCCTAGGTGGGACTTACAGTTGTCAATGCTTAAATGGTGTTCAGTTAAGCCATATGCAAAGTAAGAGTGTTGTAATATGTGTTTTACCCAGTCATGATTCTTGTAAGGCTAACTAAACTCGGGTTTTAAATATGATTAATGTGACATATGTGACAGTTGAGCTTTCTCTGGTGATGGAAGCTGGAACTGCAGCAAGTTATCTTCCCAAGCACCACTTTGGCAACTGCACCTCTGTATGCAGAGAAGACACTGCGATGCTCCCTTCCAAGGTCCATGCCCGGAAGCTGAGATAACTCACCCTCTGGGGCTACACAGAGCCGTCATCCTTCCATTTGAGACACATCCCACTGTGACTTCATATCCAGGATACTCATTCTGACACGTAGCTCATTGCTGATGACTCTGTGGCATTATGGACCCAGTCAAGTGTCAACTTGGAAGGACTCATGTCCCAGACCATTTAAACATTTTCTTCTATGAAGACAGGGCTCAGGAAACACAGTTTTCTTGTACTCATCTACCACCTCTATCTCTTACAGTCTTTCTACTCCCTCTTCCAAAATGATCCCTGAGCCTTGGGAGAAGCGGGTGTGATATAGATGCCCCATTTAAGACTGAGCATCCTGCAGTCTCCCATACTCTACGCATTGACCACTTGTGGGTCTCTGTGTTAATTGCCATCTACTACAAGAAGCTTCTCTTCTTGCAGAGTTCAGAGACCACCTTTGTCAGTCCTGCATGTGAAAGAAGACTGTTCACTGTGCTTTTCCATCTATTCCTCATGGACACCTTTATCGCTAACAGGATTCTCAGAGTAGTCATCATTTCCTTGTTTGAGAGTGTCCTCATGAGAAACCGGTCCAGGATCTCAAGGAAATGACCACACAATCCAAAGGATCTAACATGGAAATAATTTCTTTCTTCAGAATGGTGCTGAGGCATGCCAAGTCAACCAAGCAAGTCCATTCGACAGTGGTTCAGATGAGTTTTCAATTTCTAATGCAAAGGAGTGTGGTCCCTCACTCTGGGTGGTCAGAGTTTGGCCTCACAGTCTTACATCATAGGTCAATTTTAAACATCACAGCTTTTTAAGAAAGATGCAACTTTAAAGCTTTGTTTTATGTGTATGAATGTCTTGTTTGCATGTATGTATACTACATGTGTGCAGTTGCCTGAGGAGGCAGAAGAAGGTGTCAGATCCCCTTGAACGGGAGTTGTCAATAGTTGTTAGCTGCCACGTAGGTGCTGGGTAACCAGACTCCAGTCCTCTGAAAGAGCGGCCAATGCTGTTAACTGTGAGCCATCCTTCCAGCAACCTTGAGCACAAACTTTAATCTTAGAAAAATGATTGAAAAGGGAGTTATGACAGATGGTATTTTTAAAAGTTTGTTTAAAGACGGAACTTTCTTTGTCTCATTTACCCCTTTAATAGAAAAGACAGTATATTTCTTTTACATTTCCTGTACCCTCTGCTCTAGCATCTACTAAAACCAAGACCCTGTGCTTTTCTTCATGATAACCACGGTATTGTCAGATTGCCCTCAAATCACTCACACTTTGTCGTGATCTTGGCCAAACGTCTAAACTGTCCAGAATGGAAGGCCTCAGTGTGCATGGGTCTGAATCCGTGTTTCTGGAGTCAGGAAGGACAAGAGAGACAGTGCCAGAGATTCACAGTCACCCAGACCACCACTCCGGCCCCAGCTCCTTCCGCAGCCCCTAACTCATACACTGGCTGGCATGATTACAGACCGACCCACACGTGTTTTTGTGTCACCATAAGTGGCTTCTATCCATTCCCTTTACTGAAGGTGATAACGATGAGAACAGATGTAGAAATTGGCCGGGCAGTTTAGGATAAGAAGATTCTGAAAGAAAAGCGGCCATCTCTAAATGCCCGCGCCTGAGGCAAGAAGTATCTACCCCAAAAGTGTCTCTGGGTCTGCTATAGTCAGAGGCTGAGGATGCCAGAAAGGATGGATGGTTCTTTCCTCCTCTCTTTCCCCTAAAGGAGTGCTCTGTTCTGGAAACTACATAAAGGATGTGACTGAAACTACAGGGACCTGGACACCTGGGATGGGAACTGGACTGAGCAGCTCATCTCGCCTCCCCGTCCTCCATCTACTAAAGTCTTATTAAGTCCAGGGCAGTGAGGCTCAGTAGAGATGCTCTCGGGAATCCCTTCTGCTGGACAAGACCTCTGCCTCTCTTTTTTTCTTTCCTCTGCTTCCTATAATAAAATACTCCTTTCTAAAATTCAGCATGGTCGGTGAATTTTGTTCTTTAAATTAATGAGACAAGGACCTGAAAGCCTCTGGCTTGGTGGGCATTGAATTCCCAGGACCCTGACCTCTCGAGCTAATCACAGCGGAACAGAGAAAGGTGCCATCGCTCTCAAAGACACCCCGGTATTCCCGTGTCAGTCCCTTTCTTTAGGCATACTTGCTTCTCTTTTGCTAAGTCCCTCTTCTTGTCCAGGACTGGTTGGTTTCTGCCATGACAGCAGTAGTCTGCTGAGTTCCAGCTATTGGAGCAGATTGCAGGATATAGTTTTAAAACACTGTTGTAAAAAGCAGCCTTGGGTTGGGCACACTGCCTGGCACATTCCCAAGTTTTTGAGAGGCTACATCTGCTCTATAGATTTATGCTGCCCGTAAAGTCCCCCTCCTGGGACCACACTTACCCAAACTAGCTGGTAACCTGATCCAACAAGTTTTCCACATCAGTAAGCCTGGCTGCTGGACAGGTGGCAGCTGTTGACGCATCTTTCCAAGGTTTAGGGCTGGAAAATCCTGGGCCCTCTCTATCGTGGCCTGTAATTCCATCAGCTTCACACAGAACTGCTCTAAGGGTCACTGCTGACACTTAACTGCAACTTCCATCCGGAGTGTGGGCCTGCAAGCTGCCTGTTTCCGGCAAAGGCTGTCTAGCTCCATGACACGCCTGTATCTTCAGCTTCCTCTGCAGGGCTGGGCCCGGCACAGCCTTCATCTTTTAGCCTTGCCTCAGTCCCTCTTATCTTGCACTGAATTTTGTGGTGCTGCTGGCACACTTGAATAAACTTTATCTATCACTTCTTTAAAGTCATGATCAGGGGGCCCATCTCTGTAGGCAAGAAAGTAGGCTGGATTGGGTATCCTTAGAGTCTCCAGGCAAATACATTGGTAGTGAGGCATTCTGACATTCCTTAGCCACCTATGTCCTTAATTTTCATCAGGGTGGTGGCATGGGGAACTTCTACATTTGGGGTTTGTCCCAAGGTAAGAATATCAGCTTCTCTAAGACCATGGTAGCAGCCCCAGGGTTTGGAGACATGTTGGCCAACCTGCAGCTACTGAGTCCAGCTGCTTGGACAGGTATGATTTAACTGGCCATTGCTAGGGTCCAACTATCTGCATGAGCACTCTTGGTGCTGTGTGATTTTTCTACCACATAAGGAGGTTAAAGTCCAGTCCTAGTTCTGGGGTACTTGTTAGGAGTCTCTTATTTTCTTAAAGGCTTCCTCTTGCTTTGGTCCTTAATTTAGAGGGTCCTTCTCAGAGCTGACTGTGACTTTATACTATGGTTTTATGACTTTTGAACAGCCCAGCAACCAAATCTGGTATAATCTAGCTGTTCCAAGGAATTCTCAGACTTCCTTCTTGTGCTAATTTTCTTCTGCCTCTGGATCAAAAGGAGTATACATCCAGAATGCTTCACAGAGTTTCTCACAGGACTCTGTGGGTGATAAATCAGGCTTTCAGAGGGCTTTTGCTGTCTTTGGTACAGTAATTCGCTTCCTTTCTCCCACTTCCGTTACATGTGTCAAGGCCTTCCAGAACCTCTAAAGACTACTTCCGTCCCCATCATCGATGGCCCAGCCTGGCTGGTGAGTGGATGCAGCACACTGGCTCCAATTGGTGGCATCAGGTTCAGCTTGTCCTCGGAGTCAACTTTGAGCTCCCCTCACTGTGCAGAGTCTTCTGTGTTAAAGAGGATTTGAAGAGGCCATTTGCAATTGCTCCAGGCCGCTTAGTGCATTAGTAAGATGGTCTCGAGTGGGTCAATCAAGGTTTCGGGCTTTTCAGAGTAGGCTGGAATGTCTGCCTGCAGTTGAGAAGTTCTGTAAAAGGCTGGTAGAATGGCTATACCGTGCCATTCTCATCTGCTTGGGAGATCAGGGACTGCATCACTCTGAGTGGCATCTGAAAAACCCCAGGAAGCGTGTGTATTGCGGGGAGAGGGTGGATGATCAAAGTTATCTCAATTCCAGCAAGAGGCCAGTCTCCAACTTAGGGTTTGCCTCTTCTCAGGCACACAGGGTGATGGGGCAAGGTTGGCTCCAACTGTGCTTGAGTCAGGGCACCCCGAGAGCGTCTGTACGGTGGTGCTTCGCTGAGTGGTGCCTGTGCCAAGGTGCTGGGTGCAGGCAGCGTCTGCAGTAGGGTCAAGTGCCAGTGGAGGAGGGCTCTCTGTTGACTGAGGAGATGGGCATGGGGCCAGCTGTGGAACTAAGAGCTTGCATGGGGATGGCAGCAGTGGTTCTTCAGAGTAATCTTATCCTGACCCTTTCCCTTCTCCACTCAGGCTACCGGAATCCTACACTCTCCCTTTTTATTTGTGTAGAACCAGGCCCAGGTAACAATGTAGCCACTTGCAGCCATGAGTCTATGCAAGGTAACTGATCTGGATGTCCAGACACACCCAACACTGCCTGGCACACCCTGTAATGGTGGGGAGTTCTGAAGTTCCTTCCAGAGACTGCACAGCAAAAGGAAGGTCATTCGTTCTGACCCTGACACAAAGTATAGAATCTCCCCAGGGTCAATTTAACTCTGGAGTCTATAGACAGTCCTTCTTGTCTGATCATGCATACAATCAAGGGCCACAGACTTCTGAAGGCTTCTCTTTCAACACAGATTCTTCTATGGTCTTCTGTGTCACAGATGTTTCCAGTCATACAAGATGTGGAGTTCCCAATGAACTTGGGCCTTCTTGTGGAAGAGCGAGGGACTGGTTTTCTTGCCGCTTGTCCTATTTATGTGAGCACAGTGAGGCAGGCTAGGGATCCTCTGACAAATCCTTTTAAAGGACAATCCCACAGGGGGCCTAAATGCTTACAGAAAGTGGGGCAATGACAGGTGTGGGTCAGAGCCATCATTTCATTCCTCCTCAAACCTAGTGGCCCTTTTGGGGGAAGTAAAGATCTCTGAGTTCAGCTGAATTCTCTCTGTTATAACAGAAAATATTTAAGGGTCATTTACTTGTACCTGGAGGACAAAGTGAGCAGATGTCTTGGGAGGGAATGAATCTGCTAATTAAATCATCATGTCAATGGCAGGCATAAGAGGTAGAGACTTCTTCATAGAACAGCATTCCTAGCTGCCTTGGGCAGAAAGATTTTTAGCACCTAATTCTAACTGTCCATCCACCTGTGTTTCTCTTCTTGCTCCATGGACATGAGACAGACTAAGGGTGGGTGGCTCCTCCATGGAGGGGACCAGTCAGGCACTCACATGGTCACCTCTCCAAGGGGAGCTTAGACAGGGCTTAGATAGTGGGTTCAGCCTTTGTGTCTGTGATCAGAAGCTAGTCTGGTCCCACCATCGGCCATATGCTGCTGCTATTATGGAACGGCAAGGTGAACCCACATGGACCTTGGAGCCTTAGGGAAATATTAGGATGTTTAACTGTGGGGCCATGACCTGGAATCAGAAGTTAATGCAAATCTGGTTACTTGGCCATTCATGAATTCACACAGAAGTCAACCAAACATGTTCCTCTCTACTTCCGGAAGATTCCTGTATCAATCGGCCTCTCCTGTGAGTGGCTTCCCTGATCCATACTTCCCTGGAGCTTAAGGCATTTCTTCTCTGCTCTGCACTCTGCCCTACCTAGAGATGATCAATCTCTCCTTCTATCCTAAGGATAAGACTGAGTCCCAACACCTTATCTCTTCCTAAGATCAGTCCTTAGCCTCGGTATCCCTTCTCTTTTGAGTCTGATTGGGGCCCTGCTGCCCTGGGGGAGTGAAGCATTGACTCATCAGGGACCTGAAATACTGTCAGGAGGCACCTCCCTTTCAGGAGTCTCAGCATCTCTCGAGTTACTTTCAGCTAAGGCCCCACTCCGGCTGTGCAAAAGGCCAACATGATTAAGCTGCATTGGGATAGCTTACTGGGGCCTCCAATTGTTATGAGCAAAATCAGCAGAGCAGCTGAGAGACTAAGCCAGCATGTCGCCAGAAGAGTTGGGAAACTCATTCTTTATTTGCTTTTTTAAAAAGATAGTATTTTCCCTATTTTTATGTTATATGTATGTATGTATGCACGTGCACCTGAGTCATTCAGTTCCTGCAGAAGACAGGAGAGGACATCAGATCTAGATGTGGAGCTGCAGATGGTTATTAGGCCACCATATGGGTGCTGGAATTTGAACCTGGGCCTTCTGCAAGAACAGCCAGTGCTCTTGCGCTCTTAATCACTGAGCCATCTCTCCAGCTCCATATTTTTAAAAAGTATTTTATTTACTATTTTTAATATTTTTCTGTATGAGGATATTCCTGCATGTATATAAATGCATTCATATCGTGCAATGCCTGTGGAGATCAGAAGAGGGCATTAGATCCCCTGGAACTGGAGTACAGATGGTTGTTAGCTGCCATGTGGGTGCTAGGACTTAAACTTGGGTCCTCTGCAAGAGCAGTCAGTGCTCCTAACAGCTGAGCCATCTCTCCAGTCCCTTCATCTTTAGTTTTACGTTCATGTGGTCCCAGAATAAACAACAAAGTGGGGTTTATATAGGATTTTCCATATCATCATATTAATGGGTTGCCACCCGGACCTTATGGCATGTGTGTATGTGTGTGTGTGTGTGTGTGTGTGTGTGTGTAACTCTTTAAACATATGTACCATGCTGTTTCAGGAAATTCCTTTCTGTGGTCAACCTTTCATCATAGTTTACAAAGTAGATATCACAGACAGAGGTCAAGGCATCTTGATCTACAACTAAGCCAGGATAATTGGACTAGGAGTAGGTCAAACAATCATTGTAATTTACTAAAACAGATACATAAGCAGAAGTTAAGCTGTGTCATGTTTGATTGGCAGTTTTCTTAGAATAATTGTGACCAGGTGTCCTATTAGACAATTTGAAGAGTTCTCCATTTTCTTAATTTCATATCCTTATCAGTAGTTAAAAATGGTTAGTTAGAAAGCATCACAACATTTCAAGATATTATAGAGTATCCAAACATCACAGGGTAGTAAAAACATCTCAGAGCAACAAAACATCACAGTTGCTTTTCAAGATATCTCCCTAGTAAGTAAAATGAAAAAGAAGCTACAAATAGCCTAAGCTTGATAAGACATTGTAGGTACTGGAATAGATTATCATGCTCTGAACCTGCTCCTTCTGATTTCTCCTATAACAGTGGTCTCCAACAAAGGCCTTAATTTCACTTATTTAAAACGTATATCTGCCTAGCATAAAATGGAGAAGTACAAAGTGAAAAGAATTTTTCTATCAGAAAACTTTCCCTTTCTGATCCCTTTTGAACTAGAACAGTGTGTTTACACATGCACACACGCATACATGCACAAACACAAACAGATGCTACAATTTAATCTTACCTGTTATTTGTGATACAAAAGGGATAATTCTCATTTGCTTTCAAAGAATATGCTGCTTGCAGTACTTGATATGCAAACATTCCCCAACCCCACACATACACATTGTTCTAGGTCAAAGGCAAAGAAAGGTATTGAGCTATTAAAGCTATATATTTAGATTTCTGGAAGAGCTGAAGGTCTAGGAAGTTGGTTTACCTTGTAAGGAAGCCTGGATAGTGTTAACTGATCTCAAAACTTTTGGTTGCAATGTCAAGCAAATAAAGTCATGTTAGAAATATGTTCAGGCAAACATTGATTTCTGATCAGAAGGGTATACCACTCCCCACAGAGAGATGGACAAGCAAGCGTGCCTAATAGGGGATATGACAAATTTTATCCTAACTCAACACAACAGTACTGCATCTTTTTCCCCATTGGCTGGGGTCTAACCTCACAAGGAACGGGGGGTTTGACCAAAGGGGAGAAGGGCTTAGCCTTTCTCCCACTGCCAGGCCATCAATTCCTGGAATGCACCAGGACCCTTTACCTTCTTTTGTAACCAGAAGTTTCATAGGTGGGTGTTAAGGATGGCAAATAGAATCCCATGTCATGAATCAAGAGTTTTTGAAGGGTGTGGAGAGGTTGATCAAAAGATTAGAATTCCTCATCATAAATCAGAATTATTTTTAGAGTGGGGAAGAGTGGTTGTTGGTACCTTAAAATTCCTTGTAAAATGTTTTATAGTGTTTGAAAGAAAGGACGAATATCTGGTGTTTCTTACAGTCATTCCCACAGTGTTTTAGCACCATTCCATCTCCCCTTCTTTGGGGGAAGTTATTTCCCATAACTTGGGGCACCATTTCGCCTCTCGATTCGTAACAGCTGGCTGGCTACTGTCCACAGGGTAGCTGAGTCGGGGTGTCGTCATTTGCGTCCCCTTCGCGCCTCTCAGCTTCTGCAGTTTCCCTGCTGCCGTTTCTACCCCGGCCCTCGTACTGCCCACAACAGGAGCCACTTTCCTCTCCTCTATTGACAAGTCTCATTTTCAGTTTTTAGAATAGGATAAAGAGAATTTGGCTTCATAGGGACATCTCCATATACTCACGTAGTGATCCACAAGCTCATGTGTCCCAGGTCCCCACAGAAGCAGTCAACCTGAGGATGCCACCTGAAAATGTCTCATTCCCCAAGTCCTCATTTCCTTGGTCTTCTCCCATTAGGCTTATCAATTACTGAGAAAACTCCACGTGAGTAAGAGATCCACACAGAAGGAAATCAGGGTGATATTGCAAGACAAAAGTTATAAATACAATTTAAAAACATTTTTTCTTTCTTTGTACATATTATGAGAGTGAGCTTCCTCTTCCTGGTACAATCTTGTTTACAATGATCTGGCTTGCTGTTGTCACAGAGGAGCAGTTGCTTCCTATGCAACAATAGGAAAATGAAGTTTTCTGTAGGTTAATATTAGATGGAGTTGATCAGTTCAGTTAGTTTCTCATTTTATCAAATAGCTTTCATGTGTGTTCTTTTGGATAAAAGATGACCACTAGAGAGAGATTCTCTAATTAATGACATTTACTTGGAAATAAAACAGGATGTCACTGGAATATGTACCACACAGTAATGTGTAGGTGTCTTCATGAAGACTGAGGCGAGAGGAACTTTTAAAGATCAAAAGGAGAGGTATCTGTAAGCTCCTCAATCGTTGGTTTGGACCCTGGTAGGAAGTGGAGATGGCCTTTGACAGGTGAGCTTTCTGGACAAATGCTTTGTGGAGATCTTGCCTGAATTGTAGCAGTTTTTAAGAATGTAAAGGGTAAGCTTTGTTAGGAAAATCTTCCTGATGCTGCCTGTGGTCTGTTCTCAGATGCTTTCCTTTACAAGGTAAAGAATTACCAGATGAGAAGTCTGCAGTCACAGCACACAGCCAAGGTTTACTGAAACATAAGACACACTCCACCCAAAGTTTATTGAAGTATAAGCAACACTCCACTGCAAAGAGTCTGTGCACGGGGCAGCAGGCAGAGAGGTGTGCGGGGCTGGAGTGGGACTGCAGCCTCTTGTTTTCTGCTGCTGACAAGACAGCATTGGTGAATTACTGCATGAATGCTGCAGTCAGTCCTTGGTTGGGGCAGATCACAGGACGTGGGTGAATCCAAAAGTCTGCCTGTGATTCCCAGGCAGAATCACAACTGGACACAAACAAACCTGATGGAGCTCCGGGAACTTGGCCCTTGGAGAAGTTTACATGGGGAAGCATGTGGACATGAGTTCTAGAATTTTGTCAGTTTGTGTATGAAAATAGTTTTTACTAGACCAAAGTAAAAGTTCCGAGATGCTCTGAATTTAATGGGAAGGACAGAACGAAACCAAAGGGGGCGGTGATGACCCTGAATTCAACGGCAGACCTCACAGAATCTCGTCTGGTTTTAGTTTTAAATGGGTATTAAAACCTTAACTGTCAGCAGAGCCCTGGCGTCCTGCAGCCGGTGAGCCCCTCCGTGCCCCCATCAGGCCAGAGCTCCTGTTCTTTCGGTGGCTGAGCCCCTTCTCAGAGTGTTCCTGCTTCAAGTGGCCGGTGATTTTACATAACCAGTCTACCCTCCGCAATAACAACATGGCTCCCTCCCAGTTTTCACTGTGAAGTACTTTGGTTTGTCAGAACTGGTGGGCGGTTTTTCCCAGCGGCTGTGGAATTGTGCTGTTGACTGAGTGTCCTGCTCAACAGCCTCCTTTTTGGTCTCCAGAGCTACGATTTTAACAAAAGCATGCTTTAGTTTATTTGGAATTGCACAAGACTTTTCTCAAATGTAGTGTGGTTAAAGTGGAGAACAGAAACATGACGAACCCGCAGGGATCCGAACAATACTTTCTGAAAGTCATTGTGCTCTGGTAATTCAAGGCAAGTATTTCAACTATAGTCCTATTTCAAAACATTTTTCATGTTAATCGACATATCTTTTCAGCTACACCTTTTTATTTACTGTTATAACTGTTTTGCTATTTCCTATTACGCTCTACTCAGGGTTATTTGTACCACTTCAAGTAAAATTAAGAAATTCCCAGGAGACTAAGTTCCTCAATCCCTTGTGTCATTTTGGTCATGCTTTACAAAGGCCTAATATTCCTTGGGCATTGGTAGAATTTTGACATAGTCAGTTGTCTTTTCTAGGAATTAAGATGGAAGATAGCTTTTATATCTATCCACATGTATGTAACTTTATATCCTCCTCCTTCTTTCCTGGGACTTGAGTTTTATCCAGTGTCATCTTCCTGGGTGCTCAAGAATCACTTCCTTAACATGTACCTCAACATGTAGATCTGTTGCGAACAAATTCTTCAGTTCTTATTTATCTGAAATACGTTCATTTTAACTTTGTTTTTGAAGGTCATCTTTGTTAAAAATAGAATTATGTTGGAATTCTCTGTTATTATTATCGTATTTCTTTAAGTTTTTAAGCATTGATAATATTGTTATTGAAATTCTTATCTGCTTATGCACTTGAGTAATCTTGATCCTGGGGTGCTCTTTAAGATTTTAGGAGAGAGATAATAATTTTGCCAAGCTTAGAAAGTATAACCAGCTTATCTATCTGACTACGTAGTGTGCCACTAAAGAAAATTTATGTGTACTTTGTTATGGAAAAACTCACAGTGTTTCCTCTATATGCTCTAAAAAAGCAAACAAGGGACTGAAGAGATGACTCAGTGGTTAAGAGCATTGACTGCTCTTAGAGATCAGGATTCAGTTCCCAGCACCCATATGGTGGCTAACAACCATTTGTAACTCCAGTTCCAGAGAATCTGATACACTCTTCTGACCTCAGTAGTCATTACACAACTGCACTTACATACATGCAGACAATACACTCTACACATAAGATAAAAATAATTTTTTTTTAAAAAAAGAAAACAAAACTCCCACAAAACTGAAGATTCACAGAAAAGGAGTAGTAAGTTAGGCAGAGAAGGTATGTAAGACTAATAATATATCAATACTTGCTAATCCATTAGAATACACAATTTGTTTTCAGTGTACTTGCAGACTGCATCATAGATATGAAATAAAAATTTAGTTCCTGAAATTCTGTTCTGATACTTAGATTTCTTTGGAGTCCCAGTGGAGCGTAGTACGTGGGATGGTTAATCTGGAGCTCAGTCATCACTCAGTGAAGAATGAGAAGCAATCCAAGTAGCAAGAAAGGGTTGGTAGCGAACAGAAGGCCTGGATGGAAAAGCCAGTTGCCTCTCAAAGCAGCAGCAGTCCTGCCTGCAAACGGCCTTTAGAGTCTGTGCTGTCAGCTCCCTTGTGTTTCTAAGCTGCAGATTCAGGGCTTGACAGTCTTCACAATCATGTGAGACAATCCCTTAAAATGAATATCCCTAGCCGGTCTATAGGTGGGCAACTAGATGGATAGATGGGGAAACTCAAGAATTTGCCTTAAATGAGCACAGAAACTGACAAGATACATTTTCTGTCTGTGTATCTGTTTCCTATGTGTCTACTTATCATCGCTCTATTATACGGCATTCAGTCGTCCATCCATACATTCATCCTATTGGTTCTATTTCTCCTGAGAGCCCTGTTAAACCTGGTGAACAAATCAAGAACCAATGAGTTAGGGAAATGAAATGAAAATGTTATTAAATTTAATGAAATGGGTGTATGGAGACATGGTTCATATCTTTGCAACATTAATTCAAAAGGCAGTAAATCCACAGGTAAGGGGATGTAGGCTAAGTCTGAACAATATGTACAAAGGTTGAAGAGAATTGAAATCTACGTTTTCCACAGAAATAATAAAACGTATTTTTAAATATTCTATCCTTCATTATTTATTTCTAAAGCTCATAATTTCAAAAAAGTTAAATATTTGTTTTCAAACTTAAAAATGTCGCTCTACAAATACGCTAAAAAGATGCATGAAGAAAGGAAGCGCTCTGAATAGCGTCATTTGTGTGGAAACACTGGGGGAGCACTTAAAGCTAGTGGGCGAGCAGGACTCAGCATTCAGTGCAAGTCCTGTGAAAAACACGGCATTTGAATTATATTTCCAATATGTTTCTTGCCTGCTTTGGGGCATATATTTTGCTCATGATTTCAGAAGTTTAGATTTTTTTTTAATGCTGAGATTTTTATGTAAAACAATAATAAATCTGAACAAAATGACTTTATCTTTAGTCTTCCCATCTAAAAGCATTTGTTAAAATTTCTTAGATTGCTAAAATTTATTAAAAATTTTACATCTTCCACCCGAATAGCAAATGAATACTTTTAAAACTTATTTTAAAATTCTAAGCATTTTGTCTTCTGAGAACTACTGAAGTTCAGATTCCCTGAGGAAGCAAAACCTAAGTTTAATAAATACATTCATTTTAGAGAAGAAATGTTGACAATGTAGAATGTATAAATATTTGAAAAAGTAAATACATTGGAAAAATAAGAAACTGAGATATAGTTTAAATAGCGTAATCAGATAATAACGCCATAGTTAATGAAAAATTGGAGGGGGACCAGAGAGCAAAATTTGTGCCAGTCTGGGGGAAAGTGGTCTATTCAGGAAGTAGCAGGTCTAACATTCCTGAGACCAAGTGTTCCTCAGGTGTCCCTCAGAAACAAAAGAAAGAACTGTGGTGGGGAGGTTAGACCCGCAGGAGCATGGGGAGTTCTACAACTCACAATGAAAATTGTAAGCCCAGCAGGAGGCCTCTGCTGGCACAGAGAAGGACCTGGCCCTCAGAGGAAGAGTAGAGATAGAGAGCCTGACTCCAAATACCAGTCCCTCAGACCAGTGTCACCTCAACACTACTATGACTTGAACCGTGAATATTGTGAACACGCACCACTCAAGTCAAAGGGGGTGTTAAGTTTTAAAAACCACGAAAGAAAGAAAAACTCAACAAACTCCAGGTACTCAAATCTCAGTGTAGAAACAAAAATAACACAAAGAACCAAAGATATCTAGTGCTCCTCAGAAATCACTGAGCTCATAGTTATGGCTCCTAAAGAGAGCAACGTGGAAGAACGTCTAGACAAAGGATTTAAATGAACAATTTCAACATGTTCAAACCACCCGAAGAAGACATGAATTCATCCTACAATGGGGAAAAAACCAACCAACACACAACATCAAACAAAGAGCTGAATGAAACAAGGAAGCCAGTCCAATACATGAAAGTTCAGTGCAATAAAGAGGGCGTTGCTGAAGAAATAAACAAAAGGGAATGATGCCGGAAATGAACAGGCTAACGAGCCACATTTAAAGCTCAGGGAGTCTCTCCAACAGAATGGATCGTGAGCAAAACAGAATGCAAGCATTAGAAGACCAACTGAAAGAATTAGCTCACTCAGTAAAAGTCAATGATAACTTAAAAAATATGAGCAGAACACAGGCAAGCTCTTAGATACTATGAAAAGGCCAAATCTTTGAACTTTGGAAGGAGAGGGATAAAGGATGAGGAGGAAGAGGAAGAGGAGGAGGAGGAGGAGTGAAGAGAAGGAAGAGAAGGAGGGGGGGAGGAGGAGGAGGAGGAGGAGGAGGAGGAAGAAAAGACATCACCAACTGTATAGAAAATATTTTAAATAAAATCATAAAAGAAAATTTTCTGAATTTAGAGAAAAAGATGCCTAACCAGGTACAAAAACCCACCAAACATCAAATAAACACAAGACAAGACAAGAAACTCCTTATGACATATTGTAGTTAAAACACTAAAAATACAGGCAAAGAGAAGACTACTATGTCAAGTCACCTAGAAAGGCAAGTCCATTAGAATGACACTCAATTATTGCACAAAAATGTTTAAAGCCAGAAGACACTGGAAAGATATAATTCAAACTCTTAAAAGATTATATTTGCCAACAAAGGTTATTATACCCAGCAAAACTACCTATTAAAATTGAAGGAGAAGGATTGGAGAGATGGCTCAGTGGTTAAGAGCACTGACTGCTCTTACAGAGGACCCGGGCTCAATTCCTAGCACTCATAATGGCAGCAAACAAACATCCGTAACTCCAGCTCCAGGGAGAATCCAATTCCCTCTTCTGACCTCCATGGGCATTGCAAGACACAGGTGCGTTTATATACATGCAGGCAATACACTCATACACATTAAAATAAAAATAAAATAATAAAATAAATAAAATAAAATTGAAGGAGAAATAAAATCTTTCCGTGATAAAAATAGACTAAAGGAATTTATCACCACTAAGCCAGCTTGTTGAAAGCGGCTGGAAGGAAAGATGAGCACACCAAGATGCCACAGGAATAAGTTCTAAGAGTTCTAAGACAACACTACAGAATCAACAAGATGACAGGAATCAATATACAGCTGTCAGTAAAAACTTTGAATATTTATGGTCCAGGTCCTTTGATAAAAAGACAACAATCTAGCAGATTGGATTAGAAAAACAACATCTGTATTTTTGCTGCCTCCAAAAAGCTTACTTCATCAACAAAGGTAGACAAACACCAAAGGGCGAGAGTGTGCAAAATGGCATCCTACTAGTCTAATGTCTGACAAAACAGACTTCAGAAATAGTCAGAAGACATAGATTCTTCATGCTCATCAATGGGACAGTCCATCTAGAAGATCTTATAATTCTAAACACATATGCACCAAACATAGTGCATCTAGTTTCATAGAACAAATACTGTTAGATGTAAAGCCACAGATGAATTCCAACACAGAGATGGTAGGTGTTTTAATTTTGTTTCTGTCGCGGTGATAAAGCACTGACCAAAAGCAACGTAAGAAAGAGAGGGTTTATTTCAGCTGACAACTTGCAGGTCATACTTTGTCACTGAGAGGAATCAGAGAAGGAACTCAAGGCAAGAGGCTGGAGCAGAGATCAAGAACATTGCTCATCAGTTTTCTCTCTCTGAATCACGCTCAGCCAGGTGGACTTGCCTAGGGGGGCCACTGCCTGAAGTGACCTGGGAACATCAATTAGAAATCAAGAAAATACCCCCAAGACTTGTCCATGGGCCAATCTGAATCAAGGCAATCCTCCAATTGAGAGTCCCTCGGATAATTCTGGGCTGTGTCAAGCTGATTGCTAACACTAACTAGGAATACGGATGACTTCATTATACCTGTTGCACTAATATAAAGTCATCCAGAAAAACATAATCAGAGAAACAGTGGAGCTAATTGCCATCATAGATCAAATGGACCTAACATATACAGTCTCAACAAGTACAGGGAAATTGAAATACAGCATCCTGTGCTCTCTATGACCACAGTGGAATAAAGCTAGATACCAGCTACAACAGAAACTAGAGAGAGAACATAAACTCATGCAAACTAAACAACACACTACTGAATGGTGTATTTTGCACTGAAAAAAATCAAGAAGGTAATAAAGAATTTCTAGAATTGAGTGAAAATGAAGATGCAACATATCAACATGTATGGGACTGAATATAGGGCCGACCTTGGAGGAAAGCTTGTAGTTCTAAATACCCATGTCAAAAAATTTCAGAGATCTCAAATAAGTCACCTCATGATACACCTTAAGGCCTTGGAAAAGCAGGAACAAATCAATTCCCAAAGCAGTAGATAAGGGGCAGCTGGAGATATGGCTCAGTAGTTAAGAGCACTGGCTGTTCTTACAGAAGACCTGGGCTCGAATCCCAGCACCCGCATGGTGGCTATTAGCCATCTGTAACTCCAGTCTGAGGGGATCTAATGCCTCTTCTGTTCGGGCACTGCATAACATGGATGTACTTACATACCTGCAAGCCTAACACTCATACACATTAAAAAAAAATCAGACAGGAAGAAATGATCAAAATCAAGGCAGAATTTAATGAAATAGATATGAGAAAAAAGCAAAGTATTGATGAAATTAATACTTTGAAAAGATAAGCAAAATTGCAAACTCAGCCAAATTAACTAAACGTAGAAGATAAAAGACCCAGATTAATAAAATTAGAGATAAAAAAAGGGTGACATTAAAAGAGACATCATTGAAATTGAAAAGATCATCAGGACATATCTTAAAAATGTGTTCTCCACTAAATTGGAAAATTGTAAAGAAATTTAAAGAAAAGTTAAAGAAATTTCTAGACACATATGACATACCAAAATTAAACCAAGATGAAATAGTATAAATATATCTATTACCAGCACTGAGATCAAAGCAGTAATCCAAAGTCTCCCAACCAAAAAGAGAGCAGGAAATGTATTCATTGTAGAATTCCACCAGAACTCCAAAGAGCTAACACCAATAGGACTTAGATTATTCCATGAAATGAAAAAGGAAAGAAGGTTCCAAACTCTTTTTATGAGGCTAGAATTACCCTGCATGGGTGGACAATGTCTCTCTCAGAAGACATGTGTTAAATGAAAATCCTGTTGCTAAGCATTAGATATCTCCATAAGAGTTACTGGTCAAAGAGGCCCCAGGGGTCTCCAAAACAATACAGGTTTGGGGTTTTTTTTTGTCTGTTATTGCCATTGTTATTGATTACCCTCCATAACAATAAGGTAAGAAAGACCCTTTTGCTGAAGACAACACACATTTTGACTTCAGGAAATAGAGAAAACAACCTCAAACAGAGCAGAAAGCTTCCTCCCTGCTGGCTAGCTTTCATCATGCCAGAAGGTACTGTGCTGGCTGCTGGGGGAGGAAAAACAGCAATGGTCTTCCCCAGCACTGGACCAGGCATGCTACAATACCAACCTGCCAGGCAAGATACGCCCACTGGTACTATAGTGACCTGACTGTTGTGTGGTAACTACCCACTTCCTGACTGGATTTGAGTAGCTACAAGAGGAAATTTCATACCTAGTCAAAAGCTCATGGCTAGAAAGGTCTTAGGCCCTAAGATAGAACCCACTATTGTTATTTTGCTAAATGGTCATTCTGTGCAATGCTTTTGACATATGTGTGTTTATGTTCATGAGTCTAGACTGCTCTCAGTCTTGGTCAGAGAAACTTCTTTTTGCAGTGGGCAGCAGTGGAGAGATCCATAACTGGTCAGAGTGCTGAGAATCAGAGACTGAGTGCTCAGCCCTTAACGGGACATCTGCGCCAGTCAAAGCTCGGGGACTGCCATGGTAGAGGGAGGAGTGAATGAATGCACTTCATGGGTTACTTTTTAAAAAGACAGGAATTTTAAAATTTAAATCCCACTGTATTTAGAGTAAAAATTGGGAGAGTGAGAACACTGGGAGATGGTCTGCTTGAACTGCCAGAAAGTGCAGATCTGTTATAGTGACATATTTTCAGAGATGACTGGTGGGATAAAAGAAAGGAAGACACCTGTCTCAGAGGCAGCTTGAGAAAAATTCTCAACTCCTAGATCTGCTAAGGATCTCCCAGGCAGAGGCAAATGAAAAAGCTCTTAGTATCTATACTGCTAGAGGCCCGGCTTCTAGGATCATCCAGTCCAATGAATGTGGCTCATGAAAAAGCATGAAAGGTCCTTATGCACCTACTGCCTAACAAATGCATTTGTAGTTAGCCAGATAATTACAAGAGATTATTGTCAAATGCTATTGGAGCAAGATTTATTCTAAAAGTAGTTCACTTTATCTCACAGTAAGACATTAATAAGGGGCTTTCTTTCTTTTTAGCTAGAACATTAGCTAAATCACATTGGGAAAATAAAACCCAGAGGGAGAATCTAATTAGAAATGTTGCTTAAGGTGATGAAGCACTTGGTTTGGGGTTGCCTTATGTTTTAGCTTAGAGAAGTTTTATGTAACTCACCTGAAAAAACTTGCAGCTGGGGCTGAGTTCAAAGACAGCTGCGGAATTCTACTTCCTTGCCTTTCAACAAAGACTGCATCAAAATTTTCACTCAATTTTAGGAATCTAGGCCTATAAAAGACAGTCAAGCTTGTATTCAAATCCTTAAGGAGCCTGGCAGGGGATGAGAAACATAATTAAACCAATAGCAACTCAGGAAGTAAGTACTGTTTAAGAGATACTATAGGAACAGGATGAGAAAGCAATGCATTCTTTCTACCTGGGGCAGAGTCTATAGTGATATCGCTCTCCCCAGATTTGGTATGTTAAAGGTGATCTTTCTTTATGGATCAAATCATTCAACAAACCATAGGAAGGTGCTTTGCTTCCTCGGGTTTCCTTAAGCGGATTGAATAGCCTTCTTGACTGCTACACAGGGACCAAGTGAAGGGTCTCTGGAAACTCCAGGGTGCAGCAGCATCACTGGAGGACAGTGCTTCAGCATCAAGGGAGCACACAGAACACACTGAAAATCAGGAATCGTCCCGCCCGCCTGAAAAAGAAAACAGTGAAATCTGAGAGATGAAGTTGTTTTGTCAATGATTAGAACAAATGGATCAGTTCGAAGACTGTTAGGAGTAGCTTTGCTTATTGACTAGGGCAGTCTCCATGAAGACTGATTGATTAATTGGTTGGTTGATTGATTGACTGATTGATTTTGAGGCAGGGTCTCCTTCTAGCCCCAGCTGGCCTGGAACTCACTATGTAGAGTAGACTGGCTTCAGTCTCTGTGAGATTCCCTCTGCTTCTCCCTCCTGAGTGCTAAGGACTGAAGGTGTATGCCACCATGCCCAGCTGAGCAAGAAGATTTTTTAAACAGATGTTGAAATCTTTCCTGAAGGAGGACTACTTACATAACCTTCTTGGTCCAGTGCAAACTAAAAATTAAGTTCACATATCACCAAAATTTCAGTGATGACAGCAGCACCCTAATCCAGTCGCTAGACCTTTTCAACAGCTTCAAGCTCCAGTACTCAAGAACTGACCAAAGGGCACTATCACTTTATGTATTGTAGAAGCTAAATGTTTTCTCATTTGGTCTAGAATGGCAAAATACAAGTTTTGAAATCTAGCAAATGACAGTCTAAATCCCAGATCCATCTCTTACTAGTTACTGATGGTAGACCAGTTCTGAAAATTTCCATCTTCTCATTGAAATGTGGCAATGCAAATTACAGCTCCCACCTAAGTTCCAATACTACATATAAATTCCAATGTGTTTTCTTCGGCTGAAAATAAAAATTAATAAAAGCATTACCTTTAAAAAGTGTATTAAAACTAGGGGCTCTAAACTGTTGCTGTTAGTTTAAGATGAGCACATACACACATGCATGCACACACATGTATACCTGTATTTAATTTTTTTGGACATTGATTTCCTCTTCATCTCAGTTATGGGTGACCAGCATCACATACAATTCACCAAAGAAATGCTTTCCAATCAATTGTCTTTAATATTTAAATAAAATTCCCTGGGCTCACGTTATTTATACTATTTACTATTTCATCAGAAATAATCTACGCAGTGCTTTTCCATTTTAATGATGTGTGATTTACCAGGGGTAGTGGAACATATCTTTAATCCCGGCACTTGTGAAGGACAGGTAGGCATATCAGAGATAAGAGACTAGCCTGGTCTACATAGCAAGTTCCCAATTCTAGGTCAGCTGGGGCTACAGGGAGACCCTGTCTCAGAAAAAAACCAAAACTGTGATCTGTGTTTTTCTTTCAGCAGAGAACAGCAGAAATACTGATTCCTTATTGTGGTGCATTGTCTGGATAGCCTGGAACTCCCTTCTCTGTCTTCAAGTACTGGAGAGCCGGCTTCTCCCCAGTTCATTAGAAAATCAGGATTCCACAGTGTCGTTTTTTTCTGAGCAAGATCACTGTTTCCCTATCCCGTTGCAAAACTAAGTCAGTCATGTACATTTAACAACACAGTTGAATGAGGAATGGGTCGTGGAAGAATTCAGGAAGAAAATTTACCAAATTTTGGAATCAAATGCAAGTGAAAATGCAGCACACCAGAGCCAGTACGACATGGTGGTTTCAGGCGGGAACTTCATAGGTGTAAATGCGTAAATACACACATGCTTTAAAATAGAGATTCCACATAAATGATTCCCAATGCACCTCAAGATCTGAGAAAAACAAGAACAGGCCAAACACAAAAATCAGGAGGGAGCAAGACACAGTAAAGACTAGGACAGGAAAAAGAACACACAGAAAGATTCAAATAAAAAGTTATTTATTTCTAATGATAAGATTGGCTAACACCAGGCCATGCTAACATAAAACGAAGAGAAGAAATGAAACAAAGAAACAAAGAAATGAAACTGAAGATGGAAAGCATACAATACAATCGATTCCAGTGAAATCAGATTCCATTAAGGCCAAATCTGACAATCTCTGCCCCAATACATTGGAAAATCTAGAAGAAATGGATAAATTTTTAGAGATACATGACTAACCAAAGTAAACCAATAGGATATAAACAATTTAAAAAGATATATATCACGCAATGAGATTGAAACAGAAATAAAAAGTCTTCCAATTAAAAGGCTTGGCCTAGATGGTGTTGCTGATAAATTCTAAGAACTAACAATAATGCTCCTCAAACTACCACTTAAAATAGAAACAGAAAAAAATACTGTCAAACTCATGTCACAAAAGTAGTATTACCCTAAAACTAAAATGGAATAAAGTTGCCACAGAAAATTAAATTATAGGCCAATCTTCTTTATGAACATTGATGCAAAAATTCCTAATAAAATACAAACCGAATTCAACAACACATCAAAAGATCACTCACCATGACCAACTTGGATCACTCCAGTGCAAATGTACACAAATCAAGAAATGTAACACGTCTCATAAATAGACTCAAGGATGTAAATCATAAAATCCTCTTAATAGGTGGGGAAAATATATTTAACAAAATCCAGTCCCTTCCTGATAAAATCCCTGAAGAAACTACAAATAAAAGGAACAAACCTAAGCACAACAAAGAGTATATATGACAAACCTGTAGTCGGCATTGTACTAAATGAGGAACATCTCAAAGTATTTCCACTGAACTCAGGAACATGACAAGGACACCTACTTCCACTAGCCTCACTCACTGTAGTACTCCAGATGTCAGTGAGAGCAACAAAGAGAAAGAAGGGAGAGGCAAATAGGAATGGAAGAAATGATACTACTCACTGACAATATATTCCTATAAATAAGACCCAAAAGCTCTTGAAACTGATACACATTTCGGTAAAGGATCAGGATACATTATCATCATCATCATCATCAATCATCAAATCAGTAGCTTTCATATATATATACATCACTGACAAACATGCTGAAAAATAAATCAAGACGACTATCCCACTCACAAAAGCTTAAGAAATACCCAGAAATAAACATAAGAAATGCAAGATTGCTACAGTGAAAAAATTTTAAACACTGAAGAAAAAAACTGAAGAAAGTAACTGCTTACGGCTTGGTAGAACATGTAATGAAAATGGCTACATTACCCAAGGTAGTCTACAGCAACTCAGTCCCTGGAAAAAATTCAATGACATTTTTCACAGAACTTGGAAAATCAATCCTAAGAAAATATAGAAACACAAAAGACCCCAACCAGTCAAAACCATCTTAGTCAGAAAGAGTAATGCTGCAGTACCTGATCTCAAACTATACTGCTAAGACTTTTAAACAAAAAATTGCATGCTATTTGCAGAAATACAGACAGACATTTTGATGAAATAGAGGCCTAGAAATAACACCACACAGTAACTGACAATGATTTTTGACAAAGATGTTGAAAATACCATTGCAGAGAAAAGACAACTTCTTCAAGTAATGGTCCTAGAAAACTTGAATAACCACACATAGAAGAATGAAACTAGATCACTATCTCTCACTGTGCACAAAAGTCACTTTGAGAGACTTGAGAGATAGCTCAGAGGTTTAGAGCACTGTCTGCTCTTGCAAAGGATCTGGGTTCACTTCACAGCACCCACATGGTGCCTAACAACCATCGATAACTCCAGTTCCAGGGGAATCCAACACCCTCTTCTGACCTCTGTGGGCATTGCATGACATGGGTGCACTTACACACATGCAGACAACACTCATACACAAAAAATAAAAATAATACATGATTTTTTAAACGTCTATTCAAAGTAGATGGAGACAATTTTAATAGAAACTATTCGTTAGTTATATATCTGACAGAGAGCCTTTATATCTAAAATACATAAAGAAATGAAAAATATAAATACTAGAAAAACCAAACAGCCAGTTCCATAAATGGGCTAAGGAAATAGACAATTTTCAAAAGGTGGTGTCCAAATGAACATATGAACAATGTTCAACATCCTTAGCTATCAGAAAAATGCAAACTAAAGCCACACAGAGATTCTGTTTCACATGATGACTGTCATCAAGAAAATAAACCATGATAAATACTAGATGTGAGAAAGGAACCGACATACTGGTGGAGGGAATGATAACTAAACAAGTCACTAGGGACATCAATATGGAGAGTCCTCAAAATCCCAAACTAGATCTAATTACACCATCATAGCATGTGTTCCAGTTCTACCACTTCTGGATACACACCTGAAGGACTCCAAGTCAACATATCACAGAGACACTTGTACATCAATGTTTACTGTGGCACTCTTCAAATAGCCGAGTTACAGAGGCAGCTTCATTGTCATCAGATGGGTTGATTTAAAAATGTGGTACATGGGACCTCTGGAGTTTTATTCAGTCGTGAAGGAAAACAAAATTAGGTTGTTTTCAGAGCAATGAATACAACAGTAAATTATATTATGCAAATAAGACAGACTCAGAAAAACAAGTATCAGATGTTTTCTCTTGTTTGTGGAAACTAGATTTCATCTAAATTCATAAAATCATCTATGTCTATGACATGAAAGTAGAAGCAAGACTGTGCAAAAGAGGAGACTTGTGGAAGGCAGAGAGGGTAGAGAAAAGGGAAGAGAGAGAATATGGCCAAAGTGCATGTGTACGTGGACGAGGATGTCATCATGATAAACATCTCTGTGATGGCTCACACCAATGAAACCTCCAAAGTAAAGGGCCTGAGCACATTGCCCACTGCAGTTCTAAAGCTGCTGTGCTCCAGATGCTGCTGGAATTCCATTGTCAGCAGTGACTACTTTGATCTTAAGTCAACACTGAACACCGACGGTGTCTTTTTAGTTTAGTCTCTGAGTCCGTGTGTTTGCATTCACAAAAGTCGAAGACTGCGTGGAAGCCGGTCTTGAGTCTGATGCCATAATCGAAATAGATGCTGAGGACCCAAGAGGTGGCTAATGTGGGTAGAGTGAAGGTCACTGTGACCACAGGGGTGACATGAGAGATTGGGGCAGAGGTGAGAAGAAGACAGTTTTTAAAAACTTTTTTTGTAAGAATTTCATGCAGGAGTATTGTCTTCGCCTTATTTTCATCCCTCCCAATCCCCCTCCAACTCTTCCCGTGTCCTCTCCCAACTCTCAGTCTCTTGTCTTCTCCTTTATTATTATCTATGCATTATATATAATGCACGGAGGCCATTAGGTAGTGCTCCTCTGTACCTATGTTTAGGAATGCCCAACCTCTCACGAGCTAGTCCCTAGAGAAAGCTGATGTCCCCCATCCTTGTCCTTCGATGGCTGGTAGCTCTTCATCTTGAGGGGAGGCCCCATGAAGTTCCCCCATCCACCTGGGCATGTCAGTTGGTCTTGTTATGCAAATCTCATTTCACTGCCACACTGTGGAGATTTTATTGGTGCAGCTCCCTGTCTTCTCTGTCCTGTCTAGAAAGCCTTAACTAGCAGCAGGTGTCTTGTCCTTCTGGTTCTTATATTCTTTCCACCCCTTCTTCCTCAAAGTTCCCTGAGCCTTTAGCTATAGAGGTTGCATCATAGACGTGTCACTTAGGGCTGGACAACTAACTCACAGTCACTCTTTCTCTGTATTTGGCCAGTTGTGGAACTTTGTTAATTGTTTCCAAAAGCAGCTTCTTTGATAAGGGGTGAGAGCTACTTGTCTGTGAATATAAGGACACATATTTAAAACACAGGAAGAAGTCATGTTGGTCTAGGAAAGCAGGTTTTTCTCTAGGGTCTGTGACCTCTCCAGCCATGTACATGGCTATATTTACAATAGCATGCATGAATTCCCTCCCATTAATGGCTCAGGCCTTGAGTCCAATTAGACAGCAGTTGATTACCCTCAAGGTGAAAGTGTGACTGACTACCTCATCACCAGACTTATTTTGCTGGGCCAGTCACTGTTGTGGTTCATACACTTTACAGCCTGTACAGGTGGGACCCCTGATTGGTTCTCCCCTTTGGCAGAGTATCCTCTGAGACTATGTGAGCTCGTCTTCAGGGAGGAGGGGAAGCACACTATCTTTCATCAACTGCCAAAATAAAATTGAGCTCAGTTTCCACATTGAATCTAGGCTACACTCCTGGAGTTGATCTAGCTTAAAATAAACACTGGAACTTGCTTCCTTTTATAACACAGCCGTCCTGTGTATAAAAGTGTTAACTAGCCTTCTGAACGATGAAAAACTTCAATCTATAGGCTTGTCCCATTCAGCATGCGGATGTGTGAAGGAAGCCTTCTGGATGATCTGGTCTCCAGCCCATCTGTCACTTGACAGCAGACAAATGAAGGAGTCAGGTCCTGGCCAGAACTGTGCAGGAGAATCTTGAGTTAAGTACAATATTTACTAAAGTTACTAAATTTTGTGTGGTTTATTACACAGAAAAAAACACAATTTTAATGATATAAAATTTATTTAAATATTTTCCTTGAAAGTTAATTTAACTTTTTAATAATGATAACACAAAACTTCATGCAGGAATGATGCTTAGGGCCAGAGTTCAAGATACATGTAGTCCTAGAATGAAAATTTAAAAACAACAAATGAAATTAGATTGTTTTAATAGCAGAAAAAGATACATGTGTTAAAAGGAGAGGTTTTTAGGTCTTGTGCTATAATGACTATGATTATAAAACATTAAAAACAGAATTCTGAGGACCTGTTACAAGGCTCTAACTTCCAGGGTAATAAAAATCAAAATTATTGTTTTACTTTTAAAAACATCAAAGTAACAAAATTGAGTATAATGGCCTTCAGAGAACAGAAATAATTCATATGCACATATACTTTCCTTGAATATACTCATTACAGAAAATCAGAAAAAATAGAAGAGAAAAAGTTACACAATCTGTGTCCTAAAAATCTGCCATTAATATAGTGGTTCAAATTCTCTTGAGACACACTTATTTCATAACATTAAGATTTATATTTTGCTAATTTAAATGCACCATAAAAATCCTTTAAAATTCTTTGAAAAATATTTATTTTGAGTCTTTTTTATTTTGCTTTAACCAGCTGAGCGTGTTGTTTTAGAAGGGGCTCAGGTTTCAATTTTAGGCTGGTTAATTTTTTTCATATTTTTTGAGCAAAGTTTGCTGTCTAGATTTTACATCCTTTTTTGCTGTTAAGGATTATGCATAATTATCTGTCAGCATCTAAAGAAGTCGAACATTGAACTTTTTATTGGATTCAACTCATTCCCTGAAGGTTGTGTCTGTAGCTTGTGGGCATCTGATGTCATCTTCCTCCTTCCGCTTTGAGGGTTTATTATTAGAAACAGAAACTTCACTGGGCAGTAAATGAAGAAAAGTCTCCATTGTCTATGTTTTTTTCTTTGTGGAGACAGGCTTGCTCTGTAGCCCTGGTGACCTGGCATTCACTGTGTAGCCTAGGATGACTTCAAACTCCTGCCCCAGTTTTCTGAGAACGGGGATTGCCAGTGTGAGTCACCAGGCCTGGCTACCGTTTTTTTCTTTTGTAGTCCTTTTTATGTAGTTTGGAAAAGTATTTCTTAAAGTATTTATTTTAGTTATTTTTATATATAATTTTTACATTTATATTAGGAATTTGTCTTCTCATATAAATAATAGTATACTATATAATTTTAATAATATGTATAATACAATTGTATTCCTTGGTCATATTTATAGCATGAATTTTCCCTCTAGTATTTGATTTTTAATATTTAATGTTTTGATTTATTAGAGGTATGAAAGTTTAAGATACTGGAATCCAGCAACCCAGTACTTTGTGAATTAATTGCTTTGAATGACCTTGGGAATCCATTTGTTCTTTAATCTTCATTTCCTCACTTATTTAATATTCCCTTCTTTATGCTTTTCTTGGGTTTATTCTTATATTTACTTTTCTGCCTTAGCTAATCAATATTAGCTTGTTAATTTTCTAGTTTTCTTCAATAGCATCTAAAATTCTCTTGTATCTCTAGGTGTTTACCAAGAATTTTTAGAATAATTTAGTAAATATTTTGATGCTTACAGTCTTTTAATGTATATATATATGTATATATATATATATATACATATATATATAATGATATGAGTGTGTTGCCTGCATGCATATAAACGCACCATGTTGGCAGTGCGCACAGAGGCCAGAAGATGGTGTCAGATTCCCTGGTACCGGATTTTCACATGCCTCTTAGTCACCATGTGGAAGCTGGGAACTGAACCCTGGTCCGCTACAAGAGTAGCCAGTGCTCTTAACCGCTGAGCCAAGTCTCCAGCAGGTTTGTTTGTTTGAGACAGGTTCTCTCAGTAGCACAAACTGGCTTAAAATTCAGCAGGTCTGGATCTCAGGGATAATGTACCTCCTGAGTGCTGGGATTAAAGGCATGTACCACCATGCCTGGCCTCCTATTCTAACTTTTTGTTTACTGAGTTACAATTACAAGTTTCCATATGTAGAAAATAGTTATAGTATTCTTCTTTTTTAAAACTATTTTTATTCTGTGTATGAATCTTTTGAGTGCATGTATGTAAATATACCACATGTGTGTAATGCCTCCAGCAGCCAGAAGTGGACGTTGGATCCCCTGGAACTGCAGTTAAGGATAGTTGTTAGCAGCAATGTGAGCACTGGGAACCAAACCTGGGTCCCGTGCTCTTAACTCTTGAGCCACCTCTCTAGCCCCTGCAATATTCAGCTTTGTGAATTTCTAAAGTAGACAACTAGTGTCTGAACAGCACTGACTTCCTATAGTTTGCTGAGACGTGCTTCTTTGCTTTTGTGAGGCCATTTTTTTTTGTAAATAATGCATGTTGGCAAATCACTTTTGTTCTCTAGATATTTGGTACAAAGTTCTACATATCACCCCTAAATCAATGTTAGTTTTTCTGCTCAAATTAAAAAAAAATAGTATTGTCCCTCTTTTAGCTGGTGAAAACCTAAAGATGTGATCAAATTTCTAACTGGTGTCTTGGTCACTCTCTAACTCCAACATCTCTTCATACTCTGAGGCTCTGAGGCAATGTTAGGCTTTGCTCATTTAGAAATGTCACCAATTCTTGTTTGAATGGAAATGTTATCATAAGGTATGTAACATCTTTCTCTCTGTGCCTAAACCTTCTTTTAAACTTTGATAGCTATATACTTTTCTTCTTTTTAGTCGTTTTGAGACAGGATCTCCCCTGTAGCCCCAACGGGCCTTAACTCACTATGTAGACCAGGCTGGACTTGATTTTACAGAGATCTGCCTGTCTGCCTCTCAGGTACTGGGATTAAATGTGTGGGCCACCTTGCCTAGCTGGTATGTCCTCTTGATACTAACAATTTAAAAGTTTTCTTTCCTGTTATATTTTGGTAATATTTTCTTTCTTTCAATTTCTTGGTCATAATTTTAGCATCTCTTATAAAGAAGCCATGCAAAAAAAAAAAAAAAAATCCACTATAAGGACAAAATCCCAGCATAGACAGAGAAGGGCTCAGAAAGTCCTATTGGTAATTGATGGCTGCTGGGGAGGGAGAATCCGTTTTCTTCAGGGATACAGCCCATGAGAGGCTCCCCCATGCTCGGGTAGAGCAGCACTGAGTGGACTCTGTGGGTTTAAGGAAAGAACACCTGAAATTAGGAGAGAGAAGTGGTGGGGGAGGGGTGGTGAGCAGGAGAAGGCAGGGACTCTGAGAGAGGATTTGATGAAAACATGTTATGAAATTCCCAAACAGTAAAATAGCCACTGTAAGAGTGTCTATCATTCTACACTAGGGTTAGAATTTTGCAAGTTCGTATTTATTGCAATTACTACACAAGTTTTCATGGAACATATTTAACTAACATCTTGATATGACTTTAGAGGTACACATTCTGACTAGCTAAAATTTTGATGTTTGTTGGCCTGCTTTCTCTGTTCTCTTTCTCTCTTTCTTACATTTCCCTCACAAAATGTTCTTGTTTGGCTATTTTGTTTTCTTGTTTGGTTGGTTTTTATACTCATATTTTCTTTCTACTGGTTGGAATTTACAGTCTTCTTGGCTGTTTCTGTAGTTAGCCACGGCATGTTAATAAGCACATTTAGCATACATGCCTGGTGAACTTCACAAAGATCTAGAGCCACCTAGATCCTAACCTCCCTCTCAATGCTTGGCTTTCTACTTGGATGCTGAGGATTTGAACTCAGGTCCTCATTCTCCTTTGGAAATGATAAGGATGCTGTAAAATTCTTTTTAAATGTAAATTTATGCCACTCTCCTGCTTGGGAGATACTCAGAAAATAAAGTTTTGGAGTTAAAGGTTCCTTTTCAAATCAGTTTTTTGAAGGCAACCTGCTGTCTTCCCTCCGGCGCTCTTTCCCAGGGCTCTCCCATGGTTCACCTTTCTGCCTGCTTGTTTTCCTTTGCCATTCTGTATTACTTTGGTTTGTAGTGCTGTTCACATTTAGTTATGCTGCTCTTAGCGATCTGCTGACTTTTCTGAGTCACTGAGCTTGCTCTGCCTGGTTCTGAGCGTTCTCAGCAGTTGCTCACTCCCAAACTTTGCCTATTTTCTCTGTTTGGAATGTGACATTTGAATGATTTCAAAGCTGTTATCGTGGTCCTTGGCTTTTCCTTTTTCTTTGTCTGATCTGCTATACACGTTGCTTGTCTCTTGCCCCCAGTTCTGTAATGGCCATGGCTGGCTCACTGTTGCACACTTTCTTGCTGTTTAGGGATGTCTTATATGTGTAAGAGTAGGATGGTGCCAGCTTCTTGTTCTTTTTGTCTCTAGAAAACAATTATAATCAAGGGCAATATTTTCTATTTAAAAATTCGTGCTATCTACTATGCTTTGAATGCTTGTGTCCCTCTGGTGTTCATATAAATAGTAATTCCATAGACAATGCTATTAAGACATAAGACCTGTAGAGGAGATTAGGTATGAACGTCCATTCCCACCTCACCCTGCACCTTCCCCCCAAAAATGGAACAGGACTCTGAAAAGGACCCCTGGTAAATCCCTCTTTTCTATTCCTTCTGCCTTGTGAGGACCCAGTGTTTGTTCTCTTCAAAGGATGGAGTTTTCATGATGCTGCTAACGGAGGCAAGCACTGGGTGCTCATGGACATGAGTCCACTCATCGTGGTCTTGCACTTCCGTGCCCCAGGAACTGTAAGAATTAAAATGTTTAACAATTACCAAGTCTCAAGTATTTTGTTATAGAGGCATAATGAACTAAGACAGTACCTAGAGTTTGCAAATAGAAATACATTAATTTTTAGGTGAACCATAAACAAAATTCATTAGAATAATTGCAAATTGTGGGAAATAGAAACAATTCACACTAAATTAACATTTTGTTACTATGTTTAGTGGTTTTAGCCTGTTGTTTTTATCAAGGCAAAGGATTTGCACCTCAGAGATCATGATTCTATAATAATTTAATTTTTGCTTCTTTTGAAACGTGAACACTCAACATATGATGTGATTTGAGGACTAAACCAAAAGGAGTAAGTTGTTAATGATTCAGGTGGTTGAAGGAGAGACTTTGGCCAAGTGAGATGGTAATGTCAGAAATGCAATTTTCAGCTAAACAGAATAAAAATAGACTCACAATGAGGAAACTTGCTCCAAGCATCAGTGCTTTAATTTTAACGTCAAGATTAAGTGGAAAGTGGATTTCAAATTTATCAGCACCTGTTAATAATCTCCTCAGAAAACCAGGGTGACGATGTGAAATAGTGCCAACGACTATTTCATCATCCAGAGACACCAGCTAAAAGGAAAATTGGACAATTATAGGAGAAGAATCTCAGAAACAAAAATTGCCCTTACAACCAACTTATCAATTAAATGTGACCCCCAAGAATTATGATCATAATATTTATACTCTTCAATTCAAGGATTACACAACATGAACACATGTCTTCTGACAGCTATCGACAATATCTACTTAAGAATAGATTTCTACATTGCCTACAACCAATGATATAGACACACACAAAAATATGCTTAAATTCTATAATTTGCCAAGTCTGCTCTCAGACTCAATTTACTTACAAAGTGAATATCATTTGCTTTTCAGTTCTTTCATAGAGTTTACTTTTCTAGAATATTACCTGGACTCTCCATCTTTTCCTCGTCGCCATCCGCATCTGTCTCTACTCCCTTCTCATATACACCCTGTCTCATAACAAACAGTACCAACTCCTTCCTCATAAGACATGCTCAGTAAGTACGATTGAAACCTGGGTCATGTCCCACGTCTTGCCTTTAATAAGAGCCGCAGGGGCAAGGCATGGAATGCACTGGAATAAACACGGAAGTACCCTGCAGGTGAACTATGCAGTGCGGAGGGCTGTCCAACAAGCCAGGCGGGTCCAGCAGCATTTAAGCTGAGACCTGGAGCATCAGAGTTAGCGACAAGAGTCTAGAGACAGAGCACTTCTCAGAGAGACAACAGGTCAGTGGTTGGAAGAAGCAGAGCTGGAGTGAAGAGTGTCAACAAAAGACAGGCTGAGGGCCTGGGTCACACCAGCTTTGTGTGAATGAACCCACTGAAAGAGAAATGGGGAGGACATAGCCACCACATGGCTATGCCCAAGCCTCCCCTTTTTTCATAACTCTTAAAATATCTTTCCTCTTCAGCCTTATCAAATATACCCACATTTTGGGCCAGCAAGACGGCTGGTGGATAAACAGCCTTGGCTGCAAGCCTGATGACCCAAGTTCAGCCCCTGGGAGCCACACCGTGGAGGGAGAGAACTGACTCCTCCGAGGGGCCCTCTAATCTCCACCGGGCCTCCACTGCGGCTGCACATCCTCACCCATTCACAGACGGCCCCTCACAGAGTCTCCGCTGTCTTTCCTCATTCCTGCTCTTGGAGTTTACCAGGATGCCAGGTTTAACACGTTTGTGTCATACTTTGAGAAGGCTTTGCAGACACTGCAGTAGATCGGTGAGTCTTCATCACACAGACAATGCACAAAAAGCTCTCTGCTGCTTTGCTTTCTAGAGTTTTCACATTAATTGTTCTGTTGCTTTGATTTCCAATTTGAGGCAGATTAGAGTTTTGTGTGCTCATTTTATTATTTTACAAATGGAAAATATTGTAGACATTAATTTGCTTATGAATATTTTACTTAATTAATCAAATCATACCACTGAAGTCTGTTACCATAATTCCAGGGAAGGAAAATCAGTAGCATTTCAGTTTGACTGAACCCAAGATTCTGAAGGTATTTCTGAAAATCAAATAAACCATACGGATGTGGAGGCATACACCTATAAGCTTAGCTACTGAAGGGTCTGGTGAAGGAGGGTCACGAGTTCAAGGCTAGCCTTGGTAATTTTGTAAACTTCTGTCTCAAATTAAACATAATAAAAGTGGCCGGGAATGTAGCTTACTGGGGGAACGTTTGCCTAGCGGGTAGAAGTCCCCTGGGTTCAATCCCCAGTGCCGGGAAGGAAAAAAAAAAAAACAAACCTCCCAAACCCCCAAAGCATGACTTTGGTGATGAAAAGAGATTAGAAAACCTCTGCTTTTGTCTGCTGAATATGTTTTCAAATCAACACAGTATTTTTGCTGTTTAAGAATCTAATGACTGAGATAAATGTAGAAAATGGTTTGATTTTGTTAACTGTATTTAATATACTTAATAGTTTTCCAAATTTTTAATCTTCATTCTGACCTTAAGCTGAGAAGTGAATTAGTAAACACATACAAATTTTAAATTGTATCATATAACTCCAGAATTTTATAAAAAGTTAAACTGTGGGGCTGGGGATATAGCCCAGTTGGTAGAGTGCTTGCCTGGCATGCGTAAAGCCCTGGGTTCAACCCCTATTACCGTGTAAATCAGGCTTTGTGTCCTGTGCCTGTAATCCTAGCACTCACTCTGGGGTGGAGGCAGGAGGATCCAGAGATCAAAGCCATCCTCAGCTACATAGCCAGACTGAGAGCAGCCTAGGCTACTGGAGAACCTGCATCAAAGAAAAGTAAAACTATACTAATTAGCATCCTATATGACCTACTGTTGGTATCACATCATATCACTATCCTTGCTGCAAAAAAACTTGCAGTTAACATGAGCAAGATAACCTTGTTTAAAATATTTTGTATTGAATCACTGTGTGTTTCATGTGGAACATCTCAATCGGCCATCCCACCAAGAACAAGATGATCTTCATGCATTCTGAAGTACTCACTTTAAAATGAAGGTCCCAGAGACAGCTAGAAATCAGACATGGCCCTGCGATTTTTATCAAGTCCTCCATATTCCCATTTTTTATTTTAAACTTTGGCAAAAATGGGTGGAAATATTGATGAACATATCCAATCGTTTCACCAGGCGGAGCCTGCACCGTTAGCTATAAAAGATTGGAAAACATAAAACTGATCAATGAGATATGTCAAACTAGTATGGAGTACTATAGCTAAGCTGTCTTTGAACAGATCCTTACACTTAAAGACAGATATGATAGTGAGATGATTTTGGTGGTAATCCCCCAGGTTAAGACCTGACAGTGTTTAAATGGTCACTTCTCTCACTCTTAAATCTCTGATATATCCCAAAGCTGTTTATTTCCTCACTATGTCATGTAATGAGTTTGTGCTTTCTGTCTCTGTCTGTCTGTCTCTGTCTCTGTCTCTGTCTCTCTCTCTCTTTTGCTCTGTATGTGTGTGTATGAGTGTACATGCATATGTGCTTACCACAGTGTATATATGTAGGGCAGAGGAAGTTAGTTCTCTCTTTTAATCATGTAGGTCCTGAGGATGGAACTCAGGTCATTAAGCTCGCCGCATGCACCTCTTGACCTGCTGAACTGTCTTGCCAGCCCTAATGCATTATGGACATTTATACCTCTTTAAAAATGCAAATATGAATCATTGGAATTTTGTCCCCATTGCTGTTTTGATTCCAGTCCGTCAGAATCTGTGAAGACTGGCTGATTAAATTGTGATATACCCATGCAATAAATTATTTTCCTATTTAAAGGAATTAAGAAGCTCTCTACATGGTGAAATCATCTGCAAGTTATACTGTTATCTATGAAAAAAATTGTAGAAGAATATACTATACTTGTGTTTAAAGCACACAGCATGATCATGTATTGCACATACATACAGTGGTCAGCTGTGGACGAATGTGTGAGGGATTCAAAACACCTACCGACCAGCGGGACACACATCTGAAGAGTCCCTGAGCTGGAGGAAGCAAGCACTTGGGCTGCTTGCTTGTGTGTGTTCCTCTGCTCCTCTGGCTCCCTCCTCCCCACTCCTTCCTCTTTCTCCATTTCCTTTCTCTTTAAACCACATATAAGCATTACTTATGCAACAAATAAACTGAATCTAAATCAAGAGGACAGTAGTGTTACAGTCGGCAAACGCCCATTAAAAATGAATGGACCAAATATGATACCGAAACAAAACCACTATCAAATCATTTATCCAAAGTCGATGTGAAAGCGTAGAATCAACGTCAACACATGTTATAGATGAAGCGAAACAAGACATTTCCAAGACTCAGGAAGTCCAGACATGACTAAGGAGCACGGGTTACCTAAAAAGAAAGGAGAGGCACTCAGAGCAAAAGCCGAAGACAAAAGCTTAGACACAGCCGAAACGAGATGGAACCACAGAAGCCCTCATTGTTGGTGGTGCAAGGGGACGTTGGGAAGTTTGGAAGATGTAGAAGTTTTCCATGAATAAGAATTCCTTGAATCATCTGCTCAGCACTCTCTGGACAGAACTGTATCCTGACAAGAAACCGCTAGGAGAGGAGTCAAAGTGGAGGAGGACTGGAAGGTCTGGGGTGGAAGGAAGACGTTCAGATGACAGAGCAGGATGAAAAGATGAGATGGACCTCAGAGATCAAAGGCCTACATTTCTACCATTTCACATAAAACAGAACACAAACCAAGCATTTCTCTTTTAGGGAGTAACGACACAAAAGGAACTTATTTTGCCAATAATTTGATGTTAACTTCCACTGATACTATAGTAAAAGGAAAATACTGTCCAGATAATGTCCACATAACCAGTGAAATCACAGTGGAATCAGCCCTCAACAAGTGGAGTTCTACTTAATGTTCATTTGGAATGATATCTTTAATCTCCACCATCCATCATTTTCAATAACAAAGGACCACCTACGAAGACTCATGTTTACAAGGAAGGGACATCAGCGAAGAAAGTGTAAAGCAATCAAGAAAGCCGTGGTAAGCGTAACATATGCACTTACAAAGGAAGAGAGGAATCTGGGTACAGCGATCACAACCAAAGCGAATACAGAATCTGTAATCAAACACTGAGCGAATGAGCCTACCAACGTATTGCCTCCCAGCTCCAACCGACCCTGTGCTGCTGAGCTACAGGGAGCCCTTTAAGCGTGCCTCCTCCGCTGAGCATAGGATCACTAGAGGGCACTGCAGGAACACAGCTGAGGAAGAGGCTTTTTTTTTTTTTTTTTTTTTTTCTCCCAGTTTCCGGTGTTTGGCGTTATTTAGCAGTGCAGGTGTCCGAGGACACTCACTGGCATTCTTTCCTTGCAGTACATCGAACCTGTGGAGCGCCTGTGGAGTCCTGCGACCTTGGCCCACAACCATTTGATCAGGCACTCCTGATATGGACGCTGCCTACTCTACCCTCGCGTCCCCAAGCCCCCCTTCCTCACCTGACCCCGTTCCAGCTGTGGCTGACCTGTGTTCACTCCCGAGGTTTATCTTCTGTTACTTTTCCTGTATGCCTGCCAATAGTTTTTTTTTTTTTTTTTTTTTTTTCCCAGTCCTCAGAAGGATATGGCATCTTCCTGGCCTCCACTTACAGTGGAACCCCAAGTCTAATTGCCTGCTCACCTACCAACCAGGGCTTGCCAGAGCTGCGGAGACTGTGGTCTTGCCTAGCAAATGTGGAATGCTCTAATTCAGTTAGCCTAGCCAGAATTTTTTTGCAATACCAGACGCCAGATGATGTAAGAATATATAACAAAGAACGGAAGTCGCTACAGTACTGACTATAACACAAGGAATTCCACCTTTCAATATTTTGGGTTTCTTTGGTTTGGGGGGTTGTTCCGGTTTGGGTTTGTTTTGTTTTGTTGAGACAGGGTCTCCCTGTCACCCCAGATGACCTGGAATCCACGGTGCAGAACAGTCTGGCCTTGATCTCGGGAATACCATCCTGCCTTTGCTTCCCAAGTGCTAAGATTAGAGGCCTGCACCTCCGTGCCCCGCTCTTGCAATTGACGATATTTCTCATTTCCTGAAGTTAAATATATTTTGAAATTTAAAAACTATGAAGAAAAATTCGGAAGCATTTGAAATGAATAAAGCAACGTCTATTAAATGCAGAGATACTATAATGTTCACAAAATTTATATATATATATATCTTTACCTTAAAATGCTTATGAGTGAAAAAAATTTTAATGATAAAAATTTCCATTTAAACTCAGAAAACGTGTAGGAGAAATAAATGACAGGAAAAAAAAATCAAGAAAAACCAATAAACTATATGATAGACAAAAAATATAGAGAAAATAAATGAAATGAAAAGATTATTTTTTAAAAAATCAATAAAATTCATTAAAATTTCAAGTGCCAGAAATTATTTTTTATTACTGCATAGCTTGAAAACTCAAGAGAAATAAATACACTAACAAGTTTATGCTGATGAGAGCAGTAATACATTGACTTATATTTGCTTATAAAACACAAATTACAAAATTGTACTTAAGAAGACCTGCTATCCTTATATCTTTTAAAGAAGTACTGAATTTAACACCAAAATATCAGAGAGAACGAGAGAGAGAGAGAAAAACTGAACTAGCTTCACTGCTATATGTAATGAAATGTTTTCAAAAGATAGAATTCTAATCCTAAAAAAAAGCTTTTTCTTAAAAAAGAATAAAGACAAGCTACAGACTCTTAACACGAGACATGTCACCTTAAATACCAAAAACACACAAACAAAGATTTAAAGGACAATTATAAGCCTATGTATTACTAACACAGATCCACAATCTTAGTAAATTTAACACAGTAATACGTGAAAATAACAAACATGGTTAAGTCAAAGTATTTTTCCAAAAATGCCAAGTTGATTTAACACTGAAAGATTGATATACTTATGGTATGTACAAGATAAAAGAAAAAATCATATAATATATTCAGTTATATGGAAAATAAGAAAAAATTTTAAATATTTTAAATACATTTTAATAAATTAGGAGTATATTTTTCCCAAAACCTGATAAAGGATATCCTCCAAACACTTACAGATACCTCATACTTAATGATAAGTCTGAATTCTCTCCTCTAAAATCAGGTAAAGGTCAAAGCTATCTTTTCTTGTACTTCCCAACATTTTATTAGAGTTCATAACTGGCTCAAACAGGCTCTGTCTGTATATGTGTGTTTCTCTCTCTCTCTCTTTCTCTCTCTCTCTCTCTCTCTATATATATATATAATATATATATGATATATACATATTCATAATTTAGATGTACATGTGAAAGCATATAAATGATAAATAAAACTGTATTTTCATATCATAGAATAGTAAAAGCATTTTATAATCTACAAAAAAGATGGGACTAGAAAGATGGCTTAGTGGTTAAAAGCACTGGTTGCTCTTGAAGAGGACCTGGGTTCAGTTCCCAGCACCCATATGGCAGGTAACACCCATATGTAATTCTAGGTCTAGGGGATCCAATGTCTTCTTCTGGGCTCAGTAGGCACTGCATGGCATAGGCGCACTTACACATGCAAGCAAAACATTCATGCACATAACATAAATATTAAAAAATTAATCTACAAATAGCTATCAGAATTCATCAGTGATTTTTGACAAGGTCAGAGTAAAGGGTCAACATACATAGATATATATGAAACAAAAGGAAAGACTTAAAATGCTAATGCAATTGTATCTAAAATCATGAAGTACTCAGACTTCTCGCTAACAGATTATTTGCAGGATTTAAGTACTGAAAAACAACCATTACTACTAGTTATTAAAGAGGATCTAAACAGGAGAAAGAAATATGTCAAAGTTACTGAGAAGAACTTCTTTCCTTTGAAATATCTCGGTGCTTTTTTTTTAATGATTTGCAGCTAGAGAAACGGCTCAGAGGTTAAGGGTATTAGCTGTTCTTTCAGAAGACCCAAGTTTGAGTCCATATGGAGGCTAACAACTGTTCCAGGGGATCCAACACCCTCTTCTTTGCTCCAAAGGCATTGCGTGACACGGGAGCACTTACATGCAGGCAATACAGTCATTCATATAAAATATAAATAAATAAATAGCTTAAACGAAGAAGATGAATTTCAAGTCAGTACTAGACATTTCTAGAGGCTCTCTAGCATGATTCTACCAACATGACGTGCACAGATATGCATAGGATGTGTATGCTCACACACAGACATATAAGAGCCAGTACCTGATATACATTAAGGGCTCTTTATGGGTCCCACATTTTCTGTGAAGCCTGTTCTCTTATGTCCCCAATACGGCCTCTTTATGGCTTGTGATGACTCTATCTCCAGGACTTTGTTTTTCTACATCTCTTCTATGTTCCCTCTTGTAGTCACACTTGGCAATCTCATGAAAGAATACAAAACACTGCAGGAAGAGTTACACTGAGAAACTTAAAACTGTCACTTACCTAAATCAAAAATAACCATGGATCCAAATGGAGCTGTGAATATATGCTTAGATGCTATAGAACTTAAAAACTATATCAAGGTCTTTTCAATGCCTGAGTACAAGCTAAGTAAATTCTTCCTCTGCAGATATGTACTGTAACAGTTTAACTCTCTGACACTTTTGATTTCAAATGCCTCTTTGTACCCAAACCCAGTGTTTAGATTTTAACGTATTGCCTAATGATGAGGCTTAAAAAAAGTCATCATGCTTATTTTATGATAATTTAAACTAAAGAACTATAGACTAGTTGTTATGTAATATGTAGACCAGTAATTATAAAATCGGTGACATACATCAACTTATGGATTCAGTGATTTCATTTGACTTCTGCTACATTCTGTTAGGACATGGCATTACTGACACATGCAACACTTTTAATTACAAAATTTTCCAGACATTCAGATAATCTGCAAAATATAAAGAACATCCATCACCTGGATTCATGACTGTCAAAATTCTGCTGTATTTGGTTCTACTATATGTTCTGGACATGCTTGTGTGTTTTGTGTGTTCTGAGTCCACTTCATAGCAACTTAAAGACACCACAGCATGTCATTCAAAAATACCTTAATGTACACCCTGCTGCATCACCACAGTACCAGAATCACACAGAGCCAAAAGGAGAACCACTGCGGGCTACATTGTTACCCAGGTTACATTCAGGGTTCCCCATTTTCCTCTAAGATGTTTATATACTTATTTTGATCCAGGTATTACAAAAGCCGGTCACCACATTTGATTATAATGTGTCTTTTAATTGCCACCATTACTCCAAAGCATTTTTTGAGACCTGGAACTCCCCAGGTAGCCAAGGATGTCCTTGTGTAAAGCCATAAGGTATGAGTGGTGGCTGTGCACATTCTGCACGTCTCCTGCTCAAGCTCTCCAGGTCTGCCCCAGCCCCGAGTCTTCCAGCCATTTTTTTACCCTCTTACAGTGTTTTTAAAATCACCAATTGAAATGCACACCGTTATCTAGGAGGCATGGAATCAAAAAAGTTCGAAAAGCGGAGTTTTTCTTTGTCGGAGCCTGGCTTTATAGGACCTTCTCTCTCTTCACTGTGCTGGTTCAGGAAAGCGCTTCCGTTTTTAACCCTCGGTCCCGTTCCAGGGCCTGCAACACTTGAACTAATGATCTTACTCATGATCCTCCTGTCTTTCCGTCTCATGTGCGAAGTTATAGTCAGGCACCACTATGCTCAGTTTATGGGGTACGAGGATGTAGCCCAGAGCCTTGTTCCTGCTAAACAAACATTCTGCCAACTCAGCTGCATCCTCCCAACCCTTTTCAATTTTTGACAGACCATATTTGTGTACTAAAATGCCATTAAGAAATTCAAATGTATGCTGAATCCCAAGGTATATAAATATTTACTGACCTTTTGCAGAGAGCAGTTACTCCAGCAACAGTGGCACCTCAGAGCTTTGTGCACAGTAATGACATCTCTGCCCATATTATCATAAAGTGTCATGGTAAAAGACCTGGAAGCCCCGCAAAGCATTCGAAGGAGCCAGTTACTTTGCTCTTCTGCAAAATAAACTCTCTCTCCTCTATTATTCATGACCTCATATGTTTTGCTAATTTCCAGCTGACCAGGGACTAAAGATTGAAAAACAGGGTGATTTGTTAGAGACATTTATGTGCAGCTGGGTTTCATTCACACCTCACAGTAAGCACAGAATTCCCTTGATTTTTAATTATTTAATGGGTATATAGATATAATTACATTTTATATTGTGCCAATATATTTGAAAGATATATGCTTTTATCTTGCATTGAAACCTAATCTATAGTTTATCACTGATAAAAGTATTACCAAAATTTCTTTTTAAATGAATTCCTTACTTATGAGTAGGAATTAACTACGTGTGGCATAAAATTTAAAACTGATTTCATCCTTCTAGAGATATCCCAGGCATATGCAAACTCTGCCCACATCTTCAGTATACCCATAGAACCTGCTTTACTTGGTAATTGCATTTTATATTCAGAAATATGCTTGGAGATATGCATGTCTTCTAGAGAGCAGTATCTTTCTTTTAAGTAACTGCATAATGTTAAATTATACGGCAATGCCATGGGTTAACCCAGAAGTTATGTAATTTAGGCTTGTATCAGGATGGTCTGCCAGGCTTAATGAAGCACAGATTGCTGAAACACTTTTAGACACTTCCAGCTGATGTGCATACTGCTGTGTCCGTGCCACACTTGGCAACAGCTGATGTGAACTGGCTTACTATATACTAATGTTTCTGCCCCCTCCCCCGACTTCTTAAATTATTAATAACTTCTACTATTTCTTTCTTTTGACTTTACCATAGCCAGTTTTTAACCTCTTTTCTGACTTTTGTGAATCTCAACTATATGCTTTATTTAAGCTTTTTGTTTTTCAACACTTCAGAACAAGAACATTAGGGCAATCCCAAATCTGGCTCTTTGATTCTCTCAAAATGGCTAGCACACACAGTGCTTTCTTCTGGAAAAAGTGGTCAAAGCATTTTAGAACAATGCAACAAGGGGGAAAAAAACATAGAATATTCTTTTAACATACTTAAATTAGAAAAATCTGTACATTAAATAAATCCATAAATTCCTGTTTGAATCATAGACACTCCAATGTGTAAAAGTCACCAATGATGATGTTACTATTTTTAAAATAAAATTTTTTAATTTACATTAATTGACTTCCTCTCTATGAAGGAAATCCTTGTGTTCCTGTGTTAAGGTAACATAGAGATTATTCATTTCTCAAAGACAACTTCTCACAATTGGGAATGAAAATGAACTACTAGGTCAATTATCCACATTACATTTCTACTAACAGAATTCTGGAATCACTGCTTCTCTGAAATACCCGTATTTGAGGCATTTTTCTGGAAACCTTTTCAGGAGGCAGACAGACCTGCCTGCCGCACGGCAGGAGTGTGCAGGCCATCCGGAGGCACACAGGCCATTCCTAGAGATTTGACCCTAGAACCTTCGCCTTGCCTGCTCACCTCTCAGCATCTAAGGACCTTCAAGAATTTTTCTTTATGTTTTCAAAGTTTAGTTTTTCTCAAACACTCATGCACTCATGATCATTGATCCAACTGCAGAAGAACATTTTACATAGTTAGGAATGAATATTTCAGTGAAATGGGGTACATACCTTCTGCATCAAAATGCTGACGTACTATTAAATTATTTACCTGTTAGAGCAGAAAATAAAAATAAATGGTATGAAAATCCTCAAACTAAATTTAAGTAGCACCAACATGAAGAAATAAGTACCTAAATTTAAGATATTTAAAATAAATGCTCAATTATCAACATGTCTAGTTTATGCCACACATCTACTATAGCGTTGAAGCAAGTTTATAATTGTTAGTTTATAAAAGTTTTATCTTTTACCTATTGCTAATGTATTCAATATGATAGACAACAAAAATTTATTTGACAATACTTTGGCTAAATACTATTAAAAATATTTCTGAAATTCATGTAGAAATATTTATTCTGTAAGTTCATCAATTTAACATAGCTTTATCTTAATTAGAAAAGATTTTGTTATATTTTATAATCTTTTGTGACAAATGCACCTTTTTCCAGAAGGGATCTGTACACCATTTCAGTTTTCAAGAATTACTAGTAAGATCTGACCAGTGATTACAGGTATCAGAATTATCTAAGTTAATTATTCAGAGACAATGTCTCAGGAAATTAATACTGATAGCATCAACAAACCCTAATACAATGTCATGCGGTCTATAAAGATTAAGACATTTCCATGACACTAATATTTCATATTTGCATCTAGGCTTCTAAACCCAAGCATGAGAGAAGCATGAATCAGAAGGAGAATTTCTGGAGTTACCTTCAAGCTATAGTCCCAAAGTCTGGACATGTACTATTCTAATATTTAGAATGAGCATGACTATGTCCATCAAAACGGAGATTTCAATTCAAATAAAAAAATCTTACTGTTAAAATTATGATGGATTATAGTTAAACTTGTTATACCATAAATTTTATTCTGAAAAGAAGTAAAGTTACATAATCATGGATCGAATAAGTTCAGAAACACGTTAATATACCTCAGCCAAATGTTCCAGTCCAGGTGGACAGGTGAGTGCTGTCCCTGGTGCCCACATCCATTGCATTGTGGGTTGTGCATTATAAAGAGACATAACACGGATTATGTAAATGCTCTAGAGTAAGACAGATCGCATTTGTTTAACAATTTAGGTTCAAGATTTAACACTACTGAAATATGTTAACTTGATTACAGTCTTTATGGTTATATATACACAAATACATACGTATATAGAGACATACACACACAGATGTGTACTGTGCTTCAACTAAAACCAAAAGGGATCCTGGGAATACAACATGCCCCAATTAATTCCCTCATGACAAGCTAAGCGTGTGAACTATCATCAACATTCTTATTTGACTTCAATGTACTCTAATAAAATTGCCTTTCTGTTTTAGAACTAGGAAACTTGTAGAATGAACTGTACTCTCTGTCTTGAAAGACACAGGGACATGGTGCCATTTTGTCTCAGGTGAGGACAGATAAAAAGTAAATTGGAGTATGATTTTGGTAGCTACTTCCCTCAGCGCCATTATTCTGATGAATTCATAGCTCATCTGCATGAAAACTGTCTGTAACTTCAGTTCTAGGGGAAACCGACACCCTCCCTGACCTCTGTGGGCATTACATGACGTGAGCATCTATATACATGCAGGCAGTACACTCAAACACATAAAATTAAAAATAAATAAATAAAATATTTTTAAAAATAAGATTAGGTGCCAGTGAGCTTCAGGGTTCCTTTTGTCTCCACCCTCCACTCCCCCACTTCCCCGCACCCAACTCTCCCTGGTGCTAGGGTTACAGGTGCGTGCCACCATGAACAGATTTTACATGGGTGCTGGGGATCCAAACTCAGCTCCTTAGGCTTGCAGGACAGGTCCGTTAATGACTGAACCATCTTCCTACCCCAGGAGTAAAATTTCCATAGCGTGTTTCCATTACAAAAACACAGACAATGAAACAGAGGAAGAAGTGTTAGGAAAGGACCCTAACAAAAGGGAGAAACGTGTGAGCTGCATGAGGTATTTGCTGTAGAAGGATCCCAGTATAATTACATTCGGAGTTATGAGGAAGTGAAACGCTTCTGTTCAGCACTCTCAGCAGCAGTGGCTGGAGGTTCCACGTTCTCCACGTTCCTGCCACTGCTTGTGGCTGTTATTATAATCACCACCTTGAGGGTGAAGTCATGCTTGGTCATTTTGATTCACATTTCCGCCATGATGATGCTCCTGAACATCTTTTCACATTATTGTCTACCTTGTTTAGATAACGACGTATCACATCCTTTGCCCGTCTGCTTACTTGTGCTGTATTGTTACTGCTAAACTGTAAAGCATTTCATATATTACAGAGAAATTTTCCTTATAAGATTTGCAAACATTTTCTGCTATGAAGTGGACTGTCTTCTTACTTGATTTCTACAAAAGCACAAACCTCCTAATTTTGACATAGTAGTCTGTCTGGTGTTGCTACTGTTGTTGCTTGTGTTTTATGTGTCATATGTAAGAAGTCTTTAATCCAGGGTTATAATAATTGAGTCTTATGTCTTTCCAACCATTAGTACTTATTTGGGTCTTTGATCCATTCTGAAACGATTTCTCTTTAAGGTATGTGATCATCTAAACTCACTCTTTAACCTGCAGGTACCTAATCTCAGAACAATTTGTTATGACACTTTTTTTCTCTCTTGAGTTTTTTCTGAATCCTGTAGAAAATCAATTGATTTTTTAAATATAAATTAGACACTGTGCATGGTGTTGCACAACTTTAATCCCAGCACTTGGGAGGCAGAGGCAAGAGGATCTTTGTGAGATCGAAGCCAGCCTAGGCTACATAGCAAATTCCAGTTCAGCTGGAGCTACAGGGAAATCCTGTCTCAAACACAGCAAAAATAAATAAAAATAAATATAAATTTTATTTCTGGACACTTGGTTCTTCCACTGGCATGTGTGTATTTTATGTCAGTTCCAGACTTCTGGTGTAAGTTTTGATGTTCTGAGTCCTTCAAACTAAGCTTTCTTGTTGCCTTTTAAGATTGCCCTGCAAGTTAGCTAACTTTAAAAAATCAATAAAAATAAGTCTCAATTAGAGATACACAATTATGGGAGCTGGAGAGATGGGTCAGGAGTTATGAGCTCCTGGCTGGTTTTGCAGAGGACCCAAGTTCAATTCCCAGGACCCACATGGCAGCTAGCAACCTTCCATAATTCCAGTTCCAGAGGATCAAAGTTCTCTTCTGGCCTCTTGGGAATTGTAGGCATGGTGCACTTACATACATGCAGGCTAAACACTCATACACACAAAAAGGCAAAAGCAGTGTTCCAAATTCACCTTTCCAAAGAGCCTCAGGACACAGAAGCTCGGCATTGCCATTCAGCACAGAGAATCACCTTTCTTTGTCCTGCAATGATACCTTCACTATTTTCTTCTGTGCTCACAAGCAACAGTGTTGCTAGATTATTCTAGGAACAGCCTGTTGAACCCAGGCATTTCCTCAAGCTCCTCAACATTCTTCCAGCCTCTAACCACTACCTGATTCCAAAGACACAGATTTTAAGCAGCAGGTACAGCAGTGCCCACTGTGGCTGTAGTAACAAGTCACCAAACATCATGTTATGCAGGACTCTGATGGCACTGGGAAAACTGCCTGTTGGGCTTTCCAAGAGTCTGTGGCTGTCCAGATTTCCTTCCTCCATTTTCAAAGCCGGTCACACAGCACACTTTCTCCTTTGCTTGCTGCCTCCCTCTCTAGGGACACCAGCGATGGATCCCACGTTCACACAGACAGGTGGGTAGGTGGCCTGTCTTATATTCTTCACTCCCCTGTTAACTGCATTTCTTCCAGGGATGTCCTTTCCGGTCTGTTAACACTGGGCTTAGGGCTGATGGTCTGGGGCTTTCGTGAGGCTGGAGGGGATGGGGACCATGTTCTAGCTGGCTCTTTCTGATCGGTTCTCAAATAAATGATTGCAAATCTTTTGAGTTTTAAAAGGTTGATTATGACATTTTAAAAGCCAGTGTGCTGAACGTTTTGCAAAGAGGTTTCCAGAAGCCTCACTTATAATTCTGTGTCCATGTATAATCATCGGTAGAGTGACTATTTGAACTTGAGAACAAATCAGATTATACCATCTCATGTGTATTGGTAACCACACACATATGCTTTAGACACAAATGATAAATATATTTTAAACTCCAATTACCTATACATTACATTTTCTTTCAGTAAGTATATAATTTTTACACAGTATAATATTAGTAGATAAATCAATGCATATATGAATATAAATATTTTAATGAGTATAAATGTGTTGACTTTTTGGCACAAAAAACACATGGCACCAAACAAAAAGACACAGTACAGTCATGCTGGATAAAGTATGTGATGGTCAAATGTTTCCTTATAGATTTCAACTTTCAGTTACTGTCCTGATTATAATTATCTGTAGTCTGATAAAACAAGATATCCCTGTCAGGACATCTAAAATGCCAACACTGTTTTTTGTACCCTGTCACTATTTAAATATTTTCTGTCACAGGTTCTCAAAAAACAATGATAACAATTATAAAAAATTCGAGGTTCACCTGTATCTTTGGAGCTGTTATGAATCTTGTATTATGTGTCAAAGCAACATACAAGTTTATTGATTTCTAGAAGAAAATTCTCACTCCTCCGTGTAATCACACACATGAAAAGAGCTTATATTTAGGGAGGTCTTATGAGTGACACACTGTGGGAACTTACAAATCAACTCTATAGGTAAAAAGTGTAAGACTCAGAAATGTGTTGTCATTGAGTGAGAGTAAGAGTGTTGAGGGAGGAAACGTTATCAGGACAGTGGGAGGAGCCCCCCGCAGGATCAGGTGCACTTTATACCATTAACTGACAGAGAAGAAGGATGCTGTTGGAGGCTTTCTTGTTCTTCCATAAATGGGATAATGACATTTTTTCTCTTTTGATTCCAAGAGTCTGTTTCCTGTCTTGGATACCAAAGGCCTAAGTACGATGATCAAAGACTTGTACTCAGCACAGAAACTGACCTATGCTGCACAAAGAGACAGAAAGATATTCTCTCAGGTCAGACTGGCAGTTAAAGCCCCAATAAACTTATGCATCATTTGCCTGGACTAGAGTTCCCTAGTGTGAGTTACAAGTCTCAGATTGTCCAGGAAGAGGACCACAGGCCTAAAAGAGAATGGTCATATATGAAGACCAACATGTGCAGTAGAATAGTCTTTGGAAACGATATAGGAAATGGCTACCTTGGAGGTTAGATTGAAGAGGCTTGGTATTAGTCAGTCTTTCAAGGTTCCTATTAAGCTGTCTCTCAGATGAGCATATCCAGGCAGTCACACAATAAACATTCCATTCAGAACTTTGAAGGGAATCCATTCTGTGAACACTATTTGTGTACCAGTACACAGAGCTGCTGCTTGAGCTGCCCTGGAGTGACACAGGTGAAGAGGAGTGCAGCTTCAAAGAAGAGGATTGGAATAGACCAAGCCACAGTGTGTCTGCTACTGAACTACTGAGCCAAAGCATGTCCACCACTGAACTACTGAGCTAAAGCGTGTCAACCGCTGAACTACTGAGCCAAAGCGTGTCCACCACTGAACTACTGACTGCTGAAGGCCCCACCCCTCTCTGTTAAACCGTGAATAGGAGAAGATTAACACTGAAGACCGTTGAAAATGCCATATGGAAACTTGTCACTGTAGAAGATTCCTAAAATATGATCATATGTAAACATTAAAGGTGGTTAAATGGAGTTTCCCTGTAAGAGGAGGAAAATGTCTCCCCCAGACACCACCCACTATCAAAAAGTCCAGTTCTAGGCATAGACTGTATTAGCTTAAGTTGTTTGTGAATAGGATCCCATAGACCCCTCCTCTCCCAGACATTATGGGCTATTGCCACTGTTCTTGATTACCCTCCAGAACTGGGTGGTAAGACCATGTTGAAGATACCACATATCTGAGTCATGGAACGTGGAGAAATCAAGCTGGTACTGACCCGGAAGCTTCATTTCTACTGGTTCACTTTCACAGTGCTGGAAGTTTCTATGCATGTCAGCAGGGGAGAAAAGTCATCATCAGTCTTATCCAGTTGTGAAGCCTATGAACTACAGCAGTGACTGGCCTGGTAAGACATGCCCACTGACGCAATAGTGGCAAAGCTTTTACAGGAGTAATCAGCTACTTTCTGGTTGGATTCTTAAATATTTTTATTTTTTATACATATGTTGACCCTGCTATGTGTATAATGTTTGTGGAAGTCAGAAGAGGGCATCAGATGCCTTACAACTAGAATGGTTGTTAGCCATCATTTAGGTTATGGTAAATGAACCTGTGTCCTATGCAAGAGTAGCATGTACTCTTAGCCACTGAGCCAACTCTCCAGAGTTTTGCTTTTTAAAAGAATTAATGACTATATAAAAATCAAACAGATGCATGAATAAAGGAAATCTATCCAAGGCCTTGATAAGACAATATCCAAAGTAAATGAAACAATCAATAAACTGGAGGCAAAAGTCTAAAATATAGAGAAAAATTCAGCAAGGAGATTGAAACATTGAAAAGAACTCAAACAGAAATACTTGAAAAGGAGATGATCAACTAAATTAAAAACACTGCTGTCTATCCCAATAGGAAAGACCACACAGAAGGGTGGATCCCAGGAGGAAATGATAAAACTGAGACAATAATATAGACATATATAAGAAGAAAAATTAAGGAGTACGTACGAACAAAATTCCCCAAAAGAACTTGAGAATTCCTGGTGAAGGGGAGCAGTGATAAAAATCAAATGGTGTAGACAAGTGAAGCAGACTTCCGAAGACAAGTAAAGAGGTAGACGTCCAATACAGGTATACAGAGCTCTGAATACAGAGACATGAACAGAGAAGAAACTCTCCAGACCACACCATAAGCAGGATGTCAAAACTACACACTTTCAAAAGACGCAGAAGGAAACCATCAACTTACAGATGAAAGCAGAAACATCAGAATTACCCAAGACTCCTCATCAGTAATTGCAAAAGCCAGAAGAGCAGGGAGTACAATACTTGAAGCTCTGGAAGTAAAAAACTGTGGACCAAAGAGTGTTATATACTGCAAAGAAATCGTTCAAAATTAATGGACAAATAAGGGCATTTCAAGACAACACAAATCAAGACAACTCATGACACCCAGGCCAGCACTGCAAAAAATTCTTAATGCAATACTTTACAGGGAGGAAGAAGAGAGACAGCCTCCTTTTGTGGAGATATGATAGTGTATTAAGTAGACCCTGGAAAGAAAAGACCACATCCAAGACAGCAACTTAGCAAACCCTCAAAACGAATACAGGAGACGGAAAAGAAAACTTCATATCAAAATTAATTAGAAGAGATAAAAAGGGCACTGCGTAGTAATAAAGACAACAATTCATCGAGGATATAGTAATTGTAAACGTTTATGCACTCAATATTGGAACCTGTAATTTTATTTTACATTTTTATGTATTTGAATTTTTGTGTATTTCATATACATCTTAATTCTCTTTATACTGCCATCCCTATTGGCCCCCCCACAGCTCCCCTCTGTATATCATGTATTCTGTCACTTATGTTAAGGCTTATTGAGTCAAGTTAGTGTCCCCTGATGTCCCTCAGTGCAAGTTCATGAACTAGGGTCTAATTAGCCTAATTAAAGTCACTCCCTTAAAGAAGATCAGCTCTTCCTCACACAGTAGTAACCAGCTACCCAATAGTTCTTCAGTTTAGATTGGGGCTTGATGCCCATTTCCAAAGTTCCATGTTAGGTCTTGTCTGCTTGAGTCTGCATGGGTCTTGTGCATGCTGTCACTGTTGTTGTATGTTCATATGAGCAAGGTCTTAGGAGCCTGTAAGACTCTATTTTGATATAGTCATGTACCTCCTCCCCTTGCTCTTATAACCTTTCTTCCCTCTCTTCTGCAGTGGTCCCTGAGCCCTGGGTTCATTCTCCTCTGTTGCAAGAGGGAGTTTCATTGATGAGAGTTAAGAGATGCCTTAGTATTCTCTATGCCCCTTGTTTCATGAGTCCTGGGTGTAGAAGTTTCATTGTGGGTGTGTCATTCCACAATAGACCAGTTGTGGAACTCTGCAATAATTTCTATCTTTTGTGAAAGAAGCTTCTTCGATGAATGCTGACTTGTCTGGCATACTTGCCTGTAAATATAAGGATCCGTATTTAGCATATAGTAAGAAATTACATTTGTCTAGTGATGTGACAGTCATGGGTTTTTCCTAAGATCTATGACCTCTTGAGCCATGCGTATTTGGCTATGTTTACAGTACCACACATGAGTTCCCTCCCCTTCAGTAGACTTTAGGTTCAATTAGGTAGCTGTTGATTACCCCCAAGATAAAAGTGCCACAACTGCACCAATATAGTTTGCTGTGTTGGTTGTTGTGGTGGTGATTAGGCCTGAAAGCTGGAGTTGGACCTTTGATTGATGTTCTCCCCTAGCAGCTTGCATAGTGTTCTCCAAAACTGAGACAGCCTTCAAAGAAGTGGCTTTCAGGTCAGTTCCAGCTCTGTTGCTCCAAGTTCTGTGTCTGAAGTATGCATTATCTTCAGCAATAGGATTGTACCTTCAAATTCTTGGAGGCAATCAAGGGATATGGCAGTAGTCTGTATAATTTGGGGGATCCTGTGGACTACGCTGACCAACAACTCAAAGGGAGGTTTCTCCTGTCTAGCATTGTTTCTTGTTATATAGCCTTCAGCCATACACATGGACTCATGTAGAGATAGTGTTATGTAGAATTTTTCAGTGGGTTTTTGAACTAATACAATTCCTTCTGGTTTTTACATCAGCTAGGCATTATTTATTTCTCCTTTCTCCCTGTCTAATCCTACCTCCTTCCCTCCCCAGTTAAAGTATTCCCATTTTCTCCATGTTTCTCTTGATAATTCCTGTCTCCTATGTTTACTCCTATATAGAGAGTTCCTTTTCCCTGCATAGTTCTTTGAATCACCCTCCCATTTAAAAACCTCCATTTTAACCTTTTCCCCCTTAGTAACACCTGTCTCCTACCATTCTTTCTCAGGCTCATTCTTTCCCTCGACCTCCCTGGTTCCTTTCCATTTTCCTGGCTCCTGCAGTTACATCAGGATATACACTCACATATAAGGATTAGGTGTTAGGATTCACAAATGAGGGAGAACATATGTTGTTTGTTTTTCTGAGTCTGTGTTACTTCACTTAGTATTACAGTTTCTAGTTCCATCCATTTACCTGAAAATTTCATGATTTCATCTTTACCACTGAGTAGCACTTCATTGTGTAAATGCACCACATCTTCATTGTCCATTCATCAGTGGAGGGACACTTGGTAGGTTGCTTCCATCTCTTAGCTCCTGTGAGAAAAGCAGCAGCTAACATGGATGCACCAGTATCTCCACAGTAGGATGAGTCCTTTGGGTGTATACCAAGAAGTGGTATAACCGGATCATGTGGTAGGTTCATTTTTAGTTTTTTGAAGCATTCTTCACATTGCTTTCCATAGTGAATTTGCAATCCCAGGTGCAATGAATGAGCATTCCTCTTTCCCCACATCCTCAACAGCATGTAGTATCATTTGCTGTCTTGATCTTAGCCAGTCTGATTGGGGTAAGAGGAAATATTAAAGGGATTTTAATTTTTTTAATTTTCATTTTCCTAATTGCTAATGATGCTGAACACTTTTAAAGATGATTCTTGGTCATCTTTATTTCTTCTTTTGAGAACTCATTGGATCATTTGTTTTCTTGATTCTTTATATTTTGAGTTCTTTATATATTTTGGAGGTTAAACCTCTATCAAATATATTACTGGTGAAGATTTTCTCCCATTCTGTGGGTTTTCTCTTCAATTTCATGGTTGTTTCTTGTGCTGTATAGAAACGTTTTAGTTTAATGAAGTTCCACTTGTTGAGTGTTGACCTTAATCCCTGAGCAACTGACGTCTGATTTAGAAAGTACTTTTCTGTACCTATATCTTGTAGGATACTGCCAGCAATTTCTTCTAAAAGTTTCAAGTTCGGGTTTCACATTGAGGTCTTCGATCCATTTGAAGTTGACTTTTGTGTATCATGAAAGATCAGGGTCTCGCTTCCTTCTTCTACAGGTAGAGAAGCAGTCTTGCCAACACTATTTGCTGAAGATGCTATTTTTCCTCCAGTGAGTATTCTTGCTCCCTTTGTCAAACATCAGGTGGCTGAAGTTGCATGTCCTCACATTTGTGTCTTCAGTTATGTTCTTCAGTTATGTTCTGTTGATCGATTTGTCTCTTTTTGTGCTAAGATCATACTGCTTTATGAATATATACACATAGCTCTGAAAGCTTGAGACCTGGTGTAGGAATTCCCTCAGCATTGCACTTTGTACTCAGGATTGCTTTGTCTATCTGGGGTCTTTTGTGCTTCCATATGAATTTTAGGATATTTTTCTAATTCTGTTAAGAATGTGATAGAAATTTTGACTGGAATTGCATCGAATCTACTCAGTGTTTTTGGTAGGATTGTCATTTTCACAAAATTAAATCCTACCAATTCATGAGCATGGAATGTCTTTTCATCTCCTGGTGTCTTCTTCAATCTCTTTAAAGATTTGAGAGTTTCGTTGTAGAGACCTTTAATGTCCTTGATTAGGTATATTTTTGAGGCTGTTGTGACTGGGAGGGTTTCCATGTACACACACACTCTCTCTTTCTCTCTCTCTGATTTTTTGTTATTGATATATAGAAAAGTTATTGATTTTTGTAAATTAATTTTGTAATCTGCCACTTTGATGAAAATTTTAATCATATCTAGATTTCCATTTATGGTGGAACTTTTGGGATCTCAAAAGTATAATATATCCTCTGAAAATAGGGATAATTTGGCAACTTATTTTCCAACTAGTACTCCATCAATTTCATTCTCTTGTCATTTTGCTCTAGCAAGAAATTTAAGCATTATACTACAAAGGAATAGAGATAGTGGACAGTCTTGTTTGGTTCTTGATTTTAATGGGAATGCTTGCAGTTTTCTCCATTTAGAATGGTATTGGCTGTGGGTTTGTTGTATATAGCTTTAATTATGTTGAGATATGTTCCCTCCAGTCCAATTCCCTCTAGGACTTTTAACATAAATGCATGCTGAATTTTGTCAAAGGCCTTTTCTGCATCTATTGAGATGATCATGTGATTTTTGTCTTGAGCCCATTTATATGAATTATAACATTTATTGACTTACTTATATTGAACCATCCCTACATCTCTGGAATAAAGTCAACCAGATCATTGTGGATGATTTTTTGATCCATGCCTATAAGCAGTTTGCAAGTATTTTGTTGAGAATTTTTGCATCTATGCTCATTAAGAATATGTCTGGCTTTCATTATTTGCATTGAAAAGTCAGGTGTAATTCTGATGGATTTGCCTTTAAATGTGACTTTTTTCTCTTTCAGCTTTAAGTATTCTTTGTTTTGTACATTTAGTGTTTTACTATGATATGCTGTGGGGAGTTTCTTTTCTGGTCCCATCTATTTGGTGTTCCATGTGCTTCTTGTATTTGTATGGGCAAGTCTTTCCTTAATTTGTGAACATTTTCTTTAACAATCCTGTTGAAGATCTGATCAATATCATTACCCGAGATTCTTCTCTTTCCTCTTTGTCTATAATGAGTAAATTTGGTCTTTTCATGGTGTCCCACATTTCCTATAAACTCCATTCCTGTGTTTTTTTAAATTTTGCATATTCTTTGCTTGACTGCTCAAGTTCTTCAACTTTATCATCCAGTCTTGATTAGTCTACTTTCCATTTCATTCATTCTATTGGTGAGGCTTTCTCCTGTCATTTCAAATTGATTTATTGAGGTTTTTTACTCAGTTTTCAACCTGAGTTTTCTTCAATATTTCTATCTCTTTTATTAATTCAGTCAGAAGTTTATCCCTATCTTGTTTTAGTTCATGTTGTATGTTCTTTAAATTCATTGAACTCTTTGATTCTATTTGTGGTTGTTCTTTTAAATTCTGTGTCTGGGTTATCTCTACGGGGTTTTCATTGTAGAACTCTTCTGTGAGAGTACTGGTATTTGGTGGGAACATTGTGTTTTGGTTTTTTATATTATTGCCTTTTCATTGTGATTTTGACATGTGCATTTCTTTTGTGGTTTTTTTTTGTGATTCTGGTATGAAAATCAAGTGTTTCTCTGTTGAGTTGAAGTCTGATTCTGTTTATATTATTGGTGTGTCCTCACTGTTTTCTGATTGAGTATGAAAAGCTAGTTGATCAAGGCTTCAGGTTCTCTCTTTTGATTTTTTATTGGAGGGACCAGATGGCTCTAGTCCAGTTATTTATGGGATCTCCAAGGGGACAAAGTGGCTCTGGCTTGTTAAGTGCACTTCAGAATCCTCAGATGTATAGTGCCTAGGTCCAATGTAAGGAGATAGAAGATGAAAGTTCTGGTCCCTGCTAGTCATCAGGGAAGCTTAAGCTCTGGAACAGGGGGAAGGACTGCAGATGATCTCAGAAGAGGGAATGAATATGGCACAATTGTAGAAGCTCATCCAGGAGGGGCTGAGTCAGGTACCAGTCAGGTGTTCTCAGGCTCTCTCCTAAGGTCTGGGCTCCTACTAGCCAGCAGACTCGTACGGACCCATGATTTCAAAAGGCAGCCAGGAAGATGTCTGATTTCAGCACTCTCAGGCAGTCTGCAAAGTTCTAGGCCTCTATAGAGCCCCTAATTTTATGTTTTAAAAAAAACAGTAAAAAGTGTAAAATAAATCCATGTAGATCCTGACACAATAATAATGGAGGACTTCAGTATCCCACTATCATATTTAGATAGGCCTTCCATACTGAAAACTATTGAAGAAAACTTAAAGTTAAAATACACCATGGATCAATTAAGTAGATATAAACATTTTTTCACAGAAGTACATAGAACCTTTCCCAAACTCAATATATCACTGAAAGCAGAGCAAATCACAAGAAATACAAAAAAAAAAAAAAGAGATAATTCCTAGTGTTAGTGTCCTATCAGGCTACAATTGAATAAAATTAGAAATTAACCAAAGAAGCAATAGAAACCACTGAAATCCTTGATACTAAACAATACATTTTGAATGAATAGTGAGTCATCCAAGAAATCGAAGATAAAATCTGAAAATTCCTAGTTACAAATGATTATGTGAACAGAGCCCATCAGAACCTCCGGGATGCAACCAGGCCAGTCTTCGGAGGACAGTTTATAGCAGTAAGCCCTCACATTAGAAAATCTGGGAGAAACCAAGTAAACAACCAAATAAGCTACTTCGTGGGTCTTGAAAAACAAGAAGCAGTCAATCCCTATCCCAGTAGATAGCAAAAATAATAAAGATTAGTGAGGAAATTAATGAAATAAACTCAAAGAACAAAACACAAAATCAACCAAACAAAAGTTAGTTCCTTGAAAAGGTAAATAAGATTGACAAATCCTTAGCTTTTCTGACAAAAAGAGGAAGAAGACATAAATTAACAAAATTAGAGATCAAAGGAGTGTCATCACAACACACCTCAATGAAATACAGAACATTTTTAGAAATTACTTTGTAAGCTTATACTCTAAAAAGCAGGAAAACCTAGAAGAAATCGAAGAATTCCTAAATGAATATCATCTATTACATTAAAACCAGCAGATATAAATAACTTAAACAGACCCATCCATCACAGGCAGCAAAACCGAAGCTGTAATCGAGTTTCCCTTCAAAGAAAAGTCCAGGACCAGACTCACTTACACTATTCTACTGAACTTTCAAGGACGATCTCAAACTTGCCTCACAAAACATAAAGTGAAGGAACACTACCAAATTCATTCTACGAGACTGTTTATTCTCATAGTGAAGCCAGGTAAAGACAACACAGAAAAGAAAACTGTAGGCCGTTGCATTGATGAACATAGATCCAAAATTCTCAATAAAATTTTTGCAAACTAAATTCAGGAGAACAGTCAGATAATACATTATGACCAAGTAGGCTTCATCCCAGGCAAGGTTGGTCTCAACGTACATAAAACAACAAATGTGATACATCACATGAACATACTGAAGTGTAGAAAGCAAAAACTTATCTCGATTGATGCCCAAAAGGAATTTGACAAAGTTCTACTTACCATCATGATAAAAGTCCTGGTGACATTAGGAATAGATGGAGCACACCTCAAAGTAACAAAAGACTACATACAACAAACCTAGAGCCAACATTTTATTAAATGGAGATACACTGAGAGTATTTCCTCTAAAACCAGGAAGGAGATAAGGATGCATTCTCCCCCTCACTTAATACAGTGCTCAGCGTCTTCACTGTAGCAAATAGACATGAGAAAGGCAGAAAAGGGATAAAAACAGGATAAATAGAAGTCAAACTATCCTTATTTGCAGACAATGTGATTTTACCCTTAAAAGATACTATAGAATCATCAAGAAAACTCCTAGCTGCTATAAACACAGTAAAGTTGTAAGATACAAAATCAATGTTTAAGAAAATTAGCCTTCATATACACTAATAATATACTCTCTGAGAAAGAAATTAGGAAAACATCCCATTCGAAATAGCTTCCAAAAAAACTAGGAACACACCTCACCAAAGAAGAAATGAAGACTTTAAGATACCAAAAATGGAAATCAAAGAAGATACGAGGCAACGAAAGACTTTCCGTGCTTCATGGATTGATAGAGTGCTTTGAAAATGGCTCCACCACCGAAGCTAGCATCACATTTTATGCAACTCCTATCAAAATTACAATTCATATTTCACAGGTATAGGAAAAGCAGTTCAAGAAATGACATAACATCACAAAAGCCAAAGCAATCCTGAAGATTTCAGCTAGAAAGATCACAATAACCAGCCTCAAGTTATCCTATACAGCAAGAGTGGTGAAGACAGACAGGTGCCTACATAAGAACGGGTGGACTAAAGTAATAGATCAGAGGACCCGGAACTAAATCAGCAAAGCTATGCCTCTACTTGACAAAGGGGGCAAAGCTAGTCAACAAATGGTGCTGGTAAAACGGGATATCCACTTACAGAAGAATGAAATTAGACCCACATCTTCCACTTTATACAAAAAACAATTCGTAACATATCAAAGGTCTTAATTTAAAATATGAAATGATAAAACTTCTAGATGAACATGTAGGAAATACTCTTCAGGACACTTGCAAGCATAGGCAAGAACTCTCCGAACAGAACTTCAATAGCACAGGAACTAGCCCAAAGTACCAACAGATGGGACTGCATGATTATAAAAGTTTCTTCACAGCAAAGGGAACTATCAGCAGAGCACACAGACAGCCATGGGATGGTGCATCTTTACAAGCTACACCTCAGACGAGGGGCTATGAGAGCTTATAAAGAACTGCAGAAATTGACTACCAAGGAAATAAAACTACCCATAAACAAATGGGGTATCTAGTTAAACTGACATTTTTCCAAAAAGGAAAGAAATACACCTGGCCAGCAATTATTCTGAAGTGTTCGGCATTGCCGGCAGTCAGGAAGATACAAATCAAGCTTGCCTCAGATACCACCTGACCCTAGTCAGAAGGGCAATTACCAAGACATCTGACAACACATGCTGGAAAGGATGTGAAGAAAGAGAAGCCCTTATTCACTGCTAGTGGGAGTGTAAATTAGTACACTCATTATGGAAATCAGGTTGGAGGTTCCTAGGAAATTAAAAACAGAACTACCATATGACTCAGCTTCCTCACTCCTGAGCGTGTACCAGAGATCTCCTGACCTTATCATACAGCTATTTGTACACCATCTTTATGGCTGCTCTGTCCACTATTATAGCAAGGAAATACAGCCATCCTAGTTTTCCATCAGCAGATGAATGGATAATGAAAATCTGATACATAAATAAAATGGAACATTATTGAGCTCTAAAGAAACATGAAGTAAAAGATTCATAGGCAAATGGGTAGGCTGAAAATATATGATATTAAGCATGGTCACCCTGTCTCAGAAAGAAAAGCCCATGTTCTCCCTCATGCGCAGAAGCTAGCCTACAATATGTGCATGCATACATGCAAACTGATGCATGTTTGGATATGCTATGCCATTAGAGAGCAGAACAGTAATAGAAAAGGCTGGCTAACGAGCTCATATGCATAGTATATTTAATGCAAGCCCTTTGAATACTCTCAAGACATAAGACATTTTCAGTGGAAAATAAGTCTGTAAATAGGCAGAATCCACATGTGATTCCATGAGGGCTGATACCTTACTGAGAAATCTGTATTTTAAATTATATTTTAATTGTTTTAATATTATGAACACTGTAGTTTTCCATAAATGTTAATAAGCTTCATTTAAAAATATTTGTAGTCTAAATAGAGCTGAAAAGCAGTGGTTTATTAGGTGTACAAAGAGCGATAACAATGGTAAAGCATGCTTATTTAACCCTAAAAAGTTAAAAGGGAATTATTAGCCTAATCTTTATGATCTGAAGATTAATAAAAGCTAGAGAATCTTTATCAAGTTCTTTATCCAAATTCACACAGGTGAAATTCAAGAGCCTGAAATCATACCCTGGTGGTATGTGAATTTAAGAAGTAAAACTATATTTTTATGTACCTCTTACATTTAATGATGTGATTAGACTTAATGAGCACTTGCTCCTAGCTCCCAAAGGATAGATGACATCAATTCTTCAAGAAAATCAATTACAAGCTTGGACTGGCAAATAATTTTCCTGATATGAATTCCTGCAGGACCAGAGATGCAATGACAGGCTTGAGCCCTGCACAGTAAGTAGGACAGCTGGGAGATGTTACGTAGATGGAGCACTCCAAAAGCTGAGTTCCGTTAACTGATCCCAGATCTTGAGAGGTGTCCCCTGCCTGGGAACACTAATCACCTGGCAGAATTCAAGAATTCCTCCCAAAACTTGACCCCATGAGACGATTACTTTATTTAGTCCCTAGAGACACAGAACCTGAACAGAGATACAAATCAATCCTTCCACTTAAGGATGTGATGCTTCCACAACACACATGCATCTCCCAGGAGACGGGACAATACAGCAGTATTGGTAGATGTCCAAAAGTTCAGATACTCAGATTTTTTCAGACTTCAATACCAAAATGATACACATTGACCCACGAATACCATGAACTTAGAACACTGTTCCCCTTGGTATGTTCCTACCTGTATGTCTTACAGTCCAGAGAAGGATCATAAATCTTTCATCTCCTGTTACATAATGTGACTTGGGCACAAATGTTAGTTCATGAAAAGGTAGTCACAGCACAAAACTGATTAGTGTTTTCATTGCCCTTCCTCTCTGTACCACTGTGCAACCAATTCTTACTTAAGAATCAGTATGCCACACTGAACCACTGAGATCTTAGAAACTTTCAAACATGTGTATGTACATCAAATGTATGGAAGCATGAGAAAATTTTCTCTTCATTGATTTGTACGTGTGCATCTGGTATTGTGTGTCGTGTGCACAGTTGTTAGTGTGTGTGCAGACATGGGTGTGAGAGCGCATGTGGAGGCCAGAGAGCAGCATAGGTTGTATGAATCCCTCTTCACCTTTACTTTCTGAGACCCAGTCTTGCTGAGATTGAAGCTCACCAATGAAGCTAGGCTGACTGACCAAAACCTTCCTGGGTCTGTCTGCCTTCACTGCTCCAGTCTCCACCTCTCAGAGGTACAGGTCTGAGCCACCTGCCTGTTGTTTTCATGTGGGTCCTTGCAATCTTCCTGCTTGCAAGGCAGGTACTTTACCTGTTGAGCTACCTCACCAGCACTGATTTGACCACTAAAAGATCACTAGCCATTGGGGTAGGTGTAATAGATATATTTGTGCTAAAGTTGAAGTAGAAATTCTATTTGAAAATACTTTTAAAACATAAAGAGATGACATCATTTCAGATTATCTGAGTTTTGTAAGACTGCAAATCAATTTCAGCAAATATATTAAAAATATGAGTTTTGTAAGATTGTAAATCAATTTCAGCAAACATATTAAAAATAGAGTCTCACAAACCAGGTATGATGGCAAATGGCTTGAATCCTAGAACTCAGGAAGCAGACATAGAGGCAACCAGATCTCTGTGAGATTGAGGCCAGCCTGGTTTACATAGAAAGTTTCAGGACAATTGGGGCTACAGGGAGTCCGTGTCTCAAAAAGAAATCAGTGGCTTAAAGTAATTCTCACAAAAAAATCTATTGAGGTGCACAGTGACTATTTAAATGAATAATCAGTTGTGGATCAAATAGGACCTTTGCTAGTAAACCTACTTAACATGGGGACACAGACGTTAAGATAATAAAATGACCCATAGGGTTCACGGCAGCAGAGCTGACCTAACAACTGCTTGAAAACCTACATAGACGCCATCATTAGAAAGAAACACCAGAAGTGATAGCGCATGCCTTTAACCCCAGCACTCAGGAGGCAGAAGCAGGCAGATCTCTGTGAGATGGAGGACACCCTGGCCTCAATGGCAAGTTCCAGGCCTGCAGCAGTTACTGGGGAACCCTGTCAAACCCCTCGCCAACCAAAACAAAACAAAATACAACAAAAGAAATGCTGGTACTTATAAGAAACTGTTTTAAGTGTTTAAATTTTGTTCATCAGCTATTAGTTTCTGAGGAGGATTTCCTGGGTGTGGCAACACCCTTTGCAGGTAGGTAGTGTGTGGACCTTTTAGGCAGCCTTCAGGGGAGAGTACTTGCTTTTGTCTGAAAGGCAGTACCGTGGGTGCCTGTGGCTCCTGTCCTTGCCTACTGGACTTTGCAGCTCCCACAGCACTGACATTTACCTCACCCGCCTGCCTCCAGTGCAGCTGAGTCATGAGCCCTTGTGGGACCCTTCTCTGTACTCCTATGCCCTGGCCGTTTAGGACTAATGGCTCTTTTTGCTTCTGTAAATTGCTTGGCTGAAGGGAACTGTTACAGTTTTATTTTGTGATGGACTCCCTCCATCTTGTTAGCCTTGAACTGTGCAAGTCTCTGGTCACCGGGATGAAGGTGGGGGGAAGGACAGTGCAGGCTGGGCATGTTGAGCAAGCCTGAACTCAGTGAGACCAAATAAGGTCAAAACAGAACCTAGCAACAGGCTTGAGTAACAGTCAGCACATTCCTTTGCCCTGAAGACAGCACCCACCAATGAAGGACCCCTGAGCCTTCCCTAACCAATTTTGGTATATGTCGTGTTGTAACCAATCATCTGAAACATGCCTGGCTCCCCTGACCTATAAAAGACTCCTTCGTGCTCCCCTAGGGTCTCTCAGCACAGATCCATTGTATTGGTGAGGTCTGAGAGTCCTGGCTTAAGCTTGAATAAAGGCTCTTTGTTCTTGCATACACTCTGAACTCCGTGGTGGTTCTTGGGGAGCTGTTATCTGGGCATAACATTTGGGGGCTTGTCCAGGATACCCAAAACCTCCACCGGACCCCAGAGCATGCAGCCTCATCCGATAGGTAAGTGTCTCTTCTTTTGTGCATCTGGTCGTTGGGCACTCCTGATATTTGGGCCCAGTTTTGTGATGGCCTGTTGGAGGCCTAGGCGGACATGCTTGAAGACTCCAGGCCATGGGACTCGGGAGACTCCCAGACCCACCTAATAGGGATTAGATCCCTCTGGTAGACTTGGAAAGATGGAGCAGGTCCTGACCGCAGAACAGCGAGAAGCCATTGTCCTATTTTCAGTTTAAGGCATCAATCAACATGGTCATATTTCTGTGTGTGTTTGTGATTTATGTTCTGTTTGTGACTCTCAATATTCTGGAAGAAATGGGACAAAGCCAAGAAACACCACTTAGTCTCTTTCACGACCACTTCCCAGAATTCATGGCACAGGTCAAACGCCGGGGGCTAGAAGTCAGGAAAGAGAAGCTTTTTGTCTTTTGCAGAAATGAATGTCTGACTTTTGAACTGCCGGAAGCGGGAACGTTCGACCGTCCCATCATCTCTAGAGTGAAGGATATAATTTAAGGCACCCCAGCCACCCAGGTCCCCTGCATCACGACCTGGCAGGCTATGGTGGAGTAGCCTCCCGCTTGGCTCAAACCATTCCTTCTTCCACCTCCCAGCTCAAGGCCTACTGTTCTCGCCCTGCATCAAGACTAGCGGCGAAAGATGAAAATAAAACAACTGCCCCTCTCTACCCTGTTTTGCAGGGAAGAACAGAAGAAGAACTTTTGTTTGAGCCACCACCTTACCCGCCCCCACCGCAGGCGGAGCCACAGGGTGCTCCAGGGTAGGTGGAAGCAGTCCCGGTCTGGGAGGGGGAGGGGCAGCGCCCTCAGACTTGAAGGAGAGTCCAAAGAGGGCAGCTGCGGCCAGTAGAGGACTCCACTGTCCTTCCCTTGAGAGCCATAGGGCCTCTTACTGAGGCAGGGGATGAGCAGATGGAATACTGGCTGTTCACTACTAGTGATGTATATAATTGGAAATTGCAAACAGCTAAATTTTCAGAGAAACCTCAGGGCCTCATTGATTTACTAGAGTCTGCTTTGTTCACTCATCAACCCACTTGGGATGATATTCAGCAACTATTACAGGTCCTGTTCACCACTGAGGAGAGAGATTGGATCCAGGCTGAGGCTCACAAGCTGGTTCCTGGGGTGGATGGGAATCTCATCAGTAACCAGGCTTTGATTGACAAGACCTTCCCCTAGGTTAGGCCAAATTGGGATTTTAACATGGCTGAAGGTAAGGAGAAGCTCCTAGTCTATCGTCAAACTAATGGGGGATCGCCGGGCTGCAGCAAGGCACCCAACTAATTTAGCTAAGATTAGTGATGTACAAGAAAAGACAGAATCCCCGGCAGCATTCTTAGAACGAATTTCTGAGACATTTCGTACTCATCCAATGAACCCGGAGGCACCTGAGAATAAGAATGCGGTAATATCGGCATTTGTGAACCAGTCGGCACCTGATATCAGGCGCAAGTTACAAAAATTAGATAAATTAGCAGATAAAACCCTACCGGAACTCTTAGCAGTCGCTGAGAAAGTTTATAATCACTGAGAAAGGCCAGAAGAAACACAAGTCTGTGCGGCCACTGCCATTGCCAAACAAACCCGTGACTTTGCCAAGATTCTTTTGGCCACCTCTGCCAAATCACCTGGTGAACGAGAATGCCAGCTGAGACCTCTGTCTGCTGAACAAGGTAAGAGACACCCAGAAGGGTGACTCAAATTGCAAAGAAACCAATGTGCTTATTGTGAAAAAATGGGTCACTGGAGAAAGGAATGTCCAGAGAGGCCAGTTGAGCGGGAATGGGACCGTGAGGGGGTGCAGGTCCTCGAGCTCGGAGAAATGAGCGATTAGGGAGGACAGGGTTCAGATCCCCTCAACAAGCCCAGGGTAACCCACAGAGTGGAGGGGACACCATGGGTTTTCATGTGGATTCAGGTGCTCAGCATGCGGTGCTAACCAAAACCCAGGGAAAACTATCTCACAAAAAACCTTGGGTACAGAGAGCAACTGGCAGGAACCAGTACTCATGGACCACCTGAAGAGAAGTGGACCTAGGCAAGGGCTGGGTGTCCCACTCCTTCTTAGTGATGCCTGTTTGCCCCTACCCACTCTTGGGCAGAGACTTGCTCGCCAAAATTGGAGCTCACATTTATTTTTGACCTAATGGGGCCCATCTAACAGATAAAGAAGGCCAACCCATTCAGGTACTCACTCTACAGCTGGAAGATGAATTCAGACTGTACCAAAAACTTCTTCCCCAGTTTGGGGAAGAACTTTCTGCCTGGCTACAGGAGTTTCCTACGGCATGGGCAGAGACTGGGGGAATGGCACTAGCAGCCCACAGACCATATGGGTGCAGCTGAAACCAGGGATATACCCGGTGGGAGTAATGCAGTACCCCATGTACCACGAGACCAGACTGAGAATCATCCCACATATCCAGCGACTAAGAGACTACGGTATCTTAGTGCCTTGCTGGTCTGCATGGAATACACCTCTCCTTCCGGTGAAAAAGCCAAATTCAAATGACTATGGACCAGTGCAAGACTTAAAGGAAATAAATAAAGTGGTCATGTGTAGAGAGCCGCGGATTGCTGCGTCTTAAAGATGGCGCCCGCCCTTGCCTCCCACCATCCCGAGGTGGGCGCTCTCTGGAGCAAACAGCTCCATAATTGGCTGTGGCTGAGGTCTGGCCCTGCTTCCGCATGTGTGCGCCTATCTGCTTTCACCACGTGGTAGTTTGGGGTTGGCTGGCAGGAGGGAATTTAACTCTGTGGCGGGCTTTCCCCGGGAGGAGAAGGAGAAGCAAGGAGAAGTAAGGCAGGAGAAGTAAGTCAGGAGAAGTAAGAAGGGAAAAAAAAAGTTAAAAAGTTAAAAAGCCAAAAGGTTGTTCAAGGTTCCTGAATAAACTGCTTTTGGAAGAGTCCGGGGTTGCGTTTTCCTTGCTGGAGGAGAGACAGTCATGGCCATCCACCCCACGATACCAATCCCTACACTCTCTTAAGTTCCTTGCCACCCACCAGAAATTGGTACACTGTACTGGATATAAAGGATGTCTTCTTTAGTCTACCTTTAGCCAAGGAAAGCCAGCCATTCTTTGCTTTTGAATGGCAAGAACAAGACACCGGTTTTAATGGACAACCTACCTGGACACGCCTGCCCCAAGAATTCAAAAACTCACCCACTCTCTTTGATGAAGCCCTCCATGAAGATGTGGGTGAGTACAGACTGGACCATCCCCAGCTCACACTATTACAGTATGTAGATGACACCTTGTCATGCTGACAAGGGACCCAAGACTTATTAGCAACTTGGGTCAGCTGGGATATCGGGCAACTGCTAAGAAGGCCCAAATATGCCAACAGAAAGTAATCTATTTAGGGTATACATTGAAAGAAGGACAATGATGGCTTACAGATGCCTGGAAAGAGACAGTGCTAAAAACACCCACCCCCTATTCACGAAGGGCGGTAAGGGAATTCCTAGGATCAGCAGGATTCTGCCACCTATGGATCCCAGGATTCACTGAATTGGCCAGGCCTCTTTATGAGGCCACAAAAGAAAATGAAACTTTTACCTGGATAGAGGCTCAAGAGAAGGCCTTCAATGAAATGAAACGAGCTCTTTTGGAAGCACTGGCTCCCTGATTTTACTATTCCCTTCACCTCTATGTAGACGAAAAGAAAGGGGTAGCTACAGGGGTCCTGACTCAGACCTTTGGACCCTGGAAGAGATTGGTGGTGTACTCGTCCAAGAAAATAGATCCAGTCACCACTGGATGGCCACCATGTCTAAGAATTATAGCTGCTACTGCCCTTCTCATCAAGGATGCAGATAAATTAACTTTAGGGCAAGAACTGTACATTACTACCTCTCACACTATCAAAGGAGCCCTTAAGCAACCACTGGATCACTGGTTGAGTAACGCCCAAGTAATCCATTATCAAAGCCTGCTTCTTAACCCCCCAAGGATTCAATTCCTCCTAAGTGCGGCCCTCAACCCAGCCACCCTGCTGACTGTCCCGGATTTGGACACGCCCCTTCATGATTGTGAGGAAATCCTGAGCCAAGCACACGGCTCAGAGGAGACCTAACTGATCAGCCACTCTTTAATGCAGAAGCTATTTGGTTCACTGATGGGAGGAGCTTCATCCAGGATGGACGAAGGTATGCAGGGGCGGCTGTAGTAACAGACTGAAGCTATTTGGATGGCAGCCTTGCTAGCGGGAACTTCAGTTCAAAAAGCTGAGCTGATAGCTCTGAGGCTCTTAGACTTGGGAAGGGCAAATGGCTAAACATATACACAGACAGCTGGTATGCGTTTGCCACAGCCCACGTACATGGGGCCATCTACCAGGAAAGAGGGCTACTCAGAGCAGAGGGAAAAATTGTAAAAATAAACAAGAGATTTTGAACTTGTTAGAGGCACTATGGCTGCCAAAGAAATTGGCCATTGTCCACACTGCCCTGGACACCAAAAGACTAATATACTTGTAGCCTGAGGAAATCAAAGAGCTGACCCGGTTGCCAAGGAAGCAGCCCTGGGAGACCTTCCAAATCCTGGCAATTCAACTGCCGGATCCTGGGCCTCCAATACTGCCAAACCAGCCCAGTTGTTCTCAAGAGGACCTGAAATTAATACATAGACTTCCCATGACTCAACAAACTGGTGCCTGGTGGCGAACAGGAGACTGCAAAATTATTTTGCCAAATGATTTAGCCAAGCACCTCCTTACTCATGTTCATCAGACCACCCACCTGGACGCCAGGAAGACAGCTGATCTCCTCAGGCATGCTCATCATAAAGTCTTGAACCTACAACCACTTGTAGACGCAAGTGCCTCTGCCTGCCTCCGTTGTCGATTGACTAATGCAGAGAACTCCCCCAAAGAGCCAGGAGTTTGGATGAGGGTCTCAAAGCCAGGAGCCCACTGGGAAATGGACTTTACTGAGATCAATCCAGTCAAGTATGGATATAAATATCTCCTAGTTTTAATAGATACTTTTTCAGGATGGACCAAAGCTTTTCCTACTAAGCATGAAACTGCTCAAACAGTAACCAAGAAATTGCTGGAAGACATACTACCAAGATACAGTATACCAGTTCTCCTAAGTTCAGACAACGGACCAGCCTTCGCTTCACAGGTAACTCAAGAATTAGCTAAGGCATTGGGGGCAGAATGGAAATTACATTGTGCTTACAGGCCCCGAAGCTCAGGGCAGGTAGAAAGAATGAACAGGACACTAAAAGAGACCCTTACCAAATTAACCATGGAGACTGGCGGGGACTGGGTGACTCTCCTCCCCTTTGCCCTATACAGGGTACAAAACTCACCCTACATGTTGGGACTAACCCCCTATGAGATTCTGTTTGGAAGACCCCTCCCTAATCTAAGGGCTGAATTGATTGCTGAGTTTGATAACTACCAATTGCTTGCTTCTCTCGAGGCTGTAGCTCATGCCCACAAAGATATATGGCCCTGCCTGAAAGCTATCTATGAGACAGCACCACCCCCTACTCCACACAATTATCGACCAGGAGGCTGGGTCTACGTTCACAGACACCTCTGAGAAACGCTAGAATCTCATTGGAAGTGTCTGTATGTGGTGCTCCTGACTACACTGACAGCAATCAAGGTAGACGGGATCACTACCTGGATACATCACACCCATGCTTGGAGAGCTGAACCACACCCCAGTGAGCCAGATATTCTACCCACCTCTGCACCAGCCCCAAAGGATGGAAAATTCTCAAGGACATGGACAATCCCCTAAAGCTAAAATTATGCCACTTTGCACTGACGCTTGGGGGCATGCGATCTAACCCACATCAACCTTGTAACCTTACCTGGCAGCTCATAGACTAGTACCAGAGAAATCCTAGACCAACAATCTCAGGAAACTCCCTTAAACACTTGGTTCCCTGACTTAAAATTTGACCTGTGTCAGTTAATACCATCCTGGAAACCCCAAGCTGGTCTGCATACCTATTTTTATGTCTGTCCAACCCCTAAAAGCAGTCATGAACAACGTTGTGGAGGGGCGGATGACTTTTTTTTTTATATAAATCTTGGGGCTATGTAAGCACAGGGGACATTTATTTATCTGCTCCATTTAAAACTGACTTAATTTGAGTAATGTGAAATGATCCCCATGGGATGGACTCACAAATGTCCATCTAGGTCAACACCCGGCTCTAACCCTATTAAAATAACATTTATTGAATTAGGAAGAAAAAATAATAACCAGGGAACCGGAAAAACCTTGGGATTACGAATCTATGATACCGGTCATCTGGGAGGCCTTTTTACAGTCACCCTCAGGAGGGCACCCTCCCACCCTTAATACATCATAACCTTCCTAGCCCCAAATCTGCTTCAAGGAAAATAATTCCCCTCATCCCTGCTCCCACAATAGAGCCTGAAGGTCTGTCAACAGCAGCTACTACCCCAACAGCCATGCCTACTTTTCTAAACTCTCCTACTATCCCTACAACTGCCCCCCAGCACCCCATTTGGACTTTAGTTACTTCTACATTCAAAGTCCTCAATGCATCCAAACCAGACTTAACTGAAGAATGTTGGCTCTGCTTAAGCGCTCGCCTACCTTTTTATGCCTGTATAGCCATGATGGGCAATTACTATCAGGTAAATCAGGACCAATGTTCTCGGGGAAACCAAATTAAAATCTCCCTCCAGGAAGTAACCAGAACTGGAACATGTGTGACATTCCCTGCCACCATACCCCTGGCAAATTTATGCAATCAAACGATCTCGATTGCTCCTCATACTTTTTATGCAGCCACTTCCGGCTGGGGCCTGTTCCACTGGATTGACTTCCTGCATTCATGAAACAGTTCTAAATGCAGGAAGTCATTATTGTGTCATGGTACAATTGTTTCCCAAGATAACTTATTACGAAAAAACCCAGATGGAATTAGCTTTCTCCTCTCTACCCATTGCTAGGACCAAATGAGCCATAGGGGCAGCAGCTAATTTACTCTCCTCTCTGACTGGATTAGGAATAGCTGGAGCAACCGGGATGGGCACTTCGGCCTTAATCCTCCAGGATCAAAATTGCAAAGCCCTCCAAATGGCTATTAACACTGACCTTAAGGTTCTGGAACGATCCATTACAAAACTGGAAGAGTCTCTAAACTCCCTAGCTGAGCTTGCTTTACAAAATAGAAGAGGCCTTGATTTGCTTCTTATGCAGCAAGGGGGACTGTGTATGGCCCTAGGGAAGAATGTTGCTTCTATGTAAACCATTCTGCAGTAATTCAGGACTCCATGATCCTACTTAGAAAATGTACCAAAGACAGGGAACAGAGAGAGCCTGGATGGTACGTACAACTCTTTATTTGGTCTCCATGGCTTACTACTCTGCTTTCAGCTCTAGCTGGACCCATAGTCCTCCTGTTATTAAATGCTAGCTATTGGACCATGTATCATTAATAAATTACATACATTTATTAGGCAACAGATCAATACTGTGCAGCTGGTGATTTTAAGGACCACTATGAGCCATTAAGCTCTCCTCCTACTTATTAGAAGAGGGAGAAATGTGGACCCTCCACTGTACTCCTATGCCCAGGCTGTTTAGGACTAATGGCTCTTTTTGCTTCTGTAAATTGCTTGGCTGAAGGAAACTGTTACAGTTCTATTTTGTAATGGACTCCCTCCATCTTGTTAGCCTTGACCTGTGCAGGTCTCTGGTCACGGGGACGAAGGTATGGGGAAGTACAGTGCAGGTTGGGCATGTTGAGCAAGCCTGAACTCAGTGAGACCAAATAAGGTCAAAACAGAACCTAGCAACAGGCTTGAGTAACAGTCAGCACATTCCTTTGCCCTGAAGACAGCACCCACCAATGAAGGACCCCTGAGCCTTCCCTAACCAATTTTGGTATATGTCGTGTTGTAACCAATCATCTGAAACATGCCCGGCTCCCCTGACCTATAAAAAACTCCTTCGTACTCCCCTAGGGTCTCTCAGCCCGTATCTACTGTTACTGGTGAGGTCTGAGAGTCCTGGCTTAAGCTTGAATAAAGGCTCTTTGTTCTTGCATACACTCCGAACTCCATGGTGGTTCTTGGGGAGCCGTTCTCTGGACATAACACCCTGATTACAGGTTCAGTTTTTCAGTCACGATGAGTCCCAAACAAAGCTCTCAAAGTCTTACATCACACAGATGGGTGATTCCTCTGGTTCACCTTTTGTCTGAATCCTACCCACAGGAGGATTTTCTCTAGGAGAACTTCACTGTCTCTCCTTAGAAGTCAGTGTGTAGTGTGACCGGAGTAACAGTGATGAGGAAGGAGTAGCTTGAGAGTTCAGGGACCTGGGGCACATGCTTCTAGGAATCATTCATGAAGAATGAGCCAGTGAATGCTGCTCTTAATTGCTGAGCCATATCTCCAGTCCCCTTAACATTATTAATAGAAAACATCACTACTGACAATTGAGGAAATTAAAGCACAATGATTACTACAGATCTTGGAGAATATAGGGTCAGGTGTCTGGACTTCTGTCCTGTTGAAGGTCAAGGAGGGTCAAGCTGGAGCATGAGTCTTCAAAGCATTTCAGATCCCATTTCCTAAAGCTTAGTCAGGATTTCTCTACAAAGTTTCAGCTTGAAACTGAACTAGTTCCTTTTGAGCTCAAACAGTTAAAATCTCAGTACCTGGGCTACATTTTAATTTATGATCTTGATGCATGGAAATTAAGCTTACTGGAATAGATTGCTTAATAGAAGCATTTAGATATAGAGAAAAAAAGAGAAAAAGAATCCACATTGTATTCTTTCTTATTAATACCAACACTGAGTAGTGTTTGCCCACAATAGCAAATAACAAAAACAAAAATAGAAACTTTAAAAATATGCTAAAATAGACAATATTTGCAAAACGATTACATTAGATATTTTACATTAAATAAATTACAAATAAATTTAATACAGGAATGTATTTTATTAAGCTTCTAATGCTTAATTTTTTTAAAATGGAAAACAAATCAGGGGTTAAAACTCAAACACATTTTTAATAGAAAATTTTAGACTCTTATGTTCATTTTCCAGAATTCCCAGTGAATATTCACTGTATATATAAAAACTTTTTAAAGCTACTGATCTAAGCCATAAACTCGTGTACCTTGAAAAGCAAAGTCAAACAACAGTGGAGTTAAATGTGTCCAAGTTTATTCATGCAGATATGAATGGTTTCAATATTCAGACCTGACATTTTCCGAGGATGTTTTTATTGATCCATTAACAACAAAATAATTTTGGACACTTGCTTGTATTTTTTTCAAAGAACATGAAGTCCTAGATGAAAAGAAAAACATTAAAATCAATTTTCAAAAATAAAATTGAGGTCAGTTTTCAGATGAAGAAACCCCAGGAAACTCCAAGGTGGGGACAGTAGAGTTTTGAGTTTGAAGCCAGATTGGTCTATACTGTGAGAACCGAGCTCAGAAAAATAAATCGAACCATAAGATAAGCTCTGGGGATCTGTGGCACAACACTGTGGTCACAGTTAATAATGCACTGGACATTTATTTCAAATTTGCTAAGAGAGTAGATTGAAATAGTCACATTCCAAAATTACTTGAGGTAATGGAGATGTCAGTTAGCTTGATTTAAACATCTTGTAGTATATACATGTATCAAGGCACTGGGTAGTACCCATAAGTATGTGCAAGTGCTGTTGTCAATAAAAAGAAATAGAACTGATGCAATACTGAAGCTGTTATTAGTGGATTATCACACATATCTCAAATCTGGGAGAAGCACAATAAAATGCCAGGGTGTCCTCATCTGGTTCAGTAATTTCTAACCATGGCCAGATTTGGCTAATCTGTCACGTTTCTGAAACATCCATGCTTTTACTTTATTCATTATAAGCAAATAATTAAGAACAAATCTCAGCTGGATGTGATGGCTCCTACCTGTAATCCCCATACTTGGGAAGTTGAGACAGGAGGATTGCAATAACTTTAAGGCCAGTTTAGGTTGCAGAGGGATACCTTGTCTCAGAAAAAAAATGCAATGGAATCAAAGGAAATCTGAACTACCTCAATATGTGCCTTCTGACGTACATTAAATTCATAGCCACAATGCCGTGATCACATAAAAAGGCAATAAGTAACTTTATCATTTTATAGCCATTATTCATGTTTCTCTGAATACCACATGAAGGTCTGATTAATTTAATCAAATGCACATCTGTACCTGGCCCACAAACTAAGCTGGTATCTCCTAAATCTCTCTCCTTTCATTGTATTTTTATTTTCTTGGACATCTATCTGTTGAAGGACCTGGATCATTTAGTTGTATGTACTTTTTGTTCTTTAGGTTTTTTCAGACGTAATTTCCCAAATAAGGTAATGAGTTGCTCCAAACCTTGGTACACAATGGAATCACCCCACGGTGCTATACAGATCAAAGGGTTGGCCATATCTGTGGGAATTTTTAACTGGTTTCAGGTTGTTTGAATACTGTGGAGTCTGAATTAACCAGATGCCTCTACTGCAAAGCCGTTTATCTGTCTCCTAGTTGTGAACTTTGATGACCTGGTGGAATTGCCTGAGTATTCTACAAACTTCCCATTCTCAGTCTAACAGCGTAGGGTCTAAAAAGCTCAGGGTCACTTCTCTATCGCAGATATTGCCAATGAACAGCTAGTTAAATCTAGACACTTGTTTGAATGTGTATTCTTCTTGAAGATTATACTCCAATATATTAATGATGTAGTCAATTAGCATCAAGATAAAAATCTCTGTTTCAGTAAGTTTATTACACATAAGTCTTAACTAATTACCTAAAACCTCAGCTTACTTTTTTTTTAAGTCAGAGCCTTCCTGACAGATAAACTTTATATTTTTCCATTTTAAACTGCATAGATTCTTTGGACAGAAACTATGTAATTTGTGAATCCAAAATATAAGATGGATCAGATAGAAATTCAGAAGTAAGATTAAGTATAATCTCTTTAGTAAAACTTGGAAAATAAAAAGGTATTCTTGTTTTGTTTGGTTTTATTTTTGAAAATTTGATACATGTATGCAATGAAGTAGGGTGATACCCATCCCGTTTTCCCTTGGAGAAAGTTATCTGTAAGTGTACAGTTTCCTAAATTATTTCAGGATGATTCTAGAGACCTTTGGAAACCAGAATTAGCAGGAGCAGACTTACTATGAGGAAACAAGCACCAAGCATCACAGCCTTCATCTTCACGTCAAGGTCTAAAGGGAACTGGATCCCAAAGTTGTCAACGTCTGTAAGGACCTCCTTTATGAAACCAGACCAGTGCTTAGAAATCCTGCCAATCACAATTTGTTCATCAAGAGATTTGATCTGAATTGAAAACAAAACAGATAGGCTTAAAGGTTCTAGAAAGCTGCTAATTAATAATAATCACAAGCAAATAATAATAAAAGTACTTTCATAGTTAAAGTAACATGAAACAAATATTCCATTCAAACTGTGCACCACATGTAACAAAACACTGGAAGGGCTGCAGGGTAAAACCAGAACATTCAAATTTACATATGAAAGATTCACAATGTTTTTCCAATGTTCTCATTTGTTTGCTTAAAACAAATTATATCTCTGCTTAAGTTTTGTTACTATGTTTCTGAAAATAGACATAATTTTTCACATGTTTAGATTTTTGACAGGGGTGTCATCTCACATGAGGAGAAGTACATATTCCATTATAAAGTCTTTATAATACATGTTCCATACCTGTACACACATGCCTGCACATCAGCTCAAAGCACACATACACATAGTTTTGTGAGATCCTTCATAAAATCTCTACATCACCCATATTTTCTTTGGAGCTGCCCACCTGTGTAATTGGGTGTTTCAGTCAATGAAAGGAAGGATCCCAATAAAGTAACTGATTTCTAAGAGAGGAATTAAAACCTACATGATTACCAAGGTGGGAAGACAAAGTAACAGAATGAACCCAGAGAGACGAAGACATGAGGTGGAGGTAGAGGTTCAAAGGCTTGTCGTAGGTCCAGTCAGTGTTACAACATCTTTGCCTTTCTGTGGAAACATAGGCTTTTCTTTGGCCAAATTTTCTGACTATTGATGAAACTCAGGATGTCAAGACGACATAAATTATAAAATTTCCAAGGTTTTAGATATTTGCAATTAAATAATCCATTTGATAATAGAACTGCTGTAATGTAATTCGTCCATAAAGTAAATATAGAAAATTTGTTTTTCCATTGACCGAATTGAATATAAAAGTAATAGAAAGCCCCTAGAGAAGCACACCTGGGCTCTGGGCATTACACTTGTACAAACTTTCATAAGACTATCTCTTTCCAATTGGTAATTTTGTAGGAACTAAAGGTATGAGACTTTCTGAATATGCCTTTGAGACCCTGCAGTCCGCATTTTGGATTAGCAAGAAGCCATGGATTTTAGCAACCAAATAAATTTAGACAGCAAGGATCTGTTTATAACAGATGATGCTCTCAGCATACAGAAACCACGTATTTAAGTGTTAGGTAATGGGATAGCTAATCTTCACTGTCAACTTGATGGGATTTAAAATCACCAGGGAAACCTTCCTTTCAGGGCATCCATGAGGGTATTTCCAGAAAGATTTGACTCAGCAGGGACATAGCATTAGTGTGGAGAACACCATCCCAGGGGCTGGGATCCTGCACTGTGCAGAAAGGACAAAGCAGGCCAAGCATCAGCGCTTCTGGTGTTTCCTGACTCGGTGTGCAGAGTGACTAGCTGCGGCAGGCTTGGCCAGCATGCCTGCCCCATGGTGATGAGCTGTACCTTCAGACATATGGTAAATTAAGCCCTTCTTCCCCTGAGTTACTTCCTGTCGGGTATTTGGTATTAGCCATGAGAAAAGTGGCCAATACAGAAATGTGGATATTTTTGTTTAAGAAGACTGAGATCTTTTCTTTATTTAACATAAACCATCACTGATGTTTCATTGGGTCAGTAAGCATTTCTGGGATCACATTTCATTTGAAATATCTGTACTAAATCTTGATTTAATTTGTAGCATCTTGCAGTTTTATTTGACTTGTATAACAATAGCAGATCCTATCAACTTCATCTTATTGATACCTCAAAGTCAACTTCTCCACAACAGCTGAACTCTACACATGGACCAGTAATTCTTAGGACATCCACTTCCTTCTCGTTTTGAACTGTAAACTTCGGCAGAAATGGGTGCCACATCTGAACAACATAACCTATTGGTATGCCAGGAGGAGCCTGGATTTCTATCTACAAGTGAAAAAGAACACCAGTTAAATATCCTTATAATCTTATTGTCTATTCGTAGTTTCATTCACTAAGAACTTCTTAAATGACAGTCATTGTTGTAATCCGCAACACTGCCTTAACTAGATCGACACCATTCCTTTCCTTTATGGAGGATGTAACTACAAAAAAAGAGAGGTCAGTTAACTTGCATCGGATTCTCAGCTAATACATAGAAGACATGAAGTGAAATCCAGGTGACTTGCATGCATTTTCAGCCTTTAGAAGTATCCATCTAGAGGCCTTACAATAATCTTATGTGATATCCTTACTTATGTGAACTATCTAAATTATCAAACCATTTCCTTAAACTCATTTGTAAACAGTGGTTTATACATATAGATGGAACCTGATGGTGGTACAGTCTTCAACTATGAGTCCTAACATGGCTACAAGAAAAGAGTCTGGGCACTAGACTCATGACTCTTGTATGTATTTGCAGGGAGACGATGACCATGCTTTACTGTGCTCATCTGTAGCATCAGTTATGATGATTAACCCTCATGACACATGTTAAAGTGCTACTTAATTATAAAGCTTTCCTCCAAATTCATTCTCCTTGGATACAAAGTTATGGCCTGAAAGGCATAGAAAACAGTAATTCATGAGTAAATCAGGTATTCTCTCCATGTGCAGAATTAGGCCTCGGAAAATTGCTTTCCTGGTATCTCTGTCCTTGTAGGACAGTCTTTACAGAATGACTGGGGCATGCACGCATGCATTCGTTCTTGGGCCAGTGAGCTCCAAGCAAAAGATACCTTCTCTGTAAGGCTCTGTGTCTTGATATCTGTGTTGGAAGGCACATCTGCAATGAACAGACCATTAAGTGATAGGAAACAGGCAGTCAGCCATTAGGTAGCTGTGGACATCCCCACCTGTGGTAGATGTGTTACAGAGGATAGAACTCAAACCTGTTAGCTAAAGGGAAAGAAATGAAAAATACGGAAGATGAAACATTTTTCTGTGTGTTCCTTAGTAGAGTGGCCAAAACCATAAAAGAAGCCCATCCATTCTTCTCGTGCTTGGACCACGTTCCTGGGTGTTCTCAAGAGTGTAACTGCATTGGTTTGAGCCATGCCTCTCACAGTCATTTCTGATAAGAGACTTGGTCAAGGTGCCTTAGAAGACCTTTTCTTGAATATCAAGGATTCTTGTCTGAGTTGTGGTTGCTTGACCCTACAGGCACGATTACCCAGGAGCCTAGTCACTTGCCTTCCTTCCTCTATAGTTGACTAAAGACCAAAATATAACTATGCATCCCTTTCCTGAACAACATGGTACAAATTCTTGCCGAACCATCTTGCAAGCCACCGGGTAATTACTCACAGACCTCCTGGAGGCAGCAGGGGAAGCAACAGCTACTGCATCTCAGTGGTCTCTTCAGAGTGATGACTTCGTGTCCTGTGTTATCAAAGATCCTCATGGAGAAACTCCTGCAGCCCCCACAGCAATTCCGGGCCCAGAAATTAGAATCTTCTATTGCATAGTAAACCTTCTGCCCATACTTATTCCTGATTTTGTATTGATTAGCAGTTTCAAAACCTAAAACAGCTAAAAAGAGAAAGAAACCATTATCATCAGTGCATTAAAGCACTGAAATGATCTTAAGATCACAAAACATCTAGAAATCCCAGATTGAGATGAACTCCAAGTAGCACAGGAAAGAGGAAGGGGATGCTATTTAAAGACCATCGAGATGGAGAAAAAAAGGCAAAAAGAAAAACAGAGGCTGGTAACCAAGGAGAAATCCAGCACTTCGCAGGCCATGGGAAACAGTCATCTTTGCGTCCATGAGCTGTGTCTCTAAGGGGGAATGTGGCGCAGTGGTGATGGTCTGTGGTTAAATGTTCAGTTCTGGAACAGTCATCATGTATTATGGAGATGTTAAAGGATGATCTTACTTTCAACTACAGAAAATACTATATTAAATCAATTGGGTTGAGATTTTGTCTTATAAATCATACTTAAGCATTATTATTATTATTATTATTGTCTTTTTTGGCCTGGAACTCATCACATAGACCAGGCTGGCCTTGAACTCACAGATAGCTGCCCACCTCTGCCTCCTGAGTGCTGGGATTAAAGGTGTGCACCACCATGTCTGATTTAAGCCTCATTTATTTTTTGCACTCTTTGAACAATAATGGGACTTATTATTCATTCCCATGGGTAAAAATAGAAGAGGAATTAGTTATTACATGAAGACCAGGCACCCTTGAAGAGAGGAGATAGGTACTGGACAAGGGGTTAGGGTAAGGACGAAATCCTAAATTAATATAAATGAAAGGAGTTATTTGTGTTTTCTTCATAGCAAAACCAGAGGGGTTAAATATAGACTCTCAAATGTCGTCCTGCCAAAAGGAATCTTCTCTCTTTTAGACATAGAAAGAGTCATATAGTAGTCAAATTTTCCCATAGCAAAATGTCACATATTGCTGTTCTTCACAAGCTCTGTCACTGGATTGACTTGAGTCTCTGTGCTAAAACTTGAACATCCTAGACACAGTTTCTAGAGAACTAACTGGCTTAGTGTCAACATATGCCATAAATATTTTTCGAAAAGATTTTAAAACCACTTACAACTGAAATTATTTACTGAGAGAGCATATATGATCCAACTAGTGCCTTAGTTGTGGAGCTCTCTAGTCTGGGTTATCTGTAAAGTGGGGTCAACAGGTTTACACAGGCACTAGTTTCCGTCTAGTTTCTTAGGAAGTAAAACCAACAAAACAAGAGACTTTATAGGAGGCCTGGGGAGGTAACGCAGTGGTAGAGTACTGGGAAAGTATGCTCAAGACTGTGGGCTTGAGTCCTGGGATTGTGAAAGAAAAAACATCTTCTACAGCTACATCTATGGCATCTGTTATGTTTTCATTTACAAGAAGGAACAAATGCCTGTCAGGGACTCAGATGCTGAAAACAGAGTAATCTTTTGATACCACTTATAAATATTAAAATATTAGAGAAAATAAAACTTAAATATGTGGTTTTTTTAAAAATGTTATGTGTATTAGTGTTTTGCCTGCGTGTGTGTAAGTACACCTTATCCTGCAATGCCTGTGGAGTCCAGAAGGGGGTGATGGATCCCGTGCAACTGGAGATACAAATGGTTATTAGCTATGATGTGGGTGCTGGGAAAGGAACCTGGGTCCTCTGCAAGAACAGCCAGTGCTTGTAACCTCTGAGCTGTCTCTCCACCCCCAAAGATATGGATTATTAATAAACTAAATGAACGTGGATTCATATTTCACACTGAGTGTATTTACTCTACAGATATAGCCAAAACAGATCTAAAAATTAGAAATGGGATGCTATATAATGTATAATATCAGACCTGTGGAATTTGAAATTCTCAGTAATATATATTATATAACTGAATCTTTTTAAAAATTTCATAATAGAAAATATTACAAAAAGTGCTCCGTTTTAGAGAAAAATGTGGTTCAGAAAAGCAAGCCAAAAAATATTTGAAATTTCTAATAATTTACCTTAGAAGCAATTTAAATGAAATAAGTGAAAATCATACATTTTAACAAAATCTAACGCTGTGCCATACTCTACGTTTTAACAGTGGAAAGGAACTGAGCTGGAGATGAATCTCCAGATGTACTCTAGGTTCTGGCTGAGTTTTCATCATGCTCTAGTTTCTGGGAGGAAGACACATCATGGTTCATACATCTACCCAGCATCTCCTGGGTAGCAAGTGTCTGGGCATGTCTAGTGGCTTCCTCCTAAGTTTCTTTTGCACTGAGGACACTGGATCCAAGGAGACATCTGGAGGCGTTCCATCCACTTGGCAGTAGGAGTGCCCTGCGGACAGCAGACACCCAGGATCTCTGCTCAGCATCTCCAACCCCGCAGGCCCTGCCTGAGCTGGGAATCCACAGCCCATGGAACACAGGTTTTACAGGGCTCCTCTGACCTCCCAGCAGAAGCTGTGGTCAGGGCACTAACAACGACTTTTCTAAAACATCCCCATCCTGATTCTAAAGGAAAGTTCACTCTGGGAGCTGAACTATTGAGGCTCTGAAAGTCTCAAGAGGATCTTGAGATGACTGGAAGCCGCAGAAGCAAAGGAAGTCAGGTGAGGTGACAAGCGGCGATTTGTATAAAGGAAAGCAAAACTAAGTCTTGAGAGTTCCTTTCTAAATCAGTGTCTATATCATGAGCACAGGCGACTACCGTATTTACTAACTGACTCCTAATTTGCAGAAATAAATGACAAATAATGCTCAGGGTTTAGAGACTGTGAAGATAGATGGTGCAAGTAATCAGGTTTGTCATCCCAAGTCATCCAGAGTGCCATATTTGTCCTGTTTAAAATGTTTTTATCTGTATCAGCCCCTTCTTTTTAGAAATATAATGAATACAATGAATACACACCTTCCACAAGTTCAAATTGCTGGTGGATCACAACATGATCTATCTGTTACAGTGAAAAGAAATTTAAGATAAGTTTCAAATTATTTTACCCAATCAAATTAGAATTAATGCCATTATTTAATATTCTATATAACCAATTGTCAACATTTAGCACTATCAAATTTTCATAGTAATTTATATTTTATAAAGAATTAAACTTAACAGGTTTTAATGAAAAACATATGCATTGAATTTATTGTTAATGTGGTCAAAGTCAATCAGTTTGGTATAACCCGGAATCCACATAAAACTCAGAAAACAACATTCATTCTCGATTTCTATGAAACATAAAGCTTTTTAAAAAAAATCCATTTAAAATGTTTTTCCTACAGGTTCCCAAATTATCCTTGATATCATTATTTGTGATAACTGAAGACTTGTATACATCTTGTGAGCTTGGTTTTGCTTTGTTTGTGGTGGTTGTGACACGGTTTCCTTATGTAGCCCATGTTGGCCTTGAACTTGTGATCCTCCTGCTTCAGCTTCCCAGGGGTAGGTTTAGAGGCCTGAGCCACCATGCCTGGCATGGCCTTGATTCTCAAAAGTCATGTTTCTCACAAAATATGAATTCCCTTTTTCATATGGCACCTATATGGTATACAGGTTTTGTAAAGAATGAGAGTGGAGGCTGGAGAGATGACAAAGTGGTTAAGTATATTTGCTGTTCCTCCAGAGGACCTGGGTTTGATTCGTCGTAACACCCAGTCTCCCCCCAACCCTAACATCCTGTCCCAACTTCATGAACTCTATCATTGTTTTCTTTTTTAAAAGGTCTACTGAGTCTGATTTGTGTTTCCCCAAATGCCCTTGGGTCTGGGTGCACCCCGGGAGTCTGGTCAACCTACCAGATGTCACACCCTGGAGAAAATTGACTCTCCTTTTCCCAGAAGCTATTAATTGCCAGTAGATCCTAAGCTAGACCTGGGGCTTCCTGCTTACCGCCCCCCATCCCTGCTGGGATTCTGTCTGGGTTGGGCCTGCAAAGGTACTGTGCATGCTGCTACAATTGCTGCGGGTTCATATATGTGACCACCTTCTGGTGTCCAGACAACACAGTTTCTTGGACTCCATCTATCACCTCCAGCTCTTACTATCTTTCCACCTCTCTTCTACAATGATCCCTGAGCCTAGGGAGGAGAGGGTGTGATATGTACCCCATTTAGGGCTGAGCCCTCCACAGTCTCTTATTCTATGAATATTGACTGATTGTGGGTCTCTGTGTTAATCACCATCTGCTGCAAAAAGTGTCTCTGGTGAGACATTCATGTATAACAATAGGTCTGTGCATTGTTATACAGAATATAACATTTGTGCATTGATCTATGTGTATAACAATAAGTCATTAGGAGTCTCTTTTATGCTGTATCTGTTCAGCATAATAATAGTGGGTTCTTTCCTATGTCCTGTGACCTGCATAGCCACAGGCTATTGGTCATGAGATCACTTCCGGATATGGGCTCCATCTTATGAAGTGGGCCTTAAATTCAATCAGAAGGTGATTAGTTACTCTAATAACGGCCATGCCAGTATTACACCAGTTGTTACTGCATCTTGCAGGATTCACAGCTGCTTAACACCGATGATTACTTTTCTTTCCAATAGCATCTAGCTTAGTACCAGCCTGATTTCTCCTTGTTTATTCTATGACTCACACATGTAATATACTCAGCAATAGGGTCATACTGTCAAGTTCTGGTGGGTAATAAGAGCAATGGCAGTAGCCAGTATTGCTTGGGAGCCTAAGAGACCTCCCATGGTTACTAACTCCAAAAGAGGGAGTTCATTCCTGACATTGGGTATTTTCCTGATAACCCTCCATCAGACAGTTGGCAAAAATATTTTTCCATTCTGTAGGTTGCCTCTTCACTTGAATAACGGTGCCATTTGCTGTGAAGAAACATTTAGTCTCACGAGGTCCCATTTGTCAGTGGTTGGTCTTTATCCCTGCCCTGTTTAGAAAGTCATGTGCCCCGCAGCTCTAGTTAATGTCCTTTTAGTGGTCTGTCAGATGTCAGGTCTTACATTGAGGTTCTTGATGCATTTGGAGTTAAGCTTTGTTCAGAGTAAGACACCGGGACCTATTTTCATTCATCTACATGAAGCTTTCGTGTTTAAGTAGCACTGTCTGTCCTTTCTACAGTGTGGTTTTGGGGGCCATTTTTGAAGACCAGGTGGCTGTAGACAGTGGATTTATATCCACACCCTCAATTCTGCTACACTGGTCAATGTGTCTGGTTTGTGCCAGCACCATGCTGACTTAGTATGATGGCTCTGTTGTATAACTTGAAATCAAGGGCGGTGATGGATCCAGCAGCTCTTTTATTGTCCAGAATTATCTTGGCTCTCCTGTGTTTCTGTGTGTGTTTCCATATTAAATTTGAGAACAGGTTTTCATTTTCTGTCATGAATTGTTAGGATTTTAATAGTGATTGCACTGAATCTTTAGATTTCTTTGGGTAGGATGGCCATTTTCACAATATTAATCTTACAGGTCCCATGAGCAGGGGAGGTGTTTTCTTCAGTTTCTTCAATATTTTTAAGTTTTTAATATACAATTCTTTCACTTCCTTGATTATATTTATTCCAAGATATTGTATGTGTTTTGAGGCTATTGTGATGGAATTATTTTCCTAGTTTCTCTCTCAGTATGTTTGTCATTGGTATATTGGAAGGCTACTCATCTGGAGTGTATCCTGTTACTTTTCTGAATTAGTTTATCAGCTCTAGGAGTTTTCTGTTGTAGTCTTCGGGGTCTTTTGTATATAGAATCATATCATCTGCAAATAAGAACACTTCGACTTCTTCCTTTCCAATGTGCATCTCCTTTATCTCCTTCTCCTGTCCTATTTCTCCGGGTAAAACTTCAAGTATTCTATTGAACAGGAATGGAGAATGTAGACATCCTTACCTTGTTCCTAATTTTAGCGGAAATGCTTTGATTTTTTTCTACATTTAGTAAGATGCTGGCTGTGGGCTTGTTATATATTTCCTTTGTTATGTTGCCATATATCCCAAATATCTCTAGATTCTCCATGAATTTTATCATGAAAGGATGTGGGATTTTGTCAAAGGTCTTCTCTGCTTCTAACAAGATGACCATGTGATTTCTGTTCTTTAGTATATTTACATGATGGATTACATCTATAGATTTACTTACCTTGAACTGTCCCTGCATGTTTAGCATGAAGATAACTTGATCATGATGAATTATTGTTTTAATGTGCTCTTACATTCAGTTTGAAGGCACTTTATAAAGAATTTTTGTGTCTAAGTTCATCAGAGAAATTGGTCTATAGTTTTATTTGTTGGGCCTTTGGTTTTAATATCACAGTAATACTGGCTTCATAGAGAGGATTTTTGAATTAGTCATTTTTTCAGTTTGATTAAATTATTTGAGGACTATTGGTATAGTTCATCTTTGAATTTCTGGTAGAACTCTGCACTGAATCAGTCTGGTCCAAGGTTCTGTTCGGCTGGGGGGTTTTTAATTACAGCTTCTATTTTGTGGGTTGTTATGGATCTGTTTAAATTATTTAGGAAATCTTGATTTTACTTTGGTAGGTCACATATATATAGAAAACCATCCATTTCGTTTAGACTTTTTTCAGTTTAATGCAATATAGTATTTTAAAGTATGTCCTTATGATTTTCCGAAGTTCCTTGGGGTCTCCTATAATTTGTTTGGTTTTCATCTCTGAGTCTCTTAATTTGGAGTCTCTCTTCTGGTTAATTTGGGTAAAGGTTTGTCAATCTTGCTAATATTTTAAAAGAACTAACCCTTCATTTCATGATTTCCTTGATTAACTTCAACACTGATTTTATTCATCTCCCCTCTACTCTTTTTGTTTATGGGGTGTTTTTGAGACAGAGTCTTCCTATAGGCCAGCTGGAACTCGCTATGTACACCAGGCTGGCCTCAGCCTCACAGAGGTCCTCCTGCCGCTGCCTCCACTGTGCTGGGATTAAAGGTGGGCATCACTTGTGTCTGGCTTCCATCCTCTGTCTTTGGTGTTTTAGTTCTTTGTTTTCTAAGGCCTTCGGGTACATCACTAAGGCACTAATAAAAGACGTCTCTAACTTTTTATGCCCTTAATGGTGAAATCGTCCCTCTTAGGACTGACTTTCTTATGTCTGGTAGATCTTGGTATATTACCTTTTCATTTGCATTCAGTTCTAAGAATTTTTAGTTTCCTTCTTGATTTCTTCCTTAAACGGGTTTTCATTCATTACTATGCTGCTTAGTGTCTATAAGTCTGTGTGATTTTTTTATATTTCTCTTGTTTTTGAGATCCAGCTATATTCCTTTGCAGTCAGATAGAATGTAGGACAGTATTTAGATTTTCTTAAATTTCTTGAGATTTTCTTTGTGTCATAATATGTAGTCAATTTTGGAGAAAGTTCCATGGGAGAAAAGAAAACAGATTCTTGGGTGTTTGGATAGAGTGTTATGTAGATGTGCGTACGGTCATTTGATTGATGATGTCATTTAACTCCAGAGTTTTTGTCTGGCTGACCTGTCCATTGGTGAGCATGGGGCCCTGAACTCTCCTACCATTGCTATGTTGAAGTCAATGTGTGATTTTTAGATCCAATAGTATTTCTTTTATGGCATTAGGTATCCCTGCACATATATATTTAAGGCTACAATCTCTTCTGGGGAAATGGTTCCTTTAAGAATATGAAACTAATCTCTATTGACGAGCTTTGGTGGGAGTCTCCTTTGTCAGACATTAGAGTAACTATGCCTGCTTGTTTTCTAGTTCTATTTGCTTAGACTTTTTCCATCCTAAAGTGATGTCAGTAATTAGTGAGGTTTTTTTCTCTTGGCAGAAGCAAAAAGATGGATCTTAGTTTCTAATCCAATCAGCTAGTCTCTGTCTTTTTATTGAGGAATTGAAATTGTTAATGTTGATAGTTATTCCTGGACAGTGTTCATTCATTCCTGTTCTGTTTGTTGTAGTATTGTTGTCTTAGACTTCTTTCGTTTTAAATGTCTAGGAATTGTTTATTTATTCCTTTCACCCTCTTAGGTGTGTTTAGTTTTCTCGTCAGACTGGTGTTTCTTCTAGTATGCTTTATAGAGTTGACTTAATAGAATCAAGTCCTTAAATATTTTTTATCATGGAAGGTTTTTCTTTCTCCTTCGAATGCAACTGATAGTTTTGCTTAATAGAGTAGCCTGGGATGGCGTGTGTGTTCTGTCATGACTTGTGGGACACCAGTCCAAGCTCTTCTGGCTTTCATAGTGTCCACTGAAAAGACAGTTGCTATGCTGATGGGCCTGCCTTTATATTTGATCTTTCTCTCTCAGTGCTTTTAAATATCTTTTAGTCATTCTATGCACATCGTATGACATGAGGACTTTCTTTTCTGGTCCTGTCTATATTGCATGCCTCTTGTACACTGATAGTATCTCTCTCCTTTTATGTGGGAAATTTTATACTAGGATTTTGCTTGCCTTTGACCTAGTTTTTTTCTCCTTTTTCTATTCTCATGGTTCATAGATTTTGTGTTTTTATAGTTCCTGGGTTATTTAACTTTAACATTTTCTTTGATGAATTTTCTTGACCTTATATTCTAGATCAGGTATTCTTCCTTCTACTTGAGGCTTTCCTCTAAGCTTTTTGTCTGGCTTCCTGAGTTTTTCATTTCAAGTTTTATTTCCGTTTGACTTTTTTTCAGGGATCCTATCTCATTTTGAATTCTAATTTCATGTCTTGGGTATTTTTAGTTATTTCACTCAACGTGCTTTACAGTCTTCATTCAGTCTTTTATTCCTATCCTCTTCTAGCTCTTTGAACATATTGACAATTACTACTTTGAAATCATCGTCTTATGCACCAGCTAAGGTGTCTTTCTCAGGAAACCTTACCATGACAGTGCTAATTTCTGGAAGAGACATATTATCTTGCTTATTCAGGTTGGTTGTGTTTTTGACGTGGGATCTACACAGGTATCTGGGGTACAGTGTTTGTTGGTATGTGTAGTTGATCCCACTTTGTTTCTGTCATCTTTGTTTGCTGTTAACCTAACTTGTCAGATGTGATGCAGCTGAGTTGTGTTTGATGTTCAGGCTTGGACCACTGTGCGTTGATGCACAAATAGGATGTAAGAAGCGGTCTCAGTTCAGCTAAAGATATGTACAACTTCTGAGCCTGAGGTTCCAGGACAGATTCCACATAGTCCTGGGGGAGACAGGGTGGGCTGGGTGGGCTAAGTGAGTTGGTGGACAGAACGGTCAGTGGTGATTTTTGATGGAGGATCAGGAGTGATTCCAAGTCAGTGGCATGCAAGAAAACATGCAAAGGTAACTTTTGATTGGGCCTGTCTGGGCTGATGATCAGGCTGTCCAACCCCAACTATGAGTGGGGATCCCCCACAAGAGCAGGTTTGGTTCTGTAGAACTGACCAAGTTGGGCCAGTGTGAACGCTTTGAAGCCCTGGCTTGACCCAGGATAGTGGGATGGCAGAAACAGAACACTGGCCAGAAAAACTCACAGGTCTGGCGGGTGCACTGGGGTGCATGACACTAGCTAGGCCCGGGTCAGGAATGATGGGTAGGGAACGATGGGCTTGGAGCAACCACAGGTTTGGAGAAGCTCACACATGAGGCAGGAAAGTACACAGAGCTGTGTGACCTGAGCAGACCTGGGATAACAAGATAGGGAATTCTGGGACCGGGAAGCTCTCAGATCTGGAGGCACTCACAGATCTAAGGGGTGCACAGAGCTGTGTTACTCAAGCAGGCCTGGGAGCTGGGCTAGGGGACAATATGCCATTAATATTCTTGATGATGGTTATTCTGACTGGGATGAGCTGGAATATCAAAGTGTCTTTTATCTGTCATTTTCTGATTGCTAAGGATGTTTACTATCTTTAAAGATGTCTTCTAACCATTGATATTTCTTCTTTCAAGAATTCTTTGTTTATTTACATAGCCCATTTTTTAATAAGTCATTTTGTTTCTTGATGTTTAGTTTTTTGGGATTCTTTGTGTATTTTAGATACTAATTCTTTGTCAGATGTATAATTGTCAAACATTTTTCCCATTCTGTGGGCTGCCTCTTCACTGGATTGACAGTTTTGCTCTAAGAAGCTTTTTAGTTTCACAGGATCCCATTCATTAACTGTTGGTCTTATTTCCTGTGCTACTGTAGTCAGAAAGTCCTTACCCTTGCCTGTGTGTGGAAGTGTGTCTTGCTACTTTTCTCTAGCAGTTTCAGACTATTAAGTCTTACAATGAAGTCTTGTTCCATATTGTTGGCTGAAGTGTAAACTAGTGCAGCCACTATGGCAGTCATCAGTCTAAAAACACGACTACCATGTGACCCAGTTATACCACTCCTGGGCACATACCCAAAGGATTCTCTATCATACGACAGGGATAATAGAACATCCACAGTCACTGCTGCTCATTCACAACAGCCAATAAGTAGAAGCAGCCTAGATGTCCATCAGCTGATGAATGGACAATGAAAATGCAGTACATACACGGACAACAGACTATCATTCAGCTGTATAAAAAAAATGAAACTGCTAAACACGCAGGTAAATGAATGGAGCTGGAAAATATTTTACTGGATAACTCAGACCCAGAAAGACATGTTCTCTCCCATATGTAAATCGTTAATTCTAATTTTTAGATTTGTTTAAGGTGAATTTGTATACAGACCTAGAAGCAAGGAAGAGGCGTTACAGAGATGGGATAATGAAGAGGGCTAGGAAGGCTGGGAGAGTAGTATTCGTGTCATATGAAAACAGAGCACACTGGGGGTGGCGGGTTTTAGACAGGGGTGGGCATTTAGGGGTGGAGTCGAACGTGAGACGTGAGAAAGTGTTAACCGAAACTAAGACAAAGCCATATCAAAACCGGCTACTTTGTAAGCTCCATAATTTCAAAAGGAATTTGAATAGAAGTATGCGTGGGTGGGTAAGGCTAATCCCAGAAGCCATGGGCTACTAAACGAAAATACCAGGGCCAAATGGGAAATCTGCCTAAGAGCTGCTGACCAGGAAACCCCTAGAGATCCCCCAGATTATGGCCAATGCCACTGGTTGCCATCAAAACTGGATGGTAAGACCCTATTGCTTTTCATCCAAATTGAAACATTCCCTCCTGGAGAAAGGAGAAAAGCTGCCGAGACCCAGTTCTAAAAAGCTGAAACTCAAGGGGTTCACAAGGCCTCTCCCCACGGTTGCAAAAGCAATAAACAGCTATCTGGGGAGGGGACTGAGCAGCAGGGCTGCTGGAGAAGAGACTCTGAGCTGTGGTCCCAGGGATGCCGGGGTGGCCTTACTGTTGTTCCTGTTCCTGTAAGTAGCCCCTGAGCTGTGGTCACAGGGATGCTGGGGTGGCCTTACTGTTGTTCCTGCTCCTGTAAGTAGCCCCTGAGCTGTGGTCACAGGGATGCCGGGGTGGCCTTACTGTTGTTCCTGCTCCTGTAAGTAGCCCCTGAGCTGTGGTCCCAGGGATGCCGGGGTGGCCTTACTGTTGTTCCTGCTCCTGTAAGTAGCCCCTGAGCTGTGGTCACAGGGATGCTGGGGTGGCCTTACTGTTGTTCCTGTAAGTAGCCCCTGAGCTGTGGTCACAGGGATGCTGGGGTGGCCTTACTGTTGTTCCTGTAAGTAGCCCCTCACCTGTACTCCTATAGGTAAGCCCAGTACACTCATTGGTTTGCAAAACATAAAAACAAATTAAAAGACCCTGTTACTGAAGACTCTATACACTGTGGTTGAAGAAATCAGACAGGAATTGTGCTGGGGAAGAAAAGTCAGCAACGGTCTTCCTATGTTTGGACCTTACGTGCCATAATACCAACTTGCCAGCCAAGATGTGACTACTGGTGCAAGAGAGGAACAATTGTCATGGGGGTAAAAAATGTGATTTCTGGATTGGATGAGGTGTAACAGTTGGGAATTCCTGCCTGGTACTGGAGACCTGGTCAAAGGTATTTGGCCGGGAAGATCATAGGGACCGGGGTGAACTTACCACTTCAGTTTTACTAACTGGGCATGTTGTCAAACTAATTCCTAAATATTGTTGCCCTCAGCCTTGAACAAAGACACTTATTTTTGTGGGGAGTGGTGAATTAATGCAAATACTCATTGCTGCCCAAGTGCTGAGAACAAGTGACTGCTGAGTACTCATCCTTAAGTATGACATTCATGTCACCCCTCCAGAGCTCAGTGAGCACTGTGAAAGAAGGAACAGAAAATGTAAAAGGTGGTCAGTGGAAAGGAGGGCCTGTCTTAGAGGCATGTACTCAAAGCACCTCGCTTTGCTTACATAAGACTCAGCCTCTGAATGTTCAGTCATAGGTGGAGGAGAGGCTCATGGGACCCTGCCCTACCCAGAGCTATAGGCAGTCTGACTCCTGTGAGAAAAACCATTGTTTTCAGTGAGCTCCCCATGCTTCAGGACATAGTGCCACACCCAGGCTTACAGGGTAGCCCTGATCAAGTCCAGCGGGCCTCAAAGCAAAAGCAAAAACAGACCAAAAGTCATGCAAACTGGAGGAGGACTTGCTGGGGAATAGTGCAGGAACAGTGCAACCACAGACCATGGGGGGAGAAGCGTGACCAAAAATCACATGCATGTATGAAACCGTCAAGGATAGATTAACTTATTATGTAGTATGCTTAAAACAAAGCCTATAAAATAGCACTAAATACTTGCTTTTGAACATTATCATAAATCCGTTCCAAGGTAATAGAAAATACAATTTCCTAAAACATTTACACTTTACTTCAAAAATGAACCAGATTTGCAAGAATCAGAGTGATTCATTATCAAACATATTGCTACATGTTATGGCTCATGCCTGTAATCTCAACACTTGGGAGACTGAGGCAGACAGATTGCCAGGAGTTCAACACCAGCCTAGGTTACATATTGAGTTCCAGGCCAGACTGGCACAAGCTAACACCTTGATTCAAAAAAATATATATGTATTGTTTCCCATTTCTGCCTTAAATTAACAAATAGCAATTACCTACCCATAAGTAAACAAAGCATAGTCTTGCCTTTTGTGATTATTTTGTGCATTTGAACCAACCTGACTTAAGTACTCTAGTCCAGGCGGCAGATCATGGGAGATGCTGCTGAAATCCATGGAGCCTATGCAGGTTATAGATTTATAATTATTTATTGTTGACTTTGAACAGTAAAGAAGACTGGGACTGCATATGTTTCTATGGCTGGTGTCTCTGGATAGCCAAGACCTTTCGAAGTTCCTGAAACAGGAACAAGAGAAATAATTTGAAATTGTACAGAGAAATGGAGCCCTCAGCCTTTTGAGGATCCCCTTAGCTATCTATAAACTGTCATTTCAACTGTTGTGTATCCACAAAGTAAAAATTGTGATTTTATTGTTCAGCACTGATTCAGTGGAGTATATGGAATTTCATACGAACTGCTTTGTTGCTGTTTTGCTTTGGGGGGTTGTTTGTTTTGTTTTGTTTTGAGACAGGATCTCCTTGTAGTCCAGCTTGCCTAGAACTCCTTATATAGATCAGGCTGGCCTTGATGTCATAGGGATTCTCTTGCCTCCACTTCCTGGGTTCTGATTTAAAGACACAGAGTCATGACTTGTTTTGAAGCTGAAGGCTGTGGGGAGAGGTGGCATACAACCTGAACTCTGACGATCTCTTCCAAATTGAAACATTTCTTTCTAGTGGGATGAGGGGGCCAGAAATCACATAAGACGCAGGAAGTAAGCAAATCTCATAGCCCAGGGAAAGATGAAACATACAATTTCACAAGGCTTCTCCCCCCTGTTAGATGAGCAGTAAACCCCTGGATGGCAAGGAGACCTTCCCACCATTTGAGCTTCCTGGGCTGAAAGCTCCAGGGGTGTATCTTTTGTGAGTTGCCACTTAGGCTGGGGTGGGCTAATCAGTGACGCTGCTGCCTGGGAGCCCTTCGAGCTCCCTGACCCTTAACTCCTGTGAGTGACTCCAAAACACTAATTGGGGTTGGTGGATTTGATGCTTTGGGGGTTGCAGGGTCCCAGCTGGGCAGTTAGCTCATGTTTTCCTGAAAAAGTCAACCGAGCACTCTTACCCCTCACACTTGAGATGGAAAACTGCTTGAATACGTGAGATGAAGGCAACAAAGGTTCACGGGAAAAGGTGTTACCAAAACAAAGCTGCCATGGCTCTGGGACCAAATCCCAAAGCCTCCTGTCGCATTCAGACCTCTCTATCCACACCCTCCAAGCCCCCACTCTGACCTCATGTTTTTATTGCTAACTTTTCTTAATATTTGAGTCCTTATTTTTCTCTTAAGTGTACTGTCCGCATGTGTGTAAGTGCACCCATATCACGCAATGCCCATGGAAGTCAGAAGATGGCGTTGGATCCCCTGGAACTGGAGTTTTGGATGCTGGGAACTGAATTCGGGTCCTCTTTAACAACAGTCAGTGATCTTAACTTCTGAGCCATCTCTCCGGCCCCATTTTTCTTTCTTAAAGAACTCTAACTTATGTTCCTAAAAGAGTCTTGGATGTGGGTCCATCCCTTGGAGTGTGGATAACGTATCAGGTATCACACTCTTAGAAAAGTGACCTTCTTCCTCCCAGAACCTATCAGTTGCCAGTACATGTCAGCTAGGGCTAAGGCTTCCTGCTCATCTCACCCATCCGTGCTGAGCCCCTATCTGGCTTGGGCTTGCACGGGTCTTGTGCGTGTTGTCTCAAGCACTGTGGGTTCATATGTGCAACTGCCCTGTGGTGTCTAGACAACATCATTTCCTTCTATCCATCTAACGCTTCTACCTCTTACTGTCTTTCTTTCTGCTCCCTCTTCCACAGTGATCCCTGAGCCCTGGGAGGAGAGGGTGTGATATAGTCACTCATCTAGGGCCAAGACTCTAGAGAGTTTCTTATTCTCTCATGCTGACCAGTTGCAATTCTCTGTTAATTGCCATCAGCTGCAAGAAGAAACCTCTCTAATGAGAGTTGAGAGGTACACTAATCATCTAATTTTTATTTATTTGTTTTTACTTTGTGTGTATGAGTGTTTTGCTTGCATGTATGTAAGTGCACCACATGCATGCAATGCCTGTAGAGGCCAAAAGAGGTGCTGGATACCTTGGCATTGGAGTTATGGATGGTTGTCATCTGACACGTGGGTGCTGGGAACTAAACCTGGTTCCTCTGCATCTTATTGGCTAAGCCTAAAACTCTTACCCCATGTCAAATGTCTCTAGAAGGTTAAGGGAACTTTCCAGGTTGCTAAGGACAGCAGAGTAGTATTATGCCACCTTCTTTTTGTCCCTTGATCATTTTACAGCTGTTAAGTTATATTTTTAGGAAACCATTGACTTTATTTGGGTTCTTGTCCAAAGCCCTTCCTCACAACAATCCAAAACAGAGTTAATTGTACTAAAAACCCAAGTCATTTAATTAAAAGTAAATCTGACCTTCCAAAAAATCAGGAAAGCAGCCATAGCCCAATCCCTAACCACCCAGTTTTAGCCAACATAGTAAGTAATCCACTGGTTTCAGTTCTTGCAAGGAGAGGACCCGAGTCACTGTGAGACCAGCCAGTTCGCTTTTTGCACTGTGTTGCTTCCTTGTTCCTTACAAAAGCATCCGTAACTCCAGTTCCAGGGGATCCAACGCCATCTTCTGACTTCCATGGGCATTGCATGACATGGGTGTACTTACACACATGTGGACAGAAGGTAGGATTGCTCTGTCTTTGTAGAGAAGATGCTGCTCTACGTACTTAAAGGTAATAAAGTTCAATTTGAAATCTCTATCAAGCAGGTTGAAATTTTGTCTCTGAGGATACTAAATCATTTTGATCATCTCCTGGGGTCCTTAGTGTTTTACATTTTTTAACATGAAATTAGGACCTGAAGTGAAACCTATTCAATTTCAGATATGTTAAGGCTACAATGACTTTTTTATTTTAAAGATTATTTATTTGAATTATGTGTATGTGTGGGTGTGGGCATGTGCATGTGAGTGCAAGTGCAAGTTTGAAATATCTTAAAACCACTATGTCTATAAAAAAAGATGAAACTGTCTGTGGATTACTTTTATGAATTAACTTGTTAAGGGCTGGAAGATGGTGGATTAGATTCACCTGGGAACTGCCAGGCTCTGGGGAAAGAGTTGGAGGAGGATCATATCAACTACCCAGAGAGCAGCGACCCTCCAAGGTGAACATTGTTGGCAAGGTGATGTTTAGCTGAGAACAGAGACTTGGATTTACTTGTTAGTTGTCTGAGAAAATCTACTCATCCCGAAGAAACCAGTTCCCATTCTTCTCCTCAGATGACTATCAATTCTGGAATATTTTAGCAAATGTGTACTGTTTCACAAACAATCACCAGAATTCTAGGTCTCTGACTTCTTCCCCATATCTGAGACTTAACAAGATTCGGAAGATGAAAATACAAATTATTATTGCAAATTAGCTGAAATGCCTTGCCTTTTAAATTTCCCATTACTTAACGTTCTATTAGAATGTGTATGTGCATGTACAATATACAGTCCCATATTTATATATGATATGTAAATATTAAATTTGTATTGTGATTTGAAAGTGAAGCGTCCTCATGGGCTTGAGTACTTGGAGACTGAGTCCTCCACTTTTGGTGCTGTTTATGGAACCTTTAGGAAGGGAGCCTTGCTGGAGGAAATGCATCCCCGGAGGTGGGCTTTCGCATTTTATAGCCTGGTTCCACTTCTTATATTCTCTGTTTCCGTATTACAGCGGATGCGATAATACAGGTAGACATCCTGAAGCAAGACTGTCATCTCACTGAAGGGAAGGAAGGATCTGTGAGTTACAGAGGAGGAGAGATACTTAAAGAAGTGAGGGAGAGGTACTCTGGGGACAGTCATGCAAGGCAGTGCCTCTACCTTATGCTCAACTTGTCCACAAAGCCCGAAGATCCCCAGCCCACCCACAATGCATGCAGCTTCTATGTCCAGATTCAGGAATGCCTCTTGCTTCCACCTATTCATTTTTTTCACTGTTCAAAGCCCACAACCATTTGAATCAGCAGTCTAACAAAAAGGGGAATTCTGCTGTCAGGAGTTCAAAAGTGAAACACAATCCACAAACTGCTTAAAGCTTTGATCTGCTAAACTCTTCCCCTAGTTTACAAGTCACCTTTTCTGTCCTTGGCAGGAACCCACTAAGCCTGTTTGGTTTCCGTTCATTTTTCATTTTACAAAATGCTAAACTGGAGTGAATGACAGCAAGACACAGAAAAGGGTTCTGCTATTTGGAAGACAAGAATATCAAAAAAAGATATGAAAAAAGGTCCCGAATCTTCCCAACACTTCTCACCTAGCAAGTGGTCACCCATCCTAATAATATATCAGAGAGGATGACTGCTTGATTCTGGAGCCAGGAGCTGGCCGTGCCCTAACTTCCACAGAAAAGAAACCAAAAAAGGACCAGCAAGAGCAGGGAGCAGCAGGAACTGTCAAATGACTGGCATAATACGAGCTGGCACTCTACAGAGCTAGGTGCTGCTGTCACAATGTACGTTTATTCATATAGTACTCTGACTTAGCTCCTGTAACTCTGACAGTTACACATTTCAGTCAGATCAAGGAAGGAACATATATGAAGGAACTGGCTCAGAGCAGACATGAAATAGCAGGAGCAGTGTCACAACGGGGCAACGAGTGCTCTAACCCAAACTGCCCTCTGCCCCTCTGTCTGTCCTACACATCAGGTATTCTAGAATGCCAAGCATAGTTTGGTCTATGGGCATAATTCCAGCACATTCTTACTGTCAGGAGCCCAGCTTTGACTGTTTCCGGCTGCTCTGCAGCCAGTCTAAACTGAAGTCAATGCTGAAGCAGAGTCCTGTGATGTCGTCCCAGGAAGGAGTCTTTGTGTTTAGAACATTGGCCTGAACATTAGCCAGGTGGGTATGCAGTTCCCCCTTGCTCAGGTGCGTCCCACTACCATGGTGTTTCCTGAGTCCCCAGGCAGAAGACCTAGTCCTGGTCTCTGCCAAAAATGGGGACGGCTGTGTCCCTTTCAAAATGGGTTCAGATGCTGGACCACTGGGAGGCAGCAGACAAAGCACTGCCCACTTGCATTTGTGGCGCTTCCAGTGTAGCTCTCAGAGAACCGGGTCCAGAAGCCAGGCCACAGTCAGTCGCTCCATTGCCTCTTCTTCCCAGCTGGGAGCAGGCTTTGCAGCCACCCCCCCGCCCCAAGCCAGCTGTTAAGGAACCTTGCATTGACCTCATGCACAACCATGATTCCTAGTTTCCTGTATCCTCTGTATCCAATAGGCTTTTCAGTCCGCACCATGTGAGTGCCCGGGCTCCACTTCGCTGGTGAGGGGCTTGTAAGATGTCACTGAAGAGAAACCTCCAGCAGCTAAACATTCCTGGAAGGAGCTACAGTGACAACCAACAGTTAACATTCTGGGAAAAGGGTACAGGAACCTCAATCGGCCATCTGCAGAAGGGGACTGATAACCACCCGTTTTTAAACTGCTTCTTCCTGACACTAATCACCAGTCCACCCCATCAAACTGTCTTGCACTTTCCTGTTTTCCCTTTAAAAACCCCACTTAGCAGCTAAGCAGCAGCTAGCTGTTCTGTTCCCAAGTAGGAGGCTAGCCCCATGCTCTTAATAAACTGGTCCTGTCACCCCCTTTGCTGGAGACTTTCATCTGTTTCTGCCAGGTCTCATGCTGAACCAAACCTTATATCTGGTGCTGAGGCCTGAGACCCGAGACTCAGTGGCCCGGGGATTGGGCTCAGTTGACTCTGGTTGGATCAGCTGCCAGCTACAGGCTCTTCACCCAACAGCTGGCTTATTCCATCCTGGGACTAAAGGTACAGATTCCCTTCCCCCTTTCTTACTTCCTCCGCTTTCTTTCTCTCTCTCTTTCTCTCTCTCTCCCTCTTTTCTTTCTTTCTTCTTCTTTCTTTCTTTCTTTCTTTCTTTCTTTCTTTCTTCTTTCTTTCTTTCTTTTCTCCCTCTCCCGGTGTCCAGGTGATGGCCATTTCATGGGATTCCCACTGACTTCACATGCCTCTCGCTCTTAAAAGCCAGTCTGGAATGCTGGGAGCTCCATCGGGTCCTAGGCCCTCCTCTCTTCTGACCAGCAGGACACCACCGCCAGTCTAGAGCACTCTTCTCTGAGGTGCCACACATAGGTGTCCCTTCTCCTCGCAGTCACATGGCCCCAGCCCCACCCCTCTTTGTTCCTCAATGCTCCTCCTCCCAACCTTCTTCCTACTTCTCCTCCTCCTCCTGTCTTTGCCCTCTTCCTCCTTCTAGGTCTTCGGACTGTTTGACCCCTGGAACTCCGCTGTCTAGCCTCTTCCTTCTATCTCCTCAATCAAACCACCTTTTCCAATTATTTCTATTTAACCAAACACCCCCCTTACATCTACTGAAATGCTTCCTCCAGTCCCTGGGACCCCTGGGACTCTGGGATAGTCTTAAACCTAAACATCCAAAATTTCTGTGTTCTGTTGCCTGGCCTCAGGACCCTCTAGATAACCAATCCTGGTGACCAGAAGATGGCACCCTAGACTTCCAAATTATTAGGGATCTCAGCAAATAACTGCCAACATAAGGGCAAAAGATTCCAAAAGTCCAGGACTTCTTTGAACTCCACTCTCACCCTGATCGCTCCGCCCCTTGTTCCTTCCAACAAATTCTCCCAGCTGGAAAGAAAGAGCCTGCTTCCGTCCCTTCCATGTCCTTTCTGTATTTTCTCTCAGCTCTTGATCCAATGCCGCTGATGATCTTCCCCCAGTACCCAACCCACAACCCCAACATCCTTCTCTCCTCCCTCTCAGATCATCCCAGGAGGTCGCACAGAGGGTAGGGACAGGAGAGATTATATGATCTCCCATTTCCTGGCCAGGATGAAGAGGGCCTCATACTGAAGCATTAACTATGACAAACTTAAACAAGCTACACAAAGACCAGATGACAACACGGCAGATTTCATGGGTCGCCTTACAGATACCCTGGTCCAGTACACCTGCCTAGACCCAAATTCCAATGAAGACTAGTGGTCCTTAACATCCATTTCATAGCCCATTTGCCCCAACATTAAAAAAAGAAAGTTAAAACAACTAGAGAAGGGCCCTGAGGCTCCACAGGGAGAGCTGCTGGACACGGCTTTTAAGGTGGTCCATAACGGAGAGCTGCTGGACGTGGCTTTTAAGGTGGTCCATAATGGAGAGGAAGAGGAGAGAGCAGACCAGGCCTCCCAAAACAGGAAAACGGTACTGCTGGTGGCCACCCAGGGCTCCTCCCAGAAAGACTTCAAGCAACACAAGTTCAGGGTTGCAACAGCCACCAGGACCATGTGTCAAATGTATTTAAACTGGGGGCACCGGCCCTTTTCTCACCCCTGTTGGCCATTTGGATCTGACCACTGGGGAGTCTCAAGATCCAAGCCTTGTGAATTTATTAATGTAAGTTATGGAGGAGAAGGAGGGCTCCCATGCTCTGTAAGGAACCCCCTACCCATTGCTCTGTTAGTAAGCCCAAGTAAACTAGCTAGAATTTGCCTAACTGTGAGTTGAGAAATTTGTGTGTTTGTTGCAGGACCTGGGGAGGGAGGCAGACCAGACTAAGCTTAGTCTGCCTCTCCCAAGAGAAATTTTAATAACAACTGGTGACAAGGAAAGGATTGAACAAACAGGAGGATGAACTTGGGAGGAGCAACTGTATTGTCCCTAAAATGGGGAAGACCAACAACTGAAACAAAGTTGGGTGAGCAAAGAGTGCTGGCAGAGGAAATTTTGACTTGGTGGACTATCCCCATGTGACTGGGGTGTGTGATTGCCATTGCAGGGATAGGGCAGTTTATAGTGAAATATGTAGCTAAGGTGAAGTTGCCTAAGCAGATGAGATCGGTGGGGCAAATACCAAGGAGGCAATCCATGTGTAAGTGATATAGAGTGGCACGCCTGTCTGACTGATGGGGGCCACCTCGGGAATACGGCTGTGTTTTGAGGACAGTAGAAGGTCTAGAACAAACTTTGCAATCCCTGGAAGTGACAAGCCAGGAGCAAAATTATCAGCAAACAGCGGCTGAAGTAGCATGACCATTACTATTTCTCCTGAGGGATTTATCTCAGGCTGAGACAGAAGCCTGAAGAGAGACTCAAAAGGTGAGCGAGGAATTATGTTGAGAGAAGGACATGAGGCTTGCCTCTTCTGTGCTAGCCTCGGACCTTGCTCCTAAATTGGATAAAAGAGAAAAGGAGATAGAAGTTTTAGCCTGCTGTTTTTTATGATTTAAGGGAGAAAAGGGAGGAAAGCCCAGATCAGATTGATCATACAAGGCCCATCCTGGGACCCTAGGACTTGGAACCTCTGGGAAGACTCAGGCAGCGATGAAGGAAGAAGCAACCTAGAAATTGGGGATGAAGCCCCCCGGGTTCGACCTTTAATACAAAGGAAGGGAAAATCTACAGGTCAGCATGCTGATGGGGGTCTTAACAACAGCCCAGTGCAGGAATTCATGGGAATCAGAGAATATTCAGCAACGGAACTGTTGGAGCTAAGAAAGACATTCAAACAAACTGTGAAGCAGGCCGTAGCTACCTGGCTTGTACGGCTGTGGAACATGGAGCAGATGTGCTGCAGAAGCAGAGAAGCTGAGCAGTATAACCACCATCCTTCTCTGAGGCAGAGACTTCGCAGTCTGAGACAGTGTGAGGGAGATCAGTCTCTAATGGATTGGCTCATGCGAGCCATTAGGGACACATGGTCATCCTCAACTGAGGTTCCCATGAGCACCAGAGACTGGAAAACTATAGAGGAAGGGCAGATGCTATTGAGGGAACTAGGTGTGAGGGACGCTGTGTTTGATGCTCAGTTCATGGGCCCAGACGGAACTATTTTTACCAGAGACTTAAGAAAGAAACTGAGTCAACAAGGCCCAAGAGACTGGTATGGAGCCTTAGTGTCAGTGTTGAGCCCCATGGTGGGGCGTGATGTGTATGAGGCAGGAGAGGCTTTAGCTGATTTAAGTGATCTAGACCAACATGTAAACCAGGTTCAAAAGGTGCTAAAGCAGGTAGACACTAGGGAGAAGAGCAAAACTCCCACAAAGGAGCCCCTTCGTGTCTCCTGAGCACAGATGTGGCTGAACCTTCTCAGGGTAGGGACAAAACTGACGGGAAGCTGAATGCCATACCAGTGATCTGTGGAAGGTTTTAAGAGGTAACCAGCAATTTACCACTGGTGTAAGAGAGGCCAGAGACCATGAGGTATAGGTTACTCCAACTGCACCACCTGCTCCAGAGGAAGGGAGCCTCATGGGATAGGAGCCTCCCCACCCCCTTCCCTGAAGGGATGGCCAAGGTTGCCCATGGGTGAGGGCCATATTGGGAAACTGGAGGCCCCATGTCGAATTAAGGTCCTCCACTAATATACAAAACACATGGGCTGTAGTGGACACTGGAATAGAGTGTACATTGATTCATGACAACCCCTAAAAGCACCAGAGCTCGTGGGTGATAATGGATGGTATGGAGATAAAACTATACAGGAAAAGCATACTAGACTTACTCTGGGGGTGCGCAATTATTATCCCCCCCACCCCCGAGAATACACAGTGTACATCTCTCCCTTTCGAGAGAACATCCTGAGGGTGGGTGTCCTACTGTGACACACCCTGCATACCATCATTGGAGAGTTCCGGCTGAGGGTGTGCACACTCAAAGCAATTACTCAGGGTTGGGCAAGATGGGAACCAGTCAGATTACCCACTCCTTGAGGGTGGTGAATGTCAAACAGTATAGGCTTCCTGGAGGTTGAGAGGAAATTACAGAGACCATCCAAGATCTGGAGAGGGTGGAGGTTATATGCCCTTCCCAAAGCACTTTCAATAGCCCTGTATATCAGGAAGTCAGATGGCTCCTGGAGAATGACTGTTATACGCCCTGCCCAAAGCCCTTTCAATAACCCTGTATGGCTTATCAGGAAGTCAGATGGCTCCTAGAGAATTAAATAAAGTGGCGCCTCCTATCCACGCAGCTGTGCCCAGCATCACACTTTTAATGGAACAGCTAGTGCAGGAAATGGGGTCTTTTCATGCAGCAGTGGACCTTGCTAATGCATTCTTTAGTGTGTTCTTAGCAATTGAATCCCAGGACCAATTTGCATTCATGTGGAGTGGACGACAGTGGACCTTCAGAGTGTTTCCCCAAGGTTATCTCCACAGCCCCACTGTTTGCCATGGGATGGTGGCTCGGGACCTGGCCTTATTACCCTGTCCTCCCTCTGTAAGAAGGTTCCACTGTATAGATGATATAATTTTGACCTCTGAGTGCCTTACAGATTTGGAAGCCCATTTGGGGGACATGCAAGTACACCTGAAGGAATGAGGATGGGAGATCAACCCAGACAAGGTACGAGGGCCTGGTACAGCGGTGAAAGTTTTAGGAATCCTCTGGTCAGGAAGGACTCACATGATACCCAGTACAGCAGTTGAAAAATTTTACAGCAACCGATACCAATAAATGCAAAATAGGTATTTGGGGGGCTTCTAGGATGTTGGCAGATTTTCATACCTCACCTTGCTCAGGTCACCTGTCCCCTGTATAATTTAATACAAAGGGATGCTACATGGGATTGGGATGCAAAGGCCCAAGAAGCCTTTGAACAGGCAAAGGCACTTGTTGGACATGCAAAACAGCTGTGTGCTCCCATATCCCAGTGTCCCTTCCTATTGGAAGTTATCCGAACCCCTGAAGTTTATGGGTGGAGCTTATGACAACAGCAACCATGGCAAACTGTCCCGATTGGATTCTGGCCCCAGTTGTGGAAGGGGACAGAGTCCCAGTACACAGCCTTAGAGCAGCAGCTGCTAGCAGTATACCGAGCACTGCAGCAGGTGGAATCCATTACAGGCCCCTCCCCCATTACCATAAGAACCATGTATCCTATAAAGGGGTGGGTGGAGGGCCTCCTAGCCAAACTGCTGTCTGGGGTGGCACAAAACCAAATGTTGCAAAGGTGGCATGCGTATTTACAGCAGCGAGGGGTGGAGTCAGCGAGCCCGATCACCAGTGCCATGCAGGCGATACAGGGCCGGTGACATCTCAAAGCACCAAGACTCTCGACCCTTACCTCCTATAAGCGACCCTCCCCCAAGACCAGACCAGGTGCTAGAAGGGGGTGTTGACACCACCTGAAACTGCACTGGACTCCTCCAGGACCCCGTGTCTGCATGCTCCTCTTTTTAATCTGCACTTGACCTTGGTCCCTAGCTTCTTGTGAGGCACAAAAAATTGTTGTTTTCCAGAGGTGGACATCAAATCCAGGGCATTGTGTTTCTGAGGCTCTACCTCTGACCTAAATCTCCAATCCCAAGGTTGTGCTTGGGTTTTCAAAGATGCACATTGTTCAAGTTCATATATGAGCATTGCAAACCGTGCATCCGGTGTAGTACATACTAAGGATTAACTACAGTTCACACCCATCTGAGCTACTGACAGCTGCAAGCAAATGATACCTTCTGACCCAGACTTAGTATGAAAACAGAACATAGAGAGGGAAGAGGCTTAGCTTATAGGTTTATAAGATTGCTTTAAAAATAGTTCAAACCTATCCCAAGTATCTTCAGATTACTTAAGTAATATTTTAAGGGAATTTCTTGATGTATTTGTTGCAACTTATAAATAGAGATGTTTTCTATATAATCTTAAACTGAAAAATATCGGTTCAATTTTGCTAATGTCATAGAAAAGTGAATATATATTAATCCATTTGAAATACCAACTAGTTAGCAAACTAACTCAGTTTACAGAGTCATTTTCAATCTTTCAGCCATAATCACATCTAGAAAAACTTAGGATGTTAGTAACACATATGGACAGACGTTAACATCATTTCATATCAGTGCTTCATTATGTAAGTGCCAGACACAGTAGTTTCTTGGATCTACACATCAGTGTCCTTAAAAATATGAGATTAAAATGCAAACGAAGGAATATAAAGTCTGAATATTTTTATTAAGAACAAAACAAACCCAAAATGGTTATTTGACCTCTCATGTGCCTGGTCTTGCTTGAGTACTACTAAACAGCTTCTCTCTGTCTCTGTCTCTTTCTTTGGATGTGAGAATACATAGACACACACACACACACACACACACACACACACACACACACACACACTTGATCATTTGTGTTTTAGGTTGAACTGCTTTCCAGAGTTATGTATCTATTTTTCTTGGGGATAAGGGAGGTGATCGTAGAGGCAGGATGTCAGCCAGCAGGCTCCCTCCAGTATTCTTGGCTGTTATGACACAGTTCTTGTTGGTGCTAATGATTTAAAATGAATCTTTTACAATGCTTGCCAGCTCAACTGTTCCTCTTTTCCTAATGAAAATAGAGGAAAGTTGTGTAGCTATGATTCTAACATAGATAATCATAAAAAACATAGCTATGGTTTTGATATAGGAATTTATTTATTAAATTGGCTTTATGGAGTTGGGAAGATGGCTCAACCAGTAAGAACACTTGCTATGTAAGCGAGAGGACCTGTGTTCAAGCTCCTAGCACAAGGAAAGGATGGGTCTGTAACTCCAGCACTGGGAGATGGAGGCAGGAGGGTCCCTGGAGCTTGCTGACCAGTCAGTCTAGCCAAAATTTCACCTTTAGGTTCATTGAAGACCCTGTGTCAAAAAATAATGTACAGAGAGATGGAGGAGGATATCTGACACCCTCCTCTGGCTTCTGCATGCACACTCAAAGCTACATACTCAGTTGAACATACACCATTCATACAAGCAACACATGCCACCACCAATATAAAAAAGTCAATTTACTTTCTACACATATTAGTTATAGAGACTCTTCTTGCAACAAAATATAAAAGGATATCAATTTCTTAATGCTTTGGGGGAAACCATTTCATTGTGAGACAGACATGGTCTACTGTTGGGGCTCAGTTTTGCCTTCCAAGGCACATGGAATATCTCATACAGAGAAAGAGAAGAACAGGAGAGGCTAGGTCAGTCAGTGAGGATCAACAGAACACAGTAGTTAGGAAGCATTGTTGGTATTTCGGAACCACCATTCAGAAACTGAAAATATAATTGATGGCCTTGAACATAGACACACACACATGCATACATACATATTTACAGCCATATGACATTTCAAATGCTGCAGAATTCACTAACTGTTCATATAAATGTAAAGGCAATGCTCAAACACCAACTGACTGTCAACTAAGATGACATTGTTACACCAATTCTCCATCTCAATTTTTGCATGACTGTGTCATGTAGGGATATGTGCTCTGGTCCGTGGCTCATCTTTTTTCTTGCTTACTGTTTTTCATTAAATCCTATTTTGAAATAAAGCATTTATTCCACATTAAATGAATACTTTTTGTACTTGGGAAAATATAATAATACAGACATCTTAAGGAGTGTGTTTCTATCTTTGAAAACATGAACAGGATGCACTCACTTATTGGAGGCATGTGGCCAACACAATGTGAACATGTGGTATTTGTGTTTATATGAAGTTAATGAATTCTATGCATTTGAAATGTCTTGTGGCTGTTGAATGACACTGTCTACAATTGTTTTTTGATTAAAAATAAAATAAATTATAAAATGTTTATGTATCTCTACTGTTAACATCTAAATTATTTGAGAAATTTATCTGTGAGCTCTGGCTGATCTTTCCTAATGATAGGTTTCTGTTGCCTGTGCCCTTGATTGTTCCTTCATGGGTGAACTTATTACATCTGTCCACTGTAGAGAACAGACATGGGCACATTTTCTTTTATATCATTTATTTATTTTTATTTCACACTTTTTGTGGTTTAGAATTCGGTGGGTGGAGGATGAACTAACTTTAATCAAGCCTAGAATTTTTTCAAATTGCCTTTTTCTGCTAAACAAAGTCCTTGAGAATTTTGAGTGCATATGTGTGTGTGTGTGAGTGTGTAGATCAGTTACGTAATCATGTTGGGATTCATTCTCTGTTGTTCAGAGTCAGATGAAGGAATATGTTATTCAGTATTAAGTAATTCATGTTTGTGTGGGATTAACTTAATTTATATCCAGGAATAAATATAAACAACGGTGTGTGTGTGTGTGTGTGTGTGTGTGTGTGTGTGTGTGTTCTGGGAAGCGTTTGAGATTGGCTTTCAATTAGAGATATTTTTCATAAAAGGACTGCTTGCCTCGTACTAAGAAATAAAAACTTGAAATTCTTGTGTTTGAAAGAGCACCGTGGCTTGACTGGGAAAATGTTGTTTACACCGACTACCTGTAGGTTACCATTTTAAACTTGCAATGACCTTGAAAAAACTGTGTAACTCTCAGACCAGCTGAGCTAACTTCCTGGAAGAGGTTCACAGCAGCTGAGCCATTGGGAGGAGACACACTCCAGCCTGTTGAACTGTCTGGAGGGTTCCTGCTTTTGTGAGCTGTTATCCAGGACAAGGTGGGCTTTGGTGATGCATCTTTGAGTCATTTCTATTCTGTAACTCCTCACCCTTCACCCATCCTCCTGGAAGTAACCCTAATAAAACTCATTGGTTCACAGAGCTAGAGACATGCTCAGGGGTTAAGAGCACTGTCTGTTCTTGCAGAAGACCCTGGTTCAAATCCCAGCATCCACATGGTGGCTTACAACTATCCATAACTCCAGTTCCAGGGGATCAGACCCTGTCTTCTGACCCCCAAGTATTGCCTGACATGGGCACACTTACATACATGCATAAAAACTCATATACACAAAATAAAAACAATTTTAAAAGTTTTAAAAACTCATTGGTTCAAACAGAAACGACACTAAATAAACATTGTGTATAAGTTAGAATTTTGTTTCTTTTTTGTTGTTAAATTTGAGGCGGTTAGCTTTTAAAAGTTACTGTCTATTTAAAAACTTTTGAAGAAAGCTTTATACTATTTTCCATAATAACTGTACGAATTTCCACTCACAGCAGAACAGTGTTTTCCTTCTCTGGATCTTCACAGCACCTGCTGTCTTCCGCCTTTGGGATGATGCCCACTCTTGCTCTGGTGAGGTTGTATCTCTGTGGATTTGATTAGCGTTTCCCTGCTGGATACTGTGGAGCGTGATGTAGCCTCACAGAATTAGTTCAGAAGGGTTTTATGCCTTTCAGTTTTTCTGTGCTTTAAGAACTGCTGTTATTTCTCCTTTAAAAGTTCAGATTTTTTTAAAAAAGACACGAAGTTGGTTGGGGGTACGGAGGGGTAAATTGGAGCATATGGTATCATATTTCATTGTATATATGCATGAACTTCTCAAAGACAAAGAAAACAGTTAAGTTTAGTAAACTTTTCTGCTTTGAAGCCACCAGAACCTATGTGTTTTTCTTTGTTGGGCACTCACTACAGATTCAGCATTGCCACTTACTACTGATCTAAGCGAGTTCTTGTGCTCTTCAGTTCTGTTTTCATGTGTTAAATGTGTTCAGTTTTGTCTACTGACTCCAGGTCTCCCATCTCATCAGTGTACAGACTTTCATAGTCACATCTAATAGTTGATAGTTCTTATCTCGATCGTATTCATTTCAATGTTTCCCTTTTCATTTTTCACGGTATTTATTTGAAACTTATTTTCTCTTGATTAGTTTGGTTAAAGTTTTGCCAAATGTGTTTAGCTTTCACAAATTCAATTATTTAATTCATATTTTATTTTTAGTCTATTTCATAAATTTTTGTCATCCTTTTATTTCACTAATACGGTGTTTAATTTATTCTTTTTTAAAAATTTAGGTCCTTGGAATGCATTCAATGAGTTCTTTACTTGGAATCTTTCTGATTTTAATGCAGGAAAATATAGCTATAAATTGCCCTCAGTATTCTTTGTTGAATCCCGTGTTTTGATATATATTTCTGTCCTCATTTGTTTTGAGACTTTCTTTTCTTTGATGATCCACTCTCCTTTCAAAAATATGATATTCAGTCTCCAAGTGATTGTGTAATTTCAAATTTTTTATTTTATTGTTGGCTTCTAGCGTTATGCATTGTGACTGGAAAAAATCTTGGGTGTGGTTTGAAATTCTGTGAATGTTTAAGGTCTGTTTATTTTGATATACATTCTATTCTACAGAAAGTTCCTATGCTGATAAAAGCATGTGTTCTCCAGCTGTTGCCTGTGACATTCTACAGATCACAAAATTTCTTTCTTTAAAAAAATATTTTATTATTTTATGTGTATTGGAGTTTTGCCTGCATATATGCAATGCAATGCCCATGGAGGTCAGAAGAAGGTGTCAGATCCTCTGGAACTGGAATTACAGATGGTTATTAGCTGCCCCGTGGGTGCTGGAAATAGATCCTGGGTCCTCTTTAAGAGTGGTCAATGCTCTTAACCATTGAGCCATCTCTGCAGCCCCCTAAATCCTTTCTATTCACAGTATAGTTTGTTTATTTGTTAATTTCTTTTTTTCTGATCTGTTCATTGAAGTCTCTCACTATTACTGTGTTGGAACCTGTTTGTTCCTTCAGATTTAGCAGTGTTACTTTGTAAAATTGGGTGCTTCGGCATTATCGGGATATATACTTTGCAGTTATAATATTTCTGTTGAATTGACCATTGAACACAGTATGCTGGGCTTTGTCTCTTCTTGCAGTCTATCCTAAAGCCTATCTGGTCACGTGTCCATTTAGCTGACCTGGGTTCCTCTTGCTTGTGATATCATTTTACTTGTTTCACATAAAGTCTGTGTCTTTTCTCCACATGTGAGTTTATTGTATTATTGGATTAAAAGATTTTTAACCCAATTTAAAAGATATTTTTAATCCACTCTGCATCTTTTCTTTGCAGAATTTAATATTTGCAAAGTTGTTATTAGTAAAATTTACTCTTTTGATTTTCTTATAATTGCTTGGAATTTTCTTTATTTCTTCCGTTTTTTGTTGTCACATGAGGTTTGATGTTGATCATGTTGGTAACATTTTTAAAAATATTTTTTATTTGTTATTTTTTCATGTGTATGAGTATGCTTGCATGTATGTAAGTGTTCTTGTGTTGTGCAATGCCCATGGAGATCAGAAGAGGGCATCAGATCCCCTGGAACTAGAGTTATGGACAGTTGTTAGCTACCAGTGGGTGTTGGGAACTGAACCTGGGTCCTCTGCAGGAGCTCTTAAAGGCTAAGCCATCTCACCAGTCCCATGTTGTTAGTATCTGACACTCCCCATGATCTCTTGTGCGTCTAGCATATACTCTTCCAGTGGGATTTACCCCTTCACATGCTTTGTGATGTTGTGTAACTTTCTTTTGTTTCTGGATCTCACATTCTTGTCAGCCACTTTTGTCATTTGGACATGATGATAATGAATTCCCAGTTTTGTCTTGAAGGTGTTCCTTTATTCTTTATTGCCATACTCTTGCTCAGATAGTATTCTTTGTTTGGCAGTTATTTTCAGGACTCAGAGGTCATCTTTAAATTTTCCCTAAGCCAGTGAGGTCTCTGTGATGCTACTTTTGAGTGTGACTTGTGTTTTTCTCTTTTAGAGCTCTTTCTTTATCTTGTATGTTTGACAACTTGGCTTTAACACAGTGTGATGAAGATCTTTTCAATTCATATCTGTTGTGGTTTTATGGGTCTCTTGGATGTGCACAACCTTCCCAAAATAATAATAGCTCTGTTATTTTGATGAACATGTTTTGTATGTTGCCCTTAACTTCCTCCAGGTTGTATAAATATGAAAAAAGGAAAGAAAAGAAAAGCCAAAGCTTTGAGGGATCTCTTTGTTCTCCACAGCTCTCTGTTTTGCTCTTCTCATAGTCTCGGTCACTGCTTAACGTCCCTTCCACCCTGCAGTGCCTCCCTGATTTCACTTATTGTCTGTCTGTGTCCCCTGAATTCTTGAATCACACTGGCTATTTTTTTTAATAATCTCTCTCTCTCTCTTTCCCCCTCTCATCTGTTCTTTTGAGACAGACAGCTGACCTGGAACTCACTATGCAGACCAGGCTGGCCTCCATCTCACAGACATACACATGCTTCTGCCTCTAGAGAGCTGGAATTAAAAGCCACCAAGCCTGTTTCTCTCTGAAATTCTGGATCAGACACCTTGCCTCCCGTGCTCCTTTGCAGGAGTCATGCTACCCAGCTTTCCCACACCTCGTATGTCCCTATATGAGATTCCTATGACTGATGGGTCTGTTTTCTCTACCACTTTGTGGGACCACCTTCTGAGTAACGTCTTCCTCCCGAAGGTGTACTTTGGAGTATCAGTTTGCTGCACTGTGCTGACTTTCCAGCTTGGCGCTATAGTGTACCCTCTCTCTAACATCGCTGGTTACACTTAATCACTTGGCTCACAGTGTAAACTGTAGTGCAACCAGACTCACCGTCTGTACGGCTCGTGCAACCCCAGGGACATTTCCAGCTCTGGCAGGTGGGGTGCAGACAAAGTTGGGTGTGCTGCTCACATTGTGGCCACTCCTACAGTGGGAGTGGTTCCGAAGCTAGATGGCAGCCCTCCCTGCACAGACAAAGCTGCTGGGACTCGCTTGCACTCCTGCAAAGGGCTGTCTTTCCGTTTCCTGGCTGTAGGGCTAAGTGGCGGTTCTTTTTCTTTCTGTCTCGCTCTCTTGCGCCTGAAGAGGTTCCAGTGTCTTCCTTGTTGCCTTCCAATGTTCCTCCCCTGCCAATCACCTCAGAATGCTGCTATACACACTTTCCTTTTTTTTTTTTTTTTTTTTTTTTTCTTTTTTGTAGAGGAGGAAATTAATTCTGGACATTTTGAGTCCCCACCGTATAATCTACGATGGATTTTATGTCAAGATCTTGAATATTTCTGTAGATACTTATTCTGGAGGTTTTTTTTTAATCCTGTATTTTTGATAAGTTTTTAATGAATCATTGGTATTAAGCTTTCAAATTGGTCATTACTGATAAAACATGTCGTATTTCCAATTAACGATAGCTGAGAATTTGTTAAACATTATATTGTACTATAAATAATTATTAAGTGTTTTCTAAAAATAAAGCAGCATCTGAAATCATGAAAATCTTGCCTCTCCTCTGACATATTCCTGTTTGGTCATTGATTTCTATTCTGTTCATTGGTTAGAACTTTAAAAACTCGTTTGAATAGCATTAGCATTTGAATATCCATTTATATGTAATTATTTCAGAAATACAATTCTGACCTCTTAGGAGTCTGTATAATGCTTTCCTTTTTTTAAAAGAAAATATTCTAAGGTTTCTTGGAAATACTATCTAGAAGAGAGGTATCAAATTAATAGATAGAATTTCCTGGAAAAAATAATGTGCTTCTTTCTACTTAAATTATTAGTGTAAAATTCAAGTTATTTCCAAACATAGGACTTTCAGTTTATTCTTTTGTAATGAATTTGGTTTCAGCAAGGCGCACACTGTACTAGGACAATCAAGAGTCAACAGTGGAATTTCCCTTTTTGACACAGAATTCATAGAACTTAATTTAAAAACATTTCTCTCTTTTAATTCTTTCTATACCACTTGTAACTCTGTTAAAATATTAAACTATGTGAAATAAGTCATTTTTCTAACTATTTTAGAAAGAATCTTGGGTTTTCTTTCATGGAAAGAATTTTTGGACAATGTCACATGACAGTGCGCCGGGGTTTCTCTTGAAATCATTCAGAAACCTAGACTTGACTTTTATTCTCAAGTTGTTTTGTGTGTTGCTTTAAACAGATTGTGTGGGAAATTGGGGACCAGGTGATGAGCTGCTAAGGCTGCTTCCTTTGTCTTTGGTGTGATGGAGGGGAGGAAGATTATCTCTGCATCTCCTTGCCTTTGCATCACCCACATTACTAAGGCATTTATCTGCTCAGCCGGGTCCTGAGGCCTCAAGCTTTGTGTTCTGGGAGCACTTGTTTACCTCTCAGGCTGTACCAGTCTTTTGGTTACAATGGCAACAGCAATTCTGCAGTCTATATATAGCTTGGATAATTTAAATGCCAATAAAATTGTAATTACCACCCAAACAAATGTACCTTGTGTTTACAGCCCTTTCTAATTAACTCTGGATGGAACTGAACTCCAAGTCTTCAGGTGCTGCCATAAAATTAGCTGCATCTGCATTTTGGGGGCTCTGTCTTCTGTCTTTAAATTTTACTTTCACAGTTTTATGTTCACATTTTCATCCCAACTTAATTATTCCCTAAGGGACCAACTCTACCAGTTGAATTTGCAAATGAAAAGAATAGTAGAAAAAACTGAAAATATCTTGTGTGGTTTTCCCCGCATCAACATTTTAATTTTTTCCACACAGTGTGTTCCATCCTTTTATGCTCGTCCTGATTTCTTCCCCCACACTGTCCCAGAACTCCCCTATTCCACACATTCTGGGGAGTCCTGGAAGGCTTCGGACACTGCCTCGCTGCGTGCCCACACCCTGTCAGATACTGGGCATGGCCAAATTTGAAAACAGCTTAGAATCCTTCATCACGTTTATTTCATGATTTAACTATCCAGACTGTACATTATGTACAATCAAAAATTCTCGTTACAGGCATGGCTGCACAGGCCTGTAATCCCAACCCTGGGTGAGGCAGGAGGATCCTGAGTTCTAGGCCGATGAAAGCTATAGAGTGAGACCCTATTTCAAGAAACCAAACAAAATTGGCAACATGATTCAATATATAGATGTTTAATTCAGTGAATATTTACAGGTTTAATGTGCCGAGACTAGCAGTTTTAATAGTTGTATTATCTATCCAAGGCAGGATGGAAGAAAAGAGAGTTTAACATGTGTCTATGTGTAAATATCGAATGTTGAAACAGTGAACTTCAGAATACCTTACGGGGGATTAAAGCCTGTGGTGTAAGCACTTCCTAGAGCTGTTTCCTTTATGAATAATTTCCTCTCATCTCTCTCTTAGTGCCATGTTGACTCCTGGTATGTGTTTACATTTTTTTTGCATTACTTGTTTATTTAGTGTATATGTGGTGTGTGTGTGTGTGTGTGTGTGTGTGTGTGTGTGTGTGTGTGTGTCTTTCTCACTGTGTAAGTGGGTGTAGTGGTCAAAGAACAACTTGGCAGAAGTTGGTTCTCTCATCTCCCATTTGGGTTCCTGAAATGGAACTCATCCCAATCAGCAGTGAGAATCTTTTCCTGCTGAGCTATCTTACTGGCCTCTGACTCCTGGTATGTCTTACATATTTTTTTAAAAAAAATTGTATATTAGTATGAAAACTGTTCTCTAAAATAATATCATTCCTTTCTTTCTTTCTTTTTTGAGGCAGGTCACATACTGTAGCTTAGGCTGGCCTTGAACTCCTGGCAGCCTCCTCCCAAGTGCTGAGATGCGTTGTTCTTCTTACTAACAGAAAAGGGAAAAGGAGTGCGATAGCACGCTGTCAGTTTGTCCTACAAACGATTAGAACACTCGTGACAGACTAGAGAACCTGCTTTTGGCGGCAGATTTTCTAGCTCCTGACTCTGTGGAGCCCCTACAAATGGACAGCATTTGCTATGAAGTGAGGATTTTATCAGTGTCTAACTTATTCCCTGTGCCTTTCTCCCAGCCCAGTGACCTCTCTGCTCGTTCTTTCTGGAGTCACGGTTTTACTGCTTAGTACATGTGGATCACAAATCTCATTATGCGCTCTTTGCACGTATTTACTGTCTGTGAACACATGGGTAATTTCAGCGCAGAACTCCGGAAGAAGGATGAAGACTCAGGCTCCTGTCTTGCAGACGTGCTGCGATGTACTTGCTGGCACCTTCCAAGGTGGCTGGCTATGCACCGGTCAGGTGTCTGTGTTCCTAGATGCCGGGAAGTCACACAGTTTGACTTTTCCTCAGACTAGATTACTCTTTCTCACCTTCTCAGTGAGAGGTGTCCAAGCTGTAGTTAACGAATTTAAAAGACTAAAAATATATTCTAATTATCTTGACGCTTTTTTTATGCAGACAAAATGTGTTGTTGGTCCCGCTCATTGCTGTTTTCTCAACACCTTGGGAGAACACTAATAATGTACCGGGCTTACTGCAACTTAGTTACCATCTGAAGAACCGAAAAGGCAATGATGTACTTAAACTTCACAAGCCTGAGAAAGTACACCACTCTGCTCTTCCCGCCCCTTCCCCTTCTCCTCCTCCAGGTTCTCCTGAAGCAATTTTACAGATGAGAGTTAATGGCCCCGAGGGTAATTCAAAGTGTGTTCCCACTTCCAAGCATTTTCTTTTTGACGCATATACCTCGCGCTTTCTTCACAGAGCATGGTTTCCACACTCCTCAGCGTTTCAATTATGCTTTTCCACGTGAACTATTTAAATCTGAGATCTATCACTATCTGCAGTATCACACAGGATGGAGGAATATTGACAGTGCATGGCTTCATTTTGTTGTCCAACCATCTGAGTAAAGCTTAGCTGACAGCAGTTACTTGACTTATAATGGTAAAATGGTAAAAAAATAAACAAAAACAAAAACAAAAAAAACCTATTTTTATTTTGTGGAATGTTAAGCTTTTTGTTTGCCTTATTGAAAATTTCTTTTCTAGCTTCATTTCATTCTTCAAATTTTCCATTTTTTATTTCACTTTGTATAATTTTTTTATTGTTTTGAGAATTTCATTCACTAATCAATACATTATAATTACACAATTTCCATCCCTCTCTCTCCCCCTCCTCCCTTCCCCTGACTCGCTCTTAGATTCATGATCTTGCCTCTTACAATTATATATATATATATATATATATATATATATATATGCATATATACATAATCTAGATAGAGAGATCAATGGATATATGGATCTCCTATTGAGTCCATTTGGTGTTTCTCATATGTGTGCATCTGTTTAGGGCTGACCACTGGGGATTGGCTAACATATCAGGGGTCTCTTCACTTGCAGATATTGATTCTCCTTCTCCATCAGCTATGGACTGCCTTAAGGACTGCGGAATTGTGAAATTCTTCCATCCATGTTGGCATGTTGTCTGGGATGATCATTGTGTGTTGTTGTTTATGCAACTGTATTTTTGAGATTTCCTGGATGCAAATTCCCTGCCGTGTCTAGAAGATGCTATCTCCTGGCAGTTGGCCTGGTCCCCTGGCTCTTCCTATATTCCTGTCCCTGTGCCTTACTATTCTCTCATCCTTAGATGTAGGGATCTTCCTATGGATATACTGTCCTGGCCTGTCATTGTTCTGTTTCACAGAATAACAGCTGGGCAGGACTTTGATTATTCTCTCACTTGGTTGGTTGCACAGCAACTTCTGAGACTATGAGGCCCCCAGGAAAGAGGCTTCCAAATCAGTTCCATTTCAGTTCCTCCAATCCTTGGTCTGAAGTGTGTGGTATCCTGAGCAATAGATGCCTTCAAGTTCTGGAAGGCAGCAAAGGGTGATGGCAGTAGCCAGTACTACTTTGGGAATCTTCTAGACACTCATGACTATTGGCTCAAAAGGAGATTCCTCTTGCCTGGCAGTGGGTATTTATTTTAGATTGTTTATGACTTCTGGGGTGGGGCTATCATTATCACTCCATATGACATAATTCCATATATATATATATATATATATATATATAATTTTTAAGAGAGCTTATAAGAGAATTGTGGTCATTTGAATGAAAAATGTTCCCCATCAGTTCAAGTTTTTGAATGCTTGTTCTCTGCTTTGAGGAGCTGTTTGGGGCTGATCATGGAACCTTTAGGAGGCGTAGGAAGCACATCACCAGGGCTTTGAGAGTTCATGGCCTTGCTCCACTTCCGGATCATTCTCTGCTTTGCGTTCATGGCTCCACTGCCCAGCCTCCCTGCCGGGATGGACTCTCACACCTCTGGAACTCCAACAAAATAAACCCTTTCTTCTTGGTTTCCTTTAGTCTTTATTAAATTTTAGGGTTTTTGTCTTGAATTGAGTTCCTTATTTTATTCAGTCATTTCTGTCCTGTTAGAATTCATTTAGGTGTTTTCATTTCTGTCTTCTTTAAGTTCATTCATGTGTTTGTGCTCTCTTTGAATTTTTTGAGCATATTTAAAATTGTGCTTTTGAATTCTTTAACTGGAATTTCATCTATATGGGTCTTGTTAGAGGTCATTCCTATTCCTATGGGACTGCTAGTTTTACAGAAGACATACATAATACTGTCTTTATTTTTTCTGTTGTTTTGTGTGGGGCTTTGCACATCTGGAGATTTGCTGTTAGCTGAGTCTGTTGTTTTGACTTACCTGCAGTGAGTGGGTGTTTGAGTCTATTTTCTGTTACCTTATCCCACTTACTGTTCTTTTGGCAGGTTAAGTGTTACCTAAAGTTCAGCCATGGAGATAACTGAGACTGATTCGTGAATGGGGCTGCTGAGGTGGCCATCTTGACTAGTGGAAATGTTACTCTTGGGCATTACAAACTTGTGCTATGTGGGAATTGGAGAGGGTACTGGGTTCCATGGAGGCCAACCTCAAACCTCACAGAGGTGTAGGGTTCTGTGGTGGTATGGGTGTGCCAGCCAGATTCTCCTCAATTCTGACTCAGCTTGTGATCTCAATAGCAAGTGGGCTCTATGGGTCAGCAGTGGGGGTTGTGCTGTCTGAGCCTTTGGGGCTTCCATCTTTGATTTCAGAAGCAGGATTTTAAGCAAAATGATGGAAAGTAAGCTCTTCAGTCCATCTTTGGGATAGAGATTCAAGCATTAAATAGAGGACGACTTGGACAGGAGCTCAAGCCAGTAACACGGAAGCAGAGACCCTAGAGGCTTTCTGGCTTGCCCTACCTGGCTTGCTCAGCTACCTTCCTTATATAATCCAGACCCTACTGCCCAGGGATGGTACTGCCCACAGTGGGTTAGGCCCCCCTACATCAATTAACAATTACAAAAATGCCCCCCCCACGCCCACAAGCCAATTTGATGGAAGCGTTTCCTCGGTTGAAATTCCTTCCTCCCAAGTTTGTCTATCTTTGTGTCAAGTTGACAAAAACTATGATACCTGTTTATCTATCTGCTAGCATGATTATATCATGTTTTCATTTGGTGGTATGCGTCATTGAAAATCAAGATAACTATACTTATATATACATACAGTTATTTTTTCATATAAACACAAACATACAGCATGTAGAATGACATACTTTCTAAAACCAAAAATCAATAAACATGCATTTAGAATTTTAAAATCAGTATATTTGTTATATATATATTTGTTATTTAAAATAAGTATATTTGTTATATATATTTGTTATTTGTTATGACTCCTCATCATTCCTTTTGTTTGCTTTGTTTGGGATCAGTGGCTAGACCTGATGTGTTGGAAGCCCTAGAGTTGGACAGAGCTCTGGCTTGGGGCTCTGGTTATAAGATCTCATACCTATGAAGTCTCTTGTCTCTAGAAAAGATTCACTGTTGGTTAAAGGTGGACACCTACAGTTTATGCCTAGGTTAAGCCTCACCCTTGTTTCACAGATCAAAATATGAGCCTTGGAAATATGTTTTTCACTTAGATTATGAGTGGGACAAGCTGTGAAGTGAAGCTCCATATCCCTAGGAAGAGGAAGAGCAGGAGCTTTGACTTGGATCCTGGCAGGAAGAGAGGAGCATGACTGGGGGTGGCGGGGAGCTTGAGGCCTGCTCAGGGTCAGTTAAGCTTCATATATGCTGTCATTTCCTATCAGAAGTAAGACAAGTTTAGAGGCCTTTATTAGACTTCAACTATGGCATTAATTTCTTTTCCTCTAGAGAGAAATATAAACACTGGATTCCTACTTTGAATTTCAGAGTAGAAGGATAAAGAATTTGTTCTAAATTCAGAATCTTAGGACATTAAGCAATGTCCCCGGGAACATTTTCATATCACACCAGCATCAATAAAACATCAAGAAAATTTGGGGTCCTTTTGTCTTAAGACAGTATTATCCTAGTTCAATGGTCTCAATATTTGTCAGTACCATAAAATGAAATCCAAAAAGTGACAAATTACGAGGAAATAATTGAGTACCAAGGAAGGAGCCCTGGTGGATGAGGTTAGTGTCTTCAAGATAGATCTCTGTAAGAGCTGCCTCTTAGTAGTATGAAGGGAAAAGTCAATCATAAGGAAGCAGACCCTCATCAAATATCAAATTCATCAGCACCCTGATCTTGGGTTCTGCTGTTATAAGCCACCCAGTTCATTTTGTTATACTGATCCAAATCATTGAATATGCCAACTGAGTTACAACATCTTCATAAAGAAGGCAAGAATGAAATAACAGGCATACATGAAATTATAGTAAGTTATACTTGTCAGAATTTCAAAGCACAATAGCCTCTGAAAACTGCACAATAGTCTCTGAAAATTACATGTGAAATGGCTACCTTCAAGGTCAGTGGGAAGTGGCTTTGAGATCCGTCTGGCTCATACTCCAAGTTGTTGTTAGGAAGAGTTCAGTATGAGCAGATCTGAGCAGCTACAACAATTGACATTCCATTCAGAACCTGGGAGGCAGTTAGTTCTGTAAACACTGAGACATACATGGGTGTGCATATACAGCTGATAATTCCAGTATGATTTTGAAATAATTTACTTTCAATTAACTGGGCGAGTTGTCACTGTATCTCCATGGAGTTTCTGATCACTAATGACCTTGCTATGCTTATTGAACCAACACTGTGGAAATGAAAGAATTATAGCCCTTAAGTGGTTGAAGGATACCGCATGCTGTCCTTCACTTTCGTGTGTTGTATGAAGGGATGTTATTGAGATGTAAGCCTCCGTCACACATGAAAGAGATGAAGACGGAACAGAATGCAGTTAGAACATTACCTTATGGAAATTAGTAATGTAAAGAGGAAACCACTTTCATATATCTAAATAGAGAAAAAATATTCAAACGAGGAAAGTAGGAATAGCCTACATACATCTGGATCAGAGTATCTGGAAGCACAGCGGGAGTGGTAGAAAGTGAGGCGTCCTCTCACATGAGTCCTTTTGCCAACCTCACCTATAGAGAAGCAACACTGCTGTGTTTTGTCATCTCTGAACCAACAGAAGGAATCTGGATACCTGGGAAGAGAAGATGGTGTAAGAAGTACCTCTCTGCTGCTCACAGAGCTGGTGCCGTGTTCCTGAGCATTTCCCTGTGGTGGGGTTAGAGTGCACACCTCTCAGTGTGTTCTACCAGGAGATGCATTAATAGGGAGAAAGACTAGGGAGCCAAAGCTGCCACTTATAAAAGATGAGCTCAAAGGGTTCATGTCCCTCAAGTAAATGACTTCTTCCTAGAGAAGAAAAACAGAACAAATATGTCACATCCAAACAGCAAGGCACTAAACTTCTCAACCAAAGTGGCATGTTGAATGCCTCTCCTTCCTTCTCTGTGGGTGTAAAGTATCAAATGAACATTGCAGAGACGTCTGGGCTCCCAATAACATGGGTCAGAGCTGCATGTGGCTGGCAGAAATAAGTGATTAAAACAAATATCGATGCATTGTATCACTCTGAAGTCTGTACATCTGAGCCTCTAATTGCCTCCCAACCCTCCTCGCCTGGAGATGCCCCTTTAATTTCCTTTCACAAGAGTTTGGAAGAAGTTAACTCTATGAGTTTATCAATAAGAGAGAGGTCAAGGGCAAGCAAAAGAGTGGAGGACAGAGTGGGTACCAGCAGAGAGTGCCCACAAGATTTCCATTTTTTTTATTACATTGGCTCTCTGAGCTGGCTATTGTGGATATCCTTGAAGCTAATTTCAGTTAAATGATTAAGTAGTTTTGAAGTTTCCATCAGGAAGATAGATTGGCCAGGGTCAGCAGACAAGCTGTTTCTGTGAGTCATAATGACCTCATTACCTGTTTGGTCGTACTGTCCCTGGTTAAATATGTGAACAAGGAGTTGGAATGAGAAAGAGCTAGAAGAGTTAAAGGAAGATATTTAGGGCACTTGTGATGCTGAAAGACAGCTAAAGTGAGCCCTAGCATACAAAAGCAGTTTTACCTCAGAGGAAATCTCTCCGCTCTTAAACATAACAATATTCTGGTACTTGTAAGAGACTGTTTTAAGCTGTCACGTCCCCTCATGGCTGTCACGGTGGGCACGGCAGATATGGGTTGGTGCTCCTCTTCTTCCTTGTGATTACCCCTGTCCCCCGCCCTCAGAGAGGGGAGCTCGGGAGAAATCGGGTGCGTGGCTTGCCCCAACCCAGATCCCCGGCGCTATGTGGAGGAGATCCTAAAGGCAAAACCGGGACCCCTGTTGGGCCAAGAAGAGTCTACAGCCAGCTTCTTCTGGTGTTCCAGCTCTTTATTGTGTTGCAGCTCTTTATGGTGTTGCAGCTCTTTGCTGTGTTACAACTCTTCTTCAGCACAGCAGGGAAATCGCTTTACAGTGCTCAAGCATGCTCTTATATACAGTTCTCTCCCCAATCAGGTGCACTTCCTCATTTCTTAACAGCCTATCACATTGTGTTATTTTCAAGCCTTGTATAGCATAAATGGGAGGTTACATGGACGGTTACATGGGCAATCAAACCTACCAATCACTACAGAGGAAAAAGAATGCCTTATTGGCATACAGGGGAGGGGAAGCCTTCCCTATGCAGAAGTAACACACTGCTCCAATGGTAAGCATTTCTACACTTCATCTCATTAGCACAGTAGGTTTCTGTTTCTTTGCAGGTTCCTCATTTCCAGGAGTCTTTCTTTATCTCTTGGTCCCTTCTGGCTTAGTTTCGCTTCCTCTAGGCACCATTTTAGATGAGCCCAATATCTCCCCGTTTTATTTATTTTTATGGAGCCCAGAAGGATGCAGACCCTAGAGGGAACCAGACCTTGTGGGAAGGTGGGTCTCCACCTCTAGAGTTGGACTTCAACTTCTAGCTCCCCTAGTGGGGGTTTCAGTTAGGGGGGTCTCGAGTTGGGCGTCAATTTCTAGTTCTCCCAATGGGGGCACAGGGATGGGGTCACACTGAAGCCTCAAAGTCATGGCCTGAACGCCTGGATTTGGGTTTTGATTATTTCTATCAGGCGTCGAAAAATACATGGCCCCAATGTTGGAGCCAGTACAATCAGGAAAAGTGGCCCCAATACAGTGGAGATTAAAGTTGTAAGCCATGGGGGTGTCTCAAACCATTGTGAAATCAGGAGTTCTTACTCCAATTTCTTTCTCTTTGGTTCAAATCTTTTCTCACAATATCCAGATTTTGTAACACCTTTCCAGAATGATCTACATAAAAGCAGCATTCCTCTCCCAAGGATTTACATAGTCCTCCCTCCTTCAAAAGTAGTAAATCTAGACCCCTCCTATCTTGCAATGTGACTTTGGCTAGGGATGATAAGGATTGCTGCATTAACCTTATGGAGGCTTCTAATTTATCCACCTGTGAGTCCATTGTAACCTGGAGGGCTTGGATTCCACTTTGTGAGGTTGCCAAAGAGCCAGCTCCCATCCCTGCCCCTGTTAGTCCTAACACTAACATTTCTCCCACCATCGTTGCTCCTAAGTCTCTCTTTGCTCTGATCATAAATGCTGCTTGCATTTCCTGTTCTGAAACACAGTTTAACTTTGGCAGTACTATTACTAACACACAGGAATCATTTTCTCCCTGAAGAAGGTTTGCGTTAATACACGGTGTTAGGCCTGTTTTTGCACATTGCCACCAGTGGCCTGCAGATGGCATTATCCACCTGGTTTCATGGGATATTTGTTGTGTTTGGTTGCAAGGTAGGGGTTGCCTGGTCACTTTGTGTTTGCCAATTATACAAGTTCCAGAGGGTCCTTACATTTGAATAATTCGGCCCTGGGAAGTTTGATCCCATTGGTTATAAGACCCAACAATAGGAAAGGCTTCAAGAATGGGCCCCTTGTCTTTGGCACACAGCCAGCAACTTTGCCCTCGGGTGTTGCTTGATACATTTAGTAGGCTAGCTGCTGCCTGTACCATATCAAAAACAGCCCTTGTAGAGCCCTCCCACCGTAGGTCAGGTTTAAAGGATATATTTGGCTAATTTGGGTTTGTATAGTTGTGCATGTTCCACACGTGGATCACCTCGAGGATAACCAGATTGATTATCCAGAGAGAGAGGGCTAGAATGATGATCCAAATTGTCATGGCCACAAGTATCTTCTCCAATAGACCCCATTCCATGATTCCTGAAAGGTAAGCATATATCACTCTACCCAAACTGTTTTATAAGTAGGGCCTATAAGTTCCTAAGTAGAAGGTTGTTGCGGGTTAAACTTAAGATTCCTGGCTGGAACCCATAAAGGCTGTTGTTTATCCGTGGGGAATATGCAACCAAATCCTCTTCCCATGGTGAGCAATGGGTTGGGCCGTCTCCATTGACTAGTGAATGGGTCCTTCCATCTCACTAGCACCTCAGGTTTGGGGTCTAGCACGCCCCAGTGGCGTCGGAATCAGGACTGCATTTGGTCTTTTTGAAAATTAAGAATGTTCAGGGTGAATAGGGCCATGCCCAACTGTTGGTGGGGACTGACTCCCCCCTTTTGTTTTTGTAACTGAGTTTTAATGTTTTGGTGATTGTGCTCCACAATAGCTTGTCCCCGTGGGTTGTGAGGGTTACCAGTGGTATGTTGAATTCCCCAGAGGGAAAAGAAGTCTTGTAGACTTTTACTAATAAAACATGGTCCATTGTCTGTTTTTACTTTTTGAGGTAGGCCCAATGTGGCAAAGCATTGGAGAAAGTGGGATTGAGCATGTCTGGCCTTTTCTCCTGAGTGGGCAGTAGCCCAACAGGCATTGGAAAATGTGTCAATGGACACAAAAATATATTTCAATTTACCAAAAGGCACATAATGTGTAACATCTGTTTGCCACAAAACATTGGGTTTCAAGCCCCGGGATTTACCCGATTGTTGTAAGGTGGGACTTGTAAAAAGGGCTGACATGATTTTCAGGTGTGTACAATTTCCTTTAAGTCTTTAACAGAGATCTGGAGAAACTTTTTATGAAGTCCTCTCCAATTAATGAGTAAGATCATGTAGACTTTGGGCATTCTCTAATCTAGTTACTAGAACTTGGGTGGAGGCCATTTTATCAGCCTCAGCATTCCCTTGGGATAAAAATCCAGGTAGGCTTTGATGCCCCCTGAGATGATGCAGAAAAATGGGTTTTTTTCTTTCCAATAAAAGAGTCCTCACCTGGATCATTAAGGGTGTAATAGGATTTGCATCCAAGTGAATATGAGAGTCCGGGAGCCCTGGAAGGAGATTTACTACATACAGGCTAGCAGAGAAAAGATTCATAGGTTGATTTACTTTGGTTAGAGCCAAAACGATAGCTATGTGCTCTTTGAATTGAGCTGAGCCCTCACAGGTATGTACAAATCTCCTTGGTTCCTCTGTGTCCTGGGTGTATACTATTACAGCAGAGCCATATTTTCCTCCATCAGTGAAGACTGTGGGTGCTGATGGCAAGGGGTCCCTGACAAATATTTTTGGGGTCTTCCATGACAAGGTTTGAAAACAGTAACCCACTTGTGGGGGCCAAAATGGCAATCCAAGTCCCCCATAAATCCCTCTAGTGCTAGTGCCACATGGCTGTTATGCTTCTGAACCCATTCCAGGTCTTTGAGTCTGTGAGGAATTACAGTCCTATTCGGGTCTTTCCCATAGTGTCTGACGGCTAGATCCCTTCCCTTTTGGATTAAGTCTGCTAGTTGGTCCATAGGTGAATAAACCCTGAGAGTCCCTCCTAGAGAAGCATGGATCCATTGTACCAGCTGTCCCATCTGCACTAGAGCGGTTGTCATCAAAGTCTCTCCAGGGAAGGTCCATAACTCTAAGGGAGCCTGGGGGTTATATCTAGCTAATTTGGCCTGGTTTAATGCCTCCTGAACCTGTTGAAGCACCTGGAGGTGTTGGGGGTCAAGCTCAATTAAGTCTGTTGGCTGTCTCCCTTTCAGTAATTGGAACAAGGGCTCGAGTTTTTCTGTGGAGATTGGTATCCAGGCTCTTACCCAATTTATTTCTCCCAGTAATTTCTGGAGATCTACAAACTTTAGGGGATTATGAAAGTTTAATTGAGGCTTTAGCGGGCTCACACCATCCAAAGTTAATAGGGTGCCCAATATCTTTATAGGGGGCACCAGTTGAATCTTGTTTGGGGCTACTTTAAATCCCTTGTTTCTCAAGTGTTGTAGTATACTTTTTAGCAGTTCTTCCAATTCAGGGGGCGTGGGCATCCCCATTATAATATCATCCATATAAATATACACCATAGAATCAAATTTGGCAACAATAGGCTGTAGCAGGGCCTTTAAATATGTCTGGCAAATAGCTGGACTATTTGCCATGCCTTGGGGCAACACCATCCATTCATATCTATCATCTGGACCCTGAAAGTTGTAAGAAGGTACAGAAAAGGCAAATTTCTCACAGTCTGCTTCTTGTAATGGTATTGAGAAAAAGCAATCTTTTAAATCAATAGTTGCCAGATGTAAATTAGAAGGAATAGCAGGTATCTAAGGCATCCCTCTAAGGGGGGTGCCCAATAGAATCATTCTCTCATTAACCTTCCTTAAATCTTGTATCAGTCTCCATTTTCCTGATGCCTTTTTACTACAAACACAGGTGTGTTCCAAGGACTAATGCAGGGCCGAATACGCCCCTGCTTAAGCTGTTCTGCCACGAGGTGTCACAACGCCTGGAGTTTTTCCAGAGGGAGAGGCCACTGCTCCACCCATATCAGTGGGCTGGGTGCCCACTTGATGGCAGGAACTTGGGGGACAGTGGCCTTTAGGATTGGTGGTGTACCAGGGATGTTCTCTGGGGTGCCCCCCCAATAAATTGTGGAGATTGAAGGACTGATTTTCATTTGCCCCTCCTTGGGGCTCGGGGAATCAGCTGGACTCCTCCTCATCTGGGATGCCATCATAAAAAGCCTTATTGTCTGTGGTTAATACAGCTTGCATTTGCCCTAGTACGTCCTGACCAAGCAAGTTGGAGGCCGGCCCAGAAACTATAAGGGGGCGAACCTCCCCTCCGGCTCCATCTACATCTTTCCATTCCAGCCAGCCCAGAACTTCCTCTGATGGGGTTTTCCCCCCAACTCCCAACACCCCTGGCCCTGGCACCAGATGCCAGCTGTTGGGGGGGTACTTCCTCTTTTCTTAGCACTGTTCGGTCGGCCCCGGTGTCTAAAAGTCACTGGAACCTCTTTCCCTGAATGAAGATATCCATTTTTGGCCTAAGTCTGTCCATTTGATGTGAGATGTTTTTAGATCAGTCTCAGCACTATTAGCCCTCGTGTCAGGACCAATTATGTCATTTCCCCCTTGTTTATACGGGGCTGAGGACTGCCCCCCATCTAGTTTAAAGGCTTCCCCTCATTCATTGTCAAACTTGGATCTGCAATCCTTTTTCCAATGGTATCCCCTTTTGCATCTGGGGCACAGTGTTTCAAGTTTTATGACAGCTTGCTGCCCCTCCTTTTGAGGGCAATCGCTCTTAAAATGTCCTGCCTGGCCACATTTAAAGCAGGTTTTCATTCCCCTGTCTTTTTTCCCCATTTGGGCCACTGTCATTATTGTTTGGGTTATGGCCTCTGTAAAGGACGCTGTTTGTGTGGCAGATTGGGTGGCCATAGCTTGTGACATGACATTGGCCTGTTCACTTAAAGTTCCAAAATCCCGGGCAGCCACCATCCACTAGGCTCATAGACTTGTTTCGTAGCCCAGTGCAAGCCATTTTATAATCCTTGTTCATACGTTCCTATAGTAATAATCTCACAAACTCTGATCTCATTTTGCATGCTGGACTGGACCCAATCAATGAACTCAGGCAGGGATTCTCCTGGTTTCTGATGGAAGCCTGCCAGGGGTTGCCCCAGTGGGCCCTTCATCTAACTTATACCAGGCATCCAGTCCAGCTTGCCTGACCTGATCCCTATAGGGGGCTGCTGGGAGCGCAGCCTGTTGGACCCAGGTGGCATAGTCCCCGGACCCTACCAACATTAAGTGCTTAAATTTTGTTCATGAACTATTCCCTTCTGAGGAGGACTTCTGGCATGTGAGAGTACCCTTGTGTAAGGAGGAAACAGAAAGTCATAAGGGCGAGGCAACATGGTGCTGATATAGACATGTGGCCTGGGGCTAACATTGGACATTTGGTGACAGTGGCTCAGCCAATGATGGCTAGCCCAGATATACTGGAGCTTCAAAACCAGTGAAATAATGTTATGTAACAATTCCTGGCAAAATACCCTTTTGTACAATTTTGGATCAATATGGCCTTAAGGTCAGAGGTGAGTGGTTTTGCCTTTTGCCTTTGCCAGCCAGCCTATGCAGACCTGTGTGTACCTACATGTTGCAAGTGTGCCAGTCTTCATATGTGCCTGTGCCCAGCCCATGTGTACCTAGGTGCCTGCCAGTGTCTGCAGTGAATAAAGTATGTCTTATCTGCCCGAGACTCCTCACATTCCCATCAACCTCCCTGCCTCCCATGACCCCACTGTGTTCTTGGCATCAAAGCCTAGAGCTCACACTCTGGCATCTTCAGCTTGAGAGGCAGTACCAGAGGCAGAGTACAGCTAGTGGAGGACTCAGTACTTAGTGCTCCTTGACTAGCTGGACTCTGAAACTCCCACAGCACTAGAATTTACCCCACCTGCTCCCACAGCAGCTGAGTCATGAGCCTTGGTTAACAAGTTCAGTTTTCCAGTCAAAATGAATCTCAAAGCTCTCAAAGCCATGTCACACAGATGGGTGATTTCTCCTTTGTTTTTCTGTTGATCTTGGGTTTACTTTGATTCTCTGAATCTACATGAGGAGTTTGTGAGAAGGCAGTGTGTAGTGTGACCTGAGTAACAGTGGTGAGGAAGGAAACTGGACTGAGCAGGAGTAGCTTCAGAATTCAGGGTCCTGGGGCACACGCTTCTGAGTCATCCATGGAGAATGAGCCAGCGAACGCCGCTCATGAAAATCTCACCAGAAGATTTGTTTGTCTTTTTAAATGCTCTGTGGATCAGGAACCTGTTCCCTGTTCACTGGAAGCAAGGTTGCCTAAGGGTGGGAACAGCAATCACATTAACGGTCATTTGAGTGCTCTTATTGAGATCCAACTTACATGTGTCACCAGGAAATAAGCATCTACCATTTCCATCTTGGCAAAACAGGTGAAACTTTAGCTGGAACAATCCAGTCACAAGTCTGTGAGGCCTGTCATTGCAAGCACCGGCCAGCAGGAACGGAAGCTCCGTCTACACAGTCCTTTATGGAGAGCCAGCAGTCTGGAAAGACACATTAGAGCCCTCAGAGTCTGCTACCCCCTTCTTCTTCCCGGGGAGCACACTTCCTAGGAAGTTAGTCAGCCATTTTAGAGTGTGTTCTTGTCCCCTGGTCAGGCAGTCAGCCTCCTTCCTCTCTGAGACCCTCAGTGTGGCTGCTGCTTGGCTTCCGAGGCATGTCCCCCTGTGGGAAATGTAAAATGATGTGAACTCCCTTTTCTTTCCAAAGGGTTAAATGAGACAAGAAATGCCATCTCTAGGAAATTTGTAAACAAGAGTTATAGGTAATCAATGGATGCTGAGGGAGGGAGAATCAGTTTTCTCCAGGCTCCCTGAGAGGTTATGCAATCCTGAATGAGCAACAGAAGGGCATCACTAACGGAAGCAGGACACACACACACACACACACACACACACTCACTCGTGTGCGCACACGCACGCACACACATCATTTATATATGACAATAATCAAAGAAACAGACAAGGGGCTAAGGCATGGTGGCACGCACCTTTAATTGCAGCCTCTGGAGACAAAGGCAAGCAGAGTTCTGAGATGGAAATTTTCCTGGTCTACATAGTAAGTTCCAGGCTGGCCAGGCCTATATAGAGAGACCTGGTCTCAAAAATCCCTCCAAACCAACCAAAACTCCAAAACAATAACAAAAAAGAAGAGGATAAGAACTTCAGAAGGAGTGGAGGGCCACGGGAGAGATTGGTGGGGGCTGGGAAGGGAGGAAAGAAATACGGCAAAGAAAACACTCATGTATGAAATTCTCAAAAACAAACAAACAAACAAATCCTTGAACAAGCCAGACTAATAAGTAAAAGAAATTTGTGAAAAACCATCATCGGGCAAAAGGTCCCATTCAGCACTTTTCTAAGGTTGTTCCTGCCCCATGGCTGCATTGCTTATCAGCTGTGCCTCTTTAGCTAGCCAACCACCTAGGGTATGTGAGCTCTGAGCACTGAGTGAGGCAGGGCCCCCTTTGTGTTAGGAGTAAGAACCCAGCAGGACCCTTGAATGCTGGATTTAGAGTAGCTTTAGATGTAAAACTTTTTGCCTTGGCCAAATACTTTCGATTGCGTGGCCATTTTCTTGAGATCCAAAATGCATTTCTAATACCTGTCATTGTGGTGTGGCCTCCCTCTCTGGTGGAGTTCACATACTCCCCAGGGCCACCGAGTCTCACACCTCAGACATCATCTAGGTTAAAGGTCAACTCAGAATCAACAGTTGCTAGGCCATATACTGTCATGGGTTGAAATAAAGTTTCCAACACCACTTGGAGGAAGTAGCGAGGCACTTTATTACGGCTGACCGGGCTGTCTGACTCAGGAGATCAAGCTCAGGAAGAAGCTCTTATAGGGTTTCTACAGCGGTAACTGGTTACAATTTGAAACATCCAATAAGAATCAAGCATTTTCCCCATTGCATTCCTGTTACTAATGCACAGAAGAAAACCACGTGGTTGGCTATTTGCAGGTGTCCCTCCCAGATTAGAACATCCATGGGTTGTGGTTGGGTCAGTTCTCGGAATGTCGCTAGGAGGGGTTGGGCAAGGGTCAAGCACAGGCAGGCTTCAAGTTTGGATGAACAGCAAAATGAAGGCCTTTATCCTATTATCCTGTTTCCTTATATTATCTTATTACATTTAAGATGCGCAATTTCAGATTACTTTCTGTACCTGGAAGTACAAATATTGAATGTGAAAATGACTCTACCCTTGGCAACATTCTTTTTCATAACAAATACTCACTTAGTTTAATTAATGGTGATGAACTGTGTTTAATTAGACTTAGTTTAGTCTGCCTGTGTGTAAAACTGACAGCTTACCCACATTAGTGCTACAGGGTCCACTCCCGCCTGCATCAATGCCCTCTGTAAATTAATATTTTCAGACCCCATTTATATTAACTGAAGGCTACAAAATATAATTTTTTAGAAATCATATAAAGCAGCCATTCTTCAAGTCTACAAAACAATTTTTAGCTACACATCTTAGAAAGCTTTAAATTCATAAAGATTAAAAATGTTGGTGTGGGTAATTTAAATACAAAACTAATGATTCTCTAAAGTTTTATATTGGCTTCTATGTCCATGTAACTTGTTTATTTACAGAACAAACTCAAAGCTATGTTATAAATAACATAGTACATTTTAGTATTGGTACAGTACTAAACATAAGCCCATTCCAGGAGAACATTTTCAATCACATCTCTGTAGTGTTCTTTCCTTTTGCTTATTATATGGTCCATGGGTAAGGGGCAACTCTGTAAAAGGAACAAATTACTGCAGTATTCAAGAAAAAATACATTGCCAATAATATTTTGGAGGAAAGACGACATAAAATACCTCAGCAGTTATTATCCATGAGTCAACAGAGTGCAAGAAACCTAGAAAGACACACACACACACACACAAGTCACGGGAAACGATGATGTCAGAAAGTTAATGAGTGCCAAGAATGGACTCTTTAGCTCTCTCAAGGAAATAAACCACTGTATAAAAAATATCCGCTCATCTTAGATCTCAAGTAAATGGCATATAGGTTAATGACCTTCCTAGGAAAATGAACTCCACAAGGTAAAAGCTGGCAGGTAAATAAAACCAAAGGACAAGTTGTGCAAAAATAATTAGTGAATATGACATTTTATAATTTCTATACCAAAGGAGGGCCATCACAAATTGAGTAAAATAAAAGACATGTGTGGGGAGAAGTAATTTGTAATGTATATAACTTATGGCCAGTTTACTAACTGGGAAACAATTCTACAAATCAGCAGGAATGAAGTACATTGATAGAAGAAACATTTAATATGTACAAAGATCATTCATATTACAGTAAACCTGAACATCCAACTAAGAAACAAAAACATGTTTCATTTCACTGAGAGGAACCCACCTTGTCTTATTAAAGAATCCTGTGATCCTTAAGTCTAAAATATCTTATATACACAACATCCAGCAGACTCTTCCATCATTCTCACTGTTTTCGATGAGAACAGGACATTGCTTCCAGTGCTTTGATGTGTTAAACAAGCATACTCTCGTTCATTCATTATTTTGGATGGAAGGCAAAGTGGGGTCCTAAGGGATTAAGGTCAGATGCCCTGATCACAAGAGGCCCATGGGGCTCAGTGAGGTTGTTTACATTATAAACAGTAGCTTTTTCGATGCCAGGTTAGGTAGAAGTCATTAGTGAGATTCTGACCATATTGAAATCTTCCTACAGTTCCCCTGTCTTTGTTTTATAAATGAACAAGAATGTCCATATTGTAAAAGAAGTCATTCCTGAGCCAGGAGTGCAGGCACAAGCCTTTAATCCCAAGGGAGGCAGAAGCAGGTTGGATGATCTCTGTGAGTTCAAGGCCATCTTGATCTATAGAGCAAGTTCTAGGCCAACTTGGGCTACAGGAAGATCCTGTCTCAAAAAGATTTAAAGAGAGGGAGAAAGAGAGAGAGAGAAGGCATTCCTAGAAAAGTCATTCAAATACCTCATTCCATGCCCAATTCTATAGTCTAGGGCCCAATGTGACATCTGTAAGAGATGGGGCCTTTAGGGAGTGGTTAGCTGGGGCTTTGCCCTGACCAGTGAGACCCACCCCTCCTTCTTTCCTTCTCGTCTTTCTCCCCTCCACTCTTTACCTCCTCCCTCTCCTTTCTTTGTGGCCTATCAAGCAAAGTTCCTTCTTATTTCTAGTCACTGAGTTCATGATGAACTATTGCTCTCACTGTCTCTTAAGACAGACACCTGATTTTCACTTACCTGCTATCTGGGTTGACATTCTCTAGTTTCTCCGCAAAACCTACCCATCGGTCCCAAATAATAATAGCTCATGCCTGTGAAGGAAGATTCCCTGCCTGCTCTAGTCTCCATTTGCCCTCAATTTCTACACCAACTGTACCTTTAATTTATTTTAAAGAACGTTTGAATCTTTTAAAACAAAGAATCAGCAAAGGCTGAAGAGGGATTTTCTTTATCCTCAATCAACTTGAAACCCACTGCAGACATCAGAGCTTGCTTCCTGATGTGGAGTGTGTTTGACAACAGCAGCTCCCACCACTGCAGTGCGTCCTAATGCCCTCTACTGTGGCTCTCAGGACACAGCCTGAATGCCTTAAATGCCTGTGAGGTACGTGTGACTAACCTCCTCTGAATCTCGTTCCTCACCCACAATGTGCACATGAACACAAAGCCACGTTAATGAACGTGCATGTAATTTTCATCTATGTTCTTTGCCTTAAAAATCTTCTCTCCACTTCCCCTTTCTACGGCAGACTGTCTTATTGTGAGCTACTTCTAAAAAAAAATACTCTTTCAAAAAATACGATTATGATTTATTTTTCATGCTAAGTAGTGCCTGGAAGCCCATAGTCACATCTGTGACTGTGTGAGTGCCTGTCAATGCTTGTGGGAAAGAACTTATGTCCCACCAACAGCATGTACCTAGTGCACCCAGTGATTGACGCAAAAGCTTTTATGTGTTCATTAATTAATGATTTGCCTCTTTAAGTCAGTTGATTCAATGCATTTATTTCTGTCTTCCAGTTCTAAATGAACGGTGCCACAAATGCTTTGATCTGAATTATCTGAGTGAATATATTTTCTTTTCAAATAACAAAAGATATTTGCCAAAGGAAATGAGGGAGACAAAGACACAGACATAGAGAGAACAGCAGTGTGATTTTGTATGGCACAATGCAGTGTAGGCCTTAGCCAGGCCACCTACTATGAGGAATAAGGGAGTGGCTCCTGTGGATGTGGTGCTCTGCTCTGGCTAGGCATGACACCAGCTTCTACCCAGAATCTGGGAGAGAACTTGCACTGAGATGATCTAGCTGGGGACAGATTACTATTGGCTGCAGTCAGGAGCCACCCCATAAGGCGATCAGCTAACAAAAATCATATAACTCTGTGTACTTCCTTGAATAAACTGAGTTGTGGCTCACCCTCCACACGCTTCTCACCCAGCTCCGGGGTCTATTGACTCCACGCCTTTCACCCTGTCACAGCGGAGACCCTGCATCCACCTCAGGCTGGCCCCAAGCACAGGGACCCCAACATTATTTAATATAAATATGCCTTGTAGGTGTTAGAGTTTGATAATCTATGTCCCACAAAATTTGTATTTTCTTTCTTCTTATTTTCAATTTTTTAAAATTTACTTATTTTATGTGTATGAATGTTTTGTCTGCCATGTATGTAAATGTACCATGTATGTGCAATGCCCATGGAGGCCAGAAGAGGGAATGAGAAACCCTGGTGCTAGAGTTACGGTTGTTAGCTGTCATGTGGGTGATGAACTGAACCTGGGTCTCTGTAAGAGCAGCAAGCGCTCTTAACCACTGAGCCATCTCTACAGCTTCTCCTGATTTTTTCTTTTTGAGACAGGGTCTTGATGTGTAGTTCTAGCCGACCTCAGATTCATAGAGACCCACCTGCTTTTGCCTCCAGAGTGCTGGAATTGAAGGCAAGCACCAGCACCACCACACCCAGCCCCAAATTTTTGTATTTTCTTATTTGGGATCCAATTTGATTTTTTTTGGTCTTTTTGAGGCATGGTTTCCCTGGATTTACAGCTGTATTGGAACACACTATGTACACCAGGCTGGCCACCTCTGCCTCCCAAATGCTGAGATTAAAAGGGTGCCTATTTTTAAGAGATAGATACTTAGGAGGTGCTTAAGTTTTGGGGGTTCTGCCTTTAGAAAGGAGAGATAGCTAGGCCCTAGGCCCATTTATCCTGACGTGTGAGACACAGTATTTGTCACTGCTGCTGTTCTTTGTGCCATGGGAGGGCGCCGCACACCATCTCTACTAGAAAGCAGAAACCAGGCTCTCGCCAGAGGATCTTCTATTTCCCGGCCTCCATCCCAGATGTTGTATGTGGTTGTAACTGCATCATGAAAAGAAGACAAATGTGGGTTTCTAGCTTCATTTCTATTGCTGTGATAAAATACCCTGACAAAAATCAATTCAGGGAAGAAAGGATTCTTTTATTAAAGAGAAATTGATCAAAAAACTCTGTTAGCCCCATTATAAACTGATGGGCTTTACTGGAGCCTTGTCGGCCCCTGTTTTGAAATATGGGCCCACAACAGAATATACTACCACTCATAATCAATTCCTGTACTGCAAAAGAAGTCCTTCAGAACAAACACGCCTACCAAACCCCATAAACCCTGTCTCTGCATCCGAACATCCTTAAACTCCCTTACTGCTTGACTGGTGTGTGGCTGTGCTAATTCTGGCTCCTCAACTTCCCCCTCACTGGATATAATAAAAGTCAATCCCAATTTCCAGGCTGGCTGCTTTCTTTTCTTTTTGAAACTCTTATTACTAACATTTTGGGGCTGAAACCCGGGAGGATTTTCTGAATAAGATCCTCTCTCAAATATCTCTTCTTGTCTCCTTCTTTACTGCTCACCCCGCCCCCACCCCCAGTCTATTTTGGCTAAAAGGAAGTGTGGTACTCAACCCAAAGACCACACCCCATTGGGGGCCACACTTTCTTGTAGACAGGTGAGAAGGCTTGGTCCTGAAGGTCATGCTGGCTTGACTCAGGGAATCTGGAAAGGAAATAGCTAAAGCTTCTTGTATCTTCCCTTCACCATGAACCTCCAATCCAGAGGCCCTCGGCCATTGCTGCAAGCCACATGCGACACCTTTTCTGAATCGGACAGCAGTAAAGCTAAGGATCCATGCACATGCAGAGGCATCTCGACTGCGTCCTTCCTGGACCCCAGGGGTTCCTGCCTTTCCATTTTGGTCTCAGATCTGGGGATGCCCAAACTTTGAACCCTTCCTGGCTCTTTGCCTCTCTGGCCTTTCCCTCAGTAGGTGGGGATGCCTTGTTGCCATGAATTCAGTACTCCCCCACTTTCACTGCCTGCTATGGGAGTCCCAACTCTCAGTTCCAAAGGATAGCCCATTGGCTTGTCTCAAAAAAAAAAAAATCTCACAGAACTTGGCCTTACTAAATTCAAATATGAATATTTGATCTGCTTTTGCACCCAAAAATGTGGCCTAAATACCAATTTGACAACAGAAATATTTGTCCTGAATTCATAACTTTTGATTCCACCTTTTTATGGCACTTAGGGACACTTCCAGTGAAATGGTAAATGGTCAAACCTTTTACTTTCTCTACCACCTTTATTTTGTTTCTCTCTGGATACTAGTTCCTGCTGAGGCAGGGCCTTCCCCCCACCGCCACCTCTCCCCCTCAACCTCCTCCACTGCTCAGTCTGCAAGCCCCCTCCCTATGAGCCCCCTCCTATGCAGCCTCCTCGCAGTCCCAGCCTCTCCTGAACCCCTGCAAGCCTTCACCTCACCCACCCCTTCCACAGTTCTCTCTGCTCATTCGCCGATCCCTGTCCCCGCCTGGCTAACCCAGCATCTACCCTCCACTTGTAGCCCCCTCTCCCCACTCCCTAAAGGACTTCCTCGGCCATTGGGCCATTGTCACTCCTTACTTTACTCCCAACCTGAACACAGCTCCTGCACCCACATCTTCTTCATCCTCACCTTAATTTCCAGACCTGCTCCCTGCTCAACCTGGCCACCCTCCTCCTCTTCCCTTCTGCCTCCTCACTAGACGCCTCTATTCCAGTTCATTCCTCTTCTGAAACTCTTGATCTTGCCCTTAACCCTCTCTCCACATAACTGACACAACTTGGAAGCACCCAACTGGTCTACAGATAGATCACAAATGGCACTGTCTTATGCCACGGGATATGCCATCCTCAAAAGGTGCCCTGACCAGTCTCTGGCCTCCCATTAGAGAAGATCATAGATGCCCCTGACACCACACACTTCCTCTCAACAGGCTGAGCTTAGAGCCCTTACCCAAGTCCATAGGCTCACCAAAGGATAATCTATAAATGTGTACGCAGAGTCAAAATCTGCCTACAACCTTCTCTATTCCAACATTCTAATATGGAGAGAAAGGGGTTTCCTCATCCAGAAGGGACCCTCTTAATCAATGGCCAGCTTACTCATGGCCCCATTACCCACAAGGATGGCCATTATTCACTGTAGAGGGCATCAAAAGGATGGAAAAATATGTCCAGTACTGAGGTCGACTGCGGGGCTGAGGAGCTCACTTGGAGCTACCTCATTCCCTAGCATCTGTTTAACTCGGTCTCCACAAAGACCACAGTCACAAAACTTCCTGCATCTGATACTCTTTCCCGCCTTCACTCCCTGTTCCACCCAGATAACAGCTTTCTCTTCTCCTTCACTCCCTGTTCCACCCAGATAACAGCTCTCTCTTCTCCTTCCCAAACATGCAATTCCAGCTGACCCCGCAATACAAACAGTTCGTGCAGGAACTCACTATCTCCTGCCAGGTCTGTCAGTGATCCAAGCCAAATACTGACATTAGTCACTCCCTCCCCCCAGTCCCTGGACAGGACTCATCATGCTAGAGGGTACCTTCCAGGCACAGACTAGCAAACAGACTTCACCCACATCCCCCTGTAAAAACATAGTTTTCTTGGTACTTGTGCATACCTCCACCACCAATAAAGGGCATCCACAGTTTCCTCCTATCTCATCCGAGAAATTATTTCCTGTTTCAGTTTATCCACCTCTCTACAGTCTGACAATGGTCTGGAGTTTGTCTCTGATGTCACCTGGCCCATAGTCCAATACCTCCAGATACCCTGAAAATCTCACATGCTGTACTGACCACAGTTCTCAGACAAAGTTGAGAAGGCTTCTAGAACTCTTAAAGGAACTCTCACTAAACTAACAATGGAGACACACTTAGACTGCATAAAATTACCTCCTTTAGCCCTCCTTAAGCTCTGCGCCCTCCCCCACAACCCCTCACACGGAGTCCTTCTGAACTCACATATGGGAGGCCCTTGCTCGGTCCAGGACTCCCGCCTACAGCTCTGTTCTCTGCCCTCCACAGAAGACCTCTCCCCACCTTCCTACACTCCTCCCTGTGGAAGCACACTGACCTTCTCCTCCCAGGCCTCATGGAATCCACTCCACCTCCAGTCCTTCAGATGAGGGACTGTGTGTATCTGGCTTCCTTCCACCCAGACCCCATTTAACTGAAATGGGAAGGACATTTATGGTCATTCTAACCACTCCCACTTTAGCCAAACTGCAGGTACAGCCCTCCTGGGTCTGTGTGTCATGCCTCAAAAGACCCCCTACTCTTTTTAAGCAATCCCAAATGGCCCTACTTCCTTAAAAATAATGCCATTCCCACTCTTACCTGAACAGGACTTCCCTGCCATAAACCCTTGCTTGTAATGGCTTTCAGCCTGCAGCAGAGCCAATCGTTCCTGATGCAGGTACAACAGGACCTCTGACTGGTCCCCTACCCATCACAACATTTGGTGAACTACTGGTCACCGTAGAAGAACATTCAACCCTTCACCCCAGATCAGACAAAATTCTTTCCTTGGCTGCTTACTGTATCTACTTCGCACCTCCTTCCCAGTCTCAAAACTAATACTTGGCCGTGACACGCATCTGGGACCTTCTTGTCACTCTTCTGCTGAGTGGGCTCCTGACAGCAGAAAATATGAACTCTCCCCTTGTCTTTCCACTAGAATAAATGTCCTTGTCTATCCCAACCCCGCTCTCCTCATAGACAGAGTCCTCTCTGAAACTAAACCTTTTCCCGATGACTGACCCATCCCCAAACCCATCCCCATAGCCGACCATTCAAAATGACGTCACCTCCTCACAGTTCTCGTTCCACGGTGCTGAAAGATGGGCTATTGCCCTCCTCCAGTTAGTCAAAGCAACTGGCGTGTTTTTCCTTTTGCACCTGGCTTACTTCTGTCAAATATCCCCAGCCAGCAGACACTCAACTCGGATCCATTCAGTGCCACTTCTGAGGACCTGCATCCTTTGACACGCCCCGCCTCCCAGAAGCCCTGCTTTGCATATCTCGTTTCTCTCTCTCTAAACCTTTCTAAATAATCTTTCCACCTCACTCTTCAACCACGCCTTCCAAATCCAATCCCCTTCTGACCACCAAAACAAGGACCTCTCCAAAGAGAATCTATTCTCCACTGCCCTAAAGTGAATGAATGGTAAATAGAAAACCCCTCTGGCTCCCTCGAGCCGCCCTCCCCCTGTCCCCACCCCTGGCACTCTCAAGCCGCCCTCCCCTGTTGTTATGGTCCTATCCTCCCACTTCTTGTTGGACTGATGTTTCTGCCGCACCTCCCCTGCCTCTCCCTGAAAGCACTGTCTCTCATTCAGTTCCTCCCCTGACTGCGGGGTCTTATCCCTCTTTGACACTGACAATAAAACTCTCCTCATCCACCCATGCCTCCGTTCAATTCATTTTCAGTCTTGCCCCCCTTCCACCAACCCATTCAAGTGGCAACATTATCAGGCAAATATCTAATCTGGGAGGATGAGATTACTGTCCAACCAGATTGGTGGACAACTTCAAGATTCTTCTCTCATCCCCTCACACTATCAGACTTGTTCTGCCTCAGCTCCTCAGGAGTGTGTTCCTCTGTGATTCCTCCACCTGCACTGGTTTTCCTGCCAACCTCTCTGGTGTTTGCACCCTGTCTTCCAATACGCGGACATCCAACTCCCCCCAAACAACCGAGCAGCTTCTGTTCCACTCACAGCATCTTTTCCACCTTTACCTTCCCCCTCCCACCAAAAAAGTTTCCCTCCACTCCTTCCTATTATAACCAGGCTGGGCATCTCCTCTGCCCGTGACGTATGCATAGCCAGAAGAACCACCCCCACCTATTAATTCCAACCACTATCTAAAGCCCTCTGACTCCCTAGATGAATCACCACTTCCATCACCACCCTCCAAATCAGATAGACCCCATGGCAGGAGTCATTCTCCAAAACTGATGAGCCTTAGACCTTCTGATTGCTGAAAAGAGAGGCACCTCTCTCTTCCTCCAGGAAGAATGCTGCTTCTACATCAACCAGTGGGGAATAGTCAGAGATGCGGCAAAGAACATGAGGAATCTGGTCTCAGGATTTTGCAAGTATTCAGAAATGGGAGGACTTTGATCCAGCATGAGACAATGACTGTCCTGGTTGAATGCCTCTAGGGACTCCTGGTTTGTGTCCTCCTTTTAGACACCATCACACCATGCTTAATCAACTGTCTCCAAAGATTCTTATAGAATTACATGACTTCGATAGCCTGTATTATTGCCCAAGCTACTACCCAGGACCAGATCATGACTATGTTCCTATTCCATGCCACCAGAGGACTCCTTTACACCCCTGTTACAACAGACCTTGAAGACCTCAGCCGCATAACAACCCCTATCAGCAAGAAGCAGTTGGACCGACTTACGGTGCCCACACCCCGATCTATTCCTCTTCAGGGTCTGGAATAAAGACAGACTGTAAAAACAAAAAACAAAAACAAGACAAAAAATCCTTGACTGGTCATAAATTGCCATTTCTGCTGACAGTCCTTACTGAAGCATTGTTAGCTCCTATTTCGAGTTATGGCCCCAGAGCATACCACCACCAGCTATACATGAATTCCTTTTCTGCAAGTAAGTCCTTCTGAACAATGTGTGCCCCACACCCTTTGCAAACACACCTTCCCATAAACTCCATCTCTCTGCATTCAAGCATAAACTTAAAGGCCCCTGTCGCTTGGCCAGTGTGTGTTGCTGCAGCACTGAGTCCCTCCAGTCAGCTCCCGCCCCTCACTGGTTTTAGGAAAGGTCAATCTGGATGGTTGAGATTGGCTGCTTCCTCTTCTACTTGCGGCTCTTCCACTCCTATTCCCAACATTCAGAGCTCACAGTTCCAGGTCATGGTCCATCACTGTGCAGCAGTCACAGCGACAGGAGCGGGAAGCAGCGCATCACATCCATGGTCAAAGCAGAGAGAGATGGATGTGTGCGTGCTCCCTGCTGGTGCTCCCCTCAGTGTCTGCACTCTTACACAGTTCAGTGGAGCTGTGGGGTTGGCATTATCACATAAACAGCAAGTCCTGAGAGATGCGCTGTCTCCAGAACTCCACAAGTGTGGGCTGGCAGAATGCAGCTCCACTAGGGAAGACACACAACACAGGACTGCAATCTGTGGCAGCTGCAGCACAAATGCTTCCAGCAAACCCATGGGGACATGTCTTCTTGGAGCCTTGGTGGCCAAGTCAGTCCCTTGTCCTGGTGTATCTAGAAAGCAGAATGTAGAGACAAGGACTCAAGCCCTGACATTCAATGTTTGCCTTGTCAGTTTGAACTGACATGGAGACTGTTAGCCCTTAATTCTCACATTCCTCTTTAAAAATGGGAATACACATATATAAAATGGAATGTTATTCATCTCTAAAGAAAAAATGAAATAATTTTAGAGCAAAATGGATAAACCTAGAATAGATAATATTGAGTGAAATCACCCAATTAATTGTAGAAAGTAAAAAAACTGACATGTTTTCCCTCATGCGTGGTTGAGCATATCGTTGGATATGCTGAATGAGATAATACTGTTATAACTCTTGCTTGCTACTTTTAATTTTGTTTTAAATATTCTATTTTTCTAAAATAAAACTCAAAAAGGGGAACTATGACTGTCCTGTTCTCATTCAGTGACTGTAGTATAAAGGCACATGCTTGTTTGACTTCTTGGGTTCACAGCTGCAGGGGAATTTCCCTCTTAGTGAACCAAACATGAATTGGTACCCACGTCCACTGTAGATGACAGTGAGAGATGCACTCAGATTTCAAAGCTGGTGCTGGAACTAGTTAAAGGTTTTACGGCTGTGGAGTCGGAATGAATGAATTTCGTATATGAATGTTTGGAGGCCAGTGGCAACCTGTTAAAAGTTTATACAATATGCCCCCCACAAGTTCATAAGTTGAAGCCTTAAGTCCATTATGACAGCATGAGGAAGTATTTAGGAGGGGGATTACTGGCCACATAAAAGTACTCCGGGAAAGTAGGTTGGCAGTCTCTGTGCCTCTGTCTTTTCACTGTTGGATGACATTGGATGGATGAGTCATCATGATCGTAGAGCCTGGGCCTCCCAGGACACTGAACTTGCTCGGGTCTTTGTGGACTTCAATCTTAAAAACAAATAACTATTCTGTATAAACCAGGTGTCTAATGTACGCTGTTGTAGGCACTGAGACCTAGAGTAGATATGAAAGCCACCGAGGCCCAAGGCACTTTGTAAATTCAGGTAAGAGGAAGTCTGTATTATTACTACATGACTGCATTTTATTAACAATGCACAAAGTTGAAATGTTTCCTAGCAACTGATTTTAACACACATACACATACACACACACACATACACACACACACACATACACATACACACACACACACATACACACCACAACCAACAAAACAAAATTCTACTGCAGAAATATGCCACTGTTTTCCTCTGTTCCTGCCAGATCAAAAAACTTCAGTATCTTAAAGACTGAGATGTGACAGGCAAAATCACATTCTCCTTAGTAGACTTTAACAATTAATTTTCCAACCGGAGAAGGCTTCCAACTTGGGTAAGATTTTAAACTGTTTTTGTTGCACAAATCAAGTACATTTAAAATCATGGAAACACTGAATATAGGTTGAAGATTAGTGCAAATATGTTGGTGAGTTGAGGGCTGTGGAATCCATCTATGGCAACCCACACTTGTCAATCCACTGCCTTCAGGACAAGCCCTGTTCGCAGATATTTTGTCTGCTCTCTTGCTCCTGGTTTTGCCCGTCTTCATGGCTTGTCACATTTCGGGCCAATGAGGCTGGGAAGAGAGGGGCCATGCCAACTGGGAAGGCCTCCGCCCTCGTACCAGACCAGGCTCCCTCCCAGCGTCCCCCTGTGAAGACACCATTCCGAGTGAGTGTCGGTGAGTGCAACAGCACAGCATATAAATCCCGTGCAGCCAAAGTTTCCCGCACTGCTCTGAGCCACTTCCCTGTGTTCTGAAGTCACCGGTCTCTATCAGTGAAGCCATACTGTATGATGACAGCCACATCACTGGCTTTATGATGGTGATACTATCCTCTTCACAATCCTCTTCACAATCTAGGAGCTAAGGCACAGGGTGGATACAAGAGTCTTGAGGTGATCCATCAGGTTCTAAAGCAAGGCCAGGAGGCTACCTTTGGGGACGTGGGACAGGTCGGGGTGGGACAGCCAATGGAAGAAATTTCTGTTCACTTTTCTGATGTTTCCACCCAGCCCTACTCAACTGTCTTGAAGCACTGTAGATCACGCCTTCCAAAAGCAACTGCAAATTTCTTTTCTTTTTCAAAAGGATTTACTTACTTTTATGTGTGAGAAGGTTTTGTGTGCATGTATGAAAAATGTATGAGTGTTTTTTCTGCTTGTGTGAAAGTGCACCACATGTGAGTGGTGCTGGCAGAGGCCAGAACAGAGCATGGAACCCTCAGTTAAACATCTCAACAAAAGTGGTGCAGAGAGCAGCCGTGGTGTGACAGAAAAGGGGAGTTTATGGCCAGTTGAACCCCCTGTGTCTGCTGCTTCGCGTCTTTCCAACCCCAGCAGGGTCTGCACTTCCGTTCACTCCTCCTGCTAGAGGTGCTGGTGCGTGCTTCCGCGCCCTTCCTCTCCAATCTGACCCAGGATGCGCCCGGCCCTGTGCACAGCTCTCTTCCGAAGACTGAACGACTCTCCCACGCCTGGTCACAGCCTGCTCAGTAGAGACAAACAGGCAGTATTCTCTTGACTCATCGAGACCACAGGTCATGACGCGGCAATGCCTACTTCTTTAAAAATTCCATTTCTAACTTTGCATATTTGTTTGTTTCTCTAAGTGAGCATGAAACGAGCCCCTGTTTGTATTAAGCAGGTTCTAAAGGTGGTACTTGCCTTACTTTCTTGTCCTGATGCTGTGACAAAATACGACGAAAGCAACCCAGGGAGAAAAGGATTATTTTGACTCGTGATTGAAAGTCCATCCTGGCAGGGCAGTGAAGGCAGCAAGAGCCTGAGGCAGCGGCTTGCACTGTATCCAGTCAAGAAACAGACAATGAGGAGGGCAACGGATAGAACCCTGCTTAAGTGAGCGAGGCTACGGTGTGCCCCTTGAGTGAACTGATGCATTTGGTTTAAAAAAAGAAAACTAAATATTCAAAAATTTGTCCATGTATATTGTCGCTCTCTCTCGCGGCAGAGACAGGCACTCAGAAGGCACAGCCCCTCACCAGGTCCTCTGTCTCCCGGCTGGCAGGAGGGACCTGTGAGGGGGATGCGGTATCAAGCTCATGTCTCACTTCCCTTGGATTGCCCCAGCTCCCTCCCCGCAGTAGGAGGGGGCCTTTCAGGGGTTCAAAGGGACATCGGGTTGCTGCAGCTGGCCCGTTCTCAGCCTCCTGGCCCGCTCCAGAAAATAATCAGGTCTGACGGGGTCCCTGTCTTGACCAAAGAAGCTTGCAGCTAGTCAGCTCTTTTGATGATACAGCTTTAATGATGTGACTTCTTCAATGGTACCGCAGGGAGCCGTTTACTGAACTTATTAGACACATTATAAAGGTTTAGAGTTACAGGTATTAGCATACAGCAGGAAGTTTCTACCAATCATTTTACTGGTCACTCTGATCATGCTTTTACTTTACATAGAGGTTACTACTGTCCACGCACTGTTCACCAGGGAGGAGGTAATTTTCCTCCAATGGCACTTAAGTTCCTAATTCACCTAATTATCATAGAAGTGTGATATGTGCCTATCTCTTCTGGCTAGTCTTTATTTTAGCTCCTCTCAGCACCATCTTGCCAAGGCCACAAGGTGCCAGCTGGTCAGTTAGGATTTCTTAAGGCCCAACAGTATATGACTACTGTTATAATCATACTGAACACTGTTGAGTTATATTAATTCCATTTAATTTCACATATTCGTCATGACATAATGACCATCTTCTCAGATGTGAGTTTCCAAGAGCTGAACGAAATATACGAAAATGATAACAACAAACATCAGACCAACGGTAATGAATACGGACATGGAGTCTATCAAGTGAGAGTTTCTTTAGTGGAGAGTCATGTCTTTGTTCTCCAAAACCACTTAAAATTGGTAATTTTTAGTCTTTTCAGTATAAAAATATATAGCAGCAAATGTGACAGCATTCAGTGTTATTTCCTGATGAGAGAGAAAATATGTCGCTTTTCCTTATTAGCTAATGAAATAGGAGCTTTAAAAAAAGCTTTCAAAGACTATTTCATAGTCTTTTCAGGTCTTTTATATGAAATTATATAGACTTGATAGACTAAAGTAATTTTTAAATGAAATTAACACTAATAAAGTTTAATGTTCACATGAAATGGAAAATAATCAGAGACCAAATTCAAATTACTTTTTCATAGAAAGTTTTATTTCTTCATATATAATTTGTCCTTTTTTCTCAAATTCACAGTGAATATTTTAGAAATGTATAGGGATATATATGCATATCTTGGCTCTTGGTATAATTAATATAAGCTCCATCACTTGAAGCAGAATTGTACATATGGTGTTTCATGAGTGACAACTTAATTTGTACAGATGTGAGAGACTTTAAGAAGAAAAATGAAACCATGGAAATTCCATTCAGTCTCTTCCGCAGGCAGACCTCACGTTTTCTGGCGGTACTTTCATACTCCAGTGCCACATTTCTGATTTTTGTTCTTATAACCTTAAAAAAATAGGAAGTGCTAGATAGAAAGAAAATGTAGAAATAAGCTTTCAGAAACAAAGAATGACCTGCTCTCAGATACCATAAGCTAAGGGAGCTCATCACCCAATGCATTATGCTGTTCAAGACAAACTGAATATAATTTACCTATTGGTAAATGTCAGAAAAGTCTACAACTAAAGAAGTTCTAGCTTCCCCTTTCCATTTTCATAGCAATTCAATTCCTACAATTCTATTTCTTTTTCCACACCTCTATCAACTAAATTAACTCATTCATATATTTTCTAAGTATCATTTTTTTCATATTCTACTGGAAATCCTTCAATTGCCCTCATCCTTTAGTGGTCCATTCTAAAGGGCTAATGACATCAGTGATATATAGATGTCACTCTTTGCCCTGAGCCCCTCAGTCTCTTCTGATCATTCCGAATGTTTCCTCAGCTTGTTTCCCTTCATAAGTGTTTAACCAGAACCTTCTACGACATGAAGAAAATCCTGTATTTCTCTCCTAACTTACTTTCTTTTATCCTTTTAACGAGAACAACCTTTTTGCCCATTACTTGAGTGCTGTGAATTCTGTTGTCTCTCCTCAAATCCATTTCTCAAAGTCACCACAATTTTTCTTTCCAAACTTGTATGTACAACATTTTATTATATCATTTAGGCACAAGCAATAACCGATTTTTTTCTTCGTTAAAAAAAGTTCACTTATTTGGCAACAATGATACATTTTAGAATAAACATAACATATGGTCAAAAGCAAATTTCTCTGTTTTCAAATTCCCAGGAATTTAAAAAATTATGATTATATTAAATATTGTTCCAACATCTTGACACTATTATTTGAATAACTAAAATTCTTGTTTAAAGAATAATATACACTAAATTTAGTAGTACTTACAAAGATATAACACGGGGCTGGAGAGATGGCTCAGTGGTTAAGAGCAATGGTTGTTCTTGCTGAGGACCTGGGTTCAGTTCCCAGCACAAACATGGTGGCTAACAACTATCTATAACTATAGTTCTGGGGGAATCCTATGCCCTCTTCTGACTTCCACAGGCATTGCATGACAAAGGTGCATTTACTGTAGACATTCAGGCAATACACTCATACACACACACACACACACACACACAAATATATATATAAGAAAAGACCTACAAAACAGAAATAACTAAACAATGAAAAACACAATTTAAAATTCATCTTTCCCAGTGAGACACAGGCCTCATGGAATCCCAGGTGGACAGTGCCCATTTAAGGACTTATTTTGCAGTGAAAATATGTTGCACCTTGAGAGAGCATTCAAAAATTATATTCTAACTTAATATAAACTCATCAATATAGTATGCACTTCCTGTAAGTCCTTTTTCATAATAAAAACTTTGAGAGAATGAACTATGAATTATAAATAAAACCTGAGTTACGTTTTGTGAAAATGCACATACTCCACAGACAGAAAGTAGATACCTGCATCTGAGTGTCAAGATCAAATGTAATTTCAGAGCTATGATTAAGTGGGAAAAGCTTTACTGTGCTAATTCATTTTGGAATAAATAATTTGCTGAATCGTTTCAGGATGATACTGAAAACCCAGGTGCGATGCGGATTAGCAGCATGGACTTACAATGAGAAAACAAGCGCCGAGCATCACAGCTTTCATTTTCACATCCAGGTCTAGTGGAAACTGGATCCCGAAGTTACCCGTACCTAGGAACGCCCTTTTCAGAGAGCCAGATGAGTACCTGGAAATCTTTCCAACTATAGATTCTTCATTAAGAGATTTGATCTACATATCAAAAATAAAACCATAAAAGTTTATAGAAAATATATGACAAAACTACCTTCAAAGTTGGAATGAAGTCAAACAAATGTTTTATTAAAATTCTGTTGGTAAAGGTTTCTCCAATGCACTTTCTAGAGGCTACTTTGATAGCAAACCAAACTCCTGTTAGCATTTTGCTCTAGCAATCATTTAAATATTTAGTCAGTCAGAAAACTTTGCATTTACTTTTCAATTGTGAAATATTTATGAAGGGGAAATGATAACTTTCCTGTATCATAAACCCATATACAAACACACACATCAACATCTGTCAGTTTTATTAGAAAGCAACAACTTAAAGTAACTCAGAATAATGCTAGAAATTGAACATGCAATGGTATCGGAAAGAGAATCAGAAATGTTAATGTCAAACCACAGCCAAAAATAATCACAAGAGAATTTGTACTTAAATTTCAGATAACACTTTTCTATTACACTTATTTATTTAGCTGTGTGTGTGTGTGTGTGTGGTGTGTGTGTGTGTGTACATGTGCCAGGGTGTGTGTGAAGAGGTCAGAGGTCAACCTGTAGAAAACAGTGCTCCCCTTCCACCATGTGAGTATGGAGTCTTCAGGCTTCGTGCAAGAGCCTTTACCTGCTAAGCCACCTCACCAGTTCCCAGGTAGCTTTTCAAACAGATATCTTTGCAATGAAATATCAAGTTTAGAGGTAATAAATCAGTATGATACTAATGCTAATTTCTCTATTCAGAGTCCTTACCTTTACTGCTAATCATTCACAATAATAATTTCTGCTTTGAAGACAGGAACATTTTCATTACAAGCTCTTTATAAAACGAACCAAGTGACTACTTCAAACTGTGTCAGACACAGTACCAAGATATCATTGTTATAGATGCGTAGCAGAGGAAAGTAGCTCATTTCAGGAAATGGATGTTTGAAGACATCCCTTCAGAAAGAATAGGATAAAACTTGACAGACACCATTGAAAATGCCACAAAACTGCAGGTTTTCTTAAAAATTAAGGTTCTCTTAATATTGTTATTTGGTAGAAAAATATGTTTCCCAGATCTAACACAGTTACTATGCTCTCTGTGTGAAGAATCATTATCACACATGCTCATAAGTCTTTATATATACATATACAAATATTTCTCTTTCCTTGCAGCTCCTAATTCAGCCCTCAGACTATGACTTGTGTAAGGGGAGGACATCACCTTCACACACTCAGATTCTCCCAGATGAACTCAATTCCATATGGATTGAGAAGGAGGCAGGCGACAAAGGAATAAAGCTGGACCTTGGAAACCTTAGGAAGATATGGGAATGTGGTGTCAGTTCCCCAAGGGCAGCTCTGCTCCGCCTCAGGGTATCAAATCCTTGTTTGAATTGAGTCCAGTTTGTCAGCATTTTGATTTTCTAAGAGGAATAAGACATGACATTTGACTTAAATAGAATTGTGCAACGTATACGGTACAGCAGTATGCCTTGTCTGAGGCCCTTTATGCTTGAAGGAACATAAAGGTGCAGCTAGTACTGAACGCTATGAATGAAAATGGTTTTACTATTCCTGCGTCCCTTTTATAAGGTTTATTTGACAAATCTGGAATAGTATAATATTAAACAAGAATGATTAGAGAAATATGATAGCACTGTATGACAAGATGTGAGCATAGAGGTCTTTCTCAAAAGCTCTCCTGTTCTGTATCAATCCTTCTGGTGAGTAACACTGCCTATGGGATGAGACGGGTGAGATAAAGGCTGCAGAGGTCACGTGGCAGTTCCAGGCCACTGCATAAGGGCGACATGACCACACAGGACACTAAGAACACTGCAGCGAGTGACCTGGCAGAGGGTGTACAGAAGATGATGTGACTCACATCCTTGAAGGACGGAGGACAGCCCAGGGGATAGGGAATAGGGTACAATTTGCAGATCATAAACTGCTTATTTCTGGAATATTTCATCTTCCATTTCGGGGCCACAGGTGACTGTGGGTAGAAGAAACTCGAAAGAGGACCTAGGAGCTTCTAAACTAGTCACATTGAAACTGTCACTATGTAATTGGACTTTGGGTAGGAATTCCAAATGCCAAAGTTTGTGTACTTGCCTTAGAGGAGCCAAAGCTCATAATGTAGGAGAGAGCAGGGAAAGGTCTGGGCAGCTCTTCTACGTGACTTCAGTTACTCCGGTTAACAGGAGAGAGTAGAGTGCTAACATCCCAGAATTTTCACGTGTATCTAGGGCAGAGGTCAAAGTTAGGTGTCCTCTGCTGCTGTCTACCTCATTACTTTGAGAGTGAATGAAATTCTCTCTATTCAGATAGACTGACTAATAGCAAGCCCCAGGGACCCTCCCCGTCTCACTTCCCCTGGATGTGGACTGCAGGTGCTCAGCTCCAAACCAGCCTTTTCATGTGGGTATTGGGGATGCCAGTTCAAGTCCTCACTCTGGCACACTAAGACTCTACCTGCTGAGAAATTTCCCTAGGTAACACCATAGGAACTGAAGTGCTGGATTTTCTTTCCTTCTTTTTGCACCAGCCATTTATGTTTGCCATGACATCGAGGATAATCTACACTGGCCTTTAGCCTGTGATGACCTTCATCCTGACTAATGTTAAATACACATGCACACATCAGTTCACACTCCTTATTAATGCCTTAGTAACAACTTATATGAGTGTATTCTTTTCTTAGGAAAGCAAATCCCACAGACACTGTCATATTTCTTACCTCAAAATCAACATCTGAATAACATGTGCAGTCAAGATACGGACCAATAACTCTGAGAACATCCTCTTTCCTCTCATTTTGAAGGGTAAACTTGGGCAGAATCGGGTGCCAGGTCTGACTGACATAACCCACCGGCACACCAGGAGGAGCTTGGATTTCGATCTGCAAAGCAAAGGTGTGTGAGTAAAGAAACAGTCTTACCCAGGTCTCCTGGAGGCTGGGAACCCTTGCTCAGCCTCCTCTCAGGTGGGAGTGGCAGCCTCACACTGACCTCCTGGAGGCAGCAGGGGAAACAACAGCATCTCAGGGGTCTGTGCATAGTGATGACTTCTCGGCCCAGATTATCCAGGATCTTTAAGGTGAAAGGGCGAGCTCTCCCATAGCAGTTTCGAGTACACCAGTCATTATCTTCCACTGCAAAGTAAACTCTCTGCCCAAGGCTGTTCTTTAGTTCGTATCTCTTGTTTGTTATAAAGCCTGATAAGACTGAAAACACGTGGGGGAAAGAAAACTCACTCATCACTTAGTTAAGAATATCGATTCTTACTTAAAATACCAGTATGTCAGTGTGCTTGTGGGGCAGAAAACAGAAAAATAGCAAATAGTGAGCTGCATCTCCACCCACAGGATTTGTCTCCAGGAAGGCTCTGGAACAAGGACAGTGTAACACTGCAGAGAGGGCCGGGTGTGTGAACAAAGGGCAACTTATCTGATACAGCTTTCATGTATTAGGGAGGGGTTTCTGCATGGCTGCTGTGTTTATTGTCTGGGAATTACATTAAACCAATGGTTTGAGACTTTGTTATACATATGTGTACACACACACACACACACACACACACACACACACACACACAGAAGTACTTGTACTATTTGGCTGAGGGCTTGCTCTAAAAGCACAGGTATGAAAAAAGAGAACTTAATACTGGGCCCAGGGCACCTTTATTTAGCTCAACAGATGTTTCAAGTGGGAGAGATGTTTTAGACAAGTGGAAGTCTGCTTAGCAACTGGAATCCCAGTTCACTCACTGAGATCATGGGCATCGTAAGAGACCTGTCCATCTCCCAGGGGATCAGGTGTTCACAGGCAACAGAGTGTGCTGATTGCCGACACCCAGAGGGTTACAAGCCATGGTCCTTGCCTGCTAACCACACAGGGATCCTCTCCCTGCTTAGAGTCAGGAAAACAGAATGAATCGTCCTTGTCCTTAGCCTCTCTGAGACACAAGTCATAGTTGGACAGAGCACTGTCCAAAATTATGACTGATCGTACGTCATTTTCAGGAGACTCTGCTGTCCATGTGCAAGGACTGTCAGCCCTCCAGAGATTCGTTCCCATGTCCTGTGTCATCCAGAACTCACTGAAGTGCTTGTGCTTGGGCTAGTGTCCCTGACCTCTGCATTCATGGGGACCAGCCTTTCCCTCAGCCCTTGACAATCACATGGCTGGTGCTCAGAGGACATTCCAAATACTTTAATGCTTATAAATCTAAAATTAGGCGAGTTGTATATTCATAATATATAACATCTGACTTTTTATATTCAAACATAAGTATCATGTGAAACTTATAAAATATTTAAAAAATTCTGAAAACAAATTACAAAAATGAATGCAGAGAGCTCCACTCCAGAGAAGTTAGTTTGGAGAGACTTATGAAAATTAAGAGTTCTGATAATATCTAATAATTTATATTATAAATAGGCTAAATGTAGTGATGTGTATTTTAACACAATCCATAACATTGTAACATCCAGTGGAAAAGAACTTTACCAATAAGTGACAATGACTCAGAGATATATTCTGGATTCCAGCAGAATTCTCATCATGCTCTGGTATCTAAGAAGACACGATGTGCTTCACATGTCTAACCCAGGATCTCCTGCCACTCTGCTGTGTCTAGTGACTTCCTAATTTCTTTTGCACCGAGGACACTGGACACAAGGAAACATCTGGAGGCACCTGGCCCACTCAGCAGCAGGAGTGCCCTGTGGAGAGCAGACACCCAGGACCTCTGCTCAGCAACCCCAACACCGCAGGCCCTGCCTGAGCTAGGAATCCACAGCCCAGGGACACAGGCTTCCTCTGTCCTTCCAGCAGAAGCTGTGGTCTCAGGGCACTAACAATGATTTTTCAAAACATCCCCATCCTGATTCCAAAGGACAGTTCACTCTGGGAACTGAATTATTGCATGAGATTCTGAAAGTCTCAAGAGGCTCACCAGATCATCAGTTGGCTGAAAGCAACAGATGTGGTGGAAGTCAGGTGAAGGGTTAGCTTAGAGATCAGCTCAGTGACCTTCAGAGGAAGAAACAAAAGTTCTCTTTGTTTCCTTCTAAGTGAAGAGCCCATGAGCACAGAGGCCAGGGTGGGAAGCTCTGACCATCTGACTACCGCTGTCAGACATGACCTCAGATAATATTCATAACTCTGTTAGTGTGGAGAGACGCTTGTAACAACGCTGCTGAATCTCCCACAGGAGAACACTGTGGTGTGGTGGTTGATAGGCCTTTATCGGTGCCGACTGCTTCTCTTTCTGGAAATACCATCAGTTCAACAAATACCCACCTTCCTCAAGTTCAACTTGCTGATGAACCTGAATCTGATCTATCTGTTGCGGGGGGAAAAAAAGAGAATTATGTGCATGGAACCAGTTATCAATTCTTAACATTATCAAAATGGTATGGCTTGATATTAATATCTATATAACATTCACATTTTTATTTTTTAATGCTAAATATTTTTATGAAATGTTCACTACAACCTGAGAATATTTAGACCAAATAAATCTGATTTATACTGCAGTTTCTATAAAATTACAAAACTGTCTTTCTAGAAGCGGCTCAAGATTGATTAACTTATTTATCTATTTAAAAGTCATTTTCTTTTAAGATACTCTCTTTTCTTGTGAATGGTAATTTCCCTTTATACTTAATTTGTCCTAATTAAAAATGCATATTTTAGGGTAGTTCCTAAGGACTTCAGTTATGACTGACAACTCCTCATTTTTAATACCCCATTAAATCATGTAGTTCTGTCCACGTGTGCATGGGCATGGGCGCACCGTGGAACGTGTGTGACCTCCTAATGGCCACACCCTTTAAGAAGAATAGTTTCCCCTCATTAACCAACAGCCCTTCAATAAGAGCTGGGGCCTGGGAGCGCCACGCTCACGTCTGCTGCACTTTTGGCTGGCTTGGACGTGTGCAGATAACCGGAGCTGCTGAGTTCATGAGTGCGGTGGCCATGTCATGTCCAGTAGACAGCATCTGAAAGCACTCCTTCCCATCTCAGGCCCTTACAATCCCTCTTCCTCCTGAGCCTTGGTTGGGGAATATGTGTTTGAGAAAGATGTCCCAAGGAGGGATAATTATTCACAATGAAAATTTCTAAATATGAATTTGAGTGAATTTGGAGCATGTCAGAGCAGCATGTGGCAGACAGACATGTGATTCACTTAAGTCATCGTGGATCGGATGAGGCTGTGTGTGTGCTGGCTCAGGACTGGATATGTTGCACCTACCTGCTTTACTATTGACTTATCCCACCGAGTGAGAGGGTTAGGCTTCACACTGCTGAAACACTATGGTGCCGTTCTGCCCTCCTTCACTGGAGGCATTTATATAACTGGATTTTCCGAAGGAAAAAAAGCAGTTGTACAGACCTTGAAACCACATGTATAAAAATATTACTCTTTGGTATCACTGACACTAAATAATGAATTTCTTTTCGATTTTTCTCAAATTCTAAGACTGTGGCTCAGATGTAAGTGTGAAAAGGCTTTGTGTTTGGTACCAAAACCCACATTTAAGTCATTCCTGCTTCCGTAGGTGTTATGAATCTGAGCACAGTAGTTAACTATAATTGACTATAGTTTCTACTTCTGAAGAAATGGTGGTAGTTAACTGCCCACACATCATAGGTTTGCTGTAATGACTGAATGAAATAATACAGGGGACATTGACAGTAACATGATGTATAATAACTATTGGCTGTTGGAGACTAGCCCAGGTTGGAAATTCATGATCCCAGAAAACACAATTATGCCACACATTTATATTCTGCTTAAATAGTGAACTTGACCTAGGGGAATTATGAGTAACCAGAAAAGAAGGCTTAGAGGAAAATGTCATGCTTTAGTGAATTATTCATTTGTTCCTCTAGGAAATAATCAGTGCATTTCTGTCTTTCATGAGCTCTGTGTGTTTGAACTTACCTGACTTAAATATTCCAGCCCAGGTGGGCAGTTCAGGGGAGGTGATGGTGCTGGCATCCAGGGGGTCTGGACCATGACCTGATTATTTTGAACAGAAAGGCCCTCTGGGTAAAAACCTGCATAGCCAACTGGTGGGCCTGTATAACTAGTCTGAGGCATAGAATATGCACCCTGGGGCCCTGGGTAACGAGCCTGGAGAACTTGGTAGTCAGCCTGGGGTGTGGGGTGTCCAGTATGTTCAGAAGGTCCTGAAATAGGAACAAGTCAAATAATTTCTAACTTCATAGAAAAATGGTATCTTCAGTTCACGCAGAATTATCCCAGCCATGGACTAATGATCCTCTCAGCTTAGAAATTCTGGATCTGGAGCCAGGCAGATTTCTGTGAGTTCAAGGCCAGCCTGGTTTACATAGCAAATCTCAGGCCAGTTGGGACTACAGGAGAAAGACAAAAAAAAAAAAAAAAAAAAAAAAAAAATCTGGATCTATGCTGTTCAAAGACCTTTCAGTGCTTTCATCCACTTCTAATTCAAGCAGGGCGGCTCTGCAGAGAGACAGCATGCTGCACTTCTTTTCAGAGCTCAGATACAAATCCTCTAACTGATAATGAGATGAAAGATCAGCTCTGCTCTGGAGCCACAGCACAAGTCTTCTGGCACGTTTGCAGTGCGCAAATGTGAAGACTTTGAGCCAGCTTTTCTCAAGGACAAAGAAGTCTAGAAAAAATGGTAATTCTAGAACTCTATCTACCAAACAACATTTCTTCCATATATAGACCTGAGAATGGTTTTGCCCCCTCTTTTAGAGGAGTATTTGGGAAGGTTTAGAAAAATATTTTTCTTCCAAAACTAGAGAGAAGGGTAGCACTCTCACCTGGTAGGTAGAATGCAGGGACGCTATTAACATACACCTAGCTCGAATGAACTATGACATGAATTGCCATTCCATAAGTGTCTGTGTTATTTAATACATTTGTTAGGAATTCTCCAAACCCGGCCTCACATTAGAACCACCTGGCTACTCAGAAGTCAACAGTCTCTCTGGGTTCAGCGGTCTGCTTTAACTGGGAAAGGTGCTCTATATTAATATTTTAAGTGACACTTAATCACAGCTATGATTGAGAGCTACTGGTTTAGAGCCTTGGGGCTTATCCTGTGCATAGTCTTCCACTGCAAACATCTGGATAAGATCTAGACTCCACAGGGAGTCTTCTAAGACAATTACATAGACCAGTTAACTCAAGTCAATTTGGTTGCTCAGAAAAGAAAAAAAAAAGACACATATCCTTCCATCCAAACAGAACACCTGTGATCAGGACTCCTCCCCAGGGTGTGCTCTCTGGAGATGTGGAGAGCTGGCTACTGGTCAATCTGGGCCACATCATTAACTTTTGTCATTTGCAAAGGTCCAGTAATGCTGATAACTGAATTTGCCTAAATCTCTGAAAGGCTTTAGTGTTTGAAAAGGTAAAATGCTGGTAGGTAGGATATGTGACTAATTTCCTTTTCTTAGCAAAGCAAAGAATGAATCAGATGTAAATAAGCAAAACCCCACATGTTTGTTACACGGGAAAAAGGAAAATCAGTTTTAGTGCTGGGAGTGGCATTTCTACTGCAAGTAGCTTCTTCCAGTTTTAAGTGGTTTTTAATCATTTTTCACTAAATACAGTTAATTGCAATTACTTCATGGCTCAAAAACACCCAAGATTACATCTTGTAAATATCACATAAAGCAAACAGTCAATAAAACATTTAACTCACTATTTGCATCAAAATTGAATTTATTTGAAACTTTGCATTTTAATGATAATTATAAAGTCACTGAGGATTTTATTAATCCTCCTTTGTATCTTTTACTGTTATCCAAAAATAAAAGTTACTTCTATGGAAAATAAATAGTCTAATATTAAAAAAAGAACCTAGGCCACTAACATTTCTTTCATGTAATTTAAGAAAAAGAATTACTAAAACTGGGGCTACAGAGATGGCTCAGCGGTTAAAAGCACTGACTGCTCTTGCAGAGGACCTGAGTTTGATTCCCAGCACCCACGTGGCAACTAACAACCATCCGTAACTCCAGTGCCAGGGGAATCCAATGCTTCCTTCTGACTCTGTGGGCACTGCACAACATGAATATACTTACACACATGCAGGTAGTACACTCATGCACATAAAATAAAAATAATACATAAATTAAAAAAAAAGATTTACTAAAACAAAGACACAAGTCCCCCATTCCCTTCTTTCTCTCTCTTGGGATTATCAACTGATTAATCTTAATTCTTCTTCAATCAAATATTTTACCTTGGAATGTTGCCAGTGGGTACTGAGGGGCATGCCCAGTTGACAAATGTATTCCTGGGTGAAGAGCCACCGTTTGCATGTCTGCAATTCAGAAAGGCAAATGTATAACAGCTTACATAAAATGTCCATTGGAAAGCACAGTGCCTAATGTTGAGATGATTTTCACTTCTGTGGTTTTATGCAGTGTTGAAATAGTCAAAATAAATTCACTTAATACAAGGTAGTATTTGCTGTGCCCAAGAATATGTCCCCCAGGAACCACCATGGATTCCAGAGCATATGCAAGAACAAAAAGCCTTTATTCAAACTTAAGCCTGGACTCTCAGGCTTAACCCCAAACTCTTGGGGTTTCTCCTTGATGAGTGCTGTCTTCAGGGCAAAGGAATGTGCTGACCATTACTCAAGTCTATTGCAAAAAGGTCCTGTTTTTACCTTACTTGGTCTCACTGTGTTCAGGCTTGCTCAACATGTCCAGACCTGTACCCCCTCACCTTTGCCCCTGTGACCGGAGGCCTGCAACAGCTCAAGGCTAACAACATGGAGGGAGTTCATTGCAAAATAGAATTATAGCAAAAGTAATTTTCTGAAGCCAAGTGAGTTACAGAAGCGGAAAGAGCAATTAGTCCTAAAGGGCAGGGGCACAGTAACGCAGGAGGCCCCACAGTATTCAATACTGATTTTGAAACAGCAAAGTAAATTCAAAACTATTTTTAGGAGTTAGAGACTGCTCAGCCATTACAAGCAGCATTGAGACTCTTTCAGAAAACTGAAGCTTTGTTCCAGCACTCACATCAGATCACAACTGCCTGTAATTCCAGCTCCAAGGGATCTGATGCCCTCTTCTGGCCTCTGCAGGCTCCCACACTCAATAAAGCACAAATAAAGCAAATCATAAAAAATAATTATTTTGGGGGGCTGGAGAGATGGCTGAGAGGTTAAGAACACTTGCTCTTCTTCCAGAGGACCTGGTTTGATACCCAGAACTCATGGTGTCTAGAAACCATCTGTTAACTCCAGTTCCAATGGATCCAACACCCTCTCTGACCTCTGCAGGGCACTGCATGCATGTGGTGCACTTACATATGTGCAGAAAATATGTTCATATACACATAGAAATAATAAATAAAATGTTATTTTTTAAATATTTGAAACAATACATACACCTATTTACATTTTTCATGCTTTGAATCTGTACTAATGAGGTTGAAGTATAGAAAATGCCTAAAATATGCCTAACTCTGACTTCTAAAAACTATAATTACCATAATGTGCTATTTTAGAATATCTGCTACACATTATGACTTGAATAATTTTAACATATGCGCAAATGTTCCAATCTACTATTTCTTCACATTCACACCCCTCTAGTGAGTCATTTATCCACTTGAAGAAGTTCATAAGTATTATGTAAGCATCTTCTGTGTTTCTCTAGTTGGGTTCTTTGACTACAAAGCCTCTGCCATCACAGAATCATGATCCAGGAGACATTTTGCTTGCTTTCTTTTCTCTTCTGATTCCTTATGGGTCACTGACTGCAAATTCAAAATTCTTTTTTTTTTTTTTTATAATTTCATTTATAAGAACGGTTGGCTTTTATACCATTTCTTCACCTCAGTCTCTTGTTGTCATCATGCAGGTCTTGTTAGGCAACCACGCTGTTGCAATTTCATGGGTTCAGTTTCCCAGTCATGTCTAGAAGCTTTATCTAGGTGTCCCATTCCTCTGACTCTTACAATCTCCCCTCCTCCCTCTCTCTCTGAGAAGTTCCCTGAGTCTTAGGTGTAGGGGTTGCACTGCAGATTATCAACTGGGGCTAGTTACCACATGGTCACTTACTGTCTGCATTCTGATCAACAGTGGAACTTTGTAATAGTCTCCATCAGTTGCAAAAAGAGACTTCTTTGCTAGGTGGTGAGGGCTACATGTATCTGTGAATATAAGGGTTAATAGTCACAGCAGAGTAAGCACTGGCTTAGGATCTATTTACCTGAAAATTCCACGACTTCATTTTTCTTTGCAGCTGAACAGAACCCCACAGTATAAATGGACCACATATTCATTGCTTATTCTCAAGGAGGGACATCTAGACTGTTTCCATATCCTAACTATTGCAAGGAGTGACAAGGAACAGCTGGGTGAGAACCTCTGCAGTGGCCTCCTGAGGCCTCTGGATCTAGGCCAAGGAGTGGTGTAGCAGGTAACGTGGTTGATTGACTTTTAGTTTGCTCAGAAGTGTTCACACTGATTTCCAAAGTGGTCCCACCAATCTGTACTCCCACCAGCAGCGAATGAAGGTTCCTCTTCCCCGACCTCATCAGCCTTTGCTGTCAGTTCTCTTGATCTCAGCCATTCTGACTGGGTCAGATGAAATCTTCAAGGTGTTTCGATTTGCATTTCCCTAACTCTTAGGGATGATGAACACTTTTAAAGATATTTCCTAGTCATTTTCGTTGCTCTTTTGAGGTATCTGTCAGATCCATAGCCCGTTTTAAATTTAAATAGACATTCTTTTTCTCCTTTTAAGCAATAAATATCATTATTTATGATTCCTATTCTTTACTGTAGTTATACATTGCCTTGCATCCTGTTGGTTTTTGATCGTCCTGTGTTCTCTGAACATTTCCTGTTATCAATATTTCTAACATTTAAAATTCAACAGTGGTATGGAATTCCACTGTATAGATAACATAATTAATAATATGCCTTAATATCATCTTCATCCTGTTTCTTTTCTTAGTATATATGAAGAAACATTACTCAAGCTACCATATTCCTAACCATATGGACCTAAGATTGGGATTGATTTTCTATAGTTCGAAGCTTGGAAGTCATTGGAAGCATCATTTCAGAGGTGAAATAATTTAGTAAGTTTTGTTTGACAATTAGGCGATTGTTGTGCATGTGACTTTCCTCCAATGTCATGTGCTAGAAACTGACTTTCCAATACAGTAGTGCTGGGAATTGGAGTCAAGTAAGAAGAGATTGGGTCATGAATAGATGGATGCTATCATGGGAGAGGTTTAATGACCACAGGAGTGGACTTGTTAGAAAGTGTTCTGTCCTCATTTGCTTCTCTTTCCTCTTGACTTCTCACCTATCACCTTCCAAGGGGATGACAGAGCATGAAGGACTTCAGCAGACAGATGACAGTGCCAGGGTCTTAGACTTTCTAGCCTCCAGAAGTGTGAACCAAAAGAGCTTCCATAATCTATAAACTATGGTCTGTGACATTCTGTTCCCACAGCAGCAAACACAGATGTGTTTAACTTAAGGGAGTTGACAAGGTATCTGTTGTAAATCCGTGTTGAACCTAGCAAAAAAGTAACCCTTGCTTCTTTACCTAATTGAAATGATAGAAAACAATCATAATCACAGCCTATATTTTAATTGGGTTATTTGTTTTCCAGATTCTTTTTTTAAAGTTCTTTGTATGTTATGGAAATTAATACTTTATTATATATATATATATATATATATATATATATATATATATATATATATATTACTGGCAAAGATTCTCTCCCACTCTGGGCTTCCTCTTCATTGAACTGACTGTTTCCTTTGTCGTACAGAAGCCTTTAATTTTAAAGAGGTTACATTTATCAATTGTTGGTCTTAATGCCTAAGTGAATGGTGTCAATTCAGAAAGTCCTTTCAGGCACCTGCATCTTGTAGGGCACTACCTATGTTTTCTTCCAGCCGTTTCAGTGTTTTGGAGTTGACTTTTGTGCAGGGTGATAGATATGGGCCTAATTTCATTCTTCTGCATGTGAACATCCAGTTTCCTCAGCACCATTTGTTGAAGATGCTGTCTTTCCTCCAGCGCCTGTCAAATATCAGATGGCTGTCGGTATGTGTACTCATGTTTGGGACTTGTTTTGATTCATCTACATGTCTGTTTCTGTGCCAGTGTGTGCTGTTTTTAGTACAACAGCTTTGCAAGTTTGATATCGGGTATGGTAATTGCTGCAGCATTGTTCGTTTTGCTCAGGATTGCTTTCGCTACCAGGGATCTTTTGTGTTTCCATATGAATTGTAGGATTTTTTTTTTTCTATTTCCATTAGTAATGTCATTGGGATTTTGATTGGGATTTCATTGAATCTGTAAATTAGTTTTGGTAAGACGGTCATTTTTACAATACTAATTCTTTAAGTCCATGATCATGGAAGGTCTGTTCATCTTCTTCCTCAATCTTTTTCTTTAGAGATTTAACATTTTCTTTGTAGAGGTCTTTCATGTCCTTGGTTAGGTTTATTCATATATATGTGTGTGTGTGTGTGTGTGTGTGCATATATATATGCTCCTGTGAATGGGAGTGTTTCCATGATCTATTTCTCAGTACAGTCTTTAATAGGCTACTGAATTTTGTAAGTTGATTTTGTATCCTGTCACCATGCTGAAAGTATTGATCATTTCTAGACGTTTTCTGGGGGAATTTTTGGTATTTATTATGTATAGTATATCATTTTAAACAAGGGTAATCCTAATTCATTTCCTATCACTTTAATTTCCTTCTCTTGTCTTATTGCTCTAACTAGAGCTTCAAGAACTACATTGAAATGAGTGGGAATAGCAGACAACTTTGTCTTGTTCCTAATTTTAATGAGAATGCTTTGAGTTTTTCTCTTTTTAGGATGATTTTGGCTGTGAGGGTGACTTTATTATGTTGAGGTATGCTCCCTCTAGTTCTAGTCCCTCTAAGACTTAATTTTTATGTTTATTTATTTACATTTTATGTGCATAAGTGTTTTGCCAACATGTACATAAGTGCATCTGTGTCATTCAATGCCTATGTCAGAAGAGAACATCAGATCCCTAGGAATTGGAGTTATGGACAGTTGTTAGCTGCCATGTGGAGCTGGAAACCAAACCCAGGCCTTCTGCTAGAGCAGCCAGTGTTCTTAACCACTGAGTCATTTCTCCAACCACACCCAGACTTTTATCATGAAGGCACACTGGATTTTGTCAAAGGCTTTTCTGCATCCTTTGAGATTATTATATGATTTTTGTCTTTCAGTCTATTTATATGATTTATTACATTTATTGACTTAAGTATGTTGAATTACCCCTACACCTCTGTTTTTATTGTTTGTTTTATTTTGAAACAGGTCTCCTTGTAGCCCCCACTGGCCTGGAATTCCCTATGTAGACCAGGCTGACCTTAATCTCAGAGATCAGCCTGCCTCTGCCTCTCAGTGCAGGAATTAAAAGCACAACACAACAAAACCCCTGGAACAAGAAAAACAGTCCAAAGAGGGAACATCAAACAGTCCTAAACACCAAAATCAAACTGAGGGCTGGAGAGATGGCTCAGTGGTTAAGAGCACTGGCTGTTCTCACAGAGGACCTGGGTTCAGTTTCCAGCATCCACATGACAGCTGACAATCATGCATAACTCCAGTTCTAGGGGATCCAGTACTCTCTTCTGATCTCTGTGGGCACTGCATGAGCATGGTGCATTCAGAAGACAGAGCTATGCACATCTCTGTGAGATCAAGGCCAGCCTGGTCTTCATAGCAAGGTACAGGCCAGCTGGGCTACAGGGAGACTCAAAACAACGAAAAAGAAAAAAAACAGAAAGGGGAAGAAATAGAATTTCTGAAGAAAAGCTAAACTGAAATAACACTTGAACTGAGAAATTCAGTCAGTGAAATAAAAGACTCAGTAAAAAACCTCCTATAGAATGAGTCACATGGAAGGGAGAATATTATTAAGCCTTGAAGACAAGATAGCAGAACTGTATCATTCAGTCAATGATCTGCAAAACACAAACAGAAACAAACAGAAAAACCCCAGGAACAGAGTAGGTAGGAATTTTGGCCTATTATGAAAAGACCAATTCATGAATCATAGGTATTGAATAAAAAGAAACCCAGGTCAAAGTCAAAGAAAATACTTTCAACAAAGTCATAATAGAAACTTCCCAAATTTAAGGAAGGAGATGCCCATCAAGGTCCAAGAGGCACACAGAACACCAAAGAGACCAGAACTTCCCACGTGACAACCAAAACACTAAACATACAGAACGAAGAATGGATACTGAAAGCGCAGGAGAGAAAAAAACAAATCACATGAAAAGGTAGGCCTATCAGAATAACACCTGACTTCTCAGTGCAGACTCTGAAAGCCAGGAGATCATGGTCTGATGCTCCATAAATTCTTAAAGACCACAGATACCAACCCAGGATATTATACCCAGCAAAACTGTCAGCCCTAATAGAAGAATAGAAAGCTCTGAATGAAAAAAAAAATTTAAGAAATTTACCTCACTAAAACAGTTGTACAGAGGATACTAAAAGGAATATTACTATACTGAAGAGAAGATTAAACACACCAAAAAGAATGCAGGGACTAAGCAATTCCAGAACTGTTAACTGAAGAAGCCAAAGAAAACAAACAATACCAGCACAACATGGTGATGATGCCAGTATTAATAAACATTGGTCAGGAATATCTCTATGTTATTGGCTTCAATTTCCCAAAAAAGACACATATTAAATAATTACATTATTAAACAGGATCCATCTTTTTGCTGTCTCCAAGAAACATACCTTACCACCAAAGATTGACACCACCTTAGGGTAAAGGATAGGAAAAGCTACTCCAAGCAAATTTTACTTAGAAACAAGCAGGCATAGCTACTCAGATATCTGACAAATAGACTATGAACTGAAACTATCAGAAGAGATGGAGAAGGACATTTTATACTCATTGAAGAAAAAAATTTCACCAATAAGATATTATAATCTTAAATATGTATGAACTAAACACAGGGGCTCCCAATTTCTTAAAAACTCTTAAATCTAAAATTACAGATTGACTCCCAACAGAGTGACATAGATAACTTCAGTACCCCACTCAGACAAAATCTAAACCTTGGGAGTTAAATGGACCTAGCAGAACATTCTACCCAAAACACCAAAGAATATATTTTATTTTCAGGAGACGATGGAACTTTCTTCAAGCAGACCACATGTTAGAACACAAAGCAAGTCTCAACATTAAGAAAACGGAAATAGCATCCTGTATTCAATTTGACTACAAAGAAATAAAGCTGGATAGCAAGAACTTTAGAAATGGGAACAAAGATACAAACTCATAGAAACTAAACAACACACTACTGAATGAAAACTGGATCAAAGAGGGAATCACAAAGGAAATTAAAAATTCCTAGAACTGAATGAAAATGGAAACACAACATACAAAATCTATGGGGCACAATGAAGAAGGTCCCAAGAGGAAAGTTTATAGCACTAAGTGCCCACATCAGAAAATTAGAGGTCTCATAATTAACAATTTAATTATGTACCTGCAGACTTTATAAAAAGAACAACCAATACCCAAAAAGAGTAGACAAGAAGTATCAATCAAAATCAGGGTTGGTGAAAATTAATGAAGTAGAAACAATAACAACAACAAAACAATAAAAATAAACAATGAAACAAAGAGTTCAATCTTTGAAAAGATTTACAAGATGGAGAAGCCTCTAGCCAAATTAACCAAAAGAATGAAAAGTGAATAGGGAACATTACAAGAGATACTGATGAGATTAAAGAATCATAAGAAAGTTCTTTAAAAGCCTATATCTCACTAAACTGGAAAATCTAAAAGAAAAGATGAATTTCTAGATATGTACAAACTATCAAAATTAAGCTGAGGTAAAATTAAGATGAGGTAAAAAATTTAAATAGGCCCACAACAACCAGTGACACAGAAGTAATAATTAAACATCTCTTAACTGAAAGACGCCCAGAGCCAGATGGATACAGTACATAATTCTACCAGACTTTCCAATAAGAACTAATATCAATATTCCTCAAATTACTCCATAAAATAGAAAAGGAAGGAACACTTATAAATCCATTTTATGACGTTTGTGATACCCTGATTCTCAAACCAATAATCCAATCTAAAGAAGGAAAGAAAGGAAGGAAGGAAAGAAAGAAAGACAGACAGAGAGACAGAAAGAAAGAGGAAAATGAACGTTATAAGGTAAGATCTCTGCTAAACATAGATGCAAAAATTTTCAATAAAAAATGTGCAAATCAAATGCAAGAGCACATGAAAACATTATCTACCCCAGAAACATAGGACTGGTTCAATACATCATAAATCAATAAAAGTAATCTAACAGATAGATAGACTCAGGGACAGAAACCACATGATAATCACATTAGATGCAGAAAAAAACCTTTGATAAAATCCAACAGCCTTTCATGATAAAAGTCATGGAGAATCTAAGAATACAGACGACATATCTCAACATAATAAAGTCAATATACAACAGGTCCATAGCCAACATCGTACTAAATGGAGAAAAACTCAAAGTATTTCCAGTAAAATCAGGAATGAGACAAGGATGTCCACTCTCTTTATTCCTGTTTACTTCTGGGCTTGAAATGCTAGTTGAAGCAGTAAGACAAGAGAAGAAGATGAAGGGGGTCAGCTTGGAAAGGAGGGAGTCACAGTGTCCCCACTTGCTGATGACATGATACTCTACCTAAAAGGCCCGTGACTCTACCAGAAATCTCCTAGAGCTGGCTATAAACACATTTAGCAAAGTAGAAGGAAACAAAGCTGATACCTCCACATCAGTAACATTTCCTCACACCACCAACAAACATATGGAGAAAGAAAACAGTCTTATTCACTACTGCTCCAAAAACCACGCAAGGAAATGAAAGACCTATATAATAAAAATTGTTGAGACACTGAAGAAAGAAATTGAAGAAGATTCCAGAAGATGGAAAGATCTCCCATGTCCATGGACTGGTCAATCAACATTGTGATGATGGCCATCCTACCAAAAGCAATCTACAAATCCAGTGCAGTGCCCATTAAAATCCCAAAACAATTCTTCAAAGAAATTAAATAAAATAATCTCAAATTTCATTGAAAACACAAAGATCCCAGGATAGCCCAATCCTGAACAACAACAACAAAAAATGCTGGAGGTAACACAATCCCTGATCTCAAATTGTATTACAGAGCTCTGGTAATAAAATCAGCATGGGACTGGCTTAAAAACAGATACACTGACCAATGGAGTAAAACTGAGAACCCAGATTTAAGTCCACACATTTACAGCCACCTGATTTTTTTGACACAGGACCAAAAATACACACTGGCAAAATGAAATAATATTCAATAAATGGTGCTAGTAAAACTGGACAGCTACATGTAGAAGAAGGAAACTTGATCTGTATCTCTCATCAGGTACAAAACTCAACAATGAATGGATCACGGACCTCAGTGTAAGACCTCATACCCTGAATCTGCTTGAAGAGAAAAGAGAGTACACTGGAAATTACAGGCACAAGGAAAGACTTACTGAGCAGGACTCCTAGAGCCTAGGCATTAAGACCAACAACTGACAAATGAGACCTCATGAAACTTAAAAGTTGCTATACTTCGAAGATCACCATCATCTGAGTGAAGAGGCAACCTACAGAATGGAAAAAGCCTTTACCAGTCATATCTCTGCCAGAGGATTAGTATCTAGACTAAAGAACTCAAAAACCATCTATCATAAAAACCCCAAAGAATCCAACGAAAAACTGAGGCAAAGAACCGAGGCAAGGGAGTTCTTAAAAAGATGAAGTGCAAATGGATCAGAAAAAATGTTTAACACTTTCAGCCACTAGGAAAATGAAATTAAAATCACTTTGGTGTTTTATCCAAAAACCAAACAATGCCGGTGTTGGCAAGGAAAGGGGGAAAAGGGAGTCCTTCTTTACTGCCTGTGGGAGTGCAAACTGTTGAAACCAATGATGTAAAGGGCTGTGGAGGCTCCTACAACAGCCGGAAATAGATCTACCACGTGACCCAGCCATGCCACCCTCTGGCATATACCCAAGGGAGTCTATATCCTTACAGAAACACCTGTCCATGTGTGTTCACTGCTGTTCTCTTCGCCATAGCCAAGAAAAGTAAATAAGCTAGATGTCCATCAACTGATGACTGGATAACGAAAGTGTGGCAGATTTACACAACGGACTATTATTCAGTTGTTGAATAAAATTTACAGGTAAATGGAAGGAAACAGAGTGATGTAATCCAGACTCAGAAAGACAGTCATTGCATGTTTTCTCTCATAAGTGGATGCTTGCTTTGAATCCTTATATGTGTGTTTTACTGCAAAAATTCATAGAGGTCAGGAACCAAGGAAGCAGCTTGAGGTGGGGCTTCCTGGAAGCAGTGGTACAACGGGGCAGGAGAGGCTGAATGGGGCGAGGAAAGGGCGGTCAGGGCCGGAGGGCCGACAGCACTGCAGACCTTTGGAAAAGTCACAGGATACCTGCCACTTCAGAAATTCTTAAAGGAGTGCCCGCGATAATCCCTGCACTCCGGAGGCAGAGGCAGATGGATCTCTGTGAGTTCAAGGCTAGCCTGGTTTACATTGCTAGTTCCAGACGGCCGGGCAAATACTCATAAGAACTCATTGCAGTGGTGACAGCATGCACAAGATCCAAGGATACTCGAGCCACACAAAATCCCACAGTAGAGGTGGGGAAGTTGGTAATAAACCTCCACCCTAGCAGAGGAACTATGGGCTAGTGTGGGAGGGAGAGCCAGTTTTCTTTAAGACTGCGATACTAAGAAGAGAAACCAGATTCCAGGGGTGAATTTACCCTAATTAGCACCTGTGGATACAAATTAGACTAGATAGACCTTAAATGTGTGTATATATATATGTATTAATATAAATAATATAATTTATATACAACCTATACACTGAATAGAGTATATGAAATTGGGTGGGGGGTCATCAAGAGGGGCAAAGATAGGGGAAGGGGCCTAAATACGATCCAAAAATATTGTAGATAATTCATTAAGTTCAATCAAAGAAAGATCTACCCTTAACTTGCATGACACATTTGAGTGCCCTTTAACAGTCATCATTGTTTAAATAATAAAGGCTAGAGACACATAATCAATGACATGTGGATTTAGTAAGTAAGGAATTCATAATCCTTGAGTTTAGGTAGCCAAGCAAGATCCTAATTTCAAGAATTTCAAGGGACTAAAGAGATGGTTCAGTAGTTATGAACACTGGCTGCTCAGGAAGAGGACTGAAGTTCAGTTCTCAGCACCCACATGATGACTAATAACGATCCATAATTCCAGTTCCAGGGAACACATTCTTCTGGCCTCCACAGGCTCTGCATGCATGGGTGCACTTATATAAAAGCACACAAAACACTCATACACATAAAAATAAAATAAATAATAAAAAAGAATTTCAAGAGGAATTAATATAAAGAGATATTAAGTGAATGGGCAGATGTTCAAGTATATAAAAAATGACAGGAATTACCAGTCAATTTCTGTATCAGTAGCTTATAAAATTAATAAGACTTGCTGGGCATGGTGGGGTATGCCTTTAATCCTAGTACTTGGGAGGCAGAGGTAAGTGGAGTTCTGTGAGATCAAGGCCAGTATAGTCTACCTAACAAGTTCCAGGCCAGCTGGGATTGCAAGGAGACCCTGTCTCAAAGACCAAAATAATAATTGTAATAATAGTAATAATAATACATCACAGTGTCTTGAAGATATTTCTTCTTTTACATACATCTATACATATTTATGTATTATTTACATAATTATTCTTATACATATGCACTATTTTTATTTAGGCAGACACACATAAACATGCACATATGCACAACTGCTTGTGTATGAAAGAATTAAAAAGTTATTGTGACCATGGCCAAATGAATTTTTCTAAATTAAATTTAACTTGAAGTTTCTAATATATAAAACAACTTAGTTCTATGTAAATTTACATTTGAAAAACTTTTAGGAAGATTTTACAGGAAGTTAAGTCAATGTTGAATTCAGTAACAAAACTCGTCAACTTCATGTGAGACAAGTCTGGATTCCGGTCTCAGAAACTGTCTAATATATTCATTAGGCCTACATTTGGTGAGAGATGCATGTCTTTGGACATTTCACAAAGACAAAAGAGAAAGTAAGGATCACTTCAGAAAAACATATTTTTCTTTCTCCTTAGAATAGAACCTTAAAACTAAAAAGGCAAAATCGTTAAATGCTTGATAGATACATGTTTTATTTTAAAATTTCTTGAGAGAAAAAAAAAAGTGAGAGCATTATATTTGTGATCATTTAAGCTTGAATACGAATCAGTGTTATGGCACAAATCTGAGGCTTTATTACTATGAACTGACTTACCACAACTGTAATTTTTTTAACTGGTATGACTAGAATAACCCGTGTGTGTATATAAAATGTACATAGATACAGAAATTGTCTAAGGGGAAATATATTAAACACATAAAATATTTTATCTGTAAACCTAATATGTAACTAACCCAAAGGTTTTCATAACTACTAAGGGAAAAATTTGTGATTGCAGAAATTTGAGTATGTCTTTTTTACAGTTGAAGTACTGAAATAGACATTGGATTCTGTAGTATTAAAAAAAATACAGAATAAAACATTGTGACAAATTTCAGTAAATACTGAAAGCACTTCTTCGTGATCTAAATAGACCTGGAAAGGAAAACCTGCTGTCTGCACATTACAGAGATGGACAAGTTCGAACAGGGCGCCTGGAACTATGCAGTCATGCCCACGAGAGAGCTAGCAAGTCTGCTTCACCTGTCTAGTGTGGGTTCATCCAGCCACTGAGACCTTTAGGCTTGATCGTCTTCCCATGTATTTATGAGCAGAACTAGATATAATTTGGAGGCTCACAATGGTAGACACGTTTCTGTAAGCCTTTGGGAGAGTCCAGTGAGGCAGAGGTAGAAACTGGTACTGTGTCCTGTTAACATGCTGTATTACTATCTGTAAAGTTTTAATTTGTAAGAAACGATTTTATTGAATATACTTGGCTTAACAACACTCTGTGGACTTTGACAAATTTTAACAGCAATTTTAAGGGACTACTGCCAAGAATTCTCACCTGGCCTACAATGTCAGAAAGGCAGCTAAGAATATACAAAGGTAAATCACAAAATCTGCAAGGAAAAACAGCGCAAGTTTCCCTTACATTGCGTCATAAATTTTCATTGTATCTTATATTTAAATCAGTGACCACTGATCCATAATTTCTGAATTATAGATTCATACATATGAAATGGAAAATATTTTTCCTCTAGTTTAAAAACATTTCCTCTTCTAATTTAGTTGTTCTAAGCAGTTCGAGTCAGAAATTAATAGCACGCTGGACAAGTGGGTTCATACGTGCACCTACCCTGTGGGGCCCAGATAAGTGTCCTTGTACTCAAGTACCACCCCTGGCTCTTACAGTTTTTCCACCCCCTCTTCCTCAATGATCCCTGAGCCCTGGGAGGTGAGAAGCCAGGCAGAGTGAGGCCCAGCACCGTTGGGAGGGGAGCAGGAAGCCCCAGCACCAGCTGAGTATTGACAACTGATGGGTGGCGGGAGATCGAGAGTTAGTTTTTCTAACGGGTGGGAAGCCTTTCAGATTAACCCCACTGCAGGGCATGAGGGAGGCACAAAATGGGAATAACAGAGCTTTTGAAAAGATCTTAAAATATTTCTAAAAATTGAGGAAAGAAAAACACAGATAATGGCAGACATGAAATGGGGGAGGGGAGTTACTGGGGAAGACCGGCAGGAGGGGAAGGGGTCAGGGTCTCAATATAATGCAAATACATCCTAGGGGGCTGGAGAGATGGCTCAGTAGTTAAGAGTACTGGCTGCTCTTGCAGAGGATCCAGGTTTCAGCTTCCAACTCCCACATGGTAGATAGTGGCTAAGAACTGTCTGTAACCACCACGGTTCCAGGGAATCCAACACCCACTTCTGACCTTCACAGACACTGCATGCATGACACAAGTGGACTTCCATACATGCAGGCAATACACTCACACATATAAAAAAATTAAAAAGTAAAATATTAAAAAATACATTATATGAAATTTTGGAATAAATTAAAAAATATATATCATGGAGAGATGGAGAATTTGTGAACCAATGCCGTGGTCGGTGGGTCTTAAGGAGGGGTGGTCTCTGCCTTATGCACACCAAATCAGAGCATGAACAGCATTTTCTTTTCCAAGGTGAGAAGCTCTTCTCTTCTCTCCTTAAGTATCCAAGAAGTCCTAGGGAGGCTGAACAGACTCTAAAACATGCCTTCCTGTTCCTTCCTGTTCTTTTCTTCTTCTTATGCTGCTAAAAAGTAATACTCAACGTACATGAGTTTTAGCATGTAAGTTAGTGAGGAGGATCATTCTGAAAGAATAAAACTCATACTCTCTCTGTACTACAGATTTTAAACGTAGCAGTAATGTAATATCCCAAGCATTAAAAATGGTATGTCATGAGTTTTGGCTCAAAAAGTTAAGTTTTCTTGTAAATGAACCTGTACATGTGCCAATTAAAATACGCAGCTCTGCCTGATGGATAAAACCAGCTCTTCAGTCAATGCTTTCTCTGTAGACTCTCTTGTTTGCTATTATGATAATTTTTTGTTTTACTTGATCAGGCTTATTGAATCTAGTCTCAGACAGGTCCCTGAGTTTTGGTGTGAACTGGGTACATCTCTGGTTTGATTAATTAGCTAATCATTTTAATATCGTAATTTAAAAATAACTTGTGAAAGAAAAAAATTCCTGACAAACTTCAGGAAAAGAGAAAATCATTTCTGGGGTGCTCCCCAAGTTTCTAATGGAGTTATCCTCTACACTGTAGCAGTGGGACTCTGATGACTCCGGAAGCATGGTCTGATGTCATAGCCATCTTCCTCACTATGTTTAACTGGGTAGGTGAGAGGAAAATGAGGCATTATTCTTTTAAAGATCCTGAGAACAAGCTCATGCTCTGAGCTACTGGATAATCATGAAACACTCACATAAAAGACAGGGAGAAGTGTTCGGGGGTTATGATCTGCCTCTGCAGGTCACGGTTTAGTAACGGCTTTTTACCCATACCCCACTGTTGAGAATTTTTCTTATTGCTCTCAAAAAATATTTGCAGAACAACATAAAATCATTATGCCAACAAAAGAAGTACAAAACAGGTTTGGGTTATTCAATCAGAATTTACTTGCTAAGTGTCTAAGGACAAACTTCTGACCTTAAATGACTCAAAACACAAGATAAACCAGTTTTCACATTCTCATGACTCCAAATTGCAACATGTGCCCTGACATCCTTTCCAGCAATACTCTTCTGCTCTAAAGGCCACCACTGGAACTCCACGTCTCTAACCTCCTACTCACAAGAGGTGCCAAGCCTCGCTGGCTAAAAGAGGAAGGGGGGAAATAAGTCACAAGTCACATACTTTCCACGCAATTCTGGTTATGTTTGTGGATAAATTTTGTGTATTTGAAAGGTAATATCTAAAGAGAAGCACACCTCAACTGTTGAACTGTGGAGCTGGGAGCTGGTGTACGGAGCCAGAAGAGGTTCACACACAGGTGTATGCTGCAAGACGCTGGTGACACCTGGATACACAGCACCCCTTAAGTGCAAGATGTAATCCAGAGATGCTGCAATGGGGAAAGCCAGTTCAAAGCAATGTGTTCCTCAAAACAGAAAGACTACAAAATCGGCCTCCGCAATTCAGGCTCTAACAATGGGTAAAACATAGTGCCACTCACAGCCTTTAGTCTCAGCACTTGGATGCAGAGGCAGAGGGATCTCTGTGAGATCAAGCCCATCTGTTTTTTTTACATAGTTCCAGGCTAGCTGGAGCTAGAGAGAGAGAGACCCTGTCTCAAAAAAAGGGGGCGGGCAGCATCTTATAGAATTTTATCCATAAATGCTGACTATCATACATTAAGTAGGACAAGGGGACTACTAAGTGATGAAGTTTACATAAAAACAATAAAACCCAAGCAGGCCAAAGAACAAAAGAAACAAAATCAGACCTCATGTATTTTCATTTGATAGCTTTATTATTCCAGAGACGCCTCTCTGGGCAAGCCTGTGCTCCCATACTGTTTAGAGTTGTTTCTTTTCCTCCACAAAAATAAGGCATCTAAGACCACAGAAGGAAAAAACTGATATTTAGTGTCACACAGTTCACTAACCACTGGAATTAAGATGATAAGTGGTTCATATCTTATGCTCTCATGTCCTTATTTCACAGCAGGAAAAAAAAAAATAAACGTGTCAATTTTCAGTGAGATTTCTTAGCAAATGCCATTAACATGTCTTTCTTGTGAAAAACAGAAAAGCATTTAATTTCAATGTATTCTTGTGGTCACATAGTTTTGTCTAGGCAAGGAATTTTTTTCTAAGCATGCAATAAAACAAGATTCAGAAAATGAAAATAAAAATCATTAGGTTTGATTAACTGTCATTCAGGCTTTTCAAATGAGCATAGGATGCAATATAGTACTTGCCCAGTATGGGCACACCAGCACACATGTTTATATAAATATGTTCTATGAAAGTATTCGATATAAAGAAGTGATGAGGTTTTCAAGAAAGTATGGAGCACACGGGGTTTACACATTAACCATTAGAACATGGTCCTAGGTGTCTAGTGAAATAATTAAGAAAATGAAATATATTCTTTAAAACACTCTCAGTGCTGTAAGTGAGTGCTGGTTCAAATGGAAAGGGTGGTAGTGCTCCCGGGAGTGTCAGATCCTGGAAGTGCTCCAAGTGCCAGATCCTTGGAGAATCTGCAAGGCCGAGGAGCTGAGTGTGTGCGTGTGTGCACGCCTCTAGAGACCCAGGGGACCAGGGAGAGGCAGAAATGGAAAGTACTGTCTTTTCTTTCCAAGGGAGTTTTACCACAACTTAAAGGGAGGTTTCAAGAGTCAGCCACAATCTGCATTTTCTTAATTCCAGTTAGCTCTTTCCAGCAGGGGGGTCTGTCTACTCTTAGAGGCTGTGAATCCTAGACCAACCCATAGGCTCCCTTCTCTAAATGTAAAAACAAAACAAAATCCCAAGGAATCCTTTTGGTCAAAAAAATGTTTAAAATATTTTATTATTTTATTTTATGTGTATGGGTGTACTGCCTGCAGGTGCAGTGACTGTGGAGGTCAGAAGTAGGAGCTAGATTTCCCCTGGAACTGGAGTTATGCACAGTTGCCAGCTACCACATGGGTGCTGGCAATGGAAACCAGGTCCTCTGCAACAGTAGTCATGTTCTTAACTGCTGAGCCATCTCTCAAGTCCCTCACAAACATTTTAAACTACACAACTCTCTTTTCAGTACCCTGTTAAAATGCTAATGACTACCTTTTGTAACTTGCAGCATTACAGCTCCTTTTCCATCCATACACCCTCCTGGTTACATGCTGGAGCCTTGTTCTTTTGAGAACGTCCCCTACCTCTTTAAATCAGCCTATCTTGTTTAGGTTATGCAGTTGAACTTCCACTAATGAGGACAGCCCACCTCTCCCTTAGGCATATAAGGGAAAGGTCATCTTAACCAGGCTGTTTGCTGGATTTTGAGTGGCTAGATTCTCTTTTGCAGAAGGAAAACTTTGGCCTTGTTGAAATATTTTGGATTACGTGTTCATTTTCTTGGGGCCCAAGACCCATTTCTAACAGACCCCATAGGGAGGAGTCCTGAAGCTAGAATCTTGCTTTGAGTAGCTGAAGCAAGCTGGACTGGCCTTGGCTCCATTTTGTGCCTGTTCATGCATATTTCAGCCATTAGCCTCCCCCAGACACCTGCACCAGTATTTGCTACACATTTGGGGTTTTCCATGACCCTGAGCATGGCCTAGAAGTATGACCAAAATAACTCCAGGATGTGTAATCAAAACAATTACTGTGTATAATCAAGACAGCTGCTGTGGCAAGGTCTCCCTGCCCTACATCTGTCTCAACTGTCACCGTTGTTTTGCCTTTATAAACTCTGTATCCCTGAGCTTCAGCACTGAGAGGTTTGCTGAGGCATGAGCCGCTCTAAGTCGACATGTAATCAATAAAGGACTCTCCTTCCTGTTAAATGGCTTAAAGCATGGTGCTCTGTAACTTTCATAGATTTAACAGCCTCATTCAAGGAATGCTGTAGGTTACCCAGAGGAGGGGGAGGTCATTAGAGGTGTGATGGACAGGTGCACAGGACAGTCGCCCTGAGCACCACCTTCTGCTAGGCGCCTTCACAGAGCCGGATGCCCTGCCCACCTACTGTGCACGGGGCCTCCCCATGCAGATGCAGGTGCTCTCATTTGTTTTCCTGCTCACTTTTTATTGGCTTGTGTTTGTTCATTGGTCAGAGCTAATTGACTGTTGTAAGTACCTAGATGGCATCAGATAAAGTTCTGCTGTTAGGAATATTCAAGAAAAAGAAAACAGAAAACCAGAGACCTCAACCTGCCTGATATTCTCACTGAAGAGTTCCAGTAGTTAAATGCAGGAACAATGCCTGCTGACTCCTGAAAGGTGGCCCTCCCAGACTTCCAGAAATAACAGCATATAAATTCCAGCACGGGGGGTCAGACCGGGAGGATAACAAACTCCTTCACTCAGGACCTTCTGCATTGGCAGCAGCTACTCCGACAACTTCTACTCGTTGATGTAAAAGTGACTTCACCCCTGCAAGTCTTGCAGCATTTGCCCAACTGCAGAGGTGAGCAAAAGGAGCACGAAGAAAGCGGCTCAGAGTTGAGGGACATGATGGGGGGAGGGGGTCACACTCGGGCTGCAAGTGGTGAGTCACTCAGCCCTCCGCGGTGAGCTCACTCAGTGAGCTCACTCGGCCCTCCGCCTGCTCTATCTTTCCTACCCATCTGGTATCCTAGAATGACAGCATAAGGCCTCACTCGGCCCTCCGCCTGCTCTATCTTTCCTACCCATCTGGTATCCTAGAATGACAAGCATAAAGCTTCAGGAGGACTTACTGTCCACTGGACAGCTAGTAGGTGTTATGAACTGTTCCTCCAACACAGCTCTGTGTCAGCAGACTGGCCTTGGACTCGATGCTCTCTGCTATGAAACGGTTGCTAAGCTGAAGCAGGGCCTTGTGGACATGATACGGGATGTGAGGCAGGAGCAAAATCAGAAAAGGGCCATCTGCAGCCATCTGCGGGCCAGGTATTACTTATGAGGCATGTAGGCATCCTCCGGCATAAATCACCTGGCTAATGGCTGACCGCAGCCTGCAGAAATGGTATAGTAGCTAGTCAGGGAACCACAAGCAGAGGCATGAGGTAAAAGTAGTCACCAGACCAGGACTGCCATAAAAACGATTTAACAAGGAAAATATGGCAAGAGACAGGGAGGAGAGAAAGAGAGGAGAGGAAGAGAGAAGCAGATTCTCAGAGAGAATGGCCCTGCTTAGAAGAAATAAATACTCTTTCATTACTAAGAGAAGTCACGTGGTCTTAACTTCCACGTGTAGGGCTCCATCTTGAGACTGGTAAGGGGGTAACCTCATTGTCTTGTTTAGGAAGTTTCATATCACCAGTTGCTTTTCTTGAGAGTGGCCTTTTTTCAGTAAGGTGCATTGGCCCTCAGGAAATAAGTTTCTATTTGTGGGAGATCTCAAGAACACTGTGCCCAGCTCCAAACTGTCAAGGTCTGATGGTTCAGGTGTGGGAATTTTTCCATTTACTTTTGACCTTCTAGTCTGTATATAATTAATATTCCGCAAATGTAGACAGGTGCCTCTGTGTGAGGGCTAAGTTGTGGACCTCCATTGAGATAAGGCCCTTCTTTAATTAAAGAGGAAATTCTGTTAATAACCTAAAGCCTAAATCAGAAAGCAAAAAGAGACAGGAGACACACGTGGGCAAGATGCAGAATCCGAAAGATAACTGTCCCTTGTTGAAAGATTTGTTAACACCCAGAACTCCTGCCTGCCTGTAGGCAAACCTGACTGAGTTACACACTACCTTTCCTCACCGACCACCACTTCCCCAGGTCTCTGGCCCTTGGAGACAAAGCAGCTAGCTCTCCAGCTGGCTTACCTTCCCAGAGCCGTCCCAAGGAAGCGGAGTTTCCGGAATCCTGGCGCCCAGCAGCGGCGTGGCTCCTACAGCACGGGTGCCGCACCGTTCTCGGGAAAGTTACGGCCGAAAGCAATTTGGAGTGACTTTTGTGGGGCGCGGGGCTCTGTTTCCGGAATCTTTCTAAAGCAAGACTTCCGGTCCCAGTGCACAGGAATGGAAGGGCGCCAAGCCGTAGGGTCAGCTTCAGTGCCTAGGACCCCACCTACCTAGGGCAGTGGCTCAGAGGAGATTTGCACTGCCCCAAGGATGGAGATGACCAGCCCTGATTACACTCCAAGAACCCACCGAACTCTCAGGGGACTTCTTCCATTGCATTCCCTGGCTGCCTTGGCTGGGAACAAAAGAAGACTAAGGAATGGTCTCTGCCCCTCCCCTCCCCCTCCTCCTCCCCTCTCCCTCCGCCCCCTACCTGCCTGCCCTCTTCTCTCATTTAGATTTGCGGTTTTTGTTGTTCCTTTGGGACCCTATGGCCCTGTATCTCAGGCTGTACTCCAAACTGCGAGCTTCACCTAGGGCTGGCACAGTCATGGCCGCTCAGTATCAATTTTCGAAAATTATTTTGCTATTTTATGTATAGCCTGCATGTGTGTAAGTGCACCCTTGTCGTGCAGTGCCCAAGGAGATCAGAGAGGGACGTCGAATCCACGGGAACTGTACTTATGGACAGTTGTGAGCTGCCTTGTGGGTGCTGGGATTCGAAGCCTGGTCTTCTGCAAGAACCAGTGCTCTTAACTGCTGTAGGTCTCTGCGCACCAGAAGACTATTTTTTAAGTGGGGTTTGTCATTATGATGAATCAGGAAAGCTGTTTTATGCCCACGCAGGTGTTGAGGTTTCACTGAGAGGCAATCCCACTGTGACTTTATTTTCTAAGGCCATTTATCCCCTGCACGAAATAATTGTAGGCGGTTCCATTCCATTCTTAATTCGCTCTTCCCTACTAAATGATTAAAGAATTCCTTTCATTTCTGTCACATAGAAATCCTAATTTGTAGCAGAGGTCCAGATTTTATTCCAAAAGAGGTTCCTTAACTAAATTGATCACATTTTATTTTAAAATGAAAATCGGGGGCCAAAAGGTATAGCTTAGTGGTACAGTAAGCGCCTCGGCACCCACATGACCTGGGTTCCACCCTTCGGATCTCCAGGCTAAAAATACACCAGTAAGTTTTTATTTTGGGTAGTAGACTATTGTAATCAATGATCACTGAGGCTTCTATTTGTCACACTGAGTTAACACCTGAGCCGTTGCCACATTCTAGGATTGTTAGAATTCTGGAGCTCAGCGCTCCACAGGAAAATAGCCAAAATATTAGTACCATTGTCAAATTCTGGAGTCTTTAATATTTTTTTTGTTTGCTTCTTTTGTTTTTGTTTTGTTTTTGACAGGGTCTCCCTGGTCTCTGTCCATATGGAAGTCACTGGGCGGACCAGGCTGGCTTCAATCTCACAGAGATCCCCTTGCCTCAACCTTCCTAAAGGCACACCACCAGCCCTGGTGTGAAGAGTCTTTAAAATGAGTCTTCATTTGACAGAAAATCATGTCTTTGTTTACTGAAAGCCAATTAAACTGATAATTAAAAACAGTCTGACCAGTATGAAAATTACAGAAGTAAATAAATATGTTATGATTTTCCACAGAGAGGAAGAAAAATCAAAGGTAACATTTTCTTACTAATGACAGTATTGTATAATAGTTAACCCTAAGGTAGAAGAAATATGAGCATCTTAAAAACGTTTTAAATATATAGTATTTGTAAGATAGCATCTTTTGTATAAATTATAATATATGTAATATATACTTTCATATTAAATTACCATAGTCTTGCATTTTATAAAAATGAAAAATGAATCAGAGATTATCATTCCAAGCATTTTTTCTTAGAAAGTTTCTTTTCTAAACGTAAAAGCCCCTCTGCCTTTTCTCACAAATTCACAGTGAATACTTTAAAAAAATGTATAAAAATAAATGTATCACAATGATACAGAAAATAAACTATAATTTGAAAGCAAAATTGTACAGCCAGAGCTACTGACATCACAGGCTAATTGACATAGAATTATTTCAATAAAGAAAAGAGAGTCGTTGCGTATTCCTTTTAGAAAGTCTGGATCATTACGCAGTCCTTAGATCTCTTGAAAACACTACCACACTCCTGATCTTTGCTGCTCGTTTCCAGTGGTTTCAAAAAACATGAAATCCTGTAGAAGAAGAAAAAGCTTTCAGCCACAAACCAGAATCAATTTCCAGAGCAGGCAAAGAGGACTTATCATAAACAGTGACATGTTACTAAAAAATCATGGATAAGAAGATTGGGGAAATTTGCCAATGCAAGCTCTACCTTCACCCTTCTATTTTAATAACGAATAATAGTATTCTATTTTCCTTTAGATCTGTGTGGAGTAATTCACTCATTAGTTCTCTAAATATTCCCCCTGACATCTTTCAGTCTTCCTTCCTCAATCTTTAGTAGTCACTTTCTACTGTTTTGACTCCAGTGACTGGAGTTCCAGGTTCAGCTTTAGACTTGAGGGACACTGGCTATCTTCGAAGAGTCAGAATGAACTGTAGATGGAACCCTTTGATCCGGATTCATCAGTTTTCTTCTGAGCCTGCTCACTGCTTCCCCGTCCGTTCTGCCCTAAGCAAGTTTAACTGAGCATTTTCTCTGTGACTTCCATCACATTCTATGGGCATTACTTCTTTCACATCTTATTTCCTTCTCCCCTTCACTACTTTGGCTAGTTACTCAAATCGCACAACTGCAATCACCTTTCAATCACGTTCCCACATAGTCACCAGGATTTATGTTTGTACGATTGGATTGCTAACAATTAAATCTAGTTTTAAAGGAACAAGTTAACTGAAGTTTCATTGTGTCTAAAAATCTTTCCCAAAGCACCAATCTTTGTGCTTTACAGTAACTCCAAGACAAGTAATTGTACATAGGCCTTCAAGCCCTTCTCTCTCCCAACTTGTAAAAGTGCTCGGTGTCCTCAGAGGCACCTGCACTAGTTAGTGCCTGTCCCCAGAGTGCCAGAACTGAAGGAAACCTCCGACTAAGCTTAACTTTGAGTTCTGGTATAAAATCCTGTTCATTTAAAAAGGTCATGGTGAAATACACAATTTTTAGAATCGTTTCAGGACGATACTTGAAAACCCAGGTGGGACCCAGATTAGCAAGCAGCAGGGACTTACAATGAGGAAACAAGCACCAAGCATGACAGCTTTCATTTTCACATCCAGGTCTAGTGGAAACTGGATCCCGAAGTTATCCGCATCTGTGAACGCCTCTCTCACAAAACCAGACCACTGCTTGGAAATTTTGCCAACTGTAGATTCTTCATCAAGAGATTTGATCTACATAGCAAAAATAAAATCATAAAAATTAAATTTATATAAGTTATGTGGCAAGCATACTTTCAAAGTAGCAGTCCAATGAAGAAAATATTGTTTTACAGTTTAAATGGGCTGATAAGCATCAATATATTAAAATAGGTCCCTGTATCTATTAAATTATTTATAATATATACATAAAACCATGTCCACTAAACAGAAAATGGTATGAAAAGGGTTTTGTTGAAATACTTAACTTTCTTTGCTTTTTATGAAGACAGACAGGATAAATTCTGACAATTGATGCAAACAAATTTAAGCAGAAAAAAAAAAAGTAAATATAAAATGCTTCTCTGTCTGGGTGTGGAGATGCACACCTTTAATCCTAGCACTCTTGACACAGAGGTAGGTGGATCTCTGTGAGATGGCAGCCTGCCTAGTCTACATAGGGAGATCCACACCAGCTGGAGCTACAAGGAGACCCTGTCTCAAACAACAACAAAAATAGTTTCTCTGATGCACTTTCTAGAAGCCACAGGGAAGATAATAAATTAAACCCTTGTTAGATTTTTGCCAAGAGAAGGATGGGTTCACACTGGCTGACAGCTTAAACATGACAGAGGCCCGTTATCCCCCACTTTCAGGAGGGCTGAAACGCGAAGATCCCAGAAAGACCCTTTTAAAGACCAGCTGGGTGAGTGAGAGTCAAGGATGGGGTAGGATTGGATAGCTAGAGGGATGTAAACAACATAAGAAAGCCACATGAAATCAGACTTCCAAAGTGAAAAGGTTCTGATTTTATGGTTCTGTCTGGGGAAAGCCCAGGCCATCATACAGAAGTGAACAAACGGGATCTAGACTAGAAACATTCCTAAAGGTCGAGCGGGGAGATGCTCAACAAGCTATGTATAGATGATTGTGCTAAATGAGGCAGAGGTATGTCCTCTCCACAACATGAGTGACAGCCTCTCTTACATGCCCTGCTTGAGGCAGGGGTCCAACAAATAAATGTGGGGGTACTGAGAGGTATTCAGTCTTCGGTTTGGGTGGGGGAGGATGGAACCTTAGCTGTAGTGAAGTTCATGTCCATATGAAATTGTAGTGCCGTTCATCAACCTTGTCCCAGGCCCACGGCAGCTATCATACATTTTGTGTTCCTTGGTAATTAGGTTTTGCCATATGGCTAAGTTGATGAGAGCACCGGTGTTGAATGTCCTCAACATGGCTAACTGGTTTCTTCTGGCTGAGTTCTCCAGTGAACTCTATCAACCAGTGAGCTCTGAAGGTTCAGCCTTAGGGTTTACTTCCCGGGTGCACACTAGAGGCCACTTGACAGCCCAAATTAGAGCCATCTACTTAGGCTTGGGTCTATGCACAGAACCCAGATGACCTGCAGACCACCGCGTGAACACATGGGATCTGAAGCCACACAGTATTAGAGGGTGCATGAAATATGACCTCCAGGTAACCTGGGCTGATACAAACACTACGGCCTTAGTATTTTTGTCAGTAATAGCTGTGATTTAAGTAGATAAAGCTAGTCACAAAAACTTCACATTTAAGGCACAGGCATGCAGATCTCTGTGAGATCGAGGCCACCCTGGTCTACATAGAGAGTTCCAGGTGAACTGGGGCTAAAGAGACCCTGTCAAAGAAAAGCTAAAGAAAACAACAACAACAACAACTAAACTTCAAATTTAATATTTTGACAAAATATTTTGACAAGGGCCACATGTTCCAAGACCCAGTTGTAGCCTAAAGGTACAAATAGTATTGAACACTATGTATGCAAATGGTTTCCTATTCATGTATTCCTGTTACAAGGTTTCTTTTGTAAATCAGATACAGTAAAATATGAAACAAGAATGATTAGAAAAGCATGGTAGCACTCTATGATAAGATGTGAGCATAGATGTCTCTCTCAAAAGGTCTCCTGTTCTGTAGCAATCCTTCCAGTGATGAAGAGAGTTAACACTGCCTATGTGATGAGACAAGAGAGATAAAAGCTGCAGGGGTCACGTGGTAGCTCCAGGCTACTGTCTAAGAGCAACCTGACCACGCAGGGTTCACAAGTGACACTGAGAACACTGCAGTGAGTGACCTGGCGGAGGGTGTACAGAGTATGATGTGACTCACATCCGTGAAGGACAGAGGACATCCTGGGGACAGCTCACATTGCAGGGAATACATCATAAACTTTATTTCTGGAATGTTCCATCTTCCATTTTGAGGCCACAGGTGACTGTGGGTAGAAGAAAGAGGACCTAGGGGCTTCTAAGCTAGTCACACTGAAACTATGATTGCATCATCAGGTTCTTCATAGAAATTCCAAAAACTAAAGTAAAACACTTGCCTTAGAGGAGCTAAAGCTTCCAGTGCAGAATAACGGAGGGAGGGAGAGAGGGAGGCAGGGAGGCCCAGGAACCCCACTCTAGCTGCTTGGTTACCCGTCTGTTTAAAACGTGCAATCCAGAGTGTCACAGTACAGAAAACAGGCTGTTTATGTGTAGGCGACCATGTGCGGCATCTGTGTGTGCACATGGACAGAGGCCAGGAGTATTCAGGTTAGTTTTGAGACTCATGCCTCACGTGCTGATGCAGCTATGAGGCTAGTGAGTAAGGCCCAGGCCTCTTCCTGTTTGTTTCTGCCTCCAGCCTCCTCCTGTTTCTGCCTCCTCTGGATCGCCCTTCAAGGAGCTTGTCTGTGCTAGGCTCTTCACTTGAGTGACTGGGGATCCAAACTCAGGTCCTCACAGTTGCACAGCAAAGCATAAAAAAAAAACCTAAATACTATATTTTGTATTTTTCTCTTTTCTGCACTACTGATTTATGCTTTCCGTGACAGGGAGCATAATCTATACTGAAACAACCTTCATTCTGACTAACATTATATACACAAGTACACATCAGTTCACACCATTGACTAATACCTAAGTACCATCCTTTACAAGGATATTCTTTTCTTAGGAAAACTAACCCCGTGGACACTGTGACACTTCTTACCTCAAAATTAATATCCGAACAGCAGCTGCAGACAACGCACGGCCCGATAACTTTGAGAACATCCTCTTTCCTCTCATTTTGAAGGGTAAACTTGGGCAGGCACGGGTGCCAAGTCTGACTGACATAACCCACCGGCACACCAGGAGGAGCTTGGATTTCGATCTGCAAAGCAAAGGTGTGTGAGTAAAGAAACAGTCTTACCCAGGTCTCCTGGAGGCTGGGAACCCTTGCTTAGCCTCCTCACACTGACCTCCTGGAGGCAGCAGGGGAAACAGCAGCTGCTGCATCTCAGGGGTCTGTGCATAGTGATGACTTCTCGGCCCAGATTATCCAGGATTTTCAAGGTGAAAGGGCGAGCTCCCCCACAGCAGTTTCGAGTACAGCAGTCATTATCTTCCACGGCAAAGTAAACTCTCTGCCCAAGGCTGTTCTTGATTTCGTATTTGTTGTTGGTTTCAAAGCCTGTTAAGACTGAAAACAGAAGGAAATCCCATTCAGAAATTAGTTAGGATTATTGACTCCTTCCTAAGGTTGGGTGTGTTGGTGTGCTGGTGTTGCAGTAAACAGAAACAGGAAAGAGAAAAAAAGAAGGGTGGCATTGACCTGCATCAGAAACCGGCCCTGGGGAAGGAGGAAGAGAGGCTATGGTTAACAGAGTCCTTAGGGGCAGGGAGAACTGCATCTCCACTCCATGGGATCTGTCACAAGGGAGCTTTACACAGGGAATGCAACACTACAGGGGGAGGGGCCGGGTGTGAGAACACACTCCCACTTATGACACAGCTTTCATGTGTTAGGGAGGGGTTTTTGCATGATTGCTGTGCTTACAGTCTGGGAATTACATTAAACCAATGGTTTGAAATTTTGTTATACATACATGTATATACATTATATATTATATACTTTATATATATTATATATAACTAATATATATAATATATATAACTAATATATATATAATATATATAAATAAAATGTGCTTGTACACCTTGACTGAGGGCTTGCTCTAAAAGCAAAGATGTGGAAAAAGAGAATGCAGCACTGGTCTCCCAACACCCTTGTTTAGCTCAGCAAATATTCCAAAGGGAGATGAGTTTCAGACAAGAGGAAGGCTGCTTAGCACCTGGAGCCTCACTTTATATGAACCCTAGCTCATGAGCATTCTGAGAAACCTTTCCATCTCACAGCACTAAAGTGACAGAGTGCTAAGCGCTGACACCCAGAGCACTACCAGCATGGTCTTGCCTATTGACCGTCCTCACGTTAGGACCCTCTCCTCTCTCTGAGACTTGGGTTGCACTGGGTCAGAACAGTGTCCAGAATTATGAGTGATCATATGACATCTACAGAAGCCTCTTTTGTCCGTGTACAAGGACTGTCAGCCCTCTGGAGACCTCATCACAGTGAATCACTTAGCTGACGCTGAGAGGGCATTTATTATTCAATCTATTGGCATTTTAGTATTTTAACTTCAGAAATCTTGAGTTTGTCAAAAATGTGTTATACAATCTCACTTTCTTTCTGATTCCTTAAACAACAAAAACAAACATAACCCTCACGTTTATATAGTTTTTAGGTATTAAGATTTTCATGAAGGAAAACTGGTAATGCGTGCTGTTTGCCCAGATAATATAAAACCTGAGTAATTTCATTGTCTTTGAGCTAGTCATTACATGACTTCAAAAAAATAGGAAAATCAAGAACACCTTTAAAAAAAATTACACTATGAAAATCTTACTCTAGAATTGCTTACATTTCATGATTTATACACACAGTTTAAAATGTTATAAAGGTTTTAAATATAAGAGATATACATAATACATGGTACAATTTCAGAGCAAAAATAACAGGTCACAATAGTATAGAATATTTAAAAATATTTTATTAATTCTTTTTATTTAATGTGTATGTGGGTAATGCCTACATGTAGGTAGGTGCACCCATGTCATGAAGTGCCCCTGGAGAACAGAAGAGGGCCTCCGGTTCCCTTGTACTGGAGTTATGGATGGTTGTTATTTGTCATGTGGGTGCTAGGAATCAAACATGGGGCTTCTACAAGAGTAGTCCATGCTCTTAACCACTAAGCCATCTCCCCAGGCCCCCACTTTTAAAAATTCAGAAAACAACTTATCAAAGAATAAAGAGCTCTTTTAAACTAAATGTTAGTTCTTGGAAACTTAAATTTAACAAAATCCACTATTTTGCCTGTTCTCTAAACGCTCTGATTTCTACCAAGGTTAAAGAAATCTAAAAACAAGCAAGGATGAATTCATCAGATGTATTCTAGATACCAACTGATTTTCATCATGCTCTGATGAGTATGAGTCTCCGGTCCCTAGCAGGTGTCCTGATATATCTCGTAGCTTCCTGAGGTTCTTTTGAACTGAGAACACTGGATCCCAGGAGACATCTGGAGGCACCTGGCCCACTCAGCAGCAGGAGTGCCCTGTGGAGAGCAGACACTCAGGACCTCTGCTCAGCAACCCCAACACCGCAGGCCCTGCCTGAGCTAGGAATCCACAGCCCAGGGACACAGGGTTCCTCTGTCCTTCCAGCAGAAGCTGTGGTCATGGCACTAACAATGATTTTTCAAAACATCCCCATCCTGATTCTAAAGGACAGTTCACTCTGGGAGCTGATCTATTGCATGAGATTCTGAAAGTCTCAAGAGGATCACCAGTTAGCTGAAAACAATAGATGTGTCTTGTGAAGGGTTAGATTAGAGATCAGCTCAGTAACCTGCAAAGGAAGAAACAAAAGTTCTCTTTGTTTCCTTCTCAGTGAAGATCCCATGAACACAGAGGCCAGGGTGAGAAGCTCTGAGCATCTGACTCCCGCTGTCCAGACACGACCTCAGATAACTCCATTTGTGTGGAGAGAAACTTGTAACAACCCTGCTGAATCTCCCACAGGAAAGCACTGTGATATGGTACCTGATAGGCCTTTATCTGTAACAAATGCTTCTCTTTCTAGAAATACCCACCTTCCAGAAGTTCAATTTGCTGATGAATCAGAATCTGATCTATCTGTTATGGGAAAAAAGAGAATTATGTACATGGAATCATTTATCAATATGTCAGAGTTATCATTCTGTTTCATATAAAACAAAAGATATATTTTCAAAATTGTAAAACATTTGTGGAAATTATTTACTTCAAAACACAAAATTTAGGTTCAATAAAGTTAATTTACATCAAAACTTGCATTAACAAAACAGCATTCTTTCTTGTTATTAAAGAAATATTGATACCATTTCAATCAATTTATTAAGCATTTTTCTACAAGATTCAAAAATGCTGTGTGTTGATATCATCATTCATAGTAGGTGATAAATCTGGTATTTATGCAGTTTGTATTTTATAAATGTCTATTTTAAAGTCATTTTGTCATGAAATCGTATTAAAACATCCTGCATTATATACCATTTGAGTACCTTGTGGAAAGTTAAGTTCATACAGAGCGCAGAGCCACACCTGATTCACTGAAAACTGATTGGGTATTATAAGATAATTTGTTTTATGTTTATAGGATGGACATACTTATTTTAAAAATGATTTCTTTAGTTAGTTTTATTTTAAGTGCATGAGTGTTTGCCTGCATGAATGTAAGTGCACCCATGTTGAGCAATGTTTGCAGAGGCCAGAAGAGGATATCAGATTCCTCTGGAACTAGAGTTACAGACAGACTGTTGTTAGTCACCAAGCAGTGCTGGGAACTGAACCTGGGTCCCCTGCAAGTGCAGTCAGTGATTTTTATCACTGCGTCATCTCTCCAGCCCCAGAGACATTTCTTGTTCCTATTTCACCCTCTTCATTTCCTTCATCAAATAGATGTTAAAAGCCATAACCTCTAATCCAATATCACACAGTGCAGCACATTCCCACCATTTTCTTATTTGAAGGATTTATAAAATGGATGTTTCAAAGAACAAAAGCAGCATCATAAATATTAGCTTCATTGGCTCTAAAATTATGATTCGTATTTTAAGGTTATGTATCAAGGTTTACAAGAATACTAGGTTGAATACCAAAGTTCAGATCAAAAGTCCAGTCCCACTTCTTTAGGTTTTTGTCTGGAAAAGGTATATAATTTCCTGTCCCACACTTTCTTCTCCTGACAAACAGTGGTAATTATTAACACCCATACATTACAGATTTTTCTATAAAGACTAAGTGAGATTATACATACTTAGAAAACTGAATTGAAAAAGAGCACTTAATAAATATTGGCTGTTGGTTATTAAGACAGGTTGAAGTCAAGATCACAGAAAACACAACTACTTCACATATTAATATTTTGCTTAAAAAGTGCACTTGACCCAAAAGAATTAGAAGTATCTGTAAGCAGAAAATGTTCATTTTCCATTTGAGACATCTGTGACGTTTTCATCTGTTACTACAGTTAAAACGATGAAGCACTTTCATCTTTAATGAGTATTCCAAGCACTTCAACTTGCCTGAGTTAAGTATTCCAGCCCGGGAGGGCAGTTCAGTGGAGATGGTGGTGCCTGCATCCAGGGGGTCCCTGCAGGGCCACCTGATTGACTGTATACTGGCTGACTTTGAACAGGAAAGCCACCTGGATAGCCTCCTGGTGGGACTGGGTAGCCAGCCTGAAGTCCTGGATAGGCTTCCTGGGGCCCTTGGTACCCAGCTTGAGGCCCTTGGTAGCCAGCCTGGGGTCCATGGTAGCCAGCCTGGGGTCCAGGGTAGCCAGCTTGGGGTCCAAGGTAGCCAGCCTGGGGCCCAGGGTAGCCAGCCTGGGGTCCAGGGTAGCCAGTGTGTTCTGGAGGTCCTGAAATAGGAGCAAGGGAAATAAGTTGTAATTACGCGCGTGAACACACACACACACACACACACACACACACATACACACACACAAATTAGTTTCTTAACTTATCCCAAATATCAACAATCTGACCTCTCAGCTCAGAAATCCTATGGACTTAGTTTTTGAGAAGCTTAAAGTAAGTATTTATCTTTCAGAAAAATTTCAATTTATGGTTTTATATCTACTACTGTTTTTGAGGCTGGAGGCTATAAAGAGATAGCATATTGTATTTTCCTTTAAAAACTTACATGAAAAAAATATGCTCTCATATCTGAGAATGGGAAAGAAAATCAGCTATGATCTACAGTCACTGCATAACCTTCTAGCATGCCTTCACAGAAAAGAAACCCAAAGTGAAGGTTGTGAGCTATATTTTCAAGGACCGAAAGCACCCCAGATAAAAGATAATTCTAGAATTCTAGAAAACAGCATGCCCAACAAGTATAGTTTTGGGAATGGGTTTCTTCTATCTTCTCAAGGGATAATCGGGTGATCTAGGACATGAGGTGGACAAGCTTTGTGTGAGGTCTGGTGAGTTCCAAGTGAAGAGAAAGAGAATATCAATAACCCCATTTGTGAGAATGACTTCGGCTGACTTACAGAAAGGAGCATGTCTGCCTAGTTTATGCAGTGAATTAAACCATTCCGTAAGTATCTGGGTTATTTTACATACTTGCTAGGAATTCTCCAAACAGCTCTATAAGTGACTGTCCGGTGGTTGAGAGCTACCACCTTTGAGCCTTGGAGCATAACCAGCTCCTAGTCTGTAGGAATGACTTTTACAATACAGACATAGTCTGGACTAAAGACTTGTGCTTAACCTAGCAACCAAAATCCAATCTTGTTTTGTAATGTAAGCAAGCCTCCTCGCTCCTCCCATCCCTCAGGACCTCTCCTTGCCTTCTACTCAAGATAGTGAATGAATGTGGGTCTGCATGCTTTATAGATCAAAGCTCCGAAAGCAGCATACTTTTCTCATTCCAAACAGTAAAGATTTGTTTGTTGTTGTTTGTGATAGTCTAGGCCTAGGAACCAAAGGGCGAGGCTTTCATACTGAAATTTCATACTCCACATTTCATACTGAATTTAGTTTCAGTAAAGGAACGAGCCAGGCCCTGGATGAGGAGCAGGGTTCCAAGAGACATCTGAAGGAACAGGAACTCGGGGAGCTCAGGAATGCTCTTTCCTGGCCTGGAAGCCATCAGGCTGTCTCTCATCTTTACATCTCACACATTGCCATAAGGTGTCTTAGAAACACTGCAATATTAATTTCAAACATCTAGTGCCCACAAGGAGTTTTCTAAGACAGTTACACAGGCCAGTCAACTCCTGAGTCAGTATGCTTGCTCAGAATCAGAACAACGTGGATCTTAATCCAAAACATGTTCTTTACAGTCACAGAGAGTCTGCTATTGGTAAATCTGGGCACATCATCAACTTTGGTGTTTGCAAAGATCCAGTAGTGCTGATAACTGCATTTCCCTAAATGAAACTCGTGCAACTATTTTATGCTTTGATTCAACACATAAAACATAAAATACAGACTCCCTAGTATATGTTGATATGATTCATCCACTTTTCTTGGAAATGCAAAGAATTGTCACCTATGTTAAAAAAAAAAAAAAAAAGCCCCTTGCCCCATTTTTAGTGGTAGACTTTGAACTTAGGTCCTCAGAGCAGTCTGGCAAGTATTTTACAAATAAGCTTATTCCAGCTTTATTTTTACTTTTTGTTTTGAGAAGGACTCTCGCTAAGAGCTTGGCTAGCCTCAACTCATTCTGCAATCCAGTCAGGCCTTGAACTTGAGACCTTCCTGCTCTAGTCTACCGTGTTGCTGGGATAACAAATCTGTACCTCCAGAATAAAAATAATTGTTGCTCATATGTGTTCCAAAATGAAAATGAAAATCCTTGTTAGTTCTAATTTTCAGCTGCCTTTTCATTGGTTTGTTTCTTCACTTAGCAATTATTTCTGAGGATCAAATGACTAAAAAATACCTATGGAAAAAACTTCCTTTGTCATTAGATGATTACAGTCTTCAGAATAGATGAATAGTCAATAAAGTATCTTCTAATATGTGTATGTTAGGATTTAATGTAAGTGAAATCTTGTTGCTAAATGTAAACTCACTCCAGATTTCCCAGCTCTTTTCTACAAGCCCTGCTGTCCTCCATGAAAAATACTTCTGTGGAAAACACATAGAACAAAAGAAAATTAAAAAACAGCTAGGCTGCTTATGACTGGAACTAATGTGGAGAATTCTTCCAAACATAAGGTTCAATTATAGATAAGCTGGAAGAATTACATGTAGTTTCTATTGTTTTGAAACTTACCTTAAGTAGCTTTGTAAAATTCTAGAGGGATCCAGGTAAGTGATACCTTATTTTACTTCTGTGCCCATATAGACACATATTTTATGCAAAATTATTCACGTATCTACATATTTTATTTCTATTTAGGCACATATATACATATACACATACATTTATATGAGGATAACGAGTAACAGATGACTGTGCCCATGGCCAGATGAACCTTTCTAAACCGAGTGAACCATTTTAAACCTTCCAGCAAGTGAAAGAGTACAGTTCTATAAAGAGTTATATTTTAACAGCTTTAATTTTGTTTATTAAAAATTAGGTCAGTACAAATTCATTAAAATGAAAAAGAGCAAGGGCTCCGGTTCTGAAGGTTGCATAATATAATCATTACGGCTGAAATGAAGGTGAGGTGTATCTTTTTGGCTATCTTAGCAAAGATGAAAGAGAGAAATTATTTTAAAGAAAATGATTTGGCTTTTGATATTTTCCATGATACGCAATGTGTTTCTCTTCAGAACCTAGATTTAATAAGGCAAAAGCTTTTACTGTACACTTGATAAATGTTTCATTTAGAACTATGAGAGGAAAGTGAGAACATTGTGATTAGTATTATTTAAGACTAAAAGACGTGTTTGTTCTGAAATGATGTGTGTGCTGTAAGAATACATCAAAGTGTGCATCAGAACATTTGCACAATAAACTGATGTTACATTTATTGTCTGTTGTTTGGTGTGGCTAGAACCCTTATGCAATAAAGCATGCAAAGAAAGTGGGAAGCCCTCTGGACAAGATATAATATATTCTACACAACATGGTCATCAATGTAATATTTATCTTTAAAAAAAATTTTTTTTTCGTCTTTTTGAGACAGGGTCTCCCCGTAGCCCCAGATGGCCTGGAACTCACAGAAATCCACCTGCCTCTGCATCTCAGGTACTCTGATTAAAGGCATGTGTCACCACACCAGGCTAATTTTTTTTATTTTCTTATTTTTATTTCATCTGTATGAGTGTATTGCCTGTATGTGTGTAAGTGCACCCATGCTGTGCAGTGCCCACCGAGGTCGGAAGAAGGCATCAGATCCCCTTGAATGGGAGTTTTGGATGATTGCTAACTGTCATGTGGGTGCTGGGAATCAAACCCAGGTCCTCTGCAAGAGCAGCCAGTGCTCTTAACCACTGAGTCATCTATCCTGCCCATAATATTTATCTTTCTCTAAGGTTTTCTTGTTGTTAATTAAATAGCAGCATTGCAAATTTCATGCCTGTCATCTCTACAGTTAGAATATTAAACCAGACAAGTAGGACCTTAACATAGCAGTGAATCAAGCTATATGATTTCAAGAACTGAATAAAACATTAAAATCAAAGTTTTGAACAGATTTAATGTAGCAAGGAAAAAAAGTAAATACTCAAATTACTTACCATGCTTTTCCATGATTCAAACAGCTCTGAAAAAGAATATCTGATATTAGCCAATTATCACAAATTCATGAGTCAGATGTGATGGCTGGACCCACCAGTCAGCATCCAGGTTAGTCCTCCTCTCCTTTCAACTCATCTAGACTAGTCTAATCTAATTCAGTTACTTAAACTTTTGACCTTGACCTTTGTCCCCAACCTGTATTTCTCAGTAGGGACTTCAAATCTTGTTGGCTGGCCCATGATAGTGACACTTCTAAGACTTTGGAGAGTGGACCCAGGAAGGAACACTATGAGCTAAAGACTCCAACTGGCATCCAGACTAAAGGGCAGTCTTCACAACCCACACTCCTAAATTAAGCATGTGGCCCAAGTCTCAGTCTCCGAGCTCAGTTCCAGGAGAGCAAGAGAGGTGAACTCTCAGTGGGAAGGACTGGTGTCCAGAATCTGGGACACAGTGACTGCTCTGCCCAGTGCTGGCAGCAAATCTGAGAGAGGATGGCATTCTGTTCTGTGTGTTGAGGTGCTTTTCAGTAGATAACCTCGTAAAAGTTCTAATGGTGACAGCATCCTTGATCATTTACATGAACCTACATTTGATGACCTGAAGAAATATGAGAAAGAACAATAAATTTCTGTTCAGCACGTCTGACTCCCAGTACTTTGATCCTACCTCATCAATAATGTTTAGGCAGGGTATCCTGTACTCTAAATCTCATGTCTATTAATTATAACTGAAGTGTATTAGGCAACAATTACGTGACCCAACTCTTTCATCTTAGACCCTCATGAAGGAAATCCCGCCTCCTCCTTCCTGGCACAGCCCACTGGGGCTGTCCTTTTACTAACTCCCCCTGCTGTTGCAATTTTGAATGTCAAATCAATCAATCCAACAATTAATGTCTCTACAGAAATAGTGTTCCCAAGAAACAACTGCCATTTTCACACCATTTCAAAACTGTTTAACATTAACTTTAGATATAGATTTTGACAGTCTAGCAAAATTATTAAGAGTTCTAAGTATTATCACCTCAGTTATATGTTCATTATATGCAAGAAGTTCAGCACAACAGGTTCCTTTGCCCTAGAATAACCTGAAAACGCTTACATTACTGGCTTAAATTTCTGTGTTTTCTCTAAACAGTGGGAACACCAGTTTATCTGAACTGAGCAGAAACCAAGGTCTGTGGATCTTATCCACCTTCAAGTATTTATGGTTTTCTCCATTTAAGCCCTAGGCAGATAATAAACATAAGTAACCGCAGTACCCTAAAAGGCTATAGGTCTCTTAAGCTTTCTTATAGGAAGAATTGTAAACGGAAATTCTGAGAGAGGGGGTGAAAGAAAGAGAGAGCTGGTCATTTTTGTCAACATGGCATTTCCATTATGAAAGGTTATACATTAGATGAATTTTCGTAAAATATGCCAATAGCACTTTAACAGATGAATAAGATTTAAAGAATAAAATTAAAAGACAAAACACATCCTGAAGTACAAATAAGTAGTATCTTTTGTATAATGTTGGACTAAATGTCTTTAAAGTTTTTTTTTTAATTTGTCCTTGGTTTCTTTTATCACACTTTAATATGCTTAGCTTATAAAAGTTCTATGGCCTCAACTTTATATTTCTTTCATTTTGTAAAAAATAATTGTGAACTGGAAAAAAATCATTTCACAGTCACTGGATGTCAAAGCTAAGAAGGAAAATGTTTGTATTCTAGTTTACAAATAATCCTTCTTACAATTTAGCCGGTTTAGTATAGCACCTGCAGTGAGATCCAGAAATAAAAGACATGGCAGGAAGCAAGGTCTCCCTGGCGAGTGATCTTAAGAAGTATGCAGGGTGTAAGGTTCCATGTCTCTGCCTAGTGAGCAACTGAAAAGAGACAGCGTTTATTTTTCCCAGAGCTAAAGATCATCCCTTTGCTCACGTGTGTGAGTGCTCTTTTTTCTTTTCTGCCCACTCGATTACATTATTATAAAACATAAACTATGTTTGTAAGGAGCAGCGCCTATTGGCAAAAGTGTGGCAGAATAAAACCTGGGCCTTCATTCTACTGTACACATCAAGTGTAGTAATAACACAGCACCTCAAGCATTGGAATGGTTCCAGGCAAAATGTCAGGTGGTCACATGTGCCCCTTAAAATAGACCCCCATGTGTCTAGTGAATGAGAGCACTCCTGGTGTGGCTGTCTGCATGCTTCTTCAACCTGAAGGAGCTCTGTCAAAACAAACATCACTCAGCTTTGGAAATAACTGAGTGTGTTCCTCGTTGAAACACTTCACTTTGCTAACTGTTTTAGCCTGGTGATTTTTAAATAATGTTTTCTGCTCCTGTTTTGAAAAAGTTTCAGAAAATTTTCAGGGAAATGACAAAAAGGAAATCATATTATGTGTACGCAAAGAGGAAAAGTGTGTGATAAATTCATATTACATCGCACAACTGATTTACAATTGCTCCAGGACAAATAAGAAACTTCAAAAGATAACTTCAAAAGATAACTTGATACCATATATGATACAGATACAAGTACGATATAAAGACAATCACATATAATCTCTGTAAATGTTATTCTATTAGAAAAACCAGTCCGCAATGCTTCTCTGGTCTTCTGTGTGTGTGTGTGTGTGTGTGTGTGTGTGTGTGTGCGTATGTGTATGTGTGTGTTCGCATGTATGTGAACACTTGTGGTGTGCATGTTGATCATGACAGGTGTGAGTCCGGAGGCCTGAAATTGAAGTCAGATGTTCTCCTCCACTCTCTCTACATTACTTTTTTAACCGAGGCAGGGTCCTTTACAGAACCTGAATTGGCCTGTTCCAGTTCATGCCTCTGTCTCCCCAGTGGGGGGATGACAGGCAGTGGCCATACCTGCATGGCTTCTAAGTGGGTTCTGGGGATTCAAACTTGACTCCTCGTGCTTGCACAGCAAGTGCTTTATCCACTAGGCCATCTACCCACTTCTTCTCTGGGTTTTTGGATGATAGTAAAACATTCCCTCCTGGCACAGAAAGAGTGAGGGACTGTAATGTATGTCTTCACAATGAGTAGTACAGTGAAAAGCCATCTCTCAGGGGCCTAAATTTCTCTTACTGCTTTTGAAAGTATTTTAGAATATTACAACACTGCTATGTGTATAAAATACATACAAATCGGATTCAGGTTATTAATCAGAATTGACTTATCAATGCCCAAGAACAGATGACTGTCCTCAAATCATCCAATGCACAAAATAAGCATTTCACATTTTTCTTACAGCACAAATGGCAATATATGCTCTGACATACTCTAGTGACACTCACCTGCCCTAAAACCATCACAGAATATCAGGTGTCTAGCTTCCTACCACCAAGTAAGAGTGGCATCCTTATTCTCAGGGAGAGCAGAAAATTTGTAGTAGGCCAGGCAGCAGGACAAAGCTTGTGAGGCTAAGTTACAAATCAAACAATTTTCATTATGTTTTAGGTAAATTTTGTGCATTTGAAAAGGTCCGGTAAACATTTAAACAGACATTTGATATATCAAATATTGAGCTCCTTTTAATTCAATATTTGAATAATATTTTTGAGGTTTGTTTTTATGACGAAAATGGGTATTTCTTTTTAGTATATTAAGTTCTTACCCACTGTATTCTATTTAGAACAGCAGCTTAGCAGATGTGTAGCAACTAAAGGAAATTATTTAGGTTCATCAGTTTAGAAGTTACTTTCTTCATCACTCAACAAATATTTATCAAAACCAGCTTATTTATGTTTTTCACAGTGTTATAAGATTTTTATATTCAGAAAAGGTCCACTTGATAAAACAAAAGAATTCTGGGTGAAATTTTAAAAAATGTCCTTTTATTCATGAATGATCTTGGAGAAATTAGGTTAAAATCCTACAACAGTAAATTGTGGGTCTGGTGATGGTCAACCCAAGTCAGACAGCTGCATTTGCACAAACAGGTGCTACAAGGTGCTGGCGAGCATTTAGGGACACAGCACCCTGACTGTGAGTGTGTGCCGGAAGTGCATTACTACAAATGGTCCTTGTAACAGGAAATTTTCATATCAAAATTCCCTTCTCTATTTTAAGCTCAAGAATAAAGGCAAACATGTTGACAACCACATTTTATAAAAAAAAACTTTGAATAAGAATAGATGACACACCTACTGGAACCCACTGAGAAAGTAGTGATCTAGTGCTCAACAACAACAACAAAAAAGACAAGTACACCAAGAATAAGCAAAAACTGATCACCAAATGGAATTACTTGTTGAGTTCCTGTATTATTTCTGAAATTCATTCTGGGAAGTCCAGTGCTCTTTTGCTGATGTGAGAGCAATTTTCTTTCTTACTTACAGATGAGGCAACTTAAACACACGGATGTGAAACTCTGCTTAATGCCGCACAGTTCGCTAACTAGCTGCACTGAGATGTCCATGCTCGCACATTTACCCGCCTGTTTCTGGTCACTAAAAGGGGGGAGGTCTTTATTGGCGCAATGGAGCAGTGAGCAGAGGACAGTCGTGCAGTGCGGTGTCTCCGCCTCACACTAAGATCTTTCCAGGAGCCCATGCCCTGCCCAATTGCTGTACTTGGGGCTCTGTCCAGCTTCCCGAGTCTTCATCTGGTTTAGCACGCCCCCAACTGCTATAGGTAGCAAGATAGGAAGCTCTGCTGTTAGCAAAGGTCAAGATAGAAAGCAGTTCCCAATCTGCCCAGCACTCTTCATTAAGTGGGTGTCACTTCTGCTTACCATTAGGCACCAGTTGGTAAACCCGAAAGAAGAACGCTTGTTCCTGGAACAGGGAGGGAGCCATGCCCAGACTTGCAGGAATAACGACATACAGATAAAACCACATGGGAGCCAGAGAGAGAGCTGGGAGCAACAGGAAATATGTCAAATATTGACACAATGAAAAGCTCTATGCTCCGGTCTCTATGCACAGGAAAAGAATGCTTTAGGACGTCCATTAGATGATGCAAAAGTGACTTAACTAATTCCTGTAAGTCTTGTTACACAATTGCAGAGGTGAGCTGCAGGAACATGCGTGAAGAAACAGGCTCAGAGTGCTATATCAGAGGCAGAGTCACACTGGGGAGCTAAAGTCTGGAGCTGCTTTAACCTGCTTTGACCAGCACCCCTTTATCTTTCCTGTTCCGGTATAGCCCGAATGCCATGCATATTTGGGCTCCAGCCATACTCCCAAGGAACACTTACGGTCCATGAGAGCTAGCAGGCGTTCTGCTCAGTTCTTCCTCTTTGTTACCGCCTTCCCTTTCCCGTGCTGGGAAATCAACCAAGCCTTTCCCCTATGTTGAGCAGAAGTGCTATCACTGAGGTACACGCCCAGCTCCAAAAAGTTCCTTCCCTGTCCCTCTCCCTCCCAGCCTGGCTTCTGGCCCTGCCTCAGGTGGTGCTGGGCTGGGCAGCAGTGCGGCTAAGCTGAAGCAGAGCCCGCGGGGTCTTTCAGGAAGTGAAGCTGGCCATCGGAGCGGTTCTCTGTGGCTCTGGCTGAGCCCCTGACTGCCCAGCAATAGCTGACAGCTCTCTCCACTTCCGGCCTCCCGCCCCATTCTCGGGCTCTCATCCTCTGCCCCCGAAACAGCCCACGGCCCTGGCTCCATCCCCCGACCCCCAGCATCTCTGAACCGGGCCCAGGACACGCGAGGCCGGCGCAGATGAGCGGGTACCGCCGCGCGGGGAACCGGGCAGCGCCGAGCGCGGCTCACCTGCGGCTGCTCTCCGCGCGCGCAGACGTCCGGGCGGTCTCTGGGCACAGCCTCCCCGGACGGCGCGGAGCGACGCGGAGTGACCGAGGTCGCGGCCTGCGCTTCCCGAACCCCTCCCCGGTCACGAGGCGGCGCCCACCTCCTCCCGGAGCGCGGAGGACAGGCTCTCTGCGGTGGCGCGGAGGAGGAAGTGGGCTGTGACTGCCGCGGTTGGAAGTTATTCATTACCTGGGGAGTGGCCTGGGGCGCAGCCTTCCCCGGCCGGCCGCACCCGCAGTCCCCTGAGCGGGCCTTGAACTTACAGTCCTCCTTCCCACCCCCTCCCGAATCTTGGAAAAGCAGTTCCCACACCTGATCCGTCTGCCTCTTCCACATTCTCAAATTTGTTGAAGTCTTTCTCTGAACAGAGCTTTCTGTCTTTTAAAAACGTTTTATGGCTTTTACAGTTTTTTAAAATTCTTTTTGATATTTTAACAGTTTTTACTTTTCATTGTATTATCCTCTGTGAAGAAAAGAACCTTGTTTAAATAAAACACATGCAGGTAGGGTTTGAACTGTTGAACGTTTGTGGGAAAATCAGTTATCTGCTTTTGTCTGGTACAAAAGTGGTTCTCAGATTCCAGGCTGTGTAAGAATCACCTAGTTAAAATTAAATTTGCGGAGATGTGCCCTCAAGTTTTTGACTTAATAGGCCTGGTGGGGGACTTCTCTAAGAAATTAGAGAAGATACTGATTTTATGAATCGCTGGCTTAGAGAACTGTGTTCTGATGGTACCTGTTTGTGGAAGGAAGATGGTCCTGGAAAAAGATGACTTTTGATCCATTCCCCTTCGCCCATGATTGGTGCACTTGTAAGTGTATTTGAGTATGAGAAATTCTTTCATGTTTCGAGGCAGGGAAGGGCTTACTGCTTGCATGTATGAATGTATTTATGGACAAACATACAAATACATACATATAAAACATATTGTTCCTTTACATAAGACAATGACACGTGCAACTGCACACTTACCCTGAGGCCACATGACAGCAAGTCTTGAGAAAAAGGGAACCCATGTGTGAAAAGGGCACAAAAGCACAGCACAGTGATAAGCCAGGAATGGACTCTGAATTTATAGCGTCAGGTGATTTGTTACTTGAAGCCCAGCTTGTGGTTATGAACTCAATATTTATCACTATATAAATTCGCCACATTTCATAGTCAGATCACAGTCATTCCAAACAAGTTTCCTTACTGTGGTTCATTTCTGTAAGATAGGTCAATTTTATGCCATGGTTGTAGCTATTTATGATTATTTTTTTATTGAAACAATTGAAGTTTGTTACCAAAAGCTTGTGCCATCAAATAGACTAATGTAGTCCTACACTGTTCTTCCCTCTCTTTTTTTTGCCTGTTGTGCTTCCTAAGCTAACTGCTGTCACTGGTAGCTCCAAAATTCTCTCTGCCTCAGGGTAAGACAGGACTTCATGGGAAGCAGGTGAAGGTGATGCTTACTTTCTGTTTAATCCTCATCTTGGCAACCTTGTGTCTCGGGTTCACTCAAGTTCTGGGCAAAGTTTTCTAATTGGAAAAAGTGGGCTTAGCAAAGGATTTTAATTTTCTATTTCTATCACTACTTTTATCACATAAAGTCTATTAATAACAGTGGGTTATATTATTTGGGGCAATATTGGGGTCAAACTATCCTCCAACTTTAATAAGGTAATAAAGATGATAACAATAGGATAAAATATTAAACACGTAACAGCTAAATGGACATTTGGAGGGGCTCTGCTCTCTAGTGTCTAGTCTTCAAGACCCAGGCTACTATAATCTCTGACATCTTTTGTATACCGATTTTCAGGCTATTTGAGGTTTTGCCATATGGTCTGTATACAGAGAAAAGGAGAAAGGCACTAGTCGCTTCCAGGAGCATTTTAGGGAGAGGAAGGCATGCCATGAATCACAGCATCTTAACTCTGTTTACATTCTTTAGTCTAAACTAGTTTACAAGGTCATGTAAGTTGCTTGAAGGCTGGGAACTTTAGTATGAGTCTTCCAGAGAGGAAATGAAAGAGATGTCTTATTAAGAAAAAATAATTGTTCCATCATCTGGGAATTTCCACTAATGATTAAAACAGAAACCTCTTTCAAAAATGAGTAGACAAATGTATAAGCACAAGGATTTATAAAATCTTAAATCATCTTACTTTAACAAAAATATTTCCAGAAGTTTGTAACAAATAAACACCAAATGAGCCAGTATTTTAGTCCCGTGTTTTTCAGAACCCTTTGCAAAACAGAAAATGAACTTAGACTATCAGGGTGCTCAACACTGTGGAGTCATATCAGTCACATGAAGAGAGTATTAATGTAGAAAGCGAGCTTGGGACAGCTCTCTATGGCGAAAGACTGCTCAGGACAATGTGTAGTCATGATTAGGAGGCTGCAGCAAACCCAAGCGAGGCCATGGTGTACTTCATGAAAACTAGCAGGCATAGTTTCAGCATGAGCAGCAGAGTTGACAGAGATTCTTGGTCTTGCACTGGAGTCCAAAGTTTGTGTTCACTTTTCCATAGAACACAACTGTTTCTGAGCAGTGGTTGTCTATCCTAAAAAGGCAATTCCTTTTTTCAAGGTGTGACCTCAAAACTAAAATATAGCCAGTGACATCTGAGAAAAACAAAACAAAACAAAAAACCTGTTACTTCTAGGACAGGAATTTTAAAAATTAAATGTGCTTCCGTGGTTCCATTTCCATCCACTATGTTGATTCAGATGACAAAATATTAAGTGATGGCAGAGCTACGTGCAGGAGGACCTTCCATGCAGAAGTACTCTGTAGTCAAAAGCTGCCCACCTGGCAGAAACATCCCACCTTGTTGGGTAAGGAAGAAATAAAAATAAAAATATGTTATAGCTACTGACATTATCCAGTCTAACCCTGGAAGCTTGAAAAGGAGTTATTTGGTATAAAGTCATGTAAGAAGATACTGGATTCAATGTGGAAGGTAGACAAAGGTGTGATATCAGCTTAAGGACAAGAAAGACACTATTAAGTTCTTGTTTAAGAAGAATAAATTAGGATGAAGAGTGACTTGGGAGAATGGGGAAGCAAACAGAAAGGAAATTGTTTCAGGAACAATTCAAGATCAGAATAATGCCACGCTGCACTAAGATACTGAGAGGATAGCTAGTGAAGTTTTAAAGAGGAGTTGTGGTGAGGACACTATCAAGGTACATTAAACACATGTATGAAAATGCCCCAATGAAACCCACTGTTGTAAAGTTAGTATGTGCTGATAAAAGGGGCCAGAAGCTCTAGGTGACTCAGCAGTCTTGAGAAGGCAAAAGGAGGCTCCTCCCAGTTATGTTCCCACCTTGGACTGCTGACTATGCACAAATTCACACATCCTTGCAGAAGATGCCAGGCAGAGTTAGAGTAACGGAATTTGTGATCTTGAAGGACGTTAACAAGGGACAGTTCTGCTATTAAGATATTCCTCCCTACCTCTCCAGAGTGAGGCCAGCACTTGACACAGACATTGAGTCCATGGTAACAGACTGTTCTGCGTACTAAAAAGTTACAAGGTGACAACTGAGTCAGGTGTGGGAACTTGGGACACACTCACATTTAAAGAGCCTCATACCTCTTGTGGCAAGAGGAAGTGGGTGGACAAAAAGAGGTATGCAAAGCAGAAAAAACTTGGTTTTTTCAAACTAAGGCGGTTTTATCAAGGAAGTGATCTTCAGTGATGTTGCAAGCTCCAAGGAAGTAAAAGAAGTGTGGCTGATCTGAGGTGAGCAAGTTTACTCCTCTGGTCACCCTAAGTGACAATGAAAGAGGCTCATGCTACCTCAGGATTACCGTGTCTAATTCATTGTGTCTTCCACCCTCAGGTGCACAGAGGAAATGAGCTCACCAACCTGAACTCATACTCCATAATCCTGTACCACAACCAAAGCCTAGTGAATGGATATTATAGGAATGTAAAGAAGGTAGAGTCCAGTGTGTAGTTTCAGGCCCTGATGACCAGGTTCCCATATTTCCTTCACACAAGAAGAGAGCAAGGGCCTCACAATCAGCAGATGGGAGTGTCATGCTTCACCTGCTACTCTGGGGAGTCAGGAGCTACAGTGTGGGGAGGCTAGGAACCTGTCCATATGATTTTTGTCATGCACATCCAAGAGCTTGGCTGGTTTAGGTTTTTACTTTGCACATGCTATGCCTCACTTACTCAAACTACAACACAACAAAACGGAACAAAATGGATGGATTTAGGACCTAAAGTTTCCTGTTTACTTAAAAACCTGTCAAGTAATCACCTAAAATGTAATTATCACTAAGTAAACAGGAAAATTAAATGCTATAAGAATGAACCATGGTTTTGCAGATTTGTTCAATAGTCTATCCATTACTTAATAGTTTTCAGGGACTCTGCAAAGGAAAAGGCCTCACAGGAATGGAAGGATGGAGTCTTTTACCGAGAGAAAGGATAAGAATGAAATAAAGGAACTATTCCAAATGTAACTGTAAGTACTGCTAATTAAGCTTAATTAAATGTCATTATGAGCAAATTTTAAGATTATTAATTTTAAGATTATTAATGTAAGGTTTGGGTTCCGGTTTGGTTAGGAGTGAGATCCAGCAGAAATGAACAAGAGATTCCAGCATGGGGATTATCAGGACAGTTTATTAAGGGCATGGGGCTAGCCTCCACTTCTTGCTGCTTGGTGAGTGGGTCCTTTTTTAAGGGGGTAAAGTAATTAACAAAACCCAGGAAGCCTGTCTTGTCAGGAAGCTTATCTTCTCAGTGTTCAGGAGCTGTAGTCAGTCCCTTTTCACAGGGGCTTGTGAACGCTGGAAGTTTAGCTGGAGTCACCAAGGCGTCTGTCAGTCCCCCTGAGTCCTGGGCCTGCTGAGGGGTTTCTCTTCAGTGACATTTTACAATCCAGCCTTTGGTGTCATAGGAGCAAAGGGGCATCATTCTCCTTTACTTTTTCCTGCGGGCTTTATGGGTGACAATGGGGGAATGACACAAGAGGCCGGGATGGTTAGGCAGCTGTTCATATTCCCCTACTGAGAAGGTAAGCAGAAGTTGATTATTTCAATAGAGACTCAGTGGCTGGTGGCCCTTATGATGTATGACTGCTCCCTTTTAGAAGGGAGAGAAGAAAAATTTAATAATTTAAAAATTAAGGAGCCATTTGTGATTAGGGCAAAATCACATACAATTGACTAGGAGGAGTGGCTGGATACTCAGGGGAGGATCCAATGACCCTTCTTAACAAACCCAACTGTGATGATCTTTTGCAAGCAGACACAGCTGAAGTCATGAAGATGACAGTTATTTGGCTCAGAAGAATGCTGTGCAGTATCATCTTACTAAAAGAACGTGAAATGTAAATTACACACATTATGTAAGACTTAATATTACCTGTGTATACATTGCACTTTATATGTTCTCAGGTAAACTTACAGAAAACACAAAAATCGTAATTTACAGAGAGGAGTCTACCAAAAGCTTGCTTTAGGCCTTGGGTGAGTGCAAATACCAGGTAGAGAGAAGCAACTGGTACATAGCAAGGCATTATCAAATTCAAATTTAGAATCTCCACAGCTTAACCACTGAGTGTTATAGACACTTTATATTATGAGATGAATAATAATATCTGCCTGAATGATAAAAACTATATAGAGGCACCCAGGGCATGAAGGGACCGGGAAATACTCTATTTCAGAGAAAACAGTTTAGATCACAATGCACAGAAAGACAGTAATTAAGACCAGTGCAGGATGCAGCCCAAGGCTTGGCCACAAGGGTGAGGGCTATTGGGGCTATTCAGAATGCAGAGAAGAGGGGAGTGGCCCTGGGGATGTGGGGGGCCCATTGACTCCCACCGTGGAGAGTTGCGAAGGGTGTTCCACGGAAATGGAGGATAAACTTCTGTGGCCCCCTATGATGAACGAGACAAGCCACTTGTCCACTGTGGCGTAGTTCTGGGCTCCTCCATTGCAGTGCACATCAGTCTTCAGTGAGGAAGATCTGGAGGCAGGTTAGGGTTTGGGCAGTATGACTGACCTACCTTGATTCTGCAGAGAAGGGCAGCCAACTTTCTGTTGTCCCTATTTTCCACATTGTGGGCAATGTCCTGGCAGTGGCCATGAATTGGGAATAGGTTTGTGCCGTGTCCTTTGTTGTCACACTTGAAGCATGGGCCTAGCAGCTGTTGTGGCCTTGAAGTCTTCAATGCTTCAATTGCCTGAGTGTGCTATCCGTGAACAGTTGAGCCTTTTTGTGTCTCAGATGGCCTGATCTGCCTTCTCCTGTTCCTCTAGGTTATGGAATATTTTAAAGGCTGTTTTTCAACAGCTCTCCCAGGGGGCTTTGGGGCCCTTGTTGGGGGGGGGGTGCAGACAAGTATGTTTGTGTTTAAGCAGGTGTGCTGGACCAAGGTGAGGCCCTCTTTATCTCAGCCGGGAGGCAGGAGATTATATCTGTGAGGCAGACCCCATTGCCTGTGTCTGAGGCCTGGAGGACTGAACCAGCTGTGCTGAGTTGGAAACCAGTGTTGTCGTGGGAGCGGAAGGAGAGAAGAAGTTGGGCTTTGAGGCTTGGGCTCGGCAAGTGCAAGTTTGGGCGCTTTCCTCTGAGGGCATGGTAGGATGTCAGACCCCGTGGGCAAGTTGTGTGCCACCACGTGTCCCAAATGCTGTGCAGGATTGGCACGGTGGATCTGATCAGGATGGGTTTTGTGTGAACTGAGGAATGGGTGGCTGTGTGGATGAGAGGAAGAGAAAGGCTTTAGGACAGGAAATCCTAGCCTTCCAGGAAACATCTGCCAAAAAGAGAGAAATATGAGGAGATATGAAGAAGTCCACAGGAGTCCCATTCTAGACAGCCAGAGAAAGTTCTCCACGCTGGAGGGAGAGGCATGGAGAGTGCATGGGTGGGACTGAGGGGAGAAGAGTTAGATTTGAGGGTGCAACGGGAGCAGCATGTGGGCGAGTGGGAGTGTATGTGGGAGCGTGATGAAGGAGGCAGGTGTGCCTTCCAGGTGGGCAAGGACTCGCTCATTAACACTGCTGGAACTCAACAGTCACAGTTATCAGAGGCCAAAATGAATGGTCTGGGAGTGACCAATGCTGAGTCAGTGAATGGAGAGAAGAGAGAGAGGGGAGGGATTTAAGAGCATTGGGGAGATAGGTCATCAGGGTTGAGGGACAGAGAGAGAGAGAGAGAATTCTCCTTAGTGAACCTGCCAAGGTCTCAGAGGTTTACACAGACTGCCAATATGACCTCAAGACAAAAGGTCTGCAACTCCCTCTGTAGGTAATAAGCTGCAAAGATCAGAGAGATCACTGGCCGTGTATAGGCAGCCAGAAAACCTGCTAGTAGGCTGGGTGGGAGGCTGTGCTCCTATGAATTTGGGAAGAAACATGCAGGAGGGAGGGTCACAACTTTGAGAGCCACAGGGTGACAGGTCTGTCTCCCAGGTGGGCTTGGATTTGTTCAGTAACCACGCTGCAGCTCAACAGTCCCAGCAACCAGGGGTCTAGTGTCGAAAACGAATGGTCTGGGAACGACTAACTTCATATTGGTGAACGGAGAGAAGAGAGAGATAAAGAGAGAGAGAGAAATAAAGCAGAGAGTGTTGGGGAGGGAGGCCATCAGTACCTCTAGGTCCCATGATCGAATCAGCTGAGTGGTGGGTAAGGAGCTGGCAGTAGGCAGCTGGTCCCACCACAGTCTACCGTAGGAGGATGCTGGGGTCCTCACTCCTGAGTTTCACACTATATGTAAGGTTTGGGTTCTGGTTAGGCTGAGAGTGAGAACCAGCAGAAATGAACAAGAGATTCTGGCATGGGGATTAATAGGACCAGTTTATTAAGGGCGTGGGGCCAGCCTCCAAGTTTGGGAGTTGGAGAAACTAGCCCACTTCTTCCTGCTTGGTGATTTTTTTTCTTTTAAAGGGGGAAAGATAATTAACAAAACCCAGGAAGCTTATCTTGTCAAGAAGCTTATTTTACAGTGTTAAGGAGTTGCAGTCAGTCCCTTTTCACAGAAGCTTGTGAATTCTGTTAAGTTTAGCTGGAGACACCAAGGTGTCTACCATTCCCTTCTGCAGATGGGAGAGTCCTGGAACTGTTGAAGGGTTTCTCTTCAGTGACATCTTACAATTAATGGAGATGAAAGAGCAGGATCTCCAAAGGAGGGGCATTGCTAGAGACAGGCCAGCCTCAGCCCATTGTTTTTAGCAGTTATAAGATCTGAACTATTGGTAGATATGTCTTGTGGTGAAGACCTAAGCAGCTGTCTTCTTAAGAGAATTCCTTGGGTAACATCCCAGTTAATGTTCCCCCTGAACAGCTTGCAGATAAGGTGGTCAAAGGTCTCTGAGCATTGGTTCCATCATCTCTTACCTCCATATGGCTGTGTTAGTGTTGAATTTGGTTATGACTTAGGTGAGTTTGAAGCAAAGAATCTTTTAAATATAAATACCAGGAACATTAAATGTGTATGTTTTCTTAATGAGGATGGTACCCCAGATGTAGAGCAGTGACAGGCAGATACAATTATGAGTAAGTGTGTTCCCTGATTTGCCATGATGTTGTGTGAACAGACCTGCAAGGGGGTAATTCTGGCAAACAAGGCGTGAAGAAAGACACGAAAATGAAATGTGTTCACCATTCTTAAAAATGGCTCTTTAAAAATTGGTCATAGTGGTGCACACCTTTAATCCCACCTCTGTGAGATTGAGGCCATTCTATTCTACAGAATGAGTTCCAGGCCAGCTGGGGTGTACAGGGAGATGCAGTCTCAGAAAAAAATCTATTTAATTTCCAAACACTTTTTAGTTCTTTGGTAGTTCTTTGGTTTCTGCATGAAATAAAAAGTGCATTTTAAAAGTGTTTTTCAGATTTCCTAGGCAATATTTATAACAAATTCATTAGTTTCAATAGTTAGGCCAAGCAATAACACTCTCTGTGTTTTAGGTTAAATTCCATCACAATTGTTGGGGTGACGTGTGTTTGGCCTGGTGTTGAAGAGTGTGGCCCCAGCTCACAGGACTGTGCAGTCTGTTGTATTCTCTGAGCTAGTGGTGTTCGGAGTGAGCATAGTTTGCTTCCTGGCTCTGGTAGCACAAATGCATTCACTGAAGAGGAACAGCTACGACTCCTACATGTACACCCATCAGTTCATTTAGGTTTTGCATGACTTTGTCAGCACAGAAACAGTGTTCTGGCTTCAAAGTGAATGATAGCTTATTTTGAAGCCGAATGTGAGTGGCTGTGGCCCTGGCATAGAGATTCAGGTTATCCCAACAATTTTGTTCCACTGTGAAAGGGGTTCCGTGAGATTTTATGAGTTACAGAACAAAGTCATAAGTCAAAGTATTTAACAAATACACCGGGATGGGCCACAGGTGGGCAGTGCTAGCCAAACCTGTATTTCCAATCCTATCTCATGGTATTCTTTAGGTGAGTGGAAGCTGGTGGTCTGCTAAGAGGACATTTTAAAGTTTTGACAGTTATAAGGAAGTCAGGTCAGTCACCAGCATAGGCAGGATTTCAAAGGCACTAAATACAGGCTAGGCTGATTTGGTTCCAGTTTACATCTTAACTCTTCTTAACCACAATGTTCAGTCATTTGGCCTTCTGTACTCTGTAACACTGTAGAGCTTTTCTCTGCATATCTCTGTGTCTGTGTCTGTCTCTTTCTCTCTCTTTCCTTTTCCTTCTGTGCATTTCGGCTCATACTTGACTGAGAGGCTCATTCTATAACAACATATAGAAAGAAACCATATCTCACATTTCACCCCGTAAACATTTTGGCAGGAAATATTTGCTCATAGAAGCTTGCATACATGGTTCTAACATTAATTGATTTAGTCTACTGACTGATTTCAGTCAATAGACTAAAGTACAAACTGTAAAGATGATAAGGTAGAAAAGCACCGCCCTCTCCTCAGTTCCCTCATCTATAGTTTCCTCCAGGATAAACAAGATGTCATAAAGATACTAGATTGAACATATTCCTTAAGATAGTTCCTAACATAGAATGAATGTTCAATATCAATTTGTTATAAATATTAAACTATGGTACAGAAATATTCTTTGATTTACTGCTATTTTTACTTTCTTACACTTTTGCTAAATTTTGGAATAAATTCTAGAATAAATGAGTAATTTGTATCTGTGGAGAAAAGAACAACTACACAGAGAACTAGGACAGGAGTTTATAACCTAGGAAATATTAACAAAACTTTAACTAGATACATTTCTTATCTCAACCTGAATTATATACCCATCAATCAAGACTTCCTACATGCTGTGCAAGTATCCAGGATACTGAGGTACTTACGGTTGAAAACATCTTCATGTAGTGTTATGAAGGGCTCATTCACTTCTATCAGTTATAAACTTACACAATTTGCTCTCAGATAGTAAATAGTTTCTGTTTAGGTGTTGTCTGTATCTGGTAGAATTTTGTTGTTGTCAATTCATTCAGCTTTTAAAATCAAGCTATTGTGGAAGATACAGGTGAACAATAGTCTTCTTTTTTCTTTTTAATTTTATTTATTGTTTGTATTTTATGTGTATAAGTGCACCCAGGTCATGAAAAGCATGTGGAAGCCAAAGAGTGTATCAGATCCTCTAGAACTGGAGTTGCTGGCAGTTTTTGACTGCCATGTGGGTGCTGTGAATTGAATTTGGGTCCTCCCAAAGAACAGCAAGTGTTCTTAACTGCTGAATCATCTTTTTAGCCTCCTTCTTTGCCTCCTCCTCTTCCTCCTTATCCCTTATTTGTTTTCCTATATTGTTTATTTGTTTGTTTGTTGAAACAGGGTCTCTCTGAAGTTCCACCTGGCCTGGAATTGGCTATGTAGACCAGGATGGCCTGAATCTCTAAGAGATCCACCTAATTTTGTCTCCGGAGTTCTGGTATGAAAGGCACATACCACTATACCTGGTCTTATTTTGTTGTAAGTGTGTAAAACAACTTTAAGTAAGCCAAATTTTGTTTTGTTTTTATTTCTTCCTTTTTCTTTTCGAGACAGAGTCTTAAGCCCAGAAAGGCCTCAGATTTCCTGTGTAGGTAAGGATAATCTTGACCGCCTCATCTTTCTACCTCTACCTCCCCGTGCTGGAATTATGGGCCTGCACCATCATGTCTGGTTTAGGCAGAGCTGGGAATTGAACCCAGGATCCTTTGCATACCATGTAAGCCTTTTATCAACTGAGCTACACCTTATGACTGACTTTTCTTTTTAGTTGAGCCTACAAAATTTCCAAATTGTTTTTCTGTGTTACCTAATATCCTAAAGAATTAACTTGAGTCATGTATACATAACTAAGCTCATATACAACTCCTAATGGGTACATCTATCTTATTACTTACTGGTATTCAGAATCACAGGAGGATTTTTAAACCACTGATTCATTGAGATAAGTGTATGTGTGACCTTTTCTCATTTACTTTCACTAGGGTCAATATAAAGAGAACATTAGCATACCTGTTCTGAGGAGGAAGTTAAGATTGACTTTCACTCATCAACTATCAATTATGGCTTTTCTGTTGTACCAGAACTCTGCCATGCATGAGTGAATAAAGGTTGTTACAGGTCTGTGAATGCCCTGTGCTGAATGGAAACTCAAACTTGGCAGAGACAGGGCAGAGGCTAGTGGTAGGGACACACGGCTTTTTAATTTACTGCTGTATGCTGATTTTACACACACACACACACACACACACACACACACACACACACACACACTTTCACTTTACACTTCCCCTGGCTGCTAAAAACTTTGGCAAAATTTGTCTGTTTCTTACTTCTTTTTAAGATGCAGTATGAGCTTTCTAAAAAGTTTAGAACTTTGAAATTGTAGTTGATTTTAAATGTTCAAAATTTTCAGGCTTTAAAATTTTTTAAAAAAATTACACAGCTAAGACATTTGTATAATTATACAAAGCTTCTTGATATTTAGGTTGTAAACCTGAGCCTTTTACAGCTAAGTCATCTCTCCAGTCCAGAATACAAAGCTTCAATTGCTAGGTCATATGAAAAGCAAATAACCTTTTAAAATATGTCTTTATTTTTTTTCCTTGAAAAACTAAAATCCTTATTCATTATGATTGTGACAACCTTTGAGATCAAAGATCTATTTTTATGCTCATTAGATATTATTTACTTATTTTGATCATTTGAATTTGTCTAAAGAATTCTTAATGAGGTGTGAACGGCATTCAGCTCCACCTACCTCTCTAGGTCCTGAACAATAAATGAATGAGTATGATTTCTCCACATTACAGTTTAGAAAACCAGAGTTTATTTGGGATTACTAACAGAGCAATTATTGGGGAAAGGGACATAATCCTACCATGGAGGTCAGGCAGCAATTTCACATTTTTGCCAGAACCACCAATTCTGCTGGGCCCAACCTCCCAAGATGGTGAACAGCACACAAGTGCCGCCTGCCTCTTTCCCAGATTCCCTTGCTCTCCTCTTAGTTCCCTCTCCCCATCCCCACATACAATTCAACTCACTGGTTGGTTGGTGGTTGGGTGAGGTAGCTGACTCTATTGGCTTCTTCCTTTGTCAATCAAGCTCCTTGTGTTGTGTTCCAATTTTTCATAGTCCATTCTGACAATAAGAGGAAAAGCTTCATACAACATCTCTTTCCTCTGGCTCTTACACACTTTCTGCCATCCTCTTCCATATTAATAGTCCCTGAGCCATAGAAGAGGGGTGATGGGTGAAGGATGATGTTTTTCCGTTGTGGCATGAATTACTGTTTGGTTTCCATGATGCTCCTTCTACTATAAAAACACAACAACAATAACAAAAAAAGAAACTTTGACACAAATACTGACTGCTATAGTAACCAAATTTATGGGCATAAACAAAAATGCTTGAAAGATACCTAAGTAGGTGCATCACATTTATCTTAAAAAACAATTACAGTGGCTTTCCCACTGGGGCCTATAACTCCACACACCACTGAGAGTCCACCTTTCTTACAGTACCAGATGTGCGTGGAAATTTGCTCATTGTACATATACTAGATGAGCCACTATTGCACCAGCAGGAACATCTTGCTTGGCTACTGATAGTGAAGCACATAGGATCTGTCTTTAAGCAGAACTTTTGGGGACCATTCTTCCTTAGCAATCTGCATAGTACCTTCTGGCACTATGAAGGTCATTTATCTATTTGCAGGGAGTTTCCAGCTGAATGTCTTTCCATGCTCACATCACACCATGCCTTCAGCAATAGTGTTTTACTGTCTGCTTCTGTTGTTCAATCAACATTAGTGGCAATGGCCTTTGCTATGGAGAGGGCTTCAAAGGCTTCCCTGGCCATGGCGGCGGGGGGAGGGGGGACGGCAACCCACATCTGGTAGTGGAATTTTTGCTAATCATTATATAAAATATCTTTTTACACTTTGGCATCTATAGGCTCAGGTTGTTGTAGACTTTTCTTGACTGTCATGGTAGATATCACTTGTACCTTACCTGACCATAAGGCTCCCAAGAATTTTACAGCTATACCTTGCCTTTGTGCCCTGTATGAGTTTATATTCCATTCTTGTTTCTTCAGATGGACTTGATGTCTTTCAAATGGGTTTCACATTTGTAAAACACTCAGAATTTAACATTATCATAATCAAACATAAAAGAAACATACACAAGGTCTAACACAGTTTGAATGCTTTTATCAATTTGGATCAACTGTTTTCTCAACATATGCATGTTGGGTACAATGGCACATAAAAGAGGCATTAATTTAGTGAGTTCTTCACTATCTTTTGTTATCTTCTGGAAGCCATTTAGTGTCCTAGGGTTCTTAGGTGGAGCCTCCATGCATTTCTTTATCCTTGATAATCTCATTGGGGCTTGGCCCTGCACAGGTCCAAGGAGGAATAAGGCCCCCTCTTGCCCCACTGCCCTCGTGGCTTTTCAGGAACAAGTAGGCCTTGGGTTTGATTCCTGGCTCTAGCCATACCTGTTGTCTCTCCATTGACCACATCTGGCTGCTGGGAGAGGCCTTGGCTGGGCAAACTGTCCCAACCCTTCAAATAGCTGTTCTCAGGGAAGAAATGTACCCCATTTACTCTGGGGATGGGGGGTTATTATCCATCCCTGGGATAGTGTTTACCCTTTGTGAACTATTTATCAGGTTTTAGAAGCTTCCATAAGCTCTTTAGCACAGAATTTTTTTTTTGTCAGTTTTTTCTTTAAGAACTTGGGCTTGACACAAGTCTTACCACATTTGCCTTTGAGTAACCCAAGCAGACCTATTTCTGTGTTTTATCTCCTTTATAATTTTTTAGGTTGTTTTATTCTTCAACATACACACACTTTACATGCTGGTCTAAGTCACTTAAATCTGTCAAAGCCTCTCCTTCATTGTAAAGGTCCTGTCCTACTAGGGGACTTAGCACAAACCCTAAACCTCCATACCAATTTTGAGGTCCTTGTTCAATTAAGTTCTTCATTAAATCTCTAGTGAACACAGTCCTATCTGGTCCTGTGAATGGGGCTCATACAGTGCCTTTTTCATACTTAGTTCTTTCAGTAATGTCTGTCCCTCTTTTTTTTATCCTCCAGTTTCACCAATTAAGCAAGCATGCCACTCCATACAAGCTACAAGTGGATTGCCATCCCAGGATTTCCCCAACACACATCATCTGTCTTGGTGACTTCACCTTTGTTAAGTACCTCAGGATCCACTGAACAAACCATGCCCGAACTCTCCCCTCACCCAGCTTCCCCTCCATTGCTGGTTTCTTTCCCCATATCATTAGGAACATAATTGCCCTTTCCAAACTCATTCTCCATTTTGTTATTTGTACCTGTTCTTCTATGCCAATTTCTTCTTAAGAATCTCTCTCAGTGAGATGTGAGCTGCACTCAGCTCCACTCACTTCTCTAGGTCTGGAACAACCAAGTGAATGAAGTTGATTTCTCCAAATTACAGTGTGGAAGATCAGAGTTTATTTGGGCTTACTTACAGAGCAATTATCAGGGAAGGGGGCAGAATCCTCCTATGGATACCAGGCAGCGAATTTCACATTTTCTCCAGAACCTCCAGTTCCTCTGCCCCCCACCAAGATGGCAAATGGTGCACAAGCTCCACTCATCTCTTTCCTCAGAAAAATCAGTATACACTCGGAACCACTACATCATCTCTCCAGTCATTCACTCTTGTTTTTAAAAGTTACATTTTTTTCCTTCATATATATATTGGATTTAGTACATGAAGTACAAAATACCTTTAGCAGCTCTACATCTTTTAAAATGGTTTTCCTTAAAGTTTTACCCTTTTAAATCTTAGTCCTTGTACATTCAAAACAATTATTCTTTTTCATTTTATGGTATTTATAGTAACTTTTAAATGGGATCTTTTTTTCCAATTGTTAACTTATAGGATAATCATTTCTATTTGTTGATACTTTGCTAAACATTTTATTGTTTTACAGTTGATTTTTATTTTCAAAACAAAATAATCTGAAGTTGTTCGTTTTGTTTTCTGTCTTTGATATTCATTCTTATGCATTTTTATATCTTGATTGGCCAAATTTTGAAAATATTATTGAATAACATCAATAATTAGAAGTACACCCATATTTCATTCTTATCTTTCACAGGCATGGAAAATTCCAGGATTTTATAGTCTTGTATGATACATATTTTTACCTAATTCTCTCAGAGGGTTACCTATTGAAAATTTTTGTATTAATAATTTAAGTTAGTACCAATTGCATGGCTTTTTTTTTTTCACACAATAAAGTTAGCCTTGTATGCACTAAAATTAGATAGTGAATAATGAAAACTTTTCTTTTTTCATGGATTTCTTTCTTGGCTTAGTTTGAAAAGTAAGTTTTTCATATATTCTTTTTCACGTTCCATAAAACTGCATTAAGTTATATCAACCAAATTATACCAACTGAACATGTTTTCCAGTTTGATTTTAGAAAGACAATTTAGTTTTCTCTTGATAAGAAACCCTCAGTGGTCTTATCCAGCTGGGCATCCTCAAGCTACATAACAATTGGCCTGACAAGATATACCCACTGGTGCAATAATGGTGAATGTTACATTAGTAAACACCTGAGGATTGGGTTTAAGGCCCTCTTCACCAGACCGAGTTCATACTTGGTACTCTCGTTGAATGGGCCAAGAACCTGTGGTTGGCAAGGATATAGGCTGTGCCCCTAAATATTTATACCCATAAATTGGTGCAGCTCTCCACTCTCATCAGAGACAATACCCTTTTGAAGTAGATGGTGATTAATATAGAGACTGACAACTGGTCCACATGCAGAGAATAGGAGAGCCTGGAATACTCAGCTTTAAATGTGACATCTATATCATCCCTCCCACATCCCCAAGACTCAGGGATCATTGAGGAAGATGGGCTGAAAAGATCATAAGAGTCAAGGGTAGTGGATGATTGTTTCAAACCAGTATTTTCAGGGCATGACAGGTCATTGCACACATGAACTCACAGGGCTGGGACAGCATGCAAATGACCTGCAGAAATCCAGCACACCAAAATCCCAGCAAGGATGGAGAAGGGACCATCAAATCCTATTCCTAGCTGAGGAGCTGTTGGTAGTTAATGGTTACTGAGAGAGTCAGTTTTCTTCAGAGATGCAGTCCCTGGCAGGTTGCTTAAGCTCCAGTGGATGGGACTACATCCATGTACATATTAGCAAACACTAAGTGTATCCAGCAGATTTTTTAAAAAGTGTGTGAAATTGGGAGAAAAATGATGTGGGGGTCATATGGGAGAGGCCTGAGGGGAAGGGGTGGGGTGGATTTGATCCAGACCTATTGTATTTATGAATGAAATTATCAACCAATACATTTTTATAAAAGGAAATGTGGTGCTTCTCTTCAGTGAACTGTGTATACACAGATACATCCCATGGTGTTTGGTGAAAGAATATGAAACTTAGGACTTCAGTTTTCTTTCCAAATTGCTTATGTCATTTGAATTAATTGGATTCTGTGGGAACTTGGAAACCAAGGAAGGAAATGTTGCTCCAGCTCCCATGTCTTTGGTGTAATATGAGTGGAAGTAAAGCAGTTCCACATCTCTGCGTCTTTGCATCATCCATATCACTAAGGCATTGTTCAGCCTGGTCCCGAAGGCTGCAAGTCCTTACTGTAGAATCGCATGTCAGATTGTGTCAGTCTCTCAGTTCTAATGGCAACAACAGTTCTGTAATTTCCATGCAGTTGGGGTCATTTAACCTCCAGATAGGTGCAATTATAATCCCAGAACATACCCTTTTTATTCTCAGCCATGCCTAATTAACCGGATGGTACTGAACTCAGTGTTCCAGCATTGTGGTAAGCGTGGCTGTGTGCACGTCTTTGGATCTGTGTCTTTGTGCTTTATTTTCAGTTTCATGTTCACCTTTCCCTTTTCATTGAAGTATCCCTGTTACACCACTTACGCTTGGAGTTGATACATTTAGAACGTGGAAGGAGAAAAATCAAAACAGCTCATTGTGTCCTCGCATTAATACTTTAATTTTCTAAGAAACTCACTACCTCCTTTCATGCTTTCCATGAGTTCCTCATTATTTTCTTCCCACATTTTATTGTAGACATGGAGAATAGGACTGGAAAGGTTAAACAGGGAAGCAATTTATTGTGCTACACAGTGACCCAGAGAGAGAGAGAGAGAGAGATTTCTCTAAAGCAGGGCCCGGAAAAAGAAAATTTCAGTTTTTTGTAATCTTTTGCTTTCATGTCTCATAGATAACAGTATACACTTTGATTGGTGTTTTTAAAAACACTGAGGTCACAAAATGACTGAGGGGCGGGGAGCTTGAACAGGAGACATGCACAAATGCACGCACACAGGCATCGTTCATACCTTATGCATTTATATTTTCTCCAATTTCACATATATGTGCACCAGGAGAAGTTCAGGAAAGGAACATTATTGCATTGTATAACATGCATCCCCTGCTGGACTGCCATGCCTGAAAGATCTTTGGACATGCCAAACGTGAAAGTCAGCTTTTGTGCTTTTATTTATATAACTAAAAGATGTCACTTAATACAAATTTATAGGTGTGTTGAAATCAACAATTAATTCAAAAATTTAGGGTGTTTCCTAAGTGTGGAGTGCACATAACTGGTTTGACCTTGTCCTATGTACATATATCTCATTTGTTTGAGACAGTAGACTTGGAAAAGCATATGTGAGATTGAAGACCACAGTTTAACTCGTGACGCAGACCTTCCCTTTGTGGAGAATAATCAGGGCTTACTTTCTTGGTGCTGTATAGGTGCTGGTATGTTTGTGTCATTCCAGCAGAGGACGTTTTACAGTGTAGTGTTCTGCATTGTTCCTACTGAGCAAAACATCTACAGTGCAGAATGCAATACAGCTCTAAGCCTCCCTTGGTGATGTTTCCAGATTTTGGTAGCTTGGTTTCTGCTGTATATGTTCAGAACATTGCCAGCAGATAATGGACATGTATGTTTTCAGTGAGGTCTTCCTAAGTATTTCCTGCCTTTGCTTCACCTCTGTCAGTTGGGAAGGGAGTCCTGTGTGAAGGCCTGTTTTTCCTGCACCTCTCAGTCAGTAGAACTCATTGTTTTTTATCTGCACAGAATCATCATTTTAGTGTTGTGCACATGCCTTCAGGAACATGTATGTACCAAAAAAATCACAAGTAGTTAAGTACATGTGCAGTTCCAACATGGTGACATGGGAGGGAGATGAGGAGAATCCCTGCCTGACCAACAGGGCCAGAATGCTCAGTAATGCCTTCCAGGACACTATCCCTCACTGTCAAATCACATTCCGTGGATCACGATCTGGAGAGAAATGTGACCTGACTTCTTCCCAAGACGAGGATGTTCCCTGTATTCTCCATACTGAAGGTCAGCTAAGCTAGAAGTTGAACTACTCACTCTTAAGTAATCAGCAAACTGTAATGGTCACGAAGCACATTTCTACATGGAGAAGTCTGCTGGCCTTTGTCATGGTTCCTTGCCCACTTTGGAGGAATAAAGATTGTAGAGACTGGCATTTTTATGAGTTTTATTATGTTCCAAGAGCTACTTTAAGTACAGAACTATTGTAGCAGCTTACTTAACCCTCATGAAAGTTCTATGAAGAAGTTACAAGTATTGCATCAGTTTTTAAGTCAATGCTATGGGTGCTCAGGTGATTCACTACAGTGTGCACATTTTCTGTGTTGGTGACGTGGAATGCTATTCATTAGTCATAGAACTCTGAACTCTTCTTCCCATTAGTAATTTCTTACCAAATGTTCTTATTCTGGGTGCAGTAATAAAGTTTGGAATTTATTGTGGCAGTGTTCTTAACCTCCAGGACAGAGGATGTTCTAGTTCCCTAGCCACCTCTATGTCACACACACACACATATTTTTCTCAGTTCATCTCAGTGAATCTTTGGTTTCCAAATACTCACTAGAACTTTGAATGTTCAAACTTTAAAGATTCTTTTTAGCCAGGTTCGCTAAATATTTGCTTAAAAGTTTCCATTTGTTTGAGTCAATAAAAGTCTATTGAAATTAACTTTATATAAGGCCTGGTGTCCTTGGAACAATGGGGACAGACTGAAAGAAAGCATCGCTCTGAGTCACAACTCAGCCTAGTGAAGAAAACAAATAGAAGGCAAAGAAAAGCGGCTGTAAAGCACAGTGGCTTCCAAAGGAAGCTTTTATCACATCTACGGGCATGAAGAGAGAAGATGAAAGCGGAACGAAAAGTAGACTTTGAAACAGAAACCAGAAACACTTTTGCCATTAAATGATGAAGATTATTTGGATGGAGGAAAAGACAAAACAGACTGAGGGTAGAAAAGCACTCATCAGTGTGGGGCTCAGAGGCGTGAGCAAATGAGGCATCCCAGGCTGTGGGGATTCAGATCCACATGTCTTCTTGGCCTCAGCATCAAAGTGGAGGAGTTTAATACTGATGTTTTGAGTTTTTAACATGGAGGATTCACTGTGTCCCTCCATTTTTAGGCTAATAGGTTGGCACCTCTGGCTTTGCTTTTTGTATTTAATTATTAATATGTTGAAATCAAAATCTGCACCGTGCATAGAGATTTTTTGTGTGTGTATGTGTTCATCTGTGTGTGTGTGTGCATGTGTGTGCATGTATGTACAAATGTGTGTAGAGGCCCCAAGTCAGCGTCCAGTGTCCTCCTCAGTTGTGCTCCTCCTGGAGCTTGCTGATTTGACTGAACTGGCTAGCCAGCTTGGGGGGGCTGCTGTCCCTGCCTCTCTCACATTGGGATTATAGATGTGGGCTGGTGGCTTTTTACGTGGATGTTGGGCATCCAAATTTAGATCCACATGCCTGAATGCAAGCATGTCACTGAGCCACGCCTCCAGCCCTTCTGTCCTGATTTTTGATGCTACCTCAGCCCTCCGCAGCTGTCCTGTTGCCTGTTTGGGTAACTGAAATTTTTCCATCTGGCAGAGAGGTTTATTTGTTGACATTCTCTGGAAGCTGCTTGCAGTGATGGAACAGTGAGGGATGAACCTAGGAAGGGGGTTTTTGCATTCAGAAGTGAACATTTTGGATCCTATTTTGTTGGAACAAAGGATAGAATTATAGAATGTACATCATTTTGTCAACAAGTATTTTTTTCTTCCTCTTGTGGTGGAGTTTACTGGGAGAACCTGTCACAGCGTGTCTTTTTACAATTGCTGTGTACATGTTTTAAATCTGCTGTTCTTTACTCTTAGAATTCCTTTTTGTAAAATGTAGTTTGATTGTATTACAGAGCAATAGCTTCATGTTTTTGTATATTTGACTTGTAATAATTTCAGTTTGGAATTGTTACTAAAGTATCTAGTGAAATATTTACTCTTGAAAAAATATTTATTTCAGAGTACAGCACAAAATACATGCACAAAGTTGTAGGCATTAACAAAAACACTTTAGTCTTAAAACTTGGCTATGTGCCTCTCAACTCATCTTGAAAAACAAATTTGGGTACAAAAATCACAGAAAATTCTTGCTGTCTCAGCAGAATGTTTTTACATTTCTTCATGGTTTTCAGGTCAATTACATTCTGTGATCTGTGTTTAATGCTAGGCAAATTTACTCTTAAGGTATATCTAAAGCATTTTTGGCACAATGCTTCAAAATATTTAATAAATTCTTTATGACCAAGCTTTGTAATTTAATTAAAATGTTACATTCTAAGACTTCTGAGTCAACTAAAATTATTTCCTTAACTGTTAATGGTAAATTTATGTACATATAGATAAAGAAAATGGGGAAGAAGCCATGTGGTGACAATTTGTGAGCTATGGTGTTCAGAAGTCAAGTCAAACTTGAAGTTATAGCTGAGTCCAAACTTTTCTCTGAAAGTGTAATAGCCAATGTATTATCATAACTGCAAAAAATCTCTGAAGGGAATTTCCTCAAGCTTCCCCTACTCAGTGTGGTTTGTAAAAAGAGAGGGCAGAGAATAAGAAGCAACATTCAAACATGTCTCAAAGGCCTTTAGTCCCAGGATTCAGGAGGCTGGGTCATTGTGAGTTCCAGGCCAGGCCTATCTACATAGAGAGTTCTAGTTTAGCCAGAGCTATGTAGTAAAACACATCCTAAAAATAGTCTCAAAAACTGTTCTACTCTTTTACTGTTCTTAGTCTGGACTTTCACACAGACAGTGTCTTTCAAGTATACACTGACCATTTCCTCTTGTTAGCTCTCTGGCCGCCTTCTCCCTTCCCAATAGTTTCTCTCTCTCTCTCTCTCTCTCTCTCTCTCTCTTCTTCCTCTTGTCTCCCTTTTGCTTCCATGCCAAGTGTGTGTGTGTGTGTGTGTGTGTGTGGGAGAGAGAGAGAGAGAGAGAGAGAGAGAGAGAGAGAGAGAGAGAATTCTAGGACCTACAAATGAGAGAAAACATGCAACCTTTGTGTTTCTCTAATTTATTTTGCTTAAAATCTCCATTGCTGTGCAAGAGAGCTGGTTCAGAGATTAGGAGTGTGCTTCCTGCTCTTCCAGAGGACCCGAGTTCTTTTCCTGTCCCCTGTGCCCAGAGGCTCACTAACTCCTGCAGTTCCAGCTCCAATGGGCTCTAATGCTCTCTTCTTGGTAGACACAGAAAAACACACAAATATAAATACAAATAAAATGCTAAGAAACTGTACTTCTGTTGGTTCTTTGAGAATTCCATAGGGTGCATTCTGATCATATTTGGACAACCCCCACATCTTCACCCTAATACCACGCCCCACACCGACTTCATGTCCTTTCTTATTGCTCTTGGATGTGAGTCCATTCCTTGCATTCTTGTCAACCTAAGAGGTGTCACACCCTAAAAGGAAACTGACTCTTGCTTCCAGCAGCTATGAATTGTCAACAGATCCTCAGCTAGGGCTGGAGCATTACATGTTTACAGAAAAATTCCATTTCCCTGCAAATAATAAAGTTTCATTCTTCCTCATGACTAAATGCATTTTGCATTATACTATGGCTGCAAGCCCATGGGGGCCAAGGTGTGGAACGTGGAGGTTGAATGAGAGTGCTCTCCATAGGCTGGAGTATGTGAACACTTGGTCAGCTGGTGGCACTCTCTGGAGAGGGTCAAGGAGGAGAAGCCGGTCACTGGCCGTAGGCCTTGCCTCCCTTTCCAGTTTCTTTCTCTCTGCTTCCTGGTTGTCGTTGGAGGAGTGAGCTCTCAGTCTTCTGCTGAAGTTGTCTTTCTTCTGAAAGTTGTCTCGGTTATGGTGTTTTATCACAGCAACAGAAAAGGAACTAACATGGTCTTTTACTAGTTTATTACCTTAAAAGCCCATTTTTAAAAGCATATTGAATGTCAGACTTACTGAGGCTTGGTGACTGTGAATCACAAACGGGGAGAGGTTTGACTGTATGCAGTCCTGTCTCTTCTACAGAGTTCCTCTAAGGAGATCATTGTGCAATATACAAGCGGCCATATTGAAGAGATTTTGTGTAATTCATAATAACTTTAGATTTTGTATAAGGCAATGTAGGTCTTAAGTGACAAAGAAAAAAAATTTGGATTTTGGAATCTACTTTCAGTTTTACACTTGATTTCCTTCTTGTTTTGTCTTGACATAGCCTTGCTCTGGAGCTCAGACTGCCTTGGTACTCACTTAAACTTGCTGCAGTTCTCCTGTCTCAGCCTCCCCAGTTCTGGGACTGCAGGGTGGGTTATCACACAGCTCTTATCTTTATGGCTGCTCTCATTTGACTACTTCTTAGACTAGTGTCAGTCAGTTTTTAGGAAAAAAAAAAAGAAATATATGTGCTTATAAAATTGACTGGCATTACGTCTGCTGCAAGGAAACAGAAATTGCTAAACTGCTGTAGTGTGCTTCATGAAGCTAGAAAAGTAGTCTGGTTCTCTGGTGATAAGGAAAAGAGCATCAAAGATCACTGTTTTTTGGACAAAACCAGCAGGCCTTCTTTCCCAGACTCCAGACAGCCGAGCCGAGCAGTGCTCACAGCAACGTGCCCTGCTGCCATCTGCAGCGTGAAGGAATTACTGAAAATGCCTTTTACCTCCTCCTCCCTACATTACTGGATTTTAAACTAGTGCCTTATTTCTAAAAGGTAAGAACTGTTTACTTTCTTTATTAGTCTTCCATGTCTTTCCACCGCCTTCCACATGCTGAAATAGATGATACACCTTAAACCATTAAAAGTACTTGAGAACATAATGGGGAGCAGGGATACTCAGATTATATGGTTATGTAAAACCAGCTCTGAAAAGGCAATGAGATTGTGGCCCAAAGTAACATTCATCACATATTGACACCAGGAATTATTCTTCAAAGCTATTACTTTTGGGTGAATTTAAAAATGAATTTTGTCTAAATTAAGGCTTTTTACAGAGGGCTCTTCCAGTTCCTGCACTGGCTGCTTTGTGTGCTATGCGGGGAGGCAGCTTCAAAGCCCTCCAGAAAAGCAAAGCTGCAGCTCACCCCGCCAGTTGAGGAAGGATTTGTTGTGCCTACGTTGCTTTTGCAGAAATGACACGGGGAAGCAGAAGCAGCCACCACTCATTTAAATCTCCAAGAACTGCAGACACGCCTTCCGCACTTCGGATTCGCATTCCAGCGTTTTAAAAGTCCTTGTCCTTCAGCAATTTCCTGCCCCACCTTCAGCAGTGGAACAAAAGGATGATAAGCTTTGTAAAACATGGCAGGCAACCACACGGACAGCTTAGAGTGATTTCTTCATTCAGACCTCAGACCTCCAATCTTCTAGCAATTAGTTTGTGTGCTATACTAAAATTAGATGACAACTGTGTAAAAAGTCTAGCCCTGTATGTTATAAAGTTCATTAATGTCAGCTTTTATATGTTCATGAAACATTTTCCTCATGTTTTAGTTTTGTTCCAGGCAAGATATCAAATTTTAACATTTTAAATCTCTTGCAGTTCCATTATAAATGCTCCTTTACAACCAGATATCTATAAAGAGAGCGAAACGTCCCAGAAAGGACATTTCCTCATTATGATGGCACGAATAATGCTTTTCATTCCCAGAGCAGTGATTCAATCAGTCGGCAGATTGAATCACTGCTCTTTCCGCCCTTCTGTAGGAAGAGTTCAGTCATACCTAGAGGTAAAAGTACAACTTCAGGTGGGTTAAGAGGCTGCCGGCCTATGGAAGGCAGTGATTCCCACCGGGTTTTGCCTGCTTTGTTTTGCAAGTTGTGTCTTTGGGCTGTGCCATTGAGTTGGACTATAATCCAGACATTATCTGCACAAGACGTGTGACCAAGTACAGCTTTTGTTTGGTTTCAATGACAAAAAGATGTCATAGAAAAAGAAATTCACAAAACTTAGGTATTCTTTTTAGAGAATTTTTTACTGTTTTCTTCTGAGAGAAGCCATGGGTTCTTAAACAGATCGGAAACCACCTTGGCCCTGCCATAGACCTTCCCCAAGCAGTTTATGCACACATTTTGCTGGCAATAACGACCCTTGGTCCTATCCTGCTCAGCGTCCTGGTCCTTAATCTCGCCCAAGCAACGACATAGGCAGTAGCTCTTGATAAGACCCTTTGACTAATACCTATCTAATACACCATCTGCTCTGCCCAGGAATCTTGCTAAGCAGCCACAGTGACAGCTGCAGGTAATGGAACATCCTTGGTTCCACCCAGTCCCAATTACACTTCGTGTCCTAAGATTTTGCCCAAGCAGTTGCACGAAAGACCACCAATGGCAAGACCCCTCAGAACCATCTCATTGTCTATCCTGGGACCTTACCTACAGAGCCTACTGGTCATGAGAACCTCTTTCCCACTACTTGTCCTGGGATCTTGACTAAGGAGTAACTGCACCTTCCCTTCGAGGATAGACATTACTTTAGAATGAAAGGCTGAAAAAAAGAGGTGTAAGCAAACGGGTCCAGGAAGGAAGCAGACATCACAATCCTAACATCTGACAAAACATTTAAATCAAAGCTAATCAGAAGACATAAAAAAAGGTCACTTTAGTCTGATCAAAGGGCTAATCCATAAAAGAACATTACAATCCTAAACATATGCACATCAAACTCCAAACTTTAGAGTCCTCACTTTCATTAAACAAGTACTACTGAGTATTAAGAGACAGAGTAGCCCCAACATTGTAACAGTAGGTGACAACAATACCCCTCTTTCACCAACTGGCCATCACCCAGATAAAAAGTAAACAGAGAAACATTAAACTCAATGACATCATAGACCAAATGAACCTAACAAATATCTACAGAATATTTCACCTAAACTCTACAGAATATTATTCTCAGCTGCCTACAGACGTTTCTCTAAAATAGACTACATACTGGGACAAGTCTCATTAAATATTGGAAAACTGAAATAACTCCTGACATCATATCTGATGACAATGGAGTACTTCAAATCAATAGAAAATTAATCTTCAGAAAATGCACAAACTCATGGATTTTAGAAAAACACACTGTTGAAAGATGAATCATCAAGATAGTAATCAAGCTGGAACTAAGATGGAAGCCTCCTGCTGTCTAGTTTTCATAGCGCTCTAGCATCCATGCAGGTTGTAAACTCTGTGCACTGCAATACCAGCCTTCCAGGCAAGACATCCCCAATTGTTCAATAGTCTCATGAGTGTTATGGGGATAATGAATCTCTCTAATTGGAGTTGAAGCCCACTCCTTAGGAGGAAATTGATTTCCAGTACTGTAAATTCCAGTCAAAAGACCTGTAAAAACCATGTCTGGGGAAAGCAGTGGGTCCAAGAGAAGAGTCTACCAATGCTGTTTAGTTAAACTGACACAGTGTCAAACATGTTCTAGTCATTTACATTTATACCCTTAGACAAATGTGATGCTCAGAAGGCTGTCTTTGCTGTGAAAGACAGTGATTCAGAGACATACAACTACCCAAGGCGCTGTGAATAAGTGGAGGTTGAATGCTTAGCCCTAAGCCAGACGTTTATATAACTTCCTCTATAGCTCATGGAATATTCTGAAAGAGGGTACAGAAAGACTGTATGACCTGGAAAATAAGAATAAAAGCCACAAGCTGCCATCTGTTCATCAAGATGTAGCCATCTAAATAACGAATTTAATATAACTGCGTGTACTTGCCTCTGCTGAGCCTCCACTGCCAACTGCCAACCAAGGGGGGAGATGGGGCTCAGGGTCCCTGCTCACCCTACAGGACTAGTGGCCACTGATAATTTCTGGGAAATGGGGAGTCAGTAATATCAACTGTGTATCTAATGGTGAGCCCATCAAGCTTCAGTACAGCTCCAAACACAGTCATACAGATGGCCCTGGTCACAAAACAAAACATAAACCTGTGAATATGGAAAAGGAGCTTATAGGGAGGAGATAAAGGAGACTGAGGTTTGAGAATAAAAGAATGGGATGCATTGTATACAGGTATGAGAGCGACAAAGAACACATTTAATAAAAGAAACACTGAATGACAAAGGACAAAAATCACACTTTAGAAGCTGAAGAGCTATCTCTGTGGGTAATGTCCTTGCTGTGTAAGCATGAAGATCTGAGTTCAAAACTTAACATTCTACATAAATAGTTCTGCATGGTAGAGGGCAATTGTAACGCCTCTGTTGGGAACACAGAGATAGGTAAGGACTTGGTGCTCACTGCACAGCCAGCCTAGGCTAGGTGGTGCGCTCCAGGTCACTGAGAGATGATCTCAAAAAACAAGGTGAACAGTTCCTAAGGAGCAAAATCAAAAGTTGACCTCTGGTCTCACCAAAAAGCATAACATAACAACAAAAATGTCAAATTTTATAGAAAGGATAAAGCATTTAACTTGAGAAGTCAAACTATTATAAAAGCAGTTTATTACTCTTTAATTTTAAGAGTTAAAGAATGATGGCACAGAACTCCTAAAACAGGAAGTAAAGCTCTGAATGCATTCAAAGTTTGTCATTAAAAAGAAAGAAAACTTTTTATGTGTGAGTGTTTGCTTGAAGTGCACCTATGCATATAATACCCACAGAGGCCAGAAGAGGGCACTGGATCCTTCTAGACTTACAGATGTTTGTTAGCTGCAATGTGGGTGCTGAACCCAACTTGGATTCTCTGGAGAAACAGCAAATCCTCTTAACTGCTGAGCCAAAGTTTGTCATTTTGATACTAAAAGTTTTGAAGCTAAAACCACAAATTTCAGCTCAAGTGGATCAAAATTTTAGTGAGTTGTTACACATGTGTTTCCAGCTGTAATCCAGTTCTTCAGACCTTCTATCAAGTGCTCCCCCATGCCTTTCTCACTGTCAGGGCCAGTGAGGAAACTGGGTCCTTGAAGATGGCAGGTGTGGGTCACCACTGAGTCATGCCCCAGCCTCCAGTATTGTGAAATCTGGTCTCCCTGTATATCACATAACTGTTTTGGTGAGCATCATGACTAGATCTTCAGGTTTCCACAGCTGGCTGGCCTGAAACTCGAAGTCCTCCTGTCTTCTCCTGAGTGCTAAGATTATAGGCATGTATCACTCACCACTCAGAACTTCTCTTTTACAGGAAATATGAACAATTTATTTAAAAGTTTTAGTTTTTTCTTTATGGTGACCCACAACAGGTGATCCCTTGTTACCCAATGGTTCACACAACTCAGTTTCTGGGATTCAAGTAAGTTTGTTAATATATTCAATGCCCTCAGCGGATGTTGTGGTCAGTGTGATGCACATATATCTAGGAGAAGCTATCATTTGTGGCACTGTCACCGAGAAGGTGGTCTTCTCGACCAAGAAGAGTCTGACCTCATCACATGCTCTCTGCGTGCATGGGGCCATTTCATTTTGGGTGTTCAGTCGTGTTTTGCACATTTCTAAACCTTGGTCTGTGTTCTGGAGTTGGGATCTTCTCTCTGACACATACTTCCTGGTTTGGCACCATTTGACCAGAAGATGCATGTTATATTGAATAATGGTTCCAATCTTTCATCCTAAACAACATCAAATGCTTCCTTGCTTTATGTTTTGAATCAGCACTGGTTTGGCACCTGGTATGCCAGTGTGAAACTTCTTTGGTGAGCAGTGTGGCTAGATCTTCAACTTCTTACCTCAGATACTAGGACTGGATTCTGTTGACTATGACTTTCTTAATATTCCTTATGTCCTACACCCAGTCAAGTATCCAGTTTTGTTAATTGCTTCCCCTTGCATTCAAGCTGTCAAGGTCGTTCCCCTACCATAGCCTTCCAGCATTTTTTAACCTCTTACAGTATTTTTAAACATTCCAATCAAGATGTATATAGTTATCCATAAGAGGCATGAAAGTGAAAAAGTATAAAAAGTGTTGGGCATAATGCAAGGTGGGCCTAGCCAGGTCACCTGCTAGGAGAAATAGAGGAATGGCTCCTGTGGGTGTGGTGTTCTGCTCTGGCTAGTTGTGAGACCAGCATCTGGAAAGTACCTGCCTACCTGGGGACAAAGTTACTTTTGGCTGTATTTGGGACCCCATCCCATAAGGTCATTGGCTCTCCAGACCTATAAGAGCTTGTGCACCTATTCAATAGATGAGTTTGCAGTGCCACACGCTTGGCCTGCTTCTTGTCTGCAGCTTGACTCTGCATCTACTCACCCCCAACCCCTTGGGCTGGCCCGGAGTGGTGAGACACTATGGTAACTGACACAACTATAAAAACGTTGAAAAGTTTTTTGTTCAGGGTCCTGCTTTATAGAGAAAGATCTGGCTCAGGGACACTGTATCAGTACAACAAACTGTTTCCTGCTTAGCCTTTAAGAGACCCTCAATTGACCTTGAGAGGAAAAATAAATAAATAAATGAATGAATAAATAAATAAATAAATAGGTTAATTTTGGTCACCTGCCTGGTCTTAAACACCAAACAGGAAAGTATAACCAAAAGTTTGATGATTGGTATGTTATTCAAAGTCAAAAGAATCACACTCTCCAGATAACCATTCATCATTTAATAATTTTCTTACTGAAAATGAAGCCCAGATACAGGACATCACGGCTCTGGCTCAGGTTCAACCCTTCAGTGTGTCCACTTGACTTTCGGCATAGAGAGATAGACCTGCCATTGTTCAGAGGGCTCCATTCTAAAACTCTAATGATGATTAAAACTTGCTCTAACTCTCTTTAGAACACACCCAGGAAGGACCGCGCAGTGTGATCTGGCTGCTGCAAGCCTGAGAACAATTCCTGACTTCGTCATTCTCAACTTGGGGTCTGGAGGCCGAAAGAGGAAAAAGCCAGGGGATGTCCAGCAGGCCAGACCCGATGCTCTCCTGAGCCAGTTGGTTTGGACATTTGAAATGCGCATGTTTTGCCTTCTTCTTCTAGGCATGGGATGCTAAGCTCTTGCACACGCTCCTGCAAGTGGGATTCATTTCTTCCGTTCAAAGGACTCTACTTTCACTTCTCCCTGACTCTTGTCCTCACTCCTTCTCCCTCACCTCTCTACCCAGGCTCTAGTCAAGGACTTCCATGGATATTAAAAACTAGAACCACTAGTGCACTTTTGAGGTTTCTTAGATAGGCTCATTGCAGGGTATCCCAATTGGCACACCTGACAATCCCACTCAGCAGGAAAGAGCCAGATTGGTCATCACCCAAATTCCCTAATGCCAAACAGGCTTACATCCTCAAAGGAAGCAATGATAACAGGAGATAGAAACAAGGCAAACAGGTTAAAGCAAAGATGTGAAGGATTCTTCTCCTTGGCCTGAATCTGGAAGCGTCCTCATTGCTGAAGGTGCCCCCTTTCCAGGGACCCACTCCTACTGTACAGGAGCTCTGCTTTCTTTATCTTAAGCTTCCAGCTATGAATTTATAATTAACCCTTTTTCCTAAATTCATCCTCTTGTTGTCCAAGAGTTTCACTCTTTGAATTTCTGAGACAAGAGCCCAGAGGCCACTGACTCACTGGAGTCTTGCGTGGAGGTGAATGTCTGGCACCGGAACTCCTACATGAGGGAAATCTCCAATTGAACTTAAAGACGACTAGGTTCCCCTAGTTTTAAGGTTTATTTATGTATTTTAAAAAATCTAAAACTATTGCTGTATTATAGCGTGGCATTTACACATACTGTTTTCTTTCTCCCTACCTGGAGAAAGTCGTAGGTGGCATTGGTTACAAAGTCTGTTATGTCAGAAAGCAAAAGTAAAGGGTGCACTGAGCACGTGAAAGTCAGCTCCTCTTTGGGAAGAAGACTTGGAACACAGAGCTGGCATGCAGAGTGGGAGGACAAAAATTAGGGTTCTAGGTAATCTTCAATGGATTTCCAGACTTTCCATTGTTATTTTCTCCATCATTACTTTTATTTCCTACCGAGAATTCATATAAAGCATGGTTCCTGGACTATGCTAAGTCCTCAGCAAATGTTATCTATTGTCCACTTTTGCTGAGTGTCTGAGACGGAATAATTTATAAAGAACAAAAATATATCATAGGTTTGTAGGCAGAGAAGTCCAAGACCTGGCAAGTTTCTTGCCTGTTAAGGGTTGGGCTCAGTCTCCAAGGTGTCTTGCGTCCTGTGCCCACTGCTGAAGAGTGCTGAGTCCCGCCCCGCCCCCACAAATTCCTTTTCATTAGTGCATTAAGTCTATTCAGGAGGGATCAGCCCTCATTACTACCTCCTAAGGACCTCACATCTTCTTACAGCAAAATCACCATTGGATTATAACGAGGATTTTAATGAGGACCGTTTAAATCAAAGCATCTATTGTCTACATATTAGCTAATAAGCAAAAAATTTAATAACATCCTTCCTTTAGCTGGTCATAAATGTGAAGTTGAAAAGAGAAAACACTGAGTTTTTCTTACTGCAGCTCTACAAGGCAGTGTGGGGAACAGGAGCAGACACTGAGAGACAGCAGGTTTGAGGCTGGCCAGGACACAGACAGCAAAGCTTGACTGGAGGCGATAGCTACTGCCCCGCACGGACTTCTGCTCCCTTCTGTGACTGCACTGGGCGCATGCGAAGGTGGCATCAATTACACCGGTGAATGGGGCGCAGTGGAGGGAAGATGGTGCTTTTGAAAATGTTCGCTTCCTAGTGTTCAGAGCCTGTTCTGCTCTAATGTGATCTGGGGGCGACCAGAAAAGTTGCGTGTATAGAGTAAGATCAGACAAAGTATAATGGCATATGCGCGTGGAAAAGCCATAATGAAACCCACTGCTTTGCATGCTAGCTTGAAAAAAATCCATCTGGAAAAAGAATGCTCTGGCAACTGAATCAGACTAGGAAAGAGGCCCTGGTCTTTTCCTCCTCACAAAATGAAAGGCCCTTACCTCGGATCACAGAACTGAATGGATACTCGCAGATGACTGTACACATACGTCCTTCTAGGGGATGGTCGGGTCATAGTTTCAGAGATCATCTTAGTAACAGATGCTTGGCACGTGTGCCTGCTCTAAAGCTGATTTCCTCACGTTTCTCCAGACAGCCTCCCCTGTGCCTGCGCATTTGGGAGGCGGTAGCGTCATCCAACGTGGAACCTGCACTGCAGCAGCGTTCCTGTTTAAGTCAAGGCAGCGCCCTCAGTTTCCGGAGGGAAGAATAGCTGTCACTCATCCGAAGAAACACTGCCCTGCTGAGGGCTTTAGAAACATGTAGATAGGGTGTATCACTGGGAGGACTCCACAGCCGGACAGGAGGGAAGTCGTAGTCAAAAATCATCATGCCTTGCTGCACTGTTTGATGCCGTCAGGTTGGGCGCCTTTGGTTTTATTTGCTTGTTTTTAAGTCCCGGAGTTGTCCGCTTTTCATTTTCAGCATCTCGGCCCCCTTAATTGACTGAAACTTTATTGCAATTAAATAAACTAGATTTACTAATTGAGATTTTTATGCACATGGCTATTTAAATCTCTGGCTGAATACACTTAGTGCTTTGGCTTGTAATAGCTAATTTCCTTATGGAATTTAACTGTGTCTCTGCTATTTGAGTGAACTGAATTTATCTATCCCCCTTCAGATCTTTTCATGTATTATCTACACAATCTTTAACTTTTCCTATATACGATAAAAATATTTTACTACATAAGGAAACTAACATATCCGGGAATACATTAGAGCCCCCCACCTCCCCCCAAAAAGAAAAATGTGAAAAGCAGGATATAAAATAATACCCATACTTTAATACATCAAAACTGCATGTGAAAATTTTAAAAAGAAATAAAATTAAGAAAGTCAAAGGGAAGTACTTTTGAAAAAATATTTTAGAAATTCAAGTCTTTTGATTAGTAACCAGAAAAACTTCAAAGTGTTCTCTAAACATTGAATTTCCATCAGTGACGCTTCAAGCCTTGGCTCTCATCTTTCATGCTTCCCATTGCAATAACTTCAAAAGGATAAAAAGAGAACAGTAATCTCTCAAAGTAACCTTGTACTCAAGCCAGTAATTACATATTTAGCTATCATGCATTCACAACTAGGTAATTGTCTCATTAAACTATGTTTTAATAAATATAACAATTAACATTTTTTAATAAAAATCAGATACTCAAACCATTCAGAAATGAAATTCAAGGCCCATGGGATATCTAAAAGAAAATGAAAAAGAATTAGATAGTGACAAATATAGACACCTTCAAAGGAAAAGCGATCATTTAAACTTGCCTTTTACTTACTGAAATATGTTCTGCATATTTTATTATGTTTTCGTCATAGTGCTTGTTATAATCCAGCTAGTGAGTGTTCAAAGAACATGAAATCCTACAAACAAATAAACTGAATATGAGTTAATTTGTAAAAAATAAAAATAAAAAACAACAAAGAACTGCAGCAATTAAGATCAAGAGCCTGAAACACTTGCTTTGATTCTATGCAAAGGTGATATTGCCCAGAGGTGTTTCTGCAACACAACACATGATTTATTGGTAGAATAAAAATTAAAACACTCTAAAGTTCATGAAGCTCACATGTTGAATTTTAAGATTGCAAACAATTTAAATTCTTATTTAAATAAGCACAGTATCATCAATTAAAATTGGGGGAGTCAAGATTGCAGACTTCAGTTGTTAACATTAGAGATCAGAGATCATCTTTGAAATGTTTGTAATTTGGAAATACATTTGAGAAGTTGTTTCAAAATATATTAGCAAAATATGCAATGGTTTCATGAGGATTGTGATTTAACCAGAAGAGGATGGGTACTGTTTGCCTGCCAATGAATATGTTTCTCTTTTGGATGCTGGAATTTAAAAGTTATCCATCCAAGTAATTGGGGCACTATCTAGATTAGTGTTTTTGAGTTTGGAGAGCACAGAGGACTCCTGGGACATCATATTCAAACACTGGTCTTTGCAAATCCAGGGTGGGAGCTGAGTTCTGCACCTTGAAGAAGCTTTCTTTCAGGTCACACCGAGACTGTACTTCATAACACCTTGAAGAGAATGTGTGCAGTCTTCCTAAATCGCATTGATCACTCAAAGAATGTGAACCAAGGATAGGAAAACACATTTGCTAAAGCACAAGTATTTACAGGGTTTCTGGAAACCAATAAAAAGAAATACCAATAATGTATAAGATACAGAAAACATAGCTCTATTTTTGACAGTACACTTTGTCAACAGCTTATCTGTAAAGTAGGTTAATAAGGAAGATTATAGATTAATGGCTTTTAATATGAAAATTAGATGTGCAGCTTGATTAGAAAGATTAAATGAGTATCTAAGAGATCTAATGACTATCCACAAGATATGTGTGTTCACGTGTGGTTTGTATGAGTTCATTTCCCTGTGTGTGCATGTGCTCTTGTGTGTGTGTTTCTCTGTGTGTGGCATGTGTGGAGGCATGTCTTTGTAATGGTTAATAGTGACATGCAGAATGACCAAATATGGGATACAATAAACAAAAACTAAACTGAGATTGAAAGGGAAAGAAAGTTTAGTTTTGGAGAAAATGGTGAGAAGCTGTCATGGACACTGGGCCTGCAGTTACGAGGCCACTACAGAGGGCTTGTCTGAAAGAAAAGTAAGCTTCTAAATTTTGATTTTCCAAAGGATTCGATCCTTTCCCAAACTGCCTTCAGTATATAAATTATCCTCTGCAGGTCAAGTGTGTGTGGAAGGGTTTGACACTATGGTGTCTGGTGAGTGAGTTTATGCCATGCAGACCACACTTACAAAGAGAAAGCAAGCTCCAATCATTGCTGCTTTGACTGTCACATCGAGATCTGCGGGGATGTGGATTCCAAAGTTGTCAGCATTTGTGAACACATCATTGACAAATCCTGACCAGTATTTGGAGATTTTTCCAATTGTAAGCTTTTCATTAATAGTTTTTACCTTTGAAAAGAAAAATAAGCGACATGAAATTTGAAGATAAGACGTTTCTCAGAATGTTTCTTTTATGATGGCTATGAATCATTGCGTTGTCATCATCTCCAGGTGTGTCAATCCTGGAGCTTGTTTGTATGTATCCGCCCAGGTGTGGGCATTTACTCTCAGAGTGTTTAGTAACTTCACCCTTGTGACAGCTTCTAGCCAGTCTTTTTTTCCTACATAGAGTAAATAAGGCCAGGCAACCACAAGGTGGCAGTAGGTACACAGCTCAGTAATGTGGTCAAACCATGAAGGCAATTCCTTCACCTGTATCCAAATTTTAAATCTAGATTTGCCATTATAAAATATGTGTATTATTATGTATAACATGATATTATATATAATATTTATAATAAATTTTCATATATTTTTGAGAAATATTAAATGGAATTAAATTAATTTCTGGGCAAAATTCATACACTTTTTATTAAGAGTATATAATTATCAAAACTTTTAAACATTATGAGACATTGCTAAGCTATATTTTTATGTTGCACTCAGACATTTGTTATATACGGCGTTATTTAGAACACTACTCTATCTTGGATATGAAAACTTATAATTCTCCTCAAAAGCCACATCACGTCATATTGCATTGTTGAATCAAGGACACACCACTCAGCAAAGTCTGTATATTTGATGTTTATAGACCTCCCTCGAGTCTTTAAAATGGAACTAGGATGGGAATATATGAATGATGAAAAATAGGTACTAGGTACATGTTCTAGATTAGACTTTTTCTTCTGTCTGTGATATGTTTAGGATAATCTGTTCAGTGAATTCATGCTGTCTATCACAGGTCCAGTTGACAGTTGCCTACTTTAACATTTCATTCTGGAAAGCTGAGGGTGCATCATTGTATAAAACAAATCTAGCAAGTCTAGCAATTGCATACAAAAGTAGCTGTATGTAATGATAGTCTAATGGAGAGTTGCTGTGCAATGAGACCTGAACTGGGTCAAATGAACGCCAAGGAGGCCTACAGGAAAGGAGACACAATTTTAGGTGATCTGAAACACACATATTCTGTTTATCACACATGTACTTTCAATTCCCTGTGAATGAGCCCTGCCAGTCATTGGATATCTCATGATTTTTAGCAATCACAGCATATTGATTTTCTAAAAAAAAAAAAAAAAAACTATGTGCAAAAAGCTTGATGTCAAAGATTAGACTGAAAATAAGACATCTGCTCTTTTAAGTAAGGAGTTTTATTTAGTAGCAGATGTATTTAGCAAATATGATGTCAGAAAATTGTATTTTATAATTATCGTTATTAATCTGTTAACGCTTCTTTAAATAATATTTGCAGTGGTCTATGACAGATAAGGTGGTCAAAGACAGCATATTTTCATAGTATCATTTTTTTCTCAGATTTAGCGTTTTTGGAGTTATGATTATTATAGCTGTCATGGAAAAATCTAATTTCTTAGAGTGCTATACTCATATGCAAGTCTCAAATCTTACTTTAGGGATATTTCATGGTTTGAATGTTTTTAAAAATTGAATTATGTTGCCAAAAACCAGAACTCAGGTGGAAGTTTTCTTCATTTTGTCAATTCATACCTCAAAATCCACATCACCAAAACAGCCACAGGTTGCACAAGGACCAACAATTTTCAAAATATCTTCTTTGTTTGCATTTTGGATTGTGAATTTAGGTTGGAAGGGGTCCCACTTCTGTGCCACATAACCAGCTATCGTACCAGGAGGGGCCTGTATCTCTAACTGCGAGAAGAAACGGTAAGGCAGATTTTCTAATCACATCATAATGTCAATTTACATTTATATAACACTTGTTAGAAACCGCTCTTGTATTCTAAAAACTACTCTAAATCTCTGTAAGAATGCAAGGCTCTGTGTTTTTGAGGTTTCACAGTGTCTCTGATAAGGAAACGAAGTGGATGTGTTTAGCACTTCACGTTCACTGTCAGGGCTTAGTGTCCTCAACACAGCTGCCCACTGCTGCTCCTGGTCACAGATACTGCTGCTTTGCCATTGCATAGCTCTGTAACTGTTGGGCAAGAATAGCTGTATACCAGCTATTACATATCTACTTGATGCCTCCTTTACCAACTGTTGAATGTTCACATTTGCCATCTCAGGCATTATTATTTTATTTGACCCCTTTTGCTGCGCAAACATAGGTAAGCCAAGTAAAGTCATTTTGACGATAATTTGGGGCGGGAGGAAATAAACACTCTTTTAAAATAAACCAGACCTTGTCCACTCGTCTCAGTTGGACTTCTCTTCCTACGTTCGTTGTCTTACGTGTATGTCTGCCACACTCTTGGGTAGACTGGAATATCTTTAATTAGATGGCTTAGAGCATTGTATGTCTTTTCAGAAATGACTTTCAATTACTTAGTTTTATTTTGACCAAATTAAAAAAAAAATTTGTGGACATGAAGATAAATCTTGATTTGTTGAAATCACATGATGCTAGGCTACTATGATGTGAAACATCAATTATTAGATATTTTCAAACGGCATGCATTTGTTAATTGACTACATTATCTTAGGTGTCTATCGATCTTAAATTTCCTCAGGGGGATGGAAATCGAGATTGCATGCGCCAATACCTGACAGAGAATCAGCTTCCCTAGATATCCACTTCTACATTGTTGTCACCATTGTCCTGAGGACTGTACATGCACTGAGGTGTTGAGCTTTTAATAAGGACATGGATCAAGTCCAGTTGCGTTTACAGAGTGCTTGATTATGGACGGGTCTATCCCCTCTGTGAGTCATTTGCTTAACAGCAGAATGAGGAGAATAAACCTATCGTTCTCGCTCACAGAGATGTGATCAAAGTCAGTAAAATTCTGTGTCAATTTAGCTGTAGTAGGTCAATGAAAATTATTATTACAGGTCTACAAAACAATAATGACAGACCAATGATCCAGTAATGGCATTGTATTGCAAACCACATAGTTTGCTATACATGTTCAAATGCAAAGCAAAGTGGGAGACTGTGAAAAATAAGATGCAGAGAAGAGAACAATTTAGAGGAGTTAAGTAGCATTGCATTGATCTCTTGGGCAGTGGTACTGTTAGAGAAGATGGTTATATATGTGGAGAAGTACTTGTAGACATCACAATTATGTGTCTGATACACGGGAGGATATGTCTCATTTATAGGCTGCAGGAGCTATCTTCACCAATTAACCTAATGAGAGCCACCACAGTTTTTGGTTGAAAAGAGACAAAAGTTAGTGCCTTATCAAATTCTCATATTCTCCTCATCCTAAGAGGGAACATATAAATTCAAGCAATTGTGAGGATGATTGCCCCAGAGCTCCAGATGATGTCATTTAAGGAAGTAATTGCTAATCTTTAAAAAAAGAACAGACACTCAGAGACAGTGACCAACCTCTTGCAGGTAGCAAGGACACCAGCAGGTGTTACACCTCAAGGGCCTGTGTACTGTAATCACCTCTCGACCAGAATTGTCTGTGACCTTCAGGGTGCAGGCTCTCAGGGTGGAGCAAACATTACGATTGAAACAGATACTTTCTTCCACCGCAAAGTAAATTCTCTGGCCCACGCTGTTTTTGATCTCATATTTGTTGGAGGTCTCTGTGCCAAGTATCACTAACAGAAAACACATCTTATAAAGAAATGCATTGACTGGTATGAACATTTTTCAAAAGTAAAAGCAAGTACTATTAAGAAGAGAGTCCCTGCAGAGCCACTAAGCCTCACTGCCACACAACTCTGTTTCCATCTTCTAAATTTCAAAGACTTAGCCACAGAAATTGAAGCAAACTCTAAGAACAAAGTGAACGAATGCACTAATTTTTATCTCGGAACTATGACCAAATATGTTTTATTATAGTTCAACTAAGAAAACAAATTCTTAAAGGAAGAATTTGTTACTCAAATAATAACCCTGTTCTTGTTATGTAAGTTATGAGGCCACTTCACAATGCTGTCTGGGGCTGTGTCTAAAATCTCTTTTAACTTCTACAGCTGTTGTGCTATCAAACAACTTCAGTTCTGACATGTTTGGAGTAATGTAAACTATTAGAAGAAGAAGACACTAGAGTAATTTCAAAGTAATTAATCATGCTTGCAAATTTTTCTATTGATAATCGATGGGTCTATTTTGTCTAGTCATTGGCAAAGCAAAAAAACTGCGGCGTTAGTTTTGATAATTTTTTAAACTTGCTCACAGCCTTGATTTTCTCTTTTCAGAATGTTAGAAATTTAAATGATTCCTATCCATGGAATACCAATTCCTGTTTATCATTTTAAGATTACATTTGTTAGAATTCGGATAGTGCTGTTGCCAAAGACTTGAAGAGCTTCATACTTGCAGTTTTATTTAACTTAACTAATAAATTTAATTTTGTTTTAGGTCAAGCGATCTTTTGATCTAATTCTGTATGTTTGATGTCACTCCTTATAACATAATTAGATATAAAGAAACTTCTAAACACTAAAGCTTTTCAGCAGCTTAGTGAATGCACAACCTGATGTACTTACTCCCAAGAAGCTCCACTTGTTGGTGTATGATGATCAGGTCCAACTGCAAAGGACGACAGGAAGGAAATGAAACTGTCACTGTACTTGGAAGGTCTTGGGGATGTTTGTCTTCATCTCCTTACTATGCAACACGAAATCAGACCATTTTCATTAAGAGGTTTTGAACAGTCATGGTTCATAAGGCAAAGAGAATGAAGTGTTATTATTCAAGAATTTATGGGCAGCTTAAAGTTGCAAGACAGGATTGTCAGCTGTAAGACTGGGAACAGTGTTGATGCAAAGTGTCTATGATAATGAGGAAAAAAGAGATGACATTGCAAACAACAGCTGGAGAAATTTTTTAAGATAACCTCTGAATAGTATGAAGATGTTTTAGAGCTCTCAGAAATCTCTTCTAAGGAGATGAAGACACACATGAGGATCAAGTGTCCGGCTTCTGCCACTTCCCGTATGATCCCCACTATACCTCATTCCTCTCCGAGAGGAAATGTCTGCTCAGGCTAAAAGAGGCTGTTTGATAAACAGTTCACATTCACACTTTCCTTAGGGTCAGGAAAAACATAAAACCTTTAGATGCCAGCAGAATGTGAACTGGAGCAGAATACGAGGTCTGCTACCAAATACCAGTCATAACATTCATCTTCGGTAACTAGAAATAAAATTAATTTGCAGAGATAAAGTGTCTACAGAGAGTTGGGAAGTGACCATATTTGACCATATTTACAGTATGCAATAAAAATTGCTTTATGGAATTTTGTCCATTCATTATTATTGTGTGTGTGCACCATGACGTGAATATAGAGAACAGAGTTGGAGAGGTGGTTCTGTTATTCTAACTTTATATGAGCTCCAGGGATGGAATTCATCTCTGCAGCCCTACCCAGCAAGAGCTTCTACCCCTTGAGCCATCTCACCAGCCCACAAATTGCTTTTTCAAAGGAAATATGAAGTATGTGTTTTAGAGTGACCTCATTTATGTGTAACTTTTATTTAATCTTCAGTATTCATGGAGCTGCTACAGCAAAATTCATGAGCCTTGATTACATGGATGGTCACTACATTTAAAAAATTTTTACTTATTATTTTTATTTTATGTGTATGGGTATATTGCTTGCATGTATATAAGTGGACTCCTGCTGTGCAATGCTCACAGAGGTCAGAAGAGGGCATGGGATTCCTCTGGAAATGGAGTTCAGATGGTTGTTAGCTGCCATGTGGGTGCTGGGAAATCGAACTCAGGTTCTCTGCAAAAGCAGACAGTGCTCCTAACCACGGAGCCATCTCCCCAGGGCTGGATCCCTGAGATCTGTAAGTTTTTAAAATTATATATGTGCGTGCATGTGTGTGTGTGTGTGTGTGTGTGTGTGTGTGTGTGTGTGTGAATGCAGGTGCTGAAGAGCCCAGAGGCATCAGCTTCTCCTGGAGCTGGAGTTACAGGCAGTTATGAGCTGCCAAACTGGCTCCAGGAATCCAACTCAGGTCTTCTGCAAGAGGTAGCTGTCCAGCCCTGTTCACTGTGTTTCTAATGCCACGATTTCAAATCCTGTCTTGAAGGTGTCTTCACCACATTTTCCCTTCATGTATGTACACTCATCCAGAATTGCTGGGCCAAGGCAATTACACAATTTGGCACAGATTGGAAACCACAAACCCAGAATATTTGTGGATGCGATGTTCCCGTCGTTGTCCTGCGTGTCTGGAGGCGAAGGAGAGTGCCTTTTCCTCTTATTTCCTCTTTAATCATTGAAAAGATCATTGAAATAATTTTTCCCCAAAATTATTTATTATCTGAGATTCTAAATCATTGCAACAATTATGACACAACATTTTAAAGTGGAATACACTTTTTTTGTAGTGGATTTTATTAGTTCTGTTGTCTTTTGAAGGAAATGGAGACTTTTGGGGTGAAGGAGCAGAAACTTCTTAAAGAATACACGTGGTTATTTAGTAGTGGGTATGCAGGGAAGCAAGTTAAGAGATGGAGGGCTGTGAGGTCAGGGCTAGGGTGCTGGAGTTTAGGAACTTCAAATAGTGGTGTCATGGATCCAAATTTAGGTTTAAAATTTTGAAGCTGTCCATTGAGATCTACTCCACACTGAAAGTCGTGTCTGGAGGTGGCCACTCTGCTCCCTGTAGCACAGCATCTTACGGAATGCTAAGCAAAACAAGGCTTCAGAGACGGGAACCCCTCCCCGCATAGACTTAGGAATTTGCACCAGGTCACACAGCCTGCTTGGCCATGTCCTGACATGCTTTCACTACAATGGCATGGCTAACCTAACTCTAGAAACGAGGGAAGCCATTGCAGGTGATCCTGTGACTCCCAGACACCTCTGCCCACTGCTTTCTTCACTCTTGTACGACTCTGGCTCTATGAATAAAAGTTACCTCTCTGTGGGCCAGCCTGTTGGATTTGAGGGTGTTGATCTTGGTTATTGTAGATTGCTGAGTAGCCCTAAGCTACTAATAAACTATGGCTCGAATGGACATTTTTTTCATAATTTTTTATTGGTTTATGAACTAGGAGTTGGTAGGAACTTTAAACAGCGAAAAATATACATTTAAGATGTCAGGAAAAGTAAAGTATTTCTTTAGTCCTGAAGCAATAAAAATACAACGACTGCTTTGGACAGCTTAAAAAAAATTTTTTTTTTAACTCAGTCTTCTAAATATCATTGATCTCATTGCAAGCATGCATTTAAAAATAAATGGAAGGTTTTCATAGTGCACACCTTCTTTTATTATAACTGACTGATTTCTAGTCTTCTGATGCTGCAGGACTAAATATTATTCACTATTATGAATATGTAAATCTAATTTAGAATGATTTTATTCATTTCTCTTTAGGCTTAAACCTATGTTATGTGTTTATTCTCAAACTGTCTATGGAAACCATTTAGTGGATAGACTTAATGCATAGAGAATATAGTAAGAGTTTGAATAGCCATCTAATTTTTAATATAGGAAGATTTTTCTTATATTTTCTGATTTTTTGGTTTATTTGTTTAATTACACACTGTTTCCAGATATGCAAAATTTCATTTAAGTCTTATGTCTTTCAGTTCAAAGTTAACACTTAAAAAGTCATTTAACTATGTCTCTTATAGACAAAGGTAAAATATTTTTGAAATGCTCATCTTTTTAATGTACATGGGTTAAAGCAAACCCATATTCTTTGAGTAAAAAATGAGTATGTAATTCCCTTTAGAAGTAAAATATTAACCACTTATGGTATTTTTGTTTTCTGAAAATACTAACAAAGGTATGACTTTGGAAAATATATTACATTTTAAGCTGAAACCCATACATTCTTACGTCTATTTATTGAATGTTAAAACACGTATTCATGTCAAGCATCTGGCAGGGTGTGTCATCATTCATGGGTGGAAAAAGAATATGTGGTGACCATATGTGATCATCAAACCTCAGCCCTCTGGCACTGGTACATCACTTTTATATTTGGCAAAACCTTGTCTGACAACATTCCCAAACAGCTTGCAGCAGTTAATCAACTCTAGTCAGCTATTCCAGCCGATCCGTTCTGCAGATGGAAGATGGTAGGTTAGCTTTCCCAGCTCTTTTACATATCTCCCCGAGCTCTCCAGTCTCTAAAGTACATTTGTCTGCCAGAGGGTTTCTAGAGAAGGCATCTGCAATTATAAACATTTTCCCAGGAACATATGCTGCATGAGTTTAAAGCCTATCAGGCATAACAGAAATCTCTTGTACCTTAAGGGAATTAACAGGGAGATTTGATTTTGATAAAGGAGATAGATTTTATTGTTTGAAGGAATGCCACACAAGCGGGTGCTGCAGCAGATGTGCTGACATCTCAATATTAGTGTAGCTGTCTTTCTAACCTTTTGTGGGGTGAGATGCTACAGCAACGTATCACCATGTGAACCACAACTGCCTTTTATTTGCCATGTGAGTCAGATGCTGATCTTTGTTAGCTGGCAAAGTTACTACAGGGCTTGACTTGCTGCTCTCCTAGCAATGACCAGAACTATACCAATAGTGAAGTCTTTTGGGCAAATGGGCCTGGCGATGCAGGAACGGCACTGTGGTGTGGACTGGCTAACTTGCTTTCCTCTTGGACTTTCATGCTCCTTTTGAGATTCCACTGAAGATTTTCAACTCCAGAACCACCCTCTCTCTTTTGCACACCTGCTCACATTATACCTGTATGTTTTTCTGGCTTTTTTTTATATTGCTTTTTACTGTTTAATAGAAAATTTTTCTCTGGATACTAGGCTACAAAATGTTTGAGTGACAGGCTAGGTTTCAGGCTTCTTATGTGCCTTGAACATAGCAAGTGCTCAACAAATATTTCTAATTAAATAGCTGTAGGTGTCTTCATCTGGTAATCTCTTGAGGATAAATAAATACCTCAACACCTTGAGCAATGAACAGACGGTCCATAACTGTGCTAAACAGCTCTATCAACACTGTTTAGTCTCATCACTCTGTCAAGTAATAAGGACAGGTAGCAAAACCATGAAATAAACCTCTCTCTAAATAGCAAAAGAAGAGAAGGCGCTACTTCATAATTCATGGTTTATAATGCCATCCACACTTCGTTAAATTATTGGCCAAAAAGCAGAAACCAGCTTTGAACTCGTTTTTGAGAGAACATATCAGTGGAAAAGGACCTGTACACATACCTGGCTCAAATACTCTAGACCAGGAGGGAGACTGGTTGTTGGCAGGAAGCTGTCTGGATGAGTGACCCCTGGCTGCCTTGCTTGGCTCCTGAGATTAGAAGAAGCCATGTGAGAACTTTGATCTGGGTCCGAAGCCCCAGGAAGAATTCCAGGCTGGCCTCTTGGTGGTTGATTCTGTAGATCTGCAAGAGAATGAAATGCTGTGTATTAAAATTTAGGTCCATTTCACCTAATCCTTCTTAACTTTTTAGAATTCTGAGTTCGTGGTAGACTTGCCTGCTCTCTCATTTGAGTATACTTTACTTCATTTTTGTTACTCATTCTGGCTGCCACTTGACCCAAGCCAGAGACAAGGGAAAGGAAAATGTGGGGGACTGGGGAGATGGCTCAGCAGTTAAGAGTGCTTATTGCTCTCGAAGAGAACCTGGATCCGGTTCACAGCACCCATATGATAGCTAACAACCATCTGTAACTCCAGTTTCAGGGGATCAGTCAAGGTCTTCTGACCTGTACGGTTCCAGGACATGGGTGCACTTATGTACATGCAGGCAATACACTCACACACATAAAATAAAAATAATAAAATATTTAGAAAAAGGAAAATACTGGCAGTAGTTGTGAGAAAATGCTGAGCTTCTTGGCTTAAATAATTGATCTTAAGATATATTTGCTGGTGTGAATATATTTGCAGGTATATGCTAGTGATAGCTCTTCAAAGAGATGAAGAATCATAAACCAGAAATGCAAAATAAAGGGGAAAGGAGCCAGAATAGCCTGTACTCATAAGAGCATAACCTTGCACTGGGTTACACTTTGGATGTTTAAGCCAAGATTTCCTTTTTCTAAATATCATAGAAATAGCTTATAATTTATGAAGATGTTTATTTTATTAGTCATATTATTATGGCACAGTTTAATTCAATGAGTCTCACACTTTAGCCTTCCCCATTATGACCTGGGAGACTTTACTGAAACAGGTGTCGGGCCTCCCACCAGTTCTGATTAGAGACTGGGCTGAGAGGCCTGAAAAGATGCACTTTGATAACGTTCTAGATGGAGCTACCAGTTCTGCTGGTATAGGATGTATGCTGACGACTTTTTGTTCAACTCCATAAACTTGAGTAGACTCATACCTTTATATGTGAGTTAAAGACAGTACACTATCAAAGCTAGATTTAGTAACATCCAAGTGTTCCATATAAAACCATTCAACAATGTTTTGATAGTTTGAACCTCTTTGTAGCAGACACAGTGTTATGAAAGATAACATAATTACAGAATTATACAAAGGTCACTTTGCTGTTTTAGAAGGTCACCTACTGTGAATATTATTGCCAAGTAAACATGTTACCATTTAAATTATCTCTCAGACTTGAATTTGTAGGTTTCCTGTTCACTGTACATTAATCTGTGTAATGTTATGCATAAGCCCTAGGAAGTAATACATGAAAATCTTTTTATATAAAAGTACATATGTCAGCCTTTCTACTATTATTTTCTGCTCTCATAAATATCACTGAGTTATCTCCCTCACCAGATATCAAGTTTTCATAGACAGTCAGTGTTTTATTTTCTTATCCTTATAAAGGATCAGGATTTTTGAATGTAAGCATATTTCATTAGTTTATCAGCACTGAGGTACCATGAGAGGTATTTTTCTGTATCTTTGAGTCTCAAATACAGTTTTCAATTGCACTGGGTTTCTGTTTAATATAATAAATTCTCCATCATTAAGAAAACTTAAGCATAGCTTGAATGAGTTCCTGGAAAGGGACTGAAACAGTCAAAGGCATACAGACACAGAAAGAACGACCCATTGGACAAAGTCACACATTGGTTCTAGTGATGGCAGGTTTATTATGCTTGCACATCCAGGAAGTGTTAATGAAGGGCAATTGCCAGGTCATTCATTTATTTATTTACTCTTAAGGTTGTAGGAAGAGACTGGGTTTATATTAATATTTATGTAGGATTGCTAAGTTTGCATTAATCTGTGACATTTAAGATTTGCACAGAATATTCTTTATGATTAAGAATAAAAGAAGAAACTTGTCCTTTGGCTCACAGAAGCGGCTCTGTCGTGATAAGGCTGTGGCAGCTTGCTTCCCACAAGGATCCTGGAGAACTGCTTTTAGCTCTGGAGCAAGCACAAGGGAAGGGCTTTATAACTCTCATGAGCAAGGAAGGAACCCTGGAACGGGATTCCAATGTGAAACTCCATGGGAAGACTGTGTGAAAGAATGTGGCAATCAGGGGGAACCAACGGTCACCTCAGCAATAGCTAGAAAATAGTTCTTTTAAACTTTTAGCAACAAATGTTTTTCTCAACATTAGTACCCTGAATGACTATCATCATATTGCAGGGAAACAAAGTAGAGGCAAAATGATGATCTAGAAAAACCTAGTTCACAATGATACAAGTTAGAACTTGGGCATGGAAAGGCACAGTTACTGCTCAGAAAAGAAAGTTATGGACTGCCGGAAGTGTTCCATGTCTTGGTCTTAGTGGTGATTACTTGAGTGAATCCTTATTTCAAAAATCATGAAACTTAAGTTTGATGTGCCTTTTGCACATTAAAGAATGTGCATAATCACACAGTAAAAATATATATGATTAATTTCCAACAGTAGCTGATAGATTACTAGATTATGTCTATTATTGTCATTTTTCCCGCTTAAAAGATTGGCAAATCACCCTAAGTTAATTTTGTAAACTATGTTGCTCTACACAGTTCAGTAGGTTGTATCTGTAAAAGGTCTGGGAATCCCAGACTGGGCTACTAGTTCCTCACCTAACAGCAGGTCCTATAGATCCTGTACTCACCCATCTCAGTGGCCACTTGAACACCTGGAGGCAGTGTTTCTGCAGTTTCTATCGTGCTGGGAACTCCCACTTCTCTCACATTTAATTTGAGCTCAGCGTGTTTTTACGTGTATTTATTATTACATTTCTCTGGATCTAATAGTATCCAGTTCAAGCTGTCCTAGACTTCTCTACAAATGTCCACCTAACCTGGAGTCCCTGAGGAAATGTTAACTGAAAATACAGTTGTGTGGACCAGAGAACATCACAAAACCATAGGCAATATCTTTAAATATTCTTGAAAAACATGTTCTCAAAATATTTTAGACAAAAATGATGACAAAACAAGATTTCTGATTCGAGTGATGACTTCTTTGCCGCTGCTGGGCTTTTCCTGTGTCTCACCCATTCACCGGCTGAATGTTGTGAACAGGTCATGGGGGTGTTCGTTTTCCTCCGAAAGTTTGTCTCTGAGCTTAGTCTTAAGTCTTTTTCATTACTGAACATCACTGCTTTTTTGGTAGGTTAATCATATTTTGATCATAATATTACTTTCTAGTCACAGTGTCTTCAAAGACTCAGACCACCAGAGGAAGAAGGAACTCCTTTGAATTTCTATCTGGCTTTGAATTTCTATCTACTCTTTTAAAAATGTATAACTAACTCATAAATATTTTACACACTCTGCAACTGTTCTCCTTCTAGGCCACTCTGTTGCTGCTCTTATTTTTATAAAATAAGAAGCATTTTGGACTCTGTGTTCATGTTAATCTTAGGGAAATACATTAAGGTTTTTGATCCTCTGTTTTCAAATACAAAAGATGATGCACACATATTAAAATTCAAGATTCTTCTTTTTCTTGTATATATTTTATAATTTTTTTAAAACTTCCCCAAGGATTTCCAGGAGTTGGTTGACATTAAAAGATGATAAAAATGGAAAGACTGCCTAATTTGTTTAATAGATGCCTGAAATATATTTTATGAAGCAAAGGAAAAATATTCATTTCTTTGAGTTGGTCATTTATTTCATTTGGAATATTAAACACTGTGGACTTACCTTATTTCTAGTTAACTATAAAAGTTTCCCTTAATTAAGCAAATCAGAGTTCTGCATGCTAAAACTTTTCATTTTACTGTGGAATTTAATGATTTGCCCTAACAATTGAATAAAATGTACATTATAGTTTTGTTTTTAGAAATATTATTATTGAGACTGTAACTTATTACCCAGAAAAAAAACCCCACATCTCTTGTCTTTTAGAAGTTTTCTAAAACTAAAATAGTAGTAATGGTATTTCAATAGTTTTTCGGGGATCTGAGAGAAACCTTCCCAGCACTCTTTCCCTGAACAAAGATCCTAATTGATCTGTTTGCTTAAACTGGATATTTTTGTTTGATTTCTCATATATAATTTATTACCAAATGACTTTAAATTTATAAAGCAAAATATTTACTTCTACCACATCAAGTTCCAGCTGCAATGCCAGCACCTGCTGCTCTTCCCATGGTGCTGTGGTCACGATCTCACAATGAATAGGAGGTCAAAAATATTTCAATCACACTTTTTAATGTATATGTGAAAAGTTTTCTTCAGATTCATTTAAACTTAGAATTTCATCCATTTCTGTGTTTACATTAAATATTCCACTCTCAACTTTGCTTTTCAACTTTTCTTATATTAATTAGCTGTGCTTAAATCTATAGTAATGAAAACATATCTTATATCTGATGTGTGTGTGTGTGTGTGTGTGTGTGTGTGTGTGTGTGTGTGTGTTTGAAGTTAGGGCAATATACCCCTTGAGGTAAAATAATTAAATTGCAATGTTCAAAAGCAATGAGTAACAGCTTTTAAAGTACCGGCCTCACTGACCGTAATACCTTACTATTGACACATTTCTAGTTATAACACACACGAGGAGAAATTATTAGCTGACTGTTGTCACTCTTACCTTTAGAGGCCATGTTGGTGTCTGGGTACTTCTTCAAAAGCAATCGGGTGAAAAGAAAAGGCTTTTCTTGTTTCAGCACAGGTAGAGCAGCATACATAAACTTCAGACGCTGTCTGTCCACCTCATGTCAGCTTACAGATAACAGGATCAGAGTGTCGTGCAGGTTCTTGAGTGTTTGATTTTATCTGTTTGGACAATAGCGGGAGATCGAACCACCTCCAAAGGTAAACCAACTTGGAGACAGCCTGTGTACTTGGTGGCTGAAAGAACTATTTAAAAATAGCAAACAGATTGGAAAGCATACAATATTTATGGAATGTTTTTCTAATTACTCTTAATCAGATATAGTCTGTTCTCAGACTCGGAGGCTAAGCTAAAGCATCCTGTTACATGTAAGATTTTCAAAGTTGTAAACAGAAATACAGGGTTTTGCTCACCCAGTCAGTGGCCACACATGCTCTGTAACAGGATACATGCAACACTGTTTACTTCTAAAAATATACTCAGAAGGCATTGTGATGAAAAACGTAAAAGCCCAATAGGTTGTATATGGTTAAAATTTGAGAATTTTCTTATTGGACAGAGAACTTTCTGAGGTTGCTTTATTTTTCTTGTGGTTTGGACTTGAACAAAGCTATTTTAAGTTTTCGTTTTGCAGGCAATCTATATAAATACCACTTACGTTTTTAAATTCAATTTCATAATGCTTGTCATGGGCATTTACAAAAAAATGTAACCCAAAGATGTTAGGTTACTTAACACTAAGAAACCATGTGTTTTATGTTGTGGTTGTAAAAAGTTGACTGTTCTACACAGCACCAACTTTGAAATAAAAAGAAAAGCATAATCAAACATATTTGATCGGTAGAGGGCACACCATCCCCACAGCTGCACATGGTCACGGGACTGACAGCCGGGCTCTTTGCAGTAATGGGGAGTTTCTAGGCACTCTGCCTTGGTAAGGCTCCTGGTGAGGTATGGTTACTGCCTGTTTCTTCTCTCAAGCATTCTCCTTCTGCATTACCACAGATGGGTCCAGTATCGTTTTACTCCTTTTGGAGGACTGCCATTCGTGACCTCGGATCTCCTTTGCATTTTTTCCTGTTTCTTATTCTTTCTCAAAAAGAAACCCCAACCCCTCCTTAATGAATTTCAGATGTTTCAAGCATGCTAACAGTTCCAAGCATCCTAATAACCAGTTAAGTGTTGCTTTGTGTTTGGACAGCTAGCCTCTCTTTCCTGCTGCTGTTGGAGTTCTTATCTAACTTTGTGTTCAAGAATATGTGCCCTAACGCCACAGTGTCCACAATAGAACTCAGACCATCATTATTAATTATAGATGGTCACACATCACAGTGTCAGCTTCACGTGCCACCCCAATGCCGTTTACCTGATCCCCCACTCTGAATCCATAAAACAGAGTTGATACAAGGCAGGCATGCCTAGCAACAGCAAATAAATCCCCCACATATGAAAATCACACAGTGAATTTGCAGTACAAAAAATGGAACCATGAAAACAGGTATCAGAAAGTACAGAAACATGGCCTTGCTGCGTCCTACCTGCTTAACTCCTTACTGGCCAATTTGAGGCAAGTGATTACAATCAACACCCTTAGCATTCTCAGATTCCACTTGACTTTGGCTCTGTTCACAGTCCTCTTCTAGTAATGATGCCCTTGGCATCCTAAGACTTGGACCTGCAGGATCTGTGCACACAGTTCCCACGTTGAACTACACACCTAGCAACCAATTGGCAACTTGAGAACTCTGCCTGCACCAAGCTGAGTGCACAAACCACTCCAAACAATGGAAGTTTCTCCCCTCAATGACCATCAAACTCAGAGAGTTTCAGTTCAAAGGTATTTCCAGCACATCCTAGTCTGAAGGTCCAAGCCATCCTGAACTGGCTGTGGACACATGCACTATAAGGCAAAATTGTATCCACAGGAGTAATTTTAGGGAGACTCACCTGTTCACCATATTATGACTATGTATAACTGGGTGTGAATATGATTAAAACCAGATGTGGACGTGGCATATGCGCTAAGTGAGTATGCATAGTCCAAGCCTCGTAGGCAAAAGAGAGACTTGTCCAAATGACATCGCTTAATAACTATAACTCTTTCTCTTGAACCCCATAAAAGGAAGCCCGAAACAATAATCAGGCTCCTTGAGTGCCTTTACTCGTATTTACTTATTTAGTGTGTGTGTGTGTGTGTGTGTGTGTGTATGCACATACATGCTATGGCTCAAGTGGAAGTCAGAAGACAACTTGTGGGAGTTAGTTCCATCAGGGTTTGAGGAAGAGCACTCAAGTTATCAGACTTGGTGCCAAGTACCTTCACCTACTGAGCCATCTCACCAGGCCCATTGCTTTGTTTTGTCCATGCTAATTTTGCAAATGTGTGTGAGCCCATATTTCAGTTCTTTGAATAAGAGTCCAAGAATCTGGAAACAGATGGTCCACACCATCTCCAGTGGTAACAACTTTTTTTCCTGCAACTCTCGTAGCTACTCTGTTGTGTAGTGTTGTTCCCCATTAGTGATGCTTGGTTGTGTCCATCCTTGCTGCTCCAGAAGAGGAGCCCTTTATGTGCTATGTCCTCTGTTATAGTCAAAAGGAAATGAGCACATTTGCAACATACTTCCTGCACCACCATCCTCGCCCGTGGCCTTCTCATGCTCTTTTGAAAGACTGTCATTCAATACTACATGATTGCTAGAGCATTTTTTATCATTTAATATTTAGATATTTGAATTATTTTTCATGGTTGTAAGACTCATCAATATAGTCTCTTTTGATACCAGAGGAGAGAATTCCAATTTATTTGAATTTATTCAGTAACTGAAAAAAATATTATGCATTACATAATGAAACAAAAACAAAACGCTAGTAATATTCTCCAAATCACACCATTGGAAAAGTACGGGGAACGGAGTAATATAAAAGACCACTGATGTGGGGCAGAAACAAAGACGGGGTGTGTGAGTGATGGCAGAACTATTCCTCTAGGTGCGATTTTATGCTTCTGGTTTTACTATGAAATGTATGTACTCCTGAAATTATGCATGTACATACACGCACATATATATTTATATGCACACTTCTACACATACATACAAGAATATATACATGCACAATTATGCAAATGTATATAAAATAAGAATTCCTTATTTTATTGGTTTTTATAAATAGTATTTTAGATGTAATTGTAAAATTATTCAGCTTTTAAATTAATAGAATATACAATTACATTTATTTTCAAACATTGCTTGCTATTACATTTTTTAAACAAATAAACTCAAGTTTTGGTCATTGCCCTATTAACAAATGATGATATTGTCTCCATTATATGAGGCAGTGGGGATGTGTCGTCATTTTTAGGCAATATGAAGACTTAAAATTGCTGGTTTGTGGAGCATGAAGCTCTTCATCTTTACGAAGCATCATTGAACAGTTTTCAAAAGTTCTTGTGACAGTTGACATTCCCAACCGCAGTGGCTAGTAATCCTCATTTCACATCTTCTTTTCAATGCTCAGTGTAGTGAAGTATTCACTCAGGGATTCCCAGATGCTAATTTATGGCGGCATCCAGGGTGGTTAACTACGTCATTATCTAAGTAAGACAAACACCTTCACGTTTATTTATGCTTTCATCTGCTCCTGTCAAGCCGCCATGTAAAAATCATTAATGACTAATTCTATGAGTTGCTAGTTATGAACTGATGGCCAGACACAGGGATCCATATGTAGAAATACTAACCATCAGCAACACAACACAATCTTCTTATTCAGTTCTGCTAGTGGCATGATTGAAAAATAGGAATCCATATGAAGATTCCATCATGAGCACCTGAGGTGTGCATTTCTGTGAATAAGTCTTACACTCCCCTGTTCACATTTCCATCCTGGAACTAGACAGGGCATGAGGAAATACATAAACGAGAGAAGAGAGCAAATACATAGAAACACTGTTACTGGTGTTTTGCAGAGTTGTATGGCATGTAATTAACTGAAATGAGAGGAATTCAGTCTTTTCAAGTGAGTGGATGTTTCTTACCTTTAGACCATTAGTTGTTTCCACACTCATTAATAAACTTCACACTAAGATGTGTTTCTTTAAGAGCTACTCTAGCCTGCTCTTCTGAGACAATGCTTCCCTAATTTATGCATTCAAAAGCACTCGTTAACTTTTCACTCTGTCCACAGCATTGCAGAGCATACAGATATCTAATGACATGGCTACACTCTGGACTGCAGGCCTGGGTGCGATGTCACAGCACAAATTCAATAGTCTACTTATTTCCACACACTTAAAAGTCGGTTTCTACCTTCTGAAAATCAAAGGATGTAATGCATTCTCTCTCTGCAAAACAAAACTAATTAGTATCAATAATGTATCATTCAAATGAAATGAGCAATATTGTCTCACACATGCGTGCTAAATTTTCCTTTTTTTCTGTTACTTTCAAGCAGAAAAGAAATGGCTATTGAAATATTCATTTGTGAGTAATGAGAATAGTAAATTGTACCACCCTTCCTTGCTGGTAGTTTAAGGAACAGTTCCTATCTGCTCTCCCTACCTGCAAAACAAAAGACATTAATTATCAGAATCAGAAAGAAAGGAAAAGAATCCTTTACACATGGTAGAATCTGTCAGATGAGATTCTTCTGCACATTTATCTAGAGTCCCCACTGACCAGGATGACTTAGAAAAGAGTGATCTGGGAAATCTGTGCTCAGTGACACCATTTGTCCATGTGGATAAATTGTGTCCACAGTCAGTAGACTGAGAAGCCCACAGCAAAAGCAGAAAATTGCTTGGTGTTTAGAAGTTCTTTAGGGTCTTTCAGCCCTATGCATTTTCTTCAGAAAGGCAAAGCTGGCTGAATGGGGGTATGGAAGCAAATCGCTCTTCATGTCCTTGTCTTCTGCTCTTAGCCTGGTCTGTGATGTGCACAGTGCACACTTAATCATTTCCAGTGCTATTTCCCCCAAAATCTAAAAGGGAAAGAGAGCACTCTGAGAGTTTCTGGCTTGTGTGAACATGAGAGGGTGGGGTGGGGGTTGGGGAGGAGAGAAAGCATTTGTAGCTATGATGCAAATGGAGAGATGAACAATCTTCGGAGACTTCAGTACTCCCCACAAGAACTCTTGTACCTTTCTGAATGGCTTTCTTTATCAGAAAGTTATATTTACCTTGTGCCTTGCTCATTGCAGCTGCTTTGTCTTCCCAACATCTGTGTTCATCTCCAGATATCCCTGCTACAAGCCTTCCGAAACCGCAGCCTCCAGCCAGCAGTGCTCCGAATTCAGCTGTCTTCATTGACCGTGTGATGCCACGTACACAGACAGTGCAGCTGCAGTTCAGGGCTGACTACACTACACCAATTCTCTCTGCAGCACAGTTTCCTCCCTTCAGGAAAGGAAAAATCAGCTTCCGTTCACCCGAATCCCCCAAGAGCAATGCTCCCGTGAAAAGGAGATGATTATTGGGATAAACATACATTAAATATATAGTCAAAACACATTAGAATCAATTTATGCTTAGGAGTGCATGTTTATTGTGTACGTTTGGTACTATTTACAGGCTGAATCATTGAGAAAAGGTTAGCACTTTCGAAAGCATGTCATGCTAAGCCTTAGCTGAGTCCCTACGTGCCCCGCAGAGCCATGCTATACAGAGGCAAAGGTTTGGAGAAAGCAAGGTCTGTGTTTGCTTTTTGTCTGCATGTCCTTTCTTGTTGCTTCTACCTACTTGAAAAAAGATGCCAATGTCTTCATTGACTTACTGCTGGCTTTAAGGAAACATTCACCAAAAGTGACAGGTAGATGCCCGCATGGCATTGCTCAAGGTTGGAGTCTTCCTCCTTAACTACAAGAAAGTCCCTCAACTATGAAAATGGATGACAACTGCGACACTGATCTTCACTTCAAATTATTCTTAGTCATGATCCAAACAGAAATATAAACAAGCTTGCTACTGTAGTTTTCATGTGTCAGCTTTGAGTTTTGGAAAACACATCATTAAGGGATTCTTTACAAAACTGTGAAGTTATTAAAGGGCATGTTAAAAGTTTAAGCCCTCTGGCTTCAGCTATCTTCAGACTCACATCCTACTTACTGACATGACCAATTCATTTGGATTTTCCGATTTGTCACTTTGATCCATAGGCTCTGGAGAAGTTTCCACAAACTTTCAACTCAAATATACTTGCTTAGTCTTTCAGTCATAAGAATACAGTGCCAGGCTCTGAGGCTAAGAAAACATGGGACACAAAGAACCGTCCAGCTGGGAAGTGACATGGGAAAACTCCATGGTGTGTGGCAAACCCGGTAGACATCAGTAATTCTTGCTGGTGTTGGACCTCAGAAAATATGCCCCATTGAACCTCATTTCTGAATGCTGAGCATTCTCTGACGTGGAATACACATCTGAATGAGGGGCTTGCTCAGAGCTACAAACATCACACTGCTGTGGGCTTGGTGTGTAAAGTAAATACAGTCCTAAAAGGATACACGAAAAGCATTCTAAACAAATTACTGCTGACTTAGCTGTTTTTTTCTCAAGTTATGAAATAGATTGTAGGATAACAAGATCAGTAGAAATCATGAACTACATACATAATTTTAAAAGTTCTGAAAATCCATATTTAAAATATTTTGAACCAGGTGAGATTAATTAAAAATTATTTTAAATCTGTTTTTATGCAGGTACCATGCTGTTTTTATTAGTGTGGTTCTGCAGTGTAATTTGAAGTCAGTCCAGAAGTTCTTTTATTGTTCAGAATTGTTTTGGCCATCCTGGGTCTTTTCTACTTTGGTTTTTGGGTTTGTTTTTTCTGATTTCTGTGAAGAGTTGCATTGGAACTTTGATAGGGACTGCATTAACTCTGTACACTGTTTTTGATAGGATTGCTATTTTCACAATATTAATCCTACCAATCCATGAACACATTAGGTCTGTCTGTCTTCTGGAATCTTCTTCAATTTCTCTTGTCAAGTTCTTGTTGTCTGAGTTGTTCAGTTTCTTAGATTTCCTCCAGGATTTTTTTAATGCTACTGTGAACAGGATTGTTTGCCTAACTTCTTTATTGCTTTCCCCCCCCCCCCCCCTCCGGTCAGAGGAAGGTTCTTTCTTGGTTTTTGTTGGTATAGAGGAAGGCTACTGATTGGTTATTTTATTCCTGTTACTTTGCTGCCTGTGTTTATGAGCTGTGTGTGTGTTTAAAGTGGGATCCAGAGAAGGCCAGGAACTAGTAGGGACCCATGGGGTGGGGTTGGCTTCAGGGGAAGGGGTAGAATGTAAGTGCCATGAAGCATAAAAGGAAACATGCAAGGGGAGGGTGACCTGGGGTGGGGAACGGGGGCGCAGGGGAGAGGAGGGAGGATGGGGAGGGTGATCAGTGCAAAAGTCCATTTGAAAAAGTCATGTAGACACCTATCAGTGTAGATGCTTTTTAAAATATGTATAGACATGCATAAAAAGAGCTTAAGTGGAGTCTCCCACAGACACCACAAGCTAGCAAGCAAATAAAAAGCCTAGTCCCAGGAATGGGGGACCTCTTTGTCAGTTGCTGTTCAGAGGGACCCCCTTATACACCAACAAACATTCAGTCCACTGCCATTGTTTTTATTGCACTCTAGAATGTGATGGCAAGGCCCTGTTACTTACTGAAGATACCACACACTTGAGTCATAGGACGCAGAGAAATCAAGTTGGTACTGACCTGGATGCTTCATTCTTGCTTGCTAGCTTTCATCGTGCTGGAAGGCCGCTATGCACACTTCTGGGAAAGAAAATTAAGCTATTGTTTTACCCAGCTGTGAACCGCGTGAGCTACAATACGAATGACTGGCAAGAAAGTTCCACGGGTGCAATAGTGTCAAGAACATTACAGGAGTAACCAACCACTTTCTGACTAAAGCCTATTACACAAGACTGAACTTAAGCCTGGTACTGTTAACCGGACCAGAACCCCATGGTTGGCTAGGTCATAGGCCATAAAGGTGGACCCACCACTATTATTCTGCTAAGTGGACATAGTAAAAAACTGCCTCCTAAGTTCTTATCTTCATACCCATAGATGAGTGCATCTCTCAAGCCTTATCAGAGAAGCTTCTTTTTTACAATGACAATGAATATAGAGATCCACAATTGGCCTACGTGCAGACAATATGAGACTCTGCTCTAAAGGTAATGTCTGTCACACTCCCTCGTCCCAAGGCTCAGAGATATTTGTGGGGGGAGAGGAAGGAAAGATCATCAAACCAGAGATAATAGACGTTTTAATCAAAACAGTGTTTTCCAGACATGACAGGACTGTTGCACACAGGAACTTACAGTAGCTAAGTACATGCATAAGTTCTGGCCAGGCAAAATCCCTGCATGGGTGGGGGAGGGGATCATGAACTTTTAACCTAGCTGAGGAGCTATTGGCAGTTGATGGCAACTGGAGAAGGAAGTCTCAGTTTTCTTCAAGGATGCTGCCCCTGAGGGGTGACCCATGCTGTAGTAGATGGTCCTACACCCATGTGTCTACTGCAGGCAACACACAATGGGCTACAAGAGCTTCAAAAAGCAAATTTGAAGTGGGAGGGAAAAGTGGGGAGGGGATTGGGTAAGGACTGGAAGGTGTATTTGACCAAAATGCATTATATGTATAGATGAAATTCTCACACAATAAAAAAGACTTGTGATCTGTATGTATGGGTATTGAAATATGTGTGGGTGTGTATGTGTTATATTTCGCAAATATTCAAATATGTAGCTCTGTGCACATCTGAAGTTCTCAATAGCCACATGTGGCTACTGGGTACCATACTGGGCAGGGAAACCCTAGTGAATCGGTCTAGCAAAAGATAATTTGGTAATTGTGTTGGTTTGCTTGGATGGTGTTGAACTCAGGTGTCTGTATCAGCTAGCAAAAATGAATAGAGTTGAATTGTGATATGCTGTCATTGTTAAACAGTGCACAGGCACCAGAGATGAAAGCCAGATGTATACGCACTCACCGGGCGTTGGCAAAGTGTTTGATAGGAAACAGAAGAACAGAACAAGTCTGTTCAGCTGCCAACATCTCCTGACATTTATTATCACTTCTCAGTGATTTTATATCCCAACTCTCTGTCCTCTTGTCTACCATGATGTCATCTTAACTCCTGAAGAAATCCAGACTGCAAAAGCAATCACAGTAATTCCAACTTACCTTTCTCCAATGGTCTTGTTCCCTATTCTAATTCAACCTGACTTGAACAAGAAGACAAAGGTTTTATCTACACCTCTGCTGTATCTTTTTGTCTGTATCTGAGATACTTTTGTGGCTAGTAAATGCAGCCCTTCCATAATGTTAGATTTGTGTGCCATGGTCCTTGCCTTTCCCGGCGTTTTCTTTATCACTGTCTCGGATGTTCCCAAGGTCAGTCATGATGCATGAAATCCTTCATTCTTTTCTATCCTTGCCTCAGTCTCTTATTCACCCACTCTAAATTTTATGGAAAGATTTATTTAATCCCATTCCCCATATAAGCATTTCCTTTTACCCAGTTCTTGAAAAAGAGAAAGGAACAAGGAAAGAAAAAAAAAATTCCCCAGTTAACTGATGTTTTTTCTCACCCCGAGCCTGCGTGGAACCATGCATAAAGCAGACAATAACACATTGATCTCAATTTTATATTCATGGCCTCACAGTGCCATGGCCCTCAGAGCTGGCGATCCCTGTCGCCTGCCCGTCTGCAGAGTGTTTCACCCCTCTCCACAAGCACCTCTCCTTCTCGCCTTTGCGTATTAAGTTCATAACTCGTGTTACTTCAGCTGAAGAAATGAAACACTTAAAAGACTAAATACTCCCAGTCCCGCATTCACCCACCCGCTGCCGGAGGCATCTGGGCAAAGTCTGCCCTCCTCTCTCCAGACCACACTTCTGGGTCTTTCCTCAGCACCCTGGGTGTCTTTGGTTCCTGCCTCTTCTAGAGCAATCCACCAGCAGTGGCCTTTCTTTCATCAGGTTTAGCCATGAGCAGTGCCTTGTCGGTTCAGTCTCAGTTCCTTCCCTCGTGATTGCTTCTGCCGTCAGCCCTGGGCCCTTTCTCGTTTCTCTGTGCAGCAAATCCCCTCAAAAGAGGGGTGCAGTCACTGGCTTTTTTCTTTATTTTTCCCTAATATCTCTTCTGAAATATTCATTCAGACATACCTATACCACGATACAAAAACTTTTTATAAGATTAATGATAATATTACCATGCTTTTTTGTTTAAAATATGGAACGTTTCATGAATTTGCTTGTCATCCTCGCACAGGAGCCATGCTGATCTTCTCTGCGTAGTTCTGATTTTAGTATGTGTGCTGCTGAGTGAGCACAGTATTCCCATCCTTAAATCCAACGGCTGATTTCTCTTCTCTAATTCCACTGTCAACATTTTCCACACACTTTCCTCCTCAGGCTTTTAGCATTTCACATTTTGTGGCTTTTGCTGGTCACTATTTTTGTCCTGTTCATGAGAGCTCTTCTTTCTGGTCACTTTCTCTATACATTGATGTCCTGAGTGACCTTCCTGTAGCTCATAGTTTTAGATACGCCGTACATGTTTATCATTCTACAATACATCCTGAGTTACGTCTTTCCTTTTGAGTCCTCTACTTGTACATCATTCCATCCTGTTCCTAAGTGACTTCTCCATGGTTTCACCCACCTGTGACACCCCATCCCTGTTAGGCCAAATCTTCATTCATTCTTAGCTACTTTGGTTCTTCTTCAAAAAGTACATCAAGGGTCCAGGCATTTCTGAGCTAGCACCTTGTCCCTGTTCTAGACGTACCTGGATAACCTTGTATACTGATCTCCTAGATGTATTCCTGTCTTTATTCCTGCTCCTTCTCTTGTTTCTCAAGATAAAAAGCAAACTTACTCAGTGAAATTGTGAATCAGATTTTAATGTTCTACATACTCTGAAAAGAGCCAGGAAGGCCTTACACTGTGTGGCCACTTGATCACATCTTCTGACCCTGGTGGTCCTATTCAAGGTCAGCTGAGGCTGTATCTTTTCTACGGCTTGGACCCTCCTGGAATTCTTCTACTTTGGACATTTGTTCTAAGTGCCCTTCTATCTAGAATGCTGTTCTCTGAGATATTTGTAGGCGAATGCTTCATGTCAATTAAGACTTTACCAAAATACCATCATCTAAATGAGGTCTTTCCAGTCTTCCCTGTGCATCAGCCTGACACAGCCTTCCTTGAGGGTTTGCCTGAACCTTCTGGTCCTACTTTCTCCCCGCTTCTTTATTTTAGGCAACATCATTTTCTACCACACACAAGACGCTTATTTCTGAGTTTTTATTTTTTAGGACAGGGTTTCCCTGTAGTCCCATCTGACTTGGAACTCCCTATGTAGACCAGGCTGTCCACAACCTCACAGAGATTTGCCTGCTTCTGTCTCCAGAGTTCTGGGATTAACAGTGTGTGCCTCCATGCCTGATCCATGCTTATCTTCACTATTATGTTTATTATATTTTTCATTTATACACCCCAAGCATCAAAACAGTGTCAGTTTCAACAACAGGCACTCAATAAATAGATGGAAAGCATGTGGAACCATAGGAACATGAAATCTATCAGTGTATATACAGCTTAAAATACAGTACATAAAATACCCCTTAAAAATTTCAATCTACATACAAATCCAAAGACATGAACCAAGCATATGAGTATAAACTTACACATAAATAAACAGATATGGTCCTAATAGTGTTGCATTAAATGAGTGTGTGATTAACTTAACTTCTAGATTGTGAGTCCAAAAAAGGAGAGAGGAAAGCAAAATGCTCATTTTAAAAACTGTTTGCTGTGGATTGGGCATGGCTTTCCTTGAAGGAAAATTGGTCCTGGTGTGTTCACTTGGAAAAGCAGTGGAAAAAGGAAGCAAAAGATACAGATAGACAAAGAAGTCAAAGCATCATGCTTGAAGATGATATGATTCCATAAATAAGAGACCCCAAAGACCCCACCCCAAATTCTTACAACTGATAGATGCTTTAGATGCTTTCAGCAAAGTAGCAGGACACAAAATTACATGAAAATCATTAGACTTCTGATACCCAAATAACAAACCTGCCTAGAAAGAAACCAGAACAAACCCATTCATAACTGCATTCAAAGAAAAGCACCTAACCAAATAAAAACCGGAGGATGTAGTTTGAGAGGGAGATGCCATGTGGAGTCCTTTGGGGAGTTGGAGGCAGGAGAGTAAGCGGTGGAAACGACCCACACGCATTGTGTACATGTATGAAATTTTCAGAGAATTAGTGCTACTAATGCAAGTGATAATTAAAAATATCCATGTCTATTCCTCTTAGAGCCAAAGCTTTCATGATGAGTATGTTTATATAATGAAGACTAATGTTCATTACAAGTGCTGGATTAGAGCTGATACCAAGGGTCTGGGTGGAAGTTAAAGTTATTTTCTATAACCATGGGTATTAGCGGCATTTGTTGTAAGTCAATACTTAGAATTATTTCTTGACTCACAACTTCATTGTCCCATGAGTTGTCATAATGCATTTCAAAAAGGGCTTATTGGTTTGAGTTTGCTCACTTCCTGAATGTCGTAGCTTGTCACAGTGGCTGGGTATAAAGTGCTGTCACCATGGACTCTGCTTAGGTCACTGTGGACTCTGCTCTTACAGACCCCTCATGTTTACGTAATCCAGCAGACAGTAGACCCTTTCCTTCAGCAGTACCTTGATTTTCTTGACTGTCTTCTTCATCCCTTGAATCTCAAGAAACTGACTACTGCCTGATAAGTAATTGTAGTATTTTTTGAAGCAAATAATTTTTGATTCATACAATATATTATTGTTCTGAAAGACTATTTTCCTTGAAGTTGTTTTATATTCCATCTGTTGTGTTCTAAAAACTATTAAAGTACACAGTTTCTGTGTTTCTTCAGTTTCCTGTCTTCAGCTGTTTTTCCTTCTAGGTGTTACTTCTGAGTAAATAGTTCTTTTTATTAAACATCCTTCTTTCTATTTGAATGAAGACTCTTGGGCTTTTTCTAGATTTTCACCCTCTGAAACTCCAGTGTACTTAAAAGGAGGCAGATATCTAGGATTAAACATACTTGCTTTTGCTCTTCTCACCACACACCTCTTCAAGCTTGTGTTTCACATTAGGTTAAAAAATAAACATGTTTCTTAATTTCTTGATTTATTTTATTTTTATTTATGTGTATTAATGTTATGTGTGTAAGTGCACATGTGTTGTGCAGTGCCCACAGAGGACAGAAGAGGGTGTCGGGTCCCCTGGAACTAGAGTTACGGGAATGATTGTTAGCCACCATGTGAGCTCTTGGGTCTTCTTCAAGAACAGCCAGTATTCTTAAATGCTGAGTCAGTTGTCCAGGTCCCCCCAATATTTTAAAATAATAATATTAAAAGTGTAGAAAGATGCTTTTAAAATCATGTATTACAGGCATTCATGGCTTATAAAGCTTCACGTTATGATTTTTTGACTTTATGATGATATGAAATGATAATTCATTAGATTTTTTTCTTTTCTTTTCTTTTTCTTTCTTTTTTTTTTTTTTGAGACAGGGTCTCCCTATAGCTCTAGCTGGCCTCAATCTCATAGAGATCTGCCTGTCTCTGCCTCCTGAGTACTAGGATTTGAGGCATGCACCACCATGCCTAGCTTAATACCCAATGGGTTTTTTAAAAGAAAATATTCAATGAATTTTCTCCCCCTGGGCTGGTGGTATAAAACGTAACTGGTTGTCGGATGCTGCTCAGGGGCAGTGTTCCTCAACCCCTGTCAGCCACAAGTACACTGCAGTGTGCCATGCTGCCATTCTGCTGTTTGGTAGGCTAGGTGTAATAATGCATTTTCTCGGTTATGATAATTTCAGGGTTCAATGTGTATATCTGCCTGTTCATCACACGTTGAGGAGCAGCTGTGTAGTGTAGTTAAGGAGCGGCGTGGGCAGTTATATACAGTTAGCATTATTTTTATACTGAGAACTAATACTTATCTCTTCAAAAGAAAATCATGTGGCAAGTAAGTGGCATGGCTACATGCATGCAAATTGTTCTAGAGATACACCCCACCCCCAACCTAAGGTTCCTGATGTTCTTTTTACTATTTTTTTTCCATTTATTGATTTGTCTACTAAATCTCACAAAGCAATAGAAGGACATCAAAAACATATACTTTAGTTTTCATTCACAACTCTAATCAACTAATACATTTTAAGTTCATTTTCAAAAGCATGTCTTATTAAACAATCTATATACTCGGGTTAATCAGGAATAGGGATTTCAGTCTGAGGCTCATGCTGTCATAGATTAAGATATTCTACCCATTTTTTTTATGAAAGAATGAAGGGAGGTTGCATTAAATTTCAAAGGCCTGTCTTGTGTCCAACCATCAATGTGCTATTATTACACTTAATGTCTCATGCCTCATGAGGAAAATTTTTCTTTTTTAAAACCCCTTGTCACTTTCCAAATCATCATTTTCAGAATCTACCAATCAAAGGAAATTGTAATTCTTTGAGCCTCTTAGCTGTACTCTGTAACCATGGATACCAACCCAAACTGTTACCAAGGTTACATCCTGAAGCTATCATTTCATTCTCTTAAGCATTTTTCCCTCAGATTAATAAATTCATTGGAGTTTTAAAATATATAATGCTGTATTTTTGTATAATTTATGGACTATATGATTATTTTCCATTCTCTTAAAATTAAGCACGCCTATATAGCGCTCAAAGTGGAGGAACAGGCACATTCATGTGGTGACATTTTGAGCAACTGATTGTCTGACAGCAGTTAATTAGGTCTTGCTGCTGACAATGGTTTCCTTTTAATAAAAATTTTGGAGCTTAAGCTGTTTGTGCTTTGTTTTCTCTCCCTTCACACAACTTCATTCCACTGTATTACATAACATGATATTGTAAATGCTACTACTGGTATTCAATTTTTTAAAATTAATGTAATGTATGTGCTCAGACAGAGAGGACTTGGGTTTAAATTAACAACAGAAGGTATGTAATAGAAACCATGAATGCATGATTGTATATATTTATATATTTTAAAACATGATCAAGAAAAGTATGATTTGATTAAATAGCTAACCTGATACCACTGAGTTAATATACACTATTTACACTAATAAACAAAGAATCAAATTAGAATAAAATTAGAAATATTTCCAGATAGTAACAATAATTTAGAAATAAGAACTTCCAGAATATCATTAAAATATCTTCTGATTAAGTATATGAATTTATGAAAACACCTTTAAGATAATTCTGATATCTATTCAAAGAAGGAGAAGAATGGACAGTTAAAAAGGCAAATGAGCTGGTGTTAGGACTGTGTTTTAAAGTATTTGTGTGGTTAGACATTGTTTTGAGCACTAAACACTTGAAATAAACTTTAGATCCATGTTTTTGTTGTTGTACAATTGGGAGTGATTCACAGAAAAGGAAGGTGTGAGGTTGTTCCTCTCTCCTGACCAAAGGTGATGTGAGCTTCGTTATGAGGCTCTTCTTTTCCATAAACATTCTCCTTTCAGATGGCTCCTGCAGTGGACTGTGACGCATCAGTCCATGGAAGGCACGTGGTGCCGTGCCTGAGCCTATATGCACCAGGAGCCATGTCCAGGGCTCAGGGTACCTGTGGGAACAGGAAGGATCAGGAATGTTTACTTACAGCGTGCTTGCTTTTAAACATGGAAGTGCTGGGCCCATAAAGAAGACCCCTCAGCCCAGCAGTTTAGACTCAGGGAAGAGCTGAGAACTGCCACATAACCCAAAGTCAGGTGAGAGGTTTCCTGGAGATGGTGACAGAGAAGCAGCCACTGCGTCCCACTGCTTCCATTTCCTGTTGCTGGTTATTTTGCGGCTAAGTTCCAGGAGGAAGTAGAACGTGAAGGCTCTCTGTGAAGGAAAGGAGTGGTCTGCTTGGCACAAGCACACACTTTCTTTTCTTCTCTCTCTCTTCTCTCTTGTGTTTCATATGTGTGAATTTGGGCAAAAGCATGTCACGGCACACTTATGGGGCCAGGAAGACAACCTCTGATGTCCACCTGTGCTTTTCACCTTATTTGGAGCCAGTTTCCGGTCTGGAACTTCCGGGAGTTCTCCTGTCTCTGCCTCCCACCTTACTGTGGGAACACTGGGATTACAGACGCGCATCCTCTCACACCACCGAACCAGGCTTTCCTGTTTGTTCTGAGGGTTGAAACTCAGGTCCTCATGCTTGCCTGCCAACTGCCTTACTCAGCGAGCTACCTCCTCAGCCCTTGGAAAAGACTTTTCTGATTTCGTCAGATCTAGACATTTTCATCTGTCAGAACAATCGTAATTAAAACACAAATCGGCCATGTTGACAGTGTGATGACCTCCCTTCATTCAAGGCAACTCTGGGCACTGTGCAGCTTGCAAGGTCATGTCTCATGTGCGCCCCGAATTCAGATTGAAGAAACTGTCTCGATGCATACATGATGCCTTTAGTTAGATGCTATGCTGACTAGTCAAATGAAGACTCTGGGCATTTCGGTCTCATCCCTTTTCAAAGGCCCCTTATAGAATTCAGAAGGTGGGGTGTGACCCAAGAGCTGAGCTGCATGTTTCAAATTCTACCCCAAAGAATTACCTTGAATTTTCTTTTTCACAGCTCTGATTTAGGAATTGTGTACTACTAGTTGGGGAAACATAACAAAATTAGTCTTAGTTCATGAACAATGACTTTAAATGACAAACTTTTTCTGTATAAAATAAGTGCTTGAAGAAGGAAGATGTGAAGAAAAATATTTAGTTGCCTTGAATTGTGCATCATATTTCTCTGTATTAGGTGATTAGAGGTCTATTTAAGTTAGCTAATCATGGTAAAATAACAAGGATAATTTTATTCTAGTTTATGAATAGTGTGTATATTTTCAACAAAGTTTGGTGCCAACTATGTTTAATGGTGACTGGTAGAAGGTGATTGTGGAACATAAAATAGCACAAGTTAGGAAAGAAAAGGAAGATAGTTGTAGATGAGTTTCCAAAGATGTCCTCTTAAATCCTCCTGTCCTGAGAAGGGCCTCTGTGCTCTGTGGGCCTGAGGGACAGAGAAACATGGAGAGCCCAAATGAGACTCATTGGCTGAGACACAGGGCTCACTGCCTCTAAAAAAGAGAGGCTTGATTCCACGCTGTAAATGTTCTTGAAGACTAGTGTCTAGAAAGTCGAAAAGCACCCGGCTCTTTCTTCACATTCACGGGGGATTTCTCCCAAGGTGTCTGTTTATGAAGCTTTCTAATATTGTAGTCAGGTAGACATGAGGTGACAATCACCTTGCTAGTCGCAGAAAACCAAGGACTGTCTACTTTACCCTGCAAAGGTTCATTAACTCATTTAGAGCCAGACAATTAAGCAAACATGTGATCTGAGACAAGCAGTTCTTTCAGAAGGCGAAAGTGAGAAACTGTAGCTTGTGATCTCTGAGACCGAAGATGATTTTCACGTGACATCTTAAGACTTGCCATTTCTGTCTTTTGCACCCTGTAGTGACTACTCTGTGGTCTTTATCAAGAGAACAGCACTGAGGAGTTTACTGAGTTAATATGCGATCGTACCTTGCAACTTCCTGTATGAATAGTGTGTTTAAGCTGGTGCTGTGTCTGGAAGGGATCTGTAGAAGTGTGAAACCTGACTATTCATTCACACGAAAAGCCTGGGCAGCTCTGTCACCAAGAGACACTGACGAGTGAGAGCAGTACAAGATAAAACAGCTTCGGGTTTTGTTTGTAACGAAAATGTGACTACGAAGGGAGACCCTTGGCGATCTGACACAGCCCAACCTCCCTGCCCTTTTCATTCCTGCACAGGAGGAAGGGGGACCACATTGTCTGCTGGTTTAAAGTGAAAAAAATTCACTGTCTTGGGAGTTCTTGGTTTAAAAATTATTATATAACACATGGATTTTTATACAGTCCCCTTTCTGCTGCTTTAGCTGCTACACGTGTATATATCAGTGTACAAGAAAACTCACAGACAGAAACCAATTACTTGAGTAAAAAAAAAAACAAAACAATGACAAGAAAAAAGAGGAAGCTAATCTAGGGTTTGCCTGCAAGTATTTATAGAGATGGGAATGGAATCGAGCTCAGATATGGCCAATGTCTAATTTCCCCTTCGTATTTATCATTTTTTGCTGACCAAGAAGAGTCTTTAAAATGTCTCACTGGCCCTTCTATACGTGTCTCAGAAAGCTAGCTGGTCTCTGTGGGGCTGAAAGGGGCTTTCTGCTTCAGTGCTTTATTTTCAAGCTTGTTTAACAAATAATTAGATGAACCTAGCAGGAAAGTGATTCTACAATACACCTAGTAATCCATTGTAATGTGTAACTGACTTCCCCTTATTAGCAGGACGTTCTTAAATCTATGAGAACTGCTTTGTGCAGGAATTTAAATATCGCATGAAAGGAAGCTGGAATCAATGTCGCCCTCCTTTGTGGCCTTGTCAGCGGCAAAGCCAGGCTCTTTGTCTCTTTCATTTCAATAGCAGCTTCCTAAAATATATGTCAATATTTGCCTTCTCAGCTCCCTCTCCCAGTGCCACCATATTCACTGTGTAGAGCAGAGAACTCAGGCTTCCACTCCGCAACGCAGAGGCCTGTGTTTCTCACTTGGCTGTTTCCAAGGTAACAGGACCCTCTGCTTGCCAAAAAAAATGAATGTGCTTTGAAATCCTGATGCATGTGGCCTCTCTCCATCCTTGACTGTTGACATGTCCTTTGTTTTAAAACCCTCTTCTGTGGCATATTTGACGTTGTTTTCTTTCAGTTTTGCTTTCTTGACTTCTAGTTGTGATGTCACCCATGCTATGTCTTTGATGTACTTTTTAATTTCATCAATATTATGAACTCTCCCTGGAGAATCTTATCTACAGGCTGACAATGATGTTAAGCCACCTCCGAATCTTAATGTTAGTTCATAGCTCTTTTCTTGTTTTGAGGTTTGAAATCTTTTTTATTAAAATGCCTAATTATCCATCTCAATCATTCACAAATTTTGATAGCTTTAGACACCAATATCCCCTCAATACATATCAACATCACCAATAACAGCCACAATAATTTCATGACAAGCTGGACATTCAGGTACTCTGAACGTTTTATGTCTAAGGGTCAGTGGTCAACGTGGCCAGAGGGCTTAGACTCTTATGCATGTTCTTCTGGGAGCTGTGCAGAGAGCCTCTGCTCTCACTGAGATCCCTCTTAGTGGTGACCACACCACTCTTTTTCCCGCCACAGCTTGTTCCTTGCTGCACTGTACCTGCTTTTTCCTTATGGACATCTCTTCCACAGAGTATTGAAAGGATAGAAAATACCTCTATTCTGTTTTTGTTTCATTCTCCTGAAGCATAGACCTGTTTGCTTAAATAAGTGGATTCCTTAAGTACAGCCTATCTTCCTTCTTAATCTGGCTTGCTAGGAAGAGTACCTTGAACTTGACAGCTCGTGACAGTAGAAATTCTCATAGAATCTGAGAGGTTCAAGACCACGGCACTGGAAGATCCCATGTGTGTTGAGGCTCAGCGGTGTGATTCCTATATGGCAGGTTCTCTCTGTGGCTCTCTACATGGTGGGGAGAGAAGGGTCTTTGGCTGTTTTTTATAAGGCAGCTACTCCCATTCATGAGGACTGCTTCTTGATAATTCAGTTTCCTCCCCAAATCTCCATTTCCTGACATCAACATTTTCAAGTTTCAGAGGGAGGAGTCCATCACTGTCTGAGGCAGGAGCCGAGGGACTCACATCTTCAACCACAGACAAAAAACAGAGAGAGTGAATTTGAAGTGGGGGCAAAGGCTCTAAACTCTCAAAGTAATATATTTCCTGAGCCTGTGGAAGGCATGTCCCATTCAGACCACAGTGTTTGTGAATGAAATGGAAGGTATATGTAAAATGCAAGCATTGTAAGTATGTGACCAAAGACACAGAAATATAGCCTTAGATGGCAAAACAACCTAAAATCCTACTAATTCATGAACATGTCTGGAATTTGTGTGTGTGCACGCATGTGCATGTGTTGTATACCATTATATCCAGGATATGAAAAAAGTAATGAATTCTTACCATAGATCTTTTTATCAGGCAAGGAATAATAATAATAATAATAATAATAATAATAATAATAAAGCTCACCTGTTGATTTACCTAATGTATGTATCATGGTTAAATACTGATCATATTTCATGTAATTTTTATTTGTACCAAGACAAAACTATCTATTTCTGATGTTATATACAAATATTAGTATAAAAGCAAGTTAAGCTTAGGCCCAAGCTTTGTCTGTAGTGTTAATTTTTAAACAAGTCTGTTTTCTTCAAAATATTGAGAGCTATAGTGGCCTCACTCTGCATTATATTTTATAATATTAATAAAAAGAATTTTCAAAGCATGAAATAATGACATAAATACCTTAAATATAAAGGAAGTATCTGGTTTTGAAATTCACATGGTACAGAAGTACAATCCTTCTAGATGCTGACCCCACAGGGCATTTCTATTTGTATTTGAATAGATTCATTTCCAGCTTTAGAGGAACCCAAGGCCCACAGCAACGCAGCCCACAACATGTTTGAATTGCTACTTAGGGTGCAAATTGGGTGGTATTTCTGTGACCTGGACATGTGCTCAATAGATGCAGAAATGAGCCCCTCAACTCGAGTCACATAGGCCAGGAAACATCTGCCAGATGGTTATAGCTTTCAGTAACTATTAAACTGGATCACATTTGAACAAATGACTTAGATATATAGTATTTGAAAGCTTATTCTGAAATTTCTGCCATATCCATGGAGATTGGTCTTAATGAAAAACTACATTAACCTGTCTCATGCATTGTAAGTGGTCTAAAATGGGACAATCCTTCTCACTTTTGCCAAGTTCAAGCTAAAAATACCTTTATCTGTTTTTACATAATGCTGACAAAACATCTGTGATATTTATTGATATAAGGCTGTCTATTAGGATATTGAAATTAATTTCAATTCCCTGAGGTATCTTACTTTAATTAACAAATCCATGTTCCTGTTCTATTAATTAGTATGCCAGAAGAATAACCTTGAGATGAGTTTAATTCTAAGAAAGTATTTCTCTTTTATAATAATAAAAAGACATTGACAATCTTAATCTAATTTGTTTCATACATTTAATAATAGTCTTAAAGGTCCATCCAGAAACATAATTTAAGCACTGTTCTTTTAATATAGAGCACTATTTTGGGTGTGCCTGTACTCCAAAGGCTTCATTATTAGAGGGGCCTTAGTTCTATATTGGACTTTTAAAGATTGTTAGTGAACACAAGTTCATTTAAGGTTATATTATTAAACTTTCAGTTGATTATAAATCTTGTATTTATTCTAATTCCCTGTTTTCTCCAATGTACAATTTACTGAAGCCAAACGGTAGCACTTACAAACAAATCCCAGTTCTTTTACTCAGCTATATATTTTCCAAATGATGTTAGTGCTGGGTCCTTACATTCTGAACCGTAAGTGCATTTTAAATATTTTAGATTGATCTAGCAAGTTGACCCAACCATTAAAGGCATCTGCCACTGGTCCTGACCACCTGAATACATTCAGTGCCCCAGACTCACATGGTGGAAGAAAAGATCCAGTTCCTGTTAAGTTTTCTTCCGAACTGCACACATGTGCTGTGGCATGTGTTTGAGCTCGTGTCCTGCATATGCACACGATATATAAATGTGATACAGTTAGCAGATTAGATTAGCCACGTGTCTGACATATGGAAAGCACTAATATAGTGGGAAATGGTGAGTAACCTGAAATAATGTCTTGTGTCCAACCACAAATGACAGTCCAGGTGGTTTTAGATTACAACTGCAACCTTGTGACAACCCAACTAGACCCATTCCAAAACGCCTCATAGAACTTTGGCAATTGCACACCAGCTGCCAGCATATTTGTAATCAAAAGAACTGTGGACACAGATCTGATACACAACCAATATCAAAGAAAAACAAATGCCATCTGGATGACCTATACTGTTATGTGATGCTAGACAAAGAATTGGGTGGTTAGTATTGAAGCTGTTGTGTGACAAGAGGCAGTCATGAGTATTACTGGATGTACAGGCCAGGAAACATATGTCCATAAATCTTTTTGATGCAGTTAAAAATAACAATTGAAGATATTTTGGGTAATATCAATCTTCTAATGAGAAGAATGGAGCTCTTTAGAAGTACTATCTCACTTATTTGAAGTTCAAAACTTATGTTCCTTGTCATCAAAATTCAAAGGCAAGTGCTCATCTGTCAACAGTGATGTGTCATGGGCGGTCATGTATTTCATCTTTGCATGTGACTTTTCACACAGAGGGAACTTGCCAAGCTCTGATACTAACTCCGATTTAGATTCCTCAGATACCACCTTCCAATGTTGTTACCTTTCAGATCATTCCCTTCCAATAGAAAGGCAGGCAGAGCTCCTCAATCATACATGTCTGAAGTAAAAAACTATGGTGCTGCTTGAGCTAAAAGCATTATCTCCTACAAAACTGTGAGAATGGGAATGTTCACGTTATCTTCACTTCTGAAAGACCGGGAAGTAGACACAGAGCCTTTTTATCTCTTCTCAGTGTTAGTTGGCATCAAAATGTCTTACTATAGTGGTTTATATGTGGACATTATTTTTACTTTATAATTTGGGTCAAATTAACAAAAAGGAACATTATCAAGCTTATAGAAAAAGTTAATCTCCAAAGTCATTTGGTATTCAAAGTAATGAGGTAAAGCTATTCTTCCTGATCACAGAATTTCAATCTTGCCACCGACTTCACAATTGGATTCAAATATTGTCACTGTTGTAGGGTTGTTGTGTGCTTGAGAAAAGCAAGATATTCATCTTCTATTTCCAATACAAATCTGCTAAGTTAGTGGCATGTTCATTACTGTAATCCAATGATAGAGGATGACTATGGAGGGAGTTGAAGGACAGGACAAGCTTAGGGAGCCCAGATAATTTTCATAATGGGATGTAAAACCCAGTTTTCATAATGCAGAGTAAGCTAATATCTTTTCCTCAGAGGGAAATTTGTATTCTTCCATGGAAGACACAATCTATCATCAAGTGTGTTTGCAATAAACGTCCTTTAAAAGAAAGTACAGGAAGGGTCTAGAGCGATGGCTCAGTGGCTAAGAGCCCTGGCTGGCTGATCTATAGAGGACTCAGGTTCTAGTCCCCCATACATAACTCTAGTACAAGGGATCCATTGCCCTCTTCTGGTCTCCATGGGCACTGCACACATGTGGAGCTCTTACATACAGGCAGGCAAAACACTCATACACATAAAAAGTAAATTAATTAAAAAATCCTAAAGTTAAATAAAAGTATTGGGTAATGAAAATGTAGCTCTGTAGCAGAATATTCAGCCAGTATACAAGAGACCCTGGGTTCATTCTCCAGCACTGCACATCAATGCCTAGAGTGCACTTGCACTGATGTGCACATGCTGAACGCCCCCTCCCCGCCCCAAGTTCTGAACAAAAGCAGTAAGTTCCTCTGCCAATAAAATATTCAGATAGGTGAGTGAAACACAGAAAGTTGTTTTTCAATAGTCCAGGAAAAAACTGATTCTGTTGTTGAACAAGGGTGTTTAGACATAAGGGTAGAGTATACACTCGTGCTGGGGGTTCACGCTTTTTTTTTTATCTCTGCCACTTCTTAAAGCACCTTCTCTGATGGGAGTGACGGAGCTACTGATGAAGACATTTGCTAGTGTCTGTCGGTCAAGCTTTGTCTATTTAGTTGAACAGCTCCTTTTTCATAATGTGTATTTCTTGGTGGATATTAAAATTTATTTTAAAACAAACACACTTCTTTCTACTTTATCTTGTGCACGTTTGACTGAGCTATATACTTGATTGTCTGTAGTCTTTTCCCTGACCGGAAGGCCAGGAGGTTAGCTCTTGCCAAGGAAGCTATGTCTAGTCTCCTGTTAGCCACTTACTCGGCAGAAGGTGGATGAGCAGGTCTACTGCAGCGAATTCCTTTGGGAAGACTTCTTTTCTTTTCCAGGCCTTTCATGAATGTGCCTGCAATGTAACCGCTCTCCAGCTTCAGTTTTCTTCTACATACTGAACTACCTATCTAACTACCCACCAAATTCCCCTTTGTCCTTTCTCTTTCGGAGTTTCAGATATACTCTCTGCATAGCCATAGTATGTTTAAGGACATATGCAAAAATATTGTGCACAATGGAACTTGGGACCTGGGTCATTGGAGATTAGTAGAAAGATAATGCCTTAATGAATCCTAGCGGGTATTTAGCAAGTTGCATGGGACCTAGCCTGTGTTAGGCCTGACTGTGAAAGTATGCCGTATGGGCAGGGGCAGGGGCAGAGGAGGAGGCAGAGGCATCTCTGTGAGTTTGAAGACAGCCTGGTCATGATAGTGAGACCCTCAAAGAAAGGAGAAAATAAATGTTGAGCCTAGTCATGCCTTCAGAAGGGCGCACGTGAGTATGTAAAACGAAACAACGGCCTCCTGGCCTCCACTTTGGTTCCAGCATTTAGATGTTGACATCATGTGTGTTAGTTACCTTTCAGCAGGAACGGATGGGTGACCCCACAGGAGCTGCCTAGTAGAACTGATGAGAGCTGGAGGCACTCCTGCAGCACACTGGTAAGAAGGCATGGTGGGATGGGCTGAGCTCAGGGGCGTGAGGGAGCAGACAAACAGCCAAAAGCAATGGATTCACCATTTCGTGTTTCAGAAAATTCCCGTAAGTGCTGCATTGTGTTTCTCGGGGTGTCACTCTGCATTTGTTGACACTGGGGAGCATGGTCTACAGTTGCATCTTTGATTCTCTAAGGTCAGATAAGCTTAATATTATAATCTCATTTTTTTGAATCTTGGAAATTATTTTAACTTATATGTGATACCACAAAATAAATTATACCTGTGCATTGAATACTATTATAGTCCATTAGTTTCTGATGTCTTCAGAGCTCCAGTCTTGTAAGGAGCTGTGTGATACTTGGGAAAGTTCATCTGTTCCCAAACCTTTAGACCCTTGATAAATCTTGAGGATGGTGACAAGCTTTTGGGACAATGAAAACACATTACTGGCATGCAGTGGGTGCTCCACCTGGATACTTATTCACAACAGTGGTACTAGAATACGTTTTCACTCCAGGTGCCCAGAACCTAGTAGGGTTTATTATTTATAGCTATATTGGTAAAAAATGTAACTCAGTTTCTGGAGAAAGAATTTTTATAATTTTTTTTTTCCCAAAGGCAATACACGGAAAAACAAGCAGAAAAAGAAAAAGCCTTAAAATCCTCGTCATTCTTCAAGGCCAGCCTGGTCTACATAGTGAGTACCAGGCCAGCCCCAGGCTCCAGAGAGACCCTGTCTCAAAACTACAAAAATAAAACAAAATTGTAAACAACAGTCTTTTCCTGAAATGCCACATATTTTCTTTAAAAAAAGCATAATGCGTTTATCAAATACAGAATTTGGTTATTTGACAGTGAATTGGAATTTACAATGGCCATGGAAGAACACAGCTGTAGTTAGCACTTGGGAGTCTGAGTTAGAAAGATTGTGAGCTCTAGGCCAGCCTAGGCTACATAGCTAGACCTCATCTTGGGAAAAATACCTGACATCTACTAAGACACAGAAAAATTATCTAATTCATAATTAATTATTTACTAAAAATGTTGATTCATAATTTCATTGTCCTATAGTTTTGACTTTTCAACCACTTACATATTCAATCAACCTAAAGTTAATTTAAATTTGAAAAATCAAATTGAAAGCCAAACTCAAAATGCATAAATGAATCTGTGTACTTTCTGGGTGCTCTATTCCTGGAAACTTACACTGTCCTAGAATAATTGATCTTTGCCATCCCAGCATTGCCCACAGAGACAGACATGCTTGCCCACATCGAGTACTCACCTGGCAAGACGCTTCTTTCAGGAAGCTTGACTTTTCAGTTGAGAATGACTCACAGGCTCGAGAAACCCATCAACTCTAGGGACCCCAGGCCGAGTCCTCCAAGCCCTCCAAGTGACTGGGGTGAATCCTTCCTTCTTATTTTGAGGAGCGTGGGAAGAGTCTTCAGCTCTTTCTAGAAGACCCGAAGAAACCATAGCATTCTGACACCTCTCTCCAGAAATTTGTTGTCTCAAAATCACATGTGCTTCTCTCTTGTTGGCTCGTATGTGCCACATGGTGGGCAATGGGCTGTGGTTGCTGACTATTTAGGGGTCATTTTTTAGTAACTCTAGCAGAGCTTCTCCAATTTCTCTTTCAGAGAAGGGAATAATTATTCTGTTTTCATCCTTATGCTGTTGACTGAAAGTAAAGGCCTAGGAACTGCATGCACAGTGATTCAATGACCCTTGATAAATCTCTGCAACTGTCATAGTAAACTAGTCCACACACATTTTAGATTTTTATATTTCATTTCATTTTATTCATTTATTTTTGTGCATGAGCTTTTGTGTGATGTGTTGGGGGGCGCATGGTACATGTTTGCTTCAAGTTTGGAGGTGAGAGAACAACTCGGAGGAACACGTTCTCTCCTGCCACCATGTGGGTCCCAGGGATTGAACTCAGGTGGTCAAGTTTGGTGGCAAGCCCCCTTTGTCCTCTGAGTCATCTCAGTGGCCCAAATCTACAGAAATTGACTGCAATCCTGGGATCTTCAGCCATTTTTAAGAGTAACTACCCAACAAGTACTTTATGCTGGACATTGCTAAGGCATATATTGTCTTTGTTAAATACAAATAAAAGATGAATGCAGAATGGCACATGGAGTGCCCATATTGCCTGTAAAACATGCATCTTACAGTCACAAGCATAAAAAAGACCAATAATGCCTGAGTTTCAGTTTTCATGGAAAATGGATTGATGGTATAGTTTGTATCTACAGGGTCTCTCACAGTTTTGTGCTCTGAATCAGTCTCCAGCTCGTGTCGCTCTTGAAGGTTGTGGGTCCTTCAGGAGGAGAGCCTGGGCGTGGACCTGTGAAGGTCACAGATGCTCTAGTTCCACACTGTGTCCTCTGCTTCCTTGTGAATGTGCTGGGAACATTCATGCCTCATAGCCCTGCTCCGAGCCCGCAGCGCTTGTCGCACTGCTTCTCTGTGTCTTCTCTGTCACAGTGGATGAAACTTCTCCGAAACTCTGAGCTAAATTCTTCCATTCAATTTTTTGGTCTGGTATTTTGTGACAATGTCATGAAAAGAAAGTCGAGTTGATAAAAAAAAAACATATAGTTGATAAAATATGTAACTTGAACAGAGATCAAGAAGTAAAGGAATGCAAAATTAAGATTACAAGATAACTTAGAAAGAGAGGTAACAACAAAAGTGATACTGATCAGAAAATGGGAGTTCTTGATAACACAGTGACTAAAACACATAATTTATCAGGTACAGTAGGTTTCCTTAGCGCTTTTAAATTATTTTTATGTTTTTCTGTCTATGAAGAATTGCTAAGTTTAGTATTTTCTTGTTCTTAGTTTTGTGTAATAATATAAACCCAAATCCAACTGAAAAATGAAATTAGTGTATGGATAAGTGCAATCATGATTGTTCAATGATTGGTCTGAAATTTTAGTTAACTATTTTTGTACAAATATTATGTGAAAAAATTGGAGATTCATTTTAGGTTAACAGAAAGGAAATTGTGGGAAAACACAGTTAATGCTTATTCTATCTGAACCAGTTGGAATTCAAATACTGTGTATGAAAGCATATGTTCACCACAAAAGTCCCTTAGTTATGGTCATACACAATACTCTTTGGGGTGTTGAACTGAACTGCAGACTCTCAGAGGCAACTCTGATGGTTTAATGTAGAGATTGCCATAAAGCACAGCTTGGGAGAAAGTCAAGGTATGTGAAAGTTAACCTTTTACATATGCTGGTAGCCAGACTAAGTGATGTAGGAGCTAGCCTGCTCTAGGTAGTAAGTGAGAAGGGCTCATGGTGAACACTGGAAGCTGCTTACCTATGCTGAGAAGAAGCTAGGGTTAAAGGAAGATTGCGAGTTGAAACAGCAGAGTCTGGGACCCTGAGGAGGTCTCCATTTTGACAAGAGAAACCGAGTCAGTAAAGTAGTACCATCCTGCCATTTCCCTTGATTCCAGACTATCTGAGTGATGTAATCTCCACTGTGTGAAATGAAGACGGGGCGCCATCTGTTAGTGCTTTGATATATTTATCTTCAAGCACACCTTCATTCATTCATTCATTATTTTGGGAGGTGGATTGCCAAACTGAAGTTCCCAGGAAACAAAATCAGGTACATAGGTCACGAGACATAAGAGCACACGGTTTTGCTGGGGCTAATTAAGTCATTAGTTCAGATTATGTTGCCTTTATAAACGTCATCCCTAGAGCTAGTAGTAAAATTAAGATAAAAATGGCAACACTAATAAGGATAAGAAGAAAAAAGAAACCCTCGTACATTGTGGGGATGTAAATTAGTGTAGCCACTATAAAAGCATGACCGTTCCTCCAAAAACCAAAAATTGATGAAGCAGATAATCTGGATTTATCCAAATATGAGTCAACACACAGAAGGGCTGCCCTGATGAACCCTGCCACAGAGCTCAGGTGGGACAAGCCTAGGTGCCAGCCAACAGATGACTTGACGGAGAAAACACCACATATGCAGATAGGAATGAAATCGTATTTCACCCACCAAAGAATGAAAACACTCTTCCTTTTGCAACAGAATGGATGGAACTAGAGGACATCACCATGTAGGTGCTGGGAACCAAACCCAGGTCCTCTGTAAGAGCGGCCCGTGCTCTTAACCCCTGAGTTATCCAGCCCCTTTTTTACTTTCCACGTCTTTAAGTAACTTCCTCCAGGATAGAAGATTCAATTCAGAGGACACTGCTAAGCAAAACAGGGACGAAGGACTGTTTAGGTGGAGGGGCAGAGGTCGGAGAAGGGTGGACATGATTAATTAAAATGTATGCATGTGTAGAAATATGAAACATCCCAATATGTACTGAAGTACATATTAAAGTTAATCTGGATAGTTTTACATCTAAATTATGTAGGAACACCACTCGTGTGTAAGTAAATTTACAATACATTCCCCAGATCCATTCATTTCTTACCTATATGCAGCATTGATGATGTTGTACTAAGGCAAAGACTGGAGGAGGCCCAGCAACAGAAGGTCACGCTCTTCCTGTGGGTGACTGGGAGTTGGGCATTAACCAGTCAGCGTGGGTTCCCCTGCTGACAGACACTGCTGTCTCACCTAAACAAGTCAGTCAGGTCAATATAATGGAATTGTGTTGGACAGAGATATTTTCTTTCTCATGTGCAGCCTATGGGCAAGAAAACATGTGACCTTGCTTAGTACTGTGATCCTCTAAAACCTGTGCAGTTTTGACATTTGCATAGATTGAAGCTGGTTGTTACTGGATAAAGAGATCAAGTTGTGTTCCTTCAAGATGTAGTGGAAATTGCATTCTTTCTGGAAGCAGAGTTATTTCCTTTTCATGTGGACCACTTTAATTGACTTCTATGTAAAATGTGGCCCAAATGATCTTTTAAAAAGGAAACGTATTGTACTTTTGAGGTTTACAATACCATGCTACAGGACATAGCAGTCTGCAAGATGCTTGCCATAGAGAATGGATCAGAGGAAAGGCTGAGTCCTTACTTTGAAACAGTTGCAAAAAAAATAGTTAAATAACTTATATTACAATATACTAAACTAAATTACACTAAATAAATGAGTTATTTGCTTATCTGAATATTTTAATTTTTAATATTACACTGAAAAGTACTATTAAGAATAAATTACTTAGCTCAGTGTCTACCCACACTATAAATGTGTATTCATAAATATTTATAACTTAAAAATTAAGGGGCGAGGTTTTCTTAGTAGAGCCACCTAGTGGATAAAATGAGCTATGGGGACACAAGTCCATTGTTTTGGTATTTTAGACTTTGATGGAATGATATAAAAATGCAAATGATCATTACTTTGTTGAGATATATTAAATAAAATAAAATTATAACCTTTACAAATTTATTATTTCATTCATCTTAATATGTGAAAACATTTGAGACATACGTTTGTCTCTTTCACTGTGTCTATACAATATTCATAAATGGCATAAATATCATGGTCTGTGTGTCTACTTCATACTGCTGTCGAGTGAATTTCCATGAACAAAATTTGTATGATCTTTTTCCCTTTTTGACAACTCAGAAACCTACACTATAATTATTAGCTTTTCACATCTCCGATGTCCAATAATGATCACTAGGCTCACTGGTATTTCCACAGATCTCTGACCTATGGAAAAAAATTCTTCAATTTTCACAGAATTCTTCTAAATTATTTTCTATTTGGTTATTTATGTGTGCACCTGTCATGATGTGACATGGAGGCCGGAGGACAGCTTTGGGAGTTAGTTCTCTCTTCCCACTGCGTGGATTCCTGAGATCACAATCCCGTGTCACTATGGTTCTATCACAAAATTCTTGATTAACTATAAGTTAAAAGAAAATTACACAGGTGGGCATGGTGACTTATGCCTTTAATCCCAGCACGTGGGAGGCAGACTGAGACCCTGTCACAAAAAAACAAAAAACAAAAAACCCTCTGTGGAACAAGACAGTATACTTCCATCTCATAAGTTTGCAACTACCACTTTTGATATCTGAAGTTTGTGTCTTCTATCAGTTTTTTGGGGGTGGGTGTAGGGTCTGGCCTCCCTGCAGCCCTTCTCTCTTAGTGCTAGACTCTTGGCCAAGAGCCAGCAGGATCTTGTCAGTTGCAATTCCGAAGTAAACAACTTGACCTTTACAGACTTCCTCAGTTTACATCAGGTGTGTGTCATGTGGCTAGATGTCTCCTGAGAACCTGAACTTTTAACCTCCTGTAAAGCCCCGCCCTCAGGGTATATAAGGCGCTTGCTGCCTCTAAATAAAATCAGTCATTCTCCTTTCCTCCTACCAAGTGTGTGTGTGTGTGTGTGTCTCTCTCTCTCTGTCTTATGTGTACATCATTCAATCCGCAGCCCTCCGCCAATCTGGATGAAAGTAGACAGGGCTCTACAGGTGGGGTATACGAGTTTTGAGATCTGAGCTACGTGTATAGATGCCAGAATGTCTGTAGATAATTCAGTGTGGTTTTTTGACACACCACACACACACTTGCAGTGAGACTCGTTTGACTGTGATCATCACAGCTGGGTTGCTCCCTACGAGGCTGTTTACTAATAATTCACACATGGCCGAGAGCCTCGTAATCCATATCACCACCATCATCACCAACCTGTTTTACTTATCTTATCATGCAAATTGCAATTTAGTTCTAATTACTGGTATTTATTAAAGTGGTTATTCATGGATGTCCATCTCATTTTTAAGAGATGAGGCATGTGTTATTTATGTCAAAACATTTTTTTGTCCATTTTTGGAACGTGACATTTCTAAAGCTTCTCCTGTTATGGTTTGTTGAAAGGACATCGCTGTTTTGTTGCTCGACTCTTTGTCTTAGGCAGCAATGAGTGAAAGCATGACCGCCCTGGTTTTTAGTCACAGTCTTAGGTCATCTTTAAAACTGCAGGGTCTTTGGATGTATCCATGCATGAGGAATGACTAGTCTACATTGGGACTTGAGAAAGTTGTTTGTTTAACATCTAGCATGTGTACATTGAACATGTGGCGGTTCAGGCAATCTCACTTGATGTTTATCATCAGGAATGATCAAATATCATTGCTTGTTCTTTTAGACACTGTGATCTTGGCTGTTCATGAACAATATCAAAAACAAAGGCTTTCTTAGGAAAACACTTCGTGCCAGCTGCGAGAACAGGATTCCTTAGTCCCTGCTCCAGGCCTTTCTGCGAATACACGACGAATACACGACCAGTTTCCCTCCAAGTTTAGAGCTATCTGCAATTTCTGTGACAAGAACAGAGGAGTCTAGAGGTATTCAATGGCGCTCCTCTAACAGGATAGAGTCTTGGGGAGTGGTTGAGTGGTATCACTCTGGGGACACAGGAGAGAGTACAACTCCCACAGTGTTCAGTCATAAGCATCTGTACAAAGGACTAGAAAATCTCACCTCCTGGAATTTTAGATTTACTATTGTAATGTTAAATCATCTTCCATATAATGTAAATAATAGGTAGAAACCAGCATATTTGGTCATAAAAAAAACTTGATGATTGGAGAATTTTAAATAATATTTATGATACGGTAAAAAATGAATATTTAAAAAAATATTTAAGCATTTTCCATAACCCAGGTGAATTTCCATTCTCTGGCCGGGCTTATTTGCATTTATGTGGTTAAACGTCGCCACCCTGTGGCCAATTCAACTATCACACAGTCCCTTTCCAAGAGCTTTGCGCTTGGTTAGTTTTGACTCTAATGTGGTGCTTAGTGGAGGTATGGTGTCTACTGCGGTCTGTACTTTACAGAAACAAGAAACAGTTAAGCACACGAATTTAAGGCAGAAATTGATGTACATCTACAGTATTCCCACGATTTAATCTGCATCTTTCTCTTCTGGAGGTCTAATTTTCTCCTCAATTGAATAAATAAATTATCTTTAATTTTTTTTGATCCACCTAGAGCTTGGTTATGTTTTTTTGTTTTTTATCACTTTATTTTTTAGTGTTTATATCTGCTTTTGAAAGTGACTATAAGGTACAAATGTCCACTTATTTATATGTAATTTGGTGACTATTTCTAATATGTACCCCATTTTAAACAATAGGGGGCATTATGATGTCATGTTTCGTTTTTCTCCCTGAAGATGAGTGTTTTATTTCATAGTTAAAAATGTTAGTTCTTATTCTTGATAAGAATACTTTTTTAAATTTAAAATCATAGTTATTTTTATTTTTATACTTCTTTTTATACAAAATTAATATACAGGCTAGGGTGTTCATCTTCTTAAGAGAACAGTACTACTTTATATTATTTCAATGTATGTTCAGTTTCCAAATGTGATAAAATCAAAATACATTTGTATTAATTCAGACAAAAAAATTTCAAAATATATCATGTCTTGTGTTCTTGTTAAAGTGAATTTTTCCCATTTTCAAGTATTTAAACCCACCTTTTATTTTATTTATTTTTAATATAGTAGTCACTTTAATGCAGTGAACTCACAAAGGAAACATTATGCTGCAAGATTAATGCAGTCACTGAAACAAAAGGCCATTTCACTCCTGGGCATAAACCCAATCAACTCCATACCCTACCATAGAAATATTTGCACAACCAAGCTTATTGCTCTATTAACTATAGCAAGGAAAGAAAACCAAACTACATGTCTTTCAATGCATGAATGAATAACGAAAATCTAGTACACATATAAAATGGAATATTATTCAGCGCTAAAAAATGAAAAATCACAAAAGTTGTAGAATTTTGATGAACCTAGAATTCTCATAATAAATGGGGTCATTCAATCTCAGAAAGAAAAATAAAAACATGTTCTCCCTCATGTTGTCCTAGCCTATAATGTATATATGTACACATGTAAACAAATGTGTGTGTGAATATAGTGTAAGGTTTAGGAAGAAGAACAAGAAAGAGAAATAATAGTATAAGGAAGGACCAAATGCAGATAAAGGTCACGTGAAAGAGGATGTAAAGCTAATTCTTCTAGTTTCAACTCTGTTATAGTTTTGCCCTTTTTGTCATGAAGAAATGCGTAGAGCTGCAATCTGTAGCGAAAGTGCTAAAACCCTAAGCAGAGCTCTCTAGATTCAGAGTGGCCATTCTAGCTGTCGCAGAGCTCATTGAGAGTCTGAGGCTGGGCAAGTGCTTGAGCTTTCCTTTCACATTCTCATGAAGACTAATGTTTAAGAGCTAAACTTCAGAAATAAACACAAAATTTTAGTTAACATAAAACCCTGTCATTGTGTGCTACCTTTATGAAAGTGTGGGAGCTCTAAACAGCTGTGGTAGACATTTTAAATAAAAATATTTCATAGCTACTTGAAATTTTTAAATTAGATCCTTCAATGTACAGTAGTAGATCTTTTAGATTTTTGAGGTTTATATGAAATGGATTTTATGTAGATTATAGTGTACAATACAACAAACGTTAGTAAATTAAATATTTGACCTTCAAATAAAGATTTTAGATAGAAAGAGAATATTGTACAATGAAAAACACTTTTTTCTTCAAGGAAATATTAGGAAACTGAGGACAAGAGTTGTTCTGGGCTAAAACCGTTCTTTCTTCCACCCCAAATAGTATAATATTTATTACTGCTTTTAAGTTGCAATGTATGTGTATCTGTATATATATAATATATAATTTATGTGTGTATGCACACATGTTGGTTTTACATAACTACAATCTTGCTCTTAATAAAAGTTAAAATATTCAATAATAGTCTAAAGTGAACTTGGAATTTGTTTTCCCTTTTTCTGTCTTCTTTTGAAAGTTAAAGATGATCATGTGTATCTTTTTAATGTGTGTAGACATTATCAGGTAAGTTTTAGACTTTCTCTTTCTATACATTTTTTGCTTGTTTTTCTGAGACAATGTCTCACTATGTAGCCCTGCCTGGCCTTGAACTCACAGAGATCCTCCTGCCTCTGCCTCCTGAGTGCTGGGGTTAAAGGTGCGTTTATACCCTGCATTTTTAATGTCAGTTTGATGTACTGAAATTTGTCATGAAAGGAACATTTACATGATTGCTGAGTCAAACTCTACAAACTTGGTCTTTCCTGAGGGTTTGTTGCTGGTGTTCTTACAAGGAATAGGGTTGGAATCCTGTTTAGGAAAACAATTCTTGTTCACGGCTTTCTAAGCCACAGCACGATGCCTAGAGTCCTTGTCACTTGCCCTCTAAGGATCGGCAGCAAACTCTTGTCACTGAATATAGCAATGATAGCCTGGAAAGTTCACACTATATCTAGAGGTCTAGCTGCAAAGGCTGCGGCTCCTAGAGCGACGAGGAAGCCCCAAGTCTGCACGTGTAGGACAGCTCTCTGGTTGCATCACAGCCTAGATACAGAAGTATTCAGGAATTTAAGAAAAATACGTTGAGACCAAATGATAAAGCAGTTTCCGTTGTCCTCTATGTGGCTTTAGTGCTTGGTTTTACTGTCAATCTGCTTCCTGATTCAGAGTGTGGACAGACAGAAGACAAGCAGCAGGAAACGGTGAGGCGTAACTTGTTTTGCCAACCAGTAGGATTTAGTGATTTCTTCTAACATCACGTCATAAGTCTAGTGTCCTCTAGACTTTAGACCTGCGCTGTCCAACATGGAATCTAGTAGTTATCAAGCTGGTGTGATCGAAAACTGATTTTAACACCCCACCCCCACTCCATGCATGCCCAGGGGGTCTGAGTGCCTGTGTGTCATATTTCTCATGTGGAGGACAAGAGCCAACCTCAGCTGTTGGTCCCCACCTTGTTTGAGATGGCACCTCATTTTTCATTGCTGTATGTGACAAAGTAGCTGGCTTGGAAATCTCTTAGAATTCTCCTGCACCTGCTTGCCTCCTGTCTTATTCCTGGAGTGCTGGGATTATAGATGTGTGTTTCTGCTTTCTGCTTTATGTTTTTTCTGTGAATGTGAATTCGGGTCCACTAGTCCTTTACCCACGGACCCACCTCCACAGCCTGAAGGACTGGAGTTTTTACTGAACTGTGATGCATTTTTGAATAAATGCAATGGATTTTGAAAATGTACTCCAAACTAAATGCAAAATAACTCACAATTAAGTATTCATATTGCTGTCTTGAAATGAAAATAATTTTAATAGCTGCATAGATAGAATCTATCTTATATTTAATAGTCTACCCGTTTCTTCTTGCTTTTTAATCTGCCTACTAGAACATTTAAAATTACCTGTGCAGCTTATATTACAGGCTATTTCAATTAGATCATACCTTTCTGGAAATAAAACCTGTTTTATTCCAAGTCCCTGCATTCTAATGTTCTTGATTCCATTGCAGCTCAGGAGGCACTCAGTGATTCAGACTTGGTTAATGGGAAGACAGTTTCATCACTTACATGTTTCAATTTCAGGCAATGAATCACAGGATTTTAACTGAAATCGCTGGGAAGATGAGCTCTTCTTTTTTCTGGCTTCCAGGATGTAAGCTAAATCCGGAAACTGGAGGCAGCCACATTACTGTCTTGAGCATACTAGAAGGCTGAAAAGGAATAGAACGTAGAATGAGAATCAGCACGATGGGCTCTTTAGGTCAAGCTGATCTTTCTGTAACTTAGGTGCTTTGGGCAATAGAGAGCTTCTTGCTCAAGCCTGTTTGCACTAAGATTTTCTGCTGCTTGTAAAGCAAGATTTCCACACGAGCAGTTGACTCGGGCTCAGAGATTGCGAAGGTGAGAGCTGGCTGGAGGGTAGTGAGTTACTGACAAACGTAAACCAGAACATGATCCAGTGAGTGTGGACTTGAAGACCATAAGTAGAAGACAAAAGTACTGCAAACCAGGCCCAGCACCGAGGACTGGTCCCAGGGCAGAATCTACTGCCATCATTTTGCCAAATGGACATAGTATCAAAGTGCCGACTAGAAGCTTTGCACCCATAGATTAGTGCAGCTCTCAGTCTTCATCGGGAGTTTCCTTTTGCATTGGAGGGTGGTAGTGGTTAATCCAGAGACATGCAACTGGTCAAAGTGCAGAGCCAGTGATGGTGGAGTGCTCAGCTCTAACTCTGTTCCATGCTGCTGATCCTCAAGGCTGAGGAAGTATCACAGATGAGGAAGTGGAAGGCCTGTGATTGCCAGAGGCTGAACACTATTCCAAAACAGTGTCTTCTGTTCTTGACAAGGCCTTTGCATTCATGAACTCACAAAGGCACAAGATCTGCACAAGATCAAACATGTCCGACTTGAAAGTGAATTGAAAAGGGACTTAGGACCCCCTCCTTAGGTAAGGAGCTATTGTCAGTTGATGCCTGATGTGAGAGGAATTGCCAGTTTCTTCAGGGTGTGGCCCCTGGAAGGTTGCCCATGCTCTGGTGGATGGCCAGAGCCTTGTGCATAGATCAGCTCATGGGGCAGTGGTAATTAGATTTGGAGGATTGTAAACAAAGAAGACAAGAGGTTGGGAGAGGGATGAGGTGTGAGCAGGGACATCTGAGATGAGTTTGGGGAAGAGGGTGGTGAATATGATCAAAATATATTGTATTCATGGATGATATTTTCAAAGAATAATTAAAAATACTTTTTCAAAACCCCTGCATGATCAGCTGTTGTAAGCTAGTATCATGGACAGATTGGTAGAGTTTAATATTCTATTATATATAAACACATCAGAAGTCAGACATTGAGTGAAATTCCTTCCCAGAACTAATTATTTATTTGATTTGTGGCAGTTACTTACAGTCCTTGTCTAAAAAATTGGGATACAAAATCTTTGAGTTATGTGGTTGTTATGAGTGCTGAATAGCGATACTCTTGGGTATATAGAGATTGTAACCTAACTGTGACAATTTAATCATTCTTAAGTAGTTAAGAGTTAAGGAGTTGGTTGTTTCTGTCCACCAAGTTGCCCTGAGGACTGAACTCAGATCATCAGGCTTGACATCTAGCCAGTATCCACAGAACTATTTCATTGGCCCCCTTTTAATGGAGTTTGTTTTTTTCCAAATTAAGAAGTTGAAACACCTTGGCTTGTTTTTCAATAATTTCTTGAATTGTTCTTCTTTTGTGTATATAAAAGTCCATGGAATAATTGTAATGAAACCATAATGATAAAGAGATAACCCTCTAAAAATGGAATGACTAATTAAAAAATTGTGTTTATTGTAATTTTGTGCTTTTTTCTGAATTACCAAGAAATTTGTGCATCAATGATGCTGATTTATTGATGCCATCTAATTATTAATAGACTGCTATCTAAATATGAAGTTTATGGTATGTCATATTGGTCTTGCTTTGAAATTTAATTTTTCCCAGGGATATGTTGAGTTTAAATCCTAAATTAACTGGTTGTCAGTGTCTCAAAATGACTCTTCCTTTTTCCTATGTGTTTCAATTTATTTATTATCTTGCTTTGTGGTAACGGCTAGTGCACATTTAGTGTAATTAATATAGTCTAGGCGGGAAACAAGAATGGCTGTGGATGCCAGTGTGTGCACAGTACCCGGCATAGGCCACTTTATGTAACTGCTAATTTTCTCCCTAGTGAAAATAGGAACCGCTCTCCAGTTCACAGTTCCTCCAGGGAGTCTGCGGAGCGTATTCACTTTGGGGGCGGGTGTTTGCTGGTAGATGCACAGTTTTACTAGGTTTTCATTCTTATTTTTGATGCCATGATTTAGTTTGATTGACTGCATTCTTCAATAATCTTCATATATTTCAGTTTTGAAGTTTAATAACTTCTAGATGTCATTTTCATGCTCATATTTTTTTCTATTGATTTCTGATGCTCATTTTTACATTTTACAGCTTTGTTTGTTTTATTAAGTAAAGGTGTTCTTTGACACTTTCAGTCGGGTTTGGAATACACTCTGATCGCTCTCAGGCACCCTTCTCTTTCTCCCTGCCGCCCTCAGCTCTTTCTTCCTTACTAAACGACATTCTAGTCTTTTTACTTTGTTTTGTGACCCACTGAGCTCAACCAGGTCCTATGCTGCGAACATGGGCTTGGAACTTCCTAATGGTGAGGTCTGTAAGGACTCAACTCCAGACGGTGACTCCTCCACTCGCAGAATCTGTAGTTCACCACCTCCCGCCCCCATCCGTGACTGACAGCTGTCAGGGCCAGTGAGAGAACACAAGCCCAGTGTAGTCACAGTTGCGGCCCAGAAGGTGACATTTCTCTGCCCATCTCCCTATCTTATGACTTCTTAGTTCTTTATAATATGAAAGTAACAAAAAATGTAATGTTTCTGCTTTCGTACTTACTTTTATTCTCTAAGCTATTTTTGACACTGAAAAGCTTCCAAAATGAATCACCAACCCTCTTCTCTCAGTTTGCAGGTCCAGTTGATGACGGGTGGGAGGACTAGTGGAAATTTACTTTTCTGTAATATGAGTTAATTAAAAAAAGACAGGCAAGCTTTCTTATTTTGATAGAAATTCCTCAGAGAGGAACTGGAGAGAAGGCTCAGTGGTTAAGAGCACTGGCTGTTCTTACAGAGGACTTGGGTTCAATTCCCAGCACTCACATGGTAGCTAACAACCATTGTAACTCCAATTCCAGAGGGTCCGACATCCACTTCTGACTTCCACAGGCCTTGTACGACACAGTACACTTACATACATGCAGGCAATGCATTCATACACATAAAAAATATTAAAAAAGAAATATCTCAGAGAAACCCCAAATGATATTGAAGACATGAATGCCCTCTGATGGACTGGTTATAGATGACGAGGAAACAAGTGACTGAACAAGTACAGTTTATTCTCTTGATGCAAAAACATTACCTAGTGGGAGGAAAAAAGACAGGGCCTTCTAATTGTAAAACAGTGGAGAGACACTCGCATAATTACAGGGCTGTGGTGACAGCTGCGTACACTGTCCGCTATCTCGCACGGCAGGCGGTAATTTATCCATGTGCATCCCACTCATTTGAATGGGACACAGTGGGGGGTGGCCCTTCTGAGTCCTATATAATTGCACACATTTTAAGCAACTATCATTGAAGACTTTGTGTTTCAATACTGTGTAAAATATGGCTCTTTTCATAGTCGACTTTCCTATCCAATGGTGCTTTACAGGGTTAGACTTCAAGTATTTGTCTCCTTTCTTGTTTGAAATATGCTGTTATTATTTTCATATTCTGAGGAATGTAGGAAAGGTAGCAGCTACAAAACTTCCTTGGTGGAGATTTGGCCTGACCAGAGATCATGTAAGATTTTGTCTTTTTATTTGCATCCCCAAATGTACTTAGGTAGAACAGAATGGAAAGACTAGGTGTCAAATGCAATCTGAGTTCAACTCTACTTTCGTAAACCTGACTTCAGTCTTCACGGCATTTGAAAACATTTTTGGAATGCATTTGTGCCCATGTACTATCCTGCAAGTTCATGGCTCTCTGAGTTCAACCTGAGAGGACACTCAGACCAGCAGGCAGATGGGATGGTTCTTATTGAGCTGCAGCTGTGGTTGGTACCAAGGTGATAGCCTCAGGCTGTTGCCAGGAGATCCCCTGGCTTCCAAGAAGGGGCTCCTTTGACTTACTTCACATCTTAAAGATGACAGGTTTCTTTTCTTTCTTATTTTATGTGTAGGAGTGTTTTGCCTGCATCTATGTAGGTGTACCCATGTGTTCAGTACCCGTGAAGGCCAGAAGCCAGCATTAGATCTGTTGGAACAGAAGCTAGGGATGGTTGTCAGCTGCCATGCAGGTGCTGGGAACCAAACCTTGGTCCTCTGCAAGAGCAGCTAGTACTCTTAACTGCTGAACCATCTGTTCAATTCCCAGCTTTCTTTTCTAATACTGGGGCAATTAGAAACATCAAAGAAGAAAATATTATATAAGAGTGGGTCTCAGCTACTTGATTTAGACTGCCTGAGTCTTCAGGGTGGCAACCAATCACTGGACCTTCTAGTTTCCTAGGACACATTTTAAAAATGGACTTACATCATGATCAGGGTTGATATTATACATCTTTAGGAACTGGTTAAGATGCTGATGAAGTTGGAGAACAGAAATATGGAGCTCCCCACTATGCTGCCTGCTGACTCTGGATTCTTGGGGAATTTCCAGGTGGTATCCTAACTGCTGCAGCGACTGGAAAGTGCTCAGAGACCTAGGGCAGTAGTCATCTGCCAAGTATTATAGATGTACGAGAGACATCCAACCACCTATGACAATGTGCGGTGTGTGCAGGGCCCATTTCTAATTCATCTTAATACCCTTCCCTGGTGGAAAATTGGGAAAGTTTCTGGGAACACTTGAAATCAAGGTGAATGTGCATTTTATCGGAAAATATAACAATTCAGATTTGTGCCTTTGTGAAAACAGAGAAGATAACATTATTATCAGAGGACATTGCTTGGCCAAGCAAACCTCAGATTATAAATTCTGTTTACTAGACATCTGTTCTTGTGGCAAATTGAGATGCCAAAGAGACAGAAGTGAGATGGTAAGAAAATAAAATCCATTATTTTGACAGATGGGATATCCTGTTATGAATTAAATCAAACAGAGGAACTGGGATGTTTGGGGCTTGGTTCTTTACTCTTTGGATAATATCCATGTTTTCTTTTAGTCAAAGTAGTTTTCTTTTCATTTTCCTCTGGTCTCCTTGCCTGTTGATGTTCTATTTAGTAGAAGAGATGGATGGAAAACTGTGGCAGAAAATAAGGTTTCAGGGAAGAAAAGAATTCCAATTGTGATAAACTCTACAAAGGCCAAAGGTTGTTGGCTTATTTTTACCACTGCAGACAATATCATACAGGAAGAACTGTTTGGCATAGTTTTCAAAGCTGGATTATACCACGAGGATGATAAAGCTCTCAGACCGTGAGATGCATGGCCTGAGCATTTGCATTTTAAATGTAATTGTTGTTGGCAACATGTTCAGTGTATGTTATCGACATGTTCACTGTATGTTACATTAAGATAATGAAGTAGATGAGCTGGAGTGCACAAGTCACAAGATTTGCTCCGATTCGTCATAAGCAGTTAGGCTCATCAATGTGGATTTCTATTCTACTTAATTTGAAGAAAGGCCAAAGAAAGCTTACCTCTCTGAGCCCAGCTCATTTCTTCTGTTATATTTTCATCACCGCGTTTCAGAGCGTAGTGAATGAGCACTTTGGCATTTTATTGGTTCTCTTCCTCACTTGATTCCAATCTGATCTCGCTAGGAAATGCAGTCTCCTGTCCTGCTCCCTGGACCCCTGACAACTCCCTTGCCTTTTCTCTTTCATCTCGTTCCCATGTCCACTCTCTCCAGCTTTACGCAGGCTTGGTTGACACGCGCTGGGCTGTGCACACTGCTCTGTGGATGTGATGTCTTGTCATACATACCGTGAATGTATATATTAATCCAAATGTTTCCGCGTTTTTGTTTTGCTCTTTCACATGCTCCCCAAGACCCACCTTCCAGGAGCTTCTGATCTAGCACGAAGGTCCTATTGTGGTGGTTTAATGTCTTACTGTGGTAAATCTTGTTTTCTCTAAAATAATTTGGGTGTAAAGCTTAATTCTCACCCATATGTTCTGTAGGTGGCTTGATTTTTTATAGTAAACAGAAAAATATAAAAAAAATAGAACCAGATACACACAAGTTGAAAAAAAATGGAAGGGCAAAATAAAATACAACAATGTTAGTGGTCATTTTGTAACTATAGAACACAAATGCTTCTATTGACTTGTCTTTAGGGAACCACCTATGATCACAGATTCTTGTCCATAATATTTTGCCAAGAGAGTTGGGCTACAGATTGAACGTGAGTTACCAGACTTATATTAAGACACTTATCTGTGAACTGTGGCATAACAAATAGAAACGTTAAACAAAGTATTGACCCCAGGAAATCTGGACCTACAATTTGTTATTAAACAATAAAGAACATTTTAGATGGTTTTGAGCACCTTTCATTTCTAATACACGTCTCTTCTTCTCTGTTTCCTTTCTTTACATTTGAGCTGCCCTGCCTGCACTCAGCCATTGTGCATTGTGTGGAGCCAGGGACGAAGCAAAAACCTGAGCAGTTTCTGCTCAGTCATGAGAGTGTGGAGATTGTGTGTGTGTGTGTGTCTAGGAAGAAATGCAGCACACAGAAATGGAATTTCTTCCAGTTCTTTATCTGTACATTAAAAAATACCAAAAAATCAAACCTAAGGAACAAGAGGCCATGTTTCAAAGGCCTGACATATAACAGTCTTTAATGTGTTCACTATTATTGTTTGCTATTAAAATTTGGTATTTTAGTGGCGTTTGAACCCAACTACGTACATATCTCTCACCCCAACCTACTTGCCCTTTAGAAAATGGCTATTGATTTTTCAAACTCTGGAAGCTATAGCTGTAGCGGGTCAAAAGAATCTCCCAGATCGGCAGCTATTGAGTTAGCCGCCCGGCAGCGGCCCAGAGAGGGTCACTTCTGATTAGAACTGACATCTCGGACTTTCTAAAATGAGCTCCCCCTCGGCCGGCTCATGTCCTCCTCTACTGCTCACAGCGTTCTTAGCCCTGTTACTTAAAATAGCACAGACACTACATTTGCTTGCTGCTGACAATCAATACAATTCAGAATAATTAAAAGTTCAGCCACTGCTAATTTCTTCATGAGGTGTCTGGGAAGCCGATAACTCTACAAGGATTTAAAATAACGCTAATTTTACGTGGTCCGGGGACTCGATCCTTGAACTGCTGTGTCCCATGAGCTAAGGGAGGAAACTGACAGTGCCATAACATATGTGCGAGGTGTAAGATTCAACAAAATTCTTGCTCCAGAGGGGCTGTGAAGCCCGAGCTCTTGGTCCTTGGCTCCAGTAATTCCTGAAGCACCGATTTTAGAGGAAATCTTTGCACACAAGCAGGTATGTGGTCTAACTTCTTGAGTCCCGGGTTTCTTCAAAATCAATTCCCAAGTACTTCTAATAATATCTGATTGTAATTAGAATTTTGTTAATGTTTTCAGCTCTTAAAAGTTCAACATATAAGTTATTGTGACATTTCTGATAAGAGTATTACGAACAAAAATTTACTGAACAACAAGTAACTTTATTTTTACATTTATTATTATAATTTTGCCAAAAAAAAAATAAGCTGGTCTAATGTCCCTAGAACTTAATTACTGCAGAGACCAATAAGAGCTGTGGTAAGCCAATGTTAACAAAGAATAGAAAAATCATGAGTGTGAAAATGCATGGCTGTGTATGCATGCACTCACACGTGCATCCAGGAGTGCACAGGTGCAGTGCATAGGGGATGGAGAATTGCAAATCACACTGAGGAGACGTCCTGGTTTTCTGTGTGGGTAGCTCCTCAGTGGTGCTTAGACCACGTGTGGCCGCTCTGAGTCTCACCGTGCTGTGACAAACATTTTATATACTCTCTTGCTGGGGCTGTGCAGCTCCACAGGCCTATGGGATGCGGGTAGTGGAACGAAGCCACAGCTCTAACTGCTGCATCCGCTGAGGGTGCTGCCTTCTCCCTGCACTGATCCTCATCAGCTGTTTATTATGTAAACTTTGCATCCTTATTTATGTGGAAATTCTGCCATTTCCTGGGTGAGTTAGTACTTTCTACGTGAAAATGTACTGAACTATCAGAATAGCAAAGGAAGTCATGTATTCTTGTGAGCTATTTTGGTTCGAATACGGCATGTTTCCTGTTTTCTCTTGAGAATATTTTCTTGCTATTTCAAGCAGAATTTTGGGAAGAGTAGAGAAAACAAACAAAGCTGCAAGATTCACTAAGCAAAGCTCTTTTCAGTAGAATTTTGAAATATGTTCTAATTTCCTTTTATCTACTTTTATGAGTTTAGACTGTCTAGGTAGATCGGAACATTCTCTTAAATTTTATTTTCCATTGACTTGTAGTTACAATAAAGCTATTGGCAACTGTGATAGAAAGGCTTCCATAATTCAATGCTGGATGTTAATGGAAAGTTTGTACAAAACCACAATATTTGACTCTAAGTCTAGAATGAAGGCTACCTGCTTTTATGTGCAACAGGTAGGCTGTGTGAGGCTTTGTGTGCCTGTGCTGATCTGTACCAGTACCAGCTAATCCAAGTGGCTTTATTCTCTGCAGGATAGCAGATATCTGAATGCTCTGCTTATCCTAATTAAGAATTGAAATTAAATCTTATATATCTATTGTTAAAAATGTCCTCTGTTATGATTTTCTTTGGAAGGAAAAGAAATGCTCATAGAGAAAGTCACTGGATTGATTTAAGCATATATTTCTTTTTAAAATTACTTCTCTCTACTTTCATGAGTATGTAAGTGCTGGATCCCCTGGACCTGGAGTTAGGGTTGCTGTTAGCTTCCATGTGGGTGCTGGGAACCAAACTCTAGTCCTCTGCAAGAGCAACTAGTGTTCTTAACTGCTGAGCCATCTCTCTAGCCCCCATACATTTCTTCTTAAAAACACCCTTATTTCTGTCTAGAAATGGAGCTCAGCTGATAGAGTTCTTGGCTGGCATGAACAAAGCCCTAGATTCAATATCCAGTACTGCATAAAAACAAGCAGCGATGCACACCTGAACTCTTCTGTAATCTTAGCACTGGAGAGATGGTAACCAAAAAAAATCAGAATTTTAAGGCTAGCCTGGTCTACATGATACACTGTCTCAAAAGTAAAATGAAATAAAAATAAATAAAACAATCTCATGTAATTGCTGTCTAGCACTAGTAAACAAGATCAAGTTTATTCCAGTTTAGAAATAAACAGTACATCTTTGTAGGATGAGCCATCTGGTTATGGACTCCCAGACTCTGAAGCTGTATATAGCAAAATAGAGGGGTGATCATTGTAAACCCTAAGTTGAGACTGAACAGTTAAAATGCAAATGCTACCAAGTGTTGAGAACTTAGAGAGACTTAAAAAATAAAAACTTAACAGCATTCATAATTAAAGAGGTATTTAAGAATTCTGATAAATATTAAAATTTTCCACTCATTTTTGCCACCTTAAATTCCTCAACTCAGGCAGCATCTCCTCTATTTCTAACTTTGTTTCCTGTCTTCAGCCCTTTGTTTTCTTTCTGAAATACACATGTATAAAATTGTAGAGAAATTGAAGACAGAAGGTGTTTGCCAATGAATTACCCCATGGAGAAAAGTGTACCAGCCTCCAAGACCTTGGGTGGCTGAATACCTAAGAGAGAAACACATTTCTACACATAGTTGTAGTCAACATTCTTGCTTCATTACATAAAGTTCACAAAATATTCTGTTAGTGACATTGGGCTCTTTCCATACTGATGAAGCTTGGAGGTAGCAGTGGGTTGATATTGATTATTTTATCTTCCTCTCACCAACAGTTGCTTTTGTGCCCATTATATCGATAACAAAATAAAGGTGATTTGCGGTTATTACTGTAGTGAAAAAACTGTACTCCTTAAAAGTTTTGTGAAAACAGTAAAAAAATGCAAATCTTTTTAGTGTCGATCGCAAAAAAAAATGTCAATTGAAGATTCAGACCTAGAAGTACACACTCTGAAAACTGCTGTGCTTTTCGGTGGCTAACCTACTGATTGATCAGCTAGACACCATGTGATGATTTCTTGCTGTCTTCTGGACATAGCATGGCTGCTGCACTCATGAGCTCACAGCTTCTGGGCTTACCTATGAACTGCGCAAGATCCAGCCATCTGGAACCCTTACAGATGCAGTGGTGGTGATCCACAAGCCTCACTGCTTACTGAGGGGCTTGCAAAACTGTGCATACAATAAATGTGATTTCTAGCATGCTCACAGTGTAAGAAACTGTTAAGTGGAGAAAACCAGGGTTTGTTCCCTATGTGCCTAACCCTAACCCTAACCCTAACCCTAAACCTAACCCTATGTGCCATTACGAGAATTCATGACGTCACAATGGAGCATTATGGCATCATCGAACCATTGTGATGCAAGCATGGTGACGTCATTAGGATCAATGACGTCACAATGGAGCATTATGACAACTGAGAAAAGCTAGAAAAGCACCACTGTGACATCATGAGGATTATGATGTCACAATGGAGCATTGTGACATCTACAAACCATTGGGATGCAAGCATTGTGACATCATGATGATGATGACATCGCAATGGAGCATTATGACATCATCGAACCATTGTGATGCAAGCATTGTGACATCATGTGGATTATGACATCGCAATGGAGCATTATGACATCATCGAACCATTGTGATACAAGCATTGTGATATTGTGAGGATTATGACATCACAATGGAGAATTATGATATCTTGGAAACACTATAGAAGTATCAAATTGGCGTCATGAGTATAAATGACGTCACAATGGAGCATTATGACATCTCTATAAACATGACCAAAGTAATTAGTTTCAATAGACTGTCTTTAAATACTGAATGATAAAGAACAATATTTACTAATTATTCTCTAATAAAAATTACCTGTATTCCCACATATTAGTTCAGTTAATGTTTATAATATTGTGAGATACTGGATCTTTCTCTCCATTTAACAGAAGAACCATAAATTAAAGTGACTTAAATTACTGGGCTGGCCATTAGATTTCCATTTGCATTGCGGCCCTTGCTCTGGAATAAACACGATCAGCCATTTTATCAGGATCCCATACTGCATAGGTTACAGAATCATCCAGGGAGCACTGCAAAGTTCGTGCTGTTTCTGTCCTGCCCCAAGGACCTTTATATCTGAGAATTGCATGCACATCTACCCCATGTTTACCTCTCCAGCTCTTTGCACATCTGCCCCAATTCTCCCCACTTCCAGCTTCATGGCTTTTCTTTTTTCATATCCCACTATCTCCAGTTAGTTCTGCCCATAGGGCTACTGTGGGGCCATCCACTTGGGCATGGAAAACCCATCAGTGGACAGATCCTCAATAAAGAATGATTCTTCCTCTGGCAACTACCCACTGTCAACAGTTCCTGGATTGATGTTCTGTGGATCTTGCACAGGTAACCACAGCTGCTGTGGAGTTCATGAGTGTGATGATCATGTCATGTCCAGAAGACAGCATTCCACAGCACTGCTCCTCTGGCTCTTCCATTCTTTCTGCTTTCTCTTTTTCATTGTTCCCTGAGCCTTCCTGGTGATGGAGTTAATGTAGGTGTCCCATTTAGTGATTAACACCATGTCTCTTGTGCTTGGGACTTTGATCAGGGATACAGCTTCTCTTTGAGACTACCCACTGCAAAAAGAAACTTCTCTGATCAAGGGTGAGAGCTGTCCAGGTGGTCATATAAACACAAATATTAGAAGTCAATTTGACAGCCTGATCATTTTGCAAACTGAAAATGGCAGATTCTACTACAAGGCTTATGACCTCCTAATCCATGGGTTTTTGACCAGGATTACAGTATCCGGCATGAAATTCTTTCCTGTAGAGCAGGACTCAAATCCAATCAGAGAGCAGTTAGTTACCCCCAGAACAGTTGTGCCACTATCACACCAGCGAACACAGCTTGCCTCACAGATCAGCATTGTAGCGTGCAGGTTGCACTGTGTGGTGAAACCTTTAATGTCTGTTCTCTCCCAGCAGCCTGTACAGCACCTTGCAGCATGCGGGAAGGGAGTCAAAAAGGATAAAGTTTCCCAGTGGGTTTTAAATTGATTTCTCTATGCCTTTCAGCCAGTGTGCAGTTTCTTCAGCAATAGCATCTTTCTATGTATAATGGGTAACTATGAGCAATGGCAATAGCTGCTTTTGTTTTGGAGACCTCAGGGGCCTCCCTGACCCATAACTCTAGGGAGATATCCTATGCCTTGTACTGTAATTTCATTCAGAAACCATGTCTTCTTGAAGCATCATTGTCCCCCACAGCAGGGATTTCTTTTACTGTGTTTATTTTTTGAGCAGTGTTTTGAAATTAGCTTACTAATTGTAGGCTTGTGGGCCTCCATAGACTGTTTTGCACAAGCTTAGTTTTGGTTAAGCCATCCACTGCCTCCTCCTCTCCCCATCTTTGCCACTCCACCTTTGCCTCACCCTGGAACTCTTAGTGCCCCCTTCTCTCTCTTCACGTATGTTCTGCTGTCCCTCCACCCTTTTTCTAAAGTTGGAGTGGGAGACTGTAGGTCCTACATGGCTTCTCCTGCCTCCTTCCTCATGGTTAGCACTCCTTGGCGCTCCTGACTTCCTCATGCACCTCCTTGCTTCAAGCCTTTCTGTACCTGCGCACTCGCTATTTTCACTTTCCCCTGTAATCTACTCTCTCCCACCATAATGTCCCACCTCAAAGACCCCTTTCTACTTTCCAGGTTTCTACTTGTGCTCCAAATTAAATGTAAAACAGCACATCTGAAACGGGACTCTGCATGTGAGAGAAAACAGAGAGCATTAGCTGCAGAGATGGCTGGCACTTGAGTATTTCTGTTCTCCAAGCCTTTGCTGCTGCTGGTCCAGGGATTGCACTTCAGAAACTGATGGAACACCCTACTGTTATTGGTCCAGGACTTTAGCCATCTAAGAGTTAATTTAGAAGCATGTTCCTTCAAATTAGTTGAATCTTGTTTACAGAATTTCATAATATTTAGACTTCACATGTAGAAAACATAGCTTAAGGTCTGGCAAAATGAATTTTTGTCTTTTCCTTTAGGTCCTGGTGCACTATAAATGAATTATAAATCAAATAACTGTCTTTATTTGAGCTAAACGATAGAGTAATTCTGTGTTAATCCACTTTCTTACCCATCTGGTTATCATCATCTTGTTCCTGCCAACACTTTCTCAGTTTCTATTCCTTTGGAGAGCTCTCCAATTCCCAGATTACCCTCTTGTTTACAAGGTTGGGGTTAACACTTTCTATCAAGCCCCTCTTTGCCTCACAGCATATTATACCGCACAGCTGTCCTAGGAGGTGTATCTTTAGAACCCAGATATTATGCGTAAGTTTCTTTGGACATCAATTCTAAGACATATGATGCATTTTGGAAAGTTTAAAAGGTGATGAAAAGGAAAATAGAAGGCAATCAGAAAAATGTAATAAAAATGAAAATATAATGACAGAACCTATCGAAAATAGAGAAATGCAAAATATAAAATTATGTACTTAAAAAGGCTTTCTGATTTATAGATATGTGTGCGTATGTCTATGCAAGTCTTCATATGTGCATTTGTGAGTCAGTTGGGGTAGTGCTCATTGTGTTTAACTCTACTCAAGAACTACTGTCTCATACTAAAATTAGTTCTTATATGTTCCACTACAAATGTCAGTTCATTTAATCATTTAAGCATGATTCTTTAATCTGCAGAGCTTCAAAATCCAAGTAAAGGAATTGGCCTGGAAAGAAATGCATGACGTGGACACAGGGCAGTGCATTGCTTTTCCCGTGTTAAGCCTTTGTCTGATATGAGGACTGGGACTGGCTTCCTCAGAATGCCTTCCCTCCAGAGCATCTGGGCTTGGAACCGTGATCTGGGACGGAGACTCTAAAATATAAAGAGGATGTGGGTGAGAATGGTCAAGTTGGAAATAGAATTAAAAAGTAAAACACACGAAGGGAGCACGTCCTAATTAAAAGCACTTTTCTGTCTTTACAAAGCCCCCAAGTGCTTGCAGATGAAAGCAGGCCTGCTTGTTTTATTAGTCGCCTCACCAATCAATACCATCCCGAAGCAACAACTGTGTAAACACAAAGCCTGGAGCCGGCGCTTTGTAGAGCCACCTGCACTCTGATCTAAGACAGCCGGCCTGACGTTTCAACATTCTCATGAGAAGTCTCTGCTTTCTCAGGACACAGCCTTCTACGCTACCACCGGCGACCTGAGCGTGCTCAGTAGCGGTCGCTAGTCCTGGGCATGCAATACAGTTTTCTTAAATTGTGGATAGAAAACTAGGAATTCATACTTTGATATTTGAACCGACAAAATTCCAATACAATGCTGCTCACACTTCAAAAGGAATATTTAAGGAATGTTTATCTATTCCCAGTAACTACTAATGCATTATATATCCTGTGTCTGTATTGTCATTTTCAAAAAATTATACCAGTGTCAATCAAAATATGTTTAAATTGTCAAGCCTGTAATAGGATTTTACCTTTGCAGTGAAACAAAGATATTATCTATTTATTACTGACAGCTTATTCTAATTGGGATTTTTAGTGGGCACTGACTCATACAAATGATTTTTAGAAAATTATTTTTATTTTAGGTATGTGACAGTTTTACCTGAATGTAAGTGCACCGCATGTGTGAAATGCCCACAGAAAGCAGACGAGGGCATCTGGTTCCCTGGAGTTCAACGGTTGTTAGCCGTCATGTGGATGCTGGGAATGGAACCCAGTCCTCTGCTTAGACCAGCCAGTGCTCCTAACTGCTGAGTCATTGCTCCAGCCCCCAGGATTTAAAACCAAAACCATTAACAAATGAATGAACCCTTATTTTAAGTATTAATGTTCCTAATCCATTGGCTCTATTACAAGATAAAGTAAGAACTGTCAACATTGCATGAGGAATCTGAAAGCTAAAGAAATTGGTAGTTGTCCTCAAATGACCAAAAGGTATTTGAGAATGGACTTGAACTCAATTCTGACTCCAGAGATTGACTTCAAGGAATATTTTCCTTCATTACTATTATTCTTGGTAGCTGCACACTAGAACTCAGTGTGCCTAAGATGGATTATACAATTATTATTATTATGTGAATTATGTAGTCATAGAAAGTCCAGTCAATATGATACAGGAATATTGGGGTGTCTTCGAGACTCTGTTGTGCTTAGCTTGAGAGGCTAGAGTCCCAGAAACTCAATGGCCACCAAAGCTACCTCAAGCCAGAGGCTTTTGGGTTCTTGTTTGGTGAATTCAAAGAACAAAATTCACAGACTACAGAGGGTGAGTTTTAGAAGTGAGTGTTATGATGGGGAATTTAGGATAGAGAAAGCAGAGTGCTTGCACAGCAGTAAGGTCCCCAGGAATGGGATACCACTGAGTCTCATTCCCTGGAGTTAATAAGGATTTAGTGGAGGGAGGAGGAGAGAGGAAGATGACCAGGTGTCCCAGGTCCCTGGAGACCCTGATCACATCCTCAGTGTATCGTTCGGGAACAGTGTACTACTTCTGGAAAAAAGAGAGACAAGGAAAAAACTGAACTCCCTCCTGGCCTCCCCAGCCTCTGGCTACGAAGGAACCAGAGACCACTTTAGATTAAATAGTTTGGGCATCTCTAGCCTCAGGTAGGGACAAGTTTACTGGCAGATACAAAGAATTTCCAGCTCTCAGCTGGGAGAGAAACTGGCCATTGTCTTTTGGGGTCTTCACCCTTAACTGCCTAGCCATTTTCTGTCTCCTGCTCTTATCAAATAGTTAAAATCCACAATTCATCAGTTTAATTTTATCACTTTCATAGTAAGGTTTTCAAGTTTTGTCAACTATCCAACAAAATATCTCCATTAAAAACACACTGCAGTTGTAATATCAGTATGATTAACTAGAGTTTAACATGAATGTACAATTGTAATTTTGGAAAGTGTCAGAAAGAGAAAGTTCAGAGTGCAGGAAAGCATGCTTTTAACTTGGACATGGTGTAGAGTGGGTATTTTTTGGCAGATATTACGTGAAAATATGTGGAAAAAGGAAGGGTTTGTAAAGAAGGCAAGAGAGGGCAGAAAGTGCTTCAGACGTCTTAATTCTCTTGAAAAATGTTTATTCTTAAAATCCCTGAAGAACTAAGTTATACAGAAGGAGTTGAAAGCTTATAGAATTTAGCATAGAGGGAACGGGCTCAGCGGTTAAGATACCAGGCCTTTCTTACAGGGGATCCAGGTTCAGTTCCCAGCACCCAAGAAGTAGCAGAACACTAGTTGAAACTCCAGTTCCAGGGAATCTGACATCTTCTTCTGGCTTGGTGGGCATTGTGAGTGTGTGGTATACTTTGATATATGCAAGCATAATACTTGTACACATAACAATTTTATTTTTAATCATGGAGAGGTTTAAGAAAAACAGTCTAGAATAACTCTTAAAAGTCTTACAGAATGTAGAGCTCTGTGGACATGTTTCAAATAGGAATCTTTTTGCCTTTACAAGGTTTGTGTCAGGAGATCTTCCTTACTCCATGGATGAGCAAACAAGGGCTAAAACGGCAGTAGTGATTTTCAAACAGCAGTCTTTTTTGCTTCCAAAGTCAACATTTCTAACAACTCCAACATAATAGCTCATTATAAACCTGAAATAATTTGAAAGGCGTGGGGATGGCCCTATTTATTGACTTTTATTTCCTCTTAGTACAGCACAAATGCTTGAAATACTTGAGTTGGATTCAACAACTTTATAAGCATGTGTCTTAAGATTTGAGTGTTCATATGAAAATCAGACAGCAACAGAAAAGGAGAAGCAGGTTGTGGAAGGCCTGGGGGACAGAGCCCCGCCTTGGGAGACCTAGCTGGGGAAGCGAGGTTCTCCGACTCAGAGACTCTTCTAGCTTAGTCATATGGATCTAGAAGAATTACAAGACAATTCCAGAAGTCATCACTCTGGGAAACTGGTGAGAAACAAGACAGGCTTTTCTGTTAGATCAATCCTTTCTACAGATACTAAATGGGATCTTCCTCACAGACACTCATGTGTATGGTAAGATACATGCTGTCTCTACAAGGGCTTTCAGGACTTGTTCTTCAGGAAATGTGCTTTTCACCTTTTCTACCCAATCCCAAGCATTCTTTACTTATCTGTCCCATGACTGGGGATCATTTAATGCAACATGTTTTTTATTCCATTGATAGGGACAAGCTCAAACGGTAAATCCCAGAAAGATAGCTCATGAATCATTTTAACTGAAATTCATTTAATCCTGAAAGTAGTTAGATTACATGAATGAAAGTGTTATAGAGGAAGCCATTTTCATACATTTAGTATATGCTAATAAAAGAACGTGAATGCCAGGGGTCTGGAGAGGTGGCTCAGCGCTTGCGAGCACTGACTGTTCTTCCAGAGGACACAGGTTTGATTCCCGGCACCCACATAGTAGCAAATGACAGTTCATAACTCCAGTTCCAGGGACTCTAATAGCCTTCCCTGGCTTTTGTTATTTGGATGCACTTGGTGCACTTATATACATGCAGGCAAAACAGTCAAACATGTAAAATAAACATAAATAAATAAATTTAAAAGGTTGTGAATACTAAATTTCAGTGTGTTATAAATATTCATGAGTTGGTTTCAAAGTGTAAAAGTGCATAATGTACAACACCTTCCTTAAATTAAAAAATAATTTGTTATTTTTCTTTATGTGTCTCTGTGAGAGTATGCACTTATGTGTAGTGGTACCCAAGGATGTCAAGAGAGGGTGTCATGTTTCCTGAAGCTGAATACAGGCAGTTGTGATTGCCTGATGTGGGTGCTGGGAGCCAATCTCTACTTTTCTGCAAGAGTTTCAAGAGCTCTTCATGGCTGAGCCGACTTTCCTTCCCCTTCTAACATCATTCTTAAATGTTAACATATTTACGTAAAGTCAGCTGAAAGTGCCATTCAGTACTGGGAGTTGGTTTAGCTCTGTCATTGCAGTGTTTCCTCGCAGACCCAGCAACCTGAGTTGAACCCCAGAACCCATGCTTAAATATTGGGTTTGGTGGCCTGAGTTTGTGTCCCCAGGACAGGGGCAGCGAAGACAGAGAAATACTAGGCTCACTGACAAGCCTAGACTGCTTGGTGAGTTCTAGAAAGATAAAAGAAAAGAAAAGTAAGAGAAAATAAAGGACAGAAGATGATGAAAGAACCAAATGGAGGTTGTCTCCTGGACTCAACATGCATGCGCACCCGCGCACACACACACACACACACACACACACACTCACACAGAAACACACACACATACACACACTCACACACACAGAAACACACACACACACACAGAAACACAAATACTGCCCCTGTACTCTCGTGGTTTTCAAAGAGCAATGATTTTATTTAACCACTTTAAAATTGTACGAGTGCAGAACTTCTAAATTGCCATTGCTAAGCAGGTGGTAAAAAGCTCAGTCTTTCTGCCTCCCTCTCAAGGTATCGTTAGGTCATTTATATAGTTACGTAGACAAAATAAGAATTGAATATTGAGAAAATAATCAATCTTTTTGGATTTAATTAATCCAAGAGAATGCTACAGGTAAAGAACCAACATGTTAAGCTTGAGGTTTAATAGAAACTCAGAAAGATAAACATGATATGAAATAAATCCCATATTTCACAACTTACAGTTGTACTTACTGTTTTTGCATTAATTTCTAAGTGTGCACACAAAGCAGCCATGAGAAGGCATTTTTGGCAAACATGAGACTAGATAGACATTAGGTTGGAATGCTTTGGGCCCTCATGGCTTCAGTTTGATGGTTTTCAGTTTGTTATGGATTTGTTGCCCGATCTCCTCCTCCTTTCAAAATGCTTAGAAAAAAATTCATCTTCAAGGATCTACCTTAAAAACAAGAAATCTTTGGATTCAGTTCAACTAACACATCTAATGTAAGATAAATAAAAACGAATCCCCATTTCGAGACATGCCTGCAGCTTCACCTAGAGCACCAAGGGAAAAATGAAGGTTATAAAAAGAAATGACAGAGAAAAAAGAAATTGTCAGCAAAGGAATCACAATTAGGATCGAGAATATTTTATCAGCGGCATCTGTGGCAACCAGAAGACAGTTCTTCAGAGAACTGAGAGAAAGGAACTGTCAGTCTGAACTTCCTCAAAAATATTGCATAAGAATAAAGACAAAATCAAAATAGCTTGAGAAAAAGTGAAAACGGGAAGTTTCTCATCAACATTTTTACTTTAAATCCCCTAAGTGCTTTTAAAAGCAAGCAGAGATTAAGTTTACAATGCAGAAGGACAGTGAGCAAGAGTGGCTGATGCTGCGGGACAAAGCATGGGGATAGTTTATACCTAGTGCACTTTTATTATCGGTAATTAAGAATCGGGTTCCCCAGATGGTCAGTCCTTCTACCCATCAGGACATTTGTCACGATCCTTTTTCATTGCCCCCTTCATCTCGACAGCTTAAGTATATACACCCTCATCTGTATTGCGTGCCTTCCTCCCTCCTGTCACGTGTAGTTTAATCTTGCCACGTTCTCCGTACCTGCGTCTCTGTAGCTGAATTGCAGATAAAACCCAAACACCTGTGCGGAGATGCCCCGCTTTAAATTGATGATCACAGTGGGGACATGGGCACTGCCTGGCAGTCCCACTTTATCGTTTCCCACATCTCTGTCACCAGCAAAGCCTCTTCTCAGGGCCCTTGATGGATCCGTGTTCCAGCTCAAGCCGCCCTTTTCTCTCCTGGACCAGGTCTCATCTGCTCGTGATGTCATAAACAGTTTTTCTTTTTCTTACTTAACAGTTTCCCCTTTTCTGGCTGTGTTATACTGGTTGCCTAGAAACTTGCTGTTTCTCTCACCAAAATCATGTAAAGAAAAGAATCGCTAACACTGTGTGTGGTTTCATTTTCCCATCCATACAAGTCTCAAATGAGCTTTCTGTGTTCTGCCTCCAGGCCCTGACTCATAGTTTTGTGTTCTTAAGACAGAAACATGCATGGATTGTAAGTTTATACATTGGTGATTTTTTATAAATTGAATATGCTCATGATCATAGTATCCAGAGTATAACATGTGCTACAGGCCAAAGTCTCTCCTTCACGTCTCACTCCCCAAAACACCGACTTCTCACACGATAAATTGTGTTTATTTTGACTTTATTTTCCATAAACAGAATCATCAAACATGTGCTTTTCACATCTGCATTCTTTCCCTTTTTATTTGGGGGGGATACACTTTATCCTTTGAAGCACCACACCCCTTGTTTTGGTGCTAGCACGCTCCCCAAGTTTTGTTATCTTTGTTCTAGTTAACACTCTGTTGCTTGATTCACTGATTCCTCACTGCCTTACACAGCCTTGCTCTCTTAATATCTTATTTGCCTGTTTATTTGCATGTGGCCATGTGTAAAACCCAGAGTTATATGTGTGATCATGTACTCAACTGCTCCACTTGGATGTTGGCATACTTAAGACTATACCCCTTCTAACACATTTAATAGCAACTTCCTTGTTCTAGGTGTTTAAAGTAAAATATACCCCAAATTATCTTTGAATCCTATTTTTCTCTCATAGGCCACCAAAGTTGTCAGTCTTATTTTATTCTTTTAATATTTTATTTACTACTTTTATTTTATGTGTATGAGTGTATAGCCTGCGTGTGTGTAAGAGCACCCATGTCATGCAATGCCAACGGAGATCAGAAGAGGCCGTACAATCCCTGGAATTGGAATTACAGATGGTTGTCAGTCACCATGTAGATGCTGGGATTTGAACCTGGATCCTTTATAAGAGCAGTCAATGCTCTTAATTGCTGGGCCATCTCTCCAGCCCCATAAGGCTTATTTTAAAAAAGGTAGATATATGTAATATATAGTTTTAGATACTGTAAGGTTTTTCTTTCAGTGTTTGAAAAGCCTCAGCGTGCAGCATTGTGTGGAATGGTTTTGATATTATTGTTATTTATTGCTGTATATTTATTAACTGTGTTAATTATCAGGTTTCCTTATGATATTGTCATAGACACATATAATGTACTTATCACATTTGCCATGCCCCCATCACCCAATCATGCCTCTCCTCTCCTTTCACTGAATTTTTTAAGAGCTTACACAGAAGCTTTTTGGCATCCCAAGGAGCACTGCGTAGTTTCAAAAGATCATCACAGTCATCTAGAGCGACAATGGTGACTTTGTCTCCAGATCATCTGGAGAGGACATGGAGACAAAGAAGACAAAGAAATCAAACACTGATGGTGGGACAAGTGCAGTCACTATGAAAACCAGTATTCAGTTCCTCAAAAAAAGTAAAAACTGCATCTACCATATGACTCCACTCCTGCAGTCCTGGGGTCACACCCAAAGGGATGCCAAGCCCACCACACAGACACTGCACACCACGGCTTCTTGCACTGTTCACAAGAGCTAAGAAGTGGCGCTTGCCTGGTTAGATATCAGAAGATAAAAAGAAAAAGAAAACATCACACTCATACACACTGGAGTTCTACTCAGCTGTCAAGAAGAAGGAAATTGTGACATTTTAGGAAAATGGATGAAAATGGAAAGCATTATTTTCAACAAAATGAGATAGACTCAGAAAACATGACATTTTCTCCCATATGTGGACTAAGTATTCAAGTTCTGTTTATAAATAGAACTTCTTGTTTTTCTAAATACTAATATATATGTATATATAAATGTATAATACATAGGACATGAAAGTGGAGCAGGTACTCCACAATTTGAGGGAGTGGGTATCAAACTTTCATGGCATATGTGTGCATATATATATGAAAATGTCATAATGAACTTTTTTGCCTCATATGCTATCCAAAAATTTAACAATAAAAGAAACTCACATCACATTTTCTACAAATTAAACCAAGTGGCTTCTTTCTGTACTTTCAAATTCTATGTGAATGTGCCTTAGAAAGCTTCTAATGAAAAACCATGTGGGGATGGAGATACTAGAACATGGTTTTTCTAGCAGGAAGCCTTGAATGAAAGCTTGTAATACTGTGTCAGCACAGAGTGCCTGCATATGAATGTTGCTTATGTCCACCTAAAGCTTATATCAGCAAAAGCATGTTAAAGAAAACCAAGTCATAAAAACCATACCAAGTGGTTCAGTACAGATATAATGCATGTGCTTAAGTGGATCACTAATGGGCACAAAAACATGTTTGACAACAGCATAAAATTACTTTGTTAGTGAGAGACCAAATGTTTATACTGATAAATACTAAGTTGATCTGCTTGGAGAACATTCAAAGTGATTTAACAAGACAGAGAAGTGCATGGAGGTCACACTCCTCCCCGAAGGGCTCTGGGCGATAGGGGTAGGAAGACATTTTCTTCAATGTGCAGCACCTGGTCAGGTACCCGCACTCCTGTAAGTAACCTCTGCCCTGCGCTCATGGAAGCATCCCCTATTACATACAACAGGTACAGATAAAATGGGCACTGAGGTAGCAGGGGATCCAGCTCAGCGGAAGTGAAGGGTGCAAGAGGTGCTGGGGTGAGCTGTCACCAAAGAGCATCACACGTATGAAGGTGAGCGGGTTAGCTGTCACCAAAGAGCATCACACGTACGAAGGTGAGCGGGTTAGATGTCACCAAAGAGCATCACACGTATGAAGGTAAGCGGGTTAGATGTCACCAAAGAACATCACATGTATGAAGGTGAGCGGGTTAGCTGTCACCAAAGAACATCACACACACGTATGAAGGTGAGCGGGTTAGATGTCACCAAAGAACATTACACACATGCATACAGTTGTCAAAGTTAAAATTATACAAGCAAAATACAGAAAAGAAAAATTTGTTGAGGACACAAATTATGAAAAATAGCAGAGGACTAATAAAGAATGATGACAATTTAATCAAGTCTGCTACTTCTAATGACTTAGGAGAATAGTTTGAGAAATGGTTTCCAGGAACCAGAATTGATCACTTGTATTTCAAGTTTGGCACAATCTGTCACCAAACCTGACTACCAGAGTTCAATCCTCAGAACAAATATGGTGGAAGGAGACAACTGGCTCTCGAAAGGTGTCCTCTGATCTCCACATGCACACCACGGTACACACGTACCCACACAAACACACACACACACACACGTAATAAAAATTTAACAATTAAGTTTGGAACAGGATTTTAAGGAACAATATTTTAGCAGATTGAATAGAAGTTGTTTGGCTCAAATTTAAAGCCACAGAACAATCAAATTATATTTTTAAACAAGACGTGGAAGTTATAGTATCCTCTTAAGTCTAAATGAATTTCTAGTTTTGTCTTCTGGGGCTGTAGTTCACGAGTACTTCATTTAGCAGGGGCTGCTTGTTTTGGGTGATTGACTTCACGAAGCCCACAAAATAGGAACAGCGTCGCTCCGTGACCACTGTACCTTCTGACAGCACACTGAAAAAATGAACTCTCATCAATTTTTATTGAATGTATGTCTGCCATTCATCTCATTCAACTGCAGATTTGTTTCTTCTCTCTCTCTCTCTCTCTCTCTCTCTCTCTCTCTCTCTCTCTCTCTCTCTCTCTCTCTTCCCCCCCTCTCTCTGTTTTGTAACTCAGGTTGGCAAAGGCTCACTATGTCACTATGCCGCCAATCCTGGCCTCTAACACAAGCCTGTTGCCCCGACCTCATCACCTCAGAGCTGGGCTTACATGTGTATGCCACCATGTGTAGTCGTGGATACATAATTTGAATGGTTATTATTTCCTCATAGAATATCTCAAGTTCTTTCTTTTACTTTCTAGTTGCTGATATTTCTCAATTTATCCTTCATAAAATTTGTTAATAATTGGTAAGTTTTAAATGTTTCCCACTTTTATATTTCAATCTTAGAAATCATCCAAATTGGGCAGTCACATTAAACTACTAACCAACTAACAAATTACAGCACACAACCAGTGGCTGTCACTCAAGGACTATGACCCTTTGCTTTCTTTGCTACTAGTATCTTTTGGGTTGTTTCTGGCACAGTGATCATTCTTTCAAACATGTGAAGTAACACATCATGTCTACGTTTGTGTAATGAATCCGATCACTGCTGTAAACAATTACTATTACGTCTTGCTGCCATGTGAAATGAGATTATTATCTGCTGTCATCACAGGGCAGGCAGAACCAGAGGGTCTAAAGCCTGGAAGGAGATGCAGAACAGGAGGAGGAAGGGCTGGAGTTTGCCTAACAGAAATGGCATTTTCCCTTTTCCCTTAGAAGATGATAATCTATTTCTCTTGTGAACTGTGCTAACTGACATATTTCCGTTTTACTTTTGCTAAATGTTGCATGAGGGAGATATTGAAATAGCACTGAGTATTTTTAATCTGTGCTCTGTCTTTATACATACAACACTGGGAGCAGAATCACTGCAGGCAATTAGAAAAAATGCTTCTCACCGTCCAATTCTAAAGATACGAGAGCCATTTCTGCTACTTTGCCAGACTAAATGACCTCAGTTCAGAACATTCTGCTGTTTTGATGACATTTCTATGGAGGGAGAATTTTTTAAAGTAAGGTTTATTGAGATATAATTTGCATACAGCATAATTCACCCATTTTATTATACAGTTCAGTTAGTTTTGACAAATGCTTATGCTTGTATAACTGTCACTAAAATAAAAAATAAAGAATAGCTCCATCAAACCAAAAAAATTCCTTCTGCCCCTTTGTAGTCAGGCCTTTCCTTTTCCCACTCTTGGCTTTGGCAGCCATCAGCCTTGTTTTAAGGCCTGTGTTTCACCTTATAAAGATAATACCATGTGAGCGGAGTCACATGGCTTGTAGGCTGCCATCTCGTGTCCTTCACTCAGCCTCGCACATTTGATTTTCACCCACGTTGTCACTGTGCTAGTAATTCTAGTGCATTCCATTTGGCCTAGCAATTGCCAAAACTAGGGAAATATAAACGCCTACTCTACGACCCTTGGATATGCATAAGGAGAAAAAATTAGGAAAATGTCAATTTAATTAAGTAAACTAAATTTGACGTTTATAAACTTATGCATTCTGAGCCTTTTCATGTTAAATATTTAGGTTAAAATAATGTCTTGCAAGTTCAGACTAGTGAAAGTGTGATCTGTAAAACCATGTGAAACTGCTAGGCATGGTTTCATTCCCTGTATATCTCCAGCAAAATTTTGTTAGATAATTGGAAATTAAACATTAGATTAATTATTGCTCTGGAAGATATGAAGGCTTTTAGTTATTCATTTCCTTTGTTTTCAACCTATTAGCTTATTTTCATTCCTGTTTCACAGAGGAATATAATATCAATCACATGATAATATTTATGAAAATTCAAGTTTTATGCTACTTTTTGGCAGTAGAGTTTCAATGATAAAACCATATTTCTATCATTTTATCGGGTGGTTTTATTTGACTGATTTCATGTCATTCCTACTAGCTGTAATTAGAGTAATTTATAATTTATAATCAGGTAATTCAACAACCAGTCATTTTTGTATGCTATATTTGAGCTCAAAGGATGACTTTTACTTTAATAGAATCTTAGAATTTTTCTTGCTTTCTGGGTTGTAGGATTAATTACAGGGTTAGAGGGAGGTTTTCTTTTCTCCTCTTCAATGGCAAGGCCTTACCATTTAATTGAAGATCTCAAAGAGCTCAAGAAGAGAAAGATAGGATATTTTAAAAGGAAATCTATACAAAAGAATTTTCCCACTACGATGGGATAGACTGAAAAACAAAAGCCCTTTGAGTGGTCCATCCCACTGCAGTACCAAACCATTTTGCAAAAGCATCTTTCCTTTTGTGTCTCTTTGCTGACAACCTTGTGCATTTTATTTGTATGCAAGTGAATGGCACTTTATTGTGTCCCAGAGGACAGGGTATTAATGATTGCTTGCTTCCCGCTGTGGGGCCTGTCATAATTTCGTAGTCAGAAGAGTGACAGAAGTAACGGCCAATCAGTATGCTAATACTGCTCGAGAATGGGTAGTTAGTCCATTTTTAACTAAGGGTTTTCTGCCAAATCCTTAGGTAATTTTCATTAAAAAAAATGCAATTTCTGATAGCCAGGCAGATTGCTAGACAGAGCCAGTTGAAGAAACCATATATTTCTTTCATGCAGCAGGCAGACTTCTGTCTCAGCAGGTGTCTCCTTGTGAAAAAAGACAGACTTCTAATCTGAAAAGGCCATTTTGGTCAACGAGAATCAATCACTAAAACATTCAGCAATTTGTTATATCAATATCTTAACATGAAGAATTCTATGCAGCATGTAAAACTAAATTTGGTCTCTGATAAGGTAACGGAAGGCAAGGTCTTTAAAAACAATAGTTGAAAGCCAAATATAAAACATCCTACAGATTTGTGCAATGTGAAGTCATTCACTTTTCTCTTCCCTGCCTTGTCTCTGTGCTCTCCACGCCATTTTGAAAGGCAAAGACATTCTTAAAAACAACAGCTTTCAGTGGTAGCATATAAATATTCAAATATTTTATTAGCCATTTTATTACATACAGCCTATAGGGAGCATACACTGCACTAGGAAAACAGAATTTGTGGAAATGATTTCTGAGTGTTTGCACAGCACGTGAACACATGATTACAGCGGGGATTAGTGGATTAAGGTATTGACAGTTGGCAGCCTTAAGGCTACAGATAAAACGAGCTCCACTCTTTCCATAAAATCAGATTTTATTTTTACCCACATACAAACAGTATCAATGATGTAAACCATAAACAGAATTATTTTAAGAACGCTATTGTCACTTAAATATGTTCATCATAGAAAACAAAACAATAACAAACAACAACAATTTTACACACACACATACAATGCAAGGTAATATAATTTAACATCAGAAATCTGTTTGAAGAGTTCTGATTAACCCCCAAGGAGGAAGAGGAAGACTTCCTTTCAGTGTACTAAGACTCGTGCTTACTTGTTCTAACATGCAAATTTAGATTATAGATGTGATCGATGCTGCTCTCCAAACGTATTGGATATATCTTAATAAAACTTAGACAGTCTATCAAATGAAAATTTTACTTTTTGGAAAGCAGAAACAAACCTTGTTTGCTGCCTGCTGTTTTTTTTTTTATATGCAAATCTTTATACATTACAGAGCAACCTAGCTGCCTTCCACAGTCTCATAAACGTTTTACTGTTTTATGAGATGCTAGTAATAAATGTGATTGATGATTTTTTTTTTACAATTGCCTATTAGAAATACACTATTTTGCGATTAAATACTTAGGGATAACTTAGTTCTAAGCCAGGAGATTGCAAGCTAAGAGCTGACATGATTGCCAAAGTACTTGTTTAATCTACTACTTAAATTTACTTGCATATTTATTTTAGATAGTATTTTTTCTGGTTTGCAGAGATTTTGCATTTCAATCAATTGCAAACACTTCAAAAATACTGCTAGTGTGGCTTGGGGCAGAGAAATAGCTCGAAGCTACCCATGTATAGTCACAAGGGTGAACAGCTATAATTATATTGGAGTGCATCCAAGAACTCAGCTCTTCTGTTTACACTTACTGCCTCTTCAGATTTACGTGCACCTCAAGCAAGCACAGTGTAAATTAGTTTTAATACTGAAACTTGGTGACCTTGCTAGTGTGGCTTATTGACTATTTCTATGTTATTATCTTCCCAAAATAAGGAAAGTATCAATTGGTACTTAAATGAATTGAGTTTAATTTTTCAACTATAATTTTACTTTTTAATATTTACAAACTCTGTTCACTTAATGTAAAAAGCAATTCATGAAAGCTTACAATGAAAGCATACAAATGAAATCTCGATTCTAAGATCCTTTAAAATCTTTAAGGGTCAGCTGTGGATGACAATTAGAACAGACTGCTCAGGTGTTCTTTGAGTGAACATGGGAACAGATTTGGTTTATTTCCACGAACGCATTCTAATTTGGATGCACAAGAATATGAATGAAGGCAAATTTTGTTATTATACTAATTTTATATGGTAAACAAAGGAGGGATGCTTTTGTTGAGATTAATTTTACCATTTAAGTCTATGAGTTATTTCAGGATTCTGAGAGATGTATGGAAAGCTTTAATGAAAGAGTGTATCTGCAATTCCATTGGATTAACACAGTTACACAAATATGACACTCAATGGACATCCATGTCAATATGCATTTGATTACAAATAATCTCTATGCTGGACAAAAAGAACCATAACTATTCCCTCTATATAAGTAAAATTTGTAATTTTGATCAGAACTTCTGCCTTTCTAAAAAACAAAAAATAGCATGTGTTCATTGTGCAAAGTGATGGGTTTCATGACAGTGTATCCCGTGAGTGTGTCCTGTGCTTTGGCTACACTGATCGCCAGTTGCCTTCTCCCATCCCTTCTTCCACCATCACACCGGTCTCTCTCTTCCCAAATAGCGCTCCTCTACTAATTCACCATATATGTGTGTATATGCATATGGATAAACATACATGTGAAGACATACCTACAGAGTCTAGATTCCACTCTGGGGAAAAACACGGTATTTGTATTTCAGAGTTCCATTTACTTTCTTAGTGTGATGATCCATCCATTTTCCTACAAATGACCTAACTCTATTTCCTGCTATGGCTGAATGAAACTGCACCGTGTGTGCATGCCTCAGGTTTTTATGCATTGTCTGTTGAAGAGCACCCAGGCTGATTCCGTAATTGGCTCTCCTCCACAGTGGACAGCAGCTGACTTCCACTTCTGTGTATCTTTCCTGGCCCCTCCCAGGCTTTTGCAAACACCATTGTGTTTTTGGCTTCTATGAGGTCAACTTCTTTTCATTTCATTTCATTTCATTTATTTGTTTTAAAATATTGATCTGTTTAAAAGACCTCATTTGGATGTTAATCCCTTTTCAGACATAGGGCTTGCAAACATAAGGGATTGTATTGTATGTTTTCTCTTTTCTTTTCTTGACTGTATAGAAACCTTATAGTTTTGTATAGGTCCATGGGTCTGTGTCTGCTTTTATTCTTTTCTTTGACATCACATCTAAATAATCATTGCCAAAAGTCAGCATCATGATGCTTCCTCTGTGATTTCCTCCTGTAGTTTTATAGTTGCAGGTTTTACCCTTCTTTAACTCACTTTGTGTAGAGAGCTGTGGACTGCCGTGCCTTAAAGATGGCCCGCTTCCGCCTTCCACCATCCCGAGGGTGAGTGCTCTTTAGGAGTAAACAACTCCTTATTGGCTATGGCTGAGGTCTAAGCATGCTTCCGTATGTGTGTGCCTATCTACTGTTGCCACGTGGCAGTTCGGGATTGGCTAGCAGGAGAGTACTTAAGTTGTGGGCGGGCTTTCCTGGGGTCAGAAGTCCGAAGTCAGAAGTACGAAGTGAGAAGTCAGAAGATTGTTGTTCAAGGTTCCTGAGTAAACTGCACAAAGAAGAGTCTGGTGTTGCGTCTTCCTTGCTGGATGAGGTGGTCGTGACAACTTTGAGATTTTTTTTTTTTTGAATACAGAATGATATAATGCTCTATAGTTATTTTTCGGTGTGAACATCCAGTTATTTCAACAGTCAATACATTTTGCTGAAGAGACTGTCATTTTCTCATAGTGTGTGCTAGGCTCCTTTTTGAAAATCAACTGACCTGGAGCATGTGGGTTTACATCTGAGTTGTCTGTCCTGTTTCACCAGTGGACGCGTCCATTTGATGCTGGAGCTGTGCTATTTTGTTTAGTATTACTTTGTCGTACATTTTGAAAGTCCACAGAGACCCTAGCTTGGCCCTTCCTTAAGAGAGACTTGGTTCTTCTGGCTCTCCTATTGCTCTGTATAAAATGAAGGACATGGGAATTATAAGATTTTCATTGGCTTTGTAAGTTGATTTGTAAATAATCACTTAATACTAATTCTAACACAAAATAACTTTCTATTTTTCTCATTTCTTAATTCTTTTCAGTTATGTTTATACTTTTACTCTGAAGCTCTGTTACCTCACTGGGTAAATTTACTTCTAAGACTTTCATTTTATTTCTGATAAACCATTTTAAAATTTCCTTTTCAGATTGTGTGTGTCATGCAGAACAAGGATTACTCAGCTTTGCAAACTGGCGATGACTTTGTGACTTTACTGAAGTGCCGTATCTGTTTTAACCAGTTTTTAGTGGGGTCCTGGGGTTTTCTGCATATAAGATCACTCCACTAGCTACAATTTCCCTTATACTGATTTAGATTATTCTTTACTATTTTTTCTCCTACTTTCTGTGCATTAGTATTTCAGTGGTATATTAAACAAGAGCGATGACAGTGAATATCTTTGTCTTATTCTGATTCTAGCCCAAGGGCTTTCAGTGTTTCCCTGTTGAGTATGACCTCAGCTGTGAGTTTATAAATGGCCATTGGGGTGCTTAAGAGTACTTGTTATAGATCTGCTTATTCAGATTTTAACATGAAAAAGGTTGAATTTTATCATTTTTTATGTTTTAGTTGGTGAGACTTTCTCCACCTATTTCATATTATCACAGTAATATGTACTGATTTGCATATGATGCTGAGCCATCTTGCCTACAAGGGATAAATCTTAATTGATTATGAAAACTGATGTATCATAGGACTGCTAAATATAGTTTTTAGCACTTTGTTGAGGATTTTCATGCTAATGTTCATCAGTGACGTTGGGTTGAGATTTTATTTTTTATGGTGTACCTGTTATGAAAAGGTAGCATATAATCACTGGAACTTCTGTCCAGAGGAGGAAGAAAGGGAATTAATCTGAAGAAAAGTTTAAAAAGGAAACGCCTATGAGTTATGGAAAGTTATCAAGTTCTCAATTCAAGAAAAATAATTACTCAAGGAATAATAACTAAGGAAAATAGTAATTCAGCTCATAGTGAAATATCTCCTTAAATAATGAAAAAAATTAAAATCATAGTGGAAAGCGTCACTACTTTGAAGGAGTGAGAATAAAAATGATGGTTGACTACTTACCAGAAATTATGCATGACAGAAAAGAAAATAAAAACAGGGCTGGAGAGATGGCTCAGCTTCCAGTGGCTGTGCTTCCGGAGGACCCAGGTTTGATTCGCAACACCCACATGGCAGTTATAACCATAACTCCAGTTCAGCGAATCTGATGCTTTCTTCTGACATGCGTGCAGGCAATCCACTCAAACACATAAAATAAAAATAATAAATAAAATACGTAAAAAAGAAAATAAAAATAAAATTCCTCAGTTAGTGAAAATATAATAAAGTAAAATAAATATATTAGACAAATATGCTTTTGAAATTGATAGTCAAAAAGTCTAAAATAAATATTTTAGAGACTTATTTGTGCCAGTTATAAATACAGGCATGGGATAAAGAAGATTGGGCCTCAAAAAGGAAAATATAAATGAATATTTATTATTCCCAAATAATGGCTTCTGAAGTATAAGATGCATGTAGAATGACTCAAAAGGTAAGAAGAAAGTGTGTTAAAACTCCAGCCCTGTTCCGGCTTCCAGGAGCAACCATACAAGCATGTGCATACACACACTCATGCGTACCCTCCAACTAAAAAACAATCACATAATATAATCACATAAAAACTTCAAATATCTGGGAGTATAACTGACAGAAGGTGTGTAGGATCTCTTTTCTAAAGTCATAAAGCATTACTGAGAGATAAAATGATAAGTTGGTGAAATAAAGTAAGTGTCTCTATATTTAAACTATTAGGGTGATGCCACACTCACTGCCACTGATCTGTTCATTCAAGGTAGAAGCAATAATGTTCTACTAAGTTTGGCATTACTGCTGTAAACATTTTAAAGAGATTAAAATTGTATATGAAAATATAAAAGACCTTACAAATCACTAGAATTGTTATGGAATGATCAAAGGAGAAAAGCCTGAAGGAAATTACATATCAGACATCTAGAGCCACAGCAAAGCTGTCAGAAATTAGCATAGCATGTATCAGTCAGTTACAAACCAATCAATGGAAAAAAATGAATTGCATAAACAGATTTATACATATCAAGTAATTTGTCACAAGAATTCCAACTTAAATGACATGAAAACATGAGTAAATATTTTTTTTAAATGGTTACATATCAGGAAAATATCTGGATGGAAAAATTAATATTTCAATTCCTACATAGCAACTGATCATCAAAATGTAAGTTACCCTAGACTATGTTATGAAAAGGCACAGGAAGCAGGATTAAGGCGCTGGAGGGTTAAAGACTCATTAAATTAATGCCTCCAAATTTAACTGTAGATTAAAAAATGAAATCTGAAAATTTCAGCATTAATATAGTCCTCCACAAGACTAAACTAGAAAACTGTAGTAAGCTAGTTTGCTCTGATAAGCAGTGTTCCCAATACACACACATCTGACAAAAGACTCATTGGTAAGGATCCAGACAAATCAATGAGAGAAAAAATTAATAAAGTTAAAATTCAAAATAGTTGGTTACATCAGGGAAAATAAGATTTTCAGAATGGCCAGTAAATAAATATATGAAAAAATGGCCAACTTCATTTGCTATCAAAGAACCATAAAATTTTTAAAAGGTCAATGAAATATCACACAGACCCTCTAGAATAGCTTAAAATTTAAATCCACTAGGCTAGGTATTAAGGCTGTAGATTACAAGCAGCTTCCACATATTGCCCGTGACAGTGTAAAGTAGCTCAGCTACTTCAGAAATAGTAAGCAGCATCTTTCCTGTGACCCATGAAGATGAGTCTTAGACACATCAGCAAGCGGTGCCATAGCACTGTCATCTGTGACTCGAAGCCAGTATTTTGAACAGCAAAATAGAGCAGCCATGAGATTAATTTCCACTAGGTAGATAAAGTAACTTAGGTCCTTATTTTATTACTTATTAAAAAGTGGAAAATAGAAGAGTTCTGTTGATGGGAACCTCGCAGACTGGAAATCCTTGAGAGCTATTTTGGTTTTTAAGGCTTCTACTGTGGTAGAGGCTGATAGGAAAGGAAATGATTCGCCCAGGCCTAGGGAGTGCAGCTGCTGCCCTGGAAACTTGCTACTCCGATCTCCTGGTGCACAGAGCATGGTTGATTTAAATACTTGGAGGTCCCCTTCGGATTCATTGCAGCATTGATAGGAGCCATGCTTCCCACAGGAGGCTTCCAGCTGACGTGAACACAGCAGGACCATCAGGACTGGTTCATTACTGCCAGATGTCAACTCTCCTTGTTGGTGACTTTGGTCATCAGCATGAATGAAGCTTTCTTCGAGTTTCCCTGAAACCTCACACTCTTTTGGCCAAACCTCAGTTCTTTCCTCCTGTTTTCTTGAGTGTCAGTGAAAAACAAATAGTTTAAAAAACAAAACAAGAAACCAAACCCAAGGGGCAAACATTCTCTCCCAAGATTACTATTATTGAAAGAGGAATGCAGTGACTGTATTAAAAAATTTAGAAAGAAACATAAGCAGACTTGCAAGAGTAGACTCTACACTTGGGACTCAAAGTTGTATTACTACACAGTGAGACTCATCGTAGGAGTTCCACTTAAAATGCGTGATTTGGTTAGCTCCAAACAATCATACTGCAACTGGAAATTTTGGTTGAATTGCCTGCAGAAAGTATAAAAGAATAACTCAAGGCATTTCCTTCTAGTAAAGCTGGTAACTAAGACTGAGAGAAGATCCTCTAAATGGGTTCAAAGTGTGCATGTATGAAAGCCCCAAAATTCTAAACGGTATATATGATAGAGGTCTTGGGGAAGAAAAAGCAAGATTGAAGTAAGGTATGGCTGTAAACCCGTACCTTTCCTCAGAGACGCAAATCTGAAGAGCTGCTTATCCATAAGGCACCAGATGAATGGCTATCATACCAGTTTTAGCAAAACAATGAGAGATCCACTGAAGAAGGCCAGCAAGAAATACTTTCTCATATCAGCTCTCCTTCAGCTCTAAGCAGTGAAACATAAAGAAATGCTTCCTGAGTGCTAAGAGGACTAAGAACAGATATCAGAGGAGAAATCTAGTACCAACCAATACAGACAGTAAAACCACAGGCCCTGCATCCACGCCAGCACTGATAGATGGAGTCAAATTAGTCTTGGCAGAAACGGGACTTCATTATGATACTGGAAGTCTTGAGCAGCACATTACAGAGACAGACTCCATCTGCCAGGGAAGGACAGGAACAGAGCAGCAGACTTTGCCTTCTAATTCAGTCCCATTGTTCCCTGGCTAGTGTCTGTGGTTGGAACATCTAACCCTACTCCAGCACCAAGCAGAAACACATAGTTCCACCTGGATGAACTTGTACTTGAGCTCACATTGCTTCTGCACAGGTAACATGCTCACAGGTTATGAACGGACCCCAAAGCAGGCAAGCAGAAGCAGCATAGTCCTTGGTCCTCTCACTGTGCTGCATTGGTCTTGGCAGGCTGGGGGCTCCAGGCACACCAGAGCATTGTTCCAGTTATCACAGGTGCAAGCTTATCACAGATATCAGCCTCATACGCCTTCTAAGCCTGGGCAGTGCAAGAAGGACACTGTCATTTCTTCACTTAGGGGAAGAAGAAGGTATAAGTCTTTGTTGAATCCAGCAATGGACTCTCCACTTTTGAAGCCTAGAGCTAGGCAACATTCCAGGGCCCTTGGCCTCAAGCAAAAAACCTTGGATTATGCTTCTAAGCCCTCCAGAGGCCACTAGCAGAAGCTCACCTTATAATACGCTCCAACTACAGCAGTACACAGTGAATTTGTGACAAGAGCTGGACTTGAGGTGCCATCTAGTGCTGAAATTGTGGCAAAACATCTTAACTCACTTTAGACTTGGAGCACTAGAGTTGAATGAAGACAGGTGTAAAACCAAAACCAAAACCAAAAGAATTTACTTAGAATTTTGAGATGAATGGTCAAAGCAATGCCAGACTGAGAAAACTGAAGAAGCACCTAATCTTTGAATGCACAGACAGTGCATATATCAATAAGCACCAGGAAATTTCAAGGAAACCAGACTTCAAGCAGTGGACCAGAAACCAATTCTAAAGTGAACAGTAAGGGGAAACTCTCAGTTAAGAATTCAAAATAGATGTTTTAAGGAAAAATCAATGAATTAAGATGTCAGAGTAACATTTTAATACTTTATGGGAGAAAACAAAAATATATATTGAAATATTTTTTAAAAATCATCAAAATCCTGGAGTTGGAAAGTACACTGAAAAAAATAAGGAACAAGACAAAAGGCCAATTGCTCATGGACTGACACCTCCCAAACTGTAAGCCCAAATAAACCTGCTTTCTGAATGAGATAATGATTCTAAATGTTCTTACAGTAATGAACAATTGGCTAACCTGGATGATGCCTATAGCAAAACAGATTAGGTAGAAGAAATAAACAGTGAGCTCAGAGGCAGACCATTTGAAAATATATAGGAAAAATATTAATAGAATGAATCTTATGGGAACTTCAGGGCAGCATTACAATTACAAATGCTGGGGTTCAAGAAAGACTTAAGAATTCTAAAGCAACAGGAAGTTTATTAAAATCATGACAGAAACTTCTCAAAAGTACAGCAGAATACAAATATCCAGAATCAAGAATATCAAAAGTTACCAGTCTAGTTTAACACAGCCTGCTCAAGGAGGTTAGAAACAAGTCCTTAAAGCTGAATACCAAGGGAATTCTTAAGGTGGCAAAAGAAAAGAAGCAACTAAGAAGTAAAAGTGTTAAGTTCACCTAAAAGCAAACTTCTCAGCAGAAATTCAGAACAATATCCATCATTTCATCTCAGAATATTCCAGTGTTAAGAGCAATAGTACTTTTAAATATAATTCTATTTGAACCGAGTTACCATGATGCCCAAACAAGGCAAGGACAGACACAAAAAAGAAAGCTATAGCCCAACACTCCTGATTAACATAAGCGCAAAAATCTTTGGCAAAATACTGTCAAGTAGAGTCCAATAGTAAATTACGAAGATTATTAATCAGGACTAAGCAGTATTCATTTCAGTGAATGAGACATACAAATAATAAGTATGGTATCAGACATCGACAGAATGAAGAAAAAAGTCACATTAAATGTCCAAAGAAAGCTAAAATATATCTAATTGAATTTAACTCCCTCCTTAATAAATTGTTAGGGAAAATGCTCAAAATAATAGAAAACATAACAACAATCCCAGAGCTCTTCTATACTCAGCACAGACAGATCGATAACTGTCTTTCTGAGATCCAGAAAGAACAGGGACATCCACTTTCATTATTTCCATTGAATATAGTACTAAAGTTTAATCAGAGCAGTGAGTCAAGAGAAGGAAATAAAAGACACACAAATCTAAAAATAAGGTCAGTTGTCCATGTTTTCAGATGACATCTGTAGTATAGAAAACATTGAATATTCTATCAAAAAGTTATTAGAAATATTAAACAATTTCAACAGTTGTAGGCTACAAAATTAATATGCAGAAGACAGTAAGATGGCTGATAAATTGGCCCCACTATTAAAAGTCCTTGCCACCAAGGCTGATGACTTAAGTTTGATCCTCAGGACCCACAGGGTAGACGGAGAGAACACATTTGCAAAATGCCCTCTGACTTCTACATATGCACTGTGATGTGCACAGACACACATACAGCAATACATGAACAGACACAAAGATAGTAAATATGTTAAAGACAGCAAACGCTTGTCAATGGAAAATAATCAAATAGTGATCAGGAAAGCCATGTCATTCCAATGACTACAAAACTAATAAAAAAGAGGAAACTGCAGGAGCCAAGAAAACGGAAAGGAATTATGGGAGTTAAGGGAAAGAGAGAACCAAAGAGGGGAGAGAGTGGGGGACAGCTCCTGCCAAGTCGAGACGGGAAAATGGGGCGTTTGACAGTGAAGGAGAAAGGAAGGATAGATACGCAAGGAACCATGGGGTAGAGGGGAAAAAGGAGTTCACGAGAGCAGAGACAACAAGAGACAGGCATTTCAGGAGGGAACTGGGGAAAGCAGGAACACTTAAACTGGGGAGGGAGGAAGGACAGACAGACAGGGAGAGCGACCAGAGATCAGTTATGTTTACGTGGTCTGAAAAATAGAGGAAATGTAATAGTTATTCTGAAGCCTACTTAAAAATACACATAAAATATTTGCACATAGATACATGTGTATAACTGAAAGCTGTAGAACAAGAAACACGGTGCTAGAGAGGAGAAACCGCTCTTCAAGTTGTTGGTCAAAGTGGTCCAAGAGACTCCAAATATGATACGAGCTATTGCCACAACCCTTTATTACTTCCTGGAACTTGAAGATTACTTCCCTATCGCTGAAGACACTTTGGGCACAAAACTTGGAGCAATGGAACTGGAACTGACCAGGAAGCCTCCTCCCTGAAGACTAGCTCTCTTAGTTGTGGAGAACACTGTGAAAGCTGCAGAAGGGAAAAATCAATCAATGGTCCAACCTCAGCTTTATATCCAGCCTAATAACCTCAACAATGACCCTCACAGCATGCTATCAGTTCAGTAGTGGCACTTTTATCTTGGGGGTGTTGCATGAATTTTCTCATGGTGGGACTGGGCATTCAGCCTCACCCATCCCCAGGTTTGAACTGACTGAACAAATAGAGAATGTTCTTTAGAGAGATTAGTTTATTCCATGTTACTTACAAGGTGTTCATCCTCAGATAGAGGGACGGGGAGATTTCTGATGGCTGAGCCTGCATTTTGATCACGGGAACTCTGGAGTGTGCACCCAAGATGGAGAGCTGTCACTGAGCCCACATCTCTCCTTCCCAGCCTTCCCTGCGTTTCCACTAAACCTCCCCACTTAAGTCATTGGTTAATTGGCTTGTCAGTCATATTTTGAAGTCCATCCCTCATAACAGACAGAGGGAAAACTGCTCCTCTTTGCCACAGGGGTAATCAGGAGCTATCTAGTTGGACTTAAAGCCTCTCAATAGGAGGAAACTCATGTGTGGCACTGTAAGCATAGGCAAATGCACATGGCTGCAGAGGTCATACATCCTAGAGGATGTCTGTAACATCCTTAGACAAATAAACATAATTCCTTACTATAGGCTAAATATGAATCTTTATATTTACAGACAAGGATAGCAATCACCACTCATCAAAGAAGCTTCTTTTGTGACAGACAGAGTCTGGTATAGAGTTCCACAACTGGTCACACACGGCGAATAAGCAGGAGCCCTAAGTGACATATCAGTAATGGAATCTCTGTGCCTACAGCTCACACAACATAGGGAAACAAGTGGTAGAGAAAGTTCGAACACATCTCTCACCAGCGAAGCTTCCTCCTGCAGCAGAGGGCAATGAACACAGAATGGCAAAACTGGCCAAAGTGTAGGAATAAGGGCCATGGAGAGCTTGTCTCTGGATAGGACTCTTGAATTAAACCTCACCCACCCAAGGCTCAGGGACCATTGTGGAAGAGGGGGCAGAAAGACTGTAAGAGTCAAGGGGTAGTACATGACCGTCAGGAAACAGAATCCTACAGTCTGATGGGAGCTTGCCATGGTGACAGCATGCACAAGACCCATGCAAACTCAATCAGACAAAAACAAGCATAAAGCCTGGGAAATGGGCAGGAGACCCCACCCTTAGCTGAGGAACTATTGGCAGATGATCACTGCTGGGTGAGAGATTGTTGATCTTCTTTAAGGGAGTGATGCTAGACAGGATAACCAGGCTCCCAGTTTGTCAACTCACGCCAAGAGACAACTGGGCACACAAAGTTATTCAATAGGCTTTACCATATAAGAGAATATGTGAAATCCTATGGCAGGCTGTTGGGGGGATGCAGATGGCGTGTCCAAACATAATTAAAATGTGTTTTATGAAATCCACAAAAATTCACTAAAAATATACATTCAAATGATAATGATGGAATAAATTTAAGCAAAAAGGTGAAATACCTTTACAATGACAATTAAAAATGATTGAAATGAGAAACTAAAGAAGCTGTGGAGAGGGAGGCATCTCCTGTTCATGAGTTGGAAAAGTCAATATTGTTAAGATGTCCATAATATCCAAAATTGCCTAACATAGTGTTCAATTCCTGTATAAATACCAATAAAAGTTTTAGAGAAGTAGAAAAAAATCGTACAATTCTTGTGAAATAACAAAAATTTGAATAATAGGAACATTCTTATGCAAAACGACAAAAAAGCATGAGTACTCAGTGTGTGGGTTGCTCAGTGGTAGAGCACTTGAGTAGCATGCTTGAGACTCTGGTTTCAGTCCTAGCCCCCCCCCACTCTTTCTCCCTCTTTCTCTCTCTCTTTCTCTTCCTCACATACACATGCACAAAAATGCCAGTACACAAACCTGTAATTGCAGCATTATGAATGTAGATGTTAAGAGGATCAGGAGTCAAGGCTAGCTTCTTCTACTTGAGAACCTTATGCTGCCTGACTTCAAAACGTACTGCAACATTGTGACAATCAAAGCAGCAGGCACTGGTATAATAATAGACACATAGACAAAGGAAGAGAGGAAAATCTATGCATATAAATCCAAATGACCTTCAACAAAAGTGCTATATATACACAGTAGACCAAGTACAGTTGAACTATGGGGAGATAAACACCTGAATGAAGGATTATTTAGAAAATAGAACCCATGTCTTTCATCATAGACAAAAATCAACTCAAAATAGGCTAAATTCTTAGAGGCAAAACCTGAAACTATAAAACTTCTAGAGGAATGAATGGGGGATACTCAGGTCGTTGGAACATTAAAGGCTCTCTTGGTAAAACTTCAAGAACACAGGGAATAAAAATCAAAGCCAAACAGGATTTCAGTTTTGTAAAAGACTCTATACAGTGAAGGAAAATATTAACGGACTAAGGAAACAATCTACAGAATAAGAGAAAATGTTTTCAAACTGCATATCTGGTAAGACATTAGTATCCAGACTATATTAGGAAATCAAGCAATGTAGTAGCAATGATTATAATAATGCTGTTAAAATGGTTGATGCACCCCAATAGACATTTCTCCCAACAGTACGACAATAGGTAAGGGAAAAAATACTCATGTCATTAATCATCAAAACCATGATAATTTTGCATGTAACTGTTGTAGAAACAGTGATGCTCTGGCGAGGACATGACAGAGAGAAAGTGTGCCGACAGCGTGAATGTAAACTGTCATAGTCGTGATGAAATGTGATATGTTGACAGCTGTTTTCCCGTATTCATAGACGTAACATCCACAGTGGTCAAGCAACATAATTAACCTGTTTCTGTCAACTGATGAGTAGGTAAAGAGACAAGTTCATAATACCAGTGAATAACATTCATTCATTGAGCAAGATGAAATCCTGGCCTTTTCAGCAACATGGATGGAAACCAGATACTATTCAAAATGAAATATCCCCTGCACAGGCAAACCATTGCCACATGACCTCACGAATACATGGAGACTATTTTCACAGAAGGTGAGAGTAAAATAGCAGTTACTACGATTTGAGAAGTAGGAGGCAGGTTGGTGAGGTACTGTGCTAGTGTTCTTGTAGGCAGGAGAAATGAATTCCAATTCTCTATTGTGCAGTAAGGGACTATACCTAGGGATAATGGACTGCATACTTCAAGAAGGCCAGGAGAACTAGGAATCTGGAAGCCTTTATAACAAAGAACTTCTGTGTTTGATCACTCTGATCTGAACATTATATATAGTGTATGTGTATCAAAATATCACACAGCCCACTATAAAATGTACAGTTCTTATATGTCAGTTTAAACAGTATTATTGCAATCTTTTCTGTTTTCCCACACCTCAAACACTCGTCTGTCCAGAAGCTTCGTCAATGTCAACTTTCTCCAATGCCAGTTTTTGGGAGGGAAGTGCAGGATGACTGGTTTGGGCTCAGTCTATTTATTTAGTTGCTATAGCAAAATGCTATAGATTGTGTTGTTATGAACGCCAGAAATGTTTTCACAACTGTAGATGAAGATGAAGATGTAGATGTGTGTTACACGGGGAGCCTTCTATCACAGACCCCTTCTTCTCAGCTCACAGGAAGCCCAGCAGCATTCTGAGGACTCTCACAAACTCTGCTCTCATCCCTTCACACTCCACTCCCATGACGTAATCATCCATCAGCTGCTCTGCCTCCTAATTTTTTCTTGGAGATTGGACATAGAAGCTGTAGCAAAAAGACTATGTCTGACTAAACAAGAAAATAATGGCTAATAATGATTTGAGAAGTGTGTGAAATGATAGAAAATATACACTTGAATTTGAAAATTTTAAAATTACTTTTAGATTTATTTATTTTTATTTATGTGTATGAGTGCATTGCCTGCATGTAGGTAAGTGTGTCCGTGTCTTGCAGTGCCCACAGTAGTAAGAAGAGGAAGTTCTAGTTCCTGGAACTGGAGCTAAGGATGGTTGTTAGCCACCATGAGGGTGCTGAGATTTTAACCAGGTCTTTTGAAAGAGCTCTTACCCATTGAGTCATCTCTCTAGCCCTGAATTTGCAAATGTTTAAAAATATTTTATTAATTTATTTTTAGTTTATGCTTATGAGTATATCACCTGCATGTAAGTGTACCTGTATTGTGCATTGTGTACAGAGCTCAGAAGAGGGCTTTGGATCTTTGGATCCAAAGTTACTGAGAGATGTTAGCTACCATGTGGGTGCTGAGAATTGAACCCCAGTCCTCTGGAAGAGCAACCAGTGATCTTAACCATTGAGCCACCTCTCCAGTCTCTGAATTTGCCAATTTCAAATTCTGAGCTCCACAATAGGTTCTTTTTCAAACTCTTGAATCATATAATCAATTAAAGGAAAAAACTATGGCATCAATTTGTGGTCAAGTATTACACCATATAAAGAAGCAATATTTCTTTTTATCAGTTAACCAAAAGATAAAATGTTGTTATGCATAACTCCTCATGCATACTGGTACTCACAGGTGAGGAGAAAGTAGCTATAACTGATATGCAACGTGCTGCACTTGGATGATGCTCTTTCAAGATCCCTCGAGAATGGCCTTTAGTTTCAAAGGACCAGTAGAGCAGTTATATTTTCAGTTCCTCTCCACACATTTGTTTGGGGATCTGGGTATTGAGCAAGGCAAGCAACTCCAGATACCCTAAAGGGATGGCAGGTGTCTGACCTGCTCTGCCTGATGTGATATGAATCTTCCTTTCCCCCACCCCAGACCAGAACCAGGTTTTTGGGTTTCGTTTCCTCATTCCGGAACTTCCACAGCCTTCCCACCCTTTACCCCAAAACCCCACCTTTAACTTTCCCGCCTTCTGTAATGGTCAGGAGGCCTCCCTATATAAGCCCCTGCATTGGCTCTAATAATCAAACTACCCACTGAGGTAGTCTCCCGGAAAGGAACACCTCCCGCCACACTCTGAGCCACCTGAGGTCCTGTGCAATCGTCCTCCATTCTCTGGCATGGCTGGAGCACAACAGCCGTGCTGGAGATGGAGACTCACCCACACATTTGTCTCATATGTGTATTATTCCTGATAAGGGATGGAAACATCTACTGCTAATCCCTGCTTCATAGGGGGCACAACTTTGAGGTAAATGACAGATCTTAATTGACACAATATGAAGTAATAAACCTTGAATCCAAACACAGTTATTTCTTAGCTCAGAGTGTAACTTTTTCACTGTGTGAAATTATGTTTAAAATATACACAGTTTGGGATTTTTAGTGTTGACTGTGGATGCAAAATTGTTTCACAAAAGGACAGGTGTGTATATCGAGGCTAAAACCAGTTACTGAACATCCTTTAGAACACTCTCTGCTAACAGGCGGAGACATGGAACACGAATAGGGACTTAGGAAATATTTAAATCATCATTTTTGGTGTTTAAGATTCCTACTAGACAGGATAGGAGAATGCATCGCATGGAAACCTGCAGCCTCTCCTTTATCCCCACTATCACACACAGCACCCCACACTTCTACCCACACTCCTGTTGTTATTAAAATTTCTCTTTGAGAGAGGTGGACCAACTTAACCTGCCTCTCTCCCCCTGCTTTACAACCCTCCAAATCTCCCCAGGCCTTGCAACAAACACACAAATTTCTCCACTCACAGTTAAACAAATTCCAGCTAGTTTACTTGGGCTTACTAACAGAGCAGTGGGTAAGGGGTTACTTACAGAACACGGGAGCCCACCCTCCCCACCGCAAGTTACATTTGTGAATCCAAGCAGCTGAGGTCTTGTGACTTCCGGTTGAACAGATCCAAATGGGGGAGGGGAAAAAAAGGGCCAGCCTGTTAGCCCCTCCTCTTCTCACATCCAAGGCCAATAGACAGGGTGGGCGGGGCATAGGACTTTCCCAGCTCCTTGCCTTTCTGATCAGGGTGACCCTGGGTGATTGCACGCCTGTACACACACACACACACACACACACACACACACACACACACACACATCCGCACACAGTTTCTTCTGTAGCTATCAGTGGAGATGGCTGATCTTACTGAAATCATGAGCACATACCATGTATTTCGACTGAAGATGAACATTCTCCACTGAGTTTCAGTATTTCCTTACCTTTAGAGTCTGACAATGTATGATCACATGTCAAACAAATGTAATTACTACACAGTGATTTTTAAAACTAAATTATAAATTTACTAAATTATAAAAGGGTCTGCCATTCTGTTCATTTCAATGCAATTCATTTCCTGGACTTTCCATATCAATTTGGTCTGTCGTATTTCTTGGCTTTTATCTAAACAGTGAATGATTAAAAATAATCATTACTGTTGGAAACAAAAAAATCTTGGATCTTGGATAATAATGAATAATGGGAATAAGCATGCCTAAAAATTTTGCTTATTTGCTTTGAGATAAAGTTACATTTACAGCCACAGATCATATGGCAGAATTTGCCCGATCTTTAAAAACTTGTTGATATTTTAAAAGTTATGTTGTCAATAGTACTTCAGGTTGGGTTGGTGTTTCTTACGAACTTCCTCACCTCTATGCTGGGATTCCGTCTCGTTTGAGCTATGTGAGACTTGTGCATGCTGTCACCATTGCTATGAGTTCACATGAGTAACGGACCAGCTGCCTGGAAAGCTGTTTCCTTGTGGTCACCCACCCCTCTGACTGTCACTGTCTTTCTGCCTCCTCTTCCGCAATGATTCCCGAGTCTTGGGAAGCAGAGGTTTAATGTAGACGCTGTATTCAGGGAGAAGCACTCTGCAGCTGCTCATTCTCTGCACATTGGCCAACATTGGCTCTGTGTTAATCGCCATCTGCTGCACTAGGAAGCTTCTCTGCTGAGAGCTGAGAGACACATTAATAAGGAGGGCTACGAATAGGAAAATATATATTTATATCTATTTAAATTTAATAGAAGCATAGTGTGTGAAAATTTTAAAGATTTAATTAAAAATGGGGGAAAAACTACATTGTCTTCAGACTGCTCGTGTTTGAAATACATTGATTTAGTCATTATAAATGAAACTCAGGATTAGGTAAGCTGTATATTTAAAACAGGTAAGCTGTTTAAAAAAGTCATAACGAGTAGAGAGAAAGGTCAACCATAAGGTAATGTCAAGTTGAAGTCAGAGCTCTGCCTCTTGCAAACCTAAGGATCCACTGCAGACTGCACTCTACAATCTGTCACTAGCTTCCTGAACTAAATGATAAAAGAAGAATCCTGCTCTCTTCGAGGTACTCTGCAGGTATGAGAACATACAGCTCCGTCCCCTGTGTGTTCCCCGCCATAGCACTTTAATGCAGCATATTTTCAGTCATTTTAACATACATCAAGATCTGAGAGAGTATAACACATACTAATTCACTCTGCATTTATTGCATCTGACACAAAATCCAGGCATGTAAAGGAAAACAGCCAAAAAATTCTGTTGTTCTTATTTGAGACAGCAACAGCAGGCAAATATTTATACCTTTGTGGTAACACTATAGAAACAATCCAACCAATCCAGATAGAGCTATAAAATTAGGGAGAGTAATATTTGGAGTTTCTATGAGGCTGAAGGTACAGACCACTCGAGCTTGGTAGTGTACTACTTTAGACTACCAACTGCTGTTGAGACTGTCAGGACTAACTTACTGGTTATTTTGATCTCTAATGTCAGTTTGCTTGATAAATAAGCACACATCAGATAGGGTGCTAAATGTTACTCTTGGAACTTATTACTAGAAAATAGAGATTTCTGAAATTTAATTCCCTAAGCTTAATGAACCTAGTAAATTTGATCTGATATCTTCCCAACTTAATATGTTAAATCTGAGTCAATTTATTTTTATAGGGACAAATTTGTTGAAATTTAAATTAATCTCGAAGTAAATGTGTATCATCATAGAAATGTATTATTTATAGGTCTTGTACACGAGGATCCTTACTAGGCTTCATCCATTTGATAATTCAAAAAGGAAAAAGATAAATAACTCACCTTTTCTGATTTATATGAATGTGAATTTTGTGCAGAAGCTTTTTTTTTTAAATAGATAAGACCATAAAATCACTGTGTATGACTGACTGCCCTCTGAATGGAGATTTGCATTCTGGACACTGTAAACATAAAGTCAAGGTTAATGTCTCGGTCCATTTTGTGTTGCTATTACAGAATGCAAAAGGCTGGGGACTTTACTAAGGACAGGGGATTACAGGCTCACAATTGTGGAGATGCTGGCCTTTGTTTCTAGCAAGGATCTCATAGTGGGTAACACCACCTACTAGAGCAAGAAAGGCAAGGATCAAGAAGAGAGAGAGATGAGAGTGGAAAATGTAGACGCCTAACTCACTTTCAGCAACTCATTTTCAAGATAACCCACCCAGTCACAATATAATACTGCTAATCCCTCCTAAAGCTCTCATCAGCCATGATCTCTTAAAAGGCCATTGTGAGGACTGAGCATCTAGCTAATACATTAACGTTTGAGAGACAAATTATACCTTCCCTGAGAAACTTCAAGTCAATGAAAGGGCATATTAACTTTCATATAATCAATATAATTTCATATTTATATTATTCTGACATACGATGCTACATTTTCTTAATTCTGTATCATTTTAAAGATAATGACTACATATGAATTTAATTTTTGGAAAGCATATAAACAGAAATTTATCAAAACAGCCTTGACTTTATAAACATAGAATCATAAGATCATAAAGCTACAAGTTATAGATCAGAAAAATGCAAAATAAAAGTATAAATTTAAAGGCTTCTCTGCCTAAGATGGCTCAGGCTTTCTTTTAATTGTATGAGAGCAATATACATTTAATAGAAAGTGCTTTTCATGATCCACTCCTGGGCTGATGTTAGATAACAGCAGTAAACCACAGCTCCCAGGAGCCATGAATGCAAAGTACCCTTTTGCTATTGCTTTCGAATATAGGCATGCAATTAATATAGAAGATATTCAGTACTTAGTACATCTGCTTGGTGTTTGTCCACAGGTGAGTAGCTGCATGTGTGCTGCACATGTGTGGGGTAGGCTAAGCTAACCTGCATTGTTTAGTGAGTTAGGTATTGAAACATCCTTGACTTAATGATATTTTCAACTGATGATGCTTGTGGATGGAAGTAGTCTCATGGAACTCACGATGAGAGAATTATCAAGATGAACGAGTATAATGCTTAGTACTTGAGGAGAAAAATAATTATGGAATACCCAAATTACACAGATATAAATATATGACATGCCACTTGTATTGTATCTGACACTGGATCAAAGGGCATAGTGGAGTTATAGACTTGCCCTCTTAGGGTGAAATTGCCAAAAGTTACTAAATAAGTATTGCAACCTAGGATATAAACTATGAAAACATTGGCTTGAGGAAGCACAGAAACGTCTCATCTCAGCGAAGTATTAACAGAAGTTCTTGGGTGCACACAAATACACGAAGGGGCTAGGGAATGCACACAGGGAAAGAGGACATGCCACAGAACGAAGTTCTCAGGCCAGAGAGGCTATAGCAGATCTAAGAGTAGATAGAAATGGGCATCTAATAGCCCGGACTATGGTTTAGTCAGTGGAGTGCCTTCCTAGCCAGGATAAAGCTCTGGGTCCAGGGCTGGGGAGATGGCACCATGGTTAAGAATACTGGCTGCACTTTCAGAGGTCCTGGGTTCCTTTTCCTGAACTTTTGTGGTGGTTAACAACCATAAAAACATTTGTAACTCCAGTTCCAGGGGATTCTATCCTCTCTTCTGGCTTTCAGAGGCATTGCACAACATGGGTGCACTTACAAACATGTAGGAAAAACACTAATATACCTAAAAATAATAAAGAAAATGTAAAGGCCTGGATTCAGTCCCATTGTGTACAAACCTGGGATGGTAACAAACAGCTTTAAATCCAGTATTTGGGAGGTGGAGGCAGGGGGATCATCAGTTCAAGGCCAGCCTGGATTGATAGCAAACTTCGAGTCAGTCTGATCTGCATGAGACCCTGTCTGAAAAGACAAACAAAAAGTACACACACACACACACACACACACACACACACACGCATGAAATGTTGAGATCCGAGACAAACTATTAAAGATTGAAATTACACACATATTTGAGGGCCTGGGAATAGTTGTATAGATCATTGAAGCAGTCAAATGGATTTTTTAAGCATAACAGAAAATATTTCAAGCCTTTCATGCAGAAAGATTTGTTTTAAAAGAATTATTTCAGCTGTGGGTTGGAGATTGGGCTGGAGGAGTTCAAAAAGTAGAGAGGGCAGTGAGGTCACTATTTCAGTAGTTCCGGTTGGGGACAGATTCCCTGGCCTGGGGCTGAGTGTGGCAGATGTGTGTTGCTCTGACAAGTATCACAGAAAGTGGTGCAAGGAGGAAGACTTCATTTTTTCAGAGGTTTTACTCTGTAGTCAGTGGGCACTGCTGTTGCTGAGTTGTAATAAGGTAGAATATCACAGTTGAATGATAATGGAACAAATATCCTGCCTCAGGATCCAAAGAATGACAGAAAGCGTTCTGGAACAAGAGATATTTCCCCCAGGGCAAAGCTCTAGTAACTGACTTCCTCTAACTAGGCCATACTTATTAAGTTTTCAGCATCTCACACAATGGTACCATCTTGTGAGAAAGCCTTCAGCGCATGAGCTTACAGTGGACAGTTAACACATGAACCACAGTATTCTGCCCTTGCCCTCATAGGTTCATCTGTATCTCATAATGCAGAATTCTTTAAGTGTCTTAACAATACAGTATTAACATAGGTAAAAATCCAAGTCCAAAATGTCGTGATGTTGCTCCAAGGGACTTGAGAAACTCCCCCAGTGCCTTGCTCTCTGCAGGCCATGTGGCTTTGTTTCTACACTGACTGTTAACTGCCTGTGACTTTCCTTTGCGGTTTTACCATGTTTCTGACATCTCTAGCATCCTGGTATCTATGACGCAGCTTATGCATCGCCTTTGGTTCCATGCATGACCCTCCAAGGGCTGCCTACAACTACTCTAACCTCATGGTCTCTATGTCCTTTCTTTAAAATCTAAGGGGATTAGCCACGACCCTGTAAATTTATATTCTGCATACCTGCAAAACCAGTATCATGTATGAGGTCAAGGTCTGCTACCAGCTTGATCAGTAACCAGGCCACTTGGTATACAAGCTCATTGGCCTACAAGTAACTAGATAGCTGAATGACGTAAACACTTCCTAGCCTTATGTAAACAGAGCGCATTGCAGTGCATTCTTTTCAAAGGATGTGCCCTTAAGTGAGGCACAGCTACAGCCCTGTCCTCTGATGTGTGTGTCTTCTTTGATTCCTAAGGTACCTCAAGTTATCATTCATATTGTTTTGGTTCAAATTAATTTTGGTTCTTTAAACATACTCCTCAGCAAACTGCACATTTTCAAATCTTTCTGCTCGGCTTGTTGCTCCCAGACCTCACTGTGATGGGAAAAGCAACAAGTCACAACTATTCCATAACCCAATGCTGGACTATCTTGCAGTTTCCTCTACCAATTTGGTAGAGGAATCATTCTGACCTTTAAAATCAGTTTCCCACAATGCTTCATGGCATGAATTTATTGCAAATGAGTTTCTTGCCACGATGTAACAGGAGTGATCGCTAGTCCAGGTCAGTAGAATTCTCATTCCAATGGAAACTTCATGAGTGCAGGCTTTTCTCATTCTCACCAGCATTTTGAGCTTCTGAGTTCCCTTTACAGATTCATCCATATTCTCTTGATAATAGTAGTCCAAGGATTCTCTAACCTACACCTCTTAATGTGTCCAAATTCCTTCCACAAGCCAAAGGCACTGAATGACAAGGTCACATAGTCACAGCAATGACCTCACTTCTCTGCTACCAATTTTCTGTGTCATGCTTTTCATTATTGTGACAAAATAGCTGAGAAACCACTTAAGGAAGTTCTTTTCATTCAGTTTCCAAGGTTTCCATAGATCATCTGTTGCCAACACTGTTAGGGGCTGTAACAAGGATGCGCACTGTGATGGAAGGGAGTGTTGATGAAGCAGACAGTGACAAGAAACGACTGTGGGGACCACCTACCACCAAGGACGTACTCCAGTCAGTCCTACTTCAGCCATCTAGCCAACCATTTAGAGTGTCTGGCATCTTCCCAAGTGGAGACCAGGCTATTTACACATGAGTCTGTGGGGCCACTTCACACTCAAATTATAACAGTAGCCAATACACAGCTCATAAAGGGCTCAACCAGATTCACGGATTTGATACACAGTCTAATCCAGAGACATGTATCTTCGTACTGATCTTCACTTCTGGAGGCAACACTCTCTTTTCAGTCTTCCAGAGCCAACTGCTGGCTGAGGAGAGACCTCTTTACCTTAGATTCTAAATTACCCAAATTAGCCAACAAAAGTCTGTTTATACTACCATCTTATAGTCCCCTCAAGCATTGGTATGCTCATCTCTGTTTTCTGAGGTTTGAATATTCTGTCACTTCCTCTTTTGACCATAAATTGCCTAGTGGATATTAGGTCTGTTAATATGATGATGTCTTATTTTCCTGGGCTCCTCCAGTGTTCATTCCTGTGACCACACCTGATTGGTCACAGCATGAAAGAACACAGTATTCAAGCATGAGGTAAATTCGTATACTGTACTGGATAAATTTGAGGAATGCTTAGGTAGGTCAAGAAATAAAATAGCTGTCACTGTGGCGAGATGAAAAGCTCTGAGGAAAGAATAACCTCTCATCCTCTCATCCTCTACATTCTCAATGATGATGCAGCTGAAACAGAGGATCCTGGAAGACAAGGTCTGGGAGTAGGTAGGGTTAGAAAGTCACAGTCTGAATTCTTGTTTTTATAAAATTCTAAAGAATCCAAGAATAAGTATCAAGAAAAGTATTAATGAAGAGTTATAGAACTCAGAAAAGAGAATTGACAGCATTGCTCATCTCTTGAACATAATAGAATTATTAAGAAAGAGAGATAAAGTCAGAGTCAAAAATTGACAGAGTTGATAGCCTTGGATTATACTATTTAACACCATAATTCTCTCAGTTTAGTAGATGAATTTCAACCTTATAATCTAAGAAATAGGGTGTATCTGAGTGTATATATGCATATGTTCCTGTGTGTCCATGTGTCCATGAGTGTGCAAGTGTGTATGTATATGTTCATTCATGTGTGTCTGTATGTGTGTATGAATATGTCCACATTTATCCATGTGATGTTGTGTGTCCATCTGTGTGTGGGCATGTGACCATGTGTGTCTCTGTATATGCTTGTGTTTGTGTGTATCCATGAGTATCTTTCTCTCTCTCTCTCTCTCTCACTCTGTGTGTGTGTGTGTGCGTGTGTGTGTGTGTGTGTGTGTTAGCTTGGTAAAGTCTTCAAATATATAATTGTTAGCAGATTACTGAAGAAAGGCACCTCAGAGAACCGCAGGCTTCTGTGAGGAAAGGCAGCTTATCTTTCTCTGCAGTGTTACACAGAAATTCAGCTACAAATGACGCCTAATGATAATGAGTTCTTCTTTATGTGATGTTTAAGGTGCAGTGGCATCAAGATTTCTCAGCAGTGTGGTTTGCTGAGGCTTGCTCTATTTTCACTCTCCAGTTAGGCAGGTGTGGCTTTTCCTGATTATGCATACACACGCATATACATATATACACACAAACACACATGGTAAAAGTCAAAACTGTTTACTGATAGAAAGGAGAAAGTAAAGATCAGTTACATGCCTACTCTTACAATCATCAGCATCAACACTGTAATGATTCAGGCATCTTCCTTCGCCCCATGTTTATAGACAGCTGTCTTAAATGGTTTTCTTTAAATCTTGCTTTCTGTTCTCATCTTATAATTGTGTTTTCAACTAGATTGAACTAAAGACTGCTTTTATAGCTGATAAATATTTCTTCTGAGTATATCTGTGAGGAAGATGAGTCTTGTGAAAGAGATTACCATTTAAATTAGTAGACTTAGTAAAGTCCCTAGTATAAGTGGGACTAGTCTCTAATGTTCGGGGACTTGAATAGCACAGCAGTGCAGCAGGGAGGTGGATTCATTCACATTCTTGTTCTACCCCTTCCTCTTTCCCTCTCCCTCCCTGAGATGGAATATCCATTTTCTTCTGCACTCAGACGTCAGAGCTTCTGGTTTTCAGGCCTTCAAAATTGTTACAGAATTACATCAACCACTCTTCCAGTTTGTAGACAATCAACAGTGTATCATGTCGACAATAAATATACTCTTGAATAACCAGGCAACATGGTTCCACCTACCCTTGAATCTGAGCAAGAGAATAGCTTGAGTACAGGAGATCATCCTGGGCAATAAAATTCGTATCTCTACAAACCCAACAAATTTTAAAAGTGTCCTCTATGGGCTTGCATTATATCTTAGTGGCAGAGCAAATAAGCAAGGCCATGGGTTTCATTCCCACCTCCACAAAGTGCCCACCGCCCACAGGTGCGATAGTGACCATGATTATGAAGCGGGTAAACAACCGCTTTCTGATTGGCTTCGAGGTCTGCTCCACAGAAAGGAACACATGTCTGGTTCTATAAACCTGTGGCTGGGAGGTCATAGGCCCTAGAGGGGAACATACTACTATTGTTTTGCTAAGTAGACATGTTAAACTGTCTTCTACTGTTGTTTGTCCCATAGGTTAGTGCTACTCCCAGACCTAAACGGAGAAGCTTCTTATACTTGGGTGGGAGGGAGTGGTTAATCCAGAGGTTCATAGTTGGTCAAAGTGTCACCAATAAGTGATGGTGGTGAGCTTGGCTCCAAATGAGACATCTGTATCACCTCCTTAAGGCTCAAGGAACATCATAAAAGGAGGGTTGCAAGAATGTAAGAGCTGGAGGATATGGTGGTATGCCACGACAGGATGTCTCCTGGGCTTGTCCACTGCAGCCATGAACTCACAGCAGCTTTGTTTACCTTACACTAAACTTACATGGGATTGGGCCTGTCAACATTTCATCATGGAGTGGGGAAGGGCACATGAGACCCCACCCTCCCCAGAGCCTACTGGCAGCTAATGGTTACTGGAGAGAGGGTATTATTTTTGTTTGGGGGTCAGTGTTATAGCCACTGAAAATTAGCTCATGCCTCAGTAAATAGCCTTCCATTCATGAGAATGCAAGCAATCCTATTAAACTCAATGGACAGAGAGAGAGAGAGAGAGAGAGAGAGAGAGAGAGAGAGAAAGAGAGAGAGAGAGAAGTTGGAGGCAGACTTTTTGAGAAGAAGGGCGAGAGAGAGAGAGAAAGAGAGAGAGAGAGAGAGAGAAGTTGGAGGCAGACTTTTTGAGAAGAAGGGCTTCATGGGAAGGAGAGGGACAAGAGAGTCATGGAGTTGGAAATTACTAAAATGTACTGTATAGAAGTATGAAACTGTCATCAAAGAATAAAATAATGAATAAATAAAACATGAACAGAATTACATTCTATCTGTTTGCCTGCAATCTCGCCTTGATTTTGTTTGTTGGAGAACCAGTGCCCTTGGAAGACGTAGAGTCTTCAAATACGCATCTGCTAGGTGCTTTTCGCGTCTATGGTGTTTATATAGTGAAGAAAAGATAGATGCACTGACTTATGTACTTATAAATGGATTCACCATTTATTTTAGGGATTAGGGTTGTATCTGTATGTGACTAGCTTCATGTTTTCTCATTTAATGTAAATGGCATAGTCCTTTGTACAATGCTGTGATGAGATGGTTATGACAGTGTGATCAGCATGCCATGTACGTAAATTTACTCACCTATTTACCTTTTGGTGGGGAATCACTTCTGCCTTTTTTTTTTTTCAGAAAAATGCTGCAATAGCCTTGCTTATGAAAAAATAACTTTATGTGCTTTAATATTTTTGTATGTGGTGTAGGGTGTCATATTGCTTAATATGAAGGTCTGTTTATTTTTCAAAACCTCTTAAACAATTTACGCTTCTACCAGCAAAATGTGAGAATCATTGCAAGAAGCAGATATTATCACCTAAATCAATTCTCCCAATATGAAGAGCATAAGATGATATGTCTTTATTACTTCAATTTGGGTATTCTGCTCCCAGAGATGTGGAGTGTCTCTGACATTCTCCTCAAAGGTTTTCTGAATTATTTGAAAATGCATCTATTTTATTTATGTGTTTAAATTTTATCGTACATAAATTAGTTTTCATCTAAAATAGTCATTTGTATGATTGTCCTTTAGTAAATTGTCTATAAGCCATCCGGTTAAATATCTATTTTATAAGTCAAATTCTCATGTATATTGTTATGTATTTCTGCATTCAATATTAACATGCTTATTCTATTATCTTTTATTTTATTCACTAAAATCTCTCAACACTGTAGAGTAATAAAGGAGAAAGCACTATTCGTGCTTTTTCCTCTCTTTTAAAAAATAGCTTTGCATTTCACAGTTTAGACTTGGACTTTTAAAATGATTTCCGATAAACTCTATGACATTTAAGTAATTGCCTCCCATTCTTATATTACTAGCAATTTTTATATGAAATGACCTCAAATCACATTTCAGTATATATTTACAACACTCATGTGGTTTCTCTATAGATTGGTGATATCCCAGCTTAGGCTGTAAGGTTTTCCTGACAGTTCAAATTCCCTCCATCACATTATAGAAACAAAAATAATCATATTGTGTGCTTATTTCTTTGTAACTCTAAAAGTGTATTTGGAATGATCATTTCTGTGTTTATGAGGTTTATCTGTAAAATAAAGATTATTTATTATTTAATAATTTTTTTTTCTTTTTCTTGGTCAAAATTTTTAGTTCAAAGGTAACCATGGTTTTATTTACCTGTTATTATTTATTTAGGCAGTGAGGGAATTGAACTCAGGCCCTGTGCATGCCAGGACGGCTCTCTCTGAGCTACTTCCACAGTCAATAACTGATTGGCTAATCAAAGTGGAGTGCTTCCATCATGTTTGAGACAATGCAGTCTCAGCAATTTTATTATTTTATTAGGAATTTCAATTGCCTTTAGAAAGCTTGAATAGATATTTTTCTAACCAATATTTTTAAAGATGAATTCTGATTATTTCTGTTTTTACTTGAAATGCTCAGTGTCCTTGGGGTTTCAAAAGACATCACTGACTTCTCACAGCCCTCCCTCCCCGCTTTTTAAACACAGTCTCTCTGTAGCCCCAGCTGTCCTGGAACTCACTGTGTAGACTAAGCTGGCCTGGAACTTGTACAATCCCCAAGCTCTGGCCTTCCAAGTGTCGGGATTACCAGCTTGTGTCACAGTGCCCAGCTCCTCTGATATTTGTATTTAAACAAACGAAAGAGATGACACCAAAAACATGATGAAGCATTCGATGAATGATTTCTTTGCTCAAAATATCCGTTTAAGATTCAGTGATACCACAGAGAAATGAGCGGAGAGTTACTGCCCACCGAGGTGAACTGGAGACATCTGGACAGGACGGGACTAGCAAGAGGAATGCCCCCTTGAGGATGCCACACAGCCGGTCCGTTGTGGTCCCTAGCGACGTGATCTACAGGGAATTATGGAATGTTTCACCACGTAGAGAACCAGCAGTCACCTGTGCAGATGCTCCCGCCTGAGTCACAGTCCCTATGAAGCGTCACTTTCGGACTAGAGCCAGAACACCTTCTTCTTCCGTCACTACACATGCCCCTGGTCCCAGAGTCACAGCTGCTGTGTGTATGCCCATACCCACACTCCAGCTGCCCCAGACACCACACTACCGCTCCTGAAGTCTAAGATCTGCCACAAGCTTGGGGTCCCTGGGCCACTACTAGTGTCCATGCTGCAGATTCCAGCTCCACAGTCCTCGCTGAGCATCCACACCTGACATGTGGGTCAATAGGCTGGACCAGGTCCAGGGCTCCAGCAAGACTTGACTCTGTGCGGTGCACCCCTCAGATCCTCGGATAACTGTTATTGGCTGGTCCGCAACCTTGGACGAGGAGTGCTCTCAGTCTCCATCCAAGGGAGAGTGCGCAAAGATGCACTGTAACTGAGCTGTCAGAATTAAAAGACAAAGGCAGAATTTTGAAGCAAGAGAAAAAGATCTTGACACAGAAAATACAAGTTTTTCCATAAAACCATTAGTTATTTCTAGCAGAAGCTTTTCAGGTCAGAAAAGATAGTAATGATAGGTTCAAAGTGTTGAAGGAAAGTAAGTAACAACCTAGGAAAACTATCCTTCAGAAAGGAAAGGCAGCTAAAGAATTTCCCAGCTAAAGGAACTCACTAGACCAGCTTTGCAAGAAAAACCAGTGAAAGTCATGTTCATGATATTCTCGTATGATGATGTGTAAATCGGTTACATCTGCAGTGTAGTCCAGAATACAAAATTATCGAAATAACCATAGCTACAATAAGTTGATGAAGGATCACCAATAAAAGCAGAAGTAACCTGTGACATCAAAACCATAAAATGGGTACGGTGGGGTGCATCAAAGTGCAGTCAGTGCACAGTCAGGGCTGAGTTGTTATGAGCTTAAATGCATATTAGATACACAAAAGAGGAAGAGAAAAAGAAATCAAAGCACATCACTAGAGGAAATCTTCAAATCAACAAGAAAGATAGCAAGGAAGGAACGAATAAGCCGGCTACAAAGGATTCAGAAAATAATGAACTCGCGTGTAAATGAACTAAAATCTGTGCTCAAAAGGCACACAATAGCGGAATGTATCCTAACAAGCCTCAACTACGTCATGCACGCCTGTAAGAGACCCACTGCACTGTTAGGCACACGCAGACTGAAAGCTGAGAAACGGCAAGCCGCTGTCTGTGCATGGAAGTAAACAGGGGCTGGGTCTGCGCAAAGCGAGGCAGAATTCTGCAGAGAGAAGGTACGCATAACAAAAGGGTGCATTTATTTATCAAGGGTGCAAAATCTATCATCTATCTATCTATCTATCTATCTATCATCTATCTACCATCTATCAAGAGTGTCTAGATGTAGAAAATAAATACTAATAGGTATGAATGGAGAGAAAACGATACAGTAATAATCGGGGACATTCAGACTGAAAAGTCATTGAACCTGAGCTATGCTTTAAATGAACTTCTGCTAGTAAGATGTTCATCTCTGTGGCTCATGTGGGGACCAGTGCTTCATTCTGACCGTTTCAGTGTTTTCAGGCCCTGTCGTTGCTTCCTTGCTTCTGAGCCTGTGGCGAGGCATCATGGTCTGTGTGGTGAAGCTGAGATGTCCACCTTACGGGAAACAGAAAGAAAATAAGCAGCAAAGGCCTAGGAAGAGAAAGAGCCTTCTCCGCTCCCATACCGTAGCTACTCCATCCAGACACTAACTCTTAAAGTTTCCAGAGCCTTCCAAGATAGAACCAGCAGCTGGGGACCAAGCTTTCAACACAGGACCCCATGAGAAACATTTCTATGTTTGTTTTCCATTTTCTTTTGTTTAAATTTTATTTATTCTTTTTTTGTATTTGAGTGTTTAGCCTCTATGTATGGAAGCATACCATGTGCATGCAGTACCCATGTAGGCCAGAAGAGGGCATCAGATCCCATGGACCTGACGTTATCTATGGTTCTTGGCAGCTCTGGGGGTGCTGCAAATCAAACCCGACCTCTGGAAAAGCATCCAGGGCCCTTACCGAGGAGCCATCCCTCCATCCTCCTGTTTTTTTGAGACAAAGTCTCACTTTGCAGCATAGGTTGGTCTTAAACTCATGGTGATCCTCCTGCCTCAGTTTTCTGAATGCTGGATTTGTACAACCAAGAACCTCCACATTTGCCTACATTTTCTATTCAAGCCATCCGTGGTCATATACAGAATTGTGCATTTAATGGCAGCATTAAACTCTTGTTCTCAGGTCACTCCACACTCTCGAAGTCACTGAAGAAGCTTCACATTCAGGAGGATTAAAATGCTGTTATGTACCTCTTCTGATCAGTGACATATAAAACTAGAAACTTAAGAAATATCTGAAATGCACTAGTATATGGAATTTAAACAGCACCCTTCTTAATAACCAGTAAGTTCAATAAGAAATCAGCAGTGAGACTTGGGATGAACCTCAGCTGGCAGAGTGTTTCCCTACCATGCAAGAAGTGTTGGGTTTGATTCACAAAACCACATCAGACCAGATAAGTTGGTGCAATGTATGATCTCAGCATTAGGGAGGTGGAGGTAGGAGCAGCAGAAAGGTCAAGGACTTCCTTGGCCACGTAGTGAGTTCTAGGCCAGTCTGGGCTGCAGGAGACCTTGTCTCAAATAGACCACCGCGAGTGAAACTTAAAAATGCATTCAAGTTAGATGTGCTGACACATGCCTTTAATCCTCACACCCAGGCAGAGGCAGGAAGATTACAGCAAGTTTGAGGCCAGGATGATCTACACACTGACTTTCAGGATAAACAGGGCTACATAGTAAAAACAAACAAACAAACAAACAAAAAAACTAGTTGGTAAAAAGTAACAAGTAAAATAAGCAGAAAATAAAATAAAACAGATAAAATATGTTAAAGTAAATAAAGGTGGAAAGGCAATATTCCAAAACATATGATTCCCTAAGAGTAGTTTCAAGTGGAAAATTTATAGCAATAAATGCTTGCATTATTAAAGAAGAATGATTTTGGGGTAAATTAATGTTAAGCATCAAGGATTGGGAATAGAAGAAGAAACTAATCCCAAGGGTGGTAGAATAAGCTAAAAACAGACTAGAGCACACATAAATGATAGAAACCAAAAAACAAGAGAAGAAAGCAAAAATTGAAGTGTTTTTCTTTGAGTTGACAACTTACCTAGAAAACTGAAAACAAAGAGAAACTACAGCCATGAATCAGAAATGAAAGGGAAAACATTAAAACAGAAACCGTGGAAGGAGAGAAGACTGGAAGGATTACTCTGAACAGTGGTATGCCAGCAAAATGGATGTCCTAGAGAAACAAACCATTTCTCTAAATATGTCACCTACTGAGAGTGAATCATGAAGACATACAAAATATGCCCAGACCAAGAGTTAGTGAACAGAATGAATAAAAATGTTAATAAAAGTGTTTCCTTCCAAGAAAAGTTAGGAACTTATGGATTTACAGCTTTATTCCACCAATCATTTAAAAGAGAATATCCATCTGTAGATTCCTCCAAACTGTTGAAGAGAGGGGATACCTTCCAAAGTCACTTGGGAGGTTCACTCCACTGTATCACAATCAGATAAGAGCACTGTCTTCTGCTTATTGAGTATCTTGGGACCCCTTGTCAAAAATCAACACGCAGTTTTATGTTGGCAGCCTGTGTTCTGTTCTTCCACTCTATGTCTTATTTTTTTGTACTTAGTGCTGTGTGTTTCTTGCCAATGCCATACTGTCTGGATTATGGGAGCTTTGGTAGGAAGTGTGATGACTCCAGCACTGTTTATTTTTCTTGGTTCTTTAGGGATAGTGGTGTCTGTTGATAAGTTTTATATTAACAGGTAATCCTTTCCTCATGAAAACGAAACTCCCTTGAGTTTGTTTCTTAGAAAAAATTGTGGCTTTGACAGTGAATTCACAGGCCAGCAAATAGTTTAATGCGTCTGACAACCTGAATTTGGTCTGTGAGTCTTATGGAGTGGAAGAGAGAACCACCTCCCAGATGTTGTCCTCTGATCTTCACACATGTATCAGAGCATGCACTTGCACACCATTCACACCATGCACACACCACACATACACACAACACATGAAATATAAATTAAACTTATAAAAATTAAATCGACCCATTGCATTTTAGTATTTTGTGCAATCAATAAACTTTCAATCACGTATGCTCCTGCTGCAGAGTGTTAGCATTCAGGGGCACCTGGGAGACCATGTGGCAAGAGAAACAAAGATAATGCCAGAGCTAGGTGCTTTCATATTCCCCCAATACCATGTGATGACCCACAATTCAGACAGTTAAGTGTTTGTGCCAAGTAGTGTGATGGCTGAGTGTTGGCAAATAGCATTGCTGTGCGTAAAAGTTTTCAACGGTCATGACTCTCATTGTTCAAATTAAAAAATTGTATCTAGAAAAATCAGTTTTACTTGGAGGGGCTAGGGAACTAGAAAACCTGGGCTTAGAATTCACACCTATAAACTTCCACCATTTTAATCATGGACGAGTGTCTTTTAAAATGTGATTTCAGGCTGGAGCGGTGGCTCAGCCGCTAAGAGCACTGGCTGCTCTTGCAGAGGACTCTGGTTCAATTCCCAGCACCTACATGGTGCCAAACAACTCTCAGTAACTCCACTTCCAGGGTATCCAGTGTCCTCTTATGACCTCTGTGAGCATTGTACCAATGTACATACATACAAGCAAAGCACTCATATACATAAAAACACAGAATATTAGACAAAAAAGAGCAATTTTTGGAAGGACTGTGGCAGAGAGCACAGTGGGAGGCACTGCTGAGTTTGCAGGTTGGGCTTTGCTCACTCAAGTCCCTACGGCTGCTCAGAGCCACCTCAGAACGAGGCTGAGGCACATTGTCACAGACACCAATCACCGCCTGCCTGTGGCGCGCTTTCAGCCCAGCGCCCTAAAAAATGTTCTCAATCTGCACCCATACATCAATCTACATTTATAGCAGTGTCTGTGTTCATATTTAATCTACGCTTTGGTTGTCTCTGGGTCTGTACATATAAAGACTATGATATCCATATAACCAAGTTTATTAAACTTGGCTAAACAATGTCCATGTTGCTTTCAGCAAACGAGGTAGACAAGGTCACGATATTATGACTGATTCCATTCTGTAAGTCAGTATTCTGAAATTTTATGACAGATTTTCCAGTGGTAACTCCTCTCTTTATTCCTGGTGAATCTAAACCCATAAATATTCACAAAGCTTGTCCTTGCACCTGAGCTTTGAACAGCGGCTTCCTTGTCTCCCACACCAGGGCTCTCAGACACTTATCCCACTCCTGCATGAGTGCTTGCTGGTCTTTCTGATTTTACTGTCTCAAAGCAGCTGCTCCCACAGCCTGTCACAGCACTGTGGCACCGCAAGAAAGGTCTGTTAGATTGGTAAGTAAATGAAAGCTTCGGTAACAGACGCAGCCTTGGAACAAAGCCCCACCCCTCCTCCGCCAGGTAGGCGGTGTCTACTCATCATTCCTCCAATTCTTTCTTTAGCCTTTAGATTGCATCCTCACTACTGGAAGAAAACAGAATCTTTCAAAGCAATGAGTCTCATTCTTTGTTAAAGGAATTGGCTCACGTTCTGTGAAAATTTCATTGCCCTATATAAATGTTTTAGGAACTCAGAAACAAAAAGATCCGGGCCTATGAAAAGTGTAATGAGTCCCAATACAGCCGTTTGTGATGGGGATTTAACTGCTTTGTTTGTGAGCTTCAGATAAGGAAAGAGATTACCTCCATCATGTGTAAATACCCTAGAGTCAATCTAAACTCTGCCTCACCATGGAAAGGCGTCATGGGGACTTCAACAAACCTGTCAGCTGGTAAACACAAAAGATGTTATTACTGCCAAATGTCCAGCTCAACAAACTCATCGTTTGCATAGGATTTAGAACTAATCAAAAAATGATCGTAGCTGTATTTCAAAACTGAAATTCTCTTTCCATAGTGATTGAAATACTTGTATGTATAGAAAACATTCCTTGCTGAATACCTAGGGATTTAAGGAATGGCAGAGATAAAATTGAAGAGAATATTAGTATTAACAAATGTCACACACTTGAATTCACATCACCTCACCACAGACTCTCCTCTTGTACATTTCTTGTACATTTTCCCTTTGTTTAAGTTCAGATGTCTTACAGTACTATAAGGAGCTATTTTTTGCACTAGAAACTTTAACAATGGTGCAAACCCTAGTTAGGTGCTTAATAAGTACAATTCTTCTCACTTGTACACCACAATACCCACAGGTGATAGAGTATCAAGACCGTAGTTAGTGTGCTAGAAATGCAAGGCAACTCAGTATGGTTTCCACTGGTGAAAATACTAGTCAAGTAACAACTGCCTAAGAAAATATCCTTAAATGCTTTCATGTTTGCTCAACAAATGTTCCCTGGAAGATTTTCCTTGAAGCAAAGCAATTTAATTTTCCTTTTCATTTTATTCTCAGTGGTTATAAACTTAATTAGCTTTGTGGGCTTCACATTTATTTGCATTCATGATAAATTTAATCTTTTCTTAGCACAACTTTTTGAAATCAAAATATGAAACAGAAAGGTGTAAGTTTGATGAGCAGAACAGGAACAATGAGTAATCACAGCAGTGTGATGCTAATTGGTGTCTGGGCGTTTCTATTCACAGCAACAATGCCACATCTCGTCTCCATGTCCTTGGCTCTTCAACAGCACTCTGCCAGATCATTTGTTATAATGCCAATTATATTGCACTTGAAATTCACAGGTATTTTAACAACATAAAAGGTACAGGGACTGATAAACCCAGCGTCTTCTAACAGGGAGGTAATGTGTAAAATTAAGGTGATATATTTTGTCAAGCTCTCTTATCTTAAATTTCAAAGTTCAAAATGAGAAAGTTCTGAAGATTTTAATTTCTCAAAAATACCAGTTCCAATAAAGAATGAAATGATGTCATTTTCAGGAAAATAGCTATAACTGCAGATAATGTTAAGACAATTAAAAAAACTCTCTGAAAAGCAAATAGGTTTTATTTCATTCGTGGTTACTGCACTTTATAAGGATAAATAATACCATGTATGTGTGTATATGTGACATGAAAGTCAAAGTCAAACTGTTTAAGACAACAAAAGAGACTAGTGGGAAGAGGAGGATGAGGAGGGATGGGGGTTCGCTGAATGTGTGTTTTGTACATGTATGAAACGTCCTCCCATAACACCGCACCATGTACAAACAGATACACAAAGAATATTTTTCAAAAAGCACAAAATACCATATCTACTGTGTTTACATTTGTGATTGACCAATTTTCATATCCTCTTATTCCTTTGCTAAATCTGTGCCAAGCAAACATCACTTCAAGTGTCCATGAGGGGACTTGATCTCCTGCTTCATAGATCAATATGGTTACTTCCTGCTCAGAATGGGATTCAAATAAAGGTCAGTGTGTTTTTGTAAGAGACAAATAATGTTTAGGTGGTATGAAAAACCAAAGGGAAAGGCGGTATTCATAGAATATAAATGTGAGTGCACGTGGACTGAAGGCTATATTGCCAGACAAGGAAAACATCCCTTCAATTTGTTGGTTAAGGTAGTTCAAGAGATTCCCAAAATAATGCAGGCTATTGCCAAGGCCCTTGATTACCTCCCAGAACTTGAAGGTAAGACTCTATTGCTGAAGACAGGACATACTTTCAGACACAGGACTTGGAGCAATTGAGCTGGAACTGACCTTGAGGTCTCCTCCCAGAAGACTGGCTCTCATAGTATCAGCAAATAATATGCAAGTTGCTATGGGAGAAAGTCCATCAATGATTCTAACCAGCTGTAAAGCCTGAGAACCACATGAATGATTGGCCCAGCCAATAATCTCTACTGATACAAGAGTGGCTCTTTTATCCTTTGTGTAATCAACAGCTGTCTAATTGATTTTAAGGCCTGCTTAGTGGGAGGGAATTCATGTGTGGTAATGTTAACATAGAAAAGTACACATGGCTGGAGAGAGGTCATGAACTCTAGAGAAGAACCTACTTCTGTCACTTCCCTAGACCTATGTCATTGCTTACTCTATTTTAAATATGCATCCTTATATTCACAGATAAGTGTACCTCTTACTTCCTCATCAAGGAAGCTTCTTTTCACAATAGATGGAGACTATTACAAAGTGCTGTGATGAATCAATGCAGAGAATAAGTGACTATGAGAAGCCAAACCCTAAATGATACATCTACAATCTACCCTTTGCACCTGAGGCTCAGGGACCACTACAGAAGAGGGGGCAGAAAGACTGTAAGAGCTAGACGGACAAGACATCTGCAGCTAGTTAAAGCATCTAGATATGCTAGGGAAGCTGCAGCAATGAAATGCTTGTAATATGTTACTCTAACAAGAGCTGCATGATAACGACATCACTTGACAGGCCAAGGTGAATGCGGGTAATTTTATGGAAATTCACATGAAAATGAAGAATAGGCAATGGATGCTGAGGGAGGAGACTCTATCTTCTCCAGGGCCTAGCTCCCTGAGAGTTTATCTAATCCCAAATGGACAGCCCTAAACACAGGTGCATAAGAGCACCAATAAATGGATTCAATGTGGCATTACAATTACTTGAAGAAAAAAGCCTGACTCTTACATGCAGTTTTTAAGAGTGGGCCTGACTCAGAGGACACTTGCTCCCCCAGAGATCTCCTGGAACTGTCTGGAACCCTGTCCAGAACTGTGCTCCTGAGTCAGGCCTCACTCATCATTTTTATTTGGAGTGGTTTATCCAGCTTCAGTTGAGAAAGCGTCCGTTTGGATCCATCCTTTATCAGCAAGTATTCCTTCTCAGTCTTCTTGTTTTCTATTAAGATGGTGCTATCTTTCAGCATTTTGATACGCTAATTCTCAAGCATTCAAACATTTATTAACTTTTTAGATGGTTACCAAATTGAGGTTCCTAAAATTAGTTAAAAGCCATTATCCCAGATTCTTTTTATTTTATAAGTAATTCCTACAGTTCCCATTTCTCTGTTTTCTAAATGAAGAAGCATGCCCATATATGGTGATCAGAGGGATAGTCACAGGCTAGTCATGGGTGATACACTGGAGGATCAGTATAGGTCAGTGTGATGTCACTGTAGAATGCTGGCTTGGTAGCATATACAGGACAGCGCTGGAGGAGAAGGCACGTGGACTATGACAGCTATTCATGCAGTGAAAATTTAGGAAAAAGTCTCTTTTGCGAAGGTATTGATTTCTGGTATGTCTTTACCAGCCCCAGCGCAATTCAAGGATGCCTGTAGGGGAAGCACAGATGACTCTGGGCTCCAATTTAATGAAAGAAACTGGATTCAGCCATTAATTGGCCCTTAGCTTAGTTTATATAAAATGGATTTTGATAAAACTTTTTAAAAAGATCATCTTCTTGCAGATGGTGGTGGGGAAATTGAGAGAAACAATTTTTTAAAAATTACATATAACTTAATTTTAAAAGATTTAAACAATTTGTTTCTGAGCAGCTAGTCCTTAATTCCCTTTTTTTGTTTATACATTATGTTTTTGAATAGTAAATGAGATGAGTTACTAGGGCTGGAGAGATGGCTCAGCAGTTAGGAGCACTGGCTATTCTTGCAGAGGACTTGGGTTTGATTCCCAGCACCTCCATGGCAGCTGCAACTGTTTGTAACTCCAAGGCCGGGGATATCCTCTTCAGGCCTTTGAGGGTATCGCACACCACGGATGCACTTATATACATGCAGGCAATACACTTATACACATAAAATAAAAATAACAAATTAAATGTGTGAAATAAATAAATAACAGTTATTGTAATTGCAACATGTTCTTGGGGTAGCATAGGAACATCATGTGAGACATGAACTTCCCCAAATAGAGATAAAAGTTTTAGATACATAAGGAGGACAGCTATTTGTTTTGATTTGTCTTTAAACAACTCAAGCATATTTTTGTGTTCAAGCAGTAGTGAAAATAAAGTTTTAAGAAATATTAACATATATATGAGCCAATACAAAAGGATACAATGAATTTATGTAAGCTACCTTCATTTTCCAAAGTTCGTTAGGACCACCACCTGGGGTCTGACTTCTCTCAAGATGACACAGCACACTAGTGGCAGTCAAGACAGGATTGTATAGTTCGTTGAGTTTATACCTGTGCTAGTTGAAAAGACAGCTAGACAGCATGATGATTTCCTTCTGTGGAGGCCAGACAGTTCTGTATCCGATCAAATGAAATCAAAACAGGATGAGTTCTTTACTGAAAGAGGCTTTAAACAGAGGTAAATATTGATAACAATGGGCCAAGGTGGATCAAAGCAGCAGGATGACTGAGTCACTTAGTGTAAGTAAATGAGCAGACTGACAATTAATTAGGGAATTGTTTGAAAGTGGAAATGGCAGCTGGAAGTTTCTCCTGCTGGGTGGTGTTTGCGCTGGGGGTTTAGAGAGTGCCATAGTCCAGCACTGTGGTTTCTTTGCCGGATTTATCGTCTCCATCTGAAAAATAATTGTTCAAGTGCATTAGGAATGGGATATATATTTATGGAAGAATATATTTGTATAGGAAATAAATTCCACAAGGAAGTCAAGGGAAACTTGTTCTAAAAAACAAGTTATTTGTTACTTTTCTGCAGTCCCTACGAGGAAGTTGAAATCATGCGGAGGTATGCAATGATAAGTAATATCAATATCCTGTCTAGTACACTGAATGGATTTGGTTCAGCCCTGCTGAGTAAGAGTAATTATTTCATTGTTGATTTGGGGTAAAAATATCTTCATTGATTTTGGGGGTAGAAAAAACCATTCTAAAATTTTTAAAAAAGAAGTTAACTGTCTAGTCATTGCTGCAAGGGAAAGGGGCGTTTTAGAAACAAATGAGTAGATCTGACTGTATGTGAGAAAGTTGTTTTAAATTCGGCTTCGAGCTGTAGTTGTTGTAATAGGAGAGAAGAGAGGCACCACACAATGGCAGGGTAGATTCAAATCTGTGTCTCCTTTAAGAGAGGCAAAAATGTGAGAAAAAGCAGAAGTGAGAAATCTGTGGGAAGATTAAAGTCAATTGCAATCCCAAAAGCTGTTGAGAAGAATTTAACATTACTTTTCAGGGGAACAGACAATTGTAATTCATGGGGCTTAATAAAAAGATTAGTGACAATATATCCTAAATACTTAAGGAAACATTGAGTTAAATTTCCTGTAGTGCTAGCTGTAAATAAAGATTTTTTGATTAAGCTTGTAAATATTTGAAAACAAATTTATATCTTTAGTAAAGGCTAATAAGATGTCATAAACATAATGAAATATGTAAGTATTAGGAATGATTTTTTTTTTGGTTGTTTCTATGTAGTCATAACTGTACTGGAACTCACTATGTAGACCAGTCTGGTCTTGATCTCACAGAGATCTGCCTGCCTCTGCCTCCTGACTGCTAGGATTAAAGGTGTGATTTACCACACCTGGCCCATGGAAAATTTTTAAAATAAGATACACTACATTATACACCCCACTGTGCCTTTAGTGAAGATTTTCCACTTTAAAATTAGGCATTAATATCTAGTTACTGAAATCAGGCACAGAAATGACAAATCTTCAAAAAGGTAATCTTTTAAATTAATGACAGCCTTTCAGGACTATGGTTTCATGAGAATGAACTCCAGATGTGGTCATTAAACATTTTAATAAGTCAATTATAACAGGCTAGTACTTTTTAAGAATTGTGTAACAGTCGAAACTTAATGTTCTTAAATAGATCTTGAACATATATATATATCAATATATATGATCATACATATACATATATGTATTTTGCTTATATACATTTTTTACTTATTTCTCCATTGCTTTCTGGAAACATGCAGCCATCTTAATCTTCCTACCTGAATCCTTCTTTATTGAAAATAGTTCCGTTCTTACATATTTCTAACATCTTCTCTTGCTTATTAATTTTCTTAATACTATGAGACATAAATAACATCATTCAATAAATTAATCATCTGTTATGAAGACATGCCTATTTTCTCATAAGTTCCTAATGATAAGATAGTATTTCATTTCACAAAACTGAGCAATAAACCAATTATGCCCCAAAATGTGAATGCTATAAGAATTTGATCAATATAATTTGAATCAATAAAATTTGGGAAAACTCAATTATTATAGTCCAATTTGAGTTATCTAAGATTAAATAAAAATAATTTTAAATATGTTCCCATTGGTAAAAGTGAGCAACAAACCAATTGTACAAATTAAAAATTGAAGCCTTCTGGGAATAGCTCAAAATAAACCACAAGAAGAATGTGATCAGTATAATCAAATTCAGCAACATCTGAGTAAACAAAGCTCTTTTATAGTCTAATTTGAATTGCCCAAGACTAAATGACAATGGGTTCCCAAAAGTCTGTAGAGATCAGTTTTTAAAAATCACATCTAAAGTGAAAAGAAAATTCTCTATATTCTTAGATTTAAACCTTTTATATTTTTTAGGGAGTGGCAAACTTAAGGGTGGCTCCCGTGAGTTTGAGGGCATTTTAAAACAACTGTAGTTCCAGGGATCCAGCACCCCTCTGACCTCCATGGGCGCTGAGTGACAGGAGTGTGCTCACATACCTGCGGGCAATACACTCAGACACAAAAAAATAAATAAATTTTAAAAACTTACTTTCTTCCATCATCTTTTGCCCTAGGGAAAGGAGTTCCATGGAAGGCAAGCAAATTCGGTGGAAGAGATCCATGAGGTCCTAGAGGGTGTAATTCTTTTTAAAGTACACCTTTTTCTCACTAGATAAGGCCTCATACCCACTTTAATTTGGTTTCAAAGCATTAAATGCTTCCATTGAATTGTCTCTAAGCAGAAACTTAATTAGTCATCATTTTTTTCCCCAAGATTCTGAATCAAGTGTCCTTTGAGTGGGATACCAGGGAAAATATTTCTGAATAACATTCAAAGTTTCAAAATTTGTTTTGATGATACTTTAGTTCCAATTCCTTTAAGTAAATTCATTAGTTGCCATGCATGTATACAAGATTCAGGAGAGAAATACATGCTCATCGTGAAAGTGGAAAGGAGGAAGAGAAAGTCTGAGCAGAGTTCCTTGAAGTTCTGGCCCAGTAAAGTAGATTTAAAAGGTCAATAGAGAATTATTACAGTGAACTAGTGCAAGCTACAGGAAAGCCCTGTGCTTGTCAGAGCACTTGTCCTGTGCGCTGAGAACACTAAATAATTCCCCTGTACACAGTACTTTTCTAGGTGACTATCCATGAGTGGTCTGGTGTGAGCTATCACAGGAAACCTTGTGTTTGTTGTCACAGAATTTTTATGGATGACTAAGATGTTTTATACTTTTCTTTTTCCTCAGAACTATCCCAACCACTGATCTGAGTAGTTCAGGGAGGCTTTTCCTCACCCAAGTCACCAGAGTTTGGCGTTACTACTCCAGCGTTACAATTACCTGAACAAAAAGCCTGACTCTTAAATTGAGTTTTTGAGTGGGCCGGAACTCACGGACACTTGTTCCCCAGCGGTCTCTCGGAATCGCCCATCTCGGGATCTGTGCCGCTAGGAACTGAGTCTGGGACACTGGACGTATGCTCCCCAGTCTGGCTTCACTCATCGTTTTTATTCAAAATAGTTTCCCTGCTTCAATTGGCGAAGTACCAGTTTGGATCCATCCTTATCATGAGCCAACATTCTTTCTCAGTCGTCATAGCTCAGGCTGCCCTAGAAATTGCAGTAAATCCTCTGTCTCAGCTTAAGCACTGAGATTACAGAAGTGTATCAAGTCCAGATCTTATTTCTATTTGAAAATAAAGTACTTTTATTAGACATTCATAGATGATTTCCTTATTCTTTAATTTTGCGGCTGAAAAAAACATTACAGTGTTGTAACTAGACCTTCCTCATGAGTAGTGGTTTGTTTTCAGGTTTGCTCTTCTAAAATATAATGTGTGTGTGTGTGTGTGTGAGAGAGAGAGAGAGAGAGAGAGACAGAGACAGAGACAGAGAGATAGAGAGAGAGACAGGAAAGTTGAATACATATATGCTATGAATATACGTAAGTGTAAAAACTGTGTCAATGTTTACACATGCATCTAAAGTTTAAGAAATCCCTTCCTGTGTCAATGTTTATACATGCATCTAAAGTTTAAGAAATTCCTTCAGGGCCTGGAGAAATGGCTCAGGGGTTAAGAACACTGGCTATTCTTGCAGAAGACCTGGGTTTGATTCCCAGGACCCACATGGCAGTTGACAACCATCTGTGACTCAAATCCCAGGGCAATCCAATACCCACTTCTGACCTCTATGGGCATTGCATAACATGGGTACACTTACATGCATGTAGACAATATGCTCATACACATAAAATACACAAATATAATAATAGAATATTAAAAAATAATTCCTTCAAATTAATCTCAATACTAATCAAACAAACATACATTCCAATTTTTTAAAGTTTTAGTTGCTCACTGTTTTCTATTATTTTCTTTGCTAACTCTCAATGGGAAAATAAATATTTAAAATCTGGTACTATATACAATAATTATTTATAACTACTGTTACTAAAAATTTTCAATATAATTGTTCTTCATTTTCTTTTCTACAACTCTTTTTTGTCTGTTTAAAATCAGATTATGACTATAATTTTCATTTATTTTAATATGCATTTTTTGTCACTAGTCCTCTGCCATCAAATGTGTTGCAAACAGTCAATAAATATTCTCTCTTTGCATGTTGTAATTTTTGTGTTTTATGTTTGAAGAAATTGTAGTTGGTCAAGTGTATTGTCATTCTCTTCACTAACTTCTACATGTTGTGGTAAACTGAAAGAAAATTAAGTTAAAATCATTTGACTTAACTGTGTTGACTCCAAATGCATGTTTTTTCATTGGTTTAGAATGTCACCTTTATGATTTTCAACATCTTTTTATACTCTGAAAACTCTGGTTTACTTTCACTTTAGTGATCCATCTAAATATCTGTACAAAGGTACCTTTTAAAACGTTTAAGAAGATGGGACTTCTGGATAAGATGGCACACAACAAGCTGCCTACATGTGACCCACTGAAGGATCAGAGTCAGAATAAGAAAAGAATTTACCCAGGTCCAAAGTGAGAGAGAGGAAAAGAATGAGGTGATTACAGCAATCCTAAGAGGGCACCAGCAAAGGGTTGGGGAAAAGAGAGCAGCTCCAGTCACATGACCGCCTAGTGGACGGAGGGGAAGCAGAAGACTCATTCTACAGCGGAATTGAGATTGAGGCCCCAACAGCAGACTACCCGGTAGGAAGAATTAAAACAGCATCAGTAACAACAACACAACCACAAGAAATATCCAAACCAATGTATGTTCAAATTGTAACACTGAAAAAGAAGAAATATCAGAAAGAAAAGTAACTTGAGTTCTCCAGATAACTACACTCTCCAGCCACTGAATTCAAAGGTACTAAAATACACAAAATACATGAAGTGAAGAATTCAAAGGTTTGTCAGTATTGATGATGAATTACCTAAAAAAGAATATAAGTAAACAGATAAATTCAAGCCAGGAATATTAGCAACATAAAAGAAGTCAGCAAAATGGTTGAAAAATTTAGGAATATGGATGAAAATGTAAGCAGTAAGGTTGAAAAATTCAGAAAGAAATTGAGATTTAAAACAAATTCAATAGAAATGCTGGAAATGAAAATCTCAATGAGCTAAATAAGAACAAAAAAATTAGAAACTATCATCATTAACCTTAACCAAGCAACAACAAATATCTGAGATGAAAGAATGTTGAAAAATAGCATACTCAAAATACAGGAAGGGAGGGGTACTCAAGCATGACCACAGCGTCTAAGGCGTCTGACACGAGACCTAACTGAAGAGTCTGCGGAATGGGAGAAACACCTGAGATTATTCCAAAATTATGGAATACTCAACACAATAATAGCAGAAATTTCCCCAAATTAAGACAAAGAAATGGACACCCATGCTGGATAGTTCCAGTTATCACCTTACAACAGCTAGGAGAAGGAGAACCTGCCTGGGAAATTTCCAGTATTGGATTGGCCAGAGGGCATGTCTGTGAGGCCTTTTTCTTGATGACTGAGTGATGTCAGATGGACTAGCTCATTCTTGGTGAAGCCACCCTCTGGGCAGGTGGTCCCGGGTTGTATAAGAAAGCAGGTTGATCATACGGTAAAGAAGCAAGTCGCAAATCACAGTTCCTGCTTCTGGGCTCCCGCCTCATGTTCCCACCCGGGCTTCCCTCAGTGATGAACTGTGGTAGTGAAGTTTAAGCCAGATGAACTCTTTACTCCTCAAGTTGTTTTTGGTCAGATTGTTCTGTTGCAGCCACAGAAACCAAACCCAGGACAGAAGTTGATATCCGAGTGGGATATTGCTCTGATAGACCTGTTTATATCAATTTGGGGAAGGATTGTGGAAGCATTTGGAAGTAAGAGCTGGGAAAGCTGTTGAGTGCTTGAAGTTTAGAGAGAGAGCTGTTCTGTGGGAACTGGGAAGATAATGAGAGAGAAATGAAGATTATAAGGCCTGACTTGTGAAGTTTTAAGGAAAACAAGACTCTTAGCACTGTTTGTGTGATAATTTGAATTGACAATCTGGATTTCTGGTTGGTAGGGGCTGAAGTGAAATCTTTGTTTTATTGATAACTCGATCCTGGTTAGCTAGGGCTGAAAAAATTAGCTGTGATTAACAAGAGATCAGTATCGTTAAGGCAAAATCCTGTGGAAAGCATTTCTCGGGATCGGCACCCAGACGCCGTGGTCCAGTGGCAGTGGGGGCGAGTGGTGGGGGTCGTGGTGGCATGACTGCATCCCAAGCTGGGAGCCAAACTTGGTAATGTGTTAGAATCTCCCACATGGTGTTGGATTAAAAAGCACGAACTAAAGGCTTCAGAATTAAAGGGGCCAGAAAGAGTGTCTGAGGCGTGGCACCTGGAGAGGCCAAGAGCAGCCCTGGTGAAGCAGCAGCAGCAGCTGCAGTGAAGATCCCGATGCTGAAGGGCTTATGGAGCGACGCGAAGCGTTGCAACCTTAGCGGTCAGGAGAAGCAGTTGGTGGAGAAGTAGCCTCAGTTGCGGTGGAGACCTCAGCATACTGGAGATGCCAGGATGGTAGAATGATCACCACAGCCGCTTGGCGTGGAGCCAGGCTGAGCCCTGTGGATGGCAGACCCAGAGAAACTGAACTGCCTTCGGAACCAGAAGATCATGACTGAGTCTCAGATGTCTGACATGGAACGACACTGGAGGACTTCGGTTTTGCTTAAGTTTCCGTGGTTCTTCCCCTTTTTAGATAAAAGAGTATTTAACGTGTTTTTTTTTCATTTTTTAGGAGCCCACAGTTTAGAGACTTTGCATTATTTTAAAGTAGCATTGACTCAGACGTTAGCCTTAGACAAGAGCTAATATCTACCATATACAAAGAGCTACTAAAATTAATACCAGGGATATTAAGTTTTCAGTTAACAAATGAGCCAACAAATTGAATAAACCGGTTTCAGAAAAAGAAATGTAAATGGCCAACAACTATTTTTAAAGTGTTCAACACCTCTGGTCCTCAAGGGCATGCAAATTAAAGCTACCTTGAGATACTACCTCACCCCAGTCAGAATGGCTATCATCAAGAAATCCAACAGCAAATGAAGAAGATATGGAGTGCAAGGAACCATGCTCACTGTTGTGGGAGTGTAAAATAATGCAGCCATTACAGAAATCAATTTGGAGGTTCCTCAGAAAATTTAAAACAGAGCCAACCATCTCACTCCTAGGCACACACCCAGAGAACTCCATACCTTACTATAGAGATATTTGCAGCCCCATGTTATTTCTGCTCTATAATAAGCAAAGAAATGGAACCAGCCTAGTTGTCTATCAACAGATGAATGAACAATAAAGATATGGTACCTATAGAAAATGGAATACTATTTGGCTCTAAAGAAAGATGAAACCACAAAATTCACAGCAAAACTGATGAACCTAGAACATATTAAGTGAGGTCACCAAATCTTAGAAGTCATGTTTTCCCTGGTATACTGATCCTAGCCTAAAATGCACACATATGTACTCTACATACATAAAGCGATGCACTATAATATTTAGAATTGAGATGGAAAAGGTTGATTTGAAAAGCCAAGGACCATAGCTTTTATCTTTTTTTTTCGTGGTGGATGTGTCAGTCTAACTTTGTACTGAATCAGTAGGAATATTTTCTGCAATTCATAAGAGTCCGATAAATGTTTTCTCTTTCAGACAGTGACTGTGAGAGTTGTGCTTCCTTTTTGATGCCATTGACCCACACTGCAGTGGGAATGGGACATGTCCAGATGCTGATTTGTTGGATATGTTGAATGAGATGATACCATTATTGGTTCTTGGTAACTACAGTTTCATTTTGCTATAAATTTTCTAATGAAATTTTAAACCTTAAAAATATAATTAATATAATTCTCAGGCCTGGTATGGTGGTGCGTGCTTTTGATTGCACACTGCGGAGGCAGAGGCAGGCGGATCTCCTCTGTGAGTTCAAGGCCAGCCTGGCTTATGTAGCACGTTCCAGGCCAGCTGCGGCTACAGGGAGAGTCTGTCTCAAAAAGAGCAAAACCAAAATTCTCAAAGAATTTAAAAATAGATCCATAATAATATTGTTGGAATCTATTAAAACTTTCCCAAGTTATTCATTTTTGTAGATAACGTTATTAAATGTGTGAGTCCTGAGTTAATGAGCAAAATTTTAGTTTTTAGATATCAGGAACTACTAGTATTGATATAAAACCTGTGATTTTAGTGAATATGAAAAAGATGTACATATGGGGAAGAACTGAATGCATTTCTTCTAAAATCATGGACAAGGAGCTCACATTGCATACATGTGTATTTGTGTAAATGCAGGTGTGTGTGCACCTGTGTGTGGAAGCAAGAAGACAGCATCAAGTGTTTCTCCTCAGGAGCCATTCACTTTTATGACATCTTTTGAGTCAGAACCTTTCACTGGCTTGGAACTTATCAGGCTGGGCTGGCCCCAGAGATCTGCGCTCTCCGCCTCCCCAGAGGTCTGTGCTCTCCGCCTCCCCAGAGATACCGCAGGTTTTCTTCCCACTCATTCATTATAATGTTCAAAGGCTTAGCTTGAGATATAGAACAGGAGAAATAAATATAAATTCTAGAAATAGAAAAAGAAGAATTCAAATCATCCCTATTGTCTGATGATATGACCTTAACTTAAAAATTCTCAACCAAAAAAAAACCTCTTAATTCTGATACAAAGGAGCAATATGCAAAATCAAAACAAAAATCCTTAGTCTTTCTCTATGTCAAAAACAAGCTTACTTACTCAAGAAATTAGTAAAAATACCCATTCACAGTAATGTAAAAGATAAAATTCCTAGGACTAAAACTAACAGAGGGGTAAGAACAATCTCTACACTGAAAATTTAAGACACTCCAAATAGTAGTACTAGAAGGTAGAATGATTGCCCATGGTTATGGATTGATGAAATTAGCACTGTGAGATGCTTATCTTACTGAAAGCAATGTATAATAAGTTCAGTGTAATCTTTAGCCAAATTCAATGACATTCATCACAGAGTTAGAGCAAACAATCTTAAAATTCATATGTAAACAAAATGATCTTGCATAGCCAAGGCAATCAAAAGTAACCCAATAACTGATCTAAAATTCTACTGCATAAACGTAGTAAGAAAACAGCATTGCCCTGTCATAAAAACAGATTTATAGACTAATAGAATAGAATAGATAACCCAGAGATAAACCCACAGAAATATAGCTTCCTAATCTTCAACAAAGATATAAAACACTACATCAGGAAAAGGCAACCTCTTTAACAAATGGTATTTGGAAACTGAATATCCACGTGTGATCAATTAACATAGATGCTTATCTCTCAGCCTGCACAAAACTTGTATTCAATTTTCTAAAAATGACTCTAGAAATGAATAAATGGGATTTCATGAAATCCCCACATTTCTGCAGAGAAACGGAAAACCAGTGAAGAAACAATATACAAAACGGGAGAAGAGATTTCCCAGCTCAGCTGGTGAATATATAGAATGTAGATATAGGAAATGCAAAGCACCAAATGTTAACTTTCTACTCAGGACACAGGCCAGGGAAGTGAGCAAAAAAAATGACAACATTGAAAGTGTTTGACACCCACAGTCATTAGGGAAATGCAATTTAAAATTATTTTGAGAATCCTACTTACCCCAGTATAAATCTTTAAGAAAATAGACTAAAAATACTATCATGGAGGCGGAAGAGCGCAACCTCGTACACTGAGGGGGGCAGTAAACGGTAGAAAGGTTTCTCAGTGACTCACAACAGAATTCCATACCACCCAGATAGATCATTCCTCGGTACACACCCAAGGGACTCTAGGTCCTTCCACAGAGACACTGACACATCACATTCATCACCACACTACCCAAATGAGCTACGAAATGGAAGCAACCTTGCTATATCCATCAGCAGATGAGTGGATAAAGAAAATATGAAATATGTACAAAATAGAATTATATTCAGCTGCAGAGAATATGAAATGATGTTTAAAAGAAAATAGATAGAACCTAGAGATCATTACGCTGAGCCAAGTAAACCAGATGAAGAAAAACCAACACCACGTTTTCTCTTATATGCAGATATTATATTTTAATGTACGTGTGTATGTGTGTGTGTGTGTGCATGTGTGCTTGTGTTTAGGTGATAAAACTAGAAAGTGGCCTGTGACAGAGAAAGAAGATATCTGAAGAGATGGGAAAGGAACATGAGGAGAGGATTTGGAATCTGTGTGACACAAGATCTGCAGTGGGTCAGAGGAAAGGGTGAGGCATTGAAAGAAAGTGGACAGGAAAAATATTAGAAAAATGCTATAATTAATTTATCATACATGTTAACTTTACTGTTTATTACTTTTTGAAAAGAAAACATATTTTTTGATGTCTGGAACTTTCATTAGGACACAGTAAGTGGTAATAGACATAGTCAATATTGCCACTTTTCAAAACCATTTTATTTTGGTTTTGTTATTGTTAATTAGTTTTGCTGTGACAGTTTCATGCATGTGAACAATATACTCTGATTACTCTCTGCCCACTCTCTCTGAGCCCTTCCATCTACCCCCTCCCCCATCACTGTTAGCCACTTTCCTAGAGTCGTGACTTTTTGCTTTGTTTTATGGCCCATTCAGTTTAACCTTATTCTCAGCACCTTGTACTGGCCACCAGTCTCCGCACTTATTAGAAAGAAAAGCTTCGGTGACACTAGTGTGTGTTTGTGGGTACAGACATAAATCTTTAGAAGGAAGCTTGATGTTGCATTAGTTTGCTGAAAGCAGTATGTCTCCCAGAGTTGATGCCTCCCAGCCACGGGTTTTAGACTCAGTTTACAGTACTAGACATGGATTCTGTCTCCGTTTCTTTTCCTGTTGCTGGGATAAAATACTTGGGTAAAAGAACTATACAGGGAAAGGGTTTACTCATCTCCCAATTCCAGTTTATAATCCATCACTGTAGGCAAGTCAAGGCAGCAGGACCTTGAAGCAGCTGGTCATATTCATACCCAGAAGCAGAAAGACTGAATACAGCGTGCTTGTGCTCAGATCACATTCTCCCTGTTTTTACAGAGTACAGGGCCCAAACCCAGGGTATGCCACTCGCCCACTCTTAGTCTAAATCTTCCACATAAATCACTGCCATCACAATAATTCCAAAAACACACCCACAGGCCAACCTAATCTAGACAATTCCTCATTGGGATTTCTTTCCCAGGTGACTCTGCATTGTGTCAAGTGGATAATTAAAACCAACTATCACAGATTCCTTCTCATGGACTGGTCTCAAATCCATTCAGAGATCAGTTACTTATTGCCATAACATCAATGTCACTATCACACAAAGGGGCATATCTTGCTTGACAGGCTTGTCTCATAGAGTGTAGGATTCACAGCTTGATATGATCATTCACTGAAGCCTATTCTCTCCGTGTTGCACCTTCTGGGACCACGAAAGCTATCTGCTAAGAAGGACATTACCTGTAGATCTAGTGTGGCTTACCTGTATTGTAAGACATTTTTTTTCACAATAACAAGGAAACTGAATAAGCCTATATGTCCATCAACTGATGAAGGATTACTGAAAACACAGTACAGAGTACAAGTACACAATAGAATTTTATTCAGCTGTAAAGAAAAAAAAATTATGAAATTTTCACGTCAAGGAATGGAACTGGAAAAATGATACTGAGATGACCCAGTTAGAGAAAAATAAAGGCTGCAGGTTTTCCCTCACATATAGATCCTAACTTTGAGTCTCTAACATTGTGTGTTCAATTTGGGGTACCCGTAGAACTCCGGGGTCGAGAGAGATGTCATTAAGAGGGAGACACCTTATGGGGGCGTGAAGGAAGATATCCCTGGTAGGCCCCGGGCTGGTCATACTGTTTGGGAGGTCACAGAATCTTTGGGAGGTGGAGCCTTGCCGGAGGACACATGTCACTGGGAGTGGGCTCTGAGAGTTGACAGTCCTGTCCTGCCTCTACTTTGCTGACTCTGTGTTTTTAAAAATATTTTACCTATTAATTTTGTCTTATGTTTTTGCATGTATGAGTGCATATTGCCTGTATGTGTGTAAGTGCACCTGTGTCATGCAATGCCCACCTAGGCCAGAAGAGGATGTCGAATGACCTGGAACTGGAGTTACGGGTGGTTCTTAGCCAGCATATGGGTGTTGGGAATCGAACCCATGTCCTGTGGAAGGACAGCCACTGTTCCACAACTACTGATCCGACTCTCCAGCCTGTTGACTCTGTTTTGTGTTTGCTGTTCAAGGTGCGAACTCTCAGATTTTTCCCATGTCTCCCTTTCTTCTACAAGTCTCTTTTGGTCATGGTGTTTTGTCAAAGCTACAGAAAAGCAGCCTTAAGGGCAGGGGAGAGAATACAGGTGATGGTAGAGGCAGAGCACTGGGGTGGAAAACGGAGGAGACAGGAGCATGGGAGAGGTGAGGCATGAGACAAAGGCTAACCAAAATTAATGAGGTATTACTACTTCCAAGAAATTCATTTCCCATGCATTGGCCATTTTAACATTCATTTGTAAGTAAATTTTTTCTTACATGACACTTGTAATGGTTGATTCTGGACTATTCTCTGTAGGCTTGTGTTTTGAGCAACTGGTCCCTAGTTGATGAGACTTTTTTGAAGCCTGTGGAACCTTTAGAAGGCAGGGTGCAACTAGTGCAATTAGGTCACTGGGGCTGGCCTCCAGAGGTTCCACCCCCTACCCTGCAGGCTGCTCTGTCTGCTTTCTGCACAGGGTAGGTGAACAGCCTCTGCTGCCCCAAATAGAGCTGCTCTATAGCCATTAAAACTGAGATGAAATAAAATTTTCCTCCATTTAGTTGTGATTGCCAAGTGTTTCACTGTAGCAATGAAAAAAAGGAGCTGATGTAGCTCAACTCAGACATTTCAGCCTCTCTTCATTCTGTATTTTTAGTTTTGAATTCTTCTGAATACTGCAGAAAAGGAAACTTTTATGATATTGTCATAGCCCACTGTGTACTTCATTTAAGAAAGACTCAAGGCCAGGCATAGTGGTGCATGCCTTTAGTACCAGCACTTGGGAGTCAGAGGCAGGCGGATCTCTATGCTCTTCTACATAGTGAGTTCTAGGCCAACCAGGGCTACATAGTGAAAACTTGTGCTGCCCACCACAATCGAAAGATCCAAGTCTCAGAGCTATGAGTAGGAAAACAACAAGATGATAGAAAAAATTCAACATACATGAGCATCAACACTAAATACACACTCATACACAGATCCTAACAGTCAATTTAAAAAGTCCACTCAAATGGTAATTGCATTAACTGTTTTAAATGTTAAGAACCTAAGTTAATTTGAAAGATGCAAGGAAAATATATAACATATAATAGCTGGAGGGACAGCTCAGCTATTAAATGCATGAAATCATCTACTGAAGGACCTGAGTTTGGTTCCCAGCACCCAAAAAAAGGTGACTCACAATTGCCTGTAACTCCGGCTCTAGGGGAATCTGATGTCCCACTGGTCACCCACACACAGAATCACATACATACATGCAGAATAAATTAAATAAATTTTTAAATTGAAGTTTGGCATTTTCCATACAATATGGCTTGACGGCATTTAGCTCAGCTTCTCTCTGCACTATACCCTTACTCGGTTTAATGAAAACATGGTCTGTAGAGTACAATTTCTTTCCACCAATGTCCTTCAGGGTAGATCCATCATGGATCCACAAAACTCCCAACTCTGTAAGACATTATCTCTCCCCCTCCCAGCAACCATCAACTGCCTAAAGTTCCTTAGGCTGGGTTAGATTACACTTTCCCACGTCTTTGCTGGTATTTTGTCTGGTTTGAGCTTGCATAGGGCTGGTGCACACTGTCACCATTGCTGTGAGTTTCTATGAATAACACACCAACTGACTTGAAGACTGTGTTTCCTCGCGGTCATCCACCCCTTTGGCTACTAGAGTCTTTCTGCGTCCTCTTCCACAATCGTTCCTGAGTCTTGGAAGGCAGAGGTTTGAAATAGCTGTCCTATTCAGGACCAAGCACTCTATGGTTTCTTATTCTCTGCACATTGGCTAATTGTGGGTTTCCGCTGCATAGGGAAACTTCTCTGGTGAGAGTTAAAAGATACATCCATCCTAAGTGTAGTGGTTGCAATGAAGATGTGTCACTTAGGGTTAAGCATCTCACAGACTTATTCTCTGCTTGTGGTCAGTTTTAAAAAAAAAGAAAAGACAATCTATAACACTCTGTATCATGAATTCTCTCGACGTAAGGCCCAGTGTGCAGCCCCAACCCCTTCACCCCTATGTTTGAACCGATTGAGTGGACAGAGAATGCTCTTTGAGAGAAATTAATTTATTTCGGATTACTTACAAAGGCTTCATCCCCAGGGAGAGAAATGGAGATTTTGTATGGCTGAGACTTCATTTTGATCATAAGTCCCCCGGACCTTTGGAACACGCAGCCAAGATGGAGCCCTGGCGAGGCACCTGCCTCTCTCTTTCTTAGCCTTCTCTATGCTTCTGCTAGACCGTCCCTCTTAAGTCATTTGTTAGTGGGCTGTCAATCACATTTGGAAGCCTGTCCCTCGCAGCAGAGAGGAAATTACGGATCTATCCAACACCCCACCCCCTTTTCTCTGGCTCTCACAACAAATTCCACCTTCCTCTTCCATGATAGTCCCTGAGCCATAAGAGCGAGAGGTTTGGGGAGGGAATAACAGGTATAGGATGATGTTCTTTTCACTGTGGCCTGGATTATAATCTTGCTTAAGTGATGCTCCTTTTACTTTAAAACACAATTGTAAAACAACAAAAACAACAGCAGCAAAAGTAACATCCACACAAATACTGAATGACCTAACCTACGGGTGTAAACACAAGTGCTTAGGCAATGCCTAAGTAGGCACATCATATTTATCTTGCAAACAATTACCATAGCTTCGTTATGGGGGCTTATAACTCTCCTCCTCACCACTGGGGGTCGACATTCTTTTCCTAATATCAGATGTGTGTGTGCCCTCCCTGAAGAGAGGGCCCTGAATCCAATTATAAATATGTTGGGGGTGCACATACCAGATAAGGTTCTATTACACCTGTAGAGACACCTGACAGTGAAGCACACAAGATCTGTCATTAAGCAGAGCTTTTCAGGACCATTCTCCCATAGTGGCCTACAAAGCACCCTCTAGCACTCTGAAAGCCAGCCATTCATTTGTGGGGAGTTTTCTGCTCAGTTCCAGCTAGATCTCTCTTTCTATGTTTGAACCATGTCATATCTTCAGTAATAGGGCCTTACTGACCACTTAGAGTGTGTAACCAGTATTATAGTGTGGCAATTGCATTTGTTTTGGTAGAAGGGGGCTTCCAAGCCTCCTTTGGCCAAAGGCTCACAGGGGGAGCAATCCACACCTGGTACTAGAATTGCAAGTTAACAATTATATGCAGGATCCTTTTACTCTTTGTTATCTAAAGGCATAGGCCCATAGAGCTCCCAGGATTTCACAGCTACACTTCACCCTTGTTCCCTGTACGAGTTACATTCCATTCTTATTTCTTCAGGTGTACTTCACATCTCTCAAGTGGGTCTCATATCTGTAAAACACTCAGAAGTTATCATTATATACATATACAAGGTCTAACATAGCAAGGAAAATTCCTTTTTATTTGCATCAGTTGCTTTTTCAACAGATCCAGGTTGGGTACAATGCCATGTAAATTAATAAGTCCTTTATTGTCTTTAGTTATTGTCTGGAATCCATTTAGTGACCTGGAGTTCTCACATGGAGCCTCCATGAATCCCTTTATACTTGCTAACCTCGTTGGTGCTGGCCCAAACTACTACATCCTGTTGTTTCCTAGGACCAGGGAGACCCGGAGTCTGATTCCTGACTCTAGCCACACCCGCGGTCTCTCTATTGACCACACCTGGCCTTTGGGGGAGGCCCTGGCCAGGCCAACTGTTTCCACCCCTTAAATAGCCAGTCACAGGGGAGAAATGCACCCTGTTTACTCTGGCAGGGGGGTTAGTATCCACCCCTGGGATAATCTTTATCCTCTGCGTACCTTTTGTGAATTGGCTTTTTATCAATCCGTTATTTAGAAACTTGGGCTAAACGCAAGTCTCCCCACATTTGCCTACGAGTAACCCAAGCAGACCTCCTCTTCTGTTTTGCCTCCCTTACACATCTTTTAGGCTGTTCTAGTCTTCTACGGACATACTTTACATGCTGGTCTAGGTTGCTTAAACCTGTCAAAGCCTCTCCTGCCATATAAAGCTCTTGTCCCACTAAGGGATCTAGCAGGGACACTAAACCTCCATACCAATATTGAGGTCCTTGTTCAATGAAGTCCTTCATTAAATCTCTAGTGAACACAGTCCTATCAGTCCTATCTGGTCCTATGAAAGGGGCACCATATGTGGCTTTCCTCATACCCACTTCTCTCAACAGCACCTGGCCCACTTTTATTGTTCATGGGAACCTCCACTGGTGATAACCAGGTTTCTCTAAAGGCTCACACAAGCCAGTCCATCAGAGATCAGAGACTGCTTCCCCTGGTACTGCCTTAGACTACACAGCCTAAATCTCAAGCAGGGCTGAGCTGTTATGTTGCTCAGTTATCTTGCCCCTGCAGCATTGAAAATAAGCTTATCTGCTCCCATGTCCCACAGCCTTACAAGCCAGGTAGCTGAGGGTTGCTTTGTGGTTTATTTAAACGTCTTTTCTAGCTCCAGTAGCTCTAGGGCCGAGAACCCTTTATCCACTAAATTCTCATGCTCATTAAGACCTTTATCAGCATGCAGAAATTTAGAGTTTTCCTTTTCTGTATTACAGGTTGAACCCGAGGGGTACTTTAGCTCCTCCTGGGTTGCTCCCTCCCTCATTGCTGCCTGATCCTTCCCAGGGGTTCCAGGTCCTAGGGTCCCAGGATGGGTCTTGTGTTATCAACCTCACCTGAGTTTTCATTCCTTTTCGACCTCCTAGCTGTAAAAAGCAGCAGTCAAAAGCTCCATCTCCTCTTCCCTTTTATCCAATTTGCTAGCAAGCTCAGAGGCTAGTATTGAAGAAGCAAGGCTCATATCTTTCTCTCAATCTAATTTGTCTCTCACACTTTGAATCTCTCTCTTTGCTAAGACCTCAGCCTGAGACGGCCATCTTGAACTGGACTCACATGCCAGGGCCTTCTCCATGGCGTCTCTTCCAGTGTGTGCCATCACCACTGGTATTTGTCCCACCGATCTCATCTGCTTAGGCGAGTTCACCTTAATTACATATTTCACTGTAAATCACCCCAATCCTGCAATGGCCACTGTACACTCCAGTCCTATGGGGATAATCCACCATATCAAAATTTCTTCTGCACATACCCTTATCTGGTCGCTAGATTAGCAGTGGCTTCATAAATCCTTTTCCCGGGAGCATTCTCCTTTTGTCAGTTAATCCTGCTGAATACACCAGCTGTATCATGAATTCTCTCATGATGAGGTCCCATCCCCTCCACCCCTAGGTTTGAACCAATTGAGCATGCTCTTTGAGAGAAATTAATTTATTCCGGATTACTTACAAAGGATTCATCCCCGGGGAGAGAGATGGAGATTCTGTATGGCAGAGACTGCATTTTGATCGTAAATCCCCCAGACCTCTGGAACATGCACCCAAGATGGAGCCCTGGCACCACACCCACCTCTCTCTTTCCTAGCCTTCCCTGTGCTTCTGCTAGACCTCCCCTCTTAAGTCATTGGTTAAGTCCCACCTTGGGCAGCTCATCAAAGCTCAACTGGGAACTCCAGCTAACTGCCTTAAGTGGGCTTCCCAGTCAATTTTTGCCACATGTTTTGAGCAATAATGTGGGCTGTCGATCACATTTGGAAGCCTGTCCCTTGCAGCAGAGAGAAAACTATGAATTTATCCAACACACTCATACAATACCCAAAAGATAAAGTGGATGTTAAGGCAAGAAGCATTATGTGTGGTAGAGATTTTTAAATTATTATTTATTATTTTTATTTAATATGTTTGAGTATATTACCTGCATGTATGTAAGTGCACCTGTGTCATGCAGTGCTTGTGGAGGTTAAAAGAAGGTGTTGGATCCCATGGAACTGGAGTTATGAACACTTGTTAGTTGTCATGTGGGTGCTAGGAATTGAACTTGGGTCCTTTGCAAGAGCAAGGCAGTGCTCGTAACTGCTGAGCCATCTCTCCAGCCCCAGTAGAGATATTTTTTTAAATAACAAGGCTGTTGATTCAATTAGAATATAACAATTTTGGGGTTGTTTGTTCAGTTGTTTTTGAGACAAGCTTTCATGTAGCCCAGGCTTTCTGCCTCAAACGTACTACATATCAGAGGCTTACTTGAACTCCTGCTTCTCCTGCCTCCACTTCTTGAGTGCTGGGATTGTAGGTGTTTGCTACGACATTTGGTAAGATTTTGAAACAGAAAGGAAAAAGTTTCTAAAATCAAAGAAGATGTGAGTCAAACTGCAATCACAGCTGAGAAATTATTTTTAAAGTGTTTAACTTTGTCAAAATACAATACAGTCAAATGCAGTTAGGGACAATTGAGTGTGTTTTGATATACGCACATCATTGAAAGTACTAGTATAGGGAAGACATGTCCAATAACCTTACCAGAGTTCCCTCACCTCTCCTCCATGTCCTCGTCTGTAGGCTACCACTGGCTTATCTGCTTTTCATTGGGGCATACTAGTTTATATTGTCTAGAATGCTGCCTGGGTGGACTCACACAGTATGTATTCTAATTGACTTCTTTTATAGCATAATTACTTCAATATGGAAATGTATTTTGTGTATGACAGTAACCCAGTTCTCTTTATTACTGAACACTATTCCATTGTGTTAACATATCAAACAATTTTTTTATTCATTCACTGCTGATGGGTGTTTCTATTTTTGATTACTACAAACAAGACTGCTATTATCTTGTATGTGTAAATCATTGAATGCACAGAAGCCGTCATTATAAGTGGTGGACGGGAGTTCTAGTTGTTGAATGTCTGCATGAATACTAGATATGGACAGCGTTTTAACTCCGCCTTTTTCCTGGACAGGTAATGATATCTGATTACAAGTTTATTTTGCATTTCCGGAAAGATTATTGATGTTTTATTCCTCATTATATAATGTATGTGTGTGTGTGTGTGTGTGTGTGTGTGTGTGTGTGTGGTGTATGTACATGTGTACTTAGGTGTATGCTTGTGTGCTTGCCCATAGGTGCATATGTGAGGCCATAGGTTGATGCCGGGTGCTCTATTACTTTCCATGTTATTTTCGAAATGAGGTCTGTCATTGGACCTGGAGCTCTCTGTTTCAGCTAGATTGTCTGACCACTGAGCCCCATCATGGTTCTGACTATCTCAGATCCCTGTAAAGTATGTTATATGGGAAAATTGTCATGTGTTGCTTGAGCTCACTAAGAAGTTGCCCCATCCCCCATATTTCAGACCCAGGTATGTGTCTTACATGCCCTCCAAGGCCCCTCATCTAGGAATGGGCTGCCCCCTCTAACTCTGTGACATGGGAGGATCTGCAAAATACCTTTACCCCAACAGTAAAAACGTTGTGCCCTTGAGAACTAGAAGGTGAACCATGTCCAGCCAGTGCTGCTATTGTTGACCTCATGTGAAAGTGCTGAAGTAGGGATAAGAAGCCGGAAGTCCCACCTTGGGCAGCTCATCCATGGAAGAAAGCTCAACTGGGAACTCCAGCTAACTGCCTTAAGTGGGCTTCCCAGTCAATTTTTGCCACATGTTTTGAGCATTCTATTTGATGAAATTTAATCTATCTTCTATCAATTCCTATGTCCATCTATCTATCACTTGCTTATTCTTTTACTTTGGATTGCTATAATCTCAATAAACTCATTAAAAACTGAAAGCCTGCCTATGGTGCATCCTTCTCCACACTATTCAGAACTCTGCCCGAGTGCTGGGATTGCAGAACTGGGCCACCATGCTCAGCACTTACATTGGATACTGCGGAGCCAAACTCAGGCCCCATTTCACCCACTGAGCTGCCTCCTCAACCCTTCAGTGTATTATCTATTGTGAAGCATTCATTCATCTTCCTTTTGTATGCCATTTGAAATCATGTTATTTGTTGTCAGAAGCAAGGTTGCAAAGAAGTTAGAAAGTGTTTAGTCTTTATTTTTTTAAAAAAATGTTTTTAATTTAATTTAATTTTTTTGGTCTTTTTGAGACAGGGTCTCCCTGTAGCCCCAGGTGGCCTACAACCCACTGTGTATACCAGGCTGACCTTGAACTCATAGAGTTCAGGCCTGCCTCTGCCTCCCAAGAGCTGGGATTAAAGGCGTGCCCCACTAAACCCAGCTTAGTCTTTATTTTTAAAAGAATCTGCAAACATTTTTTTTCTTGCTTAAATTTTTGGTATTATTTTTACAGAGTCTTGTGGACTTACAGTTTCATTTGTGACGATGTTTTAACTCAGAAATTCATAATGAAGAGACCTAGGACAATTTATGTTTCCCATTTCTCTTTTGGTAAACACTGGTAATGTGTCTTTCAAGAAATTTAGCCATTTCAACTTAGCAATCAAATTTATGGACATAATTTTTCATATTTCTATATTATATTTTAACTTCTGTAGAATTTTAGTGATGTTACTTGGACTCGTGCCTGATTTTGTGACTTATGTCATTATCATTCTCCCAATTTGTTTTGCTGAAAGTTAATAATTTTGTATGTTCAAAGAACCTTTTAATTTTACCAACTTTATAGGTTAGTTTTGTTTCCTCCTTTACCCCTTCACATTTATTCTTTTTCTCTGTTAACTTTTGGTTTCTTTTTCTGTTTTACAAGGCATATTCTGAGGTCTTTGATTTGAGATTTTTGTTTCTAATGCAATTATTTAGTGCTAGAAATTTTTTCTAAAACTGTTGTGGCCACGGGAACACCAACCTTTCTTTGTCATGCATTGCAAACCTTCCAGACTTGAGCTGCTAATGTTTTGTTAAAGATTTTGCACAAATGTTCTGGAAGCACATGGTCTCTTAGTTTCTTGCATCATTTTCATTTTGAAATCAATATAATGCTAATCTCTTAGACTGAATTGGGAAGTATTCCTTCCTGGGAAATCTTGTGTGAAGTGTTGCTGTTTCCGTGCGTGCTCTGGGGTGCCCGGTGCAGCCTGGGGAGTGGCTGTTTAGTTGGAAACTTTGACTCTTTCGTTGTGCCTGACTACTTCTTTTTGCACAAGCTTTGCTAAGCTTCATTTAAAGAATTTATTTGCACTAAGCTATTAATAATCTCATTTTACCCTTTGATAGCTACAGAATTTGAAATGATACCTACCTTTTACACCATATGAATGAGCAAGAGAATAAATCTAAGATACACTAATTATTATTTTTACTTTTTATTTATTTATTTTTGTTTGCTTTTTACAGACAGGTCTCATTATGTAGCCCTGGCTGGCCTCAAACTCACTATGTAGCCCAGCCTGGTTTCATATTCAGAAATCTGACTGCCTCTGCTTCCTGAGAGCTGGGCATTTTATGGGTATACGCCCCACACCCTGTTTAAGATACACTTTTAAAAAGAAATTAAAGACTGTCTAGAGAATGGAATTTAGATTTATTGTAAATACTCAATTTAAATACAAAATAGTAAATTAATATTTACTAAGGTGTTTAAATACCTCATGGTAAGACATAAAGAAGTTATAATATTGATTATTCATCATTATTAATAGTTATTTGTAATATTAGTATGGACAAAATAATGATATCAAAAGTGGGACTATAATACAAACAGCATATGTTTGTGGCAAAAATAGATTAAAAAACAAAGGAGTTCACAGAAATCAAGAAATCAACCTCTGGGGTTGTGAGCCTGAGCTGTTAATGGCTTACCCATTTCTCTAGACCAGAACATTTTTTAAGCTAAAAAAGAGAAACAGAGGGTTTGGAGAGATGGTTTGTTGGAGGCCACAGGTTAGAGAATAGCCAGCTTAGCCTACATGCCCTTCTCTCTTAGTGCTAGACTCTTGGCCAAGGGCTAGCCAAAATCTTGTCAATTACAAAGCTCAAGTAAACAACTTGACCCTTAAGCTAGCCCAACCACAACTTCCTTTTTCCTGTGTACAGCTGTGTGTCATCAGTAGAGGATGTCTCCTGAGAATCTGAACCTTTAACCTCCTGTAAAGCCCCGCCCTCAGGGTATATAAGGCTTGCTGCCTCTGAATAAAGTCAGTGTGTGTCATTCTCCTTTTCCTCCTACCTAGTGTGTGTGTCTCTCTGTGTCTGTCTCTCTCTCTGTGTCTGTGTGTACTCTTCAACCTCATCGTCCCTCGCAGAGACTCAGACCCAGGGCCATGCAGGCGCAGCAATTGGAGGTCCCACCGAGACCTGAAAGTTAGGGGCTCAAGGACGAGGTCACTCCAGGAGACTGACAGGGACGCCTCTCGGTAAGGAGTGTATTGGTAAAAATGGGCCATGAGCCGGGTAAAGTGTAGCTGCAGCATCAACTTAAAAGGCTCCTAGAGGAGCAGGGAACAAAAAAATTAAGACCAGAACTTTTGATAAAGTTTTAGATTCTTCATTTATGTGTACTCTTTCTGATTTTTGATGTAGGCATTCAGAGCTTTTAATTTCCCTCTTAGGACTTCTTTTAAAGTGTCCCAGAAGTTTTGTTGTGTTGTCCAGGAAACTATTTCTTTCTTAAATTCTCCCTTGACTCAGGATTGTGTTGTTTAGTCTCTGTGTTGTTTAGATTGTGTTGTTTAGATTCTTTCAGTGTTGATTTTAAGTTTTATTGCAGTCAGATCTAAGAAAACGCAAGGTATTATTTCAGTATTTTTAAATGTAATGAGGTTTACTTTGTGCCCCAGTATGTGGTCAGTTTTAGAAAAGGTTTCAACAGTGCTGAACAGAATGTGTACTCTTTGGTATTTGGATAGGATATTCAGTAGATGTCTGTTAGGTTTGTTTTAAGTAAGATGTCTCTCTGTTTATTCCCTTTCCTATTAAACTGGCTAATGGAGCTTAAACATATGGTAGGATTTTGCAGTGAATTTATCTGAGTCTCAGCTTTTATCATTCCGGAGGTTTTTGTTTTATTGTTTCAATTCCCTTATATATTATGGGTTGTCAGGAACCATTTTTTTGTGTGTGTTTTGAGGTGAAACATTCCCACCTGCAGGGAAGCTCATTAAGCTCAAAAAGTAAACAAGTCAAGAGCTTCAGGAAGTCCCTGAAATTGACCAGGTTCACTAATTTGGCTTCTTGCCTGAATTCCTGTACTCTGGATCGGGAAAATACATTGAGCAAAATAAAGTTGGAGCCTTGGTATTTCAGAGTCAACCTAGATTGGGCTCTCTGCCCCCTGTGGAGAGGAGGGTCCTTTAAAAGGAGGAGCATTTTTAAATAGTTTACAAGTTGTAATGATGTAGATAAGTATAAAGTATATGTAATAAACAATTAGCCTATAAATAGTGATATTGTAGCATGTATTAAATAGTTTGTAAGTTTTAATGATGTAGACCCATAAGTTTATAAGTATAATTTTATATATTAGATAAATAATTAAATTATATTCATAAGTATAAGAAGCACGTACTAAGTAATTAAGTCTTAAAAGTTTAGTAGTTTTTAAGTTGTAATAATTTAAGCCCATAGTTTTATAAGTGTAAAGTATATGTAATAGGCAGTTAGCTTATAAGTAGGGATATTGTAAACCCATAGTATAATAAGTTGTGATCCTTTTTTTTCTCTCATTTCCTTCCTTTTCTTATTTGTTCTTTACTTAATGTGGTGACCTAATGAAAGGATCTTTCCTAGCATTAGTAGCAAGTAGCAAAAAGTTAGTTCCCTAAAGTAAAAAATTAAAAAATAAAAGTAAATGAAAATAAATAAATAAATGAATACTTCAGGGTTATTATGATGTTCATGGACCAAACAAGGTCCCAGTGAATACTGTAAGTTTGTGGAGTTTAATTAGGAATAGTTTAGATCTTAGACATGAGACAAAAAAAAAAAATGCAAATAGGATCTGGGATTGAACCTCAAGTAAAGGAAAAAAGTAAAGCTAAGCCTTCAAATCCACTGGAGGAGCCAGCTTTTGTGGAACCTAAAATCAAACAGTTATTCAAGAGTCTTTAGATCCCAAAGAAAAAGAGGAGAAAGAGAAGGAAGCAGTTAGATACCTGAGAGAGGAGGATTTTTCACCATTTATTGCCTGGCAAAGCCTGAGGCTGAGCTAAAGAAAAAATATTTTTAAAAAATGTGGCATTTATAGGTTGTAGTTAAATCTTTATTTTTACAAATGCATCCTCCTACAGCAGCTCGTGGTCAAGGAGGCTAAAGCCTAGAACATCAAAGGACCATGATTGCAGGGTTTTTTTAATTTATCAATTACTCTGGGTTTTTTGGTTACTTAATTACCAGGTAAATTGTGTAAATTCCACCAGTTTCACACCCTGCCCTAGTGTGCCTTGCTTTCTGAAGCAATTCAGCCCTTTTTACAACTTCCAGTTTACTACATTGAGGAAATAGCTCAATGATAGCATGCTTACCTGGGGTATACAAAGTTGCAAGTGCGATTCTTGCCTCCAAACTCTAAGCTTACATTTAAATAATAAAAGCACAACTGGTCTTTTCCCAATCAAACTGTTGTGCATCTGGTAATTTCTATACTATAATATTTTACTACACAGCAAAAGTAATAACAACAAAATTAAAACAGTTGTTTTCATCCCTGCTAAGTAATTGCTTAACTCAACAGCTCTTCTGTCCCATGTAAACCACTGAGTGTAAAAAAAAATAAATCTTTGTGTGTAAATTTTTAATAACACTGAGAGATTGACTCTGGAACTGGATTGGCCATCTAGCTTCAGACTCAATCCCACTTCAAAATGTTCTTCAAAACCTGTTGTGGGATAAGGCTGGCCACCTTACCCTATAACAAATAAAAGAAAGAACAATACAGCCTCAGTGCAAAAACATTGTGCTGTTAATAAATAACTAAGGGATAAACCAATTTCAACAGGTAATCATTCATCTTCCTCGTATACTCAAGGTAGCGCTGGCTACCGCTTTAAATGTTATTCTAACTAGAGCTAAGCATTTCAAGTTTTTAGAACAGAAGTCATATACCATACAATATAAAATATGTAACTGGAGGCCTTCAGGAGATCATGATAATTTGAGAATCTCCTGGGCCACAGACATTTAATCACATGTCCTAATCTTATTGCAATTTGTTTTTGTTTGGGTTTTCATTTTAAATTCTTGATGAGATCATAAAACAACAAGAACTTCTCTCACAGGACCTTTATAACTAGGTTAATACATTTCTATGTCAAATTAAAAGGAGACAATGTCAACATTTTAATATTATTTTGGTTTGTTTCTAATAAAAAGTATTTAAAATTTTAACTTTTAGTATGGTGTTTACTAGAAAATTACTCTTTTTACATTGTCTTATGCATTTACTGGGTTTTTACAAAAAACTATTTTAAATTCTGATATTTGTTTATATAACATCTTTCTCTGTTTTTAAAGGAAATTATTTCTAATACTTTGCCACATTAGACTTGCCCCAAAAAGTAAAAACCTCAGAACCCACAGGGACAAGCTATAATGGAGCACAATTATAAAAACAAAAAGGGGGAATAGAGAGTATGTGACCCCACATTAAGCTCCAACTAGCATTGTTTAAAATCTTCAAAAATCCAAAATGAAACCTAAATTTGTCAAACATTCAAGTAAACAAAAATAGCAACCAAAAGTACATGGCTCTATGTTCCCTATGGATGAGCCACAGCCTTTGTTGGATCCTGGCAAAAAATTTTTTAACTATTACAAGACCAGAGACCAAATAAAACTAAAAAAAGAAAAAAATTTAACCCTTTAGCCCAGGAGGAAAAACCCCCTGAAGCCTATGTCTCCTTACACAGGTTACCATGACTGCCAAAGACCTACTCTGGATAATGATGGAGTTCAACCTGGAATTGGACAAGACAAATCTCCAACACCCACCTACAGACTACGGTCCAAGAAAATCAAGTCGGGCACCACCTCACAGATAGCCAGCCAGACAACCGCCTTCACAGCGCCAGACACTTGGTGGCCTGACCTGCTTGGCCAAAGGGAACTGGGACATTGATGGCTGGATAGAGATGGGGGGAGGGGGCAGGACAGAATGCCTAAACCCCCAGGGGACTAAAGTAATTTATAAAAACAGGCTTAACTCCATGTATCAATGCAAACCTTTTTCAGGGAAAAAGTAATTTGTTACTATGTGTTAAAAAATAATTCCTATGTGTTACTAATAGTACTGCCAAAGTTAACCTATGTTTCAAAACAGTAAATGACAGTTAGTATGTTTAACAAACTTATGGGGTTTAACAGGCCTTCACTGTACCAACAGGTTGGTTTTTTCTCTCACCCTTGGCTTTCCTCACTTCTGCCCTCCATCCTGGGCCCTTTGATTGACTTCTAACCTGTAATTAGTTTTGGTCCATGGCTGTTTAAAAAACTTAAAAATTTCATAAAAAACAAGGTTGATGAAGCCACGGCTCGTCCCATTCAAGTGCATTATCACTACTTGGCACTTGAGGATCAAAAATCGTCAGGTGAGCGGCCTGTGTGGCCCCCTCTCCTGAACGGGCCAAGCCTTGCCTGCGGCTCGGACTCAGTGCCTCTGACAATCCCATGGGTGTTAGACAAAGTACTACAAAGAAAAAAAGGCACAATCATGCCTTAGCGGGTTCTCTCTTGAGGGCAAGCTTAATCGCATGGAGGTTCATGTCTTAAAAACCCTCCCCCTCACAAAAGACATGCACATATACATATGAGGGATTGAACCAATACCCTTCCCATGGTGAATAGTCAAGGTAATAGTTATTTCTCTACCTGGTCTTTCTAAAATAAAATAAAAGGGAGGAGATGTTGGAGGCCACAGGTCAGAGAATAGCCATCTTAGCCTACATGCCCTTCTCTCTTAGTGCTAGACTCTTGGCCAAGGGCTAGCCAAAATCTTGTCAATTACAAAGCTCAAGTAAACAACTTGACCCTTAAGCTAGCCCAACCACAACTTCCTTTTTCCTGTGTACAGCTGTGTGTCATCAGTAGAGGATGTCTCCTGAGAATCTGAACCTTTAACCTCCTGTAAAGCCCCGCCCTCAGGGTATATAAGGCTTGCTGCCTCTGAATAAAGTCAGTGTGTGTCATTCTCCTTTTCCTCCTACCTAGTGTGTGTGTCTCTCTCTGTGTCTGTCTCTCTCTCTGTGTCTGTGTGTACTCTTCAACCTCGTCGTCCCTCGCAGAGACTCGGACCCAGGGCCGTGCAGGCGCGGCAATGGTTCAGTGGTTAAGAGCAGTGGCTGCTCTAACAGAGGACCCAGATTCAATTCCCAGCACAATTAACTGTAATTCCAGTTCCATGACATTCAGTGCCCTCTTCTGGCCTCCACAGGTATTGCACAACTATGGTACAGCTACTTATATACAGGCAAAATATTCATACACATAAAGTAAAAAATAACTAAGGAAAGAGAAGCATTAACCTACTGAAAATACAGAGATGGATTATATACATATAAAAATAAACACTGACCAGTCTTTCATTGATTTAAAAATATTTTGCTATTTTTATTTTATGTATATTGGTGTATTGCTTGCATGTAAGTAGGTGCACCCATGTTGGGCACTGCCTGTGGTGTTCAGAAGAGAGTGCTGGATTTCCTGGAACTGGAGTTACAGCTGGTTGTTGGCCTCCATGAGAGTGCTGGAAATCAAACCCCAGTCCTCTGCAAGAGTCAGTGCTCTTAACCACTGAGCCGTCTCACCGCCTCCCGACCCCCCACATTCTTGGCTGTTCAAATACTTGTACCAGTGTGAAGGCACAGTTTCTCTTGTGTCTGCAAGAGCTGTCAATGCCCTTAACTGCTGAGTCATCTCGGCAGCCCCAACCAGCCTTACATGTACTTGGAAAATTCATGTGAAATAAAATTCATATAAAGATCAGCTTTACTCAGTTTCATAAAAGTTTTTAATATCTCATATGTGAGACTTTCATAAACTACTGCTGAATTTGCAAGAGGATAAACCTTTCTTGCAAGTGAAAGGACAGCTCTAGCTTTGGATTAACAGGTATGAAGTGTGCCCTTTGGTCTAGAGATTTTTATTAGCCCAAATGTACTATTTTAAGCATTCAGTAGAAAAAGAAAGAAAATAAAATGACTTCACATGATACATTCTCAAAAGCAAAGTCAGTCAGTATTGTAGTGAATTGTGACATACTGGAAGATCTCTCCCAAAACTAGGAGCTGGGCAAAAATGCAACAGTTTTACAGAATTAAGTTCATATACGCACTACTGAACATGGAATGACCTTCACGACACATTAATATTCTTAGGGTTGACACAAATAGGTGTTTACATGTTGTCAAAGTAATTTACAGGAGCTTCCCTTGGAAAACTCACACTTTAATAGTGAATAGTGAATAGGTCTTACTAGTGAGATGATTATTATCAGAAGTTTTAAGCAATTAATGCACACAGAAGCCAGCTACCATGAGTAAAGGGGACAGAGAGTTGAAAGGGAAGCAAAGGAATTCCTGATTCATATTTAATGCGTTACTGAGTGTGCTTGATGGCTTTAATTACCACACCTGGGTTGAGGGAGCCTCAGTCACCTCTATTAGGTTGAACTGTGGCCATGTCTGTGGGGCATTTTCTTGACTGTTGAGTGATGTGGAAGGGCCCAGCCCACTGTGAGCAGTGCCAGCCCTGGGCAGGTTGCTCTGTGTTGTATAATATAAGTAAGCAGGCTGAACATAGGTCAGAAGACCAAGCCAGTAAGCATCATTCCTCCTTGGCCTCTGCTTCAACGCCTGTCTCCAGGTTCCTTCAATGATGAACTGTGACCTGGGAGCAGTAAGTCAAATAAACCCTTTCCTCCTCAAGTTGGTATCGATCAGAGTGTTTGGCCACAGCAACTGAAGGCAAACTGAGCAAGTGCTATAGTATACAGGATAGAGTCCTTTCCACAGAACCTCCACAACACAGCATGCAATTACAAAGTTAGAAATCTTTCCCTGATATTTTCTTTTTATAGTATAGTTATTAACCTTAAATTGGCAAATAACTGCACTTTTATAGAGTCTGTATGCACCGAATGACTCAAACAAACTAATTAACACAGGGAAAGAGAGAAATTCTCCATCATGTTAGTATTAGTATTAGATGCCTCCACAAAGAAATGCCACTTTTGCGTGGCCTGCAGAAGGCTGAGTTTAATTCACGTACAGATTTTGCTTTTACAGATACACCAAGTTTGTGCACTTAATGGCACCGTCCTCAGTTGTTTCAGGGCTCATAATCCAAGTTTCCCAGCACACTGAGAGTACACTCAGTGCCGTGTTCATATTCACCAATCTCAATGCAGATATCTACAGTCCAGCTACTACATGACTCATGTTGAAAGAAGACTACCATTCTGCTCCTGATTGTTCAATTTTATTTTATCTACTATATTTTATGTGTATGAGCGTATTGCCTGCATGTATGTAAGTGCACCCATGTTGTGCAATGCCTGTGGAGGTCAGAAGAGGGCATCGTATTCCCTGGAACTGGAATTACAGATAGTTGTTAGCCGGCTAGTGGGTGCTGGGAATCGAACCCTAGTCTTCTGCAAGAGTCAGTGCTCTTAACTGCTGAGTCATCTCTCCAGCCCTCCATTCTTGGTTGTTCAAATACTAGTACCAGTGTGGGGGTACAGTTTCTCTTTTCCTCACAATTTCTTAGAAATTCAAAACAATTGGCTACATTATTTGATTAGTATTAAATCAAGAAAAGAAAAACCACATGTTTAGATTTCTTAGTGGCTATGTAAATTGTGTGATACATGAAGGACAAATAAGGCCATGCATGACAAAGAGGTGTGAATTGTTTCCATGTTCTTGGTAAAAAGCTGGCACATTCATGGTCATTTAAAGCATAAATTTACTAGTCAACGTGGGAATCAAACTTTAGCATTCCAATGGGAAAAGCCACAGCAAGGAAATCAAAGAAAAACAAGCCTCAAATATTAAAGATAACTTAAGCCATAATTTGGATGATGATAGGTTTATAAGGAAATCAAAGTTTTGAGTGCTCATTTGGGGGAATACAGGGCCAGAAATTCAAGCTGTCAGAAAAGGGTGGTACCATGTATCTCACTCATGACATCACAGATTGATTTTGCCAAATGTATTATTCATTTTTGTGAAAGAAGAGAATCACTGTTCTGAAAGAGGACTTCAGCACAGCAATGATGACTTCATTAACACATATAAAAATACTTCTCAGGGTCCGGTGATTTAACTGAACAGTAGAGCACTTGCCTAGAACATGCAACGCCTTGGAATCGGTCCACAGAACTGGAATATGAAACTCTTTGGAGAAAGGAATTTGCTTTTTGATTCCACAAACAGTATGACTTGTTACTAACACAAATATGGATGTAGAGTTTATGCTTATCATGTAATGGCACAGCCTTTGAATTTTTGCTTTTTAAAAGAGTTGGAGCACTCAGTGTTTGTTCTCTTTCTTGGGAGCCAATTCTAAGCTAGTTTTACAACTTCTATGGAGAGTATTTACCCGCAGGGTTGACACGCCCAGAATTCAGCACATCTGAGTGATTGTAGTGCTCTGTTTTCCAGAGCCATAATGAAATCAGAGAACAATAACTGTGAACTGCGGTTACAGGGTGGAGGTTTCAAAGGCCTCTTGTTACTGCCCCACAGCTTGTATTGCTTCACAGACTGAACGAGGACACAGTCCGAGCAGAGGGCACAGTATCTCAGGATCAACTATAAAACAGGTGACATATGCAACCAGGAGAGAGGAGAGTTCTTAATACAGCAAAAACTTGTTCAGCTAAGCAATGCACCTGAGATCCAATCATAACAACGCAATCTGCATGTGGACATACGTGTCTTCCGGGCCACTACACGAGAGGCTCTGTACAGCACATGGGAGCTGGCAAGTCTCCAGCATGAGGGGCCTGTGTATTTTCCTTTCACCAGGTAACACTCAATTGGCCTAAAATCATGTCATTTACATTCTCATCCACATTTAGGAGCTGTCATTTTCTGACTTCAGTGCAGATGTTTGGCATTCAACCTGTCAATTCGTGCCCAGCTGATGGACATGAAATCAGACTTCTGTGTTGGAATCAACATTTCTTTATTGCAAATTGGGTTGAGCTTTTGTTTCTCCTGGCTTCTTGAGCATGTTCCATAATCCTTGCTCGTCTTACACTTAGAGTAATTGTGTGTAAGATATATAAACTAATTCATTATGAACTGCACTATAGAATCGTGACCTTAACTGAGTTAGAAGACAACTGAAGACTGGGAAATCTTTGAGGAGGAAACATCCTTTTTCACAGCAAGAGGCACAGTCAGACAATAACTGACGTCCCTTACAGCAACAGGCAGACTGACAGCTGCCTCCTCATTACTTTCCTTACCAGAAAACCTGATGTAAATGGACCTGGAAATGCATCACTCGGAAGCCTGCACTTTCTGGCTTTCTGTGTGGAATGGGCAGCTATAAAGCATGAACCCTGCTTTGACATTCTGACAAACTCCTGATGTGGGGCTGGACTTGACTAGGATGTGTGCTTGACACTCGCCTATGTCCCTCCTGGAATACATGACAGAGATGGTGGAGAAAAGGATACTGTGACCACGAGGTAGCAAGCCCCAAGTGAGGAGGCAAGAACAGGTGAAAGGAGCCCAAAGTGCTGGCACTGAGGGGCTGTGTCAGTCCTCAGTGTGTGACAGTAAAGTTCCAGCTGTATGTAAAACTCATTCCATGGCCCTACTCATGTGGCTTTGCACACATTTATAAGTAAGCAGCTGTATGAACTTCCATCTTGTATGAGATGCTAATAAACTCTTATAGTATCATAAGTTAATTCCTAGGAAAATTCTCATATGTTGCATAGTTTATCAGTGTAGTTACTTTGGTGTTATGACCAAAATACCTGAAAAGGTGATTTTAGCTTATGGTTTTAGAGGGTTCAGTGCTTGGCTCTGTGAGCCTGGGCAGACCATCTTGGCAATGGAGCTGTGTGGCAAAGGAGGCTCTTGACCTCACCATAAAGGGGAACCAACCAGAGGAAGAGAACAGAAGCCACACATAATCTTCAAAGTCACCCAAGCCATACTTCCTCCTGCCAAGCCCCACCTCGGAACATTTCCAGAACTTTCCAAAATAGTGCTATTGTCTGTGGACTAAGCATTCAACATTTAAGCCAATGTATATAGTTTATATTCAAACCATGATACCATCTAAATATTTTTTCCCAGAAAGAATATGCTATTTTAAAATATTTTAATTTGCAGTAAAATAAAAATTAAATGAAGAATCGTTAAACAACAGCTTTATGAGACCAAAGTCCTTGAGGGTTGGTAGAAATATCATCTTCTCAGAAGGATAAGTGTGAGTAAGGCCTTGCTGATGAAGGGATGAGGGAAGTGAGAAGCCACCCCACAGCACCCACATGGAAGGGAGGCTCAAACTCATAACTGACAGGGGCACTGAGACCCAGAAATACAAAGCTTTTCAAGAGTAAATGATAGCTGCATGAGTTTCAAAGTGTCTGACAACTCGCTTTGTTTATGAAGGAGAAGTGAACAGCAAAGGTTCTCTCCACCATCTCTACCTGGAGTACTTGTGGTCCGGCAGTGTGAATTTAAGAAGCTGTCCCTTCTCCGTGTACGAATTATACAGTGTCTCCCTGTGCCGTCTCCACAGGTTGAACCCCACAATGTGGGTCCACAGCCGTGGTAAGCTGGGCATGGCCGTGTCGTGTCCTGCTCTGCCCTCTGCTTGAGCTTTTCTGGTATGCATAATCGGGACAATTCTGCTGCTAGGTCCTCCACAAAAGCCTCAAATTAGGATGCAAGCCTAGTCTGGTGGTTTGAATGAGAATGTCACCATGGGCTCCAAGCATTTGACCACTTTGTCCCCAGTTGCTGGCGCTCTTTGAGACGTTTAGGGGGTACAGCCTTGCTGGAGGAAGCATATCCCCGGGGCAGGCTGTGAGTATTCATAGCCTTGTCCCACTTTCCAATCTGTGGGACTCCTGTGCTTCCTGTGGGTGCTTGAAGGTGTGAGTGCTCAGCTTTCTGTTGCAGCTGCCACATCTTCCTGCAGTAATGGACTCATCCCTCCAGAACCCTAAGCCAATGAACCCTAAGCCTTGTATAAGTTGCCTTGGTCATGGTGCTTTTCACTGCAACAGAAAAGTAACTAACACATCTAGTCGTTTGAAAATGTCTTCAGTTATTTGTCATTTTTTCTCTTACTTTTGCTGGAAGGAAGCGTTAAGAATGAAATATGCATAGAAACATTATCACTGAATTCTTTTTTTTTTTATTCGACTGGCTTTGTTTTATCTAAAGAATTACAAATGAACTTTTACACATCTTGATTCTGTCTGAAATGAAAGACGGGCAATGCGACGGCCAGGTGGCGAGATGCCCTTACCTTCCTCCACTTCCTTCCTTCCAGATACAGGCTGCCTTTCCTGTCTTTTCCATTTTTACATGAGGTAGTTATTATCAGACACTGGTAATAGTTGCTCCAATTCCTTGAAACATCATTTAAATTTTAGTACCACTTGGACTTATATAAACATTTTAAACCCAAGCATGATGTGAAGATTGTAAGTTCTCAGGATATGAGTTTCTTCCCTCCACCACAGTTAACACTGTGGCAGGAAGGATAGAATGAAGAATTTTTATAGTGTGTCCTAGGGGTGGAAGTTGTAAGGAAGCTCATATTCCTGTTCTCTTTATATACACATCTATTTAAAAAAAAAGAAAGTTCAATAGGTCCAGGGTGAGGATTACTGAGCTGGCCAGGTCCTGCTGGTGCTGACCTGCTGAGAGTGGGTAGAGAGTCACACAGTTATCCATACTATGCTCCAAGGAGGAAGCCTGCTGCGGCTAAAGTATGTGTTCTTATTAAGTAGAGATTGTATGGGGCCTCTGTTGGTATTGCTAAACCCCTGCCATAGAAATGTTGCATGTAAACCATAGTTATATTAATGTCTCTGTAGGAGCCCTATAGTTAAAATGCTGTAACATTAACCTAAGAGGTAATCCTTGCTTTGTTTTTTCTTTTGCTCAAACATGAAAACTTTTTATACAAATGTGTGCACCATTAAGTGTTTACAAAACTGCAATATACTCCTCTGAGAACATACCATCTTACACTGTCAACCGCATTGTCAAATCTTGGTTTCCCTAATAAGAACACTAGAACTAGGCTTCTTCCAGCCTTCTCTAATTTGTAGGAAGGTCTTGATGTCTAAACAGAAACCCAGTTCTTTGAAAGAACAGCTGAACAGCTGAACAGATTCCTAGTTTCTGTAACAGGCCAAAACAGTTGACTAAATCTAACTTAAGTACGATTGTCTATTGGCAGAGATTTTAAATGAACGCTTTTTCTCCTGTAGGAAAATGAAACCTGTGGTGTTAAATATAAAATGCTTTAAAATGGAACCACTATGTAAGCCAGAGCTCAACACTGTCTTACTGTGGCAGATGTTTCTGATTCAGGATTCAAGAATCAATATATTTTAACATCAGTGCAAACCTCCATGAAACGTACAATACCTGATCTAAAAAATGGTCATATTCTTCTTTGCATATTGTGTTGTTTAAAGTGCTAAAATTATAAAATATCAAAATTATCATAATAATTTTGGATGATCAATATCATCTAGATGTTTTGTAGATCTTATGATTTATAATTTCAATTTTTATGTTTTGTAGGTCTTATGATTTATAATTCTATTTTTACGTTTTGTAGGTCTTATGATCTATAATTTTACAATTCTATTTTTATAGACTATCATTTAGAATTAGCATATAGTTAGGATAAAAATATCACTTAGATGATGTTCCTTTTCTCATCCTTGGCGAATGAGCCATTTATTCTAAAATGAAGCTATTTTATCCCTTGTCATCACACAGCCATAAAACTCACAGGCAGTCAGAGGTTAGCAATGGCTGCTTTGCAAACCCAAAGCAAAGCTCAGTAACAGATTTTCAAAGCAGTTCAAAGAGTCCAGCTTCCATCTGTGTTTGGTGAAGGATGAGCAGACCTCCAGGCATCTGAGGCTCAGCTTCACCTCCACCACTTGGAATAACAAAGGTGTTAGTTTTCAAAGCTGCAGTCTCCTCTCCTGGGGTGGCGAGGCAGATTCAGTTCAGGGAAAGTGGAAGAATTCAGAGCAGGTATTCTTCTAGACTTTGTCTCCTTTGGGGAGTTCTTTGGAGGGTGTCATAATGGTGGCTCCCTGAACATGGGTGACTGCCAGTAGAGGCCACGAGCTAATGAACCTTACAAGCAGATTCCTTCTGATTTTCCGAAGAAAATATCCGCATGGAACCAGCTGTCTTTTCCAGATTAGGGGTGCGATTTAATCAGGAGAAAGTAGAGGGTGCTCTCTACCCACAATAAAATGACTGATATAGAATGGGGATTGAGGCTCATTTGATTCAATTGCTTTTCAAAAACCAAAGCAAGAAAACATTCACAGAGAAACAGCTGAATGCCCATGTCTTCAGCTTGCTTCAAATGGGGGCAATATTTCCATGAAAAACATCTATTCAATAGACATATCTACTCCTGATTGGTTAAATATCCCTTGTATCGGCAGTCCAGCAATCTTGATACGTTGTAGTCACAAAGATCAGTTAACATAAAGCTCATACACAATAAGTCGATATTATGGAAATGCAGATATTTGTTATGTTCTATCTCGTGATAATCTTTCTGTCATTCAAACTAAGATAGAAAAACCAAAAGTCAAATACATTTTAACAAGTGTAGTTCACTGCTCAAGTCATTCTGATGACTTGAAAATTTGCCAGAATTATATTCTAAGTTCCTTTTAGAAAATTCAAAACAATCTCAAATTATTCTTCATTGAAGTGCAAATTCCAGTAACTCTACCTTAACTAATTTTATTTGAGAATATATCGAGAGTATACATGTATCACAAAACTATTGGCTGATATGTCCTGTGATAACCATATGTTTTTATCTTGCAGGACTAAAGAAAATGAAGCTTGGTCTGAGATAAATGAGAGTACATGGAACACAGTTTGCGTGTAAAGGTTACGTGCTATAATATCAAGACTTGGTTTTATTTTTATTCTTTTGAAATAGACTTTAAAGAATAAATAATGGAAATAAAATAAAATTTAAATTATCTGTCAAGTAAAATATATTTTGACAAGTGAAAAATAACAAAGTCAGGGCTGGAGAGACTTGGTTCTCCAGTGGTTAAGAATGCTGGCTGTTCTTGTTCTTGTAGAGGACAGGGTTCAGATCCTAGCACCTGCAAGGGGGCTAACAACCCTCTGTAACTCGAGTTCCAGGGGATTCAACGCCTCTTCTGATCTTCCTGGACACTGCGCATGACCTGGGTGCACTTACATGCAGCTACTACTCATACACATAAAAAGAAAAGAAAAATAGCAAAAAGCATAAGTAATAAAGAAAATTGCCCTGTGGCATCACAACTTAGAAAATACTTTTGATGTGACACAGCATCATCTCTGAAGTAAAAGATTTCCGTGGAAACACGAAAGCTTAAGATGAATGTAAACAACGTGTGTATTCACATGAAGGCGGTGGCTTCTACTGGTTAAGCTTAGAGGGACTGGGAAGGCTCTGCTGGCCCTCACTCAGTCACTTTCCCTTTCACGCAGCAGCAGTAAAATCCCTCCACATGGAGCACAAGAGCAAGAAAGCTGTGCACAGAGAGCCAGCAGAATGCAGGGGTCCGTCCTGCACTTCTGTTTCTACTTTGAAGACTTTTGGTTTTGGTTAGGTGGGGGTGAGCTTCTGGTTGGGGGGGAGTTACTCTGGAACTCACTATGTAGACCAGGCTGGCCTCAATCTCACAGAAATCCGCATGCCTCTGCCTCCCTAGTGCTGGGATTAAAGACACTGGCCACCACGCTCGGCTTTCTTTCTGTTGTTGCCTTTTAGTATTTCTTTTTCTTCACGATCAGTCCTTGTCCCAAATCCTAACGAACAGGGATTCCAAAAAGCCAGAGCGGTCCAGTGAAGACTGCACATGCGGAGGACCTACATGAAGCCATATTGGATAAGAAGACATCTTTAAAAAATTTTTTTTTATTATTTTTATTTTATGTGTATTTATGCAATGCTTGTGTGCACCCATGTCGTGCAATCTCCGAGGAGAACAGAGGAAGGCATGGGAACTGGAGTTACAGACAGTTGTTAGCTGCCGTGTGGGTACTGGGATTCGAACCTAGGTCTTTGACAAGAATAGTCAGTGCTCTTAACCACTGAACCATCTCTCCAGCCCCTGAATAGGATATCTTGAAGCAATTTTTTGGAGCTGTCAGGATCCCAAGTGAATAGTTACCATCACTACAGGCCAGAAAGATCCTCAGGCTTATGGCTTACTGTGGAAGGGAGATATTTTAAAAATAATAGTGCTATGAGACATCAAGGAGATCCTGTTGTTGGCATGGTGAGGGCACCGCACCTAAAGGTGTCTGGAGCAAAGTCAACACAGAAAATAGATTGTCATCTGAGACTCTGGTTTTTGTGTCTAATACGTATTATGCTAGTTGGTTGGAAAGGATCATGATTTTTATAACTCTAGGGTTTTTTCTCTCTCTGATCATTGTGATTTGTTTTCCTAGAGTTTTTATCTCTGTTCATAAAACATTCTTTTAGTATTTATGTTGACATTAAAGACATGTAGGCAGTTAAGAAATTACTTTCTTAACCTTCTTAAAAACACCTTTTCTGAGTCCTGGCAAGAGAATAGTTATTTCATATATTGCCCTGAAGTTACATCTCAGAGTAAAAGTTACATATATATTTATTAAGTATACAAATTCGCTCTTTTTTGAATTTGAAATTTTTCCTAGCCTAATTGCAACAACAACAGATTCAGAACAGTGAATGATTCTGGGAAAATGAAACTGGTTGGTTGTCATCATAGGAATGAAGGGAATTGATTAACCCCCATTTCTGACTTTGCAAAGGACAGATTTAGTACCCTCTCGAGAACCTTCTTGGAATGATGCTTCAACTCAAGGACAGTAGTCAAAAGAAATATTGGTTAGCAGTTTTTTCTATCCTTGGCTGCCTGTCCTGCTATGCAGGCTGCCACTGGTCACCCTGATCAGCATAGTCAGCTTCCTTCCTGTCATTCACACAGTCCCCTTCCAGCCAAGACTTTCAATCCTGGGGGCACGGGTAGAAGGCACATGTAGAAAGACCCAGGAGTCAGCAGTTTTCTCAGAGGCTGGAGCAAGCCCCTGACATCTGGTAAGTGGAGTGGGGCGGGAATGTTACATGTACTACACCGCTTGGGACAGTCCAGTCTAGGAAAGAATTCTTACATCAAAAGTGTTTCCCTGGAGAAAGGTTTCTGTTCGTTTTGTTTTTCAGACTTCCTCTGCAGCCCACATTACTTTCAAGCTTTCCACTACTCCGCCTCTTGGATGCTGGAATTGAAAGTGTGCTGCTGAACCCACTGAGAAAGCTTTTTTATAAAGGCCTTTCTCACTTTGCTAGAAGAGTTCAATGATTTTTGTTTTAGTTGCTGCATTTTTATATTATAATGTACAGATTATATATCAGTTCTATAAAAATTACTCAAATATATGATATTCTTATGACTATGGGTTAGTTCCATCTTTAATTGCAAATATAATGCCTATGCATAACAATATAGCACAAAAAATTAAAATTAATATGCAATGTTTTCACCTAGAGATTTATACTATCAACTTGATGTTTTTATTTCTAGGCATGTATTTGTATGTTTGCATGCACATTTCAAATGTAATAAAATTATGCTGATGGTTTATAAGATTTAGTGTTAACTAAATACTAAGTTAAGGTTAGTTTTCCAAACCATAGGACAATTTTGATGGACTTAGAAGGCCATGTAGCAAGCATCCTGTATGTACAAGCACACCATGCTTTCATATTATAAATGATGCTGAGAACTACATTATTCCATCTAAGTCACATTAGGGTTTATCTGATGTTATGCATCATATGAATAATTCTGAAAATAAAATTTCCTAAATAGAATAATATTCATAATGCGTTAATGATAATCTTGACTTACTTTACCTTCTTGCAGTCTACACAAATTTAATTCCAGATGCACTGGATAATGTCTGATGTTTGTAATGAGGTATTGCCAAAGCAAAATGACAAACAACATTAAGAAACTAGGCAGAGCAAAGAGGGGAAAGAGAGATAAAAGGAGAGAATGGTAAGGGACGAGGAGGTCATCCACAGTGTGTTGCTTTGCAGTTTTCTGGTTCTTTTCCTTTGTATGAGATGAATAAATTCCAGTCATCTCTGCTGTGCCACTAGCCTTTGGTTTGCAGCATAAAAATACGTATTCACATTAATGATAGTGGAAAGATAGTGATATTTACGATGTGGGAGGATTATCATGGACCCTTCCCCACATTAGTGGCTGAAGCCTGGAATAGGAGCAGGGAGCGTGGAGGCCATGGGTACATCGTGCAGGCTCTTGACTCACACATCTTTCCCCTTCAGAGGAATCTAAACTCAAGAGATGGAAGAATTTGACCAAATGGCCATGGCAGAACAGGCTAAAGGGGCAGAGCAGGCTGGGGTGACCATCTGTTCTTCATCATACTTGCTCTTCTTCCAGGGCCCTGCTGGCTCTGGTCATCCTGGGGTGAAATCCTAGACGCTTCACTCATCATTAACTCTCCTGGATTCCAACAATGATGGCACATACAGAAATCAGCTTACGAAGCAATGCATATATAAGTAAGCCGATACATTTATTATTTATTATGGAAATAAAAAAGAAAGAAAATTTAGAGTCTAAATATGTAAGTCTAGTCCATGGATGACTCTATCAAATCAGCAGAGCACCAGCAATTGGGGGGATATTTGAGTCTTTGATCCTTCTCCCTACATAACTTTTTTTTTTAAAAAGAAAGATAAACACACACCGACTTTGACCTTAATCCATTTTATGAATGCTATGCCCAGATCTCGTGACCCTCAGAGACCATGCAGAGTCCAGAGTGCATGCAAAAGTGAAGAGCCTTTATTTTGGGCTCTCGGACCTCTGGGAGGGGAGACATTTTATTGTGGTCAGGGCAAGGGAAGGGGAGTCACCACCTTTGGCAGTTACACGATTGGTTGACCCTTAAGCAAGTTTAAACAAAAAACTTCTTGTCACATCAGGATTGGCCAATTTCAAAAAAGCATTTGGCACGCCTTTTTGCCGATTACTCATTGGCCAGGTATGACCCCAAGAGCTTAAGCAGTCTATCTACAATTTCAAAAGACCATCTGGTGCTTCCCACCAGATTCTGATTGGCTTGGGCCTAAGGTGGTTCCTTTCGGGAACATTTTGTGGTTTTTCCAGTACCTGGGGGTTAGGTCTAGATCAGCTCTAAAATGGAGGCGGGTTTCAAAATGGAGTTACTCATAATGAAACTAAGTTAAATAATGTCAAAGCTGACCAGCATAGTGTTACAAGTAATTGACAATGCATATTTTATTCCCAAGATGCAAAAAAAAGGTTACTTTTCATTGTGGAGTTGGCATAAGGTAAAATTACTGGGATGGGAGGATAATACCTGGCAGCATAGATTAGGTTGGTCTGTGGACTGTCTCTGAGGGATTTTCTTAGGTTAATTGAGGCGGGAAGACTCACCAGAATGTGGGTGGCTCCATTTCATGGGCTGGACTCTGGGCTGAATGAAAAGGAGACAGAAAGGGCGGAGCGGCACGTACCTATCTCTTCAAGGCTTCTTCTCGAGCTCCAGCCAGTGGGGTTCCCTGCTAGGATGGACTGTAGCATGTGAAACTGTGTTAAAATGAACTCTTTCCGCCTCAGTTGCTTTTGTCAGGGTATTTTAGCGGGCACATGAAACTAAGAGTCCTGGTGGTGGGGTGTCTTTGCTTGGATTTATGTTGACACTGAAAGTTGGCTGCGGCAGCTACTTAGTTGGTTTGAAAGAAGTCTCAGCATTGGCTGCAGAAGAAGACAGGGTGCCTTGTGTGGCCTTTACGGACTTGAGGCGGGCAGACTCAGACTCCTCCGGGGGAGTCCATGGGTGATTCCCCTGAGTAGAGGTCAGTCTCTTGAGGAGCTTTGAGTTCTTGCTCTTCCAGTCTATGGACACTGGAAATCTCTCAGTTTTAAAATTTCATACCCTTTCTCTGATACTTGACCAAGGTCTGCTGGGGGCATGTCTGCCTCCAGTCTACATTTCCAACATCATTCGGCACTTTACTGGGTGCTATTCCTTTACAAATGTGTTTTTGATTTTGTAATTTTTATTTCATGTGTATTTGTGTCTTACCTGAATGTATCTAAGTGCACCATGTGTATGCACTGCCTGTGGAGGCCAGAAGTGGGTGCGGGGTCCTCAGGAACTAGAGTTAAAGATGGTTGTTATCTACCATGTAAGTGGTGAGGTCCTCTGCAAGGGCACCAAATGTTCTAAGCTGCTGAGCCAGCTTAGGATACTCGGTTGCCATCATGACATTTCACTATGACAGACTGGACCCTCAAACTGTGAGCCAACCTGAGCTTTTCCTTCCTCAGGTTAGTTTGTCAGGTATTTTGTCATAGCTATAAGAAATGGAACAATGACAAGACCTCAGAGGTGGAAGAAAATTTCTTCAAATCACTATCTGGTAAGGGATTAATGTCTAGAATACATTAGAATATATGTGAAGCTGGTAAAATAACACTGACAAAACTATCTGATTAAAATTATGACAAAGGATTTAAATAAACATTTACCAATGCAAACAGACACGTGCAATCCATGCATGACAAGATGCTTAGTTAATCACAGGGAAATGCAAACCAAAACTACAAGATACTATCTCTAGCCACTGGAATGAATACTATAAAAAATTAGAAAATGGCAACTGTAGGCAAGGATGTTGCAAGTCTAGTGTGCTGATGGCAACAATATAAAATGCTACAGACACCTGGAAAACACAGAAGATTCAGTTCTCAAAAAGTGAAAAATAGGACATCATAAAACCCAGTTATCCCATTTCTATGATGACTTCTGGAGAGCAGGGAGTCCCTACCAGCTTTTTACCTCCTGGGTACCAATAAATAAAAAACCTTTAAAAAACAACGGAAATGAAATGATACATTCTCTGCTTTTATGTAATGTAAAAGAAGACTGACTCCTATAGGTTTCACTGAGAGGATTATTTTGTTCTGGTGGGTAAGTGTAATTTTCACGTATTATTTGTTAGAAATTGTGACAGAGCATTTCAGAATAACTACTGAAGTTTAAGGATTTAATATTTACTGATTATATATAGCTCAGATTTTCTGTAATATAGAAGCCATATGAAATCTGGGCTCAGATCATGTATTTTATTTACCTGAAAAGATTTTATATAAGCTTCTTAAAATTTCTGCCAACTTAGTGGTATTGTTTTAGTTACTTTTCCCTCTACTGTTATTTTTTTTTTAAGTCTGTCAAAAACTGTTTAAGAGAGAAAGTTTTAACTTCCAGTCACATTTTGAGGGTGCAGTCCACCACAATGATGAAGTCCTGGTGTCTGCAGCTGGCCCACTGCCCACAGTCAGGAAGCAGAGAATGATGTCTGCTCATTCTCACTGAGCTTTCCCTGTGTGCAATCCAGGATCCCAGCCCAGGCAACGATGCTCCCATTTTTACTGTAGATCTTCCTATCTCAATTAACCTAATCAATATAATCCCTTACAAGTGTGGTCTGAGGCTAACCTAATCAAGGTAATCCTTCATAGGCATTCACAAGACTTGTCTCCTGGTGAGTCTAGATCCTGTCAAGTTGCTCATCAATATTAGCTATCACAGGTCCCAATAGAGAATTCTGGCTGGGAAAATTTGAAAAGCACCAAGGAGCCATGGTTTCCCACAAAAACTAATCAGGAATGGCACATCAAAAATGAAAATTCATTGGCTGAATGGCTGTGCTGAAGTTCATTTGCAGTAAGAATGACCTGCAGGAGAAGAGAATTCATTACATTTCACATGGTTCAGGCTTCGGCTCATCAGCTAATTAAAGATCATTATCATCAAAAACCCACTGCGTCCGTGACAGCCTGAAGGGGCACAGGCCATCCCCACTTCCAGACTGCCTCCTCTCCTGTGGCAGAACACGTCAGTGTTTCAATCACTTGAGCATGAGATGATAAATGTGATCTGAAACCTCCGGTCATTTTGTATCTTGAGAAACTGCACACTAAAACTATGTGAACAGATTACAATTAAGGCAAAGCAAGGTGAGAAACTAATTCAGAACTTCAGTTTCACACTCACCATGCTGAAATTCCTCATGAGTAGAGCAGTAGGCTGCTTTTGCTTTACCACCCAAATTAGCTTTCTTTAAAGTAAACTATGTATTTTTATATCAATCATTGCAAACAAAAAGAATTTTTCCTTAGATAGGGTATTATTATAGCTTAGGGTTGTCTAGAACCATCATCCTCCAACCTCAACCTCCTGAGGGCTAGGATTAGAGGCATGTACCACCACACTATTATTCATCACTGTATGGAGGCTTCTTTGCTAATAAAGCAAAGGCTATGATTAAAACATTTGCAAAATGTGCTCTTCCCATAACCAACAGTAGTTTTGTTTTTGTTTGTTTGTTTGAGACAGGGTCTTCCTGTAGCCACAGCTGGCCTGGAACCTTCTATGTAGACAAGGTTGGTCTTGATGTCACAGAGATCAGCCTGCTTCTGCCTCCTGAGTGATGGTATTAAATGCGTATGCCACCACACCCGACAATACTCACTGTTTTAAAAACTTTGTTAATGAGGAAACATGGCAGTCAATGTGTGTGTGCCCCAGCTTAAGCCAAGAGCCAGTAGGACAATATCAGTTCAACAGCATCCTCTTGAAGAAAATTTTTTCAAGGAAAGAGACAATTTAAGTATTTAAATATTTTCAGTGAGTAAGTTTTGATAAGTGGAAATTGTAATTTTTATTTTTTCATTTTTATTTAAAAGTATCTTATTTATTATTTTAATTTTATGTATATGAGTGTATTGACTACCTGTGTGTAGTTACACCCATGTCATGCAATAATGCCCCTAGAGGTCAGAAGAAGGCATCAGATACCCTGGAACTGGAGTTACAGATGGTTGCTAGCTGCAATGTGAGTGCTGGGAATTGAACTTGGGTCCTCTGTAAGAGTAGCCAGTGCTTGTAACCACTGACCCATCTCTCTAGCCCCTGGAAATCATAATTTTTAATGTCAAGATAACCAAAGCCATTAAATTGCTATTGTTGTTTAGAGATGGGCTCTCCCTGTATCCCCAGTTGACCTGGAACTTGCTGTATAGACTTGGCTGGCCTTGACCACACAGAGATCCACTTGAGTCTGCCTGGATTAAAGGTGTGTGGCACTATGTTTGGCCCCTTCAAGTTTTAGTGAGATGAATCTACTACTTCAAAGAGAAGCATGGCTGACATAATAATCTTGTATATAATATGATTTTTATCTAAGGCCAAATAATTACCTCTTTCTCCAACTTCAATATATACTCTGTGAGATTTTAGCTCATATTTTCTTCAGTAAATTAATTTCTTCCTTTCTATAGTAGGCTATAATTTTGTTCTTTTAATGATAGGGTTCTTATAAAAAAAAACAAGTAGGAGACTGGAGAGAAAACTCAGAGGTTGAGAGCACTGGCTGCTCTTGCAGAAGACCCGGGTTTGGTTCCCAGCACCCACATGGCAGCTAACAATCTTCTATAACTCCAATTCCAGGGGAAGAAAACACTCTCTTCTGGCTTCTACAAGCATTGTACACATGGGTGCACTTACATGTATGCAGGCAAAGAACTCATACACATAAAAATAAATACATACATAAAAGTTAAAAATAAAGACAAGTAAGCAGGGCATGGTGGCACACACCTTGAATCCCAGAATGCCAGAGACAGAGGCAGGTGGATCTCGGTGAACTCGAGGCCAGAGTGTTCTACGTAGTCTGCAGAGAAAGTTTCATGCCAGCTGGAAATATAAGGAAACGGTGTTAAAAAAGAAAAAGACAAGAGTCATTTTGAAGCATAAACCTATTCTTAGTTCATGGAATTAAAGCAGGAGCTCTGCATGATAATGTGTTTGATACTATAAGATACTATCTGATCAATATGAATAAAATTATTTTGTTGTTGTTCTTTGGTTTGACTTGGTTTTTGTTGTTTGAGGCGGGGCCTTGCTGTGCTCAACCACTCTGCATCAGTGTCCCAGATGCTGTGGGTACCAATCCACCCTTTGACTTGTTTCTCTATTTTAAATAGTTATTTGAAACTTCTCCTGCTTTCTGTCATCAGTATGTTTGCCATAAGACACAGAGACATCTTAAAGGGATTTCATGTAAACAAAATAATCCACGAGTTTTTAGGGTACATATCATTTTATCAAGACTGGTGACAGTTAGTTGCGGTTCAATCATATTCATTTGAGAAACTGAGGTCTAGAATTATTTCTACTTCTGAGATACTGCAAGGCAGCATGAGACAGAGAAGTATAATTTAAATGGCGCACCTGTTGCCAGGAACCTTTCCAAAGCAACAAATATATTGCAGAAAATGTTAAGAAAATGATAGTATTAGACTTCCCAATATTAATTGTGAATCTTGTTTAAGCGAAGTTTTGAAAATACTCATTTTGGAGACATTTAGCATAGAACATGATGTTCATTGCTATTTTTGATGTGTTTCCTTTTTAAATGCTTTGTTCTATTGTTATATGTATGTGTGTGGTCTGTGTGAATGTAGACCTCATGTGACAGGAGTTTTGGGAAGGTAGAAGGCATCAGATCCCTTGGGGAAACAGGTAGCTGTGAACTGCCCAGCAAGAGCTCCAGGAAGAGCCTGGAAGAACAAGAAGTGTTCATAACCGGAGTCATCTCTCCAGCCTCGTAGATCTGTTTCCTAAAGCAAATGTACTGACCTCATGACAGGTAGCAGGAAGATTAACATATAATTAAGCACTTTTGCTCTTCAGAGTCATAAATTCTATGTGAAATTGGGAGGATTTAGAGTAAACTTTTCTTTAATCTTCATTCTCTGCAAAGTAATCTAAAGGTGAGAGGAAGAGGTGGTACAGGGATGGGATAGATGAGAAGGAGGGTGAGGATGTTAGATACACCATGCCTTCATACGGCTTTACGCGATTTCCAGGTAACATCTGTAGTCACACTAGGATAGAAATGTACTAAAAGTGTAGTCTTGTTGGAACAAGCTAGCCCCCACCATAGTAATTGGCTCAAATGATTTACAAAGTCCAAATGAAACAAGTACAAGCTGCAGTGCTTCCCCTCCTGTGCACGTGCGTTCTGCCAGTGTGTGCCGAGACAGCAGCAAAGCCCAAGGGCCAAGCAAAATCAGCCCAAATGACCACAGCTCTGAACTGAATCTATAGCTCTTCTCATAAACACTGGGCCCCAGGTGTGTGTACATGTCACCATACACGTTTTGTAAAATGATGGTCCATTACCACACAATCAAATAAATTTAGAACCAGAACTTGAAATGTGGTTATTCAGATTATTAATATTTTTAGATTTATGAGGTACGTCTAAAAATTTGTTGATAAGTAAATATTCAATTTTGTCTACTACTAGCTTTGCTTTAAAAAGGGAGTTTTTGTATTGTTAATTAGTCAGTCTAAATAAAACAACATATTGCCCGTAGCTTCAGTCTTTACTGCCCTATTTTTGGACAAATATTTTGTAGTAATGGGTCATATTATCAATAGATGAGCATAAGATGTGTATTTGGGCTGTTGCATAGTCTCATTGCAAATGATTCAAAAAACTATAATCTATTCATTCAAAGATTAATGTCAGAATTTTTAGTGCCTTTAGAAGAAAAATAAAATCAATGAAGAGACTATATTATGATGCTAAGGTACACAAGAAAGCTAAAGTCCAAGTCTCTAAGTTAATTGACTGTTATTCAGTTTATATATATAAACTGAAAGACTTTAGATTGTCCAGGCTTGGTGTCACACACCTTTAATTCTAACACTGCAGAGGCAGAGGCAGCTGTATCTCTATGAGATGGAGGCCAGCCTGGTCAATATAGTGAGTTTCAGGCCAGCTCAGGAGACCAGGAGACCCTGTGATTAAAAAATGAAAAGATTTCAAGACATTGGTATGGCCTGCGTCCAGCTTTTAGCGATACAGCCGGTGCAAACGACATTTGGAATCTACACCTGGTTCTACCCTCCACACATACAAAAACTGAAGGTAGAAAAAAAATCCCTGTTAAAGCTATAATTTTGTGCAAGCTATCCAAAAGTTAAACAGTGTGAAAATTAAAATGGTCTGCTATAGTCCTGTGTTTAACCAGCTATTTGTATTGAAGAAATTTGGAGATAATAAAATGCTTGCTAGAAATATGCAGTGAACTCCTCAAGCTTTTACTTCATTTTGCTTATCAAACTTAGGAAGAAATCCTCACCGTTTGAAGGCTGTGAGTGAACACTGCAGTTTTCTAATGTGCTTTCTACAGGTGTGCAGTAATGAATGATGACCATCATCTAATCCATAGAACATGAAAGCTCCCATTTGTTAACAGATTCTGAGCTGGAGCAGGGACAGGGAAGATGAATCTTTGATTCCTGTATTCACAATAAACAATGACTACTGTTTATTTGGTCATGTAATAGAGGGGCTAGTGTTATTGGACTGGATTCTGAGAAATGATAGATGTAATGGGCAAAATTGCCAAGGTCATTGTACGGTGCTCATCGCAGAATCAACCCAAGTTGACACCTTCCAGTCATCATTCTTGTGGCTTGACCCTCCAGTTCTCTTAAGGAGGAGGAGGAACTGCTGTTTGTTCCATGGAATTCTGCCAAGTCCATTATTTAGACCTCCAACTTTCTCCAGAAGAAATCATTAGCACATGATTTTCTCTTTGTAGGGCACTGGACCGATTAGAAATATGGATTAATAAGGATCTGTATGTAATTGCTGATGTTACCATGTGACTTTTTTCCTGGTTATCATCTACTCACCCTTAGATTACTCTCTCAACTTAATTATTAACAGTATTTTGGTGAAATATTACAGATTCTACAAATGAGTTTTCCTTAAGAAATCTGTAAGTGTCAAAGTGTTAAATACAGTTAAATTGAAAAAAAATTAAAATTAATGCCTCATGTATATTTTAATGTGTAAAGTAATATAATTATGTTTCATCTATTTTGCTTGAACAGTGCCTGATGTTCAGTTGAAATTATATGTAGTATTAATTCTATACTCTCGTCAAGGCAGCAACTTTTGAAATTTCTGTTTCTTGTTTTTTAGATTTTCTACTTTGTGATACTTATTAAAAGTAGGTAGATATTTAATTTTTGCACTAGAAATATAGCCATCTTGAGGGTTAGCCTTGTTTTCCTACGGGCTTAATAATTATTTTTGAAAGAAGAAAAATAAAAGGAATGAAAGTCAACAGAGAAAATTTAAATCTTTATTTACTTTATAATATGCAGTAATGAAGTGACTTCTGTGGAATTTCCAAAATTACAAACAATTTATTACAAAATTATCAATGAAATTATATTACCCAAAACTCAAAACAAATGAGTATATTAGAATAAATATTTATTATTGAAAATAATTCAAATGACTGTTGGGAAAATGCTGCTGATATGTAAAAAAGCAGCAATCACAGCTGAGTGATATAAAGCCACATGGTTTTCTCCTTTATCCCAGGATAAATACATCTGTTACAAAAGTCTAGAGGGCTTCCTATTTCTCTGTTACCAGGGCCCACCAACATAAACTACCTTTGCACCAAACCATAAGGAAGGCAGCCTGGGTCAACATGCAGCGATATCGAACATGCCTGAGTTAGAACAAGAACACAAACAAGAGAGGAGATGGCCATTATCCCCCGCAAAAAGCTCCACAAGACAGCAGGGCACATCACACATCTGATGAAGGGAATTCAGAGAGGTTCAGTGAGAGCTGTCTCCATCAAGTTGCAGGAGGAAGAGACAGAGAAGAGATAATTATGTTCCTGAGGTCTCAGCTCCGACTGGGAGATCATAGAGGAGATCCTGACGCTGAGGAAGCGCACAGGCTTCTGAACTTTGACAGTCTTTCCAACCTGCAGCTCACTCACCTTCATCTGGGATGAATTTCAAAACAACACGTGGAGCTGGCTGAATCTTTTCAGTTTTCCTGTAATGTTTTCAATAAATCAAGGGACAAAACAGATTCCGGAGTGCTGAGGAGCGAGCACAGTCAGTACAGTGCTTGCTGCACAGGCATAAAGACTACGTCTGATCCCAGACACCCACATAAAAAGTCAGGTGCGGTGGTATGTGCCTGTAGTTTTCACACTGAGTTATGGATGCATGGTGGATCCCTAGGGTTTCCTGGCTGGTCAGTCTACCCTAACCACTGAGCAGTAGTTCCCAGAGAGAGACCTCGGTTCAGAAAACAAGGTGGGTGGGACACGTTTTGTAGGTGATGACAGTTCATAGAGTCTCACAACTAGTCAATGCGCAGAGAGTGAGTTTGTGGAGTGCCCGGTCCCAAATGGAACATATATATCGCACGTCGTCCTCCCAAAATTTAATTATTGTGGAAGAGGAGGTGGGAAAGAGTGAAAACGTCGCCAGAGGATGCACATGAATACGACGCCGCCGTTTTCTGGGTGTTACAGGGCGGAGGCACATAGGAATTCACAGCAGCATGAATGGAAAAGCAAGCCAGACACATTTCATCACAGAGAGGGGATGAGGTCTCGAACGTCTGCTCTGAGCTGAGGAATTATTTGCAGTTGATGGATACTGGGAGAAGGGAGAGTCAGTTTTCTTTAAGGATGCTGGACATGAACATCTACCCATGCTCTAGTATGGTCCTGTATCCAAGCACATACTGGCAGCACTAAGTGAACTCGGTGGGTTAAAAATAAAAAAGGACACAACATATGAAATTGGGTAGAAATGGGGGAGGAGGATTTGAAGGGAGGGATGAGGGTGAACTTGATCACAACACAGTATATGCATAAATAAAATTTTCTAACAGTAAAAACAACAACACACAGAGAACAAGGTTCCTGAAGACTGACAACAAGGTTGACCTTTCCTCCACATTCATATGTGTACACATAGGAGCTCACCATACACCTGGAGTGAATCTGGCTCTCCAAACATAAATACTAAATAGAAAACCAAAACAATGGGGCCTGGTGCCTTGAATTTGCATGTAGTTTGCATTTAAAAAACATAAACTTTCCATACATGGAACTCATGATTTTAATGAACTTTGCCTTCTTTCCCCAAAGAAAACAGGTCTCTGCTCTGTTGACAAACAAGATGTAAAGGCTGTAATTTATTTTACTGAACCTAAGATCCCTTATTTATGAAACAAGGGCTTAAAAATCTTTTTTGAAGGAGAATTTAGAATAATATATGGTATCTCTGTGTAAGCTGTTAAGTGTTACACAAATGTTAGTCTGTGTTTTTGTAATTACCTGTAGCATACGTAAGTCACACAGTTAATTTAAGAGTTTCATAGAAGAAAATATATATGTCTCTCATGATAGATTTAATTTATAATTAATTTTAGTATTTCTGTTTATAAAAAGACAAAAGCAAAAGGCACAACAGAAACTCATTCATTTGGTAAAACTAGATCATGTTAATTCTAAAATTTTTTCTTTTCCTTTTTTGAGACAAGTCTCATTATGGAGCATTGGCTGGTCTGGAATTTGCATAAGACTCATAGTTACAGTAATATTTCCGTAGGATAAAAGTAAAATAAAAATTAATGGCACTTGGTTTTACCCAAAGTACTAACAATTTTAAAGTGTCTTGTATGTTACATTAAATTATGTATTTTTATGATCCTATGTTTTGTGTTAAGTGTTTATTTGTTCATGCTACTATTTCTCTTCTGTGATAACCTGATTAATTATATTCACAACACAATCACCTTTAAGTTTTATTTTAACTGTTCTAAAATGATAAAAGAAATAAGGAAATGTACACCCAAATTTTTGTTAACATTATATCAAATAGTGATGTATATACTACTACAGAAATTAAATTCTACAAGTCCAAATGCAAAAGAATAGGAAGAAGACATACCTTAAAAACTCAGCACTAGCTGTGAAATCAAGAAATGATGACATTGAATTCTACATCAGAACTCAATGGCACCAGGAGGCTAAAGTGTCTTAAAAGAGAAAGAAGGTTAGATAATCACTTCATGCAAAAAAAAAAACCAAAAAAACAACAAAAAAAACCCCTTCAATATCTGTAGCATAGCAGTTGTTTTAACTCAGCAGAAAAAAATCAAATAAGTTATATATGTCTTTAAATAAATATCTGTATTTGTATAAATTATGACAAACAAGCAACCAATAAAATGAAAGCACAATAAAATTATGCAGAAGGAAATGGGATAAACTTAAATGTCCATCAATAGTTGAATAGAGAAAGAAAACTAAGACATATACACAATGGAATTTTATGTAGCCATAAAAATAATAAAATCATGACATTTGCAGGAAAATGGATACAACTGAGAATCATTACATTAAGTAAAATAAGTCATAGTCTGAAAGACAAATATCACATTTTCATTTATTTGTGGAATGCACATTTCAAAACTTATATATGTCTGCATATAGTATATGGATGCAATTATAATTATGTGTGGGCATGAAAGGAGCTCATGGGAGAGAAGGAAGAATTCTTACAAGAGAGGTGGAACTAGAATAATAAGATAGATGTAATGAGAGAGTAGAAAGGAGGACTAACTGGGTGAATAAAGAACATGCTGGAGGTGGAGAGGGGCTCGGTGGGAGGGAGAAAGTGGGGAGGGATGAATGAGGACAAAGTGTAATGCTAGGATGAAATGCAGTACTTTGCACGCTAACCGAAAATGCTAATCAAAAACGTTAACCTTGGTCTTTAAGGTAGATGTACTAGAAATCATGTCCCACTGAGTCATCACATTACAGTTTGAGAATTAAAGGAAAAGCAATATTGTATCACTCCATCTGCTACATCTTCAAGTCCTGGAATTGACCTGATCAATTCCCAAGAACACTTTTCTTCCATTGGACCCACCAACTTTTTCTACCATTGAATTGGACCTGCTGCTATGATGGCAAAGAAACCAGGCAGAACCACGAACCACAGCTGTGTTCTTGCCTTCTGGCAAAGTGAACCAAAAAGCCTGACTAGGAAATCCACAAAATCCAGCCCATAAGCAATTTGGTAGAAATGCTTCCCAGTGACTACTGGCTAGGCCACCATCAGAACGCCCACAAGGAAAGACCACATACAAACTCTGAGTAGTGCTTTGGAGCTGACCCTGTGGGAGTGCAGCAAGGGCTGCTGAGTGGGGTTAGCCAGGACTGTCACAACCCACAGGACACACTTAAGAAAACTCCACCCACAAGTCGTCTTACAGTCAAGCGTTAAATGTGCATGACAAAGAAAATATATTGAAAGCAACAAAGAGAAGGGCCACAACACATGTCAAGGCAGGCCCATTAGAATAACTGCTGGCTTTTCAATTCAAACCATGATAACAAGAACGACTTGGACTGATGTCTATTAAATCCTGAAAGACCACACTTTCCAACCCAGTCAACATACTCAGCAAAATAATCTGTCTTTATTGGTGATACAAGAAAAATTTCCCATGATAAATGCAGGGTAAAGGAATTCATGATCAACAAGCTGGTCCTGCAGAGGAAACTGGAAGTAATATTTGTATCTGAAGAGAAAGAAAAAGACACTCAAGGGAATACAGGAAAAACATAAATGATGCTCTGACACACATTAAACAAAAGAGGACAGAGAAAGTCCCAAACACTACACAATCAACATGCTAGCTCTGAATACCAATGGTCCAATTCATACATCAAAAGATTAGCATATCGAATTAGCAAACAAAATTCTTGTTTTTGTTGACACAGTTGACAAAAATATACTATCTTATGGTGAAAGAATGGGAAAAAAAGGTTTCCAAGCACATGGAATCAGGAATCAAGCAGAGGTCATCATTCTAATATGTGACAACACAGACTTCAAACCAATTCATGTCAAGAGACATCAAGAGGTGTGAGAGTGACCTTTCTGGGAATGAACCAAAGTTAAATATATATTTTAAGGACGGAGAGGTGGCTCAGCAGTTAAGAGCCATGGCTGCTTTTTCAGAGGACCTGGGTTCGATTCCCGGTACCCATATGGCAGCTAAAAACAATTTGCAACTCCAGTTCCAGGGGATTCAGCACTCTAGTCTGACCTCTATGGACATTGAGTGACATGGGTATACTGACATACATGTAGGCAATGCACTCAGGCATACAAAGTAAAATAATAAGATATTCTTAAAACCATATATTTCAAGATCATTTAACACTATCTCAGCTCATTTATCATATAAATGATCTCATTAGGCCTGGAGCTCCTTTTGAATGCTAAATAAACAGCTTTAATTCCTCGTGACCCTTTGTTCCCCATGACCCAGAATAATGCACGCATGTGTACGTGTGTATTTTCTGAGAATATCAGGTGCTGAAAGCAACAAATATCATTGGAAACAATGAATTATCCTATTTACGTTACAGACAACAGGTGGACCTCGATTGAGAGCAGCTGTGTGTGGGTTGTGTAAGTTGTTCTGAGTCAGTAGGCATCAGAAAGGGAAATTCCTCTGATAGGACAAGTTCATCTTTTACTTTTCAGGTCATAGTGATTGTACTGTTTTAATAAATAGAGGAGCAAGACATTTGTTTGAGAGAACAGTTCCAAGGGAACAATTCTTAGAGAAACCAGAAGAGAAATTTCCCAGAATAGATTAGGATCACTCTTGGTTCCAACAAACACCAAAGAGTGAGGCAGTTTTTTTTTTTAGGCATCACTGTAATGTGGCACATCTCCACTGCAAAAAATGTGACTTCATACTGATCAAGGTATCAATCTAGAGAAAATTACAATTTGAAATATACGCACACTAAAAATAGATTTACCCAATAGTGTACTGCAATACTAATAGATTAAAATCGCATATTAACCCCAGCATAGTGAGTCACTTCAACACTAGACAGATCATTTGTCCAAACAACGAATAAAGAAGCACTGGGGTTCAATGACATCATAGATCAAATAACCTCAACAGTCCTCTACAGAATAGTGCTCCTAAACATAAAATCATACTCATTCTTCTCAGCACCCATGGAACATTTTAAAAAATAGATTTCATATTATAACACAAAGCAATCCCCCAAAAATACAGGAAAATTAAAACTGCATCTTGTATTCTCTCTGACCACAATGGAATAAAATTAAAAATCAATAGCAGAAGAAACTATTGAAAATAAACAAACCCATGGAGATTAAAAAACATACTACTGAATGCTGGATGGGTCACTGCAGAAATAAAGAGGGGAAATAAAAATGTTCCAAGAGTTCAGAGATAATGAGGACAGAAAATATGTAAATATATGAGAAACAACGAAGAAAGTCCTAAGAGGGAAGGTAAACTCTAAGAGCCTACATCAAAAATTCCAAATAAACAACTTGATAGTGAGCCTTAAGTTACTAGAAAAACAAGAACAAACTAACCCCCAAAACACTAGAGGGAGAGAAATGACACAGATCAGGGTAGGAATTAATGAAATAGAAATAAAATTAGAATCAATGAAACAAAGAGTTGATTCTTTGCAAAGATGAACAAAACTGACAAACAAACTGGATTAACAACAAGAAATAAAAAGAAGACTCAAACTAATGAAATTAGAGATCAAAAGAGAGACATTGCAACAGACACTGACGAAATTCAGAGAATCATGAGGACATAATTTAAAATTTTTATATTCCATTAAATTGGAAAGTCTAAAAGAAATGGATAAATTTCTTGGTGCATATGTATACCAAAGTTAAACCAAGATGAAATAAATAAAGAAAATGTCCATAACAAACAAAGACGCAAAGTGGTAATTCAAAATCTCTCATCTAAAGAAAGCCAAGGGCCTGATTGATTGAGCCCAAAATTCTATCAGACCTACAAAGAAGAACTAATACAATGCTGCTCAAATGACTGCAAACTAGAAGTGGAGAGAACATGTTCAAAGTCTTTTAATGAAGCCAATAGTCCTCAGATATCAAAACTAGATAATGATCCAACACACAAAAGAAAACATAGGTTAATTTTCATGATGAACAATATTCTCAATAAAATACTTGCAAACCTTAGTCCACACCACATCCAAAAGATCATTCATCATGATTAAGTTGACTTCATTCCAGGGTTGCAGGGATGATTGAACATATGTATATCAATGAATGTAATCCACCACACAAATGAATTCAAAGACAGAAATTGTATTTCAATAGGTGCAGCAAAGGCCTTTACAAAACCCAGCACTGCTTCATGATTGAAATTCTGGAGAGACTAGGAATGGAGGGAACATAGCTCGACATAATAAAGGCTATCTATGGCAAACTGATAGCCACTACCATGTTAAATGGAGAAAAACCTGAAGCATTCCTATTAAGATCAGGAACCAGAGAGGGATGTCTGCTTAAACCACTCCTAATAAATACAGTGCTTGAACTCCTAGCTAGAACCATAAGTCAAAAGAAGTAAATAAAAGAAATACAAATAAGAAAGGAAGTCAATGTATTCCTCTCTGCAGGTGACATGAAAGTCCATACATGAGAGACCCATCTCAGAAAGACTCTACCAGGAAACTCCTTGAGCTGATCAACACTTTCAGCAGTCAGGTTACAAAACTAGCATTCACAAATCAGTATTCTTCCTATATACCAACAACAAACATACCGAGAAAGAAATCAGGGAAACAATCCCATACAGAAATATTTAACCAAGGAAGTGAAAGTCTTTTCAATGGGAACATTAAGAGACTGAAGAATGAAATAAAGAATATTCCAGAAGATAGATTTTTCTATGCTTCTAGAAAATGGTCATCCTACCAAAAGCAATCTACAGAGTCAATGCAATCCCCATCAAAATTCCGATGCATTTTTTTCATACAAATTGGAAAAACAATTGTAAACTTCATGTGCAAGCACAAAAGACCCTGATAGGCAAAGCATCCTGAACATCAAAAGCGTTGCTGGAGGTATCACCATACTTGATGTCAGGGGATACTGCAGAGCGATAGTGGTGCAACCTGCAGGTGCTGACAGAAGAGTGGGCATGTTTCACACTGGAATAGAATCAAGGACCCAGATATAGGTCTGTTCACCTACAGTCACATGATTTTTTATGAATATATCAAAAACATTGGAGAAGACAGCATCTTCAACAAACGGTGCTGATCAAACTGGGTATCTACACGTATAAGAATAACACTTGATCTTTCTCTCTGACTCGGTATAAGAATCAATTCCAAACAGATCAAAGATCTCAGTATTTGACCTGAAACTCAGTAACTTCTAGAAACGTGGGGAGTATGCTTCAAGACAAAAGTTCAGCTTAGTGCAACTCTCAGATCTCATCAGAGAAGTTTCTCTGTACGGTGTAAGGTGGTTAATGCAGAAGCTTGCATCTGATCAGAGAATTATTTTCAATGGCGTGATAGCCACAAATGGGCATATCTATATCACACTCCCACCCCACAGCTTAGGGAGGTTATAGGCTAATATTGTGTGTCTTGCTCAATGACTTCACATTAGTTTTGAGACAAAGCTCCTCATTGAACCTGGAACTCATGGATTTGGCTAGTCTGGATGGCCAGAAAACCCTAGCGATCCTCCTGCCTCTGCCTCTTCAAGTGTGGGAATTATAGTGTGGGTAACTGTTCTTTATGCCTATGCTGATGATCGGAGCTCAGATCCTCATGTAGCACAGGAATTGCTTTACATTTTTCCAGACTCGGGATCACCTCCCTTTAATGAAACATTAGAAAAGTCATCCGTGGGCTGGTATGTAATATTCTGTCACCTACATCCATAGTGACTCACAGTTTATCTTTCTGTGTGGGTTGTTTTTCCTCCACACAAACACTGATGTAGTTTTGTTGTATACCTGTATTACCTGCTGGTTAATAGTAGACCTTATATAAATCTGGAAATACTGTGCCATAACATTTATGGAAGTAGAGTGACAGTGTGGGAATGTATGTGCATTTAGCAAATACACATATTTTTGTGCTATATACTTGCACATATGTTTAACCCTAAACACATTTGTTGTATCATTTAATTAATCTACATTTTACATTTATACAATATAATAAAATATATCTTCTTAGTACTCAATTTGATGTAAATTCAGCCAAATCTCTGTTCATATTATTTTAATTAATTCAAGAATGTTAACTGCTGATGGCTTCATTCTCCCATTCCCTGTTGGTAAGCTGAAAGATAATTCTGACTTGAACTCAGCTAGCTCCTGGGGTGCCATCCACAAGAGATTGTCACCCTGTTTTTGAGTGGTAGTCTCTGACCCCGTCACAACCTTCCACCTCGTTTTGCCCCTTGCACATTTAATGGACAGTGTGGTGACGGGGTAGGCTGTGAGAAATCTTAGTGTTTCTATACTTTTACTGACCTTTCACGTTGCAGAAGGTAAGGAAAAACTGATAATGTTACTTAGTAGCCAGTCCAATGAAGTCTTTACTATTAAAATGCTGAACACGTTACTTTCAAGGCATTGACACCTAAACACTGCCAGAAGTATCAAATGACTTCTCATTAATAACCATTATATTAATCACTGTTGCCCAGAACCAGAAGCTGACTGTGAAATCCCCTGGTGGAAATTGCTATAATCGTTCAAACTACAGGAATGAATATTTTTCAGCATAATTATTGCTGTCTTCTTACTGAAAAATATCCCATTAGATGGCAGCTTTTAGTTACGTAAACCGTGTTGATTAATTTTTAATTTCCAGCATTTATATGACATTGCACAAGTAAAGATCTTTGATAATTTAAATGGTTAGCTGAGCAATTATTAAAATAACTCACAGCAATTCAAACATTCATTTACTTACTAGAAGTGCCATACATCATTAACTCCTGATTAAAACAAAGTTTGGGAAATTTCAAGACCTGAGTTGATCAGTAAAATGTGTATTTCAGAGTTTTGCTCTCTCTTTTCTTACTTTTCATGGCACAGAGTGCAGCTCAACTGCAAAGACAGAAAGAATAAAGCTGCTCTGTGTTCCGGAGCAAGGACATCTAAATTATCCAGACATTACAGAATACCAGTAATGTGTCCAAACACATGTCTGTGCTTCTAGGTGGGAGACAAATTGTCTATAATGCATTGATGCTTAGCTATCTCTGCTCCTCTTTGGTTTACAACAAACAAAAAGTTCTGGGGGGTTAGGAGTGAAGAAGGAGGTCTCAGCCTTAGATATTTGTTATATTTCTTGTTGATGTGTCTTCATCTTTACATTAAGTATAAATTTTGGATAATTTCTATTATCTTTTTTTTGCACATTGTCACAGTGAATTCATATGCTGTACCAGAGGCTAACATGTCCGAGTGATTTACCATTCCTTCTGCTTAGACTATACTAAGTAATGAATGACACTGTACTTTCTTCAGAACTCTTCAAATGTGTTATTGACCACTAATGATGGGGACATGTTCTGTGGAACAAAGAAGGCATTTTTCATGGTTAACTCTGGACACAGCTTCTTGACACTACTAGCAGGAGATGTAGAAAACACGAGCTGTTACTAGTATAATGCGGTAGGCTGCTTACAATAAACTGGCTTCTGTAAGCAGTATAAACATACTCGAAACAATGATTAAAGGTATCAAGCCTAGTCCTGTCACATAGTCGTTTATCATCATCAAGTGTATTGGGCTATACATCACCGTATGCTATACTTTTAAACCACTGTCATAAACAAGTCTAATTTATGCCAGCATTTCTACCAGTATGAAAGGAATGCCTTACACTATGAAATTAAGATGGCTCCAGGACCACTAGCAGCCCAGTTTTTATCAGTGTCTTTATTTATATGGCACATGGCTGCTCATGGCCAGAACACAAATTTCAGTATTTTCATATAGAAAGATGTATATCCTTTGATCTTTAATATTGCTCTATATTAGCCATCACAAATAACAAACAACCAAAAACCCATCTACATTATTTTATTTTTATCTGAGTTTCCTACTATTGTTAGGGCTGGTAAACAGAATAAAGATTTTAAGAGCTATTGACTTGACATAAAGAGAAATGGTTGTACAACATAACAGTTCTCTCCAGGTCCCACAGGAACAGGGACAAGCTTGGTAACTGTAGAAATGACTTCTGGAATGGCATCTCAGCTTGATTACAAGGAAAATAGCCCATAAAACCTTGGGCTTCTCTTGTAACCTAAATATATATACCTTGAATGTTTCATGACCCTCTCTTCCTTGCTCTTGCCCCAGAATAATGTGGTGTGTGTGTGTGTGTGTGTGTGTGTGTGTGTGTGTGTGTGTCTTGTGAAAACAGGATCACCGCAAGCAGTGACTATTTATTGGAAGCCCTGAACTATCCCATTTATGTTGCAAACAACAGGTGAGATTAGACTGATAATATCTATTTGTGGCTGTGTGTGCTGATCTACACCAGAAAGGGTCAGAAGAGCCATAATCTTCTAGTAAGACAAGTTCCTCCTTTCCCATGAGATGCTGGATGACCAGTTTCAATAAAGAGAGAGCAAAGCCTTTGTCTGGGAGCACAGTTCTGGGACAATGCTGAAAGACCAAGTTCTCAAAACGGTTCTGGCCCCACTCCTGGTTGATAGTAATGTGGAGAGTCAGGATGTTTTTGTTCAAACATCACGGTAATGTGGCATCACACTGGAGCAGGGAGTTAGCTGCATTCAATATACTGAAACTCTGAACTTTAAAATGCAGATTTATAGGTATTTTACTGAAAATATTTATAAATAGTTTTAAAACATGGATATGCTTTATAGTTGAATGGTTCAAAAGAATTGACAGAGGCATGGTGGCCCACACTTTAATGCCAGCACTCTAGGAACAGAGACAGGTGGATTTCTATGAGCTCAAGGTCAACTTGGTCTACATACTGAGTTCCAGGACAGCTTGGGTTACAGGAAGACCCTGTCTCAAAAACGGCCAAAAAACCAAACCAAATAAAACAAAAGGATTTTTCTTCTCCGAAATTTCATAAAATTTCACATTTAAGTGTTTTATACACTTTTTAAAGTGGAACTAGGCAAGAGTTAAAGAAAATTTACATCATTTTTTAAACACTTCAGAACAGTCATAACTCAATTAGAGAATTAAAAACAAAATCAGTAATCACAATGTACTGGGTTCCGTTAAAACAGAACCAAAGTCAGAATCTTAGGTGGACAGGGTTAGCTCTTAGCTGCCATTTCAGAACCAGCCTGAGGGAAGGGACAGTCCAGTGGACTCTGAAGTGTAAGAACATCAGAAAAAAAGAGAAAAAAGAAGAGAAAAGAAGATTCCAAGAAAAGCGTTTGAAGGAAAAAAAGGAAGTAAATGGTGGAGTGATGTGAGTGCGTGTGCCCCGAGTGTGGGTCCTGGGATAGTCCGAACGCTCAGTCAATGCCCTTAAATGAATGAGTTGCGTATGAATTGTTTTTAAATGGAAAAAAGGTGCTGAAAGGATAAAAAAATCTGCCCTAAGAAGGGAAGATAAATATGCTTGGCTTTAAAATCCTGTTTTTCTCCACATCTTGTGAGGTTTTTTTCTTTATGCTTTTTGGCTCTGGCACAGATTTTGTCTCAAAAGCATTCCCCAATCACTCTTCTTTTAATCCCCCACTTGCAATTCACCCTCTACTCCCTGTGTGTGGTTCAGGCCTGTTTACCCACAGCTGCACTCTCAGTGGTCTCTGGTGACACGTTACATGGGCCCTGCCACATGAGGCAAACTCCTGTGAGGTAAGCTCCTCCCTCTGTGAGGTGAGCCTCCTTATTCTGTGAGATGAGCCTCCTCTCTCTGTGAGGTGAGCTTCTCCCCTCTGAGGTGAGCCTCCTGTGTGCCTGTACAAACCATTTCCTTCTTGAGTGAGTCAAGGAAAGACAGTCCTGGAGAGTGGAAGACCCGGGAAAGGGAGATGAGGCCACATCTTCACGGCGATTGCAGATCCCACTAGACCGACACCTTATGTTTTCATCTGTGTGATTTCCAGCCCCAGGGCTCTCACACTGCCATTTCTTTCAACTGTGTCCCTTAGAGTATTTCCTGTTAATTTTGGCGCTGTTAAGTACAAAAGTGTGTCTGGAGACTGAAGCAAGAGGATTTCAAGTTCAAGACCTGTCTGGGCAACTTAAGGAGAATTTGGTGCACAATTTAAAAAAAAAAAAAAGAACAAAGGAAAACAAAGGACTGTGGATGTTGCTCAGTGGTAGAATTTTTGGCTTCTTGCCTGGCATATACAAAGCCATAGATTGAATCCCCAGTATTGTAAACAAACAAGTAAAAGTTTTAATACCCTTGCAGTGTTGTCTCTATAATACAATAATGTCTTCTCTTTGACAGAGAGAGAAGAAAGAGAGAGAGAGAGAAATAATGCTAAGCTGGTATAAAAAACAAGAGGGAATCATATTAGTCCAAAAACCCACTGACAAATTACATATAGATGGAATATCTCTGAGTCCATGTGCATAGTTGAAGGCTACATAACAAGAATCCGTGCCAGACAAGAAAAATTTTCCTTTGGATTGTTGGCCACTGTAGTCCAAGAGACTCCCCAAATTACACAGGCTATTGCCACAACTCTTGATTGCCTCCTAGAACTTGAAGATTACACACTATTGCTGAAAACAGGACATGCTTCAGAGACTGGATTTGGAGCAATGGAGATAGAGCTGACCTGAAAGCCACTTCTAAAGATTAGCTCTCATGGCTTTGGAGAACACTACGCAAGTTGCTAATGCAGAACATGAATCAATGGTCCAAGCCCTAATAACCACATAAATGATTGGCACGGCATATGACACTGATGCAACAGTGGCACTTTGTCTTGGGAGTAATCAATAGCTGCCTAATTGGACTTAAAGCACACTCAATAGGAAGAAGTTAATATATGGTACTGTAAACCTAGCCAAATATACATGGCTGGACACGTCATAGATCTCAGAGAAAGCCCCAAGGCTGTCACATTCCTAGACAAATGTAATTTCTCACTATGCGCAAAATATGGACCCTTATATTTACAGACAAGTCATCATTCATCTAAGAAGCTTCTTTTTCAACAGATGGAGATTACTGTAGAGTTCTACACAGAGATTGTGAATTTCCCAAGTCTAAATGGCACATCTATGATGCAACCTCTATACCTAAGGCTCATAGAACATATCACAAGGGGAAAAGAGGACACAAATGCATTGGTCAGTTCTCATCAATGAAGCTAGCTTATGCAGCAGAGGGCCAGGAACACGAAAGGTCACAAATGGCCAAAGTGAAGAAAATAAGAGTCTGCAGAATGTGGGTCCTTGGACAGGATTCCTATATTAAACTCCATCCACCTAGGGCTCAGAGACCATTGCTTAAGAGGCGTAGAAAGATTGTCAGAGCCGGGGGGAGGTGCTTGACTATATGGAAATAGAGTTCCACAGGCTCCTGGAACCTTGCTCATATGAACGTACAGCAATGGTGTCAGCATGCACAAGACCCATGTGAACTCAAGTAGACAAAATCCCAGCACAGAACTGTGGAAATGGATAGCAGACCCCAATCTTAGTTGAAGAATTACTGGCCGCTGATTGCTGCTGGGTGAGGAAGAATGATCACTTTAAGGAGAGAGACTCTGGATAGGCTGACTAGACCCCAGTGGATGAACTTGCATTGTGGGACATCTGGGGACACTAGTTTGACATAGATAACACAATGTATGAATTCCAGTGGGGGAGGGGCTGCAGGAGGGTGCCAGGCGGAAGAGGGTGTAGAGATGATTAGGATGTTCTGTGTGAAATATACAAAAATTTAATAAAAAATGCATATCGACAAAGAAATAATAGACTACAACCAATGAAGGAAGACAAACATAATGTTGGCAGAGGGGACAATAGTAATAGCCATAAATATATCACTGTGCCACTAAGAACTTTCTTAACTAACAAAAAGTAAGCTTGGACTAATCACAGTCTTTGGTAGGCAGTCTCTGGCTTTGGCTCAATCATTCTACCACATGGCAGGACCATTTCATTCTTTCTAGCTGTTTCTCCACAAAACATGCAATTCTAGGGATTAAGTTCATGATCAAAAAGGGAAGACGAGGACAAGAGCTCCACAAGCCCCATTCACTCTTTTTTACCTTGAAGCAAAATCTTTCCCAGAGGTCTCAGCTGACTTTATACAAGTGTAATTATCCAGAAGGATGTCAGAGGACCACAGTTTTTTCAGTGATTGCTGACAAAGAAAATGTTTAGATTTTCCAGCCTCCTTGTGATGAGTGGGGATTGGGAAGATGTTGAGAGTCAATTCTGTCACCAGGAAACTGAGGATGAGAACAGGATCCGTTTTTGAGGTAGATGAATATGCCAGTTTTGAAGCATATAAATGCTGGGGATGATAAATCTTTACACCAAAACCAATAATTTAGACAGCTGTCTCGGTCTGAGCAGAGGAAGGTCAGAAGTCTTGGACAAATCATAACATACAAGAGATATTTTCATAGGTGGAAAATGAGGCTAAGAGAATGTAAACATTGTCCAAGTTAATGAACCTGGTAAATGAAAAGCTAGTTTTCAAGACTTATTTTTATTCAAAGCCTTCAATTTTCCTAGGATGCTATACGGCTATGATATATTCCAAACAGTTCTGGGGCTCAGGCATGCACACAACGAATCCGTAAACTTTGAAAAAGTATTTCCCACTCCATCAGGTCTCATGAAAACAATTTTTAATGTAAATCTTCTCTTTGCATTAAAAATATTTCTTTTCTCTATGCAATGTTTGTAGAAAGATAGTCTTATTTAAGTTTTCCTTAAGAGCAAGATTATCTTAGAAATAGTTCTGGGGAGTACATATGGTAGAAAATAGATTTTAGTAGTAAAATGATTCTCAAAATAATTTACTATTTAAGTACTATTTAATTATTAATTAATCTGTATATATACTTGAATTATTGTTGCCCTCAAGAAATATTTTTGCACAAACTTTGTGTTTTTGTCTTCTAAGTGTATAATGCATAATTATGATGATTTCTAACAATTTCTACAATGAAACATCCAACTAAATATTCTTAATATTTTGCTCATTCTGTTATTAAATGTTGCCTAAATACTCTGTTTTTATTTAATCTTCTATTTCCTATCACATTCAGTCTAGTGTCTAACTCAAAATAGATGTTCTCCTGTAACTCTTTTGGTTCCTCCAATAGCATTTTGCTTCCCTTGACAATATTCAAGTTAGAGAAATGTCTTCAACTGCGCTGTGTAGAATTAGGAATAGCAATAATAAATTATGCAACTACTAGTAGCTAATAGCATCTTAAGTTGTAGGCCATGCTCAGAACTGTGTGTTTGTTGAACCTCCTCAGTATTTGGAAGCATATTTAAAGGAGCTTCCGCTGAACTGGTCACCAACTTGAATCTGGTGAATGAAACACACAGGAAATGGGTATTATTATTACTTACTAATAACCAACAAGAGATTTATTGTCAATGGATCCCAAAAGGCATAGGAATCCAGCCTGGCACAGATGGAGTGCAGACTACCCTGCCCCCTTGCAGGAAGTGATCCCTTCAAATCACCCATCCTCTTCTAGGTTATATACTTTGGGCTATGTGGGTTACTGAGTAAAGCTGAGCCCAGCTAACCCTTATCTTAAGCAGGGCTTCCTCAACACGGCCTCCAGTTATGCTTAAGAAGTAGGAATGGGGACAGACTGGGTCAGCACAGGCTTCTGAAAGAGCTGCTTTACAGTACATGTTTCTATTGTCTTGGTAATAATGAGAACTTGACTCCGGGTGGTCTGGGAGTATCCAAGAGTTTCTGAAGCCCAGGGCCTATGGATCTTCTCTTCTGTGTGTTGATTTTTATAATCTTTCCCACTTTGTGTCATTTTATTTGAAGAACTATTAACACAAAATTGCTCTCACTGTGTAAACAACTTCATTCTGCTTTAAAATTCAAATATTTATTCAAAGAAGATTTTAAAACCTGTCTTAAACTATCATGATAATTAAGAATTTTAACTGCTGAAATTCTCAGTTCAAAGGGAGCCTGGTCTACAGAGTGAGTTCCAGGTCAGCCTTGGCTATATAGTGAGACAATGTCTCAAAACCAAACTAAGGAACAAACCCAGCAACAACAGAAACAACTAGCCCAATGAATTTAATTGCTTCACTGATTTATAATTTAATTTTTGAAATAAAGCATGTAATTCAATAGAGGCATTTAAATAGTCTTAAAAGAAAATCATCATAGATTACTATTACTTCAATAGATGGCAGAAATATGAGACTAAATTAGCACAATATTTCTAAGCATTTGACATATTTGTAAGATTTAGTATTTAGTTTCAGTATTTATCCAAAATTTAGTGTTCTGATATTTTATCATACTCCCACAATAAAATGAAGTGAAGAAGTACTTTTATTAATCTTTGAAAGTAAATATTTGTTCATTTAACTTGTTGGGCTTACAACTAACTTGTCAGAGTACCAACAGGCAGAAGAGACACATTTGATACAGCAAAATTTATTTGAGAACTTATTATATAAGTTACCTGATTTAGTTTCATATGCAAAATGATAAAACACAAGAGAGTGGAGGTGGATTTGCAATTTTGTTAGAATAATATCACCTCTTGAATTAACTTTAAGTTATTTATTCTTTATTTAAAATTCCTTCACTTTTGAAACAGAAGTAATCAGCATTTCAAAGTTCTTAAATTCACAGTGTTACACAGTGGGAAAAAGGCTCTTTATTTCATGCTAATTCTTCTGACTTGATAACATCATTAAAAAAGATTCTGGGGCTGGACAGATGGTTCAGTGTTTAAGAGTACTAACTGCTATTGAGGAAGATCCTGGTTTGATTGCCAGAACCCACATGGAGGCTAACAACCATCTGCAACTCCAGTTCCAAGGAATCCGATGACATCTTCTGACTTCCACAGGAATTGTAAGACATGGGTGCAAGTACACACATGCAGGAAATACACTCATACAGTAAACTAAAAATAATAAATAATAGTACTTTTTTCAAATAAGAAAAAAAAGGTTCCATCCAGAAGTAAGCTGAGTAAGACACCGGCCTGACTCCCCGTGTCTGCTGAAGAAAGACACCCAGGTTCCACATTGCCCCAGCTTCTTCCTTTTCACCAGAAGTCTTGCCACAGTCTCATGTACCTTTTTCTGAACCAGTGTCTGTTCATGATAAATTTCTACAATCTGCCATCTACTACTTGACCAATCTTTTTATTCTTTGTAGCCATAAATATTTATGGAACAAATGGGAACATTTCTGTGAAAAAACATTGAAGATACCTTGTGATTATCTGCAGAATGATGGTGACTATCCTCCAAAATCAGCTCTGGAAAAAATGTAGATGGGACAGGTCAGTGAGAATTCTAAAACCTGACAAACTCTACCAGAAAGCTGTCCTCTGACCCCTGGGAAGAATGTGTGGTTGAAAACTCTAGAAGAGGAGAAGACTGGCTACAGGAAATGTTTGTTTTTTTAATTAATTAATTTTTATTTTATGTGTAAGAATGTTTTGCCTACATGTATGCAAGTGTACCGTGTGTACAACACCCATGGAGGCCAGGAGAGGGCACCAGACCCTTGACACTGGATTTATGAATGGCTGTAACTTCATGTCAATGCTGGCAACCAGACCCAGGTCCTCAGCAAGAGCAGCCTGTGCTCGTAACTGGTGATCCATTTCTCCAGCCCCTAGGATTCCATTTGAAATCTTTCCCACATACTCTTGGGTTACCATGAGGGCCCCAAATTGGTATGAGATTTAATTAAAGTTGTGTTGACAGTTTGACTTCTACACTCCACTAAATATTCTGGACTGGTGGATTTTGCAAAGGTGACAGGCCTGGTTAGTGTGCTTTCACCATGAATGAGTTAAGTGTTCAGGTCTTGTCATGGTTGTTACTTGAGTGGATGAGCTTCAAACAAGAGGCAGCAATGTTAAGAACTGGCACTGACCCTAATCCCATACCATATCAGGACAGCTGATATTCCCAGGGAAGAATGACCTTATAGACAAAAACATCTGAGCACCTGAGAGTAAAATCCTCTCAAAATAAATGTACTGAACTGAGCAGTCTGTGTTACCCCATGGTCACGAGAACAGACAGATTAAGAATTTCAAATAAGAGACCGAGGTGTCACCAAGCATTAAGTGATGTCCAGAATAATATAAAACAAGATTAGAAACTCAGAGGACATTTTCTCATCCCTGGCACTGAGGTTTCTTTTACACAGCCTATAGCTGTATGGACTAACTCTCTCTCTCTCTCTCTCTCTCTCTCTCTCTCTCTCTCTATATATATATATATATATATATATTACAAAATAATGTGTCCTTATGACCTTTTCAGACATCCTCATTGTTCTCAGTCTCTCAGTCTCTCCTTTCTCCATCTCCTTCTGTGTTACTTTGCCTCCCCATCCAGAGATAAGCCCCCACCTTCTTTCTCATTTCTCCCTGTACAATGCCTGTGTCCTACCATCTTCCTCTCTGAGGTTTCTGCTTTACCCCTCATGGACTCTTTCTTTTTTCCTGGCTTCTGTGATTTCTTCAGGTTGTATCTAAAGATTAGGCCCTCGGATCCATGCATAAGAAAGTATGTTTGTCTTTCTGGATCTGTATATCTCATTCTGTATAATGTTTTCCATTTACCTGCAAACTCATTTTCCCCTGGGTCAGTCCAAGAGAGTACCAAAATAATAGAAGCTATTGCTATTGCCCTTAGCTGCCTCTCAGAACGTGAAGGTAAGACCTATTGCTGAAGATATGACGTGCTTAGGACAGAGGATTTGGAAGAATCATGCTGGAACTGACCTGTAAGTCTCCTCCCTGAGGACTCACTCGCATAGTATCAGAAAGTGCTATACAAGTTGCTAAGGGAGGAAAGCAATCAATAGTTCTACTTAGCTGTAAAGTCTGCAAACCACAATGACCCACTGGCAAGATATCCCCAACTGTGCAATAGTAACACTTTTATCTTGGGAGTAAACAACAGTTGTCTAATTGGACTTAAGACTCACTCAATGGGAGAGAATTCAGGAGTGGTACTGTGAACTTAGCCAATCTACCAGTGGCTGGAGAGGTCATAGACTCAAGAGGAGGACCTACTGCTATGTTTTCTAAACCAAAATAATTTCTAACTATATTGTAAATATTCATCCTCATTCTCAAAGCTGTTCTCACCACTCTTCAAAGTAGCTTCTTTTTTCAACAGATGGAGACAATTACAGAGGTTCACAACTGGTCAAAATGTAGAAAGTAAGTAACAGTGAGGTGCCCAGCCCTAATTGATTTATCTACAATGCAACCCCTATACCTAAGGCTCAGGGCGCATCAAGGAAGAAGGGGTGGAAAGACTGTAAAAGCCAGAAAACCAGGACACCTGCTATTATACACACACACACACACACACACACACACACACACACACACACCACATACACATACACGTTCATGTTTACATAGTATTTTCCAAGTTATACATATATAAAGGTAATACTTTGCAGAAGGATCAAAGTTTAGTGTACTTGTCCCTAGTATCTGTCCACCTTGCTCCTGGTTCCCTTCTAAGCAATTATTTGCATATATTTAGCATTTATTTCAGATTCTTCTTAAATGTAGACTCCAAGAAGAAAAAGATTTCCTGTGTGCTGAGTGTGGATTTTATACTGACAGGTTAGGTTTGCTTTAATGTCTAGCTCTCTTAGTTTGCTCTTTGACATTTAAGAATGATGCAATCAAGTGCTGGCTGAACAGTGGTTCTAGAATAGGAGGATTTATGATTTACTTCAGTGGAAGAGAGACTCTGGAGCGACTACTAATATTCTGAGTAGGATGTGAGGTATCAAATGCTCAACCCACAGCTGTACAGACCTCGGCCTTGTTTCCATTTTTAGGCATGGCTTCTGGTTTCTAGCCTAGAGGTTCCTCATGGTTCTATGGGTTTCTTCTTGGCTGGACCACTGCAGACTCTCTAGTCTGTAGCTGAGCATCCATTCTGTCCCATAACCAGGAGACTTTCTTGATCTGTTTTATATACCCAAGTGGTTTGTCATTAGTAGTGTATGGTGTTTAAAAAAAAACAAACAAACAGAACTATGTTCTACGACTTATAAGTTTAACATAAGTCTGAGAAAGAGAAAAAATCATGATAGTTATACTTTTTGCTTTCATAGGACATTTTAATTTTCATGTTACTGTGGACCTGCTATTTGAATAGAGCATACTCTGGAACCATCGGCTATGTACACACTAATCTCTAATAAACAGGGGTCTCTGGGTTCTTAAAGGGCAGTCTAAGGAGATTTAAGCAATCAGCATTGCTCTTTGTTTATGTCTAATATGCAAGGGTTGAAGAACTCAACAGGCAGCAGGATCCTGAGGGTGAGCCCGGAAGTTCCAGGAACTATCTTGTTACATGTAGAACATGGGCAGCACTAAAGTAGTTGACCATTTTTAAAAGATTTAGCTGTACCATTCCATTAAAGGGACGAGAGGGGGAAAAAAAAAAGAGCAATGAAGACAAAGGGAAATTGAAAACATAGGCTGAAATAAAAATGACATTTTAACTGCTTCCAGAAATAAGAGGGCTGGTGAAGATGGATCGATGGTTAAGCGTGCTGCTCTTCTAGAGGCTCTGAGCTTGGCTCCAGCCCTCAGATCAGGCAGCTCATAACGGCATGCAACTCCAGTTCCAGGAGATTCAACACCTTCTTCTGGCCTCTGATGGCATCTGCTCTCAGGTGCACATATCAACACACAGATACACATATATACACAATATTTCAAAAAGAAACTTCAAAAAATAAGAGAAATACATAACAAAGTTACAAAGAAAATTATCAAGGAACATTATTCTCAATGGGGAATAAATGTGTCATATGTAAACCAAAGAAGACAGTAAATATCAGAGACTCCCAATCAGGGGGTGATGTGATTGATACTTAGAGCAGCCATAGGAAAATACAGGCAGAGGCAAGTGGATCTCTGTGAGTTCAAGTCCAGCCTGGTCTACATAGTGAATTCCAGGTTAGCTTTAGCTACAATGAGACCATGTCTCAAAAAGAGACAAACCCTCCAAAAAAAGAAGAAAAAGAAAGGGAGTACAGTCTCTTCTAAACTTCGGTTTGAATGTTATAAGACCTTCCCTGTGAGTCAATAATCCCAGAAAAAATATAACCAGGGTTGTAGGACGGAAAAGGAATGTTTGAATAAATAATTTGGTTTCATGCTGCTACAATTCCTCAGAAAAATTTGTCTTTTTATGGCTTTATTGAGGGGATTAAATCCTGTGTTGTGCATTAGACAAACAGTTCCTTGAAGGCTGTTTCTGAAGGCCTCACCTCCACCAGAATTCCCCTGCCACTTTTCACACTTCGTTCCCATCCAGCTCTCCGCTTCTCGTCCTCCATCCATCCCTTCTCTCCCTCTCCCCTGCTGTCTCTCTTTCTTTTCATTTTTGTTTTTTCTTTTTTCTTTTGTACTGCTGGGGATTGAATCCAGGACGTCAAATATGATAAGGAAACACTCCTTCAAAAAGCTGCATCCCCAGCCCGCTCTAATGTTTGTGTCTTAAGTTTGGTTACAGAAGTCCATTTTGGATTAATAAGTTAGCAATACAAAGGGTTCCTGGTGTCATTTTTCTAAACAGTACTCACTGCCTTTGAATGAAGTATTCACAAATACCAGCGTCTTATACTGATGCATTCTGTTTAACTACTTTCTTTCAAATTGAAACATCAGGGAAAAAAAAAAAAAAGAATACCAACAATATGAAGGACCAAGTTTTATGAGAAAATGTAATTTGAATTCATCAACCAGATTTACATGCACAGACCCTTCTGTAAAGAAATATGAAAAGACTAACTACTGTTTAAGGCCCCCTTGAAAATAATTATCCGCATGTCCTCCCTCTGCCCTCTTTCTCCTTGGTGGTCTTTCAGTTGCACTTTTTCTTTAATAGCACCAGAAATAGTAGGGGGTCAGAAGAAGGGGACAGACAAGGCTATGCTGTGTACAGTTATAGATATGGCCTGTTGTAGTTTAATTTTTGAAACTCCAGCCTTTGGTTCTTTGAATCTATTTACACAGATGTTGAGGAAGACGGCTTGTAACCATCTACCACTGGCCTTGTGGTCACCCTTGCCTTTAAGCAGTCTCTGGGAGGTACATTAATAATGACTCTGTTAGACACCCATTTCTAAGATACCATGTTTTGATTCCACGTTGTCCATTTGGAATGTAACCTAACCCATATTCTTTAGACTCAGACATGTTTACTTAGTATTATGTGATTAGTTCATTTGGAGACCTGTAGTTTTCTCATGTTAATGTCAGTATTCTGTACAATATCTATATATATAAACTAACACACACTGATTATGGTATTTTAGTGAATATTTTGAAAATATTATGATTGACATTTCGTGTCAACAATCAACAGTAGAGAGAAAATACCAGATTCATAGGTTTTAGACTAGGAAATTACCAGATTCATAGGTTTTAGACTAGAAATTACCAGATTCATAGGTTTTAGACTAGGATATTGAGAAAAATAATTTCAGAAGATAATACTGAATAAAATACTAACTGAAATATGAAACTACATAATAATCAGTTGAAATATCACTGGCAGCTAATAGGGTACTTACTTAGTTTTTTTAGCATTCTGTTGTGTTGTTATTAGCTATTGCGTGAGACCTTAACCGGGATGCAAGGAAAGAATTTAATCTTCTGTTTAAAATCTCTCTCGGTCACTGTTTCTGTCTATCTCTGTCTCTCTCTCTTTGTCTCCTCTCTCTCTCATCTCTCTTTCTCCTCCTTCACCCCCTGATGTTTTCTTTCTCTCCCTCCTCGACAGGCCATGATTTTTCTTTTAGGAGGATGTTTTCTATTCTTTCAGATGTTAAAGGACCTCAGATCCTGCTGCTATGCCAAATGCTTCACCTTTCAGGGGTTTTCACCTGGCCAGTGTCTTGGTGCCAGGCTGAGTGCTGAGTGCTGAGCACTTAAATGAGCTGCCAGGGAAATGTGTGCAAGTACGGTTTCCCCACCCGACTCCAGGTGCACCTTCCTGACGCCCAGGAGCCTGACAGGCGCATGGCTCTCCAGGAAGCGCGGTTTTGCTCGCTAACCTGTCACGTGGTCTCCTCCTGCTTTGCGCATAACTGCGGCTCCGATGCCCATGGGATGCCCACTTATTTCCTCACCTTTTTACCAGGAAGGAAGCTTTGTCTTTGATTGTCCAGCAGGACTAATCCTTTCTCAGCATGATACTTGTGAGCATAATTATAAAGAACGAGCCAAAAATGGACCTTGGGAGAGTTTGGAAAATAGTGTATAGAGAGTGTGAAACAGCAAGTTTTGCCTTTCACTTGTCTCATAGTCTACGATTTCTTCCATTACCTTGTCTTTCAACCTGTAATTTTCATTATTTGTACATAATTAAAAACTATACTCAACTGCAAGAAACATTTGTAACAGCCTTCATTACATTACATCCAGAGAAATTCTAGTTAACATTTAAAAACTCACTTTGGGGACGGAAGAGAGGATTCAGTGGTTCAGAGCAAAGGCTGCTGTGGCAAAGGACCTTGGTTTCATTCCCAGCACACTGATGGTGGCTAACAACCATCTGTAACTCCAGTTCTAGGAGATTTGAGTCCCTCTTTTGAGCTCTGTGGGTATTGTACAACATAGGTGCATTTACATACATCCATGCAGGCAATACACTCATACACAAAAAATAAAATTAAAATAAAAAGTAACATTTAAAAAATAAACGCTCACTCTAGCTCTAGGAAAACACAAGGTATTAGCAGTTCCAGTTACTTTTGTATCACCTTTAGCTATAAAAATTGGACTGTTTATGGTGTACCTGAAAAAAGAATTGGAATAACTTAGTTATGACATCTTGTCCCCAAAGAGCTATAGTCACTTAAAGCATTTGTATTTAGCCTAAAGAGAGCAATCAGAGTGGAAAGTACGTGTATTCATAGAGTATGGGGCACAAGCACAGAAAATAAGATAAAGCAAGCAGAAAAGAGTGACTACAAATCAATTTCTGTTTACCAAAAGAGAGACATATTTGGAGCTCAGTAGTTAAGAGAATGTACTAGACCAGAGTTCCGTTCCCAGCATCCATTTCATGTGGCTTGCAGCTTTCTGAAACTCCATCTCTGGAGGGATCTGACGCCTCTGGATTCTGTGGGCACCTGCACCCACGTCACGTACCCAGACTCCCAGACACACACATTAAAATATGTGTGTATGGGTCTATGTCCATATCTGTATATAAATCACTTAATCTATATCTATAATTACATTTGCCCTTAAAAAGCAGAAAGGATATTAACACTTGTTATTGATTAAAAGGCAGGAAATTATAATTAGTACTCTGGCTTAAATAAGTATATTTCATGAAAGATTAATGTTCATTGTAAAAAGTATTGATAAGAGGAATGAATCGTCAAAATACATTACACAGCTCATTAATGGTTTTATGCTTTTGTTCGCACGACAATGTGTTTGGTCTCTGAGTTCTACAGGAAGCAGCACAGGGTGAAGGATGGAGCCGAAGTTACTAGAGGCTTATTTCGCCTGCTTTGTGAGTAAAGAAAAAAAATCCAGTTGAAAGACATTTTGAAGGCTAAACTTGGGCTTAGAATACAGTTTGACAAGTATCAAAATATCATAACGCTTCCCTGAGTACTGTGGAGCTTCCTTTCTATTTGCCTCTGTGTTTTTGAGACTAGGAATATCTTTTGGCAAAGTCTTATCATTGTTAATGGGATTTATAAGCCCTTTATGTTTGTGCACATGATTTTTTAGCTCCTAAATTAATGTTTTATTCTGAAGAGAAGCAACATTAGCTTGTTAGAGATTGCAACATGCAAACACTCACTCTTTAGGTTTGCAGAAGGGTTATCATTTAACAGAATCACCATGATACTATGGGGAGCAAATATTTGAAGGAATACTAGCTTGATTCTGTAATCTGAACACCAGGAAAGAAACAAACCAATCCCTCTTTATCTCAACTCACGTGAATGTTGTGGCGGTTTAAGTAGTATTATAACTTAAAATTGTTTATCACAAGTTCCTCATTTCAATTAATTATGAAAACCGAGTGGTTTTCATTTAACCATCTTCAAGCATCTTTTGTAGGGGATCATTAATTTGGGAAGCTTGGAGGATGTGAGTCCAGTGCTTTACTGAGGGTACCACGGCTGGTGATGCCCTATTGTTCAGTTTCCTCAAGAGCTTGGGTGACCGGTTACATTTCCTCCAACCCTCCTCAGAATCCCAGATGGGCTCATCCATATCTGAGCCTAGAATCCTGGCAGTATGCACTAGGCACATGGCATCAATTGCTGTCTTTGGACCAGATGCTCCAGGCAGCTGCCACATGAAATCCTTCTGCTTGGTGCACCCAGCCAAGGGTCTAGAATTTAATACATTTGAACGCAACCATAATGATATTATAAATGGTTTGCAGAAGAGTAAAAAACAAACAGGGCTGCGAAGAAGACTGAGCTCTTCTTAGCTTAGCTCTGACTTGCCTTATCTTGCACTTTTCCTTATCACAGGTTGGGGACCCCAGGAAAAGAATCATTTTTATCACTCACTTTCCTCCTGGCATCAGGAGAACCACATCTACCTCATGAACATGTTGCAGGATTCACATGTGCAACTGAAGTAAGAACCAATAATCATCAGAAGTGGTAAATGCACATTTCAGAAATGAAGTGTGTTCGAAACAGGAAGCAATCTGAAGAAATACTACCTAATGTAACACAATAGCCATAAAGTGAAAATGGGCACAATTTCAACACACTTTGACAGTAATACAGTCTTTTTCTTTGAAGAGGGGTAATCTTGGCTGTGTGCATTCCATACCTTTTAAATCAATTCCTAACCAGATCATTCATCCTATTTTCCAAACAGAATTAGACTGAAGAGTCAGTGACTCTTGCACCAGAGAATCCTCTGTAAGCTTGAAATTAGTTTGACCAAAGTCTCAGAGAATCCAAGGCCAGTCATTAGGGTTCAGTTTCAACCCTGAAATGGTCGCTGTAGTTAGGCTGATGCTTTCAAGTATCAGAGCATCTCTGGGAAGTGTGGTCCTGAGGCATGAAAATGGGATGTTTTCTTGTTCCCATGACAAGTCTGGGCCCAGCAAAGGCAGCCTTGCCCCTGCTTTGACAGCATGTGACTTTCGTTCACTGTGCTTGATTTATGCTCTTAATTTCAAAGCTAAATCCTTGATATTTCTGTACAGTCAGAAAAAGATAATAAAGAATATTTTTAAAAGTTAAAATTAGTATCAGTCTTTCATATTAAAGTTACCTATTTTGCCTGTATTATTTTATTTACAAAGAAAGTGCGGTGTATAAGAAAATGTTTCTCAATTTGAACATAATTTTTCCAGTGATGTCTTAGCACCAGTGTCCAACTTTCTGATATTGTGACATGATGTCATCTGCAAAGTTCACTCTCAAGAATCACAGAGTCAAGTAACAAAAAGTAAATAAAATAAAAATAAACAAAAAAATGGCTGGACATGGTGGCACATGCCTTTAATCACAGTACTCTAGAGGCAGAGGCAGACAGATCTCTATGAGTTTGAGGCCAGTCTAATCTACGTAGTGACATCCAGGCCACCTGTGGCTATAGGAAGACCTTGTCTCAAAAAATAAAACAAAACAAAATAAAATAAAATAAATAAAAGATTGTCTTAGTGTGCTTCTCCATTGCTGTGAGAAAACACTCTGACTATTACCAGCTTCGGGAGGAAAGGGTTTATTTGGCTTGCATCTCCAGGGTCACACAGTTCATCAGGGAGTCCAAGGTAGGCACTCAAGGCAGGAACCTGGAGCCAGGAGCTGGAACACAGGCCACAGAGGAACACTGTATACTGGTTGCTCTCGTAGCCCAGGTTCACTCAGTCTGCTTTCTTATACAATAGACAACAACATGCCCAGGGACGGCACTGCCCACAGTGGGGCTGTGCTCTCTCACAGCACTCAACAATCCAGAAAATATCCCACAGACACGGCCCCAGGCCAGTCCAATAGAGGAAATTCCCCAGCTGAGGCTCTGTCGACTCAGGTGTGTCAAGTTAACATTATAGGTATCCAGCACATGGACCACCAAGATGCCTTATGTGTTTATGATTTTGTGTTGGGCTTCATTCAGAGCTCTCCTAGGCTGTATGCAGCCTACTAGGGACCTCAGGAAATGGACTACCTGCTGAAGGAAAGCTAAAAGCTTAATGACAACAGTGCACGGAAGAATTTTTGAAATAGAACACATGTATACATCAGAAGTTTCGCAAAATATGCTCTTGTTTCTGTCTGTGCTTATGAGTGCGTGTATGTACATGTCACTGTATGGGCATGATCATGTGTGTACCTATGCCTGTGAGCATTTGTAGTTCGTGGGCACATGTGTACATGTATACATAGATGTGAGTGTGTATGTTTAGAAGGAGTGTGTACACACTGCATGGTTGCCTGTGGGATCACGAATGTGTAATATGCATGTGTGCTTGTTTGTGTATGCGTATGGTTAGTCATTTTGTGTCTCATAGAGATTAGATATAGCACAAACAATTCAAAAGTAGTCACAATTTCTTTATAAAGAAAACAGGAGGGTCTTAACTTTCAAATGTTTTCAGTTAGAAAGTAAAACAGGATAAGGACATTCCTTATTTCGTGGAAAAGATATATAGTACTTTTTCAGACTGAACATGTTTCCCCTCAATGCCCTGATGCTGACCCTTACTACAGGAATAGATTTGTTTTGGTAGACCCCTGTAGCCAGCTACCTGTAGAGACAAGGAATCCCAGCTGAGAGAACTCCGAATAAAAAGCCAAATATTCTTTCATTTGGTGAAGTTTTCACATGTGGTCTTCTCTTCTGGCCAGCATAATTTACACACTTAATTTAAAAACACTGTATTTCAGAATGTGAACTAATTATGAAATTAATAGCAGTCATAAATCCTGCATTGTAGTGTTCTAGTCTACTTAACTCTAACAATTCCATTCTAGAATAGTTGAACATAAGATGTGAAATGAATAAGAAAAAAAAAAACCGAGCAGAATGAACCAGATGTTTTTCCTGCACTGGCTACACATATATCTTTCTTTGTTAGCTTTCCCTTGCAGACTGAGCGCAGTGCACATCACTCTATTAACAGTAGATGGCCATGCATCATACATCCACATATGGATATCATCCTCTAAGGATTTATTGGAATAAGAAGACTGGAAAGCACAACACAGCATATTTGCTGAATTCTACATAAGCAAGTGTGAATATCTAGTTAGATGATCTCTTCAAGGGGGTTCTTATCACTGTCTCCCTGGGTACCATAAGAATTAATTAGTTAAAGTTTGTAGGCTCTTTGAAGCTAGAAAACACTGGGTAAGTGCTAAGCATTTTCGTGGTAACTCGACAGTGCGATGTAAGTGATTTGCAACTTCATCAGTTCCTTGGAATGTGTGTGTAACTTGATTTGTGGTTTTCTCTTACAGTATTTCATGGGATGGAAAGTTCTTATCAGATTTTGAAGATGAAACATGTTTTATTGAAAGCATACTAATCTGCTCAATTCATCTTTTTTCTATATATCCCATAAAAGGAATTTCTCAAACTAGAAAAAAATCCCTAAGATCCAGCCCTAAAGCTAATTTAATAAAGGTTATGACATGATGTCGTCTATTATCATTTGATTGACTGCTAGAGTTCTCTTAATTCGTGAAATTGAGATATAGTAAATTTGCAAGAATGAAGCTGTTTTCATCTTAGATACTTAGAAAATCAGGGGCTGAGCTTGCTGTATGACCATGAAGATCTGAGTTTGGACCCTGGGCTCCCATGTAAAAAGTCAAGCATGGCAGCACATGCCTGTAAACTGCACTGATGGGTGGAGAAAGGTTGATCTCAGGGCTCACTGGGCAGTCAAAATGGTAAAGTTTCAGGCTCAGTGAAAGACCCTGCCTTAAAAAACAGGTGATTTGTGCTAGAGGAAGGAAGACACTGGATCTTGATCTCTGGTCTCTGCTTACCTAGAGAAGTGCATGCTCATACATGTGTACACACACATCACACACACAGAAAGGACAGTCATCATGTGTACATACACATCACACACACAGACAGGACAGTCATGGTGTCTCTGAAATTCATGCAGATTTGGTTAATGTGCTTCCATTGTTTATTGCCCCAATCATGTCATTTGTGACACACAATTTCTCATTTAAGATGTTTTAAATAATTAAGTGCAAGAACTCTCTCTCCTGTTCACAAATCGTGTTCTGCACACCCTCGTCTCTGCTTTCCACATGACGATTTTATAGGGATAATAAGTCAAGGTAAGTGGTGTGATGGTTTTATATTTTATTTATTGCTTATATTCAAATATTACTTTTAGAAAAATCACCACAATTTTCATGATTTGAAATCTTGGGAAATAGAAATGTCTATGAGAATTTTCAAAGCAAACTAATGACTCAACAAGGCCATTCCAGGTTACACTGAATAGTTTTCATTATGAACTTATTTTTGTTTCTGAGTAAAATTTGAAAAAATTTTACTTGAATAAAAAACGTTGTAGCTACAACCATAAACAACTGTTAATGCTTACCTTCCTGTCACAACTAGAAAACACCTCAGGTTCTTTCCCTTTCTCCCTCTGGAGGTGCCGTTATGATGAACCTGGTGTTTACCTTTGCGTTTGCATACATTCATTAGAGTACATTGGTTTATTAATAGCATCTGTGGGCTGGGAAAGTTTTCCCCTTCATATTCTTGATGAGAGTTGACACTGCTGTTCCCGACTCGGCAGATTGTTGTGTCCTCTCGTGCTCCATAATGTGCTCACACGCAGTGAAGGCCCTCCGTGCCTTTGGGCACACATTTGTAGGAGATTCTAATGAATGTACTAGAGGAAGAACAGCTGGGCTGCCGAGCGTGTTCAGATTTGTGTAGGAGGAGAACAAACATACAGATTTTCTCCCAGGACTGCTGATGCGGTAGTGTGATCCACATATTCTGACTGGCTCAACATATGTCCTCCACTGACCATTTTTTATTGAAGTAACAAGAATCAGTTATGATGATTAAAACCAGCACAGGTCTGTTACATGTACATGTGACTAGCATGTACCTGTCACCATGGCTCTACCAGCACATTATACAAATGAAATGCTAGCAAAGTTCTGACTACAGTGGGAAATAAACCTGAAATTTGACCCGTCTCATAGAAAACATGAATGTTGTGTCTTATGAAAGGGCCATGTGCAGAGAATCTCAGAATAAAGCCATGGACATTAGATTGTTCATATTAAGAGATGACTAACATGTAGATGATAACCTAAATGAAAGTGGAAGACCACCATATTGAGGGTTTAGGAAAACAATGGCAGTCATGAGTTAGCAATTTGTGAAATACATGCAAGGACACGGGGAGGCTGCTGGATCTTGTTATTCTAGTCTTGTAACCTCCTATGTACTTATGTCTATTCGCTTATTAAGCTGCTTGCCAATGGTGATTTATTCAGAAACAACCTATTTTAGTACCCATTATTTAAATATAAATTTATAAATATTTATAATATTTATAAAAGCATATGTTTAATTAACAACTAAAGAAATTCTCTTTCAAAAAATTTTATGTCATAATATTTGCTGTTTAATTGTCATGATAATTTTATTCTCATGATAATTGTTGGTATATTCTGTCCAATAAAGTGCGCACAAAAGTAATATAATCTCACGAACCCAGGAGGTACCAATTGAAAGAAGAAATTAACTGCCATGTCAAAAGCATTATATTAGTTAGGTTACCACCCCTAGCTGAGGAGCTATTTGCAACAGCTAGCTGCTGGGACAGGGAGAGCCACTTTTCTGTCCCTCCCTGATGGGTCCACCATGCTCTAGTGGATGACCACACACCCAAGAGTGCATAGGTACCAAAAAGTAAACATGACTTAAAAAATAAAAGAGGACAGGAAGTTGGGAGTGGGTGAAAGGAAGAGGGGAGTGGACCTGGGAGGTGTGTGGGGTGGGAGTGAATAGGACAAAAATACATTGTATGAAATTATCAAAGAACCAATTAAAAAGAAAACTACCTGAAGATGGTGATCTCGGTTTGAGAAGCATGGTTTCATTTAGATCAAACTACTAGCTTTTAAAATACTGTTACTTTTTGTTACTATTTGCATTCACAAAATATCCAGAAAAATCTGTTAAATACGTATTAGAACCATTATTAGCAACAGAAGAAATTCAGCTGAAAAGTCAAACGTTCTGGTTTTCTTTGGTCTTCTGTATAATTCTTCCCTGTTCTCTGACTCTGTTAATTTGGGTTTCCTTATTCTTTTGATTGGTTCTGTTGGGGTCTAGTAATCTTTTTATCTTTTCTGAGAACCAGTTCTAACATCCATTGATTCTTTGCATTTTTGTTGTCGTTGCTGCTTCGGTTTTATTAACGTCGGCCCTGATTTTTATTATTTCTTCTCATCCTTGGATTTGAGTTAGGTTTGTTCTTATTTTGGCAAACTCTTGAGTTACTGACTAAACCCTTTTGTTATGTCCTTTCTGATTTTTGAATGTAGGCACTTAGAGCTATAAATCTTCCTTTTAGGACTGCCTTGAATGTGTCCCTGAGGTTTTGGTGCATTGTTTTTTTGTGTGTGTTCTTTTTCTTTTTTATTGATTTCCAAGATTTTTAAAACTTCCTTCTTGATTTTACCTTTGAAATAGTTCATACTTCAGTAGTGTGTTCTTAATCTCTAAGAGTTTCTGTAATATCTAGAGATTCAAACTTTATTGCATTTGGTCAGATAGGAAGCACAAAGTTATTTGAAGGTTGTTTTTTTTTTTTTTAATTTATTGAGATTTGTTTTGCATCACAATGTGTGACCTATTTTCAAGAAACTTCTATGGGCTACTGAATAGAATGTATATTCTGTGGTATTTGAGTTGAATATTCTATAGACACATTACATCCATTTAATATCTGATATTAATTAAACAAATGTTTGCCTGCATATTTTTTTTGTGTCCAAATGATGCATCTATTGGAGAAAGTAGAGACAAGGAACTCACTCACTAGTAGTGAACTGGGGTTAATCTGTTTAGAATTTTTGTGTCTTATTACCCATTTCCCCATGTCTCTGCTGGGATTTTGTTTGGTTTGAGCTTGCATAAGGCTTGGGCATGCTGTCACCATTGCTTTGAGTGACTGACTAGCTCTCCGGAAGACTGTTTCCTTGTGGTCATCCACCACCTCTGGCTCTTACAATCTTTCTACCTCCTCTTCTGCAATGATTACTGAGCCTTGGGAGGCAGAAGTTTGAAATATGGGTCCTATTCAAGGAAAAGCATCCTGCAGTCTCTTCTCTGAACATTGGTCAATTATGGATTTCTGTGTTAATCCCCATCTGCTGTACAAGGAAATTTCTTTGATGAGAGTTGAGAGATACAGTCATCCTAGAGGTTACACTGAATATCTGTCACTTAGGGTTAAGCATCTCGCAGACACTAATTCTCTGTGTTTGACTGGTTATAGAACTCTGTATTCTCCAAATGTTAGTAAAACAGGTTCTTTCATGAGGGTTGAAAGATATTCTTTCCTTTATATATTATGATACATATTTAGAATAAAGTAAGAAATTCATGTAGGTTTAGGGATACAACAGCAATAAGTTTTTCTCTAGGATCTATGACCTCTCTAGCCATGTGTATTTGACTGTGTTTACAGTACCATACATGAGTTCCCTCCCATTGAACAGGTCTTATCCCAGTTGGAGAGATGCTGATTACTCCCAACATTAAAGTGCCACTGTTGTACCAATAGCAATAGTTTTCTGGGCCAGTCATTGTAGTTTATTCGGTTTTACAGCTCAGTGGGACCATTGGTTAGTTTTCTACCCTGGCAGCTTGTATAGTATTTTCTGATACCATGAAGACTAGTCTCCAGGGAGGAAGTTTCCAGGTCAGTTTCAGCTTGATTTCTTCAAGTCCTGTGTCCAAAGTGTGGCCCATCTTCAGTCAAATGGTCTTACCTTCGAGTTCTGGAAGGTCTGGTAATAGCCTATGTTTTAGGAGGAGTGTATAGCATGTGTATAGCCTTCAGCTATCCACATGAACCCATATATTTATTGTTTTTTCAATAGGACTTTGATCTACTATACATTCCCCTCTGGGTTTCCACACCATCTAAGCATTATGTATCTCTCTTTTCACTCCTGCCACACACCCGTCACTTCTCCCTCCCCAGCTAAAGGACGACCCTTTCCTCCTTCTCCCCCAACAACACCGATCTCCTACTACCACCCTCTTCTTCTACTTTATTCCCATGATTCCTTTCCATTTTCCTGGCTCCTGTAGTTACATCAGGGTATATACTTACATCTAGAGAATCGGAGCTAAGATCCCCATGTGAGGGAGAACATATATCATTTTTTTTCCCGAGTCTGTGTTATTACAGTTGTTGTCACAGCTTCTAGTTCCACCCATTTCCCTGCAAAATTCATGACTTTTGTCTCCCTTTACTGCTGAGTAGAACACCACTGTATACTACACTTTTATTATTCATTTGTCAGTTGAGGGACATTTAGGTTATTTTCATTTCATCCGTATTGTGAAAAGAGTCAAAATGACTAAAATTAATTGAACAAATAACAGGATGCAGGGGTACGGGAACCTTCATTCATTCCTGGTGGGATTGCAAACTGGTACAACCACTATGTGGTAATATGTGTGGAGAAATCTTAAAAACAAAAAACAAACCTAAAAGTAAATTTACCATGCGATCTTGGCATATGCCCAGTAGACTCATCCTACTACAGAGATACCTGCACAGCCATATTCATTACTACTCTTTTCACAGTACCTGAGCAATGTGAACAACTCCATGTCCCTCGGCTGACAAGTGAATAATGAAAATGTGGTGCATTTCCACAGTAGAGTTCTACTTAGTGGTAAGGAAAGATGAAATCATGACATTTGCAGGTAAATGGATGAAACTAGAAACTGTTATATTAAGTCAATTGATTTTTTAAATTACATTTATTGAGAGTGCCACACGAGTTCTGTATTTACATCCTCTCCACATCTCCCTCTTCCTTTTTCAACTCCTCCCATGTGCCTCTCAGTTCCTCTTGAATCCACGACCTTCTTGAATTATTATTGTTATATACACATAATTAAAAATATAAAATGAACTTTGAATAAATAAATAAGTAAATAAAGGATGTGAAAAGAAGGACATTTTACAAAAAATGATCAGGGATAATTATGACCAATATGCTAAAAGTACATAAAAGTATTCTAGAATAATTATTTGGTTCCTTTTTAGTAAGGAGGTTTGAGTCCAGGGTCTTGCATAAGCTAGCTAGGCAATTGTTTTACCACTGAGCTGAAGTCTTACTCTTATTTAAAACTTTATTTCAATACAGAGTCTCGTTAAATAGTTCAAACTGGCCTTAAACTCATTATGTCTCCTAGATAGACCTCAAATTTGAGATTCTCCCACCTTAGCCTTATCAGAAGCCAAGTTGTCAGGCATGTGCCCATTATACTTGATTCGTAAACAGTGTTACAGAAAACTATTATATAGGTCCATCAACATAATAAATGTAATTTCTCAGTAAATGCGTACATTCAGTATTACCTAATTTTATATAAATTGATAGTTCTTTTTTCTAAAAATGTCTCAACTTAGATAATAGTTGCTTTAACTTTAGCATCAAACTATTTCAGGGATTGGAGGAATAGATTTATTCTTTCTTATATCCTTAGCAGTTTGGAGCTATTATTTTTTAAGTCATCAGTTTAATGAAAGAACTTCATGTGGCTTTAATTTGCATTTTCCTGATTAATGAACTCATGCTTCTTGTCAATTTTCACTAATCATTTGAGTTTCCTCTTTTCACATATATAACTATATCTCTATGTTCCCCTTTTAACTAGATCATATAGTCTTATAGTTATCATATAGTTTTTCTTTTTCTCATTGTCCACAAGTTATTCTGATAGTTTTGGGTAGCAGCACGCTTTCCATGTGTGTATTTAGTAGTATAGGGCTGAAGCTTCGCAGGCAAACCCTTGGCGATAATTTTTGGAGCTTATGACAGGAGGGTATCCAAAAGGCCAGTTCAGACGTCATTCTGTGGTCACCTTCAAATGGATAAAAGGAATTTGCCAGTTTGCCAAAATATATTTAAATGTATTCAAACATTCAACTTTAAGACTCATTAAACACTGTCTTCTGAATAAATTTCCCAAACTATATACTTTTTGTGCTATATCTTAAAGCCAGTACAAAATATTGCAAAACAAGGATAAGAAAGATTAAAATTCAAAAGCTCAAATATGATCATTTTGAATCCATAAAAAGTAAGGTCCGTTTTTTGATCTTTCTTATTTTTAAAAATTGTATTTATTATTTTTATTTTATGTGTATGAGTGTATTGCCTGAAAGTAAGAGCACCTGTGTTGTACACTGCCTGCGGAGTTCAGAAGAAGGTGTCAGATCCCTTGGAACTGGAGTTACCAATGGTTGTTAATCACCATGTAGGTCCTGGGAATCGAACCCGGGTCCTTTGCAAGAGCTGTCAATGCTTTTAACGGCTGAGCCACCTTTGAAGCCCCTTATCTTTCTTATTTCAAGCATTTTGGATTTGAGATAAAGAAATGAGTTTGGTAAAAGAATGTGAAGCTTTGTCTCATCTGGACATAGTTTTGTTCTTACAGAAAAATTTCCATGGTCATTCTTTGTCTCTCTAATCTAGGTTATTAACAATTTAATTGTCCCTATCAATGTTATTTTAAACTAACACTCCTAGTAATCCATTTGCATATATTCTGCTCATTACTTCTTATAGTTACCCTAAAACTAGGCATTAGTTTTCCTGTGAGGACATGAGACATATAACAAGATAAACAATCACCCCAGGACCACTCAGGCAGTAGTGGTTCCAGAATGACAGCTGCATTCTCTTGGAGTTCTGTGACTACTTTCTTCATTACTAATTACTACTGAAGCACACTGACCTGGAGAAAGTTCAATTCATAATCCAAACACAAATGAAAGCGGCACGTCTTAAATAACAGAGTCTGTTATTAGAATTGGCATTTCTCTTTGGAGGAAGTGTGCCCTACTAAATATCAAAATATAATAACATAACAATATTCATCCATTGATTTGTAATAGTAAACCAAGTATTTGCAAGCACCAAATGTCAGAAAGACTTAAAATGATGCCCTGAGCATCGTGGATTGATTCTACGTCTCTATTTCCAATAAACTGATCAGCTAGGCCCATTTTAAATTACATTAGTGGGAACAGAACCTCTGGACAGCTTTCTGTTATATTAGTAAAAGTGTCCCCACATTCCTTAGCTCCCCAGGAAGGGGAGGATGTAACTACCCAAGTCACATATGGAAGCCTGCCTGTTTAAGATGGCACGTGCAGTTTTCTCTCTGTTGGTCTTTTTATGACTCATGATTAACATGTAACAGTTTGTAGGCCAAGATATAAAACTTCAACACATGTATTCACTACACGCTTAGCAAATCAGGAAAAACAGCCTTTCATCTCCTTATCATTAATGTTTGCGACCTTCCAGCTCTTCCAGTAGAACACTAACTCTTTTTGTCTAGCTTTGGGTACCTGTTATTTAGCGTCCTCCTTTTAATCTTCCCCATATTTTCCAGCCTGTGGTAATTAATATATATACAGAATGGCCTTCTTAACTTCCACAAAAGAGAGAACATGTATTTGTCTGACATTTCACTTATAATATCCTCTAATTTAATCCACTTTGCTGCAAATACAAATCTCATCCTTCATTATAGCTGAAAACTCTTCCATGGTATGTCTAGGACAGTATTTTCCCTACTGATTCATCCATCAGTTGTCTTTTAAATTAATGCCACATCTATTTTATAGTTTCAGAGCTGGACTCCCATTTTTTTTAATGTGCTTTTTTATTGAATTTTTGTTTGTTTCACACTACTTCTGCATTTTGCTTCCTATTGCCTAATTTCTTTTACTAAACTTTTAGTATTAAATTGAGTAAGAGTGGGTACCCTGATTTTTTTTTTTTTTTTTTTTTTTTTATTGTCACAGCTGGCCTGGAACTTGCTATGTAGACCAGGCTGGCCTGGATCTCACAAATATCTGCTGGCTTATGTCTCGTGAGTGCTGGGATTAAAGGTGTGCACCACCACCCCAGGCTAGTTCCTCATGTTTGAGGAGCACATCTTTCATCTTTTTCCCATTTGGAATAAGCTTGACTGTGCACTTGTGACATATATCCTTTCTTATTTTGAGGAGTATTCTTTTGTACATAATTCGTATATGGTTTTTATCAAGAATAATGCTTAAGGGGTTGGAGAGATGGCTCAGTGGTTAAGAGCACTGGCTGCTCTTGCAGAGGACCCAGGTTCCATTCCCAGCATCCACATGGTGGCTAACAGCTATCCATAACTTCAGTTCCAGGAGATGAGATGCCGTCTTCTGGTCTCTGTAGGCATTGCAACACAGTGCACTTGTACACATTCAGGTAATATACTCCTACACACAAAAAAAGAATAATGATTAATATTATCAAATGGTTTTTCAGTATCTATTGAGATAACTTGAGTATATTTTATTTAATTGATGTCATATGCTAAAAATTTTAGTACATTTAATTGGCTTTCTCCATGCAATAGCCCTTAACTTGACAAGTCTTTTTGATGAGCCTTTGGTTTCAATCTAACATTTTGTTGGCAAGTTTTCATCTGTAATCATCATAGATATTGGTGTATAGTTTTCTTTTTTTGTTGATTTTCCATCTGGTTTTGGTATCAGAACAATGCCGGTCTTGTAGGATGCGTTTAGAAGAGTCCCACCCATGTTCAGACTTCTGTAAGAGCTCAGCAAGATTTGATGTTAGTTCTTCTTTAAATGTTTCATAGAATTCAAGAATAAAGTAATCAGTTACAGGACTTTTTATCGGGAAACTTTCTATCAGTGACTTAATTTCATTTCTTGTCATTTGTCAGTTCAGACTTTCTTATGGCTTTATGGTTAAATTTTGGCAAATAACATGTTACCAGAAACATACCCATTTTGTCTAGGTTTTGCAATTTATTGGCATATGACTGTTTTTTGAGATCTGATATATAGGGTGTATTTTCATCTCTGATTTTATTTGTTTTGTGTTGTTTTTCTCATTTTTCTTGTTCAGTGCAATTAAGTTTCATTTTCAATTTTTTTTCTTTTTAAAATCTATTTTATTTTATTGAGCTTTGGTATTTTAAATCATTTTTATTTATTTCTTCCTTCATGTTTAATTTTATTTATCTATGGTTTAGCTTATTCCTGCTTGTCTAGATCCTTGAGATGAAGTGTAAACTGTGTACTTAACATTTTGGACATATGAACTTCTGGCTATAAGTTTCCTTTCTATTCCCACTACTGATATTTCTAAGAATTCTTGTGTTTCTATTGTCATTTCTTTCAATGTTTTATAGTTTTTATTTTGATTTATTGATTGACCTATCTCGTTGTTAAGGTTCAATGTATTTTTAAATGTTCTCAAGTTATTTTGCCATTGGTTTCCAGTTTTATTTCATTGTGGTGAGAAAATGAAACAAGATACTTTTCTCCATATTTTAAAAATTACTAAGATCTAGTTTTATGGCCTAAATGTATGGTGTATTGTAGGAAATATTCTGTTTGCTGATAAAAGTAAGCATAATCTGCAACTTTTAGATGAAGTATTCTAGAAATACATAATGAGTTCTGTGTCAATTTTTGTCTAGATCAAGACTTCCTAAACTTTTACTGTTTGTGATCCATTTTGTTCAAGAAATGGGTATAGATACCCAGTGAGGACACCCCTCTCCTTCTGGGGATCCAGGGCATCAGAGGGAGGACGACCCCTCCTGGCTGAGGTTCCGGGCCACATTAACTCCTCCTCTCCTCCCCCTGCCATGCCATTGTCTCAGGTCTTTTTGTTACTGAGTCTCTATCTTTTCCCGGCTAGCGTGTAGTGTCACTTCTTCAAGATGCAGACATTTACTTGTAATTCTGGTTCTCAGTAGAGGAGGAGGCCACTTTTATTTGGATATCTTCTGATTCTGGCATGGACTTTGCATTTACATAGCTTTTTCAACAAGAAACCCCACCTTAAAAAAGTAAACAAAAGCAATACGAATAACTCAACATAGGCCTGTTTCAGAGTTGTTGTTCTGATAACAGTCAATACATTTGTTAAAAATCCAGACTCCCTAAAACCTATTTCAGACTACTGAATGAGAAAAACCAGAGAAAGAAAATACTATGAATTTAGATTTTTATTTCTCATTATGTATTTTTTTACTTAGTGTATGTGCATCCACACGTGTGGACACACATTCAAGTATGTGCCCATGCATAAGGAAACCAGAGGACAACTTTGGGTGCCATTCTGCAGGTGTATTTTTCAGACAAGGCCTCTCTCTCTGGCCTGAGACGACTGAGGAGGATAAGCTGGTTAGTCAGGGAGTCCAGGGTGTCAACTTTTCTCCACCCACTTCTGTGCTAGGATTACAAGCATGTGCCACTGTGCCTGACAACAGGTTTTAGAGAAGTTTTCAGATCTCAAATTTCAGATACATGCAATGGGTTTAAAGGTATCTATTGGACAGTGTGGTTATAAATATATTTTAATTTTTTTGATGTATTTACTTTTAAATTTTATTTTTAAATATTTTATTCTTTCATTGTATATGTATGAGTGTATTGCCAGCAGGTATGTAAGTATACCTGTGTCATGCAGATCCCACGGACATGAGAAGAGAGCATTGGATGCCCTGGAACTGGAGTGAGATGGTTGTTAGCCGCCATGTGGGTGCTAGGAATCAAATTCAGGTCCTCTGCAAGAGCAGACAGTGCTCTTAATCCCTGAGCCATCTCTCCAGCCTCTACTTTTTGTTTTATGTGTATGAATGTTTTGCCTGCATTTATGAAAGTGCACCAGTATAGTACATTGCCGTAGGTGACCAGAAGAGGATTTAAGATGCCCTGGAACTGGAGTTACAGATGGTTGTTAGTCACAGTGTGGGAATGGTAACCAAACCTAGGTCCTCTGCAAGAACAACTAGTGCTTTTAACTGCTGAGTCATCTCTTGAGTTCTTTATATTTTAATACAATGGCAATTGAGCATATTTTGTTTCAATTTTTCTGTAACATGATTATATTGCTCTACGTTTATTTCAAAAGGTTTCATGTAGGTTTTTTTTCTTTCTTTCTTTCTTTCTATTTTAGAGAGAGGGTCTACCAGTAGCCATATTGGCCCGGAAATCACTGTGTAAACCCGGCTGGCCTTGATCTCACAAAGACCCACCTGCCTCCTTCTCCAAAATGCTGGGATTAAAGGTATGCACCACCAAGTCCCACTCACATGGGTATTTTTAAAGAAAATCTTCCCATTATAAGAGAAATATTCATGAGCAGGAACAGTCTAAAGATAATCATGATGAAGCCCTGATCATTCCTAGCTGTGCAGTCTGGGTAGAGAAGCCAACAGAAGATATCAAATCTATGCTAACATTAATGAAAAAGACACAGTACTAACAACGAGTTATTAACTAGCCAGTTTGTGAAAAGTGAAATCCATTAGTATTCTGATCAGAAAAGCAAGTATGAAGTAAATGCATAAAATTAAAGTAATATTAATGCCATTCTTATATAAGAAAAATGGCATAATTATTAAATTACATGAACAAAAGCAAAACTGTTTTCTCTTGTACATATTGTATTTCTCAACAGAGAAGAAATGCAGCTCGGATTTACATCTGAAACGCATTTGCTTTTCTGAATTGGACTTCTGGAAGTTGGTTTATTTAGGGATTTTAGGAAGATTTTGGTCTCTTATGTTTCTGTGATTGTTTCTTCAGAATAATATTTGGAAGGTGATAGCTACAATAAAATTAAAACGACACGGGGCTCCTACACGTGACGCCTTAGCAGTGTTGTTCTCCTCTAAGTGAGCTCACTACACACTTTCCTCACAATTGCAATCTTCTTTTTTTCCCTTGGACCAGATAGTATTATATCTCGGAACATTGTTCGCTGGTGGCTCTTATCCGCACTAAGAGAAACTGGAAAACAAAAGTCAAAGATGAAAATTATTCAGTGAATTTTCAACAGGGAATCTTGTTAGAGATAAGCTAAACAGTGAAATCGGCGGCAGCCCCATCTCCCCACATCACTCTGTTCCTTAGGGAAGTCCCTTCCAATCACCAGATACATAGTGTTTTTGTATGGACCAGAGAAATATGGTGCAAGCAATAAATTCCATTTCTATATATTTACATCTGGGTGATACGGCATAGGAAAAGAACACTGGACATAACAAAGAACGCATATCTAATTCTCCCTTCTGAATGATTTCTTGATAAAGGCCGTTCAATTTCCTATGCACTATATTCAGGTATATGATTTCCAAGTAAAATGATTTCAAACCAGATACGCTGTTCTGTGACTAATTTATTTAAACACACCGTTGTCACCAGTTTTCAGTGCAATTACATCAGTTAGAGAACATGTGGTTTTAGTGAGGCTGATTATACCCATTTGTAGAGACCAACTTTATATGTGAAAAAATATAAATAAAAATGGTAGAGCTCTTCCTATGCCTAAGAAAAGTCTCTTACAACAAATTTTTGTGTTCAGCAACTTATTTATGTACATTAGAATAATTTGGTTTTTGGAGTTTTCAAAAATTTTCTTTACTGATTTCTATTAAATTGATACTGAGAAATGTTTACTGAAAGCACTTATTATGATAACTGTATTAAGGCTCTCCAGAGAAAATAAATAATTGAATATATTTTCTCTCATATATATATATAAGAGACAGAGAGAGCGAGGAGAAATTATCAGGAATTGGTTCACAACTATGGAAACTGGTAAGTTCTAAGATCTAAGATGGCAAGCTAGAGACCAAGGAAAGTTTGATGGTGTGTTTCACTCTGATGACTGGACATTTGGAAACCTAAAAAGAGTCAATACTTCAGTATAAGTTTGAAAGCAGAAACAGAAATCTATGTCTTATCTCAAAAAATATAAAATTTTCTGGTAATTTGGTGTACAGATTTTCAAATTTACAATGCATGGCCAAACTGCCATTGAAGATTCAAACTGTCAGCTAAGAGTCACCAACAGCAGCAGTGTGCCAATGTCCCTGCCCCCATCCCCTGGCCACACCTTGGCTGTGTTAGACTTTTAAATGTTACTCAATGTAACATTTAAATATGGTTCAGATTTTCTTTTAATATCTTTCGTCACGGCTCACTTTTTAAAGTGGACTGCCTGCTCATATCCTTTGTTGTTATTCTATTTTGTGTTACTCTTTACCTTATCGATTGACATGTGTTATTTCACTCATTCTTATAAATACCCTTTGAGTTACAAATCTCTCCTCAGTGATCTGCTTGATTTCTTTTATTATTGCATTGGTTTTGAAATAGTCTTTCTTCTTCTGTACACGTGCACACACACACACACACACCCCACACGAATACGTTTCTGTTATTACTTCCTTAGCCCCTTCCCTTTTCCACTGAAATCCTTATTCTTCCCAATAACCCCCGCCCCCCGCTCTCCCATCCCCCCTTCCTCTGCATTTAACTGGAGTTGCTTGCATAGGCATACAGGGGATGTTATTTCCTAAGAAAGGACAACTTACCAGTGACTAAACCACTGAGGAAAATGACTTTCTCAGTGACTATTAAACGCTTTAGAGAGGGGTGGGTCCTATAAGCCTCTCCCCAAACCATGATGGAATGTTGGAGGACCCAGGCTTGTTCTGACTGGGTCAGGATCAGAACATAGCATTTCACAGCACTCATCCTCCAGCTCTTGTATTCTACCTGCCCTCTCTCCCACGATGCCCTGTGAGCCTTGGAGGGGAGATTTAGTTGATCTGTTTAGAAATGAACAGTCAGCACTCACTTATTCTCAAAACTTTGACCAATTATTGAGGAGCATATGAGATAGAAATTGTATAGTCGGTTTAGAGTGATGACTGCTATTCTGACTAGGATGAGATGGATCACAATGTTGTTTTAATTTGTATATCCCTGATAGATAAGGCTGTTAAAAACTTTAGAAAATACTTATTAGCTGTTTGTGTACCTTCTGAGAATGCTCTGATCAGTTCTAGAGACCATTTCTTGACTGAGTAGCTAGTGAAGGTTTTTTTCTATTCTGTGTGGTGCCTCTTCAACCAATTATCATTTCCTTTGTTGTACAGATTCTTTGTAATAAATCTGTCACCTTTGGCCTTATTTCCTGAGCAACTGCAATCCTATTCAGAAAACCTTTACCTGTCTTCGTCTGATTGGTTACTCTTTACAGCTTCAGAGGTGGAGACTCTGATTTGGCCACACCTCTAAGAATCCCTTTTGGGTCTGTGCCAGTTGTTCTAAATAAGTTCCGAGGTCCAAAGACCCCCATCAGTACTGCACAGAGAACACACAGACAAAGCAGAAAGTAACTCTACAAGGCAGATTTTACTTTTGCAAAAGGGTGACCTATGTGATCAGTCAGATCCAGCAAGTATGCACTAGACCCAGAAGTTTAGGGGGCTTTTACAATCCTGACATAAGAGAACTGTGTCCTTTCTTCGTTGTCTAGGGTCTGACCCCACAGTCTTTCCTGGTTGACTAGTTTAAAAGAATTGGGTGAAGGAAGACCTCCATTACTCCAAACTCAGAAATGCATGAGGGCCTTTCCTTAGACAGAAGTCTTACAGGGTGTGGTGTGATTAAAGGATGAAAATTCCTTGGCATAAACCAGGTTTTAGGTTTTATTGAGTTTGAAAGAAAAGACTAATATCTACTGTTTCTAACCCTATGATGCTGGGCTCTCCACCCTTGGGCATCTCTTGCCTACGAATTGTTTGGAGTCTGTGTGAGACTTTCTACATACCTTTGGTTCCCAACTGGTTTTCCTCATACTGAGTACTGTCACAACTTGATTGGAGAATTCTTTTCCACTGTGTGTCTGCAATGTTCTTTTTGTCCAGGTTTCAGTGTATTGTTCGTTGTCATTTAGTCTGAGGTTCCTGAACCTGGCTCACCAAGTCTCTGACAATCTGGCAGCTGAGCCAAGGCACAGCAGCCTGTCTTTTTGAAAGATCTTGCTTTTGCTTAGTTTTTAGTGTTGAGCATTCAGAGTTAAGGACCAAGGTTTTCCCTGGCTCCCTCGTCTGACTGATCAACTGATTAGAGCTTCAATGATTATGAAACGGGGAGAAAGAGCATCCCCTAGTGGCTTCTTAATCTCAGTCATCCCCTAGCGGGTTCTTAATCTGAGTCATGAAAGAATTTAAGAATGGACCCAAAAAGAAGATTTAGGACAATTTTATTGGAATTTAAAGAAAAATCCTCAAGATAAACAAGCTGGGGATCTCAGCAGCTGCCTGGAGGAGAAGAATGGAGGGAGAAGAGAGGCCAAAAGTCATGCAGGTTTAGAGGCTGCATGGAGGTCAGACAGTGGTGGACTGACTGGGCAAAAGAAGCTTTAGAGAAATACAAGATGCTGAAGCAGCCCAAAGCGTTAGAAAAAGCATGTTTAGAAAAGGGATATGAAGAAGAAAAAGAAGAAAAGGAAATTTTACTCTTTCTGAAGAATTCAGAAAGGCGGAAAGATTTACAGAAACACTGCCCTGGGAGGCGGGATCCAGACAGGAAAAGTTCACAGTCTCAATAACACACTTGGTATTCTGCCCATGTATTTAGTATTACTTAAGGTTATACTTCCTAGGGGTGGTCCTATGATCAGGTGATTGACTAATGAAACTGAAAATGTGGGTCTTTCAACAGATAAACCAAGAGAGTTTGTAGTTTAGCCCAGTTAATCTTCTGGGGCTATTTGCTATCTAACCATTAGGAGATTTCAGAGTGTTGCAGGTCAAGGTTCCCCATCTCTGTCTGACATAACATCTTATAACTAACAGATAAAAATCTTTTGGAATCTACGAACTTAATCAGACCCTAGTTTCCACAAAACCAACGTCTAAGAGTGCGATCAGCTATCAGCTAAAATTGATCACAGAGTTCTCCCTGAGATCTCAGCCAGAATGACCTGTGGAAGTGGGAAGTGCACACACATACACACCCACACCCACATGCACACACTTGCAGGCTAGACTACTCCTGAACTGGCGTGCCTTTTAGTTGCCATAACCCATCTGACTCCAGACTCTGTAGCTTTGAAACTTTCAATCACACCAACAATCACCCCAAAGACTTCTAAGACGTCAGTCCCAGTTCGGAGTTGCATCATTTGTCCGTGTTGTTCTGAGACTTCTAACTTCTTAGACTGAGAAGAAACTGATTTCCACTCTCTTCAGCCTCTCATCATTTCAGATACTAAAATAAATTCCATCTTATTATGACTGGTTCTGTTCCTCTGGAGAAATCCAATCCATTTGGCTTATGTGCTTCCATAATTTATCTTTGCTACTATGTTTTAAACGATTTCTGTCTGTAATCTTCCTCTTTCCTCGCTTCCAAGCTAAGTTCTTGTCATTTGCTTCTCTCTTTACTTAGAGAAGAGTCTAGGCCTGCATACTACTTATTCTACCTTCTTTTTTGAAGCAGTCAAAGTAACACAAAGATTCTAACAGTGAGTTCATCTCCCACGTTCATCACTGTTCTCTGGAATTTCAGATTCACATTTACACTCCTGATTTCTTCACTGCTGTCATCATTTACACAGCATCTGAATGCATCTAATGCCTTTGGAGACCCTTCTTCCAGAAACATATCTTTAAGAGGTTCTTTCAGTAAAGAAACTTTAAGTGCAAAATCCTTTAAGATTTTGTATATCAGAAATTATCTTTATTTCACTGTCACTCTTGAATGATTTTTTGCATCTTACTATTTCATCCAATCACTTTAAAAGCCTTGAGACAGGAGATTAATTTGGAGAGAGAGAAGTCAAGAATCATCAGATTAAGCATATGAAAGCAACCAATGGCAGAGAAAGACTAGACCCTTCACCTCCAACCACCTGCTTTGTCTATATGTAACAAAGCAGAGAATGTGTCAAGAGGCTTAGTCTAACCCAAAGAAGGTTAGGGAAAGGGAGCAAGAGACCAACAGTTCTTTTTATTGATCAAAACAAATTAAGACAAATCCATTCACACATTTCCACACAGCCAATTGATACCTGTCCCAGAATAGAGATAATTGTGGACACTAAGTCCCTCCTCTGGCAGGCTTATCCTGCGGTGCAAGGTGCCCCCGAACTCGAGGTGGGTTCTGAATTCCAGCAAAGGGCTAAAGCTAGCAGGGCTGGTCCAGCAGGTTCCTCCACTCAGCAGATGGTCGGGTGATAGGCCAGAGCTGTGTGGGCCTCAAGGCATGGCCCTTTCAGGGCGACATGATGGGACTTGGGACTTCAGACAAAGAGAACGCAGTCTCGGGATTCTTATGAATTAACGTTCGCCATCTAGCCTTTGACCTTAGGCTTTATAGGGAATTTGGGCAGTGTGGCCCCATTAGCCAATCAGCTGCCAGATGACTTCCCTCACTGTCCTGCTTTAATCACAACTTCACAGCCTGTGTGACCGAGGGGTCTGATATGAAAGGGAGCCCCTGAACTCTAGGTAGGGCGTCCAGACTATGGGCATTCTGTCCATCAGGAGCTTGACCAGAGCTTTTCCAAGAAGTCTGTATCTGCAGGGCGCCCGGCTTTTCTAAGAACATGCTCTGGCCCTACCGGCCTAGAGCTTGACCAGAGCCTTCCTAAGAAACTGAGGCACTTCTGGGGCTTTATCAGCCCAGCCCTCGCTGGAGGTTTTTCTGGGAGACTGAGCAAAGGCTTTGGCTTCTGTCTTTCCTAGAAGGAAAGTGCTTTGAGGCTGTGGGGCCGCTTCTAACAGGCCTCTAACTTATGAAACTAGGCTCTAGCTTCTAACTTATAGAATCCTAACTTATGAGACTATATTGTGGGATTACAATGTCACTACTTATATGCTAATTGTCTATTACTTATATGCTAATTGTCTATTACATGCTATATTGTCTATTACTTATATACTGTATTGTCTATTATGCACTTTATACTTATAAAAACTTCATACTTATGGGCTTACATTGTTACAGCTTACAGACTAGTAAACTTATAAGACTATGAGTTTACAACTTACAGACTTAATTATGCAGCATGCGTTTCTTATACTTATGAATTTAAACTAATTATTTATCTAATACATGAAATTATACTTATAGACTTAGGGGGTTTACATCATTACAACTTACAAACTAATTATTTAATACATGCTCCTTACAGTAGGTCCAGGTAAAAGTGTGTGTTTGTGTGTGTGTGTGTGTGTGTGTGAAGGCCTTTGAGCCTTTGACATTATCCCAGTGACTTCCGATCACAGAAGTGGTTTTTCTCCCTTAGTAAACAATTTCTTCTTCTAGCACTTCCTTAGTGTTCCTAGTCGAACTCCTTGTTGCCGCACAGAAGAACCAGGAAGCAACAACTGGAGCTCTCCAGACTCCAGGATCCGCCTACACCTATGGTATTATTTCTCACATCAACTTGTTCATCTTGAGACATGTTTTGTTAATATAAACGCCATCCATTTACAGAAAATCTATTATTTATTTCCACGGTTTTTAGTATTTTATTTTATTTTATTATTTTTACTTTGCATATATGAGCATATTACCTGCATGTAGGTGGGTGCGCCTGAATCGTGTAATGCCCAAGGAGGTCAGAAGGGAGCATCATATTTCTTGGAACTGGAATTACGGATGGGTGTTAACCTCCATGTGGGTGCTGGGAATTGAACTTGGATCCCCTGCAAGGGCAGCCAGTGCTCTTAACTGACCTATCTCTCTAGTCCCATTTCCAGCTATTTTTAATATTTTCCTTTCTTTTGCATAAATGTGTATATATGGCTTTGTTTTCCCCTAATTTAGCTATAACCTTTGCCTATGAGACTGAGAATTAATATACTTTCTCCATTCTAAAGGGCACTCAGTAACTGTTCCTTTAGTGTTTTCTCTCATTCCTGTCTGCCTCTTATTTACTGGGTTTTCTGTTCATGGTTTGTGGGACCTCCTCCTGGGCATCCAGGCTCTTCGTCATATGTTCTCTGCATTCTGTAATTTAAATTTAATTTATTTTGCAGTTTATACCTTTAAATCTGTAATTTATTCATTCATCCCATTCATCTACGTTTTTGAGATATTATTTGAAATATTTTTGTTTTTGGAGTTTTCTTTTTATTCATTTAAAAATCTTCCTTTTCTTTTTTCATGTCTTATTCTCTTCCTGGTATAGCAACAGCTCACATTCCTGCAGATCAGCATCTGGCACTCAAATGTTCATTATTCTAGCAAACTTCTGTTTCATTCTGAATTTGTGTATTTCCACAGACTAACTTGTAATACATAATCTTTCTGTCCTCAAGAAAATCAAATACTTGCTGATTATAATTTTAATGTTCCATGGTGCTACATAGCCACAAACATGAGAAAAGATACATAAGGATGAAAAAATTTGACATAGCAACACCTTGGGAGATTTGTAATTTTTAAGTTACAACTTGCATTTAGTGAAAATGTGTGTGTGTCTCTCTGAGTGTGTGTGCGTTTGCCTGCTCTGTATGTCTCTGGATGTATACCTGTGCCTACGTGTGTCTGTGTATGTTTCTGTGAGTGCTATGTGTCCAATTTGTGAAAACACCTTTGCAAGATGCTTCTGTGTGTTTCTGTACAAACTTCTTAGAGCTAGCTGTCTATCTGATAACAGTTTCTAGGTTAATTTCCTAGTTTGAAAACTATTGGATCATGAAAGTGTTTAAATTTGAACCCAAATTCCAGGCCTCCTCCTGATTATGGCTCTATGCTTTTGTTTTCCAATATGAATGAAATTCAGAAACAATAAAGTTATTCGGAGTCCCACTCTGTGCAGTCCCTAAGACATTTTCTCTTTGCTATGTGCAAGATAAGATTACTTCTTTCCTTTCTCCAGGGGAACTGCCCTGAACAGCTCACAGTCATGAGTTTTCATTTTGAGTTCTGCTCAGGGTTCCCTCTTTGCTTTCAAATTCTAAGGGGTTTCCTTTCTTATCAGTAAGTTCAGTGTTTAATATATCATCCTGTAACCTATCATTTCTAATTGCCTTAACAGCTGAGTGCTTTGTTTATTCTCTCCTTTACTGATTTATTTCAGTTTTAAAAACATCTGTTACCACTTACTTGAAGTGGTATGAAATCTTTTTTTGTAAAGACTTTATAACATTAATTTAGACCCTGATTGTATTCTTCATTTTTCTTTGTTTTTAATGAATTGCTCTGTGTCTTTGGTATCATTTTATTTGCTCTGTATTGTGAGCAATGAGAATATTCTTTGGGCTTTGCTCTCTGTGTTGAGATGTTTTCTTTTCTCACATCTTTTTCTCATTTGTCCAGATTTCTGTTCTGTCCTCGGTGTCTGCTTGTCTTTTAACAGCTTGCTATGGTTCTCAGCCTCACAGTAACTGTTTTTTTTTTTCACTCTCTTTTCATTTGCATCTCTTTCAATCCTGAGTTTTCAGGTTCTTTCTCTTTCCAATGTTTTCTTCTGCCTTGAGCCATGGTAACTTATCTTTGAGTTTTGTGTCAAAGAATCCACATTTTATTTAACACTGGGAATTTGTTGTGCAGACTTTTCTCTTTTTCCTCTGCTTTTTGATACATTTATTCTGTTGTGAACTCATTAACAGTTTTCAGCTCCTTCGGTGCTTGTCTTTGTTGTTCACATACCTTCACAGTGTCTTTCCTAGTTTCTTTCTGGTAATTCCTGTGTAAACTATGGAAAGTGAGATTGAGAAAGAGCAGTAGCTTGGAAAATGAGCCAAGAAAGGACAATGTCTCTTTTCCACTCAAACTTTTCATGTTTTCTTTTCATGATTCCATTTTTCACTTAGTGGATGACTGACAAAATGTATGTATTTAGAATGTAAAATATGATGTTTATTTATGAGCAAATACTTTATACATACTATATATATCATATGAAACTTCTGATCTTGGTGAATATATCCAAAGACAGTTAACATGTCCATTACCTTACATAGTTACTTTTGGTGAGACCATATGTAATACATACTCTAGCAACTGTCAAATATACTCAAAAATGTGAGACTGGTTTCCACATTAAACATTTGTTTATTTTCCAAAGTTAAGGGAATATTTGCATTGGTTAAGAGGGAAGTGGCAAGCCTGGAAATTTGCTTTGCAGTGAATTTGCTTCTCTTCAAGGCCTTAGATCAGTGGTTTTATGGTTTATATATTCACAAAATGTTTTCATTTCTCAAAAAGCCAATGGCAAGTCCTACAAAGTTTTACAATTTCCATCATTTAGCTCCACATTCTTTCTACTGTGAAGTTTCATAAAACTAAGGAATTCAACATAGCCCAAATGTCATACTAAGACAGGCTATTCTAAGGGAAGGAACGCCCTTTATCTAGCCCAGGAAATGCTGCCTCTGAGACAGGTACCATGCATTTTGCTTGGTGTATTTGCTCTGAACACTTTATAATCCAGTATCTAACTTTTAGTACCTTGGTGGTCTTATCTTTAAGCTTCTGGGTAAGGCTGTGTACCAGAGCAAGTAAAGCCTTATTTAATAAAACCAACGTACTAATTATGAAAAGAGAGTTTAAGATGTGCTCCCTAAGCCTAAGCCTCTACATAAGTTCATTTAAGTCAGCCTTAAGAATTTCTCAAGTACACTGAATAGGCTTAGTCTTTACTTTTGGTGAAAATTATTTATTATTTTGTTTCTTAGTTTTGTTTTCTCTCTTGTGAATTTTTATTTTATTTTATTTTTTTAAGGCGAAAGTGCTCCATGTTTTAATTGACACTATGTGTGATAAAACAGAGCAACTACGATGTGTAAGAATTTAGAAAAGTTAGAAAAGGAGGAAAAGGATTATGAAATGATACTTAAAACTCAGGCTTGCCATTCTTGCTGAGCAGTTTTTAGATATCCATTTGCAAATTTTGAAGGCTTCCAAAATATTTGAAATATTAATAAATTATGGGTTGTCATTTAACTATTTATTGCTAATGTATGTCAAACAACTATAGCTTATTTACCTACATTATATTTAAATTTATATATAGAAAAGCTATAATTTTTATTCTTTATAGAGAAAAATAAGTTTTACATATCATTGTAGAACCTTTATACAAAATAATCCTCTAAATTATAGGAGATGTGTTTAAGAAAGAATATTTGGCTTATTTTTTATATTATTTTATAATGAAATCAGTATGTAATTCTTATATTTTCACCAGTTAAGAATATGTATAAGTATGGATCCTGTGGCATTAAGAATTAAAGCAAATTACTTTCTTTGAGAACTTAGAAATGTTTTGTGCGTACTGAAAGATTATTTCAGAGTAGGTGTCAGTCAAGGGGAGGATATCTAACTCTAGCTTTTCATTCACTTGTCCAGCCTTTCCTTCTTGGATACTCCTAAACTTTAGGCCCTATTGCTTTTTTCTCGAATGTCAGCTGTGCCATATCATCTTCATCAACTTAAAACCAAGTGCGTATGTGTGCGCAGGTGCACGTGCTGGTGTGTGGCCTGTGGAGGTGAGAAGCACCACACCTCCTAATCGCTCTTCGCCGTCATTTTTGAGACAGGGTCTCTCATGGTACATGGAGTTCACCAATTTGTCTAGACTGTTGTGTCAGCTCCTGGAATTTTCCCGCCTATGCCTCCCAGCGTTGGTATCACAGGAACATGCTATTGTGCCTAACTTTTTACATTGGGTGCCTTGAGTCCAAACTAAATTGTGCACGTAATCCCTTTACTTGCAGAGACTACTGCTCAACCAGCAACTCAAAAATTTTAGTATATGATTTGTGTTTGACCTCAAAATCTTAATTCGTTTTCTGAGTACTCTCAGAAGGAAGTTCTTGAAGACTTCATTGAGGTGTAATAACTCAGTTATCACCTAGTTCTCTGGAAGAGCTTCCTCATTCAGTTATGGTTCTGTTGATACCTTTTGAAGACCCTAAAGAAACTAAACCAGACTGACCTCATAATGCTTTCTTTCAGCTACTTGATATGTTGGCCTGACCAAGAGCACTTTAAAGCCGCTGTGTGATATCAGGGTAAGTGCAAACCGTGGCACAGTGGGTCCCTATTTTAATGCCAGGAAGAAAGACTGACGATGCTCCAAAAATCATCATGTAATGAGTTTAACTCTTTTTCTATATTTTTCTGTTAATCGGAGAGCCAACAACTCTGCAATGAGAAAGCACAAAATAAAGAAATTGATCTCTGGTGCCAGCCATTGTTGGCAGTTTCAGGCTTCAACAGACCCAGCCAGACTCAACTTCCATTCTGTGGCTTAAATAAACCATTTCTATCGCTTCTCCAATGTGGTGCATTTTTCTGCTGATAGCTTTATTTCTTTAGTGGCATCTGGATGGCCTTACAGGCTATAATTTGCTCACAGCCCCTTGATTTACTATTTCTACCTTCCAGCATCCTTTCAGATGCTCTGTGTGAGATGCCTGTGGCTGGCATCTTCTTCTGTCTCTTCTTTTTTTTTTTTTTGTCCAGGCACCATGTTTGATTCTAGACTATCAATTATGTCTTTGCAATCACATGTAATCTGTGATTTGGACCAAGTTATTCATCAAGAATGTGCTAATCCCCTTATGTGTCTTCTTACTTCTTCTTCTCATTTCACAAATCCACCTCCTTGTTATTTAAATGCTTTTCCAAATGGACCTTGTCAGCTACCTCCCCCTTTCTAGAAGGAAGGTTCTTTTTCAACAACATGGATCTAACCAGAGCATCATGAAACTTTAGTAAATTACAAGTCAATGAGTTCATAGAATCGCTAAATTCACATCAACTATTGTCAGAATAGGTCTCAGCATCACGAGTGGGAAGGGATTGCTTTTCCAAAAGAGCAACACTTCTTTGTTTTGTATTTTAAAAAGGAATTTTAGCAAGTGATAGAAAAGAATAATTGCATTTTATGACAATTGTACTAAAATAAGTGTATGTCATTTCAATACCTTCAGCACTTGAAGTCCAGCATTACAGGACATCACTTTGCATAGCATGTCTCAGGTAAGACAGGCTTTTACCACAGAATGCTTTTCGATAGTGGGCCTCTAGATTCTACAAGTGGCTTTAGATGGGTTTGTGATTTTGCATCTAGTTACAGTAACCAGAGAAGAATTATTACTTCCTTAACTTTGTGGCTCTGTCTGTCGACAGAAAAATAGCTAAAAATATCAGAACCAGATGGCTCTAAAGGAAATGCCTCTGATGCTTTGGCTGTTGTTGAGTCACCCCAGGAGAAACTCTGTTACGGCTGGTAATCACGGCCTGCTTCACTGGCCCATCTGCTCACTGGATCTTATGTAAGAATACTCATAGACTGTGTTGTCTTTAACTGAGCACAGAGTGCCTTGTTTAAATGACTTTGGGGAAAGAAATAAAAGAACAGACAACTCAATATCCTAACTATATGTGTAGGTCAGTAAAACCAGCTAAAACAGAAGGGTGAAACTTGAAACAAATTGATACATCATTTTTACCTCAACAAATTATCTCCCATAACTTCAAAAGTGATCAGTTAGGACAGAGAGGGATGGGTGGCCTGTGAAAACTCATTTTCTTCTCCAGAGACTTGCTAGAAATGATGTCCTACTGAACCACTTGTACGGGAGTGATAAGGCATGAGGGTACCTGTTCTAATATGATCCAAAATTGCTTCATTTCAGTGAGGCTGAGAGATAACATTGTTAAGAAATGTCTGTGACTGGTAAGACCTACAACATTTTGGTACGCCTGTCCTCTGAGGTGGGGGAGGGTTTCATGATGTAACCTGTGACCCATTTAAAGCAAGCAACGGTTTAAGAACAGGCTGGCAAAATTCCTAAATATTTAAAATTTAGTGAACTTCAAGTCACCTCCAGACATTTGCAAATCACTGCCATGTCATCTTGCTTAACAGCAGAGCTGTCAAGAAGGAATGAGATTTTTGCAAAGCCATGATGGGAAAGTACCTAACACTTACAAAAAGCATGATGCTACCTGGGACGTTCTTACAGACACACCCAGAAAAGGGATTGATTCCAAAAGACTTTTGCTGTTTTTCAAAAATGAGTATTATGTCACAGGAGAATTTTCCTAAAAATTTTCAGAGGTAAGTCAGCTTAACATCCTTCGGCAGTATTCCAGCTCAGAAAGCTGACTGTTCTTCATGTCCAACATTAGAAACTGGTAAGTCTCAGCAGTTCTCTGTTATTTTAAAGTTATTAGTTGGTTCTACAGGAGATAGGTCCACTTGCAATGGAATCTGTGCAAACAATCTGTGTACATTCTACATCGGGCGTCATTGGCATCTAACCTGAAAAGTGGATTGTCAGAATTGATGAGTGCCAAATGTGAAGCTCTAAAAGTTTAGCGTCTTTAGCTGGAATAGAGCAATGGCTATAGGTCCTCTATGATTTGCTTTGCTAATGCTGTGAAAATTATTTTCATATACTTAATAAACAACACATTAAAATGCTTGACAATCCAGCATATGTCCTAGAATAAAACACATCAGAACGAGGTATCAAGCATTGGAGTGTCTTTTTTTGTCTGAAATGGTTTCAAACATTTGACATAAAGTCAAGATGAAGAAAGAGAAATAAGTTTGGGCATAAATCAGCTTCAAATACTTTGAAGTGAGTTTTTATAAATGAATTTTGAAAGGAGTTTTTCTTCCATTAACTTGCCACACATATATATATATACATATATATATATACACATATATATATATATGCATTTTTTTTTCATTAGGTAGATAACTGAACTAAGAAAATTACTCTGTGATTCTGTGTTGTCTAGGTTGAAATTCAAGATCGTTGGGCAGTTTCTCTTAAAATAAAATCAATCCCCAAAATAATTCTCCTCTGGAAGACAGCTATACCACCCAGACACATCAAATTTTGTCTGATCTCAGAAGCTAAACAGGCTATTGGTTTCTACTTAGCAGGGAGATTGCAGAGACCTATCTGTGCTTCAGTTAGCTTATGTTTATATAGGTGTTATACAATATTCATTTGACTGTGTGAGGTTATTATGAGAATGGAATGAGTTTGCCCATATTTTACCAAAAACCCATGTCACACTGAAAACTTCTGAAGTTTGGACTTTCACTTAATATTTCATTAACTTTGCCTGACAGGCCAACTTTTTGTATTTGTTGTGAATATTAAATATACCCTGTTATAAATAATGCTGAAAATGTCTAGCTTTGATTAATTTATGCATTCTGTATTTTGAGTTCTGATAATTACTTATATAGGTATAACTAAAATTAATTCATAATTTTGTTTTTAAAGAGGTTATCAATGAATACCACTTAATGATAATACTATAAAACTGTACTTACATTTCAGTTAGAAAGTTAGGGTTTTGCATGTATTTTCTATCAACAAGAAGTGGATAGCCACAATTCTAATTGTTTTTTGATATTTGAGAGTTTCTGACACCGTATTTGGAATACACTATTCCCCGTATTTTCCTTACTTCATGAAAGTGTGATCCACACCATTGGAAGAAGTGTGCCAATACTCCACAAACATGCGACAAGAGAAGTGAAATGGGCGTCACTTTGGTAGCTGTCAGGGGAGGCCATGTCATCGGAGGGTCCACCTCACACCAGATTCGTGAGTCCAGTTCATTCCTAGTAGACTGCCAGGATGTGGAATATAGAATGACTATGACTCATAGGAGGGCCTTCAATTTTTCCATTGTTGAAGTCTTGAGTTTTTCTTTTTTTCATTTTTTTTTTTAACCTTCTGACACATTATTGAGGCAATTTCTATTCAGTCAATGCCTTTCAGTTTGTTATTGGTACTGCATGTTTCTATAAAGCAAAATGGGAAATTTTGCAGGCTAAAAAGTCTCAGGAAAAGGAAGAGTGCCAAGAGGGTCTGTTTTTAACAAGAGCCATGGAAACTCACACATGCGTCTGATGAAGGCAGTTGCACACAGAACTTTGTGGTTTCACAGGAAAAGGTGGCAAGCCGACCGCAGCATGGTAGCAATCATGTAAGAGGAGAATGTGTTCTCAGCTTCAGGGTGATATAGTGTTTGTATTTTTAGGTACAGTGTGATTTTTAACTATGTTGCGTTGATCATTAAAATTAAGGGAGTTGCATGAATAATTCATGGTGAATGAAAATGGCTTATCGACAAAAAAATTACACGAGTCAGACATTTAAGAATTTAGGAAATGTTCTGTACTTTCAGGTACTTGTTACCTACAATGGACATGTCAAAGAGCACACTTTGAAAAGAAAATGCAGATCTTTCATGAGGCATTCTGGTGTGCCTGGACTTCACCGACCCGTTTACTCCTGGTCTTCTAATGACAAAGTGCTGTGGAAAGCAAAGGGAACCAACCCTAAGACAATTTTACTGATGCAATCACTGCGAAGAACTTTGGAAGACGTTTTTGATATTTCAATGTGTTAATAAATTTAAATTCGAACAACTTTATATTTCTTTGAAATGCTAAACATTTGTATCTTCAATATAACCCTCTGGAGAAAGAGCACTTACACCTAAGGTAATGTTTTTAGTTGGAATGCCAAAATTTGATGCAGAATTTGTGCTGTCTAGACTGATCCATTTACCTGGTAAATGGTGAGTGAGCACTAAACGTAGGACTCTACCCACAGGCCTTGACTACGCCAGCAAGATCTTCATGAAAATACCCTTGTTCCCTGCCATTCACACTGAAGTCAAGCACTGTTATTGCTCCAGGCAACCTTCCAGGAGGGACTACCTGCAGCTGCAAAAAACATTGATTACATGATATTATTCAGTGTCTTTGTGCATTACGTTATGAATCCTACTAGGTATACTTTACTGTGTGAAATTCTTCTAGACGAGGCCTTTGTTAATAACTTTCCATGGTTACTTACTTGATCTTGAATGTGGGAACTATAATCCTTTCATCTGGAATATTCATTTCTCTAACTCTGTGATACATTGATTAATTCCTAGCTCTTTAGCTACAGTGGACTATGGACGTCATCTAAATATGATCAGCCAAATCTCAGAGTAGTTTTTTGTTGGCTTCTCATGTACCATCATTTAAAAGACACTAAACTCACTTATAAAAGTGAGACTCTAACAACACTACTAAATAGACTCATTTAATTTCTAGCCCATTATTAAAAAGAGCGTTGAAAGGTACACGGCAGATTAGGTGACAATGCATTATCTTTTGTCACATAAAATACTAATGTCAGAATTTGTCATGTGGAATTATTTTGGTTTCATATATTGATCCTTTACAAACTGTTCTTAGTAACTGAGACGTCAAATTACTCATATGGTAATACATTTCTGCAACAAGAATGAACCCTTAACAGATCAAACTATGTCACATTTTAACCAGAAAGCTTCCCTATTACCTTGACTGCTCTTCAGTTTGTTTGAATTATAGTATTAGAGAGCAAGTCATTAAACCAATTATGTCAAAAATCTCACACATTTTACACATACACAAATATGTGCACGTCTCTGTGTGCATTCCCCTTCACGAAAATTGATTAATGTGGTGGAGACAGGGCCCAGTGGTAGCATAGTTGCTTAGGATGTTCGAAGACTTGGGTTTGATATCTAACACTGCATATAAATATTTTTGCTAAAAATTATTTGGAAAGGAAATTTTTGAAATAATATATTTTCTTATAATAGCAAGGTTATTAAGAATTAGTAAGACAAAATAATGCATAGAAAATTTTATATTTGCGAGTCAAGTCTAGTAAATCCTAGCATTCAAGACACAATTCTTTTTGAACCTTAAAAATCTTAGACCAGGTTTGGAGTCGTGGAGGAAAGCAGTCAGAGGGGGTGACAGTTGCTGATATCTGAATCCCTCTGAAGACAGAAGCTGTGATAAAACTCTCTGGATATGGATTTCAAGAAGAATACATAAAAGCCATTTATAATCTCACTGTTTACACAAAGAAGGCAATCAGTCCACTGTGTAAAATTAAATTACTCTACCAGTTTTGTTTTAAAAAGATATTTGCACTTTCCTACAAAGGATCAAGCTTCCTTGAAGCTTGGGTTTTGTCATGCACGTAGGATGTCAGCACATGCAACATAAAGAAGGCTGTCATGTATTAGCATGTGGAGTTGTCATCCTTCTTTCCTATGAAAATACTTAGATGCTGGTTTAAGGAAGACACATCAACAAAGCCCAGCTCTGGTCAATCTAGATGCTCAACTGATAAGCTGCTGTAATGTCTTAATAAAAGTAAATGTAGTAATTACTCTAATATATTAAACATAGTAATATAGTAAATAGTAATAGTAATATAACTAGATACTTGTAAAATAGGGGATTGTGCAGCGCTTGTAGCATTCCAACTGCTAACCTCTTCAACTAAACTGATAAATTAGCTATACCACGTGAGTATGTGGTACAGGAGCTATTGCCTGAGCTTAGACAAAGGGATCTGAAGTTAAGTGTCATTAACAAGGGTGGGGATGAAGACCTGGAAGCAACTGTAAACAAGGCAGAATTGAATGTTTATTTCCATTGTCTTTATTTATAGAAGAACACAGTTTAAAGGGGGAAATGGGCACTTCAACTTTACTAATTTGGAAATGCCATATTAGCATATAAATTAGGCCTTGTATCTCTCATTCAAATCAGCTGATGCATCTATTTACTGTGCGTAAGCCACTCCTACTTATAGACGTGCGAATAAGCCCTGTCCTCCTAGGAAAGCATTTGAATCCATGCATAGAAGTTATGGCAAAAACAGATCTCTTGGTCACTGCTGTTGTATTATTCTACTTCCAAAATGACTCTCTAATGAAATATATTGCTTCTCTTATTTTGGTTAGGTGGCCCTTAACACTTCAAATCAGCAAATATCTGTCTTTGGAAAATGTTCATCTTGATCATCAACCTGATGAGATTTAGAATTACCTTGGTGTCACATTTCTGGGTATGTCTGTGAGCGTTTTCCCAGGAAGGTATAACTGAGACCGGAAAATGCACCTTGAATTTGGGTTGATGGGATCCCCTGGGATGCGGTTCTGCACTGAACAAAATGGGAAAGGGGCCAAGGCAGCTGAGAGCCAGGATTCTCCTCTCTGCTTCCTGAACACAGATATGATGTGAAGAGTTGCCTCAAGTACCTGCCGTCATACCCTGTGCCCACGCCTGCATGCCTTCCCTACCGTGATGGACTGGACCTTTAGTCCACAATAAACAATAAAACCGTCCTTCCATGTGTTACTTTTGTGAGGTGCTTTGTCATAGCCATAAGAACAGTAATGGCAAAGGAAACATTTATTCTTGCCTTACCCTTTTACTGGCTATAACAAGATTAGTTAAGTCACACAAACAGAGAAAGGCAATTCACTCTATTTTTCTCTGATTGAGGGAGATGAGGAAGAGGCACAGAGAGAAGGAGAGGGACAGAGCTAGAAGGAGACTGAGAGTAAGACAAAGGAGAAGAGAGGGACAGAAACAGAGAGCATCACAATGATACAGACACAGAGAATACGTAGGCAATCGTTGAAAGCATCATTGTTTCTGTTTTGAAAGATATTAAACTTACAGAGTGTGCAACACAGCTTTAGTTATCTACTTGACACACCAGGTTAGAGAGAATCTTAAGGGAGGAAGTGTTCCCATTGGATTGGCCTGTGACCTTATCAGCAGGACATTTTCTTGATTGTTGAGTGATATGGGAGGGCCCAGCACAGTGTAGGGAGTGCCACCCCTGAGTAGGTGACCCTGTGTAGAATAAGAAAGCAGGCTGAGCATGGGCCAGGGGGCCAGGGGAGTGAGCCAGTAAGACAGTGTTCTTCCATGGCCTGTGCTCGAGGTTCCTGACCTAAGTTTCTGGCGTGGCTTGTCCTGATTACGGACTATGAGCTATAAGCCAAATAAACCCTTTCCCCCCCGCAGTTTGGTTTTGGCCAGAGTTTCTATCACAGCAGTAGACACTGAGGACATGGGGTTGAGGAAAGAGGTTTAATGACATCCAAAATGAAAGAATGTTTAGATAAGTGTTAGATTGCTTTCATTAAGACAGTCTTTTTCATAATCCTAAATCTTCCAGTCCATATTATGTGAGGTCTTTTCATCTTATACTGTCTTCTTTAATGACATGTTAAAGCTTTCATTCTAGAAGTGTTTCACTTCCTTGGTCAGACTGTTCCAAGGTTATTTATGTTTTATGAGACTGATGTAAATGGGGTTGTTTTACTGATTCCTTTCTCCATGTGGTGGTTATAGGTCTACAGGAAGACTGCTGATTTTTGTGTGTTGATTTTTGTATCCTGCCATTTTCCTAAAAATGTTTATTAGGTTGAAATTTCCTGGGGGAGGCTTTTTATGTACAGAATCATATATATCATCAGCAGATAAGGGCACTTTTACTTTTTTATTTGTATCTCTTTTATTCCCTTTCTCGTCTTATTGCTCTGCCTAAGACTTCAAGAACTATATTGAATAAGAACAGAAAAACCAAACACTCTTGTCTTGCTTGTGATTTTAGTGGAAATATTTTCAGTTTTCCCCATTTAGTATTATGTTGGTTATTGACTTCTCAGATAAGTTTTTATATTGTTGAGATGTTCATTATATTCCTAGTTTCATCGAGGCTCTTATGAAGGGACGTGGGACATTGTCAAAGCCCTTTTACATCTATTGAAATGATCATATGATTTCTGTCTTTCAGCCTGTTTATATGATCTATTATATTTATTGATTTGGATACATTAAAGAGTCCTGCATTTCTGGAATGATGCCAGCTTGACTAGGATGAATGCTCTTTTTTGATATTTACTTGAATTATGTTGTATTTTATCAAGTATTTTTATCTGTTCTCATCGGGGAGACTGGTCTATATTTTTCTTTGTATATTGTATCTTTGCTTGTGATTATAGGGTGATATTGGCTTTATCAACAGAGTTTAGTAGCATTTCTTTTCCATCCTAAGGAATTGTTTGAGAAACACTGGTGTTAGGTCTAATTCAAAGATGTGGCATAATTTTGCAGTGATTTCATCTTGTCTTGGTCTTTGGTAGTTAGAAATTTTATTGTTGCTTAAATCTTGTTGCTTACTATGATATTTCTAAATTGTTTACCTTATCTTGGTTTAAGTTTGATAGATTACATACATATAGAATTAACTTTTCTCATTCACTGGAACATTAGTTTTTAAGGTATATCCTAATGAGTTTCAGAATTTCATTCCTATCTGTTTTAATACTACTTTCTTTGCCTCTAATTTTTATTAATTTTGTTCTCTCTCCACTCTTTGGATTATTTTGAATAAGAGTCTGTCAGTCTTCTTTATATCTTCAAAATATCAAATCTTTTCTTCATTTATTCCTTTTATTTTTCCACAGCTCTAATGAATTAATCTTTGCCTTGATTTTAATTGCTTTTATCTATCCACTGATTTTGAGTTTGACTTGATTTTGTTTAAACAAAGCCCTGAAGTTCATCATTATGTTATTCATTCCAAAGTATAAAATCAAACAGATACTATAAAACCTGTAATATCTAACTTGATATCTAATATCAAACTAAAACTAGTCAAAAGCGATAAAGAAGACCAATTCATACTGATTAAGGGAAAAATCCACCAGGAAGACATTGCAACTTTAAACATATACATCCTTACCACTAAAGTACTCAGTTTCATAAAGCAAATACTACCAGATATAGTCACATACAACCACTGTACAATAATAGTGGATAAACTTTAACACTCTCTTTTCATCCTACAGGAAATAAAGAAACATTAAAAGACACTATAGATCAAATGGACAGAATTCTACTGAACATTCCACTCTAACAATACAAAAGATAAATTCTGCTTAGAAGCTCATGGAACATTTTCTAAAATAGATTAAATAATAAGACTTAGAGGAAGTTTTATTAGATATGGGAAGATTTAAGTGTTCTTGTATTCTGTCTGATCACAACAAAACATAACTACAAATCAAAAGAAAGAGAAACTTTGGAACATAGACAAACTCATGGAGAACAAACAACACATCTGAATGATGTAATAGATCACTAAAAAAAAGGAAGTAAATTGTTTTAAAATCTAAGAATTTAATGAAGATGAAAAAACAGATTACTAAAACTTACAGGTTACAATGACAACAATTCTGAGAAATTTATAGTTCCAAAAGCAAACATATAAAGAATAATAATGTTAAAAAGAGGCATAGAGTGTTGAAGAAATGGTTCAGTAGTTAACAGCACTGGCTGCTCTTGTAGAAGACTGGGCTTCATTTCCCAGCACCCAACAAGGTGGCTGACAACTGTCTGTTACTGCAGTTCCAGGGGATCTGATGACTTCTTCTGACCTCCAAGGGCATTGCAATTATACACATGCAGGCATAGACATAAAATAAAAATAATAAATAATTTTTTAAAAAGAGGCATTGGTGGGAGAGGACCTTCAAAACAATTATGCATGGAAACAAACACCAGTTAAGAAAATAAGAGAGAATATTTCAAGTGAGACTTGGAAATTTAGAACTCAAGTAGAGGCTGTGAAGTTGGAGAAGGATGAATTTAAGATATCCACCAAACACTGGAATGCTTTAGCTATGTGGCCTTTTGTGCTTCCACATGAAATTTAGGTTTTTGTTCTTTGGTTGCATGCTGCTAGTACTGTGAAGATTGCCATTGGAATTTCGATGTGGATTACATGGAATTTCTAGATCATTATCAATAATATAATCATTTTGAAAGCAAATGATTAAATGATTAATGCTGTCCACCAACAAATATGGAAAATCCTTCAAACTTCTAATGAAGAAAACTGCTTCACTTTCTGCAGTGGTTTTTAAACTTTTTTATTCTTACTTTATGTGTATGAGTGTATTGCTTGCCTGTGTGTAAGTGGATCCGTGTTGTGCAATGCCAGCAGAGGACAGAAGGGGGTGTCAGATCCGTGGAACTGGAATTACAGGTGGTTGTTAGCCACCATGTGGGTGCTGGGATTGGAACGTGGGGCTTATACAAGGACAGTCAGTGCTCTGAGCCACTGAGCTCTCTCTGTAGCCCCAGTTTCTGCAGTGTTTTAACTAAGCAATCTTGAGAAAACTGTCCAATACTGGAGATGCTGCAAGAAATAAATTCAAGCAGCTGACTCCAGAGCCTGCTATGATTTGAAGGATAAATGCTTCCTCCAGTTCCTATGTTGAAGAGGTCATTCCCAGAAGACAGCTGTGCTGTCAGAGGCTGTGGAACCTTCGGGACAAAGGACCCAAGTGATGGATATATTGCTGAGACAGCCCTTGAATGCAATAACTCTGCCCTACTCTCATGTGAGATCTCAAATTCCCATCCGCCATGCGGGGCCTAGCCACACTAGCTCCCACGACCGGGACTACCGGGGGCTGAGGCTGCTGCAGCTATCAGGCTCTCTCACCATGCTGGATTACATGCTCTGACATGTCAGCAAATGTTCTCATGTTGCTTCTGTCAATTGTTTGATCACCATGATGAGAAAAGATACCCATAGTGCAAAAGACAGCATGGGACTGTCACAGAACAGTGGTTACTCAGTAAAAGACTTGGAAGTATACCCACACAGGTTTGACCCTCAGATTCCAGACAGACTGACAAAAGCAAGAGATTACTTTGGAAAAAGATAGCCTCTGGGAAAACCGGATCCCCACACAGAAAACGGATCTCCATCTCTCACCACCTGTAATAACCAATTCAAAGGCTTCAGTATAAGAACTGAGACATTGAAACAGCTAGTGATAACCATGGAATGCGATTCAAGACGCAAGGCATAAGCGTACACTCTGAATAGAATTTGATTGCTCAGGAAGCAACTGTAAAAACTTACAGATGGGACTGAATCACATTTAAGGATTCTGTGCAAGGAAAGAAACATTCAGCGGAGGGAAGAGATGGCTGCAGAAAGGGGAAGTCTTCTTGCTGTTCATCTAGCAAGGAATTAATATCTAAACTACAGACAGAACTCAAAACTTCAACTCCAGAAGAACAACTGGTCAATCAAAACTATGCAAATTAGCTGAAGAAATACTAATCAGAGAAGTACAAATGGCCAATAAATAGATGAAAACTGTTCAATATCTTTACTCATGGGGGGAATTTAGGGTCAAACTACACTGAGATTCTTTCTCATCCCAGTCAGAGCAGCTTTTACCAAGACAGACAAGACAAACAAAAACTAAAACTAAATACAGGCAAGGATCTCTGGGAAGGGTTTTTAGCACTGTTGATTGGAATGTAATGAATAGAATCACATTGATATTTTCTCCAAAAGCCAAAAGGAGGATAACTGTACAATCTGCTTTTCCACTCCTTGGTACACACATAAGAGAATCAAAATCAGCAAAGGTAGAGCTGTCCACATAACCATCTTGTGGGAGTCCCTGCGGGTCTTAGCTCCTGTCCAGCAGGTCAGCTCCCAAAGGGATTCCCACACAGGGGGCCTGGGAAAGGTGAATGCACTGTCCACCCATTCCTCAGCCTCCCATCCCTGAAGACAATCAGACAGGACAGGGAGTTTAGTCAAGCAGAACTTTATTGGGAGTTACATAGCATCTTATAAAGGCAAAAACCACAAGGGGACTTCCAAAGCAGGAAGCGGGCAACCAATCACCTTAAATGTCAGCTCAGCATGCAGGCTGTAAGCATTCAAGGTTACATGAGCTTCTATAGATATGATGAGCATAGCACGAGCTGTCCATGAGGGAGGAACTTCTAAGACCCAATCAAACTTTGGTCAAAACAAGTCAAGTCACACCCAAGCCACCCCCTTTGTACTTCCTCTAAGTGCCATCTTTATTATCACGGGGCCCCTCACATGCTAACTGCAACACTGCTCACAATAGCCAAGTCGTGCAGTTAGTCAAAGTGCCAAAAGATCAATGAGTAAAAATGATGACTATTCACAACGCTGCATTATTCAGCCACACAGAACTAAAGTATGCAATTTGTAGAAAAAAAGCATGAATTGGAGATCTTCCTGTTAAAGAAAAACTACGCTCAGAAAGGTATGTATTTTTTTTCATATGTAGAATCTATTTTTAAAAGGCACAAGGAAGATATTAGGGAAGGAGAAGGAGAACAGGAAGATGGGGCGAGAGGGAGAGAAAAGGGAGAAAACACAATCAGAGCATTTCTCACATTTACTTTATACACCGACAGAACATTTATAAATATAAATTCCGGGACTTTGCCGCTCTGAGACTCAGCTGCTCCCTTTTGTGATAACCACCCCAATTGTGCTGTCCAGGCCCTAGGTCTTGCCTGTCTGCATGGTTTTTTTTTTTTAACTACTAGAGGAAGCCATGATAATGAAGTCTTAGCAAGGTAAGAGCTAATTTTATCTTGAAGTTCTGTTTCCGCCAGATCCCATCTAACATATAAATTTTAGGAATATTGGCTCTTCAGCTGATGAGCAAGAGCTGCCACTTCTGTATGGATTGATGTCCTCACTGGTACAGGCTTGGGAGACTTTACTTGGAAAATACCATTAGCTGATTGATCCCTGTAGTTGAAAAAAAAAATTACGTTGTATCTTTTAGAAAATGTCAACTTGGTTTCATTTATATTATTTTCTATTTCAATTCAAACTGTTTCTCTGCTCAATTTTTCAATATTGGTGATAATGCAATATATGAATTTATATTGTTCATCAATTAATAGTCACAGTAGGTATATCTCAGAAGGAAAAATGCTATCCCTAAACAAGTGTAGTTCTGAGAGTGCTTTATTCTGCATTGTTAATCATATGCAAATATGTATTAAGATTGCTGATACATTCATCTCCTTAATGTCTTTCCAGCTTGTTAGAGTGAGGTTGAGGGAGCTCCTGGAGGAGTGATAGGCTGCATATAATGGACCCGGGAATGGAAACTTTGGTTCTATATGCTTAATTAGTTTCTAATTTCTCTGTAATCTCATCATGAGTCTCTAACAGAAAGTAATATTGACCATCCATATGGTACAAGTGGGTGCTGGCATTTTTGATCATTCTCAGGAGGGCTCACTAAATTATTTACTAAGTCTGATGTACTACTAACTCAAATTAAACTTCACCTCGAGTGTAACTGTAAATTTGGAGAGTAAATGGCACCCAATAAACATCATAGGCTTATTATTAGCACTAAGTGAAATAGCAGGTCCTGCACAATGTCTGTGAATACAGTAAACTATCCCCTCACTGCATTCCATTTAAGAAATGAGTTCACATCACATCTCATTCCAGGGAACTTAGTGCATACTTTGTACCTGAAGTGAATAATAGCAGGCCAAGTGAACAATGACAGCATAAAACAATCATTCCATCTATTTTATGACACAAATTACAGCAGTCCTCGGGCTTTCCTTGGGAATGATCAACTTCATAATGCAAGCCACCCCATCCTGTTCTGTGATGCTGGTCTGTGGAGACAGATGGTGCTCTTTCTCAATCTGACACTCATATGAAGAACGCTGATTTTCCATCACTAATACTTGCTTCAAATTGGCTATATTAAATATCAGTTTTATTTTTATTTACTGAACTTTAATTCATGTAATTTCAAAACTGTACATTAATGAAAACTTTCCTGTAAAAGAATTTAGTTTCTTTTCTGTATCATTGTTTCTGAGTTGACCTTTGACACTTGGCTTCTAGTACTAGTACATGCTTGAGAAATCCGTTCATTAACCTGGTTGTGGTTATGGTAGCATTTTCAAAGAATATAAATACATGTAGATTTACATCTGCAATGTTTGTGATAAAATTTTAAACTGTGAGTATTCTTGGGGCCCTAGCAGTGAATGTGCAGTGTTTTGCAGTTACCCTTGCTACATAAGACATATGCTTTCCCCAAGATCAACTAATACACTGTACTTGTGAATGCTCCCTGAGGAATGCTAAAGAATGCCCTGATTACACAGCACCACGCCCAGCACCATGCCTGGCTGGAGCATGTCCAGAGAGATTTGAATGTATAGCTGGCCATTGCTGTCAACAAAGCACGGTGAATGACTCAAAGGTACATTATCCACCTCATCCTACAGCAAAGGGTGATCACTCCCAGTAAACATGCATGTCCTTTCCGTTCCAAACATTGTTTGCTCAAGGTCAACTGACAGCTGAGCACTGTGCTCACCTAGATACACTTTGTCAGGTGATATAGACCATGTTTTCCACAGAAGACATAATAACTAACCACATGTGTGGCCATAGAACATCACAATTCTTACAGAAAGAAAATAAGAATCAATTTGGACCTAAAGGCTATCCCATCAGCCATCCCTGAGATCATGCCTGCCCTCCTTGAATGAATGGTAGGGGAAGCCTAAGGGATATCACATAACCTCAAACTTCAGTGAGCCATCTCTACCTTTTGTGGGTTACAGTGTGCATGTTTTCTCAAGGTTCAGTTGGGTGTCACTTCATATAATCAGTACTAACGTGCAATTGCAACCATGTGACCAGTGTCTGAGGCTCACTAGGCAGACAGCACTTCCAAAATAAAACCAGCAACTATTCCTGCTAACTTATCAATGCTTTCGTTGGCTAGTAAAGTTAATTATTGCTTTAAAATTGTAATTCATTTATTATTGTAATATTTTTAATCTTTATAACTACATCATCAAATGTTTACAATGTGCAATGTGGAGGGTATCCTCTTCAGAGCTTCATACAAGATAAAACTATGTGAAAGGAATGTTATTATTACTGAGTCTCTTTATTTATTTTAATTTTTATTTTATGTGTATGAGTGTATTGTCTGCATGTGTGTAAATGCACCTGTGTCATGCAATGCCAGAAAAGGTCAGAAGGGGGCACCAGATCCCCTGGAACTGTTGTTAGCTGACAGGTGGATGCTGGGAATCAAGGCCAGGTCCTCTGCCAGAGCTTTCAGTCCTCTTAACAGCTGAGCCATCTCTCCAACCCCCTCAGTCTATTATTAGGACAAATTTGAACAGAATTGTACTTGCTCATTTATTTCATTAAATTAAAAAATAGTTTATTATTATCTGATAAGCATGTGCATGCATGTGTGTGTGCATGGGCGAGTGCATGTGCACAAGTGTGTGTGTGCGTGTGTGTGTATGTGTGTGTGTGTGTGTCTATGCCACAGTGCATATGTAGAGATCAGAGGAAAACTTTATGAACTTGATTCTTTCCTTCCATCTTTTTGTGAGTTCTGGGGATTGAACTCAAGTCTTTGTTCTTCTGCAGAAGAGCCTTTACTCACTGAGCCAACTTGTGGCTGACTTGAAATTATACTTTCTAAAACTGACATTTAATAATAAAAATGTATGCTACTATTCTAAAATCCTTATAGTTTTACAAATTATTTTATCTAAGTTCGATAAAATTGTGTGTGCAATGAGTTAACTTGAATAACTTTATTACTGACAGTTAAAATTATCAGAATGCTGTGCTATACTGAGTAATGTAAATTGCCTGAATATTATATAGTCTTATTTACCATTTTGTTCAAGATTCATTTGTTGACTCTGGAGAGCATGTTTAGAATTTGGAGATCAATGGTTTGATGCAAAATGAAGAATATTGTCTCCGGCGTGAACTGGGTAATTCATTTTGAAAATAAAAAGCCTCATACAAAACACAGTTTTGATATTTTAAAAATATTAGCTGACATAAAATCTTAAACGTCCAAATAGAATGTTTACTGTTTACTTCATAACTCTATGTCTGTGTGTGGGAGTATAGGTGTGTATGAGAGGCCAGAAGAGGAAGTCAGGTCCCCTAGAGCAAAAGTGACCTGCTTGACCTGGGCTGTGGGAAGTGAACCTGGGTTCGCTGGGAGTGCAGTGCACACGCTGAAGCACCAAGTTACCTCTCCAGCTCTCTCCTTCAAATACCTAATAACCTTATACATCAGTTTATTCAATGTCATTTCTTTGTAACTATTTTTTTTTGTTTTCACTCTATGAATATTTTATGCTCCTTTACATGATTAGTGGCAGAGGAAGTTCTGAAAGGAAATAAGGAAAAGACAAGGAGGAAACGGAACGTGACCAGCGTCTGAACTCTGGACTCTGATCAGCTGCGAAAGTTCTTGACTGTCAGGCAAAAGGGATTGGAAAGTAACTGAACGCTGGACGCTTACTGTATGTTTCTTCTCCAGGTCACACATTCTTTTTCAAAATTCTTCCATTGTTTTCAGACCTCAGGATCCTGGCGATTTCACTCATTTAATTCAGAGGTTACCTTGAAATTGAAAACGAGGCTTACTCAATCCAGCAGTCAGTACATGAAATAGGAAAAACAACAACAAACCCAGAAAGGCTGTTTCTACTTTAATGGTGCTAGGTGAAAAAAACAAAACAAAACCCCCCTCAGTTTTAAGGAATCATTTTCTATATTTAGGCCAAAAGGAAGCTTTAAGCTTTAAAGGTAACTATAAAATCAAGCGTCACCTCTTTTCCTGCTACAAACACAAGAAAACAAACCTTGCTGCCAGGACAGCAGGAACCTGGCTTTGTAAAATTGCAATCAGAGCAGCTATGCTGATCAGCAATGGATCTCAAGTGGTTATCTGGGAGCCTGCCACACCATGATGCTTTCAACCCTCGTTAGCACACACCCCCTTCCAAGATGAAATCTGTCTCCAATGAGGAGCCGTCAGGGCCATAAGGGCGATAAACCCAAACAAAAGCAGCTTTCTGTCCAAATCCCATTACAAATTGGGTGCGTTTTAGAAACAAATATCACTGAGTTTTGCCTATTTTAAAGCCAAATGCAGAAAGTTATTATACTTACACATTTAAAGGTCATGTATGCCCTGTGCTGTGCATACAAGTATAAAAGGTACCACAGTACAAAGTATTAATCTTTTCAAAAATAGGACGGACACGGAAATGCAGAACTATAGTTCAGAGGTGCACAGAGAAAATAAAGATACCGAATACAAACCGGCGAAATTGCGATGATCAGACAACAGCAGCAAGATGAGGATCACACTTTTCCTTTATCTTTTAAAAAAGCCATGCTTTTTTTTAGTGTCTTGAAAAAGTAAACTAATTCTGCTCATATGTGGTACTTCCGATTGTCTTCCACAGTTTCCATGGAATTTACCGATTTAAACTCAGCTGAGGCAAAGCATTTTAAATGAAAACCAACTTAACAGATTAAATTGTGACTCAATTCCTCAGAAAGAAGCCGGCATTTCTGTGTGCACTGGATCACTGGATCTGGAATTCTATTATCTGTTTTTCTCTCCGCTTCAAAGAAATTTGCTCATGACAATCAAAGAATTGTTAAAGATACCCTTTTAGAAGAGCATAAAATTTTAAGTAAAATGACGACATTTCTATAAGCAACAGAAAGTTATTAGTTTTATAATGGAAGTTACACATACAGGCAGTTCACTGAAAAAGTGGTCTGTAAGTTTTTACCTTTCCTTTTATGTGATGGAGTTTAAAAAGATGAAAGGCAGCTTTTGTGTTTACATCTGGAGTATAAAACCAGCACAGTAGGAGAAAAGGACATTCCATGAAATACTATGTCAGAAACATTCTCAGTCAGAATTCCAGAAATAGCACGATGTTAAATAGATAATTAAAATGTCTTCAAGGTTTAAACCACAGGGACCTAGGGTTTTAATCATGTAGTGTATATTCATCAGAAGTTTTTGCTTTTATCTTGGACAGATTTTGATGCTGTCTTTGGGGGAAGAAAAACCAAACTCTGTGCTTTCAAAATTCTTTGGTTTGATCAGAATTGATGTTAGCATGCTTAGCTCAGAACAGCGATCATTTCATTAGACAGCTGGCAGAAGTCTTCAGCAACACTGTCTTGCAGAAATGTAATGGGCTCATGCATTGCTGGTGAAATTGGAAAGTGAGAACTTCTATGTCATGGTGGAGGAATCCTGTTCCCCATGGTTTAAGGGTTTTTCTTTTTCAAGGAAGTAATTCAGCAAAAGACGGCAATTGATCACCGCTTAGTGTGAAAAGGTTTTCTTTCAAATAATATTTAAACAGTAACACAAACAAGCACAGGTTTGGAAGGAAGGTGTGATCAAAGATGATTTCAATGTCCGTAGTATTATCTATACCTCCTGAAGGCCAGATCTCTGCAGGTTTTCCCGCTCACGGCTTCCGTGGTGCTGGTTTTCTTCCCCACTCTCTATGTTGACTACAACAACCACATATTGTTAATATCTAGTCATCAACATCAGTCAACAGAAAATTAAAATGTGTTTACATAATATTAGCTTAACACGTTTCCTCAAGTTAAATGCAATATGTCAGTGGAGAGCAACCAAAAGATTCTCATAGCACTTACATCAGCCTAAGCAAAAGATACATAGGTTGACGTTTTTATCTCTTTTAGTCCATTAGATTACAAAAGAGCAGACATTTCTCAGTTATGACACAGTAAGCACATTGCAGACAATAGCTAAAGACTCCTGAGTTTTCTGGCTATAAAATTAAGACCAATATAGAGCAAGAGATTTCAGGTAATCGAAACATTTCAAAATGTTCCATAATGTACACAAATAAATGAACTTGTTTCTCTTGTTAATTAGAAGACCAGAGAATGAGAGGAACAGAGAAATTCTGCTTGCAGACCTGCCTTGATACAAATGAGATTTGGGAGGGAAGCTCAAGTACTCTCTCTACCTGGGTTTCAGTAATTTACAAGACTTGTGGGTGGGGAATTCCCTAACTTGTGACTGCAAGACCCGACCCGTGATTGGTGGCAAAGCTTTATGTAAACCTTTATGTAAAAGATAATTTGTAGAGTAATATCAAGCTAAATCGGGAAAATATAATTGAGGTTTTTAAAACATTATTCAAAAATGGAGACTGAATTTTAAAATTTAATAATGTGCTCTCAAATAGAAACTTTCAAAAACTGTCACTTCAACGCATATCAATATGTATGTTTAGATTATACAGTACAGAAATTTATGCTCTACAAACATTATGTTAGACTTTAATGCATGTAGCACTGAGCTTTATTAAGAGCAATTTATCTCATTGAAGGTTCCGGTTTTGTTTTGCATTCTTGATCAAAACATTTATTTCAAACTTTTAATACTGTCTAAATGCCTTAAGCAACTGAGTTTTTATTGACAATATTATCTTTGAAGTTGTTTCTAATCCTGTCAATAACAAAGTTGAGTCACAGGGAGACTTAGATTTCTTCCAAGGACATTTTAAAAACTTAAATTCTCAAAAATATCAGATTAAAAAGGACTTAAACAGGTAATTATGAAATATGGGAGATTAAATTAAATTTACTACAAACAACTGAAAACAATTTAAACAACTGACCAAAAAATGACTCTGTGAGGAGCTCAGGGCGTCTGCGTTTCTCCACTGAGGGCCCAGCTTCTCTGCTGGGTCGACCCCAGGTGGAGTGTTAAGAGGCCAGGTGTGGCATCTCCACGTCAGCTCCGATGAGGGTGCCCCAGTTCACAAGCAGAGGTGCCAGCTGCCTCTTCCCTCACTGAACAGGGTCTTTAAATCCAGCCTGATACCGGAAACTTTATCTGTTTCTGATGAATTCCTAAAACTGCTCCGAGTTTCTCTACAAATCACTCACTTTAGGTATTTCTAAAAATTTTCTTTTTTTAGATTTAATTTGGAATTTTTTTTTAGAAAAAAAAAAGCCAATTACAGGAAAATTTAATTGAAAGGGAAGATAGAACTAAATATTTGAATGCAAATTAAGTTAAAATAAGTATGTTATCTTGTTTTAGTTCCATTGAATGGTTGGTCTCAGATGTTCAAGAATCTCTATCAAGCCCAGGGTTGTTTTTCAAGACTGTGCTGTCCTCCCAAACATTTAAAATATTTTTGTTAAATAACATTGGGAAGGCTAGGAATTTTTTGTACATGTGAGTCAAATATTTAATTTATTGTATTAACAATAATTACTGGACTAAATAAACCTTTAAAGTTTTAACAAAATGCCATTCATATGTAAATAAATCAAAATATATTTTCTCATAAACTTTTATTCAATCACTTTGTCATGGCAATTTACTATAATTTCAAATATATTTTAGTTAATGTTAATGAAAAGTAAAATTAGTGTATTACTCTTCAACTCTTCTATCTCAAATCAGGAACTGTAAATAACTAAGCTTGAATATTTAAAGCAGAAACTCATTCATAGCAATCAACATAATTTTTATTTTGCCTTTTTGAGAAATGATCTAAATACTCAATCATTTAGGAATGGAGATTATAATTAAAGCAGTATGCAATTTAATGTTAATCAGGAATTATGACGTACAGTTGCATGTAAACGGATTCAAGTGACTTCGAAGTAACAGAAAGAAATCTGAGAACAATCTTTTAATAAAGGCTATTTTGCCTGGTAGGAAAAGATTGTTAGTTGTAAAAAGAAACCTTTTAAACTAATATGATGAGGTGCATGTAAAAATTAATATTATGCTCTAATGTTCTCTCTAGTGAGTAGCCTGGGTTGATTTATTCATTTAGGTAATTATGTTCAGCAATATTAGTAATTCACTGTTAAATTGAATTTGGAGAACACACAATAAATTGAAACTGTAGTCATATTTCTTTCTCACTGTGTAACAAATAGTGATGCATTGATGTAAGTTCTGAGTGTGGTACATAAGTTAAATTCCCCAGACTGCAATTTGATCAGAAAGCTTTAGACATTTACTTGAGCTATATTAGGCCTCTGCCATTGGATGGCAGTAAAATTCTACATCAATCACTTTAAGCAAAGTGATGCTGGTAAAATAATGGGACTTTTCTTTTATTATTTAACGGCAGAATGCTGCTTTAAAAGGCAATGCTCAGGGGTTGTGTATATTGCAGTAATACTAATTTTTTTTAACAGCTTTCTCCTCCTGTTCATGTAAAAGATGTGATTTTTACCCAAATCACATTTCATATTTTGTTATGTCACCTGATTATGTCTTTGTTTTTTCTTTAAATAACAGAAAACTGAGTTTATGTTTTAAAAATAAGTTAATAACTATAAATTAACAAATGGATATGATTTAAATCTTTTGTTCATGATCAACATCTAAGTCATTTTGTGGCTGTGCCAAACCTGGGCATTTCTGTGTGTTCAGTCCTCTACCGTCTAGCTTCTTTAAAGAGAGAGGAACATCGTCATGTATGAAAAATGTCTTAGAAACAAATACAGAATAAAAATAGGAAAAAAAAAAACCACACAGTTAACTTTGCAAAAGGTGGTATTCCTTGCAGGGAAACTGTAAATTCTGTGCTTGCATACCATGAACGCAGTCAATAATTTCCTTTAAGATTTTAAAGAAGGTGTTGAATTTCTGACCTTGTGTTAAGTTCAGGTTTCTAGAGAAGAATTCACAAAGAGGGTAAGTCTGAAGGAAAACCTCCATCATCTTAAGCCTATTGTGTTTATTATTTGAATGAACACATTGTACAGCAAGCAAATGAAGTGAGGTTTGTTCTAGATGCTATGTCACATACAGAATCTGGCATTCCTAATTCCTTTTAATTCCATTTATATTTTTACTTGGTAAGAAGTTGGTATCTTCAATTACAATTTATTTGACAATAAAATGAACCAGATCTTTCCAGGACATATTCAGGGTGGTCTACTACAATCTGAAGGCTATTAATCAGGATTTCCTGGGATCAAACCACAGCCTTCCCTGCTATTTATCCTTGCTCTCACTTTATGTGTAAAGTCTATTAAAAGTTTATAGTCTTCCAAAGATCATATTAGGCATTAAAATTCAGGCATCTCATTCCTGCTGCAAAGATTGTTAGAAGAAAAGAAAACAAATGAGTTATCACAAATCCATTCTCCTCATGAGGAGTGCCAGAGCACGCACAGTGGAACAATATTCATTTATTTTTACGACAATGTATGAGAAGAGAAAAAAGGAAGTGGAATGAACCGAGGGATGTGGAGTATTATTACTGCAGTGCAGTGCAGAAGGGCTTAGGAAGGCAAGGGTGAATGCTCAACATACAGAACGGGGTCTGTGTGTGTGTGCATGTGTGTGTGTGTGTGTTGAAGTGTGTGATTTTTATAGACCTTTGGCTATTGAATTAGCAAGTTTATTTTTGATAAAAGTTGATTTTGATTATATTTGAATTTGTATTTTTCAGTATTTTATAAAATTTTGGAATAAAATATATTCGAAATACAAATCACATTTCCATGTTTTTTTCCTATGTGTTATAACCAAATGACATGGTCGAAAAATGTATAAATCAATTAGAATATTTATAGAATTTAAAAGTAAAAAGTAAAGGATTAAAAAGTTAAAATCACATATTTCCCAATTATAAAAAGGTTCAAAAACAAAATCTTTTTTTTTCTAGTTGTTGTTTGTTGTTTTGAGACAGAATCTCCCCATAGCCCCAATTCTCCTGAAACTCACTATGTAGACTAGGCTGGCCTCAGTTTTACAGAGCTCTGTCTGCCTTTGCTTCTTGAGTGCACTAGATGAGTGCTTTTCATTCCGAGCACTGACCAAGCACTGGAGATGCAAGGATGTTTGCTTCAAGACACTCACAGCCATGGCTGGGAGATAAAAATCAACATACAGTGCGGGCAATTAAGTGACAGTGTCGTTGGCCAGTACCAAATGCACAAAAGGAAATTTTTTCTAGAGGAACAATTCTGTAAGAAGCACATTTAACTTGTCTGCAGGAAGAGGGGTCATCCAGAGAGAAGCAGCCTAAGAGCCAAGCTGAGGGAACAGCTTGTGTAAAAGCATCCAACAGGAAAATGTTTGAAATGCATTCACAATGCCACAATACCTTTCATATGTATATGACCTTACACTGTAGTAGAATTTGACTTGATCATTTAGTTTGATATGCAAAAAGCCAGGTATGGTGGCTCATGTCTGTAATCCTGGCACTTGGGAAATAGTGGATGCAGGATCAGGAGTTCAAAGTCTGCTTTGGCTACACAGAATGGAGACTTATCTGGGCCATATGAGACCTTGTCAAAACAAAAACAGAAACAATAACTTGATTTGCAGATTAGCCAATGAATAAAATGATACTGGCAATTTAAAAGAGATCATATCTGTATTTTAAAGTCTGAAACATAGTCAATAAAATAGCAAGTGAATTTTTAAATTTTTACAACTAGAAAAATGAGGGTGCCTTTATTTAAAGCCCCCTTATTTTGAGACAGGGTCTAACTATGTAGACCAGGAGAACCTCTAAATCTCAGAGGCTGTGATTAAAGACCTGTGCTACAGCCAGAGGAAATTGGAATCGTGGCTCATGGTAGGAGTCCAAAGCTTCAGGTTCACATGAGGGGACCACAGCTTCAGACTCACAAGATGGAAACTCAACTGTAGATTCACATTTACGGGAGAGGATTTAATTACTAAACTGATACAATCCTCAAACTAAATCTATGTAATTATATCTTAGAATGTAAATTCAAAGTTCTGTATGTCCACTACAATCTTTGAATAGTGTTTGTTGACAAATTTTACTACCGAGCTTTCATGATAATATGAAATTTGCCATTGTTCCTGTAATATGAGTTCGCCATTCACCCCCTTCCAAAATCTCCAATGTAATCACATTGCTTAAATAAAGCGATGTTAATAAAATATTTTTTAGAAAGTTTGCACTGCCATGCCCTGATTTAAAACCACTTTCTAATGCTAGTGATAATTCAGTAGTGATAATTTGCTTCATCATTTATCAACAAGGTTGTATAAGATTTAGCTCATTAGTCTAATACAAAATACACACACGCATTTTTACTAGAGATCTTTTACCAACAGGTAATAAAAGAAGTGGAGATCGAGCCAAACAGCAAATTGTGTACAAACATATCTTTTCCAAACAAAAAAGTTTAAAAAATTCTATAAAAGCAAAGACAAAAACCAGAAATAATGAGAATCTTCTATGCCAGCAAAAACATGGAACTAGAAAAGGCATACATGAATACATTAAACACAAGTAAAGCTCACATGCAAAAGCAGGCTTCCAAAATGCCAAATGAAAAATTCTAATCTGCTTATAGAAATTCAGATTAAAACTATTAAGTTAGAAACTATATGGAAATTCAAAACAAGTCCACGAAAGTCTCCCACCACATGAGTAACAGAAGTCAAACTGGCATCTATAAAATCTTCAAATGCACAGCAGGAGAAAATAAATAGAAAATTTTATCTTTTTGTTTCCTATCACTGAGCTAAATTCCCAATCCTGTAAAGTTTGAAATGAAATGGAACAGTAATCCTGGAGACAGTTAGGATAAAGTGCTTGTTGAGAAGAAGAATAAACGCTCATAACGATGAAGAAACAGTGACTATCAAAATACAAGAGTCAAAGATGCAGAAAACCAGCAAATTACCCGTCTGAAGACCAAATTAATGAGCTGGAAGGTTGGACCATATTTCACAGAACAGCCTTCTGCCATCCAAGCTTCACAGACCTCCGTCTTTGGTTTTTATTGTAGAAATGTATATTTACTTACAAAAAGCATAGGTTCCTTTGTTCTTTGTGGTGTTGGGTAAGGAGCCCCGAGGCTGCATGCATGCTAGGCCAGTGCTCTGAATGTTTTTCCGTTTTTATTTTTAGACAAGTTTTCTCTAAGTTGTTTAGGTCAGCCTTATCAATGTGATTTTCCTTCCTCAGTCTTAGCTGTGATTACAGACCTACATCATTTGGTTTAACCTCCAAAAATTTTGCAGAATTAGTTTAGGGAAAGAATTTGAGTTTCAGTGATTCATCAGAGCACGTGCAAATGCTTTAAAGTGAGACATCAGAGGTCTTTTGGTTATTCTGAGTACTGAGGAAAGTTACTTAACTGCACTGTCCAGTATCAACTAAGCCTCAGTATCAACTAAGTTCTGAATGCAAGTTGTTCTGAACTTAGCCTTTCTTGCATGTATTGTCCAGTACAGTTCATGCTGAACAATTGTTAAAGATATGCAATCTCAACATTACAATGGAATATCTGTTACAACAGACAACAAAAGCAGGGCTGAGGACACCGGAAGCAGACCCAGAAGCTCCACCAAGCACAGTGTGTGCCTGGGAGTAATCAAGAGCCCAGCAAATGAGAGGAGCAGGTGTCTCAGAACCGGACAGGTCATTGAATTAAAAATGGCCTAGGAGGTCTGACAAAAACAGACAAGTAAAACTAAATGTATTGAAATTTCCAAGCAAATAAGATAACAATGCAATCATAAGAACTGATACTAACAGGAACACAAGCACACAAGCCCCCACGTTATTTATCCACATCCCCAGGTTATTTACACAAGAGAGCACTCAAAGGAACACCAGGTTTGCCCACCACAGAGTGAAGAAGCCTCAGTATCAACTAAGTTCCAAATGCAAGTCATTCTGAACTTAGCCTTTCTTCCACGTAATTATCCCTACACATTTGTGGACCTCTCCATTTCTATATTTTTTGGTATATTTTACAATAGTTTTACCTAGCTTTTCATTGGAATCATGGAAGAAATGCAACATGTGGAAGACTAAATATTTTTGGGAGCACAAAGCAATATATCCACTTTTGCAAGTTCTTGGGTATGTCAACATTCTCTTTTAGGGGGTAAAGTTTGTTCCCCATGCTGTTGAAGTTGGAAAAAACTTTTTGGCTGCTATAATAATATAATATATAATACAGTAAAATACAATATAAAATAATGTAATGTGATAGAAATGGCAAGAGTTAACACTTGGAAAACACTGATTATATAAAACTTTAAAAAATGTGATAAAATACACCATCACCATCCCCTCTCCAGTAATTTGAGAAAAATACACAAAACACATATTTTGAGATAAATACTTATCATACACATTTTCTAAATCTTCCTAAAAGTTAGTAGAAAAATACAAGAACAATTTAAAAATCAATCAAATTCAAATTTAGCAAAATGATCTCATGTGGCGGGGAGATACAAGCAGTATGTATCAGGTGTCTGCAAACGGGAATGTCAGTTATCACTTCTGCCTGTACTATGAGTAGAAAAAGACATAATGCCCACAATAACAGTGTCAATAAGAGCTCAGTGACTTCAAATGTCTGACAACATGAGCAGAATTGTGGAGAACTTAAATACTTTTTCAAAGGCAAATTTTCATAACCAAAAGATTCCTTTTATAGAAATCCACCACCTGGATATCTATATTATCTAAATTAAATATTTTATCCTTTCCCACTCAGCTATAACTACTGATAGTAGGTTGACTTGTAAACTTCCAAGTCTTTAACTGTTCATATAAGATGTCTGAAAATACTGTGCACATACCTTACAAAACTGATACGTGTGCACACACAGCGTGCACACATAATACATAGGCCTTCAATGCATGCTTTCCACTTAGCTTTATGTATTTTAGATATACTTTAAAAGCAATACATATATCAACTCCTTGTCTTAAAAACTATATAAGGATTCATGTTTTACATACAGTCATATGTCAGTAGATGCACCACTTAATCACTTAAATTTGAAACAAATTCAGATTAAAGTCTTCACTATTAATAATAATGGTATAATAAATGCTTTGTAACATGTGTTTTTTACCTCAAATATTTTATCCACATTTAATAAATATTAAACAATCCAATGTCATATATAATTTCAACATTAAAATGCTTAAGTGCTAAATTAAAAAATAAAATATAACAAATTACTTTCCACAAAGGCATGTGGCTCCCTTGAAGATTTAAGACTTCTGAGTGGACACTAATAAATCTCCATGGTTCTGTTTTCCTCGAGCGTCTTCACATTTTTATGTCTAAGTTTTAACTTACAAAATTTAACTTCATCCAAGGTATATCAATGTAGGATCAAGTCTTTAGAGGTTCGTGGTGCTTAGCATAGTTTTATGAATAATGGATCAATGTCTGATGAGTCTTAGGACGTTTCTGTATATAACCTCTAATCTATTATTCTTTCCATGGATGGATACAGTTGCATTTTTTTGTGCTGGTTCTGTAAAATCATAATTATATTAACCTTCTATCAAATTTTCTCAGCCACATCTTTATAATTTTTTATTATAAATACTTCAAACATTTTCACATATTTATTCTGTAAACTTATGACATTATTTCTATTGGAATGTACAATATAAAAGAATCATCTCTAATTATTGGAAGTGTTTTTGCTGGAAATATTGTTATTTAAAAGTGGAAATACGGAGTATTTCATCCTGATTGTATTCTGGTTGTATTAATTTTTATTCCCAGTGACAGTGTGATAGGGATCCTTTTCCTCTGGACCCTTTCTGACATTTCTTCTTTAAATATTTTAAAAATAGAAACACAAGCACCTATATTCTTATTTAATTGAAATAAACCAAACTAAAGGACAAATGCATTTCACATCAGAGTTTATATCAAGAAGTACCTATAAATCAAGAAACATAAGCTTTTGAAAAGGATAATACAAATGACTTAAATAGTTGTCAGACCCAAACAGGCAAAGTTACAGCTTAGGAAGTGCTTATTGTGTGAAGATTATACTTTATGTGTTTCTTGTAAAGAGAATATAAGGTACACATTACTAAGGAAGTCTGGTTGATATATTTGTGGTCCAGGAACCTTGTACTGCATGTTTTTGAAGTGATGAGATCAGTTCTCATGTGGTCACTTTCATACTGTGAGGGACTGAATGGGACCATGCTGGATGCTCGCTTCAGAAGTCACAAGTCTACAGCCCCATGAAAGCCCTTTCCTAGAGTGAGGGCAGACTAACCATATCACAGATCTGCAGACAAGAAAGCACCTCTTACCGATTTTGCATCCTCAGCAACTAATCAGCAGCAAATAATGTCAAATCATCTACAAGAAAAATCTCTAGAAGCTTTACTTCTCTACTGAAAATCAAAAGGGTAGTATCCATCTAAGTCACAGAAAGTTTACATTGAAAAAAACATAGTTTAGATGATAAATTTAGCAGGATATTGAAAAGTACTTCTAAGAATGTCTCCGATACTCTTTTTCAATGTAGAATAGATGTTTACATATTTAGGTTAGAGGACAGGGATCTTGCCTGACAGTGTGGTGATAAAAACAGAGACATTGTAAGTCATGGACCACAATGCCTGTTTCCCCATTTCCCCAAGCTGCCAGCCCTTCTCCTTTATCTGGGTTTTGTGCCTGGACTGCTTGGTCTCCACATCTTCCTCAGGGAGGTGAAATTGTTTCTTTCAGCTCTTGTTTAGCTCCAGTATGGTATTAGAAGTATATTGGACATTTCTGATGTCCAGTAACATCTTCGTAGAAGATGAGTTTTTACACCTAAAATGAAAATACAGTCATGAAGGTTGATATTATTATGTTATAAAATTTTTTTTTCTGTGTTAACATACAACATAAAGCAAAGTAAATGCTAGATTTGACACAGTAGAATGCAGCACAAGGTCACCGTGTATAATTTAACTTCATCTTCAAACTACTGAACATATAAATAGATTATAATGCCATTTATTACCGAACACATTATTCTATTACCCAGGATATCCTGTAGCACATTCTTGTGTCTTTCAGAAGTCTTCAGTTAAGAAAACTCGCTGGTGCATTCGGATACATTTGTCTGCCACAGCGACACATGCTTGCAGAGGCATTTGGTAGGACCTCATGGCAGTGGCCTAAAAGAGGGCGTCATTGGGTCTGCAATGAAATGACAAACTACTGTCCAGTATAAAGACATCTTTCCCCAAAATTTCATCTACTCCAAATAATTGATTAGGGCACTTTTCTATCCATGTAATTCTTTGGATGGGGATTTCACTGTATTTTTTAACTAGTGAAAGTTTTATTAGGATAGAAGTAAATAATCATTTTGACTTAGTCAGTACCATGTTATCAAATTTAAGAATAACTCTTTTTTATTTCAGTTTTTATAAGAGATGTGTACTTTATTAGACACTTACAAGATTTACATCTATAACTTATTCTAAGGAATATTTTATAAAATATTTGAATCTTGACAAATATTAAGTCAGTGTACTTGATTTCTGAAATGCTTATTAAATTTCCATCTCATTTCTTACTTAATTGAAGACAGTAGATTCAATTTGTATCGGAAAAGTAGTTTGAAATAAAATACAACATGTAAAAAAAGAAAAGCTACTATTCTTTAAAGACTTAATTCAGTGGAGATTGCATTAAAAAGGAATATATATCATTTAACTACATGGTAGATATTGTCTTTTTCCCATAGCCTCCAAGAGGCAAGCAATGACTGTTACTTTCAAATTTGATGCAGAATTCAAGAATAGAAGAAATGAGAATAAGGAATCACTTATCATACAAATATGATATATTCTAATCATATATATGATTTACTCTAATTCTAATCATATATATATGATATATATATCATATGATATATATATATATATATATATATATATATATATATATATATATCACCTGAAGAAATTGGTTTTTATTCTGCAGAAGTGGAATGAGTGTCCAGATGGTAAGACTGGGCTGCATATCAGGTCAAAGACACTGATGATTTGTGACAGCAGTGGGCGGGTGGTGCTGAAACATGACTGTGTAAACAGAAAAAGTGCCTGTTTCCCTGGCTGCTTTAACTTTCTTTCCCTTATCCTCATCTAGCCTGACACTTGACAGTTGGCAGATACTTCATCCCAAGAAGCAGGGCCAAATATTCCATTTGAATGACCACATAGATTTCTCCTCATTGAAATGCATCCCATGACCAGCTTGGTTGTCTTCTTTATTTCATGGATTATGTGAAAATATTCATTTAAAGCAATTGGAACTTTCAGTGGGTTATTGGCTTCCAAATGAAAGGAAACTGAGAATTATTTGCTTGGACATTCTCACAGGTGGAAGCTCTGTATGTTTCTTTCGGTTAAAGAATGCCTTAATGAGAAAAATCCCTCTCCTATCTGTGCTTTTGACTTTTGGAGAACCTGCAAAGATTTCAAATAGAGTTTGTCAGTCATTAGCTAGGCGATGGTTATTATGGCTTCTGTTCGTATATTGTGCACATAGTATTGGAGGCAATGTTTACCTTTTGTATTGATAGTGAAGCTTTCTAGTTTTTGGAGAAATAATTTAGAGCTATACTTTAGGGACATTTATCTGTTTTAGGATGAAAAAAAAAGCTGTGTTAAGGATTTATTACTTGATGCCATAACAAGGAGCCCCAAATCCCAGAAGCGAGCTTTCTGAACACATACACACAGATGCTTCTGAAAGTCTTTACTCATTTATTCTACACAAGGGGGATATGGAGCTGCCTTTTCCCAGTAGGCCCACAGTAAAGTGGGAACGGTGAACATTACTTATCATGTAATTACTCTATAATGATTTTTGAAAATTCAAAACTGATACATTTTAACATTTGCATTATCATACAAATTAATACGTAGATATAAATCTAATAATGGAAGATTTAAAAATCCATTAGTATTGAGATAAGTTAAAGCAAACTTAACAGCAGAGAAGCATATTTATGGAATAAAATTGATGATTCTTGAGGCTCTCAAGTTCATCTATAGGATCAAGTTACTTTAAATCAAAATCTCTGTAGCTATCATAACTCCTAGTCATCTCATTCTTTTTTAAAATGTATTTTTATGTGTGTGTTTGCCTACATGTATGTATATGCACCGTATGCATCCCTGGAACACACAGAAACCAGAAGAGGGCAATGGATCCCCTAGAACTGGATTTGCAGATGGTTGTAAACTGCCATGAAGGTTCTGGGAACTGAATTCAGGTCCTTCAAGAGCAGTAATTGCTTTTAACCAGTGAGTCATTTCTCCAACCTTAACCACCTCACTTTTAAATAGTTTTCAAGATGTCTGTGTACAGGTTTTGTGGAGAGAATATAAGATAGCTTTTTTTAAGATTTATTTTTTATCATGTTATGTGGATGAGTGTTCACTTACATGCATGTGCATGTGTGTACCATGTGCATACCTGGTGCCTGAAGAGGCTGGAGAGGGTGTCAAATCCCATAGAACTGAAGTTAGAGATGGTTGTGAGCCACCACATGGTTGGTGGGAACCGAACTCAGGTCCTCTGCAGGAACAGCAAGTGCTCTTAACCACTGAACCCATTTATTTGGGTTCAGTCAATATAAAGTCACAAAGCCAACATAATAGCTGCAGTAAGTCAAAATTCCATCCCAATATCAACCATGAACTTAAAATTTCCACTTCTCGTATTCCAGTTTTATCTAAATTAGGAATGGATGAGATTCTGGGTATGAATTATTCTGGGGCAAAATAGCCTCCATATTTGGACATGGGAAACAAAACAAAACAAAGCAAATTACCTGTTTCCAACGGGCCACAAATAAAAGAGAGGACACTCTCATTGCAACCGGGAATCAGAAAGGATAGAGTGGTCCCCAGGGCAGGAAGTCCCATATCTAGCAAGAAACATTCCTAGAGGTGTCAAGATGTGAGACTGGTTCTCTGTGGCTCAAGGTTCTGCTCTCTGGTCTTCAGCCCCTGTGGCCTAGGCTTTAGTCTCCGTTGTCTGCCCACCAGGGCCACAGCTCCAGCTGCACCCCGCCAGCCTTGGCTGGATGGTCCATGACTGTGTTCACAGTCACTGCTACTGGAACCGTTGTTTCTTTTCCTTACATGCAGCACGCCATTCCCTCGGCGCATTTTGTGCTCGACATCCTCCCTCTCGAGTGTGTCCTTGTTCCTTTCGCTTCAGTTGAGTAGTGTTTTTGCTGGCACAGACTTCTCAAGCTTCTCCGCTTCACTTTTGCGTCAGGAGATGCGTGACCCTGCCAAAGAAGGTCCACCACACACAGACCCTGGATCACACGTCTCTGCTCTGGGCTCTGACTAGACGGTGAGTGGCTCAACAAGTCACACATGCACATGTTTTCAGGTTATTCCTTAGCCTTCCCCCAGAGCATGTTGTCCTGGGGAAAGGCCCAAAGGAGCATCCTTTGCAATCTGGATAGTCTAATAACCGCCCAAATCACATTTTCCAGTTTTTTACTTTTTTCCCCAATGTATTGAATTTTGAGAATTTCATACAATATATTTTGATCATAATTTAGATCCCCTCCTGGGGCTGTAGCTATCCTTCCTGACCCCTCACCAAATTCCATATATATATATGGATCTCTATATATATATACATAGAGACAGACAGAGAGAGAGAGAGGCTTATCAAGTTAGGTTTTGGTCCCCAAATGCCTGTTGGTGTGGGTTCATTCACTGGAGCCTGGTTAACCTACCAAGAGTCTCGACTTTAAAAGAGACTGAAATTCCTTTCCCAGTTGTCATCTGTTGCCAAAAGTTTCTCAGGTAGGAGCAGGTTTCCTACCTACTTCCTCAAGTCTATCCTGGGATTTTGTCTGGCTTGAGCTTACGTGGGATTTATGCATCCTATCGCCATTGCTGTGAGTTCATTTGAGTAATTAGCTGTCTGGAAAAGTGTTCCCTTGTGGTCATCCACCTCCTCTGACTTTTAAAATCTTTCTGTTACCTCTTCTTAAGAATAGTGTTTCTCTAAATGATGTCATAGTCACATGTTGTAAGGCAGGGATATGGAAGAAGATGGGGTTATATTTCAAAATACAGAGGTGAGCTTGAAGGTCTTATGAAGGGCAAAGACTCACTTCTCTTCTAAGTGTCATTCTGTGTTTTTAGCATGATTGCATTCAGGAGGCACTTAATTATTATGGAACACTAAGATATATTTGTGAAAAGCAATAAAAAGTTTTCTAGAAGTTTATAAATAAGTTTAAGTTAATTTAAAAAATAACAAATATATCAGTAAACACCACGCTTTCCCAAGCTTTGCAATATGAACCTACATCCTAGTCACAAAGTAGTTAATTGTCCTTGTTAGTAAAGTTCTCACTCTATGATAAAGAAATGGGCCTGTGTTTGACGTGAAATATGTGAATTTAATGAAGAAATTGTCTCTGACTATTGGTAATCATAGATAAGCTTTGCTTTGTGAGCTTATATCAGAATTAGCTCAATTCACCACCATGGTCAATTACATAGCCAAATACATTCCTGATGGGAGTTGGGTAATGGGCCATCATTCTTTCAAGAACAAAATTGTTTCCTATTCCTGTGATTTGATAATAAATAATAAACATGTAATATATCAATTTACAAAGTCAATTACATAATCAACAAGAGTGCCAACAGCACTAACCGAATACTCAGGACTGTATTTACTTTCACAGTCCCCACCTTCCCTAAGGCTGAGGGCTTGGCGTTTTTCCTACTTTCTCAATCTTCTTTGCATAATTTTCCACTTGGTGGACTGCCATTGTCAACAGCAACACTCTTCAACTTATGGAGGCTTGGTAAGAGCAGTTGAAGAGACGAGAACCGTGTTTAATTAAATACTGGTTGCTGAATGTAAATGCAAAAGTGCTTAATTACTTAATGATGCCAGGATGGAAGTCACTGAAGAGCTTCCAGAAGACTTTGGTGTCTCAAGATTTTTGAGAAATGATCCCGAAAAATGCAGTTTTTTTCTTGATCTCATTTAAATTAAAACTGTTCTTAACAGAATGCCAGCCAAACTATGTGTAGCTCATAAGATACCTTGTGAGTCAACTTAGCTACTGGAAACATACATATTGATGTAGATTGTGTGATACTGTGACGGTGTGCAGGAATGCACTAAAGGCTTTTGATTCATGTATCATGTGTTTAAGGGAAATGCTTAGGAAAAAAACCCAGGGATGAAAGGGGCATTGCTTTGGATTTGGTGCTGAGAGGCGAGTCTACTTTAAAATCTGATCTGATATTTCTTTCAAAATTAATGTTTTTTGGGTATCACTTAGATATTGTATATTTAAAAGTGCTTGGAATTAATTACTTCAATAAGTTTAAGTAATTTTAGCCTCTATACTAAATGCTAACATGCTTTTTAGAAAATAAAAGTCAAAGGATTTGGTACCAACCTGATTGTACAATGCAAGCATTTGTGTATTAGAGAGTTACTACCCCTTACTCTTCAAAAATGCATGTCAGTATAGAAGAGATGGAATTCTTTGGAGAAATTTTATATTTTGCATGGCATTGACAGCAAATATGAACTCTTCTTTTTCTTTATTTTTTACTGACAATGTTATTGACAGTATTTGTGTAAGGTAATAATTTTAAAGTCTACTGTAGAATAGCTAACCAGAAATAGATTAAATTTTATATAGCTGTGGAATCCCTAGATGTGAATGTAGAAAAAACTTAGCCGTGTCTCTGGGTATTTATTTACCATAGAAATCTACCGCCTCATTCTTATTTGTTATGTAAATAAGATGTAGAATTCCAATAGTGCCTCCTTGTTCCCCAGCAGATGGTACACTGAGATTCACCACACCATCACATCTAATGGGTTTGAATTCATTTGGATTTCTCGATGTTCTCTCTGTCCTTCTCAGAGCAGCAGCACTGCCAGTTCTCCTGGTTATATATGATTTGGGAGAGTCTTTGAAGAAGAAAAACCCCTTTATTCTAGAAGTATGAGTGTTTTATGTCAAAGTTTAAAGTGTGTATGGATTGCATTTTGGAGGATTTATATCCCCTTAGAGGAAAGGATGGTTAATGAATATTCAGCAAGCTACTTACAGTCATTACATTCAAAGGTATTTTATAAAGTGGAAATACCCACTTAACTATTGCAGTGCTAGGAGGGAGTGTTCATCTGAAAGGCAAAAGGAAAGTTTCAGCCTGGATCATTGTGAATGAGGTTATGCAACGACAAAAACTTTAATATGAGAAACAGACATTCAGGAAATCATTCATTTGTGTTTTACTAAGCAGAGGTGCTCCTGACAAGTACGGTCGAACAAATTCATGTAATATTTAGTCCACCAATTAAGCTACAGACTAATAAATTGTATTCCTAAAAGAGTTTATTGTGAAGGGTTATACCACAATAATCACTTAAAGAGTCATTGAGAGCTGTACAGCCTGGGATAGTGTTTATCAGTCCCTCAGAGATACGGTTACGAATAAACACAGGATAGAATATGAACAAATAACTTCATCTTCAATACAGAGATTGAGCTTCTAAATCAATTTTTCTCAAAGGCTGACTAAAAAACAAAGCAGGGGACAACAAAAACACTACCATAAAAAGCCCATAGAATCTCTTATTAAAGTGGATGTTTGTGGACCTTACCCCAGAATCACGGAACTCTCAAATCCTTCCAAGATGGCAAAACAACAAAACCAGGCCAACAAGCCTACAAATCCTGTGCCAGCTCTTATGTACATACTGATGTGTATTGTATCTATATGCTTGTATGTATGTTTATGAGTGTATGCATGAACATTGTATGCCCATGTGATTAGGCACACACACACAGACACACATGCAGACACACACACAGACACACACATACATGCATACACACGCATACACACATAGATGCATTCAATACTCTAAGACTGCTTGCCTGTAAACTGTAAATCAGGCTTCTTTACTCACTAGTTTTGCAAACACATATTCATTGTTTACCTTCTTGGTGAAGCTGACCTACTTACATTACAGGTTTGTTAAAAGGACCAAATTGTTAATATTTGTAAAGCATTAGTACTTCACACATGGTAAATACTAATAAAGTGAAAGTTTGTAAGATTATAATGAAAGATGAAAATGTTGATTGGAATTGTCAGATCACAGCTAATACTACGAAGGTTTCTATTAGAAGAAAATAAAAACTCCCCAGAATATATCCCAGCACAAGCAATTATTTCTATTTGAAAATGACTACTAAAAACCAGTGGGAATTTCCAGATCCTTTTTGCTTTCTTCATAATTGCAACTTTAATAAATACATTCAGTGTTGTCAAATCAGCATCCAGGACTACTGGTAATGAAACATCTTTTAAATCTCCTTCAATCCTGGCATACAGGGCCACTGGTGACTTATCCACTCTCATGAATGATAAGCACGTTTTCGCATTAGAATCAGACGAGGCTTAAATACAGTATCTTGGTGCATATATATGTGTGCTATTTTCAGCAAATCATTGCTGTAATGTCGCACAGCAGTCACCTTAAAGTGAGACTGCAGACACGGTACGGCAAGCACTTTGCTTTCAGTTCATTTGCGGGACATTGGGCTCATTTGGCAGCATCCCTGAGTCACATTTGTTTATAGGCACTTTGGAGACATCCATGCAACATCCACTAATTGCACTACAATGGTCTTCCACTGCCATGTGTTTATCAGTTTTCAGTGCTTAAAAGCGTTTTCAAGTATTATCTGTAACTGCTTATTAAGTCATGTCCTAAGTTAGAAGAAGAAAAACTGCACGCTAAATATAGCAACGAAGTCATAATTGTATTTGAATTGGCTAATACTTAGATTTTTCCCAGTGAAAATTAATCACAGGAATGAGCCACATATTTAATACATCATGATTCACCATTCTGATAGCCTTTCAATATCACGGTACTGAATTTCCTTACATCGCATCCGAATCAGTTGTCTAGATCCTTGATATGGGAAACAGTATTTCCAGGCCTTTGTAATTGCTCTTACAGCATCAGTCACACAAGCTTCCAGTAAGTCTAATTACTGCTTCAAATTGGCCTGCAAAGCGCAGAGGCAGTAGGGCTTTCCATTGGCCCAGAAGTCATTTGATCTCTTTATGGCTTCCCTGAGCCAGCAGCAGCCGTTTCAGATCGGCTCTGACTGTGAAGCCAGCAATGGCTCATCTGTTTTCTTGGTTTGTTTTTAATGGGAAAAACATTTTCTAAGAAGGCAAACTTCATATCCTTACTTATGGAAGAGTTATGTGTGACCCTCTAAAAGGTATAAATGAGTGTACTTTGGTGGGGGAAGAAGTGTATCTGGATTTAATCTGGAAACTTGGAAAATGTCAATTTTAATATCATAGATTATTTTAGTTCTAGTAAACATATGTAAGTGTGGGTGAAAAATATTAAAATACTGGCAAGTTGGTTCAAGCTGACTTAACCTGAATATAAAATTTAACATTAATTCTTAAAGTTACAAATCGGTTTTAAGTAGTGATAAATAATTTGTGCTGTGCAATATATGATCTTTTCCTTCTCCAAGCTTTCCAAAAAAAGCAGACAAGTTTGTTTTAATATTATCTTTATAAACCTTTAAAATATTGCATATTTGAATCTCAAAAAATGAAACGAACATAGTAAGTAAATCCTAATCTTTGATAATATTGCTGAATATTCAATCTTTTAGTTTTCCCATTTTAGAAAATGGTAATTCATAAAAGTCACAGAAAATACTTGAGTAGAGCTTTATTATCACTTGTCAGTTACGTTCCCATAGAGAGCTGACTTAATTTGAACATTGTGAAATACACTGAAATCCCAGCCCTGAAGAGGCAAATGAAGGTGGATCTCTTGTGAAACTGAAGCTACCCTGTATACATAGTGAGCTCTATGCCAGTTTCTGCTACAGGGAGACCTTGTTTCAAAAAAAAAAAACTTTGAAATCATCATGCTACAAATTGATAATAATTCAGTTTATTTACCAAATGAGCCAGTAACACCAAAGGAAATGCTTTCCGACTTCCTAAGCTCTTAGACGGGGGTGAGGTAATGTTCAGATCGTTTATTTCAGAAACTTTAGAGTCACATGGAGGGAGACAGAAGGGGTTCGCTAAGGAGCACCTCCCTGGAGGCTCTCTGTAAGCAGCTCCTAGAAGAGTTCAGAATCCGTCAATGGCACGAAGAGCCAGAGGAAAACTACTGAAGAGTCCAAGAGAAGTTGAGATGCCTGTGGAGGAGGACTGAGTGGCTTGAGAAGGTCAGGGGACTAGACAACAGATATACGAAGATGCCTGTTGGAAAAATAATCACAAGTCCTTGACAGAGACGAATATAGGATATGAGAACAAACAGGAGTCTCAGGATGACGCCTAGAATTCTGGATGCCAAAGTAAATGGCAGTGTGAGTCCCTCATTGAGGTAGAGACCCAAAGTCAGCCCAGAACAGAAGAGAGAAAATCCATCTCTGTTAAACTAGCAAACTGGGTTAAAGGGCTGAAGTATGCCAGTCACAGTACCAAGGCATTTCCACAGAAGTGCATTCATAGACATTAGAAGGAAGAAGAATCTGTTGAAAAGAAGGTTAGATAAGACATCTAGGCTGAAGGTTTAGGATCAACAATTTCAAAAGTAGGAATAGATATCAAAGAAATTGAGTGGAATTACAGATGAATAGAGAGAAACCGAGATCTGTGAAAGCGAATGCATATGAGTGAGGAGAAAGAGGTGAGTAAATCTGGTATATTACAGCAGAGAATGTTAAAGAGTCACTAGAAAGACTATTGATCTAAAAAGAAAGTTTTATTTAGGGTACCAAATACGACAACGACATCCAGTTTTTTCTCCAATAGAGACACACCTGTTAGAGGCTGCAGGAATTCTTGAAGAGCACCTGCACACCTCCCTGGACGGGTGCAGTCCCTTCCACCATCAGGTTACTTCTATCTGAGGAACTAGAAAAACATGCAAATCCACTTCGTTCATCCATAAGCCAATCTCTTGTCACATTCTGTACAAAGATTATGTGTCACCTTGAAGGCTGAAAGAAGAAGGGAGTGAAAAGCAGCGAGTGAGGGAGAACCTTCCTCTTGTACTGAAAACCGTGGGGATAGAGAGCGAGGCATGAGAAGGAAGCCCGAGAGGGCCGGTTAGTACCAGCCGAAGCCGGGGTGGGGCTATTCCGAGCTTCTTGGGGGACTTAGCTTATCGAAGAAAGGTGTATTTATTTAAAGCAGGAAGAAGTTGAAAGAAGGCTCAATAGTAGTTTTAATATCCAGGGATACTTATTTTGGGGTATTCCTCTGCCCAGTTCATACTTTCCAAATTCTGCCCTTGAAAGACTTTGGAGAGAAATTTCTGTCAGTTAATAGACATCGCAGGACTGTTCATGAAGCTCTGATCAAGAAATCTGCCTCTCCAAGTGCGCGCTCTCGTGTTCTTCAGAAACTCTGTCGGCTCCTGGGGTCTGCCTGTTCAGTAGAGTGAGACCCGGAGGGCTTGGGGCGGCTGAAAGACAGTCTATGTGCAATGAGTGATGAAGACGAGGAAAGCCGGTGAATGAGAAACGAAAGCTGGGATACCTAACGATGCAGACGAGGCTCTGACAATGCCTGCAGCGTCCAGATCACAATGTTCGGCCAGAGACAAAAACAGAATAGTCTGAGAGATCACTTGTCTGATTAAGTGGATGAATTGGAGGTTTATAAAAGGGTCAAGAAGTTGGAAAGAGAGAAGAAGAAAGAAGAAAGAAAAAAGAAGAAAGAAGAAGAAGAAGAAGAAAAAGAAGAAGAAAGAGGAGGAGGAGGAGGAGGAGGAGGAGGAGGAGGAGGAGGAGGAGGAGGAGGAGGAGGAGGAGGAGGAGGAGGAGGAGGGGGAGGAGGAGGAGGAGGAGGAGGAGGAGGAGGGGGAGGAGGAGGAGGCGGAGGAGGAGGAGGAGGAGGAGGAGGAGGAGGAGGAGGAAGATCAAGCAGTCAGTGGGTAGTAGCTGCAAAGGATTTTCTTCCCGGCATAAATTCTCTTACATATTCTGGGTTCTATTTTGCACAAGGAAAGAGTAAGCAAGTGAGCTAAGAAAACTGAACATTTGCTTAATGGGAATGTTTTCAGTCTGACATTGAGAGAACTTGATTACCTAAATGTGTCTCCTCTCCAGAGTTTCACAGCTCTCAAGAAGGCCAAGCGACTTTAAGGTTGAAGAAGTTACTTTTTCTTTTCTTTCCACATCTGGGCATAATGGAACTCAACCTTCATGTTAATTGATGAGATATACATCTAGGTTCTTTTTTAAATTTTTATTTGTTATTTTTATTTATATATATATATGAGTGTATCGCCTGCATGTGTGTAAGTGCAGTCATGTTGGGCAATGCCTACGGAAGTCAGAGGTCATCAGAGCTCCTGGAACTGGAGTTACAGAATGGTTGTGAGCTGCCATGTGAATGCTGGGAATCAAAACTTGGGCCTCTCCAAGAGAAAACAGTGCTCTTAACCACTGAGCCATCTCTTCAGCCCCAATTTGTATTTATTTTTAATAATTTTTGCTAACATTATTATACATTTTTATAACAGACTAGTTGTGATACCTTTCCATTGCAATAACAAACACCTTAGAGAATGAATTTAAGCAGGTGGGTTCTTTTTTTTTGCTCATAGTTTTAAAGGTTTCAATCCATGATTGGCTGGCTTTGTTGAAGCATAAAATAGATTTCATCATGACATTTCAAATGTGTGTATGTGTGCATGTAATGTGTGCATGGTGTGTGTGTGTGTATGTGTGTATGTGTGTGTGTGTGTGTGTGATGTATTTCAATCACATTCTTCATTCTCAGTTTCATATTTGGAGCTTTCAACTGTTTTTATTTATATTTGATTCTCTAATGTGTATGAGTATTTTGCCTTCATGTATATAAGTGTAACATGTGTACAGTGCCTGTGGAAGCCAGAAGAAGGTGTTGGATCCCCTGAGGCTGGAGTTATGGACAGTTATTAGCCATCATGTGAATGCTGGGAATTTAACCCAGGACCTCTGCACACGCCCTTAGTGATCTTAACTATTAAACCATTCCTCAGCCCCTATAGGGTCTTAAATATGTCCCAGTGTGAACATCTGTGAGAAGACTGAACCAAGAGCATCTGGTCAAAGGTATTTTCCTCTTCTAGGTTTCTGCCTGGCCACAAGGCAAGCAGTTTTGCTTAAGCACACACTCCTGCATTGATATGGCATAACAAAACCACTCAATCATGCACTGAAACCTTCAAAATTGTGAGCAAAAATGAACCTACTGCTTAACAAAGTTATTATCTAAGCTGTTTATTACAGTAATGGAAAGGTAACACAGCTTGTATTTTTGTTATAAAAATGTATTAATTAGAGTCAAGAGGTAAATGACTACAGCAGGCATATATAATACACGAAGTGCTACACATTAATATGCAACATCATTAGAGAAAACATGTAAAATAAAATTTTCATTTACATATCAGTTTTAATTCTTTAAATGGTCTGACCTAGATTAAAATTTATAAACACTTGAAAAAAGGATAGAAATAGTTTGATTTATTATGGAAATAGTGTTAAGGTTTTTAATTCTTTTTTTAATGGAAAAAAAATTTATATTCTTATCAATGTATGGATTACATGAAATTTGGCCACATGTAATATCAGTGTTTGTGAAAATTTATGCATATATATGAACTACAGATAAATGAATTGAGCTACATACTATTTTACAAAATATATTTATCTTCTGCACCATAGGCTTTATTTAGTTCATGTTATGAATGCAATCTTAGATTAATACATTATTAAACAACTACATTAACACAGAGGTTGAGATCACAGAATATCATAGACCCTTTTAACAAAATAGTTCCTGGATTTCCATGTGCTATGTTTTGTTAGAATCTACTCTGAATTTACATAAAGGCAATGTTCAAAAATAAAATATTTTGCAGCTTGCTGGCAACAGTAGTCTCCTAGAGACAAGACAGCAGGTGTGTGCATGTCTTAGGCAAGAGTAAATCAATTTAGCTATGGTTTGTGTCTGATTGATTATATATGCATTATACAACATAAGGACAAATTTTGTGTATGTTCTTTGAATACATGTTTCTAAAAACTTCTGAGCCTTTCATCATTTTACATTACATTCTCAAGCACATCATGTTTTTTCAACAAAAATGTGTATCTCTGAAAATGCAAACGTATTTCAAAAAATGAGTTTTTTAATTCACTTGAATAAAATGACACTTTGCACTACTGGAGCCAGTACACTGCCTGTTTCATTGTGAGTTAAATAATATTTCTATACTTTCTTTTTTGGCTGGAACATACCACTTCAAGGACTGTACATTTGTGGGGTTTTTTTGAATTTAAGAAAAAAATAAGTTCTTCTGAAAAGACAACTATTAGTAGTAAATCTCAGAGTCAAGGGTTCTCTCAAAGGCTCCATATATGATGATATATGTAATATTCTTTTTTATTATTTATATTTTTTGTATGAGTGTTTTGTCTGCTTGTATGTAAGTGCACTCATGTCCTGCAGTTTCTGAGAAGGTCAGAAGAGGGCAATGGATCCCTTGGCGCTAGAGTTAGGGAAAGTTGTTAGCCTATCTATATGGGTGCTGGGAATCAAACCTGAGTCCTCTGTAAGAGTAGCCACTGCTTTTAACTGCTGAGCCATATGGCCAGCCCCATATTCAATATTCTTAAAATACAGAATCTCTAATACAATTATTATTATCTCTATTTTGCAGATATGGAAATATGGCCACAAAGAGACTAAGTTGCTCCACCAAGATATAAAAGAAAATGAATCTTATCCCATGCTCTTCAGCACTAAAACCATATACTTTTGTTCTCTTCTATATTATATTTAAGTCTCACTGATCTTTGAACACTTACTCCATTTCATTACCCACCTCAGCTCAGCCACTCTGGCGCACCATTTGCACATCGTCAATTTGCTCTCATTTTTGTCTTTCTATCCGTCCCCTGCTCATAGGGCTGTCATCACATTTCACATTGATTTTCACACAGTATCCATTTTCTTCCATTTGCAATCATTTTTATTGTATTTCATTTTAATTTTTTTGTATTAGTGATTGAACCCAGTGCTTCACTAGAAAAGGCACTTCTAAACCTCATATGAACAAACAAAAGTCCCCAAATTGTCAAGCAGTTTGAACTAAAAGAATACTGCTGAACAGTATCACTTTAATGGGTTTCAAGTTATACGACAGAGCCACATTGACAAAACCTGAACATAGATCAATGAAATAGAACAGAGGAATCTGACTTAAACACACACAGCTTTATCTCCATAAGTTTTAGCAAACATACCAAAAACATACTCTGAGGGAAATATAGCCTCTTCAACAAATGGTATTAGGAAACTGGGAATCAGAATGCTGAAGAACGAAAGGCCCATCCCTTCTCATAAAATGTACAAAACTCAATTCTAAGTAGATGAAGAATGCTAATGTAAAATGTAAAGCTCTGAAAGTGTTAGGATAAACATTTCAGAATATAGGCATAGATGGGAGCTCTCTGTGAAAAACTCAAATAACTCAGGAAATAAAACTAAGACTTGTCAAATGGGATTGCATGAAATTAAAAAGGTTTTGTATAGCAAAGGAAACAAGCAGATGCATGCAGATACAGCAAAAAGAATAAGCAAAATACTTTAATAACTATGCATCTGGCACAGGACTACCATCTAGAATATATAAAGGATGCAAAAAGCTATTAAGAAACCAAACTACTCAACCAACAAAAGAAACAAACAGTTCTTAAAGATAAAGTCCAAAGATTGATAAACATGAAAAATTCAACATTTTTAGCCATCATGGAAATGGCAATTAAAACTAAACTGAAATTCCAACTCACCCTGGTCATAATGATTGTAATTAAGAAAATAAACATACCAAATATTGGAAAGAATTTGTGAAACATATATAGCAAATACTGGAAAGTATTTTGGGAACAAGAAACCCTGATCTATTCATGTTGGGGATGTAAACTGGAGCAGCCACTGTGGAAATTGTTACAGAATTCCTCAGAAAACTAGAGTTACAACTACCATATGACTCGATTATTCTATTTCTGTATATGTGCCAAAAGGACTCAACATACTTTATCTTCAGTGATACTTGCACATCAATGTTTATTGCAACATTTATTCACAATGATAGGAAAGAGATAGAATCAGCACAGGTTTGTGTCAACACATTACAGATAAAGGGGAAGTTGAGAGACTCAGGAAGGGGAAGGCATGGGCTTAAATATAGTCAAAGTACATGATATGCTTCAAATAATTATCCTTTGGGAAACTCATGACTATTCATAGTGAGTATGCACCAATAAAGTTTTAATAATATAAATTGTTTAGCATTATGAGATGTGATATTATGTCAATCAATTTAATAAAGGTCAACTGATTATCTCTTTAAGCTGCTTCTTTTTTCAGGATCCTTCAAATTCTCTCTCTGTTTTACAAATTCAAATTTCTTCCTTATCAATTGCAAGCTCATATCCCTTTTGTCATTTTTTTCAGTCAACTGATGATATCTTCAAATTAATTGTGCCTTTTTCATATTTGCCACACACTTTGTCTCCTTGTGTACCCAAGAGAGATCTATCTCTCTATATGTCTGTCAAAATCTTTCCTAACTCTCACTTGCAGCCCTCTGTCCTATCTTCTCTGAGTGGTGACCATGTCTTATCCATAGCACTTCACATCTGCATCTCAACACAGCATTGGTCAGTTTCTGTTTCTCACAGGGTGAAGTTAACTTTGCACAAATTTTTTGAAGTAGAGATCCTGTCTCATTTAGTTTTCATTTCCTATAAAAAAACTTATACAATGCCTTTCCTACAACAGGTGCTCAACAAACATTTTAAATGCGTTAATTATTTATTTGAGAAATGTAGAGTGGGAATAATTAAAATAATGAATGAATGAATGAATGATGTTAACAGTGAATGACTCTCACTTTCTCCCTAAGATTCTTAACCAGATTTTATGGTTATATCATCAGTATTCATCCTAGCATCTAATGTGATTGCTTTAGTCAGAAAAAGAAGTGTTTTTTTAGTTTTACTTTTTTTCATATAGGATTTCCAGATGCCAGAGAGCTTACATTATTCATCTATCTTTCAGAAAAACATGAAGCATACTGTGTATAGAAAACACCACAAGCCCTCTACAGCCATCTGTAGCACACAAGAGACTTAAGACTCAATAAAAAAACTCTGTTCATGTCAGTTTCTGAGGAACCGGACACAAGTTTTAGCTAGATTCCACAGAATGAATATGTGTACTTTTCCACACCCACTGTGAATACCTTTTCTTTTAGGGTCTATTGTGTATGAAAAGCTGGATATGTTTAGCAAAGCATGAAAGAGCTATAGTCGCTTACCAGTGGCTACAGCGTCATATTTGAGCACAACTTTAAAGGTGTCATAGGCCTCATATTATTGTTCTGAATAAACATTAATCTCAAGAAGTGTAAAGTACTTAAGGATAAAACCTGTAACGACCTACCTGCTAGGTACACTGTCATTAGCCATGATGAAAATGCCTCTGGATTTCCATGTCAATTCACATTGCCTGCCTTACTCGGTAATACTCACAGAAATGAGAATTCAACCTCACATTTTTATGGGCATCAGCATGCACTCAACACTATCAAGAGCATACAAGCTAGACTGGGTTTTCAATGCTGTCTTCACAAAGGGGTGGACTGAGATGGGTGACAACTTGAGATAATGATGTGTGCAGTAGACTTTAAGCAATATCACCTGTCAGTCATTGAGCGAGTCACACTATAAAAATAGTGTGGTGAGGATGACCTTCAGCTGAAAAACCAGTGCCCTTGATTTTAATATCACTAGTCTTAGAAAGAGTTCCCATACAGTTTTTCTGTGATGAGCATCTGATACAAATTCATAGTTACTCACTGCAGTAAAACAAGTTAGATTGATGTATAAAGAGCTGAAAACACCCAGGTACGTTAACACATCCTAAGTGTAGTGGAAGTGCGCTGTAGGAAAATCACTTAATCTCTTCTGAGCCTCAGTGTCTTAACTCCTAAACAGAAATATGGTGAAATATATCACTTCCCTGTTGGAAAGATTAAATGAAACGAAGTAAAAGTCAAAGAACATTTCCGGCTCACAGTCCACAGTAAAAATTGATGCTGGAATTATTTCCAAGCTTTTGACTTATTCCTCAAATTAATTTAAATTTTAATTATCCTTATTTTATTGTGTACATTGTCTGCAGAATAAGCAGAGGTATTACTTGAATCAAACGAAAATTCAGAAAAACAAAGTGCTTTAATTATGAGTAGAGGACAGCACTACGATGCTCTGCTCCAGTCATGCAATCATAGATACAAAGCAGTTGTGGCATATTAAGGGAAAGAAACAGTCAAACTGTAATGGATGTAATAGGAAAATTAACAGAGTTAAAGAAACTAAGTGAAAATTTACTTGAAGAATTTTTTATATAGATAATTTTCTTTTGAAAATCATAGATTTCATGAATATTAAAAGATGTTCATTTTTTACTACTTACAGTGTTTTTTTTTATCAAGTAGAATGCATTTCATGATTTTCACGAGTTGTCTAAGATAATTTCAACATATGTTGAAAATAAGTTCTGCCACTCATTCAACCTCATATTTTTAATGTAATAGATTTTTTGGTCAAATCACATAGACACACAGAGAAAGGCCTCATGTCCCAGCTTTGCCTGAAATCTAGTATAATCATTGATAGAGGCCTGGAAAATGGAATACACAAAAAGAGACACCTGTTGTTTCTAGATTGGGCCTGGAACCAGAGAGAGCCACCCTTCTGTTTTGAATAGTATTCAACAACATGGTGCCAAACAGCCTTTCTGAAAGGCTGAAAGGGAACCTACCTTTTGAGGATGGCAGAACAGTACCACAATGGGGTTAGTTGGGTCTGGCCTCTTTCAGGGTTGTGGCCAGCACATCAGTTTAGGAAACTGAAGAAAACTCAAGTTTTATCCTAGTGCAGCTAAAATTATTACTACCAACACTATTTTGACTATTTGTTATAGAGTCAAAGACTATTATCAGGACAGCGATATGAAGCCAATTAGACTAGAATCTTTCCACTCCACATTCTATTGCCAAGGTAAGATACTAAGATGACAAAGCAACAAAACTAAGATGACAATTGACTTTGCAATATATTCTACGTTTATCTGACCATACTTAGATTTATGATTTTTCTTGGCTACTTAATTAAATAAATATAAAACAGGACATATCACGAATATATGTGCTAATCTGGGCATGGTGGTAAACCCATGTAATCTTAGCAGTCAAAAGTCTGGGGCAGAAGGATCACAAGTTGAAGGGCAGATTGGCCAAACTCTACAATGCAGTAATAATAATAACAGTGTTAACAGCATGAAGGATGTGTCTATATTACTTGTTGGACTTACACTATTCTCCAACAATGCAATTTTAGAATAATTTGTGAATATTAGTACCCGTGAAAAATTATGAATTTTAAAGGTATACTGTAAAATGTACTCTCTTTAAGAAGACCAACTCTCCCTCACCCCGAAGAGACCAGTTGCCAGTAGTTTCTCAGCTAAGGTTGGGGTTTCCTACCCATTTCCCATTTCAATGCTTATTGTTTTTCTGGTTTGAGTTTGCATAGGTCTTGTACATTCTGTCACCATTGCTGTAAGTTTTTATGAGCAACTTCCCAGCCATCTGGAAAACTGTTTCCTTCTGGTCATCCACCACCTCCATCTCTTATAATCTTTCCGCCCACCTCTTCTGCAATGGTCCTTGACCCCCTGGGTGGCATAGGTTTAATATTGGAGTTCTATCCAAGAACACACTTTGCATTCTCTTATTCTCTGCATTTTGGCCAGCTGTACCTTTCTGTGTTAATCATCCTCTGTTGTATGAGGAAGCTTCTTAAATGAGAGTTGAGAGATGCATTAACATTCTCTGTATCCCATTTCGCTTTGTTCCGTGGGTCTTGGGTGTAGAGGTCCACTGAAGAGGTTTCCCTATCATATCTAGAATGCAACAAGTGTCTTGCGCTTCTGTCTTTCGTATTCTTTCTATCACATCTTCTGTAATGTTCCCTGAGACTTAGGTTACATTGCAGACATATCACTGAAGACTGGGTACCTCATAGACAATTATTCTCTGTGTTTGACCAGTTGTGGAACTCTGTCATAGTCTCCATCCATGGCAAAAGGAGCAGTTTTTTTTTTTTTTTTGATGGATGGTGAGAGATATATTAGCCTATTAATATAAGGTTCCATATTTAGCATACAGTAAGAAATTAAGTTTGTCTAGGGATATGACAGACATAGGTTTTTCTCTAGGGTTTATGACTTCTCCAGCCATGTGCGTTTGGCTCTGTTTACAACACCACACATTATTTCCCTTCCACTGAACGAGGTGTAAGTACAATTAGGCAGCTGTTTATTACCCCCTGGGTAGAAGTGCCACTGCTGCACCAATACCAGTAGTCTGCTGTGCTCGTCATAGTTCTGATTATTAGGCTTTACAGCTGGCTTGAACCACTGACTGATTTTCTCCCTTAGCGGCTTGCATATATCCTCTGATACTGTGTGAGCTAGTCTTCAGGGAGGAGGTTCCAAGTCAGTTCCAGCTCCATTGTTCCAAGTCCTATGTCAAAAGTATATCTTGTCTTCAGTAATGAGTCTTACCTTTCAAGTTAAGTGAGAAAATCAAGGGCTGTCCAATAGTCTCTGTTATTCTGGGAGTCTCTTGGACTACCTTGACCAACATCTTGAAGGGAGCTTTCTCCTGTCTGGCTCTATGTTTCTTCTTACATAGCCTTCAGCATTCACCTACATAAAAATATTTTGTTTATTATTATTTTTATTATAGCTGGATGAGTGTATTGCCTGCATATATGTAAGTGCATTTAGGTTGTGGCATGCCCATTGAGGTCAGAAGAGGACTTTGGATCCCCAGGAACTTGAATTACAGATGGTGGTTAGCCACCCTGTGTGTAGTGGAAAACTAATCCTGGTCCTCTACAAAAACAAACAGTGGTCTTAACTGCTGAGCCATCTCTCTAGCTCCTGTATGTCTATTTTCAGTAGGCTTTTGAACTAATGCATTTTCTGCTGTTTTTTTCACACCACCTAAGCACTGTTTATCTCTCATTCCGCCTGGGTAACACTCCCCTCCCTCTCCAGTTCAAGTCCCTCCTCTTCTCCCCATTTCCCCCTCTAACACCTGCTTCCGACTAACTACCTCTCTCAAGAACCCTTCTTCCCCATGGTTCCTTTCTATTTTCCTGGCTCCTTGTGGTTACGTCAGAGTATATAATCACATTAGGTATTTGAATCCACAAATGAGAACAAACATATGTCACTTGTTTTTCTGAGTCCAAGTCACTTCACTTAGTCTAATAGTTTCTAGTTCCATCCATTTCCTTGAAAATTACATGATTTCATTTTCTTTACAATAGAGTAGAGCTCCTTTGTGTAAATGTGCCACATTTTCATTATCCATTTATCAGTTTAAGGACATTTGTGTAATTTCCAGTTCTTAGCTGTTAGGAAAAGCAGCAAAAAAGATGGCTGTTTGTGTATCCCTATAGTGCAATGAGTCCTTTCAGGATACGCCAAGGAGTGGTATGGCCTTATCATTTGAAGATTTGCTTTTTTTTTATCCACCCTCCCTTGTTTTTGAGACAGAGTCTCCCTTAGTCTCAACTGGCCTGGAACTTACCATGTAGATCAGGCTGGACTCAATCTCACAGAGAGTCATCTTCTTGGGATTCAAGGCTCTTTTAGCTCTTAAAGAGTTCTCCACACTGATTTCCACAGTAGTTGCACCAGTTTTCATTCCCACCAGCAGTCAGTGAACATTCTCCATTTACTGCATTCACTCCAGCTTTGGGGGTCATTTGTTCTTTTAATTTTAGCCATTCCAAGTGGAGTTAGATGAAATTTTAAAGTAGTCTTGATTTGCATTTGCCTAATTACTGAGGATGCTGAACGTTGTTTAAGGTGTTTCTTAGCCATTGTTATTTCTTCTTTTCAGATCTCTCTGTTTGGTTCCATAGCCCATTTTTTACTGAGTCATCTGTTTTCTTTTTTATTTGTTTTTGAGTTCTTTATATTCTGGAAATTAGCTGGTGAAAAATTTTGTACACTCTTCACAGGATTGATTGTTTCCTTTGTTGTACCGAAGCTTTTCAGTTAATGAGGTACCATTTGCTGATTATTGACCTTAATTCCTGATTAATTGGTTTAGATAACTTATTTAGAAAGTTTATTCCTGCACCTATGTCTTGCAGAATACTGCCAATGTATTCTAATAGTTTCAGGCCTCGCATTGGATAAAGGCTTTCTTAAGTTTAACCAGAAAAGTTTTCCTGTATAGCAGTTTGTGATTAACATATAAATCCACAACTGGCCAATGTGCAGAGAATAAGAGACTGAAGCATGCGTACTCTTGAACAGGACACCCATTTCAAACCTCTGCCTCCCGAGGCTCAGGGATCATTGCAGAAGAGGAGGCAGGAGGCAAAAAGACTGTAAGAGGCAGGGGCCAGGGACTGAGGGTGGGGGGGAGGTGACCACAAGGAAACAGAGTTTTCCAGTCAGCTGGGAACTTGCTCATATAAACTCACAGGAATGGTGACAACATGAGCAAATCTCATGCAAGCTCAAACCACAAAAAATCCCAGCATAGACATGGGGAAATGGGTAAGAAATCCTAATCCACCTCAAGAAATTTTGGCAATTGATGGCTTCCGGGATGAGGAAAAACAGGGATGTCAGTCTTGGTGGGCCCAGTGAGTGGATCCACACTGAAAGACTTTTGGGGAAACAGATCAGAGTCTCCAGGCTATATTGTACACATAAGAGAGCACATTAGATTGGGTGGAAGAGTGGTGAGGGAGGTGCAGATGGGGGTCTAAGTATCATCAAATGTATTGTACTAAAAGTGAAAACATTCAATAAAAAAATTTAAAAAGAGAATGAGAGAGAGAGAGAGAGAAGGGAAGAAAACCAGCAGCGGGAAGGAGGAGGAGAAAGAGGAGGAGGGAGAACAAAGAAGAAAAAGAGGAGGAAGAAGTGGAGAAAGAAAGAAAACAGATTAAAAGTAAAAGGAAGCAGATGAGCTGGAGAAGTGGATTAGGTTTCCACTACACACTGGTCCTTCTTGCAGAGGATGTGGGTTCAATGCCCAGCCCACACACGATGGCTAAAAACTGACGGTAACTCCAGTTCCAGGGACTCCTATGTCCTTTCCTGACTTCTGTGGGTGTTGCACAACACAGATGCCCTTACATGCATGCAGGCAAAACACTCAGACATGTAAAATTTAAAAAATAGTAAATAGAATATTTTAAAATTGAAAGGAAGAAGAAAAGTATCAGTAGTGAATCAAGTACAGAATACATGATTTCGCAGCTGGTATTAAAGGTCAGTAGTGGTGTTCTTGTCTACACCTGAGAGGATATGGGTTTAATCCCCAGTACAGGGAAAATATGCATATATACATTTATACATATACACACGTATACATTTATTTATATAGAGAGATATAGAGATCATTAAAATGAAACACTGGTAATTAATCTATGAATACTATAATTTCTACATTCATTTATGGCAGGAGCCATAATGTACTATGGAGAAATTAAAATAAATGACCTGATGACTTACCCTTAAAACTTTACTTCCCAGATATTCAGTTTTAAATAAGATTCTAGGAAGTGAATCAGGAGCCTGAAACACTTGGACACAGAAGATAGAGGTAAGACATGGGTTTTCAATAAATATATGTTGTTACAGAGTGGGATAATTTCTGCTTTCTTATGGTTTCTATTCCTATTAAATTTCAATTCTGTGGCCTCATCGGGGACAAAAGAGAGCACAGGAATGGTAGCTCTGGCGGCGTAAGGAGGAGGCGGGAGGGACTGGCAGATCCTGGGGAACAGCGCCACACTAAAAACTCGGAGAGAGCGAGATGGCAACCGAGTCAGTGAATCATTGCTTCTAGTTCATCCTAACATACGCAGTCTGCTGTTTCAAGCACACTATAAATCCATAATGCACAGGAAGCAATGGTTAGTTAAGAGGAAAAAAATAACTGAAAATGAATAGTTTCTGTCACACAATTAACTGATTTTTAGCAGGTAACTGAACTATAAGGAGAAAAACAGAAGTTTAACGGAATGAGGGGCAGTTAAATTGCAATGCAATAGCATTAGTTAAGTTCGACTCATACTTTTTACAAGCTTACCTTATGATGAATTAAGGAATATAATTGACATTTTAGTAACATAGTTTCTATTTTTGTTTTACATGATAACAGAGAAGCATCCATTTCTCAGTTAATTTTCTATCAACTTTAACTGAAACAAGAGTTGTTTAATGTGTCCCATTGCCACCAACATCTGGTGCCAATTATTCTGAATTGTACCCCCAACTCTCTTGGTAGAATAGCTAACCTTTTATACTACTTTGGTGTAATTCATCTTCAATAAAGCGCCTCAAAAAACCATCAAAATAGATCTACAATATGATCCATCTATCCCACTTTTGATTATCCACTCAAAAGAAATGAAATCAGTCTCCAAAGAGACATACACACAGCAGCACTCGTCACAATGGATAGATCGCAAATCTGCCTAGGGAACCCACCAGCAGATGAAGAGATAAACAGGATGTCGCACACACTGAAATATTCCATGCAGACACACAGACACACGTTTATATAAACAGTGGACTATTTGTTAATCATTCATAAATTCATTAAACCCTCTTGTTTAAGGCCAGATAGAACCAGAAACTCAATGTCAAATGAAATAACTAGATACACAAAGATAAGACATTATGCTACCTGGAAGCCAAAAATACTGCCTGAAAGCAGAATGGTGAATAGTAGACATTGGGAAGGGTGTAGGGATGGAAGGAGGGTGTGGAAGGAGAGGCTTGACTCATCAGTTCACATTATGTGTATGGAATTACACACTGAACCCTGTTAATATGTCCAGTTAATATATTAAAATTTTTTTCTTTAAAAAGTTGGTAATGGGTGCACATTTGTTTTACATAGACATAAAACAATATTTATTAAGTGGCTATTCGGAAAGGTCATGTCAAAGGTAAAATACATGTTACATACAGCAATGCAGAACAGGAATACTGAAAACAGCATTTTGATTGTGATATCTATCAAAGAATGCTTTGAAATATGGTCAAATTCCAAGAGTCTTTATTAATATGTATCATTTACTCTCTTAGGAAGATTATGTCCTTAATTAATCATATCTGGACTTTGACTATTTTTATACCATCCTTTCCCATTAGTTAGGAATTACCAGACTCTGAGAATCTCATCTATCAGGAAATGCCATCTTTGTGATGAATCCAACTGGATCATCTCACCCGCCATTCAGCTCCGAGTAGCTGAACATCTCTCATGCTTCAGGCACCAGTGAGTCACAAGATTGGCACAATCTTTAGTCTGAGTGTTTACTATTGACAAAACCAGCAAGCACACTGGTGTTCAAAGGGATTTCAGATCACCTAAATTACTGTGGTACAACCCAGGTACTGGGCTAAAACAAATGACTGGGGAATGGGCAGTTGGGAGGAGTCTGGGCTCATCTCCACATCTTTCCATAAGAGGCTTGAGAATTTCTCATTGGGAGGTCATTGTACCTATATGTATTAGTTAGAATTCTATTGTGATAAAAACACTGACCACAACCAAAGCAGGGAGAAAAAGGATTATCTGGCTTTCAGCACAGTTCACCATCAAGGGAAACTAAGGCAGGAATTTGCGGCAGGAACCTGGAGTACAGACCATAGAAGAACACTGTTATTGTCTTGTTCCCCTGACCCATGCTCAGTGTGCTTTCCTATACAGTACAGAACCACCTGCCCAGGGTTGGTACTGTCTACAGTGGGTTGGGCACTCCCACATGACTTGACAAACAAGAAAATGTCCCACAGACATGGCTACAGGCCAATCCAACAGATAAAATTCCTCCTTTGAGGTTCCCTATAACGAAGTGTGTCAAGTTGACAACTAAAGCTATCCAGCACAGTTGACCTTTGTCAACTTGACACACAAACATCACCATTTAACGACAACCTGTCCATATCCTGTCTCCAAGATATGATGTTAACATTAATATCACGACATAAAACAGTACAACATTAAAAGTCCCACAGTCCTTAAAAAAATCCAGTTTAAAAGTTCAAAGTCACTTTTAAAAGTCTGAATTGTGGGCTCCTGTAAAACCCAAAACAAGTTAAGTACTTTCTCACTTCAGAGGGAAGAATCCGGCACACTGAAGCAAAATCGAAGTCCAGCAAAGTGGCTCCAGACTGGACGTCAGTTTCCCACTCATTTTCTTCTGGGCTCCGAAGGCCTTGGGCAGCTTCACTTCTCTGGCTACTGCCATCCACAGCCAGAGTCCACACGACCTGGCCTCACAGGCTAAGAATAGTTCATTCCACACCTGCCTCCCTTGGTGGTCCTTCTGTGGTTCTGACATCTCCAGTATTCTGGGGTCTGTACTGAAACTCAGCCTGCACCTTCACCAATGGGCTCTTCTGGCCTCTCAGGGTGCAAAACCTCAGATTCTCTTTATGACCCCTTCATACCTTCAGCACCAGAACTATCTAGGAGACTTTTACACATTGCCAAGTGTAATGTATAAGTTCTGCTTCCAACTTGAGATAGCGACTCAGACCCAATCTGAACCATAGCCTCTGCGTGCTGACCCTGAGGAAATACTTCCCAGAAGATTTTGCCACAGTGATGCTGGGTTCTTGTTACTCACAGCTGATTTTTCAGTCCCAGCTGGCCAGCATCAGTTGTCATAGTAAAGCAAACGTTTTACTTCAATGGGGCTGGTCTCTTCTAAATCACAGTTGATTCTTTATCCCCAGCTGACCAGAAGCCACAGATTCTCAATTCAAAGTATTGTACAAACAGCCCTGATGATCTTTACTTCCTTTGGATGCTTCACAAGCCAGGCCTCTGCTGTCTACACCTTTTTCACATAACTATTCCAAGATCCACGGCAACAGCTTGCTCAACTGTAAGCACCCAATCGCTTTTCCAGTCCAAAATTCCAGACACTTCCACAATCCTCCCAAGAACAACTGGGTTAGGTCTGTCACAACAATACCCCACTCTTCTGGTACCAATGTTTGTCCTAGTTTTCCATTGTTAAACCAACATGGGGAGAGGGCTTATTTGGCACACAGCAGAATTCACCATCAAGGGAAGCCAAGGCATGATCAAGGAGACTGAGGCCAGGAACCTGGAGCACAGACCACGGAGGAGCACTGCTTAGTGGCTTTTCTCCTGGAGTGGACTCAGCTTGCTTTCTAACACAGTACGGGACCACCTGTCCAGGGGAGGTCCTACTCACAGTGGGCTAATTCTTCCCACATCGCTCAGCAATCAAGAGAAAGCCCCAGACAAGGCCACAGACCAGTATAATGGCGATAATTCCTCAGTTGAGGTTCCTGCTAACCAGGTGTGTCGGGTTGACCACTAAAGCCATCCCCCAAAATGTGAGTCCTAATGAATGAGTAGAATCTGGGTATGCAAAGGCCCAGAAAATGAAAATAAAAATAACAAATAAAATCATGAACAGGGAAACAATATTCTTGATATGGCATGTATGCTTAGGTGCAATGAACCAGAGGAAATGTTTTGGTATGAGACTGGAAGTTAGAGGGCAGGGAGACATCTTGAAAATTCAGGTATAAATCTTGAATTTTGTTCTGGATGAGAAGGAAAATCTTTGGAGTGTTTCAAGCAATTTTGACATAGCCTGATTTATGACCACAGAATCATGAAAACTGTAAGGAGTAACATTTATGTGAAGGATAGTGTGTCAACATGCTATTTGGCTTAATTAACTGTAATTCCTAACCTATATGGCTAAACTCCAGGCATTCAGAATTCAGAGAGTGCTGAGAAGGAAAATGGAGTAATGTCTGAAGAAGAATGTTGGGCAGATTGCAAAGAAGGGAGTGTAAACTCTTTATGAGCCAGGATTCACAAATGGGAGAAAACATTTGTATTGGTCTAAATATATATATATATATATTTATATGTACACACACATATATGTACCTAGTGGAGTTAATAGAATTATCCTACACAGGGCGATAATGCTTTCCACAAGAACTGTAGAATATCCAACAGAAATCCCTTCAAGATTTTGGTCAAGGTCTCTTGGAATCTCTTGGATTCAAGAGACTCCCAAAACAATATATGCTATTGCCATTGCCCCTGGTTGCTCCCCAAATCTGAAGGTTAGACTCTATTGCTGAAGACAGCATTTAAAACACCGGCCTGTGAGAAAATTAAGCTGGAACTGCCCTGGAAGCCTCCTCCTTGAGGACTACCTCTCATAGCGTTAGAAAGTGCTGTGCAAGCTGTCAAGGGGGGAAATCAATCAATGGACCTCCCAGTAGTAAATCCTATGAACCACAAGAATGAGATTCCCTATAGTATAATTGTGGAACTTTTGTCTTGAAGACAACCAACAGCTGTCTAATTGAATTTAAGACACATTCAATAGGATGGGTCTTAATCCTTGCCTGATACTGTAAACCTAGACAGCTACCAGTGGCTGGAGAGACCATAGACTATAGGGGAAGACCCATTGTTGCCATTTCCCTAAACCAATACAATTTCTAACTGTATTTGTAAAACTTATCCTTAAACCCACAGATAAGTGAAGCTCTAACACCTCACCAAAGAAGCTTCTTTTGGCAATAGAGATGATTACAGAGAGTTGCAACCGGTTAAAATGCACAGAAGAGGCGAGTGTGGAGTGCCTACTTTAAATCTATACATCTATAACACAACACCCATACCCAAGGATTAGGAAACATCATGGAAGAACGAGTGGAAAGATTGTAAAAGCCAGAGGACCAGGACACCTGCTACTAGATAATGTCTTCCAGACATGTCAGGGGTCTCACCCAAGAAATGGGAGCAATATGTTGACCTAAACAACACCTGCATAATAGCAATGGCAGCTGAGATGATAATGTGGATGGGGGAATTTCATGGGGTCTCACCTTTAGATGAAGAGCTACAGGAAGTTAATGTCTGCTGAGAGAGATTGAATCAGTTTTCTCCAGGGATGAGCTTCCTGATAGGTTGTCCAATTCCATGTGGTTAGCCCTAAATACATGAACATACAAGAAACATTAAGTGAACTCGGTAGTTGCATATCTATTTATCTATCTATCTATCATCTATCTATCTATCTATCTACCTATCTATCTATCTACACATGTGTGTGCTTATGTGTGTGTGTGTGTGTGCGTGTGTGTGTGTGTGTCTGTGTGTCTGTGTGAACAGCAATAATTAAAGAAGTGGTCAGGATATTGAGAGGGAGTGGGGTAAATGTGGGATGATTTGGATGTGGGAGGGATGGAATGACAAATGGAGTATTCATGGTTGAAATTCTCCAAAATAAAAAATGTAAGCAACAACAACGAATTCTCTATAAGCTGCTGAAATGTGCAAAGAAAGCGAGGACGGGAGACGTGAAGGCAATGGGCAGGCACGGCAGTGGGCAAGTGCGGCATTCACAGGAGATATTTCTGCCTGCTTCCACTGTGTTTTCTAAGTAGCTGACTTCACAGCGTGAGGTCTGCGGGGCTGAGGGTCTGCTATGGCACAGAACAGTGAAGCACAGAACATGTGTGTGCTGGGGAGGGCCGGATGCAGGTTTAGAGCAGTTCTTCCTTGCTGAACCCAAGAAGTAGATAAGAAGAGCTTAGCTCAAACCCGCCAGGGGCTGTCTTGGCGCAATACGGGGTGGTCTCTGCACAAAAGCTACTGCAAAAACGCCATAGTCTGGTGCCTCAGGAAGAATATTTTTAAAAAGAAGATAAGGGATAGCTGTGTCTTGAAGTGCCCAAGAAACAATTAAGAAATACCAACTACACCCCTGAATATTGATCAGGAATGCCAGAAACGAAGCAGTCACTCCACACACAGCCCAGATCTGGGAAGATCCAAGGATAAGGAAAGCAAAGACCACACATATAACCTTTGGTTTCAGACAGTGACAGATGCCACTCGTATCCCCTCCTGTTTGCCATTCTGAGTAGCATTCTGAAAAACAAAGCACATTCCAGAAAAACAAAAGACAAAACAAAATTAAGGCAGAGTGTGAGACAGTGCTAATTAGCCAGTTAAAATCTCCACCATGAGCCCTCTCCCTGTTTGGCAGGGTCAAGGCCTGTGAGGAAGATTAGATTTGTTAGAGTCTAGAGAACCTTCAATTACTTTGTATATCAAGGTTGTCCTAAGTGTGGATTTGGAGCATTACCGTACTACTTAAAGTTAACTATTATTCCATCTATTTCAGTTCATTGATTGTCCATGTGTAATTAGTCCACATTTGAAGATAGTTGTTTATTAAGCTATGGGTACTGCTATTAGCGAAATGCTCTTAAACGAAGAGTATTTTGAACCTGAGCAAGAAACCACATGTTCTGTGGCGAGGCTCTCACTGCCACCAACTGGCTCTGTAACCTCTGGCAAGTCATTTAATTTCTCTGGGCATTAATTTTCTCTGAAAAACAAGGAGACTGGACTAAATCATTACTAAGGTCAATTTTGATTTTGATGTCTGTCATGTGAGTGCTAAAACGAGGCCTGCTGAGATGATGGTGGTTAGATTTGCATTAATCAAGAAACAATGATAATAAGTGTAGAACCACTTAGTGAACAAAGGCCATTTGCCTGGCACAAAGTAAGTCATTATATAGAGGCTATTTCTAGTCATCTTAATAAATACATGAAGAGTTAGAGTTTCAGAGAGGCTGCTGTGAGTGCTCTATGCCACACAGCTGTTAAGGGGCAGGGCCAGACCTATGCTTTCTTTGTAATGTCTAAGCCAGATACAGTACCTAACAGTACCTATGGATAGTCCTTTAGGTTATTTTATTTGAAGGATGTACTTTAAGAGTTGTTGAAGTCTTTCAAGTTCCCCACTCTATATGAAGCTATTTTTTAGCATCGAGTAAACTGCCCCATGAAGTCTGTAAGAACTCACTTAGGCTCTTTATTAAACACTTATTTTCAGATTTTTTTTTTTTTTTTTTTGGTCTGTAAAGATCTCCTGTGCACCTGTAACAAAAATACTAGGGAATGTTTGATCAGAGTATTGAACCACCAGGGAGGGAACTCGGGAGGAAAGAGTGGAGGACTGGAGGTCTTACTCTGAGGGGTCTGCCAGTCAAGACCACCTCATTTTAGTCCTGGTCCTGAGAGCACAGAGCAGCTAGTGGGTCGGCTGAGTGGATAAACTCAGCAACTTTAACAATCTGCCAATTGGATTTTAGAGGCAGGAAGACTTGAGTCATACCAGCAGAATCACCTTGAGGAAACAAACCTGGGGTCCAGAAAGGCAGAACAGAGGTGATGAGAGCAGAGTGTTGTCCCTGTCCCCACGGCTGAGTAATGGAAGGTCGGAGAGGTGAAAGGAGGCCACTGAGCAGGTGTCTGCCAAGGGAGTGGCCCCTGGAGCTAATCCTGACTGACACCAAATGGAGATGGAAGGGTTTCGGAAGCAGTTCCTATGGGTTCTTTCATAAGTGCTAGACTGCTGGGGTTCCAGTAACAGTACCAAAGAATGGGCTGCTTCGTCCCAGAATATAGTTTCTCATGGTTCAAGGCAAAGTCAGAATTTGGGCAAACTGGATTTCTCAGGCGCTCCATCCCTTTGCCTTGCAGATAACATCTTTCTCACTGACTGTGTCCTCACTCAGTCTGTGCTGTGCTCATGCATACTTGGCCTCCCTGTGTGTCTACATTTTCTTCCTATAAAGTCACCAGTCAGACTGGATTAGGGCCACACTAATGGCCTCATTTAAACTTTAAATTTTCTGTCAACAAACAGAACTGCCTTTGAAGGAAATGGAAGTTGAGTCTTCAGCAGACAAACTGGAGGACAGGTCATATCACCATGGAACTGGAGAACTGCAAACTGTTAGGTAACCATGTCCACACCGGCTATCAGACATATGCACATAGCACAAAGAAAGCAGTTTACTTCCTCATGCTTCAAAATTTAATATCTAGGCAAACAATAAACCCGTTGAATGAAACACAACTGACAAAATGAATACATTCCTTTTGGATACTCGTTGTTCTGGTTTGTTTTTCGTTGCTGTCTGGAAAGATGGCTCAGTGGTTAAGAACACCTGCAGTTCTTTCAGAGGTCACAGGTTCAATTCCCAGCACCCACATGGTGGCTAACAACTGTCTGTATTTCCAGTTCCCTGGGATCAGATGTCCTTTTTTAGATTTCATGCGCTTTGCACGCACAGATGCACTTACATACATGCAGGCAAAATCTTGAGTTCACATGTAAATAAATAAAAATTAAATAAGAAACTTAAAGAAGGAAAGTATTTGACTTACGATTCTAGGCCTCAGTCCATTACCGAGGAAAATTAGGGCAGGAAATCAAGCAGAAATCATGGAAGAACACTGCTGGCTGCTCACTCATTAGCTTATCCTCAGCTAGCTTTCCTGCACAGCCCAGGCCCACTTGCCTAGGGATGTTACTACCCACAGTGGGTCTTCCTCATGCTGTCACCATTGCTGTAAGTTAATGTGAGCAACATCCCAGACACCAGGGATCATCCACCACCCCTGAGTTTGGAGCAGACTGGACTACGGTGTGAGAGATCCTGTTTAAAAAACAAAAAACAGAGAAAAAAAGAAAGAAAGAGAAAGAAAGAAAGAAACAGAAATTAGAGTTGGGGGGTGAGTGTGGGTGTTGAGTCTGTAGAAGACTGAATTTTGTGTTTTAGAAGACGAGGAGTCAAATTTGACCTCATGTTCACTCTGATTACTATGACACTGTTCCTGAATGTCCCAAAAGAGGTGTGTGTACTATAGGTCAGGTCGCTAGTTCAAGCTTCTCTTAAGAGGAGGAGAACTGTTCATAGGTAGAGTCTGCTAGAAGGAAGTAGGTCACTGGGTCATGCTCTTGAAAGGAGAAGTAGAATTTCAGCTTCTTCCTGCTTCTGGCTGCTGTGATTTGAACAGGTCATCTCAAGCTACATGCTTACACCATGTCATACTGTGTCATCTGAAACCATACAGCAAAATGAACCTTTCTTCTTTATATGTGGATTTGTCTCAGATACTTTTCTAGCAATGGCATGCTGCTACACTGACTAACAGTTACATAGTTTCTAACAATGCTGCCTGATAAAAATGAACTCATGGCAAGAAAACAGACCTTGGAGAAATGACTGCCTTTGACTGATTGATGAATTAACTTGTAGTTGAAGAAATACTAAGGCAATGAAAAGAAGAAAATGGATCCACAATTATGGAGAATTAAAACCTACCAGGACTTGCATATTAAGTTCTAAGAATGGCCTCATGTCATCAATATTATTTACTTCAAAACTGACATCTATATTTCAATGCAATCCTCATTAAATTTCACCAGAATTCTTAACAGAAATTGAAAAAAAAATCTCAATTTTCATATGGAAACACACACACAAACAAGATAGACAAAAAAATCCTAAACAAGAAAAGAAGAGCTGGAAGGAATCACCTTTCCTGATTTCAAGTTACACTACAGAACTATAGTAATTAAAACAACATGGTTCTGGTATTGATCAGAGAAATAGAATTAAAGACTTTAAGTCTATGCACCTACAGCCACCTGATTTTTGACAAAGGGGTCAAAACTGAACAGTGGGGCATATTCAACAAATGGTGCTTGTCAAACTAGACAGCTAATATAGGAGAACGAAACTAGGTCCTTACCTCTCACACTGCACAGCACTCAACTCCAAAGGGATCAAAGACCTCAACATCAGACCCGATACCCTGAATCTGATAGAATGAAAGTAAGGTTCACTAGTGATTAAGAATTCGTGACGTGGTTCAGATATGGAGAAAAATTAAATTAAGGAAAGGTCATAAGATATTAAGATATTGAGCAGCAGTTAAGAACACTTGCTGTTTTTCCAGAGGACCCAGGTTCGAATCCCAGCACCCACATGGTGGCTAACAACTGTCTGTAACTCCAGTTCCAGAAGATCCGACATTTCTGGCCACTGCAGGGCACTGCATGCATGTGATGTGTTTATGTACATACAGCAAAATACACATATAAAATAAAAATAATAAAATATTTTTTAAAAGAGACTAAGATACTTCTTTACAATAAAGGGGCATAGTGAAAACACAGAAAACAGACAGGGAAAGAGTGACAGGAGAGTGAGACAAAGGAGTGATTTAATTCGGAGCCCACGTGGCGGGCCACTGGTGGGCACGCGAAGCCAGGGGAATTTCAGAGAACTCAGCCTAGGCAAGACCTCTTCTTCAGACTTCAGCTTCCAAGCTGTGATTCAGCACATTTCTGCTGTGTGAGTCATTTAGCTTGTGATGGTTTTGCAGCCTTTCCTGGAAACTAATGGCAACAACAAATTATGATTTTTCTCTGACTGTAAATTATTTGATCATTGTTACAGTTTTAAAATATTTATCATTGCTAGATATTTAATTTGGACATTTAAAAATGTTTTTATTTTGTTTATTTTTATTTTATGTGTATAAGTGTCATCCATGTCATGCAGTCCCCATGGAGGACAGAAGAGAAAATCAGATCCCCTGGAACTATAGTTATGGACAGTTGCTAGCCACCAGCTGGTTACTGAGATTTGACCCCAGATTTATTGCAAGAACAGCTAGTGCTCTTAACCACTGAACCATCTCTCCAGCCTCACATTTGTACATTTTTGTAGAGAAGATATTGTGATACTTGAAAACCTTCTCGTAATCACAGATCCTTCAGAACAGGATCCTTCAGAACATGTAAATCTGAAGGGAAAACAATCTTTCTAAGGAAATCAGTGATGATTGGGGAAAATAGTAAAGAACAATGGTCTTTACTCCCTCCACTCTGGCTATAGCCTCCTGAAAGTCCCCAGGGTTAAATCCTGAGCTCTGTGATCCTCTGTGAGTCCCCAGAGAGACCTGAAGAAGATTGCTGGAAACATATGACTCATGGTAAACCCTCTTATTAGAATCTGATGACATGCATATAACATGCTATGTTGTATTTGTTATTTATGCTCATAAATGTATCCCACATATCTTTGTCTGAAGAACACCCGAAACTTTTTTTCCTTGGTTTCTGCTCGAGTTCTTCAGCAACAAGCCACGATGAAAAAGTATGTGCAGGAGTTACAGGGGTACAAGAGACTCGGGCTGAGGAGGCACAGAAAAATGAAAGCTTGTTCTAACCTCGTCGTTGCTTTTTTTCAAGTTGCTCACTGTTTTGGACAGTTCTGGAAGTAAATGGATTTGGTGAAGAGGAGGGAGCAGTCAGAGGTCAGTCCTTCTCCACCATGGAAACAACATAACAGAGAAGCCAGCCGGAAGGGAACGGGAGCCCCTCCCTTTGGTTCAAGATGGTTACTGCTTCAGTACGGTCACTGGATCCACCACTGTGGGTCTGAGTCAGTCAGCATGGTGGCAGTAGAGTGCAGTACAGCCAGGCTACACACCCCACAGAGAGGAGGGGAAAGGTGCCAGGGACCCGCCGTACCCTGCCAAGGCCCACCCCAGTGTCCTTCCTCCAGCAGGGCCCTATCTTCTGAAGTTTCCGCTGCCTCCCAAATAGCATGGCCAACAAGGACCCAACAATCCACACAATGAACCTTTGTGGCACATGTGAGAGCCAAACTGTAACAATACTCTTCAGCCTGACTATGAAATAAGCTAGCCTCTGTAGAGGCCATAGAAGTGGACGCTCTCACACTCACAGTACACATGCAGGTCACAGAGCCTCTCAGGTTCCCCAGTGTCATACTCAGATACACTTTCTTAAAGTTATCATCTCTTCCCTTTAATTTGTACGGTCTCTCCACCCACTCCAACCTCTGTCGGCACATACAGTTACTTCAGCAGTCACAGAAAGACTCACCATCCTGTGTACTCCCCATTTCTGAACATTGTACTCACCAGCAAAGAAGTTAGACCATCAGCAGAACAGATCACGCAGAATTGTGTCTGCACCCCAGCCTCCTGAGGGAGGTGGCAAGCAGGGAAAGAGAGTGTTCTCTCTGTGGGTCTTGACACTGTCAGGGCAGAGCTGTGACAGGCTGAGGAGATGCAGCTAGCAGCCTAAGTCAATTCGCCTGACCCAGAGCAACTGTGTTCCATTTTGTGTTTGATGGTCCTGGTACTAGGGACTGAATCCAGGGACTTGTGAAAACCAAGCATGGTCTCAAACTGAGACAGGTCCTGTCAAACACTACATTTTAGTGTAATTTGCTATTCAGAAACAAATACGGATAATTCACATTACATCAAAAAAAGAGAAAGAGCTCCTTTGACAACTGAGGCTGAGGCTGTCTGCCACTAGTCCTCTGGGAGTGGAAATTAATTGGTCGGGTATAAGCGACAGTATAGTCACTGAGAAAGTCATGGGAGAAGGTGAGAAACAGCAGCCACACAGAGGGGTGTGCTCCCGGTGACCGTGACCCCTTCTGATGCCTTTCCCATTGTCTTCCTAGGTCTGTGCTGAAGGGCTTGGTTCAGGTCTGATGGCTCTGATGCACTGCTAGATCTCTTTGGATCTCAAGGACCATTTCACAGCACTTATTTCTTCTCACCTCCAGTCCCCTCCTCTTTATTTAGATACATCTTCATCTCCACATCTTATCTGTAGGATGTACCGACCTCAAATTCTTTTGTGCCTCCCTTCATTGACATGGACTCTGGTAATGATAGTAACAAAGTCGTGACACCCTCAGGGCTCACCCTTGTGAGTGCTTAGCTTACCTTTCTGCTCCTATACAGTGAGAAGCACTATTATAATTTTAACAATGTCGGTCTGTGATTTCTGTATTTTAACTTTACCCTGGAATTGGATTGAAGTATTTTGGAGACATATACATAATGTCTCTTAATATTATTATAACTAAAATAGATGCCAGTTTACTCATTCTTTGACCAGTCTAACCAGAGCCTGGTATAGGAAGGATCAGCACTGAGGAGTGACCAGGTCTGTGAATGCTTCTATCTGTTCACTGGTTGAGTGAATCATCTCCATGTTGGAATGTGGTTGGGAGGACTGGATGGGTTACACATGTAATGCTCCTTCATGATGTGTGGAACTTAGGATATTATGTGACAGCTGCCTGTAACAAATGTAAATCTACCCAACATAGGAACACCTTACAACTGAACAGCTTCATTTCCAGAATCTCGTATACAGAATTCCATCAATCTGTGGCAAGTGGAGCAAGGAACACTAAGTAAGAAATGGCAGGGTGACTGTACCCACTTTATAGATCAGGAAACAAAGGCTTACATTTAAAAATTAACCAGTATCTAATCCCCTAAGTGTCAGGACTCAGATATGAATCTGTTCTGTTTTTGTGAAACGATTTCCCAAATATCTTCTGTTTTAGCAGTGTCAATACATGCTATCACATGTTTTTACCGTTGTGGTTGGAGAGTGAGTGGCTTGGGATTTTCAGGAACTTCAACATCAGTATACAGTGTCTCTGTCCTGCACTGCAGAACAAGGTAGGAGTCGGGGGGAGGGGTGGGAGGCTAGTTAAAAAGGAAGGAAGAGAAGAAATTTATGAAGACTCAACTGAGTATAAGTGAGTGGAGAGAAAAATCAGCAATGATGGGGTTCATGAGGGAGAGGACCTAAAGCCAGAGATGGTGGGGCTCACGGGTGAGAGAGAAGGATCGTCAACCGTGGTTGGCTCTCAGGGCACTCATCATCCAGTAGCCCATTCTTCTTGGAGTGCTGAGCTCCTGGAGTGCTCTGACTGTTTTGTCCAGCATCCGAGACTAATGTAGCCCTGTGTGGCTAGTGCTCTGGAGAGGTGGGAGGCTGCTCACGACCACACTGCCAGTCTTCATGAAATATAGATGTTCTACATTTAAGAGCTAGAAAATTTCAAATTTCATCATTTAGTAGAATAAAATAAAATAAAAGGTACATCTCTTTTTATGTTCCTTGAATGTTTCTTTGGTTTGGTTTAACATTGTTAAAACAAAATACATTGGCTTTAACTGTACAAGAATGCCACAACAGGAAGGAACGTTCTCCTAGTAATGAAACTGTGACACTAAGCCTTTCTAGGGGTTAAAGCCTCTCTGTGCTTCCTCACGCCAGTGCCCCCTTGCCAAAGAGTCACAGACATCAGACTTACAAAATATCAGAAGAATATAATGAAAATATACCCAAAGCCTGTCTTAATGTCTGAGTTTGTGTCTTTTTATGTTTCCTTTTTATTTTTATAGGAGCTCGCTGTCAGCAGAGAGCTATCGGGTCCCAGTGTTTTATCCACAGCACCAGTTAAAGCTGTGCCTTCTACCTCTGGCTTGTGCGAGTGTCTTTCCTTTGGGGTGCGGATGGTTTCTGAATGAGAGGCGGCATTGCATGGTGCCCTGCGAGAGCCAAGAGCAGCTGGTGCTGTTGCCCTGCAGTTTATGGGACATTATAGGCATAAAGGCACATTGGGAACTGGTTGGGGAAGGAACTTAATGCTTCTTTCTTTTGTCTTTATAATCCACTTTCCTAGCAAGGATTATCCTGCCATTCATACTAAATTTAGCAAATGCAATTTTACATTAAAAAAAAAGAAGCTATGTTGCCACGAGGTGCTGTGCGAATGCAGCATGTGTGGAGAGATAAACCGCCTTCCATCAATGAAACAATAAACACACATGCAAAAAACTTGTTCCAATTGTTGTGTTTTGTTTTTGAACAATGAAAGCCATTTTTGTAAGAATTAACCAGAGGGAGTTGTACATCTGGAGAGCGGTGAACACATCGTTTCTGTTTGGGAGAAAACTGCAATTATTGCCAAAAAAAATTATTCATCTGTAGTAGGAGCCAAATTTGTCAAGCTGGGAGTGTCAAAAAAGAATTTTCCACCAGAAGCTTGCATGGTATGGCATTTTCCTGATTTATTTCCAATGGTTTCTTCCTTCGTTTGACAGTTTTTATGGTTTGTACTTAATGAGGTGCTACAGAACCTTTAGAAAGTAAAACCAGGGTCTTGGCCTCATAGTCATAGCATTCATTATTTTCTCCTAAATACCATAGGTCTTGGGCCCATTTTATAAACCACAGAAACTATTCCTGAGCGTTCTGGGTTCTCTTCACATACTCTGCTTCTTCACGTTGCCTCTCCTGTTATCTTTGCTTGGTTGTGCATGAAAGACCTTTTTGGTGTGCATTGCACACCCTCTCTGTGGGCACATGCAGAGTAACCATGACAGAGTTTGCTCACAGTCAACTAATACAACTAACCCTGGAGGCACAGCTCTGGCCTACAGACCTGGGAAAGCACAGGGAACGGGAGGATAAATACCATCCAGGTAACACAGTGCAGTGATTTAGCTAAATGCATAGGTGAGGATATACACATGAAAATCATTACATATTATATTCTTGAACACAAAGGAAAGAATGAAAATAAAATCATCGCATCCTGGAAATAAATAAAAATGAAACGCTGATGCAGAATGCCAGACGAGAGGTCAAGATGGATTGAGGGTTTTCCAGCGTAGAATTATTATTATTTTTTGACATGATACTACATTTTTATTTTCATTTTCTTCAAGTCACTTTATTACAACAACTATACAAATCATACGAATAGTATCACAACATGCATAAATAATGCTCTCGATACCACTGTAAGTATTTTTAAGGCAAGCCATTACTTTTGCTTTGAGTTACAAATCACTAACAAAAAGGCCAAGTCAATTTTAACTACAGTATGGGATTAGAATGTGGGCTTTAATAACCAGATAAGCATTCGGGATGATGCCCTCATGCCTTGAGATGAGCTTGGGAACTACAACCATAGTCTTCCCAGTCCCAGGATACAGCAGGAAGACTTTCTGTTTTAGCATAATACTGTTGAGCAGAGAGCAAACTGCCAGCTACTAGAGCCCAGGCCTACCTTTATGCAGCTTGGAGATGATATATTTAAATTTCATACACACACAAGGTTAGGGCACTCAGGAGACAGTGGCTTCAAGGGACTTCAAGCCCAGCTTGGTATAGACAGTGAGTTCCAAGCCAGCTAGGGCTAGACAGTGAGACCCAATTTCAAAAACAAAAACAAACAAAAGAAATGCAAAGCAAGAGCTCTGAATGTATTCCTCTGTGCTGCCAACTAAAAAAATATGTTGGTGAAATGTATTCTACAGTTACATCAGAGATTATCCATAATGAAGAATGAGATGTTTGGGTTATGGAAGGATATAACTTAAAAATGCAAATATGTCTCAAATAAAAGCAAGTATAAAAGTTAAACTTCATGCAGAAAAATACACTATAGAATAAATGTAATAAAAATAATGTGGGGACCTGTGAATCTTGGGCCGGTTCCATTGCTCAGTAAAACAGAACACTTGATAAAGATGGCAAAAAGTCTCCCAACAAGAAAACCAAAATCACAACTAAGATTGCTGTAATGTGAAGCACTGTTCAGCGTAAGATGCTATGGCAACAGCAGTCAGGGCTCATCACGCTAAAGTTTCATCAAATGGACACCAAATGGCCCCAATTTCATATTTTAAAGAGGTATTCCTTGCCAACTTGCAGAATGATGTTGCATCCACACATGTCAAACTGAATTCAGCTACTGAGCTTATGCCTAGTTAATTTTCTAGAAATTCGTCTTATCTCAGATAGAATGTTTATATGTGTGTGTGTTTTCAGTAATATAAATTCTTGTTGGTATAAAAATTACCTCTGAGTGTTTGTTTCATTTGCTAATTCTATGTGTGTTCTGCTAAAAAAGGAAATGAAATTCAAACAAATCTCAGAAATCACCGTGGCATGAGCTTATCGGCAGACTCATCTAATCCAAACGAAGGGGATGGAAAGCGTGACTGAACCAAAATGTTCGGAACAGGTGAAGGACGCGCCCTGGGGCTTTGCTCCGTCTACCCCACAGTCCACTAGCAAAAGCCAGAAGACTGAGCAAGGCCAAGTCTGCGGCGAGAGTCCTCATGGAACACCACAGTCAGGAAAGCGGCGCTGAAGAAAGCTCATGAGTGGAAAAATAATGCAGGCCCAAACCTCCAGACAACGTGAGCCAAAACCTACCAGTCGGTTTTCTCAGCTTACAGAAAGGAAACATTAAGCCCTGAACAGCCTGGAGTGAAGAAGCCAGAGAATGGGTTGTGGTGTTTAAGTGTGAATACAAACTTTCAGATAACGAAAACAGGCTTTTCAAACCATTAGTATATAGGAAGAAACAGAGAAAGGGAGACTATAAGACAATATTAAAGGAAAATCTATGCGCCTTAATAGTATAGTGGAGCACATCAAAATAACTCCTCACAGGGCTCGAGAGGGCTCGGTAGTTAAAAGCTCCTGCTGCTCTTAATCTGGACCTGAGTTCATCTACCAGCATCTACACCTGGCAGCTCATAATCACCTGTAACTCCAGCCGCAGTGGGTCTGACACTCTCTTCTAACCTCCGTAGGGTTCTGCATGCGTGTGGTGTGCATAAACTCACACACACAATAAATAAATAAATAAATAATCTTTAAAAATTATTCCCCTTTGACAATTTTCTGAGTTGATTTTAATTTGATGCTTTCAGACATGGTGGTTTGGACATCAAAGAGCAGGATGTAGTTCTGGTGATTATAAATGTTATTGTGCACAGGTTTCAAGAAGGCAAATTAAAAATATTAAAGTATATTACCAGAAAAAGCAGTATATTCAAAGAAAAACATAGGAAATTATGATGATATAATGCTCTTACATTCAAATTAAACTAAATCATTCCACTGTGATATAATTCCTAGAGTGATCACTCAATTTTCTTTGTAATTGGACTCATATTGTTTGCTATATTTGAGTATTTTTAATGTTATGATATCTACCACTATAAAGTCATATTGAGTAAACTTCCTTATACAGACATTACAATACCCAGGTAAATGTACTAAGTGCCAAGCATCTTTCTGCCAATGAGTGCTTCATAACTTCTTTAGTGGAAAATCAAACTAAGAGGAATATAAGTGAATATCAGTTTTTAACCACAATGCAGAATTCAGAAGCTCAAGTATATTTTAATATATGTGAAAAAACAACCTATTTCTAACCTCCAGGAAACTCAATGTGGAGGACACACCGAAAGCAGTATCGTGACCATCATCCTATAGATCAACCTCATGGAGGACCTTGGCATGTTTTCTCTCCCTACGGTCTTCTCAACCTCTTCCAACTCTCTAGATCTCAATTATCACTCAAAATTAATTCTTTAGGGAAGTGTGTTTGGACCACATTCAGGGAGTTAAATTTCCTGCTTATGTTCTCAGCACACCAACTCATATGTTTACTCAATCGGAACCCTACTGCCCCAGACCTAAGTCACTGCTGACAAAACATGCTTTGTCTGTTCTCAGACAAAACAAAGTGTGACGCCAACAAAACACAGCACAATGCTTCACAGAATTTAGAACTTTAACTTGACTCTTATTCAGAAATATTTAACATAGATTGTACCATAATATACTTATGTGTAGAGAAACAAGAAATTTGAAATTAAATGAAGACATACCACTCAGAACCCAACATTTCTTGCTTACTTTAATCTAAGGATATACGTATCAGTGTTTCTGTGCAGTATTATCTTTTTAAGCATTGGGAATACAGTGAGCATTACATTTAATTCAGTTGCCAATTTACAGTTAACTTCTGATATTTGCTTCAGCTTCTTTGTTGGAAGGCTACCGTAGGCACTTTACTGGCTGGCTTTACCAGAAGGAATCAAATTCAACTTTTCTGATACTGCCATAACTTTTTTTCTCTTCAAACAGACATTTGAAAGCTTCCAACCATAGAACCAAATCTAACTGGTGAAGTGTAAGCATATGCAGATTATGACAGCTGTCACAACTGCCAAATTCTTTCACTGGTTGAAAGAATCACCCACTATTAAAAAAAATAAATGACCTATTTAATGGTGATTCATATCTGTAGCTACTAAACATATCTTGTGAGTGGTAAAACATTTAATATTCATAATAAAAACCAAAAGATGTGTGTAAATTATTATTCCTATTTAACATATTAGGAAGCAGAAGCAGATGTGAAATTAAGTAACTTGATGATTATATACACCCAGAAAGCGGAAGAACTAAGCAAATTTATGTATGCCCTACAACTAAACAAAACTGCAAATTTTGTTCATAACTAAAAAAAAAACTCCACGTCAGACTGCAAAATGGAACAAAGTGCGGTATTGCAACCCCAACCCATATCACAGTGCTTGAAACGAACGAAAAGCTTACTCTAAGCATGGATACTTCGAAGAATGCCTTCTCCAGACAGACTCCTTCCGTCCATGTTCTGTCCCACTGACTTTAACAGTGCAGCCTCATCTGCAAAGAAAAAGATGTTCTCATACACCTATACTTTAATGTAAATCAGGGGAATTTCCCCTTGTGACTTCCTTTTCTAATGACTAATGAAAGTCAGTTATTATTACATCAAGTCTTTACATTATATGAGGCATGATACACTAAATAACATCATCAACCTAGTTCATACCTACTATTGACACAGAGATGGGTTTAACCAGATGATTCAAGATGTTTTCTGTGGGAACCATCACACATGCAAGGAATTTGGAAGAGTGAAAATCAAATTTCACCAAACCCAGATTGTATTATCTTTTTATTAAAGTCCCATACAACATTCACTAAAACGTACTTTAAATGGCCCCAGAATTTTCACAAAGATAGCGAATCTTAAGCCCACACAGAAAATTGCCAACATCCTTAATCACTAATCCTCCAGGAATTCCCTTTTGTGAACTTCACCACTGACTAGTTTTCCCTGTTTCTGAGTCTCATATGCACTGAAACCATGAGGACTTTTGCACATGAGATCAACTTATTCTCATGAGATCTATCAATAATTCTCATTGCTCTACTGTATTTGCCTGGATAAACATCATAATCTATTTAACATATTTCATTGTTGCTGTTTTATGCTTTCCATTGTGCAGGTATTAGAAAGTCATTATTTTTTAAACGTTTATTTAAATTCTGTTATCCTGATGTTTTAACTTGCTTTGTATTGCTGTGCTAAAAACACTGACCAAAACCAGCCTGGGGAGGAAAGCGTTTATTTTATCTAACAGCTCAGAGGTTACAGTTTAGCACCGAGGAAAGCCAAGGCAGGGACTCAGGCCAGGAACCTGTAGCAAAGATAGTGGAGATATGCTGCTCTGGCCTGTGCTCAGCCTGCTTTCTTATACAACCCAAGGCCACCTGCCCAGCACAGCCCACATTAGGCTTTCCTAATCAAGAAAATGCTGCGTAGATATAAGCACAGGCCGATCCAATGGGGGAAATTCCTCAAGTGTGTCCTTCTACCCAGGTGTGTCAACCTAATGGCGGAAGCCACCCAGCACGCCTGGGTTAGAGAAGAGCAGTTTGTGCAGGTGTGTGGTATACTTGGGCACACCCAGCACACTCCATTGTCTTCCTCTTTATGACCCTGTTTCAGTCCACTTCGTTCCCTGAGGTAATTCCACTTCTACTTTCATATCATGTATACCTAAGATTTCTTTTTTTTTTGTATCTGTATAAAGTCTCAGACTCAAAAATGAAAGCAAATGTGATATTTGTCTTCCTGAAACTGACTTAATCCACTTATTTCCAGTTCCACCCATTTTCCTGCAAGTGACATAACTTTGTTCTTCTTTATGACTGAAAAATTCCATTAAAATATAATATTTCCTTATCCATTCCTCTTTTTAGACTTATTCTTCCTTTTGATTAAGTTTGTAATGAGCACTGTAGTGCGTCATCTCTACCCCCGTTCTCCCTCCTCCAGCCCTTCATATTTCCTTTGATAAAAAGTAGACAATAATTTCTTCGGGATAATTTGGGGGCCATATGGTATCTAACGTTTTCAGTATTAGTAGATATTACAAAACTGATTTGGCAAAGAGATAATACCATCCATCTAGAAATAATTTTATTATTTTTATGTGTATGAGGGATTGCCAGCCTGGGTGTCAGAAGAGGATCAGATGGTTGTTAGCCACCACATGGGTGCTGGGAGCCAAACCCAGGTCTTTGGTAAGAGCAGACAGCTCCCCATTACATGTTTTTTGAAAGGAGATTCTATACTGGTTGTCTGATCTGGACTGGAAGAACTTTTGTGGTACGCCAAATTCTTTATTCAGCACACACTTAGTAAGAGCTTGCCATATACAAGGAAGATAATAGCAAATGCCATTCTGTTGGATTGAAGAGATGCTTCTAAGTCAATTTCCTATTCATCTTCATAAAACTGTTATGAAATTTCAGGCATGGATATGATTTTTCTTTTCTGAATTGGGTTCTTTCTTTTCTTTTTTTTTCTTTTGTGAATTTCCTAGGGCTCCTAGAGGCTGGATGAGCTGTCACTCACGGCTGTTAAATGGCAGCGCCTTAACAGCAATCCAGGCGTTTTGTCAACAAAGTCTGTGGTCACTCTGCTCTGTCAAGCCCCTCGTCACAGGGATTTGGCACACGTACTTTTCTTTTCTCACCTGTCAGTGGTGGGATAGCTGGACAGGAAAATGAAGACTTGCTTTGCGGATGTTGCCCACCACCTCAGACAGCAGGGGGTACTACTGAGCTGATGGAGTGTCTGGGAACAGGGGCAATTCCGGACCAAGGCAGTCAGCTCTTATATTTGAGGATTCCTGGTATGTCATCCACCAGGGAAAACACTTTCTGGAGTTCCCAGGAAATAATCAGAGGAAGCAGATGGAGAAACTGTCCAGCTCATTGAGCTCTGCCATTTTCAGCAACCTTTTATTTCACAGACCTTGTCCTTTAATCCTCATCTAGTTTTATAAACCAATAACCATTTATTTTTGAACAAAAGATCCTTTAACAAAATTTAATATCAAAGGCAAACTAGACCTTTTTGCAATGAATGAAACAAGGGTAAAGTTAGATTAATGTGATTAATTTAATCTAACTAAATGACATAATATAGACATTATATATCAAAAGCACCACACAAATTAATAGTCTCCAATCACCAACTGTTGTTCATGAAGACAAAAGTCAAGCCAAATTGTACCTTGTATGGCGTATTCAGTTATTTACATCAGTGAGCCCATATTTATTTAAGGTACTGAAAGATTCGCTTTAATTGCACACAAAAGGACTGGAACAACCTTTCGTTTCTTATTTACCTCTATTATAAAACGTCGTCACAGACTTAGCCATTAACATTTTCTGCTTCTCAAGGAAAAGATAATTTACCCGCTTAAAGATATTAGGCTCTTGTGTATTGTTTTTCTCCATTTGGTATCCTTGATTCCTCCTCGGAACACTTGAGTGCTTGCAATCAGGCCACAATGATGCTCACTAATAACAACTGAACCACTGTCTCCTCTCCAGAGCTGTGTGGTTTCAATCCCCCACCCCTAGCCCTGGCAATGTGGAATCACGTCTCTGGGCAGAAGCTGACTCTTCTCCACAGATGCATCTGCTCTGCTTGTCCCCCTGGAACATCTGCCACGAAGCGTAACTCCTGCTGAGCGCAGGCAAGTCCACACTGGGGCCTTCCCCCTGAAATACAGACCCTGAAATTCTACCACGCAGACACTAACAGCCAGTGGAAGAATACTGAATTTGAGAATAGTACTTCTCCATTAGAGATTTTTTTCCCTGTGATAGAAATAGTTAAAAGAGGCTGCTGTGACTTTTCTGAGGGGAAAAAGAATAGATTTTCTGAGAGGTGATGAAGAAGTGGAAGTATTTTTAATGAAGCTATGATGGCAGGCATGCACAGATTTTTATCTTTTGACAATTGTGACACTACCAGCTCTTCAGGATTTTCTTTTAGAAACGATGGCGTCATCAGATTTCTTGTGGTTGTTTGAACTCTTCTGGGTAGACCACGTGCCCACCACCAGCACTGTGGATCTGCATTGTGGCTAGGCTCCCCGGACAGTGGAATCTTATGTGGTGCTTTCAGAATTGCAGCAATGTTACCGGAGAAGAGGAAGGCGGATCAGGCCCAGCACCGCATCTTTCCAAAGATGCGGTTTTGTTACTGCTTAAGTGACCTAGTGTTCTACTGGCTCCAAACAGGCCTCATTAGTTTACAGTCTCCCTTTTTGTTTTCAGCCATCGTTAAATGAACTTGATCACCCAGATATAAAACCAATGAAGACAGCGAGCATCACTTGTTCCGCACTGCAGTGAGCAGTGCAGCAGTCAGGTTCATAGTAAGTATGTTCTCAAATGAATGAAAGAATTAATCACAGGGGTTTCACATGCACAGATGAAACCTTTAACTTACGAATATCTGTTATTTTACTACCAAGCTGTGGCAGATGTATAATGTAGGCCATTTGCAATTTTTATTGCACTTTAATTTATTTATTTGGGAAGGGTACGTGTGCCATGCACTCTGTGGAGATCGGAGGACGACTTTCAGGAGTGGGGACCCTCCTTCCTCTATGTGAGTGGATGAGCGCAGGTGCTCGGGCTTGGCAGCAAGTTCTCTTACCTGCTGAGCTATCTTGCTGGCTCCATAAGTTCTTTATTAAGTGTAGATTTCCCATTGTCATTTCATAACAACCCAGGGCTTTGAAAAGACAGACCAGTTCTGCACCCACACTGGTAAGTGTGACCCAGGATTTATCTCTAGTCTCTCACTGGTATAGTATCTCATCGTTTGGGACAACAACCTCAGAGCTGTCTTCTGTTTCATGCCAAGCTGAACGGAATCACAGCTGAGTATTGCTGGTGTGGATTCTTATTTGTTTGGTTTGATTTAGGAAAACATCAGTCCAGCAGTGAAACAGAAGCAGAGCATTGGTGGGCTAGCCTGCTCTTTTTCTTTGCTCCCTTTCAACCTCCCTTTCCTCCAGGTTCTTTGCAAAACCCAGCATTATGTGCTGACCTTCCCAAAACAACACATATTGGCCAAGAAAACAGGCTCCTGACTCTCTCTACTGGCAGTCCCTGGTATTTTTCTTGGGCTTTACCAATCTGCTTTGTGTGTGCTAGCTGGCTTGCCTTTGTCATTTTAGTAGTAGAAATCCAGTAAACTGCTCAGTATTTATATTAACTTCACCATTGGCTCCCAGGAATTGAAGGAGCAGGCAAAGAACACATAAAGGGACCAACAACATTTTGGGCATGAGTTGTAACATTAGTTGCCAGTGTATACTTCCTGTTCCCTGAGTATTAATGATATTTTGCATTTGATAAACACCTCCATGAGGTCCTACAGGAGCAGTGATCAATCTACAAACAGAAATTCATCTGAAGCTATCATCTCCAGAGTTATCAATGCCTTCCAGTAGCAAAGGGGCCGTGTGTTCAGTCTCCTATGCACAGGCAGGGGACATCAGCTAGATGAGGCTACACACTGTGAAGTGAGGTGCCTCAAGTCTCCTTACCACTTTGATATGCAGGCATAGTCACTGATATGAGACACATAGACTTGAACTTTAAAACATGTATCATTGAACATAACTGTCAGTCACAGGTAACTGAGCCCTCTCCAGGCAACTCAAACCCACAGTGCGATTTATGTTTTCTAATTTTTAAAAAATTTATGCAAGGTATTGGCAAGATCTAAAAAAAAAAATGCTGGCAAAACAGAAATGGCGATGCAGAGCCAGGGCACCACAGCCGGCTGTGCTCTCACCGAAGCATGCAGAGTTTCAAACACTGGAAGGCTTGCTTGTTCACCATTTTTGTTTGTTTCTGTTCGGTTTTGGTCAGAATATCAGCAGCACAAGGAAAGCATCGTTGGGGAAAATAAGTCAGGCTCTAGTCAACTGTTCCCATTCATCTCAGGTCTGCACAGATCTCTGTTTGTGTGTTCTGAAAATGGCAAGAAACACGTATTGTATATTCAAATAATACAGCAGTAAAAGCAAGATTCAAGGGTTGTTAATCGCAAACATATTATGGGATTGCAGAGCAACTAAGGTACTGAGTGTCTCCATTTTAATTACCAGGGTTGGCAGAGAAATCCAATTATCTTCTGTGTCCCCAACATAACCCTTTCTCTTTGTTTGCTGCTGGCTCGTTCTCAGCATGTCTCGATCACCTTTGTTTATTTGTTTATCTGCTGTTTGGTTTTCTTCTATCAGGCCTCCTGCTCTAATGTGAGAGAGAGTTTTCGGGGGTTTCATTCTCATTGGAAGAGTTGCTCATCTTGCAAGCAGGAAACATTTTGCATTAAGAATGTTTTTCCTTTATCATTCCCCAGTGGAATCAAGGCAAGGGGATGACTGGTTCCCCATATGTGCCACACCATTGTTTGAATCTGAATGCTGCAGGCATGGGTTGCACACAGTCTCATTGAAAGCTTCTGATATCCCTGGGAAATTTCAAGCAAAGAGTAAATTCTCATTCCACAGGAATTCTTAATCGTGTGTCCAAGAGAGAATCATGAAATTCTCTGCTTCTATACAGATTTTCATACCCCAAGGACCAGTAGATGCAGGTTGTAAGACAAAATGTTCGACTGCATTATAATCCCTGTTCCTAACTGGACAGGAATATTGGCTGAGAAGACAAAAGAAGGCATGCTTACACTCAGCAGGCAACCGGTCAGTCAGGCCCTGTCCATTCCATTCTGCCCTCTGCTACCACTGGAATTGCTCATTCTTGTCTTATCCCCACTGCCTCTTCCTCTTCCTTAACTCTTCTCATAACTTTTTACTAGTCTCATCTACTTTCTCCTTGACAGACAAACCTGGCCATTCAATTTCCTTCTCAAAAAATCTGGCAGATTTTCAGCTGCGTGGAAGATCCCAGACCCTCTCCTTCTGTGGCATTCAAAGCATCTCTCATGTGGCTCCAATCTAAGCTTTCTTCTCCCAGCCTTACTTTTGCCAAACTGCCATCACACTGCAGTGTTGACTCTGACTAGACAGCATCTCTTTGTACCATGAGTTTTTCTTCTAACATTAGCCAGAATTTGGTCTCGCTTTCATATATTCTAACCTCATTTTTCATGTTTAGCCCAATCAGGAATCTTGTTCCATTCATAATCAATGAACTTGTGTAATAACAGTTCTAGAACAGAATGCTAGGCCCTTTTCTATCGGTCTCTCAAACACTGCAAATGCCTTGATCGGAGAGACGATGTTTACTCACTGTCTCCCTGTTTAGCTACTTTTGTAATGTGCTGCTCCCAGAGGTGTTTGTTCGCATTCACAGGGCACCTGCCCACGTCCAGAGCTCTGCCAATGCTGGAGCTGCAAATGAATGTGACGTACTCACTTTCTCCCTGTTTAGCTACTTTTGTAATGTGCTGCTCCCAGAGGTGTTTGTTCGCATTCACAGGGCACCTGCCCACGTCCAGAGCTCTGCCAATGCTGGAGCTGCAAATGAATGTGGCGTACTCACGATTCTGGAGCTTATCCTCTATTGGAGAAAAAGATGACGTACTCACGATTCTGGAGCTTATCCTCTATTGGAGAAAAAGAAAAGCAATTATGAACAAAGAAACTAGCAAATTTATAGCAAATGAAATGAAACAGGACTGTAAAAGTTAAGAAACTGGGGTCTAATTTTTACTGCGTGATGTTTGAAAACATAAGATAAAGAAAGCAGGAGAAGATTGCCGAGCTATGTGGAGGGGGGCACTGCAGACTAGTGGGCTGGCAATCACAGGGCCTGGGTGGAACACGAGGGGAGAGAGAGGCGGATGAGGTAAAATTATGGCATGTGTAGGGCATAATTACAGCAGTGGCCACTTACAGCCTACCTTGGCAATCAATGCAGGAACAACTTGGGGGTTTTGAGTTGGGTATTTTTTTTTTTTCTTTTTGAGACATAGTCTGTTTGTAGCCACAGCTAGCTTAGGATGTACTATGAAGACCGAGCTGGTCTTGATCTCACAGAGATCTGTCTGCCTCTTCTTCCTGAGTGCTGGGATGAGAGGCTTGTGCCACCATGGCCAGCAGGACCATTTGTTTTATTCTAAAGAACGTGATGGGCTATTTTAAGGCTTTAGTAGTTCACAACTTCTGGAAAGTTGCAGTATTGGGAAAGCTTGAGCCAGGATAAAACAGTGAGCCTGCTAAATCTTGGACACCACTGTGAAGAACTCCTGTAAATCCCATTTAGAGCAAAATGGAGGAAGAGTAGGTGATAACCAGCTGGATACAGTCGTCACAACTCTGGGAAAGAGTGAAACACTTCTTGTTAGATATAAGGACACTCTTACCAAAAAAGCTAAGTCCCAATGTGATCCTTCCCCAAATCAAATGAAATGAAAAAATAGAGGTGAAAGAACAACAGGAGGAAGTGGGAGAGGAGGAGGAGGACGAGGAGGAGGACGTGGAGGAGGAGGAGGAGGAGGAGAAGAAGGACGAAGAGGAGGAGGAAGAGGAGGACGAGGAGGAGGATGAGGAGGAGGAGGAGGAGGAGAACGAAGAGGAGGACGAGGACGAGGAGGACAAGGACGAGGAAGAGAGGAAGAAATCAACCTTAACTCCCGTAAAGGTTAACTCACCAGTTCTCAAACTCCAGAGAATCCAGTCTTTTTGATTCAAAAGTTCTCTTTTCGTGGCTGCTCTCACTCTAGCCTATGCTAATAAACAAAACCACAAGATTTAGTGAGCACCTACTCTAGGAATGCAACGCAGAGTCTCATAGAAGACTGCAATACATCTGGGGACAGAAGTTTTTACCTAGTCTGACTAAAGTGATGGCTCAGGGTTAGAGATGGAAAAACAGAATCAAACAATGTATAACCAATGTTGTAATGTCACAAGTGGAAGATGAAACTGCTCTGCAGTGCAGAAAACCATCATCTATCGTATGCTCATCGGTTAGAGAAAACATTACTGAAGAATGGGGAGAGATTATGTAGAATAAGAGGAAGAATTGCCCGTGGAAGCAATGTGTAAACAGACCCTCAGAGGATTTGAGTGACAGATCACACAAATCTGTCATGGAGCATGGTGGTCTGAATGAGAATGTGGCCCATAGATTCCAAGTGTTTGAATACTTTGTCCGGCTCGTGGTGCTGTTCCCAGAGGTTTAGGAGGAGGTATGGCGACGCAGGAACAAATATGTCCATGAGGGAAGGCTTTGAGAACTCACACCCTGGTCTCACCTTCAGTTTATGCTCTGTGCTTCATGCTTGCGGGCGAATATGTGACCCCAGATCTTTGACCACCTCTGATCAGCTTCCTGATCTTGCCACCATGACTGCTGTTGGCCACCATGTCTCCCACCATGATGGACTCTGATCCCACAGGAACTGTGCATCCAAATAAATTCTTCTTTTGATTAACTGCCTTGGTCATGGTGTTTTATCACAGCAACAGGAAGTAACTAATACAAGTAGACTGGACTAGAATAAAAACAATGTAAAGGGGGCATAATTCTAGTAAGAAAATGATTAATGTTATTCATGAAGAAAGCTAGATATTAGTCAGTGTGCAAATTAATAGCTAAGATTGTAGGAAATGTCAAGAAAAAGATGGCTTGGGAAAGATAAAGCTTCATTTGATTTTATTTCTTATTGGCAAATAAGATGTGAGAAATGGGTGGTCCCAGTTTTTTCTTTGAAAACAGAGGTGGTCAAAGAGCTCCAGAAATAAGTGACATTAAAAAACAATAAAATGATGACTATATTTGAAGGTTGATCTTTGATTTTCAACTTGACAGGAATCAACTTTGAGGTTTGACCAGGAAATCTGTCCTGGAAAGATTAATTGAGTGGGAAAGATCCTCCCTCAGAGTGGGCAGGAGCCCTGGTGTGGACCCAGGTATAGAGGTCCCTGCCTGTCTTTTGCTTTGCCTGGTGAGTACATTGACTCTGTTGCTGTTGCTGTTGCTGCTGCTGCCTTCTTTACTGACTTCACTTTTTTCAGCCTTCTGAGGTGGACCAAAAAACAGCGAGCCTCTAAACTTTCTCTAGGCCTTCAGCACCAACTTGGGGCTGCTCAATTGTCCAGTGTCATGGAATGAGGAGCTACCGGGCTCACAGCCTCTCCAGTCTACAAAAAGACATTATTAGACCAAACAGCTCGCATTGTGTGAGCCAATCAAGAAAATTCACCTTGTGATATATATTCATTCTATTGGTTCTCTTCCTCTAAATAACCCAGACTAATCCAGTATATCTCAAATGCTTTATGATTTTATATTCTTTTTCTATTTTGTGGTGCTGCCGATGGAACTTAGGGCATTACGCATGTACGTTAGGTGAGTGTATTACCAGTGAGCTACAACCCCGCATCTCAGCTGCTGTTTTGAAGTTAGATATTTGAAATTCCATTTAAAAAAAGAGGTAAATTGTTGCTTTGAAGAAGTATTTTTAAAATGGGGGACTGCCATAATCTGAAACACATACTCCAGATTATCTAGAAGGATCTACTCAATATCTGATATAAGAATTGCATCCTATTTTTGATTTGGTATTTCGGTATCTGGGTCCCCAGTAGACTGAGCTGCCACAGAGCAAGGCTGGGGTCAGTCCATGTCTGTACTGTGACTTACAGCACCTTGTAGGCAGTTATTAAGTGTCTACTCAGTGCGTGAATTTCGTCTGAGGCACCAAAAGCATTTTCAAACTTATAAAAATAATTTCTCCAAATTAACTTAAATTTCCAAAGCACATTTATCATGAAAATGAAGAAAACCTTGACAAAAGTGAGACCCTCCATAGCAGAACTGGCAAAAAGGCGACTTGCTGATATATTCACCTAACTTTCTGTTTGTGGATTGTTATCGAAAGCATTAAAAACAAAAACCAGAAAAAGAAAAAACCAAAAGAAAAAAAAAAAACCAAAACCTTAAAAACCAAATTGCAGCACAGAGAAATTTGTTTATACTTACAGTACATGGCAGTATTTTAAATGTGCATCTACGATGGGTAAATCAAGCTAATTAGAATATATTGTTTCACATTTGGATGTTTCCAAAACACAAAGTATACTCACTTAGAAATTTTCACCTAAACAACCAATTGCTGTTTTCAGTACTCTTTTTATGATATATCTGTTCTCTTGAATGTATTCTTCTTTTGTGTCTAAAATTTTGAGTCACTCACCCAGCATCTCCTGAATTCACTGCCACACCCAGTTCCTGATGACTCTCATTCTCCTCCTTGCTTCCACGAGTTTGAGTTCATTGAACTGTAGTTTTGTGAAGACTGACCAGAAAGTTGCATGGAACACAGACTGGAGTAGATGGCAAGTTCTCCAGAGAGTGTGAACACTGACAGACTCTAAGATGCAGCTTGACTGCAGACGTCTGCTCTTAATACTATCCCTGTCCTCCTTTCATGCATGCATACTAGTATTCCATTCTAACTACAAATGAACAAAATTCTGGCTGAATGCATAAGTAATGCACACTATGTCAACTGCAGAGAATACAGGTGCTGAGCAGCTCTGAGAAGGGATCTCTTATTCTGAGCTCATTTATTACAGAAAATTTTACTGAAGAATGGTAAGAGATTAGGCAGAACAAGAATTCTATGTGCAAGCAATGTGGAGATAAATTCTTAGAGACTTTAGGCAATGGACTATCTAAATGCATCAAATGGATTGACTAGAATGAAAATAAAACTGAAGAGGGCTCTTTATGCTTTTCTATGTGTAGGCCACACCTGGCATTAATTTTGCCTATATTGCTGCTCGGTAATTTGAAATCTAGCAACGGAAAGTTCACATAAAGACATTAAGAATGGGACTTCTGCTGTCTCATAGTTTTAGCTAGCACATCAGAACTTATGATATTGGGTGCTATTGTACTCACACCTTTTAGATAGGTAACACTCACATCATAGTGGAAATGGTTAAAATAAAGCCAAAACAGTTTGACCACAACTTCCCAATGCAGCCTGTGCAGATTAAGGTTAAGAGTGTGTGATGAAGAGAAAATTTTCTTAAATTATTTTAGAAGAGTTGTAGGCGTGAAGCTTTCCCACACCCCCCCAACCCCTGTGGATGGCCTCTGAGAAAAATTCAGTGGCTCAAATCTATCCTTGGTCAGGCGGTGAGAAATGGGATTCACACAGCACAAACTGGCTTCTGATTCCCTCGCTTGAGGAACCCCAAGATGAGCCCAAGGCAGCCACCAGGGTGTGGCATCTTTATAAAAGCTTGGCCTGTCACCTCAGGAGTTTCAGCACTGAGGATATGGCAGCCTCAGTCCACAATGGAGTGCAAGGACCCCTGCCCCGTCTTAAGATGGAAGATGAAGAATCCCTGGTGAACAACCAGACTGAACTTCTAATATTTTTTTTTTACTATGACTGATCACATTCAGATTTTTTTAAAGAATAAAATAGTATTTCAAAAGACTACAGCATACAGTCTATTCGAACAACAGAAAATTAAAATTGAAATTCAGATCTCCCAATGAGGGAGCCCTCTTGGAATCACATGTGGACAATGCCCATTTAAGAACTTATTTTGCACTGAAAATGTGTTCTATCTTGAAAGAGGATTCAAAGAGCTTTAATGAAGTGTGCTAAATATATGAACTCAATAGTTTGCATTTTGAAGACTACTCTTTCTTGCTCTTCTTTCTAGATATTATAGAGCACCCACTCATGCACTGTTTACATATACATGTACATGTGTGCATTACAAGCTAGAGCACCCATATGTGGGAGAACATGTGTTTGTTTTCTATCTGAGATTAGGTAATCTTGCTTAATATATATTCACACTCTGTTCATTACCTGTACATTTTGTGATTCCATTTTTCTTTGGAGCTGAATAATATTCCACATTACGTGTGTATCAGTTTCCAGTGTTCACTCACCTGTTGGTGGACATGTAAGTTGATTCCACACCTTGCTATCATGAATAGAGTGATAATAAACATGAGTGAGAATATTTTTAGAGTGAGAGAGTTGGGTCATATGGCAATTTTGTTTTTAATTTTTTTGAGACCCCTCTAACCTGATTTCCATAATGACTGTATTAATTTTTGCTCCCACCAGCAGTGAATAAGGGCTCATCTTTCTCTACATCCTCTCCAACATTTGCTGTCATATTTCTTTATGCTAACCATTCTGACTGGGATGAAGTGGTATCTCACCATAGTTTTAATTTGCATTTCCCTGATGACCAGGGATGTTGAGCATTTTTAAAAATAGCTATTGGCCATTTGTATTTATTTTTTGAAATACTGTGCATTCAACCCATTAACCCATGTGTTGATTGGTAGTTTTATTTCTTTGGTATTTAATAACCACAGTTCTTTTTAATTCTGGATATTAGCCTCTTGTTTGTAGAATAGCTGGTAAGAATTTTCTCCTATTCTGTGGACTGTCTGTATGTTCTGCAAATAGTTTTCTTTGGTGTGCAGAAACATCCTAATTTCATGTCCTCCCATCTGTTGATTCTTGGGGCTGGTTCCTGACCTATTACAATTCCCTGAAGACTCTTCTTTATGGTTTCCTCTACAAGTGTCATTGTTCCAGGTTTTAAATCAAAATCTTTGATCTATTTTAAATTTGGCTTTGTACAAGGTGAAAGACATGAGTCTAATTTCATTCTTCTGCATGTGGCTACCCAACTTTGTCAGCATCGTCTATTGAAACACACTATCATTTTTCCAGTGTATGTTTTTGTGTCCTTTGTCAAGATTAGATGGGCATAACTTTCTCAGTTTACTTCCAGATCCTCTATTCTGTTACACTGGTCTACCTGTCTGTTCAAGCTTTCTTAACATTGTAGTTCTGTAGTATTATTTGAGGAAGACTATTGTGATACCTCCAGTTTTGTTATTATTTGTTAGGGCTGCTTTGGTTATTTATGGAATTTTGTGGTTCCATATAAATATATGGAATGTCATTTCCTAGATCTATGAAATATGATATTGGATTTTGATAATTTTGATACTATAGCCTTTAAAAAATATTAAATCTGCAAATCTAGGAGTATGGGATGTTTTTTCATTGTCTAGTATCTTCTTTGATTTTTTTTTTCATTGTCTTGAAGTTTTCATTGTAGAAGTTCTTTTCTCTTCTTAGATGAGGTGTTTCTGAGATGTTTAATCTTTTCTCAGATATTTTGCATGGGATATTATGATGGTTAGTCTTTGTCAACTCAACATAAACTTGAGACACCTAAGAAGAAGGAACCTCAAGTGAGGAATTTTTCTCCATCAGATTGGCCAATGACCATGTCTGTGGGATGCCTGCTTGGTTGCTAAATTAATGTAGGTGGGCACACCCCACTGTTGGCAGTGCCATACCTAGGCAGATGGGCCTGGGTTGTATTAGAAAGGTGGCTGAGCAATCAGAAGAGACAGTGCAGTAAGCAGTGTTTCTGCTTAGTTTCCGCTCCAGTTTCTGTCTTTACATTCCTGCTGTAAGCTCCTGCCCTGCCCTTTTTTAGTGATGAACTCAGAAGTGTAAGTGGAAATAAATCCTTTCCTCCCCAAGTTTTTTTTTTTAATCAGAGTGTTTAATCACAGCAGCAGAAAGCAAACTAAAACAGAATTCTTTTCCTAATTTCTTTCTTGGAGAGTATATTGCTAGTATATATGAAAATTATTAGTTTTTTTTGTGTGTGTATTTATCATATATCCTGCAATTGCCAAACTACAGTCTGAGAAACCAATGACTTTATTGGCATAATTACAGCGCAGTGGGGGGGGGCTTAATTACTGGAGTGGAGGTGCTCCCCTCCTAAGACTGCACTGGAAAGTCTTCATCCATATGTGGAGGATGACTCCTTCATAGTCATACAAAATGACAGAGAGCTTCCTCAGTTTATGTACCGACAGCTCCTTCTCTTTCCCATTGTACAAACAGGGTGGCCTGGTTGATTGGGAAGTGTAGCTGACTCTCCCTGCCCCTCCTTTCAATGAGCTTAGCTGCGAGATCCTAAGCAAGCAGGTGCAACTAAGCTTGGTAAGATGGCATCTGTCCATGGTCTGTCAGAAGACAGCCATACGCATTAGCTTGCATAAGACTGGTGTATGCTATTACAATTGCCGTGAGTTCATATAAATAATGGAAAACTCTTTCCTTGTGGTCATCCATCCTATACCACAATGATCCCTGAGGCTTGGGAGGCAGAGGCTTGAAATGGGTGTCCTACTCAGGGATAAGCATTCTGTAGCCTTCTGTTCTCTGCACATTGGCCAATTGTGGGTTTCTCTGTAAATTGTCATCCACTGTATAAGGAAACTTCTCTAGTGAGAGCTGAGAGGTGCATTCATCCTGTGTATAAAGGTTGACCTGAAGATGTGTCACTTAGAGTTAAGCGCAGACACTTATTTTCTGTTTTGATCAATTCTCTAACTGCAATAGTCTCCATCTGTTGCAAGAGGAAGCTTCTTTGATGAGGGGTGAAGGTCACACTTGTCTGTAAATATAAAGATGCATATTTAGAATAAAGTAAGAAATTACATTTGTCTAGGGATGTGGTAAAAGTAGTTTTTTTCCTAAGATCTATGACCTCTATAGTCATTGGCTCTGTGTACAGTAGTACACATGAGTTCTCCCCATTGGGAGGGCCTTAATTCCAATTAGACAGTTGTTGGTTACCTACAAGATAAAAGTGGAGGAGTAAATGACTCATTGTTTTTTTTTAGGCTTTTATAGTATCCTATAATATCATGAAAGCTAGTCTTTAGGGTGGTGACTTCCAGATCAGTTCCACCTTAATTTCTCCAAATTCTGTGTCTGAAGTGTAGCCTGTCGTCAGCAGTAGGGCCTTGTCTTCAAGTTCGTGGGGGGGGGCGTTAATAAAGCCCTCTGATAATAGACTGTGTTTATTTGCAGTCTCTTGGAATACCCTGACCAACAATTCAAAGGGAGGTTTCTCCTGCCTATATTTTTGTTACATATCTTCAGCTACACACATGCACTTGGTATTTTTATATGTGTACTTTTCAGTAGGACTTTGAACCAGTACTTTTCTCTCTGGTTTTTCATAATATCTGCACACTACCTATCTCTCCTCCTACGCCCCCTGCATAATTCTCTTTAACCCTCCCCAGTTAAAGTAACCTCCCTTTCCTCCCATTTTCTCCTTAATAACATCTCTCTCTTACTATCCCCCTCTCTCAAGTTCCTTCTTCTTTACTTTCATGGTTCCTTCCATTTTCCTGGGTATATATGGTTCCTTCCATCGTCCTTGGTCTACATTCACATTTCGGGATATGAAGGTAAGAGTCACTTATGCTTCTGAATCTCAGTTACTTCACTTAGAATAACAGCTTCTATTTTCTATCCATTTCCCTACAAATTTCATGATTTTGCTTTTGTTTATCGCCGAGTACAACTCTATTACGTAAATGTACCACATTTTCATTATCCATTCAGCAGCTGAGGGGCACTTAGATTGTTTCCATTTCCTAGCTATTGTGAAAACATGGCTGTGCAAATATCTCTGCAGTAGGATGTCGGTTGGGTACAAGCCAAGGATTGTTATGACCGGATCATGTAGGCAGATTTATTTTCAATTTTTTAGAGCTCTCCATACTGATTGTTACAGTGTTTGCCATTCCACCAACAGTAGATGAGGATTCCTCTGTCCTAGAAACCTTGCCAGATTTTGGTGTCATTTGTTTTCTTGATCTTAGTCATTCTGACTGAGGTTAGATGAAATATTAAAGTGGTTTTTACTTGCATTTCCTTAATTCTCTAAGGATGTTGAACACTTTTACAGTTGTTTCTCAGCCACTTTTATTTCTTCTATTTAGAACACTCTGGGTATGAAACCCATAACCCATTTTTAATTGGGCAATTCTTGTTTTTTTTCCCTGTATTCTTTGTATGTTGTGGATATTGACCCTCTGTCAGATAAATGGTGGAGATTTTCGCTCACTTTGTAGGGTTCTTCTTCATTCAGCTGCTTGTTTTCTTTGCTGTACAGGGGCTTTTAAGTTTAGTAAGATCTTATTTTTCAGTTGTTGATCTTAAGTTCTGAGCAACTGATATGTTTAGAATGTCCTTTTCTGTACCTATATCTTGTAGGATACTACTTATGAATTCTTCTAAAAGTTCCATCATTTCAGACTTTACATTGATATCTTTGATCCATTTAGGGCTGACGTTTGTACTGTGACATGGGTCTGCATTCAGTCTCCTATGTATGGAGATCCACTTTTTCCAGTACTATTTATTGAAGATGCTATCTTTCCTGCAGTACAGGTCCCTGGCACCTTTGTGAAATATCAGGTGGCTATAATTGCATGCACTCATGCTTGGTTCTTCTATTTTGTTCTAGATTGATTGAAAATCTAAATTATAAATCTAATTTGGTCTACAAGTCTGTTTTGTGCTAATAGCGTGCTGCATTTATGGTTTTAGCTCTGGAACATGAATTGAAGTTGGTATAATAATCCCTCTGGTGTTACTCTTCGTGTTCAGTATTGTTTTGGCTGTTTGGAATATTTTGTGCTTCTATATGAATTTTTGGCTGTTTTTTTTTTTTTTTTTGGCAAAGACTGTCACATGGATTTTGATCAAGACCACACTGAATCTGTAAATTACTTTTGGTAAGATGGTCATTTCCGCTTTATTAATTCTACTGACCCATGAGCACGAGAGGTCTTTCCACATGCTTGATCTCTTTCTTCAAAGATTTTAAGTTTTCATTGACTAGTCTTCAACATTTTTGCTTCAGTTTATCCATTTATACTTCTTTTTTTTTTTTGGTTTTTGAGGCTATTGTGAATGGAAGTGTTTCTCTGAATTCTTTCTCTGATTGCTATTATTTCTCCGATTTTTGTAGACTGACACTTTGTTGAAAGTGTTGATAATTTCTACAAGTTTTCTGGTGGAACTTTTGAGATATCTTATGTATAATATCACATCATTTTAAAATAAGGCTCTTCTTTTCCTGGAAATAGTCCTTTAGTTTCCTTCTCTTGTTTTATTGCTCTACTAGAGTTGTAAGAACTATATTTAAAGGGAATAGGGATAGCCAGCAGCCTTGTTTTGTTCTTGATTTTAATGGGAACGCCTCAAGATTTTCTCCTTTTAGAATGGTATTCGTTGTGAGTTTGTTGTCTGTAGCTTTAATTATGTTGAGTCTGTTCCATATAGTCCATTGCCCTCCAGGACCTTTTTCATGAATTTGTGTTGGGTTTTGTCAAAGGCTTTTTCTGTGTCTATTGAGATTATCGTGTGATTTTTGTCGTTAAGTTCATTTATATGGTTTATTAAACTTATTGACTTACATATATTAAAGTATATGTATCCCTGCATCTCTGGAATAAAGTCTATTTGATCATGGTGGATGATGTTTTCAATGTGTGTCTGTATGCAATTTCCAAGTGTTTTGTTGAGAATTTTTGTTCATTAATGATATGGTTTTGTTATCAATTTTTTGTCGTGTCTTTTCCTGGTTTTGGAATAAGAATAACAATGGCATCATAGAAGGAGTTTGCATTTCCCCCTCTGTTTCTATCTGTTTGAGTAATTTAAGCAATATTTGTCGTAGATCTTCTTTGAAGGTCTGGTAAAATTCAGCTGTGAATCCATCTGAACCTATAGTTTTCTACTAGATTCTATGGACTCTTTTTAAGTATAGAATCATGTCATTTCTAACAAGGAATAGTTTGACCTTTTCCTCTTCTATTTTTATCCCCTTTATGCCTTTTGCTTGTCTAACTGCTGTATCTAAGAATTCCAGCAGTATCCTGAACAGGAGAGAGAGTGGGTTTCCTACCTCATTCCTGATTTTAGAGTTAATGTTCTCAGTGCATCTCTGTTTAGTAAAATGTTAGATATAGGTTTTCCAAATGTAGACTTACTATTTTGAGATATGTTTCTTCCATTTCTAACTGCTCCAAACTTTTATCATGAAGGTATCTTGAACTTTGTCAAAAAAAAATTAGGGGAGCGTCAATTGACATGATTATAAGATTTCTGTCCTTAAGTGAGTTTATATGATATTGTGCATTTATTGATTTACATGTACTGAACTAACTTTGCCTTTCTGGGATGAAGTCCACTTGGTCTGATGTATGTTCTTTTTTATTTTTATTATTATTGTTTGTGGGGTCTCATTAAATGCCTGGTAACAATAGACAGATAGCCAAGATGGCGCTTAGAGGAAGTGAAACCTGACCACCCTGGTGGGAGAGACAAACAAGCAGTTCCAAGAAACTGAGTGAGCCTTGGAGAAATCAAAACCTAACCCCCCCCCCCAGGTATGATAATTGAGCTTATGCTTGCTATCTACTGATTGGACTATTGATGCCTTTTGTAACCACCCTTTGCAACCCCCTTGTAACTGCCCCTTATGCTGGAGAAGCAAGGCTTGAAAATGTGCAAATATGATAGGACAATAAGAAGTGGGGAAATATGCTTTGATTGGGGGAGGGGGACATAAAAGGGCAGGCTTGAGCTTTGCAAGGCGGAACCTGCGCTTGGGGAGAGAGCTGTATCATCTGTTAGAACTGCAACACAATAAAGAATCAAGACTTCTGCGAAAGACTCCGACTGCTGTCTCTTCCTGGGTTGATCGGGAACCCCGACTTCGCCTGAGAAGTGTTCCAGCCATCAGCTACACTTCGGGTCTGTGTCGCCTGGCAGACACAGGTTTATCCACGGCAGGTCGCACATCTGACTTCTCCCAGTTCAGCTCCTGCCGGCTGGCCACCGGTTGGGGGGCTGTAATCTATAAGAGGCAAAGGGCACGACTTTTCAGTGGGGCGTCCTGAGGGAGCCATCAGCATCTGGAAGGGCCCTCGCAATTATTTTTTTATGTATTTGAGTGTACTGCCTCTATGTAAGTACACCCAAGTCATGCAATACTCATAGAGATCAGAAGAGGGCATAAGATTTCCTTGGAATTGGATGATTGTTAGACACCATAGGTGTACTGGGAATTGAACCCAGGCTTCTGCAGGAGTAACCAGTGCTCTTAACCACAGAGCCATTTCTCCACCCTTATAATGTATGTTCTTTTTAATGTGTTCCTGAATTCAGTTTGCAAACATTTGTTGAGAGTTTTATCATCTATAATCATCAGAGAAATTATTCTATAGTTTTCTTTTGTTTTTGTTTTGATATCAGAGTAGTACTGCTTCATAGAATTAATTTGGTAGTATTCCTTCACTTTCTACTTGTGAAACAAGTTAAGAAATATTGGTATGAGCTCTTCCTTGAAAATTTGATAGAATTCAGTGGTATAGCTTTCTGGTCTTGAGCTTTTCTTTGAAGAGAAATGTTTAATTACAGCCTCTATCTCATTACTTATGAGGGGTCAGTTTAAGTTATTTATATCTTATAGTTTTAAATGTAGTTGAAGCTATGCATTTGGAAATTGTTCTCTTTCTTTGAGATTTTCCAGGATTTAGAAAGCATGTTTACAAAGTAATTTGTAATATTGATCTAAGTGTTACTGGAATCTGTAATAACACTCTTTTTAACTTTAATTTTGTTAAATTATGTTTTCTTCCTCTTTTTGTCAGATTGGATAAGATTTCGTTGATTTTATGAATAGTTCAAATATCTGTCTATTTGGTTAATTTTGTGTATTGTTCCTTTAATCTCTGTTTCACTAAATTCTTCTCTAATCTTTATTATTTTTTCTCTCTACTGGGATTGGAATTAGCTGCTTGTTGTTCTTGAAGAGCCTGAAGGTGCATCATTAGGTTGTTTATTTGCTATATTCAAGATTTTTTATTAAGTGTTTATCACTATAAACTCTCCTTTGAGGACAGCCTTGGCTGTGTCCCAGAGTTTCTGATAGGCTGTGTTTGCATTATCGTTTGTCTCTCTCTAGTGATTTTTAAATTTCCTCTCTGATTTTTTTTAATGATCCTTTGTTCTTTCAAAAACGCATTGCTTGATCTCCAAGTAATTTTGTTGTACCTGTAGATTTTTTTGTTGTTAATTTCCACGTTTATACCACTGTGGTCTGATAGATCACAAGAATTTATCTCAATTTTTTGGATCTGTAGAAAATTATTTCTTTCTTATGATATGGTCAGTTTTGCAGAAGGTTCCATGTGCCACCAAGAAAGCTGTGTATGCACTATCTATTGGATGGAATCTGTACATATCCGGTAAGTCAAATTGATTCGTAGTGAATCTTAACTCTGAGCTTTCGTCACTTGTCTTCAGTTTGGAAGACACATCTCAGTATGAGAGTCGGGCACTGAAAACCGCCCCTATTATTGCATCAGGATCTTTATAGTCTTTTACACATTTTAGTGCTTGTTTTATAAAAATTGGGCTCCAATATTTGGTGCATGAATGTTTACAATTGTCATGTCTTCCTGATGAGTTGTTCCCTTCATTAATATGTGATGTTCCTTTCTATCTCTCCTAGTTAGTTTTGGTTTGACGTTTCCTTCGTCTAATTTAAGGATAACCAGGCTATCTTGTTCATGGTTTCCATTTGCTTGGCACTTTGTTTCCTGTACTTTGATACTGAGTTTCTGAAATCTTTGCTGGTTAGGTATGTTTCTTGGAAAGCACAGATAGTTAGTTCTTGTCTTTGAATCCAGTCTTTTTGTCTATATCTTTTCAGTGTTATGTTGAGGATTTAATATTATTGTAGAAAGTGATTTTCTACTTCTTATAAATTTGTTTGGCGTTGTTCTATTTTGATGGATTATATTTTATTTCCTTCCCCTGTATTAGTTCCAAGGGTTTGCTGAGCTGCAGTGCTGGATGTGTTTGTTTCTTTCATGGGTCCAGTTAGTTTACCCATTCTTTTTCATGGGGTGTCCACGATCATCCTTTCATGTGGATGATGCTGCCTTTCTTCTTCCTGACTGGGAGGAATTCCATTGGTAATTTTCTGCACTGCTGGCTTGATTGTCGTGAATCGTCCTAACTCATGTTTGTGATGAAAACCCTTCTTTCTTTCATCAATTTTGAAAGTCACATGTGCAGAGTGTTCTGGGCTCACAGAGCAGAGTGTTCTGGGCTCACAGTTTTTTACCTTCAGAACGTGAAATATTACATAACGTGCCTTTCTGGTTGCTGGTGAAGAATTTGGGGTAATTCTGTTATTCCCAGCTTTGATGACATGCGCCTCACGGTGCTTTTAGGATGAGTTCTTTACTTTGCATTCTTGACATCCTGGCTATGATCTGTTGTGGAAAGTTTCTTCTCTGGTCATGCCTATCAGTTTTATACACGTCTGATGTTTCATTTCGCCCCCTAGGTTCAGGATATTTTCTACCGTAATTTCATTAAGTAGTCTATATTTCTACCTCTGATTCAATCTCTGCTCCTTCTACACCATGAATTCTTAGGTTTGGCCTCCTAAATGCACCCCAGATTTCTTGGAAATTTCATTCATGCTCCGTATTTTTTTTCCTTGTATGTCTGTGTTATTGTCTTGACTTTCTTGGCTAACCCTGAGACTCACTCTTCTACATGGTATCACTGTTAGTGATAGTATTTGTTGTGGTTTTTGTACTTGCTTGACCATCGTCTTCACTTTAAGCATTTCTGCTTGGTTCCTTCTCAATATCTCAGTCTCCTTCCTGAAGTTTCCTTCCATATTGTGGACTCTGCTGAGTGTTTCATTCGTTTTGGATACTATCTTGTCAAGGTCTTAGATTTCCTTAATAACTGAATCTATTTTATTCTTTTATGACCATTAATCTTTTAAATGGTAAGATTCAAATAGTTTTCAGACATTTCATCTATTTTTGTAGGTTTGTATTCTCTTACAGGGAAGGTGGTCAGGTAGAGATGGGTCATGAATTGTGGCTGTATACATCATATCCTTTGTTTCTTTGCTGTGCTTTGTGTGTTTGTTGAGTGGATTTGTCTTGATGTTTTTGACTTCCTCTTCTTCCAAGACTATTTGGGAGTTTTGTTTTCTGTGATTCTTCATAGGGGGACAGCTGTATGAGGCTTAGCCTCAGAATTTGATGAAACTTGGTGTTGATTTTCAGATGGAATTGCTGTGGTGCTCTCATCTTGGCTATGTCTCAGGAGCAAGGGTTGGAACCACACACTGAGCTCCAAGGCAATCAGAGATGAGATCAGAGTCTATCCAGCACTTAGACCCTGTGTTCCTGTTGAGGTTAGAGCAACAAATGCCAGACCCACTAACAGTATGTCTACTATCTAGGGGCCATGGTTAGTGCCATAGGCCTGAAGTACTTCTGGGAACACAGCAGTATAGACTGACAATCTTACAGTAACCACTGAAGACTCAGAAGTCAAAATTGCACACCCACACTGACCTTCGAGAACACTGGGGTCAAGCCCCAGGTTCTCAGGAGACCCTGAAGTCAGAGTTCCTGCCGAGAACTACCCTCTGAGGCCACAATATTTAGAGGCCTGGTCCCATGGGGCTCCCAGGTCTCTTTGGAACCAGGGACCTAGTCTTGAGGTACTCTCTGGACCTGGTGGAGCAGAAGGTCTGTTCCCACAGTACTCTCTTGTCCTGACAGAGTTGGAGACCTAGTCACAAGGTGTTGTCTGGATTCACTGGAGCTGGAGTTTTGGTCCCACCGTGTTCTCTGTTTCTTTGGAGGCTGGAGGTCTTGTTGTGAGTTGTCTCTTGAAGTTCTGTAATTGAACTTCTCAAATTTAAGGAATAATAGGATTTTTTTTTCCTTTAAGGTAAATGGATGCACCAGAAGGTAGGCAGACTGGCCATGCTGATAGTGCTGCCCCATTTCAGCGAGAATATCTCATACTCAGGCTTAGGATGGTGTGGATTAGAAATGCGGTGGATAAAAGCCAGGTCACATCTTTCACAAAATTCTAGTGTTTGGGCATCAACCATGGCAGAGGACGGTGAGTAGCCAGTGCTAGCCAAAGATTACCAAGTGTTCTGCCTAAAGTAAGAAGTTTTCATCTCTGTCCTCTGAATACTTTTTATTACGCTTTAGTTCACGTGGGAAGCATGAAATAGGGAGAGCGAGTGGAGGTGGAAGGCACAGAGGGACAGGACGGGCCTACGTGGAGCTGTGCAGCTCTGTTCTAGAGCTCCGTACTTGCACAAGTCTCCTTAGGGGAGCCCTGGCCAAATTCTGCCTTCACGATCTGTGTTTTGATGACGAAGAAGGCCTTCCTCTCTATTTCTCTAAGTGTCCGGATCTGTAAAGCTTGAGCAGCAAAGCATTAAAAGAATGAGCAACATGTGTCCCCTTGTTGTTTGTGTGGACGTGTGTTAGACTGAGCTGAGGAAATGTGTTTAAACAGAACAAATTAATTTCCTCATATAGATTGGAATAGACATATTGAGACAAACAAGAGGAACTGAAAGTCCTTGGGATATTCGCATGTTGCACGAAGAGAGATCTGAGAGAGGGTGGAAAGCTAGAGAAGTGCTCTAGCAGTTTTAGTCAGCCTAAAAGTTGTGTTCTGTTAGGAAGGGAAACCATAGATGTCAGCCGAAAGTAAGCCTTACATATAAATTTGGAAGGGCAATTGGAGAGATATCTCAGCCAACAGTTAAGAGCACTGGCTGCTCTTGTAGAGGACCCGAGTTCATGCCCAGCGCTCACATGGCAGCTAACAACCATCCATAACTCCAGGTCCAGAGGATCTGACACTCTTTTCTGACCTCTGTGGGCACTACATGTCATGAATGTACTTACATACATGCAAACAACATGCTCATACACGTAAAATAAAAATAATTATAATAAAATATATTTTTTAATTGGAAGGAAGTAAGGTTAGCCATCTTGTTAATTTCCATTTAATCCCTGAACTGGATTTTAAACTATTGTTAAATTTTACTTGTTATTTAAAAATTTTGTGTGTATGAATGTTTTTCCTGCATCCACGTAAGTGCTTCATATGCACTCATTGCCTGTGGTGACCAGAAGAAGGTGATGGATCTCCTGGAACTGGAGTTATGATGGTAGATAACTGCCATATAGGTACTCAGAGCAGAACCTGGGTCCTTTGCAAAAGCAGTCAGTGCTCTTAACTGCTGAGCCATCTCTCTAGACCCTAAAATATATTTAATGCCAAAATTCTAGAGAGAATAAAGGGTGGTGTGAGTGTGTGTGCGTGCACACACACACACACACAGCCTTCCTGTTGGAGTTGTGAGAAGTTAAGAGTTTCAAGGTGCTGAGAATAAGTGTTACTTGAATGATCATTCCTAAAAAGACATTCAGATCACTCCCCTTAGGGCTTGAGCAACACGGTGGAAGAAGAGCCAGAAAGAAGTAAGAGCTGGAAGACAGACAGAGGGCTCAGCAATGTCATCTTCTGGGCATGGCACAGCCATTGAAATCATGAACTCGCAGCACCCAAGGCTGCCTGCACTGGGCCTGCACAAGTCAGGCTCTGTCAAAAGCCCATCAAGGATGAGGGAGAGGCTCATAGGATGATCCCTTCCCTCCTGAACTATTGACTAGCAATGAATTTTGGGAGAGAAGTCATGATCGTCCATTAATTGCCACTAATGAGCCCGTTGGGTGCCACGGATACTTCAGAACCCACAGATGGTCTTGGTTACACTCAGTGGGTCACAAATCCAAACCAAAAGATGTGAACTTGGGAAGTGGGTTTGGAAGAAATGGTGGACAGGGTGGGAAGGTGGTAAGAGAAGAAGGAGGTAAGAGTCATAAGAATGCGTCATATATGTGGATGGAATTAAAAAAGAATTTAACAAAAAATTGTAAAACGATTTAATCGAAACTAGCTTCCCCCATTAAAGCCAAATATGGCTGTAAAATAATTAAAAGATAATTTTTGTGTTTTTGCTCTATATTTAAGGCAATATAAGTTAAAAGTGTTTACCTAAATAAAAGATCAGTTCTGTTACCACTGAGAAAATGATCAGGTGGCTGATAAAAAAGTTTTCTGTCCTGACATATATCTTTGGTGTGTTTAGCACCTAACAATAAATTGCTTAATTTAATTTATAGAAAAAAATTGGAACAAGCAGGAGAGTCCTCTAAAAGAAGAAAGCAAAGGAATAAGTTGTAAGGTTAGTAGTAGAAAATAGAGAACATAATAAAGATTTTTAAATTATCTAAAATTAAAACAGATGCTGAACCCTCATGTTCAGAGAGTAGATGACATCCTATTTCATCTGTCTGCAGTGCTTTGGTTTTCTTATTTATCAGACCATCCATGCTGTGATAGGACCACACTGGTTACAAGCAGCTTATTTTTACATAGGACCTGTTCTTCTCAGAACATTGGGCCCTCAAGTCACATTTGAGATATTTCTGGTCTGAACCACAAACCTTTTAGAGTAGAATGCCATTCAACTGAATTCCCATTTGGACTCCTTCCCGAGCCATTGCTTTAAAAACAGTACATGCAATATCAAAATTGGCCTGGGCTGCTTTAACTCTGTGGCTAGCTGTTGTTTCCTGTTGATGGCAGCGTGTGGAAGCATCAAGAATATAATGCTTCTCTATGCAGACAGATTATGTTACATATAATGTGGCATTTATCTTCAGCTGTGCTCTGAAGCATCCTGCATTTCAGTAACTATCTCTTTTATGGTTTATGACAGATAATTGATAACTATAAAGGATGGAAAATAAGAAGCAGAAATGAGAGAGCATTCTCTCACAAGCTGGCACACAGCAGCCAACCTTGTGTTTTAGTGTAATTTTCCGGCAGAAGCGTAATGTGATTTAAGGATTTTATATTCTCTCGGATATGCTTCATATCAAGTAAGGGTGAGCATCTTTGAAACTAACATAGCTTAAAGGAAAACAGAGAAGCAATAAGTTGTATCAGGATATTTTAGAGAGAAATGCATAAGAAAACTCTGTAGAATCTACTTTGACCCAAATTACTATAGCAACACTATGGAATCATACTTTTAGGCACCTCAAATCGCAGTGAAGTTTGATGTCCAACAAAGTTTTCCAAATATTTGTTCTAAATCCTAGATGTCAGAGGAGAGGCCCCTAAGCACCTGTGTTGGAGAGATATTGCCTCTTTCCCAGACGCTCTTCTGTGAAATCTTGGATCCTGAGTGCGGATAGCTTCATGCAGTCTGCAGGCGTTCAGAAAGGCAGTATTTGAGGGTAGCTGTTCCGGTGGCTTCTTCTCTCTCCCTCTATGCTTTTGCATGGACTACGTTAGTACGTCATCTGTCAGGCCCTGTCATCCTGCCCTGCATTCCGAGTAAGATTCAGCACCTTACTTGCTCTCCCTTCAAGACTCATTTGTATAAAGTTTAAAATTGAGACTTAACTAAGTGAGTAATAGATGGAAGATATTTGTGGCACTCCACAGGAATAAGCACAATGTGATCATAAATGCCATGGCTTTTAAGTCTTCACCTCTGTTTTAGATTGTGTCCCTTCTTCCCATCTACTTTTCTTTCACAGCAACCTGCTCGTCATTTCAAGCCAACAATGTACCTGTACTTTATTATACAGGAAAATTAACTCCTTAAAGTGTACTAATTCTCTTGATTTAGTTTTTCATAAAAATACATTTTTTTTCTTAGAAAAACATACCCATCTGCTCCATGTTTCAAAGTTTGTATCACACCACAGATCTTGACAGCTGTACAGGGAAGGATTTCCTTGTCAAGTGTAGCATTTTCCTGAGAGAGAATATTTACTATTATATTTCAGTTTTAAATAACATTATTTTTCTATTATACTAACATGAATTTTCAGAACATTCTACATAGACGAACACATGCGTAAGCTTGAAGTGATTTGCATTAGCAGCATGTGGCAAAGTTCTCTTGTTTCTGGGTCTGATCTGAGACAGGTTGACAGTCTTCAATTAACAATAACAGCTTAAATCATTCATTCAATGGATTCACTTCAATAAATTTTACTCAGAATTTAGTAAGTATCTGGTGGAGCAGATTACAGTGAAAACATCAGGCAGGTTCTCTGCTCTCATGGGAAATTTCTAGTCATAGAAACAGGAAGGAATCACAAACATGTGTTCAGATAATTCCAGATAGTGCTAAGTGCTATGAAGGAAAATAAACAGAAAAACGTGATGTGGGAGGTGGCATGTAGCTTGATACAGAAGTGAGAGGCCACAGTTTGTATGTCATCCATTAGCTAGAACAAGTATAGATATGTTGATGAGCAGAGGGCGGTGGAGAAGAGAGAGCAGATATGAGTAGAGGGCAATGTAGAATTTGGGAAGTAGTGAAATTCAAGAAAGCAACACAGAGACACATGCAGACCTCATGGATATTGCACTCATTCTAATTGTGAGTTCAAATTTTTGTAGAGTTCTGAGCAAGGATGGTATAAAGTAATTCACAGTTTTAAAACAAAACCATTCTTTGGAGAATGAACTGTGGTCAGGGAAACCAAGGACACAGTCCCAGTTAAGTTTTCACTAAACCATTCTGATTTGACATAATAAAACAGAAAATAGCATTCAGGAGTTTAAACCAATAAAGGTAAGTTTTTATTTGTATGATTCGATGTACAATTAGATATGCTAGCAATTCATGTTTCTGTTTTGATATTTTCTCCAAATTTCCAAAATATAAGTTATTGTATTTTATAAGAAAGTTTTTCAGATGAAACCATGTATTTTTTTCATGATTTCAGTTCTTTTACATTAACAGAAAAATTACAATGATAAAGCAGAGTTTTAAAATGAGCTATAAATCATACTACCGCATTTTTAATGACTTTTAGTAAGAATTTACTATTCATTAAAATTTACAGGGTTTCCCACTTTATAATTGAGAAACTGGTGATTTATTGTAATAACAGCTTTGAAACAGGATTAAGAATTATGGGGAACCCATTTCCTTTAAGGCTATGGTGCTGAGTAAGTGAGTCACGCTCTGAAGGATGGACCCACGCTGGAAGGCATTTACAGACACAAATTAGACTTCAGAATTAAAGAACATAATTGACTGTTCAACTGTACTATCCTGTTATATTGAGGAATCATTAGCTATTAGAAAAAATTTATAAAAATTGTATTTTAAATGTACAATGTTACCTTTAAAAGATCGTTTGAGACTTGCCCTTCTGAAAAGACAAAGTAGATACACTATGTAGTAACTATAACTAACTAATGAACAAAGAGGCAGAATGGTTAGAGAAGAACGAGGCAATGATAATGAGTGACTTGTGTTCATAATACTAGTAAAGATTGGGTACATCTAAAAGTAAAAAAATCTAACAAAGTCTGCAGATAAATATCCTGGACAGATGAACCAGCAGAATGGCAAACCATAGCCATCAGTCAGGATAGTTGTTAAAAGTTAACCTAACTATTTTAACTAATGAACAACAGACACATTAAAACTTGAGCAGGTATGTGTGCATGTTGTGTGTGTGTGTGTGTGTGTGTGTGTGTGTGTGTGTGTGTTCATAGACCCATACAATCAGAGCCCTTGAAAATCTTAAAAGAACTGGGCATGGTGGTGCACACCTTTAGACCCAGCCCTCTGCGGGCAGAGGCAAGCAGATCTCTGTGAGTTCCAGGCCAACATGGTCTGCATAGAGAGTTCCAGGCCAGCTGGGGCTATAGGATCTCTGTCTCAAAAAAAAAAAACAATAAAAAAATCTTAAAAGGAAATTTTTACAACTACAAAAAACAAATTATAGTTCACCACTTTTGAGTTTTCAGGATGGCTACATCATAAAAGAAATCAACAAATCCAATCCAATATTTCTTTTAAATATTCCTTTTGATACTGTTTTCCAATTCAAACTCAGTTATGGTCATAGTTTAATCATAGGATTTAACCTCCTGTTTTAAGATGTTTTAGAACAATAACCGTTTTCTAACCATCACAAATTTTTTTCAAAAAGTTGAATATTACAGATCTTTACAACAGCTAAGAAAGGAATAAAAGTTTTAATTTCAAAATTTTAAGGGTTCTTACTGGATATTTTACAAAATTATTTATTAAAAATATTTTGTATTAATGTGCTGATGGAATCAAACCCCTTCCTTGGCAAAATTCTTAAAATACAGTCTCATTTAGTTATTTAATTGAATCACACGACATGCCTACGTTTAATCTTAGAATGAAGGTGAAAATTTTTGTTCATTTACTAAAATCATGCTTTTGAAAATTTTCAGCTCTTTCTAATAACTGGTTGATTCAGCTTGCTCTGTACTAGAAACAAATAGGAAAGACAGAATAATAGACTTCCAAAATCCAAAGAACTATTGATCAAATAATTTGTAAAATTTGAAGAATGTTTTGACTCTAGTTTTCTTTGCTTTACCTTAAAGCCCTTGTTCCTCCATCCACTCCAATTCTACAATTATATCTAAGTTTTTTTCTAAATAATTTGTGTTTCAACAGGAATGACTTCTTTGAGCTATATTAGGCTAATTATTTATTCTTGTCTCTGTTTTTAATTTTTATGAGACAGAAAAATCAAGAGCAGAAGAGAAAAAAATTAAGAACAGTCAGAAAATCTTACTCAGAATAATGCAACTTTTAATCTTTAATTTAAATTCAAGAGATCATCCTACTTAGCTCCTATTTTCACTAAGAGAAATTTTTATTCATTTTACAGATAAAGCAGTAGGGGCTAAGTGATGTTAATGTGATTTCCAAGAATACTATATGGCACATTATAAGCAGAGAAATAATAGCTCAGTAGATGTCTGAATGGCTATCAGTATTAAGTGCTAAAGTGGAGAATATAATCTAGGCTTCTCTCTCAATACTTAAACTTCCGCTAGATTCATTACTGATTGCTTTAAATATAAAGAACTCATAAAGCTATTAAATTCTATTTATGTTCAAGGATTGACATTTCTTATTACAATTACAATTTTCTTCTCTTTCACCAAACTATGAGCTATTTAATGACAGAATAAAAAGAAAATTTTTAACCCTGTGGAAACCGGGAAACCATTTAAACTATTTATTCACCTAAATACATGATATTTACTCTAGAATGGTGCTTGAAATGTCATGTCTGTATTGTTCTAGAAATTTTGTATGCTTCAAACAAATATGAAATGCATTATATTTCTATAGCTTAGCATGTCCGTTTCCATAAACTTATTGGTTTGAAATCATATTAGTCTTATGAAGCCTTATTTTGGGGTAATGTATACATCTTACACTTAGGAACAGGTGTAAACTCTGACATCTGGAACATCCATCAGAAAAGAATGTCCCTGAGGCACTTGCACAGGAGGATATCAGTATACACTCACACAATGACATTCCAGACAGATAGGTGCCCTTATATCAGGGACAAACAAGAAAAATAGAAAGCCTGGGCAAAGAGCACATGACATAAAATGAGATACATATGTAGAGACTGACCATCGTTTGCAGGGGTTAGAGCCAGATTCCATGGTGAAATTGAAGTCCATTTTACAATAGGGGATTTAACATTTAACAGCTAAGCACATAAAAAGGAATTCATAACAGAAAAACCTACATCAATTGGAGTGACCTTTCTCAGAAATATCTTTTACAGATTTCCCTCTGGCTCTCTTTTCCCTTGCTGTACCCTAGACCTCTCTCAGCCACGTCTCTTTTTGTCCTTCTTTCTTCAGAGATAACCCTCATTTTACCTTCTTTAGTCTGATGAGGTCTATGACTTCCACTGTAGAAACCCTTGAACTGCTATTTGAGCCTGGGGTGTGAAGGATTCAGAGCTCTGGGATTCTCTATTCTAAGGAATTTATTTGTAAGAAGTCTGGAAGTTGCTTTGAATACAACGGTAAGGAAAAGAAATGTGAAAGCCAGCGACAGCTGATATCTATGAGCTCAAATCTAATTAGTGTAATCAATCTGAGTAATGACTAAGGAGCATTACATATTACAGAAATAACTCATTTGGTTTCAAAATATTTATTTGCACGACAACTATTCCACACAGGAAAGGTTTTCAGAGCTTATAATATTCATCATTTAAATATATAAATCATAATCAAAGTGCAGTTTTTCTACCATAACCATAAAGGGTGTAAGTTTTAGGAAAAGGTAGAAGAAAATACAAAGCTTAGGAATTTCTCACAATTCTTGGAATCTTCTGTTGTTCTCTCATTTATCTATACCCTCAGAGGGTGGCAGCCTTCTTGTCCAGGAAGAATGAGAAATGAATCCTAGTGAAGATTCATAGATTCTCAAAGGAGGAGGCTCCAAAATTCTAAAACGTCATACTTTAGTAACACCAACACTGTTTGATTTGGAAACAACTTCTTGAAATCTATGCCATTTCTGAGTGTGTGTTATGCATTCCTAGTGAGCATCAGCCTATGTGTATTTTATATTATGTATTATTTGTATTGTGTATTTTTCAATAGTTTAAATGATTATTCGGTCACCTCACTAAAGCAGCATGCCAGTCCATTATAATCATACCATCTTGGTTGTAGCTGAAGTAAATGTCTAAATAAGTTTTTGATAGAATGCTGTTTTGATCAAAACATTTGAATACCCTTGGACAGTATAAAAGACAGCTAGGAATAGAAGTGTGATTTCATAGTCTTTCTGACCAGTATGTGATGATTGAATCAATCATTGTAATACCCTCAGAGGAATGCTACACAGGTGTTGGCCAAATTAGGAGTCCTGTATATACAGCCAGTGGTCAAGAGGGGCTAACACTCAAAAGAACTCACAGCAGGGTTTATAAAAATTAAAATCACAATTACATCACACCAGGGACAAAGTCAACAATCATAGTCATATCAGATTCCCATAGGTACACCAGACCAGGAACAGTCAACAAAGAAATTTTCAGTTAACAAAAAAATTTCAGTTAGGAAAAAAGCAAGTTTCTTAGAATCGAGAAAACAATGGGCACCATGAAGGTGCTGGGAGACGATGTGCTGCCAAGTATTTGTTAAACGTCCCAGTATTGTAGAAACAATGTACTCTCTGAGATTGCAACTGCAGCCTTCATGGGACTAGTCCTGGCCGGCTGTTGAGTGTAGGGAAGGAGTTGGCAGAAACACAGGGTAAAGTAACAGCTCGAATAATATGGAGTCATTTCTCCATTTTATAGGATTGTCTTATTTGTGTAAACAACCTTAACCAAATAATGTCTACGTCTACTGCCATGAGTGACAGACTCAGGTGGAAGGTGTATGCAAAAGACCTGTCCTAGTTACCACATCTCATATAGACCATAAAAACAGGGAGAGAATGATTTGCCTCTTCTGTGTGAGCCACTGAGGCCATGGTTAAGCGCTGCATGTCCACGTCAAGGTTACTCATTTGATCCCTGGGTCTTCTTAGCGGCTTCTGTTGGTTTGTTGTCTGCCTAATTTTGTTTGAAGTTTTTTAAGGCATATATGTTTCCAAGTACTCAGTGAAAATAGTACATGTTAATGTCTTAGGGAGTTTCAAAATTTTCTGAACTACCTGAGACATGTATGGACCCCACACACACACATGCATACACACGCTCTCTTATCCCCTTTCATATCAAGTTAACATGAACGAAAGCAGTGATGCGGTTACTGTTACTCCCAGGTTTTGCTCCTCTGTGCTTTCTTCTGCTACGCTCATTTTTAAGGGAAAATAATGTGAAAGCCTTAATGATTGGACTCAGAATCAAAGCAAAAGTTCCCATTTCAACTAAACTTTCTATTAATATAGATTGTTACTCATGTCTTAGAAAAAAAAAGATTGTGTAATTCGTGGAATTAATCTGATGATCTTCTAGTGTCTCAGTGTGTGGCACTGTGTTGTGCCTGCTGTATGATGCTTCCAGAAGACATACCCATGGGAAATGAAAATAGACACAAAACCCGACCTTGAGATTTAAGTCTCTATATGAGAATATTCCTTTTTCTACACAGACATATGATAGCAAATGTATAACTGATACATCATCCTTAAATAGAAACGACAAAATATAAACAACTATCAGGATAAAGAAGTACTGTCTTGACATTACAACCTGTGCAGACACCTGTGTGGCTGCCTGTGTAGACACCTGTGCAGCCGCTTGTGTAGATGCCTGTGTAGACATCTGTGTAGACATCTTTAACCAGACTCAGTGATTGAGGAATACTCATGACAATGGAGTACTAGCAGAATTATTTTCATTCCTAGATTAAATAACCTCACTGCTCAAATTAAAAGCAGTCAGTTTTTATTAGAGACCAACCAGTGTTTTGAGTAAAACTTAATTTTTCACAAATTCTTTTAGTTAATGATTGATTACTTTTAAGAAGTTTTCCTCTCAATTTAGTTTACTTGACTTGCTCACCACCCTCCCCCCTAATTGAAAACTCAGAATTTTCAGAGAAAAGTATAAATCATTTTCAAATAGCTATATTTAAAAGGTAAAATGGAGGACTAGAGAGCAGTTATGAGCACTTATGGTTCTTACAGAAGACCTGGGTTCATATCCCAGTATCCACATGGCAGGAACTTAGATACCTGCAGTCCCAGGGTATCTAACAGCCTCTTCTGTCCTCCGTGGGCACTGTCTACTTGATATGCAGTGACATACATACAGGCATAACATTCATTATATACACGAAATTAAAAGAAGTCAAGAAAAAAATTAAAGACAAAATGATTTCAGTGGATTAAATAGAGAGAATAGTTCACATGGCTAATATGTGTTCCGAGAGCTAAAGTTTCCCTTCTTTAAAATGAGAGCCCCTTGAGATTGGGGAATACAGTATCTAGGATCCGAGAAATCTTTCACAAAAATAAAATATCATGAGAGATAGAAATAGATGGTAGGATTCAGTCAGCTTTATTCACAGAATAGAATAATCATGATTAATTTTACCTTTATTATCTTTTAATGAAGTTTTAACTTCTCCAACAGGACATGGCCAATTCAAAGGAAATTCTTCATCTTGGAAAAGGATGAGTTCAGTTTTTGAGGAAATTGATTTTACTTACCAAAAGTGAGTGCATTTCTACCCTCTACAGAAATCATGGGCACCAGAAAGCATGCTTATTTAATTTTCAATTTTGATTATATCCACATGGTACTTGGGGTGAAAATTGATTTCTGTGCCCCTTTTGTTAAACTGGTAATCTTCAATATCTTTGCCACAAAGATCAGACTGTGACTCTTCTATATGTGAAAATCATCCCTGACAGTATACTCTGTGAAATATATTTTGCACAATAAAACAAAAATTGGTTCTGTGTATTGTTATCATTCCACTCTTTACATAACAATTGATACCAATTAAAACTGAGATAATGCAACTGAGAAACACATGGTTCAGCTCTGAATTTAAAAAAAGAACCTTTTTGAAAGTTTGAATCTAATTTTTAGTTCAGTATGTTTGATTCTTTATTTTCACATTTCAAATTATGTATCTGTATATATTTATATATGGAACATTTCATTAATCAATAATAAAAATGTAATTTGGAAGGTGGGTTCTGTCTTCCATTTAAAAACACTAATGTAGAAGTTGTCATGTCTTGGGAAGATAGACTAGGAATGTGTGACAACAGCTAGTCAGATGCTCAGAGTTTTAAATCTTGAATAGGAAAAGTTACAGATGGAACTGGGATTATTCATGGCCAATAATGTGCAGAATCTGCCTCATAGACCAGTGTGGGAGTGGGACTAAAACCATAGCATTTTCTAAGCCTGACGACTGTCAAGCACTTGGCCTTCTGCTTCTGCATGGGGTTCTAAGTCTTCTTTTCTATTCTGAAAGATGACTTCCCAGAAAAACCTGATCTTAGTCAGCAGGGTACCTTGACCTTGCCATACAGGGACTTACTCTCACCCCACTCAGTGTAGGTGTCACACTACAGTTTAGACTTGACTTGGACAAATAAAGGGCTTAAGATTTGATTTCAGAATTAAAATCACTATTTGGATCATGTACTTAATGGTGTTTATACCTATGCTTTTGATAGAGACTGTGTTTGAAACTTGAAATTGCTGCTATTTGAATATTATTGACAGTCACTAGTAATTTCATGTTTCAGCCTATTAAGGAGAATTTCTTAATGAGTTGAATAAACCTTTCTACAACACAGTTTCTTCTTAGAAATCAAACATTTTCTCCATTCTCACATTTTACTGATTCTTTGAGAACTGCGTTAATATGTTTTGACCATACCTCCTCCTCCTGCAACTCTAGCTTCAGGCTCCTTTCTACTTTCCCCCATCCAGTCCAGTCTGCTTTTAGGTGTGAACCTGTCTTGAATTATGGTTGACCTATCAAGGGTCACACCCTGAAAGAAGACTGACCTCCTGTCTCAGCAGCTACCAGATGCTAATAGTTACTCATCAGGGGGTGGGACCACTTGTTTGCCCCTTGTACCCCCAGGCTGACATTTTTTAATGTATATTTTATTGCTATTATTATTATTATTATTTGTTTATTTCCTGCATATATGTAAGTGAACCCATGCCATGCAATACCCACAGAGATAAGAAGAAAATGTTAGATTCTCCTGGAACTGGAGTTATGGATAGTTGTTAGCTGCCATGTGGGTTCTGGGACTTTAACTCGGGTCCTCTGCAAGCACAGCCAAGTGTTTTTAACCACTGAGCCATCTCTCCAGGCCCATGACATCTTAAAATCTTACAGAAGTTATGTTACTTCTATGGTTGCCTAGGTAATATCAGAATGATATCTGGGTCCAGATGGAGGCTTTCATAATTAGAAAGGAAATCAAGTTTCACTATGATTTATTTGGAGAGAATAAGGCCATTTATTTTGACAAAAAAAGAGATATACATCAATGTCCTGTTTCTCCAAAGATCACCAGTTTCCAGGTACACCTTTGGCTAGCAGGTACACCATGAAGAGACTACCGGAATGACTGATAAGAGAACTAGAACACGAAAAAAATTCCAGTTAACTCAAAACAAACTGCCAAAAGAAAATTGTTAAGTTTCAAAATCTAAACAGCTACTGTTTCCTAGCTGCCTGCTGTGTGGTAGCACTTTGCTGTGCTTTGGAAGAGTAGTATCTCACAGAGTCCTCTCTCTCAGCCTATCAGAAACACATGTTCATTTTTGCCATTTAACAGCTGGAACAGCAACTCATAGAGACCACCAGTTGAAAAGGAGACTTGCTAGAGTGCTGACCTAAGTCTCTTGAACTGCAAATCTCACAAAATTATAAACATCATTTTGTGAATTTTAGGAGCCACTTGGATAGTTATGCTTGTAAAATGACTTACAAAGTTAAAGTGTTTTTATTTCTCTTAATAATTTGACTATGATATTGTTCTCATCAAAGTTATTCACTCTACTGTCTTTGCTCCTGAGTTTTGTTTTTCTTTTTAAGGGAGATATTGCCCATCTCCTAGAAACTGGCTGCCAGAAACTGGCATGCTGGTGCACAGCCATTGTTTGTGTACTACTGACCAGAGTGAGTGTTGTCTCTACTGATAATGTAATACTTCACACCTGAGAATGAGAAGGAGGCAAGGAATGGCAAAAGAGAGTCCTAAGTATCTGCTTTTCTCTCTTTTATGACCCTTCTCATAACTATCCAACTGTCCTACACACCTTAAGGAGCAAAGAGCCCATCCTAATAACGGTCACTGGATTTTAAAACCAGCTGAAAATGCAGTAACTTACGGTTGTTCCTGGTCACCTGGTGCTACCCCAACTGAGCTGCATTTATAACAATGGCACAACTTCCGGAGCTTTCTCTGTTTTGCAAAAGGTCACAGTTGTACAACTAGCAGAGAAAGGCTTCTACCTAGTAATAGAATACTCCACCTGAAAGCCGGGCCTCCACTTGACCTCATTGACAAGAACATGGGACGAATGTAATCTGCAGGCTTCAGCTTGACTGCACAGGGGACCATAAAGTGGGCAGCTTAAAAAAGTCAGAAATTTAGTTCTCTCAGTCCTAGGGGACAGAGGATCTAAGATCAAGAGTGCCTAAGGGCTCTTCCCTCACAGATAATGGTTTTCTGATGCATCTTCACGTGGTAGATGAGACCGATGGCAAGTGGCACCTCACTGCATGGAACAGCTGCTGGAGAAGCCAGATGACCCAAACTGGAAGTATAGCAGGTTTATCCGAAGGACATTGTCCCAGAAGAAGAGATGGAAGTCCTTTCTATGTTTCCCTAGTAGAATTCCCCCAAGGCTCAGGGCTCCAGATGTTTGCAGGACATATCCAAAGCTCTCATTTTCTTATTAAGCTGTGAATTGTGAGCACACTGCCAGAAACACAAACATGTTTCTGCTTTTCCACAATGTCAGAATTTATTGAACAACAATAAATACACTAAGTATTTGTAGTTATAATATAGTATTAATAGAAAACAAGAGCTACACAAGAGCTAGCATTACAGAGGCTCAAAGAAGCAGCTAATATAAGGAAACACTCTTCAGCAGAACAGTATGAATTATCCAACAGTTGCACCTTCAGGTCTGTTAACACTATAGTTCTATATAAAAAAATTAAAATTATGTGCACATTCTGTCCATAATAGTGTACCATTCTCACGCTAATTCCATTCTTCAAATTATGTCATAAACAGAACAAGGTATGAATTGAATATTATCATTCTTCTAATTAAAACTTAAAATCTAGATACTGAAATTACACCAGACAACTGTTCAATAGATGATGATTATTTATGAATACTGAGACCAGTTATTCTAGCAAAAGTTGCTTTAATACTGTTAAATTTAGAATTCTTGAAATTACATGATTTTATTCGTCTCCAAATATTCAATTTTTGTATTTTTAATCAGAAACTTCCCAAATCTGTAATAATTTCAATTTTTATTGAGGTCAACCTCTATTGAAACTTTTTCACAGACTTGTTCCAATGTATATTTTCATTGTCCACTGAGATACACATTATCGTGTGCACTAAGATGGGAAGAGTTGCTGAGGATGCAGCTCAGTAAATAGACTGTTTGCCTAGCATGCAGGCCTAGGTTTGACCCCCAGCACTGCGTAATCAGGGGTGGTTGATCCCCAGCACTGCATGCGTCAGGGGTGGTGGCACGCATCCAACATTTTACCTCTTGGACAGTAGAGACAGGAGAATCAGAAATGTAAAAATGGTCTTGAAGGCTAGAAAGATGGCTCCACAGTTAAGATTGCAAACACTCCTGCAGGTGACATGAGATCAGTTCCCAGCACTCACATTAGGCAGCTCACAACCCCCTGCAGCTCTCTATGGGAGCCAACACTTTTGACCTCTGGACGTACCTGCACTCACGTTCACATACTCTTATACAAACACACATACACATAATTAAAAACAATATAAATGCATCTTTATATTAAAAAGGACAAGTCCACAGATCTTTGTCTACAGTGTAATGAGATTCAACCAATAAGAGACAGAACCAGAATTCCAAGAAGATGGCTTCTCCATTTTACCAGATTATCTCCTGAATTTCTTGTGTATCTCTGTGCCTGTGTCTCTCTGTCTCTCTATCACTTTCTCTTTATCTCTTCCCCTCATTTCTAGAGGATTAGAACACGAGAAAAGACTAACTTTTGAGAAATTTATATTAATGTTACCAAATTCTCAATAGAATTTAACAGCAAATAAAAATAAGAAAATGTTATCATTCTTTCTCTCTTATTCACTCTTCTTTAGTGTATTTATCTGAGGAGAAACTGCTCTTCAGAGGAGCCCCTAGAAAAATGTTGAACTATAGTGTCAGATATCTTGCTAGCCAAGCAGTAGAAGTAATGTATACGATTTTTTTATGGCAGGCACATCCCCCCTGGCTGTCATTGGAAACCACATATGTCTTCGTTACTGTGGAATATACTAATAATAGACTCACATTTTGTCCATATAGAGCTATTTGGGAAAATGTGACTTTCATCCAGATGTTTAGTCAAGAACATGCTAATTAAGCTGTACACGCTCACAAAGAAAGCAAAGTAGTTTAAATCAGAAATTACTTAAGATTTTCTATGGAAGAGAGATTCCCTGAATGATATCGACGGTATTTCAAACTTGAAAAAAATATTACTTTCTATAATTTTAAATTTTAGTGAGGTCTGAGGATATAACTAAGTGGTAAATCACTTTCATAGCAGGCACAAGACCCTAATTTTCATCCTTAGAAACATGAGCACTGAAATGTTAACATTTCCAATCGTTACCTAGGTTACAGTACCTGTGTGAAGAATTTTTATTTATAAAATGAAAAGTACTTTAAAATGCTATTTAATGATTTACTTTAACAAATGACAGTAAAGGCAAAATATGGCAGAGACAGAAGGAGGGACGGAAGGAGGGATGGGGGGGAGAGGGAGAGAGTTACTAGTATTTTTCATAATTCTTTGATCTAAATCTACAACACCAGAAAGTGAACTACAGTTACTCGGGGCTCCAGTAGGCATCTGTGCTGAATACAGTGTTTAGAAAAAATGACCAAAGGCTTTGTGGAAAACTTTATCATTTTCCTTTAATAATAATTTAATAATAAAAATCTAATAATTTGTTAGTCAAAAAGTTATAACCAGGATTTCTTTATCCAGTTCAAGGATATATAAGGTTAAACACACGCACTGTCGAGAAAGGCGATAAAACATAACATAAACTAGATAAATGGCAAATAAACATAAACCGTAGCAAAGAAAAGCTAAACAAAAATAAAAGTTTTAAAATCAGGAAAGTGTTTGCTTCAATCTTGTTCCAACATATCAGAACCAGCTTAAGAAATTTTATTAGAATTACCAAACAAATCAGTGCTTTAATAAGTTGGAAAAGGAGTTCTAAAAACATTCATTGTACAGTTGCTTTGCAATGGAGTTTTTGTAAATTTTCAAGTATACTATGAGAAAAAAAAATCAGCGTATTTTTTAAAAGTCAGGTGATACAATAATACTTTTCAGTAGAAAAAACTCCATCCATTATCCCAGCAAATCAGTGCCCTGTTTCTTGCTGAAAGATGGTTTGTTTGTGGACGACACCTCAGTGCTGTCCATTCAGATGCACAGCATCTGGGAGAATACTGGCCCCAGAAGTGTTCTTTCCCATGATGTTCTTTCATCAGTGAAGCAGATACTGTGGCATCACTGGCAGAGCTGGAAACATAATGTCAAGGTCGTCTCTAACACTGATCTGAGGCTAGGAAAGGTTCTCAGCACTGGGAGACATTTTTTAAGTGGGTTGTCCAAACTAGGACACAGAAACACATTTTCAATGTATTTGTAGTCAATTATAGGATTAACTGTATTTGCACCTTCATGCAGAGTTAAGAAAAAAAATCAATGAGTACTAGTGACCTTTTAAAGACAGACACAAATCTGTGTTTTCATATTGGAAAATATGCAAAACTAGTATGTGTTTTCTTGCTTTAGAACAAGTAATATGTTTAACTAGCTATTTGCATCATGAAAATTGAGTTTTTAAAAAATTCCCAATTCATTTTACTTGAGTGCGTGGAAAGATACAAGGCTAAAAAGGAAGGGTAGGTCATACCACCCAGACTCAACTCTGCTCAACTTCTGACAGCTGATGGGATTGGGAGCATTAAGGATGGTGTGGCCATAGAGCATCTAAAATAAATTAAGGACATGTTCCTAGTAGTACCATAAACTAGCCCCTTAGAGGTTCAGAACAGCAAGAAGGAGACAAATGTGTCTAAGTGATGAAATTGTATAAATTGGCTTTGGGGAGACAAAGTTCACTGAAATTATTGACTCCTATCAAGAAAAACTTATGATTGAAGGGCCAAATACTGATGTCATAATTATTTTATCCATCTCTTAACCACCTTCATAAATAGACTCTTCTTTGTAGGATTTTTAAAAATACACAAATGTTTGGAAATTTCACGTATGTATCCATACTTTTGGAGGACACTATGCAAGAAAGGACTTAATTAGGACGTAGAACTTGGAGCCATGAAGCTGGAGCTGACTCAGAATCCCTCTCCCCAAAAATTAGCTTCCATAGTTTTTGAAGACACTATGCAAGCTGCTAAGTGTCAATCAATCGGTGGTCCATTCTCAGCTTTAAAGCCTAATAACCACAACAGTGACCGGAACAGCAAGCTATATTGTAGCAGTGGCACTTTTTTCTTGGAGGTAATTGACAGCTACCTACTTAAAGCCCACTCCATGGGAGGGAACTCATGTGTGGTACTGTAAACATAGCCAAATACACTTGTCTGGAGATGTCATAGATCTTAGAGAAAACCATAAGTCTGCCCCATCCCTAGACAAATGTAATTTCTTACTACATGCTAAATATGGATCCTTGTGTTTCCAGACAAGTATGCCAGTCACCACTCATCAAAGAAGCTTCTTTTTCAACAGGCAGAGTCTAGTACAGAGTTCCATGATTGGTCACACACAGAGAATAAGTGTCTGCTGGATGCCCAGTCCTAAGTGACACATCTTGCACTTCTACACCTAAAATTCATGGTACATAGTGGAACAAGGGGTACAGAGATAAGGGGGATCTAAATATGATTAAAATGTACAAAAAGTTAAAAATCGATTTTATATCCTTTCTGTTGAATCATTATGTATTTCACACAGAGCATCTTAATCAATCTTAACCATCTTTATACCCCTTCCCTACCAGCACCGCCGATAGTCCCCCTAACTGGAATCCATACATTGTTTCACCTGTATTAAGGTCTAGTGTGTCAAGTTAGTATCCTCAAAATGACCTCAGGGCAGGTTCATCCACTGCGGTCTAGTCAGCCTACTTATCTTCATGTAACAGTAATCAGTTGCCAGCATTTCTTAAGCAAAGGTTGGGGATCAGCTGCCCATTTCCCCAGTTCCATGCTGAGTTTTTCTGCCTGAGCCTGCCTGGGTCTTGAACATGCCTCAGTGATTGTTGTAGGTTCATATGAGCAGGGTCCCAGGACTTTGCCAGATTCTGTTTCAATATGGTCTCACATCTCATCACTGGCTCTTACAGTCTTTCTGCCCCCTCTTCCCCAATGATCCCTTAGCCTTTGGTGAGTAAAACTTAACATAGGAGTCCTGTCCAGAAACCCACATTCTACAGAATCCTAATCTTCATGCTTTGGCCATTTGTGACCTTTTGTGTTCCTGGCCCTCTGTTTCATGAGGGAGCTTTATTAACGAGAGTTGAGAGATTCATTACTGTCTTCTTTACCCCTTGCTCTATATTGTGTAAGCCCTGGGTGCAGAGGCTTCATTGTAGATGTGCTGCTTAGGCATGGGAAATTCACAGACGTCTGTGTGTGACAAGTTGTGCTACTCTGTAGTAGTCTCTGGTGCAAAAGAAGCTTCTTTGATGAGTGGTGACTGGAATACTTGGCTATAAATATAAGGATATATATTTTGCATTTAGTCACAAGTTACAGTAGCCTAGAGATGTCACAGCCTTGGGTATTTTTCTAAGATCTATGACCTCTTGAGCCATGTGTATTTGGCTATGATTACAGTACCACACATGAGTTTCTTCCCATTTAGTTGACTCTAAGACCAATTAGGTACCCATTAATTGGCCCTAAGATAAAAGTGGTAATATTGCACTAGTGTTGAATGCTGTGCTAATCATGGATGTGGTTATTTGGTTGTGAATTGGGTGTTGGGCCATTAATTGATGTTCTCCCTTGGTCATTTGCACAGTGTTCTCCAGAGCTATGAGAGCTAGCCTTCAGGGGAAGTGGCTTCCAGGTCAGTTCCAGCTCCATTGTTTCAAATCCAGTCTCTGAAGTATGTTCTGTCTTTAGTAGTAGGGTCTTACCTTCAGGTTCTGGGAGGCAATCCAGGGCTGTGGCAATAGCCTGTGTAATTTTGGGAGTCTCTTGAACCACCCTGGCCAACAACTCAAAGGAAGGTTTCTCCTGTCTCACACTGTTTCTTGGTGTGTAGCCTTCAGCTATGCACATAGACTCATGTAGACATACTGTATGTGCAGTTTTGCATTTGGTTATTAGACTAATATGATTCTCTCTAGTGTTTTATTCTAGCTAAGCATTATTTCTCTCTCCATCTTTCATTCTCTCCCACTCTCTTCTCTCCCTGTCTAACTATCCCTCCAAGGCTTCCCGCATTTAAAGTGTCTTCCTTTTGCCCATTTCTCCCATGATAATAACAATCTCCTAAGATCCTCACCTCTCTTGAGCACCTTCCTTCCCATTCTCCTCATAGTTTCTTGTATAACCCTCTCTCTGTCCTCTCATTTAAACACTACCTTTTTTATGTTTCTCCCTTAGTAACACTTGTTCCTAAGAATTTCATACTTGAGTATTATCATTGCATTATTTTCATTGCTTCTAGTTCCCCACCAACTCCTTTCATGTTCCTTCATTCTTATCAATTTCATCTTACATATGCATACATTGACCATACATCATCTATCTATCTAGATATCTATCTATCTATCTATCTATGTATCTATTTACATATATATATATATATATATATATATATATATGGAGTTCATTTCATGCTGCTCATGTGTATCTGTGTTTAGAGCTGACCATTTGGAATTCTATAACCTCTCAGAAGTTAGTCCCTGGAGAAAATGGAATCTTCCTCCCTTTAGATCTATTGATTGTTTGTCTCTATTCATCTTGAGGTGGGACTTCCATGACCTTTCCCCATTCACCTTGGCAGTCTACTGGTCTTGCCATTATACAGATCTCATTAGACTCCAGTACTGTGGAGATTTCTTTCCTTATCCATCTAGAATGGTTTAAGAAACAGCATGCATCTTGCCTTTCTGGCCCTTACATTCTTTCCACCTCCTCTTCCATGGTGTTTCCCAAGCCTTAGATGTAAAGGTCGCATTGTAGATGTGTCACTTAGGGCTGGGCTCCTCACAGTCACTTATTCTATGTATATGAACAGTTGTGGAACTTTGTAACAGTCTATCTGTTGCAAAAAGAAACTTCTTTGATGAACGGTGAGAGGGATATTGTCTGTAAATATAAGGATACATATTTAGAACATAATAAGACATTCTGATGACCTAGGGCAGTGATAGAAGTAGTTGTTTTCTAGGATCCACGGCATCTCCATTGGCTTGTATCTATTGTACCATGAATTCCTTCTCATTGAGTTGACCTAAAGTGCAATTAGACAACTGTTGTTTACCACCAAGATAAAAGTACCATTACTGCACCATAGACACTCTTTGGGAGCTAGTTATTTTCGTGCTTTGTAGACTTGACAGCTGGGGAGGATCAATGATTGGTTCGCTTCCTTGGCTGTTTGCATAGTCTCTTATAATACTATGAGAACCTGTCTTCGGGGAGGAGAAGACATACATGTCAGTTCCAGTTCAGTTGCTCCCAGTCCCATGTCCAAAGTATAAAAAGGTTTTTGATCATATCTACCCAACATCTACCCCTTCAGCTCCCCCTAGTGGTTCCTGCTCTGCCTTTCTGCCAACTTCACCGCCTCGATTTTTATTATTAATAACCCCCTGATTCTCATTAGTGCTTCCCATACGCACATGCATGTGGTGCCAGCCGCTGTGGCCTGGGCAACTAACCAGCAGCAATGGCCCCAAAGGAGAGAGAGACTCTTCTTCCTTTAGCAATCATCAACTACCAATAGCATCTTCACCAAGGGTGAGGCCTTGGGGACCCCCTCCATTGCCAATGCTGGAGCTTTGTCTTGATCTTGTGCAGCTCTTGTATGAGAACCTCTTCTTATTAAGAATTATTCCAACTATATTCTGCCAGGTTTAGTCAAGAACAAAAGAACAAATTTTCCTTTAGAGGTCCTGGGTTCGTTTCAATTAATTCTTATAGAATAATATGATTGCATGAATTATTTGGCAGAAAATGGACAGAGAATACACTAGGTCTGTATATATTTTCTTTCATTTGAGTAATCTAGATTAAAACACACAACATGTATGTGTGTAAGAGAGTGACATGAAGCAGGAGGGAGCCTGGGAAGAAGCTAGGGAGCCGCAGGAAGAAGGGAGGGAGGAGGATGGCAGAGGAGAGCAGAGCACTAGCTCAGGACAACGATAGAGTCTGTGGCAGTGTCATTAAGCTACCCATCATTTTGCATGCACACTGAAAAAAGTTCAACCTTTTAAAAAACAGCACGCAGATTTGAAGATGTGGCTCTGTGAGTGAGCTCTGTACAAGTGCTGTCTGACACCATGGTGTTTGTTTGGGATGCCACTGAATCCATAGATTGGTGTGGCCATTTTCACAGTGCTCGTTCTTTTCAATGAGCACAAGGTTTTTGCATCTTCTGGTATCTTCCTCACTTGCTTTCTGCAGGACCTTAGGGTTTTCACTGCAGAGAAGTTTTGTTTCCTCAGATTTATTCCCTTTCTACACAGACAGAAAAAACAATACCAAAATTCCTATGTGAGCACACACAGACAGACAAACACACACATACAGGACACACAAATACATCCACACAGGCATACAGGCAATCACACACAAAATACAAGCACGGACACAACCATACTCAAAGCACATCCACACACAGGCACACATACACACAAACACATACACACACTCAGATACACAGAACCACACACACAGACACACAGACAAAAACACACACAAACATAGACATGCAAAACACAGCACACACAACCACACAAGGCACACATACACACACACATACAAATACACACACAACCACATATACAGCCACACATACAACCACCTACACATACACAAACACACAGCATCCGTAGGTATTCTGGACAGCTTTAGTGTCAACTTGACACACCTGGACTGAGGGAGCCTCCACTGGGGAATGGCCTCCATTGGAATGGCCTGTGACCACGTCTGTGGGGTCTTTTCTTGATAGTTGAGTGATGTGGGAGGGCCTAGGCCAGATGGGAGGTTGTTCTGCATTGTATAAGAAAGCAGGCTGAGCATTGGTCAGGGGAGCAAGCCAGCAAGCAGTATTTAATCATGACCTGTGCTTCAGCTCCTGCCTCCAAGTTCCTGCTCTGAGTTCCTACCTTGGCCTCTCTAAGTGATGAACTATGACCTGGGAAATGTAAGTTAAACAAACCCTTTCCCCCCAAGTTCGTATTCATCGGAGTGCTTTGTCACAGCGATTGAAAGCAAACTATAACGTTAGGTATCAGGTGATGCAGATTAAAACGACTTAAGATTCCATCTCACCCTGTCAGAGTGATATCAGGAATACAAATGATAGCTAATGCTGCATGCATGAGCCACCGAAACACTGGTTGGGAGTGGAAACTAGTGATCAGTCAGGAGGGTTCTCAAAAAACTAGAAATAGATCCACTATGTGCCCCAGCCATACCACACTTGAGCATATACCCAAAAGACTCTACGTCCTACTACAGAGACACTTGCTCACCACGTTTATCGCCACTCTATTCACAATGTCAAGGAAATGGAATCAGCCTGGATATCAATCAGCTGATGAAGGGATAATGAAAATGCCAAACGTGCGTAATGGAATATTAACCACATGTAAAGAAAAATGAAAGCATAACATTTACGAGTAATTTTCCTGTTTCGTGTGGGCCCTTCCAATTTCGTAAGTTTAACGCGCAGAACAGGTGGAGCTAGGGAACTTGACGCAGTCCATTGGTGCATGGGACGCGTTCAGGAGGAAAACGTGGGTGAGATGAAAGTACAGAGGGGAACGCTGGCGGCAGAAGAGTCAAGCAGATAATGAAGCGAGGGGCAAGGGGAAACGAAGGGGCTGGAGTGTCTGACCGAAAGGAAATGCACATGGAGAAGCTACTTAAGAACCCACGAGCTCATAATCCAAGTAAAAATTAAAAAACGGAATAGTAGAAAAAATGTAAAATGGAGCAACAAAATAGAGCTAAAGGTTTAAGCCTGGACTAGGTCCTGGTTGCAGAGCACAGAGAAAACATTCTTCAACTGGTCAGGAAACTCTCTCCCTCCGACTAGCTTCTAGAGTGCTGGAAGGTGCTATGCGTGCTGTTAGGAGAGAAAAGACATCAAAAGCCTTATCTAGCAGTGGACCCTGCATCCTTCAATAAGTCCTTCCAGGCAAGATGTGCCCGCTGGTGCAATAGTGCCAGACTACTTAGGGGTGTAACCAACTGCTCTCTTCATTGGATTTGAGGCCTTCTCCACAGCAGGGAATTCATGACTGGTAATTTAAAATATATCCCAAACTCATAGCTATGAAGTCATAGCCCCTAAGGTGGAACCGATTGATATTGTTTTTCTAATGGGCATGTGGTCAAATTGCCGTCTAAATATTTATATTTGCATCCATCATAATTATATCCACAGATTTATGCTGTTCCCAGGCTTGGCCAGATTCTTATCCAAGTGGGTGGTTTAATGCAGAGACATTATTCCCAAAAGTGCTGCAAACAGGCGACTGTGGGTGCTTAGCTGTGGCTGGGACATCAATAGCAGCCTCCCCCAAGCTTAGGAAGCACTGCAGAGGAGGGCGAGGAGAGGGTCAGAGGTTGGGGAGATCAGGGCTGCGAAGTGACGTCTGGGGCAAAGGACCTGGCTGCTGTGCACAACTCAGTAGCTCTGGTGACCTACACAAGGTCTGTGGAAAATCACACCAGTTAACCATTCCAGTACGGACTGGGGAGGGGATCTGGAGGCCCACTCCTGCTTGAGGAGCTGGTCACAGCTCATGACTTCTGGGAGATGGAGGGTCACATTTCTCTAGGAGTGTAGCCACTGGCAGGTTCTTTATGCCCCGTTCATTAGGTAGTTAACCCAGACCCAGAAACACAAACATCAAGTATTTTCTCTCATGTATGGGTACAACCTTTGAATCTTCAGATGAGTATGTGCTTCATTTGGAATACACATAGAGGCCAGGAAACTGGTAGAGGGCTTTGGGGAGGATGAATTTTATGAGGGAAGGGAGCTAGAATACAGTAATATAAAAGGAGAAAAAGAGACTAACAGAGCAGGAAGGATTACATGGAGTGTGCGATGGGTGAGCAGAGTAGAGCAGGAATTTGAGAAGGGATAAGGAACTAAAGACATTTCTGAAAAGGCCAATAGCAAACCTACTACTGTATAAGTTTATATAGATATATATTCATATATCATATATTATTTCAAATGGAGTACCACATAATCTGTGTGGGGGAAGTAATATCCCAATGTAACACCTCATTCTAATAAATAAAAACCCCAGTACCAAGAATGGGTTACCTCTTTTTGGGTTGTTGGCCGGTGGGATCCCCAATAGTCTAAAACATCACAGGGAACTGCCATTACTCTTGATTGTCCTCCAGACCTTGACAGTTAGATCCTATTGTTGAAGACAACATATACATGATTCATAAATCATGGAGAAATCAAGCAGGCACTGTTTTGAAATATTCATCCCTACCAGCTAGCTTTCAGAGTGCTGCAGAGTACTATGCACACTACAGGAAGAGAAAAGTCCTCATCAGTCTTACCCAGCTGTGAACTTGCATGCCATAGTAGCAACTGGCCTGATAAGATATCCCACTGATACAATAGTGGCACATATATTATGTGAATAATCAACCACACTTTGATTGGAATTAAGACTCACTCTACTGGAATTCAATCCTGTTCAACAAGATGGAACCCTTGCATGTCATCATTATAAGAACCCAAGAACCTGTGCCTACATAAGTCATAGACTTTAAGGGAGAACCTCTACTAAATGGATATGGCATTAAAATGATGTCTAATGATTTATTACTGTACTCATAGAGTCAGAGGTGGTGAATGAAGTAAGATACAAATCTTTTTTTCTGTCAAAACGTTTTGTAGTTGATGTGGTAGTCAATGCTTTTAATCCCAACACTTAGGAGGCAGAAACAGGCAGATCTCTGTGACACTGAGTCCAGTATGGTCTACATAGTGAGTTCCAGGTTTACAGAAATTGTAGGGAGATCTTACTCAAGATAAACAAACAAAAAACCAGATCTTCAGGCAGGTCTGGGAATGTACTGCTTCTGGAGTCTCATTTACTCTTCCAAGCAAGTCAGAACCCACACATTCCCTCACAGCCTTCTTGTTCCAGGACTAGACAAGGAATATGCTGCTGGAGACCTTCTCATTAACCTGGAAAGCTATCAAGAACTAGTCCATTCCCATTCCATCTTCCACCCTTAGACCCAGAAGCCCATGCTAGCTTGTTAGTGGGCTGCAGAACGCCCTGCTGAGCTAGGAAGATACCCACCAAATGTGTTACAGTCTTCTGACTCCAGTACAAAGCATGAAGCATGTTGCATGAGAGCTCCAGAATAGGCTTGGGAAGCTATGCTCCAGTTCTGGACAAGCTTGGTGAGCTAGCTAGAACTAGTTCACCCCTGCACCCTCAGTCCTTGCTGTGGTTATTTGCCCTGCTTAACAGACCAGACCCCTGTACCCCCCAAAAAATCAAAAGTGAGAACATGAAGCACAGACCAACTAACTATGTGTACATGGTCAGATATCAACCAACCAAGCTACAACAGTAATAAAACTGCAACCAAACTGGAACTCAGCAAACATAGGCTAGAATTTCATACCAGACACACAACCAACAAAAATGTTTATACACCCAGGTCACCATACAAAATCAAAATTTAAAGGAATAAGAATAAACATGCCCAAACAATTCAAGGATTTAAGGAAATACACACTCAAACAACTCAAAGAACCCCCGATGGAAGCTCAAGAAGATGAAAATATTCATGAATGAAATGACAGAGATAATTTCAGAATTTGAAAAGTGAATTCACAAGGGATAGAGAAACGTTGAAGAAAACTCAAGCTGAAATGAAGGTGAAATTGAAAAACTAACAATCCAACTTGTAGTGCCAGGATAAAGTCTTACCCACAGAAGGAATCGAATGGAGAACAGAAATTTGAGACTTGTAGATAAAGTTGGAGAATTGGAGCAGTCAAACGAAGAATATGAAAAAACCACAGGAATGTAATATGCAAGAGCTGTGGGGCACTAGCTAAAGACTAAATATATGACACATAAGCAGAGAAGAAGGAAAAGAATCTCGGGTCAGTGGCATTGACCAGATTTTCAACTAATTGTTGAAGAAAATTTCCCTAAGTTAATGAAAGAACATACCCATGAGGATACAAGAAGCATAAGGAACACCACAGAGAAAACCATTCCAGAACACCATATTAATTTAACTCAATTAATTAATTAATTAATTCTTTTCACTCCAGAAAAGAAACTCCCCATGGCATATCATAGTAGAAATAATAAATGGATGAAACAGAGAAGGGATACTGAAGAACGCGAGAGAAAAACTACAAGTTACAAATAAAGGAAAAACCCATAAAAATAATAGCTGACTTTTCAATGCAAAATTTAAAGGCCAGAAGACCCTGGAGAATGTATTCCAAGGTCTTAATGATCATAGATGTCAACCCAGACTACTTTACCTAGCAAAACTGTCATAGGAGGAAAGAAAGCCTTCCACTACATAAATAGGTTGAAAGAATTCATGTCCACTAAACCAATCCTACAGGGAATATGTGAAGCAATACAAAGGCTTAAAGAAGTTAATTACCATACCCAAGAGGCTACAGAAAGAAAACAAATGAAGTTACAAATACAGAAACACAAAATAAGAATAAAAATGAACAAAAACGAACACAAAAGGAAAATAAAGTGACAATAACTAAGACAAATCTTTGAGTAACTTTAAATGTTACTGTCCTCAGCTCCCCAATCAAAAGACACAGGCAAGTTGAATGGATTAGGAAACAACATCCTTCTCTATGTTGTCTACAAGAAACTTAACTCCAAGGATAGGCACCGCCTTAGAGTGAAAAGATGGAAAAATATTCCAAGCAAGAGGCACCAAGAAATAAGCAGGCATTGCTATCTAATTTCTGACAAAATAGATGTCAAACTAAAATTAATCAGAAGAAATAAAGGTGATCAAAGGAGCTATTGACCAAAATGATGTTATAGTCATGAACATATCTGCACCAAACTCTGGTATACCCAATTCATAAAAACAGTACTATTGAACTGCAAGACACAGATCAACCCTCAGCTCTATAGGTGACATTAATTCTGTACAAAGAACAGGAATCTGTTCAAAGAACAAACAGAGAAACATTTGAATTAAATGATATCATACATCAAATGGATCTAATAGACGTCTAAAGAATATTCTACACAAGCACCAAAGGATACTCATTTTATTCAAGAATATTTGGAAGTTTCCTTAAAATAGACCACATACTGGGGCACAAAACAATCCTTGACAAACAAAAATTTTGAGATAATTTTATGTATTCTATTGGACCACAATGTAGTAAAGCTTAAAATGAACAGCAAAAAAAAGCTCTAGTAACTACATGAACTTAAAGAGATTAAACAGCACACTCCTGAATGCTAAATGGGTCAAAGAAGATATCAAGAAAGACATTACAATATTCCTGAAACTAAATAAAAATGAAAACAGAACACAGTAAAATATTTGTTACACATAAAATACAGTCCTAAGAATGAACTTTACAGCTCCGAGCTTGTGTGTTAAAAAACATAAAGGACACAAATAAACACTTAATGGAGCATTTCAAGAAAATGCAAAAACAAGAACAAAAAAATCCAAACCAAAATGAGAAGAAAAAAAAAATCAAAGCAGAAATTGTAGCGTTCCCTCCCCCTGTAGCTCTCTCACAGGGGTCCACCGCCACAGAGGAACAGGAACTTGTTCATGTGAAGCCTTTTTCTCCTTAGAGATTACTTCTCCTCAGACCTGCGGCCAACCGGCGAGAGGAACGGGGAGAAGTCAGGCATGTGGCCTGCCCCACAGCCCATGCTTGCTATGTTAAGATACAGTGTGGACTCAGGGCGCATGGGGGCTCCCCTCAGGCGAGGCCGGGGTCCCCGTCGAGCCAGAAAGAGTCAGCAGCCGGAGTCTTCAGAAGTTATAATTCTTTATTATGTTGCAGTTCTAACAGGTGATACAGCTCTTCCCCAACGCAGGCTCTGCTTTGCAAAGTTCTAGCATGCTCTTTTATGCTCCTCTCCCCCAATCAGAATACTTCCCCATTTCTTTAGCATCCAATCATATCTGCACATTTTTAAGCCTTGCTTTTCTAGCATAAGGGGCAATTACATGGGTGGTTGCAAAGGGTGGTTACAAGAGGCATTAATAAGCCTATCAGTAAATAGCAAGCATAAAGCTTAATTATCATACCTGGGGGGTATGCTTTGATTTCTCCATGGCTCACTCAATTTCTTGGAACTGCTTGTTTATCTCTCCAGCCAGGTGGGGGTGGTTTTAGTGAGACCCCACAGAAATAAGTGAAATCAAAACAAAGAAAAAAATACAAAGAATCAATGGGTTTAAAAGCAGGTTCTTTGAAAAGATAAAGCAAGATAGACAGTCCTTTAGCCCAGCTAACCAATAGAAAGAGCACATCAACAAAATGGGAAACAAAAAAGGGAAACATAGCAACAGATTCTAAAAAAGATCCAGAACATCACAAGGAAACACTTAAAATTCTATACTCTAATAGATTAGAATATGTGAAAAAAATAGATGAAATCTGAGGTTCGGGGGACCACAGAAATTAAACGGAGCAGAGATCAACAACTTAAACGACCCATAACAAATAAGGAGAGAAAAACAGTAACACAAAGTCTCCTGATTAAAAAACGTCCAGGTCCAGATGGATTCCCAACAGAAGGTTACCAGGCATTCAGAGAAGACCTACAATTAGCACTGCTTAAATTACTAAAGGTGGAGATGCAGAGAGAACGCTCAGTCCACTTCTATGAAGCCATTATTACTCTAAGAAACAAGGCAAAGAAGTAGGAAAAAGAAATCTATAAGACCATGTTCCTAATGAACCACATCAGACATATCAAAAAGATCATCCTCCATGATCAAGTTGGCTTTATTCCAGAGATGCAGGGATTGTTCAATATGAATGTCAATAAACATAATAAATCATATAAATGGACTTAAAGACAAAAATCACATGACCATGTAAAGCCATGCAAAAAAGGTCTTTGACACAATTCAACATACCTTCATGATAAAAAGTCCTACAGGGAACCGGACTGGAGGGAACATACCTCAGCATAATGAGGGTTACATACCACAAACCCATAGTTAACATCATTATAAATAGGGACAAACTAAAAGTATTCCTATTAAATTATCAGGCAACAGATAAGTCCACTGTCCCAAGTCTCTTTCAATATAGTTCCTGAAACTCTAGCTAGAACAATAAATACATGAGAAGAAAATTTAAGAGGTACTAATTAGCAGCAAAGAGGTCACATTATCTGTATTTACATGATACTATATTATTCATAGGAGATCCCCCAAGTTCGTCAGAAAATTTCTAGAAATGATCAACACTTTCAGAAAAATGGTAGGATATACAATCAATTTACAAATATCACTAGCCTTTTTATATACCAATAACAAGTACTCAGAGAAAGAGATCATTGAAACATTTCCATTCATAATAGCCACAAAAATATTTAGCAATAAACTTAACCAAAAACATTAATGATCTCTCCAATGAAAACTTTAACTCTTTGAAAATGAAGAATGAGGAAGACTAAGAGATTGAAAGAGCTCCCATGCTTATGAATTGGAAGAATTGATATTGTGAAAATGACAATCCTACCAAAAGCAATGTATAGATTCAGTGCAATCCCCCCAACGCTCCCATGACATTTTTTCACATAAATAAAAAAAGTCCTAAAATTCATATGAAACCACAAAAGATCCTAGATAGTCAAAATTAAACTGAGCAAAAATTGCAATGCTGGTGGGATTATCATCCCATATTTCAAACTGTTTCACAGAACTAGAGTCACAAAAAGCATGGAACTGACATAAAAACAAAAATATATAAAATATCAGAATGTCAGGCAAGGAAACGACACTTCCAGTAATTGTTCAGGATAGTCCAAAAGATTCCCGAAATAATACAAGCTGTTGCACGTGCTTGATTGTCTCCCAGAACTTCAAGATCAGACCCTACTGCTAAAGACAGGACATACTTTTCAGATACAGGACTTGGAGCAACTGAACTTGAATTGACATGGAAGCTTCCTCTCTGAAGAACAGGTTTCATCAGATCAACAGATACTATGAAAGCTTCCAAGGAAGAAAATCAGTCAATCATCACACGCCACTTTAAAACCTAATAATCACAACAATGACCAGCCCAGAAAATAATCTATTGGTGTACTAGTGTCACTTTTATCTTGGGTTTAATCTGCAATTTTTGAATTGTACTTAAGGTCCACACAATAGGAGGTCTTGTGTGGTACTTTAAATATAGACCAATACATGGGCATGGAAATGTCATGGACCCTAGTGAAAAGCACAGTATCATCACTCCCCCCAGACCAATGTAATTTCTTACTATATTCTAAATACTTATCCTTATATTTACAGACACATGTCCCTCTCACCACTCATCAAAGAAATTTCTTTTTGCAACAGATGGAGACTGTTAGACAGTTCCACAACTGGTTGAACACCTAGAATAAGTTGTTGTGAGGTGGCCAGCCCCACTTGACAGATCTGCAATGCAACCTCTACACCTAAGGGAACATCATGGAAGAGGAGGCAGAAAGAATGTAAGAGCCAGAGAGACAAGACATGTGATGATACTTAAAGTACTCTAGTCACGATAGAGAAGTTACACTAAGAAAATCTCCACAATATGGCAGTCTAACAGGTGTGCATATAGTGACAAACCAGTCTACATGCCAAGGTCCCACCTCAAGATGGAAGGCTACAGGGAATCAGTGGATGTTGAGGGAGGGAGAATCAGGTTTCTCTAAGGAGTAGCTCCCTGACAGGCTATCTAATTGCAAGTGGGTAACTCTAAAAGCAGATATATAGAGCACCACTAAATGGACTCCGTGTGTGTGTGTGTGTGTGTGTGTGTGTGTGTGTGTAGCAATAACAATCAAAGAAATGGACAAGAAATTGAGAGGGAGAGGGAGGGACACGGGAGGAGTTGGAGGGACCTCAGCAGGATAGAAATAATGCAGACTATACTAACTGTGGTATTCACAAACAATTTTGAAATTGTATGTAATAAATAAAAGTAAATTAAGGGTAAAAAGAATGGACATTAAGTTGGGGAAAACCTTGATTGGTCGGTCAAATTCTAAGTTCAGTGGAAGGAAATTTCAGGTGTATTTATAGTATGGAAATTGAAAATAGCTTATAAAGACAAAGATATTTATATAAAACTATAGAACAATTTTGAGTTCCAATCCCTCACCCCCAGCAAAGAAGATAAACCAATGAGCTTGGATTTTGTTTCTGCATTAAAAAAATTTATTATTCCATATGAAAATTTCATAGTTTGTTTTTATCATTCCCCCTAACTCTCCTTAACTCTTCCCAGACCCACCCCCAACTCTCTTCCCTCAACTGTGTGTCCTCCATTTTTAAGTTCAGTTACCCGTTAATTTCAATTGCTACCCATTTATTGGGTGTGGGACCATCCACAGGAGAACAGTCAACCTATCAGAAGCCATTTCCTTAAAGAAAACTGAGTCTGTCTCTCCCAGAAGTCGTCACCTTGCCACAGGGTCTCAGTTTGAGAGAGAGAGAGAGAGAGAGAGAGAGAGAGAGAGAGAGAGAGAGAGATCTCTAAGAGAATTCTAGCCCTGTCTTTATTCGGTATTATATCCATTAATTAGTTTGCCAGCTAAGCTTTATTTACATTTACAGGCTACTTTATAAAAAACATTTCTAAAGCACCTTTCTCGTCTATTCATTCTGTATCATCTTTGCGGGGTTGTGGGTAAGAGGTCATGATTCCAGTGCGTGACTGCTGAAATCCTTGATCTTGCACGGGTCTTGTGTAGGCAACCATAGCTGCCATACACTGGTGAATGCAGTGGTCTTGTCATGTTCAGAAGACATGGCTTTTCTCCAGTCCTTTTGGACCACTGTATCTCTCAGTTCACTTACTCCCTATTTCACAATGGTGCCCTCAAACTTGAGGAAAGGATATGATACGGAATTCTCCTTTGTGGCTGAGCACTCCACAGACACTTTTTCTCTGTACTTGGCCTACCATGAGTGTCTGCGTTAACCATCATAGACTGTACAAAGAAACTGCCCCGATGAGGTCTGAGAGCTGCACTAATCTACAGGTAAAGATACAAATTTAGAGTGTGGGAATTGTCAATACCTGGGAATTGACAAATTACATGAATTTAAGAATCAGAGTGAAGGAAACAATTGCCTGAGTGAAGAGACAATCTGTGAAAGAGGAAAATGCCTCTGGCAACTACACATCCAACAACAGTTTAATATCTGCAGCATTCACACTGAATTACGAAATTCAATTAATAAATGGGCTAATGAACTGGATAGTTCCAAACAGAAGATATACACGTGGTCAGTAAGTGCTTGAAAAGGTATTCAGTATTTTTATCCATCAGGGTAAGGCAAGCCAAAACTGCTTTGAGATTGTGTTTTATCCCAATCAGAATAGTTGTTACCAGAGAAGCAAACCACAGATGTCGGCAAGGACTGCCGAAAGAGGAGCATGCATATACAATGCTGGGAGGCTGCAAACTGGAGCACCCACTACTGAAGTCAATAAGGAGGCTCCTCAAGAAACTCCATGTAGAACTAGTAGATGACCCGATGTGCCTGTTGTGAGTGTGCACAACAGATTCTTATGGCCACCTATCACAGAGCAACTTGCACATCTATGTTCACTAGTGCACTCTTTCCAGTAACTAGGCAACAGCATCGGCATAGCCGAGCTAGGAAACAGGAAATGGCCCCCGCGTAGCTGAGCTAGGCAACAACATCCGCACAGCTGTACATAAGCAGATAAAGAATTTGTGATGCACAGTGAAATTTCATGCATCTGTACGGTAAACAGAAATTATGACCTTTGAAGGAAAAGATTGGAAATGGGAATCATGATAGTTAAAGGAATACAGGTTCGGAAAGGCAAATATCCCATTTTCTCTCTTACGGACAACCCAAATTTAAATATATATATTTAAATTAAATTTTCTATGTTGCATTAAATATTTTATTAAATAAATTAAATCAAATGCACAAATTTGTGTGTGTGCCTCTGTGTGTGTGTGTGTGCATGTGTGTGGCTGCTTGTGTGTGTGTGTTTAGGTCATGAAAAAGGAATGGAGATCTTGAGAAGCAAGGGAGAGATCTTGCAGAGGGGGAAAAAAGACTATTGAATTCCATGGGGATGAAAAATTGCAACAAGCTTTGAGAACGATATGCCTCTTAGTAACACTTCTGGTTTGTGGAAAATGAGTCCCTCAATGGAGAGTAGTGGACACTCGGCTTTCTCCCTATCTTAGAATGAATTAAATGCTATGTTCTGCGGGGCGTGACTGCGTAGAGGTGGAAACAAAGAGGAATGGCAAAGTATCTAATAGTAAAATGTCACACACAGACAGTTTAATATTTAAGGACGCTGGGAACCAGGAGGCCCCCTCTCCCATAGAACAAAGAGTAGTGGATCTCTAATGTGCAGGCCTGGGGGGGTGCTCCAAGCAGGTATTCAGGAACAAAGGATATGCAAATCAAAGGATATTCCTCTGCAGGAGTTCCAGAGAAATTTTTGGAAGGTGTAGAGCAGGTATTCACACAACAGTGTAAATAAGGGATAGTTTGTTTTGTTTTTTAATATAATCTAATATAAACACAAGGGGCACTGCACTTCAGAACCCTGTGTCATCATCATCCTTGGTAGCATACATGCCTATTTAACTGTGCCAGCATAGACAGTCTTGGCCACTGGTAAATTTGCACATGTATGTTTGTATGTACATACTTTCTGCCGAGTTCAAACAGGAAAGTTGTCTCCAAAAGTTAAAAAGCACTCATCATGCACCTTTTGGTTCATGTCTGCTCTTTCAGTCTGACACTGGCTCCTCATTCTCTCCCCCAGCGGAGAACAAATACACTTGATAAGTGCTTTTCCATCCACAGGATACCATCTCTTTGGGTTTGAGTAATTTTAAACAACCTACTCTTTCAGTGGATAGTCTCACAAAAAGCACCTCAGTCCTATCATGAAGATATGGCTAAAACCCAGTTCTGGTATTGTCTGCCTCATCTCTAAACACAGAGGATGAAGACTGTTGTTTGAGAAATCAGGAGTTAAGGACTTACTTTAGTAAATTAAGGGTGTAAAAATGTCTGCAGCACATCTTTTATGGTGCCACGTGAGAATATAGAGAGCAGAAGGTAGGAGAATCAAGTACAGCCCTAAGGAATGCTAGGAGATTTTACAGCCTTGAAAATTCTGAAGAATAATGTGCCATTTAACACATTATTAATATAGATCCAGAATGAACGCCTGTAATGCAGGTAAAGATATTGACTGAAGGCCATTAAAGAAAATTGAAGATTCATCATAAACAATTTAATAACAGAACTGCTCATTTGATGTCCTTGCCAATGATGGTTCTGAAAACTGATTCCCTAAACTGAGACAATAGAAATGCTTTAAAAAAATTCACTTAGGTAACACTGAAAGAGTGCAGTAAAATATTGTTCTTGAAGCAAAACAACCATCAGCAGCAGCAGCAACAGCAACAGCAGCGGTGACCCCCTGACCCCCACCCCATGACTCTTCCCTCAGAGGATGAGGTGAGTGTCAACTTTCACCTGAATCTGAGGCACTCCCTCCTGCACCGCCCTGCCACATGCATATAATTCTACGTGGCCTCTTGGTCTTGGGGGATGCACCTCCAGGTAGAGGGTGGAAGGGTAACTGAAGTGGGGACTCCCTCTAAGTATTGGGGTGAGACCTGGGGGTAGCTGAGGCTGTGTAGTGTCACCCACATTCTTGTAAACAACTTCTTATGCAGACATTATGAGTAAACCCAATAAAGTCACTGATTCAAGACAGACTTTTGGGGACTTGTATTTTTGTCTATCTTTAGTGCTCTACATTTGCTCAAGTCCCCCCAAGAAAAGTTCACATTAACATAGGAAATATACTGCTAAATTTATATAAAAATATGTTAAAATCTGCACATTTAGTTTAAGTATGAAGTTTATATAGGCGGAAATTCAGGCACTGGAATCCAATCAACACTGTATGAGTCTATTTTGTGCGTATACTTCAAGTTCATTCTGTTTCCTTATACAATCAGCCCTTATCAATGAAAGGAAATAATAATCCTCATTAACATTTTAAAATAACATTTGTAATTGAATTAAAGCTCACGCATTCAGCACTGGGTAGGTTCAAAAACAGGAGAATAGGAGATGTCATCTACACAGGTACAGAGATGCATGCAAACCTGGGTATGCATCTTCCAAATAGCTCTGGCCAAGTTCAGGCACGTCCTCAGGAGAGCCATGAAGCACCACATGGAATTCCAATTCACTTACTTTCCCTCAGCTTTTCTACATTCTACAAGTGAAAAGATAAAGTTAAAAACAATCAATAAATGTCTTAGTAACTGTGTACTAGTTTTCTCTTACTTAAATGAGGAAAGAGGAAAGGAAATATCTGTTTCAAATAATAATATTACAACTAACTGAACACCTCTGTTCTAGGTCCATGGTATACTTTTCTGCCAGCCTTACCAATCAAATGGTAAAAATACTCATTTCACCATTTCATATGGTGCCAACATGGGTTTCACATGTTCAAGTTCAAAACTCAGAACTCAAAGCTTTCTCTTCTTTTCTCCTAATACTTTTCTATGTTTTGCTTTCTTATGATTTCGGAGTTTCGTATTTGCATGGAGTGTGTTTTGATGAGTCCTCCCACATTCCCTGGCCTCCGTGTGCCCCAGGCTTCCACCCACTTTTCCCTCCTAACTCCACGTGCTATTCCTCACCAAGTCTACCTAGTGCTGTCTGTGTGTGCTTGGGTGTAGGACCCTCTCCGGGGGCATATCCCTGAAAAACTCCTCCCTCTCACCCAGCAGTCAGCTGTTTCCAATGGCTCCTCAGCTACAGGTGGAACTTCATGACTCTTCTCCCATCCCTGATGGGATTTGGGCTGACCTGATCTGATGCAAGTCATAGTCACAGCTGCTGTGAATTCCCGTGTGTAACAGTGCTGTTATGTTCAACTAATTTTCTTTTGCTGAACACACCCATTCCCTTTGATTCTTACAACTTTTCAGCTCTCTCTTCCATGATGATCCCTGAGCCTTTGTGGGGAGTGTGATCTGGCTATCTAATTCAGAGTGGAGCGCTCCACAGACTTCTTTATTTTCTACACAGTGAGCAGTATGGGGTGAGGGTGTTGGGGGACTCTGCATTAACTACCATCTAAGGCGAAAAGGAGCTTTTCTGGTGAGGGTTGTGAGCTGCACTAATCTATGAGTATACAAACAAGAATTTAGGGAGCAGTTTATTACTATGTACATTTAGCACATTAACCATAAAATGTTCTCCCCTAGGGCCTATGACATGGCATCCATAGGATTTTGGCCTAGTTTAATAGTAGTAGGCATGAGTTCTGCCTTGTAGAACACGATTTACAATCAATCGTAAAGTGGCTGGTTTACTCCCATAACATTAATGTCACTATCGCGCAGTGGGCGTATCCTGCCAGGCCAGTTGTTATTGAAGTTTGCAGGGTTCAAGCCTAGGTAAGACCTCTAATTTGTTTATTACTTTTTCTCCCTCAATAGTATGCACAGAAACTTCCAGGCCTATGAAAGCTGGTTGGTAAGGATAAAGCTTCCAGGTCCATACCAGATTCATTTCTTAGTGTCTTATTACTCATGTGTGTGATGTGTTCAGAAATAGGATCTTACTATCAAGTTCTGGATGGTACCCAAGAACAATAGTCTAAAATGTTTGAGGGGGCCCATGAAAGCCCACTGACAATTCAAAAAGAGGTAACACATACCTGTCACTGAGCTTTTTATTTGATAGTTTCTATTATCTAAGAAAAGAATTGTCCCCATTATAGGATTACTCCTTTTCAACTGCCTTAAATACATATTTTCTTAAGACAAATTTACTCATCAAAACCACCAAAATTCCATAATTTGGGGTTTTACTTTAGTAAATGACACAATCATCACCATATTCCAGTTTTAGATTATTATCATCTTTTAGGAAAGATTACTCATGCTTATTTATATTTAATTTTCAACTTAAGCCCCAGTCCTGGTGTTATAGTTCAAATGTGAAATGTCCTGTAATGACTTTGTCTTAAAGCTTGGTTGCCAGCTGTGATACTACTGTGGAGGTAGTTCCTAACGGAAGGAAGTCAATCCCTGGTGATGCGTCCTTGAGAGCGGTAACTTGCCCTGGCCCCTTCCGGTCTTCCCTTTGTGCTTTTTGTAAAAAGACTTCAGGCAACCACAGAGTGAACATTTTTATTTATTTTTATTTTATTTTATATCTATAAGTGTCTTGCATGTGTGTTAGCACACCCTTGCATATGCATTGCCTGTGGAGGTCAGAAGAGGTAAATGGATCCCCTAGATGTGGAGTTGCAGACAATTGTCAGCTGTCATGTGGGTGCTGGGAACTGGACCCAGATCTTCTGGAAGACCAGCTAGTGTTCTTAACTGCCATCTCTCCAGCCCCTGGAAAGAACGTTCTGAAACCGTGAGCCCAAATAAATCTTTCTTCCTTTAAGGTGTTCTATCAGGTATTTGCCACAATGAGAGAAGTAGTTAATAGACATAGTCAACCACTAATTTTGTCTTAATGTTTGCCCTTTCAGCCCATTTCATGTGAATGCACTGACATGCTGCGTGGAACACTGTGCCTTGCTTCCTTCCCAGGGTGGAAAATTTAATGTCTCTGAATATTGCAACTTAAAACAGAAATTTATTAATTTGTATTGCTGAATAATACTATATTTAGTTGACATACAAAGTTTTGTTTTACCACTTGCTAGTTATGAATATTTCTTCTTTTCCACTTTTTGACTATTATGAATAATGATGTTAAGAACATTTAGATGCAAGTATTTCCATGGGTATGTCTAAATTACTCTTGGGTAGATATATAAAGGAGGAATGATTGGATCTTGCAAAAATGTTATGTTTAATATTTTGAGAATTTGACAGATTATTCTGAAAAATGGTTGTTCTATTTTATACCACCTCCAAGCATAAATGCTTTTTAAATATTCTCTGTAATGTTTTTATTCTCTGTTTTGTTAATTATAGCTATTGTATTGGGCAAAAGATATTGTCATCTCATTATGGCCTCAAGCTGCATTTCCCTGCTGACTGACAGTGTAGAGTTAGCTCCTTTGTGCTCAATAACCATTTATATGTTTTTACTGACAATATTTCTATTTGTGACTTTTCTTCATGTCTTGATTAATTTATTTTTTTTCTTATTGATTTCTAAGAAGTCTGCAAATCCAGAATACAAATCCATAGTGGAATATTAGCTGAATATGCATTTTCAGGCATTTTCTCCCAATTTTCAGTTTTTCTCTTCATTTCTCATTGGTGCTTTTTGAAGTAGAATAATTTTTACTTTTATGCTATCTAACATCAGGGCTTTTAAAATTTATCAGAACTCAGTGTTTGGTAACTACAAACACACACACACACACACACACACACACACACACACGCACACACACACTCCTTACCTTAACACAAGGTATGATCTGAGATAAAGTCTAAATTCATCTGCCTACATGTGATATCCATAATGATGTTATTCTGCCTACCAAAATGGCTGAACAAATGTGAGTAATACAAAGAGTGAACAGCTTCCACTTCTGACTGATCAACACCTAGATAGACCTGAATAAGAAAAAAAGAAGCTAAACTCATCACAAAGGGTCATTTATGATTGGTCATGGTTGTGTACAACTCTATTCCCAGCATTGAGGAGGCAAAGGCGGGCAGAGATGTAGCCTGGTCTACATATCGAGTTCCAGGCCAGTGTGGTTACAGGAGAGCTGTTGAGATGAGAGAGAGAGAGAGAGAGAAAGAGAGAGAGAGAGGGAGAGAATGAATACCATTTGTTATTAGTTCAGTTATAGTTCACCATATAGAATTTGCTCTCTGACCAACTATCTAGGCAAATGGGTATCAGTCAGAAATAGCCAAAATCTAAAAATCCATTCAGATTTCCAAAAATTAAATAAATTATTTACTTAACAATGTAAATTTACAAAATAATGTGAATGAATCCCAAAAGTTCATCACAAGAGGACAAACACAGGAACAAATGCAATATGATTCCATTTGTCTGAAAATTTAAACAAAATTGGCCTCTGGAAATAAAAACAAGAACGGTAATTATTTGGAGATGAAATTACTTAGGAAAGGAAGATGAAGGAAGACACTTTTAGGTGAAGCAGTATTCTGAATCATAAAGAAAGTACAACTTTCATAGTAAACAGTCATCAAATTTCACTGAGCCATAAACTGTAACCTATGAACTAACAAAAACTAAAAAACTAAAGATTTACATCTTCCAGCGACTTCAGTAGAAGTTGCCAGCCCAGACTGTAGACCAGTTCTGAACTTGGGTGAAATTGGTGCTGTTGGTGCTAAGAAGTTCCACAGTGGCTTCAGCAGAAGTTTTGGACTCTAACTTTGGACCAGTCCTGAACTTTGGTAAGTCCTGTTGGTGTCTGGAGGAGTTCCATATTCCACAGTAGTTTTAGCAGAAATGGACTCAGGGTGGGGCCAGATTTGACTCCAGGTTAGGCCCACAGAAGTTCTACATCTCACAGTGGCTTCAGTGTAATTGAGGACCCAGGGTGACCGGGCCAGTCCTGACTCTGGGTAAGGCCTAACAGTGCATGGGAAATGCTATATCTTAAAGCAGCTTCAGTAAAAGCTGTGGATCCAGGGTGGAAACCAGATTTGACTCTTACGAACACAGGCCCATTAGAATAACACCTGCTTATTCCACATGAACTTTTAAAGCCAGAAGTGTCAAAAAAGTTGTATTCCAAGTTCTGAGATATCAAAACTGTGAACCCATATTGTTATACCCAGCAAAACAATCTGCTCAAATTGAAAGTGAATGAGTCGGAGAGATGGCTCCCTGGTTAACAGCACTGACTGTTCTTTTGGAAGACTCAGTTAGATTCTCAGCACCCACATGGCAGCTAACAACTGCCCAATTCCAGTTCCAGTAGATCTGATACCCTCCTTTTAGCTCTGTGGGCACTGCTTGACATGGGTGCACTTAAATACATCCAATCAATATACTCATACACAGAAAATAAAAATAGTAAATAAAAAATTTTAAACTGAAAGAAAAGTAGAAATCTTCCATGATTAAAAAAAAAAAAAGGTTTAAAGGAGTCTTCAACCATTAAGAGAGCTTTACAGAGGACTTGGACTAGACATTCTTCTCAGCAGCCCATGGAATTTTCTCCAAGACTGATTACATATTAGGACAAAAAGCAATTAAAAAAAGAAAGGAGAAGTGAGATAATAGTCCGTATTCTAGCAGACCACGGCGGAATAAAGCTAGATGTCAACAACAAGGGAAAGTATACAAGCCACGGAGACTAAACTAGATCAAGAAAGGAATCAGAAAGAAATCTAAAATTTCCTAGAATTGATTGAAAATGAAAACACAACACATCAGAATCCATGGGATACAATCAAGGAAGTCCTAAGAAGAAAGTTTGCAATGCAAAGCAACCCCCCTCCAACAAAAACTGAGACATCTAATATTAATACCTAATGACATACCTACAGGCCTTGGTAAAACAATAGCAAATCCAAACAAACTCCACAACAGCAGACATGAAGAGGATCAAAATCAGCTCTGGAATTAATGAAAGAGTGATGAAAAATAGACTACAAAGAATCAATGAACTGAGCAGTTGGTTCTTTGAAAAGATTAGCAAGACTGACAAATTTTTAGCCAAATTAACCAAAGGAAATTAGAGATGAATGAAGAGATGGGATAACAGACACTGAAGGGATTCAGAAAATCATAAGGACATGTTTTAAAATGCTGTATTCTACTAAACTGAAAAATCTAAAAGAAATAGATGAATTTCTAGAAGCATATGACATTCTAGAGTTAAAGTGAAGTAAAAAATTTTAACACACTCATAAGAATCCAGGAGAAAGATGCAGTAATTAAAAATTTCCCAACTGAAAATAGTTCAGGGACGGATTGATTCAGCACAGAATTCTACCAGACCTTGAAGAACTAGCATCACTGCTCCTCAAACTATTCCATAACATAGAAAAGTAACTTTCACCAGAAGCATTTCCTTATTCAGCAGATGGTGATGCACACAGAAGCTACAGATTGCTTATCTGGTAAGAGGCGGAGGTCTATAGCAAATCAATGTTAGACATGATACATGAATTATGGAACAGTTGTGATTGTATGTACAAGACCGGCACTGGATCAAGTCCCTCCCTGCAAAGGGGGGCTCATGGAGTTCCACCCCTAGAGGAGGAGCTGCTGGAAATTTGGGGCTGCTTGGGAAGGGACAGTCAGTTTTCTTCAGGGATGTGGCAACTGAGAGGCTACCCATGTTTCAGCAGAAGGTAATACATCCAGGAAGATAAAGGTGGCACTATGTGGCCTCAATGACTTAAAAGGAAAGAGCACATGAAGTTGAGAGGAAAAGCAGTGAGGAGAATAGTGGAGGAACTATGGTCAAACTATGATCAAACTATAACCTGATCAAAATGCATTGCATACACGTGCGGAATCTGCAAACAATAAGAACGTTTTAAATCTTTTAGAAACATCACCCTCAGATACGGGCAGACATAATATACCATAATAACAACAGCTTCAGAATCTCAGTGCTTTAATACGAAGGTGTATTTGTCTCTCACAGGAGTTCTAGAGGGTTTGGGTAACTCTCCAAAACCACAAAGCCCTGTGCTTTGTAATCACAGCCTGTTTTCTAAAACTACTGGGCGAAGTCACAGCCTCCCTTCTCTGTTGGGAAGATGCACACTTCTCTGCCCACTTCCCGTCCAGCTCTGGTTAGTGAATCTTCATGAACTTAGTGCACCTGGGAAGGAATGGGCTACTGAGGGGATGCTTGCTGAGCATCAGATTTTCTACACAGATGCCTATTTTTCCCACAAAGCAATTTCTTAAGTTCTGGTTTACATGGTAACCTCTCCTCATGGACTGTTCTGTGGATATTATTGCAACCTACCTGTACCTTCCTCCATGTAAACATACATTACTCTAAAATCTGATGAAATCTAATTCACTGAAAACCAGTTATAATGTTGTTTATTATAGTATTTATTGAATTCAATTATTCAAACCTCAAAAACCTAATAATTTAAGATAATACAACTTTATTATCTCAATAGTCCCGGTGTCAGAAGCTTAAATGGAATTTAAGAGGCTAAGCTTGGGCTGCCTGTCGGATGACTTTCCTTTCTTAAAGTGCAAGAAGAGGGTATTTGTCACCTCCCTGAGGCTGTCCTAGCCCATAGGCAGAATGCCTTCCAGTCTCAAAGCAAGAGCACCAGTCCAGCCTTTCTCATGTCTTATCACTTCACAGCCCTCTCTTGTCTTGATTCCTTGCTTAGGGGTCATCATCATTATAAAAACTCCTTCCCTAAATGATCTCTCTTCTGAAGCAACCTTGGTTCTATTTGTTATTTTAATTTTACTTTCATTCTGATTTAACAGAGCTATTGTTTTCAGATATAAGGACATAAATGTGTTATGGGAAATGTAGAAAAGAAAGCCTTATTTGACTGCCAAACCCCCTGAAGCTTAATCACAAAATTAACATTGCTTCTACTGGAAAGTAAAGTGCATTAAGACCCCGAACCAGTTAACCCACACTCATCTAGTGCATGGCTGCTGCTATAAGACTTCAGAAGATGTACTGTCATCTTTGAAAATTACTGAACTGGATGTGATAATGGACTAACAGTCAGCTGTATCCCCTGTGATTATCAAACATTTCTAATGAGCCAATATTCAGTTGCATCCTCTATGACACAGCAAGCACTTCAGGACTGAGGGCAAATATGCTTTTCAGTATATAAAATATTGACTTGAGGTGTATGCTGCAAATATAGAATTGAACACCAAAATGTCTCATTACAATGAATCATTAAGAAAAAGGTGTCAAAAGCCATACCTAGTAGATAAGTCTCAAGGTGAAAAAGTCTTAAATTTTTTTCACCTCGACCATCTTACATACACCAAAAATTGACAAATGGGAGGTTCCAATTTGGGTTACTTCTCAAAATCTGTAGGATTTTCTTTAAGATAGTCTTCAGACCTGTCCTCTCTCATCATGTCTAAGATTCCTTAAGCACTATTAGTTTCTTAGAAATGTGTCAATAAGACAGATATTATGGTACATACCTGAAATCTCAGCATCTGGGAGGTGGAGGCAGGAGGAGCAAGAATTCAAGATCATCCCTGGGAATTTAGAAAATTGTAGGTCAGGCTATGGTATATGTGACCTTTCTCAGGAAGCTAGAACCTCCACCTGAAAAAAAATAACAAAAGAAATGAACTTGATATGACAGAGAAGAGCAAAGAAAATTATATGATTCTGTGTTTTATTCATAACCAATTTAGAAATCTTTATGTCATGAACACAGAATTCTGTATTTTTATAAGTCAGAAATGTGTTATATTTTCCTGGAAGTCAATGGCTTTTAGCTGTATCTGTTTGGATCATGCCTCAAAATATTCTAATTTATTTGGGGTAGGGTCCAACTGGTACATCACAATTTAAAGCTTTCCATGTGATTCTAAGATTGATTTAGTAACCTTCTGTTTGAAAAATCTGGGTTAAGAACTATTTAAAGATAGAACCAGGATGACTTTGTTGAATTTACACTACGAGTGCTTCCCTATGAACTCAAGTACTATCTACAACCTTGAGAAATGATAAAGACTGTATCAAATTTATGTAACAGTGTAGTTGGCATATAAGATTAAAAGTTTGAAACCAGCTCAGACAAACTCTTTAAACATGTATTTATTGAATCAATCAAGCATTCAAACATCATCCCAGTGTTTTGCTTGAAGAGGACGTGGTGGCATCATGCCTGTGTGTAATGTATTTTGAGCACACTCCCCACACTGTAATACAATCCCCTTTCTCCCTGTCCACCCTCCAGTTAGGCTCCTAGTTTCTCTAGACAGCCAGGCTTCTGTTTTCATATCACATGTGATTTTATGTAATATTTGTCTTTCTGAGACTGGTTTTATGTGTTTAATATGATAGTCTCCAGTTGTGTCCATTTTCCTGTAAATGACATTTTGTCTAAAAAATTGCATTTTCTTTACCAAACTCCACTGTTGATGGGCACCTGGGTTGATTTTGTGATTCGCTACAGTGAAAAGTGCCGCAATAAACATTGGTGCAGAAGTATCTCCACTGTAATATACTGACCTCGTAAATACCTTTTCGGTGAAAACCAAGAAGTGATGTGGTTGAGTTATATTTCTTGAGGAACCGCCATACCGATTTCCATAGTGCCTGGACTCACTTACATACCCATCATCAGTGTATAGGGTCTTTTGTCCCTGCTGTTGCCAGTGTTGTTAGCCGTTTTCTTGATCTTGGGAGAGATGGGATCTCAAGGTAGTTTTTAATTTGTATTTCTCTAATAGCTAGAGATGTTGAGAATTTTAAAAGTGGGTTTATTTCCCATTTGTACTTCATCTGCTGAGAAACGTCTGTCCATTCACTTCATTATTGGCTGAGTTGTTTGATTTCTTGTCATTATTCTCAGTTATTCTGTGCTTGTGTGTGCAGTTATGCCGCGGCACAGGTATGAAGGTCAGAGGACATCTTTCAGTAGAATCTCTTCTTCCATGTTGCTGAAACGGCATCTTTCTGTGTGCTCCAGGATAGTTGTTAGCACAAGCTGTGTTTCCCATCACACCTCAGGAGTGTGGAGATAATAGATACCGATATGGCTGTTAGGTCCTCGGACTTGGAGTGCCGAGGTGATGGATGCAGACCTGGATCTCAGGGGGGTCCTCAGCTTGTGCAGCCAGCATTTTTAACTGCTAAAATGTCTCACTAGCCCCTGTTAATTGGATTTTTTTTAGTTCTTTGTATGTTTTAGATATTAATTATCTGTCATATCATATTAACAGCTAAAAGTTTTCTTTCATTCTGTAGGCTGTCTCTTCACTTATTTTCTTTGGTGTGCAAAATCTTTTCAATTGCATGAAGCCCCAGTTTTTCACTTTTTTTATTGAACTTTTGTGATTTTTCATACCATATAATTTGCTGGCATTATTTATTTTTAATTTCATTCATTACTTTTATTTTACTTGTATGAGTATATTGCCATGTCATGCAATTCCCACAGAGGTCAGCTGAGAGCATGAGAGCACCTGAAACTGGAGTTACCATTGGTTGTTAGCCACCATGTGGGTGCTGGGAATCAAACCCAGGTGCTCTGCAATAGCAACCAGTGCATTTACCTGCTGATCCATCTCTCCAGCCCCAATTAGATGGTATTTAGATATTTTTGCCTATTCCTAACTCCTCTTATTGCCCCTTCCCAATTTGCTATACTCATATATATATATAATATAAATATATAATAAAGCTCTTAGAGTCTAATTTAGAGTCAAATATCCTTCAGTATGGGTCCACCCACTGGAGCCTGGTTAACCTACCAGGAGTCTCATGCTTGAAAGACTGTCTCTGGCCAGTAATCTCTGGCCCTCCCAGTAATCATCTGTTGCTGTAGTTTCCTGAGGTGGGGTTGGATATTCTTACCTAATTCCTCATGCCTATGTTGAGATTTTTCTGGCTTGAAATTGCCATGAGACTTGTGCATGATGTCATCATTGCTGTGAGTTCATATGAGTAACCAATCAGCTTTCTGGAAAACTCTGTTTCCTTGTGATCATCTACCACCTCTGGGTCTTACAATCTTTCCACTCCTTCTTCTGAAATGATCCTTAAGCCTTGGGGGGAAGGGGAGGCAGGTGTTTGAGATAGGTGTTCTATTCAGGGATAAGTGCTCTGCAACTTCTTATTCTATTCATGTTTGCCAGTTATGGGGTTCTGGGTTAGTCTATTGCATAAGAAAACATCTCTGGTGAGAGTTGAGAGATGCATTAATCTATGTGCATTACAGTAAGTTATTAAGAATCAGTTTAATATAACTTTTTAGTAGAAAAGTAGTATTAGTTTCCCCACTATGTCCTGTGACCTGTCCCTACATCTGACCCCAGTGTCAAACAATATTGGCCATTGACTTTGCTCTTGGTTACAAATGAGAACTGAGTAGTAAGATACTATTTCTAAAGACACTACATACATGAGTTGTAGAAGAAATAGGAGAAATCAAGTTGGGACTTTAGACTCTCATCTCTATTGGTTAACACTCATAGTGCTGGAAGGTGCTAGGAAAGCTACTGATAGGAAAAAAATCATCAACCTTACAGAGCTGTGAATCCAGTGAAATACAGTAACAAATGGCTTGGCAAGATATGCCCACCACTGCAATAGTGGTACAAACATTATGGGAGTAGCCATCGACTCTTTAATTGGATTTAAGATCTGCCTCCTAGGATGGAGCTTATACCTGACATTGACATGTCTGCAATGTTCAGGTATGCTGCAAAAGAAATGCTCACACTCTGAGACTAGCTTGTCCTGCTGTAACATTATCTCCTAATCAAGGCCAAGACCTCATTGGGATTCCACTTTGAGAAACAAGGCAATGAAAGACCAAGTTATAGCTGAGTACCACACAACCACTTGCTAAAAGTGGCAGCAGAACCCCTCTCATAGATATCCTGAAAGGCAAGACAGAAGTGGGCGGCTCCTAGGAAGCAGCCGAACAAGAGCCAGTGTGTTGGGCCGCCACACAGGTGTATTGCGAGCATCTGCTGCTGGAGAGGGAGCCCCGGCTGCTGGCCTGCTTTCATTCACCATGTAGTGCCTGGCTGGGGATGGCTACACCAGCTGCAGCCAACAGTTCAGGGGATTGTGGTGCTGCAGGCGCCGCAGCTGATTGCCTCCGATCGCCTCCTGGGCCAGTCACGGCTGCCCTGAGCTCCGCACTCCAGCTGCACGTGGAGCGGGATGATGCGCCAGGTAGCGGGACAACAGCACGATGTGTCTGCAGTGCGGCACTGCCACCAGGCAAGAATAGCAGCCTCTGTCCAGTGCGCAGGCCGCGGTGTGGCTCGGCAGGCCAGGCAGGGCAGGCTGCCAGCCGGCCCCACTATGGGCCTCTTGTAGGCCGCCGGGCCGGGCACAGTGGGGCATGCCTGTAGTCTCAGCTACTCGGGAGGCTGAGGCAGGAGGATCACTTGAGTCCAGGAGTTCTGGCTGTAGTGTGCTACACCAATCGGATGTCCACACATGATCCACCGGGAGCTGCAGGCCGGTAGGAGTGTGACTTGGCCTTACCATGGGCCTTGCCTCCCTGCTTGCCACGGCCAGAATTCTAACCAACCATTTCCAACCATCACAACCCACTTCTCCAACCGTCACTAACCGTTTCGAATGCAGCTGTCTGAGCCTCCCTTTTAGCCCCGCCCCTACTCTATATAAGTCATTCTGTAAGCTTCAATAAACGAGATCCTGCTTGGACAGACTCCCGGCTCTGTGTGGGTTTTTTTCTCCGGAGTGGAGAGGGTCCGGTCGTCGACACTCACCATCCTGCTCAGCCCCTGGAGGAGGCCGGCTGGACCGGCTTCTCCACCACTCTACCTGCCGCCGATCCCAGCACCAGTGTGGTTCACTGACATAGCTGAGGTGACTTCCCTGGTGGGCAGGGATGAAGAGACGACCGCCAGATAAAGAGGGCAGAGATTCCAGGATGGGGTGACTACAACAGACTGATGACATGCAGGTACTTTTGAAACATACTGGATCCTCCTAGTAAAGGAACGAAACCTACACATCTTTGTATGGATATGACCCACTATAGATTGTGGCCCTCAGAAATAATGGCTTACATCATCTTACTAGATAAAAGCCTTAGAAACAGAGACCCAGAACTAAGAAATTATGAGATAGGAGATGCAGAAATTGAGTCAGGAAAGCAAGCTAGGTCTTTCTGGCAATTTATAAAACTTACAAATGTAAGTTTTGAATATGTGATCTTCAAAATGATTACATTTTTATCTTTTTCTCCCTTTGTACACAAGATTTGTTAGTAGCTCATACACACATGGTTTGCTTATAGGTTATGAAATCTCATAAGAGGAAGCTAAGCCAAAACTAGATGGATGTGAATGCCACTCAGAGATATTGGATCCAGAGAACAGTGGCATCATGTTTCCATGGAGCTTCTGGATTTGAGCTGTCTCACACTGAGACTGAGAAACCAATCTGAGGTCATATGTGGAAGAGAATTATAACAGAGTCATTTAAAAAATGTTACATTTTGAAAAGGAAAGTGTATTTTGAGAATTTAGGGAGCTATTCCTTCAGTCTTCCCAGAATATTTTTCCTTCACCACTTTTAATCACAGGTTGCACGCCTGGCAGTCACTAAGGTGAGAAAAATCCCATGATAGATTCTTTGTCCTCGCAGTTAGAGTATTGATTAGCAAAGCAAGCGCTGAGTGAAAGACAATAAAATTTAAGTAGTCTAAGGTTGGGAAACCAGACAGAAAGCCACATGCTGCTACTAATAAGAGCTCTGTCTGTGTCTCCACCAAACCTTAGGCTCAGTCTTTGTGAGCTGCCCTAGTGTTCTTTGAACCTTAATCCAACCTCCCTCTCTCCCCTCCGCTCTCCCCTTTCTCCTTTCTCTCCTTGCATTCCTCTCCCCTCCCCTCCCCCCACTCTGCTCTCCGCTCTTCTCCCTTCCTCTCCCGTTCCCCCTCTCCTCTCCTCTTCTCTCCTTTCTCCTCCTTTCCTAATGTCCTCTTTCCTTTCTGCAGTTGTATAGTCATTTTCTAATCCTGGCAACCAAACACTCTCCATTTTTACAGAAATATAAGCAAGACTCTAAATTAATTTAGGCGTTTACATTTCTCTCTTACTGAAAAGTGACTATAGAAACCCAAATGTGATCCAGATTCTATCTTTGTACAGGGTGTGCAAATGATATTCATAAAACTATTTAATGATTAGGTATATTTGAAAGAATTGAGGTAGATAAATCCACATAAGCACTTAACACAGAACCTAGTGTAAAGATGGTATTAGGCAATGCAAGTCACTAATTCAACTTGAATCTTTAGTAATTTTTAAATGCATAACAAAATTATAATTGAGCATTATGGATTTATCTGCTGGATACTCTTTGTGTCTAATGGGATTTAAATCACAGTCTTATAGTCTTTTTTATGGGAAGTCATGAATAACACTGAGCATGACTAGAAGGTGAGTGCCAAAATGTTTAACAAGATTTTTAAGATCTGGCACATGCGTACCTTTGGTAAAAATGTTATAAATTTTCTTAAATTGCGCCTTTTATCAAGTGGATCTGTTTCACTTACTGTGCTCAAACGTTTAATTTCTACTAGTCTCATTTTGCTTATATTCTATAATTTGTGGTGAGGGAGCTAAATGTTTGCTGCAAAACTTCACACTTTGGTTTTGATATTTATTTTCAGTTTCCTAAGTCAACAACTGAATCTTTAAAATCTGTAAGACTGTACAATGACCCAAGTGGAAAATGCTTTGAAAGCTCTTTGTAGTTGGCAATAAATGTTTCTTAATGAAAACTGTTTTCATGTGATGAATGCACTTGCCTTAGTACCTATGGGCTTAGGCCGCTGCTGTTCGTATAACCATCAGCAACTCCCTGAGTGACCGTGTATAATTCAGTACACCTATCTTCCACGCGCTGCTATCTTATGGACAGGTTCGTTGGTAGCACCAGTTTTCTTAATGACTAAAGTATTCTTCTTAATCAAATATAAATTGCATTTTGAAAGTAATTTAACTACAGACATAACTCATTTTAAGATATGTTCTTCCAATGTGTTTAAGATGCTAACTGAACCATGTTTCCCATTATCACATTACAAACATATCCTTGCAATATTTCACCTAAGATTAGTGGTCAGAGCTCAGAAATGCAGACTACTAAAGATCGTAGATTGATAAGGAAGCATTTTGCTAAATAACGCATTAAAACATTTCTAACATATGCTGTTCTCTTCTGTATGAATTACAATTATTTATTAACTTATTTTTATTTAGGGGTTTTGTTGTTGAGAGACAGGGTCTTCCTGTACTATAGCTGGCTTACATTGGCTATGTGGACTTGAATTCATGGAGATCTGCCTGCCTCTGCCTCTGGAGCGCTGGGATTGAAGGCATTTGCCACCACACCTTGCAGAATTATGATTTCTTAAAGACACCTTATCATGACAAATCAATGTGAAAACTATAATCCATTTGTTGTGAAACACTGTCACCGTCCTTCTCATGAGCTGTGTTGCTTCTGGGCATTGAGCCGTGCTGGGGCTGCACACAGAGGTCACCTGATGTGAAGCAGGGCTCTGAATCATTTCTATTTCCCTTTCTTCTCAGTTATTTTATTACCATGTCGGAGTTTTACATGTTGATCATAGCATCTGGGTTGATTTGCTTTCATACGGATTTCTAGTTTCCAATCATATCTTAGTCTTCCGTCTAATCCTTGACTGTGCTTTGCATAGCGGCAAGTCTTTAAAGATGAAGGAGTGGGTGCTTTGGTCATGTGGTCTGCTGTAGTCAATAACTTTTATTAAAAAGCATTAAACTGGTTCTATAATGGAAACAGTAACATGAAGATCTGAAAAGAATCCTCTTTGCTATTTTCTGTGCCTCATCTCATGAGTGTGATTCACATGTAACAACAGTTCAACTCTCTAGTTGATAGTTACATGAAAGGAGTCTTTTAATATGCAGTTCTCATACTCCCTCAAGACTATTGTCAAAGCATTTCTGTTTTCCACTCTTCCTCCTCCATTCCACCACAGCAAATTGAGTTCAGGTAGACCTTTCATTTCCTGTATTATGTTTCAAAGCCATCTGATACAGCTGCTCAGAGCATCAGTGACTTCGAATACATCATGATCTCTCAGCCTTTTTTCTGCTCCACCAACCTTCCAAACTAATGTCACTTGTTATTCAGACACTGATCTTGTCACCTACTTACACAAACATCAAGAATTCTTCACTGCTTTGAAATAAAGCCCGAACTCCTAAAGTACAATGGGAGGGTCTAATCCAACCCTGATTTTAGTCCTGCTGCATCTTTCTGAGGTACCAGTGGAACCGGAGTGCTGGCCTTGACCAGCACCATCTCGGCCTCCATTGCCTTTCCTTAGCTCGTGCCTCGTGTAGACATACTGCCTCTTTCTCCCAACACTATCTGGCCAACCAAATACAAGCTTTCCTGTCAATCTTTGAATATCAAAGTTTTGAAAATTTTTATTACTGTTTTTGCCACCCTTATTTTTGTCTTAAATTATCTGAGGTCTGGAATTTTCACTAGTTAGGATGAAAAGATTGGATTCAGAAAATTTCTAAGCTTTCTAAAATTCGAATTCCATTCTAAGCACCCAGAATGTCATGGAAAAATGTGAATACTTTGGTTGTTAAAAATGTAACTTGGGTCATATTTGTTCCCGACTACCTCCCTCCAGATCCCCTGCCCTTCTCAACTTACCTCCCATCTCCCTCCCAAATACATGTTTTTGTATTTATAACTCACTAAGTTAAATTAGTGCTGACCATATGCATGTGTGTAGAGTTATCCATGGAATATGTGAAAAATGTTATTATATTAAAGGTTGTGTTTAGTGGAGGCTGTAGCTTGTCTAGCTCAGGGTTCTATCCCCAGCATCACATTAACTTGGCATGGTGGTGAAAGCCTATAAAGTCAGCACTTAAGCAGTGGAGGTAGGAGGATCAGAAATTCAAGGTCATCCTTATCCTCACAGCAAGTTCAAGGACATACTGGGATATATGAGATCATGTCTCCCCAAAATAGGTGATATATATATTATATTTGCCTCTACTCACTGTAAAGTTTGCCTTGGTTCTTGGGAAGGTCACCAAGTGAACGTGTGTCCTTAAGCTTTGTGGGTACCATGGCTTCTCATTTTCACACACAATCTAACACCATATCTTGCTTTTATTGAACAAAGTAGATAACCAATAGAAGTTTAATGACATAAAAATACAGATAGTTCTCATGTGGAAGAACACTCCATCCCTAAATCAGTATTCTGCTCAGGTACCACACAATTATTTAAAAAAAAATACTGGAAAATTCACAAATTCACACCAGAAGAGGTGAACACATTCTGAGAAGCTGAGTTCTTTTGGTTTATTCCGACAATCCCAGAAAAGGTGCTTCAGAGCTTATAGATGGTTATCAGGTCGGTTTGAACTGAAAGTTTTCCCTTGTGTAACGTCTCCAGTTTGGAAACTAAAAGAAAAACATTTACAATTATTTTCTTTACAGCTTATATTTAACTAAGGTCTTATATTTGGAAGATTTGATTTCTTTAAATTTGGCCCTGCTTGCTAGATAGCAGTTGAGTGGACCTCTGAAACATTAGAATAGGTTCCATGGGCAGCTAGGATGGAATACAAACACAGAAGGTCTCCGAGTGAAGTCTCCTCATTTCATAGCTGCTCAGAAGACAGATGCGTGTCTTTCATTGATGCTCACTGGGCTAGCAAACGTTGCTGAACACGTACTGTGTGTCAAGCACTGTTTGGAGCAATGTGCTTCAGCTGGAAGCCATGGGGACAGATCCTTGCCTCGCAGAGTTTGCGTTCTAGTCAGGAATACATACAAGCAATGTATAAGTTCCAGAAGACAGACATGTAAAAGACAGACAATGTGTTTACTACCAGAGAGACAGAGGGAATCTGGGCGGCATGGTGATGACATTTTAGATGTGTTAAGCAGGGAAGCCCTCACTAGTGCTGCGGTCCGTTAGCAAGCAGGCTCGCCCACATTTGCCAGATGTCTCTGGAAATGGTTAAGTGTTCAGATAGGTGCCTCCCGTTCCAGGTTAGGATTTCTCCTCAGCTTGGAGAACGTTTCCTGTGTGGTGGGTGGTGCCCATCAAGGGACACCAGAACTCTTCTGTTGAGTCAAGGTAAAGCATGTCCCTTTCCCACGCATGGAACACGTCCTGGTGCACAACGGTGAGGAGATTCCATATGTGTGAGACCAGTACGTCAGACAGAAATGTTCAAAGGCTCTGGGACGCAGAGTGCTTTGCAAACTTGAAGAACCGAGGCCTAAGACAGAGTGAAGTCAGGGCTGCGTGCTGGTAGATCAGGCTGGAGGGTAACAGAACATGGAAGTGAGGACTGTGCAGGCACCAGGAAGACTGCTTTCAAATCCCGATGAAAGGAGAAGGCTGACACTACCCCATTTAAGCGGAGAGATGGCATAACCAGCTTCATCATTTTTAAGGATTTCTAACAAAAGCAAGCCTGCAATTTCATCAGGAGGATCCGGACTTCTAAGTCACTCTTGACCGCATAGGAAATTCAAAGTCACATTGAGTTACATGATACCCTGTCTCAAAAGACAGGAAAAAAAAAAAAAAGAAAAGAAAAAAAAAGAATTATAACAAACAAACAATAACAACAACAACAAAGATAAAAAGACAGGTAAGCAGACAAGCTTTAGAAGCTGTTTTGACTTGGATCCTCATCTCTGCCTTACCAGCTGAGTAAACAGTTCTGTGAATGTGACAAGAAGCAGTACCTCTCCTTCAGTGAAAGGCAGATGTATGCTTTTGGAAAAGATGTGTTTCTGTAAAACAGATCTAGATGTTTTTGTGATAAACATTTGGCTCTTCAGTTTCCCTGTTCAATCAACGTGTTATAGAAAAATGACTAAAAGGCACACGCTACTTTGTGAAGATGTGGTCTGAAATGTGCATCTAGAAGGGATTTCAGTGAGTTTGCTTAATTTTTAAAACTCATTTGAAACATTTTACAACCAATTTTAGGTGTTATGCACCTTTGAAAGTTGGTAATTTCATTCCAGCAAAAGTTTTAATGATTCATTCTGATATTACTGAGATTAACACGCTCCTTCAAATAGAGCACACTCAGCTTCCCGTCTTGAGTAGTGATATTTCTGGTTGCTCTCTCTGCACTATAAATAAAGTTCACTAATGAACTCATACCATAAGCAGTTATTGGTAGAAAACTGTTCATAAACACACTTAAAATGAGAATAGTATATAGCAGCTATCATGTTTCTATTAAAAATACATTAATGGGACATAACTGAATGGTTAAAATTTCAATATTCTTGAGATATTATTGCTTCTCAGCATTTTACATCAGAACATATGAATATGTTCTCACACATAAACTGAGTAGTACATCTAACCAGACTTCAGCATTTGATCAACCTTACAAATTATTGTTGGAGAAATGAAAATAGCTTCTTTAATGGAGTAAACTGAAAAAAATAGATTAATGAATAGTTTATTTAGCATACTTTAATGAGTCAAGCGTTTGTAACACTCAGTAAAACCCAGATATAAACACAACCTGAAGATTAGGAACCTCCTCTGCATCTTGGGATGTACTTTCTGGAATCACATGGCTAATTTTCTCCTCCAAATGCTCACTCCAAGTCTTTCTGCCAGTTCCGATGGCCACTGCTTTTAAGCACTCGGCAGCTATGTAACTCACACATGAACAGTAACCCCAGAAAAGAGGATTATTCATTGCTCAAGTTAGTGAACAAAATTTGGGGAAAATTGAGGCTCTCAAGCACTGATGAACATTTCCCCTGGCATCCTGTTAGTTTCGTGCTGTAACTGCTTGACAATAAGATGATGCCATTATCTTACAATTAAAGCTTCAAGATTTAATCAGAATGAGTTTGTTGGGGCCCACTTCCATTATATTTACCATATGTTACACTAATGAGTGTTTTGTTGTTACCTTTCATAGCTAAGCTACACTCAAGAGACTGAGAAGTCAAAACAAGAATATCTAATCTGCTGTGTGACAAAGGCATATTCCTCAGCAAGGGTTTCCATTTCTCCTCCCGTGTCTTTCTTTTCCATGCTTGAGTGGCTCTTAGATCTTTCCGATTAATGTTCTTAGTTTGGATTAGCAAAATGGGGGTGGGGGGCATGAAAGAAAGTCTTAAAGTCAGGAGGAAAAATGAGAAGCAGAAAAAACTGGGGAAAAAGAAATGTAATAAGCGAAGTAAACATGCTGTGCCTAAAGTCATAAGAGGGTTAGCACCCAGATGTGCTTTCCATTTCACTCTTCAAACAGTGGCAACCCTTTACATCTGCCACAGAATTATCCCCATTCACCTTTAGAAGACAAACATGCAGAATAAGAATAAGTCATTAGACTCAAATTCTGTTCACTACAAATCTAAACGTTTGACGTAGAGCTTTTACTTTGCATCAAAAAGTGAGTTGGTGTAAGTTTCCTATTTTGACCTCTACCTGTGAATTTTCTCCCATGAAAACGTGATCTCTATTGTCCCCCTTCCTCTTTCCCTCCCTCTCTTTCAGTCTGATTCATAGCTTTCAGATTTCAGTCTCTTGAAATTTCCTACTATATATCAAAACATATTTCATCAATAAAGTGTAAACAGATTCATGTAAGCAGAGCCCAGTATACATAAAAGTTTTACGTGTAAGAAAAAGGTCATGATTGAATGAGGAAAGGACTGACTATTCTAAATAAGCTGTTGGGGAAACTCCATAGAGGCAGAGAGAACAAGTCAATTCACATCCTTCTCTGAGACTGTACATAACAACGTCTAGCTGGAGAATGATGTAAGAGGTGGCCACAGAGTCATAAAAATGAACAATATAAAATTTTACAAAAACTTCAAACTATTCCTCAAGATGGGAAATAGTGTTACTGAAAACAATGAAACAACAAAGAAATGACTACCCTTAAAAATGTAAACACAATACAAATTAAAATGCAAAATGCCAAGTACAATATACAGGACAGAGTAGTAAATAATCATATATATGTAAAATGTTTTACAAATGCCTAATATGTTTACATATACCACACAAGAAAAGGTAGACGGTGGGAAGGAAGCAAGATGCCTAGAAACAATTCATTAAAACTAAATTTATATGTGTGTGTTAATTATCTGAAAACACTTTGAGTATGATGAAGACAGCCTATGTTTAGCATTAGGAAAGTGAAAATGTTCCTTTTTCCCCTAGGATGGGTAACAGCGAAACCCAGCCGTATTGCTCCAGTACTCACGCTACATCAAATATTACACCTTTAGAGAAAGATTTTCCCAAACAAGGGGAAACGTGAATGGTAGAATTAAGTGAACAAAGAATCTACTTTCATGACTCTTTTCTAATTCTTCATAAGTAAATAGGTAAGTAGACAGAGAATATCCCAGCTGGCCTGGAACTCACGATGTAGACCAGGCTTGACTCAGTCTCATAGATATCTACCTGCCTGTGCATCCTGAGTGCTGGGATAAAAGGGGTCATCACCACACCAGTGTTCATTTTCACTTTTAATTTTTGCTATTTAATTTACATTTTACTAGACTTACAATGAATACGTATTATAGTCTTAAAATACAAATATTTTCAATAGAAATGTGGCCTCCATTTGTCCTTTTCTGCCTGTGTATTCCAGAAAGACTGTATAAAGTTGACCAAGCCTGAATATTCAGAGCGGGAGAAAAGTGCATCTGAAGGGGCAGTAGCAGATGGCATTCCCCAGACTGCACACGCACAGGGTTCCTCCTGCTTGGCAGTGATATTCACCTTTACAGCAGTGAACCTGCCTTCTGTACTAGACCCCAGACACCTCAAGAATGTAACGCCCTGTGTCTTCCCTAACCCAGCTGAAGCCAGCCCCCAACCCCACCGCAGTCAGCCCACAGTTGTTTCAGCAGCCAGACAGAGCCTCTCTCAAGATTTGAGGTAGAGCATTCTCCTCTATTCAAGCCCCTCTGGTGGGATCTTCTCATAGAAGGAAAGCTAAAATTCTTGTAACAGCTTAATAGTTGTCATGACCTGGCCTACCTATTGCCACTCAACTTCTGTAGTGCTCCCGTTCATTCACATCACTGGATTCCCGCCCTCACGTTCCGATCTTAGTCCTGTCCCGGCACACTTCTTTGGCACTCGCCATTACCTCTACCTGGAACTCTTGGAATAAATCTGTCTAACCACCCCCTTCACACCCGACCTTTTATCTCTGCTTGACGCCCCTCGTTGTGATTACTGCCTAGTAAACTTGGGAGCTAGTTATGCTTAGCCTTTTTGTCACTCTCCTCACCCCAACAGAACTTAGGTTTAGTGATAACCATGGCTTTTATTTCTTCTCTCTATTACTCCAATGCCTAGAACAGTACTTGGTCTAGAGTAAGAGCCCAGGACAAATTTGTGGGAGAAATAAAAGTTTTAGGAACAGCTCCTAGCACAGGGCCTGCCACACAGACACAGTATGTATTCAATAAATGATTTGGATGGAAAACCTTTCAGTTCACTTTCTACAGTGTTTTACCATTTTACAGCTTTGTTTGTGCTTCTCGGTGCTTCTATCTTTATGGAAGTGGGCTGCTTCCTCCTGCCGAATTTCAAATATATTCAGCCTTCCTTCTTCAGCTGACAAGCAAAATGTCAAGTTAAGAAATTCTTTTTCTTTAAACATTGAACTAAAGTTTTGAGAGAATTCTATCAGTTTCTTGCTTTAACAGGAATTTTAAAAAAGCTGCTTTGTCTTTTACTTTCATTTACAGAATGAATATATATCATATATATAATATCTTAATTTTCTCAATAACTTATTTACAGGGAAATGTTTTTTCCCTACCGAGACACTTTTATTAAGTTAGGAAAAACAGATGGCAAATGAGGATGGCAGAGCTGAAAGCTCGCTTTTCTAATCCGGAAAAGAATCTTAGGCAAAGGGAAAACACCTATCCACTTGTTTCGTTTGTTTCTTTGTTTGCTTGTCTGTTTTTTCTCCAGCTGACCAGGAACTCACTATATAGACCAGGCTGGCCTCTGCCTCCTGAGTGCTAGGATTAAAGGTGTACATTACCAATACAAGCTCCGATTGTTTCTTAAATCATCCTGTGAATCATAACAAGGGACACAGGAAATGAATAACTCATATACTTCACAGTGGTTTCCTTATCATTTCAAAATCAATACATATTATTGTTGTAATACATGAAGAACTTTAAAATTACAATGATAGAACAGAATACTGAAGGGCAAGTGGGAATCTCCTTGGGCATTAGGCTCTTGGCCAGTCAGGACTTAGCTGAGTGCTCTCAAGGACAGTGATGTACAGTCAATGATTCTTGAGATGTCTGATCTCATGGAATTCTAGTTACAGAGCTGTCAAATTGCAAGGAATCTTGATGGTGTTCCAATGCAGGCTGAGTGAATGGCACTTTAAAGGAAAACACCTTTGAAAGAAGCCTTACTTCTCTTTTCAAATCTTAAACCTTGGTCAGCCTCTAGAGGTTGATTTAATTCACCAGCCCAGTGCACCTTCTCTTCCAAAGAATCTTAGACTTAAGCTCAGAAAAGTAAGAAAATGGCCCCTTGAACTTCATGTAGTGGAGGTACAGCTCACCCAAAGCCCTGAAAGCCATCTGACAAAGAGGCCCATCCTTTCTGCTGTCTAGACAGATTTCCCAAGCTCTGTCAAAGGCTCAGCACACTGGCATGTCTGTGTTCATAACACAGGTTCCCATTCTTAATGTTCTATCTGGAGTACAACATACCGTGATTAAATACAGAAATGAGGAATGCTGGGAAGGCAGGAGGACAAGGAAACAGACCTTGCTTACCTGAATGCTCTCCAGTCTTCTTTGGCTTATGATTTTTACAGAATAGAAAGGACTAGTTTAAAAGTAGTCACAACTTCCTGTCTTATTCTGGCCAAGAGTCCCTGAAAAAAATATGTTGTCATGATGTGAAACAGACTGTTGAATTGTGTTTCTCCTGCCAAATCACAGACAAAATCAGCAGACTGTTTAGCTTATGCTTTCGTATAACTGTGTAATGACTGTCAAATTACAGGAAACTGTTCCAACAATTGTCCTAATGGACAATTCCAGGATGGGGAATTTATAAAGAAAATAATTAAAATACACATACGGAGAGAAACCCTAACTTAGCAGAGTCTGTTTGTGTTATTAAAGGTCTGCTCACCTGTCAGCTACGTGTGAGAAGGACATGATAGCACTCTAGTAAATCTAAAAGTGCAATCTTCAAATTTTCCATTCTTAATATAAAACAGTTAAAACTACCTACTTGTGTGGATTTGCCACAAGCAATGTGACCTAATAGCACCAGGATGGAATGAAAAAACCATGACCTCCATGACTACAGAAAGCTAAACATCTGGAGGAAACCACGTTCCCACAGACGGGATTTTGCCATGTGGTGACAGGTGGCACGAAGAACTGTTCAGCTGATTTTAATAAAAAGGGCAAGTCTCCCCAGTTGTATTCCCTTCCATGAATTCCTTTAGGCAGGTCCAGTGGTAAAGTAGAATCTATTCCCTTATAATAAGTATAAATAAGCACATCGTTTTAGAATTTCTGAGATGACATCACTAATTAAAATATCATTGTGTACTGTTTTGTTTTCTAATTTAAAAGAAACTCAAATCATGCATCACCAAAGTTTTCAAATATCTGAACAAACTGTCACCATATGGACAGATAAATGAATGAAAATTACCCAGTCTGAACAGTCATTTTTCTTAAAAAGAGGTTAAAATTTTGTTTTAAACTAAATCCAGTTAATGAAAATATGAAAAAGTCACTTAAAGGAAACTCCTAGTTCCCACAGTCAATACCACTTTATTTTAGCTAGGCTTCTTAAAATTCCAAGTCCTTAGTTCCCATCCCTGAAGTAACACTGGGAGACAGTTTTACTTGCACCTTGTTAAAAATGGCACAAGCCTTGGGGCGGCTTTTAGCCTTCTTATCTACCAACATCACCTGTTAAGGTGGAGGTAATGCCACCTTAACAGAAGACCACTGCTTAAACTTAGCTTGACTGACATCACCATGGAGAGACACAGAGTTGAGCTTTCTGTAATCAATGAAAACACTGAGATGAACATATTCAGAATTGTTGTCTAGGCAACAGAATGCCCAACTCTTTCTACATTTACTTTTAGTTTCAGTTCTTACAGGATAGCATTTATAGACCACTGCTTTTTTTTCCAGGCTTTCACCTACCTGTACCAGACCCATCTCTGTGGCTGTGCCAAGATTTCAAGCATAATTGGCCTGGGTGGTAGGCCTCACACCTCATAAGGAAATATTTGATTACTCACGGAGTCTGAATTTTGTTTTTTAAAAGTTCCATATTTTAATAACTTTTACTGAAATTTCACTGTTTCCCAACTCTTTCTATGAGAACATGGAACAGAAAGATATGCAATATAAAATAATTTTATATCCTAGACAAAAGTGTTCTCAGATAATTTTTGAATGTTTGTGTGTTCAGTCTTATGAAATTCCACTAAACCAAAGAACCAAATCATACATCCATAGAATATTTTCATTACAGTAGAATATTTGATGAATATCATAAGAGATTAAAATAATGCAGGTTTTTTATATTCTTACCATTATGCATAGTTCCTGATATATGTTATAATTTTGGCTTGAAATACTATTTTCCACATTTCTAAATTCTTTACATATTTATTTTTGAAAGACCACACATTGACTTTACTGCATAGCAATAGCTATTAATATATCTCCCCTGTGAAATTAAAAAATCATTTTACAAATTCACAAATATGAAATTTAGAGACATTGTAGCTGTTTGGTTGTGGATATTTTAAGTCAAATTCATGGTAACTTGAAGATGGGTTTGGTTGCTTGAGTTTTTCATCTCCAGATATTTCTCTTTAAAACAAAATGATAAGGAATTGATCTTCCTTCCATTCTTCTTGCGCAGCTTCTTACACTTCAGCCTGAGACAGAGGGAACGCTGGGAAGTGACTATTAAATGGGAGTGAGTGGAGAAGTCCCCTGAATGCCCTGAGTCTCCAAGGTAGCACTCAACCTGTGGTGTCTGAAAGAGCGCTGCTGAGACTGAGTGGGAAAGGGGCCTTGGTGCGGTCCACGAGTGAGCCTGTGGCCGTTTGGGTTACTGTTTGCTTTTCATCCTGGAGAAGTGAAGTTCCAGTCGTTTTATATTGGTGTAACCAGGCACAGTACTCTAAGGTGCACATTTCTATAGCCACTGTATTTCCTGGCAATTTAAGTAAAATGGATTGTACAGAGGCACTATGTTTGAGCCAGTAACATCTGACCTAGCCTCATCAACACCTGCCTGCCGGGGAGGAGCTCACACACCCAAGAGTTTGCACTTTCTCCTAAGCATAGTAAGAGGCTTGTAAGGGTAGTGAAGGCCTTTGTACTTTGAGTTGTCGAATATTCTTTAAATTCCTGCTCCACGCCCGTGAGAAATAATACGTGGCATGCTTTACTGCTAATAAATGCCAGTCAACACAGATGATGGTCATAAGTGCCTACAGTGTGAAAGAATATAGTGGATCATTGCTTCCAAATCCTTTACTTCACAGAAAGAAAAGGTCAAAAAGGTGAGTCGTCAAGGTCACGGGAATTCTAACCACAGAACAGGACCAGGGACCACCGTCAGGTCTGTTGCTCTCACTCCAAAAGTTTTTCTCTATGCGTGTCTGTTTAAATTCCTTCAGGCCAGGGCTTGAAACATATCATATTACTCCAAGGAAGTGAATTAAAAGGATTAAACACTGAAGAGCTATGGTTTTACATTTAAAATGAATGAGCTACCATGCCATGAAAAGTCATGGCAGAAACTGACTTGCACACTACTAAATGCTAAATAAAAAGAGACGATCTGAAACCGCAGCACGTAGCTTGACTCCAACTCAGAAAAGGCACAACTGTGGAGACCGGAAATAGGGATCGGAGTGGGAAGCACCAGCTACAGACGGCACAGATTTTTTTTAAAAACAGTTAAACTGTTCTCTGCCATGCTTTAATGACAGATCCTTTGAAGCATTTGTTCCCAACACCTACAAGGGACAACACGGAGAATGAACTACACCTTACCTGTGAGTCCTGGGTGGCAATGCTGTGTCTGTACTGCCCGCTGAGGGACACCCCAAAGGTGGCGACAGGGCATGTGTCTGCGCAGGCGGTGTATGTGAAATCTCTCTCCCTCCTGACGACATTTGCTATGAATTTAAAATTAGGATAAAAAGCAAAACTTAATACTTTTGTTTTTTTAAAAAAAATTTTATTAGTATTGCTTTCTTTAAGAAGTAACTTGATTACATTGAAGAACTGTGTATAGGTTAGGAATTTGGAAAAACAATGGATGGCAAACTCACATTATAGGGCTATAGGAACTGACAAATTTCACATTGTTGTTGATGCCTAGTTGTACAGTTTTGCCAGTAAACAATATTCAAAAATTAGACATAGAATTTCAAGTTTCTATTCTAAGATATAATCACATATTTTTAGTTTGGGGAATATATCAGTTTAGTTATTATAGTACTTTCTATTTCTTTAAAAAACAAACAAACAAACAAACAAAACCTTCCCAGACCGATTTTTATCTCTATAAATTTAGTTAGGGCATAGGTGAAGGCAACCTGGGACTGTGAAAGAGTAACAGAAAAATAATAGCACACCCTGGTGCCTGATAATGGGAGAAGTTCAACCTCAAGGCCTGGATACCCAGGACACGCGTGGAGTAAGGATCATTGCTGGGCCTCAGGGGAGGTGGGCGGTCCATTCCAGAGAATCAGTCCTACCAAGAGCAGGCTCTGTAAGTAACGGAGGTCTCCCCTGCCACCAAGCGTAAGAGGCAAAGCGCCAAGCACAACCTGGGACCTCAGGGGAGGGAACTGTGGGGAATGCAGTCATTCAGAGAAGACTGAAACTGCTGCACAGCAACGGGAAGTTCTCCACGCTTTTCTCTGTTCTATCAGTCTACCACCAGAGGAATGAGAAGCTTTGGTTCACCACAGGAGTTCAAAGCTTCACGCTCATATGAGGGGATCACAGCTCGAAACTCACCGGAAGGGACCACAATTCTAGCTCACAGAGGGAGACGCCAGCTCCGGGTTCACAGAAGGGGACAACTCCACCTTGTTAGAGGGGACCACAACTCTGGTTCACAGGAGGGGACCACAGCTCCAGGTTCATGAGGGATTCACTGCTTTAAGTTAATGGGAGAAGACCACAGCTCCAGCACACAGGACCACAGGACAGGACCACAGCTCTGGCTCACGGGAGGGGACCACAGCTCCATGTTCACAAACTTAATTGTTTTAAATATAATTTTGGCAATAGTATTTTGGTAACATACCTGGAAGACCAAGAATGTAAAGCTCTGAAATATGAAAACTTTGAGAACGTAGAGAAACGAGGCTGGGGCGATGGCTTAGCGATTAAAGCACTTTGTTTGTGAGCATAGGAACCAATGTTGAGATCCCATCACTGGTGTAACAAGCCAGGGGCTGGCTGTAACCCTAACACTAGCTGAGAGGGACATCTCTGTAGCTCTTTGGCTTCCGTCTTAGAAAAAATAAAAAAGGGAGGAGGGCCTCAAGCTCCAGATTCAACGTATTAAGACAGAGGGTGACAGACGCTTCTCTTAAAAAAGAATGTTCAGTGCCTTCCTCAGACTGCTGTGTGTGCCAGACATGTGCACCCTCACACACACCAGCACCTGTACCACAGACAACACACTCACATGCAGATATACACACACACATATACACAAAAATAAAAACAAAGATGAATATTCAGAAACGGCGATTTCCTATACCTTTTAATACATGTTAAATAAATAAAATTATTTTATTCAATAAAGATTTATTAAACAGAAATATTTTACTAAATAAATTATTAAAGCACATTTTAGTTTTTAAAAGGAACATTTTCATAAGTTATAGAGAATATTTTGGAATTTAACTAATTTTTTCTATCTTTATTATGACATGTATATCCTGAAACTGCACACATATTTTTCCTGACCTCATTTCCTGGCCTTGTGGGGGAGTGACGCAGTGCTGTGCTGTTAGGAGAGTATCTGATGAGACTGTTTTAAATGGATGCATTGCTTGTGCTGCAAAATACTGAGATAAAAGACACTGTGTCAAAAAAGAGGTTTTTTTTGTTTGTTTGTTTTTTTGTTTTAATTTCTTGGGGCAACTAAAAGTCTACGGCTACCACTGGTGAATGGCAACAGAAACATCCCTCCTTAAATATATATAAGAGCTGAGTATGTCAAATAATATTAAAGGACTTTAACACAAGAGACAGATGAGAAAATGGGAAGCTATGGTAAAGCACTTAAGGGCATATATTGAGAATTAAGGAAGTGAATTAATAGGATGAACCACTGAAAAGCTATGGTTTTACATTTAAAACAAACGAGGTACCAAGACATGAAAAGATGTGGTAGAAACTTCATTGCATACTGGCAGTTAAGAAAGTCGCCAGCAAAAGCAGATGCTTTTCTATGCTGATATGACACTGAAGACAATGGAAAACTGCCTTTGTTGTTCGAGGAAAGCTAGAAATTAATGGAAATCAGATGTAAAAAATAGCCAGTAGAATATTTGCACTAAGCTCTATTTTCTTTAATCTCACTAACATAAAAACATAATTCATAAACTTCTTTAAACAAATAAATCCATTAATAATGAGGTAAAGAATAAATTATGATCCTTCCCTTGTTACTTTGCATACACGTTTTCTAGGTAGGCCTGAAAAATTGAGCAACATAAAATTTCAATATAGTTGGTGGATCGAGGAACGCTGTACAACAATCTTTGTATTTGAAATGCTTTTGTAAATGAATACTACATATATTAGGGATGGAAAATGAATCTAAATAGTCCGTACAGTATGTAAGTCTCAGATAGCAGCAAATCAAACAAGCTTAAGAAATGTAGTTACCAGGTAAAGCACAAAACCATTCAATGTAAATTTACCCTTGGGCCAGAAAAAAAAAAAAGCAATAATAAACCGTTTATGCCTTGTTTTCTTCATCTTTAAAATAGGAGCGACCACAACTCTCTTGCTGGTTTCTGTGAGAATTGGACATGCTTCACTCAGGAAAACTCACAGAACCCTGCCCTGCATCTGGATCATAGAATCGGGCAGAAACGTGATGGTTGAGCCCAGCAAGGTAGCAAAGTCTGTCACAAACACCCTGCTCTGAGGCTGACACCAGGAGGAGGTGCACCTGAATTGGAAGCAAGCTTGGATACACAGCAGGACTCTTTCAAAACCAAAAAACAAACAATAAATCACAATGGTCTATTTATCATGCTAATGATTATTCAAATCACTATTATCACAATAAACTCTGCAAGTCAAAGTTTCCAATCGTTACAGCAACACTTTGCTCCGGAATTAATTAATGAATGACAATGTGAATATTTAATTGAAGATCACTACCCAGAAAGATACATTTCCAGCTATCCATTGTACATTAGGCAGAATATAACAATTTTCATTCTAGCAGAACTAAAATATTTGATATTATGCTACCCAATGACGATTACAAATTACTTGCTTATTTCATAAGAAAAAAAATTGCAGTAGCTCTTTTTTTGCAATTTCAGTACCTTTCCTTAAGGTTGCATGAAAGTGCTCTTCAGCTAAGGTAGCTAACTAAAAAGAGAAACGTTTAAAGCGTATGATTTCATGGTGGCCCAGGAAAGCACTGGACTGAAAGTTCAGAATGATCTATAAAAAGCAGGGGGTGGGCGCTGGTGAAGGGGGCCAAGGGGCTGTGGCGCTGTGTGAATCCACGTGGAAAAATGATCAGAACTGGAGAAGGCTACATTTTCTGTCCCCGAAGTCTTGCTGATGTGGCTACAGCCCAAGAAAGTTAATGAAAGAAAGGAGCAGGACAACTCCTGCGGCTTCGCCAGGAGTTCACCACCTCATCACTGGCCAGATTCTCACAACCCGAAGAAAAGAACACTTCTGCCAATAAAAAGAGTAGGAGTTGGAGTGGGAGCCGTCCAAGCAAAGCAGTGCTGATACTGGGTGAGGTCCAAAGTGGTCAGACCAAGAACTGGACGTGAAATAGCTGAGCCAAGACCTCGGAGCGTGGACTACACAGCTATCCAAAGCCCGGGTGGGGGAGATGGAAAGGACAGTTAAACCCCACAGTCCTCTGCCATATAGGAAAAAAGTAAATGAAGTGATACCATCTGCTCTTTCCCAGAAGAGAGAGATTCAACTCCTTCTGGTTAGCAAAGCAGACATTTCCAAAAGCATTACTCTAATTACAAATGATTAGAAATCATCACTAGAAATGAAAGCTTAGCTCACAGTGAGACTGATTAGCAGGCATTTTCTCCACATCCCACTGCATTTTGAGCTGACTTCCAAAGCACTGGCTGGAGACAGTTTCTGAGGTTTTGAATGAGTCTCTTAAAGATAATGGGATGCTAGACTTTTCCTCTCTGTTTCTCTTAGTGTGCAAATGCATGGTGTTTTCTTTCTTTTTTCTTTTTTCCTGAAACACAAGAGAAAATTTCCAACGTTCTTTGTTAATGAGCAAAAGCAGTTTATATTGCTTCAGATTTGTGTGTGTGTGTGTGTGTGTGTGTGTGTGTGTACCCAAAAGGAGGGAGTTGTTTATAGGTCAACTCTAAACATTGAGCTCAAATTTAAATTTGTTGTAATATTTTTCATAGAGGCATATTCCTTTTTATAGACACAAATTCGGGCTTAATCTGTTTCAGGACTAAATCATCATGACAGTTAATTAAAAACTGGAAGTAGAAAAGTACAGCAACCTAAACTCATACACACTAGTGGTCGGCAGGAACTCAGAAAGCGATTCGTAGTATCTATCAAACCAGAACCCAAGCTTCTCTATGACCCAGTATTTATACCTAGTGAATATATAACTACAGCACAATTCAGTATATATACAACATATATATGCTAATAAAAGATATGAGCAAGATAGCATAAGATAACTAGGGAGAATACCATTGGTAACCGGAACAAATAAACTATTCTGTATTCTCACAATACAATATTCCATGGTTTGGCAAACCATGGCTCATGAATTATATCCACCACCTACTTTTATGCATAAATTTTATTAGAACAGAAGCATTCATTTACATATTGTCCACAGCTGTTTTCACATTTACAACAATGGCAGAGTCGATAGTTGTATCAGAAACCATATGGTTGCAGATGTTAAATATTTCCCATATTTATATTTTGTAAACAGTAATTGCCAACTTTGGTACCATCCAAATGGCTTAGCAGGTAAAAACACTTTCTGTGAAGCCTAATGATCTGAGTTCAATTCCCAGAATCCACATGAAGGTAAGGGAAGATCTGATTCAAATAGGTGTCCTTGAACCTTCACACACGCCCCATGCAACATGCCCATGATATACACGCAAGCATAATTAAAATGATAATGATAAACATCAATCTTGCTCTCCAGGAAAAAAAAAGAACAATTTCTATAATCAACAACTTGAGTAAGCTCAGAAATACAATACTAAGTTAAAACAGAGCTTACTTTGATTGTTGGATTCCATTTGTATGAAGTTTAAGACCAGGCAAAATTAGTCTATTGTAGTGAACATTAGAAGACAGTTACTTGTAGATAGGATATAATGAAGTCTAGATATAGGCTGCGATTTCTGAAAACCTACAGTTTATGAACTTTCCTGAATATTATATTTCAATAAAACAGAAACTATTAAGTTGGCCCATGCCTGTGACCCCAGCACTTTGGAGGCATGGCAGATCAGCCTACATATAAGGTTTGAAGATCGCCTTGGGCTACAAGAGACTTTACCTCAGAAAATAAAAGCAAAAATTGTAGGTAGTATGTCTGCTGACAGCTGCCTATTCTCTGTACTGATAACAGCAGATTGTTCATAATATCATCAAGAAAATAAATTATGAATATGAAAGACAAAGTTTATTTTAGAGAAAGATGTTGTGAACCTCAAAATGAACACACCCTGAAAGCCATTTTGATGTTACGATGTGAGTTTATCTTTTTTACTTATTAATACCATTTTGAACTTTTGCCTTTCACTTGTACCTGCGCATTTGGTGATACTTGTGTTTCTTAGTTTCAAAACCGTAAATGTTATCACCCTCCAAAGTGTTTAGTGGCTTCATTTCCTATAAGATGCTCAAATTACAAGTACAACGAAGCAAGGCCTTTTGGGGTTATTCTTTGATGCTTATTTCTTCTTTCCTGACTACAGTTATTCACTGGTTTATATTATGGGATGTCTAAGATAGAAACACCTAGAAAAATAATAAGCATTCATCTAGAAAGTTAACAACCAATTTTGGAAATCCTTTTGAATCATTTTGAGAGCCCTTTCCTCATTACCATTTAAATCTAGATGTTAGAAATGAAGAAATGGTATGTAAACATAAACAGACAGAAAACCTCCTCTGTGGATAAAAAACCATTGATAAAAGCTTCTTTTATCAATTATATTGTGAGAAACATGTCATATCAGAAAAGCAACTGTCAGTTGTAGACCTTGATACTATTGTGAACTTGAATTGGTGTTAGTTGGTTGCTAAAGTTTATTAACTATAAATGTGATTTTGGATTTTAGAAGTTAGAACTGAAAAGTGCATAGCATTTGAATTATCTGAAAATCTGAATTCTAAAGAAGACATTTTGATGTCTTCAATTATAAAGGTTATTCAATGAATTAACAAATGGAGAACTAAACCAAATAATTATCCAGTTTTAGGGGAAAAGTGCCTACATTTTTTATTAGAAGGATTCCAGATAGAAAATTCCATGTACTTCTATGATATGGTCTGACTAGGAGACACACACACACAGAAACAAGACATTTACAGAAGACAAATACTGTATGCTGCACTGATTATGAAAATTACAAGTTATTCAAATGCTCTTTGTCTACCTGACCACTATATTTAATAATGGTAAACTTAAAACCATTCCATTAAAAATTTTAATACAATTATGAGAGTCTGATAAAGATAACTTGAGGAAGAAACAAACTAATTACAACTTAAAATAGTGATTATCATTTTGAAGCAAGGAGAGAAATGAAGTGTGTAAGCAATAGGAGGTGAGAAAGGGAAGGAAGTCTTCTGTTTTATGTTTTTGTTTTCCAGGAAATCACTGATACTAATGGAAAAGCTTCTCCAAGTTAGTAATTCCAAAATGCTGTTCTTTAAAAATATAAAATAAGATGAAGGTTTTTTGTTTGTTTGTTTCCTAAGTGATTACTTCTGTGAGGGAAATCCATCTAGTGATACCATAGATTTGCTAGATTTAGTCAAACTAAGAAGTGGTATCACATCTTTTAATCAAAAAATGACAAACAGGCAAGCCAAACAACTAGAAATGACTTAACATGAGAGCAGGTGCCTATCTGTGTAATTGCGCTAATGCTGTATATGAATTATTTTGGAGCCTAAGGACAGTAAATCAGTTAGTGAAGAATATTTATCCCTTTTATCTTCTGTAGTCTTTTTCAGCAAGTGCTTCACACACACGCACACACACACACACACACACACACACACACACACACGGCGGGGGGATGTCAAAGGAATAAAAACCCATCTGCCTTTTAAAGTGAAGCCTATTAACAAATCTACATGAGATACAAACATTTCAAATACACTCTCCTGATGAACCTTTAACTGGCTAATGATACGGTTGACTGCATTCTAAGTAGTGCCTTTTCTTTATAGTTTACATTTTAAAATAAGGGAACCTTTGTTTGAGGGGACATTTTATCTTAAAGCAATTTCTTCATCTTATACGGTTTTTAAAATTAAACAAGGAATAAGATGGCTTCTTCTTTGCTTATCTGAACATATTGTTTAAAATTCATTTATTTTATAAAAGTTCTTGACATCCAATATATAAAATCCACATAGTCAAACAGCCTAAAAAGAAAATTATTGAAATGTATTCTGAATTTAAGTGCCAGAATATTCTATGGGTTCAGAGTTTATTATACTGTGAACTGTATAAATCAGGAACACTCAGAATTAAGGCTCTGCCATGGTGGTAAGTTTTTGGAAGGATGTTTTCTCTAGGTTTATCTGAACAGCACTGGGTACCTTCCAGGGTACCTGCCTCTCAGATGGGACATCTGAGAAAATGAAGAACAGTCATGAGTGTCATTTCTCATGGCACACACCTGCCATATACCCAGGGTGCTGTTCTACAAAACCTTGCTTCCCATGCAGCCTGCTTCTCCAGTGCTTAGCAGGTGCTGTCTAGGTGTGACCACATGTTGCTCACATTCAAAGTGCCCTCATTTGGAATTGAAAATAATAATTTCCTAGTTATTAATGCACATAGAAGATGCAAATGAGACAGAGTACAAAGTCCAAATGTGCAGGAAATGTTATCTAAGACTTGAAAGCAAATGTATCTGTCTCTCTAGACCAGATAAAAGGTCTGTATTGTTAGATGTATTAAAGTATTTTTTTGAAATTTTAATAACCTGAAGAAGTTAGACAGAATCATAAATAATGTGGGAAGGGGCTTTAAGATTTGGTGAATTGCATTGTTATATTCTTTTTTTATTAAACTTAAAGTAGAAATAAACAATGCATATAAACTATTCTGTACAACATAAGGACAAAGTGTAATAGAAAGACATGGTCCTGTTTCCCAGTTCAAATATAAATTAGTTTAGCATATCAAGTATATTACTCAAATCATGCTTATTCCATCTAATATCCCACTAAACGGTGGCTTACAGCAACCTGCCAAGGAAGGAAAGTACTGGAAACTCTCAATCTAGTTAGGGTCTTTAGGCTGCTATTCTCCAGAAGTCAATGAAGAAGAGGCAGAGGAGTTATCAAAAATAGTATTATTCTATTTTTGCCACTCTTATTTTTGAAAGGATGAACCAGAGGCTTGAATACAAGGATTTTGTCTTAAAATGCATTTTAGGAAAATCAGTATATCCAGTGAAATAAGTTTGAAAAAATATCTGCCATATCTTTTCAGAATTCATTGAAAAAAATCAACTTTAAAAAATGTATTTATTTACTATTTTTATTTACTTATTTTATTTACATATTTATTTATTTATTTATTATTTAGTCTTTCTGAGATAAGGTCTCCCCGTAGCCCCAGCTGACCTGGAACATGCTACATAGACCATGCTGGTCTTGAACTCAGTAAGATTTGTCTGCCTCTGCCTCCTTAATGCTGGGATCAAAGGTGTGTGCCACCATGTCTGGCTTTATTTTTATTTTTTTTTTATGTGTATTACTGTACTTTCTGCATGTATGTAAGTGCACCCATGTCATGCAGTGCCCACAGTGGTCAAGAAAGGGAGTCAGATTTCCTGGAACTGGAATTACAGACAGTTGTTAGATATCATGTAGATGCTGAGAACTGAACTCAAGTCCCCTGCAAGAGCAGTCAGTGCTCTTAACTGCTGAGCCATCTCCAGCCAGCCCCTGAAAAAAAATCAACTTTTAATAAGACTAAAACTGGAAGATTGAGAGCAGGATGTTAAGACTTATACTGAAATGATAGTTTTTTTTTTTTAATGAGAAAAATGAATGGTTGCCATACTCTGGAGATATGAGCATAATGCAGATTACTCTCTGGGCTAGAGGGACTGCCCTCCCCTCCACTGTCCTATGCATCAAGAAAATCTCTGCGTACCTCACACTCAGTAAGGACCTCACCTGCTCATCCTTCCTCTAGGCACCATCACTTATCACAATACTACAAAAGGCATCATAAAATATGGCCATGTATTAGTTGTTCCAGACTCTTGGTTATTTTTATTTTATTAATGTGCATAATTTTAACCTTATGTGTTTGAGATGTTTTAAAAATGTGAGTTACAAAGTACACTTTATCAGCAGTGATTTAAATAGTACCTGTGATCACAGCCTCGTGGAATGTGATCTTTGGGTCTCTTGATTTCTTACTAACCTTACGTTCCTTTTATTATACATTTACTATCTGTCAAGGATGGGTGGGGATTGGAGTAGTGAAAAGACAGGTAGCTTTCTCATGGGAGTTATCATCGGCTTCAAAATCTATATCAGGAGACAGAAAAGAAGTAAATGCATAAGTAAAGTCAGGTGCTGACAGGAGCTATGAAGATAATGCAACTGGGTGACGTTCTACGCACAGAAGACCTGGGCTCGACAGGGATGGGGGTGTGACTTTGAAACATTAGAAAAGCATCCTTGAGATGAAGAAATGGTTGCTTTATGGACAACGAGGAAATAATCATGGGCTGAATTCGCTAAAGTAGTTTCTCTCTAAGCTCATGCAAAGAGAAGGGCATAGGGAAGCTCAGGGGCTCTATGCCTCCTGCAGTCCATGGAGACACAGAGTCAGCCAGTACACAGCACAGAGAACACAGGAGAGCCTGATATAAGACTGAACTGGAGAGGAAGAGAGGTTACAGACAGATGATAAACAGCTCTTTAAGTCTGAAATTTAAAATGTGATGAAACCACTGACCAGCTCTGCTCCTGGTATGAGTGAGGGGCTCCTTTCTGACTTCATGAGCAGGAGGGGTTATGAAGGAAACCAAGCATGAGAAGGGACTGGGGGGCCACAGAGGCCTGGTAACCAGTGCTAGAGGCTGATCATCAGGGCCAGCAGCTGACATTAATGGGAAAGCACTGAAGTCAGGGTAGTAGACTCCTCTAAGAATTCTCTACATATCAGAAAACTGGTCCTAGTGCATAAGAAGAGCAGCAAGTGAGTGGATGAGACCTGGTGCGGAGCGATGTTCGGTCACATAAATCCAACCGTGAAGGACGTTTCATCAAGTGGCGACTGACCAGTGGTAATACAGAAGGAAAGAGAAGCTATGAAGGAGGAAATTTTTGTATATTTTTATTGAGTTTTTGTGGATCCATTTTTAGCTCACTATTCAGCTAGAAAATGAGGTTTTATGTAATTTTTTTTATCATTTCCTATAACACTGTGAAATATCCAAATATTAATGTGACAGATACATTTTACAGTTGTTAATAGTGCTGCCCTTTAGGGTTATTACTTAGTAAAACACAATGTCTCCAAGTATCAGCAACACAGGGAAAGGTGAGCAAACAAACATCTGCTTCCGGGATACAATTTTTCTCCCCAAGCCTAGAAGGAGCCATTATATGAATTTTAATTTCTGTTCACATGTGTTTGAAAATTTGAGAACTATTTCTTAGACTAAAAAATTAGATACTATTTATATTAGAGGTGCCACTATTTAAAAATATTTGATCTTTCCATTTCCACTAATATTTCAGAAAGAAAATGTTTTATCAATAAAATTAAATTGAAACAATATTTAAGAAAACCATATGAAGATACTAGACCCAGAGTGTCCCAGGACAGGACTACGAACCGTTTTGCTCTTTCAAAGCCATGTGTGTTCAACCCAGCTCTTGCTCTCTGTCTTCTTCCAGCAGGTCACATGCTCTCACACTCACTGGAAGCTGAGGATGATAATACACGGAAGCAAAGCAAAGCATCAAGTGGGAAAAAATGGTAGAATGAGGACTGGCCTATTGTAAGAAGAATTAGAATCAGGAGATAGAGAGTTCCTTGGCTGGATTTAATGAGCAGGCAAGCAAGGTGAATAAAGGCCCTCCTGGGGTCCGTGAATTAAAATCAATAGAAGAAATTGTGTATGACTATAGGACAAAGGCCTACTTTAAAACAAACATAATCCAACCATAAAAAACTTTATTTTACTCTGCTGTTTTGTAGCATGTAGTCTCTCTCCTCTCTCTGTCTTTCTCTGTGTCTCTTTCTCTCTCTCTCTCTCTGCTATTTCTTTTCTTTTTATGGTCTTCATACATTCTGATTTTGAAGTCAGAGGAAATTAGGAGAACATTTAGTTATGGGCAAAACACTAGAGAATTGGGAAAGAATCACTTGCAAAGAGAAATAGCAACAAAAGATGTTTCCAGATTGTGATTGTCTCGAAAACTCATGTTAGGGGAGTGTGTATTCTTCAGGAGAACTGTAGGCACCACTGGAGTGCTCATCGGTGGTGGTAAGGCTTACCAGGATTTCTCTGAAGGAACACAGTTGGGACTTGTTCCTAGCAAAATGCAGTATGCTCTCTGAAAGGCAGGAGGTCCCTCCAAAGGGGAATATTGCTTGCCAAGAGGCTCATCTGTGAGTTTCCCTCCCTCCCATGCTCCCCAGCAACGCTCCCCTCAGCTTGGCAGCGCGCAGCAGCGTCACATGATTTTTGGACTGACTGAGTTGACTGAACACACAGCCTTGGCAGTGGCAATTATCCTGGCAGTGGCTGCAGCCAGGAAACATATACCAGTAAACGGATCTCAATTTGATCACTGCAAATAGAGTTTGCTTGATTTATCCCATACCATACCAAGCCCAGCTAGCAGCCAGACTCCCATCTCAGACGCCATGCTCAACAAAAGGGCTAACACTGAACTTAGCTTATAGTGCCAATATGTAATCTTCCAGGGGCATCTTTCCCTACTAGGATTTCTTTTCTTCCTGTGTTCCTCCTTAGGGTTCATTGGCGAGGTTGAACGACTTTGTGATTGTTCAAGTATTAGAAACTGTAGAACAAAAAGTATCTGTTGAAACCACAAATTTCTTAGCAGAATTTTAAATATATTTATGCATTATTTTGAAACAGACTAGCATAAGTTTTTATTCCACTAATGTTTCCTCTAATTATTCTTTTATACCTATGTTCATTTTTCTTTTAAAATGGTACTTCAAATTCTTTCTTTAATTAGGTTAATATTCTGCATAAAGTTCTGCAGGAACATAATATATACTCAAGAACTCTCATTCTGATTTTTCCTCTCACATATAATTTTGTTAAATATTTGTCTCACAGTCAGGTGTGGTGGCACATGACTCTAATCCCAGGACTTGGGAGGCAGAGACAAGCATATCTCTGTAAGATCCAGGCCAGCCTCATCTAAATAGTGAGGTCAGGTCAGCTGGGGCTGCAGGAGTCCCTGTCCCAAAAAGATCCCAACATACATATATATCTGTCTCACCCTCAGTCTGTACTATACTTCTAATCGTAGATACCCTACTGATTTGTATCCCCAAAAATGCAAAATATTTAAGTAAAATTTTTCGACTTTGGATAAATTGTAACTACAGTTAATGGGAATTACCCCTCATAGTAACACTGTCACGGAGAAGCAGAGCTAGTCTCGAAATGACACAATGCATCAGTAATAACACTAGGAAGCGAGTATAAGAGGTGAAATTACTAAACACCTAGTAAAGGTGAACTGGAGGTTCAGATGGTAAAGATAATAAATGACTCGAGCGGTCCATTGCACTCTATCCCAAGCAGAGTTAGGGAAGTGTGAAACAATAATTGTTGTGTGGCAATTTGTTTTATAAATTACATGACTGTAAGTAATTTTCAGTTTATTCTGGGAGTGATTAACAAAGGCTTCACACATTCTGTTTTCTCCTTGAGAGAATAGTTCTGAGAATTAACCTTTGATTAAGTATATGCTTCAACTATTTATATTGTTAATTCTTATACCTCCATGGGTATAATTGTCTAACTAATTGAAGACAGTAGTCATATAACTTAAGATCATCTTAGGTAAGATTGATGTACCTGATTCAATAAATTGAAAGATCTTAAACCCATACAAAGGAAGAAATTCCATCCACGAGTAGCAGCTGAAGTTCACATTCAGAAGTTTTAGGTTGCTCTTCATAAGGGCCTATTATATGCAGATCAGATTTATTTATCCAGCCTTGAAAATCACATAATCCAATTCATGTTTCATTTTTGTTGTTATCACCATTTATTTCTTTTGAGACAGAGTTTCACTGACCTGGAACTCATTATGCAGACCAAGCCTGCCTGAAAGTGAGAATGGTCTGTGATCTTCCTGCCTCTGCTTCCTGAGTGCTGGATGTCACCATGCCCAGATAAGTAAAACCCCTGTAATAATTTCTTATGTATGTAAATCTCCTATTGCTTGAACTGCAATTTACACAGAATTTGGAACATTGAAATTAGATGCAGCTAGAACACACATATAATTACATGCATGTCACTATTATCATGGCTTTGAAAGTTGGCAGTGAAAAGACACTGGAAGCCTTTTTAGAAACCTAATTCTTTTAAAAATATTTAATTAATTTATTTTATTTTCTATATTTGAGTGTATTTCCTGCATGTGTGTAAGTGCATCCATGTCTTGCAATGCTCATGGAGGTCAGAAGAGGGCATTGGATTCCCCAGGAACTGGAGTTACAGACAGCTGTTAGCCACCATGTGGGTGTTGGAAACCATACCTGGGTCCTCTTAAAGAGTAGCCAGTGTTCTTAACTGCTGAGCTATCTCTTCAACCCCAAGAGCACAATTCTTTTAAATCTTTCAAAGATTTGACTTTGTACTCAAGTACCTGAGAAAGGATACAATTTTGAGTTTGGTGGCTATAAAGCCTTTGATTGGACAAAGAACATGAAGCTATTTATTATCCACATGAATGCTTTCCAAAGGATGACCTCAGCAGAAGAAAGAGTTTGCTACTGAAAAAGACACTGTTCTGTGGCTACCAATAAAGCCTTTCTTTCCAGCTGGCCACGACTGTAGGAATAGAGATTATACATGGGCTCAGTAACACAGATTTATCAAAGCTGACTCAGATACAGTCAGTTTAAATTATTGACTCAGTCATCATGAGACAAATTTGAGAATCCAATTTGTATCTACTTCCTTGAGTGATTAGCCAATAAGTTGATTATATTGGGTCACTTCTATGAAAGAAGAGACAGAGTTTTGTTTTTTCTAGAAGAGACATTTGCTAGAGACACAAATTTGCTTTATTTACCAAAACTACCATCCGTGAGTTAAGGAATGCCATGCTCCTACGTTGTTAGCTCACATAAAATTGACTCATCAAATACTTTGCTTCATAGCAAATGAAAGTACAACAGCAGGTCCAAATCACTGTCTGCTTTTTGTGCTCCCCACCATCCAACACCAAGTGCTTTGAACATAGTGATTGAGTGACCTTTGAGGTTCAGATGCAGTGCAGCCATGTGACTGTGTTCATTTTCCATCTAATATAAAATGTATCAATAATTATTAACCTTCTCATAATATCTAAGTTGCAGGATAGCAAAAAAAATTAGAATGCATCTTATTCAAAGGCTTTCTACCACTTCTAACACAACTGTTATTTTTTGTTTTAATTTCCATTGTTTTATAATATTAGGCAGAAAAATCACTTTTGCTTCTATATGTGTATGTATATGTCATGTGAGTGCATATGCTCATGAATAAGCAAACGTGTGGGGGAGTGTGCATACACATGCGCATGGATGCCAGGGTTCAACTTGCAGGGTCATTCCTCAGAAGTGCTCCACCTTGTTTATTTTTATTTATGTTTTTAATTTAAATTTGTTATTTTTTTAGAATTTCAGGAGAACCCACTACTTCCATTTTCCTAAACCAATATAATTTCTAACTGAATTCTAAATACTTATACCCACAGATAAGTGTGGCTTTCTCCCCTCATCAAAGATTTTCAAAATGCAGAGAATTTAAGTGACCATAGGGGTGACCAGGCCCCAGTGATAAATTTAAAATGAAGTCCCTGTACCTAAGGCTCAGGGAACATGGTAGAAGACAGGGGTAGAAAGACTGCAAGAACTAGAGCACCTTATCTTTTGAGATAGGGTCTATTGCTGGCCTGAAGCTTGCTGACTGGGTCAGGCTGCATGGCCATCAAGATCCAGGGATCAGCTGTCTCTGTCTGCCACTATTGTGACTATGAGTGTGTGCGACCATTCCTACCAATTTTTATATGAGTTCTGAGGGACAAAGATGGGTTCTCAAGCTTGTGGAGCAAGCACTTTACCTACTGAGTCATCTCCCCATTCCCAACTTTGATATTGTTTTTATTAAAGATTAAGATTTACAGAGATGCATTCCCAAGGCATGGGTATGGGGTTGAGAAGGACTGGACTGTACTGATTAAGATTTACAGAGATGCACTCCCAAGGCATGGTATGGGGTTGAGAAGGACTGTACTGTACTGCTGGCTTTGATGCAGCCATCTGTCTTACTGTGCCTCTTCAGTCAAACAGATGTTGCTGTGAGATAATTTACAGGCGTGATTAACGTCTACTCTCAGTGAAAGTGGATATTCTGGGAGACATGAATAAATGCACAAATCTCAGTGTTGTTAGTAAAGTTATATGGGCTGTCTGGGGTGGCATTTAAAGGAAGGTGAGGAAAGTGCTGTGAGCAGCTCTTCACCCTCAGTTTCATGGCTGATGGGCAGAATGAGTCTTTGAGTCAGGGAAGTAAAGCTACTAACCACTATGAAACCAAGGTGGTTCTGGTTAAAAAAGAAGCTGGACCACAGGTGGACTTGTCTGGATGGGTGTCAGTGGGTTTTGATTTAGAACATGAATAATTAGGATTGAAGAACAAAGTACTAAAAGTGATTGTATGTGGTGGACGAAAAGTTGTTTATAAAATAGTGGCATCTACCCTGTGGAAATGAGAGAAGATACACGGAGACAAGTGGTATGTGTTCAATAATCCATTTCTGTATACATGAATTTAGAACAGTAGTGGAACTAGTCTCATCTCATTTTATTAAAGATAGTATAAAAGAGGCTCAGAGCAGGTGCCACTGTTAATGTCAGGAGCTAGGTCAAGTTGGAAGGACTAATAGAACTCAGGTGCGTTTGCTTTTGTTTCATTGCCAAGCTAAGATTTCACATCCTTACTCATGTGAAATGATTGATAATTCTGGTCTCAAATTAGACAAACTGACTTCCAATTCTGAATCTCTTATAAATGATGTGCCTTTGCTGGTGCACTGCTTTCCTTGTCTTTTAAATGAGAATAAAAAACCTGAGTCAATTTTGAAGTGATTTTGAACATTTGATGTAGAAATTAATTAGTGAATTTAATATATTTAGAATAGCACCAGACATAGGAAGAGTAAAGAATGGATTCTTATTTTCAGGATATTGAAAGGTATGGAACGCTGAGCAATGATGTGCGACCTAGCTCCAATGCCCGCCTGAAGCAGGAGCAGAGACGGAACCACAAGGTCGTCCTGGTTGTGGTGAGGTAGAGGAGGTGGTGCTCACTCACTTAGTAAGGAGGACTATGCATGAGCATTTAATTGACTAATGTGATACTTCAGAAAGCTCCCAAACAAAGCAAATTGCCCAGGAGAAGTAGATGCTGAAAATAATCTTTAAGTTGAGTCTGCAATGATAGTGGGTTAAGAAAGTACAAACCACAAACTACCGTCTATGTCCATGGTGGGGATGACTAGGACACGTGAGAGCTGAAAGCTGGAACAAGAGGCAGAGAGGACGAGGAGGAAGAAACTCCAGCTCCTACGTTGCTGGATGGATACTTAAATCTATGAACGGCTGATAGATTGAAATAAGGGTTCAAAAGAACAGTTTCAGACTCATGATGTAAAAAGAAGTGGGCGGGGCCGGGGGCACAGCATAATATTCGACCCCTGAAAGCTAGTAGACGAATTTGAGAGCATCTAAGCGCGAACTGTGTTTACAGAGCTGAGCTCTGTGAGGGGAGCCTGTCTCTGGATTTAATGCCAGGGAACTGCTTTGGAGGTCCTGGCTAACCTAGCTTTTGAAGGTCCCTTTCTTCTTCGTGTAGGACTTGCATTAGTGAATCACTAACTGCAGTTAAAGAATTAACTGTTTATAAGGCTGGGTACTAGGGATTTTTTAAATTATTTTTTAATCTGGCTACATAACATATTTCCCTTCCACAGGAGGTAGTTATGACAAATTAGAAGTCTAAAAATTTTCTGATGGTGTAAAGGCCCAGCTGTCACTGGGGAGACAGTGATCAGATTCCACAGCCGCGTTGTCCCGTGGCGCCGTGGAGAGCTCCATATGGTCTCCCAACTGCTCCAACTAAACCCTCGGAAAATCTCCAGTCCGAGTTTCACTTGTAAAAAATAAAACTCTTCTTGTATGAATTTATCATGATGCGCCTACAAAGACAGAAACTGTTTTTAACTGGTAATATCTTCTTTAATGGAAAAAAAAGCCAACAATCTTCTTAAGAACAAATTTCCACAGCTGTTAGCGATCCTCATGAGAAAGAGCTAATGATACCTTTGGGAACACTCTAGAATTTACTCCATGTCTATCCTCACAGAAGGCAGGAAAGGTGGACTTTTAAATGGGTGTACAGTAAATACCTAAAACCTTTGGGAATTCCTACTTCCTGTGCTATAACTGTTTTGTCATCCTCCTCCCCCCCCCACCCAGGCCACTTCTGTTAAATTGTTCATCACTCTGTGCCTGAATATGCCTGTATCACATAAAAAATGTTAGCCTCATCCTTGCCTAGTAACATAGGTAAATGTGGAATTTATTGACTCTTAAATTGCCATGTCCACATATATATATATATATATATATATATATATATACATATATGCATATATTCCTTAAAAATAGTTTGTTTAGAAACGTGTGCTCATGAAGATAGTAAGTGTCCTACATAAGATTAGTCGTATTTCTTAAATTCAAAAGTAGGATACAATAGTCATTTATTTGCTAAAGTTTGAAACAAGAAAATGTTTACTTGTCATAATATTATTTTGTGTTTGGTGGCATTAACAACCAAACAAAAATGTTCCCATAAAATTTCTAAGTATTTAAAATTTAAACAAAGAGTCAAATATTATATCTTGAATATTTCTTTTATTTTTAACAAAGCATTTGGCTTTCCTAATGTTCATGACATCCAACAGATTTGAACATTTGTTTTATTAAAATATAACTAAAAGCATTTGATATTTTTTTGAAAGTACAGAAATGAAATAGTAATATTTTGGATACCTCAAAGATGTAATATTTTTGAATTAAAGAGATTTTTGTCATTAATTTGCAATCATATGTAGCCTGCTATCTTTATTTCTTATCATGTTAAAATAATACAACATGTAAAAACATTATATTTCAATAATTACCTTAGCCTTTGTGATTTTGTGACAGAAGAAATGTTTGCATTTTGTTATACACTGTATAGATTTTGGAAATTTTTATTCTGTTCATGCATAAGGAAATGCACTAAAAAGAAAAAGATTTCTTAGGTCCTGTATTGAATAGCAGGACACCTTTAACTTTACACTTCACCTTGCAACACACGCAAAATGTTTAATTATTTGAGGATTAATGGAGGTGGTTTATAATTAAGCTGAAGTATGAACTGATGTCATCATCTCAGTATGATGATATACATTTTATGCCAAAGCACCTGTTGTTTTGGAAGGAAGCAGCTGATGTCATTATCTGCACAGCTAGATAGCCCTGTTTCCTGCTGCTTAAAAAATTATCCTAAGGGTTACCTAAGTTGGAGTAATTCAGCATTTATGTTGCCATACCCAGAAGAGGACAGAATGGAGAAAATGACACAGTCACAATCAAAGAAAGAGAAAAAGGGAGACATGATGCAGACAGGCGGAGGGAGGAAACGGAGAGCTCAAGTTCCATAATGGAAGGATCCCGGATGGCTTTCGTGATGTTCTGAGAGTATGAACAAGTTGCAGGGCGACAGAACAGTAACGGGGCCTACTTTATTTGCTGAAGTAAAGGGATAAATGGAGTGTTTCACTGGTGAAACGTGGAAGAAGAAAACACACAATTTTATATCTTCACACCATTGTACTATATCTGTAAATACTAACCATTAATTAAGAAGTTAATTTGTACAGAAAAGAATAAACATTATACTGCCAAAGATAGATTACAATTTAAAAATTATTCTCGCAGATATTGGATACTCTCTCTCTGTTTCTCTCTTTCTCCCTCTCTGCTCTCTAATTTTAGCTTACTTGTTGACTCTTGGGTCTTTTGTTATGTAGTGCTTAGCAGTGAAGATGGGGACTATACCTATGCATTTATGGACACAGATTCCACACGAGTATATTAATTAATGTATTTACTTGTTCTGTCACTAGTGTTATTTTCAAATTTAGAAGAAATCCCCTCAAGACTCCCAGCAGGAGTCAATTCTACAGTGTCCCACGCAACTAAAGCAAAGTTGCAAATAAATATTTATCACTGACATTTTCCCTTTTATGCTGGCCAGATGCATTGCTCTGCAGTCTCCTGGACAAAGCTGTTGCCTACTCAATGCTCCCGGCCATGAGTTCTTCAGAACTAAGTTTTTACTTCTCTCCCATTGTAACTTGCTGTCCTAATCAATATTGACCATCTGCTCTGACTTATTCTGTATTTCCCCTCTCTCAGCAGGTTGTCTCCCATAATACTCACCACATCTAGTCTTATTTTCCACCCCTAAAGGGTAAAGTTGTTGCTTTCTGAGCTGAATTTCATTCCTACAAAAGTCTCTTGAGAGAGTACTATTTTCTTAAGGTTGAAAGTGAGGACCTGTGCTTTACACGATTTAACACTTTGTCACACGATTTACTGGTATCCAGCTTCCATCTACCATATTTAAATTCATTATCTTATTTTATTGTGTTTTCCGACCTTCATACAAAATATTTTGATCAAATTTAGATTCCCTCCCGCATCTGTACCACCTCCCAACTACACCCTGACCAACTGTATGTAATCTATTACATAGAGAGTACAGATAGAGGATGGATGGATAATAGATAGATAGATTGATAGACAGATAGATAGATAGATGACCTATAGAGTCAAACTTGTTTGCTGTGGGTTCATTCACTCATTCACTGGAGTCTGGTCAACTTATCAAGAGTCTCATATTTAAACAAGACTCTCCCCTTCCAAACAGCCATCAGTTGCCAATAAACTGCAAGCATTTCCAATAAAATCAGGAGCAAGACAAGTATGTCCATTCTCTCCATTCAGGAACAAGACAAGGATGTCAACTCTCTCCATTCTTGTCCATTATGCACTTGCCTTCTTAGTCAGAGCCATAAGACCAATAAAGGAGATAAAGGGGATACAAACTGGAGAATGAAAAGTCACAGAATCTTTATTTGCCTATGAGATTATTCTATATATCAAACACTCTAAATACTCCACCAGAAAACTCAAAGAGCTGGATAAACATATCCAGTAAAGTAGCAGGATATCAAATTAACATCCCCAAATTAGTAGCCTTCCTACACAGTGTTAATAAAGTTAGCAAGAAAGGAATCAGGGAAACATTCCTATTCATGATAGCCTCAAACCCATAAAATATCTTGGGATAAATCTAACCAAGGTTGCGAGGGACTTGGACAATTGAAACTTCAAGTCATTGAAGAAAATCCAGAAGATGAAAAGGCCACTCCATTGCCTCAATCACCATGTATTTATTTCCTCTTGGAGTGTCCTGTCAATTCCATTTCCTTTAATCACTCCTTTACTGACATGGAAAGTGGACTTCTCCAAGTATCATCGTTCATTTAAAAACTTTTGTTAAGACATACAGCTCAGTTTTGCATATTGGTCTCTTACAGTCTAGCGTTCCTAATTTGCAAAGGATCCTGATTGGCAGACTTTGTGTTACTCCATAAAGCAACATCATGATTCATTCTGCCACCACCATCATCCACCACTGCCATTTATGTAATACTGACATGACCTGCTTTAGCTCCCATATTTTCTGCCTTTTTTGTCACTTCCCATGATGGCATGGCCATCTTGAATTTAATCTGACAACCTTAAGAACCCAAGGAAACACTAAATTCTCATGCACTCAATGACCTTCAGTTCGGTGACCTAGGACACACTTCACTTCACTCATAAATTGGGTTTTATCATCATAGTTAGCATAGAGTGCTTAGAATTCTGAAATGCCCTATGTAGATAAAATATTCTGCCCAACTATGTTTTATCCTCATGCTCTATTTAGCTTATTCTTCATCTTCTCATGACCTCAAGTCCCTCAACTTTTCAGAGAAATTCATTATTACTCCAACTTCTACATCACTTGCATCACCACTCAGCCTGAGTGTGTGAACTCTGTGGTTATCCATTTCAAACATTCTGCTGTTGTCAAATTAGAATGCCTTATTCTTACGATCTTCTGCCTCATGTCAAATTCTGTCCTGTTTATTTATTTGTATATTTCCATTAATGAAAACTATCTGAAAGTCATGTTACTGGGTCTATTATTCTCAGACTGTGATATGGTCAGAATTCTATTATAACCTCTGCTAATTTTGTTAGTACAGACCACTTAGGTTTTTCTGAGGGTGAATGAAAGAGCAATCATAGTGCATTATATAGGTATTTCAAACTGTCAAAGAAAAAGCAGTAAGTATGTAAAAATAAATCTTTCATAATTAGAGGATAGGACAACCAAAGAGTAACTCAAATCTGCAAGAAAAAGGAAAGAACATTAAAAATAGGAAACAGTGAACATATAATTCCAAATGTATACTTCTTCTCTAAAAGAAATCATTGTGAATACTAAAAATATACACAACCATACTGTTAACCACATTCTATCCAATTCTCTGTTAATTATCTAACTTCTCAGAAAAGATCAAAACATGTATTTGTACATTTTATCAATTTTGTCTTCCTCTCAGAATCTTACTCTCACTTGAAATAAGAAAGCAGCATTTCTTTTAAAAGTCCCCAGTATTTCGGGATGAGAACGTGGGTTCCTCTCTCACTGATTCTCGTTCTTCACTGTTTACAGAATTCTCTACTCTTTTACATGTTATGTGCTTCTGTCATTTGTTTTGTGTCTTTCTTCAACCTCTCCAAAGTGACAATGCTCACTCTTCACACTTGCTGTATTACTCAAAGTAATCGCCTGCAATTACTTAGCAAATAACACCTTTCTAAAGTGCAGTGGGTCCATAAAGGCTTACAGCTCATTTATGCTACAGTGCAAACAGTGTTAAATCCTCAGGTTTAGAGACAGGAAGAAACGTGTGTGAGGAACTCTTCTCAAAGTATTAATTGAGAGACACTTTCTCTTCCTATCTTATAGAGCAAGGGTCTTAAGGAACTCTCAGAATCCTCAACTGAACTCTATCATAACCCTGGCTTTTGGAGACAGAGAATAAAAATACATGTGGGACTCTGTATGCTCTAGGCCCAAGATTATCCTACTCACTTCTAATGACTTTCATTTACCAAAACCAACTTTGCAACTCCACCTAACTAATATGCTACTGGCAGAAAGAAGGAATCTAGTTTTCTTAATGGTAGTGTTTGCTGTACTTTCTTAAATTGGCATTGGACATTTTAGGGACTTGATAATGTATTCAGACTCTTTAGACAGTAATGTTAGCCTTCCATATTTTCAGAACAGATCAATTCTCTTTGATGTTCATTTACCAAGTCTAAAGCATATTTCCAAGTACCCCATTTTTTCTTGATTTCTAAGTCACGCTTATACCCTATTATCTCTTTGACTCCAATAAAACATAGTAAAATCCCTGTCATGTGACTGAGTTGCACATGCCTCGATTTGTTTTGTACCTTGCCACTCTTTCACCTTGTCTTTAAGTGACATTTCAGTTAGGCACAGAATCCCTAGGTTTTTTCTACCTGCTATTGACAGAGTGATTTTACACAGTATGAGTCGACTTGTGCAACTGGGAGTTTTGTTCTTCACATTTCTGTGAAAAAATTTCTACATAAAGGGTTCAAAAATCCATCAGTAAAGAAGAGACAGTGGATATGCCTGTCTTCATAAAAGAGGAAAAGGAAAATTAAAATATAAAGCACTCCATGTTTTATTCAGCAGGTCAAAACCTGCATAACATATATGGCTTATAGGAACAATGAGAGACTACCGTTTCATTTAGACACTAAGCACTGGTTTTCAGAAGTAAAAACGAATGCCCTTGCTTACATTCAAGGATTGTCAATGTGGTGAATTATACAAAGGAAGGCTACTTTTCTTTCAAAAGAAGGGTGAAACCATGTGATTAGTAGTGGTGTGGAAGGAACTGGAGAATAGTGTGTTCACTAATAAGAGCCACACACGAAAAGGCTAATGCCACATCTGCTCTCTTGTAGGGAAACCAGTAAGGCCATCTTGTAGAAAATCAGTGGGATGGTGAACACTGGAGAAAGTACAGGGTATGGACGTGGGAGCAGAGTGACTAAAAGGGACTGTTAGGGTGCGGGACCAGTGTTTGGGAGAGCCGAGAACAGATAAGGGAGATCTTTCAGATAGATAAGATAGACAAGATCAATACACAGTGTAAACATCTATTGTGCAACAGATCCTTCTTGGCTCAGACCTGCATATTACTCACTCTACATACAATCAAGACATGCATCCTGATATATTAGCTCTTATGGGTGGAGGAGGCAACTGTTTTCTTACTGAATTTAAAGTCTACTCCAAAGATGGGAACTCATGTCTGGTACTATAAACCTGTTAAAAGCCAATGGTTGGGGAGATCATAGACCATAGTGATGAAGCTACTACTATTATTTTACTAAATGAATATTATGTGACTATAAAATTACCTTTTAAACATTTATTCTTATGCCCATAGATGACTGTTGCTATTAGAATTGGTCAGGAGAGCTTCTTTTGACCGTGGCAGAAGTTACTGTAAGGACTCATAAATAGTCATAGTGCTAAAGAGATGGGACTGTTGACTGCTGAGACTTAAGGGAGACATCTATATCACCCCCCCATCAAGGTTCAAGGAACATCATGGAAAAGAGGGACAGAAAGAATGTGAGAGTCAGAGGACAGGAGTGGAGTGCTGTGGAACACTGTCCCCCAAGAATAATATTACCACCACCATCTTGAAATCAGAGCATTTGTGGTTACTCATGGGCCCACAGAGGACAGGACTTACTAATTTTCTGTCATGGAGAAGGAAGGCTGGTAGAGCAGCATGCTAAGACTGATCAGGACTTCATCCCTCCCTGATGATACATAAGTGATTAACAGTTACTGAGAGGGAAAGACATTTTCATAGGTGGTATATCCTCCCTAAGTTGCCCATATTTCTGTGAGTAACCCCAGTTAACTTTGCTGGTTCACAAAGTCACAAAGCCAGACTGATAGAGTCACATCCTTGGCCTGTTGTTGGGGTTCTATCTAGGGTCAATTAACATTTTTTTCATATCTCCCAAGAAAAATTAATATCACTCACATGCTTGTGAAATATTTGTACATGTGTGTGAATGTGTGTGTTTGTATATATATATATATATATATATATACACAATATGTGTGTTGTATATATATATACATTCAAATTGTTATAGTCTTTAGTTCTAGAAGTGGGTATGAACACCATTGATATCATCTCTACTTTCCACATTAAGTTTCTATTGTTCTTGCTCTCAGCTCAGGCATTGGAATTTCTAGATCTAAATGTGCCCCAGTGGTAGTGAGAGGAGCATCCGACTCCACTGAGAGTGTAACAGAGCACAGCCATGTTAGCTTGATGTGAGATTCCTGAGTAACCAAGACCAACCATTTCTGTCTTCAGCATTTGGTCACAGAAAGAGTAAAACTTTGTCCAAGACATAATGAACTTCTTCAATAATTTAAGATACTTCATGATATACTTTAGTAATACTTTATTTTCTATCACCAAGAAGATTGTCTTTTAATTAGTTGTATGAATAAAACAGAACTGATAGTAAAAGACAACTAAAGAATTAGCAAAAATTAGCCAGCCCAGTCAATCAACACCAACTGATGTAAGCAAGAGATAAGCATCCAGCTGACAGGTTAAAGAAGTCCAGAGAAATAAGTCCATTGCTTGAGTTTGACCCAGTAGCAAAAAAGGCATCATCTTAAGAGTGAATGAGTGAGTCTCAGGCTATAGAATGGAGTTATTTCCTGGATGGTATCTTCTAACTCAAGAACAGCAATGAAACCTGATAGAGACACTTCTTAAATTCTATGAGACACTAAGAAATCATTTTTCTTCAGTAAAGTCTGGTATAGCACTCAACACAAATGGGAGGCAACTGTTAGGATTGCCCAGTAGTTGTCTCCCTAAATTTGGTTCCATGATCCTAAAAGCACCAAGTGTAACAAAGGTAGGATGAAGATAACAATGACATAATCACCATACCTGGCAAAGGATAGCTTTTTACAATAAGAGAGTCTGGGCCCAGGAAAGCATCAATTGCAATAATAAGTAAGCATGTCCAGAAACACATGGTGAAAATAATTGCATTTGCTAGCATTTGGGTAATGTGAACAACCTACTGGTGTTGCCAGAAATTTCAATCACAGGCCTATAAGACCCAGAGAAATGTGAGTTTCTATTGGCAGAGAAATCCTGGAGTATGACACAGCTGCAAAAGCATTCTATTTTTTTAATCTTTTTTGCTTGTGTTTTTTCTTCTTATCCTAATAAGTCATCCATTTAGAAAGATTTAAAACATATGGGTTACCGAACTATCATGAACATTTTCTGTACAATAATGGATCTTTAGCACTCTATGCAGCCTCAGTATATGTCCTCTATGTGATCCATTGCAAGTCAAATTAGTTTGGGAGGTTAGACATTCCACAAAGCATACTGGTCTGGATTCTTCAGATAAATCTGTGCAATAAGACTTGTAGGGAAAGCAAGTAGGAATTCTTTTAGCTTTGAACAAACCAAAGGCAGAGAAAAGTTGCAATTAGAAATAAGTTTGAATTCTACATGAGAAATAAAACATTTTTTAGGCTGAACAAAGCAGCACATGCTTGTAATCCTAGTACTTGAGAAACTAAAATAGAGAAAAATGAGTTTGAGGACAGTCAAAACTACATATTAAAAAAAAAAAAAAAAAAGAACCAGGAAAATGGAAAGGAACCAGAGAAATAAAGAGAAAAAAAGGAGTCTGAGAGAGAGCAAACAGTAGGAGGCAGGTTACCTAGAGGGAACGATATAAAATGGGGTTATTTAAATGGGAGGGAAAGAATGAGAGTCATACAAGGAACCATAGGGATTAAGGGGAAGAAGGAGCCCAGAGAGGCTGCGCATAGGAGACTGGTATTATCAAGGGTGAAATGGGAAAAGTGGGGAGGGAGGAGTGAGGGTTCAACAGGGAGTGAGGAGAGATAAATAATACTTAGCTGGTATGGACAACCAGAGAGAAACGTATTAGTTTAAAGCCTACTGAAAAATTACACATATAACATCTCTACATGAGTCCATGTGTATGGTGAAGACTGTATAACAAGAAACAGTGCCAGACAGGAGAAACCTTCCTTCAAGTTCTTGGCCTGGGTCATGAAAGTAGAGAGTCCCAAAATTACACAAGCTTTTGCCACCACCCTTGATTGCCTCCCAGAACTTGAAGGTAAGACCCTATTGCTGAAGACAGGGCATATATCAGACACAGGCCTTGGAGCAACAGAGCTGGAACTGACTTGCAAGCCACCTCCCTGATAGTGCTAGCTCGCATGGTTTTAGAGGACACTGTGTACGCTGCTAGGGGAGAACATCAATCAATGGTCCTATCCCAGCTCTAAGGCCTAATTTAAAAAACGATGACTGACACAATAAACTATATTGGTACAATAGTGGCACTTTTATCAAGTGGGTAATAGACAGCTACCCAACTGAACTAAAGCCCTCTCAAAGGGAGGGAACTCATTTGTGGTACTGTAAACATAGTCAAATACACTTGACAAGAGGTCATAGGTCTTATTAAAAACCCAAGGCTGTCACATTTCTAAGTAAATGTAATTCTTTACTATATGCTAAATATGGATTCTTATATTTATAGATAAGTATGCCAGTCAGCACTCATCAAAGAAGCCTCTTTTGCAATAGACAGAGACTATCTGTATGTAACAACTGTTTACATACAGAAAATAATTGTGAGATGCCAAACCTTAAGTGGCACATCTACAATGGAACCTCTACAAATAAGGCTCATGGAGCATAGTCGACCATGGGGTAAAGAGAATTCTAATCCATCTCTCAACTCTCATCAATGAAGACCTCTCAGGCAACAGAGGGCAATGAACACAAAAGGCCACAAATTGTCAGAGACTACGGAGTGGACAGGACTCCTATATTAAACTTCACCCACTCAAGGCTCAGGGACCATTTTGAAAGAGGGGGTCAAAAGATTGTAAGAACTAGGGGAGGAGGTGCATGACCATATGGAAACAGAGTCCTACAGGCTCCTAGGACCTTGCTCATATGAACCTATATCAAGGGTGTTAACATGCACAAGACCTATGCAATTAAAGCAAACAAAAACCGAGCATAGAACTGCAGAAATGGGCAGCAGGTCCCAACCTTATCCAAAGAATTATTGGCGCTGATTATTGCTGGGTGAGGAAGAGTTGACTTTCTTTAAATGGAGAGATTCTAGATAGGCTGACTAGACCTATGAATGTGAATGAATGTGTTTTGAGGGATGCCTGGGTATACTGACTTAACTCAATAGGCCTTAACATAAATGATAGAATGCATGCAATCCAGTGTGGGGACTATGGAAGGGTGTGGACTGGGGAGGAGATATAAATATACTTAAGATGCCTTGTATGAAATACACAAAAATTCAATAAAACATTCACACACAAAAAGAAGACAGTAGGTTGTTAAGGAGCAGGTGAATCTGAGAGGAGTTAGGGGGAGGACTGGAGGATAGATGTGATCAAGACACTGTATGCAAGTGTGAAATGCTCAAAGAATAAGATATTATGTCAAAAAACTATCAGAAAAAAGGCAAGAAACAAATAGACAACACAACTTTGGTGCACGTTTCGATGGCCCACGCTGAGCCCTAGCATCTCCTCACACCTGTTATTTAGACTGTCAAAGGACATCAATATAAGTATATGCCAGTGGCTTTTCAGCAGATTTGTGAACAATTAACTTGCATCTTCTGCATCACCATAGGTTAGGCCATTGGCCTTTCATTACCAATTACATAAAAACAGGAAGGATCTGCGTTGGCTTACAAAGTCAGGATGTTTTGCTCATGTTCAACTGGTCCCACTGCTCTTAGAACTTCAGTAATGCAGCAGCATCACCGTGGAAAACATGGCAGGGGAAAGTTGCTTCCTCATAAGTCAGAGAGACAGGGAAGGACCAGAAAGAAGACACGCCCTTCAAAGAAATCCTGAAACGACCTGCTTCTTCCCAGAATTTCTCACTTCCTCATGACTAAGTTCAATATTAAATTATCAGAGCAGTAGTTCATGTATGAAGTTAATTCCCTCCGGACCCAGTCCATGTTCAATATACCAACAGATGGCAGTCATGGTTTTGACAAAAGTGCCTTTTGATGGTACAGTTCATGCACAATGCACTTCTCTCTTCTTTCTGTCACTGTAGCCATCATGGACTCAAGTCATCCGAGGGATGTCTCCATCTGTGTGCGGTGACTAAAGACTCAGCTTCCATCTTGCTTCACCATCTTCATTCCTTTGGTCTCTATTTTATTCTTTTCTATTTTAGTATCGAAACTAAAATGTACCAAGTGAAACTTTATTCTTTCTCTTTCCTAGCCAGTCAGCATCAGGCATCTTCATGCCTGTCATCTAACACCTCGCCATCTATCCTTTTATGAGTCTTGAGATGAGTCTTCTTATTGGCCTTTTTCATCAAATTGCCTTCTCCAGTCAACCTTATGTATTGAAACAAGAGGAACTTTCCAGAACCAAACTTCAAAATAGAAAGCAAGATTCAACAAACTTTCCTTTGTATTCTAATACTATATTAAGTGAAAAATTTTATTCTCTGATTTATAAAACTCCCCTTATTTTAATAAATTTTAAAATGTGTTTATTCCTCATACCATAAATATTTGCCTCTATCTGAATGAAAATTGAGAACTGAACTTTCATTATTTTTTCTATATTAATATGGTTCCTTGAACATTAATTTTTTTGCTCCAGCTCTTTTAGAAGATAAATTTTTAACAAGGACAAGGATGCAGCCAAAAACGTCTCTGCTATTTATCCCCTTTGCATAAATCACCCAAGAGCTTCATCTGTTATCTGAAAACTGAACTGTTGCCTACAAACAGACCCGGATACTTTTTTTAAAATCTCTACTCTTATTTTAACTTTTCCATTTTTAAGTTATCTGATCGGGGCTTCTATGGTGTAGGTGTGTACACATCAAATCTTATGTTAACAATATTTGAGAAGAGGCATTTGGGAAATATTCAGATCTGGATAAAGATAGGCCCCTCAGGATTCCCTTGCTTGTTTTACAAAGAGACACCTGAGCTAGAATCTTATCAGATATAGTAGGAAGACCAGCAACTGATAAACAGGTGCCAATTCAGGCTCTTGGACCCCCAAAGCTATGCACTAATAAGATTCCTTTTTTTATAACTCTGCAATGGATCGTTATATCAATAACTAATGGACCAACAAAAACTTTACAGTACCAACAATGCTCTGTTTTCTAAAAACCAGGTAAAATGCACTGTATTGGATACCTTTTCTGTCACTGTGACAAAATACCTTAGAAAATCAACTTCAAGAAGGAAATGTTAATTTCAGCTCATGGTTTCAGGAATTTCAGCTGTCTGCGATCTGTTGGGCTGTGAGGCAGCACTCTCTATAATGGCAGCAGAAAGCAAAGGAACAAAACCAGTGGCTCCATGATGGTCCTGAAACAGGAGACCAGAAAGGAAGGAGTCATCAACAAAACATGCCCTTCAAGGTCATACACCAGGCACCTTCGGCCCTCTATCCAGGCCCAGTCCAACAGCTTATTCAATATTATGTCCTGATAACAATCCATTGATAAAATCTCACCCTTAGAATTCAGTCATCTCTCAGTGATACAACAAGTTGGGACCAGACTTTAAACACATGAGCCTTGGGGAAGGGGCTACACTTACCTCCAAATTATGACATGAAACTTGGCTGAGCTGATTGCGCTAGTTTATAATAGGGACATACTACAACCAAACTACTTTTGCCCAACCTTACAGCAAAACAATTAATCTTACCTTAACTTGCTTATAATGTAGACAAACTGGCTTAGCCTTGAGTTTCTCTTGTAACCAAAACCAACTTTAATTCCCCATGACCCTTCTTTGCCTGGAATCTACAATAATATATGTATTTGGGTCTGTGCATGGTCATATCGAGGAAGTTAGGAAGATTATTCCAATTGTGTTGCTAACAATGATGGAATTTAATGGATAACATCTTTTTATGAATTTGTTTGTGTTATTCTAGGTCATTTTGTGTCAGAAGGGACATAATCTTCCAAAAAGACAGTTGCTTTTCCATTTGATGGTGGAGACACTGTTTCAATAAAAGAATGACTGGACCCTTGTTCTGCAGCACAGTTCCAAGAGAATCCCGAAAGAACAGATTCTCAGCAGTTCGGGTCCACTCTTGGCCTTGGGATGGATCCACCAGGCTGTTTTCATTGACGTGGTCATAATGTGCCACTGCATAGTAAGTGCCACAATAACTTCCATACATCTATTCCATGTGTACCTCGCAGGTCTGAAAGACTATGACACTTACTGTTCAGCAAGCCGTTTGCTTCCTTTGGTTTTAATTTTTTATTAATTTATTTTTATTTTATGTGTGAGAGTGTTATGCCTGCATGTGTGTAAGTGCACCTGTGTCATGCAATGCCCGTGAAAGACAGAAAACGGTGTTGGTCCCTGGAACTAGAGTTACCAATGGTTGTTAACCACCACATGGGTGCTGGGATTCAAACCCAGGTCTTCTACAAGAATAGTCAGTGTTCTTAACTACTGAGTCATCTCTCCAGCCCCCCTTTTGTTTTATAATTACTCAGATCTCTCTACAAAATTATAAACTTATTCAGGATGTGTTTTAATCAGTCATAAAAATCATTATTTTTTTGGTTTATTTTAAATCACAGCAAATTGGTCTTTAGGTCAAACCAGCTTGAGAATATTTTAAAATAGCTTAAAGCTGATATTTATTGAGACTTAAATTAATTAGTAATTCAAAATGGTACATATAAAATTTAATTCCATTATCTGATTCTGATGCAGAAACACTCTAAACATTTTCTTGTATTGCCTTTACTCCTTTTCCTGGTGATAACATTATTCTAAGGATCTTTGGAAAAGAATGTGTCTCACTAAGCATAATGGCAGATACCCAGCTCTTAGGAGGCTGGGATAGGAGGATCATACTTTTGAAGCCAGCCTGAGTTACATAGTGAGTTCAGACCTGAACAAAATAATGAGACCTTGTCAAGAAACTAAAAAGAAAGAATATACCAGCCCATACTGAATGAAATATCTGGAAAAATATTTGTGATGAGAATGTGTATAATATAATTACAAAACCACTTGCCAATTCAAACATAGCTTTATATTTCAATCCCCAAATCTATGGTTATTTCTCATTAAAAGACAAAGAAGAAGGAAATATTCAGTCTCCTATTTTATTTCAGCTGGAAGTTTTCTGTAGGATTTTTGAGGCCCATAAAGTAAACTATGCTGCTTTTATATATTGGGTACTCCACTGAAAATAGGAACTCTTTTTCCTGTTTTATCTTTTATTCATATTTATGGTTTAATTTAATAAGATCTCAAAAAGCAAATCATACAAAATTCAAAAGGTAAAGATTATATTTATAAAACAAGGGAAAAATCTGTCATTTGAAAGGGAAAGAAGAAATAGACCAAAGAAAAAACTTAATGATGAATATTATTGACTTTTTAGAATACCATTTATATTTGTTGACAATTTATTTATACACATACCCAATGCATCTTGATCATATCCACCCAACTCTCCATCTCACTCTCCCAGGACACTTACTAATGTGCTCCCATTTCCCCTCCCTTCCATGTCTCCCCCACCCCCTTTTTGGGGAACCCACTGAGTCCAGCTAGTGCTGCCTTCTGGAATGTGCACTGGCTTGTTCTTGCACAGGACTTTGCAGGTAACTGTAGCTGCAGTGAGTTCACAATTGGCAATAGCCAAGTCATGTTTAGAAGATAGGGTTTCCCGGTCCTCATCCCCCCTCCCTACCCCTCTGACATTATCTCCATCCTTCTTCCCTGGTGCTCCCTGAGCCTTGTGGAGGGGGTGTGATATAAATGCTCTATTTTGATTGACAATATTTACCAATGTTTGATCCCCTGGGCGCTAGTTTGATCCTCAGCACCACATGAACCAGGTCCATAATCTCAGCACTCAGCAGGTGGAGGGGGAACAGTCAGAATTTTAAGGTCATTCTCTGCTACATATCTAGTTTAAAGACAACCAAAGATACATGAGATCTTGTCTGAAAATCAAAAAGTAAAATGAAACTTCCTTTCAGAAATGAAAAGAATTCTTCCAGAGGCTGCTGATGGAAGAGGAGTGTTCAAGTACAGATGTGGAGGCACAGGGGCTCCAGAGGGATTGTGGAAGTCTTCTTAGCCTTCACAGGAGCCTCAGTGCCAAGATGGGCCTTCATCACCTCCTTCCCTCAAGGAAGAGGCCTGAATCCAAAGTTGAATGACTTGAGCTAGGGACACTGAGAGGTCAAAACCTCAGGGCCCAGAAGACAAAGACGAAGTGATGCAGGTAATTAAAGAACTCTGCATACTGGGAAGATGAATGACAGCCCAATAGAGTTGGGAGACAAAAGTTGAAGAGGTTGAACAAGGTCATCTTTTCATTCAACCATCCATACAAGTTCCACAAGGATGAGCTGGAGGTTGATGAGGCAGCAATGTGTGCCTGTTTCAATACTAGAGCTATAGGTTCAGTGTGTTGCAGGGTTGAACACTCATATCCTTGAAGGAGGCTTTGGAACACAACTCTAGGATGTCTGGCATTCTACTGAAGAAGTGGAATAAGCACTAAAATGTTAATCATGTCCTAAACATCTATGAGAAAGAAGGCACATTTGATGGCCTTTATCTGCATGTCCAGATCAGCCATGCGTCATCAATTGACTTCTAAAGGAAGTTAGGCTTTCAGATTATTGAGAGAAGAAATGCCAATGTAAGAGGAAAGAGCCTGCAGGTGCTCATGTGTAGCAGAAGAATGGCAAAATCCCTTCTGGTCAGAATGCAGATATACTAAAGACAACTAAGCACACTGTACACCAACTTCCTCACAGTTGTCTGTGGCCAAATCAAAGAGAGGCCCATTGAGCTCCCCCCCCCCCTTGCCTCTGTTGGCTTTCTTCTTTCCTTCTTCTTATTTTATCTCCTTTTTTATTCTTTTAAAAATTTTGATGCTTTCAAGGGCTCTTAAAAATAATCATGTTTGGGCTAGAGAGATGGTTCAGAAATTAAAAGAGCACAGGCTGCTCTTGTAGAGGACCCAGGTTCGATTCCCAGTCTGTACCTCCAGTTCCACAGGATCCAGCACTTTTCTCTGTCCTCCACAGGCACTACACATGTGCTGTGCACTTACATACATGCAGGCAATGAAAATAAATGTTTTTAAATGGTTTCATGTTCTTATAGGTCAATATCCCTAAATAAACCTGAAGCCAGTGTTTCTTCTGGACATATAAAAAATATACAAAAATCTTGGATGGATTTGTGCCACAGTAAGTATATTCCTTGTCAACTAATTCAGGTTGTTAAAAGTGTGATCACTGGGCCTTTGACAACATACAAAAGAATTTCTATACAGTATTTTTAAAATAACACAGCTAGGCTATTGCTTATGTTTTAGAAAACATCCTGTATTTGCTTACACGTTGTACCTACAATACTTAATTTAAAGATTGGAATGAGAGAAATGGTTAGACAAATTCGGTCTATGCTGGTTAATGCCAAGTATGGTTTCATCTCCAATTCTTGGAATTTTTGAGATTGTCAAGAGTCATAAATGACTCAAGAAATGTTCTCAGTATTTTTTTCTTTAATTTATTTTCTTCCTCATTTTTGTCAATTGTTTGAGAATTTCATAATGTATTTAGTATTAATCCTCCTTCTCTGAATACCTCCAAGGTCCACATCCCTTTCTCTACCCACTCAAACGTTGTATCCACTTTATTAAAGCACATTGAGTCCAGTTTGTGCTGATTATATACCCTGAGGTGTGTGAACATCTATTGGAGCATGGTTGGTCTTCCAGGGGCACCTTTAAAGGAACTGACTCTCCCTCCCCAGCAGCGATCAGTGGTCAACAGGTCCTCATCTGGGAGTCGTATATTATGCCCAACTGTCCTCTCTATGCTGAGATTTTCGTCTGGCTTGAGCTTGCCCAGGTCTTGTGCATACTGTCCCAGTTTCTATGAGTTCATACATACCATCGCTGCCTTCTGTCCAGAAAAAAGCTTTCTTTGTATTCATCTACCACTTCCAGCTCTTACAGTCTTTCCATCCCCTCTTTTGAAATGATCCCTGAGCCTTGGGTAATATAGGTGTCATACCAAAATCTCTTATTCTGTGCGTGTTTACCAATTGTGGGTCTCTGTGTGAGCTGATATCGACTACAAAAATAAAAGTTTCTCTGATGAGATTTCAGAAATGCTGTAACGCATGGGCCTAACAATAAGTCATGGAGTCAGTTTAATTCTATGTTCGTTTAACAGAATATACTACTAGGTTCTCCCCTAAGGACTATGACCTGTCTAGTCACAGGTTTCTGCCCTCGATAATAGTTCCAGGTATGACTATCATCTGTTGGAGTGGGCCTTGAATCTAATGAGGAAGCGGTTGGTTACTCCTGGAATATCCATGACACTGGCACCAGTGGGCATGTCTTTCCTGGCAAATCATCATCATTGCTCAAAAGGGCGGGCCATAGCTTGCTAAGACTGGTCATTGTTTTTCTTTTCCAGTAGCCTGCATAGCACCTACCAGCATGACAAAAGCAAACTGCTGGGGATGAAACTTCCAAATCAGTACAAGCTGGAGTTTCCATGTCTTGTGACTGGCGTGTGTGGCGTCTACAGCAGTGGAGTCTTCAGCCGTAGGGCTCTAAATCAAATTTTAAAGGGTAACATTGGCAATAGCCTGTAATGTTTTCTGGTACATGGGCCAGCACTAGTCAGCAACTCTAAAAACGGTAAGCCATTCCTGGCACTGCACCGGGCATTTTCTTTGGTAGCTTGTGATGTCTAGTAGGAATATCATCCAGTTATAGGGTAACTCAATTTAAATTAATTTTGCATATATGCTTGTATATATTTTGGGACATTTCTACAGTGGGAGATTTCCACCTGACATTTCAGAAGGTCTTAGTGTCAGTTATCCCTCCCATTACTCTCTCATCCACCCTGCCTGTCCACCCCAACTCCGCTTAACCTTTGCTAGTCTATTATTCTCCTTTCTTTTAAAGTCAGATAAAGACTCAAGAATGCAGTCATTTGACTTAAAGGGTAGTTTGAGTTATCCTGTTATGTAAAGCTATAGTACGAAAGTTTTATTGCAAGTAGATTAAATGATACAATTATTTTACAAGATGTTTGTGCACATTTTGTAATCTTAAGTTTTCCTTTTGGAAAAATAAAATTTCAGAAAGTGTACTTCAATAGTTTTAATTGAGTACCAAGGAAAAATAAATACAAGGAACATGGCTGATGAATGAACTTACAGGGTTCTAATGCAAAGTAGGGAAAAATGCAGAAAGAGCATACTGGTTTCATTGATGCTTAGAAGAAGAGGTTAGCATTAATAACCTTTGCTTTATGGATAAGCTTCATTTTTTTTCTTTACAAGAGAAGAGGGTGTAAGTTATAGAGAGCATAATTAGTTTGAAGAAGCCAGACATTTTTAAGCTTCCAGATAGGAAAATAGATTCTAATATATAAATGAATTTTCTAAGATGATGCTGTCGCTATTTCTACAACCATTTCACTTGGACTATTGGAGTAGTCCTATGATTGTATCTAATATATCTGAATGTAATTATTAAAAGCAGATTAGCTACCTCACAGTAATTATGTTATTTAAGGAGGAGAAAAAAATAATAAAGTTTAAATTCATGTGCAAGCTATCATTATAGTTTCTTTAAACACACTAGTCAGTGACTTAACCTAAATTTTAAGCATGTGCAAAAGATCAATCGCTCTATATCAAATGTGCATTAAATAATTCCTTCTAGTTACAAAGGAGGAAGATGTGAGATTATGGGATGGGTAGAAGCTTGGCACTAGTCTCCATGCCTGTGAGTCAGTAAAGACTGATGCAATGAAACGTGAACTTTTTTAATAAGTGACAAATGAGAAATATAATTTTTGATGTAAAACAGTATTTTTATTAACAGGAATATAACAAGCTATATCCATTTATTTCCCTGGACAGATGCATTTTACTGTATGGGTTAAAATTATTCTATAAACTATTCTATATACTATTCTATAAAAATATTCTATATACTATTTTCCATTTAGGTTCTACTATTTTCCATATAGGTTAGAATCTATAGAGAAGTATGCAATATATAATTTATCAAGATTACTTTTCATTTGGGGAAAAGTACACCTAAGTACATTCAAAACAGCTTACTCATAAAGTGAAAGTCCTTCAAATAGAATTACTGGGAAGCTGTGACATTTCATGGTAGAAAAGAAAAATTCAGTATTTGGCGGAAATAACTTTTAAAAAATACTTAAATAGCCACATTTGCTTGGTGCACTTAAGGATGGAATTTGTAAATTTTGACATTGCTGTTAGGTCTGAAATAAACTGATGTGATGTGTTGATTTTTAAAAAGGAAGAAGTAAACAGGAGAAAATTTACTTTGCCTAAACAAATATATCACAAAAACTAATGTATGCAGAATTAAAAATCTTGCAAGGCATGATTTAATTCTTCCCCAAATGAACTACTCTTATTACTATGGAAATAAAATTTCAGGATATACTTTGTTAAGTGTGTGCATCACAATATATCAAATCATTCCTATTTGCAACTTAATCAGTTTTCTTTGGAAGAGTTATGAGGTTTACACATACTCATTTTATAAGAATATGTTCTTGAATCACATTTTCTTTTCATGGTTAAAAATTATTCTTTCAGCAGCTTCAGATACCTTTACACTTTGTGCAATAATAACATGTGATACCATTGTTTTCCTAGAGCTTTTATAAATGAGTGACAGAAAGATAGTGAGCTCTCCACTGCTTCCTTCAAATCACTAGTCCTTTATGCCAACAAAGAGGGGATTCTTGCAGTAAATTCTCAAAATTTTTCTTTTTTTAAAAAAATTGCTATCATCCTTTGGTTCACATTTTCCCTTAATTGTAATTAGGAACTACACAAACGTTGTACATCTGTCAACACATCAAATAACATCTCCTCTTGTAATCCCTTCAAAAGGACTTAGTCTTTATCTTCTATTATTCTACGGACAGTCTCAAACATACTCTGTCTCCATAATCATCAAGTTGCTTGAATCGTCTGTATTAAAAAAGTTGGACAATCTACAAAACAATTTACTCAGATACTAAATGCTATTTCCTACCTGTGAAAAGGCACAGTTTCCTCCATCCCACTTTACCCTCCTCTCTCATTCATCGACTCACATCTTTCCACATGTATGCTACACAACATGTGTAGGCAATGTACACACAGGCTCCAGCCACATTTTATCATCTCTATTGTAACCTCTGCTTTACTTGTTTTTCTGTTGTTGTGATAAAATACATGACCAAATGAACTTACAGAGTTGTTTACTTTGGCTTGTGCTTCCAGAAGCAGAGTACACAATGTCAGGGAAGGGAGAAAGGGGAAGCCACATGATCACATTTTAATCCACACACAGGAAGCAGAAAGAGAGCCAGTAGTGGGGCAAGATTTAAACTCTCAAATTCTGTCCCCCTCAACATAATTTCTCCAGCAAGGTTCCATAACTTCCTAAGGGTTCCATAACTCTCCCACTCAGTGCCAACAACTAGAGACTGAGTATTCAAATACATAAAACTATAAGGAGTATTTCTCATTCAAACTACCACCTTCATCCCTCAGATCCCAGAGTCTCATGACCATCTTGTGATATAAAATATATTTAGTCCATCTTCAAAGATCTTTATAGCCCGTAAAAGTCTCAACACTCTTCAAAAGTCCAAAGATTCTTCGGAAACCCTAAGAAATCTCTTTATTGTGACCTCCTGTAAAATCAAAAAAATAAAATTACAATCTGCCAAACTATAATAGCACATAATATACATTCCCATTCCAAAAGTGAGGAATTGGGCCATAGTGAAGAAAGACTGGAGCAAAACAGAACCAAAACCCAGCAGGGAAAATACCAAATCCTATAAGTCCACATCCAGTGTCTGGGGCTTCAGTTTCAAAGGGCTTCAGTGGTTCCCCCTTCCAATCTTGCTGTCTGTAACAACCATTTTTCTTGGGATGGTTCCACTCCCTGTATGCAGCTCTCCTTGACAGATGTCTCTGACATCTCCAGTGTCTTAGGGTCTCCAGCTGAATGCAGGTATCACCATGGCCGCCTCACTGAGCCGTCTCTCTAACCTCCTTGCATGGACTCTGACATTGCTATGTGTGGCCTGGCATCATTGTTTCTCTGAGTGGGAATACAGGGTAAGAATCTGTGATTCCTCAATCTTACATCTTTCTAGTCTCCAAAACCAGTACCAGCACATAGATGACATGCCAAGTTCAGCTGTCAGTTCAAGATGCATGTCTGATCCCTTGAACTAGAGTAGCAACAGCTTTTGTTCTTCAGCACTTTAATTAACTGCAGTCTTAAGCTTCCTTTTTCCTTTCCAAACTGCACATTTTTCATTTCTTTCTGCTTTGCTTCTTTTTTTTTTTAAATTGTAGGCCTGCATAAAACTAATCAGTAGTAACCATTCAATTGAATCATTGTTATACTGTCTTGAAATTTCCTTTATCAAGCAATTTGCTCCATTACTAATTTAATTTCAGGCAGAGTCTTAAGATGTGGTCAAATACAACCAGATTTTGTATCAAAATATCACACAAAGACCTCTAGCCCAGATGCTAGTAGGGTCCTTGTTTCCCCATGAAGCCCCATAAGCCAGGTCTCCATTCTCTGCTTTGCTCTCAGCACTACAGTCTGCTAGACTCCTACAGGAACTGCCAGTTAAGCTCTTCTTACAGTATCCGATGCCTTTTCTAGAGCTAAGCTCAAAAGTGTTCACAATCCTCCACAAAATATGAAAAGTTTCTTCACAGCAGCAACTCCACTCTTCTGGCACCAAACTCTGAATTAGTTACTTTTCCATTGCTGTAATAAAATACTATGACCAAAAACAACTTAAAGAAGATAAACTATCAAAGCCTACCCCAAATGATGTGCTTCCTCCCCAAGGCTGTAATCCCTACAGGTCCCATAATCTTTCCAAACAGCACCAGCAACTGGAGATTAAGTGTTCAAATACATGAGTCTATGGGGACATTTCTCACTCAAACTGCCATAGCTTTCCTCATGCATCAACTGGAGAGCTTCAGTTGTCAACTTGACACACCCAGAGAGAGGAAAGCTCAGCTGAGGAATTTCTTCCATTTGAACACAGTAGATACACGAGTATAAGTTATCAACTCTTTGGTCATTATAGAACAAAGTTGGGATCTACATCTGAGAGTCATTTTTAGCAGTGGTAATATCAAATCTAAAACTAATATTAGAAAAGGAAACATAAGAAAACACCCAGGAACGAACATGTATACTGAGAAAACGGCCAAGAAAAATGGGGCCAGAAACGCAGAAGCACAGAAGTCAAAGATGGTGAAAGAAATGGAGGACCCTGCACAAAGGTAAAATGATACAGAAAAATCGTATCAACAAGGCTGCTTTTAGTTAAGTTTTGGTTGACTTTAGCTAAAGATTGTTCAGTACTGTAATGGAATCTGAGATCAGAATGAAATATTTCAAAGAATTTGTGTGTGAGATTTTGTGGGAGGATGAAATGATTAAAGATTCCAAAGGTCCGGTGTGGTGATGCAAGCCTTTAATCCCAGAACTCAGGAGGCAGAGGCAGGCAGAGTTCAAGGGCAGCCTGGTCTACATAGAGAGTTCCTTCTAGGCCTGCTGAGGCTACCAGGAGACCCTGTCTCAAAAAGGACCAAAAAACATTTTTTCCAAATATTGGCAGATGTTAAGCAATGAAGAAACAAAAAGTAAATAAATAAAATTAAAAGAAATAAAAAGCTTCTTCGAAAACAGGCAGATATGAGGTTATGGGTTTTTTTTTTAACTTTTAGCACTTTTAAAATTTTTATGTGAGCATAAAAATAAAAATAATAGCTTTCAACACAAAGGAAAAGAAAAAAAATCCAAAACTTCAGTTCCTAAAAGCCCCATACAGGGCTTGCTTACGATGTAAGATCAATCTTCAACATTGGGAAAGTAAATCAATCCTTATTTTTAGCAAGTCAAAATAAATATTTTTTCTAGTATAAATCGATTGATATTTATAAATTTATTTTCACAAAACCAAAACCAAAGGTTTTCAAATTGCTATTACATAATACTTAAGACTTAAGACTTCATTCTAGGGAGCTTGATGGGGAATGAGACTATGAGATTATTGCTATATGTTGCAGTAACACATTTATTTCTAAAACTCTTGTTTTTAAAAGTATTCTTGTCGTGCAAGGTGGCAAACACCTGCAATCTGCTGAGGCAGGAGAATCACTACGTAGTGGGGCCCAGTCTCAAATAAGTGCATGTATGCACACAGACACAGACACAGACATACAAATATTCATGTTTGCACGTATACACACAAGCCCCTTCTCACTAGGTATGATGGTCCTCGCTTATAATTCCAGCAGTTGGGAAGCTAGCATGGGACGATTATGAGTTCTAAGTCAACTGGGTTATTTTGTGAGGTACTGCCCCCCTCCCAGAAAACAAAAGCAGGAATGATGGCACAGGCCTCTGATCCCAGCATTTGGGAGTGGGAAGCAGGATGATCAGAAATTCAACCAGTGAGTTTAAAGTCAACCTGGGCTACATGAAATACTGTCTCAGAAAATAAAAACAAAACATAAAGCATTCTCTGAGCAAACTCAACAAACTTTATTGGTATTTCATTCATGCCAATTTTGCATAAAATGTATAAACACATTTAAAAATTATTTTCATTTCCTTTATTTGCTAAGTGTACTTGCATGTGTCTGTGTGTACATATGTATACATGAATGCAGGGTCCTACAGAGACCAGAAGAGCACACTGGATTTTCTAGACCTGAAGTTACAGGTGGTTGTGAGCTGCCTAAAACTGGACTCAGGTCCAACTGTAAGAGCAGTGTATGATTTTAACTGCTGGGCCACCTCTCCAACACCAGTAATTTTATTTTTAAACAATTTCTTTGTAGTGAATAAGATTTCCAAGGAAGAAAAAGTTTCCTTGTGACATTTTTCTACGTATTTTTTTTCTGTTGATCTGCCACCCCTAACCTCTGTCTGCACCTCTCCACGTCCAATAGTTCCTCTCCATGTCCAATAGTTCCTCTCCACATCCAATAGTTCCTCTCCACGTCCAATAGATCCTCTCCACATGCAATAGTTCCTCTCCATGTCCAATAATTCCTCTCCACGTCCATAGTTCCTCTCTCCACGTCCAATAGTTCCTCTCCACTTTCAAACCACACATCGCCTATTATCCTCCCCATTTCCTCAAAGCCTCTTATTTTTTCCTTCTTGTGGTTCCCTTTCTGGTTTCACATCTTGTATCAGTGCTCATATCCACACATATCCACATATATACAAATTAAAAGCTAGAATTCACATATGTAAGAGAACATATGCTATTTGTCTTTCTGGGTCTGTGTTGTCCCACTTAAAACAATAATTTCCAAATCTCTGCATTTTACGACAAATTCCCTAATTTTGCTCCTCCCTGTCCCTTAGGCTCCTGCAGGATTTTGCTTCCCCGAGTTGCCACTTTGCCCCACTCCCTAAACTACCAGTCTGTCTGGTTCCCTACACTGCTAAGCCACCTGACTTAAAGCTGGTGTTCTCCAGGATCTCACATTCCCTTGCTGTCACATCCCCATGTCTCTGGCTAGACCCGTCCCTCCCCAAACCATGAGATTCCCAACTCCATACCCAACTTCCCAGACATAGAGAACCTCACCAGAAGGCAGTGCAGGAAAAGACAGCAAAGGAGTGTGTTGATCTTTGGAAAGTGACTATAAGCGCAGACTATAGTGGACACTCAATAGAAGACTGCAGATAGAACCCACAGCTCTCAATAGTAGTCAAACAGGGGGAAATAACACCTCAACCCTCTTACAGGTCAGTCTTCTGAACATCATACACACCATTGCACACACTTCCACTGAAAGAATAAAAGTGGCTAGGTGTTGTGGCACACATCATTAATCCCAGCCCTTGGGAGGTGAATACAGGCATATCTACCTGAGTTCAAGGTCAGAATGGTGTACATAGTGAGTCTAGTCAGGCACTGAGATCTTGTCTCAACAGAAAATGAATGACTGGGAGAAAAAAAAATACATAAACTAAGGAATAAAAGTTATTTGAACAATTAAGAGAGAGAGAGAGAAAGAGAGAGAGAGAACCAACATAGTACTTCAGAGTCACAAGTACCAGCTTGAAAATAAGTAACATGAAAAACCCTGACATGCCACTCCCTCCAAATTACTAACTTGGTAGTAATGATTTCCCAATAAAAATGACCAGGAAGAACATGCAGGCAAAGAGTTCAAGAGAATGACTATTGCTATGGTTAAACAACTCAATCAGGATATGATTATACTCCAAGAGAATGATAACAACAGAAAAAGCAGAATGGGATGAAGAAGACATCAGAAGAATGTGAGAAATAGAAAATACAGAAGAGAACGGAATTCAATAAGGTTGTATAATAGCTGAAGAAAGCCAAGCTGACTGAATCATGTGAAAACTGAGTATCAGGACTGGAAGACAAAGGTAGAGAAATTAGATCATTCTATCAAGGTCAAAGATAAACCCAAAATCTATATATAAATGGAACTTAAAGACCTTAGGGTCACCATGAAAAGCCCTAACCTTTGAATTGTGTACATAGAATAAAGTAAAGAAGCCCACATTAAAGGCATAGGTAATTTTTTTTAATAAATCATAGGAAATAGCAGCAGAATGTACACAAACTCATGGAGACTAAACAATATACTATTGAATGATAATTGAGTCACTGAACAAATCAAGACTAAAACTGAAAAATTCCTAGCACTGACTGAAAATGGAAACATAGTATACCAAAGCTATGAGACATAATGAAGGCAATCCTAAAAGGCAAGTTTATTGCGTGACGTGCCCTAAGTTAAAAGTATAAGAGATCTCATATAGCTTAATGATGTAAGGCTTTGGGAAAATAAGAAAAACCATTCTAAAAGTAATAAATAGGAAGAGATCATCCAAATCAGGGCCTAAATTAATGAAAAAGAAACAAAAAGTATCAGTGAAACAAAACTTGATTCTTTGAAAATATAAACAAGAAAACCTTAATCAGCATAACCAAAAGAGAAAAATAAGATCTAAATAATAAAATTAGAAATGAAAAGGGAGACATTACAACAGATGCCAACAGAATTCAGAAAATAATGACACAATTTACAAATGTCTATTCCACTAAATTGGAAAAAAGCTAAATAAAATGAATGGATTTCTAGATCCATATACTAAAATTAAATAAAGAAGAAATAAATGCTTTCAATAAATCCAAAATCCTCAAAAAAGCTTGAAAACATGATAACATGTTTCCCAACTAAAATAAGCTCAATACCTGATGTATTATTTGCAGAATTCATGAGAAATTTAAAGAGCAATTAACATCAACAGTACTTGAATTATCTCATGGAATAGAGAAGGGAGTATTTCCAAACTCTTCATATAAAACCATAATCACCATGATCCCAGACAAAGACATTACAAAAACTTACAAACAAATCTCTCTGACGAATATAGTTGCAAAAATGCTCAATAAAATGCTGTCAAAATTGAAGATCACATCAAAAAGTTCAGGGAAAATGTATACAGTCCCAACCCCCCTGAAAAACATACAATGTTTGAACATGAGTGTGTGTGTATACCTGCAAGCTACATGTCAAGAAACAGTGATAGATGGGACAAACCTCCTGTTGGACAGGGTAATCTAGGAGACTCCCAAATAACACAGGATGTTGCCACAGCACTTTATTACCTCCAAGAACTTGAAGAAAAGAACTTATTGCTAAAGACAGGATATACTTTAGACTCAGTACTTGGAGTAAAGGAGCTGGACCTGAGGACTAGCTCTCAGAGTCCTAGAGGACACTATGTAAGCTGCTAAGAGAGAAATTCAATCAGTAGTTCAACCCAACTGTAAAGACTAATGACCTCCACAACAGCAAGCTGTCTCTTCTGGTGCAGTAGGGACACTTTTATCTAGGGCGTAATCAACATCTATGTAATTGGAGTAAAAGCCCTCTCAATGGGAGGGAATTCACTGATGACACTGTAAACATAGTCAAATACACATGGGTGGAGAGGTCATAGATCCTAGAGAGAACTCAATCTCTGTCGTATCTCTAGATAAATGAAATTTCTTGCTGTATGCTACATCTGGATCCTTATATTTACAGACAGGAATTCTGCACACCACTCATCATGGAATTTTATTTTGGGGCCAAGTTATAGAGACTGCTGCATGCACATCCCTAGAAAGGACCCCTATATTAAACCCTTCTGTGCATGGCTCAAGGACCATTGTGGAAGAAGGGACAAAAAGATTCTAAGAGCCAGGGTTGGTGCATGAACGTCAGAAAACAAAGACTTTCAGTCCTCTGGGAACTTGCAACAACGGTGACAGCATGCACAAGGCCCATGAAAACTCAATCAGACAAAAACCCAACATAGAACTGGGTAAACAGGCAGCAAGCCCAAACCTTACCTGAGGAACCATTGGCAATGAATTACTGTGGAATGGGGTAGAGTTGATCTTTAAGGGAATAACTCTAGATAGGCTGACTAGACTCCAGTGGATGAACTTGCACCAAGGGACATCTGGGTACAAATGCTTGACTGAATAGGGCTTAACATATATAATAGAATGCATAAAATCTGATGGGAAGGCTATTTACTGGGGGTGTGTCAGGAGGAGAGAGTCTAAATTTGATTAAGATATATGAAATGCACAAAAACTCAATAAAAATACACACTTTTATTTAAAAGATCATTCATCACAATCAAGTTGGCTTCACTCCAAACATGGAGGAATGTTTCAACATACACAAATTAATAAATGTTATCCATTACAAAAATAGACTCAAATTTAGAAATAATGTGATAGTTGTGGAGTTCAAAACCACTGAGAAAAGACCACAGACACTGAATTAGACTCACATTTGAAGTTTTATTCAAGCTAGCTTGGACTATAGTCCTTAGCTCAGGAGAAGGACTTGCAGTAAAAGGGGATTAGTGAATCAACTCCTTAAAGCAAAAAAAAAAAATTAAAAATTAAAAAAATAAAAAAACATGAGATTTTCCAAGTGGGGGGTATTGATTATACAGAGCAAGCTATGGTTAATCATCTTGTGACAGTTACACAAATCATACCATGACAGTTACATAATATCAGAGTAAAGGGCAGAGGGGATTTGTGGTTGAAATCTGGCAAACAGGACATTCCTTAAGTCGGCCCTGATAAGTAGTCACAATAGGCAGCTACAATGCTGGAGTGGTGAGTGACGCAGTTATCTGTGGTTAACTAGTTCCTGGGGACAGACCCTTGGGCAAGTCTTTTTTTGTACAGATCTTGTACAGATCTCAATTCCAAATGGAACAAGGGCTTCAGCATAAAGTCTAATATTATGAAAAATGTCTAGAAGAAAATGTAGGGAGGTGTTTCAACTTACAGACACAGGTAAGAACTCTGTTAGTGCAGGAAGCCGACAACAATCTCATGAAATCAAAAGCTCTGTGCAGCAAAAGAAACTCAATTACATGAGAAGGCAGCCACCAGCATGGTAGAAAATCTTTGCCAGCTCTGCAATCAACAGATTAGTGTCTAGAAATACAGAGAATTTAAAAAACTAAGCATCAAAAAATAACCAGTTTTTAAAATGGACTATGGAGCTGAACAAAGTGCTCTCAAAAGAAGAAACTCAAATGAATGTAGTAAACACTAAAATCTGTTCAACATCCTTAGCCATAAGGGAAATATAGATTAAAATTACTTGAAGATTCCATCTCACCCCAGTCAGAATGGTTAAGGTCAGGAATACAAATGGCAGCAAATGCTGTCAGGGCTGTGGGGAAAGCAGAACACTTATACACGGCTGGTGAGAGGATTAACTAATGCAGCCATTCTGGAAATCAGTCTGGAGGCTTCTAAAAATGCTGGAAACAGAACTATCACATGAGCCAGCTACACCACTCCTGAGCATACACCCAAGATCTTCAAATTCTTTCACAAACGCATTTATACAACCACATTTGTTGCTGCTATATTCACAATTGCTAAGACATGGACTATCAAGATGTCCATCAAGTGGGTTAGAGTTGGGTTAGGATCCTATGAGTAGATAAAGAAAATGATGTACATATACACAATGAAATATTAAATATAAAGAAAAATGGAATTTGCATGGAAATGGATGATCTGAAAAAATGATACTGAGTGAGGTCACCCAGGACACAAAAGATAAATAGCACGTATTCTCTCCCCTATGTGGACCTTAGCTTTGAATTTTCTATTTTGTATGCTTAAGCTGCAGTACATGTGGAAGCCAAGAAACTAGAAATGGGCTATTGGAGGTGGTTGCATAAGGCAGAAGAGATAGGAAAATACAGAGAAAAGCAGAGTTGGGGAATCTCAGGGGTAGAAAGGTTCAGTTGGAGAGGGTGGTGGGGGGATAACGAGGTGCAGAAGGCTTAGCCAAAATGACGGTGAGCTAAAAAGCACTGGGGGGATAATATAAAATACAGGCAACAGGAGAGGGAGAATGTAGGTCAAAGTGCTAAGTCTGGATAAGTTTTCTATTCCCAAATAGTTCCCCTTCTATTTTCATGATGTGTTTGTGTGTGCTAGTTCATGTGTGAATGTGTGTGTGTGCATGTGTGAAGTGGGTATGTATGTGTGTGTGTGCACAGGTGAGAATGTGTGTGTATGTGTGTTCTCATGGCTATTTCCTGATAAGAAGCTATTTCAGAGAGGAATGGCTCAGGGATGCCTCCCATCATGACTAGGAAGGCATGGTGGCAGAACCACATCTCACCCACTGCGGTCACAGGATGCTTGCTCACATCTTGGTAAATCATCAAGCAGAGAAAGGGGGATTCTGGCACACATACAGCTCTTTCTCTTTTTCCCCCTTTTAATTCAGTCTGAGGTTGGTTAGATGGTGTTGCCCTCATCCAGGGCAACTGGGCCTCTCAGAAAACAGCCCCACAGACACAACCAAAGGAGTGCTTATTTGTTGCTTTGAAATTTCTTTTTTTGATATTCTATTTATTATTTTTATTTTATGTGTGTGAGTGTATTGTCCACATGTTGATAGGTGCACCCATGTCATACAATGCACGCACAGGTCAGAAGAAAGTGTCAAATACCCCTGGAACTGAAGTTAACAGATGGTTGTTAGCATTTGTGAGTTCTGGGAATTGAACCCAGGTTCTCTGAAAAAGCAGCCAGTGCTATTAACTTCTTAGCCATCTCTCCAGTCCCCTAATGCTTTGAAATTTCTTAATCCGATCAAATAGACCAAATTTACTGTCACAAGTACAACTTTGTCGGCCTGACACCCCCAAACATCATTTAAAATTTTGCATTTTGTTTTTATTTTATGTGTACGAGTGTATTGTCTTCATGTATGTAAGTGTGCCTAGGTCATGCAAAGGAGTGTTTCATGCAAAGGAAAGATGGCTCAAAGCTTCGGAGCATTTGCTGATCTGGTAGTGGACCCAAATTTGGTTCTAAATACCTACAATGCAGCCCTATAAACCACCTACAACTCAAACTCCAAATGATCTGGCAGCCTCTTTTGATTTCCAATGGCAAATACTCATGCACACACACACACACACACACACACACACACACACACACACACAAATAAAAAATAAAATTAAATCCTCAAAAAGTGAATTATCTCAGACAACTATTCCACCCAGTGGATCCTAGAAAGAGCCCAGAAGTTATAACCCCTGAAACTGGAGTACTGCCGTGTAGGTACTGGGAACCAAACCCGAGTCCTCTGTAAGAGCAACCAGTGTTATTAAGTGCTAAAGCATCTTTCCAGCCCCAAAACACAATTTTAAAACATAAAATTGTACCCTTATCCTCAAAGGTTCACAGTTGTCTGTATTTGTGGTTAAGTACACTCAGTTCAATTCTAAGAGTTCCGTAAAGTTGTTCAAATGCCCAAATTCAAAGTCTTTTCTGAGACCCAAAGGAAAGTCTTATCTGTGACCACAGCAAATTCCCTTTCTCCACATTCTCGACAGAACTTTCACTCATGTGACTAGAAAGGCAGTGTCTCGTTGTGGTCTTAAATTTGTATTTCCCAGGGTTTAGTGATGTTTGGCAACTTTTCGTCTGTTCATAGGCTATTTATATATCTTCCTTGGAGAAATGTCCATTCAAGTCCTTTGTCTGTTTTGTTTTAGTTCCCTGTGCATGATTTAGAAATTATCTATCAGCCGCACAAATATTTCTCTTCTGCTTTGTAGATCTTTCTTTTTCTGTTTTGCCTTTGCCATGCAGAAGCTTTGTAGTTTGTTGTAAATTTACTTGTCTATTTTGCTTTTGTTTTTTGTAGTTTGGTGACATACTCAAGAAATCATTGCTGCACACAATGTCCAGAAGCGTTTACTCTCTGCTTACTTCCATGAGTAGAAAGCTAAAGGCACTGAGTATTGCTCTTTGTCTTTTATACATTTACAGTTATTTTGTGTATAATGTGAGACTGTGCTCTATTTCATTTTCTTGCATGTTTTCTCAACAACATTTATTGACAAGATAATTCTTCTCAGTTGCGTATTCATGGCATTGTTGCAGAGATAATTCTTCCATCTTAGACATAAGGGTTTATTTTGGGACTCTCTCTTCTGTTTCATAGGTCTGCATTTCTGTGTCTGTGCCAATATTATACTTCCTTCTCTGCGGAGACGGTGTAGTAAATTCTGAATCAGTAAGTGTGAAGCCCCCAGCATTTTTTCCTATTCATTACTGCTTAGAGTATTCAGAGTCCTTTGGCTTTCAAGTATTTTTCTACTTATTACAAACAGTGTCCATGGATTTTGACAGATATTGCAGTGGGTCTGTAACTCTCTTTCAGTCATGCAGATATTTTAATAGCATTGTCTTCTCCATAATCACCAACTATCTTAGCCTTTATTCGCTGCTTTAAACTTACTTTCAACAACAATTTACAGTATTAGTATGAAGTGTTGTATCTCTTTTGTAAAGCTTATTGTTCAGAATTACATCCATCTTTATATTATTCAAATATATTTATATTTTTGCTACCCTGTTGTATAGCAATTTCCAGAAATTGAAATATTCCTACCAGGAGGAGTGAGGCTCTTGAAATTCAGGAAGTAAACAAAGCATCTGGGAAAGCTGAGGCTTGCAAGATTAGAGAACGCCCAAAGTTACTGAAACAGGAGAGGAGATTCTCCAACCCCTCTCCAGGGTTCCATTTTCTTAGCTGTTGCCCCTGTTGTTGCAGTGGATTTTTCTGAAATAGAACTGATTTTTAGGCCACTTGCATGGGTAAGCAACCCCGACCCATACTCTCGTCAGTAACCCCAATACAAATCAATCCCCCAACTCAGACTCTGGTGCAATTTCTGCTTTGATCTGTCTGTTCTTTATCTAGAGTGTGTGGATGCATTTCATATTTTAATCAGCAGCAGCATATAGGTCTTTAAAGATGGGGACAGAAGGAATATGAATGTTTTCCAGGGTCTGCAGGTCAAGGGAAAGTGCTGACTGCAAAGGGGCACATGGGAAAGGTGTGAGACAATGGTGATTTTGAATGCCACAGTCAGCTGTGATGAGAATTACATGACTGCTTGTCAAGCAGTGCTTAGCTAAACCTTATTAAAAACATATCTAGAGGGTGAACCAGGTGACTCAATGAGTAAAGGTGCCCAACACCAACCTGATGGCCTCATTCAATCTCCAGGTTCCACATGAAGGAAGGAAAGAACCAACTCCTACAAGCGTCTTTGAACTTCCATATGTGTGCCATTGCATACAACTGTGTGCACACACATACATACAGAGACACACACACATACACACCCACAACTCCAAATAAAATGTAATTAAAACTTATCTGGAATCAATAAAATAATGTATCTCTGCAGTGATGGATGATCTTGCTTCCTTCACCTATTGATTAGATAGGATTGTATATTGCTAGCTATCACACAAATTCATTCTTTTCTTCTACCATTGTGATAGTTATATCGAGGCCACTGTGGGGAGAAATAAAGATGGCATCCTGCTGCTGCTTCCTCCTAGAGCCAGGAGGTTGCCGAGGTTACAGGAAGGAAGTATGACTGGTTGCTAAAAGCATGCAGGCCTTGTGACCTGCGTGTGATATTTACCATGATTGGAGGCTTGCAGCCCACGACTTGACCTTTTAGGTGATTGGCTAAGCTAGGGGATATAAAAGGAGAAGAAGCCCAGGAAGGGAGAGAGTTCCAGTTGCTGTGGGAGAGTTTGAGTTGCTGTCAGAGAGTTCAAGTTGCTGTCTGGGGGAAGAGTTGCTGTCTTGGAAGAAGGACTAAATAAAACTGCTTGCAACCGGTAAGTCTGGAATGCGGGTTTTCCTTGATGGTCGAGGGACCCAACAGCCACAGTAGCCTATTTGGGCATTGCTTTCCTCAAATTCTGTATTAATGGTAGTCAGATAATTAAGTTATGTTATTAGTATGTTAGTGGAAATCATATTTGCAGTCTGTTTCACTTGATTGACTGAAAAAATCTGGGATCTGAAGAGATGGCTCTGGGGGTAAAGTATTTGCTTCCCAAGCTTGTGGACCTGATTTTGGATCCCAGACACCCACGTGAAAATCTGGCATGTCTGCATGAGTCTCTAACTCCTGCTCTGGAGGGGAAGTGCAGAAGGGCAGACACTAGGGTTTGAGGCCCAGCAAGCTTAGCTGAGGTTTATGAAATAGTATGCTTCCTTATGGCTTCTCACACCACATTTAGGTATTATTTATCTCTTTCCTCTCTCCCCATGTACAGTCCTCCTTGCTTGGTTAAAGTACCTCTGTTTTCCCAGTTTCCCCCAGATAATGCCTGACTCCTACGATAGGCCTGTCCTGAGCTCCTTCTTCCTCTCTCCCCAGTGTTACTTTTCTACTTTTATGGCTTCTGCTGATACTTCAAGATCTATTCTCTAATCTGAAGAGTTGAGTTTGAGTCACAAATGAGTTAGAATATATGTTGTTTATTTTTCTGAATTTGGGTTACCTCACTCAATACAAGAATTTCCAGTTCCATCCATTTACTTGCAAATTTCATCATTTTGTATTTTCAAAACTGAATAGAACTCCGTTTGTAAATGCAGCACACTTTCATTATCCATTTATAGGTTGAAGGAAGTTTAAGTTGTTTCCACTTTTTAGCTCTTGTGAAAAGAACAGCAGTGAACACAGCTGTGCAAGTATCTCTGCAGTAGGATATCAAGTTCTTTGTGAATTTGACAAGGAGTGGAGTGGTATAGCTGAATCATATAGCAGACCTATTTGTTTTATTGAGAATTCTCCTTACTGATTCCACAATAGCCTCACTAATTTTCAGTCCTACCAACAGGGACATAATGTTCTTTCCCAACATCCTCACCAAAACTAGTGAGTTGTTCTGCTGATCTTAGTCGTTCTGACTGAGGATAAGATTAAGTCTTAAAATACTTTAATTTCCATTTTCCTAATTCTAAAGATGTTGACCTTTTAAAGGTGCTCTTTTAGCCAATTTTATTTATTCTTTTGAAAACTCTTTGTTCAAATCAGTAGCCCATTTTTTAATTTAAATTTTTTATTGAATTTTTGGGATTTTCATATCACATAATTTTGATGTTCTTTAGATTCCCTCCTCTGTCCACAGGTCCCATATCTTCCCTCTCCCAATTTAATGGACTCTATTAGATAGAGCCTAATTTGTGTCCTCAAATGTCCTTCTGTGTGGGTCTATTCACTGGAGCTTGGTTAACCTACCAAGAATGTTATCCTTGGACCATCGCCTCCCCCTGCCAGCAGCCACCAATTGCCAAAGGTTTCTCAGATTGTGTGAGGATTTCTTACCCATTTTTCTGATGTCTATGGTGGGATTTTTGTATGTTTTGAGTGTGTATGGGACTTGTACCTGCTGTGAGTTCATATGAATAAACTATCTTTTGTGATCATCCACCTTCTGGCTCTTTCTAGTTTTCCATTCCCTCTTCCACCATGATCCTTGAGCCTTGTGAGGAGAGGTTTGATATAGGCATCCTATTCAGGTATGAGTGCTCTGTGGTCTCTTTTTCTCTTCACATTGACCAGTTGGGAGTTTCTGTGTTAATCACTATCCCTGAACAAGGAAACTTCTCTGTTGAGATCTGAGAGATGCAGTAATCAATGTGTGTAACAATAAGTCATTAGGAGTCAGTTTTATACTGTAATTATTTAGTAGAAAACTAGTATTAGACTCTCCCTATGCCATGTGGCCCGCCTAGCATCCATTTCCTCAGCCTGATATCAATGTGTCAAGTATTCTTCGTTCCATCCTTATGAAGTCCAGTTAGAGAGTGATTGGTTACCCCATGACATCCGTACCACTGCTGCACTGGTGAGTTGGAAAAGATTTTCTCACATTCTGTGGGTTCCTTCATCTTCCTTTGCATAACTGCTTAATGAGGCTTCATGCGTCAGTGTTAGTGCTAAATTCCTCAGTGTTTGGAATCAAATTTAGAAAGTGTTTTCTGAATTCCTGGAATTAAATGTAAATGAAAACACAACAAACTTCTGGAACACATTGAAAATAGGCCTGGGCCTGGAGACGTGGCTCTCTTGTTAAGAGAACTGGTTGCTCTTGCAGAAGACCCAGGTTTAATTTCCATCACACACGTAACAACTTACATCCATCAATAACTCCAGTTCCAAGGAAAATGGATGCCCTTTTCTGATCGATGTGGGCATTGTATGACACTGGTACACTTACAGGCAGGCAATACACATAAAATAAAAATAATAACTCAAATATCTTAAAAAATAGTCTTAAGAGGGAAATTTATAGCTCTTAAAAAAACAGAAAGAACACTGTTGCATGAATTTTCTCATGGTGAGGCCTGGCATTCAGCCTCACCCCACCTCCAGGTTTGAATCAACTGAACGGATAGAGAATGTTCTTGAGAGAGATTAGTTTATTCCATGTTACTTACAAGGAGTTCATCCCCAAATAGAGATTTCCTATGGCAGAGCCTGCATTTTGATCACGGGTCTCTCTCGTAACTATCAAGTGTGCTCAAGATGGAGACCTGGCACCACACCTGTCTCTCTCCTTCCCAGCCTTCCCTGCATTTCTGCTAAACGTCCCCTCTCAAGTCATTGGTTAGTTGGCTTGTCAGTCATATTTCAAAGTCCATCCCTCATAACAGACAGAGGGAAAACTGTTCCTCTATGCAACATCCCACCCCTTTGTCTCTCTGGCTTTCACATACTTCCTGCCACCTCTTCTGCAAGAGTCCCTGAGGTATAAGAGCAAGAGGTTTGGGGAGGGAGAACAGCAGGTATAGGAGACATTCTTTCCACTGTGACATGGATTATCATCTTGCTTCGGTGATGCTCCTTCTATTGTAAAAACACAATAAGAGTAAAACAGCAACAACCCCAATAACAACAACAGCAAAAGTAACATCCACACCAATACTGAATGACCTAACCTATGGGTGTAAACACAAGTGCAATGCCTAAATGGACACATTATATTTATCTTGTAGCTTCTTTATGGGGGCTTGTAATTCTCCCCCTCACCACTGGGGGTCGACATTCTTTTCCTAGTATCAGATGTGTGTGCACCCTCCCTGAAGAGCAGGCCCTGAATCCAATTTTAAATCTGCTGGGGATGCACATACATATGAGCCTCTATCACACCTGTGGAGACATTTGACAGTGAAGCACGCAATATCTGTCCTTCCTTAGTCAGAGCATTTCAGGACCATTCTCCCATGGCGGCCTACATAATGCCCTTTAGCACTCTGAAAGCCAGCCAGCCATTTGTGGGGAGTTCTCAGCTTGGTCCCAGCTAGGTCTCTTACCAGGCTCAAACCATGTCACATCTTCAGTAATAGGGCCTTACCATTCACTTCCAGTGTGCAACCAGCATTATATTATGACAATTGCCTTTTGTTTGATAGAAAGAGGATTCCAAGACTCCCTTGTCCAACAGCTCACAGGGGGAGCAACCCACACCTGGTACCAGAATTGCTAGTTACCTTTACTCTTTGGCATCTAAAGGCCTAGGCCCATAGAACTCCCAGAATTTCACAGCTATACTTCACCCTCGTACCCTGTATGAGTTACATTCCATTCTTGTTCCTTCAGGTGTACTTGATATCTCTCAACTAGGTTTCATATCTGTAAAACACTCAGAAGTTAACATTATATACACATACAAGGTCTAACATAGCCAGGAAAATCCCTTTTCATTAGCATCAGCTGTTTTTTCAACAGATCCATGTTGGGTACAACAGCATGTAATCCATTTAGTGCCCTGGATTTCTCACATGGAACCTCCATACATCCCTTTATCCTTGCCAACCTCGTTGGTGCTGGCCCAACCTGCTTGGTCCTACATAGGGCCAAGGAGGAATAAGGCTTCTCTGCCCCTATCGCACCTGTTGATTTCTAGGGTCAGGGAGACCCTGGACCTGATTCCTGACCCTAGCTACATCTGTGGTCTCTCCATTGACAACACCTGCCTGTTGGGAGAGGCCCCGGCTGGGCAAACTGTCTCCACCCCTCGAACAGACAGTCACAGGGGAGAAATGTACCCTGTTTACTCTGAGGGGGTTACTATCCACCCCTGGGATAAGCTTCATCCTCTGTGTACCTTTTGTGAACTGTTTCTCAGGGCTCAAAGCCTCCCAGAGCTGCTTTAGCACAGAATTTGGCTTTTTATCAATCTTATCTTTAGGAACTTGGGCTAAACACAAGTCTATCCACATTTGTCTATAAGTAACCCAAGAAGACCTCCTTTTCTGTTTTGCCTCCCTTACACATCTTTTAGGTTTTTCTGTTTTTCTACAGACATACTTCACATGCTGGTCCAGGTTGATTAAATCTGTCAAAGCCTCTCCAGCCTTGTAAGGCTCTTGTTCCACTAGGGGATCTAGCAGGGACACTAAACCTCCATACCAATGTCGAGGTCCTTGTTCAATGAAGTCCCTCATTAGCTCTCTAGTGAACACAGCCCTATAAGGGACAGTGAAAGGGCTACTGTATATTGTTTTCCTCATGCCCAGTTCTCTTAACAACATCTGTCCTTCTTGTGTCATTCTCCAGCTCCTGGAATTCATGGGGATCTCTGTTGGTGATGACCAAGTGTCTACCGTGGCATGCACAAGCCAGTTCATCAGCAATTACTTTCCCTTGTATTGTACTAGGTCATGCAGCTTAAATCTCAAGGAGGGATGAGTGGTTATGTTGCTCAGCTGTCTTGCTTCTGTAGCACTGAAAATAATTTCATCTGTTCCCATGTCCCATAGCCTTACAAGCCAGGTAGCTGAGGGTTCCCTCCTAGTTCGTTTGAATGTCTTTCCCAGCTCCAGCAGTTCTAAGGCTCAGAAACCTTCGGGGGAACTTTCAGCTCCTTCTGGGTTGCTTGTTTCTTCCCAGGGGTTCCAGGTTTTAGGGTCCCAAGATAGGTCCTGCATTATCAATCTGACCTGGGTTTTTGTTCCTTTTTGACTTCCTAGCTGTGAAAAGTGGCAGGCTAAAAGCTCCATCTCCTTTTCTCTTTTATCCAATTTGCTAGCAAGCTCAGCAGCTAGTATTGAAGAAGAGAGGCATATATCTTTCTCTTGATTTAATTCGTCTTTCACACTTTGAATTTCCTCTTGTGCTAAGACCTCAGCCTGAGACTGCCATCTCGCATTGGACCCACGTGCCAAAGCCTCCTCCATGGAGTTTCGGGCATGAGCCATCACCATCGGTATTTGTCCCATACATCTCATTTGCTTAGGCAAGTTCACCTTAATTACATATTTCACTGTAAACCACCCCAAGCCTGCAATGGCCACCATACACACCAGTCCTATGGGGATTATCCACCATATCAAAATTTCTTCTGCCCATACTTTTTCCTTTGCTGATTCCCATATTAACTGAGGCTCCATAACTCCTTTTCACAGGAGCAATCTCTTTGTCAGTCTGTCCTGCTCAGTGCCATCTGTTGCATGAATTCTCTCATGATGAGGCCCAGAATTCACCCTCACCCCACCTCCCAGTTTGAACCAACTGAATGGATAGAAAATGTTCTTTAGAGAGCTTAGTTTATCCCATGTTACTTACGAGGAGTTCATCCCCAGATAGAGATTTCCTATGGCGGAGCCTGCATTTTGATCACGGGTCCCTCTCGGAACTCTTGAGTGTGCCCAGGATGGAGACCTGGCAGCACACCCGTCTCTCTCCTTCCCAGCCTTCCCTGCATTTCCACTAAACCTCCCGTGTGTTCCCTCTAAACCTCCCCACTTAAGTCATTGGTTAGTTGGCTTGTCAGTCATATTTCAAAGTCCATCCTTCATAACAGACAGAGGGAAAACTGCTCCTCTATGTAACATCCCATCCCATTGTTATTAAAATTTCTCTTTGGTAGAGGCAGACCAACTTAACCTGCCTCTCTCCCCCTGCCTTGCAACACAAAAAAGTCTCCCCAGGCCTTGCAACAAACACACAAATTTCTCTAATGACGTTAAACAGAGTTTAGCTAGTTTACTTAGGCTTACTAAGTAAGCAGAGCAATGGGTAAGGGGTTACTTACAGAGCACAGGCTCCCACCCTCCCCTCCACAAGTTACATTAGTAAATCCACGTGGCTGGGATCTTGCAACTTTCCAGTGAATGGATCCAAATGGCCCATGGGGAAGGGGGAAAAAAGGCCAGCCTCCTGGCCCCCCCAGTTTAAGTACTTTTAACCCCTCCTCTTCACACATCCAAGGCCAATAGACAGGGTGGGTGGGGCATAGGACTTTCCCAGCTTCTCCTCTTTTTGCTCAAGGTGGTCTTGTGTGATACCACTCTGGGAGGGGTGTTTGTCCACAGCTCATCAGCCTTTTCCCTTGGAGAATCAATCCACTCTACAAACACAAATAAATGACTTAATGATACAACCCAAGAACATGGAAAATCAAGAGGAAAAAATTAAAATCAGATCAGAAGGCAACAAAATAGAAGCAAATTGACAGTACAAAGAATCAAGAAATCTAAGAGCTGCTTCTGAAAGATATACAGGATCAGCAAACCCTTAGCCCAGCTGGCCAAAAGAAAAACAAAGAAAATCCAAATCAACAAACTCAGAAAAGGACAGGAAAGCATTGTAACAGAAACCAAAGAAACTGGATCATTATAAAAGGCAAACCCCACTGAGGTATAAAACATAAAAGAAATGGATGAGTTCCTATATTCAACCAAACTGACAAAGTTAAACCAAAAGAGACTAACAACTTAAACAGATTCATTATAAATAAGGAGAGTTAAACAGTAATACAAAACCTTCTTACTAAAAAAGCCGACCAACAGCCCTATATAATTCTTAAAGACTAAAAGATACATGTAGTCATAGAACCCGTGGCTTGATTATGAAGCACCCCTTCTGGTGGAGGAAATGCTACACAAAGGTCATCAGAGAAGTATAATATTACAAAAGTTGTGACCTCATTGAAAGACACCCACATAAGCAGGCAGAGAAAGAATACAATACAGTGTGGAGACAGGTTCTTCCCCTGCTGGGTACAGGAATGCATGAAGACAGAGGAGGAATGGCACTTCACCATCACCATGTCCTAGTCCTACTTGATCACTGCAAATTTTGGCACCTGTTACACAAGTGCCAAAAGTGAATCATAAGACACATGTCAAAAATGGGACCCTGACTTCTCAGAAAAAAAAAATCTAAGCAAGAGATTCCATTGAGAAGAAATGAAACGAAATTCCAGACAGAGTTCAAAAGAGTAGTTGTAAGATTATTTAGTCAAGCAAAGAAGATATTTAAGATTTCTAATGAATTGAGAGGAAACACAAAGAAAAGCTAAATAAAATAGGTCAATACAGGATGTAAAATAATTCAATCAAGAAAAAAAAAATACTAGTTTTTGACCTCTTTGGACATTGAAATTGAAACATGTGTATCTGAGATTTCAATGCTATGATTCAAAATGAAAATTCAGAGATAACCTGAACTAAATTCAGAGATAACACAAATTAATAAACAATGGATGGGAGTTGAAAGGGGTGTCTTAGAAGGGAGGTAGAATAAAGTGATCTAAAGAGGAAAAGGATAATAATATAGTAGGAAGGAATTAAAGGGGATGAGAAATATGGGACACGGGAAAACCAACACCAAAGGCCTTCAGAAAAAAGCCGTATGAAAGCTACAATATAGAAGCTACTTAAAGTACACACGCACACACGCACACACTACAAAATGTGGAATAGATGGTGTTACCTTATGATACAGATACTTTGCCCCCACTAGACACCATAACTTTGCAAAAATAAAAGCCCAAGGCCAGGAATGAATTCCCTCTTTTGAAGCTGTTGAACAGTGCCCGGGCCAGCAGGGCAGCAACAGGAGCATGAGTCCTCAGAAACCTGGAATGAAGCAACGGGAGCACGAGTCCTCAGAAACCTGGAATGAAGCGGACAAGTGGCACACGGAGGGACAGCAAGACAGTGTTCTGATCAAGATGACAAATTTTTATTTTTTCAAAAGCTCTTTTATACTGCTGCAGCAAGGGGTGAGGCAGGTCGTAGTGGGCTAGGGTTGCTAAGAAACAAATCGCAGGATGTTCCAGCAGATAAGGTCATGTGCAGGGCAGATACAGGTGGGGGAACTTGTTTGTCAAGACATTAAGAAACTCTAAAAGGCACTTAAGAAACTCCAAGTTGAAACAATTGGCATCATCAGGTCTCAGAATGTTACATTTGCAGGAAGGCAAGACAGTCTCAGGATGTTTACTACATTTGCAGGAGGGTAAGGCAAAGGTCACTATAAGTAGTACTTTTCAGGTTGGTTCCTGGCCGAACAGACGTCCCATAAACCCTCACACAATACTGTCCATTGCTCCAGCTCTTGGCTACTCACTAGAACTTTACTATAAGACCTTGATATTGAAGAGACTACAAAGAGGAAGGAAAGAACAAAGCATCCATTATGCTGGTACTAAATTCAAAATTTCGTCTGTACTCCTTAAGTTTCATAGTGCCGGAGGGTGATAGGCAAGCTACCTGAAAATAAAATTTAGCATAAACCTTTCCAAGCCTTGAATTCTGTGAGCTGCAACAGCTGACATAGAAGATCTGCCTACTTGTAGATTATTGGCATGAATATTACAGGAGCAACCAATTACTTTTTAATTGAATTTAAGCTTTGCTTCATAACATGGAGCTTATAAGTGAAATAGATATCAGATCTAGGAATATGAGGTAAAACAGCCTGAAGGCCATGCAAGAAAGTCTAATAAAACTATTTTGCTAAAAAGATATAGTATTGAACTGATTCCTATTGATTTATTGTAGGGTCTGGCCCCCCTGCAGCCCTTCTCTCTTAGTGCTATAGGCTCTCAGACAAAGCTCAAGTAAACAACTTGACCTTTAAGCTAGCAGGATGTTGTCAGTTGCAGTTCCGAAGTAAACAACTTGACCTTTACAGACTTCCTCAGTTTACATCAGGTGTGTGTCATGTGGCTGGATGTCTCCTGAGAACCTGAACTTTTAACCTCCTGTAAAGCCCCACCCTCAGGGTATATAAGGCTTGTTGCCTCTTAATAAAGTCAGTCAGTCATTCTCCTTTCCTCCTACCTAGTGTCTGTGTCTCTGTTTTATGTGCGTCATTCAATCCGCAGCCCTCCGCCAATCGGGACTCAGTCAATGAACGTAGACAGGACTCTACAATTTATTATTATTCCCATAGATCAATACATATTTCAGCTCTCAGAAGAGAAGATTCAGTAACATCAACAGTGATTAACAGAAAGAATTACCACAAGGTGTATATAATAACAAGCTGTAGACTCCTTGCCATTGAACAGGACACCCATATCAAACCTCTGCCTCCCAAGGCTCAGAGATCTTTGCAGAAGAGGATAGAATGACTGTAAGAGCCAAAAGCAGTGGTGACTACAAGGAAACAGTTTTCCAAGCAGCTGGTCAGTTACTCGTAGGAATTCATAGTAATGCTGACACCAAGAACTAGTCCCACCAAAGCTCAGGCCAGACAAGATTCCCAACATAGACTGGGGAAGCAGGTAAGAAACCCAACTCTGTCTGAGGGACCACTGGCAACCTGGCAACAGGTGATTCAGGGAAGGGGAGATTCAGTACATATATAATGCATATATACATTTAGAAAGTGGGTACAGGTAAGGGAGGGAATCTAAACATGATCAAAACATACTGTATGAAACATATGAAAGATAAGTCTAGTATATACATATATATATAACATACACATGCATACATATGTGATATATATGGTTTATATATGTGTGATATATATGTGTGATTTCTGATTATATATATGTATGTATATATATATATATTATATCAGAAGAAAGCTAAAAGTAATGAAAAAATAAAACCAAAAACTTGTGGCAAGCAAGGCCGACAGAATGTGTCAGTGGGACATTCAGATAATGATAAGGATAGTATAACAAAGCACAACAGAACATGTCAAGTCTGTGGAAAGAGATCATTAAGGACCAAATCTATGAACTGTAGGTACATCAGAAGTGTAAACTAAATGTATAAGAAGTATAGTCAATAAAATCACACCAGAAAATCCCCCCAATTCTAGGACAAGAAATGGTTATCCAGGAATCAGGGCCACTTAGAATGAATGCCGAACAAGGGCTGGAGAGATGGCTCAGCAGTTAAAAGCACTTACTGCTCTTCCAGAGGACCTACGTTCAATTCCCAGTGCTCATTCCTGGTGGATAATAGCCATCTCCAAATTCAGTTCCTAGGGAACCTGAGACTTCTGGCTTCTGTGGGCACCTGTATTTACATACGTATACCCCCAACACTAAAAAGCCTTAGAAATCAAATGCCAAATAAATGGGACTATAACATTTCCTTCACATGATATTCTATAGTTAAAATAGTAAGTTTATAGAACAAAGAAAGTCTACTGAAGGCTGCAAGAAAGGAAACACGTCATTAATCACAGTAATTCTAAAAGACAGGATAATATGGTGGGGTAGATTTCAAGTTCTGGGTGAAAATAAATGCCTAAATACAGATTACTGTATTCAGCAAAGACACCCTTTTAAATGGAAGCAGAAAGAAATATGCTCTACGGAAGACACTGTCCAAAGGAACTTAGCATTAACTCTGCACTACAGAAGATATTTTGAAGAATATTCAACAATGAACAAAAGGACAAAAACATCCATGAAGTAACAAATAATAACCTGAATTAGAACAGTACATATGCAAATGAAAATTAGAAAATTACCAAACTTTGCAAGAAACACAAAGGGACCAGAATTTTGATGCTTTCGAATAGTATCTATGAATATTAATAGTCTCAAATTGCCAATAAAGATGCAGACTTGCAGACTGGGTTGAAAAACAGAGTCCATATATTTGTTGGCTGCAAGAAATTACCTTCATTGATACGAACAGTCTTAGAGTAAAAGGTGTTCAGTTGTCAACTGAACTTCACTTGGTGACTATTCTTAAGCAGACTGGCCTCTGGGCACGTCCCTGGGGCTTTTTCTTGTTTGTTGAGTGATATGAAAGGGAGAGCCCTGTCAAATGTGGATGGTGCCATCTGTGGGCAAGTAGTACCAGATTGTATATGAAGGCAGACTGACAGAGGCCAGAGGAGAAAGCCAGTAAGCAGCATTACTCCATGGTCAATGCTTCAGTTCATGCTGCCACATTCCTGCCTGAGTTCCTGCCTTAATGATGGTCTATGAAGTACAAGCCAAAAATACCCTCTCCTCCCCAAATTGTTTTTTTGCATGCATCTTATTTCACAGAAATAGAAACCAAGCTAGGTCAGAAAACAATAACAGGATTGTGCACTATTCCTGTGATGGACTTGACCCTGTTGTTATTGAGGGGATTATGGACACATTTGGAACTTTGGACTGGAAAAGCCATCGAGTTCATTAGTTAAGTGTTCTGTGAAAACATGGAAGACAACAGTGAGAAAAGTGTAGGTAATAGAGTTGTGGCTTCTGAATTTTCAGAGGGAAGTTTGAGAGTCCAACAAAGTTGCTGACAGAACTATTTATGTGTTATTTTGAATTGGAATTTGTGATTTCTGTTCCACTAAAGACGATGAATCAGCTGTGGTTAAGAAGAGCAATAAGACAAGAGAAGGACATTAAAGTAATACTAATTGGAAAAACAGAGGCCAAAATATCCCTATTTGCAGATGACATGATATTATACATAAGATACCAAAAATTTTACCAGAAAACTTCTAGAAATGATCAACACTTTCAGCAAAACAGCAGGAAACAAAATCAATCTGCAAAAATTAGTAGGCTTTCTGCATACCAATAACAAGTAAGCAGAGAAAGAGTTTATGGAAATATACCCATTCATGATAGCCTCAAAAAATATCTAGGAATAAGCCTAACAGAAGATATCAAATACCTCTTCAATAAAAAGTTTACATCTCTGTAGACAGAGATTAAGGAAGATAGAAGGAAATTATGGGAAGAACTCCTATACTCGTGGACTGGTAGAGATAATATTGTGACAATGACCATCCTACCAAAAGAAATATATGGATTCAGTGCAATCTAAATCAATATCCCATGATATTTTACACATTATAAGAATAAAAATATTCTAAAATTCATATGGAAACACAAAAGTCTCTGGATAGCCAAAGCAATCTTGAGCAAAAAGAACAATGCTGGAGGGGAACACCACACCAGATCTCAAATTATATTACCAAGCTATAGTCATAAAACACCATAGTAAGGACACAGAAACAGACATGCAGATCAGTGGAACAAAATAGAAAACCCAGACATGAGCATACAGTTTTAGCCATCTAATATTTGACAAAGGTTCAAAAAAGACAGCATCTTCAACAAATGGTTCTGGCAACACTGGATATCTACATGTAGATGAAGGAAATTAGACACTTATATATTACCTTGTATGAAAATCAATGCCAGATAGATCAAAGGTCTCAATATGAAGTCTGAAATGTTAAAACAGAAGAAAACATAAGCAATGTTCTCTAAAATACAGGTGTAGGAAAGGACTTTCTAAATCAGACATCAGATGCTCAGGAATTAAGGTCAAAGTTTCACAAATGGAACATCATTAAACTATAAAGCTTCTATACAGGAAAAGGAAATAATCAATCAGAAGAGGAAGCATATTTCAGACACAGAACTTGGAGCAAATGAGCTGACACCGATCTGGGAGCCTCCTTCCTTAAGATGATCTCTTGTAGACTCAGAGGATATTATGCAAGGTGCTAATGGGAAAAAAAAATCAACCAACCCGCCAGCACAGCTATGAAGCCTAATAACCACAGCAATGACTGGTGCAGCAAGTAATCTATATTTGTTCAGAAAGGGCATTTTTGTCTTGGGGATAATCAACAGATAATCAACAGCTGCACATCTGACAGAGGCTTAATATCCAGACTATACAAAGAACTCAAAAACAGAGACAAGAAAATAAATGACCCATTAAAAAATAGGCTGTGAATTTGAGCAGAGAATACTAAAAAGAAGAAACAGAAACAACTAAGAAACTTCTTTTAAAATGTTCAACATCTTTAGTAATTAACTCATTGCAAATCAAAACTTCTTTAATATTCCATCTTACCCCAGTCAGAATGGCTAAAATTAAGAGAAAAAATGACATCAAATGCAGGCGAGGATGTGGGGAAGAGGGAATGCTCGTTAACTATTGGTTGCATTGAAAACTGGGACAAGTTGTACAGAAATGAGCATGGAGAAATCTGAACTAAAAATAAAATAAATCCACTCTATAATGTGCTTGTACCACTGCTTGGCATATACCTAGAGGATTCATCATTACACACTGAGATATTTGTGTAACTAGGTTTGTTGCTGCTCTTTTCACAATAGCCAAGAAATGAAAACAACTTAGATGTCCCTTAACTGATGTGTAGATAATGAAAACGTGGCAAATTAACACATTGGAGTTCTATTTAGTGGTTTAAAAAAATGAAATCATGAAATTTTTAGGCAAATAGATGGAACAAGAAACTGTTATAGCAGTTAGGAATGGTGGCCCCTTTAATCCCAGCTCTCTGGAGGCAGAGACAGATGGAACTCTTTGAGGATATCCTCTCTTTGAGGATATCCTGTTTTGCAAAGTGAGTTCCAGGCCAACTGGGCTATAGGGAAACTCTGCTTCAAAAGATTAAAAAAAAAAAAAAGAAAGAAAGAAAGATACTGTCATAGTAAATGAAGTAACAAAGACACAAAAAAATCAAGCAATGTACATTCTCTTTCATTTTCATTTGTGGATCTTAGCATTGAATCCTCATATATACATATATATCCTGATGTAACTGCAAGAGTCAAGAAACTGAAAAAGAACCCTGGGAGTGAAGGGAAAGAAGGAGCCTGAAAAAGGAGACAGTTTTTATCAAGGGGAGAATGAGGAAAATGGGAAGGAAGGAGGGAGAGTTATGTACAAGGGACAATGGGGATAAAGGGAAGAACACGCTCAAAAGAGGAGGATAACATAAGGCAGGCATTGTCAAGCGGGAAATGGGGAAAGGGAAGCACTTTAGTTGGGAAGGGAGGAGGAAAGGTTATACGGGGGTGAAAGATACGGGGTACAGATAATGTCTATGTGATTTGAAAACCAGATGAAGTATATTAGTTCAAAAGTCTACTGAAAAATTATATATGCAGTTGAAGGTCATGTAACCAAAAACACAGTGACAGACAAGAGAAATTTTTCTTTGAAGTGTTGGACAGGCTGGTCTAAAGGACTCTCAAAATAACATAGGCAATTGCCAGAGTGCTTGACTGCCTCCCAGAACTTGTTGGCAAGACCATATTGCTGAAGAAAGAGTATACTTTAGACACAGAACTTGGAGAAAATGAGCTGACACCAATCTGGGAGCCTCCTCCCTTAAGATGATCTCTTGTAGACTTTGAGGATATTATGCAAGGTGCTAATGGGAAAAAAAAAATCAACCAACCCACCAGCACAGCTATGAAGCTATGAACCACAGCAATGACTGGTGCAGCAAGTAATCTATATTTGTTCAGAAAGGGCATTTTTATCTTGGGGATAATTTACAGATATTTAATTGGACTTAAGGTCTGCTCAATGGGATGGAACTCATGTATGGTACATTAAACAAAGCCAAATGCACATGGCGGGATAGATCATAGAGAAATATCTAGGTCTGTCAAACACTTACTTACTATATGCTAAAGATGTAACCTTATATTTAAAGACAATTATACCTCTGGCTACTGATGAAAGAAGCTTCTTTTTGCAACAGATGGAAACTATCACAGAGATTTATAACTGGTCAAAGGTAGAGAAAAATGTGTTTGTGAGATGCCCAGCCTAAAGTGACACAGCTACAATACAACCTCTATACCTAAGGCTCGGGGCACATAGTGGAACAGTGGGCAGAGAGAATATTAATGCATCTCTCAACTCCCACCAGTGAAGCCTCTTTGTGCAACAGATGGTGATCAACACAGTAAGCTACAACTGGCCAAAATGCAGAAATTAAAAGACTGCATAGTGCATGTCGCTGGGTAGGACTCCTGTCATTCATGACTCAGGGACCATTGTGGAAGAGGAGGAAAAAAGACTGCACGATCAAGGGATGGTTGATGATCACAAGGAAATAGTTTTCCAGGGAGCTGGGAACTTACAGCAATGGAGACAGCATGCACAAGACATATGTATACTCAAATCAGACACAAACCTAGCATATTAGTGGGGAAACAGGTAAGAATCCCCAACCTTAGCTCAGGAACTATTGACAACTCATCTCTGTTTGATGAGGGAGAGTTGGTCTTCTTTAAAGGAGTGATGGTTTGACCAGGTTCCAGTGGTTGAACTCACACTGAGGGATGTCTGGTGGCACAAACCTGACTAGATAGGCCTTAACAAATATGACAAAATTCATGAAATCCAGTTGGGGGTTTAGAGGGTTGAAGATAGAGGAAGGGATATGAATGTGATCAAGATGTGTTGTATAGAATGCAGAAAATTGTAATAAAATAGAAAAATAAAGAAGAACATCATCACTGAGATGAAATCTTGTGGAAAGTATTTTCTCTGTGTAACACAAAGAAGCTATAGTTCATAGGGGGCCAAGACTGAATCTCAAGAGGAAAACCGAATTTGGCAATATGTAAGAGTCTCCCATGTAGTACTGGCTTTGAAGGCATAAAAGGGTCCTGGAGAAATGCTGAGGCTTGACACTGTGAGAGGCAAGGAGAGGCCATTATTGAATTATTGAAGTTTTAGTCTTAGTTGTAGTGAAGACTCAATATATTAGAGATGCCAGAACTGTTAAATGACCACCAGAAACAAAAGTAGGCATGGAGTGAAGTAGGCCTGAGCCTTGTGAACTAGCTGTGTCTGTTGTGGATGGCACAGCCAGAGAAGTGGAGCTGCCCAAGCTTTTTGAAGCCTAGAAGATTATGAATGAATGAATCCCATATGTTGAGCAATGCGTAACATCACTGAAATCTGGTTTTGCTTAAGTGTTTGCAGTTTTTGAAAAAAGAAAGTATGTGATCTACATACTTTTTACTGGAGATGACAGTTGAGATATTTTGAATTATTTTGAAAAGACATTGAACTATTAAAAGGTGATAGAATTTTTGGAAGACAATGGAGTTTTAAAGTTTCACTGTTTTGTACTGTTATATTAATATGAGATCTTAGGGAAAGACAAAGTGAGAAAGGGTTATGATTTAATAATGATGTATTTTTCTGTAAAGTTGACAACAGGTCAATTGTACTCAAAAGCTTGAGCTGTCAACTTGACAAACCTGGGAAGAAGGAACCTTAACAGAGAAATGTCCTCTGTCAGATTTGGCCTGTGACTGTAATTGTGATCTATTTTCTTTATTGTTGAGCGTTATTGGATGGCCCAGTCCAAAGTGAGTAGTACCACCCAGGTAGGTAGTCCTGGGTTGTATAAGAAAGCAGGCTGAGCACAGGCAAGAAGAAGAAGCCAGTAACCAGTGTTTCTCCATGTTCTGTACTTCAGCTACTTTCTCCAGGTTTCCCTCTTGAATTCCTGTCTTGGCTTCCTGTGATGATGTACTGTGAGCTAGAAGCCAAGAAAACCCTTTCTTCCCCAAGTTTGTTTTGGTCCGTGTTTTATTTCAACAACAGAAAGCTAATATACACATATTTCCAGGAAACTGATTTTTTTAAGTAGTAGGTACTACCCATATCTGACAAAGTAGACTACGAACGTCCAAAGAGATTGAAAAGTGACTTCATACTGGTTATGAAAACAATTCATCAAGAAGACAACTCTAAATATAAATGCACTGACCATCAGCACACCCAGTTTTATGAAACAAATACTAATGGAAGCAAAGGCATAGATTGAATGCAACATGACCATAGTGGATAGCACTCATACCTGACTGTAATCAATAGACACAAAACTAAGAGGTAAATGACACTATTGATTAAATGGATTGAACAGACATCTACATAATATCCATTCAAAGCACTGCAGAACACATTCTTTTGAATAGCCCGAGGGAGTTTCTCTACAATAGACCACATTTTAATATAAACACATCTTAATGAATGCACTAAAAATTTAAATTATTTCTTATATTTCTCATCTTTTGTCGATGAATTAATGTAGAAATTAAAAAGAGATGAATTATAGAAACCATGCAAACCACCAAGCTTTTTGCACTAAATCCTGAGGGGCTCATTGATAAATCAGGAAGGAAATTAAAATTTTCATCAATTAAAATTAAAATGAAAATTGCATATCACAAGGCAGTTCTAAGAGAAATTTATAGTAATAAATGCCTACTTTTAGAAATCTTAATTAAACTATTAACCAGACTCTAAATCATCAGACATAAAGAAGCAGTCATGAGCAAGAAAGAAATTATGAAATAGAAGCTAAAATAACAATAAAAGAGTCAATGAAACAAAAAGGTTATTTTCTGAAAGACAAACAGGTTTGAAAAGCTCTTGACTAAGCTAATAAAAAGAAATAGGACAAAATTAGAGATGGAAGGGGTGTCTTAAGGATTACTTTCTGTGAGGTCCAACAGGGTCCAGCCCCATACCCTCTCCAGAACAACAAAGCAAATGAAGAATGATTTTGTCAAATTACAGTTTGGGAAACCAGAGTTTATTTGGGCTTCCTTACAGAGCAATTAGCAGATTCCTCCACAGAGGTCTTGCAGTGAATTCTACATTTCTGTGGGGTCCAGTGATCCACTGACAGCCGCCCAAGATAGTGAAGGGTCCAGTCCCAGTCCCAGCTTCTTCTGCTCACGCCTTAGTCCTTCCTCCCACATATGACTTAGGTCACTGCTTGGTTGGGAGGGGTAGCTGACTCTGTTGACCTCTTTCTTTGTCAGTCACATTTGTTTATGCTGTGGACAAGTGCGTGTGGAGCAGAGGAAAAAATTCATACCAAAAAGGGGGACATTGTAATAGATAACTGTGAAATTCAAGAACCATCAGCGTATACTTTATAAACCATATTCTTTTAAGTTGGAAAATGTAAAATAAATGTACAAATTTTCAGCATGCATGACATATAAAATTCAACCCAGAGGGTATGGAGAACGTCACCAGTCTGGATGGGCAGAGAGAATGAGGCCGCAGCAGAAAGTCTCTTTATAAAGCAAAGTTCAGATCCAGACGGATTCATGGCTGAATTCTGTCTTACCTGTAAAAGTTGAGACTGATACCTTGTGAATCACAATATTCCACAAAACAGAAAGGAAAGGAGCACTTCCAAACTAATTTTCCAAAGCCAGTATTTCTCTCTGATACCCAAAGCCATGACATAAACAGTAAAATTCTGATGAAGAACATCAATACTACAAGCCTTGATAAAATACTTAAAAATCTCATTTAATAACAACTCAGCAAAATGATTCACTATGATCAGCTTGTCTTCATTCCAGTCATGCAAGGTTGGTTCAACTTATGAATCACATCACACAAGTAAGCTAAGAGACAGAAGTGTGGAAAATCATTGCACAAGATATGTGCTTAATTATAAGACTACAGAATTCCTGTCTAGGATGAAGGTTTGGAGGAAATCCAGTCCTAGTCTGAAAACCACCAGCAATAAGCACTTAAACAGAGAGACACAGTCTCCCCTGGAAGCATGTTTGAGTGCGTCCTACAAACACAGAGAAGCCACAGAAGACTGCTTTCAGGCATGTTGGTGCATGACTTTAATCCTAGCACTCAGGAGGCAGAGGCAGATGAACTCTGCGTTTGAAGCCAGCCCTGTCTAGATAATAAATTCCATAGTTAGGGCAACACAGAGATACAAAAGCCTAAACAAACAAATGAAAAGAAAGATTTTCAACACAATTATTGCATATGATCTCTTGATTTTAATTATACATTAATAAAGACCAGAAAATAAAAAAGAGAACAGTTAATTTTGATTCATCAGAATAAAAAAATGATGGAAATACAATAAAGTTCCTCAAAGCATGCCTTTGACATCCAAGTGAGCAGACTTCTGTAAGTAGTGACCAAAGCTTCCAAGAAAGTTTTAAAATGTAGTGGGATTAGTTGCATTTTTCTACAATGCACATATGCGCCTCTTCCTGCAAGCAGCCATTGCCAGTCTCTGGATTTTCCATTTTTCCCGAGTTCCATGAAAGCTTTCTATCTAACACGACAGACTTTTCTAACAGCAGAACTTTGGGAAATCTGGAAGCATGATTAGAAAACAGTTTCTCCTCACCCATTACATGCCATTGATTAAATTTTCTCCATGAGTATGAGATTATGCATGCAAAATAAACACATCTGAATGTGGATACAATTACCTGTAGTTTGGAAATGGACTCTGTTTTTGCTCCTGAGCTGTAATTATTCACTCTCACACATGGAGTCTTTTGTGGGGTAACTTTGATGGCTTATTAGAAACAGTTCACGAATTTCAACTACTCGAACTTGCCAGTTTTTATGGTAACATGGCAAACAGAAGACAAAAACCCTGAGGTTTTGACATTTACTTTCTCTCACCACAAGCTGCAGAGATTTGATTTTAGGTGCAATTAAGAAAATTTGTACTCAACTATAGAAATTCTATTAATTTAGAAAGCATGATGTGTTTTTATGATTTTCTTTTTTTCTTTACGGCTGCAATAATAAGACATCCAACTAACCAACAGCACACTTCCTCCTTTTCTCTCCCTTTTGAGAATTTCATACATGAAGATTATCCTTGCATTAGTTCCATCCCTCCCAGTCCCAATCAATTCCTTCCATGACCCCACTCCCCTCAACTTCTTGTCCTCCTCTTTGACTATCATTCTTACATATGTATATGTTCACATATACAGTGTATGTTACTATTTATTTATGTATAGTGCATTTAGTGGTTCTCGTATCTGTGATTAAGGCTGTTCATTTGGGGTTGGATAGCCTCTCAAGCTCGTCCCTGAAGAAAACTGCTTCTCGCTCACTCAGCATCCATTGCTGGCCTGGGCTCTTCATCTTGAGGTGGGTCCCTGTGAAATGTTTTCCATCCGAATTGGCACATGGACTAGTTTTGCCCTTGTGCAGATTTCATTTGATTCCCGTGCTGTGGAGATGTTGTTGGTGCAACTTTCCCATCAGGTCTGGAATGCCTTATGTAGTAGCAAGTGTCTTGTTCCTCTGCTCTTCTTTTGTTTGCATCCTGTCTTCTAGGATGTTTCTTCAGCCTTGAGTGCAGAGGTTGTGTTTCATATGTACCACTTAGGACCAGGCAATTCACAGTCACTTATTCTCTGTGTTTGACCACTTGTGGAATGTATAATAGTCTATATTGTACTTCCTTTAAAACTAATATTTCAACTTTTGTCTTTTCTGAGAACTTTTTCTTATGGTAATACCTTATAAAATTATAAATTTTATATCATTAAAATAATTGCACTCAAATATTTATTTTATTTCCTTGAACTATTAAGTTTTCTTGAGCAGCTCGTAAACTCTTGCTTTATGGAACATAAGCCAGCACCCAAACTGCCACGTCAGCACTTTCTAATTGTAGCACACAGTGTAGTATTATAGGCCATTAAACAGATGCTGCTGTTATTGTCAGTTGGGCAGAGAGTGACACTGAAATGTGTTATTGCATTAGAAACACTGTGAACTCAATTAAAAATCTTAATGTAATATTGGGTTCTTCGAACTGTAGGAACCCCAACCTTTTCAGCTCTGTTTTTCTTCTAAGTATACTGCTCCATTTTAATTCTTGAATATATGTAACCCAATAAAACACAGAACCCAGTTATTCTGTTCTAAAAAAACAACCAAAACATTAAGATATGTCTTTATTTCAAACTTTGGTGTTCATCATTTCTTACAACATTTTATAATTTATGTCAACTAACCTGTCCATATGGAAAGTTTTCCTATGTTCCTCACTTTATGATTAAGTTGGGCAACTCTTTTGGCGAATGTCATAAAACTAGTATCTGAGTTTCTTGCTTTTCTTTCTGTACATGACTGTGATCATCTTCCTGAGAATCTAGCTGACAGTAAGATAGTCAGCGGGAAGCTTCTCTCAGCTAAAGGAAATTCTCACCGTTTTTGTTTTTTGGCCCTTTCCTAGTTCAAAACCAGTAGTGAAGGGTCTTCTCCCCTCTTCCTAGAATCATCTGTGTCATTTAACATAATCTGATCACAGGAGTAAAGCCCATCCTATCCACAGTCCTGGGAATCAGGTAGACTGCACAGCAGGGGACAAAAATAACCCTGAAGAAATCTGAATCCTGCTCAGCACAGCGTGAGAGTCAATGCACTTGAGAGAGAGAAGGCTTTTTAGGCAAGTCTTGTTGGAGAAAACTTCAGCAAACACTTTCTCAATTCTGTCTGGGACTGGAATAGGAACCTGCAGATTTTCCCTTGTTGGCTCAGAGTTGAGAGCTCTGCTTTTAATGATACTGTATTTGGCATGTTGAGATTAATGATCAGATCTAACTAATCTGAAAAAAAAAAGCTTAGCGGTTAATAATTTTAGAAAAAATATTGAATGTCACAGGCTTTTCCAGTGTGAATATGGCATGGAGTTAGATTTGAAGCAGTGTGTATATGTATATGCAAAAGGATACACTGATTTCTTTTTGAGTTCTGAAGCAGGGTCTTACTATGTAGTTGAAGCTGGCCTCAAGTTTATAGCAATCCTTCTAGCCTCAGCTTCTCAAGTATTGGACTTATAAGCATGTGCACCCTCCCTGACATACACATTAAATTTTGAGAGACAGTTTACATAAAGTACATTGAAATTTTTGTGTGTACAAGTTGATCAGTTCTGACAAAACAAAATGTATGTACTCTAAAACTCTACTAAGGTAAAGATTATTTTATTGCTCCAAGAGTTCTCTTTGAGTCTTTTCAAGTTCCTCTTTCTGTCATATACACAGTAATCAAAACTCTAGTTTTGGACATTAAATTTTTTTTCTATACTACAGTTTCATCTACATCTAATCATGAGGCTGTAACTTTTGTTTGCTTCTTTGACTTGGCTTATTTCTGAGGTTCATGGTGCTCGTGTGTCACTAATTCCTTATTCCCACACAATGAGTTCATTGTGTGGAATATTGAGGCTTGCTTGCTTTCAACTTGATGTTTATTCAGGATGTACTGAGTTGGGACTACTGTGAACAGAAGTGGCTATGCCTGTTTGTGACAATTCTTGAGAGTACACTAGAGTCAAATCTTTCTGAGGTCATATGTGTCATTCCTCTTGGATAAACACCTGAGTCCAATTTCAGTTTCAGCTAAGTGAATGGCTGCTTTTATTACAGGTGATACCAAATAGTTCTCTAAAATGATGACTGTGATTCTGTGCCCATCTGAACTTCTGTGAGTTTTCTTGGACCTTACTGCTGCTTGCCTTGCACAATCTTTTAAGCTCATCTTTCTGGTTGATGCGGTGGAGTCCTGTCATTTGAACTCAGGTTTGTTTCCCACGTGTTCATGAACCATTTTTCTATGTTTTGTGAGGAATCAGCCTACCTTTTGACCTTATTTGTTGTTGCTTTACTTTTAAATTTATTTACTGATATATAAAATTGTACATATTTATGATGTTTCATGTAAAGTTTCAACAGACATGTACATATATACAAAACTATGCAATGTTTAAATCAAGTTAACCGCATTTATCTCAAGAAATACCTATTGTCTTTTTATAGAGAAGAGATTTAAAATCCTTATTACAGCTTCTGAAGTATAGAATACTTTGTAAATATCTTCTGTTCTCTATTATATTATTTACCTTGTGACTATAACTGGAACCCATTGCTCAGGGTCATCATCTAAACTCTTCTCTCTCCAACATCAGATAACTATTCTTCTACTCTCAACTTCCATGAGATCAACTTTAAAGTTTCTACATTAGTAAAACATGTATCACGTGATTTTCTAGACCTCCCCCTTTTGACCTAATATGTTCTTCAACTTCCTCTGTGTAACAATGACAGTATTTCATTCTTTTTTGTGGTTGAATAAAATTCCAAGGTATATACTCACCAAGTTTTCTTTCTCCGTTCATCAGTGGATGGGCACGGATTGCCTTCATTTCTTGGTTACTGTAAATAATGCTACAATGGCATACCGGGAGCATTTCTTCTGCATTCATATCCTTAAGATTTCTGGATCATAAGGCAGCCATGCTTTTAATTTTTTGAGACATTTCCTTCCTGTTCTCTCTAATAGCTGTAGTGATAATGTTTGAGGAGTCTGCTTTCTCCGCATCTTCAACAACACTTGACAGCAGCCATTCTTGCTGAAATGGACAGCACATTGCATTTTTATTGAATTTTTCCAGTTGTTTGGGACTTTTTTTCATATAACTCTTTGTCAGTTGTATGCCATCCTTTAAGAAATCTATATTTGGATTTATTTCTATTTATCAGATTATCTAGATGTTTTGTTGTTTGGCTTTGCTTTTTTCTAAACTTCTTTATGTATTCTGGGGTGTTAATTGCTTGCCTCATATATAGTTTGACCACATTTTCTCCTTTTTTACAAGTGTCTCTTTGTTCTGACTAGTGTTTTTACTGTGCAGGGGACTTTGAAGGAAAATGTATTGATATTTGCTACATATAAATGCAAAGAAAGGAAAACAGGATTTTATTGCTTAGATTATGAATTACATTGTGTCATTACATTTTTTTTTCTGGCTTGCATTGTTTATAAGTCAAGTAATAGCCTATAACTTCCCCATACATAACCTTTTTCCTTCTACTTTTTAAGTTTTTTATTTTAATATTTTTTCCAACATGTGTTTCTGTACATGTATATCTGGATACCAGATCATTTTGACCATATTTAAACATTTTTGTCAGGCCCAATAAGATGACTCAGTGAGAATAGGCAGATGTCACCAAAGCCTGACAACTTGAGTTCAGTCCTCGAACCTGTATCACAGAAGGAGAGAACTGACTCCAAGTGTTCCTCTGACCTCCACATGGGTGATGCTGCATATGTATGTGTACAAATACATACACAAATACACAAATAAGAAAATGTTGAAGAAGTGTTAAACTGTAGTCAATATTAATTCAAATATTTTTCTACCCAAACCATGACTCTCTAAAGCTCTAATAATGTGCATTTTGGACTTCTTTATACTTTCTAACATGTTTCAAAGCCTGGGGTGATTTTTTAAATGTCATTTTATTGCTTGAAATAGAGAAAATTTAGAAAAATTGACTTGTCCTCATATGCAGTGGTCTTTTCTGTATGAATGTCCAATTTTATGTGTTCTTTCTGTGACGTTTTTCGGATACCATGAGAACCTGGAATATACAAATTATTTCTATGGTCACTTCAACACAGTCTCAATCAAAATAACAAGACCCTTCACAGACATAGAAAAAAGTCTCAAAATTTATATGTAAGACAAAAAGACAAAGGATGGCCAATGATTCCTGAACAAAATAAATACTGCAGGAGGTATCATCATAAGTGATGGCAAATTATACTACAGAATAGCAGTGCTAAAAACAGCATGCTGCTGGCACAATAGCAGACACATAGACTATTGAATAGAATAGAAGACCCAGATATAATTCCACATGACTAGAGCTGCCTGATCTTTGAAAAAGAGGAAAACTATATATTAAAAAACAGCATCTTCAATAGATGGTGAAACCTGGATTTTGAAAAGCAGAAAAATGAAGGTAAATCCTTACATTTCACCTAGCATAAAAATGGATCGAGGACCTCAACGTAAGACCTCCTGTGCTGAAATTTCTAGAAGGAAAGGAGAAGAAATGCTTCGACCTACAAGCACGGATAAGCAAGCGTTTTCTAGAAGCTCAGGAACAAGCCCTACAAATGACAAATGGGATCTCCTACAAATGAAAGCTTTGAAGCAAAGGCAATGATCATTCAAGTGAAGTAGCAGCCTCGATGATGGGAGAGAATCTCCCCTCTCTCTATGTCCAACAGAGGATTAAAATCTAGAATATACAAAGAACTCAAAAGCAAAGCCCCAAGGAAGCAAGCAACCCAATTATAAAATGGGGTATGGAACTGAGAATAACATTCTCAGAACAAGAAATACAAATGTCTACTAAAAACTTCACAACCTTAGCCGTCTGGGAAACGGAGACTAACATTAAAGCCATGTTAAGATTTCATCTCGTCCCTACCAGAGTGGCCACATCAGGAATACAAGTAACAAAGGCTGGCTGGCAAGGACGAAGGGAAAGAGTAGCCTGTACACACTGAAGACAGGCGTGCAAACCCACTCAGCCACCTCAGCTAAAAGTCTGGAGGTTTCCCAGAAAACTAGAAACACCTCTACCATATGTTAGCCTTATATCTTACTACAGTCATGTGCATGTCCATGTTCATTGCTACTCAGTTCACAATAGGTAGGAAATAGGTAAACCTGGGTGCCCATCAACTTACAAACGAGTAATTAATATGGTACATATACGCAATGGGTTACAATGGAAGAATGAAATCTCAAAATTTGTAAGCAAGAGCTGGAACTAAAAAAAATTATACTGGCTAGAAAAAATTATACTCAATATGAGGCCATTCAGGCTCCTCTAGACAAAGTCTACATATTCTCTCTCATGTGGGGGGTTCTAGCTTCAAATTCTTTGTTCTGTGTGTTTAAGATGGAATACATGTGGAACCTATGAACCTAGAAGTGGTCCAGCATTGGTAGGTTATATTTTTGGAATCAAAGTGAAGTAAAAGTCGAGAGGGGCACACAGCAGGCAAAGGGTTCAGGCAGGCAGTGGGTTGCTGAGGATGGGAAAGGATGGGCCAGGCGAAGGCTTGAACAAAATGAAGTGTGCATGAGTCAACTGGCTGGGGACCTGTGATCCTGAAATCCAGGTTAAAAACTGTAAGAGGGACAGCAGAACATCTGCGATATGTAAGCATGGAGGGAAACGACTGGGAACTAAAGGGTTAAGCAGGGATGGGGACAGGAGTGTGGAGGAAAGGAAGGGCAGGAAGTGGGTTAACAAAATGTGGGAATGTACCGAAAAGTACTCTGGAAAGCCACTAGCCAGTAAGATAACTGAAACCACACTTTTTCAAGCTGTTTGAACAGAAGTGCTGCACATTAGTGAATAATGCTGTCCCTAGAAGACATGAAAACTTCAGTGTCAGTTACCTCCCTATGAGTTAAATAGTCTCAGATGCCTCAGAACAGTACATGCTACCGACACTGTTCTCATTCGCCCATCCTAACTGGATGATAAGACACTATTGATAAAGGTGCCACACGCTTTGATTTCAAGACAAGTCAGTCTTGAACTGATCAGAAAACTCTCCCTGCTGGCTGGATTTCACAGTGCTGGAAGGTTCTATACAGGCTATTGATGGGGGAGAAAAGACAGCAGTGGTCCTAATCAGCACTAGACCCTGCATGCTGCAATATTGACTTTCTCAAAAGCAAAACTAACGTATTAGTTTCAAATCTTTGTATGGGCCAAGAAAGCCAACTGCTTTCTTGATTGAATTTGAGACTTTCCCCACAGGAATAAATTATGCCTGGTACTCTGAACTTGGTGAAAAGTCATGACTAAGGAAATCATAGGCCCTAAGGAAATCTTGGGAGGAATCTATTAATGCTGTTTTTATAGACAATCATGTGTCAAAATGCTTTCTAAATCGTTGTGTTTATATTGTTAGGTTTGTGCTGCTCTCAGCCTTGGTGAGAGAAGCGTACTCTTGCAATGAGTGGTGGACAATGCAGAGCCGTGTTAGTGGCTGTGAGTCCTCAGCTGTGGACAGCTCATCTCTACCACCCTCCACAGAGGTTGGGAGACCATTGGAGCAAAGGGGTGGAAAGAATAGAAGGGTTGGAGGATCTGACAGAGGGCTGTGAATTCCTGTTCCCTGGCATGATGTGAACTCACAGCAACTGTGGCTGGCTGCACAAGACCTACACAAGACCAAGTCGGTTACAGATTCCAACATGGTGAGGAGCCATTGGAAACTGATGGCTTTCTAAGAAGGCGTGTCACTTTTTTCTAGGAGTGTGACAGCTGGTGAGTTCCCCATGTCCCAATGGATGGCCCAACATGCATGCTCATCTTGGCAGAACTGATTGGTTTTAAATAAAGAGGTAAAAGGAAGGAGGCAAGGAAGGAAGGAAGGAAGGAAGGAAGGAAGGAAGGAAGGAAGGAAGGAAGGAAGGAAGAAGATGAAAGAGAGAAAGAAAGAAAGAAAGAGAGAGAGAGAGAGAATAGTGGGAGGGAGATGAGATCCAGTTGCTGGGAGAAGTTGTGGGGTGAGGTGCAGATATAAAATATACTGTGTACATGTATGAAAGTTTTAAAGAAAAAAAAGATTATGTATCTTTTTCTGAAGAGCTTCCCTCAGTCTGGTGAACTAACCACAAATTCACACATTCATTGAAATCCTAAATCCAACATTTATTTTCTTTTACTGAGCAAAACAAAGCTTTAGATTTGGTTCCACTTCCCAGGGCTGTGATATGGACCACCTTGACCTCTCCCTACACCATTAGAAATGCAGCACAGACATGGAGTCACTTTGGGAGGCATCCTTTCCCAAGGACCCTGCTGTGGTATCTCCCCAAGGCCATGCATGATTGCTTCGTACACAGTGTCTATTTTATAACTGTTTCAGACAGTGGATTTAATCTGGTACCTTGCATCTCATCACGGTCAAAAGTAAATTCTTTCTGTTCTGTTCATGTCATTTTTATCTATAATCGAATCTTATTACAGAAGTTGAGTAACTGAATGTAATGTGTCTATTTTGATTTAGCACATCTTCTCTGAATAAAGAAATCTAGACCCAAATGTTATACATCTCTTTCTGAGTTGTCATACTTGGACATATAGCCTAGACTTTCTGTCCTCTGTTCTTTGGAAAAGTCACATAATTATAATTCTTAAATCAAATTTTCTAAATAAAGTTAAATCAATACGTGTTGTAAAACTCAAGTGTTGCAAATATTTGCACTTACCTAAAGCTTCTATGAGACAAATGCAAATCAGGAATGCAGGCAAATTGTTGCCACTACAAATTCATTAAAGATGTGATTATGCCCCTCGATCCTGTTGTCCAGACAGAATTTCCCAATGGATAGGAATCTTATCTTCCAGTGGCATTTCTCCTCCAGTATTCTACAATGGGGCACGAAGTCCACTCCAGGCAACCAGGACAATGGTGTGGAGGAGACAGCAGCCATCCTAATGTCAACCAACCACATTCTTCAGATCAATAGTTAATGAAGAATTAACCAGCCTAGAAACAATACAGAGAGTATAATTTTTAAAGATTGTGTCCCCTTCATGGCCAAGCTTGTATATGGCAATCTTATGTGGATGTTTAGTCACACTTGAACTTTCCATCCACCCAATTACTTTCTCATCAGTTCTATGACCCTTTGCTTATGCCCTCTTCCTCCATCACACCGTGCATCCCTGCAGCAGCTAGAATGTGTACTGCACTTCCGTCTCTCCTGGGTTATCACACATTTCCAGTGCTGCATGGTTCAGGTAGTTGAAAATAGAATCTTCCTTACTCTGGATCCAGCCACTCCTTCCAAAGGAGAGAAATGATTGAACACTGTAGATTTAAAAAAACAAAAACAAAAACAAAACCTAAACTTGCAAGGCCTGGAGAGATGACTCAGCCGTTAAGAGCACTGGCTGCTCTTTGCAGAAAACTCAGGCTTGATTCCCAGCACCCACGAGACAGCTGACAACCATCCAAAACTCCAGTTCCAGGAGATCTGACACCCGTTTCTGACCTCTGTGGGCACTGAACCACACGGGTGCACCTACCTGCAGGTACTACACTCATACACATAATAAGTAATATATTTTAAGACTCAACCTGCTTTGCTTGTATCATGACACCTTTATGACTGCAAGTAAGAAGCAGCAAATGTTTCACATTTCCTAACTTCGGATATTTACTCTCCATAAATAATCCCAGTCCTGTGGACAGACTTTACCTTCAAACCTTGGTTCTCTCTTGACCCCTTCCTGTCATTATTTAATGGTGTGCACAGTTGTTTAATCAAACACTGACTGAAATATCTTTGATGCACGCCACCTGCCATGCATTTCCTTCCTTCCACAGCAGTATTTTGAGTATTTTCTTTATAGCCATTTCTTCGGTCCCTGGTTGTTGAAGCCATTATATGTCACAGTCACTTTTCCGAGGTTATTGGTAAATACAGTGCAGCCTTCTCGGTATTTTTCTATGTAATTTGAGGTTAAGATCTCTCTTAGATTAGGTCTAATAGTCTGTGTCCCTTTGGTTCCCTTTCTTTGTGGGGCTGAAATTGTTTTTTCTTTGCAATAGCCTCTTTTTACTCTAACTACTCACTAATGTTATTTGGAGTTTGATTCTAGCCCAGTTCCAAAAACAAGATTACTCTTTCTTCTGCTGCTTCACTGTCCTCTAAAATCTTGACTGCACCCAGTAAGTCTATCCACTTTCAGGTCCTCCTTGAACCTTTGCTCTTGCGATACACAGCTTCATGAAAGCTCGCCATATCTAAAATTGTTTTCTGTTGCCTCATCTAGTCCTTTTAAAACATAATGCTGCTTCCACACTTTTTCATAAATACAAACTTATCACCCTCCAGTCTAAATTTTTCCATATCGTCTTGTGCTAAGGAAAGTTCTCAACTCTTCTTCATACCTACAGAGCTTACAGTGTCTTGCCCACGCAAATTACTATGATTACTATGAATTTTTGCATTTTTCTCTTTTACTCATTATCCAGATATTTTGTAGACCACTTCTGGGGTCAGTGCTGGGGATCAAGCCTGTGGCACGACTCATGTGAGGCAAGAGCTGTCTTCACTGAACTTCTTCCCTGCCCTATTCCAAACCTGTTTCAGATTCTCAAGCATATTTGAGAGCAGCTTATTTCCAAGGCTGTTCTTCTTCCTCAAACACTCTGTTTATTGCTCGTGTCCTCTCTTCAGGAAAATGCCCATATGGACTTCAGACCTCTATTTGTATATAAACTCTACATAAATCGTATGTCACTTTCTCAGTGATTTCAGCATTCCGTTTGATATAATATCCACATTATTTCACTGTAAAGCTACACATACACTACTTGACTCTACTACAAATAAAAATAATTTGAATATAATGTCCAGACTTTTCATTTTCTGGGCATAGTGCATGGTATACAAATATATATATGGAAAGAACCTGAGTGATTTAACATATATTGTAAAGTATCAGCTTGTGCACCCTGCTAATCTTAATTCCCATCATAGCTTATAAGGAAACTTTCAGTGTTGTTCAGAATCTTTGATGTCCTACAAAAAAAGGACGAGAATGTCCTCAAATTTCTTGGAGCAGTAACTCACGCATGTGACACCAATCCTGATTTCTAGAACAGGACATTCATAAGAAGAGAAGAGATGGTATCCACAAAAAAATTGAAGGAGGCTTCTGAACAGCCACTGTCAGCAGCTCCAGCTGCTGCTGTCATTGGAAATGCTGTTGATGTCAATGTCATCTCCAGGACTGCCAGTCTGCCACTGGAGCCACCCCAACCACCATCTCTTTCGCTCCAGGGTCATTCACTAACCAAATCTAGGTAGCCTTCCAGGATCTGTGACCTCTAGTGGTAATGATCAAGGGCTGGCTGCCAATCTTTCACAGAAGCAGCTTATGTCAACCTGCTTACCAACTTTCTTCACAGCATGGATTTTCCTCTGTGCTTTGCAGACTCGGGCCATGCACTAGAACAACAATGAATCTGATGTGCTGGACGCTGGCCCAGGAAGTTCTGAGCATATATACAACACCATCTCCTGTGAGCAGCCATGGGTGGTAATCCTTGGTGCATACTTCTACAGAGATTCTGAAAATATTTAGAAGGCAGAGCAAGACACTGCTGAAAAGGCTGTGACCACGAGACTCAGGACAAATGAACAATGCCTGACGCTGAGCTGCTGAGTTTACTGATACTCAGGTGGGAGTGGCAGGCTAATCTGGATGTGTACAAGTGCCCTCTGGGTCTATTTAGCAGTTCCTTCTGAAGACTAGAGTGGTCAGACAGTCTCCGAGGGCTAGTCTACAGCTCCTAGTGCACAGGCTGCTGAATGCGTAGGATCAACCACCGAGTGCTCATAAGCAGGTCTGTAGACACTCAAGTAAAATGGAAGGGAGGTAGATAAGAAATAAACACTTCCTTTAAATATTAGCAAAGTAACTAAGAGATAAATCCAAAATAATAACAATAGGTAAAAGCCACGTTTCTCACTGTGCCTCTCTTTCCGCCCCTCGTGTCTCCACACACTGTAGCATCGACCCCACATTCTCTATGGTTTTCCCAGAGGGTTGTCTTCCATGTGCCCTCTGGCCTTTGTGCATCCCAGTCTCCTGTGCAGTGCCTCCAAACGCCTTCTTCGCATAGAGTACCTAGCCGAGTCCTTCTACTCAAACCTCACTGATCGTCACCATCTGGACTTTAAACATCTGCAGCATTATTCACTGCTATGTCACATTTCATTGCTATAAAAATAGGAGTTTTCTTCTCAAAATGATGGTATATTTTAGTATACTTTGTACAAAATATGTAACAGAGGAGTCAGCAGATAGTAGGTGTTTATTACTTTTGTTGTTGCTTTGACTAAGTACCTGACAGAAATAACTCAAGGGAAGGTAGATTTATCTTGACTCACAGTTTCAGTGATGTGAATCACCATGGCGGACAGGGCGTGGCCAGGCAGAGAAACCCATTTCCTGGCCAGCCAAAAGGTAGCAGTGACATTAGGAAGAGGCAGGGCAAGATCCAGCCTGAGGATCATGCCCTCAGTTATCTCTTCCCTACAGATAAGCTCTTCCTCCAACCTTTCACCACCTCCCAACAATATCATACTGCGAATCCATCAAAGGATTAACCTCCTTGCTACATCAGAGCCCTCTGGAGATATCCTTCCAGACACATCCATGGTGAGGCTTTACTTAAGTTCTAGGCATGTCCTAATCCAATCAAGTTACCGTCAATAATAAGAGTCATGTAATAGAAAACACTTTCTATGACTGCATGAACGGACTTTTTGTGACTCTTGAGGTGTTCCAGTAACATAATGGAGCAGACAAATTTGTTCAAGATCCTAGATGTGGCTGAAAAAAATGAAATTAAACCAAACAAAATTTTTCTACCAAGTCCTTTTACACTCACTAGGGGTGAATTTGAACAGTTCCTTCACAGTCCATGAAAAGGAACTATTTATATATTAGAAGTGGTAAATCATGACTCCCAGAAGTCTTGGGACTTTTACTGATTCGCAAAACTCAGTAAGTCCTCCTAAGTTCACTCCCCAAAGAGAAATCCCATTGCCAACTCTGTTCACACGAAATGGAACGGAAAGGTGAGGGCTTCATGAACTCAGCTGCTCCTCTGTCCCCAGCATGAACTTAATGTCCTCAAATTGAAGGTAAAATATTACCTTGGTGTATGCTTTTACTATTTCACTGTTTCCACTCAACATAGTATTTTCACAATACTCCCCAAGTCTAAAATATACATTATAATAACACCTTTCGAATAAAGGCCCATTAAGGAAAAATATTTCCTTCAGGTCAAGAGAATGAAATTTCTTGGGCTGCTCAATCACCTGCCCAAGGGTCACACCTAGGAAGTGGACTTGCCTTAAACCTGCTAGAGATAGGCAGGTAATTATCTCTTTAGTGAGCCACTCCACTTTTCTTTCCCAGAATTCCTGGTCTGTAGCACAGCTTTGACAACCACAGTGAGGTTTTGATCTGCCCGTCTTTCTGAGCTCTGACTTAGAAAGATTTGACTTTTCCTTCCTCGTTTTTCTGTCTCTTTCAGATGCTGGCTACAACTCAAGCTTATTTTTTTCTGCAACTTTGGGCCTCGTTATTGTCTCTAAAGCCCCTCTTCCCGACACACGGCTGCTTGCCACCGTACGACAGACCTCAAGCACTGTGGCTGTGTTGTTTGTTTTCTTTCTTTCTTCCTTTCTCCTCCTCTGAGAAGCTTCTGAGATTTAAAGGCTGCCCGCCCTGGGATGTTTCCTTTAAATTCTAACAAAATTGTCCTTGTGCTTCTGTTTGAGTCCATTCCTAAACTCTTTTAATAATGACTGAAAACCCAGAGTGGTCACTGATTTCTCTGACATCAGTAATAGGAGACAAAAAGAGATGTTATTTGTATGTCTCTATGTACATATAAAAGAGGTTTAAAAAACAGTGACTCAAAAAGAAATTATTCTTTGAATTTTTAGATTAATGGAAGACCATTCTAGATAAATGAAGATAAATAGATAAATACGGTTGCAGTCAATTTGGGGTGTTTTATGAAAAAGTGCTAGTGCTTCTCCCTACCTCCTTCATGAAGCTGATACATCTCTGTCATGATTGATTTTTTTTTTTTTTAGTATACTGTGCTTTGAATTGGCTTTATCAGCAGTTTTTAATTTATAATACTTCAAAACTAATAAAGAAAAATAGGATCTGAATTCCTTGTGATATATTCATATACATACGTGCAAAGCCTTAAGTGGCTGCCCCTCTCTCTTCCAGCACCAATTTACTTTCTCTGCATTTATTTATTCTTTGTATAATGAGCCCCCGGAGTATGTTTTGTTAGAGGAGAAAGCACACATCCTTCACTTGCGGCCAGTGGTATGTGATTAATTTGAAATCACTTAAACTATTAAATCTGTCAAATGCAGTTATTTTATTTTCAATTCACACCAGTGTTTTAGATTATATTTCTGTTACCGGGTCACGCTGGCAGATTAACCAGAGCATTCTGTGGCAATAATCTTCACCACTTCCATTGTAGGGAGTGACTTTGAAAATCAATACCTGCCTATTAAAGTTGACTGCAGAGATATCACACTCAGCATAAATAATAATGTGGAGATAAGAAAATGTTTCCAAATTGGAGAATGTGGTTCACAGTTCCTATCACATGGGAGCATTCAGTTACAGAAAATATTTCATGAAAATCTGACTTTAAAAGTAACAAGATGCTGAAAGAGACTTCTGGACTGGCCCATCAATTACTGCATAGTCATGCTAATAAACAGTAGTACGAGTTAACTCAGCATTTGGAAAATGCACTGTCACAGTAGCATCTTACAACTAAATAGTGCTTCACCACAGTAGGTATGCTCTATTCACACACTCCCAAAAAACTTCACCTTCAAGTATGAGTGCAAAATTGGAAGCACACACACAAATAAAAGTTCCAAAACTTAGAAATGTCCAGACAGAATAAACAAGAGACTTTGAACAATGTTGTTTCGAAAGACTATATCATAGTCCATAACAGAATAGAGAGCAAGGAAATACTCCTGGCAGAAGGCACTGGCATCTTCCTTCTGGATATCATGAGTCAGTACCTGACCCATTCCTGCATATTAGTGCCAATTGTTCAGAAATATATTGCCCCTGATCTACGAATTTTCACTGTTTATACGTGTTGTGTAACTTTTCCTAGGAAGACGTGGACAAATGCCTAGTCAAACAGAATGGGCACAGACAGTGAACTAAAGTAACCATATCACCCAAGTCCAGTTCGGTGAACCAGAGAGTTCACAGGAGCAGGGATGCAGAGTCAGTCACAAGAGTGTGAGTGACTCAGAACAGCTGCATCACTGAGAAGTCCCACCCCTTCTCGGGGGATGACCTCACAGAGATGGGATCATGGAGCTCTGCCTTCGGTTAAACATCTGTGTCTTTATATTCTAGCAGATCCCAAGACAGCATTCAGTTGAGATGCAGAGGAAGTGGAACCCCATGGAAGAGCCCTGCTAACCTCCCTCCTCTTTCTCTTGTCCTGGTGAGAAAGGCCCTATCACCTTTATCACGGGTCTCGCGCCACAGTTTTCTTCAGCTCCCTTCATCACCATGCCTACTGGCCTAGTCAGCTCTGCCCCACAGAGGCAGATGGTCATGTCAGGCCTGGAGAAAAAAGATACACTGACAATGTTTATCTAATACTGTCAAGATGATTTTTCACCTAGAAGTAAATTAACTGTAATTTAACAAAATTAGATTTTTGATTTAAATCTATTACAACAGAAGCTTATGTCTTCCCATTACATTCTGAAATGTGTTGTGCTGTATAAGGAATATGCTAACAGTGCAGATATCCTACATAATAACTGTGGAGAGAAGCATCTCTGCTTATGCTTTGTTGAAGACATTTCTAGTTTTTATTTTTTTAAGAATGCTAGATAATTTCTGGTTGTCAGAAGAAAAGAATATTTTATAGACTAACAAAGGAAAAAAACTGTAAAAGTAAACATTTTTCAAACTTTTTGACTTAAGTAACTGAGTTTCTAGGTTAAAATTGGCTAAGTTGAAAATATCTTAAATAATCCTGACATTGCTAATACATGAGTTGCCCTTTGAGGAAAGAAAATAAGGTAGATAATGAAGGCCAGAGATCCTCAGACAAAGACTGGCAATCAGCACATGAAAGACAGCAGTTGGCAAAAGAGAAGGCTAGGAACTCACCAGCTGTGGCCAAGTGAGTCCTGTCACTGGCTCAGGTTCAGAGGAGCTTCCAGGTGTCTGAGGGAGACGAGGCTCCTGAGAACTGAAACACCCCTGTGTGGAGATACTGATGGAATGTGGCGCTTGAAGTTGTACAGGGAACAACACATAACAGGGTGCAGGGGAAAGCACAGCACTGTGCAAATGGTCAAACAAGCCCCTATTAGACCACATGAACACCACAGCCCTTTGTAGAGGGCTGCTGAGCTACTAATTCTTCTATTCTGTGTGCAGTCATGGAGAAGAATTTTGAGATCTCACAAATCACATACTGCCACAGCATAAATGAACCTTATCCCAAATCTGCCCTGTAGTCATGTTAATGAATGTGACAGTGACTCCAAGTTAGGGTTCTTAGTTACATCTGGCCTGATGAATCTTAAATAATACTGTTCTTCAGAGTTACCTAAGAAGCTTTGTATAATAATTCTTGTAACATCCTTAACTACTGAAGATGAGCAAGAAGCAGACGGTATTTAATTCTATGATTTTAAAAAGTGTAAAGAAATTTAAATTTCCATTCCATTCTCACAATAAATAAAAACTGAACTGACTTAAGAAATCAATATCTCATATGGACTTCACACAGAGAAGAGGACAGGAGGCAACTTCTGTAGCCAAGATTAGAGAGAACACAGTACGGAGCAGAGCAGAGTCCCATACATCTGAACAGTCTTGTAGGAGAGCATGAACTATAACTCCTGGACTGCTAGAAGTCCACAGTGGGGAACCTCAGCACTGAAAACAGAAGAGAACATCGAGTACCCGGTAGGTAGTGTCAGTGTAGATAAACGAGGTGCTTACATGATGTCCAGAAGAGACTGACTATTAAATATTATGGTGCCTGTGTCTTAAAGAAAATATACTGAGAAAAATAAGCCATGCTGCTTCTAATCAAAATAAAAAAGTATAACTATATTTCAGGCAGCAAACTTCAAAGGAAAGAAAGTCATTGGTGTCAAAATAGAAGATTAAATAATGATAAAGGAATCACTTCTCTACGGATTTGAATAATACTTAACCGGTAAGTACATAATAATGGAGTACTTTTCTGAAGTCAAAAGTGATGCGCTTGCATGAGAAAGAGATGAATACACTATTAAAATTGGAGGATTCAGCACCATTCCATCCAGCTGTTTAAACAACAATAAAATTAGTAGCTATGTCTTTGAACTTAACTCACCAAGCTGAGGATGGTTGCGCAAACCTGTTATCTGAGCATTTGGGAGGCTAAGGCAGGAGAATTGCTGCAAGTTCAAGTCCAGCTTGAGCTGGACTGTGATTTACAGGCTAGCCTGGGATACAGAGTGAGATCTTTTCTAACAGAGAGAGAGAAAGAGACAGACAGACAGGGAGACACATAGAAAGACCTCTTCCAGCTTGGAGTATATTTTGGACATTTGTATATTACTTAGAAGTAGAAGCATCAGACACGTTCTTCTTGTTGGAAACATTCATGAACAGTCGTAAACCATATTCTGGTAGATAAAACACATCATAACAAATTTAAAAGGATAGAAATCAGGCTGGAGAAATGACTCAGTGGGTAATGTGCTTGAGGTTCAATCATGAGGACCAGGATTTGGATCCCTGGCACCCACATAAAAGCAGAGTGTGGTGCTGCATAGCTGCAACCTTAGTGCTGGGGATTCAGTGAGACAAATCTCCGAGACGTGCAGGCCAGAATGCCCAGCTGAAACAACAAACTCCAGCTTTACTGAAAGACCCAGTCTCAAAAGACGAGGAGAACAATAGAACACAAGATGCCTGAAATTGACCTCAGGGCTCCTCAAGTTCACACACAGGCAAGTGTACCCACCTGCACACATGTACACACAGTGTAACACACACAGAGAGACTTTTTCTCAGACAATAGAAGAATGCAGAAAAAAAATTGAAAATTACGAAATATGTGGGAACAAATTACCACACTTCAAAGCCACACATGACCAAATAACCTCTAGAGTAATTTGAGGGTTCGGAGAAGACACTCGGCTAGGAACAAACAGCACTATCTTAGGTTTCCAAACTCTGAAAGAAACTATCTGATCCAAAAAATGTGAGGCGCACAGAAAGTCAAGAGAGGATCACAGTAGACAGCAGACCATGCACAACTGCATAAGATACAGAAACATGCAACATTTGGTTTAGAAAGAAAACACAGACTCTAAATTAGAACACTCAACAAAACCATCTGAAAAGGAGATAATCTCACACACACACACACACACACACACACACACACACACATAGAAGGAGCTAAGAGAAATACTAAAGACACAGAAAACTTATTCAATGAAAGTATAACAGAAATTGGTTTCTACATTTAAAGGAAAATGGGCATAAACGTGAGAGCTCCAAGTAGATACAGTTACAAAACAATTTTACCAAGGCACACAATTATTAAAGCTACAAAGCAAGGAGACAATACTTAAAGAGTCAAGAGAAGAAAGCTTACCTAAAAGGGAAGCCTGGTTAGAATAGCATCAGAACTCTCAGGAGAAACCCTGAATGCTAAGAAAGCCTGGGATGCTTTATTTCCAGCCCTGAGGTTTGACTCTTCATAATCCCCCTGAACACACTTACTGTTAGGACTACAGGCTTGCCATCGCCACTCCTCATTTATGCAGTGCTGGAAAGTGAAGCCAGGTTTTTGTGTATGTGAAGTAGTCACTCTACCAACTGCACTTAACCCTTTTCAGAATCTCGCTAGATATCCTCCTCTATGCAGTGAGACGGGATGGGAGAGGAAAGGCTCTGCATTCGCTCATAGATTGCATACTCATCCTCGTAAAAATTTTGATAATCTATCAAGAACTCCTAGAATTATTTAACAATTATATAATAGGTTCAGAGTGTGAGATTAATACACAGAAGCCTCCACTTTCCCATATTCCAGCTACAGACCAGTATAATTCAAAACTTAATACATTGTATACAATTAGGAAACTGTCCAAATGGAAAAAGAAAAAAACCCTTTTAAAAATACACACTATTTTAAAAATTATGCTATGAATATGAAAAAATTAAAACCCAACCTCATATTAATTAGCACTTCAAAAATGAAATCTTAGATATAAATCAGACAAAATATCTACTAAAACTATATGCAGGAAATTGTAAACTTCTGATGAATGAAATCAAGGAAAAACTAAGAAGTGATATATCTTCAAGGATAGGATGATTTAAATACTGTCATGTTTTAATTCTTCCCAATTTTACCTACAGAGTTACTATAATCTCAGGCTGCTGCTGTGGCTGAGTGGTACAAGCTTAACTCACATGTGTGAGACCCTGGGTTTTGTACCCAGCACCACAAAAACAAACAAAAATAAAATGTCTTCAATATAAGCTTGAATTCTTGTGAAGTTATTTAGTAAATACCAGGAAACTGAATGTAAAATTGATACCACTCAGAGTATGCTATTTTCTTCAAGAACAGTGGGAGAATGAACACTACCCAATTTCAGGATTTCTGTAAAACTACAACCACCCAGCCAGTATAGTGTGGGTGAACTCAGGGACAAATCAATGCAAACAACCAGGGAATTCAGAAATACTCTATATAGACAAGATCAATGTTCTAATTTTTAAGAAAGTAAAATATCTAAGATAGAAGCCAAATAATTAAGAAGCACCTCAACAAGGATATCCAGATGTCAGATACTCTCCTTGAAAAGGCAGAAATGTCATACACTTTCAAGAAAACGCAAAGGAAACCATGAATGTTATACTAATATGCACCTACTGAAAAGGAGAAAATCCAGAACGCCAACAAGTGCCAATGAAAATCCAGCAGCAGGGACACTCATCTGCTGTTGGGTATGGAAAACCTCCATACAGATGTTTGTCATGGAGGGACAGCTCAGCAGTTAAAGAGCACACACTGCTCTTACAGACCACCCAAATTCAGTTCCCAGAACACATGTCAGGCTGCTTACAACCACCTGTAACTCGAGGTCTGGGGGATTTTACACCCTCTTCTGTATTCTCCATGCACCAGAATTCATATGTACATACTGCCACAGAGACACACATTCGTATGCACACACCTACCCACCCACCCATACATACAAGCATAATTTAAAATAAATCTTTTATATGTTCATAGTAGCTATAATAACAATTGCCCAAACTGGGAAGCAACCAAGATGCCTTTAAGTAGGTTAAAGAACAGATGAACTGTGTTGCAGCTTGAGAAAAGAGGATGCCATTTAACCACACCACAGGTGCTCCAATGCATTTCACTTCATATGACTTCTAGTTAATTCTCCTTGTCCTATACAGCCACTAAGTCCAGCCATGAAGTCCAGTCACTGGGCATTACATTCAGAAACATCAGGCAGTTCCAAATAAAATATCCTCCCTATCTGAAATTGTCCCCAAAATATAAGAGCTACATCGTTGTAATAAATGGACAAGCTTACACAGGGAGAAAGGGGCAGGACCAGCATTCTTGGCAGGATGTTTACCTGTGTCCAGGGTGACAGCTGCATTATAGTTGGACAATCAAGTATGTGTAGCAGGTACAACAGCTTCACTGTTACTTCCACATTTACTGAACTTTATGCAAATTACCGATAAATGTAGTAGCTCTATAGGTAAAACACACTTTACATTAAGACCATATACAGACATAAAAATGAGTAAATAAAGAAGTAATAATAATAATGAATATTATTTAAAATTTAAAGGTGAAGGCAAAAAGTAGTTATTACATGAACTTGCCAAAGGCTAAATGTTTGTATTGAGTCAATTGTACAAGAGATTTTCTGCTTTTTACATGAAGTCTTATATTTTCAAGACACTGTCACTCCTAGGTCTATTCACCTTACACGCCTCAGATGCTCTTTAGCGGAGAAGCGGAGCACTTTTAGAATCACAGCTCTCAGAGAAATCAGTCAGTACACAGAACTGCAGGTTCTTGCCTCTGCTAAGATTCCTATGCTGATGAATCCAAGTAGGCCAATTTACACTGCTAAAGGCAGTTCCTCAGACCTCGGCCTGACACCCTGCATCAGTCACAGGAAAGGCTGCAGGGAGCGTGTGAGCGGAGCACAGCCAATTTATTCCCATTGTAGAAAAACAGTCCTAGGTCCAGCCCAGCTGAGGATTCCTCCACAGAGCTCTTCTTTCTAATCAAACAGGGAGCTGTCTTCACCACAACAGTGACCAGGCAGAGCTCACCGCATAAATCTGATCTGCACAAGTGAACATTTTAGGATGGAGTGTGTCAACAATTGCTGAGCAGGTCATCAATTTTTGGTTTGATGAGGACTGAGCAGGAATGGTAGGAGTTCTAGACAGGCCTCAAAACAGCATACAAGCTTATTTATAATGTGTTATTTGCCAACTTTCCAAAAGATTGGCAGCTGCTCAAAGAGAAAATGTTGCTTCTAGCTGAGAAATTACAGTAATAGATTAGATAAAACAAAAGCCGTCAAAGCATCGTGAGTGAGTCCAAGTTTTGTTTCACTCATTAATAAGGGAAAGTAGCAAAACGGAAAAAAAAAAATTCAAAGGGAAGTTCAGGAAGCGGAAGGATTTTAGTCAGTAGGAGACAAAAAAGAGCTGACATAAAGTGACAAATTAGAAACAAAATTGGTAAAGCCCTCCAGCACAGTAAGACTATCACATCTTTCCAGGGTTGTAGGCCTGTAAGTTGCCCTAGTTAGTTACATAAATAAGCAATATTCTTTTAGAGTGTATTTGAAACATCTAGATGTTTCTTTTTAAAGTATTAATCATTGTGTTTTACTTTCAATATTCTGATTACATTTGAAGTGACGGCTGAGATACCATTTTTAAACGTGAGAGGGTGCTGCTTGTGCCCACGTGAGGATGCAAGCCATAGGCCCAGCAGCAGGGCCTTTCACAGGGCCTATTTAAAGTTTCGCATTGGCACCATGCAGGTCAACATGTGACCGATGGCCCACATCACCTGACAACTGCCAGGAATTTGGAGTCTCATTTGCCCTTCTCGGATGCAGAATCAGAATCTCCACTTGTAAAATATCATGCCCATTAAACTATAAAGCTTTTCTCTAGCATGATATTGAGATGTTTAGAATCCTCATTTTGCATTGTTTTGAGGCTTAGGATTTTCCAAATACTAGCACCTACAAAAACTGACATTGTACTAACACACTTACATAAAACAAAGTGGCAAATAGCTCAAGAAAAGAACCAAGAATGGCACCCCAAAGATGAAACTCTATGTGGTAAAGATCAGCTGGCTAGTCTGCCCTGAAAAACAGTCCTACTACCATGGCCTTCAGCAGGCCTGGGTGGGTGCACTTGGAGTACCCAAAATCGCCATATGAGCTGTTGAGGAATCTTAAGCATCATGATTTCTGGCCTTTGATTTACCATTACTGAGAGCTACTAAAGACCTGCAGTAAGGGCCACATGTGTCAATCGTTTCAGCAACTATCGACTCAGGTGACAAGCCCAAGATCCTGTCTACGGAGTAAGAAAGAAATCGGTAGAAAACTGCTTGATTGATAATTAGAACATGATACACAGTTTTTAGTGAACATATTGTCACCTTGGCATCAAATAAAGCCTTGTGTCAATGTGTCAAATTAGACTTAAGTTAGCTATATTTTATGAAAGACTAACAAGGAAGTTCTCTGCTTATTAACCACGAAAATGCAGGGTGTAGTAATCAGAAAGTCCACAGTCTCTATAGACACATCAGGAAAAAATGCAGACCGTTCCCAAATGGAAATTAGTTCGAGTGAAAGGAAATTCACTTTGAGATAAATATGACCGTGGTACATCTGGATTTTCAGGCACACCACCTTTCAGAACAGAGCTTCAGTTCGTATGCTTGTTGATTCGATTATTGGAAGACTATTCCTTTCATATGTTTACAGTGAGGATTGCATAGAAGTGCAGAAGTGAGCAAGAAACCCCAACCCCAGCTGAGGAACTACTGCAGTCAATAGATGTGGGAGAGGGAGTGTTGGTTTACTTTAAGGGCATGATGCGGGCCAGGTGAACCGGACTCCACTGGGCAGACCCACACTAAATTTGGGGACACGGATTTGACTCAATAGTCCTTAAGATATATGACAGAGTACAAGAAATATGGCAGTGGGGGATGCTATAAGAGAGTGCTGATGGGGGAGAGTCTAAATATGATCAAAATATATGATATGAAATTCATACAAATTCAATAAAGAATTTTAAAACATGATCTCTGTTTTTAAGGAGCTTCCTTACACACTGCTAAAGAACAAGGACATTTGGGGTGGTTTGGTTTTGTTTAAGAAAGGATCTCCCTATGTAGACCTGGCTGAGCTGGAACTCTGTGTGTAAATCATGCTTTTATTTGTCTCACATTTATAAAATTCTCCTGACTCATGTTCTTAAACCCTGGGATTGTAGGCATATGCCACCACGTCTGACTAAAACCAAAACAATTTAATAAATTTTAAATATAACAAACGTTGTAATAAAAATTGGTGTCATGAAATAAAAGAGTAAATTCTATGAAAATCATTGCTGATGTTTCTTATTTATCACCTATAGCTGTATGAGGATTTATGAATAATTTCATAAATAATACCAATCAATATTTGTAAAATACTGTAGTCCTTGTTTAACTGAAGCTACTAAAGGCACTAGGCTGGACTTAACTCCTCCAATGATAGAAACATTGAAAGGCTTTTCTGACCATCACTGTGTTCTCTGAAAGTTGAATATATTGTGTACCTAAAACTGAAAGATTAACTCAGATTTAATTAGAGCGACTGGGATGACACACACACCAGGCATATACACACATACATCCATTTGCATAGATATAAACTTGATGCATACATATGTTTCCATTTTACAAATGTTGATTTGATTTCATACATTTCATTGACCCAGGAAAAAACAGCAAATAATCCCACAATTTAAAATACATGAAGCCTGAATGTGATGAAAATACTGCACACAGCTTGTTTTCTGATTGCCAGTGACTGTCTGCATTTCTCCTCTGTAGATAGTATCTTCTGTTTATCATACTGAATTTCAGTCATGGTAGGGCTAGTATCTTTTGCATTATTTATCCAGAATACCTTGATTCCTCCTCATTAATTTCTTACCTTCAAGGTTCAGGGTTTCCCAACCTCTTAACGCTAAACTGAAGTCCCTTTGATTTTTTCTTTGACAATCAGTTTTAAACGTCCTTACCTGGTTTGATCCTCAGAATTTTTAGATATAAATTTTACTTCTTCCAAATAGCTCTAGAAGAGGAATCTTTACCAGGGATTATCAACAAGAAAATGTAGCTAGACATAATAAATGGAGCACCGGGAAATGTAAAGGGATTTGGGCATTATTGATTCCTTAACTTTTTCCATTAAGATGAATGGGACAAAAGAAGTAAAAGATATAAATTTCTCCAGGAAAAGGTCCCTTTTGGACAGTAACAAAAATGGCAAGTCTCTGCTTCTTTAGGTAGATGTTTTGGTGAGAATCAGAATGATAGAAATGCCTAAATCATTCATATAACTCAAAAATATTTCTATGTATTGATTCCTGATATGATGGCAGGGACTGGTAAGTCCTGGACATTCAGTTTTGTATAACTCCATGTGGTTCCTGGTGTCACAGGGCTTGGAAGTCGTTGATGGACAGAGAGTAAAGCAATAGCACCCACAAAATAATGATTGATTTCATAGTTGTAGGGATCCTGAAGAAGAGAACAGCATGTCCTGATAGAAAGTGACGGGATTGGGTCTGCTCCAATAGGGCACTCAGAATAGCCTCTTAATTAAGGTTGTCTGCTTCCTATTAAGAAAAAATTAGCACAGCCAACTGCTCCTCTCTCTCATCTAAACTTAGACCCAGCGTGTCCTCAGAGAGGCATCAATTCCAAGACCCCAACACAAAGCAAATTTTACCATCCCTTTGGCAGTCTGCCTTTCTACTTCATTTCTGAGTCTGACTCCACCTTGAAGCTCTGGACACAGTCCTTCTTAGTCAATTCAAGCAAACTGCACCCTTCTAATGTGCAAGTAGCTTTAGGCCTCTATTTTGGCTTCTTAGTTTGTTATCCTCCTACACATCCCAATCATTTCACCTGAGATTTCTCAATAGAAATACTGTTAACATTCTGAGCTAGAATGTTGCTTGGAAGCTGTCTTCTCACTGTAGGGCAGCTTCAACATTCCTGGTCCATCCTAGTTGCCAGTAGAAAATCCCCTTCACACTCATATGAAATTGTAACAACCAAAACTAACACTGCCTAACATCCCATGAGGAGGGGAGCAAATCCTCTGGAGAACCACTGAATTAACACATTTGCCACTCTGTTGCTAGGTAGAAATGCCATTAAAATTATAGTATAAAATTGGTAGGACACCTTGGCTTTCTGGGTTTTATTTATAATTAAGATGGTCAGATATTAAGATAATTAAAAATATTTGTTATTTATCCAAACCATAATTTCCTTAAAGCAACTATGTTTAAACACTGAGAAATTAAGGTGCATCGGAACATGGGAACAATGTTTAAATAAATAGGTCTGAAGGTTTCTTTTTCGTTACAGGTGACATCTGTGCAGAACTGTGGCCTGAGGGGCCAGAAGTTCAGACCTGGACCTCTTTGTCTCTCTCGCCTCCTGCAGCCCATGCCATTTCAGCAGGGCAGTGCCTTATCTGCCCTGCTCACCACATTCGCGGGAGCCATCCTCCTGGTTGTCTCCACTGTTCAAACTCCACAGCCTCTATGTGTTTGATGAAGTCAGAAAAAAAAGAGAATGAGAAAAGAGGAAGTTTTAGGATGGACAGAGCAGGATGATGCTTAGACTCAGATAACCACTATTGGAAATGCAACTTCCCCTTAAAGAACTGTTTAAAGAAGGTTCCTTCCATCATTGCTTGAGAAAAATTGTTATTAATTTTCTCACAATATTGATCATTGAAAACATTTTTTGCAGTGTGTCCCTGCAGTGTTTATCAACCTGCACTTCCTATGAAGCACTGGAATTACCTCAGTAAGACCTTCAAAAACAGATACTAGTCGGGGATGTGCTCTCTAAGCCCCAACCCTACTGAGAAACTACTGACAGTTGATAGCTACAGAGGAAGGGATGATAAGGCCACTGGTGGGTTTCCTACCCTCTAGTGCACAGTCCCATCCCCACCTACGGTTTATCAAAAACCTGAGACACGAAGTTGTGATGAGGAATGTTTCAGGAGGTACTGAGGTCATTGGGATTCTATAGCCTATCCAGGATGTTGTCTCTGGAGAACACAGGTTCTGTATCGCTCAGTAGCCACTGATTGCCTGTAGCTCTTCAACCACAGGCAGGAGTTTGTGAAAATGTTGCTTCTCCACATTGTTCTGTCAACTACTCTTGTTACTTGAGGGGTCGCAAATGAAGAAATTAAAATGGGTAAGAAGTATCTTAAAGGTTCAACATTTGTAGCAATTGGGGAAATGTAACTTAAAACTTCTTTAGGATTTCATTTTACCTAGTAAGAGTGGCTAAGATCAAGAAAACAACTGATTGTTTTTTTGTTTTTTGTTTTTTTATTATTTTGAGATAGGGTATGCCTATCTCCACAGGTGGCCTGGAACTCACTATGTACACCAGACTGGCCTCCATCTCACAGAGAACCTCCTGGCTCTGTTGCCCAAGTGTTGGGTTTACAGGTAATATCATTCTGCCCACAATTTATTCATTTATTTATTTTTATGTGAATCAGTGTTTGTCCTGCATGTATGTAAGTGCATATGTATGTGCATGCCCACAGAAGCCAGAAAAGGATGATGGAACTGGAGTTATGGAAGGTTGTTAGCCATCAGATATGCAATGGGAACTAAACCCAGGTCCTCTGCAAGGGCAGCTAGTGCTCTTAATATCTGAGTCATACCTTCTGGCCATATATTTTACTTTTTAAATTTTATATATATGAGGGTTTTTTTTTTTTTTGCCTGCATGTATGTAAGTGAATCCATATAATGCAATGCCCACTGAGGTCACAAGAGGGCTCTGGGCCACTAGAACTAGACACTCTCGAACTAACTACCCTGTGGGTATGAAAAACTGAACCCAGTTTTTCTGCCATAGCAGCTAGAGTTCTTAACTGCTGAGTTATCTGTCCACTTGTAGCAACTGAGCTGGAACTGACCAGAAAGCCTCCTCCCTGAACACTAGATCTCTTGGTATCAAAGGATACTATATAAGGTGTGAAGGGAGAAAACTAATCATTGATCCTACCCAGATGTCAAGCCTAAAAAACAACAATGACTGGGCTCATCAGTTAAGAGCACTGGCTGCAGCAGTGGCTGTTATTTTATTATTAAATTTTGGTGATTTTCATGCTATACAGTTTGATGGCATTTAGATCTGTTCCTCTCTTTGCATCACCCTCCACGGTCCCATGTTCAATTTGATGAGCTCTCTTGCATATATAACATGGCCTATAAAGTATGATCTATGTCCCCCAATATCCTTCAGGGAGAGGCCTAACGTTGCAAGACACTTCTCTCTCCCTCACAGGAATAAAAGTTCCCTAGATTGAGTTGGGGTTTCTTACCCACTTCCCCATGTCTGTACTGAGATTTTGTCTGATTTGATCTTGCATAGGACTTGTGTATGTTGTCACCACTGTTCTGAGTTCATATGAGTAACTGATCTGATGTCTGGAAGACTGTATCCATGTGGTTACCTACCTCATCTTTCTGCCTCCTCTTCCACAATGATCTCTGAGTATTCTGTGGTCTCTTATCCTGTGCACATTGTGTAACTGTGGGTCTTGCCACATACCTAGACTCGTGTAATGTCTTACTTTATTCTAAATATGCATCTTCATACATACAGACATGTGAAGCTTTCACCTCTCATCAAAGAAGCTTCTTTTTGCAACAGATGCAAACTATTTCAGAGTTCTAGAACTGGTCAAATGAAGAGAATAGATACCCATGAGATGTTTAACCCTAAGTAGCACATCTTCAATGCGTGGTAATAATAAATGCATCTTTTAACTTTCACCAGAGACATTTCCTTGTGCAGCAGATTGTGATTAACACAGAGTCGAACAATAGCCAAAGTGCTGAGTAGTGGCACTTTTACCTTGTGGATAATCCATAGCTGTCTAATTGGAATTAATGCCTGCAAACTAGGGAACTCATGTGTAGAACTATAAACATAGCCCAAAACACATGGCTGGAGAGGTCATACATCCTAGAGAAAAACCTACTACTTTTGCTATATCTCTAGACCCATGTAATTTCTGACTTTACCAAATATACATCTCAGATTTACAGGCAAGTGTGTTATGCTTAATCTTAAATGACATATATTCAATGCCATCTCTGCACTTAGGATGAATGCATTTCTTAAATATCACCAGAGATGTTTACTTATGCAGCAGATGGTGATTAACACAAAGACCCATAATTAGCCAATGTGCACAGAATAAGAGGCTGCAGAGTATTTATCCCTGAGTAGGACAGTTATTGTAAACCTCTGCTTCCCAAGGCTCAGAGATGATTTCAGAAAAGGAAACAGAAATACTGTAAGAGTCAGAGGGACTTGATGACCACAAGAAAACAGTCTTACAGATGGCTGTTAACTTACTCATGTGAACTCAGAACAGTGGTGACAGCATGCATGAGTTCTGTGCAAGTTCAAATCAGACAGAATCATAGCATAGACATGGGATTGTTAATGAAGAATCCCAACCCAACCTAAAGAACTCTTGGCAATTGATGGTTGCTGGGAAGGGAAAAGACAGTGTCTTACAGGCTTGGGACTCTTGGTGGGTCCAGTGAATGGATGCACAATGAAGGATATTGAGGGACACAAATCATACTCCATATGATACTCTATATGAGAACTAATTATATATACAAGCAGTAATTAAATTGGGTGGGAATAATGAGGACAGTGAGGGCAGGTGTGGAGAGGGGAGGGGATCTGAATGTCTTCAAACTATATTATATGAAAATTGCAAAAATTCAACAAAAATTACAAAAAAAGAGAAAACAGCTGACAACAGATGCTGGCGAGGATGGGAGAAGGGAACCCTCATTCACTGCTGGTGAGACTGCAGACTGGTACAGCCACTGGGAAATCGGTGTAGGGAGTTTTCAAAAAACTAAGAGTAGATCTGCCATACAACATACAACCCAGCTATACTACTTACTTGGCATATACGCAAAGGCTTCCACATCCTTGCTAAGCCATGCTTATGGCTGCTCTTTTCACAACAGCTAGGAAAAGGAAACAACCTAAATGTCCTTCAACTGATGAGAGATCATGAAAATGTGGTACATACGCACAGTGGAGTCCTGTTCAGTTTTCAAGATAAAATGAAATGACATTTGCAGGCAAATGGGCTGAACTAGAAAGCATTTTACTGAGTAAGGCAACCCGGACCGAGAAAGACAAACACCAAACCTTCTTTCTTAATTATTCATCATAGCTCCGAAACTTTAGATATGAATATATTACCTAAGTGACACCAAAAGGTAGGAAGCAGAAAACGTCTATGGGAGACGGGGAGAGAAGGAGCACACGAGAGGAGATAATAGAACATACATGTTATCAAGGGGGAACGTGGAGAATGGAAGATATTAACCAGGGCCGGAGGAGGAAGGACAATGCAGAGGAAGACAGAAGAGGCAAATTACACTAAGGATATCTGAAAAGGCCAGAGGGAAACATTCTATCAGCTTATTTAAAATACGTGTATATTATGTATGTGTGTTCTTGTGTACAGCCTAAGACTATCTAACAAAAACCCAATTGCCATGGGGCTGCAGAGATGGCTCAGTGATCAAGACTGCTCTTGCAGAAGAATCAGGTTCGATTCCCAGCACCCACATTGTCAATAACAACCTTTTATAATTGCACTTCTAGGGGTGTCTGACACCCTCTTCTAAACCCCATGGGCACTGCATGACACAGGTGTGCTTACATACATGCAGGCAATACATGCATACACATAAAATAAAAATAAGAAATAGAATATAAAAACAATCAAGAGCCAGGCAAGGGAAACCTCCCTCCCACTTGTGGATCAGCACTGTCCAAGAGACTCCCAAAACAATACAGACTATCAGTATCACCCCTGGTGGCCTTCCAGAACTTGAAAATATTTTGACAACCTTTAGGTTATGGATTTAGATTAAAATATGCAATGAATATTTTAATAATGTAATTTTAAGGCATTTCAAACTTTTAAAATATTTTTCATGTGGAGTATAAAATGGCAAACATATTTGCCGTGACTGGTAATTTTTTTTTCTTAAATTTAGGATGTATCTACCTTGAGACTAAAAATTCTACTCTTTGATTTTTTTTTTTAAGCAAAATGAAAACATTTGACAAAAAAATTTATACAATAAAGGCTACCATGTTCTATGACAAAAGAACTTAAAATGTCCATCTTCATGAAAATGATAAACTAATTGTGATGATTACTCTGTGTTGTCAACTTGATAGAATTTAAAGTCAGCATGGAAACAAATCTCTGGGCCTCTCTGTGAACGATTTTCTAGGTTAAGTTAATGGACGGTGGGAAGTGGTAGAATGTGTACGTTGCAGAAGAGCTGTAAGTTCCATGAGACAAGGCCATAAATTCATAAATGACTTAAAGTAACCAACTAGCTCTAAATTGACAGCCCGGCCTTGCTCAAACCTTATCAACTAGTCAGTTCCCAGAAGAAAAGAAGCCATTTGTGGAGTCAACCTGTCTCCTTCAGGGCCATAGATAACTCATCCACCCAGCCTGGGAAGATAGTCTCAGTCAGCTGTGCTTAACCGCTTTCATATAAAAACTCAAGGCCCCTTCTCCTAGTTGCAGAGACTGCTTTCTGCAGGGAAGAATTTCTGTCCTCACTGAATACTTTTATTGCTAATGAAGTATATATCCCTTGCTTGTTGCAGGTCTGGCTCTGGATCTTATTTCTTAACTCTTAAACTCCACTCCTTTTTCCTCTCCTGACAGCTAACCAGAAGTCTCATCATAAATGTGGGCAGTACCAGGTGCTGGTTGGCATCCCACACAAAATGAAGGGAGACAAGGAGCTGAGACAGCATGCCCCGCGCTCCGCTTTCTGCATATGGTCCACTGGGATCAGTTGGATCCTGTTCCTGTTCTCGTAGATTGCATCCTCTGGACTTATGAACCAAAATAAGTCTTTCTTTCCTTAAGATGCTTTTGTCAAGTGTTTTGTAACAGAATAATTCGAGTAACTAATAGACTAATTGTGATGTGTACATACTTATAAAGACATTACCTAACAATAAAAAGAAACATACTATTGATTTTCAACGAATAGTGTGATTATGGACACTGCTGCAGGAATCCAAGAAAAGACAAAATAAAGTGACATGTAAAATGCTAGTTAGACAAACTCGTCTACACTGACCGAAGTAAAGAGATGAGATCTATCAGAAAAAGAAGTGAATTCAGCACTCTGGGATTGCGAAATAGCCCACATCTTAGTTTGGATAGTAGTTTCACAAGTCTGTATGAGAGCCAAAAAAATCATGTAATTGAATACTTAGAAACCACCTATTCTTAAATGTAAAGTATAGATTACTTTAGAAATAGAAATCTTCACTAATTATTTAGAACATTGGGAAAAACAGATGAAAAAATAAGTAAGTATCCATTATGTAACTGAGGGTGATTGTGCACCTGTTTGAAAATACCCGTAATTTTTATTTTTCTTTTATATTTTCTAAACCTACAAGCAAGAGTAGGTCTCAGTCCATGAACATCTCTTTCTTGCTTATTTTTTCCCTCCCTCTACACTCATGACTTTGGAAGTGTTGTGTACAGTAGTGGATCTCCAACTCCTTTCTGTTTATTTTCTATTCATGAGTCCAACATGCCAGGAGTAAGCCCACGAGGAATTTGTTCACCAGAGGTTTGTGAACCAGGGCTTTATGAACCAGGTGTATCATTTAATTACCTGTGATAGAACACTCTGATCAAAAGCAACTTGGGAGAGAAAAAAGATGATTTTGGCTTCCCAAATGGGAAGCAGTCCGTCATGCTGTGAAGGCATGGTGGCCAAAGCATTAAGATGGCTTGGCAGTGAGAAATCACATTTCATCCACACACAGAAAGCAGAGAGAGAAGACAAGCCATCAGTGATACACTTCCTCCAGCAAATCTCCTAAAGGTTCCACAACCTTCCCAACAGCACCAAGTGGTCAAACAAACGAACTTTTGATGGGGGATTTCATATTCAAACCTCCACATTCTGCACCTATGAGGATAGGTTCACAACTGTATCATGATGATGCGAATTCAGTCCAACTTCAAAAGGCTCCATAATCTTTAACAGTAAGAACATTTTTTTAAAATTCCAAAGTTTCTTCTCAGACTCATGGGAGTCTTTTAACTCTGACCCTTGAAAAAATCAGAACACAAATTACATACTTCCAACATAACAATGGCACAAAATATATATCCATTCCAAAAGTGAGGTATCAGGGCACAGTGAGGAAAGACTGGGCCAAAGCAAGACCAAAGGGTAACAGAGCAAGCACCACATTCTGTAGCTCCACGTCCCATGTCTGGAACTTCAGTTTCAAAGAACGTAGGCGGCTACCCCTCCATCCTGCAGCATACCCCAGGAGACGTAACGTCTCCATCAGGAGACGTCCCATAGCTCTGCATACTTCTTTACTGGACTCCTTCAGGTGTTACCTCTGTGAGGCCTTCCATGGAAATTACTTCTTCGTGTTCCTCTTCCCAGTATGTTGCTGGTATAAACTGTCCAAATCAGTTCTTGTATTTCTCCACTGAAGTTCTTCAAAATCTTTCTACATCTTTGGAGTTGAAATAAACAAGTCCCTACTTTGCCTTCAAGGTCCTTCACACGTTTTTTTCATCTTTTCTGCGCTTTGATACATGTCTGTGTAGAGGATAGCATAAACATATAAAAAGTGATCAGTGAGACTTCACAGAAGCTGAGGGTGGGAGGTGATAGGAAGGGAGAAGAGAAGTGTTTTCCAGACAGAGTTGGGCAGAGGCAGATGCTGGCCTTGGAATTCAAGGATTCAGCGTTGCTGTGGGATGTTTGCCTAATGGGAGGAGAAAAAGAAGGTCACAGGGAAAGTCCTACAAAGTCTTTTTAAGTCTGGATGAGGAATTTGAGTTTGAAAAGCACTGTGTGCTGACATGCTAAGAGGAAAAGGAGAGAGAGAAGCTGGGAGGGAGATGGACAGGAAGGAAGGAGGGAGGGTGGGGGAGAGAGCAAGAATTCACAACGTATTCTCTGATGCTAAGTCATTTTATGATGGGCCACAGTTGTATTATGGTTGATAATTATAAAGCATGGCCTTCAGTAGACCCTTTAGCCAACTATTATGAATGATCATGGTGTCTAAAATTCGTATTTTGAAAACGTAAATCAGATTATATCATTTCCCTATTTTAAAACTTAGAAGTCTGCTTGACTTCCTAGAATTAGAATAAAATGGAAAGTACTTCATCCTGTCTGCACAAGTCTTGTAACAGGTGTAGGGCCTGTTCCTACCTGATCTGCACTGTGTCTGGCCTGCTTTGCTAAGGTCATGACACACTGTTCACAGCATCCTCTCCTGTCAGTCATGCCCACAAACAGCTTCTCTCTCGGCCATGACCAGGCAGGCCCTCTGTCACCTGCGGCAACACGAGTCCCTCCGCAGGGACTTCGTACTACTTCTACCCTGGATTTCTTAGCACCAGACCTTTTACCCTTGTGATTCAGTTCCCAACTCAAATGACTTCCCCTCAAAATTATCTCAACCATTTGTATGCTTATTGATTACCTGAATCTACTGCCAGAATACAAATTCCTTGAGAAAGAGCCTCTACTTTCTTTATTACCTTAATGGTACCACATAGAAAAGTGTCTGGCACATTAGATAAGTGATTAGGTATGTGTTGAATGAATTCTCTTTAGAGAAGGAATATATATATAAATCAATCATCCATGGTTCACACACACTTATTTGTCACAGATATGTTCTCATATAGATATGCACATCTTCTTTATAATAAACTAACAAAATTGGGGGGAAATGATAAATATGACATCTGTTTATTACATCCAAAGACAAAGAAACAAATGATAAAAATGTCAGTGTCCGTGTCAGAGAATACATTTAATGTGTGAGGTTTGCCTCCTCCTGCTCAAGTACTCATAAGGAAAATTAAAATGAGGAGCAGAAAGAGCCGATCCTGGATCACATCTGGGGAGCTAGTACAAAGAGAGACTAGAAGAAAGGGGTGGAAGCATGCTGGGGTCACAGTGGAAACTGAGTTGAAAGGAGGGACAAATCTGCATTCCAAGTGCTTTGGAAAAGAGAAGGAACGGAGACATCATCTGAAGACTATGTTCTCCAGGAGCAGACAGGATGAAAAAGAAATCGACAGCTGTGAGAGTCTCACGTGTTCCTGTTCTGAGAGGGCAGATGAAGATTGTTTATATAGTACAGGAAGGTGTTGGGAGAGGGAAGGATCAGACTCGCATGTAAACATATGCTCTCTAAGGCTTCTTGGAAAATAAAGCATGCAGTGGAGAAACATCTGCGCTGCATCCGAGCAGACCACCAGTAGTGTGCCAGGCTGGAGGCAGAGAGGAAAGGCATACACAAACAAGGCTGGACATTAATGGCTTGTCAGCATGACAAGCACAGGCACGGGGTCTGGTGAGTCACTGAGAACCCGGCCATCTGGGGAAGTTGAGGGTGAGTAATCGAGCTGCTTTGCTGTTTCAGTTTCACAGAAATGACCAAACATTCAAAAGTTCTTTCAGAAAAAACAAACAACATTAAAAATCAATGACTTGCAGATAGGTAAATGGTAGATAGATGATAGATGATAGACAGATAGATAGATGAATAGACAGATGATAGATACAAATGTGACATACATAAAAAGTTATATGTAAAGAAAAAAAAATATATATATATATGTGAGTGTGTGTGTGTTATTCCAAATCTACTGGATTTTTCATCCTTTGATCACGGAGTTTCAGGACACAATGATAACCTAGAAACCATTACTTTATGTAAGTTAATAATAAGAAGTTTGTGTTAACATTAACCAGATAGTAATCCACTTTCAATGTTAAGGCCTGGGCCATCTTGCCTGGTTTTTCACATAGGCCTTATGCAGGGAACCATAGCTGATGTGAGTTCATGATTTCCATAACTCTGGTCTGACTAGAAAACAACATTTCACAGCGCTCCTCACGAACGTCCAGCTCGTCCATGGGCATCACATGACAGGATAAGGAAGTCTCACCAAAGAAATATCCACAGCATGATAGCCTAACAATATCTGCATAATGAGAACATCAGCTGACATGCCAAGATGGATGTGGGTTTTCATGGTTTTCCACCTCAAGATGAATATCTACAGACAATCAATGGATGTTGAAGGAGGCAGAATTGGTTTTCTCCAGGGATGAACTCCCAAAGAGGTTAACTGATCCCAAGTGGGCATCCCTTCCCACATGTAAATAGGAATAATATTAAATGGACCCAGTGCCTCATATGTGTGTGTATAAATGTATGCATTTACTTGTAACAATAAACAAACACAATGACAGGAAATTGTGAGGGAATGGGTAAGATACTGGGAGGAACTGGAGGGAATAGGGTGGGGTAAAATAATGCAAATATAATATTCATATATGAAACCCTCAAAAAATAAAAATATACACTGAAATCAAAGAAAGCAGAAGAACCAGTGGAAGACAATGGAAGTGGCTCCAAGAGAGACGTTTACAAATAAAACTGCCTACATTTTAAAAAATCAGAGGTGACATAATGGCTTAGCAGCTATGAGCCTATGCTGCTGCTCTTACAGATGATCTGAGTTCAGTTCCCATCGCCCACATCAGCTCACAACTACCTGTGGCACCAGTTCTAGGGGATCCGATGCCTCTGACCCCTGAGAGTGCCCACACACAGGAGCACATAGCCCCCAACGTACACATGATTAAACATTATAAAAATACTCTTTAGAAATATAAAATAAATCCAAGAAACTGAATACATAACTTACTTATGTACTGCTCAGGGTCTTAGGAAAACAAGAAAATGCCCATCCCCAAACTGGCCAATGAAAAGAAAGAATAAACCAGAGGGCAGAAATTGCTGAAACAATGAGCTGACTTTAGGAAAGATAAAAAATCTTGAAGAGCTTTCATTCCATCTGACTAAAATAGGGATTCCACAAGTTAAGAAAATTAGACACGGAAAAGGAAACATTATAGCAGGTACCAGTGACATTCAGATGAGTACCGAAGCTTATTCTGAAAACCTGCATTCTAATAAACAAGAAAACCTAAAAGAAATGTACAAATTTATAGACAAAAACAGCATACCAAAATTAAACCACCAACTATAAAAAAATCAGCAAATATATAGCAAATAATGAAACTGAAGCACTTATTTAAAACAATTTCCCAGCTATGCATGATGGCACAGAACTTTAATCTCGACACTCAGGAAGCAGAGGCAGAAGGATCTTTGCTGAGTTTCAGGTAAGAGTGGTTTGCATAATATGTATACATATATATACATATATACATGATGAAGCAGATGCAAGACTACAAGAATAAAAAGGAATCAACTGGGATGAGAGAAAAGCTACAGATGGTCATTACAATCAAATACGTAAGTTAAAATTTAACTTTATGAAATCTATCACTATGTAAAATGAATATACACCAACAGAAATGTATTCTGACCTAGACTCAAGAAAATGGTGCAGGACACTCTGGTATGATGTCCTGAGTGACAGGGAGAAGACTGAGGCAATTTAGATACTAAGTATAAGAAGATGTAGGTGATAGCAGAATATCTTGTTTTAATAGCAAATTAAAATAGGGAACTTTACAAAGGGGGAAAGCCTAGAGTCCATCCCAGGAGAGTGGCTGGGTTTGGGGAGCTAGATGCTTCCAGTGGGAGGAAGCAACAACAGCAGACAGAATGGGTGCTATGACTTAAGAAAGGCCCAGACAATCTGTACTACATTCTCAGTGACATAGTTTAATAAAACAGATAAAGAGGAAGAAGCCAGACAAAAGATGCCTAACTACAGCACTGACAGAGAGTGCAGAGATTCCAGGGAAGCCATCGTTGCCCAGCACGTGCCTCATGTACTCCACTGGAGCGGCCATGAGCAGATTCCAGGGAATCTGATGCTGTCTTCTGTCCTCCGTGGGGCACTGCATGATGTGGATGCAATTACATACATACAGGTATAACACTCATATACATAAAATAAAAATAAATTTAAAATAGATGCTATATAAACTATAGAAGGAACTCGTGCATAGTGTTGTAAATCTAAACAAGAGCCCATGGTTGGAGAGGTCATAGACCCTAAAGAATGTACTAATACCATTATGCTTAATTATTATAGTTTCCACCTGGCTTCTGACTCCTTATTCTTATATCCACAGAAAAGAGGAGTGCTTAACCCTTATCACAGAAGTTTCTTTTCTCAGCAGACAGACAGTATTACAGAGATCCACAACTGGTCAAAATGCAGAGAATAAGTGACTATGGAGGGCCTAACCCCAAATGGGACATCTTTAACAGATATAGACATAGATTAGATATAGATATAGATAGATATACATAGGCCACACCAATCAGACTCATTTGGTTATGTGTGTACATGGGTGTGTGTATGTATAATTATAGAATAGAATAAGAGATTACCCATTTGATCTCTTATACCCACAGAGGGGTATTGGTGGGTACACGGGAAGATTGGAAAAGGGAGCGGAAAGCATGTAAATTATATAAATTTGATGTACTCATGTGTGAAATTTTCAAAAAAATTGAGTAAAAAAGAAAAAATTCCATGATTGCATTTCTTTACCTCTACATTTTCATTCTGCTTTTAACCACAGCAGTGTGACTTCTACATTCCTGACACCTGCTATTTATGTTCTCTGTGTGCTTTCTTTCTTTTCTTTCTCTGTCCCCTCAGCAGTAATCACTTGTCCTAAGCTGCTCTGTTCCTTCTTTCTCTTACCCACATTATCTAATACATTAGTGCACACAGTACTATCAGTGTGTCTTTATTTCCTAATGTGATCAAAGCATAAGTCATTATTTTGTTAATTTGACCTCTACTGTATCTTCATGGTGGGCTTATCCTTTGAAAGTGATTGAAAGGAAAATGACACCTCAGCCTTATAACATAGTCATTCTTGAACTTTCCAAACACTTCCACAAAAAGAATAAGGGTGATTTTTTAAAACCCCAAACAACCAATCCTCAAATCTGAAACCCCAAAGGAAAAAGCACAAGAAATGTGAACATCCAGGACCACACAACTCCCCTAGAAATTACCACTCCCGTGGTAATGCCCTTCGGTGAGAGTGAATTAGATTAAAAAAAAAAAAAAACATGTAGAATCCAAAAGAATCATTATAAATGTTTTCAACATGGGCACAAATAAACTCTTCAGTGAACTACAAAATAATACATAAACAGCTAGTTGAAATAAGTAAATAAATTCAGGATATGAAAGTGGAGTTCAATAAAGAGATATCAATATTGAAGAAAAGTCAAATGTAATGCTGGAAATGAAAAATTCAGTAAGTCACATAGAAATCCCAGTGAAAAGTCTCACCAACAAAGTACACCAAGATGAGGAGAAAATATCAAATTTTGAAAATAAAGTAGAAGAATTGAAACACTCAGGCATTAACAAAGATGTTATCATTAAAAAAGTATGAACAGATCATTTGAGTTATATGAGACACTGTGCAGAGATTAAACCATGGACATGGGCAAAGAATAAGGAACAGAATTTCATACTAAAAGCACAGAAAAAATTCAATAAAATCAAAGCCGTACACTTCCCAAATCTAGGGCAAGAGGTACTCACATGCGAGACATTAAGAACATCAAACAGACAAGAAGAGAAAAGAACCTTCTCATGTCAAGTTAGTGTTTAAAAAAATACTAAGTAAACAAAACAAAGAGAGAATACTGAAAGCTGCAAGCTAGAAATGCCATGTCACATATAAGGACAGGTCCCTGGGAATAACAGCCGATTACTCAACAGTGCTGTTTGAAGCCAGGAGGTATTGGAATGGTGTGTCTCAAGTCTTAAAACATAACTGATAATCCAAACAACTCTATCCCACAAAAGTAACCATCACAATTGACAGAGAAGAACAACTGTTCTCTGGTCTAAAAAAGAAAAATGGCAAAGGGATTCATGACCACTAAGCAAGATACTTGAAAGAACACATCAAACTAAAAAGAACGAAAATAGTATTCATGAGGCTGCCAGGGAAAATACACCATGCCATAAGATCAACTGAGCAAATGAGGCCTGAGAAAGTGCCAAAAGCTACAACAACAACAAAATAACTGGAACTAATACACATTTTTTTTTAAAAAAAGCTTGATTATCGGATTCAATTCCCCCATCAAGTGTGGGAATAACAAAGAGTATCTATCTAGATTTTCATCTTAAAGAAACATAACTTATCATCAAACACAAATATTTTCTTAGGGTTAAAGGGTAGGAAATGGTGTTCCAACAAATAGAACCAAAAAGCAAACAGATGTCTCTGAAAAACAAAGCAAAACTAGTCAGAAGAGCTAAAAAATATTACTCCATACTAAGTAAGGGAATAATCTATCAAGAAAACATAATTCTAAATATATAGGCACAAAATATGAACGTATTTATTTTCATAAAACATCACATTCTGATCATTAGGCAAGTCATCCAAGCAAAAATAAACATATATATGTTATTAGTGATCATATTATAAGTCAAATGAACCTAATAGACATTTCCAGAACATGTCATCCAAATTCTGCAGAGTTATTCTTGGCAGCCTGTGGAAAATTTTCCATCTTTTAGTATATATTATGATAGAAAACAGTTCTCAACAGACACTGGAAATTTTAAATAACTCCTTATATTCTTTCTGATATCAGTAAAGCTAGAAATCAATAGCAAGAATACTGAAGAACATAAACTAATTCATGGAAATTAAACAAAACACTACTGATGATGAGTGGGTCACTGAAGAAATCAAGAAGGAAACAGAATTCAATTCCAGGAATTGAAAGAAAATGAAAACACAACACACCAGAACAACACAACATACAAATTTAAAGAAGTACAATAAAGGAAAGATACAAAGCTAGAGAGGTTATAAATCTTAGAGAAAACCCTAAGTCTGCTACAGCTCTAGACAAATGCAAAGTTTTACTATCTGATAAATATGAATCCTTATGTTCGTATACAAGTATGCTAATCATCACTCATCAAAGAGGCTTCTTTTGCAACAGATGGAGACTATTACAAAGTTCTATAACTGGTCACACACAGAGAATAAATGTCTATGAAATGCCAGATCCTATGTTACACATGTACATGTACAAAGGAACTTCTACACCTAAGGCTCATGGAACATGAGGTAGAACAGGGGTAGAAAGAACACTAACACATCTCTCAACTCCCTTCAGTGAAGATCCCTCATGCAACAGAGAGTGATGAACACAAAAGGTCACTACTAGAGAAGATGTAGAGCATAAGTGTGTAATATTGGTCTCTGGACAGGATTCCTGTATTAAACTTCACCCACACAGGGTTCAGGGACCACTGCAGAAAAAGGGACAGAAAACTGTAATAGCCAAGGGAGGAGGCACATGACTATAAGGAAATAGAGCCTAACAGGCTCCTGGGGCCTTGCTTATACGAACTGACAGCGATGGTGACAGCATGCACACAACCCATGCAAACTCAATCAGAAAAAAACCCGGCATAGAACTGGGGAGATGGGCAGCAGGCCCTGACCTTAGCCGAAGAAGTATTGGCAAATGATTACAGCTGAGGGAGAGCTGACTTTTAAGGGAGAGACTCTAGACAGGCTGACTAGATCCCAGTGGATGAACTTGCACTGTGGTACGTCTGGGTACACACATCTTAACATGTGTGGCAGAATGCTTGAAATCCGAGGGGGGCACAGTATCAGGGGTACAACTAAGAAGGGGAGTATAAAGATGATTAAGATGTTTTGTATGAAATCCATAAAAATGTAATTTAAAATATACATAAAAATGGGAGATCTCAGATAGGGCACTGGAAAAACAATGCACAAACCAAATTCAATATACACAAAAAACAAAACTATGCATCAATTTCCCCGATGAACATAAACACACAAATTCTCAATAAAATATATGCAGATCTAATTCAAGACTCATCAAAAAGCTCACGATCATGTGGTATGAAAAACCAGAGGGAATTGTATTAGTTCAAAAGTCGACTGAAGAACACATGTAGAACACATGATGTACATGAGTACATGTGTAAAGCTGAAGCCTATTTAACAAAAAACACAGTACCATGGAAGAGAAACCCTCCATCACATTGTTTGTCAGGGTGGTCCAAGCAACTCTCAGAATAATGCAGGCTATTGACACCGCCCTTGATGCCGCCCAGAACTTGAAGGTAAGGTCCTGTTGCTGAGACAGGACATACTTCAGATGCAGGACTTAGAGCAGTGGAACTGGAATTGACTTGGAAGCCTCCTGCCTGAAGATCAGCAATCAGTATCAAAATATGCTATGCAAAGTAACAAGCGGGAAAAAAACAATCAATTATCTGCAAATCAATTGTCTGTAAAGTCTGTGAATCACCATGACTGGACAAGGAAATAATTTCTTTTGGTGCAGTAGTATGTATCACTTTTATCTGGTGAGTAATCAATATCTGTCTTAATTCAACTTAAAGCCCACTCGATGGGAGGGAAGCCATGTGTGGTTCTGTAAACAGACAAGTACTTGTCACTGGAGAGGTTATAGAGAAAAACCTACTTTTGTCACATCCAACATAATTTCTTACTCTATTCTAAATACATATTCCTATATTTACACAGAAGTGTACCACTCACCGCTTATCAAAAAGCTTATTTTTGCAACAAATGGAGGCTATTACAGAGATCAGCAAGTGGTCAAATACTGGGAATAGATGTCTATGAGGTACCCAGTCCTAAGTGACACATCTACAATGCAACCTCTACACCTAAGGCTTAGGGAAAACAGAAGAACCAGGGCTAGAAAGAATATGAATGCATCTCTCAACTCTCACCAGAGAAGCTTCCTCATGCAGCAGATGTTGATTAACCCAGAAAGCCTCAACTAGTCAAAGCACAGAGAATAAGAGGCTGTGAGTGCTTATCCCTGTATAAGACAACTGTGTCAAACCTGGGCCTCCCAAGGCTGGTGGCCCATTGCAGAAGTGGGATGGAAGCGGGCAGAGCTGAAAGCAGTGGATTTCTACAAGGAAGCAGAGTTTTCCAAACAGCTGGGAAGTTACTCATCTCAATTCACAGCAATGGCGACAGCACGCCCAGGATGCAAACTGAAGTTAAACAAAATCTCAGCATAAAAGGGAGGAAGTGGGAGCTGAAGAGATGGCTCAGAAGTTAAGAATACTTGCTGTTTCCAGAGGAACAGAGTTCAATTCCCAGCACACACATAGTGACTAACAACCATCCCTAACTCCAGTTTTAGGGGATCCCACACTCTCTTCTGGTCTCTGTAGGACATTACACTAGGTGCATTTATATACATGCAGGCAAAACACTCACACATATAAAATAAATAATCAAATAATAAAAAAGAAGTGAGAAAGTAGGTAAGGAGCCCCAACTTCAGTTGAAAAACTACTGGCAACTGATAGCGCAGGAAGAGAAAGAGCATGTTTTCTCTAGAGTGTGGTGCTAAACAGGTCAACCAGGTTCTCACCGATGGGCCCACACCGAAGGACATTTGGGGCACAGATTTATTTCATAGGCCTTAATATGCATGATAGCATCCATGAAATCAGCAGGGTGTCTCTAAAAGTGGTGCTGATATGGTCTAAATATGATCAAAAACATTTTAAAAGGTAATACTGACAAAATAGCCTAAAAATAAATAAAGAGTACTTAAAATAACTATCTGAAAGAATTCTCTTGCTCTCTGATATATAGATGTTAAACATAAAATCTTACAAACTGGACCCTTCTCATCAGAGGACTGGAAGAAGTCCAAGCATCCCTATTTAGGAATGATAAGATTAGGCATCTAAGAGACACTAAAGACCTCACCTGAAAGCTCTTAGGACTGATGAACACTTTTAGCAAAGCAGATTGATACAAACTTAACATATAAAAATTCATAGCCATCATATATACAAATAACAACTATACTTAGAAAGAAATCAGAAAAACAGTTCCATTCACAGTTGCTTCAAAATAAATACACACCAGCAACACCTAAGTTATTGGAAGAGAAAGATGTCTGTAGTGAAAATGTTAAAACTATGAAGAAATAAATTCAAGAAGACAATAAACATTCCATGCTCAGGGACTGGAAGAATGTGAATTGTGAAACTGCATATCATATCAAAAGAAACTTGAGCATTCAATTAGTTCTCCATCAAAACTCCAACACCATTCTTCACAGAAATAGAAAAAAAGCCCTTAAAATCCATGTGGAAGCCCATAAGACCACAGGTAAGTGAAACACTCCTGATCAAAAGGTGAAATACTGGAACCCCACACTACACACAGCACAGAGCAATCGCAGCAAAGACAGCACTGTCACGGAAAAGAAAAAAACAAAAACAAAAGCAGAAATGTCGACTGACGTAATAGAAGACTCAGATGTAAAGTGTTGTAGTTTCAGCCACAAAATTTTGAAAGAAATGCAAAAGGTACCCATTGAAGAAAAGACAGCTTCTTCAACAAATGGCGTGGAGAAACATGGACACCCACATGTAGAATGAAAATAATTTAGTCTCTTACCTTGCACAAAAATCAACTCCACACATATCCAAGTTCTTAATGTTATAGCTAAAACTTTAAAAATATTAGCAGAAAAGAAGAGAGTAAAGATGATAAGACATAGACTAAGGCATGGACTTTCCTAATAAGATCAAATTACTCAGAAAATAAAGACAGCAATCAACAGATGAGAGTTTATGAAATTATCTCCTATAGATCAAAGGAAATAGTTATTTGAGTGAACAGATGACCTACAGAGTGGGAGAAAATTTTTACAAGCTATGCATATGATAGAAGATTAAAATATGGAATGTATAAAAACTCAGAAAAGTAAACAAGAAATCAAACAACCCAATCAATAAATGGGCTAAGGAACTGAATAGATAGTTCTCAATAGATGAAATACCAAAGAATAATAAACATTTTTAGATGTTCAGCCTCACTAGCCATCAGAGTAATGCATATCAAAACTACACTGAGTACCCCATCTCACTGCAGTGAGAATATCAATCATTAAGAAAATAAGTAACAATAGAGGATGTCAGTGCTAGAGAGTCTGGAAACTAGTCCAGTAACTATGGAAGTCAATGTGGAGGTTTCTAAGAACCTGAAAGCATATTTGACATATGGCTCAGCTAAACCAGTCCTGGCTAATTACCCAAAGGACTGATATTGGCATATCACATAGTTACTGGTACGTCAGTGTTTATTGCAACAATAGCTAAGTTATGGAACTAACTTAGATATCCAAAGCAGAGAAAGAAAGAAAATATGGAATTTCCTTATTCAAACTCAATGGCTTTGTTTGGAAACCTTGGAATGACTAGAGACAATACATTTCAATTCACTGCATAAATTAATGCACAAATGTTATGCTATATGACAATATATCTGGTGTTTCCTTTGTAAGTTTTGCTTCAAGCCAATTTCAATTAAAACAAACTTGAACCTAGTTCTAAAAAAGAAAATATCTATTTATACATGACAGACTTTCTCTTAGTCATAAAGAGGAAGGAAGTTATGCTGCTGCAAGAAGGTGACAGATATTGGAGATAATTGTAGTGAGTGGATTACATCAGTTTCAGACAAATGCACATGTTCTTTGCTTTGTGATTTCTGGACATTATGTGGATACATACAATCATGTGTACACACATGATCTAGAAGTGGGAGTGAAACAGTCTGGGGGGAGGAGAATGATGGGAGGCAGAAAGAAAAGGAAATGAGAGGTTAGGGTGAAGGCGGGGAGTACGCTCCACATTCATTAGATACTTGAGTGAATTATTTATTTTTTATGTGTATTAATGTTTTGCCTACGTGTATATGACAGCACCATGTTGTACAATGCCCATGAAGGCCAGAAGAGGGTGTCCAGTCTCCTGAAACTGGATCTCCTTCTTAGCTACCCCGTGGGTGCTGGAAATTGAACCTGGTTCCTCTGCAAGAGCAGCCAGTTCTCTTAACCACTGAACTATCTCTCCAGCCTCAGTGTGTGAATTTTTGGAAAGGAAGTAATATTTTGTTTTCACTAGGAAAAAAATGTATATGTAAACAGCAACCACCAAAAAAAGAAAAGAAAAAGAAAAGGTTCTTTTTTTTCTTTTTTTGAGACAAGTTCTCATTGTAGCCTCTCTATACAGACTAGGCTGCTCTACAGAGATCCATCAGCCTCTGCCTCCCAAGTGAGACACTGTGCCTGGCTCTGACTTCTTTTTAAAGACTAAAAGGTTTTCTTTTCCTTGCTTTTTATTTTTTTGACAGTTTCGTATGTGTATAAGTGAACTTCATTCATTTTCACCCCTTAATATTCTCTTCTAGATATTCACTCTCCCACTGGAAACCTTTCTCTTCTGAGAGAGTCTTCCTTTTACTTTGGTTGTCTTCTCTTTGTGTGCAACCCCTTGAATTTCTTTAGCACTGCTTGCCTCAGTATGTGGGGATGGGTATTTACCAGATCATGAGCAACCCATCAGCAGCTATATGATTGAAGAAAATGACAATCCACGACTATTAACTGCTGACAGACCCTCATGGTGTTTTCTTAGTCCTTTATTATCTGTCCATTAGCATAATTTACATTCTCCCAGTAAGTTCACGGCAGTCCTTTCAGTGTCCTCTGTGGGCTGGCTTCCTGACCCAGATTCCTTCAGCTTGGGTCTATCACGGAGAGTTTTTACTTGTTCAGTTAGATCAGATAGTTTTGCAGGGATTGCAGTTGTGAACTGTTAGACGGTGAAATGCATCTTTCTAAGCCAGTGCTTTAAGATTTGCATTGGTAGTCAACAGTTAATCTGATGGGCCTGTGGTTACATGTGGCTTGACCCTTCTCTCTTGCAGATGTCATACATTCTCTCTGTTCTTTACCATCATTGTAATATGATGTGGGAAGTTTCTTTTCTGGCTCTGTCTATTTAATGTGCTGTGTACCTCTTGTATCTGGATGCGCTTCACTTCCTCCATATTCACATTTTTCTCTTATTTTATTGAATATATTTTCTATTCATTTAACCAAAAATTATTCTCATTCTTCTATGCCCATAATTCATAATTTTTGCCTTTTCAGACTATCACAACATTTTGCATGTTCCATCATGAACTTCTGAAAGGATTTTCATTGACTTTGAGTAATTCATGTCCTCCACCTTGTCATCAAGTCCTGATCTTAAACCCTCCATATCCATTCTAGTGGTGAGGCTTCCTCTGCACTTTGGATTTGATCAATTTTATCATTGTTTTGAATTCTGTGCCTGAAATTTCATGTAAGTAATTTTCACTGGATGCCATTACTGTCAAACGTAATTTTTGGAGGAGACAAGCTGCCTTGGTTTTTCACATTACTTGTGTTCCTATGCTGGGACATGTCCATGTGGGGTTAGATTGTTGGTTAAACTGCATTGTTATTACTGTTATTTAATTTAGGTCTCCTTTCTTCTTTCAGTCAGTGGAAGTGTTTTCACTGTTCAAGACTAGGTTGTAGGGTTGTGGTTATCTTTTCTTCAAGTTACTCAATAATAACTAGAGTATTCTTTCAGGCTGAATTGAAAGACTATGAGATCCATGAAAAGAAATAAAACATAAGAAAATGTAATTACATAAGTGAATACAAAAAATTGAAAAAAAACGTTTTTTTGTAACCTGTATTATTTTTAAAAGAAAATACATGAACCATAATCATAAAACCCTATAGCTCGGCCTGCAATATACATCATTTAATTTCTATAACCATATTCAGAAGTGAGCATAGGAAGAATTCATTTCCATTGTAGCAAAATTTTTATGTGTTTCTGAAATTGAATCAGCATCAGTCTCAACTGGGTTTTTTTAAAGTGTCAATTGTAACACACAGAGAGCCACTAAATTTCTCTCAAAACTTTAATAAATCAAATTAAAAATTAAAGTGATACATTAGAAAATATTTCACACAAAAGAGACCAGTAATGGAGAAGTAGAATAACGGGAAAATCTTATTTGCAATTGCATTAAGTGTAAATAGATTAAAATACTTATTAAAGCTCAGACAATACAAAAGGGATTCCTAAAATCACATGCATATTTCTATCTTCTAAATGCACTATTTATGTAAGCAGAGGCACGAGTGGACAGGAGGTAAAAGGGTGGGAAAGGGAATAATAAAAGAAGAGGAAATGTGGAACTTATTGTTATTAGACAAGATGAACTTTAAGTCAAAAATTGTGTATGAAGGGGAAAGCTAAAGCAAGAACAAACAAATTTGCATTTAACACAAAAGCCTCAAAATGCATGACTCCAAATCTAACAGAAAAGAACAAAAAAATGTATCAGAAATAGTTGGAAACCCCAGCGCCCTGTTCAATAACACATTGCATGAAGGAAATTCCACTTAAAGAACGTGCAACAATCCTTACACCAAACCAAGCATTTGTGACGCAGCATCTCTTTAATAACCAACACTGTATGTACTGTAACATTCAACATGCATCTTGCTAATGAGCATACAACGTAATGGGCTTCATTTTCATGTACACATACCTTTATACTTGCTATTTGTCAGCGTCACTGCTTCCCCCCACCCCCAGCATGCCAGCTGCCCTCTTGCTTGTCCTCTTTATCGCCACGTTCTGTCCATTTTGGTTCATGTCCCTGGTCTTCTAGTGTCCATGCTTTTGTTACTGTCCCCACTCATTTAAGATTGCTTCCTCTACGTTCAGAAGCCTCATTCCTCACATGGCATGAAACGTGATATTTGTATCTTTTAGTCTGACTTGTTTTACTTCATACAGTGTTTAACAGTTTCACCCATCTTCCAGCAAATGTAACGAGTTCTTTCTTTTTTAAAGCTGAATGAAATTCTGTGTGTATGTGTGTCACATTTTCTCCATCCGTTCATCTGCTGATGGACGCGTAGTCGGGTTCCATTTCTTAGCTGTTGTGGATGGTGATAAGTAGAGATGTGTATGTATTTCTTCGGCATGCTGACTTACAACTCCTTTACATGCCTAGAAGTAGCTTCGTGGGATCATGTAGCAGCTTTGCTTTCAGTCTTTTAAAGGAACCCCATACTGATTTTCACAGTTCCGTCACCAGCCTTCATTGCCACCAGGACTGGAGAGTGGTTTATGTCCACCCCTTCTTTCCATGGCTTGTTTTCTTTCTGATAGTCATTCCAAGTGGATGACTTGGAACACCAGGGAGGAGTAATTTGCATTGCCTTGATGTAAGAGAATCCTGAAAATTTCTTCAAACCTTCATTACCTGTTCTCTCTCTCTCTCTCTCTCTCTCTCTCTCTCTCTCTCTCTCTCATTCTCTTTCTCATTCTCTCTCTCTGCCTCTCTCTCTCTCAAACTATTTCTCTAATCCATGGGCTCATATCTTGATTTTGATTATTTATTTTTGTAGTACTATTGGGATACTTTATGTGTCATCCACATAAATCCCCTGTCAGACTTACTGTGCACAAACATTTTCTTTTATTCTCAGACTTTCTCCTCACTCTGTTACTTGTTTTCTTTGCTACACAGAAGCCTTTGAATTTTGTGTGATCCCATTTGTCAATTACTTTGATTTTTTTTTCCTCACTTGAGCTACTGGAAGTTTTTGAGAAAAAGCTTTCCTATTCCTGTATCATAAAGCACTTTGTCTATGTTCTCCTCTAGCTCCAGTGGTTCAGGCCTTCCATTAGTGTCTTTTAAGTTCTTTATTATTTATTTTTATTTTATGTATACAAGTGAACTGTCTGCATGTATGTAAGTGCACTTTTGTCATGCAATGCCTGTAGAGACCAGAAGAGGGTGTCACATTCCCTGGAACTGGAGTTATGGACAGTTGTTAGCTGCCATGTGGTGGTAGTAACCAAACTCCAGTCCTCTGCAAGAGCAGCCAGTTCTCTTAACCACTGAGTCATCTCTCCTGCCCCCAAGCCTTTTATTCCTTTTAAATTGATTTTTGTGCAGAGTGAGAGGTGTGGAGATTGTTTCACTCTTCTATGTAAGGGGGTCCGGTTTTTCCAGCAAAACCTCTTGAAGGGTCTGTCCTTTTACTGGTCTGTCCTTTAACACCTTTGTCAAAGACTTGGTAACTGTGCTGTGGGACTGTACTTATGGACGCTTTGTGCTTTACCACTGGACCCTGAGTCTGTGCTACATCTATTATCATACAAGCTTTGTAAAAATGACTGTGTAGTATAAACTGAATTGCGATTTTAAAATGTTTTTATTTTTAAACTTTTTAAACATTTTTTGAGCTTTTGTACATTTCACACAACAGTTCTTAATCAGTTTATATCCCTCCACCACCCATGCTTCCAGATGACCCCCAACTGGGCCTCATGTATTCTGCCATACACGTTAAACCGCATTCAGTCAAGCATTTTGCCCAGATTTCCTTCGGTGCAAGTTCATTCACTGGAGGTTATTCGGCCTGTCTAGAGATCCTAAGGAAGGCCTACTCTCCTTCACCCGGCTATAATCAGTTTCCAACAGTTCTCAGGCTAGGGCTGGTCCGCCACTCATGTACTGCAAACCATTCTGTCTGAGTTGTTAAGGTTTTCTGTTGGATGCCACTATTGCCACAAGTTCACATGTGCAAGTTTCCTGAAAGCCTGTGTTTCCACCCACTCTTCTGCTATGGTCCCTAAGCTGGTGAGGTTTAACACAGGAGTCCTATCCCAGGACACACACTCTGCAATATCTTATTTTTTAAAACTTAGCCACTTGTGACCTTGTGTGCATCACACGCTGCTGTACAAGGAAGCTTCACTGGTGAGAGCTGAGGGATGCACTAGTGTTCCCTTCATCCCCTGGTCCACTGTGTTCCGTGTGCCTTAGATATAAAGACCCACTGTAGATATGTCACCTAGGGGTGGGCATCTCCCAGACGTATATTCTCTACATGTGACCAGTTGTGGAACTCTGTAATAGTCTCCATTTGTTGCAAAAAGAGCTTCTTTGATGAATGATGTACTGTGTACATATCTGTAAATATAAAGATTTATATTTAGGATATGGTAAGAAATTTCATTTGTCTAGAGATATAACAGAGATATGGGTGTCTCTAGGGTCTATGACTACTCCAGCCATGTATATTTGGCTATAATTACAGTGTCATCAATGAGTTCACTCCCATTGAGAGAGCTTTATGATCAATTAGATAGCTATTGATTACCCCTTGGATAACAGCCACTACTGCACCAGTAGAGGTAGTTTGCTATCCCAGTCATGGTTATTCAGCTTTGGGGCTGGACTGGACTATTGATTGATTGTCTCCTATAGCAGCTTGCATAGTATCCTCTAGAACTATGAGAGCTAGTTTTGAGAGAGAAGGCTTCCAGTTCAGTCCAGCTCCATTGCTCCAAATCCTGTGTCTGAATTATGTCCTGGGAGACAACCAAGGGCTCCAGCAATAGCTTGTGTTACTCTGGGAGTCTCTTGGACTGCTCTGGCCAACCATTCAGAGGGAGGTCTCTCCTGCCTGCCACTGCTTTTGGTCGTGAGGCTCCCAGGGACACACAGGCACTGATGTTCAGACACTGTGTGTGTATCTCTCAGGGGGTTTCCAAGGTGACACATTTCCCTCTGTCTTCCCACATCACCCATCTCCTAGTCATCTCTCCTCATTCCCCCGTGCAAGCTCCTTCCTCCCTCTCAGCACAAGTGGCCCCGTTATCCCACCCTCCCCTCGGAACTCGCCTTCCCCGTTCCCTGCTCCTGAGTTCCCTCCTCCCCACCGCATGGTCCCCTGCAAGCCCCTCCCTTCCCCCTCCCAACACAATTCTCCTCCTTTCGCCCACCCCCACGGTAACATCTGTTCCCTACAACGCCTTTTTCTTTTCCTTTACTTTCGTGTTTCCTTTGCATTTTCCCGGTTCCTGCTGTTACATAGGTGTATATGCTCACATATAAGCGACTGGTGTTACTATCCACAAATGAAGGAGAAAATGTGTCACTTGCTTTTCTGAGTCTGTGTGACTTCGCTTACTATAACTAGAGTTCCATACATTTACCTGCAAATTCCATCTTTTCTTCCTTTTAAAAAAATATTTTATTCATTATGTTTATTTTATGTGTATGAGTGCATTGTTTGCATGTATGTAAGTACATCTGTGTTGTGCAGTGCTGGCCGAGGTCAGAAGAGGGTGTCGAATCCCTTAGAACTATAGTTAACTGATAGTTGTTAGCTGCCATGTGGGTGCTGGAAATCGAACCCAGGTCCTCTGCAAGAGCAGCCAATGCTCTTAACTGCCGAGCCATATCTCCAGTCACCCAATTGCATGTTTTCTAACTGCTGAGTAGAACTTCACTGTGTAAATGTACATTTTCATTACCCATTCATCAGGTGAGGGACATTTACATTGTTTCCATGAAATAGGATATTTTAATACACTTTCCTCTTTCTGTTAGGATTGCTTTAGTAATTTGGTGTCTTTTAGGATTTTTTATATTTTTTGTGGACAATACAATAGGATTCTTCAATTCTTCATGAGCTTGAGTTGTATCTATTGACTACTCTCTGTAGTATATCCATTTTTATAGTATTAATTCTGGCAATCCACAAGCAGGGGACAAAGCTCTTTAGAAGTCCAGCACTTCATTTATTTTATTTCATTCATAATTTAAAATTTTCCATTGTAGATATCTTTCACCTTAGAGTCAATAGATTAACAACAGATGCAATGCAATTGCTATAAGAAAGTTGTTGTATCTTCAGAGAAACATCAAACTTATTTGTATAAAACTGACAGTCCAGGGTGAATTGCATTGGTCCTCTCATTCTGCTTTATGAAACGGTTTGTGGATATTGGTTCATCTCTTATTTAAAGTCTTGGAAGACTTAAGCAGTGAATCCTTCTCATACTGATCTTTTCTCTATAGGTGATATATTGAGTATATTTCTAGGTATTTTCAAGCTCTCAGGAGTGAAACTAATTTTCTAATTTCTTTATTTGTAAGTTTATTTTTCATAAATAGAACAGCTACTGAACTTTGTACAAAGGTTTGTACTTTGCTACTTTGCTGAATGTATTTATCAGATCTGAGAATTTTCCAGTGGAGTCTAAAGGATCTTTTAGGTATAGAATGGCATCATCTTCATATAAATATATTTTAGCTTTTGTTTTTTCCATATGTGTCCTTTTCATTACTTTTTCTTCAGTTATTGCTTTTGCTAAGACTTCAAACAATATAGAAAATATGAGCATAATTCTTTTATTCCTGACTTTAGAAGAAAGGCTTTCACTTTTTCTTTGTTATTTTAATGTTGACTATAGATAGCTTTGCTATACAGCCTCTATTATATTTGAATATAGTCCTTCTGGTCTTGGTCTTCTTCAGAACTTCTCTCGGGTAATGATGTTGTATTCCGTCAGAGGGCCTTTTGTATCTATATGGATGACCATGAGATTTCTGTCCTGCAGTATATTTGAGTGTTGTAATGAACAATGATTTACATATGTTGAGATAACCTCAGGTCTCTGGAATAAAACCAACTTGAGTGTGGGGTATGATCCTCTGAAGGTGTTCTTGAAGATAGTTTGTGTTCATCAGGGAAATCTCTATGTTTTTTTCCTTTTCATTGTGGGGTCACTCATTTTTGAGTGTAATAAAAGTAAAAGAAGAAGACATTAGACTTGTAGAGGCCTCCCTCTCCTGCTTGTGGGTTGTCAAAATTAATATCCAAAAGTTTACATTAGTCAATAGATTCAATGCAATTGCCACAAGAAAGTTATTGTATCTTCATATAAACATCAAACTTATTTGGATAAAACTGGCAGCACAGGGTGAATTGTATTGATCCTCTCATTCTGCCTTATGAAACAGTTTGCGAATATTGGTTCATCTCTTACTTAAAGTCTTGGAAGACTCAAGCAGTGAATCCTTCTCATACTGATCTTTTCTCTATGAGGACACTTGGTATTACTGCTTCAATTTCATTGTTTTAACGGCTATTTGTATATTTTTAAATTTTGTTTGGTCACATATAGTTTGGAATTTATTTGTTTTTTTTCCTAGATTTTTCCATTATTTAGAAATGTAATTTTCAAAGCGGTTTCTATTGATCTTTTGGATTCCAAGGAAATCTGTTGAGGAATCCCCTTTTCATCACTAATTTTATTTATTTGGGATTTTTCACTCTTTCTTTGGGTCAGCTTGGTTGAGTTTGTCTGTCTTGATTACTTTCGCAAAGTACAAATTCTTTGTTTCATTGGCATTGTGTATTACTCTTTTAGCCTCCATTGTATTAATTTTTGCCCTGTAAGGATTTTCTTTGCCATCTACAGCTTTGGGGTGTGTCTTATTCTAGTTCTTCTAAGATGCTGATGTCCATCATGAGGGAAATTTAAACTTGTCTTTAAATGTAAGCACGTAAAGCTTAAAGATTACTCTTAAAACTACCTGAGCTGGCGCATCCTCTTCCCACCCTCTTTCCTCGGGCCTTGGACTCAACCATCCTTCTGAGACTGTCTGAGAGTTCCTTACTCCACCTCTAGTCTCCAGGGGTGAGTGGAGTAGCCCATAACTCCCAGAGTCCACTCCCCTGATTTTGGACCATCCCTAGTTCCTCCCACTGCTCCAGGGCTCAGGCTTCACTGCTGACTAGTAGGAACTCACACATACTCTTTTCAGTCTCTCTCCTTGGGTCTTGGACTCACCTTTCCCTCCGTGAGAGTGCCAGACTGTACTCCAGGGGTTAGGAGCCCAATTCCCCCAATTTCCCCAGTGACAATCCCTCAAGAAAACAAATGACCCGATACAGCAATGGGCTAAATACCTGAACCGAGATTTCTCAAAGGAAGAAATACAATGATGTTCTTAAAACACCTTAAAAAGTGTTTAACATCCTTAGTAATTAGGAAGGCAAATCAAAACCGCTTTAAGATCCCATCTTGTTCCCATCATGATGACTGGCTAAGATCAAGAGAACGAGTGACATCAAACACCGGCGCATGGGAGGAAGCGGCATGCCCATTCACTGCCAGGACTGCAAACTTGTGCGGCCACTGTAGTGAGCAGTGTGCAGAACTCAAAAAGCTACAAAATGAACCCACCATATGATTTGGTAATACCACTCCTTGGCATGAACCATGGAGGTGAAGGGAAGGGAAGAGCAGGAGAAACAGGGCATAGTAGGAAACGGGTGTTACTAAGGGCGAAATGGGGGGAAGGGGAGTATTCAACTAGGAAGGGAGGAGGAAGGACAGATGGAAGTAAACCAGGGATCCGTGGGAGTAAAGGTAGGAAGGGTAGGGGTGTTAGGAGGCAGGTAATAACCACCGTCTTTTGCACAATGATCAAGGGCAAAATAGGAATATTTTCACTGGGAAAAGAAGAGGGAGGTTAGACAGAGAGCAAGGGAAGAGAGATTCAATAAAGCTTAGGTGGTGTGAAAAGCTAGAGGGAAATGTATTAGCTCAAAAACCTACTGAAAATTCACATGCATGTGCTCAACATGAGTGCAAGTGTCACCCTGAAGGCTGTATATCAAAAACCCAGTGCTAGAAAGGAGAAGCTTAATGTCCAGCTATTGGTCAGGGTAGTCCAGGAGACTCCCAAAATAACACATGCTATCTCCACAGCCCTTGATTACCTCTCAGAATTTGAAGGTAAGACTCTATTCCTGAAGATAGGACATACCTTGGACACAGGACTTGGAACAATGGAGCTGGAACCAACATGCAAGCCTCCTCCCTGAAGGCTGTCTCTTGTAGTTCTAGAAGATACTATGCAAGGTGCTAAAGGAGAGAAATCAGTCAGTAGACCAACTCCAGCTTTAAAGCCTAATAACCACAACAATGACAGGCACAGCAAACTGTAGTGTGTGGTATTAGTATTTTTATCTTGGTGGTAATCAACAGCTACCTAAATGAACTTAAAGTCCTCAAAAAGGGAGGGAACTCCTGTGGTATGTAAACACAGCCAAAACACATGGCTGGAGGGGTCATAGATCTTAGAGAAAACTTTATCTGGTATATCCTTAGACAAATGTAATTTCTTACTATATGATAAACATGGATCCTTCTATTTACAGACAACTCTGCCATTCACCACTCATCAAAGAAGCTTCTTTTTGCAAAAGATGGCAGCTATTAAGAGTTCCACAACTGCTCACACACACACAGAATAAGTGTCTATGGGACGCCCAGCCCTGAGTACGCATCTACAATGGAACCTCTATACCTAAGGCTCATGGAATGTAGTAGAATGAGTAAAGAGAATATTTAAAAAATCTCTCAACTCTCATCAACAAAGCTTCCTGGTGCAACAGAGGGCGATTAACACAGAAAGTCACAACTGGCCAAAGTGTAGAAAATAAGAGACTATAGTGTGGGTGTCTCTGCACATGGACTATATTAAACCTCAATTACCCGCAGCTCAGGGACCATTGTGGAAGGAAGGCAGTAAGACTGTAAGAGTCAAGGTTATCCTAAGGAAACACAGTATTCCAGTCCTCTCGGTTCTTGCTCATACAAACTTACAGCAATTATGTCAGCATGCACAAGGCCCATGCAAACTCAGTCAGACAAAACCCAACATAGAACTGGGGAAATGGGCAGCAGTCTGAAGAACTATTGGCAGCTAATTACTACCAGATGAGGGAGCGCTCATCTTCTTTAAAGGAAATATTATAGATAGGCTGACTAGACCCCAGTGGATAAACTTGCAGTGAGAACATCTAGGTACACTAACCTGACTCACTAGGCCTTAACATATATGAAAGAATGCGTGAAATCCCGTGGGGCCATGGGAGGGTGTGGATGGGGGAGCACATGGAAAGATGACTAAGATGTTTTGAGTGAAGTGCACTAAAATTCAATAAAAACAAACATCAAACCAAAAAAAGCACAGAAATAAATCCTGTACTCACTTAAACATGATAAATGTACATAGTTCATGAACTGTGGCACTAAGAAATTCCATTCACATTGTCTACAGTATTCCACGTGATGTTAAATTTCTGAGAATTAAAAAATACATAATAATCAAGATCCTTCCTCTAAAGCATGCTAGCAGGTGCATTTCCTAGTGATTCTGTTAAATTGACAATTCACACATAGGTCATGCACATGGACCACACAAATGTAAAATTCTGACAACAGGGGACTGAGGATATAAGGTAGGATGTGTGGACTCTGTACTTCCTTCACTTTTTCTGTAAATATCAAACTGCTGTGGAAACTCAAAGCAATTTTTAAATTAAAAAAAAATAAAGTTACCTTAGCTGTATTTCAGAGTTTCTAGCAAGTTGAGCTATTGTTCTCATTTGCTACTAAGAATACCTTAATTTCTTCATTTTTTAAAATAAAATGATCCATTCCTTGTTCAAAACTTCATTGGTCAGTCTCCAAATATTTGCATGGTTTCCTTCACTAATGAGCTCTGCTTTATTCCCCTGTGACCCAATGATATAGAATAAAATATTTTATTCTTCTCTATATATTAATGTTTTCTTTGTGGTCCATAATGTGATCTATTTTAAATAAAATTACAAGGCTGGGAAATAAGAATATATAGTCCCTAGCAGTTAGATGGAACTTTCTGTAGATAGCTGTTAAATCCATTTGACTAATGGTGTAGTCTAACATAGAATATTTTTGGTTGATTTTCACTTTGGGAGACCAATCTGTCTGAGTTTTAAGCTTATTAGTCTTTGTTTCATGACATGAGAAGCCCAATTCTCAAGGCATAAATATGCAAGGTAATTATGCCTTCTTAATACTTGTTCCATTTATTAACGTGTAGCGCTAATAAATAAAGAACTCCTCCTGTCTAGTTTTGGTTTGAAGCTTCTTGTTTCAGATATCAGAATATCTAAGTTAGCTTTCTTTTCCATTCCCTTGATAAATTGACTTCTGTTTGATTCTCTGTCAGTGGAAGTCTGCCAATGAAGTATGTGTCTTATAAAAACACATATATCGATATTGCTTTTTAAATTTCTTAAAGATTTCTCTCTCTCTCACTCTGTGAATGTGTGTGTGTGTGTGTGTGTGTGTGTGTGTGTGTACACATTTGAAAGTCAGAAGAGTACTGGATCTCCTGGAGCTGGAGTTAGTGGTGGTTGTAATCCTCCCCACATGGTGAGTGGCAACGAAACTACAGTCCCTTGAAAGTGAGCAAGATTTCTTAACCACCAAGCCATCTCCCTGGGCCCTGAGAATCTTTTGCATCTTTTCAACAGTCGGCTTCAATTATATTTCAGCTTATTCTTGACAGTGCTTTGCTAACTGCATGGTTTTGTTCATTGGTTGGTGGGTTACCGCTTGTTCTTTTCTGTCTCCACTTTTGAGCTGACAAGTTTTACTGATCTCCTGGGCTGGGCATGATCTATTATTTCAAAGCTTCCCTTTCAGCATCTCTTCTACTGAAATTCATTCTTCCCTGTGCTTTCATTTCCTCAGTGACCGGGCTGCTGCTTCTCCTCCTCTTCTTCTTCCTCCTCCTCTTCTTCCTCCTCCTCCTCCTTCTCCTCCTCCTCCTCCTCCTCCTCCTCCTCCTCCTCCTCCTCCTCCTCCTCCTCCTTCTTCTGTACATAGCAGTCTATGAAGTATTTTCTGCAATGAAGGTCTGGTGGTCCTTAACTGATTCACTTGATGTGAAATGTCAGTTTTAAAGATAGCTTTCATGAATATAGCAATCTTAGTTGACAGAGGTTTATTTTCAGTGCTTGAAATATATCATTCTTTGTTTTCTGGCTTGTAGGGTGACTTCTGAGATATCTGATGCTAATCTGAAGTATTACCTTTGGAGTTATTTGACATCCTCATAGATGTCATTGTTCTTTATTTTGTATTTTTGATATCTTGACTATGAATGCTGCATGTCCCTTTTTCCTAGTCAAATGCATTTGTCATTCTAGATGTCTTGCACATTAGATGTCTATTTCTTTCTGAGTTTGCTAAATTCTCTGTATGATTTCATTTAATAGAATCTCTGATCTTTAATGTTTTTCTCTCTGCTCCATCTTTTACCCTGTAGAACATTAGATTTGCTATCCTTTATATATCCCGCAGTTCTTGAGTTTGAATCAGGCTTATTTTTTCCTTTTTAGATGTGCAAATGTAATTTTACATTTTCCTTGTCCTCCGTCCCTAAACCTCTGTCCCATGTTGAACCGGTCTGTTGACAGTACTTTTCACTCTGATTTTATTTGATAGATAGTCTTTTTCATTTTCAATACTTGAGTTGGGCTATTTCTCAGAATCTCCATTCCCTCGTCGAATCTCTTTTGCACAGTTTTGAAGTTGTTCCCCAGTGTGATGACTTTCTCATTCCCTTTGTCAGCTTCCTTATCTTGGTCATGAATTGATCTGTTTACTTCATTCAGTTGTTTGTTTGAGTTCTCTGTGTGATGACTTTTCCATTTTAAAAGTACGATTATGGAAGGTTTTTTTTTCATCTATTTTATTATCTTTGGCTTCAGTTACAGTATTGGGAGATCTGGAGTGTTTCACAGGGACTTATTTGCTCATATCTTTATGTTCACATTGCTTTGTCTTAAGCATCAGTGTGGACAATCTTGTCCTCTGAGTTTTCTTTCCTTTTTCCTCCTGTTTGCTCATTTCATTTTATGGGAGTCTTTTTTGTAGTTGTCTTCACTCTGTCTTATGATTTCCACCACCATTTAAATGAAAAGCTGACTGCGGTAACATTAACAGTCTAGGGTGTCCGGTCTTTCAGCTTCTCTAGGTCATATTAGACAAATAAGAATTGCATTGACCGATATTAAATATAAAAATGCTAATGAAAGCAAACGAGAAAAGAGTCTGTGTATAACTTTCCTGCTAATTGTTAACATAAAAGAAGGCCACACAGGACTAATGAGCTATTTGACATTATATCAGAGACATATTAATGAACATTAGTATCTGGTTAGATGGAAAGATTTGCTAGTTTCAGTGAGTCATTAAGGTCTTCATCATCAGGTAGTTTGGATACTGTGTCTCATTCTTGAAATTGGCTCACAAATATAGGTAGTATCAGAAAAGCTCTGTGTGTTTGTAAGGGAAAAGATAGGAAAGTAGGACCAAAAGAAGTCTGGTGAATCAATATCATCAATTTTCTCTTTAAGTAGAATGCCAATTTTAACGCTTAAGAAATCCCACTCAAAAATTGGCAGGTAACATATTTATGTCAACTGAACATGAAGTTGAAAATATATGAAAATATTGATAATTTTCCCAGAAATCTTGAAATCTGTTTTAAAATTCTTGAATTATATAAAAAAGTCACATATGTGCTGCAATTCAGGGGCTGAGTTCAGCCAGCATGTCAAGCGCACACAGTGAGCGCCTTCACTTGAATTTGCACAATTTCTACTTTCATCTAAAACTGTGCTATGATTTGAAACATTTCTGGTTTTCATCCTGAAGACTCATGTTTGACTCATACATGAGTGATTAAATCTACTGGAAATGCTCGAATTCTATACCAGTTTTCATCATCAAAAGCAAATTTTGTGTTTGATCCTGAATGACTCGATAGCATGCCACAAAAAATATTTTCAATTATTTGGCCTCAACCTAGCCATCATACCCCTAAAAATAAATGTGTCACTGTAATTAAGAGATAAGGAACTAGGAGTTAGTGGTGCAGCCATGGTGGGATACCTGAGTGATGGGGCCATTGCAGCCATCATGCCACAAGGCCTGTCCTCCAAGTCATTAACATCCGTCCCATTACTATAGGGAAGAGTCCACCCCGTTATCAACTCTTTCAGGTTGGCAACACAGTTGAACCACCTTGTTGAGGACAGCAACTGCATTTGCTAGATTAACTGATTTATTGTGAACACGTTGAAGGATGGAAGAGCAGCTATTTTAATGGACTTAGAAGTTTTGAAATCAGGTGAATCAGTAAAGATTGGTCAGGGGAAACTAAGGTGTCTTTCCCAGCTGCAGAAGCAGAGGGGGAGCTTGGGAATGGGTTCCACTCTGGTTAATCTTATGGTGCCTCAAAGACATTTTTGAAAACCTACTGAAATGGGCGTGTTGCAGCCTTCTGGGGATCGCAGTCCAAAGCTGTACCTCTTACCTGTTCAAGAGAACTATTTGTGTTCATGTCACCAAAAGTCAGATCTGTATGTGCAACAATTCCCAAGGAGAAGGGAAGCCTTTCTCTGTAGAACCTTTGGATGGAAGTGGTGATATGGAGCTACTGCTTTAATGAGCAAGTGGACAATTCTTTTCCCTTCTTGAAGTGAGCAAGGCACATTATTTCTCCTAAGACACCCTGAAGATTGCAATCAAATAATTCTCAGCTGCAAAAAAGACTCATGATCTTCAATAATGAGACTTCTGTCCTTCTCTGTGAAGATGGCCATCACTTCCTACAGTCCAGTTAGATTTCACAGAGATTGTTGACTTAGAGAGCAAGTCTAAAGAAACCCTTAGGGACATAACTGAGACCTGCAAGAGCTATGACAATGCACCTAAAATCACGGTAAAGTTTAACAACACAGAAGCCTCTAAGAGAAAGATCTGTTTGATGGCTATGTCAGGGAAGGTGGTCATTGTGACTCTGGGGAGAAGATGCTGACCAGCTTGATGGTCCTAATAGCCAGGGATGGCTATCAATGCAGCCCCAGTTTCTGATTTTCATGGACAGAGCCTCTCCGTCCTGTTGCCCAGTACTATCATTGTGAATCCTGACATCCCAGGGGACTATAAATTTTTTGGGTGGTTTTACTAAGGACAAAGCTTAGGTGGTACTTCCATCTTGACCTCAGGAGTGGAAGAACGGGACGGAAAAACACTCCCTGGAAAACTTTGTCTGAAATGAAATTGGAGAACTTGGGCCTGGGTAACAAAACAGACTATTTAGCACTGTGACAACCATGCCATTTCTTGCAGAGGACTGTATATACCAGGCCTGCCCAACTCAAAACTGCAGCAAGAAAGTGATTGACCAGTAGAATGAGTTAGACCATTGTGACAAGTGACTGGGAATTTCCCAGTTTCAAATATTTCATAATCTTGTTAGTAAATATAGCAGATTTTCAAGAGAATCCATGTGTGATTTGTTTCCAGGAGTCTGCAGAAGCTAGCCTTGAGCAGAACTCTGCTTACTTTGGGGAATTAAAAGAGAAGAATGAGAGTGCATTTGAAAAAGTTTTCCAGAATGCCAACTTTCTGAGTTCAGAATCAGGGTCAAGCTGGAGACCTAAAGCAATGAATCTTGAATTAAGGCCATTGTGACGGACATGAAGAAGGCGGACTACAAGGACTCAGCAGAAGGCTGATCATGAACATCAGGAGGATTACCAAGAGCAAGCATCACAGATGGTTCAGCAGAGCCTCTTTAGAGTGGACCAGCAGCCTCTTTGGGTGCCTCTTCTGACCCATTGGTAGGCAAAGGATGATGTGCTCAGAGGGCTGGTATAAACATCAGAATGGGGCCAGCTCTCAGGTACCGTAGCCCAAGTCCTTCCCTTCAGGTTTCCCCAGACTGACTAAGATTCTGTTATCTTCAAGTGGGAATTATGTCGCAACAATTGACCCTAACTCTGTGGAAACTGAGGCAAGTTATATAACTTGAGCTTTGCTTTTCCAGTGGTAACACTTTTATAGCTTGCGTTCCTCCTGGGGTGGGGGGAGGTTGAGGAGAGCCTTCGCGTCTAGGAGGTGTGTCTTCTTGGAATCAAAGGCTTGCTCTTTCCAGAGGTGCTACATGCTTGATAATGCTTGCAATGGCAGAAGGGCAGAATTATTAATCAAAGGCCTATCTTTAATATCTGAAGACCATCCTTCCTTCAGGGTTTAATAGGTTTAACAGACTGAGTCAGATGAATCTGATATTAATCAAAATTGTCTCTTCTGAGGACAGCTGTTGAGCACCGAGTTTCTGTCCCCTAGGGACACTGGGGCAACTACAAAGCACCGATCAAGTTTTCACTTCAATTAACGCTGCATTTTGCTTGACAAATGCACACTTCTTTACCTGGACATATTTTTTGTATTCATATGTTTCATTTCTTCATTAAAGCTGAGTTCTACAGGAAGAATTTTGAAGGGAGGAGCCCTAGGATAACAGTATGTCCTTTGTTTATAGAAAAGGGGGATAAGGGACTATATTTATTCTAAGGAATTCCTGGAATTAACAGTGAGTTAACCCCTTGATCCTTATGAAATTCAGTCATGATGAGGATGTGCATGGTACTCTGCATTTTTAATGCTTTGGCACATAAATTTTCTTGATGTATTAGATAAAGATGACTTATTGAACATGAGTTCTGCATGGTAATTATTTTTTCTTCCATTAATTTTGCAGCTCTTTTTTTACACACATTCACCAAGCTACCACCAATAACTACACCAAATATGTTGTCCATGTACAAAAACATCACTTAAACCTATTTTACTGCTTTGTGTAAGTCATCTAACTTGCCCGTTTCTTTTAGTTGTACCAAACCAACCATTTTATTTCTTTAGCGACATCATATTTATCAACAGCAATTATAATAAAAGTTCAGGTTGAGCCATGTTTTCATCACCAAGGCTGCCAATCACTGCCTATGCATGAAGCTTGAAAAGGGCAGTTGTACTCTCCAAACGCCTTTGATAGATGTTCTAATTTTCCCAGTTTACTTGGGTGAAGTGAGATGAGAAAAAGAAAGATCTCCCTTTCCATACAGCATTGCAACTACCACGTGCTCCACGTGTTTCTTAATACACTCGTCATTATACATGGCTGTTTTTTAATCATTAAATGGATGACCACATAACTAACTTTTATGAAAGACTTCATCTCACTTGTAACTTTTTAAAAATTTTTGTTGCGAAGACAACAGACATTTTTTTCAGTTCTACTATTTTGTCCTTATAACACTGAAATTGGTAGCATGTTTTTGAATATAGCACATTTTCAAAGTATAGTCTTTGAAAACTTGCAGAAGTTTCTTCTAAATTAAGCAGAGTTGCCATATTATTTTTCTTGACAAAAAGGTAGTCATCTGTCTGTTCTTCACTGAACAATCTTTCTTCATCTGTCGTTTTTTTCTTTTTTGTGGGGAGGGAGAATCGTGCTTTCTTTTGAGACGTTATAGAAACCATGATGGGATTTAAAAAAATAAGAACAGATGTATTAGTTTGCTTTTCTGTTGCTGTGATAGAAACACTGACCAAGGGAAATTATAAAAGGAAGAGTTTATTTACCTTACAGTTCCAAACAGGCAAGAGTCCATCATGGAGAATGCATGGCAGCCGCAGTGGCTGGAGGAGACACAGAAGCTGAGCACTTACATCTTCAAGCAGACACAGGAAGCAGAGAAGGACTAGAGACCTGACAAGGCTTAAGAACTCTCTAAACCAGCCTCCAGTGACCTTTCTCCAGCATGACCACACCTTCTAAGACCTCCCAAAACAGCACCACCAATTGGGGACAGAGTCTTCAAATACTTAGAGCCTATGGGAGACATTCTCTTTCAAACCACCACAACAGATAAGGGACAAAATTTCCTTCTATCATGAAAATTAATTGACAGAAGGAAGCAAGATTTGAGATTCTAACTCTCAGCTGCTAAGGCCATGTTGAGGGGAGGTTTAAAAGAACTGTAGGCAAAGTGTGTGATATCCCAGCACATGGGAGGACGTGCCTGAATATTCTTATAGACATGTCTTCTAAATCACAGTAAACACCAGCTTTTTGCAGTGGTAGGTTGAAACGTCTTCTATAAGTGCTCTGTTTTTCTCACCAAGCCACTGTAAGGATATGAAAGATCTGATGGTGTCAGTGTAACTGTGCTTAGAAGACCCAACATCTGAAGCCGTACATATGTACAAATAAGGACAACGAACACATGTTCACTTTGTACAACGTTGTCACATGATGTAGTTATCTACATATTTTATGTCTAAGTACCACATTGTCAAGTTACAAAAAACATAGTATTTTAAATAAGGTTATGATTTTGTCTTGTGTTGCCTTCATGGATATCAGGTTGGACATCACTGGCAACAATAATCCGACAACAAACTCAATTCTAACATGCAGAAAAACAACATCATCTCAGAAACACTTGTGTACTTCAATTATGTGCCCAGTGAAGTTCAGAAGCAGAGAGTCCTAGACACTGTTAGGACATGTTTGTTTCCAGCTTTACAGACCAAGGGACAGTAGCGATTAAGAAGCAGAGTCAAGAATAGGATAATGGGGAACGAAGGGTAAAGTAGGAACGAGACATGTTAGAGTAGAAATACAGAAAGAAGACTGGTATGGACACGGTGCAGAAAGGGACATTCAAAACAGCCTGTTCAGCTCAGACCCGTGCCAAAGCTGAGCCGCTAAACGAGTGGAGTGCCAACGTGAAGGTTTACAACACAAACAAAAAGCAGGAGTGAAATCAAACAGAAAACATGGCATCATCAGACTTCCTTCCAACTCGAGGTGAAGCAGATGACCTTTGCTGCTGAAGGGAATGGAGCGGCTCCAAGAACTCAACCAACTTAGACCAAATGCCCTTTCTCCAGCAGGAATTTCTGTTTCAGACTCCACCTCTCTGCATGAGATTCTCCCACATGAGCTACCTCTCAAGTGTCTCAAGGTCCTGTCTCCCATCGTCCTTCTTCTCTCTGAGGTGCTGGGCTCGGTGATCACACATTGTGAGCGAGGCTTTCCCCTTAGCAGCAGGCTTTGAGCGGGGAAAGGTGCTCCCTCACTGGTATTTACTTTTTGCTGATGTTTTTTATGTTACACGGGCTGCTTTTCTGCCAGTGTTCTGTAGTCCTCGCCTGAGAATACTTGTGAATGGATCAGGTCATTTCCTACAGTGCTTTCTTACCACTCATTCAGCCATGGTGGGGGTGGGGGTTCCACATTCTTCAGGGATTCATAAAAGGAGAGTCCCGGAGTGGTTGGGCTCGACATCTCTGCCTCTTCTGTCGGAGACTCCATGGCACATCCTCTCCTCTCCGCAAATGGCACTCCCAGCTCCTGGTCACATCTGGAAGCCCAGTCAGCTTTTTCCTACATCACAGTTCTGTTGACCTCACTAAGAAAGGCACACTCCCTGCCTGGCAAATACCACTGCTTCAGGAGGCCTGAATGAGCAGGCGCTAGTGGCAAAACCCCGCCCTGGGGGGTATGCTCTGCAGCCATTTTTCAGGAGGACTTTGTGTGTCTTACCACAGTTCACGCCTTTTCTTTTTTTATATCATATTTATTTTACTTTACGTGTATGAGTGTATTGCCTGCATGTGTGTAAGTGCATCCAAGTTGTGCAATGCCTGAGGAGGTCAGACTTCAGATCCCCTGGAGCTGGAGTTATAGATGGTTGTTAGCCACTATGTGGGTACTAGGATTCAAACCTGGGTCCTCTGCAAGGGCAGCCAGTGCTCCTAACTGCTGAGCATCTCTCCGGCCCGCACTCTTTCTTTTCATTAGTTGCCTGCCCTGTTTTCCCACCACATTTTACTTCTCATTTACGTTCTGTGTTTCTAAAGCTTCCTTTCTCTTTTAAGAGTAGAATCCATGGCTTATCTGACTTTTCCTTTCAAGAGTCACACACAAAGGCTGCTGCAGATCTGCTGTCTTACCAAGAACTTCAACGTAGGTCTTAAATTGATGTATGTTCTATCACCAGTATAACCACGCTAACCCAAGCCAACATCATCTTCCCTTGCACATATTAATTTTTCTTATTTTCTTCATTCAGTACATTTTCATTCAGCAGCAGGGACCATATTATTTTAAATGTTTGTTGAATCACAATTCTACACATTATGAAACTCCTTATATGACTTCCATTATATTCGACATAAAATTAAGTTATTATCAATGGCCCATAAAAATCTGTGATGTATGGATGTGCCTAATTCTCCTGACAGTGTTCGAATTCCTTAAATTCTCCCGGTTTGTTAGTGTGGCAGGAGCACATGGCATCTTTCTGCTTATTAAATGTTCTAACCTCCTTTTTATCATTATTTTCAATATTTTGTTTTTTAATCAGCACACAAAGCATTAGTTTTCATTATTAGATAAGTAGTTCGTTGGGGTGGCAGGTGAAGGATGGTGAGGTGAGGGTGGAGATGGGACACAGGTCTAAACATGTCCGGAACACATTGTATCAAATTCCTAAATCCATAAAATATTTTAAAACACTCAAAAATTGTTTGACTGTCCCTCCTTCCCTGCTTCCCCTCACCCGTCCTCCCACAGCCCTTCTTCCTTCCGGTCACGTTTCTTCTATAGACCTTCCCCTCCCCCCAACACTTCCTTCCCTCCCTGCAGACTTCATTCTAGTTTTATGATTGGTACTCACATGCACATATATTCACAAATTAAACATTAGAAGCTGGGATCTGCACGCATGCCCCTTTCTCTGTCGGAATATGGGTTACCCTGCTTGATGTAATTTCCAGATCCATCCATTTTCCTGCAAATTTCATCCTTTTAGTTTCATTGCGGTTAAATGAGAAGTCATTGTGCACATGTACAACAGCTTCGTTACTGCTCCTCAGTGGAAGCCACCTCGGCCACTTCCATTTCCTTGCGGCTGTGAACGGCACTGCCGTGAACACGAGGGAGGCGGCACCTCTGTGTGAAGATAAAGAATCATTGGAGCATGCGTCCAGCACTCATGTGCTGATGCAGATTTATTTATTTATGTTTTTGAGAAACCGCCACACTGACTTCTATACTGGCTTACATTCCTGACCAGTAATAAATAAGCATCCTCATTCCCCATAATCCCACCAACATTTGCTGTGCTTTGTTTCCTTGATGAAAACCATTCTGACTGGGGAAAGATGGACTCTTAAAGCAAATTTAACTTGCAATCCGTGATTATTTTTAGCTTTACTTTAAATCCTAATATTCCTTCCACCTGGACTCCTGCACTCTCAGATTGAATAGATATTTCTGCAAAGAGTTCCTTGTTCCCCTAATTCATACATTTTCCTTCATGTGGCTTATCTCTTTAGTTTTATGTATTTATTATTGCTATTATTTAAAATAGTCTTTGAAAGCTAAAGCCAACCTTCAATAGTTTTTGTTGTTATGTCTCAATACTGACACTAAAGAAATATATATATATATATATATATATATATATATATATATATATATTCGACCTCTTTTGATTTAATATGACTTCTTCACACCATAAATGTCTTCTGTGGATGATTGCTCTTCTAAGAAAGAATGTCAGAAATATGGAAAGATTTATAAATCTCTTTAGTTTTAAGTGGTCCTAAAAATTTTTTTTGGCTTCTACCTGAATGTGTCTTCCTCTAGGATAAAAAAGATTTTATCTCTGATTATTCCATTTTAGTCATTGTAAACGTACAACCTCCATAGCAATTCTAAATTTTTATAGAGACTATTTAAATATTCTTTAGTCAAACTTTGAAGTATGTTAAGAAATACAAGACTGGAGATGATCATCCAATGGGTAGAACTTGAAATGAGGATGCACATTTGGTTCCATGTATCAAAGGTTTCTGACTGACAGAAACACAGAACAGTACGCTTACAAGGTATTTATCAGCAACAAACACTTTTTTCCTAATATTCTTTAGAAATACATAGAATTTGATTTATTTTCAATACCAATACACAAAAAGAATATATATTTTTACTTGTAGATCTATATATTCCTTTTGCAATTTTTTATTCTTGAGTTTAGTGCATTCTGATCACATTCAGATTCCCTTTCTTTTCCTCTCCCGCTTCCCTATTTCATATCTTCCATTATTATCCATCCTTTTATTTATGTTTTTAACCTTTGTTTTTTAAAGGTTTACTGATTCTAGCCCATGCTTTCCGGGTGCTGCTGGGTGGGGTCATCTACCAGGCATGACACCAGTAAAGAAAACTGATTCTCCTCCTAGCTTCCATCAATAGCCAACAGATCCTCAGCCATATCGGGGGCTTCTTGGCCACCTTCCCATGCATGCTGCATCCTTATCTGATTGGGTTTGCAGAGGCCTTGCTCATGCTGTCATAAGTGCTCCATAAGTGCTGTGGGTTCTTAAGAACTTTCCATTATATCAGTTGTCATCATTTCCATTCCCACATAGCCAGTTGTTTGTGTTTACACTTGCCAGAATATACTCTTCTGTATGTGTGCGCTTGTGTGTGTGAGAGAGAGGTGGGGGTGGTATCTATCTACAAGGGTTTTTGCTAAAAACATTTCATGAAAATCAGTAGGTAACTACAGCTGAATAATCATAAAGGTATATTTTAATAGTTATGTCTCTATGATCTGTTATTCCTTGGATCTTAAGGTTCAAATATGTTAGCCACTGCTCTGTCATTGTGGCAAAATACCTGAAAAAAAATAAACTTAAGAGAGTTAAGGATTTAGCTTCAAATTTAGACTTCAAAATTTCAGTCCATAGTAAGCTAGCTGCATATTTTAGGGACCAGGAAGAAGCAAGACATGAAGAGAAGGTCAGGTCAGAGAAAAGCTCTTCATCTCGTAATACACATGGAAGAGAGAGCGATAAGATGCACCTTTGAAAGGAATACATTGAATTATTTACTTTTTCCAAGCAGGCCCATCAACTAAAAGTCCATTGAACTATGAGCTTATCAATGGCCTTACCCACTGATGACGATATCATTTTCATGATTCAATCACCAGCCATTAATAGATGAATCATTTTGTGACTGTTTCATATCCAAGTCATAATCAGGGTAAAAATCCAAATATTCCTAGTGGCCCCAACAAACCAAGCTTGGCCACTTAACCTCAGTAAGTCAATTAAAGACACAAATTCATGCTGAGAAGCAGAAAAAGGAGATTTATTCAATGTGGCCACAGTGAAAAGAGAGACAAAGAATTCCATTGGTTTTCCCAAGTCTGTCTTCCTAGACCTAACATGAGGACAAGATTTAAATGCAAGAGGTATGACAACTAAGAGATCTGGTCAAAGTTTTGTCCCCAACCATGACCATTTCTCAACTTCAGCCTTCTACAAGCTAGTCTGACACGTTGTCAATCTTTCAGAAACAATTTTGTTCTCTGGCTGCCCGCGAGGCTTCAGCCTTGGTCCACCAAGAGATTTCTGGGACATTCCACTAACTTGGAATCTATTATTTCAATAATCTGATGGAGGGACACAGGTTTCTCTTCAGTGCATCTTTATTTCTACCAGGATCATTACATTTCCCTACTCTGTTTTAATACCTAAACCTGAAGATGAAACAGACTTGTGTCTAAAACAAACAGATACAAGTAAAACCAAGGCTAGAGCACATTCAGTTCCTCTCATGAAATCATTCATAAGAACCATTTCTCTGTAACCTATTGCATTTAGTTACTTTCAGAAGGATTGTCACAAGCAACGACACCTCCTATTGTTGATTTGAGACAAGGTCTGGCTATGAAGTCCAAGATAACCCCAAACACATGATACTTCTGCTTTAGCTTCCCAAATGCTGGAGTTAAAGCCAAGTCCCACCTTGCCTAGCTAGAGTTCATTTTGATTCTGACAACATGCACCCTTTTTTCTGAACAATATTCTCTGAAGACATCACTCATTAAACACATCATTATTTATTTGCTCTCAATTATTCCTCATTGCTGAGATGAAATCTGTCGGATTTGATCGTATATTGAAGAAGGGGATAAGTAAAAAATGTCAATGAGTTAGTGCCAGTATGCCCTTTCTGAGACCAATTTGAAGCAACTAAGAGGTAGAGGAGCGGCTCTTGGTAAGGCGTATCTGAAATTCATTCTATTTGTCCTATGTATGATGTAATGGTCTCTCAAAAATATTGTTCCAGTTCATTCACTAGAAATCGTACTTCTGAAGTGTTAACAGACAAAGTTAGTTATAAAGCTCTGAAAAAAACACAAGTGGGAAGAGGACTTACCTCTGCAGATATTAGCACATACAGGTATGAAATTTTTACAGAAACAGGGCTGGAGAAATGGCTCAAAGGTTACGAGCAATGACTGCTCTTGCAAAGGACCTGGGTTCGATTCCCAGCACCCACATGGCGGCTAACAACTGTCTGTAAATCCAGTTCTAAGGGATCCAATGCCCTTTTCTGACCTCTTTGGGCATTGCATAATATAGGTGCTCTCACACAGATGCAGGCAACACAGCCATACACATAAAATGAAAAATAATAAAATATACAAAAAAATTAAGTTTACACAAACAAAATCATCTAGAGCAAATATTTAAAAGATACTAGTTTGAAAATTAAGTATTTGTGTACAAAACTACTGATCTTACAGGTCTTTAACTCTATAAACTTTGGCAATAAATACAATGTTTTGAGATATAACTCTACACATTTTTAGATACATATGGCATCAAATGGACTAAAATCATTTTTAAATAATTGCTTACAAAGTGACCATTGAAAGAACTTTAATTTAAGTATACTGATGAAATTAGCTGAAAAAAATAAACACTCCTAAAAACATCCCAGGTTTATGTGTGGTAAATAAGGACAGACCAAATTTTCTAATTAAGTACAGAAAAATCTGACAGCATCTGTTAAATGATATATTTAAGTTTAAATATACCAGAAGCTGACATTCAGGTTTTTCAGTGCAGACTGCCCTTTATTTTTCCCAGGTCTCCAACAGGCAAGTACTATGCAATGCACACAGACTACTGCTTACTAGGGCACCTATATCCATCCGCTATACACTTTAAGATCCAAGCACCTGAAAAGCAATTTCTCAGCATCCTGATTCTCCATTGCTGAGCTAATTAATGGATGACAAAGAATAAATATTCCCTCACATGCATTCTGGGTGTCTGCCACACTTTGACTGTTGGGAACTTTGCTTGAATTACACTTTATTTTTAATCCACAAGAATTTTTAATTGTTTTACAAAAACCCAAAGTAAATATAGCATGGTCTTAGTTTATAACAATAATAGGATGGCACTTTTGATTAAGTGATAATCTTCATAGTTTTGAAAAATAAACTTATGAAGTCGGTTAGTTAGTCTTCCATCATGCACACATTGAGATGAGAACTCAAGACAGGCAAGCACAGCAACACTTTCAAACTTTCCAACCCTTTAACAGGTTCAAACACTCAAGATGTTAGACCACAAAGGAATCAGTATGAGACTGGATTTTGTACCAACTGTTTTGCTTTACTTTCATCAAAATATCTCATACCCACACAGTCATTTCAAATCAACGGAAGACATTCCTTTAAAGGAGACTGGAACAAAAGAGATTACAAGGTATTTCTAGGTCTGTCTATTGTCCTCTTTTAGTATGAGTTTACATGCAGTTCATCCAACAACCTAATGAGACCATAGAATATGATAGTAATAATAATAATAATAAATTGAACAGAGCATCATAGTTTCAAACATTCAGTCATCTTAGACTAGAGTGAATGAGGAAAGTTTCTAACAACATTCTTGCCATGTTACATCTGTCAGAGTTACAGAGAGAGCTTTGCTTTTATCATATGAAAGTTTTCTGTTTGTGAACACAACTATTGAGTTTAATGACCTATTAATCAGAAAATCTAAATCTAACCTTTTTTTGCTATTGGCTTTATTTTGGTAATTTTTCACAACATACATCTATACTGCATTGTTAAGTGACTATATAGGAGACAGACATCAGTAGGCTTAGAGGCTATTATTGAAGATGAACCTTTCATGCTGGTGTGGACCACATTTCCCCGTTTCCCTGATAACACCCAGGGAAGAGAAACATCACAGTTGCATCCTTCCTTAAGGGTGAAGGTGCATACGAAACAGCAGAGCATGGAGGTTTGGTTGAGGTTTGTTAATGAAAACTACTGGTGAAAAAATAATAACAATTTGGTCCTGGAGAGGTAGCTCAGTAATCAAGAGTACTGGCTACTCTTGCAGAGGACCCAGATTCCATCCCAGAACCCACATGGCAGCTAACAACTGTTGTTGGTAACTCCAGTTTCAGGAGATTCAGTGTGCTCTTCTGACCTCCACAAGCTCTGTATTTCATGGGTGTTCATACACGCATGCACTCAAAACATCCATTCACATAAAATTAAAGAAGCCCCAAATAATTCTTTAAATAGAATCTGGATTCTACAGATCTGCCTCTAGTCCTTTCTGGAGACATGACGTTTTAATCTGCCCCAAACATTGTAACATTGCATATTGTCTCTTCCAGTTTCTTAATCTTAGACTTGCCAACCTCCAAAACAATGGAAGATCAATGTTTTGATTATTTAAGCCATTCTTATGACACTATTTTCGTAGTAGCCTGAACTGAGACACTTCTTAAAAGGACTTGTTTCTTTTTGCTTTCTTTGGGGTTTTTAAAAATATTTTATTTATTATTTTTATTTTATGTGCTTAAGTGTATTGCCTGCATGTATATAAGTGCATCCGTGTCATGCAGTGACCACAGAGGTCAGAAGAGGGCATCGGATTCCCTGGAACTGGAGTTATGAACCAGTGTTAGTTGCATGTGGGTGCTGGGAATAGAACCAGCGGCCTCTGTAAGAGTAGCCCGTGCTCTTACCTGCTGAGCCATCACTCCAGCCCCTTGTGTTTTTGTTAATTAGACATAATTGGCACATGATAAATTTTTCTGGAGACTTCTAGGTAAGAGAGCATCCTAGAAGCTGTCTCTGTGTGAATTGAAGATGAGTCAGAATAAGAAAAAAGTGGACTCTGTAGATGAGAAGACAGGAAGAACTTCATACGTTCTCAAGGTGAGTAGAAGGCCCCAACAATGCAATTGAGAGAACAAAAGAGAAGTAATCCAAGCCAAACCTAGCTCGGGCTGCGCAGGTGAGGAACAGAAAGCCCGCGCCTAGCCAGGTCAGTCAGGTAACCCTGGTGAGAAACAGCACCAGAGTCCTGTGCTCAGGACAGAACCTCAAAGATGGGCGTTTAGTAAGACAGTGATTCTTCTGATGGAAGGTTCGGGAAAGGATGCTTTGACACACTCCGTACTTGAAGGGTAGTGGCCTGGTGCCATCATGGGATGAAGGTATGATCACAAATCTGAAAGCCTTAATTCAACCTGCCACAGACTCAAGGTGAGAGAAGGCCATGCAGCAAGAGCAAAATGCAAGTGTTCAGGTGTCAACACGCCGAAAAGCAGTGGGCTCAGCTCAGAATGAACCATAGGAAAGACAACTGTGCACAAATTGACCGCAGTCCCCCCTCTCCCAAGCATGTATCTGGAAGATTCCAATTTTTAGTGACCCAGAAAACAAACTGCTCCAGGCCTTCATTTTTTTACTTGATCCTTGTGTTTCACTTTTTCCTTTTGGCTACACTTGTTGCATATTATATTTTAAAACATAGCTTCAGTTTTATTTCCTTTCATACAGTCAGCTAATTTTGTTTATATGTATTTTCATTATTCGACAATTTTGTAAATATTTTTCTTTCTTTAATTTTTTTCTTCTCTTTTCCCGTGTCTTTCCCACCCCAGTTTCACAGTATTTTTATTTTATCTTAATGGATTTTTTAAAAATTCTATTTTTCTCCCCATTCTTATATTTATCTAATTTGACTTTTGAATGTTATCATTAATGAAAGACCTCTTTATTTTTTTCCTTTTTGATCATCTTTTTCTTTTCTTTTCTTTCTTTTTTTTTTTTTTTTTTTTTTGAGATAGGGTCTCTCTGTACGTGGAACTCGCTATGTAGACTAGGCTCACCTTGAACTCACAGAGATCCACCTGCCTCTGCCTCCCAAGTGCTTGGATTAAAGGTGTGCACAGATGTTATGGAATTTGGACCACCAGAGAAGGACCACCACATTTCTTCTGAATTTAAATCAGCTGAATTTATTTCACCAGGCTGGTAACTGCATTCTCTGGGACGAGGATTAGAAAGCACAGCGCAAAAAGATGAGATTGCAGGCAGGAAAAATTCACGGCCTCGTTAACATACTAGGTATTCCGCCCACCTGTTGGGTCCCTCGACCAGCAAGGAAAAACCTCACTCAAGATGTACCGGTTGCAAGCACCTTAATTCAGTTCTCTTCCAAAACAGGAACTCTCGTTCCTGGGCTTCTTCTCTTTTTTTATTACCATAGTTTAGCCAATCGCTTAAAGGTCAAGTCTGCAAGCAGCGGGCCTCCAATCATAACAAACATCACACGCAGAGCACAAGGCATGCACACTCTTAACAACCAATCATACTTTCTTCCTGTAACTTTGGTAACCTCCCAGCTCTAGGAGGAAGCAGCAGCGAGGCGCCATCTTTATCTCTCCCCACACCCACCCATCTATTTAGTATAACTTAAGGTGAACCTGCCTCCCTAGAGTGGTCCTAGGAGCAAATGATTGACCAGTGAAACTGGAAAGGGAGGTTTTCCCAACAGATACTCTGGAGATTGCTTAGTCTGTCCCGGTTAATTTTCTGGGATTATTTGCCACTTTAACACGCCCCCCATCTGAAGAGGTAACTCTAAAATCCTTTAGGTATTTAGGTAAGAGCTCCCAAATACTTTTGATATTTTTGGCCTTTGGCACAGAGTAGGCTGCTAAAAGGCACAGAACGTTTTGGCTTTTAGCCAAAAACAAGCAAACAAACAAAAAAGTGGTTAATTTTATTTGGAGTCCTTTACTCTAAGCTTCCTAGTCCATTTTTGCCTCTCATTTTTATTACACCATACTCTGAGGAGGTCACTCTAATTGACGATAAGGAATTGTGGCCCTGACCACTCTGGCTTCTTGCATGCTCAGCAGGTTGTGGCAACTGGGGATCCCCTTGAGAGGGAGTATCTAAAAGATCCCCAAGTTACATAACTGTCAGCTGTGGGGAAAAAAGAAAGTCCTTGACTGATGCCTGTGAGACGTGAAGAAGTAAAGGCAAGAGAAGTTAACGTTGTACGTTCTAGACAGGGAACCAGAAAAGTCAGAACAAGGCAAATTTCAAATGTCCAAGTCAAAATCCGCTAGAATCTCTTGATGAGGGCTTCTAAAAGCATCCGTCTATTGGCTCCTCCTTGTTTTTCTTTTGGACACCAAGGCTGAACTTGGTAGTGATGAGGTTGGGATTTGTTTCCAGGCAATTTGATAGCTGTTGGAGTGGCTAGAGTCAGTGTAAGTTCCCTCCCAAATGACTTCTAAACTGGAAGAGAAAAGAAATTAGTCATCATTTAATTTTTAGGTTAGAGCAATAGTGGACTTGTCTTTCTTGGCTGCAGGTATGCACTGAGCAGCCTTACATCTTGAGCAGCATTTTCTTGTTAAGAACTAGATTGTTAATGACAAACTGCAGGTAACATCTCATAAGAATTGAAATCTAGTGTCTGAGGAGTACAATCCTGCATTCTTAAAGAAGCATACTAATCACTTTAGTCTTTGGTTATGCATTCCTGTTGGGTGTTTAAGACCAGGCAGGTGGCCCAAATAAATAAATTTATTTTTATTGTTAAGGGCAGTTGGGGAACTGGCCCCCAGGGGTCACATGGGCTTCAGAGGAGCCTCTGACTCCCTAGACCTTTCTTTACCAGTTCCATTCATGTGAAGATAAGTCAGAAGATTCTGCTAGACCATGGCTTCACTTGGAAGCACTGAGAAAATGCTTTCCTGTGCTGACACTTCTTTGCATTGCAGTCTCCATCTCTTCATTGCATAAGAGGACAGGTGATTCACCACAGGTACAGGACATTTCAAGAGATGTACCATAGTCCCATAGGACTTGATTTTGGAGGGCAAGAGACAAAAATTCTTCCTTTAAGTCCCTCTGATGAGATCAAAATAGGCCTCTAAATATGGTTGTTAAACACCCAAGAAGTTTATTGCCACTAGTCTGGTATCTTTAATTACCATACTTATGTAAACAAAGCTTGAGTAAAACCCAAACATTCTTTAATAAACCTTGACTAGACATATATTTTGTTTCTTAACCCATTTGACTGACCTATTGCTTTAGAAATTTTAAGAACAGCTACACATAGATATTTTGTTACATCTTTTATATACCATAACATATTGACTCAGACCTTCAACCACTTGCATAGACATTCACACTTTGGTTCTGCATGTTTGGAAGCGTACAGCCATCACAATCTTTATACACAAATCCTTCGTAATAAAATATTTCCCTTTCATTTTTACATTTTTATTTCCTTTAACATTAACAAATAATTTTTCCATCTGTTGTAAAAATTCTTTTCCTGGGGCTACTAAGCAACAGTTATCCCCTTTCTAAGATTCCAATTTCAAACCAATGTTTGATATAGTTCACCCTGGGGAACCAATGACTTTACTCATAGAGATGAGTGAAATATTAATGACAGGTATATGGTGACCTAAGAGTAGTTGCACTGAAAAGTCTTTATTCAGCATGGATGTTGACTTTTCTGTAACCTCACAGGTCAAGTCCTCTCTTTCCAGTCTTCACCGGATTTTTTCCCCAAATCCAGGAGACCATCTGTCATTAGGGCAGAATTACATACATATAGCTGGATGGGAAGTGTGACTGGATACTTGGGTGAGGATCCAATGGCCCTGTTTACCTCTCCTTCAGTGAAAGAACACAACAAGTTGACACATGCACTTTATAAGTTCCCAGGTTAACCATATAATAAACACAGAAACTGTTAAAATCTTTTTTACTTCTTGTAGTTTAGAGAGTGGTCTACCAAAACCTTGCTTTAGGTCTTGAGGATGGGTAAACAGTAGGTAGAGAGAAGCAGCTGGTACATAACAACACATTATCAAATTGAAGTTCAGAAACTCCAGCATAACCATTGACTGAGGAATTTTAGGGAATGGTGCTATCTTCCCATGGGCTGTGAATTGTCCTTTTTTAAAAAAAAAATCTATCCTGTTGGTTCCTTACTAACATTTGCAATAGTCTGTGTTGGTGACTTTGCTCATTGTTGTGACAAAATAGAGACTCCCATTACCTACTTTTGCTATAGACATTTTATACCATGAGCTGAATAACAATAATCTCTGTTGAAATTAGTTTATCCCTTAGTTTTTCCAAGAGTACCTTTACTCTTAGGCTGTTTTGTTGTTCTTGTTTTCCCTTGTTACAGGGTCAGAGGGTCAGCCAGACTTGGAGAACATCTTGCAATAACAAGCTTCAGTCTGAAGTGGGAGAGCCAATCCCATCTCCAAAGTTAGCTTGTCAATGAGCTCAAATAGCAGGTGACAATTTACCAATATAATTTATACAAAAGGGTTTTTGTTTCTCTTTAGAGTGGTTTACATTGGACAGGAGAACTGTTGAGTCCAGTAATTACTAACAGGATTGAAAATATCTGTCCTTATAACCTGTATACATTTATCTAAGCAGGGGAGTCTTCTCATCTGCTGGGTCCTTTATTTGGAAAGGGGATTGATTGACAAATGACAGTACTAAAAGATTGATACTAAAAGATTACCTCAATTGATATTTCTAAACTTTATGAAGCCATGGGTATTTGGCAGTGAGCACCCAAGATCAAGCAGGACCAGGTTGACAGAAGTTTCTGCCTTTGCCAGTGTCAAAACTGAGATCCTCTCTGGCTCTCTTATGGGCTAAATCTTAATGGCCCCTTTAAATAGTCCCTCTAACACTTTTCCTAAATGTTAAAACTTGTTCATTCTTTTTTTATTGTTTTATAAACTAGATAAAAAGGCAAGCTCTCAGGGTGATTTCTTTTGAAGAAGGCTCTGTCTATCTGTATTACAATTTACCATCCATAATTTTGAATTAAGAACCCATAATCTGGATAATAAGAAACACAGAAAACAATGACACCTAAAAGAACTTGGAAAGAGTCAATATGAGTGTGTTCTTTTACTTTAGTCTGTCCAGAACACTGTAACTAGAAAGTGCAAACCAGAGGTGACCAGAGCAGGAAGGAGAAGGAATAAAAGCAAGCTTGGAGCAACTGAAAATCAGCGAGGGAAATCCTCTATTTCAGAGAAAAGCAGGTTTGGGGATCACAGTGCAGGAATTAAGGTTTGGTCCTGGAGTGCTACAGATTTACATGAGTTTCCCAGGTCTAGCCACTACAAAGTGTCAGCTCACACTGTACCTGGCTAGTCTTGGAGGCCCATGACTAGAAAAACTTTGTTTCCTTTAGAAACTGACAAATATAATATGTAAAACAATGTAAGATTTCAAAATACTCACTTTTAGAAATCAGCAAATGTACCATATAAAAGAGGTTAAAATCCAAAATATTTCCCCTTAAAAACAGTTAAATATGTCACGCAAACAATGTCAGGACAGAAAATAGTTCCCTGTAAAAACCAGTAAATGAATAAAACAATGTAAAAATCTTAAACAATTATTTTTAAAACCAGTAAATAAATAATACTAGAAGTTATAATCCAAAGTAATCCTCTTTAGAAATGGATTAAAATAATGTTAAAATTTAAACTACTGTCATGGATGCCTGGTATTGCCTCCCTAGTCTGACATAAAAATGAATTGATCTTGTTACAAAAGACTGTGTTAGAATCTCTTTTTTAAATGATCCCATCCATAATCCAAGATGAAAACCAAAATAAAAATAAACTGCAAAAGGATTAGGCCATGTGATTAAATACCTGCAGTCCAGGGAATTTCTAAGATATCATGATCCCTTAGCACTCAGGAGTAACAGTAAATTCCTGGGTGTTGCCATTTTGAATTATGCCAATGGTTGGATTAAAATGGTGGCAAGGTCACATGGGTCACTGTCATTTTGCAAATGTTACTGTCCAAGATGGTAGCCAATCCATGTGACTATACCCATATTGATGATGTCATCACCCAATGTGGAGATCAGATCACATGGTTGCCCCCCTCTTGGTGAGGTCACCAACCATAATGGTGACCAAGCCACATGGTAAAATGAGCCCCATGATACAACTGAGCCCATTCCCCACCCAGATTCAAATCCTGTGGGATTCCTATATCTCACAGATTAAATGTGAATAGAAACCCTTTTTTACTTTTAGAAAGCACCCAGCTAAATTGTATTTTCAGACATAACAGTAGAAAGGACCATCAGATATGTAGGCCCCAGGTAAGAAAGCAAAACAAAGGAATTCATGGTCTCAAACCAAGGACTGGAGTCCATGTATCTTATTAGCCATTGCAGCTACAAATGTGAAACTGTGTCCTCTGGATCTCTTCATTACTATATAAAATTTGTTGCTGGAAAAGTAACTTGAAAAAACAGCAGAAAAATGAGAAGCTATATCCAGTACACACATCCTTGGGCTGTTGCTTTGTGAGTACACATCTCACCTAGACATGGTATGTGATCAGACAGCAAACTAAATGAAGGTGTTTACATGTGTAGAACCTTCGTGGAGGTCAGGCACATGGCTGACTGGCAGCCACTTGGTTTCACTCCAGATTTTACTTCTTCAAGGAATCTTTCCTGGAAATGTTTCAACATTCAATCAAGTGGGGTTTTTTTATGAAAATCTAAAGAAAGAAATGGAATTCCAAAGACAAGAGAATTTCCAATGACCAAAGAAGAACCTCTCCATTACATATTAGTCAAGATGTCAAAAATACAAATCAAAGGCATTAGATTAAAAATTGGGGGAAAGGGTGCTGGAGAGATGGCTCAGTGATTGGGAGCCCTGGCTACTCTTGCAGAGGACCTGGTTTCAGTTCCCAGCACCCACATGGTAGCTAACACCAGACTGTAACTCCAGTTCCCAGGGATGGAATGCCTTCTTCTGATGTCCGCAGGCATTGCATGACCATGTGAACTTTCATACACGCAGGCAACATACTCGTACACAGAAAATAAAAATAATAAATAGCATATTTTATTAAAAATGCTTTAGGGAAAAAATATCAACTCACCTGCAAGTATAAACGCATCTCTCATCAGCATCCCAGGAATGGGGAGTAATATATTTTAAGTGTTGAAAGTAAGTATCTGCCAACCAAAGGATAGCCAGCAGTTATCTTTTAAAATGGCTGGATAAATAAGGACATTGCAAAATAAGCACAGACTTTGGCAGTTTGCAACCACCAAGTCTGTACTGCAGAAGACACTTTTAAAAAATACCATACACAGAGGAAGAAGACAAACTCCCTCTTTGAACCTTTGTATCAACATACACCATTTTCTGTTTTACATTGTGTTTTATCCTTGGCTTTACTCTTAAAGTAAGATTTCTTTAAGTTAAGCAAGATCAATACTACTCAGCTCTTGTTTTATTATTCAACATATTTCAGAGGAACCACTTATTTGCCAAAGTCACATTTCTCTGAGTGACACTGAGTTTGAGAGTTACTGAGAAGTAACAGGTATTCACAAGGCTCTTCAGCAAGACACACAACAGCAGGAACATCACCTGAGAGCTAGGTCTCTTGCTTCATCCAAGGCTTCCTGAATCAGGATCTGCATGTCAGAAAGACCCTATGCAATTCTTGTATCCTAAATTTTGAAAAAACTCCACATAGTTTGTATGTGATAAAATAGTCTATACCAGTTAAGTCTCATTAGACAAGTTCAAACAGAGCACTGTCTTTGGTCCTGCATGACTGATAGGAACATTCGATCTAGCAAGCACAGGGCAATCAGCCAAAAGAAATTCCTTTAAGCCAAGATATTAGCAGTTCAAAGAGACAAAAGGGGGAACTCACTCAATATCAGATGTTTTAACTTATCGAGAGAATCATAATCATCATGTCTTTTAGTATTATTGCAAAAATGAAAAAAAAAAAAAAACATTGACATCAGGGTGTTCTGTTCTACTCAAAAGTCTATATTCCAGCTATGGACGTCTACAAAAATGTTCACTAAGTAAAGCAGACCTTCAAATGCAGTAACTGAAGGGAGGGCCTATTTGGCTAAAATTTAAAATGTGCACAGTGGAATGCAAACTTAGACTTGAAATACCTGAACGTATGAGACTAGGTAGGCTCATGAAAATTGGTGAGCTCTAAGAGATACATGAGGGATGAAGAAAGTGTGGGCAGTAACAGAGAAATGAATGAAAGCCAGAGGAGAGTTATGGTGACAAGGGACTGCCTCTTAAGTTCAGTCTGCAGCAACAAAAAAATCCCAAATGCTGTGTTCCTTACTGCTCATTATTGTTAAATAGACCATAAGATAATGGAAGTACTGTTAATGCTATTAACCTAGAGAAGAGGAAAGAAAACCTTCTCTTTATCTGGTTCATTCATGTATTTGGGAAGTGATACGGTTAAGAAAAACTTTCAGTGGAAGATGTCCATGCTTCAGGTGTGTTGCAATCCTAGAAAATTAATATATTGATGCAAATTTGAATACGGTGGGACTTTCACGGCTCAGTTGTACATGACCCAAAGACCTAGGCTATCAGATACTCAGCATCACCGAAGATTGACTTGGGACAATAGACCTGAGTTCCTTATCTCACAGTAATGAAGATTAAAGATGTGGACTCTGGTCCATGCAAAGCGAAAGCAAGTTGTATTAAGAATTACAGCACAGTGAGAGATTGAGAGAAATGAGAGATTAAGGACAATCCTCCTGAGGGAGGAAGGGTTTCCAAGAGAGTAAAGGCCAGCTAACTTCGTTCACCAGGAGGTGTTACAGGGTTTGTGGCAGAAACTGGGTAAAGGCTGAGATAACTGACATCTGAGAGTTCCCTGGGGTATCAAGGAATGAGCCAGTGGAGGGTCACATACCTCGTGTATGTACTAGGCCAACCAGGGAGATGATCATGTGCTATTTAGTGTTGTCCACCAGGTAGAGGTCATTCAAGCACTCCCTCTGGCCGCCTCTGACCTGTGCCTTCCAGCAGTTGATCTTGACCTTCTGCTCATGCTGCTGGTTGGTATTTCTACCTCCAACCTCATGGATGTCTCAAGAGCTGTTAATTATACTATGCCCTCTTTTATCTCACATTTAGATGATCAGCTTGTAGCTTGGCTATGATAGGGAGTTAACTGTATCAGAACTATCAAGATGTAGCTGGAGTCTTTCTTGATTACCAGGTACTTCAGCTCTTTATCTACAGGAGGGCCTGGGGTGGTCTCCAAGGTGAAAGCCTCTTGTTAAAAGCCGTCCCAGATTTTAATGTAATTGTTACTGTTAGCCTCCTGAAAAGCAAGTATTTATGAAAGGACTCCTGTTTCCCCTGCTCTCGTCAGTTTAGCTCAGTCTTCTCGTATCCAGCTACAAGCCCCCTGCCTCATCGTCCTCAGTACTCCAGACTCCAAATTTTAACGCCCCAGTCTGTTTTCAGTGGAACGTGTGTGAGTAACATTGAGTTTAGGACCCTTTCCCCTTGCTACCAATAACTAGTTAGCTCCTGCATTAGTATAAGTAAGTTTGTTGCTAGGAATGCATTTCAGCTGGGCAGGTCATAACTGTAGCTAGGTATGTGAATGTTAGGTTGTGGGTAATCAAGAAAAACAAAGACTAGCATATCATAAATTAGTCCCTATCAACCAATTTCCTCCACAGATTTAAATGCCTTTACAAATATTGTAATATATAATATGTTTGGAGTTGTATTAGTGGTTTTAACCCTAAACCTAATTTGACATAAGGATAAATAAAGACCAATACAATTATGTCTATACTTAGCTTATTTATTTATAAAATCCATCTTTTTTTGCATTATCCTTTCAAAGGTGAACTTTATGGCCTATTTAAATTTGGTAGAGACATACGGATGGAACTAATTGGAATGAGAAATACTAACACCCCAAAACACATACTGTCAAATCTGCACATAATTTCATACCTTTTCTTCATTTTATCTCATGGAAGCAATTTAAACCTGACTTATAAAAAATGTATTTTAGGAGCTGCAACACTAACTTTCCACTCTAGTTTATCACTGTAAAGTCATTGCGATAATTGTGCAGTCTTGCTGCATTACTTGTTAATTAGCTTTAATTATACTTTCAGTCAATTACTCAAAATGTGACCTTTTCCAACAAAAGTCAGGCAAGAAGAATGGAGGATAGGCAGAGGCACTAAGCACAGTAAATGTTCAAATTCATGACAGCAGTTTTGCTTACTGATTCAACACTTGGGTAACCTACTACTAAGTACATTTTCCTTTAGCTATTTTTTATGAAACACATTGCCTTTTCCACCAAAGTACCCAAGAAAGTGAAATGTAGAAATGGTTTTTAACCTTTATAGAGTAAGTAGCTTTAATGAACTTGATCATCTAGAATGAGTTAAATTGATAGCTGTCATGTCACCTGCACTTGTACACTAAGAAAATGTCTTATCAGAAGCAGAACTTTGAGTTCTATATGGAAGCACATTTCTTACTTCCATGTTCTTCAGAAAGTAGAGTTCTTTATTCAGAGGAATTAGCAGCTGTGTTGCGTGCTAAGGTACATAAATCTCACTCAATGGGTCACAGTGAGCCAGTAATCATTATGGCCATTCTCTGGTTCCAAGAATTGAGAACAATGAAGAACTTTGTTAATTTGTAAATTGTGTAGCTATAATAGCTAATCTTGCTTGTCAGCTTGACTGGATCTGGAATTAACTGAAATGAGAGAGATTTTCTTGACTGAATTTTTTTGAAGCTGGAAAATCCACCCTAAATGTGGGCATCACCTTCTGATGGCAGCCCGTAGGAAATGCCGTGCAGAAAGCAGCTCTTGCTTTCTGCCTGCTTGCCTCCTTTCTCACTGCTGATTCTTCCTGCTGCTGTGGCATTCCTTTACTGATAGGAGAACCAACTTCTTTGGATTCAATGTAAACTGAAGACTAGCAGACCTCCAGGAATCCTTCAGGCCTTCAACACCAGATTGGGACTGCTGAGACATCCAGTCTCATGGACTGAACAACCACCTGATTCTCGGCCTCTCCAGTCGGGTGTGGCCATTGCTGGACTACTCAGGTTCTATGCCAATCTAATAAATTCATATACATATTTCATTTGATCTGGTCTGTTTCTTTCTGCATGTTAAGCCTCGGCTAATGTAGCATTATTTTTCCACATAACTCTACGGTTTGTAAGCATATTGGGAGCTTCTTGCATTCTGACTTGTATTTATTTGAAGTTCCACTCAACATCACAGCAGTGACACTCGACATATTCATAGCAGATGAGAAGTAGATACGTGGGCAGAGCATGGACTTGGCCTGGAAACCTCAGCTAACTCTTTACCAAATGGCTTTGGACTGAACCTTTCCATACAAAGTATTCACTGAGCACTAGCTACTTATGCTGACTACTGTCAAGAGCATCCTACAAAATTCAGGCTAGTACAGAGCACACAAACAATGCTTGGTAGCTGAGCAGGGCTTGGTACACCTTTCCTTTCCCTTGTTTTTTTCTACCTTCTTTTAATGGAACTCTACCATAAGTTATGTTGAAAGAATTCTCATACTACAATGACATACTAGTTTAATGGTGCAATGGATTCCACATATGTTTTATATAATATGCTTTTTGTTTTAATTAGGCAAAATCTACTAAACACACAATTTGCATCTACACATACATTGGATTTATTTGTACGTTTTTTTCTTAGTTATCTGTAACATAAGTTTGAAGAGTTCTCCATAACTTGGGATTATATTTAATTTTTAAGCTATTAAAACATTAAATATTAATATATTTATTCTTATTAATAAAAACTATATAAATATGTTAATTTGTATCAATGTAATTTAAAACACGTGCTACTTTGCTATTGCTCACTTGCTTTGTGTCCATGCTTTTAATAAATCTATACCAACGAACGGTGAAGGAAATTCTAACGATACCCTATTAGTTGAAGAAATAAAACTTAACGTATGATTGCCAGGCTTCAGGATGAGTTTATAAAACACTATTTGAGGGATTTACTATTGACCATGGATAAATACAAAATTACATATAATAACTTTAAATTTTAGTAGTAATACTATTCTTTACTTGCCATTCATATAATGGCATATTTGCAAACAGTCATTCATAGTCATTTCTAATGGAAATGTATATTTTTATCACATATTATAACAAATACTTTTTCAATCAAAGGAAAGAGCCCTGTAAATATGTTCTATTTGATGTACCAAATTAATTTTTGAAGTTTCATTAAAGAAATAATGGAAGAGGTTCAATGAATTCTTATTAAAATGGTGTCCATGATAAAATTATGTAACAAAATTCAAAGGGAACCAAATATTTTGAGGGCGCACCAGTTAAAGAAACTCCTTATATAATGAGATCATCAAATTTATGACTAATGAAGACCTCAGACATTTTTAAATGTGTATGAGATGATATTGAGGATGCTCAAATGATCTTATGAAAATAAATTTGCACAATTTCATAGTACAGTGAAGCCATAACAAAGGCTTTTTACTCCACTATCAGGGTTTTCTGTAGTCCCTCCAGTTTTTATATTGAAAATTATTGCATTTATGATTTAAAGAAGAGTGTTCACTGTGGAAATGACTCTCACCATCATTTGATGTTGACCCATGTGGTGTGCAACACTCAACAAAATCCCGTGTGGGAGAAGATGACTAGCGTGCTGCAGAGATTTCCCACCACGTCACGCTGTTGCTTCAGTGGTTCTCGTTTTACTGTGTAAAGAAACATTTCCAGAGTGAACCTCCTTTTCTTCTCATCTTCTTATTACAGACCTGCTTCCTTTAACCTTTCCCTTTCAGTGGCTGCCAGCCTCCAGTATTCCCACACTTTCTGTTTGTACAGAGCTCTCTGCCCTAGTGCTCATGTTGTAGTCAAAGAAGAAACATCTGCATGGTTCACAAAGGCAAATATTATAAGAACAAAGGCATGAAAGATGGATTTTATTTTAGCACAGACATTTTGTCACGTAAACACACATGGCAACAAAGCATGCTCAGAGTGCGTGCTCGCATGCTCTCCACTGTCTCTGTCTCTGTCTCTCCGTCTCATCTCCATTTATGGCTGTCTTTCTCCATGTGTCTCTCTGTCTCCCTATGCCTCTCTGTTTCTCCGTGTGTGTCTCTATGTTTTTCTCTGTCTCTGTGTCTCTCTTTCTCTGTATCTCTTTCTCTATCTCTGTATGTATAGCTCTCTTTCTCAAAATTGCCTCTGTAGAAACAAATAAAGAAAGTTTAAAGAATTCTTGTATTGACTCTTTGAGAACTTCATACCATGTGTTTCGATCATCTTCAGAGCCCCTTCTCCTGTTTCCATCCCTACGTCCCCCCATATACAACTTCATGTCCTCTTGTATTATTTTTGTAAAGGTCTACGGAGTCTAACTGATGTTCTTCAAATGTTCTTGGGTATGGACACAAACCCTGAAGACTAGTCAACGAAGTAGATCCCTATGTCTCACCCTACACAAAACTCAACTCCAAATGGATCAGAGACTTCCCCATAAGCCCTGATACACTGTATCTGACAGAGGAGAAAGTAGGGAATACATTGGAACTTACAGGAACAGGAAAGGACCTTCTGGACAGGATCCTCATAGCACAGATTTTAAGGTCAACCACTGACAAATGGGACTTCATGAAACTAAAAAGCTTCTGTACAACAAAGGAACCATCATTTGAGTCAAAAGGCAGCCTACAGAATTAGAAAAGAAAATCTTTACCAGCTACATGTCTGTTAACATCTAGACTACAGAGACCTCAAAAAACTAAACATCAAAAATCAAGAAACTACTTTAGCATCAGAGAAATGCAAATAAAAACTACTTTGAGATTTCATCCTACCCTAGTCAAAATGGGTTAGATCCAAAACAATAATAATACATGATAACAAATGTTGCTGAGCTTAGGAATGGGGCACTTACTCATTGCTGGTGGGAGGGCGAACTGGAGCCATCACTGTGGAGATCAGCATAGAACCCTGGCATGGTGGCACACACCTTTAATCCCAGCACTGGGGAGGCAGAGGAATGGTGGATCTCTGTGAAATCCAGTCCATCCTGGTCTACACAGACAGCAGGCAGCTGGGGCTACAGGGACACCCTGTCTCAAAAAGACAAAAGCTATAAATAGATCTTCTACCTTATCTAACCATATCACTCTTGGGTGTATTCCCAAAGGACTCTCTCTCCACACACACACACACACACACACACACACACACACACACACTTAAGCTACATTACAACACTGCTCTTTATGTAATATTAAACATCTTGTATAATCAAAGTAAAACTGTGAAACTTAATATTCATTAATTGGAAAACTCAAAAAGAAAAAGAAAACATGATAAAATGTATCTGTTATATATTCAATCATTTCATATATGTATGTCCATGCTAAATCTATGAAACTACATGAGATTTAGTTTAACTTTTTAAACTACATAAAATAACCAATAAATGTTAATGTAAGAACATTATATTACAGAAATGCGGTTTTACATTCTTTATAAAAATTATGTCATTGCTCTTTTAATATACAGAAAAGAAGAGCCTTGAGTTCCAGTTAATCAAAGACAGATGTTATTATGTGTTTCCATTATTACTTCAACTTTATGGTATTTAGCTATGTAGTTGCATAATGTAAACATTTTAAATGGCTGCATAGTATTCCAAATACTGGCCAGAAAACATTCAATTAACCATCTTCCTTTAGGGTATATAATATTTTTCCAATATTTTATGTTAAAATTAGGATAAACAGTTTTTCCTGTGGTTTGTAAATGACAACTGATGTCATTCTTGCCCACAGAGAAAATGTATCTTGGCAATATTTTGAAATATGTCCATTTAGTGTATAAAATAATGACAATTTCTAGACAAAGTTGATGAAATTCACAGCAAATTACTTGAAAGTGCTGTTGAGGCTTGTGTTAGTAACTTTACCATGGTACCTTTGCCAGTGTTTCTTTTGCTGTAAATGAGGGTGAAACTGTATCGAAACAGGAAATGTGCATTTTTACTTACAGCAAGTAACTACTTACTCCTTTCAAACCTTCTTTAATATATGTATATATATATATATATGTATATATATATACATATATATATATATATATAAACTCCTTCCTGTCTTTATATTCTTTGATGATAAACGTTACTTGTCAACAGGGAGAGAACAGAGAGGAATCAGCCATGCTTTTTGGTCTTGCCTGAGATGAGGAGAGGAGAAATTTATCCAGATGGTCCTGTGCGGTCAATAGTAATTAACCCCAAGTCTTCATTTCTTTTAGGTTTGAAGCTGTTCTTTCTATCAGGTAATGGTTCAGAGACACTGAAGTACTTCACATTTAGAATGCCAGTAAGCAGAGTATCTGAGACTTGGGCTTTCAATTAGTGAAAAGAAAGATAAGCTGGTCCATTATTGTTGCTGACTGGAAGGATCCGGTTAGTTCTGGCCAAGGAAAAGCACATACTTCACAAAAACAAAACAGCAATAATGAATGCAGAAGGCTTAAAGAGAGGCCCAGCAAACCTTTAGAAAGACGCATTCTAGTGTCACTGGAGAGCACACAGTAAGAAAACAAGTGGCCACTGTGTTTGCATATCCAGCTAGACTGCTATTGTAATATCAGATTAACGCCAATACGGCTGCATACTGTGTATTCAGACCTTCCTTCTCGTTCATGATAAACAGACTTCTGTAGAGTTTTTACTCAACTGCAATTTTTAGTTTAGAAGGTGTTTAAATTGAAGGCTAAAACAAAAGCTGAGCTGGTATGCCGTTTTGTGAATGGCAGACGCTGTTTTACTGATACAACACCCAAGATTCTAAGCTGACATCAAAGCAAAAAAAAAAAAAAAATCATCTGAAATGACAGCAGCAGCTGCAGCATCCGCCTCTAAATTAGGCTGTGTTTCAAAGTCTGGACTCAACTGCTAAGCAGCATAAAAACCCAGGAGGAAGGCTGCCCAGCAGAGTGAGCCTTCGACCCAACACATCAAAGTAACACATGCTAGGAGAGCAGTAAACGCATGTGGTCCACATTCACGCACCGCCTAATTGTGCTGGGCTTGTGGAATCAAGACAAACCTTCAGCTGATTCCTGCTTTAGGAGAGGATTGGAGATTTTTTTTTTTTTTTTTTTTTAAGCAGAAAGCGGACACAAATTGGTTGCAGATTACAGTCTGACTTTGCAATCGAGCATTCCATAATTTCAAAAGATGGCCATTTCGGTGTCATATGGTGGCTTCGAAGCACTGACTTAATGTAATGACATATAAGCAAACCATTAGGTGTAAATAGCAGTTAAAAACAAGCTTCATAAATGAAGAGAGCCTTAATTTGTATATTCAAGGCTAGATGCTTTCAGAAAAGGCTTTTTCTGTTGTTTTGCATATAGATTACCATTATTGAGGACATTTATCTTCTAAAACATAAGCTATTTAACAAGAACTTAGACTACAAGTATCTCTTAAGAGAAGAGAGAAACAGTTGTATATTTTTAAGGTAATTTTTAATATAAATGCCTACTGCAATGACTATAGACAGAGATGACGGGGCAGTGTTCACTAGCACAATGTGCAGCACACAGAGGAAAGCTGACTGTATCAAAGCGCCAGCTTCTTTCATCCTGTGTGCTTTTTACTATTTTACAGTACAATGCACTATTGTTCTACAAAACACTCTTCTATATGTGTGAATTACCAAAGTTAGCTTACACAATTACCTGAGGAGATTTTTAATTATAATTAGTGAGAGGCTAATCATTAATACTATCAAGCAAAAGATGCATGAGTTTTCACTGAACTAGTCACAGAAAGGAAAACCTCAACAATAGTCAGAGTGACTAATATTAGAGAAAAATGGAAAGAAAAATACATATTTGTCCTGAGTTTTTAAATTTTTGACCAATAAAACTAGCTACATAAATATGATTTCAAGGCACAGAAAGTCAAAACATATTTAGTGCTCAAGTGATAGGCATCATTAAAAAATTCTGCAGGAATATAGTTTTATCAAAAGCTAATTCCCAGAATTATGATGAAGTTCAAGTTCCACTGACACTGATTAATTCTGAATTTATGTCTAGGATGCATGATATCTCACTTCTTGGAAAAATAAAAGCATTAAATACTTTGCAGATAGCCCCCATATAAGGAGTCATTTTCACAATGGGGGCCAGGGCTGAGGGCAGAAGGCACAGTAGTCAACCCAAATAATTCATAGCAGGCTCAGCTACCAGTTTCTGGTGTTTACAGTAGACCCAAAAGGAAGGGAAAAGTCTGTTTTGACTTTCTAACATTGTTGGTTGCTCTGTCTCCCAGAACATTTTTGTTTTCCTTAATGGCACAATATGGTCCCCTTATCTGCATGAAGTTATATTTTCTCAGAGCCGTAAAATGGGAATATGATGGATCAATACTGACAGTTTCTAAATAACTATAATCTCATTTCTTATAGTTTATAGTATTTTAGTTACAATATCTCGTCAAACGTCTCGCCATTTTTAAAGTACACAAATTAACTGGCCCTCCATGGTCACTCTGAAAAGAACCCCGCCTTCTGGATTCCACGTCATTCACAGCCACTACCACCCATTCACTGCACTATCGGATGCCTCATGAGCAGGTTGGATGGGAGCCGATTACCTTCCCAGTGCTTCATCCTTGAAGGGATCCTTGAAGATAATGTTTATTTTAAAAGATCTTGGTAAAGCCTGAGAACTCTCATTAATAATGGGTCTTAAGTAAAATTAAATCTAAATTAATTATGCCTTAACAAATCCATAATGGCAGCTTGCAACATAAGGCCTTATTATTTCAATACTGTACTGTAGTATGAACGGCCTAAGTTATAGTGAGATAAGACATATAGGAAGATTAAGAAGGAAAGGCTGACCACTTAAAATGTTATTCTCTTCCACAAAATTATCAATACACAGTTTTTTCTTCCTTCCCTTTTCATGGCATCTTTATATTAGGCACCATTATGCCCAAGCATCATTGTAAATTAATGAAGGGAGTTGAGGTCGGCAGCATGCATCACCATGAAGTGAATTCAGAGCAACTTTGAGTGACTCTGTAACCTAGTTCACCCAGGGTAATTCTGTGGAATGAGTTAGGGATATAGCAAGCCTACCATAATTAAAACATTTTAATTTGTGAATGTCTGTGCATAACATACACATAGGCATACACACATACATTCTGTGGTCAGTAAATGTAAATACAAAATTGAAACTACTTGGAAGACACAAAGATCACAAAGGTCAGAGGTCAGACAGTGCCATACTAATGAAATGGCACTAAAATTTGTTCTCTAGGTAAGAGGACAGGGAATACCCATAAGAAAATCTGTATAGATCCTACTTCAAGGAGGAACTTATTTATTCAAGAATCAAGAAGAATAATTAAATGTCGTGTTAGCTGTTGTTTTCATTGCTATGACAAACTAGTTGGAAAGAGCAACATCTGAAGGTCGGACTTCCTTTGGTTCATAGACGGAGAGTCAGGAAGCAGGAAGCAGCTGGTCATGTGGCATCCACAGTCAGGAAGCAGAGAGAGAGGAAGCTGGTGAGCAGCTCGCTTTCTCCTTTTTAAACAGTCTAAGACCCCAGACTGTGGAATGGTGATGTCCACATGTACAGCTGACCTTTGTAACCTCAATTAACCCAATGTGGACAAAAATCTTTCACCAACATTCCCAGAGGCTTATCTCCTAGATAAGTCTAGATCCCATCAAGTTGATAATCACTATTAAGGATCACACATGGCAAACTCTACTTTAGGTCTCAGAAGAGCAAAAACAAGGAGAGGGAGAAAGCGGGGAGAAAGAGGAAAGCGGGCAGGGATGAGACATAGCAAGGAGGAATAGAGTGGCTGACTGAAAGGGGAGAGGTCTAGAGGAAGAGAAGAAAGGTCTAACTTTGTGACAAGTGCATTTTCAAAAGGAAAGAATACTTGGAAATGTCAGCAAATCTGGGGTGCTTTGTTGTGTCCAGAAACTTCTGTTTCATCTGAGAGGAGATAGGGATGGCGGTTAAATATTATCAAAATACATTGTGTGAAATTTTCAAAGGATCGATAAAAATATTTTTAAAATAGCATGCTTACTGAAGCTCCTAATATGGAAGAATCAGGAAAATACCAATAGTATTGGACTGAACGATTCTAAAATGCATTATTCCAAAATGGTGAATATAGCACGGACACAAAATGCAATTTGAAATAATATACGAAAAATAAATCCCACATATACATCTTTTCTCTTAGTTTTGGTATAGTCTGTCAGGATAAGGCTGGAATTGCCTTGTATCATTAATAAAACTGTCTACCTGAAAAGATTTTATTATCATGTTACTGATCTCTGATTGCAAAAGTACCCCCTGAAAAGCTTGTGAGCATCCCCACCTACATCAATGTTAACAAAATCTTAATTAAAAGACGTCTTTATTTTTTCATTTAATGAAAACATTCAGCTTTATGATACATAATAAAATTATATGAATAGAAATATGCCACAAACCCTTGAATTCTGAAAGGAAGGATACACTTTGATATCATTTATTGTTCTTATAAGCAAAGCACTGTAAAGAAACATGTGTGGTGAATTTTCTCATTGCTGTGACCAAATATCCAACAGGAAGCAACTCAACGTACAAAGGATTAATTCTGGCTAAAAGTTTAAGAAGGGATTATTCCATCATGTTAGAGAGGAACTGGTGCTGGGGTTGCACTATCAAGCCTCAGAGTCTGGGCGCCAGAATGCACCCTGAGAAGCGAACAATGGGGAAAGAGGCCGTAAGTCAACAGGGAGCAAAGCCTGCCTTCTTCTTCACCCAGGACAAGGTTTGGGGGGCTTTTCTTGCCTTCTTCTTCAACCAGGACGAGGTTTGGGGGGCTTTTCTTGCTGTTGGTCCTTTACGGCTGACTTGACTTGCCCAGGCATGTCCTAGGCAGTCCCTAGGCATGGCTCAGCTCACAGGGACTGTGAACCTATCCGCCCATCTCTTTTTCTCAAAGCTAACTAATCAGGAAAGGGGAGAAGGGTTCATACTATGTCACCAGAAACACTTTAAAACCCAAGCCCTCCAACAGAAATGGATTCCGACTTCCAGACTCCCGCTCACACGTGGGCATCTGTCACTCAGTCTGATTTCCAGACTCCCGCTCACATGTGGGCATCTGTCTCTCAGTCTCATTTCCACACTCCTGCTCACATGTGGGCATCTGTCTCTCAGTATGTTATGTGTGTTCCTTCTTTCTTAATAAAACTTGTTTGCCTGTTGTGACTGAAACTTTTCTTACACTTTAATTATTTAATCATCAGGGAAAATGAACCTGATCCAAGAACCTTAGACAGTAACATTTTAGGGAACATCTCCTGGGATTTCGTCTAAAGATCATTAAGGTCATTACAAACCAAGCCATATTCTGAAAGGATTGGCAGAGAGACCCCAGTTGCCTCAAGGACCCTTCCCAATCATAGAACTGGAGGAACTCCCACCAAGGTTAGTACAGTGGCATTCCCAGAGTAGTAATTTGGTTTCTCCCTTCTCTCTGATGACTCTCTGATGAGGAGGCTCCTCTTTGGATGATTTTATCTCTAATGCCTGTGTATCAGAAAGCAAGAGAATTCTTTCAGATAGTTCTTTAAGTTCTTTTTATTTATATTTTAGGCTCTTTCATCACTATTACCTTTTTAAAACTTTTAAATTGAATTTTTGTGAATTTCATACAATATATTTTGAGCATATTTAGCCCTTCTCCTCTGTCTGTACCCCTCTTATAGCCCAGCAGATTTTATGTTCTCTGTCATATATGTTAAGGCCTATCAAGTCAAATTTGTGCCCCTAAATGTCTGACGTCATTATCGATGTCAGTTCATGTGAGTGACTTCCTCTCAGGAAAACTCTGTTTCCTTGTGGTCATTCACAACCTCTGGCTCTCACAATTTTTCTGCCCCCTCCTCCACAATGATCCCTGAGCCTTGTGTGACAGAAGCCTGATACACAATGAGAGGTACCCTTATCTGTTAATATAAGGATACATATTTAGAGTATAGTAAGAAATTACAGATTTAGGGATGTGACAAAAGTGTTTTCCCATAGGGTCAATGTCATCTCCAGACATGAATATTTGTCTGTGTTTACCAGACTATACATGAGTTCCCTCCCATTGAATAGGCTTAAGTTGAATTAGATAGTTGTTGGTTATTCCCAAGATAAGAGTGTCACTAATACATCAATAGAGATTATTTTGCTGGACCAGTTGTTGTGGTTTGTATACCTAATCATTATCTATCTCTCCTCTCTCCCCTTGTATACACTAACTGTGGGGTCTGGGTCTATTGTAAAAGGTATTGAGCAAGCCAAGCCACCCTGGATACCCTGAAGGGACAGTAGGAGTCTCACCTGCTCTGCCTAAGCGATAACCTAGGTTCTAGGAAGCCACTGCAGGCCTCAGCAGTTGCTTCATCTTTCCCCCCCACCAAAGATCACCCCAGACCAGAACCAGGTTTGGGGAGTTCGTTTCCTGGTTCCTGATTTCCACATCGGCCCTACAACCTTCCCACCTTTACCTAAAGACCCCACCTTTAAATTTCCCACCTTCTGTAATGTCCAGAAAGGCCTCCCTATTATATAAACCCTTGCCTTGGTTTCAGTAACTGAACTGCTCACCCACACAGTCTCCCAGGAATCCTTCCCATCTGCACTCAGGGCCACCTGAGAATGTGCTGGAGACAGAGACTCACCCACAACTAACTAGCTCTCCCTGTGGTCTTGAACCTGCTTTAACTTGGAAAAAAAACAGAAGAAGGGATTAAATTCTGAGAACGTAAGAGGGCTGATCTTGGAGAATTCCTTCACATGGCATAATGTGGCCCTCAAGAACTCCGTTCAGGAATACCAAATCAATGGCTTATTGCAACTCACCAGTCCAAGAAGGGCTTTTGCAATATTCTCTAATGGTTTTCAGAATAAGGATAATTCTCCTGGAAAGGTTATTGTGCATCTCTATAGCAACTTTCTTTAATGGCATTTAGACAGCCACCAGCAGTTTAGAGACAGACGATGACCTTTGCTTTTGCTTTAAGGATCTACATCACCCATCTTTTCCCTGGTCTTTTTCAAATCTCCAAAGAAAATGGGCAAGAGAACAGGAAAATGTCAGAGGAATTTCTCATCTTTTGGTTTCACTCTAGACATCACAAGCCTTCCCTATTTCCTGGGGTGAACTAGGAACTTTCAGAACTCACCTGTGGCCGAGAGGCCAGTACAGTTTTGTTAGATAATCATTTATCCAGGCCACTGTTGGAGATGTGCTTGGGTCCCAGTGTCTTCTGCATAAGATGGAAGGTCCCTTTAGTTTATATTGCCCTGAACAATAAGACCTTCACATATTATACAGTGTGGTGCTTTATATGAGACATGTCCCATAGGCTAGGGTATCTGAAGACTTGGTCCTCAGCTAGTGGTGCTGTTTGGAGAGATTAAGGAGGTGTGGCCTTGCTGGAGGAGGCATGCCACTGAGAGTGGTCTTAGAGAGTTCACAGCCTCTCCCCACTCTCCGCTTTGTGTTTGCTCTTGAAGATATGCTCAGGGTCCTCCTCCTTCCACTATGCCTGCTTTCTATCTCCATGCTTCCACACCATGGTGAGCTCTTACTCCTCTGGAACCAGAAGCCAAATCAACTTCCTACAGTAAGTTGCCCTGTCATGGTATTTTTTTCACAGCAACAGAACAGTACTAACACCTATAACTTTGGGTGAAGAGAAAAGGTTCTGGCTCTCAGAGTACATACTCTTCTCACTCTACCCAGTCATGGATGAGGTCAGATGCAGAACAGTGTGTTTTCAGGAATAGAGGCTTCAGAAATATCTAGGTTACAGGAAAAAATTTCAGGGACTGGGACCACAGGTGTCATTCTCACTCTGCGAACCCATCCTTGGGGCACCTGATCAGGCCACACCGGTCACCCACAGCATAGGCCAGAGCCAGGTCTCCACACATAAGGCTGAAGATCAATGGAGGGATAGGCAACTCTCTATCAGTATCTCCCATTCTTCTGTTTGGTTTTGCTTGTAGATGGTGACAGAAGCCTCCGAGTTTCCTTCAGACTCCCCATGACCTCCTCAGCAAATAGAATAAACTAAATGCCAACTACCTGGAAAGAAAGTCTTATTTTTTTTCCTCATCCCATACATGGTCCAAATACCCTCTGTGGAAATAACGAAAAATACACTGTCCGTTTTTGCACTGTCCTCCATTTAGACTAATTTGTAAGCAAGAAGGAAATTTCCAACTTATCCTTTTACCTGTAAGACCACCCAGAACTTTCCCAAATCTATAGAGACACCCCCCACCCAGAAATTAGATATGTGTTCCCTCTCAGGGATAGATGATATGACAGTGGGATGAAAGTTAGAAGAAGAACACTCACCCACCCCCAGAAAATCTCACCAGTAAATACAAAGCTTCCACAGATCTATTCTGATCTCTCAGTTGCCCAGACAGCCTGCCCCCAAGAGTGCCTTGTGTGTCCTTGCTTCCTTTAGCCCAGTGAGAAACAACACAAGTGCTCTTCCACTCCTCTAGCTCCAAGAAGGAAGTTCCCTTTCAAGGAAATACTGGAAGGAAGAGACGGAGTCACTGTTGTCCTCAGCTTCTTCCCCCTGGCAAAACTGAAGGACATTAAGAAAGACCTAGGAGGTTATACCAAGGATCCAGACTAACATCTTCAGTGCTAGTTGAATTCAGTCCTGAATGATTGAACCACACACACGAACTATCCTGGAGAGATATAACTATACTATTAGAACAAACACTAAAGACTAGAAAGAGGAGAGATCAAGCTATTCAAATGGAATGAATTTCTCACTGCTCACAAGTAAAAGAAGAGGATGACTTCCCATGGATGATGAAGCTGTCCTGTCTCCAGTCCCCACTGGAATCCAAATACTGCACATGATGAACAGAGGTGGACACATTTTCTTTACTGTATCATAGAAGGTTCTGAGACACTGAGGTCAAACGTCTTCACTACTCGCAGTAATCCTATATTTCTTCAGGAAGACGTGGAGGCACCCACACTTTACATCAAAAGAGAGGCCGTGGGGGAATATACTAATATGGCATCAGGACTCAGGACTCAGGACTTCAGACACAGAAAGTTTTCCTAAAAGACAAGTTTTAACCCAGTCAGATCCAAACACTGGTTTAAAAAAACAAAAAACAAAAAAAACTGATGGCCCATCTAGACAAAACATTGATAATTTCAAAATCAGGCCTCAAATTTTGTCCTTTTATAACCAGGCCCAATTAGAGGAAAGGACAAAGGATAAGTACTATGCAGACTTGGTAGCCAATATGAAATCCAATCCGTTGAAGGCTCAGCCAAAGGAATACAGTCTAAGACAGGAATATGCTTCTTCTGAAGACAGAAAGGACACTTCTATCTAGAGTGCCCTCAGAAACTGGGACTGTCTCTGAGACCTTGCCCTACTCACAAGGTCAGCCACTGAAAGAATCATTGCTTCAGAATCCAGTTTGTACCCAGTTCATCAAGCTCTTCACTCAACTACTTGCTGTTCACAGGGAGAGCACCTTATCTGCCATATCTATTTGATAAGTCCCCAGATCCTGACCCCTCTATTGGGAAGAGGCCTATCATCCAAGCTCAGTGTCAAATTGCTCCTTCCTCCAGGGAAACACTTGCTTACTTCTAATAGACAGCAGTGTATAGGCCTTAGTACAGACATCTAGAAATATAAAAAGGAAGGCTAAACAGCCATTCTCATGATCACACATCTTAAAAAGCTTACCTGTTTTCCACATCAAAAACAATATCACCTAGCTGGGAATGGTGGCATACTCAGGAGGTACAGGCAGGTAGATCTCTGTGAGACTGATACCAGCCTGGCCTACAAAACAAGTTCCAGGCTAGCTGGAGCTACAGAGATACACTGTCTCAAAAAGATCAAATTAATAATAATAATAATATGCCCTAAGGTTCAAACAAGGATTATTGAATGAATGTTCTAGTCCCATATAATACTCCCATCTTGGTGTTAACAAAGCCCCAACAAATAGAGGCTAGTCTGAGACCTCCATGTGATCAGTGATGAAGAGGTTCCACCCCTGCCAGCAGTCCTTAATCCTGTGCTCTCCTCACTCAGATTCACCCTCATAATGACCCATCCTTCAATACTAGATCTTAAGTACATCTTCTATTTGCTTTTGAAGACCAAATCCTCAGAACAAGTGAAGTCACATAGGCTATTCTTCCACAAGGGTTTTGCAATAGGCCCTATTTATTTGACTTGCCTTTATCCCAAGATGTCATGGAGTGGACTCATTCAGGGACCCCTTGACTCAATATGCAGATGACCTCCTCCTACGTGGGCCAATAGAAGAAGTCGCTTCCCAAGGATCAGGAATCCTCCTTAGCTTCCTGGCTGACAAGGGCTTCCTATGTAGCTCAGAAAAAGGCCCAGCCATGCAAAACCAAAGTTACAGTTTGGCTTTGTCTTGTCATAAGGAATGACAGCTTTAAGGTAGAAATGGGTCCAGCCTACTTTGTCTTTCCCACTTAGTGAAACCCTCAAACAGATGAGTGTATTTCTGCAAGTTGTGGGATACTGTAGAATTTGCATTCCTTATTGTAGAGAGCTAGCTAGGTCTCTGTATCAGGCACATAAGGAGGCCCAATCTCAAGAATGCACCAAAATGAACTGAGTGAACTAAGTCCCAGCAGGCCATGCAGAAACTTAAAAATATGTTAACTGAAATTTCCACATTAGAGTTGCCTATTCAGTCTGTTTCACTGTATGTGACTAAGAGATAAGTCATTATTATTCTGGAAGGAAGGAAAGAAGGAAGGAAGGAAGGAAGGAAGGAAGGAAGGAAGGAAGGAAGGAAGGGAGGGAGGGAGGGAGGGAGGGAGGGAGGGAGGGAGGAAAGAAGAAGGAAGGAAAGGAAAAAAAGAAAAATAACCCAAAATATGATGCAGGGATGTGAGATATGTCAGGAAAACAACCCCTAAAGAGGTATCTCAACCCCCAAGGACCCAAAGGCGGGACTCTTACCCTGGCAGAAAACAGGCAGCTGAATTTCACCTACTCCCTGGTGTATTGGTTATTTTTTGTTGTTATGATAAAACACTATGACACATAGTAACTTACAGAAAAAAAATTATTTCAGTCCACAGTTTCAGAGAAAGACTGCATAATGTTGGAAGAGGGATAGCAGCAGGCAGCCAGCGCATGAAGCTGAGAGATCATATCTTCAACTACAAACATGAGACAGGGAGAGCACACTAGATGTGGAGGAAGGCTATGAGCTCTCAAAGACTGCCCTCATTGACATGACATTCCAGCAAGACTGCACCACCCAAACCTCCCAGAACAGCACCAGCAACTGAGGAACAAGTCCTCAAATACTTCAGCCTGTGGAGGACATTTCTGGTTTAAACTGCATTCTACTCCCTGGCTCCCATAAGCTAATGACCATCTCATAATGCAAGGTTCATTTATTCCAACCAGAAGTCCTCATAGTCTTTCACAGTCTAACCCTGTTCAAAAGTTTGAAGTCTCTTCTGAGACTCAAGACAGTCTCTTATCTTTGACTCCCTGTAAAAATCAAAAACATATTATGTTTCCAATGTGTAATTACACATAATATACATTTCCATTCCAAAAGAGAAAAATGGAGCACAGTGAGGAAATACTGGACCAGAGAAAGACTAAAACCCGCCAGGGCAGATACCAGGTTCCAAAGCTCCATCTCGAGCGTCTGAGACCGTACTTCCTGAGACTTCGATGGCTCGGTACGGACAGCGTCACTGCCTGCTGTAACTCTCTTTCAGGCTGGCTTCGCTGACTATACGCAGCGCTCTTCGGCAGATGTCTCGCGGTCTGGCATCTCCAGGGTCTTGGATCCCCTCTTTCAGTAGATTTAGGTTCCCTTTAGTTGCTTCAAACAATGGCCTCTCAGGGCCTTTTGCCTCTTCGGGGCCTTCTTCTCATGAGGATTCCACCACATGTGACCTGGCCTCAGTGGCTTTCAGAAATCACAGAGGAATAATCTTCCACAGCCCCTCACTGTGCAAAATCTTTGTGGCTCTAAAGCCAGGGTCATGTGGACACCGTCAAGTTGAGTTTCCAGAACGGGATGGACCCTCCCCACCTTTGACCACAGTATGATAAGCTTTTGTATGTTGGAACAATTGCTTTTTACCCCCTTTCACAGGTGGAAGCTTGTCTCGTTGGGGGTCTTGCCGTGACAGCACACTTCTCATTTCCAGGGCAGAGCAGGAAGACTTTCCTTTATGGTGCCAGTCTTAACGAGTACGGCCTCCCTTTCAGCATATGCTTTGACTATAACATCAAGCTTCCTAGTGCTCCTTTTCATCTCAAACTGTACATTTTGTATTTCTTTCTATCCCACTTACTCTTTTACATTCTAGATGTACAGAAGAGTCATCAGTAATAACCAATGTTATGCTGTCTTGTGATTTTTTTTTCTCCATAAAAATTAGTCCATTACTTTTTAATTTAATTTACCCTCAGGCAAGTTCTTCAGATATGCACAGAAAGAAGCCAGATTCTTTACTAAAATATCACAAGAATGGCCTCTAGCCCTGATGTTAATAGAGAACTTGTTCCATTTAAACCTCAGGAACCAGGCCTCTATCATACATATTACCCAGTACTACATTCTTCCAGACATCTGCTAGAATAGCCCATTAAACTTGCAGCATTCAACCTTTTTTCTAATCCACAATTCCAAATTCATCCACACTCCTCAAAAAAACATGGTCCGGTTGTTCACATCATCAAGCCCATGTCTCCTGGTACCACTTCTGTACTAGTTAAGTTTTCTGTTGCTAAGATAAAATATGACTAAATACAAATTATAGAAGAAAGAGTTTATTTTTGCTTATGGGTGGAAAGGGGAAGTCCATACTGGTGAGGAAGGTACGGAAGCAAGTGGCTGGAGTAGGAAGATGAGAGGTTACATCTCCAACAGCAAACAAGAGGCAGAAAGGGTGAGCTGGAGCGGGTTGAGGCTATAGACATTTAAAGCTTACTTCCATTAACATTATTTCTCCAGCAAAGTACATCTCCTGAAAATTCTCAGGCAGTTACCACCAAATGGTGACCAAGTATTTAAATACGTGAGCCTATGGAGCACATTTCTCATTCACACTACCACAGCTGGTGAACCCAATGTATGACATGTTTACAGGACGGGTAGAGGCAGAAGTGACTGGAATATTGCTCTCCAAATTAAGCTCCTACTTGGGGCTACCTAAAAGTCTTCAATATGACACTGGGCCTGTTCAAGGCAGAAATTATTCAGGGTTTAACAAAAACTGGGAGTTTGGTGTTGTCTGCATTGTGCTTGGCAACCCCAGTCCTCTGGAAAAGGTAGAAAAAAACTAATGAACTACTCCTGAAGAGATACATAAAGTAACTCATTCAAGAAAACAATCTTCATGGGTTAGACTATTATCCCTGGCCCTGCTCAGACTTAGAAATATGCCTAAATGTCAAGATCTTGTGTCTTTTTAAGACTTATTTGGCAAATATTTCCTCACTAATAACCTTACACTAGACTTGGGAACAACTAGATTGATGACATATCACCCAACTAAAAAATTCCAAAGATTTTGTCCAATAATTTGACATTCCACGAAGAACTTAGCATTAGTCAAGGCACCAGACCTCAATAAAGGTCTGGCCCGCATCCTGTGGGAGAGCCTATAAACTGTTATCCTATCTATCCCCAAGGCAATTTGAGTCCCCAGATTAGACACATGGATTCACCATATCCTGGTCAGGCTCTGAGTTGCTACTGCCTCCTCTGAGGTTGAAATAGACCCCTCAGAGCTACTAGAGAGCCTCAGCCTTTGTTTTCAGTGCCAGCATCTCTGGACTCAGGTTCACAGGAATGAGCCATCCTATTGAGGTGTTGCATTTTACTTTGTTTCTGTCATAGTTATAGCCCTTTTGTTATGCATGTTACAACATACTCTCTGGTGTCATCTTTCTCAATAATGATGTTTTTCAGTTTACCAAGAAACTTGTGTAACTCAATCCTCATTCTACTCCGCCCCTGGAATACAGATTATTTGTCCCAGCCTTCAAGGAATGGGCTGATGAAAGTGATGACTGTTGTGACATCACTGATTCTGGTGCTATCAAGGTGTGCATTCCAATATCCATTCCTGACGAGAAGTGGGTACAGATTTGCCTCCTCACTCCTCCCTGTCTTGAGGTTAGAGAGCTCTTACTCTAAAGTGGAACAAGACCACTCTAGGCTTCACAAGGGACAATTATTTGTTTATTCTCCTGTCTTGGCCCAAACCCAATGAGGCCCCTTCATTTAATCCCTTCCTGGCTGATACCTGTTTTAAGGACCATAACTGTCAGATCAATCATTGTCTGTTTTATTGTCAGTAAAAGTGTTTCACTCTAGAAATGGCTAACAAAAAGATAGGTCACCTTCCACTCAGGAATGTCTATAGGTAAGGCCTGTGAACCCAGTTCATTGTATAAGGTCTACTGCAATGTAAACCATCATCCCAAGAATTCCCTGTACTTGTGGGATATTCATGGAGTTATCTGATAAGCAATACTAATTTTTAAGAATGACTTGATGACCCCAAAGGTATTCCAAAACCAGCTTCATCTTGTGGGCTGGACGAATCTGAAGACCTCTGTGGCACACACACTTTTGCTTAGCTAGAAATCATTCTTGCAGTTTTCATCCTTCAATGGGATATGTTCAGATTCTGGAGTCATTACTCCCACCTCACTTCCTCTGGTGTCTTGGATTCCAAACTTGGCCCCCATAAAACACAGACTGAGGGTCTCCCTGCCAACAGAAGGAACCACTCAGGGAGATGGTGTGGGCCTCCAGATTTCAGGACAATCAGAATGGTTCACTTTGGAGGACAAACACTTACTACAAAAAGCCTACTTTTAGTAAAATCAGCTTACTATTCCAAGAGGAAGGGAGGGGACTGGAATAGCATAACTAAAGAAAACTCAGAATTAAAGGAATGGACAACATCCACAGAACAGATCTCCCAGGAATATACTTTCGTATGACCTGAGAAAAAGCTTGCATTCATGTCCAGAAAAGTATGCTGGACATTGTGATCCAATGCCATCAATGTCCACTGGAAGATGTACACTATCAGCCAATGGTTCATCCTTCCGAATGCTGACCTAAATCTAACAATATTTTCAATACCTATGGTACACCTCCTCTGGAAAACAAATGTTCATAGCTATGATGAGACATCCCATGTCAGGCAGTTTACAACCGCCTATAATTCTAGTTTCTACGGACCCAATGCCCTTTTCTGATGTGGCAGAGTGTTACATTGATGGGAACCTTCATTTTTAGAGTAGTTTCAATGAGAATAGTCCCAGTCTTGTTCTGAAGTGTTCTGAGTTTTCTCAGAGCTCTTCTCTCAGAAATGTCTATTCTACTCTTCTAACAATGCTCTCATATTTATTGAACAGACTATTAAATATGGTATAGGAAATACATACATGAACAATTTTTTATAGCAGTTTCACAAAGGAAGTTGCTTTTCTGACCCTACTGACTCAGGACAGCACAAGAAGCCACAGAGAGATGCCTTCAACCTATGCCCTCATGTTTGTCCCAACACTTGCAAAGCAGACATCATTTGCAATTCCACTGTTGTTTTTAATGTTATATGTCATAATCTCATACACATTGTTCTGAGTCAGAAGCATAACTGAGTCACAAATAGGAAACGTGATATAAGATGAAAGTTATGTCTTCAGCTTAGTTTTTAAGATTTAGTTCTGACAGCATTCCAATCATTGTAGAGATTATGACACTGCCTTTCTTAAGAGTAATGTTCAAAATGTTCTCAAAACATGATTAATTTGGTTTTAAAGGCTACGTAAATTTCAAATTTTCAAGGTTTGTCACAGAGAGTCTTTCCCAGAAGTAATTCCCACATTCTGGCATTTGCAGGAAACTGCACTCATGTGCACACACCCCCACCCCACACACCCCCACACTCCCACACCCCCACCCTCCATATATATATGACTTCTGGGAAAGGGAGATTCTGTCTCATTTAAAGCTGAAACTCTTAGAAAGTTAACCAAGCTCTCGTGAATGATCAAAGGGCATTTGGGGACACAAACTTGATTTTATAGGCTTATTCATGTGTATGTGTGTGTGTGTGTGTGTGTGTGTGTGTGTAAATTTGTGGGAGAACTAAAAAGAGGGGGTCCAGATATCAGAGGGGATCTAAATACGATCAAAATATATTGTATGAAATTCACACACAAATAAAATATTTTAAAAAATATTATTTCCCTTCCTTTCAATTGGTGAAACTATAATAAAGAAACATTTTTTAAAATTCCAATTTGTCATAAAAACTTTCAATAATTTAGATCTTTTATATTGACTCTCGTGAACGTTTCTTCTGTTTTGACCTTTCTACAAATATACATCAAAACCGAAACACAAATCTCAATATAGAGGCCTGTTGTCACCAGATACACTGTGGCACTAGTGGCTGTGTCAACCCAGAGGTAAAACATGAAAGCACTAGCATGTTTAGGAGCCTGTGGCAGTGCTGGTGTGAGCAGAGAGCGTGTTTCGCTCTGAGGAAAGCAGGTCCACCTTGGTGCTTTGTGCCGTTTTAGTGGTCAAAGCGAGGACCGTTTTCTTCAGTTCTAGAAATTCCTTAGAGAATTATGTCACAGGAGGTGAATTTTAGGCATGTGAATTACTTTAAGAGTTTTGTGGCATTTCCAGGAGTTGAGTGATTTACGAAGCAAGAAAACAGCAACCAGTTGTAGAACTCTGAGGACCGGTGAGCTGAATTGAACCTACAGGAGAAATACAACTTCAGGGAACCAAGTCAGAATCCGTCATTTCTTACCTTTGTGAGGTATTGAACACTGAGTCTGACTCTGGGTTACATCAGACTCTCTAAGGTTCATTTAATCTTATCACCTCTAAAATTCCCCAAACATTTCTGTAGTTTGGTTGAAAGAGACTGTTGTTCTTTCTAGATGTCACTTCTGAACCTAGAGTTGCAGCCACTTACACTTAAAGATCATTGCTCTATCATTGCTCACAGTGACAGAGTCAGCTACATTAACACAGAATACGAAGAAACTCCAAAGTTAGAATGAGAGGGGACTCATTCCTGAGAATGTGAAGGTCAGAGAAGAGTTTTAGGAATCAGTTCTCTCCTTCCACCATGTTTGTCCTGGGTATTGAACTTAGATGTTCAAACTTTCGGAGCACATTCCTTTACCTGCCAAACCACCTCATTAACCTGAAATCCAAAATTTTAAGGACCATTTATGAGCCAAATTTAAGAGGCGTTTCACATTTATAACATCACTTACCCTCACAATGTTTGTGTGGCAACTATTAATTGATAGAGACAAGATTGGGGTTAGGTAGGCTGAGTCAAAGATTCAACCTTTGGTAAAAGTCAAGTATAATGAACCAGTGAATTGGTTAGTGGGTTCCTTATAGTTTTAGAGAAAATTGTGTCATTATAACTGTATAACATTATAACAAGTAGAATGTATTGTTAAAATGATGAAATGTATCGAAGAGCTAAAACTCCTTTGACCATTAAAAATCTTTCTTTCTTCAGAAAATAAAATATGAAGAAATTTATTTTTAAATACAATGACATACAATCATTTTACTATTTATTAAAAGATAAAAGAAAAATTATGCACTAGTGAGGTGAATGGACATTTTTTATATAGAGAAACATTAAAGTAGAGAGATGACTCAGCAGCTGAAAGCACTGGTTTCTCTTTTAGAGCATCTGGCTTGGTGCACTGCATCCACATGGTGGCCAACAGCAATCCATAACTCTAGTTCCAGGTGATCTGACACCATTTTCTGCCCTGCACAAGCATCCCACAATGCGGGCAAGCTTACACACATGCAGGCAAAACACTTGTACACATAAAATAAAAATAAACATCTAATTTAAGAACAAAAATACTGTAAATTTTGGCTGGATGCTGGCTCTTCAGTGTGTAGAGCATCTTTCCTATTCTTAGAGTTGATTTCATAATCAACAATATTAAAAGGACTGCTTCCCATAAATATATAGCATAAAATGGCAAAAATATACTTGGGACCATTTCAGAAATTGTTGGAAAATATGTCCTGATCTTATGCCAAAATTCACTCAATGTTTTTGACTGACACTCAAGTCACAACTCAAACAGCAGTTTATAAAATCAAATGTCTCAGCAATATAATCCAAAGATAGCCTAATTTATATTTATATCCTGATAAATACTAGAAAATGTTGATTTTATTTTCCAGAATTAAAACAATGTTTCTATAACAGCAAATAACTTTATATGCACACGTGAAAAACACTGCAATTCATAATGTATGGTCATCTCCAGTCTGAGCTGAGGTGTTATTTGGCATGCAAAGTGCACAAGTTCAGTCTTCAAACCAAAGCTGAAGTTACATGATTCAAGACATGTGAGCAGGGTGTCTTTTTACTATTACTATGTGTTTTCTAATTCAATCTGCTAGTCTGAGTCTGTTTATTGGGCAATGAGACCATTCATATTGAAAGTAATTATTGAACAATGTGTACTAATTCCTGTTATTTTGTTGTGGTTGTGCTGTTTTCTTAGACTTGCTTTGATTAGCTGTTCTAGGGTTGTTTATTTTTTCCATGCACTTTCTAGAGAGTGTTTGATCTTCTCTTCAGACTGAAATATTCCTTCCAACATTCCCTGTAGAGCTGGCCTAGTGACTATAAATTCCTCAAATCTGTATTTATCATGGAGCGTTTTTCTTTCTCCTTTGATTGTGACTGATAGTTTTGCTGGGTATAATAGCCTGGCCCAGCATCTGGACCACAGCTAATCTTCTGTAGTCAGGAATAGAGAGCTCTGCAATACTCATTTCAATGGAGTCCTGAAATTTACTTGAATTGCTGATGCTTTTGGCTGATGAGTTGTGTTCTTAAGTCCTCCTGAGGCACCCCTAAGTCCAAAATGAAGCTTCTGGCTGATGAATTTCTTCTGTGCAAGAAAGATACAATACATATTGTTTTAACTCTTTAAATCTTAAATTATGCATCAAGATACTCATCATTTAATTGCAAAGGACACATTTCAGGGTTGCTAAGTAGATAATTGGATCCATACATGTCCTTGAGATAAAGGAAGCAACACTCCTAGGAATATATCTTTGAAGGGAATTAGTAAGCCTGGGGAAGGCAAGGGTCTCTCTAAATAATATCCTTCATTAACTTTGGTCTCTTGTGTCCCCCCTTCAATAATTTTCTGTCTTTAAAATGACCTAAGGTACTCTAGAGTCATGTGATCTATTCTCAGGCATTAATTTAGTAAATTCATCTTCTGGTGCTTTATGCTTACCTTTATACCTCATACTTATTTGGTGTCATAAAACTAACATAATAAAATAGTGGTAGTCTCATACTAGCATCCTGGTCTATTTGGGGACATTTAATATGTTATGGGCCAATGTTCTACGTTTCAGATATATTTTATAACCTAGTACTGTGAGCTATTTCCTCCCAAGTGATACATTCTCTCATGGAGGAGGAAGAGGATCTCATCAGATTAGGAAGATAATGAAATTTATGCAACTTACTTGTCTCGGAATCCTTTTGAAACTTCCAAGACTCAGGAAGTTCAGAAAGTTATAAGACCTATGAAGTCCATCTTGTTTAACAATTTCATCTGAATTGACACATTCCATCCGAGAAAGAGACTTCTTAAAGTTCAAGAAGTAAACAATGCATCAGTCTCAAGAAGTTCCTAAAATTTTCAGATTCACAAACCTTCTCTTAGTTATATAAACAGCCATGACTACTGGAGAGAGAAAACTTTCTGACCAGCCAGGCTTTCTGTAAATCTTTCAGAGAGTTGTAGAACTCAGTTTTCTATCATTATATTTTAATCACTTTACCATAATGAACTCACACTTAAACCACCACCCAGCCTGCTCCCCATCTAGGAATCTCCAGGGGCCCCCGGTGGTCAGGAGACCAGGTCCTTCACTTCATTGCCATCACCCCAATGCCCAGCTGGGCTCTCCGTGACCTCCCCCTGCTCCTGGCTCCTGCTTCCCTTTGCAATCTGCCAGATCTCCAGTTCCCAGAGACTCTTCATAAGCCCAGGAGGCCCTGCATCTTTGCTCCCTTCAGTAGTCACTGGAGCCTTGTAAACTACTTAACTGGAATCGTCCAGTTGTTCCAGCCAATCTTCAAGATCAGTCCACACTCCCAGGGGAAACCTATTCCAAACCTGTTCCACCTAACACACCAAATTGTGGATGCTAACCAAATGACCTAGGATAGAGGCTGTAGCTCTTAGTTCCAGACAATGTCGAGAAATTGACATTGCAACCCTGCTATGAATAGCCCCTTGAAGAATATAAACACCTATGATAAAAGAAGGTGACTTGAAAAATGAAAGAAACCCAAGCAACAAGCTAATTCCAGATGTGGAAATCCCAATATAGAGATAAAAACAGCATGAAAAACCAAAGTCAGAAATGTCTAAAAAAAAAATACAAATCCCATAGAAGTGGCCCATAATGAAAATGACCTGGAGGAACTTCCAGACAAAGAATTCAAAGAATGACTATATTTTGTGGGTCTCACTCTCCATGGGCAGCTGTTGCGAAGGAGCAGTCCCGGAGAGCAGGGAGCAAACAAACCGGGTCTCAGGTGGCCCAGAGTGCGATGGGAAAGAACTCCAGTAAGACTGTGTCAGTGGACAGCTCATTTATTGAAATCTAGGCAAGGGCTTATATAGGGAGGCCTGTCTGGCCGTTACTGAAGGTGAGAAAGTTCAAGGCTGAGTCTTTCTTAGGCGGGAAGATCACAAGGCTGACACAGCTTACAGGGTGGGGGGAAAGGGAAACTTCAAGCAAGATTTAAGGAAGGAGGAAATGAGGAAACGAAACCTAAGACCTGACTTTGATCTGAGATGATCTTTATCGGGCCTGGGTCATAGCCTCAAGGCAGAGCAGGCTAGACACCTGCCATTCCTTCAGGGTCTCTGGGGGTCACACTGCCCACTCAATGCCTTTATGTCATGTCCAGGCCCACATATCTATGGTCAAAGAACTCAAAGACAGCTAAGTAAAAAAGACAAATTAAATAAAGAAGTCAATTCAGGTAATAAAAGCAGAAATCAAAGGGGGCTAAAGAGATGGCTAAGTGGTTCAGAGCACTGACTGCTCTTGTAGGGGACCCAGATACAATTCCCAGCACTGATATGGCAGCTAACAACTGTGTGTAACTCCAGTTCCAGGGCATCTAATATCCTCTTCTGTCTTCCATGGACATTTCATGACATGGGCACATTTACATACATGCAAGCAATATATGTATACACATAATATAAAAGTAGTAACTAAAATATTTTTTAAAAAGAAAATAGAGAATCAGGAATGAAAGACAAGGTAGAAGAATTGGATCACTCAATACAGGTCAATGAGAAGTTTTTTAAAGGAAGAAATAAATATAGGCGAGTTTGGACATATCAAGAAAAGGCATAACTTTTTCAAAGAAGGATGAGAATATCAAGGAAAAGCATAGAAAATATCTTCAGTAAAGTTATGGAAGGAAAATTCCCAAACCTAGAGAAAGAGACATTTATCCAGGTACAAGAGGTCCATGGAACCCCAGAGAGACTGGACAAGGACACATTACAGTTACCACGAAAAAGACAGAATAAAGAAAGGGCATGCAAGGGAGACACATTATAACAGCAACTGATTATTTGACAAAAGCTTTTAAAGCCAGAAGGGCCTGAAAATATGTGAGATTGAAGCCAGCCTAGGATGGTCTACAAATCAAGATCCAGGATGGCTGTGGCTGTAACAAATAAAAAGAACAAATACGAACTTGCCATGATAAATACTGAAGGATTTATGTCTATTAAGCCATATGGACAGAGCAGACTAGAAGGAATACTTCAATATGAAGAGAAGATAAAAACACTCAAGAAGTCACAGGGAACAATTAAGTCTTGCTAGAAAGGTAGTCAAAGGAGATCTGGGAAAAAAGTACAAAACCAATGAAATGACAAGGATTAGTGCACAGATTTCAACAATAACTCAGAATATCAATGGACTAAATTCCCCAATAAAGAGAAAGACACAAACAGATTGGATTACCAAACAAGAGCCATCTTTGTACTGCCTTCAAGAAAAACACCTCACCATCAAAGGTAAACACCACCTTTGGTAAAAGGATGGAAAACAGTATTCTGAGCAAATGGAACTAAGAAGCATCAGACGTAGATAGTTTAATACCTGACGAAATTGACTTTAGACGGAAACTAGTCAGAAGAACCAAGGAGGGAAACATACTCATTAAAGGAAAAGTTCACCAAGAGGCTATTATAATCCCAAACAAATATGCACCAAACACAGGCGCACCCGATTTCATTCCAAAACGTCTGTATCTAATCAATCACAACACATGGTAGTGGGTGACTTCAATACTCTATGTCACTAATGGACAGGACATCAGTGAAAAAACACACAAAGGAACTCAGGAGTTAAAGGACATCGAAATGCAAATGGATCAAATGTAAACAAACATTTACAGGATTCTCCACCAAAACATTAAAGAATACAGGTCTTCTTAACAGCTCATGGAACTTTCTCCCAAATCAGCCACATATTCTGACACAAAACAACCTGACAACTTTGACAACTCCCAACCAATGAAAACTGAAACAACCTTCTGCATCTATCCAACTGCAAAGAAATAAATCTGGATATCAACAGCAGCAAAAACTTTAAAAAGTACACAAACTCATGGAAAATAAGAAACACACTACTGAACGAAAATTGGGTCAAGGGAGATTTCAAAAAAGAAATTTAAAACTTCCTGGAATTGAATGAAAATAAAAACATACTAAAATCCATGGCACACAATGAAGGCAGTCCTAAGAAGAACTTTATAGCACTAAGTGCCTACATCAGAAAATTTAAAACATCTCATATTAATAACTTAATGACAGCCTGAAGGACTTTAAAAAACAAAAACAAATTACACTCAACAGAGTACATGTATCAGTCATAGTGAAAAGTCAAAGGGAAAAGTATTAGTTCAAATCCTCTTGAAAAATAGTCATACAACATATATATAAGTGTGTGTGTGTGTGTGTGTGTGTGTGTGTGTGCATGCTTGTATATAACTGAAGGCTGGATAAATAAAAAACACAGTGACAGGCAACCCTTAGAGTTGTTGGTCAAGGTAGTCCAAGAGACTCCCCCCAAAATAGAGGCTATTACAGTAGCCTTTGATTGTCTCCCACAACTTAGTGGTAAGTTCCTGTTGCTGAAGACAGGAGATACTTCAGACACAGAGCATAGAGCTATTGAGCCAAAACTGACCTGGAAGCCTTCTCCCTAACAACTAGTATCAAAGGATGCTATGTAAGTTTTCAGAGGAGAAAACTAATCAATGTTTATATCCAGATGTAAAAGTGATGAACTATACTATTGACCAGCCCAGAAAATAATATCTATCAGTGAAATAATGTAACTTTTATCTCACAGACAATCAACAACTGTGTAATTCAACTTAAGGTCCACTCATTGAGTGGGAGCTCATTAGTGGTACTCTAATAGACAAAAACACATGGCAGGAGATAGCATACACCCTAAGGAAAACCTACTTTTCTCACGCGCCCTATACCAATGTAATCTCTCACTACATAACTGAAGAGGGCAAAACATGACTATATCATTAAATGCATAATAGCCCTTTAACAAAATCTAAAATCCTTTTTTGATATCACGGAGAATTAAAAAATTCAGTGAACATAGCTCAATATCACCCACAGGCAACACTGTATTAAAGAGAGGAAAACTCAAAACATTTCCACAAAATCAAGAATGTCCACTCTGCCCCTTCTTGTTGAATACGGTTCTTAATGTTTTAGTTAGAGCAGTAATACAAGCAATGAAAATGAAGGTATACAAACCAGAAAGGACAAAGTATTCTCCTTGCAGATGAACTAATTCTATACATAAAGACCCTAAAGACAACCAGAAAGCATCTAACACTGGTAAAAATGCATTCAGCAATGTATCAGGACCCAAAAAATCAGTAGCCTTCCTAAATATACCAACAACAAACATGCTGAAAAGAAATTGTGAAAGTAATCCTTTCATGAGAGTCTAAATAATTAAAATATATCCAAATAAATCTAACCACAGAAGTGAAAGACTTGTGCAATAAAAATTTTAAGAAAGAGATTGAAGATACGAAGATACCAAAAGATGGAAAGATGGCCTATGCTCGAGGATCAGTAGGATTAATATTGTGAAAATGGCCATTGTACCAAAACCAATCTACAAGTTCAATGCAATCCCAATTAAAATTCCAACACAATTTTTCACAAAAATTGAAAACAAAAATCTCAGATTTCATGTGGAAATGCTTTAAGTCCTGTACAATCAAGGAAAGTTTTGGAGGAATCACCATGCCAGATTTAAAATTATAGTAGAGATCTATAAATGCAGCATGGTACAGGAATTTAAAACAGACGCATTGGAGAACAGAATAGAATGGAAGACCCAGATATAACCACCATCTACAGTCAACTGATATTTTACAGAGGTCAAAAAAAAAAAAAAAAAAAAACAACCCACACAGGAATGTGGGTGACTCAAAGGCAATCATTCACCTTGGAGAGAAGGAAGAATGAACCCCATTCCTGATTGATCACCTTGCTATTCTATTGTTATTATTTTATTTTTGCTGGTTGAACTCAGGGCCTCTTCTATGCTAAATAAGTACTCTACCACTGAGCTATATCTCCATTCTGTATTCATAATTTTTGTTGACAGAGGGTCTCACTATGCTGCATAGGTGGGCCTTGAACTTTCAATCCTCCTGCACCAGCTGTTTCTGCAGCTGGGATTACAGGCATGCATCGCTATGCCCTGCTCCTTGGATTGTGAAATGAATTCTTTGTTATGGAGAGTTTTCTGAATGTCCGCATATATGAATTAACATATTAGCTGTCTAAGATACTTGGCAGTGAAATTTCAACAAATCATTGATTAGAGGTGTTAAATACTAGAAAAGAAACCAGGCCTATGTACTATCTTGAGGTCAAGAAAATGGAGTATAACCTGAAACTTAATTCATTATGACTATAGTACAAAAAGTGACATATAGCATAAAGGAAAATGAAGTGATTTGAGACAAAAATACTGTATAAAACTGTAAGTAGCCCCTGGAAGGCAGTGAGTGCTCAAGCAGGTTTTCCTGGGGCTTTTGAACACAGGTTTGAACGTGATACAGCAAGATAGAAGCAGAGGTCAGAGCTGATGGAACGCTGTGAGGATGGGCGAAAAATGGATTTGGAGAGCTTCACTATCACTTCCAATACAGAGTTTGTCCAGCACTCAGACGCAAAGCTGCCACCTTCCTCACAGTCTTGCTTCTCATTTGAGAGACATTTGTAACACACATCTAACCCAACGCAAGGTACTGCTACTTTTACACTTCCAAGACAGGTCATTTCTGCGCATAGAAATCCAGTTCTTATCCTTATAGCCCCATCAGTATAATAGTCTCCCTGTGTAATCATTTCAACATCAAAACTTCCATGTGGGTAAAGCACTGTGATAGTTAATAGTGACTGTCAACTTGACCAGATCTAGAATCACCTAAGATCCAAGGATCTAGGCATGTCTGTGAAAGATTTTTCTAGATTGGGTCACTGAGCTGAGAAGACTCACCCTAAATATGGCAGCAGTATTTCTTGGGCCGATGTCTGGCATTGAGTAAAATGGGGAAAATGAGCTGAACTCCAGTATTCATCTCTCGCTACTTCCTGACTGCAGATGCAGCATGAACAGCTGCCTCATTCCCCTGTTGTCTGCCTTCTCCACCATGGGCTGTGTTCCCTCAAACTGAGAGCCAAGATAAATCCTTCTTTCCTTAAATTACTTTTGTTCTGTGTTCTTATGCTCACATGGTTATATTTGTGTTTAAGACAGAGCATTTTGGCTTCTGTGCAGCAAACAAAGGCAACAGTTACTTGCTGGCTTGAATTTCTCTTGAGGGACAGGGATGTTGAAGGGTAAAACCTTTCGCTCAAGGAGACCGATGGCATGCATGTTTTGTTATGTTGCTTTACTCCATCAAGGTTCTGGTTGGTGTTTTTATGGTAACTGGGAACTTCACATCTTCCTCCTTGGCCAGGGGCAGGGGCAGCCAGTGATGAGACATTTTGCTGAAAGCTGCCACTGCCGCCATCTTGACTCTTCAGCGCGCTCTCTCTCTCTCCCCCCCTCTCTCCATCTTATTATTTTTACTTTTTATTTATGAGTGCATTGCCTGCCTGTATGTAAATGCACCCATGTCGTGCAGTGCCCTCGGAGTTCAGAAGAGGGCACCGATTCCTGGAACTGGAGTTAACAGAAGGTTGTTAGCTGCCATGTGGGTGCTGGGAATTGAGCCCAGGTCCTCTGCAAGAGTAGCCAGTGCTCTTAACCACTGAAGCATCTCTCCCGCCCTCATTTACTTTTTTAATTACTAAGTTCTTTCTTGCCTGCACTCAGCTTGTTACCTGAATGACGGTTGCGGAGGCTAACCGCGGGTACATGGTGCAGTGTCTGCCTGCAGACCCAGCCTCTGGTAAGAGAGGGGCTGGCAGAGTGGGGTGGTCACAACTACCCAGCTACGTGGCCAGTGGGCCCAGGACCCTGGGCATGGGTGCAGTGCCTCTCTCTTTTAGTGGTTTTAAATTGGGCATCTCCATCTTGGTACCTTTCTGGAAGAAGGTGTGAAAGGCTGGCAGTAGGTCCTTGATGGATTCTGGAGTTCAGCTGTGGTTGCATCTGTTCCTAGGTGTTGATTTGATGAGAAAATTTTTGACTGACTTGCTGTGCCTATTTATCATTGGATTGTTTGGATCTTCTCAGTTCAGTCTTTATCCCTTGGGTATTTCTGGTGTTTCCTCATTTCTACTAGATTATCCATTCTGCTAGTACACAGTCATTCACAGGAGTCTCTTATGATCATATATTCCTTTGGTATAAATTGTTTTATCTCCTTTTTCACTTATGAGTTTACATGTTTGATTCCATTCCTGTTTTTTCTTATTCTATGTAAACATCTGTAAGCCAGCTCCATAGTGACGACTTCTACTATTTTTCAGTCTCAATTTCCTTCATTTCTATTAGGATATTATTTCCTTCCAATTTCCTTTTATTAGCCTTCAACTTAATTTCTTTTTTTCTCTAACAGTTGCAGCTAGGCAACTGTTTACAGTAAATCACTAGAAGTAACACTAAACTTACTATATAAATCCATTTGAGAAAAGTGCCTCTGTATGATTTATTGTTTAGTCTATCTCTGATACTATTTTCATGGCATATTTGTACAAAGCACATCTTGCTGGAATGTGCTCATATTTTTTCTCTCTTGTTATTCTGACAATACTGAAATTCTACTCCCAATTCTTGGTCTTAAAGCCAGTGTCCCTAGTAAAAAAAATATATATGGAAATATTTATCTAATCATTTTTATGATAAACTTTCACAAAGAATGAAACCAAGCAAATTATAATGTTAAAAAGGAAAGCCCATAAAATGTAATTACTTCCCCTTTGATATTTATATCTATTTATTGGTTTTATTTTATAACTGATCCACTGTAGAGAGTCTTTTTTCTAAGTCCTGACTTGCCTATTTGATTTTATACTTAAAGAATTTTAAGCTGCTGCGGTAACTTTTCATTATTAATTTCAGTTGTCTGTTAAAAGAGGAAACTGATATGTTTGAGCACATACCCATGAGAATGGCAGCAAAGACGTCTGTAAAGCTTGGAAGCTGATGTGTTAGAGAGAAACAGCTATAATAAACATCTGATGGCCCATATATGTACATGTTCATAAGGACTTTAATCTTTCATCAATGAGCAACTGAGGGCAAATGAGTAATGCGTCTAGATCCCTACACCAAGGAATGGGAAAACGAATTATCACATTACTATTGGGTCCCACAAGCCAATGCACTTTCCCATCATGTTACAGTCTTAAATCCTTCAGTAAATGTAAGACTAGTTTTAAGAGAATATCTTCAGAAATGTGTTCAAAATTTTGGTTCAGTTCTGAGAAGCATATCTCATTCTGCTTTGTCCCTAGACTGGCAAGTAACATTTCTAAAAATCATGTTACAGTTATAGTTAGTTACAGCTACATTATAGTTGATTCTCTCTGTATTAGTTCTAAATGGTCACCACAAAACTCAAGTCCTTTGACTAAAGGATAAAAGAACTAAAGTATCTTTTCAATTTTAATGTTTCAAACATAATTAAAGTTGATATAAATAAGTAAAGCAAATTATTTCTAAAACCACCCATACACCAGCATAAAATATCTGTGCATTTCTATATTAAATATCCTACTACCCAATCAGTGATAAGGTTTTTATACTTCTGATGTGCAAATGCTGAAGTTGTTAAAAATAAATCAAGAGTCCACTCCCTTCCTCCAGATCACCCTCCATCACCAAAAAGGAAGGTTCACATAATTGGAAAACAATTCTATTTTGAGTAGTTTGTCCTAAGGAAATAATGCAAAGGAAGAACAGATCTTTATTTCCAAAGTTTTCCTTAAGAACAACCTAGAAACAACCTAAATGTCTAGCAATGTGAGAAGAGTAAATTAAACGTTTTTCCACTGAATAAAATCTTAAGAATGGACTGTACGTTTTATTTAGCAATGATAATCCTATTATGTAGTAGATACTTTAACTATACCTGTTAGAACAAATGAATGATTTATCGTAATTTAAAGATGCTCTGTAGTTAAATAACAAACATATTTAGCAGAGAAGTAAGAAATATCTGAAATTTTGCTGTATGGAAATATGTAGAAAGCTAGAAAAGAAGTAAATATAAACACATTTGTCATGATCACTTTTGTGTTTACAAATTTCCTGTCATTTTTCTTTTGTGAAATATTTTTTTTTAAGTGGGAACAAGACGGACTTTATCTGGCACCTTTGTCACCATGTTGACAAACCTGAGAGCCAACTCATCTGCTTCTCTGTTCCACATGCTCAGCACTGAACCCCTGACCCTGACCCTGACCCTTCCCCCTCTCGTCACCTCCTCTCACATTGCAGTAACAAGAGAAAATCTTAACGGCTCTGCTGGCACAGAAGCTCTACCTAGAGCTGGCACAACATACCTGTGATGGCTGTGATTCTCCAGGAGATTGGGAGTACCAGCTGCTGTCCTCATGGCAGCACAGCTTCTGATTAAAAGTCCATACGGAGAGTTTCTGAAGCTCAAATGATATCTTCTGCTGGGCATAAGTCACTCCAAGAACTTAAGGCCTGCCTCCCACAGAAACCAGACACATTTTTCCGTAACTTAGTCCAAGGCCCATCTGAAGGTTTCATGGATTTTTTTTTCACGTATGACAGAATCCGTGGACAGTCGCACCCCACCCGGCCTTGCCAGAGATGCATTAGTCAAAGACCCGGCTTGGGAGGGGGCCACCACTGCGGCTCGGAATGCTATTGCTGCTGTGCGCAATGAGGAACTCCACAAGTGGATTGTAGCCACCAAGGATATTAATCCCATAACTGCCCCCTTCGAAGTCCTAGCAGCCCCTATCCAGACCCTAACACTTGGCCAGAAACCTACCTTTCAACCACCCATTTGTTGGTCACTTTCGACGGACCTGCCCTAAGTTTGAAAGGTCCAATTCGAAGCCCAAGGCCCTTTGCCCTAAATGTCACAAGGGTTACCATTGGGCCAAAGATTACAGAACTAAACCCACCAATAACATGCCTTTAAACTCCCCCAGGGGCAACCCTCAGCCTTGCCCATAAGACTGTACCCCCCTAAAATAAGATGGGCTCTCCCTGTTTATGACCATACCCCACGTATCTCGGTCTCTTCGGATGGCATTTAATTTAAGGGCATTGTGGACACGGGTGTGGATGCCACTATTATCTCTGCCAACGACACACTCCATATGTCCAATTGGGCATATAAACCAGCACCTAACAAGCAGGGTGTTGGTGGACAACAGCCCACTAGACAAGTTAGGAGACCGGTCACCTGGGAGGACTATGATGGCAACGCAGGGGAATTTCACCATCTGGTGGCCAATACCCCTAATACCCTCTGGGGAAGAGACATCCTCACGGACATGGGTGTCGTCATAACTATGGACTACAAGACCTTTTATGATGACATTATCGTCCATGACACCATCGGCCTCACAGGGCAATTCAGCTCCAATAAGCCGTCCAACACCCCGCTGCACCCCGAATTCTAGAGGCCACCGTCCGACCTTCTGTAGCTCCCAAGAGCGTCGAGTGGCATACTTCGGACCCCATATGGGACAGTGTCCTATTTTAGAACCTAAATTGACTATCCTCAAATCCCTTGTGCAAGAACAGCTTGACCTTGGCCATACTGAGCTCTCCATCCGTCCCCATAACTCCCCATCTTTATCACTTCAAAGAAAAACAGTAAGTACAGATTACTTCAGGACCTTTGCCAGGTGAATAAACATATAATAAAGATGGGTTCCTTTCAAACCGGCCTCCCCCATCCTGGAGCATCCATTCCACTCCTCCTAGCAGGTGGCCTGACTAGGCCTACCCTGCATTATGCCCAACATCTTCAATTCCAGAAATGTCATGGAGCTATACTGACAACTGTAGACTTAGACAAAAGTTATGAAAATAATGACATGTCCCCAAGAATCTGAAAGACTGTGACTTCAAAACCGAGATGTGAAGCAAGGAAAGGCTCAAAGAGACGAGCACAGCACCAGGGAAAATCCAGAAACGTTAAGTTACATGAACAAAGGGACCAATACTCTCACCTAGAGCAATGAAGAAAAGAGGCCAGGAATAAGGAGAATCTCCCTCCCCCAGCACACACACTCTCACACACACCCACACACATATGCACATGCAGACACACCCAAGCCACACTCACACACACATATGCATACACACACAAACACTGACACATGCAGTCTCACTGATTTATACACTCACACACACTCATATGCACACATACTCATATGCTCCCACACTCACACATATACACATGTGTTCATTCACACACATGTGCATACTCACTCTTGCACACTTACTCTTACATACCCACATCCATATATACACTTACACAAACCACAAACCCATACACTCCACCCAACACATTCATACACTCACACACATACATTCACATACAGTCACACCACACAGTCACACATCACACAGACACACATACATACAATCGTGCTCACACTCATTCTTACACCACCCAGATTCACATCCACTCACAGAGCCACACACGCTCACACACCACACACACTCACTCATGGGCGCATACTTGCACTCACACATTCAGATAACAATAAAGAAAATAAGAGCCTGTGGGCAGAAATTCCAAAATGCATGTCACTAAAAGACCAAATGTGCTGATCAAGGGCATAGGAGAGAACATAGAAGCTACAAACATAAACATGTATGCAATAAAATCACAGCAGAGGGCCAGTGAGATGGCTCAGTGGGTAACGGCCAACAGTACTAAGTACTCAGTGCTAAGCCTGATGGCCTAGGTTTGGTCCAGAGAATCCACACCGTGGCAGGAGAGGACCAACTCTTGGCAAGTTGTCCTCTGATCTCCACATGGATGTTATGACAAATGTGCCCCAAACCCACACACAAAATAAACAAGTGTGAACTTCCAAAATCCTATAAGAAATTTCCTGATCTAGACAGGGATGGTTATCCAGATCCAGTAGGCAAAACCAGAATAAGATCTTCCCACAACATATTAGAGTTAAAAACTGAGTAAGCAGAAGAAAAAATATTGAATGTTATAAGGTAAAATCATCAAATTACCTATAAAGTCTAGCCAATCAGAATAAAAAGAGATATTCAAAGAGAAACTGTAAAATCCTCGATATTTCTATATTTTTATCCATTTGTCTCTTGACAGACATCCCAGCTCATTCTATTACTTGGCTGTTGTGACTAGTGCTGCAATGGACACACTTGTGCAGGAATCTCTGTGGCATGTTGAGTCAGAGACTTTTAAGTACAAGCTCAGGGATGATACAGACAGATCATAAGATATTTCTCTTTTTACGTGTTTTGAGAAATTGTCATAAAGATTTCCACAGTGGATAAGCCAGTGTCCATTGTCTTCTGAGGTGTCTGGGTTCCTCTTCCTCTGCCTCCTCACCCACACTGGATGCTATTTGTCTTCTTATTGGTAACCACTCTGACATCGTCAGATGAGATCTCGGTGTAGTCTCAATTTGCATTTCTCCAAAGGCTAGGATACCAAATGTTTTCTTTTCAAATGTTTATTGGCCATTTGTGCGGCATCTCTGTTCATTCCATTAGTTACTTATTGGTTGGATTGTCTGGGGGATTTGGGTATTTGTGTAATTTTTATTTCTAGATAATAATTTGTGAGATGTATAGCTAGCAAAGACTTTCTTTCGTTCTGTGATGCTGCTCTAAATTGTTTCTTTTGATGTGTAGAAGAACTTTGATTTCATTTAGTCTCATTCGTCAGTTCTTGCTATTTTCTTTATCACTTGGGTCCCTCTCAGAAAGGTAGTGCTTGTACCTTTATTTTGTTTTCTTTATTTTTTTCTTATAGTTTTAGGTCCTTTATTAAGTTCTTTGAAATATCTCAAACTGATTTTTATGCAGGGTTAGAGATGGGAATCTTGTTTCATTTTTCTACAGCATTCCCGGCACAGGCTATATTTTCTCCAGTGTAAGTTTCTGAAAACTTTGTGAAAGATTAGGTGGCTCTAGGCACATGTGCTTAACTCAAGTCTCTTACATTGTGGAGCCATCTCTGTTTCATTGATCTGTTTCTGTTTTTGTGACAGTACCATCTTGCATTATCATTCTGTAGCATAATTTCTTTTTAAAATATTTTATTATTTTTATTTTATGTGGATGAGTGTATTGCCTGAATGTAAGTGCACCCCATGTCGTGCAATGTCTGTGGAGGTCAGAAGAAGGCATTAGATTCCCCTGGAACTGGAATTACGGATGGTTGTTTGCCAGCATGTGGATGCTGAGAATCGAACCCAGGTCCTGTGGAAGAGCAGCCAGTGCTCTTAACCACTGAGCCATCTGTCTGACCCATGTGTAGTATAATTTCTTAACAAATATTGGGACACCTCCATTGTTGCTAATTCTGATTAATATTGCTTTGGCAATTAAGCATCTTTGGACACTTATGAATTTCAGAATTTTTTTCTATTTCTGTGAAAGATTTCATTAGGATTGTGGTAGTAAGGATTACATCAAATCATATATTCCTTTTAGTAATCTATCAATTTTCACAGTGTGAGACATTTTCTCTCTCCTATAATGTCTTATTCAATTTCTTCAGTGTTTTCCATTGGAGAGTTAATTCGCCATCCTGGTTAGGTTTGTTCTTAGGAACAAAAATTTGCTCCAATTTCATTTTCAGCATGTTTACATTGGTATGTAAAATAGCTATTAATTTTTTGACATAGATTTGCATCCTGCGTTTTTGCCAAAAATGTCATTCTAGTAACTTTTTAAAGTCTTCTAGGAATATGATGTCATCTTCAATAGATGCTTGGCTTCTTCTTTACCTAACTGTATCCTTTGTATTTTTTTATTCTTTGCTATTGTTCATGCTGAGACCATGGTCATTATGTATCACATCTGAGTTAAGTGGAAATGCTGTCAGTCTTCCCCCCTTTTACGATAAGATTCCCACAATTTGTGGTTTCATAGCTTTCACTGTGGTGTTACATCTTCCTTAATTTGCTATTTCCTTTGGGGTTTATGATCATGAACAGATGATGCATTTTGTCAAAGATCTTTTCTGCATGTATTGACATGACGATGTGAACGCTATCCTTGTCTGTTTATATACTGTATTGCATTTATTGATTACTGTTTAACCATCCTAGCACCTCTGTGATAAGGCTAATGTGGTGATTGATCTTAATGCAGTCTTTAATTTAGTTTGGAAATATTTTATCGAGAATTTTATGTTCATCAGCAACATTAGGTTATAGTTTTTATTTGTTATGTCTTCATTGGTTGTGGTACAAGTATAATACTGGCTTCACAGGATGAGTTTGGTAGTTGCAGTGGTTTGAATAAGCAAGCCCTTTCTTAGGCTCAGGTATTTGAACACTTGGTCCCCAGCTGGTGGAGATGTTTGGGGAAATTATGGAACCCTGAGGAAGTGAGGCCTTGCTGGAGAAAATACATCACTGGGGATAGTCTTGGAGGGCTTATAGCCCTCTAGGTCACTCACTCTGTTTTCTTCCTGCATTGAGATGTAATGTCTCAGCTTCCTGATCCTATGGCCATGCCTTCCCTGCCATGATGGACTATCTAGCCTTCTGGAACCATAGACCAAATAAATTCTTTCTTCATTAAGTTACCTTTGATCATAGTATTTTAACACATCAATAGAAGAGTAACTAATACAGAAGGTATTTCTAAGTGTGGGGTGTGGCTATAGTGGACCCAACAAGTTTCTTTTTGGAAAGACTGTGGAAGGGTTTAAAACTTTGAGATGGAAGAGCTATTGAGTGCGAAGAGTTTAATGACCGTGGAAGATAAGAATGTTGAGAGAAATACAGGAGATGGAGGCCTGGCTTGTGAAGTTTCAGAGGGAAGCAAAGACTCTATCAGATCTGTCCATATGATACTCTGAATTAAGAATCTGAGGTCTCTATGAACCATAACAATGCCTGGCTCTGCAAGACATTCATAATGGTGAATAGTGCCATTTTAAAATATTTTATTAATTATTTTTATTATATATATACATATATATATATATATATATATATATATATATATATTAGTATGGACAGTTCTTAGCTGCCATGTGGTTCTGGGAATTGAATCCAATTCCCCTGGAAGAGCAGTCATTTTCCTTACTGCTGAGTCATCCTTTCAGCTCAAATAATGACATTTTTACCTTGGGGGTAATTAACAGCTATCTAATTGCACTCAAGGCCAACCTAATAAGAGGGAATTTGTGCCTGATAGTGGAAACCCAGACAAATATCTGTGGTTGGAAAGATCATAGACCCCAGAAAAGAACCCATTACTTCCATTTTCCTAAATCAACATGATCTCTAACTGTATTTCAAATTTGTGTTCTTATACTCAAGATAAGTATAGCTCGCATCACTCATCAAAGAAGCTTCCTTTTGCAACCGCTGAAAAATATTATGGATATCCATAATTGGTTGAAGTACAGAGAATAAGTGACTATGGGATGCCTAGCTAACTGCTGCATCTACAATGCAATCTCAGTTCCAAAGAAAGACTGGACAGACTGAACGAGATGGAGAACCAGAATATCTGCTGCTAGACAGTGTCTTCCAGATGTAACAAAGGAGCTAGACCCATGAAATCTCAGCAATATGGTTACCTAAACACAAGAGGTCCATAATGAAAGCATCAGTTGATAAATCAATGTGGAAGGGAGAAATTCCACAAGGTACCACCCCTAGATGGATGGTTGCTGAGGGAGAATTGGTATTCTTCAGGGATGAGCTCCCTGAGGTTATCCAGTCCCATGCAGTCAGCCCTGAACACATTTACACAGGTGCCACACCGAATGGAAAGACAACTGCTAGTTTCTACTTGAATCAGAGTAAGGTAGCTTGGAATGTCTTCCCTGCTGGATTAGAGTTCTCCTCCATGGGAATCTCCCGGTCTTCCGTGGCTGCTGCATTTAGGGCATGTCCCCTGCGCCCCTCAGACTCCAACACTGTACCTTTCTTTCTGCTCTGTGATCAAACTTTCCAAACTATCTTTCCCTTTCCCAAGGCTGTGGGAGGGATGTGGCACAATACACACAGCGGGAAGGCTGTGTTCTCCTTTGACACTCTGAGCTCCCCTCCTTCTAGACACTGCCTATTCTCCCATCTCACCACACAGTCCTTGCTTGAGTATATCAGAATCCAGGAGCCTGTGTCATGTTCAGCCCGTTTCTCACAGTCACATGGTTGACATGGTCATCACTAATCTAGTTGGTGAAGGAGGTATTAAGGTCTCTGGGGTTTTGAAGATTAGTTGTTTTCCCTCTGCTGGTGAAGTGGCTTCACAACACTTGTTCTTTTGGATGGATCCCTCTTCACCCCAGCCTGAATGAAAGCAGGCACCGGAAGTGCAAGTTCCTCCCCCTCAGTATCTGCGTCATGGGACCACACACAGTGTGTGCAAAGTTTTGTACTTTGCTTTGGAAGATCCTCTTCCTTCCTTAGTTTATGCCTGGGAGCTGGAGAGAGAGGGGAGTGCCCCTTTCTTTCCTGCCTTGTTAGCACCTCAAGCTGGAGTGTATTACATCTTTGTAGATCAAACTTTAAGGATTTTTGGATTTTAAACATTGCCTCATTTGCTGTTTACTGTGGTTCTTTCTTGTCCGTACACGTGTCTCACCTCACTCTTCAGTCATGGATCAAGTTTTTCCTGTCCGATTCATGGGGACACAGTAGTGCTGTTTGTCTTCATTCCTTTTCACCATTGTTTATATTGAGGCTATATGTTTAAATAGAAGCTTTATACCAGCAGGAACCAGATATTCATGGCACACCGTTTCCTTCATGACATGTTTTGAATTTTATCAAATCTAGGCCTCACTGAGAATAAATCAAACTTCATTTAGTGAAACTATTAGCAATTCTACCAAAGGTTGACTTACAGAATGTATTAGTCATGTTTCTGTTGCTGTGATAGAAACACTGACCAAGGGAACTTGAAAAAGGAAGAGTTTATTTAGCTCACAGTTCTAAAGGCAGGAGTCCAACATGGCGGGGAAGCATAGAGGTGGAGGTGGCTAGAGCAGACACTAAAGCTAAGTGCCCCCATCTTCAAGTAGGAACAAGAAACAGACAGCAAATGGAGATCCGGCAAGGTTTAAGAATTCTCTGAGCCCTGCCCCAGTGACATGCATCCTCCAGCATGGCCACATCTTCAAAGAATTCCCAGAACAGCGCCACCAACTGGGGATAAAATATCCAACTCCTTAGAGCCTGTGGGGGACATTCTCATTCAAACCACCACACAGAAACCACTACACATTTCATAAGTTTTAAAACTTAGATGAAAGGTTTCCTTTAGAATTGCACTATAAACAGTAGGAAGAATTCCCGATTTTAGTATTAAATCAGGTACACACCAAAATGCACTTGGCACTTCTAGGTTTTCATTTCGCGTTGCTCTATTTAGACGGAAGCAGCAATAGATGATACAATCCATGTGTTCAAATGCCACTAGAATTACTGAAGTTTAGACGTGAGGGAAATGTCAGGGGTCATTAAGCTCTCACTCACTAAGTGGGAGCACTGAGACTCCAAGGGGCGAGGTGACTTATTCAAGGATCCGGCCCTATTGCTATTCATCGTTTTTTTTTAAGTCTTCTTGAGACAGGGTCTCCCTGCAGCTCCAGCCTGCCTGGGACTCTCTGTGCACACCAAGCTGGCCTTGGAACTCAGCAGATTCACCTGCCTCTGCCTCCCAAGTGTTGGGATTAAAGGAGTGTGCCACCACGCTCAGCTAGTACATCTTTTGAAAAAGATTATTTTATTTTCTTTTGTGTATGAGTACATTGCCCACATGTGTGTATGTGCACCCATGTTGTGCAGTGTCTGCGGAGTCAGAAGAGGGCGTTAGATTATCCTGAACTGGAGTTATGAATGACTGCTGACCACCACGTGGAACCCAAGTCCTCTTCAAGAGCAGTCAGTGCTCTCAACTGCTGAGCCATCCCTCTATTACATCTTATAGCACTCTCAGACCAAAGCTTGTTAAAATTGGCTTTTACTCCAGAAACAGAAATAAACTCATTAAAATGATACTTTATATTAGGTGTTAATAAGTAAAACAAACTGATACTATTAAGCAGCAGTACTGTGGTTTCTTAATTCCAGTGATTTTTCTTCCTTTCTTTTTAACTGTCACTTGTCACTCCCACAGATGGGAGCTTTCTAAAACTCTTCTATTGGTACAAGCATCATATGGATTTCTACTTTTCTAACAGTGCAAATAACTAAGGGAACATTTTTTAAAGAGCACATTTCTTACTATTTATCTTTAAATATTCATCACACTTCATTATTTTACCCATGTTTTTAAAAGTCTGTATCTAAAAGGACTTTTTATTTATTGTTATATTACTATAGCCTAATAGGCATATCTTAATTCTCTCCTCTGCTGACAGGACTGGACATAGCTATAAGCTAAGCACATGTGTGCACTAAGCTATTCGTAGTGATGTAAAGATTTTTGCCATGGGAAGTTTCAGGCACAGCTGTGGGAAATGAAAGTTTAAATAAGTTTCATACATCTAAAACCACAGATTCCACTGAGATGAGTCTTGGGCCTTTGGGTTTAATTTAGAATATCATATTCACAGTTTCAAAAGAAATGGTAAACTCTTGGGAAGTCTGGTTTTGTAAGCCTTCTAGGATTTATTTTCTTCCATCTGTGGTTAATTCTACCTAAGAGAAATAGTTTACCTAAAAGACCATCTTGAAAATAATACAGACCTTGTGGAAAGTCATTCCATACATACTACCAGAAAGTTTTCACAGAAATAAATGTGAATCTGAAGAAATGTGCAACGACTACAGCACACAGAGAGATGGGCTGGGAACTGGGCTCATGGACGACAGTGGGAGTGGTGAGCCGTGACGTGGTGAGTCGTGACGCTCTGCTTTCTTGCTCTCCTCTCCCTTCCTCATGTCCCAAGACCATGTGTGTTTTGAGGTTTTTATGCTCCTGCATGAATGCATGTGACTGTGAATGGTTCTTTCAACAAATAAATAAAATTATGACTCAGCTGCTGCTTTAGTGAACTCCACCTAAAGTTTCTAAAACAAACACTCTGCTGTAAAACCCAAAGCCCAGTTCATTGCACTTGACATCCCACTCCCCCCTCTGAGCTTCTGTTCCCTCTTCCCTCCTGCACTCTTCCTGCTCAAGTGCGCTCCCTCCCTCTCTCTCTCTCTCTCTCTCTCTCTTTCTCTCTCTCTCTCTCATATGCATAGAGTTTTCAATAAGAAATAGAACCAACAAGAAGAAATCAAACTGGTACTGACTTCAAAGCTTCACTCCTGGCTAGCTTTCATAATTCTAGAAGGACCTATGCATACTACCAGAAGAGAAAAGTAATCAACATCTTTACCCCAGCTGTGAATCCTACAAGCTACAACTGGCCTGGCAAGATATGCCCTTGGGTACAATAATGGCACACGTGTTATAAGAGTAACCAGCTCCTTTCTCTTTGTATTTAAGGTCTACTTCATAAGATGGAGCCCATACACTGATATGAGGTCTAGGAACCTGTGGAGAAACCAGTCACAGGCCGTAGGGGAACCCCTATCACTATTATTCTGCTAAATATACATAATAAACTGGCTCTTTGCTTATGACTTATTGCTATGCACATGTATTAATATATCTCTCAACTCTCCCCAGAGAAGCTTCCTCATGAAGTACATAATGATTACCACAGAGGGCCACAACTGGTCAATGCGCAGAGATAAGAGACCACAGAGTGCTTATGCCTGAACAGGACAATTACATCAAACTTCTGTCTCCCAAGGCTCAGGGATCATTGCAAAAGATGGGGCAGAAAGTTTGTCAAAGCCAGTGGGTGTGGTGACCACAAAGAAACACTTTTACCAAAGGTGGGCAGTTAGTCATATGAACTCACAGCAATAGTGACAGTATGCACAAGTACCACATAAGCTCAAGCCAGGTGAAATACAGAAGAAACCCCAGACCTCACTGAGGAGCTAGTAGGAACAGAGACCTGCAGGGAGAGAAAGTCAATCTTCCTTAAGGGTGCGACCTTGGGCGGTTAGCCAGGCTCCAATGCATGGAACCATAGAAGAGCATCTGGGGACACAAACTTAACTTGAGAGGTGTATATACATATATAGGTGTGTGTGGGGGGGTGTACATATATAATGAGTATTTGAAATGGTATTAAGAGGGTACTGATAGGGCAAGAGTCCTAAATGCAACCAAAATATATTGTATGAATTTTTCAAAAACTGAATTTAAAAAGCATGAAACTCCATGAAAAGAGGAAAAGATAAGGAAAGGAAACTCAGCCGACAATTATAAGAACCTCTTTCGTGATTTGGAAGGATGTGAGAACCACACATGCTACCAAATTAATCGCATTTGAACTCTTCGGTTTTATAATCAAGTCTACTATTAGGGCCGCCTTACATGTGGCTCGGTGGACAAAGCATTTGCTTCACAAATGTGAAAACTTGAGTCCAAATCCCCAGAGCCCATGTAAGCTGGGTGTAGTATCACTTCTGTAACCCTACTGTCAGGTGGGATTTGGAGACTGGAGAATTCCTGGAAGCTCAGGGACTAGAAAATCTGGCATACGCAGCCACAAACAGTAAAGATATCAAACAAGGTGGGAAGCCAGGGCTCATACCCAAGGTTGTCCTCTTAGCTCCATGCGTGCACCATAGCACATGAGCCCCCCACACACACACATGCACACATACACATGCGTGCACACACGTTGCTATTGTCATTCTGCTTTCTGTAAAGATGGCCTGTTTATAAGTGCTATGCTCACTATAACTTTTTGATTATTCACCAGTCCCTCTGTTTTCATTTTGAAAATGTGAGCTGCATTTTTGTTATCTTGGGAGGTGGGGAAGCCAGATGCCACACTGCATTCTGAGTACTTCAGCTTTTCAATTTTAATCTGAAATATCTGCAACATGATCACACACTCACAGGCATTGTGTTTTAGGAACCAGTTTTCCGCCCCAAGCTCTTATCTAATATTGAAAGCACGGTCCTCCAATCATTATAATACTTACTAATATGCTACTAAAATTCCCACCTGTATTTTTAAAGACAAAGTTAGTCATTCTAGGCTAAATCATCTATGGCATGAAAGGAAGTTATGCTAGCTAGCACATGACATTCTTCTTTGGCATTCGTAGGCTAATTACTTATCCAATATTACTTCCTTTAGTCAGTATAAACCTGTTTTGTACCTGATACTTTTCTGGGTAAAAGAATAAAATGCATAATAAGTTGAACACTATCATGGATTCAGATATATTCAGATAGTTTATAGTAGATCTTATCAGAGGGATAAACGTGGAAAGGGCTTTCATTAGTGCTTATTAATGATGAATTTCACTGCAACAATTTCATCTGTGCATTCAACACCTTTTGATCATATCACACCCCCCAGCCCTTTACCCGTCACTCCCAGAATCCTCTTCCTTTTTCACATGCCTGCCTTCCACTTTCATGCCACCCTCACTTTTCTCCCTCTTTCTTTCTTGCTCAGATTTCACATTTAATAGAAAACATGCAATAATTGTCTTTTTCAGTCTGGCTTATTTCAAGTAGCACCATGACAAACAATTCCATCCATTTTCCTGCAAATTTCATTCTCTTTATGGCTAATAAGTCTTCTTTATATATAAGCCTATTATTTTACATATCTATCCATTTGTTGATTAGCCTGTTTCCATAATTTGGTTATTGTAAATAATATAAAATGTCATTTTTGAAGACATTATTGTCTGAACATGAACAAATAAATATGAGGTCTTTTACATACATACATAATCTGCTTAAACAGGTGCATGGACACACAGTTAAAGACAAATAAAATATGAGAAATACAACCTTTTATTTTTTAATGAGACAAGCAAAGTAATAAGCCTGTCCTTAAAGTAACTACATTCCGATCCTCAAGGGGGAAAAAATGTGTATGTGATTTTAAATAGCAAAATGATGTTTTAAGGGACTTAATTAGGTATTGAAAGATTGGAAGATAACCTGGGGTTATCTGAAGAGTTCCAACATAGTCACAGAGTTCTTTATTGGAGGGAGGCTACAAGGTAAGAAGGCAAGAGCAGGCAGCATGGGAACAGAAACAAAGGGAGACATGAAACATGGAGACAGAAACCAGAGCCAGGGGATGAACACAAGGAAAGGGCCTGGAGCCACTGGAAGTGGCTTCTAGAGGCTTTTGAAGGCAGGAAATTGATTATCTTCTAGAACCTCCAGCAGGAACCCAACTGTCTAACCCTTTCTAGTCTTCAGACCTTCAGACTCGTAAGATGACAAATGTTCATTACTTAGAGCTGCAATATGTGTGGAAATTTGTTACAGCGATAACAAAAGATCACTTAGCTGTCCCACTGACTGACAGCTGTCTCTGCAGTCATCTCAGCGAGTCTCAGCATTAGCTCTCAGGGTAGACAAGCTCAAATCATTCAAAGCAGCAGCACCAGCAGCACATCTCGCTGCTTCTTTGCCTTTCCTGCCCATTCCCCATTCTAGCCAAACCATGTTCTCTTCTGTAACCTGTGCCCACAGCCTATTTAAAGTAAGGTCTCTGAGTCCATTTTATACCACCAGTTTTAATCTTTCCCATTAAAGTGGCATCCAAACAACACTTGAGATTTTGAAACTCATTATTGGGCTTTGTAATTGCTCTTAAGTGATTTGAAGTATTTTGTCTGCCGTTCTACCAGATTATAGTCTTCAAAGAAGCGACAAATATAAGTGCTTTTAGTTTTTATTCATTCTCCCTCCCAAATTTCTCATGTCAGGTACTCACAGAAAACAGGAGCATTTGTAAGGCTGAGGGTTTTCACTGGCCAAGTTTCTGGCTCCCCCAGGACCTCCTCCAAAATCCCCAAATCTACTTACTTAGAACCCGGAAGCTGGAAAACTTCTCTGTGCTCATGGTCACTCCATTTACTGCCTCTATCATCCTAACAGGAAAAGGAGTACTGGTATTTTACATTTTCATGGAATTATTACTTATAAGGCATTTTACGGACAGCTTTATTGGAGTAGCATGAGACTCTTGTGAGATAAGAAGGCCCAGCATTGTCACTGTGGTGTTATAAACAATGAAACACATTTAAAGTGGCAAATTGCTTTCTAAAAGTGTCAGAGAGAAAGCGCTGCGTGGAAAGCAGCCCTTAGAACACCGTGTTTATTCTATATTGTTTGTTTGATTAATTGTTTCCCTTGATTACCTAAGGCTTACAAAGCTCATCATGAATATTCTAGAATCCTGATTAAAACATAAGTGAACTCACTAAGTTTCAGATAGAAGTGCAAAACCTTGTAGCTTAAAATCTAAGCCTTTTTATTTATAAGGTTCATTTTTTTATCTATTAAAAATATTAACTAGTTCAATTAGTTAGCAAAGTGCTATCCATGTCTTATCACAGTTGCATTGATCACTTAGGAGAACGGCCCAACTGGCCTCACTCTACTGAGCACAGAAGTTTTAAGTGTTATAGTTAACTTGCTGAAGCAGCAAACTGCAGCTGTGTTGGGGAGCTGCTAGAAGGGATCTGAAGATGAGAGAGTGAGAACAACTCAAATGGAGAAGCCACACACATTATGAAAAATGCTTGGAGATCGGCATGGCTGGAGAAGAAAGGAGACATAAATCTCTGCCCTGGAGAGACAGGAACAGCTAAATTCTTTGATTCTTATATCACCTATTGAAGTCAGCAAGTTCCTCCAGGAGAAATCAATAAGACAGCTGCTTACTTGGAATGGTAACAAGGTATCTATGACTCCAGTTTGCAGACAGAGAATGGAGGTGGGGAGCTAGTAATGTTCTGAAATCAGAGATTGTATGGCAATCTACAGGATAATAAGTACCCTGCTTAAATCAAGAGCAGTGTCATGCAGGATCCCGTAAGTACAAAAGAAAATATTTCATCATGATCCTGTGAAGTATTTGCTAATCTAAAAAAGACTAGACCTTTAAAAGAATGGTTCTTCAATAAGCATGGGTGTGGGAAGGAGACTGGCTGTGTCACAAACACTGAAAAGCTTTCTATTCAGTGTCTCCCTCTGCTCCTAAGAGCCTGGCTGCAAGTTTTCTGTATTGTCTTCATTTCATGTCCTATCCATGGTTATTTTTCTTAATGGAAATGGACTGATGGAGCATTAGGAAGAAATAGGAAACTCAGTTAGAATTAGCTTTGGAGTTAGACATCTGCGCTTCAAACAATCTATGTGACATTGGGCATGTCATTTATGAAAAGCTGCCCTTAAATTTCAGATTGTCTTCTCTGAAATGAGTAATTAACTGTGGGTTATGCCGGTGTGGGATTATGATTCTTACAGAGTGATATGGTTAAAGCGTGTCTGTAAAATCCAGTACCCTGTCTTCCTTAGTTTCTTATATAAATTATTTTTTAAATATTTGCATTTCTCTCTATGTTCCGACCGGTATGATACCACAAAATTTACAAATTTCACTGGATACCCAAATGTTGAGCTGCGTTGTTACTTAGTTGGGCTGTTGCTTGTGTGAATCTTTTAGAAGATGATTGCACTTAGGTAAAAGGCATAACCCAAAACAAGAGTGTGGGATTCACTTCCCACAATGCAACAAATTTTTTTTTTTTGAAGTTTTTGGTTTTTCTCTGCTTTACTTTACTTTTGGTATACAGTCTCACTATGTAGCCCTGGCTGACCTGGAACTTGCTATGTAGACCAGGCTAAGCTCAAACTCATGGAGATCTGCCTTTCTGCCTCTTGGGTGCTGGGATTAAAGGTGTGTGCCACTGTGCCCAGCCTTATGGTAAACATTTAACCATATTCTAATACAGTATGTTCTTTTATTTCTTCATTTTTAAATTTTATTTCTCAACCTTAAGACAATGGTATTCAAACATCAATAAAAATAACAACCATTACTTGTAAAGGATTTTTGATGTGCTGGACAGTGTAATTAACACAACACTTTTATGAAATCGTTCCTATTGTTACTCTTTTTCTTCATAGCAAAGGAGATTACTTAATTCACTGGATAGTTCACAGAATGAGAATGAGAGCCCAAGTTCAAATCCAGGTCCAGGTGAAAAGCTACAATTCACTGAGCTACCTGGCTGTGCACAAATATACATAGAAACGTAAACCTATTTAACATGAAAAACAGAAGGAAACTCGGGAAGCACAGGAGAAGAGACAAAGAAGCTAACCCTCAGTTAGACTTCTCCCTCAACCTTGTCAAAGGTCACAGCAGAGTCAGACCAGGACAGCTCTGACTTCTAAGGACACAGTGACCGTGTACAAATCACTCCATCTCTTGAAGATCTGTGTTTTCATGAGTCTAATTGAAGTCACTATATTTTGAGGAGAGAGACAGGGTCTTCCTGTAGCCCTGGCTGGCCTGGAAATTCCTATGTAAACCAAGATGACCTCGATCTCCCTGAGATCCTTCAGCCTCTGCTGGAATTAAAGATGTGAGCTACCATGCCAAGCTCAGTCACGACTTTTACAGAACAAAGCAGTGGACTGTAAGTGAATTGTGCAGAACACAGCACACTGTGAGTGTCTAATAAGCAGCAGCTATTGAAGCTACCATCACAGCCCTGAGCTAGAAATGCTTGTTTTCAGGCCACTTTATGTCTATACATAATTCTAGACACTCTCACATTGTATGGTATCATGTATCACTGACATCTTTTAAACTTTAAAAAATTATTTATGTGTATGTTTACATGTATGTATGTGCACATGTGTGGCAGTACACAAAGAGGCCAGAAGAAGTCATTGGCTCCCTTGAAATTGGAGTACAGATGGTCCTGAGTTGCCACGTGGGAACTGGGGATCTAACCCCAATCTTCTGCAAGAGCAGTAAGTGCTTTTAACCCTTGAATCATCTCTCCAAACTACCTTTGACATTTTTAAGAACAAGAAAAAAAATGATTAGAAATGTATCTTCTTAGCATATGATCTTAATGACATATAGATACAGAAATGTTTTTAAATATTATTCTAGATAAATGCAATGTTCAGGAACACTTAGTAAGTGTATTTTGAAGAGACTGAGCTTGGGGAGGACAAGCAACATAGATTCATGAAACAGACATGAAAACCATCCTCCATCCTGTTTCCTAGCAGATCAAGAAGTCAGGACAGGGGGCTGGAAAAATGACTCAGTGGTTAAGAGCACTTGCTGCTCCTGCAGACGACCCAGATTTGATTCCCAGGACCCACCCAGCAACTAATAACCATCCTTACCTCCCTTTCCAGGGCATTCAACACCCTCTTCTGACCTCCACAGGAACTGCATGTCACGGGTGCACTGACATACACACCAGCAATATACCCTTACACATAAAATAAAGATAATTAATAAAAAAATTTTTGAAACAGTTGGGACAGCACTGTGGCTGGAGAGAGGGCGACAACCCTGAGATGGGAAGAGCGCAGGATGAAGAAGACAGAAAAGTGAACTGTAGAAAGAAAAATGTCAAACATGAAAAGAAACCCACAATAAAACAACACCTGCTTATCATGCATAAGGTGATATAAGCACATTTATAAGATGTGGTGAAGTTTTCCTTCAAGGCCTTTTAAAATTTGAAAGCGTATCTTCTATAATGGCCAATGCGGGTTGAAACCTGGTTCACATTCTCTAGTTTTCTCTAGACATATAGGGACGCAATGAAATGATTACGGCATTGTAGCTCCTTATTCTAGATAAATCCTCTGAAGAATAAACTTGAGTCTTCTAACTCCTTCCCACCACTACCTCATTGCGGCACAGAGCTGTTTGCAAAGATGGCATATCCACATGTGCGTAACTATAACAGACATATGTATCCTTTTTTAAAATCACATGAAAAAAATCAATAGGACTTTAAAAGCAACAAGAAATTGAATTTTAACAATAATAAGCCAAATAAAGTAATTCCTTAAAAAACTACATCATACCAATGAAAGAGGTGGTCTCAGAAGCTCAATACATGAACATATGGTCTTTTCCCAAAGCAATAATGCCTGTCAGATGGAAGTCCTTTCTATAAATACTCTAAGTGGTCTCTTATTTATTGTTGTTAAGTTTAATTTCTTAAACTTGTTTCTAGTAAGAGCTTCCTCAGACCGCCATTAGAGGGCATGAAAGAATAATGTGCAGACCAAAGTCAGATGCCCCAAAACTAACCAGGAAAACAAAGACTGCCAGTTCTGTCTGATTTTAAATGAAGAGTTCACATACACTCCCCCCCAAAAGGCAATAATGAGAATATCTAATGTGTAAGGACTGTAGGGAAGCAGTCTTCTATTAGAAACTAAGGTGCTGATGAGTGCTTCATGCGTAACAGAGGCAAATTACTAAAGCTCAAAGAAGTATACTTGGTCATTTCAAAATTGGATCTTATCTAGTCAAACTCATTAGATACATGTCAAAAACAAAAGAAGGAACAGTGAGAACAGTTGATGGGGGCCAGAGAGCAAGAAAGGAATACAGACAGAATGGGGACAGTGAACTGGGAAACTTGAGCTCATGATAAAGAAAAGCATGAAAGGGAAATTGTTCTTGTTGTTTTATGTGTATGAATGTTTCGCCTCCATGTACGTAAATGCATCCATGTTACGCAATGTCCACGTAGGCTAGAAGATGGTGTTAGATTCCTTGGAACTGGAGCTAAGGGGCATTGTTGGCCACCATGAGGGTCCTGGGAACTGAACCCAAGTCCTCTGCAAGAGTAGCAGTGCCCTTAACAGCTGAGCTCTCTCCAGCCGCAGAAAAAATAATTTAAAGAAACAGAAATTTGAGAAGTTTAGGATTAATTTTGTGGCTTCAAAGTCTACCCCACCTAGCCAGCCTCTCTCCAGTATCCCTACAAAATGTCCTTTTTCACAGGAGCAATGACAATAAAAATCTGGTCAAAACAATACATTTCAAATAAGGAAAAATAACCTAAATCTGCTAAGCCTGTAAATCACTTCACATTTGAAGGGATTTAAAAGCATGTCCCTTCTTAAATGTCATTGTTCAAAACTTACAAAATAAGTGGACCCATGTTCAATTTAAAGCACACATAATTATCCCAAGAAATAAATGTAAATGAAGTCAGTACCAATCTAGTCAATCCATTTTTTAACTCTTGGCAGAAAATTTTATAGCTTATATTTGAGGACAATATAAACGCTCTCTTGAATGTGTTTTTGATAGTAATCACTCTTACCTTTATTGAATTCCAGGATAAATTTACGATATCAATCCCTTTCTTTAATTTACAAAACAGTATAATCCCAAGATTACCTTCAAAACAGCCACAATATGTTTCTATCGCACTACAAAGACTGTTAAGACTCCCAATAGGGCACTTTGACTTAAATCCTATAAATTTCCTGCTTAAATTTTCAAACCGGAGAAAGCAGGGTTACATGTGAGAACATAAACCCACCTTTCAGGGACAGTCTGCATTGCTGAGGGGTGTAACAGAAGCCATAAAGGAGAAGGAATTATGGTGAACAGGATCTCAGACTCCACACTTTATTTGTAAACACAGACGTCTAGTAAATGCAGAGACAGATGGGAAAAATACCTTCAAATAGCCATGACGGAGGGAAGGATCTTAGCAAGTCATTTCCCCCACAGTATAATTCTAACTGACCAACAAATTTATCAAAGTTGAGCAGCTAGGAATGAAATAAGTAAGCACGTATTCTAGATACTCCATTTATTAAGTGGACACAAATAGCATAAAAGTTAAAATAAATCATAAATACTGATGCTTGATCTTTATTATTGGTATTTCATTCTTTTCGCTTTGGAGACAAAGTCTCTCTATGTAACCCTTGTTGGCTGGCCTGGAATTCCTAGTGTAGACCAGACTGGCCTGAATTTAAAGATAGCCACTTGCCTCTGACTCCTCAATGCTAGGATTAAAGGTGTGGACTACCGTGCCCAGGGGTCTGGCTTATTTTTAATAAAGATAGGAAGCATGGATAAGTAGCTATAAGAAGTTGAGAGTTCCTTTCAGTGATATTGGAAAAAAATATTAATGTTTGATGCTGTATTCCAAAAATAGAAGCTGGAACAGGCAGCTTCTCTGGCACATTTGCCTTGTTAATCTGATTAATAAAGCACTTAATTGCCAAATAAAATACCTTCTTGTCTATAATGCATAATTATGCCTATTTGTGCCATTTAAAAACATATATTGAACATTTACGGTGGACCAGCATCCTAGTAAAGGTCTAATAATGTCCTTATAAATAAGATGAGTTAAAAGGTCCCTTTCCCCAAAGTAACTACATTCTGGGGGAGTAGTCAATAAAGAACAGGTTCTAGCAGATAAAATCATAAGAAAGAGGGGCAAATACACAAGACTTAAAGGGCAATGCTGATGATGGCAAAAATCAAGAGCTTTGAGATTCCAAAGCAGAGAAACTGAGAATCTTGAAAACTAAATGTAATAAATCTACAATTTCTTAAGGGTTCAGGGAAGGTCTAGGTTTCATAGTAGGTACCAACCATCTTGATGTCTGAATCCAGGGGAATCTCAGTCTTGCCTCAAGTTCTTGCCCCTGTCTGCTCCTTCATCAAAGACCCCACATCAAAGACCCCACAGGACACCAGCCTCTTACCTAAATGGAAGAACTGCAGTTCTCTCCTGCTTCTCAAAGAGTAACAACCAGCAGAATTATTCAAAGTAACTAAACATGTCCTTCCACAGGAACCAGTGGCACCCCACCCACATCCTTGCAAAGCTACAGGGCCTGCTCCCCACAGCCCCAAGCTGGTCCTTCTTTCCCAGTCTAACTCCCAGGTGACCTTGCGTGATTTGAGTGGTCCTTCTCTTCAGAGCTGTGAACCTGGCTGCAGTTAGTCTCACCTCTGCAGTCCTGCCATCTCTGTAAACCTGGGGTGGGAATGCTCCCTCAACAGGATGAAGCTAGCCAATTAAGCAAACATTCTGCATTTCCAGCCCAAGATCACACAAAGGAAGGCAAGCGGACTCTGGACTCAGCAATCTTGGGTGACCTTTTCACCTTTCTTATTTCATTTATTACGTGTACTTTATGAGTACTAGTGCATTACCTGCATGTGTGTATGTGCACCCATGTAGTACAACGCCTACAGAGGTTAGAAGAGGACATCAGCTCCCCTGTAACTGGAGTTGTAGACGATTTTAAGTCACCATGTGGGTGCTGGGAACTGAACACAGGTAATGTGTAAGAGCAGCCTGTGCTCTTAACCACTGAGCCATTTCGAAAGCCCCCTCTTGATACAGGAGAGAATGAGCATCCCCTTAAGTGTTCTTAGTCTCATTCATAAAAGAATTTAAGAATGGACTCAGAAGCTTTAGGACATTTTTATTAGAATTTTAAAGAAAAGTCCTCAGGGCAGGCAAGCTAGTAAATAAAAATTGTCATCTTTTTTGTAACTCGATCATCTATTATTTACCAGAATTTCCTCTTATACTAATAACACTCCTAGATTTTTCTTAACAAAAAAAAAAAGGAATACCAAGTCATTTTAGGAGTTTATTGAAGTAGTGAATTCATTCTGTCAACAGCAACACATGTTTTAAGATACGGCTTTTCTTTCTTTCTTTCTTTCTTTTTTTTTTAGGCAAAATAATAAATTTAGTACTATGTAATGGGAAGATAGCTATTACTGGCATATTATTATCTCATAGTTTGAAAAAAATGTGGAAATGAAAAATAACTTTAAATATTACACCATTCCAGAGGTCTTGAGGATCAGGTCTAAGCTAAGGTACTTCATTTTTTTTTTTTCAGAGAAAATCTATGTGCATCTATACCTGTTAATTAGAGTGATAGGATTCACTTAGGCTGAAGTGTTTGGCTATGAGATGCTTAGAAAAGTATACAACAACTACCAATTTGTTTGGAGAACAGACTTTGTGGTTCATTATAATACAAGGTGGTAAAATGCCACATTACAGTGATACCTGTACAAAGACAGCCAGACTCTTAGAATCCATGCAAACCAAGAGTTGGGCCTGAACTTTTCTGAGAACTTGTTTCTTCATATTTCTCCTGGAATTATGTTCCAAAAGGACCTTGTTCTCTCCTTATTGAAACAGTATATCCAACATCAATCACATTGGGAAGGAAAAGCAGAATTGTCTTCTCAGGGAGTTTTCCCTTTCTGATCCCTACCGACATAGAACAGCACAGATCTATCAGTCTAATGCCACCTGCTGTTTGCAACACAAATGGAATAATCTGCAGCCTTCAATGAATATTCAGTATTTGCTATGCTTGATTTTAACAACATACATACCAAAAGATATATATTATTCTGGGTCAAGGGCAAGAAAGAGTCATAAGGGATTCAGGATGTATGTTTAGGTTACAAGAGGAGCCCAAGGCCTAAGTAAGCTTATCTACATTATAGACAAATTAAGATCCTCTTAAACAGTCTCAAAGCATATGATTAACTTTTTGGTTACAAGTTTAGATAAAAATCATTCCTACAGTTCCACCTTGCTTGTTTTATTAAAAAACAAAAAAGAAGCATGCCTGTATTTGTAACAAAGGCATTCGCGGAAGTCATTCCCAGAATAATATTCTTAAAAAAAATGCTTATCACAGGGAAGAGAGAAATCTCTTCAGTACACTTCAAAGGAAGAAAAAAAGAGAGACGCAAAGAAGGAGGTAACATCTGAAAGAATGCCAAGATGTGTTCACAGCAAAAATACAAAAAACCCTGTTAGAGGAAAGTTGTAGGAATCTGACAAAGAAACGTGGGACAAACTAGAGACAGACAGCAACAAGCCTAAAGGGAGCTTCCTATGCCAGAGTTCTTCCCAAAACAATGTGTCAGAGGCAAAACTGAATATAGGTTATTTGAATTTTACCAGATCTTCTGTCTTGAGAAACTGGTTTCTCAGCAGAGATGCAAGGGATAAAATACAATACAAAGGAAGCTATACATAATAAATCAGTAGACCTAAATTTGAATAAGAAATATCTATGTGCACTCAAATACAGAACTATAAGATGTGTTCATGTATGTAAAATATTCTACTTCTTTCAAATGAAGAAGCCTAGAAAGAAGGACAAGCAAAGTTTTCCTAGATGACACGAAATAGTATTTAAAATACCTTCTTTAATAAGAGAAATCAAAGGGCTGAAGAGATGGCTCAGCACTAAGCTGGTCTTGCAGAGAATCCGGGTATGATTCCCAGCACCACATGGCAGCTAAAAACTGTCCACAACTTCACTTCCAGGGAATCCAAGGAATGTCCTTTTCTCACCTCCCCAGCATTGCACTGCACAGGCGCAGGTTCCTATATAATTCGTACACATAAAATAAAGATAATAAATAAAATATTTTTTAAAAAGCGAAGTCAAGGTTCTGAGAAAAGTAGCTAGTACCAGGTTGGATGAAGAGAAGATTCAGTTGGAACCTTCATCCAGTATGGTACATTGTCCTACTGGACGAAAACAGAATGGTGGAAAGCCATGAGGATCATTTGACAGGGAAGCATCCACTTGCTAGAGAAACAGTAACATACACTTCCGAAAGAATAATGATTTGGAGACAGGGAAGGCAAAAAATATTATAACTAAAAGTCTTCCAATCAATGGCATTATAGGGCTTTCTTTAAACAAATGCCAACAGGTGATACGCTGAAGGTCAGGGGCTCAATCTTGACAGACAGGAGCAGGAAAGAACCAAGACCCTGTCTAACTTTACCTGAGGAACTGCTCTACCAGGTCACCAAGGAGATAAGCCAGGCGATATTTGAAAAAGAAGTGATTGATTAAACTAGAGAGTTCTATTGGCAATCCCCCCCCCAAAAGCACTAGATATAAAAGCCGAGCATCATCACTCTGATCCAGTATTAGAAAACGTGGGAGCTGGAGGAGCAGCACCAAATTTTTCCTGATAAAGGAACGGTACCAAGTGGTCAATTTCACCTTACAAAGCCTTCAATCTGCCACTGAGCAATCAGAGAACTTGGTTAAATTACAGATTCTCCTAAGATTTTCAAAAAAATGTATTGGCAGGATAAGAAAACAGATGAAGAGGAATCCATCCATTTAAAGAAATATAAACTATTTCATCTCTGCATTTAGTCACAATTACAACGCACTGCCCAGGTGGTCCTAAACTGATAGACCTAGAAGAATGTGAAATAGCAGTTGCTCTGGGGAGGGAACAGACACTCTCAGAAGTAGAGGGCAAGTAGGGAATATTTGTGGTGAAAGCTTGAGTTATGTTTCTTCAGTCAGTCCAGTGAGAAGTATGCAGGCTTTGAAATAATCCAGAATGCCAGACATTTGTTCATTTTTCTGTGTCCATGCTTTCTTTATGATAGGAGTTTTAAGAAAAGTTTACATGAGATAATTCAAAAGTATTAAGTGTAATGATATGATAAGAAAAATAAAACCAAAATTAAAAGGACCAGAAAAGGTTTACTCCTCTTAAAAGAAAATAATTCATCATGATAGAACAGTTAAAGTCTCAAATTTTCATTGTTTTTTAGAGTATTATAATTCACAGAACTAAATGATCTGCTTGCAAAAGAATGTAGACTAGTTTTTAAAATATTGATCATTTTATATCGATACTAAGAGACCGAAAAGGTTCAAGGGGTATAGTTCAGTGGCAGAAGATGTGCCTACTATACCAAAAAATAAAAGAAAAGAAAAGAAAAAGAAAGAAATGTGTGAAGAAACACTTTAAAAAGCAAAATCTATGGATTAATATTGGTAAAGTTTCTTTTGCTTGAACTGAATATTTCATTTTTTATGTGTATGAGTCTTTTGCCTACATGCATGTAAGGGCACCTGTGTCGAGCAATGCTTGAGGTGACCAGAAACAGAGTTATGGATGGTTGTTAGCTGCCATGTGGTTGCTAGAAGCCAAACTTACAAGAGCAACCAGCGCTCTTAACCACTGAACCATCTCTCCATCCCCCTAAATATATTTCCTTAAATCACATACCAGATTCTATCATTTAAATAAGGGTTTAAAATAGGTTCTAAACTAACCATCATCAATCAGTCATAGGCAATAGTTACCATTTTTTTATTGGTATAAAAACAGGTTTAAAAATATTCTTTTTTAAAATTATAGGTTTTTTAATGTACTCTAGATATATCTGTAGTTTATTAGTCTAAATTATTTAAAGCATTTAATAGGCCATAAAAACAAATATACTGTTCAAACTTTTTAAATTCTAAAACCTACAGCAAAATGGTACACTTATTTCTCTGCTCATTAAAGAAAATAGCTATCACTTTTCTGAGCTTAATTGTAAGAGTGCTGGAGTTATATGTGGGAAGCAATTCAGTTCTAAAGCTTTTTTAGCAGTATATATATTTATTGAATTTTTATGCATTTCATACTATATGTCAATCATTTTTACACCCCCTCCCCTTTCTGCACCTCTCATAGACCCCTCCACCAAACTGCATGCATTCTGTCATATATGTTTAGGCCTATCAAGCCAAGTCTGTGTCCCCAGATGTCCCTGGGTGTGAGTTCATCCACTAGAGCCTTGTCAGCCTATCTAGCATCACTCTCTTAAAGAAGATCTACTCTCCCTCACCCAACAGTGATCAGCTGCCAGTAGTTCCTCAGCTAAGGTTGGGGCCTTCTGCCCATTGCTCCAGTTTAGTGACCATTGTGGAAGAAGGTGTAGAAAGACCATAAGAAGGGAAGGTGGATGACCACAAGGAAAGGCGTTTTCCAGGTAGCTGGGAACTTGCTCATATGAACTTACAGCAATCATGACAGTGTACACAAGACCCATGAGAACTCAGTCTAGACAAAAACCCAGTGTACCTTTAGACAGAGAATGGAACAAAGCCAAAGACACACAGTAATTATTCAGGTATGGATTTGGAAAAAGACAAAAAGAAAGTCACATCTGTTGGTGGTATGCTTTGATATGAAAAGCTAAATTTTGAGCACACTTGCAGATGTGCTTACAATTAAACAATTCATATAAATGATGAATAATTGTGTGCATAAACATTTATTGTTAAATAATGGTCACTGCATTCAAAACATTAACTCATATTTTTTAATGTTAAATTAACAGGATCTTAATGAATCAGGCTACTCAATTAGTATATGATACCAAGTAAGGCTCAAGACATCTTCTGAGGAAGACTAAAAGAAGTAAGGTCAATAAGCCTGATAAAAGGAGTGACGGAATGGTTTGATAGCTAGCAAAGAGACACAGCAGCCACTTTAAGCTCTAGGGTAAGAAGGAAACATGAACAGATTATAAGCATCTATAAGGTTCCCAGCCCCTTCTGACACGTCTACAACGCAACCTCTGTATCTAAGGCTCACAGAACCTAGTAGTACAGGAGACAGGAAAAATATTAATACATCTCTCAACTCTCATTAGTCAAGCTTCCTTATGAAACAGATGGTGATTAACCCAGAAAGCCATACATGGCCAAAATACAGAAAACGGATCCCTAAATAGGAAACCTATATGAAATCTTTCCTGTCCCTGGCTCAGGGACCATTGAGAAAGAGGGGCTGGAAAGATTATAAGAGCCTAGGGTGGTTGATGATGACAAGGAAACAGTCTTCCAAAGAGCTGGGAAGTTGCTCATATGAACTCATAGCAATGGTAATAGTATGCCAAAACCCATGCAAGTTCAAACCAGAGAAAACTCCAGCACACAAATAGGGACGTGGGTAAGAAGTCTCGACATTAGGACATTAGTGAGGAACTACTAACAATGGGTAACTAATGCGAGAGGGAGAGCTAAGTTCCTCTAAGGATGTGACACTTGGTAGGTTGATCAGGCTCACACTGAAAGACACCTGGGGACACAGAGTTGACTTAATAGGCCTTAACATATATGACAAAACACATGAAAAACAGTGGGAGTGTTTAAGAGGAGTTCAGATAAGTGAAGGTTCTAAAACGGATCAAACTATATTGTATAAAACTCAAAAGTTCAACAGAGTTTTTAAAAAGAAAGTTCATAGTAAAAGAAAGAATACTGATATATAGATGATATGCAAGTTTATTTGAAATCAATGGGAAAGTACGGAAAAAAAAAAAGGAGTAATTTGGAAATGGAGAGATGGCTCAGCAGTTAAGAGAACTGGCTGCTCTTGCAGGGCACCACATTGCAGCTAACAACTGCCAGGGAATACAGCGCCCTCTTCTGCCATCTGCCTGCTTTGCACAACATGAGTGCACTTAACTGCACGCAGGCAAAGCACTTATACACACAAAAAACCAACAAAGATCCCCCCACTGCCTTTCCATTTCCCTAGCATCTGAGACCTAGTCTCCCCAGCCCCGCATCCAGTTTTCCTTCTAGCCTTGGGCACACGCCCACTTTTGTTCTTGGCACCCCAGGTGTCTGGACTACCCTCTTAGTCCAGACCTGCCCACTACTGACCAATCCCTGGTAACCAGATCAGCTCGGTTTTTCAGTCTAGTTTGCTAGAGCCTTCACGGGCTGTTCCCATTCCAAGTTGGCCCTGCAAGCCCTAGATAAGCCATCTACCCTGACTGTCCCTCCCCGAACCTGCCTTGGGTTCCTGTGACCAGTCTTCTTCCCTGAAAGTCTGATCCCACCCACCGCTCTCCACTCCCTCACCGCCTGAGCAACTCTGTTCTCCCGTGTCCCACAGGCTGTTCTCCTTCCAGACTTGGGCACAGGGCCACTTCTGTTATTATCAGTCCGGATCTCTGGACTATGCTTAGTCCAGGCATTCCCACTGTTTCCCCATTCCCTGTACTCAGACCCCCTCAAGTTTTCAGTCTCATTCGTTAGAGCCTCACAGGCTGTCCCCACCCTCAACTTGCCTTGGCAGTTTTCTAAACTGGCAGTGCATGCCCAGCTAGCTTTGGATTCTTCCCCTGTAAATCTGATCCTGTGCTCTGTGTCTCCACTCCCCTACCTCTGTAGCAGCTCCAAAATGCCTTCACCCCACATCCTGTTCTTTCAGCCTTGGTCACAGACACACTTTTGCCCTTAGCCCCCCAAATCTCCGTACTGCCCTCTTACATCTGCCTGAGTCATCCTCCTACATTGGTAGCATCTGCAGCCCCTTCCCACTGCTACAGGCCTATGCTTCTGTGTCCTTCTGTAGGGCCCAGACTTTTGCAGACTGCCTGAGAAAGCCTGAATTCAGCCTCTGCTTAGCAGTCTTCACAAATTGTGCTGTGTTTACTGACTAGAGGGGCCCAGACCTTAAGACAGAGCCTGTGAGCATCTGATCTCCCCTGACTTGTGCCTCTCTTGAGTAGCTGGACTAGAGCCATCTCATCCAGCCAGTATAAAATTAGAAGAGAAAATGTGAATCCTTGACTAGCCAGCTTTTGATGCTCAATAAGAAAACAACCAAGTCACATCAAGCATACAAACAGAATCAGACTTCAATTCAACAAAAGAAGGCTTGAGTCTCACATCAGAATCACAAAAACAAAAGAAATCCGCATGCCAAGATCAAAATGAAAAAATAATAATATGAAAAACCTAAATAACATGTCCCCACCAAACATCACCAGTCCTATAAAAGAGTTTTACTATGAGAACCCCATAGAGATAACTGAGGACACAGAATTTAAAAGAAATGTTATAAAATGATCAAAATTCATTGTATTTAAAGAACACATAAGCAAAGAAATCAAAGAACTAAAATAAGATAATGATAAACTTCTGACTGAATTCACAAAAGAGAGAGAAATATTAATGAAAACTCAGGCTGAAATGAAGAAGGAAGTGAAGAACTCAATCAGCCAATATGAAATGACAAGAGAAAGCCTCACCAATAGAATGAATGACCTGGAAAACAGAATATCAAGACTGCAGATGATAAAGATAAAGAACTGAAATACTCAAGCAAAGATTATTTTAAAAATTTTAAGAAAACCACAAAAATGTAATATGCAGGAAATATGGGACACCGTGAAAAGATGAGCTTTATGCATCATAGGCAGAAAGGAAGGAGAAGAATTTCAGGATAGTGGTATGGACCAGATCATTAACCAAATTGTAGAAGAAAATTTTGCAAAAGTAAGGAAAGACATTCCCATACAAATACAAGAAGCATATAGAATACCAAATGGACAGGACCAGAAAAGAAACTTCCCATGGCATATCAAAGTAAAAACACTAAGCATACAGAACAAAGAGAGAATTCTGAAAGCTACAAAAGAAAATCAAGTCACATGTGAAGGAAATCCCATCAGAACTGCAGTTGACTTTTCAGTGCAAACTAGGACAGCCAGAAGAGCCTGGACCAAAAGATTCCCAGTTCTAAATGCCCATAGAGGTCAACCCAGAATACTTTACCCAGTAAAAACATATATTATAGTTGAAGGTGAAAGAAAAACTATCCCAAAATATGAATAAGCTGAAAGAATTCATGTCCAGAAAACCAGCCCTTCATAAAATACATGAAAACAATGGAAAGAACCAATGAAAGGAACAACTGTACCCTAGGGGCAACAGAAAGAAACTAAATAAAGGTATAACTGAGGAACCACAAAGCTAGATCAAGATCCAAACAGAAATTAAAATGACAGAAACCAATAGACATCTTTCAATAATAACTTTAGGTATCAATGGACTGAGCTCCCCAGTCAAAAGACACTGGCTAGTTGAATAGACCAAGAAACAACGTTCATCTTTTGGTGACTGTAAGAAACCCATCTTATCTTCAAGGACAGGTACTACCTTAAGATGAAAGAAAGGAAATAAATATTCCAAGCAAATGGCTCTAAGAAACAAGCAGAAGTTCCCTTTTTAATATCTAACAAAATAGACTTCAAACTAAAACTAATCAGAAGAGATAAAGAGAGCCACTTCATTCTAATCACAGGAATAATTAACCCAGAAGACATAACAATAGTGAACAGATATGCACCAAACGCTGGTGCACCCAACTTCATAAAATAAGTAAGACTTTAAGAAACATGTTAATCCCCATTCACTAATAGAGGACTTCAATATTCCACTGTCTCCATTAGGCAGGTCAAATTGATGGAGAATAAAAAGCCAGACAATTGAATTAAACAATACCATACATCAAATTAACCCAACAAACATCTGCCAAATATTCCAACCAAGCATCAAAGAATAAATATCCTGTTAAACATCCTATGAAACTTTCTCCAAAACTGACCTTATGCAGGGGCAAAAAACAAACCTCAACAAACACAAAAAACTGAAATAATTCCATGCATTCTATCAGACCACAATGCAATAACACTTAAAATCAACACTAGAAGAAGCCCTAGTAGCTTCATGAACTCATGGAAACTAAACAACACACTCTGAATGATGAATGGGTCAAAGGAAAACTTAAGAAAGAAAAGTATTCCCTTTCCTGGAATTAAATGAAAAGGACAATACAACCCAACAAAACCTCTGGGACACACTGAAAGAAGTCTTAAAAGGGAAATTTATAGCCTACATTAAAAAAATCACAACGAGCACAATAAACGACTTAATGGTATTCAAGAATCTTGAAAGGCAGCAACAAATGAAACCCAAACTCAGCAGACAAGAAGAAATGACAAAAATAAAGCATAAATTAATGAAATAGAAACAAAAAGTACAAAGAATCAATGAATCCAATAGTTTGCCATTTGAAAAATTAACAAGATAGAGAGACCTTAAACCTAGTTAACCAAAAGAAAGAAAGAGTAACTCCAAACCAACAAAATCAGAGATGAAGGGGAAAACATCACAACAGACAACCAAAAGATGCAGAACATTTTGAAGGAATACTGTAAAAACCTCTGCACTATTAAATTTGAAAAACTTAAAGACATGGATGAATATCTAAAATCATGGAAATCACTAAAGCTAAACCAAGAAGAAGAGATCAACAGCTTAAAGAGACCCTTAACACATAATAAAACTGAAATAGGTATACAATTCCTGACTAAAAAAAAGCCCAGAGACAGATGGATTCACAGCAGAATTTTATCAGATATTCAAAGAAGACCTATATCCAATACTACTTAAATTATTCAAAAAAAATAGAGACATAAGAAGGACTCTCAAATCCTCCTATAAAGCCAGCATCACTCTAATTAATAAACCATGTAAAGACACAACCAGTAAAGAAAACGATAGACTCATATCCTTAATGATTACAGATGCAAAAATTCTCGACTAAATACTTGAATACTGCAAACTGACACATATCAAAAAGATCATCCAACATGATCAAGTTGGCTTTATTCCAGTTATGAAGAGATAGTTCAGTATATGGAAGTATAAATATCATAATTATAAGGTCATAAATGGACACAAACGCAAAAACCACATGGTAATCTCAATAGACACAGAAAAGGCCTTTTAAAAAATTCAACATGTATTTATGTTAAATGTCCTAGAGGGAATTGGATTGGAGGATACATACCATGACATATTTAAAGCTCTAGCCAATATCATTCTAAATGTAGAAAAACTGAATCATACACATTAAAATAAGGAACTAGACAAGGCTGTTTCTAGCTCCACTCCTTTTTTAATACAGTGCTTGAAACTCTTGCTACAGCAATAAGACAAGAGAAGGAAGTTAAAGGAGAACTCACTGGGAAAGAAGAGGTCAAATCAACCCTTTTTGCAGATGATATGATATTGTACCTAAGAGATGTCAAAAATTTCACCAGAAAACTCCTAGAAATGATTAATACTTTCAGTAAAGTGGCAGGTCATAAAATTAATGAACAAAAATAAGTAGCCTTTCTAAATATCAATAACAAGAAATCAGAGAAAGAATGCAAGGAAACACTCCCATTCATAATATTATATATATATCAGAATAAACCAGACCAAAGACGTTAAAGATCACTACAAAAAAAAGAGACTGAAGAGGACACAGAAGCTGAAAGACCTACCATGCTCATGGAATGGAAGAGTTATTATTGTAAAAATTATCATCCTACTAAAAGCAATATATATATAGATTCAATGCAGTCCCAATAAAAATTCCCAAGACATTCTTCACAGAATTAGAAAAATAAATCTTAAGCACCAAAGACCATGGAGAGCCAAAGCAACCCTAAGCACCAAGATTAATGCAGGGGGGATTACTATTCCAGATTTCAAACTATATTCCAGAGCTATAGTTATAAAAACAGCATGGTTCTGGCACAAAATTAGGTCCAGAGATCAATGGAATATAATTGAAGACTCAAACATGAATGCATGCATTTTCAGACACCAGATATTTGACAAAGGGGCCAGGAACACTCACTGGATGAAAGATAGCATCCTCGGTAAGTGGTTCTGGCAAAACTGGATCCCTCCCCATAGAAGAATCAAACTGGACTCATATCTTTCACCTTGCATAAAAGATAACTCCAAATGGATCAAAGACCTCAATGTGAAACCTGAACTCTGAAACTGTTAAGAAAGAAAGAAAGAAAGAAAAAAAGAAAGAAAGAAAGAAAGAAAGAAAGAAAGAAAGAAAGAAAGAAAGGAAGGAAGGAAGGAAGCACTGACAGTAACTTACTAGATATAGGTATAAGAAAGGACTTTTTGAATCAGACTTCCGTTTCTCAGGAATTATGATCAATAATCAACAAGTGTGATCTCATTAAACTAAAAAGCCTCTGTACATCAAGAGAAACAACTAAGGAGTTGAGGAGAAAATCCAGAGTGGGGGAAAATCTTCACCAGCGACACAGCTGGCAGAGGTTTACCATCCAGAATATATAAAGAACTCAAAAAAAAAACAAAGAATAAAGAAATTAAGTGACCCAGTTAAAAGATGGGCTAAGAATCTGAGCAGAGAGTCCTCAAGAGACGAAACAGATGGCTAAGAAACATCTTAAAACATGTTCAACATCATTACTAACTAGGGAAATACAAATTAAAACTACTTTAAGACTTCACCTTACCCCAGTCAGACTAGATGAGATAAATAATACAAAATACTGCAGAGGATGTGGAGAAATAGGAAATGTCATTCGCTCTTAGTGGGATCATAAACTCATGCAATCCCTATGGAAAGCAGTGTGGAGAACTCTGACAAAACTAAAAATAATCTGCCATTTGACCCTGTTATACCACTCTTTGACATATACTGAAAGGATTCAACCGATTCCAAGATATTTGAAAATCCTTGTTTATTGCTGCTCTTTCCACAATAGCTAAGGGATGGAAGCGACCTAAGTGTCCCTCAAATGATAAGTGTATAATGAAAATGTGGTGCAGTTGTACAATGGAGTTCTACTCAGGAGTAAAGAAAGAGGAAATCATGAAATCTGCAGTTAAATGTATAGAACTAGCAAATGTTATGTAAGGTAAAGTAACACAGACTCAGAAAAGTTAACAATGTATATTCTCTCTTATTTGTGGCTCCCAGCACCAAATCCTTATATGTGAGTATGTATCCTGATGTAACTGCAGGAGCCAGGAAAATGGAAAGAAACCAGGGAGGTCAAGGGAAAGAAGGAGCCCGAGAGAGAAGAACGGTAGGAGACAGGCAAGCGTTACTAAGGGGGAAATGGTTAAAATGGGGCATTTAAATGGGAGGGGGAGGGAGAGTTATACAACTAAATGTTGGAGGAAAAGGAAAAGGAGCTCAAGAGAGGTGGGACCTGAGGAGACCGGTATTATCAAGAGAAAAATGGGGAAAATGGGGAGAGTGTGGAGGGATAGTTAGACAGGGAGAGAGACGGGGGAGACAAACAATGCCTAGCTAGTGTGAAACATCAGAAGGAATCATATTGGTCAACAACCTAATGACAAATTCCACATACAATATCTCTACAAGAGACCATGCGCATAGCTAAAGGCTACATAATAACAAACAGTGTCAGACAGGAGAAATATTTCATTGAGTTGTTGACCAGGGTGGTCTAAGAGACTCCCAAAATTAGATAGGATATTGCCACAGCCCCTGATTGTCTCCCAGAACTTGAAGGTAAGATCCTATTGCTGAAAATAGAACATACTTTGGAGACCAGATTGGAACAATGGAGCTGGAACTAACCTGGAAGCCACTTCCCCTGAAGGCTAGCTCTCATAGCTCTGGAGAGCACTATGCAAGCTGCTAAGGAAGAACATCAATTGATGGCCCAACACCAGCTTCATGACCAAATAACCACAGCATATGACTGGCACAGCATATGACACTGATGCAATAGTGGCACTTCTATCTTGGGGGCAATCAATGACTACCTAATTAGACTTAAAACCCACCTGAAAGAAGGAAACTCATGTGTGGTACTGTAAACAGAGCCAATAAACATAACTGAAGAGGTCAAAAATCTTAGAGAAATCCCCAAGGCTGTCATATCCCTAGGCTGTTGTAACTTCTTAGTGCAAAATATGTGTCCTCATGTATACGGTTAAGTATCCCAGTCACCACTCAGCAAAGAAGCTTCTTTTGCACAAGAGGGAAACTCCTACAGAGTACCATCTGGTCACACACAGATGGTGTCTGTGAATTTCCCAAGCCTAAGTAGCACATCTACAATGCAACCTTTATACCTAAGACTCACACAACATTGAACAAGATGTAAAGAGGACACTAATGAATTTCTCAACTCTCATTAATGGAGCTCCCTCATGCAACAGAGGGCCAGGAACACAAAAGGTCACAAATTGCCAAAGCATAGAAATTGGGAGTCTGCAGAATGTGGGACCCTGGACAGGACTCCTATTTTAAGCTTCACTCACTCAGAGCCCAAGGACCATTGTGGAAGAGGGGGCAGAAAGATTATAAGAGCCAGTGAGGAGGTGTGTGACCATGTGGAAATAAAATCCTACAAGCTCCTGGGACCTACATCATATGGACTTACAGCAATAATCTTGGCATGCTCAATACTCATGCAAACTCAAGCAGACAAAAGCCAGCATGGAACTGGGAACACAGTTAGCAGACCCCAATCTTTGCTGAAGAAATGTTGGCAACTGATTACTGTTGAGTGTGAATGAGCTAATCTTCTTAAATAGAAAGACTTTGGGTAGGCTGACTAGACCTCAGTGGACAAACTTCCACTGAGGAAAATTTGGGACACTAACTTGACACAGTAGCCCTTAACACAGATGAAAATGCTAATAGATTTCAGCTGGATTGCTATGGGAGGTGCCGAGAAAGAAGTGGGTATAATGATAAGATTGATTGATATGTTCTGTATGAAATATGCAATGTTTCCATAAAAATTAAGAAATAAGTTAATTTTTTTTCAAAAAAAAAGAATAGTTAATTTGAAAGAAAAATGAGTATATTTCTCTGTAGGAATAAATAGTAAGCTTAGAGTCTATCTCAAATATTAGTATGTAACACTCCACGGATAATTCTTAGACGTGAACAGTGGAACTGAATAATTGTTGAGGAATCACCATAGGATTTAACCCCATTACTAATGGCTTTGTATATACATTCTCCAGCATGTGCAGTGAAGCCCAACAGTTAGCAGGACTTGTACTTTGCTCCCGTTTTACTTCTCTGATCTCCTCATATTCTAGACAAAGGCCAGTTAGAGCTTTCTGTCAACAGAAGACAAAGATGTCACAGCTTAGGGGATGAGGAAAATAATCTATGATCTCTAGCTCTACATTTAATTGTTCTCCTTGAGGGAGTCTTGGTGACTTGATTTTCCTTACTGTAACACATTGAAACTGAGACATTTTAGGAGTCTGATTCAGAGATACCCAACTTGCAGCAGAGAGCTGCACACGACCCAGAATAGCTATGAATGAGTAGGTAGCACAGATGTAAGATAACTTAAAACATCAGATTTCTTTTTTTTGAAAACTTCTGTTGCGTAATTTGATTGTGCAGTTCTCCAGCATGAATGTGAATGACAGTCTCATGGTTCAGTGACATACATGATTATTATATATAGTCTCTCACAATCTGTGTGCATCTATGGTTTTAGCTTCATGGTGGTGTGGGACTTCCAGTGTATTATCTTTCAAACACAGTCAGCTGCTACCATCAGATATTCAAGTGCCCTTTGTGAATTGGTAAGTGAAATGCAGTGGTTATAAGTACATTTTAGCCTACTGTGGTGGTCTGGATGAGAACTGTCCTCCATAGGCTCACACATCTGAACAGACAGTTCCCAGTTGGTGGGCTCTTTGTGGATGTTTGGGAAGTTCAGCCTTGCAGGAGGAAGTGTGCAATGGGGGCAGGTTTTAAGAGTTCATAGCCTCATTCCACTTCCAGTTCACTCTCTTTGCTTCCTGTTTGCTGCTGACGATGTGAGCTCTCAGCTCCTGCTCTAGTCACTATTCCTGCTGCCTTCTGCCATGATGGACTCCAATCTCTGCAACCATAAGACAAAATAAACTCTTCCTTCTGTAAGTTGCATGGGTCATGATGCAGTTCAACAGTAGAAAGGTGACTAGAACACCCACCACAGCAATGCACCTCAGTTACACCCAACACATTGCCTGCGGGGACTCCCAGTCTTCTGACCCCTCAACATTGCAACAGCAGCTGAGATGTGGAGAGCCCAAACCTGTCTTTTAGTTTCCATGTCAATTAATTCTCAGTCAAAGTAAATACAGTCTCTACTCTATTACTATTTTTAATGCCAATATTGTGTCTATACAGTTTATAAAGAAACCTGAACCTCATAAAAGAAAAACTATACAGGAAGGAAGATTATTCAGTGAAAAGCAGAACAATGACAAGTTTTTGTCAAGGAAAATAGTACGAACTCTGCTTAATTTGTGCAAGCTTTCAAAGTCTACAATTTGAAAAGGCAATTTATGGCATATCAAAGACTATGAAATTGAAAAATTAGTCTGACTACAAACAACAACAAAAATTTTTAATTGCGGTAGAGATGGATTCTATTGTAAAAGATAATTATGTGCTAGCATATTTAACAGCAAAGAGTCAAAACCATTCAGTGACAGTGAGTTTATTAACCAATAATGGAGAGGAAAGCAACAAACATTACATATCCTGAAAAAATGAGAATCTCCCTGAAATTAGGTTATCTCAAAAGACAATATCCAGGCAAATTTAAAAATTTGGAAAATCTTTCCTGTCAAAATGCAGTAAACAAACTCTGTTCTGTGTTTCCCACTGAGTAAAGTCACACCATCCGACGGAATGCATGGCATACTGGTTGGAACTCTGAGCTGTTAACAGCCCAGGGCACCTTAAGAAAGGAGACTTTCAAATTAGCAGTGAATTCACATTATTCTTCCTTCAAGGAAACTTGAAGTTCAAGCTTGAACTCAACAGAATGTACAAAATGAAGCAGGCATTGCCACAGACAGAGAGATCTAAAAGAAGTTCTCTAATTCTGGGATAAGTCCTGAGGAAGGAATTTCTCAGCATTCAGAAAGTATAAAGAAGATTGTCACTTCTCTTTCCCTCCATTCCTGTGCCCCTGGGGAGTGGTGTCAATAACCATGGTGCAGGTGAAGGCTGCCCTGAGCCCTAAAACTCTAACGTGAAGAAATCTGCCTGAGGAAATTTATCTGAAGACTAGAAATAAAACAAAGTTCTTTTTTTTTCTTGTTTGTCTAAGGTGTGAATAAGGTCATAAAAAAATGAATACTAGAGGAGGATAAATAAAAAACCAGCTTCGTGATGAGCAGACCAAAAAGGGAGCCCCAGAAGAACTGCAGAGAGACCAACTGCAGAGAGACCGGAGATTGAGGAGAGGTGGGTGAAAAAGTAGCACAGAGAAAGGAATTCTCAAACATTTATGAACTTACATTATCCTTGACCCATCTGTATATGACCTGATGTTATTCCATGGACTGAAGACTTTGAGAACTAATTCAACACATAGTCCACTGTCTGGGTCCCAGTTTGCCCAGTGAGTCACATTCACCAAGGCAAACTCAAATATCAATGCCTGATAATAACAATGACACATTTCATATAGGATTGAAATGAGAACAAAAATCCAGTAATATAGTATTCAAATGTTTAGGGCAAACAGTAAGAGACATGTAGATTTCAACATAAAGATGATGCATGGCTTTTGTACCCACTCATACCGACAGATATTGGTCATTCATACTGAAAAAAAAGAAGAAATATCAGAGTTAAATGAAAATATAAATCAAATGGAATTAACAGATATATATATTCCACCCAATAACTATAGAATACACATTCTTCAAGGCCTACAGACTATCCTTCAAAATAGAGCACACTTTAGGAAATAAAGCAAGTCTAAACAAATGTAAGACAACTGAAATAAATTAATAATTTTTTTATCAGATCATGGTGTAATAGAATTAAAAATCAACTGCAAGAAAGACTACAGAAATTATATAAGCACATGACAGCATGCTTTAAACAATCAGCTGCTCATTGAAGAAATCAAAGAATTTTAAAGCCACCGAAAACAAATCAAACCACAGCATATTATAATCCATGAGATAAAATGTTAGCAGTCCCAAGAGAGAAGTTTATAGCTATAACTGTGTACTGAAAATTCAGGGAGATCTCACATAAATAACATAATAATGTACCACATATTGTAGAAAAACGAAAATAAGTCAGTCACAAATTAGTAAAAGGAAAGACATAATAAAAATTGTAGCTGAAATTAATGAAATGGAAACTAAATGAATTAATAACTAATAAATAAATAAAGGAAATGAGGAGTTGGTTCTTTGAGAAAATGAGGTCAACAAACCATTAGCTAAACTAACCAAAAGAAAAAAGAGAAAATTAATAAAATTAAAATTACAACATGTATCTTTGGAATACTGTGGATCATTAGGCAATATTTTCAAAATTCATACTCCAATAAATTAAAAACCTAGAAAAAAATGGACACATTTCTAGATACTTGTGTTCTGCCAAAATGAACCCAAGAATATGTGAAAGAAACCTAAATACTCCAATAACTAATAATGATTTATAACAAGTAACAGGATTGAGGCATTTAAAGGCACAGAACTAGGCAGATTCACTACAGAATTCCATCAGAAATTCAGAAAATAGCTAACACCAATACTGCTCAACTTATTCCATAAAGAGCAAAAGAAAAGAAAACTTCCAGACTCTTTCTATGAAGCCAGTTTTACCCTGATATCAAAACCAGATAAAAAGACCACAAAAAAGGAAAATTACAGATCAATTTCCCTAAATAACATAAAACCAAAAATTCTCAATAAGATTCAATAAATTTCAGTATTATATCAAAAAGGCTGTTCATCATGACCAAGGTGGTTATTCCAGCCACACAGGGATGGTGCAATTCATTACATCAGTGGACTAAAAATCTGCTTGACTATCTAAACAGATGCAGAAAAATGTTGACAAAATCCAACATAACTTCATGATAAAAGTTATGAGAGACTGGGGACCTCAACATAATAAAATCTATAGTGTAGCAAACAAACCTATAGCCAACATCATCCTAAGTGGAGAAAAACTCATACAAAGTATCCCCACTAAGACCCAAAACAAAGCAAGGATGTCCACGCTCTCCATTCCTGTTCAATGCAGTGCTTGAAGTCTCAGGTAGAGCAGAGTGATCACAGAAGGAATGAAAGGGGTTATAAAGAGGAAAAGAAGTAAAAGCATATCTTTCACAGATTATCTGGTTCTGAACATAAGAGATGGTAAGAAACTTCACCAAAAAGGCTGAAAGCTGATGTACACATTCAGCAAAGTGACAGGACAAAAAATACACAAAAATCAGTATCTATATACCAATGACAAACATTTATTGAGAAGAAAATCATGGAATCAACCTGATCCACAATAGCTACAAAATATAAACTGAAATACCTGGAAGGAAATCTAAACAAGAAAGCAAAAGGCATCTACAATGAAAATTTTAAGACAGTCAAGAAAGAAATTGAAGAAGATACTAAGAAACGGAAAGACCTCCTGTGCTTTATGGATTAAAAGATCAATCTTGTGAAAATGGTCATCCTACCAGATTCCATGCAATCCCATTCAAAATTCCAATGACATTCTTCGTGGACATGAAAAAATCAATCCAAAAATACATATGAGGTCACAAAAAAACCAAAATAGTCAAAGCAATCTTGACCAAATGAGTACTGTGAGAGATATCATCATACCTGATTTCAAATTATACTAAAGAGCCACGGTAATAAAAATAACATGATTATTGCTACAAAAACAGACACAAAAACCAATGGAACAGAAATGAAGACTCAGATATAAATCCATTCAACTATAGCTACCTGACTTTCTTTTACAAAGATGCCAAAAAATATACATTGGTGAAAAGAAAGCTTCTTCAACAACTGGTGTAACAAAACGTGAATTTCAACCAATGAGTCTAGATCCACGTGTCTCATTGTGCACAAAACTCAACTCCAATGGATCAAGAGCCTCAGGCTACCCCAGACACCCTGAAACAGCTAGGGGAAAATTGAGGATTATGTTTCAACTTACACATATCTGTGCTGTTCTCAATCTCCGTCATAGAGGGTTTTATTTTTCTCAGGAAAAAAATTATTTTTAAGAGAATAAATTATAATCACCCTATTACACTTTCCAACATATTATGTTGTATTCAAACAGTCTTCCTGCATATTGCTCTCTATCATGAATTTTACAAAAAGTTCTTCTCATAATGAACTCAAATTATTCTGAAATCATGAACATGTAGAATTAGAATAAAGCAACTGAAGATTCTATTTTAATTCTATTCTTATTTTTTGATAACCCATCAACTTCATATACTTCTGGGTTGGAACTGTTCACTAGAGAGTGGTCGACACACCAGGAGCCACATCCTTAAAGAACATGGACTCTCACTCCCCAGAAGCCATCAGCTACCAAATATCTGAGATAATCTTTAAAAGATATAAAAGGATTCAAGAAACATATTGTAAATGAGTGCAAGTTAGGAGAAACATCAGAGGTGTTTTGAGTTCAGTAACTAGGTGTACTTAATTGTTGGTATAGTTGAGGATGAACATCACCCAGTTCTCAAGTTCAGTTGGATGTATCCTCAGAAGAACTTAGTCCAAATTTTGGGTGAGAAATCAAATCAGGGAGTTTGTGTTCTGAAGTTTTGTGTGTTGATTGGTAGCTAGAAGAACCTGATTAAGTACTTGAAATTTATGTCAGTATATTTTCCTGAGTGACAAAAATAATACTTTGCTTTAGTGAAAACTGCCAGTAGAAAAATGGTATCACCCCTCTTGTTAATTGTGTCCTGTTCTGACGTTTGTTTATCCAGATCTCCTACTTTTTCTGAGTCAAGTGTTCATGCTTGGAAATATTTAAATTTTCATTACTCTCATTAATTTTAATATTTTATAATTCAGTAAAATTTGGATAATATCAGACTTTAGGCTGACAGAGTCCAATTTCAAATCCTCTAAAAGAATCTTCATTGTGAGGCAAATTTCTTTTACATTCAAACTCCTAAAGCTAATACCAACTAAACTTCTTGACTCCTGTTAGAGATACCCCAAAATGTTGAAGTGACTTCTCCAATGACAACACTACGTGGCTCTTTCAGCAAAGCTGACCAAATACTAGGATCAAAATAACTTTTTCTAAAAATGTGTACACTGTAACAGAACTTTTAGGACAGACTACTTTTGATCACAGTAACCAAAAATCATTCTTTATGAAAGGACTCATGTTCAAAATCAGAACAGAATATAGAGATGCTATTTTCAAAAACAGGGAATCGAGGATTGGGAGGTAACATAGTGGATAAGAGCACTTGATGCACAAGCATAAGTAGAAGACCTCAAATCTCCAACACCCACCAGGAAATCAGTCATACACATGTGTCTGTGACCCCAACACTGGAAGACAAAAATAGGTGGATCTGGGCAACTCATTATCCAGCCAGCCTAACAAACTTCAGGTTCAATGAGAAATCCTATTTCAAGGGAATAAGGCAGAAAGTGACACTATATGTTCTCCTATGATTTATATATGTACTTATATGAGTATGTGCATCTGCTCAGATACAAAGACTCAACACACATACCCCACATATACACACTCTACACACACACACACACACACACACACACACACACACACGAACTTAAAACTGAAGATACTATTCCTTAAGAACTAGTGTCTCCCAATCAAACAAGTCTTCAAGTAACTCATAGTACAATTAGGCAAGATTTGAAAATACTAAAAAAATTCATATTTTGTCAAGGAGATACAGTAGATGTAAATATTATAAAATCAATCCTCTTGGGGTATCATCTCCCTTTCTGAATATAGAATAAATAATGAGATTTGATTATTCTCACAAATTCTATGAAATTCCAACTTCTTATAGGTCTGGCCTCTAGTTTCCACCTTGTCACTGGTAGTATTTGGTACATGGGGTAAGAATAATTTAGTTGGGAAAAAATTCAAACTGATAGTAAACTGTTATTTTATTTCTTCAGTAAAGTGATTATCTGCTTCCTTCCTTAAACTGGACTATGAGGTAATACTCAAAAATAGGTCAAATGAAATTATGAATCACAAATAACAGCTATGGTAATTTGTACAGAAGATCAGTGCTTCCTAAATTAGAATTAGTCATTCGGTTTGAGGTAACAACTAATGGATCCAACCCAAGGAAAAAGCTAGACTTAAATAAAATTTTAAATGTTCAGAACATCAAATAAAATAATTGTAAACATGGGGAAAATATAATTAGTGTAAGAAAAGAGTGTAATGATAAATACAGAGGATTCTTTGGTTAGTCAAAATGCCCATTTCTTTAGGCCATTCTGTATTCTCGATTATTCTGATTAGGTACAATATTCTTATTATATGTCTGAGTAAAATGTTAGGTTAGATGTAGAACACAGAAAGAAAAGTAGGCCTGGCTCACAGTGGCTACTAATACTGATGTGTTCCAGACACTTCTTCCTTAATGGTTGTCCATGTTGGCTTTTTGTTGCTATGATAAAACATTAACAAAGAGCAATTTGGGGAAGAAAAGTGTTTATTTCACTTTATAGGTTACAGTCAAGAAAGCTAGGGCAGAAACTTAAGGCAGGAACTTGGAGGCAGAAACTGAAGCATATTTTTATTTTATGTGCATAACTGTTATGCCTGCATATATATAAGTGCACTCACGTCATGCAGTGCCCAAGGAGGTCAGAAGAGGGCATTGGGTCCTCTGGAACCGAAAGTAGAGATGGTTGTTAGTAGCCATGTGGGTGCTAGGATTAGAACCCTGGTCTTCTGCAAGAACAGCTTGTGCTCTCAACTACTGAGTCATCTCTCCAGCCCCTCAGCTACTAATCTTATACAGCCCAGGCCCATCTGCCAAGGGATGGCACTGTGCACAGTGGGTGGGGCCCAACTATATCAATCAGCAGTTAAGAATATAATCCATGGGCCAATCTGGTAGAGGAAACTCCTCATTTGAGAGTCCCTTTCCCCAAGCGTGTCAAGTTACAACCAAGAATCACCATCACAATGGTTTTAACAACTATTTTTCTCTTCTAAAGACTGTTCTCCTTCCTACTCGGCCCATGTTTTTCAGATCCTAGGAATGAAGTTTTCTATGGGACATAAAACAACATTTGCCTTTTGCATGGACAAAACGTGGAACCTCATCAACTGAACTTTGCAGAAAAAGAAACTACAGCTGTGTTGAAGATTCCACAAGACTGACTGAGGAGAACTTTGATAATGTGGAGACTTACAAGGTTGCAGATCTAGAGTTAAATTTCCTGTTCCATTTAGTTTCTTCTTAACCACTCATTGCCCAACTCTGTCTCTGACCTAGCATCCTTTCTATCATCAGAGAAAAAAAGTGGGAATGCATTCACAGCAGACTACTGATCTCCTCCAATCTAAATTAAGACTCATCAGCTGTCATTGGGGACCCAAGAAGCCTCCCTTCCTTGCTACAGCCTTCCTCCCTGTAGCTCCCATCAAAGTGTTTAGTAAGTGGGCTGATTTATGTTTATATAACTGCTTTGATGGAGCAGCCAAATTCATGTTCCCAGTTCATGGTTACACGTTTCACTAAAGAATAAATTGTTTCTTATTCCCTCTGAGGTGGACACTGTGCTTTATACTGAAACAAGTACAAGTCTCCCTGAGATACTAGGAACAAAACCAAGTAAGGACTAGTTATCTAAGGAATCTCAAAGCCTATGAAAGATCTAAGTTAATGGCCAGGGTCGCCATTTAAGGTCAGATGGATGCTGTATGCAGAAAGCATTGATGAAAAGGCATAGAGTAGAAATAGAAACCCAGCAGAAGTTTCTTCAGTCTGCTGTGGGCAATCTATGCTCAGAGGAAATAGTCTCTTCCTGGATTCAATAAGATACCAGGTAGTCATCAAGGCTTTAGGAAATACCTTTTAAAAATGCAAATCAATACACTGCTGAATGAGGTCTTCCCAGTCTCACAAATTAACACTGAATCAAGAAAAAATTTTAATTAGGACAACTCATGACTAATATTCAAGGTTACCCTGACAGACCCAACTACATTGGCTCAGTAGATGCAAATTTATGGAGTATGGAGCTCTGGGGTAAATGCAGGGATCCTAAAGAACTCAGGCAAGAGCTCTGCTATCGATAAGGAGAAGATGGCCGGCCTGGCATGTCTGGAGAGTCTCCCTTGGAATTTAAAAGACTAATTTAAAAGCAGGGGCAGTGTAGAAACAAGGAGAAACAGAGGCATGGGTAATCAAGTACCAGCTCCCTCTGGTACTGAAGGTGACTGGCAACCACGCTGAATGAGGCAAACCCTTGGGATTCGTAAACTACATAAAAGTGGAGCATTGCGTGAAGAGTCAGTGTGCTTCTTAACAATAATAGATCAACTAACTGAAAACTCTTAGAGGACCTGTGTTTATATCCAAAACTTCATACCCTCTAACCTTCCTGGAAGCTTTGAACTTACATTCTCCTACAGCAGCAGTTGTTCTGGCCACACTGACCTACCTCCCTGGCCTTCTCAGGTGTAAGAGACACAGTTGTTCTCGTTTTCTTGGGAACTGCATGGTGTTCCCTCTAACCTACCACAGATCTGTGCTAGCTACTTTCACTCTGGCTGTGATAAAATACCAGACAAACTCAACTTATGGGAAAAAGGTTTCTTTGGGCTCATGGTTGGAAGGCGTGGTCTATCGTGATGGGGAAGACATGATGAGTAGAACATGAGTGGGCTGATCACACTGAATCCATGTGGTAAGCAGAGAGAGATGAATGCTGTTGTCCACCTGCTTTCTGCTTTTTACGCAGGAGACTGCTTCCAGGAGCATGGCACTCACCCTGTTCAGGGAGATTCCTCTTCTCAATTAAACTCTCTTAAGATGCTCACAGGCACTTCCAGAGGTTTATCTTCTAGATGATTCTAAATCCTGGCAAGCTGACACGGCAGCTTGACCATCAAATCTACTTTCTTAAATTCATTTTTACAGTGAAAAATCCCTTGGCGATTGAGTACACAGCTTCGGTCTCAGTTTCTTTTCCTGTTGCTGGGATAAAATACACAGACAAAATCGGATGAAGGGAGAAAATACTGATTTTAGCTCACTGCTCCAGAGTGCGGTCCATCAGGGCAGGAACTTGATGAGAGCGCCACAGCACGTCCATGGTCGTGAACATGGCTCTGCTCAATTCCCTCCTCAGTTTATACAGTTCAGAGAATGGCACCACCCGCAGTGGACAGCTCTCCCCACCTCAGACACCACAATCAAGACAATCCCCACAGGAAGCTGTAGATTGTGTCAAAATGACAATGAACATTAACCATCCTGGCTTCATAAACCACTTGCCTCAGAACTGAACGTGGAGGTTGCTAAAACTTGGCAACACTAAACCATTTCTGAGAACATAACAAACAAAACTAATTCCAAATTAAGTGTGGAGTTTGAGGTGTTTCCGGTGGCCACCGCCATTTGCAGCATACAGTTTCCCTGCAACTTTGGTTCTGAACACTGCCCTGTGTACTGACCACACATCACAGCACACAGTGATGCTGACTGGCACCTGAAAACCCTTAGTTCAGATTCGGGACAATTACATCTTGTGAGTTACACTGAGTTTGCTTGCTGTACTTGCGAAGTTTTCAAGCTTTGCCTGACATCGTAGCTTAGTTGCAGAAAACGACATCATCTTTTCCTTGCATTATTTATCTGTATGTTTTCAATTACTGCATCTTTGGATTAGATTATATTAAGTTTTTAATTTTTTCTGTTTGAGTTGATGATTCGAATTTCATTAAAAAAATCATTCAGTGAATTTTGGCTTGAGATTAAAAAATGATTTCAAATTATTTCTTCAATGGATCTAAGCAGATTTCTAAAATTTTGCACTAAATATTTGAGTCAAATTAAACTCTTACTTGAGTTGCTTTTGTTAGTGTCTTATTACAGCTACAGGTTAGACAGGGTTTGTGTGAAGCAGCATTCTCTGCACTCGTGATTATGACATACAAACATCAATCAACTGTACAAAATACTGCAAATATATCAGTGTAGGAATGACCTTCACTGACCTTGTAACTAAGGATGTTTTGAGATTATTTAAAATTGTGTCAGCTTACTTTCTAATGGAAATGAAGCTCACCAAGACTTGGGCTCTTCTTGTGACTGGAGCATATAGCTTTAATCCTTCATGACCTTCCTATCCTTCACCCAGAACAATGTATGAGTGTATGCCTGCTTGTGTGTGTGTGTGTGTGTGTGTGTGTGTGTGTGTGTGTGTGTATGCGCATGTGTGTGTGTATGGGTGTGTGTGTGAGAGAGAGAGAGAGAGACAGAAATGGACAGAACGATGTGTGTGTGTGCCTGCTTGTGTGTGTGTGTGTGTGTGTGTGAGAGAGAGAGAGAGGACAGCAAGCAAGAACAGCAAGTAGCAGATATTCATTGGAAGCAACAGAAGACTGCATTTGTGCTGCACTCAACAGGTGAGTTAAATTGATTACACCTGTGCATGATATTGTGTTTCTGCTTCTTAGGGCAGGAGGAGTCAGAAGGGACATAATCCTCCATTAAGACCATTCCTCTTTTCCTTCCCCATTTCCTGCTGGATGTATTATTTCAATAAAGAGAAAGGTCCTTGTTTGAGAACACAGTTCCAAGAGAATTCTGAAGGAACAGGTTCTTAGAGCAGTTCAAGTCCCTTCTTGGCTAAAATAGATGCTAAAAGTCAGGCTGTCCTTCCCTAATCCAGCATTTCCATAACCGGCCCTCTCCTGCCATGCCACATTCAGCTATGCAGCCAAGATTGAATTCTTTATGTACAAATAAATAAACACATCCATCTTATTAATACCCAATTTTTTTACTTTATAAATGTAAGAATATCTGCAGTTACTAAAGACTTGTGTTAAATAAAGTTATTATTGTAGCAAGTGTTTGATTTTATATACAGTCATATAAAATGACTTCTGGAAAAGGAGCTGTGAATTTACACACCTTGCTGTGATGCAAAGCTTCAAATGGTGCTACACTGGTGATTTCTGTGTAGCCTTCACTGAAGCGCCTGAGCAGGCCTTTGGAAGGAAGGATTCGTCTTGGCTTACGGCGTCAGTAAGTTCAGTCCATGTTTTGGGGTCTTGGTGCAGGAGAACACTGCAGTGGTGTGTGGGTGTGGCCGAGCTGTTCCTTCTATGGTGAACAGGAAGTAGAGAAAGGGGAACATGGGCAAGTAAACTGAGTGGAAGGGTCCAAGGTCAGGGGTGAAGGACACAGATGGAAAGAGAGGAGAGGAGAGGACAGGCAGCAACGGCAAATTTCGTTTGAAAATGTCTAATGAGACTTAATACTGCACATGCTAATTACTAAATAACTTTTAAGAGTGAATATAGGAATGGACCAGAACAAGAGATAATACAGAAGGCACTTTGTGACCTATTTCCTCCAACTGGACCCCACCTCTTATTTTCCTTTACCTATCAATCATTTTTCCATATTTCCAAGATTTATTTTTCTTCATGTGTACAGGTCTATGTGAGTGTGTGGCACATGTGTGCTGGTGCCGGAAGAAGCCAGAAGGGAAATTCCTGAGACCCTGAGGCTGTGCAGACAAGGAGGCACCAGTAAGACTGTGGATCTCTTAAACCACAGTAGCTCTCAGCATCACAAAGCCTGAGTCTAATCACTGACTACTACTATACAGGTAGAGTGAAATGTCACAACGAATTTCCATATGAAAATAAGCACATGTCCAATAGAAGTGCCCCACAAACACACATGTTTACCAAAAAGAAATCGGGGAGTTTTCGAGGCCATAATCACTATACTCAAGAACAGGCAAGAGGACTGTCGAAAGTTCAAGGCAGTCAGTCTGATCTCCATAGTGAGTTCCAGGTCAGGAATGATATATCAAATTTAAGACACTTTTACCTATAATAAGCTGATTCTCAATTCTGAGGATGTTAAATTCTGTTAAAACTGCAAGGTCTTAGTATCTATAACATCTGGTTACAAAATTATGATTCCACATGCATCATGTTATCAGACTCATGGCCAAGATCTGGTTAAAAAAAAAAAAAGAAAACTGGCTGAAAAGAACACACAGAACAATGCAATGTCTTCAGTCTCAGGGTGAGACTACAAACGCAAGGAAAGAAAGCGGAGCCATCCCTTCCCAGAATAACACCTCAAACACATTTTACAGGGAGAAAACCTCGTTTAGTTTTATTTAATGTTTCTCTGACTAGTGTGATCCACAACTTTGAAGTTGGAAAGGAAAATGAAAATACCAGTATAAAAGAGGTAGAATGACAAATGTATGAGAGAGAATGTCATAAACTCCAGCACTCATGAATTAGAAGGGAGAACAAAGGCATGTGGTCGGGAAACGAAGAGGTGGCGAGGCATGGAGAGCAGATGTAAGCTGTGTATCATCTCATTCCCGCGCTTCAGAGGAAGGGGGAGGAGATCTGGAAGGGGTGGCATGTCATGTGACTGAAGATCTCCCTGAACGCCATGGTTAAGAACAGACACATCCACATAATGCTTTGGAATGAGAAGAAAGCACTTTAATAACAGATTCTAGTTCAGAGGATACATATTAATTCTGAGAGACTATAAGAAAAGAGGCTTGACAGGAACCTACATGGGTTTTGTGAGTTGAAAATTACCTGGAAGACAAGATACAGAAAAGCTTTGTAAATCAGAACTAGAATTCCCCTGCTCTTTAAATTATAGGTCACAGAAATATTTGATTTAACCAGTCTCTAATGGTGCCAGCCTGTCAGACTGAAGATTGCTTACACGAGTTGCTTACAATGCAAAATAATAACCCTGCTAAAATTAAGAAGGTTTAAAATGCATTTCCTTTTGATGGGATTAAGAAAGTCCTAATATTTAGAAAAAGGAAATTAATCTTAATTTTCCAAAGAGATAGACCTGCTTTAAATATATTTAAATAACAAAAGGACAATTTTTATCTTTACCTAAGAATTTAGGAAGGTAAATGGAGTGTGGAAAAAATGTTTTTTTTAATATTTGCAAGCATTTAATAAATTTTGAAGGATGGTTGTTCCCTGTTCCTACCAGTGTGCTCAAAGAATAATTGCAGAGGTGAGAGGGAGGGATCCAGAGTGCCAACTGCCTTGGCAAAAATCTCCTGCTTATTGTCCCCTTCACACACTGTCACCACTCCCTTCCAGAAATCCCATTGAAAAGCCTCTGCTGTTTATATGTATCCATGAACAGTAAAATGAAAAGATACTGGAAAACTGTGTTCTCTAAAGATTAACAATGTCAAAGCCACTTAACCACATGTTTCCTGCCTGGTGCTGTGTGACTGAGTCAGCTGGTGAGAGCAGACAAGACAAGCACCAAGTACTGAATTCAGAGCAGACAGTGTGATTCCAGCTTTTAGCTCAAGACATCTTTGCTATGATCATCTATTATTGGCCTGCCTGTTATTTATATTTGCATAGTTGACTTCTTTTTGTCTCTCCATTTGAGCAGTCAACTACAGACTTCCTTTTCAAGGATAATTGTTGGTCTGTGGGAGACTAGCAAAGGGGAGTTTAATTGTGCAGAAGTGGTTTATAAACTGTAACTCAGGTTACTTCACAGGTCAGATTCCTTAAAATTACAAAGGAGTCTATGACTCTCCTAACTTCAAATTTCTTTAAAGCTTCGTGCATTGTTTCTTAAATGCCAGTTACCTTTATACTCTGTTACCATAACATATTTGAGCTAATTCTGATGTAATTCTGCTTTAAATTATTTCTCTCATAAAACAAGTCATTTTTCGTACTCCAGTCTGCAGCACCACAGGCTATCCAAATGGTGAACTGAGTGTGCTCTTCTTTGAGAACAGAACCCTGTAGCAGTGAACTTGATGAGTTAAGGAGCTGCAGGATGAGTCACCCAAGCATGATATTTCTCTAATGCTTTGCAAACTTCTCTACAATGAGACGTTTTTTGAAGACGATTGTACTAGCAAAGGGGTCTCATCTAAGGAGAATTTGTGGTCAGAAAGAATGAAAGATTTCCCTACAATAAATGAAAAATGACATTTCTTTAACACAATAAAGTCTATTCGAATCACCAAACTGACTGAACTAAAAATCAGACAAGCAGGAAGCATTCACAAGTGGGAAAAATATACGGCAATCAAATCCAGGTCCTGATTTCTTCAGTGAGATGTTCATGCAGGGCCCCTCGGCTAACTCCTCCCCATCTCCAGACATCTGTTAATGAAGGTCATGCAACCTTCCAATACTAAAGATGTACAAAGATTCATTAGGAAAGATTTTAAATTATCCAAGAAGATTTTCTTCCCAAATTGATGATTAATGCAATTAATCAACGGAAGGTTTCTTTGCGGGCCTCCTAAACAGATGCATAGGTAGACGCAGATGAGCATTGTTTTTAACAAGAACAAGTCCACATGTTCCTGGGTAGTAATGAGGCATTTACTGTGCAGTTTAAGCACTTCTGTTGTCAAAAGGGAAAAAATTTTAAACTAAACCATATTTAATTTACACAAACCCTCTTCTGCTTTGAAATAGGAATGCTCTTTGGGATCAAGGGTCACATAAACAAGGATCATGCAAACAATGGGTTTAAACAGGAGCAAGTCTCCTCTCAGCCTTCCCTGCGTGGCTTAAGTTTTCTTTTCTTTTTTCTTTTCTTCTGTTTATGTGACCCGCTCTCTCCACACCCTTTCTGTTGCATGTTCTCTTTGCAACCTGTGTCCAACTCATTTCATCCCTCGTTCTTAACCCTTTGATCCTCAGGGAACAGGACAATGCCATTAGTAATAATTGTTTCAAAATTTACCTACAAGTTCACAAATTTCCCTTTAAATAGATCCAGTTTCCTTAATCCTCACATAAAATCTTCAGTCATTTTACTTCTGTAGTTGTTTACTTCCTGAAAATCAGAGAGGGGTCGGGGTTCAACACATCTTGGGGTAAGCATAAGATTCACAAACTCAGTTCCAGGTGCTGCTTGGCTTCCTGGAAAGAGTGGCTGAGCTCAGTTTGGAGACTTCCGGTCCACAGACCTGGGTGGGAGGATAGGGAGAACTTATCATGTGACACTAACACCTACTTTAGCATCATTCTTCGCTTCCTTGTTTAATTAGGCAAAATTAATGAGCACCTTTTTCCGGAGAATCACTCTAAAAATTTATTCAACAGAAGGCATTCTGGTAAAGTGACATACCTTAATTTTACATTTTACAAATTCAATCAGCTGTCCTTAAGAGTGAGCGCAAGTGGAACTTTATCTCCTATTAAGTATTCAGGCCCTGTTCCCTGTCACCTGTGGTAATTCATAGGCAATCCTAGAAGTCTTCCACAGTAAAAATCCTACACTGGGATAATCATGTTGAGAACAGCAAAAATGAAATCTAAATCTCTTCAGTCCCACATGATCTTCACTACCGTTTGATGATTGTGCTGTGAATCAGGTGCAGGTGAAAATAACAGCTGATATCATCTGCATCTTTATTTTTGTGAACCCTCAGGTTAAGTAAAACCCCATCCTGAATTCCTAAATTACATACTCGGCTCAGTTAAAATAACCTTAAATCTTACCGAGTGCTAGCAAAAGGCCCAAGAGAAAGCATTTCTGTCTCACCATCATTTTTCTCTTCTGTTCTGTAGAGATTAGCTAAGTAAGACACATGACACTCCACCATTGAAGACAGTGAAATCTCAGTTATTTTATTTTAAATTTGCCTTTCTGTCCTCACTTGCAACCCAAGGATTTCAGTGTTTTTAATGATACATTGCTGTTCTGAGCCATGCCACTGGATGCTTTGGGCTTCAGTTATGCTCTCACATGCCTTTTACTTTGCACTCTTTTGACTGCTTTTATTAAGAATTAATGTTCTCAGGAAATCTCCCATTGTAGCTCAGAGCCAATCATTACAGTTGAAAGCATCCAAGGCATCAGATGATAATGTCAAAAGTGAATTACAGCTTTCAAAATAAATTATTGTTGGCCTACACTACCCCGTGAAGTAGTATACTTTTCTATCAAGAATTTACAGTCACTTTCCAATGTCTTTTGGAAAGACCTTTAAGATGTTAACTTTCCAGATGTTTTCAGGAGTTTCGGTCCTTCTGGATTTTTTTTTCCATCCAGTCTCATCAGATGCTATGAAGTCCATCAAAGTCTGAGCAGGTTAAGAGCTATACTGCTGGTGATGTGGACTACAGTCCTATCTATGTACTCACTATCTACTAGTTAGGGGCTGTTTTCCTTGTTGTGATTATTGGTGATGTGGACTACAGTCCTATCTATGTACTCACTATGTACTAGTGAGGGGGCTGTTTTCCTTGTTGTGATTATTGGTGATGTGGACTACAGTCCTATCTATGTACTCACTATCTACTAGTTAGGGGGCTGTTTTCCTTGTTGTGATTATTGGTGATGTGGACTACAGTCCTATCTATGTACTCACTATGTACTAGTGAGGGGGCTGTTTTCCTTGTTGTGATTATTGGTGATGTGGACTACAGTCCTATCTATGTACTCACTATCTACTAGTGAGGGGCTGTTTTCCTTGTTGTGATTATTGGTGATGTGGACTACAGTCCTATCTATGTACTCACTATGTACTAGTGAGGGGGCTGTTTTCCTTGTTGTGATTATTGGTGATGTGGACTACAGTCCTATCTATGTACTCACTATCTACTAGTGAGGGGCTGTTTTCCTTGTTGTGATTATTGGTGATGTGGACTACAGTCCTATCTATGTACTCACTATGTACTAGTGAGGGGGCTGTTTTCCTTGTTGTGATTATTGGTGATGTGGACTACAGTCCTATCTATGTATTCACTATCTACTAGTGAGGGGGCTGTTTTCCTTGTTGTGATTATTGGTGATGTGGACTACAGTCCTATCTATGTACTCACTATCTACTAGTGAGGGGGCTGTTTTCCTTGTTGTGATTATTGAGTCTTAACTCAATTTTTTGGCTTTACCAAAGCAACTTTTTATCAATATAATTCACAGACCACACAATATGATCACTTAAAGGTTTTACTTCATTAACAGCCTAATGCAACCTTTATCACAACTAATTTTAAAGCATTTTCATTATGCAAACAGAAAACTCACTCACTAGTAATGATATCTCATTTTCTACAGCCCTCCAATCTGGGAACCAGTAGTTTATTTTCTTGTCTCTATAGATTTTCCTTTTCTGGACATTTCTTATCAAGGAATTATGTAATGAAGAAGAAATAGCCATGATGTGCATACCTGTAACTCCAGAACTGGAGAGCCAAAAGCAGGTGGTATGATCTCATCCAGAATTTGATGCTAGACTGGGTTCCAAAGCAAAAATTTTTCTCAAAAAATGTTTTTAATAAAAAGAAGCTCTATCACAAAGAGACTAGTCTCCAATTTATTTTTCTGTGTGTTTTAAAGAATCAAGTTGCTTAAGAAAGTCACATAAGAATGGGCAAGAAAAGAATTCATCTGATGAAATACAAAGGATTCCTGCCTTAGACACTGGACTGTCTGGAATCACTTCATATTGCTGTGTTGTGAAATACGCAGGCTTGTATGTTTTACCAAACTCTGTTCTGGGTAGGTTGAGAATCACGGCAGACAGGCTGGTTTTGCTACAAGCTCATGACCTCTGTGCCCAATCAGTAGTACACATTCCTGTTTCCTTTCCCTTCCCACCCTCCTACAGTTTCATACCTTCAGGCTTTTATGGTGAACGTCTTTCATCCCCTTGTACCTCACAGAAGACTTTCCGACATTATTCATCCAGAAAATGGAGCTTTCTTCTTTCCATGCAATGTGTCAAAATTTGCATTTTCTCTCTCCTTTATGGTTGAGACACTTTCTAAAACTTCAACTTGACCTCGTACGTCTACAAAGACCCTTTTCCTACCGAGGCCACAGCTGTGGATACAAGGATGCTGCAGCATTCCATAGAACTCTGGAACTAGACATCTCAGCTCTCTGAGACTTCCAGGCAGCATCCAACAAGTCTGTCATATTTCTCTTCCTTGACTTCTGAAACATCAAACTTACTAGCTTTCTTCTTGGCTTCTATCTTGCTTAAGAATTCTTTCTCCTGTACCCAGTCTCTATTCATAGACCTTCAGATTCCACCTTGGGAAATGGCCTCGTTTTTCCTTCCACAGGCCATCATATCTGTCCCAGAATTTCAAACAATCGCAATTTGTTTGACCATCTAGAATCTCAAGTGAGCTCCAGACTGCTGCCTCTGGCTGCCTCTATTGTCTCTCTCATCAATGTTGATGGCATTTCTAAGACAAAGGTAGGCAAAACTAACCCCTAATTTTCTATCCAAATACGCTCTTTCTGGTATCATTAATTTCTCAGTAAAGTTTCTGTTCACCCAGAATTTTATTTTAATGCCTCAGATCTTGGAGTCATTGAATTCCTTCTTTTCAGATCATTTCTATTAGTTACTTTTCCAAGCCATCGTGACTAATTACCAAATTATGTTGCTTAGACTTAAACACATACTGTGTTTCAATTCTGTTCAGCACCATCCATGTCAGGTGCCACCAACTTACTGCAAAACAAAAGCATCTTTTTATTTGTAGGACTCTGAAGTCTCATTAAATTATAATCTCTAAACTTTCATGACCTTTGAATCCATTATTTCTCCATCAGATTAAACTTCGTGTGTGTGTGTGTGTGTGTGTGTGTGTGTGTGTGTGTGTGTGTTAGATCATTTAAGTTTGGCTTAACAGCATTCAATAGATTCTTCCTGCCATTAAGGTAGAACTCCCAATCTTTTCATGTTCTTCATGAATTAACCTCTATGCAACCTTGTATCCTCATCTCTCACCAGTATGCAAGATGCATTTACATACTCTGACTTCTTTTGGGTTCTTATGATCTTCTGCATTTTATTTTGCCCTGTACTGTTCTTTATTTTTATTTGCCCAACTTCTATTTCACCTTCGAGGTTTTTGTTTGTTGGCTTTGCTTTTTTGTGTGTTGTTGTTGTTTTGAAACAGGGTCTCCCTGTAGCTCGAGCTGTCCTGGAACTCACTATGTAGACCAGGCTGGTGCTGAACTCACAGAAATCCGCCTGTCTCTGCCTCTGGAGTTCTGGAATTAAAGGTGTGTGCCACCATGCCCAGCTCACCTTCAAGTTTTTACTTAAATTGCATTCTTAGCAAATTTTGTTCTAATTATAAAACTGCAGTCATGATTGAATTATTCTATTATATTCTTTCTTAAAATCTAATACTTTCCCTCAAAGCATATCTCATAATGAAGACTTACACTTCAACTTCTGGCTTTGTTCTAAATGTATGATAGTTAAATATTAAGGGACATATTTAGATTGGATTATAAATTAGAATATACTAACTTTAATCTTGACCTTTCCATTCACCAGCTTGAGCAGGATGGGTAATTTATCAAGTTGTTACTGTGCTTGTTTGAAAGCAAACTAGTATATTAGGGCAAAGTCGTTTCCCAAATTCTATTGTGGCTCTGCAGAATTTGGCACCCACAATGCTAGAACTATGCTGACCCTGCAATCTTGTTCTCACAGTGTTTGGTCTTCTTATAAATGTGAAATATGGACATTCTTAAAGGTACTTGGTTATTATTCATGTCTATGAAAATGTGAACACGAATGTCCTAGTAACTGGCCTTTTGTATGCTAACCTGGTTCTAAGACAATTTGAAATCTCTCTAGTAAAAGTCAGCATATATGTCCGCATTTACCTCCTTGGTATTCAACTTCAGACTGTGGGTACCCATGTTCTCTGTTCATCCTGAATGACCCAGAGCCACTCAAACACCTTCATGAGGCTTGGGATTTTCTGAAAAGCTAACATTCTTGGCCTCTCACCATGAAAGACACGTTCCTCTTAGAATTTTATTTTCTTAACATCTCATTCTATCATAAATTCAAATTTCCTTTTTTAAATAGACAGTTAACTAATGTAAACTCTTTTGAACTGGGCTAGTAGGTTATGAAGAAAATGTGTCACTATTTCCAAACACGATGGTTATGAGATAAATATGTTTATGTATTTATATTATGAGCCATAAGCTACTTTTAGTTTTTGATACATGTTATTTTATTAGTTATGACTGTATTATTTTGTTTCAATTTATATCTAAATATGCAATGCTCTAATTATAAATAGATTTTTTTTTATTTTTTTGCAAACTTACATAGCCGTTTTGGAAAAAAAAAACCTAGTCTTTTAAGAATGATATAAACAACAAAGCCTGGTGGCACACTGCTTTAGTTCCAGCACTCTGGAGCAGAGTCATCCAGCCTGGTCTAGAAAGGGAGTTTCTGGCAAACTGGGGCTAAAAGGAGACCTGTCTCAAACAATAACAAAAGAATTATATAAACCCAAAATTAAATATTTAGAAATACCGATGGATACTATTTTCCATTAAAAAAACCCAAACTTTTGCTTAGTAATCATTAAAATCAGATAACAGTTTTATTGCACACAGTGCCGTGCTTCTAAAGGCATAAATTATACAACAGCATAAGGACATTTTTGCTGAACAGAATGCCGAAGTATGTCTCTTAAGAAGCAATTTCTTTATTTTTTAATATTTTATTTATTATCTTTATTGTATGTGTATGAGTGTGTTGCCTGCTTTTATGAAAGTGCAGAGCTCACAGAGGTCAAAAGAGAGTGTAGAACTCTGCTGGAACTGGACTTACAGACAGTTGTTAGCTGCCATGTGATACCAAACCTGGGTTCTCTTACCTGCTGAGTAACTTCATAACACAATATTCACTCTTTCCCTCTAAAGCATATTGCATTTTAAACCATGTACATGGATTGCTCTTTGAGTATCCTTTTAAATTCTACCTAACAACAGACACACCTGTCAGGTTGGGCCAATCCATGGCCCGTGGGGTCAGTGGGCACCAGAATAGCTTAGGATGTGATACAGTACAAAATCATAAATTTATTTAAAAATTGTGAGATGTTTTTCAAATTATTGTTTTTGTGTACATGTGTATTACATGTTCATGTTCATGTGTTTGTGTTCATGTGTGTGTGTGTGTGTGTGTGTGTGTGGCCGTGTGGCCCACATGTGCAGAGACCAGAGATCACATCAGCAGAGACATGTCAGATATCTTCCTCAGTCCTTTTCCACCTTACTTTTTGAGACAAGCTGTGGCACTGAAGATGGGGCTTACTGGTTGCCTGGGATCCCAGGGCTCCTGTCGTCTCTGCCTTCCTAACCCTGGAAGCACAGTTACTTATAAGATGGCATGATGATGAGACGGCTTACTGTCTGCAATGCTACTGCACCCTGAGTTCATCAGTGGCTGTGTGCAAGATCTCCCATAGTAGAGAGAAAGCATGGCACTGGATGCATCTGAGAAGAACAGCACTATCCCTCTCCAGATGGACCGGAACATATCTCCATATCAACAGACACAAAGTGCCTGGCTTTTGTGCAAGCATGCTGGAAGTCCATCTTGGGTCATCATGAGCTTGAGCCATCCACCTTCCCAAATGAGCCATCTCCAGGATGCAGCAATTGTTTCTTAACTCAATTTTGCGGTCCTCAGGTGTGCATTTCTTAGATGGCAGTGTTGTGTACAGAGTCAAAAAGGCTAGACACACTTAACTGTAAATCTTTTATTTCAAATAACGTTTTTGTGAACCACATATACTCGTTTGTTAATGTGATTAGGACTCAGTTTACCAGAAAAGGAAAAGAAAAAGAAAAGGACAGTTTTGTCTTTGATTGCTATGTATGCTCAACGAAGTTGATTAGGCATTTCTTTTACTAAGGGTTAAGAGTCCACAGAGTCCGTGTGCATATAGAGTCCACAGAGTCCGTGTGCACTCATTTAGTCTTTTCATTTGGAATGCTCCATATCCCATGAGAGCACATCCATTTGAATCTCTTTAATATTCATGATCCTCTCACCAGCCTGAGCAAAAGAGCTAAAGCATGTGATAGCAATCTGAGGAACTTGATTAACAATGTACTAATCATCAGTACCATTGACCTGATTCAAAAATGTTTTCAATTCATCCATCACTTTCATAACCAAAGATGATTGCATTACTTCACCTTTTTTATTTAAATAAAACCCCATGAGCTGAAAATATCAAGCTATTTCTACTAAATGCACCTTGCAACCAATTTAATTTATTTTTAAACTAAGTTCTAAAGTGACCTGTAATAACCAATTAGAACCTGCACAGAGGAAAGCCGAGCACAAGTGGTCTGAAGTGAAATCAGTTCACTTTGACTTCACATTGCTCAATGTTAAATTGTGCCAAAGAATTAATTTTGCAATAAATTGTTATTGTTGTTAACAAAGATTCAACTAAGGGATATTACTAGGAGTAATTAGCCATATATCAAAATGCATTGAATGTAGCATGTGAGCTATAATTATCTCCTGAATTGCTTTTCATTCAAATGTTAATTTTAAGGATTTTATTTTTGTAGCCATAATTCACTTTTTTCAGTTTTCAAGAACTCATTTGTAACATACCCTAAAAATATAGTACTGGTACAGTAAAATTAATAATTTAAAAAGAATAGACATATATAGGTTTATAATTTGGGGATTCAGATGTTACTTATAAGATGGCATGATGATGAGACGGCTTACTGTCTGCAATACTACTGCACCCTGAGTTCATCAGTGGCTGCGTGCAAGATCTCCCATAGTAGAGAGAAAGCATGGCACTGGATGCATCTGAGAAGAACAGCGCTATCCCTCTCCAGATGGACCAGAACATATCTCCATATCAACAGACACAAAGTAATGACTAGTTTGCCTGGGTCTTAGGTATGTCATTGTCCCAATTGTGAAACACTAAACTATATTTAACATATCCAGTGGCACACTTGTAAAGTTTCACAACAAAATTGGCATTTGTTCAACATAATTTTCTTACTCATAATTTTTTCCTAAAATATGATGAGACAGTTTAGATAACATTCAGCATATTTAGATTATCATATATTTTCAAATGGTACACCACTGAGAATATTTTCATAACAGACCTCAGCTCCTTTAATTGTATATTCAAGCTTTCAAGGTAAGAATCCAATTTCTCCCATTTTCTTTTATTATTATTATTATTTTATTGATTCCCTGGCAAAGTTGACAAGTAATTGCATGAAAGTAAGTAGAACAAGATAATTGAGTAGAGAGGTAATGTTGCTGTACTAGCCAGGGACTGAGACTTCTGGGATCATATCATTTGAGTCTGTGCAGGCTGATCTTAGGAAACTAAACATTGAATTTAAATTTACATATCCTTTGTATTTATTATTATTGTGTGTGATGTACTTATGAGTACAGGTACGCACACACACACACAACGATGCATGCATACACACATATGCCACACACATATGCTACAGTGCTGAGCCAATGTGGAAGTCAAAGAGAACTTCTTGGAGCCCATTCTGTCCTTCTACCAGGAGTTCTGGGGTTGAAAGGTCATTATACCTTGTGGCATGTGTATTTACGCCCGTCCCACTAGCTTAGATTTGACTGAATACTGGTAATCGTTTCTTCTTTCCTATTTCCAATCTGTGAAAATACATTCACACTATAAATTTTTCTGTTCAACATAGCTTAGTTCATAAACTTTAGCTTTATTCTTAATTTACAATGACAACGCTATGTTATTAATATAACATTATATAATTATAGATCTAATGATAATTATGCCTAATGGTTTGTTATTTATAAAATTTAAGCAATAAATATTGGCCTTCATACTCAATACTTGCTAAACAACATTTTTTAACATTCTCAGAAGTATAGAAAGTTCTGAAAACGAGTGTAGATATTCTTATTTTAGTCAACTTTATTGATACTCTTATTTAGAAATGTGAGTTCTAGTTTGGAGGAAATTTCTTAGGCAAAACACACTTGTGTACCAATAGCAAATTGGAAACCATAAAGCATTAGAACTGCATCTGCCCCTTTAAGTACTAAAGATTTGACATCGAGATATTACATAAGACTGTAGAGGAATTTCTCCTTCAGTCCATGATATTCTGTCCATGACAGACAAAGACGTGTTAAGGAGATATGAGAAAAAGTGTGCAAATAATTCAATAAACGTTAAATATTTTTTCAAAAGCTGGTCTGTGCTGCTTTTACTTTGTAAGTGGTAATGAAGCAATTTGATTTTTTAAATTATTTTTATTTACATGTATGAATGTATTACCTGTGTGTAGATGGGTGCACCCATGTGGTACAATGCCCACGGAGGTCATAAGGTGAACTACAGTTGCAGACAATTGGTAGCTGCCATGTGGGCGCTGAGAATCTAACCTGGCTCCTCTGAAAGAGCAACCAATGCTCTTAACCACTGAGTCATGTTTATATTTTAAAAACAAACAAACAAACAAAAGTATATTGGTCTGGCATAGTGGCACAGGCCTTTGACCCCAGCACATACGAGGCAGAGACAGGTGACCAGCCTGGTCTACATAGTGAATTCCAGGCCAACTGGAGCTGCAGGAAGACCCTGTCTCAAAAAGACAACAACAACAATAAAACTATTTTATCTAATTAATTTTATCTAACAGCACTTGAAAAATACAATTTTTTTCGAACACTTTTTAATAATGTTCCCAAACAATGAAAATTATCTTTTTCCTGAATAATGCTTTTCCATAATAAATAACTTCATAGACCATGATGTGAGATAAGTGCGATATAAACTTCTGAAATACCATCTGAAAAAAAAAAATCTTTGTAAAGGGTCTGAGTTTGAAATACCTTATGGGTCAAAAGACTTATGGTATTAAGTAAGTGCATAAAAATAAACCTGAAAAACTAGATGAATTATCAACAACAACAAAAAACCTTTCAAATAGTTTGCTCTTAATAATAAATAAAGCTAAACTATGCTAAAATTAAGTATTGGAGTGACAACAAATGAGCTACTTTCCTTATTCTTTTTCTTCTAAAATCTTTAGAAACACAAATTCACACACTAACACTCTCCCTTTGTGTAAAGGAATGACAATGATCAAGATGATAACCATCAGGGCTGGAGAGGTGCTCAGTGTTAAGAGCACTGGCTGCTCTTACAGAGGACCTGGGTTCCACTCCCAGCACCCACATGGTGACTAACAACCATCTGTTAGTCCAGGGGATTCAGTGCCTTCTTCCCACCATCACCAGCATCATACAACACAGGTGCACTTACCCACATGCAGGCTCCTACACATAAACAAAAATAAATAAATGAAATATTTTTTAAAAGATAACAGACATCTAGTCTAATGTGAGGTATGAAGTGCAGTCATGTGTATGCCAATTACATCTTGAAAGTCCTAAGTGGTCTCAGCAGTGAAAATTAATTAAAACCAACCAAAATGTAAGGCATTTCAAGTAAACCAACCTACAGAAAGACAGAAACAGAGGAAAATGAGAGGGGAAAGAAGCAGTGCATTTGCGGTCAGAAGAAGATTGAACATCCACCAGGAACGTGTGCACAAAATGAAATATAAGTTGATTGACATGAGTGACTGTAATTATCTGGTCTAGAACTTTTAAAATACCATTAGGTAATAAATAAAAATATTCTGCAGAGACATGTGCTCCTGGACTCGTTGACAGCAAGGTGATCTGGAGCTCTGAACTGAGCAGGAAGCACACTGCTCTGTTTCATTAGAGACTGAACAGCATTTTGTCTGGCAACTGTATTTGGGAAGATAAGACCAAGATGACTCTTAAAGGTACAATTTACAGAGTGTCTGTGGTAGAAGCAACCTTCTGTAATTTGAAATTTTTAGTTTTAAACAGCTTTAGGGGCATTCAAGTAAATACATCATGAGTTTATAATTAGTCTGACATTTCTAGACACAATTAACTTGAAGATTCAAATAGTTGATTTACATATATAAATATCACTATGTACTGACAATTCATACTCTTCTTTGGAAAATATAACTCCTCAATAGGTCATTCCTGGGTAGGTGTTTAATTCTCCTTTGGCTACAAACACAGGCACATACACACTTTCTTGATATTCTGATCTCTTAATCATCAACCATACTGATAAGCAATAAGTTTTCTTGTTTTGTCATATTATAGATATCACAAGGTTTTAATATAGATTCATACATTTTTCAGATCTCTGATCTAAAGGAAAACTTAGACACTTAATTTTACATTAAGTATTCATATTAAGCATGTTCTGATTTTTTTCATGAAATATATAAATACTTCATTATTTTGGTGTTAGGTCTTTTAAAATTTCAGTTTTATGAAACCATTTGTAAATAAACACAGATAGCTTATTTTCATTATGACACTGAAGATATAGAACCGAACTTTAAAGTTATTGTTCTATTCCTTGAGTATAAATTTGTTTACTGAGATAAACACTTGAAAGGTAGGTGAGCATGGCCTTCCCTCTGTTATCCGCCACTGTGACATTACTGCAGGCATATGTGCAGGGATTCCTTTCAATACGTGTCCAAACTGCAGACTAAAACAGCTGACCTGTAGCTAGATAAGACAGAGTGGAAAGGAAAAAGAACTCTCACATTAAACATAAAAGCAAAGCCTGACCATGGGTGGGTTAAAGCACACAGTCACCGTAACTGATACATTCTTTCCTTAAAAAGCGTATTTCTCTTTTAAAACCTATTGTGTGTAAACCACTTATTTCCCATTATTTTAAGAAAGTGTTGCTTAAGGGGGCAGTTTTATACCACAAAATGTTTAAATTGAACAGATTTAATTTTAGGTCTAGTCACATAGGTAGTTGTCAAGCATTTAAGGATGAAATACATTGCCTCAAGAAATGTTATTTTAGAGCTGTTTGCCTTTTAAATTCTAGCACTGTGTATCTATCTGTCTAGCACCATCAAGGCAACTATTGTAGTGGGAGGCGTTGCCATGAAGATGACTAAAGGCTGCATCATGTCAAGTCCTCAGGCAGGAATTACTGCCTTTTTTGCCTCAGTTCCCAGCTGTATTATGTCACCAAATCACATCACAGTGTAATCAAAGATGAATAAAATATTTTTTTCTTTCCCTTAAATGCTTTTTCTGTCAATTACAATCAAAGGACATGATTTCAGGTCTGTCAGCCTGTGGGGCTCTATCCTGCTGATGACTAAAGCTATAATCTGCTAAATATAAAACGAATCAGAAAAGTCTTCAAATGATTTTGCTATTAAGTAGAATTTTTTTCACCCACAGAGGACAAGAAAGTAATTGGTCTTTACAGAATGAAATCAAAGACTTTGTAACGCTCCTTTGGTTCTCCTTCTCTGTTCTTCTCTTCCTGCCTTGATTCTAAATCTTCAGTTGCAACAACCTTTGTTTTACTGAGAAAATGTATGTAGTACTTCAATCAAACCTATATGCCTCTCTGTAAATATTTTATTAGCCCCTTGTCTTCATCTGTCCATAACTTTCTTACCATGTTATTATCAATTAGGTACTGTGTAATATTAGCAGTAATTCTGCAGTAACCGCAACTTCTAGGCAGGTTTCTGGCTTGATTACATTATTAACCATAATCAAAAACATTTTCCCAGAACGATTTTAGCTTGGTAGTTGGGATTGCTTTCTTTGATCTTCTTAGCATTATTTTACGATAGGTTGCTTCTCATTTACACTACAAATGCTGGCAAAAATGAAAGCAGCATCTCTGTTAGAAATGCCTGATAAAATAAAATACCTGGATCAACCATCTTCGCCAGCTGCATTCATCAGTGAAAATAGGGTTGTTTATAATGGGGACAAAGCTTAGAATGTAAACATTTGTCATTGGAAGAAGCTTTATGCAACATGATGAGCTTTGGATTTTTCCACGATTAGATTTTTTTCCTATTTCTATTTTTAACATTATTGTGCATATAGCTGTGAATAATGACTCTGTGCATCCCCTCAAGTATTACCCTTGGACGCTGATTTCGAGAACTGCTTTCGGGAAACATAAGACCATAGATGCCACATCTATGTCTTAGACTCTCAATTTATTGCCCTCAGAATTTCTCCTAAGTCTCCCTTATCGATCCTTCTCCTTTGCCTTGCATTGCTGCTTCATCACCAAGTGAAGTGCACAGGAATTAGCTTTATTGCTTTACATGGTTCTGCATTGCCTTGTGTGCCTTTGCATTTTTAGAAGAGGATCATAGCTACTATCCAGTATTTTCCTGTCTTTCAGCAGATCCACACAAATGAAAATGTCAGACTGGGAATAAAGCATGGAATCAAGCACTAAATACCTTCAGCAGAGAAATACAAGTATTCTGTGTATATCCCATTGTACATGACAATAAGTATTGTTTCAAGAACTGGAAATTATGTCACATAACTGAGAAATGGTCTTAAGTTTCTTCAAACAGGAGACTGCCCAATGTGCCACAAAAGGAAATTGGTGCAGCCAGTTTTACAAATGAAAAGTAAAAAACCAAGATGGTTATTGACCATGGAAGGCCATTTGCTGGTCTAAGCAAGTCAACAAGCAAGGTTTGCAAAGCCACTGCCTGGAAAAGGGAGTATAAAGCTTCATACTGAGTCACAAACGTCCACAGAAGTAATGGTAATCTTCTCTTTAGAAAACCACTAAGTACATAAGTAATATGTGAATGCAGTATTCTCTAAATGAAACAGTTCACATAAGGCTAAAGTCTGTTTAGCCCACAAATTTCAATTTCCTTCACTCCACCTGATCCCACAAAAAAAGAAAAACCATATCAGAATAATTGGGGTTTTTTTCCCAAAATGTTTATGTGCTGTGTATCCACTTAGGAAAGTGTTTATTATTTGGAGTACGCTGTTAGACTCAGGCAAGCCTCACAATGAATCTCAGTCCCATGCTCTAAGAAAGACCTACTAATTACCAAGGTTCACATCAGCTTCTGATAGTGGGCTGAACAAAGTGGATTTTTGGACAATATTGCACTCAAATCCTTTTGCAATACTTTCTAGTATTAGAAGGTTGACATTTTCTTCTTCTCTTTTTCATTTTTAAAGACAGTCTCTCCTTGTTGCCTAAGCCTGAAATAGATGATCTCCTTCCTCAGCCTCTCAAGTCATGAACCTAAAAGCAGCATGCACCACTATGAATAGTTTTAGAAGTCAGACTTTCAGCAGATTATTTAAGGTCTTTACATAATTAAAGGTCCCCCACTGAATTCCTTTGAAGAGTAGTGAAACTGTATATGAAGACATAATGTTTGCTTATGAGATCATTTACTATAGTTTATTTTGATCTTGTTTTTCATGGAAATATCAGTTACTTAGGAAAATTTGTCAATTTTGGCTGGAGAGATGACTCAGTCGTTAAGAGCTCTGGCTGCTCTTGCAGAGAACCTGGGTTTGATTCCCAGCACCCACATGGTGGCTAACAACCATCTATAACTCCAATTCCAGGGGATCTGATGCCCTCTTCTGACACCTCCACTTTACAAAACACAGGTGCACTCACATGCATGCATACAACACACTCATACACATAAAATAAAAATAATAAAAAAGTCTTTTAAATAAAAAAAGAAAGACAATGTGTTACTCAATTGTTCATATTCTTAGTCCTCATCATTTTGCTCTCTCAGTAACAAGGAGAAGATATGAAAACAACTTTTTATTAGCTGGCTGGATGGTTGAATGAATGGACTGTCAAGTACTATACAAGCCAAATATAAAGAGAAGCCAGCAGTTAATTGGTAAATCTGATAAATTAAAGAAATATAGACTTAAACATTTCTGTTCTTGCTCCTTAAATGCTTTATGTAGTCAACATTTTCAGACTTTTTCCGTCACACACACTATCTACATGCTTTTGGCTACACCATGTACCCATGTCATTTTGTCCCAGTACAAATATCTAAGGTTGTGGTTGTCATAGATCGTATGGTTTTTTTTTTTTTTTTTAGTCAACAAACCATGATGAACAGCTTGAAGAATCTGGATTTCTGAAACAACACAATTGGTGTCCCACATGTGCTCTGGTCTACTGAGGTCAGGCCTGCTTCGTAAAGGCTCTTTCCCAGTTTTGTCCTCACCCACAATCTGAGGCCTTTCCATCTCAAATGTCCCTGGTCATTCAAGGACTTCTGCATTAAATTTCAAAATTCTGTCTTCCAAATAATGATGCATACGACCCATTTTTAAAGAAACTGGAGCTCCATAGCCAAGAAAGTGAGCTTATCAAACACAAGAACACTGGTTCCTGTGTGCTTCTCTTGCCAACCTTCCCCCAGACCCCTCAGCGGTAAATGCAGCTACCCTGGGGTCCGGGGCAGGTGTATGACAACCACAATCACTTCATTGCATGAACCATGAAAAGGCTGCCAGGCCTCCAGTGATCCCACACTGCAGAACCAGCACACTACAGCAAAGGAACATCAACTGTAGACCAAGTAGTCTGATGAGGTACAAAAGAGTAAGTCACCTGACAGATGGATTGGAGGGAAATAATCAAATGATAATTCCGTGAAAGAAAAAAATTCTGTAAATAGAAATTTACCAAGGCGTTGTCTTCAGCTTTGAAACATATCAGATGTTTGGAACAGCATTACATAGGCTTCTTTGACTTTTCATACAGATGTATTAATACTTCCCTGTCTCAGATTGTAGAACACTCGTAAAGTAACACGTTCCCCATGCCACACAGTCTCTGTACTGACAGGTGGCAGGTGGGACAGCAGCACTGAAAGGAATGCGCCCCTGTTTTACTAAATGCCCCGTGCCACACCTCAGTGACACACCATATGATCAGAACATGTCCTAAACCTTCTCATGGCAGCCAGTTTCCATTCTATGCGCAAAGCACAGAGGCCTCATGGAACACGCCTGCCTCAACCTGGTGAGTGCATCTAGATTAGCAAAAGATATTTTAAAACAGCCAATAATTATAAAAGTGTTACTTCTCATTGCATAATTATTTAATAAACCATATAAGATACAACTGTTATTTAGCCACAGAGGCCCTGTTCACACTGCGCCATATGGCTAATGGCTTCGATTACACATCACACCATACTGAGTCTTTCTTCTCTCCGTCCTGCATTGGCTCTGACTGTTTGTGGCTAATGTGCGCGTTACCCTTTCACTGCATGTTTATTTTATGAGAGGGTGCTACCTGCTTCTGATGTTGATTCTGAAATGATAAACTACTTTTCTTATATCCCAAAAGGTAAGCTATCTCAATATCACCTTTCCAAAATGAATTTCAAAGTACGATTCTTTACCCTTTTCCAAGTTGCAGCTCCAAATTCTGGCCTTTTTCATTTTCAGAAATGTCAGCAAAGGAAGTCTATATTTATTATGTCACTGGTGGATGTAAAACGCTGAATTAAATGATATTCAGACACAACTTGAGAGCGTTTAACTGATGAATTTCTTCTATGTTTTCCATGGAGTCATAACAAGGTTCAGCAAGATTTGGTTTCATTCCAGAAGCTGTCTTTTCCATGCAGCCTCAACAAGTTCCTCTGCAAGCTTCTGACAGCAAACTTCTTACTGAATAGCAACATGTGTTGGTTGGAATATTCTGGACCTGTGTATTCAGCATATTGCCTTCTCTGAATGCTAATTGAGTAATGCATTTTTTGTGGTTTTAAGGATTAGAGGGTATAAAAAAGAATATGGTCCAATGGAAGTGTTGCTAGAGTCATTTATCCATTCCGTTTTTTTTTTTTAATAAATAAACCTAAATATTTGGCCAAGCATCCAAAAGCTGTTTTGCTTTTTCGTTCTGTTTTGTTTTCAACTTCCCAGACCAGATGTTATGGCAATAAGTGCTAAAATGACCTGAGTAGAGGAGATGAACTCACTCTGAAGAACAAGAAGACCAGCCCTCGTCTCTGAGCAACGAGCACAAAAACATGCAAAGCAAAATGTACATGATCAGTGTCAGGCTTGGCATCAAAATAGAAGGGAATGGGACAGAACACATTTTGTTTCTTTGTTTTTTAAAGATGCAATCTCAATTTCATGTTAGGAAAACCTATTTCTAGATGTCAAATTCTGTTTCTAAACATTGTGAATGCTATGAGTTAGGAAAAATATTTACACTCTTTGAATTTAATCAAATTTGTTGATGACAGAAATTAGCATGACTCAAGCTCAGCAGAAAATCATGATGATTGCTCCCCATGCTCCCAGATTCATTTAGAAGTGACTCCAGCTGTCTTAAGGATGAAGAGAAGAAATGATCACGTTTTCCTTGTCCAAAGAGGACTTGTTTAATAATATAATATTTTGTTGGAGATATAAATCCATATTTATATAAATTCACATATAAAATTAGGTAAGCCACTGACTCTCAGTTTGAAAGCAGTGCTTTTTAAAACGCTGGTACAATTTTCCTAGATCTAACAGTTTCCTGACTTTTGTTAGACTGCCTATTTGCTCAATAAATGATTGTATATTTCTGTGTTTCTTAAAACTCAGATATATGTAACTTTTATTAGCAAGACAGTGAAGGAAATTTGGTTTGCTCCCAGTTTGAAATCGATGGTTGAGTAATAGTTGGTTTAAAAAATAACAAAACCTCGCAAAGAACATCAATACTACATAACCATCCAAATGAGCAATTAAGGAAGCACTTATTTCTCCCAAACTAATTTAACTGACTTACGTATTAATCCTACATGAAAAGATGTATGCATTTCTCCTCTAGCTAATTTACTGACCAGCATAATTGGTTTTGTTAACCCACAGGTGGACAGTCCAGACATGATTTGTTGATACTGTGACTGCCCATTTCTGTGAGGCTTTTGCTGCCCTTTTTTTTTTTTTTTTTTGTCTTGCTATTAATCTAGCTACAAATTATTGGGGCCAGGGGGAGGTTGTTTTGTTGTTTTAAGTTTTAGGTAACCAATGATAACAAATAAGATGGGCTATTTCCTTAAGTGTCAACTTTCTCCATTAATTCTGCTTCAAGAAATGAAGGAAATCTTGGTTTGCTTTTCTTTTCCCTAAGTGAGCAAGAAATACGCCCGAAAAATCATGGGATGCATAAACTGAAGATTTAGGTGATTTGTCATCAGGGATTGTTAGCTTGCTCTAATTTCTCTGCCTTACAAAAACTAAGGATGAAATTTTCACTATGAAAGTAGCAGTGCCCAGCTGATTTAACCATCATGGGTCCCTCCCACTTCACTGAGCTACCTCCTAGAATTTGTAAGGTCTGGCTTGTTGGCACCATATGATTTTATTAGGCCCAAACCTACAGTGATGCAGTGCATACAAGGCCACCAGGATGCCCATAGTAAATAAGTTGTTTCAATGCACCTAATAGTACCCTGGTGCCCAGGAAGTGTTAATTTACTTCACATGAATGAACAGTCTACTTCCAAACAGCTTTACCCACCCAGGCTCACCATAGGATTGATCCCTTATTAAGAATGCTGTTGCCTTTTTTCTGCCACAATGAGGCCTGACTTTGTCACACTGTTGTCAGAACGAGTGCATTATGTTTTAGTTCACTGATATCAAGAGCTTTTTCCCTTTGATCCAAGATAGAATTATGACTCATTTTAATGAGAAAAGTTTTTAATTTATAATTCAGGACAAGTTATGGCCTGTTTGTATGGTGGTTTCTGATTCTTCTCCATAGATCCTCAGAAATTTCCAGCAACCCGCACCTGATCTCTGTGCTCAGTACTGTACACAAACAGGCAAAACAAAAACTACTGCGCAGTAATTGCTTGTTAATAAGTTTTTTTAATTGACCTACTCTAGTTTGGTGTATTCGCTGTTATCTTTTGCTTGTTTTATCCAGAGGCCATGCTGTGATATTGCCTCAATGAACCCAAGACAACGAAACACACAGTCTGGATGTGTATAAACTAACACAGTTGGCACTTCCCTCTCCTGTGATTTTATTCTTTGTGAAACAACCAAGAAATTTTTGAAAAAGAGACTGGAAAAATCAGAGCAAGGATAAAAAAACCTTTTCCTCTATGGCTTTTCTCCTGTCTTTGAAACCGTATCAATTTCTTCAATCACAAAACTGATGTATTTATCACTGCACTTTGACAATGATATTTATAGGAAAGTTGTACTCTATGAGCTGTATGTAATGAGTTGTGTCAACAAAAATACTGTGTATCATTTGTGATTACTTCCATTAATGAAGATAAAAAAAATAGATTATCTTGAGAATGGCCATTTAAGTCAACAGGTTAAACCATGTCATCCAACAAATTTTTAGTAGTTTAGAAAAATAACCTGTTTGCCCATGTCAATTAAAGTAGCTATTTTATACAATAGAATACTCTACAAGGGAATTACAGTATTTTATGTTTAAGATTATACCACGTTTTATTCAAACATTCATCACTGTGACTATTTCTGCAGCAAACATTCAGTAATGTATATTGTTGCAAAGGTAGTATAAAATAGAGGAAATGTATAATCTCCCCAAAATGGGTAAGACACTCAGCTGTGAGGGACATGAGAAGGGAAATGTGCGAGGCTGTGACAGAACAACAAAGAATGCGTGCTTCATAAGCTCGCTCTAAAGTCGGTTCCACGAATGGCATTCCAAAATTCTCTGAACAGTAGCAATACCGTAGAAATCACATCACTTCTTAAGACCAGTGATGAACACTACAATTCACACTTGAGTATTAATATCTCTTTACTTTAAGATGCCTTACCTTGTAGAATTCTGTGCGCATTACAGTTTTGAAATTCCATTAAAATTATTTTAAATATTTGAGAAAGCTTTAAAGATCTCAACATCTCATACAATTATTCTAACATTATACATAGCATGTTATATTTGGATGAGGATGCATTCAGGAGTGCACTTGTTTATCTAACCTGACTGTCAGGAGTGTGAATAATTATTTGCTGTGAAGGATTTTAAGCAACTTGAGAAGGAAATGTAATTGGATCCATCAAGAAGTATCAATGGACCAAGAAGAATCCCAGTATACAAGAATATGTCCAAAAAGAGACTACATGTGAGGAACAGAAAATAACATCTCTTCCTGATTGCTAGTTATGATGTCAAGTAACTTCAAATGGATTGTACATTACAAATTCAAAATATTCCTCTACAGCTCCTTTGAATTTCAAGAGCTAAACCTTAAATATTAATTGATACTAATCTAAGTTGCAAAGGAGATATGTATTGCACTTTCTATAATAAAGAATAAAGACAGGCTTCATTCAATTGCGTCTTCACCATAGATTACAGCTTTTCCCATATTTTTAACATTACTTTCACATGATGAAAGTTCTATTTTTAAATGAAGAAAAATATTAAATGGTTTATAAAGAATAGTGGAAAATAAAGCTTTTTCCAATATCTAATTTAGATTATAGAATCACTCTGCATGCATCACCCATGTCGGGTAACGACAAAAATGAATATACCAAGCACTACATGCCTAAAGCCTCATTTAGAGACAGAGAGACTCTTTTGGATTGTAAACTTTCGATATCACAAACAGAAAATACAGACTCAGAAAAGTAAAGCAACTCAGGTAAATTGATGGGAAAGTCAAAGTGAAAACTCAGAATTACAGACACTCTGTAATCAGATCTACTACTTTGTTTATGGGAGTTACTCACAATTATCAAAGTTTTAATTCTCCTTTGTGGAAAAGGTCATTGCTCAGGGGCAGGTGCAGAATCTGCTAGCCACTGATGAGTTTACTGGTCACAGAATGGAATACTAGCACATGATCTGAAATCAAGTACCGAGAACAAACCCAGGATGCCTCGATGTGCTGTTTGCTCTGCACACGTGACGAAGGAGGTAAACAGAGTTGAAACCCAGTCATGCCAGATAACGGTTAGTTTTAGACATCAACTTGAATGGGCCATGATGCTCACATACTTGGTCAAACTTCAGCCTCAGTAATTCTGTGAAGGCGCTTATTGGATGATGTTAACTTTTAAATCGATGGACTTTTAAGTAGTGCAACTTGCCCTTATCCATGTGAGTGAACCTCATTAAGGTCAGAAACCATACAAAACAAATACACAGCTAAGAAACTTCACAGGCAGGCTGCAGATTCATACATCACAAATTATATAACTTCCTTACTGTCCTCTCTGTGTCCCTCCCTCCCTCCTTTCCTCTCCTCCCTCTTTCTCCCAGCCCATCTCTTCTTGTTCTTTCTCCCTTATCTTTACATTTCTGTAAAACGACGATACTGTTATATAAGAAATCCTCTCAGTATCCACAAAGGATTGGCTCCAGGATTTCCACAGTTGACTCACAAAACAAAGCTACATGCTTTCAAGTTCTTTATATAAAATGGAATGATACTGACATATAATCTATACACATCATGTTAAATAATTTAAACCATCTCTAGATGATTTATAATATACAATACCAATGCTATTTAAATAGTTGCTTGTTCATTGCATTGTTTAGGGAATAAAAATTCTGCATATGTGAAACACAGACAAATTTTTTCAAATATTTTTTATTTGTACTTGTAATCAGCATTTGTAGACAGACCCACAGATATGAAGTACTACCTGTCTAGACACACATAAAAGCATATACACATATACAAATACATATGTACAGGCATGCATACATACGTACATAGACATATACACATACATACATACACACACACACACATAAGCACATACATGCACACATACACATCTTGTGACTTCTGCTGACTTGGAGAGTGCTGACCAGAACAGTCTGTTTGACACCATAGGTGAAAGAGGTTCTTCCCTCCAGTCTTCGCAGTTACCTATGCTGACTAACAAAACTCCCATTTCTTCTTCGTTGTTAACTCTTTTGTTCCATAACTAATAAATTAAACACAATGGACTGATGAGTTAAATTCTTCAGGATAGATTGTCAATACATTACAAAACCCTGAAACATTTTCTTTAACAATGCCGAGGACTCTAAAGCACCTGTGACATCATCCCTAGATCAATGTAATTTCTTACTATATTCTAATTACATATATATCCCAATATTTACAGACAAGTTTGGCCCTCATCACTCATCAAAAAGACTTCTCTTTGTAACAGATGAGACGATTAAGAATTCCACCACTGTTTAACTGAAGAGTGAGGTACCCAGTCCTAAGTGATACATTTGAAATGCTACCTTTCTACTTTAAGGTTCTGGGAACATCACAGAACAGAGTGTGGGAAGAATATTAATGCATCTCAAACCTATGTCAAATCTCTGTCTCTCAAAGCTCATTTTGGGAGTAGAAAGATTATGCGAACCAGAGCAGGGGGTGACCACAAGGAAACAGAGGTTCCCTGATGGCTGGGACAGTACTGATACGTCACATCAATGGTGACGGCACGTACGAGACTCAGGTAACCTCAAGTCAGTACAACAGGGAAGAGGGTAAGAAGCGCCACCCTCCCCTAAGGAGGTTCTGGCAGCCAATAGTTTCTGGGAGAGGGAGAATCGGTTTTCTTTATGGATGTGATTGATACCAGATAGGTTAATCAGTCTCCAGTGGACGGACCCATACCAAAGAGCCTTTGGAGACACAAATTTTATTTGATAGATCTTAATATATATGGCAGAGTACTTGAAATTGGACATTAAGAAAGGTACAGATGTGGCAGGGGGTCTAGATGTGATAAAAATAAATATATTGTATGAAATATGCAAAAATTCAATTACAAAATCACTGATGACAAATAAGAAGACTGGAGAAGAGGAACCTGAAGATCCAAACAGGGAGTGAAACCTCTTATAGGATGGAAGTTCTGTCTTCCACTCTGATTCTTTGGCCTGCTGCTACCCTCCCCCTCCTGATCCCGTCCTCTCATGGATGATCTGTCTACAACACTGACACATGTATGGCCTCTTCAGAGATGATTCTGTTTGCTGTTTTCTTTCTTAACTGTGCTACATCTCTGAAGAGCTTATTGATAACTTCTCAGCCATAAGTTCTCATGTCTTCTTTTGCCAGTTAGGCTTCAGGGCAGTGGAATCAGACATTTATTTATCAGACAGTTAACTCATATCTAGGAGCATACCTTAGTATATATTTTCAGCTTAAAGGCTCATTCAGAACATATATAATATGACTTGGGTGTTCTTTTGACCCATTTAATGGCAAAGAAGTTGGAAAAATAAAGGACAGAGCTTTAAAGGTAGTTTTCTCTAATCAACATATAAACCACTCACATTTTTGAAACACCAAGAATTCTCTTTTCTTGACCATTTTGATCCTAGACTTCAGATTTCAGGTCCATCTGTCATTTTGTTTGCTCCCACCTCTGTACATTCCTCTGCATACAGCCTTAGTGTCTTTGCTTATCTAAGAATTTGCAGGGCAGGGATTCTCTGCATCTCCCACACAGTACCTTCTAGTTGAAGAGGAAGCATTCTCTTAACTGATCAAAGAGTGTTACTCCTTTCTGTGAAATCAGCTTTCCCTATATTACAGAGTGATAAAGACAGTGACTAATGTAAATTAGATTTATCTAATTGGAAAAAAATGATGCGTACTTGGTCTTCTAGGATCACCAAAGTTTACCAATATAGATATCAAAATAAAATCCAAGAAGTTGATATCATCTATCCTAATGTTCTTCGTGGCTTCATGCCAGCAAGAAACAAGGGCAATTATAGAGAGATTCAGACAAAGCATCAATAGTAAACAGCTTTCAGATTCACCAGGCAGCAGGCATGTCACTTGTGCTGGCTTTTTTTTAATAGCTTTCACTCTGTAATAAGTTTCTAGTATCTGTTATTGCAAAGCATCACATGCAGATCTCTCTGTGGCTACCTTCTTGCTGAACATTAATGTAACTGCCACCAGCACCTGAACATTCATGTAACCTGGTTTCTTTATATCTTCATTTCAGAAGTGAAAACAATAATGACCATGTAGAGATTCATCTTTACCCCAAAATATTTTTTGCCATGTATTTTGAAGTCTAAATTGCTGTGTAGGTAAAAGCTTTCTGAGAGGTTGACTAGATTTGTATTCCTACCTCTAATCTGAGCAAAACAGGAAAAAGAACCATTTTCCAGGTTCACCTATGATTCATTAGTGAACTTAAAGAATATTTATTGACCATGGAGTATGATCCAGGCACAGTGCTTGTCCTGGGAGATGAACAGACACAGGGCCAGTGTTCAGTCTCCACAAGGCTATCAAAATGCAAAATACTGGATGAGCAGAAGCACTTGATCTGGAGACTCATGAATCATCTTCTAAGGTTCTTAGAAGGAATTCTTATCATAAAAATGAACAAGAAATAAATGATCTTTTTTCTCTCTGAGCTACATATTAGAAATTTTTTAAGTCTGCGCAGCTTTGCTCAAGAAAAATCACTGACAAGTTTTCAATAACTACAAGCTGATGTATTCACTCTCAAACATTCTACAAAGTCATTCCTCACAAACCATTAGTTCACATCTGTATAGCCTTCACTGTCTATTGGTTGAGTCCCAAATGTCTCTAAGTAAATCCGGAGGCTCATTTTTAAGTTTGCACATTTCAAACACACACCAAACTTCAGTCAAATATATTGTGGCAGCTTCGTGTACAACAAAATGAGAACACGGTGACTACCTCTGCTGGGTACAAGAATCTGAGCGATCACCTCTAAAACTTCCACTAAGCATCAACAGAACCAGAGTCAAAAACTGGGTTTAAAAGAATCCAATTATATTCAGTTACAAGGAGGCTCTAAATTCTTTTGACCACTTCCAAATTAATAAATTTGTTACCAAACATATCATGAATATTTCTCTTTTCTATGGATAGTTTTATTCTGGTTAAAAGTTCCCACATAATACAAAACTTATCATTATAACCATTTTTAAATGTATAACTTTGTATGCACTAACTATATATATACATATATATATATATACTGTTGGGCAACAAAACTTCTAAAATTATTTTCTTATGAAACTGAAACATTATACTCATTGACGAACTCCTGGGTTCTAGTTACCTAGCCCTTGACCACTGCCCTTCCAAGTTCTCTTTCTAAATGTTCTATTCCCTCCAGTTTTAGGTACCCCATGAAGAACGTAATTTTGTAACTAATTCATTTCATGTAGCATAGTATCCTCAAGATTCAACTATAAATCTCGATATCTTTCCTTTTTAAGCCCGAATAACATTCTACTGTGTGTACAGTTCATGTCATGTCCCCTTAATCTGTTGATCCATCTGTGTCAGTCTGGCCACTTCACAGCTGTTGGGAGTAAGCTTGCAAAAACCTGGATGTGCAGTAGATTTCAAGATCCTGGGCTTTTGTTAGTTGTTATTGTTATGTTTGAGGTTGGGTTTTTTGGCTGGAAGGGGCTTGAGACAGGGTCTCCCTGCAGCCCTAGCTGACCTGGAGCTTGGTGTGTAGAACAGGTTTGCCTCAGTCTCACAGAAATTGGCCTGCCTCTGACTCCAGGGGTTGAGATTAAAGACTTGTTTTAATTCTTTTGTATTCATAACCAGAGTGAGATTACTAAGTAATATTTGCTATGATTTGGATATATTTTGGAATTTCTCCAAGGATGTGTTAAAATTTCATCTCAGGGCTAGAGAAATGACTCATCAGTTAAGAATACTGACACCTCTTACAGAGGATCCAGGATCAGTTCCCAGTACCTACCAGGCATCTAAAAACTGTCTGTAACCCTAGGTCCAGAAGATCTAGCACCCTCTTCTGACTTTTATAGGAATTGTGGACAAGACATACAAATAGGCAAAACATTAACAAAGTATAAATAAAATTTAATTTAATCTCAATCATGAGGCATTAAGATGATAGAAACCTAATACAACCATGGCATTTAGAAATGAGGTGTCTTGAAAGTGATCAGAGTTACATAAAGCAATTAGGGTGGAGTCCCAGAATGACCAAAGGCTCAAGGAAACAACTTACTGAAGGGATGCTTCACTCTGGCTCCCTGCTTCACGCATTTCATTCCATGGTAACTTGGCTCTGCTACTCTGGGTCCATAGCTGGTGTTCACCCCATCACAATAAGGAAGCCAAGAGACTGGTCCTGGAAGAAGCCTGTCAAAGGCATGTCTCAAGCAACCCACTTTCTACAGTTTTTTAACCACCTCTCAATAGTTCATCCAGTTATGAAGCCATCAGGGGGTTTGCTTAGGTCAGAGTCCTCAGGTCCCCAAAGACCAAGCTTTCAACACAGAAGCCTTTGAGTAAACTATATCATAGCCAAATCATAACAATCCCCACAGCTGCCTCCTGGTGGCTTTAAAGCAATTACAAACTGTAAACACATATGCACATCATGCACTACTCTGTCTTAACTTGCCCTGTCTCGGATCCCGCAATAAGAATGTCGTCATCAGATGTGGCCCCTCTACCTTGCGCTTCAAGCACCATGAATTAAAATAAACTCTTCTTCATAAAGTTTCTAAGTTATATTAACATATATGGAGCAATATCATATAGCAATTATATTTTTAATTGTTTGCAAATTTCTTCACACTTTCTAATATCAACCATACTATTTTATATTCACACTCCCGGTGATTAGTGATACTGAGCATCTTTTAATATGCTCAACGGCCTTATGGCCAATGGGTATATGAGTGTGTGTGTATCTGTGTCTTTGTGTGTCTATGTGTATATGTGAGGGTGTGTGTGTGTGCCTGCACACATTCAAGTTCTTTGTTCATTTATTTTTTGTTGTTCAGTGGTAGAAGTTATTTTTATATTCTAAATATAAAACCCTTGTCAAATATATGGTTTGCATATATTTTTCCTATTCAATGCATTGTTTTTTTTTATTATTTCCTTCATATTATTTCTTTAGTGCCCAGAAGTTTTTAACTTTGATATGGTTCCCTTTGTCTAATTTAGTATTCTTATGGCCTGTACCTTCTAAGAAATTGCTGCTAAATTCAACATCATGAAGAGTTTACCCTTGCCTTCTAACAGCTTTGTATGTTGGGGTCTTTGAGTTTTGGAAGGTAAACTATAATGAATTTCAGGTGAGATTCTTGGGATCCATCTTAGTTGGAGTCTTCTGAGCTTCTTGAGTTTGGAAGATCATTTCATTCCTTCCATTTGAGAAGATTTTAGCCATTATGATTCAGATAAATTCCCTTCCCTTTCATTTCTCTCTTCAGCGTCTGGTAATGTTCCCATAATTTCCATTATTTTGTTTATTTCTGTTCTTTATTACTTCCTGTATTAATCTGTCTCGATAATTTCTAATTATGAATCTTTAAGTTCACTGAATTTTCAGTTTTCTTGATCATGGATGGTTTTGAAACTCTCTACTGAAGTTTTTGGTTCAGTTATTCCTTATATGAAGAATTTTTATTTGGATTTCTATGAATTTCTGTTAATATTGTCATTCTATTATTATTTTCTGATTTATGTGAACTATCTCTGTATGTTCTCTTGAAGTACATTGAGCCTCTATAAACAATAGTCTTGAATTTTTTCTTAAGTAATACACAGGTCACGGCTTCTTTGGATCTGTTTCTGGGGATTTCTTTGTTCCTTTGGTTGGGTCATGTTTACCTGTTTGTCCATCTGTCTTGTATATTAAATTTGTAGGCTAGTTTTTTACAGGGAAAACACTGATCAATCAAGCTGGTTAAAGAACCTGTAGTCCTCTTCAAACCTTCTCTTGAGATGCATCTTCTTTAAGAATTAGTAATATAATCCCCCTGTTAGGTTCCTGGTGTTAGAGAGCAAATAGCTATCTAACTAGGATAGACTATAAATTCTCTAGTTTATCTGTTGAAAGACCCACATTTCCAGTTTCACTGGTCATTCACCTGATCATAGGACCACCCTTAGAAAGATGGGTTCACCTTAGGTTATACCACGTAGACAGCAGAATGAGTGTGTTAATGAGGCAGTGAACTTGTCCTGCCTGGAATCCCACCTCCCGGAGTAGTTCTTCTGGACCCCGCCACAGGCATGTAGGTCTCCCTACGTCTGCCTGAATTCTTCAGAAAAGCGTAACCTTTCCTTCTCTTCTTCATGTCCCTTTTCTAAGCATGCTTTCTCTAAGGCTCTGGGCTGCCCTAGCATCTTGTATTTCTCTGCCTTTTCTCTAAAGCTTCTTCTCCCAGCCATGTGGCTGCCAGTCCGCCATGTGGCTGCCTGGGTGAAGGCTCCAAACCTGCAGGACGTTTTGGCTTCTTTCCCTCTCCCTCCACTCCCTTGTGAGACTAAGAATCCACTAGGGGATGCTCTCCTTTGTCCCATTTCACTGGCAGACTACTAAAACGGCACCGCAGCTCCTGATATTCTAAAATGGTGAGTGGGAGCAGGTCCCTCTGCTTAATCGGATACCAACCAATCCCAAGCTAAACTGCGCCAGCCTACATCATGGGAAGTTCCCCAACTTCCTGAACCCCCCAATAAAGTGCTGTTCCCCATGGAGCTGTCTTGATCAGTGGTCTCCACTGGCCACTCCCCCGTCTCTCCCTCCCACCTTAGACTCCCCTCCCCTCCATTTCATTCATTTGGTGCTGAGAATTCAGAAATCAGGCAAACTGCTGACCAGACACCCTTGCCTGAGCTAAGAACCATCTCTACGCTGCTGGCTCCTGACCCCACTCCCCTTTCATTTACTCTCAATTACAGGTCTTATCTCCATGGAGCACTGTTGGTTCTCTTTTGCTGCAACAAGCTCATGAGTTCTTCTGCCATCTGTGCAGCATTACTACACCAACTCCTTAATCTTAAAAGACCATCCTGCCTTTTCATCCTCAGTTCTAGACTATCTCCTTCATCCAAGGTCAATCGTTCTTCCATGGCTTCACTGTGTGCAGGGAATATGGGTACAGTGCCTTTCAGTGCTTTGATATATGTTAATTCTCAAGCATGCCCTTTATCTTTTTGGGTGGAGTACCAAACTGGGGTTGCCATGGTCACGAGACACAAGAAAACATGGTTTTGGTGGGGTTAATTAGTCCAGAATACATCCATTTTATAAAAGTCAGTCCTACTATCAGTAGCTCTGAGACATCCAGAGTTTGCAAGCTGTGTCAGCACTCCAAGTTAGGAGAAAGAGAGTCAGTCCTCTGGACAACCTATGAAAAGCCAGATGACGGCAATCCCATCCCTTCTACTCTTTCCTCTGAAGGGAGCAGCTCTGCTCGCTGCTGAACACTCTCTAGATTGCACCAGGCTCAGCTGGCATCCCCATGGAGCTGCAGCCGATCTTGAGCTGCAGTCAGCAAGCCACAGGGCTTGTTTTGTTTGTTTGTAGTGAATTCAAGGCATCCAAAGAATGCTCATTACCCATTAGCACTCTGTGTCTGTGACTTTCTGTCATTGTGACAAATATTTGCTATAAGCCAATTAAAATTTGGATAATGGGTTCAAAGCTGTGGTAACTTGGCCTGTTGCTTCGGTCTGTGGCAGCTCAGCTCTTTGTGGTGGGGAGTGTGTGTGGTGAATGAAGTTTCGCACCTCATGGCAAGTATCTTCTAGAGTCCCTATAGCAATCACCCAGTCACTTAATTTCCCTTCCACATTCTCACAGCTGATATCCACAAAGACTCCTAGCTAACATTAAAAAAGTGCTGTCTGTTTGTTTTCCACTTGTGTACACTTACCTTGGTTTCTTGGGTGTCCCTATGACTAAGCACATCTCCCATTCCAAGTGAAGAAAAGTAGATAATCTATACAGTGAAATCATTGTTTTATTTATTTTATATAATGTATTTATTTACTTGTTTGTTTGTTTATTTATTGGTCTTTTTAAAACAGAGTACTCCTTCAGCCCCAGCTGTCCTGTAGTTCACTATGTAGACCAGGCTGGCCATGGAACTCACAGAAATCTGCCTGCCCTCTGCCTCTGGAGTACTGGGATTCAAGGCATGCACCACCATGCCCAGCCATAGTGAAATCATTGTTTTAACTTGTGATTTTGTTGTAAATAATGAAGTCATCTTTGTGAAGATAAAGGAACTTCATTCAATGTGAGATTAAACTCAGAAATGTTTTCATAATAAAAAACAACTCCATTAACACATAGCTGTTTCTACTTTTTGCTTCTACCTTCAATTGATCAGTGGGTGCTGGAGAGATGGCTCAGCAATCAAAGCCATCACTGGCCACTCTTTAAGAGGATTCAATTCCCAGCACCTACATGGTAGCTAACAATCATCCTTAATTCCAGGTTTTCAATGCCCTCTTTGGGCCTCTGAAAACATTGCACAACACAGGTACACTTAAGTACATTCAGGCGATATGTACAAAATGGCAATCAGTGGCTCAAAAGATGCTATTAAGAGAATAGTTCTTGACTGATTGTTCCAGCTCAGGGAGGTTTATCTTCCAAATATTAAACAGCTCCTAGTTGTTCCCTTCAGTTCAAGAGAAGATGAACAACAGTCTATAACTAACTGCAAACTGTCCAATACAAACTATCCTCTCTTGTTCCACAGCAATCCTGCTTTTAACAATGCGTTTGTAGGGAACCTTCACCTTGAAGGTCTACTCCCTGAAAACTTCCCCTAAAGCTGGAGACAGAGCAGAGTGGGAGGGACTATCAAGAAAGGTTAATCAGGAGCAGGCTGTGACACACATTAAATGAAGTTCCTTTATCTTTAATCCCAGCACTCAAGAGGCAGAAGAAGCCTCTGTGACCTGTGATCTGTGAGACTGAGGCCAGCCTAGTGAGATCAGGCCACCTGAGGCTACAAGGAGACCCTGTCTCAAAAATAACATCAACCAAAAACAAGAAGCATAATCAAATTTCTCCTCCATAACAGAACTGCTGGGTTTCTTGGCCATCAAAAGTTTTTTCAAAGATATAGTTAACTTTGACATTTTAAACAAGGTAATCAGTATACTGGGTATTTTAATAAATAGATAAGATTTAGTCTTCATAAAACTAGAATTTCCAAGAGATGCCCAAAATTATGTAGACTATTGCTACAGTCTTTGATTGCCTCCCAGAACTTGAAGGTAAGACCCTACTGCGAAGATAGAACATACTTCAGACACAGGATTTGGAGTGGAGTTGAAGCCACCTTTCCTGAAGGCTAACTCTCATAAATTTGGAGAGCTCTACTCAAACTGCTGGGGGAAAGCATCAAGTGATGGTCCAACCACAGCTTCAAGTCCTAATAACCACATCAGTGACAGGCACAGCAAATGATATTGGTGTAGCAGTGGTAACTTTAACTTGGCTATAAGAAATAGCTGCCTAATTTGACTTATAGCCCATTCAATGACAGTGAACTCATGTGTGGTACTGTAAACAGATCCAAATGCACATGGCTAGAGAGGTCATAGAACTTAGAGAAAATTCCAAGGTTGTCACATCCCTAGATAAATGTCATTTCTTACTATGTGCAAAATATGGATCCTTACATTTACAGACAAGTATCCCAGTCACCATTCATCAAAGAAGCTTCTTTTCCAATGGAGAGAGATTATTACAGAGTTCACCACTGGTCATGGACAGAGATTATCCATAAACTTCCCAAGCCTAAGTGGCACATCTTCAGTGCAGCCTCTCTCCACCGAAGGCGCGCAGAGCACAGAACAAAGGCTAACGAGAACTGGAATGTGTCTCTCAGTTCTCATCAATGAAGCTCCTCATGCAGCAGAGGGCCAGGAACACAAAAGGTCAAAATTGGTCAAAGAAAAAAGAATGAGTCTGCAGAGTGTGGGTCCTTGGACAAGACTCCTATATTAAACTTCACCCTCTCAGGGCTCAGGGACCATTGTGGAAGGGGAGGTGGAATGTCTGGGGACACTAACTTGACACAATGGAACTTGACACAGGTGACAAAATGTATGAATTTCCTGTGAGGTGTGCTGTGGGAGAGTGCCAGTGGGAGAAAGAGGTATAAAGATGACTGGGATGTTCTGTGCGAAACACACAAAAATAAAAAATTTACATACATATGTATATGTGTGTGTGTGTGTGTATGTGTGTATACGTATAAAGCATATATATATATATATATATATATATATATATATATCATACATTTTAACTTTTTTGAAAGGCCTTGGAACTCCATTTAACAAAATACCCAATGACTAAGGGTCACTGACCAGTTTCCTTCCCAATAGAAATTGGTTCACCAACACAATCAATCCTTGCTGTCTGCCCTTGCACTCCAACAGAAGTACACAAAGTACAGAGCTTTTCACTGCACCAGACCAAGAACAAGGTGTGCTCATGATTCGTCTACAGTCAAAACTGCCCCGGCCGCCTCACTTCCTTCCTCGTCCCCTCGTCTGTTTTCTCATTTTAAACCCCTGCTTCCTGCTCTCCAAACAGCATGAGAATTCTAGCAAATGCTATCCGAGTGATCTTTCTATAAATTCTCGACTACTTCAGAAAAGTCACAATATCAAACTCATAAGAATAGTTAAAAATCAGATCTACATAGGGATAATAAAGGCTGTCATTGACTATAGAAATGAAGCCAGCCACCCTGACTCTGTATTTATAAATCAAATTTTGCTTGGCACTTTGACAATGTTCCTTGAATTCCGTACACACTTTTAATATGAAGACACTGTGACCATGTGACTTTTCCCTAGCTTGTTTGCTGAATAGGGTGCCAATCAAGTGAACGGAAAATGTTTAATCTATGACATGGTCCACGGCCAGTTCAAGTTGACCTCATTTGTCATTTTCTTAAGCAGGAGGTTTCAAATACAGCCGACGGGCACAGTGCTAAGTCTTATAATGCATATGGTGAAAGTGTGATTCTAGCACCATTAAGGTGTCATTGTTAATACCTCATTGACAAAGTAGCAACACTCTCAAACATGAAAGTCTTGCACTATTCCTGAGGGAAGTTGCTTAGTCATCTCCTGTGTAAATGTGTCGTTTGTTTCTACTATATAGACCTTGAAATGAGCTACATCTGAAAAGGTGTAGAGAAACATCTGGAAGATAGTACATGAGTCAAAAATTCTATTGTATGATTATTCTTTTGAAATTCTGGATTATAGATAATATCAAAATACATGCTTTAATCAGAATGTTATACATATGCCTGACATTTAGAAAACATCTAAGCAAATCTTACATGACAAGTACTATAAGGACTATTCATACATTGCTGGCCCATATGTCCTATTAGAATTTATCTACATACCAAGTACTAGACAAAGCACAGAAAAGAAAAAGTTCCCTCTATTAACTATCCTCTTAAGAGCACATTCTAGAAAGTTACTAAATATGGAATATTAATGGTTTTATGGTTTATAAAGGAGAACTGAGCAGAAAAACATGTAATTTTTCCAGAAATACACTTCCTAATGAGCACGTTCCTCAGTCTTCACTAGAATAATAGTAACTGTAGAATTGCTCTTTACTTTGTTCATTATCCTCTTATTTCTAATACCTGTTGTAAGTTTAAAAAGTGGAGGAGATGCAGAGGGAGGAGGGGAAGGAAGCGGGGAGGAAGGGGGGAGCAGGACGGGACAGGGGAGTCTCATGAAGTGCAGAGTAACAAATTTCTGCTTTTTGCAGTTTTCAACTACAGAAAAGTTAGGTTTTTTCTGTTTTTAAATGAACTATTCTTTTCAATTTTGAAAGAACATGAATGTGCTCTTTTGAATATTTTATTCTTTATCTACAATCCTAAGGTCAAGTGAACGAGCCCTGTCTTGCCTCTGGATTTTCATCCCCTCCTGCTGATCCCGAGAGCTCTTAGACATGCAGCGACTCCCACCTCTATCCACCAGACTCTCCTCTAAAAGAAACAGAAGACGGTGGGGAAATAATCCTAAAAGATCATTGTACAGTCCTGAAAATTAAGTCACTGTGCTCCTATTTAGGATTCACTTCACTGACTAATCACTAAATAAAATAACATTCACCTGCTTTTCATTATTTCTTCTTTTAAAAGAGTCTTTTTCTTACATTTTTGTTGATTTTTTGTGGGGGTTACATTCATGACATAGTATAGGTAGCAGTCAGAGAACAACTTGTTTAAGTTGTTTTTCTTCTCCCACAATGTGAGTTCCTGAGATGGGGATGAAACTCAAGTCTTAGGATTGGCATCAGGAATCCTTACCCACTGAGCTAACTCAGCAACCATGCAAGCTGCATACCCAGGTGGAAATGGAGCCCACGTCCTTGGCTTAGGAGGCCAGTGACTTATCCATGGGCCACAGTCACTGACAATTACTTTTTCTTAAATTAATTGCATAAAATTGAAGTGTTCTCTGTGCCTATTTAAGAATATAAAGAATTATGTCTACTGGCCAAGAAAGAAAGCACAAAACACTCTTATTACCTTGGCAAGAGACAAATAGGATGAAGTTACCTAAAGGACAAAACTGTCTTGTATTGAATCTTTTAGGTAAAAATCATTTTATTCCATTTTCTTTTACTCTTTCTTAATTTTCCTTTTTATATATAAAGATTTTGTTTTCATTTGTGTGTGTGTGTGTGTGTGTGTGTGTGTGTGTCTGTCTGTCTGTGTGTATGTGTGTGTCTGTGATGTGTTTGTTTGCAGGTGCCTACAGAGGCCAGAAGAGGGCATAGAATCCCGTCCCTGAGAACTGAAGTTACATGAAGTCATGAGCTACCTGACATGGGTGCTGGGAACTGAACTTGGGTCCTGTAGAAGAGCAGCAAGGACTCCTAACCACTGTGCCATCCTTCCTTAATTTACTGAATACCAAACTTTGTTAATACAATGATTTAATCACTACACTTTTGTCTTCCAAGTTTCTAACAGCTTCATTTACTAATAGCCGTTCAAGGAATATTTACTAATTACTAATAGCTGTTCAGTGAATATTTGTCAAACTATATCATCCTAAAGATCAAATCAAATAAAGAAATCATCTGTTGGTACACACAGGCAAGATTTAAATTATGCATTTTCCATCAGGTAACATGCTTACAAGTTGCCTTTGACAGTCTGTCACACAGTGAAAACCAACATGGCAGTTCTCCTGGGAATTTAGGTCCTCTGGAACCTGTTCACAGCACATGCTGTTAGGATACACTTCCTTTCACAATACAGGTCTCTTGTGTCGTATGCTCTTTTAATCTTATATTTAGATGAAGATCAAAAGGTAAAACATTGACCTCCACATGTTTAGATACTTAAATAACACTCTTCTTCAAGTATCTATTCAAAAAGATTTACTTCATGCCACTTTTAATCAACTATATGCATAGACCATATGTATATAAAGTGAATTCTCCTATTCAAGCTAACAAAAATACTTCTACACTCTGTTTATCCCTGGGAAGAAACTAAGCATGTCCTCTGCAGTTTTACCGCAGGTCATCTGAAGGGCAGCCCCTGGACTCCTCTGATCCATGCAGACTTCCCAAGGGCCAGAGAACAAGGCCCGTTTGATCCAGCACCTGCTGGGAGCCCATCACTTGGATACTTTCTCTACAAATTTTTGCCAGACTGTGAACAGAAAAATATGTAAGGTCGGGGGAAGGGTTCAAAGAGTAATAGGAAAATTGGCAGGAAATCAACAATAATATCAATAAGGCTGATCAGTCTCTGCTATTTCCACAGTACAGCTGTGCTTGCAGTAGGTCAGCAATTACCTGCTATGTTTTATGGCTTGGAATATCTTTGTTGACTTCTTGCATGTGATTTCAGTAGAAAAAATAAACACATTTACTAATCTTTTACTGATAAAATAGAAAATGTTGCAAAAAATTAAAACTGTATTAAGTGAACAGTTGAGGAACTGGAAATCACTCATGAAAAGACTTTTTCCCATTATTAATGTGGTAAAGTAAGCAACATAGTGTTCCATCAAAGAAAAAAAGATCAATGCATATTTAATGTAGTTAAAAGAAGGCTTTAGAGTTTAGGCCTCTTTAAACCTCTGAGGATGGGGGAAAAGAAACATCATTGAATTATTCTGAGGTATTCTGTCCTATGATGCGGGTTTCTGTGCTCAGATACCTCAAGACCAAACATGCACAAACCAGAAAACTGGAAACAGCAACTAAAATGTGATAGGTGAAAATACCACAAATAATTCTATATACACTAAGCCCTCTCCAGCCTACTTGACTGTATTCATTCAGTGGGATCTGCCTGTGTTTCCTTTGCTAGCTATGAGAAAATGCCTAAGGAAAGGCAAAAATAGCCTTGTCATCCTGCGCGCAGAAACCGCATGCAAAGGGGTTCTTGCCAACACAGACTGCCTACCAGGGCGTCTTCTCCAGAAGACGGCATCTGATCTGGAAGACGAAGCAGAGCGGGAGGCCAGGCTGAGCAGAGGTTCATTTGATGTAGATAGTTCACATCTAGATTTCTGGGCATCCCTTGGCAGTGAGTGTAATATCTTCACCTAATAGGAATTGCTGTGATTGAAATGCATTTGCCAAAGCTCCTGTGCTGAAAACATAATGCGCAATTGAACGTATTTGAGAAAAGGAAACTTTAAGAGGTAATAAGTTTGTGAGCATTGAAAAAAGGGATATTTCTGTCACAAATTGATATTGCTGTAGTTATCCTAAGAGGATTTTCTGTTTAATAAGAATAAGCTCGGCTAACTCCATCTCCCTTTGCCTGCCTCTGTGTCACGCTCTTGCAGGCACACTGTAGAGAGCTTTCCGTTGGGTGTTCTCTTGCTCTTTGCCTTTGGCATGGGATGGGACTGCATGAAGACCCGTGCAGATTGGGCTCCATTTTAGACTTCCCAGCATCTAGAATGGTAAGTACAGCTCTGCTCTTTAAAAAGTTGCCCTGTCTTTGGTATTCTGTTTTAGCAGCACCATTCAGGTTCAGATAGGGTACGATCTGTTTTCCTTATTGAAACTAGTTTCACATTGAAGATTGACACTACAGTGTCAATCACGCAGCCATCGTTCCTGACTACATACAGTCTCAGTCAACTTTCTTATGTACTCCTTGGTGGGAAGGAAAACCTTGCTCGAATTTCCGTATCAGCCAGGTACATAGTTTTGCCAGTGACGCCCAGCACCCAGGTTATCTTCTTCCACCGACACATTTGCTGATTGGGTTTTCCAGCATCTTGGAAGGTTCAGCTCAGTTTCGTTTCCCCAAAGCCCAGGCATCATCATTGCTCCGTCTCTATTCCTTTCTTGCTCTCTATCACCGGAGGGTGAGGCACAATATTGCTTATCTTCTTTATTTCTTACATGCTATAGACACTAACACAGAGATGGAATCTGTTTTAACTAGCATTTATTCACAGTTTTTACTGATAACGCCGAAAGCAAATGGATAAAGATGTGAATGTAGAATAACTAATTCTTAATATTTTCATTAATCAAAACCAATATCTTACAAATATCAAAACACATTTTCCTACTATAAGCACATTCATTGGCATAGAAAGACTCTCTTCTTGAAAACCGATCAACAAGAGCTAAATATCTCCACTGCTTTATTGCAAAATTAATCTTCAGAGGAAACACTGTCTCTGATTTCTGCGGAAAATTTAAAAAATATCCCTTAGAGGCAAAATACTCACATACATATCTGTGTAAAAATGCAAAAAAACATACACAACACATATACACATCTATGCAAAAATATATATAAACATAAATTCACATGTAAACACACATATACACATATACAGCACACGCACACATACATAAGAAGTGAAAACAGGATGCCCACCCAGGAGAACATCAGTTCTGAAGAACACTGATAGAAAGCTCTACCTGCTGTTTAATATTTTATTGTTTTTTTAAGTATGAGGACGTATTGTCTGCTTGTACGTAAGTGAACCCTTTTCGTGTAATGCCCAAGGAGGTCAGAAGAGGTCCCCTGGAACTGGAATTATGAATGCTAGTTAGTCACTATGTGGATGCTGGGAATTGAACCCAGTTCTTCTGGAAGAGCAGCCAGTGCTCTTAACTACTGAGCCATCTCTCCAGCCCTGGAATGTTAATTTGAATCTACTCTGAAATACATAGCACACTGTATAGAGTAGAATACTAGAGACCCAATTCTCGACTCCCAATGAGATCTCTCTTGTTACAAACAATTTCTAGAAGTAGTTGAGGTCACTTTTGACATAGAAGTGAAATTTACATTTATCTTAGATGCTATGAGCTCACAAAGATCAATGAAATTTTATTTTTCCAATCATTAAAGTTTTTATTCTTTCCATTAAAATATTTTCGTTTGTTTTCTCCACGAGAGGCTTCAACTCGTAACCCATCTCAGAAAATATAATTGTACCTTCATTTCCTTTATAATTTTCTGTGTTGCATAGAGCACAATTCTGCAGTCATCTATTAATATCACCAACAGTTTGGAGTTGGTTGAGCTAATTGTATGAGCACCCAGAAAACACAGGATGAACTCAAGTTTTCATGGCCACAGTGCTGCTGATTTGAACTTTTCTAAAGTCTCCAGTGATGAACATGTCTTGGACATCATTTTTCTCAATCAGCTTCCCACTGACATAAGATAAGGCCCCTTGCTCTTTAATCTTTCTTCTTCTCCACTGCCCTATCTTTAAACACATTTCAATGGTCACTAATTCACCTCTCTCAAGTAGAGGACACACAATTTTTGTAATTATTTCTAAATTATATAACATAAGTTTATGACTGGCAAGATATCATCCACATGTAGAAAAATCTGAATAGCTTTTCATTTTCCATGGATGGATTCTTAGGTTACTTCAATATGTTTGATAGATCTTAGCCTAAAATATTTGTAGCACATACTTGATATAAGCGTGTCTAACGAGTACATGTTTTTTCTAACATCTATAGGACTACAAATGCTCCACCATATATTCAGGTATCCATTGCTTTTATATAAAGAAAAATACCTCGGAACAGAGAAACAACATTCATAACATATTATAGATTTTGTGTTGTTGAGATGTGAAACGAAAATCTAGGATAATTTTATACAGATTTAGCACATCTGAAGAAAATTTTCAAATACCAGCTGTGGCACGTTTCTTAAACTTTATACTTTAACTTATTATATTGAGAAAAAATAACTTATGTCTAGACTTCTGGTAAGAATTTCAAAGGAATAGTATATTTAATGCTTATCATCTTGAAAACATGTTAAAAGGGAAGGAAACACGGAATCATTTTGTGGAGGTAGAGATATAGAGAAGCAAAGCTATACATGCGTGTGTGTGTGCTGTGTGTCTGAGTGTACACGAGAACATGTGGGTGTGGAATTGTGGGCCCAGTGGCAGGTGGAGGGCACAGGAGAAGCCTATCACTCTTGACCCTACCACACAGGGTTTCTCACTGAACCTGGAGCCTGGCAGACAGCAGGCAAGCCTCAGCAGTCCCATCTCCACCCCAGCCACCCCCGACACCCAGTACTGAGTTAAAGGCTCACTCAGAACCCACCAGGCTTTTTACATGGCTTCAGAGCACAGAAACTGATGGAAAGGAAGGAGAAAGCTTCTCCTGAAACTTGTATCTCTTAAAAATATTTGCCGCAGAATCCAAGTTCTCTGCCTGTCTTTTTGTCTTAGACTGTTTTTTAAAACTCGGTAAATTAAATTGTATGAAAGACATGCGCTTTAGCGGCTTAGGCAGCCCCATCCGAATATGAGGACTGTGGGCACTCTGGTACCTTTGCACTGCCCATCCAGGGTCCCTCTATTTCTATTCCATTTGTTCACGTCCTGCTTCAAGAGACTGCTTATGGAGCCGATCACACACAGAGAGTCTGTTTCAGGTTTTAACATAATAGGAAAATTGTGTTTAGAAGCACTGATGTCAGAGAGAAGATCGGTAGCCCCAAGATGGAGAATACGAGTGTGCCTCTCTTCTCGCTGCCAAGCACGCCTTCCTCACTCTCTCCACCAGTTCATTCATCCCAGTTTACAAATCTGGAATTTTAAGTCTGGGTTCCTCAAAGAGCTGTGGGTCACGTTTCTTATTAACGAAATTTCATAGTAATTCGAGAATACCACTATTTTATGAACAGTACATCAATTCTTTTCTGTCCCTGATCTTGCTATTCACAAATAGTGGTTTTTATTTGTGTTAAAATCTTGCAAATAATCTTACATCATTATTGTCTAGCCAACATAATGTGTGATTTGAGCAGGACCATAAGCTGACAAGCAACAGATCAGATCCAACACATATTCTCTTTGATTCTTGGAATATTTTTAATTCTTTGAGTTTCTTGACAGCATTTAAAATACCACAGTATTACATGCTGACTCTGGATTTCCAAGTTCTTGTGAATTCTTGAAGGCCTTCCGACAGCAGCTTTCTCTTTTTCAACTTGAAAACAACTGTTTGAAGTAATTTATGGTTTCTCACTGCACTTACTATCCCATGTTGTCTTTTTCCCATCCATTCCATCCGTTCTGTTAGCCTTCTTCCTTCTTTCTGCATTTGAATTTGTGATGCCATGCCCATATTAACACGTGTGTGTGCACTCATGCATGCATATACAATGCACATAAGCCCACACAATATATCTGAAGTCTAAAAAATATTGGAATATCTTTCTCAAGATTTTAACTTTTTACTTTTCTCTCAACAAATCTTTTGTGTTTTACACCAAAGTCAATTAGTTCTACACAGATTATTTATAAGTTTATAGTCTCACTAACATACTTTCCAGTGCAAGTCAAGATGTGATTCAGACATGTCAATATGTGCCTAAGGTCCTTAAGCGATGGTTCTAGAAAAAGATGTGCTGCAATTCTTTGTACGCAAACCGAAAAGAAGACATGTTGGGAAGAAAAAAGGTCCTCCTGGCCTCAAGACAGGGTGGGATTAAAGTGGAGAAACTGTAATCAATAAAGCTGAGTCAACTTTATTGACCCCGCCCTCACTCACTTTCCCTTGGGTCAACAAGAGTAAAGGAAATGAGTAAATCCAATTAAAAGGAAAAAAAAGCTTCTGTAGGACAGTCATCACTCACACACACAAACTCATCTGTTAGATGCTGCCAAACTGCAACTCTAGAACATCATCTCCTTCTGTCAATCAATATATTCTCATTGATGGATATATTTGCTTTAATCATACGGTTTGAGACTGGAAAAGGAAACCAATGCATAAGAAAGAACAGTGATCAATTTGAGCTTTTAAGCCTGGTTACAACATCTCAAGTTAGAATGGCACATTATCTGCACTACAGATGGGGACGCAGAATCATCTTTGGATGTTAGGTATCTTAAAAGGACTGAAATCACTTTTTAAATGTATAACCATGAATAAAGGACATTAATAATTGATAGCCAAATGTCTGGAAATACATTAACATGTGTTTCATGTCATTAAATTATTTTAAAGCATACATGTACACTAAACATGAAGCATTTTTTGACAATCATTACCAAATATGAAGAAATGTGATATCCTGAACTGTGACACAATAAGCCTTAGCATATATGATAGAATGCATGGAATCTGCTGGGAGCTGATGGGAGGAGGTTCTAAATAAGATCAACATGTATTGTATGGAATTTTCAAAAATTCAATAAAAGATAATATTAAAAAATAAAATAAATGTGATAAACTTATAAGCCACTATATGTGAAATTGTCATATTCATTCTGAATGGCAATTTGACAAGAACTATTTTTAAATGTTAATTTCCATAGCCTTCAATTTAACAGCTCATAAAATACAAAGATTTATACATAAAAACTCATGGGAAATTGTTTTTTTTAAAAATAGTGGAAAACTGAAATAAGGACTGGCATGGTGGTGCATGTCTGTAACCCCAGCACTCAGCATGCTGGGGTAGGAAAACCACTCATGCAGCCACTCTGCACTGCAGAGAAAAACCCCTTCTGAAAAATCAAAAGCTGAAGAATAACAACAAAAAGAATAAAAGAAAAAGAAAACTGAAATTAAGAGAAAGTCCTTAGAACAGAAGGAATAAAAGTACTAATCATATAATAGAGAATTATTCTACCTCTTTAGAAAAACTCAGGGAATGCATTAAAATAAAAATAATGATAAATAACTATTTTAAAAGCTAATGTTGTTTTCGTGTAAAGAGAATTTTTGCTACTTTGGGGACTACGAGCAACGAGGGTTCTATTGGCTCAGGTCAAGACAAGATTATCCGTCCACCCACTTTATGTGACACATGTCCTTGGACCTGTCCTTTCCCTGGTCTAGGCCTTCGGGACCCTCTCTAGTTGGTCAGGGACTCTGCTGTTCCGTAGCTTTGTGATACCGTCATTAAGTCATCTTCATAGCTGCTGCTTCCTACAGCGTCAAAGTCTCCTGATTCTTTTTCAAATTCTCGGTCTAGCAATTCATTGTTACTTGACTTCTTAAACAGAAGACATCTTCAACTGGCAGGTTCAATAGAATTTTCTAGTCCTCCATTATGATTAGTTGAAGTAACATTTGATATTTCTGAATTCTTTGGGAGACATTTTGCTTTTCTGGTATTGACTACATCTGATTTCCTTCATGAGTTCATATTTTCATCATTTACTACAATAAAATGCTTCTAATCCTAAGAACCTATAGTGTGTGGGAGTGCATGTTAGATAAAGAATCTGAGTGAGACAGACATAGAGACAGAAAGAGAAATGCCACTTGACTTACAAGGGGCTACATTCTAACAAACTTACCAAATGAGCTACGTGCTCCCAATCCAGCAAACATTCTAGATAGCAAAATAGTGCACTAGAGTATGTGTTGTGTGCTATCATGAACGCTGACTGACAGGAGGCTGCGGCTGGCAACAGGGAGTGTGCAGCACATGCCCCTGCTGGCCACAGGGTCCACATTCAAAGAAACGAACTCTAGTTTCTGATGAATGCACATCGCCTTCTTATCATCAAAACGTAAAACTTCGTAAGATAAATCATCACATCAGAGGCCATTGTGTGTGTACATACACAAATACACAAGCATTTACATTATCCATATTTATTTCCATATACAATGAAATATTATTCAGTCTTTGGAAAGGAGACATTGCCTGAATATTATGCTAAATTAAACGACTCAGACATAAACAGAAGAATACCCCATGATCTTATGTATATGTAGAATCTTAAATATATTTTTTAAGTTGAATGCACACAAGAACATCAGCAGGACAAGAAACAGGAAGAAATGAGAGGGGTGGGAATCTAGTTCAATGGGTACAAATTTGCAGGTATGCAGCAGGATGAACAAGTCTATAGATCTAATGTACAGCATAAGGACTGTAGCTTTATCATTGTATTTTATACTAAACACTTGCTAAGATAGATTTTAAATGTTCTAATACTAGTAGAAACAAACAATGGCTGCATGAAGTACTTGCCTGACTGAACTAAACATTTTATTGTGTACATGTCGTGCCTCTTAAATATGTGGTAAAATTCAATACGTTTTAAAAATTAAAGCATTCTTTAAAATAAATACCAAGGGTAGAACTGGACACGAAGCTTGGTCTACGATGGTGGCCCACAGTAGGCATGGCAGGCTTCGAGTCACTCCCAAGAATCTACAAAAGCTCCTGACAGACAGGCTTTCAGGGAAGCTCGAAGCACTGACTGCAGAGTAATAAATGCAGAGAGGGCCTAGCAGCAGCAGCAGGCGTGCCCAGCACTACCCTGAGACGGCCAGTCTGGATAGATCACGAAGAGATTGATAGTGCACAGGAGGCTGCCAGGCTGTAATCCCATGTTGACAGTTGCTTTCAATTTTTTGGTGAGTTCTGCAGAAGAGGCCCTATTCTTTGACCAGCCTGGAGCACCCTCAGCAGTATGAGTAGAGCTACTGTCCACACCTCTAATAGCAACCTTCACCTATATTATCCCCGAGTCAGTATTTTGATGACTCACAAAATATATTTAGTTTTGCTGATTTCTGTTTCAGGATGCAATATAGAATTAACTACTATTTAAAGACCTGCAGAAAACTTTTCCAAGATCTAAGACCGTTTCATGTAGTCAAATGACAAATTTAAAGAATCAAAGCTAGGACTGGAAAGATGGATCAGTGGTTAAGAGAATGTACTGCTCTTCTGGACGACCCAAGTTCAAATGCCAGCACCCACCTCAGCCGGTATCTGCGGCTGGCCCCCACAGGTACCTCTTTCATGTGTACATGCCCATATAGGGACATATACATAATTAAACATAAAATAAATATTTGGAAAAAGAGAATCAACCATTTTTTGTTGTTTTCTAAACTCTTGTCTTATAGAATAAAAGTATAGCTAAACCACTATCAATTTTTACCCTTTAACATAGACTACATCTGTCTAAAGATTTTAGAGCTTCTTGCACATGTACTTCAAATAAAAGGTAAGATTCTGAGAGTAGAATTAAATAACAATAAATGATAAGGCTTGTAATTCAGAATGCACCATGAACATTATACTTTTAAATCAAGAATATATTGTTACTGCAAAATATAAACACATCACTTTCCATCTTAGTAACTGTGCAAACAAAATCCAGGTAACCATTCTTATCTTGTAATAGCATTTCCAGCTACTATTAGATTGTTATTGTTTATCCAGTTAGCCTATATTTTTAGAGTCAGTCACATGACTAGCTTTTAAAAATTTCAATAAAGACAGGAGAACACAGAGGAACTAAGTCTGGGGCAAATGGGAGGTGCACACAATTCTCTTTTCTACCCGTTTGAAACTTTTCTTAACAAAAAGTAGTTTCCAAAATTTTAAATGCATATTCAAATGTCACGTTATTTTTATCATCTTCATACAGATCCTCTCAAACTTCAACATGTCCTCATTTCACAAAACAAGGGGAAAACTGAATTCCCTCCCACAGGGCAAGGGCCTCAATGCTCCATCTCTGACTCAGTTTTTCTAGTTGTAAAGGAGGCTTTTTGTTGATGTATAGTTTTCCCACTTTTGTCAAAGACCAGGTACCTACAGTTGTGTGACGTACTTCCGGGGCCTGTATTTGATTGTGCCAGTTTCTGTCTGGTTTTGTACCAGTACTCTGCTAGTTTTCTCACTGGGACTATGAAGCATAATTTTAAATGAAGTACTAAGCTTCTCCCATCTTGGCTGTTTCTGTTTAGGGTTACATTTGACTACTGAAGAGTCTTTTGTGTTTCCATATGGATTTGAGGACTTTCTTATTCATGTGAAAAAATTTGATGGAGATGTCACTTTTGGTAACAAAGTCATCTTCCCAATATTTATTCTAACAGTCCATAAGCTTAGGAAATCTTTCATCTAATGTCATCTATTTCTTTTTTAATGTCTTGAAATTTTCGTTGTAGAAGTCTTTCTCCTCTTCAGTTAGGTTTATTATTAATATTTTCAAGTTGCTGTAGAATGGAAAATTTTTAATAACTTTTTTCTGCAGATTAAATTTTTGGTATATAGAAAAGCTACTGATTATTGTATGTGAACTTTGTATCATGCTGCTTTGCTAAAAGTATCAGCTCTAAAAGTTTTATGGTAAAGTCTTTGAAATCTTTTAAGTATAGGATCACTTGTCTGCCTAAAGGAATATTTTGAATACCTCTTTCTTTTTTTAAGTTCTAATATATTTTTGACTACCCCCTTTCTTATACATCTTTTATTTCTTTTTCTTATCTTATTGCTCTAGCTAAGACTTCAAATGCTATGCTGAAATAGTATAAAAGTAGATTTTCTTGTTCCATTCATGATTTGAAGAGAAATGGCTTGATGGTCTCTGCATTTGGTAACATGTTGGCTACAAGTTTGGCATACATAGACTTTATTACATTGAGATTTATTCCTCCTATTTCTCCTTTTTCAGGGGTTTTATAGTAAAATAGTGTTGATTTTCTTCAAAAACCTTATGTAAACTCTAGGTATAATCTCATGACTTCTATTCCTGAGTCGATTTATGTGCAGTATCACTTTTATTAATTATTGTATTTTGAATCATCCTTGAATTCCTGTGATAAAACCAAGTTGATCAAAGCTTACGACCTTATACACACAAGGTTAGTGAAACTGGTTTACAAGAACTAATGGGAAGTTTTCTAATTATTTTTAGGAAGGAAATTGGTTTATAATTTTATTTTGTTATGTACTTCTCTGGCTTTGGCATCAAGGTAACAGTGGATTTGGAGAATGAGTTTGTTATGAGATGAAATCGTTTGTGGAGCATTGGTTAGCCTTGCTTCAAAGATTTGGTAGCATTCAGTCCTAGGCTTTCTTTCATTGGGAGACTTTTGTTACTGCTTGAATCCTACTGCTTATTATGGGTCTGTTAAGTTGTTTATGTCCTCTTGGTTTGATTTTGTTTGGTCATATGTGCCTAGAAATTTATTTATTTCCTGATATTTTCAAGGTTTAGAGACTGTAAGTTTCAAATTATTTTATAATGATCCTCTGGATCTCCTTGGAATGAATCATAACTTCTGATTCATGTCTAATTCATTAATTTAGGTTCCTTCCTTCCTCTTCTGGTTGCTTGCAGAGGCATTTGTCGGTCTCATTTTTTTTGCAGAGAACCAACATTTTTCATTGTTTCTTTGTATTGTTCCTTTAGTTACTGTTTCATCTATTTTTGCCCTTATTTTTATTATGACATGCCTTCTATTGCTTTGAATTTGGCTTTTCCTAAGAACTTACAGTGCACCATTGATTATTTATTTATGATCTCTCTAATTTTTCAATGCCTGTAGACCTTCTTCTTAGAACTACTCAGCTATATCTCAGTGGTTCTGCTAAGTTGTCTTTCATTTGCATTGGTTATGCTAAGTGGTATTTAAATTTACATCTATATATTTTCATTTTATTTATGCTTTTAATTTCCTCCCTGATTTCATCTGCTTTATCTCTTCTAATTTCCATTTAGGTCTGTTTTATCAAATATCAGAATTCCTATGCCACATTTCTGGATCTCCATCTACTGAATTTCAGTTTTCAGTACTGGTTGTCTTTTGCCAGTGAGGAATGTTTATTTTTTTATTGAATCTTTGTGTATTTAATACAGACCATCTCAATAAATCTTCATTATCTTTATATCTCCATCCCTGTCAGAACTCCCCATAGACCCTCAACTGGAATCCATATATGCTGTCATCTGTGTTAAGGTCTGTCATGTCAAGTTAGTGTCCCCTGATGTTCCTGAATGTGGGTTCATTCATTGAGGTCTACTCAGCCTATCCAGAGTCCCTCACTTTAGGAAGATTAGTTCATCCTCACTCAACAGTAATCAGTTGCCAATATTTCTTCAGCAAAGATTGGGGTGTGCTGCCCATTTCCACAGTTCCATGCTGGAAATTTTTCTGCTTGAGTTTGCCTGTGTCTTGAGCATGCTAACACCATTTCTGTAGCTGCATATGACCAGGGTCCCAGGAGCCTGTAAGATTCTATTTCCATATGGTCACACACCTCCTCCTTGACTCTTAAATCATCCTGTCCCTTCTTCCACAATGGTCCCTGAGTCCTATGTGAGTGTAACTTAATGTAGGAGTCCTGTCCAGGGACCCACGCTCTGCAGACTCCTAATCCATGCTTTAGCCATTTGTGACCTCTTGTGTTCCTGGCCCTCTGTTGCATGAGGGAGATTCATTAATGAGAGCTGAGAGATTCATTAGTGTCCTCTTTACCCCTTGTTCTGTGTTATGTGAGGCTTAGGTGATGGAGAGACATGGCAGGAGGCAGCTGGAGCAGAAAGCTGAGGGCTCACATCTTAAATATGCCCAGGGAACAGAGAGAGCAGCTGGAAGTGGGGTGAGGCTGTCAACTCTCAGAACACGTCCGCAGTGACATTCTCTCTCCAACAAGCCCAAGGTTTCCTAAACCTTCCAAAATATCACGAGCAACTGGGGACGAAGTGTTCAAATACTTGGAACCTATGGGGGACAATTTACATCTGAACCTCCACATCCCACTTCCTGGCCCCACAGGCTCATGGCCATATCATAATGCAAAGTGCATTTAGTCCATCCTCAAAAGTCCCATATTCTTTCACAGTCTCAACTCTATTAAAAAGTCTGAAGTCTAAGTTCTCTTCTGAGACTCAAAGCACCCTCTCAACTGTAAGCCTCCACAAAATGAAAAGGCAAATTATATACTTCCAACATAAAATAGCACAGAAAACACATTTCTATCCCAAAAGCAAGAAATGGAGGCATACTGAGGAAATATTGGACCAAAGCAAGATCATAAAACCATCGGGACAGACATCGAGTCCCGCGGCTCCACGCCTGATGTCTGGGACTTCAGTATCTAAATATCTAAATGGCTCTGCTCCTCCTGCAACAAACATCTGCCTCAGGCTGGTTCCACTACCTGTACACAGTGCTCCTTGGCAGATGTCTCGCAGCTCCGGCGTCTTCAACATCTTGGGGCTCCACCATCACCCAAGCCTCAATTTTACATCTTCATGCAATGACCTATCAGGGCCCCTTGGCCTCCCAGGGTCGTCTTTATAGAGGGACTTTCCTGGGCTCGGAGGCTTTCTCAAACCATGGAGGGAGAATCAGCGACCCATTCACTCTTGTACCATCTATGCCTCTAAAGCCAGCACCACATGATCAACACTGGCAAGTTAGGCTACCAAGTTTGGAGTCTCACAGAGACTTATTCTCTGTGTGAGACCGGTTGTGGAGAATGTATCCTGATGGAACTTCAGGAGTCAGGAAAACGGAAAGAAACCACGGAAGCAAAGGGAGAGGAGGAGCCTGGAAAGGCGAGACAGTAGGAGACGTTATCAAGGGTGAAAAGGAGAAAGTGGGGGTATTTGACTGGGAGGGAGGAGGGGGCTTATGCAGGGAGCCACGGAGGTGAAGGAGGAGAAGGGGCTCGAGAGATGGGGTCAGGGAAGGAGGTAGAAATCTGATTAGAAACTGTTGTGTGACATGCACAAAAATTCAATAAAAATATTTTTAAAAGAGATGGGGAATCACAGTACACAGGTATAATCAAGGGGAAATTGGAAAGCACATGTAGAATGTACCTGAGGAGGAAGGAGGGAGCATTAGACAGGGAAAGAAGGGAATGAGAAATTAATGCTTAGCTGGCAAGAAAAACTAGAGGGAAACCTATTAGTTCAAAAACCTACTGAAAAATATATGTACAATATCTGTACCTGAGTGCATGTGTATAATTGAGGCTATGTAACATGAAACATAGTGCTAGACAGGAGAAACCTCCCTTCGAGTTGTTGGTCATCATAGTTCAAGAGACTCCAAAATTACACAAGCTATTGCCACAGACGCTGATTATCTCCCAGAACTTGAAATAAGACTCTATTGTTGAAGAAAGGACATATTTAGGACACAGGACTTGGAGTAATGGAGCTAGAACTGACTTGGAAGCCTCTCCCTGAAGGCTAGCTCCACAGATTTTGAGGACACTATGCAAGCTTCTAAGGGAGAAAATCAATCAATGACCCAACCCCAGATTTAAAATCAAATAAACACAACAATGATCTGCACAGCAAACTATACTGGCGCAGTAGTGGCACTTTTATCTTGGGGGCCATCAACAGCTACCTAATTGGACTTAAAGCTGCTCAGTAGGAGGGAGCTCATGTGTGGCACATGTGTAGCCAAACGCACATGACTGGAGAGGTCATAGATCTTAGAGAAAACTGTAAGTCTGTCACATCCTTACACAAATGTAATTTCTCATTTTATGCTAAATGTGGATCCTGAGATTTACAGACATTTTCTTCTGTTTGTTTTTTAATATTAACTTCCCTATTTTTTCTCCCACATCATTGCTTTTCCTCCAGATTAAAGATTTTCTCTACCATTATCTCTCATTTTTTCCCAATATTGCAGATTTTCAACTCCAGGTCCTGGATTGAATTTATCCTTTTATATTCCATTCATTTATTTAGTGTGAGTGTGTGGTGGTGTATGTGGGTGTGTGTGCACCATGCCACACATATTTAGGTCAGAGGACAACTTTTAGGAGTAAATTCTCCCCTTTTCCCATACAGGGTCTAGGAATTTAACTCAGCTTGGTAACAGGTATCTTAACCTAATGAACCATATGACTGGCCCTGAATTTATCTTTTAAAATAATTTACAAGCCACGTATGGTGGCACACATCTTTAATCCACTTGAAAGGTAGAAGCAAGAAGATCTCTGTGAGTTCAAAGTCAGTGTGGTCACCATAGAGAGTTCCAGGCCAGTCAGAGCAACACAGTGAGACCCTGTAAAAAATTAAAAATCTTGTATACCTATGTGTGTAGAATATTGTGTCCATGTTTGCATGCATGTGTCTGTGCACATGCGTGTGCATACATGTGGTGGCCAGAGGCTGGCTTTGGGTGTCTTTTACAATCATCGCCCACCTAATCTTTTGAGACAGGGTCTCCCACCTCAGAACTTGCCAGTTTCTTAGGCTGGATTGCCAATAGACTCCCTGGGATCTGGTCATAGGTCCTCATTCTTCTATTCTAGAACCTCATCACAGGAACCATCTCTCCAAGTTCTTGATTGTTTATATTTTCTGTTAAGTCAGTGATCATGTTTGCTAATAAGTTTTGAAACATCAGCCAGCATTTTAGCTATTTCCAAATGCCTTAATTTATTAATTGAGGAGTTTTCTTTTGGAGGAATCTTGTGGCTTTGCTGTGGCATGTCTCACAAGTGTGTTAGAAGTCAGGAAAGCAAGCATGTCTCTGAGGTCTGAACAAATTTCCAAAGTGCTGGTCATCCTGCTGGACAGATACAACTGTGGATGTCTAGCAGTTTTCGAGTTTTCAAACTCTACAACAGTGAACCTGACCATAAAGCCTAAGTTGCCCACTAGTATTAGGTTCAAGGTTCTCAAATCCAGAATTAGTCTCAACTGAAGAAGTCTGCTCCCAGTCACCAATGGGAACATAAAAATACTCTAAATATAATATTTTGAAAAATGATGAAGATCAACCTGAATTGAGCTTTAAAAGTAAGTCTATTGTTGAGAATTTCCAAAATAATAATATACAAACTAAGTAATGAATATAATTCCTAACATTCCCAGCGTTGTAGAGATGGCTCATTGTATAAGAGAACCGGCTGCTCTTAAAGAATATCTGGGTTTGGTTGCTAACAACAACCCATAACTTCAATTCTAAAGAATGTAATGTCCTCTTCTGGCCTCCATAGACATTAGACCCAAGGCTGCACTTAAATTCATGCAGGCAAAGTACTCAGACACAAAAAATAAAAATGAATAAATAAAAATTTTAAAGTACTTTATTCCCGATACTAACTTTAAATTTGGGTAGTTTTCTTGACAGCTAAAATAAAGCCTTAATATTACGACAAATTTGCTTTGTTTGGGCAATAAAAATTATTGAATGTTTTATATATTTGACTTAGAAATAATATACATGCTGGACATGGTGGCATCTGCCTTTAATCCCAGAGGCAAGTTGATCTCTGTGAGATCAAGGTCAGCCGGGTCTACATAGTGAATTCCAGTTCCTGGCTAGCTGGGACCAACATGCCAAAAACTCTTAAAAAGTAAAGTAAAAAAGAAATAACATACATTATGAAGTTTCTTCAACCTTTTCACAAACTGAAAGTGAATTTTCTTCTTGAAATCTAGTCTATTACACCACGAATAAACTGTTTCAAATAGCATCCACCTTACCTTTACTCCCTGGTGTGCGCATAGTATGTCCTTTAACGTTTTTATCTCCACTCCTACGAATTCACTGTTCCTCATTAATACAGCCTCCATTAACAAAATAACTTGTGGGTAAATTACTCAGCCCTGGTGTTATCTTATTTCAATTCTCCCTGGTCACTTGGAAACTAATCATCACAATACTCCATTATGTCACTTACTAAAGCAAAATATTAGCCAGAGGTAATTGTAGCACTCTGGAGGCTGGTACAGAGGGATCAAGGGAGGACTTGGGGAAGACTTATTTGGGCTACATATGGAGTTTCAGGTTGCGTAGTGAGATCTCATAGAAAAATAAAATAAAATAAGCCAACAAACAAAACATTTAGGAAGACATCTACTGATATTCAGGGATATAGCTCAGTTAGTAGAATGCTTGCCTGACATAAACAAAGCCCCCAAGTTCAATCCCCAGCACAGATGCACTAATGAGGTAGAAGCAGGACAAACAAGAAGTTCAACTTAATCCTTGTCTATTTATTAAATGTAAGGGCAGCCTGGGTCCCTGAAACCCTGCCTCAAGGAGAAAGAAAGGAGAAAGAGACAGAGACAGAGAAACAGAGAAAGACAGAGGTGCAGTGAGCCAGAGGCACAGAGAGAGGAAGAGAGAGAACATTCCAGAAGAACGTGGCAACTCAACATTTCAGCTGAATTTATAAATATAGTCAGGTTAGTTGGAGTTCGGAGGAAAAGGCACTAGATAATGTTAGACAGATTTCCCATAGATGCATCATAGAGCGTTGAATGAACTGGGAATTTACATTTGACTCCAGTAAAACAGAATCATAGAGTTTTTATTAATTTACATCAGAGAAAAATTAAGAAAGAAAATGCCTTCAATTCTTGACCAATGATTGCCCAAAATGATTTGAAAGAATAGAAACTCAGAGGATGGATACTGAGAACAGACACATCAAAAACAAAATTCTATTTAGGATTAGGGATAACTTTGATTATTGCAGTGTGTTTGTGGGTTATTTTTTTTCAGCCAGAGTATCCCTGTAGCCCAAGCTGGTCTAGAACTTGCTTGGTGAAAATAAAATGTTTAACTAATGCAAAGCATGCAAGCTCTGCTTACCTTTAGTTTTCTGGCTATATTTCAGTTTGCCACATTAATGTCCTAAAATATCTCATTTGCCACAAAGAGTAGATTCAACATACTCTTAGGTTCCAAATTGAAAAGATCAGTTATGCAAATAATATTGAACTCTTTATATTCTTTACAGGCAATGTGTACATATATACACACTGGAGAGACATCAACAAGACAATTATTGCTGAATTTCATACATTTTCAAGTGGATAGAAATATCTGTTGGTTAAGTTATTTTCATGAAAAATCCTACTATAAAATATTTTTCCATTCTTTCCATGTTTCTTTGGAATCACTCGTTCTTTAGACAATGATTTATCGTATGTCTATTAGCAGTGGGTTATTGGGAGGGCATCATTTCACAGCATATTATAGTTAGCAGTGAAACAATAAAAAGGTACATTAAAATACATGAAAGCAGAAGTAAGAATTAAAACGTAAGTTAGAAACGTTTTCTCTGAAAAAAACACACTGAATACTGTCAGTGCTATATCAAATGTAAACCATTATTTGAATTCATTTTTGGTTAAACAATTTTACCTTTCATTTTAAAGCAGCCTATCAGGTCAAATCAAGACATGCTAAAAGGAAAAAAAAAAACATTTCCATTTTGACAAAAATTAAGTGGTTCCAGTCTCCCCAGGGAGGTCATCATCCTCCGCCAATGCACAGCTTTTAGGGTTGTGAAGGAAAGCTTCAGAACCCAACCCAGTCAGCCAAGCAGTTGAATCAGTCCTCGTAACAATCAGTGGGATGCTGATGTCACAGCCAGAACATGCTCAGAGCTGCAAAGAAAATGCACTTTGTGGCCAGGAAAGAACGCAAACAACAGAGTCTTTAAAGCAACCGTAAGGAAATGAAACATGATGTTCCTGTAAATTCTGATGCTGCTGTTAAAAGCCAGAATTTGGTTCCAAGCACCATACAGAGGAGATGCATTGGATTTAATAAAATTTTAAAATAAATTTTCTTTTTTACAAAACTGTAAATTAATATGTACAACTTATAAACATGAGGATAAATTTATCTTTTTACTGATAGTGTGGTCTCCACAGATATTTCATCATGACAATTCAACAGCAGTGGTATTCTGCTAATTTCTGAGTAAGTTGGAAGATAAAGTGATTCACGGAAAACATTATTGATTTTCCCCTCACTGCTGCATAAATAGTATTTGTTATAAAAGTTTCAAAGCCACGTTTATGCATTAAATTATTAAAGCAAATACAATGCACAATGCTTCCACACTGCATTGTTTTGCAAGGGTTATCATGGAGCCGTCACCATTTATCATACATGTACTTCCGTCTTTTTTCTACTCAGAAGCACAGCATGAAAAAACTTCATTTCACATTGAAACATCACTGTGTGGAACAGTGTGATGAAATGAGACACAGGAGGAGTTATACTCCGGTAAACAGTTGGTCTACGGGAATGATAGCATTTTATGCTGAGACTGATATATCAATTTTAAGTCCTAAGAGATGACTGATCTGAAAGCCAGAGTGTCAGTAGTGATGAACTGTATGCATGTGAGAAATTACAGGTAACGTGAGTGGGCCTGCTGAGAGGATTCTCACCCAGGCCTGTTTTACAAACCAGCACAGAACGGGATGGGTCCTCCTCCCCTGATGGCTGATTAATTATTCTACATCACTGGTGGACAAAAAGCATTTGGTTTGTCAAGGGAATCTCAAATGTGTCACTAAATAATCCAACTTCATTGCTAGTATCAATGTGGCCAGAAATGTATCTCACAACCAGTGTCTTTGTATGCATACATTTTATAAAGAAAAAAAGAGACAGGTTTTAGGTGACAAACTGTTTCCACTCAGCAATCTGAGAAAAAAAAATTCACAATATTATTTTCCTTGTCTCAAATAAAAGAATCAGTTTTGTTTTGTCCCACAATCTCAAAGTGCAAAGTATTTCTCATAGTGTATATAAACTGTGTAATGATTTGAAAACATTTTCTTGATTAAAATAAGAAACTTCAGATCCACTGCTGGTGGAAAAGACGCGTGGATACAAACTGACAGCACGCTATCGGCATTAAAAAATTGCCTTTATTTTTAAATCATAAATATTGTTAAAAAATGAATCTTTGCAAAATTGAGCTAACAATCCATACACTTATAAAATAGTAGCCAGTTCTTTGTGCTTAGGAATCTTTTATTTGTAAAATTGGCATGACACAATACTTTCTCAAAGGGTCACAAAAAAACATGGCAAGCGCTATATTAGGATTTGCTTTCATTCACCATTATTCTGTAGGAATGTATAAAGCAATGAATTTAAGGCAGAAGGCATGACCTAAAGATGAAAAATATGCAGTGATCCCAACTAATATATGTACATGCATGATCTAAGAATTTACACACACACACACACACACACACACACACACACACATGAATAAAAGGGACATATCAGAGAAGAAGAGATCAAAGAAGGGAACAGAATAGCAGGTATGGTGGTACAGGTCTTTAATCCCAGCACTCCAGAAGCAGAGGCAGGCAGATCTCTGTGAGATCAAGGCCAGCCTGGTCTACATACAGAGTTCCAGAATGGGGTTACAGGAAGATCCTGTTTCAAAAAGATCAAATTAAAGAAAGAAAGAGAGCGAGAGCGGAGGAGGGAGTGTGAGGATGGAGGGATGGGGCTGGAGAGCAGAGGAGGGAGTGTGAGGATGGAGGGATGGGGCACGAGAGATGCTCAGTGACTAACATGTCCTTGTAGAATCATGAGGACTGAGTTGGAAATCCCCAAACTCATGCAAAAAACCAGACATGGCAACATATACCTGTAATCCTAGCTCCAGGAACTATAGACAGGAAGACCCCAGGGATCACTGGCCAATCAGTAAACTCCAGCTTCAGTGAGAGAAAGAAAATAAGGAGCGGTGATAGAGGAAGACACTCACTGTTGATCTCTGGTCTCTACATGCACATATGTACACACACATACACACACGCACGCACACACACTAAACTCATGTATGAAAATGCCATAAATTAAATTCATTATTGTATATTAACTTAAAACTTACTAATGAAAAAGAACACTATGGAACTAAAACAGTGTATTGATCATCTGTCCATCTCCACAGCCATCCCACTCTCCTTTTGTCCATATTCAAGAATAGCATAGAACTAGGCGCAGGTAGAAGATTTAGAATCAGAATTTCTGTTTGACTTCCTTCAGAATACTTTTTAAGAACAAGTGACAGAAATTCTTAAGTTTTAGAGTTCTTCTTTAAAGTGTGAGTAAAAGTCTCCTCAGCAATATGCCACAGCTTAAAATACAATAGCCATCCTGAAAACACTCAGAGCAGTGTAAAATAGATTCTCTATCTGCAATTATTAATTAACATAAGATAAAGTATTTCAACATTTAGCCCTGTAAAATATAGCTGTCTCATATGAAATACACTGCTACCAGACTTATTATGAAGTAACAGAGGAAGATAAAACTTCAAAGAATGTGAATGGATACTCCTTACATCTAATTAAAATGTATGTCTATAAATCAGTCTTACAAAACCGGAAATGTGAGCATTTCATCTTCTAAACGTCTCATAAAGAGTTTGGTTGTCCTATTGTAGGTCACAAATTTTAGAGTCCTAGACAAACTTTGGTGTCAGGAACTGCTCCATTTAACATTTTTTCAAAGCCTATGTCATTTGGCTCTAAAGCACCAGAAATCCACAGTAGTATATATGTTTTGAGCTTTTCCTCAATATATAGTAGTCCCAGTTCTTATGCTGTCAAAACTATTATCTTTTCTTTTATAGTCTCATGCACTATACTTACAGCACCATCCTTGACATTCTTACCCGGACATCAACAGCTCATCTATATCTATTTCCTATTACAGTTTCATTTTTTTACCTAGAAGCTATCTGGGATTTACTTTAAAATGTTTTAATTTTATGTATATGAGTGTATTGTCTGCATGTGCATAGAGCACTCATATCATGTAGTGCCTGTGGGGGTCAGACAAGAATGTTGAATTCCCCTGGGAACTGGAGGTGTGAGCTGTTAGCCACCATATGGGTGCTGGGAATCAACCCCCTCTCCCCCATCCTTTGCAAAACCAGTGGGTGCTCTTAACTGCTGAACGATCTCTCAGCAGCCCTGGGATTTACTTTTTATTGTGTAGGGGATAATCTCTTTTATTATCTTTAGAAAATCGTCTCTGTACTATTTATTGAATGTTTTTTAAGTCAATAAAGAAACCCAACTGCTCAGGAGAGGTAATCTTTCTTGTTTTCCTTGGACCCACAAAGTGTATTCACAATATAGCAGGCATTCTTCAGTTTGTAAATTCAAGATGACTCACAAAAGACTGATTGTGGCCCTAACTTGAAACAATAGTTTGGGGTTATGGTAGGTCAAAAAGTGAACAACCTGGCTACACAACTCAATATATGTGCATACACACCAACCTGCCTACACAACCCGATATGTGTGCGGGCGCATCAACCTGACTACACAACTCAATATGTGTGCATGCACATGTGCACGCTTTAATCCATGAATAATTTGGGGACTACCCAAGTCATATCTGCAGTTGGAGAGGCCCCATTATATGGTTCCTATTAATTTATTGTGGAATGATGGTTTAGGTCCTTTTCTGCCATCATCATCACCAGTAAACTATTAAAGCATACAGAGCTGTGTACTGTTTACATAGACGTTACTAAAAAAGGAGGCATTATATGCACTCACAGGCATTCTTCATTTTTCATGAAAGAACAAGTATTCAGACACATTACCTGTTTTGAAGTAAGAAAATCTTCAATGAGGTGCCAAGTTCTGCCATGCATGGAGCTATTTGAACATAGATTTATTGCTATACTATTTAATACCTAAGAAATAGTTCCAGAATAGATGACCTTCAACAGATGGACAGAAAACATCTGGTATACGGTTAGTGAAATGACTCAGCTGGTAAAGGCTTCTGTCCCCAAGTTTGGTGACCTGAGTTTGATCTCCAGAACACACAGGGTGGAAGGAGAGGGCCAAATCTTGCAAGTTCTCTGATCTCCACATGCTTGCTGTGGCATGCCCATACCCATGCAAGCAGGACAGAGAGAGAGAGAGAGAGAGAGAGAGAGAGAGAGAGAGAGAGAGAGAGAGAGGCAAACACAAAGCTACTGAGACCATTTAGTGGTGCTCATATGTGCATGTGTTTAGGGCGGACCACTTTGGACAATAAAGCAGAGAGCCCATCCCTGAACAAAACTAACTCTTCCTCTCTCAGAAGCCATTGATTGCTTGCAGCTCTTCATCTAGAAGTATGACCTGGTGAAACTTCCCCTCTACGTTCACACGTCCACAGGTGTGCTCCTTGTGCTGGTCTGCTTTCAGCAGCCGGTCTGGTTTAGGCAGCCATGTTGCTGGGATTCATGGTGCAGCCTCCTTCTCGGGCTTCCATTTCTTATCTCTAGTGAAAAGTGCAGTAAGGCAACATGGCTGAGCAGTATCTCTGCAGCAGGTATCGATACATGTAGGTGTGTTCAAGGAGAGGGGCAGCTGGGCCACATGGTAGATCTATTTTTAATGTTTTGAGAATTTTCCATAGTGCCAGCTTGCAATCCTAAGAACAGGGAATGAGGGTTGCCCCCTCCTCATACCCACACCAGCATTTTGTCAGCCGTTTTCTTTGAACTTAGCAACTCTAGCTAGTGATCTCAGATGTCGACCCATACCTATTACCCTGCACAAAAATCAACACCAAGAAGAATAAAGGCAACAATACAAAAACTGAAACTGTCAGAAAAATATCATAGGTAGTATCTTATAAGATATAGATATAGGAAAGTTTTTTCTGAATAAGACTCCATTCACTCAGGAATTAAAGACAGCAATTGAGAAACTGAAACTCACTAAACTAAAAACCTTCTGTACAGCAAAGGAAAGAATCCATTAAGTGAAAAAGAACCTCACAGTGTGGGAGGGAATCTTTGCTTGCTATACATCCAATAGAGTACTAATGTCCTTCAGTTATTGCAGAAGACACAGTAAGTCATAGGACATGGAGAGATCACCATGGAAGCTTCATCCCTACTGGCTAGCCTTCACAGTGTTGGAAGTTTCTATTTAGGCTTCAACAGTCAACTGGTCTGGCAATGTATGTCCTGTGGTGCAGTGGTGGTTAGAATGTTATAGGAGTCACCACCCACTTATGACAGGATTTAAAGCCAGCACCATAAGATGGAATCAGGTCTAGCACTATTATTTAACTGCACCAGAACCCATGACCCTATAGGTCATAAGCCAAAGGGAAGAACCTAACATTATTATTCTGCTAAATGAGCGTAGTATTAAATTGCCCCCCAAGGTTGTGAAATTTATACCTAGGATCTCAAGCTTTATCAGAGAAGCTCCGTTTTGCAGTAGATTTTGATTAAAAAGAGAACCACAACTGGATGTCATGCAGAAAATAAGAGACTGTGGAGTGCTAAGCTCTAAACAGGACATCTGTATGAAATGGCCTCCCCAAGGCTCAAGGCTCATTCCAGAAGAGGAAAAAGAAAGATTATAAAAACTAGAAGGAATGAATGTCTACAGCAAAATATTATTGCTGGGCAAAACAAGCCACATATTAATTCACAGCAATTCTGACTGACTATAGACACAAGATCTGCACAAATTCAAGCCACCCAAAATTCCAGCCTGGGTGGGGGAGGCCCTCATAAAGTCCCACATCTATCTGAGAAGCTATTGGCAATTAATAGCAACCAAAAGAGGAAAGGTTGGTTTTCTTCAGGGATATGGGTAGCCTGAGAGGATACTTATGTCCCAGTAGATGGCCCATACCCATATACAGACAGACTGCATGATGTGGACTCAGTGGGTTTAAGAAAAGAGTGGATGTACTTGGGGAGGTCATTGAGGAGGAACTGGAGGGAAGGGGGAAGAGTGGATTTCGTCATGCATGGATAAAGTTCTCAATAAAAACTGTAATACATAATAATGATATATTTCAAATGATTAATGCACAATACTTTAGTTGCATTAAACCTAGAGATCACTGTGTGGAGAAATAACATTACCTGAGTTTTCCAGTTAATAAACACAGTATCTTTACTTATTTAGATCTTTTTTCAGATTTCTATAATTTATAGCATATAGTCCCCAAACTTGCTTTATCACACATATTTATTTCTAATAATTTCATTTCAAATGAAAATAATTATTATAAATTATATTTTCCTCATTTCTAAAATAATTTACTTTTGTATGAAAGATTCTAGCAACCTGTATAGCTATACTTACCAATCTTAGAAGGGTCTTTAATGGTCCCTTGGAATTTTTCACTTAAGCAATCAAGATGTAAATAGGGAGTTTTATTTTCTACAATTTCTCGGTCTGTTTTTCATGTTCTATTCTGTTACCATGGTGCTAAATAAGATGAGTTAAAATGGACATGCTGCCTTATCTCCCATCTGAAGAATCCACTGAACCTCTCCCCACTTTGCTACAGGCCAAAATATCATATACACCATCTTGAAGGAGTTTTAGTAGTTTTATATTTCTGAAGAATTGGTAGGTTTCATCTAATATGTTGGATTTACACACTGCAGTGTTCCTTTATTCTTTTAATATCTGTTGTCTGTAGGAATACCTTCCTTTTCATTCCTTATTTTTCTAATTTATTTCTTCTTTAACATCATCTTTAATTATTGATTGCATAAATATTTATGTTGACTTTCCAAGTACTTAGAGAATTTTTCTGTCATGTTTCTTTTATTGGTTTGTAGTTTAATTTCATGCTAGGGGACACACTTTGATTTGATTTTGTTTGAAGTTGTTAAAGCTTGTTTTATAAACTAGGATATGGCTGATTTTAGTGAGTATCAATGAGGACTTAAAAAGAAAGTATATTTTGTTATGTTGGATGGACTATTTTGTAAATAGTACAAGATCAAGGTGGTTGGTAGCCTGGTTAACTCGTCTGCCTGAGAAAAGCATTTTGAAATCTCTCAAGCAATAAAGGTTTACAAATTTTTGTACTTCACTCCCAATTCTATGAGAATTTGCTTCAACAAAATTTTAAAGGTCAATTATTAGCTGGATTAAGATTTAGTATTATTATTTTCTCTTGTTTAATAGACATTCTAATAATTATGTAAAATATCACTTTATTGATGGCAATTTATCAGATGACATTTATTTGATAGTGATAAATGATCTCACTTTCTTTTCATAAATATATCATTTTTACTTTTAACCAAATTATATCATATGACATTTGATTATAGACCCAATATCAAAATATAATACCTATATAGATAGCTGAAGGCTAAATGAAAAGAAACAGTGCTAGGCAAGAGAAACCTCCCTTTGAATTGCTGGTTAGGGTTGTCCAGGAGACTGTAACACAGGCTATTGGCACAACCCTTTGTTGCATCCCTGAATTTAGAGAATAAGAGACTGCAGAGTGCATGTCTCTAGAGAGGACTCCTGTATTAAAACTCTGCCATCCAGAGTTCAGGGGCCATTGCAGAAGAGGGGACAGAAAGACTGGTGTATGACCACAAGGAAACAGAGTTTTCCATATTTCTGCGAACTTGCTAATATGAGCTTACAGCAATAGTGACGGAATGCACAAGACCGGTGCAAACTCAGACAGGACAAAAACCCAGCACAGAAGTGAAGAAATGGATAAGAAGCCTCAAGTTCAGCCGAGGGACTACTGGAAGCTGATCATTGCTGGGTGAGGAGTTGCTCTTCTTTAAGGGGGTGATGCCAGTTAGGGTGGCAAGCTGTAGTGGATAAACGCGCATGGATGGGTATTCGGGGTCACAAACTTGACTCAATAGTCCTTAACAAAAATGAGAGAATCCATGAAATTTGGCAGGGGGAATATGAAAGGGTGCAGAATGGGAGAAGGGGTCTAAATACGATTAAGATGTATTGTATGAAATGCACAAAAATCCAATAATTCTTTTAAAACATAATACTCAAAACGTCCTGCCTGCAATTCAAATTTTACTCAACTAATAAAAAAGCCGGGAACTTAAACATTAACCCCAAAACAATTAAACTGAATCGTTAAAGCTGAGACATAAATAAACGAATTTTGAATAAAAGAAAAATGGACTCACCTGAATGCAAGGAGAATGGCAATGAAGTGTTTTAAGATTTGGGGAAGTTAATGCGCCGCGCCCTTCTCAGGCAGATTTGGGGATGATATTTTGCAGAAGAAGAATAGGTACAGAGGTGAGTAGAGTGACTTTTGCTGCAACTGACAACACTGTGAATAACATGAATAACACTGAACAAAGAGTTCCTCACTATTCAGCATGGTCTATTTTCTTCTGGAATTAAAATATGCACAACTCATCCCACAACAGCACATTATTTTTCAGACTTTACTCAGATTGCACAGATTAGGGGTCCCAGAGGCATTTGAGAATTTTATAAAAGTCTTGTTGTTCTTTACCGATAAAAAAGAAAAATAACATATAGCTATATCCAAAAAGGCAAAATTTAACACAAGTAACTATTAAATTTTATTTGTTTACTTACTTCCCTTCAGATTTACTTTTTAATCTTGTATTTAATGTGTATTTTATTTATATAACTAGAATTATACAGTTATCTGCATCCAAATATACCTTTGCGACATTACAAGACATTTCATTACTTGACACGTATGTTCTAAAAAATGTACTCACATAAATTTGACACGGAATGCCATTTACTCATCGCTTTTAATAGATATTATTTTAATACAGAAAACTATTTTGTAAGATCCATTAGATGTTGAACAAATGAATAATGCATTATTTCCAAGAGGAAAAGCAAGAAAATTTTTTAAATGAAAAAAAAAATACTAACCACGGAAGCCTGCATTTTACTTAAGAAGAAATGAAAATCAAAATTATTCATAAGTGGTCAATGTCACTGAGAGGAATACCTCTTGAACATGTGGCATCTAATGGGATCACAGCAGTATTCGGAAGTGATTTCAGGGCTAACACATTCTAGCACTAGGAAAATGTAGAAACGCTGGGAAAATCTAAGATGCCGACCTGGGCTGAAGGAGAAGCCAGATGCGAATGGTGACAAAATCAGTTCCCAAAAACAACGAAACTGAGAGCAGCATTAAAAGCTCTGCATTCTCAAGACTTGCAAGGTAAAGAAAAAGAGGTCCGCATGAACTCGAGAAAGAAAAGACATGAACTAATCAATATAGCTAAAGAGAGGCTGGCAGAGCCAAATCTAAAATCAAACTAGAATGGAATGAAAGAGTTTTTCCAGTAAGTTTTAATCCAGGAAGATTTAAAGTATAGTAACCTGGCTCTGAAGAGAAAAGCAGTAAGAACCAGCCCAGTACAAGTTCGGTGTGAGTCAGAGGAGCAGCAAACCGGTGGAAAACCAGAGGGGAGAGCCTTGAGCAGAGACGGGGGCGGGGGACTGGGGGGAGGAAAGAAATTTTCAGGGGTCAAACAGCAAGATGAGGGCTGGATCCGAGGAAAATTCAGAAGGAAAGGGACATATCTAACGAGGATTTTTAAGGAAATGGTGTGCTACTCTTTGCCTGAAGAATGTGTGTAGACTCCATCTGACCCTGGAGCGAAGAGCCGTGATACCAGTAGGTCCGGTGAGTTAGAGCACTGCTTCTGTGAATTTAAAGGTATGTGCAGAAGGAGCTGTAGGATTAAGAGACTAAGTTCAGATACAAATGCAGGGGAATACATGAAGACCGGGAAAGACGCCACCCCCTTGGCTCTGGAATTAAAGTAGGGAGAGGAGAGTTTGGAAAAACAGAAAAGACTTCCTGTTTTTGTGCAAACTTTGACCTACTCTTTAGATTATTTTTATAATGACAAGATATATTTATGAAACATAATTGTTAATTAAGTCAACTTTAGCATGTTTTCATAGAGGTAAAAAATGTTCACTTCCAAGTTGCTCTTTATAAAATTAATTATTCCGTTTATCTTTCAGCTTTGTTTGGAGGTTTGTTTGTCCTTTTGTGACACAGTCTCAAGTAGACCAGCCTTGACCTCTGTGCCTCCTACCTCAGCCTCCTGAATGCTAGGGTTTCTGGGATGGGTCACCCACATGGCTTTCACTACAGGCTTTTCTTACTGCCCTTATGGTTTCATTTATGAGTTCCAATGACAGAAGCAGTTAATAGGAAGTTATAGATCTTTTTTTTTTTTCTGGGATTCAAAGGGGACAATGAAGATCAGAGTGTTGTGGCCTGCTGGCGTCCTGGAAGGAAACAATAGAGAAAATCTTTTGGACAGGGTGAAAAGGGAAGAAATAATTCTTGGAAAAATGGTCTGCAACTGTGGAGGAGGATTCTAGAAGCCAAGCCCATGAAACGCGAAAGGCCCACAGCTGCAAATACAAGGACCCAACACTTACTAGAAGCCACATGAAAAGCAGTAAGAGCAAGAAGGGGTGACAGGACTCCATGTGCCCGAGTTTGTAATGTCACTTGCCTGTTCTAGTCTGAGAGGAGGATCTCAACTCCCCTGAACCTCAGGAAAATGAAGCTAACAGTGCAGCTGTAATAGAAGTGCCTTGAAGATGAACTTAGCGGTTCTGAAGACTCAGTCAAGTGATTCATGGTAACTACCTGATATTTTGAGTGCTTTGTAGAGTTTAGGTTCTGTTCAATGGGCCATTATTTCTCCACATTGTACTTTATAAAGTACCATTTTTCATAAGCTAAACACATTTTACTGTAAGAAGAATGCCCTGTTGTAGAATATTCGACAAAGATGAGGCTGACCCTTTCTAGTAACACAAAAATCAGCACTAATTTTTAAACATCCCAAACTGCTGTTGGGATGATCTCTCTCTCTCTTTACATCTCTCTCTCTCTTCACATCTGTGTGTGTGTGTGTGTGTGTATGTGTGTGTGTGATTGTGTGTGTAGAAATCTTAGTCCTTAAAGAACATTTGGGATTAGTGTTCTAAAGACAGTCAGACAGGATTGCGATCTCTGATCAGCAAACAGGCACAGGCGAAATGAGGTTTAGATTAATCTTCTGATTGTATACAATTAAGAAAAAAGGAAAGGAAATGTTGAAAGATTTTTGTAATAAGCGTAGAATTTAAATTTTTAATTTATCTTTATTTATGTGTATGTGTGTCTAGGTGTATGTATGCCATGTGTGTGCAGGTGCCTGCAGAGACCAGAAGAAGGTGTTGGATCACCTGGAGATGAAACTACAGGCTGCTGTGAGCCTCCCAACATGTATACATGTATGCTGGGAACTGGACTTGGATCCTCTGGAAGAGCAGCAAGTTCTCCTAACCATGGAGCCATTGCTCCAGCCCCTAGAAGCCTAGAATTTAATATCGAGAATCTGGGCTGAGATTGTCTGCTAATATTCAGGAAGAAAGAGACCAACACAAAAGAAAAAGAAGAAATACTAACAGAATGTAGGAACTGGCTGGGCAAAGCCCAAAGGGAAGAGAGGGTTAGGTAGAGACAAATACAAGGAGACAATTTCTACTCAAGGCACCCCAAAGAATGAGGACAAAGAAGAAACAGAAAAGAGAAAATGGGTTTTTTAATGGTTTAAACTTAGAGCTTTGGAACTTGGAATAATGGCAAGATTCCCTCGTAAAAATATGAAGCACACTGAAAATGCTGCTGGATCGTAAAGAGAAGGGGAGTGCTCGGCACAATGACTGCATACGACAGGTGCCTTGGGAGCAAACTTGGCACAGAGGTAGCTAGCAAACTCTTGAGAACAACAGCTGTCTCAGAGTGGTCACCCTGAACCAAGAAACGCCAGAGCGGTGGGCACTGAGAGTCCCGGGGTTGCTGAGAGAGAAGACTCGCTATAACAAGGGGGAATAACAGTAGTACCTGTCAGTGGCATCCCAAGAATGGGGACATTCCAGAAGAGATGGGCACCAGGAGGAAAAGGCCAGAGAATTCGGGGGAAGTTTAAATTTTACATCAGAACTGAACCTCAGATTATAATTAGTAGGTGTTGATTATTCATTTTCATGCTAAGAGGCCAAATTTCATGGTGGTGTAGACAGCTGAGATGGTCATTTCTATAATCTATAGAACAAGAAGACACTTATTCACCTGACAAAAAGGACATGAAACAGAGGGGTAACCGCTACAATGTAGGTTCAAGGCTTTACATCGATGAGATTACACAGTTCCAAGGAGGAGTAGATGGAAGACGCCAGAGAGGGGGTTCCCGGAAGTCCTCAAAGGGAGGAAGTAGGGTGGAATTCAGAAATTAGGCAGGGGAGAGGGAGGAGAGCATTGGGTTTGACCAGGAGATGGTTTAAGATAGACTGGGCGATATATATCGTTAAAAAGAAGAACTAGTCAGTAACCAGACTGTGTGAGTACTGGTAAATTCATCAACATCTGTATCCAGTTTTGACAGAGAAGGAAACAAAAAACAAGTCATTTAATTTTTAAGCTTATCACGTCACCAGAAATTAACGGAAAGTGTTTTAGAAGTGGGCAAAAGAAACAGATACAAAGCAGAAGCTGAAGATAAAGGGAGAAGAAGGAAGGAGAGGTAGAAACTGCACAGAAGAATAAACGAGGTGGACGCATCTGGGAAGTTCCAGCAGCTATATGTGCATATTAAGGTTTCTATATAGCCTATCCTTCTGCCAACGCGAGAGAAGTGCAAGAAGGGAAGAGAACCATTACTCTTTGAAAACAAAACTTAACTTTACGGTTCATTGCTTGGAAAAATATGAGCGCAAATAAGAGAATTTCAGAAATGCAGTTTATAAATACACCAAATTAGTAAGATTTGTGCAGTTATAACATCAGTCAACACCATCTCCTTTTATTTTATTTCTAGAATCAAAACATCTGTCCTGGGAGCCCTGACAAGTCCCACATGTAGTTGGAAGTGTCATACAGACGCTGTGTCTCATATCTGTAGAATCTCCTTCTGTCCCTTACACTTGAAGCACCCCTCACCGTGTCTGATGCCTGTGTACTCCTAGACATCAGAGGCAGGCACAGAATCAAACTAGAATGACTGTACCCACAACAAAGTCAGCAGAACCAGATAAAGTTACAGCAGGATCGGGTTATCAACTTCCAAGTTCCAGCCTGTTCCATCGGCAAGCATTTTCAGCGATGGAACGCAGTTCATCACAATAACATTTTCAATAAAATTTCTGCAAAATTAGATGATAACAAGACCATGATATTTTAAATTGAATGAATTTGAAGATAGTTAAGAATTAGACTCCCGGTGGAATACTTTATGTCACAAGCTATGAGCTCTACTGTTTAATGTACACTCATGCTCCATCTGCTTCTGTTCCCATTACTCGCGTCCCCTAACCAGTTTCTCATGCACACTTTCCAGCTCCATGCTGTGTTTTCTATTTATTGAATACATTTCTCACTTCAACATTTTTCCACCTGAGCTGGCAGTTGTGGCTTTTATGGCTGTACACATGCAGGTCTCCTTAGATTATGAACTTCATATTTTTTCATTTGCCTCATGCTTCAGTTCTCAAGCTTAGTAGGCCCTAAAATGTGCAAATTGAGAGGTGTTATGTAGCAGCCATCGCTATTCAAGGCCATTGACTTGTCATCAATTAGATTAAAACATTGGTTTACAAAAATAATGTTTTCTCTTTACTTCATAAAAAATAAAACACTAGCAAAAGGGACCCCAGCTGTGCTAAGAAGCAAATTACTTTATGTGGGTTAGCAAACCTCTTCTGGTCAGGACTGCGATGTATTATTCAAGTGCACTTTACTACATCAGTTTTGAAGTAATGTGAATGTTGTGCTCTGTTTTGAAGTAAAATAAAGGAGAAAAGTCCGAAGAGTCGACTTGTTTTTAATTCCTTTCCTTCTTACTGTATACAAGAGTCTATTTAGCTTCATAAATCATAGTGTCCTCAGCTCTCTGAGGAATAGCAAGCAAACTGATAGACAAGAAAAGTCTATTTTTACAGTATCTCCGAAGTTATATTTAAAGAAGCTTATAATAAGTGACTGGAAACCAGCCCAGAGTTCAGAGTTATATAATAGTACAAAGTTTTCAGAACTATAAATGTTGACATGATATATGTATCAATTTTAAAAGAAAAGAAGTGAGGGAAAGGCATCAAACTATCCTTTTGGTTTTTAATCGGTGACATCAAAAAATTAAATATTTAGCAGATAGAAACAACTTGTATGAGATTTTGCTACTAGTAAAGTTTTGCATGACCAGATATATTTTAATTTTCACAGTGTGTATTCATTACACATAGCACATATGTATACAATACACATGTGCCTATAATGTACCTTGAGCAAACTCCCTCCATACCGTCCTATGGTCTCTTTTCTCCTCCTCCCACTAGTTCTCTTTGTTCCCCTAAACAGTTCATTTCTTTTTTCCTGACACATAGCAATACGTGATTTTATATATCTATATAACATCTGAGATCTACAAAAGAGACAAAACATATGATGTTTATCTTTCTGAGAGTGGCTTAATTTGATTAATTGCATCCATTTTCCTGTAAACAATATGATTTCATTCTTCTTTGTGGTGGAAACAAATGTCACTGTGCATATGCGCCCCATTTTCTTGTTTCTTTCTTCTGCTTCTGAACACCTAGGTTGGTTCCCTGATGTAGGAATAGTCACCAGTACTGCAATAAACACTGATGAGCTGGTATCTCTGTGTCACGTTGACTCGTTGTCCTTCAGATAAGTGCCCAGAATGGCATAGCAGAGTCGTGGGGGAGATCTAGATTTAGGTTTTGGAGGAACCTCTGTACTGATTTTCCAAGCTTGCATTCCTACCAGCCTTTTGCATGACCTGAAAATTTTTGTCTCAAAAATCATAAGCAACAAGCTTAGCACAGTGGTTCATATCTACAACTGTAGCCCTGGAGGCAGAGACAGGAAAATAACCATGAGTTTGAGACTAGCCTAGCCTATGTAGGCCAGCTTGGGTTACAACAAAAAATCAAAAGAAATAAAGATTATCTTCTGCTTCTACAGGCAGGTTACGCCTTCCGTTTTGTTTTTCAGGATCACGTAAATTTCCTTTTAATCATTTGTTACCAGCACAAAGATTTTAAAACATGCTCTTCTATAACAATGTTTTTAATATAAAAACCAGACAGAATGTTATCAGAAGTGAGAAATGGCAAAACCGGTTGACTTAATACAAAGGTAGCATTTAAATTTCATGCTGGCAGATGCATTTGCCAAGAAATGTCTAATGTAATAAATTTAGGCAATTTAACCAGCATGGCAGATTTGTCCGTTTTTACTGTCAAGCATCAACCCTGGCATTTAACCCAAGTATAAAGAGACACATGACTAAATTTATACTAAAAGATTCAAAAATTATTAGTGGTTTTTAAATAAGATATTTTACAGGCTCATGGGCTGACTGTACATCCATGCATATGTATCATATATATGATGGACTCAATATCACCATGTGATAGTCATCTTACTCTTGTGATTTCTGAAAGAAGAAAACCCTAGTATAGCTTGCTTTTGCTATTAAATACCTTCTAGACAGTTAAATAATGCACAGAATATACAGGAATCAGCCAAACGCTGTCTAACCCTATCAAACACAGGTCAGTGCCATCAGAGCAGCTGAAATCTCCTCCCTTGGAACTGGTGAGCATTCTGGACATAGAGAAAACCTAGAATTGAAGCAGAATTACACTGACATTGTCTAAATAATCTAACTTGACCTATGGGGTTAAAACCCATAATTGGAGTGATACTTCAAAGCAATGACTATATTTTCAATGCTATTTTGTGCATTCAGATAGGGAGATGACTTCTTGGGGTTTTATTGGCCAGGAATAGTACTGCAAAAGTGATATTTTCAACAGCTGCTGGTGCATTTGTGCTCTGACAAATTAGAGGCTAAATCAAAGCATTAAAGAACATCAAAGGCTTAATTTAATGCAAAAACAAGTACTCCAACTGGATCTATTTTACAGTGAATTAATAATGCAGATTTACACAGAATGTAAATGCTTTGTTTTTCTAAGGATTGGAATAAAAATTTGCTTGCAAAATATGAGATCCATAAATTCATTTTTGTAACTACACAAAAGCAATGAAAAATAATTTATTGTACTGAGTAAATTCCAGAAATTTACTAATTGTCTCCTTAAATGTAAATGTATATTGATTACGAAAAATTAAATACATATTACTATGGACTTAGTGGCAGAACAGACAGAATAGTTGTATCAGTGGGCTCAGCCATGATGCTACTGGCATCAGCAACTGGCAGTTGCTCCAGATGCTGAAAGTGTTCTTTGTCGTTGATTTTGAAATAAGCAAAATATATGTGCAGGCAGACTACTCAAGCTACATGGAGAATATTGAGCACATTGCCTAACCAGTGGTTCTTTTCAAACATGAAAATATGTTCTAAGATATTTAGTGGAAATTAAAAATGCAAATAAGAATAAAATTTTATTAATGCTATTAAATATTGATACGAAAAATGAAAATAAATAATTCTAAGTTGTTGATTTTTTAACTCCTGAGAAATATACACAAATGCTAACTGTCCAGACTAGCTAGATTAAAATTTAACCTATGTTTGAAGATGCACATTAGAGTGAATACAGAGTCACCCAGCAGATGTGTTGGACTAAATGCACCCCACTTTTTCACTAAATTGTCATATTATCTCAGTTCACAATTTTCCTATAAATATCACTAAAATTATCCCAAAACATGCACATTTAAAAAAAATGAAACAAATTTTTCCAAAATGATCCTTATGTAGTGATCAGTTCAGCATCAGATTCCGTGGAAAAACTAAAACCTTCAGATTAGCATGTTGACATATTTGGTCATTAGGAAATTAATATTTAATAGTGTAATATTTTACTCTTTTACAAATATTTAATAATATGCTTATTTAAATTTTACTTTTAATAACTCATGTTGATCACTAAATTAATATCTGGGCAACATATTAGAAGTAATTAGTGTTCACTTTTCTTGCAGGAGGAGATCAGGGGCTGACAACTCTCACTTGAAAGGAGTGTACCAGATATCTGGTCTCCGGTGCAAACAGAACACTCAGTTCCAAAATAGTGAGTTTGTATCTATTATATATTACAATAAACCCCCTTCCTCATTAATTTTACTGAAGTCTCCAGATGGGAAACAAAATATTAATTTTGTTCAGCCTTAGGCATTGTTGACTGTTAAGGTGCTCACTAAATCACTGACCTTATTCACATTAATATTAGATTTCTGCTGTAAAAATTTAGGACCCTTGGGTATGGGGTTCAGTTTGTCATAAGTATAATTAATTGTTTTTAAAAATGATTAATTTGTCAAAATGGCAAAAAGGAAAATATTGGGCAGACGAGGCACTTGAGCAAGCTAGCCTACCTTAAAGTCATGGTAATACTCATGAAATTATGCAAATTAATTGACTCTTTCAATGTTGCATAAAATGCTGCTTCTAGTACAGTGCATGGAACATTAGGCTGTTCATCCAGCAAAAAAATAAGAAGGAAAAAGTTGCATTTCAGAGGCTGGGGTCTTTACAAACCAGGCCTTGTAGCTGAGGATACTCAAAGCTGCAATCTATTTTGTACAAAGCACTTGGCTTTCAACCATTGCACACAGAACTTGTGCTGTTTATTATAATTTTTCCTCAAGCAGTTGTCAAAAAAAGATCAGCTATGTCTTGTGGGTTTTCCCTTTTAATAGAAAACAAAAACAAAAGACTTGAAGAGATTTTTACCATTGAAACATGTTAAAAGAAAATGATATTTATTTTTAAACTGTTTAGTGATAGAAGATTTTACAAAAGAAAGGTCGCGTGCAGAGAATAGAAAATGATATATTTTAAAGTCCCAATGAATTTTTCTCCTGAAAATTTAGTATGCTTAGTAAACATTCAAACTCAGCAAGAACAACAAAATAAAAAAGCAATAATCTCAGAAAAAGATCCTCCTCAAAGTAACCCAGAAATCAATTTTCAACAATAGGAATAAGAAAATCATATATAATGGAAATTTTAATTCCACAAATACGTTCTTATTTTAAACTGTTTCTAGAAAACAATGCCATAATTCAGATATACTAAAAATTACATTTTGAAAATTAACAAAATTGCTGTGAAGTTCTCAGACCTACTTTAAGGAGATGACAGACACTCCCATGAAAGATTTAGTCCAGCATCAGAGAAAGGCAACATCCTCTGCCTTGGAACTGTGCTCTCCATCAGACAAATGAACTCATATAATCAATTATTATGGTTTGAGGCAACAATTCCAGGCCGGGTCCAACAGACATATATTAATTTCCAGCTCTCCTCCATCAATAATATTGCATTAATAAATCTGTCTTAGCACTCTGTCACAGTATAGCATCTCCCTGAATTCCATGGTTTGGCTTTCCTCAATTTTATACTAGTTTAAAACTGACCACTTCACTATAAAACTAGAATACTGAACCTTTCCCTTGTGAAAGATTAATCATCTTAATATTTACATATAATTGAATGGCTTCTGCAGAGAGTTCCAGTCTTTGCTAAATTCTAATAATATATTTCAAAAACTATATTCTTGCCCTATGTTCAATGAAAAATCAAGACATAATAGAGTAGGCATTGACAGCAATAACTAATCTTTTTAAAAAATCAAATTAAATTAAAAAGCTTTATAAAGATTAAGAGTCCTAGCTAATTTTTTTCTGATTTTCTGAGACAGACTCTCACACGGTGAGCCCAGATTGTCCCACTGTATAGGCCAGGCTGGCCTCTAACTCATTGCAATTCTCCTGTCTCGGCACAAGATTGTCAATGTAATATTTTTATTAATTCTTTGAGAATTTTATAGAATCATACATTGCATTTGATCATAGTCACCCCCTCCTTTCTCCAAGCCACACTTCCTCCTGGATCTACATACACCTCACCTCCCATCTCTCTCAACTTCATGTCCTCTTTTTATTTTAATATAACTTACAAAGTCCAACTTGAGCAAAAAATATTTTTAAATCTGAGGTTTTTTATGTTTGTTTTGTACTTTGAGACAGGATCTTTATGATATATATCCTGGCTGACTTAGCAGTCACTATGTATTCTCCACTGGCTTTGAACTTGGGGCAGTCCTCCTGCCTCATGAGTACTGGAGTACTAGGATTACAAGCATGTGTCACCATACCTGGCTTTTTAAATCACAGATTTTAAATTTTGTTTTTCACTAACACAATTCATAGAGGGGCTTAGCATTCCATCGGTATCATAGGAATTACTGATACATTATCAAAATCTTCCTGTTGGATTCTGAACGTATATTAGTCTGGCAGATTTTTTAAGTTCGCCCTGTTCATGGCACACACAGCTTTGCTTAAATATCTAGGGAACTCTTGCAAACAGATGCTTATGTAAAAGAAAGGAAAAGGATCAACTTCCTCAAACTGCCTAACTAGCTACACAAATGGAAATCAATATGGGGTCTTAAATTTGTTCTTTCAAAACTAGAAAGCCATGACTATGCACATGTGAACATATTTATCCTTCAAACATACTACAGTAGAATATAATTCCATAATGACCCAACATTCTGTTCAATGAATACACCTGTTTGTGAAAATCAGAAAATAATTAAAGAAACATGTTTACTTAAACTATGAACTGTCAATATAATTTTCCATTCAGATACCAAAATATGTTTTAGCTCATTCACATTTATAACTCCATAGCCTATGCAATTTCTACATAGTGAAACAATTTTGATATATCCAATTTGGCCATACTAATATGTTGTGGCAACTCCTGTATCCATATTTACAACTTATCAATTATTTTCTGATAAACTGAGTTACTCTGGTCTCATTTTAAAACTCCAGCTTTGGGGCTGGAGAGACGGCCCAGTTGTTAAGAGCACATCTATACTTGCAGAAGACCCATATTCAGTTCCTAGCACCCAAGCCAGGAGGCTTGTAACTCCAGCTCCAAGATATCTGATGCTGTCTTCTGGCCTCCGCATGCCCTGCACTCACAGGCATAAACCCACACACAGGCACACACATGAACACATAATTAAACATTGAAAATAAAAGTTTTAAAACAAGCTTCGTGTATCCATTTTGCCTGAGTGATTTTCGCCCCAGTTGGGAGGTCCCAGCTGACTGGGCAGACACTAGCAAAGACTATGCTCATTGGCACGAGTATCTGATTTCTTTGCATTAATTCTATTTTCAAGGTGCAGTTGTAAGATGGCCAAAGTTAATATCTATGAACAGGTAGTATCTTATTTATCAGTGTCATGAATTTTCTTTCTGGTACTCTGGATGTCAGGGTATCTGCCTATTACTAATTCCAAGTCATCCCAAGCTGTCTTTAAGAAACCACATTGATACAAAAGATCACTAGCACTGTGCACGGAGGCCGTACACAAAATCTCAGTTCCTCAGCTGTACAATTATCAGTTGGACAACTGTCTCTGTTTGAGCAGAAGATCTAGAAATGAAATAAGGATAAAGCCAATATTGATGGCTATTTCTGATACATTTGCTACAAACACTATAAACCAAGTGACCAAGCTATGCTTTTAAACACTAGTTTCATGCTTTCATTCTGCCTGAGACACCACAGCCTCAGCTAACTATATGTTTCCTCAAGAATAGACGGCTTAGATAAGGGAATCAAATTAGGAGAATTTAAACAGATACTACAAAAGGTGCCAAAAATGAGTGTGTGTGTGTGTGTGTGTGTGTGTGTGTGTGTGTGATATGTTCCCATGTGTGCACTCAAAATCACTTAACATGCCTTGGAGTTTTCAGCAACTACCAGGTGTCATTTGCATTATATTTAACCTTCACAAACATTTTAGGAGGTAGATAGAGTTGCCTGTATCATATCTGGAGAAAACAAGCCACAGAGAGGTCAAATACCATGCCAAGGATGTCAGTCCCTCAACCTGTGCAAAGCAAAGCTAGCAACGCCCCAGAGCTGCTGCCTTCCCAGCGTCTCATCTCGCTGCCGACCTTTCCTAATTTGCTGTTTTCATCACTAAGCTTTCCCATCCCCATCCCATGGCAGAGCAGCATTAGGCCCTCTGCAGTATTTCGTCAGTGACTTCAGGTTTCTCCAAGGCAGGGATCTGTATTTCTTTTGACACAGCATCAACCGTCGCATCTGGCATACAGTGTTTATGAAACCCTTGAACAAAAGCTTCTGAAAGAGAAACCAGAACCCAGTGTGCCATTTTCACCACCAGTGTTCACTCTTCATACTCCACACATTCGTGGGGTGTGGGAGAGTGTCCATTTAGATCCGTGGGGTGTGGGAGAGTGTCCATTTAGATCCGTGGGGTGTGGGAGAGTGTCCATTTAGATCCGTGGGGTGTGGGAGAGTGTTCATCTAGATCCGTGGGGTGTGGGAGAGTGTTCATCTAGATCCGTGGGGTGTGGGAGAGTGTCCATTTAGATCCGTGGGGTGTGGGAGAGTGTCCATTTAGATCCGTGGGGTGTGGGAGAGTGTTCATCTACATCCGTGGGGTGTGGGATCGCCGTCCATTTAGCAAATCTGATCACTGAGCTCCATCAGTCACAAGAAATGTTGAATCTTTTTGCTTCTTCAGAATTCCACAACCAAGTTCTAAAACATGTATTTGCCCAAACTAAAAATTATTGACACACTCTACGTCCATGAAGTCTTCAAAAAGGACAGTAGGAATCAGTCAATTTATGCCCTAGAAACTCTCCCACCAGAAAGCCCAGGTTTGTTTCAGAAACTGCAGTGTGCTATGGATTACAATCCACAGTTTAAAAAAGGACCAAACAACACACACTCAACAACTTCATTTGCATTACAAGTAGGTAGCCTGCCATGGTATTTGCTACCCCACTGACACGTTGCCAGGAAACAACAGAAAAATAAAAACCTGTGTGTCTGCTCACAGGTGAGGAGCAGGGCTTGAATAAAGTGAAGCTACAATTCAATCTGTTATTCAGTTCACCATATAAACACACGCTCCCCTGTCCCCCCAGCCAGGAGAAGGATGACAGGAGCAGCCACCTGCATACTGGAGGTCCCCAGCATGGAAGGACCCTGAGGTTCTGCACATGCTGAACAGAATGCTGAAAAAGAGCAATGCGAAGGAGTGTAGGCATGGAGAACAGCTCCTACGTCTCCAGCCAAAGAAAAGGCATTTTCAAGGTAACAGCGGCACCTCACGAGAGCGCGTCTGGAGGCTGCCGTCTCCAGCGACAGCCTGAGCTAGGCCAAAGGACACTGTATCGAAGTGCTAAAGCAAACACGGTTTTTCAAACTTCAGCTATATTTATTAAGCATGCCGTAATCTGGGTCTGTTTTCAGGTCAGTCGTGGTTCTGATTTTGTTTGATTCCTGCTTCTGTTCGTCCTGCCAAAACATACCAAGCTGATAACTAAGTTGTGTCTGACTGCAATGCCAGACGCATGGTACTTTCCTGAAAACCTAAAATTTAAATCCAAATATCGCTGACTCCAGTGCCTTCCTCTGCTCTGAACCGCCGTGCCGCCTTGCCGTCTGGAGAACCAGTCCTCACCAACCGTCCTCTCTCCAAAACCTGAGTCAGATAAATCATGCAGGGTTGTGTATACTCTGATTTTACTTATTCGCTCTCTCTGGTCACCCACTGAATTCTCGGGGGCCTCTGCCAGTCCACACTGCGTCTTCTGTTCTGTTTAGTGCCCAAAGAAATACCCTCCAGGCCTGCTCTGCATGAGCACATGATCACCAGCATTTCACAGCACAGCAACCACCAGATTTTTCGTGGCTAGTCACACAATAAATCAGAAGCCTAAATCAAACTTTGGCTTCATGGAAAATTGAAGTCTCTTCCAGACTGTCCCTGACCTGAAGGTGCCACCTAGCCACATAGACCAGCAATATTGGCATCAGCTTGCTAAGAGTACAGAACCCCAGCCTTCCAGATGCACCGAAACGCTTCCTCCACGTCCCTAAGTACAGGGAGGCCGTATGTGCATTGCTGCTGGAGAAAAGCTCTTTAAACTCAGGCCATTAGGAAGTAAGCACTTTGGAAACGTCTGAGCCAAGAAGAAGCTTGCACACGTGAGAGTTACCAGAGGGAAATCTTAGGACATTACTTGACAAAGGGACAGAGGAAGCGAGTGTAAGGCGTAGTTGGCCTTTGTTAATGTAATTAGATTGCTACAGTTCTGGGCTCTTGCTTATCACCAGAAAAAAAATCTGGCGTGCTGGATCTGACTCTTCTATGAAGAGGCTGCTGGCTGTGTTGATAGGTCACGGAATTTCCATGCCATTTCCAAGGCAGCTGGAGAATATCATAAACATTGTTGAGGGAGATAGTGAACTCCTGTAGATTGTAGAATCATGCAGGGTTCTAGAAGAACGGGGTTCCTTCACAACTCTGTAATCATTATATGGTAGTGACATTTTCCCAGGTCAACAATGCTTCTAAGGCCTAAAGACAGATATAATTTCACCTTGAATTTGATAGAAATCGTCATTGCAATAAACATATTCAGTGATGAGAGTTGGTAGATTTCACTGTAAACTGACAGAAGTGAAGTGGCCATTTCAGAAGCTTCTTAGGTAAATTTAAACACACTAGACCAGAGACTATGGTAACAGCGCCCGTTCTGGGCAGAGTATGAGAACCACTAAGCACTATCCACCTTAAAACCTTAAAAAAGAAGTTGAAAACTAAATATAGTAATTCATAAGGTTTTGTGTTTTGCTACACAGAATCTAGTAGATGTTTTGGCTACCAGTAGCATATCTTTGCACACTGTACATCACAATTTCTTGAGAAAATAGAAGTTGTATATACTTACATCTGTAATTCAAATTTATTGTGGGGCAGGCCAACATATCTTTCATGAATTGGCTGGATTAACAACCTGAATATATGTATAGAGGAATAAAGCAATAACTAGTATACATTCAGTGCTTTGAAGTGCCAAGCATGGTCCTAGGAACCTTAAACCTCTGCTAGTTAACTTAGTACTTACAATAATTCTAGGATATATATATTACCATTATTGCCTTGCCATTTTATGTAGGAATGAACAGATGACAGCCATGTTAATCAGCCCAAAGCCACCAAATAGAAGAAACAGTACCTGAGCCAAGAATATCTGACTTCGGAGACAAATCTATCCTACAGGTACTACTTCAATGTGGAAGTGCAAAATCAGTGAATGCTTATTTCTTTTCCATGGCATTCCTAAATACTTTGTTTCTGAGGTATATATACATACCTTAGAGGTATATATATGATTGGAAGCTTATTGATAATAAGCTTTTGGGGAAGCATGTCTTCCTGTTCCAAGTATACAACACTCTCCATGGCTGCAGATCTCTAGATCCCTCTCTCTCTGCACATTAACAAGCAAGAGTGTATATATGCACATTTCTGGCACATTGTACATGTACCCAAGATAACTTAAAAGAGCACAAATTTCATAATCAGGTCAGAAAAATTAAATATGCTTAAAGGACACATTTGAGCTTTTTAATGGTATTGTTTTCTTCAAGAGTAAAAAATGTTCAGTTTTGTTGATCCAGGCTAAATCTATGATTTTATCTGTTTCCAAAAGGTTGTCAAGAAGATGAACACCTATAAAGTTAACATCAAAATCTCATTTCCACAGGAGACAATAGAAAACAAGGTAAACATAGGAGAAAGCACATGTTAGATGAGACAGAATATTTACCCCTTCACTCTAAAATCAGCTTTTCCTGACCCTGGTTTGACAAGTCCTCACATTTAGCTCAGAATGCTTGATAATATGTGATTTTGACAAGAAATGAGGTTATTGAGGTGCTACCAAAAAAAAAGAACATTTTTATACCACATGCCACATGCTAACAGGATATCATCATCATAGCAAAGAAACATGGTGACCAAGGAACTGCTGAATTGCTACAGTGACCCCTTTGACTGTCCTTATGTCAGGGACAACTTGCTACTCAAAGGCAGCCATTAAAAACGATTTAAATTTTATATTAAAAATAACACTGGGCTAATCCCACACTAGTTGTAAAGCGCTCCATAAACCTATGTTCCCTGTGCTGTCTGACATCATTACGCAGATCTCCGTACTCAGAGATTTCAAGCCAAATGACTTTGCAAGACTCTGCCTGATCATGAAATTCACCTGATGGCTCCCTTCACCCACAGGCCTGAAGCTCCTTCTGAAGTCCTAGAAAGACATCTGCGTCAAGTGGTGCCTTCGAGTCTCTCAGCTGACTGAGGTAGTTTGGGTAATGTGGATGACAGAATCCATCCCTACTTGAATTCTCATTATATGATCAACTCTTTATTCCAAATGTCAACACTATCTTAGTTTCTGGGACTACAATGGCTTTCATTGAGAAGTCAGGCTGCTAAAGACTTTGACTTATGTCTTAAGTGAAACAGTCAAATCAGCCAAACCTCTGAAGTACTACATTAAAACAAATATTAAAAGTTAAACATTTTCTCCCACATACAATGATTACAAATGCTGACAAACTATCCCAGCTGTTTGTGCCACCACATTAAAAATCAGTACATCAAATAAGGGTCAATAATACTAAGTTATAAATATAGTAAATAAATTTTATTAATAATCCATGAGGAGGAAGATTCCTTAAACAAATTATAAAATTTCAATGCAGACATTTTTAACACCTTTCCTTTTATAAAGTCATACAAAACTCTGGCTATTTTATTCTTAAATAATTTATTCTAAACGCTGAAGACGTGAATGTGTGCATAAAATTTTTAGGGAAATACTAAGATTTGTAAGGTAGGAATTTTAATGGGTCAAAAATTAATATTAATTTTCAAATCTGTATGTATTTCACACATAGAAAATGTAAGCACAGTCCCATGATGATAAGAATTGTTGCTAACTCAAAATACATGAAAGCATTCCATAAATACTGGTGATTTGTAGATGGGCAGTAATTAGATTTGAACTTATTATGTCCTTTTCCATGCCAGCTTTTTAATTTTATTTTGAATTCATAGGAAAATGATGTTTGTGAAGTTAATAGTTTAAAAGTGAGAAGATGGCCACCACCTCATCCAAGATATAAATTTGCTTCTATTTTATAAAGTACTTTCATGTAAAGGCACAGTATTATAAATCAGACCCTCCTGTGTGCACACACAAAATTCATGGGATATCGTCATTCATTCTGACCTAATCCCTTCAGAGCAGAGAGCTTTGGGTCTCTGAAGAGAGTACAGCTCAGTCATTTTTATCTACATGGAGAAAGCAGAACCCGGGGTTTGAGATGTAACACCCAAATAAGATGTAAGTGTTCCACTTAGAACAGAGAGTCATCTCAGTCTGTGAGTTTTATGAAATTTAAATGCACTGGGTTGTAGAACTGTACACATTGAATCTCCCTTCTGTGAGGCCCACCAGGGCACCCATGAAAAGAAGATGTATCTCAGTAGGGTTTTCCTTGTAAAATATTTAAATGAAAAATTGACCATTTTAAGGCTTTCACGATCATTCTTTTTCATCATGCAATAAAATATTCATACAAGGCAAAACACTGCAGTTGTAACACTATTTTAATTTTAAAAACAAAACAGCACAATAGTGATTTCCAAGAATGTAATGCAATAAGATAAGGGGAATCACAGGAGAAGGAAATTATATTGTTAATTTCCTAGAATTTAATATAATAAAAGTACCCTTCACTATTATTTCAAAGAAAAACCTTTTACAAGAGAAACTGACACAAACCTGGTAGGCACAGCACAGATTGCTTGCTTGTTTTACAGTCTTGTAAAGTGGAATTATCATTTTATTATTCTATTGCTTTAACTATGTGACTAAGTCTGCAAACCCAGAAAGACTCCTCCATTAACTTCTTAGAAAGTAATTGGATTACATATTAAATTTGGGCTAGAATATTTCATTATAAGGTGAGCTGGTAAGGCTAGGGCTGTTAAACGCTGAAAGAAGTGGGCAAAAAAAAAAATCTTAGAAGTTTCTTAAAGGAAGTTCTCTGTGTCCCACGTTTCCTGTTTGTTTCATGATGTAGAAAAAGGCAACGGATCAAACTTATGTGTAAAAGATTATTGTAAGTAAATTAAATAGAGAAAATGTCTATCAAAGGTCTAAAGACAGCTACATAATATAACAATATAGCATGAGCATTTATAACACTGTAGGAACAAACTTCAAAGTACATCTCTTTCTACATGGGAAAGGGAAGGAAACCATGACCAAAACGCTGGGTTCACAGGTCATTGCATAGGTCAAAGAAATGTTAGTTTTCACTTCCTTTTTTTGTTTGTTTTTTTTTTTTAACTATAAAGTCAAACTTTCTTTAAAAAAAAAAAAAAGATTTCATTAGCCTATCGCCTCCATACACAGGCAAAGTGTTTATTTCTTTCCATTCAGACGAGTCTCAGTGCCTCAGTTCATCTCTGAAGAACAAAAAAAATTTTTTTATATCTTTCCATGAATCTCCACCCCAGTATTTCACGACTTAGTTCTGAATGTTGTGAATGCTTGAACTCAGCAGCCAGAGACGGCGCCGCGGTGCACACGACTGTGATTACACAGATCTGCTTTACTTTTCTAGCCCCTTGGTTTGGCTCCAAGGTCCAAAGCTTATAAATGGAGCGATACAGGTTAACTGAGCTGCCAGACAAGCCCACTGGATGCATCCCTAGCTCTCTGTGGCAAGCAGAAGACTTGCAGCCGCCAGGAAGGTCCTGTGGAGAAGGGCTTTAAATGCCCAAGTCTCCCTAACATCTCAAGCTCAGGAACTGGTGGCCCTCGACCCTATTCGCAAAGGTTGGTAGTCACATAGAAGTCCTTCAAGACTATGCATCACTGTGAATGAAATTTGTCGACCCATTTTAATGCCTGCGGAAATGTCTCCGGTTTCATAGATTTAGGTTTCCCCAGCTGCATTTTCGCTCGCGTAGATCTCCCTTTATGCTAACTCAAAAGCAGAGCGACAGGGAGATCCGAGCTTTCTTGTTCATCTGAAAACGCCTGCTCATTCTTCCTCTTAGGAATCCACGGCAGTTGTCTTCATCCATTTTCCTGACCTTCTACCCCTAATGCTGAGTCCGTTCCCGGGTCAGCCTTAATTAATTTTTCTGAATGACATCTTTGTTTTCCTTTTGGCATATCTCCATTTTCTTTTTGGCATTCTCCAAATGCACAGTGTTGGTCAAGATGAGAAGAATTTCTTCCACTTCGTCTAGATAATCATTATTCTCTTAAACTAGGAAAATCATCCCTTTTATTGCATATCTGCAGCACCTCTTTCTGAATCTCAACCTCCTTGTCAGTGGTGGAATTTTCAAAGGGCTACACCCTGAAGTTGCTCCTTCTGAGAGGACTGCCACATTGAGGGCAGTTCCCAGTTCCTCTCACAAACAGTAAATCCACACAAGTTTCACACCATCCCCACCAGCCATACTGGGCTCATTTCCTTTAAAAAAAAATTGCAGGCACTATTATGATACCATAAATTAAATAAAGGTTATATGGTATCTCACTTTGAACCACCCATCATTTATAACCATCAGTTTTCCAAAGAAGCTACTGTTCTTCAGTTCAATTATGAGTGCATAAAGATTTGTTTATCTCTCACTAGGTATTTTAAAAGAAATATCAGTTATGTGGAAGTTTACATTTTGTTTCTAAAAATAACTTTCCTAGCATGTAAGTGTATAATCTTTAATGTTTCAGCAGTACAAACAAACAAAAACTAAGGCTACTGATATATACAATGAGGCTGCTTTCCTGTCACCCAACTTGGTGTTAAAATTAAATGTTAGAACTCAGCAGGTAACAAGCCAACTGGGCAAGCAGGGGTTAACCTAAGAGTCCAGGTCAAGAGGAATTTATGTGAGCAGGGCCACAGGATCTTAGAAAACTCCAGGTATCACCTCCCTGTAGGCGATTCACCTATAACCCCACCTTGTCCTTGTGCTTAAATCACGATGCTACTCCTGACTCGGACCTCCAGCATTCCTGACCTTGGTTTACCAGCCTGGCCTTGCTCCTGTGGTAAGTCTAACTTTGACTAGACTATCTGATTCTATTCACCTATAACCCCACCTTGTCCTTGTGCTTAAATCACGATGCTGCTCCTGACTCGGACCTCCAGCGTTCCTGACCTTGGTTTACCAGCCTGGCCTTGCTCTGTGGTAAGTCTAACTTTGACTAGACTATCTGATTCTATCTCTCTTTTCTCTCTCTTTTTTTTTTGTCTTCCTTCCTGTTTGCAATGTTTACACTATTCCAAGTCTTAATCTATTTCTACAACCACCTTTTTTGACACCTTGGCATTTTATGTCTAGGACTATATCCTATACAATCAATCTCTTCTGCTAAAGAAGGAAGATCCCAGCCTACTCCTCCTTTACATATTTAAATTCCACTGGAATCTATCAAAGTTTTTATATTTTTACATTATATATTAATGATATGCCTAAATAGTACATACACTAAGGTTGTCAGCATTTAATCAAAAAATTCATGATATCAAGAACAAAGTCTTAAAGAATATTTTATTTTCTCTATCTACTAAACCTAATAAAATCAACTGGGCATTTTCAAAATATATCTTTTATTTGTGCTTATTTATCGTGAGACAAAGTAAAAAAGTTCTCCATAATATACAAAGAAACATAATGAAATGTCATACTATGTTGAATCTTTTTTGTTTTTTGGAGCTATGATATAGGATGAAGATGACACACTGGGAAATTTTAATTAAAACAGAGTCACAGTACTTGCCAAAAAAAATTATTACTGTGTTGACTTTGTATATCTGTCAAAAGTTTTTTACCTAATTATAAGCTAAAAGTACTTGTCCTTTTTAATATAAGTAATGGAAAATGTTCACTTAGGGCTAAGTAACTGGTTTTACAATTTTTATACAAAACTTATTAATCACTTCAAATTACATTAAATAGTCATTAAACCATAAATGGATTTTACATATTGAGTACCTCAACAAATAAAAATCATATACATTAGTAAACCTTATGTAGGCTCACAAAACTAATTAAAAACATTGCACATTCAGGCACTTACTGGAGTATTCTGTAAATAATTATAATTTAAAGGAACTGACAAAATATGAAACAAAAAACAATCTATATTTAAGATATGTGAGTTATTTTACAATTCTTTGATAAACTGTAGCTCAGAAAACTCAGGGATTCCAAACTGTGTCCTCTGGTAGTCATACTAGTCCACAATGGCCTAGAAGCCCAACACTAATAAACAAGATAGAAAAATATGGCAAAGAAAGGGGCCTTCAGAACCATTCTGGAGCATATTCTGAATACTTGTTTTCTGGCTAACTAAGGAAGGAAAATCTGAGAAATTATCATCTCCATTCTGATAAAATGGTGGTGTTTGGAAGCTTGCACTGTGAAATGTAAGTGGATGTCACTGACTGTCACACCCAGTCCCTAACTCTGCTATGAAAATCAAATTATATCTTCACCTCTTTCATCCCATTAATTTTTTTTGAAAGCATACTCGTCTACAAATCCTGTAATGCTATTACCTAAGAGCCTTCTTTAAAAGCAGGAAATCACCACACGTTCGCAGGAACTAAAGAGCCTATGTACAGAAATGCCTCCCCTGGGATACGGAAACCTTCAGCAGCAACAAGATGCCTAATGGATTCTTTCTTTTCACCTTGGCCTATACTTCTAGGAGCTGAATCACAGTAAATGCTCAATATATTTATTTTTTAATATTCAAACATAATCTTAAATGGAATTTTTATGTTCAAGTAAAGCTGAACAGAAAGGGCCAATAATGCAAATCTACAAACAAAGAAATAATTTCCTCCAGGGAGAAATCACCTAACCTTCCTCTCTCATCTCCTGTCTGCCTGGCCTAGGTGCCTGCCCTACAAACTGTCTGCAAACTGTGGGATCCTCTAAGCAGTACCTCAATTTCTGTCCAGTGTAAATCTATCCAAGATTCCAGATTCTTAGACACAACGTGGCTCCAAAATAGCAGTTTTGAGTGGGGCTGGGTGGTGCTGACACCCTGCACTTGAAAATGCTCTGGCTGGACTGGTGTTTCCAAGTCTGGAGACTAGGAGCCAAAGCTGCAGGTGCACGCTCCTGAAATCGTCCCTGAAGAGGGACTGAGGACATCTTCTGTTGTTGTTAGTGGGACTGGGTGCAGAGGGCTTCACTCCACCACATACACCTGCAGACACACTAACGCATATTGCTATTCTTTTCTACAGCTTGACTCAAGAGTTTCACTAGAACAAGTGCCCTAAAACTTTATTAAAAGTTGATGAAGAAGAAAAGCTCCAAATGAGGAGAATCAAAATGGAGCAGCTATTTAGGATCATGGGTCCCAAGAGCCCTCAGAACTGGTTCTTTTTCCAGTTACATTTCTATGTTAGGAAGCACTCCCTAAATTCCATCTGGGGAAGAAACAATACAGAGCTGGACCTGGAATCCTCTGGAACCTGAGCTGGCCTGCAAAGCTAGAGCTCCTTCTTGGGGCTCATGGTGACTACTGGCATTTCTCATTTCATTCAAGCAGTCTGATCTGGAGAAGGCAGCTGTTTGGGGGCCCCTCAAGCAGAAGAGAGATGGGATCACTTCATACCTTTAAAGCCTCATTCTTCCCAGTGCCACCATTTTGTACCCTAGCACTCAACTCTCTTCTTGGAGTCAGAGTAGGCCCTTACTCCCACTGATGTCAACAAAAAAGCGAAGAGGAGTTCAAATTACTATTTATTAATAAGCCACAGTGAAACATCCTGGAGAGGAAGGGAAAATTTAACTCCCTGGGACAGTAACCAGGGAAAACCAGAGCAGTGAGAAGAAATTCAGGCAACAGCACAAAAATTTAGTTAGGTGACATCTCAGGTTTTGGGGATATGGGAGGGGACTTCTCCTCTCTTAAGAAAAACAAGTGGGATGTTTTCTTTTAAATATTTATGTATTTTATGTGTGTATATATATATGTGTGTGTGTGTATGTGTGTGTGTGTATGTGTATGTGTGTGTCTGAGTGTATGTATGTGCCCAGGTGAGACCAGAAGAGAGCTTCATATCCCCTGGTACTGGAGTTACAGGCAGTATGAGCCCTCTGAACCAAACCCAGGTCCTATGCAAGAGCAGTGAGTGTTCTTATTCTCTGAGCCATACCTCTAGCCCCAGAATGTTTCTTTAATACAATATTTTGGCAGTATTTCATTTCTCTATTTGAGAAAATTGAGAAATGTGTTTAAAAACAGCAGCTTTTGTTGTGGTTAGACCACATTTTAAAATATTTTTGCTATCTTGGTATATATTGCAATTTAAGCTCTACATATTAACGTACATGAATATGGAAATGACTTTCTCAGCAAATTTCTCCTGCATTGTACCTACACTCCTAGAGATAGGTACAGTTATTTTGCCCTATCTATAGTTATTTTAATTCTTTCCTCTAATTGGATAACTTATAGACATCATTTCATTTAAATCAGTCTCATATGATATAATAAATTAAGAAGCATTACTGATGTGATGGATCTCATTTTAATTGTATATCTCACAATATAAGTAAGCAATACTTCTGAGGCAGTAATGTTTTTCCAGCAAAAATAAGGCAATTTATGATTGTGTATTCTTTCACATGCTTAAAAGTTTCAGGTGAAGCAAATTACCTTAGGGAATTTATTCTTAATTCTGCCCATCACGTAACTGAATTATCAAGTCTGCATCTTTTAGTGAGAGCTGAATATTTTTTTCCTAAATACCTTATACTTATCAGGCTAAAGGGACCCGTCACATCAGTAACACCTTCTATGCGCTGTCACATCCCAGCTTGAATACACTAAACTCAAGGCCTTTGAAATCTTTAAAACCAATCATACATAAGACACATTCTATATCATGGGGCTACTGGCTACACTTCGGCACCAAACAATATTTCAAGCTTTCTGATATACATGTGTCACCTCTTCGTGACAAATAGCTGGTATTAATTAGGCACTAGACTTGGTGAGATTGCTGTTATTAACTGAGAGAAGATGGGTTGGATTTAATTGTGTGTGACTTCAAAGTCAAGTGACTGATATTTCAAGCATCATTTAAAATGTTTGATATTGAAGTCATTGTATTCACATAAAGACTGTCTAAAAATATAAAGGAGACTGATGAGAAAAAAACTGAGAGCGTTTATACATCTATCTCATGAGCTGAGTTCGATGTCATTTCACTGGTTTTTCCAACCTACAGATTGTAATATTTATTTGCTTAGCTGCACAAAATTTTCATTCATAATAGACTTGAAAGTTCTCAAAATTAACACTAAGCAAAGAGGACTCTGTTTACAATACTAACTACTCCTAAAAGAGACAAGTTCCTAATTTGCTTCAAATGTCTTTTGATGGAAATGAAAATAAAACATGAATTTTGAGTAACATTACTCAAAAGTTATCATGTTATCTGCAAAAATAATTAAAAACAAAAACTAACTACTATGGATTTAAATGCTACAATTTTATTCAGACTTTCATAGAGAAAGCAATTTTTCCACATGAAAAATAAACTATAATGCTTTGACTAGAATTGCTTAAGGACTAGATTTTTAATGATGACTATATTAATACATGAAAGGAAGGCAGGAATCTAAGGTGATCCAAAAATTTTAATTAGGAATAAAACGTCACAATTGTGATTAAGATATTTATGTACTTGAGAGTTGACAAAAAATACATAAGACAATTCCATGAAATTTGCTTAATTGAAATGTAATATGTTATAACAAAATATCCTTTGGGTATTGTTTTAAAATCACAAATATAATTCATGGTAACCAAAGTTAACTCTATCTAACAAATCACATGCTTTAAAAAAAATTCAAGAAATGTAAATGTGTTGGGAGTTGGGTAAATGATACTAAATCATATTTAAATCTTTTTTTCACTTTTTTATCATATACATAAGTCTATGAAATTTTTGTGAAAAGGCAATGCTTGAACCAGGGAGATGGAGGAGGGTTTAATAGCACTGTTGTAGGACTGTAAGCATCTGAAAGAAAACCTCTGACCCATGACCTCAAACACCTACAGGGCGTGGACAAACAAGAGAGTAACAGTAGACATGAGACTCTGAGGGGCTAGAGGAAATGCAGACATGACAGGTTGCAAAGGAAAGGACTCGACCCTGGAGCACGAGGTGGTGCGAGGAGACCATCTCCCCACCTCTACCATCGGCAGCCAGAAAGAAAACCCACAGAAGCAAAGACAGACAGACAAAAGTTTGAACAACAGAGACACGTTTCATGAGGAGCATACTGGGAAGCCAAGTGCACTGTCTGCATCACTACGTACTACACTGGGGAGAGGCGGGAGCAGACGCCAGATAAAGTCTGCTACCAAACTCCTCTGTCTGGAGGAGAAGGAAACTGCACAACCACAGCCGTGCCTCTAAACTCCAAAGGGCTCTACACATGCACTGCGCATGCACGTACCCATCGGGGGAAGACCCAGAGAACCACAGAACCATGGCAACACCTGCTGTATAGGACTGTCCTCCGAAAGACAGATGCCATCCTCCCAAACTCAGTTGCACCATCTTGCCTAAGGACCTCGTGCCCTGGAAGAAAGGGAGGGACAGAGGAATCATGGGACCCTCCCATGAGAATCCAGTCACATCTCCCATCCAACAAGTTGTTCCTAGTTGCGCTTAGGCTGTGTGTGACGCTAAAAGCATGTAGGCGGGGGAAGCCTAGGGGAGGCTCTCTCAGCATTTTATGTGGCTGTGGGAAAGTTAGCATCCAGACTGGCATAAAGCCTTTCCAGTAAGCCTTGTGGGGAGCGCCCGCAACTCTGTAAGGAAACCCATGCCCATGTGCTTTGTAAGTTATCCCAGTAAACTCGCTGGCATCTCAAACTGCCGTTTGGAGAAACCATACCTCAGTTTGTCCTTGAGACTGAGAAGACTGGGAAATGACGTGGGGACAGCTGAACCTGGGCATAAATTCAGCCTCACAGGTGACCATTTTGAACTCCACAGTGTATTTTGACCAATCTGGTATTCCAAGGAATAGCGTCATACAACATGTACAAAATATCAGGACAGGAAAACAAGAGAGATGAATTCTAACACTGAGACATTATAAAGATTATAATTGAAACATTATAAAGATAGTAACAAAGTATGAATAGGACATTTGAGATCAATGAACACTAAGATAGTTCTACTTAACTATATTGAGAATAACCATGGAAATACAACTTTGCATATATAGGAAAGTGTTCTCAGCATGTGGGAAGCGGCATCTTATGATCTGGGATTCCAGAGTTAATAGAAAGAACAAAGCAACTGAGCACCAGCATTCATCTCTCTCTGCTTCCTGACTGTGGATACAATATGACAAGCTGCTTCATGCTCCTGTTATTACTCTTTCCCCTCTAGAATGGACTGTACCCCCAAACTGTAAGTCAAGAGCTTCATTGCTTTTGTCAGTTTTTCGCAGCAATAAGAATAGTAACTAATGCCAACATCATTAAAACACTGTTTATGAATCATGAATATTGATGGTGAAGCTTACAAGCTAAAGGCATAAAAAATGTATTCAATGAAATTACAGGAACCATGGCACATGCAGGAAAAGAGCTGCCATCCAGATATAAGAAACATGCAGAATGTCAAATAAACAAGACCAGAAAGCAGTCCCCCTTTTTATTATAGTTAAATGTCAAAACACAGAGCAAGATGGTATGCTGAAGGCTGTGAGAGAGAAACTCAAGATAACACATACAGGCAAACTGATCATAATACAGTAGATTTCTTAAAGGGCAATCTAAAATCAGGAGGACATGGGATGTATTTCAAACTCGAAAAGACAACAACTGCCAACTGGATTATTATGTCCAAGAATGTTATCCTTCTGTAATAAACACAAAATCATGGTATTTGTGACCAGTACTACAGAAGATACTTGAAGGAATTCTATACTCTGTAAAGAAAAATAAACATAACCATAAGGTCACAGGGATGAAAAAAATGAAGTAGAATAGTAGATAAGCAAAGGTGGGTTAGGAAAGTACTACACACTACTAAAATAACACTATGACAAGAACTCATGCATACCTATCAATAGTAAGTCTGAAAACTGATGGCCACAACTCCTCCAATAAGCTCAATAGATAAAGTGTTTGCTGCACAAGCACGAGGAGCTGAGTTTGATTTCAAGCAATCATGTAAAAAAGACAATATAGTGGTGCATACCTGCAATCCCAACATTAGGGGGAAGAGCCAGCCATATACTTGACACTTAGTTGGCCTCCAGCCTGGTCTACTCAATGAATCCAAGGTCTCAGTGAAAGACCCTGTTTTAAAACACAACAGGGATGACTCCAGAGGCACAGTATCAGAGCTCGGCATCTGGCTTCCACAAGTACCTTCAAACAAGTGCCTGAGCCTCAACATACACATGGACACAGTCTGGATAGAAACAGACCCTGCTAACTGTTGCCTGCAAAAACTACACCTCCCCATCAAAGACAAAAACAGAATTAGGGTGAAAGGACAGAAAAGAGTATTCTAAGAAAATGGTACCAAAGGAGAAAACAGGCATAGTTAACTTAATATCTGACAAAGGAGACTTCAAGCAAAAAGTAACTAGAAGGTTAAACTCTGTAGGTCTCAACAAAACAAACAAAACAAAACAAAAAATGAAGACCAAACAAATCAGACACAAATATGAAAAGGAATGTGTAGGAAGAAATGGTAATACTGAAGTCTGTATTACCCTAAATTCAAAACAGAGAAGGAACACACACACAAAAAAAAAAAACAAAAATACAAACCCATCTGCCTAGTAAACATAACAATAATTCTCAAAATACTTGCAAACCAAGTTCAAGAACACATCAAGATCATAGGTTCTGGCCAAGTAGGATTCATCCCAAGGATATAAGGAATGGCATACCATACAAAGATCAATAAGTGCAATATATCGTATAAACAGGCTCAAGGACAGAAATCAGATGATCATATCAATAGACTCAGAAAAGGCCTTTGACAAACTCCAACATCACTTCATCTTAAAACCTTGAAGAAACTAATGGAAAGAACATAGCTCTGTATAATAAAGATTATATATGACATACATATAGCCTCGATGATGCCAAGTTCAGAAATCCTCAAAGCATCTCCACTATAATCAAGAGCAAAACGAGGGCATCTCCTCACTCACTCTGCTCTTATCTTGTGTAGTGCTTGATGTCTCAGCAAGAGCAGTAGGAAGATAAGAAGGAATCCAAACAGAAAAGAGGAAGTCAATTTACCCTTATTTCATATGACATAATCCTATTTGTAGGAGACCCTACAGACTCCAGCGGAAAGCTCCTAGAACTACTAAACACTTTCAGTAACCTTGAGCAATAGCCAAAGTGATACTGAGCAAAGGAACGATCCATATTGGGAGTATCACCATACATGGTTATAGTGCCATAGTAACAACAACGTGGTATTAACAGAAAAACAATCATGTGAGAAAATGGACAGAACCCAGAAATAATGGACGGGACACAGCTATATGTGCCAAATCTTTGAGATGGATGTCAAAACTATACAGTGGGGAAATGACGACCTCTTCAACAAATGATGCTGGAAATACTGGATTCCTATGTGAAGAAGAATGACGTTGGACAATTTTACACAAAAACCAATTTCAGGTGGATCTATGGACCTTAATGTAAGACCTAAGACTCCTGATCTCTTAGGAGAGATTTAAGTATGGAGTAGGGGAGAGAGTAACTCAGAGAAAGATGAAACCATACTGCTGAACATACCACACAATTCAGTCACAGGACTTGGAGAAATAAAGTCACTACTGAACTAGATGCCTCCTCCCTGATGACTAGCACTCAAAGTGCCAGAATGTGCTATGTAGGCTTCTAGGGGACAAAAATTGTCAATAGTCCTATTCAGCTGTAAATCATGTGGACTACAATAACGACCAATAAGATATACACTAGCAACACTAATATCTTTGGAGTAACCAACAACTGTCTGATTGGAATTGAGGCCCTCCAAAGAGAAGAGAATTCATACCTGACTAAAAACCTAGCCAAGAACCCTGTCTGGAAAGGTCATAGACCTAGAGGAGAATCTACTACTACCATTTTGCTAAATTGATATAGTATTCAGCTTCCTTCTAAATATACCCACAGAGGGCTGGAGAGATGACTCAGTGGTTAAGAGAACTGGGCTGCTCTTGCAGAACATCTAGGTTCAATTCCCAACACCCACATTGGACTAACAACCAATTGTAATTCCAGTTCCAGGGGATCTAACACCTTCTTCTGACCTCTGTGATCATTGCCTGACATGAGTGTACCTACTTACGTGCAGGAAACACACTCATACACATAAAATAAAAAATAAAATATTTTTAAATGAATACACCCATAGATATTATATTCATAGATGCATGCAGATCTCACCCTTTTATCAAAGAATATTCTGTTTGTAATGGACAGAAACTGTATTACAGAGAACACAACTGGTCAAAGTAGAGAGAACAAGAGACTATAGAATGTCCATACCAACATCTCTACATCATGGAAGAGGGGATAGAAAGACTGTAAGATCCAGAGGACCTGGAGGACCACTAGGAGATAGTGCCTTCCTGAAATGACAGAGATGGTCCACTCATGAACTCTTGACAGTGTGGTTGCCTGCACAAGATCTGCACAAACCCACAGCAGTCAACATTCTAGCAGGGAAAGAGGAAAGACTCACAAGACCCCAGGCCTAGTTGAGCAGCGACCAGGCAGTTAACAGCTGCTGACGGAGGGAGTTAGTTTTCCTCAGGGAACAAACCCAGTGTTAGTCGGCCCATGCCCAGCTGGTTAGCCATGAGCCCATGTGCATATAGGCAATGCTAATTTGACTCAGTAGGGTGAGTGTGTGTGTGTGTGTGTGTGTGTGTGTGTGTGTGTGTACAAAATTAAAGAAGAGGACATGAATTTGAATGGGGGATGAGGACCCGGAAGAGCTGAGGTGGGGAGAGAAGGTAGATACGATCAAGGTCCATTGTACTCGTTGTACTCATATATGACAAAAGAAATGCAAAGCAAATCATATAAAAATTATTAAAATTTATGCTTAAATCTTTGATTATACTTTTAAATTTTTTGTATTATATATGACAATATAGTGTTGTATGGTAAATACGAGGTTCTCTCTGAGGTTTTTTTTTCTATTGGTTCATTTGGTGGCAAGTCCCACCCTCTGACCAATGAGGGGGCAGGAAGGTGGGGAGAAAGGAGAGACAACATGCTGGCGAGTTCTGGGGAGTGGCACGGATTGAATCCTCAGGGGAAGAAAAATGCCCCAGCCCCAGGCCCACGTGGAAGGCCAAGACTCAGAAGGCAGCGTTCCAAGTCTCCGCAGTCCTAAGAATCATGTGAATGGAAGAGAAATTCTGGCCAGGAATGGACTAAGAGCCCTGCGCCCGGCTGTCACAGACTTTGCTGGCGGGCCGCAGGTAACCAGTAACTTTGTAAATTGCCCTAAACAAATCAGTCTCTCTAAATGGAAGATCAGTTTCTGTTTTATCCAGCCCGATTAACTAGACCCCGCCCACTAAGGCGTGGAGAATAAATTTCACGAGGCAAGTGTGTACATATAAAGTTTCTACATCACACCCCTCCCACAGAGGCTGTCACACAAGTATAGCTAGAACAACTGTAAGAGCCAAGCGTGAATTAATAAGAAGAATGCTAGGAGACTACGTTTTCTGGACATAGTAGGGTGGTTGCATGTGTGAACCTACAGCACTTGTGACAGCAAGCACAAAACCTGTACAAACCCAAACCAGACAAAACTCCAGCACGGATGGGGAGGTGGGCATGAAGCCCCACCCCAGCTGTGGAACTATTGGCTGTTGGGAAAGGGAGAGTCAGTTTTGTTTAAGAGTGTAATGCCAGGAGTGTTGACCATGCTCCAGGAGATGGACTCACACCCAAGAGTGTCTGGAGTATACAAATTAAATTTCTTTAGGCTTTTTTAGGTGTGTATGCTTTTACTATTAATCATTATTTTAATTTTATGTATTTTCTGGTATATTTTTTCTATATTTCTATTGAATATTTGTGCATTTTATACATTTTAAACACATTTGGACCCCTTCTCCTGACTGTACTTCCCTGTAGCACCCCAAGAGTTCATGTGTTCTGTCATGCTTTTCACTATAATTTTAAAATCCCTATTTTACATATATAGATAATCTTTCCTTCATTCTAAAACATTCTGAATTATATGTGAAAATAATGACAATTAATCATAACATTATCTGGACATATTTGATAAACAACCAAAAAAACACAGCTATAGTAAAACATGAGTTATTTTCAACACAAAAATACTAAAATATTATGTTTAAACAAGCTTTTTTCAAACCCAAAATTATATTACAGTATTATACACTGATTATGTCTTCACTTCTGAAAGTAAATAAGTATATGACTACCTATGAATTTATACAGTATGTTCCAGGAATAAATAAGAGAAATTCTTAACTTTTGCTTTCTGTAGATTTAATTATATCTAAGTATAATTTAAAATCTAGCATCTCTAGACCAATATACCTAATAAAAGTTTTTAAACAATTTTAACAATATGGCTTCTACAATTCAAGATTTTTAAAGAATAATGAGATAAAATAAGTCCTATGTTAAAATTAGTAAGGATTGCTTCTGTTTGTTCATTTGTTTAAAAATACATTTCTGTTTGATAACTTCATATTGTCAATTTGTACATTCAAAAGACTGGATGTCAAACTTATATCCAACTCAGCCCCTGGGTTTACTTCAAATGACATTTGAAAAACTACAAAAAGTACTCAGATGTGTATATTATTCATACAAAAATCACAGGAACACAAATATATGTCTTTTTTATACTAGAGAAGCACCTAGGTTCTAACTCACAACAAGTCCTCTATTTTTGCTGGTAAAGTGACTCAGTCTTAATTAGCATGCGGCCATCATGTTAGATAACATTCACGATCACTTTCACCCACACTTTCAATAGCAGGCTCTCCATCCCTCATAAATTAGGTAACATTCATGAGCATTTTCACCCCTTACTTGCGGTTGTGAAGCATTTTCAGTTTATTGTATCTAATATTTCACGAAAACTAAAGAAGTTCTCAGGATGTTTGTCTTGAATTTGTCTTAAATAAATGTTTCTTTGTCCAATGATGTCTTCTCTAACATATCGCCTTTCTCACTTAGTTAATTGGCTAACAAATTCAGAAGTATTCAAGAGAAATGATAATTTAACAGGAGTTTGTCCTGAGTGAAGCCATTTCAAACAGAAATTACCTTAGAAGAATATTTAAGGTATCATCCACCCGGTAACACAGCACTTCACTGTGGCAGGCACTTAGACATTAGCGGACTTTCCTGCACTGTTACAAGTGAGTCCTATTTCTCTTCTAGGTAGATTAGACCTGGGTCGACTCTGATTGTTTTTCTGCTTGTTTTTTCCTCTGGCTTTCCCTGTTTCTCTTTATCGGTGGTGGATTACAGAAAATAGCTAGGGAAAGTACGCTCCTTAATCCAATCTTCTTGTGAATATGAGTATTACCATAGACTTGGCACAGTGGAAGATTTGTGTTACTACCACGTCATGTGGATTTGTCCACTCTATCCTAGCAGATCAGATAGATACCTACCCAGACCAACAGTTGCTAGACATATATGCTCTAGGCAGCTGTATACTAATCAAGAAATGTCAATCTGGTTACTCTTAGATGTACCAGAAGCCTGGCAGACTTTTCCTCAACTTTCACATGGACCAATCCTTCTACCTGACCAGTTTTCTCATTCTCCCTCATGTATAGAAGGCTTAAAAACCACAGAGGTGGAGTCTCATCTTCTTAATCATTGTATCCTCAGTGTCTAAGGCAGAGATTGCCACACAGGTTCTAAATACATATTTGGGTTTGTTTTCTTTTTAAGTTGTACAGATTTAGAGATGAATAGACTCATCCAGCTTGGAAAGAATATCACATTACTTTTATGAAGAATCAATTGAAAAGAATCTAAGCTGGATTTAGGAAGAAGAGGAGTAGCTCCCTAGAACTGGTTTCAGCCAGTCTGGGACTTGGGGTGAGAGATGGCTGTACTGATGAACACATTAACAGGGATAGTAAGAAAATTGCTGTTCTTGGGCCCCTTCACCCACAGTCAGTCAGACAATCCTGCATCAGGAGCCATGCCAGTCAACTCCAGGGCACCACCTTGGTGCCTTCCAGCATACCAGCTCTGCTTGCTAACTCAGCTTGGTTCCTGTATGCTAATGTACCACAGGCACATCCCTCTGTTCAGAGAAAATGACAATAGAACAGAGTGCCCTAAATGAGACAAGGGCTCCCTCAGAAGGACATGCACAGTGCCCATTTGCACCCAAGCAGGCCATGAGTACACACTGCCAACCAACACACTCACATGTGACTGTGACTCAGGGTACTTGAGTCTCCACAGTAGAGAGAATGAAACTGAGAGATATCCAGGAGTATCCCCAACATGTTTTCCAGAACTGTTGAAGAAATGGTAGTGAGCTAGTATATTAATTAGTGTAATCTTTTCTAAACTTTTTCTTCACATAATTGCTTTGACAATAAGAATAAGCCAGAAAACCCTCTACCAGTCCTAAACAAAGACGTGTTCTTCCTAAATGGCCTCTCCTGGCTCTAGAACAAAGCATTGCCACTACCCAGGCAGCCTCTGCCTTAGAATGAACGTGGAAGGGGATGGAGTCAATATTATTGTCAAAATTCAAGTTCAAAAGTCTAAAAGGTGGGAAAGAGAGGAAAGCAAAAAAGATTTCACCTCCACTGAGCTCTCATCATTAACAAATTTTCTTTTAAAGGCTTGCTGCCCCTTGAAGTCTACTAAAAAAGCAGAAGACTAATTTCAATAGCTTTACAAACACTAATTAATATTATTAAATAATTTGTCTGAATACTAAAACAAGACTGTTCATTTGTATTTTGAAACAAAATAATGAAGCTAAACCATTCTGAGTATCTGAATCTCTGTGTCCAAAAAGATTCATGTGATAGCTAATCATAACTGTCAACTTGAATGGACTGAGAGCTGCCTAGGAGATCAGTACAGCTAATTGCTCTGTGTCTCCCATAGTGTCTCCAGACATGATCAGATAGATCACAGGGGCTATGCACTACTCAATAGTTTGGTCCATTAATGATTCAATTTTTCAGTAGACTCTTGAGTGGTGGAACTGTGGAAGGTGAGCCTGGAATTTCTACTTCTGAGTGCCATGAGTCAACCAGCTCTGCCCCACCACAGACTTACACCAGGAGATGTGTGTGTGTGTGTGTGTGTGTGTGTGTGTGTGTTGCGTGTTGGGGGTTGAGACAGGGTTGAGCTGTAGCCCCAACTGGCTTGGCTATATAGACCAGGTCAACTTCTGTGTCACAGAGATCTGCATTCCTCTGCCTCCCAAGTACTGGGATTAACGGTGTGCACAACCATGCCCAGCTCCCCAGATGGACTGAACCCATAGACCAAAACAAATCCTTAAGTGATTTATGTCAGTATTCCATCACAGCAATGAGAAAAGCTAACTGGCACAATTCCTTTCTCAAAGAACCAATTTCAACAATATTCTTTAGGAGATATCCTTTCATCTGCATTTCTACTTTGTAGTCCTTTTTAATTCAAAATGTGGAAATGGTCATCATAACAGAAAACATTTACTTAGCAAATGAACAGTTCTCATTTAATAGGTCAAAGACTATTTATATTCGGTACCTGAGATATTGACTAAAATTTAAATGCAAGATATCCAGTTTATAATCTAACGTATACACTAAGGTTCCCCTTTAAAGTAGCGCAGATTTAAGCTCATCTCTCTCTTCAGAAGACTAGAAAGATGGTTCAGCAGTTAAAAACACTGGATTGCTCTTGCAGAAGACCTGTGTTCAAATCCCAGCATCCACATAGTGGCTAACAACCTCCCATAACTCCAGTTCCAGGGAATCTGACACTGTTTACTGGCTTCCATGGGCACTGCACAATATGAGTACACTTGCAGGCATAACATTTACATTAAATAAAATTTTTTAACTGTTAAATTCATCTCTTAAGGTCATTATGAATCTAGTGTTTTTTCAAGTTTTACATCATTACAAAGGACTAAATTTATTGCTTTTACTGTTTAAAGTCATTCACGCTGCAAGTACTTATTGGTCACCTGTGCAATCACAGCAAGACAGATCTGTCTCCCGTCTTCGTGGAGTTTACATTGTGGGAGAAATGTAAACATAGGCACAAAGCTATGTGATTACATAAATAATGATAAGAGCAATGAAAAACGAAAGCTAGAATGCCACTGCAGGAGAGATACAGGAAGCTCCTTTCAGGAAGGCGTCTAAGAAAGCCATCTCCAAGAAGGCAATGGCTAAGCTGTGCTCTTAGTGAAGAGAGTTCCGAGACTTGCAAAGATCTTAGGAAGATACAAAACGAGTCAACAGCAGATGCTGAACTATCTGGAGAATCATGATGACAGAAGGAACATAACAAAGTCACACAAAAATTCAGTGATGGCCAAATAAATAGAAATATGCATGGCACGGTAAGGCGTTTGGTTCTAGACTATAGAAGGAGAAGCAAAGGAGGCCAAAGGAGGCCCTGCCTCAGCCTGGCCTCCCCTTCCTGCTCTCTAAATGTTACTGCAAGAGCTGAAGTCCTTAAGATCACAGATGGATACAGCAAGAATTTCCAGCTCAGGGACAGTGTAACCTGGGGCCCTGAGATTTAAGCAAACTCCTAAAACCTAATTCCTAAAAGCACAACTTCTACTTTCCATTACATGACTTTAAAAAGGACACAGTTTAAGGGTTCCTTAATTCTTATTTTTAAGATTTCTTTTGGAGGGGGAGACCTGAAACCCCAGTCCTCTGAAGAGCAATAATAATATACTCTTAAGTTCTGAATTATCTATTGACCCCAAGGATAAATATTTTTAACAATGGCATTTTTTTACAAACGTTCATACATAAGCACTATATTTATATCATCTCCACCCCTCTGCCTCCAGCTCCTCTCATGTCCCCCAGTCCTCTCTCAATTTCTTGTTCTCTTCTTTGATTATTTTTACTACATATACATACATACACTTATAATTAGTAGATAGATAGATAGATAGATAGACAGACAGACAGACAGATGATTTCACTGAGTCCATTTAGTGGTGCTTGAGTGTACATGCATTTCAGACTGACCACTTGGGAATTGAATAACATATTAGGAAGCTGGTCCCTGAAAACAAAAACTCCTTCAGGATCCATCGATGGCCTATAGCTCTTGTGTCATTTCCCCATCTACACTGGTTTGTCAACTGGTGTCATTATACACATCATTATACACAATATTGTTGAGACTCCATGAGTGAAGCTTCCCTGTCAAGTCTAGAAGACACTAGGGAACAGGTGTTACGGTCATCTGGCTCTTACAATCCACCCCCTGTTTGGTATGGTCCTCCCTAGGCCTTAGTCGTCAGTGTTGTCAGTGGGGTTGTGCACCACAGAGTTGCTTATTCCGTTTATTTTGATCACTCGTATAAATTTGTAATAATGCCTATATCTAAAAGAAGCTTCTTTGATCTGTAAACATAAGAATAAAATATGTACAACATAGTAAGAAATTACGTCTGTTTAGAAAAGTGGAGTAAGTTCTCCTCTAGTGTCTATGACCACACCAATCATAGGTACTTAGCTATATTTAAAGTAGCAGGCATGGACGCCGTCCTATTACGTGGACCTTAAGTACAGTTAGAGAGCTATTAATGCCACTGTTGTGCCAACAGAGATACTTTGCTGATCCATCATTGTTGGCAGGTTGCACAGTACCTTCCAATTCTATGAGAGCAAGTCCTCAAGGAAGAGGTTTCCAGGTAAGCTATAACCCAGTTTCTCCAACTACAATATCCAAAAGGTGTGGTATTTTCAATAATAAGTTCTTATCTTTGAGTTCTGGAAGGCAACCAAGGGCAATAACAATACCTTATATTATTTTAGGAGTCTCTTGGACTGCCCTGACTAAGAACTGGAAAGCAGGTTTCCCTGGCCTGGGATTTTTAACAATGGCATTTTAAGCTAGAAATGGCATGCTGAATAATGGGTATAATTAGTTTTCCTAGATTATGTCAACCAAGCATCTGATTATAAAATTGAGATTGCCTACTTGGGAGCTTAAATGCTGAAAGCGGAGGGAACAGTTTAAAGAACTATGGTTGGAAATAAAGAAAAGAGGGATTGAAAAAAGAATGTTTGCTCTGTCTTGACTCTTCTGAGATACAAAAGGAGATTTTTCCTTCTGTTTCAGAAAAATGCAAAATAAAGTCATGGAGCCCAGGAATGCAAAGTATAGACCTTATGAGTTTATAGCACAGGCAGGATTCCTGAGGTTTGATGTTTTCTGGTTTTTTAGAGCATCTGCCTTGAAATTTTTATCACATAATTATGTAAAACAAACTATTATGTTTTATAATATTTGCACTGGTGATTGTAACATCTTGCAATTCTCTAAGCATAGGAACAGGCAGATAGCATATTGAGATTGAAATCTAAGACACTAAAAGAAATAAATCAGGTAATACATACTAAATTTTTACATATGAGCAAAACTAAGCTTGTAGAAACATTCTTAGAATTCAAAGTCTCATTTTCAGATTAACCAATTTTACATACACACACACACACACACACACACACCACATACACATACCCCACACTAACACTTGATAAATCAGGCAGTTTATACAAAGTGAAGATTCTTAGAAACTATGTTTCAATAAGCTCAGGTCTGTCTCTGTTCAAGCACAATGCTCCACTACATATTCCTTTCATTTTGGAAGAGGCTAAAATTTACCTCAAAAATCCAGATATTGGGGCTGGAAAAATGGCTCAGTGGTTAAGAACACTGGTTGCTCTTGCTGAGGATTCAGTACCCAGTACCCACATGGTGGCTAACAACAGTCCATAACTATCATTTGAAGGGGGGTCTGACACCCTCTTCTGGCCTCCCTTAGCATCATAGGCACAGGTACATTCACATGCATGCAGGCAAAACACTCAGTGAAATAAAATGAATCCAATAAAGTAAAAATAAAGTCCCCAAAATTAAAAACCAGCTACTATGCCACTCCTCACCTTAATCTAAACAGTTTGGTGTCCACAGACTCCAAATGTGTGGCAGCACTTGGGCTCTAAAATCACGACCCCAAACCATCCTGATAAATATCCCGGTGTCCTTCCATTGTTGCTGTCATTATTTTTCTCTAATATTATTGGCTTATGGACAAGCTACAAAGCAAGCTGAGTCTGTCAGGGTCCAAAGCCCAAATGCTCACCTAGCAATGTCCTTCCAAAATGCTGATCGTTCTGGTGATGTTCCAGGCAAAATATTCTTCCCATCCTAACTAGCACATCTAGAGCTGAGGGACTGTAGTTTCTCCACCTCTACATCTGCATGCAAGGACGTGCAGTACTCAGCGTTTCATCTGAAAAGGTAAATCCAAGATCTGCTATTACCTCCTTCATACCTTCACACCTTTGAGTCTCAAAACGAGAAGTAAATTGTGACCGAGTTAAAACAGGTTTATACATGGCAATACGCTGAGTGGAAAAGTATCACAAACGTCTATGGTAAGCGTTGGTAGAGGACTTCCCACTAAGATGGCACGGTAGAAGCCTCACCACTGAAACTCAGGAAGAGGAGATGGAAATGATACCACGTGGGGAGCTCTTAGCCTACGAGAGATAAGGTCTGTAAGCAAACAGTAAGCCAAAGGAGATGGATCTCTACAGACAAGCTAGTAGGAGAGCTGAGAATTATAACCCTCCTGGACACCTTCTTGTCTGCCCATTGGATAAAGTTGCCCAAGAAAAAGAAGAGCAAAACTTGCAAGGGAAATACTGCCCCTCACACACAACCCATCTACAGGACCAGAAGAAATTGCGGTAGGCGTGGGTCTGAGGGAACCATCAGAGGAGAACTTACAAAATCCCTCATCCAGCGCCAGAACCTCTAAGAACACCAAGGCTGCACAGACCAACTGCTCCCACACTCCCACACACAGCACTATGTGGAGCTTGCCAGAGGGATCTGAGAACTTCACCTTTCAACTCAGAGCAGCTGTGCTCTGAGCAATTCGCTCCGTAAATTAGCGCCGCTCTCAACCCTAGCCAGAGAAGCTTGTTCTGTAGCAGGCAACAGTCAATGCACGGGCTCATAACTGGTCAAAGTGCTGAGACTAAGATACTATTGGTGTTCTACCCTAATTGGAACATCCATCCCAAGCCTCCCCACAAAAGACGTTCAGAGAACAGTTCAGAGGAGGGAGCAGAAAGAATGTCAGAGATGGATGCTGGGGAAGAGGGTTAGGAAGTGTTGCCTTCTGGACATGACATGGTTATTGCACAGCTGAACTACCTCCCAGATATTCATCACATTACCCCCAACTCCCACCTCTCACCTCTTCCAGACACCCTGTTCCCTTCTCACATTCCTCTCTCTAACCAGTGAAAGTAGGTAGTAAATAAAAAGATGCTGTTCATAATGACTTCAGGTGCCAAAATAAATTAAGCTAACAAATTAAATGAAACTTTCATGAAAAATTATGATATAATGCCAAAACTGAAATCCAATTCAATCATCTTGAAATGAAGTTTCAGTACAATTTCAATCAAGACATCAACAACAAACATGACAAGCTTATTCTAAGAAAATCAAGATCACCTTGATACAAAGCAAAACTTGAATTTCTCAAGCATATATAATAATGCTTATGGGGCTATAATACAAGAAATATTGGAACAAATGTAGAAAAGTCATTAGACCAGTGAGTAAGACAAAAAGCCTCAAGAGAGATGCATTCATCAAGAACTATCTATTGTATGACAGAGGAACAACTTGCCAATATCTAGGAAAATGTATGACATGCTTATAAAACAGAATTTCTAAGTAGCCCTAGAGAAATTATCCCACAGGTGTTCAAGGACAGGTATCTACACTAATGACTCAAGCAAATCAAAATGTGTCTAGAAGAATAGATTGATAGATTATGGTTTATTCACCAAATGAAATAATACTCACCAGTTAGACTAAATGAACAACAGAAAAATGTACTTGTGCCAGAAACACATGAGTAAATGGTCATATATTGCTGATTGAAACAAACATACTTTAACACTGATCAACATCCCATTTGAAGGACACTTGATAGCCCTATCAGATGCCAAAAGTGTTTTCAATTTTAAAAATTAGGTGTTAACAGTATACCTCTGAAAAGTGTTCATGTGCATTTCTTTAAATTCTGAGATGGAGGCAAGAGAATCCTGACATTCTGACCAGCCTGGAAATACATAAGACAAACTTTGTCTTTTTAAAAAATGTTTTCTTAATTTAAAAAAAAAGTTAACAAAAGTTAAATTAAAAGTTCTTTAAAGTCCTATGTGGATACAAGAAAAAACTTGATGCCAAAAAAAGCTTAATTAGTTGCTTAAAACATTCATTATTTCTGATCCACATGAACTATGCCAGGCTTTGCCTGATACTGGAGAAGATATAGGCATTTCTTCTCATCAATTAAAGTGACACTCCTTTGAGAACAACATAAATCTAACAGCATAATTATTTACCTGTTAGTCTTAAAGTAGAAGTTAGTGAACATTGCAATTATTTTAGCAAATTGTTTAGAATATAATCATATTTGTTATCTAAGTCAAAAACCATAAGTTCTTTGCAGCAAATTTACTGTTAAACATATTTAATCAACTCCAAGTAATATTTTCATAACTTTATATAATAGTTTGAGTTGTGACCACAACATTCTGTCTCTCATTTGCAGAAGGTTTAAATATGAGCCTCCTTAGAAAGACCAGTTGAAGATAATCAAATGTTTCTACCTGGTAGAAACCTTAGATCATACACATGGCTCCCAAAGACAATGCTCAATGGCCCGATAAACACAAAGAGTGTACAGACACACAAAGACAGCAAGGTGATGAGTGCCAGAGCTGGCACCAAGAAAAGCCAGGGTTCCCAGGGAGCCAAAAATCTGGGAGACTGGGAAAGACAATATGCCCCAGAGCCTCTGAAGGAACTCAGTCGTGCATACAGGCTGCTAAATTCTGGCTCCAGAACATGGGAGAATATATTTTGTTGTTTTATACGACCAAGCTCTTGGCAATTTGTTGTGAAAGCAGCAAGAAACCAAAGTGCCATTCTTTTTTGCTTTCTTTTTTAAAAGCAAAGCTTTTTCATATCTACTAACAAATATATGCTTTCCATAGTAAGCACTAATTCTTGACAAATGGAATTACACATACACACACACACACACACACACACACACACACACACACAGACTTCAAATGGCTGCCAAATCATTACAGGTTTACACTTTCAATTATTATGAAAAAGTAATTTATCATTCATTATAATGCTGAAAGATAAGTCATCTCCTAATTTTTTAAATGATTTTAGTCTTAAATTTGAAAGCCTTATGAAACTCACTCTTAAATTTCCCTTTTAAAGTCATAGAAATACATCAAATTCCTGGGTCTTCACAATGGTTCTATGAGTAAAGATGCTTCCTGCTCAAGCCCAGCAAACTGAGGTTTATCCCCAGACCCACAGAAAGATGGAAGGAGAAGACAGACTTCACAGAGTTGTCTTCTGATCTCTACAGGCATGAAATGGCATGTACACCCACATATACATATACAATAATAGTAATTAATTAATTGTTCTAAAAAGAAAGAAAAATTTCAAATCCCTTTGGGAATTATAGTGTCTGTGGTTTATCAAATTTATTACTGTATGCTTAACAAACTCCAACAACTTCAGAAAGAGGATCATAGAATTCTCAGTCAGAAGGCATTAATAAACACCATAAGTTTTGAACTTTTTCCTTACACATCTTCTGAAAAGAGATGAAAAGCAAAAAGTTGTGTCTTCCAGCAGGACAGACACAAGCACTCCACTTGCCATCACCACTGCCCCTTCCCATTTAAGCTCTCTGGCATTCTGAAAATATCTAAATAATAGTTAAACTCCAAAAATTCAATAAAAATTTCAACTTATGAAAATTATTTTCTTGACAAAAGCTTTCAGTGAAAAAGGATACCTCACACATGTATTAGCAGTTTTTCTATCCAGCATTATTTTTTTCATTATAAATAGATATTTTTGAAGTATAAATTTATCATTCTACAGAATGCAGTTTATAACACAGATGGTACATAGACTAGCAAAGGTCATAATGGTGACCTGAATATACTGCCTTAAGACATTCCTGGGTGAGAAAAAAAAGAGTATTTGGAGTCAGTATGACTTGGAATTTGCATTTTTGTTTAGGCATTTATTAGTTTTATAACTTTGTAGAAATGGTCTCCCCTCTCAGAAATCCAGTTGTCTTCATCTCAAAAAGAGACTGTGATTCATGTGCATAAAGTCAATAGTACAATACTCTAAAACATAGATGCACGTAGCCAAGCTGGTTTGCAGTTCTGGAGGCCAAATAGCATGATCTAAATTCACTTAAAGTCTCTGCCTCTGTCTGTAATGGAGGCATTGTACAATCAAACCCTTTCCAAGCCCTGAGTCTGATAAATTTGCCATGCTGCAACATTAAATTACTGAGATAATGGATTATGGTAACTAAAGAATGTGGGGATAGCAAAGAAGATAGAACTCTTGGTCATTAAAAGAGAGAAAGAAAGAGAGAGAAAGAGAGAACATGCAATTATGATAAAATACAAAAAGAGAAATAAAAAGAGATGAAGGGAAAGAAACAGAGGGAGAGAGAGTGAAGGGAGGGAAGAAAGGAAGAAGAGAAAGAAAAGTAATTTAAATAAGCATCTCTCCTGACATCTTTCCAATCACTGTTTATTGTCAAAGCCTGACTGAGCATTCAAGTCCCCTTCCTTATGCATCAAGTCGTTGAAGTTTGGTTTCTACTCTAGTATTTCAATAGGACAGTCAAAACCAAGGTCATCAATTATGGTGAACTTTTTAAATGAATTTTTTGGACCTTCACCAGGGTTTGGATATTTGCTCTTAAAATTCCAAACATTGCTTTTCTGATACTGCTGGCTTCCTCTATCCCACCATTCCTAATAACCCTTTTTATGGTGTAGAGATGGTGAAAAAGTAAGGTGATTATACCTCTGATTTTACCAGGTAACTGTGATGCCTATAAGTGAGAAAATACAATTCAGAAAATATCAGATGTGATTATTTCTCTAGGGGTTAGTAATATCAACAATCTTGTTTAGATTTTTCGTTTTTTCTCTTGATCTGTCCATCCACAACATAATACAAACATAAAATATAGCATATTCACACAGTGAAATATGTAGCACGGAAACTAACAAACTATAAACATATGTATGTTTTTGTGCTTTTTGAAAAGGAACGTATTTCATTTCAGGAAAATGAATGGAAACGAGGTTACCATGTTAAGCTAAATTAGTCAGACAGAGAAAGAATAGGTCTAGGAAGAGGGAAGACCCAGGGAGACCAGGCAGGGTAGGAGGGAGGTGAGACTGATGCCTGGAGCAGGACTGCACACACCACATGAGATCCATGCATTACAAGTATTATGATTGAATACCTACAATAAATTGTCTGGACTACGTGTAATATAGAAAAGAAAGAGACCATAAAGATCAGCTCAAAAGAGAACCTCTGCAAGCAGGCGGGACTGTTTTTCTCAAAGAACTCTGAATTACTTTTCCTCTGAAGAACTCAGTCCATGTGTGTGCACAGGAGAGACCAGTTCCTCTCCGAAAATCTTTCTGCTCCATTATCTAACTTAACAACAATCCACAGAAAAAAATGAACATACTTTTAAAGCCTAAATTCTGTGACGACAAATAAGGAGGCCAGAAAACCGAGGAAAACCAAATACCTCGTGATAGCAGGGTGCAAAAGTCTCTGCAGAGATGAGTGGACTTGCTCACACGGAATTTACATCCTGCAGGGAGTGGATGTCTACAGTTAGCATTCGCTGCACACTGCACGCCGGGTCATAGGTAGGAATTGATAAGCATATCGCTACAGCTTCCTTCAAAGCTCTGAAGATAACTATAATCATTTTCTCATTTCTAGATGAGAGGGAAAAAATGAATGTATTTGAAGACTTTTCAAGGTGCCATGGCTAAGAAAATAACCGATGTCCATTATTACTGTTGGTGCACTTACATGTGGATGACGGTGCCCATAGCATTTTCTCGTGTTTATTTCGAAACTGGTAATCACTTCGAAAACACAGGAGGAGAAAAGGACAGGAGGAGAGTGCCAAGCAGGAGCAGGGGGCGCTGGAAGGAGGAAATGGACACTCGATGAAGATAACTTGCCACTTGTGTGTATTCCTGTTCATAGTTTCTAGACTAATACTCGAGAAATACCTACTAAATTATTTTAAGTATTTATCCAGTTTTGAGGATTATAATTAACATTGTACATAATGTCCATGTGATAGCTGTATGCTTGGCACTTTTCCTTAAATAATGCAGAATGAAAAATTGTGACTAAATTTCTCATTAAGTCAGCTACAATCCCCAACCATTCTGCCTCATCCTCACAGTGTAGTGAGCCTTATGATGCCACTGATGTGCAGTTCATAACTTCAAATGGTCACTTTCAAGGGCTTTCTGAACAGATCGCCAGTAGCACAGGCATTAAGACCAGCAGCTGACAAATGGGACGTCATGAAATTAAGAAGTTTCTGTAATTCAAAGGACCGGCATGTGAGTGAAGAGGCAACCTACACAAGAGCAGAAAATCTTCCCGGCTAGCCATCTGTCGGAGAATTAGTATCCAGAATACACAAAGAGTTCAAAAACCTAAACATAAAAATATACCAACCCAGTTAAAAATTGGGGCAAGGAACTAAACAGAGAGTTCCAAGATGATGAAACATAAATGGTTGAGAAATATTTTTCTGAATATTCAACATAATTTTTAATTTTTAAAAATTTAATTTTATTTCATGTATATGAGTGTTTTGCCTGCAAGTATACATATGCATGCAGTGCCCATCAGACAAGAAGGGGACATCAAATTCCCTGGAACTGGAGTTACAGATGGTTGTTAGTCACCATGTGGGTGCTAGGAACTGAACCCAGGTCCTCTGCAAGAGCAGCTATTGCTCTTAACTGCTGAGCCATCTCTCCAGCCCCCAAATGTTCAATATCTTTAGCCATCAAAAATCTACTTAGCCAGTCAGAATGACTAAAATTCAAAAACCAGATGGTGACAGATGCTGGTAAGAATATAGAGAATGGGAGACACTTAGTCACTGCTGGTGGGTACAGCCATTATGAAACTCAGTGTAGAGGTTCCTCAAAACGCTAGAAATAGATCTCCAACATGATCCAGCCATCCCACTCTTGAGCATATGTTAAAATAACTCTACAACCTACTACAGAAATATATGTTCATCTATGTTCATTACTGTCCTATTCATAATATCCAGGAAATGAAGAGAACCTAGATGTCCATTAACTGAGGGATGGACAATAAAAATATGGTGTCTTTACACAGTGAAATGTTATTTAGATGTTAAGAAAAATGAAATTGTGGAATTCACAGTTAAAGGGACAGAATTGGAAATAATCATTCTGAGTGAGGTAACCTAGAATTGATAAAGCAAAGGCCACACGTTCTCTCCCATAAGTGGATGTTAGTTTTGAATCTTTAGATTGGTGTGTTTCGGTTTAAAAATCCTTAAAGATCGGGAAAATCATAAAGGCCCATGAAGGGTGGATATGGGAAAGGAAAGAGAATGCAGTGATGTAAATGGACAGGTTAGAAAAAAGGGTGAGGAATAGGAAGACAAAGCAGAAAAGAAGGAGAGTCAAATAACACTAACGTCCTTTTGAAAGAGTCATATGGAAACCTACTTTAGAAGCTTCTTTCAATATATCCGTATACAATATAAAAAGAGTCCAAAGGTAGCCGCTTACCCTTCAGAGTGGCTTAATGGCCCCAAATAAATACCACAGGCCAGAAAGTTAAAACCCTACTGTAGAAATGGACTTCTTTTTTGGAGTTGCTGACCAGAGAGATCTCATAGATCCTCAGACAATACTGGTTACTGCCATTACACTAGGCTACCCACCAGAGCCTGAAGGTGAGACTCTGTTGCTGAAGACACTACATATCTGATTCAGAGAACAAACAATGCACTGACCTTGAAGCTGTGTCTCTGCTCTCTACCTTTCATAGCACTGTAAAGTGCTATGCATATTACTGGCAGAGAAAGACAATCATTAACTTTTTCCAGCTGTGAACCCTGGAAGCTACAATGACAACTGACTTGGTATAGCATGCCCACTAGTACAATAGTGTTACAAATATTATGGGCGTGACCAGCTACCCTGTAATTGAATTTAAGGTCCACTTCATAATAGGGAATCCATAGCTAACACTATTAGAACCAAACAGGTCACAAGCCAGAGGAGACAAGCTGCTACTATAATTTTGCTAAACAGGCATATTAGGCTGACTTATCATGACGTACTGTTACATCATAGCTTAGTGCACTCTCAGCTCTCACCAGAGAAGGTTCTTGTAGTAGCGGATGGGGATTAACAGAGACACCCACAAAATGTCAATAGGCAAAGAATAAGAGACAACAGATTGCTCTGCCCATATCTCACACTTTCCTCTCAAGGCTCAGGGCTTGTTGAGGAAGATGGGGTGGAAAGATAGTTAAAGCTGGAGGTGGCAGGTGAATAGAAGGAAACTGTTGTATGGGCACCACAGAACAGTTCACATATGAACTTACAGTATTTACGACATCATGTACAAAACCTGTGCAGACCCAAGGCAGACAGGGGCCTCGCCCCAGCTCTAGCTGAGGGTCTGTTGATAACTGATAGACGCTAGGAGAGGGACAGTCTGTTTTTTTTACTGGTGTGCTGCCTGTAAGTTAACCAGAGTCTAAGGATGGACACACACCCAAGAGCACTTGGGAAACACAGATTATGCTCGATAGGCCTTTTAAATAACTTACTTATAAAAGAGAATAATAAAGGAAATGAAGTGGGTGGAGAGAGGGAGGGAATTCAAATACAATTAAAATTAAGTGTATAAAATTCTCAAACCAATACAAATTGTTTTAATATTCATTTCAAATAAAGTAGAAAAAAAGTCACTAAGATTCTCATTAAACATACATATCAATTCATAATACAGAAGTAACAAACCATGTTATATTTATACACAGATCATAGATAGACAGATAGATAAAAAAACATGGAAGATAGGTAGGTGGATTGATGACAGATAAATATAATACCATTAGATTTTTTTTGAGTCTTTTTGAGACAGTCTCTCTGTAGCCCCAGCTGTCCTGGAACTCCCTATATAGATCAGGCTGCCCTTGAACTCACAGAGATCTGTCTGCCTCTGCCTCCTGAGTGTTGGGATTAAAGGAGCCATCATGCCTAGCTGTCCATTAGATTTTTAAAGAGTTTTCAGGAAAAATCTTCGCATTAGTATGAAGATAAGGTATAAAATTTCAATGGGGATTGTATGAACAAGTTTAAATTAAACATAAAGTTTATGTCCAAATAAAGTCAGGAGTATATTTTTATTTTGGGGAAACATGGGCAAAAGAGCTTAATTGGATTCAATTTTAATGATAACATTAGAGAACCTTCCATAACAATAAGAAAGCTGGCGTGATTTGAAATATTTTTTCCATTTTTGTTGAATTTTTGTGCGTTTCATACAATACATCTTGATCATATTTAGACCCTCTCATCTGTCTGTACCCCAACACCCCTCCTCCGTGTTGAATTCTATGTATTCTGTCATATATGTTAAGATTTATTGATTCAAGTTTGTGTCCCCAGATATCCCTCTATGTGAATTCATGCACTGGAGCCTGGTCAGCCTATATTACATCACTCCCTTAGAAAAAAGATCAGCCCCATCTCGTCCAGCTGCTAACAGTCCCTCAGCTAAGCTAAGGACTTCTCACTTCTCCACTGGGTTTTCGGATGGTTTGAGTTTGCATTTTTATTAGAAGTTAGGTATCTAGGATAAAGAAATAAAACCATATTATTTCTTCTGATTATGCCAACTGTGTAGCTGAATGTAGGTCTAAGTAACTTTTTTTTTAAAAAGTAATTTCTACAGCAACTGAATTTTTAAAAATCATTCAAGGACTGAAACAAGATGACTCAGTGGATAAAGGGGTTTGCCACCAAGCCCCATGACCTGAGTTCAAGATCTTCAGAACCCACATGGTGGAAGGAGAGGATTCCAACCAGTCGTCTACTGACCTCCACATGTGAGCCATGGCACACACGCCCATACCCACATACATGCATGTACAAGCAAATACATTTTTAAAAATCAGAGACAGACCTGTATCTCACTATGTAGACCAGACAGGCCTTGAATTCACAGAGATCCCCCTGACTCTGCAAATGTTGAAACTAAAGGCATCACTCACCACCAGCAGCCAAAAATTGTTTTTGACATTTTTTCAAATGATCAATATTAGAAGTTCCCAGAGGAAGCCAGAAAAAAGATATAATATCCACATTTTCCCAGAGTTATAAGGTGAAAGGTTAAGGTTCAGAAATGTATTGTAATTTTCCTGTCTGCTAATGAGGAACTTGTCTTTGTTCCTCATTCATTCAGTCAGTCAGTCAGTCAATGTATAGGTACTGAGCACCGTATATGCCAACCATGGTACCAGGAGCTACAAAAGAGGAATTGATCAAAACATTAAGCATTTTTAATGAGCAATGGTACACAGGTGTAATCCCAGCTACTGAGAGGCTTAGACAGGAGGATCATTAGCAAGGCCCGTCTGAACTACAGAGTAAGCCTTTGTCTTAAAACACAAACAAAAGAAAAGTTTTCTGTCTTCATGGGCTCCATTACTTTTCTGTTTCTTAAAATTTAAATGCTCAGAGGAGAATGATATCTTTAATTTTACAGTTAGCAACAAAAATTGTAGTACTATTTTAATAATGACCAAAATTGTATGCAAAAAAACAGTGCAGAGCCACCTCATATGGAGGTTAGATTCCTGCTACACAGACAATTCCAATGTCTTTAAAACCAAAGCCAATGCAGAACACACGATTCCATCATCTGGATAAGTAACTAAAGAAAAACAATCGTGATGTGAACCTTATTCCACAAAGGCTAAGAAAAATATTGAGTCTGCAGAGGTTCATGTGAATTTGTACAGCCCACTGTTCACCAACTTTGATTTCAGCCTTCACATGTGCAGTCTCACCATGGATTGCATGGGTCAGTGGGATAAAGCCACATGGTGGGCAAGGAAGTCAGCATTATCAAAGGGGCAGCTGGAGGATGGTCAAGGTTAATGGGAATTCCATTCTTGAACATTTCATTGACGATTAGGAGTTTCTTCTAACATGTCTAGATTCAGTAAGGTGTCATTTTTATTAAAATGACCTGAAGCTTTGCTAATGTTTTCCCATTTCTCAAACAATATTTCAGGATGCATAAGGAGACTTTCAGACTTGATATGAATGGCTGTAGACTTATAAGAAATCATATGCAGATAGCTGGCATAATATAAATAAAATTATACAATATGGCCTTAGAGTAATTTCCATTAAAATGCAGATTTTTGATGGTATTTTGACACTACATAGTGATACATAAAGAACATTTAAAAGATAATGAAAATATTTTTCTTTTTTCTTTTTTGTCTTTTAAAATGCTTTTTTAATTTTTATTTTATGTATATGAATGTATTTCCTACATGTATATAAGTACACATATGTTGTGCAATGTCCACAGAGGTCAGAAGAGAGTGTCAGATCCCCTGGAACTGGAGTTACAGGCAGTTATTAGACACTATGTATGTGCTGGGAATTGAACCTGGATCCTCTGCTAGAGCAACCAGTGGTCTTAACTGCTGTGCTATCTCTCCAGGAGATAGTAACAAATTATTCTAAAGTTACTAGTTTTTGGAGTGCTTAGTTACAGTGAAAAAGCCAGAATGGTATTATGCATCGAGAAACAGAATTATTTTCAATCTTAGTTATTTATCCTCTAGATAGTTATCATAGTAAGTATCCTCTCTTTTCAAAAGCCTTCCCACATTTTCAGCTATCCTCCCTTTGGTCTCTCGCTGCCTCACCCTTCATCTTGATTTTTGATGTTTGTTTGGACTCTACTCTGTATAAGAATGATCTAGAGAAACCACCTACTTGATATTTGTTGGATAGATCTACAGTTTCCTTTCTGCTACAAGAGACAGGCTTCCAAATATGACTGACATCCAACTAACAAATGACTTAAGCAGAATGCAGGGAAAGTTGGGAAGGAGAAGGCAGGCGTGGCACCAGGGCTCCATCTTCAGTGCGTGTTCCAGAGGTCTGGGAGGACTTATGATCAAAATGGAGGCTCCACCATAGGAAATCTCTGTCTCTCTCCCCAGGGATGAATCCTTTGTAAGTAACCTGGAATAAATTAATTTCTCTAAGAAAGCATTCTCTGTCTGCTCAATCAGTTCAAACCTGGGGGCAGGGGCTGAACGCCGGGCCTCACCATGAGAGAATTCGTAAGAAAACTGGCTTAGCCAGGCAGGACCAACCAACAAAAGGAGAATGCTTCCAGGAAAAGGATTTACACGACCACCACTATATGAGGACCAGCTAAGAGAAGAATATGGGCAGAAGAAATTTTGACATGGTGGATTATCCCCATAGGACTGGTGTGTATGGCGGCCACTGCTGGGTTGGGGTGGTTTATGGAGAAATATGTAATTAAGGTGAACTCGCCTAAGCAGATGAGATCGGTGGGACAAATACCAGTGGTGATGGCGCACACTGGCAGAGACGCCATGGAGAAGGCCACGGCATGGGTCCAGACTGGCGTGGCAGTCTCAGGTTGAAGTCTTAGCACAGAGAGTGATTCAAAGTGTAAAAGATGAGTTAGTTCCAGATAAAGATATGAGACTTGCTTCTTCAATACTAGCCTCTGACCTTGCTAGCAAATTGAATAAAAGGGAAGAGGAGATGGAGCTTTTGACTGCTGCTTCTTACAGCTAGGAGGTCAAAAAGGGACAGAAACTCAGGTCAGGTTGATAATACAAGACCCATCCTGGGACCCTAAGACCTGGAACCCCTGGGAAGGATCAGGCAGCAATGAGGGAGGGAGCAACCCAGAAGGAGCTAAAGTGCCCCTCAGGTTCGACCTGTAATACAGAAAAGGAAAAATCTAAATGTCTGCATGCTGATAAAGGCCTTAATGAGCATGAGAATTTAGTGGATAAAGGGTTCTCGGCCCTAGAGCTACTGGAGCTAGGAAAGACATTCAAACAAACCATAAAGGAGCTCTTAGCTACCTGGCTTGTAAGGCTGTGGGACATGGGAGCAGATGAGATTATTTTCAATGCTGCAGGGGCAAGATAACAGAGCAACATAACAGCTCAGCCCTGCTTGAGATTTAGGCTGTGTAGTCTAAGGCAGTACAAGGGGACGCAGTCTCTGATGGACTGGCTTGTGTGAGCCGTTAGAGAAACCTGGTTATCACCAGTGGAGGTTCCCATGAATGTCAGGAGCTGGAGAACAATAGAAGGGGACAGACACTGCTGAGAGAACTGGGTCTGAGGAAAGCCGCATACAGTGCCCCGTTCACAGGACCAGAGAGGACTGTGTTCACTAGAGATTTAATGAGGGACTTCCTTGAACAAGTATGGAGGTTTAGTGTCCCTGCTAGATCCCCTAGTGGGACAAGAGCTTTACAAAGCAGGAGAGGCTTTGACAGGTTTAAGCAACCTAGACCAGCATGTAATGTATGTCTGTAGAAGAATAGAACCTAAAGGATGTATAAGAAAAAAAAAAAAAAAGGAGTTCTGCTTGGGTTATTCATAGGCAAATGTGGCGAGACTTGCGTTTATCCTAAGCCCTGAGAAACACTTCACAAAAGGCACACAGAAGGTAAAGATTATCCCAGGGTGTATACTAATACCCGCAAGAGTAAACAGGGTACATTTCTCCCCTGTGACTGGCTATTCGAGGAGTGAAGACAGTTTGCCTCTCCCAACAGCCAGATGTGGTCAATGGAGAGACCACAGCTGTGACCAGAGCCAGGAATCAGACCCAAAGTCTACCTGGCCCTGGGAAACAACAGGCTCAACAGGGGCAAGAGAAACCTTATTCCTCCTTGGCCCTGTGTAAGACCATGCAGTTTGCACCAGCTGCAGGAGATTGGCAAGGATAAATGGATGCATAGAGGCTTCATGTGAGAACTCTGGGACACTAAATGGATTCCTGACAATAACTAAAGTCAGTGAAGGACTGACTAATTTACATGCCACTCCACCCAGCATGGATCTATTGAAAAAGCAGCTGATGCAAATAAAAAGGAATTTTCCTTGCTATGTTAGACCTTGTATATGTATATAATGTTAACTTCTGAGTGTTTTACAGATATGAAACCCAGTTGAGAGACGTCAAGTACACCTGAAGGAACAAGAATGGAATGTAACTCATACAGGGTACGAGGGTGAAGTGTAGCTGTGAAATTCTGGGAGCTCTATAGGCCTAGGTCTACAGATGCCAAAGAGTAAAGGGATACTTTATATAATTGTTAACGAGCAATTCCAGTACCAAGCGTGGGTTGACACTCCTTGTGAGCTGTTGGCCAAAGGAGCCTTGGAACCCCCTTCTACCAAAACAAAAAGCAACTGCCACATTATAATGTTGGTTGCACACTGGAAGTGGACAGTAAGGCCCTATTACTAAAGATGTGACATGGTTTGAGCATGGAAAGAGAGATCTATCTGGGACCAAGCTGAAGACTCCCTACAAATGGATGGCTGGCCTTCATAGTGCTAGAGGGCTCTATGTAGACCACTATGGAAGAATGGTCCTGCAAAGCTCTGCTTAGGGACAGATCTTGCATGCTTCACTGTCAGATGTCTCTAAAGGTGTAATAGAGGCTCGTCTGGTATGTCCATCCCCAGGATATTTATAATTGGATTTAGGGCCCACTCTCAGGGAGGAAACACACATCTGATATTAGGAAAAGAATGTCTACACCTAGTAGTGATGGGGAGAGTTATAAGCTCCCATAAAGAAACTACTGTTATTGTTTGCAAGATAAATATGATATTCCTACTTAAGTACTGCCTAAACACTTGTATTTACACCTATAGATTAGGTCATTCAATATTTGTGTGGATTTTATTTTTGCTGTAGTTGTTTTACAATTGTGTTTTTACCATAGAAGGAGCATCATTGAAGCCAGATGCCACAGTGGAAAGAACGTCATCCTATACCTGTTATTCCCTCCCCAACCCCTTGCTCTTACAGCTCAGGGACTATCACAGAAAGTTTTGTAAGAGCCAGAGAGAAAATGGGGTGGGGTGTTGGATACGTCCGTAGTTTCCTCTCTGCTGTGAGGGATAGGCTTCCAAATGTGACTGGCAGCCAACTAACCAATGAATTAAGCAGGGAGGTGTAGAGGAAACACAGGGAAAGCTGGGAAGGAGAGAGGCAGGTGCCAGGGCTCCACCTTGGGCATGTGTTCCAGAGGTTCAGGGGGACTTATGGTCAAAATGGAGGCTCTACCATATGAAATCTCCGTCTCTCTACCCGGGGATGAATTCTTTGTAAGTAACCCGGAGTAAATTAGTTTTCCTAAGAGAGCAATCTCTGTCTGCTCAATTGGTTCAAACTTAAGGGTGTGGCGGGGGACTGAACACCGGGCCTCACCACAAGAGAATACATAACACAATATCATTCTTAAGTGTCTCACATCTGAGGCAGAGAACATCTCATTCCTTTCCCTCCTTGATTTTCAACCTTCCTAGGCTACTTATATTGTAAATGCAAAAGTGTCATCCATCTAATTATCAGAGCCACAATTCCAAACTGTCCTGCTTCTGTGCTAGCTCCTACCCCTCCAAGCATGTAGCCAGTTGACAAGGGTCCTCATCTACCTCTCAAGCATTCCTCCAATACTTACTTCCCTCCATCTCCATATGCTTGGCTAAAAGTTTCTTCCTCTAGCACCTTCAGAGCAGATTAGCTTATATATGCTTATATAACACTGTGTATGTTTCTTTTTGTCTCATTTATTACACATGACATTAACTATTCTGTATCTGTCTTCTCTGCTGTGTTGCAAGTGGCAGGAGGACGGAACAATATTTGTCCAGAATGGTACCATATTGATTTTCTTGGTAGACGCTCAAAAATGTTTATTGAAAAAGAAATGACTGCAAATAAACAATGTACCTGTCAAATTTTGAACAGGGCCATAAGAGACTTTTCAGGGGGCTGAAAGAGTGGATGTTGTTCTTGTTGAGGACCCAAGTTTAGTTCCCAACACCTACATCACGTGGCTCACAACCACCTGTAACTCCGTCTTCAGGGGACCCAACTCACTCTTCCGAACTCCACAGGTACCGCACTAACATGCACATACCCACACATACACATACTTCTTAAACATCTTCAATAAATAAACACTTTGCAAAAGCAAAAGTACCAAAAGTGTTCAGTCTCTGAATACTAATCTAAAATGTAGAACTGTGTTTTCTTAACTCATGGAATAAATACACATTTGTTCCTCTTATAAGTCAAAGTACCTCAGTATCCTCTATTTCAAGCTGATGTAACAAACAATGTACCAGAATGCTAAAAAATTAATGTTACCTTTATGGCAGATTCAGTGTCTGAGAAGAGTCACCCCCTGGCTTAGCAATGACTGCTATGTTTCTGCATCTTCACAAGGTACACAGGGAGATGACTTGGTCTCTTCTTCTTATACAGCCAATAGTGCTACAGTGGAGGCTGCAGTCTTATGGTGTGGGTGGGTCTCCATCTCCAGTATGGCTGTTGTGCTCCAGTCAACCCAGAGAATGGAGGATAATCAACAGGTCCTCAGGTGGCTCAGAGTGCAACAGGAGAGATTCCCAGGAGACTGCATCGGTAGGCAGTTCAGTTATTGAAACCAAGGCAGGGGTTTATATAGGGAGGCCCTTCTGGCTGTTACAGAAGGTAAGAGAGTTAAAGGTGGGTCTTTAGGTAAAGGTGAGAAGGTTGTAGGTCTGTCGTGGAAATTAAGAATGAGGAAACGAAACCCAAAAACCTGGTTCTGATCTGAGGTGATCTTTCTTGGGGGAAAAGATGAAGCAACTGTTGAGGCCTGCAGTTGCTTCCTGGGACCTAGGTTATAGAATCAGATAGAGCAGGCCAAACTCCTACCATCCTTTCAGGGTATCCGGGGTTGCTTGGCTTGCTCAATACTTTTTACGACAGACCCAGACCCCTACTTCAATGTTATTCCCTGCACATATCACATTGAGGGTTAGAGACTTTGCACATGAATTTGGAGAGATTTCACTGCTTAGTCAATGTATGACTAAACACAAGCCATGTTCGTTGACTTCTGAACTTAGTCTCTGTTACCTTGTAACTCCTGTTTCTTTTCTCTTTCTTTGGTGGTATTTATTTTGTGTTCATCTTTGCAATTTCTCTTGTATTTGGCTTTATATTTCCAACTAGACATAAATTTCTTAAGAATTTAATGTTTTAAAACCCATCCGCAACCACCTCAGGCCTCAGAATGCAGCTAGGTGTTCAAAAACAAAGCTGAGTCAAAGTTGAAGATAACCCAGACGCTGCTGGAGAACCGGAGTTGATGCCCAGGATGGCAGCCACTGTCCACCCTTCTTTAAAGTAGACAATGTGTTTGACTCTTTTAAAATACATATAATTTATTATTTTTATTATATTGCATGTGAGTGTTTTGCCCACATTTATGTAAGTGCCACCATGTCATGCAATGTCCACAGAGGTCAGATGAGGGCCTCAGATTCCCTGGAACTGGAGTTATGAACAGTTCTTAGCTGACATGTGGGTGCTGGGAACCAAACCCGGATTCTCTACAAGAGTAGCCACTGCTCTTAACCATCTTAACCAGTGAATCATCTGTCCAATGCTGTGTTGGACAGAAGCACCTTTCCTTTCACAAACCCTTTTCTCATTGGAACTGAAGAGGTGGCTCAGCCATCTCGGGCACTACTCTTGCAGAGGACCTGAATTCAATTCCCAGCACCCCACATGACAGCAAACAACCGTTCATAACTCCAGTTTCCAGGGTTCCTGTGAAACCCACACTGTCTTCTGGCCTTCATTGGTATTACTCTGACTGGTGCACTTACAAGCATGCAAACAATACACTTAGACACAGAAAAACATTTTAAAGATCAAATCTCCTCCTCAGGTCTCTTGCCCTTCTATGGCTTTCCTGTCCTTCGCTTTGTTACCAAGTAAGACAAGACCATCAGGAGCCTATTTTTGCATTTTCAGTGAAATATTTCTGTCTTTTAATTTGATACATCAAAGTTCCATGGGGCTTTAAGAAGCGGAAGTTTGTTATTTTCATATCAGAAAAGTGAAGACTTTTAGACAAACAGAGGTCAATTGGGATTTCCCAGTGAAACATCTTAATAGTAAATATTACTTCCTGTGTATTACACGGGTTACAGAACTTTCTGTTCACCAAATGACATAGTGAAGCATAGAATTAGGATCTAGAGAGATGGCAATGTCTTGATGGTTAAGAGCACTTGCTCGTCTTGCAGAGAGCTGCAGTTCACTTCCTAGCACACACGGCAGGCAACTCATGACTGCCTGTAACTCCAGCTTCAGTGGATGGAGCATGTTCTTCTTGCCCAGTCCCAGGCACATGCACACATGAGACATATACTCATACACACACAGAAACAAAAGTAAAAATTAATTAATTTTTTTAAATCACAAAATTCAGGAAAGGCAATTTTCTGATATTTGAAATAGTCATAATATTCTTGCACAACATTTTACGTTATTCCACAGAACAACGTCTCTCAGACAATAAGTAAAATTAGAGCATAAAGGTTCATTTACACTCTCTAAGCCTTCCATCTTGAAAGAAAACTGGTCTTCACCCGCCTCTAAGATGCCTGTGTTATTGCTGCACCATGCTTGGATAAAGCATCACGTTAAAAAACCACACCAGGAAGACAGCCCATGCTGTAGGGAAGATTACATCCAGATGAACAAATGGATATTTTTCCTGTCATATATTTACAGCAATTTTTTTACATCAAGGAAGGCAGAAAATACAGATACTGTACTTGAGTACAGTATCAATATAATATAATCTTTACAAAGAAGTAACCACAAAGTTTAAAAACTGGAAAATATCTTCAATAACTGTAAATTGCAAAAGATTCAAACCAGAATATGTAAAGACAACCAATGATTATTTATGAAAGACAATGAAACAGTGTGATAAAAGGTCTGGATGGGCCATTCACAGAATACATTTCAAATTACCCACACAATTATGCATTGTTTTACTCAGTAATAAGAAGTGAAAATGAACCAAATTTCATTTCTATCTGATGAAAAAGCCTCAAAATTTGAATAGTTTGCTTCTGCATTGACAGTGAGACAGTAAGAAAAAGAACAAAAACCACTTTGCCCTGTTGAAAACTGAACAAGCATAGATCTTACAAATCATGAAATTCTACTTCTAGAAATATAGTCTGGAAAAAATCCTGTCTTTTAGAAAAAGAAAATGTGTATAAGATGATACATTTCTGTATCTTTTAAGTAATAGAAAAACAAATGAAATGAACTGTGCATCTGTCAACGATTTATATATCTCCCTGACAATAGGGGAATGGATTGCAATAAAAATCAACATTTATTTAGCAATTAAAAGAATTAATATATCTACAAACAGCATAGAAATAACAGAAAAATACCTGCAGCAAGACACTATTTATTAGTAATTTTCAATTCATATCTGTACTTAAACAAATTTTGTGTGTAAATATGATCACAAATACATGTGACAAGAACAATCCTCTTGCCTTTCAAAATGTCTCTCATATGTATCAAGCAAGAAACTATAACCCACATTATTCATACGAGCTATTGATGTCTGGCACCATTTTCAGCATCTATTTCTCCATGTATTTAAGGAGCTTAGAAATGAAGTACCGTAAGTCAACAAAAAGAACTTAGTTGATCAACTGGAAATTTTAGTTGATCAACATATGGACATGTTTTAGAAATCAACTTCAAAATCCATTTGTGTCACTTAGGAGCCCAAGAATAAATTAATCAAGTGAGGATTTGGAAGCAACTTGGAGCAGCTGGGTGTACTTTCAGTGGGAGCACTTTCAGTGGGAGCACTATTCGGGTGAAGAGGGGCCGGACACTCCCGCACACTCTTCCCCTGGACTACATCTGGTGTTCCTGGTTTCTCTTCCTCCTTGGCATCTATTGCATTTTTCTCTCTATCTTGCTGGCATGTGTTAGGATCTCCTTGCTCATAAAATACATGAGTTCTGCAGCATTGCTCTAAGCATATGGAAATTAGTTACAACCTGAGACAGTTATGAAAAACAAAAGAAAATTGTTGTTATTTTTAATTTTTTTTTTTTTTGCAGGGAACTGAACCCAGTCCTAAGGCGCGATATCACTCTACTGCTGAGCACATTCTTAGCTGCTTAGAAAGGGAAGTTCTCAGACACTTCTCAAAAGAAAACTGCAGAAGGACACTATACACACGGAACCATGCTCAATGCTATTAGCCACCAGGGAAATGCAATCACACCACACACATCAGATTTCATGTTACCCCTCTTGAGGGGGAGAAACCAGACAAACGGAGCTCCACACACAGAACATACATGGGGAAAGAAGAAAACTGACTCCCTCAAGTTATCCCCTGACCTGCACAAGCATGTGTTTTGTGGCACATGCACACACACACACACACACGCACACACGCACAATGTAAAATGGAATTGTAAAAGAAGTATTGTAACAGTAGAATTCTACACATAATCTTAAGTGAGAAGCATTGGAGGGGGGTCGGTCTTTGTGTGTGTGTGTGTGTGTGTGTGTGTGTTTACTACCATGCATGTGTGGCAATCAGAGGATGACCTGGGATATATTGGAGAGGGGTTGGTGGTGTGTGTGTGTGTGTGTGTGTGTGTGTGTGTGTGTGTTTACTACCGTGTGCGTGTGGCAATCAGAGGATGACCTGGGGTATCCATCTTTGCCTTTCCCCTTGTTTGCCACGGGTCTCATTGTTTGCAGTCTAGGCTTGCTGGCCTATGGGAGTCAGCTCTTTCCTTCCACCATATGGAGTCTGGGAATCAAACCCACGATGTCAAAATTGGTGGCAAGATAAACCAAGGAAAAATCCTGATTGTGATGATAAATATTCTAGCATTTGTTATTTTGTTCAAACAATTAAAATGCAAATGAGGTATCCTATGATGAATTTGTAGCCATCTTGGAATTATCAGTAACTACATTTTATTTATTATTGCTCACAGTGTTCCAAGCTCAGATGTAGAAGATCAAGAAGTGGTGTCTGCTGAAGACCCCTCCTCGATTCACAGGTGGAGTCCACTTGCTTGGTGCTCACAGAATGGAAGGAGGAAGGAAGCTCTCCAGAGTCTTCCTCCCCTTTCTCTTCCCTGTTTCCTTTCTGTCTTATTTTGTTTCATTTTGTTTCTTTTTGTTGAGGGAAGTCAGGGAGCAAGGACATATGAAGCATACACTGTATACCTCAACCTAGTTTTTTAAGCACTGTGGCCATGAAAAAGAAATACGAGTTCCTCAGGTTTCTTGAACTTGCTAGCAGCTGCATGCATATGAGAGAAACTTGTTTTCCTTCACATGTACATATGCTGTCACCATCTAAATCAATAAAAACTATTCCCCCAAATTCATTTTTATTGCTAGCATAGTGTGGTGGTTTGAGTAAGTGTCCCCTTGGCTCCAGGAATTAGGACACTAGATCCCCTGTTCAGGGTACTGTTTGGGGAGGGTCAAGGAAGCTTTAGGAGGTGTGGCTGTGCTGAAGGAAACACATCACTGAGAGCTCAAAGCCACGTTTCACTTCCAGTTCCTCTATGTTTCTCATGACCGGTTGAAGATGTGCTCAGCCTTCTCCAGTCACCTCTATCACCAAGCCACCCTTTCATAACCCTTATAACCCCAGAACTGTAAGACAAATAAATTCTTCAGTCTTTAAGTTGCTTTGGTCATGGTGTTTTATCACAGCAACAGAAAAAGTATCTAATACACATAGTATTGCAGATCACAAAAAAGTAGAAAGAACACTAAATAGGAAATAGGAAATACGAGACTTGGTTTTGATTTGAAGTTCTATAACCTAAAGATCTGATCACCAGGATCTTATTATCAAGTAGCACATTTATGCTGAGAAGATAAAGTATGAAATAGCTTCCATGAAGTAGCATACAAACTGTCCTACCACCAGCACCTCCAGAGAGGAAAGGAAGCCGATAACAGACAGGAGCAACCAGGGCTGGACGTAGAACACAAGCACATGACTCAGTCTTAGAGACGGAAAATGAGAAAAAAAAGTTTTAAACATGCCAAGCCCACAGAAGGACTTCTCAAGTACTGTGAAATTTCTGGGAACTTGGCAGATACAGAATTTTAAGATAAAAACGAAGAACTAAAGAACTTTTGTCTGAATGCAGAAGATAATTGAGTTAAATGGCATTGTTTTGCTGATATGGGGCACATGCCTTTGACCCCAACACTCTGGAGGTAGAGGTAGTAGGATCCCTATGAGTTGGAGGCCAGCCTGGTCTACATAGCAAGTTCCAGGCCTGCCAGGGATGCATAGTGAGACCTTGTCTCAAAAAAAAAAAATCTTTTAAGTTATTTAATTTCCTTGTCTGCCTTTATGGGTACCAAAACACTGTATTTTCTAATTAAAAAGTCTAAGATCACATGACATATTCCATGCTTGTACTCCAGTGTTGGAATTGGTAAGAGAACATTGAATCTAAATGTACCCCAAATTTAGAAATTATTTGCTGCTTTAAAGTACAACTGTGACAAAAGTCCAAAGTGATATGTAGGAGCTGTGGTCATGACATTTCCTGGGAGAAAGATTGGGCAGAAGGAAATGGGGTAGCCTATACTCTCATTTCTGTTGTGAGGCATCAGCTAGGAACCTATGCACCACCCTTTAAAGTGTTTCGGATAAACTAGCCCAATGTCAGCCTCCTATTCTCTTCTCAGATATATAAAGGTTAAAATAATTTTTCTAGATAATGTTTTCTTCAACAGTTATATAAACAAAGCAATAAAATTAGGGAGCATAGAAGAACATGTTATTAAACTGCTGTTATAATTGTGATATCTGTGAACTTTTTAATAGAACACTGCATATTTTGATAACAGGAAAACAAACCATTAAAAGTTTAGGAACAAAAAGATTGTAATTTTCATTCCTTGAGCATTTGGCTCATATGTGCCCTAACACTAAATGTACTGAGCAATTTCTCTTAATCATGATTCTTCATATTATGTTTTAGCTTATTCCTAAGTTGCATAGACTCCATTGTCCTGCTTACTTTAACTACAAAATATTTTCAACATGGGGTAAGAGTCACTTCATGTGCAATACAGTATTTGTTGGACTTTAAAGTGTGATTTCATATAAAGTCCATTTTTATTTTACTATAGTATAACTGTCTTCACCCAGAACAATAATGACAGCAATATGACTTTAGATCCATATGGACAGACACACCACCAGACATTCCTTGTCTTCTTTTGACTTTGACCTACTTAAACTATGCAGAGTATCAATTCATAAGAAGCCCAAAGAGTGTTTAAATAATATACTAACAAATTTAAATAACTGGTGTTAGAAATATGTGTTAAATTTAAAAGTTCTTTGTTTTTCTTTGTTATATTCTCATTTAAATCTATAACTTCCTAATGTTAAAAACTTACAACTGCAAAAATCTATCAAACGGTTAGTTAAAATTTGTCATTAATGTAAGTCATCATATATTTTGTTTAGGTATTGTTTTCTTGTTACTTTCTTGCTGTGATGGTGGAATAATCTCAAAAAAAGAAATTATCCTGAAATTTTGTAAAAATCCCCCAAAATGAGCTCCTAGGCCCCAGGAGATAGCTCGACAGGTAAAGGTATTTGATGCATAAGCCTGAGTTTTATCCCTGAAAGAACCAGAACCCACATAAAGATGGAAGGAGAGAACCACTGGCTTGTACCCTGACCTCCATACCACATGTGTACACACAACACAATAATAATAGTAATAATAATAATAATAATAAATTTTTCATTAGTACTTGGAACTTTTCTCTTTTATTTTTATCTATTTTTATTTTTTATGTATATGAGTGTTGGGTGTGCCTACACACATAAGTGTAAAACACGATTGTATAATGTCCTCAGAGACCAGAAACACAAACATGTGGGTGCTGGGAACCAAACCCAGGTCCTCCACCAGAGCAGTCAGCTAACTGCTCTTAACTGCTAAGTTACCTCTCCAGCCCAATCTGAAACTTTTCTTAATAGCATCGAGTGCTCATAAGCTTGCAGACACAGTGTTGGTAATTTCACTATTAATACTATCAGTTTTTCAAAGAAAAAACTTTCTGAAATTGATGAAGTATTCTTTAATCCTCACTAGTTGAACTTTAAACAACAAATTCCATTGTTCTGCTTACTTTAACTACGAAACATTTTCAAAACGGGGTAAGAGTCTTTCAACATGGGGTAAGTCAAACTTAAGTCACTATTCACCTTCATATAGCTTCCATCTTTTTTTTTGTTTGACTCAGCTGCTAAATTTGCTTTTAGTACTTCCAAGTTTGAACGCTTTCACACAAATAATGTAAGCCAATGTGAGCACCGCTTAAGGAAGATAAAGGAGTCACAGATGAAATTTTAAGAACTAAACACACATAGCTCCATCTAGTTGGTCACTAGCAATGGGCAAGTTTCATGTAAAATATCATTATATTCCAATAAGCACCAAGTACTGATTTCCTAACCTGCTTGAACAGGAATTTATTTATAGAAAACGTTATGTCTATGCTTTCAGACTTGTATTCAAAGTTCACATCTCATGGTATGGTATTCACTAGTTTGGAACATTGTGCAATACTTGTATTTATTTAGTATTAATATATATTCTCAAAAACTGGGGTTTCAGGAATATAACTAATATTGACTACTATAATACTTAATATGCTTGATTAAATAAATCTCTATTTGTAAAATAGAATATATGCGTGACTAGTACTGCAAATTTCAGTTTTAAGAGAAAAATGGATACATTTTCTACCAGCTCGAAGATACAAGGAAAAAAATTATCCTGTGTATTATCTAACAGGCCTTCCAGAGCTAAAGACCACAGGAGGCAAGGCTAACAAAATTAATATGCAAAGAAGCAGAGCACTGGGGACCTATAATTTTCTTGCAAATGGTTTCACTTTAAGGATGAAACAACACAAGACAATACCAATTTCTTTCCTTTTTGCAAATAGATGAAGCTTTAAAAAAAATTAACACATGACAGCAGGTGGGATGGATCTAGACAAGTGGATATTTAAAGTCAGGGGAATCCAAATTTGATTTGTGTTAACATTTTACAAACTAATTTGAATTCATTGGTATGTTTTTTTAAAAATCATCTTGGGTACATATATTCAATTAATCTAGGATTGACTGTCAGATTGGAAGTAAACATTTGGACAGGTGGATATATATTTACAAAGATAGAAGTCTACGAAATAAGGTTGGTATATTTAACTAAAAATACTAGTCTGCAATTTTATCTGTGATAAGCATTTTATCTGAAATGTCTTTACTCCTGACCCTTTTATTTAACACAATATTAATATGCTACCAATTACTCATAACCTAGATATGAGAGTAGGTAAACAATGTAGAATTACTTTTAAGTATCTACTCTACTAGGTTTTGAAAAGGTCATGCAGAAAATTATGCATTAACATTTTAAACAAACAGTACCATTCCGTTAGTCTTCCAATTCAGGAAGTCAAAATAATTTGCTTCCTGTTAAATGTTGTTGCTCTATTTATTCTCGACTGGGTAGTAACGCATAGGTGTACTTTGTCTTCCAGTCCAGACCTTCTGGTTATTAAATTTTTAAAGCACTCTAAGAATAGTTGATCGTTGTTCTATTAGTATTCATTTGAAGTAGTGTCAGGCAAGTTCTGTGTAATCTGAAGTTCTAAAAACTAGGCTTTCAAAAAAGAAACAACACTATATCAGACTGAATCTCTCGTTTCAACTTCCTTTCATAATTTGATTTCCTGATATGCGCAAAAATGATCTGCTGTAACAACATCATTACTAGTTAACCAAATCCTGACGCCAGTGAAACACAACTAACTCAGGTGCGTGTTGATTGCAAATTATTGGTGAATGCATGATTATATTTAATCGGCTATTGATACTTATGTTAAATACCATTAACATAAAGTCAGTGGAGAAAATTTGAAGGTTGTATTGTTTTAATAATTAGCTTTGGAAAAAATTGACACAATTGATATTGAAACATGTGTTTTCTGGTAGTAAAATAATAGTTTTAACACTTTGTGCATTAGTTTTGATCTTCTTCAAACACATCAGGCATACCTTTGCCTCTCAAGGGTGAATCTATAATTAAAGATATTAATATACTAGATTAATGTAGTATAATGTCATGCTCTACAGTAGTATTCTAGAAAAGTCTAAATGAATCATACCCCAGGGAAGACTTGATGCTATCAATTTGAAGTGTTTAATATACATTTATTTAAATGTGAAGTTGCAGTTTGCCTGAGGAATGAGTATTTAAATTGACAGTCTAATAAAATTCCTAAGTAATGCAGTCTTTCCCCCCACTTACTTATTAGTCATATTTTAAAATCATTCATTTACAGACACCAGAAAAGTATGTGAACTAATTGTTTAGGGATATAATAATTGTTTAGGGAATTAAATGTTAATTTTATGGCTATCTTCTTTTTCATCATAAATACAGAAATTTGGTCTTCAATTCTACTTCTTAGAGCAAACAAAATCCTTAATGACTTCAAATGAGTGTTTGAATGACCAGGAACAACCAGAATGTTTAAAATAAATAATATATTGTTAACATCTATGTAGAATTACCCAAAGTTTACACCCCAAACTTTAATTCTTGTGCAAATCTAATAGTATTTTAGCATGAAGTTATAAAATAATCTTGCTGAGAGTGAATTTTTGTAAAAATTCTCTTTTACAGAGGAATTTAAATTAAAATGTTGCACATCAATATGCTTTATTCTGGTGTCATAATTTATAAGCCTTGATAAATTCAATTATCGTAGACATCATACAATTGAATTAGTATTCATGAAATCAAATTAGCTACATTCATTGTTTGCTATATTTATGAACATGGAAATCCAGTAAAGAAAACTAGTTGAGCTTTCTCAAGCAAATAACTTCATGGCTGTTATATTTTAAGCAAAACATGTATCATTCAAATGCCTTAACTTGTCCTCAGCCAGAGTTATCTATTAGACAAAAATCTACTAAAATATGAGTTGTGGTGAGCCTCAGCTATATTGCACTTACCTGAAAAGCGTAAAGCCCTGAATTGAATCATTAAAATCATAAATACATTTTACAAAAGTATCAGCAAGCAACATGTGGCAGCTTTTTATATTGTCTGTTGCACTGGCCTTAAATCTACTGGAGGTGTCAGTGGAAACTTTCAACCAACTATGGCACCTTTCCCATTCTCCGATTCTTCAAGTTTATCATAGCAAGAAAAGCACTCTGTGCACAGTTACAGACAGAGTGATGTTCAGCTTTGGGGAGCTTCTCCCTACGCCCTTGATCTAGTGACTTTCACCTTCGAAGGGCCTTGATTGAGCCCCACAGTGATTTCACTTGCTCTGCTTGCATCTAAGGATTCCTACAAGGCTCTTCAACTAGTTCATTACAAACCCACGATTTTCTGTCATATTATACTTAGCCCAGTTCACACAGCGCCAGGTTCAAGGAAATATCTGGATTTGTTTCTACTGCTTTTTCAAGACAAGCGTCATGTTCTCACTGAAAGATTGCACTTTCCAGGCCTGGAGATGACTCAATGGCTAACAACACCTGCTTCTCTTGTAGAGGACCTAGGTCAGTTCCCAACACCCAAATGATGGCTCACAACCATCTGAGGATGCTATCTTCTGGCTTCTGTAGGCACTAGGCATACATGGGGTGTACATACACACATGCTGGCAAACACTCATACACATAAAATAAAAATAAATATACCTTTTAAGAATTGCACTTCTTTAACTTGGAATTAGCCCACTGTGTCCACTATTCTCTTACAGACCACTTTCCCAAGACAGTAAAATAATTTATTGTTTCTTTCTAACTCTGATCATTGACACAAAGTGAAGATTTGTTTATTATGTTTACTTTATTTTGTTGATGTCCAACACAGTTACCATGACCAAAAGTTTGAACCCTAATGAACAGAAGAAATTTTGTATGTAAACCTTGCATGTGGATCTACTATATAAAAATGTAAAACTTAACTTCTTTTCCAACAGAAAAACTATTATTTAAAAAGAAAACATATCTATTTTGCTTTTGTGCTAGAAACAGTCAGATGTTGTTGTCTCAATAATGGAGCTTTGGTTGTTGTTAGGGGGGAGGAGATTTTGGTCTTTTTTTTGAGACAGAATCTCCCTCTCACCCCAACTGGCATGTAACTCACTATGTAGATCAGGCTGGCCTTGAACTCACAGAGATCCACTTTCATCTGCCTCCCAAGTTCTGGGTTTATAGGTATGCATCATACTCGCTAATGGAGTTGTTTTTTAATTGTGAGATACCATAGCAGTATGTACCTCCAAAACTTCATGACATACTTCATGCAACAGTTTCCCATAACAATTTATGAAATCATGTGAAATAGCTATCAATCTCCCCAACATGGAAATTTAAAACCTATAACATAACATTTCTGCATATGTACACTGATATTAGAGCTGTTTAAATAATACCAGCTTCCTCAGATCTTTGACGTGAACAATCTGTATCTCCATGTTATCTGCTGAAAACTAATTGTGAATTCAATGACTCTTCCTAAGCTGACAAAATGCATTTTAAGTGCATCTGGAGCTTATGTGACTTCTATGAAGTACTACACTTGTATATGAGAGATTTAAAAAGGCATAGATTCTAATGAACATGTATTTCTTCATTTCCTCCAATTTCCAGGTTAAAAATGTATTCCCTGAAGCTGAAAAACACAGCACCAAGAAGTCTCCCCAGAATCACAAAGCATGACTGTGATATAAATGTGTAATTCATACCAATATTGGGTTAAATAAATGTTGATGTTAGTATGCTGTAATTTTCTTTTGTGATAAATGCCACTGACTTGCTGTTTACTATTCAATTGATTTTATTTGCCAAATTATATACCAAACAGTCCCATGGGCTCAGTCAACGTATGAAGGTTAACAATGAAAAATGTGCATAGTTTTAGCACCAACTTTGTAAATTGCCTTAATAATAGCTGGTATAATGTAATAGTATTTTCAACCAGTACTTTTAATTTCTAGCTCATAAAGCCTTTTCATTGAACCCCAAGGGTGTAGCTATAAAAGTAAGATTTAATTTTGTATATAATGTGGCCTAAATTAGCTTTACAGCAATAGGAAAGACATGCGGTTACAAAATACAGGCTGAAATGGTTACAACGATATGAATTTCTGTTAACAGAATTAATTACTATTTCTATTGTAGCATAATTTGTAGTGAAAATTTTAGACTATTCAGAATGTACATTGTAAATCTTATTTTTAAAATGGTGGTAAATGTACAGAAAACCTTCAAGGATACACATGAAGAAACATGGGCCAATATGTAATCCAGGTAAGTGATGAAGGAAGTCCACAAGTACTTGACTAATGTTAAGATTTTAAGATTCCTCCCTGACACTAATTAATGTCTTGCTACTGAGACCAAATGGAGAAAGAAAGTTCAATGCTTTCCTTTAGTACCATGTATTTCATATAAGCAATGTTCTTGTGCTTACATGGCACTTTAAAATTGACAATGAGTTCCTATTTGTGATTTCTTTTAGCCCATGTGTTAAGGTTTATAGCAAGTATCATTATGTCCATCTCATTAGTAAATATATTTAGTGTCTTCCCAACATTAATCGTTTAAGATGAGTATGCCAAGTACACAGTGTTCTTTTTGATGGGTGTGAAAACATGCTCTAAGAAAAACTCCGTGTACTTACAGAACAATGAATTTTAGTACCTCATTACTTAGGTGTCATTAGCAAATACCCATCAATAACTGAGAGTATTTGAAGTTCTATTCTATGACCTATAATTCGCACCTTTTCAGATCTTCTTCTAAAGTTAAAGAAGTTGTTCAATAAGGCATGACTACTCTGAAGAATGTAAACAAGAGATACGTTATGACCTCAGTACTGAGTGTTTACTAACATGAATTTTTTTGTTGTTTTGTTTGTTTGTTTAGTTGGTTGGTTGGTTGGTTGATTGGTTGTCTTGTTTTGGTTTTAGTTTATGTAGTTTACTTATGTAGCCTGGCTGGACTCCAACTCACAGAGATCTACCTGCCTCTGTCTCCTGAGTGCTAGGATCAAAGGTGTTGCCACCACACTCAGTTAATCTGCATTTTCATATTTGAGACTCGCATTCTAGAATTCCTTCCTTCCTCATAAACTTTTGAAAATAAGTGAAAAAAATTATTCAATGCAGATCTATATTTTAAAATGACACTGCTGCTTGCTTCTTTACCATCTACATTTTGCAAATGATTTTTTACATTTTAAAGTTTTGTCATATTTCAACATGAAATTTGTAAAATAAATACAAGAAAATATTGCTAAGCACAAAAAAAACGTCTTTAGGGTCAGCTAGCGAACAATATTGATTAGCTTAAATGCATCAAATCTCATTGTACACTCTCATTTTGCAATTCTTTTCTTTTAGTTTAAATTCTTGTTTATTTGAAAATTTCATAAATGAATACTGTATTTATATATTTTGCATTCCTGTGTCCTTCCCAAATCGATGTCTCCTCTTTAATTATTGCTACATATATACATATTATGTACATACGTAAATTGTATATGTGCTAATGTCTATATATTTAACCTATTGAGCCAATTTAGTGTTGTTCCTATGTACATGTGTTTAAGGCTGACCATTTGGGATTAGATAATCTTTCAGGGACGGATCCCTGGAGAGAACTGATTCTCCCTCTCAGCAGACACTGGCTGTCTGTAGACCTTCATCTAGGGGTGGGGTCTCAGAAGATTTTTCTGTCTATACTGGCATGTCCACTACAGTTTTCAGGTCTTGTTTAGGAAACCATATTGTTGAGCTTTTATGTCATGTGTAGAAGATATTACCCAGCAGCAGGTTTCCTAGTTCTCAGACTCTTACAGTCTTTCTGCCCACTCTTCCATGACAGTCTCTGAGCTTTAGTGTAGGAGTTAGTTGCAGATGTGCCAAATGTGGCTGGTTACTCCATGGTCACTCATCCTCCACATTGTGATCAGTTGTGGATTTCTGTAGTCTCCATCTGTTGCAAAAAGAAGTTTCTTTGATGAGGATGAGAGCTACACTTACCTACTTAGAATACAATTAGAAACTATATGGTTTAGGAATGTGGCAGTTGTAGGTTCTTCTCTAGGGTCTGTGACCCCCCAGGCTCTGACAGTTGGCCGGATTTACAGTACCAGCATGAACTCCCCCTATGGAGTGGGCCTTATCCATTTTCATACTTGTACAGAATAACTGGAAATTTTCCTCAACAGGATTATTGCTTTTCAGTCTTTTTCACCTTAATTCATACTTCCCCCCAAAGGAAATCACTGTATTATTTAACAGCAAAGCAAATGTTTAAAATTTGTACACTAAAAAAACGAATAATGAGAAAATTTCAAAGTCTCTTCAAGTATATTTTAAAATGCTAACCTTTTGCCAGTGGGGGACTATCCACGATAAGAATATTTAATTATGTCTAGTAGACATGGGAAGTAATCAAATCTTATTTATCTTAAAGGAACAAGATATTTTGTCCTGCTTCTATCTAGCTATTATTGCAAAATATGTTTCGAAGTGTGACGTGACAATATATAAGATCATTTCAGGAAGGGGCGGCAGGGGCAAATGTCGCGGCGGGGCTTGAGAGCAGCCACAAGCTGGTCCTGCAGGAGCCGGGGCTCCAGGGGAACCCCACCCTCTCTCGGGCCTGCCTGGGAGTCTGGGAGTTCACTGCCTGATGCGGCAGTAATTCATTGACAGTCTGCATTTATTTTCTTCCCTCCTTCTTTTTTTTTTTTTTTTTTTTTTTTTTTTTTGTAGCTCTTCTGTAACTGAACATTTAATTTGTTCAATCAGTCGCTGTGATTATGATTCGGTCACATTTGGCAATCAAAAGGATCTGGAAAGCTTGGAGGGACTACATGATGGTACCATAAATTTGGGATGGAAGTATGTCGTATATCTGCCAGGAATATCAGACAAGAAGTTACTGTTTGAAAATCTGCTTTTCCGTTCTGCCCTGCGAATACAGAGGTGGGTGGCCCGGCAGTCCAGTCACCTCACCCTCCAAGACAATCTCTGTTCCTGATGTGCATTCTCAAAGTGCCTCACGCTCTTTCCTGTAGACTAAGGGAAAGAGATGGGGTTTGAGTTCAAGAGTTGGAGCATTTTCTTTGATTTTGTTAATGACACTCAGGCTTTGTTTTTCATTTTGCCTTCTCTGGCACCAACATAGACTTCTCGGCCCTCCAGCAGTTCACATTTATAAAGCCCTCTAAAAATATTGCACATTCCATACCTAAGCCAGCGGAGATGCCCTCCTTCTCCCGGCCCGAGACCATGAAGAATGTGTTCCTGATCTGCGTCTGCATCCTTTGCAAGATAAAGAGGGATTCAGACGACGACCGGGAATTCCCATGAAGGGACGAAAACAAATGATGCGGTGCAAGAAGTCACAAGGAGAGACGCATTCCTGGTGCTGTGAGGAGGCTGCCAGCAACCTCTGTCCTGCAGACTTGGCCTGACAGCAGTTATCTCTGCCAATTCCATGTCTCCATGAGTTATCTGACTCACAAGTATTTATTGTGAAAGATATGCTGCCCAGCAACAGCTTTAACACGGTGCAACTGATTTGTCCGCACTTCTAAGAGAATGTTTTATTCATCAGTTGCCTTCCTTGGCTTATTTGTGTGTGTGCATCCTCCCTTTCAGTATCAAATTCCACATTCTGGTCCTGAACATCTTCCTTTGTGTCTATGCTAAATGCTCCATTGTTCATCATTTATACACATCTGCGTTTGTAGAGCTCTGAATAGCTGAGAGGACCTTTCTGTTATGAGGGGATCAAGTAGCCAGGGTTGAAAATTACATTAAGCTATGTGAAAGATGTCCTGAGCATTTAAAATGCTTCCTGAAATTTGGGCATATTGAGAAGCTGGGAGGGGATGTTACATTGGATTTGGCCAGCTCACTCTCAGACTGCGTTCCAAATTTCTGTCCATAGCAGTGAATTTTAACAATATGGAAAAATATCAAATACTGGATGGTATGCTTTAGATAACGTTTTTAATGAATTCATGTTGGAATTATAGTCGATGCTTTTGTATCTACTTCCCACAACTGACAGAGACAAACATTACAGGCATAGTTCTCAAAGTCTAGAAAACTGACCGCGACCGCGTCACTGAGGAAACTGCCCAGGTGTGCGGGTTTTAATAAAACTCGTAGAGTAATTTTCGTCAGTTATCTTTTTAAGAGAAGGAACTGTACATGAGAATTCAGGAAGGGTTGTATCTCTCCAGTAAAGCTGCACGGGGGCTCAGGAGCAATATCACAAAAGGACAGTCCACAGTGTGTTTCCTGAAGAATGAGCTGTTCCTCTTCAAAAATCTTTTGATTACGGTCTCTATAGAAAGCATGGCACTTCCGAAGAAGGAAGTGTGGCCACATTGGCTATTTGGTACTGGAGTTCCTCTCTCACAGGTGCTAGAGATTCTGCTGCTCTGACTCTGTTTTACTGAAGGGGGAAAAAATGGCACTTTTGTGTGTCTAATGTTCCTTTATGATTGATTTTTAGACTTTAGGATGTAATACTAAGCTTATAGTAGTTATACTAATGTTTACTAAAATTTGTGTTGAAAAAGAAATCAAAATTAATGGAAAAAGCAGGGCTGGAGAGATAGCTCAGCCGTTAAGAGCACCCACTGCTCTTACAGAGGACCCAAGTTCAGTTCCCAGCACCCACATGACAGCTAACAACTGTCCAGAACTTCAGTTCCAGGGGATCTGATGCCCTCTTCTGACCTTTGTGGGCATCGCATGACACTGATACTTACATACTGATACTTACATACTGATACTTACATACTGATACTTACATACATGCAGGCAATACATTCATATGCATACCATGAAATAATAAACACAGCATTTACAAACAGAGAAAGCTATCTTGAAAATGAACACTAGAGTTATCTAGTGGAACATGCTTGTACCTGCCTTGTTTGCTGGGGCACCAGAAGAAATGTTGCTAAAAAATATCTCAGATCTTGCCCTGGGTGTCTGCTTCTGCAAACACGCCTGCAGAAGGAATTTCCTTTCACAGTCTCAGGACACATAAGCACTTGCGCTAGTAGTCATGAAGGCTGTAATTTAAACCCACCGACACTGTAACCATTAAAGAATAACACAGGGAAGGGGGTCAGACATCAAAGCTATGAAGGAACTAGACTGGGGGCTTCAGTTCTTTAGTAGGAAAGTCCTTTCAAGTCTGCCAGCATGAATACACTCTGCCAATTTCTCCACATGAGTCTCTTGGTGCTTTTTCTATGTTTGGCTGGTCCAGTGCCTTGGTTTCCCATAACAGGATGAGAGAGAGAGAGAAAGAGAAAGAGAGAGAGAGAGAGAGAGAGAGAGAGAGAGAGAGAGAGAGAAATGGGAGGAGGAAAGGAGAGATGGACAGAGGGAGGGACGGAGAGAGGGAAGGAAGGAAGGAAGGAAGGAAGGAAGGAAGGAAGGAAGGAAGGAAAAAAGGAAGGAAGGAAAAAGGGAGGATAGGAGAGAGGGGGGAGGGAGGGGAAGAACACACATCCTCATCACTCCTGTCACACAGTAACACCACCATGTGGACTTTACCCATTTAAGCCCCACAACACTAGGAGAGCTTATCCAGTCCACTCTGTGAAAATTTTAGCCATTTAAGTATTTCCCATCCTGTAGTTCACAAATGCACAGCTGGGATTTATACCTGAGTACTGGCCTTTGCCCGTGGTAAGCATGAAGATATAAATGTGCATAATGCATAACTGTATTTCTGTGTACATTCATATGGCATACAATATTTTGTATTTTAAAACTGAAAAAGATCTTGGAAACAGTATTTGCTTAACAATAACTTACTAGCATGTGATTTTTCTAGAATGTTTTGTAGTAACTGTTGGGAGAATCATTTATTCATTCTACAGGTCTACAGTATTCTCTCGCTTTACATTAGAAGGTCACCTCTGGTGGCAAGGACACACCCAGAAGTGTTAGCCCTGTCTGCACAATATGCGTCTTCTTTCCAGGAAAGGGACTTGCGATGAGCACTATTCCGGCTTCTGAATGAAGAGGCAAAGGGAAGTCTTTAAGACAGAAAGAAGCAGTCCATTTCAGGTACTGAATGTCACTGGGACTGAGAGCAGAAAGTGAGTGGGGAGAGAGACGGGGCTGCTGAAGGTGGAGCAGTCAGCACACGAAGGGGTGGATGGGCCAAATAAAAGCGGGAGGCTGATCCTGCTGCCATGGAGTCTGTAATCCAGTAAAAACATAGCAATATTGGCAAGCATAGGTTTTACAGACAACAGTAGATAAATTAGTTTACAGGACCAATTGCCAAATCAGTTTACCGTATAATACAGTAACAATTTCTCAAACTATTTAATTACAAGCAATCTCATTCCCTTTTAGTCATAGATCAACACTTAAAACATCAATGAACAACTTCAAAGGACTCTATTTCCAAGTCAAACTTGGATTACCGTTGTACATAAAATAAATGAAGTACTGTTTACAATTCCTGTAGTTCTTTCTGTTCTAACCTATTACTCTATTGGACTATTAATTATTCTCATCCAAAACTTATGGAAAAATTACAAAATGTGAAATACAAAACAAATGATGTACAACTTATAATCATACTTAATGCTACTTGACAAATAGATTTATTCTATAGATTTATCTAATAACAGAATGAAATGTGTACCCACCCAGTTTTCAAAAGTCATAAGATTAAGCAATCTTTTAAAGCCTCCTAATGCTAAAATAAAACAGGAAGGAAGAGTTGGAGGCATTGCATCTTCTTCCCAGAGCTCAATTATGTCTTAACTTGGTCTAAGAAGACATTCTTTTAGGGTTAGCAAGATGGACCAAGATGTAAAAAGCATTTGCAAGCCTGACAATCTGAGTTACATCCCTGAACCCACAGTCAAATGAGAGAGCTGACTTTCAGAGTTTTCTTCTGACTCTCAAATACATATCATGGCACGCGCGCGCACACACACACACGCACATACACACTGATAATAAAATTTTTAAAGTTGAGAAAAGCTTATTTAAACAAAAATGAATAAAATTCAGAGAAAAAAGGACAGGCCATTGCTTTGGTTTTATGCTGCACAAAGAATGAAGATAAAGTTTTTGTGCCTAAATTGTTGTTTACATAACATTCCTAATGCAAGACCAACTCAAAAGAAATTGAATCCACATTTGCATAAACTCCTGTGTAGCGTTTTCATTCATGGTGAGGAGTGCAGGCTACTCACAACTGAAAATGTGGAGTCAATAGAATTTACAGCATCTGACTTTAATGTGCCGCATTAAACACTTCGATGTGATTACTACATTTCAGAATGTTAAAATTAACCGTGCCAGCACATCTGTGAAAAGGATAGTCTCCATGTGCTTTATTAAACAGCACAGTAGGTACTATCTGTACATCGTGGCGTTAGGTTTTAGCAGTTCAGATATGTAGCAACCGTGTCATCATTGCTTTATATTTCATTAGTATAAACTGCAAGAAAAGCAAATGCAGAAATAGCAATTAAATGTTTCTCACTAAACCCTGCCTTGCATATATCATGACAAGCACGTCACAGCAAAAGGCAATGAACCGGATAATTGTCCCAAATTAGGAGACTGTGCCACTGCTGACATTTAAGTTTTGACCTAATGGTTTCACTATTTGACCTCTGCTCTGCCAATTACAGGCACTCACCACATTAAATATGTTTGAATTCAGGACACTGTCTAGCTATGGACAATATGAAATATAATCAGTACTATTTTGATGTGCAAACAACCATCCTCAGTTTAAATCCACAAAGCAGTAAGAAGCAATGCCAACAAAAATCTGACGGACTAACTTGCTAATCCTTTATAAATTTAATCAGCGCTCTACCCCATTTCAGAGACCAAAACCTGGACTGCTCAACGCCCATGTCCAAAGTGGCATGTTTGCTTATGACTCATGTGTATTCTCCTTTACACTTTAAATCCTCTCTCGATTACTTCTAAGATCTAAAAAATGCTAACATTATATAAACAGGCAATACATTGTGCTTGGGAGCAAGAACAGAAAAAAAGTCTGTTCATACTTAATACTGAAACAATATTTTTTTTCAGATATTGTCTGCTCTATTGAAGTGAGCATGCATAACTTGTGGGTAAGGGGCAAATGCATTATAATACGTATGATTGCAATGAATATTTGAAGAAGCTCTAACAAACACTATACTAATACTATCTCACAATCGCAAGTACAATTAGGTCTGAGCTGGTATGCAGAGTGTGTAAAACAAGGGCTTACTCTGCGCTCCTGACAAGACAAGCCACTCTTCTAGTCACTTTTCACACACAATCTCACATATCAGATTCTCGTGACAGCCCTACTAAGGAAGGCTGTGACATCACCATTATCACTTTCCAGGTTAGAAAACTGAAACCCAGGGCAGGCAGCATCCCAGAGCAGAACTCTTGTGGACGCCTCAGTCAACAGATATTTTCAACCCTCCTTCCTATATTTTTAAAGATTGACCTGGAAGTATCTCTGGGTTTATTTACATTCTCTTGCTGCTAATTCATGGACATTTAAAACTCTCCAGGGACCTGCTACCAAGATCATCTTCATTCAGTGCAGCAATTGTGTGATGGTATAAAATCTGAACTCTGGTCTTCTGTCACACTGCCTTTGTTGTTCACTGGTCAGAGGTATTACTCTATAAAACAGAGCTGTATACTCCTTCAATTGGGAAAAAAATGGTTTTGAAAATTTCTTATATGTCAGCATAATCACAAAAGTTTTAAAAGAACTGTGACTCCAAATTCAAAGTGGTCACAAATTGTAAGAAGAAAAGCAATAAATGTGTTCAGTTGCCTTCCCCACAGCCACCGAGTGGTCTCTGTGAGCTCTGTGAGGTGGAAGAGCAGCAATGGCTAGAACGGGCAGCAGTTCTGTTGCCGTGTTTCTCCAAATGTTCAAGAAACATGGAAATCGGGAAATGTCATAGCAAATCTGGGTTGATAATCACCTTTTAAAAACAAAATCATCAGAACTGGAGAGATGGCTCATAAGTTAAGACCACCAGTTGCTCTTGAAAAGGATCCATGACAGCTAACCACCAGCAGTAACTCCAGTTCCCGGGAGACCTGATGCCCTCTTCTGGACTCTCCAGGCAGTGCACATACATAGTGCACTTACACGCAGCAAAACACACACATTTTTTAAGACAGATGCGGTGGTGCACACCTTTAACCCCAGCACTTGGGAGGCAGAGGCGGGCAGGACTCTGTAAGATCTGGTGGCCAGTCTGGTCTACATAATGAATTCTAGCCCAGCTGGGGCTAGAGTAAGATCCTGTCTCAAAAAAAAAAAAAAATCCCATCAAATGTGGACTGACTCCCAATAAAAGCCACTAGCTACAAGCCACAACCTGTCCCTGAATTGGTATAGCCTTTACAAATAATTCCCATTCCAATACATTTTTTATTTTAATTTTAAATTTATTTTTATTTTATGTGTATGAATGCCTTGCTTGCTTGTATATAAGTGCACCCATGCATGCAGCACTCACAGAGGCCAGAAGAGGCGGTTGAATCCCCTGGAACTGGAGTTACAATGGCTGTTAGCCATCATGTGCGTGCTGGGAACTGAGCTCAGGTTCTCTGCAAGAGCAGCCAGTGCTCTTAACTATCAAGGCCCTCTTCATTGTATTCTTAAATACATGTTGGGCACATTATCTATGCAACCTGCTGCTCCTTGCTGGGAACAGTTGAGTTTATGATCCTTACTCTAATTCAAGACCTCCTTCAGCTCTAAAATTCTGTGTTTTGAAGGAAAGAAACGTGAAGCATTAACAAGTGGAGGTGGATCACTTACTTAAGCTCAGACTGCTGGGGCCCGTGAAGAACTGGGCCTACACTGTGCTCAGGTCTTCTCAACCCACATTAGTTTGGTCTGTTCTGCTCTGATCTTCTGAATTGATTTGGGTTTTTTTTTGAGACAGGTCTCCCTGTAGTCCCAGCTAGCATAGAATTCAGTCTTAGATCAGGCTGGCCTCAAACTCACAGAGATCTGCCTACTTCTGCCTCCTGAATGCTGAGAGTGAAGGTTTGCACCCCACACTCCGCCTCTAGTTCTCTACATCTACTAGCTCTTATTCACAATGAAGTGATATGAACTCTAGGAGAATAACTTTTGCAGCTACGTTATTTACAGAAAAGATTTTAAAACATCATGAACAGAGAGGGATGTACATGTTCCAGAGATCAGGCCCCAGTACAGGACAGGCTGTTTCAATGGCCCTATTGATGCTCCATGTGATGTGAATTCTCCAAATATACTCTCCAACCCAGAATGGAACCATACATTCCAGTGTCCCCTGAGGAACCGAAGTATGCATCTGACTTAAGGCTAACCCCTCTTAGGTCTCAAGGTCAATTTGAAGATTAAAAATATGACCTTGTCCAATTTTTCATAATAAATTGCTGAACAAATGGATCCAGACTTTTACAAGAAAAAAATCTCTCTGTTCTTCTGGGGTAGTAATATATAATAATTTACAAAGGACTAGGATATGTAAAACAATCTGTTAATTATTTTTGCAGAAATTCTATCACTCAGACAGGATTTCACACTAATTAGTTATTATTTTTATTCAGAAGCTACAGGCTGGAGGGCACTGGGGAAAAAAGCCAAGCTTAAGTAATTCCTAAAACAGAACTCCTTTTGTCTAAAAACCTAACAGATTTATTCTAGCAATAAAAATTCCTACATTTAAATGTGTTCACATGTTATTATGACCATATTAGTTCGAGTCGAACTGAGTGCATGTATGTTCTCCTGTCGTTTTGCAAAATATAAGAGAGCACTACGTTTTCATTTCTACAGCTAACAAGCAAATGGAAATAAGAAAAAACGAAGGCTACTGTTAGTTACTTAAGTAATGTTTTCTAGATACAAAGAATCTAGATTTTTACCCCCCCAGATGATTAATTATTAAGATTGAACTTGATTCTACAACACAAAGCTTTCAAGTTTTCTAAAGCTCTCTGAGAAAGACTTCAACGAGCCCTACAGTGCTTCCTGGCACTGACCAGTCCACTTCTCTAACTGAAGGGAAAGTAGAAAGTTGTTCCCTTCGCATGTTATTCTGATCTAGGTTGTCTCGGAAGAAAGATAATATGTCATTATTGTTATTGATTTGCAACCTCCATTTTCTGAAATCCGTGACTTTCTCTTGCATAAATTCTTTGTCTGAGAAAATGTTCTATTTTCCAAGTCTTTAAACTCTTCTCAATTTAATCAAAGAGAGAACGTGACTTTTCCCAAATGGTATCTCATGAAAGAAAATGCAGAGGATAGGAGTCTCGCAGTCGGTGTTTGGTTGTGGACCCCAGACATCTGTTCCTCATAAGATGCAGCTTCCCATCCACTGAGTTATTATGGAGGAAAAACATGGGCTTTCTCAGATAAAATATAACAAACTGAGTCACTTAGAAAGTGAGTTTGGGATTAGAGGAGCATACATTTACATCTGAGTGTCTACCCACACAGTAACTAGATGCACAAGTTTATTAACCTTGGAACTCTCATCTATTTAAAAAAGAGCAGGATCTAGAGAGAGGACTCAGGACCCTTTTTCTCACCACATGACAGAATACTGTACAGAAGTTTACAGGGAGAAAGGCCATCTGGGTTCACAGTTACAGAGTTTCAGTCCACCGCAGAGGAGAAAACATGGCAGTTCAGTTTCTGGCACTGGAAGCTTGTGCTCCCGGCTGTCCAAAGGCACTAATAAGAAAGCAAAGAGGATGAGATCCAGGGGGAAGGGTAGCCTTCAAAACCCACCCTAGTGACCCACCTCCCCTAGCCAGTCTCCACCTCCCAGAGGCTCCACTGCCTTCAAATAGTACCACCAGCTGGGGACCAAGCATTCGTTTAGGACATGAGCTGTGGGGGACTTTTCAGTCAAGCCATAACAGTGATCCTTAACTAAGTTCCCATTCCCTGCAACTCTGGAATGAAAGGAAAAGGAAGATCCAAAGGTGGTCACATGTTGTTGCACACAAAGTCTGCTATCAAATTATTTACTAAAGAACGTGAACAGCGATAAGAAGGAAATATGCAAGGGTGAGCACTCCCTCAACAAAGAACAAAGAGGCTAAAGTGAAAACCTCAGAGGACTCAAAAGAGAGGTGACCCAGAACAAAGGACCCAAAACCAAGAATCATGAGGATTGCTTTGTAGCCATTCCATCTGCTGCTTTTTCCAGTGCTGTGAAAAAAGTGCCTAGTTCCCAGAAGCCATGTACTCCTCACAGGGAAGAGTTAACACTGGATGGGGTTGAAAAGAAAAGCAGAGGTAAAATTGCCTTGCACATACACAAACTGGCTGAATTCATCCAAAATGAATTATATATATATGATCTTAGAGAATAGATATAGATGTGTGCAGCATCCGTTACGTATTACATCTATGGTAAACTATGTGGAATATAAACATGCTCTTACAATCTACACAAGTAAATAGATACAAAGAGATAGAGCTAGAAATGATGTGTGCCTGCTTTTTGTTGTTAATCTCTGCAGTCACCGTACCCAGTACAGTTACACAAACATCTGAAGGCTGAAATACTCCCATTACACTAACGAAGAACCCAGCACACTGACGTTCTCGGACTTGAAGGTTTATTTCACAAGAATACTTGCACAGGTGACAGATTTATTATGTGTAAGGAAGCTCTATTTGAAGCATAGAGCATCACAGGAGATGGGATCTATCACTCTCTTTCCCATTTAACAACGGAGAAGTGTGCCTCTGAGTGAGCAGCCTGACCGTCTGCATACTGCTGGCTTAATTAAAGACACCCAGCACCAGGCACAGGCTGACACCATTCTCTCCACAGATGTTCCAATGCTTCAAAGAACAACTTTTCCCCTCTGTTGCTACAAGGTACATTTCTCCTTTTGTCTACAGTAAAAGGATCAAAATATTTAAAAGAAAACTTAATTGCAAACTTGGCTCAAAAGTACTACAATTATACATTTCGTAGATCTGTATACGAGACTTTTAATCCCCCTTCTACCATTTTGTTCCGGTTTCCACTTGAAAACAGCAAAATGGCTGGTAAATTCAGGTATTCTTGAGAACCAATTAGGGTTCTTTAAATCATTAGCCATTTGGCAGTTTGACTTTCACAGTTTCTACAGCTCAGATTAAATAGTTGTCAGGTGTGCCCCTACACAGCTTTACTTGAGATGCAGAAACAGGCGGATCTCTGTGAGACTGAGGCCAGTCTCCTCTCCAGAGCAAATTTCAAGCCAACTAGGGCTAAAGAGAAACTCTCAAGAGGACAAAATAAATAAATAAGGAAATAGAGATATATGTTTTTATATATGACTACCAGCAAGACCTACTTCCTGAACTTATAGTTCAAAACAGCTTATAAAGTAAGGGAAGAAGAAAATGGGTCCATTTTTAATCAGGATCTTACAGCAAAGAAGGGCTGTTCATCTGACATGACCAGCAGATTGTGCACTTGTCGATCCTTTGGGCTCCTGTGAAGAACCCTGCTACCTGTGGGCCTCCATGTCTAATGCAACATGTTAAACGGTCTTTGCATCTAAACCTGACATTTTTCTCCATCAGTCTCACTGGTGTGCAACTAGCCTCGTTGTAGTTTTCAAGCGCTACTGAAGCTAGCAGAGAATATTCCGTTTTGGTGTTTTGTTACATACATTATATTTGGTCTCTGCAATGGACTCTTCAGGGGGCAGCATGTTTAATTTTTATGTAAGGTCATTTTATTTCAACAAATGACTCATTTCAGAGGTTTTCAAATATCAGACAGACATTGAATTTTACTATATTAAAAGGTTAGCTGACTGTCCATTTCTTGAAATTCTGTCCTATCCGCCCGTCTGCACTCAGCTCATCTGCCACAAAATCCTGCAGTACTGTGGCTCGGCTCTGCCCTCCCCCAGTGCCCTGCTCACTTTTCTTCATAGGACGACCCTTGTGCTTGCTCTGTGGTCATGTAACTGTGAGGCTGTCTTCTCTTCCAGGGTCAGATTATCTTTAAAGGGCACTCACAGATCATGAAGGCAAAGGAGAAAGCATGACAGTTTTCCATGGTCCTCTGCCTTCATTCTGGATTTGCCATGACTTATCTTCATTTCTGCATCTAACAGTAAACCCAGAAAGTCTTTTACTTTTTTTCCTTCGAGGTTTTAGGAATTGAACCCAGGCCCTTTTATGCACAGGGAAAACGCCCCACGACTGAGCTACCCCCATCTCCCGGTAAATCTTTAACGAGCACTTACGGGACTAGTTGCTGTCACTGGACACTGTCCTAACTTAATCCACAAAACTATGTCATGAAGTAGATACCATTATCTTCTCCATTTTATGAATAAGAAACCAAGGTATCGAGAGATTGGGTCATTCCTAAAAGCCGCGTAGCTTTAGGTCGAAGAGAGGCTTCCCGCCGTTGGGGCTGGTCCAGGAGTGAGCGCTTCACACTCACCATGCTCCCTCTGGCAGCTACACTTGCTGTGATAAGAACTAGCCAGCTGTCTAGGGAGACCCACTATGTCAACTTCTCAGTTCATCATTTAGCATGCATATGCCCATGTTTTGCATTACACTCGTCAAAGATGTGGACTGATTTTAACCAAATTGGGCAAAAATAAAATAAAATAAAATCTGCCTTTGTCACTAAGGTCATTTTAAAGCAAAACAATCAAGGAAAGAGGACAGAGGAAACTTCTGAGAGGGCCGAGTGGTTGGCAAGAACCTGGGAAGCCTGGGAGAAGATGACTGTTGGGCTAGGAAACTCTTAGGGGGCCATGGGAAAGAAACAAATGTTGAGGAAGGTAGAGGACCGAAAGAAGTCACATATGACCTAAAACCAGAAACGAGGCTGGGGTTGTAAAGACACTAAGGAAGAGAGAGAGGGCAGAGGGAAAGAAGTGACATCAAAAGCAACTTCTGTCTGAAAAATGCCGTAATGAATCCTTAATACTCTGTGTGCCGATTTAAGATCACTGTTAGAATCAGAGGGAAGGAGGCGTCACCGCTGGGCTGGAGGCTGTACAGCTGTGGGGGCTGCGTGTGTGAGGGAGTCAGCGGTCTCACTGGGCAAATTGTGAGGGCTAACAGCTGTCCAAGTTATTAGTGAGCTCCAGGAATTGCGAACGACCTTCTCTTAATATGGAATTTGTTATTTGAAGTGCTTTTCAATTTTGACCAACCAAGCTTACAAAACACCTTTTCTACACTTTTAAATGACAGAACAAAGTCCAAATGGATTTTAATAAGACTTAATATAATTCAATAAGTCATTTTTTTCAGTGTTTCATAGATTAATTGGCACTTTTTAGAAAGCAATAATTTGAATGATTTAATTATTCTTGGATTTGCAAAACTACTAATATCTAAATTTTAAATGCTGTTGTGCCTATGATATATAATTATTATCTAATATTACATTTATAAATACAAAGATACATATTATGCCAGGTTGATTACTATTTATTGTTAGTTATCTCTTTGAGCCCAGTCTAAGGAAAATTTATTATTAAATACAAATGTAAAAGTGACAATAGACTAGTTAAAGTACAAACCCTATCTGAATAAACAAATTGCTCGGGATCCTTCAATCACATATTAGAAAGTTATGGAAGCCACTATGGAACATATTATCAAGAAAAATTTAGAAAAAATTTTCAACAAATGCCCAGGACTTATGATGGTCAATCAAATTCCTATTCTGTTGTGCTGACTTCTCGTATTTATTGTCCAAGAGACAATACTAATTGCTGCATTTACTGTGTTAAGCCAGTATAGCTGATATCCGCAGACCCTCCTACTGAACTGTTACAGAGCACCCAAGTGAGTATCTTTATACATGAATGATCCAGAGAACACGTACTTTTTCCCAAATGTATTTTTTGTATTAGAGATAATGATACTATGCAAATTAGCAAGGCTTAATGTTCCTACCAATATTTGATGATTTGAAATCAGCCTCTGGTTAACAGATGGTCCCATCATTCTGGAACATAATTGATATCTTCTTTGAAAATCTCAACAGAAAGGCCAATGGACATGTATTCTACCTGGTCCCCCGAGGAACTGTGGTTTATTGGATGACAAAATTTCCCAAACAACAGACTTTATTAGTAAAATTGAAATTTTATACTACCAAAAGTAACTGTGTCCTTACCAAACTCCTCCACCCTCTGTTTTTCATTTTTAAAGACACATGTGCTTTAAGCGCAAATATTTAAATACAAATATACAAATACAAATATTCTTGATCTTTGAAAAGTTTGAAGATTTCTTAGAGAGGCATTTATCATATGAATTCACCAGAATCATTGTTTGAGGTTTTTATTTATTTTTATTTTATATGTATGAGTGTTTTGCTTGCATGTATGTAAGTAGACAATGTGCTTTCCTAGTGTCTGTGGAGGCCAGAAGAGGATTTGGGGTCCCCTGGAATGAGAATCAAGGTCCTCTGGAAAAGCAGTAAGTGCTCTAAACTGCTGAGCTATCTCTCCAACCTCAGCCAGGGTCAACTATTTAACAAGGGAAAAAAACCTACTGGAACTCATGAGAAGGGGGATGGGAGAACAATTAAACTGGGTTTGCACCCAAAGCTCAGACAAAGCAAATGGAACCTGGCATACGGCTTCAAACCACAAGAGTTTGTGTTGTATAACAACAGCCTTTGAGGAGTGATTGCATGATACACATGCACACCTGTTCACTAGGAACACAGTTTCACATTTCGGCTACGAACCCAAAACAGCTTGTGTTTACCATTGACCAAGCTTGCATAGGCACAGACAGCATCCTAACTGTTCATTCTAATCACCAAGCATCAGTAGACTTCCTGAAATCCAGAGCAGCCAACCACAGATCTAGAAGTTTTTTGCCTGCCAGAGAAGAGTAGCCAAGAGCAGGTGTGATGGATGAGCCCACGCATTTACACAATAAGATTCAGACTTGGGCTGAAATAACTAGAGCAGAGAAACGAATCAGGCTAGTGAAGGTTACTGAGTTTCAGGGTCTGTTCCCTCTCTTCTGAAACAAAGATGGCAGCAGCATTGCTTCTGCATTAAAAGCAACAAGCTTCCATTTTAATCTCAGGATCCTACTGAAGTTTCATCTATGATCTTTAAAATTAAATAGTTAAGGTTTTGTTGAAGGAAGGTAGGCCCATGGAAAAAAAATTCAACAATGATAGGGTAGAAAACCCACCTCTTCTTCCAGAAGAAAGTCACATCATAACACCTAGGGCCACAAGCTCCAGCGTTATACAGTTCCTAGCTACAATCCAATAATAAATTCTCAAACATTTGGCAGTTTATCGAAGAGAGATCCTCACAACATGAGCTACATAAACTCATTCTCTAAATGAGAATATTTTAAGAGATATTGACTACAGATGTTTCGAAGTAGAATTTAAAGTCTCACTGGGTGTCCCCAACTGGTGATCACTCTATTGTGAGCTTGACTGTTCAGTAAGGTCGTTCAGACTCCTGTTTTCGCTTCTCAACTCTTCTCCCAGCAAGCGTCATTGTTACATTTCAACACTTCTTTACATCGAGCACCTAACGTACAATGGCACAGCTGCAATCTCACTGCCCAGCCCTTTTTTTTCCACCCTTACAACATTTGTTCTGTTAATGTAGGTTAATTCTGCAAATAACACTTCTGTAAATTGTTCTTGCAAACTGCTACATCATTTATGTAAGGACTTCTGTGAACTTTGAAAAATTAATGCCTTTAATTTTGGTTGATGGCGACATCAGCAGAGCTCTGTAAATTGCACTTTAATGAGATTTTGCTACAGGGGATAATCTGCTACTGACAGAGGAACATCTTGAAAACATCTGTAGACCTATAATTTCTCTATGACGATTAGATCCCACCACAAGACTCCAAATACAAACCCAAAATAAAGGAGGAAATTGTAAAGTTCTAAATGAGAATACAACCTGTTCTTTAAAAGCAAAAGTCCCACTATGCAGAGCATCATGCACTGAAAATAAATCAATTTTTCAGACTAATTAACATTTAGCTTTATTTAATTAAGAAAGACTATTACTGCCTCCACTGCTGCGCATCTGTACATAATGAAGCGAGCAGCAGTAGGTATAAGATACCACTGAGGAAGGCGCCCGGTACCCCTGTGTAGAGGTACACAGGAGCGCCTGTTATTGTTCAGTAACTGACATCAGAGTCCTGCTTTAATGTTGTCATAAATAAAAGGAAGATTTCCACAGATGCCTTCACATATGGTTTCTTATCTGTCTCTGATGGAGACTGGAAGTTGGATTAGATGCCAAAATTAAATGATTTAAATAGACAGCTGCATAATGGAAACTCCTAAATAACACCTTTTAAACAGTTTCTATTTATAGTAGGCCTCAGCCGCAGGAGGATGACAGATTTTGTTTGTGGCTGAAGTTAACACTGCCGGTGCTTTACAGCCATTTTCTTCCAAAGCCTGGAGTTTCTGCCACCCCGGCTCTGCTCTGCTTTGTGGTGGTGAACAGGACCCCTTACAAAAGGCAACTTTCAAGATCACCTGTCGTTTTTAGTGAAGCCCTGTGCTTGCAAAGCAATCTGCTTTAAGTTCTACCAAACCTATGACGTTGCCCTCGTTAAAATTAGCAGAAAGTGGCACCAGATGTTACATTATAGTCACCTTTTCTGCTAGAAATTAATAGCTATTACCTAAAATATGAACTTCCAGATAATAATTTTTACCCCCTTGTGATTTTGCACAGGAGAGAAATTAAATAAAAACTGCCAAATTTAGTGAGCATATTATGAGATAAAATGAAACTGTTATTTTTAGAAAACTTAAATATATCAATAGATTTGTTCCATTTCAATTGATCCTATAAAAGCCCAAATTGTATATATTCTGAGTCATGAGTTATAAAGTAAGACTAATTCATAGTTACTCAGAACTAGATCTTAGCAGCCTCCCTGTGTAATGACTGAGGAAAACTTAATTATTACTTCATTAGTAGAGGCTTCTTTAAATTTTTAAGTGTGTCTGCTGGAGCCATATACTACTAAGTACCCCATATGTTCTACGATTCCTCCAACACTGGGAACAGTCAGAGCCAGAGAAAGAACAGTTTCTTGTACTGTCTATAAAGTTGCAGCTGGAAAGCACTGAAACAGTGCCATCGAGGTAGAGTTTCCGAAAGGAACACAAATGGATAGCCAGGATGTACTGTCACCTGTCTCCAGAGTACATGATGCTGCCTGAAGTGGGCCGGAAGCATGTACAACTACCTACTGTTTCTTCCCAACCACTAAGACTGGGAAGGTGTGACTACAGGGTCCACCCACATATCCACAGGCCAGCTCTGGGACTTTAACCTTAAACTTGAGACTGCAGTCATTCATGCTCATATTCTCTCTCTCTCTCTCTCTCTCTCTCTCTCTCTCTCTCTCTCTCTCTGTCTCCTCTCTCCTCTCCTCTCCTCTCTTCTCCTCTCTTCTCCTCTCCTCCTCTCTCCTCCTGCCCTCTCTGAAGATTGCACACTTCTGTTGTCCCTGAACCCCTTAATCTCGTATCTACCTCTACTCCTGAACAGACCTAAGGACGCTCGCACAAGCCTAGGCCACTCATTTTTCTTTCAGAGATGAAGCATTTCAAAGTCAAGATAAGTATTTGGCATCATGAGTATCCCATGCAAGTAATATATCGCCAGTCCAGAATGAAGTTATTTGAGAGAATAATTCCGATAATTTAGAAGATTAGAATATACCTCTTAGACATTTCTAGGAATTCTTTACATTAAAAAAATACCCTACAATAATAAAATTACTATCTTTTCCTGTGACTCAAGAAAAATTTTATCAAAATGTAACTTTTAAAGATCCTTTGCATTCATGATCTAGATTCATTGTAGCATAGCTACTATTTGCTACTCAGAAGTTATCTGTAAAAAGCCTGGGAAGCACATATTGTACATATACTAGCTGTATACTTCCTAGTTACCATACATTCTATATACTTTACATCCTAGATACTGTATATAGAATTATATACTGTACATTCTAGATACTATACATTCTATATACTTTAATTCCTAGATATTTTACATGCTGTGTACTTTACATTCTAGTTACTATACATTCTATATACTTTACATCCTAGATACTGTATATAGAATTATATACTGTACATTCTAGATACTATACATTCTATATACTTTACATCCTAGATACATTACATGCTATGTACTTTACATCCTAGATACTATACATTCTATATACTTTACATCATAGATACTATAATCCTGTATACTGTGCAGGATATATAGAATTATGTACTGTGCATCCTAGATACTATATATTCTATATTCTGTGCATCCTAGATACGGTACATTCTCTGTACTGTGCATTCTAGATATTGTACTTCCTAGATCTTGCACATTCTATATGCTGTGCATCCTAGATACTGTGCATTACACATACTGTACATTCTAGATACTGTTCATCCTAGATACTGAGCATTATACATACTGTACATATTAATATTGCCCATTCTATGTGCTGTATATTCCAGACACTGTACATTCTGTATACTGTGCATTCTATATACTGGACATTCTAAATACTGTGCATTCTAGATACTGTACAATATAGAATACTGTACATACTAGACATTGCACATTCTATATGCTGTGGATTCCAGATACTGTACATTCCACATACTGTACATCCTAGATACTGTACATTCTGTATACTGTGCATTCTAGATAATGTACATTGTATATACTGTTCATCTTAGCTGATGCACAGACTTTATAAGATTGTTTCTCCTTGAAGTAGGCCTAGACTCTCATGTGCCACAACTACAAAGTTTAACTTCCTGTGGAAGTTTTAAAAAACATAATCTGGGGCTGGAGAAATGACCCACTGTTTAAGATTACCGGCTGCTCTTGCAGAGTACCTGAGTTCAATTCTGAGAACACACATGGACTAATAATTGTCTGTAACTCTAGTTCCAGGGGATCAGACACCTTCCTTTGAGCTCCACGGACATTTCATGACATGGGTGCATGTACACACATGCAGGCGATGCACTCATACACATAAAAAATCATAACAAATAAAATATTTTTAAATCCTACTTTTAATTAAGAATCATTTAAGGATGCCTAGTCAATTCTCATAACCTAGTATCTTGCATTAATGAAGCATATTTTAGGATCAAAAAACTTGTTTAAATGTCATCTTTGCCTCTTCAGGGAATTGGGGTTTTCTGAAAACATATCTCTCAATCTGAGATGTAATAACGTTTGTTGTAAAATGATGTAGCAACCCTTATGTCACTGAAGTGTTGAGAAGATTAGATATTATGTGTACAGCAAGGAACTCATTTCAGTAGAGCATCAGGCATATCAGTCTATAAAGTTACCTTACTTCTCATCTTTGAGGCTCCCTAACCAGTTGTTAGTAGTTTCTGCTAGTCTATCATGTTACCTCCTTAAAATATTTCAATCAAGTTGTCAAAAAGTCACAAACACTTTTCAGGACCATGGAGAGATCTTACCCGTCCGTCCCCACAAAATACATTACTTCTGCGTCTGAAGTTAGTTCAACAGTTCATACCGGATGCACATTCTTAGGACCTGTATATGTAATGCATTAAATTATGAAAAAATATAATTCAACAGAACAGAAAAGTCTCAATACTTTTGATACTTACATTCTAGTGAAGGAGACATGATATCAGAGATCCTACTACTGGCACATACACACACACACACACACACACACACACAAACACACACACACACACACACACATAGCCTGTGAGAGGAGACTAAGCAAAAGGCATAAAGTTCTTTATGAATATTTAAGGGGTTGAGGAAAGAACTCATTCAGGAATAATCTTGAGAGCTGTTCTTCTTTTCTGGGAACCAGGGGAAAGACAGACGATACATGGTTAGAGGATGCCAGAAGAATCCTATAAGGATAAGCATTTTGAGAATGTGGAAAAGGCCAGTTCATTCCCTCAAGGTAAAGGATTAACACAGAGAGGAGATGAGAGTTGAGGGGGGCATTATAAGCCTTGAAAACACTAACGCATAAAGATGGAAGGCTTGCAGATCTGGTCCATCTATCAATATTTTAGAGCTACTCTGTGTTTCTATGAATGCTAATTATAACATGAAGTTCAAGATATTGAGTTTGGGGTTTATCTTTAAATTTATAAGATCTGGTTATACCCTGCCTCCATTTCTATAAGGATAACCACTTCGCAGGCAGATGAGACATTAGATTTGCAGCGTGCTGCATCTCCACCAACCAAGTTCGAGTGGATTTTCTGATCAGCCCTCATAGCCTTGTAAGTTTGCAATTCCATATTTTTCCCTTTCAGTTTCTGCCTTTGACTCTCATTCCAAACTGAGACATTTGGAAGAATAATTTAGATAATTTAGATGACTGGGATGTGCTTCCTCGATATTTCTAGGTGTTCTTCAACCAAACTCCTACAGCCATGAGGTTCATTTCCCAGGACTAGAGAGAATCACATTGGCAACATGTGACCTCAAAAGATGAAAAACAACAGTTTTCAAATGGAAATTTGTGTCTCAATGTGGACAGAGAGCCATGACAGGCAACTAACTTCTCTGTAATGATTTGAAAACATCAGTGTCATGGTCCCTTCCAGTGGGTGACAAACTTGCTGCTCTTCACCTTGGAGAGGCTCTCATTGTGTCTGTTCTACTGGATGCTTACGTAGGCTCTGCTCTCATCTCGGACTTATCACTTGGCAGTATGAAAACTAGTCAATAGATGTAGTTTAAGCCTCAATCTCTTCCCACCTTCCTTTTGACCTTTCTAAAAGTCACTGCTCCAAGTTGTCAGATAGATCGGTTTTAAGCAGCACTCTTTTGTTTGCTTGCTTGCTTGAGATAGGATCTCCCTATAGCCCCAGCTGACTTTGAACATAAGTAGACCAGTCTGACCTCTGTTTCACTGAGATCAGCCTCTGAGTACTTGGATTAAAGGTGAGAGAGCACCGTACCTGAGGCCATAAACAGCACTCTTAAAATAACAGTCAAAGAAATACAGAGAGGGCCATTTTGTGACAAACACTCAATAATTTGCACTTGACTATCTAGAGCCTTCAATTAATCAAATTGTTATGAGACTTTACTTCTAAAATGAAAAGCATGTGAAAAGAAGAAAATATTTAAGTGAAAAAGTGTAGATTCCATTTCCAGAGATGATCATAAAACCCAAAGCCACTTCTTTCACGCTTATGTCCTGCACTGAAGTAATTTTCAATGAGAATTAATTCTCAGAATGGAAGATACAGTGGATGCAACAAGACCAAAGTCACAGTCACTAGTTTCTCACCTACTAGGGAAGGCAGGGTCCAACTCCAGAGCCTTGTCCGTGGAAATAGAATGAGCTTTCACGAACAGAATCAGGGTAGTGACATTAAAGTTAACAGTACATTTTACTTGCATGGATACACTAGCACTTCTACAGAAGTAGCTAGTCTACCAGATACTGAATAGATTGAATAGCTTCCATTAATAAGCGGGAGTATACCACACACATAGAATAGTGTGCGGGCATTTGTTAAAGAAGGATATCTAGAGAACTTCTTTCACAGCCTGCTTAAACACTGGCCCCTCTGGCAGAGGCAGTGACATCCCTGAACTGTTCATCCCTGTGCTGTGCTGGTTGACATCCCAACCCCAGCCATTTCTCCTATTTGCCAGTTTTAATGGTTCTTTTCCTAAGAGAGGCCCAAACCCCTTCAGCTTTCTGTCCCTGGCCACTGTGGCTAAGGCTCATGTCACTGTTGACTCCACCAGTTTGTTAGCAATCCTGAGCAACTCATTTCCGGACTCTGCTGACATACGTCTCTTGTTGTGAAAAGCTGTAGGGGAAAATTTTATTTCAAATGGCATAACGGACGTTTGAATCACTAAGTTTCTTGGGAATTTAAATTAAAATAAAAATGATATGCTTTGCACATGGATTTTCTTGTACTTAAGCCTTTAATGCCAGCTCAATAACAAAGGAGGCCATTAATGTAAAATTCAGCCTAAAGTCAATTGTATTACAAGCACTCTTAATGCTTGTACATTCTTAATGTAACAAGAAGTCTGAAAAGCACTTAACTGGATACAGCTGTATGCAAATTTGCTTTGAACTACTGAAGGTTGGAAAGAGACATTATTTTAATCTTGAAAAATAAGCCACTGAGTGTCTAGCATTTGGGTCTGTTAAACTCATCTACTAATGATTCCTCCATTAAACTATAATAAAGTGTTTGAAAGTTGATCCAGTGCTTGGCACATGGTAAACAGAGAAACTGGAACTGCAGCAAGTGCTGCCAGAACCAGCAAGTGGGCTCTCCTGAACACACGCTCATGAAGCTGTCACTCTCCCCTGCTGTATCGGAGATTTCGAGATAATTAAACAAAAATACATGGCATTTATCTAAAACTCACAAATTTACCTTCTGGAAATGTAGTACGATGCATAGTCTGATTTAAGTGGCTATCCACCATTGACCAGGAGTTCAGCTTTTACAGATGAAAGAATAAATTATTCACAACTGTGAAATGAGGACTGAGGTATAGAAACTTTGCCTCCTTGATTATCAGTGTGATCCATGAAGGAAATAAAAATCACACGATTTTTATCAACTTCAAACATACTACATTTTTCTATCTGTGGTTCTCAAGTAAAAATCCAAGCCTATACGGATCTACAAATAAATTTGTATTAAATCCTGAAATATATGGTTTTCTAAAAATAATCTGAACAAAGATCTTATAAAAAAGGAAGAATGATGTCATAAAATGTTGGAAAATGTATGTTCAACAGACCTTAAGCAAAGGAACTGGACTATCTTGAAAATTTTTAAAAACTGTTGAGTTTATGTTCATACTATGTGTGGTGTTCTTTCTATAAATCTAGGATATATTTTGGACTACAATACTCAAATAAATTGCATAAATATTAGACATTGCTTCTACTGTATTATCCACTGTGATTATAAGCATTTAAACAACTAAAAAGATAGACTTTTAAAAATAATTACTTCTTGATCTTTATCTGCCTGGCTTTCTTCTTAAAAATTTTTTAAGTTTATTGTTATTTCATGTGTCTGAGTGTTTTGCCTGAATGTGTGTTAAGTGTATTACATGCATGTAGTACCTATGAAGGCCAAAAGAGGGTATCAGCTTTCTTGGAACTGGAGTTATGGATGGTTGTGGGAACCCAAACCAGGTCCTCTGCAAAGTACCAGGAGCTCTTAACCTCTGAGACGTCTCTGAAGCCCCCTCTCCATCTCCCCTTTTTTGGTTTTCTTGATTAATCCAAATTAAATCAATTTATTATTGTTGTTTGTTATTCACGGTCATAGTCTCACACACACACACACACACACACAAAAAAAAGAATGAAAGAAAAAGAAAAGAAAGTAAGGTGAACAGTGAAGGGGCGATACTGAGAAGAACAGAACAGAAAGGAGAAAGGGGTCAAGGGAGAGAAGAAAACGGAGCAAAGAGAAAGAGGGAAGACAGTACTCATTCATTCCACAAACATTCGGTTATAACCCACCGCATAGTTCATGCGTGATGTAAAATTCAACGGAGACATAACAAGAAAAATATAGGCAAAATTGCTATATTAACAGGTCTTATACTCTAATTGGGCAATCAGACTTTAATTACACAGTGATGTGAAAAGACATCACAGTTACAATTGTAATGTATACTAAGAATGTTTTTTATGGCCAATGTTAGAAGACTTGGTAGTCAAACACTTGTCCAGCTTGCTAAGGTCCTGTATTAAAAACAACAGCAGCAGTCGTGGACAGAAAGAGGTGGGGTGGAGAGAAGGAGGGGAGGAGAAGGAGGAGAGGAGGGAGGGAGAGAGGAGAGAGCGGATCTGCTAAGATGCAGCTGTAAGTCCAGCAAGGTATCCTGAAGGAGTGAAAAGCAGAACTAAGATCTAGATTCATGAAACTAGAACGAAGATTTCAAGATTATCCGGGAATGGTTTTAAGGAGTTTACCCTGTACAAGAACGTGACCAAAGGCCTGTGGCTTCTTCGGAGATGATAAAATCACATGAAACAATATCATGCGATATTGCCAAAAGAAACTAGAAATGTTGATCAAAGCTCAGCTGCACGAACCTTTTAGGTCTCACCCGAAGACTTGATCTTTACCCTAAGGGCGATAGGAGCACATTATTGGTGACACTGGGAGCAGGAATTTAACATTTCTAGTCCTGCATGTCAAAGGTGTATGTAGCTATTGTTAGAAAAGCACACTGAAAGGACACAAAAGTGAGTATTAGATCAGTTAGGGTAGTTTGCTGCTATGAAAGAGAATGATACTTAGGCTAGTTTGCTGATGGTAAGAGGATCAAAAAGACTTGCCTTGGGTAAATATGTCAGAAGCAAAACTGAAAGGAATTAATGAACAATTATAAAGGAAGGAACTGTAACTCACTGGTAGAATGCATGCCTAGCAGATGCAAGACCCTGAATTCAATCCCCAATACTGAAAAAGACAGGAAGGAAGGAAGGAAGGAAGGAAGGGAGGGAGGGAGGGAGGGAAGAAGGTGAATTTTTTAAAGAAAGATTATATGCAGAGATTGTAGAGGTCATGTTTCTGTCATATATAAGTAGACACATGTGGCACTCCTCACAAACCCAAAAGCAGCCTGGTAGATCAGTAGACATGCACTTCATTTTGTACCTAATGAAGTTGAGGTGACTTGGAAATATTCTTAGAAATGTCAATTCAACAGTAATAACCTAAACTGATAGATGTTCATACTTGTTCAAAAACATTGATTCTGGGACCTGGAGAAACGGCTTGGTGACGAAGAACACTGGCTGCTTTTCCAGAATACCAGGGTTTGATTACCAGCACCCATATGGTGGCTAACAACTGTCTATAACTCCAGTTCCTGGGGATCTGATGCGCTCTTCTGGTCTCTACAGGCTTCGTACAGCCTGGTGCACTTACACAGATGCACACAGAACACTCAAACACATGAAATTTTAAAAGATAGATACACAAAAAGTTAATTCTGGGCTGGAGAGATGGCTCAGCTGTTAAGAGCACTGGCTGTTGTTGAAGAGGACCCGGGTTTGATTCCCAGCACCAACATGATGGCTAACAACAGTCTGAAACTCTAATTCTAAGGGGTCAAACACCCTCTTCTAACCTCTATGGGCTTTGCACGACATAGGTACACTTGCACACATGCAGGCAATACACTCATACACTTAATAAAAATAAATAAAAACAATTTTTTAGTTCTTTGAGAACTAAATACATTAGCTGTTATATTTCATTAAACTCCAGCCTTGTTTGGAAGCATTAGCTGATAACAACATTCCTACTGGGTTCCTACAAACACCTCAAAATTAAATACATAGAATAACTTTTTGATCTGAAAGTTCTTCAGAAACCTTCTTTGACAATGTCAGAAAGTACAGAAAAAATGATATAAATAATTGAAGACATTTGAGGGTAAAATTTAGTGTCAGCCTACTTGCCTAGTATGTACAAGGTCCTGGATTCAATTCCCAGCACCACAAGGAAACAAAAAAGTGAGAGAGATGGGTAAAACCAATTTGTTTTGTTAGTTGTTTTGGGGTTTTGTGGTTTTTTTTTAATGAGTCAGGGTCTCACTTGTGACTCTAGGTTGGCCTGGAATTCACTTTGTACCCAAGGCTAGTGTTAAATTAGTGATTGTCCTCCCTACAGCCTGAGTGCTTCGATCACAGATGAGAACCACAATGTGCAGAGCAAGCATATGAAACATGGTGAATATTACAAACTATTCTGTTGTTTAAGCCAAATTATTCATCAACACAAGGAGAATGTGTTCAACATCAAAATTCTGAGACAAAGAGCAAGAAGACAGCCTTCATCCTTCATGTTGCTTCATATGTATGGACAGCCAGTGCCAAGCACAACAAACCACATAGAAACACAGAAAACAGTGTTTTTGGGTAGGGGGTTCAAAACAAATCACCCAGATCTGAAAAAAAAGTACAATCTAAAGAATAAGTTAGCATTTCATAAGCAAAGAGCTTCAAACACAGCATACAGTGTGTGCCAGAGCTCTGACGCCAAAGTTCAGCAAGTTGAAGACTTCCACGTAGCTGGAGAACAGGACTAAGGAAAACAAAACCTAAATACTAAACTGTCTCACAGTTGGGCCAGGACTGTGTTACATGCTTAGCCCCGTGCCATACTATTTGTTTTAAGTGTGTAGAGAACTGGAGATGTGCTTGACTAGCACTTTATGAGGCCCAGGGTCTGAGCCCCAACATGGAGTGAAAAATACTTCATGTGAAAATGAGTACATGAAATTCGGATAAATTAAAGGATGAGTGTTAAGTTCAGTATACTGCCTCTCCTAGGAGCAAGGGCCATCTTCACACACACAGACACACACACACACACACACACACACACACACACACACACACACTTTCTTCTGTGTTCCAAAACTCGCCTGGAGTGCTCGTTGCCTTTCTTGCAGTCAGAATGTCCTTTTTGCTTTCTGCTGACTTTTAGATGAAGTGTATTTATTTATTATATATTTATATCCAGTGAGGTCCCTGTGAGCATACTTTTACTTCAGGGGGAAGTATAGTTCCTTCCGAGCCTCCCTTCTGACCATTAAACTATACTATCAAAGAAAACTTGTTGTGAAACAGACAAATGCAGGAACCAATTAATTTTCTTCTAACCCTAAAGGGCTTGATATTTATTTGTTGCTCAACAGAACCAGATGATACACAGTAGTCTGAGGATGGACCTACTCTCACAGGAAGAGGTGCAGAGCCAAGATGTTAAAACACCACAGAAAGAGCTTGAAGAAAATAGCTCTGCTTCAGGATGAGATTCCAGGGATATCTCAGAAGACAGAATCAAGGATCTGTGAATAAACACCCACAAAATCCTAACACTGCACCATGCATGGGTTGAAGTGTGCCGCTGAAAACAAACCTGGTTACATCTTTCGGATTTTGTGCATTTGGCCAGCTGACTTTGTCCCACCTCTTCTAAAATAGCTTATATATATGGTCATGGTGGAGGCATCAGACTGCTGCTGTATCTAATCTTTTCATGCTACCTTTTTAATAGTGCTAGAATGGGATCCAGGGACTCACGTAGACTAAGCACATGCTTTGCCCTGACCCTAACCTTTTTCTTTCCTATGAATCATTATTTTATCTCATTTTCACACAGCTACATTTCTCCATTTCTCACAACTATTAATACAAAGCTGTGTGCCTTGAGGGCACTGGGTAAGTGCTCTATTTTCTTTAGTTAGACATTACTATGTAGACATGACAAGCTACATGTTTATGTATGTAAAATAAATGTATTTCATTATAATAGTAATTTATCTATATTCTTCCTCTCTTGAAAAATTTATATTTTTCTGATTGGATTGAATTAAATTGAAATTATTAAACTTTCAGGAATTTTGTAAGACAGTTATAAAAGTTAAATCAAATTATGTTACATATATTTTAGGTGTCTGAGTAAATTGTCTTAAATTTACAGGCAATAAGTTATTTTTATTACATTTTCCTGTATATGTGTGTGTGTGTGTGTGTGTGTGTGTGTGTTTGTGTGTATGTGTAGATCTAAGAACAACTCACAGGAGTTGTTTCTCTCCCTCGACCTGTGGGTTCCAGAGATCAAACTCAGGCCCTCAGGCTTGTCAGCAAGCGCCTTCACTTACTGATCTATCTCACTGACACTGGTTATAAGTTCTCAAAACACTTTTTTTTGCTTGTTGTTAATGAGATTGATATTATTTGTTGGATGGTTATTTTGGTATTATTTTTTGAGACAGGGTCTTACATTACTAAGACTTGCCTCAACACTGTGTGGACAAGGATGACACTGAGCTCCCGATCTTCCTGCCTCACCTCCCAAGTGCTTGAATTACATGCATGTGCCACCCAGACTACTCAAAAATCTTCATTTTTATTTTCTTAATATTTTGTTTTATTACTTTTTAATTTTATGTATATGAATGGATTGCCTGTATGCACGTAAGTTCACCTGTGTCCTGCAATGCCCATGGAGATTAGCAGAGTTCTTCAAATTCCCCTGGAACTGGAGTTACAGACTGTCATGTGGGTGTCTGGAATCAAACTTTGGTCCTCTGCAAGAGCAGCCAGTTCTCTTAACTGCTGAGCCTTCTCTCCAACCCTCAAAACTCTTCATTTTAAATTGTCACGATGTATTATTGTCCTACTCTCAGTCTACTTATAGGTATTACATCACCACGGCAGAAATATTACATAATAGTGTGTTGCTACTCTTATCTCTTCCTAACATTGCTCTAAGATTACACGATTACACTAGGAGCTTGAATTTGCTCATGGTAGAAGTATTAGTAGCAAGAAATTTGAAAAATGTGACCAAAAAAAATAGTTTACTGTTTTGTTGATTTTATTGTCTCTTCATTGGCTAATACAGATTAACTTTAACATAGTATCAATACTAAAGCCATTGCCTTGTGAATAGCATAAAAATTGAAACCATATCTTTCCATGTTTTAATATATTATTCAGTAGACATTACATCATAGCTTAACAAGTGAATTTCAACATGTATCTTCATTGTTTTATTTTCAATTATTGTAAACAAAATATCAACCATATTTATGTTGAAAATGAACCCATTCTTCTATTGCATCCATAATTTTGTTCCAGATAAGCTTTTTAATATTTGATTTATTTTTTTATGTGTATGAGTGCATCGCTTGCATGTGGGTCGGTTCACCTGTGTTGTACAATGCCCACAGAAGTCAGAAGAGGGCATTGGATCCCCTGGAACTGGAGTTATAGACAGTTGTTCGCTGTCATGTGGGTGCTGGGAATTGAACCTGAGTCCTCTGCAAGAGCAGCCAATGATCTTAACCACTGGACCATCTCTCCAGTTCCTCCAAGTAAGTTTTTACCAAAAGTTTTTTTTAAAAAAAAAGCACTATGTGAAAATCAATTGGTTATATGTAAATTATAGTAAAGAATATCAGATTTTATTGTTCTAAAATTATTCTTGGTACACACAGATATTGTATACTTTATAACAAGCAAATTGTTTGGCAGCCACATCAGAATAAGAGCTTACAAGGAAAGTCCCAACCACTCAGACTCTAAATCTATGAATCAAGGCTAAGTCCAGCAGTTTCCTTATTGAACTATTTGTTTTTTTACAGAAGAAACCTAAGATTTGATTAGGAAAGGAAAGAAAAGTAAACAAAATATGTGCATTTTTCTGAGCTAAAGAGTTCTAGATGCTAACAGACAATGCTTTTGAGAGTAACCCTAAGATGAACTGCAAAGCACTCAGTTCCTGAAGAGTGGAGTAATCTGTGCCTATGACTTCAGTCTGCATGTTACACAAAGCAAATCTACTTTATAAATCAAAACTAAAATCTTTTTCAAAAATATTAATTTCTTACATTACTGTAGTCAAAAACAACATTGAACTGAGAAGACATTCCATTTAATTATCAACAAAGTATAAATGTCAGTTATAATATTTCCTTCTCCTATACAATTCACCCCACTGAAACTGCCTTCAAATATCAAATGAAAATCTGGCTCTTGGAATGTATTCACTAATGTGTTCTCTGTTCAGAAGATCAACTTGATTATTCAGAATATAATTCGTATTGGTAGAGTTTATGAATTTGGTTCTCATAATTAGAGCTTTAACAATTTATCACTATTTCATTTTCATAGTAGACACACACTTCAAAACCCTTCTATTCTGGTTACGTGATACGAAGACTTTTTAAAATATGACAACAAATTATTTCATCTGCACTGGGGCTTGGTGGTACATGTCTATCATCCCAACACAGGAGAGAGCAGGGTAGGAAACTGGTTACTTTCAGGATAGCCTTCACTACAGCATAAGGCCTCAAAAAAATCATATTAATTAAATTTCATCTATAGATGAATTATATAAATTTCATTTATAGAAAGAGGTGGTAAAAACATGAAAACATTTTAAGCTAAACAACTAGTTCTTTCCAATGAAGTAATACTAAACATCCATTGATACTATATCAATACCTGCTTCAATACACTTCTGTTAATTAATGTTGTTGACACATTATCCAAAACTTCCTGATAAATATTAGGAGGGAAATAGGAGACCTGCTAAACACCAAAGGAAACTGGGTGGAACATTCACATGGTGATCAGAACTGTTAGTAAAATGGTATGCAGTAACCCATTGAGTGATCTCAAACCTATGTCTTCAGCTCAAGTTAAACTCAGCAAACATTGCACTTCCATAGTGAATTCCATACAGTAGGTGTCTGTGTGATGCATATTGAGACATCCCAAGGGTTTTTAAGTGGGCTCTAACACTGGGACCATGGTATGATTAGCTGTAGTTACATTTGAAGGGCCATATCCTAACAATTTTCAAGAAATTTTAAGGTTTAATCAAAACTTTTATCAACTGAGAGAGAAGCAAATGATTTCAGGTAGCATTAAACATCCTAATTTCTAGGCATCCTTACTTCTGAGAGCAAGTAGGAACCAGAATATGATAAATGCTCACCCAAAGAAACCACGAAGGTTCATCATTCTGTATGTCCTTAGTATCTAATTCACAGCAGGGCTCAGGAGATAAATCAATTCAAAGCCCTAGAAATCTCACAGTAACTAGAATAGCTTGTCAGGAGCTTGACTATGCTAAAATTTTAAACTAAAACATCCTTTTGAAACTCATTTGTGAGACTGAAGACAATATAACCAAAGATAGAAATCTCTGAAAAACACTTTAAAATTAAATAATCATACTTAAAATGAAACTTCCTCCATTTTCAGTTTTTCATAAAATGCTAATATCTTATTTAGGATATTGGTTTACATCTCATTAAAATTAATATAATAAAAAGTGAGGCTTCTATATTTATTATCTGCAAATACTTTAGTACCCAACTAGACACACATTATAAGGACTGTGTCTAAATATTTCTAAGGAGGGTGATTGTTTGGGTTTTAAATTATCAGCATTGTGTGGATACAGTGGTATGAACTATAGTCACAGCTGCTCAGGAGGCTGAGACAGGAAGATAACTTGAACCCAGGAATTTGAGGGCCAAGGCAACAGAGTGAGACCTTTTCTCAATAAATAAATACATAAATTATAAATTCTAGGAAGATAGATATTTTTCCTAGTCCTAGAAATTGATGACCCACTTCCCTAGTATCATTTGGTTACAGAACAAATACAAAGGGAATTGTCTAAATCAATTGCTAGTCTTAATTCCTTTTCTGTTCTTTTCTGTTTATTAGCAAGAAGGAAAGCCTTCTGGAAATCCATGCACCCAGAAACCTTATTATTGATGAGTATCTTTAAACATGTTGAATGCATTAATACTGCATCCAATGCTTTATTTTGACCAGATAAGATGTATTTTCAACTTAATTTTGTTTAATATTTGGGATGTAGTTTTAGAAATTTATTTAAAATATTTTTGGATCAAATGAAGGTGTTGTCTATTCTTATTGCTGCCAAGCGTATGATTTACACACAGTTTAATTATTCAGATGTTTATTATGTTCTACATAATGAAATTTGGACCCTCATATTTTCTTCCTACATGCTCAATGCAGGCTGCAATTATAGCCACAGATATCTGTTTATTTGATGAATTTTGCTTCTTCTGCATAGTTTGATAAATATGGAAATAAGTCAAAACCTACTTTATATACAGTAATTAAAGTGAAAAATCTAGTCATGATGCAAATCCTTAATTGGACTCCAGGAGAGATATGCAGAATTTCTCTTTAATAATATGGGATGACTGGGGACAGAAAAACAAAGCACACTAAAATATGGTTTAGAAGCACAATTAATCACAAAACAGAAAACAACCAATTTAGCATAGCTCATTCAGTGATTCTCGTGGCTCAGGTAATGTTCTTTTAATCATCTAGCTCTAATATTAAGGTTGTGTCATGTGCATCTGAAATAAAATACAATATATATGCTGATCTTTTGTGTGAAACATGTTCATTGGTCTAATTTGTAAACAGAGCTCTTCCATAATAAAATCCTTAGACTATTTAATGATATGTAAGTAAATGATCAAAGCAGTGCAAAATGCTTTTACCATATTTTGTAAGTATATTAATTCGTTAGACGAAAAAGTAAAAACTTCAGAGTTCATGATCATTTGTTACTTCCTGTACAAATTTGGGCCAAATAAAGTAGAAACAACTAACCATGCTATGTCTTAGGCATATGACAATATGAAAGATAGAATTGTTAAGGAAAATTAAATTAATGAACCCCGGCATGGTATAGCTATAGCTGGAGAATAAATTGTAAAGAAAAAATGTAATGAAGATTGGAAGTGTTTGTTTTCAGACGCAATGCATGCGTTTCTCCAATCAGCTAAAAATTAGCCATCACTGTCGCCTAATTTGATAGCAAAGAGTTTATTCTCCATATAGGCTTTTTTAAATCTCATTAAGGGAATAATTATATGAGTGGGCTTTACAGAGGAGAAACTGGATTTATTGTATTACTTGTTTAAATAGAAATTCCATTATTCTGCTCTGTAGAAGTGTGTCCTGCCCCATGCTAAGCAAATGAGTATTGCCTTAGAATTTGGAAATTATTCCTCTCCAAAGTTATCCTGAATTACTTAAGTATATCAAAACTACCTATGTGACTGTCTCTTGTCAGGAGACAAGAAGAGGCTCTTGGATTTCTGCCTCACAGGCGCTTGATGATATTACCACAGGGATCGTTTTTCTTTTCCCCAGATGTGTCCAACAGGAGAGACCAGGACTGCTGCCTCCATGCTGAGAGCAGCTGAAATCAGAGAGGCTTGATGTCCAGTGTTCAAGTCACTGAAAACCCTTTTCTAACCCAGGATGACTATCTTCCCAAACAGATGAAAGGAGCCAAAGACAACTGAGTGTAGATGGAGTCTTCTCTTGGCTTCGGCAGTGACCTGGAGTCTACGTAGCACCTGCCATAAAACTTAAAGGCCACAGAGGGGGAACATTTTATGTGCTTAATGACGGCTCTGTGTGGCCTTTGATGTGGTCTCATGACACGCCCTTCCATCTGCAAACTGAAAAGCCAGTTTAATACCAACAATTTCTATACTCAGTGAGGGTAATGTTGGTACTGTTCACCTACAGAACACACATTCATAGTAAAGAGAATGGAAAATGCAGCTTACTTTGACACATAGAAGAAATCTGTGTGGATTCAAGCATGATTAACATGGAATAGCCAACAGTTAAATGTATAGAGGAAAATGAATTAGAATGCAAAACTCATGAGGCTTAGCATGCTCATTATTAAAGAAAACTTTCACAATAATCATAGCCTGATCTTCTAGCAGGATTAGAAGTAAATCTACTACATTTAACTGCTAGGAATTCTAGAAATGGAAAAATATATAAAATATGGATATATGTGTATTCTTGGTTAATAAGTCTTTGGTTCTTCAGGTTCTGTTGGTTAAATGACAATTTAGGTAGTTTTCTTTTTAGTCTCTTATGCCCCAATGTCAGGTGTTCATAATTTTAAATTCTAGAAATTTTAATCACAGAGTAAAAGCAATTACCTTATTCTTCACCTTTAGATAAATTATAACTTCTTTCCTGTAGTTCAGATCTGATGTGTTACATGCCTGGACTCTTCTTTATTGTGATCAGCAGAAGAAAAGGTAAGGAGGCTGTCTCTCAGCAGCCCTTGCCCATGCATTTCTAGCTGTGTTAGAGACGCTTTCAGGTAACCATGATATGTTTTCATTTTATTGATTAAAATTAAAACTACAAATCATAGGAAAATTTTGTCTGTATTTTTTATGTCCTAATCACATTCTACAGATTATTTGGTAATTAGACCTTTAATTCGTTAGTTCTTTTGAAGACAATGACTTCAATGATCTCATGATGCAGAGATTGCTTTATTACTCAGAAATTCAAGTGTGGCTTTAATTTTAAACTATTTTGTGTAGAATGTCCTTGATATTATATAATACTTTTAGAATCACAAAATGCTATGGTTTTTATTATCAAGATAAGAATCATGTCCACTGGAACAAAAAAAAAATGTATTGTGTTATTGAAAATGCCCTCCTGAAGTGGTGTGACCTACAGAGATACATTTATTTCACAGAAAATTACAAATGTGTTTCTAGACTTGCACCTCATTAGACAATTCTTATTCCCATGGTTTGTCACAGAACAGCTATCCGAAGTGCCTATGTGATAAAAAAAAAACACTATTTGCATAATTTTAGGTCTTTGTGAATTATGAGACCCTTCTCCAAGTCCCACATCACCAAACCAGAAGTGTAGGATAAAGAAAGCAGGAGCGTGGGTAGAGAGGGAGGAAGAAACGATCAAAGCAACTTGTTAGTACCTGCAAGAAGATCAGACACTGGGAAGCAGAAACCACCCCAGCCTTCTACTTGCAAAGCGTGGGCTTACTTGCTTGCACATTTGTCTTCATTTTTGATGCTGTGAAGCCTCAAAATTCCCCATAATTTATTATTCCTCTCTAAGTAATTGATAGATGCAGCAACAAACCAGGTATGTTCAACTCTATGGAAAAATTTACACTGATTATTTATTGACTATTCCCTTACCATTTAAAATATTTTAGAGCTTTTAAAGAGGGAAACAAGAATATACAAAATTGTATAACCTGAAGTCAACATTTAAATCTATACCCATCATAACACAGTGTGCTGCATGTCACTTATAACCAGCAAAATCGACAACAGTGGGACTTAGAGCCTTATAATCTGACAGTAAAAATCACTACTACTCGCTGAAGACAGGTGTTGACAAAGGATAGGACAATTCAGCTCACACTTTCTCCCTCTTCTTATCAATCAATAATGTGTATGGTCAAGACAAAATCTGCCAATTGTTTCATAAATTTTAGAAGCTGTGCTTTGAGCAAAACTTGGTACTCCTTTGATATATTAAAGTATTTCAGATTTTAAAACTGAAAAATCCAATGTATATGTTACCAAAAATCTGTATTAATAACTCTCAACATTTTCTTTCTCATATTTGGACATATAAGCTTGTAAGTTATTAAAATTAACCACATTCAATCACCACAGGATTAAAATTATGCTTTGTGAAGCAGAAGACATAGACTTTAAGTTAAAACTGAGAATATCTGTTAGGATTATTACATGTGATTTAATATAGGCCATTTTGCAAAACTTTGTCATCCAAATAGTATGAGAATCTATGCAATGTATGTCCTCTGCCCCTGAAAGGAATATATTGTACTTCTGAGGTGAAAAGTACAGTCTCACTACAGAAGTTCAGATTTTGGACCATTATTTCAGCTAAAACTTATTTCCCGGCCTACCATGGCATTAGAAAGTGTGCTTCTGTAGAGCAAAGTTTATTACAACAGACAATAGGAAATGTATTATGATCATAAAGTGATGAAAATATCTTCCCTTGTCACTACAAGCAAACAAGCTCACACACACAGAGGGGGTCGGAGGAGAGAGAGAGGAGAGAGACCTTGTTCTCATAAATCTACTTGAAACAATAATGAAACAGGTTAATTCTCCCAGGTGCTTGCTGTATGCCAAAAAATGATCTAAGAATGAGACATTAACACTGCGTCTTCATCATGACATAACTCATGTTAACTGTTAACGTGGTGCAGGTAGTTACCATTATCTGAAGGACGGTGAAGCACAGAAAAGTGGAACATGCCAGTGTTAGTCCCACAGTAAGCAAAGGCACAGTTGACACAGTACTCATTTGGCTTCCCAAGTCAGGGACAATATATCCTCCTAGTGGCTTTGCTGGTAACACCAAGGTAGGGAGATGGACCTTGCTGTGAGAAAAAGGAAAGCTACCAAGAGATAGCCAGTGGAATCATAGTGGAGACAGCTAGTCTGCTAGCTGCCCAGATGTCTGGAAAAAAATCCTTGCCAGAGGGAAACAATCACAGATCATAAACCTCCCAAAACTTAGGGAACCCTCTCCAATCATGGGGCACTCTCATGGCTGCAGTGGGGACGTGTCAGGAAGCCCAGGAAAAAAGAGATCATGACAAGCTGGAGCTGCACAGGCATACAACAGCAGAGAGCCAGCTGCATAGGAGACACATGCCCTTACAGGGGAAACCCTGTCTGTCAAGGCAAGGAAAGAAAACAAACTGAAAAATTGGTACTGGGAGCAACAAAGCCTCCAACCCGAACTTTAATCTGAAGAAGAGAGAGACAATAAAACCGAGCCTCCAAACCCGCAGGAGAACTCATGAAGGCCCACGGAACTGACAGGATATGAAAACAGTTGATGGAGAGAGAGAGCAGAAGGCAGCAACTTAGCCATCATTAAAAAACATTTGCCTGTTCCCCACTGGAGGACTGGTAATGTGGTCAGAGAAAAGGTCGTCCTGGTACAGTCATAATTAATTGTGATGTTTGATTTCATGTTTAGTAAATGTACTTAGGAGTTTTCCACAGAGCCACCAGAGTGTTCTCCAGACAATCCCTTTTTAATTACAAGTTTAAGAACCGTAATAAGGAGTTTGTCATATTCAAATGGCTAAATACAGCTGGAGCTTAAGAAAACACTGGTCATTGCACAGGTGTGCAGACAGATATGATGTTGTCCACTTTGCTAATTTCTCCTGGAGGAATGTGGAGACGTGAACTAGCCTGAGCAATACCAAGACCGTCAGTGCTTCAGGGCCTCACACCTTTATCATCAAGAACTTCCTTCTTTCCTTTTCCTCTCTAGTGACTGATGGAGTACCTACCTCATGTGCGCTATAAGATAAGGACTACCGGGACATTAACGGCTGTTCCAGTTTAGCAAGCAATTTATGCAGCCTTTCTGAGTCGAAATCCCTTTGAGCACTTCCTCTTCACATATCCATCCTGTCTTCCTTTTCTTCAGTTTTCTCTTTGTCAAGCCCTTATTTTTCACACCCTAAGGATCTCTCTCTTCCTGATGTGATTCAAATCAGCCTGACAGCCTCCCTTCCTGCTCACCTGTGTCAATCAAGATAAAGTTTTCTCCCATAAATTTTAATCTTGAGTGACGCCCTTGGACCAATTAGATAAGCAAGACTCTCGCCCTGCTCGTGCCTCTTCTGAAACTCTTTTTGTTTTATGCTTCTTTTTTCAAGCTCTAACTAGGACTGATCTGAGCTTTTTCTAGTGGAAGTGCTTGGTATAACACACACATAAAATGTTCAACTGCACATACGAAGCTGTTTAGTAAGTCCCCTGAACAGAAACTAGCCATTTTGTGAATCCATTTCATATGATTATATGATATTGACATTTAAAGTATCAGTTGTGATACAAATCCTTATTTTTAGGAAAAGCTAACTGAGAGACATGAGTTAAAAAAAAAAAAAAAAAGAATTCTCTCTCGCGATTGAATCCCTCCTATGCGATTCCTTCTTTCATTTCACGTCTGTCCTCCTGGACTCGTTTTACCGATATTCATAGGCAAATTTTTAATTTTTTCAATTACATATGCTCTCGGTGTTTCAGTCATCCCTGACTTCTTTTCCAGGGGAAGACCCAAAGTCATAGATTTGTTAATCCTGCTTTTGCTGCAGTCCACATTGCAGTTAATGTCTTTGCTAAATTGATCATCTTCGTACCATAAATATTTTGCCATTGCTGCTGTTTTGCATATTTTCCCATTCTCTCAAATATCAAATGTGTTGATATTTTCGAATATTATCATTATTTCTAGCAGTCTACACAGAATAAATAATGCATAGCCTATTTTCTAAGTTGCAGCTAACCTATTTTTAGGAAGTTTGCATAATTAGGTGACTATAATATACTACTCTGAATTTATTGGGTTTTTGTCCAGAAATAAATCAGTGTAAACACAGAAATTATTTACACATCAGTGGAAATTTAATCATTTTCAAAGTATGTTTTAAAATACCCAAACAGCCAGGCATGGTGACACAGACCTTTAATCCCAGGACTCGGGGGAGATACAGGTGGATCTCTGTGACATGGAGGCCAGCCTGGTCTACACAGCAAGTTTCAGACCAGCAAGGGCTGCAGGGAGACTCTGTCTCAAAACAAACAAACAAAAAAACGAATCTAAACCCACATATGTTTAAATATAAAAGGACCAAGATTTACTTTTAAAAACACACACACCCACTTTAAATGTAAACCTTTGAGAATTTTTAGTTCTTTTCATTTGGGAATTCTGGAGAGGGCTGTATTTGTTGTTTTGAAATTAGGACTTGAGCCTAGATCCTCTTTGCCTGAGGAACACGCAACTTGCCACTTACCAACACCACAACCTGAAGAATTTTGAATCCTTGGGAAGTTAGTTTTAGAATCATGTTCTTTTTGTTGTTTTATTTTGTTATACTGCTTTCAGAGCAGAAAGAGCAACCAGATGTGGTATTTGTAAAGTTGCTCTTAGTTTCCATTTTCTGTCCTGAGTCCAAAAATAAAATGAGCAATGCCTTCGGAATCACAAACACTCCAGTCTGTATATCACTTTAGAATTGTCAGTGTATCTACAAGGCAATGAATATTTCTTTTTTATGCCTCTAAATAGAAAAATATCATTGTCATATGTAATGTTTGTTATTTTTACACAGCCTTGGAATGATATAGATGAGGGGAGGAAATAATGATTTTGGGAAAGATTTATAATTATCTAACTCGAAACTAGAAAAAATTCTAAAATCAATACCTTATTCTTTCTGAAAGTGAATGGCAATTTATACCATGAATGAAAACACGTATAGCTTGTATAGATATATAATTTAATATCATACCAAAAATTAAAATGCAGACTTCACTAGGGACAAAAGCCTATACAAAGAAATGTTTGCAATTATAACCACAATTACTGCCAAAAGAAAAAAAAGAAAGAGCCCAAATCTGATTCTACACAACATATATATTTTTCTGCCATTGTTCCCAAAAGATGATAGGCAGATTGTTGTCCTGCAACAATGTCAAGGGAGTGTTCTTGGAATGGTACACCCAGAACACCACTCCCAAGCTTAAACACTTGAGGGCAATCACCATCACCTGGAATATTACCTGGGAGCACAGGAAAAAGAAGAACTTCTCTTAGAAAGAGCCAGTTCCTTGACAGCTTGTCTATCAGGACTGCTGATATAAATATCAGCATTAGATTGAAAATATTGATTCCCAGCACAAGTGTGCCCACTATAAGAAGACTAATATGTCACTTAGAAATGATAGTTTGTTTTCTGCTAAAAGTTGTCTTTTAACAACTTCCACACTATAAGTCTCATACTACCACATCTGTTTATCAGAGCAAAGGGAAGCGAGAAGCTGCATACTATACCTTGAAATATTTTAAATATTCAACTAATGTTAAAAGTCATTAAGATGTCTTCATGACTTTGGGACTGAAGAGAAAATCTGTCTATGCGTGCTGAAGAGCACAGAACATTCTGAATATGTAAAGATCACTCTAATGTTGCTTGAAATTGCATTTACTGAAAAAATGAGAAAGAACTTGTCAGTCGCTGGTGATTACACTTGGTCCATGGGTGAAAGCCTGGACCCAAATCAAAAAGCCTTTAAAGCCATATATATTCAATTTACAATGAATCTATTTTCCTTTAAACTGCCAATCTAAAGTTTTATGACAAGATTAAAATGTAAATAATCATGAGAAACTGTTCTATAACATTCCACACACAGCTTTCTTGCTACTAAGGTAGCTATAGCTATAACTTCTCGCCTCATTATGTTTTACTGAAATTTTTTGAATTTCATAGAATATATTTTTATCATTTATCACTTTTATCATTTATCTATTTTATCTAAATAGACTCCTTCCCCTACCTGCACCCCCCCTTCACACACACACATACACACACACACACACACACACATACACACACACACACAGGAGTTCATGTATTCTGTCAAATCTGTATCCCTAAATGCCTTTCAGTGTGACTTCATCACTGGAGCCTGGCTAACTTACCCAACATCAATCCCTTAAAGAAAACTGCCTCTTCCTCTTCCAGCACCTGCTGATTTCCAATAATTACTCTGCTAGGGCTGGGGCTGTCTAACCATGTCTCTGCTTCTATGTTGGGGCTTTATCTGACTTGAGCTGATGTGGGTCTTGGGCATGCTGTCACCGTCACTGTGAGCTCATGTCAGTAACTTCCCAGCTGTCTGGAAAACTGAGTTTTCTTGTGGTCATCCTCCGCCTCTGGCTCTTACAATTTTTCCAACTCTTCTTTCTTTAAAATTCGGTCTTGGGGCTGCAGAGATGACTCAGTGGGTAAAGGCAGCTGCCACCAACACTGACAACCTGAGACTGATCTCCAGACCCCACATGGTAGAAATAGAGAACTAACTCCTGCAAGCTGTCCTTTCACCTCTACCTGTGCACCATGGTACACACAAGCCACCGACACGTAGAGTGATCCATTAATAGTTAAAATTCAATAAAATACATTTTAAATTTAGATTCTTAGATTTGTGGCCTCCAATCCTATTGGTTCATAACAAAATGAGGCATAAATACATAAGCTGAGCGCTAGAGAGATGACTCAGTGGTTAAGAGCACTGACTGCTTTTGCAGAGGACTCAGGTTCAATTCTGAGCACCCACACAGCAGCTAACCACCATCTGTAACTCTAGTTCCAGAGGAATCCAACACCCTTCTCTGACCTCCACAAACATTGTACTGCATGGGTTCACTTATGCACATATAGGCAATACATTCATATACATGAAATAAAAATAAATAAATAAAATGTTTTAAAATGCACAAGCTGAAAGTAATCAGAAAGGAGAAGGTGTATTTGCACTTTCTTTTAATATGCATGAATTTTTGCCCTTCATATTATTTTAACTGAAAGCCTCATAAGGTCATCTTCAATATCAATTTCCTCTTACTTCATAAAAATTGACAAGATATATAAAATAATTTGTGTCTTTATAAAAGTGACATCCATCTCAGTAGAGCACTTGCCTGACACGTGTGAGGCCCTGGGTTCCACTTCAAGCACCAAGGAAATAAATAAGTAAATAGAATGCCATTTCTATGATTTAATGTTTTGTTTAAACAATAAGGTATTTAACAGAAATTGCAGCTTAAATGCAATTGTGAAATCAGGCCTGTAAGTTAACCCATAGGACTTTAAATTGTGAAAATAAACATCTCTGTTACACAGCCAGTTAGCCATTCAACTGTTAACCAAATGGTTGGTGGTTGGAGCCCACCCAGGGACACTTGCATGCAGTTGGAGCTGGAGAGATGATTCACCGGTTAAGAGCACTGGCTTCTCTTGCAGAGGACTCGAGTTCAATTTCCAGCACCCACATGGTGGCTAGCAATTGTCTGTATCTACAATTCCAGGGGATCAGACAGTGTCTTCCAACAGCTGACATTGCACAACACGGGTGCACTTACAGGCAATACACTTATAAAAATAATAAAATATTTTTAATTGTGAAAATATAGATTTATATATTGTCTCTCTGTATCAGGGTGCATAAGAAATGAATAAATTCAAGATCTATTTTATTTTTAATTGTGTGTGTATGTGTTTGTGTATGCAAACATATCAGTGCAGGTGCCCACAGAGTCCAGAAGAAGACATAGGATCTCATGGAGTTGGAGTCACATACAGTTGTGAGCTGCTGTGGGTACTGGGGACTGAACTCAAGTCCCCTGCAAGAGCAGCATGTACTCTTGACCACTGAGTCATATCTCCAGTCCCAAGGAATGAATTTAAAGAGATAAGGAAGAGACGGAAATAGAAAAGAAGTAACAGGTTGACGGCATGACCCACAGGGACAGTCAGCAGCAGTTCTGTCTCACTGTGAGGAAACAACAGAGACAGGAAGAGAATTCTAAGGATTTGATTAAGTACAAGAATTGGAAAGATGTAAAAGTTTTATTTACTGTGCCACCAACACCCATACCCAGAAATATTTATCATGCTGCCAACACAGAGATACATGTGGTAAAAGCCCTCAAAACATTTCATAGTTTACAGGTGTTAGTCAGATTGTCAAAACCCCACACACTGAATCAAAAGAAGTGTTTAAAAAAAATAGAAAAGAAAAAGAAATGTCTGCATTATTAGTTTCAACTGTAAGTCTTTATTGACATTTTTTACAATTTACGTCTTTTTATGGGACATACTAACGCTCTTTTCCAGACTTATTCTCTTTCGTTGCTAATGTACTCCCTCACTTCTTACAATTTGCACTACATTACCCCAAATTTGTCTTCACTCTGCAGAAGTGCTTCATGAAGACTCTTGTTTGCCAAGAAATTAATTCTCAAGAACAGGCAGAGGTACCGATACAGGTGCTAATGAATGCTTGGCTCCGCGCAGCAAGCCCCACACTGCAGCTCCCATGCATCAGTGTTAATAAGTATTTAACAGCTTCAGGGAGAGCCTCCTGATTTGGGGACAAAGCACCTGAAGGAGAATGCTCTAATCATCAGCCCCTGCGGTTCTCAAACTCTGGCATGTTTGGCCTGTTCCAGAGTCACCTAGAGTGCTGCCTTACAGAAGCTGGGGCCCCTTTAACAAAAATTCTGATGCTGTGAATCTGGCATGCAGCTCAGAGATCTGCATTTATGGGTCCATTCCTGTGTGCGTCTGATGCAGATAATTTAGACTTAATGATTACCTTTTATTGTTTAGTGTTTGATTGCTATCCTAGCATGATTAATTACAGCATCCCCTTTTATTCTCAAAGTACTCTGCTTCAGATAGAAAATAAATAGTCACCAACACTGGACACAATGTTATAGAGTCACTGTTATACACTGCATTTGGCTGTCCTATTCTAGAGCGCCATTAAGGACAGGAAGTGGTACTACTTACCTGAAGATCAAAGGCCCTGTTATCACTATATCCACTCGCGTGGAAACTCTTTTTCATCGCCTACTATCTGCCATATTTTAACCTAGGTCTAGGGAACATTAGCAAAGATTCTATATTCTGTATTCTATAAGAGGCAGGGCATATCAGATAATAAACAAGTAAACAATAGATGCAAAAAAATTAATAATCACAGTTGGGAAATGTTCAGTCTGAGATAAAATTGAGATAAAGAATTCATATGAGTAGGGAGCAAAAGAAACAGGTAGGCAGGAAAAGCCTGGATGAAGAAGTGAGCTTGAGGGCAAGGAAGATGACGCTTTAGAGTTTGATGTGTATGAGAAACAGATGTAGGTCAGTGTGGCCCGGGGCAGAGCAGGGGAGGGTGAAGTCAGGAGAGTCCGGAGCAGCTATAATACTGTTTCTTTACGTCAGTTCACTTTATGTTTAAAACTGCCTTACGACATAAGTGACATGCCTCCCCTCCTGCTTTGCAAATGAGGAAGGAAGGATTTGGAGAGTTGAGGGACCAAGAGGCACGGGTGGCAATAAGAGTGAGGATTTGCATTTGGTCAATTTGCTTTCCAATCCCTTTCTTTAAAGAGGAGGCTGCAGGGAGGTGGAGAGATGGCTCAGCAGTTACGAGCACTGGTTCTTCTTACAGAGGACCCAGATTCAGTTCTTAGGACCCACATAGCGACTAACAGTCATCTAACTCCAATGCCCACTTCTGACCCCCATGGACATTGCGTGCATGGGTGCACTGACATACATGGAGGCAAAACACTCATGCACATAATATGTAAATAAATAAATAAACATAAAATAATAGGAGGTTGCAAACTGTTTATCCCTGAGGAGGATATATCACTTTTATCAAACCTCTGCCCCCCAAGGTCCAGAGACCATGCGGAAGAGTTGGTGGAGAGACTGTAAGAACCAGGGGTAATAGATGGTCACAGGAAAATCAAGTTACCCAGGCAGGTGGGCAGTTACTCATATGAACTCAGAGCAGGGTGACAGCCTGCCAGTTCTAGAAGAATCCAACACCTTCTTCTGACCTCCACAGGCATTGCACAACATGGATGCACTTACATACATGCAGGCAACACACGCATACACATAAAAAATATTTTAAAAATAAATAAGATACAAAATATATTGTATGAAATTTGAAAAATTCAATTAAAAAAATCTTTCGGTGATAATAGTGACCATGTTGCTAATAGTATCTAACTTTAAAGAAGTGCTTGCTATCATGTTCCTTTTAAATAAATTTCAAGTGTAGTCTCATCTCAACCTCATAAAGACCTCCTGAGATAGGTCTTTATTTATTATATAACAGATATTTATTTTTATACCTTTGATTATGAGAAAAGTGGAGGCTGAAAGAGAGGCCTTTTACTTCTGCATACTCACAGGTAGTAATGGTTAGATCAGGAAAAGAGCACAACAAGCCTATCAAACCATGAAGTTATTGAATTAGAAAACATTCATCTATTTCTTTGAATATTTTTACTCTTTAAAATAAAGGACCCAAACGCTTTTCTAATATTTCCCTGTCTTTGATACATATTTAATGTATCTTAGCATCAAAGTCTTCAAGATCCTTTTTTGCAACATGGAAATTCTCAGCCATCAGCTTCAGGGGACTCCCTTGTCTTTCTTAGGCGTTCCACCTTTCTGTGCCTGCTGACCATACACTGTTGTTTTTACTTTGCTACAAATCCTGGTTGCTACATGGGGGCACAACACACTTTAGGAACTTGTTCTTTAATGTCCAAGCTCAGAGCAGTTGAAGGCCACAGCATCTGTCTCTGACACAGGCAGTTGGAGCTCTGAGCTTCTAGCACCCCATCAGCTCACAGTCCCCATCCCACTCCCATACCATCATCATAAAGCACAATTTCCTCTATAAACAAGTTCCTCAGATACTTAGTTTCTACTTATTTTTCCCCTTAAAGATGTTATTAAAACTGTTAGGAACTGAACAACTTCATCAAATGCTAGAACCAACAAAGCATCTGCAAGTCCTCTCCTTTTCAAAGAAAAGCTTGGAAAGGTAACAGTATTTGGTGGATGTGTTGACTCTACGATTGCTATAGACCTGACAGTTTCCTAAAGCTGTTTGCCCAGAAAACAAACCCCATTATCTCCTAAGCCTTCTCTTTATGATTTTGCAATTAATAACAAATCTGGAACATAGAGAAAATAAGCCACTTATTCAAAAGTCACATAAATCAAATGATAATATTAGAAATAACCAAAGAACTCAAATAGGAAGACAAAAAGATGGCATTCTATAGCAAATCATGAAAACTATGAAAAGTGTAAAAAGAATACAACCAGAGAAAAATTCTCAAAAACAAAGCCAAAGATAAACTATGTTTGATCTAATGAAACTCAGCAAATATGCTGGAAAAAGCATTCAAGTCTAATTCCACAGTTCTGGCAGTTGTCAACTTAGAGGAAAGATGGGAAAGAATGCTCTTTGCTGAAACCAACTGCTAAATTTGGTCAATTTTGTAGCTTATGGGGCCATAAAGTCTTTGCATTTATCATCTCATGAACCTGGTAGAAAAAAGTGACTTGCTGCTATCAAGTAAAGAAGGTTGGCAGTGGTTCTGGGTGGATTATAGGAGCACCTCATTCTGGGGTAATCAAGGCTTGGAACAACAAGAGCTTGAAATCTGAGGCATGACGGTCATGAGCAGACAGTCTTCCTGCAGTTGCCATCATTTAGTAACTGCATTGATCAGTACATTTCTTTTTTATTTTTTAACATGTCACTTGTGAATTCAGGCATATTCCTTTTCCTTTCTTTCCATCTCAACAAGAGATTACCCAAAAGAGGGTTGGGAATGGAACAGCTCAGTGGGTATTCGAGAGATTACCCAGCCGGCCCAAGGACAGTTGATTCCCAGCTCCACAAGGGAAAAAAGAAACCATCTAAAAAAGGCCAGAGATTTAACAAAGGAAAGTTAGAAGCAGAATATAGTAATCTGCATCAACTTGGAAGAAAACTGAGACAAATTATTGGCTGTGACAAGAATAAATCAAATAAATATAAAACTTCCGAAGCTGAATCCCTGACTTACCATGACCCTAGAAACCCAGGCTAATAGACATGGCCTCACATATTGCAAAACTAAGTACTCATAAAATGGTAACTATAAAAGATCTTGAGAGGGAAAATTTACTGTTTCACAAATACAGCAATTTAGGTGTGCAGGATTCAGCGCAGTTCTTCTTTAGTTTCTACTTATTGCTATTTGCTCAAGGAATTTATCATTGGTCACGGTCACTTCTTTCCATGCAACAAATGTATCCATTTGCAATATTACCTTACGTGATTTTAAGTGATTTGCCAGAGTCCTGAACTCTCAAATGCTGCAATTTATTGTCATTGTTTGTATAACATACTGTCCTTCCTTCTATCAAAGTATATTCATTCTCAATAAATGCCTGAAATAATAAGGCTATTTATTGTCTGTTTAACATGATGATGGGAAGTGGGATGAATTAATACTGTCATCAGTGAACTAGCTTTTCTCCTTCTTCCCCATCAGGCTCAAATAATTAGCTCCTCTCTTGCAGTTACAGATAAATATAGGGCCACTTCAGACTCATCTAGTAAAGAACCCTGGTTGAGCCATTTACTTACAGAGTGAGTAATTCTGTATCTAGGTTTGTATGGGAAACTTTATCTTTGTATTGGTTGACTAGGTGTAATTTTTCCTAGTACTTAAAAATGTTTCTGAATGAGAAACTGTACAGTCATACTATGGAATGTTCCAAAGGTGGTTTCTTCAATTTTTTGAGCTCCATTTTCTTTATAAATAATTATCCCAACACTGGAATAAAATACATGTGAGAATTAGATTGAATCATTCTATGTAGGTTGCCCAATTTCTAGTTAGTCCTGAATGCATCATAGTTCATTGGTCAGATTGATTTGATGCCAAGGTGAACTAGAAGGTGGAAGTTGGGTGGTTAGGGTCCCACCCTAGTGGTGATAATTCCGGTACGAAAAAACAAAGAAATAAAAGCTAAGAGAAAGCTTGAATTGAGGGTCTTACAAATTCGACATTTAGTCGGACAGGACAAAGAATGAGAGGAAAATTATTTGACTGTGAGACTATCATTTTTGAATATACATGAAGATGCAATGGATACCTTTCAGCAGGAGACAGTAGAGACCTCTAGGTACATTTTGGGCCTGTTCAGTTTAAAAGTCCTATGTTTGATTTTTTTTCTGACAGTTTTAAGATTTATTTCTTATTTTTAATCGTGTGTGTGTGTGTGTGTGTGTGTGTGTGTGTGTGTGTACGTACTTGAGTACTGGTACCCAGGGAGACCAGAAGCATCAGATCCTCTAGAGCTAGAATTGCAGGTAGTTGTGAGCTGTCTGACTTGGGTGGTAGGAACTAAACTCAGGTCCTGGGGAAGAACAGGTACTCTTCTAACTACTGAGCCTTCTCTCCAGCCCCAAGTCCTGTGTTCTAAAAGGGCACAACTCTACCAGGAAGCCAGAAGTGGGGCTTAATGTCAGGATACAGCCTGCTACTGGAAAGAGAAATGTGAGATATCAAAATGCAATTTTAGAGGACACAGTATCACAGGGGGAAATACAATGAAGTAAACTGATAGCCCAGGAGCACCAAAGCTGGACAGGTGAAACCCTGACTCCACAAAAAAGTATGTAATCCCCAGAAATGATGTGTACAAACCCACGTGCAGACACATACACATACTCATAATTTAAAAATAATAAAAATCTTTGTATGACACACACCATTAACCCCAGCACACAGGAGGCAGAGGCAGGAAGATCTCTATGAATTTGAGGATAGCCTGATCTACATTGCAAGTTCCAGGTCAGTCAAGGATACATAGTGTGACCATGACTGATTAAAAAAAAATTTTTTTTAATCTTTATAAAAGAGCTCTTCTTTTACAAAGAATAAAAGTTTCTAGTGTGCTCACAAATTGATCCAATTTGTTTGTACCAAATTTCCTTAGGAGACTGACCTGATTTGTGAAGACTCCTTAGTTTAAAAAATGCTGAAACAGGCATGGAAGGATATGTGTTTAATCCCATTTCTCAGGAGGCTAAGACAAAAGAATTTAAAGTAAGAGTTCAAGTCCAGGCTAAGCTACGAAGAAAGACCCTGAATCAAAAGAAAATATTCAAGTAGGAATTAAAAACTAAAAAGCTATTAAAATGAAAGCAAAATTTTATTAATTTGATTGTTAGTAACAAAGTGATTTAAAACTAAATACAAGTCAATCAACAGTGTATTTCTAGATCACTGAAGAGCATTTTACTCCCCAAATGACATACAAAAAAGAAAACTGAACTATTTTATTTACTGACAAGTGGATAGTATTGGACAAAGTGCTCTGCACTGAATGGTGCTTCCCAGATTCTACCCATTGCATAAGTGTTATTGTCTTGAAATATATAGACACGGACACAGACACACACACACACACACACACACATACACACACACACATATATTCTGGCACAAACTATACAGAGGTCAGAGGACAACTTTTGGGAGTCTGTTCTCTCCTGCCATGGGTACCCTTTTACCCACAGAGCCATCTCCTTGGCTCCAAACCTTAGTTCTTACGATGGCTCCCACAGTTCCTGTCATGTATGTATGTCATGTATGTCATGACATTTATTTTACCCTTAGATTCACACCAATGAAGGACTGTATTAATTACTTTTCCATTATTGGAATAAAACACCATGACCAAGGCAACTTATAGAAGGAAGAGTCTGTTAGGTTTGTAGTTTGGAGGGATAAGAGGCCTTCGTGGCTGCAGAGGAAAAAGAGAAGGCAGCAGGAGCAGAAAGCTAAGTGCTCACATCTTGAAGCTGGCACAGAAAGCAGAGAGAGTCTGGAAGTGGGATGAGGCTCTGGACCCTCAAAGTTGACCTCTAGAATAGTGCCACCAACTTTGGCTAAGTATACCTGGAACATTCTCATTCAAACCACTACAGGACCCAAGATTATAAGCTTTGTTTCCCCAGAAAGATGAGTCCATTAAAATATTGTGTTCCTTTTTGATACCAACTGGACCCTTATTCCAGGGTTTCAAAAAAAAAAGTAAGTGAGTAATTTTTTTTTTCTCTTCCTATGAGTCCTGGTTAACTTCCTATTGCTAGGACAAAACATTCAGACCACCACAACTTGGGGAGGAAATGATTTGTTACATCTTACACTTCCAAGTGTGTATCAAGTTGACAAAAACTAAGCAGCACATTCTGAGGTACTATCCACAACCAGGACTCCAATTCCACTGTTTTATGTCTTAGCCTGTGGTTTGAGGGCAAGTACAGTAATGGTAGCAAGACAGATTTATTTGCTTTTCAAAGAGTTTACAATCATCACTATATATTTATTCCCGGACAACTGAGGGGATGGAGAGCTGGCTCAATGGTTAAGAACAGTTTACTGCTCTTACAGAGGACCTGGGTTCAATTCCCAGCCCCCACATGGTGGTTCACAACTGTCTGTAATTTCAGTTCTAAGGAATTCAGCACTCCTTTGGCATCTGTGGACACCAGACATGCATGTGGTACACTTACTTTCATGCAGACAGAACACTCACGCAGAAAAAATAAAAATAAATCATTTTTTTAAAGCTAGAGACAAATGACCTAGATCTGGCCCTAGACCAGCCATATTGATGTAAGATTAGTTCAAGTCCCTGAACTGCACTGGTTTCATCTGTTAAACAAAGGATCTGACGGATCATAGAAACCTCCACCGAAGACATGTCTCCATCACACTATGCTAGTCCCAAAACTGTCTAAATCTTGAGCTGCCCTTTACTATAGTACTAAACTCTTACTAGAGTCAGTGTTTGTTGGTTTATTTTGCTTGCTTGCTTGTGATAGGGAGTACTGCTTTTTCTTTATGAGATAGGGTCTTGTGTAGTTGCCTAAGCCTCCTAAGTCCTAGGATAACAGGCATTGGCTAATCTTCGATTCTTACATTTCCTCCACTATGTCTTTAAATGTAAATGGGTCCCTTCAAACAACCAATTAATTCATGGCCAGCAGGATGGCTCAGAGTACGAAGGTTCTTGTGCCAAGACTGACAACTAAAGTTTGATCCTCAGAACTCGCATAGTGTAAGGACAAAGTAGCTCTCACAGGTTGTCCACTGGCCTCTTTGTATGCCCTATAATACAAGCAGACCTACACGCACACACACACACACACACACACACACACACACACAGAAATGTAATATTTTTTAAAGATCACTAATTCTTCCAAACAACATTAAGTTTATGCTTTCTCAACAGATATATCAATATAATAAAATTAATAAAATAAAGAAATTTGATAGTCATGTCTGTGAAAATAAAAACAGTCTTTGATTAGGTGTGTGTAAGAGCTGAAACTTGCCAGAATAATTTCCTATGTGAACTCAGTGGCTCTTGAAACTCTTGACATTATAGAAAATTGGAAAAATGCTTGTTCTGCTAGACTCTTAGAAACTTGTGCTCTTTCAGGGCTACACAGAAGAGGTTCAGCACAGAGGTTCATCTCAATTCAGAAGGTGGAGAACTCTCCACCTGAAGAGCAAACAGAAGCTGAGGAAAGGCTCTCTGCTCCCAGGCGCCCCTTGATGTGCAACCAAGTACTCAGTGCAGCTTGGCACACATTTTCCAGCATCAGCACCACCTCCAAAATGTAATGTTCCTAGTGTGAGATAAATATCCCTGCAGCCAATATAAATAAACTTCTCTTGGTAGTTTCTGTTTTTATTTCATAATTGTGTAAACCAAAAGCACCCATGACATTTAGTAGACACACAGAGCTGATAAGAGTAACAAAATCATTTAGATGCCACTATAAACACTGAGGGAATGTGACTGAATATTGCCCGCCTATACCAAAGCATTCACATACAAAATATATTTCCTGTGAGCTGTCATATAAAATATAATGCCTTGTAAATAAAAATTAATGTGGAAAAGTGTGATTTAAACGGTATCTAAGCCAAGCTTGTCTCCAGAAGTTCATTTAATACAAGAGTTCAGTGGCAAACTGAGCTTAACATGCTCATGGCCACAGTGTCATTTCACAGTGCCACAAAAAACATAGAATAAAGTTGGAAAATATCTGAAATTTAACATATAAATCATGATTAGAGGAGGTGACACTTTGCATAAACCTTAAGTATTGGCAAATTTGTTACTTTGGATAAATAAAAAGTTTATAAATATCTCATTACAACTATGTTTACTCTTGTATAATGAAAAACTATAAATGTGTTTCTATCTTTAGGTATGTGTGTATACATGAAGGAGTATACTTAAATAAATACACAAGTAATAATAGTAATATAAAAAATGCTGACTGTTTGAATAATTGTTTTAATTTAATTCATATTTATACTTCATAATATAAGCTAATTTGAACATTCCTCTACCTTAGCTGATTAAGGTCACACACTAATATTTCCAATATAAAATTTGTTGGTATTTAAAACAACAAATTACAGAGAAATCTTTCCTTTGGGAACGAAATCATAATTAACTCCCATTCTCATCCATAGCATACCAGAGCACCAAACCTTGCCCCAAGTATTTTCTCAGCCCACTAATTAAACAATATGTGCATTTTTTACAATCTGATCAAACATAAAGCAAAATACATGAATAATTAGCAAATTTTATTTTTGCTAATGCCCCTATTCCAAAGGCTGTACCATGACTTTGCAAATCCTTCGTCAGATGTCTGAACTTAAAGAAAATACATGTAAGCTACTACAACCAAAATGATTTTTGTTTTGTTCTGTTTTGTTTTAGCTAAAGAAAAAATTTTCTCATTGACAATGATTAGAAAGTAATTTTCATTAATAATCTAAAAACGATTTTACTTACTTGTGAATACATACAATAAAAAATACGGGAAAGAGTCCAAGGTTGTTTTGCCATGCAGCAGAATAGTATGAAATTTCATAGGTTGTGGAAATGTATTGTGTTCAGGAAACTATGTATACAACTAACACTAAGGATAAAAATAGCCTTTAGCTAGAGAACTTACAAATAGCTGCGAAGCTACCTCAAACTAAAAAATGGTTGAAGGGATAACTGACATCAGCAGAAAAATACTCAAAACGTGGCACACCTCTAGGAATTGGGACATTTGCTTCAGAGAATATCTAAGTTGTGACATGAATGCAGGGTGTAAAAAGCTTCCAGGTTTTTAAAGATTGCCAGGTCAGAGATTTCTCTTAAAATGTTGGAGAATGGTCACATGTGGCGGCAAACACCATTCATCCCAGCACTTGGAAGGGAGAGGCCTGAGGCTCTCACAACCATGTTGGAGGAGTTTGAGTGGAACATGAATGTGTCTGCAGAAGAGCTTATTGGAGTTTGATGAGGAATTCAAGCAAATAAAATTAATTTATTTTATTTTGTAGACTCAAACAGGTCTCTGCAGGCTTCATAAAAGTCTATGTTTACTAAACGTATTCGAACTATTTTCTTCACTTTAATTCCTGCAAATATACATGTTATAGGGCCTTGTACTCACCTTGCAGATTTTACAAGCTGTAACTAACTGTCTTGTCAGGGGTACCTAAGGCTGCCTGTGCTATCAACCAGGTAAGATTACATAATTTAGTCCTTTCTAAAGTCGCATTCCCTTCTGACATTCTCTATGGCTCTCAACTCTAACTCAAAATAGTCTGTCTACTTTTCTTCTCCCTGTTCTCCAGTCTGTTCCCCCGTTTGTACTTATGACACACCTTTGAAGCAGAATGCTTCTGTGTCTGTGATTATGCACAGGGTATCGACAGTGTGTATGTGGACAGGAAAACTGTGGCTGAAAACTGTGGGATTCATAACCCATTACTCAAAACATTTTGGGTTGACTGCTTTCTCTGAAATACGTGTGTGCTGATGAATATGTTTCCTAAGGAAAGCACACATTCCATGATCTTTCTCCCAGGAGCTCGCTTCAGAAGTTTGGCCTCTGTCATACTTTATCCCATTCTGTCCCTGCTTTAGAACACTGGTTGCCTTGACTTCCATGAATAAATATACCCCAGCTCTTTGGAGAAGTGCTGTGTACACTCTTAGCTAATGTCCTGTGGAGTTTTGAAACCTGGAGGGGATCAGCTAATTGACTACCAATGCATCTATATTTTTAATACCTCTTTGTTATTTAATGTATCTAAATTAGCATACAAAGTGGTGGGTTTCATTATGACATTTTCATGTGTATTTCATTTTGACTGGTCCTTTCCCCTCCCTGAACCACACACACACACACACACACACACACACACACGCACACACATCACTGTTTTTTAAAGAAGATTGTTTCTAAAAAGGAGTCTTCATTTCCTGCTCCAATGCTACATTCATTCAACTTCTGCAAATTTCAAAACCCATGCCATTTCTTCCAACATTACTCTCATAGAATTAATATATTGTGAGTTTTGTTAGTACAGGAAAATGTTTCAGCAATTAGGAGGAAAGCAGGATTGTTCATTCATTTTATTACAATGCTGCCAGGTGAACTCTTGAGTTTTTATGGTAATTATTTTGAAGAATATAATGTAAATAAATGACTGTTGGCTCCGAAAAACATTATTTCAGTTTTAGCCAAATTAAATCAAATGGAAATAAATCCTTTAGTTTTAAGTGAGGATTCCCCCTACAAACAGAACATTAATGACCCTTATGGGGCAATCCTCAAAGCAGTGGCAGAGGGCATTCTCTGTGTTTCAGTCCCTCGTTGCAGCTTCTTAGGAAATTTCTTCCGAATTACGTTTCATTGTGTGCGCACTTGGAAATTGCTAGTTCTCCATTTAGGAATTGTGAGGGTCTTCACATTTTCTCATTCATTCTTGAACTTTGATAACTTGTTTGATCGAAGTGATCAATTAATCATTATTGAAAAGCACAGGTGACATTTTCCAGAATGCTGTGTCTCTTCAAGAACCCCTAAGGGTCACACCACCCCCAACCCCAGAAACTGCCAAACAATTCCCTGGACATCTTGGAGATTTTGGCTGAAGTGCAAGGCTTTCAAGGAATCGCAATTACAAAATTTGGCACAGGAAGTTAGCTTGGCGTCCAGGAAGGGGAGGGAAAAAAATCCTGCCTGTTCTTCTCTTCCCTCCCCCAAGCCTTTTTCTAAAATCTTGACACCAGTGGGTGGAAAAGTAGGTTAATTAGGCAGGAGTCTCTAGCTCTGCCCCCGACGGCGGCGGTTTTCAGGTGTCTGAGAGCTCTGCTGCCTTCAGAGCGCAGAGTGATGAAAAGGCGAGGAAGGCGGTCTGGGCTTGTCCGGCCGTGCACAATGCCACAATTACTTGTCCAAAGTTCCATCCTCCACGGAGATCCTTGCATAATTCAAGGGTAATTAGGCCAATGGTGTTCCCTTTAAAGGCTTGACTTGCGTGTTGAGAAAGTGATTATTTACATTGTAGCTTGGCTTGCAAAGAGCTCATAGCTGAGCTCAGAAATGATCACAAGCAGAGTCTGCACTGTCTGCTGGGACAGCTCAAAAAGTTCCTTCCCTTGAAATTTGAAGCCTTTTCAACTTCCCTTCCCCGTATTGCTCGGTCATTCAAGGGTTGATCGTTGGCTGGAAAACAACAAAGAATTCACCTTGAATTGTGCTCCCAGGACCAAGAGTTCAAATGCGGACTCCCAGTGAAATTTCTCTCTCCTGTTCAACCATCCTGCAGCAGGATCTGAGCCTCTTATTGCTCTGCTCTCCTTACTCTGGGTGTTGGAGTCCCCACAAACTTGGAGCCTGTCCCTGGAAAGTCCTCAGGCAAGGGAAAAGTTCCCCTTGTTAGTCCCTGAACCAAATTCAAAATGGAAGACACTACCTTTTAAGCAGGACAAGTCCAATGTGGTGGGTAGGCGGGGGTTTTGGGTTGCCTGCTTTTATGTCTGTATTTTATAAGCTGATAGTAGAGCTGATACAGGACCCAATCCCAAGGGTCATCAGAAATGAACTACCAAAATAAAAAGCCTTGTTTTTGTCTCAGCCAACCAGATGCTCAAAACATTCCATTCTCCATTGTCTAAGATTGTGAATTCTCCAAATTTCAAATATATTCACATATGTAACTATATACTACACACTCGTGTCCAGCTTAACATGGCACCTAGCAGATAATATATACCTAAGGAAATATTTATCTCATATGTGCTTAGATCATTTTATGTTTTTGTATATGAAAATATGTGCCCATTACATCAAAACAATGATATATATTCATTTATATATTGAGTGATATGTGTTTCACAATGAGTGTGTGTGTGTGTGTGTGTATATATATATATATATATATATATATATCCCTGATAATATTGATAATATTGCACTTAGGGGTTTACATTAGGCCATGCACATTATATATCAGAGTCTGTTTGGAAGCAACTTACCATTTCCTTTCACAAGCCTAGCTGCTGAAATTGAGACCTGTGCTCAGAATCATGTTTCTTCTCCAAAATCTCATCACTTCTGAGGATGGAAAATAAGTTCTTATTCAAGCAGCAGAAACCAAACAACTCCGAGACAACACATGGAACTAATGTTTTAGAAGAAGACTAAAGCAGCCAGATCACTGGAAAGCTCAGAAGTCTGAGCTCCACATGAAGGAAGTCTTAAATCTGTTGGGGTAGAGCATGCTGCACTTGGGCTGTACCGGCAGGTAGGATGAGGTTATTGGAGACTGTGGGTGGGGGAGTCCCACAACTTCAAACTCCCTTCCACCGCCTCCCAGATCCACAAAACACCAAACACACACACACACACACACACACACACACACACACACACACACAGCAACATGGGTCATCTGAAAATACTTCTGGACTCCACAGGAGAATCTGAAAAGCAGTTCATGAGAATAAATATAATTTTCCTGTTCTTTGACTCCCATTGTCTTTTAGATTCTAGCCTGTGCTAGTTGCTCTTCTGAGCCTAAAGGAGCTAGCTTTGCTAACAGGCCCTGAACTTGATGTAGAAAAGAATTCAGTGAACCTCTTCACCCCACCCCTCAAAAAACCCTTAAATTTGAACGACTTTCTAAGAAAGGGTGGGTGGGCATCAGTACTGATCTGAGAAAACCCAACAGTGTACTTGCATTGTCTGCCAGCAATCACAGCAGGCACACAGCCTCCACCCTAGACAGCCACCCCCTCAGCCCCCACCCTAGTGCTGGCTGGAGGAGCCAGAGCCTTCCCCAGGCGCCTTGCTGGATGGCAATTTGGGAGTTTCTGGCCTGTATTAAGAGCATATCCTAATGTCTATAGAAACTTGGTGGAAAGAATTTGATGAATGTGTCTAATTGGTTTAACTTGCCACCTATTCACCAGAAGAAAAAGTCCATCATTAGACTTAATTAAGTTTTTTTTAAAGTCACTGCCTTTAATGATCATAGAAACCCACAAAGTTCAACACCAACATCTGCGTCATTTTAATTACCCTGTTTATTTGTTGGGGATGTGACAAAGTTACCCAATATTTCCTCACATTCTTTCCAACCCATAGGGGAGGGCTGCTTGGCGGGCAGGCCAGCTTTCAACCCAAGGCACAAAATCATGTGAAAAAAGTTGAGGCTGAGATGCCTAGGCAGCTTCCAGCCCAGTCCTCTTCGGGAACTCACCCAGCACCCTGCTGCTGAAAGAATGTCACCCCACCCCTCAAAAAAAAGCACTTAATTTTGAAGGACTTTTTTAGAAAAGAAGTTGGGCAAGATAGGTGTCAGTACTGAACTGCAAAAACCCAACAGTGGACCTGTGATACGAAAGAAGGTGCCAGTGAAGAGCCAGTGTCTGAATTCCAGATTTCATCCTAAGTGGGGACGCTTAGTATCTAGGTAGTCAGTCCCTGGGGCACATTGTAGTACGCTCCTAAATGTCCTGAAGGTCCAAGACTACACCCCAAGCATACAAACTCTTGAAATTTGAAGATCAGTGTGCTGGAAAGAGCATCCAAAAGCTTCTCTACACCTGACCTGAAGGGAAAGCTCACAGTCTTCCCGTGTGCTTTGCTCACAAGTTTCTACACTGCTTCCAGCCTTCTCCGCAGTTATGTAAAGCCTGAGACTCCTGGGTTCAGAGAGTTTACTTTTAATTACCACAATTTTCCTTGTGCCTGAGACAGAAAGACGTACTGGTCAGTAGTTGGTTTATGGTATCCCACTGTACCCCATTCCCTCCAGCAAATTTCACACAGGCCGGTAACCAGAGCCACCAGGAGGACATATAAAATCTACCCCACCGTGCTCCCATTAACTGTGTTTTAACTATTTGTCTGGGATGAGTTGGGAAGGTTTCTTCATCACTTATGGCAGAAACTTTTCTCTTTTGCTGTTCAAAACCTGAACCCCCATCAGCCTCTGCCCTTCAGTTATTTGAAAGAAGGAAAGCTAAAGACTGTCTAATTTCTATCGCACTGAAGAAGCTTTGGTCTTGTTCCCTTGAATCTAAGCAAGAGGTTCTGACTGTTCCTTTTCTGTTTCTGTAGCAGCAACATTTTGACGGTGTCTTCAGTTTTTGGTATGATGAGTACTCCTCTCTTACTGAGAGAAACCACTGAAGTCAAATGAGTGATTTTATTTCCCAGTGTCTGGCAGAGAGTTAATAAAAACAGAAATTCTTGAAAGGGATAATGAGGGAATTCATGCCAACTGCTAAGAAAACAGCTAGCGAATTATTTGCCACTAGGAGAAACATGAGTATTTGGCAGGTGCCATTAGCTACAGCTCAGTGTTGGGCACAGCTATGCTTTGAAGTGGTTAAATCTAGTTCTCTGAGGCCAGACACACAGCTCTGCTGACTTTTCGGCTAAACGAAGGAATGAATGAGTTGGCAGCTTGGCAATATTTCCAAGAAGTGCGTTCCACCAACCTTGCCAGTCTGAGGGGCTGTTGTGTGACAGGCTGTTTGGGGTGGATCTGAAAACTATGAGAGGCCCACTCTCAACTATGAGAGAACTCACTGTCTTGTCCAGCTCCCTTCACTGCAAACATCTCTAAGCAGCGAGAAGGCATCAGGACTCAAAACCATGGCATTTCATCCCAAACAAGCCCAGTTCTGTAAGTGCAGGCTGAAGTTGCTGGATCATTCTGAGAGTCCCAGTCTGGTAACACTAAGCCAAAATGCCAAATCACCACCGCTTTCCCACCTCCACCTGTTGGTTCCAGAATCCATGAGTATCAGAGAAGTGATGGGAAAGAAGAGGGCTTTGAAGAGCCAGTGTCTGAATTCCACATTTCATCCTTAGTGGGGATGCTTGCCTATCTACATAGTCAGTCTCTGGAGCACATGGTAGTAAGCTCCTAAATGTCCTGAAGGTCCAAGACCACACCCCGAGGCAGAGGGGAAAGCAATACCCTCTCCCTCTCCTTCCCTCTCTCCCCACAAGCACACCACCTTTTCCAAGTTGGACTACTACATGGGACAAAAAGATTCACTTTTGAACATGAAATTCTTGCTTTCAGTTTTATTTTGCTTTCTGTTCTCCTCTGTTTTGTACCTCTGACGCTGCTCTTCCTAACCTCGTTTTACCAAGGGTTTGGATTTGGGTTTTTGTGTGTGTGTGTGCGTGTGTGTGTGTGTGTGTGTGTGTGTGTGTGTGTTTTTAAGTCCTTCACCGTTTATCGGATTTTAAATGTCGTATGCATCTATGTAAGGAGAAAGCTCAACTGGAGGGGTCGGTCTGGTTGCTGAAAGAGAGACAGAAAGGGGAGTTTCAGAGGTTTGGGAACAGCAACCCACCTGGGGATGCTTCTGTGCTCAGAGTTGGTGCCTGTGCCTTGCCAGCCTCCCGCCCTGGCGGGACAATGAACACAGCTGCAGCAAGTACAAAGGAGACCCTCAGCTGCGGCACTGTTTACTTAGTGTCCGGCTGACCCTCGGGCCCCTGCAGGCCGGTACCCCGAGCGGATTCGCAGCCAATTCGCCCTGGGAACCGTGTTTCTCCCCGCGTCGGCCCAGAGGGCCCCAAGTGTGTGTTTGCAAACAAATTCGTTGACTTCTCAAATACGCATCATAGGCTGGCTTTGGCTTTGGGGAGACAGTGGCCCGGCAGAGGCCCTGGCCTCTGGAGTATCTGCTCCCGGCAAGCTTGTCCAGAGACGGCCTTTCTTGCCCCGCAGAGGAAGCAGACCGTCTCTGCCTTTTGCAAAGTTTGCTTTAATTTCCCTGTCCCAGCAAGGTCCAGAAAAAGCCCCGCGCAGCAAGCCCACAAGCAGCCTGGCGCGGCGGAGCACCCCTTCAGAGCAAGGGAACCAAAGGGTGCAGAAGGTACTGGCGGCCGAAGAGCGCGTCTGCGCAGGGGACTGCTAGCGCCAGGCTGGGGGGCTTCTTCCGCTCGCACCCACTAGTGCGCCAGGGTCTTGGTGCTTGACGCTTCGATTTTACTTGTAAGAGAATAAAGATTCCTTGGCCATTACTTGCTCCAAAGGTGGATAAAACTATTTGAGATATTTAAGATACATTTGGGAGCTGGAGATAATAGTGATTAAGTACTTGCTTAGCATGCTCGAGGCCCTGGATCCGAACCCAGCAACAGAAAAAAATTGATTAATAAAACTACCCTTTAAGTGAAAAAAAGTAGTCTCTTTTTCCAGAGTGCCTAGAAAAATAATTTTCTTTGTTTCTTACGCTGCAAGTAAGTCTGTCCAACAAGACAATATTGATTTAATTAACTAGATCTCTCTCTCTCTCTCTCTCTCTCTCTCTCTCTCTCTCTCTCTCTCTTCTCTCTGGAATGTCGCCACTGTTGGGGCCCATCTTGGAAAAGCTGCAAGAGCCCCAAATTCCCAGACCCCAGAATGCCCCATGGCCCCATTCCAGATCACAGCTATGTTTAAAGATGCTGTGTCCCCTCTCCATCCCTAAGTTATCCACAGGGAACCTCTGATAGCCTCCCACGCTTAGTTTGCTAAGACCAGAAACCCATCTAACACTACTTTCCTCGCCCCAATTTCCTAAGTGTTTCTCTAAGTTTAGGTGTAGGGGTGTGATGTCCCAGGAGCTCATCTGTGAGGAGGGATGGGCTAACGGAGGATGCTGGAGAAGACGGGTGGACAGCAATAGAGCCAAGGAAACCAAGCTTCTGGTGACTGGCTCTTTATGTCTTCCACGACATTGTTCAAAATGAGAATCTAGTTCGGATATGAGGAGACTAGCACCTCCCTTGAAATGGAAACAGATCTGAATGAAAAAAAAAAAAGAAGAAAAAAAAGAGTACTTTGTAGTCTGCATCGTCCATCTTTAATTCAGAGATGCATCTATGCTCCAGGGCGTTCTGCCTTTGATCCCTTTGATTTTTTTTTTTTTTAACACCAGATCTGTTATGGACTAAAATTCCTAGGTTTTCCATAGAAACATCTCCATTTCTTCAGGATATTGATGTTTTCTTCTTCCTGGGGGTTATGATATGGTAAATCAGATTCAGAAAGAGGGGACAATGCCTGCATTCATAGGCCTAGATGGGGTTTCCCTCAGCCTCCGCCCTCCCTCTCAGATTCTCCCCTCCCTCCTCTTGTTCGTTTAAACTCTCTCTCCCCCTCCCTCTCCTTCTCTCTCTCTCCTTCCTTACGCCTCCCCTTTTTCCTCTCCTTTTCTCACTACCTCATTTTCTCCCCGTTGTTCAACCAAAATAAGGTTACGATTCTGGTCTCTTCAAGCCCTTTCAAGCACCTTCAACTTTGGCGGCGGCAGCAGCAGGTTGCGTTGCTATGGAGACGGTACTGTACGGCTGTGGCGGCCGCTGCCTCTGCCGCAGCTCAAATCCCCCAAACAATGCCCTGCCAAGTGCAGGTTTCTCGCCCTTTTCCGTGGACTTTTTCCTTCTAATAGGGCTAGTGGCCCCAAATGGGCGATGCATCTTGACATGACAACAATCCCTACCCCTCCTCTTTACCCCCCTCCCTTGCTTTTCCTTCCTCCCTCCACATCTTTGATCTATTAAAAATCAAAAGAACAAAGTCACAGAGGAAAGTTGGGTTTTGTTGTGACTGCCATTGCACAAAATGGGGCTCTTCAAACAGAGTGTGGTGGAACCAAGGTCTAACAATGCTGATCCAGGATTGGTCGAGGCTACAGGTCAAACCGGACAGCTCTATACAAGAGACCGCAAATTACAACTACACTCGCCAACAGGAAGAAACCATCCTCTCTGCCCCAAACTCACTATGGCTATAGTAGCTTCTAGTAGCCAAAGACACCATTCACTCAGGCTCCAAGTGTAACATGGGGCAGCAGAGCTCTGAGGAGTTTCCCAGTTGATTATCTGTTTAATCTTCAAACACCTTACAGGCTGTGGCATGCCACTAGATCCCATTCAGATTTGCTTCCACCCCCTTCACAGTGCTTGGCATGCAGTAAGTGCTCAATAAAGAATGGTATTGTTGCACTGCCAAGCTCCCCTCTAAGGAGTCAGGAAAGGGGGAAGTGGTTAGGCACCACAAAACAAAAGCTAAGACTTGGGATTTTACCACAACTGTGGCTAAGTACTAGAGAGAAATGCCAAAGGAAACAGACATTAGATCTGGTTTTCTTTTGGGGGTGTCATTAAAATTATCATTATGATCAGATGTTATCTGCCACAGTTTATTGTGAGTTTATAGTGAGACCAATTCTGAGCTAAAATATCTGGGCCATTTTCCAAGAACAAAAACCATTAAGATAGCCAATATTGAAATGTTCAGAGCATCTCTTTAGAAAACATATTCAGTAACTATCACTTAAATATTACAGCAATATTCATTGAATTAATTATTTTGGGACCCAATCCACAAGACAGGACATTTATAGGTACATTATTTCATCAATCACTTTATTTAGACAACAAGAAAGCACAAATAAATTTGTATTGTGCTCCTCCCTGGTTCAAGTCAATGAGACAAACTGACTTGGTATATTTCAAAATTTTACTTCATTTGGATTCCATATTGAGTTATTCAGTTGTTTTGGTAATCTCTCCTTTTTCTGTATTAAGACAGCGTTTAGTAAAAAAAAAAATTCAATTTGAAAAAAAATCAAGTCAGAGTCTTGCTAGGTAACCCAGGCTGATCTCTAACTCACATTTCTTCCACCTCAGCTTTCTAGGTGCTGGAATTAATAGTCTACACAACCATCCCTAGCTTTTTGTTTAGAAATTTTAAAAAACATTATTGAAATGGGAAACTCAGAAAGTGTGAGAAAAATATACTTGAAATATTTTAAAACTCAGATAGCTGGCTTCTTTTCATAATATAAAATCTATCCTGTGAAGGAGCTGGCATGCTGAGAATCCCATGAAATAGCTCAGAATCTAAGGTCTACAGGGTCTAGAACACAGCTAAAAAAAAAATGGGCCAATAAACACTGGGTGAGATGGTACTTAAACATTATCTTTTCCAAACAGGAAATGAAGTAGTTCTTCAGTACTGGGGACAGAGCCCAGGGCTTTACACATGTTAGGCATGCAATTTAATGACAGAATTATGTGAAAAGTGTGTTGCTGCAGTTGAGTTTTTCTCCATGCATATTAGAGCAGTACACTTCCTTTTGGTATGAAGACAGAAGGTACTGTGGGAATGAGTAAGTGTTGCTGGGGATCTGAACCTGGAGAGTTGGCAAACCCTACAAAATTCTCAGAACTCCAATGCATCGATCTTCATCTCCAAAGACTGACTAGAAACTTCTGCCTTGGTTGCTAAAACAGGGGTAATGTAATTAAAAATGGTTGACAAAATCATCTGGGAGACAAATGTGAAACTTCTCAGCCCAAGTGACCAGGATTTGAGATTCAACATTCATATTTCAAGTAAATGTGAATATAAATCAAGGAACATACCAATCCAGGAACATACCAATCAAGGAACATTCAGTTAAGGAACCTTATATTCTTTACAGTCCTAAATCAAGGAAACCATTTTCTGGACAATTGGCAGAATGTTGGCCATCTATAAGCTTTTAGCTCACCTTCTAGCCCTCAGTAAAAACTGAAGTTCCATGAGGTCCTCTTCATATGCAGATTGAAAGGGAACAGGAAGTAACCATGGCAACAATGTGTCAGTCTAGAAAAGCTAGTTCTGCAAGACCGGAGTTCCCTTAAACACAAACCTAAACAGCAAACCCTCTAAAACACACACACACATGTACAGGCACAGGGAAAGGCAAACACACACACACACACACACACCCCATAAGGTCATAAACAGCTATCTATGCAGAATAGCTAGCATTCCAATGATCCAAACCTAGGTTCTCCAGTTCTAAATACCATTAGCCTCTTTTATGAGGGTTTAAGAAAGCAGATGTCCCTTTCTTCCCTCTGAGTCTCACAAAAGATACCTCAACCTTGACTTATTCATTTTCTGTCTAAAAATTAAGCATTCATCAGAATGATAACTACATTTGAAATATCCTCTTGTCTCAGAAATGTTTAGTCAGTTCCCACCTAGCCAGTGTCACTCTCTTGTTAAACTTCTGGGTTCTCCAGATGGCCCTGTGTCTTCTAAACATGCAATGAGGATCCCTTCACAGTGCTGGCATTGCTTCAATTGCCTCAAAATATGTTTCCAGAATGCTAGCCCCAATGATCCAGGAATTTATTAGACATATAAGCTACAATCTGACTGGGTTTTGTTTTGGTTGTTTTTAGCAGTTAAGTCAGAGAATCACCAGTTTACAGGAGAATCCCATTCACTGACAGCGGAAGTGCTAGGCTCACCTCTTGGAGTCTGGAGACCAACCTAAAGGAAGAGGCAAGGAGAAACTGTAAAGCTGGAGACTGAGGCACAGGCTGCCCACCTGCTCCTAATCCAGTTAGGGACACTGTGGAACAGCCTCTCAGGCTCCCAACCTTATCACACTGTGACTACAAGAAAAGGAGAGACAGCCATGGTATGGCCTCCCTCCAAAGGGAAATCTAGATTTGGGGAGGAGAAAAATTCTGATCACCCCCCCGCCGGTGGGGGCACTGTGAGGAAGAAAATATTCGAGGTCAAGATGACAGAAGCTAGGTTCTCTGAAACCAATGGAGAGAGTAGCTGGATGCCACCTGGGAAAGTCGGGTGGGGGCTTCTCTTGGTAGCAGGAGTCGGAGGAGAGAGCTGGAGTTAGCCAGAGTTGGAGTGGGGGTGTTTTCAGGGAATTTGGGAGATGTGAATATAAAAGAATGAGAACTGAAGAAAAAATGGGATAGCAGGAGGTATGTGGGGGACCTGAAAGCAATGAGCTCTGTCTCAAGTGGAGAATGGGGGTATGTGTGGGACTAAAAGAGTGTGCAGGTGTATTCGAGGCTGAGGGCTGAAAAGGTGAGGTGGTGGGGAAGGAATCGAGAGGTATGACTGAAGGGAGAAAGGTGGAGCAGATCCTAGAGGGCGGCAGGGTCTACGGGAGAAGAGGAAGCAGTCGAAGGGGAAAGTTTACGGCAGTGGGGAGTGGGAAGCGAGGTGAGAGAAGCCTCAAGGAGCAGCCGAAGGGGAAGACCAGGATGGAGTGGAGGAAGGGAGCCCGCAGAAAGGTGGGAAGCGAACGAAGTTCGACAACCGTGAGCCAAGCAGGAAGCAGCCAAGAAAAAGTTGCTTTTGGCGCCTTCCTCGCCACCAGCCTGACTTTAGATAAGTCGGAGCATGGACCAGCCTGGGTAGAGATTTTGGTGCCAAACTCTTGGCTCCGTACCTCTAGCGGGAACGGGCGCTGGCCCTGCACGTCCTCTATTGCCTGCCTTGGGACTCTGAACTTGCGATTTCTATAGCAAATAGTGTTAAAGCCGGGCCCGAAACATCACGCCTGGATTTTCCAAAATTTACGCTTAGAAACGATTGCTAAGCATTGAGATCCGGAGATTCCCAGTGCACTCCACAATCCAATCCTTAACCGGTGTCTTGCTGTCCCAGAATTCTCTACCAGGAGTAATTAAGGGCTAAAGACAAAGCAATGGGAATTGGAAATTTGTGCACAGTATATTTAGTCGGAGACTGTATATTAAAAAAAAAAAAAACGGAAATGAGTGGAACTCCTGCTCTGCACCAAGACAACCTAGACCAGCCACCCCCAGGAGCCGCCTGTACATTTAACTCCCAAATAAATCACCTGGGAGTGAGTGACGCATCTGGGAGACTCCAACTGCAGTAATTGAATTAAATTCGCATGCCACCAAAACATATACAAGTAAGGTGGATTCAATAAAAGTGTGAGGTTATTAGAACAATAAAAACACATCTACCAAACTTATGGGAAAAGCTCCTTTGAGGAAACAGAATGAAGAGATCTAGGTGCTCCTTAGCCCCTCCCAGCCCTGAAGCCTAACTTGACTTCCTCAGTTTAATTTCACTGTGTGGTAAAATATGCATCAAAATGCCGTAAGTCAAGACAGGTATCATTTTATAAAGAAGACAGTAAGGAAATGATTAATATAGAGGCTAGAGCATACTGCGTACTTATCCAACATACACTGCAGTTTGTGTACTGTAAACACAAACACTGTATCTTTAAGGAATATTAATTTCATATGCAAATGAATTTTAGCAGAGAATCAGCAAATATTCAACTCATAAGAATAAATTAACTGCCTTACTTTTAAATATATGAATGTATACTTATATTTTATGTTTTTTATCCCAAGAAGAATAAAATTACTATAGTCAATTGTTTCTTAAAATAATAATTTTCCCTTATTTCTTTCTTTCTTTCTCATCACAGTCACTATTCATTTGAATGATAACATTGCTCTCAGTTATCCTGTCTCTTCATTCATACCAACAAACTATTATATGCTTCTTTGACCACATATTGATAAAAATCACAAAAGAAAATCTCAATTTCATTTTAGTTTTGGTCAGGAAAATGCAAAAAAACCCACATGCCTGCAGCATGGAACTGGCCATCTCTCTTCTTCAATTTGAGTCACTATAATTGAATAACTAAATGAATGAACGGATTAAGTATCTGAATTATTGATGGCTAGGATGTGTAGGAAATGTTTCATATAATATGCAGATATTTTTCTAACTTGATGTATTACCTTAAGATGTTTCTACTCAAACTAAACAAATCAGAAAAAAATTAAAGTCCTAAAGTAATTTGAACAACAATCAAACATAAACTTAAATTGTCTTATTCATCATCACAGATTATGGATTTGGGCTTCCAATTCATTCCTAAACTCACACATATTGCTTACCACAAGCACAGAATCAGGAAAGCAATGCTGGAAAAGTATAGCCACTTGGCTTTCTCCATAGCTCTGTGGAACATCTCAAGGAAAAGAACTTTAACCATATGCTCTTCTGAGTCTTTGATTCCCAAATTATCTAAAAGATTGGAGGATGTTGAGAAAAGAGAGAAAACTGCAAAATCCTTTTATCTTAAGTTAAAACAATATTAAGATTATACATGTAATAAAATGGGTGGATAACTCTAAGAATTCAAACTACTATTTCCAAGGATATTTAGTTTCCTGCATTTCTAAATCTAAACCAAAAGTTACAGGTTATCATTCACATTGGTTTCTAGAAAACTTAATGACCTATTTTGAAGTAATCCATACCTGCCACATTGCTAATTAAATAAGAGTTAACTAAAAAAAAATCTGATCTTTTAATTAAGACATGTTTTGATCCCCCAGAGGCCAAAAAAAAAAATGTTAAATTCTGCAGGGAGATTATTGAGAAATGGAGGTGGTCTGCTTAATTTTATTCTAACCCTCCTGGTACTCTCTGGTTGGTACTTGTTTTTTAATGTGTCTGTCCCCTTCTGCACTCTAGGGTGGTTGTTTTTCATCTTTCAGCTATCTTTATTTGCAGCTACATTGCATCTGGAACGTGGCATATGCTAAAGTCGTTTTTGGCCTGGACCATGGCCCGACTGAAAAAAGGGGGATTCTGCCCAGAGATTGTTTTAAAAAATGGATCTGCAGAGGATGGCTGGTCACCACCTCTCCTCCACCTGAAGACAATGCAAGTTCAAATGACCCTGGAAATGTTTCAAGAATCCAAGTGGATATAGGACAGTCAGGTCTGCATTCCCCAAATTCAAACCTGTTGGTGGTGCTGGGCTGGCTGTATGCCTTAGGAAAGGAAGTTCATCTCCCCTCCTAAAGGAACAGAGTCCTTCTAAAGAACTGAAAGTATCTGCTCTTCTCTTAATATGTCCTCCTGGTCTTATCCATGAGGGTTGTTCACCCCCAAACCTGATCCCTGGAAATTGTCCTATTGTTGGTAACCACAAAAAGGTGGAAATTTCTGAACCACGTTAGAAACCAAGACTGAGGAACGTTTATTGATGATTGATTTATTATTGATTTGTTTTCTTATATCAAAGTTAAGTGAGAAAGACATCTCATTTCTCTAGATCATTACAATGTGAGTATACACAGAGGATCTAAACCAATTTTAGATATTTAAAGATGTTTGCTCTTCCTCCTAAAGTATTTGGTTTTTAATAGATGAAGTGTTCAGAACCAGCTCAGGAGAACTTCTCAAGTCCCAGTGGGTCTGCAGGGCCCCAAGAGTCTTTTGACTGGCTGGGGCTTCTGGGACAATAAATCCTCCAGTTTGTAACCCAGCCTCTTGGCTGAGCTTTGCTAAACAAAGGTTCCTCCCAATCATCCCCTCCATTCCTCTCTCCTCTTCACCATCTTTGTGGAGGTCTCTCGAGATGGCATACCCATTTCTTCAAACACGAAGCAGTGGAGTCCTCAAACACAAAATTAAACTACACTGTCAGTTTTATTTCTTGTTCTTACTGCTTTCAAAAGTAAGAACTGCTTTCAAAAAAGGGGAAAAAAGAGGTCAAAGAGATATGCGTCTCAATTTTAAATGGCCTTCTATTTACCCAGCAACTAGCAATCATCCGACATTAATTTATAGGTTTTTTACAAATACCTAAGCTATTTACAAGCCTGCTCCGGGTCGTGTGTGGCGGGGAACATCTATCTGGTGAATAGGCGGCGTCACACGGTAGCATGCTCCCTTGTCAGGCCCGATTGTGTTTTAGGCAAACATTTGCGCAAACATAAAGGCAAAGGTCAAGGACTGTTCGGCCCCAGTGTGCGCCAATTCACCCAGCGAACCAATGGGCAGAAGTTGCATTTTATGCGCTGGTCTCGCCAGACTGAGGCGCAGGAGTCCCTGTCGCTACTGAACAAAATCGCCTGCGATCATTTCTCTTATCAATTTCTCTCTGCCTTCCTAGCCAATATCTTGGGCTTCCTTGGGAATACAACTGGCAGATTTGCTTGCCAGTATCGGCTCGATTGCGATCAGTTGGTAGTGCAGTATTTGTTTGTTCCAGGTTTCTGGAGAAGGGAAATTAATGATAATAAACGCAATCGGGCCTGCAGTACAAAATTGCAGAGAACCATTTGCTTAAATGAAAGACCACGCAGCACTGCGATCTGAGTATACTTGCGGTGAACACACCGTAGACAAACCACAGTATCCAAATCCTAGAACTGAACTCCAAAGTGTTGCACTGGTAGCAGGAAACGTCAAGTTCAGAGTTCGGAACTCAGGTCGGAACTCAGCGCGCGCAGTAGGAAATGTCCGTCGAGTTTCTTTGGCGCCACTTTGAAAACTCGAGGCATCGTTTTTCCGTGAAACAAGCTTCCCACGCTCACATGTATACGCCATTTCTGACAAATGGCACCTAGCTTTTTTCCAGCCACTAAGTATTATATACAAACAATTTCGAGTGGCTACCAATTTGAGCAATGCGATCTGGAATATTTTTAGGGTTAAACAAACGCCCGGTCTGCTCCAACCCATAGGGTTTACTTTGCCTCAGCAATCATCTGGCGACAGCCAATGGCTAAGTTTTTCCACAAAGGCCATTTAAGGGAAAAGAGTTTTCCCCCTGATAAACCGGAGTCTCACTTGTGCGCGCTCACAAGCAAATAGTTTGCTCGTGCAAAATTCATTCGTTGAGAGGGAGGCGAGCTACAGGCTCAGCTGTGGCGCGCCGGTCGCCTGGGGCTAAGGAGCCCACAACCTGTTGCCTGGGCCGCCCGCTAGCCTCTCTCCAAACCCTGGACACTCGCGGCTTGCCGGCTTCTGGGAGTTGATGACACGGTTAAAGAAAAAAGGGTCACCCACCAAGTTTACCAGAGTAAACTCGCAGGAAGACAGTCACGTCCGGAGGAAGGAGTTTGCAATTACTTTCCAGTCTCTAAAAACAAGGAAACTCCTCCCACGTGGCGTTTTTTTGCAGCATTTCAAAGCCAAAGAGAAAACAGGAAAAAACGTAACTTACCCGGACCAGTCTCAACACTACATTTTGAGCGTCCTTTAAACTCTTTGATTCTTCCTTCCGTGCGGCAGTCTTTTCTTTCCTCTTGCCGGAAACTATCCAAATTAAACTATGTGTCTTTAAAAGAAAACAAACAGAAATAACAAACCAAAAAAAAAAAAAAAAAAAGAGAGAGAGAGAGAGAGAAAAGGCAGAAAAGACTAAATTAAATAAATAAAACCCTCTCTACTTTTCTCGTATCTTTCTAGCTAGACTTTGCCTCAAATACTTCTTTCTTTACCAAAATTCTCCAACCACCACCTGGGCAGCTTTTCAGGCCTGAAGTTTGTGTGGTTTGTGCAAACAAATGTCCTAGTGTGCATGAGGGAGTCGCGGCGTGGGGAGGTAGCTGCTTTTAAAAAGACATGGTTGTCTATCCAAGTATAAAAGTGTGGCCCCATCTTTGGGTGTGGAGGCTTTCCACGCACCTCTTATTTCAGTTAACTTTTTCCGAGCTGAGAAAGGCTGCTAGCTTACTTTCGGCAGACTTTGCTCGTTATTCATCTGTTTAGTCGCTTCAGAGGCACAAAAGCAGAACCTCGCGGTTATGAAAAATGGCCTGAGCGCGGAGAATGTCACAGTGGTCGGCGTATTATTTTAGCCTTCTTAAAAAAAAAAAAAAAAAAAAAAAACTCAGGGAAAGTTTGCTTTTGATGAATTCAATAAAAGCAAAGCTGCAACGGAAGAGATTTTCAGCTAAAATTATACGGCATGGGGGCAGAGCTTAGAGCAGCCAGATGGCCAAAAGTAGAGGGGTCCTCTCACGTTCAAAACCCATGAATTCCCCTGGCTGAGCCGCTTAGCTTATTTAATCCCTCGTGTATCTTTTTTTAAAAAGTTTATCTTCTCGCTCTTTTCCCACTTCATTTTTTGGTTCCCCAGCCAGCTCCCCACTGCATAAGTGCAGGTGAGACTCTAGCCTTGGAATTTGCACAAGTCACTTTTCAATTCCTCCCTTGATAATGGAGTTAAAGTTTTGCGAGCCTGACTTGCAACAAAAAAGAATTTCAGAGGCACTAGTGCCGCTCACTACATGCCACAGTCAGGCTCTAGATTCAAATTTCTCCAGCTTCTACGTTTCAGGAGAACTGAGGCTTTGGGATTACAATGACCAACGTGTTCATCCCAAACACTCCTCCCCCAGTCATGGAAAATGATTTTTCTCTCACCATGTACCCTGAGGAACCTCCCTTCAGGCATCTTCAGCCTGGGGAATGTTTCTCAGGTACATTTATTTGTATTTCCCCCTATACTTTTCTTAGTGATAGAAGGCATAAACTGGGGTGACTTTAGTGGCTCCCCTGACTCTGGAATGGGGATTGTAATAAAATCAACAGGCATCTTGATTGTAAGATTAACATGTATCACATGCTGGCAAAGTCACCCACGCCAAGAAAAGAGAAAAATGTGAGGCATGGGAATGTCTTGAAGGGAGGTAGAAGAATCTGAAGTGTGCTTTGGACTTGTAATGGAAGTCCTGGAGACAGAAGAGACATCCAAAACCAACCGTCATCCTGCCCTCAGCACCTGCCCTGAGAAGTTTTCATGCCGTCTGGGAGTTCGGCTGCAACCTCCAAGAAGGCTTCCAGAGGGCATCTGACAGTAGTTTTTAAGCTGAAAAATTGAGTGTGGGGAGGGAGGGACAAAGGTGGGCTGGGTGTGGTGTCTAGCTCAGGCCTGAATCCAGAGGACCACTCTTCCTTGAGGACAAACTGAAAAGGGACTGGGAACTATATGGCAAGGTCAAAAAGAAGGAGAGAAGGATGGAAGTCACTCAGAATTCTTAGCTTTCCAGTCAGTCACCGACTTGTGTTCCCTCAGAACAGGAAGCCTAAGGAAATAGAATGGGCCATGTGCGGATTCTGTTCTGCTACAGGGTCCCTCGTCTGTGCAGAAGAAAATAAACTGTTTCAGTGGGGGGTGCGTGTTCCTGATTTCTCTGGAAAACAACTGTAAGTATAAAGTGTATTTCTGAGGGTACGCCATAAGTGTTTTTTTGTGTGTGTTGGAGTGGCGTCACAGCTGTTTTACTACAAATCTTGACATAATTTTGCTGCATCTGAACCAGAAAGCGGTTTCCCATCCAGCATTCTCGAGGTTTTGTAGATCTTGCCCTCCAGATTCAGATACCAGCAGGCAACCTAAGTTTCCTCCTCTCTCGATACCCACAAGCTGGAAGGCTTATCCCAGATTGTCAGGACTTGGAAGCTCCCCTCTTTCACTTCCTGTAGCTGAGTTTCAGAAGACTTTGAGTTATCCCGTTCCTGGTCCCTCAGAGCTGACCAGACACTCACCAGCCTGTGGACAGATGGGTTACAGGAGAAGAGGGATATTATTTAAACAAACAAAAATGACTGTCACTTTGATATTTTTGTAGCAGACAGGACATAACCAAAGGGTGGAAGATGTGGCTGAAAGCACACTCTGGGTTCACATCTTCACTCCTCCCTACACACACACATACACACACACGTACACACAGAGCTATTTATTATATAATGGTCCTGAGCATAAGTCCCCGCCCCCTGCCCTGCTCACATTAAGCAAGTGCTCTGCCACTAAGCTACTAATGCCCTCTGCCCGCAACTCAGTATTTTTGGCAGAGAATGCTGGGAGGAATCCTTTTCTCCCAGACCAGCTGACTGCTGTATGTTGGGACTGGTCCCAGCATGGGAATCATATCCATCAGCTGCTGTCCCCCGTGAGAAGCTCAGAATCCAGGACACTTCAGAAATATCCTGCCAAATTCGATGCTTTAGCCCCATATTTTAGTGAAAACGAGATTAGAAATTGCCCAAGAGATGATTGATTAGTCTACAGCATCCATGAAACACAGCACCACTGAGCCTCAACCCAACCCCTGTTTAGTAGGTTTCTGGTTTTTACCAAATCTGAGGAGCACTCTGTTCTGTCAATATTTTGCCGACCTGGATCCACACAAAGTCTCCAGGGAATCATCTTCCTCAGACTCCAAGCCGATCTTGGTCTGGTCTCTGGGGTAGAAGAGATGTGGGTGTCCCACTCCCCAAAGGAAGCAGAACAGAGTTTAATCCAAGCTCCAATGCTCAAAGTCGTTCCAGCACCTGCCAAGGAAGCTGGGGTCAAGAGCTGCTGGGTTTAGGAGCAGACAGACTTTCCCCTGTGACCCACACTGATGCCAAGGTTCTGAGGGAGCTTGCTAGAAACAATTTTTCGACTTTCCTCTCACCTGAAATACGTAAATATCTAAGACTGGAATGGGACAAATAGGAACTCCCACCATAACTTTTTGTCTTGGTAATTCATGATTAAGGAAAATATACAGTTATCTGTAGTTTAAATTCAGAAAAACAGTCTTCTTATGCTGAATTTGTGTGTGTGGGTTGTGACTGATTTAAATATCTGTTACAACCAATCTCTGACCTGCCGGGCTGAAGATTTCTTTCGATTAATGACTGGACTCTCCACTGTACAGTCTTAATGAAACTAAAGGGGGCTCTTCACACTTAGCAACAGCTTCAGTACTAATGTTCAGAGCAATAGCTTGGCCTCAACTTTTGCTGTACTCCATTTTACAACTCTCTACTGGTTCCTGGTAGTCTATACAGAACACTCAGCACTCCACCCCTTCTCATTTGTCCTTAGCTCTCTGTCTGAGATAGCATCAATCAAAAAGAACCTGGGTTGTATTTAGCAGAAGATGCTGGGAGGAATCCTTTTCTCCCAGACCAGCTGACTGTTGTGGGTGAAGCTCCTGCCTGAGGTGGGTCTCTGGCATTAATTGTCCCAATAAACTGAGCTATAGCACGCTTATATATTGCAGCGATGCAGCAGTATGGCGTAGTCCACATGTATGACTTAATTAAGCTATTTGAAGCTTGATGCTTCAAGCCAACGGGTGTGCAAGTGGATTAACAATTGTCAGCTCCTTACCCTCAGGATGGCACGTAATTACTTTACTAGAAGTACATATCAATTTTTGATGATTGCTTGTTTCACCAAGAAGTCACTTAATAACTCTCCCTTGTGTATTTTAAGAAGTAGTGCTTGTCAATATTTTAAAGTCACTCCTAGCATTTTTATGGACTCTCATTTTAGCTTTTAAATGATCCTTTTATTCTTGTATTTTTCTTACAAAGGGGCAAAGCTAAATTTTAATGCCTTGCTTGATGAGGGCATTAGTGACACCCTACCTCTTTCTGTCATCCACCTGGCCAGGGCTATGTTCAAAGCAAGCTTGGATTAGAATGAAAGAAAAGAGCCTGATAAAGTCTTGGGCAGAGACAGTCACCTTAAAATTCACTTTCTGAACCCCTTGCCCTGATGTATATATCCACATCATGTCTCCTTAAATATGAGGACAAGTGTGCAGTGCCTCTGCCGTATCTTTCCCACCTCTTCCAACACTAGCAATGTCCGGATACACACTTCTCATGGGCCAGTGTAAAGGAAAGCAGGCGTCTGGTGGCCCAGCAGGGGTGTGTGTGCTGACATGAGTTGATGAAATTTGCAAGAGAACTAATAAAATCATGCACCCTGATGACCGAGACGTTGGCATTCCTGTTTCCTGGGCCCCTTGTTCTTTGTTTGGAGTCAGATGGCATCAAAGCCCCGGCTCTCCTCCACTCTGGCTGGAATAGGTGGCAATGGTATGCATTTTCTCCATGTGATTTACTACTTGAATCTTAAGTCAAAGCTGATCATTTGACCTCTCTGGATTGAACTAAATTCATCACCTATAATTTAATAAAAAACTGAATGGCTATCAATCATAATCAGAGCATGGTGAGCCAACATTTTCCAGAAAAATGTGTCATCTTCATCGGCAACTGATACTTCTTATGGTGCTTTTCCCGCCCTGTGTTAAGCAGGCACATACCTGGTGCTTCCTCTGTCAATCCAAGGTCAGTGCAGTACCACAGGGTATTATCATCTAGGAACCGGAACAGTGGCAAAGTATGTCTCAGTCTTTCTAAAGTAAAATTTACACAGTTCTAGAAAGTGAAACTGTGTCAGGCCTTCTCTCACCCATTTCCCATCATGCCCTGTAGGTCACTTAGAGTTACTGCGCCTTGTAGGCCTCTATGTCGAGCACTGTACAGTGGTGAAACAAAAGTAGCAGTGCCTCATTAGAGTATGATAGGGCAAGTAAAAATTTCCAGTGGTCTTTAGGCTGAACTTGTCTTTAATTTTTTTTTTAAATTAAGGCTGCCGAGTCTCTGTTTTGAAGGATTCCTGGTCAAAGTCAATTTGTTCTTGTACCTGAAGCAGGTGATGTTTCTGCAAAGACATCTGAATGACAGCAGGCGCGAAGGACAAATCTAATAAAGCTTAATAAACACGAGCATTGCAATGTCATTAAACTCACAAAGATGAGACTCAAAATCACCAAAAAGGTAAATGTCTTCATTAGTCTGATCTCTGAAGACTGTCGAACATTTCATTAATTTATAATTTATGATTGTTTGACAAATATTGAAAAGTATGTAAATATGAGTGGGATAATGTCTTTTCTGCGGGAGATGAGGAAATGACCCAAACTGTACGTGCCTGCAAGATTACACACAGGACCCAGCTCTCTGTTGTCAAACTGTGCCGCCCCTTTAGCCAACATATTGTGCAAGTGACAAGTGAAATAGTGCAGATAAACCAATGGCTTAAAACGTAATAAAGACAACAGCCATTTGCATTTTTTACATTTTATTACAAAGGTAATTTACTATGACACATTTCTGAATGTAATTTATGAAAACATGTTAAAGCAATTACATCGTGTATACAACCCTCAGAGCTACAGACTTCAGATAAATAATAATATTATACATCTTCAGAGACTTCCGCTATTAAAAACATATCATAAAAGGGAATCCTTTATTTCAAAAATAGATTTACATGAGATGATAATGCCATTAAAATTTAAACTTAAGAATAAAATCTTGAAAAACAATATAAGATAAAGAATAATATTCTTTGCTGGATTGAGAAATTAAATCTTCATGATGACAGTCTGCTCATTTTATGGAGTTTATTATCAATCTTTTCTCTTCCCTGAAATCTGTTTTAGGTGCAAAGTATTAAAGCATTCTTTCGGAGAGAGTCAAAGGAAACATATGTTGTTTCCTTTTTAAAATTTCTGAGGTCATTCTTCGTCTACATGTCTCTTTTCTAGAGCACATGACTGTTTCACCTCTGAAAAGTAAAAGAGAAATCCATTTCCTGATGGCCATTGCTGCCTGTGTCAATCCTTTAAGCACAAACATCAGGACTTACCACAAGGAGAAAGCATCCCATGGAGGAAAGAAAAGGAAAGTTTATACCAGAAAGTATAAAATAAAAACTAGGGATGTTTCCTTCCTTTCCTTCCTCCCCATACATTGATTCATTTTGTAATGACTCCACGATATACTCTAAGTCTTGGGATGAATGTTCAGCTATTTTATATTCAGCTCCCAACTGTTTTTAATAACTTGGTTGGGGAGGCAAGGAGGAGTCTTCCTTCTGTATTTATAGGCACAACGTACCCTTTAAGCATGTTATCTTTAAAAATAATTCATAGTGCAACCCTGAACTGGCCCTGTTCTTTCCTCGGGGGAATGTTCTAGAATTATTCCACAATCATCAGACAACCTGCAAGGCTGGGGTTTTGTTTTCACCTAAGTCATCCCCAAGAGAGACTTACTTACTGTGGTAAATGTAAAGCTATAACTCCCGGCACAGCCAAGCTAAGAAAATAGGCCTCAGACACAGCTAAGATCCGTTGTGTGACATCATCAGGTCACAATGGCTGTGTCCACTGTTGTCTTTCAACTGGAAGTTCTGGTAGCCCACAAATACTGGCTTTCACAGCTTCAACCTTCTTCCCAGTTTGGATACCCCCAAGGCACAGGGACCTTTGGAGAGTTTGCACATAGTCCCAACTCAAATATCCAAAATGGACCATTGCTAACAATGGGCCACTGCCTGATCAGGAGGCCAACATTCTCTGAGAACAGAGAATAGTGGGCAGAGAAGTCTTGGACTAATGACATGGACTCTGGAAGATCCTGCCTCTGACACTTGTTCTGTCTGGCCTCTTGACAGATATTTGAAAACCAAGCAAATAAGTCATACATTGAGTCTTCTACTGCCTTCAGGTGAAGAGAGGGGCCCTGTCCCACAAGGATTGGGAAAGTCAACAAACTGTTAGCCCATAGGCAGATCAATAGGCTTTTGATCTAGGATGCTATTACTGATACCAACTTTTAGGGGTATGGTTCATCATATTTCCACTCTATATTGAACAAATTTTTACTGCCTCCAGGAAGTTCCCATATCATGGGTCTCTATACGGGTCCAGCCCCAAGCCTAACTCCTGTCCCCAGGCAGTCTCATGTCTTCCCCTAAGCCTCAAGACTTGGACGTGGCAAAGGTGTGGCTGTCAGGTTTTGCCAAAGTTAAGCAAGTCCTCTGCTCTGCCTGTCTTTCTTGGACTGTTTAGAGGTTGCATATGCTTTTGTGTTGTAAACAGCAAGCAGGTCCCCAGGAGTCTCTGACCCAGGCCTTGTCCTGAATGGTTTCCTCAACAACTGTGTCTGGGAAAAGGATTCCCTCCCAGCTGCAGCTTGGTGCTGAGGAAGCCAGGGGAAAGAGAAAGGAAAAAGAAGAGAGGAGAAGGTAGGTGTAAGAATCTCACAAATGACAGAGTATCTGTATGGCAGGGTTATGAGAGAAAGCACTTGGGTGGGAGGAGAGAGAATGATGCCTGCTGACTTGTCAGTTCTACTGTGCAAACACTCCCCAAGAAACAAGGAAACCACAGAGGGTCACACTGCTTCCTAACTCCTCTGCACACAACTGCTTCTGTCCACTTAGCCATGTTTTGATGACTTACAGTATTCACAGAAACAAACTTTCCAGAGTGTTCTCTTTTTTTCCTCTGCTTGTCAAGCTTTTCTTTCCAGACAATCAAATGACTTTTAAAAAAGGAAAAGGAAAAGGAAGAAGAAGGAAAAAAAACCCTCTACCAATGCCACCCAAGAAATGATAAATAGAGGCTCATAGCTAATCGCTGGAGGGTGCGTTTACCAATTCATAATCATTTATTCTTGGTGATGTATGGCTCTTACTCTTAAATCTGAAAAGCTTCTATTTGAAGGTGTAAATAGCTTTTCCCTCTTTCTTGCAGTAAACCTTCCTGCATTAGCAGTGATTGATCTCATGTACAATTCGTCCCAGAGTGCTATTTTACAGGGGGAACACTAGCTTTTGGAGATTAACTGGGGAGTCTGTTACATATTAATGAAGCCCAGAGATATGCTAACGTTTTGGTAATTTAGTTATTTGTGTCTATAGCCATCGTCGTTATTTTCTTTTAGACCCCTGCGGTTGCTACCCAGTGAATTAAAAAGTGGTCCTTAGAATTATTTTTTTTTCTGCTGGCAACTAAACGCCCTTTAATGTGAAAAACAAATGTTGACTTCTTCCTTGAAGGACGTGTGCTTTCTTGGCAAGATGTTAAAGTGTTTTCAGCTGTATTGGTGGGTTGTGTTAGTTTTCTTACTGGGAGACTACACTAAAGTAATAACTGACAAGGGCAGGGGGAGCCCAAGCTCACAAAATTTATTTGAGAAGAGGAGTAAGAATTCTAACAGAATGTGTGCTCTGGATATTGGGAAACCAAAGTTAGAAGTGAGGCTGGGGAGGGAAGAGCGGTGGGGGTACCCATGGATGTGCAGCCTGACAGTTAATATGCCTCCATGTGAGACATCAAGGTCGTTAATGCCTGTGTGCTCCCGTTTGGATGCTGAATGAATTCCAGTCCTGAATAAAAGCCACACCCTGCGAGGAGATTGCTTTGGGGTCAGGGTAAACGCGCTAATCAGTATTTTTCTGTAAGATTTTTTTTCCCCAGGGGCATTCCTAGAATGCTCTCTGGATTTCCCACAAAAGGTAAGGGATTTCTCTGTGGGCAGGAAGCCTTGCCAAATTGTTTCCTAAGTCCACCCGCTCTGTGGAGGGCGCGGGGTGGCAGCTGATTGAAGGGAAAGGCTAGAAAAGCAGAAAAAGGCTGTGAAAGGAGTGTTCAGAGTGGAGTGAGTGCCCGCACCTGTCTAACCCTAGAAAGTGAAGGCTGCTTTCCACTTTCACAAAGTCTGAGATCCGCCTGCTGAGTTAGGAGAGGTTAGGAGAGACCAAGACCTCTCACCTAGAAAGCTCGTCCACCCTTGGGTCTCCTGAGCCTTGCCGAAAGCCCTGTCACCGCCTACACAGACAGGCTGGATCCCCTTTCCCGCAAGATCCCCATTAGTTCTCTTCCTCCTCCTCCTCCTCCTCCTCCCCCACATCTGGAGCTCTGGGCCGTTGGGGACTTCCAGCAATTGCAGAAATCAGCAATCTTTCCGAAGTAGCGAACCGCTCCAGAGGGACAGCTCCAGTTAGCCGGTGCGCGCCTCTTTTGTTTTCTGGGCGCGATTTATGTTCTTTATAAAAATGTGGTTTGGGAAAATAGAAAGGGCCTTGAAAACGTTGTTACAATGAAAAGGGGACAAATTAGAAGCCATTCCCGATGATCAAAGGCGAGAGGGAGCCCGCGCATGGGCCTTCACAAAGCTTGACTTATTCGCCCCCCCCCTCCTCTGCAAGCCGGGGCAACAAGCGTGTCCCCCATTGACAAGGAGCCCTATTCAGACTGCAGGTGCGAAGTGGGCCCGCGCGCCTGGCCACATTATGTCAAGGTTGTTGGAGATTAGTGTTCGGCCTTAATAACTAAAGCGCTTGATTTACATTGGAAAAAAGCCCCCTCAGCCGTGAAAACAAAATCGTTGAACGCGTGATCATTGCGAGGGCAGCTGATATCCTAATACTCACATTGTTCTCCATAGAGCCCAGGAGCGTCCGGCCGTCTTTAGGAAGGGCAAGGCCTGTTGCTGGCCCTAGACCAGGTCACCAATCAGAGTCCCTGCCCTACTCGAGAGAAAAGGCTTGTGTGGAAGTTTCATCACAGCCAGAGGAAGGGGGAGAATCCACGTGTGGATTTAAGCAAAGCAGAAACTAGGAAAAGAGTGGGATCCAGATGCGGATTAGGACCTGGATAGGCCTGAGTTCCCCAAAGTAGGACAGCCTTAGCTTTACTGGCATGGGAGACCTGGAGAACTTGCCTTGAAGTGCTGGGTGCAAGGACAATCTTACCCTCTGGGGAAGAATACTTGGGAGTCACTGGGACTCAGTGGGAACTTACAGTGGACTCAGGCACACCCCTGCGGGAGGCTGCTTCCCAAAAGGCTGTGAAATGCTTGTGCCACGTTTCCTTCCTGCAAGAAAAGCCCTGCAAGCAGTGTGGACTGATCTGTTTCCCCAGGACAAGTCCACCTTGGCCTTGGCCCTTGGATTACTGCGTGGTAATAACAGTTCAGGGGAGATTCTACTCTATTCTGTTCTATTCTACTGTTCTATTCTCTGAGCTTCCTCTCCCTATCCCTTCCCATGCAACCAGAGATTCAAGAATAAGACATCGGAAGTAGGGATCCAAGAGCAGGTATTTCTGTCTGGATATACCATATATATATATATGTATATATATATATATATAATCTATGATGATAGATAGATAGATAGATAGATAGATAGATAGATAGATAGATTATATACCCCTATTCTAACTGCAAGATCCTCTTTTGCAAGCAAGTTACTTGTAGGACAAGTTCCACAAGATCTATCCAGGAAGAAAAAGTTATGTGGGGACAAGGTGAGAAAACTGTTAACTATTGTCTGGCCCTGAAAAGGTCGTAAGTCAGCGCCTCGGTGGCTGACCTGTCAGTGGAAGGTATAATGGCTTTATTCATGCAGTCACTGCAATGTTCTCTGCTCTCACAAAAGTGTTTTTATGATTCAATTTTCTTACCTCTTTTCTTAATTAAAAAGCCGAACCATTACAACAGCACCTGCATCGCGTCCTGACAGTGTCTGCATGCTAATTCCAGAGCCTTTACAACCAGTAATTATAACATAAAATCAGAGATTGAATAAAACAGAAGGATTTTGCTCCCAAAGCCCCACTAATCCCCTTTTAAAAGGGTCTGGTGAAATAATTCAGAACAGTTTCCGGAAGTTGGATTACCACTCCTTTATTAAAAAAAAAAACTATTTTACAATGAAATGATATTTCACACTTAAAGGAGAGTGATTTTCTACAACAGTATTTTATTTAAAAGAAAGTTGGCAGGCTTTTTGGACAATAGAAAGCGTTTCACTGCATATTTCTTACTACACCCAGAAGCAGAAAATGTGGGGAAGTTTTCTGTTTCTCAGGTGAAAGTGTCTACAGTGTGGATGGGACGCATCAGGGAATTCTCTTTATCTCAGAGGAAATGCATACGAGAGGCAGGTGTATTTTTTATAACTTACAAATATACATATCTCAAGCAAAACATTTTTTTTACTATGATTCTGGGCTATTTATTTTTTTAACTTTAATTTGTACAAAAGCTGAGTAAGCCCTTGGGAGGGACAAACCAGGAGCCTTTTAAACAGTCTGTAGTTTCTTACTAGTTTTTAGGAAAAGATGTCATCATCATTCCCACTGAATAACTTGGTGTTTCATGGGCCACAGTCAGACACAGATGAGAGAAAACTTGCCTATGCTTCTGATATTTTGTGGAGTCACCCAATAAAAATGTGATTAGCTTTCTCTTTCTTTGTCATTAACCTACAACTGTGTAATTACTAAATTCTGTTGTTTTCCTTCCACAGACTATCCTAAGGTAGCCGCTCCCCTGTAAGGTCACAGCGTTGTAGACCCCTGCTCACTTTTTTTTGACTGATCTGTATTGTCATCCTTCAGTTTGGTTTATGTGGATGAAAACCCAAGAGGGACAAGTCTCAAAACCCATCTCATTGGACTTATTTACATTAAATTAACTTGTACCCTGAGTTTTTAAATTCTCTTCTTAAAAAAAAAAAAGGACTTTTGCAAAGTCATTAACCTCCCTCTGAATTGTACATCGAACTTTTCTTTTCTTGAATGACTTTAGAACCTGAGCTCAGTAACTTGCTTAGAAAGTTCTGTTTCATTTTTTCTCCTAGAGCTGTCTTTGAAAATGGCCGGACTCTCTGGATGGCCATGTAGGAAGGCAGTGATAAGCAGAAAAACTTAGCTTAGAATGCTTGGTTATTGGGTGACTGTGATGTCATTCATTTCCTGCAATGAGGATTTAGTAAAAATGAGGCCATTACTGATTAAAAAGGTTCTCATGCCTTCCTAGAGAGAATATATTTTTGCCTGACTTTTTCGGCCAACTACCCCGTTCTCAACCTTCCAGCTGCTGACTCCCACACTTGCATTCTCCCTCCCCTTCACATAGTCCTTCCCATGGGACTCACAATAACCTTCCGGGGACTTATGATAAAAGGAAATCAACATCTGGGCCCGCTGGGCCATGGAGTTCAGTACAGTGCCAAAATCTTAACAAGTCATGAGGGTGACATTAAGGCTACTGGTTCCTTCAACTTTATTTTATACTGAAAGAAACTCCAGTCTCACTCATTTTTCTTGGACCTTCAAAAGATTATATTTCTACTTCAGTGCTGGGCTGTACCAGGCTCTGAAATTCTAAGAACAGCATTCAGGGCTTCCTGAGAAGGACGGCAGCTGCCATAGGGCTTGGGCTCTCTAAGGTTGCCACCTTCTGTATGCGAGTCTGTAATTAGCTATCTAATTCCGTGAGGAAATATGGGTCACTTCTGAAAGATGTAATCACAAAGAAGAGTTGTAGCAATGATTAGTAGTTACCTCTGAATGTTTCAAGGAGTGTGTTCTTTAACAAGAAAGCTTACTAAAGATGATACTGAAATTTTTCTAAAAAGAAAAAAAAAAAACCCAGACCTTTGAAAGATGTTTGTCTCAACTGTATGTTTTTAAAGTTAAAGGAATGAAGATGGCATTTGTATCATTTATCTAAAACACATAGTTCATAAGTGACAAACAGGGCTGCCTGGCTCTTGTTCTTAAAGCCCTAGTTGCCAGCACAGTTTTGACCCAGTGCTCTAATATGGAATAGCAAGAGAGAAGACTGAGGGAAGGGAGCTGTCAGAAGAGAACTGTGTCTCCAACTGCCCTGGGTATTGCCACTACAAGGTTGGTAACATTTCCAGACTCCAGAGTATAAGGAAAATGATTCTACTGTGAGACTTGGAGACCAGTGATTTTAATCCTCTGACAAGGAAAAATAAATAAATCAAATTAGTTAGTTTTGAACAAGGTTAGAAAAAAATGTCAGTTTTCCCAGTAAACTGGGACTGGGTTCCATGGCAATTCCTCTTTCCTCACCAGGTACTTGGAACTTCCAGTACTTGGTGCTTCCTCCAAATGCACCCCCCCTTTCTTCTCATCCAGGGAAGTGGTTGCCTGGGTTGGATGGGAAGGTACAGGTTGGATGGATTATGCTCTCATCAGTAAAGACTCCAGGCTATGTCAACATAGCTGAGAATCCTGAGCCCTGGGGGGCCCTGGTGGGGGATTGTGGCTTCATCCCTAATCACTTTCCCCACCACAATGCTTCTGTCACTGAAAGGGCTTTCATAAGTGCTCTTTCCAAAGAGACAGGATCCAAGAGGCCCTGAAACAACCCGGCAACCAGCGCCTAAACCAAAGAGGACTAAAAGCTTCTAGGGTGGAACCAAAGGAGGCTATACCTAAGAACCCTCTACTTCCCAGCACTAACCATCACCTGCCCTCTGTGGCTACCCCTTTTGATAAGTGCCCAGCATCTTCTCCATTTTCAGTTCTGAGGTCTCTCCCTTGACCTAGAAGCTAGTCTCCCAAGATATTCTTTAAAGAGACCTAGCATTCACACCCCACAATCCATCATTCTCCCATTCAATCCAACTCTCCATCCCAACCACATCACCCAACCTAACGTCTCAGGAGAAAGGAGCCATGTGGCACCTATTCCGTGTGAGAGCCAGAAAGGGCCTTGGTTTCTACAGGCTTGGTGATCACTCTGAAAGCAATGAAGATGATCTGGTGATTAAGATGGAAAAGATTCTCTCTCTAGTGGCAGGCCAGATAGACACTAATCGAGCAGATTCTAAAACCCACCCAGGATCCCAAATGAAATCTAAGCAGCTGCAGTCTTTTAGACTTAAAAGTTTAGAACTTTCACAGGTGGCTGAAGAGCTCTCCACTGGCCAAAGGGGTTAACAAGACCCCTGCAAGCAACTCTGTTGAGGCACTCTAGCAGAGCTTAGGCAGGATTTGGGCTAACTCACTTTTTTTCTAGGTTTTTTCAGTTCCTGCTAGCTATCTGGCCTTTCTCTAGAAACCAAAAGTGTTTGTGAGCAGCTGTAACAGTGGCTGGTGCTGCAGAATGACAACTCTGCCAGGGAAACAACTGAACATTGGTTTATCTTGTTCTCTTCTGTAATGTAAATCGGTTGCTGGCATCTTGTCCTTGGGATGAGACTGGGGGGGGGGGCAGAGATTTCTCCCCTGACCATAGTTTTAGCAGGTCCTCTATTTCACTACCTCAGCTGAGGAGGCCCCAAGGATAATCCTGCTGAACCATGAAGAAAGAGGCGGGAGAGGACGAAGGTGGGCAGGAGAGCCACAAGTCTTTCCTAGGTTGGTGAAGCAGTAACTGGACAGGAGATTCCAAAGAGAAAGGAACACATCAAATCATTTATTTCCAAATAAAATAGCAAAGTGGAGGTACATGTACAGAAAGGGTTTGGACAGGAAAAAAACAATTCTTTATATTTCATTTACATGTTTTCAAGAAAATTATGCTTCAGCTTTCAATGTTGTTTTCATTCCACAATCACAGTCAAACACACAACTTTATTTTCAAGTTGGTTCAGAATGTAACTGATGTTAAGGGGACAGATTATAAATCACAAACAGTGAAGATAGACAAGATACCAAATGATGTAAGGAGTGACTCAGACGAATGGTGTGTGTTAGTTAAGATTATAAAATGTTTGCCTGACTGTATCATTCACATTAACTGCAATCATTACATTTTCCCATAAATTAGTGATACAAACAGACATGGAGAGTCAAGCAAACAAGCAAAATCAATATGAGACGACATTTTGCAGCAACTAGAATAACCACATGGGTCACAGGTTGGGGAAAGTTCTTCACAAATCCTTTAGTCAGCACATACAGTAGGGCACATCCTTGCTTATTTAAATCACCTTTAAAACTACAACAGGGGGTTGAGAAAACCCAAATGGGGCAAAGTTTCTTTCTAGGCACAATATAAAATGAAGAACTGCACGGCTGGGGAAAAAGGGTGGCGTCTGCATGCACGTTTTGGTCCCTATCTTGTAAACCAGATCTTCTTAACTCCTACACTATGAAGAAAACAGGAAAATATAGAAAGCCTCCTCTCCCTCATGCCACCATCCTTCTGGTTAATGGCAGAAAGGGTTCACTGGTTGGTCCCAATGGCAAGAAAACACATTGATCTATTTATAGCAGACTTTGCTTTGAAGGAGGGAAAGCTTGGGGGAAAAATGACTTGTTTGCAGGCTCAAGTTCCGGGAATCCTAGGCAAGAATAGGTGAAGCATAGGGGATCTCCAGGAGAAGTTCGTCCAGGTTCGTACACAGGGGGGCTTGGTGTAATGCAGGCCAGAAAAGAAAGCAGCAAATACAGGAGTGTAGACAGGCCATGGACACTCAGCCTGCATTGCCCAAAGTCCCAGGGTAGGTGCAAGGGGCCTCCCCGCATCTGCACAGTCCCTAACGTTATTATCCATTTTTATTCTGATCAGGAACAAGTGCCCCTCAGGATTGGGCACTGCTTTTGTTTTATTCCCCTTAGAAAAGCTTATCCTTAAAGTTATCTCTCCTGTAACATGTGGATCTTAAATTTTTGATTCTGTCCCTTTAGGGATGGTTTGAAACTAGCAGGGCAAAGTAAGTTTGACAGAGAGGAGAACAAATCGCTGACAAAGACCCATTTCCATCTCACCAGCGTTGTTAGGACGACAAGCAGGAATGTCTCAGATAATAACTCCCACTTCAAAGATTTTTCAGCTCCATAGAAAGCGGACCATCCTTTTTATTCAACCACAAGGACTGGCACTAAAGAAGACTCCACTGTTTGATTTTTTCCACCATGTTTATTTTTCCCCTATTCACTAGGGTACTTGGATAAAATAAACAACAAGACAATTAAGGGAACATGGACTTCTAACTTTCCTGCCATCTTCCCCATCCCCTTGGCCTTGGGCTTTTCAGTTTGTGCCCAAGGCCAGCCGGACCCAAGGATATCACACAAAGGTGTCTGAGAGGAAAAGTTTAGGTGACTGCTAGAGACTTCTGGAACTGTGGCTCACGTTGGAAATAACTGTCCCTAGGGCACAATCTACACTCCCCAGAGACCCTCAGGCTAGCCACCCTTCCTCTGAAGGCCCCATTCGGTTCTACGCTTCAGAAAAATGAGGTGGACTTGCTGCTTTGGTACCTTCACAGGTAGCCCTAGTCATTCACTCGGAACACGGAACACGGAGGCCTTTTTGGGGCTCAGTCAAGATGCACCGAGTCTGTCCGGCTCCTCCCTTTCTTGAAAGAATCCCCTGCGCCAAAGTCTCCTATGTCAGGGTGCATCGTGAACCCCTAAACACTGGTAAGACAGGTCCTGGGGAGGAAGTATATACTGGAAAGCATAGTGACAGTATTAAATGGCGTGAAAGCAAAGGTCAGCGCAAATGTATCTTAATAGAGTGTCTGCAGTGAAGTGTGCCGCCTTTGAAGCGCCCGCTCCCCGCGCGCATTTCCATGGCGAGCCTAACGCGGCATGCTGATGCACCGTCAAACTCACACTTTCAACCCCAAAACCCGACTCTTTGAACAACCCGAGCTTGATTAGACCTTTCTCCTTTTCTTTTCCCTCTTACAAACCATTTCCTCGCCTTTAGAAACTCGCCATCAAACCCAAATACGCCCTCTGATCACCGCAGAAAGCAGAAACAAAGAGGGCTGAGCTTCGATTCAAGCGGCCCTTTTCTTCCTTCACATTATTATCCATTTTTATTATGATCGGGAACAAGTGCCCATTCGCGTGGGTTTTGTTTACCGGAAATTAAATGAAAATGATTTAGTCCGCGTCAAACAAAAATATATACTTGTATACACAAGAAAAAAGGCCTGTTAGACGTAAATATTATGTCCTTAATGAAAAGCCTGGACGGGCTCCAGCCCCTGCCTTTCAGGATTTCAGTGCGACTTGCCCATTGCCATAGAAATCCTAACTTACCATGAAGATGCACCGTGGCGAAGAAACACTGCTTTGTGAGACAGCCCTTTGATGTCGCAGGCGCAAGATGTGGGCGCTCAGCTGCTCAGGGCAAGATTACCTTGCGAGCAACGCGGTGGACATCTGTAACAAGCAAATGAAAAATTAAAGGCGATTAGAGATCGACCAAACATTTTTATTTTGTTCGTTATTTTGAATTGAGGTGGAAGACAAAAAAAAACGTGGCTTAAGTGCAAAAGAAAGAAACACCTTATCCGAGAAGGGGCACTTTAAAACAAATAGCAGCCGAAGCAGCAAGCTGCACAGACACTGTGTACCTTGGCAGCGGGGTTAGTGTTAACCCATGGGAAAAAGTTCTCTGCTCCCAACTGTCCACTAGGGCCATGTGAGCTGTAACTCAACAGCAGATTCGGTAGACATGTCTTTGGAAGACTCTGGTTTTTATTAGGAATAAGGAAAACAATCCCGCTCCAGTCAAGAGCATTACTCTGATGGAAGGTATGAGTCTGCAGGACAGGAGGGGATTTCCATAACTGATTCTGAGGAAAGAATAGCAGACAATGGGTTTGGTGTTTGGGCTAGGAGTCAGTTGTCCAGTTTTTATTTTAACTAAATGTGGTTATTTTCTGTGGTACTGGGCATAACCCTAGGGTTTCATGGGAACCAGGCAAGCCCTCTGCCACCCCCAGCCTCTGGGCTTCCCTTGGAAAACTGAATTCCTTGGGACGTCCTCCCAGGAAAAAATATTTCTCCTCTCCCCACACACTCATTTTCAAAATCTTGGAGAACTGGGACAAGTCTGTCAAACTTTCTCCCTCTCTGTCCCTGCTCCCTTTCCTTCCTCAAATCTTGCCTAAGATTTTGTGATAACTCCATCTTCCTTACAGAAGATGGCAGGCTGGAAATAGGCCCGTTTTTTTTCTGCCTTTTGGACAATAATTGCACAAGCCTTGCTCTCCTCCTCCACCAAAATTATGTTGTTCTGAGGACATCATACCAAGCATATAAATACACTTTCACTCTTGAGACCCACTGAGTGTTTGCCTGTATAATATTTAGTACTGTAGTTCATTCCCCGCCCCTGCACACACACTTTGAAAATAAGGCCTACCTCCTGTCATTTCTGACCGAGGCTACCACAAAATTGATGCTACTCATTAAGGCCTTGATTCAGAGATGACATCAGCCCATCCTGTGTCCCCAGCTGTAGCACCCATGAGCTTGCTTAGTGGTGCCTACATAGAAGAAGGTAAGAAAGGGCATCCTGGATGCTTCACAACTCAGAAGCCTTGAAAACTCGCTGGGGGTCCATGGTCCAGGCTTCCAGTAGTCTTAGACTCACTCCCCACCACAAGTATCTAATGTACACCGAGTTCAAGTCCAAACAGAAGACAGACAGACTGATCTGTGTGCTCTGTGAGACACTGGGGTTGAAGGTATGATACCCCAAGAAAACACCCCTTTACTTATTTCTCTTACAGGAAATGGAGAAGTGTGCGTGTGCGTATGTGTGTGTTTAAACACTAGCTGAAGTGAAAAAGTAGAGAGGTAAAAGAGAAAATAAATTGGAGGCAAGAAAATGGTTGTGGAATTCTGTCTGCCCCTCCTGGGTTCTGAACTCCTCTGGTCCGGACGGTTTGGGAGGGGAGGGGCGGGGAAGGAGGCTGTGACTGTGAACCGTGGAGGGAGTGGCCAGAACTCCAGGAAAATCTTTTCCATCTTTCTAGACCCACTGGGAAAATCTGTGGCTTTGCTTTTGCCCACCTGCCAGAGTTGCAAATAATCTCTAATAAGTTTTGTGGTTGTTGTATCTCCTTATCACAATATTGGCCTTGTCATAAGGGCAAAGGGAATACATACAGTAAAGCAAACGTGGGAACTATACGTCCTAAAATAAAGACCTTCTGTTAACACATTTAATGACCTCTAGTAACTTTTAATGGTGGCCTATCCGCTTGCCTTTCTTTTCCTTCCTCCTCAGCTGACGTCCTTCCTAACCTACTCCTTGAAGGCTCAGTAACCGGGACCAAACCAGCAAGTGTGGAAGCAGCCTTGGTACTGGAGGAGGCGGTGGCCGAGGCAGGGCCCAGGGGTGTCACCAGGCGGAGGTGGAGGCGCTGCGGAGTCAGCCTCCAAGGGGCCCTGAGCCCTGACACACGTACCATTCGCTCAGGTCTGTGCCACGCACAGCCGCCGCTGCTGAGGAGGCTACGGGGGGCTCAGGGCCGCAGTCTGAAGAGGGAGACGTGAGGGCAGATGGGGTAGTCGAGTCGTAGCCCGAGCTGGGTGGCGGCGAGCGACCATGAACTTTCATATGCTTTCGCAGAGAGCTCGGGTGCGTATAGCACTTGTCACAGCCGCGCACTTTGCACGTATATGGCTTGTCACTCGTGTGCACGTGCGAATGCTTCTTGCGGTCGCTGCTGTTGGCGAAACGCCGCTCACAGCCCTCAAACTCACACCTGAAGGGTTTCTCGCCTAGAGGAGGAAACTCAGAGACGTTAGTGGGTGTGGGCCACCTCCGAGCCTCAGAGATGCTGCCCCCGCCTGTTTCTCCTTTTTTTCTTGGCAAAAGAGCCACAAAAGATTTTCAGACAACACTCTCCTCTGCACTTTCCGTCCCGTACCTCCCAAGTGCTTCCTGTCACCCCTCCTCCCGGAGCAAGCCCACCGCCACAGACTTCCACCCCTCCCCCGCTCAGTCCAGGGCCTCGGAATGGGGGAGGGTTCGGAGGAGGAGCGACCAAGACTCCATCTTAGTAGCTTTCCATTCTTGAAAACCCTGCTTCACTCGCTTGTTTTCCTCCAACTTTTATCCTGCGGAAGCCGCAGAACCTTTGCCATAAAGTAGACTTGACTGAGTAGCTCATAGTGACTCGATTTAAAGTTACCGCCCGGTCCTACGAGTCTGCCGCATCCAGGGTCTGCCCAGCAGCTCGCCAGATGCATCCTGGTCCAAATTGTTTCCTAAAAGCAGGTTGTGTGCAAGCGCCAAAGCGATGGAAAAAAATCTAAGAGAATAAGCGACGGATGTGCGTAATGTGGGAAACATTCCGAGGAACCGTTCACTTCAAAGGCGATTTTTCAGGGATACAGGCCCTTCTCCATCCCCTGAAGGCAAACATTCGGCAACATTCTTCCCATCTTGCCTTATCTATCAAGAACCCGTCCAGATAACGCTCGCCAGGTCTTAACATTTTATTATGCTGACGCGGTAGCCTCACCGAGCCCCTGTCCCAGTGTACCCCGACAATGCGCGGTCTACGGGTCTTCCCAGACCCTTCCCCGCCCTCCTGGTCCACTCGGCGGGCGGGCGAGTGCAGGGAGATGCTCAAGTTAGGCGGTATCTGTGGTCACTCCGCAAACTGCCTCCCTGAGCCTGGCGGGCTTCCGGGGAATCAGCAGGGTCCGGTGCGCTCGCACGCCGCGGGAAGGGCAGCTGGCCTAGGCTGAACTGAAGGAAGGCGCGAGAGCGCGCCAGGCAGGACTAAGCCCCAGCTGAAGAGCTCTGGCTGCCTGAATTCACAGGCTTATGGGGGCGGAAGGGACCCGAGAACCCAGAATTCCATGTTCCTGGCTCTGCGACGACCGCGGCGGAAAGGGAAGGGGGAGGTGACTGAGCTCTTTAAGCAAATGAACGTCCTGGGGTGCTCTGGGTTGCGGGAACACTCCTTAGCTGGAGGCTGACGAGCAGGAGATGCTCCGTTCTGGGCTCTGCGGTCGCTTCTCCCGCGGCTTCCAGAAAAGGCCAGAGCTGTCTGAAAGAACAAAGCCGCCCCAGGCCGCGCTGGCGCTTTGGTGGAGCCAGAGGTTTGCACCGAACCCGCCGTCGGCGCGGTGACTCCCGCCTCGCCCAGCCTTACAGCTCGCCCTTACTGGAGTTCAGCTAGGGCACTAGGTCCGAGGCTAGGTGTTAGCTGCTGCCATTTTCACAGGCCACGGCCACCGTCTTAGGAAACTGGAATAATCGGTCTCCCTACTGGGGCCCTGCCTTTTCTCCTTACATCTGCAAACCTAAACTTTCCTTTCTCCTCCCCTTTTTTCTTTTGAAAACAACTTACAAAAATCATTGCACTGAGGCCTACAAAAGAAAACAAGGTTTTACTGGGGAGGAAAAAAAAAAGAAAAGAAGGACTCGAATTTGAAGTTGATTCCCTGTCGCTCCAAAGGACGGGTGAGGGGGACCAAAAAAAAAAAAGAAAAATCCGCCGTACCCAAATCCCGTACCAGCACCTCGCGGAACATTCACGTGAAATAGAAAATTCTTTCTGTGCAGACCAGGAGCAGGACAGAAAGCAGGCCCCAGGAGAGAGCAGCATCTGCCCCAGAAGTTAGCAGCCCCGGGAGGCCAGGTGCGCGGCGCCCGGTCCCAGCTGTCTGGGTCTCGGTGCCCGACTGGTCCCACGCCCCCGCCGCCCGCACGCTGCTCGCCCTCCCCCACCACGGGCCCCGCGACGCCGGGAGGGAGGGCGGGTCTGCCGCCACAGGCTGAGTCCGGCCTGCCGCGCGCCGGCCTGGGCCGCTCGGCTCCCCGCTCTCCGCCGGGCCTCTCCCCAGCCGCGCCGCGCCCAGCTCGCCCGCCGCGGGCTGCCGGGCCCGCGCCATCTTCGCGCACTTGTGGCTAGGCCAGCTTTCGCCGTGACTCCGCCCCGGCGCGGCCCGGGAACCCCGGGGCCTCCTGACGGCCGCGGGGAAGGCGGGAGCGCCCCGCGCGCCTGGGGGTCCGGGAGGGGCGCCGGGCGGTGAGGTGGGCGCTGCGCGCGCCCCCGGCCGGCGCCTCCCTCGTGGCCGCCCCATTGTTCCGGGATCCGTGGACCAGCCACAAAGTGAAACCTTCCTCACCCGCCGCCTCCAAAGCCGGGCCTGGGATTCCGACTCAGGAGAATCTCAGCTAGGAAATCTGCTCCCGATCGCCGCTCCCGCGACTCGAGGAAACGAAACGCCATTAATATTTGAAAAGGCAATTATTTTCCTGTTGAATCGAAAACTGTCTTCATGAATAATTTGTAGAGCGTTCTATTGCCATTTGAGAAACATTTTGTTGCTGCTTCGCCTCCTCCTTTCCTTCCCATTACTTAGGAGATTTGAGCTAGACACCGGAGCAGTGGAGGCTCTGTAGTTTTGTTTTTGGGGTTTTTTGTTTTTTGTTTTTAACCCAAGCGGTAATGAGTCAGGACTGCGAGCGAAAAGAACGCGCATTATTCTGTCTTGAGTCCATGCAAACCCGAGAGCCAGCCAGGCACTCGCTTCTCTGCTGTAGGTCGATTTCGCTAAGAATTTAACCATTTTCTGCTTCACAGACTTCAATCAGTGAGGCTGCAAAAAGCAGTAAAAGTTTGTTTGCTTCAAAATCTCTGTCATTAAAGATGAGCTCCTTCTCCAGGTGCGGATTGGGCATCTACTTTCCAGGTGCCCGCTGCCAGCTCCCGGAACAGCAAGCCTGAGGAATTAGGGTCTTAACCATCCCTCGGTCCCTAGGGATATAACGGGGGTAGGGGGGAGAGGGAGAGGGGGCACGAATGAGAGAGGGTGGGGAGACCTCAGAACAACCTTGGGAAAAGTTTACAGAGCTTACAGAGGTCTGCGAACACGTTTCCGGGAATAAAGTACAAGATCCAAGCGCCACGTTGGTCTTGTTTCGGCCCGTGCCGGTGTCCTACCCCTAAACCTCGTGCAGAAGGAAGTTTGGGGCAAAATTTAGCAAGCTTCATTCCTGGCACTGCAAGCCTAGGGCCTAGGGAGCTTCGACTCGAGAACAGGTTGCAGCTCTCGCAGTATTGCACCAAGGGAAGACGCTAGTTGCAGAAGGGGAACACCAGGCTAGAACTCTTTGGGGCCCCATCATTCTTCCCTTTCCGGCCTCCGGTGTGGGGGAGGGGAGAAGACGCTGGCTTCTTAAACTTCAAGGGAGGGGAGGAGTAAGCAGAATCAAACCGTGGCTGCTAAACTAATTAATGTAACTTCACAGGCTGCTCCGAAGTGTGAAAACTTTTCTTCTTGCAATTGTATTAATTAGAGATGCTTCTGGCCAGAAGAGTTCAACTCGCAGGCTCCTGCACGGAGCTCCTTTCCTTTTCTGTCACTACAGCTAACAGATGTGGTTGACACATGTCCCTATTTCACTTAACAGCTCGGTAAATGACATTTAAGGCGGTGGGTCCCATTGGTTCTCTGCTAAAATAAGAGAAAGGGTTACCAAAATGTTCCTTCTATGGGGCTAGCAATGCACAAACAGGGCAAAAGTTAGCCCCCCGAGGCTCATAAATCCTAAAGAAGGCGCTAAAAGGTCAGATGACCCCTCAGTCCAAGTGGTTTTCGGGTGGTTTTCTACACGGGAGAAGAGTCTCCAAAAATGATCTTTAAATGTTAGACAATTGTTCCCACTTCATTTAAAACTTTTCAGAAACCATGCTGTTTTTCAGTGTCTTAAAATCAAACTCCAGGGCCTGGGGATGGACTCAGTGGTAGAGTGCTTGCTAGAGTGCCCTGGGTTTAATTTCCAGATCTGAAAAATAATAAAATAAATAAACAAAACAAAACACGCTAAGCTTGGAGCGTTCGTTTACCAAGAGGGATGGCAGAAATCTCGAGCAACTCTGTCCACTGCCTCCGGAAAATAGTGAGTTTAAGAACAGACGCTCTTAATTACCATTTTATAGATTTGGCTCATGGAAACAATACCAAAACACCTCCCGCCTCCCCTTAGTTGGAATTTAAGGAAATTCAAACCCACGGGCCTGTTTCCAGATCGGGTCGCACGAGACAGACAGCGCTGAGTACTGACCTGTGTGTGTTCGTTTGTGTATTTTGAGATTTTCAGATCTAGCAAAGACTTTCCCACACCCCGGGAAAGGACAGGGGAATGGCTTCTCGCCCGTGTGCACGCGGATGTGATTTACAAGTTTGTATTTGGCTTTGAAGGGCTTGCCCTGTCGCGGACACTCCTCCCAGAAGCAGATGTGGTTAGCCTGCTCTGGGCCGCCGACGTGCTCCACGGTGACGTGCGTGACCAGCTCGTGCATGGTGCTGAAAGTTTTGGAGCAGGGGCGCGGGGACACCGGGCCGTCAGCGCCCAGCCACTTGCAGATGAGCTCTTGTTTGATGGGCTGGCGCATGTAGCGGAAAAAGGCGCCAGGGCCATGGGGTGAGGTGAGGTTCATGGTCAGGTTCACGCCGCCGTAGCCGTGCAGGGCCGCGGCTGCGGCCAGAGGGTCGCTGCGGGAGGTAGGCCCCAGCGCGAAGGCTTCCGGCCGCGCATACATGTCTCCGGGGAGCCCCAGACGCAGGAGTCCGTTTACGGGACGGCTGTGGGAGGCCTGGGAAGGCTGCTCGCGAAGGCCCCGGAGCAGCGGCGGGTTCGAGGCGGCGGCGAGCTGGGGCCCATGGTGTCCAGAGCTGCTACCTGTTGTCGAGAGAAATAGCGTGAATGAGACGCGGTGGCGTGGGCTGCGCGCTTTCCCCGGCCGCGGGGGGCAGGCCCTGCCCAGCCGCATTCAGGTGGCTCTGGCCAGCCCTGGGGCGAGAGCCCGTAGGCGCCAGCCGCGAACCTGGCTGACCCAGCGAGGCCCAGAGGCCTATACTTTGGTCGGGCGAGACTGCTGTTCTGGAGAGTTGCGGGGACTCATCGACCTGGAGGGGAGAGGGCTGTAGCTGAGGGGAGGACCGAATGGGGGGAGGGTGGGCAAGGCCTCTCCTGCAGGGGCGTCAACAGCACTGCCCGGCTTTCCCGGACCGAGGGTGCACGTCACAGAGGGCATTTTGGAGGTGGGGAAGTCGGAGGTGCTGGTGATTTAGGAGCGTCCTAGACTTAGACATTAATCCCCGTGCCCGGGAGAGGATGGCCTGCTGCATCCCGGCCTGGCAGCCGCCAGTGCTGCGGTCATCTGGCAGCGCAGAGAAAGGACAACGGCAGGAAAACTTAGGCAAAGTGGTGTCCTTCTCTGTTTTGTTTTTTGGTGTTGTTGTTTTGAGTTGGAGGGTTAGGCTTTCCCCCTTCCCTCTCTCTCCGTCTTTAATGTCTGTGTGAAATCCTGGGCCCTTCACTGGCTGCAGGAGGGCGCTTGAAGAAATGAATAGATTCGGGGCCTCGACTGGGCCATGGTGAGGAACAATCGACTGTCACCCATTGGTCCATGGCCCGGCCCGACGTCAGCAATGACATGCTCGTGCGCTCTCTCTCTCTCTCTCTCATTCTCTCTCCTCTCTCTCTCTCTCTCCCCCTCTCCTCCTCTCTCTCCCTTTCTTCATCTCTCCTACCCCCAATAGTATTTCAGGCTTCTGCTCATGCGCTCTACCCAGGCATGAATTCTTGTCTTGGCTGTAACTTCCTGCCCTCCCTCAGAAATCTAAGTGGATCAGCTGCTAGCCCCCCACCCCCAGAGGTGAGCAGGGTTAGGTCATGCCTCTATTCACCGCGACTTGCAGATAGGGAGTTGAGTGGGGTCTAAAGTCTAAAGATAGCCAACTGAGTACCCAAGGCCCACGAGGTGCTTGGGAAGTTTGTCCCTGAAGCTGGAGGGAAAGGATGAGGATCTAGGCAGGAAAGGAGGGTGCAGACAAGGCTGTCAGAGACAGAGAAACTCTCAGGATAGTGAACCTAGAGCTCGATTTTATTATCTTCCGTTCTCTGAAATTTCTTTCCCCTCATCTTTCTCCTCCTCCTTCTCCCCTCTAACCCTCCTCCGGACCAGCCTGCCTTTGCTTCCATCCTTTTCCACCCCATCTCCCAGTCCTTTCTCTGATCTCCTCCCTTTAGCCTTGCTGGTTCCTCCTTCCCGATGCGTGGAAGACTCCAGGACACCGGACGTGGTGGTGGCCTGGGGCAGGCTTTTCCGGAGAGAGAGCCCTTTCCATCACGTTCCCATCTACCCGCCTGTGGAAAGTCCATAGAAACAAAGGCACCGGGCCCTCCAGGCTGCGCTGGAGGGTAAGGCGTCCTATGACCAGATTACGATTCTGGGAAAAGAGGCTAGGATCACTTCTACTTTAAGATCCGACCACTTGTTGCCCTAAGACGAATCCTTAATTGCCGGCCTTGCTAGCCTTAGGACTCTAAATAGTGGACGCCACACTTGGCGGAGCAAACTATGGAGGGCGTGCGGGTCCGCGGCCTCCAGCCTAGGGCAGGAATCGCAACCATAGTTGGATGAGGGAAGACCATTGAAGAGAATTTCAATTCTGGTTCAGTGGAGTGTGACATAAACAGGAATGACTGCTCTTTGTCTGCGCGGATCAGCTAGGGTCAGCTGCTTCCACTGAGTAAAAGGGGTCTTCAGCCCAGCCCCCTGACTATTCCTTGTGGTCAGAAATGCCACTGGAAATGATTGGAACTTCCTAGTTCCTAAGGCACAGAAAGACTTAGATTTTCAAAGAGACGTTCTAAAGATTAAATAAAATATTCCATAGTCTTTTAAGAGAAGGAAGAAGTTTGGGCTAATTACAGGGAAAACTACTTCGAATTGATAGAACTCCCCCCACCCATTCCCATGACTGGTAAATAAAATTGTTTTGTTTTTGAGGCAGGGTCTCTCCTAGCCCTGGATGGTATGGAGCTTGCTAGTGGAGGAGGATTTTGAACTCTGCTCCTCCTGTCTCTACTTTCCAGGAGTTGTGAATATATATGTACATGACTACAAGGAATTTAATGTGGTGCTGGGGACGGAGCCTAGGGCTTCAGGCATGCTAGAACAGAACTCTGTCACCTGAACTACAACCCCAGTTCCTAAATAAGGGTTTTAAGTTCTTAATAATTAGTTCATTCTCTAAGGATATTAGATTCTTCATTCATTGGTGCTTGGGACAAGATATCTAGCAAGGAATGAACTTCCACAAAAATTTCTGGAGTCTGTTTCTCTGTTCCCTGTAAGGAAGGGCTACACAACTACCAATGGATTTTGCCTGTGTGTGTGTAAGGCACTTTAAAAACTAGACTGAGGATTTGAGTTTTCCTGCCTTTCACTGTTTCTCAGTGTTTTACGTTGAAAGTTTAGCCCTCTCTTCAACCAGAGGTCATTCTGTCTGGTCTCTTGACTTGTTTTCCCTACGCCCTGGTCTTGGGACAGTTGTTTCCAAACCGCAGTGAATTTCAAGTCTTCCCTCTGAACAGAATGAAGCATGTTTTCTGGTGAGTCTGAGTTGAACCCATGAAGAGATTGAAACACAACATGCAAGCATACAAAAGAAAGCAAAATGTGCTTCTTCTTGCCTAGCTGTTTCTGTCATTTGTACTTCAGAGCTGCACTTCTGCAAAAGCTCAGAAGTTAGATTTCCTTTCTCTCATCTAAACCGAGGTGATAGACAATTAACTCTTCAGAATGTTTGTTGAGCTCACCATCCACTTTAGCTCTGATTATTTTTTTCATTTGTACCAATATGGATTCTTAATACACAAACTGTGGCTGTGTCTTCATTAGAAGCTGTGAGTAGAGACATAGACTGAACAGGGCTTTTTTCAAAGCACTTTTAGTGGTTTTAGGATCCATCTGAAAGCCTGGTGAGCATGCAGAACTTCTAACAATGTGTTTGCTTCTCATTTTCACAGGAGAAGAAAATGCTAACTTTCCATTAGCAGTCTGTAGAAAGATTTTTTGTTTTGTTTTGTTTTGTTTTACCTCAAAATTCACAGACCTCCTGAATTCTACATACTTGTAGACTCCAAGGATAAAAAACAGTGGTATTATATACATATATTGTTGTATACAGTCTCTCTGACTAACTATGCCCTTGAAATGTATGAACATGTGTATGACTTTTTGTGCCAGCAGCAAAAGGGCAAACATATCTGATTCAGCCAAAATCACTGACAGTAGCCAGGCCCCATGGAGCTCCTTCCCAGATGCAGCTTTCTCTTGAAGCACTGAAAACATCTGGAGGCATCCCGGGTAGATATTTCTTGAGTAGCCAGGGGTCAGTCGACCTGCAGGTCACAGAGGTTGCATGATCCTTGCAAGGTCGGTGGGACCATATGGTCAATACCTCTCGGTGGCTAAACATAACAATGGGACCAGACATTCTTTTAAGGTATATTTCCCCAGAGATAGCAATAGAAACAAAAAAATTTCTTGTATTCATTAATAGTAGAGACATGGAACTTTGAGCAGTTGCGTAAAGATCTTAGAGGTGTACTTCTAAAATAAACCCCAAAGCAGTCTCAAGCTAATCATAAATGACAAGTCAATGGGTCAGCAATAGGGGTACCAAAATGAGTATCCTGCAGCTCAGAGATCTGGGGTATATGTCAGGAAACAACACAAAACAAAACAACAACAACAACAAAAAAAAAACACTGAAAGGGTAGGTGGTACCACCAGCTCGCCAACATCCTTCCTTTTCCAGACTGCACATTAATGCCCAGAATCATGACTTGTGCACTTTGGTCACAATAGACAGTCCAATCAATGGCATAAACAAGTGATTTTCTAGTTTACTTTCTGGAAATAGGGCCGTTGGTGGCCCAGCCATCTGCCAGAGTTCCTCACATTACTGACTGAAATGTCTGACCTCTCTCCATTGGAAAGAGGGGGAAAGGAGTGATTATGCATTAATACTTGGGATACCTTTTCCATTTTGATATTTTAAACAATGCTAAATGATGATCATCTATTATGATGAGGCTCATGGCTCAGAGCCAGGCCAAGCAGTCACTGTTGTCTGAATGCTCTGCTTCAAGATCTGTAGTTTCAGTTCTTTTCTCCATTTCTGACCAGACTTTTACCCCAAATAAGGTGCATATCTTTGAAGAGGCTATTCATTGACTTTAGGATCCCTGCAGTGGGAGGTATCTCAAGTCTTACGAAAAGAAATAATTTAAGCCCCAGAAGCCTGCCATATGTCCAATCCCAAATTATGCAAAGGAGGCGAAATCTGTCAAAATTTTTTTTAAAGAAGAATTTTTCCTAATTATGGAAATTTGGGCTTTAATCATCATTAATGGAGCTGAGGATATGGAAGAAAATATACTTGGACAGAATTTAATTTCCAAGCAATGCTTCTATAAAATGTCTTTTAACAAAAGGTTAGGAGGCATACTAAAGGAACTTCCAAAATAGAATTAAAGAATCAGAATAACTAAATTGATATAACAACCACATCTCTCTTTAGACTTGTTGCAGTAAAATCATCCAAAATAATAGAAAAGCACCATTTCCTGAGTTGCTTAACTTTTAAGAAGCTTGCTTTCCATACTAATAAAGGACCATCTTTGGAGAAAGCAGCTAATTGGGTATAGTTGAGATGGGGAAAACTAGATGCCCAGAAGGGGGAAAAACCAACCTTAAATCATATGCTTATTCTTAATGGAATATTAAATTAAATTCTTCACAATGAAGGTATTTCTGGCAGAGTTGCTGTCAGTCACTCTTGGTTCAGACACCACATTGTGGGAACATAGCCACTGCCACATTGCAGAAGGCTGTGTCCCTGGTAAAGATGATGCATATCATGTAAACCCCATCACCAAGATCAAAGTCCGCCTCTTTCATGGAAGCCAATACATGTCAAACCTCATTCCAATCAAATCGTCTGGAAATGAATTCAAGATGAATATGTCATAGAATAATGTGACAGTGGAACTGCAGAAGGTCAGGGGTGGTTGTTTCAATGATCGAGTCGTCAAATATTAATTCTAGAACGTCCAGATGAGTAGGCATTGAGGGCTAATCCTCTGGCTGCTGGTGGGATGTTGTGTCATTGATTTCTGTGCAAATGTCTCAAACACCAAGGTGTTATTCTAGGTTTCACTTGAACTCTGAAGACATGCCCAAACTCACAACTCAGCATAACCAAAATAGAAAACAAACAAATCCCACCCTTTATATATAAAAGCACACAAAAAAAAGAAGTAATAAAAAAATGCCTCAAACTTTACCAAATCTATATTTAAATTGGAATTTTTGTTTTGTTTTGTTTTACTTACTTGATTCTTTCAGGTTATTTCTGTAAAGCCGTAATCGTTTCCTCATCACCAAAGAAGTCTTGTATCTCATTTTCTGACTCTGAGCCTGTGTGAGAAGAAAAGGGCTTAGTTAAACAATGTCATACATGTTTCTTTGGCAAGAATCTGTGGTTTGAATGTGTGTGGAAGAAAGATGTTGGTCTGAAAATAGTCTTCCTCCAGTCTTTCGTTGGTCATTTTCAAATTTTGAAACTAAAGAAAAATTGCTAGTGAATACTGATATTTGTTGTAAAATGACATGTGTTGGTAATAAAAATATTGTAAAAAAATCCTAATTTTGTTCCTAGAATTGTATACTAAACTTATTTACTATTCTGCTTTGCAATGTTAAAAAAAATGTGTAGCTTGTAGAATTTGAAATTCTGAGGAGACTCCCATTATTTTTTCAAACTTGTTACTTACTCTTGGTGAGATGGGGAGAGGCCCCCGACTCTCTGGAGGTGTATGATTATACTTAGCTGTAATATTAGAATGAAGCAATCTGCAGATTTCAGAGCCTGTTCTGTCTGTAGAGGTGAATAATCCTTCAGCCTCACATGATCTACATCACCAAACCCACTTAAGAGCTGTCACTGATTCATTTTTCAACGCTAATATTACATCCAGATTAAAAAGGTACCATTGTTGTTATTTCATCCAGGCTGTCCCCATTTTGTAGTTGAGAAGATTAGAAGTAGCACCTCCTTCTCAAGATACATGCATTGCTTCTCAGTGGCTGGGGCTACCTAGCATCTGGCAACCATAAATCCTTTAAAGCATTCTGAGGACCTGCTCCCTTGTCAGGCGAGGCTGAGGGCAGTGCAGCAGCCAGTCAATCCACCTAACACCAACCCTCAGTGTGGCCTAGAAAGACAAACAGTCATTGAAAAAGGTCTCAGGCTGGACAAACACAGCAAGCCCTGAGTCAATGGCATGTCTGCCTGTCTTGACACTCCAGCCCATAGAACAAGCATCTGTTTAACTTGTTGAACCACAGGTTAAAACCAAAGTGGTGCTGGGTTATCTAAGAGGGTCTCCAGTTTTCTATATTCCTCTCACCTCCAACTTAGAATCAAAATAGTCTAGGGTTTCTAGCCTTTCCTATCTCTTCTTTTCCAGGCACGAGCCTGAGACAGGATGAATAGACTCACCTTTTCCCAGAGGATTTTTTTTTCAGTTCTTTCTAACCCAAAATTATCTTTTCATAAAGGTAATAAGCTCCTAGCACAGAGCAGGAAGCACTAGAAGCCCAACTTTGCACTCCTACAGAAGGGCAGCAAGCTGGGTGTCCTTACTCTGAAGGTCCTCCTGGCAGGATGTCTGGCACCACAGTTTCTGGTTGGTTGTCAATAATAGAATTTTCTTGTTCGCTTCTGAGGGAAAGGGGTGTAGGTTTCCCCTGGAAACTTCTGTTCACCGTGATGATGGCACAGCCCGACTTCTAGGCGGTCTGGACCTCTGGTGCACTCCTGCTCTGTTAGTCTTTTATGTAACACTGATGGTTTCATAGGCATGTAAATAAATGTTGCAAAGGATGGACCGGCAGACAAGAGGGGCCTTACGGAAGAAGCTCTGTAGCAGCTCTATTACCTAGCCTGTGCAAGAAACCAGGGTAAACACTTCTTTGGTTCAAATTCTAAAATCATTTATCCAGTCATCTTACTGAAAGAACAACTAGAGAATTGGGAGTTGTCCCTGTGCCTCTAAATCTACAGTCCCCAGGAGAAGAGCCCTGATAAACTCTTAGTTTGACTTTTTCTTGCTCCCGAGGTGTTTTCCTCCTCCAGTTCATTACCAGAAATCTGCCTTTTTTTCAAATCTTGAGGGAAAGAAAGGTGCCACAGAGTCCAGGGACTGACTGCACCTGCCCAGAGCCAAGAAGTTGGGACAGTTGGTAGCGCAAAAGACATTGTTTTTACTTGGGGGGTCTCTACCTGTTGTGTAGAGGTCAGAGGTCACCTAGAGCTGGAAACTAGCTCCCAAGGTACCCCATACTGATTTACTCTCAGGTGCTGGGGCAAAGTCTTGTGTGCTGGCCGCTAGACCTCAGCCATGGCAGCCTCAGAGCACAAGCCTAGAGGCGATCTGGGAGCTACCAAGTCAAACGTGAAAGCTGCTACTGTCGCCAGCTGCACCGTCGCCTCCCTGGCTTTCCTCCATCTGGCCGTGGATGGCGCAAACCCCTTTTCTTTTCCCTTCCTCTAGAGGAAGGAGCTCGGACTCCCCCAGATCGCCATTGAAGGCTGGACAACCCGTAGGCGCCCAGAGTCAAGCCTGCACCAGTCGGTTCCCTGCAGGTGACTTAGGCTGGGCTTTTAAGCATCACTTAAACCCATGCCCCAGAGTACAGGCTCCTAAGACAGAGGACGGGGAGAACCCCCTTGCAGTAGCAGAGGTCCTGAGGTCTCTGCCAGGCCTTGGCATCCAAAGGCAGTTCCTTGTAAACAATGCGGGAAGCTCAGCAGCCCTTCAACGCTCTTCTCTCCATTTCCAGGCATCGCTGTCTGCCAACTGTCCCAGTGGGCCATTTGTCAACCCCAAACTTTTCGGCTCAGACTTTGAACCGTTCCCTTTTCTCTTGCCTGCAATTTCTTATGCTCCTGGGTCTAGGCTGCGGCCTATTCCAACAGAGCTAATCGCAGCACACATTCGCATCAGGAGAAAGAAAACCAAGCCTGGAACCCATGGCCCCGCACAACACGGCAGATGCTAGAGTTAAGAGTTCTGAGACAAAATCAAGATGAGGGCTGGCAAGCAGCAGGCGGGAGGTGAGCCCAGCCGGCATCCTCTGTAACTGGCGAAGTTCTATAGTATAGCAGTGGCCAGAATTAACTTGGCTTTTTGACCCCGGAGCGGGTAAACCGAAACCCTTCCCGCTAGAGGGAAAAGCAGAGCCTCTACAGGCACGGACCCCCTCGCAGGCACTGTTTCCTTTTCCTCTTCTCAAGAAAACTGTTGGGCCCACGGTGGACACACCCGGGCAATTTACAAGAAGGAGAAAGGAGGCAGAAGGACAACAAGCTGCTTTTGGCGCCATTGCCAGTGGGAGCCCGGTCTGCCTTTCTTGCACCCACCTCTCCTGGGAGGAAGGGAAGGCATCCTCCAGGCTGCCCCTCCGCAGAAGGGCTCCTCCCCACCCCCCTTAGAACCAGTGGGGTGGGGCTAGTACCCGAGGTTACAGGAGGGGGGGATTGGGGTGGGGGGAATACAGGAGGAGATGGGGAAGAAAGTCTGACTGGGCCTCTTGGACCAGCGGGGTTTGGGGGACCAGCGGCCCCCGCGAGGACACTGGCTAGGCGGCCGCTGGGAGTACGGGCCTCCCCTCTTTGCCGCTGGTCTCAATCACTTACCCTGCTCCACCTGTTGCCCGGATCACCTCATTTCTGAACGTCACTTTGGGGTGGCTGAGGGGGACCACAAACCCCTCTAAGCCTCTTTTGTGGTTCCGTCGAGGCAGTCATCCTTCATTTCCCCCTTTCCAGCTTTCGGGGACGCAGTTAGGGAATGTATGATGAGGCAGAAATGAGCCGTCAGGATGATATTTTAATGGCTTATATGTCACGTTGGTGCATGTGGCTTTGAACTGGAGCCGCTCGCGTTTCCTGCAGAGAGCGCCACAAATCCCACTTGATAACTTCTACAATCCACAACTTTTTTTTTTTTTTCTCTCACATTTACTCTTACCCTGAATGTTTGGACGAGTTTCTTAAATATACTCTCTGTCAACGTCCCCGGTGGATTTTTCCACGGACTGGAGAAGAGAAGACTGACTTTTCTTTTTTGAAGAATTATTTTCCCTCCGCCTTCCAACAGCCACCCTTCCCCTCAGGCCCCCTCCCTGTTTTTTTTTTTTTTTTTTTCCTTTTTAAAGCAGTGGAGGTGGGCTCAATATTTGTTTTCCCTATCGGGAGAGCATTACAGCCTCTAGAGGAACTGTTTCCTTGAATATAAAGCTTTTACATTTCTAGGATCCAACTTCCCTTTGTCAGAGCTTAAAGAACTCAAGGTTCTTGTGCATCCTTTTTTTTTTCCCAAACAAAATATATAATAGATTTAAAATTTAAGCAACGTTATACTCCAACCCTTCCTCTCACTCCTCACAAGATTCCACTCAGACTAAGTGCGGAATGTTGGGCCTTTGGACTTGTTGCTGGGGACAAAATATCATTTCTTCCCCTCTTCCCAGAGTTTTTGTTTTCTAGCACCACAGGCACAAATCTCTTCAGACACAGGGAAACCGCATCCACCCACAACCTGACTTCTTAAGCAGGGAGCCTGTTAAGGGCAGCCCAGATGGGCATTGGAAATCAGAATGTATTGATGAGGAGACTAGAAAACCATAAAGGCGAGGAGTGGTCACGGCTGACCATGCCTTCCTCCAGCTCTAGGAAGCTATCTGGTAATGAGAGAGAGAGAGAGAGAGAGAGAGAGAGAGAGAGAGAGAGAGAGAGGCAAAAATCATTTTCATTTTCTTCTTGCCTGGGGAACTGGTAAGTTTCCTAACCCGGCAGCCCGTGAAAGGATGAGTTGAAGCCTCTTTGTCTGGAAAAGAGTTTAGGGCTCTGATTCAGCTGCAAAGAAGCCAAATGAAGTCAGAAACAAAGGGCAAATTGAAGGATTCCGACTCTTGGCTTTTTGTGTTTTCCTTACTAGAAAATAATTAGACCTAATGAATATGCAGGCACTAAAGCTAAATCCTGGGCCGGGCTGCCGGGTTTAAACTCAGCTGAGGAGAACTGCAACCTTCATCTCCCTGATCCTCGCATCCCCCGGCATTTTTTGAAATGTATAAATGTCGCTCGGTTTAATTGATTGAGTCACAGGGATTTTTTTCCTGCTTTTAAATGCCATACTTCTCTACCTTCCAACAATCGTTTTAATATATAGTCAATGGTTCTTTGTGGATGGGACAAAAAGCAACTACGCGCAGTTGTTGAATAGACTTTGCGCTGGGCAAAGACAGGTTAATCGAGGGCCGCATCGCGAAAACAAGCGAGTGTTGTATGTTTGCACTGAATCCAAATGTCTGCATTTTCCTAACTAAATCAAAGGGAGTGTTATTTCTTTTTCTGCTCACTCATCTGAAGGTAAGTAAATTTTCTCTGGCGATCAAAAGCCTGGTCGGTAACAAAGACCGCGCCCGCTTTTCTACCGTCCTGTTGTGGCAAGTTGCGGAATTTCAATAACTGTGACAAGGGTGACTGATTTGTGAACTAGAAAAGGTTTGAATGTCACAAAATTTACATTGGTCCTATCTATCGGGGGATTTAAATACCAAAAAAGTATTCCCGGATCTCTAGGGAGCTTTGAGCAAGCCAGGGGAACAATGGCGCGTTGGGAAATTTACAGTTTTACCTGAATGGAAGTGGCCGGGGGATGGGAACAGAGGGTAAAGGGAGCGGGGGGGGGGGGGGGGCGGGGGCAAGGCGGACAAGGAGCCCGAGAACAGAAAAAAATGAGGGAGGGGGAGAGATCGGCAACAACGTTTCCAAATGGCCATGAAAAAAAGGGAACCCAACAAACCTTAGTAAATTAGAAAAGTTAAGAGTTCCTATCCACCTGTGTTTACGGGGGGCGGAGGCGGAGAGGACACAAAAGAAGCCTGAAAAACTGAGGCTATGGGTAACACCGAGAAATTACATTCCAAGTAAAGAAATTGGAGTGCCCTGGCGCTCCCGAATCTTAAATTATAAACAGGAGGGAGGCCTGGCCAGAAGGAAGCAAACTTCAAAAGGAGCAAATAACAAAAGCCTTCTTTGCTGCCCTTGAAGGGGGAGAAAGGGAGGGAGAGAGAAAAGAAAGTTGCTGAATCGGGACATTCTAGAAGTGCCTTTGGGGTGTTCACCAGCCAGTCCCCAACTGCCGCTCTCTGGGACGCCGAGGGTCTCTAGTCTATAATCACTTAGTGGAGGTTTGAAAGAGGAGACGGATCGAGAGAGACAGACAGACAGATGGACAGAGAAGGAGGGAGGAAGGGAGAAGGGAGAGAAGAGGGAGGAGGAGGAGGAGGAAGAGGAAAAGGAGAGAGAGAGAGAGAGAGAGAGAGAGAGAGAGAGAGATTCTGAGAAGGAAAAGGAATCGTGGCTTTTTTTTTTTTTTCCGTAAGAAGAGGGGGAAAAATTTGCCAGGAAAAAAAAAAAGTTGCTAGTCCTGGCAGCCCTGTTTGTCAAAAGGGGACGTCAAGCGCTTTACAATACCTGGGATTGATGAGGCGGGCGGGCCAATGAGCAGCGCCCGGCGCCTCGGCGCGCCCTCCGCTGGCGCGGCGGCGGCGGGCGGGGGGAAGGCAGGCCGGCCAATCCGAGTCCGCGTCGGCCGCACGTGACGCCTCCCCCTGCTCCCATTCATCAAGGGGGGGACGGTGTCGTCCTTTCAATTCATTTATCTGCAGGAATGATTGCTGCTATCAGTCTCGCGCTCACCGCCCGGCTGAGGAGGTGAAAGTTTCTCCCCAGGAAGATAAACCGCAAAAGACAATATTGTGCATGATTTGCGCCTTTTCTTTGCTTTTTTTCTCCCCCCCCCATTTTTTTTTTTTTTTTTGCAAAAAGCAGAGAGGAAAAAAGGAGAGTGAAGGAGCGAAGAGGCGATCCTGAGAGAGAAGGAAGAGAAAGAGAGAGGGAGAGGGAGAGAGAGAGAGAGAGAGAGAGAGAGAGAGAAAAGAAAGGGCGCGGGGCTAGCCGAGGAGTGAGGAGGGGCAGACGTTCTGCGCGCGGAGAGAGAGCGAGCCGCCGCGGCTCTCGCGCTCACATTCCTCTATGCCACAAATCCGGGAGGAAGTTTTATTGGGGGGCTGAGAGGTTCCATGCCTTTCCCCGGGCAGCCGTGACTCCAGGCCCTTTCGGCAGAGACTGAGCAACGAGAAAGTGCGGACGCGGCGGGCGCGGTCCGAGCGGCCAGAGCTGGAGCCCGCCTCTCCGGGCCGCCAGGCATCCCGCGTCCCCGCGCCGGGCCGGGCGGGCGCTCGCTGGAGCCCGGACGCGGCCGGCAGGCTGAGACTTCGCTAGGTGGGTCGGCTCCCCCTCCCGCTCCTCCTCTTCTTCCTCTCCCTCCTCCTCCTCCTCCTCCCGGTCGACCCTCCTCGGCGGGCGAGGGTGGGGGGGGCGGGGGAGGCCGGGGCTGGCCCCGCGCAGCCACGATGCTCCTGGACGCCGGCCCCCAGTACCCCGCGATCGGTGTGACCACCTTTGGCGCCTCCCGCCACCACTCGGCGGGCGACGTGGCCGAGCGAGACGTGGGCCTGGGCATCAACCCGTTCGCCGACGGCATGGGCGCCTTCAAGCTCAACCCCAGTTCGCACGAGCTGGCCTCGGCCGGCCAGACAGCCTTCACGTCGCAGGCGCCCGGCTACGCGGCTGCCGCGGCCCTGGGCCACCACCACCACCCGGGCCACGTCGGCTCCTACTCCAGCGCGGCTTTCAATTCCACGCGGGACTTTCTGTTCCGCAACCGCGGCTTCGGCGAGGCGGCGGCGGCAGCCAGCGCGCAGCACAGTCTCTTCGCCGCCTCGGCCGGAGGCTTCGGGGGCCCACACGGCCACACGGACGCCGCGGGCCATCTCCTTTTTCCCGGGCTTCACGAGCAGGCGGCGGGCCACGCGTCGCCCAACGTGGTCAACGGGCAGATGCGCCTGGGCTTCTCCGGGGACATGTACCCGCGGCCGGAGCAGTACGGCCAGGTGACCAGCCCGCGCTCGGAGCACTACGCGGCGCCGCAGCTGCACGGCTACGGGCCCATGAACGTGAACATGGCTGCGCACCACGGCGCCGGCGCCTTCTTCCGCTACATGCGCCAACCCATCAAGCAGGAGCTCATCTGTAAGTGGATCGAGCCGGAGCAGCTGGCTAACCCCAAAAAGTCGTGCAACAAAACTTTCAGCACCATGCACGAGCTGGTCACGCACGTCACCGTGGAGCACGTCGGCGGCCCAGAGCAGAGCAACCACATCTGCTTCTGGGAGGAGTGTCCGCGTGAGGGCAAGCCCTTCAAAGCCAAATACAAACTGGTCAACCACATCCGCGTGCACACGGGCGAGAAGCCTTTCCCCTGCCCCTTCCCTGGCTGCGGCAAGGTCTTCGCGCGTTCAGAGAACCTGAAGATCCACAAAAGGACGCACACAGGTATGGAAAATACGGCCGGACACTCTGCCCCCACCGGGGCCTGAGATTCGAAAGTTAGAGACTGGGAAACACAAGCCGAGCCTCGGTGGAGTTCTTCCAGGCCTCAGGTTCCAGGAGGCAGGCAGCAAAAATGTGTTCTGGTTTTAAATTCGTGTTGTGAAAGTGTGGGGAAGCAGAGAGAGCAGACTAAAAGGATCTGAGGGTGCAGATTGTTAAAATGAGGAATAAAGGAAGTGGAGCCTGACTTGCCAGAATCCTTGAGAAGCTTGAATGCAGGAGAGGTGACCCGCTTTGAGCAGCCGCGGAGGCCTCAGTGGTCCCAGCTGCAGACAGATCTAAACTCTTGCTGGCGCCTACATAACCGTCGAGCACTTTGCCACAGGAAATATTGAGGAAGTTGGGCTAAAGGATTTAGAAAGAAAGAAAACAGAAACAGGCGGCTGGCACTCGCGTGGAGAGGGGTGTAATTTGGGATTGAGGAGGCCTTTAGGTTTGTGCTCATTTGAAGAGCTAAATTTTAGAAGTGAGAGATGCTAGCGTGGGATTGAGGAGCGAGGGCAGTCGAAAGCAGACTCCTTATTGTCAGTTACATCGCGTTGGGGACTGTTCTTAAAATGCGGGGTTCTGGAGTTGATCTTTAAAAAACAGAAGCAGATCGAAAGTTTTGAAACAAAACAAAACAACAAAACAAGTTCCAGACAACCCAGGGCTTCAGGCTGGGGCAGGTTGACAGTTACGAGCTCCTTGTGCCCAAGAGGTCAACCATCCGATCTACTTACTTTGCTTGGAACTCTGGGTTTAATGGGCCAAGTCGAGAAAGAGCTAGCAGCAGAGTACGCTCTAAAAAATGAGCGTACATAGGGGATGGGATAAGTCCTGGGAGGCGACCGTGGGGTGCCAAGCGCCTCGGAGAGATTAGGGCTGAGAGAGAAGAGCGGAACCGCTGGAGGATAAGTCTGGACCTGAGAAGGCGTCCCTGGGAAGGACTAGGTAGAGGAACACCAGGTATCTCCTGGACAGCCAGGGGCAGAAAAGCCAGCATCCAGGTGCTGCCCTGAGAACCTTTACTGCTATTTTTACCGCCAAAATCACTACCACTATTAACTAAAGGTAAAATCAAGATGTAATTGTCCTGGGTGTTAAAAGATAGTTAAACTAGCCATGATTCCACGGCACATATACATGATTTATTCAAGTGCCGGGTTTTAAGCTCGCCAAGCGGTATTTCTGGGCAGCTGACTTTTAGTTTCATCGATTACATTTTACCTACTAAAATTGGACAGCAGCCGTGGCTTTATTTTAAATGTCTACCCCCTTCGCACCAGGAGAGAAGCCTTTCAAGTGCGAGTTCGAGGGCTGCGACCGGCGCTTCGCCAACAGCAGCGACCGCAAGAAACACATGCACGTCCACACGAGCGACAAGCCCTACCTTTGTAAGATGTGCGACAAGTCCTACACGCACCCCAGCTCGCTGCGCAAACACATGAAGGTAACGGCGTGGTTGCGGGCCAGCCGGGCCGCCGCCCCGGGGGTGCCCAGACCCGGCTCCCGCAGCCGCTGCCGCGTCTGGGCCGCGGGAGCCGCAGGAGGAGGGAAGGCAGCCTTTCCGGTCCGCGGAACGGAGCTGGGCCGCGCGAGGGTGAGGTGGGTGCCCCAGGCCGGGCTAAACTCGCCATCTCAAAGAGAAAGTGGGCAAGGAGTGTAGCGGGGCCTCTCCGCTGCGCCTGCGGCTGCGAGCCTGCCGGGGACGCGGGCTGCGCGGGTCCGACGAGCCCCGGAGGGGGAGTCTCGGGACACCTGCTTTCCCCGCCGCCCGCACGCCCAGTCCAAGGGGCGAGCGGTCCTAGACTGTGGCCTCCAGCAGATCTTCTTTCCCCCGCCCTCCCGGAGCGTGGCCTGCGCAGGGCGGAGGAGGGAGAAGTGGGCCCAAGTCCCGCTGCAGAATTAGCGAAGGCGAGGGCGAGGGCTCCGGAGGAAGCGGCACGGCCTTCCTAGTTTGGGGTGGCCGCTGGGCCGGATCTGTCCCTCCTTAAAACGCCACTTTATTCCTGCAGGTCCACGAATCCTCCTCTCAGGGCTCTCAACCTTCGCCTGCCGCCAGCTCGGGCTATGAGTCGTCCACACCGCCCACCATCGTGTCTCCCTCCACAGACAACCCGACCACTAGCTCCATGTCGCCCTCCTCCTCCGCGGTCCACCACACAGCTGGCCACAGCGCGCTCTCTTCCAATTTTAACGAATGGTACGTTTAAAATCAGAACCAAAACATACTGAACAAAACCCTATTTAAGAGACTGAACACACATGTGTAACAGTAGCATTGAAAGAACCCTGCGAATCAAAACAACCCCTCACACAGACCCAGCAATGGTATATATATATATATTTTTTTCCAATCTGACGTAGACCCAGGACTAAGGGAGGAAGCAGCAAGCCTTTAATTTTTTTTCTTTTCATTTTCTTTCTTTTTCTTTTTTGGAAAAGGCTTGGTAGCTGAAGGGCGGGAGGGGTTCGAAGAGGAGGAGGCAGCTGCCTGACCAAACGCCTCCAACCCCGAGGGCCAAATCTCCTTGGATGAATCAGGCTCTCTAGGGCTGAAGCTTTTTTTTCCTCTCTCTCTCTCTCTCTCTCTCTCTCTCTCTCTCTCTCTCTCTCTCTCTCTCTCTTCTTGCTTTATTTTCTTGTAAATACAGAATTATTAGCTTAAATCTGTTCTGTTGGATTCTGTATATAGTTACACTCGGTTGGAGTGGGTGGGTGGGATCGTGGCGTGGTGGTCTTTGCATTGGGGAGGGGGTGGGGTTGGGGGAGGGGGGAGGGGAGAAAGGGAGGGGTGGGCGGCCGAAAGCCAACTGTTTGTACTGAATGGCGAGAATGTTCTAGTAAATGTGTACCAAAATGTGAATTACTTTGTACGATTACAGTCTCCACGTCGACCTAACAGAATATTCTTGGTATTAATGTGCTTTTTTTGTATAAAGTGCAAACATTTCGTCCCAAAGTCTGAGTACTTTAGTGCAGTAAAATGTTGTTTCATGTCCTGTCAAGAATTCGTATAGTAGGAGCCTGGATCTGCGTGTCAAACTGTTCCATTTGTTTATGTAAAGTGATATTAAAAAAAAGGATATAAACTATAGCTGTCCGTTGCTTTTGGCAAAATATACAACCACACAATGTATATAATTCCTAGTTTCCATATTTATCCGCATGTAAAGGGCCCGGTTTATTCATGTTACAGGTATTCAATATTTATGGCTAGAAAAACTCGTATGTACACTTTAGTTTCCAGAACTGTTTGGTAACCTTTCGTACCTTATTAAAGAATCTTAAATCTCAGTGATTGTGGTAGGAATTTCTTCTTCACCGCCCCTACCCCACCCCACAGCAACCTGTGCCAATCTTAGTGGGTCTCCAGAAAAGCTCTCCAGACTCTTTCGCCTATCCATTCTGTCATTGCAGGCCGTATAAACGTGATAAATGGCGCTATCCTGCTGGCTCTCCGAGAGGCTGTAATTAGTATTTATATCAAAATTTATGAAACAAATTTTCGGCCGCAGTATAATTTAAATGACCTTTGCAGACATAGAATAACAACCATAAAAATAACGGAAATAGATTGCACAGGCAACATCAATATTAATGTAAGCGAATTGTGAGATGCTCAGGGGCTCGCTCTGTAGCCTTGCAAATGAACTTGCAGCCATTCAAGGGTTCAGCTGTCCCCACCCCCCAAATTGAATTCCCTGGTCTGAAACTGGATTGCAGATTTACAATATTATATTTTAAATTGCTGTCTTCAATTAAACCGTTATGGTCATAACTAACTTTCAGGGTGTCCATGCATGCTTTTCCAGGCCTTCCATCTTTGTACAAAAGTAAATGTCCATAAAGCGTTTCACTTTTATTTTTCAAGCGTGATGCTAATTTAAATTAATTACTTCCTATGATATATTATTATTCCTATAATTTTGCTACTGTTATTAGTTCTCTCAAAAATACATCTAGAAAAGGGAATGATTTTATGTAATGTGATTATCTTTCTATCTCTTTTATTTATTTCTCATTTACTTAAGAAATTCGTTCCATTGGCTGGCGTTGATACAGTAAATTTGTAAATGAGGAGACAATATAAAAAATCTAAATTACTTGTGCTTAATGACTGTGGCAGAACGCCTTTTCTCTAAATCAGATTGTCTTTCTTGCAGTTTAGTTTGATAGATTTGCAAGCTATGCTGCTTCTGCGAAGTTAGCTTCACTGGTAGGAATGCTGCCTTCTTTGTCTCTGGTTGTCGCTTGCATGATCGCCCCATTAGGCAGACAGCATAGCCAGAACTCACAAATCAGGCCTGTGGCTATGGCTGCAAGGGTGTGGGACTGGGAGTCTGGGTAACCTGGTTGTACTTCTTTACTACACTCTGCGTGTTCTGGAAGTTAGAGACCAAACAACCAACTAAACTAAAACCCCCAAAAGGCTTTATGATCCTTACATTTCATTCAGGGCAATATCATTTTTGAAGATTATACCATTGGCTAATTACAAAACAAAAATATTATGTACTCTTTAAAAATCATCTCTGGTATTCTCATTTTTCACAGGTAGCTAACACAGTCTTTACTGATGAAGGGCTTTGCTATACTTCCCGTAACACATCAAAACAGGAGAATAGTGACGTTTAACTTAAAGAAAAATTGTTCTGATTTTAAGAGTAATATTGGCCTTACATGAAAAGAGCGCCACCTTGCAAAATTTGTTGAGATTTTAGAAAGCTCCATACCTGGCCGAGAATTGCTATTACCTCCAAAAATCTGTGAGATTGAAACATGGCCCCACTACAGCTTTGCAGGTTTAAGATTAAGTATTTAAAGTGACTCTTGATATTGAATCCAATAGTTAAAAACAGAAAGAAGAATAATGATATCTCATCTTTCTAGAGAGAACAACAGCTCGGTTAGCAGTTCTCCTTTTTAATAAAGATAATGCTACCTGGACACTTGATGTGAATTTGATAAAATTGTGATTTCTGCCTGACCATCTAAAAAGAAGACTTAGGAATTTATCTTGGTTTCAATTTTAAAATTGTTTGCTTCAAATTTGAAACTGTGTCTGATTATTTGTTATGCACCTAATGCCTCTTATTCTTCAATATCATAGTGTAAGAATTAAATATCACACTATGACATATGAGTTATGTAGAGTATGTTAAAGATACATTTTAGAAATAAATGCGTATTTCAAATACTCATGCAGATTTTTAGGGTCAAATAATTTTATTGCCACTTGAGAAGCCCTCTGTGTGCATTTAAAAATAATGTCACAGAAAAGGGATTTTTACAATAGATGCCAACATTTATGCCAACCCTCTCTACATTCCTTCCTCTAACACCCACCACAAAGAAAAAGTCATTAATGATGTAAGTCGCCAAAATAATGCTTTAAACTTAAACGCCATCTATTATTTTGCTGGTACCTTTAATGTCTGCTTGTTGAGATGTGTTCCTTATACTTTTCTTCATGGGCTATTAGGTTTTGAAATACATGCATGTGAACAGAGAAATATATTGTTAGACTCTATTTAGCAGAGCTGAAGATGCTGCAAATGGCTGGTTTCTATGTGTAGTTGTGGATTTTGATTTAGGCAGAAGGCCATATTTGTTCATATTGCATAATGCATTGTATTCTGGGTACCAGCAAATGATTAGGACAGCTAACAAGTGATTAAAATTTTATTTTGTGTCAACAGAAAGTGTCTGAGTACAAGCAATCATATTTGAGAAATGAAGAGAAATGAGTTTGATATGTGTGTGCATTCATAGAACAAGCATATAAATATACAAATGCCATTTACATGGGGGGCAGGTAATTCTCAAACATTTCAGATCCTTTGTTTTCTTCTTCAAAAGCTACCCCCAACTGCTTTAAGCATTTGCAGCTGACGATTTTGATTTTTTAAAGTCAAGCATTCAAGTTAACCTTTAAGAAGCAAAACACCTCCTAAAGAAAGATATAACCTTTCAATTGCCCAATCTGCTTGCTTATTTATTTATTTATTTATTTATTTATTTATTTATTTAGCTGGCAATGAAAATAGCACTAACCTTCTTTCTTGATGGACTTGGCATTTAGATATTTTTATTTGTTGATTGTGAAGTTTTCTCAGAACTTTTAAAGACTTGGCAATAGAAGTACAATATCAAGCATTTTACCCAGCCCCCAGATGTTCCAAAACTCCCCTTTTGAGGTGAAGGAGTAATTAATGCCTTGGACCTTGGTGGATCAGTGCTGGTGGAGTTGATATCTGAGCATATCAACAGGAAGAGGCTTGAAGAACACCTTGGGTCTGAAAGAATGAATCCAGTGTAAGATGTTCTGAGGGTCAGCTGTACCTGGTCTGACATATTAAAAAGGAAGATGGTGGATTTATTCCGTTAGTAATTTGTGGGTTAGACAGGAAGACACATTTACACATTTACATCTCTTTCCTTTCTCCAACTTAAAATACTAATCACTCCTCTTTAGGTAGAGTTCAAGACTCCCTTTATCATCAATTGTAGTTCTCAGAACTGTGTATTATACTAGCAGATAAAAGGTGTTGTTTTCATAAAGATGGTCACAATAGCTATCACTCTCATTTTGGAATTCTTGGAAACAGACTAACAATGGAAAGACTAACCCATTTCTTCCAGTTCATCCACTGAAGCCCTGCATAACTCAAATGCTTTTTCTCTTCATTTTAAAACCACTTCACTGAATCTAATATGTACTGATTTAAACTGGCTAGATATGGAATGTAAGACATTTCTGGGTATAATCTTGTAGCAGTGTTTTTTTCCCCAAATAATAATGACGAGTTTGAGGCAAGTAATAAAAATGTTAACTTATTACATTCAGGACTCGAGGTCAACAGAAAATGTGATGCTATTATACATAAAAATATGAATGACGTTTTCCTTCCATCTAAGCAAGGCTTGATGGCCTAGTGCTCACAGCCAGCAAGAGGAAAACACATCATGCAAACCAGAGGCTGTTTGTATCTTGAAGGTAGAGTTTACATCAGCTCCTTGGATTGACTACCAAGTAAGATTCAAAATGATGTACTAGAGGTCAGTTTTCCTACACTAAGAAATGGAATTTAGCTATCTAGTATGGAGATTATGTCTACCAATGATGTCAGAGACGTCTACCAATGATGTCAGAGACCTACATTGAATTCGATTGCCTCCAGTGGTCAAGAGGTACTTCTGTAGGCGTTCAGGAGAACGCACAGCTTTCGAAAGTTACCCAGATTAACTCCCGAATATAGGTATGAACCCGTTGTAATCGCGACTCTGTATCATCACTGTGAGGCTTTAGGCCCTTGCAAACTTATAAAACAAAAAGCCGATCATTTTTGTGCAGCAGTTCCATAAACGACAGAATATTTGCATTTAAAAGGTGAGAGAAGCCCAGACGGGTTCTTTCGTGTTTTTTTTTTTTTTTTTTTTTTTTTCTTTTTCTTCTGTCTGTCCGGGAAACATTTGTCCTCTGACAAAGAAAGCTAAAGTCCTGGAGGAAGAGGAAGCCAGAAGCAAGGATGGGGTAGGGAGTGCTGACGTGGACATCTGCCTGGTAGGATCATTTGAAAAGTATAGAACCAGATCTGGGGACTGAACAGAGGGAATGGAGAGTCCCTGCACTTAAAGTCGGGCCACACAAAGTCCCCTGGGCGATCTAAGTGGCCTTCCGCAGCCGGGACGAGTTTCCACGTCCCTGAGGTGGACAGTCAGACCAGCAGTGCGCATGCGCGGCTCCAGGCCCGCTCCTCCACGTGCTGATGAATATGCATAGGCTCCCCCCACCACCACCTTTGCGGGTAGAGGAGGGAACCGCGGAAGCTCCCGCGTGTGAAAGTCTCTGGCCAGGCTCCCAAAATAGTGCGGCGGGGAAGCTGCACGTGTTTGTTTTCAAAGCGCGCTGGTTTAAGTGAGTTCACAACGCCAGCAGTGGCTCGTGCAACTTGTGGCCTCCGCTACCCGAACTGATTGGCGCCATAAGTGCAGGGTCCCCTTCTCAGAAGGCCTGGGTGATGATGGGTGGATGGGCATGAGTGGGCCACATATCCTGCGGCTGGCCTCCTGACTTGCACTTGGTCCTATCCTGTTACCAGCCACAAAGCTGGCACGCTGGCTTTTCTCCTACTCCTGAATACTCCTACAAAACTTACCCGGACTTACCGCCCGAGGCTCGGAATGGAACCAGAGAGTGTGGAGGCTACAGGGAAGGGCAAAGGGGAATTTGCTAGAGGCCGCCCTCTTCCCTTACTCTGAGCGGTCCGGATGTTTGCCTGTGTTTGGGGTCCTCCTCCCCTCCCCTGCCTCTGGCTCTCTGGCTTTCTTCTCTATGACCCAGCACCTCCCCATCCACTGCACTAGATGCTATTGCTGGACCAGCCATCCTAGGACCTTTTATGGATCCTTCCAATGAATGTATCAGTCATTTTACTTCTCTGTGTGATGCAAACGTGAGGATTAGTGCTACCTTGACCCGGAGGACAGCCAGCGTGGACTTAAGGCGTGGGACATTGCTTTTCTCTCCTCCTGACGTTTTTTTGGAGTTCTGTACACTGCACAGCATTTTGAGACCTGCGGATTATTTTCAGAATAAGTGCATAGTCTGTCGGGTAGAGTGAGTGTATTTGTAAACAGCATCGTAAACAAAAGAGAGGACTATGGAAAGTCTTTGAGCTAACTATGTCTTTCCTGGAAACACAGCATTAACGCCTACTAGGTGTTTTAATGAAAACCCTATCCAAGGATGGCAGAAATGGCAGCCAGTACGTTCAGTCCTCTTTGGGACTCCACTTTCAGCTAAGTAGAGCAATTCTGTGGAGTCCACACTTCTTGCTTTTCTTTCTGTCAGCAGTGAAAGCCCAGGCCCCTGCCCAGTCCACACTGCAGTCTGCCCGACAGCCACCTCCCTGATGCCAGCTCCAGGAGCCCTGGCGTCCTTTTACCTGACTACGGAGAGATCAGATCTGCCGCTTTGTGCTTGAGGAAGGGGAGGGAGGTTGGAAATGCTTTTGCCAGGATCAGACCTCTCTTTGTAGCCAGCTTGGTGGCTCAGTAGTGTTCACTCAACCAATCTCACTGCTCAGCTAGAAGTTGGTCAGAGAAGAGCGCTTGCTGTAAGCGCCTTCCCCTCTGAGGACCGTGCAGAGGCCTAGTGGAAGCCACTCACCCTCTACTCCCCGAAGGTGGTTGGGACGCAGGAGTTCAGGTCTCCTGAGGTCCTCACAGCGCCTAGTTAGCGGCACAGAATTCCCGAAATCGAGCCACTACTTCCCTCAACACTTCCTGTGTTTGGGTGCCCGGCCCAAAGCGGCCAAGCCTCCAGACTCCAGCTAGCAAGGAAGACTGGCGCCCCGCTTGCTACAAGTAGAAAGCGCAAAGCCAGCGTGTGCTCCCGCGTCTTTCTCCAAAGACCAAAGCCCCCAACCCCTTCTCATTTGGCGCGGACTGGAGGAAGGGAGGGGCGGGGCGAGATGGGCTGGGGTCGGCACACCGAGGGGTCTGGCTCGGACCAGCGCGCCTCAGCTCGGCCTCAACCTCCCGGTCCTTGCGGCGGCTGTCCTCTTCTGGCCTGCCCGGCCCTGGGGAGCCGGGACCTGCAAAACCCGGACCCGAGGATCTGGGACCTGCGGAGCCGGGTCCTGTGGAGCGGGGGTCTGGGGATACCGAGGCCTGCAGAGCCCGGCGCGCAGCGCCAGAGGCCCCGAGATCCCGAAGCTCAGGTTCGAGGGCGGCCTGGCTCCTCAGCCTCCCCCGAGCCAGCTCGACTTCAGTCTGCGGAGGCGGCAGCGGGAGTGCGAGAGCCAGGGAAGGGAACCCAAACCACCCGGCGTTTTCCTACCCCACCTGAGCCTTAGCCCTTGCCCAAACTGCCTGTCTGCAATAGGAAGGACTCCGTCCACTCGGCCTCAGTCAGCTGCCGTTCCTGAGCGGAATTTAGACCCCAGACCCGGTAAGTGCGGTTCTTCCCGCTACCCTGCCGCGCCGCCGCTCCACCTTATCCCGGCTGCGGGTGGCGCGCGGTTCGCCTGGGCGCGCCACCCACCCGGCTGTGCGGAGCAGCCCAGCCCAAGGGGCCTTTGCCACCCGCAGTCCTGAACAGAAGAAGGGGACCCTCCTCCACAGTGAGGCCGGAGCTGCAAGAGCCCAGTTCGGCTCCCCTGGCTCCTCTTTGGCCCTGTGGTCACTAAAGCTTTCCTTTAACAAGCTCGCTAAAGCTCAGAAACTGGGCAGAGTTGCCTCTCTCCCTAGGAAGTTTTTCGTCACTAAGGTGTCAGGTTAGAGCCACTCAAGCTTTTATATTGGGGTTCTGCGAAGTTATCATTACTACTTAAAGATTGCTGTGCGTCATAGCTTGCAAAGAGTGCACGCCTCTTTGAGGACATTTTACCAATTGCTTTGTCCAGTAACACCGCTCCCTTCCCACAAGAAAAAAAAAAATAAAAAATCAGTTGCCTTAGGACATGTCATTTACATTTCACTAAGTGAGGAAGGAAAGGAAAAGAAAAACAGGCCAGGCATTTCTGGTTGGAGCCCCAGTGTGCTCTACTATTGAAATGTGAGAGATGGATTTTGGCGGGGGAGGGGAGGCTGGGTGCTGGAAAAGGTCTTTTGAACTCCTCTGCCCTGTTGCACGGGCCTGACCTTTGGCTGACACGGCCACGGAGCAGGCCGTTCGTTAACGAGGATTTGATACATTAGACATTCCAGCTGGGCGTGTAAACCCACGCTCTGAATCCAGATTTCGCTTAAATTAGTGTTCTAGGAAATGATCTTTCTAAGTCCAGAGGCTTAACCAAGTGTCAGGCGGCCCTGAAAAGGGCAGCAGACGATACGGAGTAAAAGGCACATTCTTAGCTCTTTAAATTAGTAAATAACAGGAAATAAAACAAAATTAAACAATTTTTGAATAATTCCTTAAATCCTTGATAGCTCCACAAGGATTTAAAAAGCTTATAAACAAGGCTGATCACCTTTTAATCACCATCTCAGATCACCATTCTGAGAAAGTCTAACACCAGGCAAGGCTGTGAAGGCGTTGTGGCAGTAATGGGGATCTATCTATCTATCAATCTCCATATATATGGACATATATTTTACTCTCAGGATTTATTACAGTGTGACTATAGCAGTCAGGCAGTGGGACAGGCATGGAGAGAATGACCACAGGTTTTTAAACCCTTTTAAAAGTTGGCGCGTCTCGATTTAATTTGCTTCAACAACTTATCCGGAGACTTTGGAGCCAAGATAAAGCAGACTAGCCAGGAGGTCTGGTCCTTGCGCTGTGGAGGTTGCTTGGTACCGGCCTTGCAGAAGAGCTTGCAGCTGGAATCATCCCAGCAGCGGTGGGGCAGGAAGGTGCAGAGTCTCACTGGCTTTTATAGATCATGGGGGGTGGGGGGAGGTTCTTTCGTTTTACTAGGTTCTCATTCAAACTTTGTTAAAGGAACAGGAACCAAGTTTCCTCCTTTTCCCGGCTCCAGCTCTTAGTTATGGGAGTGGTGGGAATTCGCTCCAGCCAGCCGCAGTTCTCCCACTCCAGCTTGGCAGAGGGTGGAGGCAGGGGATGGTGTGCCTACTGTTCCGCAGACGTCCAAGGCGGGTTCCTGCAGCCCAGGCTCTGAGAGCGCAGCGCCGGAGTCAGCTCTCCGCAGCACCTCACTGCTGCCTTTCTCTGCTGGGTTTGGCTGGAGCAGCACCGGACTTGTTCTCGGGACTCGAATTTATTACTGGAGAAAACTACACTAAGCCATTCGGCCTCAGATCCACTCAGAGCCTGCTTCTATTCCCTCAAGTCCTCTGGGTGCCTTTGGAAAGATGGAAATTAGACTAGAAAGTCAGCCATCATTAAAAAAAATCCCAAACTTTAAGAGTAAGCATTTCAGGGAGAGAAGTCACTCAAAAGTCTAAACTAATCCGGGCACGGCGGTTCTGCGCTAGATTTAGGTTTGTCTCAAGCCCATTTCTCTAGGCTCAGACATAGGTCTCGGAGGGATGGCACCCCACATTTGAGTCCCCTGGCCTTAGGATGTGCCCTACTTGGGGATTAAACGCTTTTCTGTACCATAGAGACGAAGGTTCTCTTTGAAAAACCAAACGTTTTATCATCTTGAGACCTGTTCAGTTTGAGAGGGTCGTAAAATCGGGCCTAAGGGAAAGAAGGAGGAAGGGGCAAGGCCTAGGGAGGAGAAGGGTGAGCTCCTGGCTCGGTGGCTGGAGTACAGCGTTGATTTCCCCCCAGGCTGGTCCCCGCCACTTCCTCCAGTTCGGGGACGAGGCCTGCAGAGATCCCTTAGTTCCCAGAACAGCCTTCAGGTGGTCTCCAGCTGAGGATGAAACCATAGGTGCATTTCTTCTCTGGCCCAGTGCTTCCTAAGATGTCGCTGACTCTGGTAAGAACCCCTGTCTCAAGGATCCCCAGTCCTCAAGGTCAGGGTGTCTACCCTGGAGTTTAGGCCTCCAGATCCCCCACCTTGTCCGTCCCCCCCCCCCCCCCACCTCCGCCTTTGTCTACTCGGAGTCGCAAACTTTTACATTCTAACTGGGACAGAACTTTCTTGAGGACGTCAAGAGAAGCCCCTTCTTCCCTCTGGGGTTACAGCTGCCCTACCCAGGTTCATCTCTGAACCCCCAGTTCCTGCTCAGGCCACCCCGGGGCTGCTGGAGACCTGACGCAGGAGCACAGCCGCTGACGTCAGGGGCTCCGGGCCACTGGACCCCAGCCTGGCCGCAGGCGCCCGACGCGGTCTCATTAATTTTCAGGCACTGAGCGCTGCAAAGAAAATGCAAGCTACTCTGGTGGCAGGTCCTGTCCACCCTTTCCTGTGGAAAGAGAGCGGGAAAGGGAAGGGGAAACGGAATGGGAAGGAGATTTGGAAAGAGAAAGAGATTCAGTTTCTCAAAGCACGGAAACTTAGCTTCTCAAGGTCCTGTCTCCCCAAGCCTTCACTTGCGTATGAGTGAAGCACTTTCTACCTTGTTTGAAGGGATACTGGGTGGAACTGCCAGCCTTTCTGAGCGTTGGAACTTCATACATAACCCTGCAGACCCAACCGTCTGAGGCACCTCTGTCCGACCAGAGGCTTCCTCACTCTGGGTCCACCTTGTTTGCCATTTGATCAGAACTGTAGTCCGAGATCCAATATTATTATTGTGGATCAATGAAAAGAAAGCTCACTTCTATTCCTCCAGCAATGCAGCCAAGATAAACGCGTCCTGTAATTCAGCTCTAGGAAAGGCACACTTTATCATTTCATTTATGACATCCAAAGTAGCTTTTTTTTTTTTCCTTTAGTTCTAAAGGGAATTATACCTAGAATAAAATAGAATCTTATACAAGTTAAGCAGTGACTTCCAAATGACACCAGTTCTGGTTCCAGTTCTAATGTATCTCCCAAATCCGCCACCCCCGCCCCCCGCGCGCCCTAGGATCATTCCTAGCAAACACAGCATGTCAGGATCACTGAGAGGCAAATTCCCTCTTGGCCTCTTTCTCTGGGGGAGGTGGGATAGGGGTGGGACTGGAGGGTGGGATCTTGGCATTTATAATGCAGTTCCACAGGTGACAGTGAGATGATTTTCTGGAAAAACAGCTAAGTGGAATTAGAGTTAAACATAAAAACTTACTCGTTAAAAGTGTTTTTTTTTTTTTAAGATACACGGAAGATACACGTATGTATTAAAAGCAACTTGGAAATTCAGATGAATCTAGTATTATTTGTCATAAGGAATTTCCTTGAAGTCAGCAAACTGAACGAAAAATTGATTTGGAAAATCGTGTATATAAAAAAAAACAATTTACCTGTATCATCTCATATTGGTGAAAAATAATAACTCTTGATAATATAGAATTATCCCCATAATTATTAATGTAAAATCTATTTGTCCAGCATCCACATGGGCAGAATACAAAGGCACTCTAGTTACTGCAATGCCCAGGAAAACATCTTACAAGGCAAATAGTTAAAGTCCAACACAGAAAAGAAACGATGTTCTGAATTTTAATTTTGTTTTGAAACTTTTACAGCTCTGAAGACTGATTTAAATTCAACATTATGATGGTGAAGATTTTATTCTCAAATTAGTAGTTTAGGCAATGATTACATGGTAAACACACACATTAATCCATAGAGAAATGCAATAATTATTTTATAAAATGAACAAAATGACATTTATAGTATTTATATTTTTTTGGAAGAAGTTTAGAAAGTTTAAGTGGCCACCCTAATAAATGTACAAAATTACACAAACATGCTCCACTGAAAAAACTTCTGGAATTGTGTTACTTAAAGTGTTAAAAAAAAGTTTGAAAAAACTTTATTCAGGATAAATAAAAATAAGAGAGCAAAGATTCAAATATTGTTCTCAATGATCATTATATAATCTTATAGTTTGTAATAGCTAGACTTTTAATTAAAATTCCCAAACTATGTTAACTGAATTGGAAAATACTTGGAATTGGGCACAACAGTTCATCAGCATTCAGTAACTTCAGGCCAGTTGCTATTTTATGAAGTACTTCCTTTATGTTCTATAATTCTCTCCAGGAGGCTTTGCTATTTTTAGTACAGTGGGTTGAAATTTATGGGCCTAGTATTTACTCCTGACTATGTGTGTAACTTTATGGCATGGAAAAGCCTACATTAAAAAGTCAGTTAGTAATAGTATGATTCCTTAATAAATATTTATAGACATTAAGGAAATAATTTTATGAAAGTGCTAAATTTCAAGGTCTTTGTGTGTGCTTATTGCTGTTGTCAAACAAGGTACCTTTGCAGTCTGGAACTGGGTTCTGTGGGGAGCTGCAACACTGGTAATGTTTCACTCAAGACTTCTGAGACATGGTAGTCAGTGGGCTTTTAGCTTTTTGTTTGTGACCTTCAGTACCCTGGACAAGATGCCTTCTTTATCCCTTGCTCAAAACAGTAAGTTGGCTTGCTTTTGCTAGTGAATTAAAGAATAAAAATCTAGAGTTTTATTTATGAAACAAATGAACTGAAAGTACTTAACTGATTTGGCCATAAATGTAATTGATTAGTAGTTCCTTTATAATACTTCATTGTTCAGTCTTTCTTTTCTGAGTCATTTTTCAGAAATATGCTCTCTATTGAACATGGAAGGATACCAAAATATTCCTCTTTCTCAGTTGGAAAATAAATAAAATATCTTTCTAATGTTTTGTTAATGTGAAATATAAAGCATATTTTCCAAACCAGGGTAATAAAGGACAGGATTTCACATTAAGTGCTTAAGGGTGTACATTGGTTAGAGTGTCCATATGGAAAAACATGTAAAAGAGATTTGCTATACCTACTGAAGTCAACATAAACCTCACTTTGTAAAGTGAAAATTGAGAGCAAAGCAAGAGGGCTCTCCCGAGTATCCCCGTTGGGGCTTACTGGAAAGAGCTGAACATATGGGCTATGCTATTCAGTTTACAGGTTCTGCAGCTACTGCTTGTTACCTTCCTATCAGATGATTGTAGTTGAATGGATCAATTAATTGATTAATTAATAAAACAAACATCTTTAAAGATAAACATGGTCACTGTTACATTGACTATGACATTTCAAAAATAAATCCAGTGACTTTCTTTCTTCTAAGAGTGTAGTGGGAGAGACAAGCAGGGTTCAAATATAATATTTGTCATAAAAATTAATAAAACAAAATTTGATTGGGAAGTTTGATTCTCTTTGGGAGATATTGTATGTCACTTGCTCTTGTAATCTTTTGCTTTCTTTCTCTTTTGTCCACCTCTACTTCCTTTTCCTTTCTTCTAGTCTTCCCCCTCCTCTTTCTCTCATTCTTATTCTGGAGCCCAAGGCCATACAAACTTTTGAAAAGACTTCTCTCAGAAGGGTGATAGTGATGTGGTCAGATTGCTGCCTGAGTCTTTGCCAGAATTTTGTCTCTTGGGAACTGGTTTGTCCAGAGTGCCCAGCTGTAGTTAGAGGCTTAGGCTCTGGGATGGTCTGAATTTTATGTGTCTTGGATCCCCATTTTCATAGTTGAGTCAGACCCTGCAGAGACCAAGTTCTGACAATTCCTAGTAAATATTTGGAAAAGGACATCCATCAGTCACCTGGATGAGTTCATGTACACAACTGTATGGATGGATCTGTGCAAGGTTCCTTTCTTCTACTGCTCGTTTGGTCTACACACAGATTCTTTTGTTAGTAACAATCAGTCCTGTTCTTGCTTTTATTATGGTTCATTTATTTGTTTGTATTCATTTTAAAGTGTTTATTATAAAAGCATCAGCATAGTGACTAATTTTTCATGAATTTTCAATCTTCTCTGAAATATTAAATCAAGTTCTTCCCCTGCCTTCCCCCCTCCCCCCAGGGCTTATTCAATTCTCTGGAAGTGTTTTCTAGGAAAAATGTTATGTTCTTCTTATGGCATCTAATAGTTACCTCATGGAATCAAGTAATAACTCATATCTTCTGAAGCTATTTGTATTAAGTGGGACTGGCCAACAACTAACAAAAGAAGTAGAAACAACCTGTTTACACATTATCCAGATTCCTGGTTTCTCTCCTCTGCTGCTGTCTGTATTCGCTGGAGAACAGTTTGACCCAGACCAGTCTGACTCCTACTTACTAGTTTTTTTGCATGAGAGAATTCTGGCAGGTCTGTGTGCAGCGTATCTGAGGACTTGGTTGTGTGTGTGTGTGTATGTGTGTGTGTGTGTATTTATTTACAGTTTACCTTTATTCTCTTTGTGCAAAAATTCATTGTGCACAATTTTAAACATAGAAAACTTGTGAGAAAAATGTAACAAGCCACCTCACATCCTCAATACTTACCAACTCCTGGTTCACACAATTTTGTTTTTACTTCTCTACAGCATGCTACTTGAGGATTATTTTGAAGTTCATAATTTCAAATACCATATTGTAAATGTTAGTTATGTAATCTAACGATAATGTAAGCAGAGTATTTTTGTGAGAGCAGCTAGTGTGTTTTTTAAAAAACACTGTTCAATTTGAGCTTCTGGATTGTTATTGTTACTCATTTTACCTGAAGAACTGATTCCAATACCAAAATCTTTATTAGTCACTGGAATTAGGAAAAGAATAATTCAGCTGATTATCATAATAATTAATGAAAATGAGAGTTTCAAGTACAAACTCCCATAATCCTCAGGGTCCAGTAATCATAAAGAAATCAGATTCATTCACATCAAAGTTTCTGTGTTTGAGATATGACGACTAAGAATTTCTTTATTTTTTAGAAAAAGATTCATATGAACATTACTGATGTTAAAAAAAAAACTATTCTAACTTGAAAAACTATCACAAACTACTGGAGGAGCTGAAAAGATGGCTCAGTGGTGAAGAGCACTGGCTGCACTTCAGGTTCACCGACAGACATTTAAAAAAATATTTAAAAAGAAACCATTGGATCTCAGTTTCAAATCACGGAGGACAATTTATGAATTATTAGTAAATTATTACACACACACACACACATATATATATATATTTGGAGAGAGAGAGAGAGAGAGAGAGAGAGAGAGAGAGAGAGAGCCATATGTATGCCACAGTGTATACAGTGTATGTAAGTCAGAGGACAACTTGTGGGAGTTGATTTTCTCCTTCCACTATGTGGATCCAGGTCTTTTACTGGCTGAAAGCTACCTCCCCACTCTAAATGTTTTATTTTCTTAGTTCACTAGGTTATATAAAGACATACATTATGGCTAATTTTTAGCAAGAGAGAACCTTTGGAGACATATGATTAAGTAGAGGCCTGGTTATTGTCAGTTTTGTTCTGGTGATTCATGTTAATATTCTATTTTCACATATATTTGAAATTTTAAAACAAGATCATTAAAAATGAAATTAAAAAGACAGTAAAATGTCATCAATGTATCTAATAATCAAGGTTGTCAAAAGACCAAATGAAAGATTTATGTTTTAAAATTAGAAAGGTTTATTTCCCTTATAACAGCAACAAAATAAGTTTCTTGTCCTATACAAGAAACTGTATGTTCACTTGGACAAGTCAATGAACCTCAACCTGTGTGGTCACAAATATAAAACACACTCTCTGAGTTAAATAAGAGGTAGTCTTTTTTCTGGTCAGAGGTTATATATTAGATATGAACTCCTTGCACCAAGAAAATGCTGTTCAATAATTTAAAACTACAGTTACTTGAATGTTTGACCTTTACTTATTTTGACACCTATGAAAGATACATTACATTCTACTTGTTGCTTTGTGTGTTGTGCTAGAATCTTTAGCATGGGGCAAAAATAAAGATAACCATTGATTTTTAAAATGAGATAATGGTAGGCTATCTACTTTCTGGGTGTAAAAAGTGGACTTTGGAATTTCTGAGATAACTCTGGACCAATTGCTTCTTCTCCTGTGAGAGCTGCCTCATGAAGTATGAAAGCCCATTAATCTACTCAGCTACAATTCATTACAGATTTGGGGATTAAATCATAATTTTTCCAGACTTGGATTTTGTTGTTTTTAGAGTGTATGTGTGCGTGTGTGTGTACCTCAGAAGACAACTTTTCAGAATCAGTTCCCTTCTTTCACCCTGCAGTTTCTGAAGACTTAACTCACAAAGCCACCCTCTGTGGTCAGAAGAGGGTGTCAAGTCCCCTGAAACTGGAATTGGAGTTACGGACTGTTATTAGCTGCCATGTGAATATTAAGCTGCCATGTGATACTTGGATTTGAACCCAAGTCTCAGGTCCTTTGCAAGAGCAGTCAGTATTCTTAACAGCTGAGCCATCTTTCCGGCCCCCTCCCCCCTTTTTCTGAGATAGATCTCATTGAGTAACCTTGGCTGGCCTAGAACTCACTATGTAGACCAAGCTGCCCTCAAACTAGCAGAGATTCACCTGCCTGTGTCTCCGTAGAGCTGGAACTAAAGGCATACTCCCCCACACCGGGATATTTTGCTTATTTTGAAGCAGGGTTTCAGTCTGTAGCCTAGGCTAGCTTTGAGTCACTCTATAGTCTAGGATTGCCTTGATCTTGTGGTGATCCTCCTGTCCTTACCTTCCAGTTGCTGGATTACAAACATGTCCCACAATGCCCAACGTATCCCAGACTTGAGTTTTTATAGGGGATTATAACTTTTAGATTATGATACTCTTTCTCATTTTTTAACTGCACCTGAACTATTTGCAATGAGAATAAGTAAACCTTTTAAAGCAGGAAACTTATCTTCTCCAGCTTTGTCTCACTTACACTGTTGAATTCTGTCTTGGTTCTCTTTCTTATGCTCTAACTAGGTTTTCCTTCCTGGGACCCACATCATGGCTTCTGGATGAACTGGCCCTGAGTTCTCCTATGTGACTTTGGCATTAGAAGGATCTTAGCTCTTCCATTCTTGTAACTAGATTCTGGACTGTAACTTCCAGATCAATTTCTCCTTCTTGTAGCACTCAGAGATGTGGTTTATTTTTTCACTGTGTTGTACCTGCTATCACAAACCTTTCTTTTGTGACCATGTTATGGTCACACCTTATGAACCTACTGACCTTGGTATTGAGGTCAGCTTCTCTAGGCCTGTGTTTCTCAGAAGACTCACATCAGAGCATCAGAGTTGCCTGGAGAGATGGGAGGGAGAGAGTATTAAAAAAAACATGCTTCCGGGTTTTACTGATCCAAGAGTAGTGAGTCTGAATGTTGGCATTAAGGAATGAATCAGGGATTTACATATTAACAGAGAGACATTTAAAAATGCTGACTAAAGCCCCAAAATGGGCACTTAGATTTAGGCCCAAATTGTCTTTGTCTTGTTCTTATTTCTATTCCTGTACTTAAAATTGCCTTTCCATGTTTCTTGTATCTGGAATCCCTAGCGGTTTGGGAAAATCAATTAAGCAAGCAAGCAAACAAACAAACAAACAAACAGCCACTGAACTGCTTTTGAGAAAATAAAGCCATGTCTCAAGTATAATACATAGGTTATTACCCCATCACAGTAGACCAGTCTTGACTTGGAAGTAGAATACGAACTTGTACATGATATTAGTAATAATACTGTGCATGAAGGTGCCCTTTAGAAAGCTATAAACCACTTTATAAATGAAATATAGTATTTAGCAAAGAGTCAATTAACACGAGGCTGGAGAAATGGCTCAGGAGTTAAGAGCACTGGCTGTTTTTGCAGAAGACCCAGGTTAGAATCCCAGCACCCACTTGGTGGCTAACAACCATCTGTAACTCCAGTTCCAGGGCATCTGATGTCCTCTTCTGTCTTCCATGGGCATTACATGACACAATATGTAATATGTAGACATAGCACTCATACACATAAAAAGTTTACCAAAAAGAGTCAATTAATGAACTCATGTTCTATTTGGGGGCAGTGTACAACTTGCTCCATGAATGTAGAGCAAAGAAAATGAAGAATATTTTCCTGCCCAAGGGAAGCTCATATTGAGGATAATATGAACACATAATATTGTAGGAAAACAATTAGAAAGAAACATAACTGACTCATATATCAAATGTGTTTTTTAGTTATAAATTCTGAGTGATCCTGGAGATTTTGAGTGACTTCTTTATGTCTTTTGGTATTTCTTTGATTCTATGAATCCTACTTTATTACATATTGCTGTTCATTATCTTTATGTTTACCAGTCTTTATATGCAAAAATGATACAATTAAAATGTAAGTTCATGAGAGGGAATACTCTTCCTCCTGTTGTTTATGGATGTATTCTGCCCTAAGCATTCTTGCTTCCTAATCGATATTCTTAAAAATATTTGTTGATTGTCTTATTGGTTGATTGAAAATAATCAGGAAATATTTCCAGAAGGAGGTGAGTATAAGGGAGACTAGAAAGATAGCTAAGGGTTAATAGGACGTGGATTTGGTTCCCAGCACCCAAACGGCATCTAACAACCATCTGTAACTCTTGTTACATATGAAGGGGATATGATGCCCTCTTCTGGCCTTGCATAGGATTTGCATATTAACATAGAGACATTTAAAAATGCTGACTAAAACCCCAAAATGGACCCTTAGATTTTTAAATTTAGGCCCAAATTGTCTTTGTCTTGTTCTTGTTTCTATTTCTGTAATTAAAACTGCCTTTTCATGTTTTTGTATCTGGAATCCCTAGAGGTTTGGGAAATCAATTAAGCAAGCAAACAAACAAACAAGCAAACAGCCACTGAATTGCTTTTGAGAAATACTGGCCTTGCATGAATGTGGTGCACTTACATACACTTGGGCAAAATGCTCATATGCATAAAATAAAAATAAATTAAAAAAAGAAGAGGAGGGAGGGAAACAGCGAAGGAAGGAGGCAGGGATGGAGGAAGGAAAGAGAGAAGGGAGGAAGGAAGGATGGAGGAAGGAGAGAGAAGGAAGGAAGAAAAGAAGGGTGATGATAGGCGAATTCATTCTATGTGAGGTGGCTAAAAATGGTAGACATGTTTTTAAAATTTCTTTATTTATTTTTATTTTATGTGTATGAGTGTATGAAATGCCCACGGAAGTCAGAAGAAGGTGTTGGATTCCTCTAGAACTGGAATTATGGATGGTTGTGAGCCATCATATAGGTACTGGGAATCAAACCTGGGTGCTCTTCAAGAGCAACCAGAGCTCTTAACCCCTGAGCCAGTTCTACAGACCAATTGAAGACATATTTTGATTGGTTGCCTGAACTTGAGGAACCAGAAAATGTCTTTCTGAATAAATGCTCTGTATAATTATAAGGTGGCCATATGAAGCTCACGCTTGCATAACATACCACCTTTGGGTATTCCTGATTGTGGCATGGTACATAGCAGACTAGAGAAAGGATGAGATGTGCATCTTTGAAGCAGTCTGTGAGTACTTTTCCTTCAACTTACGACTGAATACACAAAGGCACAGACCTACGTTGAACTCATAAAGAGGGGAAATAGAACGTTTTATTATAAGTAACAAATTACATGCGTCTTTTCCCATGAATAGTTTCAGATATTGAGACTGAAAACAGCTTTTTAATTGATGGAAATATATAGCAGAATTAAGAGCTTTTATGCAATATAAGGTGACTTAGTAGGATTGAGATTTAAGATTAAATTATGAGGGCTGGAGAGATGACTCAGAGGTTAAGAGCACAAGTTGCTCTTGCAAAGGACAGGGCATTGTTGGGGTCCCTCTGCTTGGTGCTGGCCTGAGTAGGATGCAGGGTATCTGCCGTGAGGGGGTGAGAAGCACAGAGTCAACACACTGACCCCCGGAGCTGGGTGGAAGCTTATGGAGGGCAAGCTGCAGCAAACTCCTTTATTCAAGGAAGTGCAAAGGGTTTTATGAGTTTGGCTAGCCAGTCTCCTTATGGAGTGGTTCCCAACTGCAGCCAATAGTAATCTGTCTCTGGATGGATCATCTAGGTGCAGGTTCTCTCCAGATGCAGGGCGGTACCTGGTGTCACGCCTGGCTGGAGCAGAGCATCACACCCACAGGAGCCGCTCCCTTAGTCCTCATAGCAGGTGACCTGGCTAAGGCCCACACTGCATTATGCCCTACATATCCTTCTTTTTTGTTTTTGTTAATTGAGCCACCCTGGGAGGCATGATTCTTCACCATGCCATTGTTGACCCCAGGCCCTCAGGGATCACCTTAGGTGATGGTGCCTGTTTTAGGTTGCCCGGGTTGTCTGGGTCTTACCCATCATTGACTACCCACCATCCTGGTGAAATAGCCTAAGGGGCTCATCTTTGTTGTCTGTGCCTGTCTTAGGTTGCCCCATTTGTTGGGGGTCTTACTCGTCATCGGCTACCCAACGTTCTGGTGAAAGAACCGAATGGGTGATACTTGTTGCCCAGGAGCATAATTAGAATGGCATGGGAAGTTCATGCAGGAAGGCTCCTGTTGCATGCATGAGGGTCCTTGTTGAATGCTTTTGTGGCCTGTAGAAGACTCAGGAAGAAGTGAGAATAGTTAAGTATCATGAAGAAGTGGCGTTATTAAGTTGCCAATTAAACGAGATTGTCCTGCATTGCTGATATCCATGTTCGAAGGGAATATTTGGTATTTGGGGGGAGGTCTGAGGCCTGGAGAATTTGAAGCATCAATGTCTGAGAAACTCTGCTTTAATGCAGTGCTTTCCAAAGGCAATGAGAGGTCATCAGAGCTATCAAAAAGGCCACAGCAAAAGTACCCCAGATTACCAAGTCGAGGGACAAGAAAAATGCTGAGATCCTATTAAGTAGCTGTTGCCCAAAGGTCAAAGAAGTTATTTGGTTAACTCAGGTGCAACTAATATGCTCGATCTGGTAATTAAGAGACAGGGAGTAATTAAGAAAAGCCTGTGACCAGGAGCCTCTGATGTAATTGGAGAGACATGACCTTAATACCAGATAGCACAGAATTATTAACATAAGGGTGGGTTCTATCTATAGGAAGAGGGTGCCACAATGCAAGGAAGAGAGAGACCCTCCCGGATCCTCATTCAGAGGGAAACAATAGGTGCTGTCAGCAGGATCTAATGCAGACTGGTTAGGAAATGTGGGCTTAAAGGTAAGGGGTGTATAAGCAGATAAGCCCAGAAAGAAATCAGAGGATCTAGGTAGGGCGTGCCCAGGGCAGGGCGGGCCCAGGGCAGGGCCAGTGGAGCAGCTGAAGCTCTGTCCAAGGGTAAATTGGGGGAGGGGTGGGTGTTGTTTTATCCTTTTGTTTTACTTTTAAGCCATGCCGAAGGAGAAGAGATTAAGAGCCTACAATTGTAGCACTTTCTGGTGGGAGAGAGGAGATTGCCCATTATGGTGGGGTGACATTTGACAAGGGGGTCTAGATTAAGGTCTCCCTGGAAGTAAAGGCCAATGAAATGGAAACTCAAAGCCCCCATAATCACCACACAAGCCAAAATGGCCAACATTGGGGCCCACTGAGACATGCAGCCGGAATGCTGGGGGTCCAACTGCCCAGCACCCCAGTGGAGCCTCTGCAGGAGTCCTGCAGGCAGCGCCCAAGAAGCCTCATAGAAGGGATGCACCAGCTTCTAAAAGTTCTGCAATTGCACCCAAGAAGCAGTGAAGGATGTGTGCGCCAGCTTTTAAAAGTTCCGCAGCTTTGTGGGAACTTGGCGTGGTGTCAGAATGCTCGTTGAAGCATCAGGGTCCATGCAGGGCAGGGCAATTAAAACTTAAAGGGTCTGAGCCTGCTTGTTGGCAGGAAGGAGGTTTTTAAATCAAAGATGGAAAAATTGCCCACACAGTGTCTCTGGAAAGGCTCTGCTGATAACCATGCCTTGGTTCCGAAATGGGGGAGGGGAGGTCAAGACGTCATGTGATTTTGCCGGGATGACGCAGAAAGGGAGGGGCCAGCACGGATCTCAGGGACCATGTGGCAACATGTGCTTGCTGACCTTGGAGGACTGTCCGCACACAGAACACAGAGCCTACTCACCAATTACCAGGAGGTGTCTTGCCAGTGTGGAGAGGGGCAGAGTCCCTGTTCTGGCACCAGATGTTGGGGTCCCTCTGCTCAGTGCCGGATCTCCTCAGTGAGGGGTGAGGGGGTGAGAGGCACTGAGTCAACACATAGACCCCAGGAGCTGGGTGGAAGCATGCTTATGGCAAGCTACAACAAACTCATTTATTCAAGGAAGTGTAGGGGTTTTATGAGTTTGGTTAGCCAGTCTCCCTGTGGAGTGGTTCCCAACTGCAGCCAATAGTAATCTGTCCCTGGATGGATCATCTACGTGCAGGTTCTCTCCTGGTGTCACGCCTGGCTGGAGCAAAGTTCCACATCCACAAACAAGAGCCACTCTTTAGTCCTCATAGCAGGTGACCTGGCTGAGGTCCACACTGCATCATACATAGGAGCCACTCCCTTAATCTGCACAGCAGGTGACCTGGCTAAGGCCCACCTTATTTTATGTCCTACTGGGTATGATTCCCAAAACCCACATGGTAGCTCACAACTGTCCTTAACTCGAATTGCAGGGGATCCAGTTGCCTTCTTCTGGCCTCTGCTGGTACTAGGCATACATGAAATATATATACACACATGGTGGAAAAGCTCTCATACACTTATAAAAATGGTAAAAATTAATCAAAGATTGAGTTATGAGGTGTGCACATTAAAATAAATTTAACTAATTTTGAAAAGCAAAAGCTCACCTTGCCTTAATTTTCATCATGGAACATATCTTCTGGTATTTTGTAATTTTTTTAAAAAGTTGAGATATTCCTTTATACGGTGGGGAAATGTTGAGTATATAAGGCAAGATTCTCATACTACAAATACTAGAATTCTATTTAAAATAATTCAAATTAAAAGTTGTTTATTGAAAGGAAAAACCATGGCCAGGAAGTAGAATGTAGTTTCTAAGTGTGAATGGTTCTGACTAAGGAGGCCCTACACATCTAAGTTTCTGTATCTGCTCCATCTAAACTCTTGTTTTCCTATCACACAGCTTCCTTCCTTATTCTTGGACTCTGCATCTTGAATTAGATTTACTTTACACATAACATGTTAATCAATCTCAAGCTTCTCATGGCTTAAAGTTCCTCCAATCTTTATTTCTTTCATCAACTTGGACTCTCAACCCAATTCTAAATTTAATTCCAATCTGAAATCAACTAAATTTCCTCACCTTGTATTAGTTGTATATCCCAGGCCCTAGTATGTATTTGTGGTGTTCTATTATTATTAATATTTTTTTCACACATAACTTTATCATTATTAGTAAAGAATTACTGTGATGTTATAAAAACTGGTACCTATCACACTTAAAAATGTGAAGTGATATGTAGGAGTATGATAACATCACCTATTGTCATTCATGACCCTTATCATTTCCACACTCTCTACTAAATCTAAACTTGATTTTGAGATACATACACTTTGCACAAAAAATACATAGCATTAGTGTAAGAATTGATTTTTCTAATAAATAGTAATTGAACTCATAGGGGATTCAACACGGAATAGAATGAACAAAGTCTTTGCTCATTTTGAAATTACATTCTAGGGGAACCACACATAAAACTAAGAACTGGGCATGGTGGCAGATGCCTTTAATCCCAGCGTGGGGAGGCAGAGGTAGGTGGATCTCTGTGAATTTGAGGCCAATCTGGTCTGCATAGTGAGTTCCAGGTCAGCCAAGGCTGCATAGTGAGACTCTGCCTATCCCCACCGACCCATAAAAGGAAAACACAAACAACCACCCACACAACAAAAAGCAAAGTAAAGCAAAATTAAAAAAACAAAAACAAAATAAAAGCAAAAGCAAAAATCATCCTCCCTCCCATTGACCTAAGTAACTATGTAACATGATACTAGGGAAACTGTCAACTCTCTGTAGAAAAATTAATCCTGATGCTAAATAGGAGATAAACAGGAAGCCTCAGGGACAACTTAATATAAAAGTAACATGTGAGCTATGATTTATAAGAGGTCATTTTGAGAAAGGTCTCTACACTTGGTGGAAGCAGCAAGTGACCTGCAAATTCAGACATCAAAGAATCCCATGAATCTGGAACAGGATGAACAAGTCCAAATAAATAAGAGACCTGGACAATTGGGATGTATTATTGTGTGGATATAAAATGTCCACACAGGCTCATGTGTTGAATGCTTGATTATCAGTTGATGGCACTATTTGGGGAGATGATGAATCAAAACTTTAGGAAGTAGGGCCAAAGATGGAGGTCATGCCTTTGGACACAGTTCCTGGTCCTCTGTCCCTTCCCCTCTCTGTACTCTATGATGAGGAGAACAGCCTCTGCCACATGCTCCTACCACGAGGTTCTTCCTCAGCACAGGCACAGAGTCGGTGAAACCAAGGTCCACGAACACTGAAACGATGAGCTAAATATCCTACTCCTAAGTTGTCTGTGCTACAGCCAGGGGAAGTCTGACTAACAGGGAAAGAGACAGTTGGGCAACTGATCATTTAGGTTCTTGTCAATTAAGTGTAATAAAGCTTAGGTTTTCATTCACAATGAGTAAGAAAATATTGCAGGGCTTTGGGAAATGTTACTTAATCTGTCATATTTCAACTCAATCAATATGACTTCTATATTGAGATGAGCCTGAGATGGACTGATGACAGGCAGATTTGAGAGTATGGTAATGATTCAGTCAGGGAAACTTGGGCAAAGAACTAGCAGAAGAGATGGTAAGTGGCTCAGAGTAAAGGTTGATAGTGAAGGCGGACACAATGTTAATAGCAACAGTTGAATTGAAACCTTGAGCATGAGCACAACCACATAAAGAAATAAAGAAAAGAGAGCCTCTCTCCCTCATTCTCTCGCTCTCTTTCTCTGAAAGCAAAGTTGACATCTTATTATACAATTGAGGCTTTAGACTTGGATACTTTTACATTTAGACATTACAGGGTATACAAAGATTACCAAGGAAATAGAGAAATCATGAAGACACAGTGAAAAGGGAAGAAACTCAGAGAAAGGTGGTGTCCAAGAAGCCAACTAAAGAGTTCAACGAGGTCTGCTGTGTTAAAAATGGGCAATGACAGCCAAGTCAGATGAGAACGGGACAGAAGGTTGGTTATTTGATAGACAAGCATGAAAGTTGTTAGTAAATGAGTGGCAAGGCAGATATTATAGGAAAGACAAAGATCCCTTTGTAGGGGGTTTGAAACATACATTAGGAAGAGGAGATTCTGAGATAGAAATAGAAACAATAAATGGCAACATTTGGTATTTTTTATTTTCCTTTACACTTTTAACATGGCAACTGTAAATCAACAGGATTCCCTGTGACTCTTCCATTTGCAGTATGCAATGATCATGTCCATCTGCTCTTCTTCCCAGAATTTCTATCACCCCTCTCCAGCTTTGTGCTATAGAGCTTCATCATTGAGCATTCTGAAAGTTATTCTGCTCTTTACTCTGACAGTTATTTTCTCTTAATCATTGCATAATTCTAAATGATGTTAATGATCACATAGTTTGTAAGAGGGGTTAAGTAGATCATAATTTCTATTTTAGTACCAAAAATTTAAATAATTTCTACTCTAATATACTAATAGAGATGAAATGTTTGAGACACATCTAGGCATAGTGGAGAAGGCAGAATGTCCATATAGGGACACATATAAGCATAAGGCTTCCTTCAGTGAGAAGTCATATTGGAAACTGGTAGGAAATAAAGTTCCCTATGCTTCCCTCTCTGATTCCTGTCATCTTTGTATTAGGACCATAGGACAACATAATTCAGACCAGACATCTATGTCACGCCCTCCAAGGCTCAGGGAACATGACAAAAAGAAGGGGAGAAAAAGTATAAGACCTGGAAGATGAAGACTGTTATAAAATGTCTCCTTCTCATGACTGAGCCTTTGCTAATAAAGTCATAGCAGCTACAGTTACCTGCACAATACCCGCACAAGACTGGACTTTTCAACATTCCAGCGTGGATGAGGAGGGGCTGGGGTGGCCCCACCTCTTCCTGAGGAGTCATTGGCAGTTAATGGCTAACCAGGGAAGGAGGGTCATTTCCTTTAGAGGTATAGCCTGTGCTCATGCAGGCAATCCTATTTAAAGTCACTGGATCACAATCCACAGAAGAAAATGGCATGAAAGTGGGCTGGTTCAGCAGGAGTATGGGGTGGAGGAGAGAAGGTATGGGAGGGCATGTATTTTCAAAATACCTCCTTATACTCATGTATGACATCATCAAAGGCTAATCCAAAAAAGAGAAAGATATGGCAAAGGGCTCAAAGGGAATGGAACCAAAGTGCTCATATAATTCATTGTTCAGACTGAGGAATCTTGAGGATGAAAGAGGACAATATTAGTAGAAACTGTTGCCAGCCTAAGCCAGGGCAGTCCTTAAAACTCTAGCTGTCATCAGCTTTGAAGTTTTTAAATAACAACAAGCTAATGTGATTTAAGATTTGGTACAAAACAAGAAATAACAAGAACAATGTGTAACTGAGAATGTTCAGATCCTTAGCAACCATGGAAGAGCCAGGTCCATATCATTGCCATCCTAATGCTTTGGGAGAGGAAATCACACACTGTTCTCTATTCTGCTGTTTCTCTTTAAGTACATCCATAAGAAGAGGCTGATTTTATGCAAAACTCCCTCTTCCTCTACATTCAGATCACTTTTAATTTCAAAGAGAAATTGATTTGTATTTGTGAGCATCCAAGGTGAGCATCTTTTCTTCTTCTTTTGGCCTCCTCAACTCTCAAAACAACCCATCCTGTTGTAAAACATTTTCTAGCTGGAGACATTTTTTATTTCCAACCTTCCTTTACAGTGAAAGGAACTCTTCCAATGTCTTACATTGCATAGCTCCTCTTGAAGCTTAATGAAGATTCAAGAGCAACTGCACATCCAGTTGAGATTCTGGTCTTGATAGAAGCAGGTACAGGTGACTGTCAGGGTGGGACCTCTCACTATATGTGCTATGCCAATTGACTGTAGTATATATTGACAGCATTAAAGTTAAAAAATTGCTGAGTATTGAATCTAGAACTCTAGGCATGCTAAGCATTTGCTCTATCACGAACACTGCAACTCCGATTCTTACGCCCTCCAAGCAGAGGAGGCTATCCATTGACCAATGCCACCCCCCTTCATCTCGCCAGCTTCTGGCAGCCACAGTTCTACTCTTTGCTTATATCAGCCAGTGTTTTCATTTTATTTCATTTCACATTCACAAGAGATCTTGTAGCATTTGTCTCTCTTTGCCTGGCTTATTTCCTTTGCTATAATGCTCTCAAGGTTCATCCATAATGTTTCAATGAAAGAACATCGTGTGTGTGTGTGTGTGTGTGTGTGTGTGTGTGTGTGTGTGTATGGTTGGTATGTGTCTGTGCTGAATATGTGCATGTTCATGTGTTTCTGAGTGCACATGTTTATCTTTGCCTACATATGGAGGCCAGAGTTCAATGTCAAATTATCTTCCTTTATCACTCACTGTTTTTTGTTTGTTTGTTTAGTTCTGTTTCGTTTTGAGACAGGATCTCTTACTGAACCCATACTAGACTGGTTGTTCAACAAAACTGAGAATGCCTCCTTCCTGTACTGATCAGCACTGAAATCACAGATGCACTGGTCAGGAGTTCTACACGGGTATAAGGACTGAAACTCTGCTCCTCATTCTTGTACAGCAACAACTTTACCAACTGAGCTGTTTCCAGCCCCCAGAATTTCTTTAATACAGGGACTCTAGCTTAGCCTGGCCTCAAACTTCCTATGTAGACAAGGATGATCTTGAACTCTTTCTACCTCTACCTCCTCAGTGCTAGGATTGCAGACACATCTCCATGTCTAGTTAATTGCATAGCTGGAGATCAAACCCAGGTCTTGTGCATGTTGACAAGCAGTCTTTATCCCTAGAGCAGAATTTCCTTTATTCTGTAAAGGCTGAGCAGTACTCCACTCTGTTTATAGCGATAATAAATACCTTTTTTCCGGTGAGGGATCTGTGGCTTGTTCATCTTGTGGCCGTGATGAGCAGCACTGATATGAGCTTGTGAATGTGGACATCTCATGGACCAGTGTCAGTTCTGGAACTGTTTAATCAAGACTGTTTATTAGTTTGTCCTTTACATACTTGAAAAAAAGGTATACATAGCCTCATATTTATAATTTCTGTATTTCATTTATATTTTTCTTTTTCTACTCATGATTTTATTCTATATTAATAATTTTGACTTGAGTCTTATGCTTTTTCTTTTAGTTATGTGTTGATAATCTCTTTTAGTTATGTACTGAGAATTTCTTTTTGCATTTCTTCCCTTTTTCTGTTTTAACTTCCTTAACTATGTGCACTTGACAAGGATTAATAATGAAGACTAGATTTACCAATTTTAAAATTTTATTAATTAATTAATTTTTATTTTATGTTTAAGAGTGTTTTGCCTGCATGTATGTAAGTGGACCTGTATGGGATGCTCATAGAGACCAGAAGAGGATCATCACATCCTCTGGAACCAAAGTTAGAGGCAATTGTTAGCCACCTTGTGGGTGCTGGAAACTGAAAACTGGTCCTCTGTAAGAACAGTCAGTGCTCTTAACCCCTGAGCCATCTGCAACCCCTAGATTTGCCCATTAATCCAACTAAATTGTTAAATGTGTTCCTACTGAGAATGTTTCTCTGTTACCATGTGGAAAGCTCCTAGAGATGAGATGCTAGCCTTTCTGATCTCTGTATCGGTACATTAATGCAAAGCTTGACTATGCGAGACTCTCCAGATACTTGTTTATTTAGAATCTTGATGTAAAATACATTTTCAGATTAGGAATAAAGGTGTTAGGAACTTTTTGGAACAAGTTTTTGTTGGGTATATATTTAATTTCCTTTAGCTAAATATACAGCAGAATTGTTAATTGATATAGTAAGTAGAAATTTAATTTTGCAGAAACTACAAAAAATATGTCATTTTAATTTCTAATAAGGAAAGTGTGAGAGTGAGTGCCTGATGTTCTACATCCTCATACAATATATAATTATTTCATTTTCTTTTGAAATATTACTTTACAATACTTTCTAGTTTTAAAGTTAAGCTTTAAATAAATTCTGAAAATATACAAAACATATTTAATTTAAAGTGTTCTACAATGCAAATAATAATTATTATTCTTGTTATTGATGCAAATATCTGTAAGCTGACTGTACCTAAAAATTTGTTTTGGTATTGGCTTGGCTAAAACTTGGTTGGCCTTGGCTAAAAATTGATAACTTAACCAGGCATGGCAGTGCACACCTTTAATCCCAGTATTCAAGCGGCAGAGGCTGGCAAATCTCTGAGAGCTGGTCTTGGCCCATCTGGTCTATATAGTGAGTTCCAGGATAGCTAGCTGCAGCTACAAGGGGACCCTGTCTAACACAAAAACAAAAACAGCAACAAAATGGAAACATGAGTTCAGTGGTGCACAATGACAATCTAAGTGCTCAAAAAACTGAAGCAGGAGCATCTCCCTTGGAGGATGTACTAATCTAGTTACATCCTGTCTCAAAAGATGTTAGATGGATTGTGGAGCTGGCTTAGTGGAAAAAGTACTTGCTATGCAAGTATGAGGACTGTAGGTGATCAGATCCTCAGGTTAAAAGTTGAGTGGGATCACATGGAATCCTAATCCCAGCACTGGGGGAGGGAGGAGGTTGAGGGAGGGAGGGAGACAGAGAGAGGATTCAAGCTAGACAAGCCAGTGGGCAAGGTCTGGCTTCAATTAATAGTGATTGAGAGAGACACCTGGTGACAACCCCTGACTTCCACTTTCACACACTTGTTTGTGTGCACACCCTCCACGTGTACATAACACATACAAGCATGTATGACTACACCACACCACACACACATGCACACATGCACAAAAACAACTGCAAACAAGTAAACAGTTTGCTCCAAATTTCCTCCGTCCTCCTGCAGTTCATCACTCTTTCGTGTGGGCCGTCATTCCAGCCTGTCTGTCAGTGTAGGTAACAGCTCTATTTCAGCTCTTCAACACTTTTACGACAAAATGCTTTGTACTTCTACTTCAGACTTTGTACTTAATGTGCTAATACCTTTATGTTCCTCTATCACCTTCATTTAAGACTTACCCTTTCTCTTGCTGAAGTTAGCAGTTACCATCATTTGGTCATTTCCATATTTTTCTCTGAGTTTCACAGGTGTCTGTTCCTGATTGTGCCAGGAGTTCTTGAAAAGACAAAAGCATAATGTATGCATGTGTACATATAGGTGTATATGTGTGTAAACGAGTATGTTAGCCTGTATGTGCGTGCATATGCACACACACTTGTGTAGGATTGCATTATGGGTATCACTATGTATTTTACTGAACTAGAAAGAGGTGGTATTTATCTCCAAAATATCCATAGAATTCCAGAATACAATGAGTAAGGATAAGTTTCTTAGTTTTTAAACTTTTCTGGATTCTGTGGTCAAGGTAGATCCCCTTTCTGTCTGAGTGGAAAGATGGCGTGTAGATTTGGTGTGTCTTCCTGTAAAACTTACTTAAAAAGAGATAATGGGCACAGTATTCAAACAATCAGTACTATGAAATGGAAAATGACTTCCAGTCATTTTTCCTAAAGACTACCATAAGTGACATTTCCCGATATTATCATTCTTTCAATTTTCTGTGCACAAACTTATGTTTATTATAATATTTATATCCTATTAGCAGTTTCAAATATCTGACTTATTTTCACTTCAATATATTTTGGGTATTTTTCTAAAGGTGCCATAAAGGACTACCTTGTTCCCAACAGTGCCAACACCGTTCTCTGATATTTATTTACAAATCAACATTTATTTTTGTTTTTTAATTACATTATTTGCAGTTGACACATGAAAATTGTATATGTTAATGGTGCACGCAAAATGTTTACCTACATATATTGTGCAATGATCTAATCAACCCAATTAACAGCTATAATCTTATGTTCTTTTCTATGTATTTATTTAAGAATATTTACAATCTAGTACCTTAGCAATTTCCCAATGAATGTACATACTTTATTGAGACAGGACTCTTCAATTGTTTTCATGTCAAAAAATCATTTTTTCAGTGAAAAACAATGCTTACAATACAGCAGTAAGCATTCACAGAGATGTAGGATGATAATTACTAATCATTAGAGATATCTCTACCATGAACTGCTGTTTCTAAGCTTCCAAAATTTTATCGAAGATCATCTTTCCATGTTGTTGCATGAACTTAATCTCCCACTAGCAATGTTTCAATGTGCCTGCTTTCAAACTTTATCTTTGCAGGCAAAATCAATTAGGTTCAATAAATCGGCAGCAAGAAATTTTCTCTTCCCTTCCATTCCTCTGTCATCTTTAATTTTCTGGGTTTTAACATAGAGTAAGACTTGGTAACTTGTAGCATATTAGGGTGAAGTGTAAATTCCAAATGTTGACTATGAGGTCCCTTATTGTAAGGAAGAAAAAGGTGTTCTCTGAGCCTGCGTTCAATTTCCATGCTTCAATCCTCCTTTGCTTTAACTCTGCCCACATGCTGGTATGTGGCAGTGTTAATTGGGCATTCCGCTTTTTGAATCTCATGTAGAATGTTCATCCAACTCATTTACCACAAAATTAAAAAAAAATGAAGAGAGTGAACACAGCCATTAGAGCTGTTGTGAATAATTTGAGTTAAATGTAAATGTAGAAAGAAAATAGGAAAACTACTATTAAGTACACCTTGCAATAGAATGCAATACAGATTTACAACGTTAATTATTCACATCATCTATCTATCTAAAAAGCTGTGAGACTGAAATATGAATATGTCACATATTTAAATACTAACTTCTTAAAAATGTACTTTATTAAAATATCATTATGCATGTTTTAAAGTTAAAAATTCTGTGCTATGTAGATGTAGAGGTAAAATTCCCATTTATTGTCCACTGAATGTGAAGGAAATTGAATTTGTCAGGAAGCTGATTGATATCTCGAAGTGTTTTGTTTTCAGTGACTGGCACTGCCGAGTTACAACCATCTATCATCTAACAGGTAATTAGTCAGATTTCTCATCATGAGCCTTCAATCCTGCTGTTTTATTATTGAAATACCACAAACCAGTAGGCAATTTGAATGCAGATAATGTTCTCTGTCATGGTCTTAAGGACAAAGACAACATTTTGCAATTTAGGAGTACTGAGTTTGAATAAAATTCACTCAAATGTAAGTTTGGGTCTTGTGTGAAAATAAATATGTAAGATTTCATTTGATATCTCATTTGTCCTCCCTAGTGACAACTGAGAAACTTGCTGTTTACAGAAGCAGCCTAGTGTTCTAATACAAACTTGCCTTATTATAACATTTTACAAGTAGAATGTTAAGTAGAAGAACACAGACTGGGTGAAGAATAAAGTTAGACAAAATAAATGAACTTGGTCTTGAATAGCTTTCTCCCATTTTCTAAGATATTTTAAGATGGTGGTAATTTGTAATTAACAATAGTTAGTAATGTAAAAGCTTCACATTTTAAAGAATTATTTTCTAATAAGCTCAGATACTAAAATAATTGAAAGCTCTGAATTGAGCTACTCACTTACTCTCTGTACTGAACAAGCTTTGTCTTCAACTTGGCACTTTGGGTCTCTCCCACAGCGCATCTTGACATGGGGCACATTATTCCTAGTACTTCCATTTCAATAATAATGGTGAAAATCTGTGTCTTTCTTCATATTGTTTGGGTGTCTGTATGGATGAATATATTTACATGTTTTCTCAAGTTTGAGTTAAATAATAATTTCATTTAACCCATAAAATGCTGTACATATACATATACATATATATGTATATATATAATGCACACACATCAAAATTAATTGAATCATGCAACTTTTTTCTTTGAGAATCTATAGACCACGGTAGTCTAGGAATCCCTGTGTAGCCCAGGTTCATGGTAATCTTCCTGCCTCAGTCTCCTTTGTCCCAGAATTACAGATTACAGGTTTGAACTGTTAAGACCCAGCAAAATTTGCTTTATATTTTAGTCTTTTTTGTGTTTAAAAATTTTTTATTTTTCAAACTAGATTTTGAATATCGGGCTTTAAGCGAACTAAGCGAATGCTTTCCCCCTTGAGCTACTTTTCACTGAGAATTTCATGTACACATATGCTGTGACCAAGCTCATTCCACGTCTCTCCCTTCCAAATCCTTTCCTATCTCCTGCACGTTTTTCTCCTCCCAATTTCACGTCCTCTTTTTCATTTTAAACCCACTGAGTCCACTTGGTGCTGCTGTGAGCATCTACTGGATCATGGCTGGCCTCTTGGGGGCCGTATACATACAGCAGACATCACAGGCCAAGAGTTCTTCGGTTAGGGGTGGGATGTTGTGCTCCCATGCTGGGATTCTGTCTGGCTTGATCTTGCTCAAGTATGGAGCATGCCATAAAAGCTTCTGTGAGTTCATGTGTGCATACTCTTGACCTTTACTCCGAATCCATAATGTTTTGCTTTTAGTTACCACATTATATCAGCTGGTAAATAATGGATTTTACCGGAAATAAAGTTTTTATATAATTGACCTTGTATTTTATTATTTTCTTTTATTTTACTTTTTGGTAATGAGGCTCAAACATAAGGTGCAGCACATGCTTCATAAGTAATCTACCACAGAACTACACTCAGGCCCTATGATTTATTTTGCAGTACCTGAACCCGGAGCCTTGCACGGTGAGAATGGCACTTGTGAATGTTGTAACACTGATATGTATCTTCAGCCTTGGTTCTAAAATCTAAAACAAATTTTACATTGGGACCGAATGCTGATTTTACATATACTGCTTATAGTGCTTGAAATGGGGGCTTGCAACAACTTACGCAAGATATAGATTACAATGAACATATGAACATATCAAATTGTGACAATGTAATTTTTTACAGTATATTTACTGAAATATATTGTAATATATATCATAATTCTTTATATAGCCTAAACTGATTTTTATCATTGACATTTCTAATGACTTTTCATGTATAAAGAAATCATGATTGAAGAATTAATATAAAATCCCTTCAGGTACCATCATATGGAGAATGAAGGTTTAAGAGGAAATATTAAATGACTAAGTTTGTTAAATAGACAAGTGGGATTTTTTTTTTTGTATTTTTATTCAAAGCATACAGAACATGGGTAAGTTTCCAGACTTGGATTAGAAAGTTATCTTCACTAGAGGAACTTTTGTTTGCAATGGACAGTGCTTAATACAGAGATACACAACTGGTCAGAGTGCAGACTGTGGAGTTCTTGACTCTAAACAAGACATCTGTATCATCTCCTGAGAATCCCAAGGCTCAAGGAACATCATGGAAGAGGGGGTGGACGGAAGGAATGAACTAGGGGTTGGGGAATGCTACAAAACAATGGCATCATAGATGAGCTCACTGTTGTTATGGTTACATGCACTTCCATGTTTCATCATACCAGGCAAAGGGCTCATGAGGTCTCATCCTGCCTCAAGGGAATACTGACAATTAATGGTGACTTGGGGGAGAGGTGCCCTTTCTTCAGTGATGGAGCCACTGAGAAGCTGCCCATGCTGTAGTAAGTAACCTCATACCCCTGCTCATGCAGGCAGCCCTAATTAAATTCATGAGTCACCACACACAAACAGACATGAAAGTAGGGGGAGGCTTTTTAGGAAGAAGAAGGGTTTCAGCAGGAGGAGGGAATGTAAGGATAACAGAAGATGAAAAAACACCTAAAATTACATATTATATATAGGACATACAAAATAATATGTGGATTTTAAATATAAAGTTTTATAAAATTATACACATGCCTCTAACTGTCAAAGAATACAAAATAAAAATTAACAAAAAGAAAACAACACATCTTTGTTGTCATACAAGATGCAAAGACACTACTTCCCTGAGAATTTAATTTAGACAATGGTAATAAACACAAGCTGAAACATTAAGTCAATTTCTCAAGCTTTTGCAAGCCCTCCCACCCCCACTGGGTTGAGTCATGGTTATTAGGCCTATTGAGATTTGCTTCTGAGTATAAGAGGAGAAAGGACATTTTAGGTGTTGGTACTGACCACTGGACTACAACAAGGGTCAGTCATGACTGAGACACACTGGTGGCAGATAATGCATAGGGCACAGTTTTATTTGTTCTCCTAATCCCCTGTAAGTGACACCTTATTCTTCTCACGTTGTGGATGAGATTGCTTAGGTGCCTCTTGTTTCAAAGCTAGTAAGGAAGTGGAGCTGGAATTTAAAGTCGGCACTTTGCCGTTGGTCTTCCAGCTTGGTTTCCCCGCTCGCTGGTACCGAAGCAAGATGACTGCCATTGCAAGGACTTCTTTAGTCTCAATTTGGGAAGGGCCATGCCTGTGAACATTTTAATCCAGGGCCGCTGATGAGGAGCACATAGAAGCTCAGGTTTTATTCTTTGATGCCCTGCTGACTGCTTGTGATCAGCACTGTTGTTTCTGTTCAGATGTTACTCTAATCTGGAGCCAGAGCTCAGAGGGACAACGACCGGCAGAAAATCAGATCATACAGCTGTTAAGTGCCGAGATCAGAATCATTCCCTTGCATCATGTTTTGCAAACTCACCTACATTTTTGAAGTATTTAGAAGGCAACTGGTACATTGAACGAGAGCTTTCGTTTGGGATCCAGAAAGGACTATGTTAAAAGCCTGACTCCCACTCGTTACTCCGAGGATGTGGACCTGGAGTGACTCCACCACTATTCACAACAGTTTGCACCTCTGTAAAGTGGGATTGATGAGAACATCTGTTCCAGCTACCCCGTGTGTCATGCGTTCAAGTCCTGCCCAGCATGCTTCCTCACTATATGCTTCCACTCTATTGAGAGCTTTGTGAACTCTTTTCAGGCCTATCACAAAATAACATATATTCTGAATTCTTTGGCTTATGCGGGTGTGTATTTATTTTCATGAAGTTTGCTACAACACTTGCCAATTTTTATGAGTTATTTAAAATACTAATAAAAAACAAGATCGCCAACAGATCTGCTTGTGAGGGTAGTGGATTGATCCTACACTGTGTGTGGCTGATTCTACAGTGTGTGGCTTTAATATGCTTTCTCTTGCATTTTTTTAAACAGATGTTATTTATGTTTATGTGCCTGTGTGAATGTATGCCAGGTGTGCGCAGGTGCCCAAGGAGGCCAGAAATGTGTGGGATCTCCTGGAGCTGTAGTTACAAGTTGTTGTTAGCCACTGTGTGCTGGGAACCAAACTTGGGTCCTTCAGAAGACCAGCAAGTGCTCTTAAGTGCTGAGCCATCTCTACAGGCTTCTGTTGTATTTCTTGATAATGTATTTGGTCAAATGTGTTCTATGGATTAATAAAGTTTGATTGTCTGAGGAGCAAAGGGAAAGCTGTGCATATTTGTTTTCCTCTGAGGAGATGAATAGGAATTCAGATTCTGGCCACTTATTTGAGAGATAGTGAGCTATAACCTCTGGGAAAGAGGACCAGGATTGAATAGTATCTATGGAAATAGATGATTATGTTGGTTGGTTAATTTCTTCTGCATTTCCACATTCTACCAAGATCTATCAAGATTCTAGAGTCTAGGATTATAGTATAATGAAAATGGCATTTATGCAGACACATAAAGATCAATATGATAAAGACTAAAGCAGAGGAAAGGCTTAGCAGAGGAAATGACCAATTGCATCACCCATAGGATGAATTCAAGGTGGACTGATGAATTCTACATGATAGCTGAGTTTAGTTTTCTTTCTTCCTCTTTTTTTTTCTTCACTTCTTAATTTTTAAAATTTGGACAATAACCAGACATAGCTTTGGGGTGCAGTATGATAATTCAGTGCACACATACACCACACAATTATCATGTCTGGATCATTAGCATTTCCATCTCCTTATCATTTTTGTGTGTTTGGAGCCTTTGACATCCTCTCTTCTAGTTCTTCATAAAATATACAAACATTGTTGTAAGCGATAGTCACCTACTGTGCTGTCACATCCCGGGGCCCGCTCCCCATGCCTGTGTATCTTTTGGCTCCCGTAGTTCAGCTTTCTTCTGTGTTCCTTCTTTCCAACCCATCTGAGCCTCTGGATATCATTGTTCTGTTGTGTTGTGTTGTGTTTTGAAAGATCGGTAGAATTTCACCAAGGAGAGAGAAGACTGATGGCAGGGTTTTCCAAGTAAAGGGAAACACAGATTAAAAGTCTCAAATATGAGTCGGATTTTGGAGGGCTTTTATATTTTATTCTTGGAGATATATGTTGCTACAGACTCTTTGGAGGCTAAATGAGCAGTAATTATTAAAATGAATTTGCATTATTTAGCCCTGCATTTCTATTTTCTGATATTTATTTATTTATTTATTTATTATTTCTGAGAAATACATACAGAGGTGGACTTTGTGAAAAATTTTTAAATTTTTGCTCTCCAGGGAGTAATTTTGCTGCCAAATATTTACTGATAGTCATTATTATTGAAATTTATAAGTTGTTCATGTTTGTTAGTCACTATGCTAGGCATAGCACAAAATGAAACACTGAGCATTGAACAGAAAAGCACAAATCTACAACAGAAGGTATAGACAGATAAAATGTTTAAATGTAACATAGAGAAAGTTTGTGGAGGGAAAGGAAGCAGAGGATGAGATGGGAAATCATTCTTGAAACTCTACATAGTGTGGTCAGAGAGACCTCAATCAGAAAGTGGCCCTTAAACTGACTCCTGAAGAATCTGAAGCAGAAGTCATGTGGGAATTTCAGGAAAGAGCACAGACAGAGTTCTAAAACTGCTAAACGCTGATGGCCTTTAGAAAAACAAAAGGACACATATCTTAAGTCAAGTGAGCATGAAAGAGAACTTGGAGAAAGATCAGGAGTGCGGTGATTTTAAGACAGGGCTTGCAGCTGTGGACTCCAGTTTTGAATTTGACCAACACAGAGCCATTGAAGAGTTTTGATCAGAGGAGTGACATGGTCTGCTTTACGTTTAACGGAATCAATCATGTTGATGCTCTGTGGAGAACAGACTAAACAGGTCTAGGGTGGAAACAGGGGACGACATTAGGAGCTTCTGTACTAAGCCCAGATGAGAGTAGTTGTGGCTGTGACTAGGCTGGGGTTAAGGTAAGAAGAGTTTGCATCTGAATGTATGTAAGGTAAGACCTCAGAATTCCTGACAGATGGGATGAGAGAGCAAGAGGCACAGGAAGGAGAAGGGAGGGCTTTGAGCCTGATAAGAGGAGCAAGAGAAGTGTTGGTATAGGAGAAAGTGCAGGAGCAGTTTACATGATGCCTCTGAGATCTCTCTGCATTTTACATGATGGCCCCAAGAGCTCTATTTTCATCCTCTTAGGAATGCAGAGTAGGCGTCTTACATGTAGATTTGGAGTTCACAGGAAAAGTCCAACCCAAAGACATGAACTTGAGTGCCATCACTTTATGAATAACATAATATCATGAGTTGGAAGAGATCCAGGTATTCGAGATGAAGGCAAGCCCTAAGAATCACAAAAATCAGGGAAGTTTATAATTAAGCACAATGGAGATGCTCCTGTCTAAAACACTAAGAAACCATCATATAAATAATTCATGTCATACACTGCACTGTTATAAAAGACTTTTGTTTAGGTTCTGAAAATGACCAACATGGGTTTTGATTCTCTGACAAAATGAGATCAGGAGGTGAAGTAGTTTGCTTGGAGTCACACAGATGTCCGAAGGGTAGAGTTGGAGTTTGATTCTCAGGTGTCTGTTCTTAATCCTGGAGAAGATGAACTGAAAATAAGGTTTGAAATAGTGTTTTCATTTGTATTTGTAATATAAGTATAAATACTTCAGAGAGATGGGTGTGCTGACCAGCACTACTAATTCCAACACAGAAGCTAAGGCGGGAGGATCATATGTTTAAGGACAACTTGATCTACTTAGTGAGAGCTTGTCTGGAAAAAAAAAGTCCTAAAAAATGTCACTTATGAAAAACTGGGTGAGATGGTGCACACCTTTAATTCCAGCACTTGGGAGGTGGAGGCAGGTGGATCTGAAGTTCAAGGTCATTCTCAGCTATATATCAAGTTTGAGGCTAGCCAGTGCTACATGAGACCTTGTCTTGAAAAAAAATCATCATTCATTTCTCTTGATGTACATGTATATAAAAGCAATTGCAGAAGAAAGATCTGGATGTTTACATGTCAAATAGGAATTCTAGAATTACTTCATAATTTGGGAAATCAGGACTCTTCTTTTCCTCCCTCCTTCCCTCCCTCCCTTCCTTCCTTCCTTCTTTTCTTTCTTTCTCTCTCTCTCTTTTTTTTTGAAGCAGCCTCACTATACAGCACTGGCAGACCTGGAACTCCCTTTTGTATGGAAGTCTGGCCTTGAACTCGTGGAGATCCACCTGCCTCTGCCTCTCAAGAGCCGGGACTTAAAGGCATGTACCACCATGACCAGCTGCTTCAGTTTCTTGATCCACAAGAAGTTTTCATTCATTTTTACTTCATTATTCCTTAATCCAAGTAGATTCTTACTTGAGAAGGCTCCTTAGATATGAATTAGAAAACAATTGTCAAAGACATAGCTTTAGATCAGAAGCTGTAGTTTAATTAGGCCTCATATCTTAATTTAATTTTACTACGAGGAAATTCTTTCAATACAAAGCCTGCTGCCGCTGGAATTTAGCTTGTGGTATCACCTGCTATCTGTTCACTAATGTAGGCTGGTAATGTCTGACTAAACTATAAAGAATTTTCAAAAACTGATTTTTAGATTTCACTCTAATGTGAGTTAGCATGGTGATATTTTAAATATACTTTGAAAGGAAACGCTAATTCAATCAAAGGACATTATACTGCTTAAAAATCTTGCCCATGCAGATCTCCTCTATTATTAATTCATGGAATCATAAATAAAATATGTTCTATTAATTTTGTCTTTGCATCCAGTTTCATCTTAAGGCCACATTCTGCCCTTTTGCTAGCAGCTGGTGTTCCAAGGAAAAACTTGCAGATGTTTCCATGACTAGAACTGCAGTGATTCTCCTGACAGACCTGAGCTGTGCTGTTTATGATGCCTAATAGCAAGATATTGTTTTTTAAGAATACTATTACCATTCTCAATGGTAAGGATGTGAAGGACAAAGAAAATGTAGAGAACAAGAAAAAATCCTTGTAGTGTTCAGACAATTTTTCAAAATTGTGGTACCCAGCTAGAGGAGAGGATCAGTTACTTATCCGACTTCTACTTTTGGGCAGAAAATAAGCCTGTTCTGTAGAAAATCATTTCACAGCAAAGTTTCCATGATATCTGACATCTTTTGCACAAGACTTCAGATACTGAACATTGTTTCTCATGTAATTTTCCTTCTACTGAGATGTTTATACCTAAATGCTGTCCTTACATTGGAAAAGCAAAGCATCCTTAAACTTGTTTCAGCACATGGATCTGATCCTATGCAATTCCCATGTATTCATTTAAAAAACAATGAATTCATTATTCACTTGATATGGACATTATATATTATGCTATCCTGTGAGACTTGGGTCTATTGCATAAAGACATTGAGCAGGCAGTGTGACTAGCCTGCTCTACCTGAAGCTATAACCTAGGTCCCAGGGAGCCACGACAGATAAAACATCCTAGGCAGTTGCTTGATCTCCCCCACCCTGCCCAAAGATCACCCCAGACCAGAACCACCCCAGATTTTTGAGTTTTGTTTCCTCATTCCTAATTTCCACATCAGCCCTACAACCTTCCCACCTTTACCTAAAGATCCCACCTTTAACTTCCTGCCTTCTGTAACAGCCAGAAAGACCTCCCTTTATAAACCCCCACCTTGGTTTCAATAACTGAACTGCCCACCAACGCAGTCTCCCAGAATTCCTCCCACTGTACTCGAGGCCACCTGAGGCCCTGTTCCATCGTCCTCCATTCTCTGGCATGGCTGGAGCACAACAGCCGTGCTGGAGATGGAGACTCACCCACACTATCCAAAAGCAAATAAACTCAAATCCTTACCATCAAGATGTGTGCTAAGTCCAGAGGAGAGAATTGGAACAGATGAGGCTACATGTCATAAATGTGGTAAATAGTATCCTAGCATTTGAATAAAAGTGAGGAACTTCTTATAATAGTGAATACTAATTCCTTTGGAAGAAAGATCAATTGCAAAAATGTAATAAAGTGATATCAGTGGTTAAGAGGACCTGTGTTCAGTTCCTAGCACTGACACAGTGGCTAACAATTGTCTGAAACTCCAGGTGGAGGGGATCTGACACCTTCTTCTGGCTTCTGTGAGCACTGTACCCACGTGGTATACTTACATATGCAAGCAGAACACTCATACACGTAAAATGAAAATAAACGAATAATATGTTTTAAAAAAGGAGGTGACATTTGAAGGTATAAATGTTTTGAGCCTGAGGATAACAAGTCACAGCTATGTAGAAAATGCATCTGTGATGAGTGTGTTGAAGAGAGGGTGAGGTTGGAAATTTAAAGCATGTGATTTTTGTAGTAGTAGAGCCAAGAGAAGTTATGAGGCTGGTTTTGGAGGAAGCCATGGTGAGGTGAGAAATCTTTGGAGGTCAGTCCCCAAATGAGCCATGTAGAACAGTTGGTAGTAAGCTGGAGAAGGAAGAATCAAGATTTTCTAACAGGTTTGTGGTGGTTTGAATGAGAATGTCCTGTAAAGGCTCCAAGCACCTGAACATTTTGTCCCCAGACGGTGGAGCTCTTTTGGGAGGTTTAGGAGATGTTGGAGGAAGCATGTCACTGGGGGTGAACTTTAGCCTTACCTCATTTGGAGTTTTTCTCTTCTTCCTGTGAAGATGTGAGCTCCTGGCTTTCTGCCCTGGATTCCTTCTGCCATGTCTCTCTATCATCAAGCCAAGACTCTTATCCCTCTGGCACTGTAAGTCCAATATGCTCTTTTTTCTGCTATAAGGTGCCTTGGTCATGGTGTTTATCACAGCAGCAGAATAGTAAAACAAGGTTCTTAGTGCAGAAGCACTAAGCAGTTCAAGAGCTTGAGGGCTGCTGGGAAGGGTGGTTATGGGTTCAGGTTTGTGTACGTAGTGGTAGTGTCTGGATCTCTAGGAGAGTGTTCAAGTGGAAATAATCCCGTGATAAGCCTAGAATTTAAAGGGGAAGCATAGAGTTTTGAAGTATTTGTACCAGGAGCCCTCAGCATGCCGTCAGTTGGTGACTATGGTCTCTGGATATGGTCCCCAGAGAGTGGCTCTTTTTGATGAATTCAATAAGCATCTTTTTTTTTGGTGGCATAGTTCACAAAATCTATTCTTCATCAGTAGAAAAGGAAAGTAATAGTATTTACATTATATGTTACTGGTGAAAAATTGATGAATCGTGACAGGTAAGGCTTAATGTTAAATACTGATAAGGTGCCGGTTCTGCTTAGTTGCTACTGCTGCCGTTCTCATTTGTTTAACAACTCTGATAGCAGGGACTTAAAGATTGTTAATACAAACCATTCCCCCAGGACACGTACAGATAAGAAGCTTATAAAAATGGGCAAACTTCACAAAAGAAAGCTTTTTCCTTCCTAATTCTGTAGTGCCAAGAAAGCTCTGTACCTTGTGCATGCACATGCTTGGCAAGCAGCCTACTAGTGAGCTACATCCCAAGCCCTCGTTTTTTTGAGATACAGTCTTCCTATATAGCTCAGGCTGGCCTTGAACTTATGATCTTCCTGCCTTTGCCATTGAGTACTGAGATGATAGACTCGAAAGTCTTTTTTCATTGAGAAAATGAAGTTAGTATATTTATAAATTTACGTTTGAAGAGAATCATGGAAGACAGACGGGAGCATTTTCAAAGCTAGCACTCAGTGAGTCTGGTTCTAAGTCCACAGCTGGAGTTAGGAACACAAGACTGGGGATGTGAAGGGTATGGAAAAGCGTTCAAAATAACTTCATAGGAAATGCAATTCACTGCTTTTACAAGAACCTAGATTTTTTTCTCTCTGTTAGTACCTTAGCTCTTCGCTATAGTACCAGACTTTGTAGTCATGCTGTGTTTTGTAGTCCACTCTCCCATTCTCTCAATAGCTAACCAATTATATTTTTGAAATGCGTGTATTCTGCTACTTATGTAATCAAACATGTCAAATATATCTGCTCATTCTCTACAGGAAGAAAAAAAACCTCAACATCTCTTCAAGCCTCATTATCTTCATTCATCTTCTCCAATACCCATTAGCTCAATAATCCTGGAGTATCATTGGGTTCCACATACAGTACTGTTCAAAAGAAGAATTTTGAGGGGGTTGGAGAGATATCAGTAGTTAAGAGTACTGACTGCTATTACAGAGGACCCAGATTTGATTCCCAGCACCCACATGGAAGCTTGCAACCATCCATAACTCCAGTTCTAGGGGCTCTGACACCTTCCTCTGACATCCAAGGTGAGCTACATATATGTAGGCAATATCTTCGTACACATAAGATAAAAAATAATAAGATATTTAAAATCCCATTTCAACTGTCAAGTCACAGTAAATCAATTGTCACAGTAAATCACTTCTTTCAAGTGTCTGTCAGTGGTCAACTATCTTTTTTTCTTTGCTATTTTAAATTTTTAAAATGTATTTACTTTTATTTTATGTATATGAGTATTTTGCCTGTATGCATATAAATGCACCTCTGTGTACAATGCCCACCAAAGCCAGAAGAGTGCATTAGATCCCCTTGAACTGGAGGTTTGGATTGTTGTGAACACAACAGTGAAGTCTTGTTCTGGAGGAAATATGATATTTTATAGAGTTCTCCTTTATTAGATGACTTCAAACCTAAAATTTCAGGCTTGATTTAATTTTCCAAAGAGATTGTACTTTGGGTAATAGTGATTTGTGCATAATATTCTTAATGTTTGGACCAGTAAATCCTTTTGATATCAATTGAATTTAAATACGCAGTTTCTTCATATTTCACCCTAGGACTGCCCGAAGCACCTGGGCTAAGATTCACTACGCATTTGGAGAAAGGCCCTGCGGAGTTTGCTGAGAAGCCAGTGGGGAATTATTCAGTTTCCATGTGGAAGAAAAGATGCTGATCTGTAAACTGCACGAATATCAGTTACCCTCCAAAACTTGTCTTCCAGGAAGAAGGCAGAAAGCAGTGCTTTCCTTCTGATGCATGAGATGAGCTGCTTGGTTGTGTGCCTGTCTGTTCCGGAGCTTCCAAACGTTCTCTGATGGCATTTGGGGAGCTTGCCTTTTAGCTTCTCTGCTTTTTTTACTGGTTGTGGTGTTCAGATAACATGAAACATAAGAGACAGGGTTTTGATTTTGAAGTAGTGACTGTAGAGTCGTCAAACTATTTAGACTAGTAGCTAAGTGACACTTTACTATTTGAAGTAATTGAAGCTGTCAAAGGCTGAGGTTGTCCCATCCACACTCAGTTCCCACTCTGCAGTGTCAAAGACCAGGGGAACTGTTTTTTTTTTTTTTAATTGGTTTTATTTTTAGCTTGTGTCAGTTGGTCATGCTGACTGAGGGCTGACACTAAAGCCAGCACATAATGAGGTGTCATTTGTTGTTGCTTTTATGCAGTCACCTTGGGACAGTCATTATACCAAGTGAACAGCGCACAGCTTCTCTTCCTGTGGCTGCTAGTGCCATCTCTGCTTCCTGAGTTCCTTCAATCATCTTTATCCTGCCAGCACCATTTCTAACCAGAGATTTCCACCTCTGTTGCTGAAAGTTCCAGAACCTCTGGGCTCCCCTCATGTCTGAAGCTAAAGGCTGATTTCTCATTGAAGCCTTTCTCTGAGAGTGCCAGAGAGCCATGCTCAAAGTTAACAGGAAAAGATGCTTGGCCTTATGACTGGCATGCTCTGACTTCACTTGCAGGCAACAGGTATAGCCTAGTACAGCTGGCCACACAGGCACTCAATGAACTGTGGTCTCCAGTGGTTTAGCATTCTCAGAGACAGGGTTTAAGAACTGCCCTGTTTCCGAATATTTTCAATATAACAAGGGATGGCACTCCTTTAAGTAACCTTTAAAACTGCTGTCTACTGTGATTTTATTTAAGTCCCAATTGAATTGAATTCTAGTGTGCATTCTGGATATAGCATCTTGATAATTATCTATTTCTCATGAAAGTCATTGTTTTGAAATAAGCATGAAAATGCCAGTGGATCACCACAGTAGAGAGAGTGACAACAAATTTCTGTGACATTAGTGTTCCTACTGTAGTTTCTGCCCCAATTGTTCATGAGTGTAGATGTAAATAGTTTTATTACTTTATATGTTATTATTTTATTTTATTATTATTTTATTTTATTTTATTATTATATTTTACATGAATGAGTGTTTTACCTGCATGCATGTAAGTACACCCACGTTGTGCAATGCCCACAGAGGTTAGAAGATTGTGTTTGGATCCCTTGGAACTGGAGTTATGGACAGCTGTTAGCTGTCATGTGGGTGCTGGGAATTGAAGTTGGGTCCAGTCAGTACTCTGAGCCATTGATCCAACTCTCTAGACCCACGTAAATATATTTCATGATTGGCTATGTATGCATTTTTATTGACTATGTACCTCAAAGTAAAACTGTTACCTCATGGGGCATATATGTTCAGGTTTAGTGTAAGCTTTATTTTTCACTTAATTTCTGCTATCAATATTTTTATTTATTGCTGTATAGTCTTTAACAATATCTAAAAGTAATTTTAATAGTTACACAATATGTTTCTTCACGTGGTTATAATGGAATTTACTTGATTATTTGCTTACTGGTCCAGTGTTTTGCTGATGTATAATCTCAGAACCTCTTTAAAAAGTTTATGAGACTTCAAATTAATTTTGGGTATAAGAAATTTTATGTTTTTTTTTATGGAACATTCAAATTCTATTGCAGAGGGGATATTTATAACACACACAAGCACTTATCTATGACTTTATTTGAACAGGCCTTGAGAGAAGTCCTGTATTTATGGGGATGAAGTAAACGGTTCTTGAAGAAACCTCACCACGTGGCTGGTTCAGAAACATGCGCACTCTGCCTAGGTCTCAAGCCTGTGTACACTTCGATTTGGAGACGGTCGGTCGTTTGGCAATATTTTCAGAGATCTGTTACTTTATCGCTGCAGACAGATTTACTCCCCACCTCTTCTTACATTCGTTTTTGAGACATGCCCTGGCTCTCGGTCTCACAGCCCTCTTCTTCAGCATCCCAGGTAGTTAAAATTATTGGTCCACACTGCCATGTGAGTCTGACTTCTTCCTGGTTCTTCTTTTGATAATTTTTTTTGAAACAAGGTTTCTCTGTAGCAGCAGCTGGCCTTGAACTCACCATGTAGACCAGGCTGGTCTGAATCTTACAGAGATCCACCTGCTTCTGTCTCCTGAGTGCTAGGATTAAGAGTGTGCCACCACACCTGGCTTTCTTCTTTTCTTAAAGATTTATTTTATGTTAAAATCATTTGTATGTGTGTGTGTCTGTGTGGGAGTGTGTTCAAGTCCACACAGGTGCCTATGGCAGCCAGAAGAGGATGCTGGATCTCCTGGAGCTGAAGTTATAGGTGGTTGTGAGCTGCTCAGTATGGATGCTGAGACCTGAACTTAGGTCCTCTGCAAGAGCAGCAAATGCTCAAAACCGCTAAGCCATCTCTCCAGCCCTGCATTGTGGTTCTTAATGACACATGCCATCTGAGATTGTTGAATTAATAATTAGCATACCACTCAATTAAATGATTATATTGATAGGTTAATAAACAAATAACCAATAACCAAGATATACTCCATAGCTTTTGTTAGACATTTCTACTGTCAGAGAGGATTTTCTGGCATTATATATAAATTTCATACCTAGACAATGGCCAAAAACATCTACTTTAATTTATTCATTTTTTTCAGTTTCAGAAAGAAACTTCACTGTTTATTACTTTCAACTGTACTATTCAGTTAAACCAAAAAAACACAGCAAGAGGTGCCGAGGCTGGGATTACTCTTCAGAGGCCTCCTAGCTACATGCATTGCTTATTAAGTCATGTTTCAATTAGGGCATCATTTCACATTCCCTGGTGCCTCGTGCAAATGCAAAATGCTTAAGTTAAGGAGATTACCTTTTTAAGAACTCCAAATCGCTTTTGAACATAAATTTCAGAAAGTAGCTCACCTTCAGAATGGAGAAGCAGTTCTTGAGCACAGAATTGTGCAGTTGGCTATTTAGGCTCAGACTGAAAGCATTTTTGTCCTTTATTTAAGCCTATTTATAGGTGGGCCTCAGTGAGACAAGCAATCCTCCTGCCTCAGCCTCCCAGTGCAAAGCTCATTTATGAGAAAATCAACTGTGGTAAAATGAGCCTGGAGGGTTTATCAGGTTTAAGGGTCACATTTTTCTTCTATTATTTATTTTTATTACATTTATTTATGTGTATGTGTGCATGGTGCAAGTATGTTGGTCACAGGACAATCTGCAGGAATCAAAATTTTCCCCTTTTACCCTGTGAGTCCTGGGGATGAAACCTAGGTCTGCAGGCTTGGTGGCTAGTGCCTATCTCTGAGGAACTGTCTCATCAGATTTTCTTCTATTGTTTTTGTCTTTGTCTTTTGGAACAGAGTGTCATTACGTAGCCATCACTGGTCTCCAACTCGCAGAATTCATGCTTTCAAGATCCAGATTGGTGAGACGTATGTTCCACACGCTTCCTTCCACTGGGGTGTTATGCCAATGAAATTATAGCCGTAGAACCTGTCAGTGAGACACACACAAGGATATTTTATAAATATTCTATCAAGTTGACCGTTCTCGCCTTCCTGTTAATTACAAGTTTCTACTTTGAGATCTCATGTCTTCATCATCGACTGGTATATTTGCTGAAGATAATTATACAAGCACAATGTTTGAAGACAGATAACACTATTTAAATTATTATAAATATGTATTAAGTGAATTGTTTGACATGACAGAACCATTAGAATGGCTACATTAGAACCTTGAAAATTGTTACATTATGCAGTAGGACGTAATGGTAGAGAAGATTTCCCAGTGCCTCTAGAACAGTGTATTATGGACAACAGGCAAGGAGCGTTAGTACTTGTCTACTTCTGAAATGCTTCCTACATTGAAAACAAATGTTTTTTTCATAGAATGAGCTACACAGCTTTGCTAATATGATTGATCTATGAGTTTTTCTTTTCCAAAGGGTAAAATAATTTCATTTATTCATTTGTTCGTTTACTTTGTGACAAAGTCTTGGTACATAGCTTAGGTTGGCCTCAAGCCCATGTTTTTCCTGTTTCAGCCTCACTAGTACTGGGATTATAGTTGGGCTTTAGCATGTTTAGCTGAAAAAGAACTGTTAGTATCTTCCGAGCTCACATCCTCTGCCAGAGCAGCTAGTGCCATTAACCACAGAACCATCTCTCCGGTCCCGAAAGGTTTGTTTGTTTATTACATGTGTATGTATATGTGTGTGTGTGCTTGCGTGCATGCCTGTGTGATTGATTTTATGAGTGCCATGTGTGTGCAGTGTCTGCAGAAGCCAAAGGACATTGAATCCTTTGGAACTAGAGTTACAGGTAGTTGTGAGCCACCAGATGTGGGTTTGGGGAACTGAACCTGGGTTCTCTGTAAGAGCAATTAGTGCACTTAATCATTGAGCCATCTCTCCAGCACCTTCATAGAACGTTCTTATAAAATTTACTGTGAGTAACTAATTAATTTTAGTATATAAAAACGCATGGGCTAGCTGCACATGGGGGTGCACACCTTTCATCCCAATACTTGAAAGGCAGAGGCAGACCCATTCTATATTGTCCCAGGCCACCTGGGGCTCCAGGAAATAAAACAAAACAACAAGTCATGGGCTAAGGTGATGGTGTAGTGGACCAAGCCTTTGCCATGGAAGCCTGAAGAACTAATTTCAAATCCCTAGGACCTATGTCAAAGCCAGGCAAAGCAGAATCCATCTATAACTCCAATGCTTGGGGAACTGGAAACAGGCAAATCCCAGAGTCTACTGACCAGTTATTCTAGTGGAATTCGCAGTGAGAGATCTGTCTGAAAATATAAGTAGACAGTAGTAGAAGGAGATACTCAGTGTTGACTTCTGACCTCCACTCATGTGCACAGATATGTTCATGTACTCTCACACTATCTGTACACACACACACACACACACACACACACACACACACACAGAGAGAAAACAGAAATACTGAGCCAGGCGTGGTGATGCACTTGTGAAATGTGCCCTTTCAGATGCTGAGGTGGGAGGACTGAACATTTAAAACCGTGCTGAGCTACTTAGTGTCTGTGTCTCCTGAAAGATGTATTTGGGCCAGAGTGTGGGCCGAGTCCAGGAAACCAAGAGAGAAATAAGTGACTTTAAGCGAAGGTGGTGGGGAGGGTACTAGAATATATTTGATGACGAAAGCTGAAGCGGGAAGACTGGGGGCAGAAGGTCCGCTGGGGACAGGGAGATGGGAGAGGAATGTGGGGGTATCTACGCCAACTAAGCATGTACGCAACACCCCCCTCCCCAATAAAACCTGTTACTTTGTAAGACAATTTTTTAAAAAAGCAACATAGGAGCTAAAGAGAGGGCTCCGCAGTTAGGAGCACTGGCTGCTCTTGCAGAGGACCTGGGTTCAGTTCCCAGCACCCACATGGCAGCTAACCACTCTCTGTAAATCCAGTTCCAGGGAATTTGACGCCCTCTTTTGACCACTTTCAGGTATTGTGCAACATGGGAGCACTTGCACCCACGAAGGAAAAATGCTCATACATATCAATTAAAAACAAATAAAGAAAAAAGACAGCACTATTGACTGTAAGTGAGATTCAACATTGCCAAATGCAAACATAACCTTAAAGAGCTTATTTTTCTAAATAAGACAATTTTTCTAAGAAGAAAAATATTTTGGAAAAAAACCAGAGTGACATATACACCGTGCTTATTTTATTAGCATGATTATCTTACTGAATAAGATTTATAGAAACAAGATGCTTCTTTTATTAAGAGACTTTGGGTGTGTTGGGCATGGTGGCACATGAATTTAATCCCAACACTCAGGTGCAGTGGCTGACAAATCTGTGTGAGCTTGAGACCAGCCTGGTCTACATAGTGAGTTCCAGGCCAGGTGGAACCCTGTCTCAAATAAAGACATTGGCTATGATAAGACTGACATAATTTTTAATATTTCATAATTCATAAAGGAAAGAAGTATGGGCATTCTGGGTGATTTTTGTACCTACACATGTTATTCTTTAAGGAGCTATTTATAACATTACAAAGTCTTTTCTAAACTGATATCATCAGAACAAGTATTTGTCAAAGTCAGTTAAAGGAAATGAAACCCTTTGCAGTTAGTTGAAGCAGAGAAAGATTTATTACAGAATGCTGAATGATCTTTGAGAAGTACCCTCTAGACTGAACGTTCAGGGCTGGCTGTAGGAGCTGCATTACCAAACGTTGGTGCCGAGAGAGCCACTGTGGCCTCCATGAGCCGGAGAAGTCCCCATCCCCTGTCTCCGGGCTGCCTCTCCCACAGTTTACACAGTCAAGTACATGTCTTGTGTCACTGCTCTCTCATTTTCTCCAGCCCCAAATTCTAGTCTAGCCTGAGTGCAGCTGATGGCAGAACTCCAGATTTAGAAAGCAAATTACAAGAGAATTTCAGAAGTTTTGTTTTTCTTAAACTCGAGGCTTTGTAGTATGTAAAAGCACATTAGGTGATCAAACAAAATATTACACAAATCAAGTCAAATGATATGCTGCAGAAAATAGCACTGGTATGTAGGAATGCACAGGTTAAGTAATTATTCAAGGCTTGCATGATGGTAAATGTCATTCACTAGTTTTATAATTTCAGATTTCAGATAGATAACTTTTTACAACCTGCTTCATTCAAGTCCCAAATTCTCTTTTTCAGTTTCCAAAATGTGACATTTCCATGATCATTTAATGTCTTCTCAAAAAATGTATTCCTTGTATGGTTATCTGTCTGTTTGTGTGGAAGCGCACTGAGCTTACATAATAGCTGTGCTTGCGATTTCACCGTGCTGCAGTGAATTCGGCCTCCAACGATTTCCACATTGTTTGTTGTGCTTTCTAAATTTGCAAAGTCAAGTGCACTTCACTGCAGCAAAGGGGCAGAGATGGTCACCTTCCCTGCTTCCACGGATACAGTGCTGAAGACCACACAAGATGGGAGACCTTTGTTCATTGCTTATGTATGTCCTATCTCTCTAGTGAGGTGATGTCTTTCCCTGAGCTGGCCTCATTCTAAAGCTGGGGTTGTCACTATGGCACTTGCCTAACATGAGTCCCTGGACTTACCCAAGACTGCTCATGGTTTCTGTAAAAATGAGCTGGAAAATGATGGAATTCAAGACCAGTGGATGTCCACGTGGAGTCACATTTAATTAAGATAAGGCTGACCAGGCTCCAGTGGATGAACTCACACTGAGGGACATTTGGGGACACAAACTTGACTCTGTAGGCCTTAACATATGTGATAGAATGCATGAAACCCAGTGGGAGGATGATGGGGGAGGTGTAGATAGGGGAGAGGGTCTTAATATGATTAGGAAGTATTGTATAAATGCACAAAAATTCAATTAGCAAATCCTTGACAAAAAGAAATCCACCCAGTTTACACTCAGTTTTCTTATTTCCCGTCACACTTAAGGGTTTTCTGTTTCACTCATATTGAAAACAGGCGATTTGGGGGGAATCTGCTGGTGGTGTTTTGCTAAACGCTCACGTCACATCTCCTCCTAATGTTTATTTATATCCATAGATTTGTGCTGTTCTCAACTTTGGTCAGCTCTTTATGCAGTGGCTAGTACTTAATGCAGACTCATAACTAGTCAAAATGCTAAGAATAAGTGACTGTGTGTGAGTTCTTAGCTTATCAACCTCCGATATCCAAGGCTTCAAGAACATCGCTGAAGAGTTGAAAATAATTGAAGAGCCTGAGGGTGGAGAGAGGAGCAATGAAATGTTGTCTTAGGGACATGGTGGAGCTGTTGCACACATCAGCTTTCAACAACTGCAGTTGTCTGCACAAGACACATATAAGATCAAACCAGTCAAAATTCTCAGCATGGGTGGTGGAAGGACTACTGAGGCCTTACCCCTAGCTTCGAGAAACCATTGCCAGGTGACGGCTTAGAAGGAGAGTCATTTTTCTTTCAGGACATGGCCATTGGCAAGTTGCTCAATATCCTAGTGGCTGGCTCCATACTAGCAATAATTGGACACAGGGGGACTAATGATGATTTGATGAGGAGGAGGAGGAAGACAAGGATGAGGATGATGATGACATAAAGTTGGAAGGGAGACAGGTTGGTGGGTCTTGGTTAGAGCTGGAGAAAGGTAGTGGGTAAGATGAAAATACATTATATATGTGTATGATATTTTCAAAAAATAAAATTATTAAAAATTATTCCTATATTTAGCATGTCATCAATATAAAGTTGGGATTCTTTTGGATGCTATTTTACTTTAAAAAAATTTTTAAAGCAATATTTTCATTGGTCCATTGAGCATTTTATACAGTGTTTTGAACATATTCAGACCCCATCCCTCATTTCCTCCCAGCTCCATTCTCTACCTCCCTCCCTAACCTCCCTTACTTTATATATCCTCTTTTTTTTAGTGACTATTGAGTCTAAATTGTGTTCCCCAAATGCTCTTGTGTGTGGGTCCATCTCCTGGAACCTGGTCAGTCAACCCAGCATCAGAGTTTGAAGAAAACTAAGCCTTTCTTCCCTATCGTTGTCAACAGTTCCTCAGTTAGGACCCGGCTCCCTGCCCGTCCATGCCGGGGTTCTGTCTGGCTTGAGCTTCCACAGGTCTCCTGTGCTGTCATAATCACTATGAGTTCGTATGTGTAGCTATCTGGTTGTGTTTAGAAAACATGCTTTCCTTGTATTGATCCACCACCTTTGGCTCTTAGAACTTCTTTTTAACCAACTCTTCCACAATGATCCCTGAAACTTGGGAAGAGAGAGTGTGATATATGTGTCCCATTCAGAGGTCAGCACTCTGCAGTCTCTTATTCTCTGCACCTTGACCAGTTGTGGGTTTCTCTTTTAAACACTACCTGCTGTAAGAAGAAGCTTCTCTGGTGAGAGCTGAGAAATGCATAATCTATGGGTATAACAATAAATCTTTGGAACTTGGTTTAATATTGTTCCCATTTAGTGGGGTTGGGGAGTGGGGGGATGGGGATGCAGAAAGAAGGTGGGTTCAGAATGATCAGTGCTGTGGTCTGGCCGGCAGGAGGAAGTGCAGGCAGGGAAGGTCTCACTGGGGCAGATGGCAGAGCACAGACTATCACAGGAAGGTAGGCGATGTTCCGAGAGCACGAGAGCTGGTAGGCAATGTCCTCGGCAGCTTCCAACATGAGCAGTTCAATCAGGCTATGGCCTGCGAGGGTCAGGGGGTTGGCTCTCAGTTCGGCTGCCTTGGAGTCCCCTGGGGCAGAGATGCTTGCTGCCTTCTGCTGCTGCTCGGCCTTTTCCACCATCAATCTGGCCCTCTTTGCTGCCTGCTGAGCCACCTGGCTGGCTTCCACCGCTTCTGTGAACTTCCAAGGTTGTTGCCCGCCCTGTGAGGTCATCGCTCATCTGCCTAGACACCAGTTCTCTTTGAGTGATCAGTTCTCCAGCATCAAAGCGAGCCACCACAGACTTGAGGATCTCTGTGGTGAGAGCCGGGAGAACCTGCTATCACTGTCCTCTCCCCTGCTGGTGCAGATCGGAGGGAGATGGCTGGCAATGTGCCAGAAGAGGATGCGTAGTGTGATGTTGACATTCCGCAAATCTTTGCTATCAGTGATGACTAGTACATTTCATGGTTGAGAGCTGTAGTCAAGGATAATTAGTTTCGGTACCTAAAGTATGAGAAGGCAAGTCCTTTCCCTACCACGATGTCTTGAACTCCATGGAATCAGTCAAAGATGACAACTCTGTGCCCAGCATCCACCATCTACAAGGCAGAGTTCATCAGGCCTCTTGCTACTGCTAGAGCCAGGTAGAACTTCCTGATAGACTCAAACCCCTTTGGCGCCCATGTGTCCTGCTGGGCGCACTCACATCTGCATTCACTCTGACCTCCACGTGAATTCCCCCAAAGCTTGTATTTGTGATACATTTGTTTTCTAAGCTTGATATTACTGAATTTACTTTTCAAATTGATAGCTACAGACAGAAAATTCTCAGAGCTCTTAAAATCTTATTTGCAAGCTAAATGCGGAGATGTCATTAGGTGATGATCAATGAGAAATCTAAATCTCTTGGGAGTCCATTTGTAGATCCCTGAACCAGAATACAAGTGAAGAATTATAAACATACATCATGCTAGGAAACTGAGTGTAAACATAGTTTGTCCTGAAACTCTCTAATTTGTCTCTGATAGTGTAGACTAGTGTGTACATTCCCAGTTGATTAAATGACACTGCTAATTTAAAGTGGGCTTTCTGAATAAACAGATACATGTGAACCCACTGTCTTCCCTTCAGTGGCAAGAGCACGGGACACAGACTCCTCCCCAGTGACAGACTAAAAAGACCCCTTCTTCTCCAAGGATCTGTCATCCTTTGCATCTGTCTCTATCTTCCTAGCCCCGAGTCAGTATTCAGAGAGCATCATAATACTCACAGGATGGGCCTGATCTGTTGACTATTGAGAACTTATTGGCTTCTGGAAGCTGAAGATATGGTTGCCTCATGTAAAATTCTTGATATATTTTAGATTAGCATCAAATTGTGCAGTTTTGGAACAATTACTTGCCATGGTAATAAAATGAATATATGGACTGTAAACTGAAGGAACAATATGCTGTGATGAATTGTTCTAAAACCATACTTTCTAATCTATTAGCTTGGGATATATTAATGTGTTGAATCTTCAGATAGTTTTGTTAGACACATTGTAGTAGGTATTAAATGGGTGTGTGAAACAAAGCTCCTTAATTCTAATTCCAATTTAAGACACCTCACTTTCATAGAAAAAGAACTACATTTCATTTTCCTCCAAATATTAAAAATTACACTGATTTATTATTTTTTTGTGTGGATATTTATTTGAGTCTCTGTGTGTATTTGAGAGTATCATGGCTCTCATGTGGACTTCAGAGGACAACCTGGGAGAGTCAGTTCTTTCTTTCTATCTCACAGGTCCTGGGATTGATTGAACTCAGGTCATCGGGATTGGTGGCATGTGTTTTTAACTTGCACTGAACCATCTTGAAAGCTCCTATGCTCTCCAAGTCTTAGCCTGTTCCTAGGATAAGAACACCTAGTCAGTTTATACTAGTTGATGGGACTACTTTGGTAGAGCTGTGCTGGATCTCTGAAGAGTCAGCCTTTCAATTCTTTTTCAAGGGGATCCTAGTCAAATGAACTAATTGACTTAAACCAGAGAGTCATTGGTTGTAACTAAATATTTGTCCACCTAACTCTGAATGGCAGAAGATGATTTCTACCAGCTGGCACTGAACACCCACTGAGGCCTAAGTACACAATGCTCACTCAGAAACAAGTCCATCTGAGAGAAGAGTAGCTGTGACTGTCACCATTTTATGAGCTAAGTAAGAGCGGGTTGAGAAATTCCTCGGGGTACATCACAAATTAGGGACAGAATTAGAATGAAAATTCACAAGCAGTGAGGTTCCAGTCTGTTGCTTAGTCACCGAATCTTTCTTCTATTCAGCCTTCAGTCATGGTCATCTTTCAGACTGAAAGACAGATTTACTTACGAAAGTTGGTGCATATACTGTGACCGGGAAATGAACACAGTGAGAATTCAAGTGATGCCTCTAAGTGTAGCTTTTCTGGATACGGCCAAATTTAGTCAGTAAATATTTTATTCATTACTTGAGCTTATTTTTCATTAAAAAATTGATACATGTTTTTGAAAAAGAAATTAGCATCACAATAAAGGAAGAATTCCAATAAATATTCAATATTTTTGCCAATTTTCTTCTTTAAAAACATACACACTTCTTAAAATTTTTGTCATTCCTTAAGCAATAGTTTCAAGAAGGTAATTATAAAGGACTATTTCACTAGATAATAATGATGTAAAGATGAGAATTTGACAGAATTCTAAGTGAAATACTACCTTAAAATTGAACATACGAAACATGATATAAATTCATAGCTTGTCACATGGGAGTTTAATAAATGTCTGTTGATAAATGAATATAGATTTCATAATGAACATATCAGTAAATATGTTAATTTATCCAGTATATCATATGTGTATTCTATCCTTACATTTAGGAAGAGAAATAAAGAGAAATTATTTTTCTTCAAGTGTATGAGCATTAATAATTGACTCCTCTGAATAGAAAGAGAAAATACCAGTTTTAATGGGATTAATTTAGCTAATATAATATTACACAATATTAGTACCCATTCACTTTGTATTTATAGGACTTAATAGATATAAATTCTCATCATACAATGCCTAAGAAAATGTGTTTAATTCTCTCCACTTTACAGAAGAGGAAGTGGGTGCTTAGAGGATTTAAGTGAATTGTACAAGACCACACAGGTAATAAGTAGTTGAATTTGAACCTAATTCTATTTGATTCTAAAGCTTGACTTCAGCATCACTATATAAGTGATATATAACCTCTGATATAAGACAAATTAATTGAGGGGAGCGGGGAGGTGGCTCATTTTGTAATGTGCTTGTCTTGCAAACAGGAAGACCTGATTTCAGATTTGCAGCATCCATATAAAATGGCACAACAATGGCATCTGTATCCCCAGTGCTGGAAGGATTCAGAGAGCGTTGGATCCCCGGATCTCAATGGTCAGGCCAGTCTAACTAAACCAGTGAGGACAGGCTCAGTGTGAGACTTTGTCTCAAAAACTATGGTGACCTGTGACAGAAGGAAAATACCCAGAATGGGTCTCTGGTCTTCACACACACACACACACACACAGAGAGAGAGAGAGAGAGAGAGAGAGAGAGAGAGAGAGAGAGAGAGAGAGAGAGAGACTCACAGGAAGAAAAATATGAAATGAAACAAAGTAACCTTCCAAATAGAGAATAGTATGTAATAGCATTTTATCTTTTAGTTTTCATTATAAACTGTTGTACATGAAATGCACAAGCAGCTATCTTCAAAGTTTCACATAGCTACAAAGATGAAGATAAGCAAGTCTCTGGAGAATTATCGAATTCCTGGAGTTATTGTTCTGTGGATGTCTCTAACAGTTGCAAGGCATAATAACAAATTTTGGTGTCTAGATCTGGATAGTTTCACAAAAGAAAGGATGCAATTAAAAGCTCATAATGAGTCATATTAAAGCCTCTCTCTAGAGAAACTCAGTGAGTTATTCATAATAAAGCCTGTAGATTTCTTGTGTAAATGCATGGCCCAGCAATGCTTTTTATAGAAGGATTCTCTTTTGGGTTAATTGTCAATAAAATAAATTCTCTAGTCTTTTAAATTTTCCAGGTTGGAAAGACATGTGTGTTGATGAACCACTCTGCTCTCCATGACACCTGTAAGCATCAGACTCCTAATATGGCATGTTGTCTCACATCTTTACGCCCAGCATTTGGAAGACCAAGGAAGGAAGATTGTGAATTAAAGACAGCCTCCAACCTCAGGCAACCATGGATCTGTTTTCTGCCAGTGTCTGTGAGATTAGTCTGTATTTTCCAGAGTTTTACCTAAATAGAAATGTATACTTTATACTTTCGTTGTCATTATTTTAGATTTTGCTGTTGTTGTTTGAGCCAGGGTCTTGCTCAAAAGACCCAGGCTGGCCTCAATCTCATAACATTCTCTGCCTCCTGTGTGCTGATTGCAGTCATACACCTGATTGCATTCATTTTTAATTGATTCATTCATTTTATTCAGAATAATTATTTGAGATTTACCCAAAGTTGTGTCTCAATAGTTCACTGGTAGTTTCTTTTTTATCACTAAGTATACGCACGGTGCATGTTCACAATAACTTGTTTGTCCACTCACTAGTCACCAACATTCAGTTCATCCCCCTGGCTGACTGCTGCAGACCAATTTACTGTGAACTTTCATGTACACGCTGCTGTATAGAAATAGAAGTTTATTTTGGTGAAACAGGAATGGTGTGTCTGGGTTGTACTGTACGTGTGTGCTTAACTTTTTAATAAACTAACAAACTGCTATGCACTGATGAACTGTTTTGTATTCTTGCCAGTAACACACAAGAAACACTCAATTTCTCACATGTTCATGGGGAAAGTTCTGTCTTTTTAATATTAGGCATTCTGGCCTATCTCTCTAGCTTATTTTTAAATAAAATAATATTAAGAAGAAAAACAACAGGCTTTTTCGGGTGGTGGTGGTGGTGTTCAAATTTACACACAGACATAATTTGACAAAATGTCAAAGGAATAAAGGCTTTCTTGATTCACATTTCATAACATTGTCATTATTTTATACTTGATAATGTTATAAGAATTTTTATTTAGGCATTTACAATTTAAATGGCAATTCAAGTAAAAAATGGAAGAGATTTTATAGCTTTCACCAACTCCTGACTGTCTTCTGTAGTTCCTGTATATTTCATTAGTCTTGTCCATCCAGGTGTTTGATAATACTTTTGCTGTCATGAATACAATTTTTAAAATTACATTTTAATATGTTTTTGTTTCATATTTTGAAAAGGTTGTTGGTTGTGTACACAAACCTGTCTTTTCCAGCTTTTAGATAACCTCATTTCTTCTGATGGTTTATCTAGATTCATTTGAATTTTCAGTACAAGTGATCATTTTGTCTGCAAATGACATCCTATATCTCATTTCTTTTTCATATTGTATTGAAATGAATTTACATGCTTTTTTCAAAGGGAAACATTATTAAGGTTATCTCATTAGTGTTCATTTTGGATCAAGCAATCATATGACACAATGTCTTTCTAATATCTCAATTCTAGTCTAAAATAGTCATTGTCAGTATAAAATTCAGCAAGTAGTTTATTTAACTGAGCTTTCCTACCCAAGAACAGAGATAATAAAAATATTGAGAATCCACTTTATTAGGATTCTGTGAAAGACAAGTGCAATAAAATCTGTAAAAACAAGTTCTGACCTTATTAGGATTCAAGTGTTGTTTTAAGGGAGCATAGTTTATTGCATAATTTATAAATAACCATCAGATTCTATAAGAACTGTTTTTATTCCACGGTAGGCTCAAAGCTAGGTAGAATAAAATTTAGCATGAAAACTTAAGAGAAATAATGAGAAAGGTTATGAGTTTCATCATCAAAATGTTAAAATTTTAGGAAAAGTAGACCACACTCTAAGGCTTTCTTGATTCATATTTCATAATATTGTCATTATTTTATACTTGACAATGTTATAATAATTTTTACTTAGGCATTTATGATTAAATTAAATGTCAATTCAAGTAAAAAATGGTAGAAATTTTACAGCTTTTGCCAACTCCTGTCTTCTGTAGTTCTTGTATATGTTAGTCTAGTCCAGATAAACCACAGTTAATCTTATCAAAAAGAGCCCAGAAATGTGAAACTATCTCTATAAATGTATATTAGAATGTTGGGAAAATAGGCTGGCTTAGTTTAGAAATTAATTCACATAAAAGCCTGAAATATGAAGTCTGGTCACTTTGAGGGACATGGGGAGTGTGATGGCCACCATCCTGATTGTGTTTTCAGTCCACAGAAGTTCTCCCACAGCCAGATGACATATTTGAAGTTGTTTCTTTTTCTTTTTATTGTAGAAAAATATACAGCGATGGGGTCCAGCTCAATGGACAAGTTAGTTCTGAATGACTCATCAAACTAGTCATCAAGACATTGTTGTGATCTTTGAAGTAAGACTTGCATTCTGATCACTGATCATTCATTCTTGTTGATCAAAGGCAAACTAGTTATCAAAAGAAGAAAGAAGAAAAGAGGAAGAAAGAAAAACTAGGTCAAAGGTGAAAAACAAAATGAGGAACAAGCTGAAAGAAAGGATCTCTCATGTCTAGCTCGTTAGTTAATCATGTACTATTTTAAAAACATTTATATGCATTATTGTTACAAGATTCTATAAATTATATCAGTTTTTTAAAAATAAATGTGGATCCATAAGGAGAATGAAAAGTGACTTACACGAGCAACAATTTACCTTTGTAAATGTAGAGACAAATTAAATCCTGTCACTTGAGAATTCAACTTAGAATTAATAAACAAATTTATTTTATAACTACTGTTGTATGTTCATGAAACATGGGTAAAATAATTGAGTGCTAACTTTAAAACATTCAAATAAGCTCAATTCAATGGAAAAACTTTTAGCACATAGTTCTGCCCTTTAAAGTAAGTACATCCACTTTTTTTCCCCCTGAATTTAGCTACTTTTTTTTCTCGGTCTTTTAAAGGCAGGGTCTCCCTGGTAACCCCAATTGGCCAGGAACTTGCTATATAGACCAGGCTGCCCTTGATCTCACAGAGATCTGCCTGCCTCTGTCTGCCTTCCAGTGCTTGGGACCAAAGCCGCGCCACCCGTGGCTGACAGAGTTGAGCTACTTTTGACTTCTTCAAAGTATACATACATATATATACACATATATATAAGTGTGTGTTGCAGGAAGGGATGGGGAGGTGGGAAATTGGAAGATGTGTGGAAAGGAAGTCTACTGCGTGCGGAGTAGCGTAAAACCGCCTCCGAGTGAGTCACGGGGGGTGGCGTGTGTTGTGGCCGGGTGATGACCTCTGCAACTTCTAGGTCTGGTACAGCTACTTGCTTCTGAAATGTATCATTTTAAGAGACTCCCGTACAATGAAGCACTATAATTAGACTATAAGATCTTGAAACTTCAGCCTTCTCTATTACATCTCCCCAGCTATTGAAAGCCAACCGCTTCGTCTTTCAGTTACTTTATTTCTACCATCTATTGACTCATTACCATCTCTCATCCTTTTGATGGCTTTGGCATTGTATTTTTTTCTTGTTTTCTTTTTTTGTTGTTTGAAAGAGAGTCACCCTGCACCCCAGCTGGCCTGGAACTCATTATATAGACCCGGCTGGCCTCCATTTCACAGAGATCAGCCTGCCTCTGCCTCTTGAGACTGGGGGTCTCAAGACTTGATTTACAATTTCTGTCTGTTCATGCTCATGAAACAATGTACTCAAATTTTCAGACTCACATCAGGTTTGCTGAATGTAATTTTAAATTAATTGCAACCGTAGATCAGTGACCATTCTTCCTCAGATTATAGCAACATTTGAGATATAAATACCTTAAATTAACAATGACTATCATGACAGTTTCTTGGACCTCTTCATGTCTTCTGATTGACTTTACAAAGGCGTTTATTCCTCTTATTGTGACTTCTAATATTTTGGCATTTTAATGTTTCTTTATGTTTTCTGTTCCATGACTTTGCTTATACCAATTTATTGATATGAAATTTTCCAGTTATTAAAATGTTTTAGCCATCCATAAAACATGCTGAACACCACTGACCTGAAACATCCTCTTATCGCTTGTTAAAATTAAAAAATTAAAACAATTCTACATATCCTTGCAATTTTTTTTATTTTTACAGCTTTCAAATTCTGCTGTTATTTCTTCCATTTTATAGGGAGCTTGTATCAGAACATGATCTGTGAATAACGTTTTACTCTCCTTTCAGTAATCTATTTGCTATCCCCACATGCCAGAAGCAAATCTTCAGAATTAATGTAGTATTTAATTTACAACATTCAGTGATATTTAACATATGGTTTATGAGGAAGTTATTTTTATACCTCTAAGTGGTCTTGTTTCAATTTTTAAAATTTAAGATAATGTCTTGATTTCTTTTAGAGTTCCAAGTGTCTGGGCCATTGCCTTAAACACAAAGATGGTCAGTATATATTTGTAGACTAGATGAGCAAATTAATTAAAGGACACTACAAAAGACAGAGTGTTGGAAGGCAGAGTAAGGATGTGGAGCAACATGGTTGGCACAACACTATTTGTAAGTAAAACAATTGAGGCTTAAAGAGGGCAAAGGGTTTCTTGGGGTCACATCACAAATTAGGCACAGAATTAAAAAGAAAATACAGAGGCCCAGAGGTTTCACTCTGCTGCTTAGTCACTGAATCTTCCTGTCAGCTTTCTGTCATAGCTCTCCTTCTGAACTGAAAGAAAGATTCACTTATGGAGAATGGTGCGTATAATGTGACAGGGAATGAGTGTCTGGACCTGTGACATTTCCATATGCCCTCAACAAGATATGCTGTGTTCAGCATCTTTCTTTTCCAGTTTTTCCCATTCCATGATCTTTCAGGTTAAAATACAATACTCATTTCAATTTAGTCCCACAACTATGAGGATGTTATGGACATTAGTGATGCAAGACACAAAGTATTCTGCAAAGCTCCATAGAAGAAAGGTATTACATAAACACAAAGCATGATTATTTCAGCCACTAGCAACAGGATGAGGCTCTGACACACAGTTCACAGGCTGTGAGCCTCCAGCAAATGATATACCTTTTCCTCCCCGACACATGGATTAAAGTGGGAAAGATTTCCCTTTGGATATTTGTACTATTTATTCTACCTAAATGTTTTCTTTTGGAGGTAAGGAGAGAGGGTTAGATGTACAATTAATTTTAGATCAAAAGCAGGGAGATTGTATAAAGGATTAAAAAGCCCTTAACATAAAAACTGTCTTCTTGCTTGTCACTTGCTTGCATTTCTTATGACATGGAGTTTATTCTGAAACAAAACATTGTCAAGTACATTGTATTTTTCTGGAGTTGACAGTAGACAGATTATGGGACATTTTGGGAGAAGTCTTTACATCAGCAGAGAAATAAAAGACTAAAGTTGATTATAAGAAACATGATTTTCTGGTTTTGGTTGAGCCTTAATTTTTAGCAGCTTTGCCACCTATCTAGCCCTATATTTCTTTTAACTTTGTTTACTTATTTATTTCTACTTTATACGTATGTGTATATGTATACGCAGTGACCTCAGGGGATGGAAGAGGGTGTCAGATCCCCTGGAACTAGAGTCGAGGATGGTTATTAGCTATCATGTGGGTGCTGGGAACTGAAACCAGGTCCTCTGCAAGAGCAGCCAGAGTTAACAGCTGAGCTGGCTCTCCAGCCCTGAAAAATATTAAATTTTTGGCTTAAGGCTTACTGCACAAGATGGGACTCATGCCTGGTTCTGTTAACCTGGTACTGGACCAAGAACCCATGACTAGGTAGGTCATAGGCCCTAGGGCAGAACCTACTGCTATTATTCTGCTAAATGTGCACAATATTAAACTTCCCACTAAGTACTTACCTCTTCATCTTACAACACTTATCAGAAAAGCTTTGTTTTGCTGCAGATGGACTTAGATACAGAGATACAATTAGCCAACACACAGAGGACAAGAGACTGTAGAGCGCTCAGTTCTTAATGGCACGTTATATTATACCCTCTCCCACCAAGGCCTGGGGATCATCATGGAAGAAGGATAGAAATATTGTAAGAGTCAGACGTAGCAGATGACTGCCGTGCTACCACGTTTTTCAGACATGACAGGACCACCAAGCACCTGAGCTCACAGCAGTTGTGACTACATGCTGTCACAGACCTGCTCAAGATCAAGGAAGCAAAAATCCCAGCATGGATGGGCAGGGGTCTCACAAAGTTTTATGGCTAGCCGAGGAGCTATCGGCAGCTGACGGCCGTTGTGGGGAGGGAGACTCGGGTTTCTTTGTTGTTTTTTTTTCAGGGATGTGCACTGAGAGGCTACCCATGTTCCAGGAGATGACCCTGCACCCTGCACAGACTGGCCGTGCTAAGTAGACTCTGAGGGCTTAAATCAGTACCCATGAAGTTGCAAGAGCAGTGGAAGTGGGAAGAAGCTGGAGGGGAGGGCATTGGGGTAGGTCTGACCAAAACACGCTGTATATGTGTATGAGATTCTCAAATAATAGCAAAAAGAAACATTCGTTTTTAGAAATAATTATGTATCAGATCGGTGAGATTTTTTCATTTGTTGATTTAAATTTCTCAAGTCTGGAAAGGATGTGATTCTATGACTTACGAATGAGACAATTATATTTAATTGTGGGAAAATGTTTAATTTAATATAGTTCCTCATTTTTGACATTTTTTAAAGAATTTAACTTCCTATCTAATTCATAGTGGGATAGCTCTCCATTTACATTCTGATGGCTTAGTCTAAGGGTTCTGTGATACAAATGACCCAAGAATTCACTGTTAGGAACACTGACTCTATAGGAAGATTGACTCATTATTATCTATTGAAAGTGAAATTTATTGGCTGACAAAACTATATCCTTAAATGGGAACAGTAATATTGGGCTAGGGAAGTAGTTCCCTGTAGAATGCCTGCCTAACATTCATGGGACCTTAGGATCAACCCTGAGCATCACTGAAACAAAAAAACAGTCATACTGAGAAAAGGACTCTCAGTATGTATCTATACCCTGTAGAATGCGACTTACTTTTTCATTTAACACTTCCAGCGTTTTGGGTGTCACCAACGTTCAGGTCTTTAATCCATTTGGAGTTCATTTTTGGGAAGGTCTGAAATAAAGGAGCAGTTTCATTCTACTCATATGGAGATCCAGTTTGCCCAATAACATGGTTTGGTGGAGAGACTCTCTTTCCTCCAGTGTATATTTTTGGTGGTTTTGTTGACTATCAGATAGTTCAAATTGTGTGGACTTCAAGTCTGGGTCTTCCATCCTGTTTCATTTGTTCCAGTGTCATGCTGTTTTTATCACTATGATTATGTAGTATGACTTGAGTTCTGGTATGGTGATCCCTACAGCATTTTTCTTTTTGCTAAGGACTGTTGTGGCCTCCTGGGGTCTTTTGTGCTTCCATGTGGCTTTTAAGACTTTTTTTTTCCTATTTTTGTGTAGAATGTCATGGGGATTTTGATTATGATTACACTGAATCTGTACATTGCTTTCGGAAGGTTAGTCATTTTCACAATATTAATTCTACAGGTCTTTCCATTTTCTAGTATCTTCCCTGACTTCTTTCCTTAGAGGTTTAGTTTTTATTATAGAGGTGATTACTGATTAGGTTTATTCTCAAGTGTTCTATTTCCTTTTCTTGAGACTATTGTGAATGAGATTATTTACATGATTTCTCTCTCTTGTTATTGGTATTGAGTAGGCTACTGATTTTTGTATGCTGATTCTTTATCCTGCCATTTTGCTGAAAGTACAGATCATTTCTAGAAGTTTTCTGGTGAAATCTTTGGTAATTCTGGAGTACACTATCACACTATCTGCAAATAGAGATATTTGACCTCTCCCATTTGTATTCCTTTAACTTGCTTCTCTTGTCTTCCTAGCTGGGACTTCAAGTGGTTCAAGTAGGGATAATGGACAGCCCTGTCTTCTTCCCGGTTTTAATGGGATTACTTGGAGTTTTTCTCCATTTAGGATGATATTGGCTGTGGGTTTTTCATATAAGGCCTTTATTATGTTGAGGTGTGCTCCCTCTAGTCCTATTCTCCCTGGAACTTTTATCATGAAAACATGTTGGGTTTTCTCAAAGACCTTTTATTGGGATCTATTGAGAAGATCGCATGATTTTTGTCTTTCAGTCAGTTTGTACAATTGACAAATGGAATTGAATGAAACTGAAAAGCTTCAGTAAAGCAAATGATCGAGAGAAGAGGAAACCTAAAGAATCAGAGAAAGTCTATTCTAGTTATATATCCATATATGGTCCAGATATATAAACATTTTTTTTAAAAACAGAACATCAAGAAAACAAACAGCATGACTGAAAAATGACCTTTAGATCTGAACAGAGAGTTCCTGAAAGAAGAAATTAAAATAGTAAGAAATACCTTATAAAGTGTGGAATATCTTTAGCAAACAGAAAAATGAAAATTAAAACAGGGATTAGAGTTCATCATGGCAGGGAGGACAGCAGCAAGCAGCAGGTAGGACAGTGGGAGCAGGAAGTGGGAGGCTTACATCTTCAACAGCGAACGTGAAGAAGAGAGAAGGAACTGGAAGGAAGTGGAGCCAGACTGAGAACTCTTAAGCACACGCCCAGTAACACGCCCCTCCAAACAGCACCACCAACTAGGACTGAGTGTCCCAATACTTGAGACTGTGGGGGACATTTCCCACTCAGATGACCATAGTAACATATTTTCTAAAGATAGATTTGACTATGGAGAGAAGCATTCATTCAAACTGCTTATTGTGAGCTGATGTTTATAATTAGATATAAGATACTCACTGCCGGAAAGGTAGCTCAGTGGTAGAGTCCAAGCCTAGCACTTATGAGGCCTGTTTTTAATCCTTAGCACTGAAAAATAAAAGGAATAGAATACGTTGAGAAATGCAGACTAGTGACTCTAACTCAACATTTAGATTTACTTAATGTCTAGTCCAAAAGATTTTTAACAAAGCAGGTCAAAAATCTCAAAGTATACTTAAAAATTTAATCTTTTAAAAAATTTATTCCCTGAGAATTTCAAACATGTTTAATTTTTTTTATCATATTCACCATTCATACGCTCCTTCTGGATTCCCCCTAAGATTGTTCTTTAAAAAATTTCTGATTTTCTTTAAATTTTTAAATTATTTTACTTTTTTAGAATTCAGTACATGAGTACTCTGCTCACGTCCATCTCCCATCACCCTCCAGCTTCACTTGTGTCCTTCAACTCCCTCTCAAAATCCTGTCCTCATCTTTGATTATTATTGTTATATATACATTCATACATACATAAATATACATGTAAATACATATAAAGTGTGTTTTCAGGTAGATAGATAGATAGATAGATAGATAGATAGATAGATTAGATAGATAGATATAAAGTGCAGCTAGTGGTACTGTGTGTACACCACTTGTGATTGTATAATCGTTCAGGGAGCTTGTCCCTGGAGAAAACTGATTTTCCATCCCTCAGCATCCACTGACTGCCCTTAGCTCCTCCTCATCTAGAGGCGGGGCCCTGCACAATCCTCTCTCCACACTGGCATGGGAACTGCTGTTGATATTAGGCAGGTATTCTTTAGACAACCATGTTGTTGAGGTTTCATGGTCACAATACACTGTCTAGCCGCAGGAATTCCAGTCTTCTGGCTCTTACAATCCTTTCTGTCCCTTCTTCCCTGATGCTCCTTGAGCCTTAGGTGTAGGGATTACACTGTAGATGTAAGTGCATAGTGCTCTCCCAGGAGAGCTCAGTTTTATTCCCAGCACCTGCAACTCCAGCTCCAGGGAGTATGACGGCCTCTTGACACACTCTTCTGGCCTCCACAGGTACCTGCTCTCATGAGTACACATCCCTGCACAGACACACTCAAGTGCACAAGGATGCATAATTAAAGATAAAAGAGAGCTTCAGATGTTTTCCCAAGCCTAAGCTACCTCAGCCAGTACAGTGTTTTCCACTTCTACCCACTTACCTGAAAGTTTTATGATCTTCCTTTTTGGATTTATTTATTTTAATTTATATGAGTGAGTGTTTTGGTTGCATCCACGTAAGTACACCCATGTCATGCAATGCCCATGGAGGCCAGGAGAGGGTGTTTGATCCCCTGGAAGATTAGTTGTCATTGGGGTACTAGGAAATGATCCCACTTCCTCTGGAATTTCAACCAGTGCTCTTAACCCCTGAGCCATCTCTCCAGACTCTCATTTTTCTTTAGAGATGAATAGAACTCCTTTGTGTGCATGTACCACATTTCATGTTCATCAAATGAAGGATTTAGGTTATTCCCATTTCCTAGCTACTGTGAAGAGTGGCGTGGCGGCAGACGTGGCTGAGAAACTTAATACCTGTAGCCTATTTATATACCAGAAACCAGCAGGGAGAGAAGGAGATCATCAAAACACTTCTGTTCTCAACAGCATAAAAAATATCTAGGAATAAACCTCACCAAGGATACGAAAGACTTCTGTAATGAAAACCTTAAACCTCTGAAGAAAGAAATCAAGTATACATTAGAAGTTGGAAAGACCTTCTACGTTCACAGACTGGTAGAATTAATATTGCAAAAATGATCATCTTACCAAAACCCCCTAATTTTCATATTCAATCAATCCCAACCAAAATCTCTAAGACATCCTTCACAGAAAGAAAAAAAATCTTACATTCATATGCAAGCACCCATCAGAATAGCTATGATCAGAAAACAACTAACAACAAATACTGGGAAGGGTGTGGGAGAGAGCAACCATCTTTCACTGATGGTGGGACCGCAAGTTGTACAGCCACCAGGGAAATCACTGTAGAGAATTCTCAAGAGAACAAACCTATCTACCTCATGATCCAACTATATCATTCCTTGGCATATAACCAAAGGACATGAGGTCTTACAACAGAGATACTTGCTCAGCCATGTATAAAGAGGCATGCCTCTCACAATAGCTACCAAATGGAAACAACCTTAATACACCTCGACTGACTAGTGGATAATGCAAATGCCTACCTATACACACTGGCATTCTATTCATCTGTAAATGAAATCATGAAATTTCAGGTAAATGGGCATATTGAATGAGGTAACCCAGACTCAAACAAGGAAACAGACATCACATGTTCTCCCTCATTAGATTTCTTTTCAATTATGTGTGTTTGTATGTGTCTGTATAGAGGGTATATACTCATGAGTTCCTGTGCCTGTGTGGGGGAGGGTGTTGTGTCCCTTGGAGCTGGAGTTTTGGGTGCTGGGAATGGAACTGGGGTTCTCTGCAGGAGCGGTACATGCCTGTAACTACTGAGTCATGTTTCCTCTACCTAAAACTGTACTTTTAAAAATGTTAACTTTTACTAAATACAACCTTGTTTTGTGACTAACTTTAAACAAATACAGGTAAAAACTATGCAACAGTGAATGTAAACACATATACTGGCAGACTGCACATATATAGCTAAAAAGACGAGACATAGACTTGAGACTAGTGCACTGTCCATATGTAGAAAATGCAGTTTTTGCAGCTAGTTTGTACTTGTTCTTATCTTGAGTTCATAACATTTCATGTACATATTTGCATGCTAAAGGACAGCGATTTCCAGCTGATACCTTTCTAGGATTAGTTTAACTAAAAGGTTCTGTGTTTTTACATCTCTCTGTTTCTTTGTCTATCATCTATGGTTGTCTAATCACCTATGTGTATCTATCGTCTATGTGTAGGAATCATTTATCTTCTTTCATGAGCAACTTTGTTATGATATTTATGGTCATGCCCCATCCACATTAATTTGTAATATATAGATACAAGAATAAATATACAACATTCCAGTCAACTTAAAGACTTTGGAATTTGAAAATTGGAAACAACATTATCACATATGTTAAGCCAGTCTCTGGTTCCCACTGAAACATGAGATCTGCCTGATTGTGTCCTAGCATCTCGATGCTAACACAGTCCTAAGTCTTATAGCCCTGTAGGGATCGGGACAAAGAAATTAAGAGTAGATGAGTGTATCTTATTCTTCTTGATAAGAATAAGTGCTCAGGTAATGATTAACAAAGTGCTATAATTTTACATTACTTTTAATTATACCTTTAAAATGAATTTAGAGTTACCTTGTATCTATACAAGAAGAGTATTTGGAAAAATCATAAAGGCTAAGCCTTCTTTGACTTACCTCTAAGTTTTTAAAACTAAGTTTCATATCATTTGTGAATGTGGCTATTTTTATGAATGCATATACTCCTTTAAAAATATTTTAGTTATTTTATTTTATGTGTATGAGTGAAGTGTCTGCATGTGTAAGTGCACCCACGTCGTGCGATGATGGAGGAGGTCAGAAGAGGCATCAGATCCCCCGGAACTGGAGTTAAGAAGGTTGTTAGCTGCCATGTGGGTGCTGGGATTCAAACCTGGGTCTTCTGCTCTTAAAGGCTGAGTCATCTATCCAGCTCCTGAATGCATATACTCTTAATGTAAACATAAATATGGAATGCATCATTACATGTATCTTTTATTTATTTGTTTGTTTGTTTGTTTGTTTTTGGCTTTCTTTAGAAAAGTCTTCCTGTAGTCCCAGCTGGCCCAGATTTCCTATGGAGATAAGGCTGGCGTTTACGGTCAGTTGACAACAGAACAAGAGTATACATCAAAAACACTCTCAGGGAGACCTACATTTGGCATTTGGAAGTAAGTACATGAGAAGGAAGGCACTACAACTGAGTTGCTGAATTTAACTACTTTACTCACTGAGCCATCTCCCCAACCTAAAACTTTCAGTTTGTAAAAAGTTATGACTTAGGGTTTTTTACCCCTTAGGAGATCATCTAACAGGCTCTCTGCTTGCAAACTTATGCTCTTTGAGTTTCTTTTTATGGAAAACATAGTTAAACAAATAGCTGATAATTATTATTTTAAAACACATTCAGAGCCTGGTAAGATGGTTCTGTGAGCAATAAGGACCTACATAAAAAATTGGATGTGGTGTTGTGCACCTGTAACCCCAGCACTGAAAGGAGGGGGTGAAGACAGGAGGACCCCCATGCTCAATGGCCCGTCAACCATGCTGACCTGGTGAGCTTTAAGCTCTATGAGAGACCTTGTCCCAAAAAATAATGTGGAGAGTGTTTACAAAAGACTACCAATGTTGACCTCTGACCTCCACATGCATATTCACATATGCACATAGAAACAACATGTAAATACATCTATGCTTCACACAGACACCATGCAAGCAGTCGTATTTAATAGCTATTCTGATGCCTTCCAATTAACAAAGGTCAACTGTAGAGCCCACAATTAAGAAACTTTAAAAATAGGATCTTCACTTTGCTATTTGTCAATGTGCTAAGAAAACACAGACTTCCATGCTGTGTAATATGTGAAATTGGAGGCTAGAGAGATGACTCAGTTAAGAGCACTTGCTGCTCTTTTAGAGGATCTGAATTTGGTTCTCAGTACCCATGTAGGTGGCTCACAACCACCTGTAATTCCAGGGGATCTGACGCCCTCTTGTGGTCTCCTTGCACACCTGCATACACGTAGATACACAGACTCACACACACACACAAATAAAAAAGTAAAAATAAATCTTAGAAATTGTGAAATGACACCACAAATTCCATTTTATGTGATTAGTGACTAAATGCACAGGCTGACTTTTTTCTGGGAAAAGGTTATTGGCATTATTCAGGATGCTCAGAATAGCTAGTATTTATTGTATTTTATAAAATATGCTCTGTGTAATGATGAAAAGAAATCATAGAATCAAGGCATATTTTAAATCAAAGTTTCAACCTAAGCATCAAACGGGACTGTTTAAGAAGCAACTGTTTGATTGTTTCTTTACAAATGAAGGATAGTTTATCAAATAATTTGAAATGAAAATTTAGTAAAGGAATTTTGATATTTAATTTTAATTATGAACGTGACACACTCTAGGATCCCCTCAGAAGAGAGGCTCAGTGAAGGGTTGTCTAGGTCCAGTTGGCTTGTGGACAGGATGTGGGGGATTGTCTCGATTACTCTGAGTGGGGAGACCCACTGGCTGTGGGAGGCATCATTCCCTAGGCACTGGATCCTGAACTGTGCAAGAGTGGGTAAGGCAAGCTGAGCCAAAGCATGAATGGTTTACAGTCCTGCTGCCTTGGCTTCCGGTAGTGACAGGCTGTAACCTGGAACTGGGAACTGATATAAACCCTTCTCTCCTAGGTTGCTTTTGTCAGAGTATTTGATCACAGCCAGAGGAAATGAAACTAAGAGTGATCAAACAAAGCCCCTTGATTGTGCAGAAGAAATAATCTTAGGATTCTTTTTACTCATGAAAATTTAGCAGTGGGACTGTTGATTCCACACTGAAAGGATAAAAATGTCAACAAACTTAATTTTTATATGTAAAATAATGTAAAAATAAGTATTTCATGTCTTTCTGCAAATACAATTGTACATCTTTGAGTAGAGAAGACAGGATGTTGTATTACACCCTCAAAGAATGAACTCGGAAGAGGGAAATAAAGAACAGACAGCTTTCAGTAGCAGGAATCTTAAAATTTGAACTTATTGTCAGCAAGACTGTAATTTCACTTAGGTTTAAACATACTAAGTTGGCGAGGATGAAAAATAATTTAGAGTTTTGTATAATTTGTTTCCATTATAATTTGAGTTGCTTCTGGATGTAAAATAGCTAACTAGAATAGAAGATTGAAATGCTCAGTATTGTTAGCAGTCATAAGCCTCTCCACTCTTCTGCAGTGAACTTTCAAATTACTGGCTTTTAATGCAGAAACACAGGGCACGTCTGTTCAGCTGCATGACCGTCTTCCAGTTCAGCAGTAGCTGTCACCAATAAAAGCAAAAACAAAAACAAAAAAACCACTAAATGCCATATTGAACAAATTACTCGTGAGTGAGTGTGTGCATTTTTAGAGGCGCATGTTGGTGTGTATGAGGTCAGAGGTCAGCCTCATATGTGGTTCCTCAGGTGTCATTCACCTTTTCCTATTTTTATTTTCTGTTAAACTTATTGGGTCTTTTACTGCTCTGGATTTCACCAAGGAGGCTCAGGGATCTGCCAGTCTCTTCCTCAGAAGCCCTGGAATTAAATTGCACGCCATTGTATCCAGCTGGTGTTTCTTCCCCTTCCTCTTCCTCCTTGTCCTCTTCCTCCTTTTGTATTTTTGAAACAGGGTCTCCCTGTAGCCCTAGCTGCTGGACTGGAACTCACTATATAAACCAGGCTGGCCTTAAACTCACAGAGATCCACCTGCCTCTGCCTCCCAAGTGCTGGATCAAAGGCATGCACCAACATGTCAGGCCTCTTCAATATTTTTTAACAGACAATACCAAAATTTTCTTTATACTGCTCTTCCAAGATTCAGGGCAAGACAAGATAAATGATCAGATGAACATTCTCTTCACTACTAGGCATTATTCAACCCAGATCCTGGTATACAGCAAAAGTAGATTTGTTTTCATGACAAATCTCTGTGTTAAAATGTATTTTTGTGTTCATAATAATTCTTTGAAGCTGGAGATTGTGCACTGATATGGTGTTTCAAGACTCCTTGACTTACTTTTTTTATTTCTTTCTGCTTTTTTTGAGACAGGTTCTCACTATGTAGCTCTGCCTGGCTTGGAACTCACTATATAGACTAAGTTGGCCTCAAACTCACAAAGATCAGCCTACTTCTGCCTCCCAAGGGCTGGGATTAAAGACATGTGCCACAATGCTTGGCTCCCATATCTTCTCTTCTTAAGTCTCCTGGCTCTTACCTTTAATGTTCTGGAAATTCACACAGAAGATCCTCCCAGTCTCCATGTATTATCGTTTAAATCTCTGTTACTCTGTCTCTAGCCGTTTGTATACTTGCACCTTCTTGTCTACTACATACAAGCTTGTTACTAAGGTTCGGAGGAAAGGTTGCCTCATCCAGGACACTTTCCTCGATGTTTCATTGTGGAAACCCACTTTTCCTGTAATTTATTGGAAGTTCAACGAATACTAATAATTCTGGAAAGAATGCTTGATTGAATGTCTTTAGAAATATCTGCGCGTACTTCTAGGGAAGATTAACTTGTGCAATATATAAAGAAAAGTATCATCCGCAAGCTTATAACATTTTTGGTCTACAATGAAAAGCCTTTAATTCTGGTCAAGGAAAGTGAGATAAGAAAGATATTGTGAGCAGGCAAGGAGTCATTGAGCCAAAAGAGCTGTGACACAACCCACTGAGAAGTTCCAAAACAGGGAATTTCATTTCATTTAGTGTGTTTTCAAATAGAGCCGTTTCTGGCTTTTGTTTTAGTTATTTGTATGTTTATTTTTGAGAACTTATAGTGAGATGTGGGCAAGCAAAGGTGGTTATAGCACAAATATTGTGACTGGGGCCTCACAGGGCATGCAGACAATCTTGCTGGGATAAAAACACTTGAGGGAGGAGAACGCACCAGGTTAAACGCAGAAAATTCTTCAGAGAGAACCGGGCAACTTAAGACAAACTGCAGACTGAGCTGGGGCAGATGGTGAAGGAGAGGACAAGACGTAGGTGCTCGGGAGGCGTCACGGTGAGCAAGTTGTTCAGTTCTCCAGAAGGAACTTTGATGGAGAGAAGAACAGAGTTGAGAACTATTGCTGACATGATTAAGGTGGTGATGGTGGAAGGGTTGGAACTCTTTCCTTTAAGCTTACCAGACTGACAGGAGCTGAGCCTCACTTTCATCATCCGTAAAAGTGGAGATACAGTATGTAAACTCATAATGCAGTGCTAAAGAATAACCAGAATATGACTTTCTTCCTTGAAAACCATAGCCGTTTTTTAGCAAGCTTTTGTGCACACACTGCCAGTGTTCCACAATGCTGAATTGGGTGTCTAACTGGAGTTAATCGCTAGAGTGTCTGGCAGAGCCCTCTGGCAGAGCCGCCTGGCAAGGTGGCTGGGAATGCTGCACCGAGCTCGTGGCGCAACGTTGCCTCTCTCTGCATTTGCAGCTCGAGCCTCACTCTCTCAGCATCGTGATGATGTTTTTATGTTTAATTTAACTGTAAATCACATTAACAGAGTTTTGACGGGTATGTCAGAAGGCTGAAAAGTGAGTTAACATCACTCTAAGAGCTAAAGAATTTATTAGGTCTGACATATTTAGCCAAGATGACTCAGTCAAGTATAGAGACATTGGAAAGATGGTGTAGGATGTTATTTAAATTTCTTCAGGATTTGAAAGGCGGAAATGGACTAGCACAGAGCTTTTGCTCTGTATTAATAACAGTTAAGACGAAGATTTATGGCTGTTTAAAAGGACATCAGCCAAGGCAAAAAATGTCTCTATAAAGTAAGTTAATACTATGCTTAAATTATTTTCTAAGGAATATTTTCCCATTAGAGTACTCATAATTTGGGACTCATTACTGAAATGCCAGACATCCTTCAGATTGTACAACTATATAATGGTAATGAAAGGTAGGCATTAACTTTTCTGTATTAGAAATAATATTTTTAGAGGTCATGAGATTTTTTTTACGTACTAACAAAGACTTTCTTTTCTTTAAAATTTTTTTATTACAAATTTAACAAGTGTTTAAGGAAGAAAAACATAAAATGCAAAACGATTGATATTACTGTTGATATTTTGATAAGTATAGTTTTATTATGCTTTTCTAAGCATAATACCAGTCATGATGTCATAACAGTGGAAACAAATACCCTACAAATTATCAATGGTTTAAACAAGTGCCTATTTGTCATTCGGGAGGGCACAGTGGGTGGCAGAGGAAGGTGTGAGCTGCTTCTCTAGCCCTTGCACTGCTTGGTGTCACTTTTCAGGAAGTGGACACTCAACTTCCAGACAAGGGGGCAGAGAAGAGCAGGGGCTGTGATAGGTCTCCGATCACGGACAGTGAATGCAATGCCCATCTGCACCGGGACATGTCATCTTCTCCTGTGCACTGCAGAGAAGAAGGTTGGTGTCACCTAGTGTTCTTTGCCATGACAAGTAGACATGTGAGCAGACTTAGGTACAACACATTTTGTTTACAATCCTGTTCGTTCTAATAGACATACTGAGATGGCTATAGTCCAAAAAATGGAAATCAATGTAGTCTCTTTTAAATTATATGAATTGGGCTGGAGAGATGACTCGGCGGTTAAGAGCACTGACTGCTCTTGCAGAGAACCCAGGTTTGATTTCCAGCACCTGCATAGAGGCTCACAACTGAACCTAACTCCAGTTCCAAGGGAATCCAGAACCTTCTTCTGACCTCTACAGGTACTGCATGACATGGGTATACTTACATGCATGCAGGCAATACACTCATACATATAAAAAAGAAAAAATGAATTATAAATATGCAAATAAAGACACTGATATGAGCTAAGTAAGTAGAGATCTGAAAATTTTCACATAGGTATTGGAGTCTCTAAGTTCTGACTGGTGATTATATCTAGAAGCCAAAGACTTTCTGAAGTGAAAGTCAGAGTTTAAATTACTTCATACTTCTCTCTGTACCAATTTTATTTTAAAGCACTTGACAATTTGTTAGATTTGAGTTTCAAAATGAGTTATCACCATTGATAATGTCTGTCTCTGACTCTCAAAGGGAGGCATTTTCGCAGCTGTTTAAATTTCTGAATAAGCATTATGAAAGTACTGGGAAAGGATCTATATGGAATCATAGTCCTTTCAGAATGCCATTTTTGACATTGTTTCTGGTTGTCACCATTTTTCACAATATACTTCACAAATATTATTAAGGTGTAAGTAGCCTAGAACTTAGGAAGATTTTAAGTGGATAAATATGTTTATCACTTGTGTGAAAAAGCCTTGATTGTTTCTATCCAATCTTGTGAGATTATAAGTGAGAGAAATTGCATCCAAATAGAACTGGACCTGAATGCTTCAGGTCAAGGGAGTTTGAAGGTCTGAGTTGGCCTGAATATGAAGAAGGAGCTGAAGTATTGAGGGTTGTGGAAACAGCCTGCGGTCAGAGCTCATAAAGTCAGAGGGCATCCAAAAGGAGACTTTCTGTAAAAGGCACCAACAGCTGGGCTGTAAAAGGTACAGCTGGGGTGGTAGGGAGGGAAACTGGAAAGGCCTAAAATCGGAAGCGCGAGGGTGAAATGAGATGTGCGTTGCTCAAGACAATAAAAGAGAAGCAGAAACAGCTGCAAGGCTTGGATCTGACAAGCACGGCAAAACCACTCACAAACAAGGCCAGGGTGAGCAGCACGAACAGCACACACACAAGGAGACAAACGTTTAAGAAGGATTAATGTGTCTAGCATGTTCTGAGTGATGAACTGGAGTAATGAAGATTACAAAGTAGCGAGAACTGTATTGACCAATGTCTTTGATTGTGCTTGCGACTCTCCATTTGGTCCTCAAGCCAGTTTTGTTCTGACTTTTGTATATTGCTAGTTCTTAATTGGAGCATTTAAAAAATTCCCAAGTCTATTTAAGCATGGACTAATAGGAAATCAATTTAGCTTGCTGTACAAATAGTTCAAAAATATTAAAGTATTTCCATAATTTAAAGATATTTCTCATAATTATAATGTACAGTACTCAATTAACTTTTCCTTTCATTAGAAACAATGAGCCTTTATGACAGTGCTGTTTAGTGTAAGAGCAGCTTTCTATCTTTGGGTCATTAGAGTTGCTGGTATGAATTTAAAGAGAAAATAATATTAATCCCCCAAATGTCTTTTCTTCAAATTATGTAGCATTGTCTCACTTTCACCCCCCCCCCCTTTGCACTGCATAATATAGTCTGGCAAAAAGTAAGTGTGATTTTAATTGTTAGACTTGTTTATTCCAGGGAGGATCCAATGGAGCACTTACAGTAATTAACATATTTTCTCTGGTCTTCTCATTTTGTTAATGATATCTTATTGAAGGCTGTGCAGTAATTACTGCCCACTGAGGTACATACACTGAAACAAATTAATGGCCAATGACCAATAATGATTACACTTGTAATTATCTATTGTGAAGTATAAGCAGAAAAAAATTGAAATCACAAACAATGTTCTTTGGAGCTAAAATTAAACTGTTTTGTTAAACTGCTAAAAATCATACTAATGACTCAACTGAGAAATGATATTCCATGACTTTACCGCTTTCTCGGTTTTCTATAAATCATCCAAGATGTTGCTTGTTCCAGCGTTTGACAGTTTCACCCTGGGGAATGAGAGTAAGTGTGTTAAGAATAAGATACATTTTAAATTGACTTTTATGTGTGATTTTTAGGTACTTGTGATATTTGTACCTTAATCTCAGCAACATCATTTTTCTGTGACTTTAAGAGAATTTAAGTTAATTTTCTACATCAGGAAGCAGTATTTCTCTTCTGATTTTTTAGGAGTTTTTTTCCCCTTTATGTTTCTATTCTGAGAAGTGTGAGGACACCTTAAGCAATTACAGTGCTCTTTAAGTCTCAAATCTACCTCACAGGTTTATCGGAATAATGAATAAATTTCCAACAACAGCACCCAATACGATAGGAAAGAGAGGTGGTGATTAGACACTCAAGCAGGCTGCTTGATCCAGCCTTACTGTGATGCCGAACAGCTTGAAGATGCTCTTTGTTTAGACTACCAACAAATTTAGTCTCTATACTTTACATGTGGAAAATGATAAAGTTTACCTGGGAATTAGCGTGATGAATTGCTGGCATTCCCTGAACTGGAGTGCAGGAGACCTGGGATAAATCTGTGTCATCTTCTAGCTGGCTTCATCATCTCTGGGCCTTGGCTTTTGACCTGAGAAACAGTCACTTACACTGGAGCATGATGGAGGCTATTCACAGGCTTCTCTGTGCTTTGATCACACTCTAATAAGGATCACAGGAAACTGGAAGTTATTTCTCTTATTCATGGCTAAATTCTGCACAAGTATCCTGCTTAGATTTTCAGGTGGAGTAAAATCCACAGTCTATAATTCTCAGGTTTTATCAAACACCTTGGATATGGAATAGAATAGCTTGTCTGTTCATATGCATTGGAATATAGACAACAGCACCTCAGTCTGCTAAAGAAGCTCTAATATACATAACACTTTACATGCATTTAAAATATTAAAATGTGATTTTTAGTAACAGTAAAAAAGTCACTTTATTGCATTTTATTTCTTGTAAGAATTTGAGGTTCCTATAAATCAGAGTTAAGTGTTTTTGCACTTCTGTATGTTGGCACGTCATATAAAGTTTTCAATAAAATTCTTTTTGAAAGAAAACAAGTGAATGTTCTAATATTGATCTTATGGCCTTTCCTGTTTCTATGGTTTGGGCTGTAAAATATCCTGCTTTTGACAGACAAGTTTTTGACTACACATTATAACTTGCATTTTAATAGTGAAACAATTTTGGCTTGATTCTTTGAAGTAAGCTTTAGTAGTAGGACATGAGCATCACACTGGAATTGTGACCTCACAGGAGCTGAATTTCGCATCCAAATTACGTTTTTTCACATTCAAGAAAATGAGTATGGCAGAACGAGTATGAAATTGCTGCATTATTACTGTTTAAAATTTCGGCTCCAGAGTTTTTAGTCTATGGATTAAAACTTATTAATAAGCCTTGTTTACAATAAAGTTTTGTTTATAAAGTTGCCATATCAACTTTGAAAATGTTCTGATTGATTTTAGTTTTTCCTTTAAATTCATAGCAACTGATTTCTATGCCTGGTTCAGATTTTTGACAGATTTTTAAAAAAATCTGTGTCTGATTTGGATGTTTTTCAAAATGTTCAGATCGCTCACATCATTTCTGAATGGGTACTACCTAGTGATTTATTCAAATTGCCCAGCACACCTCTAATTAATATTTGTCAGTGTCTGCAGATTATCTTGATAAAACAAGATTTTTACTTAGAGCTTACCAGATAAATTATGAGAAGTTTGAAACAAAAAATATTTTAAAAATGGATTTTGATGGTAAAGTCTTGGTTGAGATAAAATGAGAAAAGCTGAGAGCAGAGATAACTGTCCCTTTTGCAATGTGTCACAATTGGAATGATCTTGCTAGTCACCCATCATCCTAATCAGGATCATCAGTGCTGGCAAATGGGAAATCATGGGGACATGTACCAGGAACACATCTTTAGCTGCTAAGTTTACCTTATTAATTTTTAATAGTAAGATTTTAGATTTAATTTTATTATTGCTAATTTGAAATTAAAAATATTTTTATTTTATGTGTAGGAATGTTTTGCCTGCACCCATATAAGTACATCATGTGTACACAATGCCCACTGAGGTCAGAAGAGGCTTTTTATTGCCTGGAACTGGAGTTACAGATGGTTGTTAGTTGCTATGTGGGTGCTGGGAACCAAATCTGGGTCCTCTGCAAGATGTGCTCTTGACTGCTGAACTATCTCTCCAGCCCCTATTTTTTATTATTTTCATATTTGTGTGTCTATGCAAGTGAATGCCATGAGTGTACAGGTCCCACAGAGGTCAGAAGAGGATGTTGGAGTCCTCTTGAGGTGGAGTTATAGACAATCATAAACTTCCTGATGTGGGTACTAGAAACTGAACCTGGGTCCTCTGGATGAGCATCAAGTGCTCTTAATCATGGAGTCATCTCCCGTTGATTAGCAGTAAATTTTAGTTATGTCCAATTCTAGTATATTCTAACACCTTCACATTTTATTAGTCAAATAAGAGAGTTGATTATAATTTTACCTTATGCATTATTTCCTGTTATAACCTCATCAGTTATAGTTTCAAAAACCCAGCTGGTTCTCAGAAAGTTATCAAGAATTGTGCTAGAAAATACATGATTGCTTCTGTCCCTGAAATCATGGAAACATTTTTTATTGCTATCTTTATTTTTCTCAGAATCATTTAGAGAAAGTTATTTGAGAGACAAACAAATTTGCTTAAATTTTAAGATCCTGACTTGAAAATGTGGAGGTTGAGGACAGTTGCAGGTAGCCTCTCTGCTCTTTGACCTTGACGTTCAGCAGAAGGGTCTCCATTCAGAAGCTCTTATCTTTACTTGCTGAGCTGTTTTCCCATCAGGGGCTTCACTTAAGTTCTTTCAGAAGCCATGTGCTGTGGGTCTATGTCAGTGTTGGTGGTTCAGTGTGTGTCTATATCATCCCAGATTCTCAGAATTTATATGCATAGTCACAATTTAAAAATGGTAAATGTGTATATTCCTTGTGAATACAAGAAAAACAATCCAAAGGACTAAATACATTTCCTTCCTTTGGTTACAAATTCTGAACAACTGCTATCAGTTCACGTTCCTCCATGAGGTGTCTATTAGAATTATGTCCATAATAATATCACTTTTATTATTGATGTTTTAAAAAATATTTCAATATGTCCACTGAAGAATTGGCTGGATCATGTTTATACAGGCTTTTCAAGGCATCTGTTCTTAGCCACAGCTGAAAATAAGGCCCACAGTGCAGACAGGGAGGATCCACCTAGAATTTGTTGAATTAAGTCCTTGCACCTGGATGTAATTGTTGTGCTGCTGTGCTGGGGTTTTCTTAAGCTACCGGTAAAACAAATTAGCTCAATTTAAACTGGCGTCCAGTAGAGAAGCAACTCACATCATATAATGTTTTTCAAATAATTATTTTTGTATTACCGGTTTTACTCTGTGAATATTTTTCTGGGCATGGGACAAGAGAAAAAAATGTAGCCAAACCAGAGATGTGATAAAATTCTGCTGCAGTTATAGCTCTGATATTACTGCAGTGTAATTAGATATGAGTAAGTACATGGTTGTGATTCCAGTTAAGCTGGATTTTCCCCTTTACATGAATTCAGGTATTGAGTTGTGAGGCACAGTTTAGGAAATATTCCCATTGTCTGTTTGTAAATCATTGCTACATTTGTTGTGGAGTCAATGCCAAAACCATTTTTGCAGATAGATTAAAAAAGCATGTAGGAGTCATGGGCCGAAAGACAGGACTTACCTGTTGTGAACAGAATCTGTGGGTCTTACTGGGTATGCATTTTTGAGCCATTTATACTTCTCAGTCAAGTTCACAAGCTTTCTGGAAATACATCAGTTCAAAACTTTAGTGATAAAAATGGGACTGAAGTTTGTAAGGTTATGGGAGCCATGCATGTTTTTCTTTGTCTTCATGCTTAGCTACCTAATTCAGATTTCATGGATACTAAACAGGTGTCAGCCTCTAGGATGCAGCCTAGAGACATGGGGAGTTTTCACCTTTTTCAAGGGTGCACGCTAACTCCAGAGGAAAACTGTGCTCCGAAAAATAAAGCACAGAATGTTGTTTCAGCTAGTGTTAAGTCCTGTGAAGAACACAGTATGGCTTAATTAAGGTACTTTGATCAGGAAGACTTCTTGGAGCGTCTTCATCTGTGTTACCAAATATGTTACCCAAATCCACAGAGCTTTCTTTTGTGCTTTTGTATTTTGAGTACTTTGTACATTGTTTATCATAAAAAAAGATAATAAAATCCTCTACTTGGTTAAATAGAAGGCACCCAGCTTTGACAGGTTCACACACGGGTGTAAGTTTAGGGCAGCTATACTAAGTGTGGCTATCAGTCATTTTCCAAATATAACATACAAGTGCAAAATGTCAATATTATAAAATAATTATGAAGATTTGGACATAAATTCTTACAAAACTTATAGTATATATTTTTCCCCCAAGTGATCACTCGTGTGCTGTAGTAAGTCATAAAAATCATTTTGCCTTATATTTTATATCCCATTGATATTAGTGGTATACTGATATATTTTCCTTTTTGTATTCTACCATTTGACACATCTTTTTCTTTGTATTTCCGAAGTATCATAGCATGTCTAGAAGCAAATCAAATGTGTTCTGTTTGAAGTGAGTTCACAAGAAATAATATGGACAAATTTCACTTGTACACTAATTTTCTGAGAGTGAAATATGTCTTTAAAGTTGCAGAACTGATTTTGAAATTCCAGGATTCCACCCAGCTGACCTAGGTTTACTGTTGGCAGCAAGTACTGCAGCTGAGTCTGGGTAACGGTAATACTGCTGTTACTGCTGGAATAGCTATCAGTTGCCAGCCCCTTTCAATGGCAGCCGTTACTAGTTGCATGCATTGTTCCATCACACTCTGACAAATAGCTCATGAGATTACAGATTACTTGACACTCAGAGACAAGGAAACATTGCCAGAAGTAACCATAGCTGCTGTAGACTGAAGTACATGTCATTGGTCTACTGAACTCTACTTATGAAGTGTATGTCATAGAGTAAAAATAGCACAAAATTATAAATAAAAAATGTATTCCAAAGAGGACATAAAAATGACCAGCATGAAAATGTGTTCAACATTACTAATCAACAGGGAGATGGAATCAAGACCATTATGAGATCTCCCCTGACATGTTAGTATGAGAGACAAAGTATTGGTGAGGGCTGGACCAGGGAACCCTGCCTACTCTTGGTGGGAATGTGATTGATGAAGTTACAGGAAAAATGTAGACGTTCCCAAAGAAATGACAAAGAAAGCTACCAAGCAACTCAGCAACCCCTGGTCTTGGTATCCAGTCTAAGGAAATGAAATTATCTCAAATATAGCTGTACCTCAAGTTCATTGCAAGCCAAAAATATGCTAACTTAGGCTTCCACTGCTGAATGGATAAAGAGACTGATTACACACAGAACCCATGCACGTATATTCATGCACACGTACATACACACGCACACACACACACCTGTTTGCTCTGTGGGGTGTTATTGAGCTTTAAAAAACAGGAGCTCCTGCTATTTGTCACAGAGATAAATACTGTGTTTTCCTACTTATATGTAGAATCTAAAAAACAGATATGTAGATACTAAAATAGTGATTCCCAGAGATTAGAAGGTAAAATGGGTACATCAAAGAGTATGACGTGAATGATAAACAAGGTGAAAGCTAGAGTGTGCACTGTTAGAAGTATAATTAGCACCTTGCATTCAGAATTTTTGCTAAATGAGTCCGTGAAAAGGGCTATGTTAATAAAATTCACCATAGTAATTATTTTATTATTTGCATCATGTAATGTGTTCTGCACCTTAAATATGTACAATAAAATTTATTTGAAGAATGATAAAATGACTGCTTTATATATGTAGCGTGTGTTATATTCCAATGAGACATTATTTTGAGTGTTTGGTGAGGAGACGGTGTAAAAGCAGAGTTAATATTTTAGTATGTTTGGGAAGGGCTGTGCGTAGGGGCGTGTTTGTCACATGTGTAGATATTTGCCCAGTTACTTGACACTGTTAGCTTTGAATTGGCGTGTACTCATTATGACGCATCATTATGATGCATGCCTTCCTCTCTGAAAATGTCCTTTGGGGTTCCAGAGCTTCTGAGTACTGACCCCTGTCTCCCAAGGCATAGCCTACTGCGCAGTACAGTGCAAGTATTTGTTAAATGCTTTCTAAAAAAAATAACAAAGTAATCCCATAGCTAAGGTATAAAAGCGCTTAATGTTTTTACTCTCATCAGTCATAAAACAGCATAAATAAAATGGAAAACACAGGTGCCTGTCGTTGCTGTTTTGTTCCCAGGACTCAGGGGATTTCTATTAATTATAGGAATTAGTATGAGCTGGGCATGGTAGCTCATGCCTTTAATCTCAGCAATTAGGAGGCCGAGGCAGGAATACTACAGCAAACTCAAGGCCAGCCTGGGCTACATAGTGAACTCTAGGATTGCCAGGGCTACAGGGTGAGACCTTATTTCAAAAGGCTCAAAATAATCCATGTTAGTACCGTATATCCAATTTTCCTTTTGAGATAGGGCACAGCTCCCAGACCTGTCTTGAATTTGGCATGCAGCTAAGGATGGCCTTGAAGTGCTAATCCTCCAGAATGCTAGGATTATAAGCTTGTGTCATAATTCCCAGTTTATGTGGTGGTGGGAATGAAACCCAGGACTTTGTGCATGGTAAGCAAGCACTTTACCAATGGAACCACAACATAATGTGCAGAATATTATATATATATATATATATATATATATATATATATATATATGTGGAAATCCAGCAATAGTTTTCCTTCTTAAAGTATAATGTTAGCTTATAATCAACAAAATAACCAGCTAAATTTATTGAAGCACAAAAGATAGTTTTAAAATTTCTTTCAGTGGAGAGTGGTCACTGATATTCATATATGTATATATGTATGTATGTGTTCAGTGTGTTATAATATTAGCCTCTATATATGTGTGTGTTATAATAGATCATCACACATATGTGCTCCTGTGTAACTGCTTCCCTAGTTTAAACATGATGCAACCATGTTTATGAACTGCCTATGAGGTTCTCCAAATATAATTCCATGTCTTTCAAATTATTTGTTCTTTTGCTAATACAGAGAAAGGTAGAAACTGGTGCAGATGAGAACCAGTAAAGTGAGCATCAGGACAGAAACGAATTTTTAAATCTAACCCTTTCTAGAAATATAAGTGCCACAGATTCCAAGTTTCTCCAAAGAAAAAAAATATTGGGTGTGGGGTCTTTTGAGACCTATTTTGTTTTTTTGCTATGTATTTCAGTATCACTTGGAAAACACGATCCTCCTGCCTCAACCTTCTGAGTGTTGGCATTGTAGGTGTGCAGCACTATGTGTGGCTGTAAAGGAATACTTTTAACTCTCTGTTGAATGATGTTGAATGATGAAGGTGAGCTAAAAGGTCAGTGTACAGTCTAGTTCAGAGCAACAAAAATGTTCTGGCCGTAAATGTGAGCGACTTGAGTTCATGGTTATGTGCATAGGTTCTGGAGAAGCTAAGCATATGGTTCTCCTATTTAAATGATTCAGAAATCACTGAACATCGAGTAATTGAAGATCTATAACCCATCATAATTAGGTATAGAATTTGATCTTTTTCTTTCCTTTTGCTTTATTCGTCTCTCCCTCCCTTCCTCCCTCCCTCCATCTCTTCCTCCCTCCCTCCCTTCCTCCCTCTTCCCTTTCATTTTCTCACTCTGGGTCCCTTTTCCTATCTCTCTGCATTCTTTCTGTCTCTGCTGTCTGTTTCTCTGTAACCTTAGTGCTGGGCATTGAGTTCAGGGTATCTTGTATGATAACCATATTCTCTACCACTGTACCCGGGACCCTTGAGGATGAGTTTTGGTGGAAGCTCCTTACAGATGGTGCAGAACAAGTTTACAGTTCTCAGGGACACTTCACAAGGAAGTGTTTGCTGTCTAATTTTTTTTTGTAGGAAGACATATTTCATTTTATGGATTCAGGCCACTACTCTGATTCACTGACCTCACAGAATTAAAAGCTGCTTCAGATATCCCAGTGAAGGCAAGTTATCTACACACAATCTTACTATCCTCCTTAAATTACTATTTAGACTAAAATATACCTGTAAAAGATTTTAAATTTCTCAAATTATCTGATCTAGTCTCAGCATTTCAAATGTAACCAAACAAAGCACATGGTATTTTGCTGAAAGATGCTGCAGAGGGTTCTTATAGACGTCTAGCATTTGCTTGCTTATCACAAAATATTTGTTTTTAATAGGATGAGGTGGTATATTGTGAATTTCATTGAAAGTCCTTTGTTTTCAAAATGGCTGAAACTGAAAACAGTCCAAATGTTCACCAAGTAGTGCACAGATAAACAAGCATAATACATCCACACAATGGAATCTTCTCGGCACTCATGAGCACAACATGCAGACAGCATCGAGGAGGAGTCTGAAAGGCATTGATTGAAAGAAAGAAGACACAAAAGCTACGCCATTCCATCCATTGCATCTTAGGAAAATATATGCACAAAAATGTGATCAGTGGTTATCGGGGATAGGGGGACAAAGAAACTTTTTGGATGATGAGAATGATCTTTCCTGACAGTGGAAGTCATATATCCTTATGCATTGATCTGTGATCATCAAAACTGTTAGACATTTAAAGAGTGGATTTTATTAATTCACCAATGTGATGGGAATTTGTGCCTGGTGTACATGTGAATACATGACTATCCATCGCTTATCTGTCATCTCCTAACTTACCTGCCTCCTACCATCACTCAAAAGTCTCAATCCCATAGCATGCACTACATATCACATGATTGGAAAAAACACTAAATGTAACATCACAAAGTACTTTCTTTTTATTGTTTATAAACCATGAAATCATTTTTAATATATAGTTTATTTTTCTCTTTTTTGGATACTGGGTCTCCTTGTAGCCGCAGCAGACCTGGAACTTGCTGTGTAGACCAGGCTGTCCTGGATCTGACTCCAGAGTCCTGGGATTAAAGGAGTGTGTCGCCATGTCTGGCTTACATCTAAATTTTTAAAAAATATTTTTATTGATTTGAGAATTTCATGCAATGTATTTTGTTCAAATTCAGACTCCCTCTCCTTCTCCACTCCCAGCTTATTACCCCATTTATGTCCTCTATTGTTTATCTTTTCTTAAAGGGCCTATGGAGTGTCTCATCTGTTTCCCTGAATGCTCTTGAGTGGTCCGTCCCTTGGAGTTAGTCAACCTACCAGCCATCACACTCTTTTAAAACTTTTTAACTTTATTTATTATTTTTTTATTTTATGTGTCTAAGTATATTGCTTGCATGTGTGTAAGTACATCCATGTTGTGCAATGTCTGTGGAAGATGAAGAGGATGTCTAGTCTCCTGAAACTAGAGTTACAGACAGTTGTTAGCCACCATGTGGGTACATCCAGAGTAGCCAGTGCTCTTAACTGTTGAGCCATCTCTCCAGCCCTGAAATTTATTTATTTATGTTTACTTCTTTAATGTGTATAGTGTTTTGCTGCATGAATTTAAGTACAGCCATTTGTACAATGCTCAAAGAGGCCAGAAGAGGACATTGGGTCCCCTAGAACTGTAATTATGGATGGTTGTTAGTCACAATATGGGTGCTTGGAACTGAACCTGCATCATCTGCAAGAGCAACTCATGCTCTTAACCGCTGAACTATCTCTCCAGCCCTGCTATCACACTCTAAAAGAAAATTTGAGTCTCTCTCTCCCAGAAGCTACCAGTTGCCAATAGATCCTCAGCAAGGGCTTGAGCTTCTTCTAGCTCTGGTACTTGCACATGTGAACTTCTGCCTGTGAAGAGCTTTTACCCCAGTGAGGTACATTTTACCTCAAGAAAAGTCACTGAAACAAATTCTATGGCATCTTCTTGTATTGACATAAAAGCTTCACTGTGGCCACAAGCTGAAGAGTATGGAGGGACTGGCTTCTGCATCCCTTCCCTGGGTCTTCCCTGACTCATATGGCTCTACATTACTTCATGAATTTTCTTAATTAAGAATCACCACATGTTAATGGTTAAAATACAAGCTATACAATAACAATTTACTGGAACAATGCCTCTATTTTCTTTTAAATATATTTTATTTATTATTACTTTTATTTTATGTGTATGAGTGTATTGCCTGCATATATGTAAGTGCATCCATATCATGCAATGCCTGCTGAGGTCAGAAGAGGGCATCAGATTCCCCTGGGAACTGAATTTACAGATGGTCATTAGCTGGGATGCTAGGAATCAAACCAGGGACCTCTGCAAGGGCAGCTAGTGCTCTTAAGTGTGAGCTTATATTTTCCCATAATATTAAAGATTCTACCAATACAATTTCTGTATTTGCCTGGTGTCGGGAGCCATTTGCCTGCCTTGAACTATGCCCTAGTTTTGGGTTAGGCAGAAGTCAATCTCGTGCAAGGAAGTGCTGACTGGAAGCAGGAGTCTTCATTATGCAAATGATTTACACCTAAGGAGAAGTTTATTCTACACCCAAGACTGAGATCACCTGAAGATCTTTGAAGGAAGCCAATCACATCTTAAGTTATTTTGCCTGTGTTAGTATTGTTTTTGAACCTCTGACCCATTGTTTTGCTCACTTCACAGTACAAATAGGGGAGACTTAATAAAGGCAAGTTGCTTCAGTGTGACTGACAGTCTTTCTGAGTCTGTCCCTTTATTTTCTCTCTCTCTCTCTCTCTCTCTCCCCATTTTGGGTGCAGTTCGATTTCTGCCCTCGGGCTCTGGCAAGTGGCACTTGAACCAGGGACCTGAAGACTGGGGGTCAAGTGAAGGACACCACAGTATGAGTGAGCTCACTTAAAAGGAAAAGAAAAGTAAAAGAAAAGAAGTAAAAGTAAAGGAAAAGCAAAGGAAAAGAGTGCGGTGAGAAATCTCGGGAGTAAAATGGGTCAGGGTGATAGTCCTTTGCTTTTTGTAAATATGTTGGAAAATATGCTTTATGCTCAAGGGGTTGGTGTAAAACATCAGCAGCTTTGTAAATTTTTGAACTGTGTAGAAAAAGTCTGTCCTTGGTTCCCTGAAGATGGGTCTGTAGATTTAAAAACATGGAAGAAAGTAGGAAGACAAGAAGAAAACTTCAGGATTATTATGATGTTTGTGGACCGAGTAAGGTTCCAGTAGATACCTTTAGTTTGTGAGCTTTAATTAGGAATAGTTTAGATCTTAGACACAAGATAGAAAAGGTTCAGAAAAAAAAAAGCAATGGAAATGGGATCGAGCCTCAAGCTGCTTTTCTTGATGAGCTAGCTTTTGTGAAACCTGAAATTGAGCAAGTATTCAAGAGTCATTAGACCCCAAAGAAGAAAAAAAGAGAGGAAAAACGAAGCAGCTAGATGTCTGAGAGACGAGGATTTTTCACCATTTGTTGCATAAGCAAAGCCTAAGGCTGAGCCAAATGAAGAATATTTGGAAGAAATGTGGCATTTACAGAGTGTAATTGAATCTCTATCTTTACAAATGTATTCTCCTACAGCAGCTTGTGGTCAAGGAGGCTAGAACCTAGAACATCAAAGGACCATGATCTCAGGTTTTGTTAATTACCTCAGGGTTTTTTGCTACTTAATTACCAGGTGAATCACATAAATTCCACCAGCCCTAGGGTGCTTTGCTTTCTGAAACAACTACTAAATAGGCAGGTTTTTTTTCAGTTTACAGTTTGCAGGGCAGAGGCTATAGCTTAGTGATAGAATACTTAACTAGCATACATAGTGCTCTGAGCTCAATTCTCACCCACATCTCTTATTTGAACAACGCAAGTATAACTGATCTTTTCCCAATCAGACAGCTGGTTCCTGTCCTAACAGTGCCTGGTATTAATTATACTACTATTTTGCTTCTCAGCAGAGGTGATGGCAACAGAAATAGGACAGGTGTTTTCATTCCTACTGGTAGTTACTGAACTCAGCAGCTCTTCTGTCCCTTGTAAACTCTGAGTTATAAAGAAACAGACATTTTTGTGTCTGTGTGTAAATCATATTGATAATACTGAGAGGTTGACTCTGGAGCTGGATTGGCCATCTCGCTTCAGACACGATCCTGTATCAGGATGTTCTTCAAGACTTACACAGGCTGAGGCTGGCCACCTGACCCTGTGACAAGTAAAAAGGAGAACAAAACAGCCTCAGAGTAAGGACACTGTGCTGTTGAGAATAAGGGATAAACTAATTTAAACAGAGATGGTTATTCATTTTATGGTGTAACATGTTTATAGCAAAACTAGTTCTTGGAATTCTCTTTTCTCACACCAACAAAAAGTCACTAATACAATTTACAGTTCTTGGAGAAGATAAATGGCAACCTCTAACTAAAAACTTCTCGGTTAGTGCTGTAAGCTTTAATTCGATAATACATTCCCAGGAAGCTCTTTTGGGTATGGACAACCAGGACATCAAGTGAAGCAATGTCCAAATAAAACAAAATATGTCTAATCAAGGTTTATTTAAGAACGTTTGTTTTTTGCCCAAGTTTTAGCTGCATAGAATACAGTAATTTCATAAACAAGAGGAAACTTTGCTTGCAGCCTATGCTCATTTGCAGCAGGCTCTGAAAGAGCAAGAGCTAATTGTAGCAGCTGAGAAGGTACAAACCAAATCTCCATACTCACATTTGGGTTATAGATTATATCCTAAAACAATTTTGCCTCAAAAAATTCAGATTAGGAAAGATGGGTTGAAGACGTTGAATGATTTTCAAAAATTATTGGGAGATATTAATTGGCTTAGACCTCATTTAAAAATTGCTACAGGAGAACTGAAGGCTCTTTTCAACATTTTAAAAGGTGATTCAGATCCTAAATTGGCTAGAGGCTTGATGGAGGAGCCCAGAAAGGCATTATCTCAGGTAGAACGGGCTATTGAGAATCAACAAATACAATATATAGATTGTACCCAGGGATGGGCAGCATATATTTTGGCTACTATTCATACTCCAACTGCAGTTTTATGGCAGGAAGGATCTTTGCTATGGTTGCATTTACCCGTATCACCTGCTAGAGTTGAGTCTTGAGCTGAGTCTTGTAAGTTTTTTGGAAAGAAACCTACTGTAATAGGTTTACAAAACAACAGATAGATTGGTAATTTCAAAATGTGGATGCTTTTGGTCTTTCTGCCACAGATAGGTTGTGGCATCCTAAGACTTTAGATACCTATGCACAAGTGAAATGGAAGGATCCGATTGATGGGAAATGGCATGGCCCAGTACTAATATGGGGAAGAGGGCATGTTTGTGTTTTTCCACAGGACGCTGAAAATGCCAGGTGGCTACCAGAAAGGCTGGTCCAGTTCGCAGGAACTGAACGAGGGAAGAGTGACGTTGCTGTTGCTGTTGCTGTGGAATCAGTTCCTGATGGACTTATTGGACTTACATAATAAATCCAACTATGCTGCATCCAGCCATATGGGAAGAAAAGGAGATTGCAGCAATAGTGAATGATACTCGCCTATCAAGACATCATTACATGAGAAGAACAACAGTAAATCAGGACTTTACTGCAGGGAATGCTGATGAACAAGAAAAAGGACTAAGTACAGGACTTTGGTGATCAGATGACAGTTTCCCACAGACTTATATAGGGAAACAGGCAGCAGCCATGGACAAAGTTAAGAACGCATGATAGCTTGCCTAAGTCAACCCTATATTTACTTTTGACTGGACAGTTTAAATATCGCTCATAATGGTACTATTTTGATGTTTTCTGTGTTTAATGTATTTCTTGTGTTTTAATGTAACTTGGCTAATTGCATTTCCGTTGTTCCCATGGGTGAATGCAAGTTATGGTATCTTAGTAATTTTCATTTATTATGATTTCTGTGGATGTTACAAAACCTTAGTGTGTTGTCTGAGGATTATAAATGTTGCAAGGTTTTGGCATAATGAACATATATCCTTAGATTTATGTTAACTGTAAAAAATAGTTATTTGACTTTGACGCAGCAGAAACTGCTACTGATTTGTTAGATAAGCTAAAAGTCTCTTTGCCTTCAGGGTCTTTTTGACCTCAGATCAGGAAATATTATAATCTTGGGTCTACATATTCTCCTTAGAATTTGCATACTCCTTCCATAGGTGACGTTTATCCTCAGCACATTCTGGGATGTTACAGCTGACGTGCACAGTGTTTGACTCCGAACTCTATCATGAATAGAGTTGCCCCTTGCAGAAGAGGCTGACAGCCAAAGATGGGCAACTTTCTCTTGAACTAAGCTGACCTAAGACAGGGCGTGGATGGTGGGCATTCATGTACCAATGACAGGTAAGGCTTATGCTTCAGAGAGGATGACCTAAGACAGGCACAGTCTTCTGTGCCATAATCAGAAAGGTTATGGTTCTTTAAAAAATAAAAAAGGGGGATATGTCGGGAGCCATTTGCCTGCCTTGAACTATGCCCTAGTTGTGGGTTAGGCAGAAGTCAGTCTCCTGCACAGAAGTGCTGTTGGAAGCAGGAGTTTTCATTATGCAAATGATTTACACCTGAGGAGAAGTTTATTCTACACCCAAGACAGAGGTCACCTGAAGATCTTTGAAGGAAGCCAATCACATCTTAAGTTATTGTGCCTGTGATAGTATTGTTTTTGAACCTCTGACCCATTGTTTTGCTCACTTCACAGTATAAATAGGGGAGACTTAATAAAGGCAAGCTGCTTCAGTGTGACTGACAGTCTTCCTGAGTCTGTCCCTTTATTTTCTCTCTCTCTCTCTCTCTCTCCATTTTCTCATCCTCACTCCCCGCTTTGGGTGTGGTTCGATTTCTGCCGGTGGGCTCCAGCAGCCTGGGTAATTTAGAGCCACTTACAGAGTGGGGAACACAAGATGGTCACATAGTAGAGTGGAACAGTTCTTAAGGCTCTGGGGGACTTTGGTTCCAGTCTTTGCAGCAGAAATGACTGATGAGCAAAGAGCACATTCAGGTAGTGCTACAAGACATAGAACATCAAAATCTTCTGTGGTAGTTATTCCAGAAAATTGCTGATCACCTAGGCCTAGGTGATGACTGAGACAATTAGCAGCCAGGAGACCGGTATAGAAACCGGTAAAAGTGTATATGGAGAAGATTTCTACATTGATCTGAGTGACTGTGGGAAGCTAAATGACAGTCTAAGGAGCTTCCTGTGGTGAGTTATGCCTACAGGATCACCTCAGCCGGCCATCGCATAGGCATTCTGTACGTCCCTTGAGCTGGCCAGGATGGGAAGGATAAGAGCCCAGCTCCACTCTTAGCCAAGCTAGTTGCAAATTTGCTATGTGTAACGGATCCAGATCATATTATTACTGTGGATCTACATGCTTCTCAAATTTAGGGCTTTATTGATATCCCAGTGCTCAATTTATATGCAGAGCCTGCTGATCCAAAGAGGATTGGGGAGACAATCTCTGGGTGGAGGTATTGTCCTATTGTCTCACCTGATGCCCTTAGAGTCAAGAGAGGGGCTTACAGAGCAGACTGATGGAATCTGGAATTTGATTCATAAGCAGTGAAAGAAGGCCAGTGAAGACCACATGAGGACATTGGGAGACAGGAAGGAGCAGTTGACTATCCTGGGGTGTCATGGCAGACATGTGTGGTATAATCTGCCATATTGCTGCCAGATCTCTCAGCTGGAGCGCTCAGAAGTTACGCTATCTTGACTCATGGGCCCTTTTCTGGCTCAGCCATTTCTCACTCTTATAATTCCCGTTTTGAGGAAGTAGACGTCACTAATACCAAAGGAGATTCCTGCAAGAGATACCAGGAGCATTTCTAGGAGAGAACTGATTGCTTAGCTGTTCAGTCCTGTTCCTTCTGGAGTTTTCTAAAAAATAAAATCAACTGCCACTTGCTTTTTCTGTGTATTTGCTGACAAATCCAGTGGAAGTCGCAGTTGCACTCTTTTTACATTCATAGTGGGCATATGAAGATATATCTTTAGCTGGGGAAAGACAGATTGAGACTAGCTGCTGGGATTTCCTACTTGTATGGGTTTCTCCTGTCTTTCTAGGGTATTTTGTGAGCCTTGTAGCTTGCACAGTCTTGCCTAGTTGCTGCTGGATGTCTAGATTATGGAGGGTGTTCCTAAGGCCCCTAGGATGTGATTGGCCACACACAGACTCCTTCTCATGTGAATGCTTTGGGGTTTTTCTTTGTTCAGAACAACTAACAACAAAGACAGCCATGTGGGGCAAGTTTTCCAAGGTGCCTTCAGCATCTTGATCTTTTCTTGGCCTGATGTCTTCTTGGGCCCAGTGATCCTTGTACCATGATCTTCAGCTTCCTGTTTTATAAATGCTAGTATTCACATTAGATAGCTTGCTGTGGTGTAATCTTTAGCATACTAGCTCTGTGGTAGTAGATTTTAGGTGGTGACTTTTGATTAATTAAAATATTTAGTTTTTGTTTTTCTCAGATCATTTGGCCTCTTAACCAAACAGATTTCTGCTGAACAGTCTCTTGCAGAGGAAACTTAACAAAGCGTCTATTGTGTGTGCAAAAATTCTATATTTGTCATAATAGGTATAACCATTCAGTTCATTCCCACTCGATTGCTTATCCCAAGGAGAAGAGGCAAGGAGTCTATAAAGCCAAGATTCCACAGCTTAGTGAACAAATGCGTTGTGTTAAACATAGAAAGTCTGTCTCTTTGTTCTTCCCTTTCTCCTGTCCCTGCTTCCCTCATCCCTGCTTCCCTTCCTTCTTTTCTCTGTCTCTTCTTTATCCTTGTCTCTTCTGCTCACTAACTATGGTCACTGCAACAAGTTTCCTGTGTATGGCTTGAAGGAGTCTCCAGTTCCCCTATAACTTGTGCCGTTCTTTGTATACATGGTAAGCATACAAACTGCTTGCTAGTTTGAGTCCCAGAATTCCTTTTTTTCAGTTAATCTCCTTTTAAATATCCAGTACAGGATCACATTTCTCAGGGAACATCTTGTGCTTTGATGCCACATCTCTCAAGTGACTAAGAGCTTACGTTCAGCCTCATGAATCAGTGGAGTGAATTATGTTCCCAAGAGGAGGCCTAACTGCCACGGAGCAAAGCTGTGTCCTGCCCACGGCGGTTCTGTGTTTCAGATGTTCTGGTGACTGACTGATGGTTTCTCCTCCCATAAGGCAGCTTCTGGCAAGCTTTATAGTGTGGCTGTAATTAGAGTCACTCTTCTTTGACACGCTGTGGTCTCAAGGTTTCTCTAGTCTGAAGTTCTTTCAGGATCTCTGAATTCTAAAACTTCCCTGGCAAACCAATGAACCTAGACAGAATAGGGAACATCAACAAAGGAAATTTGATGGTCAACACCTTTCTGGTTATACTATTAAAACGCTGGGATTGTCCTTCTTTGAAGTTGAGCTTGTTTGGACATAATTCCTAGATCCCGTCCTGCTGGTTACATGAGTTTCCATGCAGAATTCCATATATATATATATATATATATATATATATATATATATGCAGTGTGTATTTCCCTGAGGGAATTGTGATGCTTAATTAGCATAGTGTCTAGCATAGAGTAAACTTTAAATGCTTTCAGTATTATTGTTGCTACTGCTATTCTATTGCTGCTCTAAGCCTGAGGAGAGAGTTGATCCACAGTTGAGTGACTACTAGGATGTTTTTCTTTTAACTTACTATATGAAAAATTTACATGGGATTTGTGCCTGCTGTCACCATTGATAAGAGTTCATAAAAGTAACTGACTAGTTTTATGTAAAAACTCTAGTTCCCTGTGGTCACCCACCATCTCTGACTCTTAAAATCTCTGCCCTCTGCTTTCTGCAATGATCCCTGAGCCTTGGGAGGCAGAGGTTTGATAAGGTGTCCTATTCAGGAGTGAGCACCTGGCAGCCTCTTGTTTTCCGCACACTGGCAAGTTTTGGATCTCTGTTTCAGTCACCACCTGAATCAGGAAGATTCTCTGATGAGAGTTGAGAGATGCATAATCTAGCAATAAGTCATCAGGTGTCAGTTTAATTCTATCTATTCAGCAGACTAATATTGGGATCTCCCCTATGGCCTGTGACATGTCTAGCTACATGTTCCTAGGCCTCATCTAAATGTCAGGTATGGGCTCCATCTTACGAAGCAGATCATAAATGCAGTAAGAAAATAATTGGTCACTCCCATGATCTCTGTGTCACTACTGCACCAGTTGGCATATCTTGCTGGCAGGATTCACATCTGGGCAACTTCCGGCACTCTGAATGTTAGCCAGTAGAGATGAGGCTTTGAAGTCAGTACCAGCTTGATTTCTCCTCTTCATTCTATAGCTGAAGTCAGAAAAAAATCACAGCATAGAGGTGGGGAAGGAGGGAAGAAACCCCAGCACCACTGGGAACCTCATAACTGCTGGGAGAGGAAGAGTGAGTCTCATTTAAGTGTGGGATTCTTGGTAGGTTAACCAGGCACCAGTGGCTGGACCCACATAGAAGGGAATTCAGATAGGTGAGAAGATCTAAACATGATCAAAATATATTAAATAAAATTCACAATAATTTCCTTAGGTGTGAAAAATAAAATAACAGGTTAGACAGTCAGGTGTCAGGAAAATAGAGGAGCAGGGAAGGAAGGAGAGAGAAAGAAACAAGGATATAAAATGGGTATGCAGTCAGGTTCTGAAGGAGGGTATAACCAACAGTTTGATCGTGCCAAAAAAGGACAAGGGAAGAACTGACTACACATGAAGAGCTGATGACAGATTATGAGATCTTTGGGTGTCATTTTAACATGTCTGGACACTAATGTCTTATAAACCGGTTTATGTTCATATTTGCAACAGAAATCTTCCTAAATCCAGTAAGAGAACAAGTATCAGACACACGAATAAGGAAATCCACAGCGGAGTTGTGATGCATATGTGTGGGGAGCTAAGCTCTTTGACACATAATGGGAAGTGACTGCGGGGCTGAGTTTTTAAAATTTTAAAATACTGGTGTTTTGAGAGATAAGAAAACATTTGTTTTCAGGAAACTAGTTTTGTTAGTTCAATATTGCATCAAACATTTAATTTTCTTGCTTTTATAATTAGATATAATATTTAAGGGCACTACAGTGTTATCTAAAGAAGAAGCATATTGAGAAATGAATTACTGATGGTAATAATTTTTAGAATTAACTTCCTGTGAAAAATTAGGTTAGATGGAAAAAAATCAAATTTCCTTGAAGTTCCCTTAGTATTTTATAATTCTTTTTACACAAAATTCTTTTTATTCAATATAGATGACTTATTGAATTTGTGTGCATTTTATACAATTCATCTTGATTATATTTAGACCCCTCCCTAACTTCACCCCCTTCACACATAGTCCTCTCACTGGATTTAATGTGCTCTGTTATATATGTTAAGGCCTACCAAGTCAAGTGTGTCTCCAGATATCCTCAGTGTGAGTTCATCCACTGGAATCTGGTAAACCTGTCTATCATCACTCCCTTAAAGAAGATCAACTCTCTCGCACACAGCACTGAGCAGATGCAAACAGTTGCTGTAAGTTGATAAGAGCAAGTTCCCAGAAACTTGTAAAACTCTGTTTCCTTGTGGTCATCAATATCCTGGGCTCTTAGAATCTTTCCACCCCCTCCTGGTCAAGGACATGCACTCTTCAGTCTCTTATTCTCTATATTTTGGCCAGTTGTGGTCATTTGCTTTTTACACAAAATTCTAAAACCAAATAAAACTCCTGTTTATCTCTTCTTCCAGTTCACAATTTTCTCTGATAAATTGTGTGCTAGATATAGGAAGTTTTAAGTGTCAAATATGTATCTAGTCAGTAAAACTTTAATGTTATCACATTGATTTATTTTTTTAGTTCAAAGTGCTTAACACTATTTCTTATGATATATGCTTCCTCATCTTCTTCTTCCTCTACTTATTCAATATTATTTTCATTCCTATTATTATAACTACAACTGCCGGAAAAATCTGAACCAAGGTTAAGCAAAATTAATTTATGCAAGAAAATCCCAGCTAGAAAAGCAGAGGACCTTGATTTATTAAACACATTATTCACACAGGTCATTTTTACCTGCTGAGAATTTCCAGGCATCCAAATAGATATTAATCTCAAATCTCTTCTTGTGTCTGGCTGAGCTGAAACAAAGACAGGTAGCTCCGTAATCAGCCAGTGTTTCTCTGCCATCTGAGAGAACGATAAGCAGGTCTGGAGTTCCCCAGGAGTCTGACAGGGCTCAGCAGCATTGCACAATGGAAGGGAAATGCTCCGGGTAAACCTTCCCTTGGGATTCATCTTCTAGCTTTGTGACCCCAAGCAAGTTGCTGATCCTCCTCCACATCCTCATGGAAATGAGAGGAAGACTTTCCTACGTTTTCGTTGGTGTTGTGAGAATCAAAGCAGACAGGCTTGTAAGACATTCTCTAAATGTAAGGTGTTTATTGCAGGTAAAGTTGTCATGGTTGTTAAAAGAGTGCTTTGATTTTGAATTCTGGTTCTCAAAACATATTTCCTGTTATCATCTTGTGTTGCTGAGGACTACTATACATAAAGCAAATGGAGTAATTTGTGTGCATGTCTGTGTGTGCATGTGTATGTGGGTACGTGTGTGTGTTGGTATGTAGGGTGTGTACAGCGTGTAGCATGTATATAGTGTGTAGTATGTAGTATATGTGTGTTCATGTAGTATGCCTGTGTGCATGTGTGTAGGTTCTCGTCTGTGCTGATGCCCATGAATGCCAGAGACTGACATAAAGCAGCCTTCCCCAATGGCTTCTCCCACCTTGTGTTTTGAGATAAGATCTTTTCCTGTACCCTGAGCTCTGTATTTCAGAGGCTAGCCAGTGAGTCTCTGAGATCTGCTTCTCTGCCATCTGGGCCTCTCTGATGTCTGGTGTACAGGTTGCACACATGTGCCAACACGTCCACTTTTTTTTTTAAAACAGATGTTCTGGGGGTTCAAACTCAGGTCCTTGCGCTTGCATAGTAGACACTTTACCACCGAGCCATCTCCCTAGCCCCTGATTAGGGCAATTCTTGACACATTTTAATGTTTTCTGACACCACTAATTCACCAACTCTTGTTAATGAACATATGTAATGTAGACTGTAAGAATGACAAACATACAAGATCTCTAGAGAACCAGAACTGTTCGAATGACATATATCGTAAAAAGGACCTGTTAGATTAGCTGACATGATCTCAACAATGGTGTCGACACACTGGAGAAGCTATCAACACCGTAGCTGCCCATAAGGCTGGATACCCAGCAATCCAAATTGGTGATGAAGGCCTGAAGGATTTCTAGGGGGCAGCAGGTCTTTAGTCCATTCTGGAAGGTTGAAGAAGCTGGGTTCCAGTGTTGTGAAGGACAGAAGCAGCAGCACCAGTGACAAAGAATGGAAAGACCCGTAGGGAAAGAAAGCAGGCAGGTGGAAACCAACAGCGCCTCCTCTGGACAGACCCGTAGGGAAAGAAAGCAGGCAGGCGGAAACCAACAGCGCCTCCTCTGGACTTCTTCATATCTAGGCCACTTCAGGAAGCCACTGACCACTGTGGAGGACAGTCCTCCTTCTCTGCTACTTTTTCCAGATAGTGTCCTCAGAACTATGCCCAGAAACATGTCACTTATTTGATTCCGGATCCAATTAAGTCCACAAAAGCTTAACTATCAGAATCATATGCTAAGTAGTTTGCTCATTTATAGTTTGATTGATTGATTGATTCATTCATTTTTCAGTACTTTGGTGGAACTGAGGGTCTTGAGAACTCGGGGTAAGGTCTGTGGGTAGTGTGAAAATACTAGGTTATTCACAAGACTCTCAGAACTTTAGTCTGTTGGTGTGTTTGCCATGTGGCTAGATTTGACCAGTGAATCATTTTCTGGAGTGGCTGTCCTTAGGACTGTATTTTGGAAAATACTGAATTAGAAAATTCTTTCATTTTTCATAAAAGGAAACAAAGTTCACTGAAAGCCCAGGATGGTATAAGGTTTAGAATTTCCTACCACATTTTCCCTTTTTGGCACATTTCATTGAAGACCTGCTGCTAGGCAGATTCAGTGACAGACTGAGTTTGATGTCTCCTTCTCCCCCTTTGAAAGTGCAAGTTACTTCACGGATTAGGCCAGCAAGCTGCTGGTTTTTCCCTAAGAGTGCATAATCTTGAGAATGAAGATCTGTTGCAATGGGCCGTTGGTGATTTCAAGTAGAGCGAAAATAAGGCAACATGCCAAAAAAGGCAGTATTCACAAGAGTAATTTCGGATCTTTGAAATATTATTTCAGAGAGAGAATTAGAAGTATCACAGTCACACTGTGTGGTAAGGTGCACTTGAGATGATGATGGTCCCTATCCAACATCATCCACTACAAGGGGATGGACGAGAGAGAAACGGAGGCTAGCTAGCAGGTGACAACGCCACTTTGTTTTGTATTGCTTGTGCTTGTTTTTATTTGTTCTAGACTTGTCTAAATGTTTTGGACTGGCAGATGATGCACGGCTGGCCTGTGCAGTAAAGGATGCTTAGCCTCTTCCTCTCAGATGTCAGCACCATCTTTCTGCCCACCATCTTCAGAGATTGCCAAACTCCACCCCCTCCCCTGCAAGAGCCTCTGGCTACACTGTTCCCACAAGCTGTCCTACGTCAAGGTTGGAGAGACGTATAAAAAACTAAGGGACATTGTACTTCCAAGCTCGAGGGATTGAAAATAAAGCTGCGGATATTTTCAGGAAGAATAACCGTTCTGTAAATTCACTGGGTCATTTTTCTGTCTTTGGGAAGAAGTGGTTTACTCGCCGAATATCTGTCAGAATTCGGCCTTGATGCCTTGACTGATTACCATTTTCATTTAAAAGGCTATTAGCATAACTTTAGCTTTCTGTTTTAAAATATTTAAGAAGGAAAATATTAAAACTGGTTTGAAATCTCTTTTGCATGATTAATCTTTCTGGAATCAACAAATATTAATCATTTAAATAAAATAAGTCACTGCCAAGTGTTTTGGTTAAACTATGCAGCACTTTGCCAATTTGTAGTTTTGTATAGTTTTTGAATGTAAATTCGTACCTTCATTCATCTCAATAGTTTGATTTCTTCATACTGGTGACCAGGATTCAGCCCCTGAAAAGTTAAAAAAAAAGCTAAGAATCTGTGAAAATAAGTCTCAAGCTTAAAAAATCAGGATTGCAGGTCTGGAGAGATGGTTCAGCAATTAAGAGGTCTTGGCTGCTCTTGCAGAGGACCTGTGTTCCGTTTCTAGCACCCAGATGGCAGCTAACAATCTTTTGTAACTCCAGTTTCAGGGGTTCTAACGCCCTCTCCTGGCTTCCACAGACACTGCATGCATGTGGTATATTTACATGCAAGCAAAATATTCATACACATAAAAAAAAATAAATGAACAAACAGGGTTGCAAGATTATTATCTTATGATTTCTGTAACTTTGTTTTGAGTTTCCAGGACTGCATATTCACTCAGTAATTTTAAAAATTTATGTCACTCTATTCTGGGGTTGAGACAAAAAGAAAAAAAAAAAGCAAAAGGAAAGAGATGGCAAAAAGTAATGGAAAGACATGCATCCTGAGTAACCACTCGGGTTCTCCAAACTTACAGTCATGAGATGTACATGGAATGATGTAAAACTTTGGCATGTTATCCCTGTTTAAAAATCTTCAGGTATATCTTTTTGAGTTTAAAATAATCTAATGCAGCACACTGGCGAAAATCTAAAAAGGGAAATCATAAAAGCAATCTGTCTAAATTTAATAGCAGGGGTATACTCTTTTCCTTTCCAAAGCATTTTTTTCTGTAAAGTTTTAAAAATGATATGAAATATCTTCACCACCCATTATTTGTATAGTGCTATATTCGTCTTGAATAATAAAAAAAGCCTATATTTTTAAATTTTACATATGCTTACATTTAAGTTAATCTCTATCCATTTTCCTTTTGTGAAAAGACACTGTTACCTGTGTCAGATTACATTAGAGGACTCAGATGACAGCCTTAATGCTGGAGACACTACCAAGCTTTCACAGCTGTGTGTTCATGCAGTCACAAGGGGCATACTCTTTTTATTAAGAATAAATAGAGTGGACTTAAGAGAAAAATGCCTTTCTGAAATTACCTATATTCTGTTTAGTCCAATTAATAATAATATAAAAATCTTGAGGCTGGGACATGGCTTAATGGTTAAGAGCACTGGCTGCTCTTGCAGAGGACCTGGGTTCAATTTCAGCACCCACATGGAGGCTAACAACTGCCTGGAACTCCAGTTCCAGAGGATTCTGACTCCCTCTTCTGACCTCTGAGGGCATCGCACGATATGGGTGCACTTAACCCACATGCAGGCAATACACTCATACACATTAAAAAAAAAATGTAAAAGTCTTAGTTAAAAAATTTATATCAGATCCCTTTCCAAAGTGAAAATGATCACAGTAAAAACTCAAACACAGCATTGGTTGGGGCTGATAAGGCCAAGGAAGGGGCTAAGTCACATGAAATCCTTCCTGAATACACATTTCCTCAGCTTTGCGCAGAGGTCAACGACTGAGAATTATTCTGGAATAGAAATGGCAAGTATATGACCTGTTGTTTAACATGTGTTTCTAAACTGGTTTATAATTACCAAATTAATCTTGGGATATATTAAAAACCTATTTGCACCAGCCATGCACACGTGAAGACAGGAGAGGAGCCCTTCACCTGCACTGACGCAAAGCATTGCATAACAAGTATTTGTTTTTATAGCTATTGTGGCTTTGGAAGAAGTAAATACAAACAGCAGGAAACGCAAACACAGTCAGTTCTGTCGGAGGCTGTCAGGCAGCAGCACTTTGCTTTAGAAGCTGAATTCTGCTTGAAATAAGCATTGTCTCTGTATGTGAAAGCAGCTTCCTGCAGTATCGAGCTCTGGGGCACCCACTCAGTGGGAAAAGGATTACCCAATGGGTTACTATAGTCTTTGTTTTCCAGTTCATAGACAATTTGCCTTTCTGCCAAACTCTTATATTAACTTCCTAATTACTAAATTTTCCATATATATATATATATATATATATATATATATTCTTTCATTCCAGGATTTTAAATTTTTGCAAAATATATTGAGGAGGTACCAAATCTTTGGCATCTACAGATAGCAAGAAAGAATGACCATTCGTAATTTTGCAAACTGCGTAATTCCCATTTTCTAGAACCAATCTTTTCTTAAATTCTTTCCTTTTCCTTTTGGTGGCCCTTTTGAAAGTGTCTTAAATCCAAATTTTATTTTTAATACAACTATTACTCACTCAAAGTTCCAAATATATTCCTAAAACAAAAATGAGAAGCATTCTTTTAAAAAAATTCCTTGTCTTTATTTTTTATAAGCTTGACAGAGTTCATTCAACTTAGCCGTGGGAAGATCATGCTATGTAGAAACCCTGTGGTCATTCCAAACCATGCCAATCAAAGAGCCAGATCAGCTGAGTGGGGAGGGAAGGGAAACTCTATTTCCTGTTTCTTAGTAAGACTGAAAGTACAGAAGTATTTAATAACCATTGCAGGTCCTGATAGAGAATTATATGGCCACTTTGATAATTCACTCGGTCTGCAGTTCTTAGTGGAGATTGTTTTTGTTTAAGTAGCTTAGAGATCTAGAAAATGTAAAATCAGGATCTTATTACGAATAGTCCTGCTGGGCAATCAACTATAAAGACATTAGAAGTTCTTTTTGTAGATCTCATTTGCAAGGGGAAGAGTGAGCTGTATCCTGGCTAAAGAAACAATAGCAATTGTTTTATGAGCACCGTGAAGGCAGTAAGCTGCAGATTCCTTATGTAAGTCCAAATGCAGCAGCTGGATTTGGCTTTATGAACCATGAAAAATAGTTCCCATCTGGAGGTGGGTGTTGAGTAAAGATGCAACAATGAGACAGCATTTTATATGTATTTAATACAATCATTGATGCTTTCCAGCTCTAATGGAAAAATAACTATTGATGGTCAGTGAATTCAATATTCAATACTCGAGATTTTCTGAGTCTTGGTGTAGGATTTGTTTTATTCAATTACAGTAAACTAAGCAAAAGTGAAATTATTAAATTTCTTAATAGATAGCAAGATACCAAGTAATTATATAAATTATAAGCACTTATTTTGACATAAAACTCCTTTGATTAATAGTGGCAAAATCTTGAAAATTGCGTGGAGACATGTGCAGTACACTTCTTCATGACATAGACATCTCACAAAGAATTAATTTTAAGCTGATTAGCCTTCTGTAAACCACATCCCATTTGCAGATACATATGTGTACTACTGAATCTTCCGAGGTGATGTTGCTGTCCTTGCTTTTTAAGAGGCATTTATGTATGTACACACACACGTATAGCCCTAAATCCAATTTTATAAGATTAAGATAATACTTGTCAGCACGTTCCAATCCTCCCTGAATTTATTCTGTAAGCTGATCAGCTTACTGCTTCCTGCCAATCTTCCTAGCAGATGTTTTGCACTTAGGCAGGAGACATAGTATCTCCTTTTACAGTTATTTTAGAAATACCAACATTGAAAATTTGAGCAGATAAATTTGCAATATTTGTATATTGTAGTGGACACTGCATGATTCGATAGCAATTGACTGAACATCTGAGTCAAGCATGAAGATGCTATTGCTATTTTTTAAGTTTTATTTATTTTAATTTTATGTGTATGAATGTTTTGCCTGCATGTATGTAAGTGCACCTGTATTGCACAATGCCCACAGAGGCCACAAGAGGGTGTCTGATCCCCTGGAACTGGAGTTACAGATGGTTGTTAGCCAGGTGGGTGCATAGAACCCAACCCAGGTTTTCTGCAGGAACAGGCAGTGCTCTTAAGTACAGACCCATCTCTCTAGCCCTCTGTTTAATGTTTTTGTATACTGGTTCTTTAAGACAAATAAAGACTTTGTTACTAGAGACTTAGTTCTTTTTTCATTAAAAAGTTCTTTGCAATTTTAGAATATCTGCAAATAAAAACTTTTTTGTTGTATCTTTTTAGTTTTCGTGAAAATGCTATATTAATAAAAGAGACAAAACACTAAGATCTACTACAAATTGCCATAAAAATTTACTCATGGCACAGTTTGTTGGGTAATTTGACCATGCTTTGTTTTTCTTTAATGTTTATTTCTAAATTCATTTACTAATGTTTAGAGAGATCAATGAATTTCAAGGATCTTTTTTTTTTCAGCCTAACCTCTCTTCACCTAAAATTACACATGTTATATACACGTTTGCTTGAGACAGCTCACGTTTTCACAGTTTTTAATCTTTCAAAGGCAGAGAATATGAATGAGTCTAGGCACTTTTATTCTTATTGTTTTTTCGGGTTGCCATTTAGCACTGCCACACAGCACCAGAATTAATCTGCTCCCCGTATTTTCTGACCCGGTGCCTCCCCCGCACCACTGTGGTTACCTACAGGGACGTTATGAAGTCAAATAAGGGTTCTCCAAAGGCCCGATGACGCCAGGACTGTGGGCCTGTTAACCCAGACGCTGCTGACGCTGAAAGGCACACGCGGCACCAACACAGCTGATTCACGCGCTCAATAAAATTACAGCTGAGCAATCACTAATTTCTTAATGTTTTCAGACCAAGGTTAACCATGGGTAACAGACTGTGAAAACTGAAACCAGAGAGAAGCAGAGATTACTGTACGAGGTTTAAAATTTGTATTATAAGTGCATTGTAGCTTCCTTGACTCGTGCACTGTTTTCCCCATGTGATGGCTCCTAAGATGCCTCTGTGAACGCTAATCACACTGCATATACTTGTACTCTGTGTTTAAAGAAGCACTGCGTCAGTCATCCAGCACATCAGAGAACATTTGGCAGTATTTGGAGACACTCGATTCTCAGTGGGAGGAGCTGGCAGAGAAGTGGGGAGTCTGAAGCGGCCAGTGATGCTCCAAAACAGCCCACAGCAAAGGGCACTGCCCCCCCTGCCTGGCCACACTCTCTCACAAACTTACTAAACACTAATTGTTCCACTTATTGTTTCCCCTTCTGGGACTTTTAGACCTTTCAGGAAAAGAAAGGAATTAAAAAGAAAGAAAGAAATACAATTAAGACAACAAAGCATTATACAAGCCAACTTTCCATAGTTTCAGGGCAGTGAAATCCTGCATTATATCAAGTCTTATGGAGGCACATTTAAACAAAAATTCGAAAGCATCCTTGGTGGTACAACAGAGCATCTTTCTAAAAGTAAAAAAAAAAAACCTTTAAAATTATTATTATTAATATTATTATTGTTTGTGTAAGATGCTTGTGTGTGAGTGTATACACAGCATGGTGAATGTGTGGAACTAAGCGGCAACTTTTGTTAGTCAGTTCTGTTCTTCCACCATGAGTTCTGGGGATGAATTCAGATTCTCAGGCTTGTATGGCAAGCGCTCTTATCCACTGACCATCCTTCTGACCGTGTGTGTGTGTGTGTGTGTGTAGATATATATGTACACACACATACATATATAATTATTTTGATCAAAATGTAGATTTTTTGCAGAACATGAACTGTTAGCAGTTTCCTTCTTTATCCACATTTCTCTTTTCCTTGAACAATTTAGTGAACTCACTGTTTACTATGTAGACTTTATCAATCTGCCAAGTAGCATCATTTCTCACTTCAAAGCAAAGACTTAGGAAGAACAGTCTTAGAAGAGTCAGAGATACCATGTTTTCACTATTCAGAAGAAAATAAAAATGAAGATATTCCTTAGTTTTGCGTGTTTTAGAAGCACGACTAACTTAGACATTTCATATACATATAAATTTTATCTGTCCCCAACCAACCCCTAGTCTAAACTTGATATCTGTCTCTATTCCATATTGTCTGCTTTACAAGTATGTAGCAGAGATTGCATAAAGTTTGATTGGATTTTTGCTAGTTATATATTTCGGAAACACCCCGCACTCCACTTGCGCCCCTGCATTGGATGTGTTTCCGGAGGGATTACAAATCTCACAGTAAGTGAATGTTAACTCTTCTAAGGACAGTGGTTGGCTGAGATTGCAGTGTGGTTTTGAACGCGGCATGACGTTTTTACTCATTCTGTGCTCAGGCCCAGGCATCCCGTGCCCTGATCTCCTGGTCCCCATCTGTCAGAGTCCTGCTGAGAGGGCCTGGTATTGTAGCCTTGGTCTGCCCAGTAAGGGACCCTCCACTTGTTCTTTGTTAGCATTAGTAGAGCATAAATCATGGAACATCAGTCACACTTGTGAGTATTGCTAGATTATGCATTTCTTTGCAATAGTTAAAATCCTTTTCTAGCTATCAAAAACAACTTGGAAATTTATCCTCCAAATAACTTTTGACATTGGTTTTTACCTTATCCTCCAACCTCCATAAAAAAAAGTTACAGAGAAATTTTATAGTAACTTGTTACCAAAAACCAGGTATAAATTTGATGTCCACAAATTTTAAAACATCCTCAGGTTTTTTAGGAATAAAATTGTGAAAGTTGTTGTTTATTAGTTCAGTTATGTAATTTACATTACATAATGATTTTCAGTTCTAGGGTCTGTCTTTCACTATAGAGCACAAATATGCTCTTTATTGGAAATCAGACTCTCTTCTATACATATTTGAAATTTAAAAATAATATTGTATCTGTGTAGAGATAACTTCTGGTCCTCATGTTGCTGTCAAAATTGAAATTTCAGTTGGCGCCAAAATTTGCCTTGCCACACAAGCACAAGGACCTGAGTTCTGATCTCCAGAACCCACTTAAAAGCTGGGCACAGTGCAAGCACCTGTCTGCTGTGGAGGTATAATGCGAGAGTCCCTTGGGACTTGAAACCGCCCAACTTAATCTGCTTCAAGTTCAATGAGAGACTGTCTCTCAAGAAATATTGAGATTCATTAAGGCATCCAGTGTTGACCTCTGAACTCCACATGCACATGTACACACGTATACCCTCCACATGTGCATTTCTGCAAACACATACACACAGAGAGCCATGCACAATACAAAATTTTATGTATTCTTTAGTGACATTAAAAAATAAACTTGCTTCTTTGCTAGGCTATTTCAAGTTACATCATGCAAGACTTGCTTTTATTCAGATTTCAAACTTTTATTGCAAACATTCACATTCATTTTCAAAACTCTATCATGTTCACTATTTTCTTTCAGTGCCTCAAACTTGCTGGGCAAGCACTGCATTGCTGAATTATAGCCCCAGCCCCCTGTGAGTTATTAGATGAGCTGCCATCAATTTCTCTGCTTCTCCCTTTTTCTGCCTTTCTCCTATTATTTATTTATTTATTTTGGCCTTTTTGAGACAGGGTCTCCCTGTAGCCCCAGCTGTCCTGGAACTGGCTATGTAGACCAGGCTGGCCTTGAACTCACAGAAATCTGCCTATCTCTGACTCCCAAGTGCTGGGATTAAAGACATGTACCACTAAGCCTGGCCCTCCTTTTTTTTTTGTCTACCCTTTATTCTTATAAGACTTCCACAATAGTTGAAAAAATGAAATATTTTTTTGCAAAATTCTAATAATTCATTTCCCCTTTCTTCAGTATGTTATAAATGAATATTAATTTGTTTCAAAAATATTTGTCTCCATTTGTCTCATATGAGCTTACTCAAAAAGAGAAGGACCAATGAATGAGTGAATGTACTTCATCATTCTAGGTAGAGAATGGAGATACTGTTACAGTATAGAAAGCAATCTCTTATTGCCTGTACTCATGGCTATGAATTATCATTTTGCAAATTATCTGTCTTATTGTTAGTGAGTCTGGTTTGGCTTAGTCAAAAAAAAAGTTTCCTGTGAAAAGTAAAGTGAACATATTTAATATTTAACACTGCACTCTCAAAAGGAGTTGGTGTTCAGAGCATCATGAAAAAAACGTAGACTGTTGAAAATTAAAACCCTGGAATGAGACGAATGATAATAAATAGCTAGACATGGTTCCTCCAAGAAATGTAAAGATCAATTAGTAACAATACAAATAGTATATATTAAGTTGACCCCTAAGAAAAGCTTTTTTATTCCCTTGCAGGAATTTCCTTCCTTACAATTACAGCTATCCAATCATGTTATGAGTTCCTGATGATAGGGTTAAATTCCATTTTCATATTCTCTGTGTGAATGACCTGAGGTAGCAAGTATGTTCCCTTAAATAATCAGAAGACCTGAAAAATCTCTGGAAATGTAGTAACTTTAGAAATTCATTTCAGAACTTCCGAGACTATTAAAGATTTTTACACGATGGTATGGAAATAGAGTGACAGTGGTGTGTAGTCAATACATAATTGTAACAGATGCTAACATCTGGGCATGTTTGCTTCAAAGACTGCCTTCTATATATACTTTTGAATATTTTCCTTTTGAGACAGAGTATCACTAAGTCTCTTAGGTTGGTCTTAAACTCGGAACCTTCCTGCCTCAGCTTTCCAGGTAGTTGAAATTTGAAGCATGTTCTTGGCTTCCTGGTGTACAGAACTCTGTAGTCGTTGCATTGTAATGCTGTTGCAGAGTCCTCTGGTGCTGCTTCGAGTGGCTTGGGGCTTTCAATGCCATTTCATGGTCTATATCTATCTTTTTGTACACAACTATCACATAATGTCAACCACTGTTATAAACATCTGATATGCTGTGCTTGTCATTCTTGTCCTTTGCTCTTTCCTTCAGATGACTAGGATAAGCCTACTAACATTGTAAATTTGTTTTTAGGAGAAAATGCAGAGTAATATGTCTTTTGATGGCATCTTCATTGCTTTGGTTCTTACACTGAGTTCTCCTTCATTCCCCTTCTCAAAGCCCTGGCCTCCTCCAACCATATCTCTCCCCCTCTATCTGGCTCCCTTTTTCTTTTAAAAATATTTTATTAATTCTTTTATGTAGGGTCTGGCCCCCCTGCATGCCCTTCTCTCTTAGTGCTAGGCTCTTGGCCAAGAGCTAGCCAGATCTTGTCAGTTGCAGTTCTGAAGTAAACAACTTGACCTTTATTGATTTGGCTGCAGACTACCTCAGTTTACATCAGATGTGTGTCATGTGGCTGGATATCTCCTGAGAACCTGAATTTTAACCTCCTGCAAAGCCCCGCCTCAGGGTATGTAAGGCTTGATGCCTCTCAATAAAGTCAGTCAGTCATTCTCCTTTCCTCCTACCTAGTGTGTGTGTCTGTGTCTCTGTCTTATGTGTGTCATTCAATCCGCAGCCCTCCATTGATCCAGACTTAGTCTAGCTAGGGGGCAGCAGGTCAGGGCGTTCTCAGCCTGTGAGGCGGAACTTCCTGGGCTCAGTCTGGAAAACAACTCTGGGAGCTGAGGTGAACAAAGCAGGATGTTCACGAAACAAGTTCCTGCTCAGTAACAGAGGGGGGTTGTGTTGAGAGACCTTTTTCCCCACAATTCCCCCCTTTGTTTTTATTATGAAAAGGTTCTGTCTTAGGTCATATGGTCGGCAAAAGCCCCTTACCCGTCTCTGGAGGGTCTCTTCTCCTGTCTTAGGCTGGGCTGCTTTCCACAGGTTGCCGGTCATCAAACCCTTCCATCTTTGAGCATTTAGAACCATATCTCATGATTCTCATTAGGGCCATGAGATGAGCTAAGTAATGCTTGTCTGTGCACGAGTTCTCTTTTTAGAAAACATGGAACAGATCCTACCCAGGACAGCTAGTCCAACTTCTGCCAGGAGGAGTCCCAAAATCCCTAAGGCTAAGGTCCCAGACCATCTTTGAATCCAGCCTCCTACACTAACCATGGAGTTCCACCAATCTTCCCTAGTTACAGGTTCAACTCTAGTCCTATTAACAATCAACATATGATAAGCCAAAACAGTGGTAAAATTTACAAAGACATCATTCCTGCTCCTGCTTTAAAAAGGCATTTAACCTTCCTAACTACAAACTAAGATTTTTCGATGTTATCAAGGTAATACAAGCCGAATGATAATACAAAGAACAATGCACTTATTGAACAATCCACAAGGAATCAACTTGCTCCTGCAACAAAATCGTCAGCTGATCAATATACCAAGTTGTATATGAGTCATTCAAGAAATTTTTGGTAGCAAGTGCTCATGACACAGTTTCAGACAGCTTGTCCGCCAGTGTGGCAGTGGAGGCGGAGGAAGCCAAGGCAATTCCGGCAGCAGCCGCAGCAGTCACAGAGGTGGCAATGGCCGCAACAACAGCTGCTGTTATTCCAAAATCTCTTCGCTGTCTATACAAAATAATTTCTTCTCCCTTATTTTCAATAGGAGCCAACAGGAGAACCATTGCGGGAATTCAAACAAGTGTAGAATCATCCGTCAACGGCCAGCAATTGCTCAAGCTGCAACTACTAAAGGAACAATTAAAATCCTTCCCCCCGTTCCCCCTCAATCCGATTCCAGGTAACAACACAAACAAACAAACAAAAAATAACACCTTTGTAGAGCAAAGACCATCTTTTTTTTTTTTTTCCCCCCAGAACAAATGTTCTGAAATACTTTAACAGTATAAATACCCTGGTTAACAAAATCCCCAGAACATTTCTGTTGCTAAGACTGCACTTTGCAAAAAATTTACATTTCACACCATCCAAGAAGCTCTGAGGATCAACAGTCAATGCCTTTAGCAAGACTTCAGTTACCATCCTAGTTTTTCCCAGTAAATTACACAGGGTGGCATTAACTTACAAAATGATTTCTACGACGGCCCACTAAAGTGAACTCTGCTAAATCTCTGATTCAAGGAAGGCATTTAGGACCCAGACATTTTTCCAACACAGCCTAGAAATCTCAACATACATCACCTACCTGAATGAATGAATTTTCAGCACTAATTTACGGGAGCTCTTTAAATCTTTTGTTAAAGCATACCCTGAATCTACACACGTACTAACGCGCACCTAAACCACTGCACTAGTGTCCACAAGGAAAAGGTAGACAGGGACAGGGAATCCGGACCCTTATCTATAAGGAGTTTTTGAAGGTCTCCGCGGACCTCCTCCCAGTCCTGGACATTTAAGTCACCCATAGATATAAACCAAGGGCTTGCCTTTTCAATGGAGTCTAAAAATTTATCAAGAGTTTTTGTCTTAACTGCTGTTTTTTGCTCCTCTAGGAGCCTTTTAAGCTGATGCTGTAGTTGCACTTTACCTGGCTTATTGCCCATTTTATCCTATAGTAAATACCCCAATACGTCCCTGCCGGCCTAGGGACGACCCCGCCCGCTTACCCCTTCTTTCAGATCCCGGTGGAAGCTCCAATTGCCGCGCCTGCACGGCCCTGGATCCAAGTCTGCGAGGGACATGGGGATTAAAGAAGACACAGCACGCTCTTGGTCTGGATGGTAAAAGACTTTATTTCTTTTCTCTCTCCCCCTTATATACCCGCTAGCATAAGAGGGAGGAAGTTGGCAGGAAGGAACTCAAGGATGAGGTCTGGGGTTCAAGATAGGGTCAGGGCATTCTCAGCCTGTAAGGCGGAACTTCCTGGGCTCAGTCTGGTAAACAACTCTGGGAGCTGAGGTGAACAAAATAGGATGTTCACGAAACAAGTTCCTGCTCAGTAACAGAGGGGGGTTGTGTTGAGAGACCTTTTTCCCCACATATGGTCTCTTCAATAATAGGGTCTTATATCCAGTTCTGGAGGACAAGCAAAAGTAATGACAGTCATTTGTACCTTTTTTTTTTTTGGGAGGGGGGTGTCTATGGTACATCACTGAGCAACAACTTCAAAGGAAGTAATCTATTCCTCCAGGGCACTTTTTTGACAGCCTATGGTATGTGGGAGAGTCGTTTTCCCCCATTATCCTCTCTCCATATATGTGTGTGTGTGTGTGTGTGTGTGTGTGTGTGTGTAAGTTTTTGCCATAGTAGGTTACCATATGATACTTTAGAAGTCTTTAGTGTTAGTTGCCCCACCCCATACTTTCTCCTCTGTGCCTCCCTCCCATTAAACTATTTGCGTTCTATCCCCCCTTCCATGGAAATCTTTCACATGACCCCATAGCAGCCTTCTGGCCTTTAAGGGTATTTCAGTTTAAACAAATATATCTAAAGAGTCAAACCAATTATGTAAAAGAGAACATGAGATGCTTGTCTTTCTGGGTCTGGATTTCTTCGCTCACAATGATCATTTCGAACCCCATCCATTTATCTGCAAATTTCATGATTTTATTTTGCATAATAGCTGAATAATATTCCATTGTGTGAATGCACCATATTTTCATCATCCGTTTATCAGCTGATGGGCACCTGAACTTGTTTCTATTCCCTGGCTATTGTGGATGGAGCAGCAATGAACATGTGAGCAGATATCTTTGTAGCAGGATACACAGTCCGTTGGGTGTGTACCCACGAATGGCGCAGCTGAATCACATGTTTGAGGAGCGTCCACTCTGATCTCCCCAGTGGCTGCACCGATTTTCCCGCTGCCGACAGTGACAAGAGTTCCCCTTCGCTGCAGTAATGCCTTTTCTCGTTCCAATTAGCTCCTCTCTCTGTTTTCTAGCACATGTATTCTGTCATCCACTTTGTTCACGCCTGCCCTTAAGACTTATAACTCTCTTCTCGTGATCTCTTCTCTAGTTTCAGGACCTATAAATACACATATATTAAAACACATTATATATATATATATATATATATATAATTTTAAATTTAAGTTCCACAAATGAGAGAAAACGTTGTATTTGTCTGGGTTTGGCTTATTTTGTTTAACAGAACGATCTCCAGCTCTGTTTATTTTCCTGCATGTCTCATGATTTTATTTTTCTTTATGACTACATAAAATTCCATTTCATATATATCCCATTTTCTTCATTTATTCACTTAGAGATGGACATCTAGATTGGTTCGCTTTTTTCTAGTTATTATGAATAGTGCACTTCTAAACATTGATATCTCTGTGATATGTTGACTTAATATCTGCCAGGTATACACTTAAAGAAAGCTTATTAAATTAAAAGTTGATATTTTTATTGGATTTGTACAGAACAAAATCATACGAACATTATGGAAAACGAAATCTTAGTCTACTGAAATTATCTAACTCCAAACACTGTATATATCTCTCAAGTTCTTAAAGGCTCGTAACAGGTCCTAAATTTTTATAAAATAAGTATCTATTTAAATTTTTATTCTTGCTAAATTTGTTCCCACTAGTCTCACTGATTATTCTGGTACTGATAATGGTACCTTTTCCCCTTCTATGGAATGAGACAGTCTGCTTCTTGATCCAAGTGCCCACATTCCAATCCTGACATTACCACTTTCTTGAGGTATTTCAATAGGAACAATAATGGTGTTACTCAATAGGATTCTTGTCATAAGTACTTGAAATAATTGATTCCTAGAATATTGTAATAGCACATCTGAGTTACTGCTTCAGTTCAGCTCCTATTACCCCCTCTCCTTAGGCTTTGTTGTTAGAAAGTGTATTTATTTTGTATTTCTCCATAGATTTTCTTGGAGTCTGAGGACAGAAAATATCATAAGTGAAAAATAACACCAGGTTTTGCTTTTTGAAATTCCTTCAGGATCTGCTTTTCTTGCCTTCCTGTGTAAGGACAGTTTCCCCTTTTATCAACAGCTAATTATCATAAAAGTTATTTGCCTGCTTACTTTAGTTCTTTTTGTTAAAATCAAGAGCCATGTTTCAACTGTTTCCTTCTTTCTAGTAACATCCTTTTTCTGGTACACTGACTTGCCTGTTACAGTAACTTGCTTACGTCTACCCATCTTCCTGAGCCTGTTTAAATGCCACCATCTTCACAAAACATGTGGACTCTCTGAGACAGAAACAGCTCCCAGTTCCTCCTTTCTTGACACTTCTTATTTGCATGCCAATTTAAGTTACACGTTTATATATGAATGATCATCCTATTCAGATCCTAAAACCTTTGTGGTCAAGGTCAGCATCTGTCTTTTTTCTAATATTTTGTCCTGCTTTGAGCTAGTAGAAATGTTGCATTCAGCAAGTAATAAACAAATATATGGAAAAAATATGATATTGTCAAAAATCTAAAGTTTATCAGAAAGACATTGTTATTCCTTTGTGCTAGTCTAATATCATTCTTAAAACAATATATGTAGCCATGAGTAGAAATGTACATAATTAATATTCTGCAACAAAATAAGAATGACTACCACTGTGATTTCTGATTAATTAACTCTTTTAGAACTTGTGACAGAGTGGAAAGCTAGTAGAAGAGTCCCCTTAGGGGGACAACCAGGATACACACAGAAATGACATTCATCCCCATTTAATAGAAAACTTAATTATCTTTTTAGTTTTATTCTCTCTAGCTTAATCAATGTCATTTTGGGAAATGCCCTTTGGAGAACTATTTTTCAAGAAATAAGATGACTCAGGTACTTGTGAATGTGACATTTTGCTATTTCATCATTTTTTTTTTGTAGGATTAAAAAAGCTAGACGAAGAAGTCCCCAATGGAAACTATATTGTAGTGATTCCTATCATCACTCAGTCTTTGAGTTTTCCACAGTTGCTCCATCCTGAATGGATCTGTCCCTTGGGATTCTTGAGGTTTTCAGCATCTAGTCCAGTTGTCATAGCAACTACAAAACGTCTGTTAGAAATGACAAATCATTCTTATTTGAGATGACATAGAACCCACAGTTTTATTCTCGAGCTATTTAGAAGCTTTTTAAAAAATATATCCTGATCATAAAATGTCCTATAAGTATTTTCCTTTTTCAATTTATTGCATTTCTGTTTTGGAAACTTGATTTCAACTTTATTTCTCAAAATACACTTGCAGAGATAGGCAGGTTTCCACAGGCCAGCACCTGTTCCTGGAGGCAAGGCTTCCAGCTTGTATTGACTTTCAGGATCTTCCCATCAAACACCTGGAGGCAATCGTCTGCAGATGCCATTCTGCAAGCAGATGCACGTGGGCAGGACAGCAGCACTTTATGCCATTTGAACAGCTGGGAAGAAAGGAAAATGAATGTGTTTTGCCTTCCTTTGTGTCATATAAAACTCCCCAAGAGCATTCTCACCTGGAACCTATTTTTCCATCTCTTCTGGTCTTGGTTTGTTTTGAAGGAGAAAGAAATTCACCTCACATATCCTAGATTAGGAGGAATCTTGCTCTTCCTTGACATCAACTGCTCTGGTTTAAACGTTTCTTAGCAAGCACTCGTGCATTTGCCTAAAATATTTTCTTCTTCAGAAAATGTGTTTCTTGAAGAGATTATCTTTGATAGTATAATGATTCCACAGTATCATGCCTACTATGGGTCTCAAATCCACAGATACACTCATGAGTAATAATGATGTGTAGCATAAAAGTGTGCTTGAAAACTTGCCATGGAAAGCTTTATTTATCACTTAAAATGTATCTTTGAAACTGTTTTAGTGATAAAATTTAGTTTAGAAAAGTACTTTCTTTAACATAACATTTGAGAAACATACTAAATTTCCTTATTTTAACATGTTTAGTCAAAGAAATGTATTGATATAGCAAAGTAATCAACTGGTGCAAAGTACACAAACATATAACACTGTTCCCTTCCTTCAGTCTCCTCCCCTACAGGCAGCCCTTTTAAGTGCCTCCAGATTTTTCTCTTATTTAGCTCAATTAAAAATAAATATTAGAGACTGAAGAGATGCTCAGCAATTAAGAGCACTGGCATCCCTTGCAGAAGACATGGGTTTGGTTTCCAGCACCCACACGGCAACCAACCTAACAACTCCAGTTCCAGAGGATCCAATATCCCCTTCAGACTTCTACATTGCAACACAGGTGCACTTATATACTTGCAGGCAATAATCTCATAAAAATTTTAAAAAATTTTTAAAATTATGCAGATACCTAAAGTCCTCGATTCATCAGCTGGGGACAACGTCAGCTGGATTTCAGTGCAAGAACTACGGCCTGATTCTCCGTGGCTCTGTTTTCCTTTTCTCCATAGCTCAGTTATACTAGTTATTTTATTCACTTTTCCATTCTCTTATTGGATTCATTTCAGACCTAGAATAGCACACTAGGAGCTCTACCTGTTCTGTAATGCTTACTCAGTGTCTTGGATCCTCATATGTAATATAACAACAATCTTTCAAGACCATCCATCCTCTGTGTGTCTTCCACAGTCTTGCAGCTAAAGCTATTCATCTTTACTTCTGTTTTTAACATTCTGATAGCATCAACACTGTTTTATCAAAATCACTAACATTTGTACTCTGTGACTATAAGTGAATTTACTGTTTTGATTGTAGACTCTGACTGAAAGTTGAGAATTACATAAATCACATCTACTTTGGTGTGATATAAACAGTTCACTACAGCTATATTTTGTGCTAGGATTAGGGAAATGTTCCTGACATTGAAGATCAATGAGTTCAATGCTTCCTCTAAAAATGTTTAAAATATGGTGGCCCATTCCACAAGATGGAACCTATACCTGGCACAATTATCAGGGCCCAAAACATGTGGCTAGACAGGTCATAGACTCTACTACTACTACTATGACTGTGCTAAATGGACATTGTATTAAACTGACTCCTAATGACCTATTGTTAAACCCATAGATTAATGCATCTCTCAACTCTACCAGAAAAACCTTTTTTTGGAGTATATAGTGATTAGCATAGACCCACAACTGGTCAAGGTGCAAAGAATAAGAGCCTACAGAATGCTCAACCCCAAACAGGACATGGAGATCGTGCCTCTCCTCCTGAGGAGGAGTGGATAGAAAGATTGTAAGAACCAGAGGTGCTGAATAACTACAACAAAACAGGGATTTGTGTATACAAGGAAGGCAATCACAGAGGATGCAACAACAGGTACAAAACCCTGTGCAGGCTCAAGCCGGTAGTCATGAAGCCCCACCCCTAGCTGAGGGTTTATTGGCAATTGCTGGTTGTTGAAAGAGCAAGAATCAGTTTTCTTTAAGGATAAGACCCCTGGTAGGTTGACCATGCTCCACAGGGTGGACCCAAACCCAGGAGTACTTAGGAAACACAAACTGAACTGGATGGGCTTTATAACGAAATAGAGGACACAAAGTTGATGGATGGAAAGTGTGGATCGACGAGAATTTGGAGCAGAAGTTCAAATATGTCAAAATACATTAAATGAAATTATTGAAGAATTAATAAAATATTATTAAAGATTTTAAATTTTCTTTTAACATTTTATAATAAGTATATATTTATTGTTACTTATTATTTATATATTATTAATACCAATTATCATTTATCACTTATTACATATGCTATAGTTTGTATTTTATCATGCTGTGTGTTGGAATTATTAATATGAATATTTATCTATTATTTTATTAAAATAATAAATATGATTACTTTAAAATTAAAAATATTGATTACAATTTCACTTTAATATTTTCATTAATCCACTGAGAATTTAGCTCAATGTGTTCTGATAATATTTCTCTCCTCTTCCCATTACTACCAGATCCACCGCCATTTTCCTATCCGTATAAGCTTTGTGTTCATTTTTATTTTTCTCCATTGAGTCCAGTATATGTTGCTCCAATACTCAGGTGTGGAACCTGCCCTGGATTGTGGTCAGTCTATTAAAAAACTTACTTATCCTGTCCCAGAAGCTATGAAATGCCAAAAATCAGCGAAGGATGGAGCCTTGTGCCCGCCTCCCACCTCCATGCTGGGATGTTTTTCTGGCTTGAGCTTGCACATGTTCCCATGTTTATGGTGAGTTCACACATGCAACTACAATGCTGTCTGGAGACACTGTTTTCTGACTCTCACAGATTTTCTGCCCCATCTTCCATTACCTTGGGGTGGGAAATGGCATGATGTAGATCGCCATTTGGGGCTGACCACTCTGCAGTCTCTTATTCTCTGTATATTGATTGACCAGTCTTTGTCTTAGCTGTTTTTCTTTTCTATTTTTTTTCTTTTTTTGACTAGAAGAAGAAACATCTTTGATGAAGGTTGAGAGATGCATGAATCTATAGATATTATGATAAGACATTAGGAATCAGTTTAATACTATGTCCATTTAATAGAATATTTGTAGTAAGCTCATCCCTAGGGTCTGTGATCTACCTAGCAAAAGGTTCTTGGCCCCAACAACAGTGTCAGATGTTGGTTACATCTCATAGCATGGGCCTTAAATACACTCAGAGGGTGGCTGGTCACTCCTGAAAACTTTGTGCCACTGTTCTGATAGTGGACATATCTTGCCAGGCCAATTGTTACTCTAGTTTGCAGAGTTCACAGTTGGGTAAAACTGATGATTACTTTTCTCTTCCAGCAGAAAGCAATACCTTCCAGCACCATGAACACTCTCTCGTAGGGATGAAGCATCCATGTCTTATGACTCATGACTTGTGTGTTGTTTATAAGCAACAGGGTCTTACTGTCAAGTTCTGGAGGTAACCACATGCAACAGCAATAAGCTGCACTGTGCTGGGGGCATCTGGGGAATCCATGCTCCAACAGCCGGGGTCTCCCATTCTTGGTACTGGCTCCATTTAAAGAATAGTGCTTCCACAGTGGTAGGTTTCCATATATTTTTTTCCAAAAAGCCTTTAGTTACCCGCCCCGTATTTCCTACTCTAGCCTACCCTCAACCCCCACCCTGTCTACTCCTTTCTGTTCCATTATGCCTCTTTCCTCCATCATAACTTTGTATTCTTTCCTTTCCCTTCAAATATTCTCCCTCCTCCATGACCCTCTACTAGTTTCATTACCACTGGATGTATTCCTAATGAAACACATATCTACATATTCTAAGCTAAACCCACATCTGATGTGATGCTTGTTGTTCTGGATCCGGGTTACTTAGCTCAGGATAATTGCTTCCAGTGCTAGGGATGGAACTTAGGGCCTCACAAATGGTAAGCAAGTACTTTACCTGCGGTGGAATCCTGTTCAGCCTTAAAAGGAGAAAATTCTGGGGATGGAGAAATGGCTGAGTGCTAAAGTGTGCTTGTTGCTCTTGCAGAGGACTGGAGCTCAGATCCCAGCACCCATAGTGCATGGCTCACAACAACCTGTAACTGCAGCTCCTGGAGATCCAGAACCCGCTTCCAGTCTCCATGAGTAATCAGAACTTACCTGTGCACCTACACACATAAGTAAAAGATAAAAGAAATCTTTTAAAAAATAAAAAGAAAGAAATTCTGACATGCAGCAACATGAACGAAGCTTGGGGACATTCTAAGTGAAAGGAGGAGATCATGAACAGCACCACATATTTCTATTTACACAGGTATCTAGAGTAACCAGATTCACAGAAACAGAAATTAGGACAGTGGCTTCCAATTTCAAGGATGAAATAGCAAGTCCTTTAGTGGGTACAGAAATTCAATTTTGCAAAATAGAAAAGTTCTAGAGGTTGATTATACGACAGGATAAGTTTAAAGCTTTTTGAACTTCGAAACAGAATGGTAATTTTTGGTTATGTGAATTTATTTATGTGTTTGTGTTAAAAAATTTTAAATCATATACTTTTTAAAAAATAAACGAGCAGCAGTAAAGCATGTGACCCTGCAGTTAATCTCTCTCCTGCTTCGTCTCCTGGAAGGTAATCAGATTAAGTAGTCAAAAAAGATTCCTTTCGTGCCAGAAGAATGAAGCATAAAAGATCTCTCTCTGCTATGGACAGAAAAGAAGGCAAACCTACCAGAAGAAAGCTGGCCTTGATCTCTACACAGCTATCTGTACAGTGACACAAAGTTGGATATGCAATAGTTTTTCTATGCAATTCTATTTGGAAATTTACACCTTTTAAATGTTATTTTGTTTATTATTTTTATTTTATGTGTATGAGTGTGTTGCCTACATGTAGGTAGGTGCACCTGTGTTATGTATTGCCTGGGGAGGTCAGAAGAAGGTGTCAGATTTCTGGAATCTGCAAGAGGAGTCAGTGCTCTTAACTGCTGAGCCACCTCTCCAGCCCTGATCTAGAACTTTTTAATATCTACTGTGAATTAGACACAGAGTCATTTTGCTCTGTAAACAATATATAAATTCACATTTCCCAGAATTTTCCAGAATCCCTCCCACTCCTGTCTGGAAGCAGGGTCAGGCCTAGGTCTACCACCTCTCTCTTGCTAGAGCAGAGGTTGGAGCCCAGCATACAATCAGCAAATAGTTCAGTCAATATGTATTTTCATTTAAAGACTGATAACAGCTTCAATGTGTGAGGCAGAACTAAAGGATTTATAAAGGACAGAAGTACCATTTAAATTATGCATATGATTTTTCTGTTAAATAAAAAGGTTACTGAGGAGCTGGAAAAACTGAAAACCATTGCCATAAATTAAACGAAACAGTGACTGTAGAATGAGGCTGAGTAGATTCAGAAACAAAATCAAGCCTGACGTGTACAATAACAGTTGACATTTGCAATAACTTTAGGAGCATTATATATTCATTAATTAGCCTATATAATACTTCATTACATAAGTCTTCATTAGTGAATTTTAAGTATCTCAGAAGGAACACTAAATTAGCAATTAAGCCAAGCCCATGGATAAACAGCCACCTTATGGCGTTCTGTGAAGTTTAAAGGCAAATTCACGTTCCCAGAACTCAGAATCAGGCTCTTTTTGAAGGAAGGGCTGACGTTTTCCTCTCTTGGTGTCTCAGTTCTCAGGAAGCAGTCAATGACGCAAGCAAGCTAAAAACTTTTTACAGTTAAGCGACTTGTTAAGTAATCCATTTTATAAGCTTATTGGTGATTTGTTGGGGAGTAATTATTCAGAATTTTATTATCCAATGTGTTTTCCAATATAAAATTTCCATCCCCTGACAATGAAATGAAATATTTATTCCTTAATTATATTGCAATCGTCCCGTTTGAGAATGAAGTAAATTCAACAAAAACTAATATTTACCTCAACATAAAGATGTGGGGGAAGGAAAAAGGATTTTTTTTGAGAGTAGAAAATGTGTTTTACCCACAGGGGCTCTTATCAGATGCATGCTACAAGATGGACAGTTGCAGTTCCGTTTCCTTGGCGAGGTGAACAGCTCAGTTAAAATGGGATTTGGAGAGGGAAGGGCCATTCTACGGAGTTTCTTCTCAACAAAGCCATCCTGGGCTGTTAAAGGGGGTGACAGAGCCGAAGTCACCTAGAGCTTTAAGGGAACCAGCCCCACCAAGGCAATGGCAGGCGAATGGGGTTTTCATCTGTGAATTCTGATTTTCTCAGGCCTTCCCAGAAGAGAAGCTGTGCAGACCTGCCCGCCCCCCCACCTCCCCACCCCGATCCAAAGCTCTCCTTCCTCAGATGAGGTGGGATCAGTAACAGCTGAAAGTAGACTAAGTCTAAGTCGAAGTGCAAAACCTAAATTGTAAACAGTTACTGACCTTTAAAAGATGGCAAATTTCTAGGTATTGTATCTAGGTATTCTAGATAAAAGCCAGGGGTGTCTGAGCCCTGTGTGCAAGGTGTGTAGGTAGTGTAGGGCTGAGGTCAGCTCACCCAGAGTCAAAGCAGGCTAAGTCCTCTTAGAACAGGAGGTGGATGAGAAGATGTCATTCTGTCTTTGGGGACACTACAAGTACCAATTTGGCCATCAGTGCTATTCATGAAGTCGCAGCAAGAGAAAAGAATAGGGGACCATGAAGAAAAACGTAGTCAGAACAACTGGAGAATTCCAGGGGGCGAGGCCTTCAATTATGAAACACTTTCAAGAAGTTGAAAAGAGACTCACACATTTCTTGTTTTTAAAAATTACCCGTCAAGTTAGTGGTGAAGATGTGTGAATGAAATAAGCTAATTTGTCACTAACTAATGCAAAGCCCTATGTAGGGCAACTTACTCAACGAAAAGAGCCTAGTCATGTGTCACTCCAGTGCTCCCAATGTTACTTAGGCTGTAGACTTAAGAAAACAGGATTCTTAACTGTCTGGGCAAAACATCAACAAGAAAACTTCCTGGAAAGAGCTGAGATTCGACCCACAAGTCTGGGCTCAACTCCAGCTCAGAACAAGAGACTCAGAACACGTCCTTCCTCCTCCCCAAACAGGATAAATCCCCAAGGCATTTCAAGAGACCCGCGGACGTGGTAACAGAAGCATTCCTGTGTTTAAGTTCCGGATGCAGCAGCCGTCATAACCAGTGGACTTCAAAATCCAGCAATCCTTATAGGAAAGAAAAGCCTAAAACGTCATAATTTTCTTCAAAATTTTCTTACTTTAACCTATGAAATAATCTACAGCAGACAGAGCATGACAATGAGATTGAAACTCACTTCTGGGATGCAGATAATGAAAGTACCGGGAATACCCAAGGGACTCCGCCACTTTCACTAGGTAAAAACAAACTTGACTTTTTCAGGAAAAAGCCCTTAGTATTCATTAGACTGTATTTCACCTCTTTTTATGCAACTCTTTAGAAGAGACATGGAATCCAAAATGAAAAGGAAGACTATGAAGAACAAGAAAGAGTTCCCATGAGGTAATGTCACTACTGAGCAATTTCTGTTTTAACGCTTCTGGGAAAGTCCTCATACCTTTATTGACGACTGTTCTCCTCCGCATTCTTTATGCAGAAATTTTAGTAATTATTTCTGGGCTGATAACATTTCTTAATTCATTTGTGTTGTAGTCATTTCTTTCTAAATATAGACAGGAGTCTTGGAATTGGAAGAAAGTTAATAGTCATGTAGTTGGAATGACAAAAAATATTTAAGGACTCTCTGACTGTATACATCAGTAACTCTTCTGGGCTTTTTCCTCTGTGATAGTAGGAATTGAACTTTATTTTACTTTCCCAATCACTTTTAGTAAACTCGCAGTTCTCTGTCTCTCTTTCTCATCCTCTCCCTCCCTCATTTGCTCCCTCCCATCTCTGTTCTGTCTCTCAGATATATAGACATGGACATAGATATAGATACATAGATCTATATATATATATATAGCTCTCTATATAGATATAGATATATATCATCTTAATTTCTGAGGACAGAAGTATTTTCTAGGTTTTAGTTTTCAAGTGTTTCTGGAATAGCTGCTGCATTCTGGTTACAGAACTTGCTTTGGTTTTGTATCTATTGAAAAAATTCTATGAGAACAAGGGGTCTAATGAATCTCTCAACTCTCATTAATGAAGCTCCCTCATGAACAGAGGGCCAGTATCACAAAAGGTCACAAATGGCCCAAGAATGGAGATTAGGAATTTGCAGAGTGTGGTTTCCTGGACAGGACTCTTATATTAAATTTTAGTCACCCAACACTCAAGGACCATTGCAGAAGAGGGGGAAGAAAGATTGCAAGAGTCAGTGAGGAGGTGTGGGACCATATGGAAATAGAATCCCACAAGGTCCTGGGATCCTGCTTATTTGAACCTACAGCAATGATTTCAGCATGCTCAAGACCCATGCAAACTCAAGAAGACAAAAGCCAGCATGGAACTGGAGAAATGGGCAGCAGACCCCAATCTTTGCTGAAGAAATATTGGCAACTGATTACTGTTGGGTGAGGATGAGCTCATCTCTCTAAAGCGAGGGACTCCAGATAGACTGACTGGACCTCATTGGATGAACCCGCACTGAGGAACATTTGGGGACACTAACTTGACACACTAGACCTCCTTAACACAGATGAAAGAATGTATGGATTCCAGTTGGGGGATTCTGGGGAGGGGGCTGGTGGGGACGGGGTATAAAGATGATTAAGATTGATTGAGATATTCTGTATGAAATACACAATGATTCAGTAAATTTTTTAAAAAATTCCATGAAATGCGAATCACACAAAAATGCGCATAAAAGAGACCATGCATCACAATAGATTTTATTGTGCAACATTTGTGTTATAATCATCTAAAGAAATCTATGAAACAGTATCCAAGCTCCAGGAGAAACCTTTGCCCTTTACTAATTTTCTGTGTCATTTCAGTCTTTCTTTTGCTATTTGTTAACATACATTTTATGGAGCAAATATAATATATTTTCTAAATGTTCCAAGTGTACTTGAAAAAATGTGTTCTATAGTAGCAAGATACAATGTTCATAGGTCAAAATTGTTGAATACTTTTATGATGATCTATGTTTGTTGTTGTTTTGAAACAGGATCTCCCTGTTGCTGCAACAGGCCTGGAACTCATCATGTAGACCAGGCTAGCCTCAGTCTCACAGAGTCCACCTGCATCTGCCTCTGGAGTGCTGAGAATAAAGGCATGTGCCACCATGCCCTGCCTTCGATGGTCTTTTACAAAATTTTATTCTGCAACAACAATCTCCCACTCCAATTTTGGAATTACTCCTCCATTTGGAGCTTTAAATGTGCTCTTTCTTTAGTTGGCTGTGTATTTAGTTATATAGAAATTTAGGAATACTCCCTTCAGGGATTTTTCATCATATCCTGTCTCTTGTAACGTCATCTCTGCTTAGCATGCTACTGCCTCTGTTTTCAGTGTTCTAGGTATTTCTCCTCATCTATATTTCACATTACTGTTTTAATTATGTTACTACTATGTGTAATTTGCTGCCAATCACTGAACATATTTTTAATTTTAAATATAGTTTGTGTACTTTATTTTATTTACGGATTATTTAGAATTATTTTTTTAGTTTTGTGACATTGTCTTCTATTGTAATTTTCATTTCTTTTAAAAAATAATTTATTTATTATTTTTATTTTATGTTTATGAGTATATATCCTGCATGTATAACTCATGTCATGCAATGCCTGAGGAGGTCAGAAGAGGGCGTCCGATCCCCTGGAACTGGAGTTATGAATGGTTGTTAGCCACCCTGGGGGTGTCGACAATTGAGCATGGCTCCTCTGAAGAGCAGTCAGTGCTCTTAACCACTGAGCCATCTCTTCAGTCCCCAGTGTTTTCATTTCTTTTAACTACATTTGGCTGCTTTTAAGCTCTGCATCTTCTGAAGTGGCTTCCCACTTCCTTTAGGCAGTTCTGGTGTGCGCTGCATAGTTTGTGTTGTAAGCACAGCCATTTGTAATCCTTTTGTAGTAATGCCAGTCTGTAAGGTCAACCTTTTTCTGTAGATTATCACAAATGTTTTCTCTTCTCCTTGTTTGAAATCTTTGATCCTTTATTGCCCTTAAAAAAATCACCTTCATAGTTTTCCCAAAACTTAGATTATAAGTACCCTTTTCTTTTTGTGGACTGTAACTACGGAAATTTTAAACATATTTTGGAGTTTAAGGTCGTAGATCTGTTAAAAAAAAAAGAGGTTCTAAGGCAGCAAATTTCTTGATGTCTTTGACATATTGCTTCCTTAAAAGTTAACTTTGACAAGTAAAATGATGTATTGACAAGAATTTTTCGCAAGGCATTTTTCTCTCCAACAGGGAGATCCCATTTGAAAAAGCATTTCCAATAACAGTAACATATAAAAAGAGCCATTCTGCGTGGCGTACAGTCAGTCCATACCAGACACTGCTCCATATTTAATGCACAATACATCACTTAATCCTGAAAGTAACACTGAGATATTTACTAGTCCCTGTATTTTGCTATTCAAGAAACAGACTGTGAGGCTTAGCAACCTGTCTAATATTATTGGCTAAAAGTAGAGATCAAATGTGTCCCAGGATTCCACAAAGTCTACATTATATTTCTATAAGCAAAAAGATGTAATCTTAAAATAAATTTTTAGAAAACATATGGTGTGGGAGAGGACGAAAATCATAGTGTCATCACTGGCATTTTCCCAGAAAGTACATTAGCACATTAGTGTAGAGACAGTTGTTGGAAAGGAAATACCAAAACTGGATCTTACCTTGTTGTCTTAGTCATTGGCTCAGTCTGGAAAAAATTTCTCTTAATCAGCTTCTTTTATAGGGAAAGGTTAATTTATGTTCAAATATTACTGTATTTAAAAGACAAGACGTGCTTTTATATTTGATTACTGATGGATTTGGAATGGCTACAGATGCCATTTAAATGTGTTCTCAGAGAAGAAAAGAATAATCGAGAATTGTGAGTGAGAACTTTAAACAGCAAACTCTGTTTTAAGAGCATAGAAACAATTCAGCCATCAAGAAGATTAAAACATAGTTTTTGTCAGTAGATACTGTTATTTTGTGGACTTAGTTTTCATCCTTTATTCTTTCTTCACAGAGGGGTAGGGATATACTGTTTTGAAATTCTGAAAATGTTTATTACTATTGCCGTATTTAATTGCATTCTAAACACTTCAGTAAAAAAGTTTTTATCCCAGAACTTAATTTGGTAGTTTCTGTGCTTGTGATTTTTAAAAATACTAAGTAAAACTTCATTGTATGCACTCAGACATTTTCTTACATATGTATATTGGATGTTGAGTGCATTCACTACATACTTCGGTACCTTCCTCTTCCTTCTCACTTCTTAGTTTTCTTTTAATCTCTAGGCAGTTTTCTAAGGATTTCCCATTACTTTCATAATTTTCATACCCCATGTTCTCTCAGACCCACTCTCACCTCCCCTATCAGGCTAATTGTAATTGTATCCTTTTTTAAAGCCCGCTAATCTAATTTGTGTTGTCCAAATATTCTTGGTTGTGGGTCCATTTCTTAGAGCATGGTCAACCAAGCAGGGGTTTCGCCCTTAAGGAAAATGACTCTCCCTGTCTCAGCACCTGTCAGTTGCCAGTAGCTCCTCAGCTGGAGTGGGACTTCATGCCCCGCCCTGCCAGGTTGTCACCACCACTGTGAGTTCACACTTGCCATTGAGTTCACACGTGCCACTGGTTCCTTTTGGTTTTGTTTCTGTGACCACCTGTGACCTCTGCTTTCTTTCTGCTCTTTCTTTGGTGATGATCCTTAAGCCTTGAGAGGAGGACTGTGACACAGATGTCCCATTTGGAGCTGAAGATTCTGCAGTCTTTTATTCTCTGAGTATTGACCAGTTGTGGGTCTCTGTTAATCACCATATACTGTAAGAAGTTGTTTCTCTAATAAGGATAGTGAATGCACTAATCTATTGGTATAGCAATAAATTATTAGAAGTTGATTTACTACTATGTTCATTTGGAAGAATTATAGCAGTAAGTTCTCCCCCAGGGTCTAGGGCCTACCTAGAAACTGATTCTTGGTTCTGATAACCATGCCAGGTATGCGCTCCATCTTATGAAGTAGGCCTTAAATCCAAACAGAAAGTGTTTGGTTACTTTCATAACATGCATGCCACTATTGAACTAGAGGGTGTGTATTGTCTGGCCACTCATTGCTGCAGCTGCTAGGGTTCACAGCTAAGTTGCATGGATGATGATTTTTCTATCCCAGTAGTGTCATAGCACCGTCCAGGACTATGAAAGTTAGCCAGTAGGGATGAAGCTTCTAAGTCAGTATCAATTTGATCACTTTATGTGCTACAACTCAGGTAACTTAGTGTCTTCAAGCAATAGGGTCTTATTGTCAAATTCTAGAGTGTCACCAAAAGCAACAGCAATAGTCTGTAACATTTAGGTGTCTATAGGACCCCACTGGCTAACAACTCCCCCCAAAATTAATGCTTTTCTGGCACTGGGCTTTTTATTTGCTAATCTATGATGTCTAAAGGACAGTGTCTCCCTGTTACAGGGTTACTCCATTACAGTCCTTCTATACATGAATGTTTAGTTTAGGAAGCGTCTATAGTGGCAGGTATGGTGGTAAAAGCATTTCCTCCCTTCCAAGGGCCACCTCTTCATCGCATGATGATGTGTTTTGTGGGACAGCAGTTTTTAATTTCATGAGGTCTCATTAGTCAATTGTTGGTCTTAATGCCTGAGCCATCAGGATCCTATTTAGAAAGTCTTCTCCCTACTTTCTCCTGTATCAGACAGAATCAGGGCATCAGGTCTTTGATCCATTTGGAGTAGTGTCATGCATGATGAATGATCAGGATCTGATTTCATTCTACATGCAGCGATCCAGTTTGATCAGCACTGGGACCACTTGTTAAACATGCTGTCTTCTCTTCAATGTATATTTTTGGCTTGTTTGTTAAAAATCAGGTAACTCTAGGTGTCTGGACTTATATTTAGGTTCTCAATTCTATTTCATTGATCAATATATCGATTTTTAAGGTAGTTCTCTGCTGTTTTTATGACTACAGCTCTGTAGTATAAGTTCAAATCAGGGATGGTGATACCTGCAGCTGTTCTTTTTGGTGTAGTTCAAGATTGCTTTGACTATATGGGATTGTTTTGTGTTTCCATATGAAATTTGAAATTATTTTTTAAAATTTCTGTGAACAATTGAGTTGAGTTGGAATTTTGATGAGGATTGCATTGAATTTGTAGGTCACTTTTGATAGAATGGCCATTTTTCACAATATTAATGCTTCCAATCCATAGGTTCTTCAATTTCCTCCTTCAGTGACTTAAGGTTTTTTCCTTTGTTTTGTTTTGTTTTTAGGAAAGGTCTCACTGGCCTGGAGTTTGCTATGTTGACCAGGCTGGCCTCAATCCTAGGGTGATCTGCCTGCATCATGTACCTCTACATCTGGCATGTCTTAAAGTTTTTAATATACATCTTTCACTTTCTTGGTTAGATTTATTCCAAGATATTTTTTTTGAGACTGTTGTGAATAGGATTATTTCTCTGATCTCGTCCTCATATTTGTTGGTGGTGTATACAGGAAGGCTACTGATTTTGTGTATGTAAATCTTGCATCTGTATAGAAGGATATATAGATGCTATTTACAGACCTTATCTAACTACTTATAAACCTTATCTAACTTCTGACACCCACCCATCTCAAAGAACTTATCCTCTTCTCTTAGTCTTAAGAAAAAGAAAAAAATGTGATTGGTCTTGCCTGTATCAGATTATCCTGGAACACACAAACATACTGCAAGTATGAGAAGTGGAGGAATGATTGAATTATTTTGAATATGTTCCTTTTGTACATCATACAATTAGTGATATTCAATAAAGGTACTTATATAGATGAGAATCTAGATAGGTAGATACATAGATGTGCAGAGAGACATATAACTAGGTAAAGAAATGGTAAATACAAAGGCACATAGATAGACAGCAGATCAGTTGGTTTATACATGTAGATAGGTAGATGTGTAGACAGGCAGATAGATAAGTAGGTAGAGAGACAAGTCGATGCATAGCTCCAAGGACTACAACGATGAAAGTGGTGACAGCTGAATCCATTCCAGGAGTGGGTCCATAGGGAGCTCACAGAGTGCAGAACAAGTTCAGCAATAGCACGTATCTGAGTCTTGCCAGGTGGATGAATAAGGAAGATTTAATCTGGGATGCTCTTTTCATGGATGTATGCATAACTGTGAAGAATACTACACTTTATAGATGATGTGAAATATAAATGAATAATAAAGAGTTGAACTAGGTATATGACCAGCACTCAAATATAAAATCCCACTTTTAAGAATCTAGAAATATTTTACAAATCCCATCTTTATTGTCATCTAGAAGTACCCGTTATTTCAATTTTTATTTTAATCAGTACTCTGACACTTAAAACTGTTTAAAGATATATGGATGAATCTTTATAATTTTTAATTGATTCTTTGAGAATTTCGTATAATATATTTTGATCACATTCACGTACATCTACATTTCTGGCCTCCAATCCTACCCCCAACTTCATGTCCTGTATTAATAGTATTCTTTTTTCAAAGACCTATCGAGTCTGATAAGTGTTCCCCAAATGCTTTTCGGCATGGGTCTGTCTCGTGGAGTTTGGTCAACCTACTCAGTATCACGTCCCTAAAGAAAACTGACTCTTCCCCTCCCAGCAGCTGCCAGTTAATTATCAACAGACCCTTAACTAGGGCTGGGGCTTTGCCCTGCTTCTCGTATTCATTATGAGCTTTTATCCGGCATGGGCTTGGATAGGTCTTGTGTCTGCTGTCGGGCATAGTGGGTTTATATGTGTAACCACCCTGTGTGTCTGGAAAACACAATTTCCATATGTTCATCCACTACCTCTGGTTCTTATAATTTTCAACCTCTCTTCCACAATAATCCCTAAGCCTTGGAAAGCAAAGGTTAGACATAGGTGTCCATTTAGGCTGAGCACTCTACAGTCCCTTGTTTTTTGATCCTTGACCAGTTATGGGTCTTTGTGTTAATCACAGTCTATGGCAAGGAGAAGCTTCTCTGATGTGAATTGAGAGTATAACAATAAGTCATTAGGAATCAGTTTGATACTATGCCCATTTAGCAAAATAATAGGAGTAGGTTCTTCCCTCCAGCCCATTTTGCCACAGATTCTTGTTCTGCTAACAGTGTCAGGTATGGATTCCCTATTATGAAGTGGGCCTTAAATCCAATCAGAACATAGTGTTTATTTCCATAATATTCCTGCCATGACTGCCCCAGTGGACATGTCCTACCAGGACAGCTATTATTTTAGTTCTCAGTGTTTATGGCTGGATAAGGTTGACGATTATCTTTCTCTTCTAGTACCATGCATAGCATCTTCTAGCAGTGGGCAAACTAGCCAGTAGAGATGAAAATTCAAGGTCATCACCAGCTTGAATTCTCCATTTGTTCTATGATTCACATACGTAGTTTCTTCAGCAGTAGGGTCTTACTTGCTGTCAAGTATAACAAATAACCAATAGTTATGGCAATAGCCAATATTGTCAGAGGGTCAGGGGAGCCTCTGGGTTGACACCTTCTAAAGAGGGAGTCCATTCCTGACATTGGGACTTTTAATTTGCTAGTCTGTGGTGACTCATAGGGCCATCCAATCTATTATAAGATAACTAAGTTTAAACTCTTTATACAGTATATGTATACATTTAAAAAGATTATACTGTAGTAGGCTTCCATATGACTTTTTCAAAAGGCCATTAGTGTTAACTATCCCTCTCTTCAAAAACATATTCTGCTTTCTCATGTTTTCAAACACTATCTAAAAGGAATTGTGATGATGAAATATTTTTCATATTCATACTTTTTATCCAATGTTATGTTTACAATATTCATCACTATCATTGTGAATAAATTTAACATTTGTTTTTTCTATTTAAAAGTTTTATTTGCCTTTTTTTATGCATATGGGTATATTGCCTACATGTAATACAAGTGCACTCGTGTTGTGCAACTTTTGCAAAGGTCAGAAGAAGGTATTGAATCCCCTGGAACTGGAGTTACCAATGGTTGCTAGCCGCCATGTGGATGCTGGGAATGAAACCAAGATCCTCTGCAAGAGCAGTCAGTGCTCTTAACCATTTGCCGGAGAAATCGAACCCCACCCGAAGCAGGGAGTGAGGATGAGAAAATGTAGAGATGAGAGAGAGAGGGAGAGAGAGAGAGAGAGAGAGAGAGAGAGAGAGAGAATAAAGGGACAGACTCAGGAGGACTGTCGGTCACACTGAAACAGCTTGCCTTCATTATATACTTGTATATTTATACTGTGAAGTGAGCAAAACAATGGGTGAAAAGTTCAACACAAAAACAATACTAACACAGGCACAATAACTTAAGATGTGATTGGCTTCCTTCAAAGATCTTCAGGTGACCTCAGTCTTGGGCGTAGAATAAACTTCTCCTTAGGTGTAAATCATTTGCATAATGAAAATTCTGCTTCCAACAGCACTTCTGTGCATGAGATTCACTTCTGCCAACCCCAAAACTAGGGCATAGTTCAAGGCAGGCAAATGGCTCCCGACAACCATTGAACCATCTCTCCTTCCCCACATTTTTTCATGACTGTGAATTATTTATTCATAGTACTCTTGATAGACTTGAATTACTTTCAGTGTATTTATGTATCTTTCTAGCAGTGCTCCTGTAACACATGGAAAGTGAGACTCACAGAGCATAATGCTCCACAATTTCCTGAAATGTTGGTGTCTGTTGGCCTCACAGCCAGCATATGGAGAGATTCCTATTGCTTCACATGTTAACACATATTATTGAGTTCTGAATTTTTTCTAATATGATAGGTGAATGTTTTTCATTATAATTTTAAGTAGTATTTCATTGACATTAGATTAGATTGAGCTCCTTTTCTTTTATTAATGAGACGATGTACAACTATACTTTATGAGACGCACACTGAGGTATTTGACTTGTTTTTCCAGCTTGGTATTTTATCATAGCAACACAAAGGGACTAAGTTAACAATGGGAAAACGTGAGCCATGAATGTTACAGGAGCTATTCAAGAAGAGCTTTTTATGACCACAAGGTAGAAAAAGGTTTCTGAAACGAGGTACAAAAACATCTATCACTGGGAACTGGAGAGATGACTCAGTGGTTAAAAGCACTGGCTGCTCTGGCAGAGGACTTGGGTTCAGTTCCCTGCACCCACATGGTGGCTGACAACCACCATTCCTAACTCCAGCTCCAGGGGATCCAAAGCTCTCTTCTGACCTCTGTGAGCATTGCAAGACATTGGTGCACTTACATACATGCAAGCAATACATTCATACACATAAAATAAAATATAAAACATTAAAAAGGATTAAAATATCTGTCATCTGAACTGATGATGAGTTTAGAGTCCAGATTCAGTATTTAACACAGATTTCAGTCGTCATAGCAGCAAGAGTACCCCACACCGACCACTTCGTCCCGCTGTCCTGAGTACCCCACACCCAATACTTCGTCCCGCTGTCCTGAGTACCCCACACAGAACTCTTCGTCCCCGCTGTCCTGCCTGCTACTTTTCCTCCCCTTCTTTTTCCGTCATTGGCCCATTTGTCTCATGTATGACAACTGCACACTTTCGCCTGCGAGACATCTTGTCTCTTGCATTTCCAGATAAGTTTGTCAAGTTACCCAAAATATCTTGCTTACATTTTCTTGAGGTACTAGTGAGCTAGACTATGAGAGGCACAAACACAGTTTTAACATTGAGTCTTCCAGTGTAGAAACTACATAGATATCTTCTTTTGTGACTTGACTTTAATGTTTCTGAGGTGAATGTTGTCATTTTTCCTGTAGAAATCTTGCTCATGTTTTATAGTTGATATTCTTTGATGCTGTTATAACTGGATCTGTCAAACTTTTTTTTAATGGATAACACATAAAAATGCATGGAATTTATTATACATTAGTAATTTACTCAGAAAATTTACTAGAATCCATTAATTTTGGTAACATGGAAAAATTTGGGGGGTTTATGTAAATAATTATGCTATCTGAGAATAAAAACAGCCTTGTTTGCTGCTTTTCAGTATTTTTTTCAATGTATACTTTATTGAAGTTTTGTGCATTTCATACAATATCTTTTTTTCATATTTAGACCCCCTCCCTTATCTGCACCAACCTCAGTCCTCCACCCCCATCAGATTTCATGCGTTCTGTCACAGTTGTTTAAAGCAAATTAAGTCAAGTTTGTGTACCCAGATGTCCCTTGGTATGAGCTCATCTGCTAGAGCCTGGTCAGCCTGTCTAGCATCACTCCCTTAAATAAGATCAGTTCTACCTCACCCAGTGGTGGTCAACTGACAATAGTTTCTCTGCTAAAGTTGGGGTCTCCTGCCCATTTCACCAGCTCTATTCTGGTGAAAAGAAGCCTGGAAGATTCTGATTCCTCGTGGTCATTCACCACCCCTCACTCTCACAGTCTTTATGCCCCTTCTTCTGCAATGGTTCCTGAGCCCTGGGTGGGTGAGGTTTAATAGAGGAGCCCCATCCAGGGACGGGCACTTTGCAGTCTATTAATCTCCACCTTTGATGGATTGTGGCCTTCTGTGTGCACTGTACTCTGTTGCATTCTCTGGTAAGAGTTTGAGAGATGCATTGATGTTCTCTCTGTCCCTTGTTCCACTGTTCCATGAGTCTTAGGTGTAGACATTCCATTGTAAATGTGTCAATTAAAGCTGACATCTCTCAGATACTTATCCTCTGTGTGTGACCAGAGGCTCTGTAATAGCCTCAATCTGTGTCAAAAAGAAGCTTCTTTGATAAGCGGAGACTAGTATACTTGTTTGTAAATATATGGATCCATATTTAGTGTACAGTAAAAAATTGCATTTGTCTAGGGATATGACATATGTTGGGTTTTCTCTAGGATCTGTGGCCTCTCCAACCATGTGTATTTGGCTATATTTACAGTGTTACACACAAGTTCCCTCCCACTGAGCAGGCTTTAAGTTCAATTAGATTCCTCCTGATTACTCCCAAGATAAAACTGCACCATATAAATTTCTGTGCTAGTCATTGTGGTTATTAGGCTTTAAACATGGTCCAACCCCAGCTTTTGAGTTTTATATCCATTATTTATTTTGTTAACTCATAGGACTGGTTATCACACACACACATACACACACACACACACACTATAGAAAATTCAGAACATATGTGTTCTATTCTGAAATTCAAAGCATAAAAATTCTGCAATGTTTCAACTCTTACTATAATTCTGTATTTTGTTTTGCTTTTTGAGACAGAGCCTCACTATTTACTGAGCCTGGCCTGGAACTCTCTGTGCTCTGGACTTAGTTTCTCAGGTGCTGTGACTACAGTGAGGTACTATCACTTGGCTGCTGTATATATTTTTATAGCTACTGTTTTTTGTATTTCAAATTTTTGTCCTATTTTTTTACAGATAGAAAACTTTTATGGACAAAAATTTGAAATACAAAAAGCAGTAGCTATAAAAATATATACAGCAGCCAAGTATGATAGTACCTCACTGTGTCCCCCTCATACAGGCTGTACAACCTTCCCAGATATTGCCATGAGCTGGGGACCAAGTGTTCGAACATAAAAGCCTGTAGGAAGCACTTCCCACTCAGACCTCTCATAACCTCTCTCCTCCTCTGTCTTTCTGGAGTCCCCTTTGTTTTCCCAGACATTTCGGATTCTATGTTTATCTCATATACACACATGTGTTTTTATGGTGGACCTGTAACTGCTACTGTGGATCGTGCTGCAGGAAGCACTGATGGCAAGTATCTCTGTGGTATGTTAACTTACACTCCTCTAAGCAAATACCCAGCAACGATGTAGCTGGATCATATGGCAGATCAAGTTTTAGTTTTAGTTTAGTTTTGTTTTTTGTTTTGAGATGGGGTCACAGTATGTATCCCTGCCTGGTCTGGAGCTTACTATGTTGGCCAGGCTGATCTTGAACTCACAGAAATCAGCCAGCCCCTGCCTCCTGAGGGCTGGAACAGAAGGCCCACACCACCATTTTCAGCCCCACCCAATTTTTAGTTTTTTTAAGGAACTTCTACATAAATTTCCATCGTAGGCTTGACTAGTGTACATTTCCATCAGCACTGTATAAGAATGATACGTAAATTTGGTATTTTGATGGTGTCTCATCGATCTTGTATGTTGTGTTCACACATTTAAAAATTCTGTCTTTGTTATTGCTTGATTGTTCTTACTCACCTGTCTTGTCTTCTGTCTCTGACATGTCTTCTGCTTGATCCATTCTGTTGGTGAGACTTTATTTTGATTATTCAATTTGGCCCACTGAGAGTTTCTTTTATAAAGTTTTAATTTGATTTTTTCAGTACTCTGTTCTTTCATGTCCCATATTGACCTTATTCAGCTGTTCACTCTGCTCTCCTTGAATTCATTTAGGAGTTCACTTGTAGCTCTTTAATTGGATTAAACATTCATACAATTATTCTTTTGAATTTTTTTGTCTGGGAATTCAACTAATTCACTCTTGTTGGAATTCATTACTGTAGAGCTGACATTTTAGAGGGATTCTACTACCTTGGTTTTCATGCTTTTTATATTTCTGCATTGGGGCCTGTGCTTCTGGGACTGTTTTTCTGATTGTACTGTCTTTTTTTTTCAGTTGAAGTGTTTGAAATGCCCAAAAAGTTGTAGTAGAATTGAAGTATATAATTTAGTAGCTAAACTATACTCGAGATTTTTGACACAGCTCTCCAATAGTCTCAGAATATTAAATATAAGGATACTGTTTGAGTAAGAGCTTGTACTCTTACTCAGGTTTGGAGATTCATTTGCTTCTCAAGACGTGTTGGAGGTAACCTTACTGAGATCCTATTGCTGATGAAGTTAATGGCTTTCAGAAGATTTAAAATATATATATGAAATTTAGATCCATGACCCTGAGGATCAGAATAAAAAGGCCCATTTCTGGATAAGAAATGATCCAAAAACATTTGCTGTGCATGTTGGATCTTTTCTCTCAATAATCTCTTTTGGGAAGAAATTATTTACTCAAACTGATTATTTCAGATTCCTGTTCTGAAATGTAGTCTATGGACTGAGTGGGAAGATTTCTTCCATAATCAATATCAAATCCTCCCAAATGTGATTCTGTTACTAAGTAGTTAGTGAGTAGAGATAAGAAACTTATGATCTTTGTTCATTTTCAAGTATCAAAGGTGGTAAAGCGCTCCAGATTGTCTGGGTGTGGTGGCACACAACTTTAACCCCAGTAGTTACTAAACAGAAGCAGGCAAATCTCTGCGATCAAGACCAGCATGGTCTATATTGCAAGTTCTAGACAAGGTGGGACTACGAGGACTCCCTGATTCCAATCCCATCACTCCATTGATGATCCAAGCTCGGACTCTACTTAAATGTAGAGTTAATTCCATCTTCCTTCAACATCTTAGAGGACACCAAAACCTGCCAGGACTCCTGTCTGAGGGAAATAATCTTGCTGATAACTTGGCCTCAGAGTGTCAATGCAACACTGTCACTGAGGCCACACAGTTCCACTCATTAACCCATGTTAATTGGAGAGGCCTTAAGAATAAATTTCCACATATTTCAGATAAAGACCTTAAGAAAATAGTTAGAACCTGTAAATCTTGCCAGCCCTTCCTCCAAATACCCCCTCTGCAAACATCTGGAATGAATTCCAGGGGACTACATCCCAACAACCTGTGGCAAATAGATGTTACCCACTATTCCCCCTTTGGGAAACTCAAATATATTTTCCTCTCAGTTGATACCTTCTCCCATGCCTGTTGGGCATCAGCACATGCTGAGAAAAAGGCAAAACATGCTGTTAGTCACATGCTTCAGTGCTTTGCCATCCTCAGACTGCCAGACCAGGTAAAAACAGACAATGGCTCGTGCTTTGTAAGCAAAGCCTTCACCAATTTCCTCCAAAATTGAAAAATTTCATACACCACAGGCATCCCATATAATCCTCGAGGTCAGGCAATTGTTGAAAGATATAACCAAACCCTTAAATCTCAATTACAAAAACAACAGGAGGAATCTCTACCCCAACATGATCAGCCAAAAAAGGCATTATTTACCCTGAATATTTTAAATTTTTCTAAGGAAGACACTTATCCGCTTTTCAAAAACATTGGTCCTCATCTGTTACATACAGCTCCATCCGGATCAAATGGAGAGCTCCATTAACTGGCGCTTCGAGAGGACCAGACCCGCTTCTCGCAACAGAAAGAGGATTTGGATGTGTCTTCCCTCAAAATGAAGAGAGACCAATTTGGGTGCGTGCAAGAGATTTTAAACTCCTGCCTCTATCAGAGGATAATGATAATCACCCTTCCAGGGAGTGTCTCACAACTGAGGACTAGGTCTTGATTTACTAACTGCCGAAAAGGGAGGCATCTGTTTGTTTTCACAGGAAAAGTGCTGTTTGCGTAATCCGGGATGATCTTGAGGAGAAGGTGGTGAGAACTTCAAGATAATTTTTTATGGGCTAGTTTTAATGATTTCATCTTTTCTGTTCCCTTTGCGTGACCTCTTCCTTGTTCTCCTTTTCCTCCTGACCAAACCAACGTCTGTGGCAACTAAACCAGGTCAAGGTCCAGTACCGGAGGCTTGCTACTCAGAGTGATTGGTTATCCTCTAATGAACGGCCCTCCCCTGCCCTCCCCTGCCCTCCATTTGGCCAATGACGGGTAAGATCTCAGATGAACTGAGGTGACCTAAGACAGGTCATGGAGTGGATCCATCATAAGCATGATGCATGACACCCAATGACGGGTAAGATCTCTTAGTGGGAGACAACCCAAGACAGGGGTCATGCGCCTCTGCTATAATAAGCATGCTGCGTGACACCTAACGATGGGTAAGATCTACAAGTAGGGGGCGACCTAAGACAGGGGTCACGCACCTCTGCTGTTTATTTTAAAATAGAAAGGGGAGATGTTGGGCCTCCACACAGGTCTCACACAGTGGCTCAGAACACTCCACACAATAGTTGGTGGCTGGGGCATTATGAAACCAACCGTCACCAACCGTCACAACCCACTTCTAACCAACCCTTTGGAATGCAGCTGTCTGAGCCTCACCCAAGTCTGGCGGCCTGTCAAAATGGCCTTTGCCTGGCTCAGCCTACCTGACAAAAAACGATTGGTCCTTCACTCCCTTTTAGCCCTGCCCCTACCCTATATAAGTCATCCTGTAAGCTGCAATAAACGAGATCCTGCTTGAACAGACTCTGGGCTCGGTGTAGTGTTTTCTCTGGAGTGGAAAGGGTCGTCGACACTCACCATCCCACTCAGCCCCTGGAGGAGGCCGGCTGGACCAGCTTCTCCACCGCCCTACCTGCCGGTAATTGTGGAGGTCAGAAGACTTGCAGGAATCAGTTCTCTTTCTCCGTCTTGTGAGTGCCAGGGATACAATTCATATTTGGGTCCTTAGGCTTCGCAGCAAGTGCCTTTACCCACAGAGCCACCTCACCAGCCCGTGATTATTTTAAGATCATTGCTTTCCTTCCTTTTCAAGGAATAATTTCCATTTTAAAATCTGCTATGAGTCCATCTCCCCTTCTTTGAAAGAGCAAACATTGCACTTGGTCTTTGGAGTACATGACTAGACTGAAACTCTGTCTGTTTAGTAAATTTCTCAGTTGCTAGCCCGCATCACTTGCAGTCCAGGACGTGTCTGTTCTGGGCAGTTCCTGTACTGCTGCCAAGAGAGGCTCACTGTTCTGAGTCATCGCTTAAACTCTGTTCCAGCCCATTCAGTGTTGAGATAAGGAAGTAAATCCTTATTTACAGATATGTCCATAGTGATGTTCAGTATGTTCCATGCCTTTCACATGGGTAAACATTTATATTTCATTATTTCCATATATATATTCTATATATGTATATACATATACATATATATATTCAAGTTGATAAAAACTATGGTTAGAAAGACAAAGATAAGGAAGACTTGTTCTAGCTCATTGTTTCTGTTCATTTGAGGACTGCAGCAGGACTATGTAATCACAAAAGCTACACCAGTTATGAAAGAAACAAAAGGGCAGCTCTGCCTCAGGCTGTGGGCTCAGGTGGGAGTATCACCTGGAAGAGAGGCCATTTCAAAATGAGCTACAAAGGATGAGGCATCACGTAGAAAGCAACAGAGAGAAAAAAACCATTCCACAAAACTAATAGCATGTTCGGAAGAGTACAGACTTGGTGCAATGGAAAGAGCCATAGGAGACGGATTTTAAGGCATTTTATAAGTAAACACATAAAATTTCATGTTCATTTGAGTGAACAAATTAATAAGAACATTGCCAAATTACTAAGATTTCAATATTTGGGTTCTCTAATCAAGACAGAGAAGAACTAGTTCTGGATGAACTGACTCCCGAGGTAAGTTGTGTGGTCTAAGTTACTAAAATTGTATTCTTAGATACAGAAATGTGCAGTATGTTCTTCAGACTGGTCTGTTTCAGGGTTCCTGGTATTTGGTATCCCAGAACATTTAAATGTACCCTGAAAGCCACAGAAAATGACCAAGTAATTCACTTAGATTTCATTTTAGGTTTTATAAAGGAATTTTTTTATTACAAGAATGATATTAGCAAGAAATCTGAAAGACTGAGAAATTTCTCAGTATATGTGTATATATATATGTATATATCTCAGTATATGTGTATAATATGTGTATATATTTTGCTTTGTTATATACAATTCAGATGTAAAAATTGATTGACACTGAAGTTCTTTAGAAGGAAGGAAAACAGAGACATCAAATCTAGCAATGGTCAATACGACACAAAGCAGTGTTTTTCTACGACTTGTGCTTTCACAAAGCTTCACTGTATAAAAAATCCTGGAAGCAATTTGGAAAGAAGACACTTGATGATTTCCCACTTGTTGAAAGATAAAAAAGGATCACTGAAACCTCATGGCAGAGGCCGAGAGAGGCTTCCTCAAGGGCTTCTCAACAGGACCTCAAGACTCTATACTCTTTAACGAATTTCTGAAATTTTGCTTGATATTGTTTGAATGGAATTTTTCCATTTGTCCACTATTCTAGTGCCAAATTGACAGACAATTGCCAGTGTTCGGGAAGCATAGTGAAGACTCTTGTGATTCTAGTAATGTTCAGATATTTGATCAAACATATTCATTCAGTTTGCAAAATTCATCATAGTATTCATTTAAGACGTATGAGAATTTTGTTACGTATTTTATAGATCAATAAATGTTTACTAAGACATCAATACTTATTTCTGATTTACACTGTACTTATTTTGTGATCCTTTTGAAAATAATTATGCACGGAATAATTTGATTAGAGTTCCTACATATTATTGTTAATTTGCACATATTTTCAATTAGTCAAATGAAAATTATATTCACCTAGACAACTATTTAAGAAATACAGAACGTATGTGCCCTTTGTTCAGATTCCAGTTATGTGCCCAAATTTCAAACTTAAGCTTGGAAAAATGCTTTCTTAAGGTGAAGTTAAGTTTCTTGGGACTGAAGATGTTTTTCAAGGATGCCCATTTGCCCACTGAATGGCCATAGTGTTTACTGAGCTGAAACTTGGATGGAAGCCACCACATCAATGTCACAGTTTCTCCCCACATTTAAGGAAAGTGCCTATGCTCCACAGCAAATTAGGTGCCGCCTCTCAGAAGCGGGGGATGCCATTCACTGGCCACTTCCAGCAAGGCCCGTTTACTGTCAGCCGTGGCTTTGAGAGAGCACTCGAGATTCTTGTCACAGATGTTTCTTCCATAAACGGTTGTGGTTTACTTCTCTTTTTTTCTTCTTCTCTTGGAGAAACAAAGTGTGCCAAATGGACTTAAGGAATGGTCTCCATTACCACGCAGTACTGTTAAGGATTGTGGCATTCACAAAGTCGACCTTAAACTTTGTTGATAAATGGAGTGTGTTGCAGTGCTTGCTCAGCCCGTGTGCTCTGAGGAGGTTCTGTGAGAACTGCTGTAGGGGAGAGTAGATACCAGCCCAGTGGGTGTTAAAACTAAAGTTAAATGAATATGTGCATAATTTTTATTTAATGCTTCACTGTCAATTAAATTAATCTCTTTAACACAGTGTACAAAGGACTACATTAAGAGATGTTAAAAATCCTTTCTAGCTGGATCATTTTGACCTATAAAATATGAAATTTATGATGAACATAACTTTGTGTGCTGAAACATGCTTGACAGAATTTTTCGATAACAATGTTTACAAGAAGGAATACTGTTTATCCACTGAGAAATTTATCACTTCTGTTTGGTATAATTTTTACTGAGAGTGTGGAGAGTAAATATAAGCATTCTGCATCTAAGTATGTTCCTTGTTACTATAGCAACTGCAGCATCATATAGGATTCAAAGGATAGGAAAACTCATAGAAAGTATGCTATCTGTCTGTCATATTAATTTCTTAGCTTACAGCATGTACTAGTCAGAAAATTCTCCTTAGATGTTACGTGGATATGCAGCTTTTCACTATTCTTACACTTTTTGACTTAAGTGTCCCAAATCTACTGAAGAAGTTTTTGTGTTTTTAAATGCAGGTGCACAGAGTGGGTCATGTAAAATGTCACTTAGCCAGCTTAGATGCTGAGGGGTACAAAGAGATGGTGGCCTATCTAAGTGGACAGGCAGTTCTTCACAATTTAGATGGAAACTTAATGGTATGTATTATTTCGAAGGATGAGAAAATATGTTTTAGTAGGGAGATCTTGATTTCTGATCAAATTTTTGTCTTCTTCTAAGTTGCAAACTTTTAAATGTTTATTTTTAAAAAATTCATTTCACTTAGTAAGAAGTTAAATTAGCCTAGGGAACATGACAGTCTTGGGTATTTCTCTAAGATCTATAACCTCTTCATCCAAGTGCATTTGGCTATGGTTCCAGTACCATACATGAGTTTCTTCCCATTGAGTGGGTGCTCATATGAACCTACTTAAAATCCCTTGATTAATTCAATATAAAAAAATGGAAAACAGGTGATAGAATTTTCTGTTTAATACAGATGAGTTTACAGGTTGCATTTTTTTAAATTATAAAAGAAACACCTGTCAGTTTACTCAATATGGGTCTGGACTGATTGAATCCTCTCAGTAGCAAGCAGCTGTCATGGGGGCTCTTCCATCTACCATACCTGTGTGTGGTTCGGCATGATTGGTTCTTTTAGCAGTTGTTGAGTCTGTCTCCAAAGCAGAAGGATTTAAGGACATTTTTCTCAAGTCATACTTCTGAAATTGCTACATTTTTAAAGTAGAATGTATTCACTGGAAATTTTGCTAGATAAAAATTTCATTGTACTTTTGTGAAAACTGCGTCCATTTTAAAAGAAATAACCTTCCCTTGTAAATTCTAGATTCACAAGACTTAAGACATGATTTTAAAGTTAAAGGTCACCAAAGAAAGGCTGAGAAGAGTGTTTGGATGATTCCTCTCTCCTCTAAGCTCCATAAAACATGCTGTAATATTTTACCAAGTGGCTGGTCAAATTGGAATTGCTGGAGCTCCAGAAGGCATTTTGGGGTGTTAATGCCTCTAACACAAATAGAAGGCAGTGTTTGATGAAAAGTCTTATAAGGTTGAAAAAACAGAGAAAAAAAAGTCTGGGTGGTTATAAAAACATTTGTTGAATTACAGTTCTGTTCATAATATCTTAGAAATATGTCGAATGTGTGAGTCATAGCCAAATTGTCATTTTCTATTTTAGTGTACAGGGGTTTTCATGATCTCAGCTTGCCTTCAGGAGGACGAGGCACATGTCACCATGTTGCAGGCCTCCGGAGGACCCAGCTTCCGGCAGGGCACGGGTGCATAGGCTGCTGCTCGGTCTGAGATCTGCTGCTCTGTTTTCCTCCACCCTATCTTAAAGAAAACCAACTGAGCTGAGAAAATTAGTACATAAGTCTTTTATTTCTACTGAAAACTCTCTACTAATTGTAATTAATCTTGGGTTTAGTTTCCACTTGAAAGAGCGATGTAACGGAAAGAAACTTAAGTTCACATCGCTACTACACCAGGGCCTTGATATTGAGCAAAACTGAGCTGAGTGGACTAGAACGTTAGTACCTGTGTTAGTAATTTTGTCCAACTACTATTTCTTGTAGTGGTAAAATGACAAAACTTTATACGTGACTTTTAACTTTATTATCATGTGGAGAGAAACTTAAAAATATGATTGAATTAGCCAGACAAACTGATATGAGATTTTTAAAGTATTTCACTTTTTATTTTATGTGTATATGTGTATTGCCTGCATGTATATAAGTGCACACATGTCGTGCACTGTCTATGAAGGTCAGAGAGGACATCAGAATCCTCTGGAACTGGAGTTACAGATAGTTTTCAGCTACCATATTGGTGCTGGCAGTGGATCACAGGTCCTCTGCAAGAGCAGCCAGTGCTCTCACAGCTGTTTATTTCATAGCTCAAATCACTGCCTCTCTAGGGTGGTGCTCCAGGACTTTTGCTGTGGCAGGACATAGAGCTGTTGACTGCAACACTCCTGTCAGAAGCCTGTGTCTTCTATTCCACTCTGCATTTGCTGTAGTGAGATAGGCAATGCTCATCCTTCTTGGTTTGGGCCGAGGCAGTTACTACTAAACTACAATTATCCACAGAGGAGCTTTGTTAAAGCCAATAGCACTCGCTTGGTCAGAACTTAGCTTAGAAAATACAGCTGCTCTCCACCTAATCTAAAGGAAGAGACTGAGCCAGGACATTTAAGGGCCTCCAGAAGTCAATGTGGTCTTTCTCATCACCATTTCCTACTCACTTCCAACGTGTATACTCCAGATTCCTAAAGGAGCACTTTAAAGCAAGTTTTATGTAGTCATAAGGATTTTCAATTTGTTTTCGAGAAGTAACTTTCCAGCATGTATTTACCCTTTTAAAACAAACCCAGATCTTTCCAGTTAGCATGACTCCATTTTACAGCATGACATTTCTAAATTAAATTCATATTGAAAAAATTCTTTAGAAACAAACAAAAGAGAGACAATAGGGCAATTTTGCTTTGAGATGATTTGAGGCTTTTATGAATTATTTCAAATGTTTTCGTTACCAGATTAATTAATGATAACTATTTATTATTTCGTTAAAATGTCAGGCATGTATACGGTATTATCTGAAGATACTACCTCTCGCATCCTCTACTCTCCTTTCCCGTCGTGCAAGTTTGTCCCCTTTGCTGTACACGCAGTTTCATCTCATGTCATATTTACGTGCACAATTTTATGCCTCGGTGTAAAGCCACAAATGAAAGACAGTAAACAATATGTCTCTTTCTGAGAATGACTAGATTTACTTACTATAGTTATTTTGAGTTGCATGCATTCCCTGCAAATGACATAACTTCGTTGTTCATGGCTGAAAAACAATCCATTGTTTATGTAACCCTCATTCCTTTGTCCATTGCTCTGTGGATGGACACCCAGTTGGTGCCATAAGTCACTCTCGTCCACAGTGCCGCAGTCAACACTGTTGCAAACATAGCACTGTGATCTGTTGATTTCGATGGACAAGTCACAGATGAGACGTTTTCGTATTGTTCTACATATCTCAAATGCTTCATTCCTACCTAAAAAAATTCATTTTTGTCAAATGTCTGATAGTTTTGATTCTCCTACCTTATCTTCTAGCCTGGATATTTTGTCCAACCCTGGAAACCATTCTGTTGGTGAGTCTTTTTATTTTCTTATTGAAAATTTCATTTGCAGTATTTCAGTTAGGATTTTCTTCAGTATCTCTTTATTAAATTCCACTTCATTTTTATTGTGTTTTTATTAGAATTTATTCAGGATTTTACTTGTGTCCTCTTTGATTTCTTTGTCTCTAGATTTTCACCTAATTCTTTTTCATTGGCAGTCATTATTGTGAGTAGTAAGTAGTCTTATCTTGGTTTTTCATATTTCTTGTGTTTTTACATTGCTAATTACATATCTTGGATTAGGTCTTTTGTTGGAATTTTTAAAAATCACCTTAATTCTTTCAGTGGGCGTGTCTACAGTACGGTTGAGGCACTGTTTTTCCTCCAGCAGAATAGTGTCTGGGACTCCAGGATCAATCCCCAATACGTTCCTGAGAACACAATAATGTCTGCATTTGAAAAGAACTGTCAAATAAAAACAGCCTTAAGCCCCAACCAGCTTAGGAAATTGAAGGGTACTAATCATACTGTGTGCACTAACATATGACCAATTTCAGAGTGGGAAGAACAGCACAAGAATATAAAAACAAAGTGAAAAATGTGGAAAAGGAAAAAAGAAAGAGTGAAAAAAGGAGAGGATGGGATAGAGACCCCAAGCGGCTGGGAGAGTCCCAGAGCAGACAGGATAGAGTCTCAGAGCCGGACAGAGTTGGCCTGATTAATTGATATTAGGTATTACATAGAAGAGGAATAACTGTGAACGTGAATCCAGTATGGCCTGCTGGCTGGGTCTAGTCTACCATCTCTTGGCATTCCTACTTGGGCCCCAACTGCCTGTCACACACTTGGTCTTTCCTTTGTGAGGTTGTCTCAAGGATGTTGGTTAAGACTCTGAGTGACCTTCATCAGTTCACTTGTGAGTGCTGTTCTCACCTGTGGGCTGTCCTTAGGGAAATCCAGTTGTAGATTCAAGTGGTTCTTCCTATGTAGAGTCAGAGAAAACAGTCACCTCTGGATGGTCCTTCAGGTGGTTGATTGTGAATGCTCTTCTTATCTCTTCAGGTGACTCGGCTTGTGAATGCTGCTTAGCCCCTGGGCAACCCTTTTCAACTCCACAGACGCTCTGCGGCCTTCACAGGTGTTTTCTGAATGTTGGCCCCACCGTTGTGATGTCTTCCAGTTGCTCGGTGCACAGCTTGGAACCTGTGTCGACATTTGCCTGTAGACTGTCTCTGACCAGACTTCAGCTTCACAGGTACTGCATGGCATGATACAAAGGTTCTTCATGGTCTGGGAGTGTTCTGCTGTCCAGCTTTCATCACATAGTCCTGACTCCTGCCTTGAGTTTCCCCAAGGGTTGTTTCTCAGTAGAGGTCTTTTAACCTGCGGATTGTTGCTGCTCAGACCTGGTGCTCAGCGCTGGGAAGACAAGGCGTCCCCTTCATCTCCTTCTGTAGTGCTCCTAGGGGCTCTGTACCCGTTTCTAGCTCCCCTCTCTTTCATTGCTCTTTGAGTCTGTCTTGAGCTGTGGGTCCCATGACCTGGGAGCAGGGAGCTCCCCAAGCAGCTAGTCCCTCCAGGATGGAATCTGTACTTTTTCACCTGCTCAGGAAAGTTTCAGTAAAGTTTCATATTTTACTTTGCTGTTGAAGCCAGAAGTATTCTGATGTTTCCCAACTTTCCTGTTACCTGACTTTTCCAAGTTTCTGTCTTTGATATTCCAGCATACTGTGCCTGAATGTTGTCTGTCTTCTTCCAAATACACCAAATTTATCCTAAGCTTTGATACTGTAGATGACCTTAATCTATAAACTGTCAATATCATTGAGAAATGAAACCTCTTCTAAAATCTTTTCAATGTGCATATACAATATGACACAATGAACACATGTGTGATATAAAATAGTCCAGCGATACACAAATATTAGAGTGAAAATAGATTACTTTTCATCTTTGTTCCTTATTGCATTGTATGGTGTGTGTGTGTGTGTGTGTGTGTGTGTGTGTGTGTATGAATACTTTGGTGAGCATATGTTGCTGTGAAGTCCAGCCTTGGAAGTTTGAAAACTGAGTGAGTTTCCTTATTTTTAAGAAGATGATTCTCAAGCCAGATGTGGTTGTGCATACTTTTAATCCCAGCACTTGGAAGGCAGAGGCAGTGGATCTCTGTGAGTTCAAGATCAGCCTGGTATAAATACCGAGTTCGAGGCCAGCTGGAACTTTTGGGAGACCCTGATCCAAAAAGATCAAAAAGAAAAAAAAAGATGAGTCCCATGAAATGCCTTCATAATTGACACTGGAAGGTACTCCTATAGTTGCCTGCCATTTACATTCTCATTAAAAATTTTTAGTGCATTTGTGTGTGTGTGTGTATGTGTGTGTGTGTGTGTGTGTGTGTGTGTGTGTGTGTGCGCGTGTGTCTGAGCACCACAGTCAGTGTCTGGAGGTCAGAGGACCTACCATCATGTAGGTCCCAGGGATTGAACTTAATCATTAGTAAGGCTTGGCAGCAAATGCTTTTATTTACTGAACCATCTCATTGGTGCTACCTTCCCATTTTTAAATTGGTAAAACAGTAATGCTTAAATTTTGGACAGAAATATCATCCCTGTAGGAGGTTTTTAATGCAATATTTTCATTAATTTCTTGAGAATTTCATACACTGCTCTCTGTAACTCCTCCCAGATCAACACTCCACCCCTCTAACTCTTCCAGACTTTATCCCTTTGTTTTAGTCCTTTTAAAAAATCCGCAGAGTCCAGTTTGTGCTGCCCATGACCTCATCGGTGTGGGGCATGCACTGGAACGTGGCTGAAAACAGACGTCTTTCCTGTCAACTGTCTGTAGCTTCTTGGTTCGTTTCCTCTCCATGCCATAGTATTGACTGATTTGTTCTGATGTAGGTCTGGTTCAGGTAACCATAACTGCTGTGAGTTCAGGAGTGCAGTAAAATCCAATAGTGTTCGAAATACACTTCATTCGCTCCTGTTCTCCTGGACCTCTGGCTCTCACAATCTTTCTGGCCCTGCTTCTGCCATGGTCCTGAGCTTTGTGTGTGTGTGTGTGTGCGTGTGTGTGTGTGTGTGTGTGTGTGTGTGTGTGTGTGTGTTGGGGGGCTATGATATAGATGTTCCGAATGTGAGTGAGTACTGTACAGTCACTTACTCTTCGTACTTCGATCAGTGAAGGTCTGCATCAGTCATCTTCCACTGTACAAAGGGGATTTTGCTGATGAGGTCTGAGAACTGCACTAGTCTATGGGTATAAAGGTCCAAATTCAGAGAACAGTTTAATACTGTGTCCACTTACCAGATAATTTTTCATGATCTTCAGTAAATTAAAGAGGCATGCTTTATTTGTTTTATTTATTTATTTATTTATTTATTGAGAGGATTTTACTATGCAATCCTCTCTGGCTCAGAACTCTCTGTGTAGTGCACCTGGTCTTGAACTCCCAGAGATCCATCTGCCTCTGCCTCATAAGTGCTGGGATTAATGTTGTGCATCACCATGTCCAACTTTCTCTTTTTTTAATAGCAAAAATTCATGTTCAGGGATTTTCCTTGGTTTTGGAAAGGGCAGGAGCATTGACTGACAGTAAGGCTGGCGTGTTCCTTACCATGGGAAGGGTGGTAAGAACCAGGCTTGCAGCTTTCTGTTGTGGTCCATGTGCATCCCTTCCAGAAATGCAGGACATGGGGACTGGAATCTTCGCCTTGTGACCACATAAAGGGGTAGTCCTGTGAGGGATGGGGTCCCGAGGTTCATCACATTTATCTCAAGAAATATCTTTTATTGGGGAAGTTTGTTGTGAATGCTTGGTACAAATAGAAACAGTGATGGATTTGCTATCAAACATTCAGTTCTAAGAGAAAATCATACATTTTTTACTTCACATAATTCACCATCATATTGTTCTGGTATTTGATGTACTCACACGAAGTCAGTATGTGCTACAAATACAGATGAACTGAACTTTCCTTTCTTTCCGTCCTGCCTTTTCTCTCTCACTTTATCTTTTTTCTGTGTACACATTGCCACGAAGGGGTATGGAAGTCAGAGGACAACTTGGGACGGTCAGTTCTCTCCTCCAACCGTATGGGTTCCAGGGATGGAACTTCTGCCTTGGTGGCAGGTGCTTTTACTAGCTGAATTAACTGGTTGGTTCATAACTCAAATTTGAATGATATCTTTAGTGATGTAATTCCGTTAATTTATTCTTTTATATTTTGTAGCTAAGGATGAACTTAGCCTTCTGATCCTCTTGTCCTCACTTCTTGCCACTGAGGGAGCCTAAGCATGTGCCACTGTGCTTAGTTTATGCTGTACCAAGAATTGAACCCAGGACTTTGTGCATGCTAGGCAAGGACTTTATTAAATAATCCGTGTCCCCAACCCTAGTAAAGCAATTTCTAATGAAAACTGTCATCTATCATTAATGAGGGGTAGAACCATTTTTGTAAATGATAAATGAGTCTCTACCACCTCTCCAGGTGTCTTGGAGAAGTAAATCAGATACTAGGACTTAAAATGGGGAAGAATAATAAAGTCATTTCCTGACTACAGTAGATTTGCTTTTGATTGATCTTGATAAATACAACAATATCAACAGGAGATCACTCAGCTTGAGATTCATCTGGTATTTAGTCAGAAGAAAAGAGAGGCACAGTCATTACCATGTCATGGCAGACGCATTTCCAGTGGGGTTTTGTCTTTAATATAACTTACCTGACATGTGCTTCTGGATGTGAGAAAGCGATGAACACAATAAGTGTAATCTTCGTTTCTTTCCAAGGGAAAGGCCCATGTTTCATCCAATTTGAGAAACAAAAGAAAAGAACCTTTCTCTGTTGCCAAAGTTTGGTCATATATTGGTGAATACTGTTTTCTCGGGATGGAATGAACAGCACTGAAATTACAGTACGCTATTAGAATTTGATTCTATAATACACTTGAAATTATTCCTCACACAGTTATTTCCACGATCTTTTTCTTTAATAGCTATGAATAATTTAAGTTTATTAAGTATAAAATGTTATTCTGCCTATAAATAATTGCTGACCACATAAATAGACCCTGAATTTTTGGAACCATTGCGATATAAATCTGGAAGATAGATTTCTAAAAAAATTATTCTGGGTAACTGAAGGAAGTTCCTCTAAAAGAACAAACCATCTATTCATTATGTAAATGGAGCTAGCAGAAATGGTGTTGGTGAAATTGACTATCTTGTAGTGATATTCAAAATAATAAACCTTGGTGTCTTCTTTCCTTGTTTTAATTGACCTTTGAAAATTGCTTACAATTTGGAGTGTCATGTAACATCTTGACACATACCTAATTTAAACCCAGGCAAGTATATCCACATCCTCAAACATTTATCATTTATTTGTGGGGGAAATATTCAAACCCTATTCTTCTTGCTTTCTTGGAAATGGACAGTTCATTATCATGATCGATAGCCGTCCTACCATGCAACATCACCCCAGAGGCTTTTTCTCTTAATTGCAATTTAGGTTTATAGATCAGGTTTTCTCAGTGCTGTCCCCACTTGTCTTTAACCTCTAGTGACCACCATTCCATTCTTAACCTCAGTGAGAATAGTGTTTTAATAGTCCATCTACCAGTGAGATTCTGTGATATTTGTCTTTCTGTTGCTGCATACTATACAATATTGTAGCAAAAGATAGGATCTCGTTCTTTTTTAGTGGCTGGATATTTTTCCACACTTTTTTTATCCATTCAGTAATTAATTGACCTTTGGGATCTTTCTATTTCTTGGCTATGATGACTACTGTAGCTTTGTCTTCAAATAAAAAAACTCATCTTGAATTCATAGAATTTCACTCTTAAACTGTTTTTCCTGCACAGGGAGTTAGCTCAGGGCAGAGGCTCAGCATCATCCAAACCAAACATTTCCTTCCATATCCGCTATTAAGTTCATTGTATTTAAGAGTTCAATGAAAATTTCACAGGTTTCATCACAAAGGCTAGATTTTGCTTACTTATTTGTTTATTTTTATTAGATTCATTTGATTTGTTGCAAGCTTTACTGTGAATAATATAGCTGTGATTGTGGTAGTAGCTACAAGACCTGAAAGTGAACTAAATATCATAATACTATACACGTAAGGTAAGTAAATTTCATGGTATGTGAATGAATAACAATAAAGACATTCTCAGTTTTCAATCTAGCTAGACGACGCAGCTCCTGATGACCCCATGTGAAATGTGAGGAAGGCTGTCTTGCCACTATGTCTTGCTCAGTTCTTTAACAGTATCAGACATTGTACAGTTAGCAAGCCACAAACTTGGTTAAATTTAAAAAGCAACTTTGAGAGGCATAGTGAATGATGGCTAATCACTTTTGTGTGGAAGGTCCAATCTATACTTTGTACATAAAGATTTTTACATGTGACTTAGAAATGGTTCGAGGGGAACTGTGGTAGAGGGTGGAGAGGAATCGCACATTGAAAGGGTCAATGTCAGGAGCAGGGAAGTTCCTCAGGAAAGAAGGAGAAATAGACTGGGCATTACTGAGAAGCATCTACATGAGTGAAGGACACTGGGGACCCTGGGAAGATGCAGTGATTGTGTCAAGGAAAGATTATGAACCTTGGAGATAATTTACAAAGTACTTGCAAAGGTACTTAGATGTGTAAGTATTACTGTGCTTGCATACGCACTTGGAAAAGATGGCAGAATTGCACATGGAGGCAGTGAGCTCTACTAGCCTTTTGTAATGATCACACAGTGATTACACATGATTCATCAGCTAAGGAGATCCAAACTGCTAGAGCAGAGCTGTGCTAGCTCTTGGGGCATCTTAGAAAAAGAATCCAGAATGTTTCGGTACAAAAGACCATCTCAGAACAGCTTTAAATTTTTTTTACATCTGAATTTCTAAGGGTTTCTCTTGATGGATAATGAGACAAATATTCAAGACTACTCTTTCAACTGTGTAGTGAATTACGTTCCTACCACCAGTGATGATACCTGACTATGGTGATTATGATATTGATAAGGTCAAAATTTCTGATCAACAGCTGATGATGATTACCTGTCTTGAGATAGGAGCGTTTGCCCACAGCACGAAGGAGGTGCTCGAAACTAAATGTTCAGCTGCAAGCTTGAAGGCACTGGGCAGTTTTCTCATTTTCTGCATTCAAAATAAGTATGAGAGACTGCTATCCCTGGAGACTGTTTCTACACCCATCTCCCTGTTGCTGTTTCACTGGAAATAAATGCGGATAGGGTCAGTCAGTGAGATAGTCATCTTATGTCAGAAGCAAAGCCATTCTACTTCCTGGGCCCCTGCAGAGTTCCACTGATTTTTCCTCAGGTTTTTATACATTTCTATTTTCTAAGTTAAAAATATGGAAGATCTGAATGAAATAGGTATTTCTCCTTCAAGTGTAAGAATAATATTCAATTTAATTCCTCAGCATGTATTTTGCTATGTTTCAAATTAAGTTGCAAAAGTAGACCTCCATGCATTTTTAGTAAGAAGCAATATCATCATAGAAAATTTCAGCATTTGATGATTATGCTTTAATATGCAAAAAATCTTTTCCTGTGTTTCATTTGTTCCATGGAAACATGAAATTTTGGTAATATGTATGCAGTGGCTGTGATGAATGAGAAATATATGCAAATGAAGAGATTACTCAGCAGCTTTTTGGTCTCATGAACCTTTTACGACAACCCTACAGGCCACTGTGACTTGCTAAAATATTATTTGTCTGAAGTCTTATAGAAACTGTATTGGAAAAGCCAACATTCCAGGAAGAGTATCCATAAAAGCACCACTTTTCTTTAAGAAAACTTTCCAGTAATGCGCCAGTCACAATGTCCTGTATGTGAGGAACGTAGAGTTCTTTTGTATTTGATGGGAGATAATATCTGATCATATATCTAAGTTGTTTTTGGAGCTGGAGACCTAATGAGTGGGTATGTCCACATCTGGATTTGCTTTCAAGTCCAGGTTACTTATGGACTATTAATTCCTCAGTGAAAGTGACTTTCAGTGGTTACAGGCCAAGCCATGAAAGGGTGGGATGATTTATGTAAATACCAGCACAGGTATCTAACTGTGTTGAGACTTGCTATGTGGTAGGCTCTACAAAGTATTTTCATGTGCCAAGTTCAACCTTGTGAAGAGTTCCTCTTTTTTTATGGATGGAGCAATAGGCAAAAGATATGATGTGGCAACACACAGTGTACCGGGATGTGACCTCACACAGTGTACCAGGCACGAGGGTTGTTGACTGAATCTTTATTTTTGCCTTCATAACTCCTAGCACAGATTTGTGCTAGCTGCCAGTTATATAGTTCATTGCCAACCTAAACCAGAGTTCAGAAAACCCTTCCTATCTAGAATAGAATGTGAGGTTTTTTTATTTTGTGTTTTGTGGGTCAGCAGACTTATCTTTCAACTAACTCAGATTTGCTTATGTAGTGTGAGCACCCATAGATTCAGATAAGGATTTGTGTGGCTATTTCAATAAAAACTTACTTATGAAACTGGATAGAAGGGGACACCTGAGCCATGGAATGTATTATATCAACTTCTGGTTTAAACCTGTTTTGGGTGCTGTGTTTTTTAGTTTTGTAGCTTCTTGTGGTTGATATTGGGTACTGCCAAGGTGACTAAAACCTAAGCAGACATCTGCTTGTGACTTTTGCTGTGACTAGTCTCTCCTCTCTCCTGTTTCTGTTTTGAATGCTTTGCTGGAATATTGTAACCATGGACAGCAAAGCTTGTGTTGAGAATGAAAACAAAGGACAGAGTGCATGGACTACCCTATGGGAAAACGGAGTGGCTGAACACACATGCAATTCCTCTTCCTGGACTTGCTTTTATGGGAGAAAAATAAGTTTCATTTGCTGTTCCTAGTTGCAGAAGAAGGGATTTCTAATATCTACTAATATCTAGATATTTAAATAAAAACACAATTCTAAGGACTACATTATTTACCATAAAATTTTAAGGTACAATGTATTGCTCTTTTATTTTTATTTTGTAAACTAATTTTCAGTTCTTGAATATGTCCTGTATCTATACACTGAATTCTGATCATGTCTACTGCCACTTCCCAGCTCGTCTCTCACCGTCTCCCCAAAACATCTTCCTCCTAAGTGCATATCCCCTTCCTTCCTTCCTTCCTTCCTTCCTTCCTTCCTTCCTTCCTTCCTTCCTTCCTTCCTTCTTTCCTTCCTTCCTTTAGTTTTGCTATCTATGTCCAATAATTGCTGACCATACATGCAAAGGTGCAGGGCCATCCACTACAGCAGGGAAAACCTACCAGCCACATCCTCAAAGAAGAGCGGTTCTCCCTCCTCCAGAAGCTGTCACTTACTAATGGATACTCAGTAAGGGGCAGGGCCTGGATAGCACTCCCCCTTCTATGCCAGGATTGTGGCTGGCTTGGTCTTGTGAGGATCTTGAGTAGGTAACAGCAGTTGCTGTGAGTTCATGATTTCAATAGTCATGCCTTATCCAGAAGATGGCATTTCACAGCAGTCCTCCCCAGCCTCCTGTTATTTTTCTTTCTGCCTCCTCTTCTGGAATGCTCCTTGAGGCTTGGGAGTGGTGGTGGAGATGTTGAGAAAGGTGTTTGATTTAGAGCTGAACACTCAGTCTCTTTCTTTCAGTACTTTGAGTAGTCAGACATCTCTACATTGACGGCTTCCCACTGCAAACAAAAGCTTCTCTGACCAAGAAAGAGCAGCACATGTCTACGGGATTAACAAACATTTAGAAAGCAATTTGACAGCATGGTCATTTATCAAAATAAAAACCATAAGTTCCGCCCTAGGTCTTTATGATCTCCCTGAACTTGAGCTGTAAGTCAGGATTATGGTAGTAGATGTGGAATCCCCTCCTCACCGCATCAGAACGTGGTTCAGTAGTCCGTAACAGCTGTGCCACTATTGTACCAAATGGCTACCTCTTGCCTGGTAGCCTGCATTATAGAATGCAGGGTCCAGAGTGGTTAAGATCATTGATTTCTTTTCTCCCCTATCTAACTGCGTAGCAGCCCCCAGCACTCTGAAAGGCAGCCAGTCAAGAGGAAATTTCCAGGTGGGTTTCTTGTTGATTTCTCTGTGGCCAAATGTGTGGTATCTTCAGCAACAGGCTCTTACTATGTAGTTATGGTGGGTAACCAAGTGCAGTGGCGATAGCCTCACTGTTTTGGAGACCTCTGGGTCTATGACCAATAATTCATAGGGAGGTATCCCATATCTGGGACTTCTGTTTAATAGCTCATGTCCTCTGGGAGCATCATAGTCCACCCATGCAGGTTAATCTTTTCTATAGTTTTGAGTGATATTTTGAAATTACCTTACTAATTAGTGGGTTTCCATAGGCCTTTACATACATCTTATTTTTTGTTAACCCATCCACTACTCCCTTCAAGATCTCTCCCATCCCCCACCCCATCTTCACTTAATCCTTTAACCCCAGAACTAAGCTCTCTTCTCTCATATCACATGTACTCTGCTAGCCCTCCGATTACACTTTATAGTTGGACTGTGAGCTAGCAGGTTTCTGTATGGCTTTTTATATGTGCTTTTTGGGGTTGACCGTCTCTCCCTGCTCCAGCCTTTCCACCCCTAGTACTCAGCCTCTCATACTTCTGTTTTACCTATAATCTATTATTACCCAACTTCTTTACAATGCTTTCCCCCCACAAGGCCCCTTTCTAGATTCCTGACTTCCACTTTTGCTCCAGTTAAAAACACAAAAGAAAAGATAAGGAGTTTAGATCTGAATGTAAGAGATAGTATGTAGTGTTTGTTTTTTTCTGGGCCTGAGTTAACATTACTCAGTGTAATTGTTTCAGTTCCTTCCATTTATTTGCAAATTTGATGATTTCATCTCTCTTTATGCTGAATAATATTCCGTTGTGTGTGTGTATTAAATTTTCTTTATCCATTCATCTATGCTGAACATTGAGGTTGATTCCACTTCCTAGTCATTGTGAATAGAGCTGCAATGAATACAGATGTGCAAGTGTCTTTATAATAAGATATAAAGTACTGTGGGTGTGTGGCCAGGGATGATATAGCAGGGTGACTTGCCACTCAAGTTTTTTGAGAAACTTTCAGACTGATTTCCAAAGTGGAAGTACTATCTACATTTCTTCTAGTTGTGTAAGAATTCCTCTTTCCTCACATTCACTCTAACACTTGTTCTGTGTATTCTTGTTGATGGTCATTCTGACTGGTGGTGATATGGAATCTTAAAGTAATTTTAATTTGCATTTCCCTGTTGGCTAAGGATGATGAACACTGTTTTGAGTGCTTCAAAGCACTTCTGGGAATTTTCTGTTCAGTTCTACAGCTGGTTTTTAAATTGGGCTGCTTATTTTGTTACTGTTGATGATTTTAAAGGGTTTTTTTTTGTATATTCTAAACACTGTCTCAGACACATGTCTGGCAAAGATTTATTCTGTGGGTTGCTTATCAATTGCTTCATAGTTTCCCTTGTTGTACAAAAGTTCTTGTTTAATGAGAGCTCATTTGTAGATTGCTTATATTGTTTTCTGGGCAATGGAGTCTTATTTAGAAAGTCCGTGCCTCTGCCTATAATCAAAGCATAGCCTCTGCTTTCTCCTCTACCAATTTCATGGCTTTATGCTGAGTTCTTTGATCAGTTTGCTGTAGAGTTTTGTGCAGGGTGAGAGATAAAGGTCTAATTTCATTTTCCTTCATGTTGGAATCCCAGCACCATTTGTTCAAGATGCCGTCTATTCTCCAATGTATATTTTTAACATCTTTGTCAAAAATCTGGTAACTGGAATTGAATGGATTTATACATACATATATTCATTTAACTTTTTATTTTTAATGTGTATGCCTGCATGTATGTATATGTACCCATGTCTTGTAATGACCACGGAGGCTTGAAGAGGGCACCGGATCTCCTGGAACTGGAGTCACAAGGTTGTTAGCCACCATGTTGATGTTGGTACTGAAAGTGAGTCTTCTACCATAACATCCAGTGCTCTTAACCACAACCATCTCTGCAGCCCCTGTGGAGTCACATTTGCCTCTTCCAGTACCATCTTTGCTTTTATTGCTCTGGTTCTATCTTATAATTTAAATTGGGTTTGGTGAAGCCACCCACAAGATTCTTTTTCTTCAGGAGTACTTGGACTATTTTTGGTCATTAATGTGTTTACATACGTTTTTGGGTAGTTTTTCTATGTAACTGGAAGTTTGATTGGGGTTGCACTGAACCTAGAGATTACTGTTTGTAGGATGACCACTTTCACAAAATTAATGCTTGAATCTGGGACAGCTTCCTTCTTCTTGTGACTTCCTCAGTTTCTTTGTTTAGTATCTTGAAGTTTTCATTTCCTCTTTCATTTCCTCAGTTATGTTGATTCCTAGGTGTTTTATTTTGTATGGGGGTTGGCTATCATGAATAGGATTGTTTCCCTGATTTTATTTTTATAATTGGTATATAGGAAAAATGATGCAGATTTTTGCGTGTTAGTTTTGTATCCTGACACTCTGCTGAATGTGTTTATCAGTTCTAAGAGAGTGTATGCATGTGGGTGTGTGTGTAGCCCTTAAGTTCAGAATCAAAGAGATGTTTTGACTTCTAACTACATTTTTTTTACCTTTTGTATCATTTTTATTTCCTTCTCATGTCTTATTGCTCTAGCTAAGACTTCAGGCATTACATAGAACAGAAAAGGAGAGAGCAGACACCCTTGTCATATTCCTCATCTTAGTGGGACTGATTTGAGTTTTTCTGCATTTAATATGATGTTGAATATATGTTTGTTCTAATAGCCTTTATTATATTGGGACACACTTTCTCCATTCCTAGATTTCACTTGTATTTTATCATGAAATGATGTGGGGTTTCATCAAAGGCCGTTCAGTATCTATTGAAATGATCTGTGATTTTTTTGTTGTTGTTCATTTATATGATAAACTACATTTACTGATTGCTGTATGTGGAACCATCCCTATGTTGTGCCCAGGTTATAGAATCCTCTCAAAAGACCACAAGGGAGGTCAAATCTGATGCAAGCACAAAGGGTCTTTATTTACAAGCTCGAGCTCAGTCCACAGTCTGACACACTGATGAAGTGGATGATAAGACAGTGGCCCTGAGTGGAGAGTAAGGTGATCTTTTATAGGGTTAAAACAAAGAGAGGCGGGCCAAGGATTGGGATTGGTTAAGGAAGTCCATTGGTGCGAAAAGCATCTTACTCATATTAAGGTTACAGGGCCCGTGGAATGTGCTGACCAAAGGATCTTACAAAGTCTTGTTTATGTCTCTGATTTTAACCTTGGTCAACCTGACCAGATCTCATGTAGTCCTAGATACGGTGTTTTTACAAAATCATCTGGTATTTGAAGGCTATGTCCTTGCAGGTGTTTTCCTACGAGTGTGGGAAAAACTGTTTGTGGTCTTATCCTGGAGCTGGGAAATCAAGCTTACATAGCAGAGGTTTTTCTCTAACAAAATGGAGTCAGGTTTGCTGCAGGCTTCACTTTTCATTTCTGGGGGATCCTTACACCTACATCATTTAAATAAAGTCAACTTGATCAAAATGAATGATCTTTTCCATGTAATATTGAACTTGGTTAGTATACTATTTTTAAAAAATATTCTATTCTTTATTTTTATTTTATGTGAATGAGTGTATTGCTTGTATCTATGAAATGTACCTATGTTGTGCAATGCCCATGGAGGTCATAAGAGGGCATCAGACTCTCCTGGAACTGGAGTTATAGATGGTTGTTAGCCGCAATGTGAATGCTAGGAGTTGATCCTGGGTCCTCTGGAAGAGTAGCCAATGCTCTTAATCTCTCCAGCCCCAGTTTGTATTTTATTGAGAATTTTTGTGTCTGTGCTCATCAGGAAGATTGGTCTGCAATTTTTTTCTTTTTATCATGGTTTTTAAAAAATCTGGTATTGGCATTTGATAATACTGACTTTGTGAGAAGGGGTCAGAATGTTTCTTTTTCTATTTTATGAAATAATTTGGATAGTATTGGTATCAGTTCTTTGAATTTGTGGTAGAAATCTACAGTGACTCCTACTGGACCTGGGCTTTTGTTAATTGGGAGACCTTTTAATCACTGTTTCAATCTTACTGCTAGTTATAGATGTGTTTAAATTATTGATTTCATATTAGCTTAATTTTGATGTTATATGATCTAGATTTTCACCCACTTCTTTTAAGCTTTCCAGTTTCATAGGGTATATGTTTTTTGAGCTACATCACAATAACGTTTTGAATTCATTGGTATCTGTTATAATATCTCCTTTGTCATTTTAATTTTATTGAGATCTGTTATTTCTCCAGTTATTTCATTATCTGATGAGGAGTTCTTCAGTTTTGTCTGTCTCTCGGAGAACCAGCTCACCCTTTTATCCTTTCACTTACTCATAAATTTTTTGATTCTGTTCCATTTGTGTTTTGTTGTGCTTGTGTGTGTGTGAGATTTAGTCTCACTATGTAGCCCTAGCTCTCCTGGAACTCATTATGTAGAGACTAGGCTGGCCTCAAGATCACAGAGGTGTACCTGTGTCTGCCTCCTGTGTACTAGGGTTAAAGGCATGCACCACTATTTCCTGGTCTGAGCTGATTTTTATTATTTCTTCCCATCTACTGTTTTGGTGATTTGCTTGTTCTGTTTTTTTTTTCCAAGTCCTTAAAGTGTGTCATTAATTAATTTACTTGCAATCTCTTTATTTTTTAAAAAAATATTGTATTTATTCTTTTAATTTTAAGTGTATGAGTATGTTGCCTGCATGGGTGTAAGTGCAAGTGTTGTAAAATACCCTTGGCAGTCAGAGGAAGGCATCAGCCTCCCCTGGAACTGGAGTTATGGATCGTTGTTAACCTCTTTGTTGGTGCTGGTCATTGAACCCAGGTCCTCTGCAGAAGCAATCACACTTTTAGTCACGGAGCCATCTCTCCAACCCCAATCTCTCATTTTTTAAAAATGCACTATGAACTTTCCCAGTTGGAGTGCCTTCCTTGTGTCCCACGGACTCAGGTATGCTTGGCTGTGTTTTAATTTCCATTCAATTCTAGGAATTTGAATTTCCCTTCTTTATTTCTTCAGTGGCTCCATTTTCACTCAGTACTGTGCAGCCTCCCTTCCATGAGCTTGTGTACTTTCTGTCGGTTCTGATGTTGTTGATACTTTATTGCATTGTGGTTATACAGACTACAGAAATTTATTTTGTATATTGGTCAAGACTTGTTTTGTGCCTCAATTTGGGACCACGTTGGAGAAAGTTCCCCAGGCTGTTGAGAAGAATATATATTCTTCAGTGTGGGGTGGGATGTTCTGTGGCTGACTGGTAGTCCACTTGGTTTGTGATGTCGAATAGCTTCAGTGTTTCTCTGTTTTTGCTTGGATGCCTGTAGATGCAGGTGGGTACCAAGTCACATCGTTTTAGAATTAATGTGTTGCTTTACATCTAGTAGCATTTGTTTTATGAAACTGGGCACACTTGTGTTTGGTGTGTATGTTTAGAACTGTCATATTCTTTTGTTGTATTGCTCCATTGCTGAATCTGAAGTGATTTTTCTATCTCTTTTGACTATTTTTTGGTTTGAGGTCTATTTTGTCAGATGTAGGAATAGTTTTGCTTTCTTGGAATACTTTTTCCATCTTTTTATGCTAGGGTTGTGTCTATCTTTAGTGGTGAGGTATATCTTGGAGACAGGAAAAAGATGGATCCTAGTTTCAAGTGCATTCTCCAAGTCTGTGTCTTTTTATTGGGGAACTGAGACTATTAATATTCAGAGTTATTGAATGATGTACATTTTCTTGTATTTTAATTTTTATTTCTTTTATTTTCTTTCTTTATTTTTTTCAGACACAGTCTGCCTGTTGCCCCAGCTGACCTAGATCATGCTGTGTGGCCTTGATCTCAGAGATCAGCTTGCCTCTGCCTTTGGAGCGCTGAGATCAAAGGTGTGCACCACTATACCGGCTGTGGTGTTTCATTTGACCTCTTTTAATTAATTGTCCTGGAGTTGTTTGTCTATTTCCTTTGGCACCTTTGGTGTGTTTGACCTTCTTGTGAGACAGAAATTTTCCTTCCAGTATCCTCTGTCAAGCTGGCTTAACAGTTATAAGTTGCCTCAGTCTGTTTATCAGGGGAAAATTTTCTTTCTTCCATAATAGATAGTTTTTCTGGCTATAGTAATCTTATTGCTGGTTTTGTTTTTTCAGGTCTTGGAACACATATTTCTAGGAGCTTTTGGCTTTAAATGCTTTTGGCTTTAAATAACAGATGTTATTCTAATAGGCCTGCTTTTAGGTGACTTGACCTTTCTTGCAGTTTTCAATACCTTTTCTTTTGTCTGTGATTTAGTGTTTTAACTGTAGTGTGTCATGGTGAATTTCTTTTCTCAACTTATGTATTTGATGCTCTGTAAGTTTCTTGTACCTGACTCAATATTTATTTCTCTAGATTTGGGGAATTATCCTCTATGATTTTACTGAAAACATTTGCTACGCCTTTGATGTGATATATTCTCCCTTCTCTGCTCATGAACAGAAGATTTGGACTTTTCATGGTATTCCAGAGTGCTCACATGCTCCATGTGTGTATGTTTTATGAATGTATCATTGACCTCGATGGGATGATCTGATTCCCCAACTTTACCTTCCAGCTCATGTATTCTGTTCTCAGTGTGCTTCATTCTCTTGGTAAGAGGCTTTTCCTTGAGCTTTTAATTTGGCTTATTGAGTTCTTAATTTCCACCATTATTTAAATGGGGCTTTGTTCAGCAGTTACATCTCTTTATTGAATTCTATTTTCATTTCTTGGGTTGACTTCTTTATTTCATTCAGCTCTTTGGCTTTATTCTCTTGAAGTACACTGGTTTTTTCTTTGAGTTGTTTTGATATAGGTATTTAAATTCTTTGCCTGGATATTCTTCTGAATCTCATTACTATGGGACTAGAAATTTTGAGGGAAGACATGCTATCTTGGTTTTTGATAATTTTTTTTTCTTCCTTTACTGGGATTTTCACATCAAGAGATGATAGAATCTGTTAGTTGATTTTTTTTCCTTTCTGCTTTGTTTTTTGTAATTATGTAAAAAAATTTCAAGTTTGTTTTCTTCTTTCAGTGGAGGCATTTACAGTGTTCAGGAGAGGACTGATCATAGTGTGGTTGAGGTGTCGGTTTCCTCTGTAGGTTGGTGTTTCAAGCCAGTGGCTCTATTACCAGTCTTCCTAGAGTGTCAGATACTGTCCTGGGTCAGCTTGTGTCTCCTGTCTGTTTCTGAAACTTGTGTTGGGAATTACCCCATGTCTGTGAGCTTAGTCTAGGACAGCTCGTGCTTCCTCCGTGAAGCCACAGTTCTACTTCTGGGTGTTGTAGAACTCTGCCACTACGCCTTTGGGCATTTCCTTGTTTCATCTCTGGTCTTCACTCTGGGTCTCCAGCTTCTACTTTTCCAAGATACTGTTGGATCATACTTTGGACCAGATCATCCTTCCTTCTTAAGTCTACCATTTTGATTGTCATCCCTTGCTGAGTTGTAGAGGTCCCTGTGTATCTCAGGTCTGTTCAAGTCTGGTCCCACCCTGGGCAAGTAGCTTCTTCTGTGAGTCACTGTGAATTGTAGGACAGCCTTTGTGCCAATATCATAGTTTAAAGTGCGATGATCAGTATTTAGCACACATTTTGATCTACTGTGCTTAATTTTAAAGAAAATAAATTATTTTTTTAGTATAAATAATTTTTGTGGATCATTATTTCCTGTAACTTCATTTAAAATTTTGATCTCAATCTTTGTCTCTGCTGGGTTTTTGCCTTTAGAGAATGTAGAAGACACTGAGACATTGTTAAACTTTCAGGCCCCTTAGCCTCATTGCAAAAATTTCTGATAGAACAGTACTATACATAGGTGTAAGTAGTTATTCTACATGAATAGGATGGCCTTGACAAACATAGTCCTAGAGTATAGACTAACTGAACAGGCTGACCATAGCTGGCAGTGGCTGTTTTTATGAGTAGATCCATGAACAGAAAGCATTTCTAGAGAACTACTTTCTCACTTCTCTTCAGAATCAATAGTTTGTCTTACAATACCAATTTAAAAAAGGATTTATGGGCCTAGAGTGATGCTCAGCAGTTATGAACACTGGCTGCTCTTGCAGAGGACCTGGGTTCAATTCCCAACACCCATGTGGTGGCTAACAGCCATCTGTAACTCCAGTTCCAGGGGATCCAGTGCCTTCTTCTGATCTCTGATGGCATTGCAGGACATAGGTGCATTTACATGTATGCAGGCAATACACTCACATACATGAAATAAAAAATAATACAATATTTAAAACAATTTATTTGCTTTTATTTTCATATGTATAAATGATTTGCTCACGTGTAAACATCTGATCTATGTGCATGCGTAGTGTCCATGGAGCCATAGACGGCATCAGATCCCCTGAAACTGGAGTTATGGACAGTTGATAAGCTACCAGGTCAGTGCTGGGAATGGAACTCAGGCTCCTCTGCAAGAGCATTCAGTGCTCTTAACTGCTGAGCCATCTCTCCAGCTCCAGAGTACTGATTTTTAAGTGGAATTTCTAGTTTTTTTCTGACTAGTAATTTGATTTATTTGAAAGTTTGCTTCATTTTGATTTTGCTGAAAAGTGTTAAACAATGTATAGTAGATTTAGTTTAGGGAACAGACATGGTGTTAAATTACAAGCTTATGGGCATGTTTTTCTAACTTAGTTCTGCAAGCTGCATAGATGGTACCCAGTACTTTGGGATCAGGAGGTGCAATAAATTTGCATAACCATCAGTTTGTGTTTGTGGAAATGGCTGAGACAGACACATATTTCACTGAGACAAGTCTTGAACTTTTTGTAATGTTTGAGCAATGAGTCATTTGGTGTGAGCAGCACTTCCAAGAGCCAGGCACAGAGTGCAGCAGTGAAGGACAGCATCCTAGAGCTGGGTGTCTAGGTTCACAGTTTGACTCTACCAATGAGTAACACTGAGTAGGATATTTAGTGATTTGTGCTTGCGTTTTGTCAAATGAGAATGCGTCACATTTTCCCAGTTCATGGCTAATGAACATTAAACAAACAGAGGTAAAGCATTAAAACAAGACATAGTGTTCCTTTGTTATATTGTAAATGCCAGGTGATATTTAGGAGCTGGTGAGATGGCTCAGCAATTCAGTGCTTGCTGCTCTACCTGAAGACTGAGTTCAGTTTCCAGCACCCACTTAGGCAGCTTACAACTGTCTGTAACTTCAGCTCCAGAGGATTTGATGCCTTTGGTCTCTTCAAGCACCTGTACTAAAGTGTTTATGGACAGATGCACACATATACTTTGTTGATGTCTCAAGTTTTAGTTGTCATTGATAAAAAGTGAAACTACAAATTATTGTTATACTGTAATTTTTAAAATGTAATGAAAAAGTTTATTACCTTTCATGTACAAAAGTCAAACCCTTGAAAGTCAGGAATAGCTAAAATAGCTAAGGTTTAGTGTTCATGCAACCAGTGGATTAATTAGCCAAGTCCCACTTAAATTTAAGTAGAAAAGGTCTAGAATCAGAGAATTAACTTTTGTTCTACTTTAAGAGTTCAACAGATTTTCAAATATCCCGGCAGAACCAAGTTTTTCATTCTCAGTGTGCACTGATGTCTCTGTTCTTAACAACATTCTTCCTGGAGGGCCTTTTCTAATAACTGTATGAGAAGAACACTTGTATATTCAGAATCCACACCTTGAGTTTGTGGATTGAGGCTCTGTTACAAAACCACTTTTTGTTTAAAGACAGGGAGAACAAGTTAAATTCTCTCAAAGGTTTGGCAAATGATCTTTGAGACTTTCCTCACCTATAATGGGTGAGTTAAGTATCTGTTTCTCTTGAGTTCTTGTAAGCATTAGAGGAATCTGTGGCTCTAGGACACTCCTTTTCTAAGTTTCGTTGCTGCTTCTGTCACAGTTTAAGCTGATCAAAACATTCCAAAGGCAGAACTCAGCTAATGGATTCATGATATGAGTGAGAAACAGGAATCTTGTAACTCTGAGTTATTCTTTTTTTTCAAAATATATGTTTTATTGAATTTTTGTGCACTTCATGCAAAACATCTTAATCAACTTTATATCCCTCCGCTCTAGGCTCCTCCACTGGATTTCATACTTTCTACCATGCATGTTATGGTGTATCAAGTCAAGTTTGTGTACCTAGATGTCCCTCACTGCAAGTTCATCCAGGCGGGGAGTAGTCTGCCTATCTAGAGTCTTCCCCTTAAAGGACATCAACTCTACTTCACCCAGCAGTAATCAGCTGCCAAGAGTTCTTCATCTAAGGTTGGGTTCTGCTGTCCATTCTCTCAGTTCTATGCTGCGTTTTGGTCTCATTGAGTCTTCATGGGTCTTCTGCATGCTGACCCCATTGCTGAAAGTTCATATGAGCACGGTCCCAAAGGCCTGGAAGACTCTGTTTTCTTATGATTATACAGTAACTGTGGCTCTTAAAATCTTTCTACTCCCCTTCCACAAGGGTCCCCGAGCTGTGGGTGGATGATATTTAATGTAAGAGTCCTATCCAAGGACTCACTTTCTTCAGTCTCTTATTCTCTACCCTTTGGCTGGTTATGGCCTTTTCTGTGCATCACACTGTGTTGCATGAGGAAGTTTTGCTGGTAAGAGTTTGAGAGATGCATTAATATTCTCTTCTCCCCATTCTTCTATGTTCCACAAGCCTTAGGTGTAAAGGTTCCATTGTAGAAGTGTTACTTAGAGCTGAATGGATATCTCTTAGACATTTATTCTCTGTATATGACCAATTGTGGAACTCTGTAGTAGCCTCCATCAAACAAAGAAGTTTCTTTGATGAATGGTGAATGGTATGCTTTTCAGTAAATATAAGTGTCCACATTTAGCATACAGTGAGAAATTACATTTGTCTAGTGATATGACAAATTTGGACTTCCTCCTGAATCTATGACTGCTCCAGCCAGGTGTATTTGGGTAAGTTTACAGGGCCCCGCATGGGCTCCCTTCCACTGAGAGGAATTTAAGTCCAATTAGGTCACTGTTGATTACTACCAAGATAAAAGTGTGTCACTACTGTACCTCTGTATTTGGTGTGCCGGTCATTGTGGTTATTAGGCTTTAAATCTGGTGTTGGACCATTGATTGATTTTTCCCCCCTTAGCAGCTTACATAGAATCCTCCGGAGCTATGAGGGATAATCTTTAGGAGCAGGCTCCAGGTCACTTCCATCTCCATTACTCCAACTCTGTTTCTGAAGTATGTCCTCTCTTCAGAAATAGGGTCTTACCTTCAAGTTCTTGGAGGTAAAAAAAAAAAGGGCTGTGGAAATAGCCTGTGTTATTTTGGGAGTCTCTTGGACTACTGTGACCAACAACTTGAAGGAAGGTTTGTCCTGATGGGCATTGTGTTTCTTGTCATATAGCCTTGATACACACACACACACACACACACACACACGCACGCACGCACGCACACACATACATTTTATATATAATGTCGATTATATGCATGCATACACTGATGTTCAGATACTGTGTATGTGTATGTATTATTCAATAAGCTTTTGAAATACATTTTCTTCTTTTTTTTTAATTCATCTCTCCCTTCTCTTCCTGTCTAACTGCTCTCCTTCCTCTACAGTTAAAATAACCCCACTTTCTCCATTTCCTCCCTGATAACACCTATGTTCTATTACACCCCCCACCTTGAGATTCTTCTTTTCCTGTGCCCCATCATTCTTTTCATATCCTCCTCTCCTTCCCAGCTGAGTACCCAGTTTTCTCCGTTTCCCACATGGCAACATTTGTTTCCTACTCTCCCTTCTTGTTTCCTTCTTTGGGTTCTTCTTCCCTTTACCTCAGGGGTTTCTTTCCATTTTCCTGGATTTTGTGGTTATAACAGGATATGTACTCACATGTAAGGATTTGTTCCTAAGAGTCACAGATGAAGGAGAACATACATACCTTGTTTTTCTGAGTCTGTGTTACTTCACATAGTATAATAGTATGTTTAACCTGTTATTCTCGTCTTAGCTTTGGTGGGTTCCATGACTTTAGAAATTCATCCTTTTCTTTTAGATTTTCAAATTTAATAAAGTATAAGTATTTAAAATATTCCCTTATAATGTTCTGATATTTTTGGTATTTGTTGTGATGTTTCCCCTTTCATGTCTAATTGTGTTAATTTGGATTTGTTCATTCTTTCTTTCTATTACCTGGGAATTTGTCTATCTTATTTATCTTTTCAAGGAACCAAATGTTAGATTAATCAGTTCTTTGTATTTTTTGTTTCTATTTCATCAATTTCTGCTCTGATTTTTGTTATTTCTTCTCATCTGCTATGTTTAGGTTTGGTTTGTTCTTGACTTTTTAGAGTCTTGAGTTGTACTATTAAATCATTTATTTGTGCTCTTTCAGGTTTTTAATGTAGGCACTAAGAGCTTTAAACTTCCCTCTAGGACTGCTTTAAAAGTGTCCCAGAGGTTTTGTTGTGTTTATTTTCATTTAGTTCTAGGAATACTTTTATTTCTTTCTTATTTTCTTCTTTGATCCATTCATTATTCCGGAGTGTGTTATTTGATCTTCATAGTTCATGTAGTTACTAGAGCTTCTTTTGCTGCTGATTTTAAGCTTTATTTCATTGTGGTCTGATAGAATGCATGTAATTATTTCATTTTTTGTAATTGTTGAGGTTTGCTTTGTACCCCAATATGTGGTCAGTTTTAGAGAAACTTCCATGGGTTGCTAAATAGAAAGTGCTTGGGTGGAGTATTCTGTAGATGTTGTTTGGGTACATTTGATGTAAGATGTCATTTAATTCAGTTGTCTATCTGTTTATTTTTTGTCCAATTGACTTTCTATTGGAGAGAGTGAAGTATTGACAGAACCAACTATTACCGAGTTGAAGTTAATCTGTGTTTTAATGTCCTGTAGTATTGTTTTTATGAAATTTGTTGCTTCAGAGTTTGGTGCATATATATTCATAATTGTTATGTCTTTTTGGTCAATTATTCTTTTGATTGGAATGAAGTGGCCCTCTTTACCTCTTCTGATAATTTTTAATTTGAAGTCTGTTTCACCAAATATTTGAATTACTACACCTGCATGTTTCTTAACGCCATTTTCTTGAATATTTCCTTCCATCCTTTCAAACTAAAATAGTGCCTACACTTGAAGGTGAAAATGAGTTTCTTACAGACAACAAAAAGATTCATTTGTTCCTTAATCCATTTCACTTGCCTGTGTCTTTTGACGGGAAAGTTGAGTCCATTGTTATTTAGAATTATTATTGAAGGATGTGTATTGGTTACTGTAATTTTAATTTGTTTGCAAATGGTCCTATTTTCTGTTTCCACAATTATACCCTCATTTATTTTCTTTCTGTAACCTCTTAAATATGCATAACTTGTTCTTATCTTCAGTCCTTTGTATTGCTTAGATTATTCTCTGTAGGGCTGCTTTGGTTGATATGAATTTTTTTCAGCCTATTTATGCCATGGAAAATTTTTCTTGCCCCTTTGACTAGAATAGATAATTTTGCTGGGCAAAGTATTCTGGGTTCACACCCGTGGTCATTTAGAACTGGGAATACTTTGATCCAGGCTCTTTTGGTTTTCACAGTCAGCTATAATTCTGATGGATTTTCTGTTATATGTAACTTGTTTTTCTCCAGAAGCTTACAGTATCCTCTATTTGTTCTGTGCATTTATAATTTTTGCTCCCTGTATGTCATAGGGAGTTCCTGTTCTGGTCCCATTTAATTGATGTTCTGTGTGCTTCTTGTAACTGTAGGTATATCTTTCCTTAACTTGGGGAAGTTTTCTTCTAGAACCCTCTTGATGATCTGGATGTCATTGAACTGACATTCTTCCTTCTGTATGCCTGTGATGCATTGATTTGGTCTTTTCATGGTGTCCCACATTTCCTTCATACTCATCTTTTCTGTGCTTAAAAAAATATTTCATATTCTTTGCTTGAACTGTCCAGTTTTCAACTTTGTCGTCTTTTGATAGTCTGTTTTCCATTTCATTCACTCTGCTTGTGAGGTTTTCTCCTGCCATTTCAAATTCATTTATTGAATTTTTCAATTTCATCTTCATTTCAGTTTGGGTTTTCTTCAGTACTTCTATTTATTTTTTTGAGTTCACTTTTCCCAGATTATTTTTGTCATCTCATTCATATGCATATGTGCATTTCCTTCAGTTTCAGTCAGGAGTTTATTCCTATCCTCTCTGAGCTCTGTCAATTGTTTGTGTGTTCTTTAAGTTCTTTGATTGTGTTTATGATTGTGCTTTTAAATACTGTGTCCTGGGATTCTTCTGGGTTGTTCTCTTTGTAGTACAGTTCAGTAGGAATGGTGAGTTTTGTTGGGGACATATTCTTCTGGTTTTTCATATTATTTGTGTAGTTGTTTGGGTATATGGTTCTCTTGTTGGTTGTGTGTCTGATATGAAATCTTACTATGTCTTCATTTAGTTGAAGTTTGGTTCTGTTTATACTGGTGATGTTGCTTGGCTGCTTTCTTTTCAAGTGTGAATAGTTAGTCGGTGTATGACTCAGGTTCTCATTTTGATTTTCTGTTGGTGGAACAGGGTGGTTTCAAGCTGACTAGAGAAGTGCTTTCCAGGGAGCCAACGGAAAGTCACAGCCTTGAGGGTCCATTGGTTGCGTTTTGGCAGGGCAGTGATGAGGTTTCAGGCACGGATGTTTAGGAGGTGGTTATAGAGCTAAGGCAGGGGCGGGGTCAGCACGGGGAGGCTCTAACTAGCTCAGCAGAAAAAGTCTGGGCCCTGAAGCTGGAGAATGCAGCTATAGCGGGGCGGAGGGTGGAGAGCGGGGTAGAAGAGTGACAGGACGCGGTGGGCGGCTCTGGGTCTGGAGGCTAGTCCCGAGAACTGAGGTGGGAAGAGCAGGAGGGGCCCCGGGCTGCAAGGGCCACAGAATTCAGAGAGAGAATGAGTTGCTCAGGGTAAGGGAATCAGGCGGTGGGTTGGGTGTGACTTACTAGGGTAGTACACATTTCTGGCAGTCAGAGTGGGAGACATTAGAGTCAGTTCTAAAGCAGAGGGACAGTACAGCTGCATTTAGGCCACTCACCTCTGGAGGCCTGCAGAGATACACACTCTCAGGCTGTCGCAGAGGGACTGGTTTAGGGGCTAAGGAGAGGGAATGGGAAGAAGATGCAGGGAGGGGCTTAAGGGAGTGTTCGGTGGGGCTACTAGCCAGCAGGGAACTTGAGCCCTGGAGCAAAGTGAGGGACTGGAGATGGCCCACACAGGGGGTCCTGGAGCGATGGGAGGGATGGAAATGCCTCAAACAGGGGGTGGGCATTTGGCTTCTCATCCCCCAAGGCACACTTGGGTCTTCTCAGAGGAAAGGGGTCTGAAGCGCAAAGAGAGAGGATGGGAAGAGCTTGATTTATTACTGTAGTTGTTTTAGTCTTGTGCTATGACCAGTAGACCCAGGAACACACTGCATGGGAGTCTATAGTCTTCAAAAAGCTGCACTAAGCATTTGCCATAAAACTATCTTTGAACTGACTCCCTAATCAAACGACCTGGCAGTGCACAGAATTTGGCCTGAGCCACAAATGGCTAAAAAATCCATTAATCCCTTTTCTGTATGAGATAACCTCCAAGTGAAGTTATCAGTAGGAAATGGAGGCTGAAAAGGGCCAAAACAAACTGGGTGTTGCTGGCTGTCCGTCACTGCACTTCTCAATCTGCCTGGTAAGTGCTGGGCCTCACTTTTGCTCTTTGTCTTCTCTGTAGTTCACAAAGAACGATAATTGGCACATGATAGATGTATAGTTGCAGTGATTAAATCCTTCTTATCTCTTGGAGAAAATTACTGTAGTTCCCCAGAGTCTAGCTAGATACCTTGAGTGTTAACTAATGAAATAAAAATCTTTTAATGGGTAGGAATAAAAGAAACTTGGAGCATGTGGAGAGACTTCTTTTTGTAGAAGAAGAAAGAATCCAGGGGGGGTGCAAATGGATTAAAAATAAATTTCATTCTATAATCATGATGTGTGTGTGTGTGTATATATATATATATATATATATATATATATATATATATCCTAAAGAAACTGAGAAAAAATGTATTTCTTATTTTGTCAAAACAGGACAAGGATAGCTATCAGCACTGACCTTTGTTTAGACCAATTTACCATCCCCTGAGAATTACTTGTCCAATATCTGTACTAGGTGCTGGATATACAATGCGAATGAGAAACAGGATCTTTATACTCTAAGAGCCTACAGTCTCCTGGGTGGGTTAGGTATCAATGCCCAGCCACACAAATAATATAAATTGTTATTCATCTAAATACTAAAAGAAACCATTAGTCTGGAAGTATAGAAATAAGAAGATCTTATATGAGACCAAGAAAAGCTTCATGGAAATTATATTTGTCATGAGATGGAAAGAATAAATCAATATGAGCTGAGAGTGGTGGCCCACACCTTTAATTCCAGCACTCAGGAGGTGGAGGAGGAAGGATTTCTATGAGTTCTAGGCCATCCTGGCTTACATAGTGAGTTCTAGGCCAGCCTGGCCTACACAGTGAGATCCTTTCTCAAACCCTCCCCACCCCTGCCAGAAAAGAATGAAACAATAGTAACAAATTTAAAGGTCATATTAATGTTAGATAGAGCACTTCTATTTTAGGGGACATACCCAAGGGCTTCTAAGAGAATACATCACATTTGAGAATGTGAAACAAATTTGCTCAAAGCACTCAGAAGAAGTAAAAGATACACATGGAAATGATCAGTCCTAGTACTCTTCTAGAGTTAGCTTTTATTCAGAGATCAATAGGAAACCACTAATGTATTGTAAGTGTGAGTAGCATCATGAAATTCTCCTTTAAAAAGTTATTCTGACTGTGAGTAGGTCAGTTAGTCATTTGTCATAGTTCTGATGAGAAGAGATGGAAACTGGGTGACTACACAAAGAAATGAACTTAAGGAAACACAAGAAGGAACACTGAGAGACGATCAGGGTTATGACAAGAGGAAGAATAATGGATTGTCTGTGCAGCTGTATAGACCAATGGTGCTGCAGGCCCAGGACAACAACTCCATACAAGGAGCAAGTCTGGAAACAGGAGCAAATCCAGGAAATGGTTATTTTATAAGAAAGCCGTATTGACTGGCTTACCAAATATCTCTCCTACATCACAGGGAGTTTTTTCCCGATGGTTTATAGAATGAGAACCCCAGCATAGACAAATACATTCATACCACAAATGGATGGACTTGTGCCCCAAGTCCTCCACTTTACAATTGATTGGATAACATACCAACAATTTCAAATATATGATTGAAAAAAGAGAATGAGTTGATGTAGGACACAAAATTTTACATTGAAGAATAGCATTAAACCAGGAAATTGATAAAACAGTGTGACTCTTCTTAAATACAATTTAGAGACCTGGTTAAAGAAAGTAATATAAGAAGTCTACTGTAAAATTGTGAGGGTGTCGCTGATACTGGTTTAATTTCTTATTCATTGGCCATGGACTTGATACTTTGGAATGACCTATGTGATACTAATAGGACATCTTTGGTAAATGGCCTTATTCAGTTAGTGACTAAAGCATTGCTTCCTGCCATCTGTTCTGCTGCAGGAGTCAAGGAGTTACTCAGGAGTATCGAAGCTGGAATTTGGAGAGCATGCTGTCTTCAGACCAAGAGTCCACAGCTAAGTTCCTGGTTTCCTCCTCATATGGATTATTTATTATCGTAGTATAAAAGTTTGCTGTGTTCTTAAAACCAAAACAACAACAACAAAACCTCTACTTTGTTAATCTTCTCAGCAGTGTAATAAGATATAAAATGAGCAAATTTTTCATTGGCTGGGTATTTTGCAACTTTTAAAAATGTACTTATAAGTTAATTTCCTTCTGTGCTTCATCACAGGGATGGAAAGCAGAGAGACACAGCTGCAAACATCAGTCTGAGTAGCAGTAATTTAGGGTGCATGCATGCAGTGAAGTTTCTGAAACAGAGGAGGGACTCAACACTGCACTTTAGAAGACAGTTCTGGGTATAGTCCAGACTGCAGGCAGATTTGAAAGCTATAGCTCAACTGATTTATTCCAGAAGAAACTTGTTCATCAGTATCTGTATAAACAACTTTAGTAGCAATATAGAGGACAGATGAAAGCCGATTTCACCAGATAAACCTTTTCTAGAAATATTTTCAGATTATGGATCCATCATGATTAAAACAGTCAGTTGTTTCTGTTATCGTTGCCATCTTTGGTGGCTGTTAATTAGTCACAAAATTATTCTTGCTTATTCTACTCTGACTTTCTTTCTTTTTCCCATTCTTTTTTAGCGGAGACCCCTGACTTGACTAAACAGCACAGTGCTCAACTATAAACATATATGCTCAACATCTGTTGTAAATCCGAACCAGCTTCTGGCCTCAAGAAATACACAGGAGGAGATGAAGCTGCTTTCATAAAGCTACAATAGAATGTATAAAACTAATACTACAATAGTGTTAGCATGAAAGAAATGGTTATGCTTAGAAAGGAATCCTCTTGAGAATCTGATCAGCACAACATGCAATCACTGTAAGTTGCAAGCTCATCATCCAGCAAAGAGGTAAATGTGATACCTTTCAAAAGAATGCACATGTTTAGCAGTTCTGCTATTTGGTCATTGGTTCACATGTGATTATCTCAATGACAGTTTTCCTTTGGAAGAAAAGGAGAACTTCCCAAGACATCCAGTCAGCATTTCTGAATGAATGATTGAGTGTTAGAAGCAGCCAGGAATGTTTCGAAAGTTCGAGTTCCCAACGTTCTGACCTCACGGTTTCTGGCTTATTTGTTTTAAGAAGGAGCCACACATGGATATTTCTAAGTACTGTCTATTAAAGTATAATTACATATATTACAGAAAGGTGCACGTAAGTATAGGGGAACTGAAACCAGAAATTATTCACCACTATATTAAAAATTTTAGAATATTATAAACCTCCTTGTGGTGTACAAGGTTGGAGCCACTGACCTGACTACTTGGAACTTCAAAGAAAGTAGACATCCTTTCCAAGTGGGGAGAAGGGAAATGTTCTGCTCATTTCTTGGAGGATGGAACATCTGCTATTGGACAAAAGAAAAGAGTGTAGAATTTGGAGCTGTAGTTTTCAGGAAGTCAGTGGACTCATATGAGGAAAGAAAAACGGGCAGAAAATGAACGCAGTGCTCGGTTAGCGAGGAGTGGCTGGGGTGCAGCCCCATACCAAGCAGTAAGTGTTTTGTTTATAGAGCAAGGTAATCTTAGCATGCATCCTTGTGTTTTGATGATTCTAGGCACCAGCAATTTACAGCTCCGCATTTAATAACCCCAGAAAGTGCTATAGTCAATATAACACATACATATGGCCTACTATATTCACTTGATAATATTTTAGATAGTTTTGAACTTTTCACTCATTTACTCATTTTGAACAAATTGCATTAAATAATTCTTAAAGCATTGAAGCTTTTAAGTTTAACTCTCTTTTATGAAAAGATACTACATGTAATATTTTTAGATCTTCCAGTAGTATAAGAAGGAAGCGAAAATCATTTTTAGAAGCAAAGATAAGCTTTTATTTCAGGTGGAGATGCTCTCAGAATATAAATTCATCATAATATAAATAATTAGTCCTGTCATTTAAAATGATAATTATCTCATTTACATGTCTATGACTTTTAAAATACATCATACTTCAATAAATTACATTCTGGATCATATCAGTGTCTCTTCAAGAAAATGAAGTTAAATCTTTGTAGTAACCAGCAGCTTAATTTTCATTAGGCCAGCTATTTGATAATTAGTCATGCATCATAAATCAAACCCCAAGTCTTCTAGTTTCTTAATTGAAAATTATTGTTTCTTGGCTTTGTGCTTGAAAGTGCAGCAAGTGTGAGTGTGATCGATGAGAAATCTGGTGCACACCGTTTGAGACAGTCAGAACTTGATAGATCATTGCCTGGAAGGGACTCGTAATGGTGGGTGTCAGGAATCTCCAAATTAAAGGTGTGCTCTCAAAATTGCCATGTAGAGAGTGAATTCTAATGTACTGAATCCATTCTGACACTGACCCACCTTTATTTTCTTCTTTTTCAGTTAGAATCTATTTACATACCAGTGACTTGGAGACAAACTATTGGAAAAATCCAACTTTTCACTTAAGGAGAACTATGAAAATATTTGCCACTAATGTCATGAAGTAATACTGTATTTGTTGGTAAAAGCACTCTACTCCTCTGACAGCTAATCTGGGAAAACAGATGGTTAGCCAACTATTGCCCGAGTCATACAATCATTTCAAATATGACACTGTTGAGGCCAAACAAAAGACTCTGCAGGTAAGAAGGAGAGCCTGGCCTCACAAGCGGCTGTGGCACCTTGCTATTTTTCTTTTGACAGTCTAGGAGGGTTTGTGGAGAACTCTGGTCACGTGTGCAGTTGTTTAGTTAGGGACAGCCACAGGCTTTTCCAGCATTCATTTCTTGTTTCCCAGTGGCTTGGCAGCCAGGACCTAATGAGGGACACAGCAGGGATCATGGGCAAATGCACCATAAATTCCAAAGTGTGAAGTCAAAAGTGCTTTAAAAAATATGGGCACAAGAGTGATGGTTAGAGTTTGAAACTCTTCTGGACAAATACACCCTGAAATTACTAATTAATTTTGCCAATTTTATGAGTAAAATGGACTGGCTAGAAGTGGGCACTTTGTCAATAGTTCATAAACATTAGAGTCAATATTATTTAATCTAGAATTAATCACACTAATAAGTGTTTTAGTTACACAAAACTACAAAACTTTCTACACGGGACATTGAATAATTATAGTTAGTTGTTTCTTGTGTGTTTTTTCATTTTTTTTGGTTTTGTTTTGTTTTGTTTGTCTTTTTGAGACAAAGTCTCCCTGTAGACTCAGCTGGCTGGCCTGGAACTCTCTATGGTAGATCAGGCTGGCCTCAGTCTCACAGAGATCTACCTATATCTGCCTCTCCCTCTGCCTCTTGAGTGCTGGGATTAAGGCATGCATCACCATGACTGACTCTCAGCTTTATGAAAAGAATTTAACTGAAACTTTTTTGATAAATTATGGTCTGAACTAAAATCAGAGTTAAGCTAGAATACTTGTGGAGATATGGCACCTAGCCATGAATTATATCTTAGAAGTTAAGAGAACACACCATCTTTCAAAGAAAAATCCAAACACAATTACAGACTTATATTAAACTAACTTGGGCATTTTGAATTTTAAAAACATTCAGATACATTATCTCACTGTGAAAATTAGTGGAATTACCCCTTACTTTAACATTTCGACACTGGGGAAAATTTGTACATGATACTAATCCATCATTCCTGAGCACTGAATTTTGACTTAGGAAAAATGATTAAAATCCACAGTCCTTTGTGGAAGACTGTATCTGTGTGTGCTTGTGCATATGAGTTGGGCCCATGTGGGCTAAATTTCCAGCCACCTGCACAAAAATGTGACGCTCTTAGCAGTTGTACACTTTCTTTGCCAAAGCAGTGTTTTCAAAATCTCTGATAATTTCCAACATTTCAAAACCCAGAAATATTAGATAGAGGCCTAGATTTGTAACTGGCTTTGAAAAACTGAAAATGAAAAAAAAATTTCTGCAAAATGCAGTCACAATTGAATAGCTGTTTTTTTAAACATACATTTTCATTGAAATTTTATAAGAAAAAATTTTAAAAACTTTAAAATTAGTTTTACATGTATGAATGTGTGCCACATGCATGAAGTACCTGCTGAGGTGATGAATCCCCTAGAACTGGAGTTACCGTCAGGTGTTAACCACCATGCGGATCCTAGGAACCAAACCCAGGTCCTCTGTAAGAACAATCAGCGCTCTTAACTACTGAGTCAGCTCTCCAGCCCCCATAAGAAAAAACAATTAAAGGAAATATATAAAAATACGGTGTTTAAGTTAAAAGTTTAAGAAACTTCTTCATGATCTGATGAGCAAAATTTAAAGCAAAACCACAGTCTGATGCCACAAATGGTGACTCATCCATGGAGCCACAACTGACCAGAGTGCAGAGGTCAAGAGACTCAAGGGTACTTGTTCCTGGGTGGGATGCCTCTATCAAACTTCTGCCACCCAGGGCTCAGGGACCACTGCAGAAGACGGGGTGGAAAGGCTGTAAGAGCCAGAGTTGGTGGATGACCCCAAGGAAACAGTTTTCCATGCAGCTTGGAATTTGCTCATAAGAACTCACAGTGATGGGGACAGCATGCACAAGATGCTCACAGACTCAAATCAAACTAAAACCCAGACTAGAAGTGGGGATGTGGGTAAGAAGCCCCAGCCTTAGTACAGGCACTATTGGGACCAACTGGTGGAGGGATTTTCTTTAAGGGAGTGACACTAGATAAGCTGACCAAGCTCCAGTGGATGGACTCACACTGAGGGACATTTGGGACACAAATTTGGCTTAATGGACCTTAACATATGTGAGAAAATGCATAAAAGCTAGCAGAGGGCTTTAGGAGGTGCAGGTACAGGAGGGGGTCTAACTATGATCAAGACATACTGTGTGAGAGTCACAAAAATTAAAGTTAAAACCCAGTAGCCTCTGTCCTTGTGGAGTTTATTAAATGACAGTAAAGAAAATACAGCCAAAACAAGCAAGACTTACGTGTGTCTCCTCCCATAAAATCACACACACAATGAACGCCAAACCAGTCCCCTCCCCTCCCCGCTTGGAGGGTTGTAGGATTCTCAAACTTTCTAGTTTTTCCCTCAGTGAGTGCTACCAGACATTTTACATTTTAGACAAAAACTTTGTGGCTCTAGAAAGACAGTGGATTCTGTGTCCACTGAATTATTGTTATTTTGTGGTCCTAGCTGATCTGGAACTTGCCATGTAGACCAGGTTGGCTTCCATCTCACAGAGATTCACCTGCTTCTGTCTCCCTAATGCTGAGACCAGAGGCCTGTACTATCACATTCAGTGTACTTCATGAATTACCTTTGTCCCTGTGCTCCGGTGTTTGATGGTGCTTGTGTCATGGTCAAGTCAGTCTTCGATCCAAGCAATTGTGACGCAGTCTGAGGCATCCATTGCCTCATCTGGCTAAAGCTCTAGATAGTGTCTGGAACACTGCATTCTTCTTAGACATGCTTATAAAATTTCCTGGATTTCCTTCTGCTGCAAGTACAGTCCAAGAAGAGATTGCTATGTTATTTCAGTTAAATCTCTCTTGGGTACTGACCTCAGTACCTGAATTGACAAGATGTATGAGATTTATCCTCTCAGGAAATGGGGTTGAAGGTTACAGAATGAGCAGTTCGGTTGTGAAGAGAGCAAACTAGATGACCCTACGGTATCTAGATGATACTGCTATTCGAAGTATTGTTCTGATGTGAACAAGCAGACACAGAGGCCACAGAAAGAGAGGGAACACTCTCAGTACAGGGCAGATATTCTTCTCATAATTATGTTCTCACAAGTTTCCTGTCGTCAATTTTCACTTGACATGAAACTAAATGATGTTGGACTGGACAACTATTCTAAGATTATGCCAGATAAATTTTGTAATGGAAGTCACCAGGTAAGAAACTACGCATCTTTGTAAGAATCTTCATATATGGTTGAGATTGTTCTTTGGAAATGTCAGAATGATGTGTTCCTTTAAGAGGGTGTCAAATCAAACCTATAGTGAGACAGGGTCTTCCTGTAGCCCCAGCTGGCCTGGAACTCTCTAGGTAAACCAGGCTGGCCTTGATCTCACAGAGATTCCCCTGTCTCTGTCTCCTGTATGCTGGGATTGAAGATCTGTGCCACCATGCCCAGCTTATCAAAACTTAAAAATCTCTTTACTGAAAATGTGTTTCTGGAGAGGTAGGCATGGCTTCTTGTGCACTGCTGTGCTGATGTTAATGGCACCAAGCATGGTAGTTTCTCAGTGATAATCTTTATGGACAGTGAGAAAAACTATATGAAGACCTATAACTTTTGAGGCCCTCTTGCAAAGTTATTAGAAGTAATACATGCCCATTAAATGAAGCATCACATGATAAAACCAGGTTTATTATTATTTTTTAATATTTTATGTGTATGAATGTATTGCTTGCATGTGTGTGAGTTCTCCCATGTCATACAATGCCTGTGGAGGTCAAAAGAAGGTATTGGATCCCCTGGAACTGGAGTTATAGATGGTTCCCGGGAATTGAACATGAATTCTTTGCAAGAGCTCTTAACTGTTTAGCCATCTCTTCAGCCCCACTAAAAACAGTTTTGGAATCACTATTCTCTCCTTAATTTCAAGGGGCAATCCTATAAATACTATTAATTCATTAAACTAAGTAAACGAAGTGGGGTTGGAGAGATAGCTCAGAAGTTAAGAACACTGGCTTCTCTTGCAGAAGACTTAGGTTCAAATCTCAGCATGCACATGACAGCTAACAACTGTCTGTAACTCCACTTCCAAGGGATCTGATGCCCTCCTCTGTCTTCCATGGGCACTGCGTACCACAGGTGCACTTACATACATGAGGACATAATGCTCAGACACAGAAAACAAGAACAAATGAAATTAAAAAGAAAGAAAAATAAATAAACAAGGCAAAGATCATGAGACAAGAGACCAGAGAGAGGATGTCAGTGGACTTGCAAAAGCAAATAAATGGAATATCAATAACCAATGCAGAAGTAGACAGTAGTTAGCTACGTGTCTGGAAAAGCGGCTACCCAAAAGAAGCACAACAGTCTTCCCAGCGAGGCTGTGGGAAGGTACGAAATTGGAAGGATTCAGAAATGAAAGAACGTGAAGAGAGAACGATGTGGTTTGGAGGCAGACACAGAGCAACAAGACAGTGGGAGAGCTAGATGAAGTGTAGCATTTCTGGATTTATTCCCTAACTTGGCAACCAGATCCCCCGACACGAGTCCGATACTTACTAATAAGGAAAGGAACCACAACTGAAAATATTGTTGAAGCATACATGTAGTGAAACCCTAAGGCTTTCTACAACAACAAAAAAGTGGTACCACCAATCTTTAAGCTCTTCTCACTGAAGCTCAATTCCTTTGTAACTTTCAAATGTGAAGAATTGTGCATTTCTAGAAGTTTCAGGAAAGGTGTAAGGAATAGTATACGGACCGAGACAAACAAATTCAAAGTAAATCAAAGAAAAAAAAGTTCAAAGAACAAAAGATAATGAAAACTAATTCATCTCAGAAAAAAAAGAAGCTATGGTTTCCATAAAACAAGAACAGAATATTAAAAAAGAAAAGAATCAGCATAAAATAAAACCTAAGTGCTTATGTTGAAGTACTGAAACATGAAATAGTACAAAACTTTGAGAAAATAGAATAAACAGCCAAAATGACTATTACAAACAAAAGACAGGTAAAAGACATGCAAGGTGGTCTAAAATTAACTTGAGTAGATATTTTATGGAGAAAATGCATAATAGCACATGAAACTCCCCAGGACTTGGGTAAATAAACTGGAAAGATCTATTAAGTCATAAGCACATAAAATTTGTGGAGTGGGGACTACAGACAGGGTTCAGTTGACAAAACACTTGACAAAACAATGATGAACTTCCATCTCCAATATCCCCCATGAAAAGGCCAGGCATTGTTTGCTTAAGATCCAGCATTAGGGGAGGGGAGAAAACAGGAGAATTCTTGGGGGACTCAACAGTCCACATAGCTTACTTGGTGAGCTTCAGGGTTAACAAAAGACTCTGTTTCAAAAACTAAGCTCAAAATTATTTCTGAGGATGATATTCAAGGCTGTCATCTAGCCTCTGCATCCACATGTACAAACATGAACACATACACACATGTATACACAGAGAGATGCCAAAAAAGAATATTATATAAAAAATTTTAACCTGAAAGTCTATGTCATAGCCAAACTCTTTATGAGGTAAAAACCATGACATCTGCCAACCCACGAAGTTCCAAAGATCTATCCTCCGTATATTATGTACGCTCAGAGAAGTGCTGTTGTTCTCTACAGCAGTAGACGTTAACAGAGGAAAATCCATGATCTCCATTGCACAAGAGAGGTGTGCTGGATCTTCAGCTGTCAACCTGAGGCACTTGGGAAGAAGGAACCTAGGCTGAGGAATTTCCTCTATTGCACTGGCCTGTGGGCATGTCTGTGAGGCATCTTCTTGACTGATGAGTGACGTGAGAGGGCTCAGTCCACTGTAGGTGGGCCACCCCTGTACAGAAGATCCTGGCTTATATAAGAAAGCAGGCTGAACACAGGCCGAGGAGCAAGCCAGTAAGCAGTGTTCCTCCTGGTCTGTGCTTCTGTTCCAGCTTCTAGGTCCCTGGCCTTAATTCCTGTTCCAACTTCCCAACAGGATGACGTGTGACCATGACATGTAAGTCAAATAACTAATTTCTTTCCTTAGCTGGCTTTGGCCAGAGTGCTTTATCACAGCAATAGAAAGCAAACTAGGAGGAGAAGTAAAGCAAAGTTCTAGACAACAGCTCTGCAACTGGTTGAGAGCTGTCAGAGACCATGGAGGAGGGTTTGTGGGGAAATCATTTTGATTGGATTTGACTTGTTTTGACAATGTGGAAAATAGCATTGAGATAAGTATTACCATCTCTGTTGAAACGTTTAAGAGGAATTAATTATAGTCAAATAGTACAGTAAGCAAAATAATGAACTTTAAAAAGGGAATATTGACTCTGTGAAACGTAATATCAACAGAAGGAAAGGAAGCACTCCGCACATTGGACAGTCATTTAACTCAGCAGAAACAATATTTACACAGCCCAAAGCATATACATCTTTAAAAGTGTGTGATCATAAGGGAGCAGTGTAGGAAGTATTTGTGTAGATGGTACGTTGTGCAATGTGAATCAATACACAGGGCTGGGAGCTGGTAGGGACTGTAAATGTAAGCCATTTATTTAGATAAACAGTGGCAAGTGGGGATGGAGAGAAAGCAGTTGTTCTTGGAGTGAAAGCATCTAGTGGCTTAGAAAGTGTAAGGCAAAGACTGCATTAGTGCTATGATATTTGTTATTTTAAGAGTTTAAGAGCAAAATGCATTAATTTGCTAAAAATGCATTTGAAAAATTCTAAGAAACCAAGCATAAGAAAAAGTCTCTTCATTAATAATCCAAATAGTCTCAAGTATAGAAGTCCCTGAACATTTACATTTGTTCATCAGTACAAGTAAAATTTTTACTCTTTTCCACAACTAAAAAACAATGTATTTTAGAGTTTATTTGATCTCTTTCTTTCCCATCCATTTATCTTTATTTTCCCTTTAATCATAGCTTACTATTCTGTTTCTAGAATGCACCATAAATTATTTGACATCAGAGGTCTTTCCCTACAAATGTGCAAGTCCTTATGTGATCTATCTATGTATCTATCTATTTATCTATGTATCTATGTATCTATCTGTCTATCTATCTATCTATCTATCTATCTATCTATCTATCTATCTATCTATCTATACATAAGCTGGCCTGAAGATCAGATGAAACATATAAAATATTTACTTACGCACAAATGTTGGTTAATTAAAAAAAAACAATCAATATCCAGAATGTATCAGGAGTTTGAAAGTTTTGACAACAAAACAAATAATGCCTGTTTAAAAAATGGGCGTGCAGACACACTTAAAATAATAAATATAAATGCCCCACAAATACATGAAAAATGCTGAATATCACCAGCCAGCGTGGAAATCTAAATCAAACTGCAGTGAGATATCGTTTCACTCCAGTTGTAACAGTTCTTATCGAAATACAAGACAACATGACAAATGCTGGAGAGATGACTCGGCGATCAGGAACCCCTGCTGCCCAAGCACGAGAACTGGACTCTGGACCCAGTTCCAATGTCTTATGTTTCCTGAATGCCTCTAAGTCCAGCTCGAGAGATCCAATACCTTCTTTCCAGCCTCTGCAACACTTAAACACACTCACATAGATGAACACACACACACACGCCCAGCAAAATCGGAATGATAAATGCTTTAAGAATGTAGAAAAAAAGGAATTCTCATTTGCTTGGAGGAAATGTAAATCAGTTCTCCCAATACAAAGTACAGCGTAGAGGTTCCTCAAAACGTTAGGACTTAAAGGCTAAAATGAACTCTTTTCATCCTAAAAAGTTAGGACTAGAGCCACCATAAAATCTAGCTATTGCACTTCAGAATATATTCCAAAGAGAATGAAATCAGCCTGCCAAAGAGATGTCTGAATGTCCATATTTGTTGTGGCACTATTTAAAGCAGCCTGGATATGAAGAATTAGTCAAATGCCCCTCAATGGATGAATGGATAAAGAAAATGTATATCTGTGTAGGAAAATATTATTCAGTCATAAAAAGCATGCAATCATGCTGTTTGCAGCAAGATGGATGAAGCATTAACTGACAAGCCAGACACGGAAAAACAAGTATACTGTCTTTTCTATGTGGATGCTGAAATAAATCCATCTGAATGTGGATTGGTGATTATTACAAGTCAAGAAGAGGGAAGAAGATCTGACAAAGGGAGGATAAAGCTGGTCCGAGCAGGCTGACCCTGGACTGCACTAATTGTACAACTCATACATATCAAGCAACAATTTAAAAATAAAACACAAATATAAGTTAATACATCTTGTTTTTTATCTTTTCTGTAAATTTGTTTTTCTGAAAAATGGGCCTGATTCAAAGAAAATATCAGTTAGTCAAATAGTAGTAAGTGCCTGTGGCATATTTAATAATCAGATAAAGATATGTGTAACATATGAAACATTTACTTCTGAACCGATGATGTGGCTGCTTGTTGAATAATTATTAAATTAATATTTCAATATAATTTTACTGCATATGTAAATCCTGAAAGAAAATTAATAATGTTTAGAAGTTGAGTTTAAAATATCCTATATAAACATCTAGTGGAGAAACGTTTCTTTAAACCGTGCATACAGGATAGTAATCACATTGATACTGACTACTCCTTGTTTCTTCCCCTTTCAATTGCTTTATTTTGAAGAACAGAGTCAAAGACAAAACCAAATAATTTTGTTGTTTTTATAGAGTGTCTCACTCTGTAGCCTAAACTGACCTCAAATTGACAATCCTCATGCCTCAGCGGATGTACAGTCATGTACATACCCAGCCATGGCAGGAAATATGACCCAGGGCCTTATCTTTTCCAAGCAAACACTCTACCACTTAGTCACAACCCCAGCCCCAGTGACTCAAAAATACAAAACAGTATTTATTCTTTGACACTTTCAAATACAGCATACTTCGATGATATTTGCTCCTCATGTCTCTTTCCTGTCTTCATAATGACTTTGAAGTCATTGATTTCCAGCAATAGCAAAGTATAACCAGGACTTCCAGAAGGCTAGTTAAGAAGCTTTGCTAAATTGGAAGAGTCTCACCAACTATAACGCGCTAATGCACATCTGAGCACTTAAGAAGCGGTAAACTTAGGTTGACAAACTTCAGGGCAGATGATACGAGCCTATAGATGTGGACACAGTTTGAAGGGAGTGGGCACTCAATACACACACAACCATGAAGAATTCATGAAGATTTGACAGATTTACGGACTATTCTTTATGTGCCCAAGACTTCTGCCTGGTGATTAAGCTATGGTTTTAGTCTTTACATTTAAAGATGGTGTATAATAATATATGATTATAAAGGTGTGTATAAGGTGAAATGTACATGGGTTGATACTAGTGAGGAGTTGGAGAGGCAAATAGTTTCTTAGAATAGCTCAAGGTAAAAATGTTAAATATTAGCTAACATAGGAGTGAAATATTCATTATGAAGACACATCTTTATGTGTCTATTTTCTTACCCATGTTTATATTCATTTTATACCAATTTACATAAATATGCTCTTTATATGCAACAACCTATAAAGTTGATACTGTTGTTTTTTTCAGTTTGGTAGACATAGTAACTGAAACATGAAAGGGAGAATAAGTGCCAAGATCACATCGTATTTACTAAGCAAAATACTCAAAGTAGTCTATTCTTTTTCTTGGCTCTGGGACAACAGTGCCCGATGGAAGTTTATGCAATGAGAGAAAGGTTTCATGGCTGAGCAGTTCAGTTTGATAACCACTAGCACGCCTGACTACAGACCATTTGAAATATGGCTAGTACAATTGAAGCAATACGTTTTAAAATTTGTCTGGCAGATGTATGTAACTCAGTGGCAGCATTTGACTAGCTTGGATAAGTCCTGAGTTCAGTTGCCACATTTGTAATAAAATAAATAAGGTCCTGAAGGGATGGCTCAGTGGTTAAGAGCGCTGGCTACTCTTGCAGAGAACTCGGTTTGCCCAGCACCTATGTGGTGGCCAACAGCCGCCCGTAACTCCAGTTCCAGGGGATCTGACCCCGTCTTCTGACCTCCATGGACACGGCATGATGGGAGCACTTACGTACATAAAGAGAATACACTCATACATGTAAAAGAAAAGTGATAAAGTAAAATCAAAAACTAAGAGAAGAAGAGAGTAGAGACAGTACACAAAGGAGTGAAATCACAGAGACAGTTATGGGATAATCTAGAAACTGAGGCTTAACCTGTGTGGGAATATGTGACATAAAGGGTCAGTCTTTTAAATCTATTTTTCCTTAAAATTTAAATTTTAAGTTTGCCTAGCAGAAGTCAGTTTAGAATTTTTCTGAGCATTTAATGAAATCATATTTTAAATGATTTTTTTAACAATTTAATATTTAGTCACCCTTTAAATGTGAGACATTACTTCTCTCTCCTGCAGAGGCTTCATCATTGCTTTGGCCAGCTGTTGAGAACCCTGTTGGATGGGTGGGGCATTTCCTGCTATGAGAAAGAAATTTGGCAAGCACAATTTCATATGTGCAATAGCCTCAATAAAAATCTCGAATTCATCTATTGTATCTGCGTGTTCTATAGAAGTTCAGTTTACAGAAGCACTGCTTGCAGTCCTAAGCTGTTAGATCATTAGACTCAATATTTCTCTTTGTAATAGAAAGTTTCTTTAAGATAGATGTAACATAATGTTATTTAAGTTTCTGAGAGATGCAATATGCTGAAATTGTCTTTAGAAATTTTGTTCTTTTTTATAGTTTTTGGATATGTGTATATTTCAATACATATACTTTAGATGACAGAATCTCCATGTTGTGAAGTAATATGAAATAGAGTTGCAGGGACAAAAAGACCTTCCACACCCCTGATCCATTATATTTTAATGCATATAAAATATGTATCTATAAATGGGGGCTGGAGAGATGACTCTGCGGTTAAGAGCACTGACTGCTCTTGCAAAGGCCATGGGTTTGGTTCCCAGCACCCACATGGTGGCTCACAACCATCTGTGACTCCAGTTCCAAGGTCGGTGCCCCTTTCTGACTCCATGGGTATTGCATGACACGGGTGCACTTACACACATGCAGGCAATACACACATAAAATAAAGATAACAAATAAAAAATTTTAAAAATGTATGAATTATAACCTTAATTTGTAAAGAGTATAAATATAAATTTATTTTTTAAAATATTTTATTGTCATTTGTCTGTATGAATGTATGTCACCTGTATGTAGGTAAGTGTACTTATGTCATGCAATGCCTGCAGAGGTCAGAAGAAGGCATCAGATCGCCTTGAGCTGGCGTTAGAGACAGTTGTTAACCCCCATGGGCGTGCTGGGAATTGAAACCAGGCCCTCTACAAGAGGAGCCAGTGCTCCTAACTGCTGAGCAGTCTCTTTAGCCCCTAAATAAAGATTTATCTGTGTGTTATTAAAAACCCCTGAGAGCTGGGAGAGATGGCTCAGGAAAGTGCTTTCTGTGTAAGCGTGAGTACCTGAATGCTGATCCTCACTTCATGTAAAAGCCCAGGCCTGAGGGCTTAGACAGAGGACAAACCCTGAAGCTCGTCGGCCATCTAGACTGGCTCAGTGAGAGACCTCGACTCAAAAATTAACGTACATTGATGGAGCCACCGGCCAGGCAGAGAAGAACCTCCATGCCTCTGTGGTACTCATGGTTGGCTAACCATAATCACCAGTGGCTGTCAAGACCTGGCTGCAGTCCTCAACAACATTAGAAATCCGAGAAGGCTGCAGATTCAGAAAATAAACTGGAGGACACTGGTGTAAAGCTGTCATGGAAAGTTGTGAAACCTCCCAGTTGCCACTCAGAGGCTCTCGGATTGGAGGCCTGTGAGCTAACTGCTGTGTGCTATGAAGACCGCACTTTTTTTACCCACAGTAAAACCCTGAGGGGAATCAGCCTGTTGGGAGAACGCCTTGGTCCACAGTGGAGTCACTGTGCAGAGTGAGGTCTAGAAACACCTAAAGTGTAACCAGCACACAAGGGCTGGGAACAACTAACTATGATGAACAAAATCAAGTGTTTCTGACCGCTGAGAAAAAGAGAAATTCCTACTTGATATTCCTAAGCAGTGTGTAAGAGAAACAGAAATTAAGCATGAAAATCCCATTCCAAAAACCCTGGGTGTATTCTGACCCGAAATCATGTACAAAGGCAAGGAAGTGGGCCCTTTCTTTGGCACACTGAGTGTAACAATTACAGATCACTGCCACTCCAGTGAGATATGATTTCTCTGTCACCCAGCTCAGACGTGTTATTAAGATGAATGAGGTTTTCATTTGCAAGTAGAAGAGACAAAGCTGGGGGTGGGCAGTGGGTGGGAAGAGAGTGGAGATAGGGAAGGAGGTCCGAATGTAACAGAAATTAACTGCATGGAATTCTTGAATCAATAAAAATTCTCTTAAAAAAGGTGCAGAGCCCTAGAGGAAAATACGTAAATTCCACTTCTGGCCTCCATGCACATGCATATGCACTCCCACAAACATGTGTGCACGCATAATAATATGCATATAGGTATAAACTACGCACACACAGAAATGAATCTTCCTGTGTGTACGTGTGAGTACATACGTGCATGGTGTGTGTGCATGTTTATGTGTATGGGAGAATATGTGAGCGCATTAGCACGTGTGCTACAGTGTACACGTGTAGGAAATCCTCTGGTGTCAGTCTCTGCTTTCCACCCCGTTTGGCAGGATGTCCTGTTGCTCACTATGTATGTGCTTGGCTAAGCCCCCATAATGACTCTCATAAGAAAAGATTTATCGGTAATAGATTGATCACAACCAAGGTGCTAATAACCATTTAAAACTATTTTATATTCATAGCATTCATAGTGTCTTGGAATGTGGATCTGCTTGTAGTAACATTCACAAAGAAAGGCTGCCTTCACAAGACAATAATGTAATGCTTTATGTTTCACACTAATTTTTGTTTTAAGTAGGAGTGGGATGCAAATTTCTTTCTTGGCTGAAAAAAAATTAATGTGTGTGTGTGTGTTTGTGTGTGTGTGTTCACATGTGTGCATGAGTATCCACGGAGCCAGATATCTTGGAGCTGGAATTACAGATTTTTATGAACCACAGGATGTAGGTTCTGGAATCCAAACTCTGGTCCTTAGATAGAGCAACAATTTTCCTTAACTGCTGAATCATCTCTTGTGAGTCATCTCTCCTATACTTGGTTAACAAGGACAGTCACTTATGTGAGGCACATATACACAAGGAGATAGGTCTAATTGTGATCCTTTTGAAACTACATCAACAAGGCTTTCCTAAAAGCATTGTTTTGTTCTCAGTCACATTTGCAAAAAGAATCTCAGAAGACAAGATTTTTAGGTTTTCTTCTGATACTGTCAGGCTTCTGAGTTTCAGTGTCTAAAAACCTTTTAATGACAAGTTCATGAATATTTAAAGTGACTTGAGTGCATTTAATACTTTGTGTATCTGTGACAAATAATGTATGGAGCTGTGTATCTGAATTTTATGCAAAAGTTAAAGAATTAGAGGCATGTAATTTTAGTATATGAAAGGTGTTCAAAAAGGGTTCTTTTTTATACACTATCACATCTGGACTTTGAACAGATAAAATGACAACTTTTTTCTTAAATTTTTTGTTATTTTTAAACAGAATCATTCAGATGACTAAAATACTGCCATTTGTGGAGTTATGCTATCTAATATTTTCTCTGCATCTAATTTTCTTGATTAAGAATTTTATTATTATAAATATGAGATAGACTTACATACTAGAAATGAGTCTATTTGAATTTACTAATATCCTAAATTTGTAAGATGTCTAAAATTTTGATTTTGTTAAAAACATAGACCTATTGCTCTAACAAGTCAAAAATTCTAAAGTTTGCTTTGAAAGTAGAAGTTAATTTATATAAGTGACTTGTGTGTAATTGTGATGCTAATCATTGCACACTTTTTGCATATTAAATTTATTTATGCTCCATATATATATATATGTCATTAAGAATGCAAAGTTCAGGAAAATACTTTATAAGCTTTTGTCATCTAAACAAAATTTTTAGTGGTAATAATTTTCTTAAGAATAGGTTCATGTGCTCTTGTTTTTTGACTGTCATCTTTAAGCACAAATAACTGGACATGATCTAACACTGTGCACTCCATAAAGTGATTCTTTAAAATGTAAAAATATTGAACACTGGACAACTAAGGAGTAAAGATTTAAGTAAGTATATTCTATTTTATTTTAAAAACTTTTAAATTTATTCCTTTAAAAATAGTTTTAAATTATTTTTATTTTACGTGTATGAGTGTTTTGCCTACATGTATGTAAGTACAATGTGTGTGTGTGATGCCCCGCAGAGGATGGAAGAGGGTGTCAGACACCCTGGAACTGGAGTTACAGATGGTTGTTAACCACTATGTGGGTGCTGGGAGTCAAACTCAGGTCTTCTAAAAGAATAGCAAATGAGTCATCTTTCCAGCCCCATATTTATTCTTTGTTTTAATTTAAAATTTTTATTTTCTGAGAACTTCATACGACTTCTGTATTTATATAATTTCCACACCTCTTTCCTCCCCACCAGCTCCTTCCACACCCCCATCTCCCTCTCAGTTTCATGTTCTCTTCTTTATTTTTGTTAATATATATGCTACTTTATATGCATTTATAGGCTACTGAATCCATTTAGTTTTGCTTGCATGTACATGTGTTAGGGACCATCTGGGATTGAATAGCCTGTCAGGAAGCTTGTCCTAGAGAGAACTGATTTACCATCTCTCAGCCGCTGATTGTCTGTAGTTCTTCATCTAGAGATGAGTTCTTGTGAAATTCCCCCATCCAATTAGCATGTCAACTGGTGCTGTCATTTTGCTAGTATTGTTTAGGGAAACATATTGTTGAGATTTCTTGGGTGCAGCCTCCCTGCCATATCAAGAAAATACTGTCCAGGAGCAGGTTTCTGGTCCTTACAGACTGGCTCTTACAGTCTTTTTATCCCTTAGTTCATGGTGGTCTGTGACCCTTACGTTTTGGTGTTCCATAACAGACACATTAATTAGGACCCAATGTCACTTATTCTCTACATTTTAACCAGTTTTGTTCCTCTGTAATAGTCTCCATCTGTTGCAGAAAGAAGATTCTTTGATGGGGAGTGAGAGCTGCACTTATCTGTGGGTAGCAGTTTAAGTATTTATAATGCAGTTGGAACTTATATTGTTTTAGGGAAATTGCAGTAGTAGGTTCTCCTCTGTGGTCTAATGTCCAGCTATTGACATTTGGTTAGGTTTAAAGTATCAGACATGAATAACCTCCTATTGAGCAGGCCTTAAGTCCAACTGAACAGTTGGTCATTACCCTCGAGTTAAAAGTGCCACTAATACACCATTAAGGATACCTTGCTGGGCTGGTCACTGCTGTGCTTCATAGGCTTTACAAGTGGGGAGACCTGTTGATCTCTTTTCTCCTTTGACAGCACGTACATGTTTGCACCTTCTGATCCTATGAGAGCTGGTCCTCAGACAGGAAGCCTTCAGGTCAGTTCCAACTTGACTCATCCAAGTCCTATGACAAAAGTCAGTGAGACCTTCAGCAATAGGTCTTCCCTTTCAAGTTCTGAGAGGCAACGAAGGGCAATGACAATGGTGTACATTGTTTTGGGAGACCCCTGGACTATCCTGACCAAATTTCAAGCCATAGGTTTTCCAGGCATGGCATTGTTTTTTTTAGTCTACAGCTCATGGGTGTGGCATTATCAGTTTCTATGACGTAACTCCATTCTACCATTCTATCACCTAACTATCTGTCTGTCTATCTATCTATCTATCTATCTAGCTATCATCTTCTATCATCATCTATCATCTATCTATATAATTAAGCTTGTAAAATAATGTTTCTCTGTTTCTTTTCGTGCATCTCTCCTTCCCCCTCTCCCTCTGTATGTCCCTTGCTTCTTTTCCCAAGTTAAAGCTTCTCCCCATATTTTTCCCTTGGCGGTTCCTATGTCTAGATCGTTCTCCCCACACCACACGATCCCCTTAGACTTTCCTAGATTCTGTGGTCACTTCAGGTTATATACTCACATTAAAGATTCAGCACTAGAATCCACAAATAAAAGAGAATGGGCAGTTTGCCTTTTTGGGTCTGGGTCATCTCACTCAATACAATGTTTTCCAGCTCCATACATTTATCTGGAAATCTCATGATTTCATGTTTTTTTAACAGATGACTTGAACTCCATTGTGCATGTGTATCACATTTTCCTTATCTGTTCGTCAGCTGAGGGACATTTAGGGGGACTACATTTCCTACTTATTGTGAAGAGTACAGCAATGAACATGGTTGAGCAAGTGTAGTCATAGGGTATTGAATCCTGTTGTGTATGTCATATGGTTGTTCTGCTTTTAGCTTCTTGAGAATTCTCCACACTGATTTCCACAGTGGGTTGCACCAGTTTGTAGCCCCACCATCAGTGGGTGAGGGTCCCCCTTCACCAACTCCTCATCAGCATTTGTTGTTGTTTTCTTGATCTTAGCCATTATGACTTTGGTAAGGTAAAATCTTAACAGTTTTAATTTCCAATACCCTAATGGCTAAAGATGTTGAACACTCATTCTTAAAAGAAAAGAAATGAACAAAGATTTATGTATAAATGTCATTTGCTACAGAAAAATTATGTCATTTTTAAGTTAAACAAACATTAAATGTATTTTTGAGGAAAGAAATTAGAACAACTTGATGGTCTTAGTGTGATACTGTCAATTGTATTATCCCAAAGTGCTATATGCAGTGAAATGGTTGTTATTTGCTCTAAGGTCTGAAGAATTTTAACCACAACTGTTTTAAATCATTGTCAAAACCACAGTTTTGAAGGAATTTACAGTCAGACTCTCAAAAGAACAAGTGCTTAGTTTTCAACAGTCTGTCTTGAAATATGCACTATGTTCTTGCCATGCTTCGTTTCTTCCTCATAGCACTTTGTAGCCGTAGACTTCTCGAGAAGAATACCACAATAGCCTAAGCAGTATTTCTTGATGTTAGAGTTACCAGCACATATTGGGGTTCAGTGGGCACCCACCAACATTTCTAGCCTCTTGCATCCTATAACAAGAAATTGGGCAAGATAAGTGAGTAATGGTAGAAACAGAGGTAATTATTAAGGAAGAAATCACATCCAAAGGAGAAAAAGGGATTAAATTCAGATGCTAAATGTACCATGTGGATTAGAACCTTTGTGGGCCATTTATGTATTTTTTCTTTTTTTGCGTATGCTCTGTTACATGTCAACCCTGATGGTGGGTGAGGGGAATCCACTCTTATTCTTTGCTTATTGGTTTCCTATATTCTAATTTTGACCTGGCTATCTGTCCCCAACTCTGTTGCCCTGACTTCTCCCTGAGAGCTTTGGTCCCAGAAGTCTTTTTGGAGAGCTGAAGGATGACCATCACTTTTCTCTGACTTTAGTATTTCTTTTTAATATATGGAGGTCTATACATGCCAAGGCCCACATTTTGAGCTCAGAAGACAACTTGTATGTATCACTTCTTTTCTTTCATCATGTGGGTCCTGGGATTCAAACCCAGGTGTTTAGGTTTGGTGATGAGTGCTTTTACCCGCTAAACCAACTCATCAGCCCTTTCTATCACATTAAAAAATGTGGACATGAATGTATACATTTGTGTGTAGGTGGGGTTCATGTGAGTTCACATGTGTGGATCCCACAGGATGAGCCCAAGTGTCATCTTCAGAAAGTTCATCCATCTCCTTTGAGACAGTGCCTTACATTAGCCTGGAACTTACCAATTAGGTCAAGGAGCCCTAAGTCTCCACCTTCCAAGTGCTGGGATTACATGTGTGTGCCACCATGCCTGTCATTTTCTATATATTCTAGAGGTACATGTGTTTTCAAGGCCCCTGCTTTACCTACTAACCTTCCCCTCCAACTTTTTTCTAACTTCTTCCATTCTCATCAAGAGCATAGTCTCAGCCTAAAAGGAACAATAAAACAATCCCTTTAATTGTGTTTTTCATTGAAGAAGAACATCTGGATATTGATCTTATAAGGATTTAGTCTGAAATTGCTATGATAGAAAGTACAGGTTTTACAAGACTAAACACGCTGGATTTCAACCAGAGTGTCATGTTTATTCCCATCAGTGTCTCCCCAAAAGGCATGAGACATGGAAGTTTTCTCCATGTATTGTCCCAGAAAAGCCGTGCTGTGTAGCTTTCTTCTGGAGGTGAGATCCTTTGGGCTGCACATAAAACATATTGATGGTCATATACTGAGAGCGTGGTAAAACAAAAGAACACTTTTAAGAAAGAATTTGTTGTGGCTCAGACATGAAATGTTCCTTAAGGGCTCACATGTTCGAACACCTGATTCCTAGCTGGTGGTACAGTTTGGGAAGGTTGAAGTACCTTTATGAAGTGGGTCACTGGGGGGTCAGACCTTGAAGTTTTACAAACTGGCACAACTTCCTGTTCACAGTGCAGTGTGACCTGCCAGCCTCCTGCACCTGCTCCCAGATCTTCAGTAACATGATAAGCTACAGCCCCTTGAACTGTAAGTCAAAATAAACCCTTTATCCTTTAAGTTGCTTATTTTTGGATATGTGTAGCACATCAAAGGTAGTAATCAATATAGACAGTTAGTACTGAGAAGTAAGACAGTCACTCTTATTGAAAATGTGGTCCATAGGCCTTTGGCACTGCACTGTGGGAGGGATGTGGAGGAGTTTGGAACTGAGGTTAGGAAAACCCTAGAAACCTTTAAACGGAGCTTAATGGGCCATGCCAGCAAAAGTGTGGGATTACAGGATCCCAAATGAAGTGGAGACAGTGGAGGACTAACTAATGAAGTTTCAGAGGGGAACAAGGAATCTATCAGAACCTGAACTAGAGACCTTTCTTATTATATTTTGAGAAAGAATCTGACTGCATTCCACTTGGAAGACTTGAATAAGCCTGAATTCAGTGGTCATGGACTAATTGCTTAAGCAAAGAACATTTCAAGACAACACAGCAGTCAAGCTGTGGCATAGCTACTGTACACAGTTCTTATTCAGATCTACGATGAAAGAGAAATAGATAGATAGATAGAAAGAGAAAGAGAGAGAGGAGAGAGATGAAAACTGTGAAGTTTAGCTAGGAAAGCAGGGTGAGCAAATTTGAAATTGCAGAGAGCGAGAGTGAAAACGACAGACCGTCTTTAAGTGTACCAGAGAAAATTCATTCCTTTTACTGTTATAACACGAGGGGTGCCTGACGGCAAGACTCACTCCAACAAAGACTGTCTGTGCAAATACAAATTCATTAAAAGGAGAAAGCTTGAACTGAGAATGCCACAGAGGAGACTGTCCACTTGAAACCTGTGTAGGAAAGTGAGTTTTGCAGACTGAGTCTCTTAAGGCATAAAGAGGCTGCTATAGCTGTGGTCCAAGGTGACAAGTCTCCATCTTGGGTTGACAGAAGAACTTGCCAGCATCTTCTAAGTGGTGCTAGGCATGGAGTGGAGCACACCTAGAGAGAGGCTGTGAGCGCTGCGGGCAGCAGCTAGAGGAGTGAGTGGATCTACCCAAGCCATTTGAAGCTAATTCCAAAATGAGTCCTAGTTGCTGACATAGAGCGGCAGGGTTTGTTGTTTTTGATGCTAGGTTATGGTCTTGCTTTCGTCTGCTATTTCCTTGCTATGTTCCAATTGGAACAGCATTCTCTCCTCCATTTCATTTTGTGCTGGAAGCATTTAATAGTTTTTATTTGACAAAGAAGCATGAGTAAAATCTAATTATCAGGCTTACTTTTTTTCAGAAGGTACCTATCCTTTTTGCTAGGTTGAGAAAAAGTATGGTTTTAACTTCCAGCATTGCTGCAGCTGCCATAGTTACAAGCAGCCTAGACATTCACATCACAGAGTAGCTGTAGAAATGAGCTAAAGTAAAGTCCTCTTACTTTTGATAAGCCCCAAAGTTATGCTTTACTGCTAGGCCAGGTACAGGGCAATTATCAAGGCTAGTGCTGACAGTGGTAACTCCTTGGCTTTGATCATACCTCTCAACTAGCAGTGGTCACTACATGTTTATTTAACAAGGCTCTCTGGTTTACGGGTTAAGGCAGAAACCAAAATCCTTGTCATGTCGAGTTACTCATCATGTGAAGAGTTACCTACAGCAGTTGATGGTTACCTTCAATTTGTGCAAGATTTTGTAATAAAAGTTCTAATCAAGTCTTGGGCGGCATTAATATTTAAGCAGCTGTTATTGGAACTGAAGCTCATCTGTCTCTTTTGCAAGGTGGCAAATCTTGGTTCTTGGTTCTTTAGAACCCAATGGGATGGCAGCTCTTTCAAGGAGCTGTGGCAAGAATTTCTCATTCAGAATATTCTTTCTTTAGATTGGGGTTTTGCACAGGCAGTAGGTTATTATTTGCTCTTAGAAATGTCATTAAGTTGGGGTTATCAAATTGGGCTTGCTTGTATCTATAATAATTTTCTCTAGGCATTTTAGACTGTCTCTATTTTGTCTCTGCTGTTAAAAACCTCCAAGACCAAATTTTAAAGGTAATATAATGTCTGGAGTCCCATCATAACCTTTTATAGTTGTCTCCAAATGTCTGGAACAGATTTTGCTGATGAAATGACCATCCAGCAATATCTAACCTTGGCAAAAATTATTAAACTTCATTATAACGAACTCAACCACATACATGCAATTGTTAAGTTTTATCGCTGATGATTTTCTCAGGGAAGTCTTTGGACCTACTGCAAATGTTTAAACTTTCTGATTTTACTTCAATTATTTCCATTCCCATGTCAGGACTTTTGCTTTAGTATAAAGTTACTTCTTCTTTATCCCAAAGCACATCTCTTTTTCTCCTTAACCTTCTTTACCAAAAATGTATCCAAGTCCAATAACTTTTGCCTCTTTGTTTCCTGATGATTCCTTTTTAGCTTTGCCTTTTGAAAACATTTCTTTCTGAACAAAATAAATGTATTCCAGTGAAGAAACAAGAAAGTTCTATGTGAAACGCAAAGAAAATATATGAACACCCCTTAAGAAATTTTTTTCTTACCAACAAATTTAAACTAAACAATTTGTTAGAAATTTAAGTCTTCTTATTACAGGCATTTTTGAAACAGCTTTCGTTGAAAAAAATTGTTTTTTATTTGGGCCGATAGTCATTTTATGACTTATCTCTTTTATCAGTTGTTCAAGTTATCTGTAGATTTTTGCAGGTGAGCATGTTAAAACACATAAATTGCCTTAAATCTGCATTTACCTTGGATTCTAGCAAAGCCTTCCAAGACAGAGCATCCCCCACATAAGGGCAATTACCCTTGAGAGTGACGTCCCACTCTGGAGCATGAGCAAAGTCATATACTAATAGCCAATCCACAAGCCCTCCATGCCTGACTGTTGGACCCATTTTCGTGCAGACCCAGTGTAGACATTTGTCTCTGTTGTTAGTCCGTGACTACAGTGGCTCTGTCTTGCCCAGATGATGTACTTCACAGCCCCTTTCCTCTGGCTCTTACAGTCTTTGCTTCCCGTTCTCCATAATGTTCCTTGAGCCATAAAGGTTATCCAGGTAGTGTTTCTGTTTCTTTTTCTTATTGTTTTATTTTGCTTTTTGCTTAATCTATTTTTTTTTGAGACAGGGTTTCCCTAATAACCCCAACTGGTCTGGAACTCGCTATGTAGATCAGGCTGGCCTCAATCTTACAGAGCTCCACCTGACTGACTCTGTGTCCTGAGTGCTGGGATTAAAAACGTGTTCCATCATGTAGTTTTGTTTATGTTACTGTGGTAAAACATTTTGACAAAAAAAAGTAACTTAACAGAGAAAAGGTTCAATTTAGCTCACAGATCCAGGTACAGTCCATTATTTTGGGAAGTCACAGTGTCAGGAATTTGAAGACACTAGTCACATCACATTCACAGTCAGGAGCAGAGGAAAACCAGGGCATACTTGCTTAGTACTCTGCTAGAGTGTAGTATAATTTCTATACTCTTATACAGTCAAGGGCCCCAAAGCAGAGACAAGTGCTGCCTACTTTCAGGTTCGGCCCTCCCACATCAATCACAGCACTCAAGACAATCTCCCATAGGCATGCCCAAAGACATACTTGATCCAGAAAATCTTTCATTGAAACTCTTTTCACAGGGGATTCTAGGTTGTATCAAGTTGAAAATTAAAATGAGCTATCACAGAAGGGTTGGTATAAATGCCTAGTTTTGAGCTGAATACTAATCTGTTACTTTTTCTCTCACCTTGTGCAGGAAAGAGTCTATATTTACGGACATTAACTGGAAGAGAGGGTTCTCAACCAGAGAAGTCTGAGATGAGCATTTGTCAGAGCTACATAGACCAGGCTGCCCACGATCTCACAAGCCCTCCCTTTCTCTGCCTCCCACGTGTTGGGATTAAAGGCATGTGCCACCACTCGCAGCCTACCATGCATTTTTGACCTGGCAGGGTTTCCTCCTGTAGAGTTCATTCCTCAAATAATCAGAGAGTGGTTGTTTTTCTCTGTAACAACAGTGCTACTGTTGCACAAGTGCCTGGAAAGTTGGTCTTATAGTTCACAGGGTTCACAGCAGGCCATGGCCATTGACGCTTTTTCTACCCCAGCAACCTGCCTGGTGCTTTCCAGGACTATGAAACCTAGCTGTAGGGAGTAAGTGTCCATCTCAGTTCAAACTTTCTTCCTCTGAATCATGAAACCAAGATGTTTTGTGTCAATAGGATCTAGTTCTTGTTTAGTTTTGGTAAGTGACTCAAAGGAATGGCAAGAAATTGTAGTGTTTGGGGGCCTCTGAGGAATCCCTGACAAACAAACAATATTAGGAAATTTCTGACCCATGGCACTGGGATTCCTGTTTAATAACCCACGTCTCCCACAGGCAGCTTTTTTCCAGCAATGCAAGCTACCTTCAAATCCTTTTCAATTTATTTTATTCATTTTTGAAAATTTCATACATAAGTATAGTATTTGAATTACTTCCAACCCTCTCTGTCCCCTCCAACTCCTCTCATTGTCCCCTCCATTCCTTCTCAATTTCTTGTCCTCTTTGTTTAGTTATTATTATATCTATACACACTTGTATATATATACAACACACTTATAAATATAACTATATACATACATAAATAAAACACACACACATATAATGTGGAGATGTTCATTGAGTGCTGCTCCTGCGTACTTGTGATTAGCATGTGTTTAATGTGTATGGGGCCACCCACCTGGAATTAAATAACCTCTCATGGAGCTAGTCCTTCGAGGAAACTGATTCCCCATCCTGCAGCATCTATTGATTACTTGTAACTCTTCATCTTGAGGTCAAATCCCATTAACTTTCCTTCATCCCCCTTGGCATATCAACTGGTTTTGTCATTATGTAGATTTCATTAGACTATCACACTGTAGAGATTTCATGGGTACAGCTTTCCTATCATGTCTAGAATGCATTAACTGCAGCAAATGTCTTGCCCTCTTACATTCTTATGTCTTTTCCACCCCCACTTCCTCAGTGTTCCCTGAGCCACAGAGATAGCATTATAGGTGTGTCACTTAGGGCTGGGCACCTCACAGTCACTTTTTCTCTATATTTGACCTGTTGTGGAACTTTGTGATACTTTCCATCTGTTGCAAAAAGAAGCTTCTATGATGAGTGGTGAGAGGTCTACCTGTCTGTACATACAAGGATACATATTAGATTATAGTAAGAAATTATATTGCTCTAGGGATGTGATAGAAGCAGGTTCTTCTCCAGGGTCTATGGCCTCTCCAGTCTTGTGAACTTGGCTATGTTTAAAGTACCATGCATGAATTCCCTCCTTTTGAGCAGGTCTAAAGTTCAATTACACAGCTGTTGATTACCCCCAAGATACAAATGCCTCTTCTGTACCATTAGAGACAGTTTACTAGGTAAGCTATTTCTCTGGTACACACACTTTAAAGCTGACTAGGATCATTGATTGTTTTCTCTCCCTTGGCAGTTTATGCAGCATCTTCTGATAGTATGTGAGATAGTCTTTGGGGAGGAGGCTTCCAGGCCAGTTCTAGCTAACTGTTCCAAGTCTAGTGTCCAAAGTATGCTGTCTTCAACAATAGAGTCTTACCTTCAAGTTCTGGGAGGCAAGTAAGGACTGTGGAGAAAGGCTCTATTAGTTTTGAAGCCTTTTGGTCTACATGGTCAACAGCCCAAAAGGAAGTTTCTCCTGCCTAGCACTGTGGGGTTTTTGTTGTTGTTGTTTGGTTTGTTTTTGTTTTTATTGACATCAGCATCAGCTATATACATGCACTCACATTTATATTATATATGTACTTTTCAGCAGGCTTGATAAATACTATATTTCTCTTTGAGTTTTTCGCACATCATAAAAAATTATATTTTGAATTTGATTCCAAGATAGTCAGTTTCCATATGACTTTCATAACTCCTTCGTTTTGGTTGGCTCTTCTCCTTCCCCTCATCTCTGCTGCCCCCTCCCTCCCTGCTCAATCCCATCCACTCCTAGTGTCCCCTCTCTCTACTTTATGTTACCAAATTCTAGGATCCCCTCTTCCTTAAGATATCCTTCTCCCAATGGTTTCTTTCTGGTTTCCTGTGTACTATAGATGCTCCAAGTTGAATTGTCATTTTGTCATCTGTCAGACATCTCCTCCCAAGGTTCCAACAAGGGATCAGAACAGATCAACTAACACAGATTCTTTCTGGTAGGTAGGAATCTTCGTCTCACAAACTCAACTATTTTCATTTTCAAAGTGGAGGCTCCTTCAGACCTTACTTTCCTTTTCTGGAACTGAAATAAAAGAAGTGTCTGAAGGTAATCTGGGACTCAGTCCCATCCAACTTCACCAGACAATATTGGGAAAGGATTGATTTAGCCCATCTTACAGTTGAATTCACATATTGTCTAGTCATTGATTATGGCTTGCTTAATTTGTAGACGGCCGCAGGTCAGTGTAGAGGAAATTAGATTTCTGTCTTACGTCTTCCTTTATCAAACCATAAACAAATCCCATTTCCTGTCCATCTTCTACACCACAAAGCCAAGCTTTTAGCCCCATGGCCCTCCTGGAACATTTCAGACAGAAGCAGTAACGGGGGCTAATGGTCAACTGTGTACCTTGTATATATATAAAAACACATCAGTGTGAAAAAATACTAGCTGCCTAGAAGAGCCAGAGGCCCTAAATAATGAGTAAAAACAGACAAATTTTCATTTATTCATATTTTCATTCTTTATTTTGCTTGGTAAGATGATGTAAATGTATTATTCCTTCAAAAATAAGGTAAAAAATTCTAGATGAAAAGATTTAGAAATAAATTCACCATATAAAACCAGTACAAATTGCCAAGAAGAGCTGAGAACACTACAGAAGTTTCAGTTTTATAAGAAGCAATAACCATGGGCTCTTCTTTTAAACAGCATATTCTTAGTGTGTAATGCTGTAGAAGCTTCTGATTTCCTACGAGAAAACAAGAAAAGTTTTACCTGACAAGAAAGTTTGGAAAAAATGCAGTTAAATATGTCTATTTAACGAACCTGCACTTTTATATAAATAGCATATTCATTAATGCCCTTCATGGACCCTATAAGTACAAATCTATGTATTTGTGTAAGTGGAGTGGGAATAGGCTAGTGGCTGTGGGTGGATCTCCTAGCATTAAACTCTAAATAGGTTATGGATCTTTTGGAACTAGTTTTGAATAATTTGTACCTAACAAATGGGCCTGCTGAGAAGTAAATACACAGGAGGACAGTCCATGGAAGATCTGCCTAAGTACACAGTGCCAAGCCCCATGCGTGGTGGGGCATGACAGTGTACAATCAGAGAATTTTGTTTAACAATCAGATGAAATGTTCAAAGCAAGCTTGCTTCCTTTTTAAGTTGATAATGTTTAAAGAATTTTGTTTTCCTGTTTTCAGATTTTTTTTTTTTTTTTTTACTGTATAAATTCCTCTATCACCAAGAACTCTGTTGTTATGTTGTTATTTGGAAAAGCAGTCTTGGCAAGGCTCCCTGACGTTTGATCTAAGATCTGGGACTTATGATGTTTCAACAGCAAGATGGGGGCAGCAAATAAAGCGGACAGTGGAGTCTCGGCTTCGCTGAAACTCTGCCTCATTTCCGGCAGGACTCCTCACCACTGTCACGGGCCTTCATTTGGATATTCAATTCATCAGCCTTTCTTTGTACTTCCTCCCACGTTTCTAGGAGCTAAAATGCTGTCACAACCTTCACTGTGTGTCCAGCAGCAAGGAGGTCTAAAGAAAGGAGCAACATACAGGAACAGTACAGAAAATGAAAGGCCTTTGAGACCTCAATTGCACATTTATGTTAGAATCTAGAGGTAAATTTGTATCTGATATCAATGGAGCTGTTGCATATTAATGTTTAAATATTTTAGTTTTTAGTGATTGTTCTTCAAGCATCTTCCATAAAAAACTGTATGGAGCAATAAACACTATTTATGTGATGCAGTGATATTTTTATGTAAATACTTTACACATGACACTTTCCTTCAGGACAGAGAAGATTGTAAAGAAACATAGAGTAACAACTGTGTTATCTGAAAGGACAGCCTGTTTGTTCACCATAGGTAGGAACCAAGCTGTTCTACTTAACCCATGGGAAAAATCCCTAGTAAGAGTAATACTAAGTTCTGTTTAACATTCCTAGAGTAGGCTCCTCTTTGTCCTCTGGCTAAAGGAAGCACATGATAATGAGCTATTGGTTATAATGAATCCATGGTTCTGAAAGTTTGTTCTTTGACATTTTGTTCTTTAATATTCAAGTTCTGCCAGGTAGACCCGTCTATAATTCCAGGCTTGGGAAGCTGAGGCAGGAGGATCTGGCGGATTAGGAGCTCAAGGTCAGTCTCAGTTACACAGCAAGCATGTTAAATTTGATGCCCCTTTAAGCTACCTGAGATTGTGCCTAAACAAAACAAACACAGAAAGAATTTAAGGTCCAATAGCAGAGTATTCAGCAGCAATGAATGGTGTTTTAGGGACTTCTAATAGGAGTTGTGCAGTAACAGAAGGAAACTGTCACTCTAGGTTCTTCTTGTCAGAGGACCTGACAGTAAAACTGTCCACCTCCTGACCACTCTGCATCATCTAATGAAGCCTGACTCCTTACATTAAACATATTTATTTATTTCAATTTCATGTATATGAGTGTTTTCCCTGCATGAAAGTGCACCATGTGCCCATGAAGGACAGGAGGGTGTCAGATGCCCTGGAACTGGAGTTATAGATGGTTGTTAGCTGTCATATGGGTGCTGGGAACTGAACCTAGGTCCTCTGCAAGAACAGCCAGTGCTCTTAACTGCTGAACCATCTCTCCAGCCCTAGTTCATCATGACCATTCGCATTGTCTAATGAAATCTACTCCATCATCTTGATAACTGCTCTCTATCTGCTAACTCAATCATCTTGATGACCCTCTGGATCATCTAATATGTGTAATTCTTGGAAATCCTACTGAATTTTGATTATTTTATATTCGGACTATTTTTGCACTTTTGATCTCTGACAGGAAGGGAGGATTTTTCCAACCATAATCTGTCATGTGATCTATGCTAGAAAGTGAAGGAAAGAGATTTCTCACTAACAGCATTTCTTTCCTGACAGTTGGTGGGAGATTAAAATAATTCAGATTTACGAATCTGGGTAAAGATTTGGGCATGCTTGTCTGCATGTCAAAAACAGACAGATAACGAGATGTGTGTGCAAAATTAAGTTCTCCCTTTCCTTGTAAGCATTAGCAGTACACTATTGCTTATGTATTCATTTTTATGATTTACTCCAACTTTTGAAGGAGAATGAATTCCTGTTATGCTACTGCTAAGTCAGGATTGTGGTTAAATGGTGACATTCTGCATTCCAATCTTATTGATTGCTCTATAAAGTCTATAATCCCCTTCTCTTTGAAGCCCAATCCTGAATTTTTAGGCAAGACTTCAAACGGGGAGCACAACCAAGGAGCACATTTCCTCCCAGCTCTGAACCGCCATGATTGACGTGGCTTGGATGAAAGCACATGCGCCTTACATACTTGGTTCTCCAACACAGCAGTTTATTTTAATATTAGAAAGCAAAAAGTCAGAGCTTCTGTGATCCAAAAGCTGATGTACAGTTCCTTGTGAGATATTTTGATGGGTTAAACCACCTTTGAAATAGAAATATCTAAAATAGCTTAGTCATTCCTTTCTTACAATAGAAAACATCACTCTTAAAAGATCTCTCTTTGTGCCTCTGTCTGTCTCTTATTCCTTTCTTCCTTCCCTTCTCCCTTCCTCCTTTCCTGTCTCTAACTTGTTTTAGTGCAGTAACACAGTCTAATCCACTATGATTCATGACAAAACCTACATAAATAATACATTTCAGACATAGTCTAATTTTTATAGTCCTTGGAAGCTTTTAAAAAATAACTTTAACATCATCTACTTAAAATTCATACCAGATAAAGCAATTCAGCCAAGGTTTTAAATACAGAGGGGTGAGACATAAATTTTCTATGAAAAACTAAACAAAACCAGAAATCAAGTCAAAAAAAACAAAGTGAAAAATGACTGAAGTAAATGAATTTATGACCAACATGGAACTTTTTCTTTCCACCTCAGGCTCTGGCTGTAGGACCATTTTCATGCAGGCTTTCCCAAGGACACTAGTGTGCTATGTGTGAGAAAGATTAACAGTGTTTCAGATCAAAGAAGGACCCTGCTGCATGGTCTTAGAAGACTGTCATTCACACCATTATGGCTCATTTGCACAAGATTTTCATGTAATATGAGCCATTGTTTTGATGGCAGTGAATTGACATAAATGGGGCCAAACTTCTTAGTGTCCTCCTTGGTCAGGCTGTGCATATCTTGGACCCAAAGAACTTGCCAATCTTAAAAGGAAACTGTTTCTAAGTTATGAACTGCTGTTTCCCTCAACTCTCTTCCCTTGATTTTAAACTAGAAAACTTCTTAAATGTGCACAGATACCATAAAAATCAGACAATGCCTACTTGTGGTAGATTAGATACAGTCTAAGCATACTCCTTTTCAAGGACCAAGCTAGGGGCCATTTCACTGCTTCTCCCTCTTGTGTTTTCTGCCACACTTATTTTGATTTTAAAATAACTTGAATAGGTGAAAAGTTATGCCTGAGTGACACCCAAAACTTTTCCTGACGTTATATTTATATTTTTCTCCTGACTTGGTTTCACAGACCTGTATAGAATACACATGTCCGTAGCTCAGTAGCTAGCATTCTTTTCTGCTTTCTGTCTGCACGTTAGACTAGGAAGAGAGTAGTGTTTTTGCTATTTTAATGGTGTTTAATAATGTAAATAAAATAAAAGTATTCATCAAATATATAGCTGATTTTGAGTGAGTTTATTTACCCACAAAGAATGTTGTCTTATTAACTTTAGCAGATATTACTGTAGGGCATCTGTAGTTGGATATACTAAATATACATATAATAAGAAAAGAAAAAAACTGCAATGGTTTATAAGTATGAAATGAAGTATAAAGAACCAATAATGAAAACTACATTAGAACTGAGCCACTCTTTACTGTTCTGTTCTCAGTTTTCTCAGCTAACATATTTTAAATCTGTAGTTGCTATGCAGCCTTCGCCATTATTGACAAGGCAGTGAATGATTCATTTTATGCAGCATTAATTCAGTTTGGATATGGCACTGCATCTGAAATTTTAGATTTTCAAGTGTGATTTTGTAAGTTATTCCAATGTCCTACCAAACTTTATTTACAAATGTCTATAATTGTTTTCATTATTTGATTATTTAAAAAATTCTTTATAGCAATCATATCACAGGGTAAAATAAATTAATGTGATTTTATGATGCCCAAGAAAATGTTTAAAAATCATGGAAATTATTTATAACATTTTAAAGGAAGAAATAAATATAAATAGTTAAATTTATTTCTTTTGCCTGTTAAAATTCAAGCAACTAATGAAAGAATGGTATATTTGTAACAGGATAAAGAAAAATGTCTGTATTTTAGGAGTGCCCAAAAGCCACAAAAAGTATGCTCAGTGAAATATATATATATATATATATTTTTTATTTACTTAAAAATGGCGAACACAGCAACCACTGAAAGTCAAAACGGGAAAAATAATTGGAAAATTTTCTTCCAAATTTTAATTTGTAAGATTTCAAGCATATAAAAAGTTCCAGCATGGTCTTGAAAATAGGTGTTCTCCACCCAGAATAAATTCTTTTCCATTTTTACTTGATTGTTTTGCTCACATTGTATAAAAATAATGACACACTCAAATTTTCAGCATGCAGCTCCTATGCACATTGACAGAAAACTGAAATATTTCAATAAAATCCCGTGATTCAGAGATTAAACAGAATTCAGGAATAATTAAAAATCCTCATTTTTACAGTGGTGGACACAGCTTTAAATGTTGTGCTACAATAGGTGTTTCTCAGTTACTTTAAATTTAAAACGCAGTCTTTATAGATGAATATTTCCATTAGAATTTATACACAGGTTTTGAATAACAAAACCAACTAGTTGACTGTGTTTGCTTTTAAAACAGTTTCAAAATGCATGAACGGCAGCGCCCTCTACATTTGGATAGTTCATGATGAATCAGATTTTACTGGTTAAAATAAAGGAACATTCAGATGTAATCACTGAGGGTTTCGAACAAAGGATGTGATCATAATATTTTGTAAAACTGCACGGTGATCTCACAAATGAGTTTATAGTATTCTAAACTGTTAAATTAGTACGGGAAATCAAACTCTGGAAACTCAATAGTATACCATTCAGCACATAAAATTTTTAGAGATAATAGTCAAGAAATAGTCTAGGAAAGTATATAAATATCCTCCAAATTAAATTTAATTATATTTTAAAGTGGATTTTTGGAAATGAGTTTTAAGTAATTAAAATTGTATTGTTTTCTTTTCTTGTTTGAATATAGTGCTAGATGACATTTTCAAATTCAGAAAAAGACTAGAATCTTTAAAAATCAGGCTTTCAAGTTTTTGACAGCTTACTTATCAAGAAAACGCAGGCTTGCAACCCTGCATTCAATACACTTGCATGAAATGAAATTAGGTGATGTTTTAGATTGCTTTGAAAATCTAAATTTTAATTTAATTTGATAAATTAAATTTAATTATAATAAAACTGTTTATGACATTAAAGGCAAATTGTAATGTCATCTTACATGCAGCTTCTCAGGTCTGCTATTACGAAGCAGAACATTTTCCACATGATTTATCCATTACTCCTTAAATACTTAGAATGGGAAAACATAGACACATAAATTATAACAGGTTTTTATAACATAGAAGATTTTAAATACACATTTCTGTCTTCTAACTATAAGCAACATATGGCACTCCAATTTCAATTCATTTGAGTGATCCATTCAGTTAAAACTATATGCTTAATAATAAAATAGTTAATCCAGAGTACCGGCCTTTGAAAGATTTCATTTTGTAATTTTGTTGTAACTTTTCCTTTTATGATAAATGGCACATATTTTAACAATAACATATTTTGCTTTAACTTACTCTTTTAAACTTAAGTCTGATACTGTGTCATGGTTATCTTTTGAAGTTGTTTTTGAAGTTGGTATAAATGCTACCTTTTAAATGCTGTTACTAAAGCAAAAATCTTTTAGTAAATTATTTGCAAACTTGTAGCGGTCAAAGAACAAACAAACAGGGAAATGTTGTTCCTCACAAGTTCAAGTCAGCATTTTAAATGAAAAACAATAAACCAAAATTTTAAAAAAATTAATAAAGGTTTTAAAAACTCCCAACAATCTAGATTTTAAAAAATTTAGTCCTGGAGAATATTTAGCAAATCTGAATAATAAAATTGCTCATGAGAAAAAAAAAGAATGCTCTTTGAAATTATTCACTTAGTCTATTGTTTGGCTTTCAGTGCCAGAAAAATCCTAGAGTGGGCTCTCAGTTTCTACAGACTAAACTCCAATGATTCTAGGGACCGTCTTGTTCACTTTAAGAGCAAATTAAAACAGTGAAAGAATGCTGCAGATAATTGTTTCAAATGTTCTTTGCTGGTGACTGCTGCAATCATCGGGCCTGATTCACAAATGTAGCCTTGAAGGTTTCTCAGCTTCCTGCCGGGGAGAAGACTGTTACTTTGGCACTCACCCTTACCCTTGTAATCACCACTCAACACTGTGCCTTGTACTTCCAATCCCATCTCCTGATTGAACACCTCACTCTGTGCTAACAAGGTGTCCAAGGTATTTGAACAGGGGCTCCAGTTGGAAAATTGATAATGGTTGTGCTCATTAAGAGTTGCTGCGCCACTTTTGGTAATTTGGTAACCGTCTAAACTACAAGTAGATTTATCCCTTCAGCTTAAAGGATGTGGATAATTTAAGACAGTAGCAGTAATACTCCTTTTTTTCAAAATTGACATGGGGAGTTGAGTGCGCTCTGTGTTATGCAATAAGGTTAACAAGATTAATAAAGTTAACTTCGATGTCCAGATTTAACCGCCAGTTGTTTTTAAGATATGATCAATGAGAAACCAAATAAAGTTGCAGATTAAAAAAAAAATCTCAATGCGCATATCTATACAGTATGTGAGTTTTGTTGGAAGTTTAAATAATGGAGAAGGGCCAAAAAAAGATTTCTTTATAAACAAATGAAACAATTGGACTATCATGCTTCATTTATATTAAAAATTAATTCTATTTTTGTCAACACTTTACAAATGTACAGGTTGACATTTTTAGACATAAAAAGCACTAAAGCTTATTTTTTTTGTTTAAAACATGAAAAGTGTTGATTTTCTTTATTTACTCATCAGAATGACTTTCAGGAATGTTAATTACATACTCCACTTTCACTGAAAGACAGAACATTTTAACAGGTACCTATTTCTGTTAAACAGTTGTTTTAAAAAATGATAGACATGATTGAATATTTAAATTTGGCTTTTACAAATGTACGTAAAAATACTGAATATGTTTTTGTGAGCTGATGCATTTGTCTCTGTTGAAACAGTCTAGACAATACCAAACTATATTAGTTATGTAATAAATTTCTTTACACCTATATACTTTATAAAACATATGTTTCCCAAGGTGGCTTAAGGAATCTAAATTTAGATTTTTTTAAAAAGCACTTGTGCGTTATGTAGGTAGTTTAAAACTTGTGATGTAATTTATTTATTAAGATCCAAGAAAACATTTTTAAAGCGATTTTTGTTTGTTTCTTAATCATGAAACATTTTTACAAAGTTTGGCAGCAGCAGCAGCAGATTTACTTCAAATGACCTTTAGTGATTTGGCTGTTTCATGTTGGGATGGAGAGGTGGGAGAGGAGACTCTCTCTGACCCTAGCAGAAGGGCTGCTATAATGTGGCTCACATGACAGTTTTCACTGGCATCACCATCAAATTCTGACACCTGAGTGTGGCAGTGCCCGTCAACACTTTGTAAGAGAATATGGGGTTGAAGTTGTTTGTTTTGTTTTTCCTGAAGTTCAGCCTATAATCTTTTCTGACATTACTAAAAGACGTATGTTGACTGCAGGTGTGCTTGCACAGAAGCCTGCGACTTTTCCTTTTGAACTGGAAGCTGAATGCAAACCATCATTTGTGTATATAAAAAAAATACAGAAATAATGCTCCCTGCCTCAGAAATATTTTTGTTTTTCATGAATAAAGTCCAAAACTATTTAATTAATTCTAGGCTCATTGTGGTAACAGAATATATTTTTGACATATTAAAAATACTGGCCCATGGAAAAATTTTTCTAATTCTTTGACCTAGTTTCTCATAGACATTAAAATTCTGTGACACAAATGAGAAAACTTATGGCTATAGCTGCATGCTAACAGGTTTCAGTCAATCACCATGAAAATAGAATTTGATATGTTCACAAACAATTATATTGTTCATGATGTCTTGGGAAATCCAGAAAACAAACAATTTTTAGGTCCTTTTCTTTCTTGATATTGACACCCCTGCAGTTCTTCAGGTAGGGAATCTTTGAAAGTTTGTTCTTTGAAGTTGGGAGTTAATTTCAGAAATTTTATCACATATCTAAGCTGAACACATTTATTTGAAGATAAGGTTATGATTTTCTTATGTGTTGGGGCAAATAAACACAGGCAGATTAAAAGTAGTCTATTGTGCTGGATCTAGATTTGGTTGTAATAAAAAAATAGTTTATTTCTTAAACTTCTTATTTTAAACACCTGATTTGACAGTCCCAAGAGTTTGGTACTGTAGAAAGATTTAAATATACCCAAGAATGTACTGATGTACTAGCATGATTTTTGTTAATGTTAGTGTCAAATAGTTGGAAATTAGATTGTAAATTTTAATCTTAAATTGGATAAAAAAATTCCTGTAGCACTGTCTTTGATATAACTGAACCATAAATAGATGTAAACTGAATGTAAAAGTTTAGAACACTATAGTAATGAATTAAGATTCTAAAATTTAAAAATTACTTTAAAATTGTTTTAATGACTCCGTGATTTTTTGAAAAAAATTAGTACTGTGACTTCAAAAAATTGTTCTATGTAGTGTTTGGTGAAAGGATATCAATGTGTCTTCAGGTTAAGTAATGCTTAACTTGGTCCAGGGGATTCCTTCAAATGTATCAAGATTTCTGTAGGAGTGAAATCGTAAGGAAACAGCAAAATAAACTCATACAGATAGACTTTTATAATATTTTAACTAGATGTTTTAGTTTGGGCTGCAACTTTACATTATATAACTTTAATTATAAAACATGGCTGGCTTTAAAAAGGAAATCACATTTCAAGAAATAAATAAGGAACTGCAGAGATGGCTCAGCAGTTAAGAGCACTGACTGTTCTTCCAGAATACCTGGGTTCAAATCTCAGCACCCATGTGGTGGCTAACTCTAGTTGCAAGGGCTCCAATCCCTCTTCTGTCTTCTCTTGGGCATTGCAGGACACAAATGCACTTATATACATGCACATAAAATCAAAATAAATTAAAAAAACATAACTTTTTGTGCTATTTAGTGTCTAATGTACGTATTTAATTATTGTTAAATGCATGCTAAAATTAGCACTTTATAAAAAAAAGGCAATGGTTCGAAAGCTTCAAAGCCTGTATCTTGCACAAAAAGACATTGAACAGATTTAGATACTTATTTTTATCACCTTGCTCACATCATTACAAATAATAACACAGACATGGCTCAGATGTCTTGGTTTCAAGTGCTAACTGTAGGAGGAAATCCATTAACCTACAGAGAAGAAAACATTCACTCTGCTGTATATTGGGAATGATCTTTTAAGAGACAGAAACCTGATGAAGTTCCAGCTTTCCAAAGCATTTGAGGAAGATAGCTACCTGTTGTGCTCAGAACTGACATTTGCTTTATCTCATCTGTCACAGTTACTCAAAGGTGGATAGAAAAAGTCACTGAAGTGCTTCGAAAGTCAATTTACAAATGAGCAAATTGGGAAGGAGTTAAGGTCAACTTATCCATGACTTTTCTTCATAGATCTTTAATTTTAGACTTAGAAGGGACTTATTAAATGACAACCCAAGGACTTCACTTTAAAGATAAGTGAGTGCTGAAGGCAGAAAAGGTAGAAATTTCACCTGATCCCATTCCACCACTAACCAGCTGTCTACAGACAAGAGTCTAGATTCCCTGCCTCCTGACACAGTATTGGATTTAGTCTACCTACCTGCCTCTATCAGGTAATATTGAGTGAAAATAACAACTCTGCTGGCTGGGACTTTTAGAGCTCTTGAAGATGACTTGTTCCTATTCTGCGTGTATGTGCATCTGTAAAACTAATGATCACAAATCACACAAGGTGGAGGCAGAAGAATTAAAAGTTTAAGGTCATTCTTGGCTACATAAGGAATTCAAGGTCAGCCTGGACTACAAGACACCCTATTTCAACAAACAAACTAATGAAAGGAAAAAGAAAAAAAATCTTTAAGTTATTATATAATAGCAGGCTGATGACAAGATCAGAAACAGGACCACAAGATAGAATTCTGGAGGTAGTAGCTGATTTGCAAAGCATATTGTGTTATTTTGAATTGACTTTATCACTTTCAATGTTACTATCTAGATATTCTAGAGCAATTTATAGTTCTTCTGAGTTAGTTCTTATTTCCTATCTCAGATGCACTTATTTTCTTTGCAGATCTGGAAGTGATTTGTTCCTCCTTTGAATCCGGACTGCTTTGACATCCTAGTTCTGGCTTTCCTAAACCTTTCCTCTTGCATTACACAAAATTAAGGGTATTCTAGCATGGTGCAGACCACATATTCTAAATGACAGCAAGGATAAATACCCATTTTGGAAAACAACCTTTAAGTACACTGGATCAAGATCACATTAATGTTTAATTTCTTTTTTTACAAAGAAATACACAAATATGGACATATACATTCCATATTCATATATATAGTTGTGCTGATGCCATTACAGCTTCTAAAATCTTACTTTGTTCTCTTATATTTTGAGCATCTGCCTTAGAATTAAACCTTTTTTTAAAATTTCAGTAACCAAACAAATCCATTCTGAATTCAACAGATGTGAGTTTTGAATAGAAAACTGGAGGTGGTAATGCAGAAGGAATGGAGAGAAACCAGTTATTACTGTATCCTAGAAATGTTCAGGAGGGGCAGAGACAGAGCGATGGAGTGGTGAGATAGGGAGAGACACGGCAGTTTCCAGAGTCAGAAAGAGATCAAGTGTGCTCAGCATCTTAAACAGGGCCCTTGAACTTGGAATTCACGGAGTTGTCAGTGACATTTGTGAAGATGATTTATGCGATAGAGGGCATTTTCAAATTCTCTCTTTTTTTCCCCAAGTGAATGAAAGATTAGCAACACGGATGTCCTGGAGCAACTACTGAGAAGCTGGACACAGGAAGAACAGGCATCCAGTGCCAGTGGCGTGTGTGAGGGTAAGCCGGCTCTTCCTCTGGGGTGTGCAGAGCAAACGCCCTCATTCACATAGTGCACAGATAATAGATACCATGAAACTGTTCAAGAAGTTTATCATATTCAGATTTTACTTACTAATTATAATATGCAAGTAAAATAAAGTTACAAGTGCATACATACACTAAAATTGACACAACCCTTACCAAGAAAAGAAAAAAAGGCAAAATAATACTCTCTATCTTCCAAGACACAGTCTATGTAGATAAGACATTAAATTAAGAAAAGTAGGAGCTGACTTAGTGGTTAAGAGCACTGGCTGTATTACAAAGGACCTGGTTCAGTTCCCAGCACCCACATGGCAGTTAACAACCATGTGTAACTCCAGTTCCAGGGGATCCAGAGATATCTCCAGGCCTCTCTGGGCATTGCATGACATGGATGAACTTCATACATGTAGGCAAAACACAGATACATATAAACAGAAATAAATAAAAAATGAAAAAAAAAAAGGAGCTGGGCATGGTAGCATACTCCTTTAATCTTAGCCCTCTGGTGGAAGGGGCAGGAAAATCTCAGTGAAACTGGGGTAAGTTTGGTTTCCGTAGTGAGTTCCAAGCCAGCTGGGGCCATAAGGAGACACTGTTTCAAAAAACAGAAACAAAACAAAACAAAAAAATTTTAAAAGACATAGAACACCCAAACATGAGTGCATGCACTTTCAGCCACCTGATACTTGTCAAAGATGCAAAGAACACACAATGGAGCAAAGACAGCATCTTTAATAAATAGTGCTGGCAAAATTGGATCTCCACTTATAGAGGAATTAAATCAGACCCTAATAATTCACCCTGTATAAAAGTCAACTCCAGTTGGATCAAAGACCTCAATATGAAACCCAAATTTTGAATCTGTTAGAAGAAAATATAAGCAGTACCATACAAGATATAGATGTAGGAAAGGATGTTCTAAATCAGACTTCAGTTGCTCAGGCACTAAGGTTAACAGTTGATAAGTAGGACCTCATTAAATTAAAAGATTCTGTACAGTAAAAGAAACAACCAAAGAAGTAAAGAGGAAGCCCACCAAATGAAAGAAAATCTTCACATGCTGCCCCAGCCGGCAGGGGTCAACGAGAGCAAGGACCCTAGGATACCTGAAATGAGAAGGAACAAACAAACACAGAGACGTAAGACTTGGGAAGCTTTCTTGTCAAACCGCGCCACTTTATTTTTACTGATGGGTTTATATACACAAACTCGGGGAGGTTAGGGTAAAGATGCACTTACACAGGAATGTGGTAATTAACAGAGCCAGAACCATGGCTTAGGAAACACTATCTCTGACCTTCAGAGCCCACCATGAATAATTGTTTGTATGCCAGGGGAAAAGGCACTAAGATGAGAAACAGGGGCTTTGTGCTGAACAGGAGTGATAAAAGTAGCTCCTCTCAGGCCTTCCTAGCTCATCTCGGGTGAGATTAGGAGGTGGGTGCAGGACATTCCAGTGCAGCTCAGTTCTTGCTACCAAGGCTGAATGTACTTATCATACATGCAGGTGGCTACAGGGAGGATTTTTCCCAGGGCTAGTTTCTCTAAGATGGAGTCAGGCTGTAAGCTGGCTATTCTCTTGTCCTGTGGCTTCCAACAACATGCTACAAAAACAACAGTGGATTATTATCCAGAATATACAAAGAACTCAGAAAACAAAGAAGCAAGAAAATAAATGACCCAATAAAAGATTGACTAAAAGACTGGAACAGAGAGTTCTCAAATGAAGAAAGACAAATGGCTAAGAAACACCATAAAAAGTGGTTAACATCCTTAGCAATTAAAGAAATGCTGATCAAAATCATTTTAAGATTGCATCTGAGAACTGGAGAGATGACTCAGTAGCTAAGAGCACCTACTGTTCTTCCAGAGAACCCAGGTTCAATTCCTATATGGTGTCTAGCCATCATCCATAACTCCAGTTCCAGGTGATCTGACATCCTCTTCTGGTCTCTGTGGGCTTTCACAATTTAAGTGCATTTATAAACATTCTGGTAATACACTCATACACATAAAATAAAAATAATGAATAAATAAAAGAAAAAATCCATTCTATCCTTGTCAGGTAGACTAAGATAAAGAGTACAAAAAAAAATCAAATGCTGGCAGGATGTGGAGAAAGCAGAACATTCATTCACTGCTGGGAGTGTAAACTCTTGCACCACCATGGAAAGCAGTGTGGAGAACTCTTTCAAACTAAAAATGAATCTACCATATGATCCTGTTATACCACTCCTTGGCATACACCCAAAGGACTTGTCCTACTGCAGAGATACCTGTGCATCCAGTATCTTAGCTAAGAAATGAGAACAACCTAAATGCCCCCAAACTGACAAATGGATAATGAAAATGTGGTACATTTTCACAATGGTGCTCTACTCAGCTGTAAGGAAAGATGAAATTATGAAATGTATAGGTAAATGAAGTGAGATTAAGTAAAGTAACAGAAACTCAGAAAAGCAAGTGGCATATGTTGTCCCTCGTGTGCAGATCTTAGCATCAGTCCCTTCTATGCGAGTATGTATCCTGATGCTGGGAAGGAGGCAGGAAGGAAGTACAGGGTTCCAGGGGAGTTGAAAGGAAGGAGGAAGTCAAGAGCAGGTCTAATAATAGGAGACAGGCTTGGTGGACATGAATTCTTTCAATTTATTTTTGTAATGTAAGATTTTTCTATCCCTTCAACTCTGAGGGACAGTTTTGCAGAGTAAAGTATTCGGGGCTTTAATTGATGGTCATTTTGAGACTCTTCTGGCATTCATAGTATGCATTGGAAAGCCAGTTATAATTCTGATTCATTTTCCTTTGTATGTAACTTTTTGTTTTTTTTCTTGCAGTTTTCAGTATCTCCTGTACATTTAGTGTTTTACTATGACGTACTGTGGGGGTTCTGTTCTAGTTCTGTCTATTTGCTATTCTCTGTGCTTCTATCTCAATGGGAATGTCTTTCCTTCTATAATCCTGCTGAACATCTGGCCATTGACCTGAGATTCTACTCCTTCCTCTAAGCTTATGAAGCATAGATTTTTGTCTTTCCATGATGAGCTATATTTCCTACACATTCAATTCCTGCATTTTAAAATTATTCATATTCTTTGCTTGATCAGTTCAATTCTTCAAGACTATCATTCAGTCAGTATTCTGTCTTCCATTTCATTCATTCTGCTTATGAGGCTTTCTCCTGTCATTTCAAATTGACTTATTGGGCTTTTGAATTCTATCTTCATTTCCACTTGAGTTTTCTTCAATATTTCTCTTTCATGAATTCACTTTTCAAATTCTGAGTTATCCTTGTCATTTCATTCAGCCATTCATTGGTATTTACTTGAGTTTCTGTCAGAAGTTTGTTCCTATCCTCTTTGAGTTTTTTGTTTGTGTATTCTTTGAAGTCATTGAATTCTTTGACCATATTTGTGATCTTTTAAATGCTGTGTCCTTGGGTTTCTCTGGGTATTTCTATAGGTATTTCTATGGTACAGTTTGATGAGAACATAGTACTTTGTTTTTCATATCATTTGTGTTTTTACATTGTGACCTGTGCATATGGATTTTTTTGTTGGTCATGTGTCTGTTATGACATTTTAGCCTGATTTGTTTAGTTGTAGTTTTGTTTTTATTGTTTATTTAGCTTGATTTCCTTCTGAACGGGTAATAGTTGATCTGTTCTTCAGGTTATCACATTTGATTTGTTATTGGATGGACTGAATGATTCCAGGCTGTCTTGTCATGAGCTCTTTAGCAGGGTGAAGGAGCTTAAGACCAAGCTGAAATGTTGGGGGATCAAGTGGGGGGTTTATGACTAACTAGCAAAGAAGATGTAAGCCCTCGAGTAGCACAAATTGGGATGGTCCCAAAGTGGGGGGGTAGTGATGATGTTATCAGGATCTAGCTAACCAAGCTAGTCCAGTTCTTCAGCAGTGGCAGCAGGAAGGGGCCTAGGCATAAGGTAGGTGAATAGGAACAAAGCCATGCAGAGTTTGTGAGCCCTGGAGCAGCACAAATGGAGTAGCAGACATTTGGAATATATATCTTGGAAAAAGCAGAGTGAAGGCATTTAATAATCTGGAGTTTGGTAACTGCTGAGATCAATGTTTTCAGAAATTGCCCATAAAATTTGAGAAAGTAAAGACACAATAGCAAATTTCTGAGATGGGGGGGGTCCTAGTCAAAGCTTTGAGGGTTGAGGTAGTTTTAGGTGGGGAAGAAGACATGTAGGGACATTTCAGAGAGACAAAGAACGGTGATGAGATCAAATGAGTGAAAATGTGTATCTATGCAGAGTCGAAAGCTAACCTCAGAGTGTGGAGACTCTAGACTTGGGACTAAGAGTTAAAGACGGTAAGTAACACCCCGAGAAAACAAATATAAAAAGATAAAGGAGATTTTGAACAGATAAGGATCCAGGATAACAAACTAAAAATGACTCTAGTAATATGAATGAAGTCAAATCAACTCACTACTAGAATTCAAAGTCACTCAAATTAATTTTATATGTTTTAGAAATTTAAGCATAATTTAATAAACATTAACATATATGGGGTTTGAGAGATGGCTCAGTGGCTAAGAGCACTTGTTACTCTTGTGAAGACCCAAGTTTCTGTTCTCAGCACCCACAGCAACTGACTCACAACTGCATGTCACTGCATTTTCAGGGAATCCTGTGCCCTGTTCTGACTCCTACAATCAGCAAACATACAAACAATGCACATAGATGCTTGCATTCACTTACACATGAACATAAAATAAAAATAAACATATTATTAATTACATATATCCTTACACTATAATTTTTTTTCCTAAATATTTTGATCAGTTTTCCCCATCCCGTAACTCCTCCCACACACCCACACCTCCCTATTCACCAACTCTGTGTTCTCTCCCCCATCAAGTTTAATACGTGTTGCATAAATACTCCGAGTGTGGAACCTGTCCTGGATTGTGGTTAATTAAGGATTGCACCATAAAAGAATACTTCTTGTTTCAAAAGCTACTGAATACCTCCTCAGCTAGGGGTGGGACATCCTGCCCAGCTCTCCCTCTCCACACTGGGAATTTGTTTGGCTTGAGCTTGTGTAGGTCTTATGCATGCTGCCACAATCACTGTGAGTTAGTCTGACAACTGGCTTGCTACCAGGAGAGCAATGTCTCTTGTAGTTGTTCATCACCTCTGGATCTTACAATTTTTCCACCTTCTTTTAATCAATGATCCCTTGAGACTTGGGAAAAGGAGGGTGATACTGATGTCTCTTTTGGAACTGGGCTTTCCACAATCTCTTATTCTCTTCACATTGATCAGTTGTGGGACTTTGATAATTGCCTTTTACTGCAAGAATAATTTTCTCTGCTGAGGGTTGAGAGATACACTAATCTATGAATATTGCAATAAGTCATTAAGAGTCCTTTTAATTCTCTGTCCATTAAGTAGAATGCTAGTAGTAGATTCTTCACTAAGGTCTATAACCTATCTGGATACAGGTTCTTGGCCCTGATACTGGTGCCAGGAATGGGTTCCATCTTGTGGAGCAGGCCTTAAGTTCAATCTGAGGATAGTTGGTTAAACCCCAAGGGTTAATGCCATCTGTCATTGAACTAGAGGGCATAGCTTGTGAGACTAGTTGCTATTGTATTTGGTAGGTTCAAAGCTGGGCGAGACTGATGATTAGTTATCTCCTATGATAGTGTACACAGAACCTAAGTCAGCACTTATTTCATTTCTCCATGTTTTATGGCTCAGTTATCTGTTGTGTGAAGATAGGATCTTATTGTCAGTTCTGGAGGGTAACAAGACCAATGGCAATAGCCCCTAATGTATGGGATTCTGCTGGACAACAATGCAGAGGGAGCCCATTCCTGGTAGCGGAGTTTTTGTTTGGTGAAATGAGATGTCTAGAGTTCTGTTAAGAAAGAACTTCCCTGCTCCTGTAAGCTTCAGTATACTTCCTACATTCTCCTCTCTCATGATCAGGGTATCAGGTCTTATGTTGAAAGCTTTCATCCCTTTGGAGTTCAGCTATGTGCAGGCTGAGAGGAATCTAATGTCATTTGTCTACATTTAGCTATCCAGTTTGACCAGCACCATTTGTTGAACAGGCTGTCTTTTCATCGGTATGCATGTTTGACTTTGTCAAACATCAGGTGACCATAGATGAGTGGACTTATATCTGAGACCTTAATTCCATTCCATTGATCAGTGTATCTGTTCCTATGCTAGCACCATGTTCCTTTTGCTACCATAGCACTATAACAGAATGGTGATGCCTCCAGCTCTTCTCTCATTATTCTGGATGTTGTGGCTACTTTAGGTTTCTAGATTTTTATGTGAAATTTGGGATTATTTTTAAATTTCTGTGAGGATTTGGATTGGAATATTAATGGGGATCACATTAAATCTATAGATTGCCTTGAGCAAAATAACCATTTTCACAATATTGATTCAACTGGTTCATAAGGATGGGAAACCGATTTGTCCATCTGCTATCTCCTTCGATTTCTTTCTTTAGTGTCTTAAATTGTTTATTATACAACTATTCTACTTCCTCAGTTAGATTTATTCCAAGATATTTTTGAGGCTATAGTGAATAGCCCTGGATTTCTCTTTATCTCCCTCGTTTCTCCTATTGTCATATTGTTATACAGAAAGACTGTGGCTTTTGTGTGTGTGTTAATTTGTATCTTGCTGTTTTGTCAAATGTATTATCAGCTGGTGGAGTCTTTATGTTTTTTTATGTATTAAATCATATCATCTGTGAGTAAGGATACTTTGATTTCTTTATATTTGTTTCTCTTTATTTCCTTCATTATCTTTTTCCTTCAAGGTTTCAAGCACTATATTGAACAGGAAAGTGGAGAGAACAGACACCCTTGTTTCATTCCTGGTTTTACTGGAAATGCTTTGAGTTTTTCTACATCTGGCATCATGCTGGCTGTATATACCTTACTTATACTGAGATAAGTTGTCTGTATTTCTAGATACTTGAAGGCATTCAAAAGTGGAACAATTCATGAATTGTGTGTCATCTCTGTGCAGGGGCCATGCTAATCATCCCTGCACTGTTCCAATCTTTGTACATGTTCTGCTAAAGCAATCCCATTTCAAGACTTTTACCAGGAAGGTATATTGGATTCTGTTAAATACCTTGTCTGTGTCCAATGAGATGATAATGGGATTTTGGTCCTTGAAGATTATTAATTACTACTTTTATCTCATTGTTGTGGATTTACTTAAGTTTTGTTATTTGGCTGTTTTCTTACCATTGTGTAGCCCCCCCCCCCCCATGCCCTTCTCTCTTAGTGCTAGGCTCTGGGCCAAGAGCTAGCCAGATCTTGTCAATTGCAAAGCTCAAGTAAACAACTTGACCTTTAAGATAGCCCAACCTCAACTTCCTTTTTCCTGTGTACAGCTGTGTGTCATCAATAAAGGATGTCTCCTGAGAACCTGAACTTTTACCCTCCTGCAAAGCCCCACCTCAGGGTACATAAGGCTAGCTGCCTCTCAATAAACTCAGTCATTTTCCTTTCCTCCTACCTAGTGTGTGTGTCTGTGTCTCTGTCTTGTGTGTGTCATTCAATCCACAGCCCTCTGCTGTCAATGAACATAGCCAGGGCGCTATAGCTGGAGGTACCCCCGAAATCGGAACAGAGGATGTTGCTGATGGATCTTCCGGGAAGGCCGGCTGGCAAACCTAAGTATTTTGGGGCCTATTGGACAAATGGGTGTTTCAGGCTCTCATGATCTTTTTACAGATCGATTGGTAACCGTACTTAAGACACAGGATAGCTAGAGATTTCAGTCAATATCTAATCATTTATGTGTGCTCTTTCTGATTTTTGATGGAGGCATTCAGAGCTCTAAATTTCCCTCTTAGGACTTCTTTTGAAGTATCCCAGAAGTTTTGTTGTGCTGTCCAGAAAACTTTTATTTCTGCCTTAATTTCTCCTTTGACTTGGTCATCATTCAGGAGTGTGTTGTTTGGTCTCTGTGAGTTTGTGAAATTGATAAGGCTTCTTTCAGTGTTGATTTTAAGTTTTATTGCTTTGAGGTCTGAGAAAATGCATGGAATTATTTCAGTATTTTTGGATTTGATGAGGTTTATTTTGTGTCCCAGTATGTGGTCAGTTTTGGAGAAAGTTTCAGCAGTGCTGAATAGAATGTGTACTCTTTGGTATTTGGATAGAATATTCAGTAGATGTCTGTTCGGTTCATTCAATATATGGTATTCTTTAATTAAGGTGTCTCTCTGTTTATACTCTTTCCTGTTGAACTGTCTAATGGAGTTTGAGTGTCTGGTAGAATTTTGCTGTGAATTTATCTGAGTTTCAGCTTTTATCATTTTGGAGGTTTTTTGTATTATTGTTTCAATTTCCTTATATGTTATGGGTGGTCAGGAACCATTTTTTTTTTGTTTATGTTTTGAGGTGAATTATTCCATCCTTCATGGAAGCTCATTAAGCTCAGGAAATAAACAAGTCAAGAGCTTCAGGAAGTCCCTGAAATTGACCAGGTTCACTAATTTGACTTCTTCCCTGAATTCCTGTGCTCTGGATAGGAAAAATACCTTGAGCAAAATAAAGTTGGGGCCTCAGTATTTCAGAGTCTGTTCAGATAGAAAAGGTAAAAAAAAAAAGGCAAATGAAAATGGGATCTGGGATCCAACCTCAAGAGGAGGACGAAAGTAAAGCTAAACCTTCCACTCTGCCGGAGGACCCAGCCTTTGTGGAACCTAAAATCAAGCAGTCGTTCAAGAGTCTTTAGATCTCAAAGAAAAAGAGGAGAGAAGGAGAGAGAGGAGGAAGCTGTTAAATATCTGAGAGAGGAGAATTTTCCACCATTTACTGCCCAGCAAAGCCTGAGGCTGAGCTGAAGGAAAAATATTTAGAAGAAATGTAGCATTACAGGGTGTGGTTGAATCTCTGTATATGTTACAGTATATAAAAGATAAAAGAAAACTGTATGTAATCTTAAAATTTCTAGTCAAGGTTCATTCAGGAATGTTTGGTCTTTGCCCGAGTTTTAGCTGCGTAGGATACAGTAACTAAAAGTACCAGATTGTTGGAAGTTTGTGCAGTAACTACTGTGTCTCAAATTATGATTGCTTCTCCCTTTAACCTGTGTGGATAGATTAGTGGCCTCTTACTGGAAACAAAATTCAGGCCACAGAGCAGTTCAAGAACAGCTAGAAAATGGTTATACAGAGCCTTCTAATTCACCAATTTTGTCATAAAAAAGTCAGAAAAATGGAGGTTATTATTGCTATGCCCAGCAAACGGTCCCCAAGACCACCATGGAGTCCAGAGCGTATGCAAGAACAAAGAGCCTTTATTCAACCTTAAACCCGGAATCTCAGACCTTTCCACGCAGTGGATCGGTACCAAGAGGCCCGAGCAGAGAGGTTAGGAGCCTTTTATAAGTTTGAGATAAAGGAAGGTAGGGAATAACAGTGTTAGGTCTCTTATTGGTGAGTGCTGCCTTCAGGGCAAAGGAATGTGTTGTCAAACCTTTTGCTAGTTTTTGTTTTAGCCTTATTTAATCTTGTGGCCTTGTGACTGCTTAGAGGGAGCAAAGAACAAGGTGGAGTTATATTTATTCATTCTTTTGACATCCTATAGCTAAGCATTTTTACAGAAGTGAAGAGAGCAGTTATATTGGCTAATAAGAAATAAAATAAAAAAAGGAAAAAAGGGACTACAAGGAAGGGGGAAGATTACAAAGAGGGGGTCTTATATTTCCCCCATCTCTAGTAGATGAGAATAACCCCATCATGGGTTAGTATAGGGACCTTTAGGAAGGAAGTTTTAGGGGCTGATAGTTCGTTCTTAGGACCATTAATTGTACAGCGTTAACCTGTTCCCTTACGAAAGACATTAACCGGTTGATAATATAGGGTCTGCAATTAAGAGCCAGGAGGAGAAGGAATAGTGGACCCGCTATTGCTGTGAGTAGGGAGGTCAACCAGGGAGATCTCGAGAACAAGGACTCATACCAGTTTTGATGGTTGAGTCTGTTATTTTCTCGTTCTGTTAATCTTTGTTTTATTTCATCTAGAGACTGTCTAATGATTCCAGAGTGATTGACATAAAAACAGCATCGTTCATTTAGAGCGACGTAAAGCCCCCCTTTTTCTAAGAAGAGCAGGTCCAGGCCTCATCTATTCTGTAGGGTTACCTAAGTTAGGGAGGACAGGGATTCTTCTAGGTGTCGAATGGATTTTTCAAGGGTTTGAACATCTAGGTCTATAGCCCATTGGAGAGCATGGTAGTTTTGATCCTGTAGGACATGTGCCGAGGTACCCACTCCTGTAGTGGCCGTGGTGCCTATTCCTAAGAGGGTGGTCAGAACGACAGCTCCTGTGCCAAACTCGCGTTTGGGTCTAGTCCAGGTTGAGAGTCTAGCTTCCATTTCTTGATTGGTCTGGTAGTACAAATGAGGGACCAGCTGAACTAAGACACAGAAATCATTAGTTTGGTTGAGCACTGAGGAATGTAAACAAGTTGTTATTCCTGACGTACAGGCCCACCAGGTGGCATTGGGGGGCACCATGTATGGGTGTGATTTACTGCTTATGGCTTGGGCAGTGCTACAAAGGTGTCGGTACGGAGGTGCCACCTTTCCTATCGAAGTTATACATAGTCCTTGTCTATATACCTGAGTTAAGGTGAGTCCTCTTCTCCCTGTGGGGGGCGGGGTTCTACAAGAGGTTGGGTCATAGGTGTTACCATAGGTCCTATGAAGGGCTAAGCCATCATAGAATGGAGGTCTCGGATCCATGCAGAGCAAGCAGTGGGCTGTGAGACTTGGGTTAGTAACATTTAAGGTGTTGAAGGTGGCATTTAGGAGACTTAGAGGCCCAGAAAATGGGGTCCCTGGGGTGCTGAAGTTCTTGTAGGAGGAGCAGAGGTGACAACTGTTTGGAATGTGACTGGAGCTGGTTGCCTGCTGAACCGAGAATCCATCGGGACTAGTCCTACAGAAGTCCCTTGGCCTGGGTCTATATGTAAACGGACTGTGAAGAGTATCCCTGGGTCAGTCCCTGTGACATATAACCTTAGCTCCCAAGTCATGTCATTTAGCCATTTCTGTAATTGTCCAGGTTCTTTACCTTTTGGAGTGAAGCTTAGAATTATGGGGTTGCAGTTAGATGAACAGGGGCCTCTGAGCCCTCCTCTAGGCTTTCTTCCCCATCCTAAGGAATATGACCCTGGAGCTTTTGTCACCTGAATCAGATAAGTGGTAACAGGTGCTGTCCAGTAAATACATCCTGTGGATATACAATCCCAAGAGGCACAAAAGTATACCTCTGGTCCCCCGCAAATTTCTTTTTGATTTTTATTATCAGCGGGGCAAACATAGAAATGATGATTCCTAGTCTAACTGCAGGACCCTGGGTAATTGCATCCATATGACAAAGCTCCTGGGCTATAGATGGAGTGGTCCCAATCCCCGTCTACCAGCTCACAGAGGTCAAATATAATTGTAGGGTACCACGTGCCAACGGGTCCAGAAAAGGAGGTGGCAGTGATTGTCTTTCCCGTTGCTGTATTACTAATTACCCAGGTGAGGTTTTTAATGTTATAGGGAGATTCAGAAGCAAAAGTCATAGAGAGGCATAAGAGGACAATGAGAGTTAAGGAGCTGCAACAATTCTTAGCTTGAGAGGGTTGTCTTTGATGCATGAGATTTTCCATCTTTTGGAGGTTGATACAGACGTTGGTGATGCAGGCGTAGATGCTGGAGGTGGACCCTGAGAGAATTCTGGTTCGTTGGGGTGTGGGTCAGCTGTCCGGACGTGGGTGTGATGTATCCAAGTGACAGTTCCGTCCACCTTGACTGTTGTTGGCGTAGTTAGAAGCACTATGTATGGACCTTTCCAGCGAGGCTCTAGTGTTTCCTGGTGATGCCTGCGAACATAGACCCAGTTTCCTGGCCGATATTGGTGTGGTGTCGGGGGTGGTGCAGTTTCATAAACAGCTTTCAGATGAGGCCAAATATCCTGGTGAGCTTGAGCTACAGCCTCAAGAGAAGTAAGCAATTGATGATTATCAAATTCAGCAATCAGATCAGCTCTTAGATTAGGGAGTATAGGAGGGGGTCTTCCAAACATGATTTCATAGGGGGTTAGTCCTAATAAATGGGGTGAATTTTGCACACTATATAAGGCAAAGGGAAGAAGAGCCACCCAGTTCTCACCAGTCTCCTTGGTTAATTTGGTAAGGGTTTCTTTTAGAGTTCTATTCATTCTTTCTACCTGTCCTGAACTCTGGGTCCCATAAGCACAATGTAATTTCCATTTTGCCCCTAACATTTTAGTTAATTCTTGGGTTACCTGAGAGGCAAAGGCCGGTCCATTGTCAGAGCTTAAGAGAGCGGGTATTCCATACCTTGGTAGGATGTCCTCCAGCAGCTTTTTGATTACTGTTTGAGCTGTCTCATGTTTGGTGGGAAAGGCTTCAGTCCATCCTGAAAAGTGTCTATTAAAACTAACAGATATTTGTAGCCATACTTGCTTGGTTTGATTTCAGTAAAATCCATTTCCCAGTGGGCTCCTGGTTTAGAGCCTCTCATCCAGGTTCCTGGTTCTTTGGAGGAATTTTCTGCATTGGTCAGTTGGCAACTGAGATATGCAGAGGCAATTGAGTCAACAAGTGTAGGGTCTGGCCCCCTTGCATTCCCTTCTCTCTTAGTGCTAGGCTCTTGGCCAAGAGCTAGCCCGATCTTGTCAATTGCATTTCTGAAGTAAACAACTTGACCTTTAAGCTAGCCTGACAGCAACTTCCTTTTTCCTGTGTACAGCTGTGTGTCATCAATAGAGGATGTCTCCTGAGAACCTGAACTTTTGCCCTCCTGCTAAGCCCCGCCTCAGGGTATATAAGGCTTGCTGCCTCTCAATAAAGTCAGTCAGTCATTCTCCTTTCCTCCTACCTAGTGTGTGTGTCTGTGTCTCTGTCGTATGTGTGTCATTCAATCCGCAGCCCTCTGCCGATCCGGACTTGGTCAATGAACGTAGCCAGGATGCTACAGCTGGAGGTTCCCCCCGAGATAGGAAGAGAGGACGTTGCTGACGGATCGCCCAGGAAGGCCGGCCAGCAAACGTAAGGATTTGGGATTGGGCGTATTGGACAAATGGGTCCTTCAGGCTCTCATGATCTTTTATAGATCGATTGGTAACTGTACTTAAGAGACAGGATAGCGAGAGATTTTAGTCATTTGTGTGTGCTCTTTCTGATTTTTGATGTAGGCTTTCAGAGCTTTAATTTCTCTCTTAGGACTTCTTTTAAAGTGTCCCAAAAGTTTTGTTGTGCTGTCCAGAAAACTTTTATTTCTTTCTTAATTTCTCTTTTGACTCGTTCATCATTTGGGAGTGTGTTGTTTAGTCTCCGTAAGTTTGTGAAATTGATAAGGCTTCTTTCAGTGATTTTAAGTTTTATTGCATTGAGGTCTGGGAGAATGCATGGAACTATTTCATTATTTTGTATTTGATGAGGTTTATTTTGTGCCCCAGTATGTGGTCAGTTTTGGAGAAAGTTTCAACAGTGCTGAATAGAATGTGTACTCTTTGGTATTTGGATAGAATATTCAGATGTCTGTTAGGTTCATTCAATATATGGTATTCTTTAATTAAGGTGTCTCTCTGTTTATACTCTTTCCTGTTGAACTGTCTAATGGAGTTTGAGTGTCTGGTAGAATTATGCTGTGAATTTATCTGAGTCTCAGCTTTTATCATTTCGGAGGTTTTTGTATTATTGCTTTAATTTTTGCCGCGCCTGCACGGCCCTGGATCCGAGTCTGCGAGGGACGTCAGGATTAAAGAAGACACAGCACACTCTTGGTCTGGATGGAAAAAGACTCTTTATTCCTTTTTTCTCTCCCCCTTATATACCCCCTAGCATAAGAGGGAGGAAGTTGGCAGGAAGGAACTCAAGGATGAGGTCTGGTTCAAGATAGGGTCAGGGCATTCTCAGCCTGTGAGGCGGAACTTCCTGGGCTCAGTCTGGTAAACAATTCCGAGAGCTGAGGTGAACAAAACAGGATGTGCATGAAACAAGTTCCTGCTCAGTAACAGAGGGGGGGGGTTGTGTTGAGAGACCTTTTTCCCACAATTACCCCCTTTGTTTTTATTATGAAAAGGTTCTGTCTTAGGTCATATGGTCGGCAAAAGTCCCTTACCCGTCTCTGGAGGGTCTCTTCTCCTGTCTTAGGCGGGCCGCTTTCCATAGGTTGCCCGTCATCAAACCCTTCCATCTTTGAGCATTTAGAACCATATCTCATTTTTCTCATTGGGGCAATGAGACAAACTAAGTAACGCTTGTCTGTGCATGAGTTCTCCTTTAGAAAACATGGAACAGATCCTACCCAGGACAACTAGTCCAACTCCTGCCAGGAGGAGTCCCAAAATCCCCAAGGCTAGGGTCCCAGACCATCTTTGAATCCAGCCTCCTAAACTAGCCATGGAGTTCCAACAATCTTCCCTAGTTACAGGTTCAACTCTAATTCTATTAACAATCAACAGTGGTAAAATTTACAAAGATATCATTCCTTTAACCTTTCTAACTACAAACTAAGATTTTTTGATGTTATCAAAGTAATACAAACAGAATGATAATACAAAGAACAATGCACTTGTTGAACAATCCACAAGGAATCAACTTGCTCCTGCAACAAAGTAGTCTGCTGATCAATATACCAAATTGTATATAAGTCATTCAAGAAATTTCGGGTAGCAAGTGCTTGTGACACAGTTTTAGACAGCTTGTCCGCTGTCATGGCAGTGGAGGCGGAGGAAGCCAAGGCAATTCTGGCAGCAGCCACAGCAGTCACAGAGATGGCAATGGCCGCAACAACAGCTGCTGTTATCCCGAAATCTCTTCACTGTCTATACAAAATAATTTCTTCTCCCTTCTTTTCATCAGTAGCAACAGGAGAACCATTGCGGGAATTCAAACAATAAGTGTAGAATCATCCGTCAACGGCCAGCAATTGCTCAAGCTGAAACTACTAAAGGAACAGTTAAATTCTTCCCCTCGTTTTCCCTCAGTCCAATTCCAGGTAACAACACAAACAAACAAACAAAAAATAACCCCTTTGTAAAGCAAAGATCTTTTTTTTTTTTAAACAACAAATACTTTGAAATACTTTAAGAGTATACCCTGGTTAACAAAGTCCCCAGCACATTTTTGTTGCTAAGACTGCACTTCATAAAAAATTTACATTTCACACCATCCAAGAAGCTCTGAGGATCAACAGTCAATGCCTTTAGCAAGACTTCGGTTACCATCCTAGTTTTTCCCAGCAAATTACACAGAGTGGCATTAACTTACAAAATGATTCCTGTGACGGCCCACTAAAGTGAACTCTGTTAAATCTCTGATTCAAGGAAGGCATTTAGGACCCAGAAATTTTTCCAACAGAGCCTACAAGTCTCAACATACACCATCTACCTGAATGAATGAATTTTCAACACTAATTTACCCTAAGTCCACATGGGAGCTCTTCAAATCTTTCGTTAAAGCATACCCTGAATCTACACATGTACTAACGTGCACCTAAACCATTGCACTAGTGTCCACAAGAGGCAGGGAAGGGAATCTGGACCCTTATCTACAAGGAGTTTTTGAAGGTCTTGGCGGACCTCCTCCCAGTCCGGGACATTTAAGTCACCCATAGATATAAACCAAAGGCTTGCCTTTTCAATGGAGTCTAAAAATTTATCAAGAGTTCTCGTCTTAACTGCTGTTCCCTGCTCCTCTAGGAGCCTTTCAAGCTGATGCTGTATTTGCACTTTACCTGGCTCATTGCCCATTTTTATCCTATAGTAAGTACCCCAATACATCCCTGCCGGCCTAGGGACGACCCCGTCCACATACCCCTTCTTTCAGATCTTGGTGGAACCTCCAATTGCCGCACCTGCAGGGCCCTGGATCCGAGTCTGCGAGGGACGTCGGGATTAAAGAAGACACAGCACACTCTTGGTCTGGATGGAAAAAGACTCTTTATTCCTTTTTTCTCTCCCCCTTATATACCCCCTAGCATAAGAGGGAGGAAGTTGGCAGGAAGGAACTCAAGGATGAGGTCTGGGGTTCAAGATAGGGTCAGGGCATTCTCAGCCTGTGAGGCGGAACTTCCTGGGCTCAGTCTGGTAAACAATTCCGAGAGCTGAGGTGAACAAAACAGGATGTGCATGAAACAAGTTCCTGCTCAGTAACAGAGGGGGGTTGTGTTGAGAGACCTTTTTCCCACAATTTCTTTATACTTTATGGGTGGTCAGGAACTATTTTTTTTTTTTTTATGTTTTGAGGTGAAACACTCCATCCTGCAGGGAAGCTCCTTAAGCTCAGGAAGTAAACAAGTCAAGAGCTTCAGGAAGTCCGTGAAATTGACCAGGTTCACTAATTTGTCTTCCTGCCTGAATTCCTGTGCTCTGGATAGGGAAAATACATTGAGCAAAATAAAGTTAGGGCCTCAGTATTTCAGAGTCTGTTCAGATAGAAAAGGTTCAAAAAAAAAAAAGGCAAATGCAAATGGATCTGGGATGGAACCTCAGGCAGAAGAGGAAAGTAAAGCTAAAACTTCCACTCCACTGGAGGACCCAGCTTTTGTGGAACCTAAAATCAAGCAGTTATTCAAGAGTCTTTAGATCCCATAGAAAAAGAGGAGAGAGAGGAGGAAGGTGTTAGATATCTGAGAGAAGATTTTCCATCATTTATTGCCGGTCAAAGCCTGAGGCTGAGCTGAATGAAGACTATTTAGAAGAAATGTGACATTTGCAGGGCATGGTTGAATCTATATAAAAGAATGTTTGGTCTTTGCCCAAGTTTTAGCTGCATAGGATACAGTAATTAAAAGTACCAAATTGGTGGAAGTTCATGCAGTAACTACTGTGTCTCAAATTATCATTGCTTCGCCCATGAACCTGTATGAATAGATTAGTGGCCCTTACTGTAAAGAAAATTCAGGCCATGGAGCAGTTCAAGAACAGTTGGAAAATGGTTATACAGAAACTTCTAATTCACCAATTTTTGTCAGAAAAAAAGGTCAGAAAAATTGAGGTTATTATAAGATCTTAGAAAGGTTAAAGAAACAATAGAACTTTAAAAAGTCAATTACAAACAATAATGACCCAAACCTGGTATTAATATGGAGAAGAGGGCATGTTTGTTTTTCCACAGGACACTGAGAATGCCAGGTGGCTACCAGAAAGGCTGGTTTGGTTCGCAGGAACTAAACAAGGAAAAAGTGACGTTGCTGTTGCTGTGGAATCAGTTCCTGATGACACATGGAGAGCTGTATTGGACTTACGTAATAAACTCAACTATGCTACATCTAGCCATATAGAAATAAAAGGAGATTGCAGTGATGGTGAATGATACTCAACTGACGGGACATCATTACATGGAAAGAATATCAGTAAATCAGGATTCTACTGCAGGGAATGCTGATAAATGAGAAAAAGGACTAAGTGCAGAACTTTGGTGATCAGATGACAGTTTCCCGCAGACTTATATAGGGAAACAGGCAGCAGCCATGGACAAAGTCAAGGATGAGTGATAACTTGCATAAGTCAACGCTATGTAAGTTTGGGCAGTTAAATATTGCTCATAATGGTACCAGGTTTGTTTTCTATGTTCAATGTAGTTCTTGTGTTTCAATGTAACTTGTTTAATTGCATTTCAGTCATTCCCATGAGAATGAAAGTTATGGTATTTTAGCAATTTTCACTTATGATTTCTGTAAATGTTACAAAACCTTAGTATGTGAATTGAGGGTATAAGAGTAAACCTTTGCTACATTACTGGAATAATTACCATGATGCCTGGTTCTAAGGATGCTGGGTTGTGGCTTGCTAGCCTCTAGTTAATTTGCGTGGCCTCTCAGTCCCAAGTTCACCAACTGCCAGAATTTTCTGACTTTCATAAATGAGTAGCCAGAGACAGGTAAGCCCAAGGGGGTGTCTGTCAACCTAAGACAGGGAATCAGCCTCTGTGGCCAGAGATTGTAGCTGGTTTTCCAATGACGGGTAAGACAGGCACTGACGTCCTTGGTGACCTAAGACAGACGCTCATTTATGTAAGAGAAAAGGGGGATATGTACCCCCCCCCCCGCATGCCCTTTTCTCTTAGTGCTAGGCTCTGAGCCAAGAGCTAGCTGGATCTTGTCAATTGCAAAGCTCAAGTAAACAACTTGACCTTTAAGCTAGCCCAACCTCAACTTCCTTTTTCCTGTGTACAGCTGTATGTCATCAATAGAGAATATCTCCTGAGAATGTGATCTTTTACCCTCTTGCAAAGTCCCGCCTCAGGGTATATAAGGCTTGATGCCTCTCAATAAAGTCAGTCATTTTCCTTTCCTCCTACCTAGTGTGTGTGTCTGTGTCTCTGTCTTGTGTGTGTCATTCAATCCGCAGCCCTTGGCAGATCTGGACAACATAGCAGGTGGGGAGGCTCCTGTGTGACATGGTAATTGGAATGGGTTGCTTCCTACTTTTCTGCGTGAATTCTGCATAGTCACCGAGGGCTGGATGGACAGAGTGGCTGCTGGGAGACTTGGTGGATGGAGTGCATCTGGAGTTCATTACCTGGGGTTCCAGGTCAAATGCCATGGAATCCTGGAGCAGCACTGTGGGCAGAGCGACTGTAAGGTGACAACTGTGTGGCTACATTTTAACTGTTCTAATCAGAATTTTACAATTAGTTGTCTTTATAGTTAAAAATTATTATTTTAGCCTAAAACAATAAAGTATTCAAGAGAAAATATATAGATAGACTTAAATGTTGCTTAGGGTACATTTAAATTGTTCAATAAAAGCATCAAAAAGAAAAATATCAAATCTTTCAGATGGTATACACTACAAATGTTATTTGTCATTCAAAAGTCCATATTTCAAATATATCTAAAATGAGTATATTAGAAGTTTAGCAGAATTAAAGACATTGCAATAACATGTTTTCATACATACTCAAACACTGTTTTCAGGCATTTAATCTTGGGATTTATTGTTAATACATATGCAAATATATAGTAGTTTTGTTAATGTGAAAGCTTTTGGTTTTTAAACTAAAATATTTTTTTAAAAAATAAAGAAACTATGAAGACTATGATGTGGTTCCTTATTAAGATTCTGACTACAGAGATTCATAGTTAAGTCTGTCTGAGTATCATATGGAGACTCAAGATTCTAATGCCAACCCTAACCAAGGAGGTTTCTGCAGAGAAATATGCTATCCTTATATTAACTATTTCACATTCTCAAGCATACCCATGAAATCAGGATCTGCTTCAAAGATTCATGATCCAAAGCTTTCCAAGGACTCCATAAATTCTCTCTTCTTTTGACTGGTGACTGGTTTTGGGCATCATATATTTTGTGATGATGAACTCATATACTACTGATGACAATGCAGATTAGTGCAGCCACTATGGTGAACAGTATGAAGGCTATGGAAAAAAATTAATAATAGTTCTTCCATATAAACAGCTATGTACTTCAGGACTAGATATACCCTTGCTTTGAATGGAATATGAAATCTCATGTGGAAGAGACACCTGAATGCACGTTTGATTATGCAATAGTTATGATCTGAGATTAGCCCTAGATAAGCACGAGTAGATGAATGGGTTTAGAAAATGTATATGTACACGATGGACTAGTAGTCAACCAAAAGGAATATCTTTTAATTTTCAGCAAAACAAATAATGAGAGATAATGAAGTTAAATAAATCAGACACAGAAAAGCAAATACTGCATGTTCCCTCAACCATAAAAGCTAAAGAAAGTCAGAATGTAGAATTATTACTTATTGAGACTCTGGAGGTGTGGTGTTGGATACTCAGTACCAAAACACAGAATAATGAGACTCTGAAGGTTTGGTGTTGGGTACTCAGTGTCAAAACACAGTAATAATCTCTGTTTTACAACCTAGTGAAGTGACTATAGCTTAGCATAATCTTTACAGATTTCATGAGTAACTAGAGAATAACATGAAGTTTCCAAGCACAAGGTAATGATAAGGGGATAGAAAGGTTAATTACCCCAGTCTGATCAGTACATATATTGAAACATTAGTTTGTACAAATATGTACACTTAGGTGCGAATTAAAAACTTAAAAAAATTTAAGGAGACACAAATATTAAATACTTTGATTTTACCATTGTATTTGTGTATGTCTACATATGAATTATTGCACTGTCTCCCATAAAATATGCTGTTATAATAAGTAATAAAATAAGTGTGTTTTGTGTCACCATTAACGAACATGCTTCAATATTTCAGTTCTACTTTGATTAAAATAAAGTATTATTGCTTCATAGTTAACAATGATTTCTTAAAGTATTTATTTTTTAAAAAAATATTTCATTCACAGCTGGAATGCGCAGCAGTTGAGAACATTGACTACTCTTGTAGAAGACCCAGGTTCTGTTCCTAACACGTACATGGTAGCTAAGAGCCTTCCTAATTCCACTTGAAGGCGAGCCAAGGTAGTTCTGGCCTCCAGGGGCATTGCACAGCATGGGTGCACATGCATACATGCAGGCAAAACACTTGTGCATATAAAATAAAAATAAGACATCTAAAATATTTTATTATTTTTGTTTTTATTCTTGTCTGCCATGTGGGTTCTGGGAACAGAACCCAGCTCGTCTTCAAAAGTAGTCAGTGCTCTTAACCACTGAGCCATCTTTAGCCACTTAAAGATAATTTTTAACATCCCATGAACTCTCTTTCGCGTTCTTACCACTGTTGATAAAAGTAAATATGCAGTGTATCCTGACCTTTTTCTCTGCTGATGTTTATGTATGCCAATCTTTGCACCAAGGATATAATTCTGACATATCCATTTAAACTTTCATTTTATGTAGAAGTCTATTTTATTTTGAAAATATGATTGTATATGAATTCTTTCAACCTGATTTTGTAAGTTTTAAGAGAACTTCCAATCTAAAAATATAGTTTAAAATTCATGGCACTTGGATTATCTTGAAGAGTATACATATACATCCATAGTAGATATAAAAATTCTTTTTAGCTTTTGAAATTTCTTTCTTTTAAAGGTTTTGTTATTATTATTGTGTGAGTACATGCACAGGGCATGTATGTAGGTCAAAAAACAACTGTGTGGCATTGAATCTCTTCACATTTTCATGGTTCTGGTGACTGAACTCAGGTCCTCAAGTTTGCCTGGCAAGTGCTTCATGTGTTGAGCCATCTTGCCTCCCCTTCTTAAAATATTTTATTTCTATTTAGAGTTCAACACATTGTAGTTTAATGTTTGATATTGACTGATCATGGGAAGAGCAACCTTTTGCTAGTCTCTAGACAGACTCTACTCGGTACAATGAGGTAGTTCTCCTCCTTTAGTGATAGGAGATAAAAGGGGAAAAAAAGGGTCATCTTTGAGTTTTGGTTTCGTCACTAATTGCGCAGCCTTGATGAGTTCCTTATTTCCTGAGCTTTCATATTCTATGCTTCTCAAACCGAAATGACTTTTCTGTTTAAGCCAGAAATATGACTTGAAACCTGTATTTGTTTATATTGCTACTGTAACAAGTGGACAAAATCATCACAGTATTATCATCTTATGGTTCTGCAGGTCAAATGTCTGAAATAGGTTATAGGGTTCATATCAAGGGGCCAGCTGGGTTGTGGTCCCTCTGAAATAATTCTAGGTCTGTTTCTTGATCTTTTCAGGTTTATTTTACATATATATGTATGTATTTTGATTTTTTTCTTTTTATTTATTTATTTATTTATTTATTTTTTTTTTTTTGAGAAAAAGTGTTGGTACATAGCCTTGGTTAACCTGTAACTCAATATGTAAACCAGACAATTGATCTTCAAGCTGGAAAGGGTTCACAGGGCTGTGCTATAGGCTATCTTCCAAAAACTGGTTATGATGGCTCACACATATGACCCCAGCTCTTGGGATGCTGGGGCAAGAGGATATCTACAATTTTGTGGACAGCTTAATCTATAGAGTGAGATCCTGCACAATTTCTCCTTTGTATCCCCCTCCCTCAAAGAAAGGAAAGATAGAACATTCAGATATTTACGCTTCTGGCCAGCACGGGGTTTTCTATCGCTCCTCTCTATCAGGAAGCAAGAATGCCATGCCTTGACACTGATTTTCAGAATCTATTTTTGTAATGAATTCTGTCTCTTAAAATTCTAAGGCGCACAGGTTCTATTAACATGCTTGAACACTAATTAACAAATACTTGTTTTTATTTCATTTGACTTTCATAGGTTTTGTCCATCAATAGATAACTGTAGGACTGATGATTTCTTCCTGAAGCAAAAGCTTACGTTTCAAACCTTCGCCAAAGATTCGATGTGAAAATTATTTATGCTAATCTTAGTTTGCCTCTGTGCTATAGACAATACAAATGAACATACAAAAATTGATCATACACCACTGACAACCAAAGGACCATATAGTATCATCAGTGGAAGACAATCATGTAGCAGCAGTGCTATGCGGTCACATGAGAGCAACAGTTAAAGTCAGGCTGCAATGACATGAATATTTACAGGGAACCTCATACTGGTGATTTTAATAATCTGGAAAAATATAGTGCAAAGGGAAGATTTTTTTGTTTTTATTAATTAATTGTTTTTAAAGCATAAAGTATTCCTACTGGAATTTTTAAAATTTATTTTTAGTTTTTATTTATTTGTATATATGCATGCCTGTGTGTAATTATGTACTTGAGTTTCCCACAGAGGCCAGAAAAAATCATCAGATTGACAGGAACTGGAGATACAGGTGGTTGTGAGCCACCTAACATGGGTTCTGGGAACCAATCTTGGGTCTTCTACAAGAGCAGTATGCATTCTTAGCTGGCAAGCCACTGCTCCAAACTCATACTGGAGTTTTAAGTAGTATTATATTGACTTTCATTGGGGAAGGGAGAATTACTATTCTATTATCATAAATTTAATCCTAAAGATGAAGAAATGTCATATTTAAATGTCTGTATTGACAAATACATTTTTGTGTCTGACTTAAGTCCATAACGTCTTCGTTGGATACTTTTTTGGTAAACCAGGCATAGGAATAGTGAGAAATGCTATACATGTATAAAAATAACATCTTGTCCCATTCTGTCCCCCTGCTAGCCTTGGATCCAAACCCACTCCAGTTCTTCTGCCTCAGATATCTGGACTGCCAGACCAATGAAACCCTCTGGCATAGTTTACGAAGTCCCCCCACAGGTGATCTCCAATCCTATCTTCCCCTGACTTCCTGATGTGCCTGACACAGACCAGCCCTCCTAAAACCCTGCTAAGTGAGATCCTGCCCACTGCATCTTGATTCCATTCTCCTGCAGCCTGAAAACCTCCCATCTACACACTTCTATTCATTATATTCTGTCTGTCCTACACACTCCCTGCTAGTCTTAGGCCCAGGCCCACTCCAGTTCCTCTGCATTAGATCTCTGGACTAGCTTCCTAGCCATGACTGGCTAAACACTCTAGCATAGTTTGTTAAGACCCTGCACAGATGGTCTCACCTCACCTTCTCCTGGACTCCTGATAGGCCTGATACAGAACAGCCCTCCTCTGATGCTCCAGCCTGCTTACTACCCTGACCCACCAACTACCCAGACCAACCTACTACCCTGCAAGAACCTGAAGCACACACCAAAGAACCTGAGCAAAAAGGGAGCCAAGTTACATAAACAATATAAATGGAACTAAAATTCAAATAAACAAAGGCAGAATAGAATTTCCTATTGGACATTCAACCAACAAAAAAATCCAAATGGCAATGCAAAAACACAAATAATAAGAAAAACCAATAGAATATGTCCCCAACAATCAGTCCTAAAGAAGTGTACTGCAATGAGAACCACCTTGAGGAACCCCACAACTCAGAAGTTAAAAGGACAATCATAACTATGATCAACGAACTTAAAGAAAACACAGACAAAGAACTCAAAAAGGAGAGAAATAAACTTGTGATGGAAGCTCAGGAAAATACAAATATACTGCTGAGTGAAATAACAAAAATAATTCATGATTTGAAAAGTGAATTCACAATAAAAATACTGAAGAAAACCCAAACTGAAATGTACATGGAATTGAAAAACTCATTAGGCCAATGGGAAAAAGAAGGGGGAAAGATTCACACGTAGAATGAATGAAATGGAAAAACAGAATATCAAGACTAGATGACAGAGTTGAAGATTTGAACTTCTTAAGCAAAGAACATCTAAAATAAAATTTAAAAAAACACAGGAATGGAATTTGCAGGAAATGTGGGACACCATGAAAAAAATTATGCATCATACAGGGAGAAGCAGCATCTCAGGCCAATAGAATTGACCAGATAATCAACAGGATTATAGGAGTAAGCTTCTCTAAATTAAAGAAAGACATACCTATACAGATTGAAGAAGCACATAGAATACCAATTAGAAAGGACCAGAACACAAACTCTGCACACATATCATAGTAAAAACATTAAATACACAGAACAAAGAGAGGGCACTGAAAGCTGCTAGAGGAAAAACCATCAGAATTATCCCTGATTTTTCAATGCAAACTATTGAAACCAGAAGAGCCTGGACCAAAGTATTCCCAGTTCCAAATGGCGATGGATGCCAGCCTTGAATACTTTATCCAGCAAAACTATCCATCATAGTCAGAGGGGAACGGACAGTTCTCATGACATAAAAAGGTTGACAGAATTCATGCCCACCAAACCAGCCCTACAGAGAATACTCAAAGCAACGCAAAGGACCACAGATAGGAGTGAGTGTACCCAAGAGGCTACAGAAAGAAAATAAAGGAAAATATAACAGAAACACACAATGGGGGTCACAAACACAAACCTGTTAAAATGACAATGACCTACACGCATCTTCCAATAATAACTCTAAATACCAATGACTCAACATCCCTGTCAAAAGACACAGGCTAGTTGAATGGATTAAGAAAGAAAATCCATCTTTTTGTTGTCTTCAATAAACTCATTTCACCATCAAGTACAGATACTACACTCTAGGTTGAAAAGACAAGGGAAAAAATATTCCAAGCAAATGGCATTAAGATGCAAACAGGTGTTGCAATTCTGACAAAAATATTTCAGTTTACAACTAATCAGAAGAGATAAAGATGGTCACTTCCTTCTGATCAAAGGAACAATTGATCAAGAAGACATTACAATCATGAATACATATGCACCAAACTCTAGCATACACAATTTCATAAAAACAGTATTACAGGACTATAAAACACAGATGAGCTCCAACTCCATAATAGTAGGTGACTTCAGTACCCTATTATCACCAATAAATAGGTCAACTGGACAAAGAATAAACAGAGAGACATCTGAATTAAATGACATCTTATATCAAAGGTACCAAACCAACGTCAACAGAACATTCTACCCTATAACACTTGCATTCTGCAGTCTGCAAAATATCACTATGTGGGCATGGCTATCTGTTCTGCTGTCACCTCGAGATTTAGCTGGATACCCTTCATCAGTGTTTGAGTGGCTTCTGAGATTATGTGCAGCTGAACTTTCGAAGGCATTTCCCTACATGATCCTCTTAGATAGAATAAGATTTCCTGTAGCCTGTGATGGTAGTGGGTATGGTGGCCTATGTTCTATCTGGGGTAGCCAGAACTTGTCACTTAGCTCATTAACATCTCAGCAGTTCAGGAAGCAGAGAAAACTCAGTTCGGAAACAGACAGTCTATAATTCTCAATCCCCACCCCTACAGTCCTGTGTTAGCAGGCTAAGCCGGATGTCTACAAGTTTCTTTGTACTGCACAAAGTAACACCACAAGCTGTGGATCCACGGCTCAAACACATGTGCCTGTGTGGGCATTTCACAGCCTAATGATAAATGACATGTATAAATCAAAGTAAACAGGAAAACAGAATGAAAGAATGGGAAAATATACTACTATGAATAGGATTCACTTAATTACAGGAATTTGAAATATGTAAAACTAAACAGAAATAATCACACAGAAAACCCAAAGAATGCAAAAAATCATAATGGCTATGTCACTCAATGTATAATTTACAGCTAAATTTAATGCAGATTAAAAATTTCCAATATATAGTTTTGATGTGAAGTAAAAGTTTGCCTTAAAAAGTTCTAGCTAGTCTTAACATATTTTCTTCTGTCTTCTTTTTCACTTGCCTTTCCAATAAAAAAGTTATTAAGCAGTATTAAGTCTCAGGTCTCAAAGGAAGGAGAAAGCAGATGAGAAAGTATTTATTTAGCTTAGCATTCTCTCTGAGTAAAGAAAACCACATTGCTATGTCTAGTTTTGCAGGAGACGCATCCCTTCTGCATGTTTTAGCAGTCACATTCCCCATATAAATGAGGAAACACATAAAGATTCTGAATTCCATTACTATGTATTCTAGTTGCCAAGAAGAAAATCATAAGACATGGACATACTAAATTTATTTTGGTAAGTAAACTTAATGAGGAAATCTTGTTAATAATAAATAAAATGAGATGCAATATAAAAAAGTTATGATCGTCAATGCTGTGTTTGGTTGTTTAAATTGGACTACATTATTTTGTTCTGAAGCTTGCTTGATAATGTGGTACTATGTCATTTGGATTCCTTTTTATGGAAGCACAGATTGGACATTTAAATACAAAGAATGCATACAGCACCCAGTGATATCATAGCTTCTCAACTTGGGAGTGTTCATTTTAAGGCATAGCTAGTAAATACAATCAGCCTATATCCACAGTGAAATTAAATGCTGGTCTAATGCTCATATGTGTTAAAGCATAGCATATTCTTTTAAGATGGCGATTATAAGATCAAGCAGATTAATCAGAAAAGATAACATGAGGAAATTAATTTTTAATTAGTACATTTGGTGTTTGAGTCTACATCATACATGTGCTTACTGGTCTTTCTAGATATTATCTTTTTGCACAGTTCCACTGACGCTACACAAGAGATAAAGAGAGCGCATCCAAAGCATTGCTACCCGAAGCAATGAGAAGGCTGATCCTTACTCCGTATCCCCAAATATAAACCCAAAGTTGCTTTCCTTAGGACTTCTAATGACAATTTTAAAATAGGAAAGATCAAACTGGCCACAAATGAGGTTATATTTGTCTAATTACAGAACTTCTAACCTAAAAACTAAAAATAAAACTCAGAATTAGAATTTTTTCCTTTCTATTAATCTGTTATCCTGTTTTCTGCTCTTTATTGAATTTTATTCAATTTGCTATTATTCTTTATTATCATTATATATACATATATATACATATACATGCTGGTTTTTATGAGACAAGGTCTCCCTGTTGTCCCAGCTGGCCTGGAACTCTCTGTGTAGTCTGTGTAGTCCAGACTGGCCTCCATCTCATAGAGATTTGCCTGCCTCTGCTTCCCAAGTGCTGGGATTAAAGATGTGTACCACCACACAATTGTTTTTTAGAAACTTAAAGCACTGCTGGTTAGTGAGAGTCTCCCATCTGCAGCCTTCTTCAATCATGGCTACATCACATGGCTGGCACAAAGGCTGTACTAAACCCAGAGCCAAAAAGATCTTAATAAGCATAGAACAAAATAAGCAAAAAGATAACTTTCATTGTTCACATGATGGCCCTGTGAACAGCTTTAAAGAGTCTCAATATGCTTCAACTTTTTAAAAATAAGTTTGGATTTTTTCGGTAGTTTCTTGCCTGAACAAACCAACATTTTTCAGTCAGGGCAGTGTGGAAAAATGTCATTTCAATTTTAGTTGAAAATATCATGTAATTTAACTTTTTCATTAATAACAATCAACTTTCTTTCTGTGCAATACCACGTAAATGCTTCGTGTTCCCATTTATGCATAGAAGTAGAAGGTAGAGTAGTGTTTACCAGACGATGAAAAGTAGGGAACAGATAAAGGGTGGCAGCTGGGGAGGAAAAACAGCTTCTACTGCTCAATAGCAATACAAAATACTCACGACAAAAATTAACCAAATATTTTAAAATAACAGAGAGTATTTTTAATGTTCCCAGCACAAAGGAGTGGTGTTGAGGTGATATATGCTCCAGTCCACCCAATCCGATCACTTTTTACTATGTTCTTACAGTGAAACGCCATAACGCAGATCATAAATATGTGCAATTATGTGCTAATGAAAAATTTTAATTAAAACAAAACCTCTTTATTTTTACACTGTTCAGCAAAACTTAAGCATGAATAATTTATTAAATTATTTTTCTTTAAAAAGTAAAATGGATTTAAGTAAAAGATTCCATATCACAATGGCTTTACAATCTTTAAATCTGCTTTTTCACTTTCTTCTTTTCCATTTTCGGCATGTCTGTGTGGTACGTGTGCATATGTGGGGGTGTTTTGTGCATGGAGGCCTGAAGCTATCCTTGATTGCTCTGTGCTTCCATTTAAATTTTGAGGCAGGATCTCTCAGTTGAACACAGAGCTTGTTGATCCTGGAAATCTCTTGCTGCCCCCCAAACTGCTGGAATTTCAGATGTCAGCCACAGCTGTAGCTTTTATGTGGATTCTGGGCATCCAAACACAAGCCCTCATGTTCGCACAGCAGGAGCCCTATCCACAGAGCACTCTCCCTTGCTCACCTCTTAGCATTTGAGTTTTTGCTGTGAAAATCCTTTAAAGTGAAAACTGATATTACATAGAATCGGGCTTTCTGTTATTGTTTGTTGCTGGGATCTTTGCTCTTGTGGAGAAAGCTTCTGTAAGTATACATACTTTAGAACTGGAATTACAAGTTCTCCATTTTATGTTGTCTAAAAACAATTTTTTACCTAATCACATGGTATAATTTTATCATACTTTTATAATCTTTATGAAACTTGAAAGAAAATAGCAGTGTATTAGTCAATGACACATCTGAATTAACAATTACATCAACATGTGGGCCCTATCACATCAAATTTATGTTTCTTGAACCTAAAAAGATAATGACCTAATTCTATTTGGAATGTTCATATTATTTCATTCATTTCTGACTCATCTTCAAAGAAATGTAGTTAGTCTGGTGGTGAGAAAGCAGGACAGAAAGCATTCTAGGGATCAGAGCACAGAGGAATCCCTTGAAAGAGAAGAAGGAGGATGAAAGATTCTGGGCTTATATGATCACAGAGTTTACTAACTTGCCAGTTAAAAGAGATTGTTGTGCTCTGTACTCCACCAAAGTGGGTTGATATCAAAATGCAAGATTACAACTGGAATTGGATGCTATAAGAAACGTTGGAAGGAGGCTGTTCCCATTATGGGAACCTTCTCCAACTGCATGTCCCTCTTCTCCCTCTCAGATTCACAATCTTTTCTTCTATAATTATTATAGTTGCATATGTATAACATATATATGCAACCTACTTTGTCCATTTAACGGTGCTCATGTGTACATGTATAGGACTGGCCACTTGGGTTTGGGTAACCTATCAGGGAGCTTGAATCTGAACAAAATGGACTCTCTCCCTTCACAGCAGCCTTTGGCCCCCTCTAGCTTTTCCTCTACAGGTTTTGCAGAGACTTTGTGGGAGCAGTATCCCTGTCACGTCTAGAAGACACTATCTAACAGTAGGTCTCCTGTATTCTGGCTCTTACAGTCTTTCTACCACCTCTTCCACATTGCTATCCCGTTGTTCCCTGAACCCTAGGTAGAAGGGTTGTGTGGTAGATGTAGTAATTGGGTTGGGAACTCCACGGTCACTGATTCTCTACATTTTGACCATGTGTGGATCTTCTTAACATCCTCAGTCTGCTACAAAAAGAAGTTTCTTTGATGAGGGTTGAGAGCTACACTTACATGTGTGTATAGGGAGGTGTTTATAATACAGTTAGAAACTATTTGTTTAGGAAAATGACAGTAATAGTTTCACCTCTATGATTTCTCCAACCATAGGTAGATGGCTAGGTTTACAGAACCTGGCATGGGTTCTTTCATATTTAGCAGACATTAAGTCCAATTAGACAGCTGTTGGTTACCCCCAAGATAAAGCTGCAATGATTGCAAACTAGGATAGCTTGGCAGCTGGTTGTTGTTGTGTTTCAGTGGCTTTCCAGCTGGGTGGGAGCCATTGACTATTTTTCTTCCATGGCAAGCGTGCACAACACCTTCTAATACTATGAGAGTTAAACCTCAGCTAGGAGGATTCCAGGTCAGTTCCAGCTCAAATATTACAAGGCCTGTGTCTAAGTGGGTAGTATCTTCAAAAACAGGGTCCTGCCTTCAATTTCAGGGAAGTAACCAAGGGCAATGGCAATAGCTTATAGTAATATTGGTTTTAGAGGCGTCTTGAAACCCCAACCAAAATATGGAAGGGAACTTTCCCTTGCCTGGCACACACTGGGGTATTTCTTAGATAGTCTATAGCTTCTAGGTGGAGCATCATCACCAGCATGGTGTGTTCATGGTTTAAAAGAAATTGTGCATTTTTAAAGTGAGCTTATAAAATAACACATCCCTGTGGCATTTTAAAACATTCTTGGTGTTACCTCTTCTTCATCCTTTTGACTATTACCTTCTCTCCCGCTCCCCAGTTAAGCACCTCATTGTCCCCATTCCCTGTTTGCAGCACCTTTGTCTTACTGTTCCCCTCTCCAGAGCCCCTCCTCCTCTCCCTTTCCTATCATCTCTTTCTACTCTCCTTGCTTCTGTGGTTACTTAGGGTTATGTGATCAAATCTAAGCATTCAGAGCTAGGATTCACAATAACTGAGAACTTGTGTGCTTGTCTTCCTGGGTCTGGCTACCTCCCTGAGTATGATCTTTGCCAGTTCCATCCATTCTCCTTAGAATTTCACAATGTCATGTTTTGACAAGTGAATAGAATTCCATTCTGTATCTGCACCACAGTTTTGTTGTTCATTCATCTGTCAAAGACATCTAGGCTGTTTCCATTTCATAGACATTGTGACTAGACCAGCAATGAATGTGGAGCAAACATCTCTGCCATCATGGCATAATGAGTCCGGGGAGTGGTGTGTCTGGGTAGTAGGACACATTTATTTTTAGCTTATTGAGACTTCACACTGATTTCCATAGTGGCTGCACCAGTTTCCAATCCCATCACCAGTGAGAGTTCTCCTGTCCTTGCGTTGTCTCCAGCACTTGGCATCAGCTGTTTTCTTGATCTTAACCCTCTGCCCAGGGTGAGATAATACCCCTAAGTAGTTTTAATTTTCATTTCTCTATTTGCTAAGGATGATGAAAATTTTTTTTACTATTTTAATTTTTTAATGTGTATGAGTTTATTGCCTGTAAGTAAGTGCACCCATGTTATGAAATGCTTGTGGAGATCAAAAGAGGGTGTAAGATCCCCTAGAAATGGAATTATGAATAGGTGTTAGCTGCCATGTGGGTGCTAGGAACCAAACCCGGGTCCTCTGCTATAATTATGTGTATTCACATTCTCATATTGAGGTCTTCTATTTTGCTCTATTGATCTATCTGTCCAGATTTGTGTGACTATCATGCTATTTTTGTTACTGAAGCTCTGAAATCTAGCTTGAAATCTGGAGTAGTAATCTCTCTGGCATGGCCCATTTTGCTCGTCTGCTGTGCTATCCAAGGTCTTTTGTGCATCCCCATGAATATGAAGATGATCTTTTTTTTCCTGTGTGTGAGCAAAGTCATGGAGATTTGGGTTGGGATTGTACTGAATCTGTAAATTACTTTTCATTGGTCATTTTTGCAATATTAATTCTTTCAGTCCATGAGCCTGGGATATCTTTACAACATGCAGTGCATTCCTCAGTGTCTTTATTCAGAGATTGGGAGTTTTCATTGTATAGGCCTTTCACCTCCTTGGTTTGGTTTATTCCTATCCATTTTTTTGAGGCTATGATAAATGGACGTGTTTCCTTCTTCTCTTTATCTTTATGTGGCTATTGACACACAGAAAGGCTATTGATTTTTGTAAGTTGATTTTTTTTCTGATCACTTTGCTGAAAATATCCATCTTTTCTAGAAGCTGTCTGGTAGAATTTGTTGGATCTTTTGTGTATATCATTTCATCTGAACATACAGGTAATTTTTCTGAATTTTTGAGAGAGTGGGTCTGACTATCACCCTGATATAGAAAGAACTTTATCAAGCTTTTAAATTGTTTTCTAATTTTATTTCTAGTAATGTCACATTTTAATACTAATCATTTCTGGAGTACATAGAAAAAATATATAAAACCTTTTTTATTTAGTCAATTATTTAATGATAGATAATCTTTTAAAAAATGAATCAGCTTTTAGCAGTCAATGTGCTAGACACAATGAAAGATCCACAATGATCCTCATTGCCAAGCAGTTTTTTCCTTAGTAAGGTAGGAGAGAAAAAAGACCTGAGCACATCTTAAGTAGATAGGAAGTCAAGTTTCTACAGTTGCACAAGGAGTAAAAGATTTCTGTGAGAAATGATGGACGATGTTGTCAACTCTTCAAATAGGAAAAGAATCATGAGACTTAATCAATGTGCAGATTAGTGATTGATTCAGATAAGAATAAAGCACCGGAGAGTGTTTGAAATGAAGAAGTAATAGCACGAACAGAGACTTTGGAGTGTGTATAATAGTGGAATCTAATAGTTAGCCAGACTGGTTATAGGTATTTCATTACCTACAACTTATTTTAGGAATAATTTTTAAACAAGTGTTGTAAGGAAAGTTATAAATATCAATAACAAGCTGTTATAATTGTAACTGACAATCGGAAAAATTGGAATACATGGTAGAATGCCCAGTTTACCTGCTCCAGTGGTTTCCTGTAGGCCGCCCTCCTCCCCAAATGCTAGTCTTCTCTACAACTTCTACACAGCTCCGAAGGTCTTGCTCTTTGCAGAGAGAGGTGCTTTGTTTGACATAAATAGACACACCTTTCTTTTCAGTTATCTTTCCTAAGGGACTGGACTTGTAATTGAAGCAATGTGAGATTCTCTGGAACAGTGGATTTATAATTCAAATCCCACCTGTTGAGCCATTCCCAACAGGAATTCTCAGTTGCTTAAATTATAACCCACAAGACCACTGGATATAATAAAACATATGTTATGACACTATTTGTTGAGGGTCAGTATTGATATGCCATAATACAGTAATTGATAGCTATAATCTTTAGTCAATTGTAAAGTCTGGATCTCTGCTCTCTGCCCCCATCAATTCCTGTCCCTATGCAAGGGATGTTCCTTCACTTAGTCAGGGAACCTCATGTGGCAAATAGATACCCAGAGAACTGCTGCTTTCTCCCTAAATACTGGCCTAAATACTGACGAGTACCTACCCAGCCAGCAGCCCCTGCTTTGTAACACACTGGCCTTTCAACATTCTGCTATGCACCATGAGAGTCTCTTAGATAGCCCAGAGGAAAGCTGGACACTAAAGGACTGACGAGAAAAGATATTCAAAAGCAAGGCACAGATCCCACTATTCTATTGTGAGTTTTCTGGGACAGCCCTGATTTCAAATGTATTTCCATCACCAAAACTTACTGAAATATCTTAGAATTTTCTGTTTTTTTTTTTTTTTTTGGTGTTTAAGTTATTTATTCCAAAATATCCCTTTCATTGGTAGAAGCAGAATTTTTTTGTCGGATTTTTTGGTCCCAATTTAGTGTTCATAAAATAGGACAATGTACTTTCAACTCAGAGTTACAGAGCAACAAATCTGATACCAAAATAAGATGATAGAGGCTAAATATATTGAAGACTACAAAGCAGAAAGTGGAAGGATAATGGATTCTACCTAAAGTTTATACTCAGACATCCTGAAAAAGGTAGTAATTTAGCCTAGTTTTTAACATTTTAAAATGTATTTCTCAACAAGATTTTCTTGAGGATTTCAAAAGACATATTTTTAGAATTATAAAAGAATCAGTTAAGCTTAAAAATAAGCTATTAAAACTTTTAAACCAATTTCTATGCCTTTTTCTCCATTATCGATGATTTATTAGACTCAGCATTATGTCACACTGTAGTTATCGCTCTCATGCTATCTTTTCGGTTTTTTGGAAAATATGGGTGAAAGGCAAGTACACCAAAACCACAGCATCATGATTTGGCTCTGATCATTCCTCAAGGGAACTTACAGATGAAGTATTCACCTTTTCAGATTCTCCAAGTAACTCTACATATGCTGTGAAATGATAATATTTTAATAGTAAAAGAGATTACTAATTTGCAGAAACAATGTCTTATAACAAGGCCGTTTTCCTCTTGTTCAGAACATATCACAAGCACACATTAAGCATTATTTATGTAAATGAAGCAATTTAGAAGGTAGCAATTATACTATGCAGTAAGTTTTAGGACATGTCAACTTGATGTCTTTCTTCTTGTTTGTCATTATGTCTTTCCTTAAACTCATCTTCTTTATTCTATACATTAGGGTACTCTAAGAATGATCACCAGTTTCAGAAACAACTTCTCAAAAGGGATAGCCACTTTAGGAAATAGAAAGTGCTATTAGAAGAATGCAGACAATCAAAATATTTGACTTGGACCTAGAGTAATACAAGTAACAATTCCAATAAGGAAAGAGAACACTAGTTGAGGATTCTCTTAGTTGAAAGTGCCATTAAAGGGCTTGAATTTATGCTGATTAATTATAAGTAGTTGACTGTTTCTCCATGTATCTGTTTCTGACAAAGAAGAGAGAAAAGATGCAGAAAATGAGAAGTTGGCAAGACAGTGCTGGAGACCTGTCTCAAGATTAGGAAGGCAATGGTCTCTTAAGGTACTTATGCCTAATTAAAACGGAGTCTGGGAATTGAGAAAATTCTGACATCATCAACTCCAAAGTAAATAAAAATGCAAGAGAAGGTACTCTAATGGTCTTGGAAACTAAAGCAAAAATAACTTGACCAAAATTATAGACAATGAAAGGCAGCAAAGGATTTTAATTCTTCAGAGTTCTAGATGAAAGCAACTCTTGCTAGGTCAGCTTGGGTTTAGCATTATTAAGAAGTGAGATAACAGTTTAATGAGGCAAAACTCTGCAGAAATTCCAATTCTGCTTCCTACTGATTAATGTGATTGTTCAATAAAGTTAAAATGATTACCTTAAAGTATTTGATAACTATATGAAATGAGTAAAATCTTTGCAACTGGAATAGAATTTCAACTTTTACACATGTTTTCATTATGTTATTATGTGTAAAATTTAAAGAGGAAATATTTGTTGAAATGCAGATGTCTAAAGAAGAGGAGTCTGGGAAGGAAGCTGGCATCGCTGAGTACCTGCTCTCTATCAGGAGAAATGCCAGGCACTTGCATTAATTACTTTTCTCATTACTGTGACAAAACGCTTGTCAAGAGAAAGTTAAGGAAGGAAGGGTTCCTTTGGGCTCACAATCCAAGTCCATCATGGCAGAGAGAGCATGGTGGCCAGACAGTAAGGTCAGTGCTCACAGCGTACCTGCAGTCGGGAAGTAGAGAGAGATGCTTGCTGATGCCCAGCTTGGTTTATCTCTTCTTCTCAGTTCAGGACCCCAATCTATGAAATGATGTGACCCACATTTAGGGTGAGTCTTTGCCTCAATTAGCCAAGTCTAGAATGCCTCTCACAGACATGTGTAAAGGTTTATTTCAAAGGTGATTCCAGACCCTGTCAAGCTGGCAGTCAGTATGAGCCCTCAGAGCATTGGAGCACTTGATTGCTCCATAGCTGAGAGTTCTAGAGATATTTACCTGGCTCTCATTTTGTAGGTAAAGAAAGTGAATTTTATAGAGGTAATTTTTCCACCTTTTCATGTGAAGACTTACGCAGAGTGATGAACAATCAATATAGACCTTTTATCAAAGTCTTGCATCTTTCATCTTCCTAATATGTCAATATTATGCATCATGTCTTGGAACTTCAAGTACAGATTTTGGGAGGAAAATACAATCTTTAGTCATTAAAGAAAGTGATCTACATAGAGACATATACTTATTATGACACTTCTAGGAGTGGCTTCATCAGTTCCTCTGGCTGCCATTCTTTCATAGTTGTTTCAGAGGTCAAAATTCTTTTCTGATCTTCTGCAATTCACAAATAGTTAAAAGCCACGAATCTCCAGATGAATGTGAGTTAATGTGCTAATTCTGTTAGTAATCTTGTAATTGTCACTGTTTTTTTTCTCATAAGGATAATAATTTTAAAACTTAAAATGTGTAAAAAGACAGAGTAAAATCATTGTTTGCCTGTTGCTATGAAGTGATTTATAATTATCACTGGGTTCTACGGGTGGAAACTGAATTTTGCAAGATTCATAGAGGATTAAGTGGTGGAGCTTAGATTTTTTTGATGCCTGAGATGTCCTTCTTGGCCCCTTTGTTGTTTGACCAGACTTATGAGGGTGATTCATGTCTCTGTTTGCAAGTGTCGTTACAAATGTAGTCTTCAGGAGGTGTAGGAAGCACACTAGAGACGGAAGTTTCCTAGTATTTTTGGAAATATTTACTTACTGTTGACCCACATATGATCAACATAAAGCACACACACATTCACACATGCACGCATGTACACATCATGGTATTTTTTGAGTTTTTTAATATTATGATTTTTAGAACCCATTTTGTGAAATGTTTTTCAGGACTTAACTAAAACATTTAACCTTTTAACACATGAGCTAAATGTGTTCCAAAATCATGTTCTTAATCTAAAACTAACTTCTGTTTCAGTGAATGAAAGAATGGCCCTTTACTATCTACATTAAGTGTTGAAAAAACTCATTTGCAATTTCAGGTTGTTACATTCAAATTATTTTTAAATAAATTTTTAACTAGCTTCAAACACATCTTCTTTGATCATAATAGGAATCATTACACTCAAGATATTTTTGCCAATGAGAAAAAAGTTTGTTTACTCTTGTTGTGTAAAACAATGTATGTGAATTCTTGGTAAGCATTTTCTCTATGCGGTTTCTTTGGGAAAAGTTGTTGTTATACCTGATGATGTGTTAGGAAGTTGGTTTAGAGGCTCAGTGAATATTGCAGATGAAGCCAAATTTCATTCAGCATTTGAGGTGTTGGTTGTGTCAAATGTGGTAAGGTGTGGTCATGGAGAAAAGCTGGACCCTTTTTGTGGGCCTTGCTCCTCCCAGGAGTTGCACACTTTGATGCATCAAATCTATTTGCTGAGCATATGTCTGAATCTCCAGGATTCAGAAAGCTGTATTGGATCAGACTAGCAACGGACCATCAAACACAACCATGACCTTATTATGGTGCAAGGTTAGCTTTGGGAAGTGCTTTGGATCTTCTTCTCTGTCCTTTCATTGCTGGTAGTAGCATATGACCCACATTTCATCTCCCAACACAACCCTACTAAGAGTTGCACAGGATAAGAAAGCATTAGAGTTCAAAATGCTTTAAAAAATCAGTCAAATCATACCCAGTTATCAAGTTGTTTCATCTTCCCAATTTGCTTCAAGTGTCAAATGACTATTTAATGGTCCCTGTTGAGTTCTTTGGCAATTTCTTGTTTAGTTTATAAAGAATCAGCTTTGCTGCTCTCTCTGAAATTGTCACTACGAACTTCCAGTGGTTGGTCCCTGTGCTCCTCATCTTCAGGGCTTGTTTCCTTTGCAAAATGCCTCGAACCACCACTGTACTTACTGTATGCTCATTAACCATTCCTGTGCCAAATGTGGGGTTAATGTTGAGTTTTCTCTGCTGATTTCTGATACACTCATATTTGAACAAGAAAATCATTCACATTTGTTTTTTTTTTAATGTCGGGAGCCATTTGCCTGTTTTGAGCTATTCCCTAGCTTAAGGCTAAACAGAGATCAGTCACAGAAGTGTTGTGGGAGCAGGATGCTTTGATATTCAAGGATCTTGTGACTCCTGAATGGGAGTCTGCCTTGAGCCCAAGGCTGAGGACCCATTATTAGTAGATGTGAGTGGCTTAAAGAATTTCACATATGTAAACGTATGTTTGTTTTTGCTTGAACTTCTGATGGTGGTATTGTTTTTCATACAGTTGTAAGATTATAACTACATTGAGAATAATAAAGTCTAGGCCTCAGTATTGACTGAGAGCCCTCCTGAATATATCTTTTCTCTCTCTCTCTCTTTATTTCTCAATCCCAACTCCCCAATTCAGGTACAGTTCGATTTCTGCCGGCGGGCTCTGGCATTTTAATCTAACATCATGTTCACAGTATAAAATAAACCGCAGCTAATAATTCATAGGTAAACAATGTGAGAACTGTGTATTAATGTATAGCATAATCATATTTATTCTAGAGTGTGTTCTAGTATCAGGCAAGTTTCAGCAATTAAAAAAAACGGAAATTACTAGGGCTGGAGAGTTGGCTGGTGGTTAAGAACATCAACTTCTCTTGCAGAGAAACAGGGTTTGATTCTCACCATCTACATGGCACCTAATAACCATCTGAAACTCTAGTTCCAGGGGAATCTAACATCATCTTCTGACTCCACAGGAATTACATGACATGGGTACACTTACACACAGGCAGGCATGACACTTATACACATAAAATAAAAATAATAAACAATAAATAAAATATATAAACAAACTGAAATTGCCTTTACATATTCTCTTATGAATAAGAGAATATAATTTCTATTGACTTATTTGTAATAACATTGCATGAACATGTGCATGGGTGACATTTCCAAATTCGAAATTCTGCATGATTTTTAACTTTTCTCTTTAAAGTTTAGTTGGATTTCCAGTCATATGTCAAGGAAGAACTCATGGTTTTGTCATTTTAATGTGACCTCTGTTGTTTATTGACAATTCACATTAGTAATGATGTTTAATAAAATTGGAGTAAGGCCTGGAGAGATGTCTGTGAGGTTAAGAGCATTGGCTGCTTTTGCAGAAGACCTGGGTTTGGTTCTGAGAACCCACATGGTCACTAACAACTGTCTGCAATTCCAGTTACTCAGGATCCGATGCCCTTTTCTGACATCCTTGGACAATGCATGCATGTGATACACTTGCATACATGCTGGCAAAACACTCTTGCACATACACTTATTAATAATCTTCACATTCACAGAGATTTTAGAGAGATTATCAAAGGACTGCAAAATATCAAGAAGAAGTAGCAGACTGCTAAATATATTTGTAATTATTAAGGAAGAAGAACATAACCTTTCTTGGTATTAACTATACTTGGGAAGAGACACATACTAATTCCAATTCTTGTAGTGCAAATATCTTCTCTTATGAACCTATCTGTCTCAGAGACTGATTTGGATAGTAAGATGAAAATGTTATATATGAACAGAACTGGAGCTGAGAGCATCTTAGGTTTGCCGGACAGACTTGAGATGGCCAGGCTATATGAATGGCTTCTTGGACCACTCTCGCACACCCTTTAGCACATCTCCTGTTATGAATGTTAATTTAGACCCTTTACCCATCATCCCCACACACTGTCCTGTCATGTCCCCTTTGTCCCTACCCCAACTTTCTCTTTGGTACCTCTACATTCCTTAGAGAGGGAAAAGATTTTCTCTCTCTTTTACCTTCTTCTGACTAATCCTGGCTTATCACCCACTTTATCTCAGGAGCACCCTAAGCTGTCTTTTTCTCCTCTTTCTATTATGGTGCTTCTTCAAGGATAGGTGGTGCGCCGATGTCTGTTCCACCTTCATCCAGCATGCTTCATTAGTTTTGATTCCACTGATGACAGAGAATGAATTGCTTATCCCATCATGTTGTGGGAGTGTCCTGTTTGTTTGGAAGATGAGAATAAGTAGAACTGGTGAAAAACAAAATCTTTTTTCTTTAGGTGTATTTTTATGACTTTTTTTAGATATTAAAATTAAATATTTAATTAAAATACACAGTTATAACACCTCTGAAGACAGAGGAATACAAAGTAATGTTTTAAGTGGGACATTGAGGGGAGATCTTGAACATTATTGATAATCTGTTTTCTCCCATAATTTGGTAGCTTCTATGTAAATTGCATATGAGAGATACATATTTCAAACAAAGTGTTTTTAAAAAGAATGAGTAGGTATTGTCCTTTTCTTCCAAACAAAAAATTTTAGGGACAAAAAGGTGAGTATTGTTGAAATATTTTTTTTCCATTTATTTACTTATTTGTTCAGTCGTGGGTGGTAGCAAATGCATTTTCATAGTATTCTAATTTTTTTTCTTGAGAATTTCAAACATGATTTCTGCATTTACATCATTTTCACTCCTTTCTACTTCTCCTCCCCTTCTCCCATGACCCCCTTATTCTTTCTCAAATTCAGGACCTAATCCTTAATTATTATTATAATACTCATCTTCATATATATGCGTGTATTTGATATATAATGAGAACTGGCCTGCAACTCTATTATAGCATATGGTGAAATGCAGCAAGTTTAGCCTCCCATACTCATAATTCCACCTGTCAAGTTTTAATAACAGCCCTTTTCTTAGGAGAGCTACAGGAAAGATTAAAAACATTGTTATAAACAGAAACAGGAGTCCTTGGAACAGAAGCACCAGGCGATAAACAGCAGCTCCTGTTACTAATAAATGGCAATCCTAACCACACAGGACTGTCTCCACTCTTGCTTTACAACTTCCTTTGAATTCTTCCTCTTTGCCCATCCCAGGGTGCCTGACCATACTGTAGGAACCTCATTCATTTGTTCTTCTAGGACTCTATATAGTGAATATATTAAGCTGCATTCTTCCATGTTTTGGGTCACTCTATCGCAGTAGAGAATTAGTCACTGCTAATTGTTAGTTGACGAGCTTTAAAATATCACTTCCATCCTCTCAGTAGACTGTAGAGGTGAAGAAGAAATAATGAAGACAGAAGGGTGGGGGATTTACATTTAATTTTTATTTTATGTGTATGAGTGTATTGCCTACATGTTTGTAAGTACATCCGTGTTATATAATGCCTGTGGAGGGCAGAAGAGGGTGTTGGATCCCCTGTGACTGGAGTTAAGTGGTTAGTCTCCATGTGGGTTCTGGAATTAGACCTGAGTCATCTGCAAGAGCAGCCAGTATTCTTAACTGCTGAGCTGTCTCTCTAGCCCCCAAAAGAGTAGAGATTTTAAGAATTCCTTGTAACACCTAAGAGATTGATTCCCTGAGTAGAACTGGGGGGAATGCAGAACAGTACTGGAGGAGTTATTCCAGGCCTGGGCTAGCTTTTCTGCTTTCTCAGTGGAAAATCTATTCCCATTTTGCTTCCACCTTGTCTGTAAGTAGCTGCTGTATTTGGTGTGTGTGTGTGTGTGTGTGTGTGTGTGTGTGTGTGTGTGTCTGTGTGTCTGTGTGTGTACTGTGTGTATGTTTAGTAGCTGGAATGTCAACAAACCCAATGAGATCTGGATACTATGTGAAATATATTTAACTTTTTGTGAATCCTTTGCAATTTCATTTCATTCCTAGAACCTTCAAGGATCTTGTGGAATTTTGCGAAGCTAATATATGAAAAGTATGTCTTCAAAGTGGTTAATAAAATTGCCTTCCCTACAACCCTCAAGCAGATTGCGAGGTCCTGATGCTTAAACTCCGACTTCAGGTCCCACACCTTACTGTTACTGGTTTTGAATAAAGAAGTTATGAAGCACGACTCTCTACTTCTCTTCCTCTTCCCCATAAATGGAGATCTGAGTAGTGCTAGGAACCATTCTTTCTCACAGAAGAGGAGGAAAGGTTGAAGTGTGTTAATATTTCCTTTAGTGTCACCCTCTACTATGTTATTGAGCTTCGGAGAATTTTTAAAAATACCTTTTTATCTTAGTTTGCAGAAATGCAGCTTACCATGAGGAGTTTTCATGCATACTTGGCTCTGACTGAGCCCTGTCTCATATCCCTATTCCCGTCTACTTTATGTGCACCCTCACAGTATTCTCTCTGCCTCTTTCATTAGCACATGTATTCGATCACCTTCCCCACACATTTCCTCTACTCTCATGACTTCTTTTCTAGGCTTCAAGTGTCTACATATACTTGATCTCACATACATATGCATATAAAACAATAGCAGCTAGGACTTACATATGAGACAGAACACTCTGTTTGTCTTTGTGAGATGGAATTACCTCATTTAATAGAATGTTTTCCAGTTCTAAAGACTTTGAACTTTGTCCTCCTAACCCATAACCATCCATGGAACCCCCCTCCTCCAGTCATCAACCAAAGAAAACTGCTTTATTATACCCTCACAAAGGACAAACAATTAAAAGCCTGTCCACCTAGCTCAGTTGTAGTAATGTAGATGATTGTGCTGGGTTAATATGTAACTTTACATCCACTAAGTATTTGTTTTATGAGATTAGGTGGACTCATTTTCATGCAGAGTTGTTTGTAATTATAATATCTTATTGATATATTGCCTCTTAATCAGTATGTGGTGACCTTCTTTATCTCTTCTGATGAGTTTTGGTTTGAAGTATTTTGTCAGTTCATAGAAGAGCAATACCTGCTTGTTCCCATTCCCCTTGCTCGGATTACCTTTTTCTTCCCTTTTACTCTAAAGTAGAAAGTATTTTTTTCCTAGAGACAGTAAATAAATGGCTCTAATCTTTTACTGCATCAATATTCAGAATGATTATTGAAAGTTGTCTTATTCCTGTCATTTTGCTGATTTTATAGAGTTTAGTGTTTTTGAGTCTCCTCTTTTTTGTTAATTATTAATCAAACCTGCTTTCTAATTTCTTATAGTCTTGAGGTTTGGATATGGTTGTTTTTCATCTCAGTCTCATGGATTCTTTTATTTAAAAAATTGTATTTATTTGTTTTATGTGCGTGAGTTTATTCTGCATGTATGTAAATTCACCCGTGTCATGGAATTCCCAAAGAGGTCAGAAGATGATGTTGGATCCCTTAAAACTGGAGTTAGGATGGTTGTCAACCACTATGTAGGTACTGTAAATTGAATCTGGGTTCTCTGCAAAAGCACTCCATGCTCTTGACCACTGAGAAATCTCTCCAATCTCTCAAGAATTATTTTAAGTATCCTCTGTAGAGATGTCTTAGTACTCATGAGTTGATTTAGTCCATTTTTTTTTTTCATGGAAAACTGAATTTTTCTCCTTCAATTATGACAAATAGTTTTGTTGGGTATTATAGTCTGGGTTGTTAATTGTCCTCTCTCAAAACTTGAAATACATCATTTCATAACTCTTGACTTTTAACTTCTTTTGAGACACCTGCTCTTATTCTGATGGGCCTTACTGAATGCATGACTTTGTGATTTTCTCTTGCTACTTTCAATATGCTTTCTTTGTTTTGTGATACAGGAGTAAGAAGGCCCATAGGAGAAGAATGGTCAAGAGAGTAAAATCTCTGACCTGGGTAAAGACCCAGCTTTCCAGATTTACTAGTCAAAGTGTAAATGGGATAAAGACTTTCATTTTGCTGTTTGTGCAGACTTAAAGTCTCCTGGCACTTGACCTTTGCCCAACCCCTCTTAGTGGCACACCAGAAAAGGAGTTCCAAAAGCTGTCCTGACCACACCCCACATGATGTTCTAATCTGGAAGGAACATGTGCAAATAGCTAACTCCCTGGACTGTTTTCATTAGGAATGTCACTTGTGGGAAACATGGTGAAATGCTTAGTTCTTATTGGATATTGTAAGCCTGGGAAAATGTTTAATTCTTATTGGATGTTTCAAATTGTAACCAGTCACCTGCAGTCTAGACCCTATAAAAGCTCCTTTTTGAGCATGATTAGTGTTCCCTTACTCCCGAGTTAAGTGGCCCAGCTGGCTGAAAAGAAAATACCTTGCTATTTCATCCAAGTGGTGCTGGATATTTTATCTCGACCCATGACAATAGGACCATTCCTAGGAAGGTGGATTTTCCTTAAGTCATGTTAAAGAGATAGGCAGAAAATCTAGTGTGTTAATGAGATGGTGAAATTTTCCTGCCTGGAATCTTGGTCCCTTCTTGCAGTACTTGTTGAGTGGGTCACAATACGAACAACTGTAAGTCTGTATACTTTCCTGAAGTCAGAAAGGTAAGTGTAACCTCTTCTTTCTCTATATATATCTTTTGTAAGTGTGCTTTCTTTAGTGCTCTGGGGTGCCCTAGATTTGGATTTCCTTAGACTTTCTCTAAAGCTCCCCTCCATCTCCACCTTGTGACTGCTTTTCTACCAACTGCCTAACTTCCATTCTCCTTCTCAAAGGAGCTGCTCAGATTTATGGCTCACTTATCCTAAGGAATTTTCTTTAAATTTTAATAAAATCTCCTTTTGAGTTAATTCTTAAATTAGTTTTTAAATGAAACTAAGAACTCGTAAGGAAGAAGCCCTTGTCCCTCTGCTCTCAGTTTAAGTGGAAATTCTTTTCTGATTTTATCTCTTTCATACACGGAATACTTGCTATTTCTGGACTCGTACTTTTGCCCCAAATTTCAGGAAATTTTCTTCTATGATTTTATTGAAAATGTTTTCAACGTCTTTAGAATGGCGTTCTTCTGCACTTCTGTACCTATGAGCCTTACATTTGGAGTTTTTATTGTGTCCCGAATATTTTGTAATCTACAATGGTAACTTCTGATTCATTTATCATTGTCCTTGGAATGTTCTAATTCTATCACCTTCTCTTCAAGTCCTCCTCTTTATCTATTCTATGGATGAGGTCTTCCATAGATATTTTTATTTGACTTACTGAGTTTTCCCTTTAGATTTTCTTTAGTAGTTTCATCTTGGTTGAAATTTTCTCTTATATCTTATATTGGCTTGCTAATTTCACTAATAAGATTGTTGTTCTCTTGGTATTCTTTCAGAAGTTTGTTTTCTTCTTTGTTTTTAGTTACATATTTTATTTAAAATGCACACATGCATATAATGTATTTAAACACAATGCTTCTCCACGTTCCTCCCCTCAAGTCTCCCAACATGCCCTGCTTTGCATACAAACTTCGTACATTCTTTTTCTCTGTATTTTTGATTTAATATCCACGAGACCACTTAGTGTTGCCTGTTTGAGTGTGGGTATGGGACCATTCCAGTATATGCGGCCTCTCAGAACCTACATCCCTGAATAAAGCTACCTCTCCCTCTGCCAGCAGTCGTCAGTCGCCTCCTCAGATAGCGGTGGGACCTCATGAGACCCTCTTCCATTTGTGCTGGCTCTTTGGCAGACTTGCTCTTGTGCATGTATTCCTGGCCTTTGTGAGTGGATGTGTAGACCTGCATTGTCATGTGCTGCAATTACTGTTTTGCTGCAGACATCCTTTCCTTCTGTCTCTTACAATCTTTCTACTCTCTCTTCAGTGATTCCTGAGCCTTAGAGGGAGGAGATACAAGATATAGATGTTCTACTTGGAGCTTAGTATCTCATAGTCTCTGCACGTGACTTGGTCTCTGTGCTAATGCCCATCTATCTATTCCAAAAAAGAAGCTTGACTGATGGGAATTGAAAGATGCACTAATCTGCAGGCATAAGGATGAGAACTTGGAGGCAGTTTATTATTATATCAATGTACCAGTATAATAGTACTAGGATCTCCCCTAGGACTTATGACCTAGCCATTGATGGGCTTTGGACCGTGTTAATGATACCAAATGTTAATGACACCAAATGTTAATGACTTGGATCTAATACATTGGACTTTAATATAATTAGTGGTTAGTTACTTCCATTTACATTCCAGTCACTATTGCACCAGTGGGCATATCTTGACAGGTTAGGCATTTTTTTCAGCTTGCAGGATACACAGCTGGGTAAGGTTGTTTATGGATTTTCTCCCCTAGTAGCATACATAGAACCTTTCAGCATTATGAAAGCTACCTACTAAGAATAAAGCTTCTAGGATGGTGCCAGCCTGATTTCTCCACATCTCCACTCTGGTGTGTGGTATCTTCTGTAATAGGGTCCTACTGTCAAATTCTGGATGGCAACCAAGAGCAATAGAAAGAGCCCATCATATTCAGCATGGGAATGAGGGTCTATGGGATCCCACTGACTACTAATTTAGAAAGAGATAACCTAAACTTTTATTTTTTGAAGCCAATGGTGTTTCAGGGAGGCACTGCCCCACCATTATGGAGTAACTCCATTTAAACCCCTTTTATATACATACATGCATGTGTTTCAGGAAACTTCTCTAGTAGTCGGTTCCTATATGGAGTTTCCAAAGGTCTTTATTATTAGCTCTACTTCCCTGTTCAGCCTCCTCTGCCCTGGCCTCCAATCCTCCACCCTAGTTACCCTCCAGCTCCATGATTCTCCTTCCCGCTTCTTCCACTCTTTCCATGAACTTGCACCCCATGGCCTCTTTCTAGTTTCCGGACTTCTATGGGTGCTCCAGTTTAAACAAACATATCTAAAGATGCAAATCTAGTACCCACATATGAGAGATAACATACAGCATTATTTTTTTCTGGTCTGAGACACCTCCTTTAAAATGATTGTTTCCATTTCTACACATTTGCCTGCTAATTCCATAATTTCACTTTCCTTTACAGCTCAATAATATTCAGTTACGCATATGACCCATGGTTTTATTACCCACTTATTATCCCTCGATGGACATATACTTTGTTTCCATTTCCTGGCTCGTGTAAATACAAATCAATGAACATTAACGAGCAAGTACTTGTGTTCTTTGAGTATATGCCCAGGAATGATTTAGCTGGATCATGTGGTAGATCTAGTTTTAGCTTTCTGAGGAACCTCCAAGTTCATTTTCATAGTGACTGAATCAGTTTGTACTCCCACCAACAGTGGATAACTCTTTCTCTTTCCTTACACTCAAGCCCAGATTTGTTGTGGCATTAGCTACTTTTCAGTTGTCAGGAAAAACAGTGACAAGAATGATGGGCCGGAGAGGACGGAGTTTATTTGACTTGCACTTTCATGTTATAGTCTATCACGAAAGGAAGCCAAGACAGGAACTCAAGACAGGAAACTGGAGGCAGGAACTGAAGCAGAGACCATGGAGAAATGCTGCTTCCTGACTTGCTTTTTCGAACTTGGTGGACTACATTTCTTATACATCCCAAGCCCAGCTGCCCAGAGGTGGCACCACTCCCAGTAGGCTGAGCCCTCCTACATCAATCATCAATTAAGAAAATGCCTCATAGAATTAGCTTTAGGCGAATAGGATGGTGGCAGTCCTCAACTGTGGTTCTCACTTCCCAGGTGTCTCAGATTGCATCACACTGAGAGAAACTAACCAGTGCAGCTTCCATTTTTTACAATCTTAGCTATTCAGACTGGAGTAAGATGAAATCTCAAAGTAGTTATAATTTGCATTCTCTCAGTGACTACTAAGCGTGATGAACATTTAACGTATTTATCAATCATTTGTATTTCCTCTTTTGAGGACTCTCTTTTTGAGTTCCATGCCCCATTTTTTAATTGGGTTGTTTGTGCTTTGATGTTTAGCTTTTGGGTGTTCTTTGCCTATTATAGATACCAATCATCTGTCGAATAAATAGCTGGTATGATCTTTTCCTAATCCTATGGGCTGCTTCTTTACTCAAATGATGATGTTCTTTGCTGTACAAAGTTTTTGGTTTACTGAGGTCCCATTTGTCAATTATTTGTCTTAATGCCTGTGCTTCCAGGGTCCTGTTGAGAAAATATTTTTGTGTGTGTATTAAACTGAATTCCCTAAATTTCTCCTCTGTCAGACTCAGGGTTTCAGTTCTTATGTTGAGGTCCTTTATCCATTTGGAGTTGAGTTTTGTGCAGGGTGAGTGAGGAGGATCTAGATACATTCTTTTGCATTTAGCTATCCAGTTTGACCAGAATTATTTGTCACAGAGTCTGTCTTTCCCCAAAGTGTACTTTTTACCTCTTTGCCAAAAGTCAGGTGGTTTTAAGAACATGTGTTTATATCTGGGTCTTCAGTTATATTCCACTGTTCAAACAAGTCTGTTTTTACGCCATCACCATGTTGTTTTTATTGCTATAGTTTTGTAGTATAACTTGAAATCAAGCTTAGTTGTACCTACACCTCTGTTTTTATTGTTCAGGATTGTTTTGCCTAGCTTGATTTTTGGTTTGTTTGTTTGTTCTTCCATAAGAAATTTGATTGAAATTTTTAAAAACTTTATGTGGAGAATTGCATTAGAAACTTGAAGTGGATTAGACTGAATCTGCAGATTGAGTTGGCAAGATCTTGTTTTCATAATCTTAATTCTACCAACTCATGAGCACGGGGAGTCTTCCCGTCTTCTGTTGTCTTCAACTTCTTCCTTCGGTGTCTTAAAGTTTTCACTGTACAAATCTTTTACTTCCTTGGCCATTTGTATTCCAAGATATTTTATATTTTGAGTCTTTTGCAAATGAGATTGTGTCCTGACTCCTGATATGTTTGCCATTGGAATATAATAAGGCTATTGATTTTTGAGTGTTAAATTTGTGCACTGCTATTTTAATAAATGTGTTTATCAGCTCTAGATTTTCGGAGGTACTTTTATGTTCCTTTATGTATAGAATCATATCACCTTCAGGTGAAGGTACTTTGACATTTTGTGTTTGTATCTCTTTTATCTCATTCTCTTGTCTTATTGCTCTGCCTAAGATTTCAAGCACTGTTTTGAACAGTGGAAGGAAAAAGGGAGTTTCCTTGTCATATTCTTCATTTTAGTGCAAATTCTTTGAGTTTTCTGCACTTAACATGATGTTGTCTGTGGACTTGTATATTGCATTTATTATGTTTAGATATGTCTCCTGTATTCCTCAGTTCTTTAGAGTACATTTATTTATGTATGTATGCTAACTACCCCTACTTCTCTGGGATGAAGCCAATTAATTACGTGGTATGATCTTTTTGATATGATTTTCAATTTGATTTGCAAGTATTTTATTGAGACTCTTTGCACCTGTGTTCATCAAGGAGCTTGGCTTGCAAGTCTCTGTTTTTGCTTGGTCTTAGTCTGGATTTGGTATTAAGGTGATACTGGCTTTGTAAAAAGAGTTTGGAAGAGATCCTTTTCTTTATTAAGGAATAATTTGAGAATTATTGCTAGCTCTTTTTTGAAAGTCTGGTAGAATTCTGAACTGAATCTGTCTGTTATTGGCATTTTTAATTGGGAGGTTTTTTTTCTTCTTATGCATAGGAGTGTTTTGCCTGCGTGTTATGTAAGTGCACCTATATCATGCAGTACCCTCAGAAGACAGAAGAGGTCCACTGCAACTGGAGTTACAAACAGTTGTTAGGTGCCATGTGGGCGCTGGGAATCAAACCTTGATCCTATGCAATAACAGTCAGTGTTCTTAACCACTGAGGCATCTCTCCAGCCCCAGGAGATTTTTAAATTACTGTTTTCATCTTATTGATTGATATGGGTCTGTATAAAATATTTACTTCATCTTGATTTCACTTTGGCAGGTCATATACAGTCAGGACTTTACCTGTTTCTTTTAGATATCCGAGGTTTGGAGGATATGGTTCTTAGAGGTATGTCTTTACGATGCTCTGCATTTCCTCAGGATCTAGCGTTTCCCTTTCATCTCTAATTTTATTAATTTGGGTCTTCTTTCTCCTTCTTTTGGTTATTTTCACTAAAGGTTTATCAATCTTGTTAATCTTTTTAAAGAACCAACTCTTTGCTTCATTGATCCCTTTTATTTTGTGTTTATTTCTATTTCACAAAATTTGATTAGCTCGTCCTATCTGCTCTTTTCCAGTATTGTTTAATCTTTTATGTTTTTAAATTATTTTAGGCCTTCAGATGGATTATTTATTTATTTGTTTATTTGTATTGAGATCTCTGAAATTTCTTGATATATGCACTAAGCGCCATAAACCTTCCTCTTAGGGACCCTTTCATTGTGTCCCGTCAATTTTGGTATCCTGTGTTTTCATTTTCATTCCTCGTTGATGCAATTAATATTCAGTATCGTATTGTTTAATTTCCGTGAGTTTGTGTACTTTCTGTAGTTTGTATTGCTATTGACAAACAGCTTTATTCTTTTATGATCAGATAGAATACAGAATGTTATTTCAATTTTTCAATATTTTTTAGACATCTTTTGAGTCTTAATATCTGGTCAGTTTTGGAGAAAGTTCCATGGGCTGCTGAGAAGGAAGTATATTTTTTAAAGTTTTGATGGACTATTCTGTAGACATCTCTTAGACCTGCTTGATTTATAGTTTAATTTAATTACACTGTTTCTCTGTAGTTTTTGTCCAGATGATCTGTCTCTAGGGGAAAGCTGGGTATTAAAATAATTTTTATTACTATGTTGGGGTCAATCTATGGTTTTAGATTTAGTGGAATTTCTTTCACATAATTAAATATACCCGTCTTTAGCATGTATATGTTTAGAACAACAATATTCCCTTGATAAAATATCCCTTTAATGAGTATGAAGTAACCTTCTTTGCATCATCTGACTGGCTTTAGTCTGAAGTCTGTTTTTGTCAAATATAATAGTAGCTACACCTGCTTGTTTTTTGGTTCCACTTGCTTGAACTATCTTTTTCTAGCCTTTTACCTTAAAGTTGTATCTGTCTCTGATGAAAAGGTGTCTTTCTTGGAGGCAGAAAAAAGATGGATACTGTTTTCTAATCCGATCTGTTTGTCTGTGATTTGCTATTGGAGAATAGAAACCATTTCTGTTGAGTTATTATTGAAAGATATGTATTGATTTTATCCATTAAAAATATTTTGTGTTGTATTCTTAGACCTCTTTTGATGACCTCTTCTGAAAATTTTAAATTATTTCCTGTGACCTCTGGGGGTATGTATCCTGGTCTTCAGATTGAAGTCCTCTTTCCAGTATCCTTTGTAGAGCTGGTTTAGTGGTTATAAATTTCTTTAATCTGTTGTAATGATGGGATTTTAATAATTTCTTCTTTCACTTTAATAGGTAGTTTGCTGGATTTAATATTCTGAACTAGCAATTGTTGTCTTTCAGAACTTGGAATACATCTTTTCAGGCCATCCTGGCTTTAAATGTGTTTATGTTGACAAATCAGATTTTATTCTTTATGAGTAGTTTGACCTTTTTACCTTGCAGCTTTTAAGAACCTCTCTTTACTCTGTGTTTTTAATGTTTTGACCATAATATATTTTGTGGCATTTCTTTTCTGTTTCTCTTTTTTTTTTTTTTTGAGTTCTGCAGACTTTTTATATGTGAATTGACATTTCTTTCTGTAGACATGAGAACTTTCCTTCTATTATTTCATTTAAAAATATTCTCTATACATCCAGTATGTTGTACTTTTCCTTTTCTAGGCCCATAAACTAAATGTTATATCTCTTCATGGTGTTCCAGACCTCGCCCACTTTCTGTTCACATTTCTCTTAAAATTTACCATTGCCATTTACTGAGTGATCTACTACCCTTTCTTCCATCCTTCGTTTGGTATCTTCTACATGGCCTATTTTATTGGTAAAGCTTTCAACTGAAGTTTTATTTGCCTTATTGAGTTTTTTATTGTCAGTGTCATTTAAGTTTGGACTTTAGTCAGCAATTCTATCTCTATTTACAGATTTTGGATGGATATTCTTATTTCATTCATTTTTCTTGTTTTTTTTTTTTTCCCCTCAGAGTATATTCATGTCTTGAGTTGTTTGAACAAATTTATAATTATTCTTTTGAATTTTGTCTGGTTGTTCTTCCAGATCATTCTATTTATGTGTCAGTATCATGGAATTAGTGATTTGTGAAGAAGATATGTTGTTTTTGCTTTCCTGTTGTTTCTATTTCTAAGCTGGATCTTGAGCATTGGAAATTAGTTCATTGATTGAGATTTTCTTTCTTTTATATTTTTTGCTTTAAAAATTCAAGCTCCCTTTTCTTTTGCTGGTGGCTTCACAGTGTTCTCTGGAAGACTAAGTTCCAGTAGGACCGGGGTGTTCTCTCTGTCTGTGGGACTGCTCTATCAGGACAGAGGCTCTACCTTGGATCTTCCTCTGAGGGTCGGGGGTCATCTTGGGCCTTCTGCCTAGGTTTTCAGATTTCACTGAGTTGTGGAACCCTCTGCGCACCTATGGGGATTACCCAGTCACATCTGGTCCCCCTTTAGGGTCTGCTATGGCTTATACTGAATCTACTACAAGATGTGGAACTTCTCCCACTCCTGTGGACCTAACCCAGACTCAGGTCAGGCACTGGCCTGCAGTCTGCACCTTCCTCTCCTGTCTCTGAATTTAGAGTGTACTTGGAGTCATTCTCTGGGGTTCTGTGTTGACGTTTTATGTTACTCATGTTTACTCGAGGCCACTGTTGTGCGGATGGTAAGTTCTGAAGGAGTTTTGTTAACTTGACTTTTCATGATACTTGTGTTTTCGTGTTGGGACTTGCACATTTAGTGCTTGGTTGAATCTATTTAATTAATATTTCATGTTTATTTAAAATTATTCCCTCCTCCTTTGGTGTCATAATTTTGTGAAGTAAAGGCTCACTGACAGTGATGTGTGCATGACTATATTAGTTATTTGGAATATGAATAAAAAGGCAAAAGAAAAGAGAGAAAGCATAAACAAAATAAAAGAAATAGACTCAGAGCAATATGTGATTAGGATTGGATTGACAGAGAAACAGTAAAGGGGGGAAATGTAGAGAGGGACAGTGGGAGCAAGCAAGCAGAAGGTGAGGGATTTTTTGCCCGAAACCTGAAAGAATGATAAAGAACTGTAGTTAAATGTCTGTCATTCCTTCTCTTAGAAAGCCGAGATACAGAGATCCTGCAAACTTGGCCGCCCTCTGTTCACTGGGAGTCGAATGTGTAGAAGAGAATAGAAAAAGGAGAGGCAGCATTGAGGGCACAGAGTACTGAAACAGTCTCAGCTGTTTGTTCCCAGGTCTGAGGCCTCATGCGCCGGATCCGGTGTCCGGTCTCATGTCTTTTGTTACGAGTTTCTGAAAGTGAATTCATAGAGAGTCTTGTCAGATGCAGTAACTCAGCAGGACTCTGAAATGGCACCAGCTCCTACAGAAGGCCGCCCGTGCAGTCCCACTTTGAGGCCCGCTCTTCCACACACCACCCTGTTCTTAGACTCCCTCATCACACTCTTGTGCGCCACTCTTCTGTGTCTTGGGTCACCAAGTTTTCTGTCCCATTGGGTTCCCACGTGCCCCATACTGCCAGGTCCCTGGGATGCCATTATGTTGGAGAATTTTAATACAGACAGAAACAATGAGAAAACTGACTTCTAGAGGAAACATGTCTGTGAAAGTGGTGTATTGCAATTAAGGTAACATTTTCTAGCTAAATACAAAGTTTCCATGTACAACTATTAATATAATAATGAATCATTCATCAAAAAACAATAAGCAATTGTATTTTGAGATGTGAGTTTCATTTACACGTGTATACAGTGTTTGTTAGCTGATGCTTTTTGATGAGACTTAATACTTAGCAAAGAAAATTCTCTCTCTTTAGACATAATTGTGAGCAATAGTTTTTATTACAAGGGTTTAAAGGAATATTTGTTTGAAAGAAAATTTTCTCCCCTAACCTGAATACCTTTTGTAAAAAGATGTCCTTGAAGTGGTTTGAGAATAGTTCTTAAAATGACTTTTTTAAATGAATCTCTTCTGTTATTTGATGTCAAAAGACACTTATATCTTGAAGTCTCATGTTTAACAGTTAATCTTAAGAGAAAATGCTAGTGACTATATTCAGATTGATTTTCTTTCAAATTTCAGAAGATTTCATCCTCGGTGACTGTACACATTTTTTTTCACAGTGAAGTCAGTTGGGTCATTGTATTCGGGTCATTAAAGTGATTTATGATTTCAAAGGCTAGGTCACTCATAGAAAACGGATTTTAAAGTTATTTAAAACTCTATAAAAACACATGCAAAATGCAAGAACATTATTTCTGAAAAAAAGTCAGCCAGTGCCTCTGAGCGCCCTTAATGGGAGCTAATTTTAGTTGAAGGGGTCTGTTTCTTGACCATTTGCCTTCTACTCCAGCAGCTCTGGAGCTCTACAGATGAAACTGTGTCTTGAAGCTTAGAATTTGTGTCTGTTACAGGTTTAAAGAGAATCCTGTATACTCTTTCACCATTTCATACCAAACCCAAGACTTATGGTATCCACCAGAAATAAATTATTTTTTAAAATTAAACATTTTACCAACTCCTTGAAAATTTCATACAATGTGTTTTGATCATATTCCTTCCCAGCTCCGCCCCTTGGCTGCTCTCAGGACCTCCCAGCTCCTCCCCTGGGCTGCTCTCAGGACCTCCCAACCTCACTACAACCCAATATTATGTCCTTTTTTTTTTTTTTAAACACCCCTTAACTTTGTATCCTCTTTTTAAAAATTGAATAATGTGTGCACTCCAGTTGTGCTGTACATGAGCTTCTGGGTGTACAGCCATCCACTGACCCATGGTTAACCTACTGGGAGTTAAACCCTTAAAGAAGACTGGTCAAATCTTCATCTAGAGCTCATCAAGTGTCCAAAGCTCCCCAGTTAGGAGTGGGGGCTTGTGAGTCATGTCCCACTCCATGCTAGAATGTTGACTTCCTTAATCATCTGCAGGTTATCAGAGCTGCTGTGTGTTCATGAGTGCAATGGTCTTGTCATGTCCAGAATATATAATTTTGCTCTAGTCTTCCCTGGCTTCTGGTTCTTACAGTCTTTCTGTCCCCTTCTCCTCAGCTGGGTCCTGGATCCTTAGGAAGGCATGTGATATAAAATCCCACTGATGGCTGAGCGTTTCTCTGTCACTTGTCTCTTTACTTTTATCAGCTGTGAATTTCTTCATTAACCACCATCCACTACACAGAGAAACTTCTCTGATGAAGTCTCAGAGCTCCACTAAACTGTGCAAGAGATAAATATTAGAGGGCAGTTTGATACTATGTTCATTTAGCAAAATAATAGCAGTAGCTTCACACCTGGGGCCTGTGAGCTTCCCAATCATGAATTCTTGGCCAGATTTTCAGTACCAAGACTCAGTACTTATGACACAGTTCCTTAAATTCAACCACAGAACAGTTGATAACCTCCTTAACCTGTCTCTACTGTTCCTATAGGCATATTTTGTCATGTGGGTAGTTACTTCATTTCACAGGGTTCACAGTTGGGAAAGACTTGATTCCTTTTAGCCTGCATACCACTTTCCAGGACTATGAGAGCTAGCCAGAAGGGAGAAGGCTTCCTGGTCAGCACAGACTTGATTTCACCATGCTTTGTGACCGAAGTGTATGGTATGTTCAGTAACAGAGTTTTACTATCAAGTTTGAGTGGGCAACCACGAACAGTGGCAGTGGCCTCTACCGTTTTGGGCTTTCTCTGGGACACCTCTTATCAACAACTCAAGGAAAGGTTTCCCACACACAGTGCTGTAGTTGTGAATGAACATGATCCCCAATTGTTTATATCTTTCTTACACAACAACCCTCTCATCCTAGGGCCTCTACACTGCCCAAAGTGTTCTTCCTCTTTCTGTTTCATTTCCTTGTATGGAATGCATTGATTGCTATATCCCTTAAATAAGGAAACACTGAGACCTAGAACAGCCTTGAGAAAACTTTCAGGCTGCTCGAAAGCAGGGTGTGTTTTGGCTTTTGGTTTTTGTTGTTATTCCCCCCCCCCCCCTTGATAGATGCTCTATTTCTTGGGCCTGCCTCTTGGATGGCAGCCAAAACCGCAAGTAACTGATTACAAAGAAATTCCTTAGCATTAAAGTCCTATGTCAGTCATCCCTCAGGTACTCAAGTTTTCATTCTTATTTCAATTGCTATTGAGATTACTTTTATAATTATATCTAATTCTATGACCAATACAGTGTCATTAATTTCTTCTGATTTTCCTCTAATACAACCATGTTTTTTAAATTGGGTATTTGGTAAACAGAAATAGTTTTCCGTCAATCTCCAATATGCAGAAAAGTTTGAAGCCAATATTCCAAGTAATGCTATCTATCTATCTATCTATCCATCTATCTATCTATCTGTCATCGATTTATGGTTTTAAATTAGCTTTATAAATTTCAAGAATGAACTGTAGATGAATTTGAAATTATTCCTGTACATGTTAAATTTGGACAGATTCACAGTAGATTTGAGGGAATAAAAATAATATGCTTCAAAATATTTTACTATGCTTGGCTGAGCATAGTGATGCAAACCTTAAATCCCAGCACTTGGGAAGCAGAGACAGGCAGATCTCTGTAAGATCCAGGGCAGCCTGGTCTACGTAGTGAATTCCAGGCCTGTGAGGCTGCAAGGAGACTCTTCCTAAACAAAACAAACAAAAACATAAAACAAAGAAATAGAGTGCTGTGTTTGACAGATGTACCTCTCACCACAGAAGCTGTTACAAAGTTATACCGGTGTTAAAATATGGAGAAAAAGTGACTGTGAGGTGCCCAGCTCTAAGCAATGCATTTGCAATGCAACTTCTACATGGAAGACTCAGGGGGACACCTGCTTCCAGTGAATGCATTCTAGACTTCACAAGGAAGCTGCGCCAATAACATCTCCACAGTGTGGGAGTCTAAGGAGATCTGCATAATGTCAGAATCAAGTTGGTTGGGGGGAATATAACTGTGTCCCATCTCAAGATGAAGAACTACAGGCAACTGAGAGATCCTAAGGAAGAGAGAATTAGTTTTCTCCAGGTACTAGCTTTCTGACAAGTTATTTAATCCCAAGTAGGCAGCCCACACACAGGTACACTTCGGCACCACTAAATGAACTCCATTTTATCTACCTGTCTATTATCTATCTGTCTATCTATCTATCTATCCATCCATCCATCCATCTATCTATAATAGTAATCAAAGAAGAGTGTAAGAAATTGTGAGGGAGTTGGAGGCATACAGGAGTAGCTGGAAGGGGGCTGGAACACTAATGTAAATACAGTACTCGTGTATGAAACTCTTTAAAGTACTACTGCATTTGTTTTTTGTGCGAGATCTATCTGCCTTCAAGATCCTAGCATTTACCTGTAACCACTTTAAGTATATTTTAATTTCAGATTTAAGAAATTTAATTTACTTTAAAATTTATAGTATCCAATGTGTGCCTCAACTGTTCAATCTTTTCTTACATTTTCTTAAATTTTAATCAAATTTTCTAAGAGATGAGCAACACTGTCTTTAATATTTCATGTGAATTAGTGAGATCCCAACTTTATCGTTTAAATCATGGCTGAATAACGTGTAGGAACATTCTCCCTTGGTACTTCCTGCTGTGGAACACATTCATGTTGTCCACCGCTGCTGTCCAAAAGTGTAAAAGTGAGAGGTAAAACCTTCTAATGCCTAACTATAACCACTCCAGCCTGGGAAATGAGCACTGGGTTTCCAGCAAATGCCCAGCTTTGAAATCTCAACAGTGCTGAAGCTGGCCAGGGTGGGCCCAGTTTTGATGGCTAACCCAGGCAATCCTCCAGTAAGGCAGGCAGTTTCCTTCCTGCATGGGGTAGATGGGGTGAGAAAGACTAATTCCTGAAAAGTAAGATGTCCGTGGAGTACGAAAGTCAGTTCAGAATGGTCAGCACATCATCACGTACTACTTTTAAACTATGCAAGATTAATTTGTAAGAATTACATACCACCTGGATATATGATGGATATTGGTTCTATACATGATAAAGATCAGAAATGAGAGAGAGATGAGAGACAGAGAGACAGACAGAGAGAGAGACTTGGATGACTGACTTGATACCCATCTATCAATAAATGACTTCCAGTGACTTTTGTTAGCAGTAAAGAACCACAGACAAGTGCTGCACTAAACAGCCCAACCTCAGTTTTTAAATAGCATACTTTATAAATGTAAACTCTATAATATTGTGTATGTTCATGATAGGGAAGAATTTTGAATGTTACCAGATCAAGAATGCCTAATTCTCTGATAATTCTATTCATAGTCACTGACAGGGGGGAATTTCTGTAGAATAGTTTTTGGCCCCTGTTTCTTTTTCATAACTCATTGGCTTCTGGCCTTGGGCCCCACAGATCGCAACATAATCTCTAGCGGTTGTGGGCTTTTCTGACATTGTGCTGAATAAGCCATCACAGTAAGAGGCCAAAATATTTATAGAAACCTTTCATAAATGTTCTTGGCTAACAATAACTTAGCTATTCACGGCAGTGACTGGAAATCATAGCCAGAATAAATGCATGTCCTGGAAATCATAGCCAGAATAAATGCATGTCCTTACAGCCTGGGCAGCCAGAGTGGGATTCATGCTTAATTCTCCAGGAGAAGGCCACAGTCCTCTGCCACGTATATTTACTTGTATATCTGCATCTTTTCATGCCACACTGCAGTTATGTCATCATAAAAATGGCCCAACTTAGGGAGAAGAATGGACCTGAATGGCTAAGAACCTGTTCCTTCAGAGTTATCTCAGAACTGTACTCCAGGAGAAAGGCTGACTCTTTCTTTTGTTGAACCAGTATATTCTGCATGAAATGAAGAAGTCACGGAACTGTCTTAGCAGAGAAGAGGTTTGTCTTTTGATACCTAGACCTAGAACACCGCACAGAAAACTTTAATTTCTCTCATTGTTTGCAAAGGGATAAGCACTTTTTTTTCCCTTCGGTCCTTTCTATTGCTTTAAGTACTTTGTGTAGTGCTAATTTTATGAACTTGTGTTCTTTCAGCCTATTTGTATCATGAAGATTTTTCTTTCCCCTTAGACTATGATAGCTCAGTTGGGTAAAACATTCTCGGTTGACATCTATGGTCATTTAGAACTCGGAATAGCTTGCTCCAGGCTCTTCTGCTTTTATAGTTTGTATGAGAAAGTTGGCAATAATTCTGATGTGTTTTCCTTTATATGTCACTCGTTTTTCTCTTACAGCTTTCAGTATTCTCTCTTTGTTCTGTTCATTTAGTGTTGTTACTATGACACAAAGTGAGGAATTGGTGTCTGGTATTGTCTAATTGGTGTTCGGTATGCTTCTTGTGTCTGTACAGGTATTTCTTTCTTTAATTAAGGCAAGTTTTCTTTTATAATCTTGATGAAAATCTGGTTAATGTCATTGGCCTAATATCCTTCTTTTTCCATGCCTATGTTGAATAGATTTGGTCATTTCATGGTGTCCCACATTTCCTATATATCCCATTCCCGTGTTTTCTTTTTAAATTTTTTAATATTTGCTTGAGTGGTCCAGTTCTTCAACTTTGCTGTCCCATCTTGATATCTTGATTTCCATTTGATTCATTCTGCTTGTGAGGCTTTTTCCTGTCATTTCAAATTTGCTTATTGAAATTTTCAATTCCATCTTCATTTTGTCTTGCATTTTCTTCAATGTTTCTATGTCGTATTTGAATTCACTTTTCAAGTCCTGAATTGTCTTTGTCTTTTCATTCAACTGTATATTAGTATTTTCTTGAGCTTCAGTCAGATTATTCCTATCCTGTTTGAATTCTTTGAGGTTTTTGTTTGTGTGTTCTTTAAAGATGTTGAATTCTTTCATCGTGTTTTTGATTATTCTTTTAAATTCTTTATCTTGGGGGTTTTCTGGGTAGTTCTCATTACAGTACACTTCTGTATGATTGGTGGGTTTTGGTGGGACCAAATTATCTTGGTTTGTGATATGATGTATGTTTTTGTGTTGTGGTCTGGGCATATGGTTTTCTTTTGTTGACTGTGTGTTCTGCCTTTGTTTAGTTGAAGTTTGGTTCTGTTTATACTGTTGATGTAGCTTGATTGCTTTCAGTTCTGATCCAGTGTGAACTTGGGTTCTGCCTTTTGATTTTTTTTTTAATTGAAGACGGGACAGCATGTCTTCATGCTAACTAGTTAAGAGCTCTCCAGAAGAGTGAAGGAGGGAGCCTAGGTCCAATTCAAGGCTCTGAGGACCCAGTGGCAATATTCCCACAGGGTAGTCTAGAGTCCTCGGGAATGAGGCACAAGAGGGGGCCTAGACGCAGAGCAAGGTTAGGGACAGCATGGGACAGGCTTAACTGCTCAGAGCACATGTGAGCCATGGAGCAGTGAGAACGATCTAGGTGTAGGGGGGTCAATAAAAGTAAAGCCTTTTAAATTAAAGTCTTCATTTCTTGAGAAGCTCACATCTGTAGTTGTGTCATCTCAGCCACTCCCTCTTACCTGCTGGCTCCTCTTATGTCTTTCCCACTCCTTTTCAAATCTATGACCTGTCCTTTATTATTGTTACATATATACATATATATGCACACACATATAAAGCCTACTGTGTTCTTTTAGTGCTGCTAATATGTGCAAATGTTTATCACTATTTTATGTGAAAATAAGTATTGATATGAAAACATTGCCTACTGGCTTGGACTTTGGATGTGCAGCATGAGTGTGATGCAGAAGGCCCCTTAAATCCATTGTTCCCTTAACTTCATTGAGTCATATACTCATACATTCAGCGAGCTTTTAGTAAGCAGATAATGAGATGCTGAAGTAAGTACCATGAGTGTATCTGCGATTGAGCAATGTATTCTGTGTCAAGAAGCTAAGGTTATAATAGTCACAATATGTGTAAGCACACATATGGCATGCACACAAACAATAAAAAAGAAAACATCTGTAGAATGCTTGACCTGTGGTGTGTTCATGAATTCAGAGATGAGAGAGAAAACTTCTCAGCATTGGGTCTAAATAAGGAATCATATGATGGAGGACTTGACTTAATTTACTGAAATTATGACATTAGTGAATAAAAACATAATTTGTTACCAGGTTAAAATCAGTATTTTTAAAATGTTATTTGTCCTTATTTAAACATTGGATGCTTTTTCATGTCTGTATTTTTTTTCCTGTCCTTAAATTTGCAAGCATTGGCTACATTGGACCTTGATTCTAGAATGGCTACATTCAATGGTGGTCAAATATAACCTATATATAATGCTATTTCACTGGCAGTTAGTCATAGACACACCTCTAAAATGGCTGATCATTGGAGGTCAGGTACAGCAATTCTCAAAACTAGCCCTATTTACTAGGAACAGTCACGGAGACCCCGTTAGAATGGTTGTAGTCATTGGAGGTCAGTCACTGGAGAACAGTGATGCTCACTGCAGGTCAGCTATGGAGAGCTCTCTGGAATGGCATTCACTGTTCCCCGTGGTGGCTGTAACAGTGACACTGGTTTCCACACCTGTAACTATTGCAAATCAGCACACATGTCCCATAGATCCTTCATCTGAAGTTTGACAAAGCACTTGCTGCACACACAGTGCCTGCTCTGCATTATCGCCCTTCCACTTCGTTAATCTTTGTTGACGGACACAAATTCCCTCAACAATGTTTTGTCATGTAATTAAACTACCCAGCCTTTCCAGTGTAGGTCTGTCCCACTTTTCATTGTTCCAAATGGAACCAGCAATGTTTCCAATGTTTCTATGCCACAACAGGGACGAGTTGAAACCCAAACCAGGAAGGCCACCTCTGCAGGACTCTTCCCACTTCCCGATCACCTGTCATTGTTATTAACTCTTCCAAAGTTTTTATTGTAGTGCAGTATAGAAAACAAAAAATTTAGTCTTTTAGTCATTTTTAGGTGAGCAGGCTAAAGACATCTTGCACAGCCCAAACTCCCTCATAACAGACTTAGTGCCCTCTCTCTCTCTCTCTCTCTCTCTCTCTCTCAGTCATTAGCAACAACTCTTTCATGTCCACACGGATTTGACTGCTCCAAGTATACCATATAAGTGGAATAGTTTTTTTATGAATGGTTTATTTTCTTGAACATAATGTCTTAAAGATCCTCTATGCTACAGCATGAGGCAGAATTTCCTGCTTTTAAGACCAAGAAAATATTTTATGACATATGAATAATTTTTTGCTTATTCAATCATTGCTAAATGTCTGATAGAATAACTTTTACTGTAGTTATGAAGAATGCTACTTTGAGATAGAGTGTACATATATACATATATATATATATATATATATATATATATATCTGTCTCTGTTTTCAATTCTTGAGGTATTTCCTGAAATTAGAATTGCTAGGTCATATTGCAATTCTAATTTTCTGAAGAACTGCCATATGGTATTTCCACAGAGGCTGAGTCTTCACATTTCTACCAGCGATGCCCAAGATTCCTTTCAGTGCTCTCTATCGTGTGCTCTACATGCTGTGCCACCTCATTCTTTCTGTATGGTCAGGCTGAGGCCTAATGAAGAACTGGCAGGACTAAAGGAGAATATTAAGAAGGTAGGTGTTGCAGTGATCTTCAACTTGAGAATTTTATAAGATTAAGAAAATAGTTCTCTAATATGTGCTTTGTAGGGCATAAGGAAGGTTCTAGTCCTCATTCTTCCAAAGAAAAGAAGTTTGATGCCCTCTAGTCAAAGCGATTTGGAAGGTATTAAAATGACTGAGACTTGATCTTGAAGAATTACAGATTTTAATACCTCACATAAAATATCTAATGCGAGCACACTTAAAAATTCTTTGCAACACTTAGGATGAAAATGGGAATAAAAACCATCAAAATGAATCTCTCACATGCCATTAAAGAAATGCAGGGAACTGTTTCCACTGCTGTTTTCCAAGTTATGCAGTAAATATGAATAAGAATGGGCCTGGGGTATTTTTCAGTTCTAACTTCATTTGTACTTGTTCTCCAGGAACCCAATCTAAAACTCATACATGTCTGTTCTTAGAAAAGAAATGATTTGGCCAGTTAGAACTACTTAGCTTCAGAGACCTTGACAATGGGGAAGGTGGTTTCAAAAACTTTATGGCAAGTGTTCTATACAATAACCTACTTATCACCATAATAGAACCAAGCATTTTGGAGATAAAGTTGAAATGGATATATTGACCACAAAAGATCTAAGTGAGGTGGAATGGGACCTTAATCTTCAACTTAACAGAGGACCTACTGGAATGTCGGACTTGTAGGCCTGCCACTGAGCAAATAGCTTCTAGAACCTTGGATGTTTATTTCCCTAAAGAGAAAAGGAATGAACTGACATTAAAAGATTTCCCCTTGAGTTAGATCGGCATATTAACCAAGAGCATGGCACTGAGCTGTCAGCTGGGATCCCTCAACCGTCCTTCCACAGGGGCTGTGGATCTCCTTGCTCCAGGGAGAGGAAGCAGGAGTCTGTAAGTCCTGTAGCAGAAGTGCTTGTAGAACTCTATACACTCCAGGTAGATCAGTACAGCTCAGCTTCCTCTAAAGTCGTACACATTGTCTGGCTACCCTGAACTGGGATTTCTCAGTGAGCCATCACCATCCTGTTTACTTGTTTCAGTTAAATATTTATCAGCTAAAATCATTTTGTTATGATATGTGTATTTTAGTATGAATTCATTTTCCTGACTTGATTGATTCAGGTCCTGTTATTCTTGCTCTTTTGTATACTTATGAAGAGTCAGCATTTACTAGTTTAATTGTAAGATGAAGTTCCCTTGCTCATAGGAGATACTTCGTGAACACTCAAAATACCTGTTATCTAATTAAAGAAATTAGTTTTGGAAACAAAATAAATTATCGTTTTCAATCAGTCAGTTCCTTTTCTGTTGCCAAACCACACGTGTGCGGTGCTTTAAAAGCAGATTGGAACTGACAACAATTAGTCACATGTTCGAATTTTTGACACAAAATAAAAATGAACTCCTATGCACAAGAAATCCAAAATTCATCTCTCTTTTGCCTAAGGTTTTTCTTTCCTCAATATTCACTCACAGTTTAATATGAGATTGTTGACTTAACAATGATGTATTTCAAGCTAAAGGCAGAAATGCATTTTGTGTTTGTAAATTGTTTGGAGATGGACTCAAAGAACATTTCATTAAATAAACAGGGCAGCTATAAAACATGGTCGGTGGCCCTTCCATCATTACTACCTGTAGCCAATTGGTGAAGATAACATCTATCAGTGTGACAGAGACTATTACACAAGTGATAGACAGTTATTAGCTGAAGTTCTGATATATTTACACCATGGGAAAATGCACTTGGTATTTTCTTTCTGGCAACTGCTCTGCTGTTCATAATTTGATGGAAAATTGATTAATCACACATTTAACTCAATGCAAGATCTTCTGCACTGTAATAAATTATGGCCATTAATCAATAAGTATAAAGTAATTCCAGGAGTCTGGAGACATGCTGGCTTCTAATAGAAAAGCTTGCACTCGGGCCTTCTTGCCAGTGACCACTTCATCTGAGGTATTTTGCACCTGCCTCAATCCAATTAGATGACATAATTAATGAACCTCATTGCTCCTGATAATTTGTTATATCAAAGAAGGAATGTTTTGGCACATCCATTAAAACCCAATGTACAATACTTCACTGAAAAGGAAAAAAATATGGATCAGAGCAACAGAGAGGCTTATGATGAGAATCTTGGAGTTCAAGTCAACGTGAGACTCTACAGTCCTACTTTCCATTGGGAGAGACACAGTTGCATTTGCTAAAAGAATCCGACAAGGTCTTTTCTCCACATAAAAAACTGAACTTGGCCTGTGTGCCAAGTTTCAGGCCATTTTGTTTCTTTTATTCCCAATTAAATGGTGTGATTAGAGCAAGTACCCAGGAAGTAGTGTTTCACAGGCAATCTAATAAATATCTCCTTGGTAAGTATCAGTTGCAGTTTCACATATCACAATCATTTTGCACCTGTTTTATGGAGCTAACAACATGGTCTCAATGGAGTTTAGCGGAGAAAGCCTGTGAAGATAAAAGAACACCAGTTTGCAGCAACTTCTGTCACCAGGAAACATCAAGAATAGATTCTATTTAGAGACTTTGAAAAACAATTAGCTATGGATTATAGGACTAAAAGGCCTTTCCTAACTGTACCTGGAAAATACTTTGCCCGTTTAATGCCTTCTAAGCTGTCACAGAGCTTGAACTTCAGTCCTAGTGATTAATGAAAAGCTGCAGGGCACAGCTAGAAGCTAAAGTCTCAATTATGAAAAAGCAGTAACTAGTTTAATGTGCTGATGCTTTTATACTTAAACTGACAGCTATGAAAAATGGCAATATTTCCAATCACACTTTAATAATTTATCATTCATTTATTGGCATGTCCAACGTGCTTTACTCCCACTGTTCTTTTCCTTGTTCTTGACTCCTGGTGTGATAACACGGAAAAGCACAATTATGGTCTGCTTCTCTTAAAAAGTGATCTTCCTGCTCAGAAGCCAAGGCCCAAAAGTCTCTGTCTGTCTGTCTATCTATCTATCTATCTATCTATCTATCTATCTATCTATCTGCTATCTATCTATCATCTATCTATCTATCTATCTATCTATCTATCTATCATCTATCTATCTATCATCATCATCATCATCTATCTGCAGTTTCCAATTAGGACCATTAGGTAGCAATGGATTTTTTTCCCTCATAGGTCAATAACCCCTGTCCACTTTCCAGTGGAAAATTGACATCTCAGTGCCTGGCAGATAACTTGAACTTTATTATAGAAGAAAGTAAACAAGGTAGGATGGAAGAATCAGTTTAATTCTAGCCTTGTCAAGGAGAAATCACCCAATTCTACAGGTAGTGAATAAATATAAGAAAATTTTATAGCAGTAAGTGCAGGGAGGGTGGTGCCCATTCTTGCGGGATAGTGGTTCCAAGCTACTTTATACAATTATGTAGGTTTAATTTTGCAGTGTACCTTCAACAATGTACTATTTGATCAACAACTATGGTCAGTCCCTTGATACAGATTTATTAGATTACATTGGACTTGCTTACTGTAGTATGTGCCTTTTACCATATTAACTGCAGTTCCTATGGTAACTGTGATTACCATAGCTTGTTATGTGGGAAAAAAAAATGAAAGAAGGAAATCGAGGAAGCTGGGTGTGGTAGTGCACCCAGTGTAATCCCAGCTCTTGGGAAAACGGAGGGGGAGGGGGAGGACCAGGAATTTAAGGTCATCCTCAGCTACATAACAAGTTTGAGGTCAGCCTAGGCTACATGGGACCTTGTTTTTTAAAAAAATCTGGCTGCTATTTAATCATTTCATTTTAGTTAAAATGTCAAATATTGCTTGAGTGTCTAGCACATGGTGGTAACTGAGAAATGAGAGAAACAACTTGAGCAGCAGACATGGATTCAAAACCAAAATTGTAGGACAATAATATGGTGTTGTATGCAGGCTCTGTGTTGACTGAGTAACAAAGATTTCTCATGCTCCTTAATTGGAATGAAGGTACAAATAATATCTTTAATAGTTCTTACAGAGTAACTATGATTTTTTTTGTATGCAGCCTTTACAAATAGAATACATTATTAGTACTCATGAAATGTTTATAAACAGTAAAATTGATATTTAAAGTTTGGTATGTAAGTTTATTCATTGCATAGACGCTTATTTTCCTTTTGTGACATTTCTATATTAGTAGATATCAAGATTTGATAAATCATAGGAATTATTTTCGTGAAGAAAAAGCACAGTTTAAAAATCTCTTTCCTGGGGGATGGAAGGATGGCAGTTAAGAGCGCTAGCTGCTCTTAACTTGTAGAGGACCTGGTACTCACATGGTGGCTAAAATCCATCTGTAGCTCCAGTTCCAGGGGACTGGACGCCCTCTTCTGACCTCCACTGGCATTGTACAACCTGGGTACACTTACATACACGCAGGCAACACACTCATACACATAAAATAAAAACAATAAATGAAATATTTTTAAAATCTCATTCTTGTCACCTCTCAGTGGGCATGAATGTGCATGCCTTACTTGCTGTCAACAGTGGCACTTGTTACCAGGCCTCCACAGCTGCCTATCACAATTTTGCCAATGAAGGTCTCCAGAGGGAGCTAATAAATTAAAAGTTTCAAACAGGTGGACATTCTGTTGCTGAAATGCTTAAGGAGTATTTTAAACTAAAATACATTTCCACTTGTTTGTGCCTATAGAAAGTCAAATTTGGCCCAGTGATAATGCCTGCCACACTGTACAGTTCTGGGTTTTGACTAGGTAGACACTGGTTTGTTGCTGAACAACAATATTACTAATGCTACAGCATTATTTTAAAAATACTTGACTTCACGAATAAAGGTGTCAGGTGACTTGCAAAATAGAAATGGTTGAAAATAGTTTAAGTTCAAGATATATATTTTTCTTCAGAGAAAAGACAAAAAATAGAATGAATATTTTGGGGAACAGGTATTAAGAACATTCTGGAAAGTATAACAATTATAAATATTTGATTTATTGCATGGAATTATAATGAGAATAATATTTTTGGGTAATTATAGTTGGCCAAATAAAGTAGTTGATGACACTAGTTATTTTCTTTCCGTTTGTTCTCTGTGCAAAGCTGATTAGAAGAATAAGTCCATGTTTTTTACACTGACTATAGTTTCTATGCAATTCACATGTTATCAGTATCTTCCTTTATTTATATGCTCTTATTGTAGTAATAGCATGATGTCTCACTCAACTTTTCATATCTAGACATATTGTGGTATGTTTTAATTTTCTTAGGGATATAATTTTTTCTCGTGCTACTTAATTAATATAATAATATTCTTTTCAGGAATTTAACCTTCCAGGATTATTTGTAACTTTATAGCTAACGATGCTGAACCTTTAGACCTTCACTACAGATCAGGTTTATTCCTTGTGCAGAATCTGGGTGGGATATTTGATAGCTCATATTTTTATTTTCGTCCTACAAAGGTCTGTGAGTTTCCAAATACTTACTGAAATGTGCAATGTGTATTGCCCTATTCTTAAATGCAGATGTTGAATGACCCAGATATATGTCCACTGGCATTTTTGTACTCATATATGTGGGTGTGTGCTCACACCAGAATACACCCCACACTCATGCATGTAGACAGAGAAAACTCATGTGTGTTTTGGGTGAATAAAACTGTAGTAATTCAGTTGGGCGCTTTTCCACTTTTGTCTAGTCTACTTCCTTAACAGAACTTTAAAAGATATTTGTAGCTCTCTGAATGCTTTGTCCTTGAGAAAAGGAAAGGAAGGGTTTAGACACAGTTGCCTGGAGCTCAGTGGAGAGGCAATCAATCCCTGGGGGTTAGAAACAGCTTCAGCATCTTTGACATAGAATTGGGGGGAATTCTGGAATTTTCAAATAAACTGCTCCATCTAGGGTTAGTTTCTCCAGTTATGAACGAGATCAGACCAGATCAGACAAAGGTTAAAAGTGCTAGTCCCACCAAAAGCCTGGGCTATAGAGTCAGCTAAAGCACTTTATTGTCTCCATCTCTGCTGTGGATCACTCACCAACCTCTTGTTCTGATAGTTTCCCATGCAGCAGATAAATTTCCTCTGAGATTTTTCTAAGCAATCACATAGTCTCTAATTTTAAGAAAATTTTAATTAGCATCCTCTTAACATTTTAGGAAGTCTACATGTACGAATTTTTTTTCATAACATAACAATGATGATAATAATTATAATGATTATTTCCATTTTCAATGTATTTGTATGGATTAATCATAGGACAGAACATTAAATTTATTATAATTTGACAGTAACCCTATGAGTCAGTTGTTGTTTTGTGGGACCCTGATGTATAGGGAGTTAGAATTTGCTAGAGGTTACTGACTGGTAAGGAAGTGAGTCAAGACTGCACATAGCTGGTCTAATTCATAATACTCTGACTAGGACCTTCTGGTTTGTAACATAGGTGAGTCATGGGAGAAATGAGACATCATTGAGTAACTGCTGTAATGTCTCTAGTACAAAATCTTTTTTTACCATAATTTTTCTTCCCACATGTAACCAATTTTGCATTGATTTCTTACTGTTTTTTGTTTGTTTGTTTGTTTTTATTTATTTTTTTTGAGACAGGGGCTCCCTGTGGACCCTGCTGACCTAGAACTTGATATGTAGACCAGGCCTGCCTCTGCTTCCTGAGTACTGGGATTAAAGGTTTACACCACCATTCCTGCCTGATTTCTTATTTCTTGATCATACAGACCTATCAAGATTTCCTTGGAACCTGGTGGTAACTCTATTTTCATTCAGTTCAACTTCTACATACAGTTTCTACCTCAACTCACTGTACCCAAGTTGGAAGTAACAATTCTCTGGAAATCATCAAGTTTTGTGCAAAATATATGTTAGGCTACACATATGCCCAAGTTGTGATCATATCAATGTTTCGGAAAATTTCCAGAGTATTTTAATTTTATCTTTCCATTCTCAGTTCTATTTGTAGAACTTTGAACTGCTTCAGGGTGTATCACATAAACATAGAGTTGATGACTGGGAACCTTGAACACTTTATAGAGTTTATTTCATTCAATTTTACATTGTATAGAAAGGAAATAATTTTCCAGTTTAGATATAGCATGGAAAGTTATTTGAAAATAACTACATTTCTAAGAAATCTCATATTTTCCAAAAAATTCTATCATAAATTTTCATTCAGTGGAGGAAAAAATGAGATAGGATTTGAGGTTTTCAGGCCTACAATAAGGAAGTTATAGTTCTTACATGAATTCAAATAATAAAATAGGATAAGTCATAAAATGAAACCTAGTAACACCAACTGGTATTAGAGGGTAGCTAATTCATTGGGTTTATATACCTTCAAAGCCGCTTTTCAGCTCACGACTGCTAACAGAAGTCCAAAAAGGCATTGAGGAGCAGGCACCCGTTACAATAAAATCAATGATTATACTTGCACTGGAGCAAATTATCTTTAAGAAAATAAACAAGCAAAAACTGTTTTCTAGGAAAGATGCCGTGAGGGCAAGACCTCCCTCAGCCACGAAAGGCTCCAGTTTGGAAAACTGCAGATTCCTCTGAAAGGATAAGGAGTGCCAGTGGAGGGGTCCCCGCCAGAAAATGGCCCACAGAAGCGCTTTTCCTTCCTTGCCACCACAGTGTACAGCGGACTCTAGAACGGTGGTAGAAGTGGACTAGAGTCCAGCTTCAGCCAGTAGCAGAGCTTAGCAAACTCGTCCAAGTTGCTGCAAAAATGTAAGAGTGAGCGGGTCATGGAATTTTTCACTAAGATTCCCAGAGAGTTGCTGAGGTCAGGCGATGTGTGGCACGGTTGGATGCCGAGCAAAGAAAGCCCTGGGGGCCGAAAGCATGAATCTGTGAAAGTGAAACCTAAGTTGCAGGGGAGACCCCAGGATGCTGGGAATGCCAGGGTTACGTGGTACTTACGAAGGAAAGCTATAGACATGTAGCTGTTTTAGGAGAGACCCTGTGCATGCTGCAGGTGGCATCACTGGTGCTGTTCTGTTACCAGGGAAATCGAAGCTTCCATTTGTGGGTTTATAGTCTCATTTGCAAAAAGAATTTAGAAATGGGCCCAGATGGAAGCTCAAGGTCAATTTCATTAGCGTCCCTGAGAAAAGCAAAAGAACTGTTATGCTGTAAATCCTGGCAGCCGCTAGGAGGATGGTGAGAAAGTCATGCCTCTTAAGTTAGGCGTTGTGGTTAGAGAAACAAGAAGGCCTCAGAGGGTCAGTGAAGGTAGGCTTAGGCCTTTGGATGGCATTTGCAAAAGAGAGAAAAGGAAAAAAAAATGCTTAGTACCAGCCACCAACGCAAGTTCAATGGGCACTGTTTTCTAGACTCTTGTTTCCCAGGACAAAGGATTATGTGAGAGACGCACGGTTAGAAATGGAAATAGAGATGGAATAGCTTGTTAGAAAAAGATGAGAAGCATTCCTGAGAGCAGGAGTGGGCTAGTGAGCTGAAAGGGAAAGTCCCAACAGCGTTGGGTCCCGGGTGCAGAGCCCTTTACAGCAAATATACACAGCATGCTCCTCTCCCGTTTGTACGTCGTGGGCTTTGCTCACTTATGGACTTTTCTCTCGCATATTCTGTTCCTCACATGAACAACGGCCTCCAGTCTTTCTCTGTAAACCAGCCAGAACGTGGTTCATTTCTTGTATGAAGTCCAGAAAGGGAATGACTTGCTGTCTTTTTCTGCAAACTGGCTTCTTTCATGTTAATTTCATATTTCAGTCTCCAGTCCCTTATTTTCTGAAACAATGCTGCTAATCAGGACTGCTGGAACCTAGATGATATGATTATCAGCCCAGGTGCCAGACATGGAATTGCAGAATGTGCTGTCCTTCACACTGCTTTAATCTTCCTCTGCTCCAGCCTTTCCCAATGGGAATGTCCATCATATATTAGAAATATGTAGCTCCTATTTGTTCAGAGTTAAGAGATTACTCTAAATCTTAGAAAAGACTATGGACTTGGTACAATTTTTACCTGCTAAGCCATCTCACCATCTTTGCTCTGTTTTGTGCTTCTTTTGTAATTGATTTGTTCTCCAGTTTTAGCTTCTTCCTTTTTTGCCCAATTCTACTTGGTTGTTTTGTTTTCTGTGCATCTTCCTAGAGGGGTGTCTGCACTCAATATTGTATTTCCTGAAGCTGAAGGGGGTCAGACTCAGTGGTACTCCCAAATTTTTATCTGTAGATCTGGCTTCACCTCGCATACCAGACTCTTTTTTTATAGTGTTTTTTACAGTTCAGAGACAGAAGTGTTGGGGTACTCATTAGAGAAGATGCGGTTATAGATTTTTTTAAAGCAAGTGGGGATTCTAAATAGTGAAAAGAGATAGGAAGGAGGAAAGGAGGACCAAGGGGTACAGAGTGGCTGAAGAGGAAGGTGTAGGGCGTGGAAGTATGAAGCAGTAAGAGACTATTACTGATGTAAAATGCAAAAGAGGATATTTTTGCAGGTGCAGCTAATGAGGGACAGTTGCTTGTGTTTCCTTGCTGTTTCTATGATAAACAACACGAACAGAACTTGGGAAAGAATAGAGTTCATTTCACCCTCCTGGTTGCACTCCTTCATCAAGGGAAGCCAAGGCAGGAAACTGCAGGTAGGACCTGAATCAGAGACCACAGATTACTCCTTACTGGTGTGCTTATTCTGCCTTGCTCAGCTACTTTTCTTACACACCCGGGCCCACCTACCTAGGAATGGTACCTCCAATAGTGAGCTGGGCCCCTTAAATCATTCGGCAACCAAAAATGTGCCCTCCAAGCACACCCACAGGCCAATCTGATGTATGAAATTCCTCAGCTGAGGGTTCCTCTTCCCAAGCATGTCAAGTTGACAACTGAAGCTAACTGTGACAGTTATGAAGGCTGACTATGATAAGACAGAGGTTAAAACTCAATAGGCTAGTAATTAATGTACAAACTTGCAAGTCATTATATAAAGAGTAACAATTAGAGACACTAAACTTCTAAAATGTTAGGGAAGAGAAAAGGGATGCTGCAACAAATATAAAAAGACACAAAACAAAAGCATAAATATAAACCAGCCAACCAATCAGCCAACAAGTCCACAAAGCCAGACCTCCTCCTCACAAAAACCTGAAGAGGAGCAAAAAAGAGCAAACACAAAACAAACAAAACAAAACAAAAAGCTTCAAAACCCAGTTTCCATCTGCATTCTTCTTTAAGTTTTTAAAAATTATTTTTATTTTGTGTGTATGCGTGTATTACCTGCATGTTTGTAAGTGTCCCCCTGTCCTGAAACATCATGGATGTCATCTCTCTGGACAGTTGTTGGATGCCATGTGGAGCCTGGGATTGGAACCTGGGTCTTCTGAAAGTACAGCCAAGGCTCTTAACCACTGAGCCATCTCTCCAATGTTTCTATTCAAGTTTTTAAAACATGAAGTGTTCTGTCTGAGCACCTGAGATTCCCTGAGCCACAGCTGCATGAAGTCCAGCTGTGAAGCTGCGGAAGCCTCACACCGGTTACTGGGTACGGTGGCTGAAACAGTCCGTTCTCTACATGGCAGCAGGGGAAGCTCCTGGCACATATGCTGATGGCTGGGATGACTGGTGGTCAAAACCCCTGATTCTGTGATTATTTCCGGGCAACCAGCTGTATTAAAAAACCCTGGTTTCACAAGGGTTTCTGCGGCACCAGCTGGAGGCTGGGGCCTAGTTTTTAAGTCATATTGGTTCCTTGAGGGACTTATTTGGGGACCTCAATTTTTTTCACACTCTGGGTTATAAACTGGATGTTCCCCCTTCAGACGCACATACAGTGAGGCTCAGCAGACCCATCACCCACTGCTGACACACGAACTGTCTACCTGCTGAGCTGATTCCACTCGTGCAATGCTCCTCCGTTCACGCCTCCTCTCTTTCCTGCAGTGGGCATTGGCACTAAAATCCGTACTCGTCCTTGACTCACCTGCACTGTTGTTTTCCGGCGACACCGCTCCCCTTCCCAGCCTTCCTCATTTGTGCTCTTGCCTACTCAGACCTTGCCTTCCTGTTCATGAGGCTCCCGTCCTCAGAAACAAGAGCACAGTTAGCGTCACTCAGGTTCATGCTTGTTCCCTCCCCAAATTCTCCCGACCATTCCGGCCGTTTTTATTTGACACAACCGACCATCTCTTCCTTCTAGCCTGACTTCTTCATGAGCACCGGGAGGGATCTGCAGCTCGTGGCTCTCCACGCATCACCCATGTATCCGTTGCTCATTCCTATCCTCTTTTTCATGCTTTCCGTCTATTCCTAGAATTTCTTATTTGACTAGTAAACATACTGTACCTTCTTCCAATTATGATTTTTTTTTCTCCCTTCTCTTCTAGGACACCGGCATTTGCTTGGTAAACTTCCGTTTACTATTTAACGCTTAGTTTAGGCTTTTCTCTGTGCTCTGGAAGAGCTGCTCACAACCTTTGAGCTGTCACTGTAATTTGTAGGTAACATTTCTGTTTTCGGAGTGCAACAGATATTTCCACCTTTTAAAATGTTGCGCTCTCTTGTTGAATATTGTCCTCGTGCTGCTCGTCAGTACATCTCTTCCGTCTACCAAAGGACTTAGCATCATACCTTAAATTCAGAAAACACACAGTAAGACTGATGCCATGGACATACAAAAAGCAACAAGGCAAAAAAAAAAAATATTCTGGATTACGTATTTCTAATGCAAAATCTCAGCTTCTTAATCAGTGCTTACCTGGAAAACAACAGATAACTTAAAAGTTCTGTTTTTCCTACTGTCAGAACTGTGTGATTGGAAAGACAAAATCCACTTTTCCGATAAGATTTACCAACCAAATGATGTCAGGGTTCCTGAAGATTTTTAAATTACCGAATAAACAGGCTCGCACCAGTAAAGGGCTTCAACATTCACAGGAAGGCCATTTTGTAAGCTTGTTTCCAGATCATTTTTAGTGCTTTTTCATTATATCAGTTATAATTAAACTACTTCATATATATAATTATGTGGTGAAGTAATGGAGACAATATATTATGGAAATGTGTGAAACAATCGGTATGGATTTGTACTTTTGCAGGCCTCTGCCGGGACTTAATCTGCTTCTGGTCACCCACTGAGCTGGCCTGGAAGAAGCTGCCTTTTGATCTCTTTTATGAAATGACCTTTGAGGGCAAAAATAGATGAGAATAAGCCTTAAAAGGTTTGTTATAAATATTCTGTTTGGATCATGTATCTTTCCAAAATGCCAGAATAAAACACTTAACTAAAAAGGGTAACTTTAATGCCTCGGACAAAAAAGGCTAAGCTTACTGTTACAGGCGGCTTGTCATGTGTGCTCGTCAACAAATTTGCAACAGAACCCCAACAACTTCTTTGTTCAGGGGCTGAGGGCAAGAAAGGAAGAAGAAACTTCCATGCTCATAATCCTGGAGCTGCTATTTTATTATTTCAGCACCCTTTATGCCCTGTAATCCTCAGTCTTTGCAGTCTGTGCAGCCAGCCATGGCTCCCATCTGCTGTTAGGAGCAACATATGCACTGGGGAGGGAGGAACAGTCCACTTTAATGATGCCAACATGATCTGTCTTTTCTCAATAAGAAAATTCTTATTAAAACCTGTGGAAAGGCAGCAGGTAAAAACAGCTCATAAGGACCACATTTAATGAGTTTGGAGATTAATAAAAGTATGTTTTTAAATTAAGATTAAACAGAAGAAGAGTAATTGTGATAAAAACATGAGATTTCTCTTGAAAAAAATCATGGAAGAGAACTGAGTTCTTTGTTAGCATTAAAACGTCTGAATCAGCTCACTCTCCACATTTCTTTGCTCATTGGGTCAAACCCAACCTACCATGAGAAAGGTACAATTGCTAGAAATAGGGCAAGGCTTCAGAATTCATGGTCCACCTTCTTTATTCCCAGTGAGAGTTCTCTGACCCTCACTAATCACAGTGGCTAGATTTTTTTCACATACACTTCATTCACCTTCAACTTCTCTTAGAACTGGCTTCCATTTCAGCTTATTTTTGAGCAAGGTACCACCTTCTTTTGTTATGGAGAGGTACACCTGATATAGACCCTTAGTGAGGGTAGTACCATCTCAGACAAATCACTGTGTCTCACAGTAAAATCAGTTGGAACCCTAGCCACAAGTGTAACCCCCTGGAGAAATGGAAAGTTCCAGCAGAATTGTGTTTGACTGGCTACGCTGGTGCAAAGAAAGCTTTGTCAGGAAGAGTCAACACCGTGTTAAAGGGAAGGTGCTTTAACACGCCCAAAGTGACGGAAATGGCTTAAGTGTCTCAATAAAGAAAAAGGGTTTATGGAATAAAGTAAGCACTCTGAGCAGAGAAAAGATGAGAGGGTTCTGAAGTAGAAGGTGGATTTGTGAGCATAATAAAGAAAATTTTAATTTCCTGTGTTCCTAAACATAAATTGATTGATCAATGGGTTTATCAACTATATATCAACAATCTATCTACCTACCTATCTGTCTGTCATCTATCTATCAATCAATCTATCTATCATCTATCAATCTATCTATCATCTATCAATCTATCATCTATCTATCTATCATCTATCAATCCCTCTCTCTATCATATATCATGTGTCATCTATGCTGCTCCAGGAGGAAGGATTGGGGTATGAGAGGAATGACCAAATGAACCCTGAATAGGCTGATGAAGAAATGAAAGCTGAGAGGGAAACATGAGCCGAGCCAGCAGCCCTGTCGCAGCAGCGTGGGCAGACACGAAGGCGCCTATTTAAAAGTTCATCTGTGCTTTTATTTTAAATGAATAAATGATAATTTGAAGGCTTCCGACATTAGTTTCATAAATACACTAAGTTTTCGAAATATCTAAACTATGTGTTGTATCCAACACGCAAAAAGAAATATTACTTTTCAGCTAAATGAATAAAATGTCATTTTATGCACTTTATTATGTACTGAGGAGTATCTACTGAGTGCCAGAAATCTTGCTTAGACGATCTTGATAATAATATGTGATACCACTAATCCAACATTAATATATCATTTTATATATTTCAATAGCTTGTACCCATTATGAAAATTAATTTGTACCTCGTCTTTTAATTTCATGTGGCCATAAACGTGTGTTTTACAGAACACTGACGTTATCTTGTAAGTAGTTGTTTTTGATGGTTGTAAAGAAAGAGTAGTAGAATGCAAAGAACAGGAACAAAAATAAAAACAAACCCCACAGATATCTTACCGTCTGTCTCACAGTAAGACATAGCTACGTCTAGCATGTCCTGTCTATTTTGCCTTTTGTAGTACTTAATTTTTTTTAACACATCTGTATATTGTGCTTCTAAAAGCAAACCACACAATACCATACATTTTATTTTACTTAGTATTCCATGAAAAGGTCTTAACGCTAAAAAAGGTATTTGTTTAATATTTGAACACATCTCATAATAAAGCGAATCTCCGGTGAGCGCTGTACTGTTACCGATGCCTACTATAACCTCTGTCCTTTTACGTGTGTTTCTCACAGGGCATTTTAGGTCTATGTCACACATCAATTTTTAAAAAATTGTTAATAAAAGTTTCTGAAAGACTATATACACACAAGCTCACACATAATATAGGAGAGCTTAATTTTCCTAAAAGTTGAAGTTATTTCCATGACTTTAATTTTTGGCAATCCAATTTTAGAAAAAATATTTTCCATTAGCGTGATACATTTCCATTTTTAATAGTTAAAGGGATATTTTTGCATATGTTTACTGGCACATTATACTATTTATTTTGCTTACTCTCTTCAATTCTTTATCTTTTTAGTTAGCTTTTTTGAACTGCCAGAACCTTTACATATTAGCAGTTTACCTCTGACATAATTCAAATGTTATCCATACATTTCCTATATGAAGAACATTTTCAGAAACCTTTGTTTTTCAGTAATTAAAGTAAGTCCAGACACAAGGCAATAAGGAAACGCTTAATTTTTTACTTTATCCTACTGGAAGACAAAGCATTGAGGCAGTTATTTGTGCATTGTTTTTAAAATACACTTTGATAACAATTTCAGTTAACTTATCATTTCCAGGATGTGTTACCTGCTGATGCTGGAGGCATAGTACTGATGTCTTATGCCATCACTAAATACTAAAATTTAAGATTCTTTAGTAAGACACTTCAAAATATAGCATATATTGAGAGAATGATTAAAACAAGAAATATGAAATGACTAAGACTTATCTTTTGAAAGGTCTAAATTTCAGTCTCATATTGTGGTTTCTCTGGTTTTGGAAGTCCTAAAGAAAGTCATAGTCCATAGTGATTTGCCTACAGGTAGCAGGGGCCACCAGCTGTCCTTTCCCAACAGCACTTGGAACGTTTATCAATCAGCTTGTTGATGTCTGGGTGCTTCATGGGCAAGAGCTCATTGTACTTCTCTCAATGAACTGAGTGTTTCCATTCTGTTTTTATTTGCTGACAGTAGAAAATATGTCTAGAGTTCATTCACATAATAAATGAGGAGGGAAATTAATTCCGTCGGGACTATGATTGTTTGGTTTGCCATGAGACACACTCGACATTTACGGCTTCTCCCTTTTGTGCTATTGCAGTGCACTGTTGAAAGATTGTGCCATAAATCCGGAAGCATGTTTTGCAAAGTTCATATCTGTATTTGCTACCTTTAATATTAATAGGAGTGTATCTTTAAAGTGAGTAAATTGAGAAAGTGGCTGAAACTATAGTTTATAAAAGAAGATTAGTGGGTTTAATATGCACTGGAGAGTAAAAGAAAAATCTTATTACTGTATGGAGAAATTACCTCATAAAGAAGCTAATACAGCAGGCTAGGGAGTAATTTTTAACAAGGTTTTTATGATGTGCAAGTGTAGGCAAGTTAATGAACTTATCTTTCTAGTTATTTTCAGATTGTAATGATGCTTTTCTTCTCCAGTTCTTGTGCTCTAAAAAGTAAAATACATTTAATCACCCACAATAAAGCTAATTCATTACTTTAATAAATCAAGTACAATCTTTTACAGTACGCTTAAATGTTGTAATAATGCTGGAAGCCAGATCAGGTGCTAATGTTTAGCACGGATTAGAGCAAAAGGTAACCATGGAGCTTATTTATTATTTAAATTAAACTATCTCGTTTTGACAGTGCAATCATTTTGGAAAGATTTGACTCCCTTTCCAGCTATTGGATTCAGGAAGCAGAGACAAAAGAATGAGGAAATATTTTGTTTTAATGATCACATTCTTCTTCGAAGAATGACCATATATTCTTTAAAATTCACAAAAGAATTATATGAAGAATTGCACATTCTAGAGGAAAACAACTTGCAGGACTTCAGAATAGCCTGGTCAACTAACTCCCAAGTACTTTTCTTAGATCAGGTAAAGATGGTTTGGAAGAATCATGCCTGCATTTTTCTGCTCAAACATTAATGGGTTACTGTTAAATCTTCAAGCTAATGGCTGTGACGCTTTCTCTACTGGAAATATGTTGAATTTGTCAAAATAAGGAGAGGGACATTGTGAAGGCTAATCTTAGTTGTCAGTTTGACATACCTGGGGAGAGGAGGCCTCTGCTGGGGAATGTCCTGTATCAGACTGGCCTGAAGGCACACCTGAGGGGCATTTTCTTGATGGCTGAAGGATGTTGAAGGGCTCTGCCCATTGTAGGACGTACCATCCATCCCTAGGCAGGTAGCCTGGGTTGTACAGGAAGGGTAGATGAGGAAGCCCAGGGAAGCAGGCCCATAGGTGCTGTTCCTCTATGGTCCCTGCTTCAGATCCTGTCTCCAGGTTCCTCCCTTTAGCTTCTGCCTTGGCGTTCCTTGACCACAGACTGAAACCCATAAGATGAAATGAGTTCTTTCCTCCCCAGGTTGCTTTTGTTCCTGCTGCCTATCCCAGCAACAGAGCAGCAAAGTGGAACAGACATAGAAGCGGATAAAGAAATGGTCTGAGAAATAAATTCCTTTATCCAAAGTAATTCACACTGAATCCATGATAGTAATTTCACGTCTCCTCGTGATGTGTAAGGTAGTCGCACACATGCACACCAAGAGCAGTATTTTAATCATGAACTTTCCTTAGGGTTGGACTGCCAAGGAAAATGATTTGAACTAGGATGAGCAGTGCAAAATTATACATGATTTAGATCTACCATCTTAGATGTGATTTAGATAAAGCATTGAGGTAGGTCCACATGCACTGTTAATTTTACCAGACTGCTGTCATACTTAAATTTGCTATGATTAAAGAGTACATGTAGGAATAAACATCTCTGTATCTGTAAAAAAGGAATCTATTTGCTGGTTATCACTTGAGCATGAATTACTTAACTCAATGTGATCTGCATGATTTAGCAAAGAAGGTACCAAGGGTGTGCTATAAGGCAATGTGTTGATAATGAGCAGTTTCTTCAAGTCATTCTTTGGGGGAAGAATTTTTTAAAAAGGAATTTCTTTAAAGATTTATTTTTATTTCATAAGTATGAGTGTTTTGCTTGAATGTGTGTAAGTGTGCATGTGCCAACAGAGGGCAGAAGATGGAATGAGATCCGCTAGAACTGGAATTAAGGGTGGTTGGAAGTTACCATGTGGGGGTTGGGAGCCAAACCCGAGACCTTTGAGAGAGCAGCCAGCACTGCTAACCACTGCTCTGTCTAGCTGCAGGGCGAAGAATTTGATAGATTGCATTTCTCTTCTTCTATTGCTTGGCAGAATAGTTGCTGATGGAGAAAGTTTCATGATCCCATAGAAGACAGTCTAGGATGCTGGAGAGGATGTTTGGAGTGCTACAGCCTGCACTGACCTGAGCTATGCCTAAACCATGTCATGTCTACCAAGGTCATTCCAGTCAAGTTTTTCTAAGAGCACTGTCATTGTCAATGTTTCTATATTTTTTCTTTAACTTTATTTATGTGTGTTTTATGTGTATCAGTGTCTTCCTGCATGTATATAAGTGTGCAGGTGGAGGCCAGAAGAGGGCATGGATCCTTTGGAACTGGAGCTATAAATGGTTGTGATGCTGGGTCCTGAGAACTGAACCATGGTCCTTGGCAAGAGCAGCCAGTGCTTTTAACTGTTGAACCATCTTTCTGTCCCCAATACGCTTGTGCTTTAAAATAATGAACATTTTTAGAATATTATTTCTGCTGAACCAGAACCAGAAATCCTTCCACGAATGGAAAGTACACATGGGACAATGGGAAGAAAGTCAAACACGGAAGATGAAAGGCTGCACTTCAGACCTGCACAGCAGAGCAGTGGACATGGATTTGGTCACTGTGGTTTTGGCAATGAGATTAGTTCAGAATGAGTCTTGATCAGAAAAGATAAAGGCAGAAGGTGGTAAAAGTTGATAGACAGTTAGCAGGTGCTATCCAAAGACTCCCTAAACCAGAGAGGTGACCCTTTGCCAGATTCCCAAAAGCCTAAGGCAACAGGAGGATTAGCACAGGAGAAGAATTAATTCTCATGTAAAATAGTAGCTTTCATTCTTTTATTCACAATTGAAAAGAAACTATTCCTCTAGATGTTTGGCTTTTAAATGCTTGCTTCCTTTCTGTTCCCGTCTCTTCTTTCTTTTTTTTCTTTATCTCTTTCAGTTGTCAGCAGTTTCGTAATTATTGCCTAGAGTAAATTCTAGAAGTAGAAGTTTTGGATAAAAATATGACAAAAATTCAAAACTATTTTTCAAATATCCTTCACAAAACCCTCTCATTTTGTCCTTTATCTCTTCTGTCACCTATAATGGGTTATATGCTAACAGTAGTTTTGATAATTTGCAAAGCATCAGGGAATACACTGACACTGTGCATACTAAGACAATAACCCATTGAAAGTCAGTATTTCCCAGAAAATAGCCAGACTTTCTACAGTAACTTGTTAGGTTTAACAATTTTTAAAGAAAATTTACATAACATTCCTCTGAATTATTTCATAGAAGTTTTTTCTTTCTTTGTTACAATATTTTTATTTTTAATAATGTGTCTTTTTGTCTGTGTGTGGGCTTGCATATACGAGTGTAGTGCCTGCAGAGACCAGAACAGGGTGTTGGAGCCCCTGGAGGAGGCGGTGGTGAGCTGCCTGATGTGGGCACTGGGAACCAAACTTGTGTTATTTGTAAGAAAAGTACATACTCTTAAAAGTCAACTCTCCAGCCCAAATTACTTATTTATTTGTATTTATTTATGTGTGTGTGTGCCCGCATGTGTGTGTTAGTGGACGCACATGTGCATGCCATGCACGCCATGGCATGTGTGTGGAGGTCACAGGACAATTTGCAGAAGTGAGTTCTTGCCTCCCACTGTGTGTGGTCTGCATATTGAACTCAGATTTTTCAAGTTTGGTGAGAAGGACGTTTACCCACTGAGTTATCTACCAGTTCCCAATTCCTCATTTCTCAATGCAAAAATATTGATATGATAATTATAGTATGTTAGTTGGCTATAATAAAAAAACTCCTAACTTATGGGTACAGGAACTAAGAGGTTTGAGAAATTCCATTTTTCTTAGTTTCTTTTCCTAGGACAATGGGCTCATCAGAGAACTTCAGTCTCTATTTTACTTCACGTGGTCTATAGGCAATCGGTTTTCAAGTTGGTCACGGGTGCTACTGGGTATGAGTGCTCTGGGAAACTGACACTGTCACTGGTGAGGTGACTGTCTACTGCAGAAGCATGCATCTCAGAAGCCATCCACTCTGCAGCCCAGGCGTTCAGGCCCATGATGTCTTATACATGTCTCTATGCATGCATATGTTACTGCTGGGAGTGGGAATAGGAGCATAGAAAATTAAGGCAAATAAATTGTTGTGTGAATGCAGGACTAAATTTAAAATACCTTTTTCTTGATAATGGTTGACATTATTACTTTTCTGACATTGAAAGTATCATGATAAAATTCTCTTCCATGATATTTTCCATTCATTGAAAATATGACTTGGGGGGCTGGAGAGATAACTCAACAGCTAAGAGCACTGGCTGCTCTTTCAGAGGACCTAGTTTTGGTTCCCAGCACCCACATGGCAACTAACAACATCCCATAACTCCAACTCCAAGGGATCTGACACCCATCTCTGGCCTCTGTGGGCATTGCATGCATGTGTATATCTATACACACACAGGCAAAAGTCTCATAAACATAAAATAAAAATAAACAAATACAAAGAATAAAATTAGATAAATAACAAAAAGGACTGTACAGTTTCACTAGATCCCACCATCTCACCATCTCCTCCTGCTTAACAAATGTTAGGTTATTTGTATGCTTCTCCGGCTTCAGAAAGCCAGTACCTTCTTGACTCTCTTTTCACACAAAGCTCAGTTCTGACCCTGCTGAACATACTGGCTCATAGACATATGGTTTATGTTACCTATCTTGTTTCTGCTAATGTTTTCCACATGTCCCTGGCCCATGTTATAGAATAGTTTCCTTTATCTGTTCTATTTGTCTCTATTTCCTACTGTTCTGAACACAGTCTTTCTCTTTCATGCTGCTTGCCACTGAGATTATTTAACATGAATATTTTCCATTCATAAATTTGTTCTATAGATAAATAATGATGTTTTCAATATATTACAGGACCTCAGAGAGCTAATCCTCCCTAATACACATGTTATAAATATTTTAACTATAAATATAGGCTTTAAAGAGACAGGGACAAGGATTCAATTGCCAAGAAACTAGTATATTTAAAAATCTATGACTCATAGAGACACCGAGCAGGATCCTGCATTCTCATTTTCTATTAGCTGTTTGTTATTTGTAAAGCCTTTTACATGGATAACCAGCCATGGAAGACTCACAAAGTGCTTTATAAATCCATTTATTAAAGCAAAGTTGCTGAGTATATCTGGACAGAAAGCAAATGGAAAGAGGATCTATAGCCACACAAAAATGGAGATACTGAACCCTTTGCTGCAATCCAAAGGGGAGCAAATCTGCATACGGCAGATGTATGAGTTATGCTAACCCAAATTTTCTTCTCACTTAAGGCCTAGACTACGGTATTACACACATTCAAGATGCTCTGAACATGCCCATTCTGAAATCAGGTATATTTGTAATTAAGGCTGCAAATCCAACAGCCAGTGTAGGGCCTCCGCGATTGCTGGCTGAAGGAAGCAGCTCCCAGGCAGCTTTCAGATCTGCTGGGAATCTGTCTGTGGAGATACAAGATTGCACACATGGCCATGCTGGCTTTGTCAGCTCAACACTGTCCATCTATGTCCGTTTCCACTGTGGCACAGGACCCCATGGAATACTTGTTCTTTTTCTCCTCTGTTGACCACAGTATGACACAGAGTGTGCTCTGTGGAAGCAGTTAACAGAACACCAAAGATAGATCGCATGGCCACAAACTCAGGGCAGCAACTCTTATTGTCTGCAGCTCTTAACCAGACAGGAATCCTCATCTTGACTTGCTTATAAGGTTGTTACAGGCAGAAAATTTGCTAATGAGTATAAATGCATTTTAGAAAGTTAAATGTTCCACAATTTTGTGCTTTAGTCTCTATACTTTTCTTGTAAAACTACAGACAAACACACATATGTCTGTATATTTGTGTGTGTTTATATATACATACATTGTTTGAGACAGAATCTAGGTATTTGCTTTGGCAGAGATGCCACCATACCTATTTAAATCCTTATTTTTCATATAAATGAACCAATATATTTTTTAAAGTTCTCTCTACATAGACTATAAACATGTTGTAGAGAATAGACACAGCCAAATTAAGTGACTACAGTTCATTGTACCAGGAAGGGGAAACCAGTTATTCATAGAACCCTAGCATGAGAGCTCATTTTTAGGAGCTTGAGAAATAGATCTGTTCGAACAACTTGCAGTCCTCCTCCTCCTCCTCCTTCTCCTCCTCTTCCTCCTCCTCTTCCTCCTCCTCCTCTTCCTTGTCCTCCTCCTCCTCTTCCTCCTCCTCCTCCTTCTTCTCCTCCTCCTCCTCCTTCTCCTCCTCTTCCTCCTCCTCCTTCTCCTCCTCCTCCTTCTCCTCTTCCTCCTCCTCCTCCTCCTCCTCTTCCTTCTCCTCCTCCTCCTCCTCTTCTTCCTCCTCATCCTCTTCCTCCTTCCCCTCCTCTTCCTCCTCATCCCATCTTCTTTTCCTTCCTTCCCTCCTTCCCTCCTTTCTGAAAATTATAACATGTCTTTATTATCCCATCCATGTTCCCCTCACTGTAGCGGCCACCAGGGCCATCTGCCTTCCCCTGGCCTGACGTGCCAGTGCAGGCAGCTCCTCTCTGCACCCCAGGATTCTGTTTAAATTATTCTGTTCCTTTCCTCCTCTCCTAGCATTGGAGTCCAGGAGATGCTGGAGGAAGGGGAATCAGCCATAAGGTTCCCTCCACTTCTCTGTCCAGACTCTGTCCTCTAGAGACAGAAGGAAGGTTGGTGAACAGGCAAGAAACTTGCCTCAGTAAGGAAACGGCTATTGCAAAGGGGGATCTTGGCCAAATGGTGAAGATAATAGGATAATACACAAGGACTTGTAGAATGTTTATGATCTATGTCCACACGCGCTGGTGCAGGAAGTGCAGCTGCAGAGGAATGGAAGACTGTTAGTCATACCAGCAGACTCTATAGAAGACCACAAAACTGAGTGATGAACGGAAACTGGATGAGAGCTAACTAGCTTAGCTCTATTGCTCTCCTCCCTACTTTGGCAGAAGCTTTGCTTTCTAGCAGAAGAGGACTTGGTAGTCGTGAGGCACTGCAGAGGGAGGAAACCATGAAGACTTCAGCCTAAAGGGCTCTCCAGTTTCCAAAATGGAAATGAAGATTCCCATTAGAGACTCCTCTAGAAGAGGAATAAGCACTCTTCACCCCCAACCAGCCCTATTTTCAGTCTTTTGAGAAAGCTGAGTACTGATTTCCATAGTGACTGCATCAGTTTACAGTTCCAACATCAGTGAGCAAGGCTCCTCTTGCCTCACAAGTACATCTGCTTTGTCACTGTTGTCACTGGGTTTTGTGATAGCCATTCTTATTGTCATGAGATAGAGTCTGAAAGCAGTTTTAATTTACATTTCTCTGATGGCTAATGTTGTCCAACACTTGTTCACAAATTATTACCCATTGGCATTTTCTCTCTTGAAAACTGACAAATCAGTTCATTGGCCCATTCACTGGAAGATTTTTTTGTGTGTTCAATTTTTGCAGTTATTTATATATTGCAGATATGAACTTCTTACTACAGTAACAAATAGACATGTAGACCAATGTAGGAGAATGGAGGGCCCAGAATTCTTTGACAAAAATGCCAAAAACATATATTGGAGACAAGACAGTCTCTTTAGCAAATAGTGCTAGGAAATGTAGAGGAATAAAATTAGGTATGTATCTCTCACCCTGAACAAAAAATAATTTCAGTTGGATCAAGGATCTTAATGTAAGACTTTAAACTTGTAAACTACTAGAACACAACAAAAAGAAAACATTTAATCCTAGGTAAGGACTTACTGAGAAGAATATCAATAGCACAGGCTATAATCCCAAGAATTAAATAATGGGTTGGCAGGAAACAAAACAAAACACTTCTGCACAGCCAAGGAAAAGAGTCACCAGAAACAAGAGGATAAACTACAGAATGGGAGAAAAATCTTTGCCCACTATACCTATGATGGGGCATGAATTTTGAATATAATTCTGTCTGCCCTTTATACTTAAGAGAAAAATATAATAAGCATCTCAAACAATCTCACCTTGAATGTCTTTAGGCTTTAAACTTAGAAAATAAAAAATTATAGCATAGCAAGTATCCTCTTACTATTTTGATGGAGATATTAGAGTCTAATCATTGTGGAAAAGGCAGTTGTTTAGTTATGTGTTTCATATTATGGACCTCGAGCTATAAAAGTAACATGTAAGTTTCCGATCATAATGGGAAACAATTGATTAAAGATTAACCGTAACCAAGGCAGGGTAAGTACAGCTCAGTGTCTCCCTAAAAACAATGTTTTCCATTCTCTAGAATCAAAGTTTGCTATGAAGAAGCTGTTAACAAGCTCGTATTTTCCTCTCTGCCTGCCTATGGTTCCAGCATTGGAATGCTGGTGGAAATGACGTCTGACCTTTGCAAGATAAATGAGTTAAAAATTCCGTTGTGCTTTCCCTAGTCATTGTTTCCACTTCTGCCTGGATTCAGAAGTCTGAGGAGATGTGGATTGGCAGGAAACATGATTGAAGGGACCTGGATTCAGGTTTCTCAACAGCAGGAACATCTTGACCCATCCTGCTACAGGAGCAAGAAATAAACTTCAGTGGCTATACTGGGTCTTTTGTGTTTCCATATGAAGTTCAAGACTGTTTTTCCAATTTCTGTGAAGAATTGTTTTGGAATTTTAGTGGGGATTGCATTACACCTATAGATTGCTATTGGTAGAATGGTCATTTTAACAGTATTAATCCTTCCAATCCATGACCATGGGAGAGGAAGGGGAAGGGGGAGGACGTGGGAGAGGGAGAGGGAGAGGGCTGGAGAGATGGCTCAGCAGATAAGGCCACTGGCTGTTCTTGCAGAAGATCTGGGTTCAAATTCCAGCACCCACATGGCAGCTAACAACCATCTATAACTCCAGTTCCAGGAGATCCGATGCCTTCTTCTGTCTTCTGCGGGGAGCACTTACACACATGCAGGCAAAACATTTGTACACATTAAATAAAGTAAAACTTTAAAAAAATACAGGATGTCTGGCCTGGGTGAAGACTTAGCATTCCAGCTGACCAGGTCAGGAAAGTGGAACCCACCTAGAAGGGTGGGTTCACCTTAAGCCGCATTAGGGTGACAGGTGGAATATTACCCTCTAATGAGATTCTGTCATTTTCTTGCCCCCTGGCAAAGCATCATAGTGCAGGAGCTGTGCAGTTTCATAAGCCTTCTGGGTTTTCTGAATTACTAAGAAGGGCATGATTTTTCCTCTTCTTCCGTCTCTGTAGCTCTCCCTCACACTTTGGGCTTCCGTTCCCCTTCTCTACCGCTCCCTTACTGCCACGGGGCTGCCTGCTGCGTCATGGCTGACTGTCATGCTGAATTAGCTCAAACAGTGTGACTTTGTTTCCCTTCTCTGCCCTATTCTCTTGCTGTGGATAGCTGATGACATTTATAATTTACCAGCCTTGGGATTTTTCTTTTAAATTCTAATAAACTTGTTCTTGAGCTTTCATTTGAGTGTTTTTAAATTCTCCTATTAATAAGACTGTTCCCAACCGAGGGCCAGCCCCTGTCCATTTCCTTCACTCCAGCCAGGCCTTTGTCTGCCCGAGTTGGCATGACTCTTGTGCACAACGCCACACTTGCTGCAAGTTCACATGAGTGAGCATCCGGGGCCCTGAGAGCCCGTTTCCCTATGTTAATGGACCAACCCTGGCTCTTACAGTCTCTCTGTCCTCTCTTCCACAATGGTTCTTAGCCACTGCTGGGTGAGGTTTAATATAGGGGTCCCATCCAGGGTCACATATTCTGCAGTCTATTATTCTCTAAAACTTATCCAGTTGTGTCCCCTCTGTGTGCATCACACTCTGCTTTACTGGATGTTGCTCCTTCAACATCCCAGTAAACATAAGAAGCTTTACTGGTGAGAGTTGAGGGGATACATAGTATTCTCTCTATCCCCTGTTCTATGTTCCATGAGCTTTAGGTATAAATATTCCACTGTAGATATGTTGCCTATTGCTGTGCATCTCTCAAACCTATATTCTCTGTATGAGTCCAGTAGTATAACTCTGTAATAGTCTCCATCTGTTGCAAAAACGCAGCTTCTTTAATGAGTAATGTATGGTATACTTGTCTGTAAATGTAAGAATCAATATTTAGCATATGATAAGGAATTTCATTTGTCTAGAGATATGACAGAGATAAGGTTTTCTCTGGGAGCTATGACTTCTCCAGTAATGTATATTTGGCTACAAATAAGTCCCACCCATGAATTGCCTTCTTTGAAAGGGCTTTAAATTCAATTAGATAGCTGTTGATTACCTCCCAGATAACAATACTACTCCTGCACCAAGAGAGGTCGTTTGCTGTGCATATATGATAGAACGCATGAGATCTGACGTGGGGGCATTGATGGGGGATCTAAATTTAATTAAGAACTATTGTATGAAATGCACAAAAACTCAATAAAAACATTAAAAATAAAAAGACTAAGAACACCAAGAGAGAGCCCTGATTTCTCCACTATCATCTAGGGATAACATACAGTATCTGATTAAAAGAACCGTTATTCAAACTATTAATATGGCTTAAGGTAAACCTACTCTCTCCCAGGGGTAATACCACCTTCTTGGCCTGCCCAGCTGGCATGTCATGTCTCTATCTAGGCCAGAGATTCTATTCTCTTGATCGGGGCCCTTAATATTACTGTGTCAGTTTGAAGGAGGACAGGCTTTTTTTTTAAAGTTCCACAGCAAATTTATTTCACTTAGATATGGGAAATCATGACCTGAAGATCTGGAAATAAAATTTCTGGTAATAACTCTTACTATTTTTACAGTTTTGATTAAATTATTTATTTACGTGTTATTTCCTCCTAAAAATGTCTTGGTTATTTTTCTGTTGCTGTGATAAAATATCGTGACCCAAAGCAAATTCGATAAGAAAGACTTTACTTTGGCTTATGGTTCCAGAGTGGGTCCATCAGGATGAAACAGGAGTGCCAGCTGTTGGTCAGAGCAGGAAGCTGAGTGATCACATCTTCAACCACAAAACTGAAGCAGAGAGGGGAACTGGAAACGGGATGAGGCTACAGACTCTCAAAGCCCACTCCCACTGATGAACTTCCTTCAGCAAGGCTCTACCTCCTGTCGGATCTAGAACTTCTCCAAAGAGTGCTAACCCAAGTACCTTAGCCTATGGGGGATGTTGCTCCTTCAAACCATGACACAAAGCCAGTTAGTCTTGAACTTTCACTTGAAAAGTTTAATTCTATATCCTTCACTGGCAATAATCTATAATTCCAGACTAAACATTTCTCTCTTCTAATGTCACTAATTAAATATCTTACTTAATTATATAAATAATGTACTGGTATGAAATGGTGACTCACAATGATGTCCATTAAGTGTCCACATAAAAACATAACCCTAACCCTAAAGGGGAAAGTTTATCCTGGAGCCAGATATGAGTGACCATGGCCAGGAATACAGGTGAAGTTTTTAGCCTAAACCTCACATCCAGTATGACAGCAATTCTGAGTAGTTTTTATAGTAACAGAACAGGTCCAGATTCATGATGATTCTAAGACTTATCAAAATGATAATTAAAATTAACATTCACACACAATCAGGTGGTGTACTTCTATCAGCTTTGTTATAAGCTCCAACTTGTGACAGAAATGGTTGATCCCATTATTTTCCAGAATTTGGAAGTAGTTCACCCTGACAGGAATCAAATGAGTGACTTCATTTGAGAAGGCCAAAACTCCACTTTAAAGCATATTACTAATGTTTTCTGATCATGTGTCTTGTGAAGAGCCTTGAAGCTTGATCGTACCTGTGAGGAAAACCAAGGAGGACTTTATTCTTCAACACATCCCCCTTTCCCATGCCTTTGACCACCCACTCTGTGTGCCACAAACTCATGGAAATCATATTCTCTGGGAGACAAATTTGTCTTCACATATCAATCACCTAAAAAATAAATTATTCCTATTTTGCAACTTGTTACATTTGAAACTTACCATTTTAGTGTCTGGCATATTGTGTCAGGCAAAAGTGAGCACTGATCCATAAGCACTAATAACCCAGTATGTGGAGAGCTACATTCAGTCCAGTTGTTTCATTTTCTCTTTCTGTTTTGCTTTAGTGCACCGTTTTACCATCAGAGAAGAGACCAGTGTGGGCATGATTTTGAAGGGAGTATGACCTTTATTATTTGCTTTCTTTGTTTTGCAAGTTTAAGAGACAGGTCTATTTGAGCAAGGACAATGGAAAAAGTGGCAAAAAAAAGTGAGATATTAAGATAATGTGTATGAAATTGGGTATTTGTTGTATTATTAACTAAAGGAAGCATCTTAACAGTCCAGCCTTGAGCCTAAGACCCTTCCTTCCCTCTGCCAGAGAGCTCTCAGATAGCATCATGATGAAGTTAGATACTGCCCACTTGGTCTCTGTTGCCTTACTTTGTGACTAGCCCACTGGTATTCTTCAGGTCCCAGATCTACCCTACCTAGAGAGTCAGACCCACCCACTTCATTCAACTCATCACGTCTTTGACCTAGTTACTTTGGCACTACTTGAGAGCTCCTGCATAGCCTGGGAAATTAGTCAGATCTTTTTCTCTATGCCCATCACCCTGCTTTGGGACCAGCCTTATTGTACTACTCTAGGGCCCACTGCCCACTTGGTCATCAACTTCCTGCTTCACTCTGATGGACAGCTCTTGAATAGCCTGCCTCAAACCACCCCATTCCTTCAATAAAAGAACTCCAAAACTAAGGACCTGAAGCACAGACCAACTATTCACACCTGATCCAAAAGAAACAAGTTACATCAACAATAAGAACAGAACCAAGCTTTAACTAAAGAAAGGCAGGCTAGAACTTCAAATCAGACACATAACTAAAACAACTTCCATATGCTCAGATCACAATGCAAAAACATAAATAATATATAAACCCAAGATAATATGTTTTCACCAAATCCCACAAGTCCTACAGAATTGTTCTAAAATGAGAACTACCCAGCAGAACACCAGTATGCAGATTTTAAAGAACAATCATAAGCATGATCAAAGAATTGAATGACTTTAAAGAACACACAAACAACTCAACTCAAAGAGGATAGGAGTAAGCACTTGACTGAAGCACAGGAAAATGCAGCTGAATGAAAGGGCAAAATCAATTCCGTTCTTGAAAAGTGAATTCACTAAAGAGAAAGAAATAGTTCAGAAAACTCAAGCTGAAATGAGGATGGAATTGAAAATTTCAAAAAGCCAACTTGAAATGACAGGAGCAGTTCTCACCAGTGGATGAATCAAATGGATACGATACCAAGACCGGATGATAAAGGTGAAGATCCGGAGTGCTCAAGCACAGAATATGAAAAATTATTTAAAAACACAGGAGGGGCTGGAGTAACAGCTCAGTGGTTAAGAGCACTGACTGCTCTTGCAGAGGACCTAGGTTCAATTCCAGGCACTCACACAGTGACTTACAATCACTCATAACTACAGTATTAGGGGAATCTGATGACCTCTTCTGACCTTTGTAGGCATTGCACAACACAGGTGCACTTACATACATGCAAGCAATACACTCATACACAAAATAAAAATAATAAATAAAACTGAAAAACACAGGAACGGAGTATGCAGGAGGAAATGTGGGACACCATGAAAAGATCAAATCTATTAATTCTAAGCACAGAGGAAGGAGAAGAATCTAAGATCAGTGGCAGGATTATAGAAGAAAACTTTTTTATATTAATGAAAACACCCATACAGATAGAAGAATCATACAGAATACAAAATGGACAGAACCAGAACAAAATATCCCCACTGCATATCATAGTAAAAAACACTAAATGTATGGAAAAGAGAGAAGTTACTAAATGTGCAAGAGAAAAACAACAAGTTACATATAAAGGAAAAATAGTCAAAATTATAGCTGACTTTTCAATGCAAACTATAAAAGCCAGAAGAGCCTTAACCAAGGTATTCTAAGCTTTAAATGATTAAGATGCTAATCCAGAGTGTTTTTATTCACCAAAACTGTCAATCATAGACAGAGAATAAGGAAAAGTCTTCCATGATACAAATAGGCTGAAAGAATTCATGTCCACAAAACCAACCCTACAGGGAATACTCAAAGCAGTACAGAGGACTCACGTAAAGAATGGCTACACTCCAGAGGCCAAGAAAGCAAACAAGTGAAGGTTTTTTACAGAAACATAAAAATATGACTAAAAACACAAACAGAAAATAAAGTGAAAGTAGAAAATACATATCTTTCTATAATAACTTTAAATATCAATGGCCTCAGCACTTGAGTCAAAAGGCACAGGCTAGCTGATTAATTAACAAGCAAAATTCATCTATTTTTATCTACAGTCAACACATAAACTTTCAAGGTTAGCTATCACCTTAGGGTGAAATAATGGGAAAAAAAATATTCCAACCAAAAGGCACTAAGAAGCAAGCAGGCACTGTAATTCTAATATCTGACAAAACAGACTACAAACTAAAACTAATCTGGAGAAATAAAGGTTACTTCATTCTGATCAAGAAAACAATTGACCAAGAGGAGGTCACAATAAAGAACATGTACGCTTGAAATTCAGGTGTACTCAGTTTCATAAAAACAACACTACTGGACTTCCAGACACAGATTAACTACAACTTATTAACAGAGAATGACTTGCCACACTATCTCCAAGAAACAAGGCAAGCGGAAAAAGAATAAATAGTGGAACCTCTGAATTAGATGACATCATATATCTAATGACCTAACAGACATCTACAGAATGTTCCACCAAGAAACAGAGAATATTCATTCTACTGAGCAGCCTATGGAAGTTTCACTACAAAAGATCACATACTGGGACATAAAACAAATCTCAACATATACAAAAACTGAAATAATTCCACCTTTTCTATCAGACCACAATGCAATTAAACTGAAAAACAACAGTGGTAGAGCTGTTATGTAGTAATTACACAAATTCGTGGAAATTAAACAGAACACTCTTGAATGATGAAATGGATCAAAAAAGAAATCAAGAGAGAAATAAAAGTATTCCCGGTAACTAAATGAAAATGATAATGCAAACCACAAAAGCCTCTGGTACACATTGAAAGCAGTACAAAGAGGGAGGTTTATAACCCTAAGTGCTGAAATTTAAAAATCAGAAAGAGAACAAATAAATAAAGTTACAACTCCAAAATTTTGGAAAAGAGCAAACTAAACTCAAACGCAACAGGTGAAAAGAAATAATAAAAATAAGAGCAAAAAACACTAAAAATCAACCAATCAAAGAAAACTATACAAATAGTCAATAAATCTAAGAACTGGTTCTTTGAAAGATAAACAAGATAGATAACAACTAACCCAGATGGCCAAATACAAAAAGACCAAATCCAGATCAACAAAGTCAGAGACCAAAGGGGAAATGTCACAACAGACATCAGAGAGATCCAGGACATTACTAGAGAACACTTTATAATCTTATACTTTATTAGACAAGAAGATCTAAAAGAAATGAATGCATTTCTAAATTCAATGGATCCATCAACGTTGAACAAAGAGATCAACATTTTAAACAGACCCATAACAACAACAAAAAACAATCAAAACATTAATACAATCTTCTCAACAAAAAATATAACATAGGCCCAAGTGGTTTCACAGCAGAATTTTATCAGAACTTCAAAAGTCTACAATCAATAATACTTAAATTATTCATAAAGATGAAAACAGATGGGGGACCCAAAACTCTTCCTCTGCAGACAGTATTGCTCTAGTAACAAAACCGGGTAAAGAGACAGCAGAAAAGAAAACTACAGGCAGAAATTCCTGTTGAACACACATGTAAAAATTCTCAGCAAAATACAGATTGCATACAAACACATATCATTTTAAACATTCACCATGTTCAAGTTGACTTTATTCTACAGATGCAAGCAAAGGTGGTTCAGTATACTTAAGTCAATAAACATAATACATCACAAAAACGAACTTAAAGACAAAGATCACATGATCACCTCAATAGACATAGAAAATGTCTCTGACAAAAACTAAGGTGCATTCATAATAAAAATCCTAGAGCAATTGAACCGGCAGGAACATAACTCAACATGATTAAGGCATACAACAAAACCACATCCCTCAAAATGAAGAAAAACCTCAAGCATTCCTGTTAAAATGAATAACCAGACAAAACTGTTCACTGTCTCCACTCCTTTTCAACACAGAACACGGATCTCTAAGTAGAGCAATAAGACAAGAGAAGGAAATTGAAGGGATACGATCTGGAAATAGATCAAATCATCCCTGTTTGCAGATGATATGAAATTATACATAAGAGATCCCAAAAATTATTACCAGAAAATTTCTAGAAATGATCAACAATTTCAGCAAAGTGGCAAGATACAAACTCTGTTTACAAAAGTCACTAGTCCTTCTATACACCAATAACAAGCAATCAGAGAATGAGATCATAAACACTCTCATTTTCAATAGCCTTAAAATAAATCTGGGGATAATCCTAATCAAATACATTAAAAACGTCTACAATGAAAAATTTTAAACTTTGAAGAAAGAAATCCAGGAGGCCAACAGGAGATGGGAGATCTACCTCCCGTGATTATTAACTGATACAATTAGTATTGTAAAAATGACCATCCTACCAAAAGCAATGTTTAGATTCACTGCAACCCCAATCAAAATTCACATGACATTCTATTCTTCACAAACAGAAAAAAAAACTAAAATTCATATGGAATCACAAAAGACCCCAGATAGCAAATACAATCCAATCCCAAAGATCAATGCTGGTAGAATTGCTACATCAGAACTCAAACTATATCACAAAGCCCTAGTCATAAAAACAACACGATGCTGGCACATAAACAGACATGTAGACCAATGGAACAAAACAGAAGATCCAAACATGAGTGCACACAGTTTCATCAACTTAATATGTGAGAAAGGTACCAAAAACACACACTTCAGGGAAGATAGCATGTTCCCACATGGTATTGACAAAGCTGTATCTCCTCCTGTAGAAGAATGAAATTAGGCCTAGATCTATCACCCAGCACAAAAGTCAACCATAAGTGGATCAGAACTTCATTGTGAAACCCGAGTGCTGAAACAGTTAAAAGAATTCATAGGCCATACACTACAAGATATAGGTGCAGGAAAGGATTTCCTAAATTGGTCTTCAGCAACTCAGGAATTAAGGTCAACAATTAACAAACGGGACCACACTGAACTAAAAAGTTGCTGTATAACAAAGGAAACAATGAATTAATTGAGTGAAGAGAAAGCCCACAGAGTTGGTGAAAATCTTCACTAGCTATACATCTGACAGAGGATTATTCCAGAATATGAAACGAGCTCAGAAAACAAAGAACCAAGAAAATAGATGACCCAATTTTAATGGGCAAAGGATATGAACAGAGAGCTCTCAAAAAAAGAAAGGTCAGGCATGGTGGCACACACCTTTAATTCTTGCACTTAGGAGGCAGAAGCAGGCAGATTGCTGTGAGGTCATGGCCAGCTTAGTCTACATTGTGAGTTCCAGGTGGGCTGGGGATACAGAAGACCCTGTCAAACAAACAACAAACAAACAACAAATAACTAACAACCCTCACCAAAAAAAAAAAAAACCTATCAAGGAAACAATAACAGCAAAAATATAGGGCTGGAGAGATGGCCCCATTGTTAGGAGTACTGTTTGCTCTTGAAAGCAACCCACGTTGGATTCCCAGTACCCACATGGTTGCTAACAACTCTCCTTACCTGTACTTCCAGGGGATCCAATGCCTTCTTCTGGTCTCCATGGGCACTGCATGACATGGGTGCACCTACATTCATGAAGTCGTAATATTCATGCACATAAAAATAAAAATAACCAAATAAAATTTTTAAAATGCTTAAGAAATACTTTTAAAAGTGTTCATCGGCCTTAGCAGTTAGTGAAACACAAATCAAAACTATTTTAAGATTTCATCATACTCTAATCAGATGTCAGAACAAATGACATTAAATGCAGGAGCAGATGGGGGGAAGGGAAACCCTTAGTAACCGCTGGTGGGATTGGAAACTGGTGCAATCAGTGTGGAACTCCGTGTGGAGACCTATTAAAAATAACGGTAAGTTTACCATATGATACAGTTATACAATTCTTTGGCATATACCTAAAGGATTCAACCTCCTACTTCAGAGACACTTTCTCTGCCATGATTGTTGCTACTTTTTTCACAAAAACTAAGAAATGGATGCAACCTACATGCACCTAAATTAAAGAATGGATAATGGAATTGTGGTCCATTTACACAATAGATTTCTACTGGGTGGTAAAGAAACCCAAAATCACGAAATCTGCAGGTGAATGGATAGAACTAGAAAGTGTTATATTGAGTAACATGGACACATGGACGCAGAAAAACAAGTGACATATGTTCTTTCTCATTTGTGGTTCTTATCTCCACATCCTTAAGTGTGAGTAAACATGCTGATATAATCTCAGGAGTGAGAGGGAGAGATAAATGATTCTTAGGTGGCAAGAAACGCCAGACGGAAATGTATTATTCGCAAAACCTATTGAAAATACACATCACACACACACATACACACACACACACACACACACACACACACACACACACACCCAAATATCTATATAGTTGAAGCATGTATAAGAAAAAAAAACATAGTGCCAGGGAAAACCTTCCCTTAACTTGTTGGTCAGGGTTATCAAAGAAACTCACAAAATAACTCAGGTTGTTTCCACAGTCCTTGATTGCCTCTCAGAACGTGATGGCAAGACCTTGTTGCAACAGACAGACATACTTCAGACAGACGACATGAAGTAATTGAGCTGGGACTATTGTGCAAGCCTCTTCCCTAAACAAGCTCCCATAGTTCAGAGAATACTATGCAAGCTGCCAAATAAGAAAGCCAATTGCTGACTTCATCAAGTGGTGAAATCCATGAACAACAATGACCAGCCCAGCAAATGATCTCTACTGGTGCAATAGTGACATTTTTATCACAAGGGGCTTTAGACCTCCTCAATGGGTAGAAACTCATGGGTGATACTATAAATATAGCAAAATACACACTCACCCCTTATCAAATTGTCTTCTTCTGGCAACAGATAAAGACTATTCCAAAGTTCTGCAGCTGGTCAAACACAGCAAGTATGTGTCTGTATACTGCCCAGCCCTTCGTGACACATCTACAATATAACCTTGACACCTAAGGCTCAAGAAACGTAGTGGAGAAGGAGAAGAAAGAATATTAATGCAGCTCTCAACTCTCACCAGTGAAGCTTCCTCATACAATAGATACATCTAGAAATCCACAACTAGACAGAGTATAGAGAATAAAAGACTGCAGAGAGCTTGTCCCAGAATAAGACACCTGTATCAAACCTCTGCAACCCAAGGCTCAGGGATTATTGAAGAAGGGGGGCAGAAAGATTGTAAGAGTCAGAACTGGTGGATGACCACAAGGAAACAATGTTTCAGACAGCTAGATATTTACTCGTATGAATTCACAGCAATGAAAACGGCATTCACAAGAACCATATATGTTCAATCCAGACAAAATCCAACACAGAAATGGGGAAGTGAGTAAGAAACCCCAACTTTAACTGGGAAACTGCTGATTCCAGATAAGTGTTGGGAGAGGAAGAGCTGGTTTTCTCTAAGGATGTGACACTTGGTAGATTAATGAGAGTCCAGTGGATAGACACACACCAAAGGACATTTGGGGACAAAACCTTGGCTTTACAGACCGTAACAGTACATGAACTCCAATAAGGGGCACATTCATTTGGTGCCAGACCAGGGAGGGACTCCGGGATCTCTGATGACCTGGTCCCTCCCTCCCAAACAAACGAATGGCTCACCAAACTCTCCTACTTGTGAAACCACTCCTGCTGGCACCACCAGTCACCACATCAGGCCCCCAATTCACAGTTACTTTCCTCTGTGCCAGTCGCCCTGACAGAGCTCAGTTGGTAAATGTTGCTCATGGAGCAGCTGATTCATTTCTCTGCTTTCCTCCTCTCTCGCTCTCTCTTGCTCTCTCCTTCGTTCCCCTCATCTGTCTCTCACTCTCCTCACTCTACGTCTTCCTGTCTGAAGGTCTTACCTTCCCCCTGGAGGTGTTCAACTCAGCTTCAAATCACACTGGTATGCCAACCATCTCCCCACACTCTGCTCAGGCACCCTGGGGACACGGTGATGAGTGACTCAGGGACTATTTCATGGGGGAAAGGCAGCCTGACAGGGACACTTGTCATGGCTGCCGCTCCTCAGGGACAGACCTCATCTTCCCACCCTCCTCCTGGACTTGGAGGCATAGATCGCATGTTCTCTCACCACTCCAAGGATCAAGGTGGCTGGGAAGCTCTGCCCGCTTCCCACTGGGCCCTTGTCCCACCGTCCTCCAACTCTTCCTCTCCACTCTCTCTCCCCTTGTCTTTGTTCTCTTGTCCGGGCTTCTGTCTGCAATCCCTATTTCCTGGGGCTGGCATGAGAAATTTCTCCTGGGCACCCTTTACCTTGTGGCCAATCTGATCTTCGGTCTCCTTCTCTTCCGCCCTTTGTTCCAGACCGTCTCTCCTCCTTCTAACCGATCATGGGTTCCTCTCACTCAGATCTAGGCTGGGCTACCCCTCTTGCCTGTCTTCTAAAATCTCTGTCTTCTTGAACTCAGGGACACTATCAGGATCTGCAGCCTTATTTTTATTGCAACAGAGCTTGGTCCCAATAGAAACGAGAAATTCTCACAGATCCTGATGACTTCTGCCACTTCACGGGCAAAATGGTCCAACCCCACCACCACCACCACCCTTGTTCTGTTACCAAATTCTTCTCTGTCTTTGCTTCATCAAGCCTTTGCCACCAGCAAAACGATGTGCCAGGCCCCAGTGCTGCTGAACCCAGCTGCAGACAAGTCATAAACCTCCGTAAACCCGCCCACATCTCTCAGTTCTTTAGAAAAGTGTGACCTCTCCTTTTCCTCCTCATGTCTCTTTTCTAAACATGGCTTCTTTAATGCTTTCCCAGCCTCTTGTACCTCTTTACTTTACTTCTAAAGCTTCCTTCTCCCTGTCATGTGGCTGCCAGTTCACCCACCATGTGCCTGACCTCCATGCAGGCCCTAAACCCACAAGGCCTCACGGCTTTTTCCCTTCTCCCCTCCATCCTCTTCCTCAAGGCAGCTGCTAAGATTCCCAGCTTATCTGCTCTTAAGATTTTTCTTTAAGTTCTAAACAAATTGTCCTAAAGCTTCTCTTTGGATCCATTCTTAACTTCTTTTGGGGAATGAGAATGCGAACCCTCTGGGGACACTCTTTCTCCTGTATCATCTTGACAACCACTAATGGGTTCCCCCAAATTCTAATGACTTATTTATTTGTTGGTCTTGTGGAAATTTTCTACAGGTGCCCTGAATTTGGCTGCTAAGCAGGTGAACTCCTTTATCTGTCTTTCTGTCTTGCCTCGGGCACTTACCTATCAGACAAAAGAGAAAAAAAAAAAAAAAAACGTTTTAAAAGTCATTTCTTTTCTGGACTTTTTCTCTGGCATTTTTTTTTCCCTCAGAGAACAGTCAGAGCAAGAGGGGCCTGTAAGTTTGATATCAGGCTCTGCTGAACACGAAGCAAGCAGGACTTAGACCTGGTCCCAAGACAGTACTTTTCTAACTAGACGTAGCATTTTTAAAGTTTGGTGAACAGGGACAGCCACATTCCATGCTCACTGAGACATGTGCTCGCAGACCAACAGCCAGAGGATGTGTGTGCCGGACATAGCTCCCATTTTTTTTTCTGCTGCCTTCACCAGTTTCTTTTTCCAGCAGCAGCTTGTATCTAGGAACGAAGAGACTGGAGGCCATCCCTTCGCACTCATACTTGCTATGGCTGGTGAGACACATGGACTCCTTTCCTTGGTTTAAGACCATGAATTCTTTAGCTTTGCTTTCTTATTTGGGGCCTAATTATCTGAGTGTACTTTCTTCTGGTGTATCAGTACTGGGTGCTTTCTAAAGTAAAAAGAAAAAGAAAAAGAAAAGATTGCTGTCCACATTTAATCTGTGAGACGTGAATCCCACAGGGCTTGTATCCTGGTGGGGCCCACTTTATCATGGAGCTGAGCTCACTATGGCTGATCTGTGAGTTGGTTGCCATCATGGCTAGTGGCCTCATCAAGAGGGAAGCAACCATCTGCTACGGTCTCCATTTTGATTGGTGACATCATCAATATGAGGAAAGTCACATGACTTGGTTGCCATCTTGGACAGTAACATTATCAAAATGGTAGTGTTCCCTGTGACCTTGCCACCACCTTAATCCAACCACATGACATAATTCAAAATGGCAGCACCCAGGGATTTACCAGCACTAGTAAACTGGAGGAAATCATGACCATCTGGGAATTCCCTGAACTGCAGAAACATGTCCTAATCCTCTTGTGATTTATTTTTTTGTTTCTATTTTCATCTTGGATTCTTGATGGGATTATAGGAAAGCAAGAGATTCCAACGTATCAGTTGCCTTGTAACAAGTTCAACACATTTTTATGTCAGACTAAGGAGGTAATATCAGACCCCCACAGCGGGGTCTGTTTTGACCTGTTTTTAAATGGGATTATTTTGAGTTTTAACTTCTTGTATGGTATTTACTGTTTTTTAAAATAACCATTTCAATTTTATATTGTTTTATATATTTACTGGCTGTAAAAACATCTCTAAACATTTGAAAGAAATTGGTCATTTAAAACCTGCTTCAAGGTTTATAAGGACACCTCAAAGTTTGAGTATATTTGAGATAACTGTTTATATATATAAATACACATATATGAATAAATATTAATTGCTAAGTGAATTTTCACAACAAATGGTATATTTGTTTATAAATATTATTATATTCCAGGTATCGATAAAGAAAATAAAAAAGGTTAAGATGTTGGTGAAATAATATAACAGTTAAGATATTGTAATAAATAAAAACTTTTTTATAAAGATTAAGATGGTTAAATATTTGCAAAATAGATAGGATAACAAAAATGTTCAAGCACATCTATTAATGATCTAAACAGGTTTACAGACATACAGGGTTGTTGTTATAATAATTACTGTTTCACCCAAAAATTTAACCTGTGAGATTTAACTTCTTTAAGTCAGGGTTTATTTAAGAATCTTGGGGTTTATTCAAGCTTTATGTACACATTACACAGCATTAAAGGTACTAGAGTGGTGCAATTGACCTTCTTGGGTGTTGACTAGCCATACTTTGAGGCCGATACTAATCTGGTTAGAGAGACTTAAAGGGAAAATTTTTTTGTCTCTTGTCCTCTGAGGTCAACTAAGTTCCAGGGGACTATGGGGCATCTCTAGAAATGCCCTGTAACTGTGATGAGTCACCTGTCCTCCTGTTCAGGGAGGTCATGGAGACCCCACTAGAAGGACTCAAACCAGTGTGCAGTCTGCAAAGAGGAGGGTCAGCACAGGAAAACGTTTCCTCAATGCTTCCAAGTAAAGCCACAGACTAGCAGGACCTTCTAATTTATCCTCACATATATGGAGCTGGTAAAATAAAGGCCTAAGGATTCAGAGACTCCTCCCAAGCCTGTGTGACCCCTGAGGATAAGTGCCTCAATTGGCCTAAAGAGTAAAATTAAATTGGCTTATTTGGCCCAACTGCATGGCCTTAAACACCCAACAGGAAAGCATAACCAAATATTAAAATGATTGATATATTTCTTTAAGAGTCCAAAGGCTTAAGCTCATGTAGGATGTTATCTAGACAATTTTTCACCAATGATTCTGTTCTTATTGGGAAAATGCGATTCAGGTATAAGACTTCAAATCTTAGCCTAATCAACTCTGTAGTGCCTACCTGCAGTCAAAAAGAAAAACCCACTATTGTTTGAGACTATCTCTCTTTGCTGATGTTTCTATCCAGCAGAAAGTAGCTTTAAAAAGACCATCACCCCCTGTATCAACAAAAGGCTGGACTGTTAGTTTCCTGGCAGACTCCTAAAATGACAGTGTAGCTCCTAATATTCTACAATGGTTCTGAACTTAGGCCTGGCAAGTCCCCTCTGCTTAATGGGAGAGCAATCAATCCCAGGCTAACCATGTCAAGGAAAGTTACCTAACCCTCTAACTGCCTATAAAGTCTCCCTGACTTCTGCTGGTTGATGTCTCCCTGATTGCAGGGGGCAGCCAAGTGGATTGATCCTCCCAATAAACTTCTGTTCCCCCAAAAAACATTCAAAAAAAAAAAACAGGAAAAAAAAATAACAGAAAGGAGAACATTTGAAAACTATAAGCTATTACTTTCTTTTGTTTTTCTTCTAAATTTAGTGCATCATTCTAATGAGTCTCTGTCTGCCTAATAGCATGCATGTGTTGTTAGAGATGTTCTGGAAGGCATTCTCATGGAAAGAACAAATGCACAGTAGTGTTATACTTCAAGACAATAGCTTCCTAAGCCAGACTATTGTCTTAGAAAGGGACCTTTTCAAATTTCATAACCCTCTCAGTAACAAACTGAAAGCTCAGCATTGACTTCCTGCATATTCTGGTACAGGAAAGTTCCTCTTTAGACTTCAGACTCGCTGAGGATCAAAAGGCACACAGTCAGGAGTGAGGTAAGAACTTATCTAATTTGGAACAATGGGCAGAAAAGGATAGTAAAAGAGAAAACGTCATTCATAATTTGAGTTTTGGCCCTGAAAAGAACATACTGAATAACGCAGAATAACCTTAATGAAAGAACTGAATTGAGAAGGAGGTTTCAGGAAAATCCATGTACTTAACCTTATGCAAAGAAAGTATCTCCACCAGGCTTTGTTTCTATCAGTGGAAATTTATACTGCATAGAAGTATTTACATAGTATTGGTGTGTAATGTAGTCTCTGTATGTGGCGGATGCCCAAAAAATGGTTAATTAAGTGATATTTAGATAATTTCCCACATGGGAACACTGCTCTTTTATATTGCTAGCGCTTATGATAAGTCACCAGAGACAAAACTGTGCTGCATCTTTTTTGTTATGTTGGTATAATAATATTTATTCTTGGAATGAAAAAAACAGTATATTTACAGGTCAAATCTAAAAACATGCTTAAAAAATGAACATTTTATTGAGACTTGAAAAATTATTTTTGGAAAAGGAGAAAGCATTTTATTTTTATATTTTTAAACGCAGACACTTAATTTGAAGAAAAAAAAAACACTGAACCAATGTCCAACTCTCTGTCACCATTTTCCCCAGTCCAAGGAGGCCTTCATTTCATGGTCTAACTCAGAGAACGGCACAGGCAAGCAGAAATCTGGGCACTCAGTGGGCATTGCACGGGTGTCTCATGAGTCTTTACTGACAGCCAGTTTCCCAGAGTGCAGGAAGACAACAGACCAGAGTGGAATTATAATGCCTGCTTTGTGTGCTGTGTGCTGTAAGAATAAAGAAAAAGGCAAACGAAAGTATCACTGAGGTTTCCTAGGAATTCATTTAAATATAAAGCACATGATGACCCTGGAGGTGTGAGTATGCTGCTCTGCAAGCCTATCTGGCTTTCCTTGGCCACCTTCCCTTCTGTCTCTTGCCTGGGTCTGAAGGAATAGGAAGCAGACAGGAAGTGACACAGGGGACTAGACTGCAAAGTAAGATTGGGAACAGAATGAAGTGTTAAAGATTGCTTTTTAAAATTCATCAGACATTCACACCTAATTTTCCAAATCAGTGATCAGTATCTACAGTACATCAGTCAAAGAAGTGAAGAAATACATTAACGGGTGTCAAAAAACAGATTACTGGGGACCACTCCAGAGCCAATAATCTTGAAAGTGGCAAAAATCCACTGTGGAGGTACTTCGTAGGGATTTAAGGTGTCTGTAAACTCTCACATAAAATATTTGAACTTTTCCATTTACAATATGTGATTAGTGCTAATTTATATGTGACCAACCTATTTAGAAATAAAGATGGACAAAAATATTTGAGTTTTGATTGTTTTTCATTTTAAAGGGACAAGAACGAAGCCCGCCTCTGTCTTTTCTCATAGGGCATTCACTCTATCAAGGGCGTTCCATCTTTATTGTTTAATCGTCTCCCAGTAGCATCACCTTGAGGATGAGGGCTCCAACAGATGGGCTGCACGCATCACTCAGCAGTCACACAGGGCACCACGTATACTGAAAGGTTCTGCTGCTGCTGTTGTGGAAACACTAATAACTTTGTTTCCGAATTTGTGTTTTTAGGTGAAGTCCAAGGAGACCATAAAAGCATGACTCTGAGAGAAGAAACAGGCACAATATTCAGCTCTAATGATTCTTATTTTTGTGTGTAGGTGTGTAGAGAGAGAGCGGTAGAGTCTCATACCGCCCAGGTTGGCCTGGAACTGACTATGTAGCTGAAAATGGCCTTGACCTGATCCTGCTCCTCATTTTCATGTGTTGGGATGACAGGACTGTGCTGCAACAACTGGTTCTTGGTTTGATTTTGTTTCTGCTTTACCTTGAGACAGGAATGGGGCAGAGGGTCTTGCTATGTAGCATTGACAGACATGGAGCTCTTTATATAGACCAGGTAGGCAAAGATTTGTGGGGATTCTCCTGCCTCTGCCTTGAGACTGGGGACACAGGGGTGACCATACCTGGTCATGTCTGCTAGTTCTTGATGGCTCAGTTTGCCGTGTCCCTGAAAACAAAAACCTGCCAGTCTGAAACATGTGCATATGTGTGTTAATGAAACGAGATATGTGATGACTACGCTGAGGGAATGGGCATGTTGACAGCCTCCAAGGCCATTTTTTAGTTTAATCTTGACCTTGTTTCACCTTCACCTGAAGAAAGAACTAACCAGAAGTCTAACGAACACACGGATCATGAAACATCCTGTCCTTTCTTACTCAAACTTTTTGAATTAGGCAACAAAACTCACTTGAAGGTTTTCAAGGAGGGATGCCAAGTTAAGTATAAATATTTATTTACCAAATCCTTCATCTTATTCTTTGTTCTTATTAATTAACTATGGAAACTTTGCCTTAAGAAACAATTTGTGTCTGGAGGTAGGGTCTCACCTGCCATTGCCCTCCAAATACTTAGCATTGAAGGCTTATACCACAATGCCTGGCCTCTACGAAATAATTTTTAAAAGATCTTTAAAGTAAATCAACTCTCTCACCCAGCAGTGATCAGATGCTGATAGTTCCTTGTCAGTGTTGTGGCCTCCTGCCCATTTCTCAAGTTCTATGCTGGCTTTTGTCTTACTGAGTTTGCATAGAACAGGCTCCAGTAGATGAACTCACACGGAGGGATATCTGAGTACACAAACTTGACTTGATAGGCCTTAATGTATAAGATAAAATGCATGGTGTCCTGTGGGCAGGCTACAGAAGGGGTGCAGATAAGGAAGGAGGGGCGAAATATGGATCAGATGTATTGTATGAAATCCACAAAATTTCAGTAAAATTTCTTGAAAACATTCTGTATGAAAAAGATTTAAATACTTATAAGTGTGGCAATAGCTCAGGACAGTACTTTGAACTCATTTCAAGATCTGATGAGCCTGTAAGTTATTTATCCAGATAAATATACATAATTATGTACATCTTTATGTGGGGAAAAGTCTAGAGGTGTTCTAATACCCATTCTTTTGAAAAAAAAAGTATTTTTATTGATTTGAGAATTCACACGATGTATTTCGATCGCATTCGGACCCCAACCTCCTGTCTAAGCTCACTTTACTGCCCTCTTAACGACGTCATGACTTCTATTGCTATTTATCTTTCTTCAAAAGGCCTATGGAATCTAATCCGTGTTTTCCAAGTGTTCTGGTCTGTGGGCCTGACCCTTGGAGTCTGGTCAACCTATCAGGTGTCACACTCCTAAGGAAAAGTGACTCTTCCTCTCAGTAAATGCCAAGTCAGGACTAGGACTTCCTGCCCACCTCCTCATTCATTCCAGACTCCTGACTGGCTACCTGTGCAACAGCACTGTTTCCTTCTAGTCATCTACCATCTCTTGCTCTTATAATCTTTCTGTACCTCCTCTTCCACAGGGATCACTGAGCCTTGAGAGGAGAGCTTACTTCCTCTTAGTTCTCCATTTCCTGTCTAATTGACCTTCACACCCTATATATTATCATGCCTATGCCTTTGTTTTGGCTTCTAGTATCACTTATTTCAAGCCCCAACATATCATCTGGATTAACTCAGTATTTCTCCTATAAATTCCATTTAATTAATTAGTTAATTGTGAGAGGTGGCATCCACGTGGAGGCCAAAGGACAATCTGCTTTTACCATATGGGTTTCATCAGCTGCCTTGATTTGTTAGGCCATCCTCATGACCTATCAGTTACTTCTTAACTATTCTTTCCTTTGGTCCTCATCTCCTTTAATTCATTTCTTTGTTTTTGGCAGTACTGGGTCTTGAACCTAGAACCTTCTGCACACTAAGCAAGTACTGAACTACACTTCCAGCTTATGATGGTTAACACTGTCAGGATCTAGAACCACTTATGAGATATATCAATGGGCATCTCTGAGGGAATTTATAGATTAGGTTGATTGAGGTAGGAAGACCCTCCCTTCCGCCCCTGTTTCTGAGTGGCAAAATTCCATGGGTGCACATCTGGACTGAATGAAAAGGAGAAAACAAGTTGAGTACCAGCATTCATCATCATCTGCTTCCTGACTGTGGATGTATAGTGTGTCCAGTTGTCTGAAGCTCCTGAGTCCATGGCTTCCTTACCACAATGGGCTGTTCACACAAACTATGAACTAAATAGACCGTTCCTTTCCTAAGCTGCTTTTGTCGGGTGTTTTGTCACAGCAGTGAGAGAAGTAACTAATTTATCATCCTAATTCACATAAGATCTTGCCTAGACTTTTTCTCCACAAACGTTCACTCTCTCCTCTATTTCATACCTTTGCATAACCCTCTGAAAAGTTTTTTGAATACCATTCAAAAATTTGACCTTTACATACTTGATGATAGTCAGTCCCTTTCCATTCCCTTACTATTGGATTATTCATGAAGTCTGATGATTGTTTATTTTTCCTTCAGTGGTGAATGCACACCCACTGCCCAGTCTGCTAAATAATTGCTCCTCTTGGAGGCTTTGCATAAATCTCACATGCCAACTCTCATTTAAAGTTGACCTGATGCCTTCTCTTCTTCCTTTCTTGATCCTGTTCTGTACTCAGATTGTTCGCCCAGTGCAGTTTCCAGTATCCTTTATAATTTATAGGATAGTAACTGTACCATTAAACTTTGTATTTATGTCACCATGGCTGGTGTACAGTAGATAATAAAGTTGAAACAATAAGTATTTGCATGTTTTTAATAACTTGAGGTACCTGTGTAGGTCAAGGTATCTGTTAAGGATTGACTGTACAAGAGAAAATTTATCAAAGATTACATAATCAGTTATGAATACTATATCAAGTTATATGTCTATTAATATCTGTAATTGTTTGATAATTTATTACCTTCCTGGGTCCTGTTGGACTGGTATACAAAGTACCATAGATTCAGTAAATTTAAAGAACTGGAATTCATTTCTTGTAGCTCAGAAGGCTGGGAAGTCAAAGATTAAGATGTATATCTGGGGTCCAATGGAGAACTACGTCCTGGTTCACAGATGTGGCTTTCTTACTATGTCCTCCTATGGCAGAATATTTGAAGCAGCTCTTTCACAGGTGCTTTAATCCCATTCATGAATCTCTCCCTCCCAAGGGCTGACTGTGACCTGAATCACTGGATCCTCTAATAAACAGCTACAATGTCAGGAAGTGAACTGACAGTTTCTATAATGTATGATTAAAAAAATCATGAGGTAGATATATGTTTCTTTTTCATTTTTCTAAATGCTAAATTTCATAGGAGAACATGCTAATCTGATAAAGTGGGTTGTATTTGTCTTCACACAAACTGTAAATGTAACTCAAACTGGACCTGCAGGTTAATTCAGTTATTTTTACCCATAGTACACCAAAATGTGTGACCGTAATGATATCCTGCAGTATTTATTCTTGGATTTTCCAAGGAAACTGTTCATTAAGTAAAGTTTCACGTTTTCTATCAGAGAGAGTACATGATGTTTCCTAATTTAAAATTGTGTTTGGCATTCAAGTAATTCATTACGGCAACATATTACAAAATTAATATAATACACAGCCAAATAAAGTTAGCTGTGAACTATCTTCCCTTGATGTAATTTCTTCATGCTTTAAATTCAGACTTTTTTCCAAGAAACCACCACAGCTAGCACTATGTTGCCTGGCTTGGAGATTCTGTTTGTCATATGTATTTATGTTTCTCTAAATATGCTTCCTTATATGAATAAAACTACATATACTGTTGTTTTATTAAATATTCAGTAAAACCTGTAACAAGTATCTGTGGCTTTTCAGTTAGACCATACTCTCTCTTCTTTTCTGATCAAAAACAAAGTAATGCTCTATTGAAGACTATTCCCCTTTCAGTCTGTCTTCCATATCTGGGTAGAGCAGATCCACCTGGGCTTCCTTATGACCTTTACTGGTGCAGCCAATCAGCATCTGCCTCTTCCGGGTCACAGTAGTTACGTGCTGCGTGGGTTCTGTAGCCATCTGCAAAGGGTGGCATGACTGAAAGCCATCAGAAGCTTTACTGGATGCTTTGCAGAGTGAGAGGTTAATTGATATTTGTAACTTTACAAATAATGATGGAGAAGTTTCAGAGCATCATTTTTCCAAATGTGCCTATTGAAATTGGTATTTTAGAACACTGAAATATTTTACTCTAGGTTCAAAGTACTATCTGGGAGGTTTGTAATTATTTAATGTTTCTTTGTAGGATTAGGCATCTCTCCTCAATACACATGATTTTTCTGTCAAACAGCCTAGATTACTACTTTAAAGAAAGTGAGAGTACTAGTCTCTTTTTTTAATGCCTTTTAAGGCAGCAGTGATTGACAAGGATGACATCTAATCAAAACTTCATTACCTAGATAGAGATAGCTCTACACAGTCAGGTCCTTCACCACCTTTATAGGTAATTCTAAGCAGACAGTTAATACAATGTCTAGATCAATATTTATCAGAGAAACTACATATGTGACTTATTTTAACATTATTTATCAGTTGAGTTTCCCAGAAAAGTACCCACAGTTCTGAGAGGGATTTGTTGGATCACATTCTCCTCTCACTGTTTAATCTATAGAAAAAACAAAAACCCTTGCTCAAGGTTGAAAGAACAGAGGGAACTCCAGATTTACCAAGAATATGACTGTTTTTCTGCAGTGATGGCCAAGCCATGTCTTTCAAGAGAGTGACCAGTAGGATCTCCCTTTCCTTTTAGAATGATCACAGTTTTTGGAATTTTGTGAGTCAATACCACTCCAAAGACCACCTCACATAAAAAAAAAATCCTGTTTCACTTGGGGTGACTTCTTTGTCACTTATATTAAGCTCTAGTTAATTGACAGCCTGTAATACAGAAGCAGGAAATGGCTTCTTGTCATCAAAGAGTTTATATATAGCCATGGAGTCAGGTAATGGAATGGAAAACCACAGTTCAGAGTAGGTATGTACATTCATTATGGACACCTAACAATTCCACAATTTTCACAGAAGAACCTATACCTGAAATGGAATCTTACATCAAAGTTAGTATTAGATGCATTAAAAGAAACAGGGAAGTTCATGTGGAAAGCAGGAAATGGAGATGCATGGGGAAGAGAGAATACTGAATTCATAGACAGACAACTTTCATTTAAAACACTGATTGTATAATTTCCACGGAAATGACATGATTACAAAAGATGAATTATTTGGTTCCCAAAATCTGGCATTTTAATGATGGGAGATAGAAAGTAAATAAGCAAATCAATATAACATTTAAGGTTATAAGTGGTATTAATAATAATAAAACACATTAAAAACAATTATAGAATAAGGCAAAATGGTCGTCTTGGAGCATATCACACAAAGCCTCTCTGACGAAACGCACTGAAAGCTACTAGCTTCCTATTCATACTTTTCCTTTAGCTACAGGACAATTGAATTTTAGCTGGTCACACAGCCACACAGCTGTGTTCACAGTTGAACTTCCCAGCTTTCCTTGCAGCTGGTTGTTAAGCTGTGGACACTGGGAAGCATTTAGAAATAATGTATAAAACTAAAATCTGCCCCCTCTTCCCTTTTCTCCATCCCCAATTTCTAGAAGGTGAATTTGGAAATAGAAAATGTCATGGTTGCTGTATGCCTCAAGATGGAAACCACATCTTGATGAGGCTGCGCAGCATGATTGGAAATAGCTGAGCCTCTGACACTATGAAGCAGCCACAGCCTTGGACCAACAAACATTCATGTTCATATATAAAAGAAACATAGATCCTGATTTAATTCATTGCTTTTGTTTGCCCTTAATGCAGCAACCAGTTAATCACATGAACAAATGGACAGAGGTGTGGGGGTTTGAATGAGAATGGCCCCATAGGCTCCAAGTACTGGAACATTTTGTCCTCTGCTAGTGGTTTTGTTTGGGGAGGTCTTAGAAGGTGTGGCCTTCATGGTGGAAGCACGTCACTGGAGATGGGTTAAGAGAGTTCTTAAACCTTTCTGGATTTCCAGTTTCCCTCTACTTCCTGTGCCTCCTTGAAGATGTGGAAGTTCCTGCTCTGGCCAGCTCACCATGCCTCCCCACCATGATGGGCTCTAATCGCTCTGTAACTATAAGCTCAAATAAACTCTCCCTTTTATAAGTTCCCTTGGTCATGGCGTTTCATCATAACAACAGAAAAGTAACTAAGACAAGAGGTAACATGTGAACAGTGCTAGAAAGAAGCGAACAATCAGGGCATTTGTTTCTGTATGGACAAAAACTATTCCTGGCTATTGCACAAAATAAGGCCTTCAAATGGGCAATGCTTAGAAAATTGCACTCACAGCAAGGAAGCCAGTGTTAAGGGAGTAGAGTAAGCAAGGAGAATGCTGTTTGTTGAAGTTAAAAGATCTAGAGGGGACCAAATCACACAGTCCATGTAAAGACTTCTAATTTAACAACAGAAGGCACCAGGAACTGTAGTATAGGAATACCATGGTCCAGTTCATATTTCACAAGGTCACTCAAGACGGAGACTATTCATGGGTACACACATAGGACAATCAGATGATCTCAGAGTCTGTCCAGGAACAACACAGAGCTGGAGGTGATGAATTTTTGATATTTTTAGGCAATGGAATTTGCTAATTGTTTGCTTCTAAGGAAGAGAAACGAATGAGCTAAGGATTTTGAATTGCACATTTTGAAACAGACATGCCTTTTAGGAAGAAAGAATTTCAGTGAGAAGCAATTCAGGTTGATTATAACTGAAGAGCTTTGTTTTGGGCGTACTATAGTTTTAGTACATATTAGGCAGCAATAGAAATGAATAGCATTTGGGAAAAGAATAAAAGAAGCCTAGAGTTTCATAAACAGGTCCAGGATGGTGAGATCCTTTGGGAAATGTGGGTAGAGATGCCATTTAGAGAAACAAGGACAAGACATATGAAGTTACCTAGAGATGGACGCAGATAATAGAGAAAGAGCTATAGGGATATGAGGCACTTAGTGATGTTTAGAGACTAGGAAAATGGGTAGTGAATGGCTCTGAGAAGGATGTCCTAATATGGAGTAGAACCAACAGAGAACAGTGTCCGAGAAGCCAAAGAAAGGAAGAACGTCTTGAGAATAAGCAATCAGTTGTCTTAGATGCTTCCAGTAGGTCAAACACATTGACGATGAATGCTCATTGGTTTTACGTAGTGCAGGTCATTAAAAATGCTAAAAAGGGCATTTTGAGTGCAGGAGGATATAGACACTCAAATTAAGTGACTTTAAAGAATATCAGGCAAGCTGAAGAAGGATGTGTTTGGGGCCATTTCCCCAGCCATTAAGAATTAGTTTGGAATCAAGCATGATGGTGCACACCTTTAATTCCAGCATTAGTGAGGAAGAGACAGGTAGATCTCCGTAAGATCGAGGTCAGCCTCTCTACATACTGTCTACATGGTGAGTTTCAGGCTAGCTGGAGCGGTGGGGAGACCCTGTCTCAAATTAAAAAGAAAGAAAGAAAGAATTAGTTTCGGTAGTAATGAAGGAATTATTAAAATTAGATTTATACTATTGAAAAATAACCAACAGGAAGTGAATGATTTTGGAGGAAAGAGACAACAGGAGAGTGTGAGTGGAAGGAATGCTTTAGGAGGCGTGTGATGGCACTGGTTTTAGAGCAAAGAGCAGCACTAATTATTACAACAACACCATAATGACCTGAATAAATAGACTGACTCCGAATTTAAGTTTTTAAAAGTGGGCCTGAACTTGGGGAAGACACGCGTTCCTCTAGCTTTCTATTAGAACCATCTGCTTCCCAGAACTGTGCCAATGGGCCTTTCTTGTCCTTTTAACCTGTGCAGGTGAAGCAGTCTGTGTCTTCATCCTGTGTTAATGGAGCTGTCTCTGGGACTGTCCCAGTATGTTTCCGCTGTCAAACACAACCACAGTTTATTCAGTGTAGTTTCTACACTCTCACTAGGAAGTACAAATTCAAGTTCAGCTCTACCTTTAATCTTTTCTTTCTCAATGTATATATTTTGAATTTCTGTGCATTTCAGGCAATACATCTTATTCATATTTAGACCCACCCTTCCATCCACACCCTCCATAGACCAGCCCCTAGGATTTCATGCATTCTATCATATATGTTAAATTCTATGAAGTCAAGTTTATGTACCCAGTTGTTCCTTGGTGCAAGTTCATCCACTGAAGTCTAGTCTACCCTTAATCTTTAAATTTTACCATTTTAAAATTTTATTTGTATGAATGTGCATACTGTCTTCGTGTAGATACGAGCGCCCATGGCATGCAATGCCCTGGGAGGTCAGAAGAGAGGACTTCAGATCTCCTGGAACTGGAATTACCAATAGTTATTAACTGACATTTGGGTGCTGGGAGCCTATCCTCGGTCCTCTGCAAGAGCAGCCTGTGCTCTTAACCACTGAGCCATCTCTCCAGTCCCCCACCCTTAATCTTATCAGACCATCTGACCTTTTCATCCCTAGTATCTCATTTATCCAAGGTCATGAGTCCTTTCCCAATCTCCACTATGCTCAGTGGGTGGATACACTGTTCTTGATGTGTTAATTCTTGAGCATACTCACATTCATTCATTATTTTTTTGGGTGAAGTGCAGAATTGAAGTTTTCAAGAAGACTCCCTGGTTATCAGACTCAAGAGTAGGTTTTGCTGGAGTGAATTAAAAGTCCAGATTATGTCCATTAATAACAGTCATTCTACAGCAAAGATGTCATCTGTTACAGTAGGAAGAACAGAATGCATGGGTGAAGATACAGGTTGGTTTGGTGAGAGACGCTAAATTATGTATTTCGCTCAAAATGGAGCAGAGCAGAGAAGACACAAGTTAGTATGCAGCAGACCAGAAAGGTCAGTGAGTGACAACAGACACAAACATGAAAACAGTCCCCAAAGACTCCTCAGAGGTTTGTGAAAGTCCCATTTCTTCTTCTTTTTTTTTAAAATATATTGAATTTTTGTATATTTCATACAGAACATCTCAATCAATCTTAATCATTTTATACCTGCTTTCCCAAGGGCACCCCCAAGAGCTCCCCAAATGGAATCCATACATTCTCGTCTCTATTAAGGTCTATTGTACCAAGTTAATTTCCCCCTCCACCTGAGCATCTCCATTCTCCTTACCCACATCCTGTTCTTCTAGCCTGGAGCACAGACTCACTTTTGTCCTTAGCACCCCAGATCTCTAAACTACCCTCTTAGTCCAGACCCACCCACTGCAACCTGATCCCATGTACTCAGACCCCTCAATTTTTCAGTAAGTTTGAAAGTCCCATTTCTTAAACTGACATCTGAGTTGCTTAAACACATAAACACACACACACACAGCCCAACTTTGTACAAATGAAATTTGCTGTAAAATCAGATAATTTTATACCAACTCTCGGTAACTATAATATCATGTGGAAATTTCTCTCTGCACCTTTATTTTCATTTATAAAAATGGAGGCAATATTATATTTATGTATAAAGTATGAACATGAATATCTCTAAACATATCACTTTAACATCTCTTCATTTGATCTTCATATATATTTCAGTACTTAAAATTGCCATAATTTCATTTTTAATTTTTCTACCATGTGCTCAAACTGCAGTTCCTTGGTCATGTTATCCAATTCATCTGCCCCAGAATATTTAACCTAAACCTGTCTTACTTTTCCACTGATTCAGTTCGGTTAACAGCTATGAAAATTCCACCCCATAAACTGTCCCTTTGCCTTAATGAGTGTTTCCAATGCCTGAAGTGTAAGTTTTTATTAATAAAGTAGAATGAGTCTGTAATAATTTTCGTTGGATTTAAAAATTTAGTTCTTGTTATTCTTTAAATTTTATTTTTTTACTATTCTGTTCTATGTTTTCTTCTTCTATAAGAATTGCTTTTATTTTTTGAGACTTTAAAAAAGGAACATATCAACCACTTTGGCATTTCTTGTTTCATAGTTGTATATATAGTTTATAACTATTTCATAAAATGTTCATCTACCGAATATACACTGATGTATACAGAAAGTCAAACATCTTACGGTTTACTGGAGTTCTAGCATGCTGACCTTCAACTTTGGACCTGGGTTTCTGCACCTGGATTTGCATCCCTGCTTTGAATAATGAGTCAGAAAGCCCTCTGAGTAATTGGGTCTTTTGTGCAATTAGAACTTTTCCCAGAATTATAATTTAGAATATGGTTGAATTGAACAAAATATAATGAGTCACTTTACTGAGGCTTTTAGGGAAGTTATTTCTGAAGGTCTGCCTAAAAGGCTAAAATATACCTGAATTAAAAGGAATGACAGGCTGCAATCAGGACTATAAAATAAAGGTGCTCAGTAAGCAGCCCTATTACAATCAGAAAGTGAAGGAAATGGATCTCTGTCTGTGTGCAGGGGCAGAGGAAATGATGAATGCCTTGGGTAACTCATTCAGTGCAAAATCAATCTTTCAATGTCAATTTTAAATGAACTAATTTGTTCCCAAATCTGCTCAGTCGGTTTGGAAGCATACTCTGTTCTTTCTTATTAGCCAATCCTTTAATCTTGACTAGTCCACTGAGTTAGAAATCTGGAAACGTGTTAATATGATTGGACATATGTAGAAGAATAAAATTCAGATCTTCTAATTAGTGTCTGCTCAACTTAGAGTCCCTTTCTTGGCTGAACTATTGACCCACTAACAATTTATCAAGAGATTATGTTATGACTCACATTTACCCAAGTTTAATTTAACTTTTCTTTTTAGAAAATCAATACGTGTGTTATAGAAAGAAGAAGGCTTTATCATGGGATCTACAAACACATATCATGTATTTCATTCTTACCCGTCTCCTCCCCCACTGGCCTCATCCTCTCCTTCAGCCCCCTTCGCCTCCATCAGGACAGCCTTTTCCTCTCTGATTGTGTTCCGTGGATTCCATACCCTCACCTCTGGGGATACTTGACTATAAAAATACGAATACACATTTTGCATTTAGTATGAAGTCATGTTAACCTAAGAATGTTACAAGCCCTGGGGATCTCTCTCACTAAGATCTATGACCTCTTCAGTCATGTGTATTTGGCTATGACAACAGTAACACACATGAATTTCCTCCAACTGAATAGACGCTAAGACCAAGTAGGTAGCCATTGATTGGCCCCAAGATAAAAGTTGAATGCTGTACCATCCATGTTGGGTTATTAGGTCATGGAGTTGGTTTTGGTCCACTGATCGATGTTCTCCTTGGCTACTTGCACAGTGCTCTCCAGAGCTATGAATGCTAGCCTTCAGGGAAAGTGGCTTTCAGGTCAGCTCCAGCTCCACTGGTCCAAATCCTGTGTCCAAAGTATTGTCCTGTCTTCAGCAATAGAGTCTTACTTCCAAGTTCTGGGAGGTAATCAAGGACTATGGCAGTAGCCCTTATAATTTTGAGTCTCTTGGACCATCCTGGTCAACACTGCAAAGGAAGGTTTCTCCTGTCTGGCACTGTTTCTTGTCATGTATTCTTTAGCTACAGAAATATTGTGTGTGGAATTTGTCATTAGGTTTTTAAACTAATATGATTCCCTCTGGTGTTTTATACTAGCTAGGCATTATTTAGCTCTCCTCTCTCAGACAGGAAGAGAAAGAGAGAGGGGAAGAGAGAGAGAGAGAAAATCCTCTTTTGAGAACTATTCTTTCAGTTCCTTTGCACGTTTACTGATTCAATGATCTTTATATTTGCAATTTTACTGTAAACATTAATTCCCTGTCTATGTATAAACTTGGAAAAGATTTTTGTCTGTTCTCTAGTCTGCCTCTTTATCTGTACAGTTTTAAAGTTTCATGTAATCTCATTTGTTAATTATTGGGATTTTTCTGGACTATTGCAGGTCTTTTCAAAAAGTCTTTTATTTTATTACTTTTTTATTTTATTGTATGTGAAAGAGTGTATTGCCTGCATGTATGAAAGAACACCATGTCATGATCAGAAGAGGGCATCGGATTCCTTGAAACTGGAGTTATGAATGATTATTAGCTGCTATGTGGTGTTGAGAATTGAAACTTGATCCTCTGCAAGAGCAGCCAGTGCTCTTAATCACTGAGCCATCTCTCCAGTCCCACACAGGATGTTTTAAAAATATTTTTTAAATTATTTAATCATCGGGTACTTCATTCAGAACATATCAAACAATCCCAATCATCCTTATACCGTCTTCCCCACTGGCAGGCCCCATAATCTCCCAACTGGAATCCATACATTTCTTCATCCATGTCAAGGTCTATTGTGTCAAGTTAGTGTCCCCAAATGATCTCGGTACAGGACCATTTAGTGATGTTTAGTCAGCCTACCCAGAGTTCCTCAATTTAGAAAGACTAGTTCATCCTCATCCAACAGTAATCAGTTGCCAATATATCTAAAGCAATGGTTGGGGTCTGCGACCCACTTCTCCAGCTCCGCAGTTGGATTTTTGTCTTGTTGAGTTTGCAGGCGTCTCCAGCATGCTGAAACCACTCCTGTAGGTCCATATGAGTAGGGTCCCTGGAGCTTGTAGGACTCTATTTCCTCATGATCACCCATCTCCTCACTGGCTCTTACAATCCACTCCCTCTTCTTCAATGGTCCCTGAACCCCAGGTGAGTGAAAGTTAACATAGGAATCCTGTCCAGGGACCCACATTCCAAAGATTACCAGTCTCCACTCCTTAGCCACCAATCACCCCCTGTGTCACCAGCCCTTCGTTGCATCGGGGAGCTCCATCAGTGAGAGTTGAAAGATTCAACAGTGTCTTCTCAACCCCCTATTCTGTACTGTGTGAGCCCGGGTGTAGAGGCTTCACTGTAAATGTACTAACGTGACCATTTGTGGCACTCTGTAGTAGCCTCCATCTGGTGCACAAGAAACCTCCTTGATGAGTGGTGACTGGAATGCTTGACTGTAAATATAAGGACACATATTTTGCATTTAGTAAGAAGTTACATTAGCCTAGGGATGTGACAGCCCTGTCAATCTCTCTAAAATCTGTGACCTCTTCAGCCATGTGTATTTGGCTATGATAACAGTACCACACAGGGGTTTCCTCTGATTGAGTGGGCTCTAAGACCAATTAGGTAGCCATTGATTGGCCCCAAGATGAAAGTACCACTACTGCACCAGTGTTGATGGTTGTGCCAATCACTGATGTGGTCATTTGGTTGCCGGAGCCCGCCGGCAGAAATCAGACCATACCCAAAGCAGGGAGTGAGGATGAGAAAATGTAGAGATAGAGAGAGAGAGAGAGATAGAAAAAATAGGACAGACTCAGGAGGGCTGTCAGTCACACCGAAGCAGCTTGCCTTTATTAAGTCCCCCCTATTTATACTGTAAAGTAAGCAAAACAATACTAACACAGGCAAAATAACTTAAGACATGATTGGCTTCCTTCAAAGATCTTCATGTGACCTCAGTCTTAGGTGAAAAATAAACTTCTCCTCAGATATAAATTATTTTGCCTAATGAAAACTCCTGCTTCCAACAGCACTTCTGTGCACGAGATTGTCTTCTGCCTAACCCAAAACTAGGGCATAGTTCAAGGCAGGCACATGGCCCCCGACATTTGGTCATGAAGCTAGCACTGGGCTATTGACTGATGCTCTCCTTAGCTATCAGCATAGTGCTCTCCAGAGCTATGAGAGCTAGCCTTCAGGAGAAGTAGTTTTCATGTCAGTTCCAGCTCCATTGCTCCAAATACAGTCTCCAGAACATGTCCTATCCTAGGCAAAAGGGGCCTACCTTCAAGTTCTGGGAGGCAACCAAGGGCCACAGCAACAGCCTGAGCAATTCTGGGAGTCTCCCAGACCAACCTGGCCAACAACCCAAAGGAAGATTTCTCCTCTCTGGCATCGCCTCCTGCCATGTAGTCCCGGGCTCATGCAGAGATACCATATGTGGAATTTGTTATTAGGTTTTCAGACTAATATGATTCCTTCTGGTTTTTAACACTAGCTTGGCATTTATCTATTCTCTCTCTCTTTCCCTGTCTCTCTCTCTCCTCCTGTCTACCCTCCCTCCATGATTTCCCCATTTAAAGTGTCCCTGTTTTCCCCATTTCTCCCTGGATAATACCAGGCTCCTAAGGCCCCACCTCTCTTGAGATCCTTCTTTTCCTTTATCACCATAGTTCTTTGCATAACCTTTGTTGCTTCCATGTAAATACACCCTTTTAAAAAATCTATTGCTCCCTTAGTAACACCTGTCTCCTATTATTCTTCTCTCTTAGGTTCTTTCTTTCCCTTTACCTCTGTGTCTTTTTCAATTTTCCTGGTTCCTACAGTTACATCCGGATATGTGCTCACATATAAGGATTTGGTGCTAAGAGAGAGCACACATGCCGTTTGTTTTCCTGAATCTGTGTTACTTCACTTAGCATAACAGTTTCTAGTTCTATTCATTTACCTGAGTATGTCACGATTTTCTCTTTCTTTACTGCTGAGTAGAACTCCATTGTGGAAATGTACCACATTTTATTATCCACTGGTCAGTGGAAGGACACTTAGGTTGCTTCCATCCCTTAGGTATTGTTAAAAGCAACAACAAACGTGGATGTACAAGTATCTCTGAAATAGGATGAGTCCTTTGTATATATGCCAAGCAGTGGTATATCCAGGTCAAATGATAGATTCATTTTTAGTTTTTTAAGAGCTCTTGATAAGGTCATGCTTTTGATAAGGTTGCATGGGTTTACAGTCCCATCAGCAGTGAATGAGCGTTTGTCTTCCCCCACGTCCTCTCCAGCATTTGGTATCATTTGTTCTCTTGATCTTAGCCAGTCTGACTGGGGTGAGATGAAATCTTAAAGTGGTTTTAATTTGCTTTTTTCTTAATTATTAATGATGATGAGCAATTTTTAAGATGTTTCTCACTCATCTTCATTCCTCCTTTCGAGAACTCTGCTCAGATCCTTAGTCCATCTTTTAATTGGTCACTTGTTTTGATTTTTTTTTTTTTGAGTTCTTTGTATATTCTGGATGTTAAACCTCCTTCAGATGTGTCTCTGGTTGTAGCGCCCTGGCTACATTCGTTGACCGAGTCCGGATCGGCGGAGGGCTGCGGACTGAATGAAACACACAAGACAGAGACACAGACACACACACACTAGGTAGGAGGAAAGGAAAATGACTGACTCTTTATTGAGAGGCAGCAAGCCTTATATACCCTGAGGCAGGGCTTTGCAGGAGGGTAAAAGTTCACATTCTCAGGAGACATCCTCTATTGATGACACACAGCTGTACACAGGAAAAAGGAAGTTGCAATCAGGCTAGCTTAAAGGTCAAGTTGTTTACTTGAGCTTTGCAATTGACAAGATCCGGCTAGCTCTTGGCTGAGAGCCTAGCACTAAGAGAGAAGGGCATGCAAGGGGGCCAGAACCCTACATCTGGTGAAGATTTTCTCACATTCTGTAGATTCTCTCTTCACTTTCCTGATTATTTCTTTTGTTGTGCAGAAGTGTTTAGTTTAATGAGGTCCTACCTGTTGATTATTGACCTTAATTCCTGAGCCACTGATGTCTGATTTAGGAAAATCCTTATCTACACCCATAGCTTGTAGGTTAATGCCAACATTTTCTTCTGTTTCAGTTTCTGGTTCACATTGAGGTCTGATTCATTTGGAGTTGACTTTTGTACAAGGTGAAAGATAAGGGTCTAGTTTCATTCTTCTACAGGTAGAGATTCAGTTTTGCCAGCACTATTTGTTGAAGATGCCATCTTTCCTTGAGTGAATGTTCTTGGCCCCTTTATCAAATATCAGGTGGCTGAAATTGCATTTACATGAGTCTTCAATTATCTTCCATTAGTCTATGGGTCTATTTTTGTGCCAGTACCATACTGTTTTTATGACTATAGCCCTGAAGTATAGTTTGAAATCTGGTATGCAAAACCCCCTCTATTGCTCTTTGTGCTCAGGGTTGTGTTGACTACATGGGGTGTTAGTGCTTCCATATGAATTTGAGGATGGTATTTTCTAATTCTCTAAAGAATGTCATAGGGATTTTGATTGGAATTACATTGAATCTACATTTTGCTTTTGGTAGTGTAGGACCTTCATTTTTCTTAAAAGACAGGACCCTCACTTCAGCCATTAAAACCTCCTGATCATCTCACCCCTCCCTAACTGAAAAGTCCCAAAAGTCATAAGGGCTATGTCAGCATCTCCTGTCACAAAAGCCATGTCAACAACTTGTGGTAAGTGAGATAATGTCTGGGATAATAACAGAAAAAGCCCCTTTTCTAGTAAAAATAGACTTCTGGTTAAAACATTTGTCCAGTCAACATTTTGTAATGTGTCACAATGCTTGTGGCATAAGGTTGGACTATGTAAAAGTTGTGTTTTTGTAACCCTGGTCTGTGCCAATCTATACCCTGTATGTCAATATATGATAATCTTGTGGTTTTTTGCTATAAAAGCTTGGTCCGAGGAGGGCCGGGGGGGGCTTGGCATCCCGAGGCCAAGTCACCCACTTGTACAAGTGTAATAAACTCCTCATGCTGCTTGCATCTGACGGTCTGGATTCTTGGGACTGACACTCAGACAGCCCTGGGAGGGGTTCGAGTTCCCTAGGCTGACAGTGGGAGTGGGGTGAGGCTCCCCGAGGTTGGCTCTCAGGCAGCCTAAAGGGGTTTGAGTCCCCTAGGCTGAAAGTGAAAACCAACAGTAGGATGGTCATTTTCACAATATTGATTCTACCAATCCATGAGCAGGGTAGGTTTGTCCATCTCCTTGTGTCTTATTCATTTTTATAGGTTTATTTTATGTTCTACTTTGCTTAAAGTATTTATCAAATTTAAGAGCATTCTGGTAGTGACCACGGGGCCTTAAAATATCCATAATTTGAAATTATCTTTCCTATTTTTATCCCTTTAATATCTTATTGCTTTAACTAACATTGAACACTTTTTTGAGTAAAACTGATCAGTTTGGGTACCCTTTTTTCATTCCTGATTTAACAGGAAATGACCTCAAATTTTCCCCATTCAGTAGAATATTGGCTATAGGTTAGTCATATATCATCATTAGTAATTTCTAGTATGTCCTTTATTCATAATCTTTTCAGCACTTTTATTATAAAGTAATGTTAAATTTTTCATATATGTTTTCTGCATCTATGGAGCTGTGTGACTGCTGTTCTTAAAGCTATTTTTATCTTGTTTTATACTTATTGATTTCCCATATAAGCCAACCCTGCATCCTTGGGATGAAACTGACTTTGTTATAGTGTATGATCATAATAGTGTATTCTTGTATTTGGTTCACAAGAATTTTATGTCTAACATAATCAGGGAGATTATATTTTTCTTTCTTTATTGTATCCTTATCTAGTTTGGCCCCAGGATAATTCTGACTTTTTAGAATGAGTTTGGTAGTGTGCTTTCCCCTTTTATTTTACATAATCATTTTGGCAGCATTAGTGTTAGCTTTTATTTAACAGTTTGGTAAATTTGGTAGTGAGTTCATTTGGTTCTGGGCTTTTCTTTTGGAGACTTTTTATTACTACTTAAATCCTGTTACTGAATATGGATCTGATTAAATTATTTATAACTCCTCGACATAAATTTGGTAGCTCATAAATGTCAAAGAATTTATCTATATTCCTAGATTTTATAATTCTTGGAAAGTGTTTTCACAGTATTTCCTAATGATCATCTGGATTTCTTTAGAATCTTTTGAGATATTTTTTCATATTTTTATATTAATTAATTTTCATTTCATGTGTGTGAGTGTTTTTGTCCATGTGTGTAAGTGCACCCATGTATGCAGTGCCCACAAAGGCCAGAAGAGGTTGTCACATTCTCTGGAACTGGAGTAATAGATGGTTGTTAGCTGCCATGTAGTTGCTAGGAACAGAACCCAGGTCTTCTCCAAGAAGAGTCGGTGCTCTTAACCAGTGAGCCATCTCTCTAGCCCCTCAACAGTGAGCCATCTCTCTAGCCCCTCAATTGATTTTCATAACTTTGGATTTCTTTCCCTTTTTTGTTGGTTTGGCTAGAAGTTGGCCAGTCTTGATTATCTTTTCAAATAACCTAGTTTTGTTTCATTGATTCCATAAGGTCTTTTGTCTCCGTTTCCTTAATTTCTGCTAATCTTTATTAATTTCTACTGTTTTGGAGTTTGGCTTCTTCTTGTTTTTCTAAGCCCTTGAGATGCATTATAAAATTATTTGTGTATTTTTGACTTTTTAATGTAAAGCGGTCACAATTATAACATTTTTCTTTTTTTTTTTCTTTTGGTGTATGTGTGTAGTTTGTCTTAGTTGAAGTCCCAAAGTATGTGGAAAGTTGGGCTTTCATTTTCATTTGATGAGATATGAGAAATTAATATAAATTCTTTTGTATTTCTTTAGATTTGTTTTATAGCCAAGAATGAATCTATTTTATATATTGTCCCATGGCTAATGAATATTCCATATCTGTTGTCAAGAGTATTTTCCATGTATTTGTTATACTGTGCTTTTTAACTCTGAAGTTTCTTTGTTGATTGTTGTTTTAGGTGACCTATCTAAAGACTAAGCAAAGGATTCAGTTTCTGGTAAAGTCTTTGGAGTAGAACTTCAGCCTGATTTCCCAGGTGTATTGTGTAATACATACGTGTTTCACACACTGACAGCAGTACATATTATCCTAAAAGACACTGTGGAAGCATGTCTATCCTTAGGTAATTCTCAAAGTCTGAATATGAACGTGAAACTGCTGTAGGATCTGGAGACCAGCTCTCCAATGGAAGCTACAGACTGCTGGCGGGGAAGCCTCTCCACAGCTGGGAGAGGTGTTCTCAGAATGGTGAAAAAGGAGATCCTGGGGAGCACAGATTGTGCATCAATCCCAGATCTAGAAATAATTTCCAAAGATAAACTAACAAAAATCCCCAAACGGTGATTACAGATGTTTACCATGCCAAACAATGGAACCAACTCAGTTGTCAAAAAATAAGAGACTGCTCTGCATCCACATATGTTGGTGAGCCTTGTAACTACCAAATGAATAAGAAAGACATCTCCTCTATTCACAGATGTATCTGTGCTACTGCCCGGTGAACAAAAGTAACTGTGCCAACTTTACCTAAAAAAGTGGTGGAACTAACTTCCAAGGTAATAAAATGACTATTTTTAGGGAGACCAGAAAGAGGACAGGATCTGACAAAAACAGAAGCAAAAGTTCTGTGAATACTGTGTGTTAAGCAACTTTGTAACTGTTTAATGTGTTTGTAACACAGGTTTAAAAAGCTGGGTATGGTGACTCATGACATGTCAACACTGGGAAGACTCTGCTGGATATTATGAATTCAAAGCCAGGTCTGCAACACGATGAGTTCAAGGCTAGTCAGGGATCAAAAATGAGACTATCTAAAAACAAAACAGAAAGAGAGAGGAAATGTAAACGTTAAACTTCTGAAAACAACACAATAATTCATCCTGAGAGCATCAGCGTAGAAATAATCATGAATGAAACAATGCATCATCTGAAGTGATTCTGATTTTGAAGTAGAGCATTTTGACTAAATATATTTGATGCATTTTATTCAAAATATTAACAAAACCAAAATTTTTCAGTACTTTTTATTGAAACAGTTTCCCTGTAGCCCCAGTTAGCCTGTAGATAAGACTGGCCTTGATCTCACAGAGATTCAATTCAATACCAAGTGCTGATATTAAAGGCGTGCACCACTGCTCCAAGCTCCAGTATTCTTAATTTTTCCAGTAATACTCATATTTTAATTCTGAATTTATTGTATATTTTATAGCATATAAAATAGATAATTATGTTACTAGTACAGGAAATCTTACAATTTAATTTTAAAATATAAAATTATAAAATCAGAAAAGCTAAGTAAACTAACTTGAAATTTAAAATATCACTATTGACCTAAATTTATTATATATAAAAACTTTCAACACATTGGAGATTCCAGTGTCACATAGAAAATATTTAGCTTCATTCGTCATCAACGAAAGGGAATTAAAGTGCAAAGAGCTTTGAGATCTGTCCCCATAGTGTGGCAATGATGAAAAGGTGGGCAATAAGAAGCAGGCATCTAGATGTGAGAAAAAGAAAGAGAACTTCAGCAATGAGCAACCCTAAAACACAGGCTGTGACCTCTAAATACCACTCACCACTGACAGGAGCCAGGGGCCTTGGAGAAATGAATTCCTGAGCTGAGCCAATGAATGTCCAGGTAAGGACCAAAGAATGATTCCATCAGGAATGCAGGAAGTCCTCAAAGATCATTAGTCAAAAGTATGAAAGAAGAAGAACTAAGCTGAAAATGCTCCAATTAATATAGAGTTTATACATCAAGATAAGTTGTGATTGAAGTTCAACCAATATGAAATTGAACCAAAACTGTTTATAGTAATCTCTATCATAATCCTGAGTACATTTTATAGAAGCTGACAATATGTCATAAATTTCACAGGCAAATTTAAGACACTTAGAATAGTGAGAAAGAAAATGGAATCAGTGAATTTATGCTTTTTGTTTCCAAAATCTAGCAACAAAGATACAGTCATATTCACAAAGTAGTACACTTCTGGATCAAGGGAGTAGAACTGCAAGTGAGGAAATGAACTTTTACATTCAGAACACTTTCAACAGAATGAGGAGACAATGGTGTCTGGGCAAATGGTAAGGGAACAATTGGATAATCCACAGGTCACTCAGCTGATTACAAATGTGTGTCCAGAATTCCCAAAGAACTCCTATGACAGTGATCAAAAGGAAGCCAATCACGAAAATGCACAAAAGATTTGAGGCACACTTTTAAAGAAAGCATATGGGTTGGTAACAAACACATAAAAAGACTTTCAACATCAGTAGTCTTTGGGGAAACACAAATTAAATAAAAGATTCCTTTCCCCAGTAGACTAGCTACAATTAAAAAGACATACAGTAACAAATGTCAGCATGATGTGCAAGAAGTGTAAGGCAGATGTCTTGCTGGTGGCAATGTAAAATGGGCGGCTACTTAGCGGAACAGAGAGTTCTATAAAGCGTCACACAGAATCCTCATGTGAGTGAGGAATTCTAAAACTTGTATCCAAAGTAAATGAAATGCATGTCCTCACAATACATGGACAATCAGAGTAGAATTATAAGTAATAGCCAAAAGAAAACAGAAGTAATGCAAATAATTACTAATAGATAAACAAAATATCAAATTAATGATTTGACAAATATTTTTTAGTATTTTGCTTGACAAGTTTTTGGAAGGATAAATTGGTACCTGAGCAACTACTAATGATAATTATTTGCGTTTTTAAAATAATTCTCCATTTTCACTACCTTCATCCTTGGCCTAGGCAATGATTTGCCTGCTTTCAGTACTTAAGAGATTTGTTCCTTACACATAAACAGGAGTGTATGGGGTGGATGTTTTGATGATTTGTTTTTCGTTTCTTTAACTCAGCATGTTCATTTGTGTCTATCCATGTTGCAGTATCTACCAATACTTCTTTTCATTGACAAATAATATTTGATGATCAATATTGCCAAAAAGCCAACTCCAACCAAACAAACTAAAACCAAACAATTTCTAAGAAATATGAGCGCTGGAAAAATCCAGCTAGAAGCCAATTTGTTCATACATACGTGAATACAAACACATGGAAGTGATGATTTCCAGGAAAAGTGACATTAATTTTCTGCCCTAAAGTTGTCAGGATGGCACTTTATAGTGACACAAGATTCAATCAGTGCCAGAAAAACACCCTCAGTCATTTACAAATGCTGGCAAATTTATGTACACATTAATTTATGGGAAAACTCATAAAATAATGCTGTTATTGACTGACATGGAATAAAGTGAACACATATGAGAAGTTTGTGGCCTCACTCAAATTTTGATGACAGACATAACAGTTTAACAATGGAATATCCTTTTCCAAGGCATACATGCAAACAAACTGTTAAACTAGGTTTCAGAACACCAGTCAATTTCCAGAATCAGTAGTAAAACTTCCATCTTGAGGATGCAGAATGCAGTCCTATTCTCTTGCTATAGGAAAACAGAACAAGGGAGAACGAGAACCTGGCACAAAGTAGAAGCAGTCAGTGCACCTGCCACTCCTGTTGAGACGTGTCAGTTCTCTGTCTTTGTGCACTGATGCTGAAGACTTGTCACAGCCCCAGACCAGACCCTCGTCCAGGATCGCCCTGGATAATGTCTCTAACTCAGAGAGAGTAATAGTGGAAACTGAGCCTCATGCTTATTCTGCTGCCTAAGCATTTCCATTTTTAATTGGAACCAGACTTGAGAGGCTTAATATTAATTGTGTCTATAACAACACCTATCTAATAATGAAACTGTGAAAAATGTGAACATGGTTCATATTCTGAACCTGTTGAAGAAGTTCTTCAATTGAAAGCTATTTTAGCTATTTTTACATGCCAAAAATCCAAATTGCTAATGCATTAGTTATCATAATATAGTGCTGTACTGTTAAAAACGAATTTATGTGCTTATCTTCAGATTATATTTTCCTGGACAAAAGTCCATATCCCAGGTGTGGGGAGGAAAGTAGAGGTATAGTTACTGCTTTGTAGCTTGTACTTGTCATTTCTTTGCCTACTAAAAGACTTTCTCTCGTTGGCTGTGCTTAGATGCATGTGCTAACGAACATTTTAAGAATTCTGAAATTTAGATTGATGAAGTTTATTTCCCCAAGTATTTTACCTTAATCAAACACAGCCTCAGCCATTTTTTTCCAGGTTTGAGAATTCAAATTTCCCCAGGATTATGAATTAAGGGCCCAGCCTTCTGGAATATGTATAAAATCTCAACTACTCAGGAGGCTGAGGAAGAAGGATTGGAAGTTCAAGGCCAGCCTGACCTTCAAAGGGAATTAAAAACCACTGTAGGCAACTCAGTGAGACCTTATGTCAAAAAGTAAAGAAGGACTGAGGATGTATCATAGCTTAGAGCACCTACCAACCATGTGCAAAACGATAGTCTCAGTCTCCAATACCACCAAAACCGTTAATTGAAAATTGAGTAACTTAACTGCATTTATTCATAGATACTGTGTTTTGAATATGCTTAGAAAACACTGTACCAAGTGTTGCTATGTACTGGGTTACAACAAAGTTCAAAGTCAGATGGGCCAAGAGTCATAGTCAATTACATGGAAAAGCTCTTCAAAACATATGCAATAATCACAGACAACCAACTCATTCCCCAGAAAATCCTCATCATTTTCCTGAAATCAAGCTAAAAATACTGTAGATTTGGATACTCTGTATCAAAAGAACATCTTAGAAATGAGACAATTCTATTATTTGGTTTAATTAATTAAAATTAATCAACTCATATTGTGGTTTCTCTGTTTTTGAGAGATGATTCAGGTTTTGATGTCTGAATGCCTACAAGCAACAAAAAAACATGCAGTGAATTAGTCTATGATTCTGTTCTAATGGAAAACGTGGGGTAAATCGTTAAATTCAGAGAAAGCCCTGTGTAAAATTACCCATTAGTAGAAATTCTGTATTGTCTAGAGTCACAGTTCTTCAATTAGAAAAAGCTTAATGATTTGAAGGATCTATACTTCCTTTACCATTATCAAGAGCATCTAATTTGTATAAAAATTATCTTTTTGATCATTTAATATGAAAACCAGGAAAATTCTACTAATGTCTTTTATTTCTACTTGCTGTAGGTCAGTCCTGAACCAAGGAAGTTCTTGAAAGAAAAATAAATACCCACATTTAAAAATAGTATTTTTGATTCTTTGCATATTAACTAGTGAGGTCCCACAGGCTCTTAAGCAACATGGGTGACTGCAACATATTTTTAAATGCCAAAATAAATTAACAACTTAAGAGTTCACTGAGCAAGACGTATGCACAAGACCTGTGTATCACTTGCAACTCCTTGCTTTGTCTTGGGCCATTTTGGAGTTGTCACTATGTCTCTTCTGTTTTTCTGTTTGTGTGTGTTTCTAATTTTAGTTGTTTTTTAATTTTTTCTATAGAATTTTTGCAATTTCATACAATATAATTTGATGGCTTTTAGATCTCCTCCTCATCCCATTACTCTTATTGCCCCCACCCAATTTAATGTACTCTGTATTTTATTATATATATATATATATGTATACATACATATGTATGTATATATATAGTATTCTGTCTTGGAAGGAATTTTTCTTGCAATGAGGCACAGCGTTCGCCCCCTGCCCCCCATTCAGACCAGCTCAGCAAACAGAGTATGTTCTCCAATTAGAATAATCACACCTTATCCAGGTTTACTTACAAAGGATTTATCCACGAGGGAGAGAGACGGCGATCTCGTATTGAGGTCTACATTTTGATCATAAAAACCATGGACCCCACCACTGTGCCAAGATGATGACAGCCACCTGAGAGAGTGTGTCTCCTATGAAGCATTCACTGTTTTCCCCCTAGGTCCACCCGTAAGTCACTGGCTTTTTGGAAAGTGGTTGACTCTATTGGTTCATTTCCACAAATCAAATTCTTAGAGGCGTGTCTTGCGACTGAGGTGCCTGCAGTTGCGGTTGGATCCCATGCTCCTCCATGGGCATGTCCATTGTGCCAGAGCAAAACTCCATGTAAATTTACTTTACACCCATCCCTTTCTCTTTGGCTCTTACACAACTTTCTGCCATCCTCTTCCACAATAGTTAGTCCCTGAGCCTCAGGAGTCAGTGGGCGGGGGGGGTAATAACAGGTGTAGGATAATGTTCTTTCCACTGTGGCATGGATTGCCATCTGGCTTCCATGATACTGCTTCTACCATAAAACACAATAACAATAATAATAAAAGTAACACCCACACAAATACTGACCACTATAATAACCTAACCTATGGGTGTAAACACAAATGCATACCTAAGTAGGCGCATCACATTCATCTCACAAACAATTACAGTGACTTCTTTACGGGGGCCTATAACTCCCCCAACACCATTGGGGTTCAACTTTTCTCACAGTATCAGATGTGTGTTCTCTCCCTGAGGAGTGGGCCTTAAATTCAATTAGAAAAATGCTGATTGTGCATACACCAGATGAGCTACTATTACATCAGCAGGAACATCTTGTTTGGCATCTGATAGTGGAGCATGCAAGTTCTGTCATTAAGCAGAGCTTCTCAGGACCATTCTCCCATAGCAGTCTGCATAGCGCCCTCTAGCACTATGAAGGCCAGCCATCCATTTCCAGGGAGTTTCCATCTTGGTCACAGCTAGATCTCTCCTTTCTATGCTCAAATCATGCAATGCCTTCAGCAACAGGGTCTTACAGTCTGCTTCCAGTATGAAACCAGCATACTAGAGGGGGCCTTCAAGGTTTTTCTGGCCAACAGTTCACAGGGGGAGCAACCATGCCCAGGACTGGAATTTCTAGTTAACAATTTGTTGCATAAATTTTTTTATGGTGGGTCCCGGCATTCAGCCTCACCCCGCCCTCCAGGTCTGAACCAACTGAACTAATAGAGAATGCTCTTTTTAGAGGACTGATTTATTTAGGGCATTTACAAAGTTGCTACTTACCAGCAGCTCACTGGTAAGGTCTGGCTCTTAGTCTGCAGTACAGAGCCCTTTGTCCACGGTGCCAGGCTCTTTGTCCATTCCCAGCCAGCATTTCACTTCCACTCACATGATCCTTAGGACTGCGGGGACTTGGAACACTGCCTCCTTGGTTTTGTCCTTCTGCGTGGGCCCAGGATCCGTGTACTTCTCCTCCTGAGTGGCTTTGAGTAATCCCCGTACCCCTCTCCGGCTTGCCACCATGTATTCTCCTTCTCCCCACCTTCCTGCCCCCTTATTGGTCAGAGGGCGGGACTTGCCGTGGAATGAACCAATAGGAAAAAAAACTCAGAAGGAACCCCGAATTTACCATACACAATTATATAGAGTATCCTTCTACTCTTTTGCATCTAGAGGCCCAGGTGCATAGAGGGCCCCAGAATTCCACAGTTATACCTCACCCTTGTACCCTGTATGAGTTACAGTCCTTCCTTATTTCTTCAGGTGTACTTGATATCTCTCAATTGGGTTTCACATCTGAAGAACACTCAGAAGTTAACATTATATATGCAAAGTTTAACATAGCATGGAAAATCCCTTTTCATTTGTATCAGCTGTTTTTCAATAGATCCATGTTGGGTACAATGGCATATAACTTAGTCCTTTTCTATCTTTAGTTATTGTCTGGAATCCAATCCTGTAGTTCTTACATGGCATCTCCATGCATCTCTTTATTCTTGATAGACTCATTTGGGCTGACCCAAACTGCTTGGCCCTACACAGGGCCAAGGCGGAATAAGGCTCCTCTAGTCTCTGTTGCACCTGTTGTTTCCCAAGGCCAGGTAGACTCTGGGTCTGATTCCTTGCTCTAGCCACAGATGTTGTCTCTCCATTGGCCACATCTGGCTGCTGGGAGAGGCCCTGGCTGGGCAAACTGTCTCCACCCCTTGAATAGCCATTCACAGGGGAGACGTATACCCCATCTACTCTGGTGAGGGAGTTATTATCCACCCCTGGGTTAATTTTTATCCTTTATATACCTTTTGTTAACTGTTCCTTGGGTTTTAAAGCCTCCTAGCGGTGCTTTAGTACAGAATTTGGCTTTTTGTCAATCTTTTCTTTAGAAACATGGGCTAAACACAAGCCTTGCCACATTTGTCTTTGAGTAACCTGAGCAGACTTCCTTCTCGGTTTTGTCTCTTTTATGCATTTTTTTAGGTTGTTCTATTCTTTCGACATATTTTACATACTTAAATCTGTCAAAGTCTCTTCTGCCTTGTAAAGGGCTTGTCCCACTAGCAGACTTAGCACAGACAGTAAATCTCCATATCACTTTTGAGATCCTTGTTCAATTAACTGCTTCATTAAATCTCTAGTGAACACAGTCCTATCTGGTCCTGTGAATGGAGCACCATACATTGCTTTCCTCATACCTAGTTTTTTTCAGTAGCGCCTGTCCCTCTTTTATTGTCCTCCAGCTCCTGACATCCATGATAACTCCCACTGGTGATAACCAGGTATCTCTAATGACTTATACAAGCCAGTCCATCAGAGACTGATTCCCCTTGTACTGCCTTGGGTTATGCAGCCTATAGCTCAAGGAGGCATTAGTGGTTATAGTGCTCAGTTTTTCTGCCTCTGCAGCATGTAAGCTAATATCATCTGCTCCTGTGTCCCACATTCTCAGCATCCAGGTGATGACAGGGTCTTTTGCTGCTTGTTTGAATGCCCTCTCTAGTTCCAGCAGCTCCAATGCTCAGTATCCTCTAAATGCTAAATTCTCATGCTCATTAAGGCCTCCATCAGCATGCTGACATCTGGATTTCTCCTTTCTTTGTGTTATAGGTTGAACCTGAGGGGCACTCTTAGCTTTTACTGAGTTGCTCACTTCCCCATCACTATCTACCTTATCTTGTGGGTTCCCAGTTGAGGAGTTCCAGGACAGACCTTGTATTATAGATCTACTCTGGGTTTTCTTTTCTTTTTGCCCTCTTAATCAGAAAAAGCAGGTTAAAGCTTCTATTTCTTTTTCCTTTTCATTTAATTTATCAGCAAGGTCAGATGCTAGTATTGCAGAGGCTAGCCTCATCTCTCTTTCTTACTCTAATTTCTCTCAACTCTTCAATCTCTCTCCAGGTTATAGTCTCTGTTTGAGCTAAATTCTTTATCACCCATAGCAGAGATCAAGCAGCTTCTGTAACTGACCACTGGAGCTTCAGCCCCGATAGACTAGCAGAGTTTTTAAAATCCACTCTAGACCCTTCACTGTTTTCAGAGCATCACCTTAATTCCACGGTGATGCCCAGCAGTCCAGCAAGCATGCCACTCCATGCCAGTTTCAAGTGGATTCCCATCCTGGGATTTCTTCCATAGACATTGTCTGCTTTGGTAATGTCATCTTAGGTAACCACCTTAGGATCCACTGAACAAGGCATGCGAGAACCTCCTCTGTCCACATTCCCTTCATGGTTCCTCATGTTAGCAGCCATATAAATCCTTTTCCCAGAAGCATTCTCCTTTTTTTGTCAGTCAGTCCTCCTCGACTATGCCAATTCTGTCTTAAATATTTTTCTTCACTGAAGGTACAGTTTTCAGCCCCACCCCTCTGGTTCCAACTGGCTGAACAAACAGAGTATGCTTTCCAATTAGAACAATCACAGCTTATTCAGACTTACTTCAAAAGGATTTATCTGCCGAGGAGAGGGACAACCATCTTGTATTGCGGTCTACATTCTGATCTGAACTGCCAGTCTTTGTCATTCCATCAAGATGGTGAGTCGTCTGAGAAAGGAGTCTCCTACACAGCATTCACTGCTTTCCCCCAGGACCTCCCCTCAAGTCACTGGTTGGTTGGAAAGTGGTTGACTCTATTGGTCCCATTTCCATCAATCAAATGCTTAGAGGCGTGTCTTGCCACTGAGGTGTCTGCAGCTGCATTTGGATCCCACACACCTTCATGGGTGTGTCCATTGAACCAGCGAGAAACTCCATGTAAATTTTCTATATATATATGTAGTATGTATGCATATATATATATATATATATAGCTTATAGAGTCTGATTTCTGTTCCCACAAGTCCTTAAGTGTGGGTTCATTCACTGGATACTGGATAATCTACCAAGAGTCCCATCCCTGTTAAGAGACTGTCTCTCCCCCTCCCTGAATCCATCAGTGTCCAAAAGTTTCTAAGGTTGTGTTGGGATTTCTTACCCACTTCCTAATGTCTATGCTATAATTTTGTCTGGTTTGAGCTTCTATGGGACCTGTGCGTACTGTCAACATTCCTCTGAGTTTATATGTGTAATGGACCAGCTGTCTGAACAACTGTTTCCTTGTGGTCATCCTCCACTTCTGTCTCTTACAATCTTTCCACCCCCTCTTCAGCAATGATCTTTGAGCCTTTGGAGACTGAAATAAATGTCCTATTCAGGGATAAGCACTCTGTAGCCTCTTGTACTCTGCACATTGACCAGTTGTGGGTGTCTGTGTTAATCACTGTCTGCTGCATAAGGAAACTTCTCTGGTGAGAGTTGAAAGATGCATCCATCTTATGTGTAAAGGTTGCATTGAAGATGCATCACTTAAAGCTAAACATCTCAATGACACTTATTTTCTGCTTTTGACAAGTTGTGGAACTATGTATTAGTCTTCATCTGCTGTTAGAAGAAGCGTCTTTGATGAGTGGTGAGAAATACATTTGTCTGTAACATGAGAATGAATATTTAGAATACAGTAGGAAATCACATTGATCTAGGGATATGGCAAAAGCAGATTTTTCTCCAGGTTCTATGGCCTCTCAAGCCATGTGAATTTGGCTGTATTTACAGTACCACTTAAGTTCCTTCTCAGTGTGTGGGCCTTAATTCCAGTCAGACAATTGTTGATTATTTCCAAGATAAAAGTATCTCTACTGCACCAGTGTCGACAGCTTACTGGCCTAATTATTGTTGTTTATTAGGCTTTACAGTTGGATAGGGCAGTGGATTGGTTTTCTCCCTTGGAAGCTTGCATATAGTCTCAGACACTAGGAAGGATAGTCTTCATGGACAAGGCTTTCAGGTCAGAAATAGGGCCAAACTTTCAAATTCTTTGAGCCATCAAGGACTGTGTCAATAGCATGTGTTATTTTGGGAGTCTCTTGAAGCATTGTGACCAACAACCGAAAGGGAAGTTTCTCCTGTCTGGAACTGTGTTTTTTGTTATATAGCCTCCATCTACACACACGCGCACACACACACACACACACATGCACGCACACGCACACACACATGCGCACACACACACCACACGCACACGCACATTTCCCTCTGTTTTCCCACACCATCTAAGCATTACTTCTCTGTCCTCTCCTCCCCCGTACAAGCTTCCCTGTTTTTCCCCCAGTTAAAGCATACCCCTTTTCTCCACTCTTTGTCCAGAGTTCCTCCTTCTCCTTTACCTGGAGGTAATCACTGTGTCATTAGTCTTGTGTCCAGAGAAATGTAGATCCTGCCCAGAAATGAAATAGATACAAACTAAATTAGTAGTAATTTAAATATTTTATGAAGATAGAAGCTATCTCTAATTAAGTCAATAGACAATTCATCCTTTCAAAGTTTTTATCTATAACACTTTCAAATTATATATTGAAAGAATAATAGTCCTAGTATTCTTTATTATTTATTCTTACTTTTTATTCTTTGTCATATCTAGTATGTTGTTCTGAAACAGGGCGAAAGAGATCATCCCCTAGTGGGTTCTTAGTCTCATTCATAAAAGAATTTAAGAATGGACCCAGTTGGAAGCTTTAGGACAATTTTATTGGCATCTAAAGAAAAATCGTTAAGGCAGGCAAGCTGGGGATCTCAGCAGCTGCCTGGAGGAGGAGAATGGAGGGAGAAGAAAAGAAGCCAAAAAGTAGGTTTAGAGCCTGCATGGGGGTCAGACACGTGGACTGGCAGCCACATGTCTGGGAGAAGGAAGACTTAGAGAAAAAGTAGAGCAATACAAGATGCTAGGGCAGCCCAAAGCCTTAGAGAAAGCATGTTTAGAAAAGGGATATGAAGAAGAGAAGGAAAGGTTATGCTTTTCTGAAGAATTCAGAAAAGTGGGCAGACTTACAGAGAGTTACATGTCTGTGACTGGATCCAGAAGAACTGCATTGGGAGGTGGGATTCCAGGCAGGAAAAGTTCACTGCCTCTTTAATCCACCCATCTATTTAGTACAACTTAGGTGAAATCACCTCCCTAAGGGTAGTCCTATGATCAGGTGATTTACCAGGGAATCTGGAAATGTCTTTCAACAGATAAACTAGAGAATTTATAGTCCATCTCAGTTAGATAGCTGTTTGATCTCTAACAATTCTTTTATGGAAACACTGAAAATGAAAACTTTAGTGCCTTCTGACCTTTAAAGCTTCTATACATTCCACAATCAAAAGTTTTACAAATTTGCATCCTCAGAGTATGAATATCCCATGCTCAGTGAATGAAGCGTCCAGACAGCTTCTCATTAAAAGTAGACCCTGAAATTGACACCATTAAAACTGAATTTGTTTTTAAAATTCAATTCAAAATATGTGTCAGTAAATGGGATGGGATATAAATTCTGACTTTTGATTTTGCCTGATCTTTGACATCTTATATACATTTGAATTAATAAGCTGTTTTCTCCCCTTGGGTAATAAAAGAAATGAATTAATTGTAGTATCACACTATTAATACATACTAGAAGCTATACTTCTGTCTCAACTAATTTATGTTTAATAGAAAAATTTTAATAATGAGTTGGGGATTATACACTGAAGAAATTAAATGATATCAATTGCTTGTTCTTTCTACTATTTTGACTTTCAGAATGGTTTTCTAGTTTATCTAGAAGAGTTTTCTGATTTATTCACACATTTCACAATGATATTGTACTTTTGGTTCTAGAACACTGCAGTAACAATGGTTGTAATAAAGTGAATTCAATGTTTTTATTCATTTTTTAAAATTCTCAGTACATTATAAAATGATATGGAAATCTGGGCACAAACTTAGTTGGTAGAATACTTGCCTAGGAACTATGACGGTTCAATCCTTGGCAGTTCCTAAAAGTGTTACATTTACACTGAGCTGTGTATTAGACCTAAAAATTCATAATTTAATTACAAGTAATTTATTACTAAAACTACAGCTTACAATCTAATCTTCCAGAAAGTAATTATCGTTTCAGCAAGTGGAAGATCTTTTTCAAAGTCAAATAGTTGCTATTGACCTAGAAGGTGGCTTCTGAAAGGTTGGCATGATTTAACAATTTCTCAAAATATGGGTGATGATAAAATTTGCCTCACCAGGTGACTTTTCTTTTCATAGGTATTTAGCTCCAGTATCTGATGCTGGTTTTTAGTGTTTTTGCAAATCAGTAAAAGTTTCATCAGTTTTTAACTGCTCCAACCCTAACATTACTACATCAACCAGATTTAAACAACACTGGAAATCCTTTGTTGTTTAAATAATGTTCTTCCAGGTGGTCTGGCTGGTCTCAGAGCCACTCAGCCAGTCTCAGGGCTTATGTGTAGGCCTGTGCTTGTAGAGGGGTCAGGTGAATGTAGTCAATTTCAGAGCCTCCCGTAGGACCTACTGCTCACTTCCCAAGCTTAAGGAGTTTCTCTGCATGATACTGCCCCTTATAACATTCTGCTGTTTACCTTTCTTCAGAACATCCTGTTTCTAAATGAGAATTGTTGTTTATCTCTCTCTAGACATTCTGTGTTTTACCTTTCTCAGGTCACAGCATCCTGGTGTTCACCTCATTTCAGATATCCTGTTGCTTCTCTCCATTTAGACAGTCTGTTCTTTAGTCAATTTCCCTCCAAGATGGAAGGATTTATCTCAGAAGAAACTTCTACTCAACACTGTGGAAGCCAGAAGAGTATGTTGGATCCCATGAGGTTGGACCTACAGGGAGTTGTGAGCCATCTAATGCATGCTGGGAACCAAACTCAGATTGTCTGGAGAGCAGCAAGTACTTAAAATTCTAAGTCATCTCTTCAGCACATGAAGTGTGCTTAATGACATCTAGAATGGTGAAACTTTTACAGCAAATTTTCAAAATTCTTTGCTCAAATCCATCAAAGTAATCACTATCACTGCCCATGGTAAGTGAATCCTTAAAAATGTATTAATTAAGAAACAAAATTCAAAATTACCTTTTGATCTGCAGGTTGCAGAATGGATGTATGAATACTAGGCATACGTATTAGGCAGAAGGTAACTGCTGTTGTATGTCTCCATGCAACATCTTGAGTGACCAGTGCATTATCACTGAGCACTGATACCTTGAAAGGTGATATATTAGTACATCTTAACAGTGGGCCTAAATTATTCAGTGAACCAACTTGATGGCAGAAGTCCTGTCATTCAGGCTCTATTGTTCTATTCACAGAGCATAGGTAAGTATATTTAGCATTCTTTTTAAGGGCTGTATAGTTTTCAGAATGGTAAATAGCTTCTGCTTAGTCACCAGCTACATTAGTTCCTAATAGCCTGCCCTTTGATGGCTCAAAACTGAAGTACTGAAAGCATTAAGTTCACTTTCTGGTTATAAAAGCACTTCATGGAAACCCCTTAAATAGAAAGCTTCTTCACTGAAATGGAAAATGTTCTGTTCATTTCCACCACTTCCACAGCGACTTTGGCCAAGACTTTGGGTTGCCTGCTACCATCTTTCCATAAAGATTTGCTTCATCACCTTGCTTTATATGCTATTAAAATGACTTATTTTTCCTAACCTCATCAACTAATCCCTGCTGTCTTCAAATTTTCTTCCTATAACTTCCATACAGCATTCTTAGAATTGAAGAGAGTTAGGACCTCACTCTATAGTACAATTTGGCTTTAAGGCAAGCTATTTTGATTTTCTATCTAAGTTTCTAAAATTTTACATGTGAATAAGAAAACAATGTGCTTTCCTGCCAATCATGAGTTAATTGGAACAGTGCTTTTAATTTACTTCAAGAGTATTTGCTTTATCTTCATAACTTGGCTGGCTAGTACAAGATCTTACCTTTCTGCAGATCTTAGTTTGCCACATGCCTTTCCAATAAGCTTAATCACTTCAAGCTTTTGATTTGAAGCAAGAGGTACATGACTCTTAAGTTCATTTGATGTTTAGATGCTGCTGTGATGTTATTAATGTTGCTCCTCTGGGAGCAGAGGACCACAGGAGAAGAAGAGATATGAAAACAGCAGGATCTGAAGACACACTTGTTCATGTAGCCCATGTTTTCCACAGACATCCTTTACCACCAAACAATAGCAATATTAACAACAAAGTTTAGTAATCATAGATCTCTATAACAGACATAAAAACAAAAAAGATTAAGATATTGTAAAAATTACCAAACTAAGGCATGGAGTACTCACCTATTATTGGGGACAAAATTCACTAACTTATTGTAGCAATCCATTTATGAAATGTCACTCCCTGTGAAGCAGACTAAAACGAAGACAAATAAACAGTGTCTGTACTTGGGAAGCAAGGACTTCCCCACGGAGAGTGGCTGACTTAGACTTTGCTCTTGCTACCTGGAATTCTTCTTAAATGTTACTTGGCCTTATAACATGGGCCTCGTTCTACTTTATACACATTGAAAATGCCAGAGGCTCAATACAATGTTAAATGTATTTGCATATAGTTTTCAAAACCTTTAGAAACATTAAATTATAATTGAAAGCATTTTCCTGAAATGTTCAATGTCTAGCAAACAGAAAAATAAAAGACAAAATGTAGGATAAGCTTTTACTTTTATTCCTCAATAGCGTAAGAGTTACTTAGTAACTTTATCATTATGCTTTTTAACCTTAATGTACATATAATATGTCAACAGGACTCTCAGATTTAGCGATAAAACTCAAAGAACACCAAATCTTATTTTAAATAAAAGTGAAATTGTAAAACTCATTTTAAGCATTCCTGTTTCATTCCTGTTCATAACTTACCTGAATTGTAAATTCACACTATGTTTTATTTGGCAATTGTATTTCTCATAGTGATGAAGAAATTGTGTTAAACTTTATAGTAAAAATACTTTTAGAAATGAAGACATCACAATAGAACCATCTTACATGATGAGTCACTAAATGTACTAAAGATAGTGAAACCAGATAATGTGTCAAAAGTCAAATACACATAGAGAAAAGGCACAGTTCTGGATGACTTAATTTCTATCCATCAAAGTGTGTTCATTTATTGACTATCTGTAACATTCCAGAAATTGGACACATTAATTCTAATGTAGCCATTCAGCCAAACTCTCATGGAAACAGTTGTAAAGCTCTGCTCCTCCGGAGAGACAGTGCTGTGGAAGTGATGGAGTCCCCAAGAATTACTCATCATGAGCTGATACCTAACAAAGTCTCAAGATTACTTTTGAATTGAAAGGTTTACAGGAGACTATTGTGTAAGCCATCAAGGGAAGGAGTAAACTCTTCCTGTTTGAACACTCCCTACCAGAATAAACCACAATCCCTTGGAGAAATGGTGGTGTCAAGACAAAGAGAAATATCTGTTAAATCAGAAAGGAGTGTTGAGAAAGTGACGTGGAAACAGCGTGAAGATGCAGAAAATCCCACATGGGTCTCGTGCATGCTGACACCATTGCTGTAGGTTCATATGAGCAGGCTCCCAGGATCGTGTAGGAGTTAATTTCCATATGGTCATGTACTTCCTCCCTCGTTCTTACAATCTTTCTGCCCCCTCTTTTGAAATGGTCTCTGAACCCTGGGTTGGTCAAGTTAAATACAGGAGTCCTGTCCAAGTACCAGCATTCTGCAGACTTTTAATTGCTAAGGGTTGGCCTTGGTAAGGTGGTGACTTTTTTGTGTTCCTGACCCTCTGTTGCATGAGGGAACCTCATTAATAAGAAGTGAGAGATTCATTAGTGTCCTCTTTACCACTTTTTTTTAGGTTCTGTAAGTCTTAGGTGTAGAGCTGCATTGTAGATGTGCCTCTTAGGCTTAGGCAATTCACAGACAATGTCTATGCGTGACCAGTTGTGGTACTATGTAATTATCTGGGGCAAAAGAAGTTTCTTTGATGAGTGTTGACTGGGATATTTATATGGGATATAAGAACACATATTTTGTCCATGGTAAGAAATTATGTTAGTCTAGGAGTGTGACAGCCTTGGGATTTTCTCTAAGATCTGTGACCACAGCAGCCAGTTGTATTTTCTATTATTACAGTACTACAGATGAGTTTCCTCCCATTGAGTGGGATTTTAGTCCAATTAAGTAGCTGTTGTTTGCCCCCAAGATAAAATTGCCACTACTGTACCAGTGTCATGTGTTGTGCCAGTCACTGATATGGTTACTTGATCTTGAAACTGGTGTTGGACCATTGCTTGATGTTTTCACTTAGCAGCTTGCATAGCGCTCTCCAAGGCTATGAAAGCTAGCCAGGTCAGTTCCAGCTCCATTGCTCCAAATCCTGTGCCTGAAGTATGTTCTGTTTTTGGCAATAGGGTCTCACCTTCAGTGTTCTGGGAGTCAATTAAGGGCTGTGGCAACAGCCTGCGTAATTTTGGCAGCCTTTTGGACTACACTGGCCAAAAATTCGAGGGAAAAGTTTTCCTGTCTGGCACTGTTTCTCATTACATAGCCTTCAGCTATATACACGGGCTCGTGTAGAGTTACTGTATGTATAATTTGTCATTAGGATGTGGGACTAATATGATTCCCACTGGTGTTTTGCACCAGCTAGGCATTACTTCTGTCTCTCTCCCTGTCTAACTCTTCTTCCATGGCTTCCCTATTTAAAGTGTCCCCTTTTCCCCATTTCTCCCTCTATAATATCAGTCTCCTTGAGCTACTTCTTTTCCTTTAGCCCTATGGTTCCCTGTATAACCCCCTCCCTCTCCCATTTAAACACCACCTTTTGTCTATTTCTCCTTCAGTATCACCTCTCTCCTGCTACTCTTCTCTCTGAAGCACCTTCTTTCCCTTTCCTCCCTGGTTCCTTTCCACTTCCTGGTTCCTGCAGTTACGTCAGGATACATACTCACGTATTTGGTGCTAGGATCTACATATGAAGGAGAATATATGTTGTTTCCTTTTCTGATTCTGTGTTACTTCACTTATTATAACAGTTTCTAGTTCCATCCATTTACCTGCATATTTCCTTCCATGATTTCATCTTCCTTTACTGCTGAGTAGAGCTCCATTGTGTTAATGGACCACATTTTCATTATCCACTCATCATTTGAGGGACACTTAGGTTGATTCCATCTCTTAGCTATTGTGGAAAGAGCAGCCACAAACATGGATGTACAATTATTTCTGCAATAGGATGAGTCCTTTGGGTGTGTGCCAAGGAGTGATATAACTAGGTCAGATGATAGGGTCATTTTTAGTTTATTAAGTGTTCTCCACACTGCTTTCCACAGGGGTTGCACAAGTTTACAATTCCTCCAGCAGTGAACGAGCGTTCCACTTTCCCCACATTTGGTGTCATTTGTTCTCTTGATCTTGGCTGGTCTCACTAGGGTAAGATGAAATCTTAAAGTGCTTTTAATTTGTGTTTCTGTAATTATTAACAATGTTGAACACTTTTAAGATGTTTCTTAGCCATCTGTATTTCTTCTTTTGAGAACTCTCTGCTCAGATCCTTAGCCCATCTTTTAATTGGTCACTTGTTTTCTTGAGTTTGCTTTTTGAGTTCTTTATGTATTCTGATGTTAACATCAGAGGTTTAAACCTCTGTCAAATGTGTGACTGGTGAAGTTCTCTTCACTTCTTTGGTTGGTTGTTTTGCTATACAGAAGCCTTTTAGTTTAATGAGGTCTCACTTATTGATTCTTGACCTTAATTCTTGAGTCACTACTGCCCAAGTTAGAATATCCTTTCCTACATAGGTTAATGTCAATGTTTTCTTCTAACAGTTTCAGAGTTGGGGGTTTCACATTGAGGTCTTTGATCCATTTGGAGCTGAGTTTTGTGCGAGGTGAAAGATAAGGCTCTAGTTTCAGTTTTCTACAGGGGTTGCCAGCACCATTTGGTGAAGAGGTTGACTTTCCACCTGGGAGTGTTTTGGGCCCGTTTGTCAAATATGAGGGGACTGAAACTGCACGTACTCATGTTTGGGTCTTCAGTTATGTTCCATTGCTCTGCAGGTCTATTTTTGTCTGTTATGAAATGTATATTAGTTTAGAGGGTATGTTCTTATCTAAAGGTATTATAGGATGTTTTCAAATCAGGAAGAACTGATTTGCAATCATAATGTTGCAATATGTAAAAACCTAATGCTATCAGTTATAGTCATGTTTTCTTTTTTCCCCCAAATGGCTTCTTTGAATATGTCCTTTCTCCTGATTTTGGCTCTTATGTTTGCGGAGATGAAAACATGGAATTTTCTAGATCTGGGCTATGTTCTCGAAATGCTTCCCAGAGCCCTGTATTTCAGCATAAGTCCACAGTCCTCCTTCCGTAACTTGCCATTCACATTTTGCAGAGAAAAATAGCATGTCATATTTTTAAAGAGGATGGATGTGTATTTCCCCTATAAATGAGAAATTATATAATTTAGTCCTCTGATCTTCCAAAAAGCTGATGCAAAAGTCCTGAGGCTCAAGGAGAAAGTCATCAGGTTTAATTTACTTTTTGGCTATATAATTAATTGAGGAAGTAGTGATTTAACGTTTCTGGAATAGTCTAATAGCATAAACACCACTTCGGTGGAGTTTCTTTTAAAGTCCTATTAAATGTCATAGATTAGATTCCACTACATAATTAAAATAGTTAATTTTGATGCATGTTTGGAGCTGAACATCAACCAGTGGATCTATTCTGGCTACTTTTGACAGTGGCTTTGCTAACACCAGCTCTAGTATAACTGAAAGCAAGTTTTTACATTTTTAAGTAGATTACAGTATGTATATACTTCATAGGCAATTCTAACTGAAAAACGGTATCGTGCATTCACCGTTTTTGTTGCTTGAGTACAGCAGGAAGCTGTACAGGGAGACAGAGAAAGAGGCTGCAAAGAAAAGATTTTTCTCTAGGAAAACATGGACAGTTTTCTGATAGCATATGTAAAAATGTCACTTGGCTGTTAACTTCACTTAGTCTTTGAATTGCTAGATCCTGAATCATGCACTTTTTTGTATGTTAGATTTTTTTTCCCCCCTTTGGACAAAGGCCCATGACTACTTAGAATCTCAGAATCTATCAAATGCAAAGAAAGTAAATTTATTTTAGATTAAATTAGAATAATGTGTTCCTTTAGAAGAAGCACTTTAAATATTTACTACAGAATTCTCTTTTTTTCTAACACTTCTACCAAATGACACTGCATTTTTTTTGTTTTTACAGATCTAGAATTGTTAAAACACCTGGGAATATTGTGACTCTTGCTTTCCCAGAGCTATCCCTTTTTATCTTTCTCTCATGATGGGTGGCTGCCTACAATTTGAGAAATCACGTAATAAAATTAACCTATGGGGGACCGACAAATACTTTGAAAAATATCAAAATAGAGCCACTAAAAAAAAAAAAAAAGAAATTACAAAATAACGACTCTTTTAACTTACGTTTGCTATGGAAATTGAAGAGATGTGCTATTGCTGGGGTCACTTTAGAAACCATGATCTGAAAAAACATGGTGTGAGTTGTAATTCTTTCTAATTAAAAATGAGGAAAACCCTTAGGTGGGAGTCACAGTGAGTGGCCTTGAGATTTTCCCAAGACTAACAAAAGAGAGAAGGACTTGCCATTGCTTGTGCCTGCCAATGTGCATTGTTAAAGGAATCAAAATAAAGAGGCAAGGGGGTCAGGGGTGAGGAGCTCATATTTCCACTCTACATGACCCCGGCTCAGGCTGGGGTGCTCTTGTCATCTGTTTCTGAAGGTCTCTCAACACAAGACTGCTCTTCCCTTTTCAGGAGACTCATACAGCTTGTGCTGTGATTAATGAAAACGCCTCTCAGGAGACCTTCTTGAGGCCCTCTAAAAATGTTTTGGACAAAAGGGTCCTTTTCAGGAAGAGTTCAGAAAATACTTGCAGACTTAACAGTTTTGAGATTGCAGTGGAAATAGCTGTTTTCCATCTATTTTACTGTTCTTATGACGTATTGCTAATTGTATACATCTTCCATTTATGTTACAGGCTGTCACCAGAATACTTACTTAAACTTATATCTGAAAATTTGTACAATAGTTTATGTTTATATTTTTGTTTGTTTGTTGTGGAGACATCTTCTTCTTGAACCCAGCTGGCCTGGAACTTTCTGTCTAGACCAGGCCGGCCTCAGTCTCACAGAGATCGGTCTGCCTCTGCCTTCCACTTGCTGGGATTAAAGACTCCCAGCCACAACACCTGGAAGATGTTTACCCTATTTTCAGGATTTCAGAGAAGGATACGGTGACCATTGAGTTGAGAAACTGTGATAGTGTTCCAGCAAACAACATTTAAACATATAAAACCAATATTACCAAAATCTGACAAATTATTAACATGTTCTTGTAACATTATAGAGGCCCAAATAAAGTGCACTCAAATGCATATTTCACAGTTCACTGTCATCATAGTCTCATTGGTTGGAGTTGGAGTTCTCAGATTATTAACTATATTATGAAAATCCAAGAATGATTTTTAAAAATTCTTTTCTGAGTACATACTGTGTGTGTTATTTTTTCTGCTGGTTTGGGACAGTGAAGTAAGACATAGCCCTTGGTTGTAATCACTAGCAGGGGTCCTAACCCACAGCTGTACTGACTAGGGCGGTGGCTTGCCCATTCCACACTGTTACTGCTAATGAACCTACAGAAAATTAGAGATTACCACTTGAAGCCACTGCCGACCCGCCTCCCTTGTAGTATAGATCAAGTACATGACTTTTTTCACCAGCCTGTACTTCAGTACAGCCCCTTAACATAGTTGGCAGAACCTTCCAGAGAGGAGAATAATAAGGAATTCACACGGCTAATACACATCTCAGTTTTAATGCGAGTGGCAGTATAAAAACCGACAATATTCAGGATATTGGCACTTGTTTTCTGTATTGTTTGTATACAAAATCTAAATTAAATTGGGAAACCCAATGATTAGTTTCTTAAAAGGAAAGAGCTAAAATCTTTCAAAATAGCCAACTTTTAGCTACAGAAGTTAGCTTTAGTTATGCTAGGTCAATCTTTCTGCAAATAATGTTGACATATCACAGTAATTACAATATTTAGAGCAATAAGTCCACTGGTGCCCTATTGCAGTTGGTCTTTCATGACAACATTATCAGTGGATCACTGTGTTCACATTACATGACCGTGGTCTTGATAAATAAGTTCCTTCAGAAATTTCAAAAGAAACTTTCTCCCTTTACCTGAAACCTGCCATCACTTCTGATTTTAAGCATTCTTACTTCCATAATATTGGTTATTAGTTTGAAAACTAGAATTGGAAAGGTGTTAAAATATGAAGCAGAGAATTATATTCTAGTAACAAGACTAAAGAAATGTATCATTTCATTGCACAAGATTGGCTATCAGCAACTGGTTACTGGAGTTAATTCCGTGAATATGTTTCTTCTGGTCTGAAATGCATGTCAGTCAAATTCCTGGTTTCACATATTAATAACAATATCAAGAATTAAAGAAAACCACATTAATTATTTGTCCAGAAGTAGTTTATTTGGGCTGTAAACAAAATATGTTTCCTGAACTCCCGATTGACTTTCAACTTTGTGAATGCTAACGCCTCTTTCCGGGCAAACCTGTTTCAGTGATGAGCCTTTCTGTATCACACTATAAAGAGGAGTTTGGCACTCAGGAAACCCAGGTAATACCTTCTGGAATACTGGTATTTTCATAACATCTGGGGGAAGCAAAAACACATTAGTTAGGACTAATAGATTTTTTGAGTTAGCTTTCTTTTTCCTCCCAGATTATGTTAGTATGCTGTTACGTGTACTGAATCACTAATGTATGTAATTAGAAGATTATTTTTAATGTTTTATCTTTTCCCCCCAAACTACACTATATTTTATTGCCAATGCATTAATATGACTAAATTGTCTTAAATTATAAGCTGACAATTGATTATTAATACTTTTCAAGAATATTTTATCTTCTTTAGGCACACTGATTCAATAGATTTGCTAAATATATCAGCGGGCTCTGAAAGTATTGTCTAAACTCTAAGGAAGTTGATGAAAGACAGATTAAGAAATGCTTACACAGTAACTACACGATGTTTTGCAAGTCATCTGCTCTCTGCGTTTCTGTTTCAACAGCTAAAAAATAAAGTCATTGAAAGAGATGATGCTGACAGTGGTTCCACAGTAGAGTCACAAGAGGCTCTTCTGCTAGACAGGAAATCCAAGGCCTTAGCTCTTGTGATTTGTCTGAAACTCTTTAATTGAAAGTGGAGGAAGGATGGACTTTTGACTGAAGTACTTCATATGACATAAAGCAGTTGCATAAAGAGCCTCAGTTATGAAATAATGCCTGTAAACCACAGTCTTGACAAAGGCTCCAATAATATGTCTAGTTTTTAAACTGTAGTCTGGAGGCTGATGTCTGCAACGAGACTTCAAGCAAAATGACCATAAAACAAATTGAGTCACCCATGTTTCTAGAAACATTTTAAAGGATCAGGTAGGATAAAAATCACTATCATGTTCTTCATCTTCCCTGAAATTAAAAAGTAACCTACTTATGGCTTCTTAACATGGTTGCAAATTGCTTCAAAAACTAGATATTTGAAAGTAATAAAACATTGTAGTCTAAGTGTAATCTGCTTCCCTTAGTTAATATTTTATTGGTTAGTTCATTACTTTCTCTCACACTAACTGAAACCATTTTCTTAATTTAATTCAACCAAGCCACTCTAGTGCAATTGTCTGGCTTCTAAATCTTTCAGTCGTCCGTGGAGCCTAGTTTTTTGGTTAAATCAGAATGATGCCATAGTTGCCATGTAAATACCAATGTTCTGAGAAAAATGCATGTCATAAACATAAAGATATGATACAAAAGACAGTTTCAAACATATGTTGCTTCATTTCTGTTCAAATAGTCTGGATAGCCCGTTAAGTTGCTCCAACTTTCTGTAATAGAGATTGAAATGAACATTTTTCTAAAAAATGTGTCCCTCTTGGTTATTTAATGTAGCAGAACAATAGCAAAATAAAATACCAGCAGAATATTTGATAATTTTTTATTGAGGAAACAGGGAGGTTAGGATGAAATGTAGCACTCTTCAAGTTAACAGGAAAATATACTTTCAGCTTTTAGCCCCAGCTAAAGATCTTCCACCATTTATCAAAAAATACCTTCAATTTTCCAAAGCCCTCTGAAGACCTCCTGGGACTATAAACAAAGGCCATACTGTATCCTTGGCTGAAGCTTAAGTGGCTCATGAATAACCCTAAATGCAACTTTCCCATAAGTCTCCTTGATGTAGGACTACTGTTACCAGCCACAAACTTCACTGGCTTCCATCATAAACCAGGGGATGGGAGATTTGCAACCTGTATCACAATAACTGTTTCCAGAATACATGTCATGTGATTCTTTTGAGCACTTGAAGAGAATAGAGAATGGGGAAATGCTGGCATTTATCTTTTCTTTAGTGCAGTGAGTTGGACACACTTTTAATGTACTTTGGGCTAAAGAGAACTTACATTTGTAATAACATTTCATTCAGTGTAACTGAAAAGTACTATGCCATAGAAACCTATTTCAATGGTTCCTGTCTATTAACATCCTCTCCTTTTTAAAATAGGTAATCACAAAAATGTCTTTAGATGTATACTTAAAAAGAGAAACAGTTTGGAGGTGTTCCTTCTAATGAATTCTAATTTTTGAATTTCAGTGATTTATTTATGCCAAATAGAAAGAACCGGATGGCAGATAGGACTTGGCATCTCCCAGTGATGTTTCCGGTAGAGAGGAGGAGGGAGAGATTATTTGCTAGAGTCTCTTTGTGATTATCAGAGCTTTGTGAGAAGTTCAGTCGCTTAAAGGAAGCATTACACACTTCTTTTTCTTGAAGTAGTCTATCATATAAAGTTCTAAACATATAGGAAGGGATTTAATGTCTCGCAGTAGATTACTGATTTTCAAAGTAAGCATGAGCAATGTAGGACCCTTTTGACACAGTATAGAAGTGAGCAACCGTGTGAATGTTTTTCATCCTTTATCATGTGATTTCAGTCTACTATGGAAATCTTTACTATGCAGGAAGTATTTCAGTTCCGCCCTTATTCTTTCCAAGAACTATGGATAAAGCTAAAATCACACTGCAGTGTGTTAGTGCTTGCATACAGAATATGGCTCACGGAATGTGTCAGACTTAGTACCCCATTAGAGGAGTTATAAATCAAGGTATGACTTTCTTTAGACAGCCTCCAGTTGTGTGTTCATATAAATCTTAAGTTAATTCTTCCCAGAGTCAGGCAATGTAGATTGTCTTCATGTTGCTTTCCTATGTGTATTATAAGAAACCATCAAAGTTCAGCATGCTCTTATACCAACTTAAAATAATAATTAAGGTACTTGGTAATATATATCAAGAATAGCAGATTGAAATTAGTTGTTAGTGTTTGGAGAAACAGATTCAGAGGAATTATTGAGAATGTGTTGTAACCTGATATTATTATTTATTTACTACAAGAATTTACAAATGCTACCATGTTTATCTGAGGAAGAGGAGAACTCCTAGTTCAACAGAAAACAGTTCTTTGAGATGTTCCCTTGTACTGGCCACTAGAATTTAGTTTGAGATTCAAGCCCTTTGTATTCATGTAAACCTATGTAAGAAAATTACATTTTAGAAGATTAACACTTCTATATGTTCAAATATTCTAAGAGGCATAAAGAAATCCAGTTATCTCTGCAGTTTATTTTCTTCCTCTACCCCAAAATTCTTTCAGATGAAGTTTCCCAAGCTTATGCTCATGGGTGTTGTACATTGTTGGCGAAGTATGTCAAACTTGACGTGTAATGTCAGCTGCATTCAAATTAAAGAAGATTCTGTTGATACAGCTGTGAAAGAATATGCATTTCTTTGCACAGAGGCAATTTCTTCTTTTTTGAACAAAATCAAACTCTACTTGCAAGTTTAGATGAGACAGTGGTTCCTCCAGCAGGTGAGTCATTACTATAAAGGAACCCCATTTTTTCACTCTGTAGAACTTTGAGGGCATTAATTAGGCACCATCTTGAGAGAGAACCTATTGCTTAAAGGTAAGCTCTAAGAACTGTGAATAACCATGAGCTTATGGGTGAGAGACAGCCAAGGAGACAGTTGTGGAAAGCAGACAGGTCAGATACTGAACAGCCAAAAGGCGCAGGTACCAGAGGCTCTGCTGAGGTGATGAGGTGCATAAGGACATGTAGTCTCACCCTTAGTTGCTGGGATCAGATCTCATCAACTGAGAATAACACTGGAGTTGTTACAACCCTGAGTCTGAGGATGGGGAGGAGAGGCAATCCCTGTAGCCATCTATCTGATGCCCATGGCTGCAGTACCTGAGACCTTCACGCTCTATGTGACATGCACAGCTGCATCCTTCCAGCAAAGGCTTTAATACTCAGGAGGTTTTAAAAGTACAAAGACAGGCCCTTGCTCTGTGCAGATATCAGTGATCTGAGTACTTAGCACACGGTCATCACACTTGGGAACTTTCTCCCGGAACGTTGGCCACCCCAGGGAGTGCTATCCGGGGAATCTGGGGAGAATGAGAGAACTTGAGTTTTGGTCCTGAAATTGTACTTAGAGTCTCTGCAATTGAGAAAATACACAATGGTGGCTGTGTCATATGTTCAGTCTGGACTGTCTCCCCAAGTTTTATGTGTTGCTGAGGCTTTCTCATTAACTGATGGAACAGTGGGAAGATGCTTGAAATCTCAAGAGGTTGTAACTACTTGGAAGAAACAGGACACTGGAAAAATGAAAAAGGCCCATCTCTCCCCTCCCAGCTATCTCTCCCTCTCTTTCCTTACTAACTACCATGAGGCAAGCAAATTTGATCCACCATGTCCTCCCTGACATCATGTCTTTCTTTGTCACAGGACCACAGCTATGAAGCAAGCTGATCATGTATTGAAAACTCTGAAATCCTAAGCCAAAAGAAGTCTTTGCTCCTTTTCAGTTGTGTTTCCAGGTATTTTACCTCAGTATCAGAAATCTGACTGCAGCAGTGGTCCTCCAGTAGAAAAAAGTGGCAGGTGACAAGGCTATCCATTAACAAGGCAAGGCTATTGCTTTAGTGGACATAATGGTGACCCTCCTGTTCTCTGGTCTTCTTCGTACTTACAAGCGTTTTCCTTGGTGAGAAGGTAGAAACCATGGAAAGAAACTACAGAGGAGATTATTTTATCGCTTTACTTACGGTAAGTTCAGTTCCCTCCAAACGCTACTTAGACACAGAGCAGATGAAAAAGGGAAACTTTCCGCATTCAAGTGTTTCCGTTCCTTAGCTTTTTCAGACTTCAGCCTTTTCACTTGGGGAGTTTCCAAAATTTGACTAAACCTCAATCACAGGATCCTGACTTAATTAGCGTAATGTGGGCCCTAAGAATAGCTGTGCTACTATTTTTGTTGCTGTTGTTAAAAACTCTCTGGCACCTCTGACAAGAGAGCAGTAATGGATCAGCACAGGGATAGCTGCAAATCGATCACCTCTTATTCGCTTAGCCTTGCCCTTGGGATGGGCACTCCCACTGACCTCAAGCACAACATTCATCAATTCCATGCCAATGCAATCAACAACCTGTGTAGGGTCTGGCCCCCCTGCAGCCCTTCTCTCTTAGTGCTAGGCTCTCGGCCAAGAGCTAGCAGGATCTTGTCAATTGCAAAGCTGAAGTAAACAACTTGATCTTTAAGCTAGCCAGACCACAACTTCCTTTTTCCTGTTTACAACTGTGTAGCATCAATAGAGGAACCTCCTGCAAAGCCCCGCCCTCAGGGTATATAAGGCTTGATGCCTCTCAATAAAGTCAGTCAGTCATTCTCCTTTCCTCCTACCTAGCATGTGCGTCTGTGTCTCTGTCTTGTGCTTCATTCAATCTGCAGCCCTCCACCGATCCGGACTTGGTCAACGAATGTAGCCAGGGCGTGCTACAAACGTGCAATCTTCTGTTTGTTAGGATGGAGAGAGTCTATCAGAGGGCATCAGGAATGTCCATTTAAAGCCAACAGAAGCGGAACAAGACATCTCAGTGTCGCTCAGTTACTGAATTTGCCTCCTCAAGGTCTTTGTTCTTGCTGTCCCACATAGCACACAGCAGGCAGAGAGATGCTTCACGTTATGCCAGACTTTTCTTTTCTCTGCTCAAAGCCCTGCAATGACTCTCCAGTTTAATCAGAATGAAAGTCTACAAGGCCCCACACAGCATAGTTCCTCTGACTCTTCCACCCAATTCTCCACCATTTGCTTCATGCCACTGGATCCACTGGTCTCTTGGCTGTTCCTGGGTCACAGCAAACTGTCCCCCTTGAGGCCCTTGCATGAACTTCACTTCTGCCAAGAACACATTTCTTGAGAGAACAGGGTGGTATTTTCTCCCCTCCCTTCAGTATTTACAAAGCATCACCCTTTCAGAGTGATCTGTTGACCATCCTGCTTAAAGGAGTAGTTCACACTCTCACATCTTAATGTTAAACTTTCTTATGTCTTTGTATACAAAGATAGATATTTTCCTCTGTCAGATTATACCTTGCAATTTTTTCTCCCAGTCTTTATACTGTTTCACAGTATTCTGTAGAGAATTTTTTAATTTCATGTAATCCCATTTGTCAGTTGTTGGTCTTATTTCCTGAATGATTAAGAAAGATTTCTATTTAGAAAGACTACATACACCTATGTCGTGTAATGTAGTCCCTAGTTATTCCTCTAACACTTTCGTATATATACATATATCTGATGTTTTATCTTTGATCCACATGGAGTTGATTTTTGTTCAGCATATGAGATAAAGTTATAGTTTCATTCTTCAACATGTGAATATCCAGTTTTATCTTCACCACATTTACAGTTTGTTAAAGATACTCTCTTTCCTCAGTGTGTAGTTTCAGCCACTTATAATAAAAATCATGTGCAAAGCCAAGTGTGGTAACTCATGCCTTTAACCTTAGTGCTTGGGAAACAGAAGCAGGTGGATCTCTGTGTATTCAAGGTCAGCCTGGTCCGCATAGTGAGTTCTAGGTCAGCCATTGCTGCAGAGTGAAACGCTGTTGTTGTTGTTTCAAGTCAGGCACTGTAGTTAAAAGGCCTTGTATCTGGGTCTTCTCTTCAATGTCATTTACCTGTTTCTGTGTTTCTATCAGTATGATGATGATTTTGGTTTTGTGTTTGTAGTATAGCCTGAAACAAAATATCTAACAATATTCCTTTGCTCAAGATTGCTTTGCCTGTGTGAGGCCTTTCGTCATTCTATACTATTTTTGAGAGTGTTCCTCTTTTCGTATAATGTATGCCATGGGGATTTTGATTGACATTGCATTGAATATGAATATTGATTTGGGTAGGATGTCCATTTTCACAGTATTATTTCTCCTAATCCAATGCCAGGTCTTTCCATCCACAGTTCTTTCCTCCATTGTTGTCCCGACCTGCAGGACAATCAACAACACCCAACGGGTTTTACTTCAGGCTGCAGCAGCTTCCTCTTTATTTTTTCCCTTATATACATATGCATTACATAAGCAAGATATGGGCCAACCAATCAGCCAAAAGGTCAAGTATTACATCAAGGTACAGGAGGCTCCCAACTCATAAAGAATCCTTGTGATCATGAGCTGCCCACGCACTCATCATGCACCAGGATCTTCTAAAATACATTTCCTTAAACTAGAGGTCCTCCTCCTGGCAGCTGCCAGCCGCCATCTTAGGTGACAATGTTGGAGCCAACACATTGTTTCAAAGTTCTTGTTGTAGATGTCTTTTGCTTCTTTTTCTGTGTATACTCGTCAGTAATATTGGTCCATAATCCCCCGCTTCGTGTCTTTATCTGGTTTTTATTATTGTGTGATGCAAGCTTTCTATAAAGAGTTCACAAATGTTTTTATCCCTTCTATTTTATGGAATATTTTAAGAATCAATGATTTTAATTCTTCTTTAAAGGTCTGATACATTCTACAGTTAACCTATCTGAATCTGGGCTTATTTTTCTAAATGGGGAAGCTTGTATTGCTCCTAAAAATCTCATTGCTTATTATGGATATTTTTAGAATTTTGCATATCTTTTCACTTAACTTTACAAAGTCAAATATAAATTAAGAAATTAATCCATACCTTTTAGGTTTTCCAATTTGGTGTGATATAGGTCGTTACACTGAGCTCTTAAGATTTTCTGAATTGTATTGGTATTTGTTGCAATGTTTCCCTTTTCTTTTAAAATGTTTTTATTAATTCTTTGAGAATTTAGTTCAGTGTATTGTGATCATATCCCCTCCCCCCCAACTCCTTTCAGATCCATCCAAATCTTCCTATCTGCACAGCTGATGTTCATTTTCTATTTATCCCCATTGAATCCAATGTGTTACTCAAATATTCTTGGTTGTGGAACCTGCCCTGGATTGTGGTTGATGTTCCAAGGACCACAGTTTAAAAAGAAACTCTTCCTCTCAATAGTTGGACTTAATGGCCTGTACTGTTGGACAAGCTATCAAGTGACTCAACAGCATTGCTGAAGATTCTATCTTTTATCCAATGTATATTTTTGATCTCTGTAAAAAAAAGAGGAGGGCATATGTAAATCAGCTTATGCTCAGATCTTAAATTCTATTACATTGATCAATGTGTATGTTTCTATGTCAACACCATGCTTTTTTTATTACAATAGGTCTGCAGTAGAACTTAATATCGGGAATGATAATGTTACTTCTGGTTCTTCTTCTATTGTTCAAGATTGCTTTGGCTAGCCTAAGATTTTTGTGTTTACATAGGAAATTTGAGAATATTTGTCCAATGTATGTGAAGAATGCATTGGAATTTTGATGGAGATTGCATTGAATATGTCGATTGCTTTTGGTAGAAAGCCATTTTCACAATATTAATCCTACCCATTCCTAAACATTGGAGATCTTTCCATCTTCTGTTATCTTGTATTTCCTTCTTTACTACCTTACAGATTTTTATACAAGTCTGTCACCAATTTCATTATACCCATTTTGAGATTTTATTCTTTTCCTACTATCATGAATGGGGTGTTTCCTGATTTCTTTTTTGTATGTTTGTCATATATAATTAGGAAGGCTACTGATTTTTGTCTTTTGATTTTGCATCCTATTATTTTGCTGATTAATTTTGTCAGTTCTAGAAGTTTTCAGGTTGAGCATTTAATGGCCTCTCTATTCAGAATCTTAGCATCTATCTGCAAGTCAGGATACTTTAACTCTCCCTCTCATTTAATACCCCACCCCCTTTTTTCAGATGTCTTCATACTCACCTAAAACTTCAAGCCCTATATTGAACAGCAGTGGAGACCATGAATATCCCTATATTCTTCCTGATTTTAGTGGAAATGCCTTGAGTTTTTCTTTATTTAGTATGACATTGACCATTGACAGTGGACTTGTTGTATATTGCCTTGATTACTTTGAGATTTGGCCCCATAATCTCTAGATTCACCATGACTTTTATTTTGAAGAGATGCTGGATTTTGTTAAAGGACTTTTCTGCATCTAAAAAGCTGTTCATGTGGTTTCTGTCCTTGATTCCGTTCACCTGGTAGATTTTCCAGTTTAATATAGATTTTGAAGTATGTATTCTCTGAATCCTCAGTATCTGTTGTAATGTTTCCCTTCCTGCCTGATTTTATTAATTTTTGCCCATCCACTCTTCTGTTGCTTAATTTGGCTGAAGGTTTGTTCATCTTGTTAATCTTTTCAAAAACCCAACTCTTTGTTTAGTTGATTCTTTTGTATTGTTCTTTTCACCTCTATTTCATTAATTTCAGCCTTATTTTAATTGACTCTACCTGTCTATTCTTTTGGGATGTTGATTATTTTGTTCTTCTGAGGCCTTCAAGTGATTCATCAAATCATTGGCATGAGCTCTCTCTAGTTTTCTGATGTAGCACTTAGTGCTATAAACTTCCTCTTAGGCCTGCCTTCACTGTGTCCCACTGGAATTTTTAAATTTCCTGTTTTATATGCCTGTTGACTCAGTTTTCATTCAATAGTATGTTGTTTAATTTCTGCAGGTTTGTGTACTTTCTTCCAATTCTAATGTTGTTGGTATACTGCTGTATTTCTTTGTGGTCTGGTAAAATACAGGATGTTTTTTCAACTTCCTAATTTTGCTGACACTTGCTTTTTATTCTAATATATGGCCAGTGTTGAAGAATGTTCCAAGTATTGCTGAGAAGAAAATGATTTCATTGATGTTTTTGAAATTGTGCAAATATCTTTTTAAAAAACAAAGAAAAGTGAGCTGAGGAAAGCAAGGCCAGGCTGGTATTTGTGGGACTAAGATCATTACTCTGATAATTCAATAATTTTGTTTGAAATCTTTTAATTAAATAATTTAAAGTATTAAAGTTTTTTATCATTTTCTAAAAGTAATCTGTGTTATTTTAAAAGGAGAAACAAGTAATTCTGTTCTTGCAAAGCATTTTAGTTGTACCTTTTTGTCTGCCTCAAGATGAGAAAGAACCAATAATTTTCTCTCAGACCTAACTAGATGTTACACTATTCAAAATTTTAAGGTAGTTCTTACCATGTCATTTCTACAGAAACTTTTGTTGTGTGTAAATTTGGGGTAGTGTTTTATGAAACGCGGAGTGTGCAAAGTTAAAGTGTTAAGTGGCCCTTACAAGTGCCAGCACTTCCAGAGCAGGGGGTCCCTCTTCTCAAAGTCAGAACTATAAATAATTTCAGGACTCTACAGCTGCAATGTTATGTAGATACATATCAGAAACAGAATGTATTCAACACATAGTTGTTAAAAGTATATGACTTTTACAATTATTGTCAACATTACATATAAAATCAATTTTCTGTGTCAAAGTTTTAGTCAAATTTTGGAGAACACTTTATATTAGGAAATAAAATATTAACATTAAAATCAATTGTATTTGGTAACTGTGTGTTTGTGCATTTAATAGATTTAGTTACTAAGGAATATTATTGGTGAATACCTGACAAAGATATTAACATTTTCATTGCCAATCTAAAAATATTGTATTAATATGAAACTGCATATGATATGTAGATAATGTATAATGAATATATCATTAAGCTTTGCATATATTGGGACTAGTGGTTTGTAAACTTTGTAACTTCTGCACCCTTTTCTCTGTAAAGATTTAAGTATTAGCTTTCAGATTATCTACTATTTTAAAATTAAGCAAAGTTTATAAATTTATATTTAAGCTAGCATATATTTATAAAACATAAACAAAAATAAATTTTTAAAAAAGCTTCTATTTAAATTTTTAATCTAGACAGTTGACTTGCACAGATAATGAATTGCACTGGGCTCTGTCTTGAAATTTCCAAATCTAAAGATGGTCACATTTCAGCCAATCATGGCAGTGTATGGAAGTGCTTCTACACCCAGAAAACTGAGGCAGCAAAACCATTTGAGATCAGAATTTCAGACCAGAGTGGGTACCACAGCAAGACTGTATCTCAAATTAAAAGATTATCACATTTAAAACAGTACATTCATCAAAAGAGTAAAAGGCAGGATCAGTGGCTACAGTGAAAAGGGAGCTCTTAGCCATATCCTTAAAGAAAACACTAAACACAATAATGAGGAATGTTGCTAGCATCTTTCCAGAAAATAAATAGTGGTCTAATTATTAGTATTTCATGAGTCTCAGAAATACTGTCAATAATTTTTATCTTGTTCCATCAAAATGATAACCAGATTATACTGGCGTCTGTGTTTTCACAATTGCAGAATGACAAATGTAATGAATTTTTAAAGTCATCTAATGTGAACATTTAGATTATAAATGAGGCCAAATCTAACACTAATGACTGATTCTCTCCCAAAATTACTAGGGGAATGTACAGTAAATCTTCATAGCTCCATTCTTGACTTTGGTCCATTTCTATGCTTCATGCTTTATCACAACACTGTAATTTAAATACAGCTTCAGATGAAAATTTACTCAATTGTTTTTCAAAAGTAATTATAGAAAAACATTTTCAGAAGCATTAGAAATCTCATATTACTGTACTGAGACACTTACTTAAATTGAGACACATTCTTGCTTTTAAATAAGTGTTAATTCTGTCAGTGCTATAAATTATATTTTGCTTTTTGTCACTAAATACATACATGCACAATTCAAAAATGATATTTTAAACTGACTGTAACTCAATATTAGACATTTTAAGGAGTTTTTAAAAAGAATGGATCTCATGAATTTCTCTTAAGCCATTGGAATCTAACTTCCAGTACTGTGCCACATGTAAAGCAACATTTTGTACACATGTTGGAAAGGCAAGATCAATGTGATTAGAGTAAAATTGAGTGCTTTTGCCTTTTTAAGATTAACAAGTGCATCCTCCATTTCTGATAGGCAGATTGACTTTTAGAAAGAGAGCCCCTAAAACAAATGGTGACTCTTTGAATATCTTGCATTTGATTATCTTCAGGAATAGTACATTATTGCTTGGGGAAAGAGAGCTCTGAAACAGGTCAGTCCCCAGCAGGTACCTGGGCATGATTCAGGGGCCAGAGTGTTACTCTATCATTGAAAAAAAAATATCTCAGGAAAACATGAACACCAGGAGAGAGAGATTTTTAATGTGACTTCAAGCATTCCTCTTCTTAAGCTTCTTGATCCTCCTATATCATCATCTCCATGACATGACCAGTTGTCATTTTACTTTCTGTCTACGTAACCTCATGCACAGCTAGGAAATAATGATTTAGGACTTGAAATTCGAAACATAATGGTGCTCTTTCTTCTCATTCCTCATTTTACTCAACACCCCTGCAGAGCTGATGCAAGTACTGAGTTCCCTTTGAAGTCAGCTTGCTTCATCTTTGATGGAGCATAAAGCAGTAGGAGATACTGACTGCAGAGTTGAGATCTCAATTCTCATCTCAGATGATGCCAATATATTTGTCATTAAATACATGATGTGAGAAAATCCTTGGAAGAATTGCCAAGCAGTTAAAATTGGCAAGCATAACCTATATATTTGTACTATAAAAGACTAGGAAAGAAAAACATTAACCTATTTTCAAAGCAATTCATCCCATATTCCACTCCAGTTATTCTCATTTTAAGAGAGTCTGTAGCAGATTTTTGTGACTTGGCTTATTTTCCTAATGCTTTTGATGCATTCTGAAAAGCTATATTAAAGAGTTATGCTAGATATCAAACACTTTTAAGACCTTGAAGAACAATGTTCTTTGTTTACATGATCACAGAACAAATCAATAACTAGGGAATAACATTGTTAGTGTTGCCTTTTCAATATGCTTTGGTCTTGTAGTAATTATATTCTTCCTGGTGAAAGTTAGTGTAAGAGATAAAGGAAGAAGAGCAAAACATTCGATTGTATCTATGTCTATCCACATTGTGGGAGTCAATTCTAATGATCATCTGTAGATCTTACAATCTATGAGGTGTATGGAAAAGCTGTAGTATTCTGTGCAATTATTTGTCAAGACCAATTGGCCAAAGAGCCTCAGGGATCTCCTGTTCCCCGATCCCAAAGGGGCCATTAAAAATACACATTGTCAGAGCTGGAGAGATGGCTCAGTGGTTAATAACGCTTGCTGTTCTTCCAGAGGACTTCGGTTTGATCCCCAGCACCTACACGTCAGCTAGCAACCATGCAAAACTCCAGTTCCAGGGGAATCTGATGCCCTCTCTGGCCTCTACAGGCACTACACGACATGGATGCACTTGCACAAATGCAGACAATACACTTATACACATTAAATAAAAATAATAAATAAAATATTTTTAAAATATGCGTTACTATACCTGTTTTTTTTTTAACATGGGTGCTGGGGATCCAAACTCAGAACCTCAGACTTTCTAAGCAAGCACTGTACCATCTGAGCCATCTTTGCAGACCCTGTATAGGTTTTAATCAATACTACATGCGTAGAGGTTTTGTGCAAAGCATTTAGTCACATGAACCCTCTTCTTGCTCTTCTTCAGAGGCGATCGTGGAAGCTTATGCATTGTAAAGTGAAAACAAGTTGGAGTAGAGTGAGCACGTGACACACGGCATCTGTGAGGAGAGACGAGACACACGGCATCTGTGAGGAGAGACGAAGGACACTGCAGAGGCCTTGTCTGATCAAAAATTTGACTATTTCAGGTTTTTGAGACTTTCATGTGTGAGTTCTGTATTATATCATTTCTACCCCTCCCTCTGAGTCTCCCACTCCTCCCACATCCCCCCTAACCCCTTGCAGTTTCTCATCCTCTTCTTTCATTATTATTGTTGCACATACACACACACAGATAGAGGTAGATAGATGTAGATGTAGATATTTATAGTGCACTGATTTTATTTAATGGTACTAATATGTACATGTGTTTAGGGCTGATCACTTGGGATTGGATAACATATGAGGGAGCTTATCTCTGGAGAAAACTGGTTGTCCCTCCCTCAGCATCAATTGTTTTTCCTTAACTCTTCATCTACAAGAGGGACTCTGTGAAATTTCCCCAACACATTTTCATGTCAACTCGTATTATCATTATGCAGGTCTTGTGTAGGCAACCATATTTGTTGATATTTCATGGATGAAACTTCCTTGTCATGTCTAGAACGCATTGCCTCTGGCTCATACAATCTTTCTGCCACCTGTTCCCTAATGTTCCCTGAGCTGTACAATAGAAGTTGTATTGGAGATGTATCAGTTAAGTCTGGGCAGTCCATTATGAGGAATTGTGGAACTCTGTAGTAGCTTTCATCTGTTGCAAGAAGGCACTTCTTTGATGGATTATGAGAGCTACACTTATCTGCAAATAGAAGGATTTATGAGTAAGAAATTATGTTGATTTAAGAAAATGGCAGCAGGAGGTTATCCTCTAGGATCTTACTCTCTCCGACCATGGATACTTGTCTGTGTTTACGGTACTGTACATGGATTCCCCACTACTGAAAAAGACTTAAGTGCAGTTAAACAGCTGTCAATTACTCCCAAGATAAAAGTTCTACTAATGCACAAATGGAGATAACTTGCTGGCCAGCCACTGTTTGGGTTTCTTGCAATATTAGACTGGCTCCTGGGATGGAGAATACACAGCAATGGAAACATTGGTCAGGCTGTCATTGGGTCTGTGCTCCATGGAACTTGTAGTTTCCGATTTTGCCGATTTCCCAAAGTTGAGCATTAGTAATACAGATGTGAAAAAAAGGAGAAACATAAAAATCGGGACTTTTACCTGTAAATTAAAGATGACTTTCCTGTATATTTGGATTAATTTATTTGAAAATATTGAAACAGCATAGAAAGAGTAAAACAGCATCTTTGTGAAAAGGAAGGTTCTAGTATACTGCCAGTTCTTTTCCTTGATATAACTTTTGTGCAATACACTGACCTCTTCATGAGTTGCAATTTTGTATATGCAATATTTCAGTGAAACATTGGTTGATGGAACTTCCCTTCCAGTAATTCACCAGACTGCTGACCGCTTAGGGAAAGAGGAAGGCCCCAGACATGTAGTCTTTAGGTCTTTATCAAATCTGCAAACTGTTCACTTAATCCTGCATTTGCAAATATACAGGAAAGATGATGTTGTAGACATGGAGAGAATGGGCTCTTTTCGAAAGGAAATGTCCTCCAGATACCTTGGAAAAACAGGCAGAATCCCACAATCCAGCGTGCTGTTGATATTGTAAACAAGCAAGTTAAGGACAAGATTTCTGCCGAAAGGATTAACACCAGTCTTGGAAACAATAAGCCCACTGAGTACAAATGCATCTTCCCGAAGTGCATGGAGGATGATGACCAAATACAAAAGGAAGTCAAACAAGTGCCAGGTTCATCTAAAGTCCTGACCTGGATCACTCATAAGTGCACATGTTTTGAGAACAAGTTGAACGGAGCCTGAACTGCTGGAACCCATTCCCCATGAACTGATGAATTAATACAGGAAAAAATATTTCATGCAAAAACAACATCAAAACATAAACCAAGAGCTATCAAAATTACAAAAGTATGATGAATCCATAAAAATATTTAAAAATTTCATCTTTTTGTGGGTATGAGAATATCATATTTATTAAATCACTATTTTTATTGACTGCTTGAAATGAAGATTTTTAAATGATTCAGGTAATGGTATTACTTATCAGGTATTTGAATGTCCTAATACATCAATGAAAATTTCCCTTGAATATAACTATAGCTATAAATATTAATCAAATCACCTTATAGCCACTGGAAGAAGCTGTTCTTTTAAAAATATTTGTATTGACTTTTTGTGCATTTCATGTAAGATATCTAATCAAATTTTATTCCCTTTATCATTCACACTCCCTGTAGCCCCTGCACTGGATTTCATGTATTCTTTCATATATGTTAAGGCCTATCTGATCAAGCATGTGTTATCAGATGCCCTTCAGTGCAAGTTCACCCATTGGAGTTTAGTTAGCCTATCTGAAGTCATTCCCTGAGAGAAAATCTCTCCTTCAGTCCACAGTAATTGGTTGTCAATAGTCCTCTAATAGAGGTAAGGCCTGCTGTCCATTTCACCAGTTCTATGCTGGATTTTGTCTGATTGAGTCAGCATGGGACTTGTGCATACTGTCACTATTGTTGTAAGTTTATATGAGCAAGTTCCCAGAGGCACGAAAGCCTGTTTCCATATGTTCATTCACCAATACTGATTTTTAAGCTCTTTCTGCCCCCTTTTCTGCAATGGTCCCAGAGCAGAAGGTGGTGAGTTTTAATATAGGAATCCTATCCAGGGACACACATTCTGCAGTCTTTTAATCTCTAAAACTTGAACACTTGTGGCCTTCTGTGTGCATCACACTCTGTTGTATATAGAAGCTTCGCTGCTGAGAGAGGAAGGATGTATTAGTATTCTCTCTACCCTCTGTTCTGTTATGCTCCATGAGTTGTAGGTGTAGAAGTTCCACTGTTGATGTGTCCCTTAGGACTGGGCATCTCAGATATTTATTCTAGGTGTGTGACCATTTGTGGGACTTGGTAGTGGGCTCTATCTGTTCAAAAAATATTATTTGATGAGTAGTGAGTGATATACTTGTCTGTAATGTAAAAATTCATATTTAGCACAGAGTAATAAATTTAATTTGTCTAGAGATAGGGTTTTCTCTAGAATGTATGACCTTTCTAACCATATGATTTTGAATTTAGCAGTATTTACAGTTCCACCCATGAGTTCGCACCCAATGAGAGGGCTCCAAGTCCAATTAGATAACTGTTGATTACGCCTTAGATAAAAGTGCCACTGATGAGATAGTTTACTGTGCCTGTCATTGTGATTATTATGCTTTACAGTTGAGTAGACCATTGGCTGATTTTCTCCCTTAGCAGTTTGCAAAGCGTCCTCTAGAAATGTGAGAGCTACGCCTCATGAGGCTTCCAGGTCAGTTCCAGCTCCATTACTGCAAGTCCTGCTGCCAAAGCGTGTCCTGGCTTCAGCAATAGGATCTTACCCTCAATTTCTGAGAGAAAAGCAAGAAATATGGCCATAGTCTGTGTTATTCTGAGAGTCTCCTGGACTGCCCAGAACAACTTGAAAGATCGTTTCTCCTGTCTGGCACCGTGTTCTCTCATACAGCCCTCAGCAGTACACACGCATTCACATTCAGGTGTGGAATGCGTATTTTTCAGGAGTTTTTTGAATGAAGACATTTCCCTCTGGCTTTTTATGCCACATAAGCTTGATATCTCTCTCTCTCTCTCTCTCTCTCTCTCTCTCTCTCTCTCTCTCTCTCCTCTCTCTCTCTCTCCTCTTTCTCATCTTCCTCCTCCCTCCCCAGTTTAAGAACCCTCACTTTCCCTTGATAATGCTTGTCTTCTGTTTTCGTCCCCTCTCTTGAGCTCCGTCTCCCCTTTCCCTGGTGGCTGCTTGTATGTCCTTTCCTTCTCCTTTCCCAGCTGGATACCGGGATTTTCCTATTTCGCCCTCAATAACGTGTATTCCCTACTATGCCCTCTTTGGGGCTCTTGCTATCCTCTACCTCTGTGCTTCCTTTCCTTTTCCTGACTTCTGTTACATAGATACATATACTCACATATATGGGATTGATGCTAAGATTGGCAAGTGAGGGGGGCATATGTTGCTTGTTTTCCTTAGTATAACAGCTTCTATCTCCATCCATTTACCTGCAAATTTCATAATTGCACTTTCCTTACCACTGAGTACAACATCATTATGCAAATTTACCACATTTTCATTATCCATTGGTCAGATAAGGAACATTTTTGTTATTTCCATTTCTTAGCTGTTGTGAAAACAGTAGCAACAAACCTGGATGTACAGGTATCTTTATGGTAGCATCAGTCCTTAGGATCTATGTCAAAGAGTGGAAATCCAGATCAAGCAGTAGAATGGTTTTTAATTTTTTTAAGAGTTCTTCACACTGATTTCTATAGTGGTTGCAAAAGTTTACATTGCCACCAGCAGTGAATGACATTCCCCCTTCTTCACAGCCTGGCCAGCGTTTGATGTCTTTTGTTCTCTTGGTCTTACCCTGTCTGAATGGGGTAAGATGAAATCTTAAAGTGGTTTTGATCTGCATTTCTCTAAATTGTAAGGATGCTGAGTGCTTTTTAAGGTGTTTCTTAGCCATTTGTATTTCTTTGACAACTCTCTGTTCAAATCCATAGTTCATCTTCTTATTGTATTATCTTGTTTCTTTATTTTTGGATTCTTTTTTACTCTGGATATAAACCCTCTGTTGGATTTGTAGCAGGTAAAGATTTTCTCCCAGTCAGAGAGCTTACTCTTCATTTCTTTGGTTATTTCATTTGTTATACAGAAGCCTTTTAATATAATGAGCTTCCACTTGTTGATTGTTAATCTTAATGCCTGAGCAAGTTATGTCCAATTTAGAAAGTCCTTTCCTAAAACCTATGTTGTATTCTGTGTTTTCTTCTAGCAGTTTCATGTATTATATTGAGGTCTTTGGTCCATCTGAAGTTGGTTTTTGTGCAGGGTGAAAGATAAGCTTCCAATCTCATTCTTGTACAGGTGAAGATCTAGTTTTGCCAGCACCAGGTTTTGAAGATGTTGTCTTTCCTCCAGTGTGTGTTCTTGGCAACTTTATCAAATATCAGGTGGCCGAAATTGCATCTACTCATGTTTGGGTCTTCTATTAGGTTTCATTGATCTTTGTGTCTGTTTTGTGCCAATATCATATATATATATGAGTAGAGTTACATATATATATGTAACTGTAATATTATTTGAGATCTGTCTATCATAGTGATCCCCCAGCATCATTCTTTTTGCCCAAGATTGCTTTGGCTATCCGGGGTCTTTTGTCATTCCATATAAATTTTAGGACTTTTTTATAGTTCTTTGAAGAATGTCATGGTTATTTTGATTGACATTTCATTGAATTCATTGATCACATTTGGTAGGATACTCATTTTCACTATATTTATTCTACCAATCCATAAGCATGATAGGTCTTTCCATCTCCTGGTTTCTTCCCTATCTTCCCTTATCTCTTTTTAAGATTTAAATTTTTCAGGTCTGCAGAGATGGCTCGGCAGTTAAGAGCACTGGCTCCACTTGCAAAGACTAGGTTTTAATTTCCAGCACTGACATGATGGCTAACAACCATCCATAACTCCAGTTCCAGGGGAATCTAACACACTCTTCTTAATTCCTGAGTATTGTACAGCAATGTAGGCAATATACTCATACACATAAAATAAAAAAAATAATTAAATATCTTTTAAAGATTTGATTTTTCATTTAGAGATCTTTAATGTCTTTGGTTCGGTTTATTGATGCATATTTAAAATTTTTGAGGCTATTGTGAATGAGAGGGTTTCTATGAATGTTTTCTTCAGTTGCTTGCTATTGGTACATAGAAAGGCTACAGATTTTTATAGGTTAATTTCACTACCTGCCACTTTCCTAAAAGTATTAATCATATCTAGCTGTTTTCTGGTGAAATGTTTGGGATCTCTAAAGTATAATATCATATCATCTGCAAATAGGGATAATTAGACCCTTACTTTTCCACTTAGTACTCCTTTAATTTCCTTCTCCTGTCTTATAACCCTAGCAAGAATTTCAAACACTATATATGAAAGGCGTGGAGATAGTGGACAGCCTGGTCTGGTTCCTGATTTTAATGGGAATGCTTCCAGTTTTTCTCCATTTAGAGTAATGTTGGCTGTGGCCTTAGTTATGTTGAGGTATTTAACCTCTAGTATCTAGTATAATAACTTCTAAGATTTTTAACATGAATAAATGTTGAATTTTGTCAAAGTCCTTTTCTTCATCTATTTAGATGGCTGTGATTTTTGTCTTTCAGTCCATTTATATGTTTTATTACAATTTTGACTTACATATATTGCACCATCTCTGCATTTCTGGAGTGAAGCCCACATGGACGTGATTGATGATCTTTGTGATATGTGTCTGTATGAAGTTTGTGAAGATATTTTGTTGAGAATCTTTCTATCTATATTCATTAAGTCTATGGGCCTAAAATTTTCTTTTTTCTTGTTGTTTTGTCATTACCTGGTTTTGTCATTAGAGTGACACTGGCTTCATAGAAGGACTTTGGGAGTTCTCCCTTTGTTTCTATCTTTTTGAATAACTTAAGAAGTGTTGGTTGAGGATCTCCTTTCAATGTCTGGCAAAAATCTGCTTTTTAATTATCCCAGATGTTTTATTCTGCTGTATTATCATTTTCAACATAGTTTTATGAGTAATTTTATTTCTTTCTTAATTTCTTTTTTGACACATTCATCATTGCAGTGTGGTCTGATAGAATGCATGGAATTATTTCAATTGTTTTGTATTTGTTGAGGATTGTTTTGTGACCCAATATGTGGTCAATTTTAGAGAAACTTGCATGAGTTGCTGAATAGAAATTGTCTTTTTTGTTGCTTGGGTGGAATGTTCTGTAGATGTCTGTTAGGTCCATTTGATGTAAGATGTCATTTAATTCAGATGTCTCTCTGTTCATCTGTTTATTCTTTGCTCAATTGAACTATCTGAAGTATTGGGGTACTGAGATCACCCACATTTACGGAATTGGGGTTAATCTGTGCTTTAAGGTCTTGGAGTACTGTTTTTATGAAATTTGGTGCACTAATCTTTGGTGCATGTATGTTCATGATTATACTATCTTCTTAATCAGTTGTCCCATTGATTAGAATGGAGTGATCCTCTTTATCTCTACTTACTAGTTTTGGCTTGGAGTCTGTTTTGTCAGGTAGTAACACTGCAGTACATGCTTGTTTCTTAGCGCCATTTGCATGGAGTATTTTTTTTTCCATCCTTTCACCTAGAAAATGAGATGAGTTTCTTGAAGACAGCAAAGATGGCTTTTGTTTCTTAATCCATCCCACTAGTGTCTTTTGACTGGTGAGTTGAGGCCATTGATATTTACAGTTATTATTGAAATATGTCTATTGGTTATTGTCATTTTAATTGGTTTGCATTCTTGGCCCTATTTTGATATATTATCACTTCTTTAGTTTTATTTCTGTAATCTCTTGAGTATAGTCATTCCAATCTTTGGTCCTTTTATTGATTCGAGTAGTCTCTGTGAGACTGGTCTGGTGGACATGAATTTTTTCAGGCTATTAGTGTCACAGAAAGTTTTCTGTTCCTCTTTGATCATTTTAGATAATTTTTCTTGGTAAAGTATTTGGGGTTGGCATCCATAATCATTTAGAACTAAGAATACTTTGATCCAGGTTCTTCTGGCTCTCATAGGTTGCTTTGAAATGTCAGCCTTAAGTCTGATAGGCTTTCCTTATACAGAACTAGTTTTTCTCTAGCAGCTTTCAGTGCTAGAGTGCATTTAGTGTTTTTACTATGATATACAGTGTATGTGTGTCCGAGGCAGAGGGTGTTTGTTCTGGTTCTGTCTAGTTCTTGTATCCATACAGGCATGTCTTCATTAATTTGGGAAATTTTTCTTCTAATCCTGTTGAAGGTCTGGTCAATGCCATTGACCTGAGATTCTTGTCCTTCCTGTATACCTATGGTGTGTACAGTTTTTGTTTTCATGTGTCCCAGATTTCTTGTGCATTTTATTCCTGTGGGGTTTTTTAAAGTTTTGTTTTGTTTTTTACATTTTCATAGTCCCAATTTTCAACTTTGTCATCCTGTCTTAATATTCTGTTTTCTATTTCTCTCAGTCTGCTTGTGAGGCTTTCTCCTCTCATTTTAAATTGATTGAGTTTTTCAATTGGGTCTTCATTTTGACTTAAGTTTTCTTCAATATTCCTATCTCATTAGTGAATTCATTTTTCAAGTGCTGAACTGTTTTTGATATTTCATTGATCCACATGTTTGTTTTTTCTTGAGCTTCAGTTACAAGTTTATACATATGTCTGTGTTCTTTGAGTTATCTGGCTGTGTGTTCTTTAAGTTATTTTATCATGTTTTTGATTGTTCCTTGAAATTTTGTGTTGTGGGGTTCCTCTGAGTGATTCTTCTTATGATACAATTCTGCATGTCTGATGGGTTTTGTTGGAGACATATCCTCTTGGTTTTTCATATTAATTGTTATTTTGCATTATTGTTTGGGCATATGAATATATTCTGTTGGTTGTTGTCCAATAGGAAAATTCCATTCTGCATGAAGTTTGGTTTTGTTTCAATTATTGACGGTTGCTTTTCACCCAGGTATGAAAAGTTTGTTAATGTGTGATTCAGATTCTTGTAAGGTAGTAGGCCCGTCTGGGTAGTAGGCAGGTCAGTTGCAGGAAGATCAGGAGGGCTCCAAATGCCAGAAGAATGGGGACAGCCCCTGGATAGCCTAACAAACAAAGCTGGAGAATTGAGCTAGTCTGGATTCAGGAGATCAAGACAGTGGTCACATCTGGACTAAGGTTAGTCCAGTGATCTGGGATGGAAAGAACAGGAGCTGGTCTGGGTCCAAGGCTAGGAGGATGGAGTGAGGGGAGAGAGTGAGGAACCAGGGTTATAGGCAGGTCTCTTGGTAGGCAGATCAAGAGAGCAAGGACAAGGTGGGAAGTGGAGGATCTAACAAACTAAACAGGAGGATTAAACTAGTCTGGGTTAGGAAGCTAGACCCGACATATGAGGCAGAAGATCAGGAGCAGGCCTGGGTCCAGAGGTAGAAGGAAGACAGAATGTACGGATAAAATCTCAGTGTTTTTGTAAAATATTACAGTCTCTTAACTGTTGGTTTCTTTAGAAATAGAAAATTAAATGCTTCTTACTCCAGGAGAGCATAACTAGGCACAATCTGTTCAAATCAAAATCAAAATTCAATGGTGTAAATAGCTCAGTGTCTGAAGTCTGAGATTGACTCATGATCTGGGCCCCGTAGGGCTCGGGCAGCCCTGCCTCTTGGACTCTGCCACCCACAGCACACACACAGCTTGTCTTTTAGCACAGGATGATGTCCTTGGTGGCTGTCTTCTGGTGTTGGTATGTTCAATACCTTGGAGACCCCACTACAGCTATGACTGCATCTTCACCAATGTCCTCTCCTGGCCTCATGAAGTACCAAGTCTCAGACTGTATCCATGACCCCTTCAGTTATACAGCTTTCATGTCATCCAAACCACAACCATATGGATTACTTTTACATATTATGAAGTTTTGCTTATAGCTTGAGATGCGCCCTCGGGCCCACTCTGAAACATAACTTCTGTATGCTGACCTTAAGGAAATATTTCCCAGAAGCGTTCACATAAATGATGCTGGTCTCTTGTTAATTACAGCTAATTTTTAATTCCAAGCACCAGGATCTGTTGTACCAGTAAAACACAGAACGCTCCACTTTCATCGATGCTTAATTCAAAATATTACACAAACAGCCGTATTTAGAGTATTTGAGAGATTTTCCAACTTCACTCTGGAACTCACAAGCCAGGGCTCCATTGTTTGCATTTCTCTAAGCATTCTTCCCTTCTGAGCTCCCACAACAGCTCATTTAGCTCTGAGCATGAAGACTTTTCCAGGAAAAGCTCCTAGTTCCTTCCATACCTCACCCCCCCCCAAAAAAAAAACCATGGTCAGGTCATTCACAGGAATATTCCACTCTTTGACACAAATATCTGTCTTACTTTGCTTTCTTTCATTGTGATAAAGCACTCAGACCCAGGTGAAGTTTGGGAGGAGAGGGCTTACTTGGCTATCACAACCCAATCAGAGACCATCATTGAATGAAATCAGGGCAGGAAATCAGGGCAGGAACCTGCAAGCAGAAACTGAAGCAGAGACTATGGAGGAAGGGTAGATCAGATCCTCAGAGAAGTCTCTCTGTCAGGAAGAGGGGAAAACTTGGTACAACCATATCTCCAAACTCAAAATTCCCCTCCGTCCACTAAGAGCTAGAAACAGAACCATGTGACCATCTCACAGGAGCAGACTTGAGCTGAAACCCAACACAGCAAACACTGACAAGCTAGGACCACAGATGCTGGCAGAAAGGCACCCTAAGGCACGGTTAGATGGGATTGTGCAGCACAAATGGAAACATAAGCTTGAGGTAGGGCCATATCGATAACTGGACACTAAACTCCACATATTACAACCCAACATATATATGCAAAACACAGCGAGTCAGCATGGGAATTGTCCTGAGGCGGAGTCTCATGCTGAAAGGCTGGGAAAGTCCTGAGCGAGTCCCACTGACACACAAGCAGAACTCCAGGGAACTAAGCTGCTGCACTTCTGCCGTCAACTGATCGAGTCAAGCAGAACTGAACTGGACACACAGGCAGCAGCAACCCAACAGACAAGTGTTGCGCCTTTTGCTACAACTGTATCCGAGTCTATCCAGCACAGGGCTGAGGAATTGAAGACACACAAGACACACACAACACAAACACCAGAAATGGTGGAGAAGCTTCCAATTTACTCAAGCAGGGTGCTCAATATATATTCATCCAGCAGGTGCGAATAAAGAATTGCAAGGAAGTTTCACAGGGAGTTTGATAGGGGGCAGCAGTTCAGGCTTCCAAGAAACATCTGAGTACATGATGTGCACCTGGTTCAGAACAATTGCCGGTAGGCCTCTAAAGGTCAAGTTGTTCTCCATCAAGTTGTTTTCGTACAAACTGCAGCTGACAAACTGAAGCTAGTTCCTGGCCGGGAAACCTAGCTGAGAAAAAGGTATGTAGGGAGACCAGGCCCTATAGACAAGTTCAGTCTATCTATCAGGCAACTCCAGAAGGGGAGGGAAGTAACGTGACTGGAGCAGAACAAGGAAGGGAAATTGACTGATCATATACTATTTTTATTTTCTATTTCATTTTGCCTTTTATTTTCATCTTTTAAACTTTTATCTTCATTTAGTTTAATTTGTGTATTTCTCGAAGGTTTTGCTCTTTCTGTCTCTGCACCAGTTCTACTGGGCGTTCCCTCTTACCTACAAACCAGATGCATTTCTTTCCATTCCTACGTTATGTTTTCTTTCCTCATCCCCTCTATGTTTGTGTTTATGTTTTAACTGCAATTTTTATGTCTTCAATAATCTAAGAACTTCATTTATCTCAACAAACTCCACTCACCCTAACAATAACCCAAATCCTGCATATCCACTTTTCCCACCTTTGTTTTTCTCTGCTGTTCTAATTCCAAGCAATAATACAACTCAGTTTATGTTCTTGTCATTCCCACTTTTAATAATTAATATCTTTATATACACTATAGTACTTGTTCTCCCTGCAAGGTTATTTGAGTTGAAAGGACTATTGAAAGATCAACATTATAATTGATCATTACTGCATTTTCATAGTGAGCTTATGAGGGATATAGATCCTGCCTGCTGCCAGGAAGGTTTACTTTTAAGCCACACCCACAACCACAGGAGAAGAATGATACCTCAACTCTACCACAACGTAGTCCATTGTAAATTCTTCAACTGAAAGAATATGGATGATAAAAAATTTCAACCTATAATTTGCATGAAAAAATCAAAGCAACACAAACCCTTCAAAAATGACCAATTCCACAAGTAATTGATTCCAGTAAGAATTAAATAAAATCCAAAACAATGAAAAAGAATGATTATAAAAGTGATGGATGAAATCAAATATTACAAGTTCTTGAATGAAGTCAAAGGGAATATGAAAAATAAGCTTAATAAAATAAGAAAGTCCATACATAACATGGAAAAGGAGCTCAACAAAGATGTAGAAATACTGAAGCAATAAAATTTAAATTTTGGAAATAAAAAGCTAAATAAGTTAAATAAATACTCCAACTCTTTGTTATAACATTTGCCTAGTATATGTGAAGCCATTAGTTCAATTTTCAGCACCAGAAACCTCAAACAAACAAACAAACAAAAAAACCCAAAACAAGCATAAAACCTCACTGGAAAGTCTCACAAATAAAATAAATCAACTGCAAAACAGAGTACTCAACCTAGAGACAACATAGACAATTACAACAGTAAGAAAACAATAAGAATCCAACATTGTCCATGTATGTTCAAAACATAGTTTGAGATATATAAAACATACTATGATTTGACATATAAAATCTACCTTAAAAATCAAATTTATGAGACTGGAAAGATGGCTCAGCAGTAAGAAGACTGGCTTCTCTTGCACAGAACCTGTGTTCAATTACCAGCATCCACATGATGGTTAACAACCATTTATAACTCTGGTTCCAGGGGATCCAGTGCCCTCTTCTGGCCTCTGAAGATATTGCTTGACACAGGTGCACTTACATACATGCAGGCAAAACACTCAAAGACATAAAATTAAAACAAGAAATTTTTTAAAAATTCAGATTTGTGAATCATGGGAACAGAAGAAGGAAAAATACAAGTTAGGGTACAGAAAATATGATAAAATAATAACATAAAGTTTCTAATTTAAAGAAAGAGATGGCCACCCCCAGACAGGAGGGATTTAGAATAACAAACAATAAAGATCAGAAAGGACTCTCCACACATTGCATTATAATTAAAACACTGAGTATGCCAAACAAAGAAAGAATATTGAAAGTTCAAAGAGAGAAGCAGCAAGTCACATCCACAAGTGAAACAACAGAATTGAAACCCTTAAAGGCAGGAGGACATGGAACAATATATTTCAAGATGCAAGAAATGATAGCTGCTGACCTGGATCACTACAGTCAGCAAAGCTATTTTCCATAGTAGAAGGAAAGAGATTTTCACAATAAACAGAGACTACAGGAATTCTTGACTAAGCCAGCATTACAGAAGGAATGCCACATACTGAGAGAAGAGTAAAGACTGCCAGGAGTTTACCAGAAAGAAAAATCTGCCCTAGAATGGTAGATAAGAAAGCAAATACTAAGTAAAAAGCATTTCAAAGGCAACAAAACGAAAAGATTAGATACATATCTTCTACAAAGAATCTGAATATTTGGTATTCCAATATTCCGATCTAAATCTCCAGATTAACATACTATATTGTAAATAGGACCTATGTATTTTTGTCTGTTAAAATGTACCTCATCGGCACATACAAACATAGTGAAACAAATGGAACTCAAAAAACTAAAAGATACAATTATGCTAGGATCCAAAATTAATCCTTCTTATGCATATATGCCCCAAAGCCTCAAAGTCAGCCTACTTCATACATTATTGCACATCTGTGTTTATTGTAACACTGTTTACAATGCCAAGTCATGGAATCAGGCTAGGTGTCCACCAATAGATGGATGAAAATGTAGTGTACATATGCAATAGAGCTTTGATGTGCCATAAAAAAAGAATAAAATGTCATTTTCAGGAAAATGGATACAATTGGAGATCGTATTAAGTAAAATAAGACTTAGAAAGTGCTGGGTTCTTACTGGCAGGTAGGGTGGTGGAGAAGCCAGTCCAGCCGGTCTCCTCCAGGGGGCTGAGCAGGATGGTAAGTGTTGGTGACCCGGACCCCTCTCCACTCTGGAGAAAAACACCACACCGAGTTGGGAGTCTTGTCGAAGCAGGAACTCGTTTTATTGTGTCAGCCATAGTCTTATATAAGGTAGGGGTTGGCTAAAAACATGGGAAGTGAAGGACCAATCATTTCTCACCACGTAGGCTGTAGCCAGGTAGAGGCCATTTTGTTATGTCTTGCTGAGTCACTCCTATGCAGAAGTGGAGTGTCAGAGACAGGCTGCAAAACTCAAGTGAGGCTCAGAAAGCTGCACCAGGCCATATGTCTGGACCCATGAGGCCCAACATCTCCCCCTCCTATTTTAAAATAGACAGCAGAGGTGTGTGACCCCTGTCTTAGGTCGTCCCCTACTCAGAGATCTTACCTGTCATTGGGTGTCACGCAGCATGCTTATTATATCAGAGGCACATGACCCTGTCTTGGGTTGTCTCCCACTCAGAGATCTTACCTGTCATTGGCTGTCATGCATCATGCTTATGATGGATCCACTCCATGACCTGTCTTAGGTCACCTCAGTTCATCTGAGATCTTATCCATCATTGGCCAAATGGAGGGTAGGGGAGGGCCATTCATTAGAGGATAGCCAATCACTCTGAGTAGCAAGCCTCTGGTACTGGATCTCTACCTGGTTAAATTGCCCCAAGATGTTGGTGACTAGATTGTGATAATTTGTTAAAAATACAAGGTCCTTTGGTCAGGAGAGAAAGGAGAACAAGGAGGGGGCCAAGCAGGGAGAACAGGAAAGATAAAATATCATTAAAACTAGTCCATAAAGAATTATCTTGAAGTTCTCACTGCCTTCTCCTCAAGATCATCCCGGATCATGAAAACAGCACTTTTCCTGTGAAAACAAACAGATGCCTTCCTTTTCGGCAGTTAGCAAATCAAGACCTAATCCTCAGTTGTGAGACACTCCCTGGAAGGGTGATTATCATTATCCTCTGATAGAGGCAGGTTTTTTAAATCTCTTGTAGGCACCCAAATGGGCCTCTTCATTTTGAGGGAAGACACATCCGAACCCTCTTCCTGCTGTGAGAAGCGGGTTTGATCCTCTCCAAGCTCTGGTTAATGGATCTCTCCATTTGACCTGGATGGAGCTGTATGTAACAGATGAGGACCAATGTTTTTGAAAAGCAAATAAATGTGTGTCTTTCTTAGAAAAATTTAAAATATTTAGGGTAAATAATGCCTTTTTTACCTGATCATGTGGGGGTAGAGATTCCCCCTTTTGTTTTTGTAATTGAGATTTAAGTGTTTGGTTCTATCTTTTAACAATTGCCTGACCTCGAGGATTATACCGGATGCCTGTGGCATATGAAATTTTCCAATTTTGGAGGAAATTGGTGACTAATGGCATGCTTTGCCTTTTCCCCAGCATATGCCAATGCCCAACAGGCATGAGAGAAAGTAACAACTGAGAGGAAACTGTAGAGGAGGTATTTGGAGAAAGGGTTGGCAAGATTTACAGGTTCTAACTATTTTTTTTGAGGTCTTTATCTAAAATATGCGGAGAAGGTTGACCACGTAAAGGCTGTCAGAGAACAGGTTAAAAGGTTCTTTAATCTTGTCTAGAGCCGAACCTCACACCTCCGACCTAAGTGGGCTATTCCTCCTTATCTCCTATTGCTGTAGTTATATCCCGATAGTAGCTTGTTTCTTGTAAGGTTTGGCATTGGAGTACTGCAAATTCACATGAGCTTCTTAGGTTTAATTATCATAAAACGTTAGCTCACTTTGTATTTAGCTAGTCTTCGAGGCCTAAGGCTAGAAAAATCTTTTTAAGTTTCCTTTAAAAACTGACAAATATATTATGTCCTTTAAAAACGGATAAAGATGTTATATAAACAAATATTAGCATAAAACAATGTAAAAATAATCATTCTAAAAAGCTGGTAAATACCATATCAAAAGTTAGAATTTAAAATAATTTTATTAGAAACAGATCAAAATGATATTAAAATGCCAATATTTTTTTTAATTTGACATAAAAATTTATTAACCTTATTACAAAAGACTATGTGAGAATCTCTTGCTGTTCTGGGATTCCATCAAGAATCTAAAAATGAAAACCAAAGCAAAAACATAAATTTCAAAAGATTAGGACATATGATTAAATTTTATGGTCCAGGGAATTTTCAGATTATCGTGATTTAGAACCAGTAAATTCCCGAGTGTGGCCATTTTGAAGTATGCCATGTGGTTGGATTAAGATGGCATCAGGGTCAAACAGGTCAAAGCCATTTTGAAAACTTTTGTCCAAGATGGGGGCAAAGTCATGTGACTATCACCATATTGATGATGTCATCACCCAGTGGAGACCAAACCATATGGTTCCCTCTAGGTAAGGTCACCAGCCATGATGGTGACTAAGCATATGGATAAAGTTGAATCCTAGGATAAGATTCAGCCCTTTCCCCACCAAGATATGAACCCTGTGGGACAGGACACAACTGTGGGAAAAGATCAGTTATGTTCCTGTTACGCTCTACCACGGCACAGGTGGGAATAGAACTCACAACCCTATATATGCTGGGCAAGCACTCTAACAGTGAGCTAGTTTCCCAGCCCAGCAAACTGGGAAGTGAAAAAAGGAATCCCATTCAGTTAATTGTTGTGGAAAGCAAAGCGCCCCAGGGCAGGATTCAGAACTGGTGGAATTTGAATGATCCACCGGGTTAATTAAGGAAACGAAACCTGGAGTAATTAAGGGGCACTTAGAGCCTCCTAACAGTGTAAAAAGGGTTCTTCATCTCCATTTCCAGTAGTGGTAATAATGGTCCCCATTTCCTCCAAGATATCTCTGCCCCAGAGATTCCGGGGTACATTGCCAAGATAGGATTAGTTGCATCTTTATTCCCATTTAAAGCTTTCCATTGAACTGGCCAGAGGGTAACTCGTGATTCCTGCTGGCTCCTCACACCGCTAATAGGGGAGATGAGGAACAGCAGTCTTTGGCCCAATGAAATTCCTTGTTGCACAGAGTGCATGGGGTGGAGGTGTATCCCTAGGCACAGGTGGGGCTCTTTTTAGAAGTTTGGGGCATTCTCTCTTACAGTGCCCTTCTCTGCCACAACCGAAACATGTTTGTCCCTTGCCTACCGAGACCTGTTGGAGGGCATATACTAGGGTAGTCATCTCCTCCTGTCTGTACAATTGTAGGGCAGCCACCATGGCTCGGGTTTGGTGGGACAAAAACCCTACATCCCTGGAGGCCACTATCTCCTGGGCCTCCCATGGATACCAGGCCACTGGGCGGTTGCCACCAGGGGCCACGTTGATGGGAAAGAGGTTAGCAGGGTTTCTGACGTGGGGGGTACCTCCCCACCATAATAAGGTGGGGGGTGGGCAAGGGAGCCTGGCTCACCTTCTTGAGCCAGCAGTGCAGTACATAAGGTAATCCAAACTAGGGTAAATACTCCTCCCCGAGACAGGTGAAGGGTCAGGGTGTGAGCTGGGGTGTCTGAGACACAGGTGCCATGGGGGCCTCATTAGGTCTCTATCAGGTGACTTGTCTTGGGGTTTTTGGGAGGTGGGTTTAAAGAAAGACTACCCTATAATTTATGGGGTACACTTACTCGCAGACTGATTGGCCCGTCAGCGTTCTTCCCGTGCGCAGCCGTTCCTCACACGGGATTCCTCACATGGGGCACCAGTCTGTTGGGTTCTCACCGGCAGGTAGGGTGGTGGAGAAGCCGGTCCAGCCGGTCTCCTCCAGGGGCTGAGCGGGATGGTAAGTGTTGGCTACCCGGACCCCTCTCCACTCCGGAGAAAAACACCACAATGAGTCCGGAGTCTTGTCGAAGCAGGAACTCGTTTTATTGCTTCAGGCACAGTCTTATATAGGGTAGGGGTTGGGCTAAAAACATGAGAAGTGAAGGACCAATCATTTCTCACCACGTAGGCTTTAGCCAGGTAGAGGCCATTTTGTTATGTCTTACTGAGTCACTCCTAATCGGAAGTGGAGTGTCAGAGACAGGCTGCAAAACTCGAGTGAGGCTCAGAAAGCTGCACCAGGCCATATGTCTGGACCCATGAGGCTCAACAAGAAAGAGAAATATCACATTTTCACATTTTGTTTCATTTGTGGAGCCTAGATCTTAGAGAGAGGTGCATAAAATTACACATATGTATTTAACATTCATTCTGTTAAACCACTGTAATTTTTGAGGGTTGTTCATTATTGTGACAGTATCTACTCTATCTTGACTAGTATGTGTGTATGTATGTGTGTGTGTGTATGTGTATTAGATGCCTTAATCTTTCTTTAAGTATTCATATTCCACTCACATTAGAATTACTACATTAATTGTTATTGATTTACTCTCTTCCAAGATTAGAGGATTGTTTTTCCTTTGTCTTTTAAAATTATTTTATTTAACGTGTATGAGTGTATTGCCTGCATATATGTAAGTGCATCCATGACATGCAGTGCTCCTAGAGGTCATGAGAGAGCCAGATCCTCTGGAACTGGCATTGCAGACAGTTGTTAACCATCATGTGAATTCTGGGAATCGAACCCAGGTCCTCTGTAAGAGCAGCCAGTGCTCTTAACCTCTGAGCCATCTCTCCTGTCCCCTAAGATTAGAGTTATTAAAAACATATCTTTATAACTATTTGGAATAGATTTTTGTTCCTTAGAGGAAAGAATGTCAAAGGACAGGAAGCAGGTTACAACATCACAGGAGTCTCAAAGAGATTTTATTTTAGTTTTCTTTATTGAATGTCTAGTCGTTCTGGAGGGCTAGATCACAGTACAAAGAGGTCTGGAGTAGAGATGAAAATTGTGATAGAAAATGTATGGATAATTGCTCTTCTATATCGCTACACATCTGTATATCATAACAAGAGATTACATTCCATTAAGCTGTGTTTCCATTAAAAATACAATCTGAATCCTATGAGGAAAATACTGGCTATCAGAAATGTAAGATTCTCAGAGGGCTTAGCAAATTGTATGTTAACCTGTAGACAGACGTTATAGTTTCCTTTGAATCGGTGAGTTCAGTCTTTATTCTTATTTTTCCATCTAAGTTTTTAGTTGTTCCCTCTTTAGTCAAAATGTAATTTTATGTAGTTGAAATGGAAAATCCAAAATGAAATTGCATGCTGTAGGGGGAGAGATTTCAACCCACTTTTAATAGCCCCTTTTAAAGATACTTTGAAGACATGACTTACTCTCATAGCATGTTGACTATCTGAAGAATGAATTATTATATCCTTGTCAAATTTTAAATGTCATGCTGTTAAAAATATTAGTCACACAGGGGGCTGTTTGACAGTAACGTCACAGAAAACCTTTGGTCCTACCAACAGGCAGACTCTGTAACTTAATATTATGGTTCCATGAAGTTCTGCCTTCTGCTGACAGCCACTGGCTGGGTGCAGGGGGACGCTTCAAGTTTCCTTGGAATGTTGGCAGGACTCCGACCAGCTGAGGAGACTTTCTCTCTGCCCTAATCTCCCAGCAAGCTTTAGAGGAGAGGGTAAAAGAAATGAAAAAGCTATCATCTCAAGCAAGGAAGAGTTTTATTTTTTTTAAATACATCCAAGAAATGTGAGTCAAGATCTAGACTAGAGGTTGCAAAGAAAATGAGCCAAAGAATTTCTTTTTAAAGGCACTTTTATTTAAGCCTGAAAAATAAGATTAGAAACTGTCTTAGATGAGCCCAACTGTGATTAAAAAAGTCAGCCTTTTATAGTTGTCAAGATTTACCCCACTTTTTGTTCTTTGGCTTTTGCTGGCAGGGAAAGGGGAAATCTTCACCTAATCAGAGCGGAGCAGAACTCACTGAGGCGGGAGCAGCTTCACGCGGGTGAAGGTCAGGCCAATTTTCACCCAAGCAACGCTGTTTCATCACTCTTCCAACAAAGATCAGGATCTTTCTTTTCTTGAACCTTTGTGCTTTCCCCTGTTACTTGTACAGATCTGAAAAAAAAAAAAAAAAAAAAAAAACAGATTTTTCATCCAAAAGTTACATTTATTTTAAATCCTCCAGATTTCAAGCTTCTATATTATAGTAACGGGGATGATATAAAACCTATAGGTTTACACAGGCAGGCGAGGTTAGCTAAAAGAAAAGGATTTACACAGAACACAGTCGCTGTTTGCATGGGGAGTAGGCCCCTTCTTTGGCCCTGGACTTTATCTGGATTCTATTAATACGGCCACCTTTTAGTTTCAAGGTTTCTGTCTTCTGTATCTACAAAACATGACTGCTGCTGATGAAACATTGGATTACGAAATGGGAGCTTGGAAAGAGGACAAGCTGAAAAGCCAAGACTATAAAAGAAATATCCTAGTGATGTGTGGCGTCCAAAATAGATGTATCGTACATGATCCTATCTGAAAACTGCAGCATGCGCATTTACAAACTATTCTAACACACTGCTTCCTAGACTTCGGGACTCGATACTAGTTCCCCATATCAGAACAACACTGAATGTTGGTATCTTGCCCAGCCCCTCATCGTCCTTTCTTATTCATGTGAGTTTTTTCTCATGTCTTTACTTTCTGATTATTTCTGTGTCCTTTTTTCCAATGTCTCGCCAAAGCTAAGGTATGGAGATGGTTACTGTTTGTTGAAAGATGAATTTGGATACTTTCATCCTCAAAAAGGCTTAAGTTCTTTAAGCTAAAAATTGCATAGCTAAACATGAACAACATTTAAAAAATTATAGCAAATCTCTATATACCAAAACTGGAGCTGTTTAGTGACTGAGAATAGGTTTGGTACTCTGCCTCTTCTGTTTCTGAATATGTGCCCCAAATGGCCTACTTTGCTACTCTAAGATTTATTTTTAGTATTTATACTTAAGCCTGTGACTGTGTGGGGTATGTACACACAAGGCAGTGCCTGAAGAGGCCAGAAGCATTGGATCCCCTAGAGCTGGAGTTACAGGCAGTTGTTAGCTGCCTGACATAGGTACTGGGAAAGAACCCAGATATTCTACAAGATCAGCAAGCACTGGAGCCCCTGTTTTGTTACTTGCATGTGGAAAAGAAGATATTATATAATTCGATGATTTTTTTACTCTTTGGACTAATGGTAAAAGTATGAAAGGCCACCTCCACATCTATATGTCTTCTCCTCTGGTAATACATTCACATCATTCTGACTGTGGACAAGAGTAGCATGAAGATGGGTTACACACATGATGGCAGACAGAAATGCGACCTTGCCTTCGCAGAGGAGATCATAGACTCAGTCACTGAGGCCTTCCAGATAGCCTGTATCTCAGTGCTGCCTTTTCCTGTGCAGGCCGGCCTAGAACTCACCAGGTTCAGCCTACCTGAGACTGTTACCGCAGCACACCTACTGAATCCCAACCTCAGCTCCATACCTACATTTTCCTTGTACCCAGAACAGAATGAAGCCCCACTAACCATGCTGAAATTCAGTGTTTCATACCAGCGGTTCATGTTTACTTTCTTAAGAGTGAAGAGGAGAACTGACAGCCAGCCGCTTCTTTCTGTTTCCTTAGCTGTATAAATGCTTCTTCTCTGTGTTCATTCTTCAGCACGCTTTCACACTGCATGTTCCCAGAAATGAAAACACGAATCGCAGGAGCAAGGTGTAGGGAGGAGGAGTGTGATCACAAATGAGAAGCAGAGAGTGTGGCTCATCTCTTAAGGACACCCAGACTTCACTGGAATGCACATGTCCAGCTGCTTTAAGCACCAGTGGGATCGACATGTATACTCATTTATAAACATTTTGCCCTCACTATAAAACTCTAAAATTGCTTGGGGCCGTTTCGTTGGAATTTCCTTCTCATGAGCAATTTCAGTTCAGTGAATTTTCACTCTGCAAGCCTCTCATTCTCCAGGTCTCCACTTACTTTCAAGTGATATAATTTCAAACAATAGTATTTATCATTGTTGTTATTAAAAGAACTCAGTAACTCCCATCACTGTGACAGTACTGCTTGAAGAAGAAGAAGAAGAAGAAGAAGAAGAAGAAGAAGAAGAACAACAACAACAACAACAACAACAACAACAACCAGATTTGCACTTTTAGCTGAGTCACCTCAGTTTTCAGAGACATACAATTCCACATAGGCCACAGGGAACAATGGAATATTTTTTAAATCTGCTTAGCTGATATTTGTGTGTTCAGCTCACCAGCCTTTTGTATGGTCTGTCTCTTTGACGCGTTGTCAAGACTGAAAAGTAGCAAACGCTCTGTGACAGTGTCGTTGCTGTGGGGGCCATTTATTTCCTTGAGTAGATCAGTTCACAGTTACTTCAGGGCAGCCGTACTGGCTATTTTAGCTGGTCATTAATTAAGCAATAAGACATGACAGGCAATATATTTCTGGGCCATTTAACATATCTCCTGAGGGATTTTTAAAGCAAAAGACTAAAGGTCAAGTGACTTTAACCACTCGAGAAGTTCAGTGCCAGGACTTTTTTATAGTACCAAAATTGAATATAAATGATTTAAGCTAAAACAAATGAAGGATTTTTTTGAGGGTACCAAGTCACAAATTTTAGCATATAACATCAAAATAACATTTAAACGAATTATAGAGAGTAGTGTATATTTGTGCCTTGTTAGGTCAACTGATTTTTCCTTTAATTTTGTGAAACACCCGCAACCTCCATTGTACAGAACAATCTTGTGATACTCAGGGAAGTTCTATGGCTGTACAGCTTTTGCACTATGATTCAGAATCACAAGCTATTGAGGTATTCAGACTTAAAGCATTGTTCTTAACCCAATCTCTAGATTTTGGTATGGCAAACATCATATGGAAAACACGGCTGTCTCAGAGAAACTAGGAAGCCTCTTGATTTCATGACTCCTTGTAGTGGGCTTCACTACAAACACGGTTTACCAAGTCCATAGTCATTTTCATAAATAGTATAAATATAATAAGTGAGAGATGTAGCTCAGTGTGAGTGTAGACCAGGACATATGAGATCATGAGTTCAATCCCTGATAATGGCAAATAAAAATTAAATGTAATAGTATATCTGCTTGAAAAACAACCAACAAGTTACCTTTGGCTTTCACTGGAAAATATGTGAGACTCATCTAGAGTCTACACCACAGGCTCAAGAATAGGTTTGTTTGTTTTTGATACAGGGTTTTGGTATAGCCACAGCTGACCTGAATTCACCATGTAGACCAGGCTGGCCTCAATTTCACAGAGATCTGGGACCCACATCCCAAGAGGAGAGAACTAACTCCAGATCTCTGGGTATATGCTTTGGCATGTGTGCAACTTATCCCCCCACCCAATAAATAAATAAATTGTAATTTTTAAAAATGAAAGGAATTGAATATTCTCAGTCCTCTTCTAGCTGGTTGGACACTTTCCTCTAAATCACTCTACTCTGGATGCTTTCTACCCAATTTCTCTCTTTGGAGTTTTTCTACCTGATTTATCCTGCTTTTCTCAAGTCATTTTTTATACACATATCCTGAGAAAAATAGCTAATCCAATTTCAAAATGCACATTGATATAATGATCCCTGATATATATGTTCTATACATAATATTTTGATGTATATAAATTTCATTAAGAACAAAATTTCAAAAAAATTAAACTATACCTAATATTCTCTTGTGCAGAATGTTCTTTAAAACTGAATTTGCTTTTTTCAGCCAACTTTTAAAAATATTTTTATTAATTTTTAAGAATTTCTTACCTGGGCATGGTGATGCATGCCTTAATCCTAACACTTGGGAGGCAAAAGCAGGTGGATCTCTGTGAGTTCAAGTCCAGCCTGGTCTACATAGAAAGTTGTAGGCCTTCTGGGGCTACAGGAAGATGAAGATCCTTTCTCAAAAGGGCCAAAAAAAATTTCTTATCATGCATTTTGACCACAGTCACATCCATTCCTCCCCCAACCTTTTCCCAATCCCCGCCCCCACCTCTCTGAACCTCACAGCTTTGTCTCCTCTTTTATTTTCTTATTAACTATTGACCGTAACTGCTCTGCATATATGATCCTCACTGTGGGACCATCCACTGGCAAGCGGTTGACCTGGCCTACAAGAAGCCACACTCTTAAATAAAACTGATGTTCCCTCACACAGAAATCATCAACAGTCAATACTAACTCCTGAGTTACATGTGGGGATTGATGGGTTCCCTCGCCCTCCATACTAAAATGTTGAGTGGCTTGGTCTTGCGCCGGTCTTTTGTAGCAGCCACGACTGCAGTGCTCTTGCCATGTCCAGAAGACACTGCTTCACTCAGGTCCTTCCAGACCTCTTGCTACTTACAGTCTCTCCACCTCCTCTTCTGTGATGATCCCTAAGGCTTGGGGGACAGGTGGTTATACAGTTGTCCATTTGTGGCTGAGAACTCCACTAGTTCTTTTTCTCTGCATTCTGACCAGTTGTGAATTTCTACTTTATCCACCATCTACTGCACAAAGAAACTTTTCTGATAAGGTCTGAGAGCTTCACTAATCTACTGTTAGAGAACTATAAGTTTAGAGAGGACTTTAGATACTATGTCTATTTTGCAAAGTAATAGTAGTAGCTTCACTCCTTTGACCTATGAGATCCTGAATCATGGGTTCTTGGGCCAGATTTCCACTACACGTATGTGTTTCTTTCTGTGAAATGGACCTTAAATCCAAGCCATCCATAACTCCAGTTCCAGGGTGTCTGACTCCCTCTTCAGACTTCCATGGGCATTGGTATGACACTGGTGCACTTACACACATTTAGGCAATACATTAATACACATAAATAGATTAAAAATACTTTATTAGCATTGTTATCTTTAAGAAGTAACTTGATTACATGAAAAGACTTTGTATAGGTTGGAGAATCTGGAAAGGGAGCGAGTGGCAAACTCACATTATGGGACAGTGTTGAATTTCACATTAGTGTTGAGGTTTGGTAGTACAATGTCTTTGCGTTTATTTATTTTATTTTTTTCTTGAAACAGGGTCTCCCTGTAACCACAGATGGCCTGGGGCTCACTTATGTAGATCAGGCAGGCTTCGATGTCACAGAGATCTGCCTGCCTCTACCTCCCAGGAGCTGGTGCTAGAGATCTGGGCCACCACACATTGCTTGGTAATACAGTTTTAAGAGTAAACAATATTCAAAAACTTTAGTACATATACAGAATTTGGAATTTATATTCTAAGGTATAATTACATATTTTTAGTTTGAGAATTATATCAAGTTAGTTAGTATAGCACTTTCTATTTAGTTATTTTTTAACTTTCTAGACTGCAGTTTTTATCTCTAGATCAATTAGGGCATAGGTGAAGGCATATTGGGGCCATAGAATAGTAATATGAAAATAATGGTAAACCTCTTGGTGGTGCCTAGTAATGGGAGAGTTCCACCATCAAGGCCTGGATACCCAGGATCATGTGTGGAGTGAGGACCACAGCTGAGCCTCAGAGGAAGGTCCATTCTAGAGAATCAGCCCTTCCAAGACCAGAACTTGCAAATAACAGAGGTGTCCCATGTGTTCAGCAAAAAACACAAAGTCTTTGCTATGCACAAATGTTTTGACTTACACAGCCCTTTTTAACATTCTGAACTTACTATCACCTTTAATATACATGGACTATTACCTAGATTTAATTATTTCTTACTTAGTGAAATAGTTGCTTTGTCAGCTTGTAGTACTGACATTATTTTTATGTCTATTTTGTTCATTAATTTATTTAATATTTATTGCATTTTGATTTTGTGATTATCTTTTTTAATATTGTTATGGTTGAAGTTTTGGAATGTGCAATCCACCTTAAGTTTCATTGCACTATTTTGTAATCATTTTACCTTTCTTTTATTTTGAAGTCATTGAAATCTTTTATCTCTCTGTCTTAGGTCCCAAAACTGTAAGGTTTTGTTGTGTGTATGTGTAAGTGAATACACATGTGTAGAAGTGTATTTGTGGTGTGGATATTTGTACATGCTTGCATTTCTGGATGTGTTACAAATAGAAGCCCATTGTGTAATAGCTGCAATGCTGATAACATTGTAATGGACCTCAGTCCAAACCCTTAGGAAACTACCATTTATAAACTGACCAATTAATGCTTTCTTGACATCTCTGTCACCTAACATCAAACAAAAATTCTGGAAAACTGATCGTTTCTATTTTTTCCTTTAAATGTAGATTGATTTTATTGAAGTGATGATCAGAACTTTCTAAGGGCTTTAAAAATTTTTTTTTCATTTATCTACTTTGTGTATGTTGGGGGAAAGTGCTGTCCTTGTGCATGGCATGCATGTGAAGATCAAGGGACAACATGTGGGAGTCAGTTTTCTTAGTCCTCCCTGTGGACACCAGATATTGAATTCAATTATTTAGGCTCAGTAGTAGGAGTTTTTGCTCCTCCAGTTTTGAACCCTCTCTCCAGTCCCTAACTTTGTTTTTGTAAAACCTATTTTGGCTTGAAATAATGTTGTAGGGAACAGCCATTTCTGGAAACATGCATTTGAGGGAAAGTACATATTGCTGGTGTTATTCTTTAAAGTCCCTGGGAAGGATTATTGGCTTCTGAGAGAGGACCCAACCTAAGTAGAAGAGCCAAGAGCCCAGAAAATGAAACTGACTTTTCCAGTCATTCTTTGGTTTAAGATCCTGTTTTGCTCTCAACTCAGGTATTATTATTAGTCATGAACCAAAAGTAATTCCACCTATAACTTTTCTTTGTCAATTTGAACTTTAATATTTTATTTCATTACCAATTTGAGCTTTAATATTTTAAAATATCTGTAAAATCTTTTGGAATTGGCATGACTTACAGGTAGGTCTCAAGTTACCTTCTCTAAAACTTGGTATTTGAAAAGTTGATTCAAGATAAAGTTTTATTCTGCATGAAATAAACTTTAAAATTGAAAGCAGTCTGTATATAATGAGCCAAGTTTTTTGTCTCTGCCCATATTTACAATCATTTAAAAGCCTCTAGCAGGTTCCAGAAAATTATATGTAATGAAACTGGTAGAAGAAAAAGTATTTCCAAGATTTACTATTTTTCTATTCTTGGTTATGTTTCCAGGGAGAAGGATATAAATTACAAAAATATGTTATGCCTCAAAGAAGGACAGCTCTCTCCAGGTGTAAATTTATGGAAGAAGCAGAATCCTAGTACTTTACACATGGTTCAATTCTAAGGTGGATTGGCCTGAATGTTTATCACATCCTTCAATGTTTTACTGTCAAAGAAAACTCTCAGATGTTCAACTACAACATCACTATAAAAATATACTCAATAATCTCAGCTTTAAAATTTAATATCTACAACAATGACTGGCATAGCAAACTATACTGGGGTAATAGTGGCACTTTTATCTTGGGGGTAATCAATAGCTACCTAATTGGACTTAAAGCCCATTCAATGGGAGGGAACTCATGTGTGGTACTATACATATAGCCAAATACACATGGCTGGAGAAGTCAGAGAGCTTAAAGAAAGCCCCAAGGTTACACATCCCTAGACAAATGTCATTTCTTACTATGTACAAATTTGTATCATTATATTTACAGACAAATATTTCAGTCACCACTCATCAAAGAAGCTTCTTTTGCAATATACAGTGATTATTTCAGAGCTCCACAAGTGGTCAGACACAAAGATTATCTGTGAATTGCCTAACCCTAAGTGGCACATCTACAATTCAGTCTGTACACCTAAGGCTCACAGAACATAGAACAAGGGATAAAGAGAACACTAATGCATCTTTTAATTCTCATCAGTGAAGCTCCTTTGTGTATCAGAGGGTCAGAAACACAAAAAGACACAAATGATCAAAGTGTGTCGTGAATAAGAGTCTGCAGAGTCTGAGTCATTAGACAAGACTCATACATTAAATTCCCACTCAGGGCTCAGGACCATTGCAGAAGATGGGGTAGAAGATTGTAAGAGCTATGGAGGAGGTACATGACCATATGGAAATAGAGTCCTACAGGCTCCTGAGACTTTGCTCATAGGAACCTACAGCAATGATGTCAGCATGCACAAGACCAATGCAAACTCAAGCAGACAAAAACCTAGCATAGAACTCTGGAAATGGGCAGCCAGCCTCAATCTCAGCCAAAGAACTATTTGCAGCTGATTACTGCTGAGTGAGGAAAAGTTGATCTTCTTAAAGAGACATGTTCTAGATAGGTTGATTAGATCTCAGTGTACGAACTTGCACTGAGGGATGTCTGAGACACTAACCTCACTTGATAGGCCTTAACACAAATGACAGAATGCATGAAAGATGGGGGGGGGGTGCCAGTGGGGATGGGAGTATAACGATAATTAAGAAATACACAAAAATTAATTTTAAAATGTACAAAAAAAATTTACTGACTAAAATGTGGTGAAATGGTCAGGAAAAACAGTATCCTGGTAATGATCTATTTGAGTGCTTCTTTCTATGTGAATGAAATTTCATGAAATCTTCATTTTAAGATCCAATATTGATAGCAAACCTCAAGAAGCATTTTGTTAATCTTTTCTGGGCATCTGAAGTCTGCAAAATCATGAAGCTCTTTTCTTCAGAATGCTTTTTCAGACCATTGCCAAGAAGACCTGGCTTCTTATATTACTGCAGATGGCCCTAACATACCATAGTTATTAAAGGCTCAAATCATGGGTTCTTAGACTTTCTCCTTGGTTTTCTCTTTTTATTTATAAAAGGCTTCTATATAAATTACTGTTCATGCACAAGAAGACCCCATTTAGGAAATAGTTTTTGAATCCCCATTCTGTACAGTAATGGTCCATATAACGGTATTAAGTCAGTTCCTTTAATAGGAAGAGAGCCTTTTTAGTTGGTGAGACGTCTGCTCCTGCTGAGATTTGAACCAGGAACCCATAGATCTAAAAGCATTTGCTTTGCTCTTTAGATAAAGTGAACCCTTCTTAGAAGGAGTGGGGTGAGGAAGAGTTCTTTTGGCTTTGGAGCTGTATCTTGACAGTTTTATTCTTTCTGAGTTATTTTTTTCAGTCTCTTTCTATCACCTTTTGTTTTGTCTGTTCCAGCTTTTCTTATTTGATCATTTGACTAACATTGACTTTCAAAAATGTGAATATGAATCTCTGAGTTCAAGCATTTAATATCTTTATTGCAATGCCATTTAAAAATCTGCAAATGCCAGGCTCTAGGCTTGAATTGGTGAATGTCTAATCTCTCTAATAGTCTCCTATCTATAAGACTTCATTTATTATGATTTTGTCATTTATCTCAAGTAAAAGAAAAGGATTTTTCACCCTATAGGAGACAAATGATCATGTGGTCTTTTGAATGACATACTCTTAGTGGATTACTTAATGATGCTTATTCCTTCAACAAGCCTTCTAGAATCTTCACAAAAACACATCAGGCAGTACAAGAAAAGTCTGACTTTCTGTATCCTGTATCCTGTTAGACTCTCTTGTATTCACTAGGTAAATGCTAATGAATTTCTGATATAACATTCCATCATTCTTTGATTATGTTTAATAACTAAATTATAACTGTTTATGTACTTTTAGGAGATATATTTCTTCTATATTAATTTTTTTTGAGATAGGGTTTCATATTGTCCAAGCTAGCCTAGAGCTCTTAAAGTAACTGAGAATGACTTTGATCTTCTTTTCTCTACTTTCCAAGTACTAGGATTAGGGATATGCAATATCATACCTAGTTTTATTTTCAAAACTAGATATTTTTCCAAGTGTTTCCTAAGGAAAACAATATAAGAATCTGTAATCAACAGGACAAATGATATAAAAGGGGATAATGTTACAACCACCAGAGCAATCTCCTCCCTTCTTGTCATATGAATTCCATTGTTTCATCATTAACAGTTTCTTAAATACCTACAATATATCATATGATTTATGAAACATATAAAGACTACCTTTCTTAGGCTAATAATGCTTGTTTAAGGATGACACTGCCCACATTTTAACTACTCCAACTGAAACTATATCCATAACAAAAGGGACTCGGGTAAAAAAGGAAAGTTTAGTAGAATATATTCTTTTCTTGTTGCAATATCAATCCTAATTTTTCACCCATATCTCTCTGAAGTCAAATCCCAAACACCCTACAACTGGCCTTGGTATCTTATGCAAGATCAGAATGTTACAAAACTGTTCATAGGTTCTTTTTAAAGCCAGGAAGCTTGTGAGGTTTCTTTCTTGGATAATAAATAACAATCCAGTTCTAAACCGCCCTAAAATCATGTCGTCAGTAAGAGCTAGATCCTTGAAATTCAAGGATGACCTCAAATTAGACTAGAGAGTTTTCAAATCAGAGGGCAAATCAGTGTGTGAGTGTCTAGCAAAGTGCTTGCAATATAGCAATCATTCAGTAACTATCTAAAGAACAAAGGGAATTCTAGTAATTGCTGTAACAAAATATGAAACATGATTTTTGGCCATAAGACTGAAATTAACATTTGCAAACTAAGTCATAATTGAGATTGTATTGGCACCAAATTTCTGTTTCTTTAAAATTTTTTTGATTGATTTATTTTTAGTTTATATGTGTATATGTTTTGTCTGCATGTATGTAAGTATACCTGACTTATCCACTGCCTACAGAGACCATAAGAAGGTGTTGGATCCCCTGGAACTTAAGTTACAGACTGTTTAGCCACCATATGGATGCTGGGAATTGAACCCTGGTCCTCTGCACAGTTAGTGCACTTAACTGCTGAGCCATCTCTCCAGACCCTTGTTTCTTGAGTTAGCTTTCATACACTATAAAATGACAAAAAAAATTTATCTATGCATATATTAGGAATATTTTGTGTTTTAAGAACCATAAGAAAATTCTGCTGGAACTTCCCCAATGACTTATGTATTATCAACTATTTCTGTTGGTGTTAGAGATAAAGGGCTTAAATACTTTTCTTCACCAACTAGAATAAGCAAGATAAGAATACTATCTATCCTTTTTCTTGTACCTCTGGAACATGAATATTGGAAAATGGAAAAGCAGTAGGCACCAAATTAAAGCAAATGTCAGTGAAGTGATGTGGGAGTAAAGAAAGTGAGGATTTAGATTTCCTGCTTCCTCTGGGAGAAAAGAGATTATTTAAAGCTGTTGTATGCAGCTATTTCCAAAAACCCCAAGTACTGCAGTTGACTCTTCTCATTTTTATGTGACTCTACTTACCTGTTAGGTAGTATCAACATCATGACCACACTCTTTCCAGGTAGTGACTATTGTTTCCCCAAATATGATTTCATGTATTTGATTCCTTTTCTTTATCAAAGAAGCATAATGATTAGTAAAGATGTTCTTTAGAAAGACAAGTAGAGAGTTTACAATATAAAGGTATGAGTGAATCTGTTCTGCTGTGTCTTCCTCTCGCTAATTTCGCTCTCGTTCCCAGCAGGGACTGGGACAGCACAACCACCAGTGAGCTGCATCGACCTCGCGGGCCACCTCCCTCACGGCGGCCTCCTCCCGGGTAAAATTAAAACTAACACTGATTTCTTTCATTCTGATGTGCAGTGGTTTAGGTTCAGGGCAGGGAGAAAGGAATTGCAAGCAGTCTGATGTTGTTTGCTGTTTTCTGGGAAGATGTGCACAAACATTTATCTACCACAGTTGGGACACCAACAATGGATCACCTAACCTGACCCATCCAAGTCCGGCAGAGTGAGCCAGTGAGTACGTTGGGGTTACTAGCAGGAATGAGAGTAGAGGTCACTTACAGGAGTGTAGATGACTGACAGCAGTTGCAATACCAAAAAATCCCCTCCCCCCGCAAACAGATGCGGACACATGAAAGCTGCTTCCTGGTGCTTTCTGAACAACTCCCAGGCTTCTCTGTGGAGAACTGGAGACCTAGAGACGTTCCTCTCCCTAGCAGTTTGTTCATTGCTTTTATAACTGAATAATGTAAATTTCTGATAGTGTAAGTTCCCTGAACTTCCTCAGCCTTGACAGTTTCCACTGGTTTCTTGGATGTGTGAGTTCCCTCTCACCTGCAGAGGGACGGTCAGTTCTGAGCAAACAGATGCCTACATATTTTGTCTTTATCATCGACACCTCCATCTTCATTAGTTCCCAAGTTCTAATCCTTTCGTGGACAGAGTGAGAAGAGAGGAAGTTAGAAAAACTAAGTATCTACTCTGATGCAGTAGTTGTTTCTCAGAAATGCATGCTAAATTCCCAATTCTGATTTTGTCAGAAGAAGATTTTCTGGATTGTTTGAAGATCCTGTTGAGTGAGACCTTTCAAATGTGGTGATGGTACTTCCTGAGGCTTTGGCTACTTGCAACTTCAGCCCTCAGACTACGGGAAGAGCCTTCCACTCAGTCGTCACAGCTGAGACTCTTAATCACTTCAGGAATCTCTTTTGGTAATGTCCTTTTCTGGCTCCGCCCCGCACGTCCCCATTTGATCCGTGGTTGTGACTTCCTGCCTCATAGCTAGCTCTCTCTGCCCTTCTGCTACTCGGGAATGTCTAACCACAGCCATTAGCCTTTAATTACTGAGATGTACTTCAAAACTACCAGACTCTGGAAGATACATGTTGACTAACTCTAAGTAGTTTCTGTGCATTCCCTCCTTCCCTGATCCCATGGCAAAGGAAAATTCAAGAATAGTTATCCGATTCGTTATTTTTCCACAAACTACTATTCTCAAGTATATATATATATATATATATATATAATTTTTATTGGTTTTTCTCATTTTAGTGCTTGGATTTGAACTTAAGACCTTGAACATACTAGACAAGCATTCTGCTCCTGAGCATCCTCACTAGCCCTTTATAGAGCAGTAAAATGTACAACTAATTTTTATTTATTTATCAAACCTTCATTTTTATTGAATTAATTAATATAATGATCAAAAATCAAAAACACAGAGACATCCTTTTGCTTCCAGTTATTGGTGTTTTCCTAGACTTTACATAGTAGAAATATATTCCTAAATATTTGGCTTTTTCAATTCAAAGTTTGCATTTGCAGAATCAATGTTATTTCATAAAATTATGGCTCACCTTTTTCTCATTTTTAAATAATAGTCTGCTATGTTGAGCACATGTCTAAACACTGTGGGTAGAGCAGATGACAGTGGCGAGCTCCTGTGCCCATGGAGGTCCCCTCCTCGTGAACATAGTTAGTGGGATATCTATACTCAGGGCCAGATACGTTTATACTGTCCGGCCAGTGAATGAAACGGTTCTGGAACAACTTGTCATCCGTCAGAAGATACGTAAAACAGATGAAAAGCCACTTTTCTCTGCCTCTCCAATCTTTAAATATCCTTGAATGAAAAGTTCTAAGGGGAAACATGGATACCGAACTTTAAATCTCCTTTTGAGGTCCTGATAACAGCTTTGGCCATTCACATTTGGGTCCCGTGTATTTACTATACTTATTTTCTGCATTGAGGACTTAGGTAAAAATTAAGATAAAACCCTTATTTTAAGGTCATGTTATGATAGTTCGTAATTTATTTTTCTTTTTCATGGGAGATAGCTACTACAAAATCCCAACTCCCACTTTTCTGAAATTGAAAGCTTTTGGGGAAAGAATGAAGTCTACTCAGTAAGGACATATCACCAAGGCCCCTGCATGTCTATTTTTCCACATTGTCAAGTGCAGACTCCCCTCCGGGGAGACCGCGTCTGTTGCACAACCAACTTCACATAAAAGACCATGTCTTTTCTCTAACCTTGGATTTCTACAATTGTTTTTAGCCCAGTTAGAGAATCTGTTTCCCTTGGTTCTGTTCTAGATGTGAATGAAACATATTAAGGGATATTTCTCCCATAATCTTTAACTTTAAAAAAAAAACAATATTTAATGGAGTCTGAGAATTTCGTTCAGAGTATTTTGATCATATTCAAAACTCTTGACCTCCTCCTAGATTCCCACACCCCTGGTTTCTCTTTGTTCTCTCTAGTTTTCTAAGGCCTACTGAGACCTGTTTCTCTCCCCGGATACTCTTGACTCTTTCTTAATCTTTCGCTATTCTCTTCCATGACACTCCATGAACCTTTGGGGAGGGGGTGATATGAATATTCCATTTAAGGCTGAACACTCCCAGTCTCTTACTCTCTATAGGTCTCTGTGTTAATCACCATCTACTGCAAATAAAGAAATTTCTCTCAGAGTTGAGAGGTGTGCTAATCTATGGGTATAACAAAAAGCCATCAGTAATCAGTTTAAAACCATGTCTATTTACCAGAGTGTATTAGTAAGTTCTTCCCTAGGGCCTGTGACCTTTCTACGGCCAGAAGTTCTTGACCTCAATGATAGTGCCAGATACAGGTTCCATCTTGTGAAGTGGGCTTTACATCAATCGTAATGTGATTGTCTGCTCCCATAATATTTGTGCCCCTATCACAGTTGGCATATCTTGCCGAGACAGTCATTGCTCTACCTCTCAGGATTCACAGCTAGGTAAGACTGATGGTAATTTTTTCTTCCAGTGGCATGCATCACATGCTATGAAGCTAATACATGAAGCTTCAAGGTCAGCACTAGCTTGATTTCTCCACATTCTACAGATCATATATGTATTGCCCATCTCCAGCGATAAGATCATGCTGTCAGGTTCTAGAAGGTAACCAAGAACAGTAGCAATAGCTAGTATTATTTGATGATCTGTGTGACCCCCCCTGGTTATTAACTACAAAAGAGGGAGCTAATTCTCAACATTAAATTTATTATTCGCTAGCCTGGGGTATCTGGTAGGGACATTGTCACCTCATTATAAGGAACTCCATTTAAACTTTCTTTTACATATGTATGTGTACATGTTTAGGATGTTTCTAACGTAAGTATGTTTCCATGTGACTTTTTCAAAAGGACTTTACTGTTAGTGACCCTCCCTGCACTCTGTTCCCTACTGTGCTGTCCCATTCCACACCCATTTAACTCTTTCTATCCCGTAATTTCCCTTACCACTTTATACCACTGATTTCTATCTCCCTATGGGGCACCAACACCTGTGGTGGCCCCTTACTAATTTTATGACCTCTATGTACTTTCCAACTCAAACACGCATATCTAAAGATTCAGAGGTAGCATCCGCATATGAGAGAGAACATATGATGTTTGTCTATTGAGTCTGGGTTACTTCACTCAGAATGACTGTTTCTAACTCCATCCATTTACTTGCAAGTTTCATAATTTCATCTTTCTTAGCAGTTGAACAATATTCCATTTCCTAAATATGTCATATTTTCATTAGCTGTTCATTAGTTTCTGAATATCAACATAACCAGCATTGTTTGATTACTTGGCTGTTGTGAATAGAGCAGCAATAATTATGAATGAGCAAGGATTTCTGTAGTAGGATATGCGTCTGTCAAATACAGTCCCAAGAATGGTATGGCTGGATCATATGCCAGATATATTTCTATCTTTTTGAGGAATCTTTACATTGATTTCCACAGTGGCTGCACCAATTTGTACTCCAACCAGCAGTGAATAAGTATTTCCCTTTTTCAACGTCCTTACCATCATTTGTCTTTCATAATATTTGTGCCCCTATTGCGTTTGGTATATCTTGCCAAGTCATTGCTTTACCTCTCAAGGTTCACAGCTGGGTAAGACTGATGGTAATTTCCTCTTCCTGTTGCATGCATCGCACCTTCTAAATCTATGAAGCTTCATGAAGCTTCAAGTCAGCACTAGTTTGATTTCTCAACATTCTACAAATCCTGTATTATTGCCCACCGCCAGCAGTAAGGTCATGCTGTCAGGTTCTGGAAGGTAACCAAGAGCAGTAGTAATAGCCAGTATTATTTGATGATCTCTGTGCTCCTCCACACCTGGTTAATAACTACAAAAGAGGAATCTTGATCATTATGGCTGGGATAAGAATAAATCTCAAAGGATTTTTAATTAGCATTTCCTTGGTGCCTACACATGTTGGACATTTTCAGAAAGATTGAGGCCAACCTGGCTGTGGCTACAGGGAGACCCTGTCTCAGAAAAAGAAAAAAAAATAAAATAGAACTAAGATGTGACCCAGTCTTGGGCCTATATCCCAAGATCTCCATGTCATATCACAGACATCTCAAGATCTCCATGTCATATCACAGAGATCTCCATGTCATATCACAGAGATCTCCATGCCATATCACAGAGATCTCCATGTCACATCACAGAGATCTCCATGTCACATCTCAAGATCTCCATGTCACATCACAGAGATCTCCATGTCACATCACAGAGATCTCCATGTCACATCACAGAAAGCAGTGGGTTTCATGATGGTACCTTCAGATCTGTGTATCCGCATGCTGCGTTCTTATTCACTCCCGTCCCTCACACTCCCCACGCGTCCACGTCCCCTCTCCTCTTCAAGTTGCCTCTCCTTCCTCCACTACAAATCTCCCATTCTGTTTTCATATGATATGGACTCCCATTTCTTTCTTTACTTTTCATCTCTTGAAAGATTTCTTTCTCCTCTCATGAGACTTTCTCTAGATTTGTGACCTACAAATATACACATAAAAACACAAATATATACATACATACATACATAAAATATAAGTTCCATATATCATAGATAACATATGGTATTTGTCTTTTTGAGTCTGGCATACCTTGCTTAACATAATGATTTCTAGGTACATATATTATGCTTCAAATGTCATGATTTTCTTTTTTTATGACTGCATAAAATTCCATTCTGCATATGTTCCTCATTTACATTATCCATTCATCTGTTGATGGACATGCAAACATATTTGATTTCCATACTTTTGTGAATAAAGCATCATTGAACATGAGTGGGCAAGTATCTCTTGGTAGTTGAGCCTTTTGGTGCATTCCCAGGAATGGTACAGATGGAGTTCCATTTTTAGTTCTTTAAGAAATATTGCTCCTGATTTTCATAGTAGTTACACCACTTTATATCCCCACTGACAGCGAATAAAGACAGGTCTTTCCCCAAGTCTCTGCCAGCACTCGTTTGCCTCATGAGACCCACTTGACTGAGAGTGATTACATCTTGAGTTGACCTATGTGCTAAGGTTGCTGAACACTTACTGAAGTGTTTAGTGGCCATTTTTATTTCTTATTTTCAGAATTGTCCATTCAAAAATAAGCTTATTTATTGATTGGATGATTTGAACTTTTTATACTTACTTTTTGTGTTTTTTTTATATATCCTGGATTGCGACTCCGGTCTGATGCATCATTGGTAAGGCTTTTCACATTCTATAAGCTATCTCTTCACTCTGGTAACAGGTTCCTTATTTTATTAATTTCATGCAATCCTGTTTGTCATTTCTTGGGATTATTTCTTCCCCTATTTGAGTCCTTTTTAAGACTTGCCTACTTCTGTGTCTTCAAGTATTATACCTATGTTTTCCTCTGGCAATTTCAAAGTTTCCTATCATTTTATTTAGATGATTTATTTGCTCTTTTTATTTAGATGATTTTCATGCTGAGAGAGTGATATGAATCTAGTTTCATCCTTTTGTGTGTGCATATCCAACTTTAGCAGCACCATTTTGTTATAGAGGATGTCTTTTGTTAAATGTATGTTTTTGACAGCTTTGTCAAAAATTCAGTGATTGTGGAAAGACCGCCCATGCTCATGGATTGGTCAATGCAAGTTTTACCTCTCACCCGAGAAGTTTCCTTTTGTAATAAATGGAAATTAGACCAGAAATCCAAACTGGCCCACATGCAGAGGACAATGGGCTGCAGAGTGGTTATTCCTGAATAGGACACCTGTAGCAAACTTCTGTCCCATCCCCAGAGTCTCAGGGATCATTGTGGAAGAGGGGGAAAAAAGGTTGTAAGAGTCAGAGGTGGTGGATGACCACAAAGAAACAGTTTTCCAGACAGCTGGTCAGTTACTCTTATGAAATCACAGCAATGGTGACAGCATGCACAAGTCCCATGCAATCTCAAACCAGAAAATAAGATCCCAGCATAAACATGAGGAAGTGGCTAAGAAGCTCTAACCCCACCTAAGGAAACTGTGGCAACAGATGGCTGCTGGGAGGAGCAGAGATAGTCTCTGTCAAGCATGGGACTCTTGGTAAGTTAACCAGGCTGCAGGGGATAGACGCACACTGCAGGACATTTGGAGACACAAATTAGATTCTATAGGCCTTATTATATACATAAAGTACCTTAAATTGGGTGGGGACATTAAGAGGAGGTGAGGATAAGGAAGGAAATCTAAATTAAGCCCTAGGAAATTTGAAATTTTTCAATAAAAAAAGAAAACTAGGTGATTGTGAATCTTTATTTCTGGTCCATTGATCTTTTTATTTTATTTTATTTTATTTTATTTTATTTTTATTTTCTCCTTGTGTTTGAGTGGTTTGCATGGGTGCCAGATTCCCTGGAAACGGAGTTAGAGATGCCTGTCAGCCACCATGTGGGTTCTGGGAACTGAGCCCAAGTCCTCTCAAGAGCAGCCAGTACTCTGAACCACTCAGTCATCTTTTCAATCCCTATTTTATTTATTTATTTTATTTTTTACTGTGGCTGTGTAACATACTTTAAGATCATATAGTGTGACACCTCTAGTGATCATCGATATTTTAAAGAAAACTGTATAGAATCTGTAGGCTTATTTCAATAGTAGCCATTTTCACAATATTAATTGTACCAATTAAATTGTACCAATTATTACTTTGTTTCCATCTTCTAGTGAAGCTTCAAGGGAAGAAAAATTTTAAATTGGAATAGTTAATTACAAGAAAGTTAAATTGTTGTTGGGAAGTTGTGTAAAAACTAATAAATACTGTAGTTGAAGATTGCAAGGTAAATATGACTTCAAGGTGAGAGTCTCAACATTTCTAAGAAACTTATGCATAGCCATGTTTACTGTGGTGCTATTCATAGTAGCTAAGCTCTGGAATCAACTTGGTGCCAGTCAACACATAAATGGATCAAGAGAATATACTTGCGAGAGAATATGCACTGTGTTGTGTGTGTGTATATATGCCAAACATATATACAATGTCATATCATTCAGTCATAAAAATCAAAATCATATTGTTTACAGGAAAAATACATGGGCAATGATAGTTTGTCACTAAGTGACATAAGCCAGATGAGGAAAACAGTTATCACATTGCTTTTACACAAACATAGAAAATAAGACATAGGAACACAAAAAGAAGATGATTACTACAGAAGAGCAAAGACATGAATGAGAAGAAGACGACGACGACAGAGGAATCAGGGGCAAGTATGATTGAGTGTGTGACATGTCCCAGTGAAACCTATTAATGTGTACAATCGATATGCACTTCAAATTTTTAAAAACATAATGGTCTGGGTAAGAACTAGGGAGATTCTTAATGAGTATAGTGAGAGGTAAAAAAGATGACCAGTATATAAAGTTGGATTCTTTCTGGGTAACGCTGTGAAAATATACTAATACTCATCCAAAAGAGGTAACTAAGAAGCAGTGGATGAAAGCACCTGATTTAAAAAATATATCCAAGACAAGAGTTTGATTTTCATGAAACTATTAATATAGAATTTTATATGATAGACTTATCTGCTCTTGTATGTCCAAATAGGCAGTGATAGCTGATCTCAAACTCTTGTTTACATATATGTGTGTGTGTACTTACATGATTTTAGATCATTTCCACCCATCCCAGTGCCTTCTCTAACTGCTCCCTCGACTCCCTCGCAATTTCTCGTCCTTACCTTTTTATTGTTGTTACATATACATGCACATACGCACACACGTATGTATGCATGTACTGAGTCTACTTAGTGGTGCTCCTGTGTGTCTGTGCTTAGGGCTGATCACAAGGAGTTAGATCTGTACTTGGTTGAATGAGAATGTCCCCCAGAGGCTCCTGTATTTGGACTCTTGGCCCCAAGTTTCTATTTGGAGAAGGTCATGAAACCGTTAGGTTGTGTGGTCATGCGGAGGAAGCATGTCAGTGGGGACCGTCTTTTAGAACTCTTGCCAGAACCTTGCAGGAATTTCAGTCACACTTTGCTTCCTGGGCCTGCTTGAAGATGGGACCCGTCAGCTTTCTGCTCTGGCCCCTCCTTCTGCCATGTTTCCCCCACCATTATGAACCCTGACCTCTGGAATTTAAAGACAAATAAACCCTTCCTTCTATAAGTTGTTTTGGTCATGGTGTTTTATCACAGCAACAGAAAAGTAACCAAAACAATAACTTATCAGGGAGTTCATCCATGGAGAGAACTTATTCTTCCTCTCTCAGCAGCCATTGATTGTCTGTAGCTCTTCTAGGGGTGGGACTCTGTGAAATTTGTCCACTCCACATTGGCCTGTCAACTGTTTTGTTGTTATGAAGATTATGTTAGGCTGCCACTGTGGAGATTTCAGTGAAGCCTCTCTGTCATAACTAGAACACAGTATCTAACAGCAGACATCCTGCTCCTCTGGCTCCTATGATCTTTCTGTCCCTCTTCTGTGACATTCCCTGTGCTTAGGTATATGGTTGTACTGTAAATGTATCAGATGGCCCAGGCCCTCCATAGTTACTTACTCTCTGCATTTTGACCAGTTGTGGAACTCTGTATTTTTCTCCATCTGTTGCAAAAAGAAGCTTCTCTGATGAGTGGTGAGAGGCATACTGTCTGTGAATATGAAGATACAGATTTAGAATACAGTAAGAAATTCCGTTCATATAGGAATATGACAAAAGTAGGCTTTTCTCTAAGATCCATGACGTCCTTGGCCATGTGTCTATTTCTGTTTATAATGCTACACAGAAGTTCCCTTCCATTGAGGGGGCCTTAATTCCAATTAGACAGCTGCTGAGTGCCCCAAGATAAAACTACTACTACTGAATTACTACTACATATATTTTGCTGGGCCAGTCATTGCTATTTGTTGGGCTTTACAGCTGGGTGGGGACAATGATTGGTTTTCCCCCTTGGCAGCTTGTATAGTACCCTCTGATATCATGAGAACTCGTCGTCAGGGAAGAGACTGGAAGGTCAGCTCCAGTTCGGTTGTTCCAAGTCATGTGTCTGAAGAATGGCTTCTCTTTAGCAACAGAGTCCTACCTTCAAATTCTGGGAGAATATCAATGACTGTGGCAATAGCCCGTGTTATTTTGGGAGTCTCTTAGAATACCCTGACCAACAACATGAAGAGAGGTTTCTTGTGCCTGGCACTGTGTTTTTTGTTATGTAGCCTTCTGCCACACACACACACACGCACATGCACACACACACACACGTAATGTGTATTTTTCAGTAGGACTTTGAGCATTTCACGCAGGACATTTCCTTCTAGCTTTTCACACCATCTAAGCATTATTTATGTCTGCTCTCAATCCCCTTGTGTACTCGTCCCTACTTCCTCTTCAGTTAACCCTGCCTTTCCCATTTACCCCATCTGCCCTAGACCACACCTATTATCCCCAGCTCATGCTTCCTTTTCCCATTCACTCCCATGGTTCCTTTCTATTTTCTTGGCTCCTGTGCTTACATCAGGATATGTATATATTCACTTGTAAGAATTTGTAGCTAAGATCCAAAAATGAGAGACGACAGCATCACCTGTTTTTCCGAGTCTGTGCTCCTCCACTTAGTAGAACAGTTTCTAGTTCCATCTATATACTTTCAAATTTCATGATTTTTTTTTCATTACTGTTGAATTGAAACCCATTGTGTAAGTGTACCACATTTTTATTATCCATCCATCAGCTGAGGGACATTTAGGCTGTTTGTCACCATGAGGTTGCTGTGATCTGAACCCAGTTCCTCTTTAAGAGCAGCTAGCGCTGTTTAACACTGAGTCATCTCTCTAGCCTTTGAGCTCCTTTTTTTTAATGTATTTTTTTAACATCTCACTGTGTCTAATTAATAATTCCTTGAAGTACATCAATGTATACCATCCACTGCACCATGCAAAACCTTCATCCTACATTAATGAAGGAAACTGATTCTCCTTCCCCTATGCATCATCAATTGCCTACAGCTCTAAAGCTCAAGGAGGGAGCTCCTACCCTAACCAGGCTGAACTGACTGTCTCGATCTTGTACAGGCCTTTTCTGGTAACGGTGGCCGCTGTGAGTTAATGGGTTCAAAGGCTCTGTCGCGTACAGACGCCACTGGTCTGCAGTAGTTCATATCTCCTGGTTCTTACAATTTTGGGGACTGCTTTTTTTTTCCATTGTGTTCCCTGAACGTTTGCGGGAAAGGCAAGTGATGTTGACGATACATTTAAAGTTAAGCCCTCCATCGTCCTTTATTCTCTGTATTTTGATCAGCTGTGGCTCTTTGTATTAACCTATGAGCACTACAAAAGAAGCTTTTCTGGGGAGGTATGAGAGCTATACCAGCCTATCTGCACAAGATTAAGTACTGAAAATGTGGTTTGATACTGTGCCGATTTAGCAAAGAGATATTAGGCTTTTCCCCTCAAAAATCTTCTTAATTTTCGTATAAATGACACCATCTTGTCAGAATTTCTGAACAGAAATGTTACATATCAATACGAAAAAAGTTAAGAATATTCTTTAAAGCATCATGTAAATGTAAATGTAACTGTCTATACAAATTAAAAGTAGAACTACATACTTTTAAATATCCTCTCTGAAAAACGTTTTCATATCTTTTATTCAGTTTACAAATGGGTGAAATATATATATATATATATAATATACGTATATATGTATATATATATATACATATCACTGTTGAGTGGGATAACTTTATTTTTTATATTTTACTATTTTTTTATTTATATATATGAGTGTTTTGCCTGCACATATTTAAGTGCACCTGTGTTGTGCAATGCCCAGGGAGATCAGAAGAGGGTGTTGGATCCCCTGAAACTGGAGTTACAGATGGTTGTTAGCCACCATATGGGTCCTGGCATTTGCACCCAGGTCCTCTGAAAGAGCAGCCAGTGCTCCTAACTGCCGCGCTCTCTCTCCAACCCCTGCCCCTTTGTGTCTAATGAGTGTTCCCTGTATGCATGTGGGTTGAACAACTTACCAGTGATCACACCCTGGAAGAAAAATGGCTCTCCTTCCTCTAGTGACTACTAATAAGCAAGTGACCATTAATAGCTTGGCAGCTGGTGTTGGTCCTCCTGAGGCCCTCCCTGATCTGTGCGAGTATTTTGAATGGCTCAGTCTTGTGCAGGTAACCACAGGTGATTTCATGAGTGCAACAATCCTGTCATGCCCAGAAGGCTGCAGTCCGCAGCATTTCTCTCCATCGTCCAGCTCTTATATTCTAGACCATTTCCAGAATGTTCCCAGAGCCTTGGGAGTGCAGGGTGATTCATTCTGATTTCCCATTTAAGGCTGAAAACTCAGTCATTTACTCTGAACTCTGATCATTGATAAGACCTTGCATTAACCACTGCCCCCTGCAAAAAGAAACTTCTTCAACCAAGGTTGAGAGCATCACAGACCTATGGGTATACACAAATATATTTAGGAGGCAGTTTGAAAATCTATCTATTTAACATAAAAACAAGAGTAGAGTCCCCTGTAGGACCTACCGTATCTGTAACCACAGGTTTTTGACCACTTTTTCTGCACCAGGCATGAATTACCTCTTGACTGGGGAGAATAGGATCCAATCGGAAAGTGGTTGGTTGCCCCACAGCTGTCATGACAGTATTGCACTTTCCAGGCATGTTGGTGTTGCAACATGAAGAGTCCAATTCTGGGTAAGACCACTGGGTTGTTTTAGCCTTAGTGGTCTGTATCCCTTCTCTACGAAAGCCAATCAGCAGGAGGTGGCTATTTAGTTCAAGATTGGTTTCTTTATGTCTTGATAACAAAGTATTTTCAGCGATAGAGTCTTAACATATAGTTATGTTGGCAACCCAGATAATGGCAGTAGACTGGGCTATTATGAAGACCTCTTCCGTCTCCATGGTCGATAACTCATAGAGAGTTATGCTCTGCATGGCATTTTTTTTCATTTAATAAGCTGTATCATCTGGGAGTGGCAGTGTCCATCCGTGCAGGCTAGTCCTCTTCAAAATTTAAAAAAATACTTATTTTGCAATTATCTCAGAAACTACTGGATTTCCATATGGCTTTTCCATGAATCTTTAGTTTGGGCTAATCCATCTCCTACCCCTTAATCTTTCCCTGCTCAACTGCCATCAATATTTCCCCTTATTATATATCATGTGTGTTCTAGTATCCTCTTCAATTACATTCTTTTAATTGGCTTGCAATCTAGTAGGTTTCCATATAACTTTCTCATACACTCTTGTGATAAACCCTCCACCTGCCCACTCATTTCACCATATACTCTATTACTCTCCCTGCTTAAACATTTCTCGAATCGGCATTTCTCCTCTGTGTGCTCATTTTAACTATATTCTACCACTCCCTCTTCCTCAAAGTCCCTCATGGTGCCGTTCTAGATTCCTGAGTTCCACATATACTCCAAGTTAAATAGACAAAACAAGACTCAAGGTAAGATCCACATGAATGCAAACCTGTAGCATTCATCTCTCTGGACTACCCACTACATATACTTTGTAGTTGTGTTCACCAACCTGCAGATTCAGGGATCTCATCTTTCTTTAAAGCTGATATAATTCACCAGTGACAGACATCTAGGTTGATCCCATTTCCTGCTGTTGTAACTAGAGTAGCAATGAAGTGCTGGTATCTTGGAAGATTAGACTCCTTTGGGTACAAGGAATTGTACATTTGGGCCATGCAGTGGTGGAATTTCTGGTTTTGTGAGAGGCCTCCAGGCTGAAATCCAAAATGACTATTGTGTTTACACTCTCTCCAACCATGAACAAGAGTTCTCCTTTCCCGGAATCTAAGCCAGCATTTATTGTCATTTGTATTCCTGAAGATGGCCATTCTGACTGGAAGGGGATGGAAGCTTTAAGTAGTTTTAGCCTGGATTTCCCTATGGTTACAAACGTTGAAAGCATTTTAAAAGTGTTTACAAGCAATTCACATTTCTTCTTTTGAGAACATTCTATTCAGTTCTATGCAGAAAGCTGCAGTTCCATGGGATCTCACTTACTGATTGCTGGTCTTATTTTTCCTGCTGCTCAAACCCTCTTCATAAATTTCTAAACTTGTGCTTAGAAGTTGAAAGACACTCTAATAGTTTCAGAGTAGCAAGTATGTTATGATTTTCCTAGATTTCACAGATACCTGTTGTAGTGTCTGAATTTTCTTTTCTAATTTTATTAACTTGAAAAATCTCTTTTACCTGCATCTAATTTGACTAAGGGTTTGGCAATATTTATCATTTTAAGGAACCAATTCCTAATGTTTTATATTTTTTGTTTCTGTCGCATTAATTTCTGGCCTGATTTCTTATCATTTCTTCATGATTGCTGCTTCTTGTATTGTTTTCTATGCATTTTCTAGGTCGTTAAGCTGCATCATTACACTACTTATTTCAGTTCTGTGCAGGACAGCTTTCATTGTCAACTTGATGCACCTGCGTAGGGGGAACCTCAATTGGGGAATTTTCTCAATCGGACTGGACTGCTGCCGTATCTGTGAGGTATTTTGTTGACTGTTGAGTGATGTAGAAGGTCCCAACACACTGTGGGAGTATCAGCTCTGGGCAGATGGTCCTGTATTACATAAGAAAGCAGGCTGAGCACAGACCAGAGAGTAAGCCAGGAGTCCGCATTCTCCACGGTCTGTGTTTTGGTCCCTTCCCTGCCTTCCCTCCATCTGAACTGTAAGTTGAAGGTGAAATAAACTTTTTCCATCCCAAGTTGTTTTTTTCGTCACTGTTTATCCCAGCAATAGAAAGTAACTAATACAGCAGTTGGTGAGGAGAGGAGGATATTGCTATGACAGAGCTCACCAAATGTATCTGGGGGGATTGTGGAAGCATTTGGACTTTTAAACTGAAAAGGTGCTTGGAAGTCAGTTAGCTATTCTGTAGGAACTTGCAAAATAATGGAGAAAGATGTGTACACAATGAATACCTGGCATTGAAGCTTCAACTGGAAGCAAAGACACTGTCAGGGCGGTTTGTGTGATATATTTTGAAGAATCTTTGGAAATCATCTCCTGCTCCAGGGCCCACAACTACTATTCCTAACGTGTTAGATGCTCCCCATTATGCCCCCACCCACATCTTGGTCCTAGTCCACCTCCTGATGTTCTTGCCTGAGACCTCCAGATGGGCTGGTAATTCTGACCCATCTACTGTGTCTTGATTACCTGCACTTTGGCCAGCTGCATTCTCTTTCCCTACAAAATTCCCATTGCCACCTTGGGCAGAGGCTTCCTCTTCCTCCTGTCTGGGACCCCAAATACTGCTCCTTGATCCCCCAGCACCCAGACCAGCTACTCTCCTGCTCCAGAGTTCACATCTATTCTGCCTAGCTAGTTAACTCTTCCACACTGTCTCCAACACCTGCCTTGGTCCTTGGCCCCACACTAAAAAATCAAGAACATTTCAGGGAATGCTTTAAACACCTATAACAGATTAAATTGGAAAATCTAAAAGAAAGAGATGAATTTCTAAATTCAATTGATTCACCAAACTTAAACCAAGAAAATATCAACAGCTTTAACAGACCCATAAAAAATAAGGAAATCAAAAACATAATACAAAACCTCCCAACTAATAAAACAAAACAAAAAAACAAAAGCCCATGTCCAGACTAAGTCATAGCAGAATTTTACCAGACCTTCAAAGAAAATATACAACCAAACAGAGTCAGAACTCCCAAACGCCTTCTATGAATCCAATAGTACTCTAATTCCAAAATCAGGTAAAGAGACAGCAAAAAAGAAAACTATAGACCCATATCAATGAACATCAATTCAAAAATTTTAAATCAAATCCTATCAAACTGCATACAGATACATATCAAAAAGATCATTCACTATGATCAAATCAGTTTTATTCCAGAGATGTAGGTGTGGTTCAATATATATATCAGTTAATAAATGTAACAAATCATATAAATGGACTTTAAGACAAAAATTACATGATCATCTTCATAAACACAGAAAAGGCATTTTACGAAATCCAACATGCATTTATGTAAAACATTCTAGAGGGAACTAGACTGGAGAAAAAATACTTCAGCATAATTAAAACAATACACAACAAATCCATAGTCAACTTCATTTGAAATGGAGAAAAATTGGAAGCATACCCATTAAGAGCAGGAACCTGACAAGGTTGTCCACAATCTCCATTTCTTTTCAATATATTGCTTAAAACTCTTGAAAGAACAATAAGAAAAGAGAAGAAATTAAAGGATACTAATTGGAAAAGAAAAAGACAAATTACCTTTATTTACAGATGATATGATATCATACATAAAATATCCCAAAACATTCTATTAGAAAACTTCTAAAAATGATGAATATTTTAAGTGGCAGGTTTTAAAATCAATTCACAAAATAAATAGTTTTTGTATTTCAATAACAAGCTGTTGGAGAAAGAGTTCATAGAAACCTTCCCACTCACAATAGCCTAAAAATAATAAAATACTAGGACACACACTGGAGGAAGGACAGCACCTTCAATACCTTGTTCTGGCAAAACTGAATCTTGACCTGTAGAAGAATTAAATTTGAACTTTATCTATAGCCCTGTACAAAAGTCAAGTCCAAATGGATGTCCAATGTAAAATCCAAGAAGCTGAAACTATGAGAAGAAAGCATGGGAAGCACCCTACAAGACAGAGGAGCAGGAAGGACTTTCTAAATTGGACAGTAGTAGCTCAGAATTTAAGGTCAGTAATGTATAAGTGGAATCTCATTAGCTAAAAAGCTTCTGTATGTCAAAGTAAACAACCAATGAAATGAAAACTCACAGAGTGGAAGAAAAATCTTCATTAGCTACACATCTGACAGAAAATTAATATTCATAATATATAAAGAATTCAAAAAATAAAGAATCAAGGAAACAAATGACCTAACTAAAAGATAGGTTATGAATCTGAACAGAGACATTCTCAAAAGAAGAAATAAAAATGGCAAATACTTAAAACACGTTCAAGATCCTTAGTAATTAAAGAAATGCAAATTTTTAAAATCACTTTAAGATTTCATCTTACCTCAGTCAGACTGGCTAAGGTCAAGAATGTGGGAAAGTGTAAAGCTTTTCACTTCTGGTGGGAACTGTAAAGTGGTACAACAACTATGGAAAGCAATTTGGAGAGCTCTTAAAAACAAAAAATCTATCATATGATCCAATTATACTACTCCTTGGCATATACCCAAAAGGACTCATTCTAGGACAGAGATACTCGTTCAGCCATGTTTGTTGTTGCTCTTTTCACACTATCTAAAAAATTGAAATAACCTAAATGCCTCTCAGCTGATGAATGGGTAATGAAAATGTGGTACATTTGCATAATGCAGTTCTACTGAGCAATAAATCATGAAATTTACAGAAAAATTGATGGAACTCGAAATGGTTATAGTAAGTGAAATAACACAGACTCAGAGAAACAACCAAAAGATATTCTGTCCTATTTTTCTATCTTAACAACAAAATCTTTATATGTGAGTATATATCCTACTGGAACCACGGAGTCACGGAAATGGAAATAATCATGGAGGTAAAGGGGAAGCCCAGGAGAGGGGGTGAGAAGAGGACTATGTTATCAAGAGTGTAATGGGGAAAATGGGGCTATTTAACTGGGAAACTATGGTTATACAAGGAACCAGGGGGATAAAGGAGAATAAGGAACTCAAGAGAGGTGAATAAAAGGAAGACAAGTATTATCAAGGAGGGCATAGGGAAAATGGGGACAGTCTCAGTAGAGTGGGAGGAGAAAGGAGAGAGTAAAGAGATAAATAATGTTTAGCTGGAGTGAAAACCCAGAGAGAAATGCATAAGTTCAAAATCCCGCTGAAAAACACACATAAACTGTCCATACATGAGTGCATGGGTATGGCTGAGGGCTTTGTAATAAGAAAAGAAACACAGTGCCAGAAAGGAGAACCTCCCTTCAAGTTGTTGGTTGGGGTAGTCCAAGAGACTCCCAGATATAACATATGCTGTTGTCACAGTTCTTGATTGCCTCCCAAAACCTGAAAGTTAATTCCTATTGCTGAGTACAGGATATACTCTAAACACAGGACTGGGAGCGATGGAGCTGAAACAGACTTGGAATGCTTCTCCCACTTTCAGTAGAGATCCCAACATACTTCAGATGTCAGGATCATGGAACAACCACTGTGGTGTAGAGAGTGTGGTGTGGAGCCAGCCTGAATCTACAAGACAAACTTTGTCCAGGGGATGGCAGAGTCAGAGAAGAGGAGTTGTCCAAGCCCTCTGGAGTCCAGATGATCATGCATGGAATCCAGATGTCCAGCACTGAGCTACACTGCTGGAGTTTAGTTTTACTTGAGTGCCCAGTTATTCCCTCTTGAAATAAGATAATATGTAACTTATTTTGGATTTTACAGGAGCCCACAATTGTGACAGTTTGGCTTATCTTAAAAGAGACACTGAGCTTTTGAAGTGTTTGAAATTTAAGGAATATGGAGCTTTTGAAGTTGTAGTATTTTATGTTTTATATATTAATATTAACATGAGATCTTGGGAATAAAAATGGAAAGGTTGTGTTTAAATAGTGTTGTGTTTCTGTGTCAAGTTGACAAAGGGGTCAATTGTGCTAAATAGCTCAAGTTGTCAACCAAACACCCCTAGATAGAGGGAACTTCAACTGAGGAACTTCCTCCTTTAGATTGACCTGTGGCCATGTCTGTGGGTCATTTTCTTGATTGTTGAGTAATGTGGCAGGGCTCACCCCTCTGTGGATGGTGCCACCCTTGGACAGGTGATCCTGTGTGGTATAAGAAAGCAACTGAGCACAGGGCAGGAGAACAAACCCATAAGGGACATTCCTTGTGTGCTGTGCTTCAGCTCCTCACTGCTCCAGCCTTGTGTTCCTTCTTCGGCTTCCCCTGATGATAGACTATCAACTGTGAGCCAAATGAACACTTTCCTCCTCAAGGTGATTTGGCTAGTTTTACCACAGCAATGGATAAGCAAATTTGTCACGCCACGGCGGCAGAGAGACCTCTGCGTTCACCGATTCCCCTGGTCGGGTCCCGCGGGCCAGAAAGCCAAGGGAAGGGCAGGTCACGGATCTGCCCGAGAGAAAGTGGGATGGGGTGTGCGGCTAGTCTCTCCCTCTTTCCCCAGGAGTAAACCAGATGTAGCCTGGGTCCGAGTCCTGCAGGATGCCAGCAGGGAGCCATCTATTAAAGCCAGGACACACAATATAAAGGCAAAACCCACAGCCATTAGCATAAGGCGCCAAATGCTTCCCCAGTCACTTTACAGGTCACTCTGATCATGCCTTCACTTTACATAGAGGCTATAGCTGTTCATACGCCGTTCACAAAGGAGGATGTAATTCCCCTCCAATGGCATTTATGTCCCTAGTTCACCTACTTAGCATGGCCGGCCTTTGTTTCAGCTCCTCTCAGCGCCATCTTGCCTGGGCCACGAGGTGCCGGCTGGTCAATTGGGATTTCTTAGGGCCCTACACACACTATAGTTAAATTCTCTCTAATTTTTTAAAAAATAAATTTCTCTCAGCACTTTCTGCATTGTCTCCAATAGATCTTGGAATGCTATATCTTCATTTTCCTTCAGTTATCTGAATTTTTAATTATTTTTCTTTCTCCAGTGAACGGCTTATCATTCAAGTGTGGTTTAATCTCAGTGAATGTGTGTTCTTCAGTAATTTCTATTGCTGTTGATATCCAGCTTTATTCCATTGTGGTCAGATAGAATACAAACTGTTATTTAATTTTCCTCTATTTGTAGCAGACCACCTAGAGTCCTCACAGGTGATCAGTTTTGGCCACCTGAGCCCAGTCTGTGGGAAACAGCATAGTCCTGAAAAGTGCAGCCCACAATCTTCTGCCTAGTGACAGGCCACCTTGGCTCTCAGGGATCCTGTTGTGGCAGATATCTCAAGATTCCCTGCAGCCAAGCTGAGATGGGCTCTCAACACCCCTTGCCAGGATTGCCAGGACACTCCCTATAACAGTCATGGGAGCCCTTCGTCACCCATGTCAATGAATCAGCCTTCATTTAAAGATAAATAAATGTTTTGTGGGACATCTCATCAATAAAACTGATTAGCAAGAGGTCATAATGATGAAAACAAAGTTCCCTGAAAGAAACTACATCTTTAAGTATGTGATCAAGATTATGCTGTGTATCCACAGATTACAGCAAGGACTTCTGGGTGCCACCATGGAGATTAAAGCCACACTGTGAATACCAAAGCGTTGACTGTGTAGAATTCCTAGAGGTCCCTTTTGAGATAATGTATACATTTTCTTCATCAATAATGAGAGCAAACCTCATACCCAATAAGCTGTTGTCCCTGAGGCCAGATAAGAAAACTCACTCAAAACACTGAACATCAAATAAAAAATGCTGGAAAAGAAGTTTCCCCTATAATTATATTTGTGATGCTGCTTGCCTTAATTCATGTCTGTACCATGTAGAGTGTGTATATATATATATATATGTATATATATATATATATATATATATTTATATATATGTGTGTGTGTGTGTGTGTGTGTTCTGTGCCCCAAGTAGGGTCAACTATGGTAAGATCTTCTTTGATACTAAATTGTACCTTTCATGCTCTAAGGTTGCAATGGGGCCTATTAGAATGTTTAAAAATTAATCTCTCTATATATATATACTTGAAGGTTAATTTGAAGGAAACTTAGAAAAGTATCAATGATTAACCTAAAAGAACTAATGAAAATTTGGGGATTTACAAAAATTCAATTTATGTTAAAGATGAAGGACAACATAGATGGACTAAGCTTAAAAAGAAGATTATGAGGATACTATCCATCCCAGTTCTACCTTAAATAGAAGTTTCTCTATGGGTTCCTCAGGATCCATGGACAATCAAATTTTCTGGTTTCAGTTTGCAGTAGAGAGCATAAACAAGAATACCTTCTATGTATAGGAGAGAAACTTGGTACATCAGTGATTAGCTAATTATCTCATGGACTTGTCTATAAAAAATTGAGTATTCAACGTTATTGGTGATAATTTTACTAAGCAAGACCAGATTGCATCTCATAAGGATCAAACATTACCACATTATCGTCTCCTTTGCTATTCAACAACAATGTTTACGTATTGATTGTATCATTTCTTCACACCTTTATATTGTTCTATTGAGCACAACATCTCCTTGCCCAGTGTAAAAAGACTCCCTGTGGGATGGGTCTTTTTTGTGTGATGGCATTACTTTTCAAGCTTTGCCTGCCAACTTCATTGGGATATGTTCCATTGGACAAACCTCCATTGTTACCATCCCTTGCTTCCACCCATCAGGAAGCTTGGGACCTCCTCACCTACTATGAGGACCAATGGTCCTAAGCCCCAGCCAAGTCATGATTATGGTGACTTCTATTTTATCCACACCAGGCCTAGTTATGAGGTTACAGAGGGAAATTTCACAATTGAACCATAGCTTTAGCAAGGCAACTGATCTCACTACCCGGGCATCAGCAGAGATTAATTAAAAAAAAAATGAAAGAACTTCACACATCGATCCTACAGAATTGAGCCACAATTGATTTCCTGTTACTAAAACATCTTTTAGACTGTGAACAATTTCCTGGAATTTGTTGCTTTAACATCATTAACAATTCCAATATTGTTCTACAAGAGATAAACCAAATAAAAAAGGACATCTATAAAATTCGTGAAGCCTGAGTCTAGGCTGACTGGTTTTTCTGTCTCAACCCATTCCGGAAACAACTGTGGCTATTCTTTTAATATTATTCATCATTCCTTGCCGACTATGAATTTTCAAGCTATGTATTCCGCATTACTCATAGATTTAAAGCATATGTCACTATAAGTCAGTTCACAGTGAAAAGGGGAAACGTAGCTGCCTCTTTTATTGTTTAGGGACCATGGCAATTGGTGCACACAGGGTTAACAAACTTCCTTAGACCCAGCCAACTGCTGGTTCCCTCCAGAATGCTGGGTGTGGGGCTTTGCTCCTCCTGGAATACCAGAAGTGAGTTCTTGTTTGGTGCCTGCATGCTTCAGAACATGCAGTAGAGAGTTTGTCACGCCCTTTTTTCCTTGAAACAATTCTCCATGACCTTGAACACATCTAGCCATCTCCTGACTAATGCAATGATGAAATTCCTGTATGTTTTGCACCACTTAAGCATGAATCATGTGTGAGCTTTGCATGAATTCTGTACACTGAGCTTCCTAATAAGAGCCTGCCAAGAAGCAATAAGGCACTATTGAGTGGTACCATCTGCAGTCACCTGCTCTGGTCTAAACTTCAGTTCCTTGGCACCAGGGTGTATATATATATATGACATTAGTTAGAGTGTAATAAGAAAGTTGTAGAAAGGGGAATGGGTCTGAATATGATCAAAATGATCAAAATTTATTGTATAAAATGTTCAAAAATTCTATAACATAAAAAAGAAAGCAGACTGAAAACAGGCCACAGTAGAATCCAGTAAGCAGTGTTCACCCACAGTTCATGCCATGGCTTTCCTCAGTGATGAACTGCGACTGGAATATGGAAGCCAAATAAACCCCTTTCTCCCCGTGTTTGTTTTGGTCAGCATTTTATAATATGAAGAGAAAAGCAAACTAGAACAGAAATTGATAGCAGAGAGTGGGCTATTGCTGTGACAAACCTGACCATGTTCTGGGGAGTCAGTGGGATCCTTTGGAAATTTGGACTGCTAAAAGATGTTGAGTGCTTGATGTTTAGTGAATTGTTCTCTGAGAACTTGGGAAAATATAGAAGATGGAGGCTTGGCTTGTGAAGTTTCAGAGAGAAACATCAAGACTATTCTTGTCATTTTTTTAGTAGTCTGTGGAAGTGAAACTTTTTTACTTTATTTTTTACTTTATTGGAATAATAGATCTTAGTCAGCTAGGGCTGAAAAAAAAGTTCTATTAACAAGACACCAGCATCACTGAGATGAAATCTTCTGGGAAGTATTTCCTAAGGGTCAACACACAGAAGCTGTGATCCAGAAGGGCCAAGGCTGCATTTCAAGCTGAAGACAGAACTTGGTGATGAGTCTCTCACACAGTGCTAAATTCATTGGCATGAAAGCTGCAGAATTTAAAAGGTCATGAAGAGATTCTGAGGCTTAGAACTATCAGAGAAAGTCCAGAAATGGTCATTGGAGATGGTGCAATCTCAGGTTCAGTGGAGACCCAAGAGTACTAGAAATGCCAGGACCATGGGATATCTACCAAGAACAGCTAACAAATATGAAGTGGAGATGGCCTGAGCCTACAAGACAAGCTGTGTGTGCTGCAGATTTCAAAGCCCTTAGGAGCCCAGAAGATCATAGGTGAATCCTAAACTGTACACTGAGCGCTTTACACTGCACAATTTTGCTTTTGCTCTGATCTGATTGTGCTCTGGTTTTCTCTTAGAGTAAGAAGCATTTAATATTTTAAATTTTTTTTACCAGAGCTTATAACTGCGCAATTTTGCTTTTGCTCTGATCTGATTGTGCTCTGGTTCTCTCTTAGAGTAAGAAGCATTTAATGTTTTAAATTTTTTTTACCAGAGCTTATAGTCAAGAGACTTTGGGATTATTTTAAAGAAATACTGAATTTTTAAAGTATTGGAAATTCTAAGGACTGTGGTACTGTTAAGGTTTTAATGTGTTTATAGTGTGATATTAATATTAACTTGAGATCTTGGGGACAGTAAATATAAAAGTTATGGTTCAATGGTGATGTGTTTGTGTGTCAAGGTGACAAGGAATCAGTTGTGCTGAATAGCTTCATTTGTCACCTAGAAGAGGGAACCTCAATTGGAACATTTTCTCCATCGGATTGGCCTGTGGCCATATCTATGAGATATTTTCTTAATTGCTAGTTAATGTGGGAGAGTCCAGCCACTTATGGGTGGTACCATCCCTGGGCAACTGGTCCTGAGTTGTGTAAGAAAGCAAAGCAGAATAAGCACAGACCAGAAGAGCAAGCCAGTAAGCAGTATTGCTCCATGGTCTTGGCTTCAGCTCCTGCCTCCAAGTTCTCTGCCTTCTTGAGCTCCTGCCTTGGATTCTCTCAGTAATGAACTGTGTCATGAAAGTGTAGCCAAATAAAACCTTTCCTCCCCAAGTTGATTTTGGTCAGTGATTTAGCAAGACATAAATGAGCTTTTGTTTATGTGACTTTTATTTGGAAATCTCCATAAATTAGAAATGGATACTGTATGCTTCTAAGAGACAGAAACGATTTTGTGGTAACATAGTACTGCTGTGAAGTACTGTCTCTTTCTAGGTTCCTGGTACTGTAGGTACTCCAAGTTAAACACACCAGACTCAAAGTTTGAAGCTATAATTCACATATGAGAGAGAACATGTGGTGTTTATCTGCCTGGGTTTGGGTTACTCTGTTCAGTGTAACTTTTTCCACTTTTTTACCTACAAGTTTTGTATCTTACTGTTTTTATTTATTTATGTATAGCTTAATAAAATGTCCTTGTGTACCTGTATCACATTGTCATTATCCATTCATCACTTGATAGACATCTGGACTGGTTAATTTTTCTAGCTATCGTGAATAGAGCAGCAGTAAACATGGAAGGACAAGGATCTCCATCATAGTATATAGAATCCTTTGGGTATGTTCCCTGCATTGATTCTGCAGGGTTGTATGTAACTCTATTTATAGATTTTTAAGAAACTTCCGTATTGATTTCCATAATGTTTTGACTACTTTGCACTCCCAGCAACAGTAAATAAGAGTTCCATTTCCCCATATCCACGCCAACGTTGGCAGTCATTTGTATTCCTGATGAAGGTCATTCTGACTTGGATGAGGCAGGATCTCAGGGTAGTTTTAATTTGCAATTTCTCAATAGCTAATGGTGTTGAACACTTTTTAAAAATGTTGTTTTATATTATTGTTTGTATTTATATGCGTGTGTATTCTGTGTGTGTGTATGTGTGTGCCCACAGAAGCCAGAAGAGGAAAACAGATTCCCTGAAGCTGGAGTTACACATGGTTGTGAGCTGTCTGACTGGGAATCAAACTCAGGTCCACTGGAAGAATAGCAAGTACTCTTAACAGCTGAGCCATCTTTATACCCCTAATATATTTATGAGTGATGTGTATTTCTTCTTTTGAGAACTTTATGTTAAGATCTATAGACCAGTTTTTAAATTAGACTGTTTTATTGCTGCTTTGGTTTTGGTTCTTTGTGTGTTCTAGATATTAATCTGTTGGTTGTATAAATGGTGAGGATTGGGCTTCTTTGTCATTGTATTGATGGATTCCTTTGCTGTACAGAAGGATTCTAGTTTCATGAAATTCCAGGTACCAATTTTTGGCCTCAATTCTGAACAGAGTCCTATTCAGAAACTCCTTACTGGTGTTGCAGCATGCTCCCTGCCGTTTCTTCTATCAGCTTCAGAGTTCCAGCTTTTCCTTTGAAGTTTCGTGCACTGGAGTTGATTTTTGAGCAGTGAGAGGTATGTTTGTAGGTTTCATTGATATGCTTGTATGCATTCAGTTTTCCCAAAACCATTTGTTGAAAAAGCTTTCTTTTCTGTAGTTAGATTTTTGGCATCTTTGTCCAAATAGGTTTGGTAGAACTGTGCTGTGACGCATCTGGATCTAGTTTTTTTGAAGTCAAGACACTTTATTCCTATTTCAGTCTTCTTGCTTGTTATATGTCTGCTTAAATTATTAATCTCATCTTCAGTTAACTTTGTTGGTTTAGATGTAGCCAGAAATTCGTTCACTTACTTTAAGTTTTCCAATTTAATGGAATATAGGATTTTGAAACATTCCATTGTAATTTTGTGAATTTTTTCATATCTCCTAAAATTTTTTCTTATACATATCTAATTTTGTTAACTTGGATCTTTTTTTCTTTTAGTAAATTTGGCTAAAGGTTTGACAAATATATCTCTTCAATGAACAAATTCTTCATTTTATGAAAGATAAAAGTGAGAAAAGCAGAAAATCACCTTTGGATTTTACATGCTTCATTATAACACTATGCCAAGGGATATTTCAAAATATAAGGAAAATGTGTTATAGGACATGGAAGCAAAATTAAATGACACCAAGTGGCTCTAAACCACATTGACTCCAGACTTACACATACCAAATACAATCTTCATATTTATTCCTATGGGAGAATTTATCTTACATCATGTGTGGCTTGATTTGTGATAGGTCTTCATGAACACACCCCTGTCATCCTTCCAAAGCAATTTCCATCATTGCACTCAAGTCCTTTACAGTTACTGTGTGCTGGTCCAGTGTTTTAACAACTTTAAAATAACTATTCCTTATGCACTTGAAGTTATAACCAGTAGCTTATTTCAAAACTATCACAGTATATCTTTCTAAAGAAACAAAAAAGTACATCTTGCATTGCAAAAGCACATTTGCCTCCACAGGATCTAGATGAGCATTGGCTCTGTCTTCTTCTTGAGCTACAGGAAATTTTCTTACTTGCCTTCGACATGTCTGTCCTGAGTTATATATTGTGTCTTGGCAGTCTAGCAGTGAGGTGATACTCCTAAGTTACATGTAAATAACAGACCAGGGCCTTCATGGCCAACTCAGACCAGACACAAGAGTTCCTTGTTTCCTAAGTGTTTGTTGAGAGCCCCTTCACTTCTTCACCAGTGGTAACAGTTTTTGTACTGTTTTACTGAGGATAGAAAATGTGCCTATGCTACAGCTTGGTAACTTTTTGAAGTTCCCAGAGTCATGGGATTTATCTGTTATCCTCTTTCCTACAGTTGACAATGTGGAACGGTGTGAGAGATGTCCTGCAAAACTCAGCAGTAATCTACCTGAAGTCCCACAGAGATCATTGGAATCCAGAAACAGTGAACACACTTTTCATTAATTTTGATGGAAAAGAATTTGCTACTCATGAAATTATTTTGGCAAAAGAATTGTAAAATCAGCACAACAAAAACTGCAAATGAAATATAAGACAAAAAACTAAATAAATAAAATTAACAAACAAAAACAACTTATAAAGAGTTTGGAGAATAATTTCTCCTCACTTTAAAAATGAACTACTACAATTGAAATCTTGGAAACTATTAGTATTCCAAATGACAGCTGTTTCTGCCAAACACCACAGACATAATGTGTTAGCAAAGTTTTCTAAGAAGTGCTCAGCATACAGAGTCAGCATACATTTCCTATTCATAAGGCCACCAGTATAAGCATTTAAATAAATATGGCTTAGAAAACTTACGTGAGAGCCTTATTCTCTAAACTGTTTATTCTACAAAGTCCATTTCTTTCTCAATTCCTAGATCAAATATACACTTTTGTTGGGGGTCCCTGTGCTCAGGAGCCATTCCTCTATTCCTCATAGCCCGAGGGGACGGTAGGCAGGGAGTCAAAACACACAGACCCCGGAAACTGGGTTGTAAGCCGCTGCAAGCTCGTTTATTCAAGGAAGTGCAAGGGGTCTTATAAGTCTGTGTTTCATAAATTTTCTCACGGCAGGTCCCGGCTTTCAGCCTCACTCCACCCTCCAGGTCTGAACTGACTGAATGAGTAGAGAATGCTCTTTTTAGAGAATTGATTTATTTAGGGCATTTACAAAGCTACTGGCTATCAGCAACACACCCGTAAGGTCTGGCTCTTAGTTCGCAGCTCAGAGCCCTTTGTTCACGGTGCCATGCTCTTGGACCATTCCCAGCCAGGACTTCATTTCCACTCACATGATCCTTGGGACTCCCAGGACTTAGAACACTGCTTCCCAGGTTCTGGCCTTCTGCGTGGGCCTGGGGCTGGGGCATTTTTCTTCCCATATGGATACAATCTCTGCCAGACCCCAGGACTCGCCGCCATGTATGTTGTTCCTCCTTACTCCCCGCCTCCCTCCTCCCTTATTGGTCAGAGGGCGGGACTTGAAAAAAAGCCTCAGAGAGAATTCTGCATTCCCCATACAGTCTGGTTAACCAATGGCCTTATGGGGTGGGGTCCTGACTGCAGCCAATAGTAATCTGTCTCCAGGTAGATCATCCCAGTGCAGGTTCTTTCCAGATGCTGGGCAGAAGCTGGTGTCACAACTAGCCAGAGCGGAGTGCCCACGGGAGACATTTCTCTATTCCTCATAGCATGTGACCTGGCTAAGGCCCATCGTGCATTGTGACCTACACACTTTTCCCTGTTCTCTGACTTTGTGGCCAGATTGTGAAGCACATTTACAGGCACCAGCATGCAGCTCAGGTTCTGCTCTTTTTTACTTGTTTTTACACTGCAGTTTTCCACAAATAAACACCATAAAACTTTGAAAAAGCACTTCTCTATTTCATTTTCAGGTATACTTAAGATTATATGCACCTTTTTTATAATCACAAAGAAGTTACTCTCCCACCCCCGACAATGCACAGAGGGGTTTTTAAAGTGAGTTAGGAAAATAATAAGTGTTACTCTACAAAGTTTATTTAAATAGGAACTGACTGTTGCAACAATGGTGCAATGCTTTTGATAACAGTGAAATAAATATGTGCAATAAATATTGAGGATGTGTGAACCAATCACACTGAACAGATTCTGACTACTTGGCATTGACCCTTACAAATAACTGTGATATTTATTGATCAAATAAGGCCCATTGGATGTGCTTTCTTTGTTGTGTCATTTAGAGAAGCGATACAGGAAGAAAAATGATGATGAAGTTTTTGCTTTTCCATCTATTATTCTCTGTTGGACAAAATGTTTAGTTGATAAACTGGTTCCTGCAATGCAACCAGAAGGATTTTTAAGGAATATTAGTTTTAAATTGATTTAGAAATCTTTACTGAATGTGTGAATTTATCTAAATTCTCCCAGTGTATGAGACACCATTTACAAGCTATTGTGTTGATCAGAACACAGTGACATACAAGAACAAACTTAAGAAATGTCAAAATGCATGGACGAACACTGTCTAAATGCATATTATAATAGCCAGACATACTAGCTCAGGCTCACAAAGACAACAGCCTACCCTAAGTGAGGGTAATGACTATCATTTATTATATATATCAGATGATAGAAGAGAAATTTTGCATGTCTTAGACTTAAAATGTGTTTTCTGGGTATTTAGGCTTCAAGGTTAACTTCAAGAGCCTATTTCATGAATATCAAAATTATTCTCAGGATCAAAATTTTTCCTTCAGCTATAAGACAGATTGGTATTTCTTGTTCTGATTTAAAGATCAAATCATTAGTTTGTATTTAAATCAAAATGTTTATCTTAACACACTCCAAAAACAGCCCAAGATGGGAACATGCTTACACTGCCACAACAGACGTTTAGGATCCAAAACCTGTTAGAGAAAGTTTGCATACTAGGGAACTGTCACACCAGGTTAGAAGTCCTTGAGCTGAAGCATACAGAAAAAACTACATTTCTTTGAAAGTGTGATCTTTCTTGCTTTCTTTTATGGGTTTGGAACTGAACTTAGAGCCTCACTGAGGTACATGCCAGCTCCCCTCTGTTTCTCCACCCACATTAGAAGAGCAAGTGTGCAGTTTACCACTACTTGAAAGTGTGTATCAAGTTGCTTTCCCATGTCTCCAATATTTGCAACAACCCTACAAGGTAGGATAATTATTCCCACTTAAATGGTTAGAAACAAATAACAAAACACCCTGAAGCTAAGACAGGTTAAAGGATCATACAGCTGGAAGGGCTGAATTTGAATGGAGCACTGGCTCCAGGATCTCTCTTTCTCACCTTTTTTACAACCCGTTGAGCTAGTGATCTGGTTGCACATTGGTTACAGAAACTTCACATAGGTCCTGCCTCAACCCCAGAAGCTCCATTTTTAGAGATCTTGGAAATACTGCTTAGCATCTGGTGAGAGATAGGGTTCTCATTCTGTCTGTAGGTGTGGAACCTGCAAAAAATTTCAGAATCATAGATTCAGGCTCAGAGATATTTATAACTTTAAAACTAAAATGATAAAAAATATCTCTTACAATTCTGATATTAGTTGTCAAGATTGCTTTTGCAATTTAGGTTGACTCATGTGAAAGCATTATTTCTATGGGTGAAAAATGTTGATTGTAAGCAATTTTAAGGCACCCAAACTAAACTGATTACCATGAATTTTATCATAAAAATAGGTCTTTGAACTGATGTGCTTTATGTTCATTTTTCAAAAATCTCCCTTCTGGTAATTCTTCATCCACCTAAGGCTGCTTTTCATTATTGCTGATTATTCCCTATTCCTCTTGATAGTAATTATCAGAATCTTGGGTCACCTCAATTACTTTAAAAGTTTTCTACCCTTTGTTCTACCCCTAGTAAAATTTACTCTCTTCACACAGAAAAGTACCTACAACACAGGAAAGACTCAGCAAATATTCACTGAATAAAATAAATGTGATGAATTGAAAAAAATGTGACTCAAATGCTGAGTTATTAGATATGTTTTCTGTTTGGACTGTTGCTATAAGATGTACATTTCCAATTCTCCAGTGTGCCTTGGAAAGAGATAAATTAATTCATTTCATTAGTGATATTGTGTTGCCTGTGGCATGGCTTGTCATGGCAGCTGCAATAGACTAATGACTGGATAACAAGAGTTTATTTATCATGAAACCAATTTTTCCTACTGCACTGAAGGATAAATAATGGTGTATCAGCATTTACATTATAAATACTGTTTTAGAGTTTGTCAGTTGGTCATAAAAATCCTCCCTAGGCTGAAGCAGCTGGTTGCCAAATATTGCTTTCATCACACATAAGCAAAACAAACTTCACTGAACCTTTCTTAGTAAAAAAAAAAGTTATAGAAAATTATTTTTATGTAGTGACAATAAAGCCACAGAAAGATCTTGATGGCTTCTTTTCTTAAATTTGCATTTCTTAAATTAGATTATATATATTAAATATATATTATATATATTTATTAAATATATATTAAATATATATATTATATATATTAAAGTATTAGGCATGAGGATTTTTTTTTTTTTTTTTTTTTTACATTTTGATTGATTCCTGGCCTCATCTTTTCCCTCATCTGCCCACTGCCCCGTACCGGTTCACCGTAGTATACTTCCCTTCCACTTTGTTTAATTGTCTTCTCCATGTCTATCTCCCTTAATGCCTCCTTTTTTCACAGTCACTGAGCCCTTTCTAGTTTCTTGGCCTTCACCCAGATTTCCCCTCTCCTAGATATACAGATTTAACAGAAGCTTGGCTCTATATATTAAAGAGAACACATAAAATTTGTCTTTCTGAGCCTAGGGTACCTTGCTTAAAATAATATTTTCCAGTTTCATAAATATTTTTTTACAAATTTCATTTTTCTTTATGGCTAAATAAAATTCCACTGTGTATATGTGTTCATGGACTTGTAGGGTCATTCCATTCCTTGCTACTGAGAACAGAGTAGCCATGAATATGGGTGTGCAGTGGGATGTGGAGTACTTTAAGTATATGTCCACAAAGGGTATACCTGACTCTATGGTAATTCTCGTTTTGGGTTTTTGTTTTTTTCAATAAATCTCCACACTGATTTCCATAATGGCTTTGTAGCAAGCCTGGCAGAAATGAAAATATTCTAAGGAGAAATTCTCATTTGTGATCTGACTACCAGACTATTGAAGTGGGAATTACCCCTAGGAAATTCATGATGGGAGAAGGAAAAGGCACCAGACAAATCTCTTTCTCCAGGAAACAGAGACTTCACACATGTCTAGCAGCTTATCAGAGCACCTTATGAGACGACAATGAAGCCCAGACAGAGGGATTAATGTGGGCAGGACTATACCTTGAGCTGGACTGCACATACCCTGGCTCTGTTCAAACTTGGATCACATTTCAGGATCCCTAGAGATGGACTTGAGGGAATCACAGCATCTCTTTGTTCCTTTTCCCAGTGTGTCCTTTCCGACCTTTTACTATTAATTTGACTGTCTTAACTGGCTTCTTTGGCCAAGTGACTGAACGTGATTTCTTGGGGAATGGACTGGGACACCAGGTAATACGGGGTGGGTGGGGGAAACAGGGTCTCCTTGCCAAGATTCTTAGATCTCATTCATAAAAGGATTTAAGAATGAACGTAAAAGGAAGCTTTGGGGCAATTTTATTAGAATTAAAAGAAAAAGTCTCAGGGCAGGAAAGCTGTAAATTTCAGCAGCTGCCTGGAGGAGGAGAACGTAGAGGAGAAGAGAAATATCCATAAAGCCAACACGGAGCTCAGACAAGTGGTCGGCTCGCAGCCACATGGCGGGGAAGGGAAGAGAGCTTTAGACAGGAAGAAAGAAGCCCCGAGTGTTCGGTAAAGAACCCTTAGGAAAGAAATATGCACTGTTTCCACTCCCACCTCCACATGGTCCTTGAGCTCTGGGGGAGAGGTTTAACATAGGAGTCTTATCCAGGGACATGTACACTTGTTCTTTACGTTTTGGCCGGTTGTGCCTTTCTGTATCAATCACTCCCTGTTACATGAAGGAGATTTGTTGGTGAAAGTTTCAATTAATATTCTCTCTACACACAGTTCCATTATGTTCTGTGCATCTTAGGTGTAGAGGTCCACTGTAGCTATGTCCCTTAGGATTGGGCATCACTTAGACAGTTACTCTCTGTGTGTGACCAGTTGTAAAACTGTAATAGTCTCCATCTGTCACAAAAAGAATGAATGGTGAGAAGCATACTTGTCTGTAAATTAAGGATATAAATTTAGCATGTGTATGTTTAGGGAAGTGACAGATGTAGGTTTTTCTCCAGGATCTATGACCTTTCCAGTCATGTGTATTGGCTATTTTTGCAGTATCACACATGGATTTCCTCCCATTGAAAAGCTGTGAAAACCATGAGTGGTAAATGATCACAAGGAACAGAGTTTTCTATACAGCTAGGAACTTGCTAATATGAATTTACAACAGTGACAGCATGCTCAAGACCCATGCAAACTCAAACTAGACAAAAACCCAGCACAGAACTGAAGAAATGGGTAAGAAGCCCCAAACTTAGCTGAGAGATTATTGGCACCTGATCACTGCTGAGTGAGGGAGAGTTGGTTTTCTTTAAGAACATGACACGAGGTAGGATATTCAGGCTCCAATGGATGAACTCACACTAAGGGACATCTGGGGAAACAAATTTGACTGGATATGACAGAATATATGAAATTTTGTGGGAAGGGGGCTATGAGGAAATGCAGATAGGGGAAGGGGTCTAAATATGATTAAGATGTTTTGGATGAAATGCACAAAAATTCAATAATATATATTGGATATGAATATATATATGTGTGTGTATAAATCTAAAAAAGCAGAAATCCAAAATAATCAGATGGAATCTTTTGTTAACTAATTTAGCAGTAGCATATTGTGACATCTACCATTTACTATATTGTGGGAATCATAAAAGTCCACTCAGGATCCATGAACTCTAAGAGAGAAGCCACTGAACTTCCAGCTACCTGGTACTGGTGTCCAAACAATAATGCAACAGAAAGGGACATGAGATTATAACAATGGTTGTGAAAAAAATTTCTGATGGTTGGCTGTGAGATGATCACAGTTAACAGAACCTATACAGAGCTTTAAGTTGCTCACATAATATATTTGGTGATCAAGAAAGGTTTTATTTTATTTCTCCCATCAATATTCAAGGCAATAATAACAATTCATTTTACACCACTCTCATGTTCCCAAGTGCAAATGATTTTCTTAGAATGCTGCGATATCTAACAGGTGTAATAATAAAATAACTCTGCTTCCCATTTCAAAAAAAAAAAGAAGGAAAAAAGAAAAGACAGAACAGAAAATAAAAAGAGTGGAGAGGTTATGCCATTCTGAATTCAGTGAGTCTTAGGAATATCACATGTCTGTTACCAGCTGGGCTCACAAGAACTGCTCTAAGAGCTGCGTATTCCAGGAAGGAATCACATTAATGCAATAGGTATTCTGCCCATCTCTGTAGCATGACTTAAGGTGAGCCTGCCCTCCTAGAGGTGGTCCCATCACAGAAGATTTGGCAAAACTAAAAAGTTGGGTCTTTATCCAGGCCAGGTGTTTTATTCTCCTGACTAGGTTTTGGTTGTTTGTGTCGTTGTTGTTTTGCTACTGTAACACAAGTTCATTAACAACTTCATCAGCTTACATGCCCACCAATAGTGGGCTTCTTTTGCTGATGGCTTGTCATCATCTATTGTTATATTTTTTCTTGATGGAGGCCTTTCTTGTTGTGGCCCTCGACCGGCAAGGAAAAACCGCACTCCAGACGTACCGGTTGCAAGCAGTTTTATTCAGTCCTTCTTTCAAGACAGCAACTCTTCCCCCAGACAGCAACTCCAACTAACTGATAGCAACCTGAACTCTCCAACAGTAACTCGAACTAACTAACTAACTACAACTCTAACTCTAACTCTCTCTTCCTGGGCTTCTTCTTTTATATCCCCTAGCTTAGCCAATCACCTAAAAGGTCAAGTCGTGGGCGGCGAGCCTCCAATCATGGTAAACATCACACGCAGGTCACAAGGCCTGCATGCTTTTAGCAACCAGTCATACTTCCTTCCTGTAACCTTGGCAACCTCCTGGCTCTAGGAGGAAGCAGCAGCAGGATGCCATCTTTATTTCTCCCCACAATTCCCCCTTTTTGTTTTTCTAAGGGACCGTGCCTGTCTTAGGCGCCCCGGGTTTTGCATCTCCTTACCCGTCATCGGCTACCCCTCCGGCTAAGGGACCTGTCTTAGGTTGGTAGAGCATTACCGGGTGCTTACCCGTCACTGACTACCGGTCCAGCATAGTGAGCCATACTTCTGGGGAATCATGGTGATGGAGAGCTAAGATGGCGTGTGCCGGAAAAGCCTACTGCTGTTTTTGAAGCCAACTGTTACCAGGAGGACAACGATTATTTTTAAGTTATTCATTTCGGCCCACTGCTTGGCAAACGAGAATCCTTGCCTGATCCATTTGGTCCATTGGTCAATAAAGGTTATATGACCAGGATCCGTTAGGACCTAGCATACAACCAATTTGTTGGGACAAATTTAATGCCTTAAAGGCATTATCAACAAATAAAGGAGTAACACAAAGCCCAGGAAGGTTTAACACATAAGCGTTGCCCATGAGCCAGAATTAAGTACTAACTAACAGCAGTCCTGTCTTTGAGTGAAGGTTCATGGCCTGTTGAACTGCCATAGTACTGTTCCGGGCAACTCAATCGTCCATTCCATAAGATTCTTCTTTACCCATTGGTGGCGAAGATGGGTGGCAGCAGGGAGGAGCTGTTGATAACCGGCAGTGGGACCGGCCACGCCTTGGCCACAGCCCACAACTCCAGCTTCTCTGCAAAACTATGTTGTGTCATCACGAAGATCCTTGCCATTTTTAGCCAGGTCATCTGCGTTGTCTTTTTCCGAATATCCTTTTACTATTCTCACCAGTCTATCAGGAATCCATACCGGAGCATCTGCATCCTGCGGAAAAACACAAACAGCTCCTCGCGTCCGGCGTAAGACCGGATGCGGGCCCTTCCATTGTTTGTTATGACATCCCTCCATCTAACATATTCACGTGGGGAGTCATGGCCTCGGGCATGACGTTCAGCCGCGGATAGGCCAAAAACATCCAGCTTTAAAAAATTACTCTATGGGTATAGTTTGGCTCCTACTCCCCCTTTTTGTTTTATAAGAAGGGTTTTAATTGTAGTTTGTGTTCGCTCGACCACACTTTGATAAAAAGAATAGGATTAGGACATGTGATTAAATGCCTGTGGCCCAGGAGATTTTTAGATTATTATGATTTTTTGGAGGCCTCCAGTTACATATTCTATCCTGTATGGTATATGACTCTCCTGTTCACAAAAACTTGAAATGCTTAGTTTTAGTTAGAATAACATTTAAAGCGGCAGCCAGCACTACCTTGAGTATATGAGGAAGATGAATGATAATCTGTTGAAATTACTTTATCCCTTAGTTATTCATCAACAGCACAATGTCTTTGCACTGAGACTGTATTGTTCTTTCTTTTATTTGTTATAGGGTAAGGTGGCCAGCCTTATCCCACAACAGGTTTTGAAGAACATTCTGAAGTGGGATTGAGTCTGAAGCTAGGTGGCCAATTCAGCTCCAGAGTCAATCTCTCAGTGTTATCCAAAATTTACACACAAAGATTTATTTCTTTTACACTCAGTGGTTTACATGAAGAGCTGTTGAGTTCAGCAATTACTTAGGAGGGATGAAAACAACTGTTAAAATCCTCCTCTCTCAGATATCTAACAGCTTCCTTTTCTCTCTCCTCTTTTTCTTTGGGATCTAAAGACTCTTGAGGAACTGTTTGATTTGAGGTTCCACAAAAGCTGGCCCCTCCAACAGATCTGAAGGCTTAGTTTTACTTTCCTCCTACATTTGAGTTTCAATCCCAGATCCATTTGCATTTGTCTTTTTTTTTTTTTTTTTTTTTTGAACCTTTTCTATCTGAATAGACTCTGAAATACTGAGGCTCCAACTTTGTTTTGCTCATTCTATTTTTACCTTTAATTAGAGCACAGGAATTTAGGCAGGAAGTCAAATTAGTGAACCTGGTCAGTTTCAGGGACTTCCTGAAGCTCCTGACTTGTTTACTTCCTGAGCTTAATGAGCTCCCCTGCAGGTTGGAATGTTTTACCTTAACACATAAACAAAAAAAATGGCTCCTGACCACCCATAACACATAAAGAAATTGTAAGAGTAATACAAAAACCTCTGGAATGATAAAAGCTGAGACCCAGATAAATTTACAGTAAAATTTTTTCAGACACTCAAACTCCATTAGAGAGCTCAACAGGAAAGAAAATAAACAGAGAGACATCTTACTTAAAATGAACCTACCTAACAGGCATCTACTGAATATTTTATCTAAATACCAAAGAGTACACATTTTGTTTAGTACTGTCAGATCTTTCTCCAAAGCTGACCACATACTAGGGCATAAAATAAACCTCATTTAAAAACATTGAAATGATTTCTTGCATTTTTTGACCTCAATGCAATAAAACATAATTAACATTGAAAGAATCCTTATTAATTTAAATTCCCCATGACTTCCTGGGCTAGTCGCTTTCCCCGCGAACCTCACGTACGTGTCCCGCTTTTCCGCGGCTCCCTGAGACTATCTCAGCTAATGATTATGGGCCCTTCCCTGTCGTAACAGGCTTATTAAGTACTCTTAGCTTACTCACCGATCCGAGTTGCCAATCCAAGTCACCGATCCGAGTCACGGCACCATCTGTTGTGGCCCTCGACCGGCAAGGAAAAACCGCACTCCAGACGTACCGGTTGCAAGCAGTTTTATTCAGTCCTTCTTTCAAGACAGCAACTCTTCCCCCAGACAGCAACTCCAACTAACTGATAGCAACCTGAACTCTCCAACAGTAACTCGAACTAACTAACTAACTACAACTCTAACTCTAACTCTCTCTTCCTGGGCTTCTTCTTTTATATCCCCTAGCTTAGCCAATCACCTAAAAGGTCAAGTCGTGGGCGGCGAGCCTCCAATCATGGTAAACATCACACGCAGGTCACAAGGCCTGCATGCTTTTAGCAACCAGTCATACTTCCTTCCTGTAACCTTGGCAACCTCCTGGCTCTAGGAGGAAGCAGCAGCAGGATGCCATCTTTATTTCTCCCCACACTTTCTGACTGACATGAGGAAGAATCTCAGTTCTTTTAATTTGCATTTCTTTGATGACTAGGTGTGTTGGAAACTTTAAGAAAACATTTATTGGCCATTTGTATTTCTTTTAAGAGCAGTCTGTTCAGATCATTGGACCATTTATTGATTGTTTTTTTGAGGGGTATTGTTTAGTATTTGTAGTTCTTTATATGTTCCTATTATTAGCTTCTAGTCTCAAGTGCAGTTAGCAAAGATATTGTCTCATTAATGCACTGACAGTTTCTTTTGCTATTCGATGTTTTTTAATCTCATATAATCTCATTTGTCCGTTCTTGGGGCTGTTTTCTGAGCTATTTGAATCTAATTCAGAAATGTGTTGCTTTCACCTATATCCTGCCTGTTTAACCTATGTTTTCCTTTAGGAGTTTAATCATTTCTGGTTTTAAATTAGGGTTTTTGATCCAGTTTGAATTGATTATTGAGCAAGGTGAGAGATTTGGGTCTAATTTCAACAGGCAGATTTGATCATTTGGAAATAATGGCAGGATTAAAATAAGCTTGAAGACATAAAGTTTGTACCAACCAAGAAAGGTAAATTCTGTGGAATGTCCATTCAGAAGAGAAAAATCAGATGTTTTACATAAGGGAGCAAGACATTTTAATTATTATGAGGCGAAAACGTGTAGATGAAAAACTGCCAAGAACTACAACACTGATTCCTATTATTACAGCAGCATCCTTTACATTTTATTATGTGAATTACTTTATTGCATGTGTGTTCATATGTATGACCTCTTCCAGGCTTCATGTTGTGCATGGAGATGTCAGACACAGCTCCTCGGTGTCCATTCTCTCCTCCCTCCCTGCTGGTTCCAGGGATCAAACTCAGGTCACACGGCTTGGCGGGAATTTCCCTTACCTGATAAACATTCCCACAAGCTCAACTATTACAATATTCTTGACTCTGAGGTACAATTTTACCTCTTAAAAATATGAGCAATTGATTTTATAAGTATATTATTGGTTTTGATAAAAATATAACTTGACTATAAAATAGGTGCAATTTTTTAAAACAGTGTTTTTCTAAATAGCATTTTGCTTAGCTGAACTGCTTAAAAATTTCATGCTCCATATTGAATATTATCTTAGTCCATTTGGGATGCTTCTGAAGGATTTCAGAGACTGAGAAGAATTTTAAAATACCAGAAGTTATCAATATGAGTTGTTACATACCCATACAGGAAAACTTACTTCATAAATATCTTTCTCCATCTTTGGTCTTAGAACAGAGTTCTAAGTTTTAGTTTCTAAACAGGTTCTATTTCAGTAATCTTTTTAATATGCTTTTAGTGTTTCTGATTTATTGAACACCAAGTCTGATACTTGTTTACAAATATCAGCATTTAGCATTACCGTTTTGAACTACCTGCATTTCATTTCACATGACCATACCATTTTACCTTCTCACAATAGGAAATTGGTTTTTATAGAAATCGTGCTAATTTCAAAGACATGTTCATTAAACAGGAAGAAATAATCATGTTTGATTGAAAGTACACTTTCTGAGCATGACTTTTTATTATTGTAGGTACAGGGAAAAAAGGTGATTTGACTTTATACACCAGTGGGGTTTGTCTGGGTACTTCTCTTGCTAATGACAACCATTTGGAAATGCTCACATACTATGGACTCCTAAAAAATGCTCATAGGATTTTAGACACTTACACTAGTATAAAACTTGCTAGTACTGGATCAGTGTCGTTAGAACTGAGCTCTGTTTAAGAAACCTCTGCTACTTAACATCTAAGATGATTTGATCTTTTATTTTTGAGATTTTTAAGTGCATTTACTCCCATTTTGTAGAATTACCCAGTTCTTTAAAAGACAGTCAGAAGATGGAAGCTAAACTCCAAGAGGGACTTCATTCCCAGACAGATGGGTGAGCCGGTCACACCGCTGGGAAAGCAGGTCCTGCGGTCTCCGCGCAAGCTTCTACACTTGTGGGGCACTTCTCATACACAACATGCATTCTTCACACATTATCTAATTATCACTCCTTCCCTGAAATTTATTCATAACTCCATCTCACTGATAAAGAAATATAGTTCCAGGGAACCAAAGTGATTTTGCAAAGACCATAGAATGAGTAAATAGCAGCACCCGAGACCACAGCCTTCAAATTCCATGCTTTTTCTTGCTTTTTTTTTTTTTTAATGTACAGGGCATAGGCTAGATTGGTCTGCTCCAGGCCAAGGGCTTTATTCAACAATCTATTTGCATTGCCAATGGCTAATCCGCTTGGTTTATCATGAAGTTATACACACAACACACACACACACACACACACACACACACACGCACAAAACACATAGACTGATTTTTTGGCAAAAGTTTGTTCAGTAGATACTCTATACATAGAATATATACATCTATATCTCTCTATACACAGATGGTATTTTACCTATTTCCAAAGACCAGAAAGAAACAATGAAACAAAAATTCCAACGTATTATAAAAATTATGAAAAGAATAGCAAAATGAAAACAGTAAAACAATAAAGCAGAGCAAAATTTCCTCTACTGAGAAGGCGCTGACGTTTGAGCTTCACTTACACTTCTAAGGGCGCTACAAGCGAACATGCCGGGCCCTGGCCTCTGGCTGATTGAGAACACGTTTTGAGTCCTCATTGTTCTTAAGTAACCCTGTTCTGGTATAACAAGCAGGATATTCAACTTGACAAGGCTCTTTCTTTCTGGATCAGGGAGGGAGCAAGGCTCTTGTCAGTTTGAATCATGAGCCTGTCCTGGGCAGAGCCTGGAGGACAGACAGGGGTGGGAAGGGGGATGGGATGCCATGTGCACACCATCCCTGCTCTCTCCTGTGGGCTGCGCTCTCCTGTGGGTTGCTCTCTCCTGTGGGCTGCTCTCTCCTGTGAGCTGCTCTCTCCTGTGGGCTGCTCTCTCCTGTGGGTTGCTCTCCCAATCTTTTTGATAACTCAGCTGGATTCGAGCTCTCCAACCCTAAGAGGTCGTTTTATTATTTGGCCAGTTGACTTGCTTCTGACACTAAATTGCCTCGTTGCTTAGTGTCTAAAATTTTTGTTTAAGGCTTCATGTCTATGAACATTTTTTTAAACAACTGCAACCTAAAATATACAATTCTTAATTCTTAAGGCTTCAGTGTTTTCAAACACATTTCTAAGGCTGAGAAAGCCTTTTGTGGAGTCCACATCAAAGTTATCAAAGGAAAGTGAAAATCTAGGATATGCTATTCTAGTAGGTTACCTTATTAGTTTTAAACTAACATTCAAAAAGAAATTAAATAGAATTAGTAGAAGATATAGTTTGGAAATTCTGATAATATAATGAAATTAAGAAAGCATCTTACTTTGTCACCTTATACCTTAAAATTCTTTCTTGACTTGTTTGTGTTAGGAGGTGGAAAGGATAAGCCATCCCTGGTTAAGGATTCTAACAAATAGTAAGCATTCTGCCTTCTTTGCTCTTTTACAGTGATTGAGAAAATTTTTCTCTGACTGTGAATCTTAAATTTTAACTTTTGCTGTTTGTATTTCTTAATCAATGAAGGATCTGTAAGAAATTTTGTCCATTAATACAAATTATTCTTTAGAATATTTTAATTGCAACAGATATCATCACTAGGGATTTTGATTTAATTATAGGGCTTTGTGACACTGATTAGACTTGCCAACTGTATCAACAAAGTAGACAATTAAGAGAGGAAATGAAAAAAGAGTGGGTACTAATGTTAAATTCAGAAAACAGTCATCCTGGATTGGCAATATCCTTTTCAATAGCTCAGCCTGAAAATCAAATAATACCTGCAATACTTCACATAGCAAACTCAACTTTCCAGTTGTCTAATTCTTAAGTGAAATTTTACTCCTTTACATTTATATATGAATATTAGATTTTAGATTGGATTGTGAAGTTCTAGCAAAAAACACATGTCAGGATATGTTCTTCTTCGGAGCTGTGGGTCATGTTATTATTCGTTGTACAGTTTCTATATATCAGCTGCATTCCACTGGTTCCCTTAAGGAGAAAGCTGAAAACTCAATGCTTCCATTATTCAATTAATGGAAGATCTCTGTTTTAGAATTTGTTTTTAATCCTTGGGTTACTTTTATGAATTAGTCTAGTGAACTAAATCATGATTGCAATTATTCACTGATAATTGTTGTTACTATTTACTAATCTGAATAGCCTTACCTGGTAGGATACTAGGACACTGCACACACACAGTTATAGCTATAACCATATAGTTAGAGTTAGAGTTACAGTCACAGTTTCTGCTCTCAAAGAATGTGCACTCTAATACCAGCCAAACAGAGCAGTTCTAAAAATAGCAGCAATTTGTAAAATTAGAAAATAAGCTAAAATGTTTGCGTGTGTTCCATTTACTGTTCAAATCTAGAACTGCATACTATTTGGCATGAAGTTGAGACTTTAGTCAATACATGAAAGACAGTAGGGACGGACACAAATTAAAATAACAAAGAAGAAAAATTTAGAGAGCAGGCAGTTGTGGTCCTTAGGGTAGTGAAGATCTCTCCAGCCATAAGCAAATGTGCATAGAAGTCATCCATAAAGTATCTTGAGTTGAGGAGGTAGGAATCTGTTCGTCATTGATGGATGAAATTTTCATATTGATCATGTCAAGAAGGAATTTCTTAAAACCTATGCTATTCACTAAATCAACAGTATGCATTTTGATGACTTGATTCTCTCTTCTGAAGTCTTTCCATTCTCTCAATATTTGAAAGAAGTCTATGGCCAATTCCTTTGTATCTGTTATCATATATGGAAGCCACAGGTTGGCAGCAAGGATTATCAGCTCACTAGAACCTTAAAGATCTGTAGATCATCCAAGTGTTGAACAAGAAAGGGAGGTCTGTGAGGTAGAGATGGGAAAATAGGGAGTCACTGAAATCTCATTCGTAACTCAATGAACAGATTTCCTAAGTGTGAATAATGTTGATGCAATGCCAAGCTTAAAAGTAGGATTTGATATTTTCAGTAAGTGGAAAAAATATGAAAATTGTTCAAAAATGTTAGGTAGAGTATTCATAGTAGAGTTTTTTTTTTTAACTGCATTTCAAAAAGGAATCCAAGATACCGTGGAAGGCTGGACTTTGAACTAACTGGGTATGTTACCTTGTGGTATAAGTTAGTGGTCTTGTGATTTTTTTGAATCATGCCATTGTGCATAATAGAGTATTGCTTGATAGACTTTGCTAAGTGTCATGGCATTAAACAAAACTTGTCATCAAGGAGAGGAGGGAAATTTCAGTTTCATCTAAATAAACTCATATTGAAATAAGGGCAAACAGATGTGACATAGCTGCAGTGCCTGGCCAAGTTAAAATGCTACCTATATTTTATTTCTGTAATATGAGACCACTTATTAAAGGGAGCATCTTACATGAGAAAGATGACCATATTGCCTTTGATATAAACTGAGATTAAAAATATTATAGTTTTGGTATTTATGATCCTTGCAGGTCTCAATATCTTGCTTTTTGCATTATTGTTTTAATAGACACTAAGTAAAAGTATGGAATGAGGTCGCTTTCCTTGAATAGCATATAGAACACATGTGCAGTCCAGGAGGATATTTAATCACAGTTTATAGACATTTATTACATATATTGGAAGTAATATTTTATATAAAAATCTTCCCATTCTTTCCTGAAGACCATGTCACATTCTTTCCTGAAGACCATGTCACATGTCTGGATCCTGCTGTATTCAATTGCCATGCAAGCATGAAATATGTAAAATTAATACAAATCGCATTGTAATCAATACCACATAGTGTTTCCTAGATGAAGAAAAGAATAAGGTGAGTTAAAAATATAATAAATAGCTAAGTCATAAGATTTATGAGGAAACAACAATTTATTATAGTAGATTAAGGAATTTCCCTTAGGGAAAAGAAAACACAACATAATTCTGTTGATATATTTGAAACTAAAAAAAAATCCTGCTACAGGGGATAGTGAAAAAAATATCATGGTAACTTCACTGGTAATTAGCACATAAAGGGATAACAAAAGAAAGCAACCCTAACATTATTACAGAGCACAATGCAACGTGAGCACAGTGGATTTTGGTTTGTCAAAGGATTTTAAGAGTATTTCTTCAATGAGTATTATTTTAGGAGATATGCATGCATGATGCTTGTAATGTCAATTGAAGCACTCCTACAAATGGTGGTATGTATAGTCCATTTGAATTACTGCTGTTGAGATTATCCTAATCAATTCATAATCTGGGTAATTTCTCGAGATTAAAGCACAAAAGTAGCTCTACAAACCTGGAATGATCTTAAGAAGTAGCCATTGTTGTCACATTTTTGTTTGTAGTTGGCTATTCTATCTCCAGGCTGGGTTGGCCCATGTACAAGCTTTCCTCTTGAAAAAACTTATGCTTTTGAAAAGGACTTTTGTCCACTTCATATTCAACATTAGATTTACTAATTAAATAGAAAGTGATATCTTCTTGGGTCTGGTGTGAAAAAAAAATGAGCTATTGTGGTAGACAGAATTCCAGTCTGGTCACCAAGAGTCTGTATATATGACGTGCCCTATATAAAGTCCCCCTCCTTCAATGTGTATGAGAATTATGAGTGTTGTAGAATATTTTCCACCACGATTTGGTTACTTTACATGACAAAACTGAAGTACATCTATAGACATAAGTAAGATCCTTAAGCAGTTGATTATGAATTAACCAAATGAAGAACCTTCCTATGGATCTTAAGTAATGAAGTAAGTCATTTCAATGAGGATCTAGAATAAAAAGACAAGAAATTACAGAAACTTACTTCTTGACCTTGAAGAAGTAAACTGCTACGGAGTGGAGAGGACCAGGGCTTAAACCTCCCAGCTGCAAGGAACTGAGCTTCGCAAACACACACTCAGCTAAGAAGAGGACCTTGAGGTAGCAGCATGAGCTCTATTAGCCAGCTTTTCTGGGCTTCTTTTCTTTATGTCTCTTTTTTAAGCATGCCCTCCCTAAGGCTGTGGGCTGGTCCAACGATCCGAATTTCTCTAGTTTCTCTCTGACGCCCCCCCCCAGCCCCCGCCATTGTTGCTAGTCCACCAGTGTCTGACCTCCACGTGAGCTCTACGTCCTCCGTGCATCATAGCTCTTTTTTTTCCTTCTTCCTTCTGTTCTCTTCCTCAAGGCAGTTAGTTGGTGAGATTTACAACTTGCCTGCCTGAGATTTCCCTTACATTGTTAGAAAAAAATAATTGAGTCCATTGAGTCCATTCTTAAATTATTTTTGAATAAGACGAAGAATACTTAATGTGGTGCCGTTTTTCCGGACGCCTTTTCATTTTGATTACAGGATTTGGGGGATAAAAACAAAGCAAGAATATCCAAAAAGGGCTGCAGAGAGTATGTCATTAACATTTTTCTAGCGCTAAATTTAGTCATCAACCTCGTGTGGAGATTTAATTCTTCTCATGAGGTTTGCACAGTGATTATCGACGATTCGTTTTTCTTCTTTTATTTTTTTTTTTGCAGAAAAATGCATGGGTAGGCTCTGATATTCTGTATTGCTTCTAAAGAACGATCAATGTAGCTAGAGAAAGAAAACATATTTAGCTCAAAATATGTACTGGTGAGTTTCTGGTTCTGTTCGCTATAGATCTAAGAATACTTTCCATCCCATCAGTACATGGCAGTTACAGATCTTACAGCACCATTTAAGGCAAATCAGAAACAGCAGCTAGTCAACAAACCTGTAATAAATGTAGCAAAAATAGAAAAGCTATTGAAATGAAAACTAAGGAAAATTCAAGCCCATGAGCTACAAGCCTGACTCCCAAGTCTTCCTGGTACTGAATCTGTTATTCCTATACTTCAGCTGCATATCTGTGAGAGCTTTCTTCCTGTTCTACCAAGATAATTTTGTGCTGAGGAGGAGGAAGAAATGGAGTTTTGTGCTTTAGAGTTGAAATCTTGCATTCCTTTATATGTACCTTAACATTGGCGCTGATCATACTGTATAATTAACATCTACACAGCCTTCTATCATCTGTATTCACCACAAAACCTCCCCAGATGCAGGCACAATCGAAATGTAGCTCTAACATCTTATTTCTTCTTGTTACACCCACCACAACTATATTTGTCTGTTTAAATACAGATTATCTATCTATCTAACTGTCTATTTATTATCTATTGATTGATCCAGAGATAAAGCTAAACACATCCAGAAACCACTAATTTAGTAATGGGATAAAAGTCACAGAAATAAAAAAAGAATTTCCAAAGCTTCATATATACACAAACATTCATCTACAGTGGAAAATTCAGTGAATATGGAGCAATGGTCAGGACACAGGCTCTGGGGGAAGGCATGTGTGCACATGTATTAGATAGGTGACAAAGCCACACAGGAATAGAGAAACATAACAGAATGTATCTGAATCTAAACTTCATTCTCACAATGTAGGTAAATCAACTACCTATTATATATGGTGTTTGTTCTAGTCTGCTTTCAATTCCTGACAAAACACTCTGACCAATACTAACTTGAGGAGGAGCGGGTTTATTTTAGCATATATGTCCCAGGGCACAGTTCATCACTGAGGGAGCCCAAGGCAGGAACTCAGGGAAGAAACCTGGGGTCCGGAGCTGGAGCACAGGCCATGGAAGAATGCTGCTTACTGCCTTGCTCCTCTGGCCTATGCTCCAGCTGCTTTCTCATACAACACAGAACAACCTGCCCAGGTGTGGTACTGCCCACAGTGGGCTGTGTTCTCCCACGTCACTCAACAATCAAGAAAATGCCCCTTTTGGAGTTGCCGAGCAGGGGAGAAGGTGACCGCATTAGCAATTGCCATTGCTTTTGGTTACGAGCCAGAACTTGAAGGTAAGAACCTATTTTTAAAGGAACTATATACGTGAGTCATAGAACAAACATGGAGAAATCAAACTGGTACTGTCCTTGAAGCTTCACCTCTACAGATTAGCTTTCATAGTGCTGGAAAGTGCTAATTATCATCAGTCTTGTCCAGCTGTGAATGCTGAGCCATAATAAGAACTGGCCTGTAAAGAACATGTCCGCTGGTGCAATAGTAGCATGAATGTTGTGAGAGTAAGCAACCATTTTCTGGTTGCGTTTAAGGCCTACTTAAGAAGATGCTTGTAGCTGGCACCATTATTGGGGCCAAGAACCTGTGGCTAGACAGGTCACAGGCTGCAAGGGAGACCCTCTACCATCATCCTTCTAAATGCGTGAGGTTTTACACTGATTCCTACTTTTGTTAAACACATAATTAGTGCATCTCTCAGTTCTCACTAGAACATCTTCTTGTAGCAGATGATGATTAACTCATATACCTACAACTGGTCAGCACATAGATAATAAGACTAAAGAGTACCCATCCCTAAATGGGATACCTGTATTATACCCACCCTCCTCCAAAGCCTCAGGGATCATTGCAGAAAAGCAGGCAGTAAGACTATAAGAGCAGATAAAGAATGCAAGGAAACAGTATCCTCCAGACACAAACAACCAGTTGCAAAAATATATCCTTTTTAAAAGTAGTGTATGCATTCAACACAGTGTGTGTGTGTGTGTGTGTGTGTGTGCTTGTTACATCAACAAAGACAATTTACCAGTGGCTACATCATTTAAGAATATGTCTCTTCCTCACTCAAAATGCATTATCTTCTTTTAAGTCCTCATAGGTGGTGAGGTCGTGTGAGCACTTCCAAAGTCAATGACAGAATATTGACAGGGCCAATGTTCTGCAGGTTGTAGGCAGGTAATCACTGCTGTTAAGAATCCAGAGTGGAATGGTAAAGTCAAACCCAGAAGACAGCTTTTCACACACTCTCCTTTCTTCTGGCTATTACACGCTTTTGGTCCCTTCTTCCACAATGTTAACTGAACCTTGGAGTATATGATATACATGTTTTAATTACAGTTGGTGTTCAGCAGTCTTATTCTCAGCACTTTGGAAAAATGTATGACTTTGTAGTTGTAAAATTGAAACTTCTTTGACCAAAGCTGACAGCAGCAGCACTAATCCACATTAACATTTAGAAGGTCACTTGATATTTAGCAAAACATTACCAGTAGCATCTGTACTGGGGCCTATGACCTCCCCAACCACAGGCTTTTAACTAGGTTTACAGTACCAGACATTAATTCCCTCTTATGAAGCAGGTCTCAAATCAAATTTGAAAGCAGTTAATTATCCCACTAATAGTCAGGTCAGATCTAACAGTGGTCATATCTTGCCTAACAAGTCAGTACTTTGTTATGAGGGGCTCAAACTCATGAAGGAAGTTCATATTAACAAATGCCAACAACTTTTTATTGTTTTCAAGACAGGGACTAGATATGTAGATGAGACTAGCCTTTTATTCAAGGTCATTCTGTGTCAATCTCCTCTGTCATGGGATTTCAAGTACATGCTACTATACCTAGATGAGAGTTTAGAGTTTTTCAAATCAGAAACCACACACTGATTTTTTTTTATCTCATCCCTTGGCATTCTCCTTTGCAAATTCTCAGTGATTCATCCATTGAATCTTTAGAGAGTATGTTCAGAGGCTTAATGAATAAAAATAGTACTTGTTTTACAAAGGGAAAATATGAAGAAAGGTAATGTAAGTTACTGCATTTCTTTCAAAGGGAAGTACTAACAAATGACAGTCTTCCATTTCCTACTTTCCCATTGATAAACTTAGTTAGAATTTTATCACTCTAAGTTTGGAGTTTTCTGAGCTTCCTGAGTTGGAATGATTTGCATGGTTGATTGATCATTTATTGTTCCTACTTAATGCATTCCAGGATACACAGTAGCACTCGAGAAATACTGTTTTCCCCTGGGGAAGATGGTGCTCCACGGAGGGAGGAGTGGGAGAATGGAAAAGTCATCATTCTCAGTGGAATTATCTCCTTTATAATCCTCTTTTCCATTTCATGGCTTATAGCACCCATCATTCTTGTCTCCAAACAACAATATTTAGTGTTAAAACAGTAGGGGACTGTTACTATATTAACATGCACATGTAGCCACAGCTACTGGGAAGGCTGAGGTAGGAAGATCACTTAAGATCAAGAGTTTGAAGCCAGTCTAAGCAACACAGTGGAGAAAAATGTGTAACTCTTAGAAATGCTGTGAACCTTTTAGACAGGCTGAGGCATTGGGTCTGGGTTGGATTTATAGCACTAACTTTAATTCAGAAGCTAAAGAAATGCTGTAGCTCATATAGAAAACACAGCCTTTCCACTGCCAAGCTAGAACCACTCCCAATTCATGACAAGTAACCTAATGATACGGACATTGTCAGATGCTCACCGACTTTGTCACTGACTCTTTGTTGTATCTTGCTTCCAAATTAAAGTGGCACACAAATCATCCACACCAGTGGAAAACACAAAGGAGAAATGTGTGGGCTTTTACATTTCTGCTGTGGGGAAATTCATAATATGGGATGATATTTAAAATATTTGAAGTATCCACAAATGACAAAGGCCACTTTGTGAACTACTTTTAAGTCAACAAAACAAGCAAACAAAAATCACTGAATATTAGGAAGGTCAGTGTCTATCCAGCATTGAAATAGCAAGGAAGTAAGGTGATCACCATGTGCTAAAGTGTCTGTCTTTCTTAGCTAATAGCTTATACTTCCTTGACATGGCATCAAATTCCATTGCAAATGGGAAGCCTTACTTAATGAGTTTAGTACCATTAGGAAAAATTGTCTATTATTTGCTAATGAATGGTTTAGGTCAAGCCAACAGAAACCCAAGGTTTTTAGTTCCCACAGCATTTAGGACCTGAAAATGCAAATTTATTTTGAAATAGTTGTTTACAGATCATGTGGTTTATCACATTTGCATGGTTTTATTGAAGAGGAAAATACTGTATGCATTTAGTATTATTTACCATATGATTTGTATGCACACTTTCTCTCACCTGATTCTCTATTTCTCTCTGTGTTTTAGGACATAACTGCCATGGACTGCTTCTCTTAGTAAATGCTTAACCACAGCTCATAGAAGTAGAGCTAACAATGAAGAAGGCAGAAAACCAGAAATACCAGCTATCTGATGAGATCCTTATTTGTAATTATCCTGTTTATTAAATTCCATTGCAGAAAATACTCAACTAGCTGCCAGTAAATCTGTCTTAGTAGTCAACTTTTAACTGCTAAACAAGGAAAAGAATTACGTGAAATTGTGACTACCTTGTGACCTATGGCTGAGGTGGAAATTACAGCTTGACCCAACAATTACATGATTGCTAAACGAAGGTGTGTAAAGCTATATAAAACTCACAAACTAATCAGAGTCAGTGCTCAGAACTCCAGTGTATTAGGTCATCTGGGACTGCTAGTGATAAATAAAGAAAGGCACACTCTCCAACTCTCTGGGTAAAGTGCTCGATTTCTCAGCTCCCAGGTTTTCCATAGCAGTGTCAAAAATGCCCTCCCCGCAGTGTGTGTGGCATGCCTTGGACCTCTGGTGGAGGTCAGAGGACAGCTTTCAGGAGTTTGACTTAGCCCTCCCACCTTGCTTTTGAGACAGGGTCTCTTTTTGTTTCTGATACTGCATAAGCACTGTAGCTGGAGTGCAGGCTTCCAGCCAGTTCTCTCTTCTGTCTGCTTCCCAGGAGTGTTGGTTTGACAGATGCGTTCTATTACATGAAGGTTTTATGTGGGTTTTAGTAACTGAGCTTTTAGTCCACTGACTCATCTCCCTAACCCTATGGAATTTGTTTCATGTTTATTTGGGTATGGTTAAGTAAAGAATAACAAAAAATTATAAATGATATTGTAAATAATATATGTAAAATTTTGTAAGCAAACAATGCAAAGGACCATGTAAGAGTTTATGTCTAATTTATTTATTTATTTTTGTCTTATGCATATGATGGGTGTTTTGCCTGCATATATGTTTAAGTGTATCCATGTGTGCAATACCCACAGAGGATAGATCAGGGTGACGGATCACTTAGAGTTGGAGTTCCAGAGAGTTCTTAGCTACCATGAGGATCCTGGAAACCTAACTGGGTCCTCTGCAAGAGTAGTCAGTGTTCTTAACCACTGAGCCATCTCTCCATCCCCATAATATTTATTTTTATACTTCACAAATATAAATTATCCATTATGTATTCCTTACAAGAAATGAAAGCATTGTAGTGTAATATCTGAGGCCTAATGATTTTTCCTCTGTTTTTTTTTCATTGGGCCAAACATGTGGCAGACATTTTATGCAGTAGATGACATGTGTTCAAATTTCAAGCAAGCATTTAATTGCTCAATGATGCAGCTAGCAATATTAGGAAGTATTTCTTAGTGCTTCCTTGTCTACACCCATGAATGGATCTAGGTAAGAGGCACTCAGATACAGTTGTGCCACTGCCACACAATATTTCCTTCACATCGTGAGTCCCTCACAGGATTGTCCCAAACACAGTCTCTGTGTTGGATCAAGCTCCCTCACATTCCCAGCAGTCTCTATCCTTTTCCATTGTGTGTAGAACTACTTTCACTTTCTTGTGTGTGTGTGATATTTCTCCGTGTGTTCACATGTTTGTGTGTGTGAGCGCAGAGGCACCCGTGCCATGCCAAGCATGCTAGGTCATCTATCTTTACCGTGCCCTTAGTTTGAGGCAGGGTCCCAACGTATAGGTCAAGTATGTAGTCTGCATGCTTCCAATGCAACACAATCAGTTCATAATGCCTTCACCAACTCAGGGATATCTCCCCACAGCAGCATTAAGATGATGATGCTAGTTATTTAAGTGGACTTTATCTGGGTTCTGGGAATCTGAACTTGGGTCCTCAAGCTTGCACAAGCATTTTATCCCCAGTGCCATCTCTATAGAGCTTTTTGTTGTTGTTGTTTCTTATGGTGTCTCATCTTTCCCTGTACTGTTTTTTTTTTCTTGTTGTTGTTTTTAATTTATTTCTTTAGGTTCCTTTTAGTAACTTTTATATTTAAGAATTTGTAATGTTTTTGAGTCAGGGTTTGGGTAAATCTCTTAGACTGACTTTGAATCAATTATTGCCTTCTTCAAGCTCAATGTACTGGGAATGCTGGCACACACCATTATGACTGGTTTAAACCAACTTTATAAATATTTTCTTTCATTGTACTTTTCTTATGCGTTTAAATGGACTATTCATCAAACAGACCTTCAGTAACGTAAGTCTTGTCAAAGGCAATTATGTCTCAAAGGGTTTGTGTGTGTGTGTGTGAGAGAGAGAGAGAGAGAGAGAGAGAGAGAGAAAGAGAGAGAGAGAGAGAGAGAGAGAGAACTGGTTGCTGAAGACTGAACCTAGAGTCTTGTGTAATCTAGAGGCTGCAAAATTTTACTGAAATACTGAGAATAAGTTTTTAATCCTAAATTTTAAACTATGAGCTAATACTAACAACAAAAAGCCCTCTTATAATTAAGAAAGTTTTCATAGCAAAGATGATAGAGCCCTTAAATAAAATGCATCAGGTCTCATACTCAATGCTTTTGAGGTTGGGCAAAGTGTAAGGAATAAGAGCATGAACAAGCAATGCTCAGGAGGTGTCCGAGTGAAATAATCTCTGTACAATTGTTTCTGTAGTTAAAATTATAAATATTCTCTATAGATGAATTTATGTATTGTCTGCATGCATGTAAGTGCTTCATATTGTGTAATGTCCACAGAAGTCAGAGTAGGTCATTGAATCCCCTGGAAATGGAGTTACAGAGGTTGTTATCTGACATGTGCATGCTAAGGATTGAACCTGAGTCTTCTGCAAGTGCAATCAGTCCTCTTACTCACTGAGCCATCTCTCCAGACCCTTTTTGAGGCTTTTCTTTCAGCGGATAATCAATCCTATGGGAGGGAATTTCTTTATTGTCTCCAAAAACATGGGATTCTAAGCAGCCAGCAATAAAGATTTTTCTGACCATGAATTGTAAGGCAGTGGAGCTTTTGGTTTGTTCTTGGTGAGTACTAGAAACAAATAACCTGGACAGTGCTTATACCACAGCAGTATATGAGTCACTGTGGCTACTGCTCTCTACCTTCGCCAGGGTTCTTGCTATTCTAGTATACAGCCTCGGTAAACAGCCTTAGAAAAATCAGTGGGACCATGCCCAGTTTTGTATCAGAAGCACTTTGGTTCTCAGGGTCTTAGTTGATGGGTTTACCAGAAGTGACCGCTCACCAGGAGCTGTGAAACATGTAGATGATTGGAAAATTTTTCTAGGTTGGTTGAAAACAGTTAGATACAGGCAGTCTCATACACAGACTGGGTGGAAGGTGACAAGCCTAACTAAGAGAAGTGACCTCACTATGGAGGATGTATTATGCCAATGAACGCTTCGGACTCTCGCCAGGCAGGTGAGGAGAGGCAGTGAGACTATTTTATCGAAGATTTGTGGGAAGGGCTGAAGAGTGTGAGACCAAAATAGGGATTATTGAGAAAGTCTAAGCGCAGAAGTGGTGAAAACACAAAAGTCACATGTGCTCAACGGTTAGACTGATAGAGACTAAGAGTGTATAAAGAAAATAAGTACCTAAGGGGCTAGGGCTACAGCCCAGTTGGTAGAGTGCATTCCCTGGGGTCCGCCTCCAGCATCCCACATTCCACAACTCAGGTATAGTGATACACACCTTTCATCCTCCACGGGGTGGAGGTTAGATGATCAGAAGTTCAAGGTCAACCTCCACCACACAGTGAGTTCAAAACCAGTCTGGGACATATCAGACTCTGCCTTATTTTTTTTTTTTTTAAAAAGGACAAGAAAAGAAAAAGACGGAAAATTAGAAGTCATCTCATGCTTGTTTGTTTGTTGTTGGGGTGCCAGCAGCATCAGCACCCGTTTCCTCTTTTTCGTGAAATTGAGAGAACAATAGACAACAAATGTGACCTGTTTGAATATTAATTAAAGATATATGAATTCAAAGAAGCACACCCTGTTAGTGTTGACAGGAAAAAATAGAAAGACTATCAATAAATGAATGTCCTTTAGCAGCTATCAAGAAATGGAATTCAACTGCTAGTTGCTAGTGTAGATTGCTTTTTATTGGGTGTCCAGTACTTCACAATATTAATACTGCCCATCCTTGAGCACAGGCAAGCTTTCCATTACCGAGTGTCTTCAGGTTTTTCTCCATTGTCTTAAAGTTTTTATTACATAAATCGTTCTGTTCCTTGTTTAGATTTATTCCAGTGTTTGTGTGTGTGTTTGTTTTGTTTCTGTTGTGAGATATCGTATTCGTTTTCCTTCTCAGTATGTTATTGGTCTGTAGGGAAAGGCACTGACTTTTATGAATGAATTTTTGTCCTGATACTGTTCTAATGCTCCTCTCGGCTCTAGCAGCTTTGGGGAGGGTTCCTTTATGTAGAGAATCATATCAAATGCAAGGAAGGGCACTTTGACTTCTTCCTGTCCTACTTCTAACCCTTTTGTTTCCTGCACTTATCTTTTTGCTCTAATTAAAACTTCAAGCACCTAGTGAACAGGCAAGAGTGGGAATCCTTGTCCTCACTTTGTTGAACATGTTTCGAGATTGTCTATGTTTAGTATGATGTTGGCTGCAGGTTTGTTGTGTATTTTTTTATTACGTTGAGATATGTCCCCTGTACCTCTAGATTCTGCACGACTTTCATCATGATGAATGTTGACATTTGTCAAAGGCCTTTTCTAGATCTAATAAGATGATCATGTGGTCTCTTTCCCTGTATCTGTTTATGCGGTAGGTTACATTTATTCATTTATGCATATTTAGTAATTCAGAAATCTTTAGGATGAAGTCTACTTGGTCTGGTCCATAATGTTTTTGATGCGCTCTTGAATTTAGTTTATGAGTATTTGAGTCATTTTGTGTTCGTGTTTACCAAAGAGATAGGCTGATGATTTTTTTCTTTTTGGTTGGATCTTTAATTTGGCTACCAAAGTAATACTAGTTTTGTAGAAAGAATATGAACATGTTCCTCCCTTTACTATTTTACAGAAAACTTGAGGAGTATTTATACTAAATTTTCTCGAGATCTCTGATAGCATTCTATGCTGTGTCCCTTTGATTCTGGGCTTGTTTAGATGGAAGATTTCAGAGTGTTGTTTCTATCTCATTGTTTAAATTATTTACCTCATCATTAATGGTGGTAGGTCATTCATATCTAGAAATTCATCTATCTTTTAGACTTTCCAGTTTAGTGAAATATACATCTTTTAAAGGTATGTTCTTCTGATTCTTTGAACTTTCTCAGTCTCTGTTGTGATCTTTCCCTTTTCCTCTCTAATTGTATAAATTAGGGTTTTTATATTATTTTTGGTTAATCTGGAAAAAGGTTTTTCAGTCTTAGTAATCTTTTCAAAGAACCAGCTCTTCATTTCATTGATTCATTTTACTGCTTGCTTAGGGAGGTTCAATTCCATTCATTTCAACCCTCATAGTTATCTCTTCTGAGCTATTCTTTTTAGGTATAGTTTACTCTTTGTTTTTCAGTGCCTACAGGTAAATCATCAAGTTATTAATGTAAGATCTCTATAGTTTATTTTTTTTAAGTAGGCACTTGCTACTATGAACTTTCCTTTGAGGACTGCCTTCACATTTTCTCCTAATTTTTTGGTATATTGTGAATTCATTTTCATTCAGTTGTAGGAATTTTTAATCTTCCTTCTTGATTTCTCCCTTATCCCAATTCTCATTCAGTAATGTGATGAATGAGTTTGGGTACTTTCTGCTGTTTCTGTTGCTGTTCATATCCAACTGTATTCCTTTGTGGTCAGATAGAATCCAAGAATTTTTCTTCAGTTTTTCAAAATTTGTTGAGACTTCATTTTGTACTAATATGGGTCAATTTTGGAGAAATGTCCGTGTGTTGTTGAAAAGCAAGTGCATGCGTTGGTGTTTGGAAGTAGAATGTTCCTGAAATGTCTGTTAGGTCAGTGGATTTATGATGCCATCTTATTCAAAGAGTTCTCAATTTAGTTTTTGTCTGAGTGACCTGTCTTCTGGAAAGTGGGGTAGTTAACTCACCTACTACCACTTTGCTCCAGTCAGTCTGAAGTTTAGATCTAACAGTGCTCATTTTATAAATTGGATGATGCTGAGTTTGGTGCATATATGTTCAGCATAGTAACATGCTCTTGGGGGATTTGTTTCTTTTAATGAGAATTTTGTCCATCTTTTATGACTAGTTTTAGTTTGAGGTCTGTTTTGTTAGGCTTTAGAATAGCTACAGCTGCTATTTTTAGCAAGTGATTCTATCTGTTTTGAATATCATTTCCCATCCTTTTGCAGTGAGTGTATTCTTTGGAGGCAGTAAAAGATGAATCCTTTATTCTAAGCCATTCAGTTAGTCTTTAGCTTTTGACTGAGAACTGAGATTGCTAATATTGAGAATTATTATTTGATCAGTGTTTATTAATTCCTGTTATGTTGATAGTGCAGTGTTTTCTTACACATATTTCGTTAGCTATTCTGGAATTTTTTATTCTTTGTGCCCATATATTTTGTAGGGTACAGCCTTTGTATTCTTCTGATAGTTTCAGCATTTCAGGCTTCACACTGAGATCTTTGATCCACTTGGCATTGACTTTTGTGCAAGGTGATAAGTATGAGTCTAATTTCATTCTTCTACACTTGGAAATCCAGTTTTGCCAGCACCATTTGTTGAAGACTCTATTTTCTGCAGAGTGTATTCTTGGCACCTTTATAAAATATCAGGTGGTTGACATTGCAGGTGCTCACGTTTAGATCTTCTGTTTTGCTCCATTGACCTATGTGTCTGTATTTGTGCCAATCCCGTGCTGTCTTTATGGTGATAGCTCTGTAATATAATTTGATGTCTAGTATGGTAATCCCCCCGAGCATTGGCCTTTGTGTTCAGGAATTGTCTGCATATCCCAGGGGGAGTTTCTTTTCTGTTCTTGTCTAGTTCATGCTCTGTACGCCTCCTGTACTTTGAAAGGTCTTTCTTTCTTTCTTTAGATGTGGAAAAATTTCTTCTATGATTTTGTTAAAAATATCTTTTGTCCTGGATTTCATATCCTTCTTCTATATCTATGATTTGTAAGTTTAATATTCTCAGAGTCTCTGAGTCCTGAATATGTTTCTGGATTACTTTAGATTTAAAAGCTTTTGTCTGTGTGACCCTCAACCTTATCTTCAAGGTCTGATATTCTCTTCCACTTCATCCAACATATTGGTGAGGCTTTCCTTTGAGATTTTTTTTTCTGATTTCTGACTTTTAATTTTGAGTGTTAATGTCATACTTTGGATTGTTTTCTGATTTCATTCATCTGTTTTGCTTTCCATTCAATCCTTTGAATTGGAAATGAACAGTCTCCATTCAATCCTTTATTCAGATCTTCCTTGAGTTCCTTGAACAAGTTTACAATGGTTATTTTGAAATTATCACCTTTTGCATTAGCTAGATTTTCTTTCTCAGGTAATGTTATGAAGAGCATCTTCATTTCTGGGGGACATGTATTGCCTTGATTATTCATGTTGTTTGTGCTTTTGCAATGGGACCTAGGCATCTAGTGTAACATATTTTGTGATATTTGCTGCCATGAACAGCTAATCTCAGCTTTGTTGAGTCTCCTCAGTTCTGAGATACCAAGAGAGACTCTATGAGGTCCTGGTGTGGCATGATGGCCTGGGTTGAGCTAGGTGAGCAGGCAAGTCAGTGCTGTGATTGAAGAGATGGGGTGATTTTAGTCTTGATGGTGACCAAGAAAATATGCAAAGGCAGTTCTTGACTGGGTCGCTCTAGGTGATGTAAGGACTGCACACCCCGGGTATGCCTGGGATTATAGGAACTGGTGCAAGTTCAGATGAGGGTCTCCTTTGTAACTCAAGCAGGCCAGAAGAGTGGAATGGGAATAAAAGAACCCTGGGGCCAGCGCCTTACCAGGAAACTCACAGATCTGGTGGCTGCATTGCCTGCATGCACTGAGCAGGCCTAAGAGTGTTTGAGGAATGCCCTGGTTGGAGGACTTACATGACTCGCAGGTCTGGGAGATGCATGGAGCAGGCCTAGGAGCTAGGACAGTGGACAGAGAATGGTGGGGTTAGAGTATTCACAGTTCTGGTGGAATCCCAGGTCTGTGGGAACGTTCAGGTCTGGGGAAACTCACAAGACTGTAGGAACTCACAGGTCTTGGGGGTTCGTGGAGCTGTGGGATCTGAGTAGGCTGGCGATCTCAGGTGGGAGACAGCTTCTGAGGCTGGGAAACTCACAAGTCTGACAGAACTTCAACTTGAACTTTTAATAAAGTTTGTATAAAGGACTCCTCTTACAGACTTCTGGAGCTCTAAAAACTGTTTTTAAAAAGTAAGTCACCCTAATTATAAGAAAAAAATTCATGTTCATTTTCAACTTTTTTGAAATTATAAGCAGACAGATAACACTTTTTCCTTCTATTCAGGATTAGTCACTTTTACTGTGTAAGACATTGCCAATGAGGTCATCTGTCTTGAAACACTGATGGAGCCTACTCTTTTTTTCAACAGAATAGTGTGTATTCTATGTATATTTTTGAATGCTGAGTATTTTACAAAGTTTTCAAAACCTTCCTATTGTTTGTTAATTTCTTGCCATTTAAAAATATGTAACCAAAATGTCATAAGGAACTTAAAACAGTCATCTAATTATTTGCCTAAAATAACCAATGATGTGAGTAACATCACTGCATGAACATATAAGATAAGGATGAGAATGTGCAATCCTTAGCAACTTTTATATTAAAAATGTTAATGTTTAAGTCCTAACCCATTTCACAGCCAAACACCATGGCCATAAATAGCTTAAGTATACTTTGGCACCTAAACACTCTTCGTGCATGATCTTAAATAGCATTGTAATGTCTATGATTTCATTGCCCATTATAAATGTTCACATAAAACAATTTCTTAACCCTTTCTTTGAAAAGTAGTTGTGATCTTAAAAACCATAGTTTGATTTTTATATAATTATTTTATCCCAATTTGCTTGACATTTTTAATATATGAAGATAGGACAAATACCATTTGCTAACAATTCAATAGTTCAAGACATATTCTTTAATCTAGTCTTTTTCAATCGATAGAAAAATTGCAATTACATTTTAAATTCTCGTATTTCCTTGATGTGCCCCCATCCAGTGTCTGATTCTTCTTTCCTCATGATGTCCACTCACAAGCACACCACAGCTTATCCACAACAGTGGCTGTTGTGGGCTCAAAGTCTTGTTTATCACTTAGTCTATTTGCTGAAAAATAATTTATTTTCCAAAAATATCCTACATGATAGTAGATTTTACTGCATATGTGAATTCTTATAAAACCTTTCTTTTAAAGTGGAGTATGTCACAGTTCTCTGGTTTTAATGAGGAAAACTATTTGAACTTGTCTATGAGGAAGGCTCTTAGCCCGAAACGATAATAGTCAATTCTAGAAATGTCTCACATGAAATTTCATCACTTATTTCCTGGTAGTGTGATAGTGTGACAGCTGTGTGCTATCACTTTAAAAAGTCTTCAATACTTGTAAAAAAAACTTTGATAAAAAGGGTGAAAAATGAAGAAATCACTGTATTTAGAAATTAGAACAACAAACCCATTTATATAAAGAGTAAGAAAATAATGGGTGGTACTGTAGTCTCAGAACATTTTCCTCTAGTACTTTCAGGACTGGATTAAAAATTTTCTGTCTAAAAATAAATTTTGAAAACCTACCTGGATATGGTGATTCCAAACTACAAGCCAGCACGAGGGACGTTGAGGCCAGAGCCCACTTCATGTCAGTAACGATGTATTCTCGGAAAATGGTGGAAAACAATTCCTCCTCCACAAGTTGCGTTGAAAACTATTTCAAAGTAGTGTCTCTCCATAATTCTGACTGTTAATGTTAGAATCTATATAGGGAGTTTAAAGTACACATTTGGCAGTTTTATACGTAGCTTTTCAACAATCAAATTGCATAAAACTTTGGATAATCTCATTTAGGGTAGAAAATTTAAAAGATAGTTTCAGTGAGGTCTCCCTCAAAGAATCTGCTTTGTAAAATTCTTTTATGTGTATCTTGTATTTGTTACTACGTCTGCTGAGGGTACAGCCATTCAGATGTGTCTCACTTGTTATCACTTAGAACTTTTAAAAAGCCATTTCCCTAATTGATTTCCTTCAAAGTTTTTATTTATGACACACATTCTTATGTATATGTGGGTGTGTGTATATATGTGTGACAGAAAGAGAGACAGAGACAGACAGAAATAAAGTGAGCGGCAGATAGAAAAAGACAGAGATAAATGACAACTTAAAAAACAACATCTTTAGTTCCTTTTATTCAGTTTAGAAGGCCTTTGAGGGCAGAGAAAGAAAAACATGCATTCTTTCTCCTGCCTATTTTAAACATTACTTAAATTCTTAATTACCTTTAAACCTGAAAATACTTATGGTTGAATTGGTAAGATTCAATGTATTTAGCACAAAAGGCACCACTGTTCACCTTACCTGAGTCATAAAACTATTTTATAAGTAAATAATACACATTTTGAAAAACTATTTGGACTCTTGAGGTAACATGAATCATTCGAAGGTCTGATGCTTCTTTATTTGTAGTTTAGATAACACTCAGTCATTTAAATAACTGTAAAAAGTAATAAGTAGTACTGCAACCTGACCGGAAATACAAGTGCATGCCCTTTGTCTCTCAGTGGAAAGTCTCTCTCAGAAGCTCTTTGGAGTATCAATGGCTCTTTTATGACAGACACAAAAAATGCCACCGTGTACAGGGCATTTGCTCAGGTCTGGTGAGATAGGGTACAAGTGGCCTTAACAAAGACAAACTCACTTCAGTGAGGTAATGTTAATTATCACTCTCAGATTATCGTCCACAGCTGGTCTGTTTTCTCCTCCGCTCTCCTTTTGTTGATAACTTCAGTCTTTATTTAGGTGAAGTCAGCAGGCTTCAACTTAAAAAAAAAAAGAAAAAGAAACAAAGCAAGCCAGAGAAAACATGTGAGGTTTAATTCAATATCAAAATTAACTGATAATTATTTAACAGAATCCCAGAAATTAGAATAAAGAATATAAAGAGAAAAAATACCTGTATAACTGTGTCCTGCAGGCCCGTAGTAGACCAAGGATCTAGGAGTGTGGACAAGGTTCTGAACAGAGTACCTCCAGATCCAGTCAATTCAATGCAGAGATTATTAAAGCATACTTAATTGGGTACAAATGTTTAGCAGTTCTAGGAAAGCAGACACATTGATTTAATTGTCTGATTAGTTAATTATTCAGAGATGAAGTCTTGAGACACTCTCCATATTCTAGTAGATGGTCCTACACTCGTGTAAAAAGAGGCTGCACTAAATGGACCCAATGGGTTGTTGTTTTTTTTTTTAAAGTGCATGAAGTTGGCAGGAAGAAGTGGTACTCAGGAAAAGAGGAGGAATTGAGGAGAGCAGATACGGGATGAATTTGATCAAAGCATATTATTTACATGTATAAAACATGAAAAATTAATGCAATAAAAAAGTTATGTTTGTGAAAAAGAAATATACTCTGAAATAGATTCTACTTTCAATGCTTAGTGGTTGGAAAGTGTTCTGAGATGCACCGTAACTTCTACCACAGTAAGTGGAAGGCAAATATGTTCTCGACGTTGCCTCTGAATCATTCTGTGCAGTAGTAATCAGTGTGCTCCAGACAGATAAAAGCGTTGGAACTTCATCTGCAAATCTACAACACCTGTAGTACCTACAGCACCAATGCAGGAAATTATTCTTTTGGATCAATCTTGGCCATTTTACTGCTATTTACTTTTGACTAAGTCCATTGTAGACAGAACCTGGATTGGTCTAGCATGGAATTTGGTTGTGTAACTTCATCCACTTTTACCAAGCAGGAAAATCCTTCAGACATTTCTATTGTTTTATGAACAAATCCTTTTTTGCCTTCTGGTGCAGCATGTCTAGCGACATGAAAAGTCCATTATTTCTCACGTAAAATGATACCTGTCTAAACTTTCTGCCAGTTGCATCTATAATTTTCTAATTCATTTCTACAAACTCCTTGGAATAATGATATGTATGTCTCTCCTCCCATTCTCCATGGCTGTTATGTGACAGTCTTTCCTGGGAAGACATGACATATATGTCTATTCTCCCCACAAAGGGGACCCATGACAGATCAAAGTAGTAACTGTACCAGTGTCCAGCCTGATGAACCACTGACTTTTCATTTGGGTTACTTACAGAACAGACTACTCAAAAGCAGTTCATCACCAAAAAACCCATCCCGGCATCGTGATTACTCACAAGTGCTGCAACCCTGGAGCTCTCTGCACAGCTTACAGGCAGGTTGACGAGTCCAGCAGTCTGTAAACTTCTCACTGCAGTTCAGCTGGCCAGATTCTCCTCCCCCCGATCCTTTTTATATGACTGGGGAGGGGTGGGGTCCTCCAGAATCTTCCAGTTTCTGTTCTCCTATACCATATATGTGACCTAAGTCTTAGGAGCCTCTGGCTTCCTTCTGGAGGATCTTTTCAATTTGGAGGAAACTGATGTTGAACAGCGACCCCTTTGCATCTTTCTCTTTGTGGTGGAAACTCAGCTGACGGGGTCATCTCCACATTGCCAGCTTCAGCATCACAAGATTCACTGATACGCCAGACTCGTGGGCATCTGGAGAGGGCTCTGCCCTCCTGCTGAGCATCCTTTATTCCTTTGCTGTTCAGAACACACTGCCTTGATTTTCATGCTATCTTAGTGCTCATTTCTTCCCAATCTTTTTTTGCTTGTTTCTTCTCATCTCAGCTTAATGCCAGCTGATGGGATTCTCAGAATGAAGGGCTTTTCTGGGTAAAGCAGAATTACCTAGTCACCTTACCAGTTACTCGAGTAAGAACAAAACAAAACCAGACACCTTGGGGTTATCTTTTATTCTTTCTCTCACATCTAGCATTTTCACAGAAAAAAAAAACTTACTTTAAGAAAACTGTACTGTCTATACCTATAAATGTAAATCTTCCTGACCTCCAGACCTACCACCTGTTCGAGCCACCATTCTTTCTTACCTGAATTATTAAAGCGACTTCCTGAAGGGTCTTAGTGCTTCCTCATATCCATCTCCTAGCATGCATTTTCAACAAGAGACCAGAATTATCTTTGAAAATTCTAAGTTACACATGATATGCCTCAGATTCTGGAATCTCTCCTATTTCATAGTAAAAATATTTCACAGAAAAATTCCTTGGCATAAAAAGCCTGTGCAATCTACCTCTCCCCCAGCCCTTCTAGCTCAGTCTACAGTGTAGTGTAGCAGCCGCCCACCCAGCGCCTGTAACTCCCAGTCTCCTTGCTGTACCCCCTCGCTCTCTCTGCTCAGCTTCCTACCCAGTCAGTCCTCAGGCCTTGGCATTTGCTTTGCTTTCTGCTCAGAGCTTTGCCACCGGCTCTGCACAGACTCACACCTTCAAATGCTTTAGGTTTGGTCTCACATTGAATTTCCCTGGTAATAGCTGAGCTCAGCTTTATGCCAGGGCAAGGGTGAGAGAGCGTTAGTGTATTTACAACTGGAGAAGATGCTCTCTGAACACACAGGACTGAGTAGATCTGAGAATGCCAAGGACTCCAAAGTGAAGATAAACACAAGGAAACCGGTGTGATAGACCTGAGGAAACCAAAGCCTGCTGTGAAATCTTATCCTCAGAGTTAGTGAGACACTCAGTAACTCCTACATCACATCTTACCCTGCAGAAGGAGCAGAGGTTCACTCTGAGGAAATGGGGAAAGACAGATGCATTTGAAAACATACACAGAACTGAGTAAACCAGAAATAACTGAGAGAAATGAGTCAAGGAATCTACAGTGGGAAAGGGCAAAATGCACAGGACAGTTTCCAGATGATACTTTGTCTAAGATATAGCTAAACTGAAAGTACATTTTTGATACATGAGCCTTATGCCACAGGCTGGAGACTAAACCCTCCTGGGTAATATTAAATCTAAATATGTAGTCTATTGTGGGTGGGTCTCCATCTCCAACATGGCTGTTGTGCTCCAGCCATGCCAGAGAATGGAGGACGATCAAACAGGGGCCTCAGGTGGCTCAGAGTGCAGCGGGAGGAGGAGCTCCCAGGACACTATGTCGGTGGGTAGTTCAGTTATCAAAACCAAGGCAGGGATTTATATAGGGAGGCCTCTCTGACTGTTACAGAAGACGGGAAAGTTAAAGGTGGGGTTTTGGGGCAAAGGCAGGAAGGTTGTAGGGCTGACGTGGAAGTTCGGGAATGAGGAAACGAAACCTAAAAACCTGGTTCTGGTCTGAGGTGGGGGAAAAGAAGATTCATATCTACAGTGATTTCCTGGGGCGAGATTATCACATCAGGCAGAGCAGGCCAGATACCTGCCGTCTGTTCAGGGTATCCAGAGTTGCTTGCGTTGCTCAGTACCCAGACCCCCACAGTCTATAGTTGAGACTTTCTGGAAGCACCAAAAAGAAGAAACCGCTAAACCATGGTATTAAGAAATTGTATCACTACCTACTCTACATCTAAGGAGCCTACTAGCCCAAAAACCTATGGAAAAATCCTTTTGAGCTGTTGGCCAGGGTAGTCCAAGAGACTCTCAAAATTCCAAAGGTTATTGCCTCAGCACTTGATTGCCTCCCAGAACCTGAAGGTAAGACCCTATTGCTGAAGAAAGGACATAGTTCAGACACAGGATTTGGAGCAATGGAGCTGGAGCTGACCTGGAAGCCACTTCCCCTGAAGGCTAGCACTCATGGCTTCAGAGAGTACTACATACAATGCTAAGGGAAAATATCAATCGATGGTCTGACCCCATCTTTAAGGCCTAATGATCACATCAATGACTGGCATGGCAAATGACATTAGGGTAGTAATGGCACCTTTCCTTGCGGGTAATCAGTGACCTAATTGGACTTAAAGCCCACTCAGAGAGAGGAAACTAAGGTGTGATACTGTAAACATAGCCAAATACACATGGCTGGAGAGGTCATAGATCTTAGAGAAAACCTCAAGGCTGTCACATCCATAGACAAATGTAATTTTTTACTATGTGCAAAATATGGATCCTTCTATTTACACACAAGAATGCCAGTCACTACTTGTTGGGAGCCATTTGCCTGCTTTGAGCTAGTTTAGGGCTGAGCAGAGGTTAGTCACAGAAGTGCTGTGGGAGCAGGATGCTTTGATATGCAAGAATCTTGTGACTCCTGAATGCAAGTCTGCCTTGGGCCCAAGGCTGAGGACTTTTTGTTAGTAGATGTAGGTGGTTTGAATAATTTCACATATGTAAATGCGTGTCTGTTTTTGCTTGAACCCCTGACAGTTGTATTGATCCTCATACAGTTGTAAGGGTATAATTACATTGAGAAAAATAAAGTCTGGCCCTCAGTATTGACTGACAGCCCTCCCAAATCTATCTTTTCTCTCTCTCTCTCTTTATTTGTCAATCCTCACTGTCCACTTCAGGTATGGTTCGATTTCTGGTGGCGGGCTTCGGCAATACTCATCAAGGAAGCTTTTTTTGAAATATATGGAGATTATATGGAGATTATTACAGAGATCCACAACTAGTCATATACAGAGATTGTCATTGAGTTGCCCAGGCCTAAGTGACACATCTACAGTGCAATTTCTACACCTAAGGCTTTCAGACCATAGTGGAACAAGGGAGTTAGAGAGAATACTAGGGAGCTCAGTGGTGGAGCAAAAACAGCCACGTTGTGTCTTGGAAGAGAGCCCTTATTGTTAAGGACATTAGAGCCATTAATGAGATGCTTCCAGATTTGTACTAGAACAATCAAAAAATGCCGCCAGAGCAAGACTCCATGCCATTAACTTATAATTTGTTAAAGGAAAGATCTAAGAAGTTTTTTGCTCCTAGAGAATTGCAACATAGAAAAGTAGCTGCTGATACTGTAGATGAGGAAGGTCAAGATCCATCCCAAGCTGACTGCTGAACTGGGCACTATCATTCTTGTGGTGTTTTTGAGACATGAAAGATGCAACAGGGGAGTCATTGGTTGTTCCTCTGTGGTTTCATAGAGCCACAGTGTGTAAACAGAGATTTGTCTGAGTAAAGAGAAGCTGTGAAATTCAAGTCTTGTTGGCAATGGAGACCTCAGGATACTGGACATTTCAGAGTTGTGAGACATCTGTTAAAGATAACTATGTACTAGGAAAGGTAACAGTCCAAAAGAGAGCTATCTGTTGCAGACTGGTAGAACTGAGCCAAGTAAAAGCCCATTGGAACTAAAGCCCCAGGCATCAGAAATGGAGCTACAGAGTCTGGTATATATTCTACTGGCCTTAGGTCTTCTGTTGGTCTATTTACTCGTGATGCCCATGTTCCTCCCTTTTAGAATGTGAATGTGTAATCTGTGCCATTGTACATTGGAAATATGTAATTTATCTTTTGATTTTAAAGGAGCTGATAGTAAAGAGATAGCACTGAGTCTCAGAAGAGACTTTGGACTCTGGACTTTTGAATAGTATTGAGACTGGTAAAGACTATGGGACTTTTAGAGTTGGACTAAATGCATTTTGCATTATGATATGGTCTTAAGCCAACGGGAGTCAGGGAGCAGAATGTGATGCTTTTAATGAGGTGTTCCCCGTAGCCTCAAGTATTTGAGTGCTTGATCAGTTGGCATTCTTTACAGAGGTATGGTCTTGCTGGAGGAAGCACATCACTGAAGGTTGGTACTGAGATTTCTCAGACTGCCTCATTTACAGTCTCTCTTTGTTTCCCACCCCATGCTCTTGCCTCCAGCTGCTTCTGTCTGTGCCTCCCTGCTATGATGGAAAAACACTTCCTTCTATAAGCTGCCTTGGTCATGGTATTTTTTTTTCCTGTATTTTTGAGACAGGATCTTCCTGGAGGCAGATGGCCTGGAACTCACTATGCAGACCTTTGCCTCCTGTTTGCTAGGATTAAAGCCTTGTGCCACCACACCCTGTTCTGGTGATGGTGTTTAAACACAGCAATAGAAAATAACTAATACACAGGCCAAATTTCTAAGCATGCTTACACTGGACAGTACTCTGACACTGGACACTCTCATTTTCTCTCTGAAGGACTCCACACCCTCACTCTGCACTCCATGCAGCTGCTTTCTGACTTCTACTGTTGATCCTGCCGGTTTCATTGGACTTTAATGCAAAAGGAATGACTATTTCGCCTCCTTTTATCCATCTCCTTTCTCCTGGAAGTTGTCCAAGATACACACTTTGCCTGCCTTACCATTACTTTTCTCTCAAAAGAAAGAAAGAAATCCCAAATCTCAGAAGTTGTATAGCTAGAAAATGGGAAAATAGGAGGGAAGAACTGACAGGAACCAAAACTGAATAGAAAAAGAACAGAAAACTATCCACGAATATAACTGAAATGGGAGAGCCCCAAAAGTGAAGTACTGTCAGAAGACCCCTGTAACAGAAGAGACTAAACAGCTAATCCACAGAAACAAAAGGAAAAACTGGTAAAGTTAAAGAAGACCTGAGAAGCATTTAGAAACTAGCTGGTAAGGAAGAGTGATCAAACATGCAATTATGTTAATGTTCCTGAAAGGGAACAATGCAACAAAAATTTGTTTAAAACCATGGTTCAACAAGAAGCAGATGAGACTTGATTTTCCTTTAAGCTCACACACTGCTTGATATGGAATCAGAGGAGTCATCAAGATATTTAATAGGAGCATTTGTTTTTAGACATCAAAATCAGGTCGCTGTTTCCATTCTTCCGAATGGTGCACACAACACGTAAATCAAGAAAAAAAAAAAGGACGAAAATGAGAAATCACAAAAATTCTCAGGAGCAATCTTTTAAGCTATGAAACAGTGAGACAGTATTGCTAAACACTGGAGAAAATAAATGTGACCCAAGGGGTTTTCTTAACTGAATTTTCGAAGTTTAAAGACACTACAGTCTGATCCCCTCCCTGCACCTCCTCTCGCTGTCTCCCTCCCAATTTAATATATATATATATATATATATATATATATATATATATATATATTGTTGGATTTGTGTTTCCAAATGTCCTTCAGTGTAGGTTCATCTACTAGCCACCCTAGGTTTTCATACTTGTCAAACAACCTTCTGATTCAATAGGAATATCATGTCCATGAGCCTTTCCCAGGGAAACTAACTCAGAAAAAATTTCTGATAGCTGTGACATCTGGAGTACCTTCGACTGGATTCACTGTATAAAAGGTACAGATAAAGATGTCAAAAAACTCACATGCTAGGCTCTGATGTTGTAGAACTAAAACAAGCAATTTAAAAACAGAGACAGGAAGAAGCACAGTAAAGGGAAATTAAATGTGTTTAATAATTAAGTTAATGGTGTTAGGAGTCAAAGATGTTTAAACAGGTAAGTGAAGAACTTGAAGGTTGAAAGTACTTTGACTTACAAATGCAACACTAAACCTATATGTCTGACTAAAAGAAGTGGTTACTGACATTGATAATAATGATAAAAATTATTGCAGAACAAAGTTATAAGTACAAGATGGAAATATCTTAATGAAGATAGCCATCAGAAAGAGATACACCTTCTCAAGTAAAAGAAATAAAGGGTCAAAAGAACAGAACAAACTGCAAAAAATATTGCATTGTATTATTATAGAACTGAGATCAAATGTATCAATTGCATGAATACACATTTGTGGGCTTAGTTAACATGGCTAAAAGAGATTTTCAGATGGGTTAGGAGAGCAAAATTTAACATTATGGTCTATGCAAAAGGCATATCTAGAGTGAACTAAAAAAGGAGATGACAAAAGCCAGAGCAAAAATTTACCAAGCAGGGGTAAGTAGAAGTCAGGTAGAATTCAGTCCCCACCCCCAAATTAAACAATACAAAGTAGGACACTCTATAACACGAAACCCACAATTCACTGCAAAGATATTAATATCTACTTGTCAAATACCAGTGGCAACATTTATAGAGCAGGAACTGAAACAGATGAAAAGAGAGAAAAATATCAAAACCAGGAAACTCTAGCACACTTGTCTCAACTTTGGATAGAACATGGGGCTAAATGTTAGTAAGGACACAGAAGATCTGAAAACCATAAGGTACAGTCTATAAACACATAGTTAGCAATTTACCTGAGAACGTACCCTGTTTTCAAGTGAATATAAACACTAATTGTATATATAACACTGTATGGTACATGTTGCAAAGAACTGAGTTTCAAACACATTCAATATTAATAGATTGCAATACAATAAATCCTCCATTAGTAGTAATAATAACAAAACAACATTTTCATCAGAAAGATTTTATTTTGTAAACTCTTGAATCAAAGAAATAATATGTCTAAAGTTCTCCAAATTTCTAATAAAGAATAATAATGAATGCAATCTGTTGAAAATAACAATGCCTTAAAAGAGAACAGCTTGTGTTTGGAAAAAGAGCATCTTGTGTTTGGGAAAGTCTTTTTAAACATAAAGGATTAGAGAGAACTATTCTTTAAAACCCCATGACTTCAGGGTGGAGAATGGGTAAGGGAAGGCACAATCTCAGACGCAAGTAGTTCAGATTAGCAGGACAGCCAAGGAAGTGGGGAAAAGGTGGGCAAGGATCTCATGTTACATATTTCATCTGTACCTGAAATAATCTGGAGTTAAAGAAAAGACTGGACATAAATGTTAGTGAAGAGTGAATAAATCCTAAGAGATTATTTACTAAGCATGGAAGACAAGAAGATTCTTCTACTCTTGTGGTGAGCTTTATTTTGTACTTTTTAAAGTAACTTTAAATGGTCAATTCAAAGTGAAAATCAAAGGATCAACAATATATGGTTAAGTTCAATTTTATTATTCATCAAAAGAACCTACCTTTGAACAAAATGTTAAGTTACAAAACTGACAAATTATTGGGGAGAGTCACAAAATTAACACTTTTGTATGATGCCAATATTTCATAAATATGTAGCCTTTCAGATTAACAATACAGAAATATATCACCTAGTAACTTAATTCTGGGGAATGTGCTCTAAATAATTAATTATTAGTAATTTGATTCAGTATTGGTTCAAATAAAAAATGATGACCACAGTCTTATATATAATAGCAAAAACTGTAATCAGTCATTGATTTTCACAATGTATTTTTTCTTTTTGTTGAATTTTTCTGAATTTCATACCATATATTCCAACCAGATTAAGATCTCCTGCAGTAACTGCACCTTCCCTTATGAACTTTCCACCATATTTCGTGGACTCTAGTATATGGATATATTAAGGCTTGCAGAGTCAAGCTTGTGTCCCCAAATGCCCTTTGTATGAGTTCATCCATTGAGCCTGGGCAAGCTACCAAGAGTCTCATCCTTATATAAGAATCTCCCCTTCCCAGCAACCTTTGTTGCTAAAGCTCTGCAGGTAGAGTTACAGTTCCTTGCCGGCTTCTCCGTGGCTACACTGGGGATTTGTTTGACTGGAGTTTCTAAGGGACTTTTGCACTGTCATCAGTGCTGTGAGTTTGTATGAGTAATTGACACTGTTTCCAAAACTCAGTTTCCTTGTGGTCACCCACCTCCTCTAGCTCTTATAAACTCTCTGCTCCTCTTCTGCAATGATCCTGGGCCTTGGGAGGCAGAAGTTTGATACAGGTCTCCTACTCAAGAATAGGCAGGCTGTAGCGTCTTATTCTCTGAGGGTTGACCGGTTGTGGTTTTTTAAGTCTCACCTCTGTGAGACGTGAGAGATATATTAGTTCTTCAGTTCATGTCCTCTTTGAGATCCTTGAACATATTTGTAGTTTTCATGTTGAGATGATTGTCTTATGAATCCACTAAGGTGCCATTCTAAGGAAACGTTATGATGCAGGTGATACTTTCTGTAGTAGATGCATTTTCTTGGTTATTCATGTTGTTTCTGTTTTTTCAGTGAGAACTAGGGTTTGGACTAACATTATGGGTGGTATTACTTGGTATGGAGAGGTGTTCTCATCTTCACTGAGTGGTTATTTGTATCTTTGTTTGCGGTTCCCTCAACTTCTCAAGTTATGGCCCAGCTGAATAGGACTTAGTGTTTGGTTTCTGGCCACTTTATGTTGATGTGCAAATAAGCTATAAAAAGTGTTCTCAGGATGGAGAGATGGCCTGGTGTTTAAGAGAACTGCCTACTCTTTCAGAGGACCTGGGTTTGGTTTCCAGCACTCACATGGCAGCTAACAACCTTCTGAAATTTCAGTTCCAAAGGCTCCTACACCCTCTTCTGACCTCCAAGGACATTGTGCAACATGGGTGAACTTACCTACCTGCAGTCAATATATTCATGTACATAAAATAAAAATAATAAATAAAATATATTTTTAAGTGGACTCAACTAGGCTAAGGATAGGTACACCTTTTGCACTGAGGTTCCAGTATCCAGGATCCAAGGAGAACTGGGTGGTTCCAGGGTGAACAGGTTGGTCAATAGGTGAGGTTGGGAAAGTTCTCAGGTCTTGGGGCACAAGGATCCTAGTAACTCCAGTAAGTCTCTGTGCAAGGCTGGTCTGGGAAGGCTCCCAGATCGGGCATCAACAAAGGTCCTAACAGAATAGAGATGGACAGGCACAACAAGGTATAAGAAAAGGATCACATCAACACATTAATCAGGTCTGAAAAGCCCACAAGAGTGCAAAGCTCCTGGGAGGGCTGAAGTTACACAGCTCAGAGAGGTGTGAAAAAGGAAACTTACCAAGCTAGGACTGGGATGCCCCCAGGATTGTTCAAGGGGCCTAACAACACAAAGATGTCCGGTCCAAGAGGTGTGGGAAAATGTCACTATGAATTCTAACATAATAAATATTAAATAAATGAGCATACTCACATTCTAGTGAGAATTTGTCTAGGTATTATTGATTATGGTTTTGAAGAAATATTTCAAAAGGCATTTCTAATTTACATCAATAGAAAGACCTTTGATGTTAGCAAAGTGAAATTCACCAATTCTAACTCTTAAAATATAACTAAAGAACACTCTGGTAAAAGTAAGCAACAGAAGTATATCAAGGAAAAATACCATACAAAGGTGAAATAAGAAAAGACTGAGAAGGCCTAACATGAGTTTCCTATAATTAATTAACTCATTCCATACCTGAAATGACATGCATCACATATAACTTCCAGGTAAGTAGAAGGATTTTAAGAAGATGAGCAGTTATTAAGGAATAACAGAAGCATGAAGTAGAAAAACTCAGAAATCCATACCAGAAGTTAAGGAAAAGTTAGGAATTTAAGGAAAAATCCAACTTAAATTAAGACAAAGTTGCTAAAAAGTGTGAGTTAAAAAATAAGATCATGATTTAGAACAGCAAAAATGTAAAATGGATGTTTTTGAAATGAAGATTAAAAAGATTTGAAAAAAAGATAAATCATCAAGTTGGTCAAAGAAGCCCCACATATGATTATAGTAATCCCCAAGTAATAAGCCAAACAAGAAACAAAATGTATTGAGTTGTAGTGAACAAAATATTCACTGCACTATTCTAAAACATACAGAAATATGTTCAAAAAGCATTTTTTACCTAAGAATATCAATCCAGAAAAGCCAACATTACATTGTTCATTTTTAATATCATTGTATTTAAGCTATATAATTGTGAATTATAGGTTAAAAAAAGTCTAATAAAATGAAATATTGTTAGAATTTCTGAGAGCAACTCTGTAAACCCAAAGAAAAGAGAGCAACATATTTGGGATGATAGTGTATTAGGATGAAAATACACATTAATGAGGTTTGTTTTCCAGTACTGTGCAGTGATCCCAGGACATTGCACATATTTAGCAAGCACACTCCAATAACTTATTTCCCAAACACAACAATCTTCTAGAAGGCAGAAGGAAATGGTTGTGAGCCTTTTGTTTCCATGTTCTTTCCATCTACTAGAGGACCAACCCTAGGCTATGAAAATTACTAGATGCTGTGAAAGACAATAACTGCCAATCAAATTTACCACATTGGCAAAGCTGTCTTTAATAATGCAAGGACCAATGATAACTTCTCACAATAAACACAGATACAGGAGTTCATGACCAGTACTACAGAAGATGTTTGAATGAACCCAGTGCACTGAGAAGAAAGACAAATGTATCCAGGAGGCCATAGTAAAGAATAGACTTCACTAGAATATCAAATGGGAAAGCAGAGATTAGGTGAGTTCCAACCATTACAAAAGAACAAAATGACAAGAATTAATACAGACCTTTCAATAATAGCCCCAAATTCTGTCTCAACACCCCCAAGTCTGATAGACAGACTAGCAGATTAGAGTCAAAGGAATACAAAGCAAAACAACCTCAGGATCCATGTATTTGTTGGATACAAGAAAAATCATCTCGTTTGTAAAGTCAAACACAGTCTTAGGGTAGATGGATGAGAAAAGTTCAGCAAAGCTCAGGAATTGAAAGCAAGCATGTGTAGCATTCTAATTTCTGAAAAATAAACCTTTAACAAAATTAGAAGAGATTTAAAGTCAATGGATATTAAATAAACAGTCCATCAGGAGGATATCATAATTCTAAACACGTATGTACTAAACATACAAATTTCATAATACAATACTACTGGGATATAACAACACAGCTTGACCTCAACACAATAATATTGAAAGACTTCAGAACCCCACTAATACCCAAACAAGCTCCCTGCACAAAAATCTCAACAAAGAAAAATCAGAGTTCAATGACATTATAATATATTAAATGGACTTAGCAGACATTGCAGAATATTCCATCCAACAACTACAGAAAAATTCTCCGCAGCCCATGGGATTCTTTATAAAGAGATCACGTTAGAGAGCATAAACCAAATTTATTATTTAAATAATTAAGTTATTAATATTAATTTTTATTTAAAAAGTAATTGGTTAGAACATAGCTGAAATAATCTTTTATTCTTTTATTTATTCTTTAAATTTAAATTATATTTTAATAAATATAAGGGAATTGAAATGATTTCTTATATTCTATCTGATCACAAAGAAATGAAACTTGAAGTCAAGAATGAGAGAAATTATGTAACATATACAAACTCATGGAGACTGAACAACACAGTATTAAATGATGAGTGGGTTATTGAAAAAAAATCAGGACAAATTTAGAAATTGAATGAAATTGAAAGAGCAATATACTTTTAAGATACAATAAACAAGCTATAAAAGTAATTATAAATACCTACATAAAAAAATGAAGAAACCCCAAATAAATACTTAATGATGCATTTCATGATTTTAGAAAAGCAAGAACAAGCCAGATCCCAACTCAGCAACTAAAAAGGAATAATAAAACTCCAGTCAGAAATGAAGGACAAGAACAAAACAGAGACAAAAAGAGCTGGTTCTTCACAGTGATAAGATTAACAAACTCCTAGGCAAACTAAACAAAAAAAATTGTCAGCATTTATAAAATTGGTGATGATAAGAATACTCTGAGATGCATACCCATGAGAGTCCAGAGGCTTGTGAGGACAGACTCTGAGACCAATATACTAATAAAATAAAAAACTCTGGAAGAAATGGATGAATTTCCAAATACAGGTGACCTACCAAAATTAAACTAAGAGGATGCAAACTACTAAACAATCAAAAAAAGGCCAGGAACAGACATATTCCCAAATAAATTATTTAAGGCATTTAAGGAATTAACACCAATGTGTCTCAAAGTATTCCATGAAATTAAAAGGAAATATTACCAAACTCATTTCAAACACAGTATTGCACTCATATCAAAATCAGACAAGGACACAGCAACTACAACAAAAAGTCACAGACCAATCTCACTGCTAGAACTATAAGCTTGTTCTAAGGCTCTAAGTTTCCGATAATTTAATGTAGCATCAATAGGAAACTAAGAGTACTTTTGAAAGCTAAGCTTATTTGATTTAGCACATAAAAACACAAGATCCAGTTAAATGATGTTTTGCTTATGTGAAAATCAAATTTAACTGTGCAATGCATATTTTTATGTGGCAACATTAGTGAAATATAACATTTTTGTTATGTTAGTATTTTATTATCTTTGTTTCATTTTGTTCTTATTAATAACTCATTAAACAAAAACTAAAACACTAGGAACAGTTGGATCATGCATTTTGATGAGTAGTTTAAATAATCACATAACTGTGGATAGAACTGTACCACGGTTTGGAAATTGGCAATAGTGTTGGAAAAGTAACATTTTTGTGAGCCACGTGGCTGAGTAGATGGATTTTTCTCTCACTGGAGAAGGTAGAAAAGAATTAACTAAAATGATGCAGACTGAATATGATAATGTGCGAATAGTGTTTACACCAATATGTGGCCATTATTAATCTGCAAACAACCATTTTAGGCGGTCATTGATATTGTGCCATTCTCAACAAACAGGAGACAGCTGTCTGCACATATGCCCAGTGCCTTCTCTATGAGATGCTGGTTATTTCAAATATGTTCTAATCAGTTACTTAGAGTGAGCTTAGATGAAATAGGCAGCTCTTTCTAGGCTCAGAGCTCTGCATTATTCTTTTAATTTTATCTTAGGGTCTGCTTTCATTTTGATGCTATTTTTTCTACACATCCAAAATTTGAACCTATTCCATTCTCCATTACGCTAATGAAAATCTAGGTTATTTGTGTCCAGTATTCACAATAATGCTGATGGCAGTGATCTTAGAGTTAATTTTTACTTAAAAGGTATATTTTTAAATTTATGATTAATACACGTTGAGAAGCTTAGTTCAATTTGGTGATGGTAAAGTGAGAGTTAATTTTGCTAATATTTGATAATGTTTTATGTTTATCTCTCCATTAATGTATCAAAATATATGAAAGGTAAAATAGTTTTGTGATTTTTCCAATGTGTTGCCCAAGAATAAGATTATCAATTTAAAAACCAGAATGGATAAAATAAGTCTTATCATTATTGGTAGATGAATTTGTCATCTAGTTTTATTTTTGACTTATAATTTTTAATTACTATTGAAGCTGAATATTATAAATTTGGCAATATTGCAGATCATTGCAGTAGCATGCAACATGCTGAACTTGAACATTTTCCTGAACATGCAATTGTCATCATGTGATGCAGATCTACACATACACAGATTTCACGTAAAACGTACTGTTTCCTCAATAACAATAGAGGGATATATCTGTTTGAGAACAATTTTGTAGTAAACAGATAATTCACGATGTCAGTTCTCCTATTTTGTAGGAAGTAAGATATGAAAGTCTTAATGCTTTGAATAGAAACTTTGCTGAGTGATACTAAAGGAAGTAATAATATTTTGATCCACATTACTTCCATATGGATTGACATTTTAAAGTCTTGACTAATTAACTTTATTTTAAAATGAGCAGGAAAAGTATAAGAACCCAAGGTGTTATATGATCATCAGGAAACAGTTTTCCAGGCAGTAATCGTACCAGAATTCACAGTCATGGTAACAGCATGCACAAGATCTGCATAAACTCAAGCCAAACAAAATCCTGGCCCAGAAGTAAGGAAGTGAGGCAGAAGTCCCAGAGCCAGCTGAGAGCTACTGCAGCAGCAAGCTGATGGAAGAGGGAGAGTCAGTGCTTTAAGGGTGTAGCACTGGGAAGGTCAACCAGGATCCAGTGGATGAACCCCCACCAATGGTATAAATTTTATTCAGTAGGCCTTCGTGTGTGTGTCCGTGCACATATGTTATGTAATATATATATATATATATATATACATACACACACACACACATATATATATATATATATATATATATGATAGAGTACATGAAATATGTTGGAGGATAATAAGGTGTGAAGGTGGGTGCAGATTGGGGAGGGTGTCTTAATACAATCAAAATATATTGTATGAAATTTGCAAAAATTCAACAGAAATGAAAAAAAATCCATCAAAGCATTATATTAATGTGCTTGCCAATGTCTCTCATACATAATTTCTATCCCATTTCTCCAGCAGGTGTAGAAATCAGGAGGTTCTCTATAAAGCAGAAAGGAGACAGATGGAGCAGAAGCCTTTTTGGTCCTGATTTTCTTAAATGTCTTGTGACACTCTTCCTATTAAAATATTTGTGGCAATAAAAATGTAAATTAAAAATATATATGATTTTTGTGTAGATTTTATAATAAAAATAATACAACTCTGAATTGTTTTTTAAGTTTTTCTTTTCTCTAATGTTGAGACACTAACAGATTCTAAAATCAGGAAATTATATTTATAGTGAAAATCTCACCATAAATATAAATATAGTGAACTTTTGACACATTAGCAAAGATAAGTTATCATGAAAGACTACTAGGAAATACATGTGTGTATACACTTATAATCTAAAACTGTACACATTAAACAGTTGGATAGTCAAGTGCACCCACACATGTTCACACATACACATATACCTTCACACACACACATACACACAATGTAAAATCGCAGTGTCCCTACTGAACAAACAACAGCAGAAAGATTTACTTCATAATAATCCATTTTTTCTAGCATCATGGGGTTAGATTATTTTATATTGAGATTTCTTGTTCATTCCATTAAAAGAAAAAACCTCGGAGACTAATTGCTCAACCTCAAAGCCTTCTCCTACTCAGAGTATGGACATGTATAGTAATATGAAAAAGTGAATGAACCTGTGAACAGTTTCCTAGGAATATAAAATTCAGAATAGAATGCGGATTTCTTTTTTGAACTGAGGTTTTATTTTTTTAAATATGTAGGCATGATGCAATTTGCATATATAAAACATGCATATAATAGAACTCTACAGATTTTAATACGTATAATTAAAATGTGGTTTTGACATGGTTAGAGAGTAATTCATTCTATCATAAACTGTTATATCTGAAATCATTATGTGTCCTAAGAATTTGATTAATTGTTAGCTTAAATTCTGCATCAACCAGGTGTCCTCCTAAGGTTCACACAAAGATTGAAGCACGTTTAAGTGTGAAATAATCCTGTTGCTTCTGTCTGTGAGTGAATGACCCCAGGATTAGATCAGATAAAACACACTCAAGCTAAAATGCACAAGGTGGATTATGCAAGAAAAGAGGATTTAGTGAAGAACGGATCCACAACTTTTTGTTAACACAAAGAATGGAGGCTTTTGTAAGCACCATTTGTGGAAACTCAACTGGAGCTTTAAAAGCTCTGCCTTTGTTGTGCATTTCTCTGCATATATTTGCTTTGTACTTGGGAGTGCTAACTTTGGAAACCATGCTGGGCCAGGACTCACGCTCACTTTGCCTAATGAAAGGCTGAGGATGTACTTTCACTCATAGGGTCTTGTTTTGTCTCCTTTGAAGTTTATTAAGCTCTCCTGAAAGACCTGAAGTTCATTTGGTTGTTATTATCATGACCACAAATTAAGTGTCTGTTCCCTGGGGAGGGATAAGCTTCAAGCATAAGCTATACTTACTATAACATTGACTTAATTACTAACATACTGCTACTTACTCTTAAGATGTAAAACATACCTATAAATGACTATTAAGGTGTGTCCAGAAATTAATGAGGTACTTGTGTAATTATTAAAGAACTATTGTACCTTCTCATAGTAAAGGGGGGGGAGGGAGAGGAAGATGGGAGAGAGGGGCAGAGACAGATATGAGAGAGAGAAAGAGAGAGATCTGATGGTCATATATGGAAGAATAGGCAAGAAATGATTTACACATTACGGTGAGGTTTGGCATTAGAACTTAAAATATCATCATTTTAAGCATCCTTGAGTTGCAGTTTTTCTAATATTTAGAGGAGTAGTCTTTTACCCCTAACCATGCTGAAATGACACCGCATGCTCATGTGTGACATATTTAGGTCTAACAAATCAGTCTTTTAAGTCAAGACAGAAAAATAGTGTTTACTCAATCTGTTGATATTCGTTTGTGACATAGTCTCTCAGACACATTTGATTATGAAGGAATTAAATGACTAACAAATCTTTTCCATTCAGTCATTTTTACATTACTTTAATTAATTTGTATATGTAACAAATCACACACACATATGTATATTGTATATTCTGTTACCCAACAAATTACTAAGCATTGGATATCAAAAAGCAATTTAAGAGTTTTTGATAATATTGAATATAAAATTGATGACAAAGACATGTCATAAAAATAGCAAATTATTGAGATCTCTATGTAAAGGCTTTTACATTAATGAAAATATTGCAGTTTTAGTGATTGAACATAAAGCTTCATGTATGTAAGGCAACTGCTCTACCACTGACCTACATCCCAAGTGCTTGAATTAATCAGCCCTTGATGGAGACTCTTGCAGTACAACTGAGGTCTCAAGAATGAGCCTAACAAACGTATCTCCCTCAGAATTTTGTTTTTCTACAATTCATTTCTGTGAAGAATTATAATATTTACCATTCAAAGGAAATCTTGCATGTTCATACACTGGAAGAAAAAGGATTGTGTGTATGGCACAGTGCAGTGTGGGCCTTAGCCAGGCCACCTGCTCTGAGAAATAAGGGAGTGGCTCCTGTGGGTGTACTGCTCCCCTCTGGCTAGGCTTAGTGCTCCCCTCTGGCTAGGCGGAGCACTCCCTTGAGGTGAAGCATGATGCCAGCTTCTGTCCAGCATCTGGAGAGAATTTGCACTGAGATGATCTACCTGGGGACAGATTACTACCACACAGGGCGGTTGGCTAACCAAACTCATATAACCCCTTGCATTCCTGTGAATAAACGAGTTTCCTGAAGCTCACCCACCGCATGCTTTTCACCCAGCTCCAGGTGTCTGTGGATTGACTCAGTGCCTACTCACACTCTCACCACGGAGACCCTGCGTCCTGCTCGGGCCAGCCCAGAGCACAAGGACCCCAACAATTGTGTTGCTAGTGGATAAGATATGATTCAAGATAAAAAGAAAAGAATAAACACTGCAAAATACTGACGGTCTCAATACAAACATACTTTTACCAAGCTACTTTTTATGCATGTTCTTTCTATACCTTATCTTAAATGCCTTAGCATTTTGAGTAATAAATGTAAAAGCTTACAAATGAAGATATTAGATGGTAATAACATGAATAATTCATTCAAAGTTTCTTATATATTACAGATGATATTGTGTTAGATAATAAATGAATATAAAAATAGCTCATTTCTGTAGGAAGATAGAAGAAGACGATTCTTAGCAGTTGGACTTCAATGGATAAGTTCAATAGAATTTTTTCCAGGTAAATAAAATGATGGTCTTACTTTAACTGTCAGAAAGAGTCAAATTCATGACCCAGTTCTCTTAGCTCTGCATGAACCATGAGGATACTAACCCTCATCAAAGTTCTTTGCTTAGTGATATCTTTTATTTTTGGAACAACAGATTGCTTCAGCTCTTTGAATCATCTTCTGTAACACAAATATTTATATAGTCTTCTTGAAATCTTCCATGAAAGGTAAAAGAAAATAGACACAATATTTGGAATGAATTTACGCAGGCACATTTTTTTTTAAGTTCAGGAATCTGTTCTCTTTTTAAATATTTTTATGTATATGAATGTATTGCCTTCATATGTATAAGTGCACGATGTCATCCAATGCCTGCAGAGGTCAAAAGTGAGTGTTAGAGACCCTGGAACTGGAGTTAGAGATGTTTGCTAGCCACCATGTGGGTAGTAGGAATTGAAACCAGGTCCTTCTCAAGAGAGGTCAGTGCTCTTAACTGCTGAACCACCTCCCCAGCTCCTACAGGTACAATTTTTGTACTTAATTTTGACATGTGGAGTCAAGTTTTACTAAGCTTTTATAAAAACATTTATATACTGCTGAAGTAGGAACCATAGTTTGTATTTGTGGTTCTCAGAGAATGGTGAGGTGATCATCTGGAGGTCAACCAAAGGAGAAAACTTGTACAGTCTTCTCATACATACATAAATTTGAAAAATAATGTTGCTTAATTGATCACAAGGTCTTAGAATTTGCTTTATAACTGTTTGCACATTAAAAGATGGTGGACATACTATGGAAAAACAGATTACAGGTTTACCTCAACTGCATCTATTTTTAAGAACACAGCTTATCTTAGCTGTTTTAATTTCATATCAATATATATTTCACTGACGCTAAATTTGTAGCTTTAAATTTTAATTAATAGGTTGTATTGTGTGAAATTCTGAAAAATTATCCATAACTATTCATTTAAAAAGGTTCATTGCACAACAAAATATTGGCAATCAAATAGATATGTTAAAAATAATGTCATAGTTTTGAGCATTCGACAATAGTCTCACGAAGTTACAAAATGACCTGTGATGTTGCATGGAGAAGGTGTTTCAAGCTGCTTAGTAAGTGACTTCAAGGAAAATCTCCTTCAGTAAAGACCTATCCAGAGAATAGAGAGGCCTTGCCAATCCAGTCTCCACTGTCAACACATGGCTTCATTTATAGAGACCAGTTGGTGGTTAACAAAATTTCTTTTCGTTTTTATTTAATGATCAAGGAAATGGTTAAAAAAATTGATCCATGATGCCAAATGTTTTCAAAGTTCTGTCAGTGCTATACTCAATTATTGCTAATAATTCTGATAATGTTTAAAAATCATTCTTGAATCACTTTAAGAGTTATCCAACTTACTATATAAATGGGTAAATAGCAAATACTCTCAGCTTTAAAGGACCTTCAGTGTCTGTTGCAGTGACTCAAATTTATCATTATAGAAGAAAATCAGCCACGGAACAGTGTGCTAACATAAGTGTGGCTATGCTCAGATCACAATACATTTACAAAATAATCAGTAAAAATCAGTGGGCATGATTTGACCCATGAGCTGCAATTTGCTGACCCCTGATAATCTCTCTCATACCTCCTCAGGGGAGTGGGAAGATTAATATATATAATATTCATTAATATAATGAAGTTTAGACCTTTACTTAAAAAGTCCCTCACTGTGCCCACTGTTCTTTACAATATTCAGGGAGAGTCTCAGGGTGATTCCTCTCTTCCTTTATAAATCTCTTATTTCACTTTTCTTCTACATGAACTTTATTCTAACAGCCGAACTGCGTCGCACTCTCTATGCCTCTCAAAGAGTATGCATGTCCATTAAACATGCCTTGACCTCTTAACTTAGTAATTATACACACTGTTAGTGTTCGGTCATATGTCTGGCTGCTGGCTAAAGCGTGAGACTGGAGAGACAGTGAGGTATATGGGATTAATTCTACATGGATAGTCCCTGGCATGGAGGCTCACTAGGTATTTAATAAAAGATTTACAAAGTAGTTGAATGACTAAAGTTCCTTCAATAGTGGATGGATTAACTCTCAGAGTAGGTGTTTATGTGCTTGTGCAAGTAGTGAGGCAGAAATTTGAATATTATCAATATAGAAGGAAACAGAAAAAAATTTAACTTTAAAACTCTAGTTGTTATCCTCTTAATTTAAATATTGATATAATTATTCAATTCAATTACATTAGATAAGCATTTGCCCTAATTTTTTAACAAGCATTATAATGTTAGTCTAGTTGTGTAGTAGAATTTATTAAGCATTCTTATTCTGGCTTTTGTTTCCTTTCCAGTGATTCAAAGGAGAAGTTTAGTAAAGCTAAGAAAAGGAGAAATAGAAAAGACATGATTCCCACTCTGACCCAAAGAAGATTATAGGAGCTGGACTTATCATCCCAGTCAAAATAGCCAAAAACCTGAGCAGACAAAAAAGAAAGAAAGAAAGAAAGAAAGAAAGAAAGAAAGAAAGAAAGAAAGAAAGAAAGAAAAGAAAGAAAGAAAAAACAAAAACCCTGTTCACCAGACAGCAAAAATTCCAAGTGATACAGTGGGCTGGGAAGAAGCCAGAAACAAAGGAGTTAAGCAAAATTGCCCACCTTACTATTTGGAGATGTTCTCCAAACTTCAGTTTCGTGTAGTCTCTGTGACATCTCAAGGGGTCTAGGAAATTCACAGCCACCTTAGGAGAGAACAAAGAAGCTACATAAGAGAAAGACTTCTGAGGTCTGCAGGATATTCCTTGAGAACTGAACTGAATACCCTGGTGTGTGTGAGGAAAGGAACTTAAATGAGGAAAGGACTACCCAAATGAATTAGAGGGTGAAATCTACAAAGAGCTGTTCCTATGAGAAGGATGAATGAAAACCCTAATTCACAGGGCATTGTAGAGGGCTAAGTGTTCATGCATTTACTAAAATAATTCCAAATACATCACATAAAAATACATAATGTAATATGAATATCAGAAAATTTAAAAATGCAAGGCTAGCTTGACAACAATAGAATACTCCAGCTTCAACATACTAATGTGCTTCTCAAGTGTACCCAACACACTTCTCAAAAGAGATCTGTCGTACAAATATGTTCTCCTTCAGAGTGGAAGAAATCAAATAATGGAAAGGAATTAGGATAACCACCAAACAGTTAGAAACTAAATAACTTGCTTTAGGACAAACCTTGGAATCAGCATGATAGCCCAGTGGGTTAATGACATTGTTGCCAAATCTGACAACCTGAGTTTGTTCCCAGAATCCACCTGGTGGAATGAGATCTGCACATGGTCTCCAATCTCCACACGTGACTGTGCTATAAACTCATGTGCACGTTCACATGCACAAGGACTAGCGTGTGATAACTAAGCAAATAAATAAAGGTAAAAATAAAAAGATACCACATCCAAAGAGAAGTTATAAAAAAATTTTAAGAGAATGACAATGAAAACCCAAGATATCAAAGTTTATGAGATAATTAATTTATATTATTAAATATTTCAGTGGAAAATAATCAAGTTCCAGAATCAATAACTTTAGCCTGTAATAGAAAAAGTAATTCTAAAAGATAGCACAAGAATTAAAATTTTAAAAGATCAAGTAGGAAATCAATGAAGTTGATAACAGGAAAACAAAAGATAAAATCAATATCACAAGAAGCCACCTTTCTAAAATCAATACACTTTATAAATCTCAATCTAGAATAATCATAACAAGTGAAAGGAGACAGAAATTAAACTATTGGGCGAAAACATCATTAAAAAGTCTAAAGATGTAGGAATGACTTACAGTATGGGCAGAATATGGACTAATGACTTTTAATCAGCCAAAAAGCTACTGTTTGTAATGCAAAAAAGCTCACTGACAGCTTAGAGTAACCTGGACCCCTGATCTCGATCCCTGGAATTCCACGAAGCCTTCCACCCAAAATAGTGAATGTGGGTGTTTGAATTAGCACATCAAAGCACTGAAAGAACTGTATTCGCATTGGAAGCACATATCACATTGTGCCAATGAGATAGGTTAGGCCTGGGCATCAAAGGACAAGCTTGTATGGTAAGATATTGGAGGAGCCAAGCTTGTAGTTCCCCAATTCATGATAGTAAGACTGTTTGAATAAAACTATGAGTGAGCTTAAGAGCACAGTCTAAGGGAGATGAGGAAGAACTAACTCTCAGAGTTTGTGTCCACTCTTTGCCATTAGAACCAATGCTGAGTCAGGCTGAATTTTCATTGAGGTCCAGTTGTAATTGGTTTAGTAATGCCACAAAAGGTACTAAAATGATAAACAAAAACTGTGAGTAACCTTTAATGGATTTCTATACAATTCCTCTGGAAGACTGAAGAGGGATGTTTTCCTATTGATTCTATGAGGCCAATATCACCTTGAAAATGAAACTAAAAACAAAATTATAAGAAAATAAAATAATTTAACAGTATCCTTCCTGCATATGCATTAGAATTTTAGAAAAAGAGATCCACAAATGCACAGGAAGGGTTCCTATGATATGACCCACTGAGGTATATTCCTGCAGTGGACTAACATTTGAAATTCAATCTATAGAGTTCACTGTATTAACATAAAAAATAGTAAAACCATATGATTGTTTCAACAGACTTAAACAATAAAGACTCAGTGAAGTAGGAATGGAAAATAAAACAGTATAAATGGAAGAAACAACCCTACAGTTAATATCAGAGTAGACAGTGAAAAGCTGCTCTTCACTCCAAGTCAAGAAATCAGTGCATTCATTTTTCTGTTCTTTTCACCATTAAACTATGGATGAAAACAAAGAGTTTAGAAAGTCTAAGAATCAAGAAATCAGTAAAAAGTATCTGGAAATGATAAATGATGTGAAAAGACACATTAAGTAAAAAAAATAAAATTCTAGACTGACATGGTCTTGGTGGTGGAGAGCTAGCCTAGTATGCTCAGGGCCTTGAGTTCAATTAATTCCCAGCTCTATAAAATGAAGCAGAGCAAAATTAAATTATTTTTCTGCATATTAACAAACGTTGATAAATAGATTGTGCCATTTAATTAACATAAATATATAATACATAGGAATTAATACAATTACAAATATGAAAATTACAAAGTATTATTGAGAGAAATTAAAGAAAATATAAATAAAGAAAAAGACATATTCTGCATTTGGGAAGGGGTCATCATGCCACAGGGCCAGTTCTGGCCTTTCTCTTGGAGACAGAAAAGATGTGACAACTGGCCAGTTAAGAATTTACTACAGAACAAAATATGACATAATAGTGTGTTTAAATCAAGCAATGGCAACTTATCTTATATTAGCTTATAGTGGCTTCATACACTATGTAGAAAGCCCCAAGAAAATTCCATCAAAAATTGCAAGTTAATAATGCACTTCACAGATTCTTTAAGTTATTTCCTTCATAGAGTGCAGGAAAGTTGCTCTCCCAGTGCAACCTCTTGATGCAGCTACTTGTAGAAACTTATATTCTTGTGCTTTGGATGTTCTGGGCTGTTTCCTTTCTTCTTAGTCTTCTTAGTCTTCCTGCATTTCACCTGTCAACACATTTTTCAGCTTCCATAGACACCAGAATTACCCTAGCTGGATATGTGAAGGGGGCAGACTATTTGCATAAAGAGATAATTAGTTGTTCAATATATATATTGAACAAACAATTTAGACATATCAAAGTACATCTTTATCTTGCCTGATCAGTTTAAAATGTCTTCATTCAAACCAATATTTTTACATCTAGATGGAAATTCAGATCCTCAAAGTACACCTACAATCGTTTGCACTTTCAAAACAATCTTTTAAAAAGTATTTTATTATTTTGTGTTTTATGTGTATGAATCTTTTGCCTGCATGTATGTAAATGCATCCCTGTTGTGCAGTGCCCCTGGAAGATAGAACACGGCATTGAATTTCCTTGGAAGTGGAGTTACTGCCAGTTGTTAACCACCATGTGGGTGCTGGGAATCAAACTCATATCCTCTTGCAAACACAATCAGTGTTCTTATCTCTCCAGCCATTCAAAACATCTTACCTAAAAAAATTAAAATTAATCCCTAACTTTAGTTTTTAAATTTTTAATAAGTTAGAATGTATACATTACATATACACACACAGCATATAAAGAGAAACTGAAATGCTTTGTGTAAACCCTTCCACAAAGACAGTTGCAATAAGCCTTAGAGATAATATTCAATGAAAACACAGTTCAAAATACGAAAAAGAGAGTAATTATAAGCTAATAAGCTCAAAAACTCTCCTGACTTTTTCGGGATTCACCTGTCCTATAGCAACCATTTTTACTTCACCATTCAACAAAATGTTGGCATGATTTGAGCTGCCACTCTTCCTCAGAGAAAAGGAAGTAGCAGTAGAACTCTGATCAGAATCAGGAGAGTCTCCCTACAGTGAAACTCCTTCCTATGAGTATGACATGACCACTGTCATCTTTAAATGAGAGCAGCTGTAATGGTCCTCATGACATTGGCCAATTAGTATTCCTTTTAAGAGTGGGAAGTGATGTTGGACATTCAGATCAGGTGCCAGACAATTAAGCTTTCTGCCTCAATCTGTATGTAATTGTGTTCCAAGTGCACAAAATCTTTGGGGATGCCAGAGTATCCAGGAGGCAGAATATTGACTGGGTCGAGGTTCCAGTTGTGGAAACATTTTGAGTCATCATCTCTGCTGTGATGAGGCATTCAGTGAAGCAGTTGTCTGAGCTATCCATTTCCCCCAAAGAATCCCAATAACCTTGGTTCATCAAGCTGGACCTGGATGGAATAAGTTCTTTGGACTATTGATGCTCTATCTGGAGTGTTCTATCTAGAGTGTTCTGTCTGGAGTGTTCTATCTAGACTGTTCTATCTGGAGTGTTCTGACGTAGTCTGGATATCGTATGTAATTAGATATGCACCTTATTTCTTTGTCTCTTTTTCTTCTTCAAGTCAGGACTAGAAACGCATCAAATATGCTACAAAGACAGTTTGCTAAGTGCTGTGGGAAAGTCAGGAAGTCCTGTGTTACAAATATTATTATTACTAGTAAATCATTTGAATATCGCTTCAAGTATGTGGTCCCCCCTTCCCTCAGCCCCTATTTCAGACGATCACTTCCGCTACAGTGTCTCAAAGACAAGCCAGTGACTTTAGAAGTCATGAGATGATTTTGAGCTCAAGTTCAGTTCTAGAATATCTTGAGTCCTCCAACATTTGAGCTTAAGTATCACACAGTTTGTGTGAGGGATGAAACTATGAAGCCCAAGAGCGACTTGCACAGCAATGCAGTGTAAGCATGCCGGGATTTCAAGCTACCTATCTGTAGCCCTCCATCACTTTAGACTTTAATTAGCCATGTGCGTATACATGCACCACATTTTAGAGTGTGTGACTAATATGATTTTTCACATCTCCTCCCAGAGGTACAACTTTTGAAAACCTCTTCTGCGACACCTATTTCAATCAGATCTGACACATACATTGATTGTAAATATTTCCATAAAATAAATATGATATTTAAAATGATCTCCAAAGGCTAAAAGCAAGCCTGTGGATATTGAATAATATACATGAAATGATCTTAGAAATACATATACTTAGGCACCACATTTTAATTTAACTTCCTGTTATTATAGTAACTAGTCACAAAAATGGCTCCCTATTTATGCAATATGTTAGCTGTAATGTTACTTAAATTGAACAGAGGAGTACCTTCTAATAATGTATGTTTACTTCATGAACTTGTGGGCAATTACATTGTAATTATGTCTTTGTAGGTGCTTTTTACTGACATATAGAGCACCCGTGCATTTTAAATGTAATTGCAGTTCTCTGTACCATTTAGCAAGCCTGGAAATTGTTAAAGGTTTGTAAATTACCTACATTTAGACCATACGCAAGTAGGCAAATTAACTGACACTGTCAGTAATGTTCCAACATAAATTGGTACCAAATATAAATTCAAGATAGACTTTCTTTTCTAAATTAGAACGTTGTTTATAACAAGCCTTCTAAAGAAGAGAGGGGAACAACGTCTGCTTCCTGGGCAGGATGGGTGAGCCCTTCACCATGCACACAAAGACAAAACAGTAACCCATCTGGAATAATTAAAATTGTGAAGTTCTTTAAAACAAGGGATTTGGATTACTTTCATAGTATTTACAGAACATTAGGTGCTATCCCTCAGGTGCTCAAGAGGCGGGGAAGACAAATCCTACACAGATTTTTGGGGCAACAGTGTAACAAAATGAGGACAACCTGGCATTGAGAGTTTAACATTCTGTCACATTTTATCTCTATAACCTTGTATAAGTTACTTAATTCATGAGCTTTATAATCTAAAAATTGTGAAGAATGATATAATTTTCAAAGAGCTACTGTGAAGATTAAAAATAGTTTAGGGGCCCTCAGAAAATAAGAGTTTTTGTAACTTCCTCTACAGAAGATAATTTGACTTATTTAAAGCAAAAATAAGAATCAGGAAAGTAATTCTCCTTTATATTTGTGTGCAGTAGGCTTCTTTGTGGCTGTATTGGACAGCTATTAAACTGCAGAATTTACGCAGACCTACATTATCCCGTGGGATTAAAGAAAATCAGTGACAACTGTATATTGAAAAATGTTCTCTCTTGCTTCTAAGGCAACGTTCCATAGACGAGGCCAGTCTCCAAAGACCAGCAATGCCAGTTAAGGAAATTAATTTTGAAAGTATTACTCTGTCACTTTATGCCTTCAGGCCAGTCACTTATTGATAGCAAGGGTTTAGGTTTGGATAAAAACCATTTCACCATGCAAGCCTCTCCATTAAATGGGAAACAAGCATCCAGCATTGACAGCTCAGAAGGTTCTACTGAGGAAAACCAGTCTGAGGGGAACCTTTATTTCCTGTAAGATGAAAGCATTGGTATAAAACCTTTTTGAAAAAAGCAGCAATTTTATTTTATTTATGTATGTGTATATGTTTGTGCTTGTGTGTGTGTGTGTGTGTGTATGTGTGTGCACATGTGTGTGGGTGTCTGAGGAGCAGAAAGAGGGCATTGGATCACCTGGAACTGTAGATACAGGCAGTTGTGAGCCACTTGGCAAGGGTACTAGGAATCAGACTCGTGCAAAATCAATAATTGCTCATAACTGCAAAATCATCTCTCCAGCTCCTATAAGGTCATTTTAAAAAAGAAAGTACAGCTATGTTAAAACTAGATGCATTTAAAATAATGTCATATTAATACAAGTTCACCTTACTGAAATTCATATTTTAAACTGTGTGTAGAACAAGTGCCATGTAATGAATAGCAGGTTCGCTCTGATCACCATGAGCCACAGTTCCCCTTTAAAAATAACAGCAAGTTGGGCCAGACATGGTGGCATATACCTGTAATTCCAGCACTCTGGAGGCAGAATCAGCTAAATCGCTATGAGATTAGGACCAGCCTGGTCTAATAGCAAATTCCAGGCCAACTGGGGCTACACAGAAAACCTGTCTCATTTTTTTATGATTTAGTTTTGTTTCTCATATTGTTCCCATGCTTTACTTTATCTAAAGATATACTCGTGTGGTGATTTTATTGTAGGGAAAGCAAAGGAAAAGACACCATGAAAGTCTTATAAGCAAAGCATGTGGCCTGAAAGCTCTCTTATGTGTTGGCATTTCCCACACCTGAAAGCAACTTCTTTACAAGTAGAGTTCAGCCAATCCTAGTTGTCTACTCAGGAAGTCATGTGTCTTGTGGGAAAAAGCAAATGTCCGTTAAAGTTGGGGTAAAGGGAACTTCTCAGGAAGGAGAGGAACAACTTAGAGCAGATTTGGAAGTTCACAGAGCTTAGGAGGGAGCACTACATGCAGGAGGTTAAGAAATGTCTGCAGAACAATCACTGGAGCATGACAGGGATTGGTAGCTTCCCGAGACTAGCAAGCCTGGAGACTCCTGTCTGAGCAATGGGAAGTCGTAGGTGCTCAGTGAGCATATATTCCTTAACCAGAAAAAGATTTTGGTCCTTGTTCAAAGTAGAACACTGGGACAAGATGTTTCCGAAGTCTTGGAGAACTTCTGAGCAAGTGGCTGAGGGAGGCATTTAGCTTCCTGAAAGTGAAATGGAAAGTGTTCTTCAGTGCAGGCTTCTAAGGAAGGTCTGTGATATGGGGACAGCAGCAGGTGAGCGGCCGGGAGGCGGTACATGTGAACGCCTGGTCGGGCAGAAAACTGCGCTCAATGTCCACAGGCAGAACATTTCCAGTTCATTTGATCCTGTTTCCCACCTCCGCCTACTACAGCTGGCTTGGTAATAAAAGCTGCTAGAATGAAAGTGATGCTGTTCCGTACAAAGCATGTTGGGTGTGAAGGGTGGCAACGGAGGATGCAATGTGATGGAAAGAAAGCCAGTTCCAATAATGACTCAAATTCCATAAGCCACTCTAATATATCTGGTCTCCTGAACTTTATGATAGCAAAAGAAATATGAAATTCTTCATCCACATTCTACAAAAACCAATCCATTATTAAGAAAGGTAGGTGACTTGAAAATAGACATGGAGAAAGCTCAGGGGTAACTAAGAGCCCCACTCAGCTTTCTCCATCTCAGTACTGATAAACATGAGAAACTATCCTATGGTCAGCAGGAGTTACTCTGGTGAACCCTCAGGTCTCAAGCAGAAGCTAGGACACAGAGGGGACTGTAAGTCTGAAGTCACAAAACCTGGAAAAACTGAATTTATTTAGGAGATAACTATTATTGAAAACCAAGAAAATGGATAGTTTTCTTTCTCCTTCTTACCGTCCTTCCAGCTTGCTTACCGACCAGCAATATTCTTTGTTGTTTGTACTCTGATGAATTCATACATGTGCATAGCACATTCGGATTGCTCACTTCCCGCTCTTTCTGATTTCCCTCCCACCTTTATATCAACCTCCTCTCTTTCCTACCAATCTTGTTCTCAGATGAATGAGTTTAATGTGTTTAATGTGTATTCCATATAATGTAATCTGGCCTTCTGTGCACCATTAGATTGGAATTATCCATTATAGACTGGTGAGGTCACTAGTGGGTACACAATGGGAGACAATGACTTCCCCGCTCCTTGAACCTGTCAGGAGCAAATAGCTCAGCATTAAAGGGTATAACCTCCAGAAATCCTCCACCGTCCATGCCTGAGTATTGATGAACCCAGTATTGTGGAGATCCAGTGTAAGCATTTGTAGCTGCTGTGAGTTCATAATTCCAGTGATCATGTCTGTCTCAGAAGATGGCATTTCACAGCCTACTGTGAAATGTACTGGGCCTTAGTACTCTTCCTCAGTACTTACATTCTTTCTGTCCTTTTCCTTCTGTTCGCTGAGCCTTAGAGGTTATAGTGGTTTTGGTGGTTTGAATGAGACTGTTCCCCCATAAGTTCCAAGTGTCTGGGACACTTTGTCCCCAGTTGGTAGCACTGTTCAGGAGGTCTTGGAAGGCGCGGTCATGCTGGAGGACACATCACTCGGGGTGGGCTTAGGTAGTTCCTATGCCTTGCCGATCACCAGTGGTTCTCTGCCTGCTTGAAGATGTGAGCACTTAGATTTGTGCTCTAGTCATCTGTGTTGCCATGCCTCCCACCGTTATGGACTTTTGCCCCATTTGGAACTGTAAGCAAAAGAAACTCTTTCCTTTTTATGGTCCCTTGATCATGGTGTTTTATCACAGCAACAGAAAAGGAACTAATACAGTATTTTAGGTGTCTTGATTAGAGTGGTGCACTCATCTGTCACTAATTCTCAGTACCTTGTACAGTCTGAATGAACATTTCCACTGGGAAAGGGGGCTTATCTGATCAAGACTGAGAGTAGCATTTGTCTATGGGTATAAACAGAACTATTAGAAGACATTTTGATACTATGCCAATTTAGCTAAACAATATTCAGTCACCCCTATGATAGGACCTCTCCTTCCATGAGTTTTGACCAGATTTACAGCTCCAGGCATGGATTCTTTCCCATAGAGCTGACTTTAAGTCCAATCAGAGAGTTCTTGACCATCTCTGTGACGGAGATGCCACTATTACACAAATGAACACATCTTGCCTGGGAAGAGGGTTTTGTAGTTCACAGGGCTCACAGCAGGAAAAGACCACTGATGCCTTTCTTCCCCAGCAGCTTTCACAGCATCTTCCAGCACCATGAAAGTTAGCTGGCAGAGAGGAAGGTTCTAATTCAATTCCAGCTTGATTTTCTATATCAAGCAACAATGTATAATGTCTTCAGCAACCATCTACAGTTGTTTATTGATCACAGATTTCCCCACTGAACCAAAAGAACTGTGTTAATTTCAAAATAACAACAATAATAATGCCATTTATAAGAATTTATGGTCTAAAGGACATTGAAAAATCATTTATATGCATTAATGTATTTGATGCCCAAATGAAGAAAGCATTATTTCCATTTCATATACAAGGGAAGGGGGTCGTTCAGAGTTTAAACAATTGGTCCATGTTCATATCTGAAACTCTGAAGAGATAGGACACAGGACACAAAGCACACTTTTAACATCAGTGTGATAAAAGAAAAAAATATTAGGGAGAATAAAGACACTTGTTGCTTAAGCCTGATGACCTGAGCTGGGTCCCTAGGACACACAAGAAAGGAGAGAACTGACTCCAACAATTTGTACTTTGACCTCCACAAGCACACTGTGGTACATACCTGTATTCTCATGTACACACACACACACACACACACACACACACACACAAATAAACAAATGTAAAAAAATGACAAAACTAGCAATGCATTAAGAAAATTGTAGTTTTATATTAATAAGTCTATAAAATCATATTGGCAAATCTAAACAAAATTTAAGCAAGCAGAAACACCATTTTCTCAGTAAGAGGTTTTTTAGTGAAAATTTAGACTGTCCTCAAGTACCAATGAGGATCAGTGTACCTCCTTTGCCACGACAGGGTTAGCAATGGGATAACAGTCATGGCTGTTCCCTTTCTTATCTTCGTAAGCATCTGGCAGCGATTACCTAACAGTAACAACACAGGAGCGTCTCATCACTGTGGTCTGTGCTTTTGGAACTCCTCCCCTTGTCACAGTTTGCCGCAGTGCTCTGCCTCTGTCTTCTGGATGACTGTGGTGTCTCCTGGTCAGGCTTCTCAAACACAGTTTCAGCACTACCCTTGAAATATCCAAAGTGATTTACATGATTTCAGTAGCTCCCAGTTTTCCCTCACTTAAGCAAACCTATCCTTTCCTGTGTACTTGTGAGCTTCTACTATTTTGTCTTTACTGCATTAGATACCTGACTGGATTTCTGATTCTTTTAGAAAATAAACCATATGCAACCTTACTCCATTATTCACATGATGGTTTTACTTTCCGCAAATCCCATGGTATCTTCTTTCTGTGTAAACCTATC